>JAOPSE010000015.1:29546162-34546162 GCA_029449295.1 Zea luxurians | reverse complement strand
GTTGATCAACTTTTAAATGAGGCCGCCGAAGCAGTATTAAGAGAAGACTAAATGCTATTTAGAAAAAACATTTAAAGTGTGATCTATGTAACATTTTGTACATTTGAATGTAATATACAAGTTTCTTTTCATTTTTCAATTTTTACGATGCATGAAACTCTACATACATACCATTTTTTAGCCTTCGGCGAAAAAACACCTTCCCTTCTTTTCATGCTTCGTGAAGAAGACATTCTCCGTTAAAATTATTCTGATGAAGCACGTTCATACTTCATGAAAACATTCTCCGAAGCTATACAACTTCGATATTGCTCTGATGAAGCTCGTCCATGCTTCGTAAAAATATTCTCCGAAGCTGTATTCCGAAGATTATCATTATATTCCCTCGTGACTTTACACAATTTTCACTTTCTCAAAACGTCCTTTCGAAGGTTGATACTGTGTCCCCTTCTTTTGCCAAATGCAATATGATGTATGATGCTTATGTTATGCAAAATGATGTGATGATGTTATGTTATGCAAATGACATTTGTTCCGAGGATACACACAAAATATATTCGTAAGCTCTGCATTCCCTTAGGAACGTCTTTGGAGCTTCTTCGTCTTTTACTTAGACGGTATAAGCTCTGCATTCCCTTAGGAACGTCTTTGGAGCTTCTTCGTCTTTTACTTAGACGGTATAAGCTCTGCATTCCCTTAGGAACGTCTTTGGAGCTTCTTCGTCTTTTACTTAGACGGTATCAGCGTTGACTTTTCGCTGTATGCTCTGCATTCCCTTAGGAACGTCTTTGGAGCAAAAACTTACACTGCGCTCCCTTTGGAACGGCTTTTTGTAACTTCGGCAACTTACTCTGCGCTCCTTAGAACGACTTTTTGTTGCTCCGAAAGGTTTTTGATAATCCGAAGATCCTCCGTGTTACCGCAAATTTTTAAGCTTCAGCAACTTAAACCTGTAAAGAAGATAGGTCTTTCTGATAACCAACCATGAAACTATTATATGCAAACTGAAGTGTTCTTTATTACACAGAAAACAGAACTTAAACGGAAAAGACTGCTATCAAAGTAGGATATTTGTCAATAAATGTGCTTTGACTCTGGCACAGTACTATTGACTGTACGGGCTTCAGATTGCTCTCTGAGATCCCTTTGGTGCGGAACATATTGGCTCCCTTCTGGCTGCTGGCCTTGATGCAGCGGAGGTGGAGGCGGGGGCTGTTGCCATGAAGCTTGAGGTTGACTTGCCGAAGCTACGGAAACTGCAGGGTGGTTGCCCATGTACTCCGGGATGTAAGGCTGATGATACGAAGCAGTATGCATGACCTGCTTCGGCTGTCCCTGTTGCGCTGCAGCTTCTGCTAGCTCCTTTTGTTTCTGGATGGTAACATGGCACATCCTGGTGGTATGGCCCTTGTTCTCACCGCAGAATAAGCAAAATGTCCTCCTTGGTTGATCTCCAAATCTCCCGCCGAAGCCCCTGGCGCCTCTGCCTCTTGGAGCTGGCGGCCGAAAGAAAGTTTGCTGCTGCCCCGAAGCCTGTGAGGAGCACTGCGGCCTGTTCTGCTGACTCCCCTTGTCATCATTTTGAGTGGAGTTGTGAATGGACCTGACATGCCTCGGATAGAATCTTCCCCCGAAGCCCCTGCTCATCTCAGAAAATCTGAAGGCCTCCTCCCTTCTTTGGCGAAAGTCATTATCAGCACGAATGTACTCATCCATCTTTTGGAGCAGCTTCTCCAAAGTCTGAGGAGGCTTCCTAGCAAAGTATTGGGCTGCAGGTCCAGGACGAAGCCCCTTGATCATGGCTTCGATGACAATTTCATTGGGCACCGTTGGAGCCTGCGCCCTCAGACGCAAGAACCTTCTGACATACGCCTGAAGGTATTCTTCATGGTCCTGAGTGCACTGGAACAAGGCTTGAGCAGTGACCGGCTTCGTCTGAAATCCTTGAAAGCTGGTTAACAACATATCCTTCAGCTTCTGCCATGAGGTGATCGTTCCTGGTCGAAGGGAGGAGTACCAGGTCTGAGCAACATTCCTGACGGCCATGACGAAAGATTTCGCCATGACTGCAGCATTGCCCCCATACGAAGACACTGTTGCTTCGTAGCTCATCAAGAACTGCTTCGGGTCTGAGTGACCGTCGAACATGGGAAGCTGGGGTGGCTTATAGGATGGAGGCCAAGGTGTAGCCTGCAGCTCAGCGGACAAAGGAGAAGCATCATCGAAAACAAAATTTCCCTGATGGAAATTGTCATACCAGTCATCTTCGTTGACGAAGCCCTCCTGATGAAGGTCTTTCTGCTGAGGCCTTCTGTTTTGCTCATCACGAGTAAGATGGCGAACTTCCTCAGAGGCTTCGTCTATCTGCCGTTGCAACTCAGCTAGCCGGGCCATCTTCTCCTTCTTTCTCTGCACCTGTTGATGTAGCATCTCCATATCCCTGATTTCTTGGTCTAGCTCTTCCTCCTGAAGCGTTGGGCTGACGGCCTTTCTCTTCTGGTTTCGGGCTTCCCGAAGAGAGACGGTCTCCTGGTTGTGGTCCAGCGGTTGCAGTGCTGCAGCCCCAGCCGCTGAAGCTTTCTTCGGTGCCATAGCGAAGGTCTACAGCTTCCGAAGGTGTTCGAAAAAACTCGAAGTGGAAGTGAGTTCACCGGAGGTGGGCGCCAATGTTGGGGACTTGTTCTCAAAGGCTATGAGTTAAGAACAAGGCAACATAAAAATGTTAAGTGTTAAAGTCCTTCGTCCTTCGGAACATTATGTCCCTTCGGGAGATAATGCTTTTCGGACGAAGGTCACAAGAGACATACCTTCGTAAACATAATAAGTAATGACGAAGGATTCACATAAGGCATGAAATATAATGTAAACACCATCATAGAATCATTTCTATTTTATTAACATGGAAAAATAGAAATGATTTCAAATTACAAATGTACCTTCGGTCTTGAGAGAAGGTAAAAAGTACAAGCGTGACGCAAAAGCAGATGCCAAGTCAGCGTGAACAGTACGGGAGTACTGTTCATCTATTTATAGACGCGGGACGCAGCCCTCGTAAAATTACATCCATGTCCATTACACTTGCTAACGGCTTATGGAAATCTGTCGAGGCCCACGTAATCTTTTCATCTTTAAGTCGGTTCCCCTTTCCGCTATCGCGACGAAGCTTCCCTGCACACAGCTTCGGCTGTGCACCGTCCTTCGTAGAACTTGGTAATCAGCTCGTCCTTCGTCTGGCTCAGGCTTCGTCCTGACCGTGCTTTATGTTCATAATTCTGAGTCCGAAGATACCTGTTCACATAATCCACTTGGAAAACATTGTCAAATCATGTTTTTGAGGACCTTCGGAGGACGAAGGCCCCCAACACATGATATGATATGTGCTTTTAGAAATTACAACTTTGGAGGTGTATGATCTTCTTGAGTTAAACAAAGTTAACTTTACTTATGTAAGACCCTTGGGTGGTATACTTGGTAAATTGGGTCAAACTTCATCTAAGGTAAGTGGTAGGTTTATTTTTGGGGTTCCACTGAATTCTTTTTAAACCTTAGTGAGAATTGATAAGTACTCAAGTTAGACTTTTTGGGGTGGAGTTTATTTCTTCTTTCCTTTTCTTTTATTCTCTTAAATGTTTTGGAGTGGGTTTGAACTACAAGTTGCTTTTATAAAATTCTAAAAATTCTGCAAAAATTACAGTGGCTTGGTACTGGTGTATGTTTCTCTGTCTCAAAAATTGGGGATCAGAAAGTGAATGATTTTCTCTGGACAAAATTATCAAATTTTAGGGCAGAAGGGGTGCTTTGAACTACAACTATTTTTAACAGTGGGTAATTCTCTAAAACTTATTTTTGCTGGCTTTTAGGTGTCATAACATGATTTGGTACAAACTTCTAGTCATTAATACCTTTTAGTTATTTTACTATGGTTTTCTCAAGTTTCTAGCCAAATTGGTGCTTCCTACTACCACTATATTTGAAAAATATCAAACAATAGAGTTCTTATTTTTCTTGGTTTTTGTTTTGCGCAAGAGCAATCATTCTGAAGTTTGACATCTTTTTGCTTAAGGGAAGGGGTGGTATGCATTATTTGAGTTAAGTGGTCTTTCTCTTAAATCATTAGCAATAGGTAAGAGTTTGCTTCTTTTTCATGGGTTTGCATTTTTCTCTGGTGGTTTATCTCATTATGGACTTAGTTAATTTTTGGTTGCCCATTAATACATTATTAGGGGTTGTTCATGACTTATTTGGAAAATGCCTCATTATCATTTTATATTTATTTTCCTCACTTAAAAGGTTGGGCTGAGATGTTCTTTATTTTTGTAGTGGGGCTCTGGTGGTTGTAAGTCCACTGGATTTTTATTATCTATTTTGGGTATAGTTTTGTAATTCTAATAATTGGTTTTCAGTTCAAATAAGGCTAAATAAAGCATTCTAATTTAAAACTGATCTGGACTAATGGTCTCCCTATTTTTCCTAGGTTCTTTGTTACATAAGCAAACTAGGAAAAATAATTTTAATCACTGTTCATTAATTTCTAATGCCTTTCTGATTTTTTCTAAGTTTTGGGCAAAATAGCTTTAAATGAATATCTACATCATATTTTTCAATGCTGGGGTTCCTACTATTTTTAAACAGTGTCTAAGTGAAGTTTGAACACCTACAAATTTTCTTAGGTTCAGTACAGAAGAAAAACTAATTTTCCTTAATTAAACAAGGTTTGGTAAGTTTCTGTTTTAAATTTTAAACTCAAAAATTCAGAACAGAAAGCATAGGGTTTATCATTTTTAAATGGCAGTTCATAATATTCAGGAGCTAGCAAAATTAGTTTGACAACTTTTTATTAAGAATTCATCAAGTTATGGGTTTTCTAAGTTCTCTGGTCATTTAAAAAGATTAACAGAATTGATTTAATGGAAAACCACTTTGCACTGGGGTCCCTGGCGGGTATTTTAAGTTTTCTTCGCGGATCAGTCCCTAGGCTACTATTCACATGGGTCACTGACGTTACATAAAACCCCTCGGGTTCTACAAATCCTAACCCGAGGTCCTTCTCTTAACTTAAACAGTAACCGCGCGCGGAAGAAAGGGCGGAGGGGCTTACCGGCAGCGAGATTGCTCCGGTGAAGTGGTCGAGGACGTAGGGGAGGTCTCGGGGATCACAACGGTGTGCGGGTCGCCGTCGGGGATGGCCGGAGTTGGCCGGTCCACGTGCGCAGGCGGGGATGCTCGTCGGCGGCGAGGAGTCCGGCCTGCTCACGGCGAGATAGTTCAATTGGACGGGTCAGAGGGCTTCACGGGATGCCAGAGAAGATATGGGTGCAAGGAATTGGGCGGAGACTCACCGGTTAGCTCTGTCCACGCGCGGCGGCGAAAGACCGAAGTCCGGTGAGATCGATCTCGGGCCTCCGGTGAAGTCCGGCCTGGTCCGAGGGCTTGGAAAGCTTCACGGGCCACTGGCGGAGCTAGCCAAAGCACTGACTCGACTTGGGGGTGGCTGGAGTGGGCTGGCCACGACAGCCGAAGCTCTGGCGGCAATGGCGGGCGGAATTGAGCTCGCCGGAGCTAAGGAGAGGTGGCTGGCCGGTGAAGGTAAGCACGGGGTGAAGTGAGGCACGCCCGGGGAGGCTTTATAGGCGCGGGCGAGCACGGCCGAGGGCGGGGCTCTGACATGCGCTCGGGGCGTGCGCGGCGAACGCCAGTGCGCGCTCTGGCGCCTGGCTCAGCGTCGAGCACGAGGCAGCGCAGAGAGAGGTCAAGTTCAAACGCGGATTGGGCCCAAATCTTTGAGATTAAGGCCACGATCCCGTTGAGAGATCTTTTCCTCTCAGGTCCCTTTGTCGTTTGTGTGTGGAGGCTAGCAAGTTTCGCTGACTGGATTAAGAGATAGAGAGGGGAGAAATCCTGTTTGTCTCACTGCCACACACAGGGAGAAGATCTCTGGTTTGACGTGTCCGAGGCACGCGTCCCAATGCCATCTCCTGGCACATGACAAAGGGGTTAATTAGGCACATTTTTGTCAATGGGGCCATTAGGATTCGAGTTAGGGATCAAGGTGAACATCCTTGATCTTTGGCTCAAGGTCTGAATTTCAGAATTCTGAAATTCAGAATTCCCATTAAGTCCCCACATGAGAAGCTTGATTTGGGGTTTTAATTGAGTTATTTTGGCTAAGCTTTCTCAACCTTTCTTGTTGTTTATTAAATATACTTCAATTTTTATAATTGGCTCAAGTCATAATTTTAAAATTTTCATACCCTTTTCCTTATTTTCTTGAATTTTGCTCATGGGCTTACTTAGGGTTTTTATTAGGGTTACAACATTCTTACCTTTTGAAAGACCCATTTGTTTTGATCATGATACTTTTAAGTATATGCTTGGTGAATTCTTTATTCTTAAGTTAATTTGATGCTCATGCTTACTTTGGTTCACATAAAATGATGGTTCTTGGTTTGGCATTTTAAGAGAAACCCTAGGTGACACTGGGGTGTCACAGCTGTCGGTGTTTCAAAACCCGAGGGGTCCCTGGACCGACGAGTGAATCGTCGCCGCGTGCCCCAGCCCAGATGGGTCGACGCGAGGCGAAACGCGAAGGGGGGAAAGGATGCAGCCGGAGGGAGGCAGGCGTGAGAGAGTGGATCCCGCGGCCTTCGTGTTAGCCCCGCGCCTGAGTCGGGTGCGCTTGCAGTAGGGGGATACAAGCGTCCACGCGGGAGTGGGAGCGAGCGGCCTTGCGCGAGCGCCGTCCCGTCCTTCTCCGCGCGGGCCAACCACCCCCCTGTAAGAGGGCCCTGGTCCTCCCTTTTATAGGCGTAAGGAGAGGATCCAGGTGTACAATGGGGAGTGTAGCAATGTGCTAACATGTCTAGCGGTGGAGAGCTAGCGCCCTAAGTACATGCCATCGTGGCAGCCGGAGAGGTCTTGGCACCCAGTTCGCGTGGTGTCGTGGCTGTCGGAGGAGTGCTGGAGCCTGGCGGGAGGACAGCTGTTGGGGCTGTCGAGTCCTTGCTGACGTCCTCTTGCTTCCGTAAGGGGGCTGAGAGCCGCCGTCGTCACAGGGCATGCGGGGCGCCATCATTACTCGCATGGTGGAGCGAGCCAGATGGGACGCCGGTCTGGTTCCCCGTAGCCCGAGTCAGCTCGGGGTAGGGTAATGATGGCGCTTCCTGTTGACGTGGTCGGTCCATGCCCTAGGCTGGGCGAGGTGGAGGCTCCTCCGAGCTCGAGGTCGAGGTCGAGCCCCCGGGTCGGGCGAGGCGGAGTTCATCGTCTTCCAGGGCTGAGCCCATGTCCGAGCCCTGGGGTCGGGCGAGGCGGAGTTTGCCATCTTCCGGGGCTGAGCCCGAGTCCGAGCCCTGGGTCGGGCAGAGCGGAGTTCGCTGTCTTCCGGGGCTGAGCCTGAGTCCGAGCCCTGGGTCGGGCGGAGCGGAGTTCGCCGTCTTCCGGGGCTGAGCCCGAGTCCGAGCCCTGGGTCGGGCGGAGCGGAGTTCGCCGTCTTCCAGGGCTGAGCCCGAGTCCGAGCTCTGGGTCGGGCGGAGCGGAGTTCACCGTCTTCCGGGGCTGAGCCCGAGTCCGAGCCCTGGGTCGGGCGGAGCGGAGTTCGCCGTCTTCCGGGGCTGAGCCCGAGTCCGAGCCCTGGGTCGGGCGGAGTGGAGTTCGCCGTCTTCCGGGGCTGAGCCCGAGTCCGAGCCCTGGGTCGGGCGGAGCGGAGTTCGCCGTCTTCCGGGGCTGAGCCCGAGTCCGAGCCCTAGGTCGAGCGGAGCGGAGTTCGCCGTCTTCCGGGGCTGAGCCCGAGTCCGAGCCCTGGGTCGGGCGAGGCGGAGTTTCCTAAGACGCCCGAGGCCGGCCTTGGCTGCTGTCAGCCTCACTCTGTCGGGTGGCCCAGCAGTCGAAGCGGCGCAGGCGGTGCTGTCCTCTTGTCAGTCCGGTCAGTAGAGCGGCGAAGTGACTGCGGTCACTTCAGCGCTGTCGACTGGTGGGCGTGCGTCAGGATAAAGGTGTCAGGCCACCTTTGTATTAAATGCCCCTGCGATTTGGTCGATCGGCGTGGCGATATGGCCAAGGTTGCTTCTCGGTGAAGACTGGGCCTCGGGCGAGCTGACAGTGTGCCCGTTGCTGGAGGGGGGTCCTCGGGCGAGACGTAGGTTCTCCGGGGTCGGCTTCCCTTGCCCGAGGCTAGGCTCGGGCGAGGCACGATCGTGTCCCTTGAATGGACCGATCCTTGATTTAATCGCACCCATCAGGCCTTTGCAGCTTTGTGCTGATGGGGGTTACCAGCTGAGATTTAGGGGTCTTGAGGGTACCCCTAATTATGGTCCCTGACAGTAGCCCCCGAGCCTCCAAGGGAGTACTAATACTCGCTTGGAGGCTTTTGCCGCACTTTTTTGCAAGGGAACCAGCCTTTTTCGGTTGCGTTCTGTTCCGGTGGGTGCGCGCGAGCGCACCCGCCGGGTGTAGCCCCCGAGGCCTCGGAGGAGTAGTTTTACTCCTTCGAGGTCTTAGTGCGTTTCGCAACACTTCGGCTGGTCTAGTTGTTCCCTCATGCGAGCTGGCCGTAGCCCAAGTGCACGGTCGGGTCCCAAGTTCTTGGGCTGGTATGTTGACGCTGTCAACAGTTTGGCCGGAGCCGGGTTTGCGAGAGCAGCCCCCGAGCCTCTGCACAGGGCGAGAGGACGGTCAAGGACAGACTCATCTTTTTTACATACGCCCCTGCGTCGCCTTTCCGCAAGGAGGAGGGGGGAAAGCGCCATGTTGCCCTTGGAGGGCGCCGAACATGGTGTTTCTGGTGAGCTGCTGGCAATTAATCTGAGCGGACGCCCGTGCCCCATTTGCTAGGGGTTGGCTAGAGGCCCGGAGGCGCGCTCCAAAACTACCTGCGGGTGATCTGCCGGACCCAGTCCCCTTTGACGGGGTCCGAGGGCTCGATGCCTCCCTCTGATGGGATTCCGTTACAAGATCGCTCCCGCTGGTCTCGGAAATGTCCTAGGGTTCCTCGGGAGCGTAGCCCGAGTCTTGGTTATGTATCGAACGTACCCAGGGTCATCCCTCGCTCTATGTCTGAGGCGACTGTGAACCCTTCAAGGGCCAGCCTACGAACCCCTGATCAGTAATGGGCGCGGAGCCCGAGTGGCCTGAGGCGGCCGTTGAACCCTTCGAAGGGCCAGCCATCGAACCTCTGACCAGTAGTGGGCGCAGAACCCAATCGATCTGAGGCGGCCGTTGAACCCCTCTGAGGGGCCAGCCTTCGAATCTCTTATCAGTAGGGAGGCTTGGAGCCTGTTTCCTTCACGGAGAAGGGTCCTTTTCGAGGTATCCCCCTTTCCCGGTCCCTGTTGTAAGAGAGAGAAAGAGGAAAAGGAAAAGGATACGAAGTCGAATGACGTGGCGTACCTTTTTTTTCGACGCGGTTATTATGGCGAAGGCGAAGCGTCGCTTGCTTCTCCCACCTGAGGCGCCGCCTATCCCGCCGCGGAGTTAATGCGACGGGGTGAGTGGTTCGTGAGGCGGTCGTTGCGCGTGCGCGCGCCGTTCGAGGAACGGATCACGGGCGCGCCGTCTTCACGCCGTGAGAGAGGGCTCCCTCGCTGCCCCTGGATGGGATGTGAGCTTGGCTGACGACGTGACCGCTGCTTCTGCCCGCCTGTCACCGCCATTACTGTCGGCCCAATTTTGACCGCATTTGACCGTCGCGCTTGGCTGGCACTGCAGGGTTGCCTCGAGTCGCGGTATTGACTCCGCAGTCGAGGAGGCGCGGTAGCGGCGTGAGTGGCGATGCAGTTGCTCACACGTAGCAACCGGCGCGCCGGTTGCATGACGCGTGGGCCTGGACCTCCATGCTGGGCTCGTTGGAGTCGAAGGGGCGCACCCACTTGGCACGGTTGCATGCCGCCTGCATGGCTGTCCGCCCTTTCACCCGCTGGTCTGGGCGAAAGTGGAGGAGTGCTTGTAACTGCCGGGTGGTTGAATGCACCGCGCGCGCGGTGGTTTGGCTTCTTCTCCCCTGGACCGGCTTGCATGACGTGTGGGACCCAGCCCCCGCGCCGTGAGGGGGATAATCTTGGAGCGTGTTGGAGAAGACTCAACCCGCAACGGTTGAGGGCGCAAGTGGGGAGAGTCGCCTTTAAAAGGGGGGCGACCCCCTTGGAGGGCAACCATGTCTTCGCGCTTCCCTCATGCATCGTGTCTTCCCACCTTCCGAGCCCCGGGCGGGGGACGCCCGGAATCCTTCCGTCTTGTCGTCGGAGGAACGCAACTTCGTGGAAGTTGGTACCTTTCAGCCATCGTTCGGCTTCAAGGATTTTCATCATGCAGCTTGGCTGCATCCCCTCGCCGGTGGTCACCCAAAACGGTGACCACCAGCCTCTGGGTGGGGAGGAGCAAGCCAGGGTGCGATCTTGGTTCCGCCCTCAGCTTCAAGGATGTTCATCATCCTTGCTGGGGCGGAGGCCGGGCTGAGCCGGAGCTCTACCTCCCGCGTGGGCTCGTGGGTCAGCCTCCCCTCCAGCATTCAAGGGAGAGGGCACTCACTGGCCCTGCGAGCGGGGCGGACTTCGACAACGTGGGGCTGGTCGACGGCGGGTGTCGCCAGCTTCAGCGCATTGGGCTCACCGGCTTGGCTCCCGGTGCCCCCTCCCGCCGCAAGGGCGGTTGTCGCGCCGTGCGCACGGGTGGACCGCCCAAGACATCGCGCGCCGCTAGAGCGGTGTTCGTGTTCTGGGGCTGTCCTGCCTTTGCAACGGTATGGGGCCTCTGCGCGGAGGTCGGCGCTCCGCTCATCCGAGAGGATCCGAGTGGGGATCTGCCGATGGGCTGACGCTCCGGTCATCGGTGCCGAGGTGGATGCGGCTCGAAAAGTCCCCGTCGCTGACGAGATCACTGCCACCATCCGCACTCCGGGCCTCCGGCTCTTCGTACTTGTCCTCGCCCCTCGAGCGTCGGCGTGGGCGAGGGCAAGGTTGCAGCGGCATCCGCCCTGAGGCCATCATTGCTGCCGTGGGGACAGAACCGGAGTTCCGTTTGTAATGGCACCTTGAGCGCCGGTGTTTTGTTCAATGCGGCTGTCGAGGCCTGAACGTGTATGTATTTTCGGCACGGAGCCGTGTTTTTTCTTCATTTCGAGCACTAAGACTCGCCTTGTCGATTATCTGAACCGCTTCACCGAGCGTGAGTTGCCTCGTGCAAAGGTGACGAGTGAGGTATCCGTATCCCGTAGGAGTAGGAGTCTGAGAGCACCTAGAGGGGGGGGTGAATAGGTGATCCTGTAAAAACTTCAAACTTAAGCCACAAAAACTTGTTAAGCGTTAGCACGATTAATGCCAAGTGGCTAAGGTGAAGTCTCAACAAAACACAATACCACAAGAATCAAGCACAGAGGGACACAGTGATTTATCCCGTGGTTCGGCCAAGTACAAAACTTGCCTACTCCACGTTGTGGCGTCCCAACGGACGAGAGTTGCACTCAACTCCTCTCAAGTGATCCAATGATCAACTTGAATACCACAGTGTTATGCTTTTCTCCTCAATATCCCGTTTGCGAGGAATCTCCACAACTTGGAGCCTCTCGCCCTTACACTTAAGATTCACAAAGAAGTACGGAGTAAGGTGGGAATGAGCAACGCACACAAGACTCGGAAATCAGAGCAACAACACGCACACAAGTCGCAACAAGAGCTCGCAACGCAACACAAAGAGTTCACAACTCCACAAGAGCTCTATATGCTATCACAATGAAACGAATGCGTGAGATCGATGTCTTGGTGCTTAGAAGTGTTGTAGGAATGCTTGGTGTCCTCCTCCATGCGCCTAGGGGTCCCTTTTATAGCCCCAAGGCAGCTAGGAGCCGTTGAGAACAAATCTGGAAGGCCATCCTTGCCTTCTGTCGTCGGGGGCACCGGACAGTCCGGTGCACACCGGACACTGTCCGGTGCCCGATTTGTTTCCTTTTCTGGCGCTGCCGACCGTTGCAGGCCGGTGGGGATCTGCGAGCCGTTGGCGCACCGGACAGTCCGGTGCACACCGGACAGTCCGGTGCCGTCTTCCGACCGTTGGCTCGGCCACGTGTCCCGCGCGGATTGCGCGGCCGACCGTTGGCCCTGGCCGACCGTTGGCTCACCGGACAGTCCGGTGCACACCGGACAGTCCGGTGAATTTTAGCCGTACGCCGTCGGCGAATTCCCGAGAGCAGCCAGTTCGAGTCGAGGCAGCCTGGCGCACCGGACACTGTCCGGTGCACACCGGATAGTCCGGTGCTCCAGACCGAACTGAGACTTGGCTGCACACAGCCAAGTCATTCTCTCCCCTTTTCTCTTTTTCTTCTTTCTGTTTCTAACACTTAGACAAATATGTTAGTCCATAAAACCAATGTACTAAGGCTTAGAAACATACCTTTACTTCATGATTTGCACCTTGTTCATCCATGTACACAAATTCACAATTAAACACATGTGTTGGCACTCAATCACCAAAATACTTAGAAATGGCCCAAGGGCACATTTCCCTTTCAATCTCCCCCTTTTTGGTGATTTATGCCAACACAACATAAAGCAACTAGAACAAGTGCAAACTCACTTCAAATAAAAATAAATTTAAGTTTTATTCAATTTTGGCATATATGGATCATCCTTTGCCACCACTTGGTTTGTTTTTGCAAATCAAACTCAAATCTCTATCTCTAAGTTAAACACACATGTTTAAGCAAAAAGAGAGTCATTCCAAAAGAGATTGATCAAAGATTTCAAAAACTCCCCCTTTTTCCCATAAACAATACTTCTCCCCACAAGAAGCCAACTTTTGACAAGAGAGACAACATAAGAATTTTGACAAACCAAAAACTCTATTCTATTATTTTCAAAATCTCTCAAGTGGTAGCTGATCCATTTATTGCTTTGGCCTTTATTTTCTCCCCCTTTAGCATCAAGCACCAAAACGGGATCAGTCTTGGCCCTTTAACCCCATTGCCTCACCAAACATCTTCAATTAAGAGCAAATGGCAACAAGAGTTCATGAGATGGACTTGGAATAAGTTACCCCTCATCGGAGTGCAGTGGAAGTCTTTCATGGTCCAAGTCCACCTTTTCCCTTTCAATTCTCCTTTGAGACTAAAACAGGCAAACTCAAGCATATGGTTAGTCCCAAAGGATCAAGTTGTAACACATCTCCCCCTAAACATGTGCATCACTTTGCAACGGACTTGTGAGGTCCAGGGAGTGTTTGTACAACTTGAGCACCATAATAAGCAACAAAATGCAGAATGAACATGATCAAAGGCATAAATACATGTATGCTACAATTCAATCCAAGTTCCGCGAATCTAAGACATTTAGCTCACTACGCAGTCTGCAAAAGGTCTTCTCATCTAAAGGCTTGGTAAAGATATCGGCTAGCTGGTTCTCGGTGCTAACATAAAACACTTCGATATCTCCCTTTTGCTGGTGGTCTCTCAAAAAGTGATGCCGGATGTCAATGTGCTTTGTGCGGCTGTGCTCAACAGGATTTTCCGCTATTCGGATAGCACTCTCATTGTCACATAGGAGTGGGACTTTGCTCAGATTGTAGCCAAAGTCCCGGAGGGTTTGCCTCATCCAAAGTAGTTGCGCACAACACTGACCTGCGGCAACGTACTCGGCCTCAGCGGTGGATAGGGCAACGGAAGTTTGTTTCTTAGAGTTCCATGACACCAGGGACCTTCCTAAGAATTGGCACGTCCCCGATGTACTCTTCCTATCGACCTTACATCCAGCATAGTCGGAATCTGAGTACCCAATTAAGTCAAAGTTAGACCCCTTTGGATACCAGATCCCGAAGCAAGGCGTAGCGACTAAATATCTAAGAATTCGCTTCACCGCCACCAAGTGACACTCCTTAGGATCGGATTGAAATCTAGCACACATGCATACACTAAGCATAATATCCGGTCTACTAGCACATAAATAAAGTAAAGACCCTATCATTGACCGGTATGCTTTTTGATCAACGGACTTACCTCCTTTGTTGAGGTCGGTGTGTCCGTCGGTTCCCATCGGCGTCTTTGCGGGCTTGGCGTCCTTCATCCCAAACCTCTTTAGGAGATCTTGCGTGTACTTCGTTTGGGAGATGAAGGTGCCGTCCTTGAGTTGCTTCACTTGGAACCCAAGGAAGTAGTTCAACTCGCCCATCATCGACATCTCGAATTTCTGCGTCATCACCCTGCTAAACTCTTCACAAGACTTTTGGTTAGTAGAACCAAATATTATGTCATCGACATAAATTTGGCATACAAACAAATCACCATCACATGTCTTTGTAAAAAGAGTTGGATCGGCTTTCCCAACCTTGAAAGCATTAGCAAGTAAGAAATCTCTAAGGCATTCATACCATGCTCTTGGGGCTTGTTTAAGTCCATAGAGCGCCTTAGAGAGCTTACACACGTGGTCGGGGTACCGCTCATCCTCGAAGCCAGGGGGTTGCTCTACGTACACCTCCTCCTTTATTGGCCCGTTGAGGAATGCGCTCTTCACATCCATTTGGTACAGCCTGAAAGAATGGTGAGCGGCATATGCTAGCAAGATACGAATTGATTCTAGCCTAGCCACAGGAGCAAAAGTCTCCTCAAAGTCCAAACCTGCGACTTGGGCATAACCTTTTGCCACAAGTCGAGCCTTGTTCCTTGTCACCACTCCGTGCTCTTCTTGTTTGTTGCGGAACACCCACTTGGTTCCCACAACATTTTGCTTGGGACGAGGCACCAGCGTCCAAACTTCATTGCGCTTGAAGTTGTTAAGTTCCTCCTGCATGGCCAACACCCAATCCGGATCTAGCAAGGCCTCCTCTACCCTGAAAGGCTCAATAGAGGATACAAACGAGTAATGTTCACAAAAATTAACTAATCGAGATCGAGTAGTTACTCCCTTGCTAATGTCACCCAGAATTTGGTCGACGGGATGATCCCTTTGAATCATCGCTCGAACTTGGGTTGGAGGTGCCGGTTGCGCTTCTTCCTCCATCACGTGATCATCTTGTGCTCCCCCTTGATCACACGCCTCCTTTTGATGAACCTGTTCGTCGTCTTGAGTTGGGGGATGCACGGTCGTTGAGGAAGAAGGTTGATCACGTTCATCTTGTTCCTGTGGCCGAACGTCTCCAATCGCCATGGTTCGTATAGCGGCCGTCGGAACATCTTCTTCATCTACATCATCACAATCAACAGCCTGCTCTCTTGGAGAGCCATTAGTCTCATCAAATACAACGTCGCTAGAGACTTCAACCAAACCCGATGATTTGTTGAAGACCCTATACGCCTTTGTATTTGAATCATAACCTAACAAAAACCCTTCTACAGCTTTGGGAGCAAACTTAGAATTTCTACCCTTCTTCACTAGAATGTAGCACTTGCTCCCAAATACACGAAAGTACGATACATTGGGTTTGTTACCGGTTAGTAGCTCATATGACGTCTTCTTGAGGAGGCGGTGAAGGTAGACCCTGTTGATGGCGTGGCAAGCCGTGTTCACGGCTTCCGACCAAAAGCACTCGGGGGTCTTGAACTCTCCAAGCATCGTCCTCGCCATATCGATTAGCGTCCTGTTCTTCCTCTCTACCACACCATTTTGTTGTGGTGTGTAGAGAGCGGAGAACTCGTGCTTGATCCCTTCCTCCTCAAGAAACTCCTCCACTTGAAGGTTCTTGAACTCGGACCCGTTGTCGCTCCTTATCTTCTTCACCTTGAGCTCAAACTCATTTTGAGCTCTCCTGAGGAAGCGCTTGATGGTCCCTTGGGTTTCAGACTTATCCTGCAAAAAGAACACCCAAGTGAAGCGGGAAAAGTCATCAACAATAACTAAACCATACTTACTTCCTCCTATGCTTAGATAGGCGACGGGTCCGAAGAGGTCCATATGCAGCAGCTCCAGAGGTCTTGACGTGGTCATCACATTCTTGCTGTGATGTGCTCCTCCAACTTGTTTACCTGCCTGACAAGCTGCACAAGGTCTATCTTTTTCGAAATAAACATTGGTTAGACCTATCACGTGTTCTCCCTTTAGAAGCTTGTGGAGATTCTTCATCCCCACATGTGCTAAGCGGCGATGCCACAGCCAGCCCATGCAAGTCTTAGCCATTAAGCATGCATCTAGACCGGCCTCTTCTTTTGCAAAATCTACTAAGTAAAGCTTGCCGTCTAGTACACCCTTAAAAGCTAGTGAATCATCACATCTTCTAAAGACAGACACATCTACATTTGTAAATAAACAATTATATCCCATTTGACATAATTGACTAACAGATAGCAAATTATATCCAAGATTCTCCACTAGGAATACATTTGATATAGAATGCTCATTAGAAATTGCAATTTTACCTAACCCTTTTACCTTGCCTTGATTCCCATCACCGAATATAATTGAATCTTGGGAATCCTTATTCTTGACGTAGGAGGTGAACATCTTCTTCTCCCCCGTCATATGGTTTGTGCATCCGCTGTCGATAATCCAGCTTGAACCCCCGGATGCATAAACCTGCAAGGCAAATTTAGGCTTGGGTCTTAGGTACCCAACTCATGTTGGGTCCTGCAAGGTTAGCACAAATATTCTTAGGGACCCAGATGCAAGTTTTATCTCCCTTGCATCTTGCCCCTAACTTCCTAGCAATTACCTTCTTACCCTTTCTACAAATAGCAAAGGGAGCATTACAAGCATAATAAATGGTAGAAGGTTCATTCACTACTTTCCTAGGAGCATGAGCAAAATTTCTCCTAGACACATGCGCAACATTTCTCCTACTCATATCTCTATCATGCTTATGAGAGGAACTAGAGGCAAACATAGCATGAGAATCATAAACATGTGAATCAAAATGATTATAAGCATTTCTAGCATATCTCCTATCATAATACATAAAAGCATGATTCTTTTTAGCATTACAAGCCATAGGGGCCTTCCCCTTCTCCTTGACGAAGATGGGAGCCTTATGGCTTGTTAAGTTCTTGGCTTCCCTCTTGAAGCCAAGCCCATCCTTAATTGAGGGATGTCTTCCAATTGTATAGGCATCCCTTGCAAATTTTATCTTTTCAACTTCACTCTTGCTAGTCTTAAGTTGAGCATTAAGACTAGCCACTTCATCTTTTAGTTTTGAAATTGAAACTAAGTGTTTGCTACAAGTGTTAACATCAAAATCCTTACACCTAGTGCAAATTGTAACATTTTCAACACAAGACTTAGATTTATTTGTTACTTCTAATTTAGCATTTAAATCATGGTTAACACTTTGTAAAGTAGCAATGGTTTCATGACAAGAAGATATTTCACTAGAAAGTACTTCATTTCTTTTCACTTCTAAAGCATATGATTTTTGTGCCTCTACAAACTTATCATGTTCATCATACAATAAATCCTCTTGCTTTTCTAAAAGCCTATCCTTTTCATTCAAAGCATCAATCAATTCATTGATTTTATCTATCTTAGATCTATCTAAGCCTTTGAACAAGCAAGAATAATCTATGTCATCATCGTCACTAGACTCACTATCACTAGAAGAAGCATAAGTGGAGTCTTGAGTACTCACCTTCTTCTCCCTTGCCATAAGGCAAGTGAGACGCTCGTTGGGGAAGAGAGCCGATTTGTTGAAGGCAGTGGCGGCGAGTCCTTCGTTGTCGGAGTCGGAGGAGGAGCAATCCGAGTCCCACTCCTTTCCTAGATGCGCCTCGCCCTTTGCCTTCTTGTATTGCTTCTTCTTCTCTCTTTTGTTCCCCTTTTCCTGGTCACTTTCATTATCGGGACAGTTAGCAATGAAATGACCAAGCTTACCGCATTTGAAGCATGAGCGCTTCCCCTTGGCTTTGGTCTTGCTTGGTTGTCCCTTGTGACTTTTAAGCACCGTCTTGAACCTTTTGATGATGAGAGCCATCTCTTCATCATTAAGGCCAGCCGCCTCAATCTGTGCCACCTTGCTAGGTAGCGCCTCCTTGCTTCGTGTTGCCTTTAGAGCAAGGGGTTGCGGCTCGTTGATCGGACCATTCAAGGCGTCGTCCACATACCTCGCCTCCTTGATCATCATTCGCCCGCTAACGAATTTTCCAAGAACTTCTTCGGGCGACATCTTGGTGTACCTGGGATTTTCACGTATGTTGTTCACCCAGTGAGGATCAAGAACGGTAAATGACCTGAGCATTAGGCGGACGACGTCGTGGTTCGTCCATCGTGTGCTTCCGTAGCTCCTTATCTTGTTGATAAGGGTCTTGAGCCGGTTGTATGTTTGCGTCGGCTCCTCGCCCCTTATCATTGCGAACCGTCCAAGCTCGCCCTCCACTAACTCCATCTTGGTGAGTAAGGTGACGTCGTTCCCCTCATGAGAAATCTTGAGGGTGTCCCAGATTTGCTTGGCGTTGTCCAAGCCGCTCACCTTATGATATTCATCCCTGCACAAGGAAGCTAGAAGAACAGTAGTAGCTTGTGCATTCTTATGAATTTGTTCATTAATGAACATGGGATTATCCGAACTATCAAAATGCATTCCACTCTCTACAATCTCCCATATACTAGGATGGAGAGAGAATAGGTGACTACGCATTTTGTGGCTCCAAAATCCGTAGTCCTCTCCATCAAAGTGTGGGGGCTTGCCGAGTGGAATGGAGAGCAAATGTGAATGTGAACTTTGCGGAATACGAGAGTAATCAAAAGAAAAGTTCGAATTAACCGGTTTTCTCCTCTCGTAGTCGTTGTGGTCCTCATCCTTTTGGGAAGAAGTAGACTCGTCGCTGTCGTAGTAGACGATCTCCTTGATGCGCCTTGTCTTCTTCTTCTTCCCTTCCTTCCGTCTTTGTCCCGAGCCGGAGTCGGTAGGCTTGTCGTCCTTCGGCTCGTTGACGAAGGTCTCCTTCTCTTTGTCGTTGATCACTATACCCTTCCCCTTAGGATCCATCTATTCGGGCGGTTAGTCCCTTTGTGAATAGAACGGCTCTGATACCAATTGAGAGCACCTAGAGGGGGGGGGGGGTGAATAGGTGATCCTGTAAAAACTTCAAACTTAAGCCACAAAAACTTGTTAAGCGTTAGCACGATTAATGCCAAGTGGCTAAGGTGAAGTCTCAACAAAACACAATACCACAAGAATCAAGCACAGAGGGACACAGTGATTTATCCCGTGGTTCGGCCAAGTACAAAACTTGCCTACTCCACGTTGTGGCGTCCCAACGGACGAGAGTTGCACTCAACTCCTCTCAAGTGATCCAATGATCAACTTGAATACCACAGTGTTATGCTTTTCTCCTCAATATCCCGTTTGCGAGGAATCTCCACAACTTGGAGCCTCTCGCCCTTACACTTAAGATTCACAAAGAAGTACGGAGTAAGGTGGGAATGAGCAACGCACACAAGACTCGGAAATCAGAGCAACAACACGCACACAAGTCGCAACAAGAGCTCGCAACGCAACACAAAGAGTTCACAACTCCACAAGAGCTCTATATGCTATCACAATGAAACGAATGCGTGAGATCGATGTCTTGGTGCTTAGAAGTGTTGTAGGAATGCTTGGTGTCCTCCTCCATGCGCCTAGGGGTCCCTTTTATAGCCCCAAGGCAGCTAGGAGCCGTTGAGAACAAATCTGGAAGGCCATCCTTGCCTTCTGTCGTCGGGGGCACCGGACAGTCCGGTGCACACCGGACACTGTCCGGTGCCCGATTTGTTTCCTTTTCTGGCGCTGCCGACCGTTGCAGGCCGGTGGGGATCTGCGAGCCGTTGGCGCACCGGACAGTCCGGTGCACACCGGACAGTCCGGTGCCGTCTTCCGACCGTTGGCTCGGCCACGTGTCCCGCGCGGATTGCGCGGCCGACCGTTGGCCCTGGCCGACCGTTGGCTCACCGGACAGTCCGGTGCACACCGGACAGTCCGGTGAATTTTAGCCGTACGCCGTCGGCGAATTCCCGAGAGCAGCCAGTTCGAGTCGAGGCAGCCTGGCGCACCGGACACTGTCCGGTGCACACCGGACAGTCCGGTGCTCCAGACCGAACTGAGACTTGGCTGCACACAGCCAAGTCATTCTCTCCCCTTTTCTCTTTTTCTTCTTTCTGTTTCTAACACTTAGACAAATATGTTAGTCCATAAAACCAATGTACTAAGGCTTAGAAACATACCTTTACTTCATGATTTGCACCTTGTTCATCCATGTACACAAATTCACAATTAAACACATGTGTTGGCACTCAATCACCAAAATACTTAGAAATGGCCCAAGGGCACATTTCCCTTTCAGAGTCCCTCGGCTCGGTCGGCCTTGCTGTCCGAGGCCCCTCTTGCTTAGTTAAAGGAACCCCTCAGCCGCCCTTCGATGAGCCGAAGCCGGAGGCAGCGGTGTCAGCATGGGCGGAGGCAGAGTTGGCTTCGAAAAGGAGGTGTGGTTGGCCAGAGCCTGGTCGGGTCGTCCACTGGCGGAACCGACACCGGGGTTGAGCTGCCGAGGCCACAAGCCGAGCTGATGTCTTTGGGGGACAGCTGGCCGAGGCCTCGGGGTGGCCGGCCGAGCCGCCTGCTCGGGCCGGATTCTCAAAGAAGACCCTGGCGGCGATGGCCCGGGTGTGGTTCTGATGTCGTCCTTCAGAGTGAGGGCCCTCCGACCGCGTCGCCGTCCGAGGCTAGGTCAGACCCCGCCGAAGGTGTAGTTGATGCCGAGAGTGCTGCTGCCCCCTTCGGCTGTCGACGTCCGGGCCTGCAGGATCAGGTTGTCTTGTAGTGTGTGTATGCTTTCTGCGGCCGCCGAGGCCTAAACACACCGTCGTCGTGTTGTAAAGCTGCGTTTCTTTTCCTCTTGTTTCGAGTATCCGGACTCATTTGTCGGTAACAGAATTGTTTGTGCGGGCGAGAGTTGCTTTTCACGGAAGGTGATGAGTGAGGTATCCGTATCCCTGAGGCGTAGGAATCCCTCGGCTCGGTCGGCCTTGCCGCTTACACGCGCTCTTACTCGTCCATAGGGTTCTGTTACCGACGCAGTCGAGAAGGCCCGAAAAATCATTTCGGCAGAGGAGCTCTCGAGCATGAAGACTTGTTCGGTCCGTGGAGTCACTTATCCGAGCGCGAGTTACTTATCGCAGAAGGTGATGAGTGAGGTATCCGTATCCCGGAGGCGTAGGAGTCCCTCGGCTCGGTCAGCCTTGGCTGCTTACGTGTACTCCGTTGTTTTCAGGATCCACTTTTGAAGTAGTCGAAGAGCACAAAAGGCATTCTGGCAGAAAAGATTTTTTTCTTTTTTCGAGGAAAATTTTGACGCAGAGGGGGTTGCCCCCTTCTAGCCCCCGAGGGAGGGTCGGGCTTTGCCGAGGCAAGGCTGACCCTTCCTTGACGACCAGACTTGGTGTGTGAACGAGGTATACGTGTAATACTCAAAATTGTGTACAAGAAATACATGGTGATTTCCTTATTTTATGTGCCTCATTTGCATCATAAAAAGAGCATACACAAAATTTAGAGTTTAATTAAAAAAATGATTAAACAAAAAATGCATCATGTTGGAGTTCTATATATTTGTGCATTAAATTAAATAGTACAAATAAAAATAATAGAATAATAATTACTAGAAGTTGAATTAAACCCTAGATCGAAAATTGGGTTTTGAAAAAGGGGAGAAGAGAAATGATATAAAATATAGATAATAAATTAAATTCTTAAAGATGGGTATATTTAATCTCATAAATATAGTTTGTAATGATGAGCCCCAAAGGTTTGAATTAAATTTGAATTCAAATGGAATTTGAAAAGAAAGAAAAGAAATGTAGAAATAAAAGAAAAAGAGAAAGAGATCTTACCTGGGCCGCGGACCAGCTTTCGGCCCACCTCTGAATTACTCACGCGCGGCCCACTCCCAAGTTGTCAGCCTCTCTCGCGCGCTCGTCCGTTTGGCTGATCGGTGGGCCCGGCCGCTCAGGGTTTGCCATCCGTGGGTGTCTCTCTACCGGACTGGCCCACTCGTCAGTCAAGCCTCAAACCCTCCCATTCATCGTCTCCACGGGATTTGCAGTCCACGCCGAACACCTCGGAGCTGCCGTTGGGTCACCCGATTTCCCCGTGGCTTGACTCCGTCTCGCGCTGGCTACAAAGGCGGACGACTTCCCCACATCCTGGTAACTCGTTGGTTCCTTCGGCTGCCCCTGTTTCTCCAGATTTCCACCCGCCATTGTTGCCGAGTGAAAGAACCGTCGCCGCCCTCGTGGGAATCACACCGACACCTCCGATTGGGTACCTACACCTGCTCGCTCGTTCCACACACCCGTGGGGAGTGTTTCTGTGGGCCTGCCGCCTCGCTCTCGTCATCGGGATTGCGGGGATTCGTCACCGGAGTTGGGGGTTCCGCCAAGTTCGTGCTTCACCGTGACCGGCCCCAACCCGTCGTCCATTGGCGGTAAGTTCCCTACCTGTACATTCCGCATCACCCCGTACTCCGTTTAAGCCGTGCCACAATAGAATGGGAGCGTCGTGTGGCCGAATCGCACAAGTCCGGCGATCCTCCGCCATGAATGGTGGCGGCGCCGCCGCATCCTCAATCGGGCTTCAGTAAAGGAACCCTGTCCGCCCGATCCCAAATGAGCGCTAGCGATTAGGAACCAGAGTACCGCTTCACGCGTGAGACTGAAGCCGTTCGATTGTGATCGATCGGTCTCGGGTGGAGCACGATTATTTAGATTATGGACCCTAGATCTTTGATCTAATGGTCAGCGATGCATACCTGTTCGCATAGTGAGCGGATCTGATCCTACGCGTCGATCTCTAATCGGACGGCCGAGATGGCGTCATACCCTTTCGGCGCTGCAACTTTACTAAGGAGTCCCTGGAATTTACATAAACCAACCCGCCATCCGTTGGTGCTGTTCCCTGTGCCTTAGAATTATTACCCCGAGCCCCCTGACCTTTCTGAAAAATGAGGCCCAGTCCAGAGGTGTTTAAAAACAGAGAAATATTTATAGAAATACATTTTTAATACAAAAACAAATATAGAAACTTGTAAAATGCATAGAAAATTCATTTTTACTCCAAATTGAGCCATTCCAATTTCTAAAATTTTGTAATAATATTCTCTATCATTTAGTGTCTCAGTTTTGACATGAAAACAGTAAGAAAATTAATTTCTCATCTAATCCTATTTTAATCACATTAAACCTTAGGAAATTCATAACTTGAAATCTATAACTCCAAATTTAGTGATTCCAGTTCCTATGCTCTCATTTTAATGTGTAGATTTTTACTGTATATTTCATTTACATGTTGGATGTGATGTTAATTTATGCTATACTATGTATGTATTGTGTTGATGCGAGTAGACGAGCAAGCCACTGTGGATTCTGAGGTTCAGCAAGTAGAGATAGCTGAGCAGGAGCTCACCGAAGGCAAGTTGTGCCCTTGATCACTTACTTTTCCCAGCCATGTTCTTATTAATTATAATGATCTGCATAGGTTAATTTTGATGGGATCCTTTAGGTTACCCCAGTTTTGGTTATCTTTATACCTTGTTCACCCCTGAAATATTTTTGGGTAGTACCTGCTATTACTTTATGTGGATTGGGTATGGAGATACAATATTCATGATTATTCTGTTATTATCTTGTTATTATTACTGTTCATGTTAAGATCATTAAATTAATGGGAACATGGAGCGACCACCCGGGAAAACAGTGCTACCACAAGGGTTTAATGGGACACCCTTGGCTAATTAACTAGGAAAGCTAGTGGAGGTCTTCCTTACCCGAAAGGGGCAAGGGCAGTAGGGGAGTGGTCAGTGTAGGGAGGTCCTTGGTTGATTTTGCTGCGATGGCGGTCAGGCAAGAACCCTGCACTGGAGCTTCCTATAAACTGTAGCGGGATTTCTGAAGCTAGTGGAACTTTGTAAAGGCCTCGTAGTGTTACCCTGCCTCGCCTCCTCGGTAGAGGTGTATGGGATTGGCCGTCTCTTGGCAGATGGGTAACATGACTTGTGGGTAAAGATGCGCAACCTCTGCAGAGTGTAAAACTAGTATACTAGCCGTGCTCACGGTCATGAGCGGCTCGGACCCTCACATGATTAATTATGGAACTTAAATTTACTTTGACATTTGTATCGCATTTGGGATTATTTTACTATTACTGTTCTTTATTATTATTAAGGTTTGGTATTTACTTACACCTAGTAATTGCTAATAAAATTTTGACCAACTTATAAAAGCAATGCTCAGCCTCAGCCTTTATTTCTTTGATCAGCCTTACACTTCATGAACTCCCACCTTTGGTGAGTTCATGCCACATTATTCCCCACGACTTGTTGAGCTATGAACGTATGTGAGCTCACTCTTGCTGTCTCACACCCCCCCCCCCACAGGAGAAGAACAGGTGGTCGAAGAGGAGCCGCCTAACACTGAGGCATTCGACTTGATCTAGGTGGCGTTTCTCTGTCGACATTGGCGCCGACGATCCTTAGTTCGTTTTATATTTATTCTTTTATTTTGTAATAAGTCTTCTGCTATGTAATAATTACTCTGATGTTTTATGACATTTATCTCTATACACTCTGTTATTATATATGTTGTCCTCTTGGCGCATGTATGAGATGCACCCGGCTTTGTCCTTTAAAACCGGGTGTTACAGAAGTGGTATCAGAGGAAATGTTGACTGTAGGACGAAACCTAGATAGAAATGGACAAACCCTTTCCTACTTACCTTACTCTGATTCTTTCTATACTTATCTTGATCCTGTCTCACCTTCTACTGTTCTACTCTGATCATTCTTACCTTTTCTACTCTAAGACAAGTCGAATTTCACACCTTGCAATCCCTACCCCTATGACATTGTTAAGAGATAAGAGGCCTAAGACCAAACTAAAACTATTTCTATATTTAAAAATGTTGTTTGATTATTCTGATGACAAATGTTTGATTTGCTTCTTTGATTGATTGAAGTAATATATATGGACATCTTAGCATGCACCACTATATGGTAATAAATTAGCTATGGTAGGTAAAATATTAATCTGCTTAGCTAATAAATCCCCCCAAAGTTACCTGATTCGTAATCACTGCCTTGTCTACAATCCTTTCTTTCGTCCCCTGTGTTTCTAACCCAGATGGGCTACCCCTATAGTGTTAGAAGAGAGAACTATAGAAGTGATCCTTGGTATGTCATGGTTAATAAAGGTAAAGGCACTTTATACATTGTGCTAAGGGAACCATAGAACTCACCAGTTCCAAAGGACAAAGATTTGAAGTTGAGTTGGTCATTGATCTCTTACCTGGGACTGCTCCTATTTCTAAACAGCTATATAGGATCTCCGTAGGAGAACTAAAGGAACTTAAGAAGCAATTAATGGAATTACAAGAGGCTGGATATATTCATCCGAATTCTTCACCTTGTGGAGCACCGGTTCTAATTGTACAGAAGAAAGAAGGATCGCAAGGGATGTGCGTGGATTATAGGACCCTTAATGATGTTACTGTGAAGAACAAGTATCCATTACCCCGCATTGAAGATTTATTTAATCGGATAAGAGGTGCAAGAGTATTCTCGAAGATTGATCTCTGATCAAGATACCATCAAATGAAGATTAGGCCATCGGATATTCCCAAGACGGATTTCTCAACCCGATATGGATTATATGAGTTTACTGTTATGTCATTTGGATTAACCAATGCACCGGCTTATTTCATGAATTTGATGAACAAAGTGTTTATGGAGTATTTGGACAGATTTGTCATGGTGTTCATCGACGATATCCTTATCTATTCTAAGAATGAGAGTGATCATGAACAGCATCTAAGGTTGGTGCTACAAAAGTTGCGAGATAATCAACTCTACTCTAAGTTCAGCAAATGCGAGTTTTGGATTGACAAGGTGCCATTCCTTGGTCATATTATTTCTAATGGAGGAATAGCAGTGGATCCTGCTAAAGTGAAGGAGATAATGGAGTGGAGAGTACCCACTACAGTTACTGAGATTCGGAGTTTCTTGGGACTCGCAGGATATTATCGGAGATTTATTGAAGGGTTCTCTAAGATTGCCAAGCCTATGACCTCGCTTTTGGAGAAAGGAAGAGAATTTAAGTGGGATGAGAAATGCCAAGAAAGCTTTGATCAATTGAAGGAGAGATTGATGTCACCTCCAGTATTGATTATGCCAGATCTGCAGAAAGGATTCGACATTTACTATGATGCATGTGGCCAAGGACTTGGATGTGTGCTTATCCAAGAAGGTCATGTGATTGCCTATGCATCTCATCAGTTGAAGAAGCATGAATTGAACTACCCCACCCATGACTTAGAGCTGGCTGCCGTTGTGCATGCACTTAAGATTTGGAGACACTACATTATGGGAACTAAGTGCCAAGTATACACGGATCATAAGAGTTTGAAGTACATATTCACTCAGAAGGATCTCAACCTTAGGCAACGCCGTTGGTTGGAGCTCATTAAGGATTTGACTTGGAGATTCATTACCACCCAGGCAAGGCAAATTTGGTTGCAGATGCCTTGAGTCGGAAGGAGCATGTTCACTCTGCTTTCGTTGTCCAACTACCTGATGATTTAGCAAAAGATTTTGAGAGACTCAACCTGGGAATTGTTACACATACGGAAGGAGTGACTATTGAATTGGAACCTACCTTGGAGCAAGAAATTCGTAAATGTCAGGTTGGTGATGCTAAAATCCAGGAGATCAAGGATCTGATAACAGAAGGTAGAGGCCCGAAATTCACAGAGGATGAGCAAGGCACGTTATGGTTCAAGAATCGGATCTGTGTTCCCGATATTGATGGTCTTCGGGAAACTATATTGAAGGAAGCACATGATTCAGTTTATTCTATCCATCCTGGAAGTACTAAGATGTATCAGGATTTGAAGCAAAAATATTGGTGGTATGGATTGAAGAGAGATGTGGCTGTACATGTGGCTATGTGCGATGTGTGCCAAAGAGTTAAGGCTGAACACCAGAGGCCAGCCGGACTACTGCATCCACTGAAGATACCTGAGTGGAAATGGGAAGAGATTGGCATGGACTTCATTGTTGGACTACCCCACACGTCTGCTGGATATGATTCTATATGGGTGATTGTGGACAGGCTAACTAAGGTAGCCCACTTTATTCCAGTGAAGACCACGTATTCAGGAGCCAAGTTGGCAGAGTTGTACATGGCACGGATTGTATGCCTACATGGTGTGCCAAAGAAGATTGTGTCAGACCGGGGATCACAGTTTACCTCTCGATATTGGAAGAAGTTGCACGAGTCATTGGATACGAGATTGAATTTTAGTTCGGCTTACCATCCCCAAACCGATGGGCAGACTGAGAGGACCAACCAAGTGCTGGAAGATATGTTAAGAGCTTGTGCTCTTAAACATGGTGGAAGTTGGGAAAAGAGTTTGCCTTATGCGGAGTTCTCATATAATAATAGCTATCAGGCCAGTTTGAAGATGTCACCGTTTGAGGCTTTGTATGGCAGAAAGTGCAGGACTCCATTGTATTGGGATCAAACTGGTGAAAGGCAGTTGTTTGGGCCTGAGATTATACAAGAAGCAGAGGAACAAGTTCAGCAAATAAGGGAGAATTTGAGAACCGCACAGTCCAGGCAGAAAAGTTATGCTGATACCCGGAGAAGACTGCTTGAGTTTAAGGAGGGAGATTATGTCTATTTGAAGGTGTCACCACTCCGGGGTATGAGAAGATTCAAAGTCAAAGGAAAGTTGTCCCCTCGCTTTATTGGACCCTTCTTGATCTTAAAGCGAGTGGGAGGGGTTGCATACCAATTGGAGTTACCGGATCATCTTGCGGATGTTCATAATGTTTTTCATGTATCTCAGCTGAAGAAATGTCTCAGGGTACCTGAAGAACAGTTACCAATGGAAGACCTTAGTGTTCAAGAGGATCTGACTTATGCTGAGTACCCCATCAAGATTTTGGATACTTTGACTCGAGTTACGAGAAATAAGGTTATAAAGATGTGCAAAGTGCAATGGAGCCACCACGGTGAAGATGAAGCAACTTGGGAAAGAGAAGAAGAGCTTCATATAGATTTTCCCCACCTTTTCCCTAGATCTTCATAAATCTCGAGGACGAGATTATTTTTAAGGGGGGTAGGATTTGTAATACTCAAAATTGTGTACAAGAAATACATGGTGATTTCCTTATTTTATGTGCCTCATTTGCATCATAAAAAGAGCATACACAAAATTTAGAGTTTAATTAAAAAAATGATTAAACAAAAAAATGCATCATGTTGGAGTTCTATATATTTGTGCATTAAATTAAATAGTACAAATAAAAATAATAGAATAATAATTACTAGAAGTTGAATTAAACCCTAGATCGAAAATTGGGTTTTGAAAAAGAGGAGAAGAGAAGTGATATAAAAATATAGATAATAAATTAAATTCTTAAAGATGGGTATATTTAATCTCATAAATATAGTTTGTAATGATGAGCCCCAAAGGTTTGAATTAAATTTGAATTCAAATGGAATTTGAAAAGAAAGAAAAGAAATGTAGAAATAAAAGAAAAAGAGAAAGAGATCTTACCTGGGCCGCGGACTAGCTTTCGGCCCACCTCTGAATTACTCACGCGCGGCCCACTCCCCAGTTGTCAGCCTCTCTCGCGCGCTCGTCCGTTTGGCTGATCGGTGGGCCCGGCCGCTCAGGGTTTGCCATCCGTGGGTGTCTCTCTACCGGACTGGCCCACTCGTCAGTCAAGCCTCAAACCCTCCCATTCATCGTCTCCACGGGATTTGCGGTCCACGCCGAACACCTCGGAGCTGCCGTTGGGTCACCTGATTTCCCCGTGGCTTGACTCCATCTCGCGCTGGCTACAAAGGCGGACGACTTCCCCACATCCTGGTAACTCGTTGGTTCCTTCGGCTGCCTCTGTTTCTCCAGATTTCCACCCGCCATTGTTGCCGAGTGAAAGAACCGTCGCCGCCCTCGTGGGAATCACACCGACACCTCCGATTGGGTACCTACACCTGCTCGCTCGTTCCACAGACCCGTGGGGAGTGTTTCTGTGGGCCTGCCGCCTCGCTCTCGTCATCGGGATTGTGGGGATTCGTCACCGGAGTTGGGGGTTCCGCCAAGTTCGTGCTTCACCGTGACCGGCCCCAACCCGTCGTCCATTGGCGGTAAGTTCCCTACCTGTACATTCCGCATCACCCCGTACTCCGTTTAAGCCGTGCCACAATAGAATGGGAGCGTCGTGTGGCCGAATCGCACAAGTCTGGCGATCCTCCGCCATGAATGGTGGCGGCGCCGCCGCATCCTCAATCGGGCTTCAGTAAAGGAACCCTGTCCGCCCGATCCTAAATGAGCGCTAGCGATTAGGAACCAGAGTACTGTTTCACGCGTGAGACTGAAGCCGTTCGATTGTGATCGATCGGTCTCGAGTGGAGCACGATTATTTAGATTATGGACCGTAGATCTTTGATCTAATGGTCAGCGATGCATACCTGTTCGCATAGTGAGCGGATCTGATCCTACGCGTCGATCTCTAATCGGACGGCCGAGATGGCGTCATACCCTTTCGGCGCTGCAACTTTGCTAAGGAGTCCCTAGAATTTACATAAACCACCCCGCCATCCGTTGGTGCTGTTTCCTGTGCCTTAGAATTATTACCCCGAGCCCCCTGACCTTTCTGAAAAATGAGGCCCAGTCCAGAGGTGTTTAAAAACAGAGAAATATTTATAGAAATTCATTTTTAATACAAAAACAAATCTAGAAACTTGTAAAATACATAGAAAATTCATTTTTACTCCAAATTGAGCCATTCCAATTTCTAAAATTTTGTAATAATATTCTCTATCATTTAGTGTCTCAGTTTTGACATGAAAACAGTAAGAAAATTAATTTCTCATCTAATCTTATTTTAATAACATTAAACCTTAGGAAATTCATAACTTGAAATCTATAACTCCAAATTTAGTGATTCCAGTTCCTATGCTCTCATTTTAATGTGTAGAGTTTTACTGTATATTTCATTTACATGTTGGATGTGATGTTAATTTATGCTGTACTATGTATGTATTGTGTTGATGTGAGTAGACGAGCAAGCCACTGTGGATTCTGAGGTTCAGCAAGTAGAGATAGCTGAGCAGGAGCTCACGAAGGCAAGTTGTGCCCTTGATCACTTACTTTTCCCAGCCATGTTCTTATTAATTATAATGATCTGTATAGGTTAATTTTGATGGGATCCTTTAGGTTACCCCAGTTTTGGTTATCTTTATACCTTGTTCACCCCTGAAATATTTTTGGGTAGTACCTGCTATTACTTTATGTGGATTGGGTATGGAGATACAATATTCATGATTATTCTGTTATTATCTTGTTATTATTACTGTTCATGTTAAGATCATTAAATTAATGGGAACATGGAGCGAACACCCGGGAAAACAGTGCTACCACAAGGGTTTAATGGGACGCCCTTGGCTGATTAACTAGGAAAGCTAGTGGAGGTCTTCCTTACCCGAAAGGGGCAAGGGCAGTAGGGGAGTGGTCAGTGTAGGGAGGTCCTTGGTTGATTTTGCTGCGATGGCGGTCAGGCAAGAACCCTGCACTGGAGCTTCCTATAAACTGTAGCGGGATTTCTGAAGCTAGTGGAACTTTGTAAAGGCCTCGTAGTGTTACCCTGCCTCGCCTCCTCGGTAGAGGTGTATGGGATTGGCCGTCTCTTGGCAGATGGGTAACATGACTTGTGGGTAAAGATGCGCAACCTCTGTAGAGTGTAAAACTAGTATACTAGTCGTGCTCACGGTCATGAGCGGCTCGGACCCTCACATGATTAATTATGGAACTTAAATTTACTTTGACATTTGCATCGCATTTGGGATTATTTTACTATTACTGTTCTTTATTATTATTAAGGTTTGGTATTTACTTACACCTAGTAATTGCTAATAAAATTTTGACCAACTTATAAAAGCAATGCTCAGCCTCAGCCTTTATTTCTTTGATCAGCCTTACACTTCATGAACTCCCACCTTTGGTGAGTTCATGCCACATTATTCCCCACGACTTGTTGAGCTATGAATGTATGTGAGCTCACTCTTGCTGTCTCACACCCCCCCACAGGAGAAGAACAGGTGGTCGAAGAGGAGCCGCCTAACACTGAGGCATTCGACTTGATCTAGGTGGCGTTTCTCTGTCGACATTGGCGCCGACGATCCTTAGTTCGTTTTATATTTACTCTTTTATTTTGTAATAAGTCTTCCGCTATGTAATAATTACTCTGATGTTTTATGACATTTATCTCTATACACTCTGTTATTATATATGTTGTCCTCTTGGCGCATGTATGAGATGCACCCGGCTTTGTCCTTTAAAACCGGGTGTTATAATACGAGCAACTTGAAAGCATCTTAAGGGTAGAAGCGACGTAGCTGTTGGATGTTCCAAGCGTTGCCGTAGACCTCGCCTTGACTGTTGGCCAACTTGTATGTTCCGCGCTTCAGAACCTTGGCCATGACGAACGGCCCTTCCCAGGGAGGCGTGAGTTTGTGCCGCCCTCGGGTGTCTTGTCGCAGCCGAAGCACCAGGTCGCCCACCTGGAGGTCTTGGGACTGAACCCCTCGGGCGTGGTAGCGTCGCAGGGACTGCTAGTACCGCGCCGAGTGTAGTAAGGCCATGTCCCGAGCCTCCTCCAGCTGGTCCAGTGAGTCTTCTCGGTTGGTTCGGTTGCTTTGGTCGGTGTAGGCCCTCGCCCTCGGGGAACCGTATTCTAGGTCTGTGGGCAAGATGGCCTCGGCCCCATAGACTAGAAAGAATGGTGTGAAGCCCGTGGCTCGGCTCGGCGTTGTCCTCAGACTCCAGACCACCGAGGGGAGTTCCTTCATCCACCGCTTGCCGAACTTGTTGAGGTCGTTGTAGATCCGAGGCTTGAGTCCTTGCAGGATCATGCCGTTAGCCCGCTCCACTTGCCCATTCGTCATGGGGTGAGCCACGGCAGCCCAGTCCACCCGGATGTGGTGATCCTCGCAGAAGTCCAGGAACTTTCTGCCGGTGAACTGGGTACCGTTGTCGGTGATGATGGAGTTCGGGACCCCAAAGCGATGGATGATGTTGGTGAAGAACGCCACCGCCTGTTCGGACCTAATGTTGTTCAGGGGTCGGACCTCGATCCACTTGGAGAATTTGTCGATGGCGACCAACAGGTGTGTGTAGCCCCCGGGTGCCTTCTGCAAGGAGCCAACGAGGTCCAGACCCCACACAGCAAACGGCCAGGTGATGGGTATGGTCTGCAGAGCCTGAGCGGGTAGGTGGGTCTGCCTCGCGTAGAACTGACACCCTTCGCAGGTGTGGACAATTCTAGTAGCGTCGGCCACCGCCGTCGGCCAGTAGAATCCTTGTCGGAAGGCGTTTCCAACGAGGGTTCGAGGTGCTGCGTGATGGCCGCAAGCCCCCGAGTGTATCTTTTGCAAGAGCTCCTAGCCTTCGGCGATGGAAATGCATCGCTGGAGGATGCCTGAGGGGCTGTGGTGGTAGAGCTCCTTCCCATCTCCCAGCAAGACGAAAGACTTGGCGCGCCGCACCAACCGCCGAGCTTCGGCTTGGTCGAGGGGCAGCTCTCCTCGGTGGAGATATTGCAGGTACGGGGTCTGCCAGCTTTGATTAGGCGTGACCTCACTCTGTTCCCCCTCGACACGCAGTGCCTCACCCTCGGGGGCCGAGGGTACCTTGGGCTAAGCCGAGGGCACCTCGGACCGTGCCGAGGGTACCTCGGACTGGGCCGAGGGTACCTCGGACTGAGCCGAGGGTGCCTCGGGTGGAGCTGAGGGTGCCTCGGGCGGAGCCGAAGGTGCCTCGGGCTCGGGCGTGTCCTCGGTCTTGATGGAGGGTTGATGCAGGTCTCGGGAGAATACGTCTGGGGGAACTGTTGTTCGTCCCGAGGCTATTTTAGCCAGCTCGTCCGCAGTCTCGTTGTAGCGTCGGGCGATGTGGTTGAGCTCGAGCCCGTAGAACTTGTCTTCCAGGCGTCGAACCTCATCGCAGTAGGCTTCCATCTTCGGGTCGCGGCAGTGGGAGTTCTTCATGACTTGGTCGATGACGAGCTGCGAGTCACCGCGAGCGTCGAGGCATCGGACCCCTAGCTCGATGGCGATTCGCAACCCATTTACCAGAGCCTCATACTCAGCCACGTTGTTGGACGCCGGGAAGTGGAGGCGTAGCACGTAGCGTAGGTGCTTCCGGAGGGGCAAGACGAAGAGGAGGCCTGCGCCGGCCCCCGTCTTCATCAGTGACCCATCGAAAAACATGGTCCAGAGCTCCGGTTGGATCGAAGCCGTCGGGAGCTGGGTGTCGGCCCATTCAGCCACGAAGTCCACCAAGACCTGGGACTTGATGGCCTTCCGAGGGGCGAATGAGATCGTCTCGCCCATGATCTCCACCGCTCACTTCGCAATCCTACCCGAGGCCTCTCGGAACTGGATGATCTCTCCGAGGGGGAAGGATGACACAACAGTCACCGGATGAGACTCGAAGTAGTGTCGCAACTTTTGTCGTGTCAGGATCACCGCGTACAGCAGCTTCTGGATTTGTGGGTAGCGGATCTTGGTCTCGGACAGTACCTCACTGATGAAGTAGACTGGCCTCTGGACGGGCAATGCATGCCCTTCTTCTCGTCTCTCAACCAAGATCGCGGCGCTAACCACCTAGGTGGTTGCGGCGACGTAGATCAAGAGGGCTTCTCCGACAGCGGGGGGCACCAAGATGGGCGTGTTCGTGAGGAGCGCCTTCAGGTTCCCGAGGGCTTCGTCGGCCTCGGGAGTCCAAGCGAAGCACTCAGCTTTCCTTAAGAGGCGGTACAGAGGCAGACCTCTTTCGCTGAGGCAGGAGATGAAGCGGCTCAGAGCCGCGAGACATCCCGTGACCCTCTGTACGCCTTTCAAGTCCTTGATTGGCCCCATGCTGGTGATGGCTGCGATCTTCTCCGGGTTGGCTTCGATGCCCCGCTCGGAGACGATGAACCCCAAGAGCATGCCTCGGGGGACCCCAAAGACACACTTTTCGGGATTAAGCTTCACACATTTTGCCTTGATACATCGGAATGTCGCTTCAAGGTCGGAAAGGAGGTCGGAGGCCTTCCTCGTCTTGAGTACGATGTCATCGACGTAGGCCTCGACCATTCGGCCGATGTGTTCGCCAAACACATGGTTCATGCATCGCTGGTACGTTGCCCCCGCATTCCTCAAACCAAACGGCATTGTAACATAGCAGTACATGCCGAAGGGTGTGATGAATGAAGTCGCGAGCTGGTCGGACTCTTTCATCCTGATCTGATGATACCCTGAGTAGGCATCGAGGAAAGACAGGGTTTCGCACCCAGCAGTGGAATCCACGATCTGATCGATGCGAGGCAGAGGGTAGGGAACCTTCGGACATGCTTTGTTTAGACCAGTGTAGTCTACACACATCCGCCATTTCCCCCCTTTCTTTCTCACAAGCACAGGGTTGGCAAGCCATTCGGGATGGAATACCTCTTTGATGAACCCTGCCGCCAGTAGCTTGTGGATCTCCTCGCCTATGGCTCTGCGCTTTTCTTCGTCGAATCGGCGCAGAGGTTGCTTCACGGGTCGGGCCCCAGCTCGGATATCCAGAGAGTGCTCAGCGACTTCCCTCGGTATGCCGGGCATGTCCGAGGGACTCCACGCGAAAACGTCGGCGTTTGCGCGGAGAAAGTCGACGAGCACTGCTTCCTATTTGGGGTCGAGCTCGGAACCGATCCGAATCTGCTTGGAGGCGTCGTTGCAGGGGTCGAGAGGGACGGACTTGACCGTCTCCGCCGGTTCGAAGTTGCCGGCGTGGCGCTTCACGTCGGGCGCCTCTCTAGAGAGGCTCTCCAGGTCAGCGATGAGGGCCTCGGATTCGGTGAGGGCCTCGGTGTACTCCACGCACTCCACATCGCATTCGTATGCGTGTCAGTACGTGGGCCCGACGGTGATGACCCCGTTGGGGCCCGGCATCTTGAGCTTGAGGTAGGTGTAGTTGGGGACGGCCATGAACTTGGCATAGCATGGCCTCCCCAGCACTGCATGGTAGGTTCCTCGAAACCCGACCACTTTGAACGTGAGGGTCTCCTTTCGAAAGTTGGAGGGCGTCCCGAAGCAGACGGGTAGGTCGAGTTGTCCGAGGGGTTGAACGTGCTTCCCGGGGACGATCCCATGGAAAGGCGCAGCGCCCATCCGGACCGAGGACAGATCGATCCGTAGGAGCCCGAGGGTCTCGGCGTAGATGATGTTGAGGCCGCTGCCTCCGTCCATGAGGACCTTGGTGAGCCTGACGTTGCCGATGATGGGGTCGACAACGAGTGGGTATCTCCTCGGGCTCGGCACATAGTCTGGATGGTCGGCCCGGTCGAAGGTGATGGGCTTGTCGGACCAGTCTAGGTAGACTGGCGCCGCCACCTTTACCGAGCAGACCTCCCGACGCTCTTGCTTGCGGTGCCGAGCCGAGGCGTTCGCCACTTGCCCGCCGTAGATCTTGAAGCAGTCGTGGACCTCGGGGAACCCTCCTGCCTTGTGATCTTCCTTCTTTGCGTCGTCGAGGGCCTTGCCACCCTCCGCGGGTGGCCCGGCCTTGTGGAAGTGTCGTCGAAGCATGGCACACTCCTCGAGGGTGTGCTTGACGGGCCCCTGATGATAGGGGCACGACTCCTTGAGCATCTTGTCGAAAAGGTTGGCACCTCCGGGAGGTTTCCGAGGGTTCTTGTACTCGGCGGCGGCGACAAGGTCCACGTCGGCGGCGTCGCGTTTCGCTTGCGACTTCTTGTTGCCTTTCTTCTTAGCGCCGCGCTGAGTTGACGCCTCGGGAGCATCTTCCGGTGGGCGGCCCTGGGGCTGCTTGTCCTTCCGGAAAATGGCCTCAACCGCCTCCTGGCCAGAGGCGAACTTGGTGGCGATGTCCATCAGCTCGCTCGCCCGGGTGGGGGTCTTGCGACCCAGCTTGCTCACCAGGTCACGACAGGTGGTGCCGGCGAGGAACGCGCCAATGACATCTGAATCGGTGACGTTGGGCAGCTCTGTGCGTTGCTTCGAGAATCGCCGGATGTAGTCCCGGAGAGACTCTCCCGGCTGCTGGCGGCAGCTTCGGAGATCCCAGGAGTTTCTAGGGCGCACGTATGTGCCCTAGAAATTGCCAGCGAAGGCTTGGACCAGGTTGTCCCAGTTGGAGATCTGCCCCGGGGGCATGTGCTCCAGCTAGGCTCGAGCGGTGTCGGAGAGGAACAGGGGGAGGTTGCGGATGATGAGGTTATCATCGTCCGTTCCACCCAGTTGGTAGGCCAGCCGATAGTCCGCGAGCCACAGTTCCGGTCTCGTCTCCCCCGAGTACTTTGTGATAGTAGTCGGGGTTCGGAACCGGGTCGGGAACGGTGCCCGTCGTATGGCGCGGCTGAAAACCTGCGGACCGAGTGGTTCGGGCGAAGGACTCCGATCCTCCCCGCTGTCGTAGCGTCCCCCACGCCTGGGGTGGTGTAACACCTCGTCCAATCCCTGGACCGGCGGTACTTACTCCTGGCAGCTCTCTAGGATCATATATTGTCCCCACAGACCAACACGAGTCTTTTGTGAGCACTTTGTCCTCACTCATGCGCACCCGAGAAAACTTCCCAGTCGGTCACCCATCCCAAATTGCTCCAAGCCAAGCACGCTTAACTTGGAGGTTCTTTCGAGATAGGCTTCCGAAAAAGAAGATGCACCTTGTTGGTATGATTACACTATTAATTCTACTAAGCCTTGGGCCAGGACATCCCATACCAGGGGCCAGGATATCACAGGTGGTAGCCTCGGCGCGCCCTGTCGTCGAGGTGGGCCCGACGGCTGTGATGATGGCGCTCGTTGCCGAGGCGACCCGGGGCCGCAGGCGCTGTGTTGCGCGTGCGCCCGGAGTGGACCGAGGCTTCCCGCATGAATCGGGAAGTCGCGACGCGATGTTTTGAGGGGAACCCCGTCCTTCGGGAGGCAGAGCTTTCGGCCCGTCGGACCGCGGCGTCCTCCAGGAGATTCTTGAGCTCTCCCTGGATACGTCGCCCCTCGGTGGTTGATGGCTCCGGCATCGCGCGGAGGAGTATTGCCGCTGCAGCCAGGTTCTGGCTGACTCCGCTGGAATCCAGCGGCGGCCTCACCCTGACGTCGTCGGCGATGCGGTGCTGGATGTCCTGGGGGAGATGACGCGCTTCTCCGGCCGGGGGTTGGACCGCCCATTCCTGCCCGATGTCCCGGCGGATCGGCATAAGCGTTCCTGCTCCCTCGTCGAGCCTGGCCTGCCTCTCGTGGATTTGCTCAAGCTGTGGGTCAGGACCCCCCGCCGGGACGGGGACCACAGCTAGCTCCCGAAGGATGTCAACGCGAGGCACAGGCCTAGGGGGATCACCGTTTTCCGGCATACCAAGATGGTTGCCTTCGCCGGGACCCCCTAGATCAACGTGGAAACATTCACGACTTGGGCCGCGGTCCTCGTTGTCGAGGCCGCGGCTACCGTCGGAACAGTCGGAAAGGCAGTAGTCACATGCGGTCATGAAGTCCCGCACGACACTGGGGTTACCAAGTCCGGAGAAATCCCAACAGAGGTCGGGCTCGCCATCTTCCTCGGACCCCGAGGGCTCATAGGTCGAGTCGGCCGTCAGTCGGTCCCAGGGTGACCGCACATGATACCCCAGAGGGTTTGGACTCGTCTCTATGAGAGTGCTCACCGAAGCGGGGTCGCTTGGTGGGTCGAGGCCGAATCCAAAAGACGCGAGATGGGAATCGGTCGGTACCTTTTGGTCGACGGGCGGTGACGAGGTCGCGTCTGGGACTGACTGCACCATTGTCTCAGGTACGAGGGTGACGCCCAGCAAGTCCTTCGCGAGCGTGCTGGCGTCGTGCGTTTGCTTGAGATTGGCGTGTTTGAAAGAGAAATGTGCCCTTGGGCCATTTCTAAGTAGTTTGGTGATTTAGTGTCCAACACAAGTGCCTAAGTGTAAAAAGGTGGACAAGGTACAAATCAAGAATTAAGGTATGTTTCTCAGACTTAGTACATTGTTTTATGGACTAATGTATTGTGTCTAAGTGCTGGAAACAGGAAAAATCCAATTGGAAATGTCTTGGCTCGAGCAGCCAAGAATCTGCTGAGTCTGCAAGCACCGGACTGTCCGGTGGTGCACCGGACAGTGTCCGGTGCGTCAGGCTGGCTCGAGCGAAGTGGCTGCTCTCGGGAATTCACCGGCGACGTACGGCTAAAATTCACCGGACTGTCCGGTGTGCACCGGACTGTCCGGTGAGCCAACGGTCGACCGGGCCAACGGTCGGCCGCGCAATCTGCGCGGGACACGTGGCCGAGCCAACGGCTAGAAGACGGCACCGGACTGTCCGGTGTGCACCGGACATGTTCGGTGCGCCAACGGCTCTCAGGCTGCCAACGGTCGGCTTCGCTATTTAAGGAAGGAAATCGGGCACCGGACAGTGTCCGGTGTGCACCGGACTGTCCGGTGCCCCCGATGACAGAAGGCAAGAATGGCTTTCCAAACTTGTGCTCAACGGCTCCTAGCTGCCTTGGGGCTATAAAAGGGACCCCTAGGCGCATGGAGGAGCACACCAAGCATCCTTTAAGCATCATTGATCACTCACACTTCATTCTCGCGCACTTGTTCGACATTTTAGTGATTTGAGCTCCGTTCTAGTGTGCTAGTCTCTTGAGCTCAAGTCTGGGTTTTGCGTGTGCGTATTCGCTGTGATCTTTGTGTCGTGTGTGAGTTGCTAATCCCTCCCTTGCTCTGTGATTCTTCATGAACATCTTGTGTAAGGGCGAGAGGCTCCAAGCTGTGGAGATTCCTCGCAAACGGGATTAAGAGAAGCAAAGCAACACCGTGGTATTCAAGTTGGTCTTTGGACCGCTTGAGAGGGGTTGATTGCAACCCTCGTCCGTTGGGACGCCACAACGTGGAGTAGGCAAGCGTTGGTCTTGGCCGAACCACGGGATAACCACTGTGCCATCTCTGTGATTGATATCTCTTGGTTATTGTGTTGTGTTGAGATCCTTCTCTAGCCACTTGGCATATTACTGTGCTAACAAGTAACCAAGTTTTGTGGCTTAAGTTTTTGAAGTGTTACAGGATCACCTATTCACCCCCCCCCCTCTAGGTGCTCTCAATTGGTATCAGAGCCGTTCTCTTCAAGAAAGGGACTAACCGCCTGAAGAGATGGATCCTAAAGGCAAGGGGATGGTGATCAACGACAAGGAGAAGGAGTCCTTCGTCAACGAGCCCAATGATGACAGGCCCACCGACTCAGGCTCGGGCCACAAAAGAAAAGACGGGAGGAAGAAGAAGACAAGGCGCATCAAGGAAATTCTCTACTACGACAGTGACAAATCTTCCTCCTCCCAAAAGGACGACGACGACTACGATAGACGAAAGACGGTTAACTCAAACTTTTCTTTCGATTATTCGCGCATCCCGCATAGTTCAAATGCTCAATTGCTCCCCATTCCACTTGGCAAGCCCCCTCACTTTGATGGAGATGATTACGGATTTTGGAGCCACAAAATGCGTACTCACCTGTTTTCTCTCCATCCAAGCATTTGGGAGATTGTGGAAAGTGGAATGAAATTTGATAGCTCGGATAGCCCTGTGTTTATTAATGAACAGATTCATAAAAATGCACAAGCTACTACTGTGTTGCTAGCCTCTTTGTGCAGGGACGAGTATCACAAGGTGAGCGGCTTGGACAATGCCAAGCAGATCTGGGACACCCTCAAGATCTCTCATGAGGGAAACGACGTCACCTTGCTCACCAAAATGGAGTTGATGGAGGGCGAGCTTGGACGGTTCGCGATGATAAGGGGCGAGGAGCCGACACAAACATACAACCGGCTCAAGACCCTTATCAACAAAATAAGGAGCTACGGGAGCACGCGATGGACGGACCACGACGTCGTCCGCCTAATGCTAAGGTCATTTACTGTTCTTGATCCTCATTTGGTGAACAATATACGTGAAAATCCCAGGTACACCAAGATGTCGCCCGAAGAAGTTCTTAGGAAGTTCGTAAGCAGGCGAATGATGATCAAGGAGGCAAGATACGTGGACGACGCGTTGAACGGTCCTAGTCATGAGCCTCAACCCATTGCTCTCAAGGCAACAAGGAGCAAGGAGGCGCTACCAAGCAAGGTGGCACAAGTTGAGGCGGCCGGACTCAATGATGAGGAGATGGCCCTCATCATTAAGCGCTTCAAGACGGCGCTTAAAGGTCGCAAGGGGCAGCCAAGCAAGACCAAAGCCAAGGGGAAGCGCTCATGCTTCAAATGCGGTAAGCTTGGTCATTTTATTGCTAACTGTCCCGACAATGATAGTGATCAGGACCAAGGGAACAAGAGGGAGAAAAAGAAGCATTACAAGAAGGCCAAGGGCGAGGCACATATCGGAAAGGAGTGGGATTCAGATTGTTCCTCCTCCGACTCTGACAATGAAGGACTCGCCGCCACCGCCTTCAACAAGTCATCCCTCTTCCCCAACGAGCGTCACACTTGCCTCATGGCAAGAGAGAAGAAAGTAAGCACTCATACTAGTACTTATGCTTCTTCGAATGAAGATGAGTCTAGTGATGATGATGAGATAGATTACTCATGCTTATTCAAGGGATTAGATAGAACCAAGGTAGACAAAATTAATGAATTAATTGATGCCTTGAATGACAAGAATATGCTTTTAGAAAAACAAGAGGATTTGTTGTATGAAGAACATGACAAATTTGTAGAAGCACAGAAATCTCTTGCTCTAGAAATTAAGAGGAATGAAATGCTCTCTAGTGAATTATCTTCTTGTCATGAAACTATTGCTAAGTTAAAAAGTTTTAATGATGATTTAAATGCTAAACTAGAAGTAGCTAGTAAATCTAATTCTTGTGTAGAAATTGTTGAAACTTGTAATAGGTGTAAAGATTTTGACATTGATGCTTGTAGTGATCATTTAGTTTCAATTTCCAAATTAAATGATGAATTAGCTAGTCTTAATGCCCAACTTAAGACTAGCAAGAATGAATTTGACAAGCTAAAATTTGCAAGGGATGCCTACACGATTGGTAGACACCCCTCAATTAAGGATGGACTTGGCTACAAGAGGGAAGCCAAGAACTTGACAAGCCATAAGGCTCCCATCTCCGCCAAGGAGAAAGGGAAGGCCCCTATGGCTAGTAGTGTGCAAAAGAACCATGCCTTTATGTACTATGATAGAAGACAACCTAGAAATGCTTATAGGAGTTGTAATGTATATAATGCCTTTGATTCTCATGCCATGGTTGCTTCTAGTTCTTCTTATGTGCATGATAGAAATGTTGGTAGGAGAAATGTTATTCATAATATGCCTAGGAGAAATGTTGTTAATGTTCCTAGGAAAGTTAATGAACCTTCTACAATATATCATGCTTTAAATGCTTCTTTTGCTATTTGTAGAAAGGATAGGAAGATAGTTGCTAGAAAATTAGGGGCAAGATGCAAGGGAGACAAAGCTTGCATTTGGGTCCCTAAGGATATTTGTGCTAACCTTGCAGGACCCAACATGAGTTGGGTACCTAAGACCCAAGCCTAAATTTGCCTTGCAGGTTTATGCATCCGGGGGTTCAAGCTGGATTATTGACAGCGGATGCACAAACCATATGACGGGGGAGAAGAAGATGTTCACCTCCTACGTCAAGAATAAAGATTCCCAAGATTCAATAATTTTCGGTGATGGGAATCAAGGCAAGGTAAAAGGGTTAGGTAAAATTGCAATCTCAAATGAGCACTCTATCTCTAATGTGTTTTTAGTAGAGTCTCTTGGATATAATTTGCTATCTGTCAGTCAATTATGCAATATGGGATATAACTGTTTGTTTACAAATGTAGATGTGTCTGTCTTTAGAAGATGTGATGGTTCACTAGCTTTTAAGGGTGTACTAGACGGCAAGCTTTACTTAGTTGATTTTGCAAAAGAAGAGGCCGGTCTAGATGCATGCTTAATGGCTAAGACTTGCATGGGCTGGCTGTGGCATCGCCGCTTAGCACATGTGGGGATGAAGAACCTCCACAAGCTTCTAAAGGGAGAACACGTGATAGGTCTAACCAATGTTCATTTCGAAAAAGATAGACCTTGTACAGCTTGTCAAGCAGGGAAACAGGTGGGAGGCTCTCATCACATCAAAAATGTGATGACAACATCAAGACCCCTGGAGCTGCTACATATGGACCTCTTCGGACCCGTTGCCTATCTGAGCATAGGAGGAAGTAAGTATGGTCTAGTTATCGTTGATGACTTTTCCCGCTTCACTTGGGTGTTCTTTTTGCAGGATAAGTCTGAAACCCAAGGGACCCTCAAGCGCTTCCTAAGGAGAGCTCAAAATGAGTTTGAGCTCAAGGTGAAGAAGATAAGGAGCGACAACGGGTCCAAATTCAAGAACCTTCAAGTGGAGGAGTTTCTTGAGGAGGAGGGGATCAAGCACGAGTTCTCCGCTCCCTACACACCTCAGCAAAATGGTGTGGTAGAGAGGAAGAACAGGACGCTCATAGATATGGCGAGGACTATGCTTGGAGAATTCAAGACCCCCGAGTGCTTTTGGTCGGAAGCCGTGAACACGGCTTGCCACGCCATCAACAGGGTCTACCTTCACCGCCTCCTCAAGAAGACGTCGTATGAGCTGCTAACCGGTAACAAACCTAATGTATCGTATTTTCGTGTTTTTGGGAGTAAATGCTACATTCTAGTGAAGAAGGGTAGGAATTCCAAATTTGCTCCCAAAGCCGTAGAAGGATTTTTATTAGGTTATGATTCAAATACAAAGGCGTATAGGGTCTTCAACAAATCATCGGGTTTGGTTGAAGTCTCTAGCGATGTTGTATTTGATGAGACTAATGGCTCTCCAAGAGAGCAAGTTATTGATCTTGATGATGTAGATGAAGAAGACGTTCCAACGGCCGCAATACGCACCATGGCGATTGGAGATGTACGGCCTCAGGAACATTTGGAGCAAGATCAACCGTCTTCCTCAACTATGGTGCATCCCCCAACCCAAGATGACGAACAGGTACCTCAAGTGGAGGCACATGATCAAGGGGGAGCACAGGATGTTCAAGAGGAAGAAGCACCTCAGGCACCTCCAACCCAAGTTCGAGCGACAATTCAAAGGGATCATCCCGTCGACCAGATATTGGGTGATATTAGCAACGGAGTAACTACTCGCTCAAGATTAGTTAATTTTTGTGAGCATTACTCTTTTGTCTCTTCTATTGAGCCTTTCAGGGTAGAAGAGGCCTTGCTAGATCCGGACTGGGTGTTGGCCACGCAGGAGGAACTCAACAACTTCAAGCGCAACGAAGTTTGGACACTGGTGCCTCGTCCCAAGCAAAATGTTGTAGGAACCAAGTGGGTGTTCCGCAACAAACAGGACGAGCACGGGGTGGTGACGAGGAACAAGGCTCGACTTGTGGCAAAAGGTTATGCCCAAGTCGCAGGTTTGGACTTTGAGGAGACTTTTGCTCCTGTGGCTAGGCTAGAATCAATTCGTATCTTGCTAGCATATGCCGCTCACCATTCTTTCAGGTTGTACCAAATGGATGTGAAGAGCGCTTTCCTCAACGGGCCAATCAAGGAGGAGGTGTACGTGGAGCAGCCCCCTGGCTTCGAGGATGAACGGTACCCCGACCACGTGTGTAAGCTCTCTAAGGCGCTCTATGGACTTAAGCAAGCCCCAAGAGCATGGTATGAATGCCTTAGAGACTTTTTAATTGCTAATGCTTTCAAGGTTGGGAAAGCCGATCCAACTCTTTTTACTGAGACTTGCGATGGTGATCTTTTTGTGTGCCAAATTTATGTCGACGACATAATATTTGGTTCTACTAACCAAAAGTCTTATGAAGAGTTTAGCAGGGTGATGACGCAGAAATTCGAGATGTCGATGATGGGCGAGTTGACCTACTTCCTTGGGTTCCAAGTGAAGCAACTCAAGGACGACACCTTCATCTCCCAAACAAAGTACACACAAGATTTGCTAAAGAGGTTTGGGATGAAGGACGCCAAGCCCGCAAAGACGCCGATGGGAACCGACGGACACACCGACCTCAACAAAGGAGGTAAGTCCGTTGATCAAAAAGCATACCGGTCCATGATAGGTTCTTTGCTTTATTTATGTGCTAGTAGACCGGATATTATGCTTAGCGTATGCATGTGTGCTAGATTTCAATCCAATCCGAAGGAGTGTCACTTAGTGGTTGTGAAGCGAATTCTTCGATATTTAGTCGCTACGCCTTGCTTCGGGATCTGGTATCCAAAGGGGTCTAACTTTGACTTGATTGGGTACTCAGATTCCGACTATGCTGGATGTAAGGTCGATAGGAAGAGTACATCAGGGACGTGCCAATTCTTAGGAAGGTCCCTGGTGTCATGGAACTCTAAGAAACAAACCTCCGTTGCCCTATCCACCGCTGAGGCCAAGTATGTTGCAGCAGGACAGTGTTGCGCGCAACTACTTTGGATGAGGCAAACCCTCAGGGACTTTGGCTACAATCTGAGCAAAGTCCCACTCCTATGTGATAATGAGAGTGCTATTCGAATAGCGGAAAATCCTGTTGAGCACAGCCGCACAAAGCACATTGACATCCGGCATCACTTTTTGAGAGACCACCAGCAAAAGGGGGATATCGAAGTGTTTCATGTTAGCACCGAGAACCAGCTAGCCGATATCTTTACCAAGCCTCTAGATGAGAAGACCTTTTGCAGGCTGCGTAGTGAGCTCAATATCTTAGATTCGCGGAATTTGGATTGAAATGTAGCATACATGTGTTTATGCTTTTGATTATGTTCATTCTGCATATTGTTGCTTATTGTGGTGCTCAAGTTGTACAAACACTCCCTGGACCTCACAAGTCCTGTTTGCAAGTGATGCACATATTTAGGGGGAGCTGTGCTACAACTTGACCCTTTGTGGCTAACCATGTATTTGAGTTTGGTTGTTTTAGTCTCCAAGGAAAATTGAAAGGGAAAAGGTGGACTTGGACCATGCGAGACTTCCACTGCACTCCGATGAAAAGAGTAACTCTTCCAGGTTCATCGTTATACTCTTATTGCCTATTTGCTCTTAGTTGAACATTTTGGTGAGGCAATGGGGTTAAAGGGCCAAGATTGATCCCGTTTTGGTGCTTGATGCCAAAGGGGGAGAAAATAAAGGCCAAAGTGATCAATGGATCAGCTACCACTTGAGAGATTTTGAAAATAGTAGAATAGAGCTTTTGGTTTGTCAAAACTCTTTTGTTGTCTCTCTTGTCAAAAGTTGGCTTCTTGTGGGGAGAAGTATTGATTATGGGAAAAAGGGGGAGTTTTTGAAATCTTAAATCAATTTCTCTTAGAATGACTCTCTTTATGTCTTAACATGTGTGTTTGACTTAGAGATAGAAATTTGAGTTTGATTTGCAAAAACAAACCAAGTGGTGGCATAGAGTGATCCATATATGTCAAAATTGAATCAAAACAATTTTGAGTTCTTATTTGATTTGATTTTGTACTTGTTCTACTTGCTTTATGTTGTGTTGGCATAAATCACCAAAAAGGGGGAGATTGAAAGAGAAATGTGCCCTTGGGCCATTTCTAAGTAGTTTGGTGATTTAGTGTCCAACACAAGTGCCTAAGTGTAAAAAGGTGGACAAGGTACAAATCAAGAATTAAGGTATGTTTCTCAGACTTAGTACATTGTTTTATGGACTAATGTATTGTGTCTAAGTGCTGGAAACAGGAAAAATCCAATTGGAAATGTCTTGGCTCGAGCAGCCAAGAATCTGCTGAGTCTGCAAGCACCGGACTGTCCGGTGGTGCACCGGACAGTGTCCGGTGCGTCAGGCTGGCTCGAGCGAAGTGGCTGCTCTCGGGAATTCACCGGCGACGTACGGCTAAAATTCACCGGACTGTCCGGTGTGCACCGGACTATCCGGTGAGCCAACGGTCGACCGGGCCAACGGTCGGCCGCGCAATCTGCGCGGGACACGTGGCCGAGCCAACGGCTAGAAGACGGCACCGGACTGTCCGGTGTGCACCGGACATGTCCGGTGCGCCAACGGCTCTCAGGCTTCCAACGGTCGGCTTCGCTATTTAAGGAAGGAAATCGGGCACCGGACAGTGTCCGGTGTGCACCGGACTGTCCGGTGCCCCCGATGACAGAAGGCAAGAATGGCTTTCCAAACTTGTGCTCAACGGCTCCTAGCTGCCTTGGGGCTATAAAAGGGACCCCTAGGCGCATGGAGGAGCACACCAAGCATCCTTTAAGCATCATTGATCACTCACACTTCATTCTCGTGCACTTGTTCGACATTTTAGTGATTTGAGCTCCGTTCTAGTGTGCTAGTCTCTTGAGCTCAAGTCTGGGTTTTGCGTGTGCGTATTCGCTGTGATCTTTGTGTCGTGTGTGAGTTGCTAATCCCTCCCTTGCTCTGTGATTCTTCGTGAACATCTTGTGTAAGGGCGAGAGGCTCCAAGCTGTGGAGATTCCTCGCAAACGAGATTAAGAGAAGCAAAGCAACACCGTGGTATTCAAGTTGGTCTTTAGACCGCTTGAGAGGGGTTGATTGCAACCCTCGTCCGTTGGGACGCCACAACGTGGAGTAGGCAAGCGTTGGTCTTGGCCGAACCACGGGATAACCACTGTGCCATCTCTGTGATTGATATCTCTTGGTTATTGTGTTGTGTTGAGATCCTTCTCTAGCCACTTGGCATATTACTGTGCTAACAAGTAACCAAGTTTTGTGGCTTAAGTTTTTGAAGTGTTACAGGATCACCTATTCACCCCCCCCTCTAGGTGCTCTCAGTGTTGCGGAGAGGCGGCGCTCGTCTTCGTCTCAGACGCGAGATCGATGCCCGACGCGCCCTCCGTTGGGACGCCGGCGCCGTCGACTCGCTTGACAGCCAACGAGGTGCCGCTTCCCGCTTGGCCTTGTTTGCCCCGCCTCCTCCTCCGTCGGCAGGGGAGGGGACGGGACAAGCCCGAATGTCGTCTTTCCACCACGTGGGGAAGGCATCGTCGATTTCCCCACCGGCGAGCGGCTTGTCGACCGCCATTGTCGCTGTCGCGCGGCGGGAGAAGGAGTATCATGTCGTAGCTGCCGTCGAGGGACATGAACTCAAGATTCCCGAAATGGAGCACCGTCCCGGGCCGGAAAGGTTGCTGGAGACTGCCCATCTGGAGCTTGACGGGAAGTTGTTCGTCAACACGCAGCAGGCCCTTACCTGGCGCGCCAACTGTCGGTGTTTCGAAACCCGGGGGGTCCCTGGACCGACGAGTGAATCGTCGCCGCGTGCCCCAGCCCAGATGGGTCGACGCGAGGCGGAACGCGAAGGGGGGAAAGGATGCAGCCGGAGGGAGGCAGGCGTGAGAGAGTGGATCCCGCGGCCTTCGTGTTAGCCCCGCGCCTGAGTCGGGTGCGCTTGCAGTAGGGGGATACAAGCGTCCACGCGGGAGTGGGAGCGAGCGGCCTTGCGCGAGCGCCGTCCCGTCCTTCTCCGCGCGGGCCAACCAACCCCCTGTAAGAGGGCCCTAGTCCTCCCTTTTATAGGCGTAAGGAGAGGACCCAGGTGTACAATGGGGAGTGTAGCAATGTGCTAACGTGTCTAGCGGTGGAGAGCTAGCGCCCTAAGTACATGCCATCGTGGCAGCCAGAGAGGTCTTGGCAACCAGTTCGCGTGGTGTCGTGGCTGTCAGAGGAGTGCTGGAGCCTGGCGGGAGGACAGCTGTTGGGGCTGTCGAGTCCTTGCTGACGTCCTCTTGCTTCCGTAAGGGGGCTGAGAGCCGCCGTCGTCACAGGGCATGTGGGGCGCCATCATTACTCGCATGGTGGAGCGAGCCAGATGGGACGCCGGTCTGGTTCCCCGTAGCCCGAGTCAGCTCGGGGTAGGGTAATGATGGCGCTTCCTGTTGACGTGGTCGGTCCATGCCCTAGGCTGGGCGAGGTGGAGGCTCCTCCGAGGTCGAGGTCGAGGTCGAGCCCCCGGGTCGGGCGAGGCGGAGTTCGTCGTCTTCCGGGGCTGAGCCCATGTCCGAGCCCTGGGGTCGGGCGAGGCGGAGTTTGCCGTCTTCCGGGGCTGAGCCCGAGTCCGAGTCCGAGCCCTGGGTCGGGCGGAGCGGAGTTCGCCGTCTTCCGGGGTTGAGCCCGAGTCTGAGCCCTGGGTCGGGCGGAGCGGAGTTCGCCGTCTTCCGGGGCTGAGCCCGAGTCCGAGCCCTGGGTCGGGCGGAGCGGAGTTCACCGTCTTCCGGGGCTGAGCCCGAGTCCGAGCCCTGGGTTGGGCGGAGCGGAGTTCGCCGTCTTCCGGGGCTGAGCCCGAGTCCGAGCCCTGGGTCGGGCGGAGCGGAGTTCGCCGTCTTCCGGGGCTGAGCCCGAGTCCGAGCCCTGGGTCGGGCGAGGCGGAGTTTCCTAAGACGCCCGAGGCCGGCCTTGGCTGCTGTCAGCCTCACTCTGTCGGGTGGCCCAGCAGTCGGAGCGGCGCAGGCGGCGCTGTCCTCTTGTCAGTTTGGTCAGTAGAGCGGCGAAGTGACTGCGGTCACTTCGGCGCTGTCGACTGGTGGGTGTGCGTCAGGATAAAGGTGTCAGGCCACCTTTGCATTAAATGCCCCTGCGTTTTGGTCGGTCGGCGTGGCGATATGGCCAAGGTTGCTTCTCAGTGAAGACTGGGCCTCGTGCGAGCTGACAGTGTGCCCGTTGCTGGAGGGGGGTCCTCGGGCGAGACGTAGGTTCTCCGGGGTCGGCTTCCCTTGCCCGAGGCTAGGCTCGGGCGAGGCACGATCATGTCCCTTGAATGGACCGATCCTTGATTTAATCGCACCCATCAGGCCTTTGCAGCTTTGTGCTGATGGGGGTTACCAGCTGAGATTTAGGGGTCTTGAGGGTACCCCTAATTATGGTCCCCGACAACAACCTTCCCCCCTTAAAGGAATCTCGTCCCGAGATTCGGGCCAGAGTCCTCCCAGGGTGAAGCGAAGGGTGAGACTTATAGGAAATGGGTGATTATTGTTATTATTAGGGTAAAACTGCTCTTCGAATGTCATTTTCTTTGCAACTTCAGAAGGAAGCCCTTTTTAAGTTTTACTTCATAGTTACTTCATTCAGAATTAAGATCATATTTTTGGAAATTAGGTTCGAAGGGCAGGAGGAGGGGTTGGGGGTGATTACGTACCAGCTTCCTTAGGTAGGCAATCGGGGAAGTTGGATCTCAAGAATTCCTCGGTTTCCCAAGTAGCTTCCTCCTCTGAGTGATTACTCCACTGGACCTTGTACATCTTGATCGATTTAGCCCGAGTTGATCTTTCTTTGCAATCCAAAATCTTGGAGGGGTACTGTTGGGGACTTGTTCTCAAATGCTAAGAGTTAAGAACAAGGCAACATAAAAAGTGTTAGGTGTTAAAGCCCTTCGTCCTAGGAAACAATGAGCTTCGGACGAAGGTTACAAGGGACATACCTTCGTAAAATATAACAAGTAACGACGAAGGATTCATATAAAGCATGAAATGTAAACATCATCATAGAATCATTTCTATTTTATTAACATGATGAAATAGAAATGATTACAAATTACAAATGTACCTTCAGTCTTGAGAGAAGGTAAAAGTACAAGCGTGACGCAAAAGCATATGCCAAGTCAGCGTGAACAGTACGGGAGTACTGTTCATCTATTTATAGACGCGGGACGCAGCCCACGTAAAATTACATCCATGTCCATTACATTTGTTAATGACTTATGGAAATCTGTCAAGGCCCACGTAGTATTTTCATCTTTAAGTCGGTTCCCCTTTCCGCTATCGCGACGAAGCTTCCTTACACACAGCTTCGGCTGTGCATCATCCTTCGTAGAGCTTGGTAATCAGCTCGTCCTTCGTCTGGTTCAGGCTTCGTCCTGACCGTGCTTTATGTTCATAATTCTGAGTCCGAAGATACCTGTTCACATAATCCACTTGGAAAACATTGTCAAATCATGTTTTTGAGGACCTTCGGAGGACGAAGGCCCCCAACAGTAGCCCCTCGCAATATTAATTTGTTAATAATAAATTCAGATTGCGATATGGACGAAGGCCTTGAGCCGAAGGTCCGAAAAAACACCTTCCCTTTGCTAGAATAGCAACATTCACTAACAGGCGGGGTCTTTCAATTTTCAACGCCCTGGGCGTATAAATAAGATCACACCGCGAACTCATTTGGTACGCACACTTGCCATCTGCTTCGGTCCACTAAATTTTTAGCTCTTGTGCATTAAGATTGGTGACCTTTTTGATTTCGAAGCTTCGGCCCTGAAAACAGTTTTTTAGCGTTTCCGAAGATGTCTGAAGGTAAAAAGATCCCTGCTGAGACGAAGCTGAGTCTCGAGGAAGAGAAGAATTTGGGGTTCCTGATAGCGATGGCGGAGACCAATACAGAGAAAATCACCAAGGAGATTCTTGAAGGTTTGTCCGAAGATACTGGTGACAGCGACAGCTATGATGTAGAAAGTGGTGGGGAAGAGGCCGAAGATCGACCATGGCGGCCAAGTCACACTGTTTTCGGGAAGACCACTATCAAGCAGAGTCATATTGATAATATGAGGGGGAGGTATTTTCGAGATATATCTATTGTGAGGGCTGACGCTGGAGAAAAGACTTCTCCCACCCCAGAAGAAGATGAAGTCGTAATCTTCCGAAGCTTTCTCAAGGCTGGGCTCCGATTCCCCTTGAGCAACTTTGTTGTTGAAGTCCTGAAAACATTTCAAGTCTACCTTCATCAAATTACCCCCGAAGCCATCATAAGAATGGGGGTGTTAGTCTGGGCTGTGAGAAGCCAAGGTTTGGAACCAAACGCTAAAAGCTTCTGCAATATTCATGAGTTATTATACGAGACGAAGCCCTGGGGAAAAGAACAATACCACAACAATTTTGGGTGTTATAGCTTCGGTGCCCGCTCCGGGTCAAGCTGCCCTGTGCCGACCTTTCGGAAGAGGTGGCCCGGAGCCTGGATGACAGAGTGGTTCTATGTGAAGAATGACTTAACAGCGCAAGAAAATGTTAAGAGTATCATCATGCGCCCCATCTGGCAACGCTTCGGACTTCGAAGGCCGAAGGTTGAAATGGACGAAGCAGCCGAGGAATGCCAAAGAGCCTTCGGCGTAATCTGCTCTTTCATTGGGACAAGGGACTTGGTCCAAGAGCACATTGCCTTCAGGGTATGGCCACTTACAGAAAAGTGGGAAATGCCGAAGGAGACCATTAAGGAGTCCGACGAAGGCGGATTGGTCAGACTGAAATACACATTCAAATATGCAGATAAATTTGTTGAACCTGATGATGACTGGTTGAAAAGCATTGAAACATTAAGTGACGAACTGCTTGGGGCATACTCGAAGGCCGAAAATACTGCGCTATCAGCAGCCTTCGGAGGCCGAAAGAAGAAAAGGCTCAACCGTGTGTTTGACGCAGTCGGGTTTATCTATCCTGACTATCATTATCCGGTATTGGGTTGCAAAAGGAAAAATGCTTCTCCTGCGACAGAAGCTACCACAAGTGCCACTAGTGAGCCAGCGCCTCAAAGGAAAAAGATGAAGGTGCTCACCCATCGGACACGTTTTATTGAGCCAGCCACAGTGCCAGAATTTATTGGTGAAATTTCTTTGGCCTCTGAAGCTACAGAACCAGCTCCAGTGCCGAAGATAGTAGAGAAAACTGAAGCGCCTTCAGCAGTAGAAAAACCGAAGACTGAAGGGCCAAAAACATCAGAAATTTTAAGTCCTTCAGCAAATGTTGACACAACAAAAAATCAAAAGGGCCCATTGGTGACCCCAAGAAGAAAAAGAATGGTGAACGTATTGGATGTCTTGGAGACGATTAAGTCTTCAAGCACAACCACAAAGGAGTCTGTTGAACTCGCTGAAGCATCTACTGAAGCTTCGAAACAACAAGCTGAAGCTGAAGCTGGGCCTTCAGAGCCCACCAAGGAACAATCCGAGAAAATATCAGAACCAGTCTTGGTTAAAGAAATTGATACCGCCGCCCCCGAAGCTCCCTCCAGTATACGCGATTACATCGTACGACATGCTTCGGGGAAGAAACTGTCTGAAGAAGAAATCTATGAAGCGAATCACTATGCTAGAGAGTTGAAGTATCCGAAGGGGGCAGTAGTATTCAATGGGACAAACGAAGATGATTTCTTGTACTGTCTCCCAGACAATAAAGAATTATCCGTATGCCGGGAAATGGCTAGAAGCATGGGGTTCCCGAAACTCGAAGTTGGATTATGCGCCATGACGAAAGAGGATCTCGCAGACAGTCTTGCATATAATAGCCTAAAGGTATGGAAATTAAGCGTTTGAAAAAACTTTTTAATGCGTAATTCATTCCTTTATTCTTATATGGATTCTTTTTCATATAGGGCTTGATTCTGAGCAACGCATTAAGAGCCCAAAAAAGCGCCGAAGATGAAAGCTATGACATTGCGTTTAACAATTTACGCTCCGAAGTTATCAAACTGAGAAATGAAGCTCTAGAAAAGGATAAAATTCTGCTTACACTGGTAGATAAAGTAAAGAAGGACGAAGCTGCTTCAAAAGCCCAGGCCGAAGCCCAAAAACGTGAAATTAAAGATCTTCAGAAACAGCTAGCTAGAGCCAGAGAGGAACGTGTGCTTGAGGAAACGAAACGAGAACTTAGTGATCATATGGTCAATAAATTGGAGTTAAGTGTTAAAGAGCTTCGTGCATCTCAGAGAAAATGTTATGTTAAATCTGTAGAATGCGTGAAAAAGATAAAATCCAGCTTCGCCAGCGTTGGCGCCTTTTCTAGTGAAGAGGACTTTTCAAGAGGCAATCCCGAAGGTCCACTGGACTGGATTAGTCACGAAGCAGAAGCCTTCGAAGAAATCCTGAGCAGCCGCGGTGATATCTGCGCTTTTTCAGGCGCCAGGGGAGTTGCTGCTGTTTTGGAGAAGAAAGGTTGTGAACATATAAAATCCTTAGCTCAGTCCGAAGCTGCCCTGTCCCCTGAAGACATCAAAGATCCCTCAACCGAAGCAAGCATGGTTGGTGGTAAATTCTTCACTGATATCTGGGACAATGGCGGCCGAGAAATGGCGCAAGAAATAATTCAAAGAAGCGAAAAAGGCATCCATGATGCTAGGAAAGTGGCAGAAGCTGCCGAAAAAAGTACAGAGCCCGAAAGGCAATTAGGTATTAATTAGTCGTTCTTATTGTGTTGTAATTTTTATTTCAAACTTTGCTCACGGTTTGTAATAGTAATGAAGAAATGTTCTCTTCCCTCAGAAGCTGCTGGATCGACTGCCGACCCCCACACAAAAGGGGATGACGAAATTAAACAAATGGCCGAAGCTATCATGGACAAAGTTGTTGATCAACTTCTAAATGAAGCCGCCGAAGCAGTATTAAGAGAAGACTAGATGCTATTTAGAAAAAACATTTAAAGTGTGATCTATGTAACATTTTGTACATTTGAATGTAATATACAAGTTTCTTTTCATTATTCAATTCTTTACGATGCATGAAACTCTATATACATACCATTTTTGAGCCTTCGGCGAAAAAACACCTTCCCTTCTTTTCATGCTTCGTGAAGAAGACATTTTCCGTTAAAATTATTCTGATGAAACACGTTCATACTTCATGAAAACATTCTCCGAAGCTATACAATTTCGATATTGCTCTGATGAAGCTCGTCCATGCTTCGTAAAAATATTCTCCGAAGCTGTATTCCGAAGATTATCATTGTGACTTTACACAATTTTCACTTTCTCAAAGCGTCCTTTCGAAGGTTGATACTGTGTCCCCTTCTTTTGCCAAATGCAATATGATGTATGATGATTATGTTATGCAAAATGATGTGATGATGTTATGTTATGCAAATGACATTTGTTCCGAAGATACACACAAAATATATTCGTAAGCTCTGCATTCCCTTAGGAACGTCTTTGGAGCTTCTTCGCCTTTTACTTAGACGGTATAAGCTCTGCATTCCCTTAGGAACGTCTTTGGAGCTTCTTCGCCTTTTACTTAGGCGGTATCAGCGTTGACTTTTCGCTGTATGCTCTGCATTCCCTTAGGAACGTCTTTGGAGCAAAAAACTTACACTGCGCTCCCTTTGGAACGGCTTTTTGTAACTTCGGCAACTTACTCTGCGCTCCTTAGAACGACTTTTTGTTGCTTCGAAGGATTTTTAATAATCCGAAGACCCTCCTTGTTACCGCAAATTTTTAAGCTTCAGCATCTTACGCCTGTAGAGAAGATAGGTTTTTCTGATAACCAACCACGAAACTATTATATGAAAACTGAAGTGTTCTTTATTACACCGAAAACAGAACTTAAACGGAAAAGACTGCTATCAAAGTAGGATATTTGTCAATAAATGTGCTTCGACTCCGGCACAGTACTGTTGACTGTACGGGCTTCAGATTGCTCTCTGAGGTCCCTTTGGTGCGGAACATATTGGCTCCCTTCTGGCTGCTGGCCTTGTTGCAGCGGAGGTGGAGGCGGGGGCTGTTGCCATGAAGCTTGAGGTTGACTTGCCGAAGCTACGGAAACTGCAGGGTGGTTGCCCACGTACTCCGGGATGTAAGGCTGATGGTACAAAGCAGTATGCATGACCTGTTTCGGCTGTCCCTGTTGCGCTGCAGCTTCTGCTAGCTCCTTTTGTTTCTGGATGGTAACATGGCACATCCTGGTGGTATGGCCCTTGTTCTCACCGCAGAATAAGCAAAATGTCCTCCTTGGTTGATCTCCAAATCTCCCGCCGAAGCCCCTGGCGCCTCTGCCTCTTGGAGCTGGTGGCCGAAAGAAAGTTTGCTGCTGGCCCGAAGCCTGTGAGGAGCACTGCGGCCTGTTCTGCTGACTCCCCTTGTCATCATTTTGAGTGGAGTTGTGGATGGACCTGACATGCCTCGGATAGAATCTTCCCCCGAAGCCCCTGGTCATCTCAGAAAATCTGAAGGCCTCCTCCCTTCTTTGGCGAAAGTCATTATCAGCACGAATGTACTCGTCCATCTTTTGGAGCAGCTTCTCCAAAGTCTGAGGAGGCTTCCTAGCAAAGTATTGGGCTGCAGGTCCAGGACGAAGCCCCTTGATCATGGCTTCGATGACAATTTCATTGGGCACCGTTGGAGCCTGCGCTCTCAAACGCAAGAACCTTCTGACATACGCCTGAAGGTATTCTTCATGGTCCTGAGTGCACTGGAACAAAGCTTGAGCAGTGACCGGCTTCGTCTGAAATCCTTGAAAGCTGGTTAACAACATATCCTTCAGCTTCTGCCATGAGGTGATCGTTCCTGGTCGAAGGGAGGAGTACCAGGTCTGAGCAACATTCCTGACGGCCATGACGAAAGACTTCGCCATGACTGCAGCATTGCCCCCATACGAAGACACTGTTGCTTCGTAGCTCATCAAGAACTGCTTCGGGTCTGAGTGGCCGTCGAACATGGGAAGCTGGGGTGGCTTATAGGATGGAGGCCAAGGTGTAGCCTGCAGCTCAGCGGACAAAGGAGAAGCATCATCGAAAACAAAATTTCCCTGATGGAAATTGTCATACCAGTCATCTTCGTTGACGAAGCCCTCCTGATGAAGGTCTTTCTGCTGAGGCCTTCTGTTTTGCTCATCGTGAGTAAGATGGCGAACTTCCTCAGAGGCCTCGTCTATCTGCCGTTGCAACTCAGCTAGCCGGGCCATCTTCTCCTTCTTCCTTTGTACCTGCTGATGTAGCATCTCCATATCCCTGATTTCTTGGTCTAGCTCTTCCTCCTGAAGCGTCGGGCTGACGGCCTTTCTCTTCTGGCTTCGAGCCTCCCGAAGAGAGAAGGTCTCTTGGTTGTGGTCCAGCGGTTGCAGTGCTGCAGCCCCAGCCGCTGAAGCCTTCTTCGGTGCCATAGCGAAGGTCTACAGCTTCCGAAGGTGTTCAAAAAACTCGAAGTGGAAGTGAGTTCATCGGAGGTGGGCGCCAATGTTGGGGACTTGTTCTCAAATGCTAAGAGTTAAGAACAAGGCAACATAAAAAGTGTTAGGTGTTAAAGCCCTTCGTCCTAGGAAACAATGAGCTTCGGACGAAGGTTACAAGGGACATACCTTCGTAAAATATAACAAGTAACGACGAAGGATTCATATAAAGCATGAAATGTAAACATCATCATAGAATCATTTCTATTTTATTAACATGATGAAATAGAAATGATTACAAATTACAAATGTACCTTCAGTCTTGAGAGAAGGTAAAAGTACAAGCGTGACGCAAAAGCATATGCCAAGTCAGCGTGAACAGTACGGGAGTACTGTTCATCTATTTATAGACGCGGGACGCAGCCCACGTAAAATTACATCCATGTCCATTACATTTGTTAATGACTTATGGAAATCTGTCAAGGCCCACGTAGTCTTTTCATCTTTAAGTCGGTTCCCCTTTCCGCTATCGCGACGAAGCTTCCTTACACACAGCTTCGGCTGTGCATCATCCTTCGTAGAGCTTGGTAATCAGCTCGTCCTTCGTCTGGTTCAGGCTTCGTCCTGACCGTGCTTTATGTTCATAATTCTGAGTCCGAAGATACCTGTTCACATAATCCACTTGGAAAACATTGTCAAATCATGTTTTTGAGGACCTTCGGAGGACGAAGGCCCCCAACAGGTACTCTTGGTATGATAGATCTGGTTCTATCTCCAATTCTGGCTCTGCTATGATCTCGGTCGGCAATCGAACACACTTCTTCAGCTGAGATACATGGAACACACTGTGAATGGTGGACATTTTTTAAGGTAACTTCAACTTATATGCCACGGGTCCACATTCTTCTATGATCTCATAAGGTCCAATGTAACGAGGGGCTAGCTTGCCTTTAATTCCAAACCTCTGCACTCCCTTGGTGGGTGATACCTTAAGGTATACAAAACTTCCCACCTCGAACTGGAGAGGTTTCCTTCTTCTATCATGGTAACTCTTCTGCCTGGCCTGAGCAGCTTCTAGATTCTTCCTGATTAGTTTGACCTTCCTTTCGGCTTCAGTCACTAAGTCAGGTCCAAAAACTCCTCTCTCTCCAGGTTGAGACCAATTGAGTGGTGTCCTGCACCTTCTTCCATAGAGAGCTTCAAAAGGTGCCATCTTTAGGCTGGATTGATAACTATTGTTATAAGCAAACTCTACCAAGGAGAGGTGCTTATCCCAGTTCTTGCCACAATCGATTGCACAAGCTCTCAGCATATCCTCCAGGATTTGGTTTACCCTTTCCGTCTGACCATCAGTCTGTGGGTGGTAAGCTGAACTCCTGATTAGCTTGGTTCCCAAAGACTCCTGCAATTGTTCCCAAAATCTGGCAACAAATTGGGCTCCTCGGTCAGAAACAATGGTCCGAGGTAATCCGTGCAAACACACGATCCGGTCAATATACAATTCTGCATACTTCTGAGCCTTATCAGTGGTGTGCACAGGAAGAAAATGTGCCACTTTCGTCAGTCGGTCCACAATAACCCAAATCGAATCATGATGAGAGAGGTGTTGGGCAGACCCACAATGAAATCCATGCTGATGTCATCCCACTTCCACGAAGGTATAGACAGGGGTTGCAAAGCTCTAGCTGATTTCAAGTGGCTTGCCTTTATCCTCTGACAGGTGTCACATTCTGATACATACTGGGCTATCTCCCTCTTCATTCTGGTCCACCAGTACAAAGACTTCAGATCATGGTACATCTTGGTGCTTCCCGGATGCATAGAGAATTTGGAGAGATGAGCCTCATCCAAGATTTTCCTCTTGAGGTCCTGGTCCTTAGGAATCACCAATCTGCTTTTGAACCATAACACACCCTTTTCATCCTGGCGGAAACAATTATACTTCTCAACCTCCTGATGGAGATTCTTCTTGATAATTTGCACTCCCTTGTCATGGAGCTGGGCCATGATAATCTGGTCTTGCAAAGCTGGCTCAACAGAAATGTGAGACAACGAACTAGAAGGAATCACTTCAATTTGCATCTTGTTCAACTCATCACACAAGGTGTTAATGCGAGAATCCATCAGGATACAATTGCATTGCATCTTCCGACTCAAGGCATCTGCTACCACATTAGCTTTTCCTGGGTGATAATGTACCTCCAGGTCATAATCCTTGATCAGCTCTAGCCATCTTCTCTGCCTCATGTTGAGATCAGCCTGAGTAAAAATGTACTTAAGGCTCTTATGATCAGTGAAGATGTTGTAGTGGGTTCCCATTAAATAATGCCTCCACATCTTTAATGCATGAACCACTGCTGCCAACTCGAGGTCATGAGTGGGATAGTTTTGCTCATGAGGCCTGAGTGCCCTTGAGGCATAAGCAATGACTCGGTTGTCTTGCATCAAGACACAACCTAGCCCGGTGCCAGAGGCGTCGCAATATACATCAAAAGGCTTGCTGTTGTCGGGTTGTGCCAATACTGGTGCTGTGGTCAGATGCTGCCTTAATGCATGGAAGGCATCTTCGCACTTCTGACTCCAAACAAATTTGGCTTCTTTTTTCAGCAACTCAGTTATAGGCTTCGCAATTCGAGAGAAATCTGGAATAAATCTTCGGTAATAACCAGCTAATCCCAGAAAACTCCGAATCTGACGGACAGTTGTTGGTGGCTTCCAGTTCATCACTTCTTGCACTTTATCAGGATCAACAGCTATTCCAGCCTGAGAGATAGTGTGACCCAAGAATTTGATTTCCTTTAGCCAAAAATCACACTTGGATAACTTGGCATAAAGGTGGTGCTCTCGCAGACGTTGAAGCACTACATGCAAATGCCCGGCATGTTCTTCTTCGTTCTTTGAGTACACCAAAATGTCATCGATGAAAACCACTACGAACTTGTCCAATGCCGGCATGAAAATAGAATTCATCAGATACATGAAATATGCTGGTGCATTTGTCAGCCCGAATGACATCACCAAAAATTCATATAGCCCATATCTGGTTGAGAATGTCGTCTTTGGAATATCACTTGCTCGTATCTTGATCTGATGGTAGCCAGAGCGAAGGTCTATCTTGGAAAATACCTTGGCCCCGACCAACTGGTCAAAAAGAACATCAATACGAGGCAAAGGATACTTGTTCTTGATAGTTACCGCATTAAGAGGGCGGTAATCTATACACAGACTCAAGCTTTCATCCTTCTTCTTCACAAATAGTACTGGACATCCCCAAGGCGAAGTACTTGGGCGAATAAATCCCTTATCCAGCAACTCTTGCAATTGCTTCTTCAATTCTGCCAACTCAGCGGGTGGCATTCGGTAGGGCCTCTTGGAAATTGGGGCCGTTCTCGGTTGCAACTCGATGGCGAATTCAATATCCCGGTCTGGTGGCATTCCTGGCAATTCATCAGGGAAGACATCTGCATACTCGCAGACCACTGGGATCTTCTTCAGAGGTAACTCCGTCATAGAGAAAGCACATGACTGAGTAGAACCTTGACTAGGCAGAATTAAGGTGAAGTTCCCGTAGAACGGAGAATTAACTTCCACGGTACGGCTGGCTACATCAAGCACAACTTGGTGCAAGGTCATCCAATTTGCTCCTAGAATAATGTCCACATTTTCCAATCCCAACACAAGAAGAGTGGTTTTGATGATGTGGCTTCCCAGTTGAATAGGCACACTTTGGTTTAATTGATTAGTTGCAATTTTACCCCCAGGTGTGACTATCATGAATGACCCTTTAGAGTGAGAGAATGGCAGTTTACATCTAGCACTGAACTTCTGGCTAATGAAACTATGAGGCACCGGAATCAAACAGAATTAAAGCAGGTTGATTATAAACTGAAAAGATACCGGTCATGATAGGAGCTCCTTCAGGTACTTCCTCCAGAGTAGTGAAGTTGAGCTTCCCTTGCCTGACTTGCACCTTCTGCTTTCTTCCCTTGTCTTGATTTGGTGCTGGCATCTGCCTCTGCTGGTTCCTGGGACAATTCTTGGCATAGTGGCCCACATTGCCACAAGTGAAACACTTGTTCCCATTGCCCTGGCGGAACTGCTGCTGCTGCGAAGGCTGATTGTTCCTTGGGGCGGGAGCTGGAAAGCGGTCGGGTGCCGGCTGCTGCTGCTGCTGAGGTGGCCTGATCACCCATCTGCCTGCCTGCTGCTGAAAACCCCTGCTCTGATTGTGAGAAACAATCCGGAACCTCTGAGCCTGAGCGGATGGTGCTGCCATTGGTGCCTTTCTCTTCTTCTCTGCCCGGTGAGCAACAATGCAATCCTCCTGGGAGATGGCCATGTTGACCAACTCATTGAAGCTATCAGCCCGGACAGTGTTGAGTCGTTCTCGCAGCTTGGTATTGAGACCCCTGCGGAAGCGATCTCTCTTCTTTTCATCAGAATCAGCATGATACCCTGCATACTGGCATAAGTCGTTGAAGGCTTGCGCATACTGCAGTACCGTGCGGGTTCCTTGATTAAGGGCCAGAAATTCATTCAACTTCCGATCAAGAATGCTAGCTGGGATGTGGTGTCCTCTGAAGGCAGTCTTAAATTCCTCCCAAGACACTTCTCGATCAGCGGGGAGCATAGCACGGAAGTGGTCCCACCAAGTCCGAGCAGGGCCGCGAAGCTGCTGTGCGGCGAAGCGAGCCTTGGCCTCATCAGGGCAGTCTCCTGTGAGGAGGGGAAACTTGGACTCGACGACGCGGAGCCACACGTCGGCGTCCAACGGATCCTCTGCCTTGGTGAACAAGGGCGGCTGCGTGCTCAGAAACTCCTGGTAAGTTGCCATAGCCGGAGGTCGCTGATGCTGGCCTCCACCATGCTGCTGAGGGTGGGGCTGGCGCTGCAAGAGCTGTCGCAGAATCTCATTCTGCTGGGCCATCAGCTCCTGCACTGTGGGAGCTAGAGGAGGTGGCGGGGGAACCTGCTCGTTATGCCCGCGACGCTGCCTAGCTGCCATCTGAAAACAGAGATTGTCGCCATTGTTATCCCAACTCACAGTTTCGAACGACAAGATATCATCTCATATGGAAGGGAAAATGCCATAATCATAATATTAGGTTCGAAATGAAGATAACATGGTGACAAATATCCCACAGATTTCAAAAGTTCACAGGGTTACATCAATCAGGGGAAAGTACCCATAAGCCAAGTCCAAAATCTGACATTAACTAAGCTCGCATAGGTTTCTATCCGCCTAAAAGTGTCGAAGTGACTGCTTAACCCTGAGCGGTGGAAGCGACACTGGATACGGGTGAAGGAGGCATCATGGAGGTAGTCCCATTGGCACCAGGGACTGGTCCTAGCTCCTCGGGAGCCTCTTCTCCCTCGCTTCCTGCCTCATTGGCCTCCATCTCTAGGTGGTGCATGTCCAAGTGGTCATTCGCTTCTTCGAGTTCCCTCTGCACATCGTGAAGCTGGTTCTCCAAGACATCAATAGTGTTGTCTCGGATCTCCACTGCTGCTCCAAGGTGGTAATGCGCTGGCTCAGCCTCTCCACCTGCAGATCCTTCTCTACCAACTCGGTGGATAGATCGACCACAAAATCTTCCCGACTGTCGAGAGTGAGCTTGGCGGTTTGAGCGATGTTAGCAAGGAGTGCCATAGCGTCGCTCTGAAGGGCCTGAAGGCGGTACAGCGCACTCATGCACTGAACGGTGGTCCTCCCAACCAAGTCAGGATACATCGCGCACACATCCTTCACATGGCTCACACGGTTACACCACATGGGATCATCCTTCTTCTCAGCAGGGAAGAGTCCCAAGGGGTGCATTACCATCTCCAGGGGATGGTAGCCACAGAAAGTCGTCAGAGTCTTCATGGCTGCTGCTTCAACGGTGTCGTCCGTCCTAAGGCCAATCGTCTCTGAATCAAGAGAACGCCAACCCGGCTGAAGGGGATGAGCCTCCAAAGTCAGCCAGACCCGACAACGAGGTACCCAATGCTCCTCATAGAACTACACTGTGTACAAAGGGGGCGTAGGGTAATCGGCGGAGTTAAGCACTTCCCACAAGATGGAAGGAAAACCATCGCGAGAAAGGAAGTCAGAACTGAAACGAGAGTCTCCTCCACTGGCGAGGGTGGGTGAATTCATCTGCGAAAGGGAATCAAAGGTAAAGATTATGGTGGAAGGAAAAAGAAATAGAGAGCCCGGATGGTTTTAAAGAAAGTGGGTTAGCTCAAATTTTTAATTCCTCTTTGTGTTTTATAATGCATGCATGCTGGAAGTAACGTTGCCTCTCCAAAAATAGGGTGCTTTTTAGGGCATCCTTAGAAATATAAGTACTGGCCCACGGGGCCTAATTAGTTAGCCACCTATTTCTCCCTCTATGCCTAAGGCCTTTCGTCCTAGGTCTAGCGGTCTAGTCCTGACGATTCATAGCAGTTTCTAGGCAAGTTTTAGATTTTGAAAATTGGTATTCATGGTTTATTGTCCTTCTCTGTGGTGGAATTTGCTCCGATACCAGCTGTGGCAGAACCACCCGAATTATTCCAGCTTAAGTGCCTAAGTCACGCCTCAGGGGCCGTAACACACTTAAATCGGAATAACCCGTCAGTCCCTCAGATCTAGTCTGATAGAGCCACTTAACCAGGATCAAATTCCACAATCTCACTCGAAGGTGAGTCACAGAAGAAATACAATAAAACAGGAAACTTTAGTTTAAGTGCTGAATTATTACATAGATCAGAGTTTTTGAGTAGCAAATAAGAGTTCACAAAATAAAATGCAGCGGATAATTGATGTCGTCGGTATTGAGGAATTGGGCAAGGCCTAGCCCACTACTCCTCGTGCTCCTCTCCTGCTGGAGCAACATCCCACTCGATCGTCTAGCCCGGTGGCAGGGTGGTAGGCCAAGTCACACCATCAACCATTTCCTGAATGGTACCTGCAAAAATTATGCCACAAGCAAGGCTGAGTATACTAATACTCAGCTAGACTTAACCGGTGTGAGGAGTCTACTCCTCTACCTCTAGACTATGCAGCTGTTTGGCTGAGGGGTTTAGTTTGCCAAAAGCACTAGCTGTTTCTAAAATCAATTTTTAGCTTTTCAAATTCTATCATCATTGCTTAGCTAGATTTGCTCCTTCTAAGCATACATGGTGACAAGCATTTAGTTCAATCAACAAGTTATCTCATGTAACCTCATTTCACTTCTTACTCGATGCAGTACAAGGGGTCAAGCAGTCTCATTAGCTGCGAGAAGCAGACGATTCGAATCGAGTTTTTAACCTTGCAAGGTAAACCTAAACACACGGCATGTCAGGGTACTCCAACCCCACACATGACAACCGTCCCCATCGATTCCCCGTTCGCGTCCAGGCCTCACCGCCTTGGCATATAATGCTCCACTAACCCCGGCTGCCGCCGTGCAGTGACCGCACTTGTACCCACCATAGCTAGCATGGGAGACCCAGTCTCAGGTCGCATGAGGGATAAAGTCCACGCCCGGCTTCACTCAGGTACTAGGTTTACCGGTTACCATTTTTCCCGGCATGTGCTTAGTACGTTCAAAAGCTTGACTCAGGTATCCACACATTAATCCTTAATTCTTTTTCCCGTCTCATGGACAAGGCATCCTCCCTGGATCCAAGTCCATAGACTAACACATATCCCGTTATCAAGATGAATACAATCAATTCCTGACCTCGCGCGAGTGCTAGAAAAATCACTCGACTTCTACCGAGATCCTGATTAGCAAGCCGCTACTCGACCTAGCATACTAGTATTCATCTCAAAAAGGAATCCTAAGTTCATGCAACTAGAGGTTTCAAGCAATTCCTACACTTAAGTGCACATTACAATCCTACAAGAATTAAGTGTAGTAAAATAGCATATAATAATACGGTTATGCATAAAACCGGGGCTTGCCTTCAATTGCTGGGGCTGCGGGGAGATCCTCAACAGCAGCCTCTGAAGCCTACTCCTGGTCCTCCTCTTGGACAGATCCTTGCTCGGGGATGAGCACGTACTCTCCGTCGGCAAGATTACAATCTAATGAATGCAATGCGTAAGATACATGCATGATATGATATGTGCTTTTAGAAATTACAACTTTGGAGGTGTATGATCTTCTTGAGTTAAACAAAGTTAACTTTACTTATGTAAGACCCTTGGGTGGTATACTTGGTAAATTGGATCAAACTTCATCTAAGGTAAGTGGTAGGTTTATTTTTGGGGTTCCACTGAATTCTTTTTAAACCTTAGTGAGAATTGATAAGTACTCAAGTTAGACTTATTGGGGTGGAGTTTATTTCTTCTTTCCTTTTCTTTTATTCTCTTAAATGTTTTGGAGTGGGTTTGAACTACAAGTTGCTTTTATAAAATTCTAAAAATTCTGCAAAAATTACAGTGGCTTGGTACTGGTGTATGTTTCTCTGTCTCAAAAATTGGGGATCAGAAAGTGAATGATTTTCTCTGGACAAAATTATCAAATTTTAGGGCAGAAGGGGTGCTTTAAACTACAACTATTATTTAACAGTGGGTAATTCTCTAAAACTTATTTTTTCTGGCTTTTAGGTGTCATAACATGATTTGGTACAAACTTCTAGTCATTAATACCTTTTAGTTATTTTACTATGGTTTTCTCAAGTTTCTAGTCAAATTGGTGCTTCCTACTACCACTATATTTGAAAAATATCAAACAATAGAGTTCTTATTTTTCTTGGTTTTTGTTTTGCGCAAGAGCAATCATTCTGAAGTTTGGCATCTTTTTGCTTAAGAGAAGGGGTGGTATGCATTATTTGAGTTAAGTGGCCTTTCTCTTAAATCATTAGCAATAGGTAAGAGTTTGCTTCTTTTTCATGGGTTTGCATTTTTCTCTGGTGGTTTATCTCATTATGGACTTAGTTAATTTTTGGTTGCCCATTATTACATTATTAGGGGTTGTTCATGACTTATTTGGAAAATGCCTCATTATCATTTTATATTTATTTTCCTCACTTAAAAGGTTGGGCTGAGGTGTTCTTTATTTTTGTAGTGGGGCTCTGGTGGTTATAAGTCCACTGGATTTTTATTATCTATTTTGGGTATAGTTTTGTAATTCTAATAATTGTTTTTCAGTTCAAATAAGGCTAAATAAAGCATTTTAATTTAAAACTGATCTGGACTAATAGTCTCCCTATTTTTTCTAGGTTCTTTGTTACATAAGCAAACTAGGAAAAATAATTTTAATCACTGTTCATTAATTTCTAATGCCTTTCTGATTTTTTCTAAGTTTTGGGCAAAATAGCTTTAAATGAATATCTACATCATATTTTTCAATGCTGGGGTTCCTACTATTTTTAAACAGTGTCTAAGTGAGGTTTGAACACCTACAAATTTTCTTAGGTTCAGTACAGAAGAAAAACTAATTTTCCTTAATTAAACAAGGTTTGGTAAGTTTCTGTTTTAAATTTTAAACTCAAAAAATCAGAACAGAAAGCATAGGGTTTATCATTTTTAAATGATAGTTCATAATATTCAGGAGCTAGCAAAATTAGTTTGACAACTTTTTATTAAGAATGCATCAAGTTATGGGTTTTCTAAGTTCTCTGGTCATTTAAAAAGATTAACAGAATTGATTTAATGGAAAACCACTTTGCACTGGGGTCCCTAGCGGGTATTTTAAGTTTTCTTCGTGGATCAGTCCCTGGGCTACTATTCACATGGGTCACTGACGTTACAGAAAACCCCACGGGTTCTACAAATCCTAACCCGAGGTCCTTCTCCTAATTTAAACAGTAACCATGGCGGAAGAAAGGGCGGAGGGGCTTACCGGCGGTGAGATTGCTCCGGTGAAGTGGTCGAGGACGTAGGGGAGGTCTCGGGGATCACAACGGTGTGCGGGTCGCCGTCAGGGATGGCCGGAGTTGGCCGGTCCACGTGCGCAGGCGGGGATGCTCGTCGGCGGCGAGGAGTCCGGCCTGCTCACGGCGAGATAGTTCAATTGGACGGGTCAGAGGGCTTCACGGGATGCCAGAGAAGATATGGGTGCAAGGAATTGGGCGGAGACTCACCGGTTAGCTCTGTCCACGCGCGGTGGCGAAAGACCGAAGTCCGGTGAGGTCGATCTCGGGCCTCCGGTGAAGTCCGGCCTGGTCCGAGGGCTTGGAAAGCTTCTCGGGCCACTAGCGGAGCTAGCCGAAGCACTGGCTCGACTTGGGGGTGGCTGGAGTGGGCTGGCCACGACGGCCGAAGCTCTGGCGGCAAGGGCTGGCAGAATTGAGCTCGCCGGAGCTAAGGAGAGGTGGCTGGCCAGTGAAGGTAAGCGCGGGGTGAAGTGAGGCGCGCCCGGGGAGGCTTTATAGGCGCGGGCGAGCATGGCCGAGGGCGGGGCTCTGACATGCGCTCGAGGCGTGCGTGGCGAACGTCAGTGCGCGCTCTGGCGCCTGGCACAGCGTCGAGCACGAGGCAGCGCAGAGAGAGGTCAAGTTCAAACGCGGATTGGGCCCAAATCTTTGAGATTAAGGCCACGATCCTGTTGAGAGATCTCTTCCTCTCAGGTCCCTTTGTCGTTTGTGTGTGGAGGCTAGCAAGTTTCGCTGACTGGATTAAGAGATAGAGAGGGGAGAAATCATGTTTGTCTCACTGCCACACACAGGGAGAAGATCTCTGGTTTGACGTGTCCGAGGCATGCGTCCCAATGCCATCTCCTGGCACATGACAGAGGGGTTAATTAGGCACATTTTTGTCAATGGGGCCATTAGGATTCGAGTTAGGGATCAAGGTGAACATCCTTGATCTTTGGCTCAAGGTCTGAATTTCAGAATTCTGAAATTCAGAATTCCCATTAAGTCCCCACATGAGAAGCTTGATTTGGGGTTTTAATTGAGTTATTTTGGCTAAGCTTTCTCAACCTTTCTTGTTGTTTATTAAATATACTTCAATTTTTATAATTGGCTCAAGTCATAATTTTAAATTTTTCATACCCTTTTCCTTATTTTCTTGAATTTTGCTCATGGGCTTACTTAGGGTTTTTATTAGGGTTACAACATTCTTACCTTTTGAAAGACCCATTTGTTTTGATCATGATACTTTTAAGTATATTCTTGGTGAATTCTTTATTCTTAAGTTAATTTGATGCTCATGCTTACTTTGGTTCACATAAAATGATGGTTCTTAGTTTGGCATTTTAAGAGAAACCCTAGGTGACACTGGGGTGTCACAGAGCGGGCCGCAGGGGCGACGCGCGCTGGGCCGCGGTCACGGTCGCGCAGCTGGGCTGGGGGCGCACCTCGGCTGGGCTGGCGGGGTGGGAGTTGGGCCGAGCGGGGGGAAGAGGGGGAAGAAGGGGGCGGCTGGGCCGGCCGAAATGGGCCAGGGGAGGGAAGGTGGGCTGATTTCTATTTCTCCTTTTCTTTCTCTTTTCTATTTATTTCAGTTTGACATTATGTGCAAATTAATGATTAAATGAAAGATCAAGCAAACCATTCATCAAAGAAAAAAATAAATGCCTTCCAACATGATGCAACAACCATTGTTCCCTTAGGTTTTTTTATTAAAACCTGAACTTGGTGGATATTATAGAAGAGATTTTTATACCCCTAGATCTCGGGTGTTACAGGAGACTTCTCTTGTGGCCGAGGCCGGGGTCGGGCGAGGACGCGATTCCTCCCGAGACCGGGGTTGAGGCCGAGTCCGGGGGTCGGGCGAGGCGGAGATCTCCTCCCGAGGCTGGAGCGTGAGGTCGGGCGAGGCGGAGCTTCCTGTGGCGCCCGAGGCTTGAGCTTGGTGGTTGATCGTGACCTGTTGTAAGTCGTTGCCGGGGTGGCTGACACGGCAGTCGGAGCGGAGCGGGCGGCGCTGTTTTCCTGTCATATCGGACAGTAAAGAGGAGGGGCGAAGTGACTGTGGTCACTTCGGCCTAACCGACTGAGGCGCGTGTGTCAGGATACGGCGTTAGGCATCCCCCGCATTTAATGCGCCTGCGAAGCGGTCGGTTGGTGAGGCGGTATGGCCAAGGTTGCTTCACGACGAAGCCTGCCTGAGTCGGGCCTTGGGAGAGCCGAGGGGGCGCCTGCCGCCTGAGGAGGCCCTCGGGCGAGGTGTGAATTCGTCTGGGACCACTGTTCCTACCCGAGGCTGGGCTCGGGTAAGATCGCGTCCTTCGGGTAGACGAAGTCTTGGCTTGAACCGCACCCGCCAGTTGGTCTGAGGGTGTTAACCAGCCGTGATTAGGAGCGTTGGGGGTACCCCTAATTATGGTACCTAACAGTAGCCCCCGAGCCTCGAAGGGAGTGATGGTACTCGCTTGGAGGCTTTTATCGCGTTTTCGGTGAGGGGACCGGCCTTTCTCGGTTTTTTGCCTTGTTCTGGTGGGTGCGCGCGAGCGCACCCGCCGGGTGTAGCCCCCGAGGCCTCGGAGGAGTGGTTTGACTCCTCTGAGGTCTGAATGCTTTTCGTGGTGCTTCGGCCGGTCTGGTCGTTCCCTCTTGCGGCCCGGCAGTAGCCCGGGTGCGTGGTCGGGTTCCAAGTTATCAGGCTGGTTTGTTGACGCTGTCAACAGTTTTGGCCGTAGCCGGGTGCGAGAGCAGCCCCCGAGCCTCTGCACGGAGCGAGAGGACGATCAAGGACTTTCCCGACTTTTATTTACGCCCCTGCGTCGCCTTTCCGCAAGGAGGAGGGGGAAAGCGCCATGTTGCCCTCGGAGGGCACCGAATATAGTGTTTCCAGTGAGCTGCTAATGGGTGATCCGAGTGGACGCCCGTGCCCCGTTCGTTAGGGGTCGGCTGTAGCCCGGAGGCACGCTCCAAAAGTACCTGCGGGTGATTCGCCGGACCCAGACCCCTTCGACAGGGTCCGAGGGCTCGATGCCTCCCTCCGGTGGGATTCCGTTACAAATCATTCCCGCTGGTCTCGGAAATGTCCTAGGGTACCTCGGGAGCGTAGCCCGAGCCTTGGTTATGTATCAAACGTACCTAGAGTCATCCCTCACTCTGCATGCTCTGGGGCGACTATCGAACCCTTCCGAGGGGCCAGCCTACGAACCCCTGATCAGTAGTGGGCACGGAGCCCGGGCGCTCTGGGGCGGCTGTTGAACCCTTCCGAGGGGCCAGCCTTCGAACCCCTGATCAGTAGGAGGGCTCGGGGCCTGCTTCCTTCGCCGGGAAGGATCCTTTCCACGACGTCCCCTTTCCCGGCCCCTGTGGCAAGAGAGAGAGAGAGGAGGAGGGGAAGGATATGAATTTTAAATAAAGTGGCGCACCTTTTTTGACGCGGTCATTATGGCGAAGGCGAAGCGACGCCCGCCTCGCCTGCCAAAAGGTGTTGCCTGCTCCGCCGGGGAGTTAAGGTGATGGGACGGGCGATTCGCGTGGCGTCTGTTGCGCGTGCGAGCCGTTCGAGGAACGGGCGTTTCACCTCTGGGTTTGAACTTCGCGGCGGGTTCGGGCAAAGTGTTGAACGGGTCTTGCCCGGGCCTTTATATACCCGGAAGACAGACCGGTTGCGGTTCCTTACTCTGCTGCTCGCCTCTTGCTTGGGTTTTCGTAACCTAAGGGAATAGCCAGAGAAAGAAAACCGCAAACCTCGTCCGCTCCGCCGCCACCCCCTTCGCTTGACAATGGCCGACCGGGTGACCGTCGTTCCTCCGCGCGACCCGTGGCCTTTTTCCATCGTCATGGTGGACGATCTGGAGGCCCTTGTCACCGACGGTTTGCTCCGTCCCCTCTCTGGTGACCCGCAGCCGGAGTGGATGGTCCCTCCGAGCGGGGCTGACCCGACCCCGCCGCTGGGGTACGTGCTGAGCTTCGTCTCCTTCCATGAGCGGGGGTTCGGAGTGCCAGCAAGCCGTTTCATGCGGGCGCTCCTGCATTACTACGGGGTGGAGCTACACAACCTCAACCCTAACTCCATCGCGCAAGCGGCCATTTTCGCGGCGGTTTGCGAAGGCTTTTTGGGGATTGACCCCCACTGGGATCTGTGGACCCATTTCTTCTCCGCGGAGCTTTTTGCCTTGACGACGGGGGAGAAGAAGGTCCATATGGTGGTGCGAGCTGGCGGCTGCACCCTCCAGTTGAAGCAAGCGCGCGCGCAGCAGTACATCCCCGCCATCCTTGTGTCTTCGAACAAGGGGTGGCAGCGCCGGTGTATGTTCATTGAGGCTGTCGAGGCCTAAACATTTGGGTATTTGAGAATGAAGCTGTGTGTCTTCCTCATTCCGAGCGCTGGGACTTGTCTGTTGGGTAGCCGAACCACTTAACCGAGCGTCTGTTGCCTTTCGCGGAAGGTGACGAGTGAGGTGTCCGTATCCCGGAGGCATAGGAGTCCCTCGGCTCTGTCGGCCTTGCCGCTCTAGGCTTCCCTTGCTCAGTTTTCAGGAACCTCGGCTGCTCTGCGATGAGCCAAAGCTGGAGGCAGCGGTGCTAGCGCGGACAGACGCGGAGTCGGCTCGGAATGAGGCTTCGTCGGCCCGGGAGATGGCGTCTTCCCAGGCTGAGAAAGATGTGGCAGCAGGCTGCTGGAGCTTGGCCAAGACATCTGCTGGCGCGGTGCTGGTGTCCTCCCTTAGGTGGAGGTCCTTTTGCTCGGGTCATCGTCCGAGGCCGGGCCTGGTTCCGCCGAGGGTGGAATCAACGCCGAGGGTGCTGCTGCTCCCCCTACCGATGCCAGAACCTGCAGGAACAGTTTGTCTGTAGCATGCACATGCTTTTTTGCGGCCGCCGAGGCCTAAACACTTTATCGTCGTGTTTAAAAAGCTGTGTCTTCTCTCCTCTTATTTCGAGCATCACGACTTGTCTGTCAATAGCAGAATCATTTATCCGAACGAGAGTTACTTTTCGTGGAAGGTGATGAGTGAGGTATCCGTATCCTAGAGGCGTAGGAGTCCCTCGGCCCGGTCGGCCTTGCCGCTTACGTGCGCTCTCATTCGGTCGAAGGATTCCATTATTGGGACAGTCGAGAGAGCGCGAAAGTCATTTTCTTCCCGAGTGTTAGGACTTGTTTGGTAGCAGGATCGCTTATCCGAGCCTGAGTTACTTCTCGCGGAAGGTGATGAGTGAGGTATTCGTATCCCGGAGGCGTAGGAGTTCCTCGGCTCGGTCGGCCTTACCGCTTACGTGTACTCTCGTCGTTCTCAGGATCCCGCTATCAACACGGAAGCCGAAAGCACAAAGGTTGTTTTGGTAGAAAACTTTTCCGAGGAAAATTTTGACGCAGAGGGGGCTCCCCCCTTCTAGCCCCCGAGGGAGGGTCGGGCTTTGCTAAGGCAAGGCCGACCCTTCCTTGATGGTTAGACTTTGTTGTACGTAAACGAGGTACGTGAACAACTTAAAACATCTTAAGGGTAGAAGCGACATAGTTGTTGGATGTTCCAAGCGTTGCTGTAGACCTCGCCTTGGTCGTTAGCCAGCTTGTATGTTCCGGGCTTCAAGATCTTGGCGATGATGAAGGGCCCTTCCCAGGGAGGAGTGAGCTTGTGGCGCCCTCGGGCGTCCTGTCGCAGGCGAAGCACCAAGTCTCCCACTTGGAATCCTCGGGCCCGAACGCTTCGGGCATGGTTGCGCCGCAGCGACTGCTGGTACCGTGCCAAATGTAGTAAGGCGACGTCCCGAGCCTCCTCGAGTTGGTCCAGCGCGTCTTCTCGGCTGGTCTGGTTGCTTCGGTCATCGTACGCCTTGGTCCTCGGGGAGCCATATTCCAAGTCTGTGGGGAGGACGGCCTCGGCCCCATAGACTAGAAAGAACAGCGTGAAACCCGTGGCGCGGCTCGGCGTCGTCCTCAGACTCCAGACTACCGAGGGTAGCTCTTTCATCCATCGCTTGTCGAACTTGTTGAGGTTGTTGTAGATCCTTGGTTTGAGCCCCTGCAGAATCATACCGTTGGCTCGCTCCACCTGCCCATTCGTCATGGGATGAGCTACGGCGGCCCAGTCCACACGGATGTGGTGGTCGTCGTAGAAGTCCAGGAACTTTTTTCCGGTGAACTGCGTGCCATTGTCGGTGATGATTGAGTTTGGGACCTCGAACCGATGAATAATGTTGGTGAAGAATGCCACCGCCTGCTCAGACCTGATGTTGTTTAGGGGTCGGACCTCGATCCACTTGGAGAATTTGTCGATAGCGACCAGCAGGTGCGTGAAGCCCCCGGGTGCCTTCTACAAAGGTCCGACGAGGTCCAGACCCCACACAGCAAATGGCCAGGTGATGGGTATTGTCTGCAAGGCCTGAGCGGGCAGATGCATCTGCTTTGCGTAGAATTGACACCCCCGGCAGGAGCGTACAATCCTAGTGGCGTCGGCCACCGCGGTTGGCCAGTAGAAACCTTGTCGAAAGGCATTTCCCACGAGGGCTCGAGGCGCTGCATGGTGGCCGCAAGCCCCCGAGTGTATTTCTTGCAATAGCTCTTGTCCTTGGGCGATGGATATGCATCGTTGAAGGATGCCCGAGGGGCTACGGTGGTAGAGCTCCTTTTCATCACCCAGTAGGACAAATGACTTGGCGCACCGAGCCAGCCACCGAGCTTTGGTCTTGTCGATGGGAAGCTCTCCTCGGAGGAGATATTCCAGGTACGGGGCCTGCCAGTTCGGATCTGGCGCGTCCCCATTTTGTTCCTCTTCGACGGGCAAGGCCTCTTCCTTGATGGCCGAGGGTGCCTCGGGCTCGACCGAGGGTGCCTCGGGCTAGGCTGAGGCTTCCTCAGGCTCGGGCACGTCGTCGATCTTGATGGATGGTTGATGTAGATCTCTGGAGAAGACGTCGGGGGGAACTGTCGTTCGCCCCGAGGCTATTTTTGCCAGCTCGTCTGCAGTCTCGTTGTACCGTCGGGCGATGTGGTTGAGCTCCAGCCCGTAGAACTTGTTCTCTAGGCACCGGACTTCGTCGCAGTAGGCTTCCATCCTCCAATCACGGCTGTGGGAGTTCTTCATGACTTGGTCAATGACAAGCTGCGAGTCGCCTCGAGCGTCGAGGCGTCGGACCCCTAGCTCGATGGCGATGCGCAGCCCGTTAACCAGCGCTTCGCACTCGGCCACATTGTTTGACGCCAGAAAATGGAGGCGAATGACGTAGCGGAGATGCTTTCCAAGGGGTGAAACGAAGAGCAGGCCAGCACCCGCTCCTGTTTTCATGAGTGACTCATCGAAGTACATGGTCCAGAGCTCGGGCTGGATCGGAGTTGTCAGTAACTGGGTGTCGGTCCACTCAGCCAGGAAGTCTACCAAGACTTGGGATTTTATGGCCTTCCGAGGAGCGAATGATAGTGTTTCGCCCATAAGCTCCACCGCCCACTTTGCTATCCTACCCGAGGCCTCGCGGCACTGGATGATCTCCCCCAGGGGGAAGGATGACACCACAGTTACCGGATGAGACTCGAAGTAGTGTCACAACTTTCGTCGTGTCAGGACCACTGCGTAGAGCAGCTTATGGATCTGTGGGTAGCGAGCTTTGGTCTCGGAAAGTACTTCACTGATGAAGTAGACCGGCCTCTGGACGGGCAGTGCATGCCCTTCTTCTCGTCTCTCGACTACGATCGTGGCGCTGACCACCTGAGTGGTCGCGGCTACGTAGATCAAGAGGGCTTCTCCTGCGGCGGGAGGCACCAGGATGGGTGTTTTCGTAAGGAGCGCCTTAAGGTTTTCGAGAGCTTCCTCGGCCTCGGGGGTCCAAGTGAAGCACTCGGCCTTCCTTAAGAGGCGGTACAGAGGCAAGCCTTTCTGGCCGAGGCGTGAGATGAAGCGGCTTAGAGTCGCAAGGCATCCCATGACCCTCTGTACTCCTTTCAAATCTTTGATCGGTCCCATGCTGGTGATGGCCGCGATTTTCTCCGGATTGGCCTCGATGCCCCGCTCGGAGATGATGAATCCAAGGAGCATGCCTCAGGGGACTCCGAAGACACACTTCTCAGGATTGAGTGTCACGCCTTTCGCTCTCAGACACTTGAATGTTGTTTCAAGGTCGGAGAGGAGGTCGGAGGCTCTCTTTGTCTTGACAACGATGTCGTCGACGTAAGCCTCGACCGTTCTGCCGATGTGTTCTCCGAACACGTGATTCATGCACCTCTGGTAAGTGGCGCCTGCATTCCTCAACCCAAATGGCATTGTGGTGTAACAGTACATGCCAAAAGGTGTGATGAAAGAAGTCGCGAGCTGGTCGGACTCTTTCATCTTGATTTGGTGATAGCCTGAGTAGGCATCGAGGAATGACAGGGTTTCGCATCAAACTGTGGAGTCCACGATTTGATCGATGCGAGGTAGAGGGTAGGGAACTTTCGGACATGCTTTGTTTAGACCAGTGTAGTCTACACACATCCTCCATGTCCCATCCTTCTTCATTACAAGAACAGGGTTAGCTAACCATTCGAGATGGAATACCTCTTTGATGAACCCTACCGCGAGTAGCTTGTGGATCTCCTCACCTATGGCCCTGCGCTTTTCCTCGTCGAAGCAGCGCAGGGTTTGCTTCACGGGTTGGGCTCCAGCTCTGATATCCAGTGAGTGCTTGGCGACATCCCTCGGTATGCGGGGCATGTCCGAGGGACTCCACGCAAAGACTTCGACATTTGCGCGGAGAAAGTCGACAAGCACTGCTTCCTATTTGGGGTCGAGCTCGGAGCCGATCCGAACTTGCTTGCTGGCGTCGTTGCTGGGGTCGAGAGAGACGGACTTGACCGCCTCAACCGGTTCGAAGTTGCCGGCATGCCGCTTCGCGTCGGGTGCCTCCTTGGAGAGGCGTTCAAGGTCGGCGATGAGGGCCTCGGACTCGGCGAGAGCCTCGGCGTACACCACGCACTCCACGTCGCATTCGTACACGTGGCGGTACGTGGACTCGACAGTGATGATCTCATTCGGGCCCGGCATCTTGAGCTTGAGGTAGGTGTAGTTGGGGACGGCCATAAACTTGGCGTAGCATGGCCTTCCCAACACCGCATGATAGGTTCCTTGGAACCCGACGACCTCAAAGGTGAGAGCTTCCCTTCAGAAGTTTGAAGGAGTTCCGAAGAAGACGGGTAAGTCGATCCGCCCGAGGGGTTGGATTCGCTTCCCGGGCGCGATCCCGTGAAAGGGTGCCGCACCAGCTCGGACTTCGGATCGATCAACCCCTAAGAGTTCCAGGGTCTCGGCGTAGATGATGTTAAGGCTGCTGCCTCCGTCCATGAGGACCTTGGAGAGCCTAACGTTGCCGATGATCGGATCGACGACGAGCGGGTACCTTCCCGGGCTCGGCACGAAGTTGGGGTGGTCGCCTTGGTCGAAGGTGATTGGCTTGTTGGACCAGTCTAGGTAGACTGGCGCCTCCACCTTCACCAAGCAGACCTCCCGGCGCTCCTGCTTGCGGTGCCAAGCCAAGGCATTCGTCGCCTGCCCACCGTAGATCATGAAGCAGTTATGGACTTCCGGGAATCCCTCTTCCCTGCCGCCCTCCTTCTTGTCGTTGTCATGGCCCTTGCCATCCTCCGTCGAGGGCCCGGTCTTATGGAAGTGGCATCGGAGCATGATACATTCTTCAAGGGTGTGCTTGACGGGCCCCTGGTGATAGGGACACGGCTCTTTGAGCATCTTGTCGAATGCGCCGGCCCCTCCAGGTGGTTTCCGAGGGTTCCTGTGCTCGGCCGCAGCGACGAGATTCGCATCTGCGGCTTCGCGTTTCGCTCGCAACTTGTTTTTGGTCTGCTTCTTCGTGCCCCGCTGCGCGGACACCTCAGGGGCGTCTGTCTTTGGCTCGACCTAAGGCTGCTTGTCCTTCCAGAAGATGGCTTCGACCGCCTCTTGACCCGAGGCGAACTTGGTGGCGACGTCCATTAGTTCGCTCGCGCAGGTGGGGGTCTTGCGCCCCAGTTTGCTCACCAGGTCCCGGCAAGTGGTGCCGGCAAGGAAAGCCCCGATGACATCCGAGTCGGTGACGTTGGGCAACTCGGTGCGCTGCTTCGAAAACCGCCGGATGTACTCTCGGAGGGACTCCCCCGGCTGCTGGCGGCAGCTTTGGAGGTCCCACGAGTTCCTAGTGCGCACGTACGTGCCTTGGAAGTTCCCCGCGAAAGCTTTGACCAGATCGTCCCAGTCGGAGATCTGCGCAAGAGGCAGATGCTCCAGCCAGGCTCGGGCGGCGTCGGAGAGGAAAAGGGATAGATTACGGATGATGTGGTTGTCATCATCCACCCCTCCCAACTGGTATGCCAGTCGGTAGTCCGCAAGCCACAGCTCCGGCCTCGTCTCCCCCGAGTACATGGTGATAGTAGTCGGGGCTCGGAAACGGGCAGGGAACGATGCTCGTCGTATGGCCCGGCTGAAGACTCGCGGGCCGGGTGGTTCGGGCGAAGGACTGTGGTCCTCCTCGCTGTTGCAGCGTCCCCCGTGCCTGGGATGGTAGCCTCGGCGCACCTTCTCGTTGAGGCGGGCTCGATGGTCGAGATGGTGGTGCTCGTTGCCGAGGCGTTCCCGGGCAGTGGGCGCCTCATCCCGTGTACGCTCGGGACGGATCGAGGCTTCCCAAATGCGCCGGGAGGACACTGCGCGATGCTCCGAGGGGTCAGCTCGCCTATGTGAGGCAGAGCTCTCGGCTCGTCGAACCGCGGCGCTCTCTAGAAGATTCTTGAGTTCGCCCTGGATGCGCCGTCCCTCGGTGGTGGATGGCTCCGGTATGGCCCGAAGCAGCATCGCCGCTGCAGCTAGGTCCTGGCCGGACCCGCTGACGGCCGGAGGCAGCGCTGCCCTGGCATTGTCGACGATGCGGTGTCAGATGTCTTGGGCCCGGTGACAGGCTTCTCCGGCGAGTGATCGGCCTGCCCACTCCTGTTCGATGCTCTGTTGGAGCTGTACAAGCCGACCTGCTTCCCCGTTGACCTGGGCCTGCATCTCACGGATTTGCTCGAGCTGTATGTCCTGACCCCCCGCAGGGACTGGGACGACAGCTAGCTCCCGCAGGATGTGAACGCGAGATAAGGGCCCAAGGGGATCGTCAACCTCTGGCATACCGAGGTGGTTGCCTTCGTTGTGATCCCCCAGATCGACGTGGAAGCATTCGCGACTCGGGCTGTAACCTTCATCGTCAAGGTCATGGCCATCGTCAGAACAACCGGAGAGGCAGTGGTCGCATGCGGACATGAAGCTTCGCATGGCACCGGGGTCATTGAGGGCAGAGAAATCCCATCCGGAGTCGAGGATGTCCTCCTCCTCAGAACCCGCCGGCCTGGAGGTCGAGAAGGTTGTCAGTCGGTCCCAGGTCGACCACATGTGGTACCCCGGAAGGTTTAGATATGCCTTTACGAAGGCGCTCACCATCGTGGGGTCGTTAGGTGGATCGAAGCTGAACCGAAAAGGTATGGGATGGAAAACGGACGGTACCTCTTGGTCGTTGGACGGTGGTGAAGTCTTGTCGGGGGCGGTGCGCATCGTCAACTCAGGTACGAGGGTAACGCCTAGCAGGCCTTTCGCGAGGGTGCTGGTGTCATCACTCCGCTTGGGGCTGACACGTTGCGGGGAAGTGACACCCGCCGTCACCTCAGGTATGAGGGCAATGTCCGACATGTCCCGCGGGGGAGTGCCGGCATCGCGACTCGCTCTGGTGCGACAGCCGACAAGGTGCCGCCTCCTGCGTGGCCATGGTTGCCCCGTCTCCGCCTCCTCTAACGAGGAGGGTGGCGGGGATGACCGGAGTGCTCCTCTTCTGCCGCGAGGAGATGCTATCGTAGAGCTCGTCGTCGCCGTGTGAGTCGAAGACCGTCGTTGTCGTCGCGCCGCGGGGGGAGGAGTACCATGTCGTAGCTGCCGTCGAGGGACAGGAACTCAAGACTCCCGAAGCGGAGCACCGTCCTGGGCTGGAGAGGTTGCTGAAGACTCCCCATCTGGATCTCAATGGGAAGTTGTTCGTTAACACGCAGCAGGCCCCTACCTGGCGCGCCAACTGTCGGCGTTTCGACCCCGGGGGGGTCCCTGGACCGATGAGTGAATTGTCGCTGTGTGTCCCTGCCCAGATGGGTTGGCGCGGGATGGAACACAAGATGTGGGACAAGCCTTGTATTATCCTGCACCAGGGGTGCCGCTCGTAGTAGGGGTTACAAGCGCGTCGCGTGAGGGAGAGAGAGAGTGGGCTCGTACGCCGCTTCCCCTCGCGCGAACCCCCCGAACCTTTTCCAGGATGTCCCTGGACTCCCCTTTTATAGAGGCAAGGAGAGAGTCCAGGTGTACAACGGGGGGCATAGCTATGCGCTAACGTGTCCGGCAGTGGAGTGCCTAAGCCCTGTGTACATGCCAATGTGGCTGTCGGGGGAGAGCTTGGGCGCTGTACATGTGATGGTGTGGCCGCCGGAGGAGCGCCTGAGTCCTGTAGGAGCACAGCTGGCAGCGCGGCGAGGACCCTGCTAACGTCTCCTTGCTGTCGCAAGGGGCTGAGAGCCACCGGCGTCATGGCGCACACGGGGCACCATCATTACCCGTCGCCGGGGTAAGCCAGATGGGATGTCGGTCTTGTTCCTTGTAGCCTGAGCAGGCTAGGAGTAGGGGAATGATGCATCCCCTATCAGCACGGTCAGCCCGAGCACAGGGTCGGTCGAGGCGGAGACTTCTCTTGTGGCCGAGGCTGGGGTCGGGCGAGGACGCGATTCCTCCCGAGACCGGGGTCGAGGCCAAGTCTGGGGGTCGGGCGAGGCGAAGATCTCCTCCCGAGGCCAGAGCGTGAGGTCAGGCGAGGCAGAGCTTCATGTGGCGCCCGAGGCTTGAGCTCGGTGGTTGATCGTGACCTGTTGTCAGTCGTTGCCGGGGTGGCTGACACGGCAGTCGAAGCGGAGCGGGCGGCGCTGTTTTCCTGTCATATCGGACAGTAAAGAGGAGGGGCAAAGTGACTGCGGTCACTTCGGCCTGACCGACTGAGGCGCGTGTGTCAGGATACGGCGTCAGGCATCCTCCGCATTTAATGCGCCTGCGAAGCGGTCGGTTGGTGAGGCGGTATGGCCAAGGTTGCTTCACGACGAAGCCTGCCCGAGTCGGGCCTCGGGAGAGCCGAGGGGGCGCCTGCCGCCTAAGGAGGCCCTCGGGCGAGGCGTGAATTCGTCTGGGACCACTGTTCCTACCCGAGGCTGGGCTCGGGTAAGATCGTGTCCTTCGGGTAGATGAAGTCTTGGCTTGAACCACACCCGTCAGTTGGTCTGAGGGTGTTAACTAGCCGTGATTAGGAGCGTTGGGGTACCCCTAATTATGGTACCCAACAAAGATGAATGAAAGGGAGTGGTCGCACGGCGAGACGTACAACATAACATTTAGATTGAATTAAGAAGTAAACGACTCGCCGCGTGACAGAGCGCGCAACAAGACACTTGCATTACTTATAAAGAGATGTTAAGCATCGCGCGACAAAACGCACGACAACATACGTCAACAGAGCTGAGTTTAAAGTGGAACATCGCGCGTCTGGACGCGCGACGTCGCACCTTAAACAACCTGAAATTAAAATAGATCGTTGTTGGGGACTTGTTCTCAAATGCTTCGGATTAAGAACAAGGCAACATAAAGTGTTAAATGATAAAGTCCTTCATCCTCTGAAACATTATTTCCCTTCGTATATAATGTATTTCGGACGAAGACCACAAACAACATACCTTCGTAAGTACAATAAACGATGATGAAGAACTTATATGTAGCATAAGAAGTAATATAAACATTTAAATATTATCACAACATCATTTCTATTTTATTATCATAGAAAGATAGAAATGATTTCAGATTACAAGTGTACCTTCGGATTGCAGGAAGGCAAAAGTATAAGGATGACGCAAAAGCACATGCCAAGTCAGCGTGAACAGTACGGGAGTACTGTTCATCTATTTATAGGCATGGGACGCAGCCCATGTAAAATTACATTCATGCCCATTACATTTGCTAATGACTTATGGGAATCTATTAAGGCCTAAGTAGTCTTTTCATCTTTAAGTCGGTTCCCCTTTCTGCTATCGCGACGAAGCTTTCCTGCGCATAGCTTCGGCTGTGCACCATCCTTCGTACAGCTTGGTAATCAGCCTGTCCTTCATCTCAATCCCCCTTCGTCTGGCTTAGGCTTCGTCCTGACCGTACTCCATGTTCATAATCTGAGTCCGAAGATACCTGTTCATATAATTCACTTGGAAAACATTGTCAAATCATGTTTTTGAGGACCTTCGGATGCCGAAGGCCCCCAACAGTAGCCCCTCGCAATATTAATTTGTTAGTGATAAATTCAGATTGCGATATGGACGAAGGCCTTAAGCCGAAGGTCCGAAAAAACACCTTCCCTTTGCTAGAATAGCAACATTCACTGACAAGCGGGGTCTTTCAATTTTCAACGCACTGGGCGTATAAATAAGATCATACTGCAAACTCATTTGGTACGCTCTCTTGCCATCTGCTCCCGCTCACTCAATTTTTAGCTCTTGTGCACCAAGATTTGCTTACCTTTTTAAGTTTTTAAGCTTCGGTGTTGAAAACAGTTTTTTAGTGGTTCCGAAGATGTCTGAAGATAAGAAGGCTGCTCCCGAGATGAAGCTGAGTCTTTCTGAAGAGAAGAACCTGGGGTTTCTTATAGCAATGTCGAAGACCAACACAGAAAAAATCACCAAAGAGATTTTAGAAGGTTTGTCTGAAGATACTGATGACAGCGACAGTTATGACGTGGATAGTGGTGGTGAAGACTCCGAAGATCGCCCCTGGCGACCAAGCCATTCAGTTTTTGGCAAATCAGGTATCAAAGAAAATCATCTTGTCAACATGAGGGGAAGATACTTCCGGGATTTATCCATTGTGAGGGTTGACGAAGGAGAGAAAACTTGCCCGACCCCTGAGGAAAATGAAGTCGTAGTGTTCCGAAGCTTTTTGAAAGCTGGACTACGGTTTCCCCTGAGCAGCTTTGTCGTAGAAGTACTGAAAATATTTGAAATCTATCTTCATCAACTTACCCCCGAAGCAATTATAAGGCTGAATATCTTCGTGTGGGCCGTGAGAAGCCAAGGTCTGGAACCTGATGCGAAAAGTTTCTGCAACATACACGAATTATCATACGAGACAAAACCCTGGGGTAAGGAACAGTATCACAATAATTTTGGCTGCTACAGTTTCGTTTCTCGGTCTGGGTCAAGCTGTCCCGTACCAACCTTTCGGAAGAGATGGCCCGGCAACTGGATGACAGAATGGTTTTATATGAAGAATGACCTGGCAGTACGGGAAGATATTAAAGGTATAATTATGCGCCCTATTTGGCAAAGCTTCGGCCTGCGAAAGCCGAAGGTTGAAATGAATGATGCTGCCGAAGAATGCCGGAGAGCCTTCGGAGTTATTTGTTCTTTTATTGGAACAAGAGATTTGGTACAAGAACATATTGCCTTCAGAGTATGGCCGCTCGCGGAGAAATGGGAAATGCTGCAAGAAACCATAAAGGAGGCCGACGAAGGTGGACTTATTAGGCTGAAGTATACTTTCAAGTTCGGAGATAAATTCGTTGAGCCAGATGATGACTGGTTAAAGAGTATTGAAAGTTTAAGTGATGAACTGCTTGGGGCTTATTCGAAAGCCGAAGATACTGCACTGTCAGCAGCCTTCGGAGGCCGAAAAAAGAAAAAGCTGAACCGGGTGTTTGATGCAATCGGGTTCGTCTACCTTGACTATCGTTATCCCATTCGAGGGCAGAAAAGAAAAAACACAACCTCTGCGAAAGAAGAAGCTGCAACTGCTCCTAGCGAGCCAGAACCGAAAAGAAAGAGGATAAAGGTCCTCACACATCGGCCACGCTATATTGAACCAGCTTCGGTGCCTGAGTTCACCGGAGAAACTTCTTCGGCCACCGAAGCTAAAAAGCCAACCAAACCAACCTTGCTGCCAGAAGTCGCAGAAATGGCCGAAGCGCCAACAAAGATGGAATTGGAAGAACCAAAGATTTCGTTATCAGAAACCAAAGAAATGGCCGAAGCGCCATTAACAGAAAAAATGGAAGAAACAAAAGGATCAGCTGAGGGATCAAAAATATCAGAAGTTTTAAGTCCTTCAGCAAATGTTGACACAACAAAAATCAAAAAGGGGCCAGCGGTGACTCCGAAAAGAAAAAGAATGGTCAACGTGCTAGATGTTCTAGAAACAATTAAGTCCTCAAGCACAACTCCGAAGAAGACTGTTGAAACCTCCGAAGCGAAAACTGAGATTTTTGATACTAAAGCTCCAGAGCAAGAAACTGAAGCTGAAGCTGGTCCTTCGGAGCCCACGAAGGTAAAATCCCTGGAAACCGAGGAAGAAAAAGTGACAGAGCCAATTCTTGTTGAAGAAATCAGTGCTGCTGCCCCCGAAGCATCCCCCAAAGTCCCTGATTATATTGTTCGACATGCTTCGGGGAAAAAGTTGTGTGAAAAAGAAAAGCAAGAGGCCCAGTTTTATGCCCAAAAACTAAAATATCCAAAAGGGGCGTTGATATTCAACGGCAGCGGAGAAGAAGATTTCTTGTACTGTCTCCCTGACAGCAAGGAGATTTCTGTCTGCCGGGAGATGAGCAAGAGCTTCGGATTCCCAACACTAGAAGACGGACTCTCGGTGCTGTCGAAAGACGAGTTGGCCGACAGCTTGGCGTATAATAGTTTAAAGGTACAAAATTTGAGACCTTCGCATTGTTTCTTGAAAACAAAAAATTTTCATTTGCTTAGATTTATTAACACACACACATTCTTCTTTGTAGGGCCTTATACTTAGCAATGCCCTCAGGGCCCAAAAAGATGCCGAAGATGAAGGATGTGTGATGGCCCTGAGCAATCTTTGTTCCGAAGTAATTGAACTACGGAAGGAAGGTCTCGAAAAAGACAAAATATTGCATTCATTGATAAGCAGAATAAAAGAAGACGAAGCTACTTTTAAAGGTCAAGCTGAAGCTCAGAAACGTGAAATTGAAGATCTTCGAAAACAACTAGCCAGAGCTAGAGAAGAACGCATACTTGAAGAAACAAAGCGAGAACTTAGCGACCAATGGGCAAATCATTTAGAAGGAACTGTTGAAGAGCTTCGTGCGTCCAAGAAGAGATGCTATAACAAATCTATTGAATGTGTTAAGAAGATGAAAACTAGCTTCGCCAGCGTTGGCGCATTTTCGAGTGAGGAAAACTTTACGAGAGGCAACCCCGAAGGCCCCATTGAATGGATTAGCCACGAAGCTGAGGCCTTCGAAGAAATTTTAAATAGCCGCGGAGATATATGTGCTTTTTCGGGTGCCAGGGGAATTGCCACCATTTTGGAGAAAAAAGGCTGTGAGCATGTAAAGATTTTAGCGCAATCCGAAGCTACCTTGCCCTTCGAAGATACAAAGGATCCTTCAGCCGAAGCTAGCATGGTTGGAGGAAAATTTTTTACCGATGTCTGGGACAATGGTGGCCGAGAAATGGCCCGAGAAATTATCCAAAAAAGCGAAAAGGGCATCCACGATGCTAGAAAAGTAGCAGAGGCTGCTGAGAAGAGCGTGGAGCCCGAAGGGCAAATAGGTATTAACTAGTGGTTTTTATTGTGTTGTAATTTTTAATTTTAAACTTCGTTCGCAATTTGTAATAGCAATGTAGCTGTATCCTGTCCTCCCTCAGATCCTACTAAAGCGTCTCCGGGTCCTCCCCCGAAAGATGACGATGAAATTAAAAAGATGGCTGAAGCTATCATGGATCAAGTTGTCAATCAACTTCTGAACGAAGCTGCTGAAGTAGTACTTAGGGAAGACTAGGTGTTATTGTAAAAATATTTGAAATATAATATGTGTGGTATCTTGTAACCCTGAATGTAATTGTTGGGGGCCTTCGTCCTCCGAAGGTCCTCAAAAACATGATTTGACAATGTTTTCCAAGTGGATTATATGAACAGGTATTTTCGGATTCAGAATTATGGATATGGAGCACGACCAGGACGAAGCCTGAACCAGACGAAGGTCGAGGGCAGCCGAAGCTGTGCGCAGGGAAGCTTCGGCGCGATGGCATAAGGGGGAACCGACTTAAAGATGAAAAGACTTCGGGGGCCTCGACAGATTTCCATAAACCGTTAACAAATGTAATGGACATGGATGTAATTTTACGTGGGCTGCGTCCCGCGTCTATAAATAGATGAACAGTACTCCCGTACTGTTCACGCTGACTTGGCATTGGCTTTTGCGTCACGTTTGTACTTTTACCTTCTCTCAGGACCGAAGGTACATTTGTAATTTGAAATCATTTCTATTTCTCCATGTTAATAAAATAAAAATGATTCTATGTTGATATTTATATTTCACGCTTTATATGAATCCTTCGGCATTATTTATTATATTTACGAAGGTATGTCTCTTATGACCTTCGTCCTAAAGCATTATTTCCCGAAGGGGCGTAATGTTTCGAAGGACGAAGGACCTCAATGTTTAACATCTTCTATGTTGCCTTGTTCTTAACTCGAAGCATTTGAGATTCTTTACGATGCATGAAACTTTACATACGTACCGTTTTTGAGCCTTCGGCGAAAAAACACCTTCCCTTCTTTTCATGCTTCGTGAAGATAGAAAAACTTTTATGCATCACAACAATGTCCATAGTGCTCTGATGAAGAATATCCAAGCTTCGTGAAAACATTCTCCGAAGCTATATTCCGAAGATCAATATTGTATCCCCTTGTGACTTAGCACGATTTTCACTTTCTCAAAGCATTCTTCCGAAGGTCGATACTGTGTCCCCTTCTTTTGCCATATGCAACATGATGTATGATGCTTATGCTATGCAAAATGATGTGATGATGTTATGTTATGTAGATGACATTTGTTCCGAAGATACACACACATCCCCGTAAAACACACAATCTTTTTGTATCAGCGCTGACTTTTCGTTGTAAGCCTCCCTTAGGAGCTTCTTCGCCTTTTACTTCAGCGGTATCAGCGTTGACTTTTCGCTGTAAGCTCTGCATTCCCTTAGGAACGACTTTGGAGCTTCTTCGCCTTTTACTTTCGGCGGTATTCGCGTTGACTTTTCGCGCTTCGCCTTTTACTTAGGCGGTATCAGCGTTGACTTTTCGCTGTAAGCTCTGCATTCCCTTTGGAACGACTTTGGAGCAGAAAACTTACACTGCGCTCCCTTTGGAACGGCTTTTTGTGACTTCAGCAAACTTACTCTGCGTTCCTTAGAACGACTTTTTGTTGCTTCGAAGGATTTTTGATAATTCGAAGGTCCTCCTTGTTATCGCAAATCTTTAAGCTTCAGCAACTTAAGCCTGTGGAGAAAATATATTTTCCTTGTGGCAAACAACGAAACTATTACATGAAAACTAAAAAATGTCCTTTATTACACAGAAAATAAAACTGAATGGAAAAGACTGCTGTCAAGGTAGGATATTTGTCAATAGATGTACTTCGACTCTGGCACAGTGCTATTGACTGTGCGAGCTTCGGATTGTTCTCTGAAGTCCCTTTGATGTGGAGCATATTGGCCCCCTTCTGGCTGTTGACCTTGTTGCAGCGGTGGTGGAGGCGGAGGCTGTTGCCAGGAAGCTTGGGGTTGACTCGCCGAAGCAACAGAAACTACAGGGTGATTGCCTACGTATTCTGGGATGTAAGGCGGATGGTACGAAGCAGTATGCATGACCTGCTTCGGCTGAGCTTGTTGTGCTGCAGCTTCGGCTATCTCCTTTTGCTTCTGGATGGTAACATGGCACATCCTGGTGGTATGGCCCTTGTTTTCACCACAGAACAAGCAAAATATTCTCCTTGGTTGATCTCCAAATCTTCCGCCGAAGCCCCTGGCGCCTCTGCCTCTTGGAGCTGGTGGCCGGAAGAAGCTTTGCTGTTGCCCCGAAGCCTGTGAGGAGCACTGCGGCCTGTGCTGCTGACTCCCCTTATCATCATTTTGAGTAGAGTTATGAATTGACCTGACGTGCCTCGGATAGAATCTTCCTCCGAAGCCCCTGGTCATTTCAGAAAACCTGAAAGCCTCCTCCCTTCTTTGGCGAAAATCATTGTCGGCACGAATATACTCGTCCATCTTCTAAAGCAGCTTCTCCAAAGTTTGAGGAGGCTTCCTAGCAAAGTACTGAGCTGAAGGTCCAGGCCGAAGTCCCTTGATCATGGCCTCAATGACAATTTCGTTGGGCACCGTTGGTGCCTGCGCCCTCAAACGCAAGAACCTTCTGACATACGCCTGAAGGTATTCTTCGTGATCCTGAGTGCACTGGAACAGGGCCTGAGCAGTGACCGGCTTCGTCTGAAACCCTTGGAAGCTGGTTAACAACATGTCCTTCAGTTTTTGCCATGAAGTGATCGTTCCTGGTCGAAGGGAGGAATACCAGGTTTGAGCAACACTCCTGACAGCCATAACAAAAGACTTTGCCATGACTGCAGCATTGCCACCATACGAAGATACTGTTGCTTCGTAGCTCATCAAAAACTGCTTCGGGTCTGAATGGTCGTCGAATATGGGAAGCTGGGGTGACTTGTAGGACGGAGGCCAAGGTGTAGCCTACAGCTCAGCGGACAGAGGAGAAGCATCATCAAAAACAAAATTTCCATGATGGAAATTGTCATACCAGTCATCTTCGTTGAGGAAACCCTCCTGATGAAGGTTTTGGTTCTGAGGCCTTCGGTTCTGCTCATCGTGAGTAAGATGGCGAACTTCTTCAGAAGCTTCGTCTATCTGCCTTTGCAGTTCAGCTAGCCTGGCCATCTTTTCCTTCTTCCTCTGCACCTGTTGATGAAGCATCTCCATGTCTCTGATCTATTGGTCTAGCTCATCCTCTTGCGGTGTCGGGCTGACAGCCTTCCTCTTCTGGCTTCGGGCCTCCCGAAGAGAGAGAGTCTCCTGATTGGGGTCCAGCGGTTGCAGAGCTGCAGCCCCAGTTGCTGAAGCTTTCTTCGGCGCCATAGCGAAGGTGTTGGTGACTTGTTCCCAAATGCTTCGGATTAATAACAAGGCAACATAAAAAGTGTTAAATGATAAGGTCCTTCATCCTTTGAAACATTATTTCCCTTCGGGATATAACGTGCTCCGGACGAAGGTCGTAAATAATATATCTTCGTAAGCACGATAAGTTATGACGAAGAGCTTAGGCATGACATAAAAAGTAATGTAAACATTTAAATTTTGTCACAATGTCATTTCTATTTTATTATTATGTAAAAATAGAAATGACTTCAAATTACAAATGTACCTTCGAACTGCAGGAAGGCAAAAGTACAAGGATGACGCAAAAGCAAATGCCAAGTCAGCGTGAACAGTACGGGAGTACTGTTCATCTATTTATAGGCGTGAGACACAGCCCATGTAAAATTACATTCATGTCCATTACACTTGCTAATGACTTATGGAAATCTGTCAAGGCTTAAGTAGTCTTTTCATCTTTAAGTCGGTTCCACTTTTTGCTATCGCGACGAAGCTTTCCTGCGCACAGCTTCGGCTGTGCACCATCCTTCGTAGAGCTTGGTAATCAGCCCGTCCTCCATTTCAATCCCCCTTCGTCTGGTTCAGGCTTCGTTCTGACCGTACTTCATGTTCATAATTCTGAGTCCGAAGGTACCTGTTCATATAATCCACTTGGAAAACATTGTCAAATCATGTTTTTGAGGACCTTCGGAGGACGAAGGCCCCCAACAGTAGCCCCTCGCAATATTAATTTGTTAATGATAAATTCAGATTGCGATATGGACGAAGGCCTTGAGCCGAAGGTCCGAAAAAACACCTTCCCTTTGCTAGAATAGCAACATTCACTGACAAGCGGGGTCTTTCAATTTTCAACGCCCTGGGCGTATAAATAAGATCATACCGCAAACTCATTTGGTACGCACACTTGCCATCTGCTTCCGCTCACTAAATTTTTAGCTCTTGCACGCTAAGATTTGCTGATATTTTGGTTTTGAAGCTTCGGCTTTGAAAACAGTTTTTTAGTGTTTCCGAAGATGTCTGAAGATAAGAAGGTCGCTGCTGAGATGAAGCTGAGCCTTGACGAAGAGAAGAACTTGGGGTTCCTTATAGCGATGGCGGAGACCAATACGGAAAAAATTACCAAGGAGATTCTGGAAGGTTTGTCTGAAGATACTGGTGACAGCGACAGTTATGATGTAGAAAGTGGTGGGGAAGAGTCCGAAGATCGACCATGGCGGCCAAGTCACACGGTTTTCGGGAAAACCACTATTAAGCAGAGTCATATTGATAACATGAGAGGGAGGTATTTCCGAGATATATCTATTGTGAGGGCTGATGCTGGAGAAAAAACTTCTCCCACTCCCGAAGAAGATGAAGTCGTAATTTTCTGAAGCTTTCTCAAGGCTGGGCTTCGATTCCCCCTAAGCAGCTTTGTTGTTGAAGTCCTGAAGACATTTCAAGTTTACCTTCATCAAATTACTCCCGAAGCCATCATAAGAATGGGGATGTTTGTCTGGGCTGTGAGAAGCCAAGGTTTAGAACCAAATGCTAAAAGCTTTTGCAATATTCATGAGTTGTTATATGAGACGAAGCCCTGGGGGAAAGAACAATATCACAACAACTTTGGGTGTTACAGCTTCGGTGCCCGCTCCGGGTCAAGCCGCCCTGTGCCAACCTTTCGGAAGAGGTGGCCCGGAGCCTGGATGACAGAATGGTTCTATGTAAAGAATAACTTAACAGCGCAGGAAGATGTTAAGAGTATCATTATGCGCCCCATCTGGCAACGCTTCGGACTTCGAAGACCGAAGGTTGAAATGGATGAAGCAGCCGAGGAATGCCAAAGAGCCTTCGGCGTAATCTGCTCTTCTATTGGGACAAGGGACTTGGTCCAAGAGCATATCGCCTTCAGGGTGTGGCCACTTGCAGGAAAGTGGGAAATGCCGAAGGAGACCATCAAAGAGTCCGACGAAGGCGGACTGGTTAGACTGAAATACACATTCAAATACGGGGATAAGTTTGTTGAACCTGATGACGACTGGTTGAAAAGCATTGAAACATTAAGCGACGAACTGCTTGGGGCATATTCGAAGGCCGAAAACACTGCGTTATCAGCAGCCTTCGGGGGCCGAAAGAAGAAAAGGCTCAACCGGGTTTTTGACGCAGTCGGGTTTGTCTACCCTGACTATCACTATCCGGTATTGGGCCGCAAAAGAAAAAATACTTCTCCTGCGACAGAAGCTGCCACGAGTGCCACCAGTGAGCCAGCGCCACAAAGGAAAAAGATGAAGGTGCTCACCCACCGGGCGCGTTTTATTGAGCCAGCCATAGTGCCTGAATTTATTGGTGAAGTCTCTTTGGCCACTGAAGCTACAGAACCAGCTCCAGTGCCAAAGATAGAAGGAAAAACTGAAGCGCCTTCAGCAGAGAAGGCAGAAAAACCGAAGATTGAAGGCCAAAAAATATTGGAAATCTTAAGTCCTTCAGCAAATATTGAAACAATAAAAAATCAAAAGGGCCCATCGGTGACCCCAAAAAGAAAAAGAATGGTGAACGTGCTAGATGTCTTGGAGACAATTAAGTCTTCAAGCACAACACCAAAGAAGACTGTTGAACTTGCTGAAGCGTCTACTGAAGCTTCGAAGCAACAACCTGAAGCCGAAGCTGGGCCTTCAGAGGCCACCAAGGAACAATCTTTGGAAACCGAGAAAATAAAAATATCAGAACCAGTTTTGGTTGAAGAAATTGACACTGCCGCCCCCGAAGCTCCTTCCAACATATGCGATTACATCGTGCGACATGCTTCGGGGAAGAAATTATCTGAAGAAGAGACTTATGAAGCCAATCACTATGCTAGGGAGTTAAAGTATCCGAAGGGGGCAGTAGTGTTCAATGGGACAAATGAAGATGACTTCCTATACTGCCTCCCTGATAACAAAGAATTATCTGTCTGCCGGGAGATGGCTAGAAGTATGGGGTTCCCGAAGCTCGAAGCTGGATTATGTGCTATGACGAAGGAGGATCTCGCGGACAGTCTTGCGTACAATAGCCTAAAGGTATGGGGATTAGGCGCTTGAAAAAAAAATTTTTAATTCGTAACTCATTCTTTTATTCTTATACCAACTTTTTTACATATAGGGTTTAATCCTAAGCAACGCATTAAGAGCACAAAAGAGTGCCGAAGATGAGAGCTATGAAATTGCGTTCAACAACCTACGATCAGAAGTTATTAAACTGAGAAACGAAGCTCTAGAAAAGGATAAAATTCTGCTTACATTGGTAGACAAGGTAAAAAAGGACGAAGCTGCCTCAAAGGTCCAAGCCGAAGCCCAAAAACGTGAGATTAAAGATCTTCAGAAACAGCTAGCTAGAGCTAAAGAGGAGCGTGTGCTTGAAGAAACAAAACGAGAGCTTAGTGATCAGTTGGTCAATCATTTAGAGTTAAGTGTTAAAGAGCTTCGTGCATCCCAGAGGAAATGCTATGTTAAATCTATTGAATGCGTCAAAAAGATAAAATCCAGCTTCGCCAGCGTTGGCGCATTTTCTAGTGAAGAGAATTTCTCAAGAGGCAATCCCGAAGGTCCACTGGATTGGATCAGTCACGAAGCAGAGGCCTTCGAGGAAATCCTGAGTAGCCGTGGTGACATCTGCGCTTTTTCGGGCGCCAGAGGAGTTGCTACTGTTTTGGAGAAGAAAGGTTGTGAGCATGTAAAATCCTTAGCTCAGTCCGAAGCTGCCTTGTCCTCCGAAGACATCAAAGACCCCTCGACCGAAGCAAGCATGGTTGGCGGTAAATTCTTTACTGATATTTGGGACAACGGCGGCCGAGAAATGACGCAAGAGATTATTCAAAGGAGTGAAAAAGGCATCCATGATGCTAGGAAAGTAACAGAAGCTGCCGAAAAAAGTACAGAGCCCGAAGGGCAAATAGGTATTAATTAGTCGTACTTGTTGTGTTGTAATTTTTATTTCAAACTTTGTTCGCGGTTTGTGATAGTAATGTAGACATATTCCCCTCCCTCAGAACCTACTGGATCGTCTGCTGACCCTCACACGAAAGAGGATGACGAAATTAAACAAATGGCTGAAGCTATCATGGATAAAGTTGTTGAACAACTTCTAAATGAGGCTGCCGAAGTAGTACTAAGAGAAGACTAGATGGTATTAGAAAAAACATTTGGAATGTGATTTGTGTAATATTTTGTACATTTGGATGTGATATATAAGTTTCTTTTCATTATTCAATTCTTTACGATGCATGAAACTTTACATACGTACCGTTTTTAAGCCTTCGGCGAAAAAACACCTTCCCTTCTTTTCATGCTTCGTGAAGATAGAAAAACTTTTATGCATCACAAAACCCATAGCACTCTGATGAAAAATATCCAAACTTCGTGAGAACATCTTCCGAAGCTATATTCCGAAGATTTTTACTTTCTCAAAGCATTCTTCCGAAGGTTGATACTGTCCTCCCTTCTTTTGCCATATGCAATATGATGTATGATGCTTATGCTATGCAAAATGATGTGATGATGTTATGTTATGTAGATGAATTTGATTCCGAAGATACACACATATCCCTGTGAAACACACAATCTTTTACTGTAAGCTCTGCATTCCCTTAGGAACGTCTTTGGAGCTTCTTCGCCTTTTACTTAGGCGGTATCAGCGTTGACTTTTCGCTGTAAGCTCTGCATTCCCTTAGGAACGTCTTTTGAGCTTCTTCGCCTTTTACTTAGGCAGTATCAGCGTTGACTTTTCGCTGTAAGCTTTGCATTCCCTTTGGAATGACTTTTGAGCAGAAAACTTACACTGCGCTCCCTTTGGAACGGCTTTTTGTGACTTCATCAACTTACTCTGCGTTCCTTAGAACGACTTTCTGTTGCTTCGAAGGATTTTTAATAATTCGAAGGTCCTCCTTGTTAACGCAAATTTTTTAAGCTTCAGCAACTCAAGCCTGTGGAGAAAATAGGTTTTCCTCGTGGGAAACAACGAAATTATTATATGAAAACTAACAATGTTCTTTGTTACACAGAAAATATAACTGAATAGAAAAGACTGCTATCAAAGGTAGGATATGTGTCAATAAATGTGCTTCGACTCTGGCACAGTGCTATTGACTGTACGAGCTTCGGATTGTTCTCTGAAGTCCCTTTGGTGCGGGGCATATTGGCTCCCTTCTGGCTGTTGGCCTTGTTGCAGTGGAGGTGGAGGCGGAGGCTGCTGCCAGGAAGCTTGAGGTTGACTTGCCGAAGCTACAGAAGCTGCAGGGTGGTTGTCTATGTATTGTGGGATGTAAGGCGGATGGTACGAAGCAGTATGCATGACCTGCTTCGGCTGAGCTTGTTGCGCTGCAGCTTCGGCTATTTCCTTTTGCTTCTGGATTATAACATGGCACATCCTGGTGGTATGGCCCTTGTTTTCTCCACAGAACAAGCAAAACATTTTCCTTGGTTGATCTCCAAATCTTCCGCCGAAGCCCCTGGCGCTTCTGCCTCTTGGAGGTGGTGGCCGGAAGAAACTTTGCTGTTGCCCCGAAGCCTGTGAGGAGCACTGCGGCCTGTTCTGCTGACTCCCCTTATCATCATTTCGAGTAGAGTTGTGAATGGACCTGACATGCCTCGGATAGAATCTTCCTCCGAAGCCCCTGGTCATTTCAGAAAACCTGAGAGCCTCCTCCCTTCTTTGGCGAAAATCATTGTCGGCACGAATGTACTCGTCCATCTTCTGGAGTAGCTTCTCCAAAGTCTGAGGTGGCTTCCTAGCGAAGTATTGAGCTGAAGGTCCAGGTCGAAGCCCCTTGATCATGGCTTCGATGACAATTTCATTGGGCACCGTTGGTGCCTGCGCCCTCAAACGTAAGAACCTTCTGACATACGCCTGAAGGTATTCTTCATGATCCTGAGTGCACTGGAACAAGGCTTGAGCAGTAACCGGCTTCGTCTGAAACCCTTGGAAGCTGGTTAACAACATGTCCTTCAGCTTTTGCCATGAAGTAATCGTTCCTGGTCGAAGGGAGGAATACCAGGTCTGAGCAACATTCCTGACAGCCATAACAAAAGACTTTGCCATGACTGCAGCATTGCCACCATACGAAGACACTGTTGCTTCGTAGCTCATCAAAAACTGCTTCGGGTCTGAATGACCATCGAACATGGGAAGCTGGGGTGGCTTGTAGGATGGAGGCCAAGGTGTAGCCTGCAGCTCAGCGGACAGGGGAGAAGCATCATCGAAAACAAAATTTCCATGATGGAAATTGTCATACCAGTCATCTTCGTTGAAGAAGCCCTCCTGATGAAGGTCTTTTTGTTGAGGCCTTCTGTTCTGCTCATCGTGAGTAAGATGGCGAACTTCTTCAGAAGCTTCATCTATCTGCCTCTGCAGCTCAGCTAGCCTGGCCATCTTTTCCTTCTTCCTCTGCACCTGTTGATGAAGCATCTCCATATCACTGATCTCTTGGTCTAATTCATCCTCCTGAAGCGTCGGGCTGACGGCCTTCCTCTTCTGGCTTCGGGCCTCCCGAAGAGAGACGGTCTCCTGGTTGGGGTCCAGCGGTTGCAGTGCTGCAGCCCCAGTCGCTGAAGCTTTCTTTGGCACCATAGCGAGGGTCTATGGCTTCCGAAGGTGTTCAAAAAACTCAAAGTGGAAGTGAGTTCACCGGAGGTGGGCGCCAATGTTGGTGACTTGTTCCCAAATGCTTCGGATTAAGAACAAGGCAACATAAAAAGTGTTAAATGATAAGGTCCTTCGTCCTTTGAAACATTATTTCCCTTCGGGATATAACGTGCTCCGGACGAAGGTCGTAAATAATATATCTTCGTAAGCACGATAAGTTATGACGAAGAGCTTAGGCATGACATAAAAAGTAATGTAAACATTTAAATTTTGTCACAATGTCATTTCTATTTTATTATTATGTAAAAATAGAAATGACTTCAAATTACAAATGTACCTTCGGACTGCAGGAAGGCAAAAGTACAAGGATGACGCAAAAGCAAATGCCAAGTCAGCGTGAACAGTACGGGAGTACTGTTCATCTATTTATAGGCGTGAGACACAGCCCATGTAAAATTACATTCATGTCCATTACACTTGCTAATGACTTATGGAAATCTGTCAAGGCTTAAGTAGTCTTTTCATCTTTAAGTCGGTTCCACTTTTTGCTATCGCGACGAAGCTTTCCTGCGCACAGCTTCGGCTGTGCACCATCCTTCGTAGAGCTTGGTAATCAGCCCGTCCTCCATTTCAATCCCCCTTCGTCTGGTTCAGGCTTCGTTCTGACCGTACTTCATGTTCATAATTCTGAGTCCGAAGGTACCTGTTCATATAATCCACTTGGAAAACATTGTCAAATCATGTTTTTGAGGACCTTCGGAGGACGAAGGCCCCTAACATAAGGTTTATGGCTTCGGAAGGTGTTCAAAAACTCAAAGAGTGGAAGTGAGTTCACCCACGGTGGGCGCCAATGTTGGGGACTTGTTCTCAAATGCTTCGGATTAAGAACAAGGCAACATAAAGTGTTAAATGATAAAGTCCTTCGTCCTCTGAAACATTATTTCCCTTCGGATATAATGTATTTCGGACGAAGACCACAAACAACATACCTTCGTAAGTACAATAAACAATGATGAAGAACTTATATGTAGCATAAGAAGTAATATAAACATTTAAATATTATCACAACATCATTTCTATTTTATTATCATAGAAAGATAGAAGTGATTTCAGATTACAAGTGTACCTTCGGATTGCAGGAAGGCAAAAGTATAAGGATGACGCAAAAGCACATGCCAAGTCAGCGTGAACAGTACGGGAGTACTGTTCATCTATTTATAGGCGTGGGACGCAGCCCATGTAAAATTACATTCATGCCCATTACATTTGCTAATGACTTATGGGAATCTATTAAGGCCTAAGTAGTCTTTTCATCTTTAAGTCGGTTCCCCTTTCTGCTATCGCGACGAAGCTTTCCTGCGCATAGCTTCGGCTGTGCACCATCCTTCGTACAGCTTGGTAATCAACCCGTCCTTCATCTCAATCCCCCTTCGTCTGGCTTAGGCTTCGTCCTGACCGTACTCCATGTTCATAATCTGAGTCCGAAGATACCTGTTCATATAATTCACTTGGAAAACATTGTCAAATCATGTTTTTGAGGACCTTCGGATGCCGAAGGCCCCCAACAATCATCGCGCGACGTAGCACATTAATAGAATCCAAAATTAGACAAATTCGTCGCGCGACGAAGCGTGCAACGCAACACTTTAATAAATATAAATTAAAAGAATCGTCGCGCGACAAAGCGCGCGACGCAGCACATCGACTACACAAATTAACATCGATTAAAACAGGGTTAAGCGCAGTGCGACTATGGTCGCACGCACGAGAGCGCGCTACGCGTGCCGAAGGCACCCGAACTATGCAGGCGTGCGGGACACGAGTCGCCGGGGCACGGGCACGGGCAGGGGCACGACCGAGGGCGCGGAGGCAGGCACGACCGCCGGGGCGCGCGACGAGGGCGCAGCCGTCGGGGAGCAGGGGCTCGCGACGGGGCGGGCTCGGCGCGGCGAGGGCGCGCGGGCAGGGGCCGAGCCGTCGGCGCCGAGCGCGAGGCGCGGGGCCGGGGAGGGCTCGCCGGGCGCGGGAAGGCCGCCGGGGGGGCGCGGCGCGGTGGGGCTCGCCGGGCGCGGGGGAGGGAGGGGCTCGCTGGGGCCGAGCGCGTGCGGGGGAGGGAGGGGCTCACCGGGGCGGGGCCGAGGCCAGGCGCGGGGACGCCAGGGCGGCTCGGCCGCGACCGCGGGAGGGCGCGAGCGCGCGGGCCGAGGGCGGCGTGGGCGCGTGAGCCGAGGGCGACACAGGGGCCGAGGGCGGCGCGGGCGCTAGGGCGCGGGGCGCGCGCGAGCAGGGGAAGAAGAAGGGAGAGGGAGGGAGAGAGAGAAGGGAAGGGGAGGGAAAAAAACTCACTATACTGGTTTGAAATTGGGAAAAAGGAGGCGAAACGGGAAGAGAAAAGAGAGTAGCGCCCGAATTTGGTGAGAGAAAAGAAGAAAAAATTCTACTCCCAAATTCAGGGCGTTACAAACCTATCCCCCTTAAAAGAATCTCGTCCTCGAGATTCAGGGTTGGCTAGCAAAGAGCTCAGGGTATTTAGCCATCAGATCATCTTCACGCTCCCAGGTTGCTTCTTCCTCAGAGTGGTGATTCCATCGTACTTTGCACATTCAGATGGTCTTCCTTCGGGTGACTCTGTCTGCTGTTTTAAGGATTTGCGTTGGCTTCTCAACGTAGGTCAAGTCCTCCTGGACCTCCAGACCTTCCACTGGCAACTGCTCTTCTGGCACACGCAAACACTTCTTCGACTGAGACATAAGAAAGACATCATGCACTGCGGACAAGCCTTCTGGCAAACTGAGCTGATAGGCCACTTCTCCACGCTTTGCAAGAATCTGATACGGACCGATGTAGCGGGGTGCTAGCTTGCCTTTGACTCCGAACCTTCTGACTCCTCTGATCGGTGACACTTTTAGATAGACAAAGTCTCCAACCTCAAAACTCGGATCTCTTCTTCTGGTGTCTGCATAGCTTCGCTGCCTTGATTGCGCTATCTCTAGATTCTCTTGAACCTTCTTGATGTTCTCTTCAGCTTCAAGCAGAATGTCTGGCCCGAACACTTGCTTTTCTCCAGGCTGATCCCATTGCAATGGAGTTCTACAACTCCTCCCATAAAGCGCCTGAAATGGTGACATCTTCAAGCTGGCCTGGTAACTGTTGTTATAGGAGAACTCTGCATAAGGCAACCTCTTGTCCCATCCGGTCTGATCTTGCAACGCACAGGCTCTCAACATGTCTTTAAGGATTTGATTGGTTCTTTCAGTCTGACCATCTGTCTGCGGATGATAAGTTGAACTGAAATTCAGATGTGTATCCAAGGCTTCATGCAAGTGCTGCCAGAAATGAGAGGTGAACTGCGTTCCTCTGTCTGACACTATCATCTTTGGCACACCATGAAGACAAACGATCCGAGACATGTACAATTCTGCCAATACTGCACTGTTGTAGTTGGTCTTGACAGGTATGAAGTGGGCTGACTTGGTTAAGCGGTCCACTACTACCCAAATGGAATCGTAACCGGCTCGAGTGCGAGGCAATCCGACTATGAAATCCATATCTATTTCATCCCATTTCCACTGAGGAATTTGCAATGGTTGCAACAATCCAGCTGGTCTCTGGTGCTCTGCCTTGATCCTTCGACAACTATCTGTAACACCCGGATTTTAGGGGTCCAAAACCCGGGCGCTAACATAAACACCAGGTATGCTGGGACCAAGTCTCACACATATGATGTATAGTGGCACAGGATCGAATGTCACAACTTTATATATAACAGGAGTTCTATACAAAATAAGTAATTACATTATAAGGAGACAACAGTCCAGCAACCCAAAGTTGACTGGGAGACGACGGCCTAGACCTCTCACGAACTCATCGCAGCATCCTCCATGAGCATCATCCAGTGGTACCTATTCTTGACCTGTGGTGTATGTGAGACAGCAAGAGTGAGCTCACATACGTTCATCGCTCAACAAGTTGTGGGGAATAATGTGCATGAACTCGCCTAAGGTGGGAGCTCACGTGAAGTGTAAGGCTTACCAAAGAAGATGGTTAGAGCTGAGCATTGCTTTTAAAGTTGGTCAAAATTTTATTAGCAGTTACTAAGTATAAGTAAATACCAAACCCAATTAAGTAATAGAACAAAAGTAATCACTTCACCTGCGATGCAATGCATATGACAAATTGAATTTAGTTCCATACTTTAATCATGTGAGGGTCCGAGCTGCTCATGACCGTGAGCACGGCTAGTATACCAGTTTTACACTCTGCAGAGGTTGCGCATCTTTACCCACAAGCCGTGTTACCCATCTGCCAAGGGGTCATGAATCCCATACACCTCTACCAAGGAAGCGAGGCAGGGTAACACTACGAGGCCTTTACAAAGTTCCACTAGCTTCCGAAAACCCGCTACAGTTTATAGGAAGATCCAGTGCAGGAATCCCTTGCAGGACCGCCATCGCAGCAAAATCCTCCCGAGGGCCTCCCTACACTGACCTCTCCCCTACTGCCCTTGCCCCTTTCGGGTAAGGTAGTCTTCCACTAGCTTTCCTAATTAATCAGCCAAGGGCGTCCCATTCCACCCTTGTGGTAGCACTGTTTTCCCGGGTGGTCGCTCCATGTTCCAATTAACATAATGATCTTATCATGAACAGTAATAATAAACATATAATAAAAGTGTGATCATGAATAATGTATCTCCATACCCAAAACCACATATAGCACTAGCAAGTACTACCCAGAAAGTTCAGTGGTAAACAAGGTATAAAGATAGACAAACTAGGGTAACCTATTGGGTCCCATCAAAATTAACCTATGCAGATCATTATGATTAATTAGAACATGAGTGGGTAAAAAGAAGTGATCAAGGGCACAACTTGCCTGGTCCTTGAGATTCCAGGTACCAGGATGATTCTTCAGGTGACTCGTGACCTCGCACTAGTCGTAGCAATACAAACAAACAGTGTATAGGTAAAATTAACATTACACCAAATATGTATGCCAAAATACATATTAATAATCTACATATTAAAATGAGATCACAGGAAAAAGAATCATTAATTTTGGAGTTATAGATTTTAAGTTATGGATTTTCTAATGTTTTATGTGTTTAATACAAGATTAAGTATTAGATAAATTTAAATGAGCCTTTCATGCCAAAACAGAGGCACAAAATGATGAATAATATTATTACAAAATTTTAGAAACTGGAATGGTTCAATTTGGAGCTAAAATGAATTTTCTATGAATTATCTAAGTTCTAGCAATTATTTTCATATTAAAAATCTAATTTCTAATTCATTTAATCACTTTAATACTGCACTGGACTGGGCCTCAATTAAACAGAAGCACAGGGGGCTCTGGGTAAAGTTTTCTAAGACTCAGATCACCCGCACAGTGGACCGCGGGTTGATTCTCATGAAGTTCAGGGGCTCTTTAACAAAAATGACCCGCGAAGGGGTATTCTCAGATCTCGGCCGTCCGATCAACACCGGACGCACCAGATTAAATCACGAGGGTTTGAATCGGTACGCGCCACCTGACGTCGGATCAGAATCCTACGGCCACGATTAGACTACAACAAAAGCGAACCGGTATGCAATGCGGACCCCTAGATTTAGATCTGACGGCTGCTATTTAAAGAAGCGAGACGGCAAATGAACCGTCCGATTCTGCCCCAACGGACTGGATCGCCCCAGCGCTTGGTGGTCTCCCAGACTGATCTACACCGTCCATCAAACATCGGACGGTGACCACAAGGTCTCCTACCTCCAGCCGAGGCACGGCAGCGCTCAGACCGCGGCGGAGGCAACGCCGGTGAACCCCGATTTCGCGCCCAAGGGCACTACCCTCGAGCCTGTAGCGTTGACGTGATGCGCACATGATGACGAATACGTGGAGTGGGTAACTTACCAGTAGTGGCGTAGAAGAACCTCCCAACCACGGAACCAGGTAATCCGTGGCGAAACCCAGTCGACGGCGAGAAATTGCCTAGCGCTTACACCAACCCCGAGCACGGTGAGGCCACGTACATCACCGACGCATCCCGGCGAACCACCCAGAGCAGTCCCCAAGGGATCGACGATGGCCCACACGAGGGACGGCGTTTGCGGTACCCGCCACCATACCCGACGATGGCGATTTCCTCTTCTCTCTCTCGGTCACAGCCTGCGCATGGTTTTATAGGCTAGTAATCCTACGAAGTTGAAGGCGCATGGCGCGCAATTGCAACAACCCAGGCGAATTGGTCGGGGGACTTCCTGGAATCGCGGTGTGTTCGGTACGGCGACATCCAACGGATTCGAGCTGAGCGAGACAGCTGACAAGCGGGTCCCGGCGCGCAGTGAGGGGAGAAGCGATGAGGAGGCTGCCAGGTGGGGCCCGATTGGCAGAGGCACGAGGGAGAGGCTGGAGCGCGGCGTGGAATTGGGCTGGCGCGAGGTTAGATTGTTTAGGTGGGCCGAAATGTGTGGTTGTGGCCCAGTTAAGGTTTTTCTTTTTTCCATTTTATTTTCTATTTCTTTCCTTCATTTCCAAGTTAAATTTGAATTCAAACTTAAATTCAAATCTCTATGGCTCATCGTTTCAACTTATTTTTGTGAAGTTAGGGATATTAATTCTGAATATACTTATTTATATATATATTATTTATATTTTTGTTTTATATCCCTTCTCTTTCTCTTATTTCCCCTTTCTTTCCTATTTTAAATTTTGAATTCAAATTTAAATTCAAGCTTGTGACTAGTTCATTTGCAAACCATATCTGTGCAAAAACATATTTTTATATATTTCTTTATTTATTTTAGTTCTTTTAGACAAGCTTTCAATCATATAGTAGAGAATAATCCATACCTTATTAGTTCTAGGGAAATCAAATTTATATTGTAGACTTATATATATTAAGAAATAGTTTAATCATAATTCTCCTGTATAACCTAACCCAAAGGCAATTTAGATTATCTAAGTATCTTTAATTATGTATTTTTAACATATTCATGAGTGGAAACTTCTAAATTATGATTATCTTTAAGGAAAGGTGTTTTGATTTAAAATTTTTGAGAATTTTTCCTTGTCTTCACAAAATTGAACTTTAGGGTGTTACAAATCCTACCCCCCTTAAAAATAATCTCGTCCTCGAGATTTGTAAGAAAAGGGATGTATACTCATATTGTTCTTGGAACATATGCACAAACAAAGAAATCTCAGCATGAGGTGTAATTCTTCAACAAAACATAGGGTCAATAGACCTTATTATTCCTTCTAAAATAATATTATATCATCTACTAACTAAAGTAACACTCAGAGCTTACAAATAGTCGTAATCCATATATATGTTTATGTAGCTTGGTGGAACTGGTGGTTAGGAAAGCATGGGTGTATATATGTATGTCCACTTTATTATGTAGGATAGAAGATGTCTTTAGGGCATATATAGGTTTGGGTAAGAAAGAGTAGGATAAGAAAAGACTCCATCCAAGATTGTGGATCTTGACTCATCTTGGTGATTCAACTTGATCTTTGAAGTCTTGAGTTGATGCTTATCCTTCTTTGACGTGGTTGGTCTCCTTTGGCCTTTCTTCTTGGAGTTGCCATCTGAATTAAGGACATATGGTTAAGATATATGTGAGTAGGATGGATTATGTGTAGGTTAAAAGTTTGTTTGTTATTAGGTGGTGGTTGATAGATTATGCAATCCATTAAGACTCTATTGATTGGGCAAGTTATGCAACTTGTTATATAGGTCGAGTTGTTGTGTATGGCCAAGTTGGTATAAGTCTCCAAATTAGGCTTAAGTGATTTAGGAGTATGGCCTTATCCTTTCTACCAGCATTAAGTAACTCACACTAGATTAGACCATGTTAAATTAGGTATGATCTAGATTAAACTAAATAATATCTAATTACTTTGGATTAGATCTTGGTTGTTACTAGGGTGGGGTAAATATGCTTATTAGGACAAGATGAATCCATAAGGATAAGGTAGAATCTTTTGAGGTCAGTTAGATTTATTAGGATAGGATAGAATCTTTTCAAGACAAGATGAATCTATAAATAGTAATAGAGTATCTTTTAAGATAAGATGGATCTATATATATTAGGATAAGTTAAGACCTTTTGAGATAAGATAGATCTATAAGTGTAGGACAGAATCTCTTGAGATGAGATGAATCTATTAAGATAAGGGAGAATTTTTAAGATAAGATGGATTGGTTAGAATGAGATCTTTTAGGATAAGATAAATCTCTTAAGCTAAATGTGTTCCAAGGGGGACAATCTAGGTTGTCTAGTTATCTTACAAATGCTATCCTTTATACCTAGATGTATATGCAGATGTAATTGTGGACATTACTCCACAACCCATCACACTCAATCAAAGATCCAAATCAGACAGATATCATAAGAACAAACATTCAAATACATAGACACTTATAAAAATAGTTTTGTTTTTGTTCCTAGGATGAGGTCTTCTGTTCCTAAAAGTCACTTTAAGCACAGGATTTCAAAGTGTGAAATCCAAGTTTGTCTTTAGAAGGAAAAGGTAAGAATAATCAGAGTAAAGCGGAAATAGATAAGAATAGATTAAGATAAGTTTAGAAAAGAATCAGAGTAGCAAAGGTAAGTAAATGAAGGTTGTCCAGTTCTATCTAGGTTTCGTCCTACAGTCAACATTCCTCTGATACCACTTCTGTAACACCCGGATTTTAGGGGTCCAAAACCCGGGCGCTAACATAAACACCAGGTATGCTGGGACCAAGTCTCACACATATGATGTATAGTGGCACAGGATCGAATGTCACAACTTTATATATAACAGGAGTTCTATACAAAATAAGTAATTACATTATAAGGAGACAACAGTCCAGCAACCCAAAGTTGACTGGGAGACGACGGCCTAGACCTCTCACGAACTCATCGCAGCATCCTCCATGAGCATCATCCAGTGGTACCTGTTCTTGACCTGTGGTGTATGTGAGACAGCAAGAGTGAGCTCACATACGTTCATCGCTCAACAAGTTGTGGGGAATAATGTGCATGAACTCGCCTAAGGTGGGAGCTCACGTGAAGTGTAAGGCTTACCAAAGAAGATGGTTAGAGCTGAGCATTGCTTTTAAAGTTGGTCAAAATTTTATTAGCAGTTACTAAGTATAAGTAAATACCAAACCCAATTAAGTAATAGAACAAAAGTAATCACTTCACCTGCGATGCAATGCATATGACAAATTGAATTTAGTTCCATACTTTAATCATGTGAGGGTCCGAGCTGCTCATGACCGTGAGCACGGCTAGTATACCAGTTTTACACTCTGCAGAGGTTGCGCATCTTTACCCACAAGCCGTGTTACCCATCTGCCAAGGGGTCATGAATCCCATACACCTCTACCAAGGAAGTGAGGCAGGGTAACACTACGAGGCCTTTACAAAGTTCCACTAGCTTCCGAAAACCCGCTACAGTTTATAGGAAGATCCAGTGCAGGAATCCCTTGCAGGACCGCCATCGCAGCAAAATCCTCCCGAGGGCCTCCCTACACTGACCTCTCCCCTACTGCCCTTGCCCCTTTCGGGTAAGGTAGTCTTCCACTAGCTTTCCTAATTAATCAGCCAAGGGCGTCCCATTCCACCCTTGTGGTAGCACTGTTTTCCCGGGTGGTCGCTCCATGTTCCAATTAACATAATGATCTTATCATGAACAGTAATAATAAACATATAATAAAAGTGTGATCATGAATAATGTATCTCCATACCCAAAACCACATATAGCACTAGCAAGTACTACCCAGAAAGTTCAGTGGTAAACAAGGTATAAAGATAGACAAACTAGGGTAACCTATTGGGTCCCATCAAAATTAACCTATGCAGATCATTATGATTAATTAGAACATGAGTGGGTAAAAAGAAGTGATCAAGGGCACAACTTGCCTGGTCCTTGAGATTCCAGGTACCAGGATGATTCTTCAGGTGACTCGTGACCTCGCACTAGTCGTAGCAATACAAACAAACAGTGTATAGGTAAAATTAACATTACACCAAACATGTATGCCAAAATACATATTAATAATCTACATATTAAAATGAGATCACAGGAAAAAGAATCATTAATTTTGGAGTTATAGATTTTAAGTTATGGATTTTCTAATGTTTTATGTGTTTAATACAAGATTAAGTATTAGATAAATTTAAATGAGCCTTTCATGCCAAAACAGAGGCACAAAATGATGAAGAATATTATTACAAAATTTTAGAAACTGGAATGGTTCAATTTGGAGCTAAAATGAATTTTCTATGAATTATCTAAGTTCTAGCAATTATTTTCATATTAAAAATCTAATTTCTAATTCATTTAATCACTTTAATACTGCACTGGACTGGGCCTCAATTAAACAGAAGCACAGGGGGCTCTGGGTAAAGTTTTCTAAGACTCAGATCACCCGCACAGTGGACCGCGGGTTGATTCTCATGAAGTTCAGGGGCTCTTTAACAAAAATGACCCGCGAAGGGGTATTCTCAGATCTCGGCCGTCCGATCAACACCGGACGCACCAGATTAAATCACGAGGGTTTGAATCGGTACGCGCCACCTGACGTCGGATCAGAATCCTACGGCCACGATTAGACTACAACAAAAGCGAACCGGTATGCAATGCGGACCCCTAGATTTAGATCTGACGGCTGCTATTTAAAGAAGCGAGACGGCAAATGAACCGTCCGATTCTGCCCCAACGGACTGGATCGCCCCAGCGCTTGGTGGTCTCCCAGACTGATCTACACCGTCCATCAAACATCGGACGGTGACCACAAGGTCTCCTACCTCCAGCCGAGGCACGGCAGCGCTCAGACCGCGGCGGAGGCAACGCCGGTGAACCCCGATTTCGTGCCCAAGGGCACTACCCTCGAGCCTGTAGCGTTGACGTGATGCGCACATGATGACGAATACGTGGAGTGGGTAACTTACCAGTAGTGGCGTAGAAGAACCTCCCAACCACGGAACCAGGTAATCCGTGGCGAAACCCAGTCGACGGCGAGAAATTGCCTAGCGCTTACACCAACCCCGAGCACGGTGAGGCCACGTACATCACCGACGCATCCCGGCGAACCACCCAGAGCAGTCCCCAAGGGATCGACGATGGCCCACACGAGGGACGGCGTTTGCGGTACCCGCCACCATACCCGACGATGGCGATTTCCTCTTCTCTCTCTCGGTCACAGCCTGCGCATGGTTTTATAGGCTAGTAATCCTACGAAGTTGAAGGCGCATGGCGCGCAATTGCAACAACCCAGGCGAATTGGTCGGGGGACTTCCTGGAATCGCGGTGTGTTCGGTACGGCGACATCCAACGGATTCGAGCTGAGCGAGACAGCTGACAAGCGGGTCCCGGCGCGCAGTGAGGGAAGAAGCGATGAGGAGGCTGCCAGGTGGGGCCCGATTGGCAGAGGCACGAGGGAGAGGCTGGAGCGCGGCGTGGAATTGGGCTGGCGCGAGGTTAGATTGTTTAGGTGGGCCGAAATGTGTGGTTGTGGCCCAGTTAAGGTTTTTCTTTTTTTCCATTTTATTTTCTATTTCTTTCCTTCATTTCCAAGTTAAATTTGAATTCAAACTTAAATTCAAATCTCTATGGCTCATCGTTTCAACTTATTTTTGTGAAGTTAGGGATATTAATTCTGAATATACTTATTTATATATATATTATTTATATTTTTGTTTTATATCCCTTCTCTTTCTCTTATTTCCCCTTTCTTTCCTATTTTAAATTTTGAATTCAAATTTAAATTCAAGCTTGTGACTAGTTCATTTGCAAACCATATCTGTGCAAAAACATATTTTTATATATTTCTTTATTTATTTTAGTTCTTTTAGACAAGCTTTCAATCATATAGTAGAGAATAATCCATACCTTATTAGTTCTAGGGAAATCAAATTTATATTGTAGACTTATATATATTAAGAAATAGTTTAATCATAATTCTCCTGTATAACCTAACCCAAAGGCAATTTAGATTATCTAAGTATCTTTAATTATGTATTTTTAACATATTCATGAGTGGAAACTTCTAAATTATGATTATCTTTAAGGAAAGGTGTTTTGATTTAAAATTTTTGAGAATTTTTCCTTGTCTTCACAAAATTGAACTTTAGGGTGTTACACTATCACACATAGCCACATGCTCTGCGATTTCCCTCTTCATTCCGTACCACCAGAATTTCTTCTTCAGATTCTGATACATCTTATCACTTCCAGGGTGAATCGAATAGGCTGTCTCATGAGTTTCCTTGAGGATCAACTCCCGAATAGATTGGACATTGGGAACACACAAGCGGTCTTTGAACCATATCACACCTTCTGCGTCTTCCCTAAAATCTTTGCCTTTGCCTTCCAGAATCAGTCGCCGGATCTCACTGATCTTCTCATCATTCTTCTGCGCTTCTTTGATTTCCCGCTCCAGGGTAGGTTCCAACTCAATGGTGACTCCTCGCGAATTATTCAGAAATCCGAGACTCAACCTGTCAAACTCTTTGGCCAACTCATAAGGCATCGGACGAGCGACCATCAGATTGACTTGACTCTTCCTGCTCAAAGCATCTGCCACTACGTTCGCTTTGCCTAGATGGTAGTGAATCTCCAACTCATAGTCTTTGATCAGCTCTAACCATCTTCGTTGCCTCATATTCAGCTCTGACTGAGTGAATATGTACTTCAGACTCTTGTGGTCTGTGTAAACATCACATTTCTGTCCATACAAATAGTGCCTCCATGTCTTCAATGTGTGAACCACTGCTGCCAACTCTAGGTCATGGATTGGGTAATTCTTCTCATGAACCTTCAGCTGTCGGGACAAGTAAGCCACAACTCTTCCCTCCTGCATCAACACACATCCCAAACTAGTGTAACAAGCATCGCAATACACCGAGAAGGGCTTGTGCACCTCAGGCAAGACTAAGACAGGTGCTGTAGTCAACTTCTCTTTCAGCGCTTCGAAGGCCTCTTGACATTTCTAGGTCCACTTGAACTCAACTTTGTTGCCTAGCAAAGCTGTCATTGGTTTCGCAATCTTCGAAAACCCTTCAATGAATCACCGATAATATCCGGCCATTCCAATGAAGCTCTTGATTCCTCGAGCATCTGTTGGCGCTTTCTAGTTCAGAATGTCTGCCACTTTCTTCGGATCCACGGCCAATCCTTCTTTGTTGATTATGTGACCCAAGAACAGGACTTCACTGATCCAGAACTCGCACTTGCTCAACTTTGCATACAGCTGGTGCTCTCGCAATCTCTGCAATACCATCCTCAAATGATATGCATGCTCTTCTTCGCTTTGAGAATAAATTAGAATATCATCAATAAATACCACCACAAACTTGTCACGATAGTCCATGAATACACTGTTCATCAAGTTCATGAAGAAAGCTGGTGCATTTGTTAGACCGAAAGACATCACCGTGAACTCATACAACCCATACTTAGTAATGAATGTTGTCTTCGAAATGTCTAAAGGTCGGATCCTGAGCTGATGATAACCTGACCTCAGATCTATCTTAGAGAACACGCTGGCTCCTCTCAACTGGTCGAACAGATCTTCTATTCTGGGCAAGGGGTACTTGTTCTTGATGGTGACCTCATTCAGAGCTCGATAATCGATACACATCCTTTTGGTGCCATCTTTCTTCTCCACAAATAGGACGGGGGCGGCCCAAGGCGAGGTGCTTGGCCAGATGTAACCTTTCTCTGACAGCTCATCAATCTGCTTCTTAAGCTCAACCAACTCTAGTCCGGATATCCTGTAAGCTCTTTTAAAGATGGGAGCGGTTCCAGGAAGAAGCTCTATAGCAAACTCAACTTTCCGCTCTGGTGGCATACCTGGTAAGTCCTTTGGAAACACATCTGGGAACTCGGACACAACCTTGATACTCTCAATTGGGTCTGCTTCACTGCTATCGACAGCCATCTGATAACAACTTCCTTTTTTGGCTCAAGCGGGACTAACTCGGTCACCACTTCCTCTCCTAGTGGGGACACCAACTTGATCGTCCTCTTATCACAACTGATAACTGCCTGGTACTTATCTAACCAATTCATCCCTAGGATGACATCTATTCCCTGAGTACCCATTACTATGAGGTTAGCGGGAAACGCTATCCCCCTTATTTCTACACATACATTCAAACAAATGCTATCGGCTCGAATTCTACCACCGGCTGAGTCAATTTGAATGGGGGTTGACATGGTAGTTATTGGAAGACTTTGTGCTTTTACCCATGATACGGTAATGAATGAATGTGTTGCTCCAGTATCAAATAACACTTCTGCAATATGAGAGTCGACTGGAAACATACCTACTATCATACCGGGGGTCTCTGTAATACTCACTTTGTAATATATAATAAAAGGGGAGAAAAGTCATTTTCCCATAATCTTTGTGTGTGTAGAATTTACTTATCATCACATGTGAATACCATATTCGAACAACAAATAAATGATAAAAAAAAATATACCACTAAATTATGCATCATGCCGGATTTTATTTTGTACATTTTGTGGTAACATAAAATAATGTGAAAAGGAATATATTAAACTCCCAAATAGGGATTTAAGGTCTAAAGGAATTCTAGAACTTACAAAAGAGAAGAAAGAAAATATTTTGTGGATGAAAATAAGTATATAAAGATATATTATCCATACACTAGTGAAAGGAAGTTGAACATTTTGATCAATGGTGAACCTCATAACAATATTTAAATTCAAATTTGGATTCTAAAGACAAAAGAGGGAAAGAAAACAGAAATAAGAAAAAAAAAAGAGAAAGCCCCCACCTGGGCCGGATTACCCCATTTCGGCCCAATTTCAGTTTCTTCCGCGCGGCCCAGTTTTCTTTTTTTTTCCTGCGCTCGGCCACTCCGCGAACCTTCCTTCCTTGCGCACGCTGTCGCTGGCATGCGGGCCCCTCTGGCAGTGATTCGGCCTCCTCGCGCGCTGGGACAACAGCTCACTGGACGGTGGGCCCCGCTCTCCATCCGGTCGTCTTCTCCGAAGAATCAGTGCGTCGCGAACAGATTTCACCGCCTTCTGCGCGGAGCTTCCCCTGGGCGCGATTGCAGGACCTCGGCACTGGGGTATAAAACCCTACCATGAAGCCTCCATCCTCCTCCCAATTTGCCGCCGCCAGTAAAGCCACCGCGAGGGAGAAATTGCCGCCGTCGTGGCGCATGTGATTCATGGGCTCTCCAACCTGGAAGGCAACCGGGAGCTATTCACCGCAACAAACCAGACGTGGGTGTAGCAAGGTTGGACATGAGGGAATTACTTAGGCGCCGGGGACCCTCACCAAGGACGGGCGGGTCCGGCCACCCCGCATTCCGCCGTGGGCAAGCGTGTCCAGTGTTCTAGCGCCGGTAAGAATTCCATGTACCGCTCGTTCATCCCTTTCTTTGCTTTTGACACATGAAGAATCGGGATGGGGCCGTGACACGCCGGAGTGCTTTTCCTGGCCATGGCCTCCGCTGGGGTTGGGGGAGTGGCGCGGCTGGTTGTCGTTGGCGTGATCCCGGGAGTGAAGGATTGGTCTGTGGAGCGCGTCTTGTGCATGCATCGGGGTGGAGAAGAAAGCCGTTGGCCGTCGGATCGACGATTGGGCGACTGGGATTAAATCTGGGGTAGCCAAATAGGAACCGTTGGATCGAGATCTCACGCGTAGATTGGATCGCGTAGTCCTGAACTCATGGCCGTCGGATCGAGATCTGACGGTCAGGAGCGTGTACCGGTTCGGATTATTATCAGAACAGATCTTAGCCGTTCAGTTGTGATCGGATGGCCAGAATCACTGGATACCCCTTCGGTGGCCGATTTTCTAAAAAAGCCCCCGAAGTATCCGGGTATCAACCCGCCGTCCGTTATGGACTGTAGTTTGAGTCTGTGGCATCTTACCCCGAACCCCTTGCGCTTTACAGAAAATGAGGCCCAGTCCAGAGGATTAGAAAAATCAGAGAAATTAATTTAGAAATAGATTTTTAATATTAAATTAATTGCAGAAACTTGTATAATTCATAGAAAATTCATACTAACTCCAAATTAATCCATTCCAGTTCCTAAAATTTTGTAATTTTATTCTCTATCACCTAGAGCCTCTGTTATGTCATGAAAACAGTAAGAAATTTATTTATCACTTAATCCTATTTAAAACACATAAAACCTTTGAAAATGCATAACTTAAATTCTATAACTCCAAAAATTATGATTCCTGCTCCTAGAATTTTATTTTAAGGTGTAGATTATTACTGTGTATTTTGTATATATGTTTGGTGTAATGTTAATTTCTCTATATGTACTGTGCTTGTTTGTATTGTGACGAGTAGAAGAGCCCGTGACCGAGGATACTGGTGTGCAGCAGGTTGAAGTAGCTGAGCAGGAGCTCATTGAAGGCAAGTTGTGCCCTTGACCACTTTTTACCCAATAATGTTCTTTAATATCACTTATCCATGCATAGGTTAATTTTGATGGGACCCAATAGGACACCCTAGATTTGTTTATCTCATTGCCTTGTTTACCCCTGAATCACTTGGATAGTTTGCTATTGCTTTATATGGTTTTGGGATAATCATTTATTACTTCTATGTTCCAATTCTTGTTGTTATTCTGTTTTTGTTCATGTTGAGATCATTAATGTTAATTGGAACATAGAGCTTAACTTGAGAACCACGTGCCACCACAAGGGTGGAATGGGACGCCCTTGGCTGACTAATTAGGAAAGCTAGTGGAAGACTACCTTACCCGAAAGGGGCAAGTGCAGTAGGGGAGAGGTCAGTGCGGGGAGGTCCCTGGTTGATTTTGCTGTGATGGCGGTCAGCCAGGAACCCTTTACTGGATCTTCCTATAAACTGTAGCGGGTTTTCGGAAGCTAGTGGAACTTTGTAAAGGCCTCGTAGTGTTGCCCTGCCACGCTTCCTAGGTAGAGGTGTATGGGACTCGCGACCCCTTGGCAGATGGGTAACATGACTTGTGGGTAAAGGGTACAACCTCTGCAGAGTGTAAAACTGGTATACTAGCCGAGCTCACGGTCATGAGCAGCTCAGGACTCTCTGATGTTTAATTATGGAACTTAAATTCAATTTTGTCATTTGCATTGCATGGGTTTATTATTAATTTTGTTCTATTACTTTACTTATGGTTTGGTATTTACTTACACTTAGTAACTGCTAATAAAATTTTGACCAACTACTTAAAAGCAATGCTCAGCTTTAACCCCTATCATTGATTAGCCTTACACATCACATGAACTCACACCTTTGTGAGTTTATGTCCACTGGTTCCCCACAACTTGTTGAGCTATGATCATGTGTGAGCTCACCCTTGCTGTCTCACACCCCCCCACAGGAGAAGACCAGGAGGTACAAGTGGTGTCAAGTACCAAGGTGTTTGATCTGATCTAGGTGGCGTTTCCCAGTCGACATTGGCGCCGACGATCCTTAGTTCGTTTTATCTTTATTATTTTATTTTGTAATAAGTCTTCCGCTATGTAATAAGTACTCTGACGTTAATGACATTTATCTCTATACACTCTGTTATTATATGTGTTGTCTTCTTGGCGCATGTATGAGATGCACCCGGCTTTGTCCTTTAAAACCGGGTGTTACAGAAGTGGTATCAGAGGAAATGTTGACTGTAGGACGAGACCTAGATAGATATGGACAAAACCCTTACCTACTTACCTTATTCTGATTCATTCTATACTCGTCTCATCTTGGTCTTGTCTCACCTTCTACTGTTCTACTCTGATCATTCTTACCTTTTCTACTCTGAGACAAGATGGATTTCACACCTTGGAATCCCTACCCCTATGACATTCTTAAGAGTTAGGGAACCCAAAACAAAAGTTAAAACTATTTTCTCTATTTAAAAATGTTGTTTGATTGTGCTGATGCTAAATGCCTGATTTGCTTCTTTGATTGATTGAATTATTATAGATGGACATCTTGGTATGTACCACCATAAGGTATTGAATTAGCTAGGATGTGTAAAATATTAATCTACTTAGCTAATAAATCCCCCGCAGTAACATTCCTTGTAATCACTCGCCTTGTCTACAATTCTTCCTTTCTTACCCTATATTTCTAACCCAGATGGACTACCCCTATAGCGTTAGAAGAGAGCACTATAGACGTAATCCTTGGTATGTCATGGTTAAGAAAGGCAAAGGCAGTATATACACTGTGCTAAGGGAACCGTAGAACTCACCAGTTCCAAAGGACAAAGATTTGAAGTCGAAGTTGCAGTAACTACCACCATCAGATTAGTGGCATTCTTAGTAGATAAGAAGTTTGTGGGTGGCAACATCCGTGCAGTTAGGGATTTTGCGGATGTCTTTCCAAAGGAGTTATTAGGGATGCCACCAGATATGGAAGTTGAGTTTGTCATTAATCCCTCACCCAAGACTGCCCCTAATCCTAAACGGCCATACATGATGTCCGCAGAAGAGCTACAGGAGCATAAGAGGCAATTAATGGGATTACAAGAGGCTGGGTACATTCGTCCGAGTCTTCACCTTGGAGAGCACCAGTTTTGTTTGTAAAGAAGAAAGATGGATTGCAAGGGATGTGCGTGGATTAAAGGTCCCTTAATGGTGTCACTGTGAAGAGCAAGTTTTTGTTACCTCGCATTAAGGATTTATTTGATCGGATGAGAGGAGCCAGGGTATTCTCAAAGATTGACCCCCGATCGGGATACCATCAGATGAAGATTGGACCATCAGATATTCCTAAGACGGCTTTCTCGACTCGATATGGATTATATGAGTTCATCGTTATGTCGTTTGGATTAACTAGTGCACCAGCTTATTTTATGGATTTGATGAATAAGATGTTTTTGGAGTATTTGGACAGATTCGTCGTGGTGTTCATCGACGATATTCTTATCTATTCTAAGAATGAGAGTGACCATGAAGAACATCTAAGGTTGGTGCTACAGAAGCTTTAAGATAATCAACTCTACGCTGAGTACAACAAATGCGAGTTTTGGATTGGCGTGGTGCCATTTCTTGGACATATCATTTCTAATGGAGGGATATCAGTGGATCCTGCTAAAGTCAAGGAGATAGTGGTGTGGAGCATACCCACTACGGTTACGGAGGACCGAAGTTTCTGGGGACTTGCAGGACATTATTGGAGATTGATTGAAGGATTTTCTAAGATTGCTAAGCTTATGACCTCGCTTTTGGTGAAGGAAAGATAATTCAAATGGGACGAGAAGTGCCAAGTATATACGGATCATAAGAGTTTGAAGTATATATTCACTCAGAAGGATCTCAACCTTAGGCAACGCCGTTGGTTGGAGCTTATTAAGGATTACGATTTGGAAATTCACTATCACCCGGGCAAGGCAAATTTGGTTACAGATGCCTTGAGTCGAAAGGAGCATGTTCATTTAGCTGTTGTTGCCCAGCTACTCGATGAGATTGTTGAGAATTTCAGGAGACTTAACCTGGGGATAGTTGCTCACACTGAAGGAGTTACTATTGATGTGGAACCTACTTTGGAGCAAGAGATCCGCAAAGGATAAATTGGTGATGCTAAGACACAAGAGATTAAGGATCTGATTACCGAAGATCGAGTTCCGGAATTTACGGAAGGTGAGCAAGGTGGTATGGTTCGAGGATCAGATATGTGTCTTTGAGATTGAAAGCCTTCGTGAGACTATTAAAAAGGAGGCCAGCTGGACTATTATACCCATTAAGGATACCCGAGTGGAAGTGAGAAGAGATTGGTATGGACTTCATTACTGGATTGCCTCGCACCTCGAAAGGATATGATGCTAGATGGGTTATTGTGGATAGTCTGACCAAAGTGGCTCATTTCATTCCGGTCAAGACTACTTATAAGGTATCTCAATTAGCAGAGTTTTATGTGGCTTGAATTGTGTCTCTACATGGTATACCGAAGAAGATCATTTTGGATAGAGGATCACAGTTTACCTCCAAATTTTGGAAAAGTTTTCATGAGAACATGAGCACGAAGTTGAATTTTAGTTCGGACTACCCTCAGACTGATGGACAGACTGAAAGGACTAATCAAGTATTGGAGGACATGTTGTGAGCCTGTGCCCTTCAGCGTGGTAGTAGTTGGGACGAGAGTCTACCTTATGCTGAGTTCTCACATAATAATAGTTACCAGGCCAGTCTGAAGATGTCCCCGTTCGAGACTCTGTACGACAGGAAATGCAGGACTCCTCTATTTTTGGGACCAGACTAGAGGAAGACAATTCTTTGGACCCAAACTTAATCAAGAGGCAGAAGAACAAGTTTGTATAATTCGAGAGAATTTGAGGGTAGTTCAGACCAGACCAAAGAGATATGCTGATAATAGAAGGAGGCCACTGGAATTTGAAGAAGGAGATTATGTGTACCTCAAGGTGTCACCACTTCGTGGAATGAGGAGATTCAAAGTTAAGGGAAGTTGTCCCCACGCTTTATTGGACCATTCTTGATCTTTAGAAGAGTTGGGGAGATGGCATACCAACTCGAGTTACCGGATAGTTTATTGGATGTACATAACGTGTTCCACGTATCTCAACTAAAGAAGTGTCTCCGTGTCCCCGAGGAACAGTTACCAATGGAAGAGCGCAATGTTCAAGGTGATTTGACTTACACGGAGTACCCGATCAAGATTTTGGATACCTTGACTCGAGTTACAAGGAAAAAGGTCATAAAGATGTGCAAAGTTCAATGGAGCCACCACAGTGAAGATGAAGCAACCTGGGAAAGAGAAGAAGAGCTTCGCATAGATTTTCCCCACCTTTTCCCTAGCACTTCTTAAATCTCGAGGACGAGATTATTTTTAAGGGGGGTAGGATTTGTAATACTCACTTTGTAATATATAATAAAAGGGGAGAAAAGTCATTTTCCCATAATCTTTGTGTGTGTAGAATTTACTTATCATCACATGTGAATACCATATTCGAACAACAAATAAATGATAAAAAAAAATATACCACTAAATTATGCATCATGCCGGATTTTATTTTGTACATTTTGTGGTAACATAAAATAATGTGAAAAGGAATATATTAAACTCCCAAATAGGGATTTAAGGTCTAAAGGAATTCTAGAACTTACAAAAGAGAAGAAAGAAAATATTTTGTGGATGAAAATAAGTATATAAAGATATATTATCCATACACTAGTGAAAGGAAGTTGAACATTTTGATCAATGGTGAACCTCATAACAATATTTAAATTCAAATTTGGATTCTAAAGACAAAAGAGGGAAAGAAAACAGAAATAAGAAAAAAAAAGAGAAAGCCCCCACCTGGGCCGGATTACCCCATTTCGGCCCAATTTCAGTTTCTTCCGCGCGGCCCAGTTTTCTTTTTTTTTCCTGCGCTCGGCCACTCCGCGAACCTTCCTTCCTTGCGCACGCTGTCGCTGGCATGCGGGCCCCTCTGGCAGTGATTCGGCCTCCTCGCGCGCTGGGACAACAGCTCACTGGACGGTGGGCCCCGCTCTCCATCCGGTCGTCTTCTCCGAAGAATCAGTGCGTCGCGAACAGATTTCACCGCCTTCTGCGCGGAGCTTCCCCTGGGCGCGATTGCAGGACCTCGGCACTGGGGTATAAAACCCTACCATGAAGCCTCCATCCTCCTCCCAATTTGCCGCCGCCAGTAAAGCCACCGCGAGGGAGAAATTGCCGCCGTCGTGGCGCATGTGATTCATGGGCTCTCCAACCTGGAAGGCAACCGGGAGCTATTCACCGCAACAAACCAGACGTGGGTGTAGCAGGGTTGGACATGAGGGAATTACTTAGGCGCCGGGGACCCTCACCAAGGACGGGCGGGTCCGGCCACCCCGCATTCCGCCGTGGGCAAGCGTGTCCAGTGTTCTAGCGCCGGTAAGAATTCCATGTACCGCTCGTTCATCCCTTTCTTTGCTTTTGACACATGAAGAATCGGGATGGTGCCGTGACACGCCAGAGTGCTTTTCCTGGCCATGGCCTCCGCTGGGGTTGGGGGAGTGGCGCGGCTGGTTGTCGTTGGCGTGATCCCGGGAGTGAAGGATTGGTCTGTGGAGCGCGTCTTGTGCATGCATCGGGGTGGAGAAGAAAGCCGTTGGCCGTCGGATCGACGATTGGGCGACTGGGATTAAATCTGGGGTAGCCAAATAGGAACCGTTGGATCGAGATCTCACGCGTAGATTGGATCGCGTAGTCCTGAACTCATGGCCGTCGGATCGAGATCTGACGGTCAGGAGCGTGTACCGGTTCGGATTATTATCAGAACAGATCTTAGCCGTTCAGTTGTGATCGGATGGCCAGAATCACTGGATACCCCTTCGGTGGCCGATTTTCTAAAAAAGCCCCCGAAGTATCCGGGTATCAACCCGCCGTCCGTTATGGACTGTAGTTTGAGTCTGTGGCATCTTACCCCGAACCCCTTGCGCTTTACAGAAAATGAGGCCCAGTCCAGAGGATTAGAAAAATCAGAGAAATTAATTTAGAAATAGATTTTTAATATTAAATTAATTGCAGAAACTTGTATAATTCATAGAAAATTCATACTAACTCCAAATTAATCCATTCCAGTTCCTAAAATTTTGTAATTTTATTCTCTATCACCTAGAGCCTCTGTTATGTCATGAAAACAGTAAGAAATTTATTTATCACTTAATCCTATTTAAAACACATAAAACCTTTGAAAATGCATAACTTAAATTCTATAACTCCAAAAATTATGATTCCTGCTCCTAGAATTTTATTTTAAGGTGTAGATTATTACTGTGTATTTTGTATATATGTTTGGTGTAATGTTAATTTCTCTATATGTACTGTGCTTGTTTGTATTGTGACGAGTAGAAGAGCCCGTGACCGAGGATACTGGTGTGCAGCAGGTTGAAGTAGCTGAGCAGGAGCTCATTGAAGGCAAGTTGTGCCCTTGACCACTTTTCACCCAATAATGTTCTTTAATATCACTTATCCATGCATAGGTTAATTTTGATGGGACCCAATAGGACACCCTAGATTTGTTTATCTCATTGCCTTGTTTACCCCTGAATCACTTGGATAGTTTGCTATTGCTTTATATGGTTTTGGGATAATCATTTATTACTTCTATGTTCCAATTCTTGTTGTTATTCTGTTTTTGTTCATGTTGAGATCATTAATGTTAATTGGAACATAGAGCTTAACTTGAGAACCACGTGCCACCACAAGGGTGGAATGGGACGCCCTTGGCTGACTAATTAGGAAAGCTAGTGGAAGACTACCTTACCCGAAAGGGGCAAGGGCAGTAGGGGAGAGGTCAGTGCGGGGAGGTCCCTGGTTGATTTTGCTGCGATGGCGGTCAGCCAGGAACCCTTTACTGGATCTTCCTATAAACTGTAGCGGGTTTTCGGAAGCTAGTGGAACTTTGTAAAGGCCTCGTAGTGTTGCCCTGCCACGCTTCCTAGGTAGAGGTGTATGGGACTCGCGACCCCTTGGCAGATGGGTAACATGACTTGTGGGTAAAGGGTACAACCTCTGCAGAGTGTAAAACTGGTATACTAGCCGAGCTCACGGTCATGAGCAGCTCAGGACTCTCTGATGTTTAATTATGGAACTTAAATTCAATTTTGTCATTTGCATTGCATGGGTTTATTATTAATTTTGTTCTATTACTTTACTTATGGTTTGGTATTTACTTACACTTAGTAACTGCTAATAAAATTTTGACCAACTACTTAAAAGCAATGCTCAGCTTTAACCCCTATCATTGATTAGCCTTACACATCACATGAACTCACACCTTTGTGAGTTTATGTCCACTGGTTCCCCACAACTTGTTGAGCTATGATCATGTGTGAGCTCACCCTTGCTGTCTCACACCCCCCCCACAGGAGAAGACCAGGAGGTACAAGTGGTGTCAAGTACCAAGGTGTTTGATCTGATCTAGGTGGCGTTTCCCAGTCGACATTGGCGCCGACGATCCTTAGTTCGTTTTATCTTTATTATTTTATTTTGTAATAAGTCTTCCGCTATGTAATAAGTACTCTGACGTTAATGACATTTATCTCTATACACTCTGTTATTATATGTGTTGTCTTCTTGGCGCATGTATGAGATGCACCCGGCTTTGTCCTTTAAAACCGGGTGTTACAGTCTCCTGAACTGCTTCGGCCTCCAAGTGGTTCAGTCTCCCATGATTATAGCGCGGCTGAGAGCGGTTGCTTGCTCCAGGCTGAGACACATTCTGCTTCGCTGGGGCATTGGGGCCTGACTGCTGCTGGGCTGCCTTCTTCGGACATTGCATCACCCAATGGCCTTGCTCTCCACAGTGGAAACATGCTCTGTTTCCAACCGGAGCTGGCGCTGCCTGACTGTTCTGCTGGTTTGCTGGGGCAGGAAGACGAGGTGCCTGCTGATTCTACCTCTGGAACTGACCTCCTCCTGACTGATTGTTCTGGTGATTCTGATACTGGTGCTGAGGATACTGCCTTTAAAACTGCTGCTGCTGAGGTGGACGCTGGTTCTGCTTGAACTGCTAAGGTTGATTGCCTGAGAAACGAGGATGATTGCTGCTTCCAGGCTGGGGTCCACTGACCTTGCGCTTGCGATCCTCCATCTCCTTACGCTTCCTCTCTGTCATGATTGCTCTGTCAATCAGGTGCTGGAATATCGGAAAGGTATGATTCATCAGCTGATACTGCAGAGGGTCGACCAAGCCTCTCAGGAAACGATACTGTCGCTTGGCCTCGGTGTTGACATCTTCAGGAGCATAGCGAGACAACTGCCGAAACCTGTCCCGGTACTCACTAACAGACAATGAGCCTTGCTTGAGGACTAGGAACTCCTCCTTCTTCACTGTCATCAGACCTGCAGAAACATGGTACTGACGAAAGCTACCTCTAAACTCTTCCCAGGTGATGGTGTCGGGGTTGGCATGGGTGGCGAGATAAGACTCCCACCAAGACTGAGCTGCTCCTCTCAACAGACGAGGACCATACAGGACTTTCTCTCTGTCATCACATTGAGCGGTATGCAACTCTCGCTCCACTGTGCGCAGCCAATATTCAGCATCCATGGGGTCATAAGAATGAGCAAACGTTGAGGGATAACCTCTCATGGATTCAGTATGCTTGTCTCTGGGCATCTGAGGCATCTGAGGCTGAGGTGGTGGCTGTTGCTGCTGCTACTGCTGAATGGCGGCCAGAGTCTGACCAATGGCTTGAACTGCCTGAGTCTTGAGAGCACCTAGAGGGGGGGTGAATAGGTGGTCCTAAAAAAACTTAAACTCAAAGCCACAAACTTGATTAAGTGTTAGCGCAATGAAGCCAAGTGGCTAGAGATGAGTTCTTGCAAAACACAATAACCACAAAGAGATCAACATAGAGAGGCACAGTGGTTTATCCCGTGGTTCGGCCAAGTCCAACACTTGCCTACTCCACGTTGTGGCGTCCCAACGGACGAGGGTTGCACTCAACCCCTTTCAAGCGGTCCAAAGACCCACTTGAATACCATGGTGTTTTGCTTTCGTTTCACTATATCCCGCTTGCGAGGAATCTCCACAACTTGGAGCCTCTCGCCCTTACAATTTGATTATCACAAAGAATCACAGAAGTAAGGATGGGATGAGCAACACACACAAGACACAAAATCAGAGCAACAATACGCACACAAGTCACAACACGAGCTCTCAACACAACTCGAAGAGTTCTCTACTCAAATGGAGCTCTAGTTGCTATCACAAAGAATCGAATGCGCGGAAATGAAGTCTTGGTGCTTAGGAATGCTCAAGGGATGCTTGGTGTGCTCCTCCATGCGCCTAGGGGTCCCTTTTATAGCCCCAAGGCAGCTAGGAGCCGTTGAGAGCAATCCAGGAAGGCAATTCTTGCCTTCTGTCGACTGGCGCACCGGACAGTCCGGTGCACCACCGGACACTGTCCGGTGCGGATTTCTTTCCTTTCTGGCGCAGCCGACCGTTGGAGACTTGGAGCCGTTGGCGCACCGGACACTGTCCGGTGCACACCGAACAGTCCGGTGCCCCCATCCGACCGTTGGCTCGGCCACGCGTCACGCGTGGATTGCGCGGCCGACTGTTGGCGCGCCCGACCGTTGGCTCACCGGACAGTCCGGTGTTTCATTGGACAGTCCGGTGAATTATAGCCGTACGATGTTGACTTGGTTTCCGAGAGCGGCGACTTCGCCTCAGCCGACTCACCGGACACTGTCCGGTGCACCACCGGACAGTCCGGTGATTTATAGCCGTACGCCACCGTCGAGACCCGAGAGCAGCCAGTTGACCAGACGCCAGCCTGGCGCACCGGACACTGTCTGTGTCCGGTGCACCACCGAACAGTCCGATGCACCCAGACTGAGCAGAGTCTTGGCTGCTCGAGCCAAGTCTTTTCCAATTAAATTTTCTCTGATTCTAGCACTTAGGCAAATATGTTAGTACACAAAAACCAATGTACTAAGTCTAGAATCATACCTTTGTGTTGACTTTGCACTCCTTCCACCATTTGGCATAGTTTCACATTAAACCATTTGTGTTGGCACTTGATCACCAAAATACTTAGAAATGGCCCAAGGGCACATTTCCCTTTCAATCTCCCCCTTTTTGGTGATTTATGCCAACACAAAAAAACAACTAAAGGAAGTGCAACAACAATGCAAATGAGAGCACAAATTTGTTTTGATCCAAATTTGGCATATTTGGATCATTCTTTGCCACCACTTGGTTTATTTTTGAAAATCAAACTCAATTTCCTATCTCTAAGTCAAACTCACTTGTTGAGACATAAAGAGAGGTATTCCAATAGAAATTGATCAAAGATTCAAAAACTCCCCCTTTTCCCATAATCAAGCATTCTCCCCCACAAGAGACAGACTTTTAGCACTAAGAGACAAAAAGAGTATTTTGACAAAACAACACTCTATTCTACTATTTTCAAAATTCTCAAGTGGTAGCTGATCCATTTCTTGCTTTGGCCTTATTTTCTCCCCTTTGGCATCAAGCACCAAAACGGGATCAATCTTGGCCCTTAAACCCCATTGCCTCACCAAAATCTTCAAATAAGAGTACAAAGGCAATAAGAATATGGAGATGAACTTGGAGTGAGTTACCCTCTCATCGGAGTGCAGTGGAAGTCTTGCATGGTCCAAGTTCACCTTTTCCCTTTCAATCCACCTTTGAGACTAAATCAAGCAAGCTCAAACATATGGTTAGTCTCAAAGGGTCAAGTTGTAGCACATCTCCCCCTAAATATGTGCATCACTCACACATGGACTTTTGAGGTCCGGGGAGAGTTTGTACAACTTGAGCACCATAAATAAACAAAATGCATAAGGGAACATGATCAAAGCATAATACACATGTATGCTACACATCAATCCAAGTTCCACGAATCTAAGACATTTAGCTCACTACGCAGCCTGCAAAAGGTCTTTCATCTAAAGGCTTGGTAAAGATATCGGCTAGCTGGTTCTCGGTGCTAATATAAAATACTTCGATATCTCCCTTTTGCTGGTGGTCTCTCAAAAAGTGATGCCGGATGTCAATGTGCTTTGTGCGGCTGTGCTCAACAGGATTGTCCGCCATGCGGATAGCACTCTCATTGTCACATAGGAGTGGGACTTTGCTCAGATTGTAGCCAAAGTCCCTGAGGGTTTGCCTCATCCAAAGTAGTTGTGCGCAACACTGTCCTGCGGCAACGTACTCGGCCTCAGCGGTGGATAGGGCAACAGAGGTTTGTTTCTTAGAACTCCACGACACCAGGGACCTTCCTAGAAATTGGCACGTCCCTGATGTACTCTTTATATCGACCTTACATCTAGCATAATCGGAGTCTGAGTATCCAATTAAGTCAAAGGTAGACCCCTTTGGATACCAGATCCCGAAGCAAGGCGTAGCGACTAAATATCTAAGAATTCGCTTCACAGCCACTAAGTGACACTCCCTTGGATCGGATTGAAATCTAGCACACAAGCATACACTAAGCATAATATCCGGTCTACTAGCACATAAGTAAAGCAAAGAACCTATCATGGACCGGTATGCTTTTTGATCAACGGACTTACCTCCTTTGTTGAGGTCGACGTGTCCGTCAGTTCCCATTGGAGTCTTCGCGGGCTTGGCGTCCTTCATCCCAAATCGCTTGAGCAAGTCTTGCGTATACTTTGTTTGGGAAATGAAAGTGTCATCCTTGAGTTGCTTCACTTGGAACCCAAGGAAGTAGTTCAACTCGCCCATCATCGACATCTCAAACTTTTGAGTCATCACCCTGCTAAACTCTTCACAAGACTGTTGGTTAGTAGAACCAAATATTATGTCATCGACATAAATTTGGCACACAAATAAGTCACCATCACATGTCTTAGTGAAAAGAGTTGGATCGGCTTTCCCAACCTTGAAAGCATTAGCAATTAAAAAGTTTCTAAGGCATTCATACCATGCTCTTGGGGCTTGCTTAAGTCCATAGAGCGCCTTAGAGAGCTTACCCACGTGGTCGGGGTACCGTTCATCCTCAAAGCCAGGGGGTTGCTCCACGTACATCTCCTCCTTGATTGGCCCGTTGAGGAAAGTGCTCTTAACATCCATTTGGTACAACCTGAAAGAATGGTGAGCGGCATAGGCTAACAAAATACGAATCAACTCTAGCCTAGCCACAGGAGCAAAAGTCTCCTCAAAGTCCAAACCTGCGACTTGGGCATAACCTTTTGCCACAAGTCGAGCCTTGTTTCTCGTCACCACCCCGTGCTCGTCCTGTTTGTTGCGGAAAACCCACTTGGTTCCCACAACATTTTGCTTGGGACGCGGCACCAGTGTCCAAACTTCATTACGCTTAAAGTTGTTGAGCTCTTCCTGCATGGCCAACACCCAGTCCAGATCTAGCAAGGCTTCTTCTACCCTGAAAGGCTCAATAGAAGAGACAAAAGAGTAATGCTCACAGAAATTAGCTAATCTAGAGCGAGTGGTTACTCCCTTGCTAATGTCACCCAAAATCTGGTCGACAGGATGGTTCCTTTGAATCATCGCTCGAACTTGAGTTTGAGGGGCCTGTGGTGCTTCTTCCTCTTCAACTTGGACATCCTGTGCTCCCCCTTGATCACACGCCTCCACTTGAGGTACCTGAACTCGGACCCGTTGTCGCTTCTTATCTTCTTCACCTTGAGCCCAAACTCATTTTGAGCTCTCCTTAGGAAGCGCTTGAGGGTCCCTTGGGTTTCAGATTTATCCTGCAAAAAGAATACCCAAGTGAAGCGGGAAAAATCATCAACAATTACTAAACCATACTTGCATCCCCCGATGCTGAGGTAGGCGATGGGTCCAAAGAGGTCCATATGCAGCAGCTCCAGGGGTCTTGATGTGGTCATCACATTCTTGCTGTGATGCGCACTTCCCACTTGTTTACCTACTTGACAAGCTGCACAAGGTCTATCTTTTCGAAATACACATTTGTTAGACCTAACACATGTTCTCCCTTTAGAAGTTTGTGAAAGTTCTTCATCCCCACATGTGCTAGACGGCGATGCCACAACCAGCCCATGCTAGTCTTAGCAATTAAGCATGCATCTAGACCGGCCTCCTCCTTTGCAAAATCAACTAAATAGAGTTTTCCGTCTAGTACACCCTTAAAAGCTAATGAACCGTCACTCCTAAAGATAGACACATCTACATTTGTGAATAAGAAATTGTATCCCATATTACATAATTGACTAACCGATAAAAGATTATAGCCTAGCGACTCTACCAAAAATACATTGGAAATAGAGTGCTCATTTGAGATGGCAATCTTGCCTAAGCCTTTAACTTTGCCTTGATTCCCGTCACCGAATATGATTGAGTCTTGGGAATCTTTGTTCTTGACGTAAGAGGTGAACATCTTCTTCTCCCCCGTCATGTGGTTTGTGCATCCGCTGTCGATAATCCAGCTTGATCCCCCGGATGCATAAACCTGCAAGGCAAATTAGGCTTGGGTCTTAGGTACCCAACTCTTGTTGGGTCCTACAAGGTTAGTTATAATAGACTTAGGGATCCAAATGCAAGTCTTATCTCCCTTGCATTTTGCCCCTAATTTCCTAGCAATCACTTTCTTATTCTTTCTACAAATTGCAAAGGAAGCATTACAAGCATGGTAAATTGTAGAGTGTTCATTACTTACATTCCTAGGTACATGAACAACATTTCTTCTAGGCATATGATGAATAACATTTTTCCTAGCCAAATTTCTACCATGCATAATAGAAGAACTTGAAGCAATCATGGTATGTGAATCAAAAGCATCATAACTTCTATCATAATGAACATTCCTAGAAGATCTCCTGTCATGATACATGAAAGCATGGTTCTTTTTAGTGCTATTAGTCATTGGAGCCTTCCCTTTCTCCTTGGCGGAGATGGGAGCCTTATGACTTGTTAAGTTCTTGGCTTCACTCTTAAAGCCAAGCCCATCCTTAATTGAGGGATGTCTACCAATAGTATAGGCATCCCTTGCAAATTTTAATTTATCAAATTCATTTTTGCTAGTCTTAAGTTGAGCATTAAGACTAGCCACTTCATCATTTAATTTAGAAATAGAAACTAGGTGTTCACTACAAGCATCAACATTAAAATCTTTACACCTATTGCAAATCACAACATGTTCTACACAAGAGGTTGATTTATTAGCTATTTCTAACTTAGCACTCAAGTCATCATTGATACTTTTTAAGCTAGAGATAGATTCATGGCATGTAGACAATTCACATGAAAGCACTTCATTTCTTTTAACTTCTAGAGCAAGAGAATTTTGCACACTAACAAATTTATCATGCTCTTCAAATAAAAGGTCCTCTTGCTTTTCTAACAATCTATTCTTCTCATTCAAAGCATCAATTAATTCATTGATTTTATCAATTTTGGTTCTATCTAAACCTTTGAATAAACATGCATAGTCTATTTCATCATCACTAGATTCATCTTCACTTGAAGAAGCGTAAGTACTAGTATTATGAGTGCTTACCTTCTTTTCCCTTGCCATGAGGCAGGTGTGATGCTCGTTGGGGAAGAGGGATGATTTGTTGAAGGCGGTGGCGGCGAGTCCTTCGTCGTCGGAGTCGGACGAGGAACAATCCGAGTCCCACTCTTTCCCAAGGTGTGCCTCGCCTTTAGCCTTCTTGTAAGTCTTTTTCTTTTCCCTCTTCTTTTCTTGATCCTGGTCACTATCATTATCGATATAATTAGCAATAAAGTGACCAACCTTACCGCACTTGAAGCAGGAGCGCTTTCCCTTCGTCTTGTTCTTTTTGGGATGCTCCTTGCGGCCCTTTAGCGTCGTCTTGAAGCGCTTGATGATGAGGGCCATTTCTTCCTCATTGAGCCCCGCCGCCTCAACTTGTGCCACCTTGCTAGGTAGCGCCTCCTTGCTATTTGTTGCCTTGAGAGCAATGGCTTGAGGCTCATGAATTGGACCATTCAACGCCTCATCGACGTACCTTGCCTCCTTGATCATCATCCGCCCGCTTACGAACTTTCCAAGTATTTCTTCGGGCGACATCTTGGTGTACCTAGGATTTTCACGAATATTGTTTACAAGATGTGGATCAAGGACAGTGAAAGACCTTAGCATTAGGCGGACGACATCGTGGTCCGTCCATCGCGTGCTTCCATAGCTCCTTATTTTGTTGATGAGGGTCTTGAGCCTATTGTATGTTTGGGTTGGCTCCTCTCCCCTGATCATTGCGAATCTCCCAAGTTCACCCTCCACCAACTCCATCTTGGTGAGCATGGTGACGTCATTTCCCTCATGAGAGATCCTGAGGGTGTCCCAAATCTGCTTGGCGTTATCCAAGCCACTTACCTTATGGTATTCATCCCTGCACAATGACGCTAAAAGAACAGTAGTAGCTTGTGCATTTTTATGAATTTGTTCATTGATGAACATGGGACTATCCGTACTATCAAATTGCATTCCATTTTCTACTATCTCCCATATACTTGGATGGAGAGAGAACAAGTGGCTACGCATTTTGTGACTCCAAAATCCGTAGTCCTCTCCATGAAAGTGAGGAGGTTTACCGAGGGGAATGGAAAGCAAATGAGTATTGGAACTTCGCGGAATACGAGAGTAATCAAAAGAGAAGTTCGAATTAACCGTCTTCTTTTTCTCGTAGTCGTTGTCGTCATCGTCCTTTTGGGAAGAAGAAGACTCGTCGCTGTCGTCGTAGTAGACAATCTTCTTAATACGTCTCTTCTTCTTCCCGTCCTTCTTCTTATGACTTGAGCCCGAGTCGGTGGGCTTGTCGTCTTTTGGCTCATTGATGAAGGACTCCTTCTCCTTGTCGTTGTTGATCACCATCCCCTTGCCCTTAGGATCCATCTCTTTGGGCGATTAGTCCCTTTCGTGAAGAGAACGGCTCTGGTACCAATTGAGAGCACCTAGAAGGGGGGTGAATAGGTGATCCTGAAAAAACTTAAACTCAAAGCCACAAACTTGATTAAGTGTTAGCGCAATGAAGCCAAGTGGCTAGAGATGAGTTCTTGCAAAACACGATAACCACAAAGAGATCAACACAGAGAGGCATAGTGGTTTATCCCGTGGTTCGGCCAAGTCCAACACTTGCCTACTCCACGTTGTGGCGTCCCAACGGACGAGGGTTGCACTCAACCCCTTTCAAGTGGTCCAAAGACCCACTTGAATACCACGGTGTTTTGCTTTCGTTTCACTATATCCCGCTTGCAAGGAATCTCCACAACTTGGAGCCTCTCGCCCTTACAATTTGATTATCACAAAGAATCACGGAAGTAAGGATGGGATGAGAAACACACACAAGACACAAAATTAGAGCAACAATACGCACACAAGTCACAACACGAGCTCTCAACACAACTCGAAGAGTTCTCTACTCAAATGGAGCTCTAGTTGCTATCACAAAGAATCGAATGTGCGGAAATGAAGTCTTGGTGCTTAGGAATTCTCAAGGGATGCTTGGTGTGCTCCTCCATGCGCCTAGGGGTCCCTTTTATAGCCCCAAGGCAGCTAGGAGCCGTTGAGAGCAATCCAGGAAGGCAATTCTTGCCTTCTGTCGACTGGCGCACCGGACAGTCCGGTGCACCACCGGACACTGTCCGGTGCAGATTTCTTTCCTTTCTGGCGCAGCCGACCGTTGGAGACTTGGAGCCGTTGGCACACCGGACAGTCCGGTGCCCCCATCCGGCCATTGGCTCGGCCATGCGTCACGCGCGGATTGCGCGGCCGACCGTTGGCGCGCCCGACCGTTGGCTCACCGGACAGTCCGGTGAATTATAGCCGTACGCTGTTGACTTGGTTCCCGAGAGCGGCGACTTCGCCTCAGCCGACTCACCGGACACTGTTCGGTGCACCACCGGATAATCCGGTGATTTATAGTCGTATGCCACCGTCGAGACCCGAGAGCAGCCAGTTGATGAGACGCCAACCTGGCGCACCGGACACTGTCCGGTGCACCACCGGACAGTCCGGTGCACCCAGACTGAGCAGAGTCTTGGCTGCTCGAGCCAAGTCTTTTCCAATTAAATTTTCTCTGATTCTAGCACTTAGGCAAATATGTTAGTACACAAAAACCAATGTACTAAGTCTAGAATCATACCTTTGTGTTGACTTTGCACTCCTTCCACCATTTGGCATAGTTTCACATTAAACCATTTGTGTTGGCACTTGATCACCAAAATACTTAGAAATGGCCCAAGGGCACATTTCCCTTTCAAGTCTGCATCAGGAACATCTGCTCGATGGACATCGGGGGCGGGGGCGACAGTTGCTGTTGCTAGGGTGCCTCATCCTGCTGAGCTGCTTGCTCCTGCTGAGCACGCCTTCCTCCTCTACGCCTATTTTCTGACATCTGCAGAATTCAACCACACATCAGAACTGATCTTGCAAACCTTGTAGCATAAGAAAAGAGTATAGAATTCTCCACAACACTGAATAGATGAGCATCTTCACTGATCTTCAACACAGACCAACACAGCTTCTCGGATAAAGAGGAAAGTGGAATAAAAGGCTTCCCAACTAGATAACTAACTTCATTAATATATAACAGGTAAACCAAAATGCAGGGGATGCCCACACTCTGGTGACAGTCATTACAAAGATCCAAATCCAGCATAGTTCATCACAACAAGCATAAAAGCACAGGATATAGCAAACTACCCTGTCTAACTAAGACTAACTAAGAGCGAGACTAACGCTAGGACTAAGACTAAGACTAAAACTTCTATATTAAGCATTTATTACAAGACTCAACACTGACGATCTATGGTTCTAAGTCTATCTTGGTCTTGCAGTCGGGATTGCCATAAGACTGGTGTCCACGCCGAGGTGAGCGGTACGGGTGCTGAGTCCCGACGGGAGCGGGGGAACCATCATCCAGGTGACGACGTTCCGCGCGCTCAGCCCGCAGTAGGGCGATCTCAGCACGAGCCCTACTCAGCTCGTCTAATGCATGGTCCAGCTCCGTGTTTAGCACGGCGGTTAGGTTGACTGTGTTGCTCAACCTAGGATTGTCCTCACCGACAGGTGAAACAATCACGCCTCCTATGCTGCCAGATGGATGGCGGGGGTAATACTTCAGGTTGAGACCGTCAGCTACCCCACCGAGCACTGAGCAGTAGTGCGAAAGCACACGCCGTGCGGCATCTTGCATGGCCGCCTCAGCTGAGTCCCGCTCAGAGATGGAATAGTGCTCTGAGTAGATCTCCGCACCCGGAGACCGTTCGTGGAAGTCGCCTCCCAGCAGTCCGGGTAGACCCCACGACTGTGCTGGAAGACCACACAGCGATACTCGACAGACCAAGTACGTCGGTCAAGTGCCCGACGTAGCAGGGTGTCGAGCGCATCGTGGAAGTGACACCCACGAGCAGCGTCACGAGTGATGGGTCGAGCAACCCATCCTTCCAACTCCTGGCCGGCAGAAAAGTCAGTGTCATGGCTCGAGCTGCTGTCGCCACCTCCGTCGTCTGGGTCTCCTCTAGCAGCTACTCCAGGGGCTGGGGTGCTCAGTGGTGGTGCAGGGGGCGCCTCCAGGGGAAGCACGGGGGAGCAGCTCCTCACAGACTCTATCTCCTGCTGGAGCGAGAAAGAAGAGCCCTGCTGCTCCTGTCGTCGACGCTCCTGCTCCTCATGCAGGCGGTGGTGCAGCCTCTCCAAGTTGCTGGACTGACCGGTCACGGGACGGCAAAGCGGACGCTCCGCGAGACGGGAGGGTAAGAAGGGGATGACAAACTTCCGTGCAGTGTGTCTAAGACGAGCCATCTACAAAAAGACACTGCAAGCATAAGAGTGAGAACAGAACTAGTATGACCAGCAAGTAATAAACCATAAATAAATGAAGGATCAGAATAAAACACAATTTTCAGCAAGGTATAATATATAGTAGAACATAGGTTTGGTCGATATGACCAACTTTTGAAGGGATACCAAAGTCAAGGTAGGGACAGAGGTCTATAATCCTTAGAACGGTCATTCTACTCTAGGTTAGCGGTCCTACAGTCAACACGGCTTTGATACCACCTATGTCACACCCGATTTTAGAAGGCAAACCGAATGCGAACCATGTACGTGCCAGGATCAGCAATTCACGTACACAGCAGTTACATAACATGGACATCATCACACAGTGCTCAAATAGTATTAAAAAGGGAAATAATAGTCGATTACACCATATGTCTGAGACATCCACATAGTCTTTACAATAATCAAAGTGCGAAAACGAAACGTAGATAAATGCGGCCTTCACAGGCAGCCGACTGGGGGGGTCGTTGCTAACCCACGCCTAGAACTCGTCATAGTCTTGGAACTCCTGGAAGTCTCCTTCCACGGCTTCATCTTCTCCTGAGCAGTGGTTGCAATGCGGACAACCTGGGGAAGGGGGGATTTGGTGTGTAGAGCAAGGGTGAGTACACATCAACATACTCAGCAAGTATCCTGTTTAGCTGTAGTGGACTAGCTTTATGTGGGGGTAAGTCAAGCAGTTGCTTTTAGTTGACCAGATTATTATTACTAGTAGAGAAAGCCAAGTTTTAGATTTAGCCCATGTTATTAACCCAAACGTACTCCTTTCCAAACGGAAAGAGTACCGTCATTACCAAGAACTATCAACCTCGTTGCCACCTGTAATCCGAACATCTCTGATCAAGTACCACTAATCACTGGAGCTCCCTTGGCCGCTCATAACTGTGAGCACGGCTGATATATCAGTTTTCATACACTCTGCAGAGGTTGTGCACTTTACCCACAAGCCGTGTGTTGGGGACTTGTTCTCAAAGGCTATGAATTAAGAACAAGGCAACACAGAAGGGAGTTAATGGTTAATGTCCTTCGTCCTCTGAAACGTTATTTCCCTTAGGATATAACGACTTTGGACGAAGGTTAAGAAGGACATACCTTCTTCATCGCAATTAATATCAATGAAAGGAAAAGCATGTGAAACATGAAAGAATACATGATTATTCATATAACATTATTAAATGTCCCCATTATATAATTATGAAAGAATAAGAACAATATTGAATTACATTTGTACCTTCAATTTGAAAGGCCAGAGTACAAGGATGACGGAGAGCAAATGTCAAGTTCGCGTGAACAGTACGGGGTACTGTTCATCTATTTATAGACACAGGACACAGCCTGTGAAGAATTACAATTATGCCCCTCATAAAAGTTTACAACACTGACTCAGACCTTTATGGACTAAAAGGTCATTCTATCTTTAAGTCGGTTTGTAATACCGAAGCTTCATGAAGAGGGACCTTCGGTCATCTTCTGCGAACAGCTTCAGCCGAAGCTGCTTCTTCCTACAAGACCTTCGGCGCGACGAAGCATAGTCCCAACAGTAGCCCCTTTCGCGGCGCTAGATCGTTTTTCATAACGATTCCCTTTCTGCCCGGAGAGAGCTACTCCCCATTGACCACTACCTAGGTGGTCCAGCAGGGCATCACTACATAGCCTATACAAAGATTTCCCGAGGCTGTAGCCACCCGTTAGGTTTCCTAAATGTACCGCACTCCTCCCCAAGGGGCAAATCAACCTTGGCAGAGCGAGCCGCATACACCGAGCCCCATTAACGGCACGACGGCTAAGCGAACTACACCCCGGATCCTCTAATTATTCAGCTAAGGGCGTCCCACTCCACCCTCATGGTTGCACTGTTTTCCCGGGCGGTCATCCAACGAACAGGTCCTTACGGGGAGGCACTCGAGAAACCGCTCGAGCCCCCTTGAAGGTCACAAGTATAACATCATAATAAAGAGAGGAAAACAGCGTATCATTGATAATTCTCATCATGTTCATTGATTAGAGTTGAGCAATAGCATAAGACTAATCAATAATAATCCAACCCAAATAGGTAAACAAGGACATGGATAACAAAAGCTAGTCAATCCTTAGGTATAACTGTGAAATGCGGGAGGTGAATTAAAGAATGTATAGGACAGAGATAGGTTAAGGGACACTTGCCTCCACCAACCGACTGCTGCTCAGGGGCTTCACCTGCGAGTTGTTAGGGCTCTTCAACCGGATCGTTCTCTATGCAGACGCAAACATATATACATCCACACATTTAATACAAAAGAATAGTACACCATACAATAGAATGCAGTAAATAAACAGATGTTCCATGCGGGCTCGTAATTAAGGTTAAGAGAGAAAGAGAAAAAAGACAGTCGAGAAACGATCACGTTACATTATTATAAATTAAACCACTCGCTTAATAGAAGGGAATTAATTTGGACACTACGTTTTAGCATAAAGTAAAGTCAAGTTCCACATTTAATCATTATAAACAATTGAAGATGAATGAAAGGGAGTGGTCGCACGGCGAGACGTACGACATAACATTTAGATTGAATTAAGAAGTAAACGACTCGCCGCGTGACAGAGCGCGCAACAAGACACTTGCATTACTTATAAAGAGACGTTAAGCATCGCGCGACAAAACGCACGACGACATATGTCAACAGAGCTGAGTTTAAAGTGGAACGCGCGACGTCGCACCTTAAACAACCTGAAATTAAAATAGATCGTCGCGCGACGAAGCGCGCGACATAGCACATTAATAGAATCCGAAATTAGACAAATTCGTCGTGCGACGAAGCGCGCAATGCAACACTTTAATAAATATAAATTAAAAGAATCGTCGCGCGACGAAGCGCGCGACGCAGCACGTTGACTACACAAATTAACATCAATTAAAACGGGGTTAAGCGCAGTGCGACTACGGTCGCACGCGCGAGAGCGCGCTATGCGTGCCGAAGGCACACGAACTGTGCAGGCGCGCGGGACGCGAGTCGTCGGGGCACGGGCGTGGGCAGGGGCACGACTGGGGGGCGTACGACCGAGAGCGCGGGGGCAGGCACGACCGCTGGGGCGCGCGACGAGGGCGCAGCCGCCGGGGCACGGCCGGGGAGCGGGGGCTCGCGACGGGGCAGGCTCGGTGGGGCGAGGGCACGCGGGCAGGGGCCGAGCCGCCGGCGCCGGGCGCGAGGCACGCGCGGGCGCAGGGCCGAGCCGCCGGCGTCGGGCGCGGGCAGGGTGCCGTGGGCGCGGGGAGGTTGCCGGGGGGGACGTGGCGGGGCTCACCGGGCGCGGGGGAGGGAGGGGCTCGCCGGGGCCGAGCGCGCGCGAGGGAGGGGCTCGCCGGGCACGGCTCGCTGGGGCGGGGCCGAGGCTAGGCGCGGGGACGCCGGGGCGGCGCGGGCGTGGCCGCGGGGGGGCACGAGCGCGCGAGCCGAGGGCGACGCGGGCGCTAGGGCGCGTGGCGCGCGCGAGCAGGGGAAGAAGAAGGGAGAGGGAGGGAGAGAGAGAAGGGAAGGGGAGGGGAAAAACTCACCTCCGGGGATCCAAATTCTGGTGATCACGACTCCAAACCCTAGGGCACCACAGGGAGAGAGAGAGAGGTGGAAGAAGGAGAGGGAGGTTACTGCGGGGGAGAAATCAAATGAGCCAAACGGATCTGGGGAAGGGGGGCGCAGGGGGTGGGCAGGGGCACCAGGGGCGCGCGGGCCGGACCGGCCCGGACCGGGTCGGGCTGAGCCGGGCTGGGCTGGGTCACATCGCGGATCGAAACCCATGACACGCACGACCATTAAACGGAATTAAATCGTGAACCGAAATTCGAGATGAACACGCGACATCAGACAAAGAAATGCGCTTTGGCATGATGCAACACCCATGACACTTAGGTTTTGTTTATACATGACACGGACACCTGTCACTATACTGGTTTGAAATTGGGAAAAAGGAGGCGAAACGGGAAGAGAAAAGAGAGTAACGCCCGAATTTGGTGAGAGAAAAGAAGAAAAAAATTCTACTCCCAAATTCAGGGCGTTACAAATGTCCATAATTACATCTGCATATACGTATAGGCATAAATAGAATTCATAAGATAACTAAACAACTTGGATTATCCTCTATTAAAATGTATCTATTTCATAGAGATCTCTTATCTTAAAAGACTCTCTCTTATCTTACATGATCCATCTTATCTTAAAAGATACTCTCTTACTTTAATGGACTTATCACATCTCGAAAGGATTCTCATCTTATCCTAATAGATCTAACTAATCTTAGAAGATTCTACCATGATCTTAGAGTATCATCTCGACCTAATGAGCATACTTATCCCCACCACCTTGCTTATCTCATAAAAGTGTAACAAACATGATCTATTTCAAAATAAATTAAGTAGATCTTATATAGTCTAATTTGATTACACCAATTTAAATCCTTATCCCATACAATTTGATCAGATCTAATATAATGGACAAACCTGATAGATAATACTGGGAAATTGGATTAGACCCTATCCACCTGTTCTAACATGATTCACTAGGCACTAAATTAAGAATAACCGACCAACTCGGCCTTATGCAACTACCTTAACCGTTCGATGGTTGCATAACTCCTCTGTTTTAATTTAAACAGAAAATTCTGATCTACCTCAAGTATTAACTAAACCATATTCCTATAAATGAGTTTTAAATCTAAATTGGTGTCTTAGACCAACTCGTCCGAAAAAAAACCCACGACCGAGCCTATGTTATAGGTTGCCCGAACCGTTTATCTCGAAGGCAAAGTAAAACTCTGTTTAATCTACCTACCCCTATACCGCAATTGTTATCCCAACTCAGATATAGGCATCCAGCACCACAACCGATGGTTCTTGAACCAAAAACCAAACCCAAAAAAAGTTAACTTCGGCAATGAAAAATATGAGTAGAAACAGATCTTCAGATGAATCAAGATTCACCACCCCGCATAAGTCTCCATTACTTAACATCCTTCCACCCCAAATCTTCTCTACACCCACCTAATGGCAAAAATTTGAAGTACCCTTGATGTCTATGTCACACCTGCTAATGGCATGAAAATTGTATGTGTATAAAAGTATACTAATTGGAAGTTCCACTAAAAAATATATATACTGGAAATTTCATAAAAATAAAGTCAGCTTGATATGCTCAACTAAATGGTATTCATAATTAGAATCATGGAATCTAATGACAGTCACTTAACAAGTGAGCACTAGTGAGATAAACTAGATCCTACTCCTATAAACCTTATCCTCCTCTCATGCACTCAAATCTAAATTAGTGCATTAAACAAACTCACCCATGAGCATAAGAGCTAACCCAACCTATAGAGTCATGATGAATGGTACAATCAATCTGTCTCCACCTAACACCAAACAAGATTTTGATCTACATCATGTAGTCTATCCCACCCATATCTATCTCATCATGACCGATTCTATCCTATCTTTGGATATTCACCTTATACGACTAGTTATCTCAAGCTTGGTATAAAATAAAGATTAAGCCCTGCCAAAGAATCTTCAAATCATAACCAACTATTGGCCTATTCATTCTGCTTACCAAATACTTTTCCTTGCAAAACTATATTCCCATATGCTTCTAACTCTCATGGTCAATACCAGGAAGGGAAGATTATCAAGCAACAGCAAACAGAAATGGATCCTCCAAATCCTCCACCTGTCGAAATCGATCAAGTGGTTGCCGCCCAAAGGCTGGTAATACAACAATTAACAGACATGGTGATCGAAATGCAAAATCAGATAAGACAAGAACGCGAGGAAATACGTCAGGTCCGTCTGGAGATACGTCAAGAAATAAGGCAAGCACGGTTGGAAAGACAACAACAACGCCCACCACCTCCACCATCACCAGCAACTCCACCAAGCTATATAAACATATATATATAAATTACTACTATTTATAAGATCTAAATGTTACTTTAGTTAGTAAATAGTATGATACTATTTCAGGAGGAATAATAAGGTATAATTGACCCATGTGTTGCTAATCAATCGTGCATCATGTTGAGATTTTGTTTGTGCATATGTGTTGAGACAATATAAGTATACACCCTTTCCTTACAAATCTCGAGGACGAGATTTCTGTTAAGGGGGTAGGATTTGTAAAGCCCTAAAATTGGTATAATAAAAAAATGCATATATTGATATAAAAGTGATTTGGAATTGTGGAACCTTAAGAGATTTATTAGGTTTTCTTTCTTTGTGCATATTCAATTAATAGGAATTAAGGTAGTCAAATAACAAATAAATAAATACGGAAATAGGCATCTAACACTGAGGTTCTTGTTTTGTACTCAAAATTGTGAAAACAAGTTTAAGTTTGGAAAGTAGGAATAGAAAATAGAAAAGAAAAGAGAAGGGAAATGATATACACTATAACAAAAAAATAGTATTAATGCAAATAGAAGAAAATATATCCTCAATAAAGTTGTGTATGATATTTAGGAATTTGAAAAGTATAAACCAGAAATTTAAACTTAGTTTGAATCTTTGAATTTGGAAATAAAATAGAATTAAGAAAGGAAGAAAAAGATAAAGAAAACTGGAGCTGTGGGCCTAATCCCCACCTGCGTGGCCCATCCAGCCGGCCCAGCTGCTGATCCCGCACGCACACAGCTTCAACGCATCGCACTGCCGCGTGGGGCCCATGGTCCAGCCTTCCACTCCTCAGACTTTGTCGCGGTGCTGCGCCAGCCCTTCTGTCACTGACTGGTGCTCCCCACTGGACAGGCCTCCACCGCGCGCACGCCTGGACTCCTCCTGTCCTCACTAGCGTGTGGCTCCCACACGTCGGCAGCCCCATCTCGCAACAACGCGCGCGTGCTCCTATCCGCATGCCGTCCGCCATGTGGGACCCGAGGATCAGGCCATCGGCTTCAACCACTATGACCGATGTTGCGGGCGCATTCGTCGGCAAACCCGGTCTTCGCGCGTGGCCATGGCGGCATCCCCTAGGCCACGCTTGGACTCGGCCTCGACAGCTATATAGGTGGGACCACTTTGTCAGCCAAACCCCAAACCCCCAACCTCTGTAGAACTTCTTTCCTCGCCTGGGAACAGCTTCGCCGTACTGGCCACCGAGATCCGCAGCGCTGGAGTCGATTGCACACGGGGCATCGGTTGTACCGTGTGTGAAAGGGAAATAGGGTCAAACCTTTTCCAATATGAATTTTGGTGGTTAAATTGCCCAACACAAGTTATTGGACTAACTAGTTTGCTCTAGAAAATATGTTCTACAGGTGCCAAAGGTTCACAACAAACCAATACAAAGTCAAAAGAAAGGGTTCAAAACAAAGGAGCAAAGTATACCGAAGGCAGCCCTGGTCTGGCGCACAGGACTGTCCGGTGTGCCACCGGACAGTGTCCGGTGGACCACCGGACAGTGTCCGGTGCACTAGGGAGATCGACGCTGAACTTGCTAGCTTCGGGAATTTGGGAGACCGCTCCGCTATAATTCACCGGATGCCAGCGGAGCAACGGCTACTTCGCGCCAACGGTCGTCTGCAGAAGGCATTAAATGCGCTACAGTGCGCGCCTGCGAGCGCATAAGTCAGAGCAGGCACCAGAAGGCGCACCGGACAGTCTACAGGACCTGTCCGGTGCACCACCGGACTGTCCGGTGGCCCCACAAGTCAGAGCTCCAACGATCGAACCCTAACGGTTGGGTGACGTGGCGCACCGGACTGTCCAGTGCGCCCGTCGACAGAAGCTATCCCCAACGGCCATTTTGGTGGTTGGGGCTATAAATACCCCCAACCACCCCACATTCATGGTATCCAAGTTTTTAGCCTTCAAACCTCATACAAGAGCTATAGCATTCAATACAAGACACAAACAAAGAGATCAAATCCTCTCCCAAGTCCGGAATCACTCCAAACAAATTAGTGACTAGAGAGAGAGACTTTTGTGTTCTTTTGAGCTCTTGCGCTTGGATTGCTTTTCTTCTTCCTCGTTCTTGTTTCCATAACACTTGTAATCAAAACAAGAGACACCAATTGTATGGTGGTCCTTGTAGTGGACTTAGTGTCCCATTTTATTGAGAAGAGAAGCTCACTCGGTCTAAGTGACCGTTTGAGAGAGGGAAAGGGTTGAAAGAGACCCAGTCTTTGTGACCACCTCAACGGGGAGTAGGTTTGCAAGAACCGAACCTCGGTAAAACAAATCACCGAGTCATCCATTCTTATTTGCTTGTGATTTGTTTTTGCCCTCTCTTTCGGACTCGTCTATATTTCTAACGCTAACCCCGGCTTGTAGTTGTGCTTAAGTTTATAATTCTCAGATTCCGCCTATTCACCCCACCCCCCCTCTAGGCGACTTTCAGTGTGTATTTGAGGCCATACCGAAGCCGGGGCTACCCTCTCATCGCCCCTACGTCTGCACCCCTGGTCTAGTGCCACACGAAGGGAGAGAGAAAGGAAGCAGCTCCAGCCGCCGCCCTTTGGCCCTGTTAATTCATCGCGTTTGATTCCGGGGAAGTGCTCGATTGGTGTCTCCTGCGCGTCTGGAAACCGTCCGTGGCCTTTCCGGGTGCGATCGAGGGCCAACGACGTCGAAATCGCTCGCCGTAGCTCAAGCGCCGCCGCGGGTCCGCTCTCCTCCATGGGCAGGGAATCCCACAGCTCCGATCGCGGTGAGAACTACTTCTTTAGATTCGCCATGTTCCCCGATTCGATTTGCGCTAGTTGGTCGGCGAGTGGGGATCTCAGGTCGTGGGAACGCTATCGCCGGTAATGGCCACCGCCGCCTTGGGGGCACTGCTCCGCCCCGGCCAGCCGTGGGTTGGGGATGAGTCCCAGTGACCGTAGATCTAGGGGTAGACGGCCAAGATTAGTCCATGAGATATCCCTTCAGCACTATAGAATCCGGGCCGTCGATGGGTGATCCAGCGGCTGCGATTAAATGAGGAAGTAACCTTTCACGGCAGCGAGTCTTAGCCGTTTGATAGGGATCGTGTGGCCACAGTTAGATGTACTGGTTTAGTTATAATGCGAGATCTAATCTAGGCCATCGACGGGTGATCCGACGGCCCTAGATTCTTGATACCCTTTCGGCCGGTTCTTTTTACTAAAGGAACCCTAAACTATTTCGATATAAACCCGCCATCCCCCACGGGGTAAGCATGAGTCTTAGGAAAAAAATATGATTTAGCCCCTGGGTTTCTGTTTATTTCACGCACAACCGAGAGTGTTGGTAAATCAGAGAAAATATTTATAAATTGATTTTCCAATATAGAAATAATTGCACAAACTTATTTAATTCATAGAAAATGCATACTTAGTCCAAATTTATTCATTCCAGTTTCTATAATTCTATAATATTATTGTTTATCATATAGTACCTCTGTTTTCACATGAAAGTCACATTAAAATTTACATCTTATTTAATCTTGTTCAAAACACATAAAATCATTAGAAATTCATAACTTAAAATCTATTATTCCGATTTGACCCATTTAAGTTGCGTTAGCCTCGTACAAATATTTACTATGCAATAACAACATTTATTATACCATGTCTCATTATTTTATAATTAGATCTGTATTTAACTGATATTGGTTAGAATGATTAAACTGCTTATCATTATAATCTACTAGAATATGATCTATGATCAATTTATGACTTAGATTAAAGTTGAGATAATTATTTATAGAATAACCTCTCATATGATTCATATTAACCAATTTATAATATAGTTTAGTATTTTAATCGCATAGATCTTCTATAAAAATCATAACTCCTTAACCGTAGCTCCGATTTTAGTGGTTCTCGATTCCGCAATCTCGTAGCGACGCGTAGATTATTATTATTCAATTTGTACTCATGTTTGGTGTGATGTTAATTTTGTCTATACCATGTCTGTTTGTATTGCTACGACTAGCGCGAGGTCACGAGGATCCAAAGAATCACCCTAGTTACTGGAATCTCAAGTGCCAGGCAAGTTGTGCCATTGATCACATTTGTTACCCAATAATATTCTTTATTATCACTTATTCAATGCATAGGTTTAATTTTGATGGGACCCAATAGATCACCCTAGTTTGTTTATCCTGTTTACCTTATTTATCCCTGAATCAATTGGGTAGTTATGCTATTGCTTTATATGGTTTTGGAATAATATTTTATTACATCCATGTTCCAATTATTTTGTTATATTATTTATGTTCATGATAAGATCATTATGTTAATTGGAACATGGAGCGACCACCCGGGAAAACAGTGCTACCACAAGGGTTTAATGAGACGCCCTTGGCTGATTAACTAGGAAAGCTAGTGGATGACTACCTTACCAGAAAGGGGCAAGGGCAGTAGGGGAGTGGTCAGTGTAGGGAGGTCCTTGGGTTGATTTTGCTGCGATGGCGGTCAGGCGAGGGATTCCTGCACTGGAGCTTCCTATAAACTGTAGCGGGTTTTCTGAAGCTAGTGGAACTTTGTAAAGGCCTCGTAGTGTTACCCTGCCTCGCTTCCTTGGTAGAGGTGTATGGGATTCATGACCCCTTCGCAGATGGGTAACACGGCTGGGTAAAGATGCGTAACCTCTGCAGAGTGTAAAACTAGTATACTAGTCGTGCTCACGGCCATGAGCGGCTTGGACCCTCACATGATTAAACTATGGAACTTAAATTCAATTTGTCATTTGCATTGCATGAGATTAGTTATTAATTTTGTTTTATTATTTACTAAGGTTTGGTATTTACTTATATTTAGTAATTGCTAATAAAATTTTGACCAACTTATAAAAGCAATGCTCAGCTTCAACCTTTATTTTATTGATCAGCCTTATACTTCACATGAACTCCTACTTTTGGTGAGTTTATGCCACATTATTCCCCACAACTTGTTGAGCGATGAACATGTGTGAGTTTGTGTCCAATGAGGAACAGGAGCTGTATGTCCTGGAGAAGAACACCTGATCTGATCAGCGAGCTAGTGACCTGTGGAATTACACGTGCACAGCACAGGTTACCCTTCTGCTGTGTATTGTAATGTAAGGCCATCAACATGTATACGGTATACCGCCGCAACAGCTGGGCAGTGGGACCCGGCGGCAGGACAAGGCTGATGACTAGACGGAGCCCGCCCTGCCTAGTGGCCTTACTGGGCATGAAGTGTACTGTTTGGTAGAATGTTATAGCCTTTGCGCATCATTCGGAAATTTGAAATATGTCGGTGTTTTTTTTTTGCAATATTCGTCCTCTAATTAAAATATGTGATCCTCATTGTGACAATGTTTCCTACAGTAGAGGGTAGACTAATCATGTCTGTTGTGAAAAATGTTTCCAGTAGTAGACTAATCGTGTTAGCTGAAATCCATTTTCCAGGGCGCAAGATGCAGAGCGCTTGAAGAGAGAAACAGTTCATTGTGTTCCTGATTTTTCTAAATATTTCTTATTTTTCTTTGATTTTTTTCCTGATTTTCTTGAAGTATTTTTCTCTCAACAAGAGCATTTGCCCCTTGGTTGTCAAATAGTGACAAGAAAGTACACTGGATTGGTACGACATTCTACATAGCCAGCAGGTGTCATGTAACCAAAACCAAACCCACGAGTTATCCGACCCCGAAATATAAGAGGCCGTCCATGTAAAAGTGTCATGTAGTATTCAATTGTCAGCAACATTTGTTGTTGGCCTTAGGATTGTTTTTTTTTGTATTTTTTTTAGTTCTTGTTCGGTTATTTCTATCCATATAGATTAAAAAGGATTAGAAAATTTTTAAATTATTTAGGATTTAAACTCACTTAATTCTATCTAATTCACGTGAATTAAGAGCCAAACTTATATTTTTTTATTCTTTTGTTTCGTATGAAACGAGGGTATCTAGTACGACCAGGTGGCTCGGGTAAAAAACGACAGACTGTTGCCTGCTGGGGACTGGGGCCCGCTGCGGGCCTGCCGCTGCACGCGGTGACAAATCGACTGACCGACCGCTGCTGCCGCGCAGCGTTGACCGGTCAAACGGGCCCCCATCCCTACCCGCTCGGCCGCTCCTATGATCCTATCCATCTCTTTCTCTGTATCTAGCTGGTTGCCTGGTTGCAGCCAGCCATTGACCCACTCACCCACCCACCCGCGCGCCGTCGGCGTCGCCATCACCGTCGCACCGCGCGCTGCTCCCAGCCTCCCTTTCCCTTCCCTGGCTGCTTGGCTGGGTTAGTTGATTGACTCCCAGTAAAACGGGCAGCACTGCACGGCACGACAGAACCCACTCGGCCACTCCCGCCTCTCTCTATACCCAGCTACTCGCACGCAGATCCACCCACCCACCCATCGTTCCTTCCGTTCCGTCCGTCCACTTGCCGTTGCCGACCACAACCCGCTCCCGGAGGACGGCGGGATGAGGGGGCAAGCCAACGGAGTGGAGGACCGCCGGCAGCGGGGCGACGACCACGAGGCGGACAACGACGGCGAGGAGGCGGAGGAAGAGGAGGGCGACGACGAGGGCCGCCACCGGGGCCAGGGCCCGCCGCAGCAGCGGCGGCACCAGGCCCAGAGGCCGTACTCCGGCCCGCAGCAGCAGCAGCAGCAGCCGCAGCCGCGCCCGCCGCCGCCGCTCGCCAGGAACGTCGGCTACGTCGGCAAGCACCGCCTCTCCGCCGCCATCGCCCGCCTCGACCAGGAGCTCCAGTCCCTCCAGGTTACTACTGCGCTCAGCTTGCTCCCCTCCCCTCCCCGCCCTCCTCTCCCTCGCACCTTTGTTCGATCAACGGCAACCGCGGTCGACTCCTTCCTAGCTCGTCCGTAGTAGAGTCAACCTGCTGCTGCCACAGCCGGGCGCGATCCAGATCTTGCCTGCCGCCTATCAAGCTGCGCGATTCTAAGCATCGAATCCGGTGCCCCGTTCGTGCCGTGTCCCGCGCATCGTATATTGCTGCTCGATTTGTTATGCGTTTTTTTTTTTTGCCTCTATGCAAGCAAACAGAAGGAGGGAATACCTTGCTGGCTTGCTGTCTAGTGCTGCAGTGGGAAACTGTAAATGGAGGACGACCCAGGTAGCGGTGAAGGCAAAACACTTTATTCACCTATATATATCTTTGCTGTATGTAGTGTAGTAAGCCGATTGTGAAGCTACCACAAAAAAAAAGATCAGCAAGATATGCATTAGAAAATGCTTGATATGCATGTGCGATGATACAAGATCAGCAAGCGGAAATGCTTAGAAAAAAAACTGTTCTTATTGATCCTCACTGCACCAGAGTAACTCGATTGGAAAGGAAACATTTGAAAGAAATTGCCAGCCTTATTACTCGCCATTTGCACCTATCTGCTGTCACTCTATCTACAGAAACACAGGGCCTTTTCTTCTGGATGTGGAGGGCCATCTGGAACTTGTTAGCGAGGCTTCGTCTTGTAGGCTAGTGTTTATGATTTCCCATCGTGTTCTTTGATCAGTCTGGCGTCTAGAAATATGCGGTGGTGAGATTCTTTTGAATATCTGCTGTTTCTTTGCACAGGATGAGTAGAACACTAATCTAAAAAAAACATTACTCTTTAATCAACTGATCGTTTGAGTTTAAAAGGAATATTAATGATCAATACTTTGTGCTGACTATCTGCGTTACTTGTTTAGAGATTTTTAGAGGACATGAGGCATCCGAATTTATCATGTGCCAGTTTTTTTAAAAAAAAATCAAAAAGTCATGTATGTAGTACACAAACTTAAATATAGCTAAGGATAAGATCAAGCAGAGCTGGCACTACAACAATGCCCTAGATGTCGAGTCAAAAATAGCAAGCAGTGGTACTAATCATATGTTCATAGTACAAAGTTGAATAAAAACTGAAGAGATGATCAAGTCGAGGAAGTGGATCAATTTGGTGGCTTTGATTTTTTTCCCCCTAGAGTACATGGAGCTGTAAATTGAAGCTGGTTTTAGGGTAACACTTCATCATAGATGAATATGAGATTAAACTTTTGAAGGTCTATTTAACTTAATGTGTACTACATACATGGTTTTTTGAGGTCTGCAACACACTTTTTTTATAACAAGGTTTGGCCACACGTTGGGTTGATTTTATTTTGGATAAAGAGGGTGCACTAACCCTAACCCTATAGTACATTGTACTACCTCCGTCCTCGAATATTTGTCGCCCTCTAGTTTACTTTTGAACTAAAACGCGACGAATAAAAAAGAACGGAGGGAGTATTATTTTGTTACTAGCAAACGTGCCCATGCGACGCAACGGAACACCATAAGTGTAGGAATATCATCGCTAGATGTCAGTTGTTCTAACTCGTATAAACGGAGGTCATGAGTGTAGTTCACATACAAGATACATAGGGCACGAGCCGATATGTATTAGAACCGGACTTCGTATGCATCAGCGCTAGATGGAGCCCTAAGTATATGCATCATAAGTCGGGTCAGCGTCATATACGAAGGAAACACTTCACTGTCGGGTAGTTAGGGGAAGGTGTACGAAAAAAATGGGCAGGGTGAAATTTTGCTTCTTTAATATTAGGTATAGACATAGATTAGAACCCTATGTTTTGTGTCCCAAACATTAGCATGACACATGATTTACTTCCGCATGAACTGGTTTTGCTTCGTGGTAGTTATACCTGTACATGTGGGCTGGCCTGGCCCGACACGGGACAGGCCCACAAAAGCACGACCCACAAAGGCACAGCCCACAAACGCACATCTAATTATGGACCGTACCGTACCAGCACGTGTGTCCAGTCATCGGCCCACGGTACGGCCCACATTTAGTTATGTGTGTCAGGCCGGCCCAAAATGCCTTAATGTGTCATACAGGCCCATATACATACAACAACAATACATAAACAAAAAGTATAAAATATATATGACCAAAATAAAACTAAGATATTTTGTGGATACACATTAAAAACCTTTGGTTAGAAAGAAAAAAATATTATAACTAGCTCAAAAATAATATTCAGTTCTCTGTTCAGTGTTTAATTGAGTACTATACAGCCATACAAAATACATATACAATGATCATCATCACTATTCACTATCTCCATCTAGGTATTGGTTCTTGAAGGTCTATTGAAGCTCTAGATTCTCCAAGTTGTGCTGGCCATGTGGGCTTTGATGGACCTTAGTTAAATACTGAGTCTATATTTAGTGGGCTGCGATGTGCCTTAGTTAAATGGGTCATGTCAGGCCGGCTCATGGGCTTGACTTGAGGCCCAGGCACGGGTCACATATTAGGCCGTGCCGGCCCAGGCCTACAATTAGGTTGGGCCGTGCCAGAAATTGTGTGCTTTGGGCTGGCCAATTAGACACAGCACAAATGTACACCTATACTGTTAGTATTAAGTGTAGAACTAGTGCTCTGAAATCTCACCGGACTGGCCGGAGCTGGTATTTGCATTTCTCGGTGAAAAATTATATTGAATATTTATGTGACTCGATACAGATGGGAGTACACAGAATCACAGTAGTTTGGCTTTCGTCTCTGTTGCGTTGCCCCTTTGTGTCTTTTTACAAAACCAAAAGAAACTGGATTTGGATTCGAAGGCGCGGAACTTGATCTTCGGTTCTGTACCATCTGGCTACAGACATGCTCACTTGGGAGGTTATAGGTTGTAACCTGTATGGCCATATCCTTCAGAATGTAGGGTGCAGTGGAAACCATAACTCTAACTAGTACCTACATCGTACATAGTCCCTGTGGAATGATCAATTGTGCGACTGCTATGGAATAACAGCTTTTTTTTGTATTTCGCAACAAAGTGCTACCTTGTTGTTGTTGTTGTTGTTGTTGTTGTTGTTTTCTGTGAAGGCAAAGTTCTGCTAATTTCAATAGATAGCATGGTAATACACAACGTCAACTCTTGGTGTTTTGTTTACCCATGCAGGAGGAGCTGGACGAGCTTGAGACCATGGAATCTGCGTCCGCGGCGTGCCAGGAGTAAGCAGATTTTGAGCGTGTAGCGTTGTGTTTTCCACATCATCATCATCATCACGTGCTGTTTCTTCTCGTTGTTGATGTATGGCTGCCCTTGTGAACGAAACAGAGTGGTCACGAGTACGGAAGGGAAACCTGACCCGCTTCTTCCTGTGTAAGTGCTGGTCCTCCTCTTGTTTTCAACCACCACTGCCATTACCATACCCTGCAGAATCCTTACAGTACCGGTGGTCTCTCGGTCTTTTTTTTACAGCACCAGTGGCCCGGAGAACTCGTCTTGGGACAGGTGGTTCCAGCGTGTGCGCTCCCGCAGCAACAAATGGTGGGCATCGAAAGGCCCTGACTTCTCGTAGCTCCTGCAAACAAAGCGGAGACCATCCTCACCAGTCGTGTGCAGATTAGAATGAAACACGTTGAAATGTATCGTCCATTGGTGTCCTGGGGGGGAAACAGAACAGGCGGCGGCGGCGGCGGCGAGTGTGGTGTGGCTCTCGCAACGCCTGATAGTTTTTTTTTTTTTTTTGAGAGAATCATTGTGTATGTAGTAATCCCTAACGAGGCCGAACATCGATGCATCCACATCAAGGCCTGGTTGTTGAGTTTCCTAGAGATTCTGACTCACTAGGTCGGATTCCTGATGGTCATGCGATCTCGCTGTTCTTTCTTCAAACGTGAAGAATAACATTGTCTTTGAAAAGTTTCAGAAAAAGGGGAATCAGATTGAACGTTGTTATGTGCTGTGCTGCTTATGAACGCTGTTCGATTAATCACGTGTGTTTAAGAAGTCGGGTGCAACTATCGGTTTCTCCGAAATTCCTACTGCATTGTGTTCTGCATCATCCCCGGACGCATGATCTGTACTGTGTTTTGGAACCCTTCAGGAAAGAAGATAGTTAAGCCCTATTTTGTTTACCCTCTAGACTATACATAATCCAACTTAAACAAGTTAAGAGACACAAACAACACAGATTATTAGATTGGATTATATAATCTAGGTACTCAGATTCTGATATTCCATAAGCTGGTTATTAGATGTTTATTTTTGATTATCGTTTGGCTTTTTACCACTAATGATTTATGTAAATAAACATCTCGTAAGATTATACAAACTAGATTATATAATCCAGATTACATAATCTATATAAAGTAAGCTGAATTATATAACCCGGCGAGGAAACAAACGGACCATTAAGACTTGCTAGACCTATATGTTAGGAGTGGCTGCCACGTGGGATCATTGCCAGGGGCAAGTGGATTTCTACATCTATAAAAGGACAGTTGTATGGACTAATAGGAATCATCAATTACCAATTATCAGAATACAAACACTATTATCACATATCCTATCGTCTTCTTCTTCCCTTAACCCCTCTCCACGTTACTGCTAGCTTTCTCTGTACTCTCTCTACCTGCTATCTCTATAGAAGCTTCCCCGTGACGCTAACATTTAGTATCAAAGGAGTTCCAATCCTGGACATTCTACCTCCACCATGGATGCGATGATGCAGCTCCTGCTCGATGAAATGGCGCTGATGGAGGCTCGAATCACTGATGTGATTGAGGGCCGCTCCTCGCTCTCTGATACGGAGGCCTCGGTCGGCAGCCGCGCCCGCAACATCCCCAACAGCGTCGTCGCGGACCTCGCCGCCGACCACCTCTTCGGTGGGGCGTTCGGCATGGACAACCTGACCCCCATGGCCGCCCAAGCTCCATCTGCCGAGGAGGTCCCGCAGCCGCAAGCGGAGGTGGTGGCATCGTCCGAGTCAGAGCCCGCGACCTACGCCGAGCTCGCGGCCGCGCCCACCAAGTGTTCGACGATAGACCTCAATCGCGGCATCTATTCCGTCCCCAACCCGGTCCTCCATCGTCAGCACCTACTCCGGGACTGCGACGGCAACCACGTCGGAGTCGACGTCGACATCCTTCCTACCTCCGAGTTCGACGAGGGTCCCATCTTCGACGAGGAGCCCTGCTTCCACCGCAGCCTCCTGGATTCAGATCCAGACTCTCCCTACGACTGGGTCGTCCCCGTCCCGTCCTCGCCCTGCGACGACGAGCGCATCATCGCACTCTCGTCTGACTGCACCGCCACCAACTCCTTCCGCGTCGGCTCCATTACCGACTCTGGTTCCGAATCAGAGCCCGACCGTGCAGTACTCTGGAAATGGAGCCTCTACACGGTGGTCCGGATGGAAGCGACGAAGCAATTCCGGAAGCTGGTGCTCCTCGACACACTCAAGCGCGACATGCCCGACGCCTACACCGTGCAGAGCATGCTCGGCGCCTGCGCGGCCACCGGCGCGCTCTCGCTCGGGTTCTGCGCACACGTGCTGATGCTCCGGGAGCTCCGCGACGCTGACCACGCCTCGGCGGTATCGCGTGACGTGTTCAGCAACAACCTCGCTGTCCTCGAGAACCTCCTCGACTTCCGCCCCAACCTCGTCGACAAAGTTTGCGGCGGAACCAAGCTTCTACGTTGGCTCCTCACGCGCATCAACGCATGCGAGTTCGATGCCAACGAGCAATACGCCTTTGAGGTCCTCACCATCCTTCTGTGGGGCTCCAGATGCCACACCACCTCAGAGATGGAGGACGCTGCGAAGGTGTTCGACGAAATGCTGACTAAGGGAGACGATGACGAGCTGTGCCTGTGCGGCATCGGCTTGGAGCTGCTGTGTACCATGGAGGTGCAGGCTTGCGGGCACCAGAGGTGCGTCACGTGTAGGCTGGTGCTGTGCTGCCACAGCAAGCCCAACCTTCAGCTCAATAGTGCATCGTCCAATCTAGTGCTCAAGAGCATGGTAGCCGCTAAGGAGTGCTACAACACCAAGAAGCTCAGTGCATGGACGCTGCTAACCGGAACATTTCCAGATAAGGAATCTTACATTTTGGTTGTAGGCCTACTTATTGGACAGAAACTTGTTGACACACCTCTGAAGTGTTGGGATATGATGCTGAAATCAGGCTACATGCCATCACCATCTATTTTCATTGATTCTATCCAAGCTGGAGTTGAAGAATACCTTATTAATATGGGAAGCCACCATGCTGCATCATTTCCTCATAAGATGGGATTCACCCTTGAAGATGCAACAGGTTTAGATGTGACAAGGATGCTACAAGGTCAGTTTGGGAATGCATTAACGTACAAGCAACCATGGCCACCACCTGGGTTTAGCAGTTTGATGTATGAGAAAGACAAAGGAAATGATGTAGAACTTGGTGACATTCATGTTTCAGCGAGGGGAGGAGCAGCTGATGACAAGGTGCAGTTTGTGATACTTGGTGATTGTGTTCAAGTCTGGATTCCACCGTGGCCATCCTTCAGTGGTGCGACAGCATGTGTCAAGTGCAGTGTCTATACATCCCTTCTGCTCTTTGACAATCAACCATGGTTTTGGAAATTCTTGTTGTCATTTCAAGGATTGCTTGTTGGAACCATTGACGGTATCGACTTCAGTTTTGAGGAGAATGATGAAATAGTTGGTGGAAAAGAAATTGTAGTATCTCGAGCTCACACACAGGTTGGTTGGGATGAATCAACCGTAGGAGAAAGGCCACCTATGGAGTTTGAGTGGTTGGACTGTGCATGGCCTTCGGCAACTTGGCGATCATGGTTAGCGGCTTGAGGGCAAGCCGCATTTTAAGCGGTGGGGAATGTCAGGAGTGGCTGCCATGTGGGGTCATTGCCAGGGGCAAGTGGATTTCTACATCTATAAAAGGACAGTTGTATGGGCTAATAGGAATCATCAATTACCAATTATCAGAATACAAACACTATTATCACATATCACTACACCAAAATAGTAAACTTCCTAGAGCCTAAACCCTAGGAAGTTAGGCCTAAACTCTAGGAAGTTAGCGAAACTCTCGGAAGTTAAGCCATCCCGTCGGAAGTTTGGCTCTCGAAAATTTTTTGTCGGAAGTTAGCTTAACTTCCTAGAGGGCTCTAGGAAGTTAGCTAACTTCCTACGGCTTACAAAGCCTCTCGGAAGTTAGTAGATTCTCGGAAGTTAGTAGCTTCACGCCGTCAGCGCCGTCAGTTGACTAACTTCCTACGGCTTACTGTAGCCCCTAGGAAGTTAGCTGACTAACTTCCTACGGCTTACTGTAGCCCCAGCCCCTAGGAAGTTGATTTGCCTCTAGGAAGTTAATTTGACCAGCATTACAAATGCTATTTATATTTTACACCACATTCCACAACATAACAAATATATCAACAACTATATAGCACAACATATTTTCGCATAAAACATCTCACACACAATCACATAACAATATTTAAATCCATAGTCTCATCAATTACATCACAAAAGTCTCATCCATAGTCTCATCAATTACATCACAAAAGTCTCTGCAAAGTTTACTTCAAGACTGAGCTTAGCAAAGGGCTACAAAAAGGGAATAAATACAATGAGCACAAAATTCATAAGGAACCGCAACACAGCACCTGACAAATCTAAATGTATCACGAACAGTCTCCTTCAAATAATCTGCGCATAGATAAAAGAAGAAAATAAATAAATTATGGCACAATTTAAGGATGGCAAAAGCATTTTGTTGTCCTAAAACCTAATGAGGATAGCTTGGCATGGCCACATATCAAGGACAAAATAAACAAAAAAAACTTAACAAGGAGAAGAAACATTCCTGTGATTTTGTTCTTAATGAAGTTTGTGACAGCCTTCAAACTTGGATTAGTGACAACTTCAACGATCTAACCAGTGTATTTCATTTAAGAATATACCCAGTTTACATTCAAACAAAATAAGGAAGGTGTGAAGTCAATACCTGAGATGTTCATGAATGTGCTTACTGTTTAGGTTGATAGAAAGATGTTAAGCCTTGAAAACAGAGTGTACTTTCTAAGCTTTACAGGTTACAAGGCCTGAAAACAATAGGGTGTGTTTGGAAGCAAAGTATTTCAAAACCATGGTTTTAGAATTGGCTGTGCGGAGGATAATCGATATTTTAAAAAAGGTGTTGCTTCACACAACTTACAAAAATAATAGAATGAATAGAGAGGTCAACATTAGTACCATGTGCTATAAGAAGACCACCAAGTGCTTTCCACCAGTTTGACGAATAATCTTTACCACGCCCATGCATTTGTAGTTTATCATAATTGTTTTCAACAATATTCTTGGCCTACAAAATGAGAAATATTTGATATTCGCCATCTACTTAGAAAAGGCAATTTAGTAACCAAGACTAAATTCTACGAAAATTTACTGTCCAATCCACAGTCACAAAATAGGGCCAAAGGCATCAACCCTCAACCCACAACCCTAATAAAAAATATTGTGGAGACTTCGATTTCTTACAGTAGACTTCAGTACGCGTAACAATGCATTCCGTCCCATATGGACATTCCATTCCAGTGATAAAATTAACAGCACATACATGACACCGAATGAACTATAGGTAGCTAATGTATGTCACCATGTAGAAAACTGAAACAAGGATAAGACTTACTCGTGAGCCACGGAGAACATCAATAGGTAAATTGAGGCCTCAGTGTGCTCCACAAGATTTGATGCAGGACAGCAACAAAAAGACTTCTTTTGACAAATCCCTCTCATTTTTCACTGCTGTGCAATTATCACAATTACCAACTTGTAGAGAGAGACAAAAGAGTGCGAACAGGAAGCGAGCAGGGCTGCAATGGAAGAAGGCAGTGGCAGGGGGCACGGCACCAGGAGCTGTTCATACCGGCAGTGGAAGGGACGGCGCACGCAGGAGGCTGCTGCCAACTGCCAAGCCAGAAGGCAAAAAGGGAGAAAAAAGGAAGCAGCAGAACAAAACAAAGTTGCAGCAGTGAGCAGTGCTACTAGGTGCTGCCGGGGTGTGTGGCTTTGCACACGGCTCTCTCAGTGGAAAAGCAAGCAGCGTCTACATTGCTATAATCCATGGAGCTTTTTGCTTCTGTTGATGCTAGCGAAGTAGCATTCAATGCAACGTATGCCATGGATATTACATGGGACTCTGGTCAGGATGGATGGCAATAGCACTCCGAGAATGCAACAGAAAGCTATGGTTAAGCTACCTCTTCCCCCATTGCTGATTTGTTTCCAAGAACCGGAGCCAGCTTTGCCAGTTGCTCGTACTAATAATCTACATAATATATGTATTCCATATAACCCAGTAGCTTCGAACAGAAAACGAAATTAACAGCAACGGCAGAACATTGTAACCACTGATCAATGGAATTGGTAAACATAAGGAAGCTACCTTTATAACCTACAAAAGATGCTTCTTCTCTTCAACTCTATTTTCTTCTTATTTTTTTACCTTTATCTCCCCCTGACGATGCTCACCTCGAATCACCTCCGGGCAACAGAACTATCCAGAATGAGGGCGCTGATGTGCCTGCTTCAGCTTCAGGCACCTGGATTGAAGCGGGGATCTGGCACGGCAGAGAGCGCCACCTCATCGGACTCCGGCGCCATGTTCAGATTGATCATGGAGGGACTATTGGTCGGGGACGCAGGAGTGGCGGTTGAGGTGGTGGAGGCGGTGGCGGTGCCGGCAAGCGGGGGCGGGAGAGGCGGCCACGGCGGCGGCCATGGCGGGCTCCTCGGGGGCGGGCACGGTCGGGGGCGGGAGAGGCGGCCGTGGCGGCGGCCGCGGCGGGGCGCGCCGGGGGCAGCGCGGTTGGGGGCAGGAGAGGCGAGCGCGGCGGGGCCAGGGGCGGAGCCGGCTGGGCATGGGAGAGAAGGGCGCACGGGAGAGGCGGCCGGTCGGGCGTGAGACAGATAGACGTTGAGAGAAGAGAGAGAAGAGATAGGGTTGAGGGAGGTTAAAAATAAAAAACATAACTTCCTAGAGTAAAGCCGTAGGAAGTTAGGTAACTTCCTAGAGTTTTTACTTTGCCTCTAGGAAGTTACGTAACTTCCTACAGCCGGCCGTAGGAAGTTAGATTTTCGTTTGACCAGTCAACAGCTGAAACCTAACTTCCTAGAGGAGGCCGTAGGAAGTTAGATTTTCGTTTGACTAATCAACATCTGAAACCTAACTTCCTAGAGGAGGCCGTAGGAAGTTAACTGGGCAGCTAACTTCCTAGAGCCAGCCGTAGGAAGTTAGCTATTCGATTGGCTTGTGAACAGATGAAACCTAACTTCCTAGAGGAGGCCGTAGGAAGTTAGTTAACTTCCTACGGTCTTTTAACTTCCGACAGCTTTTATAAAAAACCGTAGGAAGTTATGTTTATTTCCTAGAGGTACCAGTTGCCTCTCGGAAGTTATTTATTTCCTACGGTTTGTTATAAAAGCTGTAGGAAGTTTAAAAACCGTAGGAAGTGTATGATTTTGGTGTAGTGTATCCTCTCGTCTTCTTCTTCCCTTAACCCCTCTCCACGTTACTGCTAGCTTTCTCTGTACTCTCTCTACCTGCTATCTCTATAGAAGCTTCTCCGTGACGCTAACACTATAGTCCTATACACACAGCCTAGGACAACTGGATGCAAGAGAAATGTTTAAGGTCAGTCCAACGTCAGCATACACGCATACATTACTACAGTAGCCATCGGATGATGATGGCGATGATGTTAATTCAAGTTTGGTCGCTTGATGGTACACGCGTGCGAAGATGTACCTGCATCCAAGATGTTTCGGGCAACAGGTGGCCGACACTGCGATCGCGATGCTGCCCACGGAAGCAAGCAACGGAACTCTTGCTCCTGGTCTCGTATGTCCTTGACGCGTGTACCAGCTGGACGTACATTCGACGCCACAGTTCCAATGTACAACTGCATCACAGAAAACCCTTGACATCACTGCATCGCTGCATGTGCACGAGCCAACCTGGGAGATTACATATGTGCAAGCCTACATTCCTATTCCCTAGCGGTACTCTACTCTACTTGACGTACCCAAATTCCTGGAATAAGTTAGAGGGGTGCCCATTTGGGCAGAACCCTGCCATTGCCATACGCCACGGGCTTCCGGACGCTGCGCAGCTCGCCGTCCACCTCCACCACCTCAGGCCCATCGAGATCGGCGTCCGTGCAGCGGGCGCCGTGGGCAGAGACAGCTCGCGTCTTGGCCGCGCGTTTCTTGGACTGCTGGCCCGTGCGTTCGTCGAAGTCATCGTCGCCGTAACTCGCTGCAGAGATGGCGGTGGAGCCCCTTCGCTTCTTTGCCGCATCGGAGTGCTCGTTGCCGCCGCCACCTCCGCCGCTGTTTCTCCTTGGATTTGGGTGTTTGCTGAGGAAGTCCTCGATGGTTGCAAGCAAGCGGTCCCCGTACTTCTTGACCTTTGTCCTGAAAGAAAACATGTGAAACATGAGTGCAGTTGCCGCTGCATCTCAAATGGTAAAGGTTACTTTTCGAAAACAAAAGGATAGCAGCATAGAGAATTCATTCAAAATGGCAGAGTAGTTGCATTACTTGCCGAGGCCGTTTATATCCAAAAGCTCTTCTTTTGTTCTCGGTACTCGGATACTAATTTCCTTCAACGTATCTGTTCTGAAGATGTAAAGCTCGCCCTTATCAGGAGACAGTGAGTGCTTCCACGAATGACAAGGTGCAACAAACAACTTACTTGAATATGTGATACGCATTGAATCCTTCGTTACACTCCTCCATTATCTGTTCTCTAAGGCTAAGTAAAGCTTCATAGAGCATTGATGCAAGCTTCTGCAAGAACGAGAAAATAGATATTAGAACGGAGAAAGAACATATAAAGATCTGACACCTCGGATCTGCTCTAATCTATACATGTTCAGGTCTTTACCACATCGACTTCACTTTGCTGCTGAACATTCTTATTGATTTGCGGAAGCAACGAGGCATCAAGATTCCTCATCTTGGAGGCCTTGTCAGAAGCAGGAAACCTGCAAGATCCTTAAACTTTTTTAGAGAACTACCAACTGTTAATTGTTCAAACATACTTTAAATATGTTAGTTTTTTTTTTTTGGGGGGGGGGGGGTAATTATAGAATATGAAGTATTGAAATTCAGGTGACAACAACACAAAACTCAAATTGAAAATGCCAACATAGGAAGATAAAGAATACTTATGGAGCAAAGAATGTGCATAAGTATAACTAACTGATAGCTAGCTGGTCTCAGTATCTCAGATAACCTAAACCAGCCAGGATATCAAAAAAAAGGTCAAAGTAGGATTTTTTTTCTTTTCCTAGAAGTGAAATGCCCCTACCAGTTTTAAGCACAATCTTAGATATAATAACAAAATAAACTTTCATCATACTACTTGACATACAATGCCAACAGTAGACCTTACAAAGATTCAGATTTTTATGTAAATGTAGCTTACTGTGACAAATCACTCTTTTATATGCATGTATATTAATATATAGGGTTATAGGATCAGAGGAATACTTCCTACTTTTCATTAAAAAAGGTAGCATCCTAAAAAAACATGTGTCTATCAACTTGAGAGAAGCAAATCCATATGTGTCTTAGATAATATTGCATTCTGAAAAAGACTGAAACCCTAACTCTCAATAAGGTTAGGTGATGTATTAATAATAGAGTAGGTGGCCCAATACAATGACAGCCACACAAATACATCTAACACCCCCGCAGTCAAAACTCTAGCCATGACAGATGTTGAGACTGGACCGAAACTCCTCAAACACCGGCGTGGGATGGCCCTTGGTGAAGACATCAGCGAACTGAGAGGTGGTCGGTACATGAACTCACACATCTCCAATGGCGACACGCTCACGCATTAAGTGGAGATCGAGCTCGACATGCTTCGTGCGCTGGTGTTAGACGAGGTTGATGGAGAGATATACGACGCTGACATCATAGTAGACCAGCGTGCTCCATGTCAGCGAACTATGGAGCTCCTGGAGCACCTGACAGAGCCACACCGCTAGCCACGGCGCGGTCGGCCTCAGCACTAGAGCGAGAGACGACTGGTTGCCGCTTCGAGTACTAAGAGACAAGGCTGTCGCCCAGGAACACGACATAGCCTGTAGTGGACCTGCGCGTGTCGGGGAAGCCGGTCCAGTCAATGTCGATGTAGACGAGGTCAGTGGTCAAGGAGTGGCGGAGGAGGCCGAAGTCGAGGGTGCCCCGGAGGTACCGCAGGATCCGCATCATAGCGGTGAGATGCGGCTCCCGCGGGGTATGCATGTGGAGGCATACCTGCTGGATGGCATAGGCAATGTCGGGCCAGGTGAAGACGAGGTACCGCAGCGCCCCGACAAGACTCAGGTAGCCTATGGGATCGGCAACCGAGGGCCACCATCGTCGGAGGAAGCCTTGCCCTTGGTGTCCACCGGAGTCACACAGGGCTTGCAGTCAATCATGCATGCGCGCTCGAGGATGTCGACGGTGTAATACCGCTGGTGGAGAAACAAGCGCTAGGACTGGTGTTCCACGGTGACCCCCAGGAAGTGGTGCAGCTCACCCAAGTCCTTAAGCGCAAATTCCTGCTTGAGGGAAGAGATGATGCGCCGCAAGAGCTCGAGGGAGGAGGTCGTGAGAACAATGTCATAGACATAGAGGAGGTACGTCGTGTCCAGGCCTCGACGGAAGACGAACAGGGAGGTATCCACCTTGGCCTCGACAAAACCATGGGAGAGCACGAAGGTGGCGACTGGCGAAGCGGCTATACGAAGCTCGGGGCGCATGCTTGAGGTCGTATAAGGACCGGTTAAGCTTGCAGACCATGTCGGAGTGAGCCATGGAGTAAGGCATTCTTGACGTCAAGCTGTTGCACTGGCCAGGACCGGCTGAGTGTAGTACACCGTCTCCGTCAGAGTGCCATGGAGGAAGGCATTCTTGACGTCAAGCTGTTGCACTGGCCAGGACCATGACAGAGCCAGAACAGTCTGGATGGTAGAGGGCTTCACCACGGGCTGAAAGTCTCATCAAAGTCAACCCTGAGACGCTGGGTGAAGCCCCACAAGACCTAGCGAGACTTGTACCAATCCAAGGAGCCATCCGCCTTTAGCTTGTGCTTGAAGGTCCATTTCCCGGTGACCACATTTGCGCCGGAGGGGAGTGGCACCAGGTACCAGATGTGGTTTGCCTGTAAGGCCTCATACTCCTCCATAGTGCGCCGCCAAGTGGGGTCGACGAGCACACTACGGACAAAGGATGGCACAGGGGGGAGCACCAGAGAGGAGGGTGTCGTGAGAACCAGGCGTTTGATAGGCTGAAGGACACCAACAGCACGCTGAGTAACCATCGGGTGGACATGCTTGGGGTCCCGATGGAGAGCAATCGAATGGTATACAGGCGGCTCCTCGCGAGAGGGAGCCGGGGCATCGGCCCGACCACATCGCTGGTAGATGTGAACAGGGACCGCGAAGCACGGCTAAGAGGCTACCTCAACGGACGACAATGGGGCCACGAGTGGCAGCGCGGGGGACGTTGGTTCCGCGCGATGTGGCGCAGGCACAGGCGGCGACGAGGCTGTGCATGGCATAGGCGGAGTCGGTGGAGCCACACCCGACACAGGCAGAATCTATAGGGTCGCGCGGGGCGCGGGCGGGGCCTCACGGGGTTGCGTGAAATAGGGCAACGGAAGACGAGCATCGACACAATCAGCATCGAGGAGGAAATCGACGTCGGGGGGTGGGGAGGAGGGGTCAACAAGGGGAAAAACCTCCTCATCAAAAACAACATGACGAGAGATGATGATGCGGTGAGTGAGGAGGTCATGGCATCGGTACCCCTTGTGGTCAGGGGAGTAACCAAGCAAAAGACAGTGAGTGGAGCGAGGAGAGAGCTTGTGTGGAGCAGTGGCGGAAGTGTTGGGATAGCAGAAACAGCCAAAGACACAAAGGTGGACATAAAAGTGGGTTGTGCCATACAGCGCGAATTGGGAGTGGGGTGACTCGTCGTCTTGGAGGGAAGGCGGTTAAGGAGATAGGTAGCAGTATTCAGGGCCTTTGTCCAATAGCTGGCAAGAAGAGACGCCTGAAAGAGGAGGCGGATCATGTTAGTGGTGGTGCGAATAATCCATTTGGCCCGGTCGTTCTGAGGGGAAGTGTAGGGACACGAGAGGCATAACTTTCACCGTGAGAGAGAAAGAAGGAATGAGAGATGGAGTTGTCGAACTGGCGGCCATTATCATACTAGAGGGCACGAACCGGGTGACGAAACTAGGTGGAGACCTAGGTGTAGAAATGGGTGAGAGTGTGAAAGGTGTTGGACTTGAGCCGCACTACCACAGAGAAAAAGTCCAAAGAAAATGAGAGAAATCATCCAGGATTACCATATAGTATTTGTAACCAGAGAGACTGAAGACAGATGTCCAGAGATCATAATGAACAAGATCAAAGGCTTGAGCAGCCCTGGACGAGGAGGTAGGAAAGAGAAGACGAGCTGATAGGCATGACAAAGGCTCTCATAGGGACCCCTGCTACAAGATATATCTGAGCTACTGGAGAGCTTGGACATGACGTGAGGGCCAGAGTGACCAAGACAACGATGCCAAATGGTGGAGGTGGTGGTAGTAGCCGGAGCATGATGGGACGACGCGTCGGTGGGAAAGTGAATGGCCAGAGCGTGGCTAGGGCATAGGGTTGGGCAACACAAGAGGAGAGAGGTGGGGCGGGTCAACGAATAGAGTATAGGAGGCCGGAGCTGTCACATCGAGCTAGCATGGCACAAGTGGTAAGATGTCGTGTGGTGAGCCCCCAGGGATCGTCGAACTCCATAGAACAGTGGTTGTCAGTAGTGAAACGACGAACTGAAAAAAGGGGTGAATGATATGAGGGGCAACGAGGACGTCGTTCAGGTAGAATGGGCCTAGAAGAATCGAATCACCTACAAAGGCGAGAGGGTGGAACCGTTCCTACAACGATAGAGGAAGGATGGTAAGGATGGGAGTGAGATAAGGAACTGATAAAAGTAGTGGTGTGGAAGGAGGCTCTGGAGTCGACCACCCAATCGGCAGGAAAGGGAGGGGTGGCGAGGACACGAGGTGCAAGAAGAAAGTGAGGGGAGGTGCCCCTATAGAGCCACCATGAGGGAAGATCGTCATGGAGGTGCCCCTATAGAAGCACTGGGAACATAAGCGGGCCAGTAGTGTGGTGGCCCTCCTGAGGGTGGAGCTCGATGTAGTCACGGAGAACAAGGTTCATGGACTGATCAAAGGCCGTGAATGTGCCCTGGAGAAGTTGGTCGGCATGAAGGGAGATGCGTACATGGTAAGGAGGCATGGGAACCACGGCAGAGGTAGGGGTCCCCGGAATTGATTGGAGGGGCGAAGTCGGAGGCGTTGAGGGCGGTGGGACATCGTAGGATGCATCGTCAGAATAACCGACTGAGGAGGACATGGGGAAGGAGCCCCCATGGATGAGCCCAGCTACATGAAGGGGTGCCCGGAGAGCAACGACTGTGTCGGAGACGAGGCAGCAAGGACCGCCGGTGTGGCAGGGAGGGCATGGGGGATGCAGGGACATGGGTGTCCATGCCCATGCCTGTGAAGGCGACGTAGAGGGCTGTCGAGGCAGGGGAAAGGGGGCAGCAGAGGGCTTGCCGAGCACCAGCCCAGCACCGACAACCACGCCGAGGGAGGACATGCTGTCGAGGCTAGAGAAGGTGGAGTCGTGTTGCGAGAAGACAACGACAGTGGAGGGGACGCCGAGGAGCTGTGTAGGGGGCGTCGGCGGAGCCCCCATGGATGAGCCCAGCTACATGAAGGGGTGCCCGGAGAGCAACGACTGTGTCGGAGACGAGGCAGCGAGGACCGCCGGTGTGGCAGGGAGGGCATGGGGGATGCAGGGACATGGGTGTCCATGCCCATGCCTGCGAAGGCGACGTAGAGGGCTGTCGAGGCAGGGGAAAGGGGGTAGCAGAGGGCTTGCCGAGCACCAGCCCAGCACCGACAACCACGCCGAGGGAGGACATGCTGTCGAGGCTAGAGAAGGTGGAGTCGTGTTGAGGGAAGACAACGACAGTGGAGGGGACGCCGAGGAGCTGTGTAGGGGGCGTCGGCGGCACGCCGTGAGGAGCATAGGAAGCCTGGAGGGCGCATGGGACCTAGAGTACCCACCGACGGTGGCAAAGAGCGGGCAGGCGCAGGGGACGCGCTTAGCACGTCGGCATGGGTCCTAGCGACGACCAGATCGAACATGGATGGGGGAACGACGGCTGAGGCGAGGTCGGAGATGGATTGGGTAGCAGCAGCGGCCAGCACCAGGTGGCCGAAGTCGGGCGAGCCCCAGGCGCCGCGCGCGCGAGAAGAGGTCGTGCCGACTGAGAAGGCGTCGTAAGCGCAAGTAGGAGTGGTCGTGCCGTTCGTGGCGTGCGCGTCGGTGGTGGAGACAGGTGAGGTGGCGACGCTGGTGGCGGGGTGGACACTGGCGGCCACAGTCGCCCAAGAACTGCTCGCCATGGTGGCCGCCGCGCGCGCCGGGCATGGGGAGCAGGGGGCCTGGCAGGACGCAAGGCGAGGGGAGGTGGGGGTAGGGGCAGTGTCGACAAGCCGACGACTGTGGGAGAGCCAACCAGCGGCTGAGGGTGGGAGAGAGGAGATGAGAACCTAGCTCGATACCATGAAAGAGACTGAAACCCTAACCCGCAACAGGGTTGGGTGATGTATTAAACTATTAATAATAGAGTAGGTGGGCCTAGGACCAATACAATGACAGCCACACACAAATGCATCTAACACATTCAAATCATGTGATAAGTTTGGTGGTTGTAAAAGGTAGAAAACTAACTTCAGGACGATGTTGTGCTTGCCAGAGAGAAGATCACTAGCTTTCAAATGATTTACCTGCTTAAAAGATCAGGTTAGACCTATGCCTGCTACCAAGATTGGAAACAAAAAATAAATAGAAACATTTTGTCTTGAAATAAACCAAGGCACATCAAGTATTTTTTACCTTGAGGACAGATGATATTGATCCATACATATCGCTCTTTTTCACATCCTCATTAAGTATTTCCTCAGTTACTAAATGTCGCATTATCCTTGCTGCCTCACCTTTAGCTAGATGCCTCCCAGCTCCATGAAGAGCTAAAGCATCATGACGCTGCTTCTTGACCTATGGGTAATAAGTTGTGTTACCATTAACATATTAGTGTTGCAATGATAGTTGCACCCGGTGGCAAGATCCTGCACTAAAAAGATCAGAACATGATCTTGATTAGGTATCTGGGCACGTACATTTTGGCTCATAGACCCTTTGTAAACTTCAAGAATGTAAGTAGATGAATGTGAGTGCCCTGTCCTTGTGACTAGCTCAACCTAAAGAAGCAACAAAACAAGAGTTTAGGTTCACATAGAGAGATGTCTCAATGCATTTGGAAGGGGCACATCTGTACATTTACCAATTGCCTGGCAATGTTGGTAACATCTTTTTCGACCCATCCTGACTCTTTCAAGCAATTATCACATGTTCTTGCACAAAGCGAAGGGTCAAACTTCTCTCCAAAGTGGATCAGTTGAAGTAGGCGTCTGCAGTCCACGTCATTTTCACAGTAACTGACCTGCAGAAATATAAGATATATCATATTATTTTTCATGGTTTCCATATTTCGTAGCAACAAACAAATGCATGCTGCATGCATATAGAATTTTAGATACCATCCTCAGGAGATTGTCCTTATGTGTCTTCAGTGCTTGCTCATGTGAAGATAAATCACGTGGTGCTCCTGTTTGCTCCGTAACTCCTTGTGTAATCATATGTCGGACCCGAATCTGAACATTTTGTTAAGAAAATTACTTGTTTGTGATACAGTACAAAGATAGTGAGAAGATGCCAACAAGGTATTAAGGTACAAGTAGACTTACATAGTCAGAATACTGGTAATATAGCACACAAGATGAAGGTTGCCCATCTCTACCCGCACGTCCACACTCCTATGAGAATAGATCAACCACCAAACAGCTTTGACTTTACAGTTCCATTGTGCTTATGTCATGAAACTTCAGTTATGGGATATACCTGATGATATCCTTCAATTGACTTGGGCAGTGAATGATGAATAACAAAGCGAACATCAGGTTTATTGATACCTACAGTTTGTCCTATTAGATTGGAACACCCAATAATAGATGTTATACACAGGCGTTTGAAAGATTAAGTTACCCATCCCAAATGCAACTGTAGCACAGATTATGTTGATCTTATCCTTGCTCCAAAGCTTCTGTATATGTGTTCTATCCATAGGATCCATGCTACCATGGTAGTGTGATACTTTGTGCCCACAATCCTGGCAAAGGGGAAAAGATGGAAATATTTAGAAGTTATAGCCGGCGGAAAGGTCAATATCTATCTACATGACAACATAACAAATATTAGTACTAGGGTAAGCCAAATTTTCATTGGATGATTAAATTTAGTTCACTGTTCAAAATCTGTACGCCAACCAGTAATCAAAGTTAGACAAAATAAGTACATCAAGTTAACTATGTGAAAATCCTCAAGCACATAATGGATGCTTACGTAGATGAAACTGGTAGCAAAGCTAAGACAAATATCCTGAACCACCAACTAATGAAACCCACTATACCTAGCTCACTTGCTCAAGCTTGGTATCAAATTTCAACTTTGGGCAACACTAAGGGCAAAAAAAAAGGGCAGACCCGGAGGCTCCCACATGTGTGAGGATGGGGAAGAGATAAACCGAGGCAAGTCTTTCCCCACGAATGCGGAGAGACTACTTTGAACCTGTAGCCTAGTGACTCGCAAAACGTCTCTTACTACTGTGCCAGGCCTAGGCACCTAGCCTTCTGGGAATGCGAAGAGGCTGCTTCAAACCCATAACCAAGAGAAGTTTGACAAAACATTGAGGCAATCAAAGCCAATTCAACAAACATGGGACAATACCACATAGGAACTACAGCCAATGAGCCCAAACCTTCAACAACGATGGGACGAGATTGACAAAAACAAACGTGAACGGCCTTCAATACCTCTTTTGGAAAAGTCAGAACAAGCATGAGAATGTGACTGGCTAAAAATAGAGCTCCCAATCTATATCCAGGTAATATGAAGCAATATCAAAGGATAATATAAGCAAAAACATGTATCCACTGGATAGCTAAATAATCAAGAATTCAATCTGCTACTACAGTGTGTAAAATTAAGGACTTAAATATCCATACGAACAATAAACAACTTATAGTTTCGAGAAATAACCCTTAGTTTTTCTGCCACTTTTTCACAATCCATTCTTGAAAGGCAATATATAATGCCACATTCTTTAGAATGATTTGTGCGGATAAACAAATCAATGTCCTCAACGCATTTCTTTGTCTTGGGTCTTAAGTAGTACCTGCAAAGCCCAACTTAAAACTAAGATGGTCTGCGACAATAGAACTTGCATCAATACCTTACAGGCACGCACCTCAGATTTGGACGATTAAAACTTTGTTTGAAAACAATGCAGTTTTCAAGGGCTAAAGCTTGCACGACATCTTCCTTAACCCTAGCAGTTGCTGTTGCAGTCAAGGCCAGGACTGGTGTCTTGGGGAAGTTTTGTTTTAGAACACCTAAGCTCTGATAGATAGTAAAACCTACATCAAGAAGTCATCTAATTTAACCATGAACGTCTCCTGTCAGATAGAAATACCTTGTAATCAGGACGGAAGTCATGACCCCACTGGCTTACACAATGAGCTTCATCAATAACAATTCTAGAAAGGTGCCCTTGTGAATTTAAATTGTCCAATACTCTCGATAAAGCACCACTCCTGTACTCAAAACAATACTAACTGGTTACATTAATATATTCATACAACACATGTAATTGTACTTATACCCAAAAAAAAGTATTCATATAGAAAAATGTCTTCATGAATATACATTTTCCAACAGTCTCAACAGGGTGGCAACACCATACTCAATAAAATTGCAAACAAGTTTTCAAAAAACAGTAAAACAGTGAAAGAACACATGTAAATGATATTTAAAAAAATATGTAAATGATAAGATAGTAGAAAGAAAACATATCCTGGAGACTAAATGTGGCGTGTCAGTAAAATAGAATCATGAAAAGTAGTTTTGATCTGGAAAATATTATTCCTGTACAGCTTACAATACTCAGAAACAACAGTATGAATCTAATGGTTGCGGCCTGCAGGTATATTGTATTGCAAAAGGGTAACTTTGGACGATATCAAGAGATGATGTGAGGTAATCTGAATACAGCTGCTTCATACATGTAACTCACAATGGGCACCATTCCACTTACTTAGCTATTTTCTCTGGAGTGACGTATAGCAACTTGTAGCGGCATGACATTAAATCTTTCATTATCTCTTGCTGTTCAGACCAGTCCAAGTTGCCACTCAAATAAGTTGCAGGAATATTAGCCTGCTCCAGCCAAAAGGTAGTCAATCAGAAGAAAAGAAACACCAAGAAATACATACGAGATGAAGTGATCCATTACCTGTGACAAGTGCATGATCTGGTCTTGGATCAGTGAGACAAGAGGGCAAACTACTAATGTTAAGCCAGAACTTATAAGTGCTGGAAGCTGCAAATTAATAGATGAGCATCAATGCTGATAGCAGATACAGTAATACACAAATCAGTGATTGGCAAAGAAAAAAATGTAAGTTGTCCCACTGGATAAATATGTTCTGAAAATCATCTTTTCTTAAACATTAACAAACAAAAAAAATGAAGTGGTGTATATATGTCAGCATTTGGAAAGTGCCAAGTAAAACAAAATCAATGGTCACGACTCACGAGACACAGGGCAGGAAGCTGAACGTACAAACATCTATAAAGAACAACAAAGAAAGGGGACAGACCCAGTGCCAGAGGCTCCCACATGAATGAAGTTTGGGGGAGGGATAAACCGAGGCAAGCCTTGCCCCGCAACTACAAAGAGGCTGCTTAGAACCCATGACCTAGTGACTTTGTGAGACAACCCTCACCACTGCACTAGTACTGTCCTTCATTTAAAAATAACAAGAATAGATAAAGATATATTTGAGTTTTTACCTGATATGTCAAACTTTTCCCACCACCAGTTGGCATCAAAACAAAAACATCATGCCCACTCATTGTGGCATTGATTATTTCTCGTTGGTTGGGGCGGAAAGAATGGTTTCCAAACTTATTTCTGTTCTTGGCCTGAATATGCACTAAAGGTTAATAGTATTCACAAATCAGTGATGGCGTAAATAATTAAAAAATGATGCTGAAGAAAATAACCTCAAGTTCCTTAGTCCATGGGAAATTTGTACTACTCCACTTTCTATCACCAGATCCTTCAGTGTAGTTAATATCGATAACCTTTGGGGTATAGCTCTTCCATACAGAATTTAATGGTGTGCTTAAATTATCTGAACAGGAATATGGGGCAGGAGAATAGCATAAATCACTATCCCTAGGTCCATTTCCAACGTAAACCTGAGATTGGAATCTATTGCTATCCATTGTAAAAGTGCTTCCTGGGGTCATAGGTGGCAGATGCTGCTGTGTAGATGTTGTGGATGCCATAGAGTGTGATATTTGTCTCTCCTCATCTTGGGCTGACCTTGTCATATGGTCCTCAAGTAGCTGAACCAGTTTTTTAAGATGCAATCTGCAAGGTATAACAGTAGCACATATCAGCATTACTGTGGCAAAGCAGAGGTGCCTACTCAGAAGTAACAAGTAATAGTGATAAGTGACAAAGGATGGAACCGTCTTTTATGAAGTTCTTGTGATTGTTGGGGATTGAGTTCACCATCATCATCAAGAAGCTCATTGGCTACTGCAAGCAGCTCATCCTTCATCTCCTGCAGATGAGTCATTGCCTCTCTGCAAAAAGCTAGCTGCAGAAAGTAGTAGATAATGAGATAACATGCGGAAATAGCCCCTCAGTATAGAACAAAGATAGTGACTTAATAAATACTTAACCTACCTTGCATTGATGGTTACATAATTCAGATAGTTCTCGTGGTAAATTAGCCTCATCCATGCCATTGAAGCTACACTTGTTTCCTGGTGGAGTTGACATGTTATGGGATGCTGATCCTCTGGGTGCATTTGTTGCTTGATAATGTTCCATAACTATTTGGTCCACGTCAATAGTCTGAAAGATAAGTCCGACATTTGAGAAGAAAAACATGGACACGTAAAAAAAACACCATGTAATTATGTCGTTGTAGTTTTATGGATTAAATAATCCTGGGAACATTTGTTGCAGTTAAAGAAATGTTAAGTTTGTGCCTGAATCTTGATTTGTGACTTTTGTTGGGTTTCAACTCTAGCCTACCCCAGCTTGCTTGGACTAAAAGACTTTGTTGTTGTTGTTGTAAAGAAATATTAAGTTCAGGAGATGAAAGCACCAACCGCTAGAATATCATCATCCATGGCATCAAATTTATCATAAGAGCACATGTTATCAGCAGCCATAGATTGGTGTAATGCAGCATCTGTTCTTGCAAAATTGTATTGATTTTTTGCTCTCATATCTTCCTGCACAACATGGTTGTTCTGGTGACTTCTCATAGAGGAGCAGATGCCAACTGTTTGATGGCTGCTGTTGTTCTGCAGAGAAACTCTTTCACTGGGTTGGCATGTGCTTTCCACGGAAAGAATCCTGTTTCCTGGCACAGTAGACATTTTGTTGGTGTTGTATGAGCCTTCTCCATAGGTACGAGCATGACCTCTATCACAGTCTCTCGCTTTTGCAGATAAACCAGGCCTTAAATAGCTCTTGCAGGCAGCCTGAGTGTTGCATAGGGAACGCCAGGCCTATGATGAGAAATAATTGTACAAGTAAATAAAGTGTGATTGCAACAGATCCAACTAGGTTAATGATCTTTGGACAGATGATTAATATCTGTAGGTAAAAGAGAAGGTAGGGATTAGATTTTTCAGTTAGGATGCAACCAGTAGAAGTTTTGACACAACTAATTGTAGTTAAGAGTATCTTCAACTCTGTATTGTAACTAGCTAAAAAAATTTGCTACATGTTGCATTGCTAGTGAACATATCTCAAGTTTTTCTAGAAATCCTGACCTATTCTTAGGAGTTGAGATTCCCAACTACCAGTTGCATTTATTATCATGGAGAAAACATATGGTTTTGAAGATATCTGGCTACTGATGTAAAGTTACCTCAAACCTAGCTAGAAGACACTCTAGTATCACCAGGTAAGTCTCGACAAATGTGCTAAGCATCACCGAATATATCCATAACACGTCACAGCATCGCAGTCATACCTTCTCGATCAACGGAGCCTGAAGACGCTCTGGGCCTTGAATTTTACAGGCAGAAGACCTGCAAAAGAGAAACGTTCGAGGGATTCATGCAGTGTTATTAAAACTACGTTTAAACGATGTTTAAACTACGTTTAAACGTCAAAACTCTAATTAGAGGTTGAAACCACGTTTTAGCGTTTTGGCGTTCTAAACTGTAAAACACAGCGTTTTATGCATTTTAGACCATTAGCTACTTTTGGGCCCAGTCTATTAGTTACTTTTGAGGTTCAATCCAGCTCATGGGTGAAGTTTTGGTAAGCCACTAACCTCTCTATTTTGGTATTTAACTTCATATTATTGACTGAAATTACGATGTATTGGTATTTTTCCTGTGTTGTTTAAAACTACGTTTAAACAAAGTTTAAACGTTTAAAAGTCAAAATTTCACCCATGAGCGTTCCAACGTTTTACCGTTTTAATAACCTTGGATTCATGCTGTCTCGGCAAATGCCGCACGGAAGTTGGTTTCCATAGATCAGAGGCATACCTTAGCGAAAGCATCCTCTCACGAGCTTCAGGGTTCGGCCTCTGTGTCGGCAAGGAGAAGAGAAAGCTTGAACTCAGAAAGTCGTCTCTGCTAGAGTAGCCTTGGACAACGTTTTCGTGGTGCGGCCAATTGATCTTTGGTGCCTTATTGGCTTGCATTGATGCTCCGTGCTCATATGAGCTTAGGGCCTGATGGACACGCATGCACGCCAGATAATTTTTGAAAAAAATAAATTGAAGTTGGTTGCACAGGCATAATACGCTTGTAAACTCAGTAATCAGATGAGATCCAAATCCAAATAGCCAAATACTAGCACACTGCATAAGCTAGGGTTTGGGTGCTCGGTTACGTGCAGCAGGAAGGGAACAGAAGGGGTTGGCATACCTTGTGGGGCGCTCGTCGCCAGAGAAGGTCCCGTCGAGGACTTGGGCGCCCGGCGTAGAACGGCGGCGCCGCGCTGCGCACCCAGTCGTCGTCGACGCTGCGGGGATGCGGAAAAGCAGGGGAGAAGCGAGCCACGACCTGTGGCAGACGCGGCTGGTTGCTAACGCGGCGGCTGCGGGGGAAGAGTGAACGGGGCGGGGCGGCGGTGGGATTCCGCGGAAATGGGTGCGGCCGGAGAAGAAAACAGAAGGGCGACCGCGAGGCAGGGCGCGGAATGCGAAATCGAAAGTTTTTTAATTAGGCCTGGAGAACTTCACTTCAAGTAGTATCGTTACTATTACTATCCGTCCATTTTTAAAACAGGTAATTATATCCCTATGCTTATGCAAGCAGTGAAGCATGCAAGCGAGTATTCTACTTAGACCGTGATTCAATCGTAACCGTATTTTTGGTGTGTATGTTTGTTTCTCTGTTAACTACGCTGCATTTACCTAAAGATAGTCAACTAAATCAAAGAACTAAGTAACTAACCTTAACTAAAGAAGTTAGTCAAACTATAGCAAATTAAACAGCGAACTCAGTACGTTCTAAATTCTTAACTAGCAAATTACTCGTACGTGGCTACGGTTTCCATTTATGTTTAAATATATAACTAGTTAAATGTTTATACATTATTACGGTTTTTATATATTGGTAGACGTTATTTAAATGGGATAATTGTTCAAATATGTTCTAAATCTTTATAATAATTTGTGTAGATTGGTCAAACTTGCAAGCTACATCATCGAATAGTTTGTGAGCCTAGAAACATTCAATGAGTCCCACAAGCCTTCGATTTAGGATCTCATCACTTTTGAAGAACCTACGTTCATCTCATAGCTCACTCATGCACGTTCGATTTAGTTGTTTTACGAAGAAAAAAACAAAGCATGAAACTGGCATTCGCTTCGGTATATAATTCTGTAGAAAATAAAGCTATTTGTTTCAATGTAATGTCGGTTAAGTCGTTATAAAGTAAACGGTGACAGACCGCTAGTGATGGAGACCAGGGCTCGAGGATTTTTTTGGCTAGGTCATGTTTCAGTCTCTTTTTTAATATAATACCGAGAGAGTGATCTTTCCTTCCAATCGAGTTTTTTGTTTCAATATAGTGTGCAATTTGTGCACAATCACCAATAAAATTTCTCTATGGTATAAGATATATTCCGACTATAATATGAATTAATTGGTGTTGTTGTGACCTAAAGGGGGTCGGTTCCATGAGAGGTAGTTGTTATCGACTCATCTTGAATGTAATTGTGATATGTGAGAAATAGAAAGTCACTAACCTTGATTTTATCAAGTATAGCAAGGTGAACGCAAAATGCAAGGAAGAAGCAGAGTTCACCAATAGTTTTACGGTCTTTCAACACACATAAACATCTAAAAAAAAATTCTTACCGGGATGACACAAACAGCTCCACTAACCAAGAAGCATGTAACTGGCAATCTGTGGAGCAAAATCAAATTGTCCCTGTAAGGAAAATGGTCACGGACCATTTGGCTTAATATGTTTTGGTGTTTGATAAGTAACATAACATGTAGACTAATGTATTTGCTAGTATTTGTGTTTGTAGTTCACATGTGCTAAAGTTACTTAGACCAAGGCATTGAGAAAAGCGACATCTTAAAAGAAGACATTATGAAGATCAAGTGAAGTCCAAGAAGCAAAGGAAGTGTTGCCTGCGGACTGTCTGGTCTGGAGCACCGGACTGTCCGGTGCACTAGGGAACACTAACCCAACGGCTAGTTCTAGGTGGCACTGTGGAGAGAAGACCACCGAAATGTCTGGTTTGACATACGGAGTGTCCGATGTAAAAAGCCTGCGCGCCAATGGTCGGCTGCAGTGTCAGACCAACGGCTAGGCGCACCGGACAGTGGACAGTGAACAGTGCACTGTCCGGTGTGCCGCAGAGAGCACAACTTTTCTCCAACGGCTAGTTCTGTGTTGGGGGCTATAAATACATCCCCAACCATGCATTCCAAAGTGTGGGAGCCCAAGCAACATACCAAGCCATATTGTAGACATTTTCAAGTGCTCAAACACCCAAGTGCTTAATAAAATCACTTGGTGATTAGCGTATGTGCTTTGCAAAGTGCTTAGATTAGTTAAACCGCATTTGCGCTTGCTCTAGGTAAATCCTAGTTAGTTGAGTGAGTTTAGACAAACCACACAACCCTTTGTCTCTTGCGCGAGCCGTTGTAATTCTACCGAGTGGGATGAGAGTCTTGCAAGACCGTGACAACTGCGTTTATGTCACGACCGCCACCGTGTACCGGAGGGAACGAGGCCCGCAGCGTTTTCGGACGAAAGATCGATAGTGGAGACGGCGGGGAGCGTCCGAGAGGAGCCGGAATCGGAGCACCACTTGCGTGTGGAGAAGGCCCGCGGCTCTCTACGGAGTTACTTGACCGAGGTGCTTGGCCCTCGCGTGGACTTCCCTTTGCATAGGGGCACCAACGAGGATTTGTCGGGACCTTGCGTGGTTCCGGATACCTCGGTAAAAATATCGGTGTCATCCATGAGAGTCTGCATCTCTACCTTGCTCTTTAGCTTCCGCATTTATATTAAGCATTTAAGTTTCAATCTTGTCTTTGTACGTAGATTGTTTAGGATTGAAACTTAGCCTTTTGCGGTAGAGATAGCAACACTTAGACAAAATCTAGTTTGCACATTCTAGTTTCATTATTTGCATAGGCTATGCTCTAGGGATTTATTTGTGGCCTAGTTTAGAGAAAGTTTTAGAAGTCCTAATCTCCCCCCCACTTAGGTGTCACCTGTTTCTTTCAGCCCCTACTTGGTATGCCTTTTGTAATGACAACAACATTGTGAGGAACCAAAAATAAAAGGGTTGAAATCAAACAACAAATTATAACATGATAGCTTTTAGAAATAAACAAAGTTTATTAGTACACAAGCTAAGGTTAAATGGAGAGTTGAGGTACGTTTATCACCCAATAGAAAGTGTTGCATAATTTTGAATTATTCTGCAAGTAATGAAAAACATTACAGTTAATAACAATTTCCATCTAAAAGAGATAAAGGAGTTGAAAGACCATTGAAAGTCTTCTATGCACATGTGGGCTAGAATAACTTAGGTTTGAACAAACAACAGAAGTAACTTGTCCCAAAATAATTGTGCTTGTATGGGAGAAATGAGGTCATTATCTTTCAAAGGCATCAAGCATTGCTATGAAGATTAACTGTATTTAAATAGGAGTTATAAAAATAGCTCAATGTATAACTTAGACCTTGAGAACTCACAACACCAAGAACGATGAGCAGACAAACATTAAAACAAGAATATTCTTCCACCTCAAATTGAACAGGAAAATCTCCTGAAATAAAAAAGGGGGCAAAATCCAGTGATTAGATGGCATGTGACATTGTCTTTTGTTTCTTCTTGCTTTATTGCATGTTCAGAACACATATCAGTATCACTTTAGGCTCTAACCATATTATTATATACAAGAAGAATCGCGGAATAGATCTGAATAAAACCTATCTGAAGGAAACAGGTGACGCCTAAGAGGGGGGTGAACTAGGACTTCTAAAACTTTCACTAAGCTAGTCCACAAATGAATCCCTAGAGAAAATCTATGCAAATAGTCAAACTAGAATGTGCAGACTAGGTTTTGTCTAAGTGTTGCTATCTCTATCGCAATGTCTAAGTTCCAATCCTAAACAATATAAGTATAAAGACAAGATTGAAACTTAAATGCTTAATATAAATGCGGAAGCTAAAAACAAGGTAGAGATGCAAACTCTCGTGGATGACGCCGATATTTTTACCGAGGTATCCGAAACCACGCAAGGTCCCGACTAATCTTCGTTGGTGCCCCTACGCAAAGGGAAGCCCACACGAGGCCAAGCACCACGGTCGAGTAACTCCATAGAGAGTCGCAGGCCTTCTCCACACGCAAGTGGTGCTCCGCTTCCGGCTCCTCTCGGACGCTCCCACCGTCTCCACTATCGAGCTTCTGGCTGAAAATGTCGCGGGCCTCGTTACCTCTGATACACGGTGGCGGCCGACACAAACGCGGTTGTCACGGTCTCGCAAGACTCTCGCCCCACTCGGTACAATTACAACGGCTCACGCAAGAGCCGAGGGGTTGTGTGTTTTTTCTAAACTCACTCAACCAACTAGGATTCACCTAAAGCAAGCGCTAATGCGGTCTAACTAACCTAAGCACTTCGCAAAGCACCTATGCTAATCACTAAATGATTCTATTAAGCACTTGGGTGTATGAGCACTTGGAAATGTCTACTATATGCCTTGGTATGTTGCTTGGGCTCCCACACCTAGGAATGGCCGGTTGGGGTGGTATTTATAGACCCCAACACAAAACTAGCCATTGGAGAAAAGCTTATGCTCTCTACGGCACACCGGACAGTCCGATGGTGCACCGGACAGTCTGGTGCCCCCTGTCCGGTGTGCCTAGCCGTTGGACTGACACCGCAGGTGACCGTTGGCACACATGCTTTTTACACCGGATAGTTCGGACTTCACACCGGACAGTCCGGTGGTCTTCTCTCCACAGTGCCACCTGGAACTAGACGTTGGGCTACTGTTCCCTGGTGCACCGGACCGTCCGCGTGTGGCACCAGACAGTCCGGTGCTCTAGACAAGACAGTCCGTCGTGGCAACACTTCCTTCGTTTCTTGGACTTCACTTGATATTCATAATGTCTTCTTTTGAGGTGCTGCTTTCCTCAATGCCTTGGTCCAAGTAACTTTAGCATCCTGTGAACTACAAACACAAACACTAGCAAACACATTAGTCCACAGGTTATGTTGATCATCAAACACCAAAACCTATTGAGCCAAATGGCCCGGGGTCCATTTTCCTTACAATCTCTCCCTTTTTGGTGATTGATGACAACACAACCAAAGCAAGCAAATATAACAAACATTTGAATAAAAATATGCAATCTACTTGCTAGGATGCATGTTTGTCCCCACAATGTGAGATTATGGGCTTAAGCCTCTCCCTAACTCCATAATTCACTTACTTACTATTTTAGACCAAAGAACCAAAACCATTTAAAGGAACAAGGATTGATTTTTTTTTAATTTGGTGGTGTTTGGTGTTTGATACAATTTTCATTGCATTTATCCCTAAACTTCTCCCCCTTTGGCATCAACCACCGAAAAGGAAGACATTAAAAGCATGTAGGAAGCAAATAAGGCTTGCCCTTATAAAAGATTTATCAATTAATACCAATTGAATCATTCAACATTGTTACTCCCCCTAAATGAGTGTTCTTCATTTGGAAAGAATCTTCTCCTCCTTTTGAGACGAAGAAAGACTCCCCCTGACAGAGATCTTCTACTTAGGAAAAAGCATGTGAAAATAGAGGTGCAAGACATGATTTAATTAGACTAACTTCCCTTATATAGCAACATGGGAAGTATAAGATATAAAATATAGTCTAATCAAATGATGGACAAGACATGTAAATGATACAAAATGTAGTCTCAAAAATACCAATTGAAAATCAATGGCGGATCATTTGAAGACCAATGGCAGGCTTGTGAGACATAAGAATTCTTGTAGATTTGCAGTGGAAGCTTGTTGTCTTTCTCCGGGGACTCCATTTTCCTTTCAATGAGACTACTACATGAAATAGACTTGAAAACTGGTATTAGTCTCAAAGACTTAGATTATAGAGTAACCTCCCCCTGAAAGTGTGCATACAAGTTTTGAATACTTGTAGGAGACATGCATTTTGATTTGATATCAAGAGGGGCAAATTATATATAATCTGAGCTTTGACACATATAAGTTAAATGATACCGATTGAAGCATACCAAATGAAGTATATTTGAAGTGTTATACCATTTGAAGTATTTCACAATATCAATTGATGTATCATTTTCTTAGGAGTGTTAGGTAAGCTATGTGTCGTGCTTATCATTTTAAACCATGTAGGTTTGCTTAAGAGTATAAATTGAAAGTGAGCAATCCTACCATATGATTTACCTAGTATGCATGCATTTTTAATCAGAAATGAATACCAATTGAAATACTAGGCATGAAAGGTAAAACTAGCTACATGAAAATAGATACGCATATCTAAAAATAAGAAATACAATAAATCTAGTTACCTTAGTCATGGGTGGGGAAATTTGGGTCCAAAGTATTCACTAACCCACTTGGCAATGGACTTGATCCAGTATGATGTATCTCATGATATACATCCCAAATTTGTCAAGTCTCCAAATTCCCCGGCATCCTTCGCTCCTCACTTCCCTCTCGGGATCCAAACTTTCCTGGTGATTTTCATGGTTGAAATTATTTCCTTTGGCGCCCAGATGCGTTTGGCCCCTTTCACTTTGTTGGCTTGCTTGTTGGCCTTGATTGCTATCACCTTTCCATTATTTTCTTCTTGATTAAGTATGGTGTAGCAGCCTTTTTGTCCACCTTGTTGGTGTAGGTGTTGGAGATTTTACTTGTTGGCTTTTGCTTGAGCTTTTGCTTTTGCTTATCCCCAGTTTTTGCCTTACATTGGAAAGACTTGTGGCCTTTCCTTGTGGCACAATCTACAAAATCACAGTTTCTCCCTCCACAGGCTTGTTCACTCCCGCAGTGGTGTTATCCTCAGAATGTTGGATTTGTTTGGCTTTGCCTTTCTTGTCATACAAAGCTTTGCCAAGGCGAGCCTCCTCTTGCTTTAATTGCTCATTCTTCATTACAATCTCGTCCGAACATGTTTCTATAACAACATTCTTAACAAGAACTTGATTGCAGGGGTTAGAATTATTGATTAAATCAAAGCAAGAAGTAGAAGCATCTTTCTTAATAATTTCATGAAATTTAACTAAAGTTGCCTCTAGGGTGCTACCAATATTTTCTAGCCTAGTAGTTAGCTCATTGTTGTGTATGCTAAGAATTTCCATTTTCCCTAACAAATTTTTAATAGCTTCTTGGGAGCTAGCTAACTTAGCCTTAAGTTTTCATTCTTTTTAATAAGGTCATCATCGGTAGCAGTGGATGGAGCACTAGACTCTAATTGCTCAATTTTAGTTTATAGTTCACAATTCAAATTTGCACATGTTTCAAATTTGTCTAGCAAACCTTTGTAATCATTTTGAGAGCTAATCAACTTATTTTTCAAAGTTTTAAGTTAAGCCTTTTGCTTAGTGCAAACATCCTGAAAAAATTTAATGGTTTCCGCAAGATTATCTACGGAGGGCTTTCCCTCACCTTCATCATCACTACTGCTTTCATCACTAGAGGGTGGAATACTCATTTTACCTCTTGCCATAAGGCACTTGATGAGCGTGATGAGGACCGGTGGCTGCGCGTCCTTTGAGGTTCATCTTCGCTTGAAGAATCATCCCAAGTTTTGATACTTGTTAACGTCTTGCCTTTGCTCCTCCCCTTTTTGGGTTCGGACATAGTTGGACGATTGTCCCTGAAGTGGCCCTTCTCTCCACATGCGAAGAATCATCTCTTTCTTTGCTTTTTCCTGTCAATGTGTTAAAGAGAAGATCCTCTACCTATGGGGGCACACCCATTAGATTAATCTTGCAAACCATCCCCATTACCTTTCTGATGCGTCGGATTGTTTCTTCGTCCTCGGAGGATGATGTTGATGGTTGATTATCTTTATCATCATCACTTTCTTCTTCTTCATCTTCTTCACTTGAGGAACTTGGAGTGGGAGCCTTCTTTTTACCCTTCCTTCCATCACATGCAAAAGCATATGGCCTTGAGGAAGTTGGCTCCTCTCCCCGACATATTTTTCGTGACATCTCAAAGGCCGCAATTTTTTCTATCACAATGGTCGGTGTCATTGTACTCAAGTCCTCCATGTTGTGAAGAATGGCGATGATGGTCCCATGTCTTTGTTGTGATAGTAGGGAGATAATCTTCCTCACAATGTCCACATCACCTATCTTATTTATGCCAATAGAATTGAGCTCATTGATGATTAGATTCAAACGAGAATACATGTCTCTAACAAGCTCATTATCCTTCATAGCAAAAGAATTATACTCATTTAAGACTAGGCAATGTTTTGCTCATGTACATTGGATGTGCCATCATGGAGCTCATGCAGTTTTAACCAAATCTCGTTAGCAGTTTTTAATGTAAAAACTTGATTAAAAATATTCATGCTAGGAGATTCATACAAGCAATTTTTGGCTCTAGCATTTAAATGAATTTCTTTTTCCTCACTCGTGTGGGTTTCTCGGGATTTTTGGGTGGTTTCATCCCGTCACGAGCGACTCTCCAAACACCTAGATCAACGACCTCTAGGTAACAAGCCATTCTAGTACTATAATATAGGAAGTTAGTGTTGTCGAAGTGTGGTGGCCTATGGGTATCCATCCCCTTTATCTAAAAAGCATTGGCTCTTTTAGCGGTGAAGCTAAAGCGTTTCAAATGAGTGAAACCAGGCTTTGATACCAATTGAAGGAAACAGGTGATGCCTAAGAGAGGGGGGTGAATTAGGACTTCTAAAGCTTTCACTAAACTAGTCCACAAATTAATCTCTAGAGCAAAACCTATGCAAATAATCAAACTAGAATATGCAAACTAGGTTTTATCTAAGTGTTGCTATCTCTACCGCAATAATGTCTAAGTTCCAATCCTAAACAATATAAGTATAAAGACATGATTGAAACTTAAATGCTTAATATAAATGCGTAAGCTAAAAAGTAAGGTAGAGATGCAAACTCTTGTGGATGACGCCAGTATTTTTACCGAGGTAACCGGAACCACGCAAGGTATCGACTAATTCTCGTTGGTACCCCTATGCAAAGGGAAGCCCACTCGAGGGACAAGCACCACGGTCGAGTAACTCGGTAGAGAGTCGCGGGCCTTCTCCATGTGCAAGTGGTGCTCCGCTTCTGGCTCCTCTCGGACGCTCCCCGCCGTCTCCACTATCGAGCTTCCGGTTGAAAACGTCGCGGGCCTCATTCCCTCCGGTACACGGTGGCAGTTGTGACACAAACGTGGTTGTCACGGTCTCGCAAGACTCTCGCCCCACTCGGTACAATTAAAACGGCTCGCACAAGAGCCGAGGGATTGTGTGGTTTTCTAAACTCACTCAACTAAATAGAATTCACCTAGAGCAAGCACTAATGCGGTCTAACTAACCTAAGCACTTCGCAAAGCACCTACGCTAATCACCGAGTGATTCTATTAAGCACTTGGGTGTATGAGCACTTGGAAATATCTAATATATGCCTTGGTATGTTGCTTGGGCTCCCACACCTTCGAATGGCCGGTTGGGGTGGTATTTATAGACTCCAACACAAAACTAGCCTTCAAAGAAAAGATGCTGCTCTCTGCGGCACACCGGACAGTCCGGTGCCCTGTCCAGTGCGTTTAGCCATTGGACTGACACCGCAGGTGACTGTTGGCGCGTAGGCTTTTTACACTAGACAGTCCGGACTTCACATTGGACAGTCTGGTGGTCTTCTCTCCACAGTGCCACCTGGAACTAGCCGTTGGGCTACTGTTCCCTGGTGCACCGGATAGTCTAGCGTGTGGCACCGGATAGTCCAGTGCTCCAGACCGGACAGTCCGCCGTGGCAACACTTCCTTCGTTTCTTAGACTTCACTTGTTCATTATAATGTCTTCTTTTGAGGTGTTGATTTCCTCAATGCCTTGGTCCAAGTAACTTAGCATCATGTGAACTACAAACACAAATACTAGCAAACACATTAGTCCACAGGTTATGTTGATCATCAAACACCAAAACCTATTGAGCCAAATGGCCCGGGGTTCATTTTCCTTACACTATCAACCAATCATTACAAAGTTACAAAGGTGGATCTGAAAGCACATTCATAACATATGATTACATTAAGAACCACGATTGCTTAGGAAGCCACAAATGTCAATGATTGGTACTTGTTGTGGTTGTAGCTTACCAATGCAGACTTCTTCTTAGATTGAGGTTGAATCAGGAGGGTGTCCTCATAACTCGGAACAATGACCACTTCAACAAGTTCATATGTGATCACGACATGGTACTCCATAACATGAATACCAGCTCAAAGTACAAGCAACTAATGAAGTCGCTATCAACAAAGCGTGTCAAAGTATCATGCAGACACTTCACTTGGCTGGCCTACCTCTTGGTGAAGCCAATGCAGAACAACTGCAACATGTAGTTATCAGTGGTCTCGACATCGACATGATCCTCAATAAGCGTTTGCCACTTCTTCACCAGTGAACGGAGCTTGTCTATGCGAAACTCATACACTAAGAAGATGGCAAGATAGTTAATATAGAACATAGGCCTCATAACAACTCAACTCAGCTGGCAAAGTTCAACTCAGTTGAAAAAGCTCAACTCAGCTGAAGAAGTTCAACTCAGATGAAAAAGCTCAACTCGGCTGAAGAAGCTTAACTCGACTGAAGAAGTTCAGCTCAGCTGAAGAAAGCTCAACTCAGTTGAAGAAGCTCAACTCAACTGAAGAAGATCAACTCAGCTGAAAAAGATCAATTGCTTTTCAACATGAAGGATCTCCGTCTCCAAACCTCACTCCAGCTGGACTCACAAATTGTCCAAAAGATTTTGTTTTCGAAATAGCTTTTGAATCTTAGAAGCTTGAGTTTTGGTAAACACCAACCTTCTTTTTGGACTCCCCTTAATAGTACGACGATTACTATACTTACGCTAAATAAAAAAATATAAGTAAGTAAATTCCTTAAGTCATTGGTGTCTTCTGTATGATTTCTCCATGGTGTTGCTTCATAAGGATCACAAACATCTTTGTCTCACCTTTTGAAGCAAACACAAATCAAACCCTGTGACTTAAACCATTTCACCACAAATTGTTCAACACAACCCAATAAAATTGTGTCCCTAACTTGGTTCTTTTATTGGCTTATGTTGAACCTTATGCACCTGTAATACATGAGTTCTAGACAAACTAGTTAGTCCATGTGTTTGTGTTGACTATCAACCACCAAAATTAGTTATAGGAAATGGTTAACCCAATTTCCCTTTCAATCTCCCCCTTTTTGGTGATTGATGCAAACACAAACCAAAGCAAATATAAAGTGCAAAAATGTAACTAGTTTGCATTTAGAATGTGCAAAGGTTACTTGGAGTTAAACCAATTGAAAAATCTCACTGAGTATGAATGGATTGCTTTTTTCTTTTATTTATAATTTTGGACCACTTTTGCACCACATGTTTGTTTTTGCAAATTCTTTTTACAAATAGTCAAAGGTATATGAATAAGATTGCAAGAAGCATTTTCAAGATTTGAAATTTCTCCCCCTATTTCAAATGCTTTTCCTTTGACTAAATATAAACTCCCCCTGAATGAAATTCTCCTCTTAGCTTTCAAGAGGGTATTGAGATAGATATCAATTTGAAATTTTAATTTCACAAATCAAGTGAAACACAGATACCAATTGATATCAGATACTAATTTGAGAATACATCAATTGAAATGAATAGCAATTGAAAAATACCAAATTAAAACTTCATTTTAATTTTTTTTGAAATGATGGTGGTGCGGGTCCTTTTGCTTTGGGCCTAATACTCTCTCTCCCTTTGGCATTAATCGCCAAAAATGGAGACTTTGAGAGCCCTCTAATACTTTGTCCCCCCAGGTAAAAGAAATATGAGTGAAAGATTATACCAATTGAGAGATTGGTGGAGTAATGACAAAGGGTAAATGATACCGTTAGAGTTGAGTGGAAGCCTTGTCTTTGCCGAATACTCCTTTTCCCTTTCAATCTATGACTTAGTATAGAAATATACTTGGAGACACATTAGTCGTAGTCTTGGCACAAGAATAATAAGAAATATGTATGTGTACCAAATAAAAGAGACACGATCAAAGGTATATAAATGAGCTATGTGTGCAATGTTTCAATCAAAGTTCCGAGAATCAAGTATATTTAGCTCATTCCTAAGTTTGCTAAAGGTTTTCTCATCTAGTGGCTTGGTAAAGTTATCGATTAATTGGTTTTGGGTGTTAACATAAGCAATTTCGATATATCCCTTTTGTTGGTGATCCCTCAGAAAGTGATACCGAATGTCTATGTGCTTAGTGTGGTTGTGTTCAACGGGATTATCCTCCATGCGGATTGCACTCTCATTATCACATAGGAGAGGGACTTTGCTCAATTTGTAGCCATAGTCCCTAAGGGTTTGCCTCATCCAAAGTAATTGCGCACAACAATGGCCTGCGTCAATGTACTCGGCTTCGATGGTGGAGAGAGCTACTGAGTTTTGTTTCTTTGAAGCCCATGACACCAGGGATCTCCCCAGAAACTGACAAGTCCCTAATGTGCTCTTCCTATCAATTTTACACCCTGCCCAATCGGCATCGGAATACCCTATTAAATCAAAAGTGGATCCCTTGGGGTACCAAAGCCCAAACTTAGGAGTGTAAACTAAATATCTCATGATTCTTTTCATGGCCCTAAGGTGAACTTCCTTAGGATTTGCCTGAAATCTTGCACACATGCATACTGAAAGCATAATATCCGGTCGAGATGCACATAAATAGAGTAGAGATCCTATCATCGACCGGTATACCTTTTGATCTACAGATTTACCTCTCGTGTCGAGGTCGAGATGCCCATTGTTTCCTATGGGTGTCTTGATGGGTTTGCCATCCTTCATCCCAAACTTCTCAAGTATGTCTTGAATATACTTTGTTTGGCTGATGAAGGTGCCATCTTGGAGTTGCTTGGTTTGAAATCCAAGAAAATACTTCAACTCCCCCATCATAGACATCTCGAATTTCTATATCATGATCCTACTAAACTCTTCACAAGTTGACTTGTTAGTAGATCCAAATATAATATCATCAACATAAATTTGGCATACAAACAAGTCTTTTGCAACAATTTTAGTAAAGAGAGTAGGATCGACTTTACCGACTTTGAAGCCATTAGTGATAAGAAAATCTCGTAGGCATTCATACCATGCTCTTGGGGCTTGCTTGAGCCCATAAAGCGCCTTTGAGAGCTTATACACATGGTTAGGGTACTCACTATCTTCAAAGCCGGGAGGTTGCTCAACATAGACCTCTTCTTTGATGGGTCCATTAAGGAAGGCACTTTTCACGTACATTTGATAAAGCTTGAAGCCATGGTAAGTAGCATAGGCAAGTAATATACGAATTGACTCAAGCCTAGCTACGGGTGCATAAGTTTCATCAAAGTGCAAACCTTCGACTTGTGAATAGCCTTTGGCCACAATTCGGTCTTTGTTTCTTGTCACCACACCATGCTCATCTTGCTTGTTGCGGAATACCCATTTAGTACCTACAACATTTTGATTAGGACGTGGAACTAAATGCCATACCTCATTCCTCGTGAAGTTGTTGAGCTCCTCTTGCATTGCCATCACCCAGTCCGGATCTCTTAGTGCATCCTCTATCCTGTATGGCTCACTAGAGGAAACAAAAGAGTAATGTTCACAGAAATGAGCAACTCGAGATCTAGTGGTTACCCCCTTATGAATGTCACCAAGGATGGAGTTGACGGGGTGATCTCTTTGAATTGCTTGGTGGACTCTTGGGCGTGGCGGTCTTTGACCCTTAATTTTTTGATCATCTTCCTTGTCTTTATTAACTTTATCTCCCACTTGACCATTGTCCTATTCTTGAGGTGGCTCATCCTCTTGATCTTCATCATTTTGAGCCTGTTCCTCATCTTGGGTAGGTGGAGATGCTTGATTGGAAGATGACGATTGATCTTGTGCTTGTGTGGGCTCTTTGGATTCCTTAGGACACACATCCCCAATGGACATGTTCCTTGGCGCGATGCATGGAGCCTCTTCATCATTTAATTCATCAAGATCAACTTGCTCCACTTGGGAGCCATTTCATCAAACACAATGTCACAAGAAACCTCAACCAATCCAGTGGATTTGTTGAAGTTATGCCCTTATGTTTGAGTCATAACCAAGTAAAAAGCCTTCTACAACTTTAGGAGAAAATTTAGATTTTCTACCTCTTTTAACAAGAATAAAGCATTTACTCCCAAAGACTCTAAAATATGAAACATTGGGCTTTTTACCAGTGAGGAGTTCATATGATGTCTTCTTGAGGATTTGGTGAAGATATAACTGGTTGATGGAGTAGTAGGCGGTGTTAATCGCCTCGGCCCAAAACTGCCCTGGTGTTTTGTACTCATCAAGCATGGTTCTTGCCATATCCAGTAGAGTTCTATTCTTCCTCTCCACTACACCATTTTGTTGAGGTGTGTAGGGAGAAGATAACTCATGCTTGATCCCCTCTTCCTCAAGAAATCCTTCAATTTGTGAATTCTCGAACTCCGTCCCATTGTCGCTTCTTATCTTTTTGATCCTTAATCCGAACTCATTTTGAGCCTGTCTTAAGAATCCTTTTAATGTATCTTGGGTTTATGATTTTTCCTGCAAAAAGAATACCCAAGTGAAGCAAGAATAATCATCCACAATAACAAGATAGTACTTACTCCCGCCGATGCTTATGTAAGCGATCAGGTCGAATAGATCCATGTTGAGTAGCTCAAGTGGCCTGTCAGTAGTCATGATGTTCTTGTGTGGATGATGAGCGCCAACTTGCTTTCCTGCTTGGCATATGCTACAAACCCTGTCTTTCTCAAAATGAACATTAGTTAGTCCTAAAATGTGCTCTCCCTTTAGAAGCTTGTGAAGATTCTTCATCCCAACATGGGCAAGTCGGCGATGCCAGAGCCAACCCTTATTAGTCTTAGCAATTAAGCAAGTGTCAAGTTTAGCTTGGTTATCATTAAAATCAACTAAATATAGCTGATGCTCTAACACTCCTTTAAATGCTATTGAATCATCACTTTCTTCTAAAGACAGTAACACCTATATCTGTAAATAGACAGTTGTAGCCCATTTTACATAATTGAGAAACAGAAAGCAAGTTGTAGTCTAAAGAATCTACAAGAAAAACATTGAAAATAGAATGGTCAGGTGATATAGAAAATTTACCCAAACCTTTGACCAAACCTTGATTTCCATCCCCAAATGTGATAGCTCATTGGGGATCTTCGTTTTTCTCATAGGAGAACATTCTTTTCTCCCCTTTCATGTGGTTTGTGCACCCGCTATCGATTATCTAACTTGAACCACCGAATGCATAAACCTACAAAACAATTTTAGGCCTTGTTCTTAGGTACCTAAACAGTCTTGGGTCCTTTGACGTTAGAAACAAGCACCTTAGGTACCCAAACACAAGTCTTTGAACTCTTGTGTTTGCCCCCAACATTTTTGGCAACTACTTTGCCTGATTTGTTAGTTAAAACATATGATGCATCAAAAGTCTTAAATGAAACATTGTTCTCATTTGATGCAGCAGGAATTTTCTTTCTAGGCATTTTAACATGTGTGGTATGCCTAGAGCTAGAAGCCTCATTTTTGTACATAAATGCATGGTGAGAAACATTATGAGGTTTCTTAGCATGGATCTTCCTAATCTTATGTCCGGGATAGTTTGCAGGATATAAAATGTAACCCTCACTATCCTGAACCATGGGAGCCTTGCCCTTTACAAAGTTAGACAATTTTTTAGGGGCATTAAGCTTGACATTGCTCCCCTGTTGGAAACCAATGCCATCCTTAATGCCAGGGCGCCTTCCATTATAAAGCATGCTTCTAGCAAATTTAAACCTTTTATTTTCTAGTTCATGCTCGGTAATTTTAGTAGTTAATTTAGCTATGTGATCATTTTGTTGTTTAATCATGGCAAGGTGACCATCCATAGCTTCTACATTAACATCTCTACATCTAGTACAAATAGAAACATGCTCAATAGTAGATGTAGATGGTTTGCAAGCATTTAATTCTTCTATCTTAGCATTTAATTTAGCATTCTCATCTCTAAGACAGGAAATCGAATCATTGCAAACATTCAATTTTCAATCTTAGAAACTAAACTAGCATTTTCATTTCTAAGACTAGAAATTGAATCATGACAAATGCTAAGCTCCTTAGTTAAGTTTTCACATTTTTCTACTTCTCGAGCGTAAGCATTTTTCAGTTTAACAATTTTTTTGTTTTGTTTAATGAGGAAGTCCTCTTGGCTATCCAAGAGTTCATCTGTCTCATTAATGGCTTCAATTAATTCATTTAATTTCTTCTTTTGGTCCATGCTAAGGTTGGCAAAGAGAGACATTAAATTATCTTCATTATCACTATAGCTACCCTCATCACTAGATGTTGTATATTTGGAGGTAGCTCTAGATTGTACCTTTTTCTTGCCGTCCTTGGCCATGAGACACTTGTGGCCGATGTTGGGGAAGAGGAGGCCCTTGTTGACGGTGATGTTGGCGGCATCCTCGTCGGAGGAGGAGTCGGTGGAGGTCTCGTCGGAGTCCCATTCCCGGCATATGTGGGCATCGCTGCCCTTCTTCTTGTAGTATTTCTTCTTCTCCTTTTTGTACCCTTTCTTGTCGTCGTCCCTGTCACTTCCACTAGAAATTGGATATTTTGCTATGAAATGACCGGACTTACCACACCGGTAGCACACCTTCTTGGAGCGGGACTTGTAGTCCTTCCCTCTCCTTTGTTTGAGGATTTGGTGGAAGCTCTTGATGATGAACGCCATTTCCTTGTTGTCAAGTTTGGAGGCGTCAATTGGAAGCCTACTTGATGTAGACTCCTTTTCTTCCGTCGCTTTGAATGCGACGGGTTGCACCTCGGGTGTGGAGGTGGCGCCTTGCTCCAAGTTGATAATGTGTTTGGAGTCTTTGATCATTAGCTCAAAGCTCACAAACTTGCCAATCACTTCCTCGGGAGACATTAGTTTATATCTAGGATCCCCATGAATTAATTGCACTTGAGTAGGATTGCGAAAAACAAGGGATCTTAGAATAACCTTGACCATTTCATGGTCGTCCCACTTGGTGCTCTCGAGGTTGCGCACTTGGTTGACCATCGTCTTGAGCCGGTTGTACATGGCTTGCAGCTCTTCCCCTTTGTTGAGGACGAATCGACCGAGCTCCCCCTCGATCGTCTCACGCTTGGTGATCTTGGTCACCTCTTCCCCTTCGTGCGCGGTTTTGAGGATGTCCCAAATTTCTTTGGCGCTCTTTAATCCTTGCACTTTGTTATACTCCTCTCGACACAAGGAGGCGAGGAGTATACACGTGGTTTGGGAGTTAAATTGCCTAATTTGGGTGACCTCGTCTGAGTCGTAGTCTTTGTTCCCCACCCTTGGTACCTGCGCTCCAAATTCAACAATGTCCCATATGCTTTCGTGGAGTGAGGTTAGATGATGCCTCATTTTATCATTCAACATACAATAATCTTCACCATCAAAATATGGTGGTTTGCCTAGGGGAACGGAAAGTAATGGAGCACGCTTTGAAATGCGAGGATAGCGTTAGGGCATCTTACTATACTTCTTGCGCTCATGGTGCTTAGAAGTAGTGGACAACTCGGAACTTGAAGTGGAGGGTGACGAAGAGTCGGTCTCGTAGTAGACCACTTCATCTTCTTCTTCTTGTCACCTCTCTGATGTGCCTTGATGGAGGAAGAGGATTCCTCCTTGTTTTTATTGCCGGACTCCCTTGAGAGAGTCCTCCCCGAGCTTGCAGATTTGTCGCCGGTCATGATCTCCCTCTTGGAGTGATCTCCAGACATCACTTCGAGTTGGTTAGACTCTTAATGAAGCACTGGCTCTGATACCAATTGAAAGTCGCCTAGAGGGGGATGAATAGGCGAAACCTGAATTTTATAAACTTAAGCAAGCACTAAGGTCAAGGGTTAGCGTTAGAATTAAATTCAAGTCCGAAAGAGAGTGTCACACCCAGATTTAAGGAACAAATCCAGGTGCATCTCATATGTGCGCCAAGGAAGAACAACACACATAATAACAAAGTGCATAGAGATAAATGTCATAAATATCATAAATGTACTTATTACATAGCGGAAGTCTTACAAAAATAAATGATAAAATAAAGCGAACTAATTATTATTCCTTGGTGCCACAAAGTTGACTGGGAGACGCCACCTAGATCAAGTCGAAAGCCTCAGAGTTAGGCGGCTCCTCTTCGACCACCTGTTCTTCTCCTGTGGGGGGTGTGAGACAGCAAGAGTGAGCTCACATACGTTCATAGCTCAACAAGTCGTGGGGAATAATGTGCATGAACTCACCAAAGGTGGGAGTTCATGTGAAGTGTAAGACTGATCAACAAAGTAAAGGCTAAAGCTGAGCATTGCTTTTATAAGTTGGTCAAAATTTTATCAGCAGTTACTAAGTGTAAGTAAATACCAAACCTTAGTAATAAATAAAAGTAATAAAATAATCCCCGAATGCGATGCAAATGTCAAATTGAGTTTTAATTCCATAGATTAATCATGTGAGGGTCCGAGCCGCTCATGACCGTGAGCACGACTAGTATACCAGTTTTACACTCTGCAGAGGTTGCGCATCTTTACCCACAAGTCATGTTACTCATCTGCCAAGAGACGACCAATCCCATACACCTCTACCGAGGAGGTGAGGCAGGGTAACACTACGAGGCTTTTACAAAGTTCTACTAGCTTCAGAAATCCCGCTACAATTTATAGGAAGCTCTAGTGCAGGAATCCCTCGCCTGACCGCCATCGCAGCAAAATCAACTCAAGGACCTCCCTACACTGACCACTCCCTACTGCCCTTGCCCCTTTCGGGTAAGGAAGTCGTCCACTAGCTTTCCTAGTTAATAAGCCAAGGGCGTCCCATTAAACCCTTGTGGTAGCAATGTTTTCCCAGGTGGTCGCTCCATGTTCCCATTAACATAATGATCTTAACATGAACGATAATAAAAAATATAATAAAAGAGTAGTCTGAATAGTGTATCTCCATACCCAAATCCACATAAAGCAATAGCAGGTACTACCCAAAAATATTTCAGTGGTAACAAGGTATAAAGATAGCCAAAACTGGGGTGACCTATTGGATCCCATCAAAATTAACCTATGCAGATCATTATAATTAATAAGAACATGGCTAGGAAAAAGTAAGTGAACAAGGGCATAACTTGCCTTCAATGAGCTCCTGCTCAGCAACTTCTACCTGCTGAACCTCAGGATCCACAGTGGCTTGCTCGTCTACTCGCATCAACACAATACATACATAGTATAGCAAAAATAAACATCACACCAAACAAGTAATATAAAATACACAATAAAAATCTACATATTAAAATAAGAACCTAGGAACATGAATTATTAATTTTGGAGTTATAGATTTTAAGTTATGAATTTCCTAAGGTTTAATGTGCTTGAAATAGGATTAAATGAGAAATTAATTTTCTTACTGTTTTCATGTTAAAATAGAGACACTAGATGATAGACATTAATATTACAAAATTTTAGAAACTGGAATGGATCATTGAATTAAAAATGAATTTTCTATGCATTTTACAAATTTCTAGAATTGTTTTTGTATTAAAAACTAAATTCTATAATCATTTCTCGGTTTTTATTATCCCCTGGACTGGGCGTCAATTTCTGGTAAGCACAGGGGCGCCTAGGTAAAAACTCCAAGACACAGTGAACAATACCCCCTGGACGACGGGTTAAATCCTAAATAGTCCAGGGGCTCCTTTGTGAAACAGACAGGCCGAAGGGGTATTCTCAATTTCAGCCGTCCGATCTGATTTCTGCGACTTAGATTAGATCCATACAACATTGAACCGGTACGCGACGGTGTCCACATGATTTAGATCCTACGCCCACGATTTAATGATGCCTGACCTAACCTGAACCGTAGGATCATCGATCAACAGTGTCTTCTCAACCGCGCGAACGGGTACACGTAATCTAATCGTGATCGTCCAATTTGCATCTGACGACGTAGACATCCCGCAGCCCCGCACGAGTAAGCACGGCGGCGCACAGACCAGGGACGGCGTCGCCATTGCCAAAGCATGCGCCCCCGGTGATTGTCGCCCCTAACTGTAATCCGAACGTAGCAGTACGAAACGATAACAGTAGGGAATCACGCATGACGCTACTCACCGCGATTTGAAGAGGAGAACCGAGCTCTCCACGGCGCACGGCGGAAGCCGAAGTCCGGCGATCAATTACAGAGTCCTGGTGGAGTTCGACTCGAATTGAGGGCACGATCGGCTTCCCAGGCGAAAAACGATCTTCCCGGCCCAACACCAAGGACAGGCAACCCGCAGTGATGAGATTCACCGGCGGCGGCTTCTTCCCGGGAGGACGCGACTGTGGGTTGCAGTGGTGTTAGTGGCGGTCGCGAGGGCAAGATTGAGGGGAGGGATAGGCGAGCTCGGGGTCGTGGCACCCTATATGGACGCGGACGTGATTAGCACTTCAACGGTTTGCGCGAAGTCCACGGCTCCGCGCGCGTTCCGCCATGCTCGGTGAGCTCATTGACGGGGCGAGGGCTGACGTGCCTGGCCCACGCGCCAGCGGAGGGGAAAAGAGCGAGCGCGAGCGGTGACTGGCCGGTGGGGCCCGCAAACTAGCGACTGATTCCTGGTTCCAGCGCGCGCATGTGTATGACTTCTTAGTGGGCCCATCAGGACAACGTCGAGCTGAGGAACGAGGCCCAGGACGTGCGGCTGACAAGGCGGTCCCGCCTGTCGGCGCCGCGGTGAGTTCAGGCTGCGTAGGAGTGAGTTTGGTGGGCCGAGTAGGGAATTGAGCCCAGTTGCAGTTTCTCTTTTCTTTTTCTTTCTATTTTATTTTTCTTTTTATTTTCAAATCTAGGATTTAAATTCAAATTTTGTAACCAATTTCTCCTCAATGATATTATGACATCTATAATACAAATTATTGGAGATATTTTTGGATATATATGTCATTTATATTTTTATATCATTTCTATTTTTCTTATTTTCTAACCATAATTTCTATTTAGGGTTTAAACCACTCTTATAGGCATTATCATATTATTTTTATCCTTATTATTTTATTTAATGCACAAACATATAAACTCCAACTGATGCACTTTATTTTATTTTAGTATCATTTGTTTTAATTAATCACTCTTAATTATGCATGCTCTTTTTATGATGCAAATATGGTACATAAAATGAGGAGACCTCTCTATATTCTATGTATACAAATTTGAGTATTACATAGAGGGAAAACAAATCAACCAAGAATCAAGGCGAGTGAACACAGTGATTTGTTTTACCGAGGTTCGGTTCCAAAAAACCTAGTCCCTGTTGAGGAGGTCACAAACACCGGGTCTATTTCGACCCTTTCCCTCTCTCAAACGGTCACTTAGACCAAGTGAGCCTTCTCCTTAATCAATCGGGTCACTAAGACCCACAAGGACCACCACACACTTAGGTGTCTCTTGCTTTGATTACAAGTCACTTGAGAACAAGAATGAGAAATAAGAAAGGCAATCCAAGAAACAAGAGCGCAAAAGAACATGAACACACTCTCTCACAAGTCACTAAATGTTTGAGTTAAATTCTAGGCTTGGAGAGGGTTTGATCTTTGCAAATGTGTCTTGGAGTTAATGCACTAGCTCTTGTATTCAATGTGATCTCTAAAAAACTTGGATGCCAAAGGTTGTGGTGGTTGGGGGGTATTTATAGCCCCCAACCACTTTGGTAGTCGTTGGAGAGGCTGCTGGCGATGGGCGCACCGGACAGTCCGGTGCGCCACTGGACAGGCACTGTTCCTTGTCCGGTGCGCCGCCACGTCACCCAACCGTTAGGGTTCAGAGCTAGCCGACCGTTGGAGGCTTTGTCCTCTTGCGGCACCGGATAGTCCGATGCCACACCGGACAGTCTGGTGCCCCTCTGATTTAGCTGCTCTAACTTTTGCGCGGTACTGTGCTGCACTGTTCCTGCTATCAGAGTCGACCGTTGGCGCAGATAGCCGTTGCTCTGCTGGCACACCGGACTGTCCGGTGAATTATAGCGGAGCGCGCCCTGGAATTCCCGAGAGTGGCTCGTTTGAACTTGTATGGCCTGGTGCATCGGACACTGTCCGGTGGCACATCGGACAGTCCGGTGCGCCAATCTTCAGCACACCCATGTTCTTTGCTCCAATAAAATTGTGTCCCTAACTTGGTTCTTTTATTGGCTTGGGTTGAACCTTATGCACCTGTAATACATAAGTTCTAGACAAACTAGTTAGTCCATGTGTTTGTGTGGACTATCAACCACCAAAATTAGTTATAGGAAATGGTTAACCCAATTTCCCTTTCACGTTTTACACTAGACAGTCCGGACTTCACATTGGGCAGTCCGGTGGTCTTCTCTCCACAGTGCCACCTGGAACTAGCTGTTGGGCTACTGTTCCCTGGTGCACCGAACAGTCTGGCGTGTGGCACTGGACAGTCCAGTGCTCCAGACCGGACAGTCCGTCGTGGCAACACTTCCTTCGTTTCTTAGACTTCACCTATTCTTTATAATATCTTCTTTTGAGGTGTTACTTTCCTCAATGCCTTGGTCCAAGTAACTTTAGCATCATGTGAACTACAAACACAAATAATAGCAAACACATTAGTCCATAGGTTATGTTGATCATCAAACACCAAAACCTATCGAGCCAAATGGCCCAAGGTCCATTTTCCTTAAACTATCAACCAATCATTACAAAGTTACAAAGGTGGATCTGAAAGCACATTCATAACATATGATTACATTAAGAACCACGATTGCTTAGGAAGCCACAAATGCCAATGATTGGTACTTGTTGTGGTTGTAGCTTACCAATGCAGACTTCTTCTTGGGTTGGGGTTGAATCAGGAGGGTGTCCTCATAACACGGAACAATGACCACTTCAACAAGTTCATATGTGATCACGACATGGTACTCCATAACATGAATACCAGCTCAAAGTACAAGCAACTAATGGAAGTCGCTATCAACAAAGCGTGTCAAAGTATCATGCAGGCACTTCACTTGGTTGGCCTACCTCTTGGTGAAGCCAATGCAGAACAACTGCAACATGTAGTTATCAGTGGTCTAGACATCGACATGATCCTCAATAACAGTTTGCCACTTCTTCACCAGTGAACGACGCTTGTCTATGTGAAACTCATACACTAAGAAGATGGCAAGATAGTTAATATAGAACATAGGCCTCATAATAGCTCAACTCAACTGGCAAAGTTCAACTCAGCTAAAAAAGCTCAACTCAGCTGAAGAAGTTCAACTCAGCTGAAAAAGCTCAACTCAGCTGAAGAAGCTTAACTCAACTGAAGAAGTTTAGCTCAACTCAGTTGAAGAAGCTCAACTCAGTTGAAGAAGATCAACTCAGCTGAAAAAGATCAATTGCTTTTCAACAGGAAGGATCTCCGTCTCCCAAACCTCACTCTAGTTGGACTCACAAATTGTTCAAAAGATTTTGTTTTCAAAGTAGCTTTTGAATCTTAGAAGCTTGAGTTTTGGCAAACACCAACCTTCTTTTTGGACTCCCCTTAATAGTACGACGATTACTATACTTAAGCTAAATAAACAAAATATAATTAAGTAAATTCCTTAAGTCATTAGTGTCTTCTGTATGATTTCTCCATGGTGTTGCTTCATAAGGATCACAAACATCTTTGTCTCACCTTTTGAAGCAAACACAAATCAAACCCTGTGACTTAAACTATTTCACCATATATGAGTTCCAATCATTGCTTCAAGTCACCTTACTAATGCATGAACACAATATAACTCTTCATAGCTGATTAGTTCATCGACTTAGTGCAGGTACTCTCTTCTTCACCTTAGCCATGGTACCTCGGTCCACAAGCCATGGTTCATGCATTAGTAAGGTGACTTGAAGCAATGATTGGAACTCATATATGGTGAAATAGTTTAAGTCATAGGGTTTGAGTTGTGTTTGCTTCAAAAGGTGAGACAAAGATGTTTGTGATCCTTATGAAGCAACACCATGAAGAAATCACACATGAGACACCAATGACTCAAGGAGTTTACTTAATTATTTTTATTTAACTTGAGTATAGGAATGGTCATACTATGGTTGACCGTGGTTAGGTTTGAGAAACTGAGAGTGTTCTTGTTGAAAAGCAGCTGAACTTCTTCAGCTGCTGTTGGGCTTTTCAGCTAAACTAAACTTTAGCTGAGTTGAGCTTCTTCAGCTGAAGTTGAGTTTTTCAGCTGAACTAAACTTCAGCTGGGTTGAGCTTTTTTAGCTGAGTTGAACTTCTTCAACTACAGTTGAGCTTTCTCAACTCCAGCTAAACTTCAACTTCAACTGTGAACCTCTCTGACCATACACCAGTTGAACTTGCCTCCGGGTAGTTGAACTGGGGTTTTCTCTCCTGAACTCGCTGGTCAAGACCAGTTGAACTAGTTTTTCGGGGCAGTTCAACTGGTCTCTGACCCCTCTGACCTCTGACCAACAGTCTGCTAGTCAGACTGGCGAATAGGTCGACAGAGTCATCAGGGGCGGTTGAACCGCCCCCCAGGGCAGTTCAACTGGTTTGGTCAACTTGGCCAGACTGCATAGCAGTCTGCCAGACAGGCTGACAGGTCTGCCAAAGAGGTTCAACCGGTTTTCAAAAGAGGTTCAACCGGTTTTCAAAAGAGGTTCAACCGGTTTTGGTCAACTTGACCAGTCTGCCAGGCCTGCGAGGGGTGGTTCAACCGGTTTTAGACCAGGTTTTGGCTCAAATGGTTAGTTTTGAAGCCCCACCTATATATACTCACTCCTACCTCTCTCCCCATACAAGGGAGCACGATTTGAACTCCATTTCTAACCTAAGAAACACCTCCCACTCTCTCTCACACATCTCTTGCCTCTTCCATTTCAAATCTTTGGAGAGAAATCTTTGAGTGAGCTTGAGAGCTGCAGTTTTTGTGCTTCATCTCTAAATCCCTCTTGCTCTTCTCCATTCGAGCTTTAGTACTACATTGAGTTCTTTGTGGATTCATTACTCTTGGAGCTTCTAGCTCCTAGACGACTAGGTGTCTCTTGTGAGTCTCCAAATCTTGTGGAAGTCCACAAGAAAGTTTGTATTACCCGCTCGTTTGAGCAAAGATTATTGTGTGGGCTTGACCTTTGTGGTCGGCGAAGGGAGGATTAGGGTTGAAAGAGACCCGGCTCTTTGTGGGCGCCTCAACGAGGAAGTAGGGCACCTTTTGTGGTGTGACCGAACCTCGGGATAAATCTTGTGTCTCTTGTGTTCTTGTTCATTGTGTTTGTTCGTGTTCTTCATTCTCTCACCCTTCTGTGGAAGATTTGTTCATATCTTTTTGGTGTATGGATTTTGAGAAGTGCCCTTCTCAGATCTACTACTTTGAACCCTATGGATCATTTAGAATCATTTCCAAAGTTAACTGGGTGAATTTCGAGATCAATTCAGTTTTATATCTCATCATTTAGTTGAGCTCGTGCAAACAAGTTGAACCGGTTTTGACACCTGTTGAAATGGTTTTACCCAATTTGTTTCTAGTTTTTGTTGAAAAAGTTTTAACTTACCTATTCACCCCCTCTAGGCAACTTTCATTTACTTATGGTTCTCCCCCTTTTGTCAATTATTTCGCCCCCTTTTCAAAAGTCTTTTTACACTTAGTTACATAAGACTAAAGGTAAGCTTTAATGCACAATTTCTCCCCCTTTGTCATAAATCTCCAAAAAGGATACAAAAGATATAAATGGTAGAAATTATGATTAAGCAAGATTTGAACACACTATCATGAAAATGGTCCTTAGATGACACAAAGGTAATGGAGAAGTGACATGAAGTGATGTACCTTTGCATTTTACCTTTTCAAGTGGGTTCTAGACTTATGTTGGATTTAGAATTCATTTGCATGCTCTTGTTGGCATAGTTGTGACATAGGTCCAAGATATCAAATGAAGATTGTCATACTAAATCGAAGGTGAAACTTCATACTTGGAGTCTAGATGTCACCTAGCATTTTCTTATCAAATAAGAAGCAACATGAAAGTTGCACAAATATGGATTGTACAACTAGTGATCGTGTATGAAAAATACTAATTGAAAACCATCAATTGATATAATTTGATAGATAAACAGATCACTGAGTTCTTCTCAAGTTTTAGTGTATACTGTCGGTGGTAATAATTAGGGATACCCGAATTATCCCCCTAACAAACGCACTCAGAGAGATAAGGACGAAACTCTCGAGGGGTGACAGCCGAGCTACCTATAAAAACCGAGACATCTCCCCGAGAGTCTTCCACCTCGGGTAGGACTCTGCCTCGCCCGAGGTCGCCGCCGCTCCATCCGTCTCGCTCGAGCCAGCCTCAAGCAGATAAGACAGGGGCGCCCGAAAACAGGAAGGGAACATGCGCATTTAATGTGCGTGCCAACCCACGCCGCGGCAGCAGAGCACAATGACCAACAAGACGGCAATCTTGTCTGGTGCAACATCATGATTATGTCTACACTAAGTGTGCGCACGCCGTCTGTCACCCTCCGAGGGGACGCCTAATACGACAAGCAGAGCAGACTAGCCTTCGGGCGCAATCTCTCTGCCTCGGCCGAAGTAGGATTCAACCCGCGGGCACAATCTCTCCACCTCGCCCGACCCTAGGTCTAGCCTTCGGGTGATTTCCCCACCTCGCCCGACATCAAGTTTGGCCCTCGGGCAAATTCTCCGCCTCACCCGAGCTTAGCCTCGGCCACCTACTACGCCGTGAATCCCGCAGACGGTCACTCTGCCCAATTGTGGCGCACGTCAAGGGACGGTTCGGCTAACACCTCAGGAAGACTTCCACTTCGACCAAGCAGGGGCTCTGATCTCGATAAGCGCAGCACAGAATCTCAACGTCATCCCATGCTAGGACACTAACTCATCTCATAAGCAGCCTTTAGCACATACCCCGACACTGTTACAACAACTACGGCATGGGCAGCCTCTCCCTCGGGGGCTCGGGCGTACGGACAACCCCTCGGTTTCTACCTCGGCTCTCTACGGGAAATCAGCAGGCGCAAGTCAATAGCATAGATCACCGTCACGTCTGCTTGCAAACGCTAGGACATCTCTCCTTCGGATGCAACACTCGGCTTCACTGCGGACGCTCCCCTTCGTGTATAAATAGGGTAGTAGGGTCCCTCCAAAGGGACAGGGGACAACGGACGATCCGACGACCGAACACTCAGTTTTTCACTCGGCCTACACGGTCTTAGATATTGGCACTTGCCTCAATCATTTCTAGGGACTTGGGGACTTCCCCTCTCCCCCAGTGCTTGTAACCCCTACTACAGGCACCTCGGTGCGAATAATATAAGCCTCATTCCCCTTCTGTTGGAGTAGGGCCTTGTGCTGCCTGAACCAGGATAAATTGCTTGTTTCTTCTCGCACCATCTAGAGTCCGGCCACACGACACAATTTACTAGTTGGTTAATGACCCATGGTCCAAAGACTGACACATACATATATAATTTAAATTGATACCAATTGAGAGTACTTATTTGCAATTTAAAGTACCATTGGCATAGAAAGAGTATCAATTGAAGATAATAATGCAACATACGGAACAAGTGCAATATTTAATCAATTAAGTTTTAGACCGGAGATTTTATAAGTTAGGCTACTTTAGACATTTGTAATCCAAAAGGATGTGATACATATTTACCAATTGAAAGTCGCCTAGTGTAACACCCCTGGTGTTACTGCCACTAAAACTTGAGCATAACATCATAAGCATTGACATATCATGTGTTTGTCACACCTAAGTGCATTTACTAGGCAAAAATATCAAACAAGTTGTATTGCTATGACATTTTATGGGTAAAACCCTAGAGTAGGATACTTAACCCTAGATTGGGCTTAAAGGGGTAACCAAAGCCTAAACAAGAGAAAACTTCAAAACTTGATAGTAATGATCATAAAATACCACAATTAATGAATTTAATGGACATCCAAACCCTAGAAGTGTGACAAAACCGCCCGAATTATTCCAGCTTAAGTGCCTAAGTAACACCTCAGGGGCCGTAACACACTTAAATCGGAATAACCCGTCAGTCCCTCAGATCTAGTCTGATAAAGCCACTTAACCAAGATCGAATACCACAATCTCACATGAAGGTGAGTCACAGAAGAAATACAATAAAGCAGGAAGACCCCAAATTGAAGTACTGAATTGTTACATAGATCAGAGTTTTTCAAGTAGCTAATAAAAGTTCACAAAATAAAGTGCAGCGGATAATCGATGTCGATGATAGCGAGGAAATGGGCAAGGCCTAGCCCACTACTTTTCTTGCTCCTCTCCTGTGGGAGCAGCATCCCACTCGACCGTCCAATCCGGTGGCAGGGTGGTAGGCCAAGTCACTCCATCAACCATATCCTACAGTGTACCTGCAAAAATTATGCCACAAGCAAGGCTGAGTATACTAATACTCAGCTAGACTTACCCGGTGTGAGGAAACCACTCCTCTACCTCTAGACCATGCAGCTGTTTGGCTGAGGGGTTTGGTTTGCCAAAAGCACTAGCTGTATCTAAAATCAAGTTTTAGCCTTTCAATTTCTAGCCTCATTAGATTAGCTAAGTTGGCTCTTTCTAAGCATACATGGTAACAAGCATTTAGTACAATCAACAAGTTATCTCATGTAAACCTCATTTCACTTCTTACTCAATGTAGTACAAGGGGTCAAGCAGTCTCATTAGCTGCGAGAAGCAGACGATTCGAATCGATTTTTTATCCTTGCAAGGTAAACCTAAACACACGACATGTCAGGGCACTCCGTCCCCACACATGTCAACCGTCCCATCGATTCCCCGTTCGCGGCTAGGGCTCACCGCCTTGGCATACAATGCTCCACTGACCCCGGCTGCCGCCATGTAGTGACCGCACTTGTACCCTACATAGCTAGCATGGGAGACCCATTCTCAGGACGAGTGAGGGGAAAAATCTGCGCCCGGCTTCACTCAGGTACTAGGTTTACCGGTTACCATATTTCCCGACATGTGCTTAGTACGTTCAAATGCTTGACTTAGGTATCCACACATTAATCCTTAATTCTTTTTCCCGTCTCATGGACAAGGCATCCTCCTTGGATCCAAGTCCATAGACCATCATAGATCCCGTTATCAAGATGAATACAATCAATTCCTGACCTCACGCGAGTGCTAGAAAAATCACTCGACTTCTATCGAGATCCTAGTTAGCATAGCAGCTACTCGACCTAACATACTAGTATTCATCTCAAAAAGGAATCCTAAGTTCATGCAGCTACAGGTTTCAAGCAACTCCTACACTTAAGTGCACATTACAAGCCTACAAACACTAAGTGTAGTAAAGTAGCATATATAAATACGGTTACGCATAAACCGGGGCTTGCCTTCAAATGCTGGGGCTGCGGGGAGATCCTTAGTGGCAGTCTCGGGGGCTTGTTCCTGGTCTTCCTCGTGGACAGCTCCTTGCTCGGGGATGAGCACGTACTCTCCGTCAGCTAGATTGCATTCTAATGAATGCAATGAGTAAGATACATACATGATATGATATGTAATTTAGCAATTGAACTTTGATGGTGACTAATCTACTTAAGTTGGGTAGAGTTTAACCTTGCTACAAAAGATTCTTGTGGTATACTTAGCAAATTAGGGTCAAGCTTAGTTAAACTAAGGGGTAAGTCTATTTTGGTGTTCCACTGATTTCCTTTTAGTGTCTTAGTGAGAATTTAATAAGATTTCTAGTTGAACTCATTGAAGCGAGGTTTATTATTTTTCCTTCTTATTTCCTTTATGCTTTTAAGGTGGGTTTGAACTATAAGTTATCCTAATAAATTTCCAAAAATTCTGCAAAAATTACAGTGGCTTCTTACTGGTGTATAATTCTCTGTCTCAAAATTTGGGGTTTAAAAAGTAAGTAGTTCTTTCTGGATAAAATTATTAACTATTAGGACAGGAGGGGTGTTTTGAACTACAACCTTCTTTTTACATTGAGTTATTCTCTAAGACTTATTTTTGCTGGCATTTAGATGTTATAACATGACCTTGTACAAATTTCTAGCCATTAATACTTACCAGTTATTTTATTATGATTTTTCCAAAGTTTCTAGCCAAATGGGTGCTTTCTACTACCACTATATTTGAAAAATATCAAACAACAGATTTCTAATTTTTCCTAGCTTCTTCTTTGTGCAAGAGCAATCAGTCTGAAGTTTGGCATCTTTTTGCTTAAGGGAAAGGTGGTAGGAATTATTTGGATTAAATGGCCTTTTTCATGAAGTATTGGCAATGGGTATTATTTTGCAGCCTTCAATTGGGTTTTTCATTTTTCTCTCGTGGCTTATCTTATCATTGATCTAGTACAATTTTATTTGCCTATTATTGCATTATTTTTGGGTTGCTCATGATTTATTTGAAATAGGACCCAATATCAAGTTTTATTTGTTTACCCTACTTAAAATGATAGGCTAGGGTGGTTATCATTTTTGTAGCGGGGTTCTAGTGGTTACAAGTCCACTGGATTTTTTATTAACAAATTTGGATTTGTTTTTATAATTCCAATGATTGTTTTCTAGTTGGAATGATGCTAAATAAAACATTTCACCTTGATTCCATTCTGGACTAGGGGTCTCTTTATTTTTCCTAGGTTCTCTGTTACTTAAGTGGGCTAGGAAAAATAATTTCACCTTGATTTTCCTAAGTAAAACATTTCACCTTGATTCCATTCTCTGTTACTTCACTGTTCATTATCTTCTAATGCCTTTCTGATTTTCCTAAGTTTTGGGCAAAAATGGCTTTTATTGGATAACCCTACTTAAACTTCCAATACTGGGGTGCCTAGTATTTTTAAATAGTGTCTAATTGGGGTTTGAACATCTATAATTTTTCTCAAGCCTAGCACAGAAGCATAACCATTTTTATTTAATTGAATAAGGTTTGGTCAGTTTCTTTAATTAATTTCAAACTTTAAAATTTAAAACAGAAAGCATGGGGTTCAGTATTTTTAATTGATAGTCCATAATATTTAATATCCAGCAAAATTGGTTTGACAAATTTTGGTTAAATATTCCTCAAGTTATGAATTTCCTAAGTCCTTTGCTGAATAATAAAAGATTAAATAGAAATGGTTTAAAGAAAAGCAGTTTTGCGCTAGGGTCCTTGGCGAAAGATCTTAAAGGAATTACAGACAGGTATTCGGGGCACTATTCATCTGAGTCTACGGCTCTGCAGAAAACCCCCTAGGATTTCTGGAAATCGAACCCGCGGTCCCTCCCTAATGGAACAGTGGCCGCGGAGAAAGAAAGAGGCGGAGGGACTTACCGGCGGCGAGGTTGCTCCAGTGAGGTGGTTGAGGACGTAGGGGAGGTCTCGAGGATCACGGATGTGCAGGTCGCCGTCGGGGATGGTCGGAGTTGGCCGGTCCACGTGCGCAGGCGAAGATGCTCGTCGGCGGCGAGGAATCCGGCCTACTCACGGCGCGATAGGTCAATTGAACGGGTCAGAGAGCTTCACAGGATGCTAGGGAAGACGTGGGTGCAAGGAATTGGAAAAAGACTTACTAGTTAGCTCGGTCCACGCGCGGCGGCGAAAGACCGAAGTCCGGCGAGGGTGAAACCGCCTCTCCGGTGAGGCAATGCCTCAGCTCAAGCTTGGAGAAGCTTCACGGCTTCACTGGGAAGCGATCCAAGGGCTAGGGCGAGGCTGGGGTTCAACAGAAAAGGCTGTCCACGATGGTCGTGCTTGGGCAGAGATGGCGGGCGGCGGTGCTCGTTTTTCACGCCGAGCTCCGGTGATCTCTGGCTCAGGCGAGGCTCGGGGTGTGCAAGTGCCAACGGCTAAGGCCTCTGGAGACATTTATAGGCGAAGGCATGGCACAGGCAAGCAGGGCGGGGTGACCACGCGCGGGGTGTGCGCTGCCGCGACCAGTCCGCGCTCGGCCGATTAGGCAAGCGATCGAACACGTGGCTCTTTGCTTCTACCCGAGTTCAAGCGCTCATAGGTTGAAGATCTTCACGAATTTGGGCATGATCACTGCGCAAGATTTGCTCCCCCGATAGAGCTTTGTCATTTGTGTGTGGAAGTCGAGCGGTTTGGGGCAGTGTACAGAGAGTTGTCATGTCACAAAGGTGGCAGTGTCACAAGGTTGAGTCCCGAGGTAAAACCATGCCAAGGGTGTGTCAAACGGTGGAGAGAGGTTTCCAAACTTGCCACGACGTGTTCAAGGGAATTTGGCGCCACTTTGGTATTTGGACTTGCTTGATTTGAGTTTAGAAAAACAGAGAACGCGATTGATCTTTGGAAAGGGGCTGAAATTCAGATTTCTGAACTTCCCCCAAGTGCATTAGTTTAGGGGCTGTTTTGGGGATTTTAAAAAGTTCAAATGGCAAAACTTCGTTACTATGCTTTGTTAGTTAATTAGTGAACTAAAACTTTGTAATTTGGTTCTCTCCAAAATTTGTATTTTTCTCCCAATCACCCTTTATGCTTAAATGGTTCACTTAGGATTAGTTAGGGTTTGAGAGTTTTCCTCCCTTAGGATTCATTACAAGATTAAGGAGATTTTGAGAAGACTTCACATAAATCTTTGTTCTCATTTTTGATGTTTATTCCTTCATTGAGATTGCATGTGATAATAGTTTGGGGGTTAGCTTAAGGAGGAAACCCTAAGTGATACTGGGGTGTCACAGCCTTCCCCCCCTTAAAGGAATCTCGTCCCGAGATTCGGGTTGGAGTCCTCCCGGGGTGAAGCGAAGGGTGAGACTTACTTTGGAGTGGATGCTTTATGTATTAGGGCAAACTGCTCTTCGAATGTCATTCTCTTTGCAACTTCAGAAGGAAGTCCTTCTGAATTTTGCTTTATAATTTATTCTTTACAATTCAAGATTATATTACTGAAATTTAGATTCGAAGGGCAGGAGGAGGGGTTGGGCATGAATACATACCAATTTCCTTCGGTAGGAAACCGGGGAAGTTGGAACGCAGAAATTCCTCAGTCTCCCAAGTAGCCTCTTCCTCTGAGTGATTACTCCATTAGATCTTATACATCTTGATCGATTTAGCCCGAGTTGATCTTTCTTTGCAATCCAGAACCTTGGAAGGGTACTCTTGGTACGATAGATCTGGCTCTATTTCCAATTCTGGTTCTGCTATGATCTCGGTTGGCAATTGAACACACTTCTTTATCTGAGATACATGGAACACACTGTGGATGGCAGGCATTTTTGGAGGTAACTTCAACTTGTATGCCACGGGTCCACATTCTTCTATGATCTCATAAGGTCCAATGTAACGAGGGGCTAACTTGCCTTTGATCCCAAACCTCTGCACTCCCTTGGTGGGTGATACCTTCAAATAGACGAAATCTCCCACCTCGAACTGGAGAGGTTTCCTTCTCTTATCGTGGTAACTCTTCTGCCTGGCCTGAGCAGCTTCTAGATTTTTCCTGATTAGTTTGACCTTCCTTTCGGCTTCAGTCACTAAGTCAGGTCCAAAAACTTCTCTTTCTCCAGGCTGAGACCAATTGAGTGGTGTTCTGTATCTTCTCCCATAGAGAGCTTCGATGGGTGCCATCTTTAGGCTGGATTGATAACTGTTGTTATAAGCAAACTCTGCCAAAGAGAGGTTCTTATCCCAGTTCTTGCCACAATCGATTGCATAAGCCCTCAACATATCTTCAAGAATTTGGTTTACCCTCTCGGTCTGACCATCAGTCTGTGGGTGGTAAGCTGAACTTCTGATTAGCTTGGTTCCCAAAGACTCTTGCAGTTGTTCCCAAAATCTGGCAACAAACGGGGCTCCTCGGTCAGAAACAATGGTCCGGGGCAATCCATGCAAACACACGATCCGGTCAATGTACAACTCTGCATACTTTTGAGCCTTATCAGTGGTGTGCACTGGGAGAAAATGTGCCACTTTCGTTAGTCGGTCCACAATAACCCAAATCGAATCATGATGACGGGAGGTGTTGGGCAGACCCACAATGAAATCCATGCTGATGTCATCCCATTTCCACGAAGGTATAGATAGGGGTTGCAAAGCTCCAGCTGATTTCAAGTGGCTTGCCTTTATCCTCTGACATGTGTCACATTCCGATACATATTGGGCTATATCCCTCTTCATTCTGGTCCACCAATACAAGGGCTTCAGATCATGGTACATTTTGGTGCTCCCTGGATGCATAGAGAATTTGGAGAGATGGGCCTCGTCCAAGATTTTCTTCTTGAGATCCTTATTCTTAGGAACCACCAATCTGCTTTCAAACCACAATATACCCTTTCCATCTTGGCGGAAACATTTATACTTCTCGGTCTTCTGATGGAGATTCTCCTTAATGAACTGTACTCCCTTGTCATTGAGCTAGGCCATGATGATCTGGTCTTGCAAAGCTGGCTCAACGGAAATGTGAGACAAAGCACCAGAAGGAATCACTTCAATCTTCATTTTGCTCAACTCATCACACAAGTAGAGATGGCAATGGGTAAAAACCCGCTGGGTGTTACTTGCCCAAACCCGTACCCGCGAAGAAAAAACATGCCCGCTAAAAAACCCATACCCGTGACGGGTATAAAATTTTGCCCAAACCCATACCCATGCGGGTTTCGGGTACCCAACGGGTTTCCCATACCCACTAACATCAACATAAAAAATAATTCATCATGTAAATGACAATCAATACATTAATAAGCTAGCATAAAAGGAACAAGTGATAACTAATTTTAGCCTAAAAATTATTACATGAAGTTTATTTCAATTAGAACATATTCAATTAATAATATTATGAGACATATTTATAAGTAATGTTGATTTTAAGGCGGGTTTTAAAAACCCATGGGTTTGCGGGTATGGGTAGTGGAAGAACAAACCCATGTCCACGTACCCGTTGGGTTTCCATTTGAACCCATTAACAAACCCATGGGTAGAGAAATTGATCCAAACCCATACCCTAATAGAGCAAAAACCCACCGGGTTTCGGGTAGCGGGTACCCATTGCCATCTCTACACACAAGGTGTTAATGCGAGAATCCATCATAACACAGTTGCATTGCAATTTCTGACTCAAGGCATCTGCTACCACATTGGCCTTCCCTGGGTGATAATGTACCTCCAGGTCATAATCCTTGATCAGCTCTAGCCATCTTCTCTGCCTCATGTTGAGATCAGCCTGAGTAAAGATATACTTAAGGCTCTTATAATCAGTGAAGATGTTGCAGTGGGTTCCCATCAAATAGTGCCTCCACATTTTTAATGCATGAACCACCGCTGCTAACTCCAAGTCATGAGTGGGATAATTCTGCTCATGGGGCCTGAGTGCTCTTGATGCATAAGCAATGACTCGGTTGTCCTGCATCAAGCCACAACCTAGTCCAGTGCCAGAGGCATCACAGTACACATCAAATGGCTTGCTGCTGTCGGGTTGCGCTAACACAGGTGCTGTGGTCAGATGTTGCCTCAATGCATGGAAGGCATCTTTGCACTTCTGACCCAAACAAACTTGGCTTCTTTCTTCAACAGCTCAGTTATGGGCTTCGCAATCCGAGAGAAATCCGGGATGAATCTTCGGTAATAACCGGCTAATCCCAGAAAACTTCGAATCTGACGGACAGTCGTTGGTGGCTTCCAGTTCATCACCTCTTGCACCTTATCAGGATCAACAGCTATACCTGCCTGAGAGATAGTGTGACCCAAGAACTTGATTTCCTTTAGCCAAAAATCACATTTTGACAACTTGGCATAAAGGTGGTGCTCTCGCAGACGTTGAAGCACTACATGCAAATGCCCAGCATGTTCTTCTTCGTTCCTTGAGTACACCAGAATATCATCGATGAAAACCACTACGAATTTGTCCAATTCAGGCATGAAAACAGAATTCATCAGATACATGAAATATGCTGGTGCATTGGTCAGCCCAAATGACATCACCAAAAATTCATATAGCCCATATCTAGTTGAGAAAGCCATCTTCGAAATATCACTTGCCCGTATCTTGATCTGATGATAGTCGGAGCGAAGGTCTATCTTGGAAAACACTTTGGCTCCGACCAACTGATCGAAAAGAACATCAATACGAGGCAAGGGATACTTGTTCTTGATAGTCACCGCATTAAGTGGACGGTAATCTATGCACAACCTCAAGCTTTCATCTTTCTTCTTTACAAACAAAGCTGGACATCCGAGCAAGGCGAAGTACTTGGGCGAATAAATCCCTTGTCCAGTAGCTCTTGCAATTGCTTCTTCAATTCTGCCAACTCAGCGGGTGGCATCCGGTAAGGCCTCTTGGAAATGGGTGCCGTTCCCGGTTGCAACTCGATGGCGAATTCAATGTCCCGGTCTGGTGGCATTCCTGGCAATTCATCAGGAAAAACATATGCATACTCACAGATCACTGGAATCTTCTTCACCGGTGACTCCATTATAGCAAAAGCACATGATTGAGTAGATTCTTGGCTAGGCAGATATAACACCAGGTCTTTGGAGGTAGGGGAACGAATCTCTAGAGCTCTGGCAGCTACATCCATCACTACTTGATGATGAGTCATCCAGTCGGCTCCTAGAATGATGTCCATACCCTCTAATCCTAGAATTAGGAGTGTGGTCTTGAATATTTTACTTCCCATGGAGATAGGCACACTTCGGATTAATTGGTTGGTTGCAATTTTACCCCCAGGTGTGGCTATCATGAATGACCCTTTTGTATGACAGAAGGGCAATTGGCATTTATCACTGAACTTCTAGCTAATGAAACTATGAGATGCACCAGAATCAAACAGAATTAAAGCAAGTTGATTAAAAACTAAAAAGGCACCAGTCATGATGGGGGCTCCCTCAGGTAACTCCTCTAGAGCAGTGAAGTTGAGCTTCCCTTGTCGGACTTGCACCTTCTGCTTTCTTCCCTTGTCTTGATTTGGTGCCGGCATCTGCCTCTGCTGATTTCTAGGGCAGTTCTTGGCATAGTGGCCCACATTGCCACAAGTGAAGCACTTGTTCCCATTGCCCTGGCGGAACTGCTGCTGCTGCGGAGGCTGATTGTTCCTTGTGGCGAGAGCTGGAAAGCGGTTGGGTGCCGGCTGCTGCTGCTGCTGAGGTGGCCTGATCACCCATCTGCCTGCCTGCTGCTAAAATCCCCTGCTCTGATTGTGAGAAACAATCCTGAACCTCGGGGCTTGAGCGGATGGTGCTGCCATTGGTGCCTTCCTCTTCTTCTTTGCCCGGTGAGCTACAATACAATCCTCCTGGGAGATGGCCAGATTGACCAACTCATTGAAGCTATCAGCCCGGACAGTGTTGAGACGTTCCCGCAGCTTGGTGTTGAGACCCCTGCGGAAGCGGTCTCTCTTCTTCTCATCAGAATCAGCATGATACCCTGCATACTGGCATAGGTCATTGAAGGCCTGGGCGTACTGCAATACCGTGCGGGTTCCTTGATTGAGTGCCAGAAATTCATTCAACTTGCGATCAAGAATTTCAGCTAGGATATGGTGCCCCTTGAAAGTAGTCTTGAATTCCTCCCAAGACACTTCACGATCAGCGGGGAGCATAGCACAGAAGTGGTCCCACCAAGTACGAGCAGGGCCACAAAGCTGCTGCATGGTGAAGCGGGTCTTGGTATCATCAGGGCAGTCTCCAGTGAGGAGGGGTAACTTAGACTCAACGACGCGAAGCCACACGTTGGCATCCAACGGATCCTCTGCCTTCGTGAACAGGGGTGGCTACATACTCAGGAATTCCTGGTAGGTTGCTGCTGCCAGAGGTCGCTGCTGCTGGCCTCCACCATGCTACTGGGGTGGGGCTGGCGCTGCAAGAGTTGTCGTAGAATCTCGTTCTCCTGGGCCATCAGCTCCTGCACTGTGGGAGCTGGAGGAGGTGGCGGGGGAACCTGCTCGTTATGCCCGCGACACTGCCTAGCTGCCATCTGAAAACAGAGATTGTCGCCAGTGTTATCTCAATTCACCAGTTCGAACGACATGCTATTATCTCATGGAAAGAAAATTCCCATAAGCATAACATTAAGTTCGAAATGAAGATAACATGGTTACAAACATCCCACAGATCTCAAAAGTTCTCAAGGGTTACATCAATTAGGGGAAGTACCCGTAAGCCTAGTCCAAAATCTGTCATTAACTAAGCTCGCGTAGGTTTCTATCCGCCTAAAACGTCAAGGCGACTGATCAACCCTGAGCGGTGGAAGCGACACTGGATGCGGGTGAAGGGGGCATTGCGGAGGTAGTCCCATTGGCACCAGGGGCTGGTCCTAACTCCTCGGGAGCCTCTTCTCCCTTGCTTCCGGCTTCATTGGCCTCCATCTCTAAGTGGTGCATGTCCAAGTGGTCATTAGCTTCTTCGAGTTCCCGCTGCACATCATGGAGCTGGTTCTCCAAGACATCAATAGTGTTGTCTCGGATCTCCACCTGCTGCTCCAAGGTGGTACTGCGCTGGCTCAGCCTTTCCACCTGTAGATCCTTCTCCACCAACTCAGAGGACAAGTCGACCACAAAATCTTCTCGACTGTCGAGGGTGAGCTTGGTGGTTTGAGCGATGTTAGCAAGATGTGCCATAGTGTCGCTCTGCAGGGCCTGGAGGTGGTACATCGCACTCATGCACTGAACAGTGACCCTCCCAACCAAGTCAGGATACATTGCCCACACATATTTCACATGGCTCACACGGTTGCATCGCATGGGGTCATCCTTCTTCTCAGCAGGGAAGAGTCCCAAGGGGTGCATTACCATTTCCAGGGGATGGTAGCCACAGAAAGTCGTCAGAGTCTTCATGGCTGCCGCTTCAGTGGTGTCGTCCGTCCTAAATCCAATCATCTCGGAGTCAAGAGAACGCTAACTCGGCTAAAGGGGATGAGCCTCCAAAGTCAGCCAGACTCGGCAACGAGGTACCCGATGCTCCTCATACAACTGCACCATGTACAAAGGGGGCGTGGGGTAACCGACGGAGTTAAGCACTTCCCACAAGATGGAAGGAAGGCCATCGTGAGAGAGGAAGTCAGAGCTGAAACGAGTGTCTCCTCCATTGGCGGGGGTGGGTGAATTCATCTGCGGAAGGGTATCAGATGTAAAGATTATGGTGGAAGGAAGAAAATAAAAGAGCCTGGATAGTTTGAAAAGAAGCGGGTTAGCTCGAATTTTTACTTCTTTAGTTCTTAATCCTTCAAATTTTTATAATGCATGCATGCTGAAAAATATAACGGCTCCTCTTCGAAATAAAGGGTGCTCCTAGGGCATCCTTTTAAAAATCTAAAGACTGGCCCACAGGGCTTACTTACTTAGCCACCTATCTTCCCTCTATTCCTAAGGCCTTTCGTCCTAGGTCTAGCGGTCTAGTCCTGACGATTCGTATCAGTTTCTAAGTAAGTTTTAGATTTTGAAAATTGGTATTCATGGTTTATTGTCCTTCTCTGTGGTGGTATTCGCTTCGATACAAGCTGTGGCAGAACCGCCCGAATTATTCCAGCTTAAGTGACTAAGTCACGCCTCAGGGGCCGTAACACACTTAAATCGGAATAACTCGTCAGTCCCTCAGATCTAGTCTGATAAAGCCACTTAACTAGGATTGAATACCACAATCTCACACGAAGGTGAGTCACAGAAGAAATACAATAAAGCAGGAAGACCCCAAATTAAAGTACTGAATTATTACATAGATCGAAGTTTTTCAAGTAGCTAATAAAAGTTCACAAAATAAAGTGCAGCGGATAATCGATGTCGACGATAGCGAGGAAATGGGCAAGGCCTAGCCCACTACTCCTCTTGCTCCTCTCCCGTGGGAGCAGCATCCCACTCGACCGTTCAACCCGGTGGCAGGGTGGTATGCCAAGTCACACCATCAACCATATCCTGCAGCGTACCTGCAAAAATTATGCCACAAGCAAGGCTGAGTATACTAATACTCAGCTAGACTTACACGGTGTGAGGAAACTACTCCTCTACCTCTAGACCATGCAACTGTTTAGCTGAGGGGTTTGGTTTGCCAAAAGCACTAGCTGTATCTAAAATCAAGTTTTAGCCTTTCAATTTCTAGCCTCATTAGATTAGCTAAGTTGGCTCTTTCTAAGCATACATGGTAACAAGCATTTAGTACAATCAACAAGTTATCTCATGTAAACCTCATTTCACTTCTTACTCAATGTAGTACAAGGGGTCAAGCAGTCTCATTAGCTGCGAGAAGCAGACAATTCGAATTGATTTTTTATCCTTGCAAGGTAAACCTAAACACACGACATGTCAGGGCACTCAGTCCCCACACATGTCAACTGTCCCCATCGATTCCCCATTCGCGGCCAGGGCTCATCGCCTTGGCATACAATGCTCCACTGACCCCGGCTGCCGTCGTGCAGTGACCGCACTTGTACCCACCATAGCTAGCATGGGAGACCCAGTCTTAGGACGAGTGAGGGGAAAAGTCCACACCCGGCTTCACTCAGGTACTAGGTTTACCGGTTACCATATTTCCTGACATGTGCTTAGTACGTTCAAACGCTTGACTCAGGTATCCACACATTAATCCTTAATTCTTTTTCCCGTCTCATGGACAAGACATCCTCCCTAGATCCAAGTCCATAGACCATCATAGATCCCGTTATCAAGATGAATACAATCAATTCCTGACCTCGCGCGAGTGCTAGAAAAATCACTCGACTTCTACCGAGATCCTAGTTAGCATAGCAGCTACTCGACCTAGCATACTAGTAATTATCTCAAAAAGGAATCCTAAGTTCATGCAGCTACAGGTTTCAAGCAACTCCTACACTTAAGTGCACATTACAAGCCTACAAACATTAAGTGTAGTAAAGTAGCATATATAAATACGGTTATGCATAAACCGCGGCTTGCCTTCAAATGCTGGGGCTGCGGGGAGATCCTCAGTGACAGTCTCAGGGGCGTGTTCCTGGTCTTCCTCATGGACAACTCCTTGCTTGGGGATGAGCACGTACTCTCCGTCAGCTAGATTGTAGTCTAATGAATGCAATGAGTAAGATACATGCATGATATGATATGTAATTTAGCAATTGAACTTTGATGGTGACTAATCTACTTAAATTGGGTAGAGTTTAACCTTGCTACAAAAGATTCTTGTGGTATACTTAGTAAATTAGGGTCAAGCTTAGTTAAATTAAGGGGTAAGTCTATTTTAGTGTTCCACTGATTTCCTTTTAGTGTCTTAGTGAGAATTTAATAAGATTTCTAGTTAAACTCATTGAAGCGGGGTTTTATTATTTTTCCTTCTTATTTCCTTTATGCTTTTAAGGTGGGTTTGAACTACAAGTTATCCTAATAAATTTCTAAAATTTCTACAAAAATTATAGTGGCTTCTTACTGGTGTATAATTCTCTGTCTCAAAATTTGGGGTTTAAAAAGTAAGTAGTTCTTTCTGATAAAATTATTAACTATTAGGGCAGGAGGGGTGTTTTGAACTACAACCTTCTTTTTACAGTGAGTTATTCTCTAAGACTTATTTTTTCTGGCATTTAGATGTTATAACATGACCTTGTACAAATTTCTAGCCATTAATACTTACCAGTTATTTTATTATGATTTTCCAAAGTTTCTAGCCAAAGGGGTGCTTTCTACTACCACTATATTTGATAAATATCAAACAACAGATTTCTGATTTTTCCTAGCTTCTTGTTTGTGCAAGAGCAATCATTTTGAAGTTTGGCATCTTTTTGCTTAAGGGAAAGGTGGTAGAAATTATTTGGATTAAATGGCCTTTTCATGAAGTATTGACAATGGGTATTATTTTGCAGCCTTCAATTGAGTTTTTCATTTTTCTCTGGTGGCTTATCTTATCATTGATCTAGTATATTTTTATTTGCCCATTATTGCATTTTTTTGGGTTGCTCATGATTTATTTGAAATAGGACCTAATATCAAGTTTTATTTGTTTACCCAACTTAATATGATGGGCCGGGATGGTTATCATTTTTTAGTGGGGTTCTAGTGGTTACAAGTCCACTGGATTTTTTTATAAACAATTTTGGATTTGGTTTTATAATTCCAATAATTGTTTTTTAGTTGGAATGATGCTAAATAAAACATTTCACCTTGATTCGATTCTGGACTAGGGGTCTCTTTATTTTTCCTAGGTTCTCTGTTACTTAAGTGGGCTAGGAAAAATAATTGCATTCACTTTTCATTATGTTCTAATGCCTTTCTGATTTTCCTAAGTTTTGGGCAAAAATGGCTTTTATTGGATAACCCTACTTAAACTTCCAATACTGGAGTGCCTAGTATTTTTAAACAGTGTCTAATTGAAATTTTAACATCTACAAATTTTATCAAGCCTAGCACAGAAGCATAACCATTTTTCTTTACTTGAATAAGGTTTGGTCAGTTTCTGTAATTAATTTCAAACTTCAAAATTTAAAACAAAAAGCATGGGGTTCAGTATTTTTAACTGATAGTCCATAATATTTAGAATCCAGCAAAATTGGTTTGACAAATTTTGGTTAAATATTTCTCAAGTTATGAATTTCCTAAGTCCTTTGCTGAATAATAAAAGATTAAATAGAAATGGTTTAAAGAAAAGCAGTTTTACGCTAGGGTCCCTGGCGAAAGATCTTAAAGGAATTACAGACAGGTCCCTGGGGCACTATTCATTTGAGTCTACGGCTCTGCAGAAAACCCCCTAGGATTTCTGGAAATCGAACCCGCGGTCCCTCCCTAATGGAACAGTGGCCACGGAGAAAGAAAGAGGCGGAGGGGCTTACCGGCGGCGAGGTTGCTCCGGTGAGGTGGTTGAGGACGCATGGGAGTTCTTGAGGATCACGGCGATGTGCGGTTCACCGTCGGGGATGCTCGGAGTTGGCCGGTCCACGTGCGCAGGCGGAGATGCTCGTCGGCGACGAGGAATCCGGCCTACTCACGGCGCGATAGGTCAATTGAACGGGTCAGAGAGCTTCACGGGATGCTAGGGAAGTCGTGGGTGCAAGGAATTGGAAAAATACTTACTGGTTAGCTCGGTCCACGCGCGGCGGCGGAAGACCGAAGTCCGGTGAGGGTGAAACCGCCTCTCCGGTGAGGCAATGCCTCGGATCAAGCTTGGAGAAGCTTCACGGCTTCACTGGGAAGCGATCCAGGGGCTAGGGCGAGGCTAGGGTTCAACAGAAAAGGCTAGCCATGATGGCCATGCTTGGGCAGAGATGGCGGGCAGCGGTGCTCACTTTTCACGGCGAGCTCCGGTGATCTCTGGCTCGGGCGAGGCTCGGGGTGTGCAAGTGCCAACGGCTAAGGCCTCTGGAGGCATTTATAGGCGAAGGCACAACACAGGCGCGCAGGCAAGGCGACCACGCGCGGGGCGCGCGCTGCCGCAGCCAGTCCGCGCTCGGCCAGTCAGGCAAGCGATCGAACACGTGGCTCTTCGCTTCTGCCCGAGTTCAAGCGCTCATAGGTTGAAAATCTTCACGAATTTGGGCATGATCACCACGCAAGATTTGCTCCCCCGATAGAGCTTTGTCATTTGTGTGTGGAAGTCGAGCGGTTTGGGGCAGTGTACAGAGAGTTGTCGTGTCACAAAGGTGGCAGTGTCACAAGGTTGAGTCCCAAGGTAAAACCATGCCAAGGGTGTGTCAAACGGTGGAGAGAGGTTTCCAAACTTTGCCATGGCGTGTTCAAGGGAATTTGGCGCCACTTTGGTATTTAGACTTGCTTGATTTGAGTTTAGAAAAATAGAGAACACAATTGATCTTTGGAAAGGGGCTGAAATTCAGATTTCTGAATTTCCCCCAAGTGCATTAGTTTAGGGGCTGTTTTGGGGATTTTAAAAAGTTCAAATGGCAAAACTTCCTTACTATGCTTTGTTAGTTAATTAGTGAACTAAAACTTTGTAATTTGGTTCTCTCCAAAATTTGTATTTTTCTCCCAATCATCCTTTATGCTTAAATGGTTCACTTAGGATTAGTTAGGGTTTGAGAGTTTTCCTCCCTTAGGATTCATTACAAGATTAAGGAGATTTTGAGAAGACTTCACATAAATCTTTGTTCTCATTTTTGATGTTTATTCCTTCATTGATATTGCATGTGATAATAGTTTGGGGGTTAGCTTAAGGAGGAAACCCTAAGTGACACTGGGGTGTCACAAGAAGTATCAAAAACCCTAAAAAGAACCCTAGACTTAAACTCTAGGGGGCTAAGTGCAAAATTAGTGCACTTTTGGACTAAAGTGCAAAATTAGTGCACTTTTGGACTAAAGTGAAAAAATCATGAAGTTAATGCACCTTAAGTCATATGGTTCACAAGTATGTGGATTTGCAACTTAAACCCTAAGTTTTGGGCTTATTTGCAAAAAGCCCCATTTGAACCCTATGGAGTTAAGTCTGATTTCAGTGCATTTGGCCCAACTTTGAAACTCTGTAACTTTCAAATTATCAATATTTTGCCCTAGGTCACCACATCAAGTTTGTAGAGCTATAAAAGGGGACAATTTTACTATAGAGATTAAGCTTTGGTTACATAAGAAATTTGGAGATAATTAGACCCAAAGATGGGGTGTCAGACTGCTTGGAGTCTGAAATTCAGACTGACAGTGGAATTGCATGAACTTAAGGCTCGAATTCAATCATGATCCCGTGGGAATTTGACTAGGGATGCTATAGCAAAAGTGAAGATGGTTTGTAGGGCTACAACTTTACTACAGAGCATTGGTTGTGTTGCCATGGAAAATTGGGAGAAAATCTGTCCTAAACATCGACTGTCAGGCTGTCTACTGAAACATCCCTTGGTACAGTAGCTGAATCAGATCTCGGATGCATCCCCCTCGCCGCCGGTGATCTTTACGCCATGATTCACGCCGTCGCCGCGATTCATGTTCGCTGGTGAGGGGATAACCACGACAGAGTAAAAATCTTGGCACTGGATCAGCTCGGGCTCGGGCGTGGATGAGGTTCACCATACCCACTTGCTCGTCATGCGGCCGGGATAGATTTTTTCGCTGTTGATCGCTCACCATTGTGCCCCATGTGCTTAAACGCTAGCCCACGTCGTGGTGAATCATGGTATGCATGTCCGGTGATCGTCGGAGGGCTGCCACGGTGAAAGCCACTCATCTCGAGCGCCAGTACCTCTTTTCCCCTCCGGCCGCCAGCACATCCTCGTGAAATTGTACGCCACCGCCGTTGGAGGCTATAAATTGCTATCCCCGTCCGCTCCGCTAGGTAATTGCGCAACCAGTGAAGCAACCCGTGCCTCAAATCCTCCCCTAGAACTCCCCAATTTGGGATTTTCCCCAAATCCCTCAAGAACACCGAGCAGTTTGACCTCGCCGTGGCCAGCACGTCTCAGGTCCGCTCATACCTTATGCCCTCCCGTTTTAGCGTTCTTATGTGCCCCTGATGCTCCCCGACCAACTCAATTGAGCTAGGATCCCTTGGATCGCCGAGAACGCGGTTGACTGTCCACGATGCCCGCTGTCACCGTGGACAAAGCAAATTAGGTAGCCGTTCGTGAAATTAGTTGAGGGAAAACATTGGTTAGGAATTGAATTCGGTCTCTGCCATACTAGGGCACCGGTCATCAAGTAAATCGACCGACGTAAGTTCGCTGGAGCGTAGCCCAGCGCCGTTCGTCATCGTGGACCTCGGCCTACAAAGAAATAGAACTAGCAGGGGGTTTCTGTAAAGTGTCAGTGACTCCGTTGAATAGTGCTGCGACCCCGCTTCTGGTTATTCAAAAAGACATGGTCATCCTTGCAAAGTCTGCATGGGCACGCGCGCGGGCGCTTTTCTCCTGTAGTGGGCTGATTTGGGCCGGTTTCGGTCCAATACTGTTCATAGTTTTGCTTTTTCTTTTTCTGCCAGAGCTAAAGAAATTCTAGAAAATTGTAGAAAAATGATAAAAATACCAAACCAATTTCACTAGGTCTCTAATTTCCTATAGTATTTAATTAAAATAGTTTCTTGATTTTTAGTCCAAATAAGAAATTATAGAGTATTTAAAACAGCCTAAGACCATGCTTCTGGATTTTTAGGGAATATTTAATAAATCCAAAATTCACTAAACTTTTAGGGAAAACTCTAAATAATATTTAGAGGCCTTGGGTAAAGTTTGGTATGATTTGGACCATGTTTGATACTTAGAACCTAAAACCCTAGCCCCTGCCCTATGAACTTTACTATTGACTCCGAAAACCCTAGGTTCTCGGAGATCCGTGAAGGAAAGTTATATTCAAGACCTTAGATAATAAACTTCTATTATCTTTGCATTTTCATGAGCATTACATGAGCATTCATGATTATATATGGTTATATCTAGAAAATGAAGAGGAAGTAGAAGTCGAAGAGACTAGGACTTCATCACCACCACCACCTGAGGAACATCAGGCAGACAACTGTTTTTATTTTGATATCTGCGAAACAGAGCCTGATTCACCAATAACACAAGGCAAGCCCCGGTGCATTTGCCACCTCCTTGTTCCTTTTAAAATCTTTCTCACTTACTTGATGCATTAGGTAATAGGAGTTGTGTGCTAAACCAATTCCTGCATTTCCTTCCTTGGATTGGATTACTTCTCATTAAATCCCTGTTTTACAAAAGGTTTTTCTTATGCTTAGCTTTGCTCTAGAAAAACAAAAATGTTTTGCTATTACAGAAGATGATGCTTCAAAGTGGGAGGGATGTTTTCGAAAATAAAACTTGATGGTGGATCCATCATGGCCATGATGGGTTCAACATCGGAAAAGATGTACCTCTGATAGGTACCAAACTTTGGGGTTCAAATGATTAAGCTGAGATCGGGCGGGTGACTTGCACGAGAAGAGAGTCTCGGTGTAGTGTCTCCGTCTGAGTCGATTAAGGACCGTGTCGATGTAGGCTTGATGACTGAGGACCCTTTAACTGGTCACATGCCTCGTCATGGGTAAGCTTTGTCTCGGGCAGACTAATACTAGAATAAGATAACACGCAATGGGAGTGGAGAGATGGCGAGAGTAGCGTGTACCCTCCGTGGTAAGAGGCTGGACGGTGGTGTATCTGTGCTCTCGGTTGGCGTGAACCTGATCTGGTCTTAAGAACCCCGGTGGCGAGTTGACATATGCAAGGGTTAAGTGCTACATATGTCGTGTGATTGGAGATCCTCAGCTGAGTATAATCGATTCGGATCGCCGTAACTTCACGGATATGAAGACTTGGTCACTGACTTACACGTAGCAATCCAGTAAAGATGAAGGGTTGTTACAAAATTGGCTAGTACAGGTCAAGTGATTGAACTAGGGTAGAAAGAACTCTAGTTACAGGTAATTTTACTTAACCTGACAAATAAAACTGGATTTTTAAGGATCCACTATTAGGAAGCATTTCTGCAAACAGAGTTATTGATTATTGATAAGCCTTACCTTGACTCCCTTAAAGCCAGCATATCCTTGAGAGTCTTTTACTTTGTCGGGTAAGTCTTGCGAAAGTACACTTCGTACTCAGGGCTTTGCCCTATGTTGTTTTAGGTGAAGAAGCAACAAACTTTTGTTGCTTCTATTCAAAGGTGGTACCAAAAGAAGAGAGCCAAGACTAAAGCTGCGGGAGGAAAGGTCCTCCATTAAGAAAAACTTTTTACTACTTATTCGGGAGGGGTTTTTGCCTCCCATGTTTTGTAATAATAATACTCAGCACTCATATATTTTGTTCTGGTCTGTAACTATAAAACTCTGTCTTACTTTCCAATAAAAGTAAGTTATTGTAACTGCTTCCGCACTTTCGTATCTCCGATGATTTGTAATGTCTGCGTGACGGGTGAAACACTCTTGGGAAAGGTAAGGAATTCAGATACCGAACTCGTCAAGTGATCAGGTGCACCTGCAGGGTTGTCTGAGGTCCGTTGGACAAGGACAACTGTAGGTGGACCTAATGACTTGGGAGGTTCTATCACAGCTGGTATCGGAGCGAAGCCCATCTCTGCAGATGTTATGAGACATTTTCAAAAAGAATTTTCAAGGACTTATCTAGAAAATTTCTTTCCTTCTTATCCAATCTCCTTCTGAGATACTTATCTTAAAGACCAGATAGTAGAGTGCAATGTATAGAAGGTGTGAATCAACTAAGGTTGATTCTGTAATTATACATGCATCATGCTAAAAAACTATGCTAATAAGATTTTCCCCTCATGGAGATATGCCGCCGCGCAAAGAAATACCGCGCGCAAGTCTACCGGGCCGATTGGCGTACCCCGCCATCAACTAGCCCCACGGCATGAAGACAGTAGTAGTGGTAGCAACGATCCAATCGGGGATCTGGAAGCCCAAGTTGAACAGCTTCGATCATAACTCCATCACAGGAACGATATATGGGTCACAAATGATGAAAGAATAAACGAATTGAGAACAGACATCCGCCACCTGCAAGACCAACTTGCTGAGCGGGATCTAGCGCTTGATTGGGCGGTTAACTCTCGTTCACTTGCTTGGGACAAGGAAGTTAGAGCTCGAGCCCACGTGGAGGAGCTTAGCTCAGCCGTGGATAACTTGCAGGTTTATTGTAATACACTACATGAGGAAGTTCATGTATTGTATTCACAACTGCACCCTAACGTCCCTGCGGATCTTGTCAAGATGGGAGTCGGACCATCTGGAGCAGTGGGTAAAGCCCTTGGAGGGGAACTAGACCTTTTTAGGCCCCCTCCAATGAATTTGGTCGACGAATGGTCTCCTACGCCTGACAGCGAGGCTACCAAGAGTGACAAGAAGCTAGAGTAGTGTAGTATAGAGGTAGTAATAATGTGTAATAGGTAATGTAATCCTGTTGTAAATTTGAGTCTGTAACATTACCCTTTTAAAGTAATGTAAAATGGATGGTTTACTTTGGCATATTATATTTCTCCAAATGTTCTTTGCCTCAGATGTCGTCAAAGACTTGCGCACAGGATGGGGCAGGAACCTCCCGTGGGAGGGAAGCAACCCCTAATCCACCCCCGGTACCTCCAACATTAGCTGAGGCCATCGCTACCTTAGTTAATGCCACAGCTGACAACACCCGCTTTCTGTGGGAAATGGCGGGACAACAAATGCAGCAGCAAGGCGGGCGAGCGTATCCGCAAGGACCCCGCAAAACGTCATATCTGGATTTCTCAGAGACACGTCCCCCATTGTTTGTCAAGGCGGAAGATCCTCTGGAAGCGGATGAGTGGATCCGCGTTATCGAACAGAAGTTTGGGCTTCTCCGATGTACGGAGACTCAAAAGCCCTTGCTTGCGGCGCAACAATTGCGAGGCCCTGCCAGTACATGGTGGGGAAATTATGTAGCCGTTCAGCCGGCCGGCCATCAAATTACATGGGATGAGTTCAAACTGGCTTTCCGGGAGCACTATATACCTAAAGGGTTGCTCCATATGAAGCAGGAGGAGTTTATGAAGCACAAACAAGGCGGGGATACTGTCACTCAGTATCTCAATAAATTCAACCACTTGTCCCAATATGCTATCGATCAAGTCAACACTGATTTAAAGAAGAGAAATTGCTTCATGAGAGGCCTTAATGATCGAATGCAACGAAAGATGGCCACCTGCATTGATCTTTCTTATGGAAGGGCTGTCAGCATAGCGCTAGCAGTTGAAGCAAAATATGCAGGCTCAGGAAAATCAAAGGGCAATGGAGGCGACAGACCCAATCAGGGGTTTGAGAAAAGACAAAGGTTGGTAAACCGACCTTTTAATCAGAATTGTTCTTCATCGTGCCCACCCTCCTACCCTTTCAAGCATCCAGTTTTTATCCGTCCTACCACTACCCCCACTACAACAAATCAGCCGAGTGCCCTTGGTACTCGTTTCCCCGCCCTCCCAAGCTCTTCAACAGGCTGCTTTAATTGTGGAAAGTCTGGACATTTTATCAAGGACTATCCATACTCGAAGCAGAATCGATCAAATAATCAGCAGAGTTCTGGGAGTTCCGCTCAAGTCAAGGGAAATGCAGCAAACAATACCGCAGGCAAACATATGAGGAAAATGGGATGGATTTATTATACTCAAGTGGCCACAACACCAGAAGGCGAACCGGTTATGATGGGTACGTTTCTTGTGGCCAATCACCCCGCAATTATTCTTTTTGATTCTGGCGCTTCACATACATTCATAAGCAAAAAATGTTTGTGGAGCAACATTGCATTCCATACCATGAATCAAGGGAAGGGTTTGTAATTCATTCGCCTGGGGGACAAATATTTACTAAAGAAGTGGCTTACCATGTGCCCGTAACATTGGCTGAACGGGACTGAAAGGATCACGATGCCTAAGAGGGGGGGGGTGAATTGGGCTTTTCTAAAAATCAATACTAATTAAAACCTAAGCAAGAGCTAAGCAAGAGCTAAGCAAGAGCCCAACTTCACCCCAACAAATTAGCACTAAGATAATAATACTAGAAATACAACAATGCTAAGACAATACTTCAAATACTTGCTAAACAAATACACAATGTAAAGTGCTTGAATTAAGTGCGGAATGTAAAGCAAGGTTTAGAAGACTCCTCCAATTTTTCGCGAGGTATCGAAGAGTCGGCACTCTCCACTAGTCCTCGTTGGAGCACCCGCGCAAGGGTATCGCTCCCCCTTGGTCCTCGCAAGAACCAAGTGCTCACTACGAGATGATCCTTTGCCACTCCGGCGCGGTGGATCCCTCGAGACCGCTTACAAACTTGAGTCGGGTCACCAACAAGATCTTCACGGTGATCACCAAGCTCCCAACGCCACCAAGCCGTCTAGGTGATGTTGATCACCAAGAGTAACAAGCTGTAGACTTTTGCTTGACCAAGAGAAGCCTAATGCAAGTGGTGTGTGCTCTAGGTGGCTCTCGCTAGCGCTAATGAGGAACAAATGCGGGATTAAGATTCTCTAATCTCCTCACTAGGCTTTTGGTGCTTGCAATGCTCTAGCAATGTGCTGGAATTAATGTGGGCAGCAAGACATTGAATATGGTGTGTGGAGGGGTATAAATAGCCCTCACCCACCAACTAGCCGTTATCAGCATTCTTTTGCGCATGGGCGCACCGGACAGTCCGGTGCGCCACCAGTGCGCCAACGGTGTGCCACCGGTGCGCCAACGGTCGACTCCAACGGCTAGTTTTGACAGCTAGCCGTTGGGCTGATGGCACACCGGACAGTCTGGTGCACTGTCCGGTGCACTGTCCGGTGCACCACTAAAATTCATTTCTAGAACTGGCGCTCTCGGGTTTCTATGGGAGAGAACTCTTCCCTAGGGCCACCTTGGCCCCACCTGGTAGAGGGCGCACCGGACAGTCCGGTGCACACCGGACAGTCCGGTGCCTCAAGGCCAGAAACCCTATTTCCTGTTTTCAGCTGTTTTTCAAATCGGGTTTTGTTCTAACTTGTGAGTGAGTTCTACAGTGACACCTAGCACTATATGTGAGTGTGAATGTGCACCAACACTATACTAGAACTCTCTTGGTCAAACTACTCATCGATAACCCCTCTTTATAGTACGGCTAAAAGAGAATAAAAGACCTAACTAAATCACGAGTGTCCACATCTCCTTGACACTCGGACTCCGTAGTCCTTCACCTTTTGTTTCGTCGTTTTAGCCGTTGCTTCGAGTTCTTATCTTCGAGATTGTTTTCACCGTTGTAGTACTTCTACCTGTAATGCGACCTAACTTACCATTTGTCTCTGCAAAACACATGTTAGTCACATATAAAATTACATTGTCATTAATCACTAAAACCAACCAGGGGCCTAGATGCTTTCAATCTCCCCCTTTTTGGTGATTGATGACAACCCTACAAGATTTGTGAGAGTAGTTTGTTTTGAAATTTCTATCAGTAGAAAAGATGGTTAGTTATACTCAGTAATCTTTGACAGAAAGAATGTGTACCATAATAATAAGAATGAGCGCATACACAACGTAAGTTTCTTGTTCATATAAACGTGAAATCAAATCGATGAACAAGAACTAAAAGACTGGTGATAACATATAAGGTGAAAACATAATACACACACAGTCAACATAAGCATCGAGAGTATATAGAGTTTGTGAGCCAAAAGCACCAAGCTAGTACAGAGAGTAACAAGCACATATATTACATCAAAATGACTCTCTACTAACTCCCTAACTCCCCCTAGCTCTCACAACTCATATCTCTCCCCCTTTGGCGTCAAACACCAAAAGGGTACCCAAACCTACACATCAGAAGTGGGAGGAGGCGGCGGGGGCGCATCCGGTCGCGGTCGTGGCAGTAGAGCGAACGCCAGCTAGGGATCAGAGTTAGTCTCGGATCCAGGATCTGCTGTAGAAGCTAGAGCTGGTACTGACTCGGACCGAGGCTGCGCTGTAGGGGCTGCCGGATCTGAAGTGGTCACAGACACCGCCACAGCAGTAGTGGTAATAGCAGAAGCTGGTGGCACTGGCGGCTGAGGGCAGACGGAGCTGAGAACCGGTGACGTGAAAGCCAGGGTGACCGGCCGGAGCGGAGAGGAAGAAGGACCAACTATAGGAAGAGGGGGTCCTGGCTGAATCACTGGCACAACAGGAGCCTGAAGAGGTGGAGGTGGTGTAGACTGAACCGGGAGAATCGATACACCAGAATGCTATATCATAAGAGTCATGAAGGCCCTGCTCTCAGCCCGGTCCTGAAGAAGCTGCTGCTGTAGAGAATCCTGCCTGTCCTGAATTGTCTGAAACATCGAGAGCATTCTCTCGGACAACTGCTGGTGGGCTGCTGCCTGACGGGTCTGCTCGGCTGCCAAGTGAGCCTGCTGCTGAGTAAGTGTCTGGAGGATCGAAGCAAGAGTAGGGTCAATGGCAGGAGGGGCAGCAGGGGTAGCACAAGAACTCCCAGCCTCATGATCATGTGAGCGTGGAGGCATAGGAGGCGGAGGCGGAGGTGGAATCCCAAAATCATCATCATCATCAACTGCTGCGTCCTAAGCTTCGAACTGATGAAGTGTAGTATCCTCAGCCTGAGAGTCAAAGACTAGAGCAGGTACTGGCACAGGATCCTCAGGCGCTGGACGGTAGGACCCAAAGACGAGGCGTGAGGCCTCAAGTGTGCCCTAGAACTGTGGAGGCCGAATCAGCTGAGCAAAAATGTGACACAGATAGTGAGCATACGACAGCTGTCGACAAGCATGCAGACCATCCAGAACGGTGTCCTCGATCTCACAAATAAGGAAATCCACAACATCAAACTCTGAGTGAGAGACCAGGGCACCAAGGAGCCAGAGCTGGATATGAGTGGTGGCCTCCCTGTACCCCATCCGCGGCAGAAGAGTCCATCTCATAAGCTGATATAGAAATTTTGCTGTTGTGGTGAAGTCTGCCGGAGAGCGTCGTGACCCATCTGAGAAGGGCGGTCGAAATAGAGCCGCGACGTGAGCTGTACCAGGAGCAACACCGCCGTGAGGGCGATGAGGAGGGTCAGAGGTGCCATAGCATAAGCTATGAAGACGAGTTGATGACTCGTGAAATCCAAATAGCTGGCGAATCTGGTTAGCATGATTAGTGACATCCTCTCGCTCAAAACGGAATCTCATCCAGTGATGATCAGGGTCGATCCATACAGTAGCATAGAAGACTCGGACCCATTCCTCAACATACCTACCGCTGGTAGTCAAAAGAGTGAGAAGGCTAGGCAGATAGGAGAGGTGAACCTTAGAGTCAGCACCGGCGGCAAGCATAAAAGCAGGAAGGTCCAAAAGGCGGTGCACTCGCAGAGCAATCTGTGTAGACATCTGAGCTCTGAAAAAGGACTCCTAAATACGGGTGTTGAAGAGGTCAACTGCAGCAGGGTCCCTCTGAGCCGGTAACCAAAACTCCACGGGTACGTATCTGAACCGACGTACCCGTGCCGCTGTAGCACGCTGAAGGTCAAACAACCTAGGATCTACAGCCAGAGGTCGCACCTCAGTCTCATCGTGCTCCCGGAAGCGAGCAGGTGGGATAGGAGGAGCGGAAACGGGAGCGGGAGGAGGGGCAGTGGAAGCTGGTGTAGTGGAGGTGGTGGATGGCGCAGCAGGGGTGACAGGAGCAGGCAAAGTGGGTGGTGGAGTGGAAGCAGTGGTGGGAGTGGAGGAGCGAGGCCGGGAGGCAAGGCGACGAACAAGGTACGCAATCTGATCTGAAAGAGTCTAAGGCTGATCTCCTAGCTTGGCCTGCTCAGCGGCTGCTGCTGCTGCTGCCGCTGCTCGGGCTGCCCTGTCCATACGCCGCTTCTTGCGGCCTTCCTGCTGCTCCAAGTATACAGTCTTTCCCTTGACCTGCCTGAAGAGGCGACGAGGATCCTCATCATCGCCTCCCCCTGGCACCGATACATTCTTCGTGCGCGACATCCTGACCTGACGACTGCAAATGAGAGAGAAGCTAAGCACAAGTCAATAATAGCTGATAGAATATCAAAATGGGAGATGTCTACCTGGAAAGCTCACACGAGAGGTGAAAATCTAGGCAGGACAGGAGACGGCTCACGGGCAGTCAAGGTCACTGAAATGACAGAAGAGGTGAGCACGTATTAGTCACATAGTCATAAGTATATGAAATGTGAATAAATACATACACAGAGAAATATGGCACAGAAAACGAGAGATATGGCAATCGAGAGGTCAAACGATGCGAAAACGGTGTTTGAACGAGAAATAGTGCCATAGGAGGTTTGGAATTCGAAATGAGGCACGGAATGATGTGGAATTGAGCCGATACTTCACGAATAGGTTTATATGGGTAAATATGAGTGAAGTGAGTGCTTGGTTTGAATTTAGGCGAAGAAAATGGAATTTGGGCACTCGGCTCGGAAACGATCGCTCGAAACGGGGAATTTGGTGAAATTAAAGCCTGGTACATCGGATTGGCGTGAAATTTGGTGAATATGTTACTGGAGGTGTTGTGAAGGTGCCTAAAAAATTTGGGTTCAATCGGAGCAGTTTTGGCTGATTTGGGCATTTCACCGAGCATGTGGTAGGTGAAGGTTTAGGTTTTCGGTGAAAAGGATGTTTAAGGCTGTGAAACCCTCCCTAAGGAGCTGAGAACCTACAAGGGTATTCAAGGGACACAAAAGAACACATACCACCACTTGGATTCACTGGAATTGACAAGAATTTGAAAATGGCACAAGGGGTGGAAAGAGGGGTGCTCACTGGCCATTTCAATAGAGAGAGAGGAGAGGGAGCCAGACCTACTCACCAGAGGGGAGAGGAAGTGAGCACCAAGGAGAGGTCGCCGGAGGGCAGCCGTCGGTGACAAGATCGCCGGAGAGGGGTGGCAAACCGCCAGAGCGCAGAGACAAACCAGAGAACAGAGGAGAACTGGCTGGCCTCGGGCGCGAGCAGGGAAAAGATTTTTAAAAACGAGTTATGGGCGCATCGGACAGTCTACAGTGCCTGTCCGATGCACACCGGACAGCGCACAGGAAGGGGAGTTCTTGCGCGCGCGGCCGGTGCACCGGACAGTGCACAGTGCAGTGTCCGGTGCACACCGGACTGTCCGGTGAGCCCAGACAAAGGGAAGATTTGGATTTTTTGAATTTTTCTATCTAGTTTTCAACCAAACCAAATCCCAACTTATAAACACACAAAATAACACTTGTTGGGATAGGTATTGGCACCCTCATATATTTTCTCATAATTTTCAAAATATTTTGCCATAGGCTAGATAATTTTTAGAGAAAATAGGCAAATGGTGAAATTTGCATTTTGGCCTTGCACTAGGGGTTTTCATGAGTGATTTGAGTTTTGAATACTCCCCCTAAGTGCAGTACCTCATGCATATTTCAAGAACCAACAATTGCATAAAAAGTAAGAATTTAAGTGCTAAAAGCTTAAAACTAAGACTTGTCAAGTTTGATCCGAGTTAAGCTTTTTCACTCGCTTGGTTGGCGGTTATCTCAACTAGGTTAGACAAGCCCTAGATGCAATACAAGAAAATTAAATATGCAATGCATGCTTGACAACACCATTTGACATCTTAAATAAAATTTCTGAGATCAAGTATATTTAATTCATTTCTCAACATGCAAAAGCGGGTCTTATCAAGTGATGACGAATATCCGCTAATTGATCTTCTGACCTCACTCCTTCTAAAATGATATCTCCTTTAGCAACATGATCTCTAAGGAAGTGATGACGAATATCAATGTGCTTGGTGCGAGAGTGTTGTACAGGATTATTAGCAATTTTAACAGCGCTCTCATTATCACACAACAAAGGTACCTTTTCTAGAACTACGCCATAGTCTAGAAGAGTTTGTTTCATATATAGAATTTGTGTGCAACCAGCACCCGCGGCAATGTATTCTGCTTCGGCGGTTGACAAGGCAACAATATTTTGCTTTTTGGATGTCCATGATACTAGTGATCTGCCAAGCAGATGGCATCCCCTAGAAGTACTTTTCCTATCAATTTTGCAACCGGCATAATCCGAATCGGAATAACCAATTAAATCAAAAGTAGCTCCTTTGGGATACCACAGACCAACACTTGTGGTGTGCCTGAGATACCTAAGAATTCTTTTAACAGCGCGAAGATGAGCTTTCTTAGGATTAGATTGAAATCTAGCACACACGCAGACACTATAATGATATCAGGCCTAGATGCGGTAAGGTACAATAAACTACCAATCATTGAACGGTAGATAGTTTGATTAACGGGGTTACCTCCCTCATCTAGGTCGAGATGTCCATTTGTTGGCATAGGTGTCTTGATTGGTTTGCACTTCTCCATGTTGAACCTTTTCAACAAGTCTTTGGTATACTTCTCTTGTGAGTTGTGAGAGAAAGTTACCATCTTTCATTTGCTTGACTTGAAAGCCGAGGAAGTACGTCAGCTCACCAATCATTGACATCTCGAACTCCTTCGACATCAACTCACCAAATTCCTTGCAATGATAGTCATTTGTCGAGCCAAAGATTATATCATCAACATATACTTGACAAATGAAAATATCACCGTTATGTTTCTTTGTGAATACAATTGTGTCGACGGTCCCAATCTTGAAGCCCTTTTCGATGAGGAAGTCGCGAAGACGCTCATACCAAGCCCTTGGAGCTTGCTTTAGCCCATATAGCGCCTTGGACAACCTGTAAGCATGGTTAGGATATCTAGGGTCTTCAAAACCAGGTGGTTGCTCAACATATACAAGTTCATTTATGAAGCCATTTAAAAATGCACTTTTTACATCCATTTGATAAAGTTTTATATCATAGCATGATGCATATGCAAGTAGGATACGGATGGCTTCCAGTCGAGCAACCGGTGCAAAGGTCTCTCCAAAATCTAAGCCTTCAACTTGAGAGAATCCTTTTGCAACAAGTCTTGCCTTGTTCCTTACAATCACACCTTGATCATCTTGTTTGTTTCTGAACACCCACTTTGTTCCAATGATTCTTGCATCTTGTGGGGGCTTCTCCAGGGTCCAAACTTGGTTACGAGTGAAGTTGTTAAGTTCTTCATGCATGGCGTTCACCCAGTCCAGATCCTGTAGCGCCTCATCTATACAAGTAGGCTCAACACAAGAAACAAAGGAGTGATGTTTAATAAAAGAAGCATGTCTATGTGATCGAGTAATAACCCCTTGTGAAGGACTCCCAATGATTTGGTTTTGAGGATGAGCTTGAAGTAGTGATGAGTTTCTCCTGTCAACCACTTGGGAAGAAGATCCTAGAGCATCAACATCTTCGGCTTGTACCCTTGCTTGTTCATGAGAGACAAATGTATCTTCATTTGCATGCCTCTCATCTTTTTCATCATCTTGTGGTACATTTGATGAAGAAGGCCTATCAATGTTTTGCACCTCTTCTTCATCTTCTTTTGGTTTGATAGCTCTAATTGGCATGTTCTTCATTGCTTCCCTAAGTGGCTCATCACCTACATCATCAAGATTTTCAAGTGCTCCTTGGGAGCCATTAGTCTCATCAAATTCCACATCATATGTTTCTTCTACCACGCCAGTGGCATGATTGAATACTCGATATGCTTTGGACTTTAATGAATAACCCAATAGAAAACCAATATCACAACGTCTTTGAAACTTCCCTAGGTGATGGCGTTTCTTGTAGATGTAGCATTTGCATCCAAACACCCGTAAGAAGGAGACGTCTGGCTTTTTCCAATTTAGCAGTTCATAGGGAGTCTTCGCAAGCAGCCGGTGAGGAAATAGCCTGTTTGATGCATAACATGCAGTGTTGACAGCTTCGGCCCAAAACCTCTCCGGTGTGTTATACTCATCAATCATTGTTCTTGAAAGTGTGATCAAGGTCCTGTTTTTCCTTTCAACAACTCCATTTTGTTGAGGTGTATATGTTGCAGAAACTTCATGCTTGATCCCAATTTCATCACAGTACTCATGAATGTTGGTGTTGTCAAATTCTTTACCATTATCACTTCTAATCTTCTTGATCTTGCAATCAAATTCATTTTGAGCTTTCTTGGCAAACTTCTTGAATATAGATGCAACTTCAGATTTGTCATGGAGAAAGAACACCCAAGTGTATTTTGAGAAATCATCAACAATCACTAGACAGTAGACGTTGCCACCAGCACTTACATAATTTGTAGGTCCAAATAAATCCATATGAAGTAGTTCCAGTGGCCTTGATGTTGACATGAAAGCTTTAGTAGGATGTGTATTAGCAACTTGCTTCCCAGCTTGACATGCACTACAAGGCTTGTCCTTTTCAAATACCACATCCTTTAATCCTCTAACCATGTCCTTCTTTAATACCTTCTTGAGTGTGCTCATCCCAACATGTGCAAGCCTCCTATGCCAAAGCCATCCAAGTGAAGCTTTGGTGAAGATGCAAGTTCTTAAGTTTGCATCTTCTGAAGTGAAATCCACTAAGTAGAGATTGTTGTATCTAAATCCCTTGAACACCATTGATTCATCATCCATCTTTGATACAATAACCTCTGTTGGAGCGAATAAGCATTGAAGTCCAAGATCATAGAGTTGACCTACTGATAATAAATTGAAGCTCAAAGATGCAACCAAGAGGACATTTGAAATTGATAAATCATTTGAAATTGCCACCTTGCCAAGTCCTTGCACTTTCCCTTTTGAATTGTCTCCAAATGTGATTTTGTCTTGTCCATCAACATTCTCATCAAGTGAGGTGAACATCAGTGGGTTGCCTATCATATGTTGTGTGCATCCACTGTCAATAACCCAATGGCTCCCACCGGTCTTGTAGTTCACCTACATCCACAGACAAATCAAGCTTGAGTTTTGAGGGCCCTATATTGCATAGGACCAGTGACTCTCTCAATCAAGGACTTTGCAACCCAAATTTGTCTAGGTCTACTCTTGTTTGGTGGACCTAGGAATGTAACTTTGACCTTTCCATTTGCAACTTTTCTTAGAACATAATGAGCATTGAAAGCAAATGGTCTTGAGTGCTTAGGCAAGGGAGTTGGTGGTTTGGCTTTGCAGTTGTGGGCAAAGTGACCTTCTTTTCCACACTCAGAGCATTTGATAGGCTTGTGAGTCTGCTTTGGCTTGTATTGAGTAGTAGCTTTCTTTTGCACAAAAGCATTGTATCCAATACCACTCTTGTTGTTTTTCATGACAGTGTTCATAAGCAACTCATTTTGGAGGTATTGGCCCTTGTTGAACTTTTGCACACTTGTTGCAAGATGTTCATTTTCACTCTTAAGTTTCTTGACCTCATTTTTAAGCCTTTCATTATCCACTGCCAACTCATTGTTGAAATCATTGTTCTCAATAGCAACCTTTCCTCTAGTAGTTGCATCAGTCAAGTATCTCTTCAATTTTTGGTTGTCTAAAGTCAAGACTTCAACTTTTTTGGTCAATTCATCATGTAGACTAGTTTGCTCTCCTTGACTCAAATCATCACATGAGGTTGCTACATCAATCTTAACAATAGGGTTAATAGCCTCATGTGTTTTGCAAGATAAAAGTTCATTTTCCACAAGAAGATTATCATGATCAAATTTAGTCTTAGTATAGTTTTCCTTGATTTTTACTACTCTATCTTGCAACTCCCTATTAGCTTCATTTAACTTGTCACATTTGTCCTTAGCATCTTTTAGGGAGGTTGTGAGCTCATTTACAGTGGATGACATAGTTTTGTTCTCTTCTTTCATTTCATCGCTAGCTTTCATAACTATGTCATATTTGGCATTTAAAGATTCATTTTCATTTTTCAACCTATCACATTTAGCTTTTGACTTCCTAATGATTTGAGTATATTCTTTAAGCAAGTCAGCTAGTTCATCATATGAAGGTGAAGCAAATTACTCATCACTATCACTATCACTATCATCAGTAATATCAATATCATTTTGTACCTTCCGTTCACCTCTAGCCATGAGGCATAGGTGAGAAGTCGATGATGGCGATGGTGGTGGTGAAGAGAAGTCCCCGGCAATGGCGACAACTTTTTCATCATTCTCTTCTTCACTTGAAGAAGATCCACTTGATGACTCAATGTCAGTGAGCCAGTCACCAACAATATATGCCTTTCCATTTTTCTTTTTGTGGAACCTCTTTTGCTTCCCATCCTTCCTCTTGAAGAATCTCTTTTCCTTCATCTCATCATCATTGTCATCTTCTTTCTTGCCCTTGAACTTGTTCTTCTTGGGCTTGTTACATTGATGAGCAAGATGACCAAGCTCTCCACAGTTGTAGCAATCCATCTCAGAAATGGGCTTTCTTTTGTTGGAAAAGAATTTCTTCTTTCTTGGATCAAATTTGATGCCTTCTCTGTTGAGCTTCTTTAACATCTTGGTGGTCTTCCTTACCATCAAGGCAATGTTAGCATCAAGGTCATCATCACTTGAGGATTCTTCCTCAATTTGTATTTTAACTTTTCCTTTTCTTTCTTGATTTGCTTTGAGAGCCAAATCCTTTTTCTTGGAAGATGACTCATCTTTGTCATTGATGTGCATGTACATCTCATGAGCATTGATCTTTCCCAATATCTGTGTAGGTGTGGTAACTGAAAGATCCATTTGATGTAGCACAATGACAATGTGTCCATATTTGTCTATTGGGAGGACACTGAGAATCTTTCTCACAACATCCGGTTGTGAGATTTGAGTAAGCCCCAATCCATTTACTTCCTCTACAAGAATATTGAGACGTGAGTACATAGCATTGGCATTTTCATTAGCAAGCATTTCAAAAGAATTTAACTTTCTCATAGCAATGTGATATCTCTCCTCACGCTCACTTATAGTTCCTTCATGTAGAGCACAAATGTCCATCCACAAATCATGAGCATTTTTATGATTTCTAACTCTATTGAACACATCTTTGCAAAGGCCTCTAAAAAGGGTGTTTTGGCCTTAGCATTCCATTTCTCATAATTAAACTCATCACCTACAAGATTTGTGCGATCTCTAGGTTTGGGGAATCCTTGTGTGGCGGCTTTATAGACACCAATGTCTATAGCCTCTAAATATGCTTCCATACGAATTTTCCAATATGGAAAATCGTCACCATCAAAAACGGGAGGAGGTCCATCCCCACCGGACATCGTAACTCTAGCGGTTAAGCTAATCTAAGAGCAACAAGCCTCTGATACCAATTGAAAGGATCACGATGCCCAAGAGGGGGGGGGTGAATTGGGCTTTTCTAAAAATCAATACTAATTAAAACCTAAGCAAGAGCTAAGCAAGAGCCCAACTTCATCCCAACAAATTAGCACTAAGATAATAATACTAGAAATACAACAATGCTAAGACAATACTTCAAATACTTGCTAAAAAAATACACAATGTAAAGTGCTTGAATTAAGTGCGGAATGTAAAGCAAGGTTTAGAAGACTCCTCCAATTTTTCGCGAGGTATCGAAGAGTCGGCACTCTCCACTAGTCCTCATTGGAGCACCCGCGCAAGGGTATCGCTCCCCCTTGGTCCTCGCAAGAACCAAGTGCTCACTACGAGATGATCCTTTGCCACTCCGGCGCGGTGGATCCCTCGAGACCGCTTACAAACTTGAGTCGGGTCACCAACAAGATCTTCACGGTGATCACCGAGCTCCCAATGACACCAAGCCATCTAGGTGATACCGATCACCAAGAGTAACAACCCGTAGACTTTCACTTGACCAAGAGAAGCCTAATGCAAGTGGTGTGTGCTCTAGGTGGCTCTCGCTAGCGCTAATGAGGAACAAATGCGGGATTAAGATTCTCTAATCTCCTCACTAGGCTTTTGGTGCTTGCAATGCTCTAGCAATATGCTGGAATTAATGTGGGCAGCAAGACATTGAATATGGTGGGTGGAGGGGTATAAATAGCCCTCACCCACCAACTAGCCGTTACCAGCATTCTTCTGCGCATGGGCACACCGGACAGTCCGGTGTGCCACCGATGCGCCAACGGTCGACTCCAATGGCTAGTTCTGACAGCTAGCCGTTGGGCTGATGGCACACCGGACAGTGAACAGTCACAGTCCGGTGCACACCGGACAGTCCGATGCACTGTCCGGTGCGCCACTAAAATTCATTTCTGGAACTGGCGCTCTCGGGTTTCTGTGGGAGAGAACTCTTCCCCAGGCCACCTTGGCCCCACCTGGCAGAGGGTGCACCGAACGTTCCGGTGCCCCAAGGCCAGAAACCCTATTTCCTGTTTTCAGCTGTTTTTAAAATCGGTTTTCGTTCTAACTTGTGAGTGAGTTCTAGAGTGACACCTTAGCACTATATTAGAACTCTCTTGGTCAAACTACTCATCGACAACCCCTCTTTATAGTATGGCTAAAAGAGAATAAAAGACCTAACTAAATCACGAGTGTCCATATCTCCTTGACACTCGAACTCCGTAGTCCTTCACCTTTTGTTTCGTCGTTTTAGCCGTTGCTTCAAGTTCTTATCTTCGGGATTGTTTTCACCGTTGTAGTACTTCTACCTGTAATGCGACCTAACTTACCATTTGTCTCTGCAAAACACATGTTAGTCACATATAACATTACGTTGTCATTAATCACTAAAACCAACCAGGGGCCTAGATGCTTTCAGGGACTTTCCTACAAACATGATTGTTCTAAAAGGCCAGGATATAGATGTAATTTTGGGCATGAATTGGTTAGCCCATCATAAAGCAATCCTCAACACTGATCTGAGAACCATCAGGTTGAGTTATGGCTAAGAAGAGGTTCTTTTGTCCATCCTCGTTGCCATTCCAGCTAAACCAACTGGCAGAGTATATGAAGCCATCATACCGGAGATCCAAGATATTCCGGTAGTATGTGAATTCCCGGACGTCTTCCCGGAAGATCTGCCTCGATCACCTCCAGAAAGAGATGTAGAATTTGTAATTGAATTGAAGCCCGGTACGACTCCTATTTCTAGAAGGTCGTACCGAATGCCTCCAAATAAACTGGCAGAACTCAAGACCCAATTACAAGATCTACTTGAAAAAGGATTCATCCGACCAAGTTCATCACCTTAGGATTGTCCAGCCATCTTTGTCAAGAAGAAGGACCAAACATTATGGATGTGCGTGGATTATAGACCCCTTAATGAGGTCACCATTAAGAATAAGTACCCTCTTCCCCGAATTGACATTCTATTTGATCAACTTACCGGAGCTTGGGTATTCTCCAAGATTGACCTTAGGTCGGGTTATCATCAGATCCGTATCCGACCCGAAGATATACCAAAGACCGCATTCACCACGCGATATGGATTATTTGAATATCTGGTTATGTCTTTCGGACTGACAAATGCTCCTGCCCACTTCACATATCTGATGAACTCGGTATTTATGCCCGAGTTGGACTAATTTCTAGTGGTATTCATTGATGATATCTTAATATACTCCAAGAATGAAGAGGAGCATGCTCAGAACTTGCGGATCGTATTAACGCACTTAAGGGAACACCAATTATATGCTAAGTTTAGTAAGTGCGCATTCTGGCTGGAGGAGATCCAATTTCTGAGACATGTATTATCTGCCAAGGGGATTGCGGTGGATCCCAGCAAAGTCAAGGATATTTTGGAGTGGAAACCCCCAACCACTGTACATCAAGTCCAAAGTTTCCTTGGACTGGCTGGTTATTACCGCCGATTCATACCAGATTTTTCCAAGCTTGTGAAACCAATCACAAGTTTATTGAAGAATGATACCAAATTCAATTGGTCTTTGAAATGTAATGAAGCCTTTGAGTAGCTGAAGGTATTATTGACCACTGGTCCGGTATTGGCTCAACCGGATATTGAAAAGCCCTTTGATGTGTATTGTGACGCATCAGGCAGTGGTCTCGGTTGTGTTCTAATGCAAGAAGGCCGAGTGATAGCTTATGCTTCAAGGCAGTTGCACCGACATGAGGAACATTATCCAACTCATGACCTAGAGTTAGCTGCGGTGGTTCATGCTCTAAAAATATGGCGTCATTATCTGCTGGGGAATGTCTGTCACATTTATACAGATCATAAAAGTTTGAAGTATATCTTTACCCAGTCAGAGCTTAATATGAGACAAAGGAGATGGCTTGAGCTGATAAAGGATTATGAATTAGAGATTCACTATCACCCAGGCAAAGCAAATGTAGTGGCAGATGCGTTAAGTCGTAAGTCTTTCTGCCATTGTCTTACCATGAAGACTTCTGACAATACGTTATGCCAAGAAATGGAGAAGTTGAACCTGGGAATGATTCAGCATGGAACTTTGAATCACTTGAACCTTGAGTCAGTCATCCTGCAAAGAATAATTGACGCACAAAGAAATGATGAGGGAATGAATCATATTCATGAGAAAATAGAAGCTGGTAAAGCCAACTGCTTCAGAAGAGATGATCAAGGTGTCGTATGGTTTAACAACCACATAGTTGTGCCTAAGAATGATGAGATCCGCCAACAAATTTTGGATGAAGCACATCTTAGTCACTATTCTATTCATCCCAGAAGCACTAAGATGTATCATGATCTGAAACAACATTATTGGTGGACAAAGATGAAGATCGAAATCGCACGCTATGTGGCAAGATGTGACACTTGTAGACGTGTCAAAGCCATACATATGAAGACGGCTGGTCCATTACAATCTTTACCTATCCCTACATGGAAATGGGAGGATATTAGTATGGACTTTATTGTGGGATTGCCCAGGACCGCCAAAGGGTATGATTCTATTTGGGTTATAATTGATCGGCTTACGAAAATTGCTCATTTTCTGCCAGTCAAGACCTATTACCCGATCCTTACATATGCGAAACTGTACATTGCTCGCATCCTCAGTTTGCACGGTGTTCCGAAGACAATAGTGTCAGATCATGGACCTCAATTTTATCCAAATTCTGGGAAGAACTTCACAAATCATTGGGTACTAAGTTGCTCCATAGTTCAGCCTATCATCCTCAAACCAGTGGGCAGACTGAGAGGGTAAATCAAATACTTGAAGATATGTTGCGAGCATGTATTCTGGAATTCCCACAGAAATGGGATGATTGTTTACCATTAGCGGAGTTATCATATAATAATAGCTATCAAGAAAGCATTAAGATGGCACCCTTCGAAGCTTTATATGGACGACGATGTCGTACTCCGTTAAACTGGTCTGAACCAGGTGAAAGAAACTTCTTCAGGCCTGATATGGTAAAGGAGACAGAAGAGAAAGTTCAACGAATAATTCATAATTTGAAAGAAGCTCAAGCTCGTCAAAAGAGTTATGCAGACAAGCGATGACAACCCTTGTACTTTCTAGTTGGAGATTATGTCTACCTGAAAGTTTCACCGATGAAGGGTGTATCACGTTTTGGGGTCAAAGGAAAGCTTGCACCCCGGTATATTGGTCCCTTTCATATCCTTGAACAATGTGGACTAGTAGCATACTGACTTCAGTTACCCAAAACTTTGTCTGCAATACATAATGTGTTCCACGTGTCTCAATTGAAGAAGTGTCTTTGGGTTCCCGATCGAACTATTGAAGTAACAGATGTTGCCTTAGAACCAGACTTGACATATTCAGAGCATCCTATTCGGGTCTTGGATCAAAAGGACATAATTACCCGAAGAAGAACTCTCAAGTTTTACAAGATACAGTGGAACCAACATTCAGAAGATGAGGCTACATGGGAAACTCATGACTTTTTAGAAAAGAATTTCCCAGGCTTTTTAGCCTCATGTAATTTGTAAAGTGTATACAATTGTGTAATAAAGGAGTGAGCCCCAAACCACCCCTGACTTGTACCAAAAATAAGGAAATAAAGATGTGTCGTGTTTCCTTTTCCATTACTTGCCCTAGGACTTTTAATCTCGGGACGAGATTCTTTTATGGGGGGAAGGATGTAACACCCTTGGTGTTACTGCCACTAAAACTTGAGCATAACATCATAAGCATTGACATATCATGTGTTTGTCACACCTAGAGTGCATTTACTAGGCAAAAATATCAAACAAGTTGTATTGCTATGACATTTTATGGGTAAAACCCTAGAGTAGGATACTTAACCCTAGATTGGGCTTAAAGGGGTAACCAAAGCCTAAACAAGAGAAAACTTCAAAACTTGATAATAATGGTCATAAAATACCACAATTAATGAATTTAAGGGACATCCAAACCCTAGAAGTATCAAAAACCCTAAAAAGAACCCTAGAAAGCCCTAGACTTAAACTCTAGGGAGCTAAGTGCAAAATTAGTGCACTTTTGGACTAAAGTGCAAAATTAGTGCACTTTTGGACTAAAGTGCAAAAATCATGAAGTTAAGGCACCTTAAGTCATATGGTTCACAAGTATGTGGATTTGCAACTTAAACCCTAAGTTTTGGGCTTATTTGCAAAAAGCCCCATTTGAACCCTATGGAGTTAAGTCTGATTTCAGTGCATTTGGCCCAACTTTGAAACTCTGTAAATTTCAAATTATCAATATTTTGCCCTAGGTCACCACATCAAGTTTGTAGAGCTATAAAAGGGGACAATTTTACTATAGATATTAAGCTTTGGTTACATAAGAAATTTGGAGATAATTAGACCCAAAGATGGGCTGTCAGACTGCTTGGAGTCTGAAATTCAGACTGACAGTGGAATTGCATGAACTTAAGGCTCGAATTCAATCATGATCCAGTGGGAATTTGACTAGGGATGCTATAGCAAAAGTGAAGATGGTTTGTAGGGCTACAACTTTACTGCAGAGCATTGGTTGTGTTGCCATGGAAAATTGGGAGAAAATCTGTCCTAAACATCGACTATCAGGCTGTCTGCTCAAACATCCCATGGTACACTAGCTGAATCAGATCCCGGATGCATTCCCCTCGCCGTCGGTGATCTTTATGCCATGATTCACGCCATCGCCGCGATTCGTGTTCGCTGGTGAGGGGATAACCACGACGGAGTAAAAATCTTGGCACTGGATCAGCTCGGGCTCGGGCGCGGATGAGGTTCACCGTACCCACTTGCTCGTCGTGCGGCAGGGATAGATTTTGTCGCCGTTGATCGCTCACCGTTGTGCCCCATGTGCTTAAACGCTAGCCCACGTCGTGGTGAATCATGGTATGCATGTCCGGTGGTCGTCGGAGGGCTGCCACGGTGAAAGCCACTCATCCTGAGCGCCAGTACCTCTTTTCCCCTCCGGCCGCCAGCACATCCTCGTGAAATTGGATGCCACCACCGTTGGAGGCTATAAATTGCTGCCCCCGTCCGCTCCGCTAGGTAATTGCGCAACCAGTGAAGCAACCCGTGCCTCAATCCTCCCCTAGAACTCCCCAATTTGGGATTTCCCCCAAATCCCTCAAGAACACCGAGCAGTTTGACCTCGCCATGGCCAGCGCGTCTCAGGTCCGCTCATACCTTATGCCCTCCCGTTTTAGCATTCTTATGTGCCCCTGATGCTCCCCGACCAACTCAATTGAGCTAGGATCCCTTGGATCACCGGGAACGCGATTGACTGTTCGTGATGCCCGCTGTCACCGTGGACAGAGCAAATTAGGTAGCTGTTCGTGAAATTAGTTGAGGGAAAACGTTGGTTAGGGATTGAATTCGGTCTTTGCCATAGTAGGGCGCCGATCATCAAGTAAATCGGCCGACGTAAGTTCGCCGGAGCGCAGCCCAGCGCCGTTCGTCGTCGTGGACCTCGGCCTGCGAAGAAATAGAACTAGCAGGGGGTTTCTATAAAGTGTCAGTGACTCCGTTGAATAGTGCTGCGACCCTGCTTCTGGTTATTCAAAAAGACAGGGTCGTCCTTGCAAAGTCTGCACGGGCGCGCGCGGGGGCGCTTTTCTCCTGTAGTGGGCTGACTTGAGCCGGTTTCGGTCCAATACTGTTCATAGTTTTGCTTTTTCTTTTTCTGCCAGAGCTAAAGAAATTCTAGAAAATTGTAGAAAAATGATAAAAATACCAAACCAATTTCGCCAGGTCTCTAATTTCCTATAGTATTTAATTAAAATAGTTTCTTGATTTTTAGTCCAAATAGGAAATTATAGAGTATTTAAAACATCCTAAGACCATGCTTCTAGATTTTTAGGGAATATTTAATAAATCCAAAATTCACTAAACTTTTAGGGAAAACTCTAAATAATATTTAGAGGCCTTGGGTAAAGTTTGGTATGATTTGGACCATGTTTGATACTTAGAACCCAAAACCCTAGCCCCTGCCCTATGAACTTCACTATTGACTCCAAAAACCCTAGGTTCTCGTAGATCCGTGAAGGAACGTTATATTCAAGACCTTAGATAATAAACTTTTATTATCTTTGCATTTTCATGAGCATTCATGATTATATATGGTTATATCTAGAAAACGAAGAGGAAGTAGAAGTCGAAGAGACCAGGACTTCATCACCACCACCACCTGAGGAACATTAGGCAGACAACTGTTTTTATTTTGATATCTGCGAAACAGAGCCTGATTCACCAATAACACAAGGCAAGCCCCGGTGCATTTGCCACCTTCTTGTTCCTTTTAAAATCTTTCTCACTTACTTGATGCATTAGGTAATAGGAGTTGTGTGCTAAACCAATTCCTGCATTTCCTTCCTTGGATTGGATTACTTCTCCTTAAATCCCTGTTTTACAAAAGGTTTTTCTTATGCTTAGCTTTGCTCTAGAAAAACAAAAATGTTTTGCTTTTACAAAAGATGATGCTTCAAAGTGGGAGGGATGTTTTCAAAAATAAAACTTGATGGTGGATCCATCATGGCCATGATGGGTTCAACATCGGAAAAGATGTACCTCTGACAGGTACCAAACTTTGGGGTTGAAATGATTAAGCTGAGATCGGGCGGGTGACTTGCACGAGAAGAGAGTCTCGGTGTAGTGTCTCCGTCTGAGTCGATTAAGGACCATGTCAATGTAGGCTTGATGACCGAGGACCCTTTAACTGGTCACATGCCTCGTCATGGGTAAGCTTTGTCTCGGGCAGACTAATACTAGAATAAGATAACACGCAATGGGAGTGGAGAGATGGCGAGAGTAGCGTGTACCCTCCGTGGTAAGAGGCTGGACGGTGGTGTATCTGTGCTCTCGGTTGGCGTGAACCTGATCTGGTCTTAAGAACCCCGGTGGCGAGTTGACATATGCAAGGGTTAAGTGCTACATATGTCGTGTGATTGGAGATCCTCAACTGAGTATAATCGATTTGGATCGCCGTAACTTCACGGATATGAAGACTTGGTCACTGACTTACATGTAGCAATCCAGTAAAGATGAAGGGTTGTTACAAAATTGGCTAGTACAGGTCAAGTGATTAAACTAGGGTAGAAAGAACTCTAGTTACAAGTAATTTTACTTAACCTAACAAATAAAACTAGATTTTTAAGGATCCACTATTAGTAAGCATTTCTGCAAACAGAGTCATTGATTATTGATAAGCCTTACCTTGACTCCCTTAAAGCCAGCATATCCTTGAGAGTCTTTTACTTTGTCAGGTAAGTCTTGCGAAAGTACACTTCATACTCAGGGCTTTGTCCCATGTTGTTTTAGGTGAAGAAGCAACAAACTTTCGTTGCTTCTGTTCAAAGGTGGTACCAAAAGAAGAGAGCCAAGACTAAAGCTGCGGGAGGAAAGGTCCTCCATTAAGAAAAACTTTTTACTACTTATTCAGGAGGGGTTTTTGCCTCCCATGTTTTGTAATAATAATACTCAGCACTCATATATTTTGTTCTGGTCTGTAACTATATAACTCTGTCTTACTTTCCAATAAAAGTAAGTTATTGTAACTGCTTTCGCACTTTCGTATCTCCGATGAATTGTATTGTCTGCATGACGGGTGAAACGCTCTTGGGAAAGGTAAGGAATTCAGATACCGAACTCGTCAAGTGATCAGGTGCAACTGCAGGGTTGTCTGAGGTCCGTTGGAAAAGGACAACTGTAGGTGGGCCTAATGACTTGGGAGGTTCTGTCACACCTAGAGGGGGGTGAATAGGAGAAACCTGAAAATTATGAACTTTGAACACACACTATACCCGAGGTTAGCGTTAGAAATAATTTAGAGTGCGGAAGATAGCTTCTATTGCTATGAGTTGCTCAATCAATGCGGATAACTTTCGGAGCAAACTCAAAACGATATGAGCAAGAGAACTTTAGAGAGAGGAGAGGGAAGAAACAAATTGAGTGATAAGGATCAACACAAATGAACACGATGATTTGTTTCCCGAGGTTCGGTTCCAAGGAACCTACTCCCTGTTGAGGAGGCCATAAAGGCTAGGTCTATTCCAACCCTTTCCCTCTCTCAATCGGTCACTTAGACCAGTTAAGTGCTTCTCCTTAATCACACACGTTACTAAGACCCTGCAAGGATCACCACACAATTAGGTGTCTCTTGGTAGCTTTACAAAGTACTTAGAAGAATTAGAGTGAGAAGAAGAAACCAATCCAAGTAACAAGAGCAACAAAAGAAACACAAATGACCCTCTCTCAAGTCACTAAGCACTTGAGTTGATTTTGGAACTTTGAGAGGATTTGATCCTTTATGTCTTAGAGTGTATGTCTTTGCTCTAGTATTGAGTGTGAAGGTCTAAAAACTTGGATGGCTTGAATGGTGGTGGTTGGGGGTATTTATAGCCCTAACCACTATTCCAGCCGTTGCTGCTGATGGGCACACCGGACAGTCCGGTGGTGCACCAGACATGGCACTGTTCACTGTTCGATGCGTGCCACGTCAGCCGACTGTTGGGGTTTGGAGCGGTTGACCGTTGAAGTCCTTTGTCCTCTTGCGGCACCGGACAGTCCAGTGGCACACCAGACAGTCCAGTGCGTTCTGACTTTGCAGTTCTGACTTCTGACTTCTGCTCTGTTCACTGTACCGTCGTCAGCGTAGTCGACCGTTGGGCGCAGTTGACCGTTGCTCCTTTGGCTCACCGGACAGTCCGGTGAAATATAGCAGAGTGGCTCTGAGAAAAACCCGAGAGCGGCTAGTTCGCGAGGTGCCTCGACCTGGGCACCGGACGGTGTCCGGTGCGCCACTGGCTGCACCAATACTTGTTTTTGCTACAAACTTTGTAGAATCCCCAACTCATTTTCTTTGTTGGTTTACGTAGAACTTTATGCACCTGAGATAAATGACAACTAGGCAAACTAGTTAGTCCACGTGGTTTGTGATGGGCGTCAAACACCAAAATCGATTATAGGAAATGGTTAAGCACATTTCCCTTTCAATCTCCCCCTCTTTGGTGATTGATGCCAACACAAACCAAAGCAAATATAAAGTGTAGAAATGTAACTAGTTTGTAATTTGACAGATGTGCATAAGTTACTTTGAATTAAACCAATTGAAAGTATTTCTAAGTATATATGGTTGCTTTCTTCTAGTTTAACATTTTGGACCACATTTGCACCACTTTGCTTGTTTTTGCAAATCTTTTAGAAAAGTCTTTTCAAATTCTTTTGCAAATAGCCAATGGTATAAGAATATAATTTCAAAAAGCATTTTAAGATTTTAAAAATTCTCCCCCTGTTTCAAATGCTTTTCATTTGGCTAAATAAAAGCTCCCCCTGAATTTCTCCTCTTAACTAGCAAGAGGGTTTTTTTGTAGTTTGAATAATTCCCCCCCTTTGTGAAACAATTTTTGAAAGCAGGGTGGTGGTGTGGTGTGGTCCTTTTGCTTTGGGCCTATTAATTTCTCCCCCTTTGGCATTAAGCGCAAAAAACGAAGAAACCTTAGAGGCATATTGTTCTTTCCCCTTTATAAGAGGATATGAGTGAAAGTACATGAGCAGGGCAAATGATAAATGATACCGACGGAGTTGAGTGGAAGCCTTGCCTTTGTCGAATACTCCATTTTCCCTTTCAATCTAAGACTAAGGATAGAAATACACTTGAAAGCACATTAGTCTTAGCCTTGGCACAAGAAGAATAAGAAATATGCATTTGTACCAAATGAAAGAGACATGATCAAAGGTATATAAATGAGCTATGTGTGCAAGCTTTCAATCAAAGTTCCGAGAATCGAGGATATTGAGTTCATTCCTAAGCTTGCTAAATGTCTTTTCATCTAAGGCTTGGTAAAGACATCGACTAATTGGTTGTGGGTACTAACATAAGCAATTTCGATATCCCCCTTTTGTTGGTGATCTCTCAAAAAAGTGATACCGGATGTCTATGTGCTTAGTGCCGCTGTGTTCAACAGGATTATCTGCCATGCGGATTGCACTCTCATTATCACAAAGGAGAGGGACTTTGCTTAACTTGTAGCTATAGTCCCTAAGGGTTCGCCTCATCAAAAGTAATTGTGCACAACAATGTCCTGCAGCAATATACTCGGCTTCGGCGGTGGATAGAGCTACTAAGTTTTGTTTCTTTGAATCCCAAGACACTAGGGATCTTACTAGAAACTGACAAGTCCCTGATGTGCTCTTCCTGTCAATTTTACATCAAGCATAATCGGCATCAGAATACCCAATTAGATCAAAGGTAGATCCCTTGGGGTACCATAGCCCAAACTTAGGAGTGTAAACTAAATATCTCATGATTCTTTTCATGGCCCTAAGGTGAACTTCCTTAGGATTTGCCTGGAACCTTGCACACATGCATACGGAAAGCATAATATTCGGTCAAGAAGCACATAAATAGAGTAAAGATTCTATCATCGATCGGTATACCTTTTGATCTATGGATTTACCTCTCGTGTCGAGGTTGAGATGCCCATTTGTTCCAATGGGAGTCTTGATGGGTTTGGCATTCTTGATTACAAACTTCTTGAGTATGTCTTGAATGTACTTAGTTTGGCAGATGAAGGTGCCCTCTTGGAGTTGCTTGATTTGAAATCCAAGGAAATACTTCAACTCTCCCATCATAGACACCTCGAATTTCTATATCATAATCCTACTAAACTCTTCACAAGATGACTTGTAAGTAGACCCAAATATAATATCATCAACATAATTTGGCAAATAAACAAGTCTTTAGCAATTGTTTTAGTGAAGAGGGTAGGGTCAGCTTTGCCAACTTTGAAGCCATTAGTGATAATAAAGTGTCTCAGCCATTCATACCATGCTTTTGGGGCTTGCTTGAGCCTATAAAGCGCCTTTTAGAGCTTATACACATGTGTAGGATACTCACTATCTTCAAAACCGGAAGTTTGCTCAACATACACCTCTTCCTTGATAGGGCTATTGAGGATGGCACTCTTCATGTCTATTTGATATAACTTGAAGCCATGGTAAGTAGCATAGGCAAGTAATATATGAATTGATTCAAGCCTAGCTACGGGTGCATAGGTTTCATCAAAATCCAAACCTTCTACTTGTGAATATCCTTTTGCAACAAGTCGGGCTTTGTTCCTAGTCACCACACCATGCTCATCTTGTTTGTTGCGGAATACCCACTTGGTACCTACAACATTTTGGTTAGGACGTGAAACTAAATTCCATACCTCATTCCTCGTGAAGTTGTTGAGCTCCTCTTGCATTGCCACCACCCAGTTTGGATCTCTTAGTGCATCCTCTATCCTGTATGGCTCAATAGAAGACACAAAAGAGTAATGTTCACAAAAATGAGAAACTCGAGATCTAGTGGTTACCCCCTTGTGAATATCACCAAGTATGGAGTTGACAGAGTGATCTCTTTGAATTGCTTGGTGGACTCTTGGGTGGGGTGGTCTTTGATCCTGAATTTCTTGATCATCTTCATGGCTTGATCATCTACATCTCCCCCTTGATCGATATCCTCATCTTGAGGAGGCTCATCGTCTTGGTCTTGATCCTCATCCTATTGAGCCATTCCCTCATCTTGAGCTGGTGGAGATGCTTGTATGGAGGATGGCGTTTAGGGCTGGGCATTCGGTTTTTTTTAAAACTTCGGTTCGGTTTTTCGGTTTTAAAAAACTTCGGTTTTCTAGACATTAGAAACCGATCGGTTTTCTTGAAAATGAAAAACCGAGAAGTTCGGTTTCGGTTTTTTACTTCGGTTTTTCGGTAAAACCCAAACACTATACCTAAGCTTACAAATAGATATCAGGTAGACAGAATGTAGACAGAATTTAGGAATACATGGTACATCACATAAATAATAATAAGTTCATTCCAACACACATTTAGTTCACATAAATGACATAATCAATAAATCAAAGAGGTAATTCTCATAAAAAGTTCATTCTAACAGCAACACAAACAGTTGACAGTACTCATAAAAATAACACAGTTGACAGCACTGGCCAGTGGCCACTGGGCACACAACACATGGCCTCGCCACCTAGGTCCTCGGGCAGTTGGGCTTCCAGGAACCAGCACGGCAGTTTCAGTACTCATAATAACCAGGATTATTATACACAGCAACAGGCAACAGGCAGTTTCAGTACTCATAATAACCAGGATTATTATACACAGCAACATGCAACAACAGCAGATAAACAGCACCAGCACCAGCCCGACAGCACTCCAGTAGACCAGCAGTAGATAGCAGTTTCAGTTTGCAATCAGCTTCCCATACCAGACAGCACACGCCAGACAGCACACGCCAGACAACTTCCCATACCAGACAGCACACGCCAGACAGCTTCCCATACCAATCAGTTTCAGTTCCAGCCTTGACACTTTGACAGCACACGCCAGACAGCAGTTTCAGTAACAAGAAGCCTGGCAGCCTGCAATCTCCTGCAGTCCTGCTTAACAATATGGCAATATCAATACACTTATACACCATCCAACTATGTGAAATAAATTCTCATACCATTATCAAGATTCAATAGTAGTCCCCTCCTTCGAAATGGTAAGGCCACCAATATCTATACAGTTGCATTCTCAATAAGTACAATTCACAAAGCGTGAAGTATTGAAGTACTGAAGTACATAAAATATGTTTGATTAAATATATTCAGAACTAGTTTCATAGTTTGTACCTTCCTCAAGCTTAGCCATTTCTTCGGTATTCTCTTCAACATTAATAATGTTGGATCCACGAATCCAATCATTGGCACAAATCAAGCGCTCGACCATTGTTGGTGTGAGCGAGCTCCTAAAATCATCTAGTGTTCTTCCACCTGAACTAAATGCTGACTCAGATGCTACTGTTGATATCGGAATAGCTAAAAGGTCACGGGCCATGCGAGCAAGTATTGGCAGTCTAGTAGCATTGTCCTTCCACCAATTAAGAATGTCAAAACCAGTCTTATCTTCCTCATTGTCCTCAGATAAATACTTATCTAGTTCAGACTTGACAGTAATATTTGCACTCCCATTATTGTTCATTTGTTGAGCAACTATAGACCTCATCAACCGTTTGCTATGTGATGGCTGCTCTTTAGAGTCATTTGGTTGTGGTGTCTTCTCAGCTGGAGCATACATATCTTTGTACTCATCAAACAAGAAACGAAAAGAAGTGTTTACTGTTGTCCATAATTTCTCTCCAATGTCTTCACCAAACATTACCATGGTAGCCAACTTTACATAATTAGAAAGCTTGTACCTTGGATCAATTGCAACGCAGAAAAAAACAGCCAAGTTGAGTTTCTCTCCGTACTTCTCCCCCCAATATTTATAATATTTTGCAATCATTCTCTTGCCCATTTCAGCACATAAGTTGTCTTCGCTACGACACCACTCTCGCAATAAAACTAAAACATCAGCAATCTCATGGAAGTAAGAATGTGAGGTTGGTTTACTTGTGACTGAAACACGAAGGGTAAGTTCATAGAAGTGCTCTAGGAATTCAGCCATTTTTCTTGCCTTTTCCCAATCTGATTTCTCAGGAACACCGAGGCCATTTTCACCTTCTAAATCTAGCCTATAGTATGGATCTTCATCACTATACCTTTCAAATGCCTTTTCATATTGTTGTGCAATATTTAGCATAAGGTATGTTGAATTCCACCTAGTGCAAACATCAAGGGTTAAAAATGCTTTGGTCTGTACTTTTGCTAATTCAGCACATTTCTTAAATTTGACTAGCCTAGATGGTCCAGCCTTGACAAACTTAACAGCTGCCCGGACACGACTAATTGATTTGTCTATTTCCTTTAGTCCATCGGTGACTATCAAATTAATAATATGGGCAACACATCTCATGTGCAGGTATTCTCCTCCACCAATGCAACCTTTTGATTCATTCAAAACCCTCTTCATGTACTTAATTGCATTATTGTTTGCGCTAGCATTATCAACTGTTATTGTCAAAATCTTATCAATTCCCCATTCTGCTAGGCAACTCTCTAAGGATTTTCCAATGTCTTCGCCCCTATGTCCTTTTACCAAGAAAAAACCAATGATTTTCTTGTGGAGCTTCCATTGGTTATCAATAAAATGTGCCGTTACACACATGTAATTTTGGTTGGTATTAGATGTCCATGTGTCAGTGGTGAGGCTTACGCGCTCACAATGTTCACCTAAAAACTTCTTAAGCTTCTCTTTTTGGACATCATATACTTTCACAACTGCTCTAGTAGCTGTTCTTCTAGAGGGCAAAATGAAACGTGGGCATGCTTTGGCCAAAAATTTTCTAAGCCCAGGACGCTCAGGCAAAACAAAAGGTTGTTCATCTTCAATAATCATTTCAGCAAAACTATTCCTTAGATCATCAGCATCGAATTTCCAAGTTGAAACAGTACCAACGCTACTGTTTCCTTGACTAGGTTGCAATTGCAAAGTTCCTTGATTATCAACTACCTTTTTGTTTGGATTCTTTTTGCAGATTTTCAAATGAGATTTCATGGAGGATGTACCATTTATTTTTGGGTCACAGCGAAACAATTTTGCACAATACTTGCACTTGACTCTTTCATCCCCATTATCAAGTTTAACCTTGCTGAAGTGCTCCCATGCATCAGATCTTTGAGCAATAGCTTTCCTTTTCTTGCACTCTCCATCCTTCTCTACATCTACCACCTCAGTGACTTGGTTTGCAACAGTTTCACCAGTGACTTGGTTTGCAACGGTTTCATGAGTGTCCCCCATCTATACATTAATACATGACAAAAATCAAAACAAATTGGTAACGACAAAAAATGTGTGAGAAGAAGACATACATTGGAGGAACACTCCGTTCTGGCCGCCGTCGCCGTGCTAGACAAACACCGCCTCTCTGTCTTGAACTCTTGATGCCGGACGCGCGCGTCGTGTTGCTGCAGATGCGCTGCTGTCTGCTTGAGCTTGACGGTGCGTGCGTGCTGCAGATGCGCTGCTGCCGGGGCGCGTAGTCCACTAGTCCTAGTGGCTGCTGCCTGCTGGTGCCTGGTGGTGCGTGGTGGAGAAGCGCCGTTCACCCGTGCCGCCGTCCGCCGCCGGCCCGCCGCAGCTTCTGTGTCTAGGGGCTAGGGTTGGGGGAGTTGGGAATTCTGATTTCAACACTGCGTCGTCTGCGCGCCGTCGATCAGAAGAAGTGGGATTTCAACACTGCGCGCAATAGACAGGCTTCAGTTGGGCACTTGGGCTTGGGCTGTTCGGTTGTTGCGCGCAATAGAAGGTGGGCTGGCTTACTGCTTACATGGGCTGTTCGGTTTGTTTGGTAATTCGGTTCGGTACAGTACAAAAACCGATTACAATACCGTGTACCGAACTTCACAGTTTTAAAAACCGAAACCGAACCGAAATACCAAAAAAACCGAAATTTCGGTACGGTTCGGTTCGGTTCGGTACGGTTTTTGGTATACGGTAAAAATGTGCCCAGCCCTAATGACGTTTGATCTTGTGTTTGTGGAGGCTCTTCAGATTCTTTTGGACACACATCCCCAATGGACATGTTCCTTAGCGCGACGCACAGAGCCTCTTCATCATCTAATTCATCAATATAAACTTGCTCCACTTGAGAGCCATTAGTCTCATCAAACACAATGTCACAAGAAACTCCAACTAATCCAGTGGACTTGTTCAAGACTCTATATGCCCTTGTGTTTGAGTCATAACTAAGTAAAAAGCCTTCTACTGCTTTAGGAGCAAATATAGAATTTCTACCTCTCTTAATAAGAATAAAGAATTTGCTCGCAAAAACCCTAAAATAAGAAACATTGGGCTTTTTACCGGTGAGGAGTTCATACGACGAGGATTCAGTAAAGGTAGAGTCAGTTGATGGAGTAGCAAGCGGTGTTAATCTCCTCCGCCCAAAACCGATCCGGTGTCTTGTACTCATCAAGCATGGTCCTCACCATATCCAAAAGAGTTCTATTCTTCCTTTCTACAACACCATTTCGTTGAGGTGTGTATGGAGAAGAGAACTCATGTTGATGCCCTCATCCTCAAAAAATCCTTCAATTTGAGAGTTCTTGAACTCCATTCCATTGTCACTTCTAATCTTCTTAATTCTAAATCCGAACTCATTTTGAGCTCATCTTAAAAATCTCTTTAGGGTCCCTTGGGTTTGAGATTTTTCCTGCAAAAAGAATACCCAAGTGAAGCGAGAATAATCATCCACAATTACAAGACAATACTTACTCCCGCCGATGTTTGTGTAAGCGATCGGGCCAAATAGATCTATGTGGAGTAGCTCAAGCGACCTCTCGGTCGTCATGATGTTCTTGTGTGTATGATGAGTTCTAACTTACATCCCTGCTTGACATGCGCTACAAATCATGTCTTTCTCAAAATGAATATTTGTTAGTCCTAAAATGTGCTCCCCCTTTAGAAGCCTGTGAAGATTCTTCATACCAACATGAGCAAGTCGGCGATGCCAGAGCTAGCCCATATTAGTCTTAGCAATTAAACAAGTGTCTAGTTCAACATTGTTATCATTGAAATCAACTAGATATAGTTGACCATCTAACGCTCCCTTAAAAGCTATTGGATCATCACTTCTTCTAAATACGGTAACACCAACATCAGTAAATAGACAGTTGTAACCCATTTTGCATAATTGAGAAACAAAAACCAAGTTGTAATCTAAAGAATCTACAAGAAAAACATTAGAAATATAATGGTCAGGAGATACAGCAATTTTACCCAAACCTTTGAGCAAACCTTGATTTCCATCCCCGAATGTAATCGCTCTTTGTGGATCATCATTTTTCTCATATGAGGAGAACATCTTTTCTCCCCTGTCTTGTGGTTTGTGCACCCGCTATCGATTATCCAACTTGACCCGCCAGATGCATAAACCTACAAAATAAATTTAGGCCTTGTTCTTAGGTACCCAAACGGTCTTGGGTCCTTTCACATTAGAAACAAGCACCTTGGGTACCCAAACACAAGTCTTGGGACTTTTGTGTTTGCCCCCAACATATTTGGCAACTACCTTGCCTGATTTGTTAGTTAGCACAAAAGATGCATCAAAAGTCTTAAATGAGATGCTATGTTCATTTGATGCATTGACAAATTTCTTTTTAGGCATTTTGATTTGAGTTGAATGCCTAGAGCTAGAAGCCTCATTACTATACATATAAGCATGATGAGAAACAATATGAGATTTTCTAGCATGAATTTTCCTAATTTTGTGCCCAGGATAGTTCTCAGGATATAAAATGTAACCCTCTCTATCCTGAACCATGGGAGCCTTACCCTTAACAAAATTAGATAGTCTGTTCTTGAGAGCACCTAGAGGGGGGTGAATAGGTGATCCTGTAAAAACTTGAAACTTGAAGCCACAAACTTGATTAGGTGTTAGAGCAATAAAGCCAAGTGACTAGAGAGGAGTTCTTGTGAAACACAATAACCACAAAGAGATCAACACAGAGAGGCATAGTGGTTTATCCCGTGGTTCGGCCAAGTCCAACACTTGCCTACTCCATGTTGTGGCGTCCCAACGGACGAGGGTTGCACTCAACCCCTTTCAAGCGGTCCAAAGACCCACTTGAATGCCACGGTGTTTCTCTTCCTTTCACTATATCCCGTTTGCGAGGAATCTCCACAACTTGGAGTCTCTCGCCCTTACAATTTGATAATCACAAACAAGCACGAAAGTAAGGATGGGATGAGCAACACACACAAGACACAAAATCAGAGCACAAACACGCACACAAGTCACAACTTGAGCTCGCAACACAACTCTAAGAGTTCTCTACTCAAATGGAGCTCTAGTTGCCGTCACAAAGAATCAAAAGCGCGGAAATGGAGTCTTGGTGCTTAGGGATGCTCAAAGAATGCTTGGTGTGCTCCTCCATGCGCCTAGGGGTCCTTTTTATAGCCCCAAGGCAGCTAGGAGCCGTTGAGAGCAATCCGGGAAGGCTATCCTTGCCTTCTGTCGGGTGGTGCACCGGACAGTCTGGTGCACCACCGGACACTGTCCGGTGCTGATTCCTTTCCTATTCTGGCGCAGCCGACCGTTGAAGATTTGGAGCCGTTGGCGCACCGGACACTGTCCGGTGCCCCCTTCTGACCGTTGGCTTGGCCACGCGTCACGCGCGGATTGCGCGGCCGACCGTTGGCTTGACCGACCGTTGGCTCACCGGACAGTCCGGTGAATTTTAGCCGTACGCCGCCGTTCAGTTCCCGAGAGCAGCCTTTTTATCAGAGCCAGCCTACACCATCGGACAGTCCGGTGCACCCAGACTGAGCAGAGTCTTGGCTGCTCGAGCCAAGTCTTTTCCATTTGTCTTTTTCTTTGATTCTAGCACTTAGACAAATATGTTAGTACACAAAAACCAATGTACTAAGTCTAGAATCATACCTTTGTATTGATTTGCACTTTGTCCACCATTTGGCATAGATTAACACATAATCATTTGTGTTGGACACTTAATTACCAAAATACTTGGAAATGGCCCAAGGGCACATTTCCCTTTCAATCTCCCCCTTTTTGGTGATTTATGCCAACACAACAAAATGCAACATATAGAAGTGCAACATCAATGCAAATGAGAACAAGAATTTGTTTTGATTCAAATTTGGCATATTTGCATCATTCTTTGCCACCACTTGGTTTGTTTTTGCAAATCAAACTCAATTTCCTATCTCTAAGTCAAATTCACTTGTTGAGGCATAGAGAGAGGTATTCCAAGAGAAATTGATCAAAGATTCAAAAACTCCCCCTATTTCCCATAATTAAACATTCTCCCCACAAGAGATCAATTTTTGACAAAAGAGACACTTAGAGTATTTTGACAAAACAAAAGCTCTAACTCTACCTTTTCAAAATTCTCATGTGGTAGCTGATCCATTTCTTGCTTTGGCCTTATTTTCTCCCCCTTTGGCATCAAGCACCAAAACGGGATCAATCTTGGCCCTTAAACCCCATTGCCTCACCAAAATCTTCAAATAAGAGTAAAAGGCAATAAGAGTACGGAGATGAACTTGGAGTAAGTTACCCTCTCATCGGAGTGCAGTGGAAGTCTTTCATGATCCAAGTTCACATTTTCCTTTCAATCCACCTTTGAGACTAAATCAAGGAAACTCAAGCACACGGTTAGTCTCAAAGGGTCAAGTTGTAGCACATCTCCCCCTAAATATGAGCATCACTCACACATGGACTTTTGAGGTCCGGGGAGTGTTTGTACAACTTGAACACCATAAATAACAAAAATATGCATAAAGGAACATGATCAAAGGCATAAAACACATGTATGCTATATATCAATCCAAGTTCCGCGAATCTAAGACATTTAGCTCACTACGCAACCTGCAAAAGGTTGACTCATCTAGAGGCTTGGTAAAGATATCGGCTAGCTGGTTCTCGATGCTGACATAAAACACTTCGATATCTCCCTTTTGCTGGTGGTCTCTCAAAAAGTGATGCCGGATGTCTATGTGCTTAGTGCGGCTGTGTTCAACAGGATTATCCGCCATGCGGATTGCACTCTCATTATCACATAGGAGTGGGACTTTGCTCAGATTGTAGCCAAAGTCCCTGAGGGTTTGCCTCATCCAAAGTAGTTGCGTGCAACACTGTCCTGCTGCAACGTACTCGGCCTCAGCGGTGGATAGGGCAACGTAAGTTTGTTTCTTAGAACTCCAAGACACCAGGGACCTTCCTAAGAATTGGCACGTCCCTGATGTACTCTTCCTATCAACCTTACATCCAGCATAATCGGAGTCTGAATATCCAATTAAGTCAAAGGTAGACCTCTTTGAATACCAGATCCCGAAGCAAGGCGTAGCGACTAAATATCTAAGAATTCGCTTCACGACCACTAAGTGACACTCCCTTGAATCGGATTGAAATCTAGCACACATGCATACACTAAGCATAATATCCGGTCTACTAGCACATAAGTAAAGCAAGGAACCTATCATAGACCGGTATGCTTTTTGATCGACGGACTTACCTCCTTTGTTGAGGTCGACGTGTCCGTCAGTTCCCATTGGAGTCTTTGCGGGCTTGGCGTCCTTCATCCCAAACCGTTTGATCAAGTCTTGCGTGTACTTTGTTTGGGAGATGAAAGTGCCGTCCTTGAGTTGCTTCACTTGGAACCCAAGGAAGTATTTCAACTCGCCCATCATCGACATCTCAAACTTTTGAGTCATCACCCTGCTAAACTCTTCACAAGACTTTTGGTTAGTAGAACCAAATATTATGTCATCGACATAAATTTGGCACACAAATAAGTCACCATCACAAGTCTTAGTGAATAAAGTTGGATCGGCTTTCCCAACCTTGAAAGAATTAGCAATTAAAAAGTCTCTAAGGCATTCATACCATGCTCTTGGGGCTTGCTCAAGTCCATAGAGCGCCTTAGAGAGCTTATACACGTGGTCGAGGTACCGTTCATCCTCGAAGCCAGGGGGTTGCTCTACGTACACCTCCTCCTTGATTGGCCCGTTGAGGAAAGCACTCTTCATATCCATTTGGAACAACCTAAAAGAATGGTGAGCGGCATAGGCTAACAATATGCGAATTGACTCTAGCCTAGCCACAGGAGCAAAAGTCTCCTCAAAGTCCAAACCTGCGACTTGGGCATAACCTTTTTCCACAAGTCTTGCCTTGTTCCTTGTCACCACCCCGTGCTCGTACTGTTTGTTGCGGAACACCCACTTGGTTCCCACAACGTTTTGCTTGGGACGTGGCACCAGTGTCCAAACTTCATTTCTCTTGAAATTGTTGAGCTCCTCCTGCATGGCCAACACCCAGTCTGGATCTAGCAAGGCCTCTTCTACCCTGAAAGGCTCAATAGAAGAGACAAAAGAGTAATGCTCACAAAAATTAACTAATCTAGAGCGAGTAGTTACTCCCTTGCTAATATCACCCAATATATGGTTGACGGGATGATTCCTTTGAATCGTCGCTTGAACTTGAGTTGGAGGGGCATGTTGTGCTTCTTCCTCCATAACATGATCATCTTGTGCTCCCCCTTGATCTCACGCCTCTTCTTGATGAACCTGTTCATCGTCTTGAGTTGGGGGTTGCACCATTGTTGAGGAAGAAGGTTGATCTTGCTCCTTTTGTTCCTGTGGCCGCACATCTCCAATTGCCATGGTGCGTATTGCGGTCGTTGGAACGTCTTCTTCATCCGGTTTATGGCGTGGCAAGCCGTGTTCACGGCTTTCGACCAAAACCACTCGGGAATCTTGAACTCTCCAAGCATCATCCTTGCCATGTCGATGAGCGTCCTGTTCTTCCTCTCTATCACACCGTTTTGCTGTGGTGTGTAGGGAGCGGAGAACTCGTGCTTGATCCCTTCCTCCTCAAGGTACTCCTCCACTTGAAGGTTATTGAACTCGGACCCGTTGTCGCTCCTTATCTTCTTCACCTTGAGCTCAAATTCATTTTGAGCTCTCCTTAGGAAGCGTTTGAGGGTCCCTTGGGTTTCAGATTTATCTTGCAAAAAGTATACCCAAGTGAAGCGGGAAAAATCATCAACTATAACAAGACCATACTTACTTCCTCCTATGCTTAGATAGGCGACGGTTTCGAAGAGGTCCATATGAAGTAACTCCAGAGGTCTTGACATGGTCATTACATTCTTGCTGTGATGAGCACTTCCCACCTGTTTACCTGCTTGATAAGCTGCACAAGGTCTATCTTTTTCGAAAGTCACATTTGTTAGACCTAACACATGTTCTCCCTTTAGAAGTTTGTGAAGGTTCTTCATCCCCACATGTGCTAAACGGTGATGCCACAACCAGCCCATGCTAGTCTTAGCAATTAAGCATGCATCTAGACTGGCCTCCTCTTTTGCAAAATCAACTAAATAAAGTTTGCCGTCTAGTATACCCTTAAAAGCCAATGAACCATCACTTCTTCTAAAGACAGACACATCTACATTTGTGAATAAGCAATTATAACCCATATTAAAAAGTTGACTAACGGACAACAAGTTATACCCGAGCGACTCAACTAAAAACACATTAGAAATGGAGTGCTCGGATGAAATAGCAATCTTTCCTAGACCTTTAACCTTGCCTTGGTTCCCATCACCGAATATGATTGAATCTTGGGAATCCTTATTCTTGACGTAGGAGGTGAACATCTTCTTCTCCCCCGTCATGTGGTTTGTGCATCCGCTGTCGATAATCCAGCTTGAGCCCCCAGATGCATAAACCTGCAAGGTAAATTTAGGCTTGGGTCTTAGGTACCCAACTCTTGTTGGGTCCTGCAAGGTTAGTGACAATAGCTTTAGGGACCCAAATGCAAGCTTTGTCTCCCTTGCATTTTGCCCCTAATTTCCTAGCAATCACTTTCTTATTCTTCCTACAAATTGCAAAAGAAGCATTGCAAGCATGGTAAATTGTAGAAGGTTCATTGCTTATTTTCCTAGGTACATGGTGAATAATACTTTTCCTAGACATATCTCTACCATGCATAAAGGAAGAGCTTGAAGCAAACATGGCATTTGAATCATAAGTATTACAACTCCTATCATGATGAACATTTCTAGAAAGTTTTCTATCACTATAAATGAAAGCATGATTCTTTTGAATGCTATTAGCCATAGGGGCCTTCCCTTTCTCCTTGGCAGAGATGGGAGCCTTATGACTTGTTAAGTTCTTGGCTTCCCTCTTATAGCCAAGCCCATCCTTAATTGAGGGGTGTCTACCAACAGTGTAGGCATCCCTTGCAAATTTTAGTTTATCAAATTCATTTTTGCTAGTCTTAAGTTGGGCATTAAGACTAGCCACTTCATCATTTAGTTTTGCAATAGAAGTAAGGTGCTCAACACATGCATCAACATCAAAGTCCTTACACCTATTGCAAATCACTACATGTTCTACACAAGAGTTAGATTTATTTGCTACTTCTAGCTTAGCATTTAAATCATCATTAATACTTTTTAAACTAGAAATAGTCTCATGGCAAGTAGATAATTCACAAGAAAGCATTTCATTCCTTTTAACTTCTAAAGCAAGAGATTTTTGGACATCTACAAATTTATCATGCTCTTCATACAAGATCCTCTTGCTTTTCTAACAATCTATTCTTGTCATTCAAGACATCAATTAATTCATTGATTTTATCAATTTTAGTTCTATCTAAACCTTTGAATAAACTTGCATAGTCTATTTCATCATCGCTAGATTCATCATCACTTGAAGAAGCATATGTAGTAGTATTCCTAGTGCATACCTTCTTTTCATTTGCCATGAGGCAGGTGTGATACTCGTTGGGGAAGAGGGATGATTTGTTGAAGGCCGAGGCGGCAAGTCCTTCGTCGTCGGATGAAGAGCAATCCGAGTCCCACTCTTTGCCAAGGTGTGCCTCGCCCTTTGCTTTCTTGTAAGTCTTCTTCTTTTCCCTCTTCTTTTCTTGATCCTGGTCACTATCATTATCAGGACAGTTAGCAATAAAGTGACCAACCTTACCACACTTGAAGCAGGAGCGCTTCCCCTTCGTCTTGCTCTTGTTGGGATGCTCCTTGCGACCTTTGAGCGCCGTCTTGAAGCGCTTGATGATGAGGGCCATTTCATCTTCATTTAGCCCGGCCGCCTCAACTTGCGCCACCTTTCTAGGTAGCGCCTCCCTGCTACTTGTTGCTTTTAGAGCAATGGTTTGAGGCTCGTGGATTGGGCCATTCAGTGCATCATCAACATATCTTGCCTCCTTGATCATCATCCACCCGCTCACAAACTTTCCGAGTATTTCCTCGGGCGTCATCTTGATGTACCTAGGATTCTCACGAATAGAGTTTACAAGATGAGGATCAAGGATGGTGAAGGACCTTAGCATAAGTCGGACGACATCGTGGTCCGTCCATCTCGTGCTTCCATAGCTTCTTATCTTGTTGACCAGGGTCTTGATCGAGCCTATTGTACGTTTGAGTTGGCTCCTCTCCCCTGATCATCGCGAACCTTCCTAGTTCGCCTTCCACCAACTCCATCTTGGTGAGCATGGTTGCGTCGTTCCCCTCATGCGAGATCTTGAGGGTGTCCCAGATTTGTTTGGCATTATCCAATCCGCTCACCTTATTGTATTCTTCCCTACACAAGGATGCTAAAAGAACAGTTGTAGCTTGTGTATTTTTATGGATTTGTTCATTGATAAACATGGAGTTATCCGAGCTATCAAATTGCACTCCATTTTCTACTATCTCCCATATACTTGGATGAAGAGAGAACAAGTGGCTACGCATTTTGTGACTCCAAAATCCGTAGTCCTCTCCATCAAAGTGTGGGGGTTTACCAAGTGGAATGGAAAGCAAATGAGCATTGGAATTATACGAAATACGAGAATAATCAAAAGAAAAGTTCGAGTTAACCGTTTTCTTTTTCTCCTCGTATTCGTCGTCCTTTTGAGAAGAGGAAGATTCGTCGCTGTCGTAGTAGACAACCTTCCTGATGCGCCTCTTCTTCTTTCCGTCTTTCTTCTTTTGACTCGAGCCGGAGTCATTGACTTTGTCATCCCTTGGCTCGTTGAAGATGGACTCCTTCTCATTGTCGTTGACCACCATCCCCTTTCCCTTAGGATCCATCTCTTCGGGCGATTAGTCCCTTTCTTGAAGAGAACGGCTCTGATACCAATTGAGAGCACCTAGAGGGGGGGGGGGTGAATAGGTGATCCTGTAAAAACTTGAAACTTGAAGCCACAAACTTGATTAGGTGTTAGAGCAATAAATCCAAGTGACTAGAGAGGAGTTCTTGTAAAACACAATAACCACAAAGAGATCAACACAGAGAGGCACAATGGTTTATCCCGTGGTTCGGCCAAGTCCAACACTTGCCTACTCCATGTTGTGGTGTCCCAACGAACAAGGGTTGCACTCAACCCTTTTCAAGCGGTCCAAAGACCCACTTGAATGCCACGGTGTTTCTCTTCCTTTCACTATATCCCGTTTGCGAGGAATCTCCACAACTTGGATTCTCTCGCCCTTACAATTTGATAATCACAAACAAGCATGGAAGTAAGGATGGGATGAGCAACACACACAAGACACAAAATCAGAGCACAAACACACACACAAGTCACAACTTGAGCTCGCAACACAACCCTAAGAGTTCTCTACTCAAATGGAGCTCTAGTTGCTGTCACAAAGAATAAAAAGCGCGGAAATGGAGTCTTGGTGCTTAGGGATGCTCAAAGAATGCTTGGTGTGCTCCTCCATGCACCTAGGGGTCCTTTTTATAGCCCCAAGGCAGCTAGGAGCCGTTGAGAGCAATCTGGGAAGGCTATCCTTGCCTTCTGTCGGGTGGTGCACCGGACAGTCCGGTGCACCACCGGACACTGTCCGGTGCTGATTCCTTTCCTATTCTGGCACAGCCGATCGTTGAAGATTTGGAGCCGTTGGCGCACCGGACACTGTCCGGTGCACATCGGACAGTCTGGTGCCCCCTTCTGACCGTTGGCTTGGCCACGCGTCACGCGCGGATTGCGCGGCCGACCGTTGGCTTGGCCAACCGTTGGCTCACCGGACAGTCCGGTGCACCACCAGACAGTCCGGTGAATTTTAGCCGTACATCGCCGTTCAGTTCCCGAGAGCAGCCTTTTTATCAGAGCCAGCCTGGCGCACCGGACACTGTCCGGTGCACCACCGGATAGTCCGGTGCACCCAGACTGAGTAGAGTCTTGGCTGCTCGAGCCAAGTCTTTTCCATTTGTCTTTTTCTCTGAATCTAGCACTTAGACAAATATGTTAGTACACAAAAACCAATGTACTAAGTCTAGAATCATACCTTTGTATTGATTTGCACTTTGTCCACCATTTGGCATAGATTAACACATAATCATTTGTGTTGGACACTTAATCACCAAAATACTTGGAAATGGCCCAAGGGCACATTTCCCTTTCAGTTCTTGGGGGCATTAAGTTTGTTGTTGCTTTGGCTCCCTTGTTGGAAGCCAATGCCATCCTTAATGCTAGGGTGTCTCCCATTATAGAGTATACTACAAACAAATTTAAATTTCTCATTTTCTAACTCATGCTCGAAAATTTTAGCATTTAATTTAGCTATGTGATCATTTTGTTCTTTAATCATGGCAAGATGATCATCCATAACATCAATGTTAACTTCTCTATATCTAGTGCAAATGGTGACATGCTCAATAGTAGATGTAGAAACATTGCAAGCATTCAATTATTCTATCTTAGCAATTAAACTAGCATTTTCAGTTCTAAGACAGGAAATTGAATCAATGCAAACATTAAGCTCTTTAGACAAATTTTCACATTTTTCTACTTCAAGAGCATAAGCATTTTTTAGCTTAACAAACTTCTTATTTTCCTTAACGAGCAAGTCCTCTTGGCTTTCCAAGACATCGTCCTTCTCGTTAATGGTTTCTATCAATTCATTTATTTTCTTCTTTTGATCCTTGGTAAGGTTTTCAAAAAGAGAAGTTAAATCATCATTATCATCACTAGACCTACCCTCATCATTGGAAGTAGTGTATTTGGGGGTATCTCTAGAATGTACCTTCTTCGTTTTGCTCTCCTTAGCCATGAGGCATTTGTGGCCGACGTTTCGGAAGAGAAGGCCTTTGTTGACGGTGATGTTGGTGTCGTCCTCGTCGGAGGAGTCAATGGAGCTCTCGTCGGAATCCCATTCCCGCCCCATGTGCGCTTCATCACCCTTATTCTTGTTGTAGTATCTTTTCTTCTCCATCTTATTCTTTCTTCTCCATCTTATTCTTCCCTTTCTTGTCGTTGTCCCTGTCACTGTCACTTGTATATGGACATTTTGCAATGAAATGACCAGACTTACCACACCTATAGCACACCCTCTTGGAATAGGGTTTGTAGTCCTTCCCCTTCCTTTGCTTGAGGATTTGACGAAAGCTCTTGATGATAAGAGTCATCTCCTTATTGTCGAGCTTGGAGGCGTCGATTGGGAGTCTACTTGGTGTAGACTCTGTTGGGGGCCTTCGTCCTCCGAAGGTCCTCAAAAACATGATTTGACAATGTTTTCCAAGTGGATTATGTGAACAGGTACCTTCGGACTCAGAATTATGAACATGAAGTACGGTCAGGACGAAGCCTGGACCAGACGAAGGACGAGCTGATTACCAAGCTCCACGAAGGATGATGCACAGCCGAAGCTGTGCGCAGGGAAGCTTCGTCGCGATAGCAGAAAGGGGAACCGACTTAAAGATGAAAAGACTACGTGGGCCTTGACAGATTTCCATAAGTCATTAACAAATGTAATGGACATGGATGTAATTTTACGTAGGCTGCGTCCCGCGTCTATAAATAGATGAACAGTACTCCCGTACTGTTCACGCTGACTTGGCATTTGCTTTTGCGTCACGCTTGTACTTTTTATCTTCTCTCAGGACTGAAGGTACATTTGTAATTTAAAATCATTTCTATTTTTCCATGTTAATAAAATAGAAATGATTCTATAAAGATGTTTATATTATATTTCACACTTCATATGAATCCTTCGTCATTATTTATTATATCTACGAAGGTATGTCTCTTGTGACCTTCGTCCGAAACTCATTATTTCCCGAGGAGAAATAATGTTTGGAAGGACGAAGGACTTTAACATTTAACACTTTTTATGTTGCCTTGTTCTTAACTCTTAGCATTTGAGAACAAGTCTCCAACATTGGCGCCCACCTCCGGTGAACTCACTTCCACTTCGAGTTTTTTGAACACCTTCGGAAGCTATAGACCTTCGCTATGGCGCCGAAGAAAGCTTCAGCGACTGGGGCTGCAGCACTGCAACCGCTGGACCACAACCAGGAGACCGTCTCTCTTTGGGAGGCCCGAAGCCAGAAGAGAAAGGCCGTCAGCCCGACGCTTCAGGAGGAAGAGCTAGACCAAGAAATCAGGGATATGGAGATGCTACATCAACAGGTGCAGAGGAAGAAGGAGAAGATGGCCCGGCTAGCTGAGTTGCAACGGCAGATAGACGAAGCCTCTGAGGAAGTTCGCCATCTTACTCACGATGAGCAAAACAGAAGGCCTCAGCAGAAAGACCTTCATCAGGAGGGCTTCGTCAACGAAGATGACTGGTATGACAATTTCCATCAGGGAAATTTTGTTTTCGATGATGCTTCTCCTTTGTCCGCTGAGCTGCAGGCTACACCTTGGCCTCCATCCTATAAGCCACCCCAGCTTCCCATGTTCGACGGCCACTCAGACCCGAAGCAGTTCCTGATGAGCTACGAAGCAACAGTGTCTTCGTATGGGGGCAATGCTGCAGTCATGGCGAAGTCTTTCGTTATGGCCGTCAGGAATGTTGCTCAGACCTGGTATTCCTCCCTTCGACCAGGAACGATCACCTCATGGCAGAAGCTGAAGGATATGTTGTTAACCAGCTTTCAAGGATTTCAGACGAAGCCGGTCACTGCTCAAGCCTTGTTCCAGTGCACTCAGGATCATGAAGAATACCTTCAGGCGTATGTCAGAAGGTTCTTGCGTTTGAGGGCGCAGGCACCAACGGTGCCCAATGAAATTGTTATCGAAGCCATGATCAAGGGGCTTCGTCCTGGACCTGCAGCCCAATACTTTGCTAGGAAGCCTCCTCAGACTCTGGAGAAGCTGCTCCAAAAGATGGACGAGTACATTCGTGCTGATAATGACTTTCGCCAAAGAAGGGAGGAGGCCTTCAGATTTTCTGAGATGACCAGGGGCTTCGGGGGAAGATTCTATCCGAGGCATGTCAGGTCTATCCACAACACTCAAAATGATGATAAGGGGAGTCAGCAGAACAGGCCGCAGTGCTCCTCACAGGCTTCGGGGCAACAGCAAACTTTCTTTCGGCCACCAGCTCCAAGAGGCAGAGGCGCCAGGGGCTTCGGCGGGAGATTTGGAGATCAACCAAGGAGGACATTTTGCTTATTCTGCGGTGAGAACAAGGGCCATACCACCAGGATGTGCCATGTCACCATCCAGAAACAAAAGGAGCTAGCAGAAGCTGCAGCGCAACAGGGACAGCCGAAGCAGGTCATGCATACTGCTTCGTACCATCAGCCTTACATCCCGGAATATGTGGGCAACCACCCTGCAGTTTCCGTAGCTTCGGCGAGTCAACCTCAAGCTTCATGGCAACAGCCCCCGCCTCCACCTCCGCTGCAACAAGGCCAACAGCCAGAAGGGAGCCAATATGTTCCGCACCAAAGGGATCTCAGAGAGCAATCTGAGGCTCGCACAGTCAATAGTACTGTGCCAGAATCGAAGCACATTTATTGACAGATATCCTACTTTGATAACAGTCTTTTCCGTTTAAGTTTTATTTTCTGTGTAATAAAGAACATTTCAGTTTTCATATAATAGTTTCGTGGTTGGTTATGAGGAAAATCTATCTTCTCCACAGGCTTAAGTTGCTGAAGCTTAAATATTTGCGATAACAAGGAGGACCTTCGAATTATTAAAAATCCTTCGAAGCAACAAAAAGTCGTTCTAAGGAACGCAGAGTAAGTTGCCGAAGTTACAAAAAGCCGTTCCAAAGGGAGCGCAGTGTAAGTTTTTTGCTCCAAAGACGTTCCTAAGGGAATGCAGAGCATACAGCGAAAAGTCAACGCTGATACCGCCTAAGTAAAAGGCGAAGAAGCTCCAAAGACGTTCCTAAGGGAATGCAGAGCTTATACCGCCTAAGTAAAAGGCGAAGAAGCTCCAAAGACGTTCCTAAGGGAATGCAGAGCTTACAAATATATTTTGTGTGTATCTTCGGAACAAATGTCATTTGCATAACATAACATCATCACATCATTTTGCATAGCATAAGCATCATACATCATGTTGCATATGACAAAAGAAGGGGACACAGTGTCAACCTTCGAAAGGATGCTTTGAGAAAGAGCAAATTGTGCAAAGTCACGAGGGAATACAATGGTAATCTTCGGAAAATAGCTTCGGAGAATGTTTTTACGAAGCATGGATGAGCTTCATCAGAGTAATATCAAAATTGTATAGCTTCGGAGAATGTTTACACGAAGCATGGATGTGATTTATCAGAACAGTTTTAACGGAGAATGTTTTCTTCACGAAGCATGAAAAGAAGGGAAGGTGTTTTTTCGCCGAAGGCTCAAAAATGGTATGTATGTAGAATTTCATGCATCGTAAAGAATTGAATAATGAAAAGGGACTTGTATATTACATTCAAATGTACAAAATATTACAAAGATCACACTTCCAATGTTTTTTCTAATAACATTTAGTCTTCTCTTAATACTGCTTCGGCGGCCTCATTTAGAAGTTGATCAACAACTTTATCCATGATAGCTTCGGCCATTCGTTTAATCTCGTCATCTCCTTTTGTGTGGGGGTCGGCAGTCGATCCAGCAGGTTCTGAGGGAAGAGAACATTTCTTCATTACTAATACAAATCGCGAACAAAGTTTGAAATAAAAATTACAACACAATAAGAACGACTAATTAATACCTAATTGCCTTTCGGGCTCTGTACTTCTTTCGGCAGCTTCTGCCACTTTCCTAGCATCATGGATGCCTTTTTCACTTCTTTGAATTATTTCTTGCGCCATTTCTCGGCCGCCATTGTCCCAGATATCAGTGAAGAATTTACCGCCAACCATGCTTGCTTCGGTCGAGGGATCTTTGATGTCTTCAGAGGACAGGGCAGCTTCGGAATGAGCTAAGGATTTTATATGTTCACAACCTTTTTTCTCCAAAACAGCAGCAATTCCTCTGGCGCCTGAAAAAGCGCAGATGTCACCGCGGCTGCTCAGGATTTCCTCGAAGGCTTCTGCTTCGTGACTGATCCAGTCCAGTCGACCTTCGGGATTGCCTCTTGGAAAATTCTCTTCACTAGAAAAGGCGCCAACGCTGGCGAAGCTGGATTTTATCTTTTTGACGCATTCTACGGATTTAACATAGCATTTCCTCTGAGATGCACGAAGCTCTTTAACACTTAACTCTAAATTATTGACCAAATGATCACTAAGTTCTCGTTTTGTTTCCTCAAGCACACGTTCCTCTTTAGCTCTAGCTAGCTGTTTTTGAAGATCTTTAATTTCACGTTTTTGAGCTTCCGCCTGGGTTTTTGAAGCAGCTTCGTCCTTCTTTACCTTATCTACCAGTGTAAGCAGAATTTTATCCTTCTCCAGAGCTTCGTTTCTCAGTTTAATAACTTCTGATCGAAGGTTGTTGAACGCCATTTCATAGCTTTCATCTTCGGCACTCTTTTGTGCTCTTAGTGCGTTGCTCAGGATCAAACCCTATACAAAAAAGAATCTATATAAGAATAAAGGAATGAATTACGTATTGTAAAATTTTTTCAAACGTCTAATTCCTATACCTTCAAGCTATTATACGCAAGACTGTCCGCGAGATCTTCCTTCATCATAGCACATAATCCAGCTTCGAGCTTCGGGAAACCCATACTTCTGGCCATCTCCCGGCAGACAGATAGTTCTTTATTATCAGGAAGGCAGTACAGGAAGTCATCTTCATTAGTCCCATTAAACACTACTGCCCCCTTCGGATATTTTAGCTCTCTGGCATAGTAGTTAGCTTCGTAAGTTTCCTCTTCGGATAATTTCTTCCCCGAAGCATGTCGCACGATGTAATCGCGTGCGCTGGAAGGAGCTTCGGGGGCAGCAGTGTTAATTTCTTTAACCAAAGCTGGTTCTGATATTTTCTCGGTCTCCAAAGATTGTTCCTTGGTGGGCTCTGAAGGCCCAGCTTCAGCTTCAGGTTGTTCCTTCGAAGCTTCAGCAACTTCAGCTTCGTTAGACACTTCAGCAACTTCAATAGTCCCTTTTGGAGTTGTGCTTGAAGACTTAATTGTCTCCAAAACATCTAACACGTTCACCATTCTTTTTCTTCTCGGGGTCACCGTCGGCCCCTTTTGATTTTTTGTTTCAACAGTTGCTGAAGGACTTAAGATTTCCGATATTTTTCGCTCTTCGATCTTCAGTTTTTCTGCTTTTTCGGTTGAAGGTGCTTCAGTTTTCTCTTCTATCTTCGGCACTGGAGCTGGTTCTGTAGCTTCAGAGGCCAAAGAGACTTCACCAATAAATTTTGGCACTGTGCCGGCTCAATAAAGCGCGCTCGGTGGGTGAGCACCTTCATCTTTTTCCTTTGCGGCGCTGGCTCACTAGTGGCACTTGTGGTAGCTTCTGTCGCAGGAGAAGGAATTTTTCTTTTGCGACCCAGTACCGGATAATGATAGTCAGGGTAGACAAACCCGACTGCGTCAAATACCCGGTTGAGCCTTTTCTTCTTTCGGCCTCCGAAGGCTGCTGATAACGCAGTATTTTCGGCCTTCGAATATGCCCCAAGCAGTTCGTCACTTAATGTTTCAATGCTTTTCAACCAGTCATCATCAGGTTCAACAAATTTATCTGCATATTTGAATGTGTATTTTAGTCTGACCAGTCCGCCTTCGTCGGAATCTTTGATGGTCTCCTTCGGCATTTCCCACTTTCCTGCAAGTGGCCACACCCTGAAGGCAATGTGCTCTTGGACCAAGTCCCTTGTCCCAATGAAAGAGCAGATTACGCCGAAGGCCCTTTGGCATTCCTCGGCCGCTTCATCCATTTCAACCTTCGGCCTTCGAAGTCCGAAGCGTTGCCAGATGGGGCGCATAATGATACTCTTGACATTTTCTTGCGCTGTTAAGTCATTCTTTACATAGAACCATTCAGTCATCCAGGCTCCGGGCCACCTCTTCCGAAAAGTTGGCACAGGGCGGCTTGACCCGGAGCGGGCACCGAAGCTGTAACACCCAAAATTGTTGTGATATTGTTCTTTTCCCCAGGGCTTCGTCTCATATAACAACTCATGAATGTTGCAAAAACTTTTAGCATTTGGTTCTAAACCTTGGCTTCTTGCAGCCCAGACAAACATCCCCATTCTTATGATAGCTTCGGGAGTAAGTTGATGAAGGTAGACTTGAAATGTTTTCAGTACCTCAACAACAAAGTTGCTTAGTGGGAATCGAAGCCCAGCCTTGAGAAAGCTTCGGAAAATTACGACTTCATCTTCTTCGGGGGTGGGAGAAGTCTTTTCTCCAGCATCAGCCCTCACAATAGATATATCTCGAAAATACCGCCCCCTCATATTATCAATATGGCTCTGCTTAATAGTAGTTTTCCCAAAAACCGTGTGACTTGGTCGCCATGGTCGATCTTCGGATTCTTCCCCACCACTTTCTACATCAAAACTGTCGCTGTCATCAGTATCTTCGGACAAACCTTCAAGAATTTCCTTGGTGATTTTCTCTGTGTTGGTTTCCGCCATCGCTATAAGGAACCCCAAGTTCTTCTCTTCGTCGAGGCTCAGCTTCGTCTCGGCAGCGATCTTCTTACCTTCAGACATCTTCGGAAGCGCTAAAAAACTGTTTTCAAGGCCGAAGCTTTAAAAACAAAAAGATCAGCAAATCTTAGTGCACAAGAGCTAAAAATGTAGTGGGCTGAAGCAGATGGCAAGAGCGTGTACCAAATAAGTTTGCGGTATGATCTTATTTATACGCCCAGGGCGTTGAAAATTGAAAGACCCCACTTGTCAGTGAATGTTGCTATTCTAGCAAAGGGAAGGTGTTTTTTCGGACCTTCGGCTCAAGGCCTTCGTCCATATCGCAATCTGAATTTATCATTAACAAATTAATATTGCGAGGGGCTACTGTTGGGGGCCTTCGTCCTCCGAAGGTCCTCAAAAACATGATTTGACAATGTTTTCCAAGTGGATTATGTTAACAGGTACCTTCGGACTCAGAATTATGAACATGAAGTACGGTCAGGACGAAGCCTGGACCAGACGAAGGACGAGCTGATTACCAAGCTCCACGAAGGATGATGCACAGCCGAAGCTGTGCGCAGGGAAGCTTCGTCGCGATAGCAGAAAGGGGAACCGACTTAAAGATGAAAAGACTACGTGGGCCTTGACAGATTTCCATAAGTCATTAACAAATGTAATGGACATGGATGTAATTTTACGTAGGCTGCGTCCCGCGTCTATAAATAGATGAACAGTACTCCCGTACTGTTCACGCTGACTTGGCATTTGCTTTTGCGTCACGCTTGTACTTTTTATCTTCTCTCAGGACTGAAGGTACATTTGTAATTTAAAATCATTTCTATTTTTCCATGTTAATAAAATAGAAATGATTCTATAAAGATGTTTATATTATATTTCACACTTCATATGAATCCTTCGTCATTATTTATTATATCTACGAAGGTATGTCTCTTGTGACCTTCGTCCGAAACTCATTATTTCCCGAGGAGAAATAATGTTTGGAAGGACGAAGGACTTTAACATTTAACACTTTTTATGTTGCCTTGTTCTTAACTCTTAGCATTTGAGAACAAGTCTCCAACAGACTCTTCCTTCTTTTCTTCCGTTGCTTTGAAGCACCTCGAGTGTAGAGGTGGCGCCTTGCTCCAAGTTGACAATGAGTTTGGAGTCCTTGATCATAAGTTTAAAGCTCACAAACTTGCCAATAACCTCCTAGGGAGACATTTGTTTGTATCTAGGATCTCCACGAATTTATTGAACTTGAGTGGGATTACGAAAAACAAGAGATCTAAGAATAACCTTGACCATTTCATGGTCATCCCACTTGGTGCTCCCGAGATTGCGCACTTGGTTAACCATTGTTTAGAGCCGGTTGTACATTGCTTGTGGCTCCTCTCCTTTGTTGAAGACGAATCGACCGAGTTCTCCCTCGATCGTCTCATGCTTGGTGATTTTGGTCACCTCGTCTTCTTCATGCGCCGTCTTGAGGACCTCCTAAATTTCTTTGGCATTTTCAACCTGTCGATGTTTGGAGCCCGACCACGCACCTGGGGTTACCCCTCGCGGTGCTTTTGGGTAGGACGATGCTGTTGACTGTAACTCAATGGTTCGTGCGGGATGCACGAGGGATGACAGATGGTTTTCTACAGGTTTGGGCCGCTTTGAGATGCGTAACACCCTACTTCCTAGCATGGATCTTTATGTGATAGGTTACAAGGGAAGTCTCTAGTATGGATAAAAGCTAGTGGCTAAGTAGATGGTCGATGATTCTGATGGGGTACCCCCTAGGCCTTATATACTTGACCGTGGGGCATTACATGCGTGTATGATGACGATGTGTACCTAAGTAATAGGAACTGACTAAACTTATCTTCCTATAATCTTGCCGACTTATCTTCATTTTGTTCCGACGTCCGAGGGCGCTGCGCGGGAGAGTCGGACCAGCGCTGTGGATAATGTTTAAATCCAACGAACCGCCTGGGCCTAAGTCTGCTTCTTCCTTGTGTCGACCCATTCCGCCAGCAATTCTCCCCTGGCCCATGAAGGGACGGCCTTGCGAGACAATAGGCCCAAAGCCTTTTGCGAGGCCTTCTTGCCTTCTAGTGGACCCGAGGGATATCCGTCCCCCACAAGTCCCCAATCTTTGAGTTGATTTTGAAATAATCAGCCCAAAGATTCTAGGTCCAGCTTGCGATTCTGTGGCTTGATTTCCATTTTGGTGATGGGCGCTTCCAAAGGTGCGCCTGTTGAACGTTGCTTCTGAACTCTGAGTGGCTCAATAGAAAACAGCCTTCAAAGGTCCTCCTTTGGTGCTTTGGACATCAGCGTCCTGTCATCATATCGTGCTTTGGAAGTCAGCATTTGGGACTTGTGACGGAACTTCCCAAGTTATTAGGCCCACCTACAACTGTCCTTGTCGAACGGACTTTAGACAACCATGTAGATGCACATAATTACTCGACAAGTTCGGTATCTGTATCCTTTTCTCGCCCAAGAGCGTTTCACCCGTCATGCAGATATTACAACACATCGGAGGAACGAATAAGAGGAAGCAATTACAGTAACTTAATTTACATTAAAATATAGAAAGAGTGTTATTATTACAGACCAGAGGTATATGAGTGCAGAAGAATTATTATTACAAACTCGGGAGGCAAAAACCGCTCCCGCATAAAAGTATAATGTTTCTAAAAGGAGGAAAACATCCTCCCGAGGCTTCACTCTTGAGATTCTTCTTTTGGCACCACCTTAGAGCAAAAGCAACAAAAGTTTGCTGCTTCCTCACCTACAACAACATGGGTTCGAAAACCCTGAGTACGAAGTGTACTTTTGCAAGTCTTACCCATCAAAATAAAAGACTCTCAAGGATATGCTGGCTTGAAGGAGTCAAGGTAAGGCTTAATCAAGAATCAAGACTCTGTTTGCAAAAATGTTTACTAATAGTGGATCCTTAAAAATCCAGTTTTATTAGCAAGTTAAGTCATTACCTGAATCTAGAGTTCTTCCTACCCTAGTTCAAGCACTTGGCCTATACTAGCCATCTTTTATCATCCCTTTAAGTTTACTGGAATGCTACGTGTAAGTCAGTGACCAAGTCTTCATGTCCGAGAAGTAACGGCGATCCGAATCGATTAATACTCAGCTGAGGATCTCCAATCACATGACATATGTAGCACTTAACCCTTGCATATGTCAACTCGCCACCGGGGTTCTTAAGACCAGATCGGGTTCACGCCAACTGAGAGCACAGATACACCACCGTCCAGCCTCTTGCCATAGAGGGTACACGTTACTCTCGCCATCTCTCCACTCCCATTGCGTGTTGTCCTATTCTAGTATTAGTCTGCCTGAGGCAAAGCTTACCCATGATGAGGCATGTGACCAGTTAAAGGGTCCTCGGTCAGCAGGCCTACATCGACACGGTCCTTAATCGACTCAGACGAAGACACTACACTGAGACTCTCTTCTCATGCAAGTCACCCACCCGGTCTCAGCTTTATCATTTCAAACTCAAAGTTTGGTACCTGACAGAGGTACATCTTTTCCGATGTTGAACACATCAAGGCCCTGATGGATCCACCATCAAGTTTTATTTTTGAAAACATCCCGTCCCACTTGAAGCATCATCTTTTGTCAAAACAAAACATTTTGTTTTTCTAGAGCAAGACTAAGCATAAAAAAACCTTTTCATAAAATAGGTGATCAAGGAAAGGTAATCAATCTTCCAAGGAAGGAAATGCATCAATTGTTTAGCACACAACTCCTATCACCTAATGCATCAAGCAAGTGAGAAAGATTTTAAAATAGCAAGGAGGTGGCAAATGCACCGGGGCTTGCCTTGTGTTGTAGGAGAGTCGGGTTCTACTCCACAAATATCAAAATAAAAGCCATTCCCAGCAGGTGGGTCTTCAGGTGGTGGTGGTGTAGCTCCTTCTTCAACTACTACTTCTTCCTCGTTCTCTATATATAACCATATATAACCATGAATGCTCATGTAATGCTTATGAAAATGCAGTAATAGAAAAGGTTTATCAAGTTGTATCTTGAATACAACTTTCCTTCACAATACTCCAGGGAACTAGGGTTTTTGGAGTCAGTTCTTCATTTTAGAGGGCAGACCCTATCTAGAAGACTAGGGTTTTAAGTTTAGGAACCCAAACAATGTCCAAAACAAGTCAAACTTCACTCATGGGATCTAATTACTAAATTAGGCTCATCCTAAAAGTTTGGTGATTTTTTTGGAGTCTTCAAATAATTCCTAAAATTCCAAGAGACTAGGTTTTGGCTATTTTAAATACTTCATAATTCCTGGTTTGGACTAAAAATCTTGGAATCATTTTTATTAAATACTATAGAAATTTAGGAGTCCAACAAAATTGGTCTCACATTTTTAGCGTTTTTCTAGAATTTCCTATGGATTTCCAAAGTCTGGTAGAAAAAGAAAAAAGAGAAAAGGTCAACAGTACTAGGCTCAATTCAGCCCGAGCCAGCCCAATACCGGCAGAACGCGCCCACGGTGTCAGATTTGCATAGAGGACCCTAGTGATTTGAAAAACCCTTAAAGAGTCTGCAGTACTGTTTCTCTGTGCCACTGACAATTGCAAATAGAACCTACCCCTTTCTATTCTTTACAACCCGCGATCCCCGACGGTGGATGGCAACAGGCCGAGCTCCGGCGAGCTCGTACTGGCCGGAATAGGCAACGACTAGTCCTTCCCTTTGCTTGACACCAAATTCAACCCCGAACGACCATTTTCCCTCACTTAATTGCAAGGTTCGAGCTCTTAATCACACTGCCCACGGTGACAGCGCGAGCAACGGATAAATCGAGACGTTCCCGGTGATCCTACGAGTTCTAACTCAATTGGATGGGTCGAGGAATATCAAGAGCACACTGAGATGCTAAAATAGAAGCTAGGTGGGCATGATCGGACCTATGAAGAGCTAACCGCGACGAGCTCACACAGCACGGTGTTCTTGACCGATTTGGGGGAAGTCTCAAATTGGGGAGTTGTAGGGGATGATTGGAGGTGAGAGCTGGTTCACTAGATGCACAACTACCTAGCGGAGCTGATGGCACGCTCAATTTATAGGATTCATGAACGGTGGCGGCTAATGTGGAGAAGACGCGCGGCGGTCGGAGAGGGGAAAGAGCACTGGCGCAAAGGATTCATGGCATTCGCTGTGGCAAGCTTACCGGCGACAATCCCGCTATCTAAAGCGGCTTAGTGCGACGTGGTAAATGGCCTGAGGCGTGGCGCAACCGCGGTGAAGGGCGCAAACTCCGGTGAAGGGCGCAAACCTGGACCTCAAACCTCTGCAGGACCTCCGCCACGAAACGATGCGCAAGTAGGCGAAGGCCAGTGATGAAGAACGCCTCAAACACGACCAACTCGCCCTCAGGCTCGGGAATCTCTTCCGCCCCCGGGATGCGCCCAACACCATCCCCAAAATACCCGAACTGCTGCATATCCTACACGCGAACCGAAGAAATCCTCGAAACGCCGAACTCCACCGTGTGGCCCAGATGTAACTCCGCCGCCGCCAAATCTCTCAAGGTATCTTCGGATGACGAACCGGTCGGCGGCGCATTTGCAGCAGATGAGGAAGAAGACGACATTGCTACGTACCGTCGGCGGTGGCGCGCGGTTTGCTTGACGCGGGCCAGATCTTTGATGCAGAGGAACAAGGAGGGCAGGCGAGCGGGCGAGCGGTTTCAAAACTTAGGGTTTTCTGGCGCACGCAAAGGTAAGAGTCAGCCCACGTCGCGCCGCCCTTTTTATACACACGGCGCGGTGCTTTGGGAAACCCGCAGTCCAACAGTGCCACGTCCATCAAAGGTCACATCAAAAACCCCCGCGGGACCACTTCGAGCGAGGGCAGCGTCTCCACCATCTAGCGACGTCTTCGGCACCAGATGACTCAGTCGAACTGGTCCCTCGGAGGGCAAATGTTGGGGCGAAGGTGAAGACGCTACCCTTCGCATGAAGCCTTTGTCGCCTCGCTACACCATGATCGGCACGGTTGCCCTTCGTCCTCTCCATTGCAAGACGAAGGCCAGACTCCAACGAAGTCTGGTAGTCCCGCGCCCTCATCTCGCCCGGAGGCCCACTGGAATTCGGCCCACTGTAATAGGCCCTGTGAGGACAAGCGTGTTATGGGCCTAATCTGTAATAGCTTTTCTGCAATGACAGTCTGTAACCTCCCTTTATGGGAATATTCTGGGGATAGTCCGGGTACCCGAGGGCATAAACGTCCTTGCCCTAGAATGTTGGACACTCGAGTACCTATAAATACCCCCGTACAGTGCCCTTGAGAGGCTAGATTAATAGAGCAATTGCCATCCCGTGTTAAACTTTGCTTGCACTCTTTCCACCTCCCCGTTGGATCCACTTGCCCAGGAGTGCAAGTTCCAACAGCCACGTCGCCAGCGCAAGTGGGCACGACATAGGACGGAACAGTGCTACAAGCTCATCCGCGGTGAAGATCTTTTCACCTCGAGGCATTATCTGGGCACCAGTGGGCACGAATCGCATCGCCGACGTTAATCACAGCGTAAGGTCACCAGCGGCGATATTCTCTGCACCTGAAGATCTTTTGCTACTGTACCATGAGAAATCCAATTCAGAGCCTCTGTCCGACCAACTTGCAGGACCCATATCTCAGATTTCTATGTGAGAACTTGTTAATCTCTCTGTAACAAAGTTGTAGCCCTATAATCCAGCTACAATCTTGTCACAACAACCATAGTCAAATACTTACTGGATCATCTCCAAAAGAACTCTCAAAGTTCATTCTGAGTCACTGTCAGAAAAAATTCAGAATCTGAGTTGACTGACAGCCAGACTTTAGGGCTAGTTATCTCCAATTTTTGTATGTGATCAAGGCTTAGTTACTTAAGCAAAGTTGCACTCCTATTATAGCTCTACAAGTTTGATGTGTTGACCCTAGGCAAATTCCTTGTATTTTTAGAAATACAGAGCTCCAAAGTCAGCCTTATGCAACTGAATTTAGACTTAGACACATGGATGTATGGGGTGCCCTTTTTGCAAATAAGTCCAAACTTCATCATTTGGCTTGGAAATTCTCAAATGTGAGAAACACATAGTTTGTGGTGTTGTATTCCTTTGGTATTTGCACTTGGGTCCAAAAGTGCACAAATTTTACACTTAGCCCCCTAGGGTTCCAATTTAGGGTTTTTAGGGGTCTTTTCAGGGTTTTTAGCACTGTAGGGTTTGGATGCCACTCAAGTCCTTCCAAGAGGATATCTTAGGATCATTTCTCATATCTTTTGAGGTTTTCACATATTTGGGCTTCCCTTATATCCATAAGCCCATATTTAGGGTTAAGTACTTTACACTAGGGTTAACCACACCTCAAGTCATATCAGTACAACATTTTTGAAATTTTTTTACCTAGTGAATGCACTCTAGGTGTGACAAACACATGATATGCTAATGCTCATGATGTTATGCTCAAGTTTTAGTGACAGTAACACCAGGGGTGTTACAGGACTTTTGAGTAGGTCTTTGAAAACTAACCATTCAAAGGTCTTCATTTAGTGCCTCAGAAATCGGCGCTCTGTTATCAGCCTATGCTTTAGAAATCAGCATTCGGTCTTCTGGAGTTAAGAATCTATTGGGCGCACCGGAGGTGCACCCAATGGGTGTAGCCCCCTAGCTTTGAGTGGATTTTTGAAAATAATCCACTCAAAGATCTTCATCTTATGCTTTAGAAATCAACATTTTACCTTCATCTCATGCTTTAGAAATCAACATTTTGCCTTTTTCATGCTCTTGCGAATTCAAACAATGTTGTCTGCCCATGCCTTGTTAGGTTTGAAATTTATTTGATCGGTGACAGATTGGACGTCTGGTAGATGGCTCTTGGCTGGTCTTCACCCCGCTCTGCGCTTCAATGCTTCTGCTGTCTAGACTTGCAGTTCAATAGCTATATTTGGATTTCCTTCTATCTCTATCGATCTCTTCCTTCTGTCTCAATACATTCATTGTGTATATTGTATGGATATTGAAAGGGAATTAGGCTTACACCTTTTTCCTAGTTGATTTTGGTGGTTGAATTGCCCAACACAAATAATTGGACTAACTAGTTTGCTCTAGTCTATAAGTTCTACAGGTGCCAAAGGTTCACAATAAGTCAATAAAAAGACCAAGAAAGGGTTCAAACAAAGAGAGCAAAAGACAACCCAAAGGCACCCTGGTCTGGCACACCGGACTGTACGGTGTGCCACCGGACAGTGTCCGGTGCACCAGGGAACTCGAAGCTGAACTTGCCACCTTCGGGAAAATGGGAGGCCGCTTCGCTATAATTCACCGGACTGTCTGGTGTGCCAGCGGAGCAACGGCTACTTCGCGCCAACGGTCGACTGCAACCGCATTCAATGCGCTACAGTGCGCGCCAGAGTCAGAGCACGCGCAGTTGGCGCACCGGACAGTCTACAGGACCTGTCCGGTGCACCACCGGACAGCCCAGAGGCCCCACCAGTCAGAGCTCCAATGGTCGAACCCTAACGGCCGGGTGACGTGGCTGGCGCACCGGACACTATCCGGTGGCACACCGGACTGTCCGGTGCGCCATGGGACAGCAGCCTCCACCAAACGGCTAGTTTGGTGGTTGGGGCTATAAATACCCCAACCACCCCACATTCAATGGCATCCAAGTTTTCCACCTTGAACACATTACAAGAGCTATAACATTCAATTCTAGACACAACCAAAGAGATCAAATCCTCTCCCAAGTCTGGAATCACTCCAAATCAAATAGTGACTAGAGAGAGTGACATTTGTGTTCATTTGAGCTCTTGCGCTTGGATTGCTTCTTTTCTTTCTCATTCTTTCTTGTGATCAAACTCAATTGTAACCAAGGAAAGAGACACCAATTGTGTGGTGGTCCTTGCGGGAACTTTGTGTTCCGTTTGATTGAGAAGAGAAGCTCACTCGGTCTAAGTGACCGTTTGAGAGAGGGAAAGGGTTGAAAGAAACCCGGTCTCCGTGACCACCTCAACGGGGAGTAGGTTTGCAAGAACCGAACCTCGGTAAAACAAATCATCGTGTCTCGCTCTTTATTTGCTCACGATTTGTTTTTACGCCCTCTCTCTCAGACTCGTTCACATTTCTAACGCTAACCCGGCTTGTAGTTGTGCTTAAGTTTATAAATTTCAGATTCGCCCTATTCACCCCCCTCTAAGCGACTTTCAATTGGTATCAAAGCCCGGTGCTTCATTAGAGCCTAACCGCTCGAAGTGATGTCGGGAGCATCCGCCAAGAGGGAGTTTGGGACCGGCAAGAAGCCCGCTACAAGCCATGGGAAGGCTCCATCCGGGGAGTCCGCCAACAAGGTGAAGGGATCCCCTTCACACAACAAGTCGGGGTCGGAGCGGTGACAGGAAGAAGAAGATGAGGAAGGTGGTCTACTACGAGACCGACTCTTCATCGCCATCCACCTCCGGCTCCGACACGCCATCCGTAACTTCTAAGCGCCATGAGCACAAGAAGTTTAGTAAGATTCCCCTATGTTACCCTCGCATTTCCAAACGTACTCCATTACTTTCCGTCCCATTAGGCAAACCACCTATGTTTGATGGTGAAGATTATAATATGTGGAGTGATAAAATGAGGCATCATCTAACCTCACTCCACACTAGCATTTGAGATGTTGTTGAGATTGGAGTGCAGGTACCATCACCGAGGGATGAAGACTATGATTCGGACGAGGTCGCCCAAATCCGGCACTTCAACTCTCAAGCCACCACTATACTCTTCGCCTCTCTAAGTCGAGAGGAGTATAACAAGGTGCAAGGGTTAAAGAGCGCCAAGGAGATTTGGGACATACTCAAGACCGCGCACGAAGGAGATGATGTGACCAAAATCACCAAGCGGGAGACGATCGAAGGGGAGCTCGGTCGATTCCGACTCAACCAAGGCGAGGACCCTCAAGCCATGTACAACCGCTTGAAGACCTTGGTGAACCAAGTGCGCAACCTCGGGAGCATAAAATGGGATGACCATGAAATGGTTAAGGTTATTCTAAGATCCCTTGTTTTTCTTAATCCTACGCAAGTTCAATTAATTCGAGGTAATCCTAGATATACACAAATGTCTCCCGAGGAAGTAATAGGAAATTTTGTGAGCTTTGAGTTGATGATCAAAGGCTCAAAGAAAATCATCGAGCTAGATGGCCCCTCCACGCCCGAAGCACATCCGGTCGCATTCAAGGCAACGGAAGAGAAAAAGGAGGAGTCTACATTAAGTAGACAACCCATCAACGCCTCTAAGCTCGACAACGAGGAAATGGCGCTCATCATTAAGAGCTTCCGCCAAATCCTCAAGCAAAGGAGGGGGAAGGATTACAAGCCCCGCTCCAAGAAAGTGTGCTACAAGTGTGGTAAGCCCGATCATTTTATTGCAAAATGTCCACTATCTAGTGACAGTGACAGGGGCGACGACAAGAAGGGCAAGAGGAGAGAAAAGAAGAGGTACCACAAGAAGAAAGGCGGCGATGCCCATGTGTGTCGCGAGTGGGACTCCGACGAGAGCTCCTCCGACTCGGACGCCGCCAACATCGCCGTCACCAAGGGCCTCCTCTTTCCCAACGTCGGCCACAAATGCCTCATGGCAAAGGATGGCAAAAAGAAGAAGGTAAAATCAAAATCCTCCACTAAATATGCATCCTCTAGTGATGAAGATAATGCTAGTGATGAGGAGGATAATTTGTGTACCCTTTTTTGCCAACCTAAACATGCAACAAAAGGAAAAACTAAATGAATTAATTAGTGCTATTCATGAGAAGGATGATCTCTTGGACTCTCAAGAGGACTTCCTAATTAAGGAAAATAAGAAGCATGTTAAGGTTAAAAATGCTTACGCTCTAGAAGTAGAAAATGTGAAAAATTATCTAGTGAGCTAAGCACTTGTAATGATATAATTGCCAACCTTAGAAATGAAAATGCTAAATTAATTGCTAAGGTTGATTCTAATGTTAGTGATGTTTCAATTTCCAATCTTAGAGATGATAATATTAATTTACTTGCTAAGATTGAAGAATTGAATGTTTCTCTTGCTAGCCTTAGAAATGAAAATGAAAATTTGATTGCTAAGGCTAAGGATTTAGATGTTTGCAATGCTTCCATTTTCGATCTTAGAGATAAAAATGATATTTTACGTGCTAACATTGTTGAACTTAATTCTTGCAAACCCTCTACATCTACCATTGAGCATGTTTCCATTTGCACTAGATGTAGAGACATTAATGTTGATGCTATTCATGATCACCTAGCTTTAATTAAGAAATAAAATGATCACATAGCTCAACTTAATGCTAAAATTAATGAGCATGACTTAGAAAATGAAAAATTTAAATTTGCTAGAAGCATGCTCTATAGTGGGAGACGCCCTAGCATCAAGGATGGCATTGGCTTCCAAAAGGGGGACAATGTCAAACTTAATGCCCCTCCTAAAAGATTGTCAAACTTTGTTAAGGGCAAGGCTCCCATGCCTCAGGATAACGAGGGTTACATTTTGTACCCTGCCGGTTATCCCGAGAGCAAAATTAGGAGAATTCATTCTAGGAAGTCTCACTCTGGCCCTAATCATGCTTTTATGTATAAGGGTGAGACATCTAGTTCTAGGCAATCAACTCATGCAAAATTGCCTAAGAAGAAAACTCCTATTCCATCAAATGATTCCAACATTGCATTTAAGACTTTTGATGCATCCTATGTTTTAACTAACAAATCCGGCAAGGTAGTTGCCAAGTATGTTGGGGGCAAACACAAGGGATCAAAGACTTGTGTTTGGGTACCCAAAGTTCTTGTATCTAATGTCAAAGGACCCAAAACCGTTTGGGTACCTAAAATCAAGAACTAAACTTGTTTTGTAGGTTTATGCATCCGGGGGCTCAAGTTGGATCATCGATAGCGGGTGCACAAACCATATGACATGGGAGAAGAAGATGTTCTCCTCCTATGAGAAAAACCAAGATCCCCAACGAGCTATCACATTCGGGGATGGGAATCAAGGTTTGGTCAAAGGATTGGGTAAAATAGCTATATCACCTGACCATTCCATTTCCAATGTTTTTCTTGTAGATTCTTTAGATTACAACTTGCTTTCAGTTTCGCAATTATGTAAAATGGGTTACAACTGTCTTTTTATGGATACAGGTGTTACTGTCTTTAGAAGAAGTGATGATTCAATAGCGTTTAAGGGAGTGTTAGAGGATCAGCTATACTTAGTAGATTTTGATAGAACTGAACTCGACACTTGCTTAATTGCTAAGACTAACATGGGCTGGCTCTGGCATCTCCGACTAGCACATGTTGGAATGAAGGATCTTCACAAGCTTCTAAAGGGAGAGCACATTTTGGGACTAACAGATGTTCATTTTGAGAAAGACAGGGTTTGTAGCACATGTCAGGCAGGGAAGCAAGTTGGTGTTCATCATCCACACAAGAACATCATGACGACTGACAGGCCACTTGAGCTCCTACACATGGATCTATTCGGCCCGATTGCTTACATAAGCATCGGCGGGAGTAAGTACTGTCTAGTTATTGTGGATGACTATTCTCGCTTCACTTGGGTGTTCTTTTTGTAGGAAAAATTTCATACCCAAGAGACCTTAAAGGGATTCTTGAGACGGGCTCAAAACGAGTTCGGCTTAAGGATCAAGAAAATAAGAAGCGACAACGGGACGGAGTTCAAGAACTCACAAATTGAAGGCTTCCTTGAGGAGGAGGGCATCAAGCATGAGTTCTCTTCTCCCTATACGCCACAACAAAATGGTGTAGTGGAGAGGAAGAATAGAACTCTATTGGACATGGCAAGGACCATGCTTGATGAATACAAGACTTCGGATCAGTTTTGGGTGGAAGCGGTCAACACCGCTTGCTACGCCATCAACCGGCTATATCTACACCGAATCCTTAAGAAGACATCATACGAACTCCGAACCGGTAAAAAGCCCAATGTTTCATATTTCAGAGTCTTTGGTAGCAAATGCTTTATTCTTGCTAAAAGAGGTAGAAAATCTAAATTTGCTCCTAAGACTTTAGAAGGCTTTTTACTAGGTTATGATTCAAACACAAGGGCATATAGAGTCTTTAACAAGTCCTCTGGATTAGTTGAAGTCTCTTGTGACATTGTGTTTGATGAGACTAACGGCTCTCAAGTAGAGCAAGTTGATCTTGATGAACTAGATGATGAAGAGGCTCCGTGCGTCGTGCTAAGGAACATGTCCATTGGGATGTGTGTCCTAAGGAATCCGAAGATCCTCCACAAGCACAAGATCAACCATCTTCCTCCACACAAACATCTCCACCAACTCAGGAGGAGGATAAGGCTCAAAATGATGAAGGAGAAGATCAAGAAGTTGAGCCACCTCAAGAGGAGAGCAATGATCAAGGGGGAGATGCCCATTGAAAGGGAATTAGGCTTACACCTAGTCCCTAATTAATTTTGGTGGTTGAATTGCCCAACACAAATAATTGGACTAACTAGTTTGCTCTAGTGTACAAGTTATACAGGTGCCAAAGGTTCACACTTAGCCAATAAAAAGACCAAGTATTGGGTTCAACAAAAGAGCAAAGGGACAACCGAAGGCACCTCTGGTCTGGCGCACCGGACATGTCCGGTGCACCAGAGGACTCCAACTCAAACTCGTCACCTTCGGGAAATTCCGGAGGCGACTCCGCTATAATTCACCGGACTGTCCGGTGTACACCGGACAGTGTCCGGTGCTCCAAGGAAGAGCGGCCTCAGGAACTCGCCAGCTTCGGGAAACTGCAACGGCCGCTCCGCTATAATTCACCGGACATGTCCGGTGTACACCGGACTGTCCGGTGTAACTGCGGGGCAACGGCTATGACGGCGCCAACGGCTACCTGCAGCGCATTTATTGCGCGCCAGCGGGCGCAGAAGTCAGAAACGCCCATACTAGCGCACCGGACAATCCGGTGCGCCACCGGACATCCAGGCGGGCCCAGAAGACAGAGCTCCAACGGTCGGAACCCAACGGCTTTGGTGACGTGGCTGGCGCACCGGACATGTCCGGTGTGCACCGGACTGTCCGGTGCACCATGCGACAGACAGCCTCCACCAAACAGCTAGTTTGGTGGTTGGGGCTATAAATACCCCCAACCACCCCACATTCAAGTCATCCAAGTTTTCCACTTCTCAACCACTTACAAGAGCTAGGCATTCAATTCTAGACACACTCAAGTGATCAAATCCTCTCCAATTCCACACAAGGCTTTAGTGATTAGCGAGAGAGATTTGCCGTGTTCTTTTGAGCTCTTGCGCTTGGATTGCTTCTTTCTTTCTCATTTGTTCTTGTGATCATAAACTCATTTGTAACCAAGGCAAGAGACACCAATTGTGTGGTGGTCCTTGCGGGGAAGTTTTATTCCCGGGTTGATTTGAGAAGAGAAGCTCACTCGGTCCGAGGGACCGTTTGAGAGAGGGAAAGGGTTGAAAAAGACCCGGCCTTCGTGGCCTCCTCAACGGGGAGTAGGTAGGTTTGCAAGAACCGAACCTCGGTAAAACAAATCCGCGTATCACACTCTTCATTTGCTTGTGATTTGTTTTGCGCCCTCTCTCTCGGACTCATTATTATTTCTAACACTAACCCGTCTCGTAGTTGTGTTTATATTTGTAAATTTCAGTTTCGCCCTATTCACCCCCCCTCTAGGCGACTTTCAATTGGTATCAGAGCCCGGTGCTTCATTAGAGCCTAACCGCTCGAAGTGATGTCGGGAGATCACACCAAGAGGGAGATGGAGACCGGCGACAAGCCCACTACGAGTCACGGGAGCACCTCATCGGAAGAGTCCCGCACCAAGAGGAAGGAGAAGAAGAAGGACTCCTCCAAAGGTAAGAAGTCTTCTTCACACCACAAAGAGAAGAAGGAGAAATCTTCTTCCCACAAGTCACATCGGAAAGGCGACAAGCACAAGAGGATGAGGAAGGTGGTCTACTACGAGACCGATACTTCATCAACGTCGACCTCCGGCTCCGATGCGCCGTCCGTAACTTCTAAGCGCCAAGAGCGCAAGAAGTATAGTAAGATTCCCCTATGCTACCCCCGCATTTCTAAACATACACCTTTACTTTCTGTCCCTTTAGGCAAACCACCAACATTTGATGGTGAAGATTATGCTAGGTGGAGTGATATGATGCGATATCACCTAACCTCACTCCACAAAAGTATATGGGATGTTGTTGAGTTTGGTGTACAGGTACCATCCGTAGGGGATGAAGACTATGATACGGACGAAGTGGCCCAAATCGAGCACTTCAACTCCCAAGCCACAACCATACTCCTTGCCTCTCTAAGTAGAGAGGAATATAACAAGGTGCAAGGGTTGAAGAGTGCGAAGGAGATTTGGGACCTACTCAAGACCGCGCACGAGGGTGATGAACTCACCAAGATCACCAAGCGGGAAACGATCGAGGGGGAGCTCGGTCGTTTTCGTCTTCGCCAAGGGGAGGAGCCACAAGATATGTACAACCGGCTCAAAACCTTGGTGAACCAAGTGCGCAACCTCGGGAGCAAGAAGTGGGACGACCACGAGGTGGTTAAGGTTATTCTAAGATCTCTCATTTTTATTAACCCCACTCAAGTTCAATTAATTCGTGGTAATCCTAGATACACACTAATGACTCCCGAGGAAGTAATCGGGAATTTTGTGAGCTTTGAGTATATGATCAAGGGCTCGAAGAAAATCAACGAGCTAGATGATCCCTCCACATCCACGGCACAACCGGTCGCATTCAAGGCGACGGAGGAGAAGAAGGAGGAGTCTACACCAAGTAGACAACCAATCGACGCCTCAAAGCTCGACAATGAGGAAATGGCGCTCGTCATCAAGAGCTTTCGCCAAATCCTCAAACAAAGGAGGGGGAAAGACTACAAACCCCGCTCCAAGAAAGTGTGCTACAAATGTGGTAAGCCCGGTCATTTTATTGCAAAATGTCCTATATCTAGTGACAGTGACAGGGGCGACGACAAGAAGGGAAAGAGGAGAGAAAAGAAGAGGTACTACAAGAAGAAGGGCGGTAATGCCCATGTTTGCCGGGAGTGGGACTCGGACGAGAGCTCCACCGACTCCTCCTCCGACGAGGACGCCGCCAACATCGCCGTCACCAAGGGACTCCTCTTCCCCAACGTCGGCCACAAGTGCCTCATGGCAAAGGACGGCAAAAGGAAGAAGGTTAAATCTAAATCCTCCACTAAATATGAATCCTCTAGTGATGATAATGCTAGTGATGAGGAAAATAATTTGCGTACCCTTTTTGCCGACCTAAACATGCAACAAAAGGAAAAACTAAATGAGCTAATTAGTGCCATCCATGAAAAGGATGATCTCTTGGACTCCCAAGAGGACTTCCTAATCAAGGAAAATAAAAAGCATGTTAAGGTTAAGAATGCTTATGCTCTAGAGGTAGAAAAATGTGAGAAATTATCTAGTGAGCTAAGCACATGCCATGACACTATTGCCAACCTTAGAAATGAAAATGCTAAATTAATTGCTAAGGTTGATTCTCATGTTTGTATTGATTCAACTTCCAATCCTAGAAATGATAATGTTGATTTACTTGCTAGGATTGATGAGTTGAATGTCTCTATTGCTAGCCTTAGAATTGAGAATGAGAAATTGATTGCTAAGGCTAAAGAATTAGATGTTTGCAATGTTACAATTTCCAATCTTAGAGATAACAATGATATTTTGCGTGCTAAGATTGTTGAACTTAATTCTTGCAAACCCTCTACATCTACTATTGAGCATGTGTCTATTTGTGATAGATGTAGAGATGTTGATATCAATGCTATTCATGATCACATGGTATTAATTAAACAACAAAATGATCATATAGCAAAATTAGATGCTAAAATTGCCGAGCATAACTTAGAAAATGAAAAGTTTAAATTTGCTAGAAGTATGCTCTATAATGGGAGACGCCCTGGCATCAAGGATGACATTGGCTACCAAAGGGGAGACAATGTCAAACTTAGTGCCCCTCCTAAAAGATTGTCTAATTTTGTTAAGGGCAAGGCTCCCATGCCTCATGATAACGAGGGTTACATTTTGTACCCTACCGGTTATCCCGAGAGCAAAATTAGGAGAACTCATTCTAGGAAGTCTCACTCTGGCCCTAATCATGCTTTTATATATAAGGGTGAGACATCTAGCTCTAGGCAACCAACCCATGCCAAGTTGCCTAAGAAGAAAACTCCTAATGCATCAAATGATCATGACATTTCATTCAAAACTTTTGATGCATCTTATGTTTTGACTAACAAATCCGGCAAGGTAGTTGCCAAGTTTGTTGGGGGCAAACACAAGGGCTCCAAGACTTGTGTTTGGGTACCCAAAGTTCTTGTTTCTAATGCCAAAGGACCCAAAACCGTTTGGGTACCTAAAGTCAAGAACTAAACTTGTTTTGTAGGTTTATGCATCCGGGGGCTCAAGTTGGATCATCGACAGCGGGTGCACAAACCACATGACGGGGGAGAAGAAGATGTTCTCCTCCTACGAGAAAAACCAAGATCCCCAACGAGCTATCACATTTGGGGATGGAAATCAAGGTTTGGTCAAAGGTTTGGGTAAAATAGCTATATCTCCTGACCATTCCATTTCCAATGTTTTTCTTGTAGATTCTTTAGATTACAAATTGCTTTCTGTTTCGCAATTATGTCAAATGGGCTACAACTGTCTCTTTACTGATATAGGTGTCACTGTCTTTAGGAGAAGTGATGATTCAATAGCATTTAAGGGAGTGTTGGAGGGTTAGCTATACTTGGTAGATTTTGATAGAGCTGAACTCGACACTTGCTTAATTGCTAAGACTAACATGGGTTGGCTCTGGCACCGCCGACTAGCCCATGTTGGAATGAAGAATCTTCATAAGCTTCTAAAGGGAGAACACATTTTGGGACTAACAAATGTTCATTTTGAGAAACACAGGATTTGTAGTGCATGCCAAGCCGGGAAGCAAGTTGGTGTTCATCATCCACACAAGAACATCATGACGACTGACAGACCACTGGAGCTCCTACACATGGATTTATTCGGCCCGATCGCTTACATAAGCATTGGCGGGAGTAAGTACTGTCTAGTTATTGTGGATGATTATTCTCGCTTCACTTGGGTGTTCTTTTTGTAGGAAAAATCTCATACCCAAGAAACCTTAAAGGGATTCTTGAGACAGGCTCAAAATGAGTTCGGCTTAAGGATCAAGAAAATTAGAAGCGACAATGGGACGGAGTTCAAGAACTCTCAAATTGAAGGCTTCCTTGAGGAGGAGGGCATCAAGCATGAGTTCTCTTCTCCCTACACCCCACAACAAAATGGTGTAGTGGAGAGGAAGAATCGAACTCTCTTGGACATGGCAAGAACCATGCTTGATGAGTACAAGACACCGGATCGGTTTTGGGCCGAGGCGGTCAACACCGCTTGCTACGCCATCAACCGGTTATATCTACACCGAATCCTCAAGAAGACATCCTATGAACTCCTAACCGGTAAAAAGCCAAATATTTCATATTTTAGAGTTTTTGGTAGCAAATGTTTTATTCTTGTCAAAAGAGGTAGAAAATCTAAATTTGCTCCTAAAACTGTAGAAGGCTTTTTACTAGGATATGACTCAAACACAAGGGCATATAGAGTCTTTAACAAGTCCTCAGGACTTGTTGAAGTTTCTTGTGACGTTGTGTTTGATGAGACTAACGGCTCTCAAGTAGAGCAAGTTGATCTTGATGAGATAGGTGAAGAATAGGCTCCGTGCATCGCGCTAAGGAACATGTCCATTGGGGATGTATGTCCTAAGGAATCCAAAGAGCCTCCACATGCACAAGATCAACCATCCTCCTCAAGATGAGGACGAGGCTCAAGTTGATAAAGAGGAAGAACAAAATGATGAGTCACCTCAAGATGACGACAATGATCAAGGGGGAGATGCAAATGATGAAGACAAGGAGGATGAAGAACCAAGACCGCCACACCCAAGAGTCCACCAAGCAATCCAACGAGATCACCCTGTCGACACCATCCTCGGCGACATTCATAAGGGGGTAACCACTCGATCTCATGTTGCACATTTTTGTGAGCATTACTCTTTTGTTTCCTCTATTGAGCCACACAGGGTAGAGGAAGCACTTCAAGATTCGGATTGGGTGATGGCGATGCAAGAGGAGCTCAACAACTTCACTAGGAACGAGGTATGGCATTTAGTTCCACGTCCTAACCAAAATGTTGTAGGAACCAAGTGGGTCTTCCGCAACAAGCAAGACGAGCATGGTGTGGTGACAAGGAACAAAGCTCGACTCGTGGCCAAGGGGTATTCACAAGTCAAAGGTTTGGATTTTGGTGAAACCTATGCACCCGTAGCTAGGCTTGAGTCCATTCGTATATTATTAGCCTATGCTACTTACCATGGCTTCAAGCTTTACCAAATGGACGTAAAGAGTGCCTTCCTCAATGGACCAATCAAGGAGGAGGTCTATGTTGAGCAACCTCCCGGCTTTGAAGACAGTGAGTATCCTAACCATGTCTATAGGCTCTCTAAGGCGCTTTATGGGCTCAAGCAAGCCCCAAGAGCATGGTATGAATGCCTAAGAGATTTCCTTATTGCTAATGGCTTCAAAGTCGGCAAGGCCGATCCTACTTTATTCACTAAAACTCTTGACAATGATTTGTTTGTATGCCAAATTTATGTTGATGATATTATATTTGGGTCTACTAACGAATCTACATGTGAAGAATTTAGTAGGATCATGACACAGAAATTCAAGATGTCTATGATGGGGGAGTTGAAGTATTTTCTAGGATTCCAAGTCAAGCAACTCCAAGAGGGCACCTTCATTAGCCAAACAAAGTATACTCAAGACATTCTAACCAAGTTTGGAATGAAGGATGCCAAGCCCATCAAGACACCCATGGGAACAAATGGGCATCTCGACCTCGACACGGGAGGTAAATCCGTCGATCGAAAGGTATACCGGTCGATGATTGGTTCATTGCTTTATTTATGTGCATCTCGATCGGACATCATGCTTTCCGTTTGCATGTGTGCAAGATTCCAAGCCGACCCTAAGGAATCACACCTTACGGCCGTAAAATGAATCTTGAGATATTTGGCTTATACTCCTAAGTTTGGGCTTTGGTACCCTCGGGGATCCACATTTGATTTGATTGGTTATTCGGATGCCGATTGGGCGGGGTGCAAAATCAATAGGAAGAGCACATCGGGGACTTGCCAGTTCTTGGGAAGATCCTTGGTGTCTTGGGCTTCAAAGAAGCAAAATTCGGTCGCTCTTTCTACTGCCGAAGCCGAGTATATTGCCGCAGGCCATTGTTGCGCGCAATTGCTTTGGATGAGGCAAACCCTGCGCGACTATGGTTACAAATTAACCAAAGTTCCTCTTCTATGTGATAATGAGAGTGCAATCCGCATGGCGGATAATCCCGTTGAGCATAGCCGCACTAAACACATAGCCATTCGGTATCATTTTCTTAGGGATCACCAACAAAAGGGGGATATCGAGATTGCATATATCAATACTAAAGATCAATTAGCCGATATATTTACCAAGCCACTTGATGAACACACTTTTACCAAACTTAGGCATGAGCTCAATATTCTTGATTCTAGGAATTTCTTTTGCTAAATTTGCACACATAGCTCATAAGTATACCTTTGATCATGTCTCTTTTATATATGCTATGACTAATGTGTTTTCAAGTGTATTTCAAACCAAGTCATAAGTATATTGAAAGGGAATTGGAGTCTTCGGCGAAGACAAAGGCTTCCACTCCACTCTACTACTTATCCTTCGCCGTCACTCCGCATCACTCTCCATATTTGGTATAATCTTCACTCATATGTCTTATTTGCCAAAGGGGAGAACGTAGTTATACAAGGGCTTATATCTCACTCAAAGTATCCGTTTTTGGCGATTCATGCCAAAGGGGGAGAAAGTATGAGCCCAAAGCAAAAGGACCGCACCACCACCCTAATTTTAAAATGATTTTCAAATTGATAAATTTCAAATTAGTATCTCTTTGTGTTCTAAAGGGGGAGAAAGTAGCACTTTCAAACTTGATATCTTAAAACCCTCTTGAACACTAAGACGAGAATTGATTGAGGGGGAGTTTTGTTTTTAGTCAAAGGAAAAAGCATTTGAAACAAGGGGAGAAAAATTTCAAATCTTATTCATTTACCTTTGACCATTTTGCAAAAGGACTTTAAAAAGAATTTGCAAAAACAAAACATGTGGTGCAAGCGTGGTCCAAAATGTTAATAATAAAGAAACAATCCATGCATATCTAGTAAGTAACATTTATTGGCTCAATTCCAAGCAACCTTTGCACTTACATTATGCAAACTAGTTCAATTATGCACTTTTATATTTGCTTTGGTTTGTGTTGGCATCAATCACCAAAAAGGGGGAGATTGAAAGGGAATTAGGCTTACACCTAGTCCCTAATTAATTTTGGTGGTTGAATTGCCCAACACAAATAATTGGACTAACTAGTTTGCTCTAGTGTACAAGTTATACAGGTGCCAAAGGTTCACACTTAGCCAATAAAAAGACCAAGTATTGGGTTCAACAAAAGAGCAAAGGGACAACCGAAGGCACCTCTGGTCTGGCGCACCGGACTGTCCGATGCACCACCGGACATGTCCGGTGCACCAGAGGACTCCAACTCAAACTCGTCACCTTTGGGAAATTCCAGAGGCGACTAAGCTATAATTCACCGGACTGTCCGGTGTACACCGGACAATGTCCGGTGCTCCAAGGAAGAGCGGCCTCAGGAACTCGCCAGCTTCGGGAAACTGCAACGGCTGCTCCGCTATAATTCACCGGACATGTCCGGTGTACACCGGACTGTCCGGTGTAACTGCGGGGCAACGGCTACGACGGCGCCAACGGCTACCTGCAGCGCATTTATTGCGCGCCAGAGGGCGCAGAAGTCAGAAACGCCCATACTGGCGCATCGGACACTCTACAGTACATATCCGGTGCGCCACCGGACATCCAGGCGGGCCCAGAAGACAGAGCTCCAACGGTCGGAACCCAATGGCTTTGGTGACGTGGCTGGCGCACCGGACATGTCCGGTGTGCACCGGACTGTCCAGTGCACCACACGACAGACAGCCTCCACCAAACGGCTAGTTTGGTGGTTGGGGCTATAAATACCCCCAACCACCCCACATTCAAGTCATCCAAGTTTTCCACTTCTCAACCACTTACAAGAGCTAGGCATTCAATTCTAGACACACTCAAGTGATCAAATCCTCTCCAATTCAACACAAGGCTTTAGTGATTAGCGAGAGAGATTTGCCGTGTTCTTTTGAGCTCTTGCGCTTGGATTGCTTCTTTCTTTCTCATTTGTTCTTGTGATCATAAACTCATTTGTAACCAAGGCAAGAGACACCAATTGTGTGGTGGTCCTTGCGGGGAAGTTTTATTCCCGGGTTGATTTGAGAAGAGAAGCTCACTCGGTCCGAGGGACCGTTTGAGAGAGGGAAAGGGTTGAAAAAGACCCGGCCTTCGTGGCCTCCTCAACGGGGAGTAGGTTTGCAAGAACCGAACCTCGGTAAAACAAATCCGCGTATCACACTCTTCATTCGCTTGTGATTTGTTTTGCGCCCTCTCTCTCGGACTCATTATTATTTCTAACACTAACCCGTCTCGTAGTTGTGTTTATATTTGTAAATTTCAGTTTCGCCCTATTCACCCCCCCCCTCTAGGCGACTTTCACCCATGATCAAGATGAGGAAGATGAACAAGTTCCAAGACCGCCACACCCAAGAGTCCATCAAGCAATTCAACGAGATCACCCCGTGAACACCATCCTCAGCGATATTCAAAAGGGGGTAACTACTCGATCTCGTGTTGCTCATTTTTGTGAACATTACTCTTTTGTTTCCTCTATTGAGCCACACAGGGTAGAGGAAACACTTCAAGATTCAGATTGGGTGGTGGCAATGCAAGAGGAGCTCAACAACTTCACTAGGGATGAGGTATGGCATTTAGTTCCACGTCCTAACCAAAATGTTGTAGGAACCAAGTGGGTTTTCCGCAACAAGCAAGACGAGCATGGTGTGGTGACAAGGAACAAAGCCCGACTTGTGGCCAAGGGGTATTCACAAGTCGAAGGTTTGGATTTCGGTGAAACCTATGCACCCGTAGCTAGGCTAGAATCAATTCGCATTTTACTTGCCTATGCTACTTACCATGGCTTCAAGCTTTATCAAATGGACGTGAAAAGTTCCTTCCTCAATGGACCCATCAAGGAAGAGGTCTATGTTGAGCAACCTCCCGGCTTTGAAGATAGTGAGTATCCTAATCATGTATATAAACTCTCTAAGGCGCTTTATGGGCTCAAGCAAGCCCCAAGAGCATGGTATGAATGCCTAATAGATTTTCTTATCACTAATGGCTTCAAAGTCAGAAAGGCCGATCCTACCTTGTTTACTAAAATTCTTGACAATGATTTGTTTGTATGCCAAATTTATGTTGATGATATTATATTTGGGTCTACTAACAAATCTACATGTGAGGAATTTAGTAGGATCATGACACAAAAATTCGAGATGTCAATGATGGGGGAGTTGAAGTACTTCTTGGGATTTCAAGTGAGGCAACTCCAAGAGGGCACCTTCATTAGCCAAACGAAGTATATTCAAGACATTCTCAACAAGATTAGAATGAAGGATGCCAAACCCATCAAGACACTCTGGGAACCAATGGGCATCTCGACCTCGACACGGGAGGTAAATCTGTAGATCAAAAGGTATATCGGTCGATGATAGGTTCTTTACTCTATTTATGTGCATCTCGACCGGACATTATGCTTTCCGTATGCATGTGTGCAAGATTCCAAGCCGACCCTAAGGAAGCTCACCTTACGGCCATAAAACGAATCTTGAGATATTTAGTCTATACTCCTAAGTTTGGGCTTTGGTACCCTCGGGGATCCACATTTGATTTAATTGGTTATTCGGATGCCGATTGGGTGGGGTGTAAAATTAATAGAAAGAGCACATCGGGGACTTGCCAGTTCTTGGGAAGATCCTTGGTGTCTTGGGCTTCAAAGAAGCAAAATTCCGTGGCTCTTTCTACCGCCGAAGCCGAGTATATTGCCGCAGGCCATTGTTGCGCGCAATTGCTTTGGATGAGGCGAACCCTTAGGGACTATGGTTACAAATTAACCAAAGTTCCTCTTCTATGTGATAATGAGAGTGCAATCCGCATGGCGGATAATCCCGTTGAGCATAGCCGCACTAAACACATAGCCATTCGGTATCATTTTTAAAGGGATCACCAACAAAAGGGAGATATCGAGATTGCATATATTAACACCAAAGAACAATTGGCCGATATCTTTACCAAGCCACTAGATGAACAAACCTTTAACAAACTTAGGCATGAGCTAAATATTCTTGATTCTCGGAATTTCTTTTGATGTTTTGCACACATAGCTCATTATTATACCTTTGATCATATCTCTTTCATTTGCTATGACTAATATGTTTTCAAGTATATTTCAAACCAAGTCATAGGTGTATTGAAAGAGAATTGGAGTCTTCGGCGAAGACAAAGGCTTCCACTCCACTCCACTCCATCGAATTACTCATCCTTCGCCGTCGCTCCGAGAAACTCTCCAACTTTGGTATAATCTTCACTCATATTTTGTTTACCAAAGGGGAGAAAGTAGTTATAGAAGGGCTTATATTTCACTCAAGTATCCGTTTTTGGCGATTCATGACAAAGGGGGAGAAAGTATTAGCCCAAAGCAAAAGGACCGCACCACCACCATAAATGAAAATTTGAGTTAAGAAAAAGTCTTGAAATGATGAATGTTTCAATTGATATCTTACTGTATTCAAAAGGGGAGAAAGTAGGATTTTCAAATTGGTATCTTAAAACCCTCTTGAACACTAAGAGGGGGATTTTATATAGGGGGAGTTTTGTTTAGTCAAAGGAAAAGCATTTGAAATAGGGGGAGAAAATTTCAAATCTTGAAAATGCTTATCAAAATCTTATTCATTTACCTTTGACTAGTTGCAAAAGGACCTTGAAAAGAACTTACAAAAGAATTTGCAAAAACAAAACATGTGGTGCAAGCGTGGTCCAAAATGTTAAAAATAAAGAAACAATCCATGCATATCTTATGAAAATATTTATTGATTCAATTCTAAGTAACCTTTGCACTTACAATTATGCAAACTAGTTCAATTATGCACTTCTATATTTGCTTTGGTTTGTGTTGGCATCAATCACCAAAAAGGGGGAGATTGAAAGGGAATTAGGCTTACACCTTTTTCCTAATTGATTTTGGTGGTTGAATTGCCCAACACAAATAATTGGACTAACTAGTTTGCTCTAGTCTATAAGTTCTACAGGTGCCAAAGGTTCACAATAAGCCAATAAAAAGACCAAGAAAGGGTTCAAACAAAGAGAGCAAAAGACAACCCAAAGGCACCCTGGTCTAGCGCAATGGACTGTCCGGTGTGCCACCGGACAGTGTCTGGTGCACCAGGGAACTCGAAGCTGAACTTGCCACCTTCGGGAAAATGGGAGGCCGCTCCGCTATAATTCACCGGACTGTCCGGTGTGCCAGCGGAGCAATGGCTACTTCGCGCCAACGGTCGACTACAACCGCATTCAATGCGCTACAGTGCGCGCCAGAGTCAGAGCACGCGCAGTTGGCGCACCGGACAGTCTACAGGACCTGTCTGGTGCACCACCGGACAGCCCAGAGGCCCCACCAGTCAGAGCTCCAATGGTCGAACCCTAACGGCCGGGTGACGTGGCTGGCGCACCGGACACTGTCCGGTGGCGCACCGGACTGTCCTGTGCGCCATGCGACAGCAGCCTCCACCAAACGGCTAGTTTGGTGGTTGGGGCTATAAATACCCCAACCACCCCACATTCAATGGCATCCAAGTTTTCCACCTTCAACACATTACAAGAGCTATAGCATTCAATTCTAGACACAATCAAAGAGATCAAATCCTCTCCCAAGTCTGGAATCACTCCAAATCAAATAGTGACTAGAGAGAGTGACATTTGTGTTCATTTGAGCTCTTGCGCTTGGATTGCTTCTTTTCTTTCTCATTCTTTCTTGTGATCAAACTCAATTGTAACCAAGGCAAGAGACACCAATTGTGTGGTGGTCCTTGCGGGAACTTTGTGTTCCGTTTGATTGAGAAGAGAAGCTCACTCGGTCTAAGTGACCGTTTGAGAGAGGGAAAGGGTTGAAAGAAACCCGGTCTTCGTGACCACCTCAACGGGGAGTAGGTTTGCAAGAACCGAACCTCGGTAAAACAAATCATCGTGTCTCGCTCTTTATTTGCTCACGATTTGTTTTTACGCCCTCTCTCTCGGACTCGTTCATATTTCTAACGCTAACCCGGCTTGTAGTTGTGCTTAAGTTTATAAATTTCAGATTCGCCCTATTCACCCCCCCCCCCTCTAGGCGACTTTCAGATATGACTTGTTCAGAAAATCTATTGAAAATTTCTGGCCATCCCCCCCAATGGGTGTGACCAAGGGACATCTTGGTGCACAGAGCATTTAGCATACTCTCCAGGAGTAGTAACTTGATGTGACCGCGAGGTGTAATCATATCGCCCGAGCAGTTGACCTTAGTCCAAATGGTGTCGTGTTACGCGAAGCAGTGTCTGTTGCCTGACTCATTTTTAGGCAGTTTGAATTGCTTATTGAATACTTGCGACTGTTCGACGAGCATGGTAGGAAGTGGACGGTCACCCCCGGCCTCTATAAGTAGCCTTCTTGCACCGTTGTTCTCTTCACTCATCCTTCGATCATCCGTTACTTATTTCTCCTTTCATCCTCTTCTCCATTCGACCATGGGCAAAGGCAAGAGAAGTCGCGGCTCGTCCCACCATGCCGGTGACAAGCGGAAGCGGGACCCGAGCCCTCCCTCAGAGGACTTCAGTGACTCAGAGTACTCGGAGGAGGAGGTTTCCTCCGAGTCCGAGGGGTTGCTCGCCCTCGCCTCTCCCCCGACATTGTCCGACAATTCGGACGACTCCCAGGGGATAGCTACGGAGGTGTGGACGTACATCTGCTCCATCGAGCGCGCCGGGCTCGAGGAGTCAGATGAGTGGAGGTATCCTTTGATGAGGAGGACTCCTTCGACTCGTCCGAGGAGCGGAGTGGCGACGACAGCGACGATGAGGGTGGTGACGGTGGCGGCGACAGCGACGATGGTGACGGCGGCGAAGACGAAGACGGCGGTGGCAAGGGCGACGAAGGCGACGACGGCGACAGTGGTAGTGGCGGCGACAAGGCCAGTGGCAAGGCGCCACTGGTTTAAATAGTAGTATAGATAGTTAATAGTAATGGTAGTGTTAGTAGAATAATGTAGTAGTAGTTAGTAGTATAATGTAGTATAAGTAGTGAAGTAATGTAACGTAATGTAGTAGAAGGTAGGGGTAAAAAGGCTGGCTCATAATGAGTCGGTCTTTGAGTTTGTGTAACCCCCCTTTTAATAAAAATGAAAAACTTTAGATGCTTCCAGTGAACATTATGCTTTTGCTGCTTTTTCTGTTTACTCGCTTAACAATTCATCCCTGTGTCTAACACTACCGGTGTTGTTAGAGGTAACCGCCAAGCGATAGCCGATGCCATTATCGTTTTAGAGGTAATCGTCAAGCAATGTCTGACGCTGCCGGCGTTTTAGAGATAAACGTCGAGCCATGCCTGAAGCTGTCGGCGTTTTAGAGGTAATCGCCGAGCGATGTCTGATGTTGCCGGTGTTTTAGAGGTAACCGCCGAGCGATGTATGATGTTGCTGGCGATTTAGAGGTAACCGTCGAGCGATGTATGATGTTGCTGGCGTTTTAGAGGTAACCGCCGAGCGATGGCTGACATTGCTGGCGCTTTAGAGGTAGCCGCCGAGTCATATCTGATGCTGCCGGTGTTTTGGAGGTAACTGCCGAGCGATGGCTGACACTGCTGGCGCTTTAGAAATAACCCCTGAGTCATATCTGATGCTACCGACATTTTGGAGGTAACTGCTGAGCGATGGTTGACACTGCTGGCGCTTTAGAGATAACCGTCGAGTCATAACTGATGTTGCCGGCGTTTTGGAGGTAACTGTCGAGCGATGGCTGACACTGCTGGTGCTTTAGAGATAACCGCCGAGTCATATCTGACGCTTGGAACTTAGCTTTTAACGAGTAATGACTTGGCACTTTTTAGAAATAGTGCCCGACCCGGGAAACCCCATTTATACTCGCGCCGACGTGCAGTTTTGATTTCCGAGCCCTACCTTCACATTCCCGCCTCGAACCACTCCTCTGCTTCCCTAAGATCTCGCTCCTGTTCGTTCCACCGGCAAGATTGCGATGGTGCCAAAACAGAAGAGGCAAAGCTCCGTCGCGGCAGTCATCCCGTCCATCGACCCAATAACCAATTGCCATCCGCGGGTAACCACATGTCCGTTATCTCAGAATCTGACCTTTATCTTGTCGACATTGGGGTTTTGCTTCCGAAAGAGCTCTGCTCTTGGTGAATTTGCCGCGGGGACACCGTTCCGACATAGGATACCCACGAATCTGTCGTTTACGTTCCCTTCCTTATTCGTGGTCTTGCTCTTCCCGTTTCTCCCTTTTTCCGCGACCTCCTTGATTTCTACGAATTGAACTTGACTCATCTAAACCCTAATTCCATCTTGTAAGTTTCCATTTTTGTTCATCTGTGTGAGGCCTTTCTGGGGATTCTCACCCATTTCGGTCTCTGGAAATACCTGTATCATTGTCAGCCCGGGATGGCTGGGGGACAGCACCAACTCGTTGGCGGCGCAAGCCTGGAGCTTCATCGCGAGAGAAAAACAAAGTATCTCGACATCCCCCTTAAGGACAACATTAAGGGGTGGCGTCTCGAGTGGTTCATTGTGGAAAACCGCTGCAAGTCACTCCCCCCTAGGTTAGGGAGGCAGCTAGATGTCCACACACCAAGCTAGATAGAATCTCCGAACCCCTCAAAGATAACAGAGGCTAAAGTACTGCTTGTCGAGGTCTACTTGCTGAAGGATAGGGGTCTAACTGCTGAGGCTGTGGTCACTGATTTCATTTTCAAGAACATCCAGCCTTTAAAGGACAGGGCGTACCCTGCTTATTTGTACAGTGGTGTCAATGATTCTACCCAGGTTACGAACAGGAGAATTCCCACAGAAGATCTGATGAGCCGACTGGACATGATCTTGAGGGGTAGAGTTTCAAATGTTGGTGCTCCTATGGCCTATTCTGCTTGGAACCTACCACCAATCAGGCCATTTTCTGAGTTTGTGTCCAACCCTCTTGCTAGTGATGGTAGCCTGGGTCTTAGAGTGCGACCCTCTCCTGAGGACATTGAGGCTCTGATTACCCCACTTCGGAGTCTTTCGGATGATGAGAGGCAGACTCATTTTGAGATGCCAGCTAGCACTGACGACGCGGAGATAGATGTGCTTAGTTTGCTGGATGGGGAATCATCTGACTCAATCCATGCCGAGCCAATGGCTATCACAGCTGTGCAAGAACTTGGTGAGGCGGTGGAGACCCGGAAACCTGATGGTGTCCGCCCAAAGCGTCCATGCCGAGTGAGCCGCCCGACTGCACCTGTTGAGGAAAAAAGGAAGAAGAGGCGGCTTTGGCGACTGTCATGCTTGGACTAGGGTGCAGGTCCTTCTGCTCTGGTTCATGATGAGGTATCGGCAGAGGCCCTTCCTGAGGTTGATGCCAAGGGTTGTGATCACGCACAAGCTGCTGTTTGCATATTTGATGAAGATGAAGAGGAGGAAGAAGAAGAAGTCTCGCTGATCCGCAAGAACAACCGACACTATAGAGGTAGCAAGGGGGGGTAGTGATATTCCTTCTCCAGCTCTGTCGGCTCTTGTCAGTCTTCAGGGACTTTCAATATTAGACTTTGATCAAGCACTAGAAGAAGTCATCTCCGAAGATATGCTGTCAGAGCCAACTGCCAATGATATCCCGGTCGTCTTTTCAGAGGTCCCAGACGGTGGGCTTTCCTTGCTTGACTCTGCTAGGCAGGAGGTAACCCGAGCGGTGTCTCGCGCATCGTCGACTTTGGAGGGCAGTCTTCAATGCCAAGACGCTGGTCTGAGTCACCCGACTCCCATGGAGGCGACTGAGGGGCCCTCAGCCTTAGAGGTGGCTACTGCAGACGACCCAGCCCCCGAGGGTGGTGCCGACAGTTACCCAGCCCCCGAGGGTGTTGCCAGTAGTGATCCAGCTCTGGTGGGTAGTGCAAGCTATAACCTAGCCCCTGAGGGTGTTTAGGTGGGCTCTCTTTCCCACGCCTCCATGGATGTCCACGTTGGGTCGCCTCCACCACTATCCGATGGGGTGACGGCGGTACATGCTTCCACAGTTTTAAACAGACAAGTCGCCTTAGAGGTCGGCGAGCTAGATGCGAGGAGCCTGATGTCTGCTGGCAGGGCTTAGATCACCCCTGATGATGCTCTTCATATTGTTCCTGCTGATCTTCCCTCATCGAGCCATGACACAGCTCCTCTTGCCTTGGGTCTACCAATGTTCTTCTCCAATCCTCAGGTGAGTCGGCCTCTTGCTCTTACATTGTTCGTATTAGTGAGTTATCTTTCTTCTGCTCATCTATCTTTGATCATAGGCTTTTGTCGATGGAATGTCTACTCAGCTGAGATCCTGTGGTGCCACTGTTCCCGAACAAGCTCTGTCTCTGATGCAATGGAATCCATTGCTACTCCAGAAACAGATTGATGACCTGAAGGCGTCCAGTGCTGGTTTGTGATCTTATAGCTTCTTTAATTGTTTTTATTGATCACCTTGTTCTTAGTCATGCATCCCTTTCAGCTGCGTTGTCGTATATGGCCTAGCGGTGCTCTGAACTTGAGGAGAAGTATCTTCGAAATCAAGCCGACTTAACCCAACGATGCTCTGACCTTGTGGAGAAGTATTATCAAAGTCAAGCCAACTTGGCCCAAGTCTCTGCTTCTTTGGATGGCGCACGTTCTTTGAATTCCTCCCTCAATGCTCAGCTTGACTCTGAAAGGATGGCGCATGAGGTAAACTCCCTTGGTTGACTTTGCCACACTTATTGTTGACTGGGTGCTAAATGTTGCTTCTTGTTCGTAGGAGGAGAAACGAGCACTTGCAGCCTCTCGTGACAATCTGGACATGTTATACCGTGACGCTAGCAACTCCTTGACTATTTTGGAAAGGAGCCACCGCTTCACTATGTCGGACCTGGATCATCATCGTTACGAGCTGCAAGTATCCCAAGATGAAGTTCTGTGGCTTGGACAGTTGTTATCAACCAAGGATTTGACTATTAGAGATCTATGTGCTTCAAAGAAACTTATTGCACAGGAGCTAGAAGCGGCTCGACTGGCTGGCAAAGCTTCAGAGGACAGCTGCGCTGTTTTGAAGGCTCAGCGCGACAAGGCTATGGACAAAGCCATTCGCGCTGGGCGGATCTTGATGAGGAGGCCTGGCGTAGTGGTGCCTGACGATATTGCCGTCGACATCAAGGCTACGCGTGATGCTTCGAGATGTCCTTCTTCTTCCATTGCTCCTGCGAAAGACATTACTGGCAAAAACGTTTCGATGCAGTGATGTCCTGCAAAACACTTGATGTAATATGAATTCTATGTGCGTGTGATGGTTGTGTTCGAATATTTTGTGGACAGGGCGTCAGAACATGCCTCTGGTGCTGAGAAGTAAAACGTTCTTTTTTTCCTGAAGTGCTAATTGTTTTGCTGTTAGGGTAAAACGGTCACCCTGAACAATTGTGAAAGTAAATGTGCCATGCTGGTTTTAAGGCATTTTCCGACTTAAGCCGATCGCCTGGCTGGTAGGGCATAGTGGTCGCCCTAAGATAAGTAGACGTGATCATATCGCACCGACTTAATTCATTGCCGACTTGAGCCGATTGCTCCGTTAGTAGGGTATAGTGGTCACCCTAAGCCGAGTTAGCATGAGCATATTGCACCGTCTTAAGTTGTCATCGACTTAAGCCGATTGCTCCATTAGTAGGGTATAGTGGTCACCCTAAGCCGAGTTAGTGTGAGCATGTCGCATCGTCTTAAGTCGTCGTTGACTTAAGCCGATTGCTCCGTTAGTAGGGTATAGTGGTCACCCTAAGCCGAGTAAGCATGAGCATGTTGCACCGTCTTAAGTCGTCGCCGACTTAAGCCGATTGCTCCGTTAGTAGGGTATAGTGGTCACCCTAAGCCGAGTAAGCATGAGCATGTCGCACCGTCTTAAGTCATCGCCGACTTAAGCCAATTGCTCTGTTAGTAGGGTATAGTGGTCACCCTAAGCTAAGTAAGCATGAGCATGTTGCACCGTCTTAAGTCGTCGCCGACTTAAGCCAATTGCTCTGTTAGTAGGGTATAGTGGTAACCCTAAGCCGAGTTAACGTGAGCATGTTGATTTCAAGTCCAATCAAATCGAAGTCAGTTGATAGTCAAGAGTCTGAATGCCTTTGAAAACGAAAACTTTATTGATGATGGAGTCCCCGATTACAGAGTACAATGTTGCTTCGAGAGCTTTTGATGCCTTGCTAAGGGTAAAACTTTCTAAGATGCTCTATGTTCCATGAGTTCCCCACTTCCGTGCCATCCATTTGAGTAAGCCGATATGATCCCAGCCGAGTGACCTCTGATACAATGAATGGCCCTTCCCATAGTGGGGACAACTTGGGCCGTCCTTCCCCCGTTAGAATTCGGCGAAGGACCAAGTCTCCCACTGCAAAGGGCCGGTGCCGCACGGCTTGATCATGATAACGCCTCAAGGTCTGCTGATACCGGGCTCACTGAATTACTGTGTTCAATCGTTCTTCCTCCAGTACATCAATATCTTCTAGCCTGGTAGCTTCTGCCTCGGCTATGCTTTCGAAGGTCAACCTTGGCGCCCTGAATATGAGGTCGGCGGGTAGCACTGCTTCTGAACCATAAACCATAAAGAATGAGGTATTTCCATGCAGAGCTCGACTAGGTTGAGTTCTCAAGCTCCAAACCACATATGGTAGCTCTCTGATCCACTTTCCTGCAAGCTTTTCATTCTTGTCAAACACTTTCTTCCTGAGCGCTTCCAGTATCATTCCGTTGGCCCTTTCCACTTGGCCATTGGCTCTCGGATGCGCTACTGATGCGTACTTAATCTGGATGCTTCGTTGTTCGTAGAAATCGAAGAATTCAGAGCTGGTGAAGTTGGATCCCAGATCAGTTATAATGCTATTTGGTATCCCAAACCTGAATATTGTGTCTTGTATGAACTCCACTGCCTTGGCTGAGGTTAAAGAGGCAATAGGCTTATACTCTATCCATTTTGTGAATTTGTCAATGGCAACCAGCACATGAGTATAGCCCCCCTAAGCTTTCTTGAAGGGTCCAATCATGTCCAACCCCCAGCATGCAAATGGCCATGTTATAGGGATGGTCTACAGCTACAGTGCCGGTAAATGCTGTTGCTTTGACAAGAATTGGCAAGCTTCACATCTCCAGACTAACTCGGCGGCATCACTCTTCGTTGTCAGCCAATAGAAACCAGATCTGAAAACCTTCCCATCCAGAGTTCTGGACGCGGCATGTACTCCGAATTGTCCGACATGGATTTCCTCTAACAGTTGCTTCCCAACGGCTGAGTGAATGCACTTCATGAGGACTCCTGTCGCACCTCTTTTGTACAGTGTGTTCCCTATGAGGGTGTAGTGAGCTGATTGCCTTGCAATGCGTTCCGCTGCCGCCTTGTCATCCGGTTCCTCTTCATTTTTATGTACCTGATGATAGGCTCTCTCCAGTCATTGGGGTCCAACTCTGGTTGGCTCAAGGTGTTGCACTCTTCCGTCCGATCTGAGGGAATACTCGGGTGTGATACTTCTTGGACGAAGATCCCGGGCGGGACCTGGGCCCGACCGGATCCTAGCTTTGACAACGCGTCTGCTGCCGCATTGCGATCCCTTTCCATGTGATGGAATTCCAACCCTTCAAATTTGTCTTCTAATTTTTGGACGGCCACACAGTACTTGCCCATAGAATCAGTCGAGCAATCCCAGTATTTATTTATCTGGCTTATGACCACTAGTGAATCTCCGTATACCATCAACTTCTTAACGCCCAGTGACACGGCAATGTTCAACCTGTGGACCAGTGCTTCATATTTTGCTGCATTATTTGATGCTGGGAATAATAACTGGAGTGCATACTTGAGTTGTTCACCTCCAGGAGCAATGAAGAGGATTCCTACACCTGCTCCCTACAGCTTCAGCGAGCCGTCAAAGTACATTCTCCATATTTCGGTAGCCTCAGGGTTGTCCGGGACCTGATGCTCAGTCCACTCTGATACGAAGTCAACCAGTGCTTGAGTCTTTACTGCTGTGCAAGGTCAGAACTCTATGTCATGAGCTCTCAGCTCACACGCCCACTTGGCTACCCTTCTGATAGCTTCTTTGTTGTGGAGAATGTCCCCAATTGGAAATCATGTGACTACTATGACTTTGTGGTCGTCAAAATAGTGACGAAGCTTGCGAGCGGTTAGAAGTACCGCATATAGTAGTTTTTGAACTTGGGGATACTTCATTTTAGAGGGTCCGAGGACTCTACTGGATATGCATGTCCTTCCTCCACCCGCTCGACTACTAACGCGGTGCTTACCACGTGAGTCGTGCAGGAGATGTATAACAACAGAACTTCTGCTGGCTGATTCGGCATGGCTCGGCGTGGTGGCTTGAGTACTGGTGGTGTAGTCAGGAACTTTTTCAGTGCCTCTAGAGCTTCCTGTGCCTCTGTGGTCCACTGAAACTGGTCCACCTTTTTGAGCAATTTGTAGAACGACATGCCTTTCTTGCCTAGTCTTGATATGAACCTGCTTAGGGCTGCCATGCATCCAGTAAGCCTCTGTACCTTTTTCTGTTATCGCGGTGCTTCCATTCTCATGATGGCCTCGATTTTTTCTGGGTTGGATTCAATTCCTCGGTGGCTGACGATGAATCCGAGTAACTTCCCTGTTGGTACTCCGAGGACACATTTCTCTGGATTGAGCTTACACTGGTATCGCCTCAGGCTATTGAAGACCAGCTGTAGATCTTCAATGAAGTTTTCTGAGTTTTCTATTTTGATCACTATGTCATCGACATAAGCTTCCACTCGCTTGCCCTAGTGATCGGCTAAGCATGTTTGAATAGCTCTCTGGTAAGTCGCTCCCGCGTTCTTGAGGCCGAACGACATGGAGGTATAGCAGAAAGCTCCAAACAGGGTGATGAATGCAGTTTTTTCATCATCTTCTTTTGCCAAGCTGATCTGATGGTATCCAAGATAGCAGTCTAGGAAGGACAACATAGAACATCCAGTGTCAAATCAACCACCTGGTCTTTTCTAGGGAGTCCGAAGGAATCCTTCGGACAATGTTTATTGAGATCTGTATAGTCAACGCACATGCGCCAATCCATTTTATTCTTTTTGAGTACAAGAACAGGATTTGCTAGCCACTCAGGATGCAGTACTTCTCTAATGGACCCTACTGCCACTAAGCGAGCTAACTCGGCGCGAATAGCTTCTCTCTTATTAGGCGTGAAATGATGCAATTTTTGTCGAATCGGCCTTGCTTGAGGATAGACCTTCAGCTTGTGCTCGGCCAGTTCTCTCGGGACTCCCGGCATATCCGCAGGTTGCCATGCGAATACATCTCGGTTTTCTTGCAGGAACTGGACGAGCGTGCTTTCCTATTTGTTGTCGAGGCTAGAGCTGATGATGGCTATCTTGCGTTCATCAGTGAACCCCAGGTTGATCCTCTTTGTCTCTTCAGTCGGCCGCATAGAGGTCACGGCTTGAGCTTCATTCGCAGGTACTACGAGGTCTTCCTCAGGCTTTGTGTTTGCCTACGCAGAGGAAGTCGTCGGCGGTTTAGTAGTAAGGGCCACCTGGATAGTTCCCCGAAAGCATTCCGCGGCACCTTGGAAGTCAGCGCGCACGGTGATGATTCCTTGTGATCCTGGCATCTTCAATATAATGTACGAATAGTGCGGAATGGCCATGAATTTTGCCAATCCTGGCCTGCCAATCATGGCGTTGTATCCACAGTCGAAACTCGCCACCTCAAACTTCAGGAACTCGGTTTTGTAGTTTTCTGGAGTTACAAAGGTAACGGGCATGTAGATGTGTCCGAGCGGGTATTCTCCTTCGGTCGACACAATGCCAAAGAAAGGGGTGTCTGACTCGGTGAGGTCTTTGAGTGCGACCCCCAAGCCCAAGAGCATCCGGGGGAAGGTAACATTGATGCTGCTTCCCCCGTCCACTAGTACTTTCTTTACCCTGCTCTCTCGGATCACCGGATCGACGAGGAGCGGTACTTGCCCGGATGGTCGAAGTTGAGCCATTGATCCACCCGACTGAAGGTGATTGGATACTCTGACCACCGATAGGGGGCTGGGGCACTGGTAGTTGCCACCAGTATATGTCGGTCGTTGAGCTTCTGTTGCCTTCTGTTCTCCTGCGACCCGTGTCCTCCAAAGATGACGTTGACCTCCCCGTTGATGCACAGGAATGCTCCACCCCCTCCCCCTTCCTGTTGCTGAGGCCACCGGGGCTCACCAGGCCCTCCTCGTGGTGGGGGAGGTGGTAGAGGCTGGAACGGTCGGCCATTCCCGACAGAATGCTTGAAGTCTCTGTAGTTCCGCAGGGTGTGGCGCATATCCTTGTGATATGGGCACTGGGCATCGAGGATGTCGTCCTGTGTCCGCTCGCCTCCGCAGGGTGCACCTCGGGCTGAGAGACAGGTGGTCCGGCGGTGTGGACCTCTTCACGGGGGCCTCTTCTCCCAATGCTTGTCAGGTTGTTGGTTCGCATCGCGCCGCGGTGCTGGTGGCACAGGTTTCGCTCCCCCGATGAGGTCCTGAGCCCGTTCATCAGTGGTGATGTAGAGGTCCGCTTCTCGAAATAGCTGTTCGGAGGTGGTCGGTGCTTTCTGCAGTATGGCTTGGACGAAGGCCGAGTCATTAGATCCTCGGTAGAAGTCCTCAATCACTGCTGCCTCAGTGACCTCGGGGATGCAATTTCTCATGGTCTGAAACCTCTTAAGGTATGACCAAAGTGTTTCATCCCCCTAGCGCCTGATGGATTTGAGGTCCCATGGCTGCGCAGGCTTGTCGGATAGGGACTGAAAGTTTGCGATGAAGCACCGACTGAAGTCGCTCCAACCATTGATGCAGTGTCGTGGAAGGTGTCATAGCCACTGCAATGCATCCTACCCAAGAACGATGGGCAAGTATGCAGTCATCACGTCTTCGGCCGCCCCAGCGTCCTGGGCGGTAGTCGTATAGACGGCCAACCAGCCTCCTGGGTCCTGCTTAGGCTCATACTTGTCGACGTTGGAGACCTTGAAGTTTGGGGGCCAGTGGATGGCCCTGAGACGTGGAGTAAGCGCTGATACTCCACATGTGTCCTCCTATCGACGGTCATGGTGCCGGTCCCAGGGAGGGGAGTTGCTGATGTGCCGTCTCGATCGTCCCCGGGTCGGGCCACTAGTTGAGGCTGCTGCCAACTCAACTCGGCTGGCGCGACTCCGAGCCGGTGCCTTATCTCGTTTTCGTGTCTTCGTTCGCGTGAAGCATTGATGGAGCTCCGCGCGTCTCGTCGACTGTTGATGGCGTGCCGCAAATCGCTTGGGGGATGAGCGAGGGGTAGAAGGTGATTAGCTTCCCGAGTGAGCAGCCACCGATAGCCCTCAGCATTCGGAGTCCGTGGGAGGCCATCAGCTATCTGAGCCAACACTCCTCTGACTTCACTCGGCGTTTTCATTACACGAGCAAAGTCAAGGTTCAAGTTTCACGCCAAGAGAGGATTCTCTCGGTGTAACCTCGCATCCTGCTCATCTTGTTCTCGATCTCGGTCTTGAGCTTGCCGGCGGTCACGTCGGTGAGAATTCCTCCTTTCTCTAAAGACTCATTCATCAGGAGTTTCTCCTACTTCTGAGACTTCATCCTGGGATACAGGCTGTGCTGGGTCCCGCTCCCCAGCCTCGTGATGTTGCCGAATATTCTGGGTCTGTTCCTTCATCGCCAAGCTTCTCGCTGGGAGGCTCTTCCCCTGGCATGGTTGGCTCGTCATCGGAGATGGGAGATGACTCCAATCTCCCCCCGATGAAGAGGACGTCGGGGTAGAAAGGAGTTGTTATGGTGATAAATTCCTTTTTGTCCTTCTTTGAGGGCGAAGGTGTCGGAAGGATAACTTGACAGGCCTCCATCCCGCTTGCTTCTTTTTTCCTTGTAATCCGTGTCCACTCCTCTGTGGGCGAAGTGGGCAACGGGGTTCTTCGGGTGAGTGAATTCCCGGCTCTCGACTTGTAAGAGGCAGTCTTCATATGAGGCGCAGGAGGTTGCGCTATCTGCTGTCTCATTCCGACTTTCTCGGAGATTTTCGAGGAAGGCCTCTTCTCTGACGGATCCGCTATGCAGTGCAGAATTCCCTTCTCATCTGCTACGGACGAGATGGTCCCGAAGCAGAATATGGATCCAGGGCGGAGAGCGATCTTGCACTGGGAGGTGACAGCAATTGAGCTAGCTTGGATCAACGACACACCCCCTACCTGGCGTGCCAGCTGTCGGTGTTTGGAGCCCGACCGCGCACCCAGGGTTACCCCTCGCGGTGCTTTTGGGTAGGACGATGCTGTTGACTGTAACTCAATGGTTTGTGCGGGATGCACGAGGGATGACAGATGGTTTTCTACAGGTTCGGGCCGCTTTGAGATGCGTAATACCCTACTTCTTGGCATGGATCTTTATGTGGTAGGTTACAAGGGAAGTCTCTAGTATGGAGAAAAGCTAGTGGCTAAGTAGATGGTCGATGATTCTGATGGGGTACCCCCTAAGCCTTATATACTTGATCGTGGGGTATTACATGCGTGTATGATGACGATGTGTACCTAAGTAATAGTGAACTGACTGAACTTATTTTCCTATAATCTTGCCCACCTATCTTTATTTTGTTCTGACATCCGAGGGCGCTGCGCGGGAGAATCGGACCAGCGCTGTGGATAATGTTTAAATCCAACGAACTGCCTGGGCCTAAGTCTGCTTCTTCCTCGTGTCGGCCCATTCTGCCAGCAATTCTCCCCTGGCCCACAAAGGGACGGCCTTGCGAGATAATAGGCCCAAAGCCTTTCGCGAGGCCTTCTTGCCTTCTAGTGGACCCGAGGGATATTCATCCGCCACACAACCCTTGCACCTTGTTGTACTCCTCTCGACACAAGGATGCGAGGAGTATAGAGGTTGCTTAGGAATTAAAATGCCTTATTTGGGCGGCCTCATCGGAGTCGTAGTCCTCATTGCCCACCTGTGGTGCCTACGCTCCAAACTCAACAATATCCCATATGCTTTCGTGAAGTGAGGTTAGATGCTGCCTTATTTTATCACTCCACATACAATAATCTTCACCATCAAAGTATGGTGGTTTGCCTAGGGGTACGGAAAGTAGAGGAGTGCGTTTAGGAATATGAGGATAGCGAAGAGGCATCTAATTATACTTCTTACGGCCTTGGCGCTTCGAAGTGGTAGACTCGGCGTTGGAGGTGGAAGGTGATGAAGAGTCGATCTCATAGTAGACCACCTTCTTCATTTTCTTTTTCTTCTTATCACCTTTCCTATGTGACTTGATGGAGCCGACGGATTCCTCCTTGTGCTTGTCGCCCACCTCCTTCGATGGAGTCCTTTCATCGTTCTTCTTTCCCGGGGCTTTGGGCTTTTCGCCGGTGAACATCTCTCTCTTGGTGTGTTCTCCTGACATCACTTCGAGTTGTTAGACTCTAATGAAGAACTTGGCTTTGATGCCAATTGAAAGTCGCCTAGAGGGGGGTGAATAGGCGAAACCTGAAAATTATGAACTTTGAACATGCACTATACCTGGGGTTAGCGTTACAAATAATTCGGAGTGCGGAAGATAGTTCCTCTTGCTATGAGTTGCTCAATCAATGCGGATAACTTTGAGAGCAAACTCAAAATAATATGAGCAAGGGAACTTTAAAGAGAGGAGAGGGAAGAAACAAATCGAGTGATAAGAATCAACACAAATGAACACGGAGATTTGTTTCCCGAGGTTCGGTTCCAAGGAACCTACTCCCTGTTGAGGAGGCCACAAAGGCCGGGTCTATTCCAACCCTTTCCCTCACTCAATCGATCACTTAGACCAGTTGAGTGCTTCTCCTTAATCACACGGGTCACTAAGACCCTGCAAGGATCACCACACAATTAGGTGTCTCTTGCTAACTTTACAAAGTACTTAGAAGAATTAGAGTGAGAAGAAGAAACCAATCCAAGCAACAAGAGCAATAAAAGAAACAAAAATGACCCTCTCTCAAGTCACTAAGCACTTGAGTTGATTTTGGAACTTGGAGAGGATTTGAGCCTTTGATTGTGTCTTGGAGTGTATGTTTTTTTCTCTAGTATTGAGTGTGAAGGTCTGAAAACTTGGATGGCTTGAATGGTGGTGGTTGGGGGTATTTGTAGCCCCAACCACTATTCCAGCCGTTGCTGTCGATGGGCACACCGGACAGTCCGGTGGTGCACCGGACATGGCACTATTCACTGTCTGGTGCGTGCCATGTCAGCCGACCGTTGGGGTTTAGAGCAGTTGACCGTTGAAGTACTTTGTCCTCTTGTGGCACCGGACAGTCCGGTGCGTTCTGACTTTGCAGTTCTTACTTCTGACTTCTACTCTATTCACTGTACCGTCGTCAGCGTAGTCGATCGTTGGGCGCAGTTGACTGTTGCTCCGTTAGCTCACCGAACAGTCTGGTGCACACTAGACAGTCCGGTGAATTATAGAGGAGTGGCTCTAAGAAAAACCCGAGAGCGGGCAGTTCGCGAGGTGCCTCGGCCTGGGCACCGAATAGTGTCCGGTGCGCCACTGGCTGCACCAATACTTGTTTTTGCTCCAAACTTTGTAGAATTCCCCAACTCATTTTCTTTGTTGGTTTACATTGAACTTTATGCACCTGAGATAAATGACAACTAGGCAAACTAGTTAGTCCATGTGGTTTGTAATGGGTGTCAAACACCAAATCGATTATAGGAAATGGTTAAGCCCATTTCCCTTTCACCAATTTTAGATGACGTTGCAGTAGCATATACAAGAGAAACCCATTCTCTTACGAAATGTATAAAAGAATCATTTCTTGGAGCAACGGATCTTTGATACCAATCAAATTCGCAGTGGAAGCATTTGTTTTTGCCCAAAAATTCCTTTTTAATTTGAGACTACACACATAATAGACTTGGAAATGAAGTTAGTCTCAAAGATCAAATTATAGACCATTCTCCCCCTAAATGTGTGCATACAAGTGATGAATATTTGTTTAACTTTATGCACTTGGACTTGTGAGGCCCGGGGATTAAGTTCTACAATTTGAACCTTGGTACAAATAAAGTATGAAAATGTGAAATTGTACCAATTTATAATTATAATCAAAAGGTATACTAATAGACATGATATGCAATATTTTAAACCAAGATTCTTTAGAAGTTAGCATGTTCGTCTCATACCTCACTAAGATAACTTAAGACTAACTCATGACATCACCACAAGAGGTATTAATCAAATATCTAGAGATTCTTTAATCGTCACCACAATTGCAACCACGTGGTGTGACTTAAGATGTTGCATACACATTCACACACTAGCATGTAAGAGCATAGATACACAAATGTAATACAATAGTTCATGGAGTGACACACCTTTGTTCTATGCCACATGGTCTCCATTATAATCATAAATTTCCTTCTTAGCTTTTGGCTGGCTTGACATTTCAAAGAGAAACTTATCCTCTCCAAAAGATCAAGAAAAACTCATTTTCTTGATAGGTGAGAGCACCTAGAGGGGGGTGAATAGGTGATCCTGTAGAATTCAACACTAAATTCCAACAACCTTGATTATAAAAATATTAGTGCGGGTTAATCAAGTCAATGAGACGAGCTCTTGCGAACACAGACAATCAAAGAAGGAACAATTACAAGAGACATGCGATTTTATCTGGTGGTTCGGCCAAGTAACACTTGCCTACTTCCACGTTGTGGCGTCCCAATAGACGAGGGTTGCACTCAACCCCTTTCAAGTGATCCAATGATCAACTTGAATACCATGGCTTTTCTTCCTTATCTCTTTTTCCCGTTTGTGAGGAATCTCCACAAGTTGGAGTCTCTCGCCCTTACAACAAAGATCAAAATGAAAGCACAAGAGTAAGGTTGGGGAGCAACACACACAAATCCACAGCACACACACACACACAAGCCAAGACTTGAGCTCAAAATGAAGCACAAAGAGTTCACAACTAGAACGGAGCTCAAATCACTAACACAATCGATCAAGTGCGCGGAGACGGAGTGTGGGAGACATAGAATACTTAGTGAATGCCATGGGTGTCTCCTCCATGCGCCTAGGGGTCCCTTTTATAGCCCCAAGGCAGCTAGGAGCCGTTGGAGGCCAACAAGGAAGGCCAAAGTTGCCTTCTGTCGGGTGGTGTACCGGACAGTCCGGTGCACCACCGGACAGTCACTGTAGATGGTCCGGTGTGGATCTCCTTCCTATTTTGGCGCAGATGACCGTTGCAGCGCCGAGTCAGTTGGCGCACTGGACACTGTCCGGTGCACACCGGACAGTCTGGTGCCCCCTGCCAATCGTTGGCGCGGGCCACGCGTCGCCCGCGGATTGCGCGGCCGACCGTTGCGCTGGCGGCCATTGGCTCACCGGACAGTCTGGTGAATTATAGCCATACGCCGCCAAACTTTTCCCGAGAGTGGCCTGTTCACCGGAGGCTGTCCTGGCGCACCAGACACTCTCCGGTGCACCACTGGACAGTCCGGTGTGCCAAGCCGAGCTGGACTTCGGCTGTACCAAGCCAAGTCTTTTGCATTTCTTTTCTTCTCTTCTTTTCTCTGTTTCTAGCACTTAGACAATATATGTTAGTACTCAAAACAATGTACTAAGTCTAGAAACGTACCTTGTTACATGATTTGCACTTGTTGCTTGTTTGTCACATAATCAACTCACTTGATATGTGTTGGACACTTAATCACCAAAACATTATAGAGATGGCCCAATGGCACATTTCTCTTTCAATCTCCCCCTTTTTGGTGATTTATGCCAACACATCACAAAGCAACAAAGATAAGTGCAACATTGATGCAAATAATATTGTTTTTGACTCTAATTTGGCATATTTGGATCATTCTTTGCCACCACTTTGTTTTTGCAAATCAAATTCATTTTCCTATCTCTAAGTCAAACTCACTTGTTTGGGCATAAAGAGAGATATTCCAAGAGTGAAATTGATCAAGATCCAAAAACTCCCCCTTTTTCCCATAATCATAAATTCTCCCACAAGAGACCAAATTTTGCAATAAGAGCATTTTGACAAATCAAAAGTTCCAACTCTATTGTCTTCAAAATTCACAAGTGGTAGCTGATCCGTTTGCTTTGGCCTTAACTTCTCCCCCTTTGGCATTAAGCACCAAAACGGGATCATTTTTGGCCCTTTAACCCCATTGCCGCACCAAAAATGTCAATTAAGAGCAAAAAGGCAATAAGATCATAAGGATGAACTTGGAGGTGAGTACACTAATACCGGAGTGCAGTGGAAGTCTTGGCATGGTCCAAGTTCACCTTTTCCTTTCAATTCACCTTTGAGACTTGTCGGGGACCGTAATTAGGGGTACCCCCAAGGCTCCTAATCTCAGCTGGTAACCCCCATCAGCACAAAGCTGCAAAGGCCTGATGGGCGCAATTCCAGTCAAAGGCTCAGTCCACTCAAGGGACACGATCTCACCTCATCCGAGCCCAGCCTCGAGCTGGAACGGTAGACCAAGGCAGATTCGCGCCTCGCCCGAGGGTCTCCTCAAGCAATGGGCGCACCTTCGACTCGCCCGAGGCCCAGTTCGGGCGGGCTTCACGGAGAAGCAACCTTGGCCAGATCGCCCCGCCAGCCGACCAGATCGCAGGAGCATTTAATGCAAGGATCGCCTAACACCTTATCCTGACGGGTGCTTTCCAGTCGACAAGGCTGAAGTGACCGCAGTCACTTCGCCCCTCCACTGACTGACCTGACAGGAAAACAGCGCCGCCTGCGCTGCTCCGACTGCTGTACTACCCGCCAGGGTGAGGCTGACAGCAGCCAAGTCTAGCCTCAGACGCCATAGGAATCTCCGCCTCGCCCGACCCCAGGGCTCGGACTCAACCTCGACTCCGGAAGACGGTCTCCGCCTTGCCCGACCCCAGGGCTCGGACTCAACCTCGACTCCGAAAGACGGTCTCTGCCTCGCCCGACCCCAGGGCTCGGACTCAACCTCGACTCCGGAAGACGGTCTCCGCCTCGCCCGACCCCAAGGCTCGGACTCAACCTCGACCTCTTACGACGGTCTCCGCCTCGCCCGACCCCAGGGCTCGGACTCAGCCTTGACCTCGGAGGAGTCACCACATCGCTCAGGCCAACCACACCATAAGGGGGACCATCATTACCCTACCCCTAACTAGCCCAGGCTACAGGGAACAAGACCGACGTCCCATCTGGCTCGCCCCTATAAAACAAGTAATGATGGCGCCCCACGTGCTTCATGATGACGACGGTTCTCAGCCCCTTACGGAAGCAAGGAGACGTCAGCAAGGATTCAACAGCCCCGACAGCTGTGCTTCTACAGGGCTCAAGCGCTCCTCCGACGGCCACGACGCCACATGAACAGGGCTCCAACACCTCTCAGACAGCCACGTTGGCATGTACATAGGGCTCTAGCTCCTCTCTGCTAGACACATTAGCACACTGCTACACCCCCCATTGTATACCTGGACCCTCTCCTTACGTCTATAAAAGGAAGGTCCAGGGCCCTCGTACGAAAAAGGGTGGCCGCGTGGGAGAACGGGCTGACGCGCAGTCTCACGCCCCCTCTCTCTCTCTCCCTCGTGAACGCTTGTAACCCCCTACTGCAAGCGCATCCGCCCTGGGCGCAGGACAACACGAGGCCGCGGGTTCCCCTTACTATTTTCCCCCTTGTGTCTCCGTCTCGCGTCGACCCATCTGGGCTGGGACACGCAGCGACAATTTACTCGTTGGTCCAGGGACCCCCCGGGGTCGAAACGCCGACAGTTGGCGCGCCAGGTAGGGGACTGCTGCGTGTTGACGAACAGCTTCCCGTCAAGCTCCAGATGGGGAGTCTCCAGCAACCTCTCCAACCCGGGACGAAGCTCCGTTTCGGGAGTCTCGAGTTCATGTCCCTCGACGGCAGCTACGACATGATACTCCTTCCTCCGCCGCGCGACAACGACAATGGCGGCCGTTAGCCCGCCCGCCGGCGGCGGAATCGACGACGTCTTCTCCGCGTGGCGGAAGAACAACATCCGAGTCTGTCCCGTCACCTTCCCCGTCGACGGGGAAGGAGGCGGGGCAATCGTGGCCAAGCAGGAGGCGGCGCCTCGTCAGCTGTCGAGCGAGTCGACGACGCCGGCACCCCAGCGGGGGACACGTCGGGCGTTGACCTCGCGTCTGAGACGAAGATGAGCGTCGTTTCCCCGCGACACGCGAACCCCGAGCAGACGGGCGACGCCAGCACGCTCGCGAAGGACTTACTGGGCGTTAGCCTCGTACCTGAGATAACGGTGCAGTCCGTCCCCGACGCGACTTTGTCACCGTCCGTCGATCAAGAGGTACCGTCCGTTTCCCATCCTGTGCCTTTTAGATTTAGCTTCGACCCACCAAGCGATCCCGCTTTGGTGGACGCTTTCATAAAGGCATATCCGAACCTTCCGGGGTACCATATATGGTCAACCTGGGATAGATTGACGACCGTCTCGACCTACGGGCCCCCGGGTCCCGAGGAAGACGACGAGCCCGACTCTGGTTGGGATTTCTCCAGGCTCGATAACCCCAGTGCCATGCGGGACTTCATGACCGCATGCGACTACTGCCTCTCCGATTGCTCCGATGGTAGCCACAGCCTCGGCGACAAGGACTGTGGCCCAAGTTGCGAATGTTTCCACGTCGATCTAGGGGGTCCCGACGAAGGCAACCACCTTGGTACGCCAGAGAACAGCGATCCCCCTAGGCCTGCGCCTCGCATTGACATCCTTCGGGAGCTAGCTGTGGTCCCAGTCCCTGTGGAGGGTCAGGACACACAGCTCAAGCAAATCCGCGAGATGCAGGCCAGGCTCAACGAGGAAGCAGGACAACTTGTGCAGCTCCGGCAGAACATCGGGCAGGAGCGAGCAGGCCGAGCACCGGCCGGAGAAGCGCGTCAGCTGGCCCAGGACGTCTAGCATCACATCACCGACGATGCCAGGGCAAGGCTGCCCCCGGCTTCCAGTGTGGTCGGCCAGAACCTGGCTGCAGCAGCAATACTACTCCGAGCAATGCCGGAACCATCCACCACCGAGGGGCAGTGTATCCAGGGAGAGCTCAAGAATCTCCTGGAGGATGCTGCGGTCCGACGGGCCGAAAGCTCTGCCTCCCGAAGGCAAGGATACCCCCCGGAGCATCGCGTCGCGACTTCCCGATTCATGGGGGAAGCCTCGGTCCACACCGGGCGCACGCGGGACACAGCGCCTGCGGCCCCGGGCCGCCTCGGCAACGAGCACCATCGCCACGACCGTCGAGCCCACCTCGACGAGAAGGTGCACCGAGGCTACCACCCCAGGCATGGGGGACGCTACGACAGCGGGGAAGATCGGAGCCCTTCGCCCGAACCACCCGGTCCGCAAGCTTTCAGCCGGGCCATACGACGGGCGCCGTTCTCGACCCGGTTCCGGGCCCCGACTACCATCACCAAGTACTCGGGGGAGACGAGGCCGGAACTATAGCTCGCGGACTATCGGCTGGCCTGCCAGCTGGGTGGAACGGACGATGACAACCTCATCATCCGCAACCTCCCCCTGTTCCTCTCCGACGCCGCCCGAGCCTGGTTGGAGCATCTGCCTCCTGCGCAGATCTCCAACTGTGACGACCTGGTCAAAGCCTTCGTCGACAACTTCCAGGGCACATACATGCGTCCTGGGAACTCCTGGGATCTCCGAAGCTACCGCCAGCAGCCGGGAGAATCCCTGTAGGATTACATCTGGCGATTCTCGAAGCAGCGCACCGAGCTGCCCAACATCACCGACTCAGATGTCATCGGCGCGTTCCTCGCCGGCACCACTTGCCTTGACCTGGTGAGCAAGCTCGGTTGCAAGACTCCCACCAGGGCGAGCGAGCTGATGGACATCGCCACCAAGTTCGCCTCCGGCCAGGAGGCGGTCGAGGCCATCTTCCGAATGGACAAGCAGCCTCAGGGGCGCCAGCCGGATGACGTCCCCGAGGCGTCCGCTCAATGCGACGCGAGGAAGAAGGGCAAAAAGAAGTCGCAAGCGAAACGCGACACCGCCGACGCAGACCTTGTCGCCGCCGCCGAGCACAAGAACACTCGAAAGCCTCCCGGAGGCGCCAACTTGTTCGACAAGATGCTCAAGGAGTCGTGCCCCAATCATCAGGGTCCCGTCAAGCACACCCTTGAGGAGTGCGTCATGCTTCGGCGCTACTTCCATAAGGCCGAGCCACCGACGGAAGGTGGCAGAGCCCCCGACAATGACAAGAAGGAAGCCCGCAAAGCAGAGGAGTTCCCCGAGGTCCATGACTGCTTCATGATCTACGGTGGGCAAGTGACAAACGCCTCGGCTCAGCACCGCAAGCAAGAGCGCCGGGAGGTCTGCTCGGTGAAGGTGGCGGCGCCAGTCTACCTAGATTGGTCCGACAAGCCCATCACCTTCGACCAAGGCGACCACCCCGACCGTGTGCCGAGCCCGAGGAAGTTCCCGCTCGTTGTTGATTCCGTCATCGGCAACGTCAGGCTTACCAAGGTCCTCATGGACGGAGGCAGCAGCCTCAACATCATCTACGCGCGACACCCTCGGGCTCTTGCAGATCGATTTGTCCTCAATCCGGGCCGGCGCGGCGCCCTTTCACGGGATCATTCCCAGGAAGCGTGTCTAGCCCCTTGGACAACTCGATCTGCCCGTCTGCTTCGGGACTCCCTCCAACTTCCGAAAGGAAACCCTCGCGTTCGAGGTGGTCGGGTTCCGAGGAACCTACCCTGCGGTGCTAGGGAGACCATGCTACGCCAAGTTCATGGTCGTCCCCAACTACACCTACCTCAAGCTCAAGATGCTGGGCCCCAACGGGGTCATCACCGTCGGCCCTACATACCGACACGCGTACGAATGCGACGTGGAGTGTGTGGAGTGCGTCGAGGCCCTCGCCGAATCTGAGGCCCTCATTGCTGACCTAGAGAGCCTCCCCAAGGAGGTGCCAGATGCGAAGCGCCACGCCGGCAACTTCGAACCAGCAGAGGCGGTTAAGTCCGTCCCTCTCGACCCCAGCAATGACGCCTCCAAGCAGATCCGGATCGGCTCCGAGCTCGACCCCAAATAGGAAGCAGTGCTCGTAGACTTTCTCTGCGCGAACGCCGAGGTTTTTGCGTGGAGTCCCTCGGACATGCCTGGCATACCGAGGGAAGTCGCCGAGCACTCACTGGATATCCGAGCTAGAGCCCGACCCGTGAAGCAGCCTCTGCGCTGATTCCACGAAGAAAAGCGCAGAGCCATAGGCAAGGAGATCCACAAGCTGATGGCTGCAGGGTTCATCAAAGAGGTATTCCATCCCGAATGGCTAGCCAACCCTGTGCTTGTGAAAAAGAAAGGTGGGAAATGGCAGATGTGTGTAGACTACACTGGTCTAAACAAAGCATGTCCGAAGGTTCCCTACCCTCTGCCTCGCATCGATCAAATCATGGATTCCACTGCTGGGTGCGAAACCCTATCGTTCCTCGATGCCTACTCAGGGTATCACCAAATCAGGATGAAAGAGTCCGACCAGCTCGCGACTTCTTTCATCACACCTTTTGGCATGTACTGCTACATTACTATGCCATTTGGTTTGAGGAATGCGGGCGCGACATACCAAAGGTGCATGAACCACGTGTTCGGACAGCACATTGGCCGAACGGTCGAGGCTTACGTCGATGACATCATAGTCAAGACGAGGAAAGCCTCCGACCTCCTCTCCGACCTTGAAACGACATTCAAATGTCTCAAAGCGAAAGGCGTAAAACTTAATCCCGAGAAGCGTGTCTTCGGAGTCCCCCGAGGCATGCTCCTGGGGTTCATCGTCTCCGAGCGGGGCATCGAGGCCAACCTGGAGAAAATCGCGGCCATCACCAACATGGGGCCTATCAAGGACTTGAAAGGAGTACAGAGGGTCATGGGATGCCTTGCGGCTCTGAGCCGCTTCATCTCGCGCCTCGGCGAAAGAGGCTTGCCCCTGTATCGCCTCTTAAGGAAGACCGAGCGCTTCACTTGGACCCCCGAGGCCGAGGAAGCCCTCGGGAACTTGAAGGCGCTCCTTACAAGCGTGCCCATCCTGGTGCCCCCCGCTGCTGGAGAAGCCCTCTTGATCTACGTCGCCGCTACCACTCAGGTGGTCAGCGCCGCGATCGTGGTCGAGAGACGAGAAGAAGGGCACGCATTGCCCATCCAGAGGCCGGTCTACTTCATCAGTGAGGTATTGTCCGAGACAAAAATCCTCTACCCGCAAATTCAGAAGCCACTGTACGCGGTAATTCTGACATGGCGAAAGTTGCGTCACTACTTCGAGTCTCATCCGGTGACTGTGGTGTCATCCTTCCCCCTGGAGGAGATCATCCAGTGTCGAGAGGCCTCGGGTAGGATTGCAAAGTGGGTGGTGGAGATCATGGGCGAGATGATCTCGTTCACCCCTCGGAAGGCCATCAAGTCCCAAGTCTTGGCGGACTTTGTGGCTGAATTGGTCGACACCCAGCTTCCAACAGCTCCGATCCAGCCGGAACTCTGGACCATGTTTTTCGACGGGTCGCTGATGAAAACAGGAGCGGGCGCGGGTCTGCTCTTCATCTCACCCCTCGGGAAGCACCTCCGCTACATGCTGCGCCTCCATTTCCCGGCGTCCAACAACGTGGCCGAGTATGAGGCTCTGGTTAACGGGTTGCACATCGCCATCGGGCTAGGGGTCCGGCGCCTCGACGCTCGTGGTGACTCGCAGCTTGTCATCGACCAAGTCATGAAGAACTCCCACTGCCGTGACCCGAAGATGGAAGCCTACTGCGACGAGGTTCGGTGCCTGGAGGACAAGTTCTACGGGCTCGAGCTCAACCACGTCGCTCGACAATACAATGAGACTGCAGACGAGCTGGCTAAGATAGCCTCGGGGCAAACAACGGTTCCTCCGGACGTCTTCTCCCGAGACCTACATCAACCCTCCGTCAAGACCGACGACACGCCCGAGCCCGAGAAGGCCTTGGCTCTGCCCGAGGCGCCCTCGGCCCAGCCCGAGGCGCCCTCAGCTCAGCCCGAGGCAGCCTCGGCCCCGCCCGAGGCACCCTCGGCCCCCGAGGGTGAGGCACTATGCATCGAGGAGGAGCAGAATGGGGTCACGCCTAATCAAAATTGGCAGACCCCATACCTGCAATATCTCCACTGAGGAGAGCTACCCCTCGACAGAGCCGATGCTCGGAGACTGGCGCGGCGCGCCAAGTCATTCGTCTTGCTGGGTGACGGAAAGGAGCTCTACCACCGCAGCCCCTCAAGCATCCTCCAACGATGCATATCCATCACCGAAGGTCAGGAGTTATTGCAAGAAATACACTCGGGGGCTTGCGGTCATCATGCAGCACCTCGAGCCCTCGTGGGAAACGCCTTCCGACAGGGTTTCTACTGGCCAACCGTGGTGGCCGACGCCACTAGGATTGTATGCACTTGCCAAGGGTGTCAATTCTACGCAAGGCAGACCCACCTGCTCGCTCAGGCTCTGCAAACAATACCCATCACCTGGTCGTTTGCTGTTAGGGATGAAAACGGGACAGATACAGCCGGATACAGGGTCATCCCGTATCCTACCCTAATGTATTTCTCTCGGATACAGGACTGGATACAGGTAGTTAAGATTTGGGACGGATACAGGATGGGACCGAGTAATAATTTGGACGGGTAAGAAACGGATAACGGATACTACTCGGGTAGGTACCGGATAATTGTCGGGTAGTTCATCCGATGATATTAATTGCCCAACCATCCATAAGTTAAGCAATACATAATCATGTATATGATAGATCAGATGTAAGAAAAGAAAACGGAAAAATTGACATCATGCAGTTCAAAGTTGCTTATCACAAGGACATTGTAGAACCAACATCGCAATATTTAAAATTCATAAATATTCTAATTTCACTAAAAAATTGCAAATAAGTTACAAAAACTAATAAACATTTTATATGAAGATAACTCAAGTCCTCGTATGAAAATGATAAAGTGAAGTACTGATTATGTTGAAACTTGGATACTTACACTAATTTCACATGTAACTCATATAAATAAGTGAAAGTGAAAGGAAAGAAACGTGGGCATCTTATAGATCTTATGATCCAAATATTTTTTATGGTTACATATGGACATATGTTGTATCTCCATAAAATTTCACGATTTTTGAGGCTATCTATGTATTATTAATTTCTTATCATAGAAAATCATCAAAATACAATTAAATCATTAAAATATTGTTTAAACAAAAAATTGATGTATTACAAAGTCATAGATCTCTTCAAGCTCTACAATTTTCATATAAACTTTATCTTCATCTGATTTCATATGTAAAAGTTATGATTTTATAACTATATTATGCAGAAAAAGAAAAAACGGGTACCCGAATTCCAGGTACCCGTATCCGACCCAGGATTTTTGGGTACTGACCGGGTATTAGTGATTCTGTATCCTACCCGTATCCGAGGTTCAATATCCGGGTAATACCCGTATCCGTCCCGACAAACAAAATACCTGTATCCGTATCCGAAATTACCTCCCGTTTTGGTACCCGTATCCTATACCCGTTCCGGCTACCCCTCCCATTTTCATCCTTATTTGCTGTGTAGGGTCTGGACCTCGTCGATCCCTTGCAGAAGGCACCCGGGGGCTTCATGCACCTGCTGGTCGCCATCGACAAATTATCCAAGTGGATCGAGGTCCGACCCCTAAACAGCATCAGGTCCGAACACCTAAACAGCATCAGGTCCGAACAGGCGGTGGCGTTCTTCACCAACATCATCCATCGCTTCGGGGTCCCGAACTCCATCATCACCGACAACGGCACCCAGTTCACTGGCAGGAAGTTCCTTGACTTCTACGAGGACCACCACATCCGAGTGGACTGGGCCGCCGTAGCTCACCCCATGACGAATGGGCAGGTAGAGCGTGCCAACGGCATGATTCTACAAGGACTCAAGCCGAGGATCTACAACGACCTCAACAAGTTCGGCAGGCGGTGGATGAAGGAACTCCCCTCGGTGGTCTGGAGTCTGAGGACGACGCCAAGCCGAGCCACGGGCTTCACGCCGTTTTTTCTAGTCTATGGGGCCGAGGCTATCTTGCCCATAGACTTAGAATATGGCTCCCCGAGGACGAGGGCGTACGATGCCCGAAGCAACCAGACAAACCGAGAAGACTCACTGGACCAGCTGGAAGAGGCTCGGGACATGGCCTTACTACACTCGACGCGGTATCAGCAGTCCCTGCGACGCTACCACACCCGAGGGGTTCGGTCCCGAGACCTCTAGGTGGGCGACTTGGTGCTTCGGCTACGACTAGACGCCCGAGGGTGCCACAAGCTCACGCCTCCCTGGGAAGGGTCGTTCATCATCGCCAAGATTCTGAAGCCCGGAACATACAAGCTGGCCAATAGTCAAGGCGAGGTTTACAGGAACGCTTGGAACATCCGACAGCTACGTCGCTTCTACCCTTAAGATGTTTTCAAGTTGTTCATGTACCTCATTTACATACACAAGCAAAGTCTAACTTTCAAGGAAGGGTCAGCCTTGCCTCTGCAAAGCCTGACCCTCCCTCGGGGGCTAGAAGGGGGGAACCCCCTCTGCGTCAAAATTTTCCTCGGAAAAAGTCTTTCCGCCAGAACATCTTTCGTGCTTTTCGACTACTTCGATAGTGGAGTCCTGAAAACGACGGAGTACACTTAAGCAAGCAAGGCCGACCGAGCCGAGGGACTCCTACGCCTCCGGGATACGGATACCTCACTCATCACCTTCTGCGATAAGTAACTCACGCTCGGATAAGGGATTCCGCTGTCCGAACAAAGTCTTAACGCTCGAAAAAAATTTCGGCCGAAACGATTTTTCGTGCCATCTCGACTATATCGATAACAGAATCCTATGGACGAGTAAGAGTACATGTAAGCAGGCAAGGCCGACCAAGCCGAGAGACTCCTACGCCTCCGAGATACGGATACCTCACTCATCACCTTCTGCGATAAGTAACTCACGCTCGGATGAACGATTCTGTTACCGACGAACAAGTCCCGATACTCGAAACAAGGTGAAAAAGAAATGCAGCTTTACAACACGACGACGGTATGTTTTGGCCTCGGCGGCCGCAAAAAACATACGCACACTACAGACAAACTGTCCCTGCAGGTTCAAACGTCAGTAGGGGAACAGCAGCACCCTCGGCATCAACTCCACCTTCGGTGGAATCCGACCCGGCCTCGGACAGCAACATGGTCGGAGGATCTCCAACTCGAAGGAAGATGTCAGCACCGCGCCTGGGCCATCATCGCCAGGGTCTCCTCCAGAAACCCGGCCCAAGCAGACGGCCGGACCGGCCGCTCCATAGCCTCAGCCAGCTGTCTCCCGAGGACACCAGCCCGGCTCATGGCTTCGGCAGCCCGACTCCAGGGTTGGTCCCGCCAGTGGATGACCTGGCCAGGTCCCAGCCGCCACTGCTACGCCTCCTCGGCCTGGGAGGTCCCCCTGCACCCGAGCCGACAAAGTTTCTTCTCCAGCCAACTCCGCCTCTATCCATGCTGGCACCGTTGCCTCCGGCTTCGGCTCATCGCAGAGCAGCCGAGGGTTCCTTCACTAAGCAAGAGAAGCCTTGAGCGGCAAGGCCGACCGAGCCGAGGGACTCCTACGCCTCCGAGATACGGATACCTCACTCGTCACCTTCCTCACAGGGCAACTCACACTTGGTTAAGCGGTCCAGCTAGCCGACAGGCGAGTCCTGGTGCACGAAATGGGGAAGAAACACGGCTTTTCGCCCAAATACACAAAAGTTCAGGCCCCGACAGCCACAATGAACATATGCCGACACTCAAGATGCCATTACAAACGGGACTCCGGTTCCGTTCTCGCGACAACGACCACCACTCTAGGCGGCCAAACAGCAGCAGTGATGACCTCAGGGCAGACGCTGCTGCAACAAGGCCCTCGCCCACGTCTCCAATCGAGGGGCGAGGACAAGCTATCAAAGCCAAAGAGCCGGAGGCCTAGAGCGCAGATGGCAGCGGCGATCTCGTCGGCGACGAGGACTTCTCCGGCCACCTGTCCACCGGCAGATCCCCACTCAAGTCCTCTTGGACGGGTGAGCACCGACCCCCGCACGAAGGCATTGTGCCGGAGCAAGGGTAGGACAGCCCAAGAACATGAACGCCGCCCTAGCAGCGCGCGACGTCTTGGGCGGTCCCCCGATGCGCGCGGCGCAACAGCCGCCTGTACGGCGGGCAGATAGCCGCACTCCGCCCAGCGGTGGGAGGTGGCACTGGAAGCCGTGCCAGAGCCAGCTGAGCCAGCGAACCAGGCACGCTGGAGTTGACAACGCTTGCGGCCGCTCGGCCACGCGTTGTCAAAGTCCGCCCCTTCCGCTAAGCCGGTGAGCGCCCTCTCCCATGAATGCTGAAGGAGGAGGTGGCCCGCCGGCCCGTACGGGAGGTAGAGCTCCGGCTCAGCTCGCCCTCCGCCCCAGCAAGGATGACGAAGATCCTTGAAGCTGAGGGCGGGGGGAGGCCACAGCCCGGCTCGCTTCTCTCCACCAAACTGCCCATTGGTGGGGGAACGCAGCCGGGCTGTCCGACAAAAATCCTTGAAGCCGAGCGATGGCTGAAAGGTGCCAATCTCCACAAGGTCGCGCTCCTCCGACGACAGCAAGAGCAAGGCGGCGCGGGCGCTCCCCATCCGGGGGCTCGGAAGACGGAAGGACGTGACGCATGAGGAAAGTGCGAAGGCATGACTACCACCTAGGAGGTCGATCCCTTTTTAAAGGCGACTCTCCCCGCTCGCGTCCTCAGCCGTCGCGGACTAAGTCTTCACCAACACGCTCCAAGGTCCTCCCCCTACGACACGGGGGCTGGGCCCCACGCGACATGCAAGCTGCCCCAGGACAGAAGAAGCCAAAACGCCGCACGCGGAGCGTGTAACCGCCCAGCGGTTACAAGCATTCCTCCGTCTTCGCCCAAACCAGCGGGTGAAAGGGCGGACCGCCATGCAGGCGGCATGCAACTGCACCAAGGGGGCGCACCCTTTCGACTTCGACGCGTCCAGCATGGAGGCCCAGGCCCACATATCATGTAACCGGCGCGCCGGTTACTACGTGCAAAAAAACTGCAGCGCCACTTGCGCCAGCGCCGCGCCTTCTCGACTACGGAACCGGTGCTGCAACTCGAGGCAACCCTGCGCACGGCCCAGTAGTGCCAACCAGGCACGCCGGTCACGGGTTAGTCAGCCGCGGGAGAAGGCGCGACGGTCGATATGGCCAGAAGTGGGCCGACAGTAATGGCGGCGGCAGGCGGGCGGAAGCAGCAGTCAAATCATCTGCAGGCTCACGTCCCCTCCTGGAACAGCGAGAGAGCTCTCTCCCACGGCGTGAAGACGACGCGCCCGTGTCCCATTCCTCGAACGGTTCGCGCATGCGCAACAGCTGCCTCGCGAACCACTCCTCCCGTCGCATTAACTCCACGGCAGGACAGGCGACACCTTTGGCAGGCGAAGCGGGCGACGCTTCACCTCTGCCATAATGACCGCGTCAAAAAAGGTGCGCCACGTCGTTCAATTTCGTATCCTTTTCCTCTTCCCCTTTCTCTCTCTTGCTACAGGGACCGGGAAAGGGGATACTCCGAAAGGGATCCTTCTCCGCGAAGGAAGCGGGCCCCGAGCCCCCCTACTGATCAGAGGTTCGAAGGCTGGCCCCTCGGAAGGGTTCGACAGCCGCCTCAGAGCACTCGGGCTCCGCGCCCACTACTGGTCAGAGGTTCGAAGGCTGGCCCCTCAGAAGGGTTCAACAGCCACCTTAGGCCACTCGGGCTCCACGCTCACTACTAGTCAGAGGTTCGAAGGCTGGCCCCTCAGAAGGGTTCGACAGCCGCCTCAGGCAACTCAGGCTCCACGCTCACTACTGATCAGGGGTTCGTAGGCTGGCCCCCCGACGGGTTCGACAGTCGCCCCAGAGCACGCAGAGTGAGGGATGACTCTGGGTACGTTCGATACATAACCAAGGCTTAGGCTACGCTCCCGAGGTACCCTAGGACATTTCCGAGACCAGCAGGAGCGATTCTGTAACGGAATCCCATCAGAGGGAGGCATCGAGCCCTCGGACCCTATCGAACGGGACTGGGTCCGGCAAATCACCAGCAGGTACTTTTGGAGCACGCCTCTGGGCCACTTGCCTATGGCGGAACTGCCCGAATTATTCCAACTTAAGTGCCTAAGCCCCGCCTTAGAGGCTAGACCACACTTAAATGGGAATAACCCGTCAATCCCTCGGATCTAGTCCGACACGGCCACTGACAGGATCAAGTACCACAATCTCACTCGATGGTGAGTCACAGAGCAAATACAATAAGGCATAAAACCATGCATGTAAGAGTATTAAAAATTATTACATCACCATCGGAGTTTTGCAAAAGTAGTCATCATTGTTCGAAGTGCAGCGGAATGAAATAAATAAATAGAGAGATGGGGAAGCCTGTCCCATCACTCCTCATGCTCCTCCTCAGCCGAGGCGGGGTCCCACTCGACAGTCCAACCCGGTGGCAAGATGGACGACCAAGTCACTCCCGCAACCATGTCCTCCAGAGAACCTGTAAAATTGTGCCACAAGCAAGGCTGAGTATACTAATACTCAGCTAGACTTACCCGGTGTGAGGAGTCTACTCCTCTACCTCTAGACATGCAGCTGTTTGGCCGTGGGGTTTGGTTGCCAAAAGCACTAGCTGAGTTTCTAAGTCAAGTTTTAACTTTGTCAATTCAAGTGTGACTCTCTTAAGGCTAAATGTGTACTATCTACTCATACATAGTAGCAAACATTATTAGCAATCAACATCTTATATCAACTCATCATATTTCCACTTGTTACTCAATGCAGTACAATGGACCAAGCAGTCTCATTAGCTGCGAGAAGCAGACGATTCGAATCGAGTTTTTATCCTTGCAAGGTAAACCTAAACACACGACGTGGCGAGGCACTCCGTCCCCACACACATCAACCGTCCCCGTCAATTCCCTGGCAGCAGATCAGGGCTCACCGCCTTGGCGTACAATGCCTCACTGACCCCGACTGCCGTCGTGCAGTGACCGCACTTGTACCCACCATAACTGGAATGGGAAACCATGTCTCAGGTCGCGTGAGGGGTAAAGTCCACTGGCAGGTTCAATCAGGTACTAGGCTTACCGATTTATCATATTTCTCGGTATGTGCTTAGTACATTCAAACGCTTGACACAGGTATCTGCACGTTAATCCTTATTCCAAATTTTATCTCGTAGACCACGCATCCCCCGGGATCCGTGTCCACAGACCAACCTCAGTATGATATGAAAGTGGGTACAATCAATTCCTGACCTCGCGCGAGTGCTGGAAAAATCACTCGACTTCTACCGAGATCCCTAATTAGTAAAGCAGCTACTCGACCTAGCATACTAGTATACATCTCAAAAGGAATCCTGAGTTCATGCAACTAGGGTTTCAGACAACTCCTACACTTAAGTGCACAGTACAAGCCTACAAACATTAAGTGTAGTAAAATAGCATATATAAACGGTTATGCATAAAACCGGGGCTTGTCTTCCAAAGCTGGGGCAGGCAGATCCTTTGGTGCAGGCTCGGGTGCTGGATCCGGGGCTACCTCTTGAGCAGCTCCGTGCTCCGGCACGAGGACGTACTCTCCATCAGCAAGGTTACAGTCTATCGAAATGCAATGAACATGCATGTCAAGATTATGCAGGATTTAATAACATTATGCTAAGAGAAGATAAATTAAGTTAGTTAGTAACTTAGGGTTTTCTTGGTCCTGCGGGGCTTTTAGTGGTTTAGGCTTATCACTCTAGGTTTAGGTTTTGTTAAGGATAGGCATAGTGGATTCGTATTTCCCTTATACCTTTCAGTGGACCATTAATCAAGGGTTTTAGGTTGACACAAGTCTCCATTATTCACTTTCCCTTTTTGCATTTTCTATTTATGAATTCTAGTGTAGGTTGAACTACAATAGTGAATTAACTTTTTCTAAAAATTCTGCAAAAATTACAGTGGCTTGCCATTGGTCAATATAGACTGTTCTAGGAAATTGAGGTTCAAACTAAGAAGGCTATGCCTTAGACAAAAATAACAAAAGTTGGGTAAATGGGCCACTTTGTACTACGACTCTTAACTAGGAGTAGGTTCTGCCCTAAGGGTTATTTTTGTTGGCATCTAACAGTAATAATAAACTTCTGTGCCAAAAATCACAGAAGGTTAATTAGTGGTTATTTAGTTGTGATTTTCTAAAGTTTAATGCCAAAAAGGTGCTTATAACTAACTTGTCATTTGAAAAATATCAAACAACAGATTTTGTATTTTTCCTATGTTCAGAATAACAAGGCATTTGTTATCCCAAGGTTTGGAGTGTTTTTGCCTTAGGGTTATTTTTCTAGGGTTTTTCTAAGGTTGCCTTGTTTTCTTAAAATAAGAGGTATCCCAATTATTTTATACTAAACCAGGGTATCATAGATTTTTCTAGTGAACTATTTTAAATAAGTATCTTAATAAAAATAGGAGTGCCCTCTGGTTCATCATTTTAATCACCTTTTCTATTTTTCTTAACCTTAAGCATATTATAAAATAAATGGCAAAAGCTAACTTAATGGGTTGGATAGAGAAGTTTAGCATTTTTAAACAGGTCAGTAGGTGGATATAAACTTCTCCAAATTTTTATAACCCTAGTCAAATAGTGTAACTATTTTTATCCCTATTATTTAGTTTTTGGTCAAAACAGTAATTAAATCAGAACCTTATAGTTTTCTGTAGTACTTAAGGGTTTTATATTTTTCCTAAGCAGTTTATATTATTTAAAGTCTGACAAAATTGGTTTGACCAAATTTGGATGAATAAAACAGGAGTTATGAATTATTAAAGTTCTGTTCAATTTTAAAATCAGATTTAATAAAGGTTTTCTGGAAAAGCAGTTTACACCGAGGACCCTGGGTTATTTCCAAACTAACTCTCTCAGTTATACCCCCGCGCTACTATTCATTTGGGTCTCTGACATTTCACAAAACCCCCCAGACTTCTTTCCTTCTCCCCCTGCGGTCCTTCTCTAGGTTTAAACAGTGCCCGCAAGAAAGAAAAGGGTGGCACGGCTTACCGGCGGCGAGATAGGTCCGGCGAGGGGCGGGGTTGGCTCGGGGAGGCTCTGGCGGTCACAGCGATGTATGGCTCGACGGCGGGGATGGCCGGAATCGCTCGGTTGACGTGCGCAGGCGGGTGTCCTCGTCGGCGGCGGGTGTGCCGGCCAAACCACGGTGATCTAATGCAATCTAATGGCACGGTGAGCTTCACGGGGTGATGTAGGGGCTGTGTGCACAAGGAATCGGAAAATGGTTCAGTGGATTACCCGGTCCACGCACTCCGGCAGGGTTGTGAACTCCGGCGACCGTGGACTGGCCTATCCGGCGAAGCAGGCTTCGATTCCTCGCTTGGGGAGCTTCACCGAGGTGTGCTCACTCGTCTCCTAGGGTTGGACGGGGTTGGGAAAGGCTAGGCTGGCCGGTCCACGACGGCAGGGGCTCGGGTGGCCGCGGACACGCCGTGCACGGGCAAACGGCGGTGAGTTGAGCTCCGGTGAGGTTTGAGCGTGCGCGGAGAAGTGTGGTCGACGCTTGAGTGGGTTTTATAGGCGCGACGCACACAGGGGACACGGGCGCGGCTTGGCGTGGCGCGGGGTCGGGCGCGGGCGTGCTCTGGCGTGCGCAGAGCGCGTCGAACACGTGTAAGTTTTCTTCTGCCCTTGTTCCACAGCTCACCCAAGTCGCAAACGTGCGAATCTTGGCAAAAATCCGGCGCGAGTATTTTCCTGGCACCTAGGGCTGTCTCTCATCCGTGAGTTGCCATGGCAGATATGGCCTAGGTAGGGAGATCTTCGGTCGCCAAATCAGGTATGTCACTCTGCCCACCTCGCGACAAAAGCCATGCCAAGGCATGTCAAACGTCAGGGTCTCGGACTCAACTTTTTCCAGTGGGTGCCCTAGGTGGTATGCCACATTTTTGGTATAGAACATAGGTGGTTTTGGTGCCATCTTCAAGGTGAACACGGTTGATCTTTAGTGTAGGCATAGTTTTTGACTTAGAGAGAATTAGAGAGCTCTAGCTCTCACTCTACTTGGAGATTTGATTTGGGGTTTCTCCAGGGGTCTTTTTGCAATATTTCCTCCCCATAATTGTTGGTTATGAAGTTACTTAAGTTTGGTTAAAGATTAACTCTTGGTTTGCACAAATGCTTATTCTCTCCCCCTTTCAACCATGGCTTTGGAAAGTAGGGTTCAAGAGAGGTCTAGGGTTCTCCCTCCTCTTGCCCAAGGTAGTAAGTGCACAAAAGCTTGAGTGATGCTCTTAGGTCATTGACAAATCTTGATTAGCACAGGGTCTCCAAGGTTCTGATGTTCTCCTTAAGTTTCTACCACATGTGATCATATTCCTTAGTACCAAGGTGTGCTCTAGCCATGGTAACACCTAAGGTGTTATAGCCCTCCCCCCTTAAAGGAATCTCGTCCCGAGATTTTCAGGCAGAGTCCTCTAGAGGGGTGCTATGAAGGTGTACTGGTGTGTGGTTTCTTCTTTTCCTTGAGTCTCTCTAGTTAACTGTTCTTCGAATGTCATCCTTTTTGCAACTTCAGAAGGAAGTCCTTTTTAAGTTAAAACCACAACTTAGACTACCCTTACTATCTAAGTTTTTCTTATAATTGTTTTCAAAGGGCAGGTGGGGTGGGGTTTTGGGCTACATACCGACTCCTTTGGGTAGAAAGTCGGGGAAGCGAGAGCGTAGAAAATCCTCAGTCTCCCATGTAGCTTCTTCTACTGAATGGTGACTCCATTGAACTTTATACATTCTGATTGACCTTGCCCATGTTGATCTCTCCTACTGATCTAACACTTTGACGGGGTACTCTTGATAGGACAAGTCTGGCTCTATCTCAATGTCTGGTTCCGGTAGCACTTCAGTGGGTAGGCGAACACATTTTTGCAGCTGAGATACATGGAACACATTGTGAACTGTTGACATGTGAGGTGGCAATTCCAATTGATAAGCCACAGGTCCACAACTTGCTTTTATCTCATAGGGTCCAATGTAGCGAGGAGCTAACTTGCCCTTGATTTCGAATCTCTGGACACCCTTGGTGGGTGATACCTTAAGATAAACATGATCTCCCACTTCAAACTGCAGAGGCTTCCGCCTCTTGTCATGATAGCTCTTTTGCCTGGCCTAGGCAGCTTCTAGGTTCCTTGTAATAACCCTGACCTTTTCTTCTGCCTCAAGTACCAAATCTGGCCCAAATATTTCCCTTTCTCCTGCTTGAGACCAATTCAGCGGGGTCCTGCATCTTCTTCCATACAAAGCTTCAAAAGGTGCCATCTTTAGACTGGACTGATAGCTGTTATTGTAAGAAAACTCTGCCAAAGACAGACACTTGTCCCAATCCTTTCCGTAGTGCAGTGCACATGCCCTTAACATATCTTCCAGAATCTGATTTACCCTTTCTGTCTGGCCATCTGTTTGGGGATGGTATGCTGAGCTTCGTATGACATGGGTCCCAAGTGATTCTTGGAGCTGCTCCCAAAAGCGTGCCACAAACAGTGCTCCTCTGTCGGATACAATGGTCTTTGGAATACCATGCAATCGCACTATTTGATCAACATAAATTTCTGCATACTTCTCTGTCTTGTGGGTGGTATGCACTGGCAAGAAATGTGCAGTCTTGGTCAGCCTGTCCACAATAACCCAAATGGAATCATGGTGCCTGGAGGTATTGGGCAATCCTACGATAAAGTCCATGCAAATGTCCTCCCATTTCTAGGATGGTATGGGAAGGGGTTGCAAAGGGCCTGCCGCCTTTAAATGACTGGCTTTGATTCTCTGGCAGGTGTCACACTCGGATATATACTTGGCAATTTCTCTCTTCATTCTGGTCCACCAGTATAAAAGATCTGAGATCATGATACATCTTGTTGCTCCCAGGGTGCATGGAGAATTTTGAAAGGTGAGCTTCATCCAGTATCTTCTTTCTGAGCTCAGGGTCCTTGGGAACAACCAATCGATCTCCAAACCATAAAATTCCCTTACTGTCCTGACGGAAGCACTTGTATTTTTCTGCCTTCTGCTTGATCATGTCTTTGATAACCTGAACACCTTTATCCCCAATCTGTGCCTGGACTATTTGCTCTTGCAATGTGGGCTCCACCGAGATATAGTTTAGGTCACTAGAAGAAACAACTTCCAGGTTCAGCTTGCACAATTCATCGCACAGGGTGGTAACTCTTGCATCCATGCTCATACAGTTGCACTGGGCCTTTCTGCTCAAGGCATCTGCCACAACATTGGCCTTGCCTGGATGGTAATGCACTTCCAAATCATAGTCCTTGATTAACTCCAACCATCTCCTCTGCCTCATGTTCAGATCTGCCTGAGTGAAGATGTATTTGAGACTCTTGTGATCAGTGTAGATGTTACAGTGAGCTCCCATCAAGTAGTGTCTCCATATCTTAAGAGCATGAACCACAGCTGCTAATTCCAGATCATGTGTAGGGTAGTTCTACTCATGGGGTCTGAGTGCTCGGGAAGCATAAGCAATCACTCTGTTATCTTGCATCAAGACACATCCCAATCCAGTACCGGAAGCATCACAATAGACTTCAAATGGCTTGGTGTTATCAGGTTGAGCCAGTACTGGGGCTATTGTCAACTGTTGCCTCAAAGTATGAAAGGCATCTTCGCACTTTTGGCTCCAATCATACTTGACTCCCTTCTTTAACAGTTCAGTCGTTGGTTTGGTAATCCTGGAGAAATCCGGAATGAATTGTCGATAGTACCCTGCCAATCCCAGAAAACTCCGAATTTGCCTCACTGTAGTCAGGGGTTTCCAATCCATCACCTCTTGTACTTTCTCAGGATCAACTGATATCCCATCCTGAGAAATTGTGTGACCCAAGAATTTAATCTCCTTCAGCCAGAATTCACATTTAGACAACTTGGCATACAACCGATGGTCACACAGTCTCTGAAGTACATTATGCAAATGCTTGGTGTGCTCGGCCTCATTTTTGGAATAAACCAGAATATCATCAATGAAAACGACCACGAATTTGTCTAACTCTGGCATGAACACTGAGTTCATCAAGTAGATAAAATAAGCCGGGGCATTGGTCAGCCCAAAAGACATCACCAAAAACTCATAAAGCCCATATCTGGTGGAGAAGGCCATCTTTGGAATATCACTGGCACGGATCTTGATTTGATGGTAGCCCGAGCGAAGGTCTATCTTGGAGAATACCTTGGCTCCCACCAATTGATCAAACAAGACATCAATACGGGGTAGTGGGTATTTGTTCTTGATAGTCACCACATTGAGAGGGCGGTAATCAACGCACATTCTCAAGCTCTCATCCTTTTTCTTCACGAATAAGGCAGGACATCCCCAAGGTGAAGTACTTGGGCGAATGAACCCCTTGTCCAACAATTCTTGCAGTTGTTTCTTCAGTTCTGCCAGTTCCGCGGGAGGCATCCTATAGGGTCTCTTAGAGATAGGAGCAGTCCCGGGTTGCAATTCAATTGCAAACTCAATGTCTCTGTCAGGTGGCATTCCTGGCAATTCATCCGGAAAAACATCTGGGTAGTCACAGACTACTGGGATCTTTTCCACTGGGGATTCTATCATAACGAAGGCACAAGAACGGGTGCAACCCTGATCGGGCAAATATAATGTGGTTTCACCACAGGTCGGTGAGTGCACTTCAATGGCCCTAGCTGCAATGTCAATAACTGCCTGATGCCTTGTTAACCAGTCAGTTCCCAATATGATATCCACGCTGTCCAAACCCAATATGAGGAGGGTGGTTTTAATTATTAGACTACCAAACTTTATGGGCACATGCCTGCTGATTTGATTAGTGGCAATCCTGCCTCCTGGTGTTGAAATTGTGATACCCCCATGGGTGTGATGAAAGGGCAATTGACACTTGGCACTAAATTTGGCACTAACAAAGCTATGTGATGCACCAGAATCAAAAAGAATAATAGCAGGACAATTCAAAACTGTAAAGATACCAGTCATGACGGGTGCTCCCTCTGGAATATCAGCCATGGTGGTAAAGTTCAGCTTGCCCTGCCTCACTTGCACCTTCTGTCTCTTGCCTTGATTCTGATTAACATTTTGCCCCTGCCTCTGCTGGTTCCTGGGGCAATTCTTGGCATAGTGTCCGGTGCTGCCGCAAGTGAAACACCTGTTGTCATTTGCCTGGCGATACTGCTGCTGCTGTTGATTGTTCCTCTAAGCTGGAAACTGGGTACGGTTGGGGGCCTGCTGCTGCTGCTGTGGTCGAATCACCCATCTCCCTTGCTGCTGCTGGGGTCCCCTGTTCTGAGTGTCGGACACAATCCTAAAGCGCTGTGGCTGAGCTGAGGGTCCTGCCACAGGGGTCTTCCTCTTCTTTTCTGCCTGTCGAGCTGTAATGCAGTCCTCCTGGGAGATAGCCATGTTGACTAACTCATTGTAGTTGTTGGCCCTGACGGTGTTGAGACGGTCACGGAGCTTAGTGCTGAGCCCCCTTCTGAACCTGTCTCTCTTCTTCTCATCCGTATCTGCATGGTACCCAGCATACTGGCACAGGTCATTAAAAGCCTGAGCATACTGCAACACTATCATGTTGCCCTAAGTGAGTGCCAGAAACTCGTTGAGCTTACGGTCCATAATGCCAGCTGGGATATGGTGTCCTCTGAAAGCTGCCTTGAACTCTCTCCAATCCACTTCATGGTCAGCTGGTTGCATAGCAAGATAGTGGTCCCACCACGTCCGCGCGGGTCCGCGAAGCTGCTGGGTGGCGAACCTGACCTTAGTCACCTCGGAACAAACTCCATTGAGTAGTGGGAATTTAGATTCCACTACCCTTAGCCATACATCAGCATCAAGTGGATCCTCCGCCCTGGTGAACAACGGCGGCTGAGTACTGAGGAACTCCTGGTAAGTGGCCACTACGGGGTGACGCTGATGATCTCCACCACCATAGTGCTGAGGTGGTGGCTGACGCTGAGCTAGCTGCCTCAAGATCTCATTCTGCTGAGCCATTAGCTCCTGCAGAGTGGGAGGTGGTGGCGGCGGTGGAGGAATGCGCTCATTCTGGCCACGACGCGCTCTCCCAGCCATCTGAAAAATCACATATATACTTAACACCATATCTCCAAATTCAAGGTTTAATCGCGGCAAAATAGTCAAAAGCAGATTGATAGATTCCGATATAAACCAAAAAGCATAAACCTTCCGTCCAAATTTAAATTTGACATCATCCATCAACCAAACTTCCAAAAGAGTTTATCACGGTTACATCAATGGTCCCAAAAAGACTCAACTCTACCTAGCCTAGTACCCTAAGGGTGCAAAAGCTAAGCTAGCGGCGAGGAGTCCTACCATCACCAACTTCTAACGCTATCCCTGACACCTAGTGAGCGAACGAGGCAACACTCGACTCGGGGGAAGGTGGCCTCCCTGAGCCAGCAGTGTCCACGCTGGAGGCAGGCTCCTCCCCTCCCTCAATGTCGACGTCCTCATTAGCCTCCACATCCTGGATCTCCTGGTGATGCATATCTAGGTGCTCATTAGCCTCAGCAAGCTGCTGCTGGGTGTTGATGAGCTGATCTTCGAGAACCTCGATGGTGTTCTCCCTGGTCCCCACCAATTCCTCCAGCTCTTGGATCTCATCGGACAACTATTCCACTTGTAAGTCCTTTTCCACCATGTCCTAGGACAAGTCAACCACAAGCTCCTCCCTGTTGTCCAGGGTGATCTTGGTTGCCTCCAACAATGCCATCAGATGGGACATTGTCTCGCCGCGCATCACTTGCAGACGGTACAAGGCATTCATGCACCGCACTATCAAATGAGCAGTCTGTCCCGGGTAGATAGCCCAGATATCCTTGACATGCTCCACCCGATCCTTCCACATCGGGTCGTCCTCCTTCTCAGCGGGGAACAAGCCAATGGGGTGGGTGGAAAGCTCCAAGGGGTGAAATCCGCAGAAAGTAGTCAATCCATGCAGAGCGATCGCCTCGATCGTGTCCTCAGCTTGGTATCCAAAGGACTCAGAGTCTAGTGAACACCAGCCTGGCTGCAGGGGATGAGGCTCCAAGGTCATCCTCACCCTACAGCGGGGCACCCGGTGCTTCTCGAACTGCTGCACCGCGTAGTGAGGGGGTGTCATGTATCCGGCCCCGAAGTACCTCCCACAAAATGCGGGGAAAACCCTCTCGTGCAAGCCCGTCAGTGTGGGACAGTGCATTCCCGTCATCTGAGGATCCGTGGGAAGCCATCTGTGTACGGTTAAGCGTAAGTAAAAGAAAAGAATTATAAAAAGAACAAGAAATAAAACTCTGCTTCTCTCCGATTAAAAAAATGGTATTAGGATACTTAGCTGGTCATCATTTTGTTTTTAAATCTTTACTCAATTATCCATTTGCTTAATTAAGAATGCATGCATGCTCGCCCTAAATGACCTCACATTAATGAAAAGGGAATAGGGAAGAACTCCCATCTTGTAAAGTGGCCTGAGGGGCCTAATAACTTAGCCACCTAGCTACCCTTCTATCATCCTAAGGCTTCACGTCCTAGGTCTATCCTGCTCGTCCTACTATCTATCCAACATTGTTTCTATCAAATTTTACTTCGGAAAAGGATGGTATTTATATCTTATTGATTCCTCTGTGGTGGTACAAGCTCCGATACCAGCTGTGGCGGAACTGCCCGAATTATTCCAACTTAAGTGCCTAAGCCCCGCCTTAGAGGCTAGACCACACTTAAATGGGAATAACCCGTCAATCCCTCGGATCTAGTCCGACACGGCCACTGACAGGATCAAGTACCACAATCTCACTCGATGGTGAGTCACAGAGCAAATACAATAAGGCATAAAACCATGCATGTAAGAGTATTAAAAATTATTACATCACCATCGGAGTTTTGCAAAAGTAGTCATCATTGTTCGAAGTGCAGCGGAATGAAACTAACGATAAATAAATAGAGAGATGGGGAAGCCTGTCCCATCACTCCTCATGCTCCTCCTCAGCCGAGACGGGGTCCCACTCGACAGTCCAACCCGGTGGCAAGATGGACGACCAAGTCACTCCCGCAACCATGTCCTCCAGAGAACCTGTAAAATTGTGCCACAAGCAAGGCTGAGTATACTAATACTCAACTAGACTTACCCGGTGTGAGGAGTCTACTCCTCTACCTCTAGACATGCAGCTGTTTGGCCGTGGGGTTTGGTTGCCAAAAGCACTAGCTGAGTTTCTAAGTCAAGTTTTAACTTTGTCAATTCAAGTGTGACTCTCTTAAGGCTAAATGTGTACTATCTACTCATACATAGTAGCAAACATTATTAGCAATCAACATCTTATATCAACTCATCATATTTCCACTTGTTACTCAATGCAGTACAATGGATCAAGCAGTCTCATTAGCTGCGAGAAGCAGACGATTTGAATCGAGTTTTTATCCTTGCAAGGTAAACCTAAACACACGACGTGGCGAGGCACTCCGTCCCCACACACATCAACCGTCCCCGTCGATTCCCTGGCAGCAGATCAGGGCTCACCGCCTTGGCGTACAATGCCTCACTGACCCCGACTGCCGTCGTGTAGTGACCGCACTTGTACCCACCATAACTGGAATGGGAAACCATGTCTCAGGTCGCGTGAGGGGTAAAGTCCACTGGCAGGTTCAATCAGGTACTAGGCTTACCGATTTATCATATTTCTCGGTATGTGCTTAGTACATTCAAACGCTTGACACAGGTATCCGCACGTTAATCCTTATTCCAAATTTTATCTCGTAGACCACGCATCCCCCGGGATCCGTGTCCACAGACCAACCTCAGTATGATATGAAAGTGGGTACAATCAATTCCTGACCTCGCGCGAGTGCTGGAAAAATCACTCGACTTCTACCGAGATCCCTAATTAGTAAAGCAGCTACTCGACCTAGCATACTAGTATCCATCTCAAAAGGAATCCTGAGTTCATGCAACTAGGGTTTCAGACAACTCCTACACTTAAGTGCACAGTACAAGCCTACAAACATTAAGTGTAGTAAAATAGCATATATAAACGGTTATGCATAAAACCGGGGCTTCTCTTCCAAAGCTGGGGCAGGCAGATCCCCTGGTGCAGGCTCGGGTGCTGGATCCGGGGCTACCTCCTGAGCAGCTCCGTGCTCCGGCACGAGGACGTACTCTCCATCAGCAAGGTTATAGTCTATCGAAATGCAATGAACATGCATGTCAAGATTATGCAGGATTTAATAACATTATGCTAAGAGAAGATAAATTAAGTTAGTTAGTAACTTAGGGTTTTCTTGGTCCTGCGGGGCTTTTAGTGGTTTAGGCTTATCACTCTAGGTTTAGGTTTTGTTAAGGATAGGCATAGTGGATTCATATTTCCCTTATACCTTTCAGTGGACCATTAATCAAGGGTTTTAGGTTGACACAAGTCTCCATTATTCACTTTCCCTTTTTGCATTTTCTATTTATGAATTCTAGTGTAGGTTGAACTACAATAGTGAATTAACTTTTTCTAAAAATTCTGCAAAAATTACAGTGGCTTGCCATTGGTCAATATAGACTGTTCTAGGAAATTGAGGTTCAAACTAAGAAGGCTATGCCTTAGACAAAAATAACAAAAGTTGGGTAAATGGGCCACTTTGTACTACGACTCTTAACTAGGAGTAGGTTCTGCCCTAAGGGTTATTTTTGTTGGCATCTAACAGTAATAATAAACTTCTGTGCCAAAAATCACAGAAGGTTAATTGGTGGTTATTTAGTTGTGATTTTCTAAAGTTTAATGCCAAAAAGGTGCTTATAACTAACTTGTCATTTGAAAAATATCAAACAACAAATTTTGTATTTTTCCTATGTTCAGAATAACAAGGCATTTGTTATCCCAAGGTTTGGGGTGTTTTTGCCTTGGGGTTATTTTTCTAGGGTTTTTCTAAGGTTGCCTTGTTTTCTTAAAATTAGAGGTATCCCAATTATTTTATACTAAACCAGGGTATCATAGATTTTTCTAGTGAACTATTTTAAATAAGTATCTTAACAAAAATAGGAGTGCCCTCTGGTTCATCATTTTAATCACCTTTTCTATTTTTATTAACCTTAAGCATATTATAAAATAAATGGCTAAAGCTAACTTAATGGGTTGGACAGAGAAGTTTAGCATTTTTAAACAGGTCAGTAGGTGGATATAAACTTCTCCAAATTTTTATAACACTAGTCAAATAGTGTAACTATTTTTATCCCTATTATTTAGTTTTTGGTCAAAACAGTAATTAAATCAGAACCTTATAGTTTTCTGTAGTACTTAAGGGTTTTATATTTTTCCTAAGCAGTTTACATTATTTAAAGTCTGACAAAATTGGTTTGACCAAATTTGGATGAATAAAACAGGAGTTATGAATTATTAAAGTTTTGTTCAATTTTAAAATCAGATTTAATAAAGGTTTTCTGGAAAAGCAGTTTACACCGAGGACCCTGGGTTATTTCCAAACTAACTCTCTCAGTTATACCCCCGCGCTACTATTCATTTGGGTCTCTGACATTTCACAAAACCCCCCAGACTTCTTTCCTTCTCCCCCGCGGTCCTTCCCTAGGTTTAAACAGTGCCCACAAGAAAGAAAAGGGTGGCGCGGCTTACCGGCGGCGAGATAGGTCCGGCGAGGGGCGGGGTTGTCTCGGGGAGGCTCTGGCGGTCACAGCGATGTACGGCTCGACGGCGGGGATGGCCGGAATCGCTCGGTCGACGTGCGTAGGCGGGTGTCCTCGTCGGCGGCGGGTGTGCCGGCCAAACCACGGCGATCTAATGCAATCTAATGGCACGGTGAGCTTCACGGGGTGATGTAGGGGCTGTGTGCACAAGGAATCGGAAAATGGTTTAGTGGATTACCCGGTCCACGCACTCCGGCGGGGTTGTGAACTCCGGCGACCGTGGACTGGCCTATCCGGCAAAGCAGGCTTCGATTCCTCGCTTGGGGAGCTTCACCGAGGTGTGCTCACTCGTCTCCGAGGGTTGGACGGGGTTGGGAAAGGCTAGGCTGGCCGGTCCACGACGGCAGGGGCTCGGGTGGCCGCGGACACGCCGTGCACGGGAAAACGGCGGTAAGTTGAGCTCCGGTGAGGTTTGAGCGTGCGCGGAGAAGTGTGGTCGACGCTTGAGTGGGTTTTATAGGCGCGACGCACACAGGGGACACGGGCGCGGCTCGGCGCGGCGCGGGGTCGGGCGCGGGCGTGCTCTTGCGTGCGCAGAGCGCGTCGAACACGTGTAAGTTTTCTTCTGCCCTTGTTCCACAGCTCACCCAAGTCGCAAACGTGCGAATCTTGGCAAAAATCCGGCGCGAGTCTTTTCCTGGCACCTAGGGCTGTCTCTCATCCGTGAGTTGCCATGGCAGATATGGCCTAGGTAGGGAGATCTTCGGTCGCCAAATCAGGTATGTCACTCTGCCCACCTCGCGACAAAAGCCATGCCAAGGCATGTCAAACGTCAGGGTCTCGGACTCAACTTTTTCCAGTGGGTGCCCTAGGTGGTATGCCACATTTTTGGTATAGAACATAGGTGGTTTTGGTGCCATCTTCAAGGTGAACACGGTTGATCTTTAGTGTAGGCATAGTTTTTGACTTAGAGAGAATTAGAGAGCTCTAGCTCTCACTCTACTTGGAGATTTGATTTGGGGTTTCTCCAGGGGTCTTTTTGCAATATTTCCTCCCCATAATTGCTGGTTATGAAGTTACTTAAGTTTGGTTAAAGATTAACTCTTGGTTTGCCCAAATGCTTATTCTCTCCCCCTTTCAACCATGGCTTTGGAAAGTAGGGTTCAAGAGAGGTCTAGGGTTCTCCCTCCTCTTGCCCAAGGTAGTAAGTGCACAAAAGCTTGAGTGATGCTCTTAGGTCATTGACAAATCTTGATTAGCACAGGGTCTCCAAGGTTCTGATGTTCTCCTTAAGTTTCTACCACATGTGATCATATTCCTTAGTACCAAGGTGTGCTCTAGCCATGGTAACACCTAAGGTGTTACATTGCCGACCCTTATCGAACGGGGCACGGGCGTCCACTCGGATCACCCGTTAGCAACTCACTGGAGACACCATGTTCGGCGCCCTCCGAGGGCAACATGGCACTTTCCCCCCTCCTCCTTACGGAAAGGCGACGTAGGGGCGTATGAAAAAAGCCGAGTCTGCCCTTGACCGTCCTCTCGCCCTGTGCAGAGGCTCGGGGGCTGCTCTCGCAAACCCGGCTCCGGCCAAACCGTTGACAGTGTCAACATACTAGCCCGAGAACTCGGAACCTGACTATGAACCCGGGCAACGACCAGTTCGCATGAGGGAACAACCAGACCGGTCGAGCCATCACGAAAGGCATTAAGACCTCGAAGGAGTCAAACCACTCCTCCGAGGCCTCGGGGGCTACACCCGGTGGGTGCGCTCGCGCGCACCCACCGGAACAAAATGCAACCGAGAAAGGGTGGTCCCCTTGCAAAAAAGTGCGACAAAGCCTCCAAGCGAGTACCCACACTCCCTTTGAGGCTCGGGGGCTACTGTCGGGGATCGTAATTAGGGGTACCCTCAAGGCTCCTAATCTCAGCTGGTAACCCTCATCAGCACAAAGCTGCAAAGGCCTGATGGGCGCAATTCCGGTCAAAGGCTCCGTCCACTCAAGGGACACAATCTCGCCTCATCCGAGCCTAGCCTCGAGTAGGAACGGTAGACCAAGGCAGATTCGCGCCTCGCCCGAGGGTCTCCTCAAGCAATGGGCGCACCTTCGACTCACCCGAGGCCCAGTTCGGGCAGGCTTCACGGAGAAGCAACCTTGGCCAGATCGCCCCGCCAGCCGACCGGATCGCAGGAGCATTTAATGCAAGGATCGCCTGACACCTTATCCTGACGCGTGCTTTCCAGTCGACAAGGCCGAAGTGACCGCAGTCACTTTGCCCCTCCACTGACTGACCTGATAGGAAAACAGCGCCGCCTGCGCTGCTCCGACTGCTGTGCTACCCGCCAAGGTGAGGCTGACAGTAGCCAAGTCCAGCCTCGGGCGCCATAGGAATCTCCGCATCGCCCGACCCTAGGGCTCGGACTCAACCTTGACTCTGGAAGACGGTCTCCGCCTCGCCCGACCCCAGGGCTCGGACTCAACCTCGACTCCGGAAGACGGTCTCCGCCTCGCCCGACCCCAGGGCTCGGACTCAACCTCGACTCTAGAAGACGGTCTCTGCCTTGCTCGACCCTAGGGCTCGGACTCAACCTCGACCTCGGACGACGGTCTCCGCCTCGCCCGACCCCAGGGCTCGGACTCAGCCTCGACCTCGGAGGAGTCACCACCTTGCTCGGGCCGACCACGCCACAAGGGGGACCATCATTACCCTACCCCTAGCTAGCCCAGGCTACGGGGAACAAGACCGGCGTCCCATCTGGCTCGCCCCGGTAAAACAAGTAATGATGGCGCCCCACGTGCTTCATGACGACGGCGGTTCTCAGCCTCTTACGGAAGCAAGGAGACGTCAGCAAGGATCCGACAGCCCCGACAGTTGTGCTTCTACAGGGCTCAAGCGCTCCTCCGACGGCCACGACGCCACATGAACAGGGCTCCAACACCTCTCTGACAGCCACGTCGGCATGTACATATGGCTCTGGCTCCTCTCTGCTAGACACGTTAGCACACTGCTACACCCCCCGTTGTACACCTGGACCCTCTCCTTACGTCTATAGAAGGAAGGTCCAGGGCCCTCGTACGAAAAAGGGTGGCCGCGCGGGAGAACGGGCTGATGCGCAGTCTCACGCCCCCTCTCTCTCTCCCTCGCGAACGCTTGTAACCCCCTACTGCAAGTGCATCCGCCCTGGGCGCAGGACAACACGAGGCCGTGGGTTCCCCTTACTGTTTTTCCCCACTTGTGTCTCCGTCTCGCGTCGACCCATCTGGGCTGGGACACGCAGCGACAATTTACTTGTTGGTCCAGGGACCCCCCGGGTTCGAAACGCCGACAAGACTACATCAAGTACACTTAAACACAAATGTTAGTCTCAAAGGGTCAAGTTGTAGCACATCTCCCCCTAAATATGTGCATCATTCACACATGGACTTTTGAGGTTCGGGGATCTCTTGCACAACTTGAGCACCATAAATAAGCAACAAATTGCATAAATGTATAAGTAACATGATCAAAGGCATAAAACACATGTATGTTGTAGATCAATCCAAGTTACGTGAATCTAAGACATTTAGCTCACTACGCAGCCTGCAAAAGGTTTTCTCATCTAATGGCTTGGTAAAGATATCGGCTAGCTGGTTCTCGGTGCTAATATGGAACACCTCGATATCTCCCTTTTGCTGGTGGTCTCTCAGAAAGTGATGCCGGATGTCTATGTGCTTAGTGCGGCTGTGTTCAACAGGATTATTCGCCATGCAGATTGCACTCTCATTGTCACATAGGAGTGGGACTTTGCTCAGATTGTAGCCAAAGTCCTGGAGGGTTTGCCTCATCCAAAGTAGTTGCGCGCAACACTGTCCTACGGCAACATACTCGGCCTCAGCGGTCAACGGAGGTTTGTTTCTTTGAACTCCAAGACTCCAGGGACCTTCCTAGGAATTGGCACGTCCCTGATGTACTCTTCCTATCAACCTTGCATCCAACATAATCGGAGTCTGAATATCCAATTAAGTCAAAGGTAGACCCCTTTGGATACTAGATCCCGAAGCAAGGCGTAGAAACTAAATATCTAAGAATCCACTTAACGGCCACAAGGTGACATTCCCTTGGGTCAGATTGAAATCTAGCACACATGCATACGCTAAGCATAATATCCGGTCTACTAGCACATAAATAAAGTAATGACCCTACCATAGACCGGTATGCCTTTTGATCAACAGACTTACCTCCTTTGTTGAGGTCGACATGTCCGTCGGTTCCCATAGGTGTCTTCGCGGGCTTGGCGTCCTTCATCCCAAACCTCTTGAGAAGATCTTGAGTGTACTTCGTTTGGGAGATGAAAGTGTCTTCCTTGAGTTGCTTCACTTGGAACCCAAGGAAGTAGTTCAACTCACCCATCATTGACATCTTAAATTTTGAGTCTTCACCCTGCTAAACTCCTCACAAGACTTTTGGTTGGTGGAACCAAATATTATGTCATCGGCATAAATTTGGCACACAAAAAGATCACCATCACAAGTCTTAGTGAAAAGAGTGGGATCGGCTTTCCCAACCTTGAAAGAATTAGCAATTAAGAAATCTCTAAGGCATTCATACCATGCTCTTCGGGCTTGCTTAAGTCCATAGAGCGCCTTAGAGAGCTTACACACATGGTCTGGGTACCTGTCATCCTCAAAGCCAAGGGGTTGTTCCACATACACCTCCTCCTTTATTGGCCCGTTGAGGAAAGCGCTCTTCACATCCATTTGAAACAACCTGAAAGAGTGGTGAGTTGCATAGGCTAATAATATTCTAATAGACTCTAGCCTAGCCACAGGAGCAAAAGTCTCCTCGAAATCCAAACCTGCGACTTGGGCATAACCTTTTGCCACAAGTCGAGCCTTGTTCCTTGTCACCACCCCGTGCTCGTCTTGTTTGTTGCGGAACACCCACTTGGTTCCCACAACATTTTGCTTTGGACGTGGCACCAGGCTCCAAACTTCATTCCTCTTGAAGTTGTTGAGCTCTTCCTGCATGGCCAACACCCAGTCCGGATCTTGCAAGGCCTCTTCTACCCTGAAAGGCTCAATAGAAGAGACAAACGAGTAATGCTCACAAAAGTTAGCTAATCTTGAGCGAGTAGTTACTCCCTTGCTTATGTCACCCAGAATCTGGTCAACAGGGTGATTCCTTTGAATCGTCGCTCGGACTTGAGTTGGAGGGGCCAGTGGTGCTTCTTCCTCCATAACTTGTTCTTCTTGTGCCCCCCTTGATCATGCGCCTCTTCTTGAGGGACCTGTTCATCATCTTGAGTTGGGGAATGCACCATTGTTGAGGAAGAAGGTTGATCTTGCTCTTGTTGTTCCTGTGGTCGCACATCTCCAATCGCCATGGTGCATATTGCGGCCATTGGAACATCATCTTCATCTATGTCATCAAGATCAACTTGCTCTCTTGGAGAGCCATTAGTCTCATCAAATACAACATCGCTAGAGACTTCAACCAAACCCGATGATTTGTTGAAGACTCTATACGCCTTTGTATTTGAGTCATACCCTAGTAAAAACCCTTCTACAGCTTTGGGAACAAATTTGGAATGTCTACCTTTCTTCACCAAAATGTAGCATTTGCTCCCAAATACACGAAAGTAAGAGACATTGGGTTTGTTACCGGTAAGGAGTTCGTAGGAGGTCTTCTTGAGGAGACGATGCAGATAGAACCGGTTTATGGCGTGGCAAGCTGTGTTCACAGCTTCCGACCAAAACCGCTCGGGCGTCTTGAACTCTCCAAGCATCATCCTCGCCATGTCGATAAGTGTCCTGTTCTTCCTCTCTACCACACCGTTTTGCTGTGGTGTGTAGGGAGCGAAGAACTCATGCTTGACACCTTCCTCCTCAAGATACTCCTCAACTTGTAAGTTCTTGAACTCGGACCTGTTGTCGCTCCTTATCTTTTTCACCTTGAGCTCAAATTCGTTTTGAGCCCTCCTTAGAAAGCGCTTTAGGGTCCCTTGGGTTTCTAATTTATCCTGCAAAAAGAACACCCAAGTGAAGCGGGAAAAGTCATCTACAATTACAAGACCATACTTACTTCCCCCGATGCTAAGGTAGGCGACGGGTCCGAAGAGGTCCATGTGAAGAAGCTCTAGTGGTCTTGATGTTGTCATCACATTCTTGTTGTGATGAGTACTTCCCACCTGTTTCCCTTGCCTGACAAGCTGCACAAGGTCTATGTTTTTCGAAGCAGACATTGGTTAGTCCTAACACATGTTCTCCCTTTAGAAGTTTATGAAGGTTCTTCATCCCAACATGTGCTAGACAGCGATGTCACAGCCAGCCCATACTAGTCTTAGCTATTAAGCATGCATCTAGATCGGCCTCCTCTTTCGAAAAATCAACTAAGTAGAGTTTGTCATCTAATACACCCTTAAATGCTAATGAACCATCACTCCTTCTAAAGACAGAAACATCAACATTTGTAAACAAACAATTGTAGCCCATGTGGCACAATTGACTTACAGACAGGAGGTTGTAACCAAGCGACTCTACTAGAAATACGTTTGAAATGGAGTGCTCGTTGGTGATGGCTATCTTGCCCAAGCCTTTGACCTTGCCTTGGTTCTCATCTCCAAAGATGATCGTATCCTGGGAATCCTTGTTCTTGATGTAGGAGGTGAACATCTTCTTCTCCCCTGTCATGTGGTTTGTGCATCCACTGTCGATAATCCAGCTTGAGCCCCCGGATGCATAAACCTGCAAGACAATTTACGCTTGGGTTTTAGGTACCCAACTCTTGTTGGGTCCTACAAGGTTAGTCACAATAGCCTTTGGAACCCAAATACAAGTCTTATCTCCCTTGCATTTGGATCCCAACTTCCTAGCAATTACTTTTTCATTCTTACAAAAAATTGCAAAAGAAGTATTGCAAGCATGGTAAATGGTAGAAGGTTCATTACATACTCTCCTAGGCACATGATGCACAACATGATTTCTCCTAGGCTTACTTCTACCATGCACAAAAGTAGAGCTAGAAGCAAACATAACATGTGAATTAAACACATCATAACTCCTATTACAATGAGCATTTCTAGAAAATTTTCTATCATAAATGTAAGCATGACATTTTTAGAACTACTAGCCATAGGAGCCTACCCTTTCTCCTTGTTGAGAATGGGAGTCTTTTGGCTTGTTAAGTTCTTGGTTTCCTTTCGAAAACTAAGTCCATCCTTAATAGAGGGGTGTCTACCAACGGTGTAGGCATCCCTAGCAAACTTTAATTGATCAAAATTAATTTTGCAAGTCTTAAGTTGAGCATTAAGACTTGCCACCTCATCATTTAATTTAGTAAAAGACATAAGGTGTTCATCACAAGCATCAACATCAAAATCCTTACATCTATTACAAATACTAACATGCTCTACACATGAACTAGATTTATTTGCTTTCTCTAGCTTAGCATTGAAATCGTCATTTACATTCTTTAAACTAGACACAGTTTCATGGCAAGCAGATAACTCAGAAGATAGCATTTCATTCCTTTTAATCTCTAGAGCAAGAGATTTTTGAACACTAATAAACTTATCATGCTCTTCATACAAAATATCCTCTTGCTTTTCTAAAAGTCTATCCTTTTCATTTAAAGCATCAATTAGTTCATTAATCTTTTCTACTTTAGTTCTATCTAATCCTTTGAACAAGCTAGAGTAATCTACTTCATCATCACTAGAATCCTCATCACTAGAAGTAGTGTACTTGGGGGTATCACGAACACTTACCTTCTTTTCCTTGGCCATGAGGCAAGTGTGTCGTTCGTTGGGGAAGAGAGAGGACTTGTTGAAGGCCGAGGCTGTCAGTCCTTCATCGTCGGAGTCGGATGAAGAGCAGTCTGAATCCCATTCTTTCCCAAGGTGAGCCTCGCCTTTCGCCTTCCTATAGCTTTTCTTCTTCTCCTTCTTCCCATGTCTTTCTTCCCCCTGGTCATTTCCATTATCGAGACATTGAGCAATAAAATGACCAGTCTTACCGCATTTGAAGCAGGAGCACTTTCCCCTTGTCTTATTCTTGTTGGGGGTACTCCTTGCGTCCTTTAAATGCGGTCTTGAAACGCTTGATGATAAGCTCCATTTCATCTTCGTTGAGGCCGGCGGCCTCCACTTGTGCCACCTTGCTTGGTAGCGTCTCCCTGCTGTTGGTTGCTTTGAGGGCAACAGTTTGAGGCTCGTGGATGGGTAGTGGACCGTTTAGAGCATCGTCCACATATCGAGCCTCCTTCACCATCATGCGCCCGCTCACAAACTTCCCATGAATCTCCTCGAGCGTCATCTTGGTGTACCTGGGATTCTGACGAATAAGGTTGACAAGTGTCACACCCGGATTTTAGGGGTCCAAAACCCGGGCGCGAACATAATCACCAGGTGTGCTGGGACCAAGTCTCACACATATGATGAATAGTGGCACAGGATCGAATGTCACATCTTTATATATAACAGGAGTTCTATACAAAATAAGTAATTACATTATAAGGAGACAACGGTCCAGCAACCCAAAGTTGACTGGGAGACGACGACCTAGATCTCTCACGAACACATCGCAGCATCCTCCATGCGCCTCATCCTGTGGTACCTGTTCTTGACCTGTGGGGTGTGTGAGACAGCAAGAGTGAGCTCACATACGTTCATCGCTCAACAAGTTGTGGGGAATAATGTGCATGAACTCGCCAAAGGTGGGAGCTCACGTGAAGTGTAAGGCTTACCAAAGAAGATGGTTAGAGCTGAGCATAGCTTTTAAAGTTGGTCAAAATTTTATTAGCAGTTACTAAGTATAAGTAAATACCAACCCAGTTAAATAGTATAACAAAAGTAACAACTTCACCTGCGATGCAATGCATATGACAAATTGAGTTTAAGTTCCATAGTTTAATCATGTGAGGGTCCGAGCTGCTCATGACCGTGAGCACGGCTAGTATACCAGTTTTACACTCTGCAGAGGTTGCGCATCTTTACCCACAAGTCGTGTATCCCATGTCGCCAGGGTTTGCAAGGCCCTTAGACACTTCCGAGGTGAATGGCTAGGGATCCACTACGAGGCCTTTACAAAGTTCCACTAGCTTCCGAAAACCCGCTACAGTTTATAGGAAGTTCCAATGCAGGAATCCCTTGCAGGACCGCCATCGCAGCAAAATCCTCCCGAGGGCCTCCCTACACTGACCACTCCCCTACTGCCCTTGCCCCTTTCGGGTAAGGTAGTCTTCCACTAGCTTTCCTAATTAATCAGCCAAGGGGTCCCATTCCTCCCTTGTGGTAGCACTGTTTTCCCGGGTGGTCGCTCCATGTTCCAATTAACATAATGATCTTATCATGAACAATAAATAACAACTGATAACAAAAGTATAATCATGAATAGTGTAATCTTTATACCCAAAACCACATATAGCACTAGCAAGTACTACCCAGAAAGTTCAGTGGTAAACAAGGTATAAAGATAGACAAACTAGGGTAACCTATTGGGTCCCATCAAAATTAACCTATGCAGATCATTATGATTAATTAGAACATGAGTAGGTGAAAAGAAGTGATCAAGGGCACAACTTGCCTGGGCCTTGAGAATCCAGGTACCAGGATGATCTTCAGATGACACGTGTCCTCACTGCTAAACGTAGCAACACAGACATACATGGTATAGGCAAAATTAACATTACACCAAACATATATGCAAAATACTCAGTAATAATCTATACATTAAAATAAAATTCTAGGAACAGAAATCATAATTTTTGGACTTATAGATTTTAAGTTATGAATTTTCAAAGTTTTTATGTGTTTAAAATGGATTAAGTGAGAGATTAAATTTCTAATTGTTTTCATGACAAAACAGAGGCTTTAGGTGGTAGAGAATAAAATTACAAAATTTTAGGAAGTGGAATGGATTAATTTGGACTAAAAATGGATTTTCTATGATTTAAACAAGATTCTGGAATTGTTTTTATATAAGGAATTCATTTTATAAATTAATTTCTCTGATTTTACTACTGGCTGGACTGCGCACCAATTTCTGGAGAACTCAGGGGCCAACATGTAAAAATATCCCAGACTCAGATTCAACCCACAGACGGACGGCGGGTTGATTAGGTAAAACCCCAGGGTCTCTTTATGAAGTTTGCCACGCGAAGGGGTACGGTGGAATCTGAGCCGTTGGATCGCAAGCCGAGCGCCCAGATTAGATCCAAGCGTATTGAACCGGTATGTTATACAGACCGTCGGATCAAAAATCGACATCCACGATTTTATGAAGGCGCGACTAATCCCAGCCGCACATGCACGGATCAACGGCCGTGACGAGCTCTGGCCGAAGCGGTACACGTCCACCAATCTGAGCCGCACACGCCAAGATCTACGGCCCACGGCCGTCTCCCCCAAATCGTCCGACGAGCGACGGCAGCGCCGCCCATTCACGGCGGCCGGTTCGCCGGCGAGCACGAAATCCGGTGAAATCCGCCTCCATATAGAAATTGATCGCTACTACACCGAGAGGGGAAGATGGCGAGTCTGAAGGAAGGGTTCTCACCGTGATCCTAGGCGCGGAGATCCCTGCCCACGACGGAGGGCGGATCCGAAGTCCGTCGAGCGATCTCGGCCGTCTCCGCCGCACCACAACGCCAGCAAACAGTGCACACGCGACCCACGTTCCCCGGCGATCTCTTTCGACTATCTCTTATGGCCAAAGCACCGGTGTAGGAGGGAAGCAGTGTTGGCGGCACGTGTTTCTTCCTTCCTCACAAGTATCCACGCCCGGCACCGGTGATTTGCGTCTAGGTGGTTGCGAGGGCTTCTTATATACGCCGAGACTGGATAAGGAGGGGAGGGTACGGATGAATCCCGCCCGGATTTCTCGCCAACAACCCGCCATTGTTCATGGTCGCAGGGGCTCCGCACTTCGCGCGGCCAAGAAACATGGTGACACCGGTGGAGAGGTTGTCAGCTGGCCAGGGTCCGCGCGGAGTCCGTCCCTACAACCACCAGCGCACAAAGCGGAGAGGAGATAGGGATGAGGGCGAGGAAGGAGGGGATTCCCCGCCCAGCCGCACAGAGAAGAGGAGGATTTGGTCGGCAGCTTAGAGAAGACCCTGACAACGCGGCCCCGCATGGAAGTGGGAGGTGGAATGGCTGAGCGTGCACACGTGACCGACAGGCTGGGCCCGCATGTCGGCGCCCGGAATAAAGAATAAAGGGAAGGGAAGAAGATGGGCTGCGCGTCCGGTATAGCTTAGCTGGGCCAGAAATGGTTTTAGTCGGCCCATGTAGCATCCTGTTCTTTTCTTTTTTTTCTGTTATTCCTTTTTTTCTATTTTCCTTTCCATTTGAATTTCAAATCAACACAAGTTTAAAGTTCAAACCCTTAATTTGGATACACATATAGAACTTCAGCATAATGTGCAAAAACATATTTTATATATTTCTTTATTTATTTTAGTTCTTTTAGACAAGCTTTTAATCATATAGTAGAGAATAATCCATACCTTATTAATTCTAGGGAAATAAAATTTATATTGTAGACTATATATATTAAGAAATAGTTTAATCATAATTCTTCTGTATAACCTAATCCAAAGGCAATTTAGATTATCTAAGTATCTTTAATTATATATTTTTAACATATTCATTTCGGGAGTAGAAACTTCTAAATTATGATTATCTTTAAGGAAAGGTGTTTTGATTTAAAATTTTTGAGGAATTTTCCTTGTCTTCACAAAATTGAACTTTAGGGTGTTACAAATCCTACCCCCCTTAACAGAAATCTCGTCCTCGAGATTTGTAAGGAAAGGGTGTATACTCATATTGTCTCAATACATATGCACAATCAAAAAAAATCTCAGCATGGTGCATAATTTATTGGCAACACATGGGGTCAAATAGACCTTACTATTATCTAAAATAGTAATAATACTAACTAATAGCTAAACTAATATTTAGGTCTTACAAATAGTAAAATATATATATATATATATATATATATTTATGTTTATCTCTATTCTTGTTGTTCGTTGACTTCTTCCCCGACTACTTCATCTTCAACTAGCTCTTCTTCTTGGATTTCAAGTTCACCGGGTTCAGCTTCTACTTCTGCATGATGGGCATGTCCCCGGTTGATAGATAGGGGCTGACTCTTTCCTGCCGAGGCTTGTCCTTGCTTCATCGGAGCCGGTGTAGTGTAGGCAGCTCTGTTGGGACAGTAGTTGGCGTAGTGTCCCGGTTGTCCACACTTGAAGCATGTCCTGATGGTGGTTGTGTTAGGAGCAACGGTTCCTAACACAACCACTGCTGTCACACCCGGATTTTAGGGGTCCAAAACCCGGGCGTAAACATAATCACCAGGTGTGCTGGGACCAAGTCTCACACATATGATGAATCATGGCACAGGATCGAATGTCACATCTTTATATATAACAGGAGTTCTACACAAAATAAATAAATAATTACATTATAAGGAGACAACGGGTCCTACTGGAGTGCTTACTTTTGGAGGAGCAGTTGGTGTCTGTTGAGTTTGTTGTCCAGAACTGCCACTAGCTGGTGTACTTGGAGTGGTAGTATAGCGAGGACGGGAACTACTTCCAGCCTGTCCTTGGTTGACAGCCTTTCTTTTCTCTCCAAATATACTCCTCTTGTTTTCTACAGCAATAGCTTTGTCCAATAGCCTTTGGAAGGATGGGAATGTGTGTGATACCAGCTGATATTGCAAGGGTCCAATCAAACCGTCCAGGAAAAGCTCCTGCTTTTGCTCATCATCCTCTACATCTCTAGGAGCATATCGAGATAACTGGATGAATTTGTCCCTGTATTCACTCACGGACATACTTCCTTGCTTGAGGGAGAGAAACTCCTTTCTCTTAATCTTCATGAGTCCGGCAGGAATATGGTAATTTCTGAATTGTGTGGAGAATTCTTCCCAGGTAATTGTATCGGCAGCAGCATGAGCTGCACAGTACGCATCCCACCAATCCGCAGCGGGACCAGCAAGACGACCCGATGCATAGAGTACTTTCTCTCGGTCCGAGCACTGAGCTATGTTGAGCATCTTCTCTATGGACTTTAACCAGTCATCTGCTTGCAGCGGATCTGCGGAGTTGGAGAAGGTTGGTGGTTTGTGGCTCATGAATTCCCGGTGCTTGTCCCGGGGTGGAACTGGTGGTGGAGGTGGAGGCAAAGGCACTTGTTGTTGTTGCTGCTGTTGTTGAAGTTGTTGCTGCAGCTGCTGTTGTTGTACCCTTCTCTCCTGGCGTATCTCTTCCCGCTCTTGGCGCATTTCCCGACGTGCATCCTCTCTTTCCTGGTGCATTTCTTGGCGTTCTTGCTGCATTTGAGTGCGCATATCTGCCATAGTGTCCGCCATTTGCTGCATCATTCTCATTTGAGCTGCGACTAGTGGATCAACTCCGCCTGGTGGGGGATTAGGAGGATTCATCTCTGCTGGCTGTGGTTGGGGTTGTCGATATATCCACCGAGTGTGTCGATTAGCAGGTAAATCAATTCCACCACCCCGCCTGGTATTGACCATCTAAGTTAGAAGCATATGGTAAGATAGCTTTGCAAGGGAATCATTTAGTAGACAGAATGAATAAGCTAATAGTTGGTTGTGTACTGAAATTTCTTTGGCAGGGCTGGGTCAGATATTCTATGTCAAGACTAGGGTAATTAGTTGTACGAGGTGAATGTCCAAAGGTAAGATAGAATATGTCAAGATGAGATAGATACGGAATACTATATATACTTTCTAAGGGGATAATCTAGTTTGTCTAGTTATCTTACAAATGCTATCCTTTATGCCTAGATGTATATGCAGATGTAATTGTGGACATTACTCCACAACCCATCGCACTCACTCAAAGATCCAAATCAGACAAATATCATAAGAACAAGCATTCAAGCATATAGATTCTTACAAAAATAGTTTTGTTTTTGTTTCTAAGATTAGGTCTCCTATTCCTAAAGTCACTTTAGGTACAGGATTTCAAAGTGTGAAATCCACATTTGTCTTTAGAAGGAAAAAGGTAAGAATAATCAGAGTAAAGCGGAAATAGATGAGAAAAGATTAAGATAAGTTTAGAAAAGAATCAGAGTAACAAAGGTAAGTAGATAGTGGTTGTCCAGTTCTATCTAGGTTTCGTCCTATAGTCAACATTCCTCTGATACCACTTCTGTCACACCCGGATTTTAGGGGTCCAAAACCCGGGCGCGAACATAATCACCAGGTGTGCTGGGACCAAGTCTCACACATATGATGAATAGTGGCACAGGATCGAATGTCACATCTTTATATATAACAGGAGTTCTATACAAAATAAGTAATTACATTATAAGGAGACAACGGTCCAGCAACCCAAAGTTGACTGGGAGACGACGACCTAGATCTCTCACGAACACATCGCAGCATCCTCCATGCGCCTCATCCTGTGGTACCTGTTCTTGACCTGTGGGGTGTGTGAGACAGCAAGAGTGAGCTCACATACGTTCATCGCTCAACAAGTTGTGGGGAATAATGTGCATGAACTCGCCAAAGGTGGGAGCTCACGTGAAGTGTAAGGCTTACCAAAGAAGATGGTTAGAGCTGAGCATAGCTTTTAAAGTTGGTCAAAATTTTATTAGCAGTTACTAAGTATAAGTAAATACCAACCCAGTTAAATAGTAGAACAAAAGTAACAACTTCACCTGCGATGCAATGCATATGACAAATTGAGTTTAAGTTCCATAGTTTAATCATGTGAGGGTCCGAGCTGCTCATGACCGTGAGCATGGCTAGTATACCAGTTTTACACTCTGCAGAGGTTGCGCATCTTTACCCACAAGTCATGTATCCCATGTCGCCAGGGTTTGCAAGGCCCTTAGACACTTCCGAGGTGAATGGCTAGGGATCCACTACGAGGCCTTTACAAAGTTCCACTAGCTTCCGAAAACCCGCTACAGTTTATAGGAAGTTCCAATGCAGGAATCCCTTGCAGGACCGCCATCGCAGCAAAATCCTCCCGAGGGCCTCCCTACACTGACCACTCCCCTACTGCCCTTGCCCCTTTCGGGTAAGGTAGTCTTCCACTAGCTTTCCTAATTAATCAGCCAAGGGGTCCCATTCCTCCCTTGTGGTAGCACTGTTTTCCCGGGTGGTCGCTCCATGTTCCAATTAACATAATGATCTTATCATGAACAATAAATAACAACTGATAACAAAAGTATAATCATGAATAGTGTAATCTTTATACCCAAAACCACATATAGCACTAGCAAGTACTACCCAGAAAGTTCAGTGGTAAACAAGGTATAAAGATAGACAAACTAGGGTAACCTATTGGGTCCCATCAAAATTAACCTATGCAGATCATTATGATTAATTAGAACATGAGTAGGTGAAAAGAAGTGATCAAGGGCACAACTTGCCTGGGCCTTGAGAATCCAGGTACCAGGATGATCTTCAGATGACACGTGTCCTCACTGCTAAACGTAGCAACACAGACATACATGTTATAGGCAAAATTAACATTACACCAAACATATATGCAAAATACTCAGTAATAATCTATACATTAAAATAAAATTCTAGGAACAGAAATCATAATTTTTGGACTTATAGATTTTAAGTTATGAATTTTCAAAGTTTTTATGTGTTTAAAATGGATTAAGTGAGAGATTAAATTTCTAATTGTTTTCATGACAAAACAGAGGCTTTAGGTGGTAGAGAATAAAATTACAAAATTTTAGGAAGTGGAATGGATTAATTTGGACTAAAAATGGATTTTCTATGATTTAAACAAGATTCTGGAATTGTTTTTATATAAGGAATTCATTTTATAAATTAATTTCTCTGATTTTACTACTGGCTGGACTGCGCACCAATTTCTGGAGAACTCAGGGGCCAACATGTAAAAATATCCCAGACTCAGATTCAACCCACAGACGGACGGCGGGTTGATTAGGTAAAACCCCAGGGTCTCTTTATGAAGTTTGCCACGCGAAGGGGTACGGTGGAATCTGAGCCGTTGGATCGCAAGCCGAGCGCCCAGATTAGATCCAAGCGTATTGAACCGGTATGTTATACAGACCGTCGGATCAAAAATCGACATCCACGATTTTATGAAGGCGCGACTAATCCCAGCCGCACATGCACGGATCAACGGCCGTGACGAGCCCTGGCCGAAGCGGTACACGTCCACCAATCTGAGCCGCACACGCCAAGATCTACGGCCCACGGCCGTCTCCCCCAAATCGTCCGACGAGCGACGGCAGCGCCGCCCATTCACGGCGGCCGGTTCGCCGGCGAGCACGAAATCCGGTGAAATCCGCCTCCATATAGAAATTGATCGCTACTACACCGAGAGGGGAAGATGGCGAGTCTGAAGGAAGGGTTCTCACCGTGATCCTAGGCGCGGAGATCCCTGCCCACGACGGAGGGCGGATCCGAAGTCCGTCGAGCGATCTCGGCCGTCTCCGCCGCACCACAACGCCAGCAAACAGTGCACACGCGACCCACGTTCCCCGGCGATCTCTTTCGACTATCTCTTATGGCCAAAGCACCGGTGTAGGAGGGAAGCAGTGTTGGCGGCACGTGTTTCTTCCTTCCTCACAAGTATCCACGCCCGGCACCGGTGATTTGCGTCTAGGTGGTTGCGAGGGCTTCTTATATACGCCGAGACTGGATAAGGAGGGGAGGGTACGGATGAATCCCGCCCGGATTTCTCGCCAACAACCCGCCATTGTTCACGGTCGCAGGGGCTCCGCACTTCGCGCGGCCAAGAAACATGGTGACACCGGTGGAGAGGTTGTCAGCTGGCCAGGGTCCGCGCGGAGTCCGTCCCTACAACCACCAGCGCACAAAGCGGAGAGGAGATAGGGATGAGGGCGAGGAAGGAGGGGATTCCCCGCCCAGCCGCACAGAGAAGAGGAGGATTTGGTCGGCAGCTTAGAGAAGACCCTGACAACGCGGCCCCGCATGGAAGTGGGAGGTGGAATGGCTGAGCGTGCACACGTGACCGACAGGCTGGGCCCGCATGTCGGCGCCCGGAATAAAGAATAAAGGGAAGGGAAGAAGATGGGCTGCGCGTCCGGTATAGCTTAGCTGGGCCAGAAATGGTTTTAGTCGGCCCATGTAGCATCCTGTTCTTTTCTTTTTTTTCTGTTATTCCTTTTTTTCTATTTTCCTTTCCATTTGAATTTCAAATCAACACAAGTTTAAAGTTCAAACCCTTAATTTGGATACACATATAGAACTTCAGCATAATGTGCAAAAACATATTTTATATATTTCTTTATTTATTTTAGTTCTTTTAGACAAGCTTTTAATCATATAGTAGAGAATAATCCATACCTTATTAATTCTAGGGAAATAAAATTTATATTGTAGACTATATATATTAAGAAATAGTTTAATCATAATTCTTCTGTATAACCTAATCCAAAGGCAATTTAGATTATCTAAGTATCTTTAATTATATATTTTTAACATATTCATTTCGGGAGTAGAAACTTCTAAATTATGATTATCTTTAAGGAAAGGTGTTTTGATTTAAAATTTTTGAGGAATTTTCCTTGTCTTCACAAAATTGAACTTTAGGGTGTTACAACAAGATGGGGGTCAATTACCGTAAATGACCTTAGCATTAGTCGGACGACGTCGTGGTCCGTCCATCTTGTGCTTCCATAGCTCCTAATCTTGTTGACCAGGGTCTTGAGCCTGTTGTATGTTTGTGTTGGCTCCTCTCCCCTGATCATCACGAACCTTCCCAGCTCACCATCAACCAACTCCATCTTGGTGATCATGGTGGCGTTGTTTCCCTCGTGTGATATCTTGAGGGTATCCCAAATTTGCTTGGCGTTGTCCAAGCCGCTCACCTTGTTGTATTCATCCCTGCACAAAGATGCTAGCAAAACAGTGGTAGCTTATGCATTCTTATGAATTTGCTCATTTATGAAAACGGGATTGTCAGTATTATCAAAATGCATTCCGTTTTCAACAATCTCCCAAATACTAGGATGGAGAGAAAATAGGTGACTACGCATTTTGTGACTCCAAAAAGAGTAGTCTTCTCCATTGTCGGCGTTTCGACCCCGGGGGGTCCCTGGACCGACGAGTAAATTATCGCTGCGTGTCCCAGCCCAGATGGGTCGGCACGAGACGGGACACAAAGGGGGAGAACAGTAAGGGGAAACCGCGGCCTTCGTGTTGTCCTACGCCCAGGGCAGATGGATGCGCTTGCAGTAGGGGGTTACAAGCGTTCGCGTGGGAGAGAGAGAGAGAGTGAGAGCCTTATGCGTCGGCCCGTTCTCCCGCGCGGCCAACCTTCTAGTACGAGAGCCCTGGACCTTCCTTTTATAGGCGTAAGGAGAGGGTCCAGGTGTACAATGGGGGGTGTAGCAGTGTGCTAACGTGTCTACCAGAGAGGAGCTAGAGCCCTAAGTACATGCTGTCGTGGCAGTCGGAGAGGTTTTGGCACCCTGTTCATGTGATGTCGTGGCGGTCGGAGGAGCGCTGGAGCCCTACGGAAGTACAGCTGTCGGGGCTGTCGGATCCTTGCTGACGTCTCCTTGCTGACGTAAGGGGCTGGGAGCTGCCGTCGTCATGGAGCGTGCAGGGTGTCATCATTACTTGTTTACTGGGGCGAGCCAGATGGGACGCCGGTCTTGTTCCCCGTAGCCTAAGCTAGGTAGGGGCAGGGTAATGATGGCCCCCTGGCGACGTGGCCGGTCTAGACCCGAGTTTGGGCGAGGTGGCGATTCCTCCGAGGTCGAGGTTGAGTCCGAGCCCTGGGGTCGGGCGAGGCAGAGTCCATCGTCTTCCGGAGCCGAGGCTGAGTCCGAGCCCTGGGGTCGGGCGAGGCGGAGTTCGTCATCTTCCGGAGCCGAGGCCGAGTCCGAGCTCTAGGGTTGGGCAAGGTGGAGTTTGTTGTCTTCTAAGTCGTGGTTGAGTCCGAGCCCTAGGGTCGGGCGAGGCAAAGTCCATCTTCCGAGGCCGAGACGGGGGCCGAACCCTGGGGTCGGGCGAGGCGGAGCTTCCTATGTCACCTGAGGCTGGACTTAGCCACTGTCGACCTCACTCTGGCGAGTGGCATGACAGTCGGAGCGGGGCAGGCGGCACTGTTTTCTTGTCAGGTCGGTCAGTGGAGCGGCGAAGTGACTACGGTCACTTCGGCTCTGTCGACTGAAGAGCGCGCGTTAGGATAAGGTGTCAGGCAATCCTTGCATTAAATGCTCCTGCGATACGGTCGTTTGGTGTGGCGATCTGGCCAAGGTTGCTTCTCTGCGAAGACTGGGCCTCGGGCGAGCCGAAGGTGTGTCCGTTGCTTGAGGGGGCCCTCGAGCGAGACGTGAATCCTCCGGGGTCGGCTGCCTTTGCCTGAGGCTGGGCTCGGGCGAGGCGAGATCATGTCCCTTGAGTGGACTGAGCCTTGACCTTAATCGCGCCCATCAGGCCTTTGCAGCTTTGTGCTGATGGGGGTTACCAGCTGAGATTAGGAGTCTTGGGGGTACCCCTAATTATGGTCCCCGACAGTAGCCCCCGAGCCTTAAAGGGAGTGTTGGCACTCGCTTGGAGGCTTTTGTCGCACTTTTTTGCAAGGGGACCGGCCTTTCTCGGTTGCGTTTAGTTCCGGTGGGTGCGCGCGAGCGCACCCGCCGGGTGTAGCCCCCGAGGCCTCGAAGGAGTGGTCTGACTCCTTCGAGGTCTTAGCGCGTTTCGTGATGCTTCGGCCGGTCTGGTTGTTCCCTCATGCGAACTGGCCATAGCCCGGGTGCATAGTCGAGTCCCAAGTTCTCGGGCTGGTATGTTGACGCTGTCAACGGTTTGGCCGGAGCCGGGTTTGCGAGAGCAGCCCCCGAGCCTCCGCACAGAGCGAGAGGACGGTCAAGGACAGACTCGGCTTTTTTCATATGCCCCTGCGTCGCCTTTCCGCAAGGAGGGGGGAAAGCGCCATGTTGCCCTTGGAGGGCACCGAACATGGTGTCTCCAGTGAGTTGCTAGCGGGTGATCCGAGTGGACGCCCGTGCCCTGTTCGATAAGGGTCGGCTAGTGGCCTAGAGGCGCGCTCCAAAAGTACCTGCAGGTGATTTGCCGGACCCGGTACCGTTTGATTGGGTCCGAGGGCTCGATGCCTCCCTCTGATGGGATTCCGTTACGAAATCGCTCCCACTGGTCTCGGAAATGTTCTAGGGTACCTTGGGAGCATAACCCGAGCCTTGGTTGTGTATCGAACGTACCTAGAGTCATCCCTCGCTCTGCGTGCTCTGAGGCGGCTGTCGAACCCTTCGGGGGCCAGCCTACGAACCCCTGATCAGTAGTGGGCGCGGAGCCCGAGTGGCCTGAGGCGGCCGTTGAACCCTTCCGAGGGGCCAGCCTTCGAACCTCTGACCAGTAGTGGGCGCGGAGCCCGAGTGCTCTGAGGCGGCTATTGAACCCTTCCGAGGGGCCAGCCTTCGAACCTCTGATCACTAGGGGGGCTCGGGGCCCGCTTCCTTCGCGGAGAAGGATCCCTTTCGGAGTATCCCCTTTCCCGGTCCCTGTAGCAAGAGAGAGAAAGGGGAAGAGGAAAAGGATACGAAATTGAGCGACGTGGCGCACCTTTTTTGACGCGGTCATTATGGCAGAGGTGAAGCGTCGCCCGCTTCGCCTGCCAAAGGTGCCGCCTGCCCTGCCGCAGAGTTAATGCGACGGGACGAGTGGTTCGCGGGGCAGCCGTTGTGCGTGCTCGAGCCGTTCGAGGAACGGAACACGGGCGCGTCGTCTTCACGCCGTGGGAGAGGGTTCTCTCGCTGTCCCAGGAGGGGGCGTGAGCTTGCTGACGACTTGACTGCTGCTTCCGCCCGCCTGGCACCGCCATTACTGTCGGCCCATTTCTCGCCGTATCGACCGTCGCGCCTTTTCCCGCGGCTAACTGACCCGTGACCGATATGCTTGGTTGGCACTGTTGGGCCATGCGCAGGGTTGCCTCAAGTCGTGGCACCGGTTCCGCAGTCGAGAAGGCGCGGTACTGGCGCAAGTGGTGGTACAGTTTCTCGCACGTAGTAACCGGCGCGCCGGTTACATGACGTGTGGGCCTGGGCCTCCATGCTGGACGCGTCGAAGTCGAAAGGGTGCGCCGCCTTGGTGCGGTTGCATGCCGCCTGCATGGCGGTCCGCCCTTTCACCCGCTGGTCCGGGCGATAGTGGAGGAATGCTTGTAACCGCTAGGCTGTTGTGCGCTCGGCGCGCGGCGGCTTGGCTTCTTCTGTCCTGGGCCAGCTTGCATGACGCGTGGGACCAAGCCCCCGTGTCATAGGGGGAGGACCTTGGAGCATGTTGTGAAGACTCAGCCCGCGACGGCTGAGGACGCAAGTGGGGAGAGTTGCCTTTAAAAGGAAGGCAACCCCCTTGGACGGCAACCATGTATTTGCACTCTCCTCATGCATCGCGCCCTTCCACCTTCCGAGCCCCCGGATGGGGAGCGCTCGTGTTGCTTTCGTCTCGTCATCGGAGGAGGAACGCAAATTCGCGGAAGTTGGTACCTTTTAGCTATTGTTCAGCTTCAAGGATTTTCATCAGGCAGCCCGGCTGCATCCCCTCACCGGTGGTCACCCAAGACGGTGACCACCGGTTCGATGGTGGGGAGAAGCGAGCCGGGCTGCGACCTCAGTCCCGCCCTCAGTTGTAAGGATCTTCATCATCCTTGCTGGGGCGGAGAGCGAGGTGAGCCGGGGCCTGCCTTCGCGTGGGCTGGCGTCCCGCCTCTTCCAGCTTCTGGGGGTGGGAACCATCCTCCAGCTCTGTGGAGGAGGCGCCCCCCAGCCATGCTGGGGAAGGCGAACTGTTGCTGCCCAGCCAGGGTGCAACATTCCGTCCTTTGTCCGGGCGACGGTGGCCAGCCGCACCGGGAGGTCTCACTCCATTCTCGTTTTCGTGGTGAGGATGGGAGTGAGGACCTGCCGGCGCGCTTTGGAGCGGCCGGCGCCCGCCGGTGTGGTGTTGGTGGACAGGTGGACACCGCTGTCGGTGCTGAGGTGGTGGCAGCTGGAGAGGTAGACTTTTCCGCTGACGAGACCGTCAGTGCCACCCGTGGACCGACCTCCGGCTCTTTGGCTTTAATATCTGGTTCGCGTCCCTTGAGTGGGGACGCGAACGAGAGCCTTCTAGTGGCTGCGTCCGTCCTGGGACCATGGCTGCTGCTGTGGAGGTTGCTGGCGAGTCGCCTGGAGTCTGTCGTCCCGCAGGCTCTCTGATGTGGAGGTTGTTCATACCCGCGGGGGCGGAACCAGAGTTCCGTTTGTAATGGCACCTTGAGTGCCTGTGTTTGTTCATTGTGGCTGTCGGGGCCTGAACATGTAGGTATTTTGGCATAAAGCCGTGTTTTTTCCTCATTTCGAGCACTAGGACTTGCCTGTCGGCTAGCTGAACCGCTTAACCAAGTGTGAGTTGCTCTGTGCGGAAGGTGACGAGTGAGGTATCCGTATCCCGGAGGCGTAGGAATCCCTCAGCTCGGTCGGCCTTGTCGCTCGAGGCTTCACTTGCTTAGTCAAAGAAACCCTCGGCCGCTCTGTGGTGTCGTTCGTCAGTAGCAGGATTGCTTACACAAGTAAGAGTTATTTTTCGCGGTAGGCGACGAGTGAGGTATCTGTATCCCAGAGGCGTAGGAGTCCCTCGGCTCGGTTGGCCTTGCCACTTACATGCACTCTTATTCGTTTCTTGGGGTCCTGTTACTGATATAGCCGGGAGACGCGAAAGTCGTTTTGATGGAAGACTTTTTTCGAGGAAAATTTTGACGCGGAGGGGGTTCGCCCCTTCTAGCCCCCGAGGGAGGGTCGGGCTTTGCCGAGGCAAGGCTGACCCTTCCTTGATGGTTACACTTTATTGGCGTATGTAAACGAGGTGTATGAACGACTTGAAAACATCTTAAGGGTAGAAGCGACGTAGTTGTTGGATGTTCCAAGCGTTGTTGTAGACCTTGCCTTGATTGTTGGCTAGCTTGTATGTTCCGAGCTTCAAAATCTTGGCGATGATGAATGGCCCTTCCCAGGGAGGCGTGAGCTTGTGGCGCCCTCAGGCGTCTTGTCGCAGCCGAAGCACCAAGTCGCCCACCTGGAGGTCTCAGGACCGAACCCCTCGGGCGTGGTAGCGTCGCAGGGACTACTGATACTGCGCCGAGTGTAGTAAGGCCATGTCCCGAGCCTCTTCCAGCTGGTCCAATGAGTCTTCTCGGTTGGTCTGGTTGCGTCGGTCGTCGTACACCCTCGTCCTCGGGGAACCGTATTCTAAGTCTGTGGGCAAGATGGCCTCGGCCCCATAGACTAGAAAGAACGGTGTGAAGCCCATGGCTCGGCTCGGCGTTGTCCTTAGGCTCCAGACCACCAAGGGGAGTTCCTTCATCCATCGCCTGCCGAACTTGTGGAGGTCGTTGTAGATCCTCGGCTTGAGTCCTTGCAGAATCATGTCGTTGGCACGTTCTACCTGCCCATTCGCCATGGGGTGTGCCACGGCGGCCCAGTCCACTCAGATGTGGTGATCCTTGCAGAAGTCCAGGAACTTTCTGCCGGTGAACTGGGTGTCGTTGTCGGTGATGATGGAGTTCGGGACCCCGAAGCGATGGATGATGTTGGTGAAGAATGCCACCGCCTGTTCGGACCTGATGCTGTTTAGGGGTCGGACCTCGATCCACTTGGAGAATTTGTCGATGGCAACCAGTAGGTGCGTGTAGCCCCCGGGTGCCTTCTGCAAGGGACCGACGAGGTCCAAACCCCACATAGCAAACGGCCAGGTGATGGGTATTGTTTGCAGAGCCTGAGTGGGTAGGGGTGTCTGCCTTGCGTAGAATTGACACCCTTGGCAGGTGCGGACAATTCTAGTGGCATCGGCCACCGCGGTCGGCCAGTAGAAACCTTGTCGGAAAGCGTTTCCAACAAGGGCTCGAGGCGCTGCGTGATGACCGCAAGCCCCTGAGTGTATTTCTTGTAAGAGCTCCTGGCTTTCGGCGATGGATATGCATCGCTAGAGGATGCCGGAGGGGCTGCGGTGGTAGAGCTCCTTCCCGTCACCTAGCAAGACGAATGACTTGGCGCGCCACGCTAGTCGCCGAGCTTCGGCTCTGTCGAGGGGTAGCTCTCCTTGGTGGAGATATTGCAGGTACGGGGTCTGCCAGTTTTGATTAGGCGTGACCCCATTCCGCTCTTCCTCGATGTGCAGAGCCTCACCCTCGGTAGCCGAGGGTGCCTCGGGCGGGGCCGAGGGTGCCTTGGGCCGGGCCGAGGCCTTCTCGAGCTCGGGCGTGTCGTTTGTCTTGACTGAGGGTTGATGTAGGTCCCGGGAGAAGACGTTCGGGGGAACCGTTGTTCGTGCCAAAGCTATCTTCGCCAGCTCGTCCGCAGTCTCGTTGTACCGCCGGGCGACGTGGTTGACCTCGAGCCCATAGAACTTGTCCTCCAGGCGCCGAACCTCGTCGCAGTAGGCTTCCATCTTCGGGTCGCGGCAATGGGAGTTCTTCATGACTTGGTCGATGACAAGCTGCGAGTCGCCGTGAGCGTCGAGGCGTCGGACCCCTAGCTCGATGGCGATGCGCAGCCTGATAAACAGAGCCTCATACTCGGCCACATTGTTGGACGCCAGGAAATGGAGGCGCAGCACGTAGCGGAGGTGCTTCTCGAGGGGTGAGATGAAGAGCAGGCCCGCGCCTGCCCCTGTTTTCATCAGCGACCCGTCGAAAAACATGGTCCAGAGTTCCGGTTGGATCGGAGCTGTCGGGAGCTGGGTGTCGACCCATTCAGCCACAAAGTCCGCCAAGACTTGGGACTTGATGGCCTTCCGAGGGGCGAACGAGATTGTCTCGCCCATGATTTTCACCGCCCACTTTGCAATCCTACCTGAGGCCTCTCGGCACTGGATGATCTCCCTAGGGGGAAGGATGACACCACAGTCACCGGATGAGACTCGAAGTAGTGTCGCAACTTCCGCCGCATCAGAATCACCGCGTACAGCAGCTTCTGAATTTGTGGGTAGCGGATCTTGGTCTCGGACAGTACCTCACTGATGAAGTAGACCGGCCTCTGGACGGGCAATGCATGCCCTTCTTCTCGCCTTTCGACCACGATCGTGGCGCTGACCACCTGAGTGGTAGCGGCGACGTAGATTAAGAGGGCTTCTCCGGCAGCGGGAGGCACCAGGATGGGTGCATTCGTAATGAGCGCCTTCAGGTTCCCGAGGGCTTCCTCGGCCTCGGGGGTCCAAGTGAAGCACTCGGTCTTTCTTAAGAGGCGGTACAGAGGTAGGCCTCTTTCGCCGAGGCGCGAGATGAAACGGCTCAGAGCCACAAGGCATCCCATGACCCTTTGTACGCCTTTCAAGTCCTTGATGGGCCCCATGTTGGTGACGGCCGCGATTTTCTCCGGGTTGGCCTCGATGCCCCGCTCGGAGACGATGAACCCCAAGAGCATGCCTTGGGGGACTCCGAAGACGCACTTCTCGGGGTTGAGTTTTATGCCTTTCGCCTTGAGACACTTGAATGTCGTTTCAAGGTCGGAGAGGTGGTCGGAGGCTTTCCTCGTCTTGACCACGATGTCATCGACGTAAGCCTCGACGGTCCGACCAATGTGCTCTCCGAACACGTGGTTCATGCACCTTTGGTATGTCGCACCCACATTCCTCAAACCAAATGGCATAGTAACGTAGCAGTACATGCCAAAAGGTGTGATGAAAGAAGTCGCGAGCTGGTCGGACTCTTTCATCCTAATTTGGCGATACCCTGAGTAGGCATCGAGGAAAGACAGGGTTTCGCACCCAGCAGTGGAATCCACGATTTGATCAATGCGAGGCAGTGGGTAGGGAACCTTCGGACATGCTTTGTTTAGACCAGTGTAGTCTACACACATCCGCCATTTCCCTCCTTTCTTTCTCACAAGCACAGGGTTGGCAAGCCATTCGGGATGGAATACCTCTTTGATGAACCCTGCGGCCATCAGCTTGTGGATCTCCTCGCCTATGGCTCTACGCTTTTCTTCGTCGAATCAGCGCAAAGGCTGCTTCATGGGTCGGGCTCCAGCTCGGATATCCAGGGAGTGCTCGGCGACATCCCTTGGTATGCCAGGCATGTCCGAGGGACTCCACGCAAAGACTTCGGCGTTCGCGCGGAGAAAGTCGACGAGCACTGCTTCCTATTTGGGGTCGAGCTTGGAGCCAATCCGTATCTGCTTGGAGGCATCGTTGCTGGGGTCGAGAGGGACGGACTTAACCGTCTCTGCTGGCTCGAAGTTGCCGGTGTGGCGCTTCGCATCTGGCGCCTCCTTGGAGAGGCTCTCCAGGTCGGCGATGAGGGCCTCAGATTCGGCGAGGGCCTCGGCGTACTCCACGCACTCCACGTCGCATTCGTACGCGTGTCGGTACGTGGGGCCGACGGTGATGACCCCGTTGGGGCCCGGCATTTTGAGCTTGAGGTAGGTGTAGTTGGGGACGGCCATGAACTTGGCGTAGCATGGCCTCCCCAGTAATGCGTGGTAGGTTCCTCGGAACCCGACCACCTCGAACGTGAGGGTTTCCCTTCAGAAGTTGGAGGGAGCCCCGAAGCAGACGGGCAGATCGAGTTGTCCGAGGGGTTGGACGCGTTTCCCGGGGATGATCCCGTGAAAAGGCACCGCGCCTGTCCGGATCGAGGACAGATCGATCTGCAGGAGCCCGAGGGTCTCGGCGTAGATGATGTTGAGGCTGCTGCCTCCGTCCATGAGGACCTTGGTAAGCCTGACGTTGCCGATGACGGGGTCGACAACGAGCGGATATTTCCCCGGGCTCGACACGCGGTCGGGGTGGTCGCCCTGGTCGAAGGTGATGGGCTTGTCGGACCAGTCTAGGTAGACTGGCGCCGCCACCTTTACCGAGCAGACCTCCCGACGCTCTTGCTTGCGGTGCCGAGCCGAGGCGTTCGCGACTTGCCCACCGTAGATCATGAAGCAGTCGTGGACCTCGAGAAACTCCTCTGCCTTGTGATCCTCCTTCTTGTCGTTGTTGTGGGCCCTGCCACCTTCCGCAGGTGGCCCGGCCTTGTGAAAGTAGCGCCGAAGCATGATGCACTCCTCAAGGGTGTGCTTGACGGGCCCCTGATGATAGGGGCACGGCTCCTTGAGCATCTTATCGAAGAAATTAGCACCTCCAGGAGGTTTCCGAGGGTTCTTGTACTCAGCGGCGACGACAAGGTCCGCGTCGGTGGCGTCGCGTTTCGCTTGCGACTTCTTCTTGTTCTTCTTCTTGGTGCTGCGCTGAGCGGACGCCTCGGGGATGTCTTCCGGCTAGCGGCCCTGGGGCTGCTTGTCCTTTCGGAAGATGGCCTCAACCGCCTCCTGGCCAGAGGCGAACTTGGTGGCGATGTCCATCAGCTCGCTCGCCCTGGTGGGGGTCTTGCGACCCAGCTTGCTCCCCAGGTCGCAGCAGGTGGTGCCGGCGAGGAACGCGCCGATGACGTCCGAGTCGGTGACGTTGGGCAGCTCGGTGCGCTGCTTCGAGAATCGCCGGATGTAGTCCCAGAGAGACTCTCCCGGCTACTGGCGGCAGCTTCGGAGATCCCAGGAGTTCCTAGGGCGCACGCACGTGCCCTAGAAGTTGTCGGCGAAGGCTTGGACCAGGTCGTCCCAGGTGGAGATCTGCCCCGGAGGCAGATGCTCCAGCCAGGCTCGAGCGGTGTCGGAGAGGAACAGGGGGAGGTTGCGGATGATGAGGTTGTCATCGTCCGTTCCACCCAGCTGGCAGGCCAGTCGGTAGTCCGCGAGCCGTAGTTCCGGCCTCGTCTCCCCCGAGTACTTTGTGATGGTAGTCGGGGTTCGGAACCGGGTCGGGAACGGCGCCCGTCGTATGGCCCGGCTGAAAGCCTGCGGACCGGGTGGTTCGGGCGAGGGGCTCCGATCCTCCCCGCTGTCGTAGCGTCCCCCACGCCTGGGGTGGTAGCCTCATCGCACCCTCTCGTCGAGGTGGGCTCAACGGTTGCGGTGGTGGTGCTCGTTGCCGAGGCGACCCGGGGCCGCAGGCGCCGTGTTGCGCGTGCGCCCGGTGTGGATCGAGGCTTCCCGCACGAATCGGGAAGTCGCGGCGTGATGCTCCGAGGGGTACCCCTGACTTCGGGAGGCAGAGCTTTCAGCCCATCGGACCGTGGCATCCTCCAGGAGATTCTTGAGCTCTCCCTGGATACGCCGCCCTTCGGTGGTCGATGGTTCCGGCATCGCGCGGAGTAGTATTGCTGCTGCAGCCAGGTTCTGGCCGACCCCACTAGAAGCCGGTGGCGGCCTTGCCCTGACGTCGTCGGCAATGCGGTGCTGGATGCCCTGGGGTAGATGACGCGTTTCTCCGGCCAGAGCTTGGTCTGCCCATTCCTGCCCGGTGTTCCACCGAAACTGCTCAAGTGTTCCTGCTCCCTCGTCGAGCCTGGCCTGCATCTTGCGGATTTGCTCGAGCTGTGCGTCCTGACCCCCCGCAGGGACTGGGACCACAGCTAGCTCCCGAAGGATGTCAATGCGAGGCGTAGGCCTAGGGGGATCGCCGCTCTCCGGCATACCAAGATGGTTGCCTTCGCCGGGACCCCCTAGATCGACGTGGAAACATTCACGACTCGGGTCGCAGTCCTCGTCGCCGAAGCTGTGGCTACCATCGGAACAATCGGAGAGGCAGTAGTTGCATGCGGTCATGAAGTCCCGCATGGCACTGGGGTTACCGAGCCCGGAGAAATCTCAACAAAAGTCAGGCTCGTCATCTTCCTCGGAACCCAAGGGTCCGTAGGTCGAGACGCCCGTCAGTCTATCCCAGGGTGACCGCATATGGTACCCCGGAGGGTTGGTACATGCCTCTATGAAAGCTTCCACCGAAGCGAGGTCGCTTGGTGGGTCAAAGCTGAATCCAAAAGGCATGAGATGGGAATCGGTCGATACCTCTTGGTCGACGGGCGGTGACGAAGTCGTGTTAGGGGTGGACTGCACCGTTGTCTCAGGTACGAGGACGACGCCCAGCAAGTCCTTCGCGAGCGTGCTAGCGTCGTTCGTCTGCTTGGGGTTGGCGTGTTGCGGGGAAGCAGCGCTCGTCTTCGTCTCAGACGCAAGGTCGAAGCCCGACGTGTCCCCCGGTGGGGCGCTGGCGTCGTCGACTTGCTCGACAGCCGACGAGGTGCCGCCTCCTGCTTGGCCATGGTTGCCCCGCCTCCTCCTGCGTCGGTGGGGGAGGTGACGGAACAAACCCGGATGTTGTTCTTCCGCCATGTGGGGAAGACGTCGTTGATTCCGCCGCCGGCGGGCGGGCTGACGGCCGCCATTGTCACTGTCGCGCGGCGGAGGAAGGAGTATCATGTCGTAGCTGCCGTCGAGGGACATGAACTCAAGACTCCCGAAATGGAGCATCGTCCCGGGTTGGAAAGGTTGCTGGAGACTACCCATCTGGAGCTTGACGGGAAGCTGTTCGTCAACACGCAGCAGGCCCCTACCTGGCGCGCCAACTGTCGGCGTTTCGACCCCGGGGGGTCCCTGGACCGACGAGTAAATTGTCGCTGCGTGTCCCAGCCCAGATGGGTCGGCGCGAGACAGGACACAAAGGGGGAGAACAGTAAGGGGAAACTGTGGCCTTCGTGTTGTCCTGCGCCCAGGGCGGATGGATGCGCTTGCAGTAGGGGGTTACAAGCGTTCGCGTGGGAGAGAGAGAGCGAGAGCCTTATGCGTCGGCCCGTTCTCCCGCGCGGCCAACCTTCTCGTACGAGAGCCCTGGACCTTCCTTTTATAGGCGTAAGGAGAGGGTCCAGGTGTACAATGGGGGGTGTAGCAGTGTGCTAACGTGTCTAGCAGAGAGGAGCTAGATCCCTAAGTACATGCCGTCGTGGCAGTCGGAGAGGTTTTGGCACCCTGTTCATGTGATGTCGTGGCCGTCGGAGGAGCGCTGGAGCCCTGCGGAAGTACAGCTGTCGGGGCTGTCGGATCCTTGCTAACGTCTCCTTGCTAACGTAAGGGGCTGGGAGCTGCCGTCGTCATGGAGCGTGCGGGGTGTCATCATTACTTGTTTACTGGGGCGAGCCAGATGGGACGCCAGTCTTGTTCCCCGTAGCCTGAGCTAGCTAGGGGCAGGGTAATGATGGCCCCCCTAGCGACGTGGTCGGTCCGGACCCGAGTTTGGGCGAGGTGGCGATTCCTCCGAGGTCGAGGTTGAGTCCGAGCCCTAGGGTCAGGCGAGGCGGAGTCCATCGTCTTCCGGAGCCGAGGCTGAGTCCGAGCCCTGGGGTCGGGCGAGGCGGAGTTTGTCGTCTTCCGAAGCCGAGGCCGAGTCCGAGCCCTGGGGTCGGGCGAGGCGGAGTTCGTTGTCTTCTAAGTCGTGGTTGAGTCCGAGCCCTAGGGTCGGGCGAGGCAAAGTCCATCTTCCAAGGCCGAGACGGGGGCCAAACCCTAGGGTCGGGCGAGGCGGAGCTTCCTATGTCGCCCGAGGCTGGACTTAGCCGCTGTCGACCTCACTCTGGCGAGTGGCATGGCAGTCGGAGCGGGGCAGGCGGTGCTGTTTTCTTGTCAGGTCGGTCAGTGGAGCGGCGAAGTGACTGCGGTCACTTCGGCTCTGTCGACTGAAGAGCGCGCGTCAGGATAAGGTGTCAGGCGATCCTTGCATTAAATGCTCCTACGATACGGTCGGTTGGCGTAGCGATCTGGCCAAGGTTGCTTCTCTGCGAAGACTGGGCCTCGGGCGAGCCGAAGGTGTGTCCGTTGCTTGAGGGGGCCCTCGGGCAAGACGTGAATCCTCCGGGGTCGGCTGCCTTTGCCCAAGGCTGGGCTCGGGCGAGGCGAGATCGTGTCCCTTGAGTGGACTGAGCCTTGACCTTAATCGCACCCATCAGGCCTTTGCAGCTTTGTGCTGATGGGGGTTACCAGCTGAGATTAGGTCTTGGGGGTACCCCTAATTATGGTCCCCGACATCCATCAAAGTGTGGAGGTTTACCAAGAGGAATTGAAAGCAAATGAGCATTGGAATTGAACGGAATACGAGAATAATCAAATGAATAGTTTTGATTAACCGGTTTCTTTTTAGACGAGTCGTCGTCGTCGTCTCTTGGTGAAGAAGAGGAGGCGTCGCTGTCGTAGTAAATGATCTTCTTGATCCGCCTCTTCTTCTTCTCGTCTCTCTTCTTGTGACTCGATCCTGAGTTAGTGGGCTTGTCGTCCCTTGGCTCGTTGAAGAGGGACTCCTTCTCCTTGTCGTTGACCACCATCCCCTTTCCCTTAGGATCCATCTCTTCGGACGATTAGTCCCTTAGATGAAGAGAACAGCTCTAATATCAATTGAGAGCACATAGAGGGGGGTGAATAGGTGATCCTGTAGAATTCAACACTAAATTCCAACAACCTTGATTATAAAAATATTAGTGTGGGTTAATCAAGTCAATGAGACGAGCTCTTGCGAACACAGACAATCAAAGAAGCAACAATCACAAGAGACACGCGATTTTATCCCGTGGTTCAGCCAAGTAACACTTGCCTACTTCCATGTTGTGGCGTCCCAATGGACGAGGGTTGCACTCAATCCCTTTCAAGTGATCCAATGATCAACTTGAATACCACGACTTTTCTTCCTTATCTCTTTTTCCTGTTTGCGAGGAATCTCCACAAGTTGGAGTCTCTCGCCCTTACAACAAAGATCACAATGAAAGCACAAGAGTAAGGTTGGGGAGCAACACACACAAATCCGCAGCACACACACGCACACAAGCCAAGACTTGAGCTTAAAATGAAGCAGAAAGAGTTCACAACTAGAACGAAGCTCAAATCACTAACACAATCGATCAAGTGCGCGGAGACGGAGTGTGGGAGACTTAGAATGCTTAGTGAATGCCTTGGGTGTCTCCTCCATGCGCCTAGGGGTCCCTTTTATAGCCCCAAGGCAGCTAGGAGCCGTTGGAGGCCAACAAGGAAGGCCAAAGTTGCCTTCTGTCGGGTGGTGCACCGGACAGTCTGGTGCACCACCAGACAGTCACTGTAGACGGTCCGGTGCGGATCTCCTTCCTATTTTGGCACAGATGATCGTTGCAGCGCCGAGTCAGTTGGCACACCGGACACTGTCCGGTGCACACCGGACAGTCCGGTGCCCCCTGCCGACCGTTGGCGCGGGCCACGCGTCGCTCGCGGATTGCGTGGCCGACCGTTGCGCTGGCGGCCGTTGGCTCACCGGACAGTCCGGTGAATTATAGCCGTACGCCACCAAACTTTTCCTGAGAGTGGCCTGTTCAGCGGAGGCTGGCCTGGCGCACCGGACACTGTCCGGTGCACCACCGGACAGTCCGGTGTGCCAAGCCGAGCTGGACTTCGGCTGTACCAAGCCAAGTCTTTTGCATTTCTTTTCTTCTCTTCTTTTCTCTGTTTCTAGCACTTAGACAATATATGTTAGTACTCCAAACAATGTACTAAGTCTAGAAACGTACCTTGTTACATGATTTTCACTTCTTGCTTGTTTGGCACATAATCAACTCACTTGATATGTGTTGGACACTTAATCACCAAAACATTATAGAGATGGCCCAAGGGCACATTTCTCTTTCAATAGGTTCAAGAGAAACTCATTTTCTTCAAAGAACAAGACAAATGCATCAGTTCCTCAATAGAACTGGTTCATGGGGTGGCGTGTGGTAAATATGTGACCATTATTATGGAACCATTCATCCTCATTTGACGTTCTCCAAGGTGTGAGACCACACAACATGAACTTGAAAGAAATCATTAGTCTCACAAGATATATGCTAAACCCTCCCTCAAATTGTACATGCAAGAGTACACAAAGTACACTCATGCACATCAATAATACGAGGTTAAAGGAGATGTTTGCACTATATCTTGGTTTAACATAATATGCTTTACATAGATGATGAAAATTATTACCAATTGAAGGTTTATGAACTGAAAGTATATCAATTGAAGTCATGAGAGGTAAAGCGTGCTAATATGAACCTCAAACCTCATAATGAAGGATATTATATGATTATGTCACTAGATCTTTATTATTTGGTTTACATGATAGTTCAACTCCCTTCTTGATTTACTGTGATCACTTTTCTCTTTACGATTTCATCCAACCAAGTGATCTTGAACTTCATTCATCTTTGTTTGATGGGATCATACTTGATATGAGACCAATTGAAACTCAATGACTGAAAGGCCAAGACACTTATATTTGTAGATTTTGAATCCATCTTGAAAGCACTTGTAAAGACCTTATTGAAACACTTAGAAAAGAGAGCATTAAAAACACAAGGGAGGGTTTCACAAATGATGATACTTATATGTGGATGACAAATGAATCATCATTCTTGAAACCCATAAGGATAGATTAAATTCCTTTAAATTAGTGCACGCATATGGTTGATGCCAAAATTATATGCACTATTGAACATTTTATATTGCAATGAATTTAACATATACTATGGTACATCCCACTAAGGATAGAATACGAAAACAACAGAAGAAGAGGAAGTTTTCATACCTTGGCATCTTATCAACTTCATCTTATTTTAGTTGAATAAGCTCAACACAAGAGGCAACATTAGTAGCACAAGCACTAGTTTCTTATTTAGCAACCCTTTATATATGGAATGTGAGTTGCTAAAAATAAAGATACCTCATAATATGGACTAAATTTCCCTTGATCTCTCATGCATAATACATTTTTGAATGACATGAATTTAGATATGCATAGTTATTCAATGAAGTTCAAAGGTCTGATTTAAGCCATATTACGGTGAGCGTCTACTATGGAATAATCAAATCCAAATTAACTAGAGTGGGAATACATCACATAATTTTGAAGTATTAACCATATGATAAGATTCATTTATTTTTCATTTAGACCTTAATTTTATAATCAACAACTGATGTATACCCTCAAGTGCTTCCTCTTCCTTAGTGGCTACACAAGTCTTCGGAACAGAACCTCGGGAAATAAATCGTCCTGTTCTTTGTGCTTGTTCATTTACTTGTGATTTGCTTCTTCCTCTCTCCTCTCTTGTTATTTTGCTTGTGATTGATTTTATATCAATTTAAGTTTACTCTCAAAGTAATTCCGCAATCGAGTAAGCAACTCTAGCAAAACACATCTCCCTCACTCCAATTGACTTTATACTCGTTCTAACGCTAACCGAGAGCCAAAGTTTGCATTTAAGTTTATAAATTTCAGATTTCAACTATTCAACCCCCTCTAGCCAACTTTCAATAATCATAAGTATGGCTTCAGTTTTGCTAGCCAAAATTTATATGAGAAGCACAGTTTTGGTAAAATCTTGGCATATCAAACTACCTTACAGCTCATTTGATTTATAGCCATAACTACAACATGCGGTGTACTTTTTTAGCACCATGTTCTACACATTACAGACTTTTTTTTCTACTAATCTCTGTCATAAGCACGACTTTAGCTTTGCTAGCCAGGATTTCATATCGCAACCACTGTTTGTTAAAAAGTTTGACGTAGCAAATACAGACCTTGCACGTGATTACGAACCCCGGCGCATGAACGAAGGGGCCTGATCGTTTGGCTTATGAAATATGCCAAGCCAAAGATTTGGCAAGCCATGTGATTTTAGCTAGTAGTATTTAGTTTGCTGCCAAAACTTTCCGTTTTTTTGAATTTGTCTTGCTGGATTCATGATGATTTTTCCACGTGACTCTTGACGTGCGCCGAATTTTTAGCATAGAAAAATTTAGTCGAAACCAAGTGTGAGAGTCCTCACAACTCAGTACAAATTCGTCTAGAAGAATATAGTAGGTAGGAGGAAGAAAGATTAGCTATAGAGAATGAATAGTTCTGTTCTTCCATACCCATAGACTTCCCAGGACCAAGTATTTATACAGCTTCTCTACTTGGACCACACACTAGCAGGATAACGCCCACTGGGCTTTGGCACACGCCGGCCCAACACTGGCGGCAGGTTTCTTGCTTCCTCTTCTATTTCTGTGTTCCCACCATCCTTAATAGTCGGTCCGCTGACACCAAGCCGGCGCGAAAGTAGCGCTACTCCTACATTGCATGAGGCAGATCGAGGACGAGTGCCCTCGGCACGCCGGCGCCGACACCATCATCAGTTCATGTTCATCATCCTTTAGCCATTTCCGAACAGGTCGGCGCCGGGCCTCTGGTAAGTGGGCCCGCGCATTCCGTACAGGTACAGCCACCGTCGCACTGCATAGCGGTAGTAGTAACGCGCAACGCTTGGTGGTCGTCGGCGTCACGGCCTCACATACGGGAGCCGTCAGCGTGACGCGCCCGCAGCGTCACCTGGTGGACGGCGACGCCATGATCCAGTCCAGTGCGTGATCATGGTGGATTTGTTCTGTTCGGCAGCATGAAACCCACGGCATGCGGCGTCGTGGCCGCGTGGGCTGTCTGCTGCTCCACTGCCCCCCTGCGGTTGCAGCAAAGCGAGGCGGTCTGCGCCACCGCCCCCGCCCCCGCCGTACGTGCACCCCATGTGCTAGTAGCCTAGTACGTACGTACGTACATTGGAGTAGGAGTAGGTTGCACGGCAAACCGGCGTGGTCGGCTGATGCAGCACGACCGCACGCGATCTGTGTCTAAGTCACAGGTACAACTGGTGCCGTGGTCTCGCGTGTCCGCGCCGGAATGTGGTGTTTTTGAAAGAACGACGGCACAGAAGACGGCATGGAAATGGCCGTTGGGCGTGCCAACATAGATGCAACGGCTACTGCGGAAACACGTCGAGAGCACAGAGCAGCAGCAGCAGGCCAGCAGTAATTAAAAAAATATTCATTGCGCATGCATGCATGACATGCATGGTTGTACTCAACGGCGAGGTCGCCGGGCATTGACTACTCACTCTATGGCTCCTACAGTCCCACTAGTCATTAGTCAATGAAATTGCAGGAATCACCCATTCACCCCCCCTCCCCGAGTGGTTAACGGGCGTGCTCGACTGCTCGTGCAGGTCTGCAGGACAGCAGGAGCAAGCGATCCCCAGTGGTGGAGCCCCTCCCACGTCGATGCTGTTCACGCACCGGCCACCGGCACCGACCACCGCACTGCTGGCTAGCTGTAGCTGCTGCCAAGTGCCACCTACCTCCTGCCGGTGCGCACCATCACCTGCCCACTGTACTACTGCGGCATGCATATAGTACTCTCAGAACACGGCGAGCAAAACGATGATGGTGTGACAGGGCAGGCAGGCTCAAATCTGGGATCCACATCCATCCACCCACGGCTGTGACGGGCCCCCGCGTCCGGATCCGCAGCTCGGGCCCATCCCACGGGCGGGGCCCATGCAATAGGCTCTGGCCGCTGGCCTGTGTCCTCTTCTCCTTTTTCTCCTCCCCTCGGCCTCGGCGCGTCGGCGGCGTGCGCAGCTCGGCAGGCGGCAGCGGACCAGCCTGTACAGCGCCAGCCGCGCACATGGCTCGATGGAGCACGCAGCGGGGTGACCGCTGGCGTGTGTGGGTCCGCGCGCGGGACGACTCGGTCGGATCGGACATGCCCACGCGGCCCCGCTGTCGCTTTCCTTTCCCCTCATCTGATTCCCTCCCGGCAAGTACAACACGGACGGTGGTTGCTCTCCTCCGCGGCATGCATGACCACCAGCCCAGCTCATCACCACCACGTTGTCCTCTTCCCCCCTGGCCTTGCTTGCTGCTGTTTCCTCCCTTTCTCTCTTCGCCACGCCCACGCGAGGCCTCACGGGGGCCGCCATGGCCACGGAAAGCTTGGTTATTCTCCTTCCTCCGATCCCCTTTCCTTGCCCGCAACTGCTAGCGATGCGTCGTACTTTGCCGCGGAAAGAGCCATTTCAAAGTGCTTCGCATCGGCATCGTCAAAAGGTTGCCGCTTCGGTGCGTGTCTCCCATGGCGGTGCCCAACATTCCCCGGTACCGGCGGTATCACGGATCTCGTCTCCCTACTTTCGCGATCCAACCGGGCGTGATCGGGATAGTGAGTGCAAGGGCAATGTGGATGAAAGAATCAATACATAGCAACTCTTTGATTCAATTTGATCAAATACTCATCATGAGATACAAAGAAAGAAAAAAAACGAAACCAAGAGAAAAAAAATTACTAGATGGATATGGATGCATGGAGAAGTATTATACTGGCGGCTGGAAAGTATTATACTCCGGCGACGGCGAGGCAGCGCGAGCGAGCCGCCAAGGCGCGTGGTTTAGTAGTACGGCTTCCCCGGTGGCGGCGGCGACGCGTACGCCACGCCGTACACCGGCGGGAACGGCAGCTTGCCGCCGCCCGGATGGTGCTCGCCGGTGCCGGTGCTCCCGCCCTGAGGCGGTCCCGAGGGGGTCCCGGTCCCCGGGGCGTGCGGGTGCGGCGGCAGGGCGTAGCCGGGGTGCTCCGCTGTGGGCGGCGACGGCGTGGTGGGAGTGGGGTGGCCGGAGGACGGGGGCTGGTGCCCCGTGGAGGGAGGCGACGGCGACCCGTGGGAGCTCGGGGGCGGCGCGTACCGCACGTCCGGCTCGTCCGCGGACGTCGGCGGCGGGGGCGGCGTATGTGTTGTTGTTACTGGAGGAGTTGTGGAGCCGGACGGCGGTGACGGGTGTGACGGGGTCGGCGTGCCGTGCGGTGGCGAGTGGTAGGATGGCGTGCTGGAGCTTGAGGGTGGCGTCGGGTAGGGTGGCGTGGTGGGTGACCCATAGGAAGGTGGCGAGTGGCTTGACGACGGCGTGGTGGTGGGTGGCCCCTGGGAAGGTGGCGTGTGGTGGTAGGACGGGGTGGTGGCGTTCGACGGCGGCGAGGGGTACGACGGCGTGGTGGTGGGTGGCCCGTGGGAAGGTGGCGTGTGGTGGTAGGACGGGGTGGTGGATCCCTTGGGTGGCGAGTGGTACGAGGGAGTGGTGGCGCTCGACGGCGGCGGCGTGTTCCCTATGTAGGTACCTTTTGGAGGCGACGACCCCGGCGTGGGCGGCTGCCTGCCGTTGCCGCGGCCGCCGCGGCCGCCTTCCGGCGTCGGGGCGTAGGCCGGGGCCTGGCATTGCGCCTTGCTGCAGTCGAACGGGTGCGCCGCGGCGGCCGCGCACTGCGCCGGCGGGCGCTGCGCCGGCGCGCCGGGGATGCAGTTCCAGGCGCCGTCGGCGGTGGCCTTGGCGCAGGGCGGGCGCGAGGTGATGAAGTTGTCGGCGTAGGTGAAGTTCCTGAGGCTGGCGAGCGCGCAGACCCCGGCCGGCACGGCGCCCTCGAGGCGGTTGCGGGCGACGTCGAGCTCCTGGACCGCGGCCATGTTGGCGATGGCGCTCGGGAGCTGCCCCTGCAGGCGGTTGTCGCTGACGTCGAAGACGGTGAGCTTCCGGAGCAGGCCGACCTGCGGCGGGACGCAGCCCGTGAGCTGGTCGTCGATGAGCACGATCTCGTTGAGCGTGTCGGCCATCCGCCCGATGCTGGGCGGGATGCAGCCGCCGAGCGCGTTGTGCGCGAGCACGACGACGGAGGCCGGCGAGTTGCCGAGGTTGGCCGGGATCGGGTCCCGGAGGCGGTTGGAGTTTAGGAGGATGGCGTCGAGCGGCCGGTCGAAGAGCGCCGGCGGGATGGGGCCCTCGAAGTCGTTGAAGCGGAGGTCCAGGTACCGGAGCGCCGGCAGCGACAGCACCACCTCGGGGAACCCGCCCACGAAGCGGTTGTTGCTGAGGTCGAGCTCGTGGAGGAGCCGCAGGTGCGCGAACGTGGGCGGGACGACGCCGCAGAAGCGGTTGGAGTTGATGTGGAACAGCGCCAGGTCGGGGACGCCCAGCGGCAGCGACGCCGGGAGGTACCCCGCGATGTCGGCGTGGTTGAGGTCGATCCCGGCGACCACGAGGACGGCGCCGTCGTGGGAACCGGTGCCGGGGAGGGGCGCGCAGTAGACGCCGTTGTAGGCGCAGACGTTGGGCCCCGCCCAGTTGGCGGTGAAGTTGGACGGGTCGGAGAAGATGGCGGTGCGCTTCCACGCCTGCAGCGCGGCGTAGGACGCGCGCAGCCGCGGGTTCGGGAACGCCCACGACGCCGGCGCCGCGAAGCGGGAGGCGTCCCCGCCGTCCTGCGCCGCCGCCGGGATGACGAGCAGCAGCAGCAGCGCGAACGACGCCGCCGCGCTGCGGAGGATCATGGCTGCCTGCTGCTCCTGCGCGGTGGCGATCCGGGCGGAGGAGAGACGGACAGAGAGTGCCGGCGGAACGGCGGGTTGGTCCTGTGATCTAGAGAGAGGCTGAGAGGGAAAGGAGCGTGGAGCGGGCAGTGGCAGTGGCATTCAGAGCGGGCACATGGGGATGGGAGCTGGGAGGGGCGTGTGTGTGTGATTGATGAAGGCTTGTCACAGGCTCACAGTCACATGGGGGCCAGCTGCACGGCTAGCTCAGTTCAGCTCATCTCGCTGATTAGTCATCAGTGAGTGTGTGCTGGGTGTGACGGTGGTGTGTCTCTTCCGCGCCTGCGCCTGCCAGCGCGCTTCGTCACCGTCACGGACGAGCAGGCCTGGGCGGGGTGACGGCGGCGACGCGGCTGGCTCCGTTGCTTGACGGGGGCTGCGCGTCACGTAGCGAGGGCTTGGCATGCAGCGGCAGGTGAGCTCGGGATAGGGATCGAGTTCGTTCGGCCGGGCTGGCTTGCCGTGCCGTCTCATTTTGCGTCCGGATGGAGTTGGGTTTAACTTTTAAACTAGCCTTTGCATTTGTTTTTGTCTGCAGGATTTGGACCGTACGCATGTGTTGGCGTCGGCGGTGCCAGCGGCTGGCTGCCTGTGCCTGGCCGGCCTCCGTGGCTACTTTCCTTCTTGTTTGTTTATGCATCCCCATGCATGCATGGAGCCGAGATCCGTGGCCAAGTTCGAATTCGAAAAGCGGCGCTTTCGTTCGGGCACGGGCGGCGGCTCCGTCGCCGGCGAGCGGCATCAATGGGCCTCACGGGCTCCTGCAGGGAAGGCTTGGCCTCGGCGGCGCGCGCGACACGGCATGGCATGGCCGCGCTCGTGAGTCGTCTCGCATGCTCGCCGCGTTGCCCAGCTCTGGGGGTCGTTCGTTCGTACTGCAAGAATGGTCGGATGAATCGCACGCCAAAGCTCCGCGTCGAGGACCTAGCGTGAGTAAAAAGCTACACTGACATTGGCACACTGCTAATTACGAATAACTACAGTGGCAAGTGCGTGCTAAAAATATTTAGTGAAGCACAAGGCAAAAGGAAGTTGGCCAAGCAGCCTCTAGACTAGAGATGTCCAAACGGGCCGCCCGGTCCGGCCCGGGCCCGGTGAAGCCCGGCCCGTTTTGGGCCCGGCCCGCCAGGCACGATTAGAAAACCGGGCCGGGCCGGGTAAGCACGCGGACTCAATTTCTTGTCCGAGCCCGGCCCGCAACGGGCCTAAACGGGCCGGGCCGGCCCGTTTAGCACGAAAAAAGCGGGCCGAAAAGCGGGGTATGCGGGCCAAAAAACACGTTTTAGTGTAAAAAAACGGGCTTAACGGGCTTAGAGCTAAATGTCGGGCTAGCCCACCGTGCCTAATTTCCTGTCCGAGCCCGGCCCGCTTATTCGTGCCGGGTCGGCCCGGGCCCGCATATAACTGGGTCGTGCCGGGCTCGGACCGGGCCCAAACAGCGGGCTTCGTGCCGGGCTCGTGGGCCTCATGCTTATTGGACATCTATACTCTAGACCAGCCGGCCAGGCATTGTTTGTTACTAGGCTAGTCATACTGCACCTAAGGCCTTTTTGCTATCTTTTTGGATACTATGTTTTTAGAATACTATGGTCTACACTTGTATGTAGCAATAATACAATGGTTTAGAAAACGTTGGTTTAGACTGTAGTACCACTACTCTAAAAAGTAGTGAAGTTTAACAGTGTTTACAAAGTTTAAACAAACACCTTTTGGTTCAGAATACTACAATATTCTTAAATACCATAATATTGTATTGAGACTGTAAATAAACCTTGCTACCAAACGGGCCTTAAAAGTCCAACCTAGCTTACTTTTAAAATTGGGACCTTTTCTAATTTTCAAACCAATTTGTTTTAAAATCAATTTTTAACGTGACAAACTCGAAGTACATGTTTTAAAATTGTTTTCTAGTATAATAACATCACCTCCTTCTCTCCCAACTTAAAATCGGTAAAAAAAACCAAATCTACTACACCTTTTAGTCATCACCTATCCTCTATCTTATTGTTCGTTATGTACTTATAATAAAATAAAAACCAAAACTAGGTATAGTAGTAGTAATTGGGAAGTAGTTGGACCCATCGATCATTGTGTTCTCTCTCCGTGATTGCAACGTAGTCATGTTCCATTCAGCTAGTCGTATGGAGTACACAACAACAACATGCCTCCATGCTTTCAAATATTAGCATAATTTTATATGTAATTAGTTAAATCTAAAAATGTTAGGCTTATTCTGAAGAAAGATTTTATAGAGGGGTTCATGTTACCTCATCTTATACTACCTTTGGACAACATTACATATACCAAAAAAATCAAACATTCCAATCTTTGACAAAATTTGTTTTAGAGTCACCAACATTGTTGTTAGTGTCTTGTAAATGGCATACCCTCTAAGTTTGGCAATACTCTTTCTTGAATTTTATTGACATAAGAAAACTCACAGTAGGCCCAACTAATGTAGGGCCCTTCTAGGAAGAGGTCATGCCCCGAGGCCTTAGAGGCTACTAAGGCCCTCCACATCAAGAAGTATGTCCTGGAGGCTACGACCTTTCAGTCTCCAAATGCCTTCTCGACCATGCGGCTAACTCTCGCAACCGGCAACCCTCCAAACTTTCAGGGCCTTCTAGGCTCTTGAGTTTTTTTCCAGACATGGTCCATCAGGTTAGCTATGAACTAAGCTCTAATTCAATCGTGTATGAGGTCCCTACAAGATGGTGACTCATAGCCTTAGTCTCCTCGAGAATGTTAATTATCATGCTCTCGGGGTGAGACAACCTAAAGTGAAGACGTCTCTATGGTAGGATAACCCTAGGTGGGCTCTAATGAGGACGGGGTGACCATGTGGCACGGGACAGACTGGATAAGGCTTGCAAAAAATTGCATTAAAAACCATATACGATCTTGTGATAAAAAAGGCACACGGTCGCTACACCTAAACTCTAACATCGTAAATAGCAAAAACAAAACCTGCATATAACAATTAAATTTAATACGCATTAAAGATGAACATAATAACTACCATTATAACCTAATCGTAAGACACATGCACCAAGACACATGCACGGACACGTATAGGTAAAAACCGAGTGCGGATCTGTTCGTAAATACGGTGGATCTGTCTAGACAACTTTATTTATACACCAAAAAAATATCAAAATCGATTCAACCCGTAACTGCCTAGGAAACTAGCGTTAGAAAACGTACGACCTAACATACACTATATCAACACGTATAAATTGAGAAGGGTATCTTGCTGTTAAAGATAGACACACCACACCAAATCCAAGTTTTCGTGGTTAAATCAAGGAGAGAGAGGGAGCTGGTATTTATGCCGCGGACACTGTACAGTAAACGGAGGGATCGGGTAGTACGAGAGTGTATGTGTGTCAGTGTGTGTGTGGGGGGTGGGCGGGGACTGGGGCTGAGCTGTCTCCAACAACGTCCTCTATATTCATCCTCTATATTCGTACTTTATAGTCTCATCTAAAAGATTTTATCCTCTATATCTCATTCATCTCCAACAATGTTCTCTAAATCATGTCCTCTATACTCAAATACCTATATTAAAGACATTTTTTATTTTTATTTTTTGTACATACGTATTTATCATACTCTCAAATGTATTATATATATTTTAGTTTTGCTAAACCGGTTATTTAAAGTATTCAAATGGATAGAGGACCGTTTAGAGAAACTCTATATATAGAGAATCAAGCAGCGTTCTCTAAATTTAGAGGACTGTTTAAAGAACGCTGTTAGAGGGCGTAGAGCACCATTTGGTCCTCTATATCTAGAGTACAGAACTCTTTAGGGTGTCTTGTTGGAGCTCGCCTACGCCAAGCAGCACGTCAGATCTCCCTGCCGGGCCTCCGCTGTATTTTCGGCCCATTTAATATGAGGCATGGCGGCAATGACGACGAGACGGCAGGGGTTCAGTACTGCGCGGATCCGGACAGGGCAGGGGCAGGCAGCGGTGGTCCGGTAGCAGTTGCCAATCTGCCCCGGCCCGTAGCTACCAGGCAGCCTTGTCGGTTGGCGGACGATTCAGCGAGCGCGGGATCGGCGAGAGTTCGACACCAAGGTTGCGGCCGTAGCAAGAAAATCTCTGGTTCTCACTTCAGAAATCAGAATCACTTAGGATCAAGGGCTGAGGCAAAGCTCCAATTAAGAGGCGCTTCTTCCACACCAGTACACCACCCCTCCTCCGTCGACCGTCGTCTTTACCGGCCGGCCGGCCCGGGCGCTGACCACGCAAGCCAAGCCACCGCATAAACTCCACGCGAGGCTTGCTCTATAACTTTGTGGTCGGTAGCTTTTCCATTTATAAATTATTTATCTAACAAAAACCACAACGGAAGTATCTCCCATTTGAAAGGAAAAAAAAATCAGAATTTACAAACGATCAAAATACAAAGTTGTTAAAAAGTTAGGAAACTTCGTAGTTGCCAACCTTTTCGTTTAAATCTGTCTAATCCTAAATGCTTATTTAAAAATCATATATTACGGTCTATTAAATGGCTCGTGGCTCGAGCTAACCCATTAGACACGTCCCATTTAGTCATCTATAGTCCATCACCTCACGTGCGTGGAAAAAAGTGAGAGAGAAACCACATCTTGTCTCGCCCCACAGCACATACGTCGTCGTGCGTCGTCTCTGTCTCTCTTCTTATCACATCGCCACCCCATCATCTCTAAGGCGAAATCCTAGGTGCACCGCAAGGCATAGCCGGATCCGACTCTTAGAGCACGCCATCACACGTTCAGATCCATATGAGGCGTACTACTGAATCTATCTCGTCGATGGGGACGACACGGCCACATGTTTAGCTTGACATTGGTTTGGCTTGATCTAGAGACATGTCGACTACCGGTGTGTGTTGATCCTGTCCTAGTTTTCGGCTGCCTCCCTAATTTGGTATGATATGGAAATCTATGAGTTTGAATCGTGTGTTTGAATAAATAACTTATTTAAGTAAGATTTTTGTATATGATATAAATAAATCACATCAACGTACCGACAACTAACTAGTAAACATAAATTGGCTAGGACAGAAAAATATCCCAAACGTCCCCATGCTAGGTCAAAGCTATCTTTATTTTTAGGGCCCCTTGAAAAAGTCCTAATATAACCTGTTTCCATACGGCTACCCCACATTTTAATGGTAAACAACTAAAATTATATAAAAAATAAGAATTTGAAACATGGTTGTTGGCATATAATCAACATTCAAACTCATCACGCCAACGGACCACATAAGTTCGGAATTTTACAAAAACTATAGTAGTAACGTACAGGCATTTTCCTACTAAATGTGGATTATGGTAAGTTGGATTATGATAAAAGTGTAGGAGGTTAAAATATCACTTTGAAACTAAAACTATAAATAAACTAAAATAAGCTAGTATTAAGGGCCTTTTTGTTTCAGCTTATAGATTATATAATCTAGATTATAATCTAAATTATATATTCCAGATTATAATTTAGACATATTATAATCTACATGGAGTTGTTTGGTATTCTAAATTATACAAATATAGATTATTCACAAAGACAACACCATCCTTGTTTGTTTATTTAATGTGAGGAAAGAAGGATGATATATATTGTAATTTTTATTTACATAACCATGGGTAGTGAGTCTTTTACCAAAAATAATCTCAAACAAGCTACTCTTGAGGAGATTACGAGATTATCATAATCTAGGTTTTAGGTTATATAATCTGAATCAATAATCTAGATGTTTATTTAACTACTGGATAATTTACGCTGGATTATATAATATGGAGAGATTATAATAGGAAACAAACATGGGCTAAGTATAATTTATTTTAGCTTATTTGTAACCCCACCTACTCTTTCATCATAATCCAGTTTATATAATCTATGATAAAAAATAAACAGAGCTAAGTGTCATTAGAATATATTGGCGCTCCATCGCAAGCAGATCGACTCGAAGACATAAAATCGCGAGCGGCCGAAACCATACATGAGCTAATGACCATGAGATTGAGTATGGACAGGAGTAGGAGGGCAGCTAGCAATTTGCAGGCTGTGGAGAGGCCACGTCAGCGCGCGGCTCCTGAGGCTGTCTCGGCTTCCTCAGCAGCAGGCAGCAGCTCCCATCTTCTCCGCTCCTGCCGCGGGAACGTGCGGCCATCCAAAAGATGCGGCCGCCGCCGAAGCCCGCTAGCGGCGGCGGGGCGACCCAGCTGGCCAGCAGGCCAACTAGCAATAGGCCCGGCGGCGGCGTCCTGAGGCTGCGGCTGCGGCTGCTGCAGGCGCCTGCGGTGGTGGCGCTGGCGGCGGCGCTAGCGGTGTCGTCCGCCGCTACTCCTCCTCCCGCGCCGGCGCCGGCGCCGCTGTGCAACCTCCCGCCGACGCTGTCGGGCTCGGACGGCGGCGGGCGGCAGGGCGAGGCGAACCGGATCCGGCACCCCAAGTCGGAGCGCGCGGCGCGCTGCACGTCCAAGTGCGTCAGCACCTGCGTCCTCGGCGGCTACGGCGCGCCGGGCGTCGCCGGCCCCTTCAACATCCGGAGGTACGTACGCGCTCGTAGCTGCACGGAGCCGCCGCCGTCATCCATCTCGTTAATTCATTTGGTGGTGGACTCGATCACTCAACCGTGACACGTTGGCATCGACCCATCTCGTGTTATATCCATGGATGGATGGACGCATGCAGGCCCCTGGTGGTGTTCAAGGACACCTTCCGAAGCCGGCAGTACTGGTAACCACTGCTCCAATATACTCACTTTTATCTATGTGCATTCTTCTTCTTTTTTCTATCTTTGGTTTGTAAATGAACAAATAGCTTGGTGGAGTGCTCGGACATCTGCAATCTACTCAAGGACGGCGAAGATGACCAGTGATCGAGAAGGGGTACAGTGAGTGGACACAACGCGCAATGCAAGAAGACGTACACGGCCTCGCCTTGACGACATGCCATGCGAGCTAGGAAGCATGGAACGTGTTTGCGTCATGGAGGAACATACGTACGTAATTGCTCTCTCGCCGTATGTGTGTATAGTCTGTCATGTGTAGAGAAGTTGAGTCTAGTGAGCTGCTTTCGACATTTCAGCGTTGTATATAACACACACAAAGCTCAATTTCCAAACGCAGCATTGGGCTCTTCCTTATCGTAGGCCCAACATAACTTTTACTGGTACCCAAAAAAAAAGCCCATCTAAAACCTTAGCATTTTTTCGGTTCCCACCCATGCATGTCACAGGCATAACAAATAGGGATTCCGGATTTTGGAGCCAGTGCTTCGCACCACAATCAACCACAAGGGAACACGTTGACATATGAAAATTAGCTGTCTTCATCTCTATATTCAAACTCCACTGCAAAACAGTGTTTTACACGGCCATATAGATAAACTGCTGGAGATGGTCAAGCGAGAAGAGAAAAGACTCACATGTGAAGTCGGCCGACAAATGGAAACCGCCCACAACTACCCTCTAAGCAGTAAGCATACAACCAAAATGTGCACGCTGAATGTTTAGAGACCGGGATGATCCAACTTGATAAGTTTAGGGACCTGAATATATATATTTCGGGAGTTTAAGAACCAGAATGATATAACCGTACAAGTTTAAACACCGGCAATGTATTTTACTAACAAAAATATATACACTACAACATTAACGTGTGGGAGTGGAACTAGCAGACCCTTCTTCAGATGCGTGCCTGACCAAGTTTCTTTCCAAACGCAGGCTCCGCCTAACTTCTAATGTGTTTTCACCGAGCGAGGCTTTGCTCAGCTCGACTCCAAGAGTCTAGGTTTCCACCTCAATCGCTTAGGACTCACCTTCCTCGTTAGACCTGATCGTGAGAGGTCGACTATCACACACGATCACACGAGTCACTGCCAACAGCCACAAAGCGCCGACTTAGGGCCCGTTCGGTTATACCGGAATAAGGCAGGATTCAATCCAGCTCATCAAAATCTATATAAATTAGAGAAGTAATCCGGCTAGAAATTAATCCGGGGCTTCAATCCGGAACAACCGAACAGGGCCTTACAGTGGCAGAGCCTTCCATGGAGGAGAAGGATAGGGCACATCTGAGGTGACTGTGGGCAGGATCCCAATGCACGCGAACGCGATGCACCCGACCATGGTGGAAGTAGGTAGAATAAGCACAATGGAGGTCGTTGTTTCCGTTGATGGAGTCTCCACCGGGGATGTTATCGTTGATGGTCGTTGAGGAGGCAGCCAACAACACCATTTTCTTCCATCACACCTGGGGGCTAGGCTAGTCTAGTATCGACGATCAGTACTGGAGGCCATTGTCATCAATCACGTCTAAAATTTCTAATTTGGTTGTTTCGTTTCTTATAAGGGATAAAGCTATTCAAGTTGAGGAATCACCGATTAAGGTAACCAACCCTACAATATAGTTATTAAATATATTACAGTCCTCTTGCGTTCTTTTTATATATTGCATTGAATTTTATTATCGTCTTATTAAATAATAGGCCGTTGATAAAATTGGGCAACCTTTGGTTATTTTAGAAGTTAGAATGGTATTTCAATCAAAGGAGAAATCTTCTTAGATGTATAATACCTATGTTGAAAAGGAGAGCTTTAGTATTAAGAGAGGCCATTTGAGGAAACAACAAGATCAAGATCATACTTAACTCAAAAATATTTTTAACTCAGTAATGGAGGATTTGGAAAAAAAATATGTCACTACAAAATACTACAAGGAATGGTTGCGAAGCTCGTTTTCAGTTTAGTATAAGCAAAGATTATAGTTGAACAGTGCAAAAGGTTGTACTTGATCACAATCACTATATTGTTACTCCAAATAAGTCAAATACGTTAAGATCATACTTAACTCAAAAATACTTTTAACTCAGTAATGGAGGATTTGGAAAAAAATATGTCACTACAAAATACTACAAGAAAAGGTTGCGAAGCTCGTTTTCAATTTAGTATAAGCAAAGATTAAAGTTGGACATTGCAAAAGGTTGTACTTGATCACAATCACTATATTGTTACTCCAAATAAGTCAAATAAGAGATGAAGCCAACCTAGGTGTACAAGTTTATGAAGGAGTTCTATGGAAGAGCAGATAAAGTGTTATTCTCTAAGATGGATTGCAATAATGAGACTGGTCGTGAGCACATGAAGTACTTAGAATCCAATAACGCACAAACATTGCTGTAGTAATTGAAAATAAACAATTAGAGGATCCTACTTTTTTATGATATTCAATCTAACAAGGAGATGGTCGGATTGCAAAAATATTTTTGGGTAGATGGTCAGTCAACAATGGACTACAAATATTTTGGTGATATCATGTCCTTTGATACAATCTTTCAATCTAATAACTTTGAGATGCCTTTTGCTCCCATCCTTGAAACTAATCATCATAAGCAAACTATTAATTTGGAGCTACATTTTTATTCAATGAAACTACTAAATCATTCGTTTGGCTATTCAAAACCCTTTTAACAGCAATATTAGGCAAGCATCCAAACACAGTTTTCACTGATCAAGATGTGGCCATGGCAGGAGCAGTTGCTTATGTATTCGCAAACACAAGTCATCGTCTTTGTTTGTGACATATTTACCAAAATACCACAAAACATCTTGGACATGTAATTAGTGCATTTGTTGTCTGTAAGTTTCTAGGCGATTTAATTTCAAGAGATGTGTGTATGAAGACCGATCAAAATTTGAATTCAACAAGACGTGGAACGAATTGTTGACTAAATACTACCTTAGGAATAACAAATGGATGGTAAACCTATGTAGTTTGAGGGAAAAGATGGCTAGTATGTACTGTGACTCTTTTACAACATATATGACCACGACCCAAAGGAGCAAATGTATGAATAATGTGTTAAAAAGGTTTCGTAACAAACATAGTTACACAGTCTTTTAGAACTCCTTGTCGACCGTGGTAAGGTTTTAGCTATCTTTGAAAAATGAGTTGAATGTAGATTTTAAGTTGTTGCAAAAGAACCAAATACATTTTGTCCCAGATTTTCCTATGTTGAAAAATGTAGCTTTGTCATATACTACAATGATGTATTCATAGTTTGAGGAGGAATTAAAAAACAATTTTTATTGCCTTGTAATTTGTTACACACCAAGGGAACAATCTTGACCTTCATGGTTACCCATACGAAATCTGATTATGGAGCAACAATAGTACTCGATAATGTAAATTCCACCATTAATTACACGTTCTTGTAGAAAGTATGAATCGATGGGTATGCGGCTATGCACACATGTTTTATTTTACAATATTGTTTTAATACATTTTAGTAGTATGTTGTACATAGTGGCAGATCCAGGATTCATAAAGAGCCTGAGCTAATCTATGAACAACTGCATATATAAAGACACACACAAATTTGTTCGCTGCCGACAATTTTTTTCCTAGATACATTACCTTACAGACATGCAAACATTTAAAATGAAAGCATAAAAAGATAATGATAATATCTCTAAAAATGTTCACAAAAAGTAGATGGTTTTGAATGGTTTGCATTCCAAAGTGTAACGATACATATATAATAAACTAGGTGAGTACCCGTGCGTTGCAACGAGAACATATAATAACATAATAACTTATATACAAAATGTGTCTTATATTGTTATAAAAAATATTTCATAATCCATTTGTAATCCTAGCCATACATAAATTTTGTTATTTTAATTTAGCTGTTTCACTACTACATTGCAACCATCAGTATCATGCAGACTTTGATATATGCGACGATTTGCATGGTCTCATCATTGAAGAGCACGCGTGTCACACCTGTCGGTAGAAGTTCCCTCGTACATTGTCAGTCATCAGGTATGCACCACCATACACGCTTGCTTAAACAAAAAAGCAGGTGTATGTGTTTGCGAAGAGAATTAAAGGCAGACCGGCACAAAAGCTACCCCGACGATGGCGAGTGGTCATTGTTGTCGGTCCTTCTCTGCGTCACCTCTGGTGCCAAGATGACGCCATAGTCCTTGATATAGTAGTCGTCGAACGTGCACGACATGGCGAGTACCGATGACTCTTGGCTGGGCTGCCAAACGAAGTGCACCCCGGGCTCATCAACGAGGTAGTACGCCTAGCCGTTGCACCACCGGATGTGCTACTCTTCTACATAAATCTTGTTCGAGGACACTCATACAACGTCAGCAATGACCGTTGTCCCAGCTCACAAGAATTCATGGCCAGTCAGTAGTGAGTTACGTGGGAGGTTGAGCTTCAGGTGGATGATGAGCTAGACGGTGTGACGGCGCCGTTGTCGGATGCGGTGCCTAGAATAACCCGAGAGTCGCCGGCGTTGGCGACGACCATGAGGTCCCCCTATTTGAAGATGGACAGCGCGGTGCAGCCGCTCTGGACCACGTCCAAGCGGTGGCTGCGCCAGAGCTTGCCGAACACAGCGACGCATGCGGTCACGTAGTACTGCTTCTAGAGGTTGAACTGGCAGTCGCCAAGCTTCTTTTCGTCGTCGATGAGCGACGCCAACGCGAGCGCCTCCTGCCAGTGGTGTTTGTTCAGAGTTTCCAAGTAAGAAACATGGATTCATCTTTGGCGTTGGTTTATGAAAATGACTCACAAGTCAGAGCCATGGAAAAATATTACGGAGAATAAATGCCACACATATAAAAAAGAATTTAAGTTGAAAACATTATTCAAACAAAAGAAATTGCATGCAAGGCTCTTTTTTAAATACTACTCCCTTCATCCAAAAATATAATTCAGGAATCTCGTTGATAATTATCTACTACTACACATTGTGCAAAGGTAGCAGGTGTGGGAGAGATGTAGTATATATTTTTACTGTAACAAATATTGATATAAACACACATGTGGTGTAGTGGTAGCTACGAGCACATTTAATTAAGAGGTCGCAGGTTCGAATCCCATTAGAGCCACATTTTTGTTTTTTTAATTTTAGCTAGACGTGGGATGTACGTGGGAATGGGAATGAGATTTGCGGGGAGGAGGAATGAAAAAGACAGTGCGGGGACACGGAATGACAGTAGAGAAATTATAATCCATAAAAAATCTTACAATATAAATATATATGATTAGCACATCATATATCATGCAAGTTTAAAAAATATATTTAAGTTGAGTAGCTGAAACATTGAAGTGCATCAAATAATGACATACTAATAATCCACAGTTGAAGTATTGAAATGTATTAGATAATGACATACAATAATTCATAGGACGAGGTTTATGCATTGGAATCTTCTCATGATTGTAACTGTTGAGAACTACGTTACCACGGATCACCAGATCCGCTCCCTTCCCTCCCGTCAGCAGTAGAGGCGCAAGAAGATGTAGAGAACCCGTCTCTCTTCCCATAAGCACGACAGAGGAAACACACGAGACACTGGATATAGGGTTGGGCCTCTGGCCTCTTTCTGATCTCTGTATTATGAAGGGATGTACAGGTTCCTTATATAGAGATGTGAGACCCCTCAGGGGCAAAGTCGGTATTTGCCTACATAACCCTAACTAGGGTTACTTAACACTCCCCCTTGGGCGAATACCGCGACCAACACATGTCTCTTTAAAACTCCCAAAAACCCAGTGGGAAAAATATGGAGAAAGAGTACATGGTGACGCAAATTGCATTTGCACTTTGTTGCCTCGTTAAAAACCTTATGTGAGAAACTTCAAGAAAACTCACTAAGGGAAAAAGAGTGCATCAACTGTCATCAGGCCATATTTCGATCTTCTAGATCTAGATTCCATCGAATCTTCTACAAGGGCTAAATTTAGAAATGTGCTCCCCCTGATCCTTGCAAAACCGTATCAATATGGCACAACATCTTCTTCTAAAAGTATATGCACATAAAGATTTAGCAAATGAATTGCATATCCTTGCAAGGACTATTTCAGGAACTTTACCTCTACTCACTTCTAGGATATACGAGGTAAGTGCACGTATCAATATAAATAAGCCACTTTGACTGATGGTGTTCGATCGACTGGATCTATATATTTGATAGAAAGTTCCATAAAGGTTCGTATATTGATCATCAAGCTCACGCCTTCAGGACATAGAATATGACATTTATTGTCTCACGATTATGATCAATATAAGCATTCGCTCCCCCTGACGATGACATCTGTCAAAGTCTTTATCCCTCATAACTCAAGCATATTCTTCAATATATATGTCTCATTGTTCATCTGGAATAACGAGAACGGATGAGGTTGGAGTGCTATCATTTTCTATCTTACACCACAATTTATACATAGTTATGCAAAGCAAATAACATGTCCTTCAATAGGACTTAGGGGATAATATAGTTGCAATAGTACATATTCTAAATATGACACATCGCTCCAGGCGTTCATCCATCGCAACTTCTATGATGGTGTAACAAAAGTCCATCAAAGATCGTAATCCATTAGGGATTTTTCATCGATCAGATACATCGTTATAGTCTGTCATTCTGGCACAATGGGGATATTTTTGCCAGTAACACCTAAACCTTATTGGTTTCTGCCATCGGGGCTTTAGAGGATACCGTAATTCCACATCAAGTGGAAAATACCATGAGTAAAACTCGTGGAATGCACATGTGCTTATTTGGTGAACTTCAAGTCCTTTGGTACCTCATCTTATTCCTTTTCGGGTCTGTATGGGTCTTTATCCCTTTATAGGGATTATCAAACTATGGTGTCCAACACAGACTTTATTTCTTCTGGAAAGGTTCCATCAAGGAACTGTAATCTCATCTAGGAGATATTCTCTCTACATAGAAGAGTGTTCATTCGTCAGGAATGTATTATTCGGTATGAGATTTATATGTTGCATATTTATAATTCAAAGATATGGATCCTCCTAGGATCTCATGACGGATCTTCAGAATCCTATTATCTGCACAATTTAATTCATGCCATTTGCTAGATATATTATATAGCGGAACAATGTTTATTCAACACATATGTGGGATAGGTCTCTCACAAGACCACTTGAACCATCGCATTCACCACACATTATTTCAGCAGTGGCCATAAATGTCCGAACTTCAAGCTCGCGACTTTCATTTTGCGATTATTGGTTCAGCCTCGATTGCATTTATCAATGACCCAATAAGAGAGCTTCATGCACTCATGCCTAGGACTTTGTTTTGGATCCCTTTGCAATCTATAGAGGCAAGATAAGTGTCGACATATTTGTTTCCCACATTTAATAATGATCTCCGTCATTTCCCGAAACGAAAGATTCATTGTTCCGTATTCCCAGCACAATGATATTGCGCGCATTGCTAGGAATTTCATCATCAAGATGAACCTCTTCGTGAGGCAGATCACCATCAAGGTGAATTAATCGGAGGAGAGTTATTACAGACCACGTGAATCTGCAATCAGAGCATATGCTTTGACTAAGGCTGATGGATCATATTCGCAGGCGTCCCCGAGAATAGATCAAATACCAATAAGTCAAATGTGGATATGATATTAATCCTGGGTATATCCACATCTACATCAGGTAGAAGCATTCAGACCAATATGGTTACTCCTCAACGATTTCCGGCAAACTCCATATACACAGGAGTACACACCGAACGACAGGTTCAGTTTGGCTTTTGTGCGTTTAATAGAATATTGAGGCATTACATTATATGGGCATTCCTCCCCCTAATGCCGAGATGTTCTAAAAGCATACAGATAATATCCCCAACCACAATCATCCAGTTGTGGCCAATGTATGCTATTGTGGTGATTTATTTGGGAAATCTTACGCACATTACAGATAGGGGTTTTATGCATTGAGCATTGGACTTAGATTAATGTAGTGGCATGAATACTACATCTTGTTCCTTCAACATGAAGGGTTAGTCTCAACATCCAGTGAGACACGCAACAACAAGTTGCTTCATGGTTACAATTATGCAAACTTGTTGTTATTATCACCAAATATACAGTCAATCATCAGGTTTAGACTGATACGCGCAACAATATGTTAGCCATAAAAACAAAATACTTTAGGGCTCATGCATACCATTTGTCATTTGGAGCAAGTAGTTGACTTTAGATCAACAAGGACAATGACCATCAGGTCTAGCGCTCACAAGAACATTCATTGGTTGCATTGTGCTTTCACGCACATAGGAGAATTTGCGCATATACAATGGCGGTAAAGTGCACGACATCAGGCCAATGCTGCCAAGCAGAGATTTTTATATGCAGAGATGTATAGTCCAGCTCGTTTTTATCATTGCCCATGGGTTAACCATTTACTCATACCATTTTGAAATTGGGTATCAATTTATGCAACATTTTTAGGTATAATAATTTTGAGAGAAAACTTATAACAATAGTTAATTATGTGGTGTTGCCAGCAGGGCAAACATTTCTCCTCATATTATATACCAAATTGTTCTATATAGCATTATTTCGATCTCTTCATATTGTTCAGCAAAAAGAGAAGCTTTAGAACAGACAAGGCCAAGAATTCATTTTATCCGGTAAAAATCACCATATAACCAGCTTTTGATGAAGCAAATGATGATAATTGCTTGGCAAGAACGAAACAATACTGGTATCCGCCTAGGATCCATCTTCAACAACAGATATTACTGCTCTCATACGAAGAAATTATCGGGAGTAGAGAGGATACAACAAGACTCTACAAGATCTTCATATTTCTATCACAAATTATCATCACTAGTAGTCTAGTGGTCAAGACATATGACTCTTCTGGCTCCGAGGACCAATGACATGTTAATGTCTAATTTAGCTTCAAGCTCTGTGGTGATGTGGGATTTTATAGTTATTTGTCTACTCTTCTCACTTCTGGTAGATCGGATATAGATTATGGTAAGCATGCCAAGGGGTGGAATACAATGTAGTTCTGCTACATAAACCCCAGATATATGTATATTCGGAGTCGACCTTTACCATTTGGTTTATAGTATATACCATACCAGTCAAAGGACTATCCCAAGTCAATTCAGCGGCTATAAGTATTTAAATTCTGAGATATGTATGCAACACAAGCATAGAGGTCCTAGATAGGCCGAGTAAAGTGGTTCGACAAGAACACACAATGTTTTTTCACACCAACGTTGTGAAAAAATTATCAGAATTATCTTTCGATGTACTCGCAACTTCGTGTTGCTGAGGTACTAGCCATTTATCTCAAAGTTCGCTTCATGTCGTTCAGCGACAAAGAGCAATGTGCCAACATCTGGTTGAGCAATGTATGACTGAGATTCTAGCATTTATTCATCTAACAAGGTCTTATTGCTTACTAATAAAATCCCAATTTGTGATGTTTTCTGTGCCAAAAAGGCTTTCATGCATTAATATTGAATTTCTTCAGGTTACTTCGGGTAAAACTTTATGCACGAGGAGAGAGCTGAGATTTAACTTATCTGTGTTTCATTGTATTTCAATTTAATTTCCCAGATTTCCAAGCATTATAGAGCTTGATATAGTTGTTATGGCCACTTGACGATATATAAATATATAATGCCACACAACACAGTCAAATAAAATATAGGGCCAAACTAAATTGTTTATGGAGATTGCGCATAATGTGACTTTAGGGGCCTGAACAACCCACCACAATCCACGCGAGTACAAGCTCTAGCGTCTGGTGTCAACGCGTGTGCGACCATCAGGGCTACGACAACACAACAAGCCTTCGTAATAAGCGCAACAGGCGCAGTTGTGGCTCGGTAATTGGGGTACACGATAAATCCACGCAACATGCGCAACAGGCACAATCGTGGCTCGATGATCACGGCAGATAGACAATGCCTACAGGGCATGCGAAAAATACGCGACTCCGCGATGGCGGTTCGACTCAACGGGAGCTGTCCGATTAAACGAGAGTGCTACATAGCAATCACATGACGCATCCAAGTTCGTACGACACAAATACTGTGTCGTGTTGCCACGGCGCAGCCAATGCCAAAACTCAGCCGTTTAATAATTTCGCCTGATTGGCATGTCCGGGTACCCACGATACAATTTAATCGCTCGGCGTGAGTTCAAAAGCTCAACGCAACACAAATATTTAGAGCGATTTGAGTATACACAATATAACCTTCACATGCATTTTAATAATTTTCTGCTAATTATTTATTATGAAAAATAAAGCAGAAAAACGATAATAGAATTAAATCATTCGCATAAGCGCATCTGGTGCAAAAGATATTTTTCCATATTAAGCATGTATTATTTACTGCAGCAAATAATTATTGAGGTAGAAACCACAATAGAAGACATGCTTTATTCTTTACAACAGAAAATAAATATAATGAATAAATGAGGCTTTTCTTTTCTTAGCCGATTTTTCTCTATATTTTTTTTCTCAGCCGCTTCTACTAGAACACTGATGCATGTGGCTTGTGGTTTATGCAGGTCCCACTGAGCATGCAGCTCCTTCAACGGAAAGAGAAGGAGACTGTTATGCATGGCATTTTTTTCGCTATGGCAGTGGGTGGACCAGACGTGCGCGATCTTTTTGCATATTGCCGTCTCGTCTGTGCATGCATGCATGCATGCGAATCCCTACAGCCACTGTGCGCAAGACTAGTCCGATATTTTTTTCTTCATGGACCGATGGACAGTAGATCTATTCTAGATGCATAAGTGTTCATCTCCTCGATAATAATCAAATCAAGAACAGTAGATCCAACCAACTTAAAAAGAACAGACCATTGATTTACGAGCGACCTCGCCGTGTGGGTCTGACCATTGATTTTTCTTTCTTTTACGAGGAACAGATCAAGAACAGTATATCTATTCCAGAAACGTATACCGCGTGATTGCGTAGAGGTGAAATCGAAGCCTGTCGCGTAGGACAGTTCGGCTAGGCCAGAGACCTGCCGGCTTGACGAAGAGGTGATGCAGATCCGATCTCGCAGCAACATCAAGGTAGAGCGTGCTGATAACATGTTGAGAACTACGTTACCACGGATCACCAGATCCGCTCTCTTCCCTCCCGTCAGCAGTAGAGGCGCAAGAAGATGTAGAGAACCCGTCTCCCTTCCCATAAGCACGACAGAGGAAACACACGAGACACTGGATATAGGGTTGGGCCTCTGGCCTCTTTCTGATCTCTGTATTATGAAGGGGTGTACAGGTTCCTTATATAGAGATGTGAGACCCCTCAGGGGCAAAGTCGGTATTTGCCCATATAACTCTAACTAGGGTTACTTAACAGTAACATCGTCAAGACTCTTAAATATCTCTTTTCCGGTGTTGCGCTTTCAGCAATCAACATCACATATTTTGTGGCCAGCAACACTTGGGACGTGGCCTCGCCTTGGCTTGGGGCCTTGGGCCATAGCGGCAGGCTCACACTATGACGCTCATATTTAATGTGTAGGCGCACATGGCTTGTTTAGGGTCTGTTTAGTTGAGTTGTGACTGTAAAAAAAGTTACTGTGCACTAGTACAGAGAAGATCTATACTGGCAGTCGTAAACCTATTTTTAGTGGTGTTTATCGTAACCGCCAGTGCTAGGGGCCAGTAAAAATCATCATTTTTACAGGCGGGTAACTGAAGACCGCCAGTGAAAATCGATTTTCACTGGCGGTCGACGTAATAAAACCGCCAGTGCAAATCGTTTCCAGGAAACATAAAACATATTTTAAAAATATTAAAAACATTTATTTGTATTAGGACCACCCCACCCGCCCGTCTCCGTCAGAAGTCGCAAGTCGCGGCATTTTTCGCGCAAAATTCGCGCGCTACGCGGTTGTTAGTAATCGAACCGTAGACCTCACCCTCGCGCGTACCCTCCACTACCACTCCGTCTATGACATACCTTGTGTCTAGTTTGTAGTTGTTTTCTCCACATATTACAACCATTTGAGTATAAATTGCTTATTTGAGACCCTAAACGAATTCAAATAAAAAAGTTGTCAACTACAAAGATAAATAACTTTTGAAGTTCTACAACTTTTATTTTGACACTTTTTTTATCCGAGGTAGTTTGCAAAATTTGAATTTTAAATTTGACATACTTAGATTTAATTTTTGAGAACCGAAATGAGTTCAAATAAAAAAGTTGTCAACTACAAAGTTTCATAACTTTTAGAGATCTACAACTTTTATTTTGGTGGTTTTGTCATACGAGGTCGTTCGAAAAACTCGAAAAATTAAGGATAAAAATGATTTGTAGTGGCGATTCCTTAAGAAAACCGTCACTAGAAATCGTATTTCTACTGGCGGTTCCTTAAGAAAACCGCCACTACAAATCATGGATTTCTACTGGCGGTTTTCTTAAGGAACCGCCACTAGAAATACGATTTCTAGTGGCGGTTTTCTTAAGGAACCGCCACTAGAAATAGCACAGTCGGTGGATAACCGGATCCGTCTGTAAAAATATATGGGTGCCGCAGGCTTTGAGCTCTTTTCTACTAGTGGTGAGTTATGAAAAAAGTTGTTGTGGGCTATTAAAAAACTAAAAACCTTTGGTCAAAACCACTAAAAATCATTAAAAGTTCCTCGATATATGTTTTCAAGTTCCATCCAAAAGCCACTAAAAGCAGGTCCATGGGTGTTTTTAGTTTTACGCTGCGAGAGAGTCGGTTTTTAGAAAAAAAACTACTTTCTAAATCCAGTTATTTGATTTGACTTTTGGTTTTTAGAGGGCAAAAGTAAAAAACCAAACCAAATACACCCTTAGGCTGGTCATTGGTGCAACTGTATCCGGTATAGCGTATACAGGTGGAGCCCAGGAGCACCCACCCCATGCCCATGAGGTGGATCCGCCACTCGTTATACATTATAATTTCTAATACAATTCAATGAATCTTATAGGTTTACTAGGTGAGTGACCATGCATTGCAACGGAAACATATAATATCACGATAACTTATATACAAAATGTGTGTTATATTGTTATAAGAAAATGTTTCATAATCCATTTGTGATCCTGTTCATACATAAATTTTGTTATTTTAATTTAGTTGTTTCAGCACTACATTGCAACCATCAGTATCATGCAGACTTTGATATATGCCACGATTTGCATGATCTCATCATTGGAGAGCACGTCCCACCGGTATAAGTTCCCTCGTACATCGTCAGTCATCAGGCACACGCTACCATACACGCTTGCTTAAACAAAAAGACAAGTGTGTGTGTTTGCAAAGAGAATTAAAGGCAGGCCGACACAAAAACTACACCGACGATGGCGAGTGGTCATTGCTGTCGGTCCTCCTCTGCGTCACCTCCGACACCGAGATGACGCCACAATCCTTGATATAGTAGTCATCGAACGCTCGTGACATGGCGAGTACCGATGACTCTTGGCTAGGCTGCCAGACGAAGTGCACCCCGAGCTCATGAGCAAGGTAGTACACCTGGCCGTTACACCTGGCAGTTGCACCACATAGATCATGTTCGAGGACACTCACACAATGTCAGCATCGGTCGTCGTCCTAGCGCACAAGAATTCATGGCCGAACACTAGCGATTTACGTGACATATTGGGTTTCAGGTGGATGATGAGCTGGATGGCGTGATGGCACCGTCGTCGGATGCGGTGCCCAGAACAACCCGAGAGTCGCCGACGTTGGCGATGACCATGAGGCCCCCCTGCTTGACGATGGACAGCGTCGTGCAGTCGCTCTGGACCGCGTCCAAGCGACGGCTGCACCGGAGCTTGTCGTACACAGCGGCGCATGCGACCACGCAGGACTGCTTCCAGTGGTCGAACTGATAGTCGCTAAGCTTCTTCTCGTCGTCAATGGGTGACGCCAACGCGAGCGCCTCCTGCTAGTGGTGTTTGTTTAGGGTTTCCAAGTAAGAAACATGAATTTCACCTTTGGTGTTGGTTTATGAAAATGACTCACAAGTTAGATCCATGGAAAAATAATACAGAGAATAAATGTCACACATGCAAAAAAAGAAATTTAAGTTGAAAACATTATTCAAACAAAAGAATTAATTGCATGCAGGGCTCTTCTTTAAACACTACTCCCTCCATCTAAAAATATAATTCTAGAATCTTGGTGATACTTATCTACTACTATGCATTGTGCAATAGTAGCAGGTGGGCTTAGGGAGAGATATGATGTAGTAGATGTTTTTCCTGTCATAGATGTAGACATAAACACATATGTGGTGTAGTGGTAGTTACGAGCGTATTTGTCTGAGGGGTCGTGAGTTTGAATCCCCTTAGGGCCATTTTTGTTTTTTAATTTTAGCTAGAGTGGGAATGGACTTTGCGGGGAGGGGGGAATGGAAAAGCCAGAACAAGGAATAATGGTAGAACATGGGAATGGGTTGTGCGGGGAGGGAGAATAGGAAAGGTAGAACAAAGAATGAGAATGTCAGAACAAGAAATGGTAATGTCAGAACAAGAAATGGTGGCAGAACACAGAATGACAGCCTACCCTTGCAGCCTTAATAAGTAGTAGAGATTTTGCAAGCATGACCTAGGAGCCTTCAATATTAATGAAGTTTACGATTTTCCATCTCAATATATGATGAATAGATGGAACAAATATGCAAAATGAGTTTTTTACATTGAGAAACAAACATTATTGAAAAGGGTGATTTGAAAACACTTATATCTCGACAGGCTACATCCATTCACTACTGGTCTGGCATTCTTTGCCGAGTGTTCAAACACTCAGGCAAAGACCTTTTTACACTCGGCAAAGTATTTGCCAAGTCAAAAAACACTCGACAAATATTTTATCGGCAAATGATTCTTTGTCGAGTGTTTTTTGTTTGACACTCGGCAAAAAAATTCTTTACCGAGTGCCCAAAAATAAAAACACTCGGCAAATCATTTGGCACTCGGCAAAGAGCTAAGTTATGTTCACAGAGACCGTCGCAGGTTAAATGATAGAACATCATTGTTCGATTACGCAGAGATAGGAGGTAATTAAATCTCTTTCTGTTCAAAATTAAATATAAAGAGATTAAATTCTCTTCAATCCTCTTTAATCCCTTTGTGACCAAACAAGACCTTAACGGGTCGTAGAGTTGAGAGTCACCGAGCGGAGGCATATGACGTGGATAACTATAGAATTAAAAGTTGTACCATATGTAAGACTATCTTCACTAATTTACTCATCTATATATCTATATTCAAATTTTACTCTGTAATAGTGTAGTAAACAATACAGAACAATGAAAAACAATATTTTAAATAAATTATGGATAAACTGTTAGACACGGTCGTTGGTTCCTCACCTCATTGTGCCTAGGTAGCGGACGTCGAGATTTTTATTTCCACCAACTGGGCCGCGGTCACCGTCCGGAAGGACTAGCGCGCCCGGACGGCTCATATAATGCAATCACGTACTATGTTTTGGTGGAAAAATATATCCGCTTGTCTTTTTTTTTCTTTAATTCATATGCTTATCTTCGAGGATGGGAGGAGGAGAATGCGGTGTGCCAGTATCTAGCTATCATTGAGGTAGTTTTGTCTAGATAACACCATTATTAGATAACATCATTATTTGAGGAGTCACATCCTCGTCAGAGCATCTCAATGTGACTCTTCTCTATTTTTTTTACTTTCTGTTTGGATCTTTATTTACCACTCTATAAAGATTAAACTCTATATATAGCATATAATTTCAACATACTCTTCAATAACTAATAGAAGCTAGTTTAACTAGTCAGGTTGGCTAGCCAAGTTTAGCTAGATAGGAAGGCAATTTGAAGAACTGCATAACCTAGCGAGTTGAATAACTAACCTGTTGGAGACTTATTTTGTTGTTAAGTAGCTCAAATTTAGCTAGACGAGTCATTTAGCCAATCTCTTGAAGATGCTCTCATGTAAGTAAATGTCCCCTATCTAGAGCGAGAGTACTATAAAATGTACCTGCTGGCTCACATAGATGGTATTGGGCCGGGACAAGTAGTTCATTCTGATAATCCCAAGCTCCTCGATCATAGAAATATATGGATATAAGGCGCGATTTCCATATGGCCGAAGGGGAAGGTGAATGGAGCTACTCCAAGAACTGTAGGCGTCAAGTGATATTCTATCCCTTTCCTTATTAGAATACAACTATATTTTATGTAACATGCATGCATGTCTTTCATATTCAACTTATCCTAGCTAGCTTACTGCAAATGCATACCCATCGAGTTGGTTTCATTCTTCTCCTGGAAAGATAGATGGGAGAATATCTTTAGGACTAGTTTGGGATCAAGGACATTGGAGTGGATTAAGGTGGTTAAAATTTCTTTCAATTCAAAATTACATAAGGAGAGAGTTTTAGCTCATCTCCAAGAGATTCTTTATTTTTTACTCTCTATTTTACTCTGTATTTACTATTTTACTCTGTTTTTATCTTTTTATAAAGATTACACTCTATATAAGCATCTGACTCCAACAGACTATCTATTTAGTTTGACTAGTCAGAGTTGCTAGCTAAATTTGGCTAGTGAGAGAGCCAATTTGAAGAATCAGATAGTTTGATGAGTTAAATAGCAAGTCTGACGAAGAGTTATTTTGCTGTTGGGTAGCTAAAATTTGGCTTCACGAGCCATTTGGCTAGTCTCTTGGAGATATTCTTTTTTAGATAATACAAACCAGGTTCCGGCTTTATCCTCTACAAAAGGAGGGTACAACCTTACATACAAAATGACATCAAAAGACCAGCACTCCCAACATAAAATACAATATTACACCACAAACATTAATATAAACACGACACCCAACAGACAGCATACTATAACCTCAAAACATAATCATGCTTGTAAAACTCCAACAAAAATAAGAAAAAAAATTGCATAGACGTGGCTTCGATCCGTCGACACGTCTCCTTGATTTGCTTTTAATCTCCTCCAATTTACTTGCTCCCAGACTAACCCTTACTGATTTGATTCCTTCTTCTTGCATCGACGCATCCTATCAGCAAATAGCTGTTCGCGAGACCAGGCCAATGGTCGAGACTGCCGTCAAACAGGTGTACGCAGCTCTCCTCCCCAGAACCATGGTCGTGGCCGACCTCGGATGCTCTGCAGGACCGAACACGCTGCTCTTCATCACTAGCGTTCTGAGCAGCGTCGCTGATGAACATAGCAAGTCGGCGAGCAGAGACGACCATCACGTGGAAGTTCAGTTCGTCTTGAACGACCTCCCCGGCAACGACTTCAACCACCTGTTTCGGTCAGTCGAGGAGGAGTTCAGAAGGCCAGCAGGTTGTGAAAGGGCTCCTCCTCCTCCTCCCTACTATGTCATGGGGCTACCTGAGTCCTATTACAACAGGCTGTTTCCTCGTCAGAGTGTGCATCTGTTCCACTCCTCCTACTGCCTCCACTGGCGCTCCCAGGTATTCGGACCATCCATTAAACTAGTTATTTATTTATCAAATACTTTTTCCTACCATTTCAGAATGTTCTGCGATGATACATAATGCCTAATAAGTTTATTGACTTAAACAAAGATTATATTGTATATATACAAGATCTACCTATATATATATGAAAGCTATATAAATAATATACGGGTAACTAACTATAGTATATATGTAGGAACCTGAGGGACTAGAGGCGTGGAGAAAACCTTGTCTAAACGAGGACAACATCTACATCGCAAGGACGACGGCACCTTCGGTGGCGAAACTGTTCCAGGAGCAGTTCCAGAAGGACTTCTCCCTCTTCCTCAAGCTGCGCCATGAAGAACTCGTGCATGGAGGGCGGATGGTCCTTATATTTCTCGGCAGGAAGAACGAGGATGTGTACGGTGGCGACCTCAACCAGTTCTTCGCACTGGTCGCAACAGCGTTGCAGTCTCTTGTTTCGAAGGTAATTGATTAATTAAGTTGCATGTGTCTTTTGTATTTTTTTTCACTTAATCTGTGGAGAGGGAAAGCTAGCATCAGATGAAGTTAATTAAGCGGATCAATTATTCTGATCGTGATTTGATTAACACCGACCAGGGCCTTGTGGAGAAGGAAAAGCTAGAGTCTTTCAACCTGCCGATCTACGGGCCGTCGGTGGGAGAAGTGAAGGATCTGGTCACGCAGAGTGGTCTGTTCAGCATGGATCTGATCAAGCAGTTCGAGACAAACTGGGACCCTCTCGACGACTCGGAGGGTGGCGACGTCGTCGAGGACAGCGCTCGCAGTAGCATGAATGTCGCCAAGTTCATCAGACCCGCGCTGAAGTCTTCAATTGTCTACCATTTTGGAGAAGCCATAATTGACGCATGGTTTGCCGAGTTCAGGCGCCTTGTCGCTGAGCACCTTGAGAAGGAGAAGACCAAGTTCACCACCTTCGCCATGTGCTTGAAGAAAGAATAATATGGTTAAGTATATATAGATCTATTTGGACGCGTGTGTGCGCATATGGATCGTATATATGTGTATTATATTGCTCACATGGTATATGTGTATTATATTACTCATAGGGTGTAGCTAGCTACTCGCATGTGTATTATATTTCTAGCTTTAGAGTGTATATGGGACAATAGAGTATATGCACGTATATTCGTTATACGATCGATCATACTAAACCAGAATGCATACTACGCATAATATACAAGTAATATATAATATATGGTTATACTTATTTTATGTACTCACGGCCATCCGCTTTAATTTATAATTCGTTAGATTTTTTTACAACAAATTTGACCGGCTCATTTTATTCAAAAAATTAATAAGACGAGTCAATCAAACTTGGTAAAAAAATCAAACAATTTATAAATTAGGACGGAGAGAGTATTATTGTGATGGCCTAGCAGGCACCAAACAATATTTAGTATCCGATACCTCTACCAATCAGACTAGCAGTTCCACCTCTAGGTTTCGCTCCCACGCTCGACCTAGCTTTTTCTGTCGAGCGCCAAGCAATTCAACTTCAGAGTAATATAATCGATCCTCACACCCACGTTCTTTTTACAAATAGCATGTAACCCGTACTAACACTACGATCTTGGGAAGCTAGAGAAGAGGTCAACGGCGACGGCGGCGACGCGAGAGGAGGGGTTGATGACGGCTAGGGCTGGGCAAAAAACCCGTAACCCGAAACCCGAACCCGGAATACCCGAAACCCGAATTTTAATGACGGCTAGTCGCTACCCGAAATTCCCGAACAAAATTCGAGTTTCAGGTATTTCGGGTTCGGGTATTCCGGGTTCGAGTTTCGGGTTACGGGTTTTTTGCCCAGCCCTAACGGCGGTAGCGCGAGGGGAGGTGGCGGTGGGGACGCGGTAGGAGATTCTAGGACAACATGGTCGTGGGGAGGGAGAGAGGAACGGATGAGGGGTTATCCAAGTAATATTATCCATTAGATTTGAGTGAGAAAGGGAGAGGAGATTATCCAATGATCTGGATCATTGATTTTGATGGTGTGTTAAGTCTTGGTGCAATTTGTTTAGTGGATTTAGCAGAGGTTCAGTGTGGAAGTAATTTGGTTGGGTGCGTTTTGCACAATTTAAACTAGTGGATTATATACAGTGGCGTAGTGCTCGGTATGGCGATATGTGGCGCTCGTCGTACCTGAATTCGACACCTCAGCACAACCCGCCTAGTTCGTTTCAGCATCTCTGACTCTGGTCAGAGTGTCTCGAGCGGCAACATGTATGCTGTTGTCCGCCATGGCACTACACGTCGACGCCATCCCATGCGTGCTGTTGGTCCACAGACGATTAGGCGATTAGCATAGGACAAATACAGGGTGCAAGTCATGGAGGGCAAGTTGGGAGGTGGTGGCGGCGTTGACGCTTGCCGCAGCCATGTCTGTGGACGAGCTCTTGGGCCAGGAACGAGTTGGAAGCTGACAGAGAGATGACATGAGCGACTCCACTGCCATGCCTTATTTCTTGGTCATGCTCCGCCACTGATTATATAGTGGTATAGATTATGTCACTTTGATCCCGCTCACACTAGGGATATCAAAGGAAAATTTTCCATCAAGGGATAGCTCACCATCGTCATCCCCTTATCGAGAGAAAGGTTACTCATCTCGACGGACACTCGCGAGGAAGATTTTCCTTCCATCCTATGCACAATGATATGCCGAATAAAGCTTATGAGATGTACAATAATACTATGTCGGAAAGAAGGGCTTCAGTATTAAGAGAGGCCACTCAAAGCATCAACAAGATCAAGATCGTACTTTAGCTCAATTTTTTTATATGCAATAATGAAGGATTTGAAAAAACAAGTCACCACAAAACACTACAAAAAATGGTTGCGAAGCTTATGTTCAGTTCAGTGTAAGCAAAGATTGAATTTGGACCATGCAAAAGGTTGTACTTTATCACAATCACTATATGGTTACTCCAAATAAGTTGCACATGCTATGGTCCCAACAACATGTTTATAGAAGCTGACAAGATGCTAATTGGCTAGGTATGGGAACCAAAGATAAACCCAGCCTAGGTGTATGGGTTCACGAAGGAGTTAATGGAAGAGTAAATAAGGCACAATTCTCTAAGATGGATTGCAATAATGAGATTGGTTGTGAGAGCATGAAGTACTTAGAATACAATGACACACAAACTAAGAGTACTTGAAAAATAAGTAATCAGACTGACAAGAAATATGGTCGGATTGCAAATTTCTTTTGGGCGGATGGTCAATCAATAATGGGATTGGTGACATTGTGTCCTTTTGTACAACTTTTCAAACTTGCCTTTTGCTCCCATCCTTGGAACTAATCACAAGCAGACTATTTTTTGGAGACATACTTTTATTCAATGAAACTATCGGATCATTTGTTTGAGTATTCAAAACCTTTTAAAGGCGGTCAAGCAAGCATCCACACATAATATCATGGAACGAGACATGGCCATGGCGGGAACTATTGCTTATGTATTTCGAAACACAAGGCATTGTCTTTGTTTGTGGCACATTTACTTAAAATGATGCCAAACTACTGGAGCATGTAATTAGCGCATGTCGTGGTAAGTTCCTAGGCAACTTCAATAAATGTGTGTACGACCATGCCTCTTGACCCGAATTTTCCGATGTTGAAGACTTCAAATTTGTCATATATACTACAATTAGGATGTACTTGGAGTTTGAGGAGGAATTCAAATAATAATTTCCATTGTCTTGTAATTTGTTAGACACCAAGGAACAATTTTGACCTTCATGGTCTATATGAAATCTAATCATGTAGCAACAGTAGCACTCGACTCTGCAAGTTCCACCATTGCATGTTCTTCCAGAAAGTATGGATCGGTAGTTATGCAACTATGCACACACATTTTATTTTATATTATTGTTTCTAATACAATTTAGTAATATATTGTATATTATAGTTTCTAATACAACTCAACGAATCTTATATAGTTTTATTGTGCAAGCATGCCCTCAGAGTCTTCAATAATATTAATGAAGTTTATGGTTTGCCATCTCAATATATACCGAACAGATGGACCAAACATGCAAAAGATGTCTTTATATTGGAAATCAAATAATCACGTGCAGCACATATGTTTGGATAGACTGCATCCACTGCATGGAGGGTGTGCAACATCATCAAAACTTGGTGATGTCATGGAGAAAGCTATGGGCTATGGCGAAGTCGGGCTTGATGTGTCGATGGTGTTGAAAGAAAAATATAATGAGGTTGCTTAATTTTCTTTTGAATGAATGTGAACGAGACACGTTAGACTGTGTTTGGATATTTTAAGAGGATGTTTGAATGTACTATATAGAGCTATTAGTTAGTGGCTAAAATTAGTTGATACATCCAAACACGTTAGCTAATAGTTCAGCTATTAGCTATTTTTAGTAAATTAGTTGATGGTTAGTTGGTTATTTGTTAGCTAGCTAATTCCTCTAATATTTTTAGCCAAATATCTATTAGTTCTAGTGCATTCAAACACCCCTTGATATTCATCTCAATACATATGGATTGAAGTGAATTGCAGTGTAAATTAGTTTACAGCGTTGTCGGCGTTTCGAGACCAGGGGGTCCCTGGGCCGACGAGTGAAATGTCGCCGCGTGCCCCAGCCCAGATGGGTCGGCGCGAGACGGAACGCGAAGGGGGGAAGAAAAGGCAGCCGGAGCGAGAGAGAGAGAGGTGGAAATCCCGCGACCTTCGTGTTTGTCCCGCGCCCAGGTCGGGTGCGCTTGCAGTAGGGGGTTACAAGCATCCACGCGGGAGGGGGAGCGAGCGGCCTCACGCGAGCGCCTGTCCCGTCCCCTTCCCCGCGCGGCCAACCCTCTGTAAGAGGGCCCTGGTCCTTCCTTTTATAGGCGCAAGGAGAGGATCCAGGTGTACAATGGGGGTGTAGCAGAGTGCTAAGTGTCTAGCGGAGGAGAGCTAGCGCCCTAAGTACATGCCATCGTGGCAGCCGGAGAGGTTTTGGCACCCAGTTCGTGTGGTGTCGTAGCCGTCGGAGGAGCGCTGGAGCCTGGCAGAAGGACAGCTGTTGGGGCTGTTGAGTCCTTGCTGACGTCCTCTTGCTTCCGTAAGGGGGCTGAGAGCCGCCGTCGTCAGAGAGCGTGCGGGGTGCCATCATTACTTGTCTGGCGGAGCGAGCCAGATGGGACGCCGATCTTGTTCCCCGTAGCCTGAGTCAGCTTGGGGTAGGGTAATGATGGCGCCTCCTGTTGACGTGGTCGGTCCGCGCCCTAGGTTGGGCGATGTGGAGGCTCCTCCGAGGTCGAGGTCGAGTCTGTCTTGCGTGGCCGAGGTCGAGTCCGAGCCCCTGGGTCGGGCGAGGCGGAGACCGTCGGCTGAAGCCAGGGCTAAGTCCGAGCCCTGGGGTCGGGCAAAGCGGAGTTCGTCGTCTTCTGGGGCTGAGCCCAAGTCCGAGCCCTGGGGTCGGGCGAAGCGGAGTTCGTCGTCTTCTGGGGCTGAGCCCAAGTCCGAGCCCTGGGTCGGGCGGAGCGGAGTTCGCCGTCTTCCGGGGCTGAGCCCGAGTCCGAGCCCTGGGTCGGGCGAAGCGGAGTTCGCCGTCTTCCAGGGCTGAGCCCGAGTCCGAGCCCTGGGTCGGGCGGAGCGGAGTTCGTCGCCTTCCGGGGTTGAGCCCGAGTCCGAGCCCTGGGTCGGGCGGAGCGGAGTTTCCTATGGTGCCTGAGGCTGGGCCTGACTGCCTGTCAGCCTCACTCTGTCGAGTGGCACAGCAGTCGGAGCGGCGCAGGCGGCGCTGTCCTTCTGTCAGGCCGGTCAGTGGAGCGGCGAAGTGACTGCGGTCACTTCGGCTCTATCGACTGGAGGACGCGTGTCAGGATAAAGGTGTCAGGCCACCTTTGCATTAAATGCCCCTGCGATTTGGTCGGTTGGCGTGGCGATTTGGCCAGGGTTGCTTCTTGGCGAAGACTGGGCCTCGGGCGAGCCAGAAGTATGTTCGTCGCTGGAGGGGGCCTCGGGCGAGACGGAGATCCTCCGGGGTCGGCTGCCCTTGCCCGAGGTTGGGCTCGGGCGAGGCATGATCGAGTCCCTCGAATGGACCGATCCCTGACTTAGTCACACCCATCAGGCCTTTGCAGCTTTGTGCTGATGGGGGTTACCAGCTGAGAATTAGGAGCCTTGAGGGTACCCCTAATTATGGTCCCCGACAGTAGCCCCCGAGCCTCGAAGGGAGTGTTAATACTCGCTTGGAGGCTTTCGTCGCACTTTTTTGCAAGGGGACCAGCCTTTCTCGGTTGCGTTTTGTTCCGGTGGGTGCGCGCGAGCGCACCCGCCGGGTGTAGCCCCCGAGGCCTCGGAGGAGTGGTTTGACTCCTCCGAGGTCTTAATGCCTCACGCAATGCTTCGGCTGGTCTGGTTGTTCCCTCATGCGAGCTGGCCGTAGCCCGGGTGCACGGTCGGGTCCCAAGTTCTCGGGCTGGTATGTTGACGCTATCAACGGTTTGGCCGGAGCCGGGTTTGCGAGAGCAGACCTCGAGCCTCTGCACAGGGCGAGAGGACGGTCAGGGACAGACTCGACTTTTTTACATACGCCCCTGCGTCGCCTTTCCGCAAGGAGGAGGGGGGGAAAGCGCCATGTTGCCCTTGGAGGGCACCGAACATGGTGTCTCCGGTGAGCTGCTGGCGGGTAATCCGAGCGGACGTCCGTGCCCCATTTGTTAGGGGTCGGCTAGAGGCCCAGAGGCGCGCCCAAAAGTACCTGCGGGTGATCTACCGGACCCGGTCCCCTGTCGACGGGGTCCGAGGGCTCGATGCCTCCCTCTGATGGGATTCCGTTACAAGATCGTTCCCACTGGTCTCGGAAATGTCCTAGGGTACCTCGGGAGCGTAGCCCGAGCCTTGGTTATGTATCGAACGTACCCAGGGTCATCCCTCGCTCTATGTCTGAGGCGGCTGTGAACCCTTCGAGGGCCAGCCTTCGAACCCCTGATCAGTAGTGGGTGCGGAGCCCGAGTGGCCTGAGGCAGCCGTTGAACCCTTCCGAGGGGCCGGCCTTCGAACCTTTGACCAGTAGTGGGTGTGGAGCCCACGCGCTCTGAGGCGGCTGTTGAACCCCTCCGAGGGGCCAGCCTTCGAACCCCTGATCAGTAGAGAGGCTCGGAGCCTGATTCCTTCACGGAGAAGGATCCTTTTCGGGGTATCCCCCTTTCCCGGTCCCTGTTGTAAGAGAGAGAAAGAGGAAAAGGATACGAAATCGAATGACACGACATACCTTTTTGGACGCGGTCGTTATGGCAAAGGCGAAGCGTCGCTTGCTTCTCCTGCCAGAGGCGCCGCCTGTCCCACCGCGGAGTTAATGCGACAGAGCGGGTGGTTCGCGGGGTGGCCGTTGCGCGTGCGCGAGCCATTCGAGGAACGGAACACGGGCGCGCCGTCTTCACGCCGTGAGAGAGGGTTCTCTCACTGCCCCAGGATGGGACGTAAGCTTGGCTGACGACGTGACCGCTGCTCCTGCCCGCCTGCCACCGCCATTTCTGCTGGCCCATTTTGGCCGTATTGACCGTCGTGCCTGGCTGGCACTGCTGGGTCGTACGCAGGGTTGCCTCGAGTCGCGGTACTGGTTCCGCAGTCGAGGAGGCATGGCAGTGGTGCGAGTGGCGGTGCAGTTGCTTGCACGTAGCGACCGGCGCGCCGGTTGCGTGACGCGTGGGCGTGGGCCCCCGCGCTGGGTGCGTTAGAAGTTGGAGGGGCGCGCCCACTTGGCGCGGTTGCATGCCGCTTGCATGGCTGCCTGCCCTTTCGCCCGCTGGTCTGGGCGAAAGCGGAGGAATGCTCGTAACCGCTGGGCGGATGCATGCACCGCGCGCGGCGGTTCGGCTTCTTCTGCTCTGGGCCAGCTTGCATGACGCGTGGGACCCAGCCCCCGCGCCGTAGGGGGAGGACCTTGGAGTGTGTTGGAGAAGACTCAGCCCACGACGGCTGGGGACGCAAGTAGGGAGAGTCGCCTTTAAAAGGAGGGTGACCCCCTTGGAAGGTGACCATGTCTTCGCGCTCCCTTATGCATCGTGTCTTTCCACCTTCCGAGCCCCCGGATGGGGGACACCCGCAATCCTTCCGCCTTGTCGTTGGAGGAACGCAACTCCGTGGGAGTTGGTACCTTTCAGCCATTGTTCGGCTTCAAGGATTTTCATCACGCAGCACGGCTGCACCCCTCCGCCGGCGGTCACCCAAGACAGTGACCACCAGCCCCTGGATGGGGAGAAGCAAGCCGGGCTGCAGCCCCCGTCTCTCCCCCAGCTTGAAGGATGCTTACCATCCTTGCTGGGGCGGAGAGCGAGGCGAGCCGGGGCTCTACCTCCCGCACAGGTCGGCTGGCCACCTCCTCTTCCAGCTTCTGGTGGTGGAAACCATCCCCTAGCTCTGCGGAGGAGGCGTCCTCCAGCCATGCCGGGGAAGGCGAACTGTTGCTGCCTAGCTAGGATGCAACATTCCGCCCTCTTCCTCGTTTTCGTGGCGAGGACGGGAGCGAGGACCTGCCGGTGCGCTTTGGAGCGGCCCGCTCTTTGGCTTTGATGTCTGGTTCACGTCCCTTGAGCAGGGACGCGAACGAAAGCCTTCTGGTTGCCGCGTCCATCCTGGGACCATAGCTGCTGCTGCAGAGGTCGCTGGCGAGTCGCCCGGAACTTGTCGCCCCGCAGGCTCCCCGGTGTGGAGGTCGTTCATACCCGCGAGGACGGAACCGGAGTTCCGTTTGTAATGGCACCTTGGATGCCGGTGTTCTGTTCATTGTGGCTGTCGGGGCCTAAACGTGTATGTATTTTTGGCGCGGAGCCGTGTTTTTTCCTCATTTTCGAGCACTAAGACTCGCCTGTTGGTTGTCTAAACCGCTTCACCAAGCATGAGTCGCCCCGTACAAAGGTGACGAGTGAGGTATCCGTATCCCGGAGGCGTAGGAGTCCCTCGGCTCGGTCGGCCTTGCTGTCCGAGGCTTCTCTTGCTTAGTTAAAGGAACCCCTCGGCTGCTCTTCGATGAGCCAAAGCCAGGGGTAGCGGTGTCAGCATGGACAGAGGCAGAGTTGGCTCGAAAAGAAGACTTGGTCGGCCAGAGCCTGGCCGGGTCGTCCGTTAGCGGGACCGACGCCGGAGTTGATCTGCCGAGGCCTCGGGCCGGGCTGATGTCTTCGGGGGACAGCTGGCCGAGGCCTTGGGGCGACCGGCCGAGCCGCCTGCTCGAGTCGGATTCTTGGAGAAGACCCTGACGGCGATGGCCCGGGCATGATGATGATGTCGTCCTTCAGAGTGGAGATCCTCGGACCGCGTCGCCGTCCGAGGCTAGGCCGGACCTCGCCGAAGGTGTAGTTGACGCCAAGGGTGCTGCTGCTCCCTTCAACCGTCAAGATCCGAGCCTGCAGGATCGGATTATCTTGTAGCGTGTGTTTTCTACGGCCGCCGAGGCCCAAACACACCCTCGCCGTGTTGTAAAGCTGCGCTTCTTTTCCTCTTGTTTTGAGTATCTGGACTTTTTCGTCAGTAACAGAATTGTCTTATGCGAGCGAGAGTTGCTTTTCACGGAAGGTGATGAGTGAGGTATCCGTATCCCGGAGGCGTAGGAATCCCTCGGCTCGGTCGGCCTTGCCGCTTACGCGCACCCTTGCCCGTCCATAGGGTTCTGCCACCGACGCAGTCGAGAAGGCCCGAAGAATCGCTTCGGCAGAGGAGCTTTCGAGCGTGAAGACTTGTTCGGTCCACGGAATCGCTTATCCGAACGCGAGTTACTTATCGCAGAAGGTGATGAGTGAGGTATCCGTATCCCGGAGGCGTAGGAGTCCCTCGGCTCGGTCAGCCTTGGCTGCTTACGTGTACTCCGTCGTTTTCAGGATCCACTTTCGAAGTAGTCGAAAAGCACGAAAGACATTCTGGCAGAAAGGATCTTTTTTCGAGGAAAAAATTCGACGCAGAGGGGGTTCCCCCCTTTTAGCCCCCGAGGGAGGGTCGAGCTTTGCCGAGGCAAAGCTGACCCTTCCTTGATGACTAAACTTTGCGTGGGAGCGAGGTATATGAATAACTTGAAAGCATCTTAAGGGTAGAAGCGACGTAGCTGTTGGATGTTCCAAGCGTTGCTGTAGACCTCGCCTTGACTGTTGGCCAGCTTGTACGTTCCGGGCTTCAGAACTTTGGCGATGACGAACGACCCTTCCCAGTGAGGTGTGAGCTTGTGCCGCCCTCGGGCGTCCTGTCGCAGCCGAAGCACCAGGTCGCCCACCTGGAGGTCTCGGGACCGGACCCCTCGGGCGTGGTAGCGTCGCAGGGACTTGAAAGTCGCCTAGAGGGGGGGGGGGTGAATAGGGCGAAACTGAAAATCACAAAAATAATCACAACTACAAGCCGGGTTAGCGTTAGAAATATAATAGAGTCCGCGAGAGAGGGTGTAAAACAAATCGTAAGCGAATAATGAAGTGAGACACGCGGATTTGTTTTACCGAGGTTCGGTTCTTTCAAACCTACTCCCCGTTGAGGAGGCCACAAAGGCCGGGTCTCTTTCAACCCTTCCCTCTCTCAAACGGTCCCTCGGACCGAGTGAGCTTCTCTTTCTCAAATCACTTGGGAATCAAAACTCCCCGCAAGGACCACCACACAATTGGTGTCTCTTGCCTCAATTACAAGTGAGTGTTTGATCACAAGAAAGAATGCCAAAGAAAAAGAAGCGATCCAAGCGCAAGAGCTCAAATGAACACTACAAATCACTCTCTCTAGTCACTGGGGCTTTGTGTGGAGTTGGGAGAGGATTTGATCTCTTTTGGTGTGCTTTGCAATGAATGCTAGCTCTTGTATAGTGGTTGGAAGTTGGAAAACTTGGATGCAATGAATGGTGGGGTGGTTGGGGTATTTATAGCCCCAACCACCAAACTTGACCGTTGGTGGAGGCTGTCTGTCGATGGCGCACCAGACAGTCCGGTGCACACCGGACATGTCCGGTGCCCCTGCCACGTCATCAATGCCGTTGGATTCTGACCGTTGGAGCTTCTGACTTCTGGGCCCGCCTGGATGTCCGGTGCACATCGGACACTTCCTGTTCATTGTCTGGTGCACCAGAATGGGCGCGCCTGACTTCTGCGCGCGCAGAGCGCGCATTAAATGCGACGCAGGTAGCCGTTGGCGCCGAAATAGCCGTTGCTCCGTGGTTACACCGGACAGTCCGGTGCACACCGGACATGTCCGGTGAATTATAGCGGAGCAGCTGCTGCGCGATCCCGAGGCTGGCGAGTTGCGGAGGCCGCGCTTCCTTGGAGCACCGGACACTGTCCGGTGTACACCGGACAGTCCGGTGAATTATAGCGAAGCGGCCTGCAAAATTCCCGAAGGTGGCGAGTTCGAGTTGGAGTCCTCTGGTGCACCGGACACTGTCCGGTGGCGCACCGGACACTGTCCGGTGTACACCAGACAGTCCGGTGCCTCCAGACCAGAGGTGCCTTCGGTGCCTCTTTGCTCCTTTGTTGAATCCAAAACTTGTTCTTTTTATTGGGTGGGTGTGAACCTTTTGCACCTGTATAACTTATACACTAGAGCAAACTAGTTAGTCCAATATTTGTGTTGGGCAATTCAACTACCAAAATTATTTAGGGACTAGGTGTAAGCCTAATTCCCTTTCAATCTCCCCCTTTTTGGTGATTGATGCCAACACAACCAAAGCAAATATAGAAGTGCATAATTGAACTAGTTTGCATAATGTAAGTGCAAAGGTTGCTTGGAATTGAGCCAATATAAATACTTACATGATGCGCATGGATTGTTTTCTTTGTTTTTGACATATTGGACCACATTTGCACCAAAAGTTTTGTTTTTGCAAACTCTTTTGTAAGCTCTTTTCAAAGTCTTTTTGCAAGATAGTCAAAGGTAAATGAATAAGATTTTGCAAGGCATTTTCAAGTTTTGAAATTTTCTTCCTTTGTTCAAAATGCTTTCCCTTTGACTAAACAAAACTCCCCCTCAAATGAAGTCTCCTCTTAGTGTTCAAGAGGGTTTTAAGACATCAAATTTGAAAATACTACTTACTCCCTCTTTAGAACACAAAGAGATACCAATTTTGAAATTTACCAATTGAAAATCATCAATTTGAAAATTAGGGTGGTGGTGCGGTCCATTTGCTTTGGGCTCATATTTTCTCCCCCTTTGGCATGAATCGCCAAAAACGGAAATATTAGAGCCCATAGAAGTGCTTTCTCCTCCTTTGGTCATAAAATAAATGAGTGAAGATTATACCAAAGATGGAGAGTGATGTGGAGCGACGGCGAAGGATGAGTAGTAGAGTGGAGTGGAAGCCTTTGTCTCCGCCGAAGACTCCAATTCCCTTTCAATATACCTATGACTTGGTTTGGAATACACTTGAAAACACATTAGTCATAGCATATAAAAGAGACATGATCAAAGGTATTATTATGAGCTATGTGTGCAAGATTAGCAAAAGAAATTCCTAGAATCAAGAATATTAAGCTCATGCCTAAGTCTGGTAAAAGATTGTTCATCAAGTGGCTTGGTAAAGATATCGGCTAATTGATCTTTAGTGTTGATGTATGAAATCTCGATATCCCCCTTTTGTTGGTGATCCCGAAGAAAATGATACCGAATGGCTATGTGTTTAGTGCGGCTATGCTCAACGGGATTATCCGCCATGCGGATTGCACTCTCATTATCACATAAAAGAGGAACTTTGGTTAATTTGTAACCGTAGTCCCGCAGGGTTTGCCTCATCCAAAGCAATTGCGTGCAACAATGGCCTGCGGCAATATACTCGGCTTCGGCGGTAGAAAGAGCGACCGAATTTTGCTTCTTTGAAGCCCATGACACCAAGGATCTTCCCAAGAACTGGCAAGTCCCCGATGTGCTCTTCCTATTAATCTTACACCCCGCCCAATCGGCATCCGAATAACCAATCAAATCAAAAGTGGATCCCCGAGGGTACCAAAGCCCAAACTTAGGAGTATAAGCCAAATATCTCAAGATTCGTTTTACGGCCGTAAGGTGTGATTCCTTAGGGTCGGCTTGGAATCTTGCACACATGCATACGGAAAGCATAATGTCCGGTCGAGATGCACATAAATAAAGCAATGAACCAATCATCGACCGGTATACCTTTTGATCCACGGACTTACCTCCCGTGTCGAGGTCGAGATGCCCATTTGTTCCCATGGGAGTCTTGATGGGCTTGGCATCCTTCATTCCAAACTTGCTTAGAATGTCTTGAGTATACTTTGTTTGGCAAATGAATGTGCCCTCTTGGAGTTGTTTGACTTGAAATCCTAGAAAATACTTCAACTCCCCCATCATAGACATCTCGAATTTCTGTGTCATGATCCTACTAAATTCTTCACATGTAGATTTGTTAGTAGACCCAAATATAATATCATCAACATAAATTTGGCATACGAACAAATCATTGTCAAGAGTTTTAGTGAATAAAGTAGGATCGGCTTTGCCGGCTTTGAAGCCATTTGCAATAAGGAAATCTCTAAGGCATTCATACCATGCTCTTGGAGCTTGCTTGAGCCCATAAAGCGCCTTAGAGAGCCTATAAACATGGTTAGGTACTCACTGTCTTCAAAGCCGGGAGGTTGCTCAACATAGACCTCCTCCTTGATTGGTCCATTGAGGAAGGCACTCTTCACGTCCATTTGATAAAGCTTGAAGCCATGGTAAGTAGCATAGGCTAATAATATGCAAATTGACTCAAGCCTAGCTACGGGTGCATAGGTTTCACCAAAATCCAAACCTTCGACTTGTGAATACCCCTTGGCCACGAGTCGAGCTTTGTTCCTTGTCACCACACCATGCTCGTCTTGCTTGTTGCGGAAGACCCACTTGGTTCCTACAACATTTTGATTAGGACGTGGAACTAAATGCCATACCTCATTCCTTGTGAAATTGTTGAGCTCCTCTTGCATCGCCATCACCCAATCCGAATCTTGAAGTGCTTCCTCTACCCTGTGTGGCTCAATAGAGGAAACAAAAGAGTAATGTTCACAAAAATGTGCAACACGAGATCGAGTAGTTACCCCCTTATGAATGTCGCCGAGGATGGTGTCGACGGGGTGATCTCGTTGTATTGCTTGGTGGACTCTTGGGTGTGGCGGCCTTGGTTGTTCATCCTCCTTGTCTTCATCATTTGCATCTCCCCCTTGATCGTTGCCGTCATCTTGAAGGGGCTCATCTCTTTGATCTTCTCCTTCATCAACTTGAGCCTCGTCCTCATTTTGGGTTGGCGGAGATGCTTGCGTTGAGGAGGATGGTTGATCTTGTGCATGTGGAGGCTCTTCGGATTCCTTAGGACACACATCCCCAATGGACATGTTCCTTAGCGCTATGCATGGAGCCTGTTCTTCACCTATCTCATCAAGATCAACTTGCTCTACTTGAGAGCCGTTAGTTTCATCAAACACAGCGTCACAAGAAACTTCAACAAGTCTTGAGGACTTGTTAAAGACTCTATATGCCCTTGTGTTTGAGTCATATCCTAGTAAAAAGCCTTCTACAGTTTTAGGAGCAAATTTAGATTTTCTACCTCTTTTAACAAGTATAAAACATTTGCTACCAAAAACTCTAAAATATGAAATATTTGGCTTTTTACCGGTTAGGAGTTCATAGGATGTCTTCTTGAGGATTTGGTGAAGATATAACCGGTTGATGGCGTAGCAAGCGGTGTTGACTGCTTCGGCCCAAAACCGATCAGGTGTCTTGTACTCATCAAGCATGGTTCTTGCCATGTCCAATAGAGTTCGATTCTTCCTCTCCACTACACCATTTTGTTGTGGAGTGTAGGGAGAAGAGAACTCATGCTTGATGCCCTCCTCCTCAAGGAAGCCTTCAATTTGAGAGTTCTTGAACTCCGTCCCATTGTCGCTTCTAATTTTCTTGATCCTTAAGCCGAACTCATTTTGAGCCCGTCTCAAGAATCCCTTTAAGGTCTCTTGGGTATGAGATTTGTCCTGTAAAAAGAACACCCAAGTGAAGCGAGAATAATCATCCACAATAACTAGACAGTACTTACTCCCGCCGATGCTTATGTAAGCGATCGGTCCGAATAGGTCCATGTGTAGGAGCTCCAGTGGCCTGTCACTAGTCATGATGTTCTTGTGTGGATGATGAGTGCCAACTTGCTTCCCGGCTTGGCATGCGCTACAAATCCTGTCTTTCTCAAAATGAACATTGGTTAGTCCTAAAATGTGTTCTCCCTTTAGAAGCTTGTGAAGATTCTTCATTCCAACATGGGCTAGTCGGCGGTGCCAGAGCCAACCCAAGTTAGTCTTAGCAACCAAGCAAGTGTCGAGTTCAGCTCTATCAAAATCTACCAAGTATAGCTGACCCTCTAACACTCCCTTAAATGCTATTGAATCATCACTTCTTCTAAAGACAGTAACACCTATATCAGTAAATAGACAGTTGTAGCCCATTTGACATAATTGGGATACGGAAAGCAAATTGTAATCTAAAGAATCTACAAGAAAAACATTGGAAATAGTATGGTCAGGTGATATAGCAATTTTACCCAATCCTTTGACCAAACCTTGATTTCCATCCCCGAATGTGATAGCTCGTTGGGGATCTTGGTTTTTCTCATATGAGGAGAACATCTTTTTCTCCCCTGTCATGTGGTTTGTGCACCCGCTGTCGAGTATCCAACTTGAGCCCCCGGATGCATAAACCTACAAAACAATTTTAGTTCTTGACTTTAGGTACCCAAACAGTTTTGGGTCCTTTGGCATTAGAAACAAGAACTTTGGGTACCCAAACACAAGTCTTGGAGCCCTTGTGTTTGCCCCCAACAATCTTGGCAACTACTTTGCCGGATTTGCTAGTAAGCACATAAGAAGCATCAAAAGTTTTAAATGAAATGGCATGATCATTTGATGCATTAGGAGTTTTCTTTCTAGGCAACTTGGCACGGGTTGGTTGCCTAGAGCTAGATGTCTCACCCTTATACATAAAAGCATGGTTAGGGCCAGAGTGAGACTTCCTAGAATGATTTTTCCTGATTTTGCTCTCAGGATAACCGGCAGGGTACAAAATGTAACCCCCGTTATCCTGAGGCATGGGAGCCTTGCCCTTAACAAAGTTAGACAAGTTCTTAGGAGGGGCATTAAGTTTGACATTGTCTCCCCTTTGGTAGCCAATGCCATCCTTGATGCCAGGGCGTCTCCCATTATAGAGCATACTTCTAGCAAATTTAAACTTTTCATTTTCTAAGTTATGCTCGGCAATTTTAGCGTCTAATAATGCTATATGATCATTTTGTTGTTTAATTAAAGCCATGTGATCATGAATAGCATTGATATCAACATCTCTACATCTAGTACAAATAGAAATATGCTCAACATTAGATGTAGAGGGTTTGCAAGATTTTAGTTCAATAACCTTAGCATGTAATAAATCATTTTTAGTTCTAAGGTCGGAAATAGTAGCTTTGCAAACATCAAAATCCTTAGCCTTAGCAAGCAATTTTTTATTCTCAATCTTAAGGCTAGCAAGAGACTCATTCAATTCCTTAATCTTAGCAAGCAAATCATCATCATTATTTCTAAGATTGGGAATTGAATCAATGCAAACATGAGAATCAACCTTAGCAATTAAATTAGCATTTTCATTTCTAAGGTTGGCAATAGTGTCATGGCAAGTGCTTAGCTCACTAGATAATTTGTTACATTTTTCTATCTCTAGAGCATAAGCATTTTTAACCTTAACATGTTTCTTGTTTTCCTTGATTAGGAAGTCCTCTTGGGAGTCCAAGAGATCATCCTTTTCATGGATGGCACTAATTAGCTCATTTAATTTTTCCTTTTGTTCCATGTTAAGGTTGGCAAAAAGGATACGCAAATTATCTTCCTCACCACTAGCATTATCATCACTAGAAGATTCATATTTAGTGGAGGAGTTAGATTTAACCTTCTTCCTTTTGCCGTCCTTTGCCATGAGGCACTTGTGGCCGACGTTGGGGAAGAGAAGTCCCTTGGTGACGGCGATGTTGGCGGCGTCCTCGTCGGAGGAGGACTCGGTGGAGCTCTCGTCGGAGTCCCATTCCCGGCAAACATGGGCATCGCCGCCCTTCTTCTTGTAGTACTTCTTCTTTTCTCTTCTCTTTCCCTTCTTGTCGTCGCCCCTGTCACTGTCACTAGACATAGGACATTTTGCAATAAAATGACCGGGCTTACCACACTTGTAGCAAACCTTCTTGGAACGGGATTTGTAATCCTTCCCCTTCCGTTGCTTGAGAATTTGCCGAAAGCTTTTGATGATTAAGGCCATCTCCTCATTGTCGAGCTTGGAGGCGTCAATTGGTTGTCTACTTGGTGTAGACTCCTCCTTCTTCTCCTCCGTTGCTTTGAAGGCCACCGGTTGCGCCTCGGATGTGGAAGGTTCATCAAGCTCGTTGATCTTCTTTGAGCCCTTAATCATGCATTCAAAGCTCACAAAATTCCCGATAACTTCCTCGGGGGTCATTAGTGGATATCTAGGATTACCACGAATTAATTGAACTTGAGTGGGGTTAAGGAAAATAAGAGCTCTTAAAATAACCTTAACCACCTCGTGGTCATCCCACTTTTTGCTCCCGAGGTTGCGCACTTGGTTCACCAAGGTCTTGAGCCGATTGTACATATCTTGTGGCTCCTCCCCTTGGCGAAGACGGAAGCGACCGAGCTCCCCCTCGATCGTTTCCCGCTTGGTGATCTTGGTGAGTTCATCACCCTCGTGCGCCGTCTTGAGTAGGTCCCAAATCTCCTTTGCGTTCTTCAACCCTTGCACTTTGTTGTATTCCTCCTTGCTTAGAGAGGCGAGTAGAATGGTTGCGGCTTGGGAGTTGAAGTGCTCGATTTGGGCCACTTCGTCCGTGTCATAATCCTCATCCCCTATTGATGGTACCTGTGCTCCAAACTCAACAACATTCCATATACTTTTGTGGAGTGAGGTTAGATGAAATTTCATTAAATCACTCCACCTAGCATAATCTTCGCCGTCAAAAGTTGGCGGTTTGCCTAATGGAACGGAAAGTAATGGAGTATGTCTAGATGTATGGGGATAGTGTAAGGGGATCTTACTAAACTTCTTGCGCTCTTGGCGCTTAGAAGTTACGGACGGTGCATCGGAGTCGGAGGTGGATGTTGATGAAGTGTCGGTCTCGTAGTAGACCACCTTCCTCATCCTCTTGTCGCCTTTCCGATGCGACTTGTGAGAAGAAGATTTTTCCTTCTTCTCTTTGTGGTGAGAAGAGGAAGATCTTTTCTCCTTCCGTTTGGAGGAGCCCTTCTTCTTCTCCCTCCTCTTGGTGCGGGACTCTTCCGATGAAATGCTCCCTTGGCTTGTAGTGGGCTTGTCGCCGGTCTCCATCTCCCTCTTGGTGTGATCTCCTGACATCACTTCGAGCGGTTAGGCTCTAATGAAGCACCGGGCTCTGATACCAATTGAAAGTCGCCTAGAGGGGGGGGGGTGAATAGGGCGAAACTGAAAATCACAAAAATAATCACAACTACAAGCCGGGTTAGCGTTAGAAATATAATAGAGCCCGCGAGAGAGGGTGTAAAACAAATCGTAAGCGAATAATGAAGTGAGACACGCGGATTTGTTTTACCGAGGTTCGGTTCTTTCAAACCTACTCCCCGTTGAGGAGGCCACAAAGGCCGGGTCTCTTTCAACCCTTCCCTCTCTCAAACGGTCCCTCGGACCGAGTGAGCTTCTCTTTCTCAAATCACTTGGGAATCAAAACTCCCCGCAAGGACCACCACACAATTGGTGTCTCTTGCCTCAATTACAAGTGAGTGTTTGATCACAAGAAAGAATGCCAAAGAAAAAGAAGCGATCCAAGCGCAAGAGCTCAAATGAACACTACAAATCACTCTCTCTAGTCACTGGGGCTTTGTGTGGAGTTGGGAGAGGATTTGATCTCTTTTGGTGTGCTTTGCAATGAATGCTAGCTCTTGTATAGTGGTTGGAAGTTGGAAAACTTGGATGCAATGAATGGTGGGGTGGTTGGGGTATTTATAGCCCCAACCACCAAACTTGACCGTTGGTGGAGGCTGTCTGTCGATGGCGCACCAGACAGTCCGGTGCACACCGGACATGTCCGGTGCCCCCGCCACGTCATCAATGCCGTTGGATTCTGACCATTGGAGCTTCTGACTTCTGGGCCCGCCTGGATGTCCGGTGCACACCGGACACTTCCTGTTCATTGTCCGGCGCACCAGAATGGGCGCGCCTGACTTCTGCGCGCGCAGAGCGCGCATTAAATGCGACGCAGGTAGCCGTTGGCACCGAAATAGCCGTTGCTCCGTGGTTACACCGGACAGTCCGGTGCACACCGGACATGTCCGGTGAATTATAGCGGAGCAGCTGCTGCGCGATCCCGAGGCTGGCGAGTTGCGGAGGCCGCGCTTCCTTGGAGCACCGGACACTGTCCGGTGTACACCGGACAGTCCGGTGAATTATAGCGAAGCGGCCTGCAAAATTCCCGAAGTTGGCGAGTTCGAGTTGGAGTCCTCTGGTGCACCGGACACTGTCCGGTGGCGCACCGGACACTGTCCGGTGTACACCAGACAGTCCGGTGCCTCCAGACCAGAGGTGCCTTCGGTGCCTCTTTGCTCCTTTATTGAATCCAAAACTTGTTCTTTTTATTGGCTGGGTGTGAACCTTTTGCACCTGTATAACTTATACACTAGAGCAAACTAGTTAGTCCAATATTTGTGTTGGGCAATTCAACCACCAAAATTATTTAGGGACTAGGTGTAAGCCTAATTCCCTTTCAGGACTGCTGGTACCGTGCCGAGTGTAGTAAGGCCATGTCCCGAGCCTCTTCCAGCTGGTCCAGCGAGTCTCCTCGACTAGCTTGGTTGCTTTGGTCGGCATAGGCCCTCATCCTCGGGGAACCGTATTCTAAGTCTGTGGGCAAGATGGCCTCGGCCCCATAGACTAGAAAGAACGACGTGAAGCCCGTGGCTCGGCTCGGCGTTGTCCTCAGGCTCCAGACCACCGAGGGGAGTTCCTTCATCCATCGCTTGCCGAACTTGTTGAGGTCGTTGTAGATCCGAGGCTTGAGTCCTTATAGAATCATGCCGTTGGCACGCTCTACTTGCCCATTCGTCATGGGGTGAGCCACGACGGCCCAGTCCACTCGGATGTGGTGATCCTCGCAGAAGTCTAGGAACTTTTTCCGGTGAACTAGGTGCCGTTGTCGGTGATGATGGAGTTCGGGACCCCAAAACGATGGATGATGTTGGTGAAGAACGCCACCGCCTGTTCGGACCTGATGCTGTTTAGGGGTCGGACCTCGATCCACTTGGAGAATTTGTCGATGGCGACCAACAGGTGCGTGTAGCCCCCGGGTGCCTTCTACAAGGGGCCGACGAGGTCCAGACCCCACACAGCAAAAGGCCAGATGATGGGTATCGTCTGCAGAGCCTGAGCGGGCAGGTGGGTCTACCTCGCGTAGAACTGACACCCTTCGCAGGTGCGGACAATTCTAGTGGCGTCGGCCACCACCGTCGGCCAGTAGAAACCTTGTCGGAAGGCGTTTCCAACGAGGGCTCGAGGTGCTGCGTGATGGCCGCAAGCCCCCGAGTGTATCTCTCGTAGGAGCTCCTGGCCTTCGGCGATGGAAATGCATCGCTGGAGGATGCCTAAGGGGCTGCGGTGGTAGAGCTCCTTCCCATCTCCCAGCAAGACGAACGACTTGGTGCGCCGCGCCAACCGCCGAGCTTCGGCTCGGTCGAGGGGTAGCTCTCCTCGGTGGAGATACTGCAGGTACGGGGTCTGCCAGTTTTGATTAGGCGCGACCCCGCTTCACTCCTCCTCGACGCGCAGTGCCTCACCCTCGGGGGCCAAGGGTACCTCGGGCCGAGCTGAGGGTGCCTCGGGTTGGGCCGAGGGTGCCTCGGACTGAGCCGAGGGTACCTCGGGCTGAGCCCAGGGTGCCTCGGGCTCGGACGTGTCGTCGATCTTGACGAAGGGTTGATGCAGGTCTCGGGAGAAGACGTCCGGGGAACCGTTGTTCGCCCCGAGGCTATTTTAGCCAGCTCGTCCGCAGTCTCGTTGTAGCGCCGGGCGATGTGGTTGAGCTCGAGCCCGTAGAACTTGTCTTCCAGGCGCCGAACCTCATCGCAGTAGGCCTCCATCTTCGGGTCGCGGCAGTGGGAGTTCTTCATGACTTGGTCGATGACGAGCTGCGAGTCCCCTCGAGCGTCGAGGCGTCAGACCCCTAGCTCGATGGCGATCCACAACCCGTTGACCAGAGCCTCGTACTCAGCCACATTGTTGGACACCGGGAAGTGGAGGCGTAGCACGTAGCGTAGATGCTTTCCGAGGGGCGAGATGAAGAGTAGGCCTGCGCCGGCTCCTATCTTCATCAGCGACCCGTCGAAGAACATGGTCCAGAGTTTCGGCTGGATCAGAACTGTTGGGAGCTGGGTGTCGACCCATTCAGCCACGAAGTCCGCCAAGACCTGGGACTTGATAGCCTTCCGAGGGGCGAACGAGATTGTTTCGCCCATGATTTCCACCGCCCACTTTGCGATTCTACCCGAGGCCTCTCGGCACTGGATGATCTCCCCCAGGGGGAAGGATGACACCACAGTTACCGGATGAGACTCGAAGTAGTGTCGCAACTTCCGCCGCGTCAGGATCACCGCGTACAGCAGCTTCTGAACTTGTGGGTAGCGGATCTTGGTCTCGGACAGTACCTCGCTGATGAAGTAGACTGGCCTCTGGACGGGCAATGCATGCCCTTCTTCTCGTCTCTCAACCACGATCGCGGCGCTAACCACCTGAGTGGTCGTGGCGACGTAGATCAAGAGGGCTTCTCCGGCAGCGGGGGGCACCAAGACGGGCGCGTTGGTGAGGAGCGCCTTCAGGTTCCCGAGGGCTTCCTCGGCCTCAGGGGTCCAAGTGAAGCACTCGGCCTTCCTTAAGAGGCGGTATAGAGGCAGGCCTCTTTCGCCGAGGCGTGAGATGAAACGGCTCAGAGCCGCAAGACATCCCATGACTCTCTGTACGCCTTTCAAGTCCTTAATGGGCCCCATGCTGGTGATGGCCGCAATCTTCTCCGGGTTGGCTTCGATGCCCCGCTCGGAGACGATGAACCCCAAGAGCATGCCTCGGGGAACCCCAAAGACACACTTCTCGGGATTAAGCTTCACGCCTTTCGCCTTGAGACATCGGAATGTCACTTCAAGGTCGGAAAGGAGGTCGGAGGCTTTCCTTGTCTTGACTACGATGTCATCGACGTAGGCCTCGACCGTCTGGCCAATGTGTTCGCCGAACACATGGTTCATGCACCGCTGGTACGTCGCACCCGCATTCCTCAAGCCGAACGGCATGGTGACATAACAGTACATGCCGAAGGGTGTGATGAAAGAAGTCGCGAGCTGGTCGGACTCTTTCATCCTGATTTGGTGATACCCTGAGTAAGCGTCGAGGAAAGATAGGGTTTCGCACCCAGCAGTGGAATCCACAATTTGATCGATGCGAGGCAGAGGGTAGGGAACCTTCGGACATGCTTTGTTTAGACCAGTGTAGTCTACACACATCCGCCATTTCCCTCCTTTCTTTCTCACAAGCACAGGGTTGGCAAGCCATTCGGGATGGAATACCTCTTTGATGAACCCTGCCGCCATTAGCTTGTGGATCTCCTCGCCAATGGCTCTGCGCTTTTCTTCGTCGAATCGGCGCAGAGGCTGCTTCATGGGTCGGGCTCCAGCTCGGATATCCAGCGAGTGCTCGGCGACATCCCTCGGTATGCCGGGCATGTCTGAGGGACTCCACGCGAAAACGTTGGCGTTTGCATGGAGAAAGTCGACGAGCACTGCTTCCTATTTGGGATCGAGCTCGGAGCCGATCCGGATCTGCTTGGAGGCGTCGCTGCTGGGGTCGAGGGGGACGGACTTAACCGTCTCCGTTGGCTCGAAGTTGCCGGCATGGCGCTTCACGTCTGGCACCTCCTTAGAGAGGCTTTCCAGGTCGGCGATGAGGGCCTCGGATTCGGCGAGGGCCTCGGCGTACTCCACGCACTCCACATCGCATTCGAACGCGTGTTTGTACGTGGGGCCGACGGTGATGACCCTGTTGGGGCCCGACATCTTGAGCTTGAGGTAGGTGTAGTTGGGGACGGCCATGAACTTCGCGTAGCATGGCCTCCCCAGTACTGCGTGGTAGGTTCCTCGGAACCCGACCACCTCGAACGTAAGGGTCTCCCTTCGGAAGTTGGAGGGCGTTCCGAAGCAGACGGGAAGGTCGAGTTGTCTGAGGGGCTGGACGCGCTTCCCTGGGATGATCCCGTGGAAAGGCGCAGCGCCTGCCCGGACCGAGGACAGATCAACACGCAGGAGCCCGAGGGTCTCGGCGTAGATGATGTTGAGGCTGCTGCCTCCGTCCATGAGGACCTTGGTGAGCCTGACGTCGCCGATGACGGGGTCGACAACGAGCGGGTATTTCCCCGGGCTCGGCACGTGGTCGGGGTGGTCGGCTTGGTCGAAGGTGATGGGCTTGTCGGACCAGTCTAGGTAGACTGGCGCCGCCACCTTCACCGAACAGACCTCCCGACGCTCTTGCTTGCGGTGCCGAGCCGAGGCGTTTGCCGCTTGCCCACCGTAGATCATGAAGCAGTCGCGGACCTCGGGGAACTCTCCTACCTGGTGATCCTCCCTCTTGTCGTCGTCGCGGGCCTTGCCACCCTCCGCGGGTGGCCCGGCCCTGTGAAAGTGGCGCCGAAGCATAGTGCACTCCTCAAGGGTGTGCTTGACGGGCCCCTGATGATAGGGGCACGGTTCCTTGAGCATCTTGTCGAAGAGGTTGGCACCTCCGGGAGGTTTCCGAGGGTTCTTGTACTCGGCGGCGGCGACAAGGTCCGCGTCGGCGGCGTCGCGTTTCGCTTGCGACTTCTTCTTGCCCTTCTTCTCGGCGCCGCGCTGAATTGACGCCTCGGGGGCATCTTCCGGTGGGCGGCCCTGGGGCTGCTTGTCCTTCCGAAAGATAGCCTCAACCGCCTCCTGGCCAGAGGCGAACTTGGTGGCGATGTCCATCAGCTCGCTCGCCCTGGTGGGGGTCTTGTGACCCAGCTTGCTCACCAGGTCGCGACAGGTGGTGCCGGCGAGGAACGCGCCGATGACATCCGAATCGGTGATGTTGGGCAGCTCGGTGCGCTGCTTCGAGAATCGCCGAATGTAGTCCCGGAGAGACTCTCCTGGCTGCTGCCGGCAGCTTCGGAGGTCCCAGGAGTTCCCAGGGCGCACGTACGTTCCCTGGAAATTGCCGGCGAAGGCTTGGACCAGGTCGTCCCAGTTGGAGATCTGCCCCGGAGGTAGGTGCTCCAACCAGGCATGAGCGGTGTCGGAGAGGAACAGGGGGAGGTTGCGGATGATGAGGTTGTCATCGTCCGTCCCACCCAGTTGGCAGGCAAGCCGGTAGTCCGCAAGCCACAGTTCCGGTCTCGTCTCCCCCGAGTACTTTGTGATAGTAGTCGGGGTTCGGAACCGGGTCGGGAACGGCGCCCGTCGTATGGCGCGACTGAAAGCCTGCGGACCAGGTGGTTCGGGCGAGGGACTCCGATCCTCCCCGCTGTCGTAGCGTCCCCCACGCCTGGGGTGGTAGCCTTGGCGCACCCTCTCGTCGAGGTGGGCCTGACGGTCGCGGTGATGGTGCTCGTTGCCGAGGCGTCCCGGGGCCGCAGGCGCTGTGTTGCGCGTGCGCCCGATGTGGACCGAGGCTTCCTGCATGAATCGGGAAGTCGCGGCGCGATGTTCCGAGGGGTACCCCTGCCTTCGGGAGGCGGAGCTTTCGGCCCGTCGGACCGCGACGCCCTCCAGGAGATTCTTGAGCTCTCCCTGGATTCGCCGCCCCTCGGTGGTTGATGGCTCTGGCATCGCGCGAAGAAGCATTGCTGCTGCAGCCAGGTTCTGGCCAACTCCACTAGAAGCGGGTGGCGGCCTTTCCCTGACATCGTCGGCGATGCGGTGCTGGATACCCAGGGGTAGATGGCGCACTTCTTCGGTCGGAGGTTGGCCTGCCCATTCCTACCCGACGTCCCGGCGGATCGGCTCAAGTGCTCCCGCTCCCTCGTCGAGCCTGGCCGGCACCCCGCGGATTTGCTCGAGCTGTGGGTCATGACCCCCCGCCGGAACGGGGACCACAGCTAGCTCCCGTAGGATGTCAACGCGAGGCACAGGCCTAGGGAGATCACCGTTCTCCGGCATACCAAGATGGTTGCCTTCGGAGGGACCCCCTAGATCGACGTGGAAACATTCACGACTTGGGCCGCAGTCCTCGTCGCCGAGGCTGCGGCTACCGTCGGAACAGTTGGAAAGGCAGTAGTCGCATGCGGTCATGAAGTCCAGCACGGCACTGGGGTTACCAAGTCTGGAGAAGTCCCAACAGAAGTCGGGCTCGTCATCTTCCTCGGACCCCGAGGGCCCGTAGGTCGAGACGTCCGTCAGCCAGTCCCAGGGTGACCGCATACGATACCCTAGAGGGTTCGGACTCGCCTCTATGAGAGCGCCCGCCAAAGCGAAGCCGCTCGGCGGGTCGAGGCTGAATCTAAGAGGCGTGAGATGGGAATCGGTCGGTACCTCTTGGTCGACGGGCGGTGATGAAGTCACGTCAGGGACTGACTGCACCGTCGTCTCAGGTACGAGGGTGACGCCCAGCTAGCCTTTCGCGAGCGTGCTGGCGTCGTCCGTTTGCTTGGAATTGGCGTGTTGCGGGGAGACGACGCTCGTCTTCGTCTCAAACGTGAGGTCGATGCTCGACGCGCCCCCCGTTGGGGCGCCGGCACCGTCGACTCGCTCGATAGCCGACGAGGTGCCGCCTCCTGCTTGGCCTTGGTTGCCCCGCCTCCTCCTCCGTCGGTGGGGGAGAGGGCGGGGTGAGCTCAAATGTTGTTCTTCCGCCACGCGGGGAAGACGTCGTCGATTCCGCCGCCGGCGGGCGGGCTGTCGGCCGCCATTGTCGCTGTCGCACGGCGGGGGAAGGAGTATCATGTCGTAGCTGCCGTCGAGGGACATGAACTCAAGACTCCCGAAACGGAGCACCGTCCCGGGCTGGAAAGGTTGCTAGAGACTGCCCATCTGGAGCTAGACGGGAAGCTGTTCGTCAACACGCAGCAGGCCCCTACCTGGCGCGCCAACTGTCGGCGTTTCGAGACCGGGGGGTCCCTGGGCCAATGAGTGAAATGTCGCCGCGTGCCCCAGCCCAGATGGGTCGGCGCGAGACGGAGCGCGAAGGGGGGAAGAAAAGGCAGCCGGAGCGAGAGAGAGAGGTGGAAATCCCGCGGCTTTGGTGTTTGTCCCGCGCCCGGGTCGGGTGCGCTTGCAGTAGGGGGTTACAAGCGTCCACGCGGGAGGGGGAGCGAGCGGCCTCACGCGAGCGCCTGTCCCGTCCCCTTCCCCGCGCGGCCAACCCTCTGTAAGAGGGCCCTGGTCCTTCCTTTTATAGGCGCAAGGAGAGGATCCAGGTGTACAATGGGGGTGTAGCAGAGTGCTAACGTGTCTAGCGGAGGAGAGCTAGCGCCCCAAGTACATGCCATCGTGGCAGCCGGAGAGGTTTTGGCACCAGTTCGTGTGGTGTCGTGGCCGTCGGAGGAGCGCTGGAGCCTGGCGGAAGGACAGCTGTCGGGGCTGTTGAGTCCTTGCTGACGTCCTCTTGCTTTCGTAAGGGGGCTGAGAGCCGCCGTCGTCAGAGAGCGTGCGGGGTGCCATCATTACTTGTCTGGCGGAGCGAGCCAGATGGGACGCCGGTCTTGTTCCCCGTAGCCTGAGTCAGCTTGGGGTAGGGTAATGATGGCGCCTCCTGTTGACGTGGTCGGTCCGTGCCCTAGGTTGGGCGATGTGGAGGCTCCTACGAGGTCGAGGTCGAGTCTGTCTTGCATGGCCGAGGTCGAGTCCGAGCCCCTGGGTCGGGCGAGGCGGAGACCGTCGGCTGAAGCCAGGGCTAAGTTCGAGCCCTGGGGTCGGGCGAAGCGGAGTTCGTCGTCTTCTGGGGCTGAGCCCAAGTCCGAGCCCTGGGGTCGGGCGAAGCGGAGTTCGTCATCTTCTGGGGCTGAGCCCAAGTCCGAGCCCTGGGTCGGGCGAAGCGGAGTTCACCGTCTTCCGGGGCTGAGCCCGAGTCCGAGCCCTGGGTCGGGCGGAGCGGAGTTCGCCGTCTTCCGGGGCTGAGCCCGAGTCCGAGCCCTGGGTCGGGCGGAGCGGAGTTCGCCGTCTTCTGGGGCTGAGCCCGAGTCCGAGCCCTGGGTCGGGCGGAGCGGAGTTTCCTATGGTGCCTGAGGCCGGGCCTGACTGCCTGTCAGCCTCACTCTGTCGAGTGGCACAGCAGTCGGAGCGGCGCAGGCGGCGCTGTCCTTCTGTCAGGCCGGTCAGTGGAGCGGCGAAGTGACTGCGGTCACTTCGGCTCTGTCGACTGGAGGACGCGCGTCAGGATAAAGGTGTCAGGCCACCTTTGCATTAAATGCCCCTGCGATTTGGTCGGTTGGCGTGGCGATTTGGCCAGGGTTGCTTCTTGGCGAAGACTGGGCCTCGGGCGAGCCGGAAGTATGTTCGTCGCTGGAGGGGGCCTCGGGCGAGACGGAGATCCTCTGGGGTCGGCTGCCCTTGCCCGAGGCTGGGCTCGGGCGAGGCTTGATCGAGTCCCTCGAATGGACCGATCCCTGACTTAGTCGCACCCATCAGGCCTTTGCAGCTTTGTGCTGATGGGGGTTACCAGCTGAGAATTAGGAGCCTTGAGGGTACCCCTAATTATGGTCCCCGACAAGCGTGTTTGGTTTGATGGTTTGGCTCATCTATCGTGGCCTGGCTCTGGACGGAGCGGTCTTGCACTTTCTTGCGGAGTGAGCTGATCTCACGTGTTAGTATATTTTTAGAACAACGCAGTGACGGATGACATCGTTCCGCGATTCAAACCAAATGATAATGTAGGTTCGGACGTATGTCCGGATGACTATGGAAGCAGTCCAACCTACAAACCAAACACGTCGTTAATTTATACATCAATCTCGCTCAGCCCATATGTATTGAAGTGGACTGGGAGCAGGACGTAGAGTCGAGCGTCGGGCAGCGGAGGCAAGGGACGTGGATAACTATAGAATCAAAAGTTGTAGACCATATGTAACATGGATTCCTCACCTCACTTTGCCTAGTCCCTAGCGGACGTCGAGTTTCTTTTCCCCCCTCCACTAGCGCGTCCGGTCGGCTCACATGCAGCCAGGCCCAGTCACTGTGTTTTGATGGGAAAATATATCTATTTTTGTTTTTCCCCCTTTTCCTGAAATATGCTTATCTTGGACGATGGGAGGAGGATAGGGTATGCCATTATCTAACCATCATTGATATACTTCTGTCCTATTTTTTCCTGACATATGGTACCTTATATATACATATATATGTTTCTATTAATTGGAATATATATATAGTTATAGTATTAGGAGCCCTGAGCTTCCATCAATGCAGGGAGCCCCTGCCAGGCTAGGTGTGCCGGGCGCGGGTCGACGTGGCAGGTGGTCGGAGTACCGCGCGCATGCACCGAGTCAAGGTGGGTCGTACGTGCGCACCCATTATTACCATTTATGCATCCGTTTCATTCGAATTCCGTATGCATAAACGCGTAACTGCCACGGTGAGTCCGCTCATTCCGCGTGGGAATTGACCGCGTTTATACTTGCATATTATGACTCCAATGGTTACATAAATTGACACATCGATGCGGCCTGGTCGGTGTGGTGTAGTATTTGGGATTTATGTTTGTATAATTTGATGTTAACAACTGCGTATCAATTGGGATTTATTATATTACGTACTTTGGCGTGGGTCTTGATTAATTCTTTTTTGTAAACTGTTTACGATACTATGCACAGATATTTATGCTTATTATGAACACGCAGTAACCAAACCTTCCAACTGACTGTGCGCTGACTAGTGGACCCACAGTCCCTCGCCGCTCCCCCGCGGGCCGACCGAGCCAATATGGTCAACGAGCCAGACCCATCAGACCCCTTTCAATTAATTCAGCTCGGGTCCACCCAAACCCTAAAAAAATTAGCTCCTCCCCGTCGCCGTCATTCGCTCCTGCGATCGCCATCGACAACCGCCCCCACCGCTTCCACCCGCTGTAATCTCCGCGCTTCATCGATTCACCGCCGTCGTTCTCCTCCCCTGGTTCGCTTCCCCTCTCATTCTTTCGAGTTCCCCACATTCTTTTACATAGTTCAGTCGCTAATGTCCATCAGGTTCGCCCCGCCCCTTCTACATCCCTTCAATTGATTCGAAATTAATTGAATCGCTGTAAGGAAAATGGACCCCGGGCCATTTGGCTAATTGAGTTTTGGTGTTTGATGAACAACACAATCCGTGAACTAATAAGTTTTCTAGTGTTTGTGTTTGTAGTTCACAGGATGCGAAGAGAATTGGACCAAGGCAATGAGGATGCAACACCTCAAAAGAAGACATAAAAAGATGCATAGGAGTCCAATACTCAAGAACAAAGAAGCCCGAAGAAATCAGCGAAGAAATCCAAAGATAAGGGCTGTCAGCCAGCGCCTGGTGGCGCACCGGACATCGGTGTCCGGTGTGCACCGGACTGTCCGGTGAGGCACCGGACAGTCTGCGCAGAGAGGCCGCAGACAGGTGCTCTCTGGCTGTAGCACCGGACTGTCCGGTGTGCATCGGACTGTCCGGTGTGCCAACGGGCAGACGACAACGGTCGGCTCCAACGGTCGACTGCTACAGGCGCCAACGGTCGGCTGACGTGGCGTGCACCGGACATCTACTGTGCAGTGTCCGGTGGTGCACCGGACTGTCCGGTGCACCCGACGACAGAAAGCTGCTGCTTTCTGTCCAACGGCTAGTTTGGGGTGTGGAGGCTATAAATACCACCCCAACCGGCCATTCTCAAGGGTGAGAGCCCAAGCAACATACCAATACACATAGTGCATATTTCCAAGAGCTCAAACACCCAAGTGCTTAATAGAATCACTCGGTGATTAGCGTAGGTGCTTTGCGAAGTGCTTAGGTTAGTTAGACCGCTTTAGCGCTTGCTCTAGGTGAATCCTAGTTAGTTGAGTGAGTTTTGTAAAACCACACAACCCCTCGGCTCTTGCGTGAGTCGTTGTAATTGTACCGAGTGGGGCGAGAGTCTTGCGAGACCGTGACAACCGCGTTTGTGTCACGGCCGCCACCGTGTACCGGAGGGAACGAGGCCCGCGGCGTTTCGGCCGGAAGCTCGATAGTGGAGACGGCGGGGAGCGTCCGAGAGGAGCCGGAAGCGGAGCACCACTTGCGCGTGGAGAAGGCCCGCGGCTCTCTACGGAGTTACTCGACCATGGTGCTTGGCCCTCGCGTGGGCTTCCCTTTGCGTAGGGGCACCAACGAGGATTAGTCGGGACCTTGCGTGGTTCCGGATACCTCGGTAAAAATACCGGTGTCATCCACGAGAGTTTGCTTCTCTACTTAGCTCTTTACATTCCGCATTTATATTAAGCATTTAAGTTTCAATCTTATTGTCATACTTGTTTAGTGTAGATTGAAACTTAGCCTTTGCGGTAGAGATAGCAACACTTAGACAAAACCTAGTTTGCACATTCTAGTTTTGATTACTTGCATAGGTTTTGCTCTAGGGATTTAATTGTGGCCTAGTTTAGTAAAAGTTTTAGAAGTCCTAATTCACCCCCCCTCTTAGGCGTCACCCGTTTCCTACAAGTGGTATCAGAGGCCGGTTTGGCACATTTGAAACGCTTTAGCTTCACCACTAAAAGAGCCGACGCTTTTTTTGAGGAAGGGATGGATACCCATAGGCCACCACACTTCGACGGCACTAACTTCCCATATTATAGTGCTAGAATGGCTTGTTACCTAGAGGCCGTTGATCTAGGTGTTTGGAGAGTCACTCGTGACGGGATGAAACCCCTCAAGAATCCCGAGAAACCCACCACGAGTGAGGAAAAAGAAATCCATTTAAATGCTAGAGCCAAAAATTGCTTGTTTGAATCTCTTAGCATGGATATTTTTAACCAAGTATTTACCTTGAAAACTGCTAATGAGATTTGGCTAAAATTGCATGAGCTCCATGACGGCACATCAAATGTCCGTGAGCAAAAACATTGCCTAGTCTTAAATGAGTACAATTCTTTTGCTATGAAAGATGATGAGCTTGTTAGAGACATGTACTCTCGTTTGAATCTAATAATCAATGAGCTCAACTCTATTGGCATTAATAAGCTAGGTGATGCGGACATTGTGAGGAAGATTATCTCCCTGCTACCACAACAAAGATATGGGAGCATCATCACCATCCTTCACAACATGGAGGACTTGAGCAACATGACCCCGACCATTGTGATTGGGAAAATCACGGCCTTTGAGATGTCGCGAAAAATGAGTCGGGGAGAGGAGCCAACTTCCTCAAGGCCATATGCTTTTGCATGTGATGAAAGGAAGGGCAAAAAGAAGGCTCCCACTCCAAGTTCCTCAAGTGAAGAAGAGGAAGAAGAAGAAAGTGATGATGATGAAGATAATCAACCATGCACATCATCCTCCGAGGACGAAGAAACAATCCGACGCGTCGGAAAGGTAATGAGGATGATCCGCAAGATTAATCTAATGGGTGTGCCCCTGCAGGTCGAGGATCTTCTCTTTAACATTGACAGGAAAAAGCAAAGGAAGAGAGGATGCTTCACATGTGGGGAGAAGGGCCACTTCAGGGACAACTGTCCAAATATGGCCAAGCCCAAAAAGGAGAGGAGCAAAGGCAAGGCGCTAACAAGTGTTAGAACTTGGGATGATTCTTCAAGTGAAGATGAACCTCCAAGGACGCGCAGCCACCGGTCCTCGTCACGATCATCACGGTCATCACACAAATGCCTTATGGCAAGAGGTAACAAAAGCATTCCATCCTCTAGTGATGAAAGTAGTAGTGATGATGAAGGTGAGGGAAAGCCCTCTCTAGATGAGCTTGCGGAAGCCGTAAAATTTTTCCAGGATGTTTGCACTAAGCAAAAAGCTCAACTTAAAACTTTGAAAAATAAGTTGGTTAGCTCTCAAAATGATTACAAAGGTTTGCTAGAAAAATTTGAAACTTTTGCAAACTTAAATAGTGAGCTGTCAACTAAAATTGAGCTATTAGAATCTAGTGCTCCATCCACTGCTACCGATGATAGCCTTATTAAAAAGAATGAAAAACTTAAGGCCAAGTTAGCTAGCTCCCAAAAAGCTATTGAAAATTTGCTAGAGAAAATGGAAATTCTTAGCATACACAATAATGAGCTAACTACTAAGCTAGAAAACATTGGTAGCACCCCACCAGCATCTTTGGTTGAAATACCTAAAATAATTAAGAAAGATGCTTCTACTTCCTGCTTTGATTTAATTGATGATTCTAACCCCTGCAACCAAGTCGTTGTTGAGAATATTGTTGTAGAGACATGTTCGGATGAGGTTGCAAAGGAAAATGAACAATTAAAGCAAGAAGTGGCTCGCCTTGGCAAGGCTTTGTATGACAAGAAAGGCAAAGCCAAACAAATCCGACCTCCACAGGATAACACCACTGCGGGAGTGAACAAGCCTGTGGAGGGAGAAACTGTGATTTGTAGGCTATGCCACAAGGAAGGCCACAAGTCTTTCCAATGCAAGGCGATGATCGGGGATAAACAAAGGCAAAAGCTCAAGCAAAAGCCATCAAGCAAAATCTCCAACACCTACATCAAAAAGGTGAACAAAAAGGATGCTACACCATATTTGATCAAGAAGAAAAAGAATGGAAAGGTGATAGCAATCAAGGCCAACAAGCAAGCCAACAAAGGAAAAGGGGCCAAACGCATCTGGGTGCCAAAGGAGATAATTTCAACCATGAAAAGCACCAAGAAGGTTTGGATCCCGAAAGGGAAGTGAGTGGACCGAAGGTCTGCGGGAAATTTGGAGACTTGGCAAATTTGGGATGTATATCATGGGATACATCATATTGGATCAAGTTAATTGCCAAGTGGGTTAGTGAAAATTTTGGACCCAAATTTCCCACCCATGACTAAGGTAACTAGTTTTATTGTATTCTTCATTTTTAGATATGCGTATCTATTTACCTTCTATCTAGTTTACCTTTCTTGCCTAGTATTACATTTGTTATGTACTTTTGTTTAAAATCATGCATACTAGGTAAATCATATGGTAGGATTGCTTGTTTTTAATTCATATACTTAAGCAAACCTACATGGCTTAAAATGTTTATTTAAGCACGGCACATAGCTTTTATATCACTCCATAGTAAATGATGCATAAATTGAAAATTTTGATTTCTACAAAGTGTATCATTTAACTTATATGTGCCAAAGTTGGGATTATGGATAATTTGCCCCTCTTGATATCAAATCAAAGTGCATGTCTCCTACAAGTATTCAAAACTTGTATGCACACCTTCAGGGGGAGGTTACTCTATAATCTAACACTTTGAGACTAACACCTTTTCAAGTCTATTTCATGTGATAGTCTCATTGTAAGGAAAATGAAGTCCCCGGAGAAAGACAACAATCTTCCACTGCAAAATCTCCAAGAACTCTTATGTCTCTCAAGCTCACCATTGACTTTCAATTGGTATCTTTTGAGACTACATTCAGTATCATTTACATGTCTTCTCCAATATTTGATTAGACTATATTTCATATCATATGCTTCCATGTTGCAAAAATGCATAAGTAGTTAACTCATATTCTGTTACCTATGCATAAGGGAAGTTAGTCTTTTCAAATCATGTCTTGCACCTCTAATTTTCACATGCTTTTTCCTAAGTAGAGGATCTCTATCAGGGGGGTATTTCTTCATCTCTAAAGGGGGAGAAAAACTCTTTCTAAAGGAGACAACTCATTTAGGGGGAGTAATCTTTTGAGGACTCTTTCAAGTGGTATCATTCACATAGTTTAATTTAATATCCTTCTAGTGATATCACTTGATACAATTCTTGATGAGGGCAAGCTTTGATTTCCTTCCTACATGCTTTTAATGTCTTCCTTTTAGGTGGTTGATGCCAAAGGGGGAGAAGTTTAGGGACCAAAGCAATGAAAACTATATCAAACACCAAACACCACCAATTTAAAATTTTATATCTACAAATGGCTTTTCAAGTGGTTCTGGTTTTTTGGTCCAAAAATAGGAAGTAAGTGAATTATGGAGTTAGGGGGAGGCTTAAGTCCATAATATCACATTGTGGGAAAATCATGCATCTTAGCAAGTAGATTGCATATTTTCACTCAAATACTTGTATTATTTGCTTGCTTTGGTTGTGTTGTCATCAATCACCAAAAAGGGGGAGATTGTAAGGAAAATGGACCCCGGGCCATTTGGCTAATTGAGTTTTGGTGTTTGATGAACAACACAATCCGTGAACTAATAAGTTTTCTAGTGTTTGTGTTTGTAGTTCACAGGATGCGAAGAGAATTGGACCAAGGCAATGAGGATGCAACACCTCAAAAGAAGACATAAAAAGATGCATAGGAGTCCAATACTCAAGAACAAAGAAGCCCGAAGAAATCAGCGAAGAAATCCAAAGATAAGGGCTGTCAGCCAGCACCTGGTGGCGCACCGGACATCGGTGTCCGGTGTGCACCGGACTGTCCGGTGAGGCACCGGACAGTCTGCGCAGAGAGGCCGCAGACAGGTGCTCTCTGGCTGTAGCACCGGACTGTCCGGTGTGCATCGGACTGTCCGGTGTGCCAACGGGCAGACGGCAACGGTCGGCTCCAACGGTCGACTGCTACAGGCGCCAACGGTCGGCTGACGTGGCATGCACCGGACATCTACTGTGCAGTGTCCGGTGGTGCACCGGACTGTCCGGTGCACCCGACGACAGAAAGCTGCTGCTTTCTGTCCAACGGCTAGTTTGGGGTGTGGAGGCTATAAATACCACCCCAACCGGCCATTCTCAAGGGTGAGAGCCCAAGCAACATACCAATACACATAGTGCATATTTCCAAGAGCTCAAACACCCAAGTGCTTAATAGAATCACTCGGTGATTAGCGTAGGTGCTTTGCGAAGTGCTTAGGTTAGTTAGACCGCTTTAGCGCTTGCTCTAGGTGAATCCTAGTTAGTTGAGTGAGTTTTGTAAAACCACACAACCCCTCGGCTCTTGCGTGAGTCGTTGTAATTGTACCGAGTGGGGCGAGAGTCTTGCGAGACCGTGACAACCGCGTTTGTGTCACGGCCGCCACCGTGTACCGGAGGGAACGAGGCCCGCGGCGTTTCGGCCGGAAGCTCGATAGTGGAGACGGCGGGGAGCGTCCGAGAGGAGCCGGAAGCGGAGCACCACTTGCGCGCGGAGAAGGCCCGCGGCTCTCTACGGAGTTACTCGACCGTGGTGCTTGGCCCTCGCGTGGGCTTCCCTTTGCGTAGGGGCACCAACGAGGATTAGTCGGGACCTTGCGTGGTTCCGGATACCTCGGTAAAAATACCGGCGTCATCCACAAGAGTTTGCTTCTCTACTTAGCTCTTTACATTCCGCATTTATATTAAGCATTTAAGTTTCAATCTTATTGTCATACTTGTTTAGTGTAGATTGAAACTTAGCCTTTGCGGTAGAGATAGCAACACTTAGACAAAACCTAGTTTGCACATTCTAGTTTCATTACTTGCATAGGTTTTGCTCTAGGGATTTAATTCACAACAGCAATCCAGGATATTCCCGTCGGCCGGGTACCGACGGGATTTACTCTAAAACCGACGGGATTTAGCTATTCCCGTCGGTTTTAGAGTAAATCCCGTCGGTACCCGGCCGACAGGAGCTACCCGACGGGGATTACATTAACTCCCGTCGGCCCTAGGTAGCCGACGGTGGTTGTCGCTCCCCGGCCCAGGGCTGACGTGGCGGGCAATTAACTCCCGTCGGCCTTAGGTAGCCGACGAGAGTTATGTGTCCGCCACGTCAGCCCTGATTGCCGGGACGGGGGAGCGACAACTGCCGTCGGCTTGGCTAAGCCGACGGGAGTTATCCTGGACAGTACCAGGATAACTCCCGTCGGCTTTGCAAAGCCGACGGGAGTTAAACTGTCACCCCCCCCAAAAACCCCATATTTATGATCAATGGCACAGAAAATATACACAATATCATCATGCACATTCACACAGCAATCACATCCACACACATCAATCACATCCATCCACACACATATATATAAGAACATTCATACACATAAGAAGTGTTCATCCACATAAGAAGTGTTCATCCACAAAAGAAGTGTCCATTACTGAAAAGGTAGAGATCGAAGTGTTCATTACTGAAAAGGTACCGACGGAAGCACATTCACGAACCGCGGCGGCTAGGGTTGTTGGAGCTTTGGCCGCTGCCTCCGTCCGGAGTTGGGTACGCGAATAGGGAGTTGACGAAGCCATCCATCGTTCCACTTCCTTCCTGATTGTCCTATGGAGCGAGAATGCAATTTGTCAGAAATCGTACATATTAACTGCTGAACTGTCGGCGATAGCTATAGAGTTAGAATACAAACCTGTGCTCCAGGGGCAGGTAGCTGTGCCGGCGGTGTGCTAAACTGAGGCTGCTGCGGCACAAGTCCCTGTTGAATACAAGAATAATACATATTCATGTGAGTGCAGTGCGGCACAAGTCGTCGTTTTTACTATGTAACTAGAGAATGGATATAGAATTTCTTACCGGAGGTGGAGGAGGGCCCATAGGGACGAACGTCCATTGCGGCGGAGGCGGAGGGGCCACGTACGGAATGCCCTGCTGCTGAGCTAGTAACTATTGACCAAGCATATTAGTAGTACGCATTGGATGTGTAAAGCAATGAATAAACAGTAATAATGCAATGGGCTTACTTGAATCATCTGTTGTTGCTGCGCGTGGACTGAGGCATAGTACTCACTTTGAGCCCTCAACTGCTCAGTTTGAGCCCTCAACTGCTCATCACGCTGACGGTTCTCCTCACGCAGCCTCACGATCTCAAGCTCTTGCTCAGTGAGCCGACGAGAGCTACGACCGGAGCTTCCGGACCCAGATGCCGACCGCCGAGACGCTCTAAAATCCGTCGTGTTGATCATTCCATCAAAGAGAGAGAATCTACAATTGTTGTCAAAGAAAGATTAATTAAGGAATATGCTCATGTCACTATATAAATGGCATGTAATGTAACATCTCACCGTCCATGTGCCTTTCCTCCACCGGATTTATGCACGGCTTGAGCATCGATCGGCATGGTCCTCCAATCGCAGTCTTCTCCGTGACGGTCCTTCATCTCTTCCGCATATGCCGCCTGTATCGATTATATAACCTTAGTTAGTACGTTGCGAGCATTAACCGAATATTGAGGACAACAGCTCACCAGACGCTCCCTTTGTGTCTGGCTGCACAAAGGGTTGGAAGGGTCGCTTCCCCTATGGCCAGCTTCCCACACCTCGATGGGAGTCGGCTCGCGACCTAATTGAGCTTCCTACAACACAGAGTTAGTACAATAAAAGAATATATGACATCTCAACATATTTGTTAGTTTTCTTACCAGGCGTTTCGCCTTTCGCGTGAAGTTGTCGCCACCGAAGGTGTGGTTCGGCATGGTGCCTCGATTGTCCCTGTGACTTTTTGACTTCTGTTGGAAGGCTTCAGAAGCCCATACCCCACACCAAGCTGCGTAGGCCTCTGGCCGGTTAGACATCCACGGAACCACCACCTTCATAAAAACAAACATATATCAGTACTTATTCAAATGAAACAAACACAAAGGAAAGGATTGAAATATAACCTTACGATACTCTTCCTCGCGAAGGTATATACTCGAGGCCCCTGTCTTCTTGTTCATCTTTTGCCCTAAAATTTGTTGATAATACATGCACGTGGCCTGAATCCTTGCCTCGTACAGGGCCTCCTTCACCAACCGATAGGCATTTACTTGAAACACCTTCTCGGCATGGTTCGCGTCATCCCCGTCGGCCAACCGAAAACGTGCCTACAAAAAGAATGCAATGTTATCTAACTTTTTAATGATTGCTTCCATATAACACACACAAGATTACGTACCCAGAAGTCAGCGCGAACAAGCCCCTGGGCATCGCCATAAGTGACATCGACCTTCAGCTTGTAATCGTCCCAACATGAGACGAGGACCGGCGCAGCGTCTGCATCGTCGGACGTCTTCACCAGTCCAGGGTAGTGAAACTTCAGGAGCGAACTCAACACAGAGTTCACCTGCTTTTGACGACCCTGGCCGGTGAAAGAGTAGTCCAACCACTCCCTACAAAAAGACGGGCAAGCATCAAACATGCTTACATTTGATGAATACAGCTGATTCAAATCACAAGATACAGCACTTACCTATCTCTGACGGGGGAGATCACTGTCTTCCCCGTCTCGGAGCTCGGAACAGGTGGAGGTTGTACGGCATGGGGCCTTCTAAACTTACGTGGACGTCTTGTGAACAACTGGGTTATGCTGCTGAAATCTCGTTCAGACCAACGGACACGTGCACGAATCACATGCGGCCACACCCATTCTCCGGCTGTCCAAATACGTGGACAATCCCAGAACCACGCACATCACAAGTAATCTTGTGTTTGGACCGAATGAAACTATACAATCTATGCATCCATAGATTGTCTAGGTGCATTAGGCCCAAACATATGAATAAATGTGATGCATGTGCATGCTTCCGGAACGGGTGACGCCTAGGGTTAACTACTGGTCTGCGCACTTAACCCTAAAACTCTAGGAAAATAAACAGTGTATCATACTAATCAAACTACCACAACGTAGTTAACTCCCGTCGGCTTAATCAATACAATCAACCAACCGACGGGAATAAACATATTTTCGATATAAATATAAATATATATCGCAATGATATAATTTTAAATGATTTCAATCTTACTGTCTCAGTGGAGGTTGCAGCGGCGTCGGTGGAGGGGACGGGCGGGGGCAGCGGCGTCGGCAAGCCGCGGCGGAGGACGGGACGGGCGCGGCGCGATCGGCGTCGGCGGCGTAGGCGCTGGCGGCGCTCGGGCGGGGAGGAGAACGGCGTAGGCGCTGGCGGCGTTGGCGGCGTAGGCGGCGGCGGCGTAGGCGCTGGCGGCGTCGGCGGCGTAGGCGCTGGCGTAGGCGCTGGCGCTGGCGGCGTCGGCGGCGTAGGCGGCGGCGGCGCAGGCTCGGCGATCGGCGCGCGCGACGAATAGAGACTGGGCGAGTCGGCGCGCGCGTTTTAGCCGGGCCCGCCCTAAACCCCGTCGGCCGTAACGAAGCCGACGGGAGCTACTGCATCTCCCGTCGGCCTCCGGACTAACCGACAGGAGTTATTTTTACCTCCCGTCGGCTTCGTTACGGCCGACGGTAGTTAATTAACTCCCGTCGGCAGCCCTAAAAACCGACGGAAGTTATTTTATCTCCCGTCGGCTTCGTTATGGCCGACGGTAGTTAATTAACTCCCGTCGGCAACCCTAAAAACCGACGGGAATTATTGTGGCCGACGGGAGTATTCAGTTTTGCTGTTGTGATTGTGGCCTAGTTTAGTAAAAGTTTTAGAAGTCCTAATTCACCCCCCCTCTTAGGCGTCACCCGTTTCCTACAATCGCCTCATTATAAGTAGTATCCGATAATGGCTTCCAATTTTTTCAATTGCATATTTGTTACATACTGTTCATTTTTATATAGGTACAGAATGTTGTTTATAAACATAATATATATATTTTTTACAATAGCAATCAATAGATTAGTGATGTTATTTTACTGTGTTATTATTGTTGTTTCTGATAAATATACTACATATAATTTTATGAATTATACTGCATAATTTGTTTATGCACACTATGTACTGTTTTATTTAAATATGATTTTTCACATATCTGTTGTTATGCATTCCTTCTTCTCATTTATGTTGTCTACATCTGTTGTTATGCACAATATACACACTATACATACCCCAACAGTTTCATAATGTTATATTTATTCAATTATTATGTATGCTATAGTATTCTTACCTGATGTTCTTTTTCATTTACTTAGGGTGTTCTACCCCAAAAAATGAAGTCCGTGGATCGTCCTCCCGCTAATCCTAAACGTATAACCATCGAGTCAAGCCAAGAATTCTTTAGTGTTGAGATACCACGTCCGGCCTCTATTGGAGTTCCTCCAAACACAAAGCATTCTGATCATCGTCCTGCACCTGTCGAGAAACCATCTGTTATTCATGAAGCCAATGAACAAACTGGATCTGGCGATGACGACGATGACTTTATGACACCTACAAAGAAGCGTAATGTTGCTGGAAGTCCTATGAATATCTTACGGAAGACATGCACAAAGCGGCCGAAAGTAGTAGAAACTCCACGGCAGGTTATATGTTATACTTATGTTTTCATATATATTAAATACTAATTAGTATACAATAGTCATGAGCTGATACAACATATTAGATATTATTTAGTAGTATACAGTAAGGATGAATCTAGTCGAAATTTCACGTTAGGTTCCAAGGTCTGAATTGCATTTACAATATCATATTTAGTTTACAACCTTTGGCCACCTTTTTTATTGTGTACAGACAATGCAGGTATTATTTAACTAGGTATTATGTTATTTTAGTTGCACCCCGTACATTATGAGTGCTAATTTTATGGCTCATGCCACATTTATTTCATTGTTTTCATAACATTTAACATTCATTATTTCAGAAACTCAATGTTAGATGCAACCCTCAGGATGTTATTATAACCATTAAGATATTGAATGAGAGACAACGACAAGCCGTTGCTAGAAAAGGATTTTCCAATATTCTTGACATGACACTTGATGCACTGGGTAGCCGTTCTCATCTTCGTTGGTTGATGGATAAGTTGGACCACAAGGATATGACTATTCGCCCCGGTCAAGGCAAGGAACTAAAGATTACGAAAGAAACTGTCCACCTTATACTAGGCCTTCCGAATGCTGGCGGTGGTAAGCCACTAGGAATCGATGAAGCAGTGGCGGGCAATAACTTGAGGGCTGAACTTGGATTGTCTAAGAATGAGTTCGTTGTTGCATCTCTTCAGGGCCGATTGAGAAAAGGAAACGATGATGACCTCTCTATCAGATGCTTCTTTTTGATATTGTTCAATAGATTGTTGTTCCCCACTTCCAGCTGGGGCATATCTAACCATGAAGTGTTATTGACAGAAGAAATGGACCGTTTCCATGAGACAGACTGGTGCCACTTAATTTTTAACGACCTATGCGAAGCTGCACAAAAGTGGCATACAAGAAGCACTTCTAATGTGTCCACGACGATATATGGATGCTCAGTTGTCATACTAGTAAGTAAATAACATTGGACTGTTCATTTTTTGGCATATCGAATGGAATCTATTTTACTTGCGCAGTTACCATCCCTGATAGTATAAATTAATTATTGTTTTTTTGTAGTTGTACTATTTGGACCACTTGCTTGATGCTGCAGCCCCCCAATAAACGTGGCACACCCCGCATAAAATTCTTTGATAAAAACATTATCCAAGCTCTGACAAAAGCTGATAAGAGGAAGCCACGCCAAAGCGGTGAACCTTTTGGCCATTGTGAGGTATGTCATATGTACATAAAACAATAGGAATGCATTACCCTGCATAATATGCATTTTCTCTTATTATGTGAATGCTGTATGCATGTAGCATCTCTATTAGTTTTCGTACCATTCCGAATAAACTCGTAATAGACACCATATACTTCATTTTTTCAGTGGGTCCCACAATTTATTTATGGTTACCTTTCATGTATTTAATTATATTACAATTTTTTTTCAGTTCCGAAGCACTTCTAAAACTTGCTATTCTGCTGTCCCTAGTGTCCAGTTTCAATCAGAGGTCAGTTTATGACAAAACATACATGCCATATGTGTGCATAAATACCTTATGTACATTACAGATGTTTTATGTACTATTATATCCATATGTTTCTAAGAATTAATTATGACATATGCATTATCATTCATTACATCACAACATAGGGACATGACAAACATTTTTGATGTCCCTCATCCCGATCCTTGTGGTCATCATACTATTCATATCCAGCTCCATTGATCAAGGATATGCTTTCAAGTAAGATCAAGCAGCTCCAACCACGTGACCGGCCGAAATTCATTGAAAAGTTTGTTGAGTATGATTCTGAAGTTGGCAAAGCGTGTTCCATCATAAAAAGTACTCTTACCAAGATGGTTGCGAAGCAGTATGAACTAGCGGACACATTTGCTGAGTTAATTGATGATGTCCTTCGCGCGGAGTCTGGCGACCCAGACAATGTTGCAGAAGCGCCTCAAACAGCTAAACCTCCAGATATATCTCAGCATATGTCATCAGGTTACCTTCCCTCATTGTTATTTTTTCAATTTATGTACTTAACTCTATGCATTTATCAGTTCTTGCTGTTTAAATACTACAACTTTTTAATTACAGAGGCACACATCCATAAGGGTACCCAGAATACTCAGGACCTGATTATGCCATATTCACAACCGAATACGGAGTTGACAGGTACCCAGTTTGAGGAAATACACGAAAAGCAACAACAAATGTGTCGTGCATTTGAGGGCTGCCCTGACGATTTGGAGACGAACACAAACTCAAACGCGGAAAAGCAGGTATTTTATGCAGTCTCATCATGGTTACATTATATGTTAATTTCCAATTTGCATCCAAAATATTAGACAAAACCATAATAATGTATACAGGATTTCCATTTTACTGTTGGCAATAATATGCCGAGCGACATAAACATGTCTCATCGACATGTACCAGACTGCAACCCTATGAGCTCATATCCGTCTTCCCACTTGCTGATGTTTGACGCCACACCGTAAAAACATGTATATGTTTCATCTTTGTTTTCTCCATTGTAATCTGAATTATTGATTAAATTTATTTGACACATGAATGAGGCTTTAAACATAGTATCATTGTTTTTTGGGTCAGGGAGGTGACATTGATGCATCTCATGACACTACAACTTACACGGCCCCTTTTTTTGATCAGGCACCTAGTGGTCATGTAAGTAATCCAGTTATACATTTATTGCATGCTTGCTTCTCATAACTCATTCATAAATTACTATACTCTCTACCTGCATTGTGTTTCAGGTTGCATATGGTGAGGAAACACATAGCTTGCACACTACACATGACCACTCTCTGCCACGTTTAACAGAATTGGACTGTGCTCGGTCGCTCCGTGATTTTTTGTGCTCCTCAAAACCCGACCCAAACAGGTTTGTCTTTAACTATTAAGTCAAAATAACATGTAGGTTGTTGCTTACATATATAATGAATAACATATCTTTTTTACATTATTATATAGGAAGATCATAGAATTCGGTGAATGTATTGGAAATTGTCTCGATATTCAACAATCATTTGCAGACGGGATGTGTCTGGATAATGTGTTCATGCAGTGTTTCATCCTGTGTTTTCGCGATTAAGAAATAAATAATTGCTCGTCCATCAACAAAAACAGACTTGTACTGGATGTCAATGTTGGTGTATGTACAATTCATTAATACCTACTATTTTTGCAATTGTTTACATACAGTTTTATATGACACAGTAATTATGATTATGCAGACTCTCCTCAATTTTGAGGAGCATGAACGCTACAACAAGTCTCCTCAGATTTTGGATCAAACTGTCCTTGATGCTTATCTGGACAAGACACTGCCCCAGCTGGACAACTTTGTTGACTGAAAAACTGTATACATATTTATCTTTGTATCAACGTTTTTCTGTTATGCAATTATATTCATCGCTCAGCTACACACTAATGTTATCATTTTGTATCTCTAACTCCTGATATTTGACAGATCATGGTCCCTATACTTCATATGGGACATTGGACATTGTATGTCATCAATATCCAGTTTCGATGCATTCACATTTTAGATTCAAATCCATATGGTCCGGAGTTGGGTGGTACTACATGGAAGATGTTTCATTACTCCCAAAAGGACATAGGCTCCAGGAAACTACCATGGGCTAGGGTTATAATGAACAGATTGAACAAATCTTTGCAACAAGTCCGGCCCAATTCACGCATCCCTAAATTTGGAAATTTCCCAATTGACATGCCTCCTATGTGTCCCACCATGATAGCTGGATCTAATGACTGTGGCTTCTTTGTCATGAGATACATCCAGTACTATGACTATATGGATGGTTCTATCAAGCAATATATACAACGAGTAAGTCATTTTATGGTTATGCAGTTTGTATTTATACATTCAACATTTCTGATATAACCTATTCACTTCGGGATAATGTGTATTATGCAGGAAAACTCTGGCGACCTACGATCTCTGGCTCTATATTACCTCACCTTCCATAGCAAGAACAAGTGCCTCCCGTTGCCTCCAGAAATTCAAAGATTCATGTTTGCACGCTAGTAGTGTCGATGGATCAACCTTTTGTGAATCACAACTGTTTGATATGGAACAACCTTTTGTGGCTTCCTTGTTACGGAACAGCATTTTGTGAAGCCCAACTATTTGTTGCATGTCTATGTAACTGTATTGAAACTTGCGCGTGTTTTTCAACCAAACTATCAAGCCACTCATGTTTAATGCAGTTCTTAGATAAAACTTTGACCTATGTGTATTAAACAAGTTATGAAACCTCTCTTGTATAATGCACTGTTCAGTTCAAACTTCGACTATTCGCTCACATTTCTATCAGTGATTTACTCACTAGTTATTGTTATTCTCTGTTTTCTTCACAAATATATTATTCACCAGTATGTGTCACGAATTCTTCTGTACAGACGAATTACGCTATTTTGTTAGCACAATTACGCAAATTTGCATCTAGTTTACAATAACTTTAATTATAGACACTGCATCATTTTAACTTATAATTTGTCAATAACAACTGGTATCAGATTTATAAACTCGCTCACATGTGTAATAACAATTATGTTACTACATTAATCACAAGTTATTTTGACGTGTGTTTTCTTCACAAAGACATTTTTAGCCAGTTTTTGCCACCAAGATTTATCCAGCATCGATTTACGCTGTTTTCACAACACAATTACACATATTTCGTATACAGTTTACAAAGCCTTCCATTTCATGCAGTACATCATTATTATTTATACTTTGTGAATATCGACTGGTTCCAGCATTTATAAATTCATCCATATTTCTAATAACAAGTATGGCACTACATTACATTTGTCATAAAATAAGAAATCATCTACTCCCCACTAGATGAATCATTGTCTGTGACACCACCGCAATGTTTTTTTGAAGTGCATGTCTCATTCCAATTTGGAGCATTAGATGAACCCTTGTTCCTAGAACCTATGGGCCGCCCTCTCTTTCGACCAGTAAGGCTGGCCAACCGAAGCCTATTTTCCTCCACAGATATACAAGTGCGACTATTGTGACCATCAGCAATGCCACACCTTTGACACTTTCTGTTCTTTTTCTTGTCTCCTTTTGCCCCCAACTTAATAACTCTTTTTTCGTTATTATTGATTGTTCTGCCCTTTGGCTTCGCGTTATCTGGTCTTCTCAAGCTTACTCCACTCACATTAAAATCTAGCTTCTAGAATTAAGAAAACAATATGATATCATTTAAATATTAGTATATAAATCCACTTATTTGTACGTAATTTTAAATAATACACATGCACATGTGTTTGTAATAATTCCATTACCTTTTTAATCGTCATATCTGTTGCACACTCATCTCTCAGTGGTATGCCAGTGTCCAATTGTCCAGCATCGTGCTGCATACATATACCATTGATGTTAAATTCATAGTCAACATCAAGGTCCAATCGTTACTATTTTGTATTGTAACAACTTTTCCTATTTTATAATCATGTATTACCTGTTCCAATATTTGTTGCGGCATAACACATTGGGTATCGCACACATCACCTTCTTGTAAAGTAGGCACCAATTGAATTTCCTGACAAATCATACAATTGGCAATAAATAGTTGTGTTTATAACAAACAATACACACCATTATACATAGTAAACATCATATAAAATATGTATACATACACCAGCCTGCGCCCTTCTTGTCATTAGATTATCTCCTGTCATGTCTCTTACATCATCCTTGTCGCCCTGTATCAGGCAAGTTTCTCATATTTCCCATGTACCAAAACTAAAAACTTAGTATATCAATTAAAATACACGGCTATATCAAGCAATATATTAAATACCTGCATTCCTTCGCCATCACTAGTACTTTCATCACCTTCTATATCTGGCTCCAACCGTGAAAGTAGCAAAAGCAGTTCATCCATCATCTCTAGGGCTCTATCATGACCAACCTTTGAAAGACTTGCATGATGTACTACTTTCATTGACTTTTTAAGCAACATCTTTTGCCTATATGATCTAGTCTCACCGTCTTTACCCTTCAAATTCTTATCATCCCTTGAAAAAGTCACATCTTGTATAGCAGAGTAGGTGTATCTCTGATGGATGTATTCCGAAGGTATTCGATCAATTTGAAGATGCATAAATGTTCGTAACAGATGTACACAAAGCAGACCTATAGCAAAACATGTAAAAAATGTGTTCATTTATTTTCACTCATTATAATTAAACATTTTTATACAACAATTACCCAATATGACATACCTGTATGCTCCCAATGCTTGCATTCACATTCATACTTTCCAGCTTCTACATCAGCCATTACTTTGAATTGGTGTTGCCCCCACACAATCTTATTCGACCTTGAAGTATGCTGAACCACCCAATCATTCACACCCCCATCTGGATCATGTGTTATCTTGTATGCAGTAGCATATTTCAAAGACTCGTGAAACTTATTCATTACAGCCCTTGTGTATGTCCTCGCTACACGTATCTCAAACATATACAATGTATTTGTTTCCTTTTGGCCCTACATTAGACAGATATAGACGTTATAATACGGTACTTTAAATATTATGACACAATAATATTCTACGTACTCACCATGCATCCTACTGCCTCTTTTGCCTCTTTCATCTTCCTACTGTGTAGAAGCTTCAACATTTGCTTGGCGAATTGATGTAGTGGCGTGTTTGCATCGACATGAGCACTTTTTACAAGTTTGTTCATGCTCTCGCTACGCTGTGTAGAGACCATCAATCCACAATAATCATGTTTGAAAAAAGCTGATATCCAATCATTATGAATTTCATACATTCTGGAAAGACTGATGTTATCATGTAGATGGAAATCATCAATTAGCATTGCCCAGGCAGTCTCAAACTCAGTTACAGTTAAAGGATGATGTATTATATATTGGAACCTTGTTTTGAAATCATCTTCCTCAAATCTAGCATACAACTCGTTTAAATACGGCACATACCTGTTCTGAACATGCCACAAACACAAACGATGGATTGTGTTTGGAAATACCCTGCCTAGTGCATCTGGCATTGCTGGATCTTGATCTGAAATCATAAATTTTCACAACATTATGCAACACATTACCAACTATAATTGCATTCAATACAATAATAGTAGAACGTAATAATTGTTAAGCTTATTAATCATACCTGTAAGCATTACTCGTGGTCCTTCAGCTCCCATGCACGTTTTGAATGCATTGAAAACCCACTCGAATGTGTCTACAGTTTCGTCACCCAACAATGTGAAACCAAATATGGTGCACTGCAGATGGTGGTTACAACCAACAAACATTCCCAGGGGTTTGTCATATAGATTTGTCTTATGAGTTGTATCAAAGGTAACTGCATCTCCAAAGTCAATGTAATCTGCTTGCTGGCTAGCATGGGACCAAAAAATGCTCAAAATCTTTCCTTCTTGGTCTAGTTGGAAGTCAGAGAAAAACTGTGGGTTATCTTTTTTACACAATGCAAAAAAACAAAGGAGCTTAGACACATCATTGGCATTTCTTTCTCTTTGTCGCGCTTTCTTCCTGTGAACATTAACCAATATGCCATACGTCAATATGTACACAACGTCATTATGTCATTATGTCAGTGTAAATAACAATATCACTTACAGGTTAATCATGTCTTGTGTAGTTAACGGTACATTCTCTGGTCCACCATGCATTTCTGAAACAAAATCCATAATACAATGTTGCGGAATCCTGCTTTCTTGCATCGCACTAAGGAACTCCATGTATTCTAGATCATGTGTCTTGTTGCATTGTAACTGATTCTTTTCTGTATCCTTTCTGAAGAACTCATGATCATGTTCTAAATGAATAAGATCAATCCGCACTGAAATTATATTCTCTTTGGCATCGTCATAGATTTTTTTAAGTTTCATTCCAGCTTTGCATTGTGTTCGCTTGGAAATTGTATTTCGAACTTTTGGATTACCATATCCTCTTTCGGCACGCTTGCCTTCCATTGAACAATTCAACCATTTGCAATTTTTTCTCTCCCTATATCTCTTCAATGGAAATCCAACTTCATATGCATATCGACTATAGAATTGGTATGCCTCGTCCACATTACTAAATGTCATACCGACCTTGGGTACTAATCGTTGATCTATACTATCATCCTATTCAATTAATGGAGTCGTCATGCATTGCACATAAATAAAAATTAATATTGCAGCATGGTGAATTTATAGAAATTCATAAATTACATGGACTGTATATATAATACATGTGTATTCGGTTAAATCATAACTTGCACGGACTGTATAACAAATACATGTGTGTTCCTTTGAACTTACATGGCTTTGGAGAATGTGTGGTGTGTCCTGCTCATGTTCACCAATTGTCCTCATCGGTATCCGCTGAGTTGTTCCCACCAAACTTGGTTGAACTGTGTTGGTGTCTTCAAGAATTCCTGGCGCCGGTAACGCAGCCCGGGGAGTTACAGTATGCCGGCCATCGGTTGTACAGGGTGTCGTCGTCATCGTAGCTTCTCCACAGTTCTCCGATCCCCTGGCCGTCTCCATTGTGTATGCCCTAACTCTCCCAGAGCTCTGACCAAAAACGTCTGCGGCTGTGTGTAGCCTGTTTTTTCCCAGCTAATCTCCTATACTCGCCTAAACCGCTCTGACCTATATTCATGGCATCATCTAATATCCTCCGCGATTTTCTGCGCAGTCTGCATGTCGCGAGATTTACGTGAATGACACGTTATGATTACCTGCCTATTGTGTTACATTTCCATAAACATGGCTCACCCCAACGTGCGACCGCCCCACGTTCCCGGATGACGAGCGCGTCACCCCCACTACCCGATCTGACCACACACGTCGCGTCAGATGATTATTTATTTGTTATTAGTAATTTAAACAAGCATAAAAGTCGAACCACCTCCCAATCATGTCCAACTAAGCCAATTTACGCAGCCAATAATGACAAAATACGCAAGCATAAACGCGCGACCCACGTCTCCGTACCCGAGCCCCCCACGTTACCATTTACGCATCTGTTTGATTCAAATTTCGTATGCATAAACTCCCCACCTTTGACTCGGTGCATGCGCGCTGTAATCCCACCCCCTGCCACGTCGTCCCGCGCCCGCACACCTAACCTGGCCGGGGCTCTCTCTAGTAATGGAAGCCCTGGGCTTCCATTACCTCGTCCCTATATATATATAGTTTATATATTAGGAGCCCTGGGCTTCCAATAACTAGAGGAAGCCCAGGTCGGATGGTGCAATCCGGTCGAGCCGGACCACATCTGGATGTCTATAAAACAGGATCCGGAGTGCTAGGGTTCAGTTTTTTACGCTCCACCCTGATTCACGATTCATTAGCGACGCCGCATGCGACGACGACGGTTGCCCCAGAGCGTGCGCGGCGGTGGACCCCAGCCGGTGGCCGCAACTCCATGACCTCGACGCGCGGTGGCGGAGGTTCCTCAATCCGGAGTAGTGGCGGCGGTTCCCAGGTCGGTGGCGGCGGCTCCCCGATCCAGAGGGCGAGCGACAGCGGGGCCCTTGTGCGGGCAAGCGGCGGCGTCCTCGAGGTCCCAAAGAGGCAACACTTCCAAGGCCGGCGAGCAAGCGACGTCCGTTGACGTGCGAGTAGCGACGGTGACGCATGAGGCGCGATGTTCGAGCGAGCGGCGTCACGGAAGGCCCGAGATGCGCGCAGCGATGATCGCGCGTGACATCTTTCGATCCGACACAGTTTTCTTTTCGATTATTGTGTTTTATGCCTACCACATGTATTATTTATGCCAAAAACTATACGATTTTATGCTTAAACACGGAGTTCGTATATCAGTTTACTGCATGCACATTGGAAAGGCAATTCCTTGATTTATGCTGTTCATAATTTGCGCACATGCAATAGAAACTCCCACGATTTTTGCCATAATTTTTGGATCTATATAAAAATAGAAACTAAATGCATGCGGCTGCCATATTTTTGGATCTGTCATAAAAATAGGATAGTAATAACAACCTACTAGAGCTATCAACCTCTCACATTAACTCGGTATTTACGCTTATAAATGAGGGATTTTATGCTCAAAACTTAAGGTTTTTACGCTCCACCCGGAGATGCGTCCACCAGTGAACAACATGCCAGATTTTTTACGCAGTGTAACGAATTGCATAAATACCTATACCGTATAGTATAATTTATATCAGTATATATCATAAAGTAGTTCTAATGCGTTTAGCTGCATGGCTGTTGGAGGGATCCTATATTTACGAAGAAAATAAAACATTAAATGCGATTTTTTGTTTCTATGCATGTAATTCATTTCCTTTCATTGCATATTCTTTCCATCATAAATTCGTGTGCATGCAGTTGGTAACAGATTTTTACGCAGTATACTGAATTGCATAATTATCTACACAGTGTGGCATATTTAGTATCAGTATATATCATAAAATAGTCATTACGAGTCTAGCTGCATGGCTGTTGCAGCGATCCTAAATTTATGGAAGAAATAAAGCATTTAAAATAGAAACCGCCACAAATATCTTTTCTAAATTTACGTGCATGCAAGGGAACGTGTTTGACTCATGCATGCATTTTGCCATAATTTTTGGATATGTATAACCGCATGCATGCGGCTGCCATATTTTTTGGATCTACCATAAAAATAGGATCGTAATAACAACCTACTAGAGCTATCAACCTATCACATTGGCTCGGTATTTACGCTTATAATTGAAGGATTTTATGCTCAAAACTTAAGGTTATTACGCTCCAACCCGGAGATGCGTCCACCAGTGAACAACATGCCAGATTTTTTACACAGTGTAACGAATTACATAAATAGCTACACCATGTAGTATAATTTGTATCAATATATATCATAAACTAGATCTAATGTGTTTAGCTGCATGGCTGTTGGAGGGATCCTATATTTATGAAGGAAATAGAACATTAAATACGATTTTTTGTTTCTATATGTGCAATTCATTTCCTTTCATTGCACATTATTTTCATCATAAATTCGTGTGCATGCAGCTGGTAACAGATTTTTACGCAGTATACCGAATTGCATAATTATCTACACAGGGTAACATATTTAGTAGCAGTATATATCATAAAATGATCATTACGAGTCTAGTTGCATGGCTGTTGCAGCGATCCTAAATTTATGGAGGAAATAAAACATTTAAAAATAGAAACCGCCACACATATCTTTCCTAAATTTATGCGCATGCAAAGGGACGTGTTTGACTCATGCATGCATTTCTTTTTTGCGCGCAGAGACGTAGGCGCGGGTGGTGCAACCGACAGCCTAGTCCTGTCGGTGCGCTGGGTTGAACCAGGTTGTAGGGATGATCGACCCGGGCTTCCTTTAACTATTGGAAGCCCAGGGCTCCCGTTATACCTGCCTATATATATATATATATATATATATATATATATATATATATATATATATATATATACTAGGTGTATGCCCATGCGTTGCTACGAAGTAAACATGTTATAATGAGATGTAGAAGCATTAATAATCGTTCTATGCTTTTGTTAACATCTTTTAAAGGTTAGAATATTTACATACCTTAAAAAATGTATACTCTGCCATAAAAGCAAACTATCACGAACGTTTTTATGGATTTTATCTTCATTGATGAAGATATAACTATTGTTATGTAAACATTCTTAACCTGGTATCGAAGACGCTAACAAAAGCATAGAACGACAATCAATATATCTTATATATCTTATTATAACATGTTTCCTCCGTAGCAACACACGGACATACACCTATATTATAGAATTGCCTTAGTTTTGGTATCAAAATTATTTAGCCATGGATGTTGTGTTCAAGTGAAGATTGTACCCAAACAATTTACTTTGACACCGTGTTACTCTTCTACAATTCTGCTAGGCTAACATGAATGATTCTCAATTTGTTTATTTAGGTGGACGGGATACTTGACCAATCCTTTAAAGATGGAGGCCTCTAATAAAATTTGGCAAGCTTTTGTTCTACTCTTGCTAGAAAAAAGTACAGGGTGACCAGCCAACCACTCTAATGCTCTTGATTTAAGCAGGGTCAAGGTGACCAGCCGATCCACTCCAACATGTCGATTTAAGAACAATCACCGGAGAGGATGGCGTGACTGTAGATTGGTATCTACCAGTATCAGTCTCACTTTTTTCTAGCAAACTTTAGGTACTTATATGTAGAAATCATATTCCTATTTATGCTTTGAACTATTAAAAAATTGCTAGGAATTATTCAAACAACAAAATTATTGATGATCTTAATATAAAATGATGTGTAGTTTTGTGCATCGGAGAGAGAAAATGCAAAGTAAAAATATCACTCTGTGCAGATTGAACTATCAAATAATCTAGAGTTTTTTGTTCAGATATCTAAAGTATAAAATGTGTGGAGGGGAAAAGGAAGAATTTAAATATAATAACATGAGAAAGATGTTTACAACATTCAAAAGACACGTAGATGAGTTAACAGGTAAAATAAGAGCAGTCATACATTGAAATACTAAAGTAACCAAGAATTACTAAATGATTAGAAGCAGCAGAATTTCCACTCACGTCACTCGAAGCGAATGCGCTCTATGGCTATGCTCCTTATTCCGGTAGATATTTTCACCCACAACACAAAAAGAACAGACCAGCTCTGAATCAGCAATGGGCCAATAACAACAAATTTCAGGAGATAAAATGAAGACCGAGTAATTTGCCCCTTGGTTTGCATCCTAGAACCGGAACGAAATCATGGCAACCTTTCATCTCTGAATCTTTTTAGCAGGTGCCAGAAAGTTGATATTCAAAATCATTTCAAATAACCCTACTCTACTACAGGCTTTAGACTTGCCGATTGATGCTAATGTTTTCCCTCTCATTTTATTTTAACAGAGAAATGGCAAGCAGCAGCACAGATTCAACAAATACAAAAAAAGAAAATGATGGAAAATAACACATTCAGAACGATTGAGATCCCTGATGATCTGCCTCTTCATAGAATAAATCAATACGAATTCGTTGTCAGGCCAAAGTGCACAAACTCACAACAACTGAGAACTGGGTTTCATTTTGCTGCAGCAAAAGACTGAACCTACAACTACGCAGTTTGAGAGATTCTAGGCCGCTTGGAGGCCGCCATCAGTTGGACGAGCGATGGCAGAGGCGCGACACCGGCATGTTCATCGACCTGTACAGCCTCCTCAGGCTCACGTTGAGGCCCTTCGATGATCCGACAGCGGTTGAAGAATCGCTCGCCCTTTCAGAGTACTGATGATTTGTGCTCCTCCCTGTTCCTAGTGTAACAGTGTTGCCATCCTATGGAACATGTGCAGCTGAGACCATCCCTTCAGTCGCTTCCATACCTTTGTCAGCAGTCACCTTATGCCTGCAAACTTCTGTCGTCAATTCGGCCTCTCCGTTCCCTCTATAATGTTCGTCTCTGCACCCAAATTCTGCTCTTTCTTTCCACCTTCAGTTAGATCAACTACTTCTACTCCATCATCAGATTTGATGTCGTTCAACAGCTCAAATTCATTAGAGACCGGATTCTGTTCCCTTGTTGCAGCTTCAGTTAACCCAACTACTTGAATAGGCTTACTATGTCTACAAAACTCAAGCTCATTTGCAAAATCCTTGGCTTCAATCTCCTCGTCACCAATGATCTCGACACTCTTATACTCATAGTTCCACAGTTCTAGTTCGTGTTGCAGTAATGAACCTTGTGCATCCGAAAAGCGTGACAGGTGGCTCGACTCTAACCTCGAAATCAACCACTGCTGCTTCTGCCCCCTCCTCCAGTGCCTGGCTGATATCATTAGAGGGAGCACAAGCGCTGAACACTTCCTCGAGCTTCTCGACGGCTTATACTGTCAGCAGCACTGCCTGGGCCGAGCTGGCAACAGTAGACATTCCATCAGATATCCCTAGCAACTTCTAGAGGGGATCGTCAGGTTCAAACCGGGACAGGGAGCAGTGCTTCCTCACATAGCTGCGGTCCACCACCATGCACGGCGGCGTGGTGGAGATGACCCATTTGGGATTGAGGATCCCCAGCGCATGATCCAACTCCTCCCGGGAGTAGTGCATCGACAAGCAGACGTGCCAGACTCCCAACTCGTCGCACATCGCCTCCGTTAGCACCGGTTTCTACTGCTGCTGCGTCGATGCCTCCTCCGGTGGAGGTGGGTCGTAGTACGCGTACTATTGTGAGGAGGGCCTGATGATGAGGGGCTTCGGGTGGCGCGCGGCGCACGCTTGCGCGAGGATCTCCGTGGCCTGCTCCGACAGCCGCGGGAACGGCAGGACGTGGAAGCGGGTGGAGGGTGCGGCGTCGTCGGCGGCGAGGATCTCCAGCGTGACGTGCGCCAGCCTCTGGTGGCAGTCAGAGTTCTTCTCCCTATCGACGTAGATCTTGGACCCGAACGCGTTGGACACCCCAACGAGGACGTCCTCCTGCCCCAGCATGTCGCACACGAGATACACCACCGACGCGCTCGGGTGCTTCCAGATGCAGTCGATCACCTGGTGGATGGAGTCCTACGTGGCGGGGAAGCGCAGGGAGCACCGCGCGAGGAAGAGTTAGTCGATGCAGCGGGCGAGGTGGGGCATCAGAGCGCTGAGGCAGTCAAGCGTCAGGCGGCAGTCACCGATGTGCAGGACGGATCCGAAGGTGCCCTCGGACAGGAACATCAAGGCGCTTGTATGTTGAAAAGGAATCGAATGAGGCCCCCGGTTGGTGATCCGAATCAACGAGGGGCGGCGCGTTGACATGGATAGTGGTTGGGATCGAGCGTGGTGACGGTGAAGTCGTCGTCGGGGACCGAGACGTGCAACGACGGTTGGCCGACATCCAGCTCGATTCTGGTGGGAGAGAGCGGCGATGGCGGCGAGAGAGATGGGGTGGGTGCGTGCGGCAAGAGACGGGGCAGGGGCGTGCTTCACCAGATTGAGCGCGCCGCTGCAGGTGGGGCCACATGGGCGCGCAGAGGCAGGGGCAGGCGGGGCGCTTGGGGTGAGGAGAGGGCGTCGGGGGCGTGGGGGCGGAGGCAAGCAGAACCGTGGTGAAGCAAGTGGTGGACGCCTACACTATACCATTATAGAGTAGTAGAGATATATAGGGAGCCCAGGCTTCTAAATGTTAGAGGAAACCCTGACCGACTACTTGTCTACCCCCAACCTGGCTAGACCGCACCAACGCGCCCACCTACACCCCACTTCAGGCTGTCAGGTGCGTCCCCTGTCCATGCACCAGGTCAACCTGTAACGTCCCAAATTTCGAGTTGAATTTTTTTCTTTCTCTATTGCTCGCTAAATTCGGGCATTACCTCTCTTTCCCCATTTCTTTTTGCTAAAACCCTACCTATTTCCAAAGCCCCAAGTTGTATAATAATAATAATAAACCCTAGAAGTATTTTATTTGGTTGTTGCATCATGCCGGACCTTGCAGTTTTTGCTGTTTGATTGAGAGGGTTTGTGAATCATGCATTTTAGTGATGAGTTATGACTAGAATAGGAAAAATAAATAGAAAACCCTCCCCCCTCTCTCGGGCCAATTCCCCTCCCCGCGGCCCAGCCGCCGTTTTCCCCCCATCCCGTGGCCCAGCCGCTTTTCTTTCCCCCCGCGTGGCCCGCGAAAACTTCCCCCGCCTTGGGCCGTTCGGCTGCCGCGCGGACCAGCAGCCCCAACGGCTCGTTCGCCCCGACCGCCTGCGCGCGCGCTGGGCAGTTGCCTAGCCACCGCCGCCCTTCCCGGTGGGGCCCACCTGTAAGCCTCAGGCAAGTCACCCCCTGTTCATGTTCTCTGTCCCACGAACTCGCGTTCTTCTCTCTCCCTCACGCAAATCGCTCCCCCGACGCCTCTCTCTCCCCCCATCTCCAGGCCACAGGAGAACTGCCGCCCTACACCTGGCCGCGCCGCCATCGCTCCTCGAGGTGAGCCCATCCCGCTCCCTTCTCCCCGTCCCTTTTCCTCTCCATTCCCGACCTCGTCACGCTCGGCGCGGCGTACGTCCCGGCCATGGCGCGGCCTTGCGTGCGGCCATGGAGCCGCGATGCGGCTCGTCCGCGCCCGGCTCGGTCCGGCGCCCGCGTCCCCTCGTCCTGCCCCAGCCCGGCGTGGCCCCCCGGCGTCCTGCGCAGCCCCCCGCCCGCGGTTGGCCCCGACGCGGTTCGGCCGGATGGCGCGGCTCGGCCATGGCGGCCGGAGCTCGGCCGTGGCGCCTGGTGCGGCCCCCGGCATCCTGCGCAGCCCCCCGCCCGCGGTCGGCCCCGGCGCGGGCGTTCTTCGCGCGGCGCGCGGCTCGGGCACGCGACCCCCCGCCCTGACTCGCCATTCTTCCCCGTCATGACCCCCCGCCTCGACTCGCCATTCTACCCCATCGCGACCCCCGCCCCGGCATCCTATATAGGCCCGCCCTAACTGCTGGCACGTGGCCATGGCCCCGCCGCGGCTTCGGCGCGTAGCCCTGCCCTGGCTGCTTGCGTGCGGCCGTGGCCCCACCGCGGCTTCGGCGCGATGCGCAGCCCCGCCCAGCTCGGCGGCCTGCTCGCGCGGCTCGCCCGCGTGGCTTGCCCGCGGCAGCGCCCGGCGCGGTCTGCTCGCGTGGCTCACCCGCGACGTCGTGGCGTGGCGCGCCCCCCTGGCGTCCCAGCTCGCCTGCGGCAGCCCGCGTGGCTTGCTCGTGGCGGCCTGCGCGGCGCGTGGCAGCCCGTCTGCGACATGTTCGCAGCAGCAACTCGCTCGCGTGCGCAGCAGCGGTCCGCGGCCTCGTTCGCTCGCTCGCGTAGCCTGTTCGCTCGTGCAACGCTTAAACGTTACGCTTAATCACTTACCTTTTGTGTGCGAATTGTCGCGCGATGATGCTCTTCGCCATTTAAAAGTGTTAGTACCCATTGAACTGTATCCAGAAGCGGCAATAACTAGGCATAGGTTAATTATGCTTAGATAATGACTATCTTTACATCTGTATTAAATATCAGCTATTATAACTACATGAAATGAAGTGGTTAGGTTCATTCTTTCACTTAACATGAACATAGCGAGTTGTCAATTGTAGTAATGGTTATGATTTTCTTACTACTTAAAAGGGTCGTAAGCGCTAGCCATATGTCGGGTGTGTGACTATTGGATTCATCTCTTTGTTTGGTGTAATGTTTACCTTTCTGATTTGAGATGTGAATGCATGTTTGAACTCATATAGAGAACGATCTGGTTGAGGAACCCGAAGAACTCGCAGGAGAAGCCCCTGAGCAGCAGTCGGTTGGTGGAGGCAAGTGTCCCTTGACCTATCCCTGTCCTATACATTCTTTAATTCACCTCCCGCATTTCACATTTATACCTAAGGATTGACTAGCTTTTGTTATCCATGTCTTTGTCTACCTATCTGGGTTGGATTATTATTGTTTAGCTTTATGATATTGCTCAACTCTTATCAATGAACATGATGAGATTTATCAATGATATGTTGTTTTCCCATCCTTTATTATGATGTTATATTTGTGGTATTCAAGGGGGCTCGAGCGGTTTCTCGAGTGCCTCTCCGTAAGGACCTGTTCGTTGGATGACCGCCCGGGAAACAGTGCAACCATGAGGGTGGAATGGGGTGCCCTTAGCTGAATAATTAGAGGAACCAGGGTGTAGTTCGCTTAGCCGTCGTGCCGTTAATGGGGCTCGGTGTATGCGGCTCGCTCTGCCAAGCTTGGGTTCATCCCCTTGGGGAGGAGTGCGGTGCATTTAGGAAACCTAACGGGCGGCTACAGCCCCGGGGAATCTTTGTAAAGGCTACGTAGTGAGACCCTGCCTATTCACCTTGGGAGTGTTCAAGGGTCCGTACAACCCGAGGCAAAAAGGGAATCACAGCTCATGGGTAAAGTGTGCAACCTCTGCAGAGTGTTAGAAAACTGATATATCAGTCGTGCTCGCAGTTATGAGCGGCCAAGGGAGCTCCAGTGATTAGCGGTACTTGATCAGAGGTGTTCGGTTTGCAAGTGGCAATGAGATTGATGGTTCTTGGTATTGGCTCTGGTAATGGTATGTGGTATTCTTTCCGTTTGGAAAGGAGTACGTTTGGGTTAATAACGTGGGTTAATTCTAAAACTTGGCTTTCCCTACTAGTAATAATAATCTGACCAACTAAAAGCAACTGCTTGACTTACCCCCCACATAAAGCTAGTCCACTACAACCAAACAGGATACTTGCTGAGTATGTTGATGTGTACTCACCCTTGCTCTACACACCAAACCCCCCCTTCCCCAGGTTGTCCGCATTGCAACCACTGCTCAGGCGAAGATGAAGCCGTGGAAGGAGACTTCGAGGAGTTCCAAGACTACGACGAGTTCTAGGCGTGGGTTAGCGGCAAACCCCCAGTCGGCTGCCTGTGAAGGCCGTGTTTATCTACGTTTCGATTTCGCACTTTGATTATTGTAAAGACTACGTGGATGTCTCAGACATATGATGTAATAAACTATTATTTCCCTTTTTAATACTATTTGAGCACTGTGTGATGATGTCCATGTTATGTAACTGTTGTGTACGTGAATTGCTGATCCTGGCACGTACATGGTTCGCATTCGGTTTGCCTTCTAAAACCGGGTGTGACATAAGTGGTATCAAAGCTGTGCCGACTGTAGGACCGCTAACCTAGAGTAGAATGGTCGTTCTAAGGATTATAGACCTCTGTCCCTGCCTTGACTTTGGTATCCCTTCAAAAGTTGGTCATATCGGCCAAACCTATGTTCTACTATATATTATACCTTGCTAAAAATCTTTTTTTTATTCTAATTCCTTATTTATTGATGGTTTACTTGTTGGTCACATTAGTTCTGTTCTCACCCTTATGCTTACGGTGTCTTTTGTAGATGGCTCGTCTTAGACACACCGCACGGAAGTCTGTCATCCCCTTCTTACCCTCTCATCTCGCGGAGCGTCCGCTTCGCCGTCCCATGGCCGGTCAGTCCAGTCACTTGGAGAGGCTGCACCACCGCCTGCATGAGGAGCAGGAACGTCGACGACAGGAGCAGCAGGGCTCTTCGTTCTCGCTCCAGCAGGAGATAGAGTCTGTGAGGAGCTGCTCCCCCGTGCTTCCCCTAGAGGCGCCCCCTGCACCATCACTGTGCGCCCCAGCCCCTGGAGTAGCTGCTGGAGGAGACCTAGACGACGGAGGTGGTGACAGCAGCTCGAGCCACGACACCGACTTCTCTACTGACAAGGAGCCGGAAGGATGGGTTGCTCGACCCATCACTCGCGATGTTGCTCGCGGGTGTCACTTCCACGATGCGCTCGACACCCTGCTATGTCGGGCACTTGACCGGCGTACTTGGTCCATCGAGTATCGCTCTGTGGTCTACCAGCATAGTCGCGGGGTCTACCCGGACCGCTGGGAGGCGACCTGCTTGGTGCGCCGTCCGGAGAACAGTCTCTGGGGTGCAGAGGTCTGCTCAGAGCATTATTCCATCTCTGGGCAGGACTCGGCTGAGGTGGCCATGCAAGATGCCACACGACGTGCGCTTTCGCACTACTGCTCAGTTTTCAGCGGGGTAGCCGAAGGTCTCAACCTGAAGTATTACCCCCACCGTCCATCTGGCAGCACAGGAGGCATGATTGTCTCACCTGTTGGTGAGGATAATCCTAGGTTGAGCAGCACAGTCAACCTAGCCGCCGTGCTAAACACAGAGCTGGACCATGCATTAGACGAGCTGAGTAGGGCTCATGCTGAGATCGCCCAGCTGCGGGCTGAGCGCGCGGAACGTCGTCACCTGGATGATGGTCCCCCTGCTCCCGTCGGGACTCAGCACCCGTACCGCTCACCTCGGCGTGGACACCAGTCTTATGGCAATCCCGACTGCAAGACCAAGGTAGACTTAGAATCATAGATCGTTAATGTTGAGTCTTGTAATAAATGCTTAATATAGAAGTTTTAGTCTTAGTCTCAGTCTTAGCGTTAGTCTCGCTCTTAGTCAGTCTTAGTTAGATAGGGTAGTTTGCTTATCCTGTGCATTTATGTTTGTCATGATGAACTATGTTTGATTTGGATCTTCGTAATGACTGTCACTGGAGTTTTGGTATCCCCTGCATTTTGGTTTACCTGTTATATGTTAATGAAGTTAGTTATATAGTTGGGAAGCCTTTTATTCCACTTTCCTCTTTATCTGAGAAGCTGTGTTGGTTTGTGTTGGAGATCAGTGAAGATGCTCATCTATTCAGTGTTGTGGAGAATTCTATACTCTTTTCTTATGCTGCAAGATTTGCGAGATCAGTTCTGATGTGTGGTTGTATTCTGCAGATGTCGGAAAACAGGCGCAGAGGAGGAAGGCGTGCTCAGCAGGAGCAGGCAGCTCAGCAGGAGGAGGTAACCCAGCAACAGTAGCTGCCGCCCCCACCCCCGATGTCCATCGAGCAGATGTTCCTGATGTAGACTCAGGCAGTCCAAGCCATTGGTCAGACTCTGGCCGCCATTCAGCAGCAGCAGCAGCAGCAGACACCACCTCAACCTTAGATGCCTCAGATGCCCAGGGACAGGCGCGCTAAATTCATGAGAGGTCATCCCCCAATGTTTGCTCACTCTTCTGACCCCATGGATGCTGAAGACTGGCTGCGCACAGTGGAGCGGGAGTTGCATACCGCTCAGTGCGATGATAGGGAGAAAGTCTTGTATGGTCCCCGTCTGTTGAGAGGAGCAGCCCAGTCATGGTGGGAGTCTTATCTCGCCACCCATGCCAACCCCGACACCATCACCTGGGAAGAGTTCAGAGGTAGCTTTCGTCAGTACCATGTTCCTGCAGGTCTGATGATAGTGAAGAAGGAGGAGTTCCTGGCCCTCAAGCAAGGGTCATCGTCTGTCAGTGGGTACCGGGACAGGTTTCTGCAGTTGTCTCGCTATGCTCCTGAGGATGTCAACACCGACGCCAAGCGACAGTATCGTTTCCTGAGAGGCTTGGTCGACCCTCTGCAGTATCAACTGATGAATCATACCTTCCCGACATTCCAGCACCTGATTGATAGAGTAATCATGACAGAGAGGAAGCGCAAGGAGATGGAGGATCGTAAGCGCAAGATCAGTGGACCCCAGCCCGGAAGCAGCAATCGCCCTCGTTTCTCAAGCAATCAACCTCAGCAGTTCAGACAGAACCAGCGTCCACCTTAGCAGCAGCAGTTCCAAAGGCAGTATCCTCAGCACCAGTATCAGAACCGTCAGAACAATCAGTTAGGAGGAGGTCAGTTCAAGAGGCAGAATCAGCAGGCACCTCGTCTTCCTGCCCCAGCAAACCAGCAGAACAGTCAGGCAGCACCAGCTCAGGTTGGAAGCAGAGCATGTTTCCACTGTGGAGAGCAAGGCCATTGGGTGATGCAATGTCCGAAGAAGGCAACTTAGCAGCAGTCAGGCCCCAATGCCCCAGCAAAGTAGAATGTGTCTCAGCCTGGAGCAGGCAACCGCTCTCAGCCGCGCTATAATCATGGGAGACTGAACCACTTGGAGGCTGAAGCAGTTCAGGAGACCCCCAGCATGATAGTAGGTATGTTCCCAGTCGACTCCCATATTGCGGAAGTGTTATTTGATACTGGAGCAACGCATTCTTTCATTACTGCATCATGGGTAGAAGCACATAATCTTCCAATTACTACCATGTCAACCCCCATTCAAATAGACTCAGCCGGTGGTAGAATTCGAGCCGATAGCATTTGTTTGAATGTAAGGGTGCAAATAAGGGGGATAGCATTTCCCGCTAATCTCATAGTAATGGGTACTCAGGGAATAGATGTCATCCTAGGGATGAATTGGCTAGATAAGTATCAGGCAGTTATCAGTTGTGATAAGAGGACAATCAAGTTGGTGTCCCCACTAGGAGAGGAAGTGGTGACCAAGTTAGTCTCGCCTGAGCCGAAGAAAGGAAGTTCTCATCAGATGGCTGTCAAAAGCAGTGAAGCAGACCCAATTGAGAGTATCAAGGTTGTGTCCGAGTTCCTAGATGTGTTTCCAAAGGACTTACCAGGTATGCCACCAGAGCGGAAAGTTGAGTTTGCTATAGAGCTTCTTCCTGGCACCGCCCCCATCTTTAAGAGAGCTTACAGAATATCCGGACCAGAGTTGGTTGAGCTTAAGAAGCAGATTGATGAGCTGTCAGAGAAAGGTTACATCCGGCCAAGCACCTCGCCTTGGGCCGCCCCTGTCCTATTTGTGGAGAAGAAAGATGGCACCAAAAGGATGTGTATCGATTATCGAGCTCTAAATGAGGTCACCGTCAAAAACAAGTACCCCTTGCCCAGAATAGAAGATCTGTTCGACCAGTTGAGAGGAGCTAGCGTGTTCTCCAAGATAGATCTGAGGTCAGGTTATCATCAACTCAGGATCCAACCTTCAGACATTCCGAAGACGGTATTCATTACCAAGTATGGGTTGTATGAGTTCACTGTGATGTCTTTCGGTCTAACAAATGCACCAGCCTTCTTTATGAACTTGATGAATAGTGTATTCATGGATTATCTCGATAAGTTTGTGGTGGTGTTTATTGATGAGATTCTGATATATTCTCAAAGCAAAGAAGAGCATGCAGATCATTTGAGGATGGTATTGTAGAGATTGCGAGAGCACCAGTTGTATGCAAAGTTGAGCAAGTGCGAGTTCTGGATCAGTGAAGTCCTATTCTTGGGTCACATAATCAACAAAGAAGGATTGGCTATGGATCCGAAGAAAGTGGCAGATATTCTGAACTGGAAAGCGCCAACAGATGCCCGAGGAATCAAGAGCTTCATTGGAATGGCTGGATATTATCGGCGATTCATCGAAGGGTTCTCAAAGATTGCAAAACCAATGACAGCTTTGCTAGGCAGCAAGGTTGAGTTCAAGTGGACCTAGAAATGTCAAGAGGCCTTCGAAGCGCTGAAAGAGAAGTTGACTACAGCGCCTGTCTTAGTCTTGCCTGATGTGCACAAGCCCTTCTCGGTGTATTGCAATGCTTGTTACACAGGTTTGGGATGTGTGTTGATGCAAGCGGGAAGAGTTGTGGCTTACTCGTCCCGACAGCTGAAGGTTCATGAGAAGAATTACCCAATCCATGACCTAGAGTTGGCAACAGTGGTTCACGCTTTTAAGACATGGAGGCACTATCTGTATAGACAGAAATGTGATGTTTACACAGACCACAAGTGTGACGGAACCTCCCAAGTAATTAGGCCCATCTACAGTTGTCCTTGTCTAACAGACATCAGACACCCTGTAGATGTTCCTAAGTCACTTGACAAGCTCGGTATCTTTTCCGACCTTACCAGGAACGTTTCACCCGTCTTGCAGACATTACAGACCATCGGAGATAAAGATATGCGGAAGCGAATTACATAAACTTACATTTATTTCAAAAGCAAGCTCGAGTTATTTTATTACAGACCAGTCTAAAAGTGAGTGCATAGAAGTATTAATTATACAAACCAAGGGAGACACAACCTTCTCCCGAAAGGCTATAAACAAAAGATCCTATGTGGAGGACCGAGTCCTCCCGCACTTCAGTCTTGTTTTTCTTCTTTGGGAACCACCCTGGCACAGAAGCAGCAAAAGTCTGCTACTTCCCCACCTAAAAACAACAAAGGGATAAACCCTGAGTATGGAATTACTCAGCAAGTCTTACCCGACTAAGGAAAAGACTCTCAAGGGTATGCTGGTGATATGGGAGTCAAGGTAAGGCTTTTCAGTAATCAAAGACTCTGTTTTGCAGAAATGCTTACTAAAGTGGATCCTTAAAAATCAAATTTTATTTGTCAAGTTAAGTAAAATTACCTGCACTAGAGTTCTTTCTACCCTAGTTCAATCACTGGTCCTGCACTAGCCAATTTCTTTAACAAAAGCCCATCATCTTTAGTGGAATGCTACGTGTAGGGCAGTGACCAAGTCTTCATAACCGCGAAGGTACGGCGATCCGAATCGATTATACTCAGCTGAGGATCTCCAATCACACGACATATGTAGCACTTAACCCTTGCATATGTCAACCCGCCACCGGGGTTCTTAAGACCGGATCAGGTTCACGCAAACCGAGAGCACAGATACACCACCGTCCAGCCTCTTGCCACGGAGGGTACACGCTACTCTCGCCACCGCTCCACTCCCATTTCGTGTTATCTTATTCCGGCCTTAGTTTGCCCGAGGCAAGGCTTACCCATGACGAGGCATGTGACCAGTTAAAGGGTCCTCGATCATCAAGCCTACATCGACAAGGTCCTTAATCGACTTAGACGGAGACACTACACCGAGACTCTCTTCTCGTGCAAGTCACCCGCCCGGTCTCAGCTTAATCTTTTTAACCCAAAAACTTGGTACCTGGCAGAGGTACATCTTTTCCGATGTTGAATCCATCACGGCCATGATGGATTCACCATCAAGTTTTATTTTCGAAAACATCCCTCCCACTTAGCCAAACATCTTTTGTAAAACAAATCCTTTTGTTTTTCTAATGCAATACTAAGCATAGTAAAACCTTTTTGTAAAAACAGGGTTTCAAGGAGGGTAATCAAGATCAAGGAAGGTAATGCAGGAATTGTTTAATCAATCAACTCCTATCACCTAATGCAGCAAGCAAGTGAGAAAGATTTTAAAAACATCAAGGAAGGTGGCAAATGCACCGGGGCTTGCCTTTGTTATCAGGTGAGTCCTGCTCGGATCCACAAATATCGAAATAAAAGCAGTTGCCTGCTTGAGGATCAGAGGTTGGTGGTATCCCTTCTTCAGAGACTTCTTCTTCTTCTTCGTGCTCTAACATAACCATATACATGCATAAGAATGGATGTCATGGGATGCTCATGAGGATGCAAAGATAGCATAAACTTATTATTTATATCTTGAGTACAACTTTCCTTCACGGTACTCCGAGAACCTAGGGTTTCCGGAGTCAGTAAAGGAGTTCATGGAGCAGGGGGGGGGGGTTGGTTTTGGGTTTAGTGATCAAACAAGGTTCAAATCAAACCAAACTCTACCCATGGCTTCTAAATAATGTGAAAAGCTCACATGAAAAGTTTGGGAAATTTTGGACTTATTATTTATTTTCTAAAAATCCAGAACCAATGGTTTAGGCTATTTTAAATACCCTAAAATTCCCTATTTGATCTAAAAATCATGAGTTTATTTTTATTAAATACTAGGGAAAATAAGGAACCTAGGAAAATTGGTCTCATATTTTTAGGATTTTTCTATAATTTTCTACAGATTTCTAAAGCTCTGCGGAAAAAGAAAAAGAAAAAGCTTCAATAGTAACGGGCTGAAACCAGCCCAGACGGCCCAGATTCGCGCGAAATCGCGCGCGCGCCCGCGCCCGCGAGGCGAACTTGCGCAGAGGCCCTCGGCGTTTTGCCTAACTGGAGATAGGTGCGGTTACTGTTTTTCTAAGTCACTGACACTTCACGAAAAGGCCCTCTGGTTTCTGTCTATTTTGTGTTTCACGTCCCCGACGGCGCTCGCGCACCGCCACGCTCCGGCGAGGATCTACGCCGGCCGATTGGGGCTAAGACAGGTGCCAAGCTTCGGCTGAGACCAAATCCGAGTCCCCAAGAATGTTTTCCCCAACTTAATTGCACTATTGGTGAACTATGGAGCTCCGGCCACGGTGGCCGTAAGCATAGCGGCAATATGATCGTGTTCCCAGCGACCCGAGAGCCCTTAGTTCAATTCAATGGCTCGGCAAGCATCAAGAGGAAGCAAGGACGTTGAAACAAGGGAACCGAGGGTGAGATCGGACCTGAAACGGGCTGACCACGGCGAGCTTGATTCACGGCGGCGGAAAATGGATTTGGGGGAAATCCAAAATTCGCGAGTTCTAGCGAAGGGCGGCTAGCGATTAGTGGTGGCTGGATGCGTGAGGATGTGGTGAAGCTCATGGCGGGGTCAATTTATAGAGCCCCGAGGCAGTGGCGCTTAATTTAAGCGGCTAGCGGAGGTGACCGGAGATAAGGAAGAAGACGTCGCGGTGAATTCGTGGCTAATGGCGTGGCAAGCTCCCCGTCGACGATGGGATGGCCTAGAGGAGTCACGACGGCACGGTGGAAAAGCTTGGACACGCGGCGCACCGCCGGGAGACGGCGGTCACCGGCGTTCCTATCGAATTCCGCCGCGGTGACGCATGTACGGTGGCCGGACTTGTTTATGGCCGGAGTTATCTACGGCGAGGATATTTACGCGACTCCGAGCGCTATCCAGTTACCCGGGAGTGCGAATCTCAACGGCGGCGACGACCCCGATGCAAGGTCATCGGCGGCGAAGACCCTGCGCTGGCGGTCTGATCCCCAGATTCACTGTACCATGGCACTGCTTCATCAGGCTTCTGACCGAGCAATTTTAGAGTCATTTTTCTCCAGATTTCTCATAAGAACTTCATCAACTCTCAGTAGCAAAGTTGTAGAGTTATAAACCAGCTACAATTCAACTATAGAGATCAAACTTATTTGAGCACTGGATCATGCTTGGCTTTGAGCTGGAAGTTGATGTCAGTCATCTGCTATTCTGAATTTCAGATTAACAGCCTGACAGCCAGTTTTTGATTGGGTTTTTCTCTAAATTTCTTATAACAACTAAGCTCACACTCTTTAGCAAAGTTGCTCTCCTATAATTGGTCTTCAACTTTGATGTGGTGACCTAGGGCAAAAACCCTATACTTTGCAAGTTACAAAGCCCCAAAGTTGAGCCCATTCTCTGATTTTCAGACTTAGAATAAAACTCACATGAGGTCTATTTTGCATTTAAGTCCAAAACCTTGGGTTTGGCTTTCAAGTCCACATATTTGTGAACCAAAGGACTTAAGAAACCTATTTGGCTTGGTTTTTGCACTTTAGTCCAAAAGTGGACTAATTTTGCACATAGGTCCCTAGGGTTTAGTTTTAAGGTTTTCCAGGGTTCCAATTAGGGTTTCTGGTATCCCAGGGGTATAATTGTGATTCAACTTTATTCTTGGAGTCATTTTATGACTTTTACCCTAAAGTCTTTAGGTTTTCTTAACTTAGGTTAAGTTTTACCCCTTTAATCACTATTTAGGGTTAAGTCCTTTAACCAGGGTCCTATTTGTGAAACATTAAAACAATACAACTTGTTTGAAATTTTTGCCTAGTGAATGCACTCTAGGTGTGTCAAACATATGCAATGCCAATGCTTATGATGCCATGCTCAAGTTTTAGTTATAGTAACACCAGGGGTGTTACAACAAGAGTCTAAAGTACATATTCACTCAGTCAGAGCTGAATATGAGGCAACGAAGATGGCTAGAGTTGATCAAAGACTATGAGTTGGAGATTCATTACCATCCAGGCAAAGCGAACGTAGTGGTAGATGCTTTGAGCAGAAAGAGTCAAGTCAATCTGATGGTCGCTCGTTCGATGCCTTATGAGTTGGCCAAAGAATTTGACAGGTTGAGTCTCGGATTTCTGAATAACACGCGAGGAGTCACAATTGAGTTAGAACCTACCCTAGAGCGGGAAATCAAAGAAGCACAGAAGAATGATGAGAAGATCAGTGAGATCCGGCGACTGATTCTAGACGGCAGAGGCAAAGATTTTTGGGAAGACGCAGAAGGTGTGATATGGTTCAAAGACCACTTGTGTGTTCCCAATGTCCAATCTATTCGGGAGTTGATCCTTAAGGAAGCTCATGAGACAGCCTATTCGATTCACCCTGGTAGTGAGAAGATGTATCAAGATCTAAAGAAGAAATTCTGGTGGTACGGAATGAAGAGGGAAATCGCAGAGCATGTGGCTATGTGTGATAGTTGTCGGCGGATCAAGGCAGAGCACCAGAGAACAGCTGGATTGTTGCAACCGTTTCAAATTCCTCAGTGGAAATGGGACGAAATCGGTGTGGACTTCATAGTCGGATTGCCTCGCACTCGAGCCGGCTACGATTCCATTTGGGTAGTGGTGGACCGCTTGACCAAGTCAGCCCACTTCATACCTGTCAAGACCAACTACAGCAGTGCAGTACTGGCAGAATTGTACATGTCTTGGATCGTTTGTCTTCATGGTGTGCCAAAGAAGATAGTGTCAGACAGAGGAACGCAGTTCACCTCTCATTTCTGGCAGCAGTTGCATGAAGCTTTGGGTACACATCTGAATTTCAGTTCAGCTTATCACCCGCAGACAGATGGTCAGGCCGAAAGAACCAATCAAATCCTTGAAGACATGTTGAGAGCCTGTGCGTTGCAAGATCAGCCCGTTTGGGACAAGATATTGCCTTATGCAGAGTTCTCCTATAACAACAGTTATCAGGCCAGCTTGAAGATGTCACCCTTTCAGGCGCTTTACGGAAGGAGTTGTAGAACTCCATTGCAATGGGATCAGCCTGGAGAAAAGCAAGTGTTCAGGCTAGACATTCTGCTTGAAGTTGAAGAGAACATCAAGATGGTTCGAGAGAACCTAAAGATAGCACAATCAAGACAGCGAAGCTATGCAGACACCCGAAGAAGACATCTGAGTTTTGAGGTTGGAGACTTTGTCTATCTGAAAGTGTCACCGATCAGAGGGGTCAGAAGGTTCAGAGTCAAAGGCAAGCTAGCACCCCTCTACATTAGTCCGTATCAGATTATCGCAAGACGTGGAGAAGTGGCCTATCAGCTCAGTTTGCCAGAAGGCTTGTCCGCAGTGCATGATGTCTTTCACGTGTCTCAGTTGAAGAAGTGTCTGCGTGTGCTAGAAGAACAGTTACCAGTTGAAGGTCTTGAAGTCTAGGAGGACTTGACCTACGTTGAGAAGCCAACGCAAATCCTTGAGACCACAGACAGAGTCACCCGAAGGAAGACCATCAGAATGTGCAAAGTCAGATGGAATCATCACTCTGAGGAAGAAGAAACCTGGGAGCGTGAAGATGATCTGATGGCCAAGTACCCTAAGCTCTTTGCTAGCCAGCCTTGAATCTCGAGGGCGAGATTCTTTTAAGGGGGATAGGTTTGTAACGCCCCGAATTTCGAGTTGAATTTTTTTCTTTCTCTATTGCTCGCTAAATTCGGGCGTTACCTCTCTTTCCCCATTTCTTTTTGCTAAAACCCTACCTATTTCCAAAGCCCCAAGTCGTATAATAATAATGAATCCTAGAAGTATTTTATTTGGTTGTTGCATCATGCCGGACCTTGCAGTTTTTGCTGTTTGATTGAGAGGGTTTGTGAATCATGCATTTTAGTGATGAGTTATGGCTAGAATAGGAAAAATAAATAGAAAACCCTCCCCCTCTCTCGGGCCAATTCCCCTCCTCGCGGCCCAGCCTGGCCGGCGGCCCAGCCACCGATTTCCCCCATCCTGCGGCCCAGCCGCTTTTCTTCCCCCCCCCCCCCCCCCCCCCGCGCGGCCCGCGAAAACTTCCCTTGCCTTAGGTCGTTCGGCTGGCGCGTGGCCCAGCAGCCCCAACGGCTCGCCCGCCCCTACCGCCTGCGCGCGCGCTGGGCAGTTGCCCAGCCGCCGCCGCCCACCTCGGTGGGGCCCACCTGTAAGCCTCAGGCAAGTCGCCCCCTGTTCATCTTCTCTCTCCCACGAACTCGCGCTCTTCTCTCTCCCTCGCGCAAATCGCTCCCCCGACGCCTCTCTCTTCCCCCATTGCCCGGCCGTAGGAGAACCGCCGCCCTGCACCTGGCCGCGCCGCCGTCGCTCCTCAAGGTGAGCTCGTCCCGCTCCCTTCTTCCCGTCCCTTTTCCTCTCCGTTCCCGACCTCGTCACGCTCGGCGCGGCGTACGTCTCGGCCATGGCGAGGCCTTGCGCGCGGCCATGGCGCGGTGACGTGGCTCGTCCGCGCCCAGCTCGGTCCGGCGCCCGCGTCCCCTCGTCCTGCCCCAGCTCGGCGTGTCCCCCCGGCGTCATGCGCAGCCCCCCGCCCGCGGTTGGCCCCGGCGTGGTTCGGCCGGATGGCGCGGCTCGGCCATGGCGGCCGGAGCTCGGCCGTGGCACCCGGCGCGCCCCCCCGGCGTCCAGCGCAGCCCCCCGCCCGCGGTCGGCCCCGGCGTGGGCGTTCTTCGCGCGGCGCGCAGCTCGGGCACGCGACCCCCGCCCCGACTCGCCGTTCTTCCCCGTCGTGACCCCCCGCCCCGACTCGCCGTTCTTCCCCGTCGCGACCCCCGCCCCGGTGTGATATCCTAGCCCCTAGGATGGGATGTCCTGGCCCAAGGCTTAATAGAATTAATAGTGTAATCATATCAACAAGGTGCATCTTCTTTTTCGGAAGTCTATCTCGAAAGAACCTTCAAGTTAAGCGTGCTTGGCTTGGAGCAATTTGGGATGGGTGACCGATCGGGAAGTTTTCTCGGGTGCGCATGAGTGAGGACAAAGTGCGCACAAAAGACCCGTGTTGGTCTGTGGGGACAATATATGATCCTAGAGAGCTCCCAGGAGTAAGTACCGCCGGTCCAGGGATTGGACGGGGTGTTACAAGTGGTATCTGAGCCGACCCTCGCGGTTTCACGGGCGTGTGTGGGCTAGGGTTTTCGGGTATATGGCGCATGGCGCATGTGGGCCCGGAGTGGTCACATGGCATGGCATATGACGACACTAGACATACAGACGTGGCCAAGAGGGGAGGTTCCTGGATTGGGGTTGACCGACGAGGACGTCGATCTTCTAAGGGGGGTGGATTGTGATATCCTAGCCCCTGGGATGGGATGTCCTGGCCCAAGGCTTAATAGAATTAATAGTGTAATCATATCAACAAGGTGCATCTTCTTTTTCGGAAGCCTATCTCGAAAGAACCTTCAAGTTAAGTGTGCTTGGCTTAGAGAAATTTGGGATGGGTGACCGACCGAGAAGTTTTCTCGGGTGCGCATGAGTGAGGACAAAGTGCGCACAAAAGACCCGTGTTGGTCTGTGGGGACAATATATGATCCTAGAGAGCTGCCAGGAGTAAGTACCGCTGCTCCAAGGATTGGACGGGGTGTTACACCCGGCATCCTGCGCAGGCCCGCCCTGGCTGCTGGCACGCGGCCATGGCCCCGCCGCGGCTTCGGCGCGGTGCGCAGCCCCGCCCTGGCTGCTGGCGTGCGGCCGTGGCCCTGCCGCGGCTTTGGCGTGGTGCGCAGCCCCACCCAGCTCGGTGGCCTGCTCGCGCGGCTCGCCCGCGTGGCTTGCCCACGGCAGCGCCCGGCGCGGTCTGCTCGCGTGGCTCGCCCGCGACGTTGTGGCGTGGCGCGCCCCCTGGCGTCCCAGCTCGCCTGCGGCAGCCCGCGCGGCTTGCTCGTGGCGGCCTGCGCGGCGCGTGGCAACCCGTCTGCGACATGTTCGCAGCAGCAACTCGCTCGCATGCGCAGCAGCGGTCCGCGGCCTCGTTCGCTCGCTCGCGTAGCCTGTTCGCCCGTGCAACGCTTAAACGTTACGCTTAATCATTTACCTTTTGTGTGCGAATTGTCGCGCGATGATGCTCTTCGCCATTTAAAAGTGTTAGTAACCATTGAACTGTATCCAGAAGCGGCAATAACTAGGCATAGGTTAATTATGCTTAGATAATGACTATCTTTACATCTGTATTAAATATCAGCTATTATAACTACATGAAATGAAGTGGTTAGGTTCATTCTTTCACTTAACATGAACATAGCGAGTTGTCAATTGTAGTAATGGTTATGATTTTCTTACTACTTAAAAGGGTCGTAAGCGCTAGCCATATGTCGGGTGTGTGACTATTGGATTCATCTCTTTGTATGGTGTAATCTTTACCTTTCTGATTTGAGATGTGAATGCATGTTTGAACTCGTATAGAGAACGATCTGGTTGAGGAACCCGAAAAACTCGCAGGAGAAGCCCCTGAGCAGCAGTCGGTTGGTAGAGGCAAGTGTCCCTTGACCTATCCCTGTCCTATACATTCTTTAATTCACCTCCCGTATTTCACATTTTGTCGGCGTTTCGACCCCGGGGGGTCCCTGGACCGACGAGTAAATTGTCGCCGCGTGCCCCAGCCTAGATGGTTCGGCGTGAGATGGAGCACGAAGGGGGGGAAGAAGCCAGAGGGAGACAGGCGTAAAAGGGGAAACCCGCGGCCTTCGTGTTTGTCCCGCGCCCAGGTCGGGTGCGCTTGCAGTAGGGGGTTACAAGCGTCCACGCGGGAGGGAGCGAGAGGCTTACACGAGCGTCGTCCCGTCCTTCCCCACGCGGCCAACCTTCTGTAAGAGGGCCCTGGACCTTCCTTTTATAGGCGTAAGGAGAGGATCCAGGTGTACAATGGGAGGTGTAGCAGTGTGCTAACGTGTCTAGCAGAGAAGGGCTAGTGCCCTAAGTACATGCCGTCGTGGCAGCCGGAGAGGTTTTGGCACCCGGTTCGTGTGGTGTCGTGGCCGTCGGAGGAGCGCTGGAGCCTAGCGGAAGGACAGCTGTCGGGGTTGTCGAGTCCTTGCTGACGTCTCCTTGCTTCCGTAAGGGGGCTGAGAGCCGCTGTCGTCATGGAGCATGTGGGACGCCATCATTACTTGTTTATCGGGGCGAGCCAGATGGGACGCCGGTCATGTTCCCCGTAGCCTGAGTTAGCTTGGGGTAGGGTAATGATGGCGCCTCCTGTGACGTGGTCGGTCCGAGCCTTGGGTCGGGCGAGGTGGAGGCTTCTCCGAGGTCGAGGTCGAGTCTGTCTTCCGAGGTCGAGGTCGAGTCCGAGCCCCTGGGTCGGGCGAGGCGGAGACCGTCGGCTGAGGCCAGGGCTGAGTCCGAGCCCTGAGGTCGGGCGAGGCAGAGTTCGTCGTCTTCCGGGGCCGAGCCCGAGCCCTGGGGTCGGGCGAGGTGGAGTTCGTCGTCTTCCGGGGCTGAGCCCGAGTCCGAGCCCTGGGGTCGGGCGAGGCGGAGTTCGTCGTCTTCCGGGGCTGAGCCCGAGTCCGAGCCCTGGGGTCGGGCAAGGCGGAGTTCGTCGTCTTCCGGGGCTGAGCCCGAGTCCGAGCCCTGGGGTCGGGCGATGCGGAGTTCGTCGTCTTCCGAGGCTGAGCCCGAGTCCGAGCCCTGGGGTCGGGCGAAGCGGAGTTCGTCGTCTTCTAGGGCTGAGCCCGAGTCCGAGCCCTGGGGTCGGGCGATGCGGAGTTCATCGTCTTCCGGGGCTGAGCCCGAGTCTGAGCCCTGGGGTCGGGCGGTGCGGAGTTTCCTATGGCGCCTGAGGCCGGACTTGGCTGCTGTCAGCCTCACTCTGTCGAGTGGCATAGCAGTCGGAGCGGTGCAGGCGGCGCTGTCCACTTGTCAGGCCGGTCAGTGGAGCGGCGAAGTGACTGCGGTCACTTCGGCTCTGTCGACTGAAGGGCGCGCGTCAGGATAAGGTGTCAGGCCACCTTTGCATCAAATGCTCCTGCGATATGGTCGGTCGGCATGGCGACTTAGCCAAAGTTGCTTCTTGGCGAAGACTGGGCCTCGGGCGAATCGAAGGTGTGTCCGTTGCTGGAGGGGGTCCTTGGGCGAGACGTAAATCCTCCGGGGTCGGCTGCCCTTGCCTGAGGCTGGGCTCGGGCGAGGCGAGCTCGTGTCCCTTAAGTGGACCGAGCCTTGACTTAATTGTACCCATCAGGCCTTTGCAGCTTTGTGCTGATGGGGGTTACCAGCTGAGATTAGGAGTCTTGAGGGTACCCCTAATTATGGTCCCCGACAGTAGCCCCCGAGCCTCGAAGGGAGTGTTAATACTCGCTTGGAGGCTTTTGTCGCACTTTTTTGCAAGGGGACTGGCCTTTCTCGGTTGCATTTTGTTCCGGTGGGTGCGCGCGAGCGCACCCGCCGGGTGTAGCCCCCGAGGCCTCGGAGGAGTGGTTTGACTCCTTCGAGGTCTTAATGCATTTCGCGATGCTTCGGTCGGTCTGGTTGTTCCCTCATGCGAGCTGGCCGTAGCCCGGGTGCACGGTCGGGTCCCAAGTTCTCGGGCTGGTATGTTGACACTGTCAACGGTTTGGCCGGAGCCGGGTTTGCGAGAGCAGCCCCCAAGCCTCCGCACAGAGCGAGAGGACGGTCAAGGACAGACTCGACTTTTTTACATACACCCCTGCGTCGCCTTTCCGCAAGGAGGAAGGGGAAAAGCGCCATGTTGCCTTTGGAGGGCCCCGAACATGGTGTCTCTAGTGAGCCGCTAACGGGTAATCCGAGTGGATGCCCATGGCCCATTTGTTAAGGGTCAGTTAGAGGCCCGGAGGCGCGCTCCAAAAGTACCTGTGGGTGATTTGCCGGACCCGGTCCCCTTTTGACGGGGTCCGAGGGCTCGATGCCTCCCTCTGATGGGATTCCATTACAAGATCGTTCCCGCTGGTCTCGGAAATGTCCTAGGGTACCTTGAGAGCGTAGCCTGAGCCTTGGTTATGTATCGAACGTACCCAGGGTCATCCCTCGCTCTGCGTCTGAGGCGGCTGTGAACCCTTCGAGGGCCAGCCTACGAACCCCTGATCAGTAGTGGGCGCGGAGCCCGAGTGGCCTGAGGCGGCCGTTGAACCCTTCCGGGGGGCCGGCCTTCGAACATCTGAACAGTAGTGGGCGCGGAGCCCGAGCGCTCTGAGGCGGCTGTTGAACCCCTCCGAGGGGCCAGCCTTCGAACCTCTGATCAGTATGGGGGCTCGGGGCCCGTTTCCTTCGCAGAGAAGGATCCCTTTCGGGGTATCCCCTTTCCCGGTCCCTGTTGTAAGAGAGAAAGAGGAAAAGGATACGAAATCGAATGACGTGGCACACCTTATTTTTTAACGCGGTCATTATGGCGAAGGCGAAGCGTCGCCTGCTTCTCCTGCCAAAGGTGCCGCTTGTCCTGCCGCAGAGTTAATGCGACGGGACGAGTGGTTCGCGGGGCAGCCGTTGCGCATGCGTGAGTCGTTCGAGGAACGGAACACGGGTGCGCCGTCTTCACGCCGTGAGAGAGGGCTCTCTCGCTGTTCCAGGAGGGGACGTGAGCTTGGCTGACGACTTGACCGCTGCTTCCGCTCGCCTGCCACTGCCATTACTGCCGGCCCATTTCGGGCTGTATCGACCGTCGCGCCTTCTCCCGCGGCTGACTGACCCGTGACCGATGTGCCTGGCTGGCACTGTTGGGTCATACGCAGGGTTGCCTCGAGTCGCGGTACTGGTTCCGCAGTCGAGGAGGCACGATAGTGGCGCGAGTGGCGGTGCAGTTCCTTGCACGTAGCAACCGGCGCGCCGGTCGCATGACGTGTGGGCCTGGGCCCCCGTGCTGGGCGTGTTGGAGTCGAAAGGGTGCGCCCACTTGGTGCGGTTGCATGCTGCCTGCATGGCGGTCCGCCCTTTCACCCGCTGGTCTGGGCAAAAGTGGGGGAATGCTTGTAACCGCTGGGCAGTTGCGCGCGCCGCGCGTGGCGGTTTGGCTTCTTCTGCCCTGGGCCAGCTTGCATGACGCGTGGGACCCAACCCCCGTGTAGTAGGGGGAGGACCTTGGAGCGTGTTGGAGAAGACTCGGCCCGCGACGGCTGAGGACGCAAGTGGGGAGAGTCGCCTTTAAAAGGAGGGTGACCCCCTTGAAAGGCAACCATGTCTTCGCGCTCCCCTCATGCATCGCGTCTTTCCGCCTTCTGAGCCCCCGGATGGGGGACACTCGCAGTTCTTCCGCCTTGTCGTTGGAGGAACGCAACTTCGCGGAAGTTGGTACCTTTCAGCCATCGTTCGACGTCAAGGATTTTCATCAGGCAGCCCGACCGCATCCCCTCGCCGGCGATCACCCGAGACGGTGACCACCAGTTCGATGGTGGGGAGAAGCGAGCCGGGCTGCGATCTTGGTCCCGCCCTCAGCTTCGAGGATCTTCATCATCCTGGCTGGGGCGGAGGCCGGGCTAAGCCGGAGCTCTACCTCCCGCGTGGGTTCGTGGGTCACCTTCTCCCTCAGCATTCAAGGGAGAGGGCGCTCACCGGCCTAGCGGGAGGGCCGGACTTCAACAACGCGGGGCTGGTCGGCGGCGAGCGTCGTCAGCTTCAGCGCGTTGGGCTCGCTGGCTCTGGCTCGGCTCCCGGTGCCCCCTCCTGCCGCAAGAGCAGTTGTCGCGCCGCGCGCACCGGAGGACAGCCCAAGACATCACGCGCTGCTAGGGCGGCGTTCGTGTTCTGGGGCTGTCCTGCCTTTGCCCCGGTACGGCGCCTCTGCGCGGAGGTCGGTGCTCCGCTCGTCCGAGAGGATCCGAGTGGGGATCTGCCGGTGGGCAGACGGCTTCCGCCGTCAGTGCTGAGGTGGCGGCGGCTGAAGAAGTCCTCGTCGCCGATGGGATCAGCGCCACCATCCGCGCCCCGGGCCTCTGGTTCTTTGTACTTGTCCTTGCCCCTCGAGCGTAGACGTGGGCGAGGGCATTGTTGCAGCGGCGTCCGCCCTGAGGCCATTGCTGCTGCAGTTCGGCCACCCGGAGCGGAGGTCGTTGTCGCTGCTGCTGGAGCGGGCGGCGGTGGGCGACCTGGAGCCTTATCGCCCCGCGGGCCCTCCAATGTGGGGGGTTGTTCGTACCCATGGAGGTGGAACCTGAGTTCGGTTTGTAATGGCACCTTGAGTGCGGGAGTCTGTTCATTGTGGCTGTCGGGGCCTGAACATGTATGTATTTTCGGCACAGAGCCGTGTTTTTTCCTCATTTCGAGCACTAAGACTCGCCTGTCGGCTATCTGAACCGCTTCACCAAGCGTGAGTTGCCTCGTGCGAAGGTGACGAGTGAGGTATCCATATCCCGGAGGCGTAGGAGTCCCTCGGCTCGGTCGGCCTTGCTGCCCGCGGCTTCTCTTGCTTAGTCGAAGGAACCCTCGGCCGCTCTTCGATGAGCCGAAGCCGGAGGCAGCGGTGTCAGCATGGACAGAGGCAGAGTTGGCTCGAAAAGAAGATTTGGTCGGCTGGAGCCTGGCCGGGCCGTCCGCTGGCGGGACCGACGCTGGAGTCGAGTTGCCGAGGCCACGAGCCGGGCTTATGTCCTCGGGGGACAACTGGCTGAGGCTTCGGGGTGGCCGGCCGAACCGTCTGCTCGGGCCGGATTCCTGGAGAAGACACCGGCGGCGATGGCCCGGGCGTGGTGCTGACGTCGTCCTTCGAGGTGGAGATCCTCCGACCGCGTCGCCGTCCGAGGCTCGGTCGGACTTTGCCGAAGGTGTAGTTGATGCCGAGGGTGCTGCTCCCCCTCCGTCAAGGTCCGAGCCTGCAGAATCGGGTTATCTTGTAGTGTGCGTATGTTTTCTGTGGCCACCGAGGCCCAAACATACTGTCGTCGTGTTGTAAAGCTGCGTTTCTTTTCCTCTTGTTTCGAGTATCTGGACTTATTTGTCGGTAACAGAATTGTTTTGTCCGAGCGAGAGTTACTTTTCACGGAAGGTGATGAGTGAGGTATCCGTATCCTGGAGGCGTAGGAGTCCCTCGACTCGGTCGACCTTGCCGCTTACGTGTACTCTTACTCGTCCGTAGGATTCTGCTATCGATATAGTCGAGAAGACCCGAAAAATCGTTTCGGCAGAAGAGTTTTCGAGCGTGAAGACTTGTTCGGTCCGTGGAGTCACCTATCCGAGCGTGAGTTACTTATCGTAGAAGGTGATGAGTGAGGTATCCGTATCCCGGAGGCGTAGGAGTCCCTCGGCTCGGTCAGCCTTAGCTGCTTACGTGTACTCCGTCGTTTTCAGGATCCCACTTTCGAAGTAGTCGAAAAGCACGAAAGATATTCTGGCAGAAAAGATCTTTTTCCGAGGAAAAATTTTGACGCAGAGGGGGTTCCCCCCTTCTAGCCCCCTAGGGAGGGTCGGGCTTTGCCGAGGCAAGGCTGACCCTTCCTTGATGGTTAGACTTCGTGTGTGAACGAGGTGTACGAACAACTTGAAAGCATCTTAAGGGTAGAAGCGACGTAGCTGTCGGATTTTCCAAGCGTTGTTGTAGACCTCGCCTTGACTGTTGGCCAGCTTGTACGTCCCGGGCTTCAGGACTTTGGCGATGACGAACGGCCCTTCCTAGGGGGGCGTGAGCTTGTGCCGCCCTCGGGCGTCTTGTCACAGCCGAAGCACCAAGTCGCCCACCTAGAGGTCTCGGGACCGAACCCCTCGGGCGTGGTAGCGTCGCAGGGACTACTGATACCGCCCCGAGTGTAGTAGGGCCATGTCCCGAGCCTCTTCCAGCTGGTCCAGTGAGTCTTCTCGGTTAGCTTGATTGCTTTGGTCGTCGTAAGCCCTCGTCCTCAGGGAACCGTATTCTAAGTCTGTGGGCAAGATGGCCTCGGCCCCATAGACTAGAAAGAACGGTGTGAAGCCCGTGGCTCGGCTCGGCGTTGTCCTCAGACTCCAGACCACCGAGGGGAGTTCCTTCATCCATCGCTTGCCGAACTTGTTGAGGTCGTTGTAGATCCGCGGCTTGAGTCCTTGCAGGATCATGCCGTTGGCACGCTCTACTTGCCCATTCGTCATGGGGTGAGCCACGGCGGCCCAGTCCACCCGGATGTGGTGATCCTCGTAGAAGTCCAGGAACTTTCTGCCAGTGAACTGGGTGCCATTATCAGTGATGATGGAGTTCGGGACCCCAAAGCGATGGATGATGTTGGTGAAGAACGCCACCGCCTATTCGGACCTGATGCTGTTTAGAGGTCGGACCTCGATCCACTTGGAGAATTTGTCGATGGTGACTAGCAGGTGCGTGTAGCCCCCGGGTGCCTTCTGCAAGGGGCCAACGAGGTCCAGCCCCCACACAACAAACAACCAGGTGATGGGTATCGTCTGTAGGGCCTGAGCGGGCAGGTGGGTCTGCCTTGCGTAGAATTGACACCCTTGGCAGGTGCGGACAATTCTAGTGGCGCCGGCCACCGCGGTCGGCCAGTAGAAACCTTGTCGGAAGGCGTTTCCAACAAGGGCTCGGGGCGCCGCGTGATGACCGCAAGCCCCCGAGTGTATCTCTTGTAAGAGCTCCTGGCCTTCGGCAATGGATATGCATCGCTGGAGGATGCCCGAGGGGCTGCGGTGGTAGAGCTCCTTCCCGTCTCCCAGCAAGACGAACGACTTGGCGCGCCGCGCCAACTGCCGAGCTTCGGCTCAGTCGAGGGGTAGCTCTCCTTGGCGGAGATATTGCAGGTACAGGGTCTGCCAGTTTCGATTAGGCGTGACCCCGCTCCGCTCCTCCTCGACGCGCAGTGCCTCACCTTCGTGGGCCGAGGGTGCCTCAGGCTGAGTCGAGGGTGCCTCGGGCTGAGCCGAGGGTGCCTCGGACTGGGCCGAGGGTGCCTCGAGCTAGGCCGAGGCCTTCTCGGGCTCGGGCGTGTCGTCAGTCTTGACGGAGGGTTGATGCAGGTCTCGGGAGAAGACGTCCGGGGGAACCGTTGTTCGCCCCGAGGCTATCTTGGCCAGCTCGTCCGCAGTCTCGTTGTACCATCGGGCGATGTGGTTGAGCTCGAGCCCGTAGAACTTGTCCTCTAGGCGCCGAACCTCATCGCAGTAGGCTTCCATCTTCGGGTCGCGGCAGTGGGAGTTCTTCATGACTTGGTCGATGATGAGCTGCGAGTCACCGCGAGCGTCGAGGCGTCGGACCCCTAGCTCGATGACGATGCACAACCCGTTGACCAGAGCCTCGTACTCGGCCACATTGTTGGACGCCGGGAAGTGGAGGCGTAGCACGTAGCGTAAGTGCTTCCCGAGGGGCGAGATGAAGAGCAGGCCCGCGCCTGCTCCTGTCTTCATCAGCGACCCGTCGAAAAACATGGTCCAGAGTTCCGGTTGGATCGGAGCTGTTGGGAGCTGGGTGTCGACCCATTCAGCCACAAAGTCCGCCAAGACCTGGGACTTGATGGCCTTCCGAGGGGCGAACGAGATCGTCTCGCCCATGATTTCCACCGACCACTTTGTAATTCTACCCGAGTCCTCTAGGCACTGGATGATCTCCCCCAGGGGAAAGGATGCCACCACTGTTACCGGATGAGACTCGAAGTAGTGTCGCAACTTCCACCGCGTCAGGATCACCACGTACAGCAGCCTCTGAATTTGTGGGTAGCGGATCTTGGTCTCAGACAGTACCTCACTGATGAAGTAGACTGGCCTCTAGACGGGCAATGCATGCCCCTCTTCTCGTCTCTCAACCACGATCGTGGCACTAACCACCTGAGTGGTAGCGGCGACGTAGATCAAGAGGGCTTCTCCGGCAGCGGGAGGCACCAAGATGGGCGCGTTCGTGAGGAGCGCCTTTAGGTTCCCGAGGGCTTCCTCGGCCTCAGGGGTCCAAGTGAAGCACTCGGCCTTCCTCAAGAGGCGGTACAGAGGCAGGCCTCTTTCGCCGAGGCGCGAGATGAAACGGCTCAGAGCCGCAAGGCATCCCGTGACCCTCTGTACGCCTTTCAAGTCCTTGATGGGCCCCATGTTGGTGATGGCCGCGATTTTCTCCGGGTTGGCCTCGATGCCCCGCTCGGAGACGATGAACCCCAAGAGCATGCCTCGGGGGACCCCAAAGACACACTTCTTAGGATTGAGTTTTACGCCTTTCGCCTTGAGACATCGGAATGTCACTTCAAGGTCGGAAAGGAGGTCAGAGGCTTTCCTCATCTTGACTACGATGTCATCGACGTAGGCCTCGACCGTTCGACCAATGTGTTCGCCGAACACATGGTTCATGCACCTTTGGTATGTTGCACCCGCATTCCTCAAACCAAACGGCATAGTAACATAGCAGTACAGGCCAAAAGGTGTGATGCAATAAGTCGCGAGCTGGTCGGACTCTTTCATCCTGATTTGGTGATACCCTGAGTAGGCATCGAGGAAAGACATGGTTTCACACCCAGCAGTGGAATCCACGATTTGATCGATGCGAGGCAGAGGGTAGGGAACTTTTGGACATGCTTTGTTTAGACCAGTGTAGTCTACACACATCCCCCATTTCCCTCCTTTCTTTCTCACAAGCACAGGGTTGGCAAGCCATTCGGGATGGAATACCTCTTTGATGAACCCCGCCGCCGTTAGCTTGTGGATCTCCTCGCCTATGGCTCTGCGCTTTTCCTTGTCGAATCGGCGCAGAGGCTGCTTCACGAGTCGGGCTCCAGCTCGGATATCCAGCGAGTGCTTGGCGACATCCCTCGGTATGCCAGGCATGTCCGAGGGACTCCACGCGAAAACGTCGGCGTTTGCGTGGAGAAAGTCGACGAGCACTGCTTCCTATTTGGGGTCGAGCTTGGAGCCGACCCGGATCTGCTTGGAGGCATCGTTGCTGGGGTCGAGAGGAACGGACTTAACCGTCTCCGCTGGCTCGAAGTTGCCGGCGTGGCGCTTCACGTCTGGCGCCTCCTTAGAGAGGCTCTCCAGGTCGGCGATGAGGGCCTCGGATTCGGCGAGGGCCTCGGCGTACTCCACGCACTCCACGTCGCATTCGTATGCGTGTCGGTACGTGGGGCCGACGGTGATGACCCCGTTGGGGCCCGGCATCCTGAGCTTGAGGTAGGTGTAGTTGGGGACGACCATGAACTTGGCGTAGCATGGCCTCCCCAGCACTGCGTGGTAGGTTCCTCGAAACCCGACCACCTCGAACGTGAGGGTCTCCCTTCGGAAGTTGGAGGGTGTCCCAAAGCAGACGGGTAGATCGAGTTGTCCGAGGGGCTGGACGCGTTTCCCGGGGATGATCCCGTGAAAAGGCGCAGCGCCTGCCCGGACCGAGGACAGATTGATCCGCAGGAGCCCGAGGGTCTCGGCGTAGATGATGTTGAGGCTGCTGCCTCCGTCCATGAGGACCTTGGTGAGCCTGACGTTGCCGATGACGGGGTCGACAACGAGCGAGAATTTCCCCGGGCTCGGCACGCGGTCGGGATGGTCGCCCTGGTCGAAGGTGATGGGCTTGTCGGACCAGTCTAGGTAGACTGGCGCCACCACCTTTACCGAGCAGACCTCCCGACGCTCTTGCTTGCGGTGCCGAGCCGAGGCATTCGCCACTTGCCCACCATAGATCATGAAGCAGTCGTGGACCTCGGGGAACTCTCCTGCCTTGTGATCCTCCTTCTTATCGTTGTCGCGGGCCCTGCCACCTTCCGCAGGTGGCCTGGCCTTGTGAAAGTGGCGCCGAAGCATGGCGCACTCCTCAAGGGTGTGCTTGACGGGCCCCTGATGATAGGGGCATGGCTCCTTGAGCATCTTATCGAAGAGATTGGCGCCTCCGGGAGGTTTCCGAGGGTTCTTGTACTCGGCGGCGGCGACAAGGTTCGCCTCGGTGGCGTCGCGTTTCACTTGCGACTTCTTCTTGCCCTTCTTCTTGGTGCCGCGCTGAGTTGACGCCTCGGGGACATCTTCTAGTGGGCGGCTCTGGGGCTGCTTGTCCTTCCGGAAGATGGCCTCAACCACCTCCTGACCAGAGGTGAACTTGGTGGCGATGTCCATCAGCTCGCTCGCCCTGGTGGGGGTCTTGCGACCCAGCTTGCTCACCAGGTCGCAGCAGGTGGTGCCGGCGAGGAACGTGCCGATGACATCCGAGTCGTGACGTTGGGCAGCTCGGTGCGCTGCTTCGAGAATCGCCGGATGTAGTCCCGGAGAGACTCCCCCGGCTGTTGGCGGCAGCTTCGGAGATCCCAGGAGTTCCCAGGGCGCACGTACGTGCCCTGGAAGTTGCCGGCGAAGGCTTGGACCAGGTCGTCCCAGTTGGAGATCTGCCCCGGAGGCAGGTGCTCCAGCCAGGCTCGAGCGGTGTCGGAGAGGAACAGGGGGAGGTTGCGGATGATGAGATTGTCATCGTCCGTTCCACCCAGGTGGCAGGCTAGCCGGTAGTCCGCAAGCCATAGTTCCGACCTTGTCTCCCCTGAGTACTTTGTGATAGTAGTCGGGGTTCGGAACCGGATCGGGAACGGCGCCCGTCGTATGGCTCGGCTGAAAGCCTGCGGACCGGGTGGTTCGGGCGAGGGACTCCGATCCTCCCCGCTGTCGTAGCGTCCCCCACGCCTGGGGTAGTAGCCTCGGCGCACCTTCTCGTCGAGGTGGGCTCGATGGTTGCGGTGATGGTGCTCGTTGCCGAGGCGACCCGGGGCCGCAGGCGCTGTGTTGCGTGTGCGCCCGGTGTGGACCGAGGCTTCCCGCATGAATTGGGAAGTTGCGACGTGATGTTCCGAGGGGTACCCCTGCCTTCGGGAGGCAGAGCTTTCGGCCCGTCGGACCGCGGCATCCTCCAGGAGATTCTTGAGCTCTCCCTGGATACGCCGCCCCTCGGTGGTAGATGGCTCCGGCATCGCGCGGAAAAGTATTGCCGCTGCAGCCAGGTTCTGGCCGACCCCACTAGAGGCCGGTGGTGGCCTTGCCCTGGCATCGTCGGTGATGCGGTGCTGGGTGCCCTGGGGTAGATGACGCGCTTCTCCGGCCAGAGGTTGGCCTGCCCATTCCTGCCCGATGTCCCGGCGGAACGGCTCAAGTGTTCCTGCTCCCTCGTCGAGCCTGGCCTGCATCTCGCGGATTTGCTCGAGCTGTGGGTCATGACCCCCCGTCGGGACGAGGACCACAGCTAGCTCCCGAAGGATGTCAACGCGAGGCGCAGGCCTAGGGGATCACCGTTTTTCGGTATACCAAGATGGTTGCCTTCGTCGGGACCCCCTAGATCGACGTGGAAACATTCACGACTTGGGCCGCAGTCCTTGTCGCCGAGGCTGCGGCTACCGTCGGAACAGTCGGAAAGGCAGTAGTCGCATGCGGTCATGAAGTCCCGCATGGCATTGGGGTTACCAAGTCCGGAGAAATCCCAACAAAAGTCGGGCTCGTCATCTTCCTCGGAACCCGAGGGCCAGTAGGTCGAGACGACCGTCAGCCGGTCCCAGGGTGACCGCATACGATACCCTCAGAGGGTTTGGACTCGCCTCTATGAGAGCGTCCATCGAAGCGAAGTCGCTTGGTGGGTCGAGGCTGAATCCAAAAGGCACGAGATGGGAGTCGGTCGATACCTCTTGGTCGACGGGCGGTGACGAAGTCGCGTCAGGGGCAGACTGCACCATCGTCTCAAGTACGAGGGTGACGCCCAGCAAGTCCTTTGCGAGCGTGCTGGCGTCGTCCGTTTGCTTGGAGTTGGCGTGTTGCGGGGAGACGGCGCTCGTCTTCGTCTCAGACGCGAAGTCGATGCCCGTCGCGCCCCCCGTTGGGGCGCCGGGGCCGTCGACTCGCTCGACAGCCGACGAGGTGCCGCCTCCTGCTCGACCTTGGTTGCCCCGCCTCCTCCTCCGTCGGTGGGGGAGGCGACGGGACAAACCCGAAAGTTGTTCTTCCGCCACGTGGGGAAGACGTCGTCGATTCCGCCGCCGGCGGGCGGGTTGTCGACCGCCATTGTCGCTGTCGCGCGGCGGGGGAAGGAGTATCATGTCGTAGCTGCCGTCGAGGGACATGAACTCAAGACTCCCGAAACGGAGCACTGTCCTGGGCTGGAAAGGTTGCTGGAGACTACCCATCTGGAGCTTGATGGGAAGCTGTTCGTCAACATGCAGCAGGCTTCTACCTGGCGCGCCAACTGTCGGCGTTTTGACCGTGGGGGGTCCCTGGACCGACGAGTAAATTGTCGCCACGTGCCCCAGCACAGATGGGTCGGCGCGAGATGGAGCGCGAAGGGGGGAAGAAGCCGGAGGGAGACAGGCGTAAAAGGGGAAACCTGCGGCCTTTGTGTTTGTCCCGCGCCCAGGTCGGGTGCGCTTGCAGTAGGGGGTTACAAGCGTCCACGCGGGAGGGAGCGAGAGGCTTACGCGAGCGCCGTCCCGTCCTTCCCCGCGCGGCCAACCTTCTGTAAGAGGGCCCTGGACCTTCCTTTTATAGGCGTAAGGAGAGGATCCAGGTGTACAATGGGAGGTGTAGCAGTGTGCTAACGTGTCTAGCAGAGAAGAGCTAGTGCCCTAAGTACATACCGTCGTGGCAGCCGGAGAGGTTTTGGCACCCGGTTCGTGTGGTGTCGTGGCCGTCGGAGGAGCGCTGGAGCCTGGCGGAAGGACAGCTGTCGGGGTTGTCGAGTCCTTGCTGACGTCTCCTTGCTTCCGTAAGGGGGCTGAGAGCCGCCGTCGTCATGGAGCATGTGGGACGCCATCATTACTTGTTTATCGGGGCGAGCCAGATGGGACGCCGGTCTTGTTCCCCGTAGCCTGAGTTAGCTTGGGGTAGGGTAATGATGGTGCCTCCTATGACGTGGTCGGTCGGAGCCTTGGGTCGGGCAAGGTGGAGGCTCCTCCGAGGTCGAGGTCGAGTCTGTCTTCCGAGGCCGAGGTCGAGTCTGAGCCCCTGGGTCGGGCGAGGCGGGGACCGTCGGCTGAGGCCAGGGCTGAGTCCGAGCCTTGGGGTCGAGCGAGGCGGAGTTCGTCGTCTTCCGGGGCCGAGCCCGAGTCCGAGCCCTGGGGTTGGGCGAGGCGGAGTTTGTCGTCTTCCGGGGCTGAGCCCGAGTCCGAGCCCTGGGGTCGGGCGAGGCGGAGTTCGTCGTCTTCCGGGGCTAAGCCCGAGTCCGAGCCCTGGGGTCGGGCGAGGCGGAGTTCGTCGTCTTCCGGGGCTGAGCCCGAGTCCGAGCCCTAGGTTCGGGCGATGCGGAGTTCGTCGTCTTCTGGGGCTGAGCCCGAGTCCGAGCCCTGGGGTCGGGCGAAGCGGAGTTCGTCGTCTTCCGGGGCTGAGCCCGAGTCCGAGCCCTGGGGTCGGGCGATGCGGTGTTCGTCGTCTTCTGGGGCTGAGCCCGAGTCCGAGCCCTGGGGTCGGGCGGTGCGGAGTTTCCTATGGCGCCTGAGGCCAGACTTGGCTGCTATCAGCCTCACTCTGTCGAGTGGCACAGCAGTCGGAGCGGTGCAGGCGGCGCTGTCCTCTTGTCAGGCCGGTCAGTGGAGCGGCGAAGTGACTGCGGTCACTTCGGCTCTGTCGACTGAAGGGCGCGCATCAGGATAAGGTGTCAGGCCACCTTTGCATCAAATGCTCCTGCGATACGGTCGGTCGGCGTGGCGACTTAGCCAAAGTTGCTTCTTGGCGAAGACTGGGCCTTGGGCGAACCGAAGGTGTGTCCGTTGCTGGAGGGGGTCCTTGGGCGAGACGTAAATCCTCCGGGGTCGGCTACCCTTGCCCATTGCTGGGCTTGGGCGAGGCGAGATCGTGTCCCTTGAGTGGACCGAGCCTTGACTTAATTGTACCCATCAGGCCTTTGCAGCTTTGTGCTGATGGGGGTTACCAGCTGAGATTAGGAGTCTTGAGGGTACCCCTAATTATGGTCCCCGACACATTTATACCTAAGGATTGACTAGCTTTTGTTATCCATGTCCTTGTCTACCTATCTGGGTTGGATTATTATTGTTTAGCTTTATGCTATTGCTCAACTCAAATCAATGAACATGATGAGATTTATCAATGATACGCTGTTTTCCCATCCTTTATTATGATGTTATACTTATGGTATTCAAGGGGGCTCGAGCAGTTTCTCGAGTGCCTCTCCGTAAGGACCTGTTCGTTGGATGACCACCTGGGAAAACAGTGCAACCATGAGGGTGGAATGGGATGCCCTTAGCTGAATAATTAGAGGAACCGGGGTGTAGTTCGCTTAGCCACCGTGCCGTTAATGGGGCTCGGTGTATGCGGCTCGCTCTGCCAAGCTTGGGTTCGTCCCCTTGGGGAGGAGTGCGGTGCATTTAGGAAACCTAACGGGCGGCTACAGCCCCGGGGAATCTTTGTAAAGGCTATGTAGTGAGACCCTGCCTATTCACCTTGGGAGTGTTCAAGGGTCCGTACAACCCGAGGCAAAAAGGGAATCACGGCTCATGGGTAAAGTGTGCAATGTCTGAGAAGTGTTAGAAAACTGATATATCAGTCGTGCTCGCAGTTATGAGCGGCCAAGGGAGCTCCAGTGATTAGCGGTACTTGATCAAAGGTGTCGGGGACCATAATTAGGGGTACCCCCAAGACTCCTAATCTCAGCTGGTAACCCCCATCAGCACAAAGCTGCAAAGGCCTGATGGGTGCGATTAAGTCAAGGCTCAGTCCACTCAAGGGACATGATCTCGCCTCGCCCGAGCCTAGCCTCGGGCAAGGGCAGCCTACCCCGGAGGATTCACGTCTCGCCCGAGGGCCCCCTCAAGCAATGGACACACCTTCGGCTCGCCCGAGGCCCAGTCTTCGCCAAGAAGCAACCTTGGCCAGATCGCCACGCCGACCGACCGTATCACAGGAGAATTTAATGCAAGGATGGCCTGACACCTTATCCTGTCGAGCGCTCTTCAGTCGACAGAGCCGAAGTGACCGCAGTCACTTCGTCGCTCCACTGACCGACCTGACAAGAAGACAGCGCCGCCTGTGTTGCTCCGATTGCTGTGCCACTCGACAGAGTGAGGCTGACAGCAGCCAAGTCCGGCCTCGGGCGCCATAGGAAGCTCGCCTCGCCCGACCCTAGACCTCAGCCCCCGTCTCGGCCTCGGACGGCGAACTCCGCCTCGGCTCCAGAAGATGACGAACTCTGCCTCACCCGACCCCAGGGCTCCGACTCAGCCTCGGCTCCGAAAGACGACGAACTCCGCCTCGGTCTCAGCCTCGGCTCCGGAAGACAACGAACTCCGCCTCGCCCGACCCTAGGGCTCAGACTCAGCCTCGGCTCCGGAAGACAACGAACTCCGCCTCGCCCGACCCCAGGGCTCGGACTCAGCCTCGGCTCCGGAAGACGACGAACTCTGCCTCGACCGAGCCCAGGGCTTGGACTCAGCCTTGGCCTCGGACGATGGTCTCCACCTCGCCCGACCCGGGGCTCGGACTCAACCTCGACCTCAGAAGACAGACTCGACCTCGACCTCGGAGGAACCTCCGCCTCACCCAACCTAGGGCTCGGACCGACCACGTCACATGGGGGGCCATCATTACCCTACTCCTAGCTAGCTCAGGCTACGGGGAACAAGACCGGCGTCCCATCTGGCTCGCCCTGGTAAACAAATAATGATGGCGCCCCACGTGCTCCATGACGACGGCGGCTCTCAGCCCCTTACGGAAGCAAGGAGACGTCAGCAAGGACTCGACAGCCCCGACAGCTGTCCTTCCGCAAGGCTCCAGCGCTCCTCCGACGGCCACGACATCACATGAATAGGGTGCCAAAACCTCTCCGGCTGCCACGACGGCATGTACTTAGGGCTCTAGCTCCTCCCTGCTAGACACGTTAGCACACTGCTACATCCCCCATTGTACACCTGGGCCCTCTCCTTACGCCTATAAAAGGAAGGTCCAGGGCTCTCGTACGAGGAGGTTGGCCGCGCGGGAGAACGGGCCGACGTGCGAGTCCCTCGCTCTCTCCCACGCGGACGCTTGTAACCCCCTACTGCAAGCACACCTGACCTGGGCGCAGGACAACACGAAAGTCGCGGGTTTCCCCTTTCGCCTGTCTCATTTTCCCCCCCTTCGTGCTCCGTCTCGCGCCGACCCATCTGGGCTGGGACACGCGGCGACAATTTACTCGTCGGTCTAGGGACCCCCCGGGGTCAAAACGTCGACAGTTGGCGCGCCAGGTAGGGGCCTGCTGCGTGTTGACGAACAGCTTCCCGTCAAGCTCCAGATGGGTAGTCTCCAGCAACCTCTTCGACCCGGGACGATTCTCCGTTTCGGGAGTCTTGAGTTCATGTACCTCGACGGTGGCTACGACATGATACTCCTTCCTCCGCCGCGCGACAGCGACAATGGCGGCGGACAGCCCGCCCGCTGGCGGCGGAATCGACGATGTCTTCCCCACGTGGCGGAAGAACAACATTCGGGTTTGTCCCGTCGCCTCCCCCGCCGACGGAGGAGGAGGCGGGGCAACCATGGCCAAGCAGGAGGCGGCACCTCATCGGCTGTCGAGCGAGTCGACGGCGCCGGCGCCCCAACGGGGGACACGTCGGGCATCGACCTCGCGTCTGAGACGAAGACGAGCGCCGTTTCCCCGCAACACGCCAACTCCAAGTGGACAAACGACGCCAGCACGCTCGCGAGGTACTTGCTGGGCGTCACCCTCGTACCTGAGACGACGGTGCAGTCCCGCCCCTGATGCGACTTCGTCACCGCCCGTCGACCAGGAGGTACCGACCGATTCCCATCTCGTGCCTTTTAGATCCAGCTGCGACCCACCGAGCGACCCCGCCTCGGTGGACGCTTTCTTAAAGGCACATACAAACCCTCCGGTGTATCATATGCGGTCACCCTGGGACTGGCTGACGGCCATCTCGACCTACGGACCCTCGGTTTCCGAGGAAGATGATGAGCCCGACCTTTGTTGGGGTTTCTCCGGGCTCGGTAACCCCAATGCCATGCGGGACTTCATGACCGCATGTGACTACTGCCTCTCCGATTGTTCCGATGGTAGCCGCAGCTTCGGCGACGAGGACTGCGGCCTAAGTCGTGAATGTTTCCACGTCGATCTAGGGGGTCCCGGCGAAGGCAACCATCTTGGTATGCCGGAAAACGGCGATCCCCCTAGGACTGCACCTCGCGTTGACATCCTTCGGGAGCTAGCTGTGGTCCTAGTCCCTGCGGGGGGTCAGGACGCACAACTCGAGCAAATCCATGAGGTGCAGGCCAGGCTCGACGAGGGAGCAGGAACACTTGAGCCGTTCCGGTGGAACATCGGGCAGGAATGAGCAGACCGAGCTCCGGCCGGAGAAGCGCGTCATCTGCCCCATGGCATCCAGCTCCGCATTGCTGACGACGTCAGGGCAAGGCCGCCATCGGCTTCCAGTGGGGTCGGCCAGAACCTGGCTGCAGCAGCAATACTACTCCGCGCGATGCCGGAACCATCGACCACCGAAGGGCGGCGTATCCAGGAAGAGCTCAAGAATCTCCTGGAGGATGCCGCGGTCCGACGGGCTAAAAGCTCTGCCTCCCGAAGGCAGGGGTACCCCTCGGAGCATCACGCCGCGACTTCCCGATTCATGAGGGAAGCCTCAGTCCACACCGGGCGCACGCGCAACATAGCGCCTGCGGCCCCGGGTCGCCTAGGCAACGAGCACCTCTGAAAGCGAAATGTGCCCTTGGGCCATTTCTAAGTGTTTTGGTGATTTAGTGTCCAACACAAGTGCTTAAGGGTTAATATATGCAAGGTGGTGGACAAAGTGAAAATCAAGTCAAAAGGTATGTTTCTCAGACTTAGTACATTGTTTTAAAGACTAATGTATTGTGTATAAGTGCTGGAAACAGGAGAAAACAAATTGGAGAGATAGCTTTGTTTCAGCCAAAGCCAGCGCTGTCTGGGTGCACCGGACTGTCCGGTGGTGCACCGGACAGTGTCCGGTGTGCCAGGCTGGCTCAGGCGAACTTGGCGCTCTCAGGAATAAATTAACGACGTACGGCTATAATTCACCGGACTGTCCGGTGTGCACCGGACTGTCCGGTGTGCACCGGACTGTCCGGTGAGCCAACGGTCGGCCGGGCAAACGGTGGGCTGCGCGATCTGTGCGAGACACGTGGCCGAGCCAACGGTCAGGAGGGGGCACCGGACTGTCCAGTGTGCACCGGACGGTGTCCGGTGCGCCAACGGCTCCAAGGCTGCCAACGGTCGGCTTCGCCAAATAAGGAAGGAAATCCGCACCGGACAGTGTCCGGTGGTGCACCGGACTGTCCGGTGCGCCAGGCGACAGAAGGCAAGAATTTCCTTCCTGGAATGCTCTCAACGGCTCCTAGCTGCCTTGGGGCTATAAAAGGGACCCCTAGGCGCATGGAGGAGCATACCAAGCATTCCTTGAGCACTCTAGATCACTCACACTCCATTCTTGCGCACTTGTTCGACATTCTAGTGATTTGAGCTCCGTTCTAGTGTGCTGGTCTCTTGAGCTTAAGTCTGGGTCTTGTGTGTGCGTATTTGCTGTGATCTTTGTGTCTTGTGTGAGTTGCTAATCCCTCCCTTACTCCGTACTTCTCTGTGAACATCTTTGTAAGGGCGAGAGACTCCAAGTTGTGGAGATTCCTCGCGAACGGGATATAGAAAAGAAAAGCAAACACCGTGGTATTCAAGTGGGTCTTTGGACCGCTTGAGAGGAGTTGATTGCAACCCTCGTCCGTTGGGACGCCTCAACATGGAAGTAGGCATGCCGAACCACGGGATAAACCACTGTGTCTACCTGTGTTGATTCTCTTGTGGTTATTGTGTTTAGCTAAGACTCTTCTCTAGCCACTTGGCAATACTGTGCTAACTCTTAACCAAGTTTTTGTGGCATTAAGTTTTACAGGATCACCTATTCACCCCCCTCTAGGTGCTCTCAATTGGTATTAGAGCCGTTCTCTTCAAGAAAGGGACTAACCGCCCGAAGAGATGGATCCTAAGGGCAAGGGGATTGTGATCAATGACAAGGAGAAGGAGTCATTCATCAACGAGCCCAAGGATGACAAGCCTACCGACTCGGGCTCGGGCCACAAACGCAAAGATGGGAAGAAGAAGAAGACAAGACGCATCAAGGAGGCAAGATATGTCGACGACGCATTAAACGGTCCAATCCATGAGCCTCAACCCATTGCTCTCAAGGCAACGAGGAGCAAGGAGGCGCTACCTAGCAAGGTGGCGCAAGTTGAGGCGGCCAGGCTCAATGATGAAGAGATGGCCCTCATCATCAAGCGCTTCAAGACGACGCTAAAGGGTCGCAAGGGGCAGCCAAGCAAGACCAAGACAAAGGGGAAGCGCTCATGCTTCAAATGTGGTAAGGTTGGTCATTTTATTGCTAATTGTCCCGACAATGATAGTGACCAGGAAGAAGGGAACAAGAGGGAGAAGAAGAAGAATTATAAGAAGGCAAAAGGCGAGGCACATCTTGGCAAGGAGTGGGACTCGGATTGTTCGTCGTCCGACTCCGACAACGAAGGACTCGCCGCCACTGCCTTCAACAAGTCATCCCTCTTCCCCAACGAGCATCACACTTGCCTCATGGCAAGGGAAAAGAAGGTAAGCGCTCGTAACACTAGTTTTTCAAGTGAGGATGAGTCTAGTGAGGATGATGAAATAGATTATTCATGTTTATTCAAGGGTCTAGATAGAACCAAGGTGGATAAAATAAATGAATTGATTGATGCTTTGAATGATAAGAATAGATTGCTAGAAAAGCAAGAGGATCTCTTATATGATGAACATGACAAGTTTGTAGAAGCTCAAAAATCCCTTGCTTTAGAAATAAAGAGGAATGAAATGCTTTCTTGTGAATTGTCTACATGCCATGACTCTATTTCTAGTTTAAAAAGCATAAACGATGACTTGACTGCTAAGTTAGAAATAGCTAATAAATCAACATCTTGTGTAGAACATGTTGTGGTTTGCACTAGGTGTAAAGATTTTAATATTGATGCTTGTAGTGAACACCTAGTTTCAATTTCTAAATTGAATGACGAAGTAACTAGTCTTAATGCCCAACTTAAGACTAGCAAAAGCGAATTTGATAAGTTAAAATTTGCAAGGGATGCCTACACTATTGGTAGACACCCCTCAATTAAGGATGGACTTGGTTTCAAGAGGGAAGCCAAGAACTTAACGAGCCATAAGGCTCCCATCCCCGCCAAGGAGAAAGGAAAGGCCCCTATGGCTAGTAGTGCTAAAAGGAACCATGCTTTTATGTACCATGATAGAAGACAGTCTAATAAGAGTTGTAATGCTTATGATGCTTTTGACTCTCATGCCATGTTTGCTTCTAGTTCTTCCTATATGCATGGTAAAGATATGTCTAGGAGACATTTTGTTCATATGCCTAGAAGAAATGTTGTTAATGTTTCTAGGAACGTTAATGAACCTTCTACAATATATCATGCTTTAAATGCTTCCTTTGCTATTTGTAGAAAGGATAGGAAGATAGTTGCTAGAAAATTAGGGGCAAAATGCAAGGGAGACAACTTGCATTTGGGTCCCTAAGACAATTGTGACTAACCTTGTAGGACCCAACAAGAGTTGGGTACCTAAAACCCAAGCCTAAATTTGCCTTGCAGGTTTATGCATCCGGGGGTTCAAGCTGGATTATCGACAGCGGATGCACAAACCATATGACGGGGGAGAAGAAGATGTTCACCTCCTATGTCAAAAACAAGGATTCCCAAGATTCAATAATATTTGGTGATGGGAATCAAGGCAAGATAAAAGGGTTAGGTAAAATTGCTATTTCATCCGAGCACTCTATATCTAATGTGTTTTTAGTTGAGTCTCTTGGATATAATTTGTTATCCGTTAGTCAATTATGCAATATGGGATATAATTATCTATTCACAAATGTAGATGTGTCTGTCTTTAGAAGAAGTGATGGTTCACTAGCTTTTAAGGGTGTATTAGACGGCAAACTTTACTTAGTTGATTTTGCAAAAGAGGAGGCCGGTCTAGATGCATGCTTAATTGCTAAGACTAGCATGGGCTGGCTGTGGCATCGCCGCTTAGCACATGTGGGGATGAAGAACCTTCACAAACTTCTAAAGGGAGAACACGTGATAGGTTTAACTAATGTGCAATTCGAAAAAGATAGACCTTGTGCAGCTTGTCAAGCAGGCAAACAGGTGGGAAGCTCTCATCACACCAAAAATGTGATGACCACATCAAGACCTTTGGATATGCTTCACATGGACCTCTTCGGACCCGTCGCCTATCTAAGTATAGGAGGAAGTAAGTATGGTCTTATTATAGTTGATGATTTTTCCCGCTTCACTTGGGTATTCTTTTTGCAGGATAAATCTGAAACCCAAGGGACCCTCAAGCGCTTCCTAAGGAGAGCTCAAAACGAGTTTGAGCTCAAGGTAAAGAAGATAAGGAGCGACAATGGGTCCGAGTTCAAGAACCTTCAAATAGAAGAGTACCTTGAGGAGGAAGGGATCAAGCACGAGTTCTCCGCTCCCTACACACCACAGCAAAATGGTGTGGTAGAGAGGAAGAACAAGACGCTTATAGACATGGCGAGGACGATGCTTGGAGAGTTCAAGACCCCCGAGCGCTTTTGGTCGGAAGCCATGAACACGGCTAGCCACGCCATCAACAGGATGAAGAAGAAGCTCCAATGGCCGCAATACGCACCATGGCGATTGGAGATGTGCGGCCACAGGAACAAGATGTGCGAGAGCAACCTTCTTCCTCAACAATGGTGCATCCCCCAACTCAAGATGATGAGCAGGAGGCGTGTGATCAAGGAGGAGCACAAGATGAGCTTGCAATGGAGGAAGAAGCGCAACCGGCACCTCCAACCCAAGTTCGAGCGATGATTCAAAGGGATCATCCCGTCGACCAAATTCTGGGTGATATTAGCAAGGGAGTAACTACTCGATCTCGATTAGTTAATTTTTGTGAGCATTACTCCTTTGTCTCTTCTATTGAGCCTTTCAGGGTAGAAGAGGCCTTGCTAGATCCGGACTGGGTGTTGGCCATGCAGGAGGAGCTCAACAACTTCAAAAGAAATGAAGTTTGGACACTGGTGCCTCGTCCCAAGCAAAATGTTGTGGGAACCAAGTGGGTGTTCCGCAACAAACAAGACGAGCACGGGGTGGTGACAAGGAACAAGGCACGACTTGTGGCAAAAGGTTATGCCCAAGTCGCAGGTTTGGACTTTGAGGAGACTTTTGCTCCTGTGGCTAGGCTAGAGTCCATTCGCATTTTGCTAGCATATGCCGCTCACCATTCTTTCAGGTTGTTCCAAATGGATGTGAAGAGCGCTTTCCTCAATGGGCCAATCAAGGAGGAGGTGTACATGGAGCAACCCCTGGCTTCGAGGATGAACGGTATCCCGACCACGTGTGTAAGCTCTCTAAGGCGCTCTATGGACTTAAGCAAGCCCCAAGAGCATGGTATGAATGCCTTAGAGACTTTTTAATTGCTAATGCTTTCAAGGTTGGGAAAGCCGATCCAACTCTTTTTACTAAGACTTGTGATGGTGATCTTTTTGTGTGCCAAATTTATGTTGATGACATAATATTTGGTTCTACTAACCAAAAGTCTTGTGAAGAGTTTAGCAGGGTGATGACTCAGAAATTCGAGATGTCGATGATGGGCGAGTTAAGCTATTTCCTTGGGTTCCAAGTGAGGCAACTCAAGGATGGAACCTTCATCTCTCAAACCAAGTACACGCAAGACTTGATCAAGCGGTTTGGGATGAAGGACGCCAAGCCCGCAAAGACTCCGATGGGAACCGACGAACACACTGACCTCAACAAAGGAGGTAGGTCCGTTGATCAAAAAGCATACCGGTCTATGATAGGGTCTTTACTTTATTTATGTGCTAGTAGACCGGATATCATGCTTAGTGTATGCATGTGTGCTAGATTTCAATCTGATCCAAGGGAGTGCCACTTAGTGGCTGTAAAGCAAATTCTTAGATATTTAGTCGCTACGCCTTGTTTCGGGATCTAGTATCTAAAGGGGTCTACCTTTGATTTGATTGGATATTCAGATTCCGACTATGCTAGATGTAAGGTCGATAGGAAGAGTACATCGGGGACGTGCCAATTCTTAGGAAGGTCCCTGGTGTCATGGAGTTCTAAGAAACAAACCTCCGTTGCCCTATCCACCGCTGAGGCCGAGTACGTTGCCGCAGGACAGTGTTGCGCGCAACTACTTTGGATGAGGCAAACCCTCAGGGACTTTGGCTACAATCTGAGCAAAGTCCCACTCCTATGTGATAATGAGAGTGCTATCCGCATGGCGGATAATCTTGTTGAACACAGCCGCACAAAGCACATAGACATCCGGCATCACTTTTTGAGAGACCACCAGCAAAAGGGAGATATCGAAGTGTTTCATGTTAGCTCCGAGAACCAGCTAGCCGATATCTTTACCAAGCCTTTAGATGAGCAGACCTTTTGCAAGTTGCATAGTGAGCTAAATGTCTTAGACTCACGGAACTTGGATTGATTTATAGCATACTTGTGCTTATGCCTTTGATCATGTTCCTTATGCATTTTGTTGCTTATTTATGGTGCTCAAGTTGTACAAGCACTCCCCGGACCTCACAAGTCCGTTGCAAAGTGATGCACATATTTAGGGGGAGATGTGTTACAACTTGACCCTTTGAGACCAACCATGTGCTTGAGTTTGCTTGATTTAGTCTCTAAGGAGGATTGAAAGGGAAAAGGTGGACTTGGACCATGCAAGACTTCCACTGCACTCCGATGAGAGGGTAATTTATTCCAAGTTCATCTTTATGATCTTATTGCCTTTTACTCTTAGTTGAAGATTTTGGTGAGGTAATGGGGTTAAAGGGCCAAGATTGATCCCGTTTTGGTGCTTGATGCCAAAGGGGGAGAAAATAAGGCCAAAGCAATAAATGGATCGGCTACCACTTGTGAATTTTGAAAATAATAGAGTTAGAGTTTTTGTATGTCAAAACACTCTTATTTGCTCTTATTGTCAAAAGTGGGTCTCTTGAGGGGAGAAGGTTTAATTATGGCAAAAAGGGGGAGTTTTTGAATATGTGATCAATTTCTCGTGAAATATCTCTCTTTATGTTTCAACATGTGTTTGACTTAGAGATAGGAAATTGAGTTTGATTTGCAAAAACAAACCAAGTGGTGGCAAAGAATGATCCATATATGCCAAATTTGATTCAAACAAATTTGAGTTCTTATTTGAATTGATTTTGTACTTGTTCTACTTGCTTTATGTTGTGTTGTCATTAATCACCAAAAAGGGGGAGATTGAAAGCGAAATGTGCCCTTGGGCCATTTCTAAGTGTTTTGGTGATTTAGTGTCCAACACAAGTGCTTAAGGGTTAATATATGCAAGGTGGTGGACAAAGTGAAAATCAAGTCAAAAGGTATGTTTCTCAGACTTAGTACATTGTTTTAAAGACTAATGTATTGTGTCTAAGTGCTGGAAACAGGAGAAAACAAATTGGAGAGAGATAGCTTTGTTTCAGCCAAAGCCAGCGCTGTCTGGGTGCACCGGACTGTCCGGTGGTGCACCGGACAGTGTCCGGTGGTGCACCGGACAGTGTCCGGTGTGCCAGGCTGGCTCAGGCGAACTTGGCGCTCTCGGGAATAAATTAACGACGTACGGCTATAATTCACCGGACTGTCCGGTGTGCACCGGACTGTCTGGTGAGCCAACGGTCGGCTGCGCGATCTGCGCGAGACACGTGGCCGAGCCAACGGTCAGGAGGGGGCACCAGACTGTCCGGTGTGCACCGGACAGTGTCCGGTGCGCCAACGGCTCCAAGGCTACCAACGGTCGGCTTCGCCAAATAAGGAAGGAAATCCGCACCGGACAGTGTCCGGTGGTGCACCGGACTGTCCGGTGCGCCAGGCGACAGAAGGCAAGAATTGCCTTCCTAGAATGCTCTCAACGGCTCCTAGCTGCCTTGGGGCTATAAAAGGGACCCCTAGGCGCATGGAGGAGCATACCAAGCATTCCTTGAGCACCTTAGATCACTCACATTCCATTCTTGCGCACTTGTTCGACATTCTAGTGATTTGAGCTCCGTTCTAGTGTGCTGGTCTCTTGAGCTTAAGTCTGGGTCTTGTGTGTGCGTATTTGCTGTGATCTTTGTGTCTTGTGTGAGTTGCTAATCCCTCCCTTACTTCGTACTTCTCTGTGAACATCTTTGTAAGGGCGAGAGACTCCAAGTTGTGGAGATTCCTCGCGAACGAGATATAGAAAAGAAAAGAAAACACCGTGGTATTCAAGTGGGTCTTTGGACCGCTTGAGAGGAGTTGATTGCAACCCTCGTCCGTTGGGACGCCACAACGTGGAAGTAGGCAAGTGTTGTACTTGGCCGAACCACGGGATAAACCACTGTGTCTACCTGTGTTGATTCTCTTGTGGTTATTGTGTTTAGCTAAGACTCTTCTCTAGCCACTTGGCAATATTGTGCTAACTCTTAACCAAGTTTTTGTGGCATTAAGTCTAAGTTTTACAGGATCACCTATTCACCCCCCCTCTAGGTGCTCTCAACCACCCCCGCAACCGTCGAGCCCACCTCGACGAGAGGGTGCACCGAGGCTACCACCCCAGGCGTGGGGGACGCTACGACAGCGGGGAGGATCGGAGTCCCTCGCCCGAACCACCTGGTCCGCAGGCTTTCAGCCGGGCCATACGACGAGCGTCGTTCCCGACCCGATTCCGAACCCCGACTACCATCACAAAGTACTCGGGGGAGACGAGGCCGGAAATGTGGCTCGCGGACTACCGACTGGCCTGCCAGCTGGGTGGAATGGACGATGACAATCTCATCATCCGCAACCTCCCCCTGTTCCTCTCCGACACCGCTCGGGCCTGGCTGGAGCATCTGCCTCCGGGGCAGATCTCCAACTGGGACGACCTGGTCCAAGCCTTCACCGGCAACTTCCAGGGCACGTACGTGCGCCCTGAGAACTCCTAGGATCTCCAAAGCTGCCGCCAGCAGCCGGGAGAGTCTCTCCGGGACTACATCCGGCGATTCTCGAAGCAGCGCACCGAGCTGCCCAACGTCACCGACTCGGATGTCATCGGCGCGTTCCTCGCCGGCACCACCTGCCGCGACCTGGTGAGCAAGCTGGGCCGCATGACCCCCACCAGGGCGAGCGAGCTGATGGACATCGCCACCAAGTTCGCCTCTGGCCAGGAGGCGGTTGAGGCTATCTTCCGGAAGGACAAGCAGCCCCAGGGCCGCCAACCGGAAGATGTCCTCGAGGCGTCCACTCAGCGCGGCACCAAGAAGAAAGGCAAGAAGAAGTCGCAAGGGAAACGCGATGCCGCCGACGCGGACCTTGTCGCCGCCGCTGAGTACAAGAACCCTTGGAAACCTCCCGGAGGCGCCAACCTCTTCGACAAGATGCTCAAGGAGCCGTGCCCCTATCACCAGGGGCCCGTCAAGCACACCCTTGAGAAGTGCGTCATGCTTTGGCGCCACTTCCACAAGGCCGGGCCACCTGCAGAGGGTGGCAGGGCCCACAACAACGACAAGAAGGAGGATCACGAGGCAGAGGAGTTCCCCGAGGTCCGCGACTATTTCATGATCTACGGTGGGCAAGTGGCGAACGCCTCGGCTCGGCACCGCAAGCAAGAGCGTCGGGAGGTCTGCTCGGTAAAGGTGGCGGCTCCAGTCTACCTAGACTGGTCCGACAAGCCCATCACCTTCGACCAGGGCGATCACCCCGACCGCGTGCCGAGCCCGGGGAAATATCCGCTCGTTGTCGACCCCGTCATCGGCAACGTCAGGCTCACCAAGGTCCTCATGGACGGAGGCAGCAGCCTCAACATCATCTACGCCGAGACCCTCGGGCTCCTGCGGATCGATCTGTCCTCGGTTCGGGCAGCCACGACGCCTTTTCACGGGATCATCCCCGGGAAACGCGTCTAGCCCCTCGGACAACTCGATCTGCCCATCTGCTTCGGGACTCCCTCCAACTTCCGAAGGGAAACCCTCACGTTCGAGGTGGTCGGGTTCCGAGGAACCTACCACACGGTGCTGGGGAGGCCATGCTACGCCAAGTTCATGGCCATCCCCAACTACACCTACCTCAAGCTCAAGATGCCGGGCCCCAACGGGGTCATCACCGTCGGCCCCACGTACCGACACGCGTACGAATGCGACGTGAAGTGCGTGGAGTACGCCGAGGCCCTCATCGCCGACCTGGAGAGCCTCTCCAAGGAGGCGCCAGACGTGAAGCGCCATGCCGGCAACTTCGAGCCAGCAGAGACGGTTAAGTTCGTCCCTCTCGACCCCAGCAACGACGCCGCCAAGCAGATCCGGATCGGCTCCGAGCTCGACCCCAAATAGGAAGCAGTGCTCGTCGACTTTCTCCGTGCAAACGTCGAAGTTTTCGCGTGGAGTCCCTCGGACATGCCTGGCATACCGAGGGATGTCGCCGAGCACTCGCTGGATATCCAAGCTAGAGCCCGACCCATGAAGCAGCCTCTGCGCCGGTTCGATGAAGAAAAGCGCAGAGCCATAGGCGAGGAGATCCACAAGCTGATGGCCGTAGGGTTCATCAAAGAGGTATTCCATCCCGAATGGCTTGTCAACCCTGTGCTTGTGAGAAAGAAAGGAGGGAAATGGCGGATGTGTGTAGACTACACTGGTCTAAACAAAGCATGTCCGAAGGTTCCCTACCCTCTGCCTCGCATCGATCAAATCGTGGATTCCACTGCTGGGTGCGAAACCCTGTCTTTCCTCGATGCCTACTCAGGATATCACCAAATCAGGATGAAAGAGTCCGACCAGCTCGCGACCTCTTTCATCACACCTTTTGGCATGTACTGCTATTGTCGGGGACCATAATTAGGGGTACCCTCAAGGCTCCTAATTCTCAGCTGGTAACCCCCATCAGCACAAAGCTGCAAAGGCCTGATGGGTGCGACTAAGTCAGGGATCGGTCCATTCGAGGGACTCGATCATGCCTCGCCCGAGCCCAGCCTTGGGCAAGGGCAGCCGACCCTAGAGGATCTCCGTCTCGCCCGAGGCCCCCTCCAGCGATGAACATACTTCCGGCTCGCCCGAGGCCCAGTCTTTGCCAAGAAGCAACCCTAGCCAAATCGCCATGCCAACCGACCAAATCGCAGGGGCATTTAATGCAAAGGTGGCCTGACACCTTTATCCTGACGCGCGTCCTCCAGTCGACAGAGCCGAAGTGACCGCAGTCACTTCGCCGCTCCACTGACCGGCCTGACAGAAGGACAGCGCCGCCTGCGCCGCTCCGACTGCTGTGCCACTCGACAGAGTGAGGCTGACAGGCAGTTAGGCCCGACCTCAGGCACCATAGGAAACTCCGCTCCGCCCGACCCAGGGCTCGGACTCGGGCTCAGCCCCGGAAGACGGCGAACTCCGCTCCGCCCGACCCAGGGCTCGGACTCAGGCTCAGCCCTGGAAGACGGCGAACTCCGCTCCACCCGACCCAGGGCTCGGACTCGGGCTCAGCCCCGGAAGACGGCGAACTCCGCTCCGCCCGACCCAGGGCTCGGACTTGGGCTCAGCCCTAGAAGACGACAAACTCCGCTTCGCCCGACCCCAGGGCTCGGACTTGGGCTCAGCCCCAGAAGACGACGAACTCCGCTTCGCCCGACCCCAGGGCTCGGACTTAGCCCTGGCTTCAGCCGACGGTCTCCGCCTCGCCCGACCCAGGGGCTCGGACTCGACCTCGGCCACGCAAGACAGACTCAACCTCGACCTCGGAGGAGCCTCCACATCGCCCAACCTAGGGCGCGGACCGACCACGTCAACAGGAGGCGCCATCATTACCCTACCCCAAGCTGACTCAGGCTACAGGGAACAAGACCGGCGTCCCATCTGGCTCGCTCCGCCAGACAAGTAATGATGGCACCCCGCACGCTCTCTGACGACGGCGGCTCTCAGCCCCCTTACGGAAGCAAGAGGACGTCAGCAAGGACTCAACAGCCCCGACAGTTGTCCTTCTGCCAGGCTCCAACGCTCCTCCGACGGCCACGACACCACACAAACTGGGTGCCAAAACCTCTCCGGCTGCCACGATGGCATGTACTTAGGGCGCTAGCTCTCCTCCGCTAGACACCCCCATTGTACACCTAGATCCTCTCCTTGCGCCTATAAAAGGAAGGACCAGGGCCCTCTTACAGAGGGTTGGCCGCGCGGGGAAGGGGACGGGATAGGCGCTCGCATGAGGCCGCTCGCTCCCCCTCCCACGTGGACGCTTGTAACCCCCTACTGCAAGCGCACCCGACCTGGGCGCGGGACAAACACGAAGGCCGCGGGATTTCCACCTCTCTCTCTCGCTCCGGCTGCCTTTTCTTCCCCCCTTCGCGCTCCGTCTCGCGCTGACCCATCTTGGCTGGGGCACGCGGCGACATTTCACTCGTCGGCCCAGGGACCCCCTGGTCTCGAAACGCCGACGGTTGGCGCGCCAGGTAGGGGCCTGCTGCGTGTTGACGAACAGCTTCCCGTCAAGCTCCAGATGGGCAGTCTCCAGCAACCTTTCCAGCCCGGGATGGTGCTCCGTTTCGGGAGTCTTGAGTTCATGTCCCTCGACGGCAGCTACGACATGATACTCCTTCCCCCGCCATGCGACAGCGACAATGGCGGCTGACAGCCCGCCCGCCGGCGGCGGAATCGACGACGTCTTCCCCGCGTGGCGGAAGAACAACATTCGAGCTCACCCCGCCCTCTCCCCCGCCGACGGAGGAGGAGGCGGGGCAACCAAGGCCAAGCAGGAGGCGGCACCTCGTCGGCTGTCGAGCGAGTCGACGGCGCCGGCGCCCCAACGGGGGCGCGTCGAGCATCGACCTCGCGTTTGAGACGAAGACGAGTGCCGTCTCCCCGCAACACGCCAATTCCAAGCAAACGGACGACGCCAGCACGCTCGCGAAAGGCTTGCTGGGCGTCACCCTCGTACCTGAGACGACGGTGCAGTCAGTCCCTGACGTGACTTCATCACCGCCCGTCGACCAAGAGGTACCGACCGATTCCCATCTCACGCCTCTTGGATTCAGCCTCGACCCGCCGAGCGGCTTCGCTTTGGCGGGCACTCTCGTAGAGGCGAGTCCGAACCCTCTGGGGTATCGTATGCGGTCACCCTGGGACCGGCTACGGACGTCTCGACCTACGGGCCCTCGGGGTCCGAGGAAGATGACGAGCCCGACTTCTGTTGGGACTTCTCCGGACTTGGTAACCCCAGTGCCGTGCGGGACTTCATGACCGCATGCGACTACTGCCTTTCCGACTATTCCGACGGTAGCCGCAGCCTCGGCGACGAGGACTGCGGCCCAAGTCGCGAATGTTTCCACGTCGATCTAGGGGGGTCCCTCCGAAGGCAACCATCTTGGTATGCCGGAGAACGGTGATCTCCCTAGGCCTGTGCCTCGCGTTGACATCCTATGGGAGCTAGATGTGGTCCCCGTTCCGGCGGGGGGTCATGACCCACAGCTCGAGCAAATCCGCGGGGTGCCGGCCAGGCTCGACGAGGGAGCGGGAGCACTTGAGCCGATCCGCCGGGACGTCGGGCACGAATGGGCGGGCCAACCTCCGGCCGGAGAAGTGCGCCATCTACCCCTGGGTATCCAGCATCGCATCGCCGACGATGTCAGGGCAAGGCCGCCACCCGCTTCCAGTGGAGTCGGCCAGAACCTGGCTGCAGCAGCAATGCTTCTCCGCGCGATGCCAGAGCCATCAACCACCGAGGGGCGGCGAATCCAAGGAGAGCTCAAGAATCTCCTGGAGGGCGCCGCGGTCCGACGGGCCGAAAGCTCCGCCTCCCAAAGGCAGGGGTACCCCTCGGAACATCGTGCCGTGACTTCCCGATTCATGCAGGAAGCCTCGGTCCACACCGGGCGCACGCGCAACATAGCGCCTGCGGCCCCGGGACGCCTCGGCAACGAGCACCATCACCGCGACCGTCGGGCCCACCTCGACGAGAGGGTGCACCGAGGCTACCACCCCAGGCGTGGGGGACGCTACGATAGCGGGGAGGATCGGAGTCCCTCGCCCGAACCACCCGGTCTGCAGGCTTTCAGCCACGCCATACGACGGGCGCCGTTCCCGACCCGGTTCCGAACACCGACTACTATCACAAAGTACTCGGGGGAGATGAGACCGGAACTGTGGCTTGCGGACTACCGGCTGGCCTGCCAACTGGGTGGGACGGACGATGACAACCTCATCATCCGCAACCTCCCCCTGTTCCTCTCCGACACCGCTCATGCCTGGTTGGAGCACCTACCTCCGGGGCAGATCTCCAACTGGGACGACCTGGTCCAAGCCTTCGTCGGCAATTTCTAGGGCACGTACGTGCGCCCTGGGAACTCCTGGGACCTCCGAAGCTGCCGGCAGCAGCCGGGAGAGTCTCTCCAGGACTACATCCGGCGATTCTTGAAGCAGCGCACCGAGCTGCCCAACATCACCAATTTGGATGTCATCGGCGCGTTCCTCGCCTGCACCACCTGCCACGACCTGGTGAGCAAGCTGGGTCGCAAGACCCCCACCAGGGCGAGCGAGCTGATGGACATCGCCACCAAGTTCGCCTCTGGCCAGGAGGCGGTTGAGGCTATCTTCCGGAAGGACAAGCAGCCCCAGGGCCGCCCACCGGAAGATGCCCCCGAGGCGTCAACTCAGTGCGGCGCCGAGAAGAAGGGCAAGAAGAAGTCGCAAGCGAAACGCGACGCCGCCGACGCGGACCTTGTCGCCGCCGCCGAGTACAAGAACCCTCGAAAACCTCCCGGAGGTGCCAACCTCTTCGACAAGATGCTCAAGGAACCATGCCCCTATCATCAGGGGCCCGTCAAGCACACCCTTGAGGAGTGCGCTATGCTTCAGCGCCACTTTCACAGGGCCGGGCCACCCGCGGAGGGTGGCAAGGCCCGCAACAACGACAAGAGGGAGGATCACCAGGCAGGAGAGTTCCCCGAGGTCCGCGACTGCTTCATGATCTACGGTGGGCAAGTGGCAAACGCCTCGGCTCGGCACCGCAAGCAAGAGCGTCGGGAGGTCTGTTCGGTGAAGGTGGCGGCGCCAGTCTACCTAGACTGGTCTGACAAGCCCATCACCTTCGACCAAGCCGACCACCCCGACCACGTGCCGAGCCCGGGGAAATACCCGCTCGTTGTCGACCCCGTCATCGGCGATGTCAGGCTCACCAAGGTCCTCATGGACGGAGGCAGCAGCCTCAACATCATCTACGCCGAGACCCTCGGGCTCCTGCGTGTTGATCTGTCCTCTGTCCGGGCAGGCGCTGCGCCTTTCCACAGGATCATCCTCGGGAAGCGCGTCCAGCCCCTCGGACAACTCGACCTTCCCGTCTGCTTCGGAACGCCCTCCAACTTCCGAAGGGAGACCCTTACGTTCGAGGTGGTCGGGTTCCAAGGAACCTACCACGCAGTACTGGGGAGGCCATGCTACGCGAAGTTCATGGTCGTCCCCAACTACACCTACCTCAAGCTCAAGATGTCGGGCCCTAACAGGGTCATCACCGTCGGCCCCACGTACAAACACGCGTTCGAATGCGACGTGGAGTGCGTGGAGTACGCCGAGGCCCTCGTCGAATCCGAGGCCCTCATCGCCGACCTGGAAAGCCTCTCTAAGGAGGTGCCAGACGTGAAGCGCCACGCCGGGAACTTCGAGCCAGTGGAGACGGTTAAGTCCGTCCCCCTCGACCCCAGCAGCGACGCCTCCAAGCAGATCCGGATCGGCTCCGAGCTCGATCCCAAATAGGAAGCAGTGCTCGTCGACTTTCTCCGCGCAAACGACGACGTTTTCGCGTGGAGTCCCTCGGACATGCCTGACATACCGAGGGATGTCGCCGAGCACTCGCTAGATATCCGAGCTGGAGCCCGACCCGTGAAGCAGCCTCTGCGCCGATTCGACGAAGAAAAGCGCAGAGCCATTGGCGAGGAGATCCACAAGCTAATGGCGGCAGGGTTCATCAAAGAGGTATTCCATCCCGAATGGCTTGCCAACCCTGTGCTTGTGAGAAAGAAAGGAGGGAAATGGCGGATGTGTGTAGACTACACTGGTCTAAACAAAGCATGTCCGAAGGTTCCCTACCCTCTACCTCGCATCGATCAAATCGTGGATTCCACTGCTGGGTGCGAAACCCTGTCTTTCCTCGATGCCTACTCAGGGTATCACCAAATCAGGATGAAAGAGTCCAACCAGCTCACGACTTCTTTCATCACACCCTTCGGCATGTACTGTTATGTCACCATGCCGTTCGGCTTGAGGAATGCGGGTGCGACGTACCAGCGGTGCACGAACCATGTGTTCGGTGAACACATTGGCCGGACGGTCGAGGCCTACGTCGATGACATCATAGTCAAGACGAGGAAAGCCTCCGACCTCCTTTCCGACCTTGAAGTGACATTCCGATGTCTCAAGGCGAAAGGCGTGAAGCTTAATCCCGAAAAGTGTGTCTTTGGGGTTCCCCGAGGCATGCTCTTGGGGTTCATCGTCTCCGAGCGGGGCATCGAAGCCAACCCGGAGAAGATTGCGGCCATCACCAGCATGGGGCCCATCAAGGACTTGAAAGGCGTACAGAGAGTCATGGGATGTCTTGTGGCTCTGAGCCATTTCATCTCACGCCTCGGCGAAAGAGGCCTGCCTCTGTACCGCCTCTTAAGGAAGGCCGAGTGCTTCACTTGGACCCTTGAGGCCGAGGAAGCCCTAGGGAACCTGAAGGCGCTCCTCACCAACGCGCCCGTCTTGGTGCCCCCCCGCTGCCGGAGAAGCCCTCTTGATCTACGTCGCCGCGACCACTCAGGTGGTTAGCGCCGCGATCGTGGTTGAGAGACGAGAAGAAGGGAATGCATTGCCCGTCCAGAGGCCAGTCTACTTCATCAGTGAGGTACTGTCCAAGACCAAGATCCGCTACCCACAAGTTCAGAAGCTGCTGTACGCGGTGATCCTGACGCGGCGGAAGTTGCGACACTACTTCGAGTCTCATCCGGTAACTGTGGTGTCATCCTTCCCCCTGGGGGAGATCATCCAGTGCCGAGAGGCCTCGGGTAGAATCGCAAAGTGGGCGGTGGAAATCATGGGCGAAACAATCTCGTTCGCCCCTTTGAAGGCCATCAAGTCCCAGGTCTTGGCGGACTTCGTGGCTGAATGGGTCGACACCCAGCTCCCAACAGTTCCGATCCAGCCGGAACTCTGGACCATGTTCTTCGACGGGTCGCTGATGAAGACAGGAGCCGGCGCAGGCCTACTCTTCATCTTGCCCCTCGGAAAGCATCTACGCTACGTTCTACGCCTCCATTTCCCGGCGTCCAACAATGTGGCTGAGTACGAGGCTCTGGTCAACGGGTTGCGGATCGCCATCGAGCTAGGGGTCCGACGCCTCGACGCTCGCGGTGACTCGCAGCTCGTCATCGACCAAGTCATGAAGAACTCCCACTGCCACGACCCGAAGATGGAGGCCTACTGCGATGAGGTTCGGTGCCTGGAAGACAAGTTCTACGGGCTCGAGCTCAACCACATCGCCCGGCGCTACAACGAGACTGTGGACGAGCTGGCTAAAATAGCCTCGGGGCGAACAACGGTTCCCCCGGACGTCTTCTCCCGAGACCTGCATCAACCCTCCGTCAAGATCGACGACACGTCCGAGCCCGAGGTACCCTCGGCTCAGTCCAAGGTACCCTAGACTCAGTCCGAGGCACCCTCAGCTCGGCCCGAGGCACCCTCGGTTCAGCCCGAGGTACCCTCGGCCCTCGAGGGTGAGGCACTGCGCGTCGAGGAGGAGCGAAGCGGGGTCACGCCTAATCGAAACTGGCAGACCCCGTACCTGCAATATCTCCACCGAGGAGAGCTACCCCTCGACCGAGCCGAAGCTCGGCGGTTGGCGTGGCGCGCCAAGTCGTTTGTTTTGGTGGGGGACGGGAAAGAGCTCTACCACCACAGCCCCTCAGGCATCCTCCAGCGATGCATTTCCATCGCCGAAGGTCAGGAGCTCCTACAAGAGATACACTCGGGGGCTTGCGGCCATCACGCCGCACCTCGGGCCCTTGTTGGAAACGCCTTCCGACAAGGTTTCTACTGGCTAGCGGCGGTGGCCGACGCCACTAGAATTGTCTGCACCTGCGAAGGGTGTCAGTTCCACGCAAGACAGACCCACCTGCCCGCTCAGGCTCTACAGACGATACCCATAACCTGGCCTTTCGCTGTGTGGGGTCTGGACCTCGTCGGCCCCTTGCAGAAGGCACCCGGGGGCTACACGCACCCCTGGGAAGGGCTGTTCGTCATCGCCAAAGTTCTGAAGCTCGGAACGAACAAGCCGACCGACAGTCAAGGTGAGGTCTACACCAACACTTCGAACATCCAATAGCTACGTCGCTTCTACCCTAAAGATATGTTCAAGATTTTCGTATACCTCGTTCCCACGCAAAATTTGGTCATCAAGGAAGGGTCAGCCTTGCCTCGGCAAAGCCCGACCCTCCCTCGGGGGATAGAAGGGGGGAACCCCCTCTGCGTCAAAATTTTCAATCAAGAAGGCTTCTGCGTTCCCCGCCTATGTCGGAAGCAGGACCCCAAGAAGCGAACGCGGGTGCATGTAAGTGGCAAGGCTGACTGAGCCGAGGGACTCCTATGCCTCTGGGTTACGGATACCTCACTCGTCACCCACCACGAAAAATGACTCCCACTTGGGCAAGCCACCCTGCTACTGACGGGCGGGGCCGGACACGCAAAATGAAAGGAAAAGGGGCACGACTTTATGCTACGATAATAAAGTGTTCAGGCCTCAGCGGTCGCAAAAGACACACGTGCATTCAAAGGAAACTGCTCCAACAGAGTTAGGCGCCGCCCGGGGAAGGAGCCGCGCCTTCGGCTTCGTCCCCACCCTCGGCAAAGTCCACCCCAGCTTCGGACGATGGCGCAGGCGGGAGGATCTCTGCCTCGAAGGTGGTCGCCAGCGTTGCGCTCGGACCCGCGGCGGCCGTGTCGAGCCTCTGGACTTCAGCCAGGGTGGCTTCATCTTCGTCAGGAAGGCAATACCCCTCGCTGACCCGCTCCAGATCCACGACGTAGTGGGAAGCGAGCACGGCGAAGGCCCACCTGACGCCGTGGTGTAGCGCCTCACGGAGTCTGCCGCGCACGTGATCGCCCAAGGCCTGTAGGCGACTTTGAGGGGAGCTTCCTGAGGGGACGTCGCCGAAGCCAAAGACCCGGCAGAAGTCCGAGATGGCCTCGGACATGGCCACGTGGTCGGCCTCCCTCTGCTCGGCCGCCCTGGCAAGCGCCCTGGTGGACTCATCAAGGGCGAACTCAAGCTCTGCGAACAGCCAGAGCGCAAGGCCTCAAACACAAGCGGAGGAAACAAGCTAAAACGAAAACCGGAAATGGCCAGGACATACCTCCAGCCCGGGCACGCTGCTCCGAAGCTGCGGCCTGGGCTACGGCTAGGTCTGCTGCAAGGGCTCCAGCCCGGCTTTCGGCCTCGGCGGCCCGGCCCCAGGATTGGTCTCGCTCATCGGCGACCTGGTCGAACTCCGACTACCGTCGCTGCACCTCTGCGCGTGTCGCTACCGCCTCTGCGCGTGCCACTGCCGCCTCTGCTCTCAGACGGCGGAGAGCAACCGAAGGTCCGCCACCTCGGCGCCCTGCTGTGAGAGGCGCGTAGTAGCCCCGGCAAGCGAGGTCCTCAGGGATCGCAACGAGCCCCAGATATCGACCTCGTGGCGGATGAACGACGACTTGGCGGCGCTCAGATCCATCAGATCCTGAGGGAAGGAAGCGGGGCGTCACAAAAGACGCCTTGGTCACAAAAAATTATGCCTGAAACCATTACCTGGAGGATCTTGGGGACGTCCCTGCAGAAGACCTCTAGCGATGACCGGAGCGACCCCACCGTTGCCTCGGCACACTCGCGGAGCTCGTCCCAAGACTGCTCCTCCCGCTCATCGTTAAGAACGAAGAAGAGATCCGAAGCCTCACGGGTCCAGAACCGGAGCAACTGGCGCCGCCCCTCGGAGCTCCGCCGCGCAGGGACAAGGCTTCCGCTCGGCGGGACAGACCGCGTCTCCACGCCCCCTCCTCCGAGGCACCGAGCGCCGACGCCTCGGCCATCTCAGCGTCGGCAGCAACGGGTCGCTCCTCGACTGGGACGGCAGTGACTTCAGCAGCAGCAGGCGCCAGCACCGGCGGCATGTCCGGTGGGCCCGAGGCCACGTCCGCGCCAGCCGCCTCCTCCAGCACGATGGCCGCCTCGGCAGAAGAGCCGGCCTCGGGAACTCGCTCCACGACGACTGGTGCCGCCTGAGCCCCCCGCTGTGGAGCGCCTTGCGAGAAGGTTAGCTGGACAGCGAGGCCTGGCGAGGCACTGACTGCGGAGGCCGACGCCGTCTTAAGGGCTTTCCGGGGAGCCAGGTCGGTCAGGCCATAGCTTCGCTTGATGAGGAGGAAAGCAAAGTCGCGGTCGGGACATATGAATGAGGAGCCAGGACGAAGACGTTCCAAAGTACTTACCCGCTCCGGGCCATGATCAACCGCGCCTGCGGAGAGGTCTCTCGGATCTCGACCCCCGAAGGTACCACCGAGGTCCGCCTCGCCGCCAGCTTCGGTACCGTCCTCGCCTGGGGCACCTTCGACGCCAGGGTGACGGACTGCCCAAGCGCTGCCACGGCAACCTGAGGGCCGCTCTCCTGCGCTGCCGGCGTGGGCGACGGCTCTCGGGGGACAGACGCCTCGGCATGACTCCCCGGGGTCACCTCGACTTCCCCGGCCGAGGGGTCAAGTACCCCCTCAGCCTGCCCCCGCTCTTCGGGTCGGGGCCTCGGCGTCCCGACTCCGGGAACTGACGGCGCCAGCCCGCTCGGGGGCTGGCTTGACGACTCCTGGCCTAGCCTCAAACCCAGGCTGAGGCCGAGGCGGGCAGCCATGTCGTCATCCTCGTCATCACCTTCATCATCGTCGTCGTCGTCAGGCGTTTCCGGTGACGGCTCCTTTGGGAGTCCCTCCCTCTCCTGCCGACGGCGGAGCTTTTCCAAGGCATCTCGGGCTCGCGTCCGCTCGCGGGCCCGGGCCTTCTCCGCGTCCTTCTTTTTCTTCTTCTCCTCCGCGGCTACCCGCCGCACTGCTCGGTCCACCGCGTCCTCCGGGACCCGTGGCCGGGAAGGCTTGTGCCACCCTACCTCCTGGGGACAGATGGAAATCCCGACCGTAAGGACCAAGGGCAACCTGACGCAAGGAGAAGGAAGGAGCGGACACTCACCAGGGTCACACACCCGTGGTCGGGGCGCATCAAGGGCTGAGAGAAGGCACTGGCGTCCGTTTTTCCCGACGCGACAGCCACCCGCCCGTGGAGAACGTTGATGGGAAGAGGATCTGAGGACATCCGCGAGCCCTCCAAGTCAGTCTCCGACGTCATCTCCCAAAGCGGCAACCGCCGCTCCGCCAAGGGAAGCACCCTACGGCGGTGAATGGCGGCAATCACTCCCGCGGCGGTGAGCCCTCCTTTCCGCAACACCTCCAGGGCCTTGAGAAGGGGCTCGAGGTTCTTCTGTCTGTCGTGCGGGGTCCCGTAGCACCAAGCATCGGCGGCGGCGGTGACCACTCGCTGAGAAAACGGCGGGAGCATCTCGCCGTCATTCCGGAGGTAGAACCACCGGTGCTGCCACCCTTTATTCGAGGACGCAAGGATGGCGGGGATGTACAGCGACGCCCGCGACTGCCTCAGCTGGAGGATGCAACCGCCGGCCCGCACTGCCGCGCGGACCCTTCTCTCCCTCATCGGAGAAGCAAAAAGCTCCGTGGAAAAGAGATGAGTCCACAAGTCCCAGTGGGGGGCGATCCCCAAGTATCCTTCGCACACCGCTACGAAGATGGTGGCTTGAGAGATGGAGTTGAGGCTGAGGTTGTGCAACTCCACCTCATAGTTGTACAGGATCGCCCGCATGAAGCGGCTCACCGGCACACCGAACCCCCGCTCGTGGAAGGAGACGAAGCTCACGACGTACCCCGGCGGCGGGGACGGGGCGGCTCCGCTCGCGGGAGGAATCCACTCCGGCTGCCTCTCATCAGAGAGAGGGCGAAGTAAACCCTCGGCAACAAGATCCTCCAGGTCATCCGCTGTGACCGTGGAGAAAGGCCATGGATCGCGCGGCGAGATGATGGTCACCCGGTCGGCCATCACCGAGCAAAAGGGGTGGCGGCGGAAAGGACTGGGTGGGTGGTTTCCTTTTCTCCGGCTAAACCTCTCAGGTTGCGAAAACCTAAGGAGGAGACGAGAAGCGGAGCAAAGAACCGTCACCAGACCCTCCCCCGAAGTATATAAAGACCAAGGCGAGACCCGTTCAACGTTTCACCCGGACCCGCCACGGGATTCAAAGACCCGAAGCGAAATGGCCGTTCCTCGAACGGCTCGCGCACGCGCAACGGCCACCCCGCGAACCGCCCGCTCCGTCGCATTAACTCCGTGGCGGGACAGGCGGCGCCTCTGGCAGGAGAAGCAAGCGACGCTTTGCCTTCGCCATAACGACCGCGTCCAAAAAGGTACGCCGCGTCATTCGATTTCGTATCCTTTTCTTTTTCCTCTTTCTCTCTCTTGCAACAGGGACCGGGAAAGGGGGATACCCCGAAAAGGATCCTTCTCCATGAAGGAAACAGGCTCCGAGCCTCCCTACTGATCAGGGGTTCGAAGGCTGGCCCCTCGGAGGGGTTTAACAGCCGCCTCAGAGTGCGTGGGCTCCACACCCACTACTGGTCAGAGCTTCGAAGGCCGGCCCCTCGGAAGGGTTACATGGCCGCCTCAGGCCACTCGGGCTCCGCGCCCACTACTGATCAGGGGTTCATAGGTTGGCCCTCGAAGGGTTCATAGCCGCCTCAGACACAGAGCGAGGGATGACCATGGGTACGTTCGATACATAACCAAGGCTCGGGCTACGCTCCCGAGGTACCCTAGGACATTTCCGAGACCAGCGGGAACGATCTTGTAACGGAATCCCATCAGAGGGAGGCATCGAGCCCTCGGACCCCGTCGACAGGGGACCGGGTCCGGCAGATCACCCGCAGGTACTTTTGGGCGCGCCTCTGGGCCTCTAGCCGACCCCTAACAAATGGGGCACGGACGTCCGCTCGGATTACCCGCCAGCAGCTCACCGGAGACACCATGTTTGGCGCCCTCCGAGAGCAACATGGCGCTTTCCCCCCCTCCTCCTTGCGGAAAGGCGACGCAGGGGCGTATGTAAAAAAGTCGAGTCTGTCCCTAACCGTCCTCTCGCCCTGTGCAGAGGCTCGGGGGCTGCTCTCGCAAACCCGGCTCCGGCCAAACCGTTGACAGCGTCAACATACCAGCCCGAGAACTTGGGACCCGACCGTGCACCCGGGCTACGGCCAGCTCGCATGAGGGAACAACCAGACCAGCCGAAGCATTGCGCGAGGCATTAAGACCTCAGAGGAGTCAAACCACTCCTCCGAGGCCTCGGGGGCTACACCCGGCGGGTGCGCTCGCGCGCACCCACCGGAACAAAACGCAACCGAGAAAGGCTGGTCCCCTTGCAAAAAAGTGCGACGAAAGCCTCCAAGCGAGTGTTAACACTCCCTTCGAGGCTCGGGGGCTACTGTCGGGGACCATAATTAGGGGTACCCTCAAGGCTCCTAATTCTCAGCTGGTAACCCCCATCAGCACAAAGCTGCAAAGGCCTGATGGGTGCGACTAAGTCAGGGATCGGTCCATTCGAGGGACTCGATCACGCCTCGCCCGAGCCCAGCCTCGGGCAAGGGCAGCCGACCCCGGAGGATCTCCGTCTCTCCCGAGGCCCCCTCCAGCGACGAACATACTTTCGGCTCGCCCGAGGCCCAGTCTTCGCCAAGAAGCAACCCTGGCCAAATCGCCACGCCAACCGACCAAATCGCAGGGGCATTTAATGCAAAGGTGGTCTGACACCTTTATCCTGACGCGCGTCCTCCAGTCGACAGAGCCGAAGTGACCGCAGTCACTTCGCCGCTCCACTGACCGGCCTGACAGAAGGACAGCGCCGCCTGCGCCGCTCCGACTGCTGTGCCACTCGACAGAGTGAGGCTGACAGGCAGTCAGGCCCGGCCTCAGGCACCATAGGAAACTCCGCTCCGCCCGACCCAGGGCTCGGACTCGAGCTCAACCCCGGAAGACGGCAAACTCCGCTCCGCCCGACCCAGGGCTCGGACTCGGGCTCAGCCCCAGAAGACGACGAACTCCGCTTCGCCCGACCCAGGGCTCGGACTTAGCCCTGGCTTCAGCCGACGGTCTCCGCCTCGCCCGACCCAGGGGCTCGGACTCGACCTCGGCCACGCAAGACAGACTCGACCTCGACCTCGGAGGAGCCTCCACATCGCCCAACCTAGGGCGCAGACCGACCACGTCAACAGGAGGCGCCATCATTACCCTACCCCAAGCTGACTCAGGCTACGGGGAACAAGACCGGCGTCCCATCTGGCTCGCTCCGCCAGACAAGTAATGATGGCACCCCGCACGCTCTTTGACGACGGTGGCTCTCAGCCCCCTTACGGAAGCAAGAGGACGTCAGCAAGGACTCAACAGCCCCGACAGCTGTCCTTCCGCCAGGCTCCAGCGCTCCTCCGACGGCCACAACACCACACGAACTGGGTGCCAAAACCTCTCCGGCTGCCATGATGGCATGTACTTAGGGTGCTAGCTCTCCTCCGCTAGACACGTTAGCACTCTGCTACACCCCCATTGTACACCTGGATCCTCTCCTTGCGCCTATAAAAGGAAGGACCAGGGCCCTCTTACAGAAGGTTGGCCACGCGGGGAAGGGGACGGGACAGGCGCTCGCGTGAGGCCGCTCGCTCCCCCTCCCGCATGGACGCTTGTAACCCCCTACTGCAAGCGCACCCGACCTGGGCGCGGGACAAACACGAAGGCCGCGGGATTTCCACCTCTCTCTCTCTCGCTCCGGCTGCCTTTTCTTCCCCCCTTCTCGCTCCGTCTCGCGCCGACCCATCTGGGCTGGGGCACATGGCGACATTTCACTCGTCGGCCCAGGGACCCCCCGGTCTCGAAACGCTGACAGCTACGTTACTATGCAATTTGGTTTGAGGAATGTGGGTGCGGCATACCAAAGGTGCATGAACCACGTGTTTGGTGAACACATTGGTCGAACGGTCGAGGCTTACGTCGATGACATCGTAGTCAATACGAGGAAAGCCTCCGACCTCCTTTCCGATCTTGAAACGACATTCCAGTGTCTCAAGGCGAATGGCGTAAAACTCAATCCCGAGAAGTGCGTCTTCGGAGTCCCCCGAGGCATGCTCTTGGGGTTCATCGTCTCCAAGCGGGGCATCGAGGCCAACCCGGAGAAAATCGCGGCCATCACCAACATGGGGTCCATCAAGGAGTTGAAAGGCGTACAGAGGGTCATGGGATGCCTTGCGGCTCTGAGCCGCTTCATCTTGCGCCTCGGCAAAAGAGGCCTACCTCTGTACCGTCCCTTAAGAAAGACCGAGTGCTTCACTTGGACCCCTGAGGCCGAGGAAGCCCTCGGGAACCTGAAGGCGCTCCTCACGAACGCACCCATCTTAGTGCCCCCCGCTGCCGGAGAAGCCCTCATGATCTACGTCGCCGCCACCACTCAGGTGGTCAGCGTCGCGATCGTGGTTGAGAGTCGAGAAGAAGGGCATTCATTGCACGTCCAGAGGCCGGTCTACTTCATCAGTGAGGTACTGTCCGAGACCAAGATCCGCTACCCACAAATTCAGAAGCTGCTATATGCAGTGATTCTGACACGGCGGAAGTTGCGACACTACTTCGAGTCTCATCCGGTGACTGTGGTGTCATCCTTCCCCCTGGGGGAGATCATCCAGTGCCGGGAGGCCTCGGGTAGGATTGCAAAGTGGGCGATGGAGATCATGGGCGAGACGATCTCGTTCGCCCCTCGGAAGGCCATCAAGTCCCAAGTCTTGGCGGACTTTGTGGCTGAATGGGTCGACACCCAGCTTCCAGCAGCTCCGATCCAACCGGAACTCTGGACCATGTTTTTCGACGGGTCGCTGATGAAAACAGGGGCAGGCACGGGCCTGCTCTTCATCTCGCCCCTTGGGAAGCACCTCCGCTACGTGCTGCGCCTCCATTTCCCGGTGTCCAACAACGTGGCTGAGTACGAGGCTCTGGTCAACGGGTTGCGCATCGCCATCGAGCTAGGGGTCCGACGCCTCGACGCTCGCGGTGACTCGCAGCTTGTCATCAACCAAGTCATGAAGAACTCCCACTGCTGCGACCCGAAGATGGAAGCCTACTGCGACGAGGTTCGGTGCCTGGAAGACAAGTTCTACGGGCTCGAGCTCAACCACGTCGCCCGACGATACAATGAGACTACGGACGAGCTGGCTAAGATAGCCTCGGGGCGGACAACGGTTCCCCTAGACGTCTTCTCTCGAGATCTACATCAACCCTCAGTCAAGACCGACGACACGCCCGAGCCCGAGAAAGCCTCGGCCCAGCTCGAGGCACCCTTGGCTCAACCCGAGGCGCCCCCGGCTCAGCCCGAGGCACCCTCGGCCCCCGAGGGTGAGGCACTGCGCATCGAGGAAGAGCGGAATAGGGTCCCACCTAATCGAGACTGGCAGACCCCGTACCTGCAATATCTCCACCGAGGAGAGCTGCCCCACGACCAAGCCGAAGCTCGGCGACTGGCGCGGCGCGCCAAGTCGTTCGTCTTGCTGGGGGACGGGAAGGAGCTCTACCACCGCAGCCCCTCAGGCATCCTCCAGCGATGCATATCCATCGCCGAAGGCCAGGAGCTCTTACAAGAAATACACTCGGGGGCTTGTGGTCATCACGCAGCGCCTCGAGCCCTTGTTGGAAACGCTTTCCGACAAGGTTTCTACTGGCCAACCGCGGTGGCCGACGCCACTAGAATTGTCCGCACCTGCCAAGGGTGTCAATTCTACGCGAGGTAGACCCACCTGCCCGCTCAGGCTCTGCAAACAATACCCATCACCTAGCCGTTTGCTGTGTGGGGTCTGGACCTCGTCGGTCCCTTGCAGAAGGCACCCGGGGGCTACACGCACCTGCTGGTCGCCATCAACAAATTCTCCAAGTGGATCGAGGTCCGACCCCTAAACAGCATCAGGTCCGAACAGGCGGTGGCATTCTTCACCAACATCATCCATCGCTTTGGGGTCCCAAACTCCATCATCACCAACAACGGCACCCAGTTCACTGGCAGAAAGTTCCTGGACTTCTGCAAGGATCACCACATCCGGGTGGACTGGGCCGCCGTGGCTCACCCCATGACGAATGGGCAGGTAGAACGTGCCAACGACATGATTCTGCAAGGACTCAAGCCGAGGATCTACAACGACCTCAACAAGTTCGGCAGGCGATGGATGAAGGAACTCCCCTCGGTGGTCTGGAGTCTGAGGACAACGCCGAGCCGAGCCACGGGCTTCACACCATTCTTTCTAGTCTATGGGGCCGAGGCCATCTTGCCCACAGACTTAGAATACGGTTCCCCGAGGACGAGGGCGTACGACGACCAAAGCAATCGAACCAACCGAGAAGACTCACTGGACCAGATGGAAGAGGCTCGGGACATGGCCTTACTACACTCGGCGCGGTATCAGCAGTCCCTACGACGCTACCACGCCCGAGGGGTTCGGTCCCGAGACCTCCAGGTGGGCGACTTGGTGCTTCGGCTGCGACAAGACGCCCGAGGGCGGCACAAGCTTACGCCTCCCTAGGAAGGGCCATTCATCATCGCCAAGATTTTGAAGCCCGGAACATACAAGCTGGCCAACAGTCAAGGCGAGGTCTACAACAACGCTTGGAACATCCGACAGCTACGTCGCTTCTACCCTTAAGATGCTTTCAAGTTGTTCATACACCTCGTTCACATACATAATCTAACCATCAAGGAAGGGTCAGCCTTGCCTCGGCAAAGCCCGACCCACCCTCGGGGGCTAGAAGGGGCGAACCCCCTCTGCGTCAAAATTTTCCTCGAAAAAAGTCTTCCATCAAAAAGACTTTCGCGTCTCCCAGCTATATCAGTAACAGGACCCCAAGAAACGAATAAGGGTGCATGTAAGTGGCAAGGCCGACCGAGCCGAGGGATTCCTACGCCTCTGGGATACGGATACCTCACTCGTCGCCTACCACGAAAAATAACTCTTACTTGGGTAAGCAATCCTGCTACTGACGAACGAGTCCAGATACACAAAACAGGAGGAAAAGAAACACAACCTTATATTACGATGATAAAGTGTTCGGGCCTCGGCGGCGCAAAAGACACACATGCATTCAAAATAAACTGCTCCGGCAGAATCAGGCGTCGCCCGGAGAAGGAGTCGCGCCCTCGGCTTCGTCTCCACCCTCGGCGAGATCCGCCCCAGCCTCGGACGACGGCGCAAGCGGGAGGATCTCTGCCTCGAGGGTGGTCGCCAGCACCGCGCTTGGGCCCACGGCGGCCGCGTCAAGCCTCTGGACTTCGGCCAGGGCAGCTTCATCTTCGTCAGGAAGGCAATACCCCTCGCTGACCCACTCCAGATCCACGTCATAGTGGGAAGCGAGCACGGCGAAGGCCCGCCTGACGCCGTGATGCAGCGCATCGCGGAGTCTGCCGCGCGCATGGTCACCCAAGGCCTGCAGCCGACTTTGAGGGGAGCTTCCCGAGGGGACGTCGTCGAAGCCAAAGACCCGGTAGAAGGCCGAGATGGCCTCGGACATGGCCGCGTGGTCGGCCTCCCTCTGCTTGGCCGCCTGAGCAAGCGCCTTGGCGGACTTATCAAGGGCAGACTCGAGCTATGCGAATAACCAAAGCAGAAGACTTCAAACACGAGTTGAGGAACGAAGACGAATCAAAATCTTAAAACAGCCAAGACATACCTTCAGCTCGGGCGCGTTGCTCCGAGGATGTGGCTTGGGCCACGGCTAGGTCTGCCGTGAAGGCCCCGGCCCGAGCAGACGCCTCGGCTAACTGGACTCCAAGAGCCTCAGCCCGGCTTTCAGCCTCGGCGGCCCGGCCCCGAGATTGGTCCCGCTCGCTGATGACCTGGCCAAGCTCCAACTGCTGCCGCTGCGCCTCTGCGCGTGCCGCTGCTGCCTCTGCTCCCAAATCGACACAGAGCAACCGAAGGTCCGCCACCTCGGCGCTCCGTTGGGAGAGGCGCTCGGTAGCCCTAGCAAGCGTGGTCCTCAGAGACCGCAGCGAACCCCAGACATCGGCCTCGCGGCGGATGAACGACGACTTGGCGGCGCTCAGATCCGTCAGATCCTGAGGGAAGGAAGCGGGGCGTCACAAAGAACGCCTTAATCACGTGAAAGGTATGCTTGAAATCATTACCTAGAGGATCTTGGGAACGTCCCTGCAAAGGACCTCCAAGGTTGACCGAAGCGACCCCACCGTTGCCTCGGCACACTCACGAAGCCCGTCCCAAGACTGCTCCTCTCGCTCATCGTCAAGAACGAAGAGGCGATCCGAGGCCCCATGGGTCCGGAACCGGAGCAACTGACGCCGCCCGTCGGGACTGCGCCGTGCGGGGACAAGGTTGCCGCTCCCCGGGATGGGTCGCGGTTCCGCGCCCCCCTCCAAGGAGGCACCAAGTAGCGACGCCTCGGCCATCTCAGCATCGGCGGCAACGGGTGACTCCACGGCCAGAACGGCAACGGCCTCGACAGCAGCCGGTGCCAGCGCCGGCAACATGTCTGGTGGGCTCGAGGCCACAGCCGTGCCAGCGGCCTCCCCCAGCGCGACGGCCGCTTCGATAGAGGAGTCAGCCTCAGGGGCTCGCCCCACGGCAACTGGTGCCGCCTGAGCCCCCCGTTGTGGGTCGTATTGCGAAGGGGTCAGCTGGCCGGCGAGGCCCAGCGCGGCACTAGCTGTAGAAGCCGACGCCGTCTTGAGGACCTTCCGGGGAGCCAGACTGGTCGAACTGTGCCTCCGCTTGCTAAGGAGAAAGGGAAAATCAGGATCAGGACATACGAAGGAGGAGCCAGGACGAAGATATCCTAAGATACTTACCCACTCTGGGCCATGATCAATCGTGCCTATGGGGAGGTCTCTCGAACCTCGATCCCCGAAGGTACCATCGAGGTCTGCCCCGCTGCCGGCTTCGGTATCGTCCTTGCCTTGGGTGCCAGAGGCACCCGAGGGACGGACTGCCCAGGTGCAGCCACGACGACCCGAGGATCGCCCTCCTGCGCAGTCGGCACGGGCAACGGTTCTCGGGGAACAGGCAGCTCGGCCTCACTCCCCGGGGTCACCTCAACTACCTCGGCCGAGGGGTCAAGTACCCCCTCGGTCTGCCCCCATTCTTCGGACCGAGACCCCAACGTCCCAGCCCCAGATACCGATGGCGCCAGCTCGCTCGGGGGCTGGCTTGACGACCCCTGGCCCAGCCTCAGATCCGAGCTGAGGCCGAGGCGGGCAGCCATGTCGTCGTCTTCTTCATCGTCTTCATCGTCGTCGTCGTCATCAGGTGTCTCCAGCGATGGCTCCCTAGGGAGCCCATCCCTCTCCTGTCGACGACGAAGCCTTTCCAAGGCGTCCCGTGCCCACGTCCGCTCGCGGGCCCGAGCTTTCTTCGCGTCCTTCTTCTCCTTCCTCTTCTCCGCGGCGACCCTCCGCGTAGCTCGGTCCACCGTGTCCTCCGGGACCGGTGGCAGGGAAGGCTTGTGAGCCCCTACCTCCTAGAGACGGACAAAAAGTCTCGACTGTGAGAACCAAGGGCAATCCGACACAATAAGAAAGAAGGGGCGGACACTCACCAGGGACACACACCCGCGATCGGGATGCATCGAGGGCTAGGAAAAGGCGCCGGCCTCTAACTTCCCCACCGTGCCGGCTACCCGCCTGTGGAGGTCGTCGGTGCGAAGGGGGTCCGAGGACATCTGCAAACCCTCCAAGTCGTCCCCTGGCGTCATCTCCCAAAGCGGCAGCCGCCGCTCCGTCAAGGGGAGCACCCTCCGGCGATGAATGGCGGCAACCACCCCTGCGGCGGTGAGCCCTCCTTCTCGCAGCTCCTCCAGGGCCTTCAAAAGGGGCCAGAGATTCTTCTGTCTGTCACGTGGGGTCCCGTAGCGCCAGTTATCGGCGGTGGCGGTCACCACTCGCTGAGAAAACGACGGGAGCCTCCCGTCGTCATTTCGGAGATAAAACCATCGGCGCTGCCACCCTTTTTCGAAGACGCGAGGATGGCAGGGATGTACTACAGCGCCCGCGCCTGCCTCAGCTGGAGGATGCAGCCACCGGCCCACACCGCCATGCGAACCCTTCTTTCCCCCGTCGGCGAGGCAAAAAGCTCCACGGAGAAGAGATGGATCCACAGGTCCCAGTGGGGGCAATCCCCAAATATCCTTCACAAACCGCCGCGAAGATGGCGGCTTGCGAGATGGAGTTGGGACTGAGGTTGTGCAGCTCCACCCTGTAGACGTGCAGAATCGCCCGCATAAAACGGCTTGCCGGCACTCCGAACCCCCACTCGTGAAATGAGACGAAGCTCACCACATACCCCGGCGGCGGGGACGGGGCGGCTCCGCTCGGAGGGGCCATCGACTCCGGCTGCGAGTCACCGGAGAGAGGGCGAAGCAAACAATCAGCAACAAGGGCCTCCAGGTCATCCGCCGTGACGGTGGAGAAAGGCCACGGGTCGCGCGGTGAAACAATGGTCACCCGGTCGGCCATCACCAAGCAGAAGAGGTGGCGGCGGAAAGGACTGGGTGCGCGGTTTCCTTTCTCTGGCTATTCCCTCGGGTTGTGAAAACCTAAGTAGGAGGTGAGCAGCAGAGTAAAGAACCGTCACCGGTCCCTCTGCCGAATATATAAAGGCCCAGACGAGACCCGTTCAACTCTTCGCCCGAACCCGCCGCGAGATTCAAAACTCAAAGCGAGACGCCCATTCCTCGAACGGCTCATGCACGCACAACGGCCGCCCCGTGAGCCACTCGTCCCGTCGCATTAACTCTGTGACAGGACAGGCGGCACCTTTGGCAGGCGAAGCAGGCGACGCTTCACCTCCGCCATGATGACCACGTCAAAAAAGGTGCGCCACATCATTCGATTTCGTATCCTTTTCCACTTCCTCTTTCTGTCTCTTGCCACAGGGACCGGGAAAGGGGATACTCCGAAAGGGATCCTTCTCCACGAAGGAAGCGGGCTCCGAGCCCCCCTACTGATCAGAGGTTCGAAGGCTGGCCCCTCGGAAGGGTTCAACAGCCGCCTCAGAGCACTCGGGTTCCACGCCCACTACTGGTCAGAGGTTCGAAGGTTGGCCCCTCGGAAGGGTTCAACGGCCGCCTCAGGCCACTCGGGCTCCGCGCCCACTACTGATCAGGGGTTCGTAGGCTGGCCCCCGAAGGGTTCAGACAGCCGCCTCAGAGCACGCAGAGCGAGGGATGACCCTGGGTACGTTCGATACATAACCAAGGCTCGGGCTACGCTCCCGAGGTACCCTAGGACATTTCCGAGACCTACGGGAACGATTTTGTAACGGAATCCCACCAGAGGGAGGCATCGAGCCCTTGGACCCCGTCAAAAGGGGACCGGGTCCGGCAAATCACCCGCATGTACTTTTGGAGCGCGCCTCCGAGCCACTAGCCGACCCCTAACGAATGGGGCACGGGCGCCCACTCGGATTACCCATTAGCAACTCACTGGAGACACCATGTTTGGCGCCCTCCGAGGGCAACATGGCGCTTTCCCCCCCTCCTCCTTGCGGAAAGGCGACGTAGGGGCGTATGAAAAAAGCCGAGTCTATCCTTGACCATCCTCTCGCTCTGTGCGGAGGCTCGGGGGCTGCTCTCGCAAACCCGGCTCCGGCCAAACCGTTGACAGCGTCAACATACCAGCCCGAGAACTTGGGACTCGACTATGCACCCGGGCTATGGCCAGTTCGCATGAGGGAACAACCAGACCGACCGAAGCATCACGAAACGCGCTAAGACCTCGAAGGAGTCAAATCACTCCTCCGAGGCCTCGGGGGCTACACCCACCGGAACGAAACGCAACCGAGAAAGGCCGGTCCCCTTGCAAAAAAGTGCGACAAAAGCCTCCAAGCGAGTATCCACACTCCCTTCGAGGCTCGGGGGCTACTGTCGGGGACCATAATTAGGGGTACCCCCAAGACTCCTAATCTCAGCTGGTAACCCCCATCAGCACAAAGCTGCAAAGGCCTGATGGGTGCGATTAAGTCAAGGCTCAGTCCACTCAAGGGACATGATCTCGCCTCGCCCGAGCCCAGCCTCGGGCAAGGGCAGCCGACCCCGGAGGATTCACGTCTCGCCCGAGGGCGCCCTCAAGCAATGGACACACCTTCGGCTCGCCCGAGGCCCAGTCTTCGCCAAGAAGCAACCTTGGCCAGATCGCCACGCCGACCGACTGTATCACAGGAGCATTTAATGCAAGGATGGCCTGACACCTTATCCTGACGAGCGCTCTTCAGTTGACAGAGCCGAAGTGACCGCAGTCACTTCGCCGCTCCACTGACCGACCTGACAAGAAGACAGCGCCACCTGCGTCGCTCCGACTGCTGTGCCACTCGACAGAGTGAGGCTGACAGCAGCCAAGTCCGGCCTCGGGTGCCATAGGAAGCTCCGCCTCGCCCGACCCTAGGGCTCGGCCCCCGTCTCGGCCTCGGACGACGAACTCCGCCTCGCCCGACCCTAGGGCTCGGACTCAGCCTCGGCTCCGGAAGACGACGAACTCCGCCTCGCCCGACCCCAGGGCTCGGACTCAGCATCGGCTCCGGAAGACGACGAACTCCGCCTCGCCCGACCCCAGGGCTCGGACTCAGCCTCGGCTCCGGAAGACGACGAACTCCGCCTCGCCCGACCCCAGGGCTCAGACTCAGCCTCGGCTCCGGAAGACGACGAACTCCGCCTCGCCCGACCCCAGGGCTCGGACTCAGCCTTAGCCTCGGACGATGGTCTCCGCCTCGCCCGACCCGGGGCTCGGACTCGACCTCGACCTCGGAAGACAGACTCGACCTCGACCTCGGAGGAGCCTCCGCCTCGCCCGACCTAGGGCTCGGACCGACCACGTCATAGGGGGGCCATCATTACCCTACTCCTAGCTAGCTCAGGCTACGGGGAACAAGACCGGCATCCCATCTGGCTCGCCCCGGTAAAAAATAACGATGGCGCCCCGCGTGCTCCATTACGACGGCGGCTCTCAGCCCCTTACGGAAGCAAGGAGACGTCAGCAAGGACTCGACAGTCCCGACAGCTGTCCTTCCGCAAGGCTCCAGCGCTCCTCCGACTGCCACGACATCACATGAATAGGGTGCCAAAACCTCTCCGGCTGCCACGACGGCATGTACTTAGGGCTCTAGCTCCTCCCTGCTAGACACGTTAGCACACTGCTACATCCCCCATTGTACACCTGTGTAGCATCCCAAAAATTCAAATCTTGAAAATTTCTCAAACTCGCTCTAAATTCAAAATGAATTTCAAATTTCATTTCAAAATGTTTGTTTGCGAGTTGATATCAACAAATAAAGTATAGTGGTCTATTTTCTCTCCAAAATCCTCCTCAAAATATTCGACAAATATTTCCCCAGTGATCACCCTCAAACTCTTTCAAGAAATACTGCTCAGATATTTCCCCAGTGATCCCCTCTGATTCTTTCTAGAAATACTGCCCAGATATTCCACCAATATTCCTCCAAATATTTTCCTCCTGAGAAATACCTTCTGAATCATTTTTGAAGTCCCCACAAATATTTTCTTCAAAACTTTCCTCATGCTCATACGTATACGTATGCCTCCAGTGTCATACGGTGAGCTCTACAAGCTAATCTCACTTATACAAGACAAATACATGCTAATCTCCCACTAATCCTCTCATCCTCCCACTAATCCTCTCATCCCTCCCCCTAATCCCCCCACCATGGCTATAAATAGAGGGGCAAGGGCCTCCTCTCATCCCACCCCAAGCCATTTCATGGCAACTCTTCCCGCCCCCCCCCACACACACACACCCACTCCATGTTCCACACAAGCACACACTAGCACAAGGATCGTTCGATCGTTCTTTGATCGTTCGTCCCCTGTTCTTAGTTCGTTCGTTCGTTCGTCCGATCGTTCGATCGTTCGTCTGATCGTTCATGGTTCGTTCGTCCGTTCGTCCGATCGTTCGATCGTTCGTTCGTCCAAATAATCTTTTTCCTACCGTTATGCTGCCGAAATTCCGATCGTTCGTTCGTTCAATCATTCGATCGTTCATCGTTCGTTCATAGTTCCTATTCATCGTTCATCGTTCGTTCATAGTCCCTATTCATCGTTCTTCCAAATAATCTTTGTCCTGCCGTTATGCTGCTGAAATTCCGATCGTTCGTTCGTTCGATCATTCGATCGTTCGTCCGTTCGTTCATCCAAATAATCTTTGTCCTGCCGTTATGCTGCCGAAATTCCGATCGTTCGCTCGTTCGATCATTCGATCGTTCATCATTCGTTCATAGTTCCTATTCATCGTTCATCGTTCATTCATGGTCCCTATTCATCGTTCTTCCAGATAATCTTTGTCCTGCCGTTATGCTGCCGAAATTCTGATCGTTCGTTCGATCATTCGATCGTTCGTCCGTTCGTTCATAGTTCCTATTCATCGTTCATCGTTCGTTCATAGTTCCTATTCATCGTTCATTGTTCGTTCATACGACTATTCACCATCACTATTCACCGTTACTATTCATCATTACTATTCACTGACACTATTCACCATCGTTACTATTCAATGTTACTATTCATTGTCGTTACTATTCATCATCGTTACTACTCATCGATGATATCTAGTAACTTTTTATCGTCACTATTCATCGTTACTATTCATCGATTAGCCGATCACCACAAATTTCAACTACTCATACATCATGCTGTCCAGTCCACCTAAGACCAGCCAGACCCATATTCCAGTCATACGAACTCCGGTGACTGTGATTTTCCTTCCAGTGGGAACTTCCCATCTGGTCACCCATCCCAGGTTTCTCCAAGTTGAGCACGCTTAACTTTAAGATTCCTTCGAACCAGGCTTCCAAACTCCGATTCCAATAATTCTTGTTTCTAAATTCTTATCAAACTATTCCCTATCCAACCATGTCATCCCTTAAACATGGTCCATATTCCAGAAAGCTCCCAAAATACTCTTGTCCCATATTCTGTCTATAACTCTCCTATTCATACTAAGTCAGACGATTCATTCGTCACTATTCTCACCAACAGTGAACTTCACTGTGCTACACCACATACACCCAGCTACCCTCTCCCTCTCCACACACACTCAACACCCTCAGCCAAGGAAAACACCCCACCCACTCAGTTACTCCGCTCTGCCAGCTACACGCATAATGTCGCTTCGCCTCCAGTCCACCCTCCTGGTAAGCACCTCCGCTCCACCACTAGTAGTATCTCAACACCACATGATACATATTCTACTCAAGACTCTACCCATCCATGTATCGCTATTTTGACCACTATACTAAATATTTGTTGCTATACTTGTTGGTTTGTATGTTTGCTTATTCATGTTACATAGTTATGGGAGCGTTCGTGCCGTCTCGTGGAGGCCAGATCTGCAAGTCTACGCCACGCAGTGGAGCTAGAAGCCAGTTCCGCGAGCTCCCCTTCCCCCTTCGCCGAATAAGCACGGCAAGCTCACTGGATCCCTTTGATGCATAAATTACCTATGTTTTTCAACCACAACCCTCAGCCTGTTATTTTATGCATGATATGATTTTGAGACAAGTTATTATGGCCACCCAAACCGCTTGCCGCAATCAATCCCTGATATATTTGTTACAAATGATTTGAGAAAAGGTGTGAGTTTTCAAAAGAAAATGCTTTTCAACATGTGTATGATGAAGGGTTTTCACCCTTATCACCTTGTGAGTGGGATAATCAGGGACTCCCTGGTTTAGGGGAGGGCCTAAGGTGTTGGCTCAGCTGGTTTAGGCGTGAGCAGAAGGATTGTCCCCTCATATAAGGACCAGTTTGTCATCTTCACTACCTGTACTCTTTAATAGTACAACCACTCGAGACTGTGTGGGCAGTCACTCAATTTGAACTCGTACGGTCCAACCCTAGGGTTATGAAGGCTGGGGAGCACCGGGAGGATAAGGAGGGGGAAAGTTTTGTCCGGTTTGGACATGGTGGTGGCCTGACTCCTTCCGGATAACCGTTAAGGTTAGGACGTGCGGGGAAAGAAAGAGAGTCGGATTCGGATCTCATTGGCCATGGGATCGCAGAGCCGAACTAGTGGGTAAAGTGTACACCTCTACGCAGAGTTTGAAAACCTATTCGAATAGTCTGTGTCCACAGGAATGGACGAGTCTGGTATGGTATGGCAATTAATGTTTTGTTTTCAAAAAAAAGAGATGGTTTTGAGAAAAGTGGTTTTTAAAAAGGTTCGGCGGTTGAGCCATGAGCTATGGTGGACGGGAAGTCCAGTAGCTGTTTTTGAAAATGAAAACCAGTAGGAACTGCTGAGATACCTGGATGGTTTAGTCCAGGGGATTTTGTTATAATACTGAAAAACTTCCTGCTCCTTTTGGAGAGGATGCGCTTTGCAAAAGTACAAAATGTTTTTCAAAACAACCCTGCATAAAATATTGCTGTTTCTACAAAATATTCTGAGCTCCACATATTCCATGCATTATATCTGATTTCCCCATTCCGCGGGTGAAGGTGGGCTGCTGAGTACATTTGTACTCACCCTTGCTTATTTGTTGTTTTTCAGAAAAAGGAGATCGGGTAAGAGTTACGACTGTTCCCAACCTTGCCTGTGGCTGTTGGACCGCTGAATTGCTTCACTGCGTATATCGGGCTGCTTCAGCCCCACTCTGATGATATGTCCCGAGTTGTGGACCAACTTTTAAAGTTGTTTGCCACCTTTATAGGTTTGTCTTGTTTAAGCAGATCTGGAATCATCTGATGTATAAATGTGTTTACTAGCCTCCTGGGACTAGTAATTGTATCACATTTGAGTCCCAGAGGATCGGGACGCTTCAGGTGGTATCAGAGCTGTTAGGTTGGCCGCATGACGTAACCCTTAGCCTGATCAAAAGTTTTTGAGTCAAAACTATTTTCTTAAAAAAATTCTTTCTCTCATCCCTTCATTTCAAAAATGTTTTCCCCCTTTCCTTCTCTCAGAAGTTAGATGGAGGTTCAGTGCCAAACCAGCTTCTGCTAGAATGAAGATGGTTTCCCCAAGTTGCTAAGAGCATGCACAGTCCGCCTCGGAATTAGGAGCCAGCCAGAGTATGATGGTCGTGAATTCATCGAGCATGGCACAGAGAAGTGTGTCGTGACTGTATACATTGGATCCAGTCCACACCATGTGGAATGGAGTGTCACTGCTGCTGGACACAGATTCAAAAACACCTGCCAAGTCATCGCTCGCAAGGCATTGAGGGCCCTGTGTCAGATCTATGAAGAAGAAGTGGTCGACACCCCGCTCAGATTCTTTCCGCCCTTTCAGAGAGACCGTCCCGCTTGGATGGCCAGGATGCGTGCATTGGAAGAGCAGCTGCTGCTTGAGGACGACCCCACAGTCGTGTACCTCACTGCATACCTGCTCACCCTTGATGCACAGTATGATTTCTTGGCTCGGCACCACCGTCAGATGATTGCCCGAGCAGAAGATGCAGAGAAGTGCAACCGTCAGCTCCATGTGGATCTCACCACAGCTCAAGCACGTGCAACTGCATTGGAAAGTCGTGAAGTCATTGCTATTGAAGCCCTGAAGCAAGCCAAGGATGAGCACATCCAGAAGTTGATGGAGGCCTACTTGGTCACCCATAACCAACATAGAGCCCTGCGGATCCAAGAGCCCGCTTCATCCAACCTAGTTCAACCCAGGAGAGTAGAAGACCCCCAGATTCTTGAAGGTCACCCGGTCTCTACCAGAGGAGAAAAGAAGGCTTGGGAACTCCCGGAAGGAGCCATAGTCTTGGAAGGAATTCCAGTCTCCCCTAAGGCTATGGATAAGCAAGAGCACCCTGAATCCTCCCAAGATCCCCTGCTAGAGTTGTTTGAGCCCCTCACTATGAAGAAGATTCCAGCACCCTCCCTTGAAGTCAAGGAAGAAGCTGCAAGCACCCCGCCAGCACCGCCGCCCTCAAAGGAGCTACAAGGGCCAGTCCCGCTTGAAGAAGAGTTCGACCCCGTGCTGCCATCTCAGTCGCTGCCAGAAGAAGTCATCAACATCAGCTCCCTATTGACCCATCCAGGAGATATCTCAGATTGAAGTTGTGCGTCAGCCTTGCCAGAAGAGAAGCTGCCAGATCTGAGTTAGTTATACCCAGTCCTCTGCGTGCATTGGGTAGTGAAGTTTTTCTTCACTTTGGCCAGAGCCCTGCATGTATGAGAGGTAATCGTGTAGACTCGTGTTTTGAAAAACTCTAATTATGTGGCCCCCTAGGGCATTTCAAAATGAATTTCGCTTGATGTTTTCTCCCCTTTTGAGTGCATATGTGATGCTTTAACGTTAGTGCTCATAAGTTGCATTTAGCATAGTTCTCAATTCAGGAGCCAAGCAATAGTAGTTATGCTTAGCCCCCAAATCTGAGTAGTCCGTGCTTTGGAAAAACTCTATCCTTCCCTTATTCAAACATTCGATTTGTTTGTGCTTATCATTGCTGAGCTTGTGTGTTTTCTTTTTTTTAAGAAAGGTTTTCTCTGAAAACATAGATCACAAATTAGATCTAATCCTTACCTTATGCTTCCATTCTCATCTTGACCCATCTCAAGAGAAAAGCACCTTACCAAAGAAGATATCGGAAAGCTTACCCTTGAAGCCTGGAACAAGCTACAGAAGAAACCAGTCTAGCCGCTCAGTCAAAAGGACCGACCGTGGAAATCAAAGCACTGCCCCTGAGTCAAAGTAAACAGGAAAAGAGGACAGGAGGAGTTATTACCATACAGAGAGGCAAAAATTCTTGGAACCAGAGACCACAAACATCAGGGTCATCGACCCCACCACTCACCTGTGCCCCCCACATGCGTGCCCCCCTCCATGCGCACTAGCACCGCCGCCCATGCCACCTTTGCAGCGCACCCACCGCCACCATCATCACCGGCAACACCAGGCCCCCCTCCCCTTATCGCACCCGCTGCCGTGTAGCACCTACTCCATCATCACTACTCCGCAACCGAACACCCCCGCTCGCCTATAACCCCCCCCCCACCAGCTCCCTCAACTCCCAACTCGCTCAAAGCAAAGCACACTCTAGATAAACCCCCCTGCCAAATAGCAAGCAACTCCATTTTCCACTCCCTCGCCCCTAAGATCACAATGCTCGGTGATTCTTGGGTTGAAGACTGTTGCACATGGTTCATAGTCTTTGGTTTCCTCCAGTGTATGATAGTAATACTCTTTGATAGAATCCTCGAGTGGGAAGAGCAAAGAGAAAGAAAGAGGCAGTGAAAAGTGAAAAGTGAGAAGAGAAAAGAAGATAGTGAAGAGAAGATGAGAAGAAGGTTCTCCCAAAATCAACCCTGTGTCAGTTATTTCTCCGCAGCCTGCTCAAGCAGCAACAACACAAGAAGGCCTTGTAACACCCTTGTTATGAGGTACTTCAAGGAGTTCAAATACCCAAGATTCAAAAGTCCTACCCTCATTCTTTTTAAGTGGGGTAGTGTTCCAGCAAGGTTCCTGCTATGGAGAAAAAGAAGAAGGCCTATAGCAAGCTTGTGGAGGACCAGATCATCAAAGCTTATAAGTTTCTAGATGAGAAGTGGTCACCCAAGTTCCGTTGATGAAGCACTAGAAGAGCAATCAAAGAAGGAATCCATGTGGGAGTTCGCAAGAGAAAGGTTTGCGTGTTGGCATCGATGCTTCTTCAATAAGCTAGCTGCCAAGCGAAACCTAGAAGCCTGAAGATGATCTTGAGTAGCCAGAATCAGCATTTGCAATCGGCAACCAGATGCTCTTCAAGGCCAGATCTTGTTGAAGTTCCATCTCCTCGAAGAGTTGCAAAGTGAAGATATGTAGCTGAAGTAAAGCTATACCCGTAACCCTTCTAAGCCGAATCTCGAGGACGAGATTCCTTTTAAGTGGGGTAGATTTGTAGCATCCCAAAAATTCAAATCTTGAAAATTTCTCAAACTCGCTCTAAATTCAAAATGAATTTCAAATTTCATTTCAAAATGTTTGTTTGCGAGTTGATATCAACAAATAAAGTATAGTGGTCTATTTTCTCTCCAAAATCCTCCTCAAAATATTCTACAAATATTTCCCCAGTGATCACCCTCAAACTCTTTCCAGAAATACCGCTCAGATATTTCCCCAGTGATCCCCTCTGATTCTTTCTAGAAATACTGCCCAGATATTCCACCAATATTCCTCCAAATATTTTCCTCCTGAGAAATACCTTCTGAATCATTTTTGAAGTCCCCACAAATATTTTCTTCAAAACTTTCCTCATGCTCATACGTATACGTATGCCTCAAGTGTCATACGGTGAGCTCTACAAGCTAATCTCACTTATACAAGACAAATACATGCTAATCTCCCACTAATCCTCTCATCCTCCCACTAATCCTCTCATCCCTCCCCCTAATCCCCCCACCATGGCTATAAATAGAGGGGCAAGGGCCTCCTCTCATCCCACCCCAAGCCATTTCATGGCAACTCTTCCCCCCCCCCCACACACACCCACTCCATGTTCCACACAAGCACACACTAGCACAAGGATCGTTCGATCGTTCTTCGATCGTTCGTCCCCTGTTCTTAGTTTGTTCGTTCGTTCGTCCGATCGTTCGATCGTTCGTCTGATCGTTCATGGTTCGTTCGTCCGTTCGTCCGATCGTTCGTCCGTTCGTTCGTCCAAATAATCTTTTTCCTACCGTTATGCTGCCAAAATTCCAATCGTTCGTTCGTTCGATCATTCGATCGTTCATCGTTCGTTCATAGTTCCTATTCATCGTTCATCGTTCGTTCATAGTCCCTATTCATCGTTCTTCCAGATAATCTTTGTCCTGCCGTTATGGTGCTAAAATTCCGATCGTTCGTTCGTCCGATCATTCGATCGTTCGTCCGTTCATTCATCCAAATAATCTTTGTCGTGCTGTTATGCTGCCGAAATTCCGATCGTTCGCTTGTTCGATCATTCGATCGTTCATCATTCGTTCATAGTTCCTATTCATCGTTCATCGTTCGTTCATGGTCCCTATTCATCGTTCTTCCAGATAATCTTTTGTAACACCCTAGGTGTCACTCAGGGTGCCCACCCCAGGGTTACCCCCTTTTAACCCATTATCACATGAAGATTTAAGTGGGCAAAATTTATCAAACATGGAATTCTAGGTCCTAAACAAGTGTAAACTACCTTGGATATCATGCCCTAGCTTGCAATACACATCTAAATAGGGACCTCCCAAAACCCTAGAGCAAAACCCCCATAGGCAATTATAACCCTAATTGAAGCCATGATCAAAAGATCATGTAAACATCATGATCATGGTTTGGGCCAAATATAAAAGTGGTAATATACTTAATAACCTACAATTAATAGTAAGGAAGTACCCCCAAAAAGTTTTAAGAAAGGTCCTAAAAAGATCACCAAAGGTTGAGCACAAGAGAGGAATTCAGATTTTGCCTAAGTCAAAAACCAACCCTTGAGCAAAGATCCCCCATGTTCACCTTGATCCCCTTTTCAAAACCTGTCGACCCAATTGACAAAGTGGCGCCAAATGAACCCTAGAATGCCCTGGAAAAGTTTGAACCCAAGCCAAAACCGGTTGACACGAGTTGGCACTGGTTTTGTCTCGGTTTGCACAGGGCAGACAGACAAGACTTGGCGCTACCATATCTCCTCAACCAGACCACATCTCCTCTTGGAACTCACATGAACTAGGTAGCCCTAGGTGCAGAGAAGAGATCTCCCACAGGCGGTAGGGCAAGATTCATACGCCTGGCCGCTCAGCAGAGCGAAGAACACGGGCAGAAGCAACGCGCCACGTGTTCGACGCGCTCTGAGCTCGCCAGAGCACGCCCGCGCGCGCCCCGCGTGCCCGCGTCGCGCCAAACGGTCGAGCCGGCGCCTCGGCCGCGTCCGCGCCTATAAAACCCGCCCCAGCGCTCGGTTGCCTTCCCCATTGCTTCCTCCGTACCTCGCCGGACTTGCCGAGCCAGCCGTTGCCTCCGGCGACCTCCCCGCAGCCCGCCAGTGCCGCCCGAGAGCAACCGCCGTGGCCGACCCCTCTCCCGTCCTCCTCCGTTCGATCCAAGCCCCCAGATAGCTTCCTGGTGAAGCCGTGAGCCTTGCTCAAGCTTAACCCGAGGGCCCGCGTCACCGGAGTAGCCGAATCGCGCTCACCGGAGTTCAAGAACCCGCCGGCGCACGTGGACCGGGTAAACCCCTTCACCATTTTCCGATTCGTTGCACGCATGGCCTCTATGACATCCCGTGAAGCTCCTCGTGCCCATTAATTGAACTATACCGCCGTGGTTTGGCCGGAGCAGGCGTCGCCGACGATCTCCGCCGCCTGTGTTCGTGGCCAGGGTGACTCCGACCACCTCCGACGACGACCCGCACATCGACGTGACCGTCGCGACCTCCCGAACGTCACTGACCACCTCGCCGGGCCTCCCTCGCCGCCGGTAAGCCGCGCCGTCCTTTCTTTCCCGCGGCTACTGTTTTAGTTGGGGGAAGGACTGCGGGTGAGAGGGAGAGAAATCCAGGGGGTTAAGTGAAAAGTCAGAGACTCAAGTGAATAGTGGCGTAAGGGTAGATCTGTGAGGTTGGATTCGGTTTAAACCCAGGGGCCTCGGCGCAAACTGCTTTTTCAGAAAAACTTTAATAAAACCTGATTTAAATTCAAACAGAAACTTTAAAAACCCATAACTTCTGTTTGGTTTATCCAAATTTGGTCAAACAAATTTTGCCAGACTCTAAATAATATAACCTGTCTAAGAAAAATATAAAACCCCATAAGTACTAGAGAAAAATATAAGGTTCTGATTTAATTTTAGTTTTGACCAAAAGCTTAATAATAGCAAGAAAAATGGTTGTACTATTTAACTAGGTTTGGAAAAATTTGGAGAAGTTTACATCTACCTACTGACCTAGTTAAAAATGTTAAACCCCTCTGTTCACTACATTAAGTTAGTTTTAACCCCTTATTCCATAATATGCTTAAAGTTAAGAAAAATAGAAAAAGTGACATAAATAATGAACCAGAGGGCACCCCTATTTTTGTTGAGATACTTAGTCAATGTAGCTCACTGGAAAAATATATCATGCCCTGTTGTAGTGTAAGATAAGAAAGATACCTTTTAAATGAAGAAAATAAGGATAACTTAGAAAAACCCTACAAAAATAACCCTAAGGTGAAACCTCCCCAAACCTTAGGATAACTAATGTGTTGATAATAAGAACTTAAGAAAAATCTGAAATCTGTTGTTTGATATTTTTCAAATGACAAGTTAGTTCTAATCACCCTTTTTGCACCCAACTTTAGAAATCCATCATTAATTAACCATCATGTGGCTCTCTGTCATTTTTGGTACAAGAGCTTATTATCACTATTAGAGGCCAACAAAAATAACCCTTAGATCAAAATCCACTTTAGTAAAGGACTTGTAGTGCAAAGTGGCTTAATTGCCCCACTTTTTGTTATTTTTTGTATACAGCCTAGCCTTTTTATTTTAAATCCCATATTCCTAAGACAGGCCCTTTTGACCAAAGGCAAGCCACTGTAATTTTTGTGGAATTATTGAAAATAGTTAATTCACCTTGGTAGTTCAAACCCCACTAGAATTCATAAATGAGCACTAAAGAGAGGAAAATGAGCAATGGAAATTAGTATCCCCCTAAGACCCTTGTAAGTTGTTCCCAGAAATAGAAATCTACAAATGCAATACAAATTCTCCTTGTTTACCCCAAATAAAGACTTAATTATGAAAGTACCAAATATAAACCACTAGGAGACCCACATAGCCAGTGAACCCTAAGTTGATTCTTGACTTAATTTCTGTAGCTTAATGTTCTTAAATCCTGCATAATCATGACATACATGTTCATTGCATTTCGATAGACTGTAATCTTGCCGACGGAGAGTACATCCTCGTGCCGGAGCAAGGAGCTGCCCAGGAGGTTGCCCCAGACCCAGCACCAGAGCCTGCACCAGAGGACCTGCCTGCCACTGCTTTGGAAGGCAAGCCCCGGTTTTATGCATAACCTGTTATTTATGCTATTTTACTTCACTTAATGATTGTAGGATTGATTGTGCACTTAGGTGTAGGAATTGTTGGAAACCCTAGTTGCATGATCTCAGGAATCCTATTGAGATGAATACTAGTATGCTAAGTCGAGTAGCTGCTTTATTAATTAGGATCTCGGTAGAAGTCGAGTGATTTTTCTAGCACTCGCGCGAGGTCAGGAATTGGTTGTATCCACTTTCCTATCATATTGAGGTTGATTGTGGGCAACAATCCATGGGGATTGGTTGTTCACGGGATAAAAAGTTGATTAAGGATTAAGGTGTGGTACCGTGTGTCAAGCGTTTGAACGTACTAAACACATACCGAGAAATATGGTAAATCGGTAAGCCTAGTACCTGAGTGAACCTGGCAGTGGACATACCCCCTCACGCGACCTGAGACGTAGTCTCCCATTCCGGTTATGGTGGGTACAAGTGCGGTCACTGCACGACGGCCAGTCGGGGTCAGTGAGGCATTGTACGCCAAGGCGGTGAGACCTGATCTGCTGACGGGGAATCGATGGGGACGGTTGATATGTGTGGGGACGGAGTGCCCCTACGTGTCGTGTGTTTAGGTTTACCTTGCAAGGATAAAAACTCGATTCGAATCGTCTGCTTCTCGCAGTTAATGAGACTGCTTGATCCATGCTGCTACATTGAGTAACAAGTGGAACTATGTTGAGATGATACAAGCTGTTGATTGCTAAGAATGCTTGCTACTATGTATGAATAGATAGTACACTTTTAGCCTTAAGAGAGTCACACTTAATTTTGACAAAGTTAAAAGCTTGATTTAGAAACTCAGCTAGTGCTTTTTGGCGACCAAACCCCACAGCCAAACAGCTGCATGTCTAGAGGTAGAGGAGTATAGACTCCTCACACCGGGTAAGTCTAGCTGAGTATTAGTATACTCAGCCTTGCTTGTGGCATAATTTTTACAGGTTCTCTGGAGGACATGGTTGCTGGAGTGACTTGGCCGTCCACCTTGCCACCGGGTTGGACTGTCGAGTGGGACCCTGCCTCGGTTGAGGAGGAGCATGAGGAGTGATGGGACAGGCTTCTCCATCTCTCCGTTTAATTATCGTTAGTTTTATTCCGCTGCACTTCGAACAATGATGACTACTTTTGGCAAAACTCCGATGATGATGATGATGTAATAATTAACACTCTCCCATGTATGGTTTTATGCTTTATTGTATTTGCTCTGTGACTCACCATCGAGTGAGATTGTGGTACTTGATCCTGTCAGTGGCCGTGTCGGACTAGATCCGAGGGATTGACGGGTTATTCCCATTTAAGTGTGGTCTAGCCTCTAAGGCAGGGCTTAGGCACTTAAGTTGGAATAATTCGGGCAGTTCCGCCACAGCTGGTATCGGAGCTTGTACCACCACAGAGGAATCAATAAACCATAAATGCCATCCCTTTTCTAAAAGTAAAATTTGATAGAAACAATGTTGGATAGATCGTAGGACGAGCAGGATAGACCTAGGACGTGAAGCCTTAGGATAATAGAAGGGTAGCTAGGTGGCTAAGTGACTAGGCCCTACAGGCCACTTTTTCAAGGATGGGAGTCCTTCCCTAGTCCTTTCTATTTTCTGGAGAGGTCGTTCAGGACGTGCATGCATGCATTCTTAATTAAACAAATGGATAGCTAAGTAAAAGGACAAAAAAAAGGAGATAACCGCCAACTAGGTCTCCGATGCCTTTTCTTGCTAGAGACAGGCTGAGTTTTACTTTCTTTATTCTTTTTGTAATTCTTTTTCTTTTACTTACGCTTAACCGTGCACAGATGACTTCCCACGGATCCTCCGAGGATGGAAATGCACTGACCCACACTGACGGACTTGCACGAGAGGGATTTCCCCGCATCTTGTGGGAGGTACTTCAGGGGGCAGGATATTTGACACCCCCTCAGTACGCGGTGCAGCAGTTCGAGAAGCACCGGGTACCTCACTGTAGGGTGAGGATGACTTTGGAGCCTCATCCCCTGTAGCCAGGCTGGCGCTCCTTGGACTCCGAGTCTTTCGGATACCGAGCGGAGGATACGATCGAGGCAATCGCTCTGCATGGCTTGACTACTTTCTGCGGATTCCATCCCTTGGAGCTGGCTACCCACCCCATTGGGTTGTTCCCTGCGGAAAAGGAGGACGACCCGATGTGGAAGGATCGGGTGGAGCATGCCAAGGACATCTGGGCTCTCTACCCAGGCCACACCGCTCACTTGTCAGTACGATGCATGAACGCTCTGTATCGTCTGCAAGTAATGCGTGGGGCGGCAATGTCTCACCTGATGGCATTGCTGGAGGCCACCAAGATCACCTTGGACAACAGGGAGGAGCTCGTGGTGGACTTATCCCAGGAGCTGGTGGAAAAAGATTTGCAAGTGGAGCAGCTTACTGACGAGATTCATGAGTTGGAGGAGCTAGTGGGCACCAGGGAGAATACCATCGAGGTTCTCGAGGATCAGCTCCTCAACACCCAGCAGCAGCTAGCAGAGGCTAATGCGCACCTGGACATGCATCACCAAGAGATCCATGATGAGGAGGCTGACGAGGACGTTGACATCGAGGGAGGAGATGAGCCTGCCTCCAGTGTAGACACCGCTGGCTCAGGGAGACCACCTTCCCCCGAGTCCAGCGTTGCCTCGTTCGCTCACTAGATGCCAGGCCAATCCTAGGGGCTGATGATAGTTGAACTCCTCGCCGCTAGCTTAGCTTTTGCACCCTTAGGGTACTAGGCTAGGTAGAGTTGAGTCTTTTGGATCATTGATGTAACCAGTGTTAAAACTCTTCTGGAGGTTCAGGGATGATTAATGGCAGTTTAAATTTGGACGGAAGGATTATGTTTTCGTTTTGTTTATTTGGAATCTATCAAATTGCTTTAACTCCCCTACCATGTTTGAACCTTAAGCTTGGAGATGTGTTATTGAGCAACCATGTGATTTTTCAGATGGCTGGGAGAGCGCGCCGTGGTCAGAATGAGCACGTTCCTCCACTGCCACCGCCTCCCACTCTGCAGGAGCTCATGGCCCAGCAGAATGAGATCCTGAGACAGCTAGCTCAGCGTCAGCCACCACCTCAGCATTATGGTGGAGACCATCAGCGTCACCCCGTCGCTGCTACCTACCAGGAGTTCCTCAGCACTCAGCCACCATTGTTTACCAGGGCGGAGGACCCGCTTGATGCAGATGTGTGGTTGAGGGTGGTAGAATCCAAATTCCCACTGCTCCATGGAATTTGCTCAGAGGTCACCAAGGTCAGGTTCGCCACCCAGCAGCTTCGCGGACCCGCAAGGACTTGGTGGGACCATTTTCTCGCCATGCAGCCAGAAGGTAGAGAAGTGGAATGGAGGGAGTTCAAGGCGGCTTTCAGAGGGCACCATATTCCAGCTGGCATCATGGACCGGAAGCTCAATGAGTTTCTGGCACTCACTCAGGGCAGCAGGACGGTATTGCAGTATGCCCAGGCCTTCAATGATTTGTGTCAGTATGCTGGATATCATGCAGATACGGATGAGAAGAAGCGAGACAGGTTCAGGAGGGGACTCAGCACTAAGCTCCGTGACCGTCTCAACACCGTCAGGGCCAACAGTTACAATGAGTTGGTCAACATGGTGAGAGCACCTAGAGGGGGGGGGTGAATAGGTGATCCTGTGAGACTTGAAACTTAAGCCACAAAAACTTGTTAAGTGTTAGCACAATAATTGCTAAGTGGCTAAAGAGAAGTCTCAACAAAACACAATACCATAAGAGATCAAGCACAGAGGTGACACAGTGGTTTATCCCGTGGTTCGGCCAAGACCAACGCTTGCCTACTCCACGTTGTGGCGTCCCAACGGACGAGGGTTGCAATCAACCCCTCTCAAGCGGTCCAAAGACCCACTTGAATACCACAGTGTTTTGTTTTGCCTTTCACTATCCCGTTTGCAAGGAATCTCCACAAATTGGAGTCTCTTGCCCTTACAAGTATATGATCACAAAGAAGCACAGAGTAAGGGAGGGAAGCAACACACACAAATCCACAGCGAAACGCGCACACACACGGTCAAGACTCGAGCTCACAAGAGTATCACAAAGTTCTCACTAGAACGGAGCTCGAATCACTTAGAATGACAAACGAATGCGCAAAGACTGAGTGTGGATGATCAAGAATGCTCAAAGGTTGCTTGTGTGTCTTCTCCATGCGCATAGGGGCCCCTTTTATAGCCCCAAGGCAGCTAGGAGCCGTTGAGAGCAAATCTTGAAGGCTATCCTTGCCTTCTGCTGTCGGGTGCACCGGACAGTCCGGTGTACACCGGACACTGTCCGGTGCCCGATTTCTTTCCTTAACTGGCGCAGTCGACCGTTGCAGACCGTTGACAGATCTAGAGCCGTTGGCGCACCGGACATGTCTGGTGCACACCGGACAGTCCGGTGCCGTCTTCCGACCGTTGGCTCAGCCACGTGTCCCGCGTAGATTGCGCGGCCGACCGTTGGCCCGGCCGACCGTTGGCTCACCGGACAGTCCGGTGCACACCGGACAGTCCGGTGAATTTTAGCCGTACGCCGTCGGCGAATTCCCGAGAGCAGCCAGTTCGCGCCGAGTCAGCCTGGCGCACCGGACACTGTCCGGTGCACACCGGACAGTCCGGTGTGCCAGACCGAGCTGAGTCTTGGCTGCACTCAGCCAAGTCTTTTTCTCCTCTTTTCTTTTCTTCTACTTTCTGTTTCTAACACTTAGACAATTATATTAGTACACAAAACCAATGTACTAAGGCTTAGAAACATACCTTTACTTCATGATTTGTACTTTGTCCACCATTTTACAATTAGGCACCTGTGTTGGGCACTAAATCACCAAAATACTTAGAAATGGCCCAAGGGCACATTTCCCTTTCAATCTCCCCCTTTTTGGTGATTTATGCCAACACAACATAAAGCAAGTAGAACAAGTACAAAAACACTTCAAATAAGAATTCAAATTATTTTGATTCAATTTTGGCATATATGGATCATCCTTTGCCACCACTTGGTTTGTTTTTGCAAATCAAACTCAAATCTCTATCTCTAAGTCAAACACACATGTTGAAACATAAAGAGAGTCATTCCAAACGAGATTGATCAAAGATTTCAAAAACTCCCCCTTTTTCCCATAATCACTACTTCTCCCCACAGGAAGCCAAAAGAGACAATAAAAGAGTTTTGACAAACAAAAAACTCTATTCTACTATTTTCTACTATTTTCAAAATCTCTCAAGTGGTAGCTGATCCATTTATTGCTTTGGCCTTTATTTTCTCCCCCTTTGGCATCAAGCACCAAAACGGGATCAATCTTGGCCCTTTAACCCCATTGCCTCAAAAAATCTTCAATTAAGAGCAAATGGCAATAAGAGTTCATGAGATGGACTTGGAGTAAGTTACCCTCTCATCGGAGTGCAGTGGAAGTCTTTTATGGTCCAAGTCCACCTTTTCCCTTTCAATTCTCCTTCGAGACTAAATCAAGCAAACTCAAGCATATGGTTAGTCTCAAAGGGTCAAGTTGTAACACATCTCCCCCTAAGCATGTGCATAACTTTGCAATGGACTTGTGAGGTCCAGGGAGTGTTTGTACAACTTGAGCACCATAGTAAGCAACAAAATGTAGAATGAACATGATCAAAGGCATAAACACATGTATGCTACATTTCAATCCAAGTTCCGCGAATCTAAGATATTGAGCTCACTACGCAACCTGCAAAAGGTCTTCTCATCTAAAGGCTTGGTAAAGATATCGGCTAGCTGGTTCTCGGTGCTAACATAAAACACTTCGATATCTCCCTTTTGCTGGTGGTCTCTCAAAAAGTGATGCCGGATGTCAATGTGCTTTGTGCGGCTGTGTTCAACAGGATTTTCCGCTATTCGGATAGCACTCTCATTGTCACACAGGAGTGGGACTTTGCTCAGATTGTAGCCAAAGTCCCGGAGGGTTTGCCTCATCCAAAGTAGTTGCGCGCAACACTGTCCTGCGGCAACGTACTCGGCCTCAGCGGTGGATAGGGCAACGGAGGTTTGTTTCTTAGAGTTCCATGACACCAGGGACCTTCCTAAGAATTGGCACGTCCCTGATGTACTCTTCCTATCGACCTTACATCCAGCATAGTCGGAATTTGAGTACCCAATCAAGTCAAAGTTAGACCCCTTTGGATACCAGATCCCGAAGCAAGGCGTAGCGACTAAATATCTAAGAATTCGCTTCACCGCCACTAAGTGACACTCCTTAGGATCGGATTGAAATCTAGCACACATGCATACGCTAAGCATAATATCCGGTCTACTAGCACATAAATAAAGCAAAGAACCTATCATGGACCGGTATGCTTTTTGATCAATGGACTTACCTCCTTTGTTGAGGTCGGTGTGTCCGTCGGTTCCCATCGGAGTCTTTGCGGGCTTGGCGTCCTTCATCCCAAACCTCTTTAGCAGATCTTGCGTGTACTTCGTTTGGGAGATGAAGGTGCCGTCCTTGAGTTGCTTCACTTGGAACCCAAGGAAGTAGTTCAACTCGCCCATCATCGACATCTCGAATTTCTGCGTCATTACCCTGCTAAACTCTTCACAAGACTTTTGATTAGTAGAACCAAATATTATGTCGTCGACATAAATTTGGCATACAAAAAGATCACCATCGCAAGTCTTAGTAAAAAGAGTTGGATCGGCTTTCCCAACCTTGAAAGCATTAGCAATTAAAAAGTCTCTAAGGCATTCATACCATGCTCTTGGGGCTTGCTTAAGTCCATAGAGCGCCTTAGAGAGCTTACACACGTGGTCGGGGTACCGTTCATCCTCAAAGCCAGGGGGTTGCTCCACGTACACCTCCTCCTTTATTGGCCCGTTTAGGAAAGCGCTCTTCACATCCATTTGGTACAACCTGAAAGAATGGTGAGCGGCATATGCTAGCAAGATACGAATGGACTCTAGCCTAGCCACAGGAGCAAAAGTCTCCTCAAAGTCCAAACCTGCGACCTGGGCATAACCTTTTGCCACAAGTCGAGCCTTGTTCCTCGTCACCACCCCGTGCTCGTCCTGTTTGTTGCGGAAAACCCACTTGGTTCCCACAACATTTTGCTTGGGACGAGGCACCAGCGTCCAAACTTCATTGCGCTTGAAGTTGTTAAGTTCCTCCTGCATGGCCAACACCCAATCCGGATCTAGCAAGGCCTCCTCTACCCTGAAAGGCTCAATAGAGGAGACAAAAGAGTAATGTTCACAAAAATTAACTAGTCGAGACTGAGTAGTTACTCCCTTGCTAATGTCACCCAGAATTTGGTCGACGGGATGATCCCTTTGAATCATCGCTCGAACTTGGGTTGGAGGTGCCGGTTGCGCTTCTTCCTCCTTCACATGATCATCTTGTGCTCCCCCTTGATCACACGCCTCCTTTTGATGAACCTGTTCATCGTCTTGAGTTGGGGGATGCACCGTTGTTGAGGAAGAAGGTTGATCTCGTTCATCATGTTCCTGTGGCCGAACGTCTCCAATCGCCATGGTTCGTATAGCGGCCGTTGGAACATCTTCTTCATCTAAATCATCACAATCAACAACTTGCTCTCTTGGAGAGCCATTAGTCTCATCAATACAACGTCGCTAGAGACTTCAACCAAACCCGATGATTTGTTGAAGACTCTATACGCCTTTGTATTTGAATCATAACCTAATAAAAACCCTTCTACAGCTTTGGGAGCAAACTTAGAATTTCTACCTTTCTTCACTAGAATGTAGCACTTGCTCCCAAATACACGAAAGTACGATACATTGGGTTTGTTACCGGTTAGTAGCTCATACGAAGTCTTCTTGAGGAGTCGATGAAGATAGACCCTGTTGATGGCGTGGCAAGCCGTGTTCACAGCTTCCGACCAAAAGCACTCGGGGGTCTTGAACTCTCCAAGCATCGTCCTCGCCATATCGATTAGCGTCCTGTTCTTCCTCTCTACCACACCATTTTGCTGTGGTGTGTAGGGAGCGGAGAACTCGTGCTTGATCCCTTCCTCCTCAAGAAACTCCTCTACTTGAAGGTTCTTGAACTCGGACCCGTTGTCGCTCATAATCTTCTTCACCTTAAGCTCAAACTCATTTTGAGCTCTCCTGAGGAAGCGTTTGAGGGTCCCTTGGGTTTCAGTCTTATCCTGCAAAAAGAACACCCAAGTGAAGCGGGAAAAGTCATCAACAATAACTAGACCATACTTACTTCCTCCTATGCTTAGATAGGCAACGGGTCCGAAGAGGTCCATATGCAGCAGCTCCAGAGGTCTTGACGTGGTCATCACATTCTTGCTGTGATGTGCTCCTCCCACTTGTTTACCTGCCTGACAAGCTGCACAAGGTCTATCTTTTTTGAAATAAACATTTGTTAGACCTATCACGTGTTCTCCCTTTAGAAGCTTGTGGAGGTTCTTCATCCCCAGATGTGCTAAGCGGCGATGCCACAGCCAGCCCATGCAAGTCTTAGCCATTAAGCATGCATCTAGACCAGCCTCTTCTTTTGCAAAATCAACTAAGTAAAGCTTGCCGTCTAGTACACCCTTAAAAGCTAGTGAACCATCACATCTTCTAAAGACAGACACATCTACATTAGTAAAAAGACAATTATATCCCATGTTGCATAGTTGACTAACAGATAGCAAATTGTAACCAAGAGACTCAACTAAAAACACATTTGAAATTGAGTGCTCATTAGAAATTGCAATTTTACCTAACCCTTTTACCTTGCCTTGATTCCCATCACCGAATATAATTGAATCTTGGGAATCCTTATTTTTGACGTAGGAGGTGAACATCTTCTTCTCCCCCGTCATATGGTTTGTGCATCCGCTGTCGATAATCCAGCTTGAACCCCCGGATGCATAAACCTGCAAGGCAAATTTAGGCTTGGGTCTTAGGTACCCAACTTATGTTGGGTCCTGCAAGGTTAGCACAAATATCCTTAGGGACCCAAATGCAAGTTTTATCTCCCTTGCACCTTGCCCCTAACTTCCTAGCAATTACCTTCTTACCCTTTCTACAAATAGCAAAGGGAGCATTGCAAGCATAATAAATGGTAGAAGGTTTGTTCACAACTTTTCTAGGAACATGAGCAAAATTTCTCCTAGGCATATGTACACCATTTCTCCTACACCTATCTCTATCATGCTTATAGGAAGAACTAGAAGCAAACATGGCATGAGAATCATAAACATGTGAATCAAAATCATTATAAGCATTTCTAGCATGTCTCCTATCATGGTATAAGAAAGCATGGTTCTTTTTAGCACTACTAGCCATAGGGGCCTTCCCTTTCTCCTTGACGAAGATGGGAGCCTTAAGGCTTGTTAAGTTCTTGGCCTCTCTCTTGAAGCCAAGACCATCCTTAATTGAGGGGTGTCTACCAACCGTGTAGGCATCCCTTGCAAATTTTATTTTATCAACTTCACTCTTGCTAGTCTTAAGTTGGGCATTAAGACTAGCCAATTCCTCATTTAATTTGGAAATTAAAACTAGGTGTTCACCACAGGCATCAATATCGAAATCCTTACACCTAGTGCAAATCATAACATGTTCTACACAAGAATTAGATTTATTTGCTACTTCTAATTTAGCATTTAAATCATTGTTAACACCTTGTAAAGTAGAAATGGTTTCATGACAAGTAGATAGTTCATAAGAAAGCATTTCATTTCTTTTAACTTCTAAAGCATATGATTTTTGTGCCTCTACAAATTTATCATGTTCATCATACAACAAATCCTCTTGCTTTTCTAAAAGCCTATCCTTTTCATTCAAGGCATCAATCAATTCATTGATTTTATCAATTTTATTTCTATCCAATCCCTTGAACAAGCTAGAGTAATCTATTTCCTCATCGCTAGAATCATCCTCACTTGAAGAAGCATACGTAGAGTCTTGAGTACATACCTTCTTCTCCCTTGCCATAAGGCATGTGAGACGCTCGTTGGGGAAGAGGGAAGACTTGTTGAAGGCGGTGGCAGCGAGTCCTTCATTGTCGGAGTCGGAGGAGGAGCAATCCGAATCCCACTCCTTTCCTAGATGTGCCTCGCCCTTTGCCTTCTTGTATGCCTTCTTCTTCTCCCTCTTGTTCCCCTTTTCCTGGTCACTTTCATTATCGGGACAGTTAGCAATGAAATGACCAAACTTACCACATTTGAAGCACGAGCGCTTCTCCTTTGTCTTGGTCTTGCTTGGCTGTCCCTTGCGACCCTTAAGCGCCGTCTTGAAGCGCTTAATGATGAGGGCCATCTCCTCATTATTGAGCCCGGCCGCCTCAACTTGCGCCACCTTGCTAGGTAGCGACTCCTTGCTCTTTGTTGCCTTGAGAGCAATGGGTTGAGGCTCGTGGATTGGCCCGTTCAACGCTTCGTCGACGTATCTTGCCTCCTTGATCATCATCCGCCCGCTTACGAATTTTCCAAGTACTTCCTCGGGCGTCATCATCGTGTACCTGGGATTCTCACGAATATTGTTCACGAGATGAGGATCAAGAACGGTAAAGGACCTGAGCATTAGGCGGACGACGTCGTGGTCCGCCCATCGCGTGCTTCCATAGCTCCTTATTTTGTTGATAAGGGTCTTGAGCCGGTTGTACGTTTGAGTTGGCTCCTCTCCCCTTATCATGGCGAACCGTCCAAGCTCGCCCTCCACCAACTCCATATTGGTGAGCATGGTGATGTCGTTCCCCTCGTGAGAGATCTTGAGGGTGTCCCATATCTGCTTGGCATTGTCCAAGCCGCTCACCTTATTGTACTCTTCCCTGCACAAAGATGCTAAGAGAACAGTAGTAGCTTGTGCATTTCTATGAATTTGTTCATTTATAAGCATAGGGCTATCCGAGCTATCAAATTTCATTCCATTCTCCACAATCTCCCATATGCTTGGATGGAGAGAGAATAAGTGACTACGCATTTTGTGACTCCAAAATCCATAGTCCTCCCCATCAAAGTGTGGAGGTTTGCCAAGAGGAATGGAAAGCAAATGCGAATTCGAACTATGTTGAATACGAGAATAATCAAATGAAAAGTTCGAATTGACCGTCTTTTTGTAGTCGTTGTCGTCATCCTTTTGGGAAGAAGTAGACTCATCACTATCGTCGTAGTAGATGATCTCCTTGATGCGCCTTGACTTCTTCTTCTTCCCGTCTCTTCGCTTGTGGCCCGAGCCCGAGTCAGTGGGCTTGTCATCCCTCGGCTCGTTGAAGGTAGACTCCTTCTCGTTGTTGTTGACCACCATCCCCTTTCCCTTAGGATCCATCTCTTCGGGCGGTTAGTCCCTTTTGTGAAGAGAACGGCTCCGATACCAATTGAGAGCACCTAGAGGGGGGGGTGAATAGGTGATCCTGTGAGACTTGAAACTTAAGCCACAAAAACTTGTTAAGTGTTAGCACAATAATTGCCAAGTGGCTAAAGAGAAGTCTCAACAAAACACAATACCACAAGAGATCAAGCACAGAGGTGACACAGTGGTTTATCCCGTGGTTCAGCCAAGACCAACGCTTGCCTACTCCACGCTGTGGCGTCCCAACGGACGAGGGTTGCAATCAACCCCTCTCAAGCGGTCCAAAGACCCACTTGAATACCACAGTGTTTTGTTTTGCCTTTCACTATCCCGTTTGCAAGGAATCTCCACAAATTGGAGTCTCTTGCCCTTACAAGTATATGATCACAAAGAAGCACAGAGTAAGGGAGGGAAGCAACACACACAAATCCACAGCGAAACGCGCACACACACGGTCAAGACTCGAGCTCACAAGAGTATCACAAAGTTCTCACTAGAACGGAGCTCGAATCACTTAGAATGACAAACGAATGCGCAAAGACTGAGTGTGGATGATCAAGAATGCTCAAAGGTTGCTTGTGTGTCTTCTCCATGCGCCTAGGGGCCCCTTTTATAGCCCCAAGGCAGCTAGGAGCCGTTGAGAGCAAATCTGGAAGGCTATCCTTGCCTTCTGCTGTCGGGTGCACCGGACAGTCCGGTGTACACCGGACACTGTCCGGTGCCCGATTTCTTTCCTTAACTGGCGCAGTCGACCGTTGCAGACCGTTGACAGATCTGGAGCCGTTGGCGCACCGGACATGTCCGGTGCACACCGGACAGTCCGGTGCCGTCTTCCGACCGTTGGCTCGGCCACGTGTCCCGCGTAGATTACGCGGCCGACCGTTGGCCCGGCCGACCGTTGGCTCACCGGACAGTCCGGTGCACACCGGACAGTCCGGTGAATTTTAGTCGTACGCCGTCGGCGAATTCTCGAGAGCAGCCAGTTCGCGCCGAGTCAGCCTGGCGCACCGGACACTGTCCGGTGCACACCGGACAGTCCGGTGTGCCAGACCGAGCTGAGTCTTGGCTGCACTCAGCCAAGTCTTTTTCTCCTCTTTTCTTTTCTTCTACTTTCTGTTTCTAACACTTAGACAATTATATTAGTACACAAAACCAATGTACTAAGGCTTAGAAACATACCTTTACTTCATGATTTGTACTTTGTCCACCATTTTACAATTAGGCACCTGTGTTGGGCACTAAATCACCAAAATACTTAGAAATGGCCCAAGGGCACATTTCCCTTTCACATGGCTATCTCCCAGGAGGACTGCATCTTGGCTCGACAGGCGGAGAAGAAGAGGAAGACCCCTGTGGCAGGACCCTCGTCTCAGCCACAGCGCTTCAGGATTGTGTCTGACACGCAGAACAAGGGACCTCAGCAGCAGCAAGGAAGGTGGGTGATCAGGCCACCGCAGCAGCAGCAGCAGCAGCAGGCACCCAACCGCGCCCAGTTTCCAGCTCAGAGGAACAATCAGCAGCAGCAGTACCGCCAGGCCAATGATAACAGGTGTTTCACTTGTGGCAGCACTGGGCATTATGCCAAGAATTGCCCCAGAAACCAGCAGAGGCAGGGGCAGAGTGTCAATCAAAATCAAGGCAAGAAACAGAAGGTGCAAGTGAGGCAGGGCAAGCTGAACTTCACTACAATGGCTGATATTCCAGAGGGAGCACCTGTCATGACTGGTACCTTTACAGTTTTAAATTATCCTGCTATTGTTCTTTTTGATTCTGGTGCTTCGCACAGCTTTGTTAGTGCCAAATTTAGTGTCAAGTGTCAACTGCCCTTTCACCACACCAACGGGGGTATTACCATTTCAACCCCGGGAGGTAGGATTGCCACTAATCAAATCAGCATGAAGGTGCCTCTAAAGTTTGGTAGTTTGATAATTAAAACCGACCTTCTTATCTTGGGACTGGATAGTGTGGATATCATCTTGGGAACTGATTGGTTGACCAAACATCAGGCAATATTGGACATTGCAGCCAGAGCCATTGAAATTCATTCCCCTGCTTATGGCGAGACCGTTTTGTATTTACCCAACCAGGGTGGTACCCGGTCTTGTGCCTTTGTTATGGCAGAATCCCCAGTAAGGCAGATCCCAGTAGTCTGTGACTACCCCGATGTTTTTCCGGATGAATTGCCAGGAATGCCACCTGACAGAGATATTGAGTTTGCCATTGAATTGCAACCCGGGACCGCTCCTATCTCCAAGAGACCTTATAGGATGCCTCCCGCGGAACTGGCAGAATTGAAGAAGCAATTGCAAGAATTGTTGGACAAGGGGTTTATTTGTCCAAGCACTTCACCTTGGGGATGTCCAGCATTATTTGTGAAGAAAAAGGATGAAAGTTTGAGGATGTGTGTTGATTACCGCCCTCTCAATGCGGTGACTATCAAGAACAAGTACCCGTTACCCCGCATTGATGTTCTGTTTGATCAGTTGGTGGGAGCCAAGGTATTCTCCAAGATAGACCTTCGCTCAGGCTACCATCAGATCAAGATCCGTGCCAGTGATATTCCCAAGACGGCCTTCTCTACTAGATATGGGCTGTATGAGTTTCTGGTGATGTCTTTTGGGCTAACCAATGCCCCGGCTTATTTTATGTACTTAATGAACTCAGTATTCATGCCAGAGCTAGACAAGTTCATGGTCGTTTTCATCGATGACATCCTGGTGTACTCCAAGAATGAAGATGAACACACTGAGCACCTGCATGTCGTGCTTCGGCGACTGCGCGATCATCGTCTCTACGCTAAATTGTCTAAGTGTGAATTCTGGCTAAAGGAAATAAAATTCTTGGGTCACACGATCTCTCAGGAGGGGATATCAGTCGACCCTGAGAAAGTGCAAGAGGTGATGGACTGGAAACCCCCGACTACGGTAAAGCAGATTAGGAGTTTTCTGGGATTAGCAGGGTACTACCGACGATTTATTCCGGATTTCTCCAGAATTGCCAAGCCAATGACTGAACTGTTAAAGAAGGGAGTCAAATTTGAGTGGAGCCAAAAGTGTGAAGATGCTTTTCATACCTTGAGGCAACAATTAACAATAGCCCCAGTGCTAGCCCAACCCGACAATACCCAGTCATTTGAGGTTTATTGTGATGCTTCTGGTACCGGATTGGGTTGTGTCTTGATGCAAGAGAACAGAGTGATTGCTTATGCTTCCCGAGCACTCAGGCCCCATGAGCAGAACTACCCGACACATGATCTGGAGTTGGCAGCAGTAGTTCATGCCCTCAAGATATGGAGACACTACTTGATGGGAGCTCACTGTAACATTTACACTGATCACAAGAGCCTCAAGTACATTTTCACTCAGGCAGATCTGAACATGAGGCAGAGAAGATGGTTGGAATTAATCAAGGACTATGATTTGGAGGTGCATTACCATCCTGGCAAGGCCAATGTTGTGGCAGATGCCTTGAGCAGAAAGGCCCAATGTAATTGCATGAACATGGATACAAGAGTTACCACCCTGTGTGATGAGTTGTGCAAGCTGAATCTGGAAGTTGTTCCTTCCGGTGAATTGAGATATATCGCAGTGGAGCCCACATTGCAAGAGCAAATAGCTCAGGCACAGTTTGGGGATAAGGGTGTTCAGGTAATCAAGGACATGATCAAGCAAAAGGCAGAGAAATACAAGTGTTTCCGCCAGGACAGCAAGGGGATTTTATGGTTTGAAGATCGACTGGTGGTTCCCAAGGACCCTGAGCTCAGAAAGAAGATATTGGATGAAGCTCACCTCTCCAAGTTCTCCATGCACCCGGGTAGCAACAAGATGTACCATGATCTCAGGCCTTTGTATTGGTGGACCAGAATGAAGAGGGAAATTGCCAAGTACATCTCAGAGTGTGACACTTGTCAGAGGGTAAAAGCTAGTCATTTGAAAGCAGCAGGCCCTTTGCAACCCCTTCCCATACCATCTTGGAAATGGGAGGACGTTTGCATGGACTTCATAGTAGGATTACCCAATACCTCCAGGCACCATGATTCTATATGGGTTATTGTGGACAGATTGACCAAGACTGCTCATTTCTTGCCAGTACACACCACCCACCGGGCGGAGAAGTATGCAGAGATCTACATCGACCAGATAGTTCGTCTGCATGGGATACCAAGAACCATAGTCTCTGATCGAGGAGCACCTTTTGTGGCACGATTTTGGGAGCAATTACAGGAATCACTTGGAACCCATGTAATCCGAAGCTCAGCATATCACCCTCAAACAGATGGTCAGACAGAAAGGGTAAATCAGATTTTGGAAGACATGTTGCGAGCATGTGCACTACACTATGGAAAGGACTGGGACAAGTGTCTTTCCTTGGCAGAGTTTTCTTACAATAACAGCTATCAGTCCAGTCTGAAGATGGCGCCTTTTGAGGCTTTGTATGGGAGAAGATGTAGGACCCCGCTAAATTGGTCTCAAGCAGGAGAGAGGGAAATATTTGGGCCAGATTTGGTAATTGAAGCAGAGGAAAAGGTCAGAGTCATCAGGAAGAACTTGGAGGCTGCTCAGGCCAGGCAAAAGAGTTATCATGACCAGAGGCGGAAGCCTCTACAGTTTGAGGTAGGAAGTCATGTCTATCTTAAGATATCGCCAACCAAGGGTGTCCAGAGATTTGGGATCAAGGGCAAGTTAGCCCCTCGTTACATTGGACCATATAAGATCAAGGAAATGTGTGGACCCGTAGCTTACGAATTGGAATTGCCACCCCATATGTCAGCAATTCACAATGTGTTCCATGTATCTCAGCTGCGGAAATGTGTTCGTCTACCCACTGAAGTGCTACCGGAACCGGATATTGAGATAGAACCAGACTTGTCTTACCAAGAGTACCCCGTCAAGGTATTGGATCAAAAGGAAAGATCAACTCGGGCAAGATCAATCAGAATGTATAAGATTCAGTGGAGTCACCATTCAGCAGAAGAAGCTACATGGGAGACGGAGGATTTTCTACGCTCTCGCTTCCCCGACTTTCTGCCCAAAGGAGTCGGTATGTAGCCCCAAACCCCCCCCCCCCCCACCTGCCCTTTGAAGTCAATTATAAGGAAAACTTAGATAACAAGGATAGTCTAAGTTGTGAAATTGACTTAAGAAGGGCTTCCTTCTGAAGTTGCAAAGAGGATGACATTCGAAGAGCAGTTAAAAAGGTAAAACTTGGGAATAAAGGGAAAGTAGCACCAGCACACCTTCAAAGCATCCCTCCAAGGGACTCTACCTGAAATCTCGGGGCGAGATTCCTTTAAGGGGGGAGGGCTGTAACACCCTAGGTGTTACTCAGGGTGCCCACCCCAGGGTTACCCCCTTTTAACCCATTATCACATGAAGATTTAAGTGGGCAAAATTTATCAAACTTGGAATTCTAGGTCCTAAACAAGTGTAAACTACCTTGGATATCATGCCCTAGCTTGCAATACACATCTAAATAGGGACCTCCCAAAACCCTAGAGCAAAACCCCCATAGGCAATTATAACCCTAATTGAAGCCATGATCAAAAGATCATGTAAACATCATGATCATGGTTTGGGCCAAATATAAAAGTGGTAATATACTTAATAACCTACAATTAATAGTAAGGAAGTACCCCCAAAAAGTTTTAAGAAAGGTCCTAAAAAGATCACCAAAGGTTGAGCACAAGAGAGGAATTCAGATTTTGCCTAAGTCAAAAACCAACCCTTGAGCAAAGATCCCCCATGTTCACCTTGATCCCCTTTTCAAAACCTATCGACCCAATTGACAAAGTGGCGCCAAATGAACCCTAGAATGCCCTGGAAAAGTTTGAACCCAAGCCAAAACCGGTTGACACGAGTTGGCACTGGTTTTGTCTCGGTTTGCACAGGGCAGACAGACAAGACTTGGCGCTACCATATCTCCTCAACCAGACCACATCTCCTCTTGGAACTCACATGAACTAGGTAGCCCTAGGTGCAGAGAAGAGATCTCCCACAGGCGGTAGGGAAAGATTCGTACGCCTGGCCGCTCAGCAGAGCGAAGAACACGGGCAGAAGCAACGCGCCACGTGTTCGACGCGCTCTGAGCTCGCCAGAGCACGCCCGCGCGCGCCCCGCGTGCCCGCGTCGCGCCAAACGGTCGAGCCGGCGCCTCGGCCGCGTCCGCGCCTATAAAACCCGCCCCAGCGCTCGGTTGCCTTCCCCATTGCTTCCTCCGTACCTCGCCGGACTTGCCGAGCCAGCCGTTGCCTCCGGCGACCTCCCCGCAGCCCGCCAGTGCCGCCCGAGAGCAACCGCCGTGGCCGACCCCTCTCCCGTCCTCCTCCGTTCGATCCAAGCCCCCAGATAGCTTCCTGGTGAAGCCGTGAGCCTTGCTCAAGCTTAACCCGAGGGCCCGCGTCACCGGAGTAGCCGAATCGCGCTCACCGGAGTTCAAGAACCCGCCGGCGCACGTGGACCGGGTAAACCCCTTCACCATTTTCCGATTCGTTGCACGCATGGCCTCTATGACATCCCGTGAAGCTCCTCGTGCCCATTAATTGAACTATACCGCCGTGGTTTGGCCGGAGCAGGCGTCGCCGACGATCTCCGCCGCCTGTGTTCGTGGCCAGGGTGACTCCGACCACCTCCGACGACGACCCGCACATCGACGTGACCGTCGCGACCTCCCGAACGTCACTGACCACCTCGCCGGGCCTCCCTCACCGCCGGTAAGCCGCGCCGTCCTTTCTTTCCCGCGGCTACTGTTTTAGTTGGGGGAAGGACTGCGGGTGAGAGGGAGAGAAATCCAGGGGGTTAAGTGAAAAGTCAGAGACTCAAGTGAATAGTGGCGTAAGGGTAGATCTGTGAGGTTGGATTCGGTTTAAACCCAGGGGCCTCGGCGCAAACTGCTTTTTCAGAAAAACTTTAATAAAACCTGATTTAAATTCAAACAGAAACTTTAAAAACCCATAACTTCTGTTTGGTTTATCCAAATTTGGTCAAACAAATTTTGCCAGACTCTAAATAATATAACCTGTCTAAGAAAAATATAAAACCCCATAAGTACTAGAGAAAAATATAAGGTTCTGATTTAATTTTAGTTTTGACCAAAAGCTTAATAATAGCAAGAAAAATGGTTGTACTATTTAACTAGGTTTGGAAAAATTTGGAGAAGTTTACATCTACCTACTGACCTAGTTAAAAATGTTAAACCCCTCTGTTCACTACATTAAGTTAGTTTTAACCCCTTATTCCATAATATGCTTAAAGTTAAGAAAAATAGAAAAAGTGACATAAATAATGAACCAGAGGGCACCCCTATTTTTGTTGAGATACTTAGTCAATGTAGCTCACTGGAAAAATATATCATGCCCTGTTGTAGTGTAAGATAAGAAAGATACCTTTTAAATGAAGAAAATAAGGATAACTTAGAAAAACCCTACAAAAATAACCCTAAGGTGAAACCTCCCCAAACCTTAGGATAACTAATGTGTTGATAATAAGAACTTAAGAAAAATCTGAAATCTGTTGTTTGATATTTTTCAAATGACAAGTTAGTTCTAATCACCCTTTTTGCACCCAACTTTAGAAATCCATCATTAATTAACCATCATGTGGCTCTCTGTCATTTTTGGTACAAGAGCTTATTATCACTATTAGAGGCCAACAAAAATAACCCTTAGATCAAAATCCACTTTAGTAAAGGACTTGTAGTGCAAAGTGGCTTAATTGCCCCACTTTTTGTTATTTTTTGTATACAGCCTAGCCTTTTTATTTTAAATCCCATATTCCTAAGACAGGCCCTTTTGACCAAAGGCAAGCCACTGTAATTTTTGTGGAATTATTGAAAATAGTTAATTCACCTTGGTAGTTCAAACCCCACTAGAATTCATAAATGAGCACTAAAGAGAGGAAAATGAGCAATGGAAATTAGTATCCCCCTAAGACCCTTGTAAGTTGTTCCCAGAAATAGAAATCTACAAATGCAATACAAATTCTCCTTGTTTACCCCAAATAAAGACTTAATTATGAAAGTACCAAATATAAACCACTAGGAGACCCACATAGCCAGTGAACCCTAAGTTGATTCTTGACTTAATTTCTGTAGCTTAATGTTCTTAAATCCTGCATAATCATGACATACATGTTCATTGCATTTCGATAGACTGTAATCTTGCCGACGGAGAGTACATCCTCGTGCCGGAGCAAGGAGCTGCCCAGGAGGTTGCCCCAGACCCAGCACCAGAGCCTGCACCAGAGGACCTGCCTGCCACTGCTTTGGAAGGCAAGCCCCGGTTTTATGCATAACCTGTTATTTATGCTATTTTACTTCACTTAATGATTGTAGGATTGATTGTGCACTTAGGTGTAGGAATTGTTGGAAACCCTAGTTGCATGATCTCAGGAATCCTATTGAGATGAATACTAGTATGCTAAGTCGAGTAGCTGCTTTATTAATTAGGATCTCGGTAGAAGTCGAGTGATTTTTCTAGCACTCGCGCGAGGTCAGGAATTGGTTGTATCCACTTTCCTATCATATTGAGGTTGATTGTGGGCAACAATCCATGGGGATTGGTTGTTCACGGGATAAAAAGTTGATTAAGGATTAAGGTGTGGTACCGTGTGTCAAGCGTTTGAACGTACTAAACACATACCGAGAAATATGGTAAATCGGTAAGCCTAGTACCTGAGTGAACCTGGCAGTGGACATACCCCCTCACGCGACCTGAGACGTAGTCTCCCATTCCGGTTATGGTGGGTACAAGTGCGGTCACTGCACGACGGCCAGTCGGGGTCAGTGAGGCATTGTACGCCAAGGCGGTGAGACCTGATCTGCTGACGGGGAATCGATGGGGACGGTTGATATGTGTGGGGACGGAGTGCCCCTACGTGTCGTGTGTTTAGGTTTACCTTGCAAGGATAAAAACTCGATTCGAATCGTCTGCTTCTCGCAGTTAATGAGACTGCTTGATCCATGCTGCTACATTGAGTAACAAGTGGAACTATGTTGAGATGATACAAGCTGTTGATTGCTAAGAATGCTTGCTACTATGTATGAATAGATAGTACACTTTTAGCCTTAAGAGAGTCACACTTAATTTTGACAAAGTTAAAAGCTTGATTTAGAAACTCAGCTAGTGCTTTTTGGCGACCAAACCCCACAGCCAAACAGCTGCATGTCTAGAGGTAGAGGAGTATAGACTCCTCACACCGGGTAAGTCTAGCTGAGTATTAGTATACTCAGCCTTGCTTGTGGCATAATTTTTACAGGTTCTCTGGAGGACATGGTTGCTGGAGTGACTTGGCCGTCCACCTTGCCACCGGGTTGGACTGTCGAGTGGGACCCTGCCTCGGTTGAGGAGGAGCATGAGGAGTGATGGGACAGGCTTCTCCATCTCTCCGTTTAATTATCGTTAGTTTTATTCCGCTGCACTTCGAACAATGATGACTACTTTTGGCAAAACTCCGATGATGATGATGATGTAATAATTAACACTCTCCCATGTATGGTTTTATGCTTTATTGTATTTGCTCTGTGACTCACCATCGAGTGAGATTGTGGTACTTGATCCTGTCAGTGGCCGTGTCGGACTAGATCCGAGGGATTGACGGGTTATTCCCATTTAAGTGTGGTCTAGCCTCTAAGGCAGGGCTTAGGCACTTAAGTTGGAATAATTCGGGCAGTTCCGCCACATCTTTGTCCTGCCGTTATGCTGCCAAAATTCCGATCGTTCGTTCGTCCGATCATTCGATCGTTCGTCCGTTCGTTCATAGTTCCTATTCATCGTTCATCGTTCGTTCATAGTTCCTATTCATCGTTCATTGTTCGTTCATACGACTATTCACCATCACTATTCACCGTTACTATTCATCATTACTATTCACTGACACTATTCACCATCGTTACTATTCAGTGTTACTATTCATTGTCGTTACTATTCATCATCGTTACTACTCATCGATGATATCTAGTAACTTTTTCATTGTCACTATTCATCATTACTATTCATCGATTAGCCGATCACCACAAATTTCAACTACTCATACATCATGCTGTCCAGTCCACCTAAGACCAGCCAGACCCATATTCCAGTCATACGAACTCCGGTGACTGTGATTTTCCTTCCAGTGGGAACTTCCCATCTGGTCACCCATCCCAGGTTTCTCCAAGTTGAGCACGCTTAACTTTAAGATTCCTTCGAACCAGGCCTCCAAACTCCGATTCCAATAATTCTTGTTTCTAAATTCTTATCAAACTATTCCCTATCCAACCATGTCATCCCTTAAACATGGTCCATATTCTAGAAAGCTTCCAAAATACTCTTGTCCCATATTCTGTCTATAACTCTCCTATTCATACTAAGTCAGACGATTCATTCGTCACTATTCTCACCAACAGTGAACTTCACTGTGCTACACCACATACACCCAGCTACCCTCTCCCTCTCCACACACACTCAACACCCTCAGCCAAGGAAAACACCCCACCCACTCAGTTACTCCGCTCTGCCGGCTACACGCATAGTGTCGCTTCGCCTCCAGTCCACCCTCCTGGTAAGCACCTCCGCTCCACCACTAGTAGTATCTCAACACCACATGACACATATTCTACTCAAGACTCTACCCATCCATGTATCGCTATTTTGACCACTATACTAAATATTTGTTGCTATACTTGTTGGTTTGTATGTTTGCTTATTCATGTTACATAGTTATGGGAGCGTTCGTGCCGTCTCGTGGAGGCCACACAACAGCAAAACTGAATACTCCCGTCGGCCATAATAATTCCCGTCAGTTTTTAGGGTTGCCGACGGGAGTTAATTAACTACCGTCGGCCATAACGAAGCCGACGGGAGATAAAATAACTCCCGTCGGTTTTTAGGGCTGCCGACGGGAGTTAATTAACTACCGTCGGCCGTAACGAAGCCGACGGGAGGTAAAAATAACTCCCGTCGGTTAGTCCGGAGGCCGACGGGAGATGCAGTAGCTCCCGTCGGCTTCGTTACGGCCGACGGGGTTTAGGGCGGGCCCGGCTAAAACGCGCGCGCCGACTCGCCCAGTCTGTATTCGTCGCGCGCGCGGTTACGCATCCCGCCGCCGATCGCCGAGCCTGCGCCGCCGCCGCCCGAGCCTGCGCCGAGCCTGCGCCGCCGTTCTCCTCCCCGCCGCCGTTCTCCTCCCCGCCGCCGCCGCCGTTCTCCTGCGCCGCCCGAGCGCCCGAGCCTGCGCCGCCGCCGCCGTTCTCCTCCCCGCCCGAGCGCCGCCAGCGCCTACGCCGCCGCTGCCGACCCCGCCGCGCCCGTCCCGTCCTCCGCCTCGGCTTGCCGACGCCGCTGCCCCCGCCCGTCCCCTCCACCGACGCCGCTGCAACCTCCACTGAGACAGTAAGATTGAAATCATTTAAAATTATATCATTGCGATATATATTTATATTTATATCGAAAATATGTTTATTCCCGTTGGTTGGTTGATTGTATTGATTAAGCCGACGGGAGTTAACTACGTTGTGGTAGTTTGATTAGTATGATACACTGTTTATTTTCCTAGAGTTTTAGGGTTAAGTGCGCAGACCAGTAGTTAACCCTAGGCGTCACCCGTTCCGGAAGCATGCACATGCATCACATTTATTCATATGTTTGGGCCTAATGCACCTAGACAATCTATGGATGCATAGATTGTATAGTTTCATTCGGTCCAAACACAAGATTACTTGTGATGTGCGTGGTTCCGGGATTGTCCACGTATTTGGACAGCCGGAGAATGGGTGTGGCCGCATGTGATTCGTGCACGTGTCCGTTGGTCCGAATGAGATTTCAGCAGCATAACCCAGTTGTTCTCCGTCGCACCATGACAGGCGTGTGTTCGGAGAACAGCGGGGTTATGCTGCCAAAATTTCGTTCGGACCATCGGGCACGTCACGAGTCGCATGCGGCCGCCTCCATTCTCGGGTGGGTTTATGTCCTTTCCTATAGTAGGGTTATCACCTAAGCCACGTGCATTGCTCTTATATGCTGAATTTTTGGTTGGTGGTTTACACAACAGCAAAACTGAGCCATCCTAGTCCACAAACATGGAAGATGACCGTGAGTGGATGTATGCTGGTTGGAAGAAGGGCGGATGTCACACAAAGGAATGGTTTCAGAAGACAGAAAAGTTTTTAGAGAATGCTCGTGGAGAGTCAACCCACGCTGTGATTAGGTGCCCATGCACCAAATGTGGGAACATCCAGTCACATGACAAGAGAACTGTGGCACTACACCTTTGCAGTCATGGGTATGTTCAAGGTTATAAGGTTTGGGATAACCACGGCGAGTCACGGAGTATAGTATCAGCACAGATGGAGGTGGATGACGGTGAAAACGTTGATCGATTGGATCATATGTTAGAAGATATGCAGGCAGAGTTTGTCAACAATCCTGAAGATCCGCCTACAAAAGAGGTTGAAGAGTTGTTCAAACTCCTCCAAGACTTAGAAATGCCTCTGCATGGACACACAACGGTTACCATCCTCCAGTTCGTGACCCGTCTAATGAGCATAAAGTCAAAGTTTGGTTGCTCAGCCAAATGTTATAAGGCGATTTTGGACTTGTTTAGTGATGTCCTTCCTGCCGATCATAAGGTGCCTAAAGACATTTACCGGTCAAAGAAGCTGCTAAAGGCTTTGGGAATGCCATATGAGAAGATCGATATATGCCCGTCCAACTGCATGATATATTGGCGCGATCGTGCGAAACTAGAGAAATGCTTGAAATGTGGCCTGTCGAGGTACATAGAGGTGGTAAACGAAGAAGGGGAGAAGGTGACAACAAAGAGGGCACATAAGCAGCTTCGCTGGATGCGTCTCACTCCAAGACTGAAACGTCTGTTCTTGGCTAGTAGAATTGCGAGCCGCATGAGCTGGCGCAAGAATCGTAAGCCCCCGAAGGATGGGGTAATGCAGCATCCGTGTGATAGCGACGCATGGAAGGCCCTAGACAGCTTCGATATAGAATTTGCTAGTGAAGAGAGGAATGTTCGTATTGGGCTGGCGACAGATGGTTTCACGCCTTTCAGTATGACCGCAGCGTCTTACTCATGTTGGCCTGTCTTTGCCATACCGTACAACCTTCCACCTGAAGATTGCATGAAAGATGAGTTTATGTTCTTAACTCTCATCATACCTGGGAAGGATCATCCCGGCGTAAACCTCAATGTTATGCTTGAGCCATTGATTGAGGAGTTGAAAGAGCTTTGGGAAGGAGTGGAGGCGTATGACAGCTTCATGAAGCAAAAATTCAAACTTCGGGCAGCATATTTGTGGTCCATACATGATTATCTAGCGTATGGGATCTTTGCTGGGTGGAGAGTCAGTGGAAGGCTAGGTTGTCCTATTTGTGGAAAAGAAACAGATTGTTTCTGGCTCGATAAGGGTGGGAAGTTCTGTTACTTCGATTGTCATAGGTCTTTTCTTCCTTTGAACCACCCCTTCAGGCTCCAGGCACACGAGTTCAGGAAGGACACCATTGTCACGAAGGAACCCCCGAAGCGTCGCACCGGGTGGGAAATCGCTGAGGAGCTGAGTAATCTAGTGAGAAATGAGGATGGGGATGGGTTTGCAGGTTTCGGGAAGACCCATAACTGGACTCACAAATGTGGCCTTTGGGAGCTCCCTTACATGAGGGCATTGCAGCTCCCGCACAACATCGATGTAATGCACCAAGAGCGTAACATGTGTGAAGCACTATTTAACACCGTCATGGATTTCCCAGATAAAACAAAAGACAATTTCAAGGCCCGAGTGGACTTAGGTAACATATGTAACCGCCCAACTCTCATGCTCAGAGAAAATGGAGGCAAGCCTCGTGCTGAATTTGCCTTGAGACCCAATGAACGAAAAGAAGTGATGAAGTGGATGAAAGATTTAAAATTTCCCGATGGTTATGGTGCGGGGTTCAGAAGATCTGTGAACTTGAAAACAATGAAGATCAATGGGTTGAAGAGTCATGATTACCATATAATGATGGAAAGGCTGATCCCAGTAATGTTGTGTGGTTACATTAACGAGGAAGTGTGGAAAGCGATAGCTGAACTTAGCTATTTCTACAGGCAGCTTTGTGCTAAAGAAATTTTAAAGGAGATGATGCAGAAACTAGAGGAATCGGCACCGGTGCTTCTTTGCAAGCTGGAGAAAATATTCCCGCCTGCGTTCTTCAATCCTATGCAGCATCTTCTTATCCATCTCCCATATGAAGCAAAGGTAGGTGGGCTAGTGTGTTATAGGTGGATGTATCCCATAGAAAGAATGTTGAAAAAACTGAAATCAATGGTGGGTAACAAGGCAAAGGTTGAAGGTTGTATAGCAGAGGAGTTCAAATTTAAGGAGATAGCTTTCCTCACAAGTGGTTACTTGACTGAAGACCACAATGTATTTGCCCATACGAAGAGGTACCATGAAGATGATACGGTGCATCCGTGCAGTCACATTAGCATATTTCAATGGAATGGCAAGGCTGTTGGTCCACCAGTGGCATATGAATTCAGTGAGAACGAACGGAAATCTGCTTTGCTCTACATGTGGTCAAATATAGAAGAGGCTGAGAAATTCTTCAGGTAATAGTTTACTAGGCTTAAAGGAATTGTATATTCAATGTTTAGGAAACACAATGTTTTCTTACTCTCGTTCTTTTTTAGCGAGTTCGATAAAGAAAACTGGAGGTCTTCTCGTAACCGTCAACCAACGGCGAAACAGCTAGACAACTTGCGTCTAAATGGATTGCACGGGGGACCTAATTTTATCTCCTGGATCCGAGACCATGTAAGCCTTGTATTCTTTGTCCTCATACATCGTGTATAGGTATGACAATTGTAACACTTTTTCATTTATTGACTGTCAGTTCGGGAATGTACCGGATGACTCACAAATGTGTCCTGTGGGATCTCCTTCACATGAGGGCATTGATTCTCCCGCACGTCGGCGTAGTGTCCATAAGGACCTGCGTCAGCTTTCTATTGGTAGTGTGATAGTGAAGAGTTATGGCCGTTACGACGTAAACGGGTTTCGCTTCCGTACAACCAAATTTGAAGCTTCCCGTCCTTTAGCAGCTACGAAAAATAACGGAGTCGTAATCCGGGCTGAAGATATGGAAAGGCACGAATCCGAGTATTACGGAATCATAAACAATATACTCGAGTGCCAATTTGTAGGGAACAAGGATCTGAGGGTGGTGTTTTTTGACTGTACATGGTTTGACCCGAAGCATTATAGAACCGAATTTGGAATGGCGCAGGTTAAACGCAAGCAAATACTTCAAGGGGCCGATAGATATGTCCTTGCTCATCAGGTGGAGCAGGTATATTACTCGTCATATCCATGCCCTAAGTTGAGCGCTTGGTGGGTCGTATACAAAACCTACCCCCGTGATCGGTTGTCCACTCCTGTTCCCGATGATTACAATCGTGAGGCTCAACAAGCTGACACGGTATTCCAAGAAGATGAGTTGCCATCCTCATTTGATATAGACCCTGCTCCTACATTGGATTGTTTAGTTGGAGACCTCAATGATATATCATTGCCACAGAAAAGGAAACGAAACGATAAGTAACAAGTTAAGTTTATTTCCATATGAATGTTTATTTGTTTAATGTTGGTTTATTTTGCACCGTTTGTTTATTTATTTACATTACTCAGTACTAATAAAAACTTTCAATTGCTGCAGGATGCCTAAAAAGTTTAAGCAGGTGGTGAAGGGGTTCAGGGACTCCCTTTTCCGAGGGAGTTCCTTGAGCGCTAGTAAGAAGGAGCAGCTCTACAGAAGCCTACACCCAGAGTTACAGGGCCAGCCCTTGGGGTTTCAGAGAGGCGATGTAAGAATCATTGTATTGTTGCTTTTAATTTGTGTAAGACTTTAACGCGTGAATGTGACACTTGAGTTACTTATTTGCAGGATGAGGATGAGGATCAGGATCAGGATGAGGATGAGGATGAGGATCAGGATCAGGATCAGGATCAGGATCAGGATGAGGATGAGGATCAGGATCAGGATCAGGATGAGGATGAGGATGAGGATGAGGATGAGGATGAGGATGAGGATGAGGATGAGGGTGGAGGTGAGGAGGCTGAGGCAGGAGGTGAGCAGGGAGAGGGTGGAGGTGGAGATGAGACTGAGGCTGAGGCAGGAGGTGCGACTGCGGGTGGAGATGAGGCTGAGGCAGCTCCAGCAAGGCGTCCACGTAAGTTTAGAAGGCCCCATGCCGTACAACCTCCACCTGTTCCGAGCTCCGAGACGGGGAAGACAGTGATCTCCCCCGTCGGAGATAGGTAAGTGCTGTATCTTGTGATTTGAATCAGCTGTATTCATCAAATGTAAGCATGTTTGATGCTTGCCCGTATTTTTGTAGGGAGTGGTTGGACTACTCTTTCACCGGCCAGGGTCGTCAAAAGCAGGTGAACTCTGTGTTGAGTTCGCTCCTAAAGTTTCACTACCCTGGACTGGTGAAGACGTCCGACGATGCAGACGCTGCGCCGGTCCTCGTCTCATGTTGGGACGATTACAAGCTGAAGGTCGATGTCACTTATGGCGATGCCCAGGGGCTTGTTCGCGCTGACTTCTGGGTACGTAATCTTGTGTGTGTTATATGGAAGCAATCATTAAAAAGTTAGATAACATTGCATTCTTTTTGTAGGCACGTTTTCGGTTGGCCGACGGGGATGACACGAACCACGCCGAGAAGGTGTTTCAAGTAAATGCCTATCGGTTGGTGAAGGAGGCCCTGTACGAGGCAAGGATTCAGGCCACGTGCATGTATTATCAACAAATTTTAGGGCAAAAGATGAACAAGAAGACAGGGGCCTCGAGTATATACCTTCGCGAGGAAGAGTATCGTAAGGTTATATTTCAATCCTTTCCTTTGTGTTTGTTTCATTTGAATAGGTACTGATATATGTTTGTTTTTATGAAGGTGGTGGTTCCGTGGATGTCTAACCGGCCAGAGGCCTACGCAGCTTGGTGTGGGGTATGGGCTTCTGAAGCCTTCCAACAGAAGTCAAAAAGTCACAGGGACAATCGAGGCACCATGCCGAACCACACCTTCGGTGGCGACAACTTCACGCGAAAGGCGAAACGCCTGGAAAGAAAACTAACAAATATGTTGAGATGTCATATATTCTTTTATTGTACTAACTCTGTGTTGTAGGAAGCTCAATTAGGTCGTGAGCCGACTCCCATCGAGGTGTGGGAAGCTGGCCATAGGGGAAGCGACCCTTCCAACCCTTTGTGCAGCCAGACACAAAGGGAGCGTCTGGTGAGCTGTTGTCCTCAATATTCGGTTAATGCTCGCAACGTACTAACTAAGGTTATATAATCGATACAGGCGGCATATGCGGAAGAGATGAAGGACCGTCATGGAGAAGACTGCGATTGGAGGACCATGCCGATCGATGCTCAAGCCGTGCATAAATCCGGTGGAGGAAAGGCACATGGACGGTGAGATGTTACATTACATGCCATTTATATAGTGACATGAGCATATGCCTTAATTAATCTTTCTTTGACAACAATTGTAGATTCTCTCTCTTTGATGGAATGATCAACACGACGGATTTTAGAGCGTCTCGGCGGTCGGCATCTGGGTCCGGAAGCTTCGGTCGTAGCTCTCGTCGGCTCACTGAGCAAGAGCTTGAGATCGTGAGGCTGCATGAGGAGAACCGTCAGCGCGATGAGCAGTTGAGGGCTCAAACTGAGCAGTTGAGGGCTCAAAGTGAGTACTATGCCTCAGTCCACGCGCAGCAACAGCAGATGATTCAAGTAAGCCCATTGCATTATTACTGTTTATTCATTGCTTTACACATCCAATGCGTACTACTAATATGCTTGGTCAATAGTTACTAGCTCAGCAGCAGGGCATTCCGTACGTGGCCCCTCCGCCTCCGCCGCAATGGACGTTCGTCCCTATGGGCCCTCCTCCACCTCCGGTAAGAAATTCTATGTCCATTCTCTAGTTACATAGTAAAAACGACGACTTGTGCCACACTGCACTCACATGAATATGTATTATTCTTGTATTCAACAGGGACTTGTGCCGCAGCAGCCTCAGTTTAGCACACCGCCGGCACAGCTACCTGCCCCTGGAGCACAGGTTTGTATTCTAACTCTATAGCTATCGCCGACAGTTCAGCAGTTAATATGTACGATTTCTGACAAATTGCATTCTCGCTCCATAGGACAATCAGGAAGGAAGTGGAACGATGGATGGCTTCGTCAACTCCCTATTCGCGTACCCAACTCCGGACGGAGGCAGCGGCCAAAGCTCCAACAACCCTAGCCGCCGCGGTTCGTGAATGTGCTTCGATCTCTACCTTTTCAGTAATGAACACTTCGATCTCTACCTTTTCAGTAATGGACACTTCTTTTGTGGATGAACACTTCTTATGTGGATGAACACTTCTTATGTGTATGAATGTTCTTATATATGTGTGTGTGGATGGATGTGATTGATGTGTGTGGATGGATGTGATTGATGTGTGAATGTGCATGATGATATTGTGTATATTTTCTGTGCCATTGATCATAAATATGGGGTTTTTGGGGGGGGGTGACAGTTTAACTCCCGTCGGCTTTGCAAAGCCGACGGGAGTTATCCTAGTACTGTCCAGGATAACTCCCGTCGGCTTAGCCAAGCCGACGGCAGTTGTCGCTCCCCCGTCCCGGCAACCAGGGCTGACGTGGCGGACACATAACTCCCGTCGGCTACCTAAGGCCGACGGGAGTTAATTGCCCGCCACGTCAGCCCTGGGCCGGGGAGCGACAACCGCCGTCGGCTACCTAGGGCCGACGGGAGTTAATTATCTCCCGTCGGCCCCGACGGGAGTTAATGTAATCCCCGTCGGGTAGCTCCTGTCGGCCGGGTACCGACGGGATTTACTCTAAAACCGACGGGAATAGCTAAATCCCGTCGGTTTTAGAGTAAATCCCGTCGGTACCCGGCCAACGGGAATATCCTGGATTGCTGTTGTGCCAGATCTGCAAGTCTACGCCACGCAGTGGAGCTAGAAGCCAGTTCCGCGAGCTCCCCTTCCCCCTTCGCCGAATAAGCACGACAAACTCACTGGATCCCTTTGATGCATAAATTACCTATGTTTTTCAACCACAACCCTCAGCCTGTTATTTTATGCATGATATGATTTTGAGACAAGTTATTATGGCCACCCAAACCGCTTGCCGCAATCAATCCCTGATATATTTGTTACAAATGATTTGAGAAAAGGTGTGAGTTTTCAAAAGAAAATGCTTTTCAACATGTGTATGATGAAGGGTTTTCACCCTTATCACCTTGTGAGTGGGATAATCAGGGACTCCCTGGTTTAGGGGAGGGCCTAAGGTGTTGGCTCAGCTGGTTTAGGCGTGAGCAGAAGGATTGTCCCCTCATATAAGGACTGGTTTGTCATCTTCACTACCTGTACTCTTTAATAGTACAACCACTCGAGACTGTGTGGGCAGTCACTCAATCTGAACTCGTACGGTCCAACCCCAGGGTTATGAAGGCTGGGGAGCACCGGGAGGATAAGGAGGGGGAAAGTTTTGTCTGGTTTGGACATGGTGGTGGCCTGACTCCTTCCGGATAACCGTTAAGGTTAGGACGTGCGGGGAAAGAAAGAGAGTCGGATTCGGGTCTCATTGGCCATGGGATCGCAGAGCCGAACTAGTGGGTAAAGTGTACACCTCTACGCAGAGTTTGAAAACCTATTCGAATAGTCTGTGTCCACAGGAATGGACGAGTCTGGTATGGTATGGCAATTAATGTTTTGTTTTCAAAAAAAAAGAGATGGTTTTGAGAAAAGTGGTTTTTAAAAAGGTTCGGCGGTTGAGCCGTGAGCTATGGTGGACGGGAAGTCCAGTAGCTGTTTTTGAAAATGAAAACCAGTAGGAACTGCTGAGATACCTGGATGGTTTAGTCCAGGGGATTTTGTTATAATACTGAAAAACTTCCTGCTCCTTTTGGAGAGGATGCGCTTTGCAAAAGTACAAAATGTTTTTCAAAACAACCCTGCATAAAATATTGCTGTTTCTACAAAATATTCTGAGCTCCACATATTCCATGCATTATATCTGATTTCCCCATTCCGCGGGTGAAGGTGGGCTGATGAGTACGTTTGTACTCACCCTTGCTTATTTGTTGTTTTTCAGAAAAAGGAGATCGGGTAAGAGTTACGACTGTTCCCAACCTTGCCTGTGGCTGTTGGACCGCTGAATTGCTTCACTGCGTATATCGGGCTGCTTCAGCCCCACTCTGATGATATGTCCCGAGTTGTGGACCAACTTTTAAAGTTGTTCGCCACCTTTATAGGTTTGTCTCGTTTAAGCAGATCTTGAATCATCTGATGTATAAATGTGTTTACTAGCCTCCTGGGACTAGTAATTGTATCACATTTGAGTCCCAGAGGATCGGGACGCTTCAACCTGGGCCCTCTCCTTACGCCTATAAAAGGAAGGTCCAGGGCTCTCGTACGAGGAGGTTGGCCGCGCGGGAGAACGGGCCGACGCGCGAGTCCCTCGCTCTCTCCCACGCGGACGCTTGTAACCCCCTACTGCAAGCGCACCCGACCTGGGCGCAGGACAACACGAAGGCCGCGGGTTTCCCCTTTCGCCTGTCTCCTTTTCCCCCCCTTCGTGCTCCGTCTCGCGCCGACCCATCTAGGCTGGGACACGCGGCGACAATTTACTCGTCGGTCCAGGGACCCCCTGGGGTCGAAACGCCGACAAGAGGTGTTCGGTTTGCAGGTGGCAATGAGATTGATGGTTCTTGATATTGGCTCTGGTAATGGTAAGTGGTACTCTTTCCGTTTGGAAAGGAGTACGTTTGGGTTAATAACGTGGGTTAATTCTAAAACTTGGCTTTCCCTACTAGTAATAATAATCTGACCTACTAAAAGCAACTGCTTGACTTACCCCCCCACATAAAGCTAGTCCACTACAGCCAAACAGGATACTTGCTGACTATGTTGATGTGTACTCACCCTTGCTCTACACACCAAACCCCCCTTCCCCAGGTTGTCCACATTTCAACCACTGCTCAGGCAAAGATGAAGCCGTGGAAGGAGACTTCGAGGAGTTCCAAGACTACGACGAGTTCTAGGTGTGGGTTAGCGGCAAACCCCCAGTCGGCTGCCTGTGAAGGCCGCGTTTATCTACGTTTCAATTTCGCACTTTGATTATTGTAAAGACTACGTGGATGTCTCAGACATATGATGTAATCGACTATTATTTCCCTTTTTAATACTATTTGAGCACTGTATGATGATGTCCATGTTATGTAACTGCTGTGTACGTGAATTGCTGATCCTGGCACGTACATGGTTCGCATTCGGTTTGCCTTCTAAAACCGGGTGTGACACAACCTCCCCACGTGCGTCAGTTAAACTCCTGGTCCAACAACCGACCTCCCACGTGGGACTAGGGGTGGTAATAGATCATGGTCCAAATGCTCCTTCACAAAATGGTAGGACCCTAAATAAATTTTAGTTAAAAATGAATAAAAACAGGGCCCGATCCTAATCCGATCTCATCCTTAAATCTTGTAGTATAAAATTTAGAGCTCATTGTCACCCATAGATGGGACGCAAGCCATAAATTGTGTTGCTAGTTTTTTTGTGCAAATAGCGTAAATAATCTACATAAATAGCATAAATAGTTAACATAGATAGCATAAAAATCATGCCTAACCACTAGATCACGCGCACATGCGCAGCTGCATGCATGCAAATCCTATTTTTATGGTAGATCCGATAATTATGCCAGATCGTGTGAGTTTTCATTGCATGTACGCAAATTTTGGATGACATTTTAGTTTCTATTGCATGCGCGCAAAAATTGGATGTCTGCATAAATATAGGATCACTCCAACAACCATACAACTAGGCTCATTAAAACCAGTTTATGATATTTGTTATATTAATTATGCTACACAGTGTAGATATTTATGCAATTCGGTACACTACGTAAAAATCTGTTTCCAATTGCATCCGCATAAATTTAGGATAACATGAATGTGCGATGAAAGGAAATTAATTGGCATGCATGGAAATAATAAAATCTTATTTTAGATGCTGCATTTTCTCCATAAATATATCATCACTCTAATACCCATGCAGCTAGGCTGGTTACGACAAGTTTATGATATATATTGTTATTAATTATGCTACACAGTCTTGTTATTTATGCAACACGAAATGCTGCATAAAAAACTGCCACATGGTACATTGGTAGACGCATCTCTAGATTCGAGCGTAAAACCTTATTTTTGATCATAAAACCCCTCAGTTATGTGCCTAAATACCGAGCCAAGTGAGAGAGGTTGATAATTTTGGTGCGTTATATTCACGATCTTATTTTTATGGTAAATTCAAAAAATATGGGAGCCGCATCGGAGAATATCGTTGTCTTCGCATGCCAACAGACGGTCACCGCAACCATCATCGCTCGCGCCTTGGAAGGTCGTCCCCACCGCCATAGATCGCGTCTCGGGAGGTCGCGGTCACTGCAACCGCTCGCGCCTCGAGCAGACACGGCCACCGCCTCTCTCGTCTAGGGCAGTCACGGTCGCCGCAGTGCTCGCGTCTCGTGCCGCCACTCGCCAACATCGCCTGGGGCCGCCGCTTGCTGACATCTCCTGGGACCGCCGCTCGCGCCTCATGACACCGCTCATCGCTCGTGTCTCGCGCCGCTGGAAGTCATCGTCGACGTCCGGCCGCCGCGGCACTTGTGTCTCGTGGCGCCACTCGCCGACATCGTATGGGGCCGCCGCTCGCCGACGTTGCCTGGGACCGCCGCTCGTGTCTCATGCCGCAGGAAGTCGTCGTCGTCGACGTCCGGCCGCCGCTCTGCACCGCTCGCACCTCACACGGTCGCAGTTGCCGTCGAGCCCGAAACCCTAATCCCTAGAGGTCTTGAGTGTTTTTATAGATGACCGGACCTAGTTCAGCTCAACCAGATGGCACGTCTGGCTTAGGCTTACTCTACCTATTGGTAGCCCAACACTTAATATATATATATATATATATATATATATATATATATATATATATATATATATATATATATGTGTGTGTGTGTGTGTGTGTGTGTGTTTTTTTTGGGGATAAGATCATTTGACGAGACGCTGTCTCATAATGGCCCCCTGCTAGCTACCTAGAGCGAGCAGCCGAGGGCCGAGCACTATAAAATGTACCTGCTGCTGGCTCACAGAGATGGTACTGGCATGGGCAGGGACAAGTAATTCATTCTGATACATATAATCCCAAGCTCCTCTATCATAGGGATATATGGATATAAGACGTGATTTCCATATGGCCGAAGGGGAAGGAGAATGGAGCTACTCCAAGAATTGTAGGCGCCAGGTGATATTCTATCCCCTTTTAATTTCTTGCATTTCTCATATTAACTTTATCCTAGCTTAGTTACGTACCGCGAATACACATCAAATAAGTTGGTTTCATTCTTCGATCTCCTTAGAATATTGCCATGGAAAGACTGGAGAGCACCACCACCCTTACTGATCGATCATTTGATGATTATTCCTTCTTCTTGCATGCACTGATGCATGGTGGATCTATCCTATCAGCAAGTAGCTGTCCGCCAGACCAGGCCAATGGTCGAGACTGCCGTCAAGCAGGTGTACGCAGCTCTCCTCCCCAGAACCATGGTCGTCGCCGACCTCGGATGCTCTGCAGGACCGAACACGCTGCTCTTCATCTCTAGCGTCCTGAGCAGCATCGCTGCTGCGGCTGGTGCTGAACGGTGCAAGCCGCCGAGCGGCGGCGGAGACGATGACGACCATCACGTGGAGCTTCAGTTCGTCCTGAACGACCTCCCCGGCAACGACTTCAACCACCTGTTTCGGTCAGTCGAGGAGGAGTTCAGAAGGCCAGCAGGTTGTGAAAGGGCTCCTCCTCCTCCCTACTATGTCATGGGGCTACCGGAGTCCTATTACAACAGGCTGTTTCCTCGTCAGAGTGTGCATCTGTTCCACTCCTCCTACTGCCTCCACTGGCGCTCCCAGGTAGTAGGACCATCCATTAAACTAGCTATGCCTTTACAATATATATATGTGTGTGAAAGTATCTTTAATTTACCATAATAATGTTCTGAAACGATATATTTATATCTATATACACGTAGGAACCTGAGGGACTAGAGGCGTGGAGAAAGCCTTGCCTGAACGAGGACAACATCTACATCGCAAGGACCACGACACCATCTGTGGCGAAACTGTTCCAGGAGCAGTTCCAGAAGGACTTCTCCCTCTTCCTCAAGCTGCGCCACGAAGAGCTCGTGCATGGAGGGCGAATGGTGCTTGTATTTCTCGGCAGGAAGAACGAGGACGCGTACAGTGGCGACGACCTCAACCAGCTCTTCGCACTGGTCGCAACAGCGTTGCAGTCTCTTGTTTTGAAGGTTAGTTATATTAGTTGCATATATATGTATGTAAATTTTTCTTGTAATTTTTTTGCTTAATTGTTTTCACTAATTAATCTGTGGAGGAAATTAAAAGCATGGTGAAGGTAATTAAGCGGATTAATTAATCTGGTCGTGATTATTAACACCTACCAGGGCCTTGTGGAGAAGGAAAAGCTAGAGTCTTTCAACCTACCGATCTACGGGCCGTCGGTGGGAGAAGTGGAGGATCTGGTCACGCAGAGCGGTCTGTTCAGCATGGATCTGATCAAGCAGTTCGAGATGAACTGGGACCCTCTCGACGACTCGGAGGGTGACGACTTCGTCGAGGACAGCGCTCGCAGCAGCATGAATGTCGCCAAGTACATCAGATCCGTGCTGAAGTCTTTAATTGTCCGCCATTTTGGAGAAGCCATAATTGATGTATGGTTTGCCGAGTTCAGGCGCCTTGTCGCTGAGCACCTTGAGAAGGAGAAGACCAAGTTCACTACCTTCGCCATGTGCTTGAAGAAAGAGTGATATAGATGTATCGATCTACATATACGTATGTGTATTGTATTTCGTACGGTGTAGCTAATATACTCATATATGTGATATATCATGTGTATTTCATGGGACACGTACAATTGAGTATATGTGTGCATGCATTATACGGTACGGTCGTACTAAAACCAGTTGGCATGCATAGTATGTGTACTGCAGTATACGTATACTGGTATACAATTATTATACATGGATTACGTGGTTATGTTTATTTTATATATACTACTGCTGTGATGGCCTAGGTACCCAACGCTATTAGATAGAGAAGATTATCTGTGGCGTATTGACAATTAATAAAGGGTAGTTTCAGCTATATATGGGGCACTAGGATTAGCACTATTTAAGGAACATGATGACAAACATTGTTATTATCAGCGGCAATCCGCAGCGATTATAATTTACATTTCCCCGCACGATAAATTTACAATCAGCAGCAATTGCACTGCACTGCACCGGGCGATAATTGCTGGCTTTGTAAATGCATGTACACATACTGCATTTTAGGAACTAAGGTGCTGTTTGGTTCACGAAATGTAACGTAAATGCTAATGGTAACGATTCACACTCGAATACCGGCGGTAACAAATTTGAATAAAGAGGTATCCATTTGTAGTGTGGTATCGATTACGGTTGGACTTAAACAAACATGATGTAACATTATTTGTTACTCATTACGTTATCAATATGTGAACTAAACGGCAACGCGGGGACCGTTAAAACCACCATCTCTCTCTCTCGACCACAGGCGTCCCCGACCTCTAGTTACGGACGCGATCTCTCGGCCTCCCATTCATTCGTTTAGTTCCGATTAAGTCCTAGATCTGCAATTGGAAGAGGTAACCATCCTGTTTTTTTCACCATGGTATTCAGACTAAGGCCTCGTTCTGATTGGGTTTCAGCCTTTTGGATCAGGAGATGGCGACGGACAGTGCCGACGCTCAGAGGCTCTTGCTCGGGCGCCAGAACTCGCATCAGCAGGTTCCGATGACGTGTATCTCTCTGCGCAAATTTTCTTTGACCGCGATCATGTCATCATCGATCGTGTTGGCCTCATCTCCGCATGCCTGATAGATAAGCGATTAGAACATTTCAAATGTTGCATCATCAGTCATACATCTTCTTTTTTTTTCTTATGAACCTGAATATTGCAGGGGATCACGGGTCTGAATAATGATTGTTTTTTTTTTGCCCTTTATGACATAATTGAAATATTGGACTCAACTCATTAAAAACAACTCTAACAATGCCATACGTTATAATTTTTTATCAAAAAGATGTATGACACACCATGAAGTGACTAAAATATATTATACCTCAGACTAGTGCACTACCCTTGTTTTCTAAATCATTCTCAATATTTTCTTTTTCTAATAATGTAATTTCTTCCTAAAATACATAATCTAGAGCCCTAAGTTTGTCTTTAGTGGACCGTGTAAAATAGGAAATTTGTACTATAGATAACACTGTTTGAAGAGTAAAGTTTGAAGTAGAAAATGGGATAGGGGAGCTGTTGGGGTGTGGGGATAGCCTAATTGTTGGAGCGTAATTTGTTTTTAGTGCCCTTAACACTTTAAATGATGGAGTATTTAGTTTTTGGACACTATTTTTAAGTCATCTTGCTAGAGATGTGGACTATGTGATATTATGGCCTTATCAACAACCGACCCACATGAAATTTCACCTAAGTTTTCCAAAGGAATTACAACCAACCCATGAATTTAGGTGCCATGTTTCCTGTTACTGATACACATATGAACAGGTTCAAGGGTGAGGGTCGGACACGCAGCGGAAGCCGGCCCAAAACATCAGCAAGCTAAGCTGTCAATAGCAATACACCGATCATCTTGTGTGCATGAACCAAAAGAAGCACTTAAGCTTTAGATCAAACAACCACAAACTGTCCAACAATACAACAACGCTATACGTGCAGCAACCAACTCACTATAACATCAACTCCATCAACATATCACCAATATATAAAAGAACACATATATGTCTCTCATTCTAATATGACCATACACCAAATGGGAAATTCCTTATGGAGAGAAAACCAACGGGCGGCAACGAACAAAACTCCACTATCAAGATAAAGAGTACAAGAGGTGGGAGCCAACAAATCAGGGGAGACTCCACATCCCTAAATCACTCTATCAAATTTGTGGATTGGTGCCTCTCAATCTCCCTTCTCTCTCTAAGCCTAACTCTCTCTTCTCTGGTTTTGCAAATGAGCTAGTGTATTCTAGACAAGCTTCTGTAGGAAGACAATAGCCACGAGCTATATTTATTGGGTTGGTCTGGCCTTTTTACAGAAGACCCCCTCTGCTGGTGCGTTTGGTTGCGAGACAGTCAGGACATGGACGTCCCCTGTCGTCCTCTCTTGTCCCTTTAATTTTGAGGGATAACTAGGACAATACTGGAATAGTCTTGTCCCAACCTTTGACATGAACCAAACAACCTTATTTGAGGAATCGTCCCATCACATCCCATCTTGTCGTTGCAACCAACGCATAAGGCAGCCAACCTAGGAAGATACGTACATGTACAGCTAACCCCAGTGGAAAAATTGGAGCGGCTAACCCTAAGGATCGGCTGAGCTGTCGATCACAAAGGAATACATAAATCTGCTGATTAAGGACTTGTTTAGAAGCAAAGATACTAGAGAGAATTAGAATGACTAAAACCTCAATGCTCAAGTGAGTCCTAACCGCATACAGTTAGCCGTACCGATGCCGGCCAGCGCATTCATCATGGACTGATGGAGTTCCATTTTCACGAGCCCATTTTCCTTTTGCTTGATTGGTGTATCTCCACACTTATTCACTGGATTTATCTCCACTGGTTTTCCCTATAGAACAGGCTGACGGAGCAGATGGGTTCGAGGACGACGACCTTGCCGCACCGCCGGAGCCCTTGTCCCGCGACAATGGAGCGAGTTTCCGGAGGAATCCAAGCTCTGCAGATTCGTCGTCGGGCGTGTTCGGGAGCCTCAAGTCCGTGCTGCTCAAATCCAAGCTCAATTTGCTTATACCGTGTGGGTTCTTGGCGGTCCTGGTCGACTGTCTCAGCCAGAACAAGGTCAGTTTCGCACACAGCTCTTGTTGTGCATTATACATGGTCTTCTACTGATTTCTGTTGCTCTGCTCGTCTCAACTCTCTCAAGGCCTGGGTGTTTCCTCTGAGCCTGCTGGGCATCATTCCTCTGGCCGAGCGCCTGGGTTTCGCTACCGAGTAAACAATCTCTTTCTCATGATTTCCCCTCGTACCTGCCTGGTGCCTGCCATGCCATCTACTCGTCTTCTTGGTCGAGCTTGACTGTTTACTTCTTGATTATGCAGGCAGCTAGGGCTCTACACTGGCCGAACAGGTCTGGTCCAGTGTCCTCATCTCCTGAAGAACTGAACCGCATCGCATCGCATCGCATTGCAAACTTACTCTGCTTCACCGTGACCACTTCTCCTCCGCAATCGCAGCTGGGGGCCTGCTGAACGCCACGTTCGGCAACGCCACGGAGCTGGTCATCTCCATCCACGCGCTGCGGAGCGGGAAGCTGCGGGTGGTGCAGCAGTCGCTGCTCGGCTCGATCCTGTCCAACACGCTGCTGGTCCTCGGCTGCGCGTTCTTCGGCGGCGGGCTCACCTGCGGAAGGACCGAGCAGGTGTTCAGAAAGGTGCTCCCGCGCGTGCCCGTCGTCGTTCCCACACTTCCCAGCTCGCAGCTCTACACGCTTGCTTGGCTGCTGTAGATAGACACTGACCCGTCGTCGTCGTCGTCGTTGTTGTTGGTGCGGCGTTGGCAGGAAGACGCGGTGCTCAACTCCGGGCTGCTCCTGATGGCCGTGATGGGGCTGGTCTCCCCCGCCATGCTGTACTACACGCACACCGAGGCCAACCTGGGCGAGTCGGCGCTGGCGCTGTCGAGGTTCAGCAGCTGCGTCATGCTCTTCGCCTACGCCGCGTTCGTCTTCTTCGAGCTGTCCAACAGTCGCCGCCGAGACGAATGTACCGAGGCAAGCAGGACGGGTTCGTCCTCTTGGATTCATCGTTGATCCCCTCTGCAGATTTCTGAGGCGCTTGTCTGCGTTCCTGCCGCCAGGGAGGAGGAGGAGGAGGTGGTGGTGACCAGGCGGACGACGACTGCGAGTACGCGTTCCCTGAGATCTCCAAGTGGGAGGCCATTGCCTGGCTCGCGATCTTCACTGCCTGGATCTCAGTGTTCTCTGACTTTCTAGTCGGTGCAATCGAGGTTTACATCTCAGTGATGCGACGGATGGTTCTTTTTTTTTTTTTTTTTGGTTCGTCACAGTTTTGAGCAGACACTTCGTGTGGAGCTGACACTCTGCGAGCTGTTCTGCAGGGGGCTGCCAAGGCTTGGAAGATACCGGTCGCGTTCATCAGCACTGTCTTGCTCCCGATCGTAGGGAATGCTGCAGAACATGCCAGCGCTGTTATGTTTGCGATGAAAGACAAACTGGCAAGCAGCAGCTTGGCGTTGTTGCCATCTTTAATGACCCCCTTTCTTTACTGTGATTTTCTGAGACTCTGGGCTCTGGCTTGTCTTTCACAGGACCTTTCGCTTGGAGTCGCCATCGGGTCTTCGACGCAGATATCCATGTTTGTGGTGAGTTCGTTCTTCAACCGTGCGCATTCATCTGAATCATCTACAACAAGTAGATTGATCTGTTCTTCACCTGTCACTGAAGGGCCTACCTAATCATCTTGAATTTTTTTTTTCTTTCTTAGATACCGTTCAGTGTAGTGGCAGGATGGATGATGGGCCAGCCAATGGACTTGAACTTCCATCTGTTTGAAACCGCCAGCCTCTTGATAACCGTGCTGGTTGTAGCACTTCTGCTGCAGGTACTGGAGTGACATAAACACAGCTGAGGAACAGTGCTCCTCCACTCTTGCAAGATCTGTTTGTTTAAATTTTTCTTGTTGGCATTATAGGATGGGACCTCGAACTGTTTCAAAGGGCTGATGCTGATTCTCTGCTACCTGATAGTGGCTGCCAGTTTTTATGTGTATGCTGATCCAAATATCGATGGTAGGTTTCTCTTCTATCAAAACTGTTGTTTCTGCAACGACGACTATATTTTTTTTCTCTTAAATCTGTAATTAAAAGTCACATCAGCACAATTTGAATTTGTATAATGTCCATTGGGAATTCTGTGCTGCAGGTGTTTAGCCTCTTTGAAACTAGCACCTTTAAAAATGATGGGATGGGACTATACTTCTAGTTCTCCAAAGAAACCTCTTCGAAGAGGGCAAGAGGAGCTCCTGCGATTCACTGAAGAAGAAAACAGAAGTGGCTGGCCTATTCAGCATTCCTCACCTGAAGAGGCCATTCAAGCACACCCACTGCTGTAGGTATGCACAAAATTACACAGGAAGTTCTACATAGATCCCCAGTTTGTGTAGGCAACAGTTTTGTTCTTACGATACACGCAGAAACTGTAGAAATCAGAAAGTCATTCTTTCTTTTGTGAACAGCTGTCATCATTTACGGGCAGAAATAAATTTAGTGACACATGGTATAGATGAATGGCTGGTCCTCCTCCTTTTTTTTTGTAGCGTTTTCATCTGAAAATAAATCATATACAATGTCTAGCTAGAACTCTTTCAAGCACTAGGGATGATGATACAAGAGAGAAGCATCTAGGCAGAAGTGCTTGTATTCTACAAGGTTAGAGAAGGAAAGTGCTTGGCGAGTCAACATGTTCAGTTGTTCATCACGGCTATGAACATAATGAGTTCTTTGGTTATGAGTCATTCCATGTCAGTATCTGAGTTCTTTTTATTTGGCAACTGAGCTGAAAAAAAAAAGGGAGGCCTTTGGGAGTGTTTAACATGGCGGCAGCTCATGGAATGGAACTATAGGGCTCACATCTAGTCGAGGGCTCTCGTCGTGGTCGGTGATGGCGATCCCGAGCTGTTCAGACAAGAACTGAAACTCCACCTGCTCTCTGAATCTGAAAGCGACGCCGCTGCTCTCTCCATGGAAACCGCCTCTCCATGAAGCTTCTCCAGAGAGGTTGAGGAAGTCCTTGAGCTCAGCCGGATGTTCAGCTTCAGCCTCGTCTTGACCACCGTTGCCGAGGTCAGTACAGACGAGCAATGATGGAGAGCTGGATGACTGCTGCTGCTCACGTTTAGGAGGATGGGGCAGGAACGGCAGAGCGCCTGCATGCCGGCACGACTTGGAGGAATCCGTCGCCGCCGCCGACGACGACGACAACGAGTACATGCTCGTGCAGAACGTGGAAGCGTTGGATGGCGAGATCCGGTCCGGTAATTCAGCTTGAGACGCGCCACGGTGATCGTATCGAGCACTGAGCAGCTGGTGAGTATGAGCAGCGCACGTGTGAGCGGGTCTGGCACTGGCAGGGCCGGTGAGCTGCTCCACGGCGACCATGCTCTGTCTGCTCATGACGCCTCCGGGCTGTCGGTCTCTGTGTCCATTCACCGCAATAGATTCCAAAAAGTTCATTGCGGAGCCTCTGGGCCTCAGACTCTGGAGGGAAAATATATATATCATAGCTGCTTCACGTCACATGGATTGGAGGAGACGCAGAGGCAGCAGGAATCGGAAGGAAAGGAATGCAGAGCCCACGCAAGGTTCATGGTGGTTCGGTTCCCAATCAGACCACTGAAACAGCACAAGCACAAATGGTGGAGGAAGAAGAAGAGCAGGAACGAGAACGAGAGTCTGGGACTGCAGCTAACTCTGAGGAGGAGAAACCAAACAACCATTCATGGAAGGAAAGAAAAAATATTGTTGCGGGAAGATCCAAACCTGAAACCACTTACCTGAAAGTCAAGAACTCGGGATGACCCACACGCCAGCAGCTACTTCCCGGGGAAGTAGAGATGCAGAGGATCTCGTCGCGACGAGGAGAGAGAGATTCAGAAGCAAGGAGTTGCCTATCCTCGGACTCCCCCACTCCTATTCCTATCCATTCCCGTCTCTCTCTCTCTCTCTAGCTTTTATAAGAACTAGTCTACTCTTGTGGGCTTGTGGCAAATGATTGGCTTTCATTTGCTTATGCTGCTAAGCATTTCGTCCCCGCTTGCTTCTAGTTCTGGGAACACACGTAGTATAACTGCATAGCATAGGCACACGTTGCTTAGCTCAGGGCCAGGGATCAGCGTACGCGCGCCGCGCGCGTGCATGTACGTACAAGCAGACACTAGGTATGTGTTGGCGTAGCGCCGATCGCTGACATTAGTATCTGCGGCCATCGATGGTGGTGCTCTTTGCGACAGTGTGGACGGTTCACGGCTTAGGGTTGGATGGTCTGCAACCTAGTGCAGAGCCTAGGGTTTCTGCTCGACGAACCAAACGGTCTGCGCGTGCGTAGAAACGACGGAATTCACCAACGGCACCTGGATCTCGCTCCCGAAAGAGACCCTGTCTAGGAGGAGATATCCTAGGGTTTATTTTAGGGTCAGCAGGCCACCCAAGACATCTCTAAACGACGTAGAGCTTAAGAGAGGCGAAGACTAGAGAGAGAAATTTATGTTAATATCTACTCCTAAGGCAAAAGATAAAGAACTGAGAAAAATTAATTGTTGATTCGATTGTTGGTTGTTCAATTGATCGAACCTCTTCAAATATATAAGGGGAAGGTCTAGACCTGTTCCTAGGTATTCTCCAATAGCTCCCACGAGATTAGAGAAATAAACACGCGAGTAGATAGGAGTTTATTCGTCTGATCTGATCTATTCGCGGACCGTCAGGTCCTCAGAGCCGGACCGTCCGGCCGTGTCTAGTGCCACAAATAGTGCTCAACAGAAGACTTGTCTTTTTATTTTAATTTTTGCGATTAAAGTCATGATCAACATCATGCACCAGTGGATTTGGTTTTTCACTATCAAGATCAAGATAGCAGAAAAGAGAGAGAGGCGGTGTTGGGGGCCTTCGTACTCCGAAGGTCCTCAAAAACATGATTTGACAATGTTTGCCAAGTGGATTATATGAACAGGTACCTTCGGACTCAGAATTGTGAACATGAAGTACGGTTAGGACGAAGCCTGAACCAGACGAAGGGGGATTGAAATGGAGGACGGGCTGATTACCAAGCTCTACAAAGGATGATGCACAGCCGAAGCTGTGCGCAGGAAAGCTTCATCGCGATAGCAGAAAGGGGAACCGACTTAAAGATGAAAAGACTACTTAGGCCTTGACAGATTTCCATAAGTCATTAGCAAATGTAATGGACATGAATGTAATTTTGTATGGGCTGTGTCTCACGCCTATAAATAGATGAACAGTACTCCCGTACTGTTCACGCTGACTTGGCATTTGCTTTTGCGTTATTCTTGTACTTCTGCCTTCCTGCAGTTCGAAGGTACATTTGTAATTTGGAGTTATTTCTATTTTTACATAGTAATAAAATAGAAATGACATTGTGATAAAATTTAAATGTTTACATTACTATTCATGTTGTGCATAAGTCCTTCGTCGTAACTTATCATGCTTACGAAGATATGTTGTTTATGACCTTCGTCCGGAGCACGTTATATCCCAAAGGGAAATAATGTTTCGAAGGACGAAGGACCTTATCATTTAACACTTTTTATGTTGCCTTGTTCTTAATTCGAAGCATTTGAGAACAAGCCACCAACATTGGCGCCCACCTCCGGTGAACTCACCTCCACTTAGAGTTTTTTGAACACCTTCGGAAGCCATAGACCCTCGCTATGGCGCCGAAGAAAGCTTCAGCGACTGGAGCTGCAGCACTGCAACCGCTGGACCCCAACCAGGAGACCGTCTCTCTTCGGGAGGCCCGAAGCCAGAAGAGGAAGGCCGTCAGCCCGACGCTTCAGGAGGATGAACTAGACCAAGAGATCAGGGATATGGAGATGCTTCATCAACAGGTGCAGAGGAAGAAGGAAAAGATGGCCAGGTTAGCTGAGCTGCAGAGGCAGATAGACGAAGCTTCTGAAGAAGTTCGCCATCTTACTCACGATGAGCAGAACAGAAGGCCTCAACAAAAAGACCTTCATCAGGAGGGCTTCTTCAACGAAGATGACTGGTATGACAATTTCCATCATGGAAATTTTGTTTTCGATGATGCTTCTCCCCTGTCCGCTGAGCTGCAGGCTACACCTTGGCCTCCATCCTACAAGCCACCCCAGCTTCCCATGTTCGATGGCCATTCAGACCCGAAGCAGTTTTTGATGAGCTACGAAGCAACAATGTCTTCGTATGGTGGCAATGCTGCAGTCATGGCAAAGTCTTTTGTTATGGCTGTCAGGAGTGTTGCTCAGACCTGGTATTCCTCCCTTCGACCAGGAACGATTACTTCATGGCAAAAGCTGAAGGATATGTTGCTAACTAGCTTTCAAAGGTTTCAGACGAAGCCGGTTACTGCTCAAGCCTTGTTTCAGTGCACTCAGGATCATGAAGAATACCTTCAGGCGTATGTCAGAAGGTTCTTACGTTTGAGGGCGCAGGCACCAACGGTGCCCAATGAAATTGTCATCGAAGCCATGATCAAGGGGCTCCGACCTGGACCTTCAGCTCAATACTTCGCCAGGAAGCCTCCTCAGACTTTGGAGAAGCTGCTCCAGAAGATGGATGAGTACATTCGTGCCGACAATGATTTTCGCCAAAGAAGGGAGGAGGCTTTCAGATTTTCTGAAATGACCAGGGGCTTCGGAGGAAGATTCTATCCGAGGCATGTCAGGTCCATCCACAACTCTACTCAAAATGATGATAAGGGGAGTCAGCAGAACAGGCCGCAGTGCTCCTCACAGGCTTCGGGGCAACAGCAAAGTTTCTTCCGGCCACCAGCTCCAAGAGGCAGAGGCGCCAGGGGCTTCGGCGGAAGATTTGGAGATCAACCAAGGAAACTGTTTTGCTTGTTCTGTGGAGAAAACAAGGGCCATACCACCAGGACGTGCCATGTTACAATCCAGAAGCAAAAGGAAATAGCCGAAGCTGCAGCGCAACAAGCTCAACCGAAGCAGGTCATGCATACCGCTTCGTATCATCCGCCTTACATCCCACAATACATAGACAACCACCCTGCAGCTTCTGTAGCTTCGGCAAGTCAACCTCAAGCTTCCTGGCAACAGCCTCCGCCTCCACCTCCACTGTAACAAGGTCAACAGCCAGAAGGGAGTCAATATGCCCCACACCAAAGGGACTTCAGAGAACAATCCGAAGCTCGCACAGTCAACAGCACTGTGCCAGAGTCGAAGCACATTTATTGACGCATATCCTACCTTTGATAGCAGTCTTTTCTATTCAGTTCTATTTTCTGTGTAACAAAGAACATTGTTAGTTTTCATGTAATAATTTCGTTGTTTCCCACGAGGAAAACCTATTTTCTCCACAGGCTTAAGTTGCTGAAGCTTAAAAAATTTGCGTTAACAAGGAGGACCTTCGAATTATTAAAAATCCTTCGGAGCAACAGAAAGTCGTTCTAAGGAACGCAGAGTAAGTTGATGAAGTCACAAAAAGCCGTTCCAAAGAGAGCGCAGTGTAAGTTTTCTGCTCAAAAGTCGTTCCTAAGGGAATGCAGAGCTTACAGCGAAAAGTCAACGCTGATACCGCCTAAGTAAAAGGCGAAGAAGCTCAAAAGACGTTCCTAAGGGAATGCAGAGCTTACAGCGAAAAGTCAACGCTGATACCGCCTAAGTAAAAGGCGAAGAAGCTCCAAAGACGTTCCTAAGGGAATGCAGAGCTTACAGTAAAAGATTGTGTGTTTCACGGGGATATGTGTGTATCTTCGGAATCAAATTCATCTACTGAAAGGGAATTAGGCTTACACCTAGTCCCTAAATAATTTTGGTGGTTGAATTGCCCAACACAAATATTGAACTAACTAGTTTGCTCTAGTGCATAAGTTATACAGGTGCAAAAGGTTCACACTTAGCCAATAAAAGATCAAGTTTTGGATTCAACCAAGGAGCAACGAGGCAACCGAAGGCACCTCTAGCTGGAGGCACCGGACTGTCCGGTGTGCACCGGACAGTGTCCGGTGCGCCCAGAGGACTCCAACTCAAACTCTTCGCCCTCGGGAATTCTCGGAAGCCGGCGCGCTATAATTCACCGGACTGTCCGGTGTGCACCGGACATGTCCGGTGCTCCAAGGACGCACGGCATCCGGAACTCGCCAGCCTCGGGTTCGCGCGGCAGCCGCTCCGCTAAAATTCACCGGACTGTCCGGTGTGCACCGGACTGTCCGGTGTACCAGCGGGGCAACGGCTCTTTTCGGCGCCAACGGCTCCCTGCGGTGCATTTAATGCGCGCGCAGCGCGCGCAGACGTCAGACGTGCCCATACCGGTGCACCGGACATCAAACAGTACATGTCCGGTGTGCACCGGACACCCAGGCGGGCCCAGAAATCAGAAGCTCCAACGGTCAGAATCCAACGGCAATGGTGACGTGGCAGGGGCACCGGACTGTCCGGTGTGCACCGGACTGTCCGGTGCGCCATCGAACAGACAGCTTCCAGCAACGGTCACTTTTGGTGGTTGGGGCTATAAATACCCCAACCACCCCACATTCATTGCCATCCAAGTTTTCCACTTCTCAACTACTACAAGAGCTCTAGCATTCAATTCTAGACACACCAAATAGATCAAGTCCTCTCCAAACTCCACACAACACCATAGTGACTAGAGAGAGTGATTTGCTTGTGTTCTTTCGAGCTCTTGCGCTTGGATCGCATTCTTTTCTTCCTTACTTGTTCTTGTGATCAAACTCAATTGTAACCAAGGCAAGAGGCACCAATTGTGTGGTGGCCCTTGCGGGGAAGCTTTGTTCCCGTTTGATTGAGAAGAAGAGAAAGCTCACTCGATCCGTGGGATCGTTTGAGAGAGGGAAGGGTTGAAAGAGACCCGGCCTTTGTGGCCTCCTCAACGGGGAGTAGGTTTGCGAGAACCGAACCTCGGTAAAACAAATCCGCGTGTCACACTTTTATTTGCTTGCGATTTGTTTTGCGCCCTCTCTCGCGGACTCGTTTATATTTCTAACGCTAACCCGGCTTGTAGTTGTGTTTATATTTGTAAATTTCAGTTTCGCCCTATTCACCCCCCTCTAGGCGACTATCAATTGGTATCAGAGCCCGGTGCTTCATTAGAGCCTAACCGCTCGAAGTGATGTCGGGAGATCACACCAAGAGGGAGATGGAGACCGGCGATAACAAACCCACTACAAGCCAAGGGAGCACTTCATCGGAAGAGTCCCGCACCAAGAGAAGGGAGAAGAAGAAGAACTCCTCCAAGCGGAAGGAGAAAAGATCTTCCTCTTCTCACCACAAGGAGAAGAAGGAAAAATCTTCTTCTCACAAGCCGCATCGGAGTGGGGACAAGCACAAGAGGATGAGGAAGGTGGTCTACTACGAGACCGACACTTCATCAACATCTACCTCCGGCTCCGACGCGGCGTCCGTCACTTCTAAACGCCAAGAGCGTAAGAAGTATAGTAAGATTCCCCTACGCTACCCTCGCATTCCTAAACATACACCTTTACTTTCCGTCCCATTAGGTAAACCACCAACTTTCAATGGTGAAGATTATGCTATGTGGAGTAATTTAATGCGATTTCATCTAACCTCTCTCCACAAAAGAATATGGGATGTTGTTGAGTATGGTGTACAGGTACCATCTGTAGGGGACGAAGACTATGACATGGACGAAGTGGCCCAAATCGAGCACTTCAACTCCCAAGCCGCAACCATTCTCCTTGCCTCTCTAAGCAAGGAGGAATACAACAAAGTGCAAGGGTTGAAGAACGCAAAGGAGATTTGAGACCTACTCAAGACGGCGCACGAAGGTGATGAACTCACCAAGATCACCAAGCGGGAAACGATCGAGGGGGAGCTCGGTCGCTTCCGTCTTCGCCAAGGGGAGGAGCCACAAGACATGTACAACCGGCTCAAGACCTTAGTGAACCAAGTGCGCAACCTCGGGAGCGCAAAATGGGATGACCACGAGGTGGTTAAGGTTATTTTAAGAGCACTTATTTTCCTTAACCCTACTCAAGTACAATTAATTCGTGGTAATCCTAGATATCCACTAATGACCCCCGAGGAAGTTATCGGGAATTTTGTAAGCTTTGAATGCATGATTAAGGGCTCAAAGAAAATCAATGAGCTTGACGAGCCTTCCACATCCGAGGCGCAACCGGTGGCCTTCAAGGCAACGGAGGAGAAGAAGGAGGAGTCTACACCAAGTAGACAACCAATTGACGCCTCCAAGCTCGACAACGAGGAGATGGCCTTAATCATCAAAAGCTTCCGGCAAATCCTCAAGCAACGGAAAGGGAAGGATTACAAATCCCGTTCCAAGAAGGTTTGCTACAAGTGTGGTAAGCCCGGTCATTTTATTGCAAAATGTCCTATCTCTAGTGACAGGGGCGACGACAAGAAGGGAAAGAGGAGAGAAAAGAAGAAGTACTACAAGAAGAAGGGCGGCGATGCCCATGTTTGTCGGGAGTGGGACTCCGACGAAAGCTCAAGCGACTCCTCCGACGACGAGGACGCCGCCAACATCGCCGTCACCAAGGGCCTCCTCTTCCCCAACGTCGGCCACAAGTGTCTCATGGCCAAGGACGGCAAAAAGAAGGTAAAATCAAGGTCCTCCACTAAATATGAAACATCTAGTGATGAGGATGATAAAAATGAGGAAGAAAACTTGCGTACTCTTTTTGCTAACCTCAACATGCAACAAAAGGAAAAATTAAATGAATTAATTAGTGCTATACATGAGAAGGATGAACTCTTGGATTCTCAAGAGGACTTCCTTATTAAAGAAAATAAGAAGCATGTTAAGGTTAAAAATGCTTATGCTCTAGAAAGGGAAAAATGTGAAAAATTGTCTAGTGAGCTAAGCACTTGCCATGAGACTTTAGACATCCTTAGAAATGAAAATGCTAATTTGTTAGCTAAGGTTGATTCTCATATTTGCAATGTTTCAATTCCAAATTCTAGAAATGATAATGATAATTTGCTTGCTAGGATTGAAGAATTGAACATTTCTCTTGCTAGTCTTAGAAATGAGAATGAGAAATTAATTGCTAAGGCTAAGGATTTTGATGTTTGCAATGCTACCATTTCCGACCTTAGAGCTAAAAATGATATGTTGCATGCTAAGGTTGTTGAACTAAAATCTTGCAAACCCTCTACATCTAATGTTGAGCATATTTCCATTTGTACTAGATGTAGAGATATTAATGTTGATGTTATTCATGATCACCTAGCCTTAATTAAAAAACAAAATGATCACATAGCACAACTTAATGCTAAGATTAGAGAGCATGACTTAGAGAATGAAAAATTTAAACTTGCTAGAAGCATGCTCTATAATGGGAGACGCCCTGGCATTAAGGATGGCATTGGCTTCCAAAAGGGAGACAATGTCAAAATTAATGCCCCTCCAAAGAACTTATCTAACTTTGTTAAGGGCAAGGCTCCCATGCCTCAGGATAACGAGGGTTACATTTTGTACCCTGCCGGCTATCCTGAGAGCAAGATTAGGAAAATTCATTCTAGGAAGTCTCACTCTGGCCCTAATCATGCTTACATGTATAAGGGTGAGACATCTAGTTCTAGGCAACCAACCCGTGCCAAGTTGCCTAGAAAGAAAATTCCTAATGCATCAAATGATCATAGCATTTCATTTAAAACTTTTGATGCATCTTATGTTTTAACTAACAAATCAGGCAAGGTAGTTGCCAAAATTGTTGGGGGCAAACACAAGGGCTCCAAGACTTGTGTTTGGGTACCCAAAGTTCTTGTATCTAATGCTAAAGGACCCAAAACCGTTTGGGTACCTAAAATCAAGAACTAAAATTGTTTTGTAGGTTTATGCATCCGGGGGCTCAAGTTGGATACTCGACAGCGGGTGCACGAACCACATGACAGGGGAGAAAAAGATGTTCTCCTCATATGAGAAAAACCAAGATCCCCAACGAGCTATCACATTCGGGGATGGAAATCAAGGTTTGGTCAAAGGACTGGGTAAAATTGCTATATCTCCTGACCATACTATTTCCAATGTTTTTCTTGTAGATTCCTTAGATTACAATTTGCTTTCCGTATCCCAATTATGTCAAATGGGCTACAACTGTCTTTTTACTGATATAGGTGTCACTGTCTTTAGAAGAAGTGATGATTCAATAGCATTCAAGGGAGTGTTAGAGGGTCAGCTATACTTGGTAGATTTTGATAGAGCTGAACTCGACACTTGCTTGATTGCTAAGACTAACTTGGGTTGGCTTTGGCACCGCCGACTAGCCCATGTTGGAATGAAGAATCTTCACAAGCTTCTAAAGGGAGAACACATTTTAGGACTAACCAATGTTCATTTTGAGAAAGACAGGATTTGTAGCGCATGCCAAGCCGGGAAGCAAGTTGGTGTCCATCATCCACACAAAAACATCATGACTACCGACAGGCCACTGGAGCTCCTACACATGGATTTATTCGGCCCGATCGCTTACATAAGCATCGGCGGTAGTAAGTATTGTCTTGTAATTGTGGATGATTATTCTCGCTTCACTTGGGTATTCTTTTTGCAGGAAAAATCACAAACCCAAGAGACCTTAAAGGGATTCTTGAGACGGGCTCAAAATGAGTTCGGCTTAAGGATCAAGAAAATTAGAAGCGACAATGGAACGGAGTTCAAGAACTCTCAAATCGAAGGTTTCCTTGAGGAGGAGGGCATCAAGCATGAGTTCTCTTCTCCCTACACTCCACAACAAAATGGTGTAGTGGAGAGGAAGAATCGAACTCTATTGGACATGGCAAGAACCATGCTTGATGAGTACAAGACACCGGATCGGTTTTGGGCCGAAGCGGTCAACACCGCCTGCTACGCCATCAACCGGTTATATCTTCATCGAATCCTCAAGAAGACATCTTATGAACTCCTTATCGGTAAAAAGCCAAATATTTCATATTTTAGAGTTTTTGGTAGCAAATGCTTTATTCTTGTTAAGAGAGGTAGAAAATCTAAATTTGCTCCTAAAACTGTAGAAGGCTTTTTACTAGGATATGACTCAAACACAAGGGCATATAGAGTCTTTAACAAGTCCTCAGGACTTGTTGAAGTATCTTGTGACGTTGTGTTTGATGAGACTAACGGCTCTCAAGTAGAGCAAGTTGATCTTGATGAAACAGGTGAAGAACAGGCTCCATGCATAGCGCTAAGGAACATGTCCATTGGGGATGTGTGTCCTAAAGAATCCAAAGAGCCTTCAAATGCACAAGATCAACCATCCTCCTCCATGCAAGTATCTCCACCAACACAAATTGAGGATGAGACTCAAGATGTCCAAGAAGATGAGCCACCTCAAAATGACGGCAACGATCAAGGGGGAGATACAAATGATGAAGACAAGGAGGATGAACAACCAAGACCGCCACACCCAAGAGTCCACCAAGCAATACAACGAGATCACCCCGTCGACACCATCCTTGGCGATATTCATAAGGGGGTAACTACTCGATCTCGTGTTGCTCATTTTTGTGAACATTACTCTTTTGTTTCCTCTATTGAGCCACACAGGGTAGAGGAAGCACTTCAAGATTCGGATTGGGTGATGGCGATGCAAGAGGAGCTCAACAATTTCACGAGGAACGAGGTATGGCACTTAGTTCCACGTCCTAATCAAAATGTTGTAGGAACCAAGTGGGTCTTCCGCAACAAGCAAGACGAGCATGGTGTGGTGACAAGGAACAAAGCTCGACTCGTGGCCAAGGGGTATTCACAAGTCGAAGGTTTGGATTTTGGTGAAACCTATGCACCCGTAGCTAGGCTTGAGTCAATTCGCATATTATTAGCCTATGCTACTTACCATGGCTTCAAGCTTTATCAAATGGACGTGAAGAGTGCCTTCCTCAATGGACCAATCAAGGAGGAGGTCTATGTTGAGCAACCTCCCGGCTTTGAAGACAGTGAGTACCCTAACCATGTTTATAGGCTCTCTAAGGCGCTTTATGGGCTCAAGCAAGCCCCAAGAGCATGGTATGAATGCCTTAGAGATTTCCTTATTGTAAATGGCTTCAAAGTCGGCAAGGCCGATCCTACTTTATTCACTAAGACTCTTGACAATGATTTGTTTGTATGCCAAATTTATGTTGATGATATCATATTTGGGTCTACTAACAAATCTACATGTGAAGAATTTAGTAGGATCATGACACAGAAATTCGAGATGTCGATGATGGGGGAGTTGAAGTATTTTCTAGGATTCCAAGTCAAGCAACTCCAAGAGGGCACCTTCATCAGCCAAACAAAGTATACTCAAGATATTCTAAGCAAGTTTGGAATGAAGGATGCCAAGCCCATCAAGACACCCATGGGAACCAATGGGCATCTCGACCTCGACACGGGAGGTAAGTCCGTGGATCAAAAGGTATACCGGTCGATGATTGGTTCATTGCTTTATTTATGTGCATCTCGACCGGACATTATGCTATCCGTTTGCATGTGTGCAAGATTCCAAGCCGACCCTAAGGAATCACACCTTACGGCCGTAAAACGAATCTTGAGATATTTGGCTTATACTCCTAAGTTTGGGCTTTGGTACCCTCGGGGATCCACTTTTGATTTTATTGGTTATTCGGATGCCGATTGGGCGGGGTGTAAGATTAATAGGAAGAGCACATCGGGGACTTGCCAGTTCTTGGGAAGATCCTTGGTGTCATGGGCTTCAAAGAAGCAAAATTCGGTCGCTCTTTCCACCGCCGAAGCCGAGTATATTGCCGCAGGCCATTGTTGCGCGCAATTGCTTTGGATGAGGCAAACCCTGCGGGACTACGGTTACAAATTAACCAAAGTCCCTTTGCTATGTGACAATGAGAGTGCAATCAAAATGGCCGACAATCCCGTCGAGCATAGCCGCACTAAACACATAGCCATTCGGTATCATTTTCTTCGGGATCACCAACAAAAGGGGGATATCGAGATTTCTTACATTAATACTAAAGATCAATTAGCCGATATCTTTACCAAGCCACTTGATGAGCAATCTTTTACCAGACTTAGGCATGAGCTCAATATTCTTGATTCTAGGAATTTCTTTTGCTAGTCTTGCACACATAGCACATGAATATACCTTTGATCATGTCTCTTTTATATATGCTATGACTAATGTGTTTTCAAGTGTATTTCAAACCAAGTCATAGGTATATTGAAAGGGAATAGGAGTCTTCGGCGAAGAAAAAGGCTTCCACTCCACTCTACTACTCATCCTTCGCCGTCGCTCCGCATCATCTCTCCAACTTTGGTATAATCTTCACTCATTCATTTCATGACCAAAGGGGGAGAAAATACTTCATTGGGCTCTAATGATTCCGTTTTTGGCGATTCATGCCAAAGGGGGAGAAAGTATGAGCCCAAAGCAAAAGGACCGCACCACCACCTAATTTTTTAAATTTGATGATTTTCAATGGTAAATTTCAAAATTGGTATCTTTTTGTGTTCTAAAGGGGGAGCAAGTAGTATTTTCAAAATTGATGGAAAACCCTCTTGAACACTAAGAGGAGACCTTATTTGAGGGGGAGTTTTGTTTAGTCAAAGGAAAAGCATTTGAACAAAGGAAGAAAATTTCAAATCTTGAAAATGCTTTGCAAAATCTTATTCATTTACCTTTGACTATCTTGCAAAATGACTTTGAAAAGAATTTACAAAAGAGTTTGCAAAAACAAAACTTATGGTGCAAATGAGGTCCAATATGTCAAAAACAAAGAAACAATCCATGCGCATCATATAAGTATTTATATTGGCTCAATTCCAAGCAACCTTTGCACTTACATTATGTGAACTAGTTCAATTATGCACTTCTATATTTGCTTTGGTTTGTGTTGGCATCAATCACCAAAAAGGGGGAGATTGAAAGGGAATTAGGCTTACACCTAGTCCCTAAATAATTTTGGTGGTTGAATTGCCCAACACAAATATTGAACTAACTAGTTTGCTCTAGTGCATAAGTTATACAGGTGCAAAAGGTTCACACTTAGCCAATAAAAGATCAAGTTTTGGATTTAACCAAGGAGCAACGAGGCAACCGAAGGCACCTCTGGCTGGAGGCACCGGACTGTCCGGTGTGCACCGGACAGTGTCCGGTGCGCCCAGAGGACTCCAACTCAAACTCTTCGCCCTCGGGAATTCTCGGAAGCCGGCGCGCTATAATTCACCGGACTGTCCGGTGTGCACCGGACATGTCCGGTGCTCCAAGGACGCACGACATCCGGAACTCGCCAGCCTCGGGTTCGCGCGGCAGCCGCTCCGCTAAAATTCACCGGACTGTCCGGTGTGCACCGGACTGTCCGGTGTACCAGCGGGGCAACGGCTCTTTTCGGCGCCAACGGCTCCCTGCGGTGCATTTAATGCGCGCGCAGCGCGCGCAGACGTCAGACGTGCCCATACCGGTGCACCGGACATCAAACAGTACATGTCCGGTGTGCACCGGACACCCAGGCGGGCCCAGAAATCAGAAGCTCCAACGGTCAGAATCCAACGGCAATGGTGACGTGGCAGGGGCACCGGACTGTCCGGTGTGCACCGGACTGTCCGGTGCGCCATCGAACAGACAGCTTCCAGCAACGGTCACTTTTGGTGGTTGGGGCTATAAATACCCCAACCACCCCACATTCATTGCCATCCAAGTTTTCCACTTCTCAACTACTACAAGAGCTCTAGCATTCAATTCTAGACACACCAAATAGATCAAGTCCTCTCCAAACTCCACACAACACCATAGTGACTAGAGAGAGTGATTTGCTTGTGTTCTTTCGAGCTCTTGCGCTTGGATCGCATTCTTTTCTTCCTCACTTGTTCTTGTGATCAAACTCAATTGTAACCAAGGCAAGAGGCACCAATTGTGTGGTGGCCCTTGCGGGGAAGCTTTGTTCCCGTTTGATTGAGAAGAAGAGAAAGCTCACTCGATCCGTGGGATCGTTTGAGAGAGGGAAGGGTTGAAAGAGACCCGGCCTTTGTGGCCTCCTCAACGGGGAGTAGGTTTGCGAGAACCGAACCTCGGTAAAACAAATCCGCGTGTCACACTTTTATTTGCTTGCGATTTGTTTTGCGCCCTCTCTCGCGGACTCGTTTATATTTCTAACGCTAACCCGGCTTGTAGTTGTGTTTATATTTGTAAATTTCAGTTTCGCCCTATTCACCCCCCTCTAGGCGACTATCATCTACATAACATAACATCATCACATCATTTTGCATAGCATAAGCATCATACATCATATTGCATATGGCAAAAGAAGGGAGGACAGTATCAACCTTCGGAAGAGTGCTTTGAGAAAGTAAAAATCTTCGGAATATAGCTTCGGAAAATGTTCTCACGAAGTTTGGATATTTTTCATCAGAGCGCTACGGGTTTTGTGACGCATAAAAGTTTTTCTATCTTCACGAAGCATGAAAAGAAGGGAAGGTGTTTTTTCGCCGAAGGCTTAAAAACGGTACGTATGTAAAGTTTCATGCATCGTAAAGAATTGAATAACGAAAAGAAACTTATATATTACATTCAAATGTACAAAATATTACATAGATCACATTTCAAATGTTCTTTCTAATGCCATCTAGTCTTCTCTTAGTACTATTTCGGTAGCCTCATTTAGAAGTTGTTCAACAACTTTATCCATGATAGCTTCGGCCATTTGTTTAATTTCGTCATCCTCTTTCGTGTGAGGGTCAGCAGACGATCCAGTAGGTTCTGAGGGAATGGAATATGTCTACATTACTATCACAAACCGCGAACAAAGTTTGAAATAAAAATTACAGCACAACAAGAACGACTAATTAATACCTATTTGCCCTTCGGGCTCTGTACTTTTTTCGGCAACTTCTGTCACTTTCCTAGCATCATGGATGCCTTTTTCACTCCTTTGAATAATTTCCTGCGCCATTTCTCGGCCGCCGTTGTCCCAGATATCAGTAAAGAATTTACCGCCAACCATGCTTGCTTCGGTCGAGGGGTCTTTGATATCTTCAGAGGACAGGGCAGCTTCGGACTGAGCTAAGGATTTTACATGCTCACAACCTTTCTTCTCCAAAACAGCAGCAACTCCTCTGGCGCCTGAAAAAGCGCAGATGTCACCGCGGCTGCTCAGGATTTCCTCGAAGGCTTCTGCTTCGTGACTGATCCAGTCCAGTGGACCTTCGGGATTGCCTCTTGAGAAATTCTCTTCACTAGAAAAGGCGCCAACGCTGGCGAAGCTGGATTTTATCTTTTTGACGCATTCTATAGATTTAACATAGCATTTCCTCTGGGATGCACGAAGCTCCTTAAGACTTAACTCTAAATGATTGACCAACTGATCACTAAGCTCTCGTTTTGTTTCCTCAAGCACACGTTCCTCTTTAGCTCTAGCTAGCTGTTTCTGAAGACCTTTAATTTCACGTTTTTGGGCTTCGGTCTGGACCTTTGAAGCAGCTTCGTCCTTTTTTACCTTATCTACCAATGTAAGCAGAATTTTATCCTTTTCCAGAGCTTCGTTTCTCAGTTTAATAACTTCTGATCGAAGGTTGTTGAACGCAATTTCATAGCTCTCATCTTCGGCACTCTTTTGTGCTCTTAATGCGTTGCTTAGGATTAAACCCTATATGTAAAAAAGTTGGTATAAGAATAAAAGAATGAGTTACGAATTAAAAAGTTTTCAAGCGCTTAATTCCCATACCTTTAGGCTATTGTACGCAAGACTGTCCGCGAGATCCTCCTTCGTCATAGCACATAATCCAGCTTCGAGCTTCGGGAAACCCATACTTCTAGCCATCTCCCTGCAGACAGATAATTCTTTGTTATCAGGGAGGCAGTATAGGAAGTCATCTTCATTTGTCCCATTGAACACTACTGCCCCCTTCGGATACTTTAACTCTCTAGCATAGTGATTGGCTTCATAAGTCTCTTCTTCAGATAATTTCTTCCCCGAAGCATGTCGCACGATATAATCGCATATGCTGGAAGGAGCTTCGGGGGCGGCAGTGTCAATTTCTTCAACCAAAACTGGTTCTGATATTTTCTCGGTTTCCAAAGATTGTTCCTTGGTGGGCTCTGAAGGCCCAGCTTCAGCTTCAGCTTGTTGCTTCGAAGCTTCAGTAGACGCTTCAGCAAGTTCAACAGTCTTCTTTGGAGTTGTGCTTGAAGACTTAATTGTCTCCAAGACATCTAGCACGTTCACCATTCTTTTTCTTTTTGGGGTCACCGATGGGCCCTTTTGATTTTTTATTGTTTCGACATTTGCTGAAGGACTTAAGATTTCCGATATTTTTGGCCCTTCAATCTTCGGTTTTTCTGCCTTCTCTGCTGAAGGCGCTTCAGTTTTCTCTTCTATCTTCGGCACTGGAGCTGGTTCTGTAGCTTCAGAGGCCAAAGAGACTTCACCAATAAATTCTGGCACTGTGGCCGGCTCAATAAAACGCGCTCGGTGGGTGAGCACCTTCATCTTTTTCCTTTGCGGCGTTGGCTCACTGGTGGCACTCGTGGTAGCTTCTGTCGCAGGAGAAGTATTTTTTCTTTTGCGACCCAATACCGGATAATGATAGTCAGGATAGACAAACCCGACTGCGTCAAATACCCGGTTGAGCCTTTTCTTCTTTCGGCCTCCGAAGGCTGCTGATAACGCAGTGTTCTCGGCCTTCGAGTATGCCCCAAGCAGTTCGTCACTTAATGTTTCAATGCTTTTCAACCAGTCGTCATCAGGTTCAACAAACTTATCCCCGTATTTGAATGTGTATTTCAGTCTGACCAGTCCGCCTTCGTCGGACTCTTTGATGGTCTCCTTCGGCATTTCCCACTTTCCTGCAAGTGGCCACACCCTGAAGGCAATATGCTCTTGGACCAAGTCCCTTGTCCCAATGAAGGAGCAGATTACGCCGAAGGCTCTTTGGCATTCCTCGGCTGCTTCATCCATTTCAACCTTCGGCCTTCGAAGTCCGAAGCGTTGCCAGATGGGCCGCATAATGATATTCTTGACATCTTCTTGCGCTGTTAAGTCATTCTTTACATAGAACCACTCTGTCATCCAGGCTCTGGGCCACCTCTTCCGAAAGGTTGGCACAAGGCGGCTTGACCCGGAGCGGGCACCGAAGCTGTAACACCCAAAGTTGTTGTGATATTGTTCTTTCCCCCAGGGCTTCGTCTCATATAACAACTCATGAATGTTGCAAAAGCATTTGGTTCTAAACCTTGGCTTCTCGCAGCCCAGACAAACATCTCCATTCTTATGATAGCTTCGGGAGTAATTTGATGAAGGTAGACTTGAAATGTTTTCAGGACTTCAACAACAAAGTTGCTTAGGGGGAATCGAAGCCCAGCCTTGAGAAAGCTTCGGAAGATTACGACTTCATCTTCTTCGGGGGTGGGAGAAGTTTTTTCTCCAGCATCAGCCCTCACAATAGATATATCTCGAAAATACCGCCCCCTCATATTATCAATATGACTCTGCTTAATAGTCGTTTTCCCGAAAACCGTGTGACTTGGCCGCCATGGTCGATCTTCGGACTCTTCCCCACCACTTTCTACATCATAACTGCCGCTGTCACCAGTATCTTCAGACAAACCTTCCAGAATCTCCTTGGTAATTTTTTCTGTATTGGTTTCTGCCATCGCAATAAGGAACCCCAAGTTCTTCTCTTCGTCAAGGCTCAGCTTCATCTCAGCAGCGACCTTCTTATCTTCAGACATCTTCGGAAACACTAAAAAACTGTTTTCCAAGCCGAAGCTTCAAAACCAAAATATCAGCAAATCTTAGTGCGCAAGAGCTAAAAATTTAGTGGGCGAAGGCAGATGGCAAGCGAGAGTACCAAAATGAGTTTGCGTTACGATCTAATTTATACGCCCAGTGCGTTGAAAATTGAAAGACCCCGCTTGTCAGTGAATGTTGCTATTCTAGCAAAGGGAAGGTGTTTTTTCGGACCTTCGGCTTAAGGCCTTCGTCCATATCGCAATCTGAATTTGTCATTAACAAATTAATATTGCGAGGGGCTACTGTTGGGGGCCTTCGTACTCCGAAGGTCCTCAAAAACATGATTTGACAATGTTTGCCAAGTGGATTATATGAACAGGTACCTTCGGACTCAGAATTGTGAACATGAAGTACGGTTAGGACGAAGCCTGAACCAGACGAAGGGGGATTGAAATGGAGGACGGGCTGATTACCAAGCTCTACAAAGGATGATGCACAGCCGAAGCTGTGCGCAGGAAAGCTTCATCGCGATAGCAGAAAGGGGAACCGACTTAAAGATGAAAAGACTACTTAGGCCTTGACAGATTTCCATAAGTCATTAGCAAATGTAATGGACATGAATGTAATTTTGTATGGGCTGTGTCTCACGCCTATAAATAGATGAACAGTACTCCCGTACTGTTCACGCTGACTTGGCATTTGCTTTTGCGTCATTCTTGTACTTCTGCCTTCCTGCAGTTCGAAGGTACATTTGTAATTTGGAGTTATTTCTATTTTTACATAGTAATAAAATAGAAATGACATTGTGATAAAATTTAAATGTTTACATTACTATTCATGTTGTGCATAAGTCCTTCGTCGTAACTTATCATGCTTACGAAGATATGTTGTTTATGACCTTCGTCCGGAGCACGTTATATCCCAAAGGGAAATAATGTTTCGAAGGACGAATGACTTTATCATTTAACACTTTTTATGTTGTCTTGTTCTTAATTCGAAGCATTTGAGAACAAGCCACCAACAGGCGGTCTTACGAAATGATTTGCCCACTATTAAACCGACTTGGCCGTGTCCTAAGAGATCTCTACGTCGTCAAGCGTCTATGGACGACCATTATCTAGGAAATCGTCTTCCATGTAATTTGTTACATGGTTTAGTAGGAAAAACAAATGAGGGATAATGATGATGAGCGTGGAGCATAAGGCAACTAACCGAGCTTGCTTTGCCTGTACAAACTCTCCACTAAACAAGTAAGCACTTCCTTTGAAAACTATCACCAGTATACTTATGCACCCACGTTAAAATCCAAAATCTGAAGAAACAGGTGTCTGCTCGACTGCTCCTCATGAGATCCCCAGCCAAGTGAACATGCTCACTTGCTGCATAAGAAGGCGACTCGTTCCTACCCCAATCATGTTTGCCCAAACAGCAACAAAAAAAAAAGGTAGGATGGTGAGTTGGGCCCAAGGGTGGTAATGAGCTCTAAATTTTATACTATAAAATTTAAGAATTAAATCGAATTAGAATCGGACTCTATTTATATTTATTTTTGAACTAAAATTTATCAAGTGGTCTAATTTATTGTGAAGAAATATTTGAATCGTGATCCATTATCACTCTTAGTTGAGCTATAGTATAGTCCAAAAATGTCACGGAAAAACTGCCTTGAATCGATGTGGAAAAATTGCTAGTATTTGGAAGATTGGTTTATGCGAATGTTGCATTCTGATATCTCTGTCACTCTGTGGTGCAAGGGCTGGTGAAAAGCTGAGAAAAAAAACATATGGAGGAGGTGAAATGATGGTTTGATTGGCTTTGACGGAGACTGCTTGACGGTGAGAGAAGTGGTGATTGAAAGGTTTGTGGCCGAGGTGAACCATGAGATGAGATGAGGTCAGGACGGACCCAAGGTATGCCAGATTTATCCAGAATTCCAGATCAAGGTTCGACCTATATCCATAGCATTCATGCTTAAATATATTAAGGTCATGTTTAGTTCTCGACTAAGGGAGTGTTTGAACGCACTACAACTAATAGTTAGTTGGTCTAACTAACAAATAGTTATCTAGCTATTAACTAATTTACCAAAAATAGCTAATAAGCTGAAATATTAGCTAGGTTGTTTAGATGTCTCAACTAATTTTAGCCACTAACTATTAATTTTAATGCATTTAAACACCTCCTAACTGTGCCTAGGGTGTGGTAATGGGTTCAAAATTTTATACTATAAAATTTAAGGATCAAATCGGATTAGAAATAACCCGTCTCTATTTTTATTTATTTTTAAACTAAAATTATTTAAGGATTCTAACTTATTATAAAGAAGCATTTAAATCGTGATTTATTACCACTACTAATTGTGCCATAACTTGTCTAAGGTTAGTCCGCCAAATTAAATAACTAACAGATAAAACAAAAAGTTTGGTAAATTATAACAAATTAGGAACCAAACAGCCCTAAATCTCTCTACTACCATCATATGCCGAAAATGATTAGGACGAAGAGACGGTTTAGGCAGTTCGTAGCCGTACATACTCATCTCTGAAAGTGCATAGCATCAGTACGCAGACAGTCCCAGTCATCCGAAGACGACTTTAGAACGTGGAGACACCACAAGACGTCAACATGTTTTACTCATCATTCCAGCACGGGCACGGCAGCGCCCACCTAACACTGCCGATTCTCGCTAATGCTCGCTATCTACCCTTGAGCTCTTCTTCGAACACGCGCATTTTCTCCTGAATCGGGGCCATAAAGGACTTGAGATCCTTGCAGATCCGTGCCTTGTCGTCGGATGCGAGGCCCTTGTCGTCACTGAACCTTACTTGCACCTGAAACCAGTGGTGGCACATGACCAAATTCGCCATGGATGTTATGCCATCCAGCATTATGTTGGAACAGTGGTGGTACATGATAGTGTGGCAGCTTTACCTCCAGGTCATCGATCTCACCGAACGAGAACTCGGGAATGTCTAAGTGTCCTTTGATCTTCTTGTTTTCTTCTTTAACTAACCATTCACCTGGTAAGCGCTACCGTTAGTTACGCTGCAGTAATAGCAATAAAAAGGGTTTTAAGGAGACGGTGTTTGAGTGAGTGACATGATGTGTGGTGATGTCTACCTTTAAATCTCAAGCTTAGTTCGTAGTTATATCCTACTCTCTTCTTGTTGCGTACAGTGACCTGAAAGGCCTGCAAATGAACCAATGGTTTATATTCAGAAGTTAAATTGTCACGGTACAGAACTGTCGGCGTTTCGGACCCGGGGGTCCCTGAACCGACGAGTGAATTTGTCATTGCGTGCCCCTGCCCAGATGGGTTGGTGCGAGATGGAATACAAGAGGTGGGACAAGCCTTGTATTATCCTGCACCAGGGTGCTCGTAGTAGGGGTTACAAGCACGTCGCGAGAGGGAGAGAGAGAGAGAGTCTGTTCGTTCGCTCCTTCCCAGCGCGAACCCCCCATCCAGGATGGCCCTGGACCTCCCTTTTATAGACGCAAGAAGAGGGTCCAGATGTACAATGGGGTGTAGCTATGCGCTAACGTGTCTGGTAGAGAAATGTCTAAGCCCTATGTACATGCCAACGTGGCTGTCGGGAAAGAGCTTGAGCCATGCGTACATGATAATGTGGCCGTCGGAGAAGCGCCTGAGCCCTGTGAAAGCACAGCTGGCGGTGCGGCAAGGATCCTGCTGACGTCTCCTTGCTGCCGTAAGGGGCTGAGAGTCACCGGTGTCATGGTTGCACGCGGGGCACCATCATTACCCGTCGTCGGGGTAAGCCAGATGGAACGCCGGTCTTGTTCCTTGTAGCCTGAGCTAGCTAGGGATAGGGTAATGATGTATCCCCTGTTGGCGCGGTCGGTCCGAGCCCAAGGTCGGGCGAGGCGGGGACTCCTCCTGAGGCCGAGGCCGAGGTCGGGCGAGGAATCGCTTCCTCCCGAGACCGAGGTCGAGGCCGAGTCCGGGGGTCGGGCGAGGCGGAGACCTCCTCCTGAGGCCGGAGCCTGAGGTCGGGTGAGGTGGAGCTTCCCGCTGCGCCCGAGGCCGAACTTGGTGGTTGATCGTGACTTGTTGTCAGCTTCGCCTGGGTGGTTGGCACGGCAGTCGGAGCGGGGCGAGCGGCGCTGTTTTCCCGTCATATCGGACAGTAAAAAGGGGGGCGAAGTGACTGCGGTCACTTCGGCCTGGCCGACTGAGGCACGTGTGTCAGGATACGGCGTCAGGCGACCCCTGCATTGAATGCGCCTGCGAAGCGGTCGGTTGGTGAGGCGGTCTGGCCAAGGTTGCTTCACAACGAAGCCTGCCCGAGCCGGGCTTCGGAAGAGCCGAGGGTGTGCCCGCTGCCTGAGGAGGTCCTCGAGCGAGGCGTGAATTCGTCCGGGACTACTGTTCCTGCCCGAGGCTGGGCTCGGGCGAGGTGGCGTCCCTTGGGTAGACAAAGCCTTGACTTAAACCGCGCCCGTCAGTTGGTCTGAGGGTGTTTACCAGCCGTGATTATGAGTGTTGGGGGTACCCCTAATTACGGTACCCGACAGTAGCCCCCGAGCCTCGAAGGGAGTGTTGGTACTCGCTTGGAGGCTTTTGCCGCATTTTTGGTGAGGGGACCAGCCTTTCTCGATTTTACTTTGTTCTGGTGGGTGCGTGCGAGCGCACCCGCCGGGTGTAGCCCCCGAGGCCTCGGAGGAGTGGTTTGACTCCTCTGAGGTCTTAATGCTTTTCGTGGTGCCTCGGCCGGTCTGATCGTTCCCTCATGCGGCCTGGCCGTAGCCCGGGTGCATGGTCAGGTTCCGAGTTTTCAAGCTGGTTTGTTGATGCTGTCAACGGTTTGGCCATAGCCGGGTGCAAGAGCAGCCCCCGAGCCTCTGCACGGAGCGAGAGGACGATCAAAGACTTTCCCGACTTTTACCATACGCCCCTGCGTCGCCTTTCCGCAAGGAGGAGGGGGGAAAGCGCCACGTTGCCCTCGGAGGGCGCCGAACATGGTGTTTCCAGTGAGCTGCTAACGGGTGATCCGAGTGGACGCCCGTGCCCCGTTCGTTAGGGGGTCTGTAAGTGCAATCAACCCAAGTGAGGGTTTTGGTGATTTAATGACAAAACAAATAAGGGTACTAACAGTTTTTGTTCTCAGTGTATGATTAGAAAGAAACAGGAACTTAAGGAAGCACCAAGGACTTCATGCAACGGACGTATAAAAATTTATGTAAAATCTTGTGTTGCATGATGTAATTCTTCCTTATTCTTTTCCGCACGGGCATAGGTGTTTGCTATAAGCTCAAGTCCCCAAATTCAAGCTATATCAAATGAATGTCAAGAGCGCATTTCTAAATGGACCACTACAAGAGAGGGTCTATGTGGAGCAACCACTGGGCTTTAAAGATCCAAAGAAGCCAAACCATGTTTACTTACTTCACAAGGCACTCTACGGGCTTAAACAAACCCCTAGAGCTTGGTATGATTGCCTTAAGGATTTCTTGCTTAACAATGGTTTTAAAATAGGAAAAGTAGACTCTACTTTATTCACTCGCAAAGTTGACAATCAATTATTTGTTTGTCAAATATATGTCGACGACATTATATTTGGCAGTACTGATGAAACTTTTTGTGAGGAATTTAGTAGGGTTATGACAAATAGGTTTGAGATGTCCATGATGGGTGAGCTCAAGTACTTCCTGAGTTTTCAAGTTAAACAACTCAAGGAAGGAACCTTTCTGTGCCAAACCAAGTACACACAAGACATGCTCAAAAAGTTTGGCATGGAAAAGGCAAAGCACGCCAAGACACCAATGGCTTCAAGTGGTCATCTCGACTTAAATAAAGAAGGTAAATCTGTAGATTAAAAGCTTTATAGATCAATTATAGGATCTCTACTATATTTGTGTGCATCTAGGCCAGATATCATGCTTAGTGTGTGCATGTGTGCCCATTTTCAAGCTAACCCAAAAGAGTGTCACTTAGTGGCCGTTAAGAGAATTTTGAGATATTTAGTTCACACCCAAAATCTAGGTCTCTGGTATCCTAAGGGCTCCTTTTTCGATTTACTTGGCTACTCTGATTCAGACTATGCCGGTTGTAAAGTAGATCGAAAAAGCACCTCGGGGACTTGCCAATTCCTTGGGCGGTCCCTGGTGTCCTGGAGCTCTAAGAAGCAAAACTGTGTTGCACTTTCCACTGCCGAGGCCGAATACATAGCTGCTGGTGCTTGTTGTGCTCAGTTGCTATGGATGAAGCAAACTTTGAGAGATTTTGGCTGTGAGTTTAAAAGAATCCCACTACTTTGTGACAATGAGAGCGCCATTAAACTAGCCAACAATCCTGTGCAACATTTTAGAACCAAACACATAGATATAAGACACTATTTTCTGAGGGACCACGAAATAAAAGGAGATATCGAATTATGTCATGTAAACACAGAAAATCAACTAGCCGATATCTTCACAAAACCCCTCGATGAGACTAGATTTTGCTTTCTTAGGAGTGAATTAAATATCTTGGATTCTCGTAACTTAACTTAAAACGGACACACAGATTGTTTGATTCACTATTTTTGATTGATAGTTTTAAAGCTTTGTGATGATCTTTCAAAACTTGGTGGAAATGTTAAAATTCGAATGAATTTTAGTGCTAAGATTTTTTAAAATTTTCACTTCAAGCTCAACTGGCTTGGCCAGCTGAACTTTCTAGTTCAGCTGGAGGAGGCCAGCTGAACATCAGCTCAGCTGCTTTTAACCAGAATTAACCTGGACCATCCTGGCCAAAACCGGTTAAACCGGTATTGAGGACCGGTTGAACCGGTCTGGCTCTTACCGGTCAGCCGCAGGTCTGTCCGCGCAGATTTTTGCAGCCGTCAGCCGTGTCAGCACCTTTTCTCAGCCGCGCGGCAGCTTTTGCGGCCGTCTGGTCACCTCTGCGCAGTACCTTTTTGACTTTTGTGGCCTTTTGGAATCTGCTGCTTTAATTAATGCCATGTCAGGTCGCGTCAGTCACTTTTTGGAACACCTTTTTAGAAACCTGTGCAGTACTTTTTCAGCTTTTACTGTTTGAAGAATCTGCTTTTTACTGCGCAGACGCGTCAGAAATTTAAATTTTTTGGCGTTTTCCCTCTGACCGTTTCTGGCCCTCTAACCGCGCTGGTCAGATGCGGTTGAACCGGCCCTTGGAGGGCGGTTGAACCGGTCCTGGGGACCAGCTCAACTGCCTATTTATATGTCGCTCCCCTTCTCTTCCCTCACTCCAACCATACTCGCCTTAGTCTCTCCGCAGTGTTTAGAGCCTCCTCTCTCTGACTCACCTCAACCGGTTCATAGTTCCAAAACCTCTCCAATCATGGTGCGTTGTCGCAACCCTTCTGTGATTGAGTTTAGCAGCGACTCGGATGAGATTCAGGAGGAATCTCCCGTCCCCTCTCCTCCGCCTCGTCGCTCCCTCTCTAAGAGAGGACGCGGCTCTGGTAGGATGGATGGAGAGGGTTCTTCCATGCCCTCGCAGCCGGCTCGCGGGAGGCGCCAAAAGGTTGGCGCCACTCGACCTTGTCGCAGCACTTCTTCCTCTGGATATGCTTCGTGCCAGGAGGATGGGGCTTTCGACGACTTCATCGACCTTCCAGCGCCAGATGCACTCTACGTCACCGGTCTGCACATGCATCCGGCGAACGTTACCCGCGGTCCACATGAACCTCCTGTCGACTTCTCTCTGAAGGGTGTGGACACTCTTCAGCGCCTAAGGTTCACCAATCCTTCTCACTCCTTGTCATCCTGGTGTCCAGGACCCTCGGTTCTGGAATCTTTTCCAGGCTGATTTCTACAATTCTGTCATTTTATCCAAGAAACACACAGTCATCAGGCATAGGTTTATAGAATGGGAGGGATGTGAGAACATGGGCGATGCTGACATGACGTCAGCTCTCCAAAACTTAGAGAGAAAGGGGTTAAAAAATATTATAACCATGGAATACCCCTGGAACGACGAGGTGGTAGCTCAGTTTTATGCCACCCTCTGGATCAAGAAAGTAGATGAGGAAGCCGATGGGTATGATTACCCTGTCATGTATTTCTTCATCCAGGGTAAATGACACAAAGTCAATTATCGTCGTTTTGCCCATATTCTGGGCTTCTCTGACGTTGATATTCAGGGCAGCAACATGCGAGGGCATAACATTAGGCTGCCCATGCGGGAAGAGACTGAATTTATTCATGTCTCTAATGATCGGGAGTTCTGGACGACTGCTAACATGCATAGGTACTACAGGTACCTTAACTCTTTGTCCAGGATGACCGTTCTCCCGAAGGACGAGAATCAAATGAACGTCCTTAGGGAGAGTCGGGTCTTCCTTCTCCTCCTTGCTCCCAACAGTCTCGCCCGCATTAATGTGTTTGACATGATCTGGGAAGAGATCATCCGTGCTTCCTGGTCTCCTCTCAAAGGGTGTCTTCATGCACCCTTTATCATGAAGATGATCGAAGTGGTCACCCAGACTCACTTCAAAAAACCTGTCAAACACTCCCGCTACGTACCCTACTGGGTTGATTCCTCCAACCCAGCTGCTCGTATGAAGCGGGCTCCCTCAAGGTCTGGAGGCCCTGCCTCCTCTACTGAGCCACCTCCCCAGCCTCCTCATCATCCATCCTCCTCTCGCACCTCCGCTGCCTCGTGTCCCTCTCCTGGCCGCGGATCTTCCATGCCACATGGTCGTGGTCGTGGTCGAGGTCGTGGCCGAGGGATGGGTGCCCGCTTGGTCCATGGGATTGCGGCATTTTTCTCTCTGTGCCGGAACATTTCTGCTGATGTACATGAGCTGGCAAAGCGTCAGCGGGAGACTGACGACAATCTCCGTCGTCAAGCTTCCACTATGGGTATGCCCTTTGCCCCTCGCTCGCCTGACGTGCCTCTCCATCCTCCACCCCCGGAGATCAATGAGTGGCACCGGCAGGCCTACGGGGTGCCATTTATGTCAGCAGACGACGAAGAAGAAGAAGAAGCCTACGTTGATGATCGCGAGCAGTTTGCCCCGCCTCCCTACCATGGGGATCCGGGTCAATCATCCTCTCATCCTCCCTACCCGGGTCCGGGACCCATTCCTGGTGACCCGCGGCCATCCGGCTCTGGTTACCATCACCACCCCCCCTCCTCCACCGCCTCCTCCTCATCGTCCATCTTCGGCATCCGCCTTTTCTGCGGGTGATGAGCTCCCTAGGGACTCCTCACTCGAGGAAGACATGATGAGGACTTTCTTCCCTGACTACACATCATACCCCCCATCATATCCTCCGTCCTATCCTCCTCCTGGAGGATATTAATTCATGTATCCTTGTTTCTCTCTCTCTCTTCGTTTTTGGTACTTGTTGCCAAAAAGGGGAGAAAATCCAAAATTTCTCGTCATTCTGTTTGTGGTTCTTTCGGTTATGTATTCCTTTTGGATTATTTCTTGTCATCCTAGTCATATGCATCACAACTCATGAGCAACACATTTAGAGATAGTGACAAAAACCATACTGAATACAACCATCCGAAGGGTGCAAGAGTGTCATATCAGGAGTTGTGATGCATATGACTATCTCTAAATACACATCATTTTTACTTCATAGCAAAGCAATCATTACAAACTGATGGGACAAAAGATGATGGCCAGAAGACCATCATATCACTTTGAATAAAAAAACCCAGCAGTTTTATTTCATACAATGATAAGAGGATACAAGCCACAACAGTGGCCAAAACAAAAAAATAATCTAAAAGAAATACATAACCGAAAGAACCACAAACAGAATGACGAGAAATTTTGGATTTTCTCCCCTTTTTGGCAACAAGTACCAAAAACGAAGAGAGAAGAGACAAGGATACATGAATCAATATCCTCCAGGAGGAGGATAGGACGGAGGATATGATGGGGGTATGATGTGTAGTCAGGGAAGAAAGTCCTCATCATGTCTTCCTCGAGTGAGGAGTCCCTAGGGGGCTCATCACCCGCAGAAAGGCGGATGCCGAAGATGGACGATGAGGAGGAGGCGGTGGAGGAGGGGGGTGGTGATGGTAACCAGAGCCGGATGGCCGCGGGTCACCAGGAATGGGTCCCGGACCCAGGTAGGGAGGAGGAGGATGAGAGGATGATTGACCTGGATCCCCATGGTAGGGAGGCGAGACAAACTGCTCGCGATCATCAACGTAGGCTTCTTCTTCGTCGTCGTCTGCTGACATAAATGGCACCCCGTAGGCCTGCCGGTGCCACTCATTGATCTCCGGGGGAGGAGGATGGAGAGGCACGTCAGGCGAGCGAGGGGCAAAGGGCATACCCATAGTGGAAGCTTGACGACGGAGATTGTCGTCAGTCTCCCGCTGATGCCTTGCCAGCTCATGTACATCAGCAGAAATGTTCCGGCACAGAGAAAAATGCCGCAATCCCATGGACCAAGCGGGCACCCATCCCTCGGCCACGACCACGACCACGTGGCATGGGAGATCCGCGGCCAGGAGAGGGACGCGAGGCAGCGGCGGTGCGAGAGGAGGATGGATGATGAGGAGGCTGGGGAGGTGGCTCAGTAGAGGAGGCAGGGCCTCCAGACCCTGAGGGAGCCCGCTTCGTACAAGCAGCTGGGTTGGAGGAATCAACCCAGTAGGGTATGTAACGGGAGTGTTTGACAGGTTTTTCGAAGTGAGTCTGGGTGACCACTTCGATCATCTTCATGATAAAGGGTGCATGAAGCCACCCTTTGAGAGGAGACCAGGAAGCACGGATGATCTCTTCCCAGATCATGTCAAACACATTAATGCGGGCGAGACTGTTGAGAGCAAGGAGGAGAAGGAAGACGTGACTCTCCCCAAGGACGTACATTTGATTCCCGCCCTTCGGGAGAACGGTCATCCTGTACAAAGAGTTAAGGTACCTGTAGTACCTATGCATGTTAGCAGTCGTCCAGAACTCCCGATCATTAGAGACATGAATAAATTCAGTCTCTTCCCACATGGGCAGCCTAATGTTATGCACTCGTATGTTGCTGCCCTGAATATCAGCATCAGAGAAGCCCAGAATATGGGCAAAACGACGATAACTGACTTTGTGCCAGTTACCCTGGATGAAGAAATACATGACAGGGTAATCATACCCATCGGCTTCCTCATCTAATTTCTTGATCCAGAGGGTGGCATAAAACTGAGCTACCACCTCGTCGTTCCAGGGGTATTCCATGGTTATAATATTTTTTAACCCCTTTCTCTATAAGTTTTGGAGAGCTGACGTCATGCCAGCATCGCCCATGTTCTCACATCCCTCCCAGTCTATAAACCTATGCCTGACGACTGGGTGTTTCTTGGATAAAATGACAGAATTGTAGAAATCAGCCTGGAAAAGATTCCAGAACCGAGGGTCCTAGACACCAGGATGACGAGGAGTGAGAGAAGGATTGGTGAACCTCAGGCGCTGAAGAGTGTCCACACCCTTCAGAGAGAAGTCGACAGGAGGTTCATGTGGACCGCGGGTAACGTTCGCCGGATGCATGTGCAGACCGGTGACGTAGAGTGTATGTGGCGCTGAAGGTCGATGAAGTCGTCGAAAGCCCCATCCTCCTCCTGGCACGGAGCACATCCAGAGGAAGAAGTGCTGCGACGAGGTCGAGTGGCGCCAACCTTTTGGCGCCTTCCGCGAGCCGGCTGCGAGGGCATGGAAGAACCATCTCCATCCATCCTACCAGAGACGCGTCCTCTCTTAGAGAGGGAGCGACGAGGCGGAAGAGAGGGGACGGGAGATTCCTCCTGAATCTTATCCGAGTCGCTGCTAAACTCAATCACAGAAGGGTTGCGACGACGCACTATGATTGGAGAGGTTTTGGAACTATGAACCGGTTGAGGTGAGTGAGAGAGAGGAGGCTCTAAACACTGCGGAGAGACTAAGGCGAGTATGGTTGGAGTGAGGGAAGAGAAGGGGAGCGACATATAAATAGGCAGTTGAGCTGGTCCCCAGGACCGGTTCAACCGCCCTCCAAGGGCTGGTTCAACCGCATCTGACCAGCGCGGTCAGAGGGACAGAAACGGTCAGAGGGAAAACGCCAAAAAAATTTAAATTTCTGACGCGTATGCGCAGTAAAAAGCAGATTCTTCAAACAGTAAAAGCTGAAAAAGTACTGCACAGGTTTCTAAAAAGGTGTTCCAAAAAGTGACTGACGCGACCTGACATGGCATTAATTAAAGCAGCAGATTCCAAAAGGCCACAAAAGTCAAAAAGGTACTGCGCAGAGGTGACCAGACGGCTGCAAAAGCTGCCGCGCGGCTGAGAAAAGGTGCTGACACGGCTGACGGCTGCAAAAATCTGCGCGGACAGACCTGCGGCTGACCGGTAAGAGCCAGACCGGTTCAACTGGTCCTCAATACCGGTTCAACCGGTTTTGGCCAGGATGGTCCAGGTTAATTCTGGTTAAAAGCAGCTGAGCTGATGTTCAGCTCCGAAGTTCAGCTGGCCTCCTCCAGCTGAACTAGAAAGTTCAGCTGGCCAAGCCAGTTGAGCTTGAAGTGAAAATTTTAAAAAATCTTAGCACTAAAATTCATTCGAATTTTAACATTTCCACCAAGTTTTGAAAGATCATCACAAAGCTTTAAAACTATCAATCAAAAATAGTGAATCAAACAATCTGTGTGTCCGTTTTAAGTTAAGTTACGAGAATCCAAGATGTTTAATTCACTCCTAAGAAAGCAAAATCTAGTCTCATCGAGGGGTTTTGTGAAGATATCGGCTAGTTGATTTTCTGTGTTTACATGACATAATTCGATATCTCCTTTTATTTCGTGGTCCCTCAGAAAATAGTGTCTTATATCTATGTGTTTGGTTCTAGAATGTTGCACAGGATTGTTGGCTAGTTTAATGGCGCTCTCATTGTCACAAAGTAGTGGGATTCTTTTAAACTCACAGCCAAAATCTCTCAAAGTTTGCTTCATCCATAGCAACTGAGCACAACAAGCACCAGCAGCTATGTATTCGGCCTCGGCAGTGGAAAGTGCAACACAGTTTTGCTTCTTAGAGCTCCAGGACACCAGGGACCGCCCAAGGAATTGGCAAGTCCCCGAGGTGCTTTTTCGATCTACTTTACAACCGGCATAATCTGAATCAGAGTAGCCAAGTAAATCGAAAAAGGAGCCCTTAGGATACCAGAGACCTAGATTTTGGGTGTGAACTAAATATCTCAAAATTCTCTTAACGGCCACTAAGTGACACTCTTTTGGGTTAGCTTGAAAATGGGCACACATGCACACACTAAGCATGATATCTGGCCTAGATGCACAGAAATATAGTAGAGATCCTATAATTGATCTATAAAGCTTTTAATCTACAGATTTACCTTCTTCATTTAAGTCGAGATGACCACTTGAAGCCATTGGTGTCTTCGGGTGCTTTGCCTTTTCCATGCCAAACTTTTTGAGCATATCTTGTGTGTACTTGGTTTGGCACAGAAAGGTTCATTCCTTGAGTTGTTTAACTTGAAAACCCAGGAAGTACTTGAGCTCACCCATCATGGATATCTCAAACCTATTTGTCATAACCCTACTAAATTCCTCACAAAAAGTTTCATCAGTACTGCCAAATATAATGTCGTCGACATATATTTGACAAACAAATAATTGATTGTCAACTTTGCGAGTGAATAAAGTAGAGTCTACTTTTCCTATTTCAAAACCATTGTTAAGCAAGAAATCCTTAAGGCAATCATACCAAACTCTAGGGGCTTGTTTAAGCCCGTAGAGTGCCTTGTGAAATAAGTAAACATGGTTTGGCTTCTTTGGATCTTCAAAGCCCGGTGGTTGCTCCACATAGACCCTCTCTTGTAGTGGTCCATTTAGAAATGCGCTCTTGACATCCATTTGATATAGCTTGAAATCATGGTTAGTAGCATAAGCAATTAATATTCTAATTGACTCTAAACTTGCTACCGGCGCATATGTTTCACCAAAATCAAGTCCTTCCACTTGAGTGTAGCCTTGGGCAACCAACCGTGCTTTGTTTCTTGTAGCCACGCCATGTTCATCTTGTTTGTTCCTAAAGACCCATTTTGTCTCAATCACATTTTGTTTGGGTCTTTGGACTAAGGACCAAAGGTCTTTGGACTAAGGACCAAACTTCATTCCGGGAGAAGTTGTTCAACTCCTCTTGCATGGCAATTATCCAATCCGGATCACACAATGCTTCTTCAACCTTAAGTGGCTCAAGAGATGAAACAAACGAGTAAAATTCACAAAAATTAGCTAAACGAGATCGAGTTGTTACCCCTCTCCTGATGTTACCCAGGATGTTGTCCACTGAATGGTCCCTTTGAATGGTATGATGAACTCTAGGATGAGGCACTGATGGTTGTCTTTGTATTTGCTCCTCCTCATCATTCACTTGATCAAGAGGCACTTCACCATTAACACTTTCGTGTTCATCTTCTACCACAATTGGCATCCTTTTGAATTGATGATTTTCTTCAAGAGGTTGATGGGTTTGCTTGGGTGGAGGATTTGTCACCCACCACCTTTGCACCCACATCAACAACCTCATTGGTCATCCACAAAGTTACTTCCTCATCATCCTTTTCTTGAGGTCTCACTTCACCTATTGCAAGTTTCTTTATGGCCTCACAAGGTAGTTCTTCATTTCCTGCAGTGCCATTAGGAACATGCCCTTGCGAGCCATTAGACTCTTCAAATGTCACGTCTATCGCTATTTCAACAAGACCGGTGGTATTGTTGAAAACGCGATATCCATGCGCATTTGATGCATAACCAAGCAAGAAGCCTCGTCCACTCTAGGAGCAAACTTTGAGATCTTGACTTTCTTGTTAAGAATAAAACACTTACAACCAAATACTCTAAAATAATCAACTTTAGGTTTGTTACCAGTGAAAAGCTCATAAGCAGTCTTTTTGTAGATCTTGTGAAGATAAAGACGGTTGATTGCATGACAGGCGGTGTTGACCGCCTCTGCCCAAAAGTTGTCAGGTGTCTTGTACTCATCCAACATGGTTCTAGCTGCTTCAATTAAAGTTCGGTTCTTTCTTTCCACAACACCATTTTGTTGTGGAGTGTAAGGAACAGAGAACTCATGTTTGATTCCTTCTTCGCCTAAAAATTCTTCGACACCTGTGTTCTTGAATTCCGTCTCATTATTACTTCTCACTTTCTTGATTTTGAGCTCAAACTCATTTTGAGCTCTTCTCATGAATTTCTTCAATATTTCTTGAGTTTCATCTTTATCACTCAAAAAAAACCCAGGTGAATCAAGAAAAATCATCAACAATGACTAATCTATACTTATTACCACCAATGCTAATGTAAGCCATAGGTCCGAAGAGGTCCATGTGAAGAAGCTCCAATGGCCTCTTTATTGTGACCACATTCTTTGATTGATGTGGGACTCCATGTTGCTTTCCTGCTTGGCATGCGCCACAAACCCTATCTTTCTAAAATACAACATTTGTTAGTCCAATGATGTGATTATCCTTTTGAAATTTGGCCAAATTCCTTATACCGACATGGGCTAGCCGGCGATGCCATAGCCAACCCTTGTCGGACTTTGCCACTAAACAAGTCTCAGGCGTCACTTTACTTGTTGTGAAATCAACAAGATAAAGCTTGCCCTTCAAGCAACCCGTAAAGGCAACTAAGGAGTCCTCCCTTCTAAGGATCTTCACATCCACATCAGAAAATAAACAATTATAACCCATTCCACAAAGTTGTGAAACGGATAATAAATTGTAGCTTAAAGAATCTACCAATAAAACATTTGAAAGTGATTGTTGGTCAGAGATAGGAATTTTACCAATACCAATCACCTTACTCTTACCACTATCTCCAAACACAATTTCTTGTGCTTCTTGAGTTAGTTGCAATGAATGAAACATGTCTTCCTCCCCGGTCATGTGATTTGTACATCCACTGTCAAGCACCCAACTTGACCCACCAGAGGAGTAGACCTGCAAAACAAGTTTAGGCTATGCTTTTAGGTACCCAAATTGAATTGGGTCCTACAGTGTTAGTTATAGCCTTGGGTACCCACACATTTCTTTTCATGACTTTTCTTTTAGTGTAGGCACCCACATATTTAACAATCAATTTTCTTTAAATCACAAATCAACATATAATCACAAAGATAAGAGTGAGAAATGGGAGCATTAAATTGTTGTCCACTTGAGGATCCCACTTCCTTCATCTTACTCTTTGTGGAACTCAAGTTTACCTTTACTTGAGGTGACTTGTCAATTGAGTAGTGAATCCTCCCCAAGGCATCATATAGGGTGTGGTTCCCTCTATGAACTTGGGGATCTCCACCCCTTATGCACTGTGCTAGGGTTTTCCTTGGATGAGTTGAACCCAAGCCCCCTTCTTCCATTGTTGGGCTTTAGGGACTTTTACTTGGGTTCAACTTTCTTTAACCCATCATTGCTAGAGCATCTTTTCAATATTCCTTTGACCTTCACTTGTGGGTTATTCTTCCTTGCATGGTTAGTTAGACAACAAGAAGCATGATATTTGGCACAATGTTTGCAAAAATTATCATTTAAAGAGCTAGACTTAGATTCAATCACTAAAGATGAGGCATTTATGTTCTTGCAATTTTCAAGTTGCACTTGAAGTTCTTGATTTTAAACATTCAAGCTTAACATGCTTGTTTCAAGTGCATTCTTTTTATTTGCAAGATTAGCTATAGAGGTTTTCATATTAATTACTTCTTTATCTTTATTCTCTATAGTTATCTTGACTAAAGATACTTCCTTAGTCAAGACATCTAGCATTTCATCTTTATTGTGTAGCAATTCTTGAAGCTTTAGATTTCTTTCCTTTTCAAGGATAAGCAAGTCTTCTTTAGCATCAAGAGTTGCTTTTCTTTTATCTAGCTTCTCCATTAATTTGGTGATAACTGTAAGGAAAATGGACCCCGGGCCATTTGGCTAATTGAGTTTTGGTGTTTGATGAACAACACAATCCGTGAACTAATAAGTTTTCTAGTGTTTGTGTTTATAGTTCACAGGATGCGAAGAGAATTGGACCAAGGCAATGAGGATGCAACACCTCATAAGAAGACATAAAAAGATGCATAGGAGTCCAATACTCAAGAACAAAGAAGCCCGAAGAAATCAGCGAAGAAATCCAAGAAAAAGGGTTGTCAGCCAGCGCCTGGTGGCGCACCGGACATTGTCTGTCCGGTGTGCACCGGACTGTCCGGTGAGGAACCGGACAGTCTGCGCAGAGAGGCTGCAGACAGGCGCTCTCTGGCTGTAGCACCGGACTGTCCGGTGTGCACCGGACTGTCCGGTGTGCCAACGGGCAGACGACAACGGTCGAATCCAACGGTCGGATCCAACGGTCGACTGCTACAGGCGCCAACGATCGGCTGACGTGGCGGCACCGGACATGCTACAGTGCAGTGTCCGGTGTGCACCGGACTGTACGGTGCACCCGTCGACAGAAAGCTGCTGCTTTCTGTCCAACGGCTAGTTGGGGGTGTGGAGGCTATAAATACCACCCCAACCGGCCATTCTCAAGTGTGAGAGCCCAAGCAACATACCAAGACACATAGTGCACATTTCCAAGAGCTCAAACACCCAAGTGCTTAATAGAATCACTCGGTGATTAGCGTAGGTGCTTTGCGAAGTGCTTAGGTTAGTTAGACCGCTTTAGCGCTTGCTCTAGGTGAATCCTAGTTAGTTGAGTGAGTTTAGAAAAACCACACAACCCCTCGGCTCTTGCGCGAGCCGTTGTAATTGTACCGAGTGGGGCGAGAGTCTTGCGAGACCGTGACAACCGCGTTTGTGTCACGGCCGCTACCGTGTACCGGAGGGAACGAGGCCCGCGGCGTTTCGGCCGGAAGCTCGATAGTGGAGACGGCGGGGAGCGTCCGAGAGGAGCCGAAAGCGGAGCACCACTTGCGCGTGGAGAAGGCCCGCGGCTCTCTACAGAGTTACTCGACCGTGGTGCTTGGCCCTCGCGTGGGCTTCCCTTTGCGTAGGGACACCAACAAGGATTAGTCGGGACCTTGCGTGGTTCCGGATACCTCGGTAAAAATACCGGCGTCATCCACGAGAGTTTGCTTCTCTACTTAGCTCTTTACATCCCGCATTTATATTAAACATTTAAGTTTCAATCTTGTTGTCATACTTATTTAGTGTAGATTGAAACTTAGTCTTTGCGGTAGAGATAGCAACACTTAGACAAAACCTAGTTTGCACATTCTAGTTTTGATTATTTGCATAGGTTTTGCTCTAGGAATTTAATTGTGGCCTAGTTTAGTAGAAGTTTTAGAAGTCCTAATTCACCCCCCCCTCTTAGGCGTCACCCGTTTCCTACAAGTGGTATCGGAGCCCGGTTTGGCTCATTTGAAACGCTTTAGCTTCACCGCTAAAAGAGCCGACGCTTTTTAGAGGAAGGGATGGATACCCATAGGCCACCACACTTTGACGGCACCAACTTCCCTTATTATAGTGCTAGAATGGCTTGTTACCTAGAGGCCGTTGATCTAGGTGTTTGGAGAGTCACTCGTGACGGGATGAAACCTCTCAAGAATCCCGAGAAACCCACCACGAGTGAGGAAAAAGAAATCCATTTAAATGCTAGAGCCAAAAATTGCTTGTATGAATCTCTTAGCATGGATATTTTCAATCAAGTATTTACCCTGAAAACTGCTAATGAGATTTGGCTAAAATTGCATGAGCTCCATGACGGCACATCCAATGTCCGTGAGCAAAAACATTGCCTAGTCTTAAATGAGTATAATTCTTTTGCTATGAAAGATGATGAGCTTGTTAGAGACATGTATTCTCGTTTGAATCTAATTATCAATGAGCTCAATTCTATTGGCATTAATAAGCTAGGTGATGCGGACATTGTAAGGAAGATTATCTCCCTGCTACCACAACAAAGATATGGGAGCATCATTACCATCCTTCACAACATGGAGGATTTGAGCAACATGACCCCGACCATTGTGATTGGGAAAATCGCGGCCTTTGAGATGTCGCGAAAAATGAGTCGGGGAGAGGAGCCAACTTCCTCAAGGCCATATGCTTTTGCATGTGATGAAAGGAAGGGCAAAAAGAAGGCTCCTACTCCAAGTTCCTCAAGCGAAGAAGAGGAAGTAGAAGAAGAAAGTGATGATGATGAAGATAATCAACCGTGCACATCATCCTCCGAGGACGAAGAAACAATCCGACGCGTCAGAAAGGTAATGAGGATGATCCGCAAGATTAATCTAATGGGTGTGCCCCTGCAGGTCGAGGATCTTCTCTTTAACATTGACAGGAAAAAGCAAAGTAAGAGAGGATGCTTCGCATGTGGGGAGAAGGGCCACTTCAGGGACAACTGTCCAAATATGGCCAAACCCAAAAAGGAGAGGAGCAAAGGCAAGGCGCTCACAAGTGTTAGAACTTGGGATGATTCTTCAAGTGAAGATGAACCTCCAAGGACGCGCAGCCACCGGTCCTCATCACGATCATCACGGTCATCACACAAATGCCTTATGGCAAGAGGTAACAAAAGCATTCCATCCTCTAGTGATGAAAGTAGTAGTGATGATGAAAGCGAGGGAAAGGCCTCTCTAGAAGAGCTTGCGGAAGCCGTAAAATTTTTCCAGGATGTTTGCACTAAGCAAAAAGCTCAACTTAAAACTTTGAAAAATAAGTTGATTAGCTCTCAAAATGATTACAAAGGTTTACTAGAAAAATTTAAAACTTTTGCAAACTTAAATAGTGAGCTATCAACTAAAATTGAGCTATTAGAATCTAGTGCTCCATCCACTGCTACCGATGATAGCCTTATTAAAAAGAATGAAAAACTTAAGGCTAAGATAGCTAGCTCCCAAGAAGCTATTGAAAATTTGCTAGAGAAAATGGAAATTCTTAGCATACACAATAATGAGCTAACTACTAAGCTAGAAAACATTGGTAGCACCCCAGCAGCATCTTTAGTTGAAATACCTGAAATAATTAAGAAAGATGCTTCTACTTCCTGCTTTGATTTAATTGATGATTCTAACCCCTGCAACCAAGTCGTTGTTGAGAATATTGTTGTAGAGACATGTACGGATGAGGTTGCAAAGGAAAATGAACAATTAAAGCAAGAAGTGGCTCGCCTTGGCAAGGCTTTGTATGACAAGAAAGGCAAAGCCAAACAAATCCGACCTCCACAGGATAACACCACTGCGGGAGTGAACAAGCCTGTAGAGGGAGAAACTGTGATTTGTAGGCTATGCCACAAGGAAGGCCACAAGTCTTTCCAATGCAAGGCGATGACCGGGAATAAACAAAGGCAAAAGCTCAAGCAAAAGCCATCAAACAAAATCTCCAACACCTACATCAAAAAGGTGAACAAAAGGGATGCTACACCATATTTGATCAAGAAGAAAAAGAACGGAAAGGTGATAGCAATCAAGGCCAACAAGCAAGCCAACAAAGGAAAAGGGGCCAAACGCATCTGGGTGCCAAAGGAAATAATTTCAACCATGAAAAGCACCAAGAAGGTTTGGATCCCGAAAGGGAAGTGAGTGGACCGAAGGTCGTCGGGAAATTTGGAGACTTGGCAAAGTTGGGATGTATATCATGGGATACATCATATTGGATCAAGTTTATTGCCAAGTGGGTTAGTGAAAATTTTGGACCCAAATTTCCCACCCATGACTAAGGTAACTAGTTTTATTATATTTCTCGTTTTTAGATATGTGTATCTATTTATCTTTTATCTAGTTTACCTCTCTTGCCTAGTATTACATTTGTTATGTACTTTTGTTTAAAATCATGCATACTAGGTAAATCATATGGTAGGATTGCTTGTTTTTAATTCATATACTTAAGCAAACCTACATGGCTTAAAATGTTTATTTAAGCACGGCACATAGCTTCTATATCACTCCATAGTAAATGATGCATCTATTGAAAATTTACAATTCCTACAAGTTGTATCATTTAACTTATATGTGCCAAAGTTTGGATTATGGATAATTTGCCCCTCTTGATATCAAATCAAAGTGCATGTCTCCTACAAGTATTCAAAACTTGTATGCACACCTTTAGGGGGAGGTTACTCTATAATCTAACACTTTGAGACTAACACCTTTTCAAGTCTATTTCATGTGATAGTCTCATTGTAAGGAAAATAGAGTCCCCGGAGAAAGACAACAATCTTCCACTGCAAAATCTCCAAGAACTCTCATGTCTCTCAAGCTCACCATTGACTTTCAATTGGTATTTTTTGAGACTACATTCAGTATCATTTACATGTCTTCTCCAATATTTGATTAGACTATACTTCATATCATATGCTTCCATGTTGCTAAAAATGCATAAGTAGTTAACTCATATTCTGTTACCTATGCACAAGGGAAGCTAGTCTTTTCAAACCATGTCTTGCACCTCTAATTTTCACATGCTTTTTCCTAAGTAGAGGATCTCTGTCAGGGGGAGTATTTCTTCATCTCTAAAGGGGGAGAAAAATTCTTTCTAAAGGAGAATACTCATTTAGGGGGAGTAATCTTTTGAGGACTCTTTCAAGTGGTATCATTCATATTGTTTAAATTAATATCCTGCAATTGTGGTATCATTTGATAGATTTCTTGTTGAGGGCAAGCTTTTATTTACTTCCTACATGCTTTTAATGTCTTCCTTTTCGGTGGTTGATGCCAAAGGGGAGAAGTTTAGGGACCAAAGCAATGAAAACTATATCAAACACCAAACACCACCAATTTAAAATTTTATATCTACAAATGCCTTTTCAAGTGGTTTTGGTTATTTGGTCCGGAAATAGGAAGTAAGTGAATTATGGAGTTAGGGGGAGGCTTAAGTCCATAATATCACACTGTGGGGACAATCATGCATCTTAGCAAGTAGATTGCATGTTTTCACACAAATACTTGTATTATTTGCTTGCTTTGGTTGTGTTGTCATCAATCACCAAAAAGGGGGAGATTGTAAGGAAAATGGACCCCGGGCCATTTGGCTAATTGAGTTTTGGTGTTTGATGAACAACACAATCCGTGAACTAATAAGTTTTCTAGTGTTTGTGTTTATAGTTCACAGGATGCGAAGAGAATTGGACCAAGGCAATGAGGATGCAACACCTCATAAGAAGACATAAAAAGATGCATAGGAGTCCAATACTCAAGAACAAAGAAGCCCGAAGAAATCAGCGAAGAAATCCAAGAAAAAGGGCTGTCAGCCAGCGCCTGGTGGCGCACCGGACATTGTCTGTCCGGTGTGCACCGGACTGTCCGGTGAGGAACCGGACAGTCTGCGCAGAGAGGCTGCAGACAGGCGCTCTCTGGCTGTAGCACCGGACTGTCCGGTGTGCACCGGACTGTCCGGTGTGCCAACGGGCAGACGACAACGGTCGAATCCAACGGTCGGATCCAACGGTCGACTGCTACAGGCGCCAACGGTCGGCTGACGTGGCGGCACCGGACATGCTACAGTGCAGTGTCCGGTGTGCACCGGACTGTACGGTGCACCCGTCGACAGAAAGCTGCTGCTTTCTGTCCAACGGCTAGTTGGGGGTGTGGAGGCTATAAATACCACCCCAACCGGCCATTCTCAAGTGTGAGAGCCCAAGCAACATACCAAGACACATAGTGCACATTTCCAAGAGCTCAAACACCCAAGTGCTTAATAGAATCACTCGGTGATTAGCGTAGGTGCTTTGCGAAGTGCTTAGGTTAGTTAGACCGCTTTAGCGCTTGCTCTAGGTGAATCCTAGTTAGTTGAGTGAGTTTAGAAAAACCACACAACCCCTCGGCTCTTGCGCGAGCCGTTGTAATTGTACCGAGTGGGGCGAGAGTCCTGCGAGACCGTGACAACCGCGTTTGTGTCACGGCCGCCACCGTGTACCGGAGGGAATGAGGCCCGCGGCGTTTCGGCCGGAAGCTCGATAGTGGAGACGGCGGGGAGCGTCCGAGAGGAGCCGGAAGCGGAGCACCACTTGCGCGTGGAGAAGGCCCGCGGCTCTCTACAGAGTTACTCGACCGTGGTGCTTGGCCCTCGCGTGGGCTTCCCTTTGCGTAGGGGCACCAACGAGGATTAGTCGGGACCTTGCGTGGTTCCGGATACCTCGGTAAAAATACCGGCGTCATCCACGAGAGTTTGCTTCTCTACTTAGCTCTTTACATCCCGCATTTATATTAAGCATTTAAGTTTCAATCTTGTTGTCATACTTATTTAGTGTAGATTGAAACTTAGTCTTTGCGGTAGAGATAGCAACACTTAGACAAAACCTAGTTTGCACATTCTAGTTTTGATTATTTGCATAGGTTTTGCTCTAGGAATTTAATTGTGGCCTAGTTTAGTAGAAGTTTTAGAAGTCCTAATTCACCCCCCCCCCTCTCTTAGGCGTCACCCGTTTCCTACAATAACATTGTATCCATTCAAGCCAAATTCTTTAATCATTTTATTTTTCATGGCAATTTGTTCATCATCATCATTATTTGGAAAATCATTACTAAATAAGGTTACCTTATCTCCTTTTGCCATGAGGCAAGTTGGAGTGTAGGAGTCGTCTTGTAGGTTGGTGAAGAGTTGCGAGCTTAACGTAGATTGGATGGCCACGTTTGCCACCAATTCCTCTTCCTCGGAGCTAGAACTCTCTTCATCGGAGTTCCATTCTTCGCCAATATGGGCTTGACCATATTTCTTCTTCTTGAAGTATCCCTTGGTCTTGCCTCCCTTTTTGAACTTGTCCTTCTTGTATTTCTTCTTGGCTTCTTGTTCCTTCTTGTTTGGATAATCCGCTATGAAATGACCGGTTTGGCCACATTCATAGCATGCCCTCTTCTTTCCTTTCCTTTGGAACTTGTCATTTTTCCTTACAAATTTCTTGAATGTTTTGATGAACATAGCTGTGTCTTCATCACTTGAGCTATCTTCATCACTTGAGGTCTCAACCACTTTCTTTGCTTTGTGGTCTTTGTTCTTCTTGGGGGTGTCTTGTTCATTAGTGATCAAGGCATGAGAGTCTCTTGTCTTGATAGGGGCTTCTTCGGACTCGTGTTGTTGGATCTTTGCAAATAATTGATGAGGCGTCATATCCTCATAGTCATCACGATCCCTTATCATCCTTGCTAGACTCTTATCCTTTTCTTTATATGCTCTCATGAATAATCTTGTGACCTTGGAGTCACTTCAATCTTCACTTCCAAGCACTCTTATGTTAGTTATTTTGTTTACTAACACCATCAACCGATCAAAGAGTGATTGAAGCGACTCACCCTTTGTCCAATCATATCTTGCAAGCTCACTCTCAAAGCTTCAACTCTATGTCTCTTAGCCTTGGGATCTCCTTCATGTGACATTTTAAGAATATTCCAAATGTCACGGGCATCTTCTCTTCCTTGAACTTTCCGGTATTCTTCCGGACAAAGACTTCCTTTAATTATGCTTACTGCTTGAGCATTGCGATGAACCTCTTGCATCATTTCCGGAGTCATCTCTTCTCCTTGGGCGGGCTTATACATACCTACGTTAACAATCTCCCAAAGACTAGGATGCACACCGATTAAATGCGACTTCATCTTGTCGACCCCTTCGTCATAGTTCAACTCACTAAGAGTTGGTAACTTTCCAAGTGGGGCGGAAGAGAAGTTGGGGATAAAATTTCTAGAGTAATCGAATTGAACTTTACTAAATTCGTTACCTTTACTTTTGGTAGATGATCCTTCGGTGTTGAGACTTACCTTGCTCAACACCTTCAATACCAAAAGATCCACTAGATCGTCATTGTAATCAAATTTTCATTTACCTTTATCTTCTTCGGCCTTTCTTCTTCATTCTTCTTCTTCGGCCTTTTTCTTAGCATCTTCCTCTTTCATTTTGAGGAACATCTTCTCGGCAATCTTCATGGAGAGGTCGAGGACCTTGGGGTCCACTTCCTCACCGGAAGATGTGATGGGGATTTCCTCGAGGAGAGGATCCACATGGTCCCGTTGAGTAGACATGATCGTTTCCTCACGCGGTTAAGCGTAAAACGAGGTATGAAGCTCCGATACCAATTGAAAGTAGCCTAGATGGGGGTGAATAGGCTAATCTGAAAATTTTCACAACAAACTTCGAAAGATTGTTAAATACACAGTTCGACTAGTGCAGGCCGGTTCAACAGCTACGTGCGCAAGTTGAACCACTCTTAACCAATCCAACTGTTTTATAAACTTTAGACTAAAATCTACTCGAAAAAGTATTTCGCGAGTTCTTGTGTGAAGTAAGGTATAGCTAAGTTAGGATGAAAAGATGAATATGTAAAGGCTATTTTACTTCTAGATAAACTCTACGGAAAAATCTTTATGTCAATCTTGCAAGTAAAGATATCTTAAGTTAAAAACAAGCAAGAACACAAGACACAAGATTTAATCCGAGGTTCGACCACACCACAAAGGTGTCCTATTCCCCGTTGAGGAGCCCACAAAGGGTCGGGTCTTTTTCAACCCTAATCCTCCAAAAGCCGACCACAAAGGTCAAGGCAATCTCTTCTTATCTCAGCTCAAAGAGCGGGTGATACAAACTTCTTGGGGTCGTCCACAAATTTGGAGACTCCCAAGCAACCTCAAAAGATCTTGAAACCTAGGGTTTCAAGAACACCACGAAAGCACAAGAGGGGTTTGCACAAGCTCAAGTCTTTGTAAAAAGAGATGGGAGAGGAAAGCCAAATCGTGAGCACAAGCACAAACCTCACACCCAAGAGCTCCTCCAACAAGGTTGAATCTTGAGGAAGATTTAAGTGTGAGAGAGATGGGAGAGTTGAGTGCTTTGTCTCAAGTTAGGTGAGCAATAAATGTGTGTGTGTCCAGCCGCATTGAAGAAGGGAGAGAGAGGGCTCTATTTATAGTCACGGCTCAAAAACTAGCCGTTTGACCAGAAACCTCGCAGAAAACCGGTTGAGCCGCCCCCTAGGGCGGTTGAACCGCCCCCTGACAGGTCAGCAGACTGTCTGCCAGTCTGACTGGCAGACTGACCTGCAGGCGGGTCAGACAGATCAGGACCGGTTGAACCGCCCCCTGACACCCCTGGTGACCTGACTGCCAGTCTGACTGGCAGACTGCAGATCAGAAGTCAGAGGGGTCAGAGACCAGTTGAGCTGCCCCCCAGGACCAGTTCAGCTGGTCTAGACCAGAGAGTTTTGGAGAGAAAACCCCAGCTCGGCTGCCTGGGGACAAGTTCAGCTGGTGTATGGTCAAAGAGGTCCACAGCTAAAGTTGAAGTTCAGCTGGAGTTGAAAGCTCAACTCAGCTGAAGTCTAGCTCAGCTGAAAAACTCAGCTGCAGCTGAAGAAACTCAACACAGCTGAAGTTAAGTTCAGCTGGAAAGCTCAGCTGCAGTTGAAGAAGTTCAGCTGCTTTTCAGCAAGAACACTCTAGGTTTCTCAACCCTAACCATGGTCAACCAAATAATGTTAAAGTGATTTTTGGTTTTCAAAAAATAGCTTTTGAATTTGGGGACTTGAGCTTATAGCAAACACCTATGCCTGTGCGGAAAAGAATAAGGAAGAATTACATCATGCAACACAAGATTTTACATAAATTTTTATACGTCTGTTGCATGAAGTCCTTGGTGCTTCCTTAAGTTCCTGTTTCTTTCTAATCATACACTGAGAACAAAAACTGTTAGTACCCTTATTTGTTTTGTCATTAAATCACCAAAACTCTCACTTGGGGTTGATTGCACTTACAAGTATAAAGCTGTGTTTCTTCCTCATTTCGAGCACTGGGACTTGCCTGTTGGCTAGCCAAACCACTTAACCGAGCGTGAGTTGCCTTTCGCGGAAGGTGACGAGTGAGGTATCCGTATCCCGGAGGCGTAGGAGTCCCTCGACTCGGTCGGCCTTGCCGCTCTAGGCCTCTCTTGCTCAGTTTTTAGAACCCTCGGCTGCTCTGCGATGAGCCAGAGCCGAAGGCAGCGGCGTTGGCGCGGATAGAGGCGGAGTCGGCTCGAAAAGAGACTTCGTCGGCCCGGGAGCTGGTGGCTTCCTAGGCCGAGGAGATGTGGCAACGGCGGCTGGAGCTTGGCCAAGACATCCGCGGACGCGGTGCTGGCGTCCTCCCTTGGGTGGAGGTCCTTTCGCCCGGGTCGTCGTCCGAGGCCGGGCCAGGTTCCGCCGAGGGTGGAAACAACGCCGAGGGTGCTGCTGCTCCCCCTGCCGATGCCTGAACCTGCAGGAACAGTTTGTCTGTAGCATGCGTATGTTTTTCGCGACCGCCGAGGCCTAAACTCTTTATCGTCGTGTTAAAAAGTTGTGTTTTCTTTCCTCTCGTTTCGAGCATCACGACTTGCCTGTCGGTAGCAAAATCGTTTATCCAAGCGAGAGTTACTTTTCGCGGAAGGTGATGAGTGAGGTATCTGTATCCCGAAGGCGTAGGAGTTCCTCGGCTCGGTCGGCCTTGTCGCTTACGTGCACTCTCATTTAGTCGTAGGATTTTGTTATCAATACAGTCGAGAAGGCACGGAAGTCGTTTTCTACCCGAGTGTTTGGACTTGTTCGGTAGCAGGATCGCTTATCCGAGCGTGAGTTACTTCTCGCGGAAGGTGATGAGTGAGGTATCCGTATCCCGGAGGCGTAGAAGTTCCTCGGCTCGGTCGGCCTTGCCGCTTACGTGTACTCTCATCGTTTTCAGGATCCCGCTATCGATACGGAAGTCGAAAGCACGAAGGTCGTTTTGGTAGAAAATTTTTTCCGAGGAAAATTTTGACACAGAAGGGGTTCCCCCCTTCTAACCCTCGAGGGAGGGTCGGGCTTTGCTGAGGCAACGTCGGCCCTTCCTTGACGGTTAGACTTTATGTATGTAAAGAAAACGAGATACATGAACGACTTAAAACATATTAAGGGTAGAAGCGACGTAGCTGTTGGATGTTCCAAGCGTTGCTGTAGACCTCGCCTTGGTCGTTGGCCAGCTTGTATGTTCCGGGCTTCAAGATCTTGGCGATGACGAATGACCCTTCCCAGGGAGGAGTGAGCTTGTGGCGCCCTCGGGCGTCCTGTCGCAGACGAAGCACCAAGTCTCCCACTTGGAAGCCTCGGGGCCGAACGCTTCGGGCGTGGTAGCGTCGCAGCGATTGCTAGTACCGTGCCGAATGTAGTAAGGCAACGTCCCGAGCCTCTTCGAGCTGGTCCAGCGAGTCCTCTCGGCTGGTCTGGTTGCTTCGGTCATCGTACGCCCTGGTCCTCGGGGAGCCGTATTCTAAGTCCGTGGGGAGGACGGTCTCGACCCCATAGACTAGAAAAAACGGCGAGAAATCCATGGCTCGGCTCGACGTCGTCCTCAGACTCCAGACTACCGAGGGTAGCTCTTTCATCCACCGCTTGCCGAACTTGTTGAGGTTGTTGTAGATCCTCGGTTTGAGTCCCTGCAAAATCATACCGTTGGCACGCTCCACCTGCCCATTCGTCATGGGGTGAGCTACGGCGGCCCAGTCCACACGGATGTGGTGGTCGTCGCAGAAGTCCAGGAACTTTTTTCCGGTGAACTGCATGCCATTGTCGGTGATGATGGAGTTTGGGACCCCGAATCGATGGATGATGTTGGTGAAGAATGCCACCGCCTGCTCGGACCTGATGCTGGTCAAGGGTCGGACCTCGATCCACTTGGAGAATTTGTCGATGGCGACCAGCAGGTGCGAGAAGCCCCCGGGTGCCTTTTGCAAGGGACCGACGAGGTCCAGACCCCATACTGCAAACGGCCAGGTGATGGGTATTGTCTGCAGGGCCTGAGCGGGCAGGTGTGTTTGCCTCGCGTAGAATTGGCATCCTTGGCAGGAGCGTACAATCCTAGTGGCGTCGGCCACCGCGGTTGGCCAGTAGAAACCTTGTCGGAAGGCGTTTCCCACGAGGGCTCGAGGTGCTACGTGGTGACCGTAAGCCTCCGAGTGTATTTCTTGCAACAGCTCTTGTCCTTGGGCAATGGATATGCATCGTTGGAGGATGCCCGAGGGGCTGCGGTGATAGAGCTCCTTTTCATCACCCAGCAAGACGAACGACTTGGCGCGCCGAGCCAGTCGCCGAGCTTTGGCCTTGTCGAGGGGAAGCTCTCCTCGGAGGAGATATTCTAGGTATGGGGTCTGCCAGTTCGGATCTGGCGTGGCCCCATTCTGTTCCCCCTCGACGGGCAAGGCCTCCTCCTCGATGGCCGAGGGTACCTCGGGCTCGGCCGAGGGTACCTCGGGCTAGGCCGAGGCTTCCTCGGGCTCGGGCGTGTCGTCGATCTTGACGGATGGTTGATGTAGGTCTCTGGAGAAGACGTCCGGGGGAACCGTCGTCCGCCCCGAGGCTATCTTCGCCAGCTCATCCGCAGTCTCGCTGTACCGTCGGGCGATGTGGTTGAGCTCCAGCCCGTAGAACTTGTCTTCCAGGCGCCGAACTTCGTCGCAGTAGGCCTCCATCCTCCGGTCGCGGCAGTGGGAGTTCTTCATGACTTGGTCGATGACAAGCTGCGAGTCGCCACGAGCGTCGAGGCGCCGGACCCCTAGCTCGACGGCGATGCGCAGCCCGTTAACCAGAGCCTCGTACTCGGCTACGTTGTTTGATGCCGAAAAATGGAGGCGTATGACGTAGCGAAGATGCTTTCCGAGAGGTGAAACGAAGAGCAAGCCAGCGCCTGCTCCTGTTTTCATGAGTGACTCATCGAAGTACATGGTCCAGAGCTCGGCCTGGATCGGAGCTGTTGGCAACTGGGTGTCGGCCCATTCAGCCAAGAAGTCTGCCAAGACCTGGAATTTTATGGCCTTCCGAGGGGCGAATGATAGTGTTTCGCCCATGAGCTCCACTGCCCACTTTGCTATCCTACCCGAGGCTTCACGGCACTGGATGATCTCCCCTAAGGGAAGGATGACACCACAGTGACCGGATGAGACTCGAAATAGTGTCGCAACTTTCGTCGTGTCAGTATCACTGCGTACAGCAGCTTCTGGATCTGTGGGTAGCGGATCTTGGTCTCGGATAGCACTTCGCTGATGAAGTAGACCGGCCTCTGGACGAGCAGTGCATGCCCTTCTTCTCGTCTCTCGACTACGATCGCGGCGCTGACCACCTGAGTGGTCGCAGCTACGTAGATCAAGAGGGCTTCTCCTGCAGCGGGGGGCACCAGGATGGGTGCATTTGTAAGGAGCGCCTTAAGGTTTCCGAGGGCTTCCTCAGCCTCGGGGGTCCAAGTGAAGCGCTCGGCCTTCCTTAAGAGGCGGTACAGAGGCAAGCCTTTCTCGCCAAGGCGTGAGATGAAGCGGCTCAGAGCCGCAAGGCATCCCATGACCCTCTGTACTCCTTTCAAATCCTTGATCGGTTCCATGTTGGTGATGGCCGCGATTTTCTCCGGATTGACCTCGATACCCCGCTCGGAGACAATGAATCCCAGGAGCATGCCTTGGGGACTCCGAAGACACACTTCTCGGGATTGAGTTTCACGCCTTTCGCTCTCAGACACTTGAACGTCGCCTCAAGGTCGGAAAGGAGGTCAGAGGCTTTCCTTGTCTTGACAACGATGTCATCGACGTAAGCCTCGACCGTTCGGCCGATGCGCTCTCCGAACACGTGGTTCATGCACCTTTGGTATGTTGCACCTGCATTCCTCAAGCCAAATGGCATAGTAGTATGGCAATACATGCCAAGAGGTCGCGAGCTGATCGGACTCTTTCATCTTGATTTGATGATAACCTGAATAGGCGTCGAGGAATGACAATGTCTCGCACCCAACAGTGGAGTCCACAATTTGGTCGATGCGAGGCAGAGGGTAGGGAACCTTTGGACATGCCTTGTTTAAACTGGTGTAGTCTACGCACATCCTCCACTTCCCACCTTTCTTTTTCACAAGCACAGGGTTAGATAACCATTCAGGATGAAATACCTCTTTGATTAACCCTGCAGCCAGTAACTTGTGGATCTCCTCGCCTATGGCCCTACGCTTTTCTTCATCAAAACGGTGCAGGTGCTGCTTCACGGGTCGGGCGCCGGCCCGGATGTCCAGTGAGTGCTCGGCGACATCCCTCGGTATGCCGGGCATGTCTGAGGGACTCCACACAAAGACTTCGGCGTTTGCGCGGAGAAAGTCGACGAGCACTGCTTCCTATTTGGGGTCGAGCTCGGAGCCGATCCGGACTTTCTTGCCGGCGTCGTTGCTGGGGTCGAGAGAGACGAACTTGACCGCCTCAACTGGTTCGAAGTTGCCGGCGTGCCGCTTCGCGTCGGGCGTCTCCTTGGTGAGGCACTCCAGGTCGGCGATGAGGGCCTCGGACTCGGCGAGGGCCTCAGCGTACTCCACGCACTCCACGTCGCATTCGTACGTGTGGCGGTACGTGGATCCGACGGTGATGATCCCGTTGGGGTCCAGCATCTTGAGCTTGAGGTAGGTGTAGTTGGGGACGACCATGAACTTGGCGTAGCATGGTCTTCCCAATACCGCATGGTAGGTTCTTCGGCACCCGACGACCTCGAAGGTGAGAGCTTCCTTTCGGAAGTTGGAGGGAGTCCTGAAGCAGACGGGTAAGTCGATCCGTCCGAGGGGCAGGATTCGCTTTCCGGGCGCGATCCCGTGGAAGGGTGCCGCACCGGCCCGGACCTCGGACCTATCAACCCCCAAGAGTCCCAGGGTCTCGGCGTAGATGATGTTAAGACCGCTGCCTCCGTCCATGAGGACTTTGGAGAGCCTAACATTGCCGATGATCGAATCGACGACGAGCGGGTACCTTCCTAGGCTTGGCACGAAGTCGGGGTGGTCGCCTCGGTCGAAGGTGATAGGCTTGTCGGACCAGTCTAGGTAGACTGGCGCTGCCACCTTCACCAAGCAGACCTCCGGACGCTCCTGCTTGCGGTGCCGAGCCGAGGCGTTCGCCGCCTGCCCGTCGTAGATCATGAAGCAGTTGTGGACCTCCAGGAACTCTTCTTCCTTGTCGCCCTCCTTCTTGTTGTTGTCATGGCCTTTGCTACCTTCCGCCGGGGGCCCGGCCTTGTCAAAGTAGCGCCGGAGCATGACACATTCTTCGAGGGTGTGCTTGGCGGGACCCTGGTGATAGGGGCACGGCTCTTTGAGCATCTTGTCGAACGCGCCGGCCCCTCCAGGAGGTTTCCGAGGGTTCCTGTGCTCGGCCGCAGCGACGAGATTCGCGTCAGCGGCGTCGCGCTTCGCTTGCGACTTGTTCTTGGCCTTCTTCGTGCCCCGCTGGGCGGACGCCTCGGGGGCGTCTTTCTTCGGCTCTCCCTGAGGCTGCTTGTCTTTCCTGAAGATGGCTTCGACCGCCTCTTGACCCGAGACGAACTTGGTGGCGACGTCCATCAATTCGCACACCTTGGTGGGAGTCTTGCGCCCCAGTTTGCTCATCAGGTCTCGGCAAGTGGTGCCGGCAAGGAAAGCCCCGATGACATCCGAGTCGGTAACGTTGGGCAGCTCGGTGCGCTGCTTCGAAAACCGCCGGATGTACTCTCGGAGGGACTCCCCTGGCTGCTGGCGACAGCTTCGGAGATCCCACGAGTTCCCGGGGCGCACGTACGTGCCTTGGAAGTTTCCCGCGAAAGCCTTGACCAGATCGTCCCAGTCGGAGATCTGCGCAGGAGGCAGATGCTTCAGCTAGGCTCGGGCGGCGTCGGAGAGGAAAAGGGGAAGATTGCGGATGATGAGGTCGTCGTCGTCCGCTCCTCCCAACTGGCATGCCAGTCGGTAGTCCGCGAGCCACAACTCCGGCCTCGTCTCCCCCGAGTACTTGGTGATGGTAGTCGGGGCTCGGAAGCAGGCAGGGAACGGCGCTCGTCGTATGGCCCGGCTGAAGACTCGCGGACCGGGCGGCTCGGGCGAAGGACTCCGATCCTCCTCGCTGTCGCAGCGTCCCCCGCGCCTAGAATGATAGCCTCGACGCACCTTCTCCTCGAGGCGGGCTCGACGGTCGAGATGGTGGTGCTCGTTGCCGAGGCGATCCCGGGCGGCAGGTGCCTCGTCCCGCGTGCGCTCGGGGCGGAGCGAGGCCTCCCACATGCGTCGGGAGGACACCGCGCGATGCTCCGAGGGTCAGCTCGCCTTCGGGAGGCAGAGCTCTTGGCACGTCGAACTGCAGCACCAGGAGATCTTTGAGTTCGCCCTGGATACGCCGTCCCTCAGTGGTGGATGGCTCCGGCATGGCTCGAAGTAGCATCGCCGCTGCAGCTAGGTCTTGGCCGGACCCGCTAACGACCGAGGGCAGCGCTGCCCTGGCGTTGTCGATGACGCGACGGCGGACGTCTTGGGCCCGATGGCGGGCTCCTTCGGCGAGGGTTCGGCCTATCCACTCCTGCGCGATGTCCTGTCGGAGCTGCACAAGTCGGCCTGCTTCCTCATCGACCCTGGCCTGCATCTCGCGGATTTGCTCGAGCTGTGCGTTCTGACCCCCCGCAAGGACTGGGACCACAGCCAGCTCCCGTGGGATGTCAGCGCGAGATGTGGGCCCAGGGGGATCGTCGACCTCCGACATACCGAGATGGTTGCCTTCGTCGTGATCTCCCTGATCGACGTGGAAACATTCGCGACTTGGGCCATGACCCTCATCGTCAAGGTCGTGGCCGTCGTCAGAGTAACCGGATAGGCAGTGGTCACACGCGGACACGAAGTCCAGCACGGCGCCGGGATCACCGAGGCCGGAGAAATCCCAACCGAAGTCGGGGTCGTCATCCTCCTCGGAATTCGTCGGTCCGGAGGTCGAGACGGCCGTCAGTCGGTCCCAGGTTGACCACATATGATATCCCGGAAGGTTAGGATATGCCCTTACGAAAGCACTCACCATAGCGGGGTCGCTAGGTGGATCGAAGCTGAACCGAAAGGGTACGGGATGGAAAACGGACGGTACCTCTTGGTCGATGGACGGTGGTGAAGTCGCGTAGGGAGCGGAGCACACCGTCATTTCAGGTAAGAGGGTAACGCCCAGCAGATCCTTTGCGAGGGTGCTGGCGTCATCAGTCCGCTTGGGGTTGGCACGTTGCGGGGAAGTGACACCCGCCGCCGTCTCAGGTGCGAGGACAATGCCCAACATGTCCCCCGCTGGGGCGCCGGCTTCGTCGACTCACTCTAATGCGACAGCCGACGAGGTGTTGCCTCCTGCCTGGCCACGATTGCCCCGTCTCCTCCTACGGCGAGGAGGGTGGCGAGGCAGACCCGAATGCTCCTCTTCCGCCGCGGGGAGATGCTGTCGACGAGTTCGCCGCCGCCGAGCGAGTCGAAGACCGTCATTGTCGTCGCGCCACGAGGGGAGGAGTACCATGCCGTAGCTGCCGTCGAGGGACATGAACTCGAGACTCCCGAAGCGGAGCACCGTCCCGAGCTGAAGAGGTTGCTGAAGACTCCCCATCTGGAACTCAACGGGAAGGCGTTCGTTAACACGCAGCAGGCCCCTACCTGGCGCGCCAACTGTCCGCGTTTCGGACTCGGGGGGTCCCTGGACCGACGAGTGAATTTGTCGCTGCGTGCCCCTGTCCAGATGGGTTAGTGCGAGATAGAACACAAGAGGTGGGACAAGCCTTGTATTATCCTGTACCAGGGTGCTCGTAGTAGGGGTTACAAGCACGTCGCGAGAGGGAGAGAGAGAGAGAGAGAGAGAGAGAGAGAGAGAGAAAGCCTGTTCGTTCGCTCCTTCCCCCGCGCGAACCCCCCCTACAGGATGGCCCTGGACCTCCCTTTTATAGACGCAAGGAGAGGGTCCAGATGTACAATGGGGGGTGTAGCTATGCGCTAACGTGTCTGGCAGAGAAATGCCTAAGCCCTATGTACATGCCAACGTGGCTGTCGGGGGAGAGCTTGAGCCATGCGTACATGATACCGTGGTCGTCGGAGAAGCGCCTGAGCCCTGTGAAAGCACAGCTGGCAGTGCGGCAAGGATCCTGCTGATGTCTCCTTGCTGCCGTAAGGGGCTGAGAGTCACCGGTGTCATGGTTGCACGCGGGGCACCATCATTACCCGTCGCCGGGGTAAGCCAGATGGGACGCCGGTCTTGTTCCTTGTAGCCTGAGCTAGCTAGGGATAGGGTAATGATGTATCCCCTGTTGGCGCGGTCGGTCCGAGCCCAAGGTCGGGCGAGGCGGGGACTCCTCCTGAGGCCGAGGCCGGGGTCGGGCGAGGACGCGATTCCTCCCGAGACCGAGGTCGAGGCCGAGTCCGGGGGTCAGGCGAGGCGAAGACCTCCTCCTGAGGCCGGAGCCTGAGGTCGAGTGAGGCGGAGCTTCCCGCTGCGCCCGAGGCTGAACTTGGTGGTTGATCGTGACTTGTTGTCAGCTTCGCCTGGATGGTTGGCACGGCAGTCGGAGCGGGGCGAGCGGCGCTGTTTTCCTGTCATATCAGACGGTAAAAAGGGGGGCGAAGTGACTGCGGTCACTTCGGCCTGGCCGACTGAGGCGCGTGTGTCAGGATACGGCGTCAGGCGACCCCTGCATTGAATGCGCCTGCGAAGCGGTCGGTTGGTGAGGCGGTCTGGCCAAGGTTGCGTCATAACGAAGCCTGTCCGAGCCGGGCTTCGGAAGAGCCGAGGGTGTGCCCGCTGCCTGAGGAGGTCCTCGGGCGAGGCGTGAATTCGTCTGGGACTACTGTTCCTGTCCGAGGCTGGGCTCGGGCGAGGTCGCGTCCCTTGGGTAGACGAAGCCTTGACTTAAACCGCGCCCGTCAGTTGGTCTGAGGGTGTTTACCAGCCGTGATTAGGAGTGTTGGGGGTACCCCTAATTACGGTACCCGACAAGAACCACAGAGACACTTCAAAGAAACAAATGGCTTGCACAAGGCAAGGAACCCAAGCAGATTCCATCCACGGTAGTGTGTCACAAATACTGTAGTTACTCGGCTGTTATATATGCGAACCTGCCTTGAAGAATTTTCAGTTCAAAACATTTTGTTCATTTGTTTAGTCGCATTGTTCTTTTTCAGACGATGCTCACAACTATTGACAGAACCTTACCAATATACTTCTAGGTTGCAGCAAACAAGGAGGAAGGTGCAATCAAGTTTTCTTCACTGGGCACAACTTCTTGAGTAGCCCAGGTGGAGGAATGGACACCGAGCTAAGCGAAGTGCATGTGAATTCTTCACTGGTTTTACACTGCCTGCTGCCTAATATCATTATTATATTTATTTATACACCTAAATCCAGCACAGGTTCCCAAAACATAGATCAATCTAGAGACTACTGTGTTATGCTGTAGTACGTGTCATTCAGCTGTCAGGTTAGAGTTAGACAAACAGTTTCATATTACATAAGGCTGATGTCAAGATAAATCAATCGCATCATGTGTACAATGGCAAGGAAGCAAAACGAATAATCGACTGCTTCTTTCAAGCACAAATTGATGATGGAATAATAGGATCGAATGGTTTTGTTAAAAATATACTTACATCGCCTGAGCACTTGGACACTTCATCAACGGATGCATTCCCTGTAGGGAACTTCAATGAACCTAGAGAGCCCAGCAAATCCTGTAGCACAAAGTAGCCAGCAAATGTCAGAGAATTTTTTACAGACAGAAACACCATTGTACTAGGAGTGTCATAAGCCAAGTATTTGTTGCCAACAACTGGTTAATAAAATATTCACCTTTATCCTACTATTAGCCCATGAGTTGAGGTTCTTTTCCTCCCAAGTTCCAGCCTGCAACGAGCCAACAAAGCATCAGGAGATTTTAGAGTAGGAAGAATATCCATAAATTTGAAGACATGTACAGGAAGATTCATTCTGTCCAAAGCTGCAAGATTCATAATAAATGATATGGTCATATGGATCAGCGTTTTGAGCAAAATTAAGCATAGACATTTAGTCACGGCTCCGACGATACGAAGCTGTTCCTGTCATTTCTTCCTATCAACTTCAGAGAAGCAACTGCTTAACTTATCATATATTCATATTACAAGATAGGAGCAATGTCATAAGACCACTCATCGCGAACATTAATAAACCAATGTAGGGGTAAAATGAATTCATGTGGCGTTAAATCATTTAGAATAAAAAAGCTCGTACCAACTAGTTTAAACATATCAGACACTTTACCCATTAGTTCAGAGTTGCAAACATATACACCCTTCACATGCATTTCCCCTACTCATACACCTATCTATCGTCCTTTTTCTATCTCTCGCTTCCAGTTCCAGGCAGGGTAGTCAGGGTTATACACTTTTGCTTGGGAATCTAGTCTTGAATAAAAAAAATAATATTCCCAAGCCTGCACGCAGTCAGCCTGATTGTTTGTGGACTGAATCGAATCTTAATAACACTAATCGAACCAAGATAAGAAACATTTCTTGCAAAAGCAAGGGTGAATGCACCCAGGGTTCCACAAGAAGAGGATGGAGCGGGACATTAACACAGGAACATAATAAGAAACAATAAGTCCTGCGGCAATCGGCCAACCAAGCAACAAATTCATGGAAAATAAGCTCCATCGATTGGAATGCTTTTTCGCTGATGAGGCATTAAATGGGGGTATTTGCGAACAAATGGTGACTCTAAACTGTACAGTTGCATTTGTGCCAAGGTATCATATTTGGTTGCCGCTAGCCGTACTAATAATAATCGCAAAGGAAGTTGAAATACAGACCAGATCTAGCATCCGTCAGCTCCCCAATCAGACTCCACGCACGGACGAACACTGAGGAGACAAGGGGCGTCACAAATTCGTGGCCCTTTTAGTCGTCAAGCTTGTTACAATGCCACTAGTCAACTACTTACACGGTTCCTTCTCCAATCCAACAGGGATAGACGGAAAGGTGGAGATGATGGGATGAGGAGCGTGGCTCACCTGATTCCAGACGGAGCCAAGGGGCGGCGGGTTCCCGTTCCCGTTCCCATTGGCGGCGGAGTCGAGCTTGCGCGGGACGGGGAGCGGCGCAGCGTCGCCGGTGGCTTCCCGCACCCAGTACCTGTACGACGACGCCTTCTCAGCCGGTGCCGCTGCCGCCGTCTCCTCCATCTCTACTCGTTCGCCGGCGCCGACGACGGACGGACTGACGGGTGTACGGATTGGTGCCGACGACGGCGCAGATCTCTCGGCGAGGCGCGGGAACGGGATGGGGCTCGACGCGTCGCTTGCACTCCAATTCTGACCGCTTTCCTGGGGGCTCGCTTCCTCTTTCTCCTTTTGGTGCCGTCAGGGTCAGCGCACACGCCCAGTGGCGTGCGGCGTGCCCACGTGTTCCAGATGCTTCGGGAACCTTCACGGCAGTTACACGCTCAACGGCTCAATGAACCTCGTGAACCTTCCAGGCAACGTGGAGACGGGCGTCCTTTAGTCGCGTGGAAAACGAAAACGATCGTGAGACTTCAAAAATGTTTCTTTTCCAACCCTAAGATAAGAAATGCTACCTGAATGAAACAATTATACTTATCTTTTTTTTCTTTCAGAATATCCAGTCATTTCCATGTTCCAGCATAGCAAACTGGTAACGAATTTCCAGTCACACACAAGAGCCACAGTACGCAGATTTAAAAGGAAAGGATGCAGACGCTTCAGAATCTGACGAAAGCATAACGTTTGCAAGTCTAGAAAAATCCTACTGAAACGCTAGCAAAATCGAGTAGAACAACGTCCAGATCAGATAACAACACGCTACAGATATCCTTTGATCAGCTCTCCAGGCAGAAACCAGTAGCACTAAGCACACTGCTCAACTCAGATAGAACTAAACCATATCATCTCTGTTCTTTTTCCTCTCTGTTACAACACAAAGATGATCTTGATGCCTTATTATAGACCAACCCAATAGGACCGGCCATTGCTGTTGTGGATCGGCGACGGGGTCGGCATAGTCACAGCCCACTCGTACCACACCTGCAGCAGCAGCAACAGGGAAGGTGAGGATGATATGGTAGAAATTCTAGTGTCCCGGAATCGACAGGTCATCACATATGCTTACCTTTGTGGGGGCACAGCACCGCCAGAAGTGCACTTCTATAGGAGACCCTTCGGGCACGTAGATGGGCTTTCTCAATGGGAAGAAGATCGGGAACCTGACAGTTTTTCGTCATGAAGATAACAGCTATTGACTGATGGCAAGCATGGTTATTAAAGCGGTAAAACGTTAAAACGTTATGAACCAACTTTTCAACGTTTAAACGTTTAAACGAACGTTGAAACGTCTTTTCAAACTTGACATAGAATTTCAAATATAGAATAAGTTCATAGTTTCATACATAAGTTGAGTTCACAAACCAAATAACATTAGCATAAAAAGAAACAGCTCAAGTTCAACCACACAAGTTACAACTTTTATGCATGATTAGTAACCATCATCAAACTCATCAATATTAAGACCATGAGCATCCACGCCTTCATCATCAATATTAAGTATCCAAATATGGCTGCTGGTGATTCACTGTGAGGGGCAGCGAGGGCAGCAGATGGATCTTGGCAGTGGAGCAGCTAGAGCACTGGAGCAGCGGCAGCAAGCAGTGGAGCACTGGAGCAGATGTGAGGGGCGGCGAGAGCAGTGGAGCACTGGAGCAGCGGCAGCAAGTGGGCAGCAAGTGGAGCAGCAAGTGGATGGACTGGATGCAGCGGCGGCGGCGGACTCGCCTGTGTGTGTGAGCTGTGGCACGGCGGTCGGCGGCGCACTCGCCTGTGGGCACTGGGCAGACTGACGGAGGGAAGAGGGAGGAGGGGGCCGGCGGCGTACCTGGAGCAGCTGGCTGACGGCTGGCGCAACTGGGCGGCCGGCCGGGAGATCTCCAGGTTTGCAGCGGCGAGCAACTGGACGGCTGACGGCTGAGGAGTGCGACGCGGCGACGACGGCTAGGGAGGACGATGGCTCACGGCTGGGCCTGGGCGGCTTTGGAGTTTGGAAGCGAAAGCCCAGGAACAAGAAGGCCGGCCCAGTAACTTGTAACGTTGATTACACGTCTAGAACGACGTTAATCACGTTTCAGACGTTTCAACGATGTTTAAACGCCGAAAACGGACGTTCTACACTAATTTGACAGAACGTTCTAACGTTTTAGTTTCAAATCACGTTTTATCGTTTAAACGACGCTTAAACGTCGTTTAAGCGACGTTTTAATAACCATGATGGCAAGATTTAAGAGATTGTATTGTCAGCTTTCCTAAACAAAATATCAGTACCAGCTGAACATGTTTGGTGTAGCGGTGTTTGGCTCGATTCCAAGATGAACATCCTTATAAAGAACAGAGTCAAAATAGCCAGCAAATCCTGCCAAAATGAGGGGGGGGGGCAGCGTTAGTGAGGGGCCAACTTCTGTATCTATCTATGGTACTAGTTTATATGAATAACAAAATCCAAACAATGGGTATGGTTGCATACCGTGCACAAGGCATGAACCCATGTCTGGCAGCATTTCAAATTGCAACTTGGTGTACCTTTGGTTGCTGGCATTTGGTGAGAAATTTGGATGGGTGAAAGTAAAAACCTACACAAGTAAAGGTGATAACCAAATTTCATGGCATAAATATGGCAATGTGCCAAACTGTGAATTGATCAGAACCGATGAAGCACACACAGCAGATCAGATCTCTCACCTGTTGTGGAGGTGCAAGTGTCGCTATGCGGTGTAGTTTCACAACATATGCCGTTTCAAAATGTGCAATATCTTTGTGTGCTTTGATCTGCAGAAATTAAGGCACTCAGGTTTCTATAGAAATGTCATGAGCTGTAACTGCGATTTGTAGACACTTACGTCGTCGTGCAATTTTGACGCTGTTATTGGTTGGATGAAGCTGGTGTATCTGCGAAGAAACATAAGCAGACAATCAAATGATATTTAAAATGTTTTTGACATCAGGAATTGAGAAAATATATGTATAAGAAAAGGTCCAGTACGATGAAGGAATGGAAATCCCATCAGGCTTCAAGAATCGTTGAGCACCATCCAGACACTCCGGAGATAGTTCATTGTCCCCAAAGGACCCAAGCAATTCACTGACCTGATTCATGTAGGTATGTAAGAGTTTTTAACATCAACGGGTTGGAAAGGTTTAACATGACCATTTCCCAAAAAAAAAAGAAATATCACCGTACCAAAATATCTGCCTTTTCAGGGGCATCCCAACACCGCATGTCACTAGAAATTACAGTAACCAGGCTTTCCCAACCCTCCAATTTGATCAAACTCTGTTTCAGCACCCAAAATTTATTAAATCAAAATTCAACAGTTATACAAGGCAACAGTAGATAGCAATACAAGTAAAATTATTGTATCAGCAATTATTGCATTGTTAAACTTTATTAGTTTAGTACCAGCCTAATGGACATGACTGAATAAAATAAGAGACAGAACAGCTACTCAATAACTTACATGAAGAGTAATAACAGCGTTAGGATTTTTTTCAACAGCATATACTTTTAACTTGCGACCAGTTTCTTCAGCAGCCTGCAATGTCAAAATCATTTAGCTCAATTGAAGAGAGAGAGAAATAAAAAATCGCTTGTGTTACAGTTGTACTATGTTTATCGAAGAGGGTGTTGCTCTTGTATCCTTATGACAGCTAATTAATCAAGATCCTTTTTTTCTTTGAAGCTCATAAGCTTCAAGAGAAGTGATGCTAACCTGCAATGATGCTCGTACTAGAGGTCCTCGGCCTGCTCCCACAACCATCAGAACCTTTATTTGTTCAATAGTGAATAGATAATTAGACTCAAGGAAAAGAAACAGAAGCATGGAATGAACCCAATGAGACAAGTAGATTTATTTACAGGATGCAGGAAATTGAAAGGCGGGGAAAAAAGTCATTCAACTGGTCATGATCCAGAAACATACAGGAAAAACAACATTTGAATTTATTCTATCTCAGCAGAAAATAAAGCCCCTAATGTTATTTAAAGCCACACCATTACATCATCTCCTAAACTTTTCGCTGTCCTAAATTTTTACTGGAAGTATGGTTTACATGCACCAAATTTAGGAGGAAAAAACACATCAAAGTTTAAGGCTTTACCGTCCTAGTTGTGGAGACTGCATCATCTGCAACCCTATCAACCAAGGCCTTAGCAACTGCTCTTCGATACTGCCCACATGATGTAATACAAATAATCAACAAACACCGGTGTTGGACTTAATAATGAGCAGACATGAAGTCACAGGGAAAAGAAAGGATAAGATTCTGGTCTTATAATATTTGTTTTCTTTTGCCAAACCAGGTTCATCAGTTCGCTCAAGTAAACTAATATTTCAAGAACAGACATATAATGTGGTGCTCAAGGATTTCAAGTCGCCTGGTCGAACCCTGGGACCGACCAGTCGCGATTAGGCGACGACCAGGGCGATTAGTCGACCACTTAGGATTAGAGCAGCAGCAGCCATTAGTTCGGCACTGGCACCGACAGAGGAGGGAGGAGGGGCAACCGGCAGCGGAGAAGGGGGAACCTTGAGATGATGAGCTACCTCGTCACTGGTGTTGGAGATGCCGGTGATCTAGAGCAGCAGCCGCCCGCCGGTGATATGGAGTTCTGGACCAGAGCTATGGAACTGGAGCAGGCAGAAAAAGAGGGGCAACCGGCGGCAGAGGGAAACAAGCAGAGGAGGGGCAGCTCAGGGCAGAGGAGGGGTAGCCGGCGTCGAGGTCTGGCCGGCAACCGACCAGTGAGGAGGCGACGGCGGCGCGAGGAACCAGGCGGCGGCAGGAGGCGGCGTGAAAGAACGCCTGGAGAGTATGGCGGCTAGGTTAGAACAGGAGAGGAGAGGGTACTCTAAAGAACCCTACTATAAATGGGCCAAAAAAGGCCCAATAACTAAACCCTAGCCGGACGATCAAGTATCATTAGTCGGACGATTAATCGCCCTAATCAGCGATTAGTCGGACGACCAGCAAGTCTAGTCGAGTCGTCCAGCTAGTCGCGCCCTAATAGCCGACTTGAAATCATTAGTGATGCTTGAAATCGTGGTGGAAATTGTCAGGACCTATCAGGGCCCAATGGGGGGCAGCAAGGAGCGTAGGTCAAAGTATAAGATTAGTTGAGGTTATCTAAGAGATTAGTTGAGATTATCTAGGAAGGTTATCAGTTAGTAGTTTGTTGAGAGTTTTTACGAGAGTTTTAAGGAGATAAGGATCTCTAGCTAGATAAGGGCGGCCAGCCAGCCGGCCGGCCTATTTATGTAATCAATGGATGAGAAATAAAGTAGGCAGGAATTAGAAGGGAGAAATCCTCCTCTTGCTCGACCGTGAGCGGAGGCCCCCGGCCGGCCTCTCTAGCGCCCCCTAACCCTAGTCGTCGCCCTCTAACCCGCGCAGACCCACCCTACGAACAGTAACCGTGACTGTAGCACCACAGCGCATCTACTGTCCATCAGCTCCCAACCATTGATCCCCCTCTCCAATCCCTCACCGATCAGCAACCATAACAATCTGGTATCGGAGAGCTTGGGTTTCGATCTACATCGCATGGCTTCTGCTGCCAATTTCGTCACACCGTCGGCCCCAACACTATCAACATCCACATGGGCAGTCACTGCGCCCATGGCACTGTCGTCGATGCAGCCATCACCATCTCCATGGGCGACGCCACTAGGGGAAGCCACGGATCAGCGATCACCATTCTCCATCGATGGTGACCTCGGCACACAGGAGCGCGACCTCGCCCTGTCGGACGGCCATCAGCAACTGTGTCAGCCTGCTGTCTCCAAGTGCGAGCATGGTGCGTGTCCCGCGGGCGACGAACTTCAACTCTATGGCGACGGCGGTAGGAAAGGCGCTCCCCTCGTCATCGGCAAGGGTGCACTGCAAAGCGCCACCACATTCCGCTACCAGCCGCCACGAGGGCGCCTCCGCTGGTCATTGTTGTGACCTACTCCATGTGGCCATCCATGTGCTCCCCTTTCGTCCATAGGATACAGGTGGTTGGCTGCACACATGCAAGCCCAATGCGCGGATGTAACACCACGTCCACTCCCGGACCGACAGTACTTACTCCTGGCGGCCCTCTAGTAGGGGTGGAAACGAGCCGAGCCGAGCTCGGCTCGGCTCGGCTCGCCCATCTGGCGAGCTCGAAAAAGCGGCTCGGCTCGCTCCCGGCTCGCGAGCCGGCTCGCCGAGCCAACGAGCTTAGCCATAAACGTAAATCTGCTCTCTAAATTATAATATAAAATCTTAAAAAAATATTTTAAATAACATATTTTAAATTAGTAAAATAGATATATCACTAATATAATATAGAAGATTATTTTTGTATAATAATCTCAAATAACATAAATCATTGTCTACTCGGTACTAATATTATATGCTAATTAAGATTTTATGTAACAAATTGTTGTTGGGTCGAGCCACGAGCCAGCTCGCGAGCTGCCCCGAGCCGAGCTGGCTCGCTCTTTTCACGAGCCACAAAAACAGGCTCGGCTCGGGCTCGTTATGAGCGTCGAGCTGGTCCGAGCCGAGCTGCTGCGAGCCCGAGCTAGCTCGTCGAGCTCAAGCTTTTTTTCCAGCCCTACCTCTAGGATCATAGACCATCCCCACAAACCAACACGAGTCTTTTGAGCGCACTTTGTCCTTACTCATGCGCACGCGAGAAGACTTCCTGGTCGGTCACCCATCCCTAAATTGCTCCAAGCTAAGCATGCTTAACTTGGAGGTTCTTTGGAGAGGAGCTTCCGAAAAAGAAGATGCACCTTATTGGTATGAGTACTCTATTAATTCTATTAAGCCTTGGACCTGAATATCACCATCCACTAGGGCCAGGATATCACAGCGGAGGGTGTCTGCCTTATCTTAAGGGATCAAAAAATAAAGAGTCGCAATCACATTTAGATTCGGAATAATAAAATAAGTCGAGATATAAAAGGCTTATTTTTAGGTGATTAGGTTTGTGTCTAGATGAGTCGTCATTAGGTTGTAGCTCGAGGACGACCTGCTTGTCCAAAAGGGGTGTAGTGTCAGGGCCCAAGAGATTAGAAGTTGGCATTGTAGCACGCCCCTCAGGTTGTTTAGATAAAGATAGACTAGTTTGGGATAAGATTTGAATTAGAGATAAGATTAGATCTAGTGCTTAGGGGTCAAGGAACCCTCTCTATATAAGGAGATGGATTGTATCAATTGAAGGTAAGCAAGAGATTAGAAGGAAATCCCTTCTCTCTTGCCGGTCGTGGGCAAAGCCCTGCGGCTGGCCTCCCCAGCGTCTCCTAACCCTAGCCGCAAGTTCTCTCTCTAGATCAGCCACGCACGCCCTGCGCCGTGCGCAGCCTCCTCGCCTCCGCCTGCGACAACGCAGCTGCCACCCCCCTCTCCCTCCCCGCTCATGCAGCCCTAACCCATGAACGGTACCTGTGGGTACTATAGCGTGGGGACAACGCAGCCACCACCCCCTTCTCCCTCACCCATGAATAGTACCATGGGTACTATAGCGCGGGGTACTACAGCACGGAACAGTACAGTACCGGCAGAACTGTAGCGCCCTCAGCCATCCTATCTAGGAGATTAGTTGAGATTATCTAGAAAGGTTGTCAGTTAGTAGTTTGTTGAGAGTTTTTAGGAGAGTTTTAAGTAGATAAGGATCTAGATAGTGGCGGTCAACCGACCTATTTATGTAATCAATGGATGAGAAATAAAGTAGGCAAGAATTAGAAGAGAGAAACCCTCCTCTTGCTCGGTCGTGGGCAGAGGCCCCCGGCTGGCCTCCCTGGCGCCCCCTAACTCTAGTCGTCGCCCTCTAACCCACGCAGGGTACTGTTCATTGGCGCATCTACTGTTCATTGACGGGGTACTGTCCCCTCGTGAAAACTCTCGTGAGCATTACCCTAAACCCTCGTGAAACCTCCCTGGCGCATCTACTGTTCATTGGTGGGTACTGTTCACTCGTGAGCAGTACCAAGCCGCCTCCACCAGCAGCTCCCAACCATCGATCCCCCTCTCCAATCCCTCACCGATCAGCAACCATAATAGAAACAGATAAGAAGTTTTATTCAAATTTTTTATTTTGCATTTATGTTATTTAAAAAATGTGAACAAGATAGTAGCTACTTCATAAGCTATAATATATAAAACCAGGGGCATATTCACATCATATAGCAGGAACCTGAGTATACTTCACAACATCCTTCTCAAAAGTCTCGTAAGTCTGAGCTTCCAAATTATCCATTAGAGGCTGCACCAAAAGGAAAGTCATGGCCCATTAATATATGAAGAGTAATGGAGGGCGAAGTATTTCTGTACTGTTTTAGAAGGAAAACAAACATAGGGATGTCAGGTTGTCAGCAGAATAAGTGAACTAGGGGAAATTCCTTACCAGAAAGATTGTTTGAAGAAATTTGAATTGTTAAACCTCAAAGTAGGATAAAGTGAGCATCATGTGCCTTAGACTACGAATGCATTTAACCTATTTGTAAGGCTGTAGTAGTACAAGGATGAGATCATGGGTTCAAACCGCAAGCAGTTACAACTTCAGTTATCTTCCTTGAAGTAGTGAAGCCTGACAACCAGCTAAAATAAAGTTTGAAAAGGCTGGCTGGACATAAGTTTAACCTGAACATCCTCTAGACACACGAGATGCTAGGCTTCAGACTTATTATATTATGGATGCATGTGAAAGGGCCTCTAACCGAGTTGGTTAGATGGTCTGAGTAGCACTCCTCAAGTCCTGGGTTCGACTCCTCGTGGGAGCGAATTTTAGGCTGTGGTTAAAAAAAATCTCTCGTCTTTCTCACGCCAAAGCACAGGTCTAAAGCCCGGTCGCGGTCGTGTTCTCACATGGGCTACGGTGCCGCTGTGTATGGGTGAGACAGGGGTTCAGGGGGTTACTCGACCTGCGTGAGAAGGTCTTCTTCTTAATATAATGCCCGATGGTTGTCTTACCCCCCACAGATCGAGTTTTTTATATTATGAATGCATAAAAATCAACCTTAATGACCAAACACACGATTTTACATTTGTAACTAAAATAGCTGGCTTTGGTGAAATTTCAGTGAACTCGTCAATAATGAAACCCTTGAACCCAGATAATGGTTTTGGGGCAGTATAAATAACCCAACCCATGACCCAAGAATTAGTTTTAGGCACTACAGAACTACTGCCAAATACAACATAATTACCTGGAGAGGAGACTGCAAAAAATCCCTGTAATTAATCTGAATCAAGTAAAATGACAAGTCAATGAATATCCCAGTCAAGCAGTTAAATCTTGGGCTACAGTGTGTCTGCTAGAATGAATACCTCAAAGCGTTCCTGCTCAGGAAGCGGATCCATCTTCTGATACAGGTATGCAATGTACTCCAGGTACGGAGCTAATGCATGTCGAACAGAGGAATCTAAAAGAACAGTTTATTTCAATGCTAATTAACAATATAGGCAAGTACTGAGTCATGCTACGAAATGAAAGTAAATTTACAGTGAGAACTAGAATCAGGCGATTAGCTAATACATAGGGCAGTATAATCATAGAAATGATCATGTTGCTTCATTAAGAACTGGAGCTTAGAGATATAAACATTTGAAGTTAAGAACTCTTGTATTTCTTCCTGGAGTTGACGGGAGTATTAAAATTATTGAACTGTAACGTAGCCAGTGAACTACCTCCATCCATCAACGTAAGGCATATTTTGTTTTAAAAAGTCGAACTTTAGAAATTTTGACTAACAGTTAGTTAAATTATATGTGTGTTCAATGTAGAAAAGGTATAGATTCGTATTCAAAATAATTTTAAGACTTTAGGGGTGATAACCAATGTCAAATTAGCTTTCAAAGACTTTCATCCCAGAATACGCCTTACATTGACGGATGGTGTCTTATTGTAAATAATCGAGCACAAACTTCCCAAGCCAAAATAAGGGGCAATCCATACAAAAAAAAATCTAGGGGTGGGGGGCTATATTTGTTTGTTGCAATATGAATCACTCTGTTTATGAACAATCATGTGTGATTAAAGCACTAACCTTCAGCGTTGCCCTCATCTCCTGAGAGCACTCCTTCAGATGCTGGAAAAACATTGTGATTCGATCTCCCAGAGATTATCGCCTAAATAGAACAAAAAAATAACTCAAGGACGATATCCGACACAGTTACCTCAATTAAAACAAAAAAAATGCCATATATATAATTATATGAGAGAGAGAGAAGGCAAGTTGAAAACTAGAAGCATATAACATTGGATCATTGACTCGAGACTCACGAGAATGAAAATAGAACAGTGCACTAAGTGTAATCATAAAAGCAAAAAAAAATAACAAACCTGAACAGAATGATTAAAAAGTCCAGTTAGCAGCCTCTGATGCCGCTTTGATAAACAAGGATATCCTCTTGCATTTGTAAGAAAAGCCTGCGATGTAAAAAAACAAGTGGTGACCTGAGTTTCCATTGCCTAACAGCACATCAACATGAATTTGTTAGATAAAAAACTGTGATTACATTGGTTTGCAGAATAGCAGCCCTTACAGGCTCCCCAAACCAGCGCCCTAATGAGTTCATTGATGGCAGTGTGCCCCTGGTAAAAGAATGCATCTTTTTGAATACCAAAGCTATTGCATTATAGATTAAGAATAATTAAATAGTTGCAAAAGTACTGGTATGGGCAGGTATGACACTTACGAAATATCAAGTGCCACGCATAGTTGGCTACTGTGGTCACATAGCAATCTGAATGAATTCCATAATTCCCATGAGTCTGCTATTTCACTCTGTAGCTAAAGAAACGCACATAAACGTGTGCATTATATATAATCCTGAAATACTTTTACACCATGTTCCAGGTACACTCAATTATCAAAAAAAATTACCGTATGGTTGTTGTTCTTTATTTTATCAAGATCACCATCCATAGGCTCGGACTTCTCCAGAGGCAACCTAAGCCACAACTTGAGAAAGAAGCAGATGAAAAAATAAAATTCAGATATAAGCATATCTGGAACATGGATAAAACTGAAAGAAAGAGGACTGGGAGATGGAGAGCAATACATTCATATTGGTCAGGCCTTGCAAAATTTGATTCACAACTCTGGCATAATTGCCGCAAAAAGATCTCCTGGGGGCAGGAATAACACATGCCTGCATGGACGTGCACCAAAATTCATTTTGTTTCTTCGAAAAGGAAAACGCTGCATGAGACAGTCAAGCTAACAAAGTTTTGAGCTACCATCAAAATCCTAAGATGTTGTATTGGAATGGAATTGCCCTTGTTTCTAGAGCTTGAGAGATGGTGAAAACCTGAGATGATTCACACAAAAAATAACCGGCGAAGAAATAATATGCTATGCCAATAGGGATTTCAAATTCCAAGGCAGCCGACAGGTTATCTGGAACTAGAAATCCCAGGCTCACTGGGAGGAACTGACGCCAGTGGGAATATCCACTGTGAGATGTTTTTACTCGTAACGGAATACTATTGTTAATCGAATGCTCTTGGAAGTTAAACACTGTTTAAGATTGGGAAGGGGATTTCAAATGTGAACAGACCAGCAACCAACAGTTACTGGCTCTCGGTAGAGTTAGAAAATGAGTAAAATACAGTAGCGGTCAAACTTGGCACGCTATATCACTTGAGTCCCCGAACTCAGAAAACAAGAAAAATGGGTCCTATAACTTGGTCAACCCGTGCAAAACCGGGTTTGCTCAAACCGGATGCCGACGTGAGTACGTGACATACCAAGTTGGAGCACACTAATGAAATTTCAGGGACCCAAGTGACTCCAATGTTGCACGCCACATCAGCATCCGATTTGAGCGAACCTGTTTTTCAACGATTTTTTATGGCTGCCAAGTTCCATCACCCGTTTTTGACCCAAGTGACTCCAATGTTGCACGCCACATCAGCATCCGGTTTGAGCGAACCTGATTTTCAACGATTTTTTATGGCTGCCAAGTTCCATCACCCGTTTTTCTGATTTTGAGAGTTCAGGGACCTAAGTAACACAGTATGCAAGTTCGAGCACTGTTGGTGCATTTTACTCTTAGAAAATTGTATCCTTCTACAATGGTTTTTCAAGTCCTGAAGGCAATGTATTGCCCAACTAAGTCTTCGATTTTGAAACAATCAGTGGTTCGTTACAAACTAACGGGTGAATGCATAATGAACGGTGGAATGAGACAACTGGACCTGCAGCGAGACGTGAGATGCCCAAGCGATCTCCTGCTTCAGCGTGAGCTCGGAGTCCAGCCGGAGCCGCTCGTCCTCCGCGTCCAAATCGATCCACTCGCTGATCTTCCCGACGACGTGGTTGCTCCACTGGGACGGGCCGAGGACGAGGTCCGACGCTGACACTGGCAGAACGGCGCCGGGCGCCGGCCGGTAGTTGGGATCAACCTGCGGCACGCAGCAGAGGCGCAGAGCAGAGCATCTCAGAAGGGGGCAGGGGCGTTGAAGAAGGCATACGGCGGAAAAAGAGCTAGTGTGCCCACCAGAGGGGCGAGGATGAAGTCGAAGGCGGAGGCGAGGGAGTGATTGAGGACGGCAGGGAGGCCCTCCCCGGCGGGGAAGTCGAGAACCTCCACCCCGCAGTAGCGGGAGTCGCTCTTGTCCCCCGAACGCTGCCCCAGCGGCATCCCTGCCAGACGGGTGTAAACAGCGCTTCTCCTCCGTACGATGCTGGTTGCTGATGGCCGCCCGCCGCCGAAGCCAACGGGGAAGGAGGGAAGAGGGAGTGGTGTGGCTAGGGATTAGGGGTTTGAGAGGCGGGCTGGGGACAGGGGCTTTCGGGATTTGGCCATTTGGCAGCTGCTTCTGATTACTCTTGGTCTTGCCTTGGAGAGTTGGAGTCTCTCTCTTCTCTCTAGCGCTTTTGCTACTGGATGGCTTACTGACATGTGGGACCCTGTATATATGGGTAGAGGTCTTGATGTCCAACTCCGCGAAACTCCATTGCAAAAAGTAATATAATTATATACAGTATACATTTGATACTTATCTAGATCTAAATAAAGGCAACGATTATTATGCAAGCAGTTTTTTTTTGCAAGTGTGCAAGCAAATCATCTGATCCATTAGATTATGATCCAATCATAGATACAATCATGATTTGTTAGGGGTTTTTATAAAGATTATTGAGCTGGTGGTGGAAGGGTTTAAGTGTTAAATGTGACCTACGGTTAGATCACGATCTAATAGATCAGATGATTTGTTTGCACGCTTACAAAAAAAAGGACTGCTTGTATAGCAGTCGTTGCCCTAAATAAATCGTTCTATCTTCTTTAAATACGTTTATTATATATGTCTAAATACAACGATATTTAGATTTAGATGTGTAAGATCACACAAGAATTAAAATACTATATCATTTGACACTAAGAACAAATTGAGCTTCAACAATTAAGTCTTAAATCATGTGTTTTAAAAATAAATTGCATTGTACAATATATTTGGATCACTTTGTTGTCTATCTATATTTTTAAAAATAAATTATAAATTATATCATTATTGGAGTTTTTAGTTAAACCCTACAATTTAAAATAGAACACTAATTCAAGGCATTGTTAAGATGCTCTAACAAAATTTACATACATACAAAACCAATAATAACTTATAACTAAAAACGAAAAGAGTATTTGCAGAACCTAAAAGTTGAGAGTGAGAGTAATGACATATAAAGTGTTACATATAAATCCAAGATGTTGTTTGAGTTGATTTTGTGCAAATTGTATAGTCGGGTAGGACTTGGAACGAGCCAATCTTGGCTCACTCGGGTCGGTGTGGACATCTGGCTCGTCTCGCCACCCTCACTCAACGAGCTAAAGAATAAGACTCGGCTTGGCTTAAAGTTAATGAAAGTCGTCTAAAGGGGGTGAATAGGTGAAACCTGAAATTTATAAACTTTAAACACACTAAAGGTCGGGTTTAGCGTTAGAATTAAATTCAAGTCTGAAAGATTGTTTCTCTTGTTAAGAGTTGCTCAAATGATGCGAATGACGTATGAGAGCGAACTCAAATCAATACTAGCAAGGAAATATTAAAGAGAAGAAAGAGGGCAAACAAATCAAGCGAGAAACAAAGCGAGTAGACACGGTGATTTGTTTTACCGAGGTTTGGTTCCAAAGAACCTAATCCTCGTTGAGGAGGCCACAAAGGTCGGGTCTATTTCAACCCTTTCCCTCTCTCTCAAACGGTCACTTAGACCAAGTGAACCTTTTCCTTAATCACACGGGTCACTAAGACCCCGCAAGGACCACCACACACTTGGTGTCTCTTGCTTAGCTTTACAAGCACTAAGAGAAAGAGTGAGGAAGGAAGAAAGGCAATCCAAGCGACAAGAGCGCAAATGAACACAAAAACTCTCTCTCTCTCTCTCTCAAGTCACTAAGTGGTTGAGATGAATTTGGGACTGGGAGAGGATTTGATCTTTAGAATTGTGTCTTGGAGTGAATGTTATAGCTATTGTATTGAATGTGAACTTCTAAAAACTTGGATGCCAATGAATGAGGTGGTTGGGGGTATTTATAGCCCCCAACCACTTCCTAGTCGTTGGCAAAGCCTGCTGGTGATAGGCGCACCGGACAGTCCGGTGCGCCACCGGACAGTCCGGTGCGCCACCGGACAGTCACTGTTCACTATCGGGTGCGCGCCACATCAGCGCGTCCGTTAGGGTTTGGGGCAGTTGACCGTTGGAGGCATTTGTCTTTTTGCTGGTCCGGTGACCTCTGACTTCTGCGCTCTGAATTCTGTCGCGTCACTGTTCATCATTGTTCATCTGACGAAATGGTCGTTGGCGCGCAGGGAGTCGTTGCTCCGCTGGCTCACCAGACAGTTCGGTGGCACACCGGACAGTCCGGTGAATTATAGCGGAGCGCGCCTCTGAATTCCCGGAAGTGCCTTGTTCGAGGAGCGCCTGGCCTGGTGCACCAGACAGTGTCCGGTGCGCCAAATTTCAGCACACTCTAAGTCTTGCTCCAATTTTTGATTGAGTCCCTAACTAAATTTCTTTCTTGATTTGTGTTGAACCTTATGCACCTGAGATAAATCACATCTAGCCAAACTAGTTAGTCCACGCTGTTTGTGTTGGTCGTCAACCACCAAAATCTATTTATAGAAAATGGTTAACCCTATTTCCCTTTTAATCTCCCCCTTTTTGGTGATTGATGCAAACACTAACTAAAGCAAATATGAAGTATAGAAATGTAACTAGTTTGCAATTGAGATAGATGTGCATAGGTTACTTAGAATTATACTAATTGAAAGACTTTAAACATATGACTAAGAACGAATGGATTGCTTTTCTTTTATTTAACATTTTGGACCACATTTGCACCACTTGTTTATTTTGCAACTCTTTTGGAAAAATCCTTTCAAAAATCTTTTGCAAATAGTCAAAGGTATAGGAATACGATTGCAAGAAGCATTTTTAAGATTTAAAATTCCTCCCCCTATTTCAAATACTTTTTCTTTGACTAAATAAAAACTCTCCCTGAATGAATTCTCCCCTTAGCTTTCAAGAGGGTTTTGAAATAGATACCAATTTGAAAAACAATTTTGAAATACCAAATGAGATACCAATTGAAATCTTACTTTTACATACCAATTAAAAATTAGATACCATTTGAAAATTCATTTTGAAGCTAACTCAAATACCAATTGAAATAAACTCAAATACTAATTGAAATAAGCATTTGTGAATTTTTTTGAAATGGTGGTGCGGTCCTTTTGCTTTGGGCTTAATACTTTCTCCCCTTTGGCATTAAGCGCCAAAAACAGAGAACTTGAGAGCCCTTTCTACATTTTCTCCCAAATGGTAAAATAAATATGAGTGAAGGGTCATACCATTTGAGAGTTGTGGGAGTAACGGCAAAGGGTAAGTGATACCGTCAGAGTTGGAGTGGAAGCTTTGTCTTTGTCGAATACTCCATTTCCCTTTCAATCTAAGACTAAGTATAGAAATACACTTGAAAGCACATTTAGTCTTAGCCTTGGCACAAGAAGAATAAGAAATATGCATTTGTACCAAATGAAAGAGACATGATCAAAGGTATATAAATTAGCTATGTGCAATGTTTCAATCAAAGTTTTGAGAATCAAGTATATTTAGCTCATTCCTCAGTTTGCTAAAAGTTTTCTCGTCTAGTGGCTTGGTAAAGATATCGGCTAATTGGTTGTGGGTGCTCACATAAGCAATTTCGATATCCCCTTTTTTGGTGATCTCTCAAAAAGTGATACCGAATGTCTATGTGCTTAGTGCGGCTGTGTTCAATGGGATTATCCGCCATGCGGATTGCACTCTCATTATCACATAGGAGAGGGACTTTGCTCAGCTTGTAGCCATAGTCCCTAAGGGTTTGCCTCATCCAAAGTAATTGCGCACAACAGTGACCTGCAGCAATATACTCGGCTTCGACGGTAGAAAGAACTACGAAATTTTGTTTATTTGAAGCCCATAACACCAGGGACCTTCCCAGAAACTGACAAGTCCCTGACGTGCTCTTTCTATCAAATTTACACCCGGCATAATCGGCATCGGAATACCCAATTAAATCAAAGGTAGATCCCTTGGGGTACCAAAGCCCAAACTTAGGAGTGTAAACTAAATACCTTATGATTCTCTTCACGGCCCTAAGGTGAACTTCCTTAGGATTTGCCTGGAACCTTGCACACATGCATACAGAAAGCATGATATTCGATCGAGATGCACATAAGTAAAGTAAAGACCCTATCATCGACTGGTATACCTTTTGATATACGAATTTACCTCCCGTGTCGAGGTCGAGATGCCCATTGGTTCCCATGGGTGTCTTGATGGGTTTGTCATTCTTCATTCCAAACTTCTTAAGTATATCTTGAATGTACTTGGTTTGGCTGATGAAGGTGCCTTCTTGGAGTTGCTTGATTTGAAATCCAAGAAAGTACTTCAACTCCCCCATCATAGACATCTCGAATTTCTGTATCATGATCCTACTAAACTCTTCACAAGTTGACTTGTTAGTAGACCCAAATATAATATCATCAACATAATTTGGCATATAAACAAGTCTTTTGCAATAGTTTTAGTGAAGAGAGTAGGATCGACCTTTCCGACTTTGAAGCCATTATTGGTAAGTGAAAGGGAAATAGGGTTTAACCTTTTCCGATAAATAATTTTGGTGATTGAATGCTCAACACAAATAATTGGACTAACTAGTTTGCTCTAGATTATATTCCACAGGTGCATAAAGGTTCAACACAAACCAATAAAAATATTAAAGAAAGGGTTCAAAAAGAAAGGAGCAAAGAAACCCAAGTGTGCCCTGGTCTGGCGCACCGGACTGTCCGGTGTGCCACCGGACAGTGTCCGGTGCACCAGGACCATACACCTCCGAACTCTTCAGCTTTGGGTTTCTCCAGCGCCGCTCCGCTATAATTCACCGGACTGTCTGGTGCACCAGCGGAGCAACGGCTCCTTCGCACAACGGTCGACTGCAAAAGCTAATCTTCAGGTGAACAGTGTGCAAACAGTGCGCGACACAGCAGAGGAGCCGTTAGAGGCGCACCGGACAGTGAACAGTACCTGTCCGGTGCCACTAGAAGACAAAGGCTCCAACAGTCGTCTGCGTCAGAACCCTAACAGTTGGGCGACATGGCGGGCGCACCAGACTGTCCGGTGCGCCCATCGACAGCAGCCACTCCCAATGGTTGTTTTGGTTGTTGAGGGCTATAAATACCCCCAACCACCTCCACTCCAATAATCCAAGCATTCACAACAGTGCATTCAATACAAGAGCAATACACTTCACTCCAAAGACACAATTCAAGCGATCGATCCGCTCGAAGTCTCAAATTCAACTCTAGCGCATTAGGACTTGTGAGAGGATTCTTTGTGTTCCTTGTTGCTCTTGTTTGCTTGGCTTGGCTTTCGTTTCTTTCTCACTTCTTACTCTCAAGATTTGTAAGCGAGGCAAGAGACACCAATTATGTGGTGGTCCTTGCGGGGTCTAAGTGACCCGTGAGATTAAGGAAGAAGCCTCACTCGATCTAAGTGACCGTTTGAGAGAGGGAAATGGTTGAAAGAGACCCGGTCTTTGCGGCCACCTCAACGGGAACTAGATTCTTTAGAACCGAACCTCGGTAAAACAAATCATCATATCAACCACTTTATTTTCTTGGTTGATTTGTTCCCCTCTCTCCTGAACTCGGATTTTATTCTAACGCTAACCCCGGCTTGTAGTGTGTGCTTAAAGTTATAATTTTTAGATTTCGCCTATCCACCCTCTGAAAGGGAAATAGGGTTTAACCTTTTCCCATAAATAATTTTGGTGGTTGAATGCCCAACACAAATAATTGGACTAACTAGTTTGCTCTAGATTATATATTCTACAGGTGCATAAAGGTTCAACACAAACCAATAAAAAATCAAAGTTAGGGTTCAAAAAGAAAGGAGCAAAGAAACCCAAGTGTGCCCTGGTCTGGCACACCGGACTATCCGGTGTGCCACCGGACAGTGTTCGGTGCACCATGACCGTACACCTCCAAACTCTTCACCTTCGGGTTTCTCCAGCGCCGCTCCGCTATAATTCACCGGACTGTCCGGTGTGCCACCGGACTGTCCGGTGTGCCACCGGACTGTCCGGTGTGCCAGCGGAGCAACGGCTAGCCAGCGCAACGGTCGACTGCAAAGATCGCCTGCAACGCTACGGTGCGTGGACAGTTCGCGCAGAAGTCAGAGCAGCCGCCAGAAGGCGCACCAGACAGTGAACAGTGCCTGTCCGGTGCGGCACCGGACTGTCCGATGCCACCAGGAGTGAGAGCACCTAGAGGGGGGGTGAATAGGTGATCCTGTAAAATTCAAACACCTGTAGCCACAAAACTAGATTAAGTGTTAGCTCAATAAAATCATGTGGCTAAGGACCAAGCTCTTGTGAAACACAATGATCATGAAGAAAACAAGCACAAGAGACACGGTGATTTATCCCGTGGTTCGGCCAAGTATAGCACTTGCCTACTCCACGTTGTGGTGTCCCAATGGACGAGGGTCGCACTCAACCCATTTCAAGTGATCCAATGATCAACTTGAATACCACGGTGTTTTCCTTTCTTTTACTATCTCCCGTTTGCGAGGAATCTCCACAACTTGGAGCCTCTCGCCCTTACAATTGATGATCACAAAGAAGCACGGAAGTAAGGGAGGGAAGAGCAACACACACAAGACTCAAGGCACGAGCACAAACACGCACACAAGCCACAACTTGAGCTCACAACACAATGCGAGGAGTTCTCTACTCAACTAGAGCTCAAGTCACTATCACAAAGAATCAAATGCGCGAGAATGGAGTCTTCGTGCTTAGAGATGATCAAAGAATGCTTGGGTAGCTCCTCCATGTGCTAGGGGACCCTTTTATAGCCCCAAGGCAGCTAGGAGCCGTTGGAGGCAATCTGGGAAGGCAATTCTTGTCTTCTGTCGGGTGGCGCACCGGACAGTCCGGTGCACCACCGGACAGGCACTGTTCACGGTCCGGTGCAGATCACCTTCCTAAAATGGCACAGCCGACCGTTGCAGAAATGTAGTCGTTGGCACACCAGACACTGTCCGGTGTACACTGGACAGTCTGGTGCCTCCTGCCGACCGTTGGAGTGGGCCACGCGTCGCCCGCGGATTTGGCGGCTGACCGTTGCGCTGGCGACCGTTGGCTCACCGGACAGTCCGGTGCACCACCGGACAGTCCAGTGAATTATAGCCGTACGCCGCCGACGAATTCCCGAGAGTGGCCAGTTCGCCAGAAGCCAGCCTGGCGCACCGGACACTGTCCGATGCACCGCTAGGCAGTCCGGTGTGCCAGACTGAGCTGAGTCTTGGCTGCTCCGAGCCAAGTTCTTTTCTTCTTCTCTTTTCTCTGATTCCAGCACTTAGACAAATATATTAGTACACAAAAACTAATGTACTAAGTCTAGAACCATACCTTCTTGTTGATTTGCACTTCATCCATCATTTGGCACATGATTACTCATTCAATACGTGTTGGACACTTAATCACCAAAATATACTAGAAATGGCCCAAGGGCACATTTCCCTTTCAATCTCCCCCCTTTTTGGTGATTTATGCCAACACATCAAAAAGCAACAAATAGAAGTGCAACATCAATGCAATTGAGAACAAAAATTGTCTTTTATAAGATTTGACATATTTGGATCGTTCTTTGCCACCACTTGGTTTGTTTTTGCAAATCAAATTCATTTTCCTATCTCTAAGTCAAACACACTTGTTTAGGCATAAAGAGAGGTATTCCATGAGAAAAATTGATCAAGAGCCAAAAACTCCCCCTTTTTCCCATAATCCTACATTCTCCCCACAAGAGGCCAAATTTTGCACATAAGAGAATTTTGACAAATCAAAAGTGCTAACTCTACTACTTTCAAATTTCTCAAGTGGTAGCTGATCCATTTGCTTTGGCCTTTAATTTCTCCCCCTTTGGCATTAAGCACCAAAACGGGATCATTCTTGGCCCGTAAACCCCATTGCCTCACCAAAATCGTCAATTAAGAGTAAAAAGGCAATAAGAGCATGGAGATGAACTTGGAGTAAATTACCCTCTCATCGGAGTGCAGTGGAAGTCTTGCATGGTCTAAGTTCACCTTTCCCTTTCAATCCATCTTTGAGACTAAATTAAGTAAACTTAGGCACACGGTTAGTCTCAAAGGGTCAAGTTGTAGCATTTCTCCCCCTCAATATGTGCATCATTCACACATGGACTTGTGAGGTCCGGGGATCCCTTGCACAACTTGAGCACCATAAATAAGCAATAAAATGCATAAAGGAACATGATCAAAGACATAAAACACATGTATGCTATAGATCAATCCAAGTTATGCGAATCTAAGACATTTAGCTCACTACGCAGCCTGCAAAAGGTCTTCTCATCTAAAGGCTTGGTAAAGATATCGACTAGCTGGTTCTCGGTGCTAACATAAAATACTTCGATATCTCCCTTTTGCTGGTGATCTCTCAAAAAGTGATGCCGGATGTCAATGTGCTTTGTGCGGCTGTGTTCAACAGGATTGTCCGCCATGCGGATTGCACTCTCATTGTCACATAGGAGTGGGACTTTGCTTAGATTGTAGCCAAAGTCCCGGAGGGTTTGCCTCATCCAAAGTACTTGCGCGCAACACTGTCCTGCGGCAACATACTCGGCCTCAGCGGTGGATAGGGCAACGGAAGTTTGTTTCTTTGAACTCCAAGACACCAGGGACCTTCCTAGGAATTGGCACGTCCCTGATGTACTCTTCCTATCGACCTTGCACCCGGCATAATCGGAGTCTGAATATCCAATAAAGTCAAAGGTAGACCCCTTTGGATACCAGATCCCGAAGTAAGGCGTAGCAACTAAATATCTAAGAATCCGCTTAACGGCCACAAGGTGACACTCCCTTGGGTCGGATTGAAATCTAGCACACATGCAAACGCTAAGCATAATATCCGGTCTACTAGCACATAAGTAAAGCAAGGAACCTATCATAGACCGGTATGCCTTTTGATCAACGGACTTACCTCCTTTGTTGAGGTCGACATGTCCGTCGGTTCCCATTGGAGTCTTTGCAGGCTTGGCGTCCTTCATGCCAAACAGCTTGAGCAAGTCTTGCGTGTACTTCGTTTGAGAGATGAAGGTGCCGTCCTTGAGTTGCTTCACTTGGAACCCAAGGAAGTAGTTCAACTCGCCCATCATTGACATCTCGAATTTCTGTGTCATCACCCTGCTAAACTCTTCACAAGACTTTTGGTTAGTAGAACCAAATATTATGTCATCGACATAAATTTGGCACACAAATAGGTCACCATCACAAGTCTTAGTGAAAAGAGTTGGATCGGCTTTCCCAACCTTGAAAGCATTAGCAATTAGAAAATCTCTAAGGCATTCATACCATGCTCTTCGGGCTTGCTTAAGTCCATAGAGCGCCTTAGAGAGCTTACACACATGGTCGGGGTACCGTTCATCCTCAAAGCCAGGGGGTTGCTCCACGTACACCTCCTCCTTGATTGGCTTGTTGAGGAAAGCGCTCTTCACATCCATTTGGAACAACCTAAAAAAATGGTGAGCGACATAGGCTAACAAAAATGCGAATAGACTCTAGCCTAGCCACAGGAGCAAAAGTCTCCTCAAAGTCCAAACTTGCGACTTGGGCATAACCTTTTGCCACAAGTCGAGCCTTGTTCCTTGTCACCACCCCGTGCTTGTCCTGTTTGTTGCGAAACACCCACTTGGTTCCCACAACGTTTTGCTTGGGACGTGGCACCAGGGTCCAAACTTCATTTCGCTTGAAATTGTTGAGCTCTTCCTGCATGGCCAACACCCAGTCCGGATCTAGCAAGGCTTCTTCTACCCTGAAAGGCTCAATAGAAGAGACAAACGAGTAATGCTCACAAAAATTAGCTAGACGTGAGCGAGTTGTTACTCCCTTGCTTATATCACGTAAAATCTGGTTGACGGGATGATTCCTTTGAATCGTTGCTCGAACTTGAGTTGGAGGGGCCCGTGGTGCTTCTTCCTCCACAACTTGGTCTTCTTGTGCTCCCCCTTGATCACACGCCTCCTCTTGAGGAATCTGTTCATCATCTTGAGTTGGGGGGTGCACCATCATTGAGGAAGAAGGTTGATCTTGCTCTTGGTGTTCCTTTGGTCGCACATCTCCAATCGTCATGGTGCGAATTGCGTCCGTTGGAACATCATCTTCATCTACATCATCAAGATTAACTTGCTCTCTTGGAGAGCCATTAGTTTCATCAAATACAACGTCGCTAGAGACTTCAACCAAACCCGATGATTTGTTGAAGACTCTATACGCCTTTGTATTTGAGTCATAACCTAGCAAAAACCCTTCTACAACTTTGGGAGCAAATTTGGAATTCCTACCTTTCTTCACTAGTATGTAACATTTACTCCCAAATACACGAAAATATGACACATTGGGTTTGTTACCAGTTAGAAGTTCATATGACGTCTTCTTGAGGAGGCGATGAAGGTAGACCCGGTTTATGGCGTGGCAAGCTGTGTTCACAGCTTCCGACCAAAATCGCTCGGGCGTCTTGAATTCTCCAAGCATCGTCCTCGCCATGTCTATAAGCGTCCTGTTCTTCCTCTCTACCACACCGTTTTGTTGTGGTGTGTAGGGAGCGGAGAACTCGTGCTTGATTCCTTCCTCCTCAAGAAACTCCTCCACTTGAAGGTTCTTGAACTCGGACCCGTTGTCGCTTCTAATCTTTTTTACTTTGAGTTCAAACTCGTTTTGAGCTCGCCTTAGAAAGCGCTTGAGGGTCCCTTGGGTTTCTGATTTATCCTGCAAAAAGAATACCCAAGTGAAGCGGGAAAAATCATCAACAACAACAAGACCATACTTACTTCCCCCGATGCTATAGGTCCGAAGAGGTCCATGTGAAGTAGCTCCAAACGTCTTGATGTGGTCATCACATTCTTGCTATGATGAGAGCTTCCCACCTGTTTACCTGCTTGACATGCTGCACAAGGTCTATCTTTTTCGAAAAACACATTTGTTAGACCTAACACATGTTCTCCCTTTAGAAGTTTGTGAAGGTTCTTCATCCCAACATGTGCTAGACGACGATGCCACAGCCAGCCCATGCTAGTCTTAGCAAATAAGCATGCATCTAGATCGGCCTCCTCTTTCGAAAAATCCACTAAATAGAGTTTGCCATCTAGTACACCCTTAAAAGCTAGTGAACTATCACTCCTTCTAAAGACAGACACATCTACATTTGTAAATAGACAATTGTAACCCATGTGGCACAATTGACTAACAGACAACAGATTATAGCCTAGCGACTCTACTAGAAATACATTAGAGATAGAGTGCTCATTAGTGATGGCTATCTTGCCTAAGCCTTTGACCTTGCCTTGATTCCCATCTCCAAATATGATTGTATCTTGAGAATCCTTGTTCTTGACGTAGGAGGTGAACATCTTCTTCTCCCTCGTCAGGTGGTTTGTGTATCCGCTGTCGATAATCCAGCTTGAGCCCCCAGATGCATAAACCTGCAAGGCAAATTAGGCTTGGGTTTTAGGTACCCAACTCTTGTTGGGTCCTACAAGGTTTGTTATAATAGTCTTTGGGACCCAAATGCAAGTCTTGTCTCCCTTGCACTTGGCCCCCAACTTCCTAGCGATCACTTTCTTATTCTTACAACAAATTGCAAAAGAAGTATTGCAAGCATGGTAAATTGTAGAAGGTTCATTACATACTTTCCTAGGCACATGAGCAACATTTTTCCTAGGCATATTTCTACCATGCACAAAAGAAGAACTTGAAGCAATCATAGCATGTGAATCATAAGCATAACTCCTATGAGCATTTCTAGAAAATTTTCTATCACTATAGATGAAAGCATGATTTCTTTGAGCACTATTAGCCATAGGGGCCTTCCCTTTCTCCTTGGCGGAAATGGGAGCCCTTTGACTTGTTAAGTTCTTGGCTTCCTTTCGAAAGCCAAGCCCATCCTTAATAGAGGTGTGTCTACCAATAGTGTAGGCATCCCTTGCAAATTTTAGTTTATCAAAATCCACTTTGCAAGTCTTAAGTTGAGCATTAAGACTTGCAACTTCATCATTTAATTTAGTAATGGATGCCAGATGTTCATTACAAGCATTAACATCAAAATCCTTGCACCTATTACAAATTACGACATGTTCCACACATGAACTAGACTTATTAGCTACTTCTAACTTAGCATTTAACTCATCATTAACACTCTTCAAATTAGAAATAGATTCATGGCAAGCAGAAATTTCAGAAGATAAAATCTCATTTCTTTTAGTTTCTAAGGCAAGAGATTTTTGTACACTAACAAACTTATCATGTTCTTCATACAATATATCCTCTTGCTTTTCTAAGAGTCTATTCTTTTCATTTATAGCATCAATCAATTCATTGATTTTTTCTACCTTGGCTCTATCTAAACCTTTAAATAAGCTAGAATAGTCTACTTCATCATCACTAGATTCTTCATCGCTAGAAGTAGTGTATTTAGGAGTTTCTCGAACGCTTACCTTTTTCTCCTTTTCCATTAAGCAAGTATGGCGCTCTTTGGGGAAGAGAGACGACTTGTTGAAGGCCGAGGCGGCGAGTCCTTTATCGTCGGAGTCGGACGAAGAGCAATACGAATTCCACTCTTTGCCAAGGTGCACCTCGCCCTTCGCCTTCTTGTAGGACTTCTTTTTCTCCCTCTTCCCACTCTTTTCTTGTCCCTGGTCACTATCATTATCGGGATAGTTAGCAATAAAGTGACCAGTCTTACCACACTTGAAGCAGGAGCGCTTTCCCTTTGTCTTGCTCTTGTTGGGATGCTCCTTGTGTCCTTTTAGCGCCGTCTTGAAGCGCTTGATAATGAGGGCCATTTTATCCTCATTTAGCCCGACCGCCTCAACTTGCGCCACCTTACTAGGTAGCGCCTCCCTGCTGCTTGTTGCTTTGAGAGCAACGGTTTGAGGCTTGTAGATGGGCATTGGGCCATTCAATGCCTCATCAACGTATCTTGCTTCCTTGATCATCATACGCCCGCTTACAAACTCTCCGAGTATTTCCTCGGGCGTCATCTTTGTGTACCTAGGATTCTCACAGATTGAGTTCACAAGATGAGGATCAAGAATAGTGAAGGACCTGAGCATAAGTCAGACGACGTCGTGGTCCGTCCATCTCGTGCTTCCATAGCTCCTGATCTTGTTGACTAGGGTGTTGAGCCTGTTGTACGTTTGCATTGGCTCCTCTCCCCTGATCATTGCGAACCTTCCCAGTTCTCCTTCCACCAATTCCATCTTGGTGATCATGGTGGCGTCGTTCCTGTCGGGGACCATAATTAGGGGTACCCTCAAGACCCCTAAATCTCAGCTGATAACCCCCATCAACACAAAGCTGCAAAGGCCTGATGGGTGCGAATAAATCAAGGATCGGTCCATTCAAGGGACACGATCGTGCCTCGCCCGAGCCTAGCCTCGGGCAAGGGAAGCCGACCCCGGAGAACCTATGTCTCGCCCGAGGACCCCCCTCCAGAACGGGCACACTGTCAGCTCGCCCGAGGCCCAGTCTTCACCGAGAAGCAACCTTGGCCACATCGCCATGCCAACCGACCAAATCGCAGGGGCATTTAATGCGAAGGTGGCCTGACACATTTATCCTGACGCACGCCCACCAGTCGACAGAGCCGAAGTGACCGCAGTCACTTCGCCGCTTTACTAACCGGTCTGACAAGGGGACAGTGCCGCTTGCGCCGCTCCGACTGCTGAGCCACCCGACAGAGTGAGGTTGACAGCAGCCAAGGCCGGCCTTGGGCGTCATAGGAAACTCCACCTCGCCCGACCCAGGGCTCGGACTCGGGCTCAGCCCCGGAAGACGGCGAACTCCGCTCCGCCCGACCCAGGGCTCGGACTCGGGCTCAGCCCCAGAAGACGGCGAACTCCGCTCCGCCCGACCTAGGGCTCGGACTCGGGCTCAGCCCCGAAAGACAGCGAACTCCGCTCCGCCCGACCCAGGGCTCGGACTCGGGCTCAGCCCTGGAAGACGGCGAACTCCGCTCCGCCCGACCTAGGGCTCGGACTCAGGCTCAGCCCCGGAAGACGGTGAACTCCGCTCCGCCCGACCTAGGGCTCGGACTCGGGCTCAGCCCCAGAAGACGGCGAACTCCACTCCACCCGACCCAGGGCTCGGACATGGGCTCAGCCCCGGAAGACGACGAACTCCGCCTCGACCGACCCGGGGGCTCGACCTCGACCTCGACCTCGGAGGAACCTCCACCTCGCCCAGCCTAGGGCACGGACCGACCACGTCAACAGGAAGCGCCATCATTACCCTACCCCGAGCTGACTCGGGCTACGGGGAACCAGACCGGCGTCCCATCCGGCTCGCTCCACCATGCGAGTAATGATGGCGCCCCGCATGCCCTGTGACGACGGCGGCTCTCAGCCCCCTTACGGAAGCAAGAGGACGTCAGCAAGGACTCGACAGCCCCAACAGCTGTCCTCCCGCCAGGCTCCAGCACTCCTCCGATAGCCACGACACCACACGAACTGGGTGCCAAGACCTCTCCGGCTGCCACGATGGCATGTACTTAGGGCGCTAGCTCTCCACCGCTAGACACGTTAGCACATTGCTACACTCCCCATTGTACACCTGGATCCTCTCCTTACGCCTATAAAAGGGAGGACCAGGGCCCTCTTATGAGGGTTGGTCGGCCCGCGCGGAGAAGGACGGGACGGCGCTCGCGCAAGGCCGCTCGCTCCCACTCCCGCGTGGACGCTTGTATCCCCCTACTGCAAGCGCACCCGACTTAGGCGCGGGGCTAACACGAAGGCCGCGGGATCCACTCTCTCACGCCTACCTCCCTCCGGCTGCTTCCTTTCCCCCCTTCGTGCTCCGCCTCGCGTCGACCCATCTGGGCTGGGTCACGCGGCGATGATTCACTCGTCGGTCCAGGGACCCCCCGGGTTTCGAAACATCGACAATTGGCGTGCCAGGTAGGGGCCTGCTGCGTGTTGACGAACAACTTCCCGTTAAGCTCCAGATGGGCAGTCTCCAGCAACCTTTCCGGCCCGGGACGGTGCTCCGTTTCGGGAATCTTGAGTTCATGTCCCTCGACGGCAGCTACGACATGATACTCCTTCCCCCGCCGCGCGACAGCGACAATGGCGGTCGACAACCCGCTCGCCGACAGAGGAATCGACGATGCCTTCCCCACGTGGTGGAAGGACGACATTCGGGCTTGTCCCGTCCCCTCCCCCGCCGACGGAGGAGGAGGCGGGGCAACCAAGGCCAAGCGGGAAGCGGCACCTCGTTGGCTGTCGAGCGAGTCGACGGCGTCGGCGCCCCAACGGAGGGCGCGTCGGGCATCGATCTCGCGTCTGAGACGAAGACGAGCGCCGCCTCCCCGCAACACGCCAATCTCAAGCAAACGCACGGCGCCAGCACGCTCGCGAAGGACTTGCTGGGCGTCACCCTCGTACCTGAGACAACGGTGCAGTCAGTCCCAGACGCGACCTCGTCACCGCCCGTCGACCGAAAGGTACCGACCGATTCCCATCTCGCGTCTTTTGGATTTGGCCTCGACCCACCAAGCGACCCCGCTTCGGTGAGCGCTCTCATAGAGACGAGTCCAAACCCTCTGGGGTATCGTGTGCGGTCACCCTGGGACCGACTGACGGCTGACTCGACCTATGAGCCCTCGGGGTCCGAAGAAGATGGCGAGCCCGACCTCTGTTGGGATTTCTCCGGACTTGGTAACCCCAGTGCCGTGCGGGACTTCATGACCGCATGTGACTACTGCCTTTCTGACTGTTCCGACGGCAGCCGCGGCCTCGACAACGAGGACCGCGGCCCAAGTCGTGAATGTTTCCACGTCGATCTAGGGGGTCCCGACGAAGGCAACCATCTTGGTATGCTAGAAAACGGCGATCCCCCTAGGCCTGTGCCTCGCGTTGACATCCTTCGGGAGCTAGCTGTGGTCCCCGTCCCGACGGGGGGTCCTGACCCACAGCTCGAGCAAATCCACGAGAGGCAGGCCAGGCTCGACGAGGGAGCAGGAACGCTTGTGCCGATCCGCCGGGACATCGGGCAGGAATGGGCGGTCCAACCCCCGGCCGGAGAAGCGCGTCATCTCCCCCAGGACATCCAGCACCGCATCACCGACGACGTCAGGGTGAGGCCGCCGCCGGATTCCAGCGAAGTCGGCCAGAACCTGGCTGCAGCGGCAATACTCCTCCGCGCGATGCCGGAGCCATCAACCACCGAGGGGCGACGTATCCAGGGAGAGCTCAAGAATCTCCTGGAGGACGCCGCGGTCCGACGGGCCTAAAGCTCTGCCTCCCGAAGGCAGGGGTTCCCCTCGGAACATCGCGCCGTGACTTCCCGATTCATGCGGGAAGCCTCGGTCCACTCCGGGCGCACGCGCAACACAGCGCCTGCGGCCCCGGGTCGCCTCGGCAACGAGCGCCATCATCACAGCCATCGGGCCCACCTCGACGACAGGGCGCGCCGAGGCTACCACCCCAGGCGTGGGGGACGCTACGACAGTGGGGAGGATCGGAGTCCCTTGCCCGAACCACCCGGTCCGCAGGCTTTCAGCCGTGCCATACGACGGGCACCATTCCCGACCCGGTTCCGAACCCCGACTACTATCACAAAGTACTCGAGGGAGACGAGACCGGAACTGTGGCTCGCGGACTATCGGCTGGCCTGCCAACTGGGTGGAACGGACGACGATAACCTCATCATCCGCAACCTCCCCCTGTTCCTCTCCGACACCGCTTGAGCCTGGCTGGAGCACCTGCCCCCGGGGCAGATTTCCAACTGGGACGACCTGATCCAAGCCTTCGCCGGCAATTTCCAGGGCACGTACGTGCGCCCTAGAAACTCCTGGGATCTCCGAAGCTGCCGCCAGCAGCCGGGAGAGTCTCTCCGGGACTACATCCGGCGATTCTCGAAGCAGCGCACAGAGCTGCCCAACGTCACCGATTCAGATGTCATCGGTGTGTTCCTCGCCGGCACCACCTGCCGCGACCTGGTGAGCAAGCTGGGTCGCAAGACCCCCACCAGGGCGAGCGAGCTGATGGACATCGCCACCAAGTTCGCCTCCGGCTAGGAGGCGGCTGAGGCCATTTTCCGGAAGGACAAGCAGCCCCAGGGCCGCCCACCGGAAGATGCCCCCGAGGCGTCAACTCAGTGCGGCGCCAAGAAGAAGGGCAAGAAGAAGTCGCAAGCGAAACGCGACGCCGCCGACGCGGACCTTGTCGCCGCCGCTGAGTACAAGAACCCTCGGAAACCTCCCGGAGGCGCCAACCTCTTCGACAAGATGCTCAAGGAGCTGTGCCCCTATCATCAGGGGCCCATCAAGCACACCCTCGAGGAGTGTGCCATGCTTCGACGACACTTCCACAAAGCCGGGCCACCCGCGGAGGGTGGCAAGGCCCTCGACGACGCAAAGGAGGAAGATCACAAGGCAAGAGGGTTCCCTGAGTTCCGCGACTGCTTCATGATCTACGGCGGGCAAGTGGCGAACGCCTCGGCTCGGCACCGCAAGCAAGATCGTCGGGAGGTCTGCTCGGTAAAGGTGGCGGCGCCAGTCTACCTAGACTAGTCCGACAAGCCCATCACCTTCGACCAGGCCGACCATCCAGACTACGTGCCGAGCCCGGGGAGATACCCACTCGTTGTCGACTCATCATCGGCAACGTTAGGCTCACCAAGGTCCTCATGGACGGAGGCAGCGGCCTCAACATCATCTACACCGAGACCCTCGGGCTCCTGCGGATCGATCTATCCTCGGTCCGGACGGGCGCTGCGCCTTTCCACGGGATCGTCCCTGGGAAGCGCGTTCAACCCATCGGACAACTCGACCTACCCGTCTGCTTCAGGACGCCCTCCAACTTTCGAAAGGAGACCCTCACGTTCGAAGTGGTCGGGTTTCGAGGAACCTACCACGCAGTGCTGGGGAGGCCATGCTACGCCAAGTTCATGGTCGTCCCCAACTACACCTACCTCAAGCTCAAGATGCTGGGCCCCAACGGGGTCATCATCGTCGGGCCCACGTACCGACACGCGTACGAATGCGATGTGGAGTGCGTGGAGTACGCCGAGGCCCTCGCCGAATCCGAGGCCCTCATCGCTGACCTGGAGAGCCTCTCTAGGGAGGCGCCCGACGTGAAGTGCCACGCTGGCAACTTTGAACTGGCGGAGACGGTCAAGTCCGTCCCTCTCGACCCCTGCAACGATGCCTCCAAGCAGATTCGGATCGGTTCCGAGCTCGACCCCAAATAGGAAGCAGTGCTCGTCGACTTTCTCCGCGCAAACGCCGACGTTTTCGCGTGGAGTCCCTCGGACATGCCCGGCATACCGAGGGAAGTCGCCGAGCACTCTCTGGATATCCGAGCTGGGGCCCGACCCATGAAGCAACCTCTGCGCCGATTCAACAAAGAAAAGCACAGAGCCATAGGCGAGGAGATCCACAAGCTACTGGCGGCAGGGTTCATCAAAGAGGTATTCCATCCCGAATGGCTTGCCAACCCTGTGCTTGTGAGAAAGAAAGGGGGGAAATGGCGGATGTGTGTAGACTACACTGGTCTAAACAAAGCATGTCCGAAGGTTCCCTACCCTCTGCCTCGCATCGATCAGATCGTGGATTCCACTGCTGGGTGCGAAACCCTGTCTTTCCTCGATGCCTACTCAGGGTATCACCAAATCAGGATGAAAGAGTATGATCAGCTCGCGACTTCATTCATCACACCCTTCGGCATGTACTGCTATGTTACAATGCCGTTTGGTTTGTTGAATGCGGGGGCAACGTACCAGCGATGCATGAACCATGTGTTTGGCGAACACATCGGCCGAACGGTCGAGGCCTACGTCGATGACATCATAGTCAAGACGAGGAAGGCCTCCGACCTCCTTTCTGACCTTGGAGCGACATTCCGATGTCTCAAGGCGAAAGGCGTGAAGCTTAATCCCGAAAAGTGTGTCTTCGGGGTCCCCCGAGGCATGCTCTTGGGGTTCATCGTCTCCGAGCGGGGCATCAAAGCCAACCCTGAGAAGATTGCAGCCATCACCAGCATGGGGCCAATCAAGGACTTGAAAGGCGTACAGAGGGTCATGGGATGTCTCGCGGCTCTGAGCCGCTTCATCTCCCGCCTCGGCGAAAGGGGTCTACCTCTGTACCGCCTCTTAAGGAAAGTTGAGTGCTTCGTTTGGACTCCCGAGGCCGAGGAAGCCCTCGGGAACCTAAAGGCGCTCCTCACGAACGCGCCCATCTTGGTGCCCCCCGCTGCCAGAGAAGCCCTCTTGATCTACGTCGCCGCAACCACCCAGGTGGTTAGCGCCGCGATCGTGGTTGAGAGACGATAAGAAGGGCATGCTTTGCCCGTCCAGAGGCCAGTCTACTTCATCAGTGAGGTACTGTCCGAGACCAAGATCCGCTACCCACAAATCCAGAAGCTGCTGTACGCGGTGATCCTGACACGGCGGAAGTTGCGGCACTACTTCGAGTCTCATCTGGTGACTGTGGTGTCATCCTTCCCCCTAGGAGAGATCATCCAGCCCCGAGAGGCCTCGGGTAGAATTGTGAAGTGGGCGGTGGAGATCATGGGCGAGACGATCTCGTTCGCCCCTCGGAGGGCCATCAAGTCCCAGGTCTTGGCGGACTTCGTGGCTGAATGGGCCGACACCCAGCTCCCGACGGCTCCGATCCAACCGGAGCTCTGGACCATGTTTTTCGATGGGTCACTGATGAAGACGGGGGCCGGCGCAGGCCTCCTCTTCGTCTCACCCCTCGGGAAGCACCTACGCTACGTGCTACGCCTCCACTTCCCGGCGTCCAACAACGTGGCTGAGTACGAGGCTCTGGTAAATGGGTTGCGAATCGCCATCGAGCTAGGGGTCCGACGCCTCGACGCTCGCGGTGACTCGCAGCTCGTCATCGACCAAGTCATGAAGAACTCCCACTGCCGCGACCCAAAGATAGAAGCCTACTGCGATGAGGTTCGGCGCCTGGAAGACAAGTTCTACGGGCTCGAGCTCAACCACATCGCCCGACGCTACAACGAGACTGCGTACGAGCTAGCTAAAATAGCCTCGGGACGAACAATAGTTCACTGGGACGTATTCTCCCAAGACCTGCATCGACCCTCCGTCAAGACCGAGGACACGCCCGAGCCCGAGGCACCTTCGGCTCCGCCCGAGGCACCTTCGGCTGAGTCCGAGGTATCCTCGGCTCAGTCCGAGGTACCCTCGGCCCAGTCCGAGGTACCCTCGGCACGGTTCGAGGTACCCTCGGCCCCCGAGGGTGAGGCACTGCGCGTCGAGGGGGAACCGAGCGAGGTCACGCATAATCAAAGCTGGCAGACCCCGTACCTGCAATATCTCCACCGAGGGGAGCTGCCCCTCGACCAAGCCGAAGCTCGGCGGTTGGCGCGGCGTGCCAAGTCTTTCGTCTTGCTGGGAGATGGGAAGGAGCTCTACCACCGCAGCCCCTCAGGCATCCTCCAGCGATGCATTTCCATCGCCGAAGGCCAGGAGCTCTTGCAAGAGATACACTCGGGGGCTTGCGGCCATCACGCAGCACCTCGAACCCTCGTTGGAAATGCCTTCCGACAAGGATTCTACTGGCCGACGGTGGTGGCCGACGCTACTAGAATTGTCCGCACCTGCGAAGGGTGTCAGTTCTACGCGAGGCAGACCCACCTGCCCGCTCAGGCTCTGCAGACCATACCCATCACCTGGCCGTTTGCTGTGTGGGGTCTGGACCTCGTTGGCCCCTTGCAGAAGACACCCGGGGGCTACACGCACCTGTTGGTCACCATCGACAAATTCTCCAAGTGGATCGAGGTCCGACCCCTAAACAGCATTAGGTCCGAACAGGCGGTGGCGTTCTTCACCAACATCATCCATCGCTTTGGGGTCCCGAACTCCATCATCACCGACAACGGTACCCAGTTCACCGGCAGAAAGTTCCTGGACTTCTGCGAGGATCACCACATCTGGGTGGACTGGGCTGCCGTGGCACACCCCATGACGAATGGGCAAGTGGAGCGGGCCAACGACATGATCCTGCAAGGACTCAAGCCTCGGATCTACAACGACCTCAACAAGTTCAACAAGCGGTGGATGAAGGAACTCCCCTCGGTGGTCTGGAGTCTGAGGACAACGCCGAGCCGAGCCACGGGCTTCACACCGTTCTTTCTAGTCTATGGGGCCGAGGCCATCTTGCCCACAGACCTAGAATACGGTTCCCCAAGGGCGAGGGCCTACACCGACCAAAGCAACCGAGCCAACCGAGAAGACTCACTGGACCAGCTGGAGGTGGCTCGGGACATGGCCTTACTACACTCGACGCGGTACCAGCAGTCCCTGCGACTCTACCACGCCCGAGGGGTTTGGTCCCGAGACCTCCAGGTGGGCGACCTGGTGCTTCGGCTGCGGCAAGATGCCCGAGGGCGGCACAAACTCACGCCTCCCTGGGAAGAGCCGTTCGTCATCGCCAAGGTTCTGAAGCCCGGAACATACAAGATGGCCAACAGTCAAGGCGAGGTCTACGACAACGCTTGGAACATCCAACAACTACGTCGCTTCTACCCTTAAAATGCTTTCAAGTTGCTCATATACCTCGTTCACACACCAAGTCTGGTCGTCAAGGAAGGGCCAGCCTTGCTTCGGCAAAGCCCGACCCTCCCTTGGGGGCTAGAAGGGGGCAACCCCCTCTGCGTCAAAATTTTCCTCGAAAAAAGAAAAAAATCTTTTCTGCCAGAATGCCTTTCGTGCTCTTCGACTACTTCAAAAGTGTATCCTGAAAACGACGAAGTACACGTAAGCAGCCAAGGCTGACCGAGCCGAGGGACTCCTACGCCTCCGGGATACGGATACCTCACTCATCACCTTCTGCGATAAGTAACTCGCGCTTGGATAAGTGACTCCACGGACCGAACAAGTCTTCATGCTCGAGAGCTCCTCTGCCGAAATGATTTTTTGGGCCTTCTCGACTGCGTCGGTAACAGAACCCTATGGACGAGTAAGAGCGCGCGTAAGCGGCAAGGCCGACCGAGCCGAGGGATTCCTACGCCTCCAGGATACGGATACCTCACTCATCACCTTCCGTGAAAAGCAACTCTCGCCCGCACAAACAATTCTGTTACCGACAAATGAGTCCGGATACTCGAAACAAGAGGAAAAGGAACGCAACTTTACAACACGACGACGATGTGTTTAGGCCTCGGCGGCCACAGAAAACATACACACACTACAAGACAACCTGATCCTGCAGGCTCGGACGTCGACAACCGAAGGGGGCAGCAGCACCCTCGGCATCAACTACACCTTCGGCGGGGTCTGACCTAGCCTCGGATGGCGACGCGGTCGGAGGTCCCCCGCTCTGAAGGACGACATCAGCACCACACCCGGGCCATCGCCGCTAGGGTCTTCTTCGGGAATCCGGCCCGAGCAGGCGGCTCGGCCGGCCACCCCGAGGCCTCGGCCAGCTGTCCCCCAAAGACATCAGCTCGGCTTGTGGCCTCGGCAGCTCAACCCCGGCGTCGGTTAAAGAGGTACGCCATGTCATTCGACTTCGTATCCTTTTCCTTTTCCTCTTTCTCTCTCTTACAACAGGGACCGAGAAAGGGGGATACCCCAAAAAGGACCCTTCTCCGTGAAGGAAACAGGCTCCGAGCCTCCCTACTGATCAGAGGTTCGAAGGCTGGCCCCTCGGGGGGTTCAACGGCCGCCTCAGATCGATTGGGTTCTGCGCCCACTACTGGTCAGAGGTTCGATGGCCGGCCCCTCGAAGGGTTCAACGGCCGCCTCAGGCCACTCGGGCTCCGGCCCATTACTGATCAGGGGTTCGTAGGCTGGCCCTCGAAGGGTTCACAGTCGCCTCAGACACAGAGCGAGGGATGACCCTGGGTACGTTCGATACATAACCAAGGCTTGGGCTACGCTCCCGAGGTACCCTAGGACATTTCCGAGACCAGCGGGAGCGATCTTGTAACGGAATCCCATCAGAGGGAGGCATCGAGCCCTCGGACCCCGTCAAAGGGGACCGGGTCCGGCAGATCACCCGCAGGTACTTTTGGAGCGCGCCTCCGGGCCTCTAGCCGACCCCTAGCAAATGGGGCACGGGCGTTCGCTCGGATTACCCGCCAGCAGCTCACCGGAAACACCATGTTCGGCGCCCTCCGAGGGCAACATGGCGCTTTTCCCCCCTCCTCCTTGCGGAAAGGTGACACAGGGGCGTATGTAAAAAAGACGAGTCTGTCCTTGACCGTCCTCTCGCCCTGTGCAGAGGCTCGGGGGCTGCTCTCGCAAACCCAGCTCCGGCCAAACCGTTGACAGGGTCAACATACCAGCCCGAGAACTTGGGACCCGACCGTGCACTCGGGCTACGACCAGCTTGCATGAGGGAACAACTAGACCAACCGAAGTGTTGCGAAACGCACTAAGACCTCGAAGGAGTAAAACTACTCCTCCGAGGCCTCGGGGACTACACCCGGCGGGTGCGCCCGCGCGCACCCACCGGAACAGAATGCAACCGAAAAAGGCTGGTCCCCTTGCAAAAAAGTGCAGCAAAAGCCTCCAAGCGAGTATTAGTACTCCCTTGGAGGCTCGGGGGCTACTGTCGGGGACCATAATTAGGGGTACCCTCAAGACCCCTAAATCTCAGCTGGTAACCCCCATCAGCACAAAGCTCCAAAGGCCTGATGGGTGCGATTAAATCAAGGATCGGTCCATTCAAGGGACACGATCGTGCCTCGCCCGAGCCTAGCCTCGGGCAAGGGGAGCCGACCCTGGAGAAGCTACGTCTCGCCCGAGGACCCCCCTCCAGCAACGGGCACACTGTCAGCTCGCCCGAGGCCCAGTCTTCACCGAGAAGCAACCTTGGCCACATCGCCACGCCGACCGACCAAATCGCAGGGGCATTTAATGCGAAGGTGGCCTGACACCTTTATCCTGACGCACGCCCACCAGTCGACAGAGCCGAAGTGACCACAGTCACTTCGCCGCTTTACTGACCGGTCTGACAAGGGGACAGCGCCGCCTGCGCCGCTCCGACTGCTGAGCCACCCGACAGAGTGAGGTTGACAGCAGCCAAGGCCGGCCTCGGGCGTCATAGGAAACTCCGCCTCGCCCGACCCAGGGCTCAGACTCGGGCTCAGCCCCAGAAGACGGCGAACTCCGCTCCGCCCGACCCAGGGCTCGGACTCGGGCTCAGCCCCAGAAGACGGCGAACTCCGCTCTGCCCGACCTAGGGCTCGGACTCGGGCTCAGCCCCAGAAGACGGCGAACTCCGCTCCGCCCGACCCAGGGCTCGGACTCGGGCTCAGCCCCGGAAGACGGCGAACTCCGCTCCGCCCGACCCAGGGCTCGGACATGGGCTCAGCTCCGGAAGACGACGAACTCCGCCTCGACTGACCCGGGGGCTCGACCTCGACCTCGGAGGAACCTCCACCTCGCCCAGCCTAGGGCACGGACCGACCACGTCAACAGGAAGCGCCATCATTACCCTACCCCGAGCTGACTCGGGCTACGGGGAACCAGACCGGCGTCCCATCCGGCTCGCTCCACCATGCGAGTAATGATGGCGCCCCGCATGCCCTGTGACGACGGCGGCTCTCAGCCCCCTTACAGAAGCAAGAGGACGTCAGCAAGGACTCGACAGCCCCAACAGCTGTCCTCCCGCTAGGCTCCAGCACTCCTCCGACAGCCACGACACCACGCGAACTGGGTGCCAAGACCTCTCCGGCTGCCACGATGGCATGTACTTAGGGCGCTAGCTCTCCACCGCTAGACACGTTAGCACATTGCTACACTCCCCATTGTACACCTGGATCCTCTCCTTACGCCTATAAAAGGGAGGACCAGGGCCCTCTTACGAGGGTTGGTCGGCCCGCGCGGAGAAGGACGGGACGGCGCTCGCGCAAGGCCGCTCGCTCCCACTCCCGCGTGGACGCTTGTATCCCCCTACTGCAAGCGCACCCGACTCAGGCGCGGGGCTAACATGAAGGCCGCGGGATCCACTCTCTCACGCCTACCTCCCTCCGGTTGCTTCCTTTCCCCCCTTCACGCTCCGCCTCGCGTCGACCCATCTGGGCTGGGGCACGCGGCGACGATTCACTCGTCGGTCCAGGGACCCCCCGGGTTTCGAAACACCGACAGTTCCCCTCATGAGAAATCTTGAGGGTGTCCCAGATTTGCTTGGCGTTGTCCAAGCCGCTCACCTTATTGTACTCGTCCCTGCACAAGGATGCTAGCAAAACAGTGGTAGCTTGTGCATTTTTATGGATTTGCTCATTAATGAAAACAGGGTTGTCAGTACTATCAAAAAGCATTCCGTTTTCAACAATTTCCCAAATACTTGGATGGAGAGAGAATAGGTGACTACACATTTTGTGACTCCAAAATGGGTAGTCTTCTCCATCAAAGTGCAGAGGTTTCCCAAGTGGAATTGAAAGTAAATGAGCATTGGAATTAAAGGGAATACAAGAATAATCAAAAGAAAAATTCGAGTTAACCGGTTTCTTTTTCTCGTCGTATTCGTCGTCTCTTGGGGAAGAAGAAGACTCGTTGCTGTCGTAGTAGACGATCTTCTTAATGCGCCTCTTCTTCTTCCTATCCTTCTTCTTATGACTCGAGCCAGAGTCCGAGGGCTTATCATCTCTTGGCTCGTTGATGTTGGACTCCTTTGTCTTGTTGTTGACCACCATCCCCTTCCCTTAGGATCCATCTCTTCGGGCGATTAGTCCCTTGCGTGAAGAGAACGACTCTGATACCAATTGAGAGCACCTAGAAGGGGGGGGAGGTGAATAGGTGATCCTGTAAAATTCAAACACTTGTAGCCACAAAACTAGATTAAGTGTTAGCTCAATAAAATCACGTGGCTAAGGACCAAGCTCTTGTGAAACACAATGATCACGAAGAAAACAAGCACAAGAGACATGATGATTTATCCTGTGGTTCGGCCAAGTATAGCACTTGCCTACTCCACGTTGTGGCGTCCCAATGGACGAGGGTCGCACTCAACCCCTTTCAAGTGATCCAATGATCAACTTGAATACCATGGTGTTTTCCTTTCTTTTACTATCTCCCGTTTGCGAGGAATCTCTACAACTTGGAGCCTCTCGCCCTTACAATTAATGATCACAAAGAAGCACGAAAGTAAGGGAGGGAAGAGCAACACACACAAGACTCAAGGCACGAGCACAAACACGCACATAAGCCACAACTTGAGCTCACAACACAATGCGAGGAGTTCTCTACTCAGCTAGAGCTCAAGTCACTATCACAAAGAATCAAATGCGCGAGAATGGAGTCTTGGTGCTTAGAGATGATCAAAGAATGCTTGGGTACCTCCTCCATGCGCCTAGGGACCCTTTTATAGCCCCAAGGCAGCTAGGAGCCGTTGGAGGCAATCTGGGAAGGCAATTCTTGCCTTCTATCGGGTGGCGCACCGGACAGTCCAATGCACCACCGGACAGGCACTGTTCATGGTCTGGTGCAGATCGCCTTCCTAAAATGGCACAGCCGACCATTACAGAAATGTAGCTGTTGGCACACCGGACAATGTCCGGTGCACACCGGACAGTCCGGTGCCTCCTGCCGACCGTTGGAGCGGGCCACGCGTCGCCCGCGGATTTGGTGGCCGACCGTTGCGCTGGCGGCCGTTGGCTCACCGGACAGTCCGGTGCACCACCGGACAGTCCGGTGAATTATAGCCGTACGCCGTCGACGCATTCCCGAGAGTGGCCAGTTCGCCAGAAGCCAGCCTGGCGCACCAGACACTATCCGGTGCACCACCGGACAGTCCGGTGTGCTAGACTGAGCTGAGTCTTGGCTGCTCCGAGCCAAGTTCTTTTCTTCTTCTCTTTTCTCTGATTCCAGCACTTAGACAAATATATTAGTACACAAAAACCAATGTACTAAGTCTAGAATCATACCTTCTTGTTGATTTGCACTGCATCCATCATTTGACACATGATTACTCATTCAATACGTGTTGGGCACTTAATCACCAAAATATACTAGAAATGGCCCAAGGGCACATCTCCCTTTCAAGAAGACAAAGCTCCAACGGTCGAATCCGCTAGAACCCTAACGGTTGGGTGACGTGGCTGGCGCACCGGACAGTGTCCGGTGGCGCACCGGACACCGGACTGTCTGGTGCGCCCATCGACAGCAGCCACTCCCAACGGTTGTTTTAGTGGTTGAGGGCTATAAATACCCCCAACCACCTCCACTCCAACCATCCAAGCATTCACTACTTCACATTCAATATAAGAGCAATAGACACCACTCCAAAGACACAATTCAAGTGATCGATCCACTCAAAGTCTCCAATTCAACTCTAGCACATTTAGACTTGTGAGAGGATCATTTGTGTTTCTTTGTTGCTCTTGTTTGCTTGGCTTGGCTTTCTTTTCTTTCTCGCTTCTTACTCTCAAGCTTTGTAAGCGAGGCAAGAGACACCAATTGTGTGGTGGTCCTTGCAGGGTCTAAGTGACCCGTGAGATTAAGGAAGAAGCCTCACTCGGTCTAAGTGACCGTTTGAGAGAGGGAAAGGGTTGAAAGAGACCCGGTCTTTGTGACCACCTCAATGGGGACTAGGTTCATTGGAACCGAACCTCGGTAAAACAAATCACCGTGTCATCCGCTTTACTTTCTTGGTTGATTTGTTTTCCCTCTCTCCCGGACTCGGATTTTATTCTAACGCTAACCCCGGCTTGTAGTGTGTTTAAAGTTGTAAATTTCAGTTTCCGCCTGTTGGGGACTTGTTCTCAAATGCTATAAATTAAGAACAAGGCAACATAAAATTTTTAAACGTTAATGCCCTTCGTCCGCTGAAGCATTATCTCCCCAAGGATTTAATGAACTTCGGACAAAGGTCGCAGGCAAAATATCACGAAGGTCATACCTTCGTGATTAGACTTATACAACAATGTAAAATGAAGTATAACATGTAAAACATATGTTAGAAATAGATAATATTATTAGTATATTTCATTATATGGATCTGAATATTAAAACATAATATTTAGGTGCATTTATACCTTTTCCTTGACGGAAAACAATAATTCCAGTGTGATGCGTCAGCAATTACAAGATTGTATGAACAGTACAGGGGTACTGTTTATCTATTTATAGACACAGGACACAGCCTATGTAAAATTACATTTATGCCCTTTATAATCAATTACAATACTGACACAAAACATCATGGGTCTTTGAGTCATTTCATCTTTAAGTCAGTTCGCCCCCCTTCGTCTTGAGATTTGTCACTGTGTCGAAGCTCTATCGGTGGTAACTCCGGCGCTGCTTCTGAAAGGATCTGCCGAAGGTGTTTTCCTCTTTTAGGATCTTCGGCTATGAAGCATTCCCCCAACAGTAGCCCCTTCGCGGTGCTAGATCGTTTTTCGTAACGAGCTTGATCCGTGAAAAAAATCTTCTAGGCTTCGGGATGTCGAAGATCTAAAAAACACCTTCCCTGAGCTCGTTGGCGAGAAACGACCGCGCGATGTGGCCCCATCTTGCAGCAGTTGCGCGCGCCCTGGCGATTCACCTTCCCGGACCCTGTGGCCCACCGTTCACTGAGTATGGGTGGCTGTTTTTCCGGTGTAGAAGACCTTGACGATTCTCCTTCCCACCTGCGGCACTATATAAACAGACGGGTAGGTGTGAAGTTACCACAGCATTCATTGCTATTGTACTGTTGTGCTGCCAAAAAATTAACCATAGCCGAAGCTTGATCATCATGCTCAAACGAAGCACCGCTTTCGATTCTGCTTTGTGACAAGAGAAAGAACTTCAGAGAAATCGAGAAAATCAACAACTTCAAAAAATTTCGAAAATTTCATAATCAGATGGCAAGAGTGCGTTCTACTGCCAGGATTGACCATGAGGGAGATGAGACCGAAGCTACTGAAACTATTCCAATTTTCGAAGCTATGAAGCGGTCTGGGCTGGCAACATCGGAGGATACACCTGCCGCCGAAGCAGAGCGGGCTGATGCTAAAGAAACTGATTCCGAAGATGATTACAGCAGTGCAGTGCCGAGCAAACCTAGCCACCTGGACTTCGGAAAGTCCACCATCTCCGAAGCTGATCTTCCTAAGTTGGTGAAGTTGGGCTATTTTAGTGAAGCAAAGAAGGAGTTGATTCGTTTTGGTGGAAAAGAAACTATCCCGAAGCCGAGAAAGAATGAAGTAGTGGTTTTCAAAAGTCTTTTTAAAGCTGGTTTAAGATTCCCTTTGAACAAGATGATTGCTGATGTACTGAAGAAATTTGGGATCTACCTTCATCATCTAACCCCTAACGCTATCGTTAGGCTAAATGTTTATATCTGGGCTCTCTGAAGCCAGGGGGTGGAACCATTCGTTGAAGGTTTCTACCGAGTGCACGAACTGCACTACCAGACCAAGGCTAGAGGAGATGGTCTTCATGAAAATTTTGGCTGCTACAACTTTGCTTACCGCAAGACTACAAAGTTTCCAGTGATCAGTTACCGAAGCAAATGGCCAGCTGGATGGAAATCTGAGTGGTTCTACGTCAGCGTTGACGAAGATGAAGATAAGTTGGTCCAAAGTCTGTTAGAATTGATCTTCGGAGAGACCCGACCCCCGTGCAACATGTTACCAGGGAGTCCAAGTCAAATTGCTCTAGCTGAATTTAGAGTGATTGCAGATCATATTGGCACTAGAGACTTGGTGCAAGAATTTCTGGCCTTCAAAGTATTCCTGACTTTGAAGGAGTGGGAAATGCCGAAGCTAAAGGGGAAAAAGAAGAAAGGGGAACTTGTTCGGTTGCCCTACCATTTCAAATTCAAGAAACTTTTCAAAGTACCTTGTCAAGAGTGGCTGGACACAATCGAAGTAATGTGTAATGAAATACTCAGAAATTATTCTAAAAAAGAAGACCAATTGATGACTGCGGCCTTCAGCACCCGTCCGAATTGAAGGCTAAACCGCGTAATGGATGCCCTGGGTTTTGAATATCCTGACTACGAGCGGCTAGATAAGGGTGCTGAAGGCCAAAAGAGAAAAAGAGTAGCTGATGTTCTGAACAAAGACGATGAAGAACAATTGAAAAAGAAAAAGTAGGAGTCTGAGCCAAAAACATGTGTTTCGAAGAATAGAAAAGCTTCGACTCCGAAGCAAAAAGCAATTGACGAAGAAGAAAGAACTCCTGCAACACCCTCTACTACCGAAGTAGAGGAAATTTTAAAGGTAATGACTGAATCTTTGCCTGTCAAGCTAAGTCCACTGGGGCCACAACTGACGAAGCTTTTTCAGAAGGAAAAGGAGCCCGCGAAATCGAAGGAAGCAGCTAGAGCAAAAAAGCAAAGAATCATCACGGTGACAGAAGTCATTGAAAAGACACCACCAGGAGCTTCAGCTCCGAAGGCGCCAGCTGCTAAAAGTTCGACAGGTACTGAAGCTGCACCTTCGGAGGCCATAGATGCCGAAGCTACTAGATCCAAAGATATTAATTTAGAAAGCATGGTTGCTGATATAGATAAAATTCTGCTAGACATGGCCACAGAAGAAGCTGCTGGGGCCACCGAAGAAGCTTCGGCCCCAGAACCCGAGAAAAAGAAAGAAATTGCCGAAGAAACATCGAGAGATGAAATTTTCAATTTTCAAAACTTGGTTGGACAAGAACTTACGAAAGCCGAAAAAGAAGAACTAAAAGAGTATGCCATATCTTGCGGCTATCGACCAGGGGCGGTTCTCTTCGGGGGTGTTGATGATGAGAAGCTAGGCTACATCCGGGATCAGGCCGGAGCTAAGGTTATCGGTACCCTATTAAAGAGTATCGGTTTCCCGAAGCTTGAAGCTGATATTAGCCGCTACCGACGACAGCATATCGTCGGTAGTTTGTTTTATTCCAACTTCAAGGTAAACAATTTCTCTCTAACTTTTTATTTTTCATAACAAAAATGTTTTCTAACAAAAGTTGTTCATGTACAGAGTATGCCACTGAGCAAAGCCTTGAAGATGCAACAGGATCTAGAAGATAAAAAGCACGAGGTTATAATTGAGAACTTATAAAACAAAATAAAAGAACAATCAACCGCTTTTGAGAAGAAAGAGTTCGAACTCCAGACAACTGAAGGCTTATTAGCAGAAGCCGAAGCTAAAATAACAGAACTGAATACGAAGCTTCTCTGCCAGTCAGAAAGTTTCGAACAGGAAAAGCTGAAGCTTAATGAAAAACTTGAGGCCGAAGTCCATAAGGGTTTAGATTTGAAAAATCATTAATAAGCCTTCAAAACAAATGTTTGGAATTCAGCAATCAATGTGTTCAAGGGCTGAAGAAGGTATTTTATTCGGTCGGGGCCAGTAGTGAAAAATTTACTCCTTCAGCTGAAGATCTACCAGGAGCCTTCGAACACATCGAAGGTGAGATTGATGACCTCGATGATGTTATTGCTAGACACGGTGACTTCTGTGCCCTGGTAGCTTCTCGGGGCACCGCTGCTGCGTTCCTGAAATCTGGCTGTGAGCACGAAATTCATCAACAGACCCAATTTTAGCCTATCACCAGCAGTTCTGGATGATATCCCCAGCCTCGCCCGAAGCATTGGGAATAAATTTATAAAGGTGGTATGGACAAAGGGTGGGCGAGAGAAAGCTGGTGACGAAGCTCGGAGTCATCTTAAACCGGTAGCAAAATCATACCTTCGTGCTTACCTCTTTTTTCGAAATTGAATTTTGCTTATAATACTTTAATTCGTGTAGGATGATGAAGCCGAAACCAAAGCTTGAAGAGTAAAAAGATGACGCCGAAGTTTTTACTGGATGACAATGCTGAAGCTGAAGCTCAATGAATATCGATGAAGCTTAAATAAATGACTGTAGAAGAGATTCTAAAAAACTTTTTGTAATAACTTTTACAAATGTAATTAAATTGTATTCTGTGAACTATGTCCATACCTTGTAATATATTCTTACCTTTCCGTCAATGTGTGAAGTGCTTTGGTGTGGACAAAATTATCATTTTTGAGCCGAAGGCGAAAAAACACCTTCCCTTCTTTTCGTACGCAGCTGTGACGGAACCTCCCAAGTAATCAGGCCCACCTACAGTTGTCCTTGTCTAACAGACATCAGACACCCTGTAGATGTTCCTAAGTTACTTGACAAGCTCGGTATCTTTCCCGACCTTACCAGGAACGTTTCACCCGTCTTGCAGACATTACAGAACATCGGAGATATAGAAGTGCGGAAGCAATTACATAAACTTACATTTATTTAGAAAGTAAGATCAAGTTTCTTATTACAGACCAGAGCTATAAACGAGTGCTGAGTACACATATCAAGGGAGGCAAAAACTCCTCCCAAAAACTATCAAACAAAAAGAGCCTATGTGGAGGACCAAGTCCTCCCGTATCTTCATTCTTGTTTTTCTTCATTAGATACCACCTTGGAGCAAAAGCAACAAAAATTTGTCTCTTCCTCACCTAAAAACAACAAAGGGATAAACCCTGAGTATGGAATTACTCAGCAAGTCTTACCCGACTAAGGAAAAGACTCTCAAGGGTATGCTGGATAAATAGGAGTCAAGGAGAGGCTTTAGCAAAAATCAACTTATACTTTTGCAGAAGCAGCTTACTAAAGTGAGTCCTTACTTTCAATCTTTTAATGCCAGATTAAGTATTAATAGACTCTATTTGCAGCTGGTCTAATTTCACCATCTCATCAATACAACATCATTTTTATTGATAAAGTTCACATCCAGACTTAGGTTGTAGGTCAGTGACCAAGTCTTCATAACCGCGAAGGTACGGCGATCCGAATCGATTATACTCAGCTGAGGATCTCCAATCACACGACATATGTAGCACTTAACCCTTGCATATGTCAACCCGCCACCGGGGTTCTTAAGACCGGATCAGGTTCACACAAACCGAGAGCACAGATACACCACCGTCCAGCCTCTTGCCACGGAGGGTACACGCTACTCTCGCCACCGCTCCACTCCCATTTCGTGTTATCTTATTCCGGCCTTAGTCTGCCCGAGGCAAGGCTTACCCATGACGAGGCATGTGACCAGTTAAAGGGTCCTCGATCAGCAGGCCTACATACGCATCCAATCCTTAATCAACCTGGGTAGAACATCACCTGTTCCTACCCCCAGGTCACAATTTACGTATCTCCATCCTTAGGATTGTGTCTGTTCCTTAGGATGAAAGAGCATCACAGGGAACTTTGCAGTAAGATCCCACCATTGCTCCAAATGAAAAATATTCTTGCAGGTAGAAGCCATCCTTTCTCGAGTTAAATTAAGGATAACCTCTATCTACAAGATCTAAGCAAGGCTAAGCATTTTTGTAAATCATAATTTTGATACTTCACAGAAGTATCTATAAAGGTATGGATATCAAGGAAAGCAATGCATCAAAGGGTTTCAAGTAACTCCTATGAACCTAATGCACATTTCACTAGACTTAAGTGTGCGAAAAGTATTTAAAAACACAAGGAAAAGGGTTGCATGCACCGGGGCTTGCCTTTGTTATCAGGTGAGTCAGGCTCGGACTCGCAGTTGTCGAAGTAGAGCCAAGTCCTTGCCCGAGATTCCAAAGGTGGTGGTGTCTTCTCTTCAGTCACTTCACTCTCTCCTTCGTTCTCTAAATATAACCATATAGGTATATATATAAGAATGAATGCCATGGGATGCTCATGAGGATGCAAAGATAATATAAACTTATTATCTATGTCTTGAGTACAACTTTCCTTCACGGTACTCCGAGAACCTAGGGTTTCCGGAGTCGGTAAAGGAGTTCATGGAGCAGGGGGGGTGGTTTTGGGTTTAGTGATCAAACAAGGTCCAAATCAACTCAAATTCTACCCAAGGCTTCTAAATATTGTTTTAAGTTCACATAAAAATTTTGAGCATTTATGGAATTACCATTTATCTTTTAAAAATCCAGAATTACTTCTTTAGGCTATTTTAAATGCTCTAAAATTCTTTGTTCAAACTAAAAATCATAAAACTATTTTTATTAAATACTATGGAAAATAACAAGCCTAGGAAAATTGGTCTCATATTTTTAGGATTTTTCTACTATTTTCTACAGATTTCTAAAGCTCTGCTGGAAATAGAAAAAAGAAAACAATGAATAGGCCTGGGCCAAAACCAGCCCAAGTCGGCCCAATAGCAGCGGAATTGCGCCCGCGCGCGCATGACCAAGTGAAAGGGAAATGTGCCCTTGGGCCATTTCTAAGTATTTTGGTGATTGAGTGCCAACACATGTGCTTAATTGTGAAGTTATATACATGGATGAACAAGGTGCAAATCATGAGATAAAGGTATGTTTCTAAGCCTTAGTACATTGGTTTTGTGGACTAACATATTTGTCTAAGTGTTAGAAACAGAAAGAAGAAAAAGAGAAAAGGGGAGAGAAAGACTTGGCTGTGTGCAGCCAAGTCTCAGCTCGGTCTGGAGCACCGGACTGTCCGGTGTGCACCGGACAGTGTCCGGTGTGCCAGGCTGCCTCGACTCGAACTGGCTGCTCTCGGGAATTCGCCGACGGCGTACGGCTAAAATTCACCGGACTGTCCGGTGTGCACCGGACTGTCCGGTGAGCCAACGGTCGGCCAGGGCCAACGGTCGGCCGCGCAATCCGCGCGGGACACGTGGCCGAGCCAACGGTCGGAAGACGGCACCGGACTGTCCGGTGTGCACCGGACTGTCCGGTGCGCCAACGGCTCGCAGATCCCCAACGGCCTGCAACGGTCGGCAGCGCCAGAAAAGGAAACAAATCGGGCACCGGACAGTGTCCGGTGTGCACCGGACTGTCCGGTGCCCCCGAAGACAGAAGGCAAGGATGGCCTTCCAGATTTGTTCTCAACGGCTCCTAGCTGCCTTGGGGCTATAAAAGGGACCCCTAGGCGCATGGAGGAGGATACCAAGCATTCCTACAACACTTCTAAGCACCAAGACATCGATCTCACGCATTCGTTTCATTGTGACAGCATATAGAGCTCTTGTGGAGTTGTGAACTCTTTGTGTTGCGTTGCGAGCTCTTGTTGCGACTTGTGTGCGTGTTGTTGCTCTGATTTCCGAGTCTTGTGTGCGTTGATCATTCCCACCTTACTCCGTACTTCTTTGTGAATCTTAAGTGTAAGGGCGAGAGGCTCCAAGTTGTGGAGATTCCTCGCAAACGGGATATTGAGGAGAAAAGCATAACACTGTGGTATTCAAGTTGATCATTGGATCACTTGAGAGGAGTTGAGTGCAACTCTCGTCCGTTGGGACGCCACAACGTGGAGTAGGCAAGTTTTGTACTTGGCCGAACCACGGGATAAATCACCGTGTCATCTCTGTGTTGAACTTCTTGTGATTATCATCTTCGCTCTAGCCACTTGGCATTAACTGTGCTAACACTTAATCAAAGTTTTGTGGCTTAAGTTTTTGAAGTTTACAGGATCACCTATTCACCCCCCCCCTCTAGGTGCTCTCAATTGGTATCAGAGCCGTTCTCTTCACAAAGGGACTAACCGCCCGAAGAGATGGATCCTAAGGGGAAGGGTATAGTGATCAACGACAAAGAGAAGGAGACCTTCGTCAACGAGCCGAAGGACGACAAGCCTACCGACTCCGGCTCGGGTCATAGGCGAAAAGATGGGAAGAAGAAGAAGACAAGACGCATCAAGGAGATTGTCTACTATGACAGCGATGAGTCTACTTCTTCCCAAAAGGATGAGGACAACGACTACAAACAAAAGACGGTTAACTCAAACTTTTCTTTTGATTATTCGCGTATTCCGCATAGCTCAAATACTCATTTGCTCCCCATTCCACTTGGCAAACCTCCTCACTTTGATGGAGAGGATTACGGATTTTGGAGCCACAAAATGCGTACTCACCTGTTTTCTCTCCATCCAAGCATTTGGGAGATTGTGGAAAGTGGAATGAAATTTGATAGCTCGGATAGCCCTATGTTTATTAATGAACAGATTCATAAAAATGCACAAGCTACTACTGTGTTGCTAGCCTCTTTGTGCAGGGACGAGTATCACAAGGTGAGCGGCTTGGACAGTGCCAAGCAGATCTGGGACACCCTCAAGATTTCTCATGAGGGGAACGACGTCACCTTGCTCACCAAGATGGAGTTGGTGGAGGGAGAGCTTGGACGGTTCGCAATGATAAGGGGGGAGGAGCCGACACAAACATACAATCGGCTCAAGACCCTTATCAACAAGATAAGAAGCTACGGGAGCACGCGATGGACGGATCACGACGTCGTCCGCCTAATGCTAAGGTCATTTACCGTTCTTGATCCTCACTTGGTGAACAATATACGTGAAAATCCCAGGTACACCAAGATGTCGCCCGAAGAAGTTCTTGGGAAATTCGTTAGCGGGCGAATGATGATCAAGGAGGCGAGGTATGTGGACGACGCCTTGAATGGTCCGATCAACGAGCCGCAACCCCTTGCTCTTAAGGCAACACGAAGCAAGGAGGAGCTACCCAGCAAGGTGGCACAGATTGAGGCGGCCGGACTCAATGATGAAGAGATGGCTCTCATCATCAAGAGATTTAAGACGATGCTTAAAGGTCACAAGGGACAACCAAGCAAGACCAAAGCCAAGGGGAAGCGCTCATGCTTCAAATGCGGTAAGTTTGGTCATTTCATTGCTAACTGTCCCGATAATGAAAGTGACCAGGAAAAGGGGAACAAAAGAGAGAAGAAGAAGCAATACAAGAAGGCAAAAGGCGAGGCACATCTAGGAAAGGAGTGGGACTCGGATTGCTCCTCCTCCGACTCCGACAATGAAGGACTCGCTGCCACCGCCTTCAACAAGTCTTCCCTTTTCCCCAACGAGCGTCTCACATGCCTTATGGCAAGGGAGAAGAAGGTGAGTACTCAAGACTCTACTTATGCTTCTTCTAGTGATAGTGAGACTAGTGATGATGATGACATAGATTATTCATGCTTGTTCAAGGACTTGGATAGATCTAAGATAGATAAAATCAATGAGTTGATTAATGCCTTGAATGATAAGAATATACTTTTAGAAAAGCAAGAGGATTTGTTGTATGAAGAACATGATAAATTTGTAGAAGCACAGAAATCTCATGCTCTAGAAGTTAAGAGAAATGAAATGCTTTCTTGTGAATTATCTTCTTGCCATGAGACAATTTCTAAATTAAGGAGCATTAATGATGATTTAAATGCTAAGTTAGAGATTGCTAGTAGATCTACCTCTTGTGTAGAAAATGTTGTAACGTGCGCTAGGTGTAAAGATATTAACACTGATGCTTATAATGAACACCTAGCTTGCATTTCTAAATTAAATGAAGAGGTAGCTAGTCTTAATGCCCAACTTGAGACTAGCAAAAATGATTTTGAGAAACTAAAATTTGCTAGGGATGCCTACACGGTTGGTAGACACCCCTCAATTAAGGATGGTCTTGGCTTCAAGAGAGAGGCCAAGAACTTAACAAGTCATAAGGCTCCCATCTTCGTCAAGGAGAAAGGGAAGGCCCCTATGGCTAGTAATTCTAAAAGGAACCATGCTTTCTTATACCATGATAGGAGATATGCTAGAAATGCTTATAATGATTTTGATTCACATGTTTATGATTTTCATGCCATGTTTGCCTCTAGTTCCTCTCATAAGCATGATAGAGATATGAGTAGGAGAAATGTTGCGCATGTGTCTAGGAGAAATTTTGCTCATGTTCCTAGAAAAGTTGTAAACAAACCTTCTACCATTTATTATGCTTGCAATACTCCCTTTGCTATTTGTAGAAAGGGTAAGAAGGTAGTTGCTAGGAAATTAGGGGCTAGATGCAAGGGAGATAAATCTTGCATTTGGGTCCCTAAAGATATTTGTGCTAACCTTGCAGGACCCAACATGAGTTGGGTACCTAAGACCCAAGCCTAAATTTGCCTTGCAGGTTTATGCATCCGGGGGTTCAAGCTGGATTATCGACAGCGGATGCACAAACCATATGACGGGGGAGAAGAAGATGTTCACCTCCTACGTCAAGAATAAGGATTCCCAAGATTCAATTATATTCGGTGATGGGAATCAAGGCAAGGTAAAAGGGTTAGGTAAAATTGCAATTTCTAATGAGCATTCTATATCAAATGTATTCCTAGTGGAGAGTCTTGGATATAATTTGCTATCTGTTAGTCAATTATGTCAAATGGGATATAATTGTTTATTTACAAATGTAGATGTGTCTGTCGTTAGAAGATGTGATGGTTCACTAGCTTTTAAGGGTGTACTAGACGGCAAGCTTTATTTAGTTGATTTTGCAAAAGAAGAGGCCGGTCTAGATGCATGCTTAATGGCTAAGACTTGCATGGGCTGGCTGTGGCATCGCCGCTTAGCACATGTGGGGATGAAGAACCTCCACAAGCTTCTAAAGGGAGAACACGTGATAGGTCTAACAAATGTTTATTTCGAAAAAGATAGACCTTGTGCAGCTTGTCAGGCAGGTAAACAAGTGGGAGGAGCACATCACAGCAAGAATGTGATGACCACGTCAAGACCTCTGGAGTTGCTGCATATGGACCTCTTCGGACCCGTCGCCTATCTAAGCATAGGAGGGAGTAAGTATGGTTTAGTTATTGTTGATGACTTTTCCCGCTTCACTTGGGTGTTCTTTTTGCAGGATAAGTCTGAAACTCAAGGGACCCTCAAGCGCTTCCTCAGGAGAGCTCAAAATGAGTTTGAGCTCAGGGTGAAGAAGATTAGGAGCGACAACGGGTCCGAGTTCAAGAACCTACAAGTGGAGGAGTTTCTTGAGGAGGAAGGGATCAAGCACGAGTTCTCCGCTCCCTACACACCACAGCAAAATGGTGTGGTAGAGAGGAAGAACAGGACGCTAATCGATATGGCGAGGACGATGCTTGGAGAATTCAAGACCCCCGAGTGCTTTTGGTCGGAAGCCGTGAACACGGCTTGCCACGCCATCAACAGGGTCTACCTTCACCGCCTCCTCAAGAAGACGTCATATGAGCTACTAACCGGTAACAAACCCAATGTATCGTACTTTCGTGTATTTGGGAGCAAGTGCTACATTCTAGTGAAGAAGGGTAGAAATTCTAAGTTTGCTCCCAAAGCTGTAGAAGGGTTTTTGTTAGGTTATGATTCAAATACAAAGGCGTATAGGGTCTTCAACAAATCATCGGGTTTGGTTGAAGTCTCTAGCGACGTTGTATTTGATGAGACTAATGGCTCTCCAAGAGAGCAAGTTGTTGATTGTGATGATGTAGATGAAGAAGATGTTCCGACGGCCGCTATACGAACCATGGCGATTGGAGACGTTCGGCCACAGGAACAAGATGAACGAGATCAACCTTCTTCCTCAACGACCGTGCATCCCCCAACTCAAGACGACGAACAGGTTCATCAAAAGGAGGCGTGTGATCAAGGGGGAGCACAAGATGATCATGTGATGGAGGAAGAAGCGCAACCGGCACCTCCAACCCAAGTTCGAGCGATGATTCAAAGGGATCATCCCGTCGACCAAATTCTGGGTGACATTAGCAAGGGAGTAACTACTCGGTCTCGATTAGTTAATTTTTGTGAACATTACTCTTTTGTCTCCTCTATTGAGCCTTTCAGGGTAGAGGAGGCCTTGCTAGATCCGGACTGGGTGTTGGCCATGCAGGAGGAACTTAACAACTTCAAGCGCAATGAAGTTTGGACGCTGGTGCCTCGTCCCAAGCAAAATGTTGTGGGAACCAAGTGGGTGTTCCGCAACAAACAAGACGAGCACGGAGTGGTGACAAGGAACAAGGCTCGACTTGTGGCAAAAGGTTATGCCCAAGTCGCAGGTTTGGACTTTGAGGAGACTTTTGCTCCTGTGGCTAGGCTAGAGTCCATTCGTATCTTGCTAGCATATGCCGCTCACCATTCTTTCAGGTTGTACCAAATGGATGTGAAGAGCGCTTTCCTCAACGGGCCAATAAAGGAGGAGGTGTACGTGGAGCAACCCCCTGGCTTCGAGGATGAGCGGTACCCCGACCACGTATGTAAGCTCTCTAAGGCGCTCTATGGACTTAAGCAAGCCCCAAGAGCATGGTATGAATGCCTTAGAGATTTCTTACTTGCTAATGCTTTCAAGGTTGGGAAAGCCGATCCAACTCTTTTTACAAAGACATGTGATGGTGATTTGTTTGTATGCCAAATTTATGTCGATGACATAATATTTGGTTCTACTAATCAAAAGTCTTGTGAAGAGTTTAGCAGGGTGATGACGCAGAAATTCGAGATGTCGATGATGGGCGAGTTGAACTACTTCCTTGGGTTCCAAGTGAAGCAACTCAAGGACGGCACCTTCATCTCCCAAACGAAGTACACGCAAGATCTGCTAAAGCGGTTTGGGATGAAGGACGCCAAGCCCGCAAAGACACCGATGGGAACCGACGGACACACCGACCTCAACAAAGGAGGTAAGTCCGTTGATCAAAAAGCATACCGGTCAATGATAGGGTCTTTACTTTATTTATGTGCTAGTAGACCGGATATTATGCTTAGCGTATGCATGTGTGCTAGATTTCAATCCGATCCTAAGGAGTGTCACTTGGTGGCGGTGAAGCGAATTCTTAGATATTTAGTCGCTACGCCTTGCTTCGGGATCTGGTATCCAAAGGGGTCTAACTTTGACTTAATTGGGTACTCAGATTTCGACTATGCTGGATGTAAGGTCGATAGGAAGAGTACATCAGGGACGTGCCAATTCTTAGGAAGGTCCCTGGTGTCATGGAACTCTAAGAAACAAACTTCCGTTGCCCTATCCACCGCTGAGGCCGAGTACGTTGCCGCAGGTCAGTGTTGCGCGCAACTACTTTGGATGAGGCAAACCCTCAGGGACTTTGGCTACAATCTGAGCAAAGTCCCACTCCTATATGATAATGAGAGTGCTATCCGAATAGCGGAAAATCCTGTTGAGCACAGCCGCACAAAGCACATTGACATCCGGCATCACTTTTTGAGAGACCACCAGCAAAAGGGAGATATCGAAGTGTTTTATGTTAGCACCGAGAACCAGCTAGCCGATATCTTCACCAAGCCTTTAGATGAGAAGACCTTTTGCAGGCTGCGTAGTGAGCTAAATGTCTTAGATTCGCGGAACTTGGATTGAAATATAGCATACATGTATTTATGCCTTTGATCATGTTCATTTTTGCATCTTGTTGCTTATTATGGTGCTCAAGTTGTACAAACACTCCCTGGACCTCACAAGTCCGTTGCAAAGTGATGCACATGTTTAGGGGGAGATGTGTTACAACTTGACCCTTTGAGACTAACCATATGTTTGAGTTTGTTTGATTTAGTCTCAATGAAGAATTGAAAGGGAAAAGGTGGACTTGGACCATGCAAGACTTCCACTGCACTCCGATGAGAGGGTAACTTATTCCAAGTCCATCTCATGAACTCTTATTGCCATTTGCTCTTAATTGAAGATTTTGGTGAGGCAATGGGGTTAAAAGGGCCAAAATTGATTCCGTTTTGGTGTTTGATGCCAAAGGGGGAGAAAATAAAGGCCAAAGCAATAAATGGATCAGCTACCACTTGAGAGATTTTGAAAATAGTAGAATAGAGTTTTTGGTTGTTTTTGGTTGTCAAAACTCTCTTTGTTGTCTCTCTTTTCAAAGTTGGCTTCTTTCGGGAGAAGTATTGATTATGGGAAAAAGGGGGAGTTTTTTGAAATCTTTGATCAATATCCTTTGGAATGACTCTCTTTATGTTTCAACATGTGTGTTTAACTTAGAGATAGAAATTTGAGTTTGATTTCAAAAACAAACCAAGTGGTGGCAAAGGATGATCCATATATGCCAAAATTGAATAAAACTTAAATTTATTTTATTTGAAGTGAGTTTGCACTTGTTCTAGTTGCTTTATGTTGTGTTGGCATAAAACACCAAAAAGGGGGAGATTGAAAGGGAAATGTGCCCTTGGGCCATTTCTAAGTATTTTGGTGATTGAGTGCCAACACATGTGCTTAATTGTGAAGTTATATACATGGATGAACAAGGTGCAAATCATGAGATAAAGGTATGTTTCTAAGCCTTAGTACATTGGTTTTGTGGACTAACATATTTGTCTAAGTGTTAGAAACAGAAAGAAGAAAAAGAGAAAAGGGGAGAGAAAGACTTGGCTGTGTGCAGCCAAGTCTCAGCTCGGTCTGGAGCACCGGACTGTCCGGTGTGCACCGGACAGTGTCCGGTGTGCCAGGCTGCCTCGACTCGAACTGGCTGCTCTCGGGAATTCGCCGACGGCGTACGGCTAAAATTCACCGGACTGTCCGGTGTGCACCGGACTGTCCGGTGAGCCAACGGTCGGCCAGGGCCAACGGTCGGCCGCGCAATCCGCGCGGGACACGTGGCCGAGCCAACGGTCGGAAGACAGCACCGGACTGTCCGGTGTGCACCGGACTGTCCGGTGCGCCAACGGCTCGCAGATCCCCAACGGCCTGCAACGGTCGGCAGCGCCAGAAAAGGAAACAAATCGGGCACCGGACTGTCCGGTGCCCCCGAAGACAGAAGGCAAGGATGGCCTTCCAGATTTGTTCTCAACGGCTCCTAGCTGCCTTGGGGCTATAAAAGGGACCCCTAGGCGCATGGAGGAGGATACCAAGCATTCCTACAACACTTCTAAGCACCAAGACATCGATCTCACGCATTCGTTTCATTGTGACAGCATATAGAGCTCTTGTGGAGTTGTGAACTCTTTGTGTTGCGTTGCGAGCTCTTGTTGCGACTTGTGTGCGTGTTGTTGCTCTGATTTCCGAGTCTTGTGTGCGTTGATCATTCCCACCTTACTCCGTACTTCTTTGTGAATCTTAAGTGTAAGGGCGAGAGGCTCCAAGTTGTGGAGATTCCTCGCAAACGGGATATTGAGGAGAAAAGCATAACACTGTGGTATTCAAGTTGATCATTGGATCACTTGAGAGGAGTTGAGTGCAACTCTCGTCCGTTGGGACGCCACAACGTGGAGTAGGCAAGTTTTGTACTTGGCCGAACCACGGGATAAATCACCGTGTCATCTCTGTGTTGAACTTCTTGTGATTATCATCTTCGCTCTAGCCACTTGGCATTAACTGTGCTAACACTTAATCAAAGTTTTGTGGCTTAAGTTTTTGAAGTTTACAGGATCACCTATTCACCCCCCCTCTAGGTGCTCTCACCAAGGCGACTTTGCGCAGATGACCCTGGCGCCTTGAATAAACACAGAAGAAACCCTCGCACTATTTCGGGAAGTCACTGACATTATCAGAAAGGCCCCTGCGTTCTTATTCTTTTACACGCCGACACCCTCGACGGCGGACGGCGTCGTGCGGAGCTCCGACGAGCACGCGCATCGGACAAATTGCTCAAAGACTGACGCCCATCTTTGGCCGAACCCAAATTCAAGATCTAGTGAGCGTTTTCCCTCCACTAATTCCAGGAATGGCTATTCAGTTTGCGCTGGCCACGGTGACCGCGGGTATCGGGGAAGAACACGAGCGTTCACGGCAACCCAGGGTGGTCTAGCTCAATTAGGTGGGTCATAGAGCTTGAAGAGGGTCTAAGGACTCTAGAACAAGCAACTGGGACACTGGGACTAACCTGAGTTGGGCTGGCCACGGGGAGGTGTTCATCGCGGCGGCGGAAACCGAATTGGGGGGAATCCAAAATTCGAGCTCTCAGGTGAACAATTGAGGATGATATCTGGTGGCTGGGTGTGTGATGACCTTGCAGAGCTCACGGTGGCTTCAATTTATAGGGGGCGATAGCGGTGGCCGGGAATTTGGGTTAAGCGCGGTGGCGGCCGGAGGGAACATGGACACAGGAGCAAGGGATGGGTGGCTTTCACCGTGGCGCTTCCTCCGGTGATCACCGGACATGCACCCAGTGAGTCACAACGACGAGGACCAGCGCACAAATACGTGGCACGTAACGGCGACAGCACGACGGCGGTGAGACTTATCTGGTCGACCGACGGGGGGGGGGGGGGAACGGCAAGCGTAGCCACAACTCGAGCGCAAGAGGATCGGACGCCGAGATTCTTACTGAGCCGTGCTTATCCGATGGCCATGGCGCACGAATCACGGCGAGCGGTGATCAACGGCGATGGTCTACCGGCGACAAGTAGGGGGCGGAATTGGGATCTTTTTCAGTTGAACATTTACTGTACCATGGTGATCTCCTATTAGATGAACTGACAGAGCATTTTGAAGCTTAGTTTTCTCTCAATTTTGAATGGCAACTTAGCCCAAGCTCTGCATCAAGGTTGTAATACTACATACCAGCTACAACTTTGCTACATGGTATTGTCACAAAAAGTCACTGCATCATGTCTGAAATTGGGTTTGAAGTTGGTGGTAATTCACTGTTAGTCTGAAAATTCAGACCAAACCAGTCTGACAGCCAGTTTTGGACTGGGTTTTCTCCAAATTTCTCATCACAACTATGCTTACACTCTTTAGCAAAGTTGTTCTCCTATAATTGGTCTTCAACTTTGATGTGGTGACCTAGGGCAAAAACCCAATACTTTGTAAGTTACAAAGCCCCAAAGTTGAGCCCATTCACTGATTTTCAGACTTAGAATAAAACTCAAATGAGGTCCATTTTGCATTTAAGTCCAAAACTTAGGGTTTGGCCTTCAAATCCACATATTTGTGATCCAATTGACTTAAAACACTTATTTGACTTGGTTTTTGCACTTTAGCCCAAAAGTGGACAAATTTTGCACTTAGGTCCCTAGGGTTTGGTTTTAGGGTTTCCCAGGGTTCCAATTAAGGTTTTTGGTATCCCAGGGGTATAAATGTGATTCAATTTGGTGTTTGGGGATATTTTATGACTTTTTCTCAAAAGCCCTAAGGTTTTTCTCAACTTGGGTTAAGTTTTACCCCTTTAATCACTATTTAGGGTTAAGTCCTTTAACCAGGGTCCTATTTGTAAAACATCAAAACAATACAACTTGTTTGAAATTTTTGCCTAGTGAATGCACTCTAGGTGTGTCAAACATATGCAATGCCCATGCTCATGATGCCATGCTCAAGTTTTAGTTATAGTAACACCAGGGGTGTTACATCCTTCCCCCCATAAAAGAATCTCGTCCCGAGATTTAAAGTCCTAGGGTGAGTAATGGAAAAGGAAATGTGTCACATTTTTATTTCCTTATTTCTGGTACAAGGCAGGGGTGGTGTGGGGGCTCATTCCTTTACTATACAGCTATACAAACTTTACAACTTACAAGAGGCTAAAAAGCCTGGGAAATTCTATCTAAGAAGTCTTGGGTTTCCCATGTAGCCTCATCTTCCGAATGCTGGTTCCACTGTATCTTATAAAACTTAAGAGTCTTTCTCCGAGTAACCCTGTCCTTTTGATCCAGAACTCGAACGGGATGTTCCGAGTATGTTAAATCTGGTTCCAGGACAACATCAGTCACTTCAACGGTTCGATCGGGAACCCGAAGACACTTCTTCAATTGTGACACGTGGAACACATTATGCACAGCAGACAATGTTTCGGGGAGCTGAAGTCGGTATGCCACTGGTCCACATTGCTCAAGTACCAGGAATGGACCAATGTATCTGGGTGCAAGTTTTCCTTTAACCCCGAAACGCGATACACCCTTCATTGGTGAAACTTTCAAGTAGACATAGTCGTCTACCAGAAAACATAAGGGTTGTCGTCGTCGGTTTGCATAACTCTTTTGTCGAGTCTGAGCTTTCTTCATATTATGAATAATTTTCTGAACCTTTTCTTCGACCTCATTCACCCCATCAGGCCTAAAGAAGTATCTTTCTCTAGGTTCAGACCAATTTAGCGGGATTCGACGTTGTCGCCCATACAGAGCTTCAAAGGGTGCCATCTTGATACTTTCTGATAGCTATTATTGTATGAAAACTATGCTAAGGACAAACATTCATCCCATTTTTGTGGGAATTCCAGAACACATGCCTGTAGCATATCTTCCAGTATTTGGTTTACCCTCACAGTCTGCCCACTGGTTTGAGGATGATAGGCCGAACTGTGGAGCAACCTAGTACCCAGGGATTTATGAAGTTCTTCCCAAAATTTGGATACGAATTGCGATCCATGATCCGACACTATGGTCCTCAGAACACCGTGCAGACTAAGAATACGAGCAATGTTCAATTGGGTATAGACAGTAACTGGGGATTGGTCTTGACTGGCAGAATATGAGAAATTTTCGTAAGCCGATCAACAATAATCCAGTTAGAGTCATACCCCTTTTATAGTCCTGGGTAATCCCACGATAAAGTTCATACAATATCTTCTCCTTTCCGTGTTGGGATAGGTAAGGATTGTAATGGACCAACAGTCTTCATGTATATGGCCTTGACATGTTTACAAGTGTCACATCTAGCCCCATAGTATGAAATTTCAATTTGCATCTTTGCCCACCAGAAGAACACATAAGGTTCCATGTGTGCAACTTGCTTCTTATGATGACACTGTACTATCTGAGTCTGTTGGGTGGCAATTATGCAACTTTACCCAAATAGAATCAGATGCACCATCTTGGGTAAAACACACAAGAAGAGGTTTACCAACAAGTGGTTACAGTAAGTTCATAGCACACGAGACGGGTGTGAAGGTCGAATAACATCACGGATAACTCGTGTTAGCCAGGGAGTCCAAATCCACGAAAGGCGAGATTGATTCTAGAAAAATCATCAGTGGAGGGATCTAAAAATGCGGATTTTGCAACTAGTCCATTTTATCGGGCACTAGACATGGCTCGACCCAATCACTTATGCTGGAAAAGCATACATGAGACAATCGATCCACGACTAGAGCGATGGTTAGGTGGTTATTGACCGACTTAATCTCGTTTTGGTAAGCACTTTCTTTAGGGTAGGTTGAACCAAAGTGAGTTTAGACAGCTCGATAAAACGATCTCTAGACTCAACATTCGGTCAACAGGCAGTTACAAGTTAGTCAAAACCAACTTGTTGAACTACTTTTGACATTGAGCAAGTCCTCTCAGTATCATCGGTAAGTCAAGGGTTGAGAGTTCACATTTGCAAGTCAAAGGTCATGCATTTGTGTAGAAATCCGGTGGTCCATCCGTTTCTTCAAGCGAGATGAATTATCCACATGGTTAGGGAATACATAGATTAATTAGGAAAGCGAATGAACAAACTCCTGCATTTCAGCAGCAGGGAAAACCAGTCTTCATTTTGGAAGCTAATCAGTTGTTATTCAACACTAAAAAGATCCAAGGCTTCACCTTTACACAAAGAATGCAAAGGGAACTTGTGTAAGTAGTCACTACCAAGATCAAAAGAAATAAGACCACACATGAAAGTGGTATGGCCTTTTGATCCAATGGAAATGACAGATGTTGCTTGATCTCTTTTCAAACAACAAGAAACTGTTTTAAGGAAGGAGTCCACAGAAGGTCACACATCAGTGTAGTTTCATAATGGATCATGACCAGAGACTTTGATACCAACATGCGCCAAGCAGCAGAATCTTGTGTGTACATTCACAGGAGGCTCTCAGTTTCGCCGCGGTACCATAAGTTCTTAACCACGACACCATTACAGAACTGGCACCAATAATGGATCTCACGTGATAAAAACGATTTGTGTAGAGATAACATATTGATATAATCTCATAATGGATTATGACTACTGACTGTGATACAAGCGTGCATCGAGCAGCACAACCTTGTGTGTATACCCACAAGAGGCCCTCGGTTTTGGCGCAGCATCATCAATTTTAGTCATAACGCCAATACCAGACATAACCAATAAGGAATCTCACACAACACAAATAGACTGATCAAGGATGACAAGGTACAAAAGAGACTCCACCTGTAAGTACGATCACAAGTAGAGACCCAAATAGATCATAGCCCAAGGAAGTGAACAAGGTAGGGCCATAACCTAATCTTGATGAAAGAAGTATGATGGGAGACTGTTAATTCAGCCCCAGGTATATTTCTATGCCCATCATAGAGATTACAAGGTCAAGGACTAGTATCTGATTAGATACGGAGGGAAAACAATCATCAAATTAAGTTGGTATGCCTTTGATAGATATGGGGAAACCAAAGGCATCAAATTCAAGAAAATACTCGGACAGGTCTTTTCTTAGGTTAGGTTAATAAGGCAACATGGTGATCCACATGGAATATTCAAGGAAATAGCCATCTTAACTCTTGAATTTTGAGAAACTACTATAGATATTAAAAGTTGCTTCATAAACTGGCAGTCGTTTCTTACACCATAGTCATATAAAAGCTCACATGCTACATGATCTAGGTAAAACAGGAAAACTCTTTCCAACAAAGTTTAACCTGTTTTTCTTACCAAACTGGTCTATCTACACCTACCTTATTACATTGATCTACTACATCTTTTCTAGCTACATCATATGCTAGATGTTTGTTGCCATTCTTCCAAGGGACCCTTAGTCCGTCGGTGCAGGAGTAGGATAAAAGGCAACATTGAGCCTATGCACTGCTTGCTGCAGACGGTTGACAAGCTGTTGTGCTACTTGAAACTCCATGGGATGAGCACGATTCAATTCTTTGATCGCCTGATCCTGATGGCTTATGAAGCTCATGGTTTCCTTAAGGTCTTCTCTAACAGCAACAACATACAGACAAATTTCTTCTTGTTGCTTACTCACAATTTTTAACTTAGAATGAGCATTAGTTAGCTGATGCTCAAGCTCCTTAATGCGATTCTGATCAACTTGGTGTTGCATCTGAAGTTCTGTCACCTGATGCTCTAGTCCAATAACCTGCTCCGCTTGAACCTTCGTTTCCTCAAGTCGTTCTTGTGCTTGAGTACAAGCACTGTTCTTGGCCTTTTCCATCATCTTAAATGCTGCATAGCTCCCAGTGTACAACTGCTGCCACTTTTGACGACTGTGCCCCCGAGTAAGTTGCAACTCTAGCACGGCCATCAAAACTCGAGCAGATGCCGATTCAACAGAATCCTGCCCAATAGGAATGCTTTCCATTAATCGGGCCTGGTGATGATACACCAACGGGTCACTCAAGGCAACTGCAGGGAACAACCTCATGGATGTGGCTTGTATTTCTTCCCTTTTTTGGTAACAAATGGTTGTTAGTACCACTACTAGAAAACCCCCCTTGTATGTACGTTTTAGTTGTAGCGCACACAAAAGCGTCTCTACGGCGGTATATAAAGACGTTATTTGAAACAATTTTAAGAACGCATCAAAATGTTACGGTATTTGACACGCTTTCAACGTGAAGAGATACCTAAACACAATTTTTAACACGCTATTAAAATCGTATTAGAATGACACGAAATTAGACACGCTTTCAATCGTCAGTAACCTATAGACACGTTACAAAACACGTATTAAAATCGTCTATAGAAACCTTAAGACGCTTTTTGATATGCAATTAAAAACGTATAAAAATGACATAATTAGACATGCTTTCAATACGTGACTAACATGAAGATACGTCATAAAGCGCATCGAATAACCGTTCTTAGCCACATAGAGATGTTTTTTATGTGATAACAAAATATCTCTAGTTGATATGAAATTAGATACGCTTTTAACCGTTACTACTTGAAGACACGTTTTAATGTGTATTAGCAATTTATCCTTAACCATGTACAGATGTTTTTGGTGTAAAATTTAAAACATGTAACCTACCGAGGTATATTAGTCACCATAGTTGTTGTGTGGTATATCTTCCACTAGAGCTAACGTGGCATATATTATAGGAGGCTAACACTACAAGAAACTGATAAATATTCGTGGGTAAAAGTAAGAACGTGGGTATCCACGTTCTTACTTGAGTTAAGTTCATGAGTTATGTTAAAAACGTGGGTACTCACGTTTTTAATTTAAATTCGTGGGCCCTGGATAAAACCGTCGAACTTAACGAGTTAGGAACGTGGGTACCCACATTTTTAAGTTAAGTTTGTCGGGCTTGTGGACACCGTCAAACTAATCCTGAAAACCTAAATGCAAATCCTACGCGCGCGACTCTCTCTCTCTCTCTCGAGCCTCCTCTCTCTCACCCTGTCTCATCCCGCCCACATGCGCTTCTCTCTCACCAGCGGCAGCCCGCGCCGCCGCCGCGCCACCTCGAGCGGCCGCGCCACCGCAACCGGACCGTGCCGCCACCGCGACCGCGACCGCGCCGCGCCGCCACCGCCACATCACCTCCCTCGCGGTGCTCCGCTCCCACCGCAAGCTCGGGCTCGCCACCAAGCTCATGTCCGCCGCGCAGGCAGCCATGGACCAGGTCTTTGGCGCCGAGTACGTCTCCCTCCACGTCCGCCGATCCAACCGCGCCGCCTTCAACCTCTACACCTCCACTCTCGGGTACCAGATCCACCGCGCAGGCAGCCATGCAGTATTTTGGTTATTATAATCTTGTATTGTGGAAGCACTATTGTCCTTACTATATCTATCTATTTCCGCACTTGTTTAACCCACGGGCTGTTTTATATGTGTTCCTTTTGAATTGCTCGATCCCTTTTGCTGCTCTTCGTCTTCTTCATGGGAATGTATGTTTCCTTTGCTCGGCCTTGCTCTCTGCTGTGCTCTGCTCTAACGTACGCAGCCTCTGGTTGTAGCACACCACACCCCTTCTGTTATTTTGGAGAAACTGGAAGCGTTTCGAGTATGGAATTTGGCACCTAGCTTGAATGCCACCGAAACCATTTTGGAGCTGAGTAGGGCTCATTAAGTGATCTCTGGCAAATGATTGAGCAAGCAATGCAGAACTTGTACTTAGCAAAGTAGGTTTTATGCTTCAAGGTTACGACTGCAGCTACAGCCTAATGTTTCACTACATCAAAATCATACACTTCCTACGGTTTTTTAACTTCCTACAGCTTTTATAACAAACCGTAGGAAATAAATAACTTCCGAGAGGCAACTGGTAGCTCTAGGAAATAAACGTAACTTTCTACGGTATTTTTATAAAAGCTGTAGGAAGTTAGCTTTCACATGCTGACCCGTATGTTCGGTCAAGCGAGCCGCTAACTTCCTAGAGGCGGCCGTAGGAAGTTAGCATGAGCAGCTAACTTCCTACGGCCTCTTCTAGGAAGTTAGCTTTTAGTTGCTGATCCGCAGGTGTGGTCAAACGAGCCGCTAACTTCCTACGGTCTCCTCTAAGAAGTTAGATTTTAGCTTTTGACCAGTCAAACAAAAAGACTGCTTAGGAAGTTATGTAACTTCCTACGGCTTTACTCTAGAAAGTTATATTTTTTATCTTAAACCTATACTCAATCTTATCCTCTTCTAGTGTCTTCCACCAAGACGAAGCAGCCATCGCAGGCCCGCTCCCGCCCACGCCCGCCTCGCCCGACGGCACATCCGCCCCGGCCGCCTCCGGCCCCGCCCCCGCCCCCACCCATCGCGGCCGCCACCGTCCACGTTCGCCGCGGCCGCCCCCGGCCCCGGCCTCGCCCGCCGCGCCCACCTCGCGGTCCGGCTGGCCTTGCCTCCTCCTCCTCGCTTCTGTCAGCCTCAGGCCAACGCGCAGCCCAGGGCCGCCGTCGCCACAGAGGTGAGGTGGAAGGGGCGCAGGGCCTCCGCGCTCGGCTCGCTGCGGCGTGCCGCGGTCAGGCGCAACTACACACGGAAGGACGCCGACACGGCGTGGGAGGAGGAGTTCGAGAGCATCGTCACCCTCGCGGCCACGTCGGAGCGAGAGGGCGCCGCGTTCCACCCATGGGAGCTCGCCTTCTGCGTCGTCAGCGTGAGGTGCCTCTTCCTTTGATTCTCTTCTACTATCTGTGTTGTTCATAATCCTCATAACAATGCACTGAACTATATATACTGTACATCACTAGATGTTTTCGATCAATGTCCCCTGTTGGTTAGTTGCATCATTGCTCACGTGTTTGACTCTGTCCAATGTAAAATTTTGTGTTCAGAATATGGTTTTTTACCAGTTCCCACTCATGGTGTGTTTGAAAAAGGAAAGTTCTCTATAGTTTTTGGATTCTAGCTGGATTTGGATCTAAATTCCTAACGATTTGAGTTCCTATTCCATGGTCTAAACAAGCACTACATTTCTAAGTAAGCAATTCTGATCTGGGTATCCTGTTTATCCATTTTCATTCTACTTTCCAGTTTTTTGTTCTTTGTTGTCCCTTTTGTGGTTGACACTGATGCGGGTGTAGTCCCACTTATCTATTCTGTTAAGTAATGTTTTCTAATTCCTTGAACTTTCCTGTGTCTGTGTAACATTTAGGTACTATATGTTTTAGTTCTCTTGTAAACTGGTAGGAGAAATAATCCGCTCACATTTCATTTCAATTGAAATGGGAAAACACAAGTTGATTCTGATGTCATATGGTCCATGATCAATCATAGGAACTAAATCTCTGTATCCATCTTCCTCTTAGTATGGACTAAGTTTACCTTCCTGACAATAACATATTACCTTGTGATGGTGAGTATTGAATAACGACGTACTAAATGAACAAGATAATTTCCTTGTCAAGTCAATCAGAACATTTTGTTTTTTATTTTAGCTTTGAAAATGTCATCCCTTGGCAACTTTGTGTATATTTCTTTTGAGCTGATTTCATCTTTTCAAGCAAGTCTCATCTTCCTTCTCCATATTTCTTCGGCACAGGATATTAACAAAGGCCCAAAGAACAAACCATCAATTCTGGGAACTGCTTCTCTCAATCTAGCAGATTATGCATTGATGGCTGGAGAGACAATTGAGATAATTCTTCCGTTGTCTATACCTGGTGGTGCACCTGAACGAGCCTCATCCCTTCATGTGAGTATACGATGTGAACTAGAAGTTCTGGTTAATGGTTGTCCTTCAATTTTTTTTAGGAAAAAAACTTTTACTTAGATCACTATACCATGTGACCTTTGATCTTTTTTTTGCAGCTCACTCTGAGTATGGTTGAATTAAGAGCTTTTCAAGAAACATCTGATGCATCACAACGATCTGCTGCAACCTTGCCATTGTCCCCATCATCTGGTGATTCTCTTCCTGGAGGAAAATATGAGGTTTCGGTTATTAAAGCAGGGTTGAGGAAGGTAAAAATTCTCACAGATCTGGTGTCGACACGAAGGCATAAGAAGACTTGCCAGGGAGGTGGCGAAGATAAGTTCTATGTTAACAGTGACAGTGTTGAATATCCATGCGATACTGAGTTTCTTGATGACGATCTAGATGACAGAGTTGAGGAAGTTGAATTTGGAGATTCAACTATCAGGAATTCTTTTAGTTATGGATCTCTGCAATCTGTCAACTATGTTGGTGGCCTAGTTTATGCCCATGCAAAGATTTATGGGGAGCATGAGGACTGGATATATTATAGTAACCGAAAAACTGATGTCGGTTTCCATGTAGAGAAAGTATTGCCATCAACCACATAGAATGGGTTGCTAACTGCTAAGCGCAGTATACTTCCTTGGAGAAAGAGGAAACTGAGTTTACGGTCGCTGAAGGCTAAAGGTGAACCTCTCTTGAAAAAGGCATATGGGGGAAGAGGGAGGTGATGATATTGACTATGATCGACGCTTGCTAACATCATCTGATGAATCTGTTTCAGAGGTAAAATTTTCCTCCTATTTTTAGCATTATAAAACAAGTTATTAGTATATTTCAGGAATTTACTTCAGCTTCACTTTTTTCCCTTTTTAATACATTTTTGGATTTCGGGGATCAAGAGGATATGGATCAGCAAATACTATGGTGTCAGAATTTGGTGATGACAATTTTGTCATTGGAAATTGGGAGTTGAAGGAGATAATTAGCTGTGATGGGCGTATGAAGCTTTCATCCCAGTTGTTCTTTGCATCAATAGAACAGAGAAGTGAGCGAGCAGCTGGGGAGAGTGCATGTACATCACTTGTGGCTGTTATTGCAGACTGGTTCCAAGCAAATCAGAATATTATGCCTATCCAGTCACAATTTGACAGCCTTATCCGTGAAGGATCACTAGAGTGGAGAAACCTTTGTGAGAACAAGACATATAGAAAGCGTTTTCCTGACAAGCACTTTGATCTTGAAACTTTCCTTCATGCCAAAATTCGCCCGCTGACAGTTTCCCCCAGCAATCTTTTATTTGATCTGTCTTATTATGACTATGGATGAGACTTTTGTGATATAATTGATGAGACTATGGATTTAAATATTGTTATGTGATTATGTGTGAGATGTTTTATGTGAAAATATGTTGTGCTATATAGCTGTTGATATATTTGTTATGTTGTGGAATGTGGTATAAAATAAAAATAAACAACATTTGTAATGCTAGTCAAATTAACTTCCTAGAGGCTTATTGGGCCGTAGGAAGTTAGCTCGCTAACTTCCTAGGGGCTACAATCAGCCGTAGGAAGTTAGTCGTAGGAAGTTAGTCAGCTGACGGCGCTGACGACGTGAAGCTACTAACTTCCGAGAACCTACTAACTTCCGAGAGCCTTCTTTGGCTGTAGGAAGTTAGCTAACTTCCTAGAGGGCTCTAGGAAGTTAAGCTAACTTCCGACAAAAAATTTCCGAGAGCCAAACTTCCGAAAGGATGACTTAACTTCCGAGAGTTTAGCTAACTTCCTAGAGTTTAGGGCTAACTTCCTAGGGTTTAGGCTCTAGGAAGTTTACTATTTTGGTGTAGTGTTTTTATGCCTAATTTGTTCTTTTGTTCTAAGCAAGTGATTGTTCCCAGATATGCTAGACCATTCATGACTTTTTATCCACTTGTACATACTTTTTTTTCTGTGGCCTCACAGTGGCATGCTTTTCATTTGCTAGTTTTTAGCAAGTATTGGAGATACAGATACATGCTGCTTTTTTCGTGGAAGAGTGGTGATTTTTTGTCTTCCGAAGGTCAGTAGGATTATTATGCATTCTCAAGTGCTGCTCTGTATATTTTTGCAGATAGTAAATTGCCAAGGCTATTGTAATGGGGGCCAATGGTCATCATGAACTTCGCAGAGGTTGTAATGGCACCGTCTGCAATGGTAGTATAAGACCACTCGATTACTTTGGTGATGTAGATCCATGGACGGCTTGGGCATACAAGCCTCGAATGATCTCGCTCTTGCTGACGGGAACATGCCTTTTAATGTGAGTTCATAGTCTTTTATCTGTGGAACATTTAATAGACACGAACATGCCTTTTTTTAAATAATAATAATATATCATTGGTTATGGCCTGTTGTGGTATTTTTGGACCTTTTTCTTCAATTTGAATCACCATTATATATATTATCCAAAATACTGCAGATGCACATGAATTTTATGTTTGATAAGTATTGTTTCATGTTCTTATCAGTTGGGCAAGTGGTGCTCTCGATCCAGAAAGGAGCTCATCTGCTGATCGTGTTTGGTCAGTCAAGAGGTATTTGTAATGATTTGTCCTCTTCTATTGCTTTTTCTTGCAGCTATATTTTTTTATGAAGCTTCCTTGGTGCTGAACTGAACTCAATATTTCCGATCACCATTTTTCTTAGTCTCATGTGCTGGTTACCATTTTAAGGAGAGCTTCTGGACTAATTTATACTATCTCTTGTTAACAGGGGTGTATTTGCGATGATTGCTGTTTTTTTGGCTTACTCTTTTCTTCAGGCACCTTCAACGTGAGTTACAGAACTCTTTTCCTGACTCTGATTATTGTTTTATATCACCACAATCAAAAGGTAGATTTATGCGTAGAGGTGTCCCCAGGGCTTCATAAGGCAAAAAAGGCACTGAACACCAGCTGCTCAGGATACAGTCATGTAAAAAATTCTGAAAGCATTTTACTTTTTTCACGAAAGTGCCTGACCATGTATTTCATTTTGTGGGGGGGGGGAGTTCGATCACACACATGTCAAAACCCAAAAGAGAGTGTAAACTTCATAAAGCAGTTTACTTGAGCCTTGAGGTACCTCATAGTCATATAGATAGATATAGTAAGGACAATAGTCATTTGGTTATTATAATCTTGTATTGTGGAAGCACTTTTAGAAAATCTGATCTCCTTTAAGCTAAGCTGCAGCAGTATAAAAAAACTCGGCTCGGGAGGGAATGACCGCCCTCCCGGTATAATAATAAGAAGGACCTGAACCACTGGTCCCGACCAAGAACACCAACGAACCCTAGCCCCCAATCACTAACCGGCCGATTACAACTGCTCACTCTGCAAGGAAAATAAACAAGGGCAAGCTATTCTTTAGTACTGTTCTATGTGAAACATGTTTTTGCCTTGAGAGAGGTAAGAACTCCGACCTGACTTGACTCTCTGAAGTGATCAGCTAGCGCTGTGCTTATTGGATGATGTGTTGATTGGCCGAGCCTTCGTGCCTTTAGCTGGCTGTGCTGCTGCCTGTGTCCATCTATTCTAGCGGATTGCAACAACAGGTACACATTGCGTGCTAGTGCTAGCACCGGTAATCGAGTGGTCATCAGGTCGAGAACGAGGTTTGGACTTTATCTGCGAATCAGATCGTTGCTGTTTGATCAGCGACTGGAGGTGCTGTACAGAAGGGGGGGACGGGTAGGTAGTCTCCTTTCATTTTTCTGCTACTGTTTTTCCAATAGTGACGACTGACGAGCAGGTAGTACTAGTCTAAGACTCTAGTAAGTAGCTCGATTCGATACGCCGAAATCAAATATATATAGAAATGGTTGCACAGGACAAAAAATATAAACATGAGCCCGAAAAAGTACGTTTTACTCGCTTCTGTTAGAGAGAGTACAGCCGTTTTTTTGTCACAATGCAGTGCAACTTGTTTAATGTCTATGGCCTGTTGATATCAACAGCTTAACTAGTACAGGGAATGGGAGGATAAACCAAATAATTTGAGTGGTGCGTGCCAAATCCCATCACTTGTGCCCTTATTAAGACAATGTGAAACTACCAAATCTGACGACGGTGCAATATGTCAACTGGAGTACTACATAATCAGCACATATTTTTCTTCCTTCTGATGCGTTACTGTGTCTCGTGGAATGTACGTGAAGGACAGCCGGTGGTGGAAGGAGAAAACATGAAAATTGGTTTTGGAAATGTCCAGATTAGCTGTAGATTTTGACACCTTCACTTATCCACTTGCTCTTGTTACGCAGGAACTTTTATCCAAGTACTCACTCCGCCCTAAATTAAATTTCGTTTTAGTTAATTAATAGATACAATTTTTGATATATATGTTTTATATGAGTCTACGTTCATCTTTATCTATTTAAATATATGTTATTTAACTATATTTCATTTCTCTTGTTACATTGGCACACTCGCAGGCTGTTACAAAAGCCAAGCTAGGTTACGATCCTCTGGAGGTTAATCCAGGAGATATGGTTCGCTTTGCAATGGAGCAGCCACAGGTACCTGAAGTTTTCCTTTTTTTTCTTATCCTGAAGTGACATTATCTCCAATGGAGGTGGTCTAAATACATCTATGGGACACACAAAACTAAATATTACTCCTTGTCTATGATTTTGTGTTTAGTTTTATGGATTGTACTCGTCTTAATTTGAAATATTTGCCTAAATTCATTTTCACCCCATTGTTTCTTTTTCAGACAATGGCTTCGTATTCTGTATCAGACGCTGTTGCAACATACTATCTATACATGACTTATGTCCATCCTTTCATCTTTTCTCTTGCAACCATAATACCTATGTCACCTGATGAGGTACTGCGGAAAGGAAGTGGGACACTTTGTGAAATGCTGCTAATGGTTCAGGTATGTTTAGTGAATATTTTCTGCCATGTTTCAATAACATATGCATCTTGAAGCAATACCTTCATCTAGATCCAGGTGTTTTATATGAAACTCTCAAGTACTTGAGCTGTCAAATTGTGCTGAAGTAGACCTTTCTCCTTTTGCTCTTCTGTTTTTTTATGTGAAATTGGCAATGGTTTTATTTTTATGCCATGCTTTTCCTTCCTGCTCAAGTTCTAAGTATATCATCTGACTTTTTTTGTTACCTTAAGTTGCACCACAGACAGTTTATGTGTTACATAAAGCTTGTTTGCTTCTTAAGAGGATGTAAAATACTCATTTTTAGGAAAAAGTCATGTGGTTTTTTCCCACTCTTGCTTCATTGCTTGTTGTTGGATTTGAGCCCATGTCAAGGGCTTGAACGCCCAATTTCCATAACTATGAATAGTGCATCTTTTCCAATCTACCTCTGATTACTCATGCTTGCTGAATTTAGTTTCTTTTAATGTATAGGATTCAAGGCTGGAGGCACATAACTATGAATAGTGCATCTTCTAAAATCTCTCACTAAATCAGCTAGCTGTTCTCACTAAATCAGCCAGCTCTTCTACTTGTCCCATTGTCATCCAGGTACTTATTTGGGATGTATGTTCAGATCTTGTGATGTTGTTTAATTCTTGTGAGGCATAATGTGTCACAGGTGATTGTGGATGTGGTGATAGTGGAAGTGATCCACCACCCCCAGAATTTTCACTCACATCACTTGTACCCGCTGGAATACCCATTTGCTGACTAGGTACAGTAAACTGAAACGATGTGATTGAAATATCTGTGTCTATTTCAGTCGACTGAAAACAACTGTCACTGTTCCAGTTCCATGCCACATCCTCTTCAAACTTCACATCTCTACTTATGTATAATCTCTCAGTTGTAGGATCAACCATTCTGTAACCCTTTGTGCCTGATTCATATCCGAGCAGAACCATTTTAGTAGACCTGTCTGACAGCTTGTCGACTCCAGGACCTACCTTCTTGACATGACCTATGCATCTAAAAGTTCTGAGATGACCCACTTGTGGTTTACTGCCATGCCATGCCTCATATGGAGTTTTCCCTTGCACACTTCTTGGCAATATTATATATGAGGAGGTACCTAGACCATCTAATCAGATTCGTACACTAATTGATGCTATTGGCTATGTTATTCCTTGGCCAATTACACATGTAAGTTTCTTTTTTATTTGAAATAGTACATGTGTCCCCATAACAACTTCAAATTGAGTTATTGATCTAACACATGTTTCATAGGTGAAGCAAGCTAGAAGCTCATCTTGTACCCGCAACAAGTTGGTACCTGCAGCACGTGGACAAAGCTAGATGGCATGGACAAAGCTAGATGGGAAGCCTAGTATAATTGCAAAGTGAATCAGTTAGATTCTAGTAGTTACTAAAATTTTTAAGTGATATTTGTATGATATTGCCACTTTGGCTTTGCTTCTTTGTGAACACAATTGGCAGTTACTGAACATGTTTGCTATCGAGTTAGTTAGCTTCTTGATATTTTGCCAAGGCCAAAAGCAATATTATTGAGGGTTTATAATTTGATTTTTTTAACATTCATCTCGATGCACATTTATATATATAAATGTATAAATGAAAACATCTTTTTTTGGCACGTAATAAAGTGTTACAGTATAACGTGTCTATATTATTACAAACAAATATATATGTATGTACAGAATCGTTTCTACAGGTCTTAATACACACTTTGACGTTACTATATAACGTATTGATATGCGTAGGCACACAATACAAACGTGGCTATATTATTGTTTCTACTTTTGTTAACACGCGTTTTGGCATTACTATAAAATGTGTCACTCGCCAGTTCAGTTGACACGTCACCTTTCCACATCACCTGCCACGTCATTTTTCCACATCACCTGCCATGTCACCTATCCACATCACCTGCCATGTCATCATTCGTGTCACCTACTATATCGTCTCTATACTCCTTAATGCGCAATAAAGCGTCACTATAAAACGTGACTATAGTAATACACATGAATTATGAATGTATCTATAATATCGTATCTATATTTTTTCACACATAATAAAACGTTACTATATGACGTAACAACAATAATAGACACATGTTATATGCGCATCTATAAAAGCGTATCAATGTGTCTAAACATGCATCTAACGTGTCTATGAAACGTCTATTCATCTAATATATACGCTTACGATAATCGTTTCTACAAAGTCTGATACGGTCCATACGAAGACGCTTCTAACACGTTTTTGGAAAGCGTGCGTACATTCATATAGAGACGAATTAAAGCGTGCCTATTGTCCAAAAAAGCATAGCTACAAGGGGGGTTTTCTAGTAGTGTACCTCTAAGGCAGCTACCTGAGCACCCTCCCAAGGAGTCATTCCTTCGGCATGGAACATCCAATACGGCCAAGATGGTTTTCTAGCACGTTCTGGAATACGCACTACTACCTCATACCATGGTTGTCCTCTAAGAACAGTGCGTGACCACTGGTACTTGGGTGCTTCGGTATATCCAACCTCTTGAAGTAGTCGCCACAGGACCACTGGAACACCAAAATCTCGTAGAAACTCTCCAACTCCTGTAGGAGCTTCTTGTTGATTCATCTATAGAGAAGGGCAACGGATACACTCTATTCATTAAGAATGTGTGAACAAGGTAGATGAATCATGTACTAAACTAGCTACGCAGGGGGGGTTTAACTTAAAGTTTATATGACATGATGCATGTGTAATTACAGAATCAACCTTAGTTGATTCACACCTTCTATACATCGCACTCTTCCTATCTGGTCTTTAAGATAAACTCTTCAGAATACTTAGGTAAGAAGAGAAAAGAATCTTTAGGTAAGACTTTTGAAAATCTTTTTGAAGATGCCTTATAATATCTGCAAAGAAGGGCTACGCTCCGATACCAGCTGTGACGGAACCTCCCAAGTAATCAGGCCCACCTACAGTTGTCCTTGTCTAACAGACATCAGACACCCTGTAGATGTTCCTAAGTTACTTGACAAGCTCGGTATCTTTCCCGACCTTACCAGGAACGTTTCACCCGTCTTGCAAACATTACAGAACATCGGAGATATAGAAGTGCGGAAGCAATTACATAAACTTACATTTATTTAGAAAGTAAGATCAAGTTTCTTATTACAGACCAGAGCTATAAACGAGTGCTGAGTACACATATCAAGGGAGGCAAAAACTCCTCCCAAAAACTATCAAACAAAAAGAGCCTATGTGGAGGACCAAGTCCTCCCGTATCTTCATTCTTGTTTTTCTTCATTAGATACCACCTTGGAGCAAAAGCAACAAAAATTTGTCGCTTCCTCACCTAAAAACAACAAAGGGATAAACCCTGAGTATGGAATTACTCAGCAAGTCTTACCCGACTAAGGAAAAGACTCTCAAGGGTATGCTGGATAAATAGGAGTCAAGGAGAGGCTTTAGCAAAAATCAACTTATACTTTTGCAGAAGCAGCTTACTAAAGTGAGTCCTTACTTTCAATCTTTTAATGCCAGATTAAGTATTAATAGACTCTGTTTGCAGCTGGTCTAATTTCACCATCTCATCAATACAACATCATTTTTATTGATAAAGTTCACATCCAGACTTAGGTTGTAGGTCAGTGACCAAGTCTTCATAACCGCGAAGGTACGGCGATCCGAATCGATTATACTCAGCTGAGGATCTCCAATCACACGACATATGTAGCACTTAACCCTTGCATATGTCAACCCGCCACCGGGGTTCTTAAGACCGGATCAGGTTCACACAAACCGAGAGCACAGATACACCACCGTCCAGCCTCTTGCCACGGAGGGTACACGCTACTCTCGCCACCGCTCCACTCCCATTTCGTGTTATCTTATTCCGGCCTTAGTCTGCCCGAGGCAAGGCTTACCCATGACGAGGCATGTGACCAGTTAAAGGGTCCTCGATCAGCAGGCCTACATACGCATCCAATCCTTAATCAACCTGGGTAGAACATCACCTGTTCCTACCCCCAGGTCACAATTTACGTATCTCCATCCTTAGGATTGTGTCTGTTCCTTAGGATGAAAGAGCATCACAGGGAACTTTGCAGTAAGATCCCACCATTGCTCCAAATGAAAAATATTCTTGCAGGTAGAAGCCATCCTTTCTCGAGTTAAATTAAGGATAACCTCTATCTACAAGATCTAAGCAAGGCTAAGCATTTTTGTAAATCATAATTTTGATACTTCACAGAAGTATCTATAAAGGTATGGATATCAAGGAAAGCAATGCATCAAAGGGTTTCAAGTAACTCCTATGAACCTAATGCACATTTCACTAGACTTAAGTGTGCGAAAAGTATTTAAAAACACAAGGAAAAGGGTTGCATGCACCGGGGCTTGCCTTTGTTATTAGGTGAGTCAGGCTCGGACTCGCAGTTGTCGAAGTAGAGCCAAGTCCTTGCCCGAGATTCCAAAGGTGGTGGTGTCTTCTCTTCAGTCACTTCACTCTCTCCTTCGTTCTCTAAATATAACCATATAGGTATATATATAAGAATGAATGCCATGGGATGCTCATGAGGATGCAAAGATAATATAAACTTATTATCTATGTCTTGAGTACAACTTTCCTTCACGGTACTCCGAGAACCTAGGGTTTCCGGAGTCGGTAAAGGAGTTCATGGAGCAGGGGGGGTGGTTTTGGGTTTAGTGATCAAACAAGGTCCAAATCAACTCAAATTCTACCCAAGGCTTCTAAATATTGTTTTAAGTTCACATAAAAATTTTGAGCATTTATGGAATTACCATTTATCTTTTAAAAATCCAGAATTACTTCTTTAGGCTATTTTAAATGCTCTAAAATTCTTTGTTCAAACTAAAAATCATAAAACTATTTTTATTAAATACTATGGAAAATAACAAGCCTAGGAAAATTGGTCTCATATTTTTAGGATTTTTCTACTATTTTCTACAGATTTCTAAAGCTCTGCTGGAAATAGAAAAAAGAAAACAATGAATAGGCCTGGGCCAAAACCAGCCCAAGTCGGCCCAATAGCAGCGGAATTGCGCCCGCGCGCGCATGACCAAGGCGACTTTGCGCAGATGACCCTGGCGCCTTGAATAAACACAGAAGAAACCCTCGCACTATTTCGGGAAGTCACTGACATTATCAGAAAGGCCCCTGCGTTCTTATTCTTTTACACGCCGACACCCTCGACGGCGGACGGCGTCGTGCGGAGCTCCGACGAGCACGCGCATCGGACAAATTGCTCAAAGACTGACGCCCATCTTTGGCCGAACCCAAATTCAAGATCTAGTGAGCGTTTTCCCTCCACTAATTCCAGGAATGGCTATTCAGTTTGCGCTGGCCACGGTGACCGCGGGTATCGGGGAAGAACACGAGCGTTCACGGCAACCCAGGGTGGTCTAGCTCAATTAGGTGGGTCATAGAGCTTGAAGAGGGTCTAAGGACTCTAGAACAAGCAACTGGGACACTGGGACTAACCTGAGTTGGGCTGGCCACGGGGAGGTGTTCATCGCGGCGGCAGAAACCGAATTGGGGGGAATCCAAAATTCGAGCTCTCAGGTGAACGATTGAGGACGATATCTGGTGGCTGGGTGTGTGATGACCTTGCAGAGCTCACGGTGGCTTCAATTTATAGGGGGCGATAGCGGTGGCCGGGAATTTGGGTTAAGCGCGGTGGCGGCCGGAGGGAACATGGACACAGGAGCAAGGGATGGGTGGCTTTCACCGTGGCGCTTCCTCCGGTGATCACCGGACATGCACCCAGTGAGTCACAACGACGAGGACCAGCGCACAAATACGTGGCACGTAACGGCGACAGCACGACGGCGGTGAGACTTATCTGGTCGACCGACGGGGGGGGGGGGGGGGGGGAAACGGCAAGCGTAGCCACAACTCGAGCGCAAGAGGATCGGACGCCGAGATTCTTACTGAGCCGTGCTTATCCGATGGCCATGGCGCACGAATCACGGCGAGCGGTGATCAACGGCGATGGTCTACCGGCGACAAGCAGGGGGTGGAATTGGGATCTTTTTCAGTTGAACATTTACTGTACCATGGTGATCTCCTATTAGATGAACTGACAGAGCATTTTGAAGCTTAGTTTTCTCTCAATTTTGAATGGCAACTTAGCCCAAGCTCTGCATCAAGGTTGTAATACTACATACCAGCTACAACTTTGCTACATGGTATTGTCACAAAAAGTCACTGCATCATGTCTGAAATTGGGTTTGAAGTTGGTGGTAATTCACTGTTAGTCTGAAAATTCAGACCAAACCAGTCTGACAGCCAGTTTTGGACTGGGTTTTTCTCCAAATTTCTCATCACAACTATGCTTACACTCTTTAGCAAAGTTGTTCTCCTATAATTGGTCTTCAACTTTGATGTGGTGACCTAGGGCAAAAACCCAATACTTTGTAAGTTACAAAGCCCCAAAGTTGAGCCCATTCACTGATTTTCAGACTTAGAATAAAACTCAAATGAGGTCCATTTTGCATTTAAGTCCAAAACTTAGGGTTTGGCCTTCAAATCCACATATTTGTGATCCAATTGACTTAAAACACTTATTTGACTTGGTTTTTGCACTTTAGCCCAAAAGTGGACAAATTTTGCACTTAGGTCCCTAGGGTTTGGTTTTAGGGTTTCCCAGGGTTCCAATTAAGGTTTCTGGTATCCCAGGGGTATAAATGTGATTCAATTTGGTGTTTGGGGATATTTTATGACTTTTTCTCAAAAGCCCTAAGGTTTTTCTCAACTTGGGTTAAGTTTTACCCCTTTAATCACTATTTAGGGTTAAGTCCTTTAACCAGGGTCCTATTTGTAAAACATCAAAACAATACAACTTGTTTGAAATTTTTGCCTAGTGAATGCACTCTAGGTGTGTCAAACATATGCAATGCCCATGCTCATGATGCCATGCTCAAGTTTTAGTTATAGTAACACCAGGGGTGTTACAGCAGCGAAGCAAAAAAACTGCTTCTTTTTTCTTTTTTGCCGAAGCGTGATGTTTAGAGCCGAAGCGATTACTTGTGTTATGATGATAATGATCCTACGTATGTCTAAATGAATGTTTATGAATGCAAATGCTATGATGTGATGTATCATGCAGATGAATGCCCAAACACATATCCGAAGCCATAGCCATAGTCTATGTTCCCTTAGGAATAGACACAGTCTCTTTGCCGTTTATTTTTCGGCTTCACCGTTTACTTTTCGGTGTATCAGCGCTGACTTTTCGCTGTAAGCCTCCCTTAGGAGCTTCTTCGCCTTTTACTTCGTCGGAATCAACGTTTATTTTTCGCTGTAAGCCTCCCTTAGGAGCTTCTTCGCCTTTTACTTCGGTGGAATCAACGTTTATTTTTCGCTGTAAGCTCTGGATTCCCTTAGGAACGACTTTTGAGTAGAAAACTTACGCTGTGCTCCCTTAGGAACGGCTTTTTTGTAGCTTCGTCGTGCTCTGCATCCCCTTAGGGATGTCTTTTGAGCTTCTCCCTATTTTCTTTTCTTTTTTCTTTGCACTCGATGGTGCGTGCTCAGCTTTTACATTTACATCTTTGGGGGATATTGCTCCTATAGAGCTGAAATAAGAAAAAGAGAAATTACATGCTATGGCCCCATTAAAAACCTTTCTCCCCCTTTGGAAAGGAAAAGGGTGCCATAGGAAAGAACAGAAAAAATTACATCAAGCTAGACATAATATCTCCGAAGCTCATCCGCATTCTATGATCTAGGAATATTGTTGCCGTCCATATCCTTCAATCTATAAGAACCGGGTCTTGACGAAGATACTACCAGAAAAGGTCCTTCCCATTTCAGCTGTAGCTTGCCTACTGTATCTGGGTTGGCCACTCTTCGAAGCACCAAATGTCCTGGCTTAATGTTCTTTAGCCGAACCTTTCTATCACGCCATTTTATTGTTTTGGCTTGATATTTATTGATGTTTTCCACATCCTGAAGCCTGATCCCTTCTATAGCATCTTTCTCCACAGAGTAATCAGCTTCGTCCTCTGCCGAAGCCACTGTTCTTATTGATCCCGCTTTTGCTTCTTCTGGAGTTATTGCTTCGTCACCAAATAATAACTTGAATGGTGTAAAGCCTGTTGACCATGATGCTGTTGTATTGTGGCTCCACACCACTTTAATTAATTCATCTGGCCATTTTCCTCTGGGCTGATTGAAGATTAATTTCATTATTCCCATCATTATGATGTCGTTAGCTCTTTCGACAAGTCCATTTGACTATGGATGCCTAACCGATGCAAAATGGATCTTCGTGCCAATTTGTCCATAGAACTCCTTAAAAGCTTCGGCATCAAACTGTGTTCCGTTATCCACAGTAATGGCCTTCGACACTCCGAAGCGACAAACAATATTCTGCCAGAAAAATTTCTGAATGGTAACCGAAGTTACTGTGGCTAAAGGCTTCGCCTCAATCCACTTAGAAAAATATTCTACTGCCACCACAACATATTTTAAATTTCCTTGTGCTGGTGGTAACGGGCCTAACAAATCAAGGCCCCACCTTTGCAATGGCCAAGTGGGCTGTATTAACCGAGTCATAGACGAAGGTTGTTTTTGATCTCTTGCGCATTTCTGACAGCCTTCGCATTTTTGAACTAATTCTGCTGCATCCGAAGCTGCCTTCGGCCAATAAAATCCTTGACGAAAAACTTTTCCCAGCAAGGGCCTAGATCCAATGTGAGATCCACATAGGCCTGCGTGTATTTCCTTCATCAATTCTATACCTTCAGCTCTGGATAAACATTTGAGCAATGGAGAACAGACTCCATGCTTGTATAGCTCCCCTTCTATTATGACATATGGTCGGGCTCTTGCCTCTATTCTCTTATTATAAGCTTCGTCATCTGAAAGGAAATTACCCTGGAGGAAAGACATAATCTCAGTTCTCCAATCTTCACTATGAACAGGAGATATATTGAGCACTGCTCTTTCAAGAAGTTCCACCGAAGGTGCTTTTATTGTTTCAAAAAATACTTCCGAAGGTAAGGGCAGCCCCTGTGCCGCTGACTTAGCTAGCAAATCAGCATGTTCATTTTCTCCTCGAGGAATATTCTTGACAGAAAACCCTTCAAAGGAAGCTTCAATCCTTCGGACCGTATCCAAGTATTTCTCAAGCTTCGGGTCTCTTGCTTTACAACTCTTGTCTACATGACTAGAAATAACTTGGGAATCGGTTTTAAGAACCGCCCTTCTAATGCCCATTGCCTTTAACTTCCGAAGCCCCAAAAGCAAAGCTTCGTACTCAACAATATTATTTGTGCAGCTAAAATCAAGTTTTACTGTGTAGCAAGTTCTAACTTTGGAAGGTGCAACTAACACAGCAGCTGCTCCTGCCCTGAAGGTTCCCTAAGAACCATCGCAGAATACTGTCCAAGCTTCGGTATCTTTAGTTGTTTCTTCTCCCTGAGCCCCTGGCGTCCAATCAGCGATGAAGTCTGCTAACACCTGAGACTGTATTGAGGATCTATGCACATAATCAATGCTGAACTCGTTGAGTTCCGCAACCCACTTTCCAATTCTTCCAGTAGCTTCTCTGTTTCTCATGATGTCCTTCAAAGGTTGTGACAAAGGAACAATTATATGATATGCTTGAAAGTAATGTCGAAGCTTCCTGGAGGCCATTAAGACAGCATATAACACCTTCTCCAACTCTGTATAGTTCTTCTTTGATAGACTAAGGACTTCGGAGACGAAGTATATCGGGGCTTGCCTTTTGGTTTGTCCCTTAAGCTTTTCTTGGACAAGTGCCGCACTCACTACTGAGTGCGAAGCTGCCACATACAACAACAGAGGAGCCCCTGACACTGGTGGAGTTAGCGTCGTTAGATCTATCAGATACTGCTTCAGCTCTTCAAAGGCTTTCTGCTGAGCTGGTCCCCATTGAAAGACTTCGGCTGACTTCAACACTTCAAAGAATGGTAAATTTCTCTTTGCTGATCTAGATATAAATCGATTCAGAGATGCCAGTCTTCCTGTCAGCTGTTGAGCCCCCTTCTTTGTGCTTGGCGGCTCCATCCGAAGAATAGCTTCGATTTTATTTGGATTAGCTTCGATTCCTTTTGTTGAAACCAGACAACCAAGGAATTTCCCGTTCTTTACTCCGAAGACACACTTCTCTAGATTCAGCTTCAGGCCAGCTTGTCTAAAATTAGCGAATGTCTCCTGCAGATCAGCAATGTGATTTTCTTGCTTCGTGCTTTTTACTATAATATCATCAACATAGGTTAGCACATTTCTGCCTATCTGAGAATAAAGAACCTTCGCTGTCATTCTACTGAAGCTTCCTCCAGCATTCTTGAGCCCCTCAGGCATCCGAAGATAACAATATGTTCCACTAGGAGTTATGAAGCTGGTTTTTTGGCTCATCCTCTTTCTTCATCCAAATTTGATGATAGCCTGAATAACAATCTAGCAGACTCATAAGCTCTGACGAAGCTGCTGCGTCTACTAGAGAATCTATCCTTGGTAATGGAAACTCATCCTTCGGACAAGCCTTGTTGAGATCAGTAAAATCAATACACATCCTCCATTTACCATTGGCCTTCTTCACCATAACAGTGTTGGCTAGCCATTCTGGGTATTTCACTTCTTTGATGACTCCAGCGCTAAGAAGTCTTTTCACTTCATTCCGAGCACCTTCGGCTTTGTCATCAGACATTTTCCGAAGCTTCTGCTTTCTGGGTCTGAAGGATGGATCAACATTGAGCGAGTGTTCAATGACATCCCTGTTAACACCACAGAGATCATTGGCTGACCATGCAAAGACATCTTTGTTGTTGAACAAAAACCTTATCAGGGTTTTCTCCTGTTCTTCAGACAATTGAGATCCCAGCAGCACCTTCTGCTCTGCAATATCTTCACATAAAAGCATGGGCTTCGGCTGATCGGCCGAAGCAGCCTTCTCCCTTCTGTACTTGTACTGCTCACAAGCTTCGGCTCCATCTATATTATGGATTGCCTTTGAATCTATCCAGCTCCCTTCAGCCTTTCTGGCAGCTTCCTGACTTCCATGAATAGCAATAGGTCCTTGATCCAAAGGTATCTTCATGCAAAGATATGCTGGATGAAGAATTGCTTCGAAAGCATTGAGTGTTCCACGACCAATGATTGCATTGTAGGGGTACTCCATGTCGACAATATCAAACACAACTTGTTCAGTTCTAGTGTTATTAACAAATCCGAAGGTCACTGGCATCGTGATCTTGCTAAGTGCTACAATCTGTCTTCCTCCGAAGCCACAGAGAGGGTGTGTAGCATCATGAATCTTATCTTTTGGCTCTTGCATTTGTCTGAAGGCCTTAGCAAATATAATATCCGCTGCACTGCCTGTATCAACCAGAACATTGTGGACCATAAATCCTTTGATAACACAAGAAATAACCATAGCATCATTGTGAGGGTAATCCTTGAGCTGAAGGTCCTCTTGAGAGAAGGTAATTGGGATGTGAGACCATCTTGACTTGATGAAGGGTCCCTGCACCCCGACATGCTGTACCCTTCTCTGTGCCTCCTTCTTATGCTTCTTGTTGGCCGGTTCTGAGCATGATCCGCCTGTTATCGGGAGCACCAGCTTCGTAACCGAAGCAGCTCCAGCTTGGTTGTTGAACGAATCCATTAGCTCAGAAAGTGGAAGTGAGTTCACCGGAGGTGGGCGCCAATGTTGGGGACTTGTTCTCAAATGCTATGAATTAAGAACAAGACAACATAAAAATGTTAAACGTTATTGCCCTTCGTCCGCTGAAGCATTATATCCCCAAGGATTTAATGAACTTCGGACGAAGGTCGCAGGCAAAATATCACGAAGGTCATACCTTCGTGATTAGACTTATACAACAATGTAAAATGAAGTATAACATGTAAAACATATGTCAGAAATAGATAATATTATTAGTATATTTCATTATATGGATCTGAATATTAAAACATAATATTTAGGTGCATTTATACCTTTTCCTTGACGGAAAACAATAATTCCAGTGTGATGCGTCAGCAATTACAAGATTGTATGAACAGTACAGGGGTACTGTTCATCTATTTATAGGCACAGGACACAGCCTATGTGAAATTACATTTATGCCCTTTATAATCAATTACAATACTGACACAAAACATCATGGGTCTTTGAGTCATTTCATCTTTAAGTCGGTTCGCCCCCTTCATCTTGAGATTTGTCACTGTGCCGAAGCTCTATCGGTGGTAACTCCGGCGCTGCTTCTAAAAGGATCTGCCGAAGGTGTTTTCCTCTTTTAGGATCTTCGGCTATGAAGCATTCCCCCAACACCGCCTATCCACCCCCCTCTAGGCGACTTTCAATTGGTATTAGAGCCTAATACTTCATTAGAGTCTAACCACTCGAAGTGATGTCGGGAGGATCCGCCAAGAGGGAGATGGAAACGACCACAAGGCACAGGAAGGCTCCATCAATGGAGTCTGGCGCCAAAGGAAGGGAGGAATCACCTCCCCGCGTCAAGTCGCATCGGAGTGGCGATAAGAAGAAAAAGATGAAGAAAGTGGTATACTATGAGACCGACTCTTCGTCGCCCTGCACCTCCGGCTCCGACATCGCGTCCGTCACTTCTAAGCGCCATGAGCGCAAAAAGTTCAGTAAGATTCCCTTATGCTATCCCCGCATTTCTAAATGCACTCCTTTATTTTCTGTCCCATTAGGCAAACCACTGGTTTTTGATGGTGAAGATTATTGTATGTGGAGTAATAAAATGAGGCATCACCTAACCTCACTCCACGCAAGTATATGGGATATTGTTTAGTTTAGAGCGCAGGTACCATCTGTGGGGATGAAGGCTATGACTCGGACAAAGTCGCCCAAATTCAGCACTTCAACTCCCAAGCCACCACTATACTCCTCACTTCTCTATGTCGAGAGGAGTATAATAAAGTGTAAGGGTTGAAGAGCGCCAAGGAGATTTGGGACGTGCTCAAGACCGCGCACGAGGGAGATGAGGTGACCAAGATCAACAAATGGGAGACGGTCGAGGGGGAGCTCGGTCGTTTCGTCCTCAACCAAGGAGAGGAGCCACAAGCTATGTACAACCGGCTCAAGACCTTGGTGAATCAAGTGCACAACCTCGGGAGCACCAAATGGGATGACCATGAAATGGTCAAGGTTATTCTTAGATCACTCGTATTTCGTAATCCTACTCAAGTTCAACTAATACGTGGTGATCCTAGATATAAGCTAATGTCTCCTGAGGAGGTGATAGGGAAGTTTGTGAGCTTTGAACTTATGATCAAAGGCTCCAAACAAATCGTCAATTGGAGCAAGGCGGCACCTCCACACCCGAGGTGCAACCCGTCGCATTCAAAGCGATGGAGGAGAAGAAAGAAGAGTCTACATCAAGTAGGCTCCCCATCGACGCCTCCAAGCTCGACAATGCGGAGATGGCGCTCATCATCAAGAGCTTCCGTCAAATCCTCAAGCAAAGGAGGGGGAAGGACTATAAACCCCGCTCCAAGAGGGTGTGCTACAAATGTGGTAAGCCCGGTCATTTTATCGCTAAATGCCCTATGTCTAGTGATAGTGACAGGGACAACGACAAGAAGGGGAGAAAGAAGGAAAAGAAGAAGTATTACAAGAAGAAGGGCGGCGATGCCCACATATGTCGGTAATGGGACTCCGACATAAGCTCCACCGACTCCTCCTCCGACGAGGATGCCGCAAACATCACCGTCAACAAGGGACTTCTCTTCCCCAACGTCGGCCACAAGTGCCTCATGGCAAAGGACGACAAAAGGAAGAAGGTAAAATCTAGAGCCTCCACTAAATATACAACATCTAGTGATGAGGGTAGCTCTAGTGAAGATAAGGATAATTTGCTTACCCTTTTTTCCAACCTTAACATGCAACAAAAAGAGAATTTAAATGAATTGATAGGAGCTATTCATGAGAAGGATGAACTCTTAGATAGCCAAGAGGAATTCCTTATTAAGGAAAACAAGAAGCATGTTAAAATTAAAAATGCTTATGCTCAGGAATTAGAAAAATGAGAAAATTTGTCTAAAGAGCTTAGGGTTTGCCAAGAATCAATTTCCAACCTTAGAACTGAGAACGCTAATTTATTTGCTAAGGTTGAGAAGTTAAATGCTTGTGATGATTCAATTACCAATCTTAAAAATGATAATGCTAGTTTAATTGCTAAGATCGATAAATTGAATGAATCAATTGCTACGCTTAGAACTGAGAATGATAATTTAATTTCTAAGGCTAAAGACTTGAATGTTTGCAATGATTCTATTTCTAGTCTTAGATATGAAAATGCTATTTTACATGCTAAGATTAATGAATTAAAATCTTGCAAACCCTCTACATCTACTGTTGAACATGTTGCTATTTGTACTAGATGTATAGATGTTAATATTGATGCTATTCATGATCACATTGCTTTAATTAAACAACAAAATGATCATATAGCTCAATTAACTTCTAAAATCAATGAGCATGAAATTGAAAATGAAAAATTTAAATTTGCTAGAAGCATGCTCTATAATGGGAGACGCCCCGGTATTAAGGATGGCATTGGTTTCCAACAAGGAAGCAATGTCAAGCTTAATGCCCCTAAAAGATTATTTAATTTTGTTAAGGGTAAGTGAAAGGGAATTAGGCTTACACCTAGTCCCTAAATAATTTTGGTGGTTGAATTGCCCAACACAAATATTAGACTTACTAGTTTGCTCTAGTGTATAAGTTATACAGGTGCAAAAGGTTTACACTCAGCCAATAAAAAGATCAAGTTTTGGATTCAACAAAGGAGCAAAGGGGCAACCGAAGGCACCTCTGGTCTGGAGGCACCGGACTGTCCGGTGTACACCGGACAGTGTCCGGTGCGCCCAGAGGACACCAACTTGAACTCGCCACCTTCGGGAATTTCTCAGGCCGCTTCGCTATAATTCACCGGACTGTCCGGTGTACACCGGACAGTGTCCGGTGCTCCAAGGAAGCGCGGCCTCCTCAACTCGCCAGCCGCTCCGCTAAAATTCACCGGACATGTCCGGTGTGCACCGGACTGTTCGGTGTACCAGCGGGGCAACGGCTATTTCGGCGCCAACGGCTACCTGCGCTGCATTTAATGCGCGCTCTGCGCGCGCAGTCGTTAGGCGCGCCCATACCGGCGCACCGGACAATGAACAGTGGTTGTCCGGTGTGCACCGGACATCCAGGCGGGCCCAGAAGTCAGAAGCTCCAACGGTCAGAATCCAACGGCATTGATGACGTGGCGGGGGCACCGGACATGTCCGGTGTGCACCGGACTGTCCGGTGCGCCATCGAACAGACAGCCTTCGCCAACGGCTAGATTTTGGTTGGTGGCTATAAATACCACCTCAACCGGCCACTTCAAAGTGGGGGAGCCCAAGCAACATTCCAAGTCATCTAGTTGACATACTCAAGCCCTCCCAACCACATATATTCATTGATCCATCCTATACACAAGATTTAGACCACTATAACCAACACAAGTGCCACAAAAGAGAGAGCAAGCAAAAGAGAGCTACTCATTTGAGTTTAGTGCTAGTGCCTTGTGAGATTCATCAAGAGATAGTGTGTGCTTCATCTTTGTGTTCATTTGCGCGTGGAGTTTTGACTCCCATTGAACTTCCTCCAAAGTTTTGGAGGCTTGTAAAAGCTAGCAAGAGACACCAAAGATTGTGGTGGTCCTTGTGGGATCGAGAGTGATCCTTTGAGAAGAAGAAGAGCTCGCCGATCCTTGTGTGATCGGGGGAGAGAGGGAAAGGGTTGAAAAAGACCCGTCCTTAAGTGGACTCCTCAACGGGGACTAGGCCTTCGAGGGCCGAACCTCGGTAAAACAAATCACCCGTGTCCATTGTGTTTATTGCTTGTGATTTGTTTGTTTTCCCTTGCTATAAGTTTTCTTGCACCTTTATTTGCTAATATCATTTGGTGTTGCTTCAAGTTAAATTCTCATTTAGTGAAGCAACACGTTGCAAGAAAGAACTTGTCCTAGTGCTCTTCTCATCTAAGGCTTCCTGTTTTGTTATAACTTACTAATTGTATTGATTTATCACTTCCGCATTACTTAGCAATACTCTCTTCAAGCAAGAACTTAGTTTATATTCTCCGATATTTGTATATCTTGTTCTAACCACTAATCAAGGGATCCAGTTGGGGGATAAAGTTTTAATTTTCAGGTTTCGCCTATTCACCCCCCCTCTAGGCGACTTTCAGTAAGGCTCCCATGGTTCGAGATAACGAGGGTTACATTTTATATCCTGCTGGTTATCCTGAGCACAAGATTTGGAGAATTCATGCTAAAAAATCTCATTCTGTTTCTCACCATGCTTATATATATAAGAATGAGGCTTCTAGCTCTAGGCAATCAACCCATGTTAAATTACCTAAAAAGAAAACTCCTACTGCATGAAATGATCATAATGTGTCATTCAAAACTTTTGATGCTTCTTATGTTTTAACTAACAAATCTGGCAAAGTAGTTGCCAAATATATTGGGGGCAAACACAAGGGCTCCAAGACTTGTGTTTGGGTACCCAAGGTGCTTGTTTCTAATGTGAAAGGACCCAAGACCGTTTGGGTACCTAAGAACAAGGCCTAAATTGTTTTGCAGGTTTATGCATCTGGGGCTCAAGTTGGATTATTGATAGCGGATGCACAAACCACATGACAGGGGAGGAAAGGATGTTCTCCTCCTACGAGAAAAACGAAGATCCCCAAAGAGCTATCACATTCGGGGATGGAAATCAAGGTTTGGTCAAAGGACTTGGTAAAATTGCTATATCACCTGACCACTCTATTTCCAATGTTTTTCTTGTAGATTCTTTAGATTACAACTTGCTTTCAGTTTCTCAATTATGCAAAATGGGCTACAACTGTCTATTTATAGATGTAGGTGTTACTGTCTTTAGAAGAAGTGATGACTAAGTAGCATTTAAGGGAGTATTAGAGGGTCAGCTATACTTAGTTGATTTTAACAAAGCTAAACTCGATACTTGCTTAATTGCTAAGACTAACATGGGTTGGCTCTGGCATCGTCGACTAGCCCATGTTGGGATGAAGAATCTTCACAAGCTTCTAAAGGGAGAGCACATTTTGGGACAAACCAATGTTCATTTTGAGAAAGACAGGGTTTGTAGCACATGTCAAGCAGGAAAGCAAGTTGGTACCCATCATCCACACAAAAACATAATGACGACGCACAGGCGGCTCGAGCTACTCCACATGGATTTATTCAGCCCGATTGCTTACATAAGCGTCGGCAGGAGTAAGTACTGTCTAGTTATTGTGGATGATTATTCTCGCTTCACTTAGGTATTCTTTTTGCAGGAAAAATCACAAACCCAAGAGACCTTAAAAGGATTCTTGAGATGGGCTCAAAATGAGTTCGGATTAAGGATCAAGAAGATAAGAAGCGACAACGGGATGGAGTTCAAGAACTCTCAAATTGAAGGCTTTCTTGAGGAAGAGGGCATCAAGCATGAGTTCTCTTCTCCCTACACACCTCAACAAAATGGTGTAATGGAGAGGAAGAATAGAACTCTATTGGACATGGCAAGGACCATGCTTGATGAGTACAAAACTCCGGACCGGTTTTGGGCTGAGGCGATTAACACTGTCTGCTACTCCATCAACCGGCTATATCTTCACCGAATCCTCAAGAAGACATCATACGAACTTCTCGCTAGTAAAAAGCCCAATGTTTCATATTTTAGAGTCTTTGGTAGCAAATGCTTTATTCTTGTTAAAAGAGGTAGAAAATCTAAATTTGCTCCTAAGGCTGTAGAAGGCTTTTTACTTGGTTATGACTCAAACACAAGGGCATATAGAGTCTTCAACAAATCCACTAGATTAGTTGAGGTTTCTTGTGACATTGTGTTTGATGAGACTAATGGCTCCCAAGTGGAGCAAGTTTATCTTGATGAGCTAGATGATGAAGAGGCTCCATGTGTCGCGCTAAGGAACATGTCCATAGGGGATGTGTGTCCTAAAGAACCCGAAGAGCCAATTCAAGCACAAGATCAACCATCATCTTCCATGCAAGTATCTCCACCAACTCAAGATGAGGATCAGGCTCAAGACAATGAGGATGAAGATCAAGAGGATGAGCCACCTCAAGAGGAGGACAATGATCAAGGGGGAGAAGAAGTTGATCGAGATAAGGAAGATGAACATGAGATTTAGGGTCAAAGACCGCCACACCCAAGAGTCCACCAAGCGATTCAAAGAGATCACCCCGTGAACTCAATTCTCGGTGACATTCATAAGGGGGTAACTACTCAATCTCGAGTCGCTCATTTTTGTGAACATTACTCTTTTGTGTCCTCTATTGAGCCATACAGGGTGGAGGATGCACTAAGAGATTCAGATTGGGTGCTGGCAATGCAAGAGGTGCTCAACAACTTCACGAGAAATGAGGTATGGCATTTAGTTCCACGTCCTAACCAAAATGTTGTAGGAACCAAGTGGGTATTCCGCAACAAGCAAGATGAGCATGGTGCGGTGACAAGGAATAAAGCCCGACTTGTTGCCAAAGGATATTCACAAGTCGAAGGTTTGGATTTCGGTGAAACCTATGCACCCGTAGCTAGGCTTGAGTCAATTCGTATATTACTTGCCTATGATACTCACCATGGCTTTAAGCTTTATAAATTGGACGTGAAGAGTGCCTTCCTCAATGGACCAATCAAGAAGAGGTCTATGTTGAGCAATCTCTCGGCTTTGAAGATAGTGAGTACCCTAATCACGTTTACAAACTCTCAAAGGCGCTTTATGGGCTCAAGCAAGCCCCAAGAGCATGGTATGAATGCCTAAAAGATTTCCTTATCACTAATGGCTTCAAAGTCGGTGAAGCCGATCCTACTCTCTTTACTAAAACCATTGCAAAAGATTTGTTTGTATGCCAAATTTATGTTGATGATATCATATTTAGGTCTACTAACAAATCTACATGTGAAGAGTTTAGTAGGATCATGATTCAGAAATTCAAGATGTCTATGATGGGGGAGTTGAAGTATTTTCTAGGATTTCAAGTCAAGCAACTCCAAGAAGGCACCTTCATCAGCCAAACAAAGTACATTCAAGATATACTTACCAAGTTTGGAATGAAGGATGCCAAGCCCATCAAGACACCCATGGGAACAAATGGGCATCTCGACCTCGACATGGGAGGTAAATCCATAGATCAAAAGGTATACTGGTCGATGATAGGATCTTTACTCTATTTATGTGCATCTCGATCGGATATTATGCTTTCCATATGCATGTGTGCAAGCTTCCAAGCCGATCCTAAGGAAGTTCACCTTAGGGCCATGAAAAGAATCATGAGATATTTAGTTTACACTCCTAAGTTTGGTCTTTGGTACCCCAAGGGATCCACTTTTGATTTAATAGGATATTCAGATGCTGATTGGGCAGGGTGTAAAATTGATAGGAAGAGCACATTAGGGACTTGTCAGTTTTTGGGAAGATCCCTGGTGTCTTGGGCTTCAAAGAAACAAAACTCAGTAGCTCTCTCTACCGCCCAAGCCGAGTATATTGTCGTAGGTCATTGTTGTGCGCAATTACTTTGGATGATGCAAACCCTCAGGGACTATGGCTACAAACTGAGCAAAGTCCCTCTCCTATGTGACAATGAGAGTGCAATCCGCATGGCGGATAATCCCGTTGAACACAGCCGCACTAAACACATAGACATTCGGTATCACTTTTTGAGGGATCACCGTCAAAGGGGGATATCGAGATAGCTTATGTTAGCACCAAAGAATAATTATCCGATATCTTTACCAAACCATTAGATGAGAAAACTTTTAGCAAACTTAGGAATGAGCTAAATATACTTGATTCTTGGAATTTTGATTGAAACTTTGCACACGTAGCTCTCTTATATACCTTTGATCATATCTCTTTTATGTCTACGACTAATGTGTTTTCAAGTGTATTTCTATGTTAAGTCGTAGATTGAAAGGGAAATGGAGTACTCGACGAAGACAAGGCTTCCACTCCAACTCTACCGGTATCTTTTATCCTTCGTCGTTACTCCGCACTCCAAATTGGTATAATCTTCACTCATATTTAATGTACCAATGGGGAGAAAGTTTATAAGGGCTCATGAAAGTCTCCGTTTTTGGCGATTAATGCCAAAGGGGGAGAGGGTATTAGCCCAAAGCAAAAGGACCGCACCACCACCTTTCAAAAATTTTTAATTGATATATTTCAAATTGGTATGTTGATTTTCAATTGGTATATTTTCAAAATTAGCATCTCAATATATGTCCATTTGATATCTATTAAAACCCTCTTGAAAACTAAGAGGAGAATTTCATTCAGGGGGAGTTTTGTTTAAGTCAAAGGAAAAGCATTTGAAATAGGGGGATAAATTTCAAATCTTGAAAATGCTTCTCGCAATCTTATTCATATACCTTTGACTATTTGCAAAAGACTTTGAAAAAGAATTTCCAAAAAGATTTGCAAAAACAAAACAAGTGGTGCAAGCGTGGTCCAAAATGTTAAATAAAAGAAAGCAAACCATGCATATCCAATGAAACTATAAATTGGTTTAATTCTAAGTAACCTATGCACTTACATTATGCAAAACTAGTTCAATTATGCACTTATATATTTGCTTTGCTTTGTGTTGGCATCAATCACCAAAAATGGGGAGATTGAAAGGGAAATAGGGTTTAACCTTTTCCCATAAATAATTTTGGTGGTTGAATGCCCAACACAAATAATTGGACTAACTAGTTTGCTATAGATTATATATTCTACAGGTGCATAAATGTTCAACACAAACCAATAAAAGATCAAAGTTAGGGTTCAAAAAGAAAGGAGCAAAGAAACCCAAGTGTGCCCTGGTCTGGCGCACCGGACTGTCTGGTGTGCCACCGAACAGTGTCCGGTGCACCAGGACCGTACACCTCCAAACTCTTCACCTTTGGGTTTCTCCAGCGCCGTTCCGCTATAATTCACCGGACTGTCCAATGTGCCACCAGACTGTCCGGTGCACCAGCGGAGCAACGACTAGCCAGTGTAACGGTCGACTGCAACGGTCGCCTGCAACACTATAGTGCGCGGACAGTTCACACAGAAGTCAGAGCAGCCACCAGAAGGCGCACCGGACAGTGAACAGTGCCTGTCCGGTGCGGCACCGGACTATCCGGTGCCACCAGAAGACAAAGCTCCAACGGTCGAATCCACCAGAACCCTAACGGTTAGGTGACGTGGCTGGTGCACCGGACAGTGTCCGGTGGCGCACCGGACTGTCTGGTGCGCCCATCGACAACAGCCACCCCCAACGGTTATTTTGGTGGTTGAGGGCTATAAATACCCCCTAACCACCTCCACTCCAACCATCCAAGCATTCACTACTTCACATTCAATACAGGAGCAATAGACACCACTCCAAAGACACAATTCAGGTGACCGATCCGCTCAAAGTCTCCAATTCAACTCTAGCGCATTTAGACTTGTGAGAGGATCATTTGTGTTTCTTTGTTGCTCTTGTTTGCTTGGCTTGGCTTTCTTTTCTTTCTCACTTCTTACTCTCAAGCTTTTTAAGCGAGTCAAGAGACACCAATTGTGTGGTGGTCCTTGCGGGGTCTAAGTGACCCATGAGATTAAGGAAGAAGTCTCACTCGGTCTAAGTGATCATTTGAGAGAGGGAAAGGGTTGAAAGAGACCCAGTCTTTGTGACCACCTCAATAGGGACTAGGTTCATTGGAACTGAACCTCGGTAAAACAAATCATCGTGTCATCCACTTTACTTTCTTGGTTGATTTGTTTTCCCTCTCTCCCAGACTCGGATTTTATTCTAACGCTAACCCCGACTTGTAGTGTGTTTAAAGTTGTAAATTTCAGTTTTCGCCTATCCACCCCCTGTAGGCGACTTTCAATTGGTATCAAAGCCCGGTACTTCATTAGAGTCTAACCAATCGAAGTGATGTCGGGAGGATCCGCCAAGAAGGAGATGGAAACGGCCACAAGCCACGAGGAGGCTCCATCAAGAGAGTCTGGCGCCAAAGGAAGGGAGGAATCACCTCCCCACGTCAAGTCGCATCGGAGTGGCGACAAGAAGAAGATGATGAAGAAAGTGGTCTACTACGAGATTGACTCTTCGTTGCCCTCCACCTCCGGATCCGACACCGCGTCCGTCACTTCTAAGCGCCATGAGCGCAAGAAGTTTAGTAAGATCCCACTACGCTATCCTCACATTTCTAAATACGCTCCTTTATTTTCCGTCCCATTAGGCAAACCACCGGTTTTTTATGGTGAGGACTATTGTATGTGGAGTGATAAAATGAGGCATCATCTAACCTCACTCCATGCTAGTATTTGGGACATTGTTGAGTTTGGAGCATAGGTACCATCCGTGGGGGACGAAGACTATGACTCGGACGAGGTCGCCCAAATCCGGCACTTCAATTCCCAAGCCACTACTATACTCCTCGCCTCTCTATGTCGAGAGGAGTATAATAAAGTGCAAGGGTTGAAGAGCGCCAAGGAGATTTGGGACGTGCTCAAGACCGCGCACGAGGGAGATGAGGTGACCAAGATCACCAAGCAGGAGACGATCGAGGGGGAGCTCAGTCGTTTCGTCCTCAACCAAGAAGAGGAGCCACAAGCTATGTACAACCGGCTCAAGACCTTGGTGAATCAAGTGCGCAACCTCGGGAGCACCAAATGGGATGACCATGAAATGGTCAAGGTTATTCTAAGATCACTTATTTTTCGCAATCCTACACAAGTTCAATTAATACGTGGTGATCCTAGATATAAGCTAATGTCTCCCGAGGAGGTTATAGGAAAGTTTGTGAGCTTTGAGTTGATGATCAAAGGCTCCAAACAAATCGTCAACTTGGAGTAAGGCGGCACCTCCACACCCGAGGTGCAACCCGTCGCATTCAAAGCGACGGAGGAGAAGAAAGAAGAGTCTACATCAAGTAGGCTCCCCATCAATGCCTCCAAGCTTGACAACGAGGAGATGGTGCTCATCATCAGGAGCTTTCGCCAAATCCTTAAGCAAAGGAAGGGGAAAGACTACAAGGCTCATTCCAAAAGGGTGTGCTACAAATGTGGTAAGCCCGGTCATTTTATCGCTAAATGCCCTATGTCTAGTGATAGTGACAGGGATAACGACAAGAAGGGGAGGAAGAATAAAAAGAAGAAGTATTACAAGAGGAAGGGCGGCGATGCCCACATGTGTCGGGAATGGGACTCTGACGAGAGCTCCATCGACTCCTCCTCCAACGAGGATGCCACCAACATCGCCGTCAACAAGGGCCTCATCTTCCCCAACGTCGGCCACAAATGCTTCATAGCAAAGGACGACAAGAAGAAGAAGAAGGTACAAACTAGAACCAATCCCAAGTATACTGCTTCTAGTGATGAGGGTAGTTCTAGTGAAGATGAAGATGACTTGCTTAGTCTTTTTGCCAACCTTAACATGCAATAGAAAGAAAAATTAAATGAATTGATAAGTGCTATTCATGAGAAGGATGAACTCTTGGACAACCAAGAGGAATTCCTTATTAAGGAAAATAAAAAGCATGTTAAGGTGAAAAATGCTTATGCTCAGGAAGTAGAGAAAATTGAAAACTTGTCTAAAGAGCTTAGCATATGTCATGATTCAATTACCAATCTTAGAAATGATAATGCTAGTTTAATTGCTAAGATTGATAAATTGAATGAATCCATTTCTAGCCTTCAGATAGAAAATGATAGCTTAATTTCCAAGGCTAAGGATTTAAATGTTTGCAACAATTATATTTCCTGTCTTAGAGATGAAAATGCCATGCTAAAATCTAAGATAGATGAATTAAATGTTTGCAAACCCTCTACATCTACTGTTGATCATGTCACTATTTGTACTAGATGTAGAGATATTAATATTGATGCTATTCATGATCACCTTGCTCTAATTAAACAACAAAATGATCACATAGGTCAACTAACTACTAAAATCAATGAGCATGAAATTGAAAATGAAAAATTTTAAATTTGCTAGAAACATGCTTAATAGTGGGAGGCGCCCTGGCATCAAGGATGGCATTGGTTTCCAACAGGGAAGCAATGTCAAACTTAATGCCCCTAAAAGATTGTCTAATTTTGTTAAGGGCAAGGCTCCCATGGTTCAGGATAACAAGGGTTACATTTTATATCCTGCTGGTTATCCTGAACATAAAATTACGAGAATTCATACCAAGAGATCTCATTCTGTTTCTCACCATGCTTATATGTATAAGAATGAGGCTTCTAGCTCTAGGCAACCAATCCATGTTAAATTGCCTAAAAAGAAAACTCCTATTGCATCAAATGAATCTAATATTTCATTTAAGACTTTTGATGCTTCTTATGTACTTACTAACAAATCAGGCAAAATAGTTGCCAAATATGTTGGGGGCAAACACAAGGGCTCCAAGACTTGTGTTTGGGTACCCAAGGTGCTTGTTTCTAACATCAAAGGACCCAAGACTGTTTGGGTACCTAAGAACAAGGCCTAAATTGTTTTGTAGGTTTATGCATCCGGAGGCTCAAGTTGGATAATTGATAGCGGGTGCACAAACCACATGACAGGGGAGAAAAGAATGTTCTCCTCCTACGAGAAAAACGAAGATCCCCACGAGCTATCACATTCACAGATGGAAATCAAGGTTTGGTCAAAGGACTTGGTAAAATTGCTATATCACCTGACCATTCCATTTCCAATGTTTTTCTTGTAGATTCTTTAGATTACAATTTGCTTTCAGTTTCTCAATTATGTAAAATGGGCTACAACTATCTTTTTACGGATTTAGGTGTTACTGTCTTTAGAAGAAGTGATGATTCAGTAGCATTTAAGGGAGCATTAGAGGGTCAGCTATACTTAGTTGATTTTAATAGAGCTAAACTCGATACTTGCTTAATTGCTAAGACTAATATGAGTTGGCTCTGGCATCACTGACTAGCCCATGTTGGGATGAAGAATCTTCACAAGCTTCTAAAGGGAGAACACACTTTGGGACTAACCAATGTTCATTTTGAGAAAGACAGGGTTTGTTGCGCATGTCAAGCAGGAAAGCAAGTTGGAACCCATCATCCACATAAGAACATCATGACGACCGAAAGGCCGCTTGAGCTACTCCACATGGATTTATTCGGCCCGATCGCCTACATAAGCATCGGCGGGAGTAAGTATTGTCTTGTAATTGTGGATGATTATTCTCGCTTCACTTGGGTATTCTTTTTGCAGGAAAAATCTCAAACCCAAGAGACCTTAAAGGGATTCTTGAGATGGGCTCAAAATGAGTTCGGATTGAGAATTAAGAAGATAAGAAGCGACAATGGGACGGAGTTCAAGAACTCTCAAATTGAAGGCTTTCTTGAGGAGGATGGCATCAAGCATGAGTTCTCTTCTCCCTACACACCTCAACAAAATGGTGTAGTGGAGAGAAAGAATAGAACTCTATTAGACATGGTGAGGACCATGCTTGATGAATACAAGACTCCGGACCGGTTTTGGGCTGAGGCGATTAACACTGCCTGCTACTCCATCAACCGGCTCTACCTTCACCGAATCCTCAAGAAAACATCGTATGAACTCCTCACTGGTAAAAAGCCCAATGTTTCATATTTTAGAGTCTATGGTAGCAAATGCTTTATTCTTGTTAAAAGAGGTAGAAAATCTAAATTTGCTCCTAAGGCTGTAGAAGGCTTTTACTTGGTTATGACTCAAACACAAGGACATATAGAGTCCTCAACAAATCCACTGGATTAGTTGAGGTTTCTTGTGACATTGTGTTTGATGAGATTAATGGCTCCCAAGTGGAACAAGTTGATCTTGATGAGCTAGATGATGAAGAGGCTCCATGCGTCGCGCTAAGGAACGTGTCCATTGGGGATGTGTGTCCTAAGTTATCCGAAGAGCCTACACAAGCACAAGATCAACCATCATCTTCTATGCAAGCATCTCCACCAACTCAAGATGAGGATCAAGCTCAAGGTGATGAAAACGAAGATCAAGAGGATGAGCCACCTCAAGAGGAGGACAATGATCAAGGGGGAGATGAAGCTAATAAAGACAAGGAAGATGATCAGAGTCAAAGACCACCACACCCAAGAGTCCACCAAGCGATTCAAAGAGATCACCCCATTAACTCAATTCTTGGTGATATTCATAAGGGGGTAACTACTCGATCTCGAATCACTCATTTTTGTGAACATTACTCTTTTGTATCCTCTATTGAGCCATACAAGGTAGAGGATGCAATAAGAGATTCAGATTGGGTGCTGGCAATGCAAGAGGAGCTCAACAACTTCACGAGGAATGAAGTATGGCATTTAGTTCCACGTCCTAACTAAAATGTTCTAGGAACCTAGTGGGTATTCCGCAACAAGCAAGATGAGCATGGTGTTGTGACAAGGAACAAAGCCCAACTTGTTGCCAAAGGATATTCACAAGTCCAAGATTTGGATTTCGGTGAAACTTATGCACCCATAGCTAGGCTTGAGTCAATTCGTATATTACTTGCTTATGCTACTCACCATGGCTTTAAGCTTTATCAAATGGACATGAAAAGTGCCTTCCTCAATGGACCAATCAAGGAAGAGGTTCCAAGCCGATCCTAAGGAAGTTCACCTTAGGGCCATGAAAAGAATCTTGAGATATTTAGTTCATACACCTAAGTTTGGTCTTTGGTACCCCAAGGGATCCACTTTTGATTTAATAGGTATTCAGATGCCGATTGGGCAGGGTGTAAGATTGATAGAAAGAGCACATCAGGGACTTGTCAGTTTCTGAGAAGATCCCTGGTGTCTTGGGCTTCAAAGACACAAAACTCAGTAGCTCTTTCTACCTCCAAAGCCGAGTACATTGCCGCAGGCCATTGCTGTGCGCAATTACTTTGGATGAGGCAAACCCTCAGGGACTATGGCTACAAATTGAGCAAAGTCCCTCTCCTATGTGACAATGAGAGTGCAATCCGCATGGCGGATAATCCCGTTGAACACAGCCGCACTAAGCACATAGACATTCGGTATCACTTGCTGAGGGATCACCTACAAAGGGGGATATCGAGATCGCTTATGTTAGCACCAAAGAACAATTAGTCAATATCTTTACCAAGCCATTAGATGAGAAAACCTTTAGCAAACTTAGGAATGAGCTAAATATACTTGATTCTCGGAATTTTGATTGAAACATTGCACACATAGCTCATTTATATACCTTTGATCATATCTCTTTTATGTCTACGACTAAAGTGTTTTCAAGTGTATTTCTATAATAAGTCGTAGATTGAAAGGGAAATGGAGTCTCCGACGAAGACAAGGCTTCCACTCCACTCTATTGATATTGTTTACCCTTTGCCATCACTCCACATCTATCACACCCGGTTTTGGAAGGTAAACCGAATGGGAACCATGTACGTGCGAGGATCAGAACTCACGTACACAGTGATTACATAATTGGACATCATCACACAATGCTTGAATTAAATAGCGGAAAGGTACTTAGTTACATCAATATGTCTAAGACATCCACAGAGTCTAATACATATCTATAGAGTTCAACAATATTATCAAAGTGCGGAGTAACAAAACGTAGAATGTAAGCCTACATAGGCAGCTGACTAGGGGTTTGCCACTAAAGTAAACTAGAACTCGTCGTAGTCCTAGAACTCCTCAAAGTCCTCCATGTTACCAGCTTCACCTCCTGAGCACTGAGAACAGTGGGGACAACCTGGGGTGGGGTGGTTTGTAAAGCAAGGGTGAGTACACATCAACGTACTCAGCAAATGTCACGTTTGGCTAAAGTGGACTAGCTGTATGTGGAGTTAAGGTTAAGCAGTTGCTTTTAGTTAATCAAGTTTTATTACTATTAGTAGAGCCAAGTTTTAGTAATAACCCAGTTATTACTCAGAAGCATTCCCTCCAAGAGGAAATACCAGAGCTCAAAAGTATAATCATCATTGCTAATCATCATCATAAAAGTAACCAAAGTTCTTCTAATCGAAGAGTATCCTAAGGCTGCTCTTAACCGAGCACGACTGATATACCAGTTTCTAACCCTCTGCAGAGGTCGCACACTTTACCCACAAGCCATGATTCCCATTTTGCCCAGGGTTCTAGCCTCCCCATTGATCACTACCAAGGTGACCTAGCAGGGTCTCACTACGTAGCCTTTACAAAGATTTCCCAGAGGTCATAGCCGCCCGTTAGGTTTCTCCAGTTTGATAAACACAGTACGTCTCCCCAGAGGAAGGGTGACTAACAAAACCAAATCAAAGAACCTCTGCAACCAGCCTCGGCAGAGCAAGTACTGTGCCTGGACCCCATTGACGGGCCTACGACAAAGCCAACTACTCCTCTGGTTCCTCTAATTAATCAGCTAAGGGCGTCCCATTCCACCCTCATGGTTGCACTGTTATCCTGGATTGCCACTCCCCAAACAGGTCCTTACGGAGAGGCACTCAGGAAAGAGCCTGAGCCCCCTAAAGAATCATAAGAACCTCATCGGGATAACATCATCGTATCATAAAAGATCACATCATGTTCATTGATTTAGTTAAAGCAATAGCATAAGCTAACCATGATTAACCCAGAAAGGTAAACAAGGGTAAGTGTTGGGGACTTGTTCTCAAATGCTATGAATTAAGAACAAGGCAACATAAAAGGGTTAATAGTCAGAACCCTTCGTCCTTCGAAGCATTATATCTCTTAGGATATAAAGTTCTTCAGACGAAGGGCGTGAAGGACATACCTTCGACATTTTAACGCATATTAATGAATGAAGAAGCATATAAACACGATAAATAACATAAATGATCATATGACATCATTAATATTCTTTTATCATATCATTATGAATGAATGCGAACAATATTGAATTACATTTATACCTTCAACTTGACAGAAGGCAAGAGTCCAAGCGTGACGCACGAGTGAATACAAGTCAACGTGAACAGTATGGGGGTATTGTTCATCTATTTATAGGCACAGGACACAACCTATGAGAAATTACAATTATACCCTTTACATTTACTATTGGCTTATAGAAAAATCTATGAGGACTGAACAACCTTTTCCCTTTTAAGTCGGTTCCCTTTTCTGCGATTTAGCCGAAGCTCCCTTCCGCATAGCTTCGGAGCAACGGTCACCTTCGTCGCGATCAAGCTCCCCATCGTGTATGCTTTTATCATAAATCCAAAGGTACCTGTCCATAAACCATACTTGGAAGACTATTAAATTATGTTTTTGAGGACCTTCGGAGGACGAAGGCCCCCAACAGTAGCCCCTCGCAGTATAAATTTGTCTAAGATAACGAATTCAGGCTACGACATGGACGAAGGCCTTAAGCCAAAGGTCCGAAAAACACCTTCCCTTTGCTAGAATAGCAACAGTCAATGACAGACGGGACCCCCCAATTTGGAGTGCGTCGATCGTATAAATAAGGACTCACCCTGACCACATTTGGTACGCTACTTGCCGCTTGCTTTGTTTGCTCATTTTTTTAGTTCTTGCTTACCAACACTTGCTTAGTTTCTTAGTCTTTCTAAGCTTCGGTTTTAAGGACGCATTTTCTCCATTTCCGAAAAAGAGATGTCTTAGGACAAAAAGGTTGCCGCTGAGACGAAGTTGACCGAGGAGGAGAAGCTCCTTGAGGAGAAGACTGCTGGATTTGTTGAATCAATAGCAAAGACGAATACAAAGAAGATTACCAAAGAGATACTAGAAGGTTTGTCTGAAGATACTGATGATAGCGATAGCTATGATGTGGAGAGTGGAGGCGAAGACTCTAAAGATCGGCCCTGGCGACCAAGTCATACAGTCTTCGGGAAATCAACTATCAAACAGAGTCATCTTGATAATATGAGGGGAAGGTATTTTCGAGATATGTCTATTGTGAGGGCCGATGTAGACAGAGCCGTTCCTGCTCCTGAAGAAAACGAAGTTGTGATCTTCCAGAGCTTCTTCAAAGCTGGACTTTGCTTCCCGTTGAGCAGATTTATGGTTGAAGTTTTAAAGACATACCAGATTTCCTTCACCAGATCACTCCCGAAGCAGTTATTAGAATGGGGATCTTTGTTTGGGCTGTGAGAAGCCAAGGTTTAGAGCCAAGTGCAAGATGTTTTTGCAGTATGCATGAACTTTCATATGAGACGAAGCCTTGGGGCAAAGAACAATATCATAACAATTTCGGTTGCTATAGCTTCGTTGCTTGCTCTGGCGCAAGCTACGACCCAGTGCCAGCGTTTCGGAAAAGATGGCCTGGGGCCTGGATGGAGGAGTGGTTCTATGTGAAAAATGATTTGAAGGTGAGAGAAGATATTAAAGAGATCATCATGCGCCCCATCTGGTCCCGCTTCGGCCTCTGAAAGCCAAAGGTAGAGGTTGATGAGGCAGCAGAAGCATGTCGAAGGGCATTTAGCATAGTTTGTTCTTTTATTGGGACAAGAGATTTACTTCAAGAACATATAGCCTATAGGATATGGCCACTGATAGATAGCTAGGAAATGTCGAAAGAAAGCATCACTGACCCTAGCGAAGGCGGCCTGGTTCGATTGAAATACACCTTCAGTTTATTGAACCAGATGATGACTGGCTGAAGTGTGTTGAAAATACTAGCGATGAGTTACTTGGAACATATTCCAAGTCTGAAGATAATGCACTATCTGCGGCCTTCAGGAGCCGAAAAAAGAAAAGATTAAATAGGATTTTTGATGCTATTGGATTTGTGTAGCCTGACTATCGGTACCCGCCACGGGGACAGAAAAGAAAGGGTGCGACTTCTGGAAAGGTTGCTGCTTCGGTTGCTCCAAGCGAGCCTGTGCCGAAGAGTAAAAAATTGAAGGTCCTCACCCACCGACCATGCTACATTGAACTGGCCGTAGTGCCTAAGTTTGGCGGGGAGACGCCTTCAGCTACTGAGCCGAAGGAACCAATTGCTCCTGCGCAGAAGGCTGAAGAACCGGCTATCTTGCCAAAGGCACCCTCAGCCGAGCAGGCTGAAGCAAAGACTGATAAAGATAAGGCTAAAGCAAAGGCTGAAGCAAAGACTGATAAGGCCGAAAGGCCAGAGACTGAAAAAATGTTAGAAGTTTTTAGCCCTTTGGTAGAAGTACCAATGCCGAAGATACAAAAAGGTCTTGCGGCCACTCCCAAAATAAGAAGGATGGCGAGTGTACTAGATGTGCTAGAAACAGTAAAGGCTTCAAGCTCCACTCCAAGGAAAATTGCCAAAGCTACAAAAATGGAAATCGAAGTTAAAACAAAACTGGCCGAAACCGAAGCTGCAATGAGCCAGGTTAGCGCCGAAGCCGGGCCTTCAGAGCCTGCTAAGAAAAGATCCTCGGATATTGAAGAGAAGGCAACAGAGGAAGAGGTTATAGAACAGTCTTTGCCTGAAAAATCTACCGCTCCTGTTCCCGAAGCATCTTCCGAAGATCTTGATTATATTATCCGACATGCTTCGGGAAAAAGATTATCTGAAGGAGAAATTTTTGAAGCTAAACACTATGCCCGAGAACTGAAGTACCCGAAAGGGGCCTTAATGTTTAATGGTACAAGTGAAGATGATTTTTTGTATTGCCTCCCAGACAACAAAGAATTATCCGTCTGCTGGGAGATGACCAGAAGTATGGGTTTTCCAAAGCTCGAAGCTGGCCTTTGTGCCATGACGAAGGAAGATCTTGCGGATAGCCTTGCGTACAACAGTCTGAAGGTACCAAAAGTTGTGAATTTTGAAGCTTATGGATTCTGTAATGGTCTTTTACTTCGTATATTAATTTATTCATTCTTTCTTGTAGGGCTTAATACTTAGCAACGCGTTAAGGGCACAAAAGAATGCTGAAGATGAGAGCTGCACTATTGCTCTCAATAACCTTCGAACAGAGGTTATCAAGCTGAGAAACGAAGCCACAGAAAAAGACAAAATTCTACTTACATCGGTGGACAAAGTAAAGGAGGATGAAGCTAACTTCAAGGCTCAATCTGAAATTCAAAAGAATGAGATTGAAAACCTTCAAAAAGAATTGGCTGAGGTCAAATTAAAATGCGCTATTGCCGAAGCTGACCGAGATGCCAGTGAGTACTGGAAAAATTATTTTGAAAAAACAGTTACAGAGCTTCGCGCATCAAAAGAAAGATGTTTTGAAAAATCTGTGGAATGTGTGAAAAAGAAAGAGACTAGTTTTGCCAACGTGGGCGCGTACTCAAGCAAAAACAACTTTATACGAGGCGACCCCGAAGGCGTCATTGAGTGGATCAGTAACGAAGCCGAGGCTTTTGAAGAGATTTTGAGTGACCGTGGGGACATCTGTGCATTCTCTGGTGCGAGGGGGGTTGCAGCCATTTTGGAGAAGGCAGGTTGTGAACATGTTAAAACCTTGGCCTAGACCGAAGCCGCCCTCTCTGTTGACGATACGAAGGACCCCTCGACCGAAGCGAGTTTAATAGGTGGAAAATTTTTCACTGATATCTGGGAAAATGACGGCCGAGGGATGGCTCATGAAATAATGAAGAAGATCGAAAAGGATATTCATGACGCTCGAGAGGCAACAAAAGAAGCTAAAAGAGCATCGGAACTCGAAAGACGAATAAGTATTGCTTTAATGGCTTTTAACTTTGTTATTTTTGACTTCGAGCTAACTGATGTTTTCTACTATAGCTGAACTTCCTCCTCCACCAGAGCCATTCGACCCACTGGCCGACCCAGAAACGAAGAATGCAATAGAAATCATTAATGTGGCCGAAGCTATTGTAGATGAAGTTGTTACCAAACTGCTAACCGAAGCTGTAGAAAAAGTTCTGAAGGAAGAAGATTAGCTATTGTAAACACATTTTCTAGGATATTAATGTAACATTTGCTGAACTATGTTTGTAATATTTAGTGCTTAAAAGATTTGAATGTAATATATGATTTGCTTGTAATTCAGTTCTTTGCGATGCATGAAACTTTATACACATACCGTTTTTGAGCCATCGGCGAAAAAACACCTTCCTTCTTTTCATGCTTCGTAAAGAAGAATTTTTATGCCTCGTAAGAATCATCCATCCTTTGTAAAATCATCAATGCTTCGTAAAGAATAGATGCCTCCTTCCACATTAGAATTGACGAAGCTGTAACTCTCAGCTTACTTTGTGCCTTGGCATTTTTTTTCATTTTTTTTATAAAGCATTCTCCGAAGATCGGGCTCACTTCCAATTGATGTGGTATGATGTATGATGTGATGCTATGCGATATGATGCAAAGAATGATGTTAATGCCGAAGACACGTACCCACACCAAAACACAACATCTGCGTTCCCTTAGGAACCATCAAAAATCTTTCTGCCGTTTATTTTTCGGCTTCACCGCTTATTTTTCGGTGTAAGTTCTGCATCCCCTTAGGAACATCTTTTGAACTTCTTCGCCTTCTATTTCGGCGGCGTTGACTTTTCGCGCTTCGCCTTATATTTCGGCAGTATTTGGCTCTGCATTCCCTTTGGAACGACTTTTGAGCAGAAAACTTACACTGCGCTCCCTTGGGAATGACTTTTGTAGCTTCGGTAATTTACGTTGTGTTCCTTAGAAACAACTTTTGCAGCTTTGGCAGTTTTTGAGCTTCGTAAGTCTGTAGGAAAGATATATTTCATTGTGACAAGAACGAAGCTATTACAAGAAATTAAAAGTGACAAGAAGAGTAGATTTACACCAATTGTTCCTTATTAAAAAGAAAATGTCAATGAATGTAAAATGCTTAGGAGATAGGATATCTCTTAATAGATGTGTTTTGACTCTAGCACAGTACTGTTGATTGTGCGAGCTTCGGATTCTTCCCTGAGCTCTCGCTGCTGATGAGTCTGATGGCTCCCTTCTGGCTGCTAACCTCGTGAATAGGCAGGTTGTAGTGGCGGCGGAGGTGGAAGCTGTGGCCAAGAAGCCTATGGCTGACTGGCCGAAGCAACAGAAGCTGTAGGATGATTACCTACATACTCTGGTATGTAGGGTGAGTGACATGAAGCAGTATGTAGGACCTGCTTCGGTTGATTTTGCTGGGCTTCGGCTTCTACGATCTCCTTCTGCTTTTGGATGGTGATTTGGCACATCCTTGTAGTATGGCCTTTGTCTTCACCACAAAATAGACAGTAAATCTTCCTGGGTTGGTCCTCATATCTTCCTCTGAAGCCCCTGGCGCCTCTGCCTCTTGGAGCAAGCGGCCAAAAAGAACTTTGTTGCTGCCCCGAAGATTGCGAAGAACACTGGGGCCTCTGTAGCTGACTTCCTCTGTCATCATTCTAAGTGTTGTGAATTGACCTAACATGCCTCGGGTGTATTCTACCTCCGAAGCCCCTGGTCATCTCGGAGAACCTGTAAGCTTCCTCCCTTCTTTGGCGGAAGTCGTTTTCAGCCCTGATATATTCATCCATCTTTTGAAGCAACTTCTCCAGTGTCTGTGGAGGTTTTTTGGCAAAGTACTGGGCAGTAGGTCCTGGCCGAAGCCCCTTGATCATGGCCTCAATGACAATCTCATTGGGCACTGTAGGCGCCTATGCTCTGAGACGTAAGAACCTTCGGACATATGCTTGAAGATACTCCTCATGGTCTTGCGTACATTGAAACAAAGCCTGAGCTATGACCGGCTTCGCCTAAAAGCCTTGAAAGCTTGTCAGTAGCATATCCTTGAGCTTCTGCCACGAAGTAATAGTCCCTGGCCGAAGAGAAGAATACCATGTTTGGGCCACATTCCGAACTGCCATGACGAAGGATTTAGCCATGACAGCTGCATTGCCTCCATATGAAGATATGGTTGCCTCATAACTCATCAAAAACTGCTTCGGATCCGAATGCCCATCATACATAGGGAGCTGAGGTGGCTTGTATGATGGGGGCCATGTGATAGCTTGTAGTTATGGTGCCAAGGGAGAAGCAGCATCAAAGGTAAAGGTATCATGATTAAAATCATCATACCATCCATCCTCGTTGAATAAACCTTCTTGATGAAGCTCCCTGTGTTGGGGCCTTCGATCTTGTTCGTCTTGAACAAGATGACGTACTTCTTCAGTGGCTTCATCAATTTGCCTTTGAAGATCAGCCAGTCTGGCCATCTTCTCCTTCTTCCTTTGTACTTGCTGATGAATTATCTCCATGTTTCTGATTTCTTGATCCAACTCTTCCTCCTGGAGTGTTGGACTAGTGGCTTTCCTCTTCTGGCTTCGAGCCTCTCGAAGAGAGAGATTCTCCTGATTTGGGTCCAGTGGCTGTAGTGCAGCAGCCCCTGTCGCTGAAACTTTCTTCGGTGGCATGACGAGGGTCAGTGCTTGCCGAAGGTGGTCGAAAGAGGGTTCACCGGAGGTGGGCGCCAATGTTGGGGACTTGTTCTCAAATGCTATGAATTTAGAACAAGGCAACATAAAAGGGTTAATAGTCAGAACCCTTCGTCCTTCGAAGCATTATATCTCTTAGGATATAAAGTTCTCCAGACGAAGGGCGTGAAGGACATACCTTCGACATTTTAACGCATATTAATTAATGAAGAAGCATATAAACACGAGAAATAACATAAATGATCATATGACATCATTAATATTCTTTTATCATATCATTATGAATGAATGCGAACAATATTGAATTACATTTATACCTTCGGCTTGACAGAAGGCAAGAGTCCAAGCGTGACGCACGAGTGAATACAAGTCAACGTGAATAGTACGGGGGTACTGTTCATCTATTTATAGGCACAGGACACAGCCTATGAGAAATTACAATTATGCCCTTTACATTTACTATTGGCTTATAGAAAAATCTATGAGGACTGAACAACCTTTTCCCTTTTAAGTCGGTTCCCTTTTCTGCGATTTAGCCGAAGCTCCCTTTCGCATAGCTTCGGAGCGACGGTCACCTTCGTCGCGATCAAGCTCCCCATCGTGTATGCTTTTATCATAAATCCAAAGGTACCTGTCCATAAACCATACTTGGAAGACTGTTAAATTATGTTTTTGAGGACCTTCGGAGGATGAAGGCCCCCAACAGTAAGGTAAATACAGACTAGTCAATCCTTAAGTTTCAGTAATGTAATGCGGGACAGTGAATTATAAAGTAAAGTAGGACATGATAGGTCTAAGGACACTTGCCTTCACTAGGTTGTTGCTCAGAGGGATCTTCAGCAACACACTCAGGAACCACGAGCTGCTCGTTGTCTAAGTAAAGCGAGCATACATTCAATACATTTGGAAGGTAAAAATGAACATCACATCAAACAGAGGACGGTGGGTTGATTAAATAAAAGTCCAGGGGGCTATTCTAAAGAAACTAGAGACCTATGCGCTAAAACAAAGGACGGTGGGTTGATTTCCTAAAACTAGGGGGTTTCTTAAGCAAAACAACCACGTGAAGGGGTACGGGGTAACCTCTGCCGTCGGATCAGACATCAACGACCCATATTAGATCACGCAGGCGCGCGCACGGCTGACAAGCAGGGCCAGGGCGCCAGCGAGCCAGGACGGGATGACCGGCCGGGCCGAGGGGTAGAGACGCGGGTGAGGGGGAGAGGGGAGAGACGGTTGGATCTGGATCGGAGGGCTACGATCCGATCCCCTCGGGTTAAGTCTAAACCTGAAAGGGAAATAGGGTCAAACCTTTTCCAAATGAATTTTGGTGGTTGAATTGCCCAACACAAATTATTGGACTAACTACTTTGCTCTAGAATATAGTTCTACAGGTGCCAAAGGTTCACAACAAACCAATACAAAGATAAAAGAAAGGGTTCAAAACAAAGGAGCAAAGTTATACCAAAGGCTGCCCTGGTCTGGCGCACCGGACTGTCCGGTGCACCACCGGACAGTGTCCGATGCACCAGGGAGGTTTCACTCGAACTTGCGAGCCTCGGGAATTTGGGGAAGCCGCTCCGCTAAAATTCACCGGACTGTCCGGTGTAACACCGGACTGTCCGGTGTGCCAGCGGAGCAACGACTACTTCGCGCCAACGGTCGTCTGCAAGGAACAGTAAAAGCAAACTGTGCGCGCCTGCGCGCGCAAAAGTCAGAGTAGGCGCCAGAAGGCGCACCGGACAGTGAACAGGACCTGTCCGGTGCACCACCAGACTGTCCGGTGGCCCCACTTGTTAGAGCTCCAACGGTTGGAACCCAACGGCCTGGTGACGTGGCTGGCGCACCGGACAATGTCCGGTGGCGCACCAGACTGTTCGGTGCGCCATACGACAGAAGCCTCCACCAACGACCATATTGGTGGTTGGGGCTATAAATACCCCCAACCACCACACTTCAATGCATCCAAGTTTCAGCCATTTGCATTCAATACAAGAGCTCTAGACTACACTCCAAGACACAAACAAAGAGATCAAATCCTCTCCCAAGTCCAAAGTTCATTCCAATCAAATAGTGACTAGAGAGAGTGACATTTGTGTTCTTTTGAGTTCTTGCGCTTGGATCGCTTTCTTCTTCTTTCTTTCTTGTTCCCAACTCAATTGTAATTAAGGCAAGAGACACCAATTGTGTGGTGGTCCTTGTGGGGACTTAGTGTCCCGATTAATTGAGAAGAGAAGCTCACTCGGTCTAGGTGACCGTTTGAGAGAGGGAAAGGGTTGAAAGAGACCCGGTCTTTGTGACCACCTCAACGGGGAGTAGGTTTGCAAGAACCGAACCTTGGTAAAACAAATCACCGCGTCTCACTCTTCATTTGCTTGTGATTTGTTTTCGCCCTCTCTTTCGGACTCGATTATATTTCTAACGCTAACCCCGGCTTGTAGTTGTGCTTAAGTTTATAATTTTCAGATTCCGCCAATTCACCCTCCCTCTAGGCGACTTTCAAAACCGCCCAATCTCGGGTGGACGGCCGAGATCTAACGGCAGGGGGCGGACTTGGGCGCGGTGGCGCCGCTCGGTCACGTGGCGGGAGCTCGCCGGAGACAAGGAGGCCGGCCACGGCAGGGCTCCAGAGGCTTGGGGGTGGTTCAGGTGTGTTCAGGGTGATCTGGCGGACTCAGCCGAGGGCACCACGCCGGCGCGGGAGCACCAGAGCGCGCTGCATGTGGAGAGGCGGACTAACGGCGGCGCTAGATTGCTTCGGCGAGCAATTGCGCGAACAACAGGGCAGTACACAGGAAATTAGGGGTGCACGTAGGTTTCTCACCTCGAGGGGAAGTGATGGAGTCACGGGGCAACGGCGGTGGCGCAGGGACGCGACGGACAATGGTGGCGGAGCTCCGGCTGCGCGAGAATCACTCCGGTGAGTGTGGGCCGGCTGAACCAGGGAGGGAAGGGGCACACCGAAGGGTGTCCCAAGTAGCTGACAGTGAGGCGGAGGTCACCGTGGCACTGGACGGGGCACAAACGCGACAGTGGCCGCAGAACAGGTGGCGATCAACAGCGGGCGGTGGTGGGGCTCTCTGCATGTGTGGGCAGAGCGAGAGAGAGGGTGAGGGAGCTGGGCAGAGGGCGCAAATGGGCGAGGGGAGATGGGCAAGCGGGGCGCGGGGGCTCGGACGTGGCCGGAGAACGCGTGGTCGTGGGCGCGTCCACGTCGGGGAGATCGTGGGCGGGAGGTTGGGGACGAGCTGAGAGGTGGGGATGGCAGGACAGAGAGAGGGAGAGCGGGCACACACGAGGGAAACCGCGCCGACAGGTCGGCCCCACGGTGCAGCGAGAGAGAGGGGGAAGAGAGTGCGAGCGCTCAGGGTTGCGTCAACAGGTGGGACCCCACCTGTCAGGCAAAGGGGGCACGCGTGCGCGGGCGCGGGCGCGCGCGCACGGGCTGGGCTAAGTGGGCTGCCTTAGGCCGAATTGGCCTTTTCTTTTTCCTGGAATTTCTAATTGCTTTTCTATTTATTTTCTCTTGGGTTTTCAATTCAAATTCAAATCAAGTTTCAAATTAAAACCAAATCAAATATGTGTAACATTTCAAAGAATATTTAGGCTCAATATGATGCAACATTCCATGACTCATATGTTTTGGACAAAATAAATTAAATAATCCCTCACTAATACAACTAACCCTAATTAAAAGAAGAAGAAAGGGAGAAAACTAGAGAGAGAGGGGAACTAGAGTGAGATAGAGAAGAGTAACACTAGAATTTGGATGATCATAAGAAAGAAATTTTATACCCCCAAATTTAGGGTGTTATAGACCTATCCCCCTTAAAAGAATCTCACCCTCGAGATTCAGGGTTGGCTAGCAAAGAGTTTAGGGTACTTGGCTCTCAGATCATCTTCTCTTTCCTAGGTTGCTTCTTCTTCTAAGTGATGGCCCCATTTGACTTTGCACATCCTGATGGTGTTCCTCTGAGTGACCCGATCTGCTGTCTCCAGAATCTGCGTTGGCTTCTCAACGTATGTCAGATCCTCTTGAACTTCAAGGTCTTCCATTGGCAACTGCTCTTCTGGCACTCTCAAGCATTTCTTTAACTGAGACATGTGAAACACGTCATGTACCGCAGACAGGTTCTCTGGTAACACTACAAAACGACCTGCCCTTTAGCAATGCATATATATGTTGGTACAAGCCTATATAAGCGTTGCTAGGGTCTATACCAACGCATAATTATGTGTTGCCTATACTGTCGTTGCTAGGGGCTACCGTAACACTTATACATACGTTGGTAAGTCATATAAATAAGCGTTGGTAAACTGCAACAGATTTTTATAAGATACAACAACGCTTACATGTGTTGGTGCCGCCCATGACCAACTCGTCATCATAGGATGCAACGTTTAGATTCGAGTTGTGACAACATTTTTATGCGTTGCAAGTAATAAACCAATAAAAAATTGAATATTTTATTTTGAGGTTAATAGTACATGCTGAACAATACACATTTGATATTTCTGGAATCATCCACACACACGACAAATAAGCAAAAATAATATATATTAAAAATCAATAGTTGCATTACAAGAAGTTGATCCATAGTTTCATATATAATATATGTTCGAGACACTTTTGGTAGGATAAAAATATATTTACATATGACTCATAGCCATCGATGATCTAGATCCAAACAAAACAATAAGCAAAACAAATATCCATATGCAGCAAGCCCTTGCATCTTCATAGTGTTCTAGGTTCAGAACTGAAAAAATGAAGACCAGAAAATATAACAGGTTAATATATACCAAATGAAAGGAATAAGTAATGCAAAGTAGAGAAGAGATGTGCAAATATCACCTTTCAAAGAAGGGAAAAGGAAAATATTATAGCGCATAAATCAGTACGCCATATAATATGTTGAGTAATCTGCATATACAAGACAAAACATACATATATAAAGGACGAGGGATGAGCAATACCAGAAATCCCTACGCCTCATTCATACCATTTGTGCTCTTTAATGTCTTTGTTGAGGTAATTTTCAGATTTAGGGAATTCAACTACTGAATCGGCTTAGCAAAGGACACAGTTCACACATGACATACTAATGCATCATACCTACAGTTAATAAGACTTTCCCAACGTGAAGAAAACATAACCACCGAGGTCCATATATGCAAACGTAACATGAACACCACTGTTAGCATAAAACTGAGTAGAAAAGACTCTTCCAGCTTTCCCAACGTGGAGAAAACTCTGTTTCACCATAACACCGCTGTTTACTTAAATAAAAAGAACCCTTGTGAAGTGAAATGGATACTAGATTGTTGCATCAACGAAACAAAGGTGTAATAACGTAGCGAAGCAATTGCCCACGAGATTCAACCACAGTGTTTGTTGCACAAAGAACAAACTCCTTCAGTATATATAGAACAAAATAGCTTTATGGTCTTGGATTCAGAAACCAGCTCCAACAGGTTTGTCAACACAAATATATACAGAACAGAGAGAAGGAAATGGAAATGCTCTACGCATACAGGTGAGGTACTACTCCTTTCCATGCAGATATTGCAGTTTCATAGTATGAATAAAAAGATAGTGTGTTTCAAATTCAGAATACCTATTTGGATGCACACTCCTATCTCCAATGGCAGTCCAGTCAAAAATGGTGGCCCAAAAAACATGGTTGGAGCAACCTGCTTTGAGTACTGAACCATTTTTAACAAAAGGTTAAAAATGTGGATCAAAATCAGTAATCCAACCCTAAAGGTTAAAAATGTGGGTCAAAATTATCACACCATTAACTCAAGTGCCCTGCTGAAGGTTTTATGTCAAGGGTGATGGATCTTGACCTGACACAAGCTTTAGGATCAAAATAAAATTACAACTGCTTTGAGAAACATGCAGGACTCAAAAGGATTCAAAACTAGGCAGGACCATTGGACTTGGTAGGCTTGATCAGTCCAATTTGAAACATTCATTTGCAAAGTAAATTTGATGGTTGATCATGACCTGAAGCACCCAGACATTAACAGTCTGTTTGGATTGCGACACCACTCCATCCAGAAATCAGTTCGTTCGTCCGACGGAAAACAGCCATCCAGAAATCAGTTCGATCGTCATGGGACGGAGCCATGTTGTCCAACGATTTCTGGACCGGTGAGTCCGTTAAAGTACCAGATCAGGCGATAGAGAGACCAGGGGTATACCATGTAATTGATGCTGATGAGGGGGTCGTTCATAGCGATGAGCTCGTCATCATCGCTCTGTAGGGCCACCTTGGCCACCAGCCTTCTGATCTTGCCAAACCCGGCACCAACAAAAAAGGCGATCAAAACCCACAAGGCCGGCGTAACTCAAATACATTATACATCACAACTCAGATCGGAGGATGCAAACTCAACATTCATCCTGATCTTGATCTTGGCAATTTATATTTTCATTAGGACAAGTACAGGACCATTTTTTGACAATATATAAATGTGGTATACATAAGAAACAAAAGTCTGAAATGCTACCAGAAAAAAAATCGATGACATCAGCAATCTGATCTACAAGGTCATTGATAGATGGAACAGGCACATCAGCTAAAATCGAAGCTGCTCCCAACTGCAATACTTAACATATACACAATGAAAAAACAAGCATATAAGAACCCTACCTAACATAAAAAAGAAATGGATAGTGGTTGCCTGCCTGAATAATCAAAGCATGAAAAAAGGCATCAAAAGTGACCTCGTGTCCTTGGGTGTGATGTGGAAACACAGAGAAATTGTGAAGCAACAGGACGCAGCCTCTAGATAGAAGTCACATCCGGATAAGTTACGAACGCATGAAAAAACTATTACCCCTGGCCACAGCCTGAGCCGCGTGTTGACCTCATCTCCTCGATCGGCGCCACTGTACGACGGGCCTAGGACCGCTCCCGCGACGGCGCCTCGATGTCGCGCCTGCTGGCCCGCGGCGACAGCTTGGTGGTCTGCTGCTCTGATGGCACCACCCGATAGAGAGCCATACCTGCTCCGCTTGAGCCCGCTGTTCGCGGATCTCGGCGGCACCGGTGGCGTCGTGCCCGTGGCAATAGAGGCCGAGGCCGCCCCACGAAGCGGATCTTGGCGTAGAGTGGCGTAGCGAGCCCCACCCCCGCATCGCTCCCAGATGCCGTTGCGTAGCTGCGAGGAAGATGGAGAGAAAGAAATGGCGGCGGCTATGTGGGATTGCTGGTGCCGTGAAAATGTTAGGGTTAAAGAAACATATGTGTTTGGTTAATGGGTTTTTAAATGGGCTACATATGTTCAGTAGAGAATGATTAAATGGGTAGAGAATGATTAGATGGTACGGCTGGACTGAGATACACCATTTTGACAAGGGTTTCCTTTAGTTATTAGAAGCCTAAGACTCCTAATACATAAACTATATATATATATATATATATATATATATATATATATATATATATATGGGTAATGCCAAATATTTTAATAAGTGCAACTGAGTTTCGTCCCTGCTAGAAAGCATATTTCGCATGTTTTTGGGCAAATAAATAGAGATCTAACAAATATTTTAATAAGTGAACACAGTGACAACAAGGTAAAATAAATATTTTAATAAATAAAATGATACAAAGTGGACTAAAAGACTTTGTATTGTTGTTCAATTCCTCACTTTACACATTTTTTGCGCAATTTAGCATCCCCAACTACTATGCTTTAGTTAAAAAATAAAAAACACAGTTGCAAAATTGCTTAGGTACCAAAATTAATCTATAGATACGGTTTTGCAACGCATATAAACGTTACAAGTATTCTAGTTACTCTATGCATACGGTTGCAACACATGGTAAATGTTGTTATGATCGTATTTACTCTACACATACGGTTTGCAACGCATGTTAAACGTTGACAGTATCATTGTAATTCAACGGATGTAGATTGCAACGCATAACAAACGTTGTAACCTAATCACTTCCAACGCATATAACTATACGTTGCCAGGTATACGTTGCTACAGGGGCATTTGTTTTGTAGTGTAAGCTGAGTTGATAAGCCACTTCTCCACGTCTTGCCTGAATCTGATACGGGCTGATATAGCAAGGTGCTAGCTTGCCTTTGACTCCAAACCTTTTAGTTCCTCTAATGGGTGACACTTTCCAGTAGACATAGTCTCCTACTTCAAAACTAAGTTCCCTTCTTCTGGTGTCCGCATAGCTTCGCTGTCTAGACTGCGCTGCCTTCAGATTTTCCCGAACCATCCTGATATTCTCTTCGGCTTCAAGCAAAATCTCTGGACCGAATACCTGCCTTTCGCCGGGTTGGTTCCAATGCAATGGAGTTCTGCAATTCCTCCCATAAAGTGCTTCGAATGGTGACATCTTCAGGCTGGCTTGATAGCTGTTGTTGTAGGAGAATTCTGCATACGGTAGCCTCTTGTCCCAACCTAACTTGTCTTGTAAAGCACAAGCTCTCAACATATCCTCAAGAATCTGGTTAGTTCTCTTAGTCTGACCATCTATCTGCGGGTGATAAGCTGAACTGAATTTCAAGTGAGTACCCAAAGCTTCATGGAGCTGCTGCCAAAAATTAGAAGTAAACTGGGTGCCTCTATCCGATATTATCTTCTTTGGAATACCATGCAAGCACACAATCCGAGACATGTATAACTCTGCCAACACTGCATTGTTATAGGTGGTCTTGACTGGTATGAAATGGACCGTCTTTGTTAAATGATCCACTACTACCCAGATGGAGTCGTAACCAGCTCGAGTGCGGGGCAGACCAACTATAAAGTCCATCCCAATCTCATCCCATTTCCATTGCGGAATCTGCAACGGCTGCAACAATCCTGCGGGTCTCTGATGTTCTGCCTTGATCCTCTGACAACTGTCACATCTGGCCACATACTCTGATATCTCTCTCTTCATACCGTACCACTAGAATCTCTTCTTCAAGTCTTGGTACATTTTCTCGCTACCAGGGTGTATAGAATACGCTGTCTCATGAGCTTCCTTGAGGATCAGTTCCCCGATCGAGGTGATGTCGGGAACACACATCCTATCCTTGAACCATACCACTCCTTCTGTATCTTCACAGAAATCTGGACCTTTCCCATCTATGATCAGCTATCGAATCTCATTGATCTTCTCATCATCCTTCTGACCTTTTCTGATGTCTTGCTCTAGAGTGGGCTCTAGCTCAATTGTCACTCCTTGAGTGTTGTTCAGAAATCCGAGACTCAACCTGTCGAATTCCTTCGCTAGCTCAAACGGCATCGGGTGAGCGGCCAACATATTGACTTGACTCTTCCTGCTAAGAGCATCTACAACCACATTTGCTTTGCCTGGGTGATAATGAATCTCTAGCTCATAGTCTTTGATCAATTCTAGCCATCTTCGTTGCCTCATGTTTAACTCTGACTGAGTGAATATGTACTTGAGTCTTGAGGCTCTTGTGGTCCGTGTAGATATCACACTTCTGACCATAAAGATAATGTCTCCAGGTCTTTAATGCATGAACCACTGCTGCTAGCTCCAAATCATGAGTGGGGTAATTCTTCTAGTGAACTTTCAATTGTCGGGACGAGTATGCCACTACTTTCCCTTCCTGCATTAACACACATCCCAGTCCGGTGTACGAAGCATCATAGTATACTGAGAATGGCTTGTGAACATCTGGTAGAACCAATACCGGTGTTGTTGTCAACTTCTGCTTCAACATTTCAAATGATTCTTGGCACGCTGGGGTCCACTCGAACTCAACCTTCTTTGCTAGTAAGGCTGTCATTGGTCTGGCAATCTTGGAGAAACCTTCAATGAAACGCCGATAATAACCGGCCATTCCAATAAAACTCTTGATTCCTCTGACATTTTTTGGTGCTTTCTAGTCCAGAATCGCTGCTACCTTCTTTGGATCCACAACTAGTCCATCTTGATTTATAATATGACCCAAGAATAGAACTTCAATGATCTAGAACTCGCACTTGCTAAGCTTGACATACAATTGGCAATCTCGTAGCCTCTGAAGTACCTTCCTCAAATGTTCCTCATCCTCTTGCTCATTCTGGGAATATACAAGAATATCATCAATGAACACCACTACAAACTTGTCGAGGTAGTCCATGAATACACTGTTCATCAGGTACATGAAGTAAGCTGGCACATTCGTCAATCCGAATGACATAACCATGAACTCATATAATCCATACTTGGTGATGAATGCTGTCTTCGGTATATCTAAGGGTCAGATTCTGAGCTGATGGTAACCTGACCTCAGATCTATATTTGAGAACACACTGGCTCCTCTCAACTGGTCAAATAAATCTTCAATTCTGGGCAGGGGGATCTTGTTCTTGATAGTGACTTCATTCAAAGCTCTGTAATCAATGCACATCCTCTTCGTGCCATCCTTCTTCTCCACAAATAATACTGGGGCTGCCCAAGGTGAGGTACTTGGTCTGATATAACCTTTCTCTAACAACTCATCAATTTGCTTCTTGAGTTCCACCAACTCTGGTCCGGACACTCGATAAGCTCTCTTGGAAATAGGGGCGGTGCCTAGGATAAGCTCTATGGCAAATTCAACTTTCCTTTTAGGTGGCATGCATGGTAACTCCACAGGGAATACACCGGGGAATTTTGACACAATCCTAATCGCCTCAATCGGATTGGATTCCTTGTTATCTACTGATAAATGGTGACAGGCTCCTTCTAGTTCAGGTAAGTACAGCTTGGTTACTACTTCCTTTCTAGATGGGGACACTAACTTAACTGTTCTCTTGTCACAACTGATAGTGGCTTGATTTCTATGTAGCCAATTCATCCCTAGGATGACATCTAACCCTTGAGTTCCCATTACTATTAGGCTAGCGGGGAAGTCTATCCTCCTTATTTTAATCCTTAGATTCGGACAAATCCTATCGGACTGAACTTTTCCCCTAACTGAATTAACTCTTAAAGGCAGGATCATGGGTTCTATGGGGATGTTATGTGATTCTAACCAAGATGTAGAAACAAAAGAATGCGTGGCACTAGTATCAAATAGTACTTTTGCTGGGTAGGATTCAACTGGAAACATACCTACTGCCACGTCCTGAGCATCCTAGATTGCTTCGGCCTCTAGATGGTTCACCTTTCCACGGTTGTAGGCCTGATCACAAACTCCTAGTGCTTGCTATGGCGCTCCTTGTCTTGATGGGGCATTGACTGCTGGCGGTTGCTGGGCTGCTTTCTTTAGACAGTTCTTCGCCCAGTGATTTTGTTCTTCACAGTAGAAGCATGCACGACCTCCTACTTGTGCTGGGGCTGCTTAGCCATTCTGGTTGGTTACTAGGGCAGGAAGACGAGCTGCCTGGTTGTTCTAATGCCGGTATTGATTTCCTCCCAGCTGAGTGTTCTGTCGGTTCTACTGCTGCTGCTGCTGAGGAAACTACCTCTGGTACTACTGCTGCTGGTTCTGACGCTGACGCTGGTGCTGGTGCTGGTGACCTTGCTTGAATGGCTGAGGCGAATTGCCTGAGTAGCGGTGATGACTGCTACTCCCGGCTTGAGGCCCACCAATCTTGCGCTTCCTATCCTCCATCTCCTAACGCTTCCTTTCAGTCATGATTGCTCTGTCTATCAAATGTTGGAAGGTGGGGAAAGTGTGATTCATCAGCTGTAATGGAGGGGATCAACCAATCCTCTTAGAAAGCGGTACTGCTGCTTGGCATCTGTGTTGACGTCTTCTGGGGCGTAACGTGACAACTGCAAAAGTTATCCCTGTACTCACTGACGGACATGGGACCTTGCTTCAGGGCAAGAAACTCCTCCTTCCTCACTATCATCAGTCCTTCGGGCACATGGTAGCGACGAAAGTTGTCCCTGAACTCCTCCCAAGTAATGGCTTCAAGGTTGGCATGAGTGGTGATGTAAGACTCCCACCAAGATTGTGCTGCTCCCCTCAGCTGTCGGGGACCATACAACACCTTCTCGCGATCGTTGCACTGAGCAGTGTGCAACTCACGCTCCACGGTATGCAGCCAATCTTTCGCGTCCATGGGATCAACAGAGTGGGCAAAGACAGGGGGATGGCCCCTCATGAGCTCTGCCCACTTGTCTCTGAGCACTTGTGGCATCTAGACTTGCACTGGAGGCTGAGGTGGTGGTGGCTGCTGCTGCACTTGTTGCATCGCTGCTAAGGTCTGACCAATTGCCTGAACTGCCTAAGTTTGCATCAAGAACATTTGCTCAATGGTCATCGAGGGTGGCGGTGGCAAATGCTGTTGTGGAGCTGCCTCTTCCTGGGGTGCCTGCTGCTCTGGCTGAGCATGCCTCGCACCTCTACGCATGTTCTCAGACATCTATAGAAACCACACACATATCAGATCTAACTTTGCAGTCTTTCAGCATAAAAAAAGATATATGGAAATCTTCATAGCACTAAACAATTGATCATCTTCACTGACAACTTCTTAGATAAAGAGGAAAGTGGAAACAAATGGATTGCCCAACTAAATAACTGACTTTATTAATAGCTACACCAAGTTGCAGGGGACACCCACACCTTGGTGACAATCATTACAAAGATCCAACTTCATTACATGTTCATCATGACAAGAATCCAACAAATGATAATCAAACTAACTCTAACTAAGACTGACTAGACTAAGACACTGAATTAAGCACTATTACAGACTCCGACTCCATTGATCTATGGATCTAAATCTATGCGGGTCCTGCAGTCTGGGGTACGAAGCGACCACGAGGCGATGAACGGTAAGGGTGCTGAATCCCGATAGGGGCGGGAGAACCACCATCAAGATAGTGGCGTGCCGCGCATTCAACACACAGTTCCGCAACCTCTGCCCGAACCTTGCCCAACTCGTTAAGGGCGTGGTCCAACTCTGTGTTAAGTACGTCGGCTAGGTTGACCATGCTGCTCAGCCTGGGATTGCCCTCACCAACTGGCGAGACAATCACGCCTCCAGCACTACCAGTCGAACGACGAGGGTAGTACTTCAGGTCAAGGCTATCAGATACCCCGCTGAACAACGAGCAATACTGAGAAAGCGCCCGTCGTGCTGCATCCTGCATGGCTGCCTCGGCAATGTCCCTCTCAGTGATAGAATAGTGCTATGAGAAGGCCTCTACACCCTAGAGATCATCGTCCGGATGGCGCACCAAGCAAGTAGCCTCCCACTGGTCCGGGTATAACCCGCAATGATGCTGGTAGACTACACAATGGTACTCGATAGACCAGGTGTGTTGGTCGAAGGCCCGATGCAACAGGGTATCGAGAGCGTCGTGGAAGTGACACCCGCGGGCAGCGTCACGAGTGATGGGTCTAGCGATCCATCCCTCCGGCTCTGGCTCCTCCGAGCGCTCCGGGTCGTGGCTCGAACTACCACCGACGTTATTGTCGTCTCCGTCTCCATCAGGGTCTCCTCCAGCAGCTGGGATGCCCTGTGGTGGTGCAGGGGGCATCTCTGGCTAAGGTGCAGGGGAAGGTGGCCTCTCTAGCTCCACCTCCCGCTGAGGCAAGGGGGAAGAGTCCTGCTGCTCCTGCTCCTGCTCCTGGCATCAGCGCTCCTGCTCCTCATGCAGGCGACGATGCAGTCCCTCTAGGTGATTGGACTGACCTGACATCGTGTGACGCAGGGGACGCTCCGCCAGTCGAGAAGGCAAAAGGGGATCACAGACTTATGTGCAGTGCACCTGATACGAGCCATCTACAAAAGACATCGTAAGCACAAGAGTAAGAGTAGAACTATGAGACCAGAAAGTAAACAGAAAGAAAAGTGAGACAAAACTTTTGAGATAAGTAAATAACATAGAGTTGGTCAAGATGACCAACTTTTGAGAGGACACTAAGGTCAAGGTAAGAGTAAGGGTCTATAGTCCTTAGGTCGACCATTCTAGTCTAGGTTAGCGGTCCTACAGTCAGCAAGCCTTTGATACCACTTATGTCACACCCAGTTTTGGAAGGTAAACCGAATGCGAACCATGTACGTGCCAGGATCAGAACTCACGTACACAACGATTACATAATTGGACATCATCACACAATGCTTGAATTAAATAGCGGAAAGGTACTTAGTTACATCAAGATGTTTGAGACATCCACAGAGTCTAATACATATCTATAGAGTTCAACAATATTATCAAAGTGCGGAGTAACGAAAAGTAGAATGTAAGCCTACACAGGCAGCTGACTAGGGGTTTGCCACTAAAGTAAACTAGAATTCGTCGTAGTCCTGGAACTCCTCAAAGTCCTCCATGTTACCAGCTTCACCTCCTGAGCACTGAGAACAGTGGGGACAGTCTGGGGTGGGGTGGTTTGTAAAGCAAGGGTGAGTACACATCAACGTACTCAGCAAATGTCTCGTTTGGCTAAAGTGGACTAGCTGTATGTGGATTTAAGGTTAAGCAGTTGCTTTTAGTTGATCAAGTTTTATTACTATTAGTAGAGCCAAGTTTTAGTAATAACCCAGTTATTACCCAGAAGCATTCCCTCCAAGAGGAAATACCACAGATCAGAAGTATAATCATCATTGCTAATCATCATCATAAAAGTAACCAAAGTTCTTCTAATCAAAGAGGATCCCGAGGCTACTCCTAACTGTGAGCACGGTTGATATACCAGTTTCTAACCCTCTGCAGAGGTCGCACACTTTACCCACAAGCCGTGATTTCCATTCTGCCCGAGGTTCTAGCCTCCCCATTGATCACTACCAAGGTGACCTAGCAGGGTCTCACTACGTAGCCTTTATAAAGATTTCCCAGAGGTCATAGTTGCCCGTTAGGTTTCTCTAGTTTGATAAACACATTACATCTCCCCAGAGGAAGGGTGACTAACAAAACCAAATCAAAGAACCTCTGCAACCAGCCTCGGCAGAGCAAGTACTGTGCCCGGACCCCATTGACGGCCCTACGGCGAAGCCAACTACTCCTCTGGTTCCTCTAATTAATCAGCTCCACCCTCATGGTTGCACTGTTATCCCGGGTTGTCACTCCCCAAACAGGTCCTTACGAAGAGGCACTCAGGAAAGAGCCTGAGCCCCCTAAAGAATCATAAGAACCTCATCGGGATAACATCATCGTATCATAAAAGATCACATCATGTTCATTGATTTAGTTAAAGCAATAGCATAAGCTAACCATGATTAACCTAGAAAGGTAAACAAGGGTAAGGTAAATACAGACTAGTCAATCCTTAAGTTTTAGTAATGTAATGCGGGACAGTGAATTATAAAGTAAAGTAGGACATGATAGGTCTGAGGACACTTGCCTTCACTAGGTTGTTGCTCAGAGGGATCTTCGGCAACACACTCAGGAACCACGAGCTGCTCGTTGTTTAAGTAAAGCGAGCATACATTCAATACATTTGGAAGGTAAAAATGAACATCACATCAAACATGTACAAACATTGGCACACAACTCAAAAGGGTATAGTATTAAGTACAGGGGAATGAGGTCAAGTTATAGAATGGACTAATCCTAATTGGGGAATTGATTACTCTCTAAATGTTTGGAACATAGCTCAAAAAGGTTAAGTAGTGATTAAAACAAAGGAAAGCTAAAATTATAAGATAAACTACTCTCATTTAGGAATTTGATTATCTTTTAAGTATTATCCATAATTACATTCCTAATTCTATTTATGTCATTAAGGCCTAAAGGTTAAGCCAAAAATAAATCCAAGTAATGCATAACTCTAATCTCACAAGATTGAATATACTTTATTCCTAGGGTTCTCGTTTTATTTATTTCATTAAATAAATAAATTAACATATATTTTAATTATATATTCTAAGTGTAAAAATTAAAGTATACAGATTATAGTTGGTCATATTTTATTTGAATAGAGAACAATCTTGTGAACATTTTGCAATTTGGATCACTAAGTTTGGAGTTCATATGAAAAAGATATGAAATAAACAAGTTTAGAAGTTTGAAATATGAAATTAGGGCTAAATCTGTGATTAAAAAAAAGTCCAGGGGGCTATTCTAAAGAAACCAGAGACCTATGCGCTAAAACAGAGTATGATGGGTTGATTTCCTAAAACCAGGGGGTTTCTTAAGCAAAACAACCACGCGAAGGGGTATGGGATAACCTCAGCCGTCGGATCAGACATCAATGGCCCAGATTAGATCACGCGGGCGCGCGGGCGCGGCTGACAAGCGGGGCCAGGGCGCCAATGAGCCAGGACAGGCTGACCGGCCAAGCCCAAGGGCAGAGACGCGGGTGAGGGGGAGAGGGGAGAGACCGTTGGATCTGGATCGGAGGGCTACGATCCGATCCACTCGGGTTAAGTCTAAACTGCCCGATCTCGGGTGGATTGCCGAGATCTAACGGCAGGGGGCGGACTTGGGCGTGGTGGCGCCGCTTGGTCCCACGGTGGGAGCTCGCCGGAGACGAGGAGGTCGGCCACGGCAGGGCTCTAGAGGCTTGGGGGGTGGTTCAGGCGTGTTCAGGGTAATCTGGCGGACTCAGCCGAGGGCACCACGCCAGCACGGGAGCACCAGAGGGCGCTGCACGCGGAGAGGCGGACTAACGACGATGCTAGATTGCTCTGACGAGCAATTGCGCGAACAACACGGTAGTACATAGGAAATTAGGGGTGCAGGTAGGTTTCTCACCTCGAGGGGAAGTGATGGAGTCATGGGGCAACGACGGTGGCGCAAGGACACGACGGACGACGGTGGCGGAGCTCCGGCTGCGCGAGAATCACTCCAGTGAGCGCGGGCCGGCTGAACCAGGGAGGGAAGGGGCACACCAAAGGGTGTCCCGAGAAGCTGACAGTGAGGCGGAGCTCACCGTGGCACTAGACAGGGCGCGAACGCGACGGTGGCTGCAGAACAGGTGGCGATCGATGGCGAGCGGTGGCGGGGCTCTATGCACGCGTGGTCAGAGCGAGAGAGAGGGTGAGGGAGCTGGGCAGAGGGCGCAAATGGGCAAGGGGAGGTGGGCGAGCGTGGCACGGAGCTTAAAAGGGGCACGGGGGCTCGGACGTGGCCGGAGAACGTGCGGTCGTGGGCGCGTCCACGGTGGGGAGATCATGGGTGGGAGGTTGGGGACGAGCTGACATGTGGGGACGGCAGGACAGAGAGAGGGAGAGCGGGTGCACACGAGGGAAACCGCGCCGATAGGTCGGCCCCACGGTGCAGCGAGAGAGAGAGGGGAAGAGAGTGCGAGCGCTCAGGGTTGCGCTGTCAGGTGGGACCCACCTGTCAGGTAGAGGGGGCGCGCGGGCGCGGGCGAGCGTGCGGGCTAGGCTAAGTGGGCTGCCTTGGGCCGAATTGGCTTTTCCTTTTCCTGGAATTTCTAATTGCTTTTCTATTTATTTTCTCTAGGGTTTTCAATTCAAATTCAAATCAAGTTTCAAATTCAAACCAAATCAAATATGTGCAACATTTCAAAGAATATTTAGGCTCAATATGATGCAACATTCCATGACTCATATGTTTTGGACAAAATAAATTAAATAGTCCCTCACTAATACAACTAACCCTAATTAAAAGAAGAAGAAAGGGAGAAAACTAGAGAGAGAGGGGAACTAGAGTGAGATAGAGAAGAGTAACACCTGAATTTGGATGATCATGAGAAAGAAATTTTATACCCCCAAATTCAGAGTGTTACAACATCACTCTCAAATTGGTATACTGTTTCACTCATATTTACTTATACCAATGGGGGAGAAAGTTTAGAAGGGCTCACAAAGTCTTCGTTTTGGCGATTAATGCCAAAGGGGGAGAGAGTATTAGCCCAAAGCAAAAGGACCGCACCACCACCTTTCGAAAATTTTTAGTTGATATATTTCAAATTGGAGTGATGATTTTCAATTGATATATTTTCAAAACTAGCATCTCAATATATTTCCAACTGATATGTATTAAAACCCTCTTGAAAGCTAAGAGGAGAATTTCATTAAGGGGGAGTTTTGTTTAAATCAAAGGAAAAGCATTTGAATTAGGGGGAGAAAATTCCGAATCTTGAAAATGCTTCTCGCAATTTTATTCATATACCTTTGACTATTCGTAAAAGACTTTGAAAAAGACTTTCCAAAAGATTTGCCAAAACAAAACAAGTGGTCCAAGCGTGGTCCAAAATGTTAAATAAAAGAAAGCAATCCATGCATATCTAGTAAAACTATAAATTGGTTTAATTCCAAGTAACCTATGCACTTACCTTATGCAAACTAGTTCAATTCTGCACTTATATATTTACTTTGGTTTGTGTTGGCATCAATCACCAAAAAGGGGGAGATTGAAAGGGAAATAGGGTTTAACCTTTTCCTATAAATAATTTTGGTGGTTGAATGCCCAACACAAATAATTGGACTAACTAGTTTGCTCTAGATTATATTCCACAGGTGCATAAAGGTTCAACATAAACCAATAAACAGATTAAAGAAAGGTTTCAAAAAGAAAGGAGCAAAGAAACCCAAGTGTGCCCTGGTCTGGCGCACCGGAGTGTCCGGTGTGCCACCGGACAGTGTCCGGTGCACCAGGACCGTACACCTCCGAACTCTTCAGCTTCGGGTTTCTCCAGCGCCGCTCCGCTATAATTCACCGGACTGTCCGGTGCACCAGCGGAGCAATGGCTCCTTCGTGCAAAGGTCGACTGCAAAAGCTGATCTTCAGGTGAACAGTGCGCAAACAGTGCGCGGCAGAGCAGAGCAGCCGTCAGAGGCGCACCGGACAGTGAACAGTACCTGTCCAGTGCCACTAGAAGACAAAGGCTCCAACGGTCGTCTGCGCCAGAACCCTAATGGTTGGGTGACGTGGCTGGCGCACCGCACAGTGTCCGGTGGCGCTCCAGACTGTCCGGTGCGCCCATCGACAACAGCCACCCCCAACGGTTGTTTTGGTGGTTGAGGGCTATAAATACCCCAACCACCTCCACTCCAACAATCCAAGCATTCACAACAGTGCATTCAATACAAGAGCAATACACTTCACTCCAAAGACACAATTCAAGCGACAGATCCGCTCGAAGTCTCAAATTCAACCATAGCACATTAGGACTTGTGAGAGGATTCTTTGTGTTCCTTGTTGCTCTTGTTTGCTTGGCTTGGCTTTCTTTTCTTTCTCACTTCTTACTCTCAATCTTTGTAAGCGAGATAAGAGACACCAATTGTGTGGTGGTCCTTGCAGGGTCTAAGTGACCCGTGAGATTAAGGAAGAAGCCTCACTCGGTCTAAGTGACCGTTTGAGAGAGGGAAAGGGTTGAAAGAGACCCAGTCTTTGTGACCACCTCAATGGGGACTAGGTTCTTTAGAACTGAACCTTGGTAAAACAAATCACCGTGTCATCCGCTTTATTTTCTTGGTTGATTTGTTTTCCCCTCTCTCCCAGACTCGGATTTTATTCTAACGCTAACCCCGGCTTGTAGTGTGTGCTTAAAGTTATAATTTTTTCAGATTTCGCCTATCCACCCCCCTCTAGGTGACTTTCAATAAGGAAGTCTCGTAGGTATTCATACCATGCTCTTGGGGCTTGCTTGAGCCCATAAAGCGCCTTTGAGAGTTTATACACATGGTTAGGGTACTCACTATCTTCAAAGCCGGGAGGTTGCTCAACATAGACCTCTTCCTTGATAGGGCCATTGAGGAAGGCACTTTTCATGTCCATTTGATAAAGCTTAAAGCCATGGTAAGTAGCATAGGCAAGTAATATACGAATTGACTCAAGCCTAGCTTGGGTGCATAAGTTTCATTAAAATCCAAACCTTCGACTTGTGAATATCCTTTTGCAACAAGTCAGGCTTTGTTTCTTGTCACCACACCATGCTCATCTTGCTTGTTGCGGAATACCCACTTGGTATCTATAGCATTTTGATTAGGACGTGGAACTAAATGCCATACCTCATTCCTCATGAAGTTGTTGAGCTCCTCTTGCATTGCCACCATCCAGTCCGGATCCCTTAATGCATCCTCTATCCTGTATGGCTCAATAGAAGACACAAAAGAGTAATGTTCACAAAAATGTGCAACTCGAGATCTAGTGGTTATTCCATTAGTCTCATCAAACACAATGTCACAAGAAACTTCAACTAGTCTAGTGGATTTATTGAATACTGTATATGCCCTTGTGTTTGAGTCATAACCTAATAAAAAGCCTTCTACTGCTTTAGGAGCAAATTTAGAACTTCTACCTCTTTTAATAAGAATAAAGCATTTGCTCCCAAAGACTCTAAAATATGAAACATTGGGCTTTTTACCAGTGAGGAGTTCATATGATGTCTTCTTGAGGATTCGGTGAAGATATAACCGGTTGATGGAGTAGCAGGCAGTGTTAATCGCCTTCGCCCAAAACCGGTCTGGTGTCTTATACTCATCAAGCATGGTTCTTGCCATATCCAGTAGAGTTCTATTTTTCCTCTCCACTACACTATTTTGTTGAGGTATGCAGGGAGAATAGAACTCATACTTGTTGCCTTCTTCCTCAAGAAAACCTTCAATTTGTGAATTCTTGAACTCCGTCCCATTGTCGCTTCTTATCTTTTTGATTCTCAATTCGAACTCATTTTGAGCCCATCTTAAGAATCTCTTTAAAGTCTCTTGGGTTTGTGATTTTTCCTGTAAAAAGAACACCCAAGTGAAGCGAGAATAATTATCCATAATAACTAGACAGTACTTACTCCCGCCGATGCTTATGTAAGCGATCGGGCCGAATAGATCCATGTGGAGGAGTTCGAGCGGCCTATCAGTCGTCATTATGTTCTTGTGTGGATGATGAACTCCAACTTGCTTCCCTTCTTGACATGCGCTACAAATCCTGTCTTTCTCAAAATGAACATTTGTTAGTCCTAAAATGTGTTCTCCCTTTAGAAGCTTATGAAGATTCTTTATTCCAATATGGGCAACTCGGCGATGCCAGAGCCAGCCCATATTAGTCTTAGCAATTAGCAAGTGTCTAGTTCATCTTGGTTATCATTAAAATCAACTAAATATAGTTGACCATCTAGCACCCCCTTAAATACTATTGAAAAATCACTTCTTCTAAAGACAGTAACACCTACATCAGTAAATAGACATTTGTAGCCCATTTTGCATAATTGAGAAATTGAAAGCAAGTTGTAATCTAAAGAATCTACAATAAAAACATTAGAAATGGAATGGTCAGGGGATATAGCAATTTTACCCAAACCTTTGACCAAACCTTGAATTCCATCCTCGAATGTGATAGCTCTTTAGGGATCTTCATTTTTCTCATATGAGGAGAACATCCTTTTCTCCCCTATCGTGTGGTTTGTGCACCCGCTATCGATTATCCAGCTTGATCCACCGGATGCATAAACCTACAAAATAAATTTAGGCCTTCTTCTTAGGTACCCAAACACAAGTCTTTGGACTCTTGTGTTTGCCCGCAACATATTTGGCAACTATTTTGCCTGATTTGTTAGTGAGCACATAAGAAGCATCAAAAGTCTTAAATAAAATATCATGCTCACTTGATGCATTAGGAATTTTCTTTTTAGGCATTTTAATATGAGTGGAATGCCTAGAACTAGAAGCCTCATTCTTATTGAAAGTCGCCTAGAGGGGGGTGAATAGGTGTAATCTGAAATTTACAACTTTAAACACACACTACAAGGCGGGGTTAGCGTTAGAACTTAAATCAAGTCCGGGAGAGAGGGGGGAAACAAATCAAATGGAAATCAAGCGAATGAACATGGTGATTTGTTTTACCAAGGTTTGGTTCTAAAGAACCTAGTCCCCGTTGAGGTGGTCACAAAGATCGGGTCTCTTTCAACCCTTTCCCTCTCTCAAACGGTCACTTACACCAAGTGAGCTTTCTCCTTAATCAAACGGGTCACTTAGACCCCACAAGGACCACCACACACTTAGGTGTCCCTTGCTTTGATTACAGGTCACTTTGGAACAAGAATGAGGAAGGAAGAAAGCGATCCAAGCAACAAGAGCACAAATGAACACGAACACACATTCTCTCAAGTCACTAGGTGGTTGTAATGAATTTGGGACTTGGAGAGGCTTTGATCTTTTGAATTGTGTCTAGGAGTGAATGCACTAGCTCTTGTATTGAATGAAAACTTCAGAAGACTTGGATGCTTGGAGTTGTGGTGGCACACAGGACAATCCGGTGAATTATAGCGGAGTGTGCCTGCTGAAACCCGAGAGTGGCTAGTTCAACCCTGTACGGGCCTGGTGCACCGGAGACTGTCCAATGGCACACCGGACAGTCCGGTGCGCTAGACCAGAGCACACTTGGTTTCTTTTGCTCCTTTCAATTGGATCCCTAACTTGAATATTTATTGGTTTATATTGAACCTTTTTGCACCTGTAGAATATGTATTCTAGAGCAAACTAGTTAGTCCATATATTTGTGTTGGGCATTCAACCACCAAAATTAATTATGGGAAAAGGTTAACCCTATTTCCCTTTCAATCTCCCCCTTTTTGGTGATTGATGCGAACACAAACCAAAGCAAATATATAAAGTGCAGAAATGAACTAGTTTGCATAAGGTAAGTGCATAGGTTACTTGGAATTAAACAAATTGATAATCTCACAAGATATGAATGGATTGCTTTCTTTTATTTAATATTTTGGACCACATTTGCACCACTTGTTTTGTTTTTGCAAATCTTTTTGGAAAATCTTTTCAAAGTCTTTTGCAAATAGTCAAAGGTATATGAATAGGATTGCAAGAAGCATTTTCAAGATTTGAAATTTCTCCCCCTATTTCAAATGCTTTTCCTTTGACTAAACAAAACTCCCCTGAATGAAATTCTCCTCTTAGTTTTCAAGAGGGTTTTAATAGATACCAACTTTGAAAATCTACCTTTAAATATACTTAATTGAAGAAATTGCCATTTCAAGATACCAATTGAGATTTTCCTTTCTCAAGAAAAGGATAACAATTGATATATTGCCATGACATAGATACCAATGAAAAATATCAATTAAAGCTTCATTTTTGAAATTGGTGGTGCGGTCCTTTTGCTTTGGGCTTAATATTCCCCCCCCCCTTTGGCATTAATCGCCAAAAACGGAGACTTTGAGAGCCCTTTTATTATTTTCTCCCCCATTGGTACAAGTAAATATGAGTGAAGGATTATACCAATTGAGAGTGTTGTGGAGTGACGATGAAGGGTAAATGATACCGTTAGAGTGGAAGCCTTGTCTCGCCGAAGACTCCATTTCCCTTTCAATCTACGACTTAGTATAGAAATACACTTGAAAACACATTAGTCGTAGTCTTGGTACATAAATAATAAGAAATATGCATTTGTACCAAAGGAAAGAGATATGATCAAAGGTATATAAATGAGCTATGTGTGCAATGTTTCAATCAAAATTCCGAGAATCAAGTATATTTAGCTCATTCCTTAGTTTGCTAAAGGTTTTCTCATCTAATGGCTTGGTAAAGATATCGGCTAATTGATTCTTGGTGTTTACATAAGCTATTTTCGATATCCCCCTTTGTTGGTGATCACTCAAAAAGTGATACCGAATGCCTATGTGCTTAGTGCGACTGTGTTCAACGGGATTATCTGCCATGCGGATTGCACTCTCATTATCACATGGGAGAGGGACTTTGCTCAATTTATAGCCGTAGTCCCTAAGGGTTTGCCTCATCCAAAGTAATTGCGCTCAACAATGGTCTGCGGCAATGTACTCGGCTTCAGCGGTGGAAAGAGCTACTAAATTTTGTTTCTTTGAAGCCCATGATACCAGGGATCTCCCCAAAAACTGACAAGTCCCTGATGTGCTCTTCCTATCAATTTTACACCATGCCTAATCGGCATCGGAATATCCTATCAAATCAAAAGTGTATCCCTTGGGGTACCAAAGCCCAAACTTAGGAGTGTAAACTAAATACCTCATGATTCTCTTCACGGCCCTAAGGTGAACTTCCTTAGGATCGGCCAGGAACCTTGCACACATGCATACAGAAAGCATAATATCCGATTGAGATGCACATAAATAGAGTAAAGATCCTATCATCGACTGGTATACCTTTTGATCTACGGATTTACCTCCCGTGTCGAGGTCGAGATACCCATTGGTTCCCATGGGTGTCTTTATGGGTTTGCCATCCTTCATCCCAAACTTCTTGAGTATGTCTTGAATGTACTTTGTTTGGCTGATGAAGGTGCCCTCTTAGAGTTGCTTGATTTGACATCCTAGGAAATATTTCAACTCCCCCATCATAGTCATCTCGAATTTTTGTATCATGATCCTACTAAACTCTTAATAGGTTGATTTGTTAGTAGACCCAAATATAATATGATCAACATAAATTTGGCATACGAACAAATCTTTTGCAACAATTTTAGTAAAGAGTGTAGGATCGGCTTACCGACTTTGAAGCCATTAGTGATAAGGAAATCTCGCAGGCATTCATACCATGCTCTTGGGGCTTGCTTGAGCCCATAAAGCGCCTTTGAGAGTTTATACACATGGTTAGGGTACTCACTATCTTCAAAGCCGTGTGGTTGCTCAACATAGACCTCTTCCTTGATTGGTCCATTGAGGAAAGCACTTTTCACGTCCATTTGATAAAGCTTAAAGCCATGGTAAGTAGCATAGGCAAGTAATATACGAATTGACTCAAGCCTAGTTATGGGTGCATAAGTTTCATCAAAGTCCAAACCTTCGACTTGTGAATACCCCTTTGCTACAAGTCGGGCTTTGTTCTTTGTCACCACACCATGCTCATCTTGCTTGTTGCGGAATACCCACTTGGTACCTACAACATTTTGATTAGGACGTGGAACTAAATGCCATACCTCATTCCTCGTGAAGTTGTTGAGTTCCTCTTGCATTGCCAGCACCCAATCCAGATCTCTTAGTGCATCATCAATCCTGTATGGCTCAATAGAGGATACAAAAGAGTAATGTTCACAGAAATGAGCAACTCGAGATCTAGTGGTTACCCCCTTATGGATGTCACCAAGGATGGAGTTGACGGGGTGATCTCATTGAATTGCTTGGTGGACTCTTGGGTGTGGCGGTCTTTGACCCTAAATCTCTTGATCATCTTCCTTGTCTTTATCATTATCATCTCCCCCTTGATCATTTTCCTCCTCTTGAGGTGGCTCATCCTCTTGATCTTCATTTTCATCATCTTGAGTCCGGTCCTCGTCTTGAGTTGGTGGAGATGCTTGTATGGAAGATGACGATTGATCTTGTGCTTGTGGAGGCTCTTCAGATTCCTTAGGACACACATCTCCAATGGATATGTTCCTTAGCGCGATGCATGGAGCCTCTTCATCATCTAATTCATCAAGATCAACTTGCTCCACTTGGGAGCCATTAGTCTCATCAAACACAATGTCACAAGAAACCTCAACTAATCCAATGGATTTGTTGAAGACTCTATATGCCCTTGTGTTTGAGTCATAACCTAGTAAAAAGCCTTCTATAGCCTTAGGAGCAAATTTAGATTTTCTACCTCTTTTAATAAGAATAAAGCATTTGCTTCCAAAGACTCTAAAATATAAAACATTGGGATTTTTACCGGTGAGGAGTTCGTATGATGTCTTCTTGAAGATTCGGTGAAGGTATAGCCGGTTGATGGAGTAGCAGGCGGTGTTAATCGCCTCAGCCCAAAACCGGTCCAGTGTCTTGTACTCATCAAGCATGGTCCTTGCCATATCTAGTAGAGTTCTATTCTTCCTCTCCACTACACCATTTTGTTGAGGTGTGTAGGGAGAAGAGAACTCATGCTTGATGCCCTCATCCTCAAGAAAGCCTTCGATTTGAGAGTTCTTGAACTCTGTCCCATTATCGCTTCTTATCTTTTTGATCCTTAATTCGAACCCATTTTGGGCCCGTCTCAAGAATCCCTTTAATGTATCTTGGGTTTGTGATTTTTCCTGCAAAAAGAACACCCAAGTGAAGCGAGAATAATCATCCATAATAACTAGACAGTACTTACTCCCGCTGATGCTTATGTAAGCGATCGGGCCGAATAAATCCATGTGGAGTAGCTCGAACGGCCTGTCAGTCGTCATGATGTTCTTGTGTGGATGATAGGCGCCAACTTGCTTTCCTGCTTGGCATGCGCTACAAACCCTGACTTTCTCGAAATGAACATTTGTTAGTCCTAAAATGTGCTCTCCCTTTAGAAGTTTGTGGAGATTCTTCATTCCAACATGGGCTAGTCGGCGATGCCAGAGCCAACCCATATTAGTCTTAGTAATTAAACAAGTGTTGAGTTCAGCTGTGTTCTCATAAAAATCAACTTAATATAGCTGACCCTCTAACACTCCCTTAAATTCTATTGAATCACCACTTCTTCTAAAGACAGTAACACCTATATCAGTAAAAAGACAGTTGTACCCCATTTTGCATAATTGAGAAACAGAAAGCAAGTTGTAATTTAAAGAATCTACAAGAAAAACATTGGAAATGGAATGGTCAGGAGATATAGCTATTTTACCCAAACCTTTGACCAAACCTTGATTTCCATCCCCGAATGTGATAGCTCTTTGGGGATTTTTGTTTTTCTCGTAGGAGGAGAACATTCTCTTCTCCCCTGTCATGATGTTTGTGCATCCGCTATCAATTATCCAACTTGAACCCCCGGATGCATAAACCTGCAAAACAATTTAGGTCTTGTTCTTAGGTACCCAAACAGTCTTGGGTCCTTTTACGTTAGAAACAAGCACCTTGGGTACCCAAACACAAGTCTTTAAACTCTTGTGCTTGCCCCCAACATATTTCGCAACTACTTTGCCTGATTTGTTAGTTAAAACATATGGTGCATCAAAAGTCTTAAAAGAAACATTATGTTCATTTGATGTAGTAGGAATTTTCTTTTTAGGCAATTTAACATGAGTTGATTGCCTATAGCTAGAAGCCTCATTTTTATATATAAATGCATGATGAGAAGCAGTGTGAGGTTTTCTAGCATGAATTCTCCTAATTTTGTGCTCAGGATAATTAGCAGGATATAAAATGTAGCCTTCATTATCCTGAACCATGGGATCCTTGCCCTTAACAAAGTTGGACAATCTCTTAGGGGCATTAAGCTTGACATTGCTTCCCTGTTGGAAACCAATGCCATCCTTAATACCAGGGCGTCTCCCATTATAGAGCATGTTCTAGCAAATTTAAACTTTTCATTTTCAAGTTCATGCTCATTGATTTTAGCAGTTAATTTAGCTATGTGATCATTTTGTTGTTTAATTATGGCAAGGTGATCATCAATAGCCTCAACATTAATATCTCTACATCTAGTGCAAATGGAAACATGCTCGATAGTAGATGTAGAGGGTTTGCAAACATTTAATTATTCAATCTTAGCATGTAATATGGCATTCTCATTTCTAAGACAGGAAATAGAATCATTGCAAACACTCAATTCTTTAATCTTAGAAATTAAATTATCATTTTCAGTTCTAAGACTAGAAGTAGTGTTATTGCAATCATTTAATTCATCAATCTTAGCATTTAGACTAGCATTTTCATTTCTAAGACTGATAATTGAATCATTGCAAATGCTATGCTCCTTAGTCAAGTTTTCACACTTTTCTAATTCCTAAGCATAAGCATTCTTTACTTTAACATGTTTCTTGTTTTCTTTAATAAGAAAGTCCTCTTGGCTTTCCAAGAGATCATCCCTCTCATTAATGGTCTTAATTAGTTCATTTAATTTTTTCTTTTGTTCCATGTTAAGGTTGGCAAAAAGGGACATTAAATCATCTTCACTATCACTAGAACTACCCTCATCCCTAGATGTAGTATACTTGGGGGTGGTTCTAGATTGTACCTTCTTCTTTTTGCCGTCCTTAGCCATGAAACACTTGTGGCCGACGTTGGGGAAGAGGAGTCCCTTGTTGACGGCGATGTTGGCGGCATCCTCGTCGGAGGAGGAGTCGGTGGAGCTCTCGTCGGAGTCCCATTCCCGACACACGTGGGCATCACCTCCCTTCTTCTTGTAATACCTCTTCTTTTCCTTCTTCTTTCCCTTCTTATCGTCGCCCCTGTCACTATCACTCGAATTTGGTGAAAGTCGCCTAAAGGGGGGGTGAATAGGCGTAATCTGAAATTTATAACTTAAAAACACAAGCTACAAGCCAGGGTTAGCGTTAGAACTTAAAACAAGTCCGGGAGATAGGGGGAAAACAAATCAAATGGAAAACAAGCAAATGAACACGATGATTTGTTTTACCGAGGTTCGGTTCCAAAGAACCTAATCCCCATTGAGGTGGTCACAAAGATCGGGTCTCTTTCAACCCTTTCCCTCTCCCAAACGGTCACTTAGACCGAGTGAGCTTTCTCCTTAATCAAATAGCTCACTTAGACCCCGCAAGGACCACCACACACTTGGTGTCTCTTGCTTTGATTACAAGTCTCTTAGGAACAATAATGAGGAAGGAAGAAAGCGATCCAAGCAATAAGAGCACAAAGAACATGAACAAACACTCTCTCAAGTCACTAGGTGGTTGGAATGATTTTGGGGACTTGGAGAGGCTTTGATCTTTTGATTTGTGTCTAGGAGTGAATGCCTAGCTCTTGTATTGAATGAAAACTTCAGAATACTTGGATGCTTGGAGTTGTGGTGGTTGGGGGTATTTATAACCCTCAGCCACAAACAAGCCATTGGGAATGGCTCCTGTCGATGGGTGCACCAGACAGTCCCGTGCGCCACCGGAAACTGTCCGGTGCGCCGCCACGTCACCCAACCGTTAGGGTATTGGAGCAGTCGACCGTTGGAGGCTTTGTCCTCTTGCGGCACCAGACAGTCCGGTGCCTCACTAGACAGGTACTGTTCACTATTCGGTGCGCTTCTGACTTCTGCTCTGACTTTTGTCGCGCACTGTTTGCGCTGTCAGCACTGTTGCAGTAGACCGTTGCGCGCAGATAGCCGTTGCCTGCTGACTCACCGGACAGTCCAGTGGCACACCGGACAGTCTAGTGAATTATAGTGGAGCGCGCCTGAATAAACCCGAGAGTGGCTGGTTTGAGTTGTACGGTCCTGGCACACTGGACAGTCCGGTGCGCCGTTCCTCAGCACACTCAAGTTTCTTTGCTCCTTTGAATTTGATCCCTAACTTGAATATCTATTGGTTTGTGTTGAACCTTTATGCACCTGTAGAACATGTATTCTAGAGCAAACTAGTTAGTCCATTTTTTGTGTTGGGCATTCAACCACCAAAATTAATTGTGGGAAAAGGTTAATTCTATTTCCCTTTCATTTGGACATTTAGCAATGAAATGACCGGGCTTACTATATTTGTAGCACACCCTCTTGGAGCGGGGCTTGTAGTCCTTCCCCCTTCATTGCTTGAGGATTTGGCGGAAGCTCTTGATGATGAGCGCCATTTCCTGTTGTCGAGCTTGGAGGTGTCGATTGGAAGCCTACTTGGTGTAGACTCCCTCTTCTCCTCTTCCATCACCTTGAATGCAACGGGTTGCACCTTGGGTGTTGAGGTGGTGCCTTGCTCCAAGTTGACAATATGTTTGGAGTCTTTGATCATAAGTTCAAAGCTCACAAACTTGCCAATTAGCTCCTCGGGAGACATTAGCATGTATCTAGGATCCCCACGTAATAATTGAACTTGAGTGGGATTACGAAATACAAGGGATCATAGAATAACCTTGACCATTTCACTGTCATCCCATTTTGTGCTCCCGAGGTTGCGGACTTGGTTCACCAAGGCCTTGAGCCGATTGTACATTGCTTATGGCTCCTCTCCCTTGTTGAGGACGAATCGATCGAGTTCTCCATCGATCGTTTCGCGCTTGGTGATCTTGGTAACCTCGTCCCCTTCGTGTGCCGTCTTGAGAACATCCCAAATCTCTTTGGCACTCTTTAACCCGCACCTTATTATACTCCTCTCGACACAAGGAGGCGAGGAGTATAGTTGTGGCTTGGGAGTTAAAGTGCCTAATTTGGGCGACCTCGTCCGAGTCATAGCCTTCGTCCCCCACCTTAGGTACCTGTGCTCCAAACTCAACAATGTCCCAAATGCTTGCATGGATTGAGGTTAGATGATGCCTCATTTTATCACTCCACATACAATAATCCTCACCATCAAAATATGGTGGTTTGCCTAAGGGAACGGAAAGTAGAGGAGCGCGCTTAGAAATACGGGGATAACGAAGGGGCATCTTACTATACTTCTTGCGCTCATGGCGCTTAGAAGCGACGGACGAGTCGGAGCTAGATGACGTGGAGGGTGACGAAGAGTAGGTCTCATAGTAGACCACCTTCTTCATCATCTTCTTCTTGTCACCCTTCGGATGCGTCTTGTTGGAGGAAGAGAATTCCTCCTTATGCTTGTGGCCGGACTCCCTTGAGAGGGTTCTCCCCGAGCTTGTGGGCTTGTCGCCGGTCACGATCTCCCTTTTGGCATGTTCTCCTGACATCACTTCGAGTTGTTAGACTCTAATGAAGCACTGGGCTCTGATACCAATTGAAAGTCGCCTAGAGGGGGGTGAATAGGCGTAATCTGAAATTTACAACTTTAAACACACACTACAAGCCGGGGTTAGCGTTAGAACTTAAATGAAGTCCGGGAGAGAGGGGGAAAACAAATCAAATGGAAATCAAGCGAATGAATACGGTGATTTGTTTTACCGAGGTTCGGTTCTAAAGAACCTAGTCCTCGTTGAAGTGGTCACAAAGACCATGTCTCTTTCAACCCTTTCCCTCTCTCTCAAACGGTCACTTAGACCGAGTGAGCTTTCTCCTTAATCAAACAGGTCACTTAGACCCCACAAGGACCAGCACACACTTAGGTGTCTCTTGCTTTGATTACAAGTCACTCTAGAACAAGAATGAGGAAGGAAGAAAGTGATCCAAGCAACAAGAGCACAAATGAACACGAACACACACTCTCTCAAGTCACTAGGTGGTTGTAATGAATTTGGGACTTGAAGAGGCTTTGATCTTTTGAATTGTGTCTAGGAGTGAATGCACTAGCTATTGTATTGAATGAAAACTTCAGAAGACTTGGATGCTTGGAGTTGAGGTGGTTGGGGGTATTTATAGCCCTCAGCCACCAAGTAGCCATTGGGGAAGTCTGTTGGCGATGGGTGCACTGGACAGTCCGGTGTGCCACCAGATAGGTCCTATTCACTATCCGGTGCGCCGCCACGTCACCCAACCGTTAGGGTTCGAGAGCAGTCGACCGTTGGCGTCGTTGTCTTCTTGTGGCACCGGACACTGTACGGTGCGCCTCAGACTCTTCGGTTCTGACTCTGCACGCACTGTTCTTCACTGTTCACTTGTCAGCGCCTTTTGCAGTCAACTGTTGTGCGAGTCAGCCGTTGCACCGTTGTCACACCGGACAGTCCGGTGAATTATAGCAGAGTGTGCCTGCTGAAACCCGAGAGTGGTTGGTTCAACCTTATACGGGCCTGGTGCACCAGACACTGTCCGGTGGCACACCGGACAGTCCGGTGCGCCAGACCAGAGCACACTTGGTTTCTTTTGCTCCTTTCAATTGGATCCCTAACTTGAATATTTATTGGTTTATATTGAACCTTTTTGCACTTGTAGAACATGTATTCTAGAGCAAACTAGTTAGCCCATATATTTGTGTTGGGCATTCAACCACCAAAATTAATTGTGGAAAAAGGTTAACCCTATTTCCCCTTCACTTATACATAAAAGCATGATGAGAAATAGTGTGAGGTTTTATAGCATGAATTTTCCTAATTTTATGCTTAGGATAGTTTATAGGATATAAAATGTAACCTTCTCTATCCTGAATTATGGGAGCCTTGCCCTTTAAAAAATTAGACAATTTCTTAGGGGCATTAAGCTTGACATTGGATTGGCTCCCTTGTTGGAACCCAATGCCATCCTTAATGCCAGGGCGTCTCCAATTATAGAGCTTGCTTCTAGCAAATTTAAACTTTTCATTTCCCAGTTCATGCTCGGCAATTTTAGCATTTAATTTAGCTATTTGATCATTTTGTTCTTTAATCATAGCAATGTGATCATCAATAGCTTCAACATTAACATCTCTACATCTAGTGCAAATAGTGTCATGCTCAACAGTAGATGTAGGTGGTTTGCAAACATTCAATTCATCAATCTTAGCATTTATACTAGCATTCTCATCTCTAAGACATGAAATTGAATCATTGCAAATGCTAAGCTCTCTAGTTAAGTTTTCACATTTTTCTACTTCTAGGGCATAAGCAATTTTCAACTTAACAAAAATTTTATTCTCCTTAACGAGCAAGTCCTCTTGGCATTCCAAGAGATCATCCTTCTCGTTAATGGTCTCTATTAGTTCATTTAATTTTTTCTTTTGATCCACATTAAGGTTGGCAAAGAGAGAAATTAAATCATCTTCATTATCACTAGAACTACCCTCATCACTAGATGTAGTGTATTTGGGTGTGGCTCTAGAGTGTACCTTCTTCTTTTTGTCGTCCTTAGCCATGAGACACTTGTGGTCGACATTGGGGAAGAGGAGACCCTTGTTGATGGCGTTGTTAGCGGCGTCCTCGTCGGAGGAGGAGTCGATGGAGCTCTCGTCGGAGTCCCACTCACGCCCCATGTGCGCCTCGCCGCCCTTCTTCTTGTAGTATTTCTTTTTCTCCTTCTTCCCCTTCTTGTCTTCGTCCATCTCACTTTCACTAGAATATGGACATTTAGCGATAAAGTGACCGGACTTACCACATCGGTAGCATGCCCTTTTGGAGCGGGGCTTGTAGTCCTTCCCCCTCCTTTGCTTGAGGATTTGGTGAAAGCTCTTGATGATGAGCGCCATCTCCTTGTTGTCGATCTTGGAGGCATCGATTGGAATCCTACTTGGTGTAGCTAGACTCCTCCTTCTTTTCTTCCGTTGCTTTGAATGCAACGGGTTGCACCTCGGGTGTAGAGGTGGCGTCTTGCTCCAAGTTGACAATGTGTTTGGAGTCTTTGATCATAAGTTCAAAGCTCACAAACTTGCCAATGACCTCCTCGGGAGACATCTATTTGTATCTAGGATCCCCACATTTTAATTGAACTTGAGTAGGATTATGAAATATGAGGGATCTAAGAATAACCTTGACCATTTCATGGTCATCCCATTTTGTGCTCCCTAGGTTGCGCACTTGATTGACCATCGTCTTGAGTCGGTTGTACATGGCTTGCGACTCTTCCCCTTGTTGAGGACGAATCGACCGAGCTCTCCCTCGATCGTTTCACGCTTGGTGATCTTGGTCACCTCGTCCCCTTCGTGCGCGGTTTTGAGGATGTCCCAAATTTCTTTGGCGTTCTTCAACCCTTGCACCTTATTATACTCCTCTTGACATAAAGAGACAAGGAGTATAGAAGTTGCTTGTGAGTTGAAGTGCCTAATTTGGGCGGCCTCGTCCGAGTCATAGTCCTTGTCCCCCACTTGTGTGTGCCTGCGCTCCAAACTCAACAATATCCTAAATACTTTCGTGGAGTGAGGTTAGATGGTGCCTCATTTTATCACTCCACATGCAATAGTCCTCACCATCAAAATATGGTGGTTTGCCTAAGGGAACGGAAAGTAAAGGAGCGTGCTTGGAAATACGGGGATAGCGTAGAGACATCTTACTATACTTCTTGCGCTTATGACGCTTAGAAGTAGTGGATGACTCGGTGCCGGACGTGGAGGATGATGAAGAGTCAGTCTCATAGTAGACCACCTTCTTCATTTTCTTCTTCTTCTTGTCACCCCTCCGATGTGACTTGACGGAGGAAGATGATTCCTCCTTATACTTGTTGCTGAACTCCCTTGAGAGAGTCTTCCCTGAGCCCGCGGGCTTGTCGCCGGTCACGATCTCCCTCTTGGCATGATCTCTAGACATCACTTCGAGTTTGTTAGACTCTTAATGAAGCACTGGCTTTGATACCAATTGAAAGTAGCCTAGAGGGGGGTGAATAGGCGAAACCTACAATTTATAAACTTTAAACACACTAAAGGCCAGGGTTAGCGTTAGAATTAAATTCAAGCCCAAAAGATTGTTTCTCTTGCTAAGAGTTGCTCAAAGGATACAGATGACGTATGAGAGCGAACTCAAATCAATACTAGCAAGGAAACGTTAGAGAGAAGAAAGAGGGCAAACAAATCAAGCGAGAAACAAAGCGAGTAGACACGGTGATTTGTTTTACCGAGGTTCAGTTCCAAAGAACCTAGTCCCCGTTGAGGAGGCCACAAAGGCCGAGTCTATTTCAACCCTTTCCCTCTCTCTCAAACGGTCACTTAGACCGAGTGAGCCTTTTCCTTAATCACACGGGTCACTAAGACCCCGCAAGGACCACCACACACTTGGTGTCTCTTGCTTAGCTTTACAAGCACTTAGAGAAAAAAGTGAGGAAGGAAGAAAGCCAATCCAAGTGACAAGAGCTCAAATGAACACAAAAACTCTCTCTCTCAAGTCACTAATTGGTTGAGATGAATTTGGAACTGGGAGAGGATTTGATCTTTAGAATTGTGTCTTGGAGTGAATGCTATAGCTCTTGTATTGAATGTGAACTTCTAAAAACTTGGATGCCAATGAATGAGGTGGTTGGGGATATTTATAGCCCCCAACCACTTCCTAGCCATTGGCAAAGGCTACTAGCGATGGGCACACCGGACAGTCCGGTGTGCCACCGGACAATCACTGTTCACTGTTCGGTGCGCGCCATGTCAGCGCGTCTGTTAGGGTTTGGAGCAGTTGACCTTTGGAGGCGTTTGTCTTTTTGCTGCACCGGACAGTCTAGTGCCACACAGGACAATCCGGTGCCACACCGGACAGTCCGGTGACCTCTGACTTCTGCTCTCTGACTTCTATCGTGGCACTGTTCATCACTGTTCATCTGACGAAATGACCGTTGGCGCGCAGGGAGCCATTGCTCTGCTGGCTCACCGGACAGTCCGGTAGCACACCGGACAGTCCAGTGAATTATAGCGGAGCGCGCCTCTGAATTCCCGAGAGTGGCTTATTCGAGGAGCGCCTGGCCTGGTGCACCGTACAGTGTCCGGTGCGCCAAATTTCAGCTCACTCTAAGTCTTGCTCCAATTTTTTATTGAGTCCCTAACTGAATTTCTTTCTTGGTTTGTGTTGAATCTTATGCACCTGAGATAAATCACATCTAGCCAAACTAGTTAGTCCACGCGGTTTGTGTTAGTCGTCAACCACCAAAATCTATTTATAGGAAATTGTTAACCCTATTTCCCTTTCAGTTGGCTCACAAATCATGAATTATACCTAGATAAATATTATTGTATTATATAGTAAACTAATAATATATATATATGGATTATACATTACGAAAAATTTAAATTATAAATGCAATATATCCTTCGTCAAAGGCTAAGAAACAAGACAAATGTCTATAGAATTAGCCAATATGAATCATTATTCTGCATATTGATTATTTTGATACATCTCACGAGCCAGAACGAGTTAGCTCGGCTCACTACACCAACAAACCCAAAAACTAGCTCAGAGTGGCTCGTGGGTCGCTCCACCCGAGTCGAGCTATTCTGAACTCGAGTTAACTCACGAGCCTCAAGCTTATTTTTCAATCCTAAATTGAGTAATTTGTGGATAGAGGATAAATTCATGAATTGCATAGTGATGATAGATCGTGCATGTCTGTACGAAAAGTGTCGCATTATTAAATTTCCAGTTTAGAGGTAGTTGCTTAGCAAAACAACTCAATCTCCATTCTCCCTCTAGATTAGAGTGGCTTCGGTAGGAACGTGTCATATGTTTTTGGACATAACTATTTTAGGCAAATCCATGAAAAGGATGATGTGGTTGGATATAGACTGAGTTTAGGACTTGTCTTTCACCCTCTAGACTATGTAATCCAACTTGAATAAGTCAAGAGGCAAACAAACAACATAGATTATTAGATGGATTATACAATCTAGATACCTAGATTATGATAATCCATAAGCAGATCATTAGGTGCTTATACAATCCATAAGGACTAGTTTGGATACTCTAGGAATGAATGGAATTGGAGTGGATTGAGATGTATTGAGAGATGATTTGATCTATTGGAGATTTAAACACTCTCATATCCCTAAAATCTATCCAATCTAAGAGTAACCAAACTAGGACTAAGTTGGATTATATAATCATGGAAGGAAACAAACAGTGCCTTGTCCATACCAAAAAACGACAACAGTAGCAACACTACAAAGACAATCTGATCAGGTCTAATGCATGTCGATACCGACCACACAGTTACAACATCGGCTGGCTAGGTTGTTGACCAATCAGTCTGATGGATAGTGTCCGCATTGGAACCCATGTGGCCGGTATCGCCTTTTTTACACTTGCCAACATCTGATTCGTTCATTCAAGTTCAACCATTTGAATTTGAAAAAACCCAAAAGAAATAAAAAACCTTAACTTTCCTTATAAATAAAGGGGGTCCTTCCCTTCTTTCACCCACAGTCACCTCCAGTTCTTAGGTTTCTCCAGCGGTCACACAATTTTACTCCGTTTAGGTTTTTACGATCTTCCCAGCTTTTGTTTCGATATGGAATATCGAGGTGGAGTCAGAACTTCAACACTTTCATGACTTGCTCAACAAGCAATCTCTGCAACGTCCCATGAACCTTGCGTGTGCCGGACAAGTTCTCTTCAACGACCTTTCTTCTGTCCACCATCGGCAGAAGGAAGGCCCTACTCGGCCCCGTGGCCTAACTCCTCATCCCCTCTTTCCTTACTCGTATCTTCCTCTTTCGTTTGTTTAAAAACTAAATGTTGATGTCACTCGTAGTACTACCGAGCCTCCAACCAGTGAAAGTTCCTCGTAGCATCGATGAAGCCCTATCAACCGGAGCTTGTCCTCCACACCCTTTCACTTATCCATATCCTTGTTTGTACCCGTACGGTGTCCCTCCTCCTTATGCTACCCTTTACAATGCTCTCCCTATGTCCCCTCCCACCTATGGTGTTCCTCTCGCATATGGAGCCTTTGCCCTTCCTTGTGCTCCCACATGCACTACAGTGCCACCAAAGCAGCCATAGTGATACGACCTTAAACCTGTTTACGTTCTATGTTACGTTGTAGTGCAAACGTCGACAAGATTGTGCTAAGGTGAAGGATGAAATGATTGTAAGTATACAAATATAGTTATAAATTCTATCGTTTTTGTACATAGCGAACATTTCGCTCAGCTGCTCCAAGCGGCAAAGGATAGCTTATGCAGCATGGGACAAGTGAGAAAGAAATCAAACTTCAAGCATATATAGCTTGCACTCTGTAATCAATCAAAGTGGTGTGTGCCGCATGGTGGCTCTGACTCAACTGATGTGAACAAATGATCCTAGCTTCGGATCATCCAATGATAACGAAGAACCACACTCTATTGAGCGTGATAGGGTTAGAGCGTAACACAAGGGCAGAAATGTCAGCAACGAGTAACATCGAGGACCCTTAACGAAAGAAGGCCATAATGAAGAGGCTCTATAAGGCCAGTGAGAAGTTAAACTATGCCAAGTTTGATGATTCATTCACCAAATTGATGGATCAGAACATGACCGAAGACATGAGAATAATCCAGATGTCGACAGATAAATGTTGGCCAAACGATTAAAACTAGATGACAAAAGAAACGAGGAATAAGACGAGGTGGACGAGGACAAGTAGTTTTATATAGTTTTATCTATTTTTAAATTTATCGTATTTTATGAGTTTTGTTTAATTTGTGTAGTTTTAACTATGTTTTAAGGTGTTATTGTGTTTTTATTTGAATTAAAAATCATGTTTAGTTAAGTGTATGAGTCTCTAGAAGAAAAATTGATATGACTGTAGGTTAACAATAAAGTCTATACATCGAAAAGTTTTGATAGATAAAAGCTGTGATAATCTCTACTACTTATTAAAATGGTAAGGGGTAGGCTGCCATTCTGTGTTCTGCCATTCCCATTCCGCCCTCCCTGTAAAGCCCATTCTCATTCCCGGTTGCCATTCCGTGTTCTGTCTTTCTCATTCCCCGTCCCCGCAAAACTCATTCCCATTCCCATTCCTGGCTGCCATTCTGTGTTCTGTCATTCCCATTCCGCCCTCCCCGCAGTGTCTTTCTCATTCCCACTCTCACAAAGCTCATTTCCATTCCCACGTGCATCCCACGCCTAGCTAAAATTAAATTAAAAAACACAAATGTGGCTCCAATGGGATTCAAACCCGCGACCCCTCAAGCAAATGTGCTCGTAGCTACCACTACACCACATGTGTGTTTATGTCAATATTTGTTACAGTAAAAATATCTACTACATCTCTCCCAAATCCCACCTGCTACCCTTGCATAATGTGTAGTAGTAGATAATTATCAATGAGATTACTGAATTATATTTTTGGACGGAGGCAGTAGTATTTAAAGAAAAGCCTTGCATGCAATCTCTTTTGTTTTTATAATATTTTCAACTTAAATTCCTTTTTTATATGCGTGACATTTATTCTCCATAATATTTTTTTCATGGATCTGATTTGTAAGTCATTTTCATAAACCAACGCCAAAGATGAATCCATGTTTCTTACATGGAAACCCCGAACAAATACCACTGGCAGGAGGCGCTCGCGTTGGCGTTGCTCATCGACGACGAGAAGAAGCTTGCACTACACCAAAATAGTAAACTTCCTAGAGCCTAAACCCTAGGAAGTTAGCCCTAAACTCTAGGAAGTTAGCTAAACTCTCGAAAGTTAAGCCATCCCGTCGGAAGTTTGGCTCTCGGAAATTTTTTGTCGGAAGTTAGCTTAACTTCCTAGAGCCCTCTAGGAAGTTAGCTAACTTCCTACAGCCAAAGAAGCCTCTCGGAAGTTAGTAGGTTCTCGGAAGTTAGTAGCTTTACGCTGTCAGCGTCGTCAGCTGATTAACTTCTAACGACTAACTTCCTATGGCTGACTGTAGCCCCTAGGAAGTTAGCTTCCTACGGCTGACTATAGCCCTAGGAAGTTAGCTAGCTAACTTCCTACGACCCAATAAGCCTCTAGGAAGTTAATTTGACCAACATTACAAATACTGTTTATTTTTATTTTACACCACATTCTACATCATAACAAATATATAGCACAACATATTTTTCATATAAAACATCTCACACACAATCACATAACAATATTTAAATCCATAGTCTCATCAATTACATTACAAAAGTCTCATCCGTAGTCATAATAAGACACATCTCATTCAGTACTAATAAGAGACAATATCTCATACATAATCATAATAAAAGTCTCAAGTATGAGAACACAATAACACATAGTAGGACACTTGTGTGGATGCTTGCATGAAATAGCTGACGATCCTATGGACGTCGGACACTGTGTGCACTCCTTCATGCATGTAGCTACAATCGATTGGGAATTCATTAGCCCTCTTAATAACGGTGGACATTTTACGACAACCCTCGCGCGCGCTCGATCCACTTAGTATTTAGCACTTTATGGATTTTTCCCATTCTAATTCAGTAATCTGAACACACACAAAAAAACAGAAAAAGGGTATATTTAGCCATGGAATGAAACCCTTATTATTACTCAAAAGGAAGATTAGCACGTCTTTATTATGAGGGATAGTCTGATAGAAGTTGACTGTAAATTAGGGATGGCATATATATATCAAAATTCAAAAGTTATCATTATCCCAAGATTAATGCTAGACAAAGCACAGATACAAAGATATGACTCAAGGGATGTTGGCAACCATTTGAACAGTATAAACATAGTATACAACAGAAGTCACTTGATTGAATTGTAACAAGTATAAAAAGTATCAGGAGAATTAGGAAGATAAGCGCCAAAGTGATGTACCAAAGAATGAGTAGTTGCTCTTGGAGAAAGGCCAAAATCCTGGATTATGATTATAGCTTCGCCTAAACCCTTAGCCGCAAGAATCATTTGAGAACATAAGGCTTTTCCTAGATGTGTAACTATTTGCACCACATGTGTGTCATTGGTAGAAGCATCTAGGGAGCATGTTCCACCACTTACAATCAGATTTTCATATAGCTCAAATGTATAAGAGCATAAATAGCAAAGGGGGCTTAAATTACTTCAGACCATGAACATGATATACAAGAAGTGAGCAAAAGTTCACCTGTGCTTCAGGATGGAAAACTAACAAGACATATTCAGGGGTGACTCTTAAGGAAGAAACAATCTGTATAAACATAAGCTGAGTGAGACAAGAACTTAGCGAAATTGATAAAAAGTATTCAAGCGAAGAGAAGATGAATTAGCGAAAAATCTTCCATTTACATGTATACTCGCAGCAGCTAGACGTATATTTCTTCCGTTGGAGATTACAATGGGTGATTCTTGCAATCTATCTAGACCACGGTCAGCTTTCCTAGTAGCTTCCAATATATCAAGTCGGTTTTCTGTACAGTCAACGGAAACCATTTAATAGGCTAGGAACAGTACAAAAACTTTCAACACGGACATGTTGTACTTTTAAGGATTATTAAACTGAATTTTAATGAAAAGAACAAGAAAGTACCATTTTCATTTGCTATCAATGTTATTTCTGATGGGAAGTCACAAATAACAGTGAACTCTGATTTGGAAATTGTAGGCACAGGATGATCTTTACCAACCATGTTCCCACGTGAAAACAGCAATTTCTAAAAAAGTGAATTAAATTAAATATATTTCAGTGAATCAATTCACCAGAATATATTGCAATACGCAGTTCATAAACAAAAATGCAAAGATCCATTTGAAGTACTTACATAGCTCACTTTGCTTAGGCAAGATACTCGATATAGTGCACTAGATAGTTTCTTCACAGCGGTAGAACTAATAATATGAGCTGCTGCTGTAGCACGAACATCAAAATCTTACATAATCAAACCAAAATCGGTAATATAATTAACTTGGTGCTCTAAATCGAACCTGGACTGTCCTATCACATATTCTTTGTGTAGAGAGGAAGTTATGTTTATTTCCTAGAGGTACCAGTTGCCTCTCGGAAGTTATTTATTTCCTACGGTTTGTGATAAAAGCTGTAGGAAGTTAAAAACTATAGGAAGTGTATGATTTTGGTGTAGTGTTGGTGACTGTCAGTTCGACCTCTGGAAGCAGTCCTACGTGTCCGCATGCGCCGCTGTGTTCGGCAAGCTCCGGCACAACCGCCGCTTGGACGTGGTCCAGAGCGGCTGCACCACGCTGTCCATCTTCAAACAGGGGGACCTCATAGTCGTCCCCAACGCTGGCGACTCTCGGGTTGTTCTAGGCACCACATCCGACGACGGCGCTGTCACGCCGTCCAGCTCATCATCCATCTGAAGCTCAACCTACCACGTAAGTCGCTACTGGTAGGCCATGAATTCTTGTGCGCTGGGACGACGGCCGTTTCTAACATTGTGTGAATGTCCTCGAACAAGATATATGTAGAGGAGTAGCACATCCGGTGGTGCAATGACTAGGTGTACTACCTTGCTGATGAGCCTGGGGTGCAATTCGTTTGGTAGCCCAGCCAAGAGTCATCGGTACTCGCCATGTCGTGCACGTTCGACGACTACTATATCAAGGTATGTGGCGTCATCTTGGCGCCAGAGGTGACGCAGAGGAGGACCAACAGAAATGACCACTTGCCATCGTCATGGTAGCTTTTGTGCCGGCCTGCCTTTAATTCTCTTCGCAGACACATACACTTGCCTTTTTTGTTTAAGCAAGCATGTATGGTGGTGCGTACCTGATGACTGACAATGTACGAGGGAACTTGTACCGGCAGGTGTGGTACGTGCTCTTCAATGATGAGACCATGCAAATCGTGGCATATATCGAAGTCTGCATGATACTGATGGTTGCAATGTAGTAGTGAAATAGCTAAATTAAAATAACAAAATTTATGTATGACCAGGATTACAAATGAATTATGAAACATTTTCTTATAACAATATAAGACACATTTTGTATATAAGTTATCATGTTATTATTTGTTCCTATCGGTGTTTCGAACCCGGGGGGTGCCTGGACCGACTAGTAAATTTGTTGCTGCGTGCCCCTGCCTAGATGGGTTGGTGCGAGATGGAACACAAGGGGGAAACGAGCCTTGTATTATCCTGCACCAGGGTGCTCGTAGTAGGGGTTACAATCGTTGTGAGAGAGCGAGAGCGGGAGAGCGAGTAGGAGAGAGCGAGAGAGAGAGGGCCTGGCCCTGCCCGTCTTCTCTCGTACCTTTGTCGTGCGTAACCCATTCTCTTCCTGTGCCCTCTCCCTCCTGGGGCCCTGGACACCCCCTTTTATAGACATAAGGAGATGCCCAGCTGTACAATGGGGGTGTAGCTGGGAGCTAACGTGGCTGGCAGGGAAGTGCCCTGAGCCCTATACAAATAATAATGTGGCCGTTGTGGGAGCGACTTGAGCCCTGTAGAGGTAGTATCATGGCCGTCGGAGAAGTGCCTTGAGCCCTGTAGCAGCATAGCTGTTGGCGCTGCATGGATCCTGCTGACGTCTCCTTGCTTTCGTAGGGGGCTTGAGAACCACCGACGTCATGGACGCATACGGGGAACCATCATTGCTTGTTACCGGGGTAAGCTAGATAAGACGTCGGTCTTGTTCCTTCATAGCCTGAGCTGGCTAGGAGTAGGGTAATGATGTATCCCTTGTGGCACGGTCGATCTGATCCTGAGGTCGGGCGAGGCGGCGGCTTCTCCGAGGCCGAGGCCTAGGGTCGGGCGAGGATGTGACTCTTCCCGAGGCCGAGGCCGAGGCTGAGGCCGAGCCCTGGGGTTGGGCGTGGCGGAGATCTCTTCCCGAGGCCGAGGCCTAAGGTCAGGCGAGGCAGAGCTTCCTGTTGCGCCCGAGGCCGAACTTGGCTGTCGTCGTTTTTGCTCGGGTGGTTGGCACAGCAGCCGGAGCGGGGTAGGCGGCGTTGTTTTCCTGTCAGGTCAGTCAGTGAAAGGGCGATGTGACTGCGGTCACTTCGACCTTGTCGACTGAGGCACGCGTGTTAGGATAAGGTGTCGGGCGATCCCAGCATTAAATGCGCATGCAATACGGTCGGCTGGTAAGGCGATTTGGCCAAGGTCGCTTGCATGACAAGGCTTGCCTTGGGCTGAGCCGAGGGTGTGCTCACCGCCTGAGGAGACCCTCGGGCGAGACGTGAATTCGTCCGAGACTACTATTCCCACCCGAGGCCGGGCTCGGCCGAGGCGAGATCGCGTCCCTTGGTAGACGGAGCTTTTGACTTTGACCCGAACTGTCAGTCTTTACGGGCTGTACTGAAGGTGTTTATCAGCCGTGGTTTAGGAGTGTTGGGGGTACCCCTAATTATGATACCCGACAGTAGCCCCCGAGCCTCGAAGGGAGTGTAGGCACTCGCTTGGAGGTTCTGCCGGATTTTTGCGAGGAGACCAGCCTTTCTCGGTTATGTTTCGTTCCGGTGGGTGCGCACGAGCGCACCCGCCGGGTGTAGCCCCCGAGGCCTCGGAGGAGTGGTTTGACTCCTTTGAGGTCTTAATTCTCGCTGTGATGCCTCGGTTGGCCAGGTTGCTCACTCATGCGGCCTGGCCGTAGCTCGGGTGCATGGTCAGGCTCCGAGTTTTTGAGCTGGTTTGTTGACGCTGTCAACAGTTTTGGCCGCAGCCGGGTGCGAGGGCAGCCCCCGAGCCTCTGCATGGAGCGAGAGGACGATCAAGGACTGTCTCGACTTTTATCATACGCCCCTTTCGTCGCCTTTTCGCAAGGAGGAAGGGGGGGAAAGCGCCACATTACCCTCGGAGGGCACCGATCATGGTGTTTCCAGTGAGTTGCTACCGGGTAATCCGAGCGGACGCCCGTCCCCGTTCGTTAAGGGTCGGCAAGTGGCCCAGAGGCGCGCTCCAAAAGTACCTGCAGGGGATTTGCTGGACCCGGACCCATTTCGATAGGGTCCGAGGGCTTGGTGCCTCCCTCCGGTGGGATTCCATTACAAATCATTCCCGCTGGTCTCAGAAATGTCCTAAGGTACCTCGGGAGCGTAGCCCGAGCCTCGGCCATGTAATGGACGTGCCCAGGGTCATCCCTCACTCTGCGTGCTCTGGGGCGGCTGTCGAACCCTTCCGAGGGGCCAGCCTTCGAACCCCTGATCAGCAATGGGCGCGGAGCCCGAGTGCTCTGGGGCGGCTGTCGAACCCTTCCGAGGGGCCAGCCTTCGAACCCCTGATCAGTAATGGGCGCGGAGCCCGAGTGCTCTGGGCGGCTGTCGAACCCTTCCGAGGGGCCAATCTTTGAACCCCTGATCAGTAGGAGGGCTCGGGGGCCCATTTCCTTCGCGGAGAAGGATCCTTTTCGAAATATCCCCTTTCCCGGTCCCTGTGGCAAGAGAGAGAGAGGGGAAACGGAAAAGGATATGAATTTAAATAACGTGGCGCACCTTTTCTGACACGGTCATCATGGCGGAGGTGAAACGTCGCCTGCTTCGCCTTCCAAAGGTGTCGCTTGCTCTGCCAAGGAGTTAATGCGACAGGACAGGCGATTAGTGGGGCATCTATTGCGCGTGTGCGAGTCGTTCAAGGAACGGAGCACGGGCGCGTTGTCTTTACACCGTGGGTGAGGGCTCCCCTGCCGCTTCAGGAAAGGACGTGAGCCTGGGGGTGATTTGACCGCTGCTTCCGCTCGTCTGCTGCAGCAGTTATTGCTGGTCCGCTTTTGGCCATATCAACTACCGCGCCTACCCCAGCGGCTGACTGACCCGTGATCGTTGCACTTAATTGGTACTGTTGGGTCACACGCGGGGCTGCCTCGAGTCGCGGCACTGGTTCCGCAGTCGAGAAGACGCGGCATTGGCGCAGGTGGCGGTGCGGTTTCCTTGCACGTAGTAACCACCGCGCTGGTTACATGATATGTGGGACCGAGCCTCCGTGCTGGTCCACCGGATGCAGCAAAGCCGAAAGGGTGCATAATCGCGGTGCGGTTGCATGCTCCCTGCGTGGCGGCTCGCCCTTTCGTCCGCTGGTTTCGGCGAAGATGAGGGAACACCTATAACCACAGGCTCGTTATATGCTTCGCGTGCGGCGGTTTGCCTCCTCCGCATTTCGGGTCAGCTCCCTTGACGTGCGGGACCCAGCCCCCGTGTCGTAGGGTGGAACCCTGGAACACGTCAGTGGAGACTTTGCCCATGACGCTTGGGGGGTGCAAGTGAGGAGATCTGCCTATAAAAGGGGATCGATCCCTGAGCAGTAGCCATGCCTTCGCACTCCTTGCATCCATCGCGCCATTCCACCTTCCGAGCCCCCAGATGGGGCGCACCCGCGTTGCCTTCTTCTTGCTGCTGTTGGAGGAGCGTGACCCCATGGGGGTTGGCGCTCTTCAGTCATCGCTCGGCTTCAAGGATTCTCATCATGCAGCCCGGATGCATTCCCTCACCAATGGTCATCCGTAGGGATGATCACCAGCCTGGTGGTGGGGAGAAGCAAGCTGGGCTGCGGCCTCTGCCCCGCCCTCAGCTTCAAGGATGTTCATCATCCGGGCTGAGGAGGAGGGCGCGCCAAGTGGGGTCCTGCCTCCCGCACGGGCCGGTGACCCGCTCCTTCCTCCAGCATTTGGGGGAGAAGGGCACCCTCCAGCCCTGTGGAGGCGTCCTCCAGCCATGCGGGGGAAGGAGAACTGCTGCTGCCTGGCAAGGGTGCAGCTGTCTGTCCTCCACCTGGGCGACGGTCGTGTCGTGCGCGAGCCGGCCACGTCCAGGTCCTCCTTGCGCCGTCGGCTGCACCGAGGGGTCGCGCAACACGTCGTACGCCGCGAGGGCGGTACTCGTGTTCTGGGACGTCCTCGGTGAGGACGGGAGTGAGGACCTACCAGTGCGCTTTGGGGTGGCCGCCGTTTGTCGGCAAGGTGTTGGTGGGCAGGTGGCCGCTGTCGTCGGTGCTGAGGTGGTGGTCGCCATAGGTGAGGCTTCCTCTTGCACAAGCGGTTGTCTCCGTCGACGATACCGTCAGCGCCACCTGCGCTCCAGGCCTCCGGCTCTTTGGCTTTAATGGCTGGTTCTCGTCCTCCGTGAGGGACGTGAACGAAGGCCTCTCAGCAGCAGCGTTTGCCTTGAGGTCATCGCCGCTGCTGTTTAGCCGCCCGAGGTGGAGGTCGTTGTCGTGCTGCTAGGGCAGCGGTCGCCAGCGAGCTGCTCGGGGCTCGTTATCCCGCAGGCCTTCTGGTATGGAGGTTGTTCATTCCTACGGGATTGGACCCAGAGTCCCATTTGTAATGGTACCCTCTTGAGGGCGAGATGTAATAGCTTTGAGTACTAAGACATCTGCCGCAGGTCGGGACAACCGCCGAGGGCACTGCCGGCGTCTAAGTCTAGGTACCATTGTCACCCCGAGCATGGGTGTTTGTTCTTTGTGGTTGCTGAGGCCTGAACATGTGGGGATTTGAGTATAAAGCCGTGCCTCTTCCTCATTTCGAGCATTAAGACTTTGTCCTCGGGGAACCATATTCCAAGTCCGTGGGTAAGATGGCCTCGGCCCCATAGACTAGGAAAAACGGCGTGAAGCCCGTGGCCCGGCTCGGCGTCGTCCTCAGACTCCAGACCACCGAGGGTAGCTCTTTCATCCACCGCTTGCCAAACTTGTTGAGGTCATTGTAGATCCTCGGTTTTAGTCCCTGCAAAATCATACCGTTGGCACGCTCCACCTGCCCATTTGTCATCGGGTGAGCTACGGCGGCCCAGTCCACATGGATGTGGTGGCCCTCGCAGAAGTCCAGGAACTTTTTCCCGGTGAACTGTGTGCCATTATCGGTGATGATGGAATTTGGGACTCCAAAGCGATGGATGATATTTGTGAAGAACGCCACCGCTTGCTCGGACCTGATGCTAGTTAAGGGTCAGACCTCGATCCACTTAGAGAATTTGTCGATGGCGACCAGCAGGTGCTTGAAGCCCCCGGGTGCCTTCTGCAAAGGACCGACGTGGTCCAGACCCTAAACGGTGAACGGCCAGATGATAGGTATTGTTTGTAGGGCCTGAGCGGGCAGGCGCGTCTGTCTCGCATAGAACTGACATCCCTCGGCAGGAGCGTACAATCCTTGTAGCGTCGGCCACCGTGGTTGGCCAGTAAAAACCTTGTCAGAAAGCCTTTCCCACGAGGGCTCTAGGTGCTGCATGGTGACCACAAGCCCCCGAGTGTATTTCTTGTAACAGCTCTTGTCCTTGGGCAATGGATATGCATCGTTAGAGAATGCACGAGGGACTGTGGTGGTACAACTCCTTTTCATCACCCAGCAAAACGAACGACTTGGCGCGCCGAGCCAGTCGCCTAGCTTTGGCCTTGTCGAGGGGCAGCTCTCCTCGGAGGAGATATTCCAGGTACGGGGTCTGCCAGTTCGGGACCGGTGTGACCCTGTTCCGCTCCTCCTCGACATGCAGGGTCTCACCCTCGGTGGCCGAGGGTACCTTGGGCTGGGCTGAGGCCTCCTCGACATGTTCTCCGAGGGGTGAGATGAAGAGCAAGCCCGCGCCTGCTCCGGTTTTATCAGCGACCCGTCGAAGTACATGGTCCAAAGTTCGGGCTGTATCGGGGCCGTCGGCAACTGGGTGTCAGTCCACTCAGCCAGGAAGTCGGCCAAGACTTGGGAGTTTATGGCCTTTCGAGGGGCAAATGAAAGTGTTTCACCCATGAGTTCCACCGCCCACTTTGCTATTGTTGGGGCCATGCTTCGTTGCGCCGAAGGTCTTACGGGAAGAAGCAGCTTCGGCTGAAGTTGTCCCCAGAAGATGGCCGAAGGTTCCTTTTTGTGAAGCTTCGGCATTACAAACCGACATAGAGATAGAATGACCTTTTAATCCATAAAGGTCTGAGTCAATGATTGTAAACTTTTATGAGGGGCATAATTGTAATTCGTCACAAGCTGTGTCCTGTGTCTATAAATAGATGAACAGTACCCCGTACTGTTCACGCTGACTTGTATTCACTCGCGCGTCACGCTTGGTCTTTTGCCTTCTGTCGAACTGAAGGTAAAAATGTAACTCAATATTATTCAAGTACATTCATGATCATATGATTAAATGATATTAATGATAACACAAGATTATTCATGTTATTTCTCATGTTTCATATGTTTTTCTCTCCACTGAGATATATTGTGATGCCGAAGGTACGTCCTTCATAACCTTCGTCTGAAGATCATTATATCCCAAGGGAGATAATGCTCTGAAGGACGAAGGGCATTAATCATTAACCTTTTTTGTGTTGCCTTGTTCTTAATTCATAGCACTTGAGAACAAGTCCCCAACATTGGCGCCCACCTCCGGTGAACTCACTTCCACTTTTTTGAGCTGATGGCTTCGTTCAACAATCAAGCTGAAGCTGCTTCGGCTTCGAAGCTGGTGCTCCCGATAACAGGCGGTTCTTGCTCAGAGCCGGCTAACAAGAAGCAAAAGAAGGAGGCTCAGAGAAGGGTGCAGCATGTTGGAGTACAGGGACCCTTCATCAAGTCAAAATGGTCCCACATTCCAATCACTTTCTCTCAGGAAGACCTTCAGCTTAAGGATTATCCTCACAATGATGCCATGGTTATCTCTTGCGTGATCAAAGGATTTCTGGTCCATAATGTCTTAGTTGATACAGGCAGTGCAGCTGATATTATATTTGCTAAGGCCTTTAGACAAATGCAAGAGCCCGAAGACAAGGTCCATGATGCTACACACCCTCTTTGTGGCTTCGGAGGACGGCAGATTGCAGCACTTGGGAAGATTACCATGCCAGTAACCTTCGGATTTGTTAATAACACAAGGACTGAGCAAATTGTGTTTGATATTGTTGACATGGAGTATCCTTACAATGCTATCATTGGTCGCGGTACTCTCAATGCCTTCGAAGCAATTCTTCACCCAGCTTACCTCTGCATGAAGATACCTTCGGACCAAGGGCCTATTGCTATTCATGGAAGTCAGGAAGCTGCTAGAAGGGCCAAAGGAAGCTGGACTGACTCCAAAGCAATCCATAACATAGATGGAGCTGAAGCTTGTGAACAGTACAAATTCAGAAGGGAGAAAGCAGCTTCAGCAGATCAGCCGAAGCCCATGCTATTGTGTGAGGATATAGCAGAGCAGAAAGTGCTGTTGGGCTCGCAATTATCTGAAGACCAGGAGAAAACCTTGATAAGGTTTTTGTTCAACAACAAAGATGTTTTCGCATGGTCAGCTAATGATCTCTGTGGAGTAAATCGGGATGTTATTGAACATTCGCTCAATGTTGACCCATCCTTCAGACCCCGAAAGCAGAGGCTTCGGAAAATGTCTGATGACAAGGCCGAAGGGGCTCGCAATGAAGTAAAAAGACTCCTCAGTGCAGGAGTTATCAGAGAAGTAAAGTATCCAGAGTGGCTAGCTAACACTGTTATGGTGAAGAAGGCCAATGGCAAGTGGAGAATGTGTATCGATTTCACAGATCTCAACAAGGCTTGTCCGAAGGACGAATTCCCGCTGCCAAGGATAGACTCTTTAGTCGATGCAGCAGCTTCTTCAGAGCTCATGAGTCTCCTAGACTGCTACTCAGGCTATCATCAAATCTGGATGAAGAAGGAAGATGAGCCGAAGACTAGCTTCATAACCCCAAGTGGCACATATTGCTATCTTCGGATGCCTGAGGGGCTCAAAAATGCTAGAGGGAGTTTCAGCAGAATGACTGCGAAGGTTCTCCAGTCTCAGATAGGCAGAAATGTGTTGACCTATGTTGATGACATTATTGTAAAAAGCACGAAGCAGGAAAATCATATTGCTGATTTGCAGGAGACCTTCGCCAGTTTCAGACAAGCTGGTTTGAAGCTGAATCCAGAAAAATGTGTCTTCGGAGTGAAGAAGGGGAAATTTCTCGGATGCTTGGTTTCAACAAAGGGAATTGAAGCTAATCCAAATAAAATCGAAGCTATACTTCGAATGGAGCCACCAACTACAAGAAAGGGGGCCCAAAGATTGACAGGAAGGCTGGCATCTCTCAACAGATTCATATCCAGGTCAGCAGAAAGAAATTTACCATTCTTCGAGGTGCTGAAGTCAGCTGAAGTCTTTCAATGGGGCCCAAGTCAACAAAAAGCCTTCGAAGAGCTGAAGCAATACTTGATAGATCTAACAACATTAACTCCACCAACGCCAGGGGCTCCTTTGTTGTTATATGTGGCAGCTTCGCACTCGGCAGTAAGTGCAGCACTTGTCCAGGAGAAGCTTGATGGACAAATCAAGAAGCAGGTTCCAGTATATTTTGTATCTGAAGTCCTTAGTGTATCAAAGAAAAATTATACGGAGCTGGAGAAGGTATTATATGCCGTTTTAATGGCATCCAGGAAGCTTCGGCATTATTTTCAGGCATACAATATTATTGTTCCTTCTTCGCAGCCGTTGAAGGATATCATGAGAAATAGAGAAGCTACTGGACGGATTGGAAAATGGGCTGCAGAGCTCAATGAATTTTACATTGATTATGTGCATAGATCCTCGATCCAGTCTCAAGCATTGGCAGATTTCATTGCCGACTGGACGCCAGGGGCTCAGGATGAAGAAGCAAATAAAGATGCCGAAGTGTGGACAGTGTTTTGTGATGGCTCTTGGGGAACCTTCGGAGCAGGTGCAGCTGCTGTGTTGGTCTCACCATCCAAGGTTAAAACTTGTTATGCAGCAAGACTTGACTTCAGCTGTACAAACAATATTACTGAGTACGAAGCCCTGCTCCTGGGCCTTCGGAAATTAAAGGCAATGGGAATCAGAAGGGCGATTCTTAAAACTGATTCCCAGGTTGTTTCGGGTCATATTGACAAAAGTTGCAAGGCTAAAGATCCAAAGCTTGAAAAATATCTAGACACGGTCCGAAGGATCGAAGCCTCCTTCGAAGGATTTTCTGTCAAGAATATCCCTCGAGGACAAAATGAGCATGCTGATTTGCTAGCCAAGTCTGCGGCACAGGGGCTGCCGTTACCTTCGGATGTGTTCTTTGAAACAATAAAGGCACCCTCAGTGGAGCTCCTTGAAAGAGCAGTCCTCAACATATCTCCTGTTTTCAGCGAAGATTGGAGAACTGAAATCATTTCTTACCTTCAGGGTAAGTTCCTTTCAGATGACGAAGCTTATAATAAAAGGATAGAGGCAAGAGCTCGTCCGTATGTCATGATAGAAGGGGAGTTATACAAACATGGAGTTTGCGCTCCGCTGCTCAAGTGCTTATCTAGAACCGAAGGTATAGAGTTGATGAAAGAAATACATGCAGGCCTGTGTGGATCCCACATCGGATCTAGGCCGTTACTTGGAAAAGTTTTCCACCAAGGATTTTATTGGCCGAAGGCAGCTTCGGATGCAGCGGAGTTAGTTCAAAAGTGCGAAGGTTGTCAGAAATGTGCAAGAGATCAAAAGCAACCTTCGTCTTTGACACAGCTGATACAACCCATCTGGCCATTGCAAAGGTGGGGCCTTGACTTGTTAGGTCCATTACCACCGGCTCAAGGGAATCTAAAATATGTTATAGTGGCTGTGGAGTATTTTTCTAAATGGATTGAGGCGAAGCCATTAGCCACAATAACTTCGGCCACTGTCCAAAAGTTTTTCTGGCAGAATATTGTCTGTCGCTTCGGAGTACCGAAGGCCATCACTGTAGATAATGGAACGCAGTTCGACTCCGAAGCTTTCAGAAATTTCTGTGATCAAATTGGAACGAAGATCCATTTTGCATCAGTCAGGCATCCGGAGTCGAATGGGCTCGTTGAAAGGGCCAACGGCATTATAATGACAGGAATAATGAAGTTAATCTTCAATCAACCCAGGGGAAAGTGGCCAGATCAGTTAACCAAAGTGGTGTGGAGCCACAATACAACAACATCAAGGTCTACAGGCTTTACTCTATTCAAGTTATTGTTCGGTGACGAAGCAATAACTCCGGAAGAAGCTAAAGCTGGATCAATAAGAGTAGTAGCTTCGGCAGAACCAGGTCCTGAAGATGCCTGTCTTGTGGAAAAAGATGCTTTAGAAGGGATCAGGCTTCAAGCTGTGGAGAATATCAATAAATACCAGGCTGAAACAGTCAAATGGCGAGATAGAAAGGTCCGGCTAAAAAATATTGAGCCGGGACACTTGGTGCTTCGGAGAGTGGCCAACCCAGACACAGTGGGCAAGTTACAGTTGAAATGGGAAGGACCTTTCTTAGTAGTATCTTCGTCAAGGCCTGGTTCGTACAGATTAAAGGACATGGACGGCAACGAAATTCCAAGATCTTGGAATGCGGATGAGCTTCGGCGATATTATGTATAACTTGATGTAACTTTTTATGTTTTTCTTTTCTTTTTCATGGCACCCTTTTCCTTTCTAAAGGGGGAGAAAGGTTTTTAATGGGGCCATCATATGTAATTTCCTTTTTAGTTTTATAAGAGCAAAATCCCCCAAAGAATGTAAATGTAAAAGCTGAGAACGCACCATCGAGTGCCGAAACTGAAAAGGCGAAAAAGCTCAAAAGACGTTCCTAAGGGAATGCAGAGCTTACAGCGAAAAGTCAACGCTGATTCCGCCGAAAGTAAAAGGCGAAGAAGCTCAAAAGACGTTCCTAAGGGAATGCAGAGCTTACAGCGAAAAGTCAACGCTGATTCTGCCGAAAGTAAAAGGCGAAGAAGCTCAAAAGACGTTCCTAAGGGAATGCAGAGCTTACAGCGAAAAGTCAACGCTGATTCCGCCGAAAGTAAAAGGCGAAGAAGCTCAAAAGACGTTCCTAAGGGAATGCAGAGCTAATGTGTGGTTGTTTCTAAGGAAATAATGGCTGAGGGTATGGCTTCGGACATGTGTTTGGACATTCATTCGCACATCACATGGCATCATAGCATTCGCATTCATAAACATTCATTCATGGCATACGTGGTTGTTTCGGCAAAAAAGAAGAAGCGGTCTTTTATGCTTCGTTGTGTATAAAAAAGAGAGGTTTCGGCAAAAAAGAAGAAGCGGTCTTTTATGCTTCGTTGTGTATAAAAAAGAGAGGTTTCGGCAAAAAAGAAGAAGCGATCTTTTATGCTTCGTTGTGTACGAAAAGAAGGGAAGGTGTTTTTTCGCTTTCAGCTCAAAATATTACTTTCGTCCACATCAAAGCACCTCAATGGAAGGGTAAGGATATATTACAAGGTATGAATAAAGTTCATTAAGAACAGTTTAGCTATATTTACAAAAGTTGTTACAAAAGTCTCTTGAGTTTTTCTAGTCTACTCCTACTAATCTTCGTCAGGCTTCCGCTTCGGCGGCATATTCTTTAAGTATCACCTTCAGCTTCGTCATCCTACATGAATCAAGGTATTGCGAGTAAAAATCAAGTGTGAAGGAGAAGGTAAGCGCAAGGTATGATTTCTTACCGGTTCAAGATGACTTCGAGCTTCGTCCCCAGCCTTCTCCCGCCCGCCTTTTGTCCATATCATTTTTATAAATCTGTTTGATATGCTTCGGGCGAGGTCAGGAATATCGTCTAAAATTGATGGAGACAGAGTGAAATTCGGCCTGTTGATGACTTTTCCATGATCACAGCCGGCCTTCAGGAACGCTGCAGCTGTGCCCCGAGAAGCTACCCAGGCACAGAAGTCACTGTGCCCGGCTATAACTTCGTCCAGCTCATCAATTTCAGCTTCAATATGTTCGAAGGCTCTTGGCAAATTTTCAGCTGCAGGGTTGAACTTTCCACTGCTGGCTCCAACTGAGTGAAAGATCTTCTTTAATTGTTGGATACAGTTGTTACTAAATTTCAAGCACTTGTCTTGAAGGCTTGTTAATGATTTCTTCAAGTCTGAGTTGGTTTAGACTTCGGCTTCAAGTTTCGAATCAAGCTCTAGCTTCTCTTGTTCAAATTGTTTTGATTGGCAGAGAAGCTTCGAATTCAATTCTGCTACTTTAGCTTCAGTCTCTGCCAGCAAGCCTTCGGTTGATTGGAGTTCGAAGTCTTTCTTTTCAATAATAGCTGATTGTTCTTTTATCTTGCTCTCTAAATTTTCAATTATAGCTTCGTGTTTTTTATCCTCTAAATCTTGTTGCATCTTCAAAGCTTTGCTTAGTAGCATGCTCTGCAAATAAACAACCTTCGTTAGGAATATTTCTATTATTAAAAAAAACAATAGAAGTCAGAGAGAAAGTTGTTTACCTTGAAATTGGAATAAAATAAGCTGCCGACGATATGTTGTCGTCGGTAGCGGCTGATATCTGTTTCTAGCTTCGGAAAACCGATACTCTTTGATAGAGTACCGATGACCTTAGCTTCAGTTTGGTCTCGGATGCAGCCTAATTTTTCATCGTCGACACCTCCGAAAAGAAGAGCTCCTGGCCTATATCCGCAAGATTTGGCATAGTCTTTAAGCTCTTCTATTTCGGCCTTCGAAAGTTTTTGCCCAACTAAATTTTGAAATATGTAGGCTTCGTCTTCCGGAGTATCTTCGGCTATTTCTTTTCCCTTTCCAGGCACTGTGGCCGTGGTTTCTTCAGCAGCAGTGGCAGCTTCTTCTGCGGCCATGTCTAGTAAAATTTTGTTGATGTCTTCAATGGTAGTTTCTAAGTTCAAATCTTCGGCTGAAGCGGCTTCGGTAGCCGCGACCTCCGAAGGTGCGACTTCGGCATTTGTTGTGCCCTCAACAGCTGGTGTTTTCCGAATTGACGCCCTCGGCGGCGTCTTGTCGATAACTTCGGTCACTGCAATAATCCTTTGCCTCTTTGTTTTGGTCATCTTCGTTTTTTCCGGCTCCTGCACCTTTCGAAAAAGCTTCGTCAGTTGGGGCCCTAATGGACTTAGCTTCGCGGGCAGAGGTTCAGTCATTATCTTTAAGATCTCCTCCACGTCGCTAGTAGAAGGTGGTGCAGGAGTCCCCTCTTCATCGGATAATTTTCGCTTTGGAGTTGATATTTTTCTCTTCTTTGGAATTTTCTTCTCTTTTGCTGGTCCTTCTTCATCTTTGTTCAAACTTTCGGCCACTCTTTTTCTTTTTTGGCCCTCAGCACCCTTGTTCAACCGTTCATAGTCAGGGTACTCGAAACCCAGGGCATCAAACACTCGGTTCAGCCTTCGCTTCGGACGGGTGCCGAAGGCCGCCGTCATCAGTTGATCTTCTTTTTTGGAATAATTCCCAAGAATTTCATTGCACATTACCTCAACTGTGTCCAGCCACTCTTTGCAAGGTTTTTTAAAGTATTTCTTGAATTTGAAATGGTAAGGAAGCCGGACGAGCTCCCCCTTCTTCTTCTCCCCCTCTAGCTTTGGCATTTCCCATTCTTTTAGAGTAGGGAAAACCCTGAACGCCAAGAATTCTTGAACCAGATCCCTGGTACCGATATGATCTGAAATAATTTCAAACTCACCCAGTGCAGCCCAGGTGGGACCTTCTAATGTCATGTGGCATCGCGGCCTTGTCTCTCCGAAGATTAATTCAAGTGGGCTTTGTACCAACTTCTCTTCATCTTCGTCAACCTTCACATAAAACCACTCAGATTTCCAGCCTGCTGGCCATTTGCTTCGGTAGCTGATAACAGGAAACTTTGTTGTCTTCCGGTAGGCAAAATTGTAGCAACCAAAGTTAACATGTAATCCATCTTTTCTGGCCTTTGTTTGGTAATGTAACTCATGAACTCGACAAAAACTGTCGGCAAACGGTTCCACAGCCTGGCTTCGGAGGGCCCAGATGTAAACATTAAACCTAACGATAGCGTTAGGAGTCAATTGATGAAAGTAAATACCAAACTTCTTCAATACATCTGCAATAATTCCGTGAAGGGGGAATCTCAGCCCAGCCTTTAAAAAGCTCTTGAAAATAACTATCTCGTCCTTCTCCGGCTTCGGGGTAGTCTCTTCTCCCCCGAAGCGAAGTAGTTTCTTCTGATTTTCACTGAAATAACCAGATTTTACCATCTTCGAGAGATCAGCCTTCGAAATGGTCGACTTTCCGAAGTCTAAGTGGCTGGGCTTGCTGGGCATGGCAATGCGGTAGTCATCTTCGGGATCAGTTTCTTCAATGTTCTCTTCTCCCTCGGCAGTTGTCGGGTCTGCTTCGGCGGCGGGGGTTTCTTCTGCGGTTACTAGTCCAGATCGTTGCATTGCTTCGGAGATGGGAACAGTCTCCGAACCTTCAGCTTCGTTCCCTTCACGCTCAACCCTGGCAGTAGATCGCACTCTGGCCATTTGATTCTGAGTTTGAGGAAATTGAATACTTTTTTCTTTTTCTTTTTCTTTTTCTCCCGAAGCCTTTCTCTCTGACGAAGCAGACTTCGAGATAGACCTTCGTTCGATTCTGAGAATCAAGCTTCGGCTACAGTTAAAAATTTTGGCAGCAAAACAGTGCAAATAGCAATGAATGCTGTGGTAACTTCACACCTACCCGTCTGTTTATATAGTGCTGCAGGTAAGAAGGCAAAGCGCCAGGATTTTTACACCAGGCGGGCAGTCACATGCATTCGCTGCACGGTGGACCGCAAAGATCAAACAGTAACTCTGCAAGGTGGGCCTGGCACGCGCTCGGAAACTGGATCGTTTCTCGACAACGAGCTCAAGGAAGGTGTTTTTGGACCTTCGGCTTCCCGAAGCTTGAGAGGCTTTTTTCACGGATCAAGCTCGTTACGAAAAACGATCTAGCACCGCGAAAGGGGCTACTGTTGGGGCCATGCTTCGTTGCGCCGAAGGTCTTACGGGAAGAAGCAGCTTCGGCTGAAGTTGTCCCCAGAAGATGGCCGAAGGTTCCTTTTTGTGAAGCTTCGGCATTACAAACCGACATAGAGATAGAATGACCTTTTAATCCATAAAGGTCTGAGTCAATGATTGTAAACTTTTATGAGGGGCATAATTGTAATTCGTCACAGGCTGTGTCCTGTGTCTATAAATAGATGAACAGTACCCCGTACTGTTCACGCTGACTTGTATTCACTCGCGCGTCACGCTTGGTCTTTTGCCTTCTGTCGAACTGAAGGTAAAAATGTAACTCAATATTATTCAAGTACATTCATGATCATATGATTAAATGATATTAATGATAACACAAGATTATTCATGTTATTTCTCATGTTTCATATGTTTTTCTCTCCACTGAGATATATTGTGATGCCGAAGGTACGTCCTTCATAACCTTCGTCTGAAGATCATTATATCCCAAGGGAGATAATGCTCTGAAGGACGAAGGGCATTAATCATTAACCTTTTTTGTGTTGCCTTGTTCTTAATTCATAGCACTTGAGAACAAGTCCCCAACAGCTATCCTACCCGAGGCCTCTCGAGACTGGATGATCTCTCCCAAGGGGAAGGATGACACCACAGTCATCGGATGGGACTCGAAGTAGTATCGCAACTTTCGTCATGTCAGAATCACTGTGTAGAGCAGCTTCTGGATCTGCGGGTAGCGGACTTTGGTCTCGGATAGCACTTCGCTGACGAAGTAGACTGGCCTCTAGACGAGCAGTGCATGCCCTTCTTCTCGTCTCTCAACTACGATCGCGGCACTGACCACCTGAGTGGTTGCGGCTACGTAGATCAAGAGGGCTTCTCCCGCAGCGGGGGGCACCAAGATGGGCGCATTGGTAAGGAGTGCCTTTAAGTTTCCGAGGGCTTCCTTGGCCTCGGGGGTCCAAGTGAAGCGCTCGACCTTCCTTAAGAGGCGGTACAGGGGCATCCTTTTTCGCCAAGGCGTGAGATGAAGCGGCTCAGAGCCGCAAGGCATCCCATGACCCTCTGTACTCCTTTTAAATCTTTGATGGGCCCCATGTTGGTGATGGCCGCGATTTTCTCCGGGTTGGCTTCGATGCCTCATTTGGAGATGATGAATCCCAGGAGCATGCCTCGGGGGACTCCGAAGACGCACTTCTCGGGATTGAGTTTCACGCCTTTCGCTCTCAGACACTTGAATGTCGCCTCAAGGTCAGAGAGGAGGTCGGAGGCTTTCTTTGTCTTGACAACGATGTCATCGACGTAAGCCTCGACCGTTCTGCCGATGTGCTCTCCGAACACATGGTTCATGCACCTCTGGTAGGTGGCACCTGCATTCCTCAAGCCAAATGGCATTGTAGTATAACAATACATGCCAAAAGGTGTGATAAAAGAAGTCGCGAGCTGGTCGGACTCTTTCATCTTGATTTGGTGGTAGCCTGAGGGGCAGAGGGTAGGGAACTTTCGGACATGCTTTGTTTAGACCAGTGTAGTCTACGCACATCCTCCATTTCCCACCCTTTTTCTTTACAAGAACAGGGTTAGCTAACCATTCGGGATGGAATACCTCTTTGATGAACCATGCAGCCAGTAGCTTGTGGACCTCCTCGCCTATGGCTCTGCGTTTTTCTTCATCAAAACGGCGTAGAGACTGCTTCACGGTTCGGGCTCCAGCTCTGATATCCAGTGAGTGCTCGGCGACCTCCCTTGGTATGCCTGGCATGTCCGAGGGACTCCACGCAAAAACTTTGGCGTTTGCGCGGAGAAAGTTGACGAGCACTGCTTCCTATTTGGGGTCGAGCTCGGAGCCGATCCGGACTTTCTTGCTGGTGTCGTTGCTGGGGCTGAGAGGGACGGACTTAACCGCCTCAGCTAGTTCAAAGTTGCCAGCGTGCCGCTTCGCGTTGGGCGCCTCCTTAGAGAGGCGTTCCAGGTCGACGATGAGGGTCTCGGACTCGGCGAGGGCCTCAGCGTACTCCACGCATTCCATGTCGCATTTGTACGCGTGGCGGTACGTGGATCCGACGGTGATGATCCCGTTGGGGCCTGGTATCTTGAGCTTGAGGTAGGTGTAGTTGGGGACGGCCATGAACTTGGCGTAGCACGGTCTTCCCAACACCGCGTGGTAGGTTCCTCGGAATCCGACCACCTCGAAGGTGAGGGTTTCCCTTCAGAAGTTGGAGGGAGTTCCGAAGCACATGGGCAAGTCAATCTGCCCGAGGGGCAGGATACACTTTCCGGGTGCGATCCCGTGGAAGGGTGTCGCACTGGCCCGGACCTCGGACCGATCAACCCCCAAGAGTTCTAGGGTCTTGACGTAGATGATGTTGAGGCAACTGCCTCCGTCCATGAGGACCTTGGAGAGCCTAACGTTGCCGATGATCGGATCGACGACGAGCGGATACCTCCCTGGGCTTGGCACGAAGTCGGGGTGGTCGCCTCGGTCGAAGGTGATAGGCTTGTCGGACCAGTCTAGGTAGACTGGCGCTGCCACCTTCACCGAGCAGACCTCCCGGCGCTCCTGCTTGCGGTGCCGCGCCGAGGCGTTCGCCACCTGCCTGCCGTAGATCATGAAGCAGTTATGGACCTCCGAGAACTCCTCTTCCTTGTCGCCCTCCTTCTTGTTGTTGCCTTGGCCCTTGCCATCTTCCGCCGGGGGCCCGGCCTTATGGAAGTAGCGCCGGAGCATGACACATTCTTCAAGGGTGTGCTTGATGGGACCCTGGTGATAGGGGCATGGCTCCTTGAGCATCTTGTCGAACGCGCTGACCCCTCCAGGAGGCTTTAGAGGGTTCCTGTGCTCAACAGCAACGACTAGATTCGCGTCAGCGGCGTTGCGCTTCGCTTGCGCTTTCTTCTTGGCCTTCTTCTTCGTGCCACGCTGGGCGAACGCCTCGAGGGCGTCTTCCTTCGGCTCTCCCTGAGGCTGCTTGTCTTTTCGGAAGATGGCTTCGACCGCCTCCTGACCCGAGGCGAACTTGGTGGCGACGTCCATCAATTCGCTCGCCTTGGTGGGAGTCTTGCGGCCCAGTTTGCTCACCAGGTCTCAGCAAGTGGTGCTGGCGAGGAAAGCTCCGATGACGTCCGAGTCAGTGATGTTGGGCAGCTCGGTGCGCTGCTTCAAAAACCACCGGATGTACTCTCGGAGGGATTCCCCTGGCTGCTGGCGGCAGCTTTAGAGATCCCATGAGTTCCCAGGGCGCACGTACGTGCCTTGGAAATTTCCCGCGAAAGCCTTGACCAGGTCGTCCCAGTCGGAGATCTGCGCAGGAGGCAGATGCTCCAGCTAGGCCCGGGCAGCGTCGGAGAGGAAAAGGGGAAGATTGCGGATGATGAGGTTGTCGTCGTCTGCCCCTCCCAACTGGCATGCCAGTCGGTAATCCGCGAGCCACAACTCCGGCCTCGTCTCCCCCGAGTACTTGGTGATGGTAGTCGGGGCTCGGAACCGGGCGGGGACCGACGCTCGTCGTATAGCCCGGCTGAAGACTCGCGGACCGGGTGGTTCGGGTGAGGGACTCCGATCCTCCTCACTGTCGTAGCTGAAAGTCGCCTAGAGGGGTGTGAATAGGGCGAAACTGAAATTTACAAATTTAAGCATAACTACAAGCCGGGGTTAGCGTTAGAAATATAAACGTTAGCGTTAGAAATATAAACGAGTTCGAGAGAGAGGGTGAAAACAAATCACAAGAAAACAAAGAGTGAGACGCGGTGATTTGTTTTACCGAGGTTCGGTTCTTGCAAACCTACTCCCCGTTGAGGTGGTCACAAAGACCAGGTCTCTTTCAACCCTTTCCCTCTCTCAAACGGTCACTTAGACCGAGTGAGCTTCTCTTCTCAATCAAACAGGACACAAAGTCCCCGAAAGGACCACCACACAATTGGTGTCTCTTGCCTCGATTACAATTGAGTTGATCACAAGAAAGAATGAGAAAGAAAAGAAGCAATCCAAGCGCAAGAGCTCAAATGAACACAAGTCACTCTCTCACTAGTCACTATTTGATTGGAATGATCTTTGGACTTGGGAGAGGATTTGATCTCTTTGGTGTGTCTTGTATTGAATGCTATTGTAACACCCCTGGTGTTACCGCAACTAAAACTTGAGCATGGCATCATAAACATTGGCATTGCATATGTTTGACACACCTCAATGCATTCACTAGGTAAAAATTTCAAACAAGTTGTATTGTTATAGCATTTTGCAAATAGAACCCTAGATAGGGAACTTAACCCTAAATAGGGATTAAAGGGGGGTAAAACCTAACCCGAATTGAGAAAACCTAAAAGTTTTAGGGGAATAGTCATAAAATGTTCCCAAGAATGAACTTGAATCACATTTATACCCCTGAGATACCAAAAACCCCATTTGAACCCTAGAAAACCCTAAGTCCAAACCCTAGGGGCCTATGTGCAAAAACAGTGCACATTTGGAGTAAAGTGTAAAAACTACACTATTAAGGCATATTAAGTCCTTGGTTCACAAATATGTGAATTTGCAAGTTAAACCCTAAGGTTTGGGTCTATTTGCAAAAATCACCTCTTAAGTCCTATATAGCCTAAGTCTGAATTTCAGAGTTATGGGCTCAACTTTTGAGCTTTTTAACTTTCAAATTTTAGGGTTTTTGCCCTAGGACACCACATCAAAGTTGTAGAGCAATGGAAGGAGAACAACTTTGCTTAAAAGTGTAAGCCTTGTTGTTAAGAATAAATTGGAGATAATTAAGTTCAAAGTTGGGCTGTCAGGCAATCCCTGGATTGAATTTTCAGGAGCAGTGTGATGGGATGAACTTTGAGCTCGATTTTGAATGGGGTTCGGTGACTATTTGATGGTGAGCATTGTAGCAAAGTTGACTATGGATTATAGGTGTATAACTTTGATGCAGAAAGTTGACCTGGCCACCACATAAAAGTTGGAGAAAATTAATCCTAAAAATGGACTAACAGGCTATCTGATGAAGCTAGCCATGGTACAGTGCATCAGGGAAACAGATAAGAATCTAGGCCTCGCCGGCGATAAGGATGCCACGGCGGTCGGGATGGGCTGGCGGCCGTGGTAAATATCCTCGGCGTCGTGGCAGAAGGTCACTAAGGTGGCAGGCTCTGGTTAAACGGCGACCACCGTGCTGTCACCGGAATCCGCCGCGCGGTATGCTCGCTAGCGCGATCCAGGGATCCGTGATTCTCATCCGATTGCGACCGGTAGTCTATAAATTGAGCGCGGACGCTGCTTCTACACCATATCCCGCACCCCAGCGACTAAGCGCCCGACTCAAGACCACCGGAAAACCCACGTAGTCCCCAAATCTCCCTCTCTTCTATTCTTAGCTCCGCCGAGAAGAAACCCCCGTGGCCAGCGCTACTCGGGTTAGTATTTATCAAATTGCTCCCTGTTCTTGTTAGTCTTTGATCTCTTCTTGCTCTCGAATGCGGCCAATTGAAGTTCGGCTGAAGACCATCACCGGAACGCACCCGTGCTCTGTAAAACGCCGCCATGCCACCCTCTCCGTCGTCCCACCTTTCTATTCGTGCCTAGTCCAAAACGTAGCATGTACGTCATCTCTGGTGAACCCAGGAACCTTTTCCCAGCTTCAATTTGGCCAGCCAAGCCTTCGGTTATCCGGAACACCTTAGTTCACTTGATCACCCGCACTGTCACCGTGGACAGAGCTTGATAGACCACCTCTAGCGAAATTGATTGGGGGGAAAGGTGCGGTAGGCATCTAATTTGGTCCCTGTCGCTTTGGAGCTCCAGCCGTAGCGTCATCCGGTCGGTCTAGCTCGCCGGACCTCGGTTCCCAGCGCGGGTCACCGTCGGGGACTTCACCTTGTAAAGGGATAGAAGTACGGGGATCTTTTTGTAAGTGGTCAGCGACCTGGGGAAACAGTAGAGAAACTCGTTTCCAATTGTTCAGAAAGGCAAGGGCCTCTGTGCAAACTCGCCCCGCGGGCGCAGACGCGCGCGCGATTCCGCGTGGATTTGGGCCGCCTGGGCTGAAACCAGCCCAATACTGTTTAATCTTTTTCTTTTTCAGTGAAACTTTAGAAATTTACAAAAAATTGTAGAAAAATCCTAAAATTGTCAAACCAATTTTCCTAGACTTCTTATTTTCCATAGTATTTAATAAAAATAATTTCATGATTTTTAGGTTAAATAAGGAATTTTGGGGTATTTAAAATAGCCTAAAGCATTGATTCTGGATTTTTAGAAAATAGATAATAAGTCCAAAAATGCCCAAACTTTTTATATGAGCTCTACCCATTAGTTAGAAGCCATGGGTAGAATTTGGTTTGAATTGGACCTTGTTTGATACTTAGAACCCAAAACCCCCACCCCCTGCCCTTTGAAATCCTTTACTGACTCCGGAAACCCTAAGTTCTCGGAGTTCCGTGAAGGAAAATTGTATTCAAGACCTTAAATAATAAATTTTTATGATCTTTGCACTCTCATGAGCATTACATGGCATTCATTCTTATATACATATATATGGTTATGTTTAGAAAACGAAGAAGAGATGGAAGCGACCGAAGAGAAGACACCACCACCTTTGGAATCTCAGGCAGGGACTTGTCTCTACTTTGACATCTGCGGGCCCGAGCCTGACTCACCTACTAACGAAGGCAAGCCCCGGTGTATTTGCCACCCTCCTTAATGTTTTTAAAATCTTTCTCACTTGATTGATACATTAGGTGATAGGAGTTGAATGCTTAAACAATTCCTGCATTACCTTCCTTGAACTTGATTACCTTCCTTGAAACCCTGTTTTTACAAAAAGGTTTTTACTATGCTTAGTATTTCTCTAGCAAAACAAAAGGTTTTGTTTTACAAAATATGATGTGGCAAAAGTGGGTGGGATGTTTTCGAAAATAAAACTTGATGGTGGATCCATCAGGGCCTTGATGGATTCAACATCTGGAAAAGATGTACCTCTGCCAGGTACCAAACTTTGGGTTGAAATGATTAAGCTTAGACCGGGCGGGTGACTTGCACGAGAAAGAGAGTCTCAGTGTAGTGTCTCCGTCTGAGTCGATTAAGGACCGTCTCGATGTAGGCTTGATGACCGAGGACCCTTTAACTGGTCACATGCCTCGTCATGGGTAAGCCTTACCTTGGGCAGACTAAGGCCATAATAAGATAACACGGAATGGGCGTGGAGCTGTGGCGAGAGTAGCATGTACCCTCCGTGGCAAGAGGCTGGACGGTGGTGTATCTGTGCTCTCGGTTCACGTGAACCTGATCTGGTCTTAAGAACCCCGGTGGCGGGTTGACATATGCAAGGGTTAAGTGCTACATATGTCGTGTGATTGGAGATCCTCAGCTGAGTATAATCGATTCGGATCGCCGTACCTTCGCGGTTATGAAGACTTGGTCACTGACCTATACGTAGAACTCCACTAAAGATAAAGGACTTGTTAAGAAACCGCTAGTGCAGGACAAGTGTTTGAACTAGGGTAGAAAGAACTCTAGATGCAGGTAAGTTTACCTAACCTGAAAATAAAACTGGATTTTTAAGGATCTACTTATAGTAAGCATTTATGCAAAACAGAGTCTTTGATCTTGAGACACCTTACCTTGACTCCCTTATAACCAGCATATCCTTGAGAGTCTTTTATTTAGTCAGGTAAGACTTGCTGAGTAATTCCATACTCAGGGTTTATTTCCCCGTTGTTTTTAGGTGAGGAAGCAGCAAATTTTTGTTGCTTTTGTACCAAGGTGGTTCCACATGAAGAAAAGCAAGAATGAAGCTGCGGGAGGACATGGTCCTCCATAAAAAAACTTTTATGTAAAAACTATCGGGAGGAGTTTTTGCCTCCCTTGGTGTTGTAATAATACTACTCAGCACTCGGTTTATAACTCTGGTCTGTAATAAGTAACTCAATCTTACTTTCTAGATAAATGTAAGTTTATGTAATCGCTTCCACATTTCTATATCTCCGATGTTCTGTAATGTCTGCAAGACGGGTGAAACGTTCCTGCAAAGGTAAGAAAGAAGATACCAAACTTGTCAAGTGATTCAGGAACATCTACTGGGTTGTCTGATGTCTGTTAGACAAGGACAACTATAGGTGGGCCTAATGACTTGGTAGGTTCCGTCACAGCTGGTATCGGAGCAAAGCCCTTCTCTGCAGATATTAGGCTGTCTCCAGCAGCACGCGCTAAAGCAACCTATACGCTAAATTTAGAGGACATGGTGCTCCTGTATGCCTCCAGCAAGGAACGCTATAGAGTGCGCTAAAATTTAGAGTATGTGTTGGAGCCGCTACATCTAGAGAATCACTATTCGTCCGCTATCGGCGCGTTACTACAGACAACCGACGAAAGGACACCGGCCATGGCCGCATCACGGCAACCTCCAAACGAGCCTGCTTGCACAGAGCTCGCGCCGTGAAGAAGAAGATAGTAGCTCGGTCGTCGGCTGCGCGGGCACAGAGCGCAGAGGAGATGGAGGCCGTCGGTTGCGCGAGCGCGGAGCGGGGGAGGAGCTCGGCCGGACAGAAGCTGCTTGCACGACGGCGTGGAAGAGCCTGCTTGCACGACGGCGTGGAGGAGCTCAGAGGAGATGGAGGTCGTCGGTTGCGCGGGTGCGGGCGTGGAAGAGCCTGCTTGCACGACGGCGTGGAAGAGCCTGCTTGCACGGCTGCGCGGGCACAGAGCGCAGAGGAGATGGAGGCCATCGGTTGCGCGGACGCGGAGCGGGGGAGGAGCTCGGCCGGACAGAAGCTGCTTGCACGATGGCGTGGAAGAGCTCGTCGGTGTAGAGGAGCTTGGCTGGGGAGAAGCTCGTCGCGGAGGACCTCGGCTAGGAGGCGCTGTGTTGGGATGCGGCGCCAGAGACGATGCTTCTCCATCTGCGAACAATTTTTGTGTTGCGTCGAACGATTTTGCATCTGTTAACATATTTAATAATTTCAATATAAAAATATTTTGCATCTGCGAACGATTTTGCGTTGCGTCATTTTTGGCATGCTACAAATGATTTTTTATCTCTCCCGCGCTTTAACTCCTGGAGCCGTATGCTTCGTTAGAAAAAAAACAATTAGTAATGTAGGTTAGAAAATGTAATTACCTAAACTAGTTTCTAAATCATTTTTGGCATGCTACAAACGATTTTTTGTATTTCGATAAAAAAACAGTGTAGATATAGAGGACCGATTTTAGAGGATGTTGTTGGAGATGTTGAAAATATAGAGGATGAAATTTTTTAGAGTGTGCTGTAAAGGACAGAGAATATTCCTTTAGAGGATGAAATTTAGGGAATGTTGCTGGAGACAGCCTTATGAGGCATCTTCAAAAGAATTTTCTAAAAACTTACCTAGAAAAATTTCTCCCTTTCTTATCTAGCATTTCTGAAGAGTTTATCTCAAAGACCAGATAGGAATAGTGCAATATATAGAAGGTTGAATCAACTAAGATTGATTCTGTAATTACACATGCATCATGCTAAGGATTATCCTAATAAAAATTCTCCCCTTAGAAAAATGCCGCCGCGCACAAGGAAGATTGCGCGAAAGCATACTGGACCAATCGGTGTACCTCATCACCAGCTTGCCCCACGGCATGAAGATAGCAGCAGCAGGAGCAATGATCCAATCGGGGATCTTGAAGCCCGAGTGAATCAGCTTCAAACGGAACTGCAACGCAGGACCAGCATATGGGTCACGGATGGCGATAGAATAAATGAATTAAGAAGTTACATCCGCCGTCTGCAGGATCAGCTTGCTAATCGAGATTTAGCGCTCGATTGGGCAGTTCAGTCTCGTTCAGTGGCCTGGGCTAAGGAAGCAAAGGCTCGAGCCCGAGTCGAAGAACTTAGCTCTGCCATTGACAACCTGCAGGCGTATTGCAATACCCTACATGAGGAAGTCCATGTACTGTATTCGCAACTACATCCCAGTGCACTTGCGGATCCTATCGGGTCGGAAGCCGGACCTTCGCATGTTGCGGGAGAAGCGCTTGGTGGTGAGTTGGACCTTTTTAGGCCCCCTCCTTCTATGAGGCTGATCGATGAATGGTCTCCCACCCCTAACGACGAGGCTGCCAGGAGCAACCAGAAGCAGGAATAGTGGTGTAGTAGTGGAAATAGAAGTAGTATTGTATAATAGGTTGTACTATTGTATAATGGGTACTGTACTCCTGCTGTATAAAATCGAGTCTGTATCATTACTCTTGTTAGTAATGTAAATCGGATGGTTTTTCTTTGGCATATTATATTTGTTTCCAAATGTTTGTTGCCACAGATGTCGTCCAAGACCCGATCACAGGATGTAGCTGGAAGCTCCAGTGGGAGGGAGTCTACCCCAAATCCACCTCCTGTCCCTCCCACACTAGCCGAGGTGATTGCCGCCTTGGTAAATGCAACCGCGGATAATACCCGTTTTCTGAGAGAGATGGCGGGTCAACAATTTCAACAAGGCGGGCGAGGTTAACAACAGGGCCCCCGTGAAACCTCTTACTTGGACTTCTCAGAGACGCGTCCACCGCTGTTTGTTAAAGCTGAAGACCCGTTAGAAGCAGACGAATGGGTTCATGTCATCGAACAAAAGTTCGGACTTCTGCGATGTTCGGAAACCCAGAAGCCCTTATTCGCAGCCCAGCAACTGCGCGGCCCTGCCAGCACTTGGTGGGGAAATTTCGTGGCCGTTCAACCTGCCAATCATCAGATAACATGGGAAGAATTCAAGGTGGCCTTCCACGAACACTATATCCCAGAAGGTGTCCTTCACATGAAGCAAGAAGAATTTATGAAGCTGAAGCAAGGAGGGGATATTGTTAATCAGTATCTCAATAAATTCAATCATTTGTCGCAATATGCAATCGATCAAGTGAACTTTGATATGAAGAAGAAGAATTGTTTATGAGAGGTTTAAATGATCGACTGCAAAGAAAGATGGCAACCTGCATAGATCTTACTTATGGAAGAGCTGTCAGTACAACATTGGCAGTAGAAGCGAAGTATGCAGGCGCCGGAAAATCCAAGGGTTTTGGAGGTGACAGGCCTAGTTAGGGCCCGGTGAAAAGGCAACGGTTTGCTATCCGGCCTTCCAACCAGAATCGCTCTCGTCCACCCTCCTTCCCTTTTAAGCAACCAATATTTATTCGTCCCAATAATGCCCCCACTGCATCAAGTCAGCCGGGTGCCCTAGGCACTCGATTCCCTGCTCTTCCCAGTTCATCGACTGGATGTTTTAATTGTGGAAAATCTGGGCATTTCATCAAAGATTGCCCTTATCCAAAGCAGAACCAGTCAAATAATCAGCAAGGATCTGGGAATTCATCTCAAGTCAAGGGAAATACTTTGGGCAAAAATACAAAGAAGACGGGACGCATATATTATACGCAAGTGGCCACTACGCCGGATGGTGAATCGGTCATGATGGGTACGTTCCTTGTGGCCAATCATCCCGCAGTTATTCTCTTTGATTCTGGTGCTTCGCATACATTCATCAGCAAGAAATTTGTGTAGCAACATTGCATTTCATGCCATGAATCAAAAGAAGGGTTTAAAATTCACTCACCTGGGGGACAAATCTTTACTAGAGAAGTAGCCTATCAAGTGCCCGTAACATTGGCCGGACGGGACTTTCCTACTAATATGATCGTTCTGAAAGGCCAAGACATAGATGTCATTTTGTGCATGAATTGGTTGGCCAAACATAAAGCAACCCTCAACACTGAGCAAAGAACTATCAGGTTGAGTCATAATCAAGAGGAAATTCTATTGCCTATCCCCATTCCAACTAAAGCTACTGGCAGAGTTTATGAAGCCATTATACCGGAAATCAAGGATATTCCGGTAGTATGTGAGTTTCCCGATGTCTTTCCAGAGGATTTGCCTGGATTGCCACCTGAAAGGGATGTAGAGTTTGTAATTGAGTTGAAGCCTGGTACGGCTCCCATACCTCGAAGATCGTACCGAATGCCTCTAAATGAGTTGGCAGAATTGAAGATTCAATTACAAGATCTACTTGAGAAAGGATTCATCCGGCCAAGCTCGTCACCATGGGGTTGTCCAGCCATATTCGTCAAGAAGAAGGATCAAACTTTATGGATGTGTGTGGATTATCGACCCCTGAATGAGGTCACTATCAAGAACAAGTACCCTCTTCCGAGGATTGATATTTTATTTGATCAACTGACCGGGGCGAGGGTATTCTCCAAGATTGATCTCAGATTAGGCTATCATCAGATCCGTATTCGGCCCGAGGATATACCAAAAACCGCATTCACTACGCGGTATGGATTATTTGAATACCTGGTAATGTCTTTTGGATTGACAAATGCTCCCGCCCACTTCACGTATTTGATGAACTCGGTGTTCATGCCCGAGTTGGACAAGTTTGTGGTGGTCTTCATTGACGATATTTTAATATATTCCAAGAATGAAGAGGAGCACGCCCAACATTTACGGATCGTGTTAACGCGCTTGAGAGAACATCAGTTATATGCCAAGTTCAGCAAATGCGCGTTTTGGCTGGAAGAAATTCAGTTTCTGGGACATGTACTGTCTGTCAGGGGGATTGCGGTAGATCCCAGCAAAGTCAAGGACATTTTAGAGTGGAAACCCCCGACCACTGTTCATCAAGTCCGAAGTTTCCTTGGACTGGTTGGATATTACCGCCGATTTATACCAGATTTTTCTAAGCTTGTGAAGCCAATCACAAGTTTATTGAAGAATGATATTAAATTCAATTGGTCTTCCAAGTGTAATGAAGCTTTTGAAAAATTGAAGACATTATTAACCACTGCTCCGGTATTGGCTCAACCGGATATCACTAAGCCCTTTGATGTGTATTGTGATGCATCAGGCAGTGGTCTCGGCTGTGTGTTAATGCAAGAAGGCCGAGTAATTGCGTATGCTTCAAGGCAGTTGCACCGACATGAAGAGCATTATCTAACTCATGATCTGGAGCTAGCTGTTGTGGTTCATGCCCTGAAGATTTGGCGTCATTATCTGCTAGGCAATATCTGTCACATTTATACAGATCATAAAAGCTTAAAGTATATCTTCACCCAGTCAGAGTTGAACATGAGACAAAGGCGATGGCTTGAGCTTATTAAGGATTATGAACTAGAAATTCATTATCACCCAGGCAAGGCCAATGTAGTGGCAGATGCACTTAGCCGTAAGATTTCCTGTCACTGTCTTACGGTGAAGACCTCTGACAATACATTATGTCAGGAGATGGAGAAGCTAAACCTGGGAATGGTCCAACATGGAACCCTAAGTCAGCTAAAGCTTGAGTCGGTCCTCCTGCAAAGGATAATTGATGCTCAAAGGGATAATGAGGGTATGAAACACATTCGTGAGAAGATAAGGGCTGGAAAAGCCAAATGTTTCAAAGAAGATGATCAAGGCATTGTATGGTTTAATAATCGCATAGTGGTGTCGAAAAATGAAGAGGTCCGCCAGCAAATTCTTGATGAAGCACATCTTGGTCGCTATTCTATTCATCCCAGAAGCACTAAGATGTGCCAAGATCTGAAACAATACTATTGGTGGACGAAAATGAAGATCGAGATTGCACGCTATGTGGCTAGATGTGACACCTGTAGACGTGTCAAGGCCATACACTTGAAAGCTGCCGGTCCATTACAGTCTCTACCAATACCGACATGGAAATGGGAAGACATAAGTATGGACTTTATTGTGGGATTGCCCAGGACCGCAAAGGGGTATGACTCTATTTGGGTTATTGTTGATCGGCTCACGAAAATTGCTCACTTTCTGCCAGTCAAGACATATTACCCAGTTCTTACCTATGCGGAATTATACATTGCTCGCATTCTCAGTTTGCACGGTGTTCCAAAAACTATAGTGTCGGATCGTGAACCACAATTCGTATCCAAATTTTAGGAAGAACTTCATAAATCCCTGGGTACTAAACTACTCCACAGTTCGGCCTATCATCCTCAAATAAGTGGACAAACTGAGAGGGTTAATCAAATACTTGAAGATACGCTGCGGGCATGTGTTCTGGACTTCTCACAAAAATGGGATGAATGTTTGCCCTTAGCGGAGTTTTCATATAATAATAGCTATCAAGAAAGTATCAAGATGGCACCCTTCGAAGCTTTATATGGACGACAATGTCGCACTCCGCTAAATTGGTCTGAACCTAGTGAAAGGTACTTTTTCAGGCCTGATATGGTGAAAGAGACCGAAGAAAAGGTTCAGAAAATAATTCATAATATGAAGAAAGCCCAAGCTCGTCAAAAGAGTTATGCAGACAAACGGTGAATGCCCTTGTATTTTCTTGAAGGGGACTATGTCTACCTGAAGGTTTCACCGATGAAGGGTGTATCGCGTTTCGGGATAAAATGGAAGCTTGCACCTAGGTACATTGGTCCATTCCCTATACTTGAAAGATATGGGCCAGTGGCGTATCGACTTCAACTACCCGAAACCTTATCTGCTGTACATAATGTGTTCCATGTGTCACAATTGAAGAAATGTCTTCGGGTACCAGATCGAACCGTTGAGGTGACAGATGTTGTCCTTGAACTAGACTTGACATATTCCGAATATCCCATTCGGGTCTTGGATCAAAAGGACAGGGTTACCCGGAGAAAAACTCTCAAGTTCTATAAGATACAGTGGAACCAACATTCTGAAGATGAGGCTACATGGGAGACTCAAGACTTTTTAGATAAGAATTTCCTGGGCTTTTTAGCCTCATGTAATTTGTAAAGTGTGCATAGTTGTTGTAATAAAAGAATAAGCCCCACACCACCCCTGCCTTGTACCAGAAATAAGGAAATAAGAATGTGACACATTTCCTTTTCCATTATTTACCCTAGGACTTTTAATCTCGGGACGAGATTCTTTTATGGGAGGAAGGATGTAACACCCCTGGTGTTACTGCAACTAAAACTTGAGCATGGCATCATAAACATTGGCATTGCATATGTTTGACACACCTAGAATGCATTCACTAGGTAAAAATTTCAAACAAGTTGTATTGTTATAGCATTTTGCAAATAGAACCCTGGATAGGGAACTTAACCCTAAATAGGGATTAAAGGGGGGTAAAACCTAACCCGAATTGAGAAAACCTAAAAGTTTTAGGGGAATAGTCATAAAATGTTCCCAAGAATGAACTTGAATCACATTTATACCCTTGAGATACCAAAAACCCCATTTGAACCCTGGAAAACCCTAAGTCCAAACCCTAGGGGCCTATGTGCAAAAACAGTGCACATTTGGACTAAAGTGTAAAAACTACACTATTAAGGCATATTAAGTCCTTGGTTCACAAATATGTGAATTTCCAAGTTAAACCCTAAGTTTTGGGTCTATTTGCAAAAATCACCTCTTAAGTCCTATATAGCCTAAGTCTGAATTTCAGAGTTATGGGCTCAACTTTTGAGCTTTTTAACTTTCAAATTTTAGGGTTTTTGCCCTAGGACACCACATCAAAGTTGTAGAGCAATGGAAGGAGAACAACTTTGCTTAAAAGTGTAAGCCTTGTTGTTAAGAATAAATTGGAGATAATTAAGTTCAAAGTCGGGTTGTCAGGCAATCCCTGGACTGAATTTTCAGGAGTAGTGTGATGGGATGAACTTTGAGCTCGATTTTGAATGGGGTTCGGTGACTATTTGATGGTGAGCATTGTGGCAAAGTTGAAGATGGATTATAGGTGTATAACTTTGATGCAGAAAGTTGACTTAGCCACCACATAAAAGTTGGAGAAAATTAACCCTAAAATGGACTGACAGGCTGTCTGATGAAGCTGGCCATGGTACAGTGCATCGGGGAAACAGATAAGAATCTAGGCCTCGTCGGCGATAAGGACGCCACGGCGGTCGGGATGGGCTGGCGGCCACGGTAAATATCCTCGGCGTCGTGGCAGAAGGTCACTGAGGTGGCAGGCTCCGGTTAAACGGCGACCACCGTGCTGTCACCGGAATCCGCCGCGCGGTATGCTCGCCAGCGCGATCCAGGGATCCGCGATTCTCATCCGATTGCGACCGGTAGTCTATAAATTGAGCGTGGACGCTGCTTCTACACCATATCCCGCACCCCAGCGAATAAGCGCCCGACTCAAGACCACTGAAAAACCCACGTAGTCCCCAAATCTCTCTCTCTTCTGTTCTTAGCTCCGCCGAGAAGAAACCCCCATGGCCAGCGCTACTCGGGTTAGTATTTATCAAATTGCTCCCTGTTCTTGTTAGTCTTTGATCTCTTCTTGCTCTCGAATGTGGCCAATTGAAGTTCGGCTGAAGACCATCACCGGAACGCACCCGTGCTCTGTAAAACGCCGCCATGCCACCCTCTCCGTCGTCCCACCTTTCTATTCGTGCCTAGTCCAAAACATAGCATGTACGTCATCTCTGGTGAACCCAGGAACCTTTTCCCAGCTTCAATTTGGCCAGCCAAGCCTTCGGTTATCTGGAACACCTTAATTCACTTGATCACCCACACTGTCACCGTGGACAGAGCTTGATAGACCACCTCTAGCAAAATTGATTGGGGGGAAAGGTGCGGTAGGCATCTAATTTGGTCCCTATCGCTTTGGAGCTCCAGCCGTAGCGTCATCCGGTCGGTCTAGCTCGCTGGAGCTCGGCTCCCAGCGCGGGTCACCGTCGGGGACTTCACCTTGCAAAGGGATAGAAGTACGGGGATCTTTTTGTAAGTGGTCAGCGACCTGGGGAAACAGTAGAGAAACTCGTTTCCAATTGTTCAGAAAGGCAAGGGCCTCTGCGTAAACTCGCCCCGCTGGCGCGGACGCGAGCGCGATTCCGCGTGGATTTGGGCCGCCTGGGCTGAAACCAGCCCAATACTGTTTAATCTTTTTCTTTTTCAGTGGAACTTTAGAAATTTACAGAAAATTGTAGAAAAATCCTAAAATTGTCAAACCAATTTTCCTAGACTTCTTATTTTCCATAGTATTTAATAAAAATAATTTCATGATTTTTAGGTTAAATAAGGAATTTTGGGGTATTTAAAATAGCCTAAAGCATTGATTCTGGATTTTTAGAAAAAAGATAATAAGTCCAAAAATGCCCAAACTTTTTATATGAGCTCTACCCATTAGTTAGAAGCCATGGGTAGAGTTTGGTTTGAATTGGACCTTGTTTGATACTTAGAACCCAAAACCCCCACCCCCTGCCCTTTGAAATCCTTTACTGACTCCGGAAACCCTAAGTTCTCGGAGTTCCGTGAAGGAAAATTGTATTCAAGACCTTAAATAATAAATTCTTATGATCTTTGAACTCTCATGAGCATTACATGGCATTCATTCTTATATACATATATATGGTTATGTTTAGAAAACGAAGAAGAGATGAAGTGACCGAAGAGAAGACACCACCACCTTTGGAATCTCAGGCAGGGACTTGTCTCTACTTTGACATCTGCGGGCCTGAGCCTGACTCACCTACTAACGAAGGCAAGCCCCGGTGCATTTGCCACCCTCCTTGATGTTTTTAAAATCTTTCTCACTTGATTGATGCATTAGGTGATAGGAGTTGAATGCTTAAACAATTCCTGCATTACCTTCCTTGAACTTGATTACCTTCCTTGAAACCCTGTTTTTACAAAAGGTTTTTACTATGCTTAGTATTGCTCTAGCAAAACAAAAGGTTTTGTTTTACAAAATATGATGTGGCAAAAGTGGGTGGGATGTTTTCGAAAATAAAACTTGATGGTGGATCCATCAGGGCCTTGATGGATTCAACATCTGGAAAAGATGTACCTCTGCCAGGTACCAAACTTTGGGTTGAAATGATTAAGTTGAGACCGGGCGGGTGACTTGCACGAGAAAGAGAGTCTCGGTGTAGTGTCTCCGTCTGAGTCGATTAAGGACCGTCTCGATATAGGCTTTGTTGGTGACTTGTTCTCAAATGCTTCGGATTAAGAACAAGGCAACATAAAAAGTGTTAAATGATAAGGTCCTCCGTCCCTTGAAACATTATTTCCCTTCGGGATATAATGTGCTCCGGACGAAGGTCACAAATAATATATCTTCGTAAGTGCAATAAGTTATGACGAAGGACTTATGAGCAACATTAAAAGTAATATGAACATTTAAACTTTATTACCATGTCATTTCTATTTTATTATCGTATAACAATAGAAATGACTTCAAATTACAAGTGTACCTTCGGATTGCAGGAAGACAAAAGTACAAGGATGACGCAAAAGCAAATGCCAAGTCAACGTGAATAGTACGGGAGTACTGTTCATCTATTTATAGACGCAGGACGCAGCCCATGCAGAATTACATTTATGCCCATTACATTTGCTAATGACTTATGGGAATCTGACAAGACCTAAGTAGTATTTTCATCTTTAAGTCGGTTCCCCTTTCTGCTATCGCGACGAAGCTCTCCTGCGCACAGCTTCGGCTGTGCACCATCCTTCGTACAGCTTCCGTCCTCCATCCCAATCCCCCTTCGTCTGGCTTAGGCTTCGTCCTGACCGTACTTCATGTTCATAATTCTGAGTCCGAAGATACCTGTTCATATAATCCGCTTGGAAAACATTGTCAAATCATGTTTTTGAGGACCTTCGGAGGACGAAGGCCCCCAACAGTAGCCCCTCGCAATATTAATTTGTTAATTCAGATTGCGATACGGACGAAGGCCTTAAGCCGAAGGTCCGAAAAAACACCTTCCCTTTGCTAGAATAGCAAAAGTCACCGACACGCGGGACCACACAGTTTCCGTCATATCGAGTGTATAAATAGGAGCCCGCCACAATTTGTTTGGTACGCTCCCTTGCCATCTGCTCCCACTCACTAAATTTTTAGCTCTTACGTACTAGGATTTGCTGATCTTTTGATTTTGAAGCTTCAGCTTTGAAAACAGTTTTTTAGTGTTTCCGAAGATGTCTGAAGATAAGAAGGTCACTGCTGAGATGAAGCTGAGTCTCGACGAAGAGAAGAACTTGGGGTTCCTTATAGCGATGGCGGAGACCAACACGGAAAAAATCACCAAGGAGATTCTGGAAGGTTTGTCTGAAGACACTGGTGACAGCGACAGTTATGATGCAGAAAGCTGTGGGGGAGAGTCCGAAGATCGACCATGGCGGCCAAGTCACACGGTTTTCGGGAAAACCACTATTAAGCAGAGTCATATTGACAATATGAGGGGGAGATATTTTCGAGATGTATCTATTGTGAGGGCTGATGCTGGAGAAAAAACTTCTCCCACTCCCGAAGAAGATGAAGTCGTAATCTTCCGAAGCTTTCTCAAGGCTGGGCTTCGATTCCCCTTAAGCAGCTTTGTTGTCGAAGTCCTGAAGACATTTCAAGTCTACCTTCATCAAATTACTCCCGAAGCTATCATGAGAATGAGGATGTTTGTCTGGGCTGCGAAAAGCCAAGGTTTAGAACCAAATGCTAAAAGCTTTTGCAACATTCATGAGTTGTTATATGGGACGAAGCCTTGGGGGAAAGAACAATATCACAACAACTTTGGGTGTTACAGCTTCGGTGCCCGCTCCGGGTCAAGCCGCCCTGTGCCAACCTTTCGGAAGAGGTGGCCCGGAGCCTGGATGACAGAGTGGTTCTATGTAAAGAATGACTTAACAGCGCAGGAAGATGTTAAGAGTATCATTATGCGCCCCATCTGGCAACGCTTCGGACTCCGAAAGCCGAAGGTTGAAATGGATGAAGCAGCCGAAGAATGCCAAAGAGCCTTCGGCGTGATCTGCTCTTTTATTGGGACAAGGGACTTGGTCCAAGAGCATATTGCCTTCAGGGTGTGGCCACTTGCAGGAAAGTGGGAAATGCCGAAGGAGACCATCAAAGAGTCCGACGAAGGCGGACTGGTCAGACTGAAATACACATTCAAATACGGGGATAAGTTTGTTGAACCTGATGACGACTGGTTAAAAAGCATTGAAACATTAAGTGACGAACTGCTTGGGGTGTATTCGAAGGCCGAGAACACTGCATTATCGGCAGCCTTCGGAGGCCGAAAGAAGAAAAGGCTCAACCGGGTATTTGATGCAATCGGGTTTGTCTACCCTGACTACCATTATCCGGTGCCGGGCCACAAAAGAAAAAATACTTCTCCTGCAACAGAAGTTGCCACAGGTGCTTCTAGTGAGCCAGCGCCACAAAGAAAAAAGATGAAGGTGCTTACCCACCGGGCACGCTTTATTGAGCCAGCCACAGTGCCCAAATTTATTGGTGAAGTCTCTTTGGCCACTGAAACTACAGAACTAGTTTCAGTGCCGAAGATAGAAGAAAAAACTGAAGCGCCTTCAGCAGAGAAGGCAGAAAAACCGAGGATTGAAGGACAAAAAACATTGGAAATCTTAAGTCCTTCGGCAAATGTTGAAACAATAAAAAATCAAAAGGGCCCATCGGTGACCCCAAAAAGAAAAAGAATGGTGAACGTGCTAGATGTCTTGGAGACAATTAAGTCTTCAAGCACAACTCCAAAGAAGACTGTTGAACTTGCTGAAGCGTCTACTGAAGCTTCGAAGCAACAACTTGAAGCTGAAGCTGGGCCTTCAGAGCCCACCAAGAAACAATCTTTGGAAACCGAAAAAATAAAAATACCAGAACCAGTTTTGGTTGAAGAAATTGACACTGCCGTCCCCGAAGCTCCTTCCAACATATGCGATTACATCGTACGACATGCTTCGGGGAAAAAATTATCTGAAGAAGAGACTTATGAAGCCAATTACTATGCCAGAGAGCTAAAATATCCGAAGGGGGCAGTAGTGTTCAATGGGACAAATGAAGATGACTTCCTATACTGCCTCCCTGATAACAAAGAATTATCTGTCTGCCGAGAGATGGCTAGAAGTATGGGGTTCCCGAAGCTCGAAGCTGGATTATGTGCTATGACGAAGGAAGATCTCGCGGACAGTCTTGCGTACAATAGCCTAAAGGTATGGGAATTAGGCGCTTGAAAAAAAATTTTAATTCGCAACTCATTTTTTTTATTCTTATACCAACTTTTGTACATATAGGGTTTAATCCTAAGCAACGCATTAAGAGCTCAAAAGAGTGCCGAAGATGAGAGCTATGAAATTGCGTTCAACAACCTACGGTCAGAGGTTATTAAACTGAGAAACGAAGCTCTGGAAAAGGATAAAATTCTGCTTACATTGGTAGACAAGGTAAAAAAGGACGAAGCTGCCTCAAAGGTCCAGGCCGAAGCCCAAAAACGTGAGATTAAAGATCTTCAGAAACAGCTAGCTAGAGCTAAAGAGGAACGTGTGCTTGAAGAAACAAAACGAGAGCTTAGTGATCAGTTGGTCAATCATTTAGAGTTAAGTGTTAAGGAGCTTCGTGCATCCCAGAGGAAATGCTATGTTAAATCTATAGAATGCGTCAAAAAGATAAAATCCAGCTTCGCCAGCGTTGGCGCATTTTCTAGTGAAGAGAATTTCTCAAGAGGCAATCCCGAAGGTCCAATGGAATGGATCAGTCACGAAGCAGAGGCCTTCGAGGAAATCCTGAGTAGCCGCGGTGACATCTGTGCTTTTTCGGGCGCCAGGGGAGTTGCTACTGTTTTGGAGAGGAAAGGTTGCGAGCATGTAAAATCCTTAGCTCAGTCCGAAGCTGCCTTGTCCTCCGAAGACATCAAAGACCCCTCGGCCGAAGCAAGCATGGTTGGCGGAAAATTCTTTACTGATATCTGGGACAACGGCGGCCGAGAAATGGCGCAAGAAATTATTCAAAAGAGTGAAAAAGGCATCCATGATGCTAGGAAAGTGACAGAAGTTGCCGAAAAAAGTACAGAGCCCGAAGGGCAAATAGGTATTAATTAGTCGTTCTTATTGTGTTGTAATTTTTTATTTCAAACTTTGTTCGCGGTCTGTGATAGTAATGTAGACATATTCTCTTCCCTCAGAACCTGCTGGATCGTCTGCTGACCCTCACACGAAAGGGGATGACGAAATTAAACAAATGGCCGAAGCTATCATGGATAAAGTTGTTGAACAACTTCTAAATGAGGCTGCCGAAGTAGTACTAAGAGAAGACTAGATGTTATTAGAAAAACATTTGAAGTGTGATCTATGTAATATTTTGTACATTTGAATGTAATATACAAGTCTCTTTTCATTATTCAATTCTTTACGATGCATGAAATTCTACATACATACCATTTTTGAGCCTTCGGCGAAAAAACACCTTCCCTTCTTTTCATGCTTCGTGAAGAAGACATTCTCCGTTAATACTATTCTGATGAATCACGTCCACGCTTCGTGAAAACATTCTCCGAAGCTGTACAATTTCGATATTACTCTGATGAAGCACGTCCATGCTTCGTGAAAACATTCTCCGAAGCTGTATTCCGAAGATTATCATTGTATTCCCTCGTGACTTTACACAATTTTCACTTTCTCAAAGCGTCCTTTCGAAGGTTGATACTGTGTCCCCTTCTTTTGCCATATGCAACATGATGTATGATGCTTATGCTATGCAAAATGATGTGATGATGTTATGTTATGTAAATGACGTTTATTCCGAAGATACACACAAAATATCTTTGTAAGCTCTGCATTCCCTTAGGAACGTCTTTGGAGCTTCTTCGCCTTTTACTTAGGCGGTATCAGCGTTGACTTTTCGCTGTAAGCTCTGCATTCCCTTAGGAACGTCTTTGGAGCTTCTTCGCCTTTTACTTAGGCGGTATCAGCGTTGACTTTTCGCTGTAAGCTCTGCATTCCCTTAGGAACGTCTTTGGAGCAAAAAACTTACACTGCGCTCCCTTTGGAACGGCTTTTTGTAACTTCAGCAACTTACTCTGCGTTCCTTAGAACGACTTTTTGTTGCTTCGAAGGATTTTTAATAATTCGAAGGTCCTCCTTGTTACCGCAAATTTTTAAGCTTCAGCAACTTAAGCCTGTGGAGAAAATAGGTTTTCCTCATAACCAACCACGAAACTATTACATGAAAACTGAAATGTTCTTTATTACACAGAAAATAGAACTAAACAGAAAAGACTGCTATCAAAGTAGGATATTTGTCAATAAATATGCTTCGATTCTGGCACAGTACTATTGACTGTGCGAGCTTCAGATTGCTCTCTGAGATCCCTTTGGTGTGGAACATATTGGCTCCCTTCCGGCTGTTGGCCTTGTTGCAGCGGAGGTGGAGGCGGGGGCTGTTGCCATGAAGCTTGAGGTTGACTCGCCGAAGCTACAGAAACTGCAGGGTGGTTGCCCACGTATTCCGGGATGTAAGGCTGATGGTACGAAGCAGTATGCATGACCTGCTTCGGCTGGCCCTGTTGCGCTGCAGCTTCTGCTAGCTCCTTTTGTTTCTGGATGGTAACATGGCACATCCTGGTGGTATGGCCCTTGTTTTCACCACAAAATAAGCAAAATACCCTCCTTGGTTGATCTCCAAATCTTCCGCCGAAGCCCCTGGCGCCTCTGCCTCTTGGAGCTGGTGGCCGGAAGAAAGTTTGCTGTTGCCCCGAAGCCTGTGAGGAGCACTGCGGTCTGTTCTGCTGACTCCCCTTATCATCATTTTGAGTAGAGTTGTGAATGGACCTGACATGCCTCGGATAGAATCTTCCTCCGAAGCCCCTGGTCATTTCAGAAAATCTGAAAGCCTCCTCCCTTCTTTGGCGAAAATCATTGTCGGCACGAATGTACTCGTCCATCTTTTGGAGCAGCTTCTCCAGAGTCTGAGGAGGCTTCCTAGCAAAGTATTGAGCTGCAGGTCCAGGACGAAGCCCCTTGATCATGGCTTCGATGACAATTTCATTGGGCACCGTTGGTGCCTGCGCCCTCAAACGCAAGAACCTTCTGACATACGCCTGAAGGTATTCTTCATGATCCTGAGTGCACTGGAACAAGGCTTGAGCAGTGACCGGCTTCGTCTGAAACCCTTGAAAGCTGGTTAACAACATGTCCTTCAGCTTTTGCCATGAAGTGATTGTTCCTGGTCGAAGGGAGGAATACCAGGTCTGAGCAACATTCCTGACAGCCATAACAAAAGACTTTGCCATGACTGCAGCATTGCCACCATACGAAGACACTGTTGCTTCGTAGCTCATCAAAAACTGCTTCGGGTCTGAATGGCCATCGAACATGGGAAGCTGGGGTGGCTTGTAGGATGGAGGCCAAGGTGTAGCCTGCAGCTCAGCGGACAGGGGAGAAGCATCATCGAAAACAAAATTTCCATGATGGAAATTGTCATACCAGTCATCTTCATTGAAGAAGCCCTCCTGATGAAGGTCTTTTTGTTGAGGCCTTCTGTTCTGCTCATCGTGAGTAAGATGGCGAACTTCTTCAGAAGCTTCGTCTATCCGCCTCTGCAGCTCAGCTAGCCTGGCCATCTTTTCCTTCTTCCTCTGCACCTGTTGATGAAGCATCTCCATATTCCTGATCTCTTGATCTAGCTCATCCTCCTGAAGCGTCGGGCTGACGGCCTTCCTCTTCTGGCTTCGGGCCTCCCGAAGAGAGACAGTCTCCTGGTTGGGGTCCAGCGGTTGCAGAGCTGCAGCCCCAGTCGCTGAAGCTTTCTTCGGTGCCATAGCGAGGGTCTATGGCTTCCGAAGGTGTTCAAAAAACTCGAAGTGGAAGTGAGTTCACCGGAGGTGGGCGCCAATGTTGGTGACTTGTTCTCAAATGCTTCGGATTAAGAACAAGGCAACATAAAAAGTGTTAAATGATAAGGTCCTCCGTCCCTTGAAACATTATTTCCCTTCGGGATATAATGTGCTCCGGACAAAGGTCACAAATAATATATCTTCGTAAGTGCAATAAGTTATGACGAAGGACTTATGAGCAACATTAAAAGTAATATGAACATTTAAACTTTATTACCATGTCATTTCTATTTTATTATCGTATAACAATAGAAATGACTTCAAATTACAAGTGTACCTTCGGATTGCAGGAAGACAAAAGTACAAGGATGACGCAAAAGCAAATGCCAAGTCAACGTGAACAGTACGGGAGTATTGTTCATCTATTTATAGACGCAGGACGCAGCCCATGCAGAATTACATTTATGCCCATTACATTTGCTAATGACTTATGGGAATCTGACAAGACCTAAGTAGTCTTTTCATCTTTAAGTCGGTTCCCCTTTCTGCTATCGCGACGAAGCTCTCCTGCGCACGGCTTCGGCTGTGCACCATCCTTCGTACAGCTTCCGTCCTCCATCCCAATCCCCCTTCGTCTGGCTTAGGCTTCGTCCTGACCGTACTTCATGTTCGTAATTCTGAGTCCGAAGATACCTGTTCATATAATCCGCTTGGAAAACATTGTCAAATCATGTTTTTGAGGACCTTCGGAGGACGAAGGCCCCCAACAGGCTTGATGACCGAGGACCCTTTAACTGGTCACATGCCTCGTCATGGGTAAGCCTTGCCTCGGGCAGACTAAGGCCAGAATAAGATAACACGGAATGGGCGTGGAGCGGTGGCGAGAGTAGCGTGTACCCTCCGTGGCAAGAGGCTGGACGGTGGTGTATCTGTGCACTCGGTTCGCGTGAACCTGATCTGGTCTTAAGAACCCTGGTGGCGGGTTGACATATGCAAGGGTTAAGTGCTACATATGTCGTGTGATTGCAGATCCTCAGCTGAGTATAATCGATTCGGATCGCCGTACCTTCGCGGTTATGAAGACTTGGTCACTGACCTATACGTAGAACTCCACTAAAGATAAAGGACTTGTTAAGAAACCGCTAGTGCAGGACAAGTGTTTGAACTAGGGTAGAAATAACTCTAGATGCAGGTAAGTTTACCTAACCTGAAAATAAAACTGGATTTTTAAGGATCCACTTATAGTAAGCATTTATGCAAAACAGAGTCTTTGATCTTGAGACACCTTACCTTGACTCCCTTATAACCAGCATACCCTTGAGAGTCTTTTCTTTAGTCGGGTAAGACTTGCTGAGTAATTCCATACTCAGGGTTTATTTCCCCGTTGTTTTTAGGTGAGGAAGCAGCAAATTTTTGTTGCTTTTGTACCAAGGTGGTTCCACATGAAGAAAAGCAAGAATGAAGCTGCAGGAGGACATGGTCCTCCATAAAAAACTTTTATGTAAAAACTATCGGGAGGAGTTTTTGCCTCCCTTGGTGTTGTCATAATACTACTCAGCACTCGTTTTATAACTCTGGTCTGTAATAAGTAACTCAATCTTACTTTCTAAATAAATGTAAGTTTATGTAATCGCTTCCGCATTTCTATATCTCCGATGTTCTGTAATGTCTGCAAGACGGGTGAAACGTTCCTGGAAAGGTAAGAAAGAAGATACCAAACTTGTCAAGTGATTCAGGAACATCTACTGGGTTGTCTGATGTCTGTTGGACAAGGACAACTGTAGGTGGGCCTAATGACTTGGTAGGTTCCGTCACAGCTATAGCTCTTGTAAGGTGTAGGAAGTCTGAAAACTTGGATACAATGAATGGTGGGGTGGTTGGGGTATTTATAGCCCCACCCACCAAAAGTGGCCGTTGGGAGGCTGTCTGTCACATGGCGCACCGGACAGTCCGGTGCGCCACCGGACAGTCCGGTGCGCCACCGGACACTGTCCGGTGCGCCAGCCACGTCACCCGACCGTTAGGGTTCGACCGTTGGAGCTTCTGTCTTCTGGGTCACCGGATAGTCCGGTGCGCCTTCTGGCACTGTTCTGACTCTGGCGCGCACTATAGCGCATTGAATGCGTTCTGCAGACGACCGTTGGTGCGAAGTAGTCGTTGCTCCGCTGGCACACCGGACAGTCTGGTGGTGCACCGGACAGTCCGGTGAATTATAGCGGAGCGGCTCTCAGAATTCCCGAGACAGGCAAGTTTGGAGTTGGATTCCCTGGTGCACCGGACACTGTCCGGTGGTGCACCAGACACTGTCTGGTGGCACACCGGACAGTCTGGTGCGCCAGACCAGGGCTGCCTATGGTTGAACTTTGCTCCTTTTGTTTGAACCCTTTCTTTTGACTTGTATTGGTTTGTTGTGAACCTTTGGCACCTGTAAAACATATTTTCTAGAGCAAACTAGTTAGTCCAATAATTTGTGTTGGGCAATTCAACCACCAAAATTCTTATTGGAAAAGGTTTGACCCTATTTCCCTTTCAATCTCCCTCTTTTTGGTGATTGATGCCAACACAAACCAAAGCAAATATAAAAGTGCAGAATTGAACTAGTTTGCATAATGTAACTGCAAAGGTTGCTTGGAGTTGAAACCAATATACTTATCTCAATATATGTGCTTGGATGGTTTTCTTCTTTATTAAAATTTTGGACCTCATTTGCACCACGAGTTTTATTTTTGCAAATCCTTTGTAGAATTCTTTTCAAAATCATTTTGCAAATAGTCAAAGGTATATGAATAAGATTGAAGAAAGCATTCTCAAGATTTGAAATTTTCTCCCCCTGTCTCAAAATGCTTTTCCTTTGACTAAAACAAAACTCCCCCTAAATAAAATTCTCCTCTTAGTGTTCAAGATGGTTTTGCAATTTTTGAAGATACTACTTTCTTCCCCTTTTGAACACAATAAGATATCAAATTGAAAACTTTTCATTTTAAAATTTGGTGGTGGTGCGGTCCTTTTGCTTTAGGCTCATACTTTCTCCCCCTTTGGCATGAATCGCCAAAAACGGATACTTGTGAGTGAAATATAAGCCCTTTAAAAACTTTCTCCTCCTTTGGCAAACAAAAATATGAGTGAAGATTATACCAAAGTGGAGAACGATGCGGAGTACCGACAAATACAATCGGACTTGAGTGGAGGCGCCTTCTTTGCCGAGTATTCCATTTCCCTTTCAATACCTATGACTAAGCATAAGATGATACTTGAAAACACATTAGTCATAGACATAAAGAGATATGATCAAAGGTATATAAATGAGCTATGTGCGCAAGGAATTATTCAAAATTCCTAGAATCAAGAATATTTAGCTCATTCCTAAGTTTGGTAAAGGATTGCTCATCTAAAGGCTTGGTAAAGATATCGGTCAATTGATCTTTGGTGTTTATATAGGCTATCTCGATATCCCCCTTTTGTTGGTGATCTCTCAGAAAATGATACCGAATGGCTATGTGCTTAGTGCGACTGTGTTCAACGGGATTATCCGCCATGCGGATGGCACTCTCATTGTCACATAGGAGAGGGACTTTGCTAAACTTGTAGCCATAGTCCCTAAGGGTTTGCCTCATCCAAAGCTATTGCACGCAACAATGGCCTGCGGCAATATACTTGGCTTCGGCGGTAGAAAGAGCTACTGAGTTTTGTTTCTTTGAAGCCCAAGACACTAGGGATCTTCCCAGAAATTAACAAGTCCCTGATGTGCTCTTCCTATTAATCTTACACCCTGCCCAATCAGCATCGGAATATCCTAATAAATCAAATGAGGATCCCTTGGGGTACCAAAGACCAAACTTAGGTGTATGAACTAAATATCTCAAGATTCGCTTCACGGCCCTAAGATGAACTTCCTTAGGGTCGGCTTGGAACCTTGCACACATGCATACAGAAAGCATAATGTCCGATCGAGATGCATATAAATAGAGTAAAGAACCTATCATCGACCGGTATACCTTTTGATCTACGGATTTACCTCCCGTGTTGAGGTCGAGATGCCCATTGGTTCCCATGGGTGTCTTGATGGGCTTGGCATCCTTCATTCCAAACTTGGTGAGAATATCTTGAATATACTTCGTTTGGCTAATGAAGGTGCCCTCTTGGAGTTGCTTGACTTGAAATCCTAAGAAATACTTTAACTCCCCCATCATAGACATCTCGAATTTTTGAATCATGATCCTACTAAATTCTTCACAAATAGATTTGTTAGTAGACCCAAATATAATATCATCAACATAAATTTGGCATACAAACAAATCATTTTCAATAGTTTTAGTGAATAAAGTAGGATCGGCTTTACCAACTTTGAATCCATTAGTGATAAGAAAATCTCTTAGGCATTCATACCATGCTCTTGGGGCTTGCTTGAGCCCATAAAGCGCCTTAGAGAGTTTGTAAACATGGTTAGGATACTCACTATCTTCAAAGCCGAGAGGTTGCTCAACATAGACCTCTTCTTTGATAGGTCCGTTGAGGAAGGCACTCTTTACGTCCATTTGGTAGAGCTTAAAGTCATGGTGAGTAGCATAGGCAAGTAATATTCGAATTGACTCAAGCCTAGCTACGGGTGCATAGGTTTCTCCAAAATCCAAACCTTCGACTTGTGAGTACCCTTTGGCCACAAGTCGTGCCTTGTTCCTTGTCACCACACCATGCTCATCTTGTTTGTTGCGGAAGACCCACTTGGTTCCTACAACATTTTGGTTAGGACGTGGAACTAAATGCCATACCTCATTCCTTTTGAAATTGTTGAGCTCCTCTTGCATTGCCATCACCCAATCCGAATCTTGAAGTGCTTCCTCTACCCTGTGTGGCTCAATAGAGGAAACAAAAGAGTAATGTTCACAAAAATGAGCAACACGAGATCGAGTGGTTACCCCCTTATGAATATCTCCTAGGATGGTGTTCACGGGGTGATCTCGTTGGATTGCTTGGTGGACTCTTGGGTGTGGCGGCCTTGGAACTTGCTCATCCTCCTTGTCTTGATCATTTGCATCTCCCCCTTGATCATTGCCGTCTTCTTGAGGTGGCTCATCTTCTTGATCTTCTTCTTCATCATCTTGAGCCTCATCCTCATCTTGAGTTGGTGGAGATGCTTGCATGGAGGAGGATGGTTGATCTTGTGCTTGAATGGGCTCTTCGAATTCCTTAGGACACACATCCCCAATGGACATGTTCCTTAGCGCGACGCACGGAGCCTCTTCATCATCTAATTCATCAAGATCAACTTGCTCCACTTGGGAGCCGTTAGTCTCATCAAACACAATGTCACAAGAAACTTCAACAAGTCCAGTGGACTTGTTAAAGATCTATATGCCCTTGTGTTTGAATCATATCCTAGTAAAAAGCCTTCTACAGCCTTAGGAGCAAATTTGGATTTTCTACCTCTTTTAACAAGAATAAAACATTTGCTACCAAAGACTCTAAAATATGAAACATTTGGCTTTTTACCGGTGAGGAGTTCGTAGGATGTCTTCTTGAGGATTCGGTGTAGATACAACCGGTTGATGGCGTAGCAAGCGGTGTTGACCGCCTCGGCCCAAAACCGATCCGAAGTCTTGTACTCATCAAGCATGGTCCTTGCCATGTCCAATAGAGTTCTATTCTTCCTCTCCACTACACCATTTTGTTGTGGCGTGTAGGGAGAAGAGAACTCATGCTTGATGCCCTCCTCCTCAAGAAAGCCTTCTATTTGAGAGTTCTTGAACTCCATCCCATTGTCGCTTCTAATTTTCTTGATCCTCAAGCCGAACTCATTTTGAGCCCGTCTCAAGAATCCCTTTAAGGTCTCTTGGGTTTGAGATTTTTCCTGTAAAAAGAATACCCAAGTGAAGCGAGAATAGTCATCCACAATAACTAGACAGTACTTACTCCCGCCGATGCTTATGTAAGCGATCGGGTCGAATAGGTCCATGTGGAGGAGCTCAAGTGGCCTGTCAGTCATCATGATGTTCTTACGTGGATGATGAACACCAACTTGCTTCCCTGCTTGGCATGCGCTACAAATCCTGTCTTTCTCAAAATGCACATTTGTTAGTCCCAAAATGTGTTCTCCCTTTAGAAGCTTGTGAAGATTCTTCATCCCAACATGGGCTAGTCGGTGATGCTAGAGCCAACCCATATTAGTCTTAGCGATTAAGCAAGTATCAAGTTCAGCTCTATTAAAATCAACTAAGTATAGCTGACCCTCTAATACTCCCTTAAAAGCTATTGAATCATCACTTCTTCTAAAGACAGTGACACCTGTATCTGTAAAAAGACAGTTGTAGCCCATTTTACATAATTGAGATACGGAAAGCAAATTGTAATCTAAAGAGTCTACAAGAAAAACATTGGAAATGGAATGGTCAGGTGATATAGCAATTTTACCCAAACCTTTGACCAAACCTTGGTTTCCATCCCCGAATGTGATAGCTCGTTGGGGATCTTAGTTTTTCTCATAGGAGGAGAACATCTTTTTCTCCCCAGTCATATGGTTTGTGCACCCGCTGTCGATAATCCAACTTGAGCCCCCAGATGCATAAACCTACAAAACAAACTTAGTTCTTGATTTTAGGTACCCAAACAGTTTTGGGTCCTTTAACATTAAATACAAGAACTTTGGGTACCCAAACACAGGTTTTTGATCCCTTGTGTTTGCCCCCAACATACTTGGCAACTACCTTGCCTGATTTGTTGGTTAGTACATAAGAAGCATCAAAAGTTCTAAATGAAACATTATGATCATTTGATGCTTTAGGAGTTTTCTTCTTAGGCAATTTAGCATGGGTAGATTGCCTAGAACTAGATGCCTCACTCTTATACATAAAAGCATGATTAGGGCCAGAGTGAGACTTCCTAGAGTGAATTCTCCTAATTTTGTGTTCGGGATAACCGGCAGGGTATAAAATATAACCCTCGTTATCCTGAACCATGGGAGCCTTGCCCTTAACAAAATTGGACAATCTTTTAGGTGGGGCATTAAGCTTGACATTGTCTCCCTGTTGGAAGCCAATGCCATCCTTAATGCTAGGGCGTCTCCCACTATAGAGCATGCTTCTAGCAAATTTAAATTTTTCATTTTCTAAGTCATGCTCATTAATTTTAGCAGTTAATGTAGCTATGTGATCATTTTGTTGTTTAATTAAAGCAAGGTGATCATGAATAGCATCTACATTAACATCTCTACATCTAGTACAGATAGTAACATGCTCAACAGAAGATGTAGAGGCTTTGCAAGTATTTAATTCAACAATCTTAGCATGCAAAATATCATTCTCATCTCTAAGATTGGAAATGGAAGCATTGCAAACATCTAAATCCTTAGCCTTAGCAATCAATTTTTCATTTTCAATTTTAAGGCTAGAAAGAGAAGCATTCAATTTGTCAATCTTAGCAATTAAATTAGCATTATCATTTCTAAGACTAACAATTGAATCATCACAAACATCAAGCTTCCCAACCTTAGCAATTAAATTGGCATTCTCATTTCTAAGGTTGGAAATAATATCATGGCAAGTGCTTAGCTCACTAGTTAATTTTTCACATTTTTCAACTTCTAGAGCATAAGCATTTTTTACCTTAACATGCTTCTTGTTTTCTTTGATTAGGAAGTCCTCTTAGCTATCCAAGAGTTCATCCTTATCATGAATAGCACTAATTAATTCATTTAATTTTTCCTTTTGTTGCATGTTTAAGTTGGCAAAAAGAGTAAACAAGTCATCCTCATTATCACTAGAATTAGCCTCATCACTAGATGTTGCATATTTAGTGGAGGATTTGGATTTCACCTTCTTCTTTTTGCCGTCCTTTGCCATGAGGCACTTGTGGCCGACGTTGGGGAAGAGGAGCCCTTTGTTGACAGCGATGTTGGCGGCGTCCTTGTCGGAGGAGGAGTCGGTGGAGCTCTCGTCGGAGTCCCACTCCCGGCAAACATGGGCATTGTCGCCCTTCTTCTTGTAGTACCTCTTCTTTTCTCTCCTCTTTCCCTTCTTGTCGTCGCCCCTGTCACTATCACTAGATAATGGACATTTTGCAATAAAATGACCGGGCTTACCACATTTGTAGCACACTTTCTTGGAACGGGGCTAGTAATCCTTCCCCTTCCTTTGTTTGAGGATTTGACGGAAGCTTTTGATAATAAGCGCCATCTCCTCATTGTCGAGCTTGGAGGCGTCGATGGGAATTCTACTTGGAGTAGAATCTTCTTTCTTCTCCTCCGTTGCTTTGAATGCAACGGGTTGTGCTTCGGGTGCGGAGGAGGATCCGCCTTGCTCGATGATCTTTTTGGAGCCTTTGATCATTAGCTCAAAGCTCACAAATTTACCTATCACTTCCTCGAGAGACATTATTTTGTATCTAGGATCACCATGAATTAATTGTACTTGAGTAGGATTAAGAAAAAACTAGTGATCTTAGAATAACCTTGACCATCTCATGGTCATCCCATTTGGTGCTCCCGAGGTTGCACACTTGGTTCACCAAGGTCTTTAGCCGGTTGTACATGGCTTGCGGGTCTTCTCCTTGATTGAGCATGAACCGACCGAGCTCCCCCTCGATCGTTTCCATCTTGGTGATCTTGGTCACCTCGTCTCCTTGGTGCACGGTTTTTAGTACGTCCCAAATCTCTTTTGCACTTTTTAACCCTTGCACCTTATTATACTCCTCCGGGCTTAGAGAGGCGAGGAGTATAGTAGTTGCTTGAGAGTTAATGTGTTGGATTTGGACGACTTCATCCACATCATAATCTTCATCCCCTACGGAAGGTACCTGTACTCTAAATTCAACAACGTCCCATATACTTTTGTGGAGAGAGGTTAGGTGAAATGTCATCAAATTACTCCACCTAGAATAATCTTCACCGTTGAACATCGGTGGTTTGCCAAATGGGACGGAAAGTAATGGAGAATGTTTGGAAATATGAGGATAGCGTAGAGGGATCTTACTAAACTTCTTGCGCTCATGGCGCTTAGAAGTTACGGACGGCGCGTCGGAGTCGGAGGTGGATGGTGATGACGAGTCGGTCTCGTAGTAGACCACCTTCCTCATCTTCTTTTTCTTTTCTCCACTCCGATACGACTTGTGTGAAGGGGATTCCTTCTCCTTCCCCTTGTTGCGGGACTCTCCTGATGGAGCCTTCTCGTGACTTGTAGTGGGCTTGTTGCCGGTCACCATCTCCTTCTTGGCGTGATCTCCCGACATCACTTCGAGCGGTTAGGCTCTAATGAAGCACCGGGCTCTGATACCAATTGAAAGTCGCCTAGAGGGGGTGAATAGGGCGAAACTGAAATTTACAAATTTAAGCACAACTACAAGCCGGGGTTAGCGTTAGAAATATAAACGTTAGCGTTAGAAATATAAACGAGTCCGAGAGAGAGGGTGAAAACAAATCACAAGAAAACAAAGAGTGAGACGCGGTGATTTGTTTTACCGAGGTTCGGTTCTTGCAAACCTACTCCCCGTTGAGGTGGTCACAAAGACCGGGTCTCTTTCAACCCTTTCCCTCTCTCAAACGGTCACTTAGACCGAGTGAGCTTCTCTTCTCAATCAAACGGAACACAAAGTCCCCGCAAGGACCACCACACAATTAGTGTCTCTTGCCTCGGTTATAGTTGAGTTGATCACAAGAAAGAATGAGAAAGAAAAGAAGCAATCCAAGCGCAAGAGCTCAAATGAACATAAGTCACTCTCTCACTAGTCACTATTTGATTGGAATGATCTTTGGACTTGGGAGAGGATTTGATCTCTTTGGTGTGCCTTGTATTGAATGCTATAGCTCTTGTAAGGTGTAGGAAGTCTTAAAACTTGGATGCAATGAATGGTGGGGTGGTTGGGGTATTTATAGCCCCACCCACCAAAAGTGGCTGTTGGGAGGCTGTCTGTCGCATGGCGCACCGGACAGTCCGGTGCGCCACTGGACACTGTCCGGTGCACCAGCCACATCACCCGACCGTTTGAGTTCGACCATTGGAGCTTCTGTCTTCTGGGTCACCGGACAGTCCGGTGGTGCACTAGACAGTCATTGTACACTGTCCGGTGCGCCTTCTGGCGTTGCTCTGACTCTGGCGCGCACTGTAGCGCATTGAATGCGTTCTGCAGACGACCATTGGCGCGAAGTAGCCGTTGCTCCACTGGCACACCAGACAGTCCGATTAATTATAGCGGAGCGGCTCTCAGAATTCCCGAGATAGGCAAGTTTGGAGTTGGATCCCCTGGTGCACCGGACACTGTCCGGTGGCACACCGGACAGTCCGGTGCGCTAGACCAGGGCTGCCTACGGTTGAACTTTGCTCCTTTTGTTTGAACCCTTTCTTTTGACTTGTATTGGTTTGTTGTGAACCTTTGGCACCTGTAAAACATATTTTCTAGAGCAAACTAGTTAGTCCAATAATTTGTGTTGGGCAATTCAACCACCAAAATTCTTATTGGAAAAGGTTTGACCCTATTTCCCTTTCAGTAGCGTCCCACGCGCCTGGGGTGGAAGCCTCGACGCACCTTCTCCTCGAGGCAGGTTCGACGGTCGCGACGGTGTTGCTCGTTGCCGAGGCGATCTCGGGCGGTAGGAGTCTCGTTCTGCGTGTGCTCGGGATGGACCGAGGCCTCCCGCATGCGTCGGGAGGACGCCACGTGATGCTCCGAGGGGTCAGCTCGCCTTCGAGAGGCAGAGCTCTTGGCTCGTCGAACCGCGGCACCTTCCAGAAGATCCTTGAGTTCGCCCTGGACTCGCCATCCCTCGGTGGTGGATGGCTCCGGCATTGTTCGAAGTAGCATCGCCGCTGCAGCTAGGTCCTGGCCGGACCCGCTGACGGCCGGGGGCAGCGCTGCCCTGGCGTTGTCGACGATACGGCGGTGGACGTCCCGGGCCTGATGACGGGCTCCTCCGGCGAGTGTTCGGCCTGCCCACTCCTGCCTGATGTTCTGTTAGAGCAGCACAAGTCGCCCTACTTCCTCGTCGACCTTGGCCTGCATCTCACGGATTTGCTCGAGCTGTGTGCCCTGACCCCCCGCAGGGACTGGGACCACAGCTAGCTCCCGCGGGATGTCAACGCGAGATGCGGGCCCAAGGGGATCGCCAACCTCCGGCATGCCAAGGTGGTTGCCTTCGTCGTTATCTCCCTGATCGACGTGGAAACATTCGCGACTCGGGCCATAGCCCTCGTCGTCAAGGCCGTGGCCATCGTCAGAGCAACCGGAGAGGCAGTGGTCACATGCAGACATGAAGTCCCGCATGGCACTAGGATCATCAAGGCCAGAGAAATCCCAACCGAAGTCGGGGTCATCCTCTTCCTCGGAACCCGCCGGTCCGGAGGTCGAGACGGCTGTCAGTCGGTCCCAGGTTGACCACATATGGTACCCCGGAAGGTCTGGACACGCCCTTGCGAAAGCGCTCACCAAAGCGGGGTCGCTAGGTGGATCGAAGCTGAATCAAAAGGGAACAGGGTGGAATACGGACGGTACCTCTTGGTCGATGGATGGTGGTGAAGTCGCGTCGGGGACGGAACGCACCGTCATCTCAGGTACGAGGCTAACGCCCAGCAGTTCCTTTGCGAGGGTGCTGGCGTCATCAGTCCGCTTGGGGCTGGCACGTTGCGGGGAAGCGACGCTCATCGTTGTGTCAGGTGCGAGGATAACACCCGACATGTCCCCCGGAGGAGTGCCGGCGTCGTCGACTCGCTCCGGTTCGACAGCCGATAAGGTGCCGCCTCCTGCGTGTCCACGGTTGCCCCGTCTCCGTCTCCTCCGGCGAGGAGGGTGGCGGGGACGACCCAAGTGCTCTTCTTCTGACGCGGGGAGATGCCGTCATCGAGTTCACCGTCGCCGGGTGAGCCGACTGTCGTTGTTGTCGTGGTGCGAGGGGAGGAGTACCATGTCGTAGCTGCCGTCGAGGGACATGAACTCGAGACTCCCGAAGCGGAGCACCAATTGGGCTAAAGAGGTCGGTGAAGTCTACCCATCTGGAACTCCACGGGAAAGTGTTCGTTAACACGCAGCAGGCCCCTACCTGGCGCGCCAACTGTCGGCGTTTCGAACCCGGGGGATCTCTAGACCGACTAGTAAATTTGTCGCTGCGTGCCCCTGCCCAGATTGGTTGGTGCGAGATGGAACACAAGGGGGAAACGAGCCTTGTATTATCCTGCACCAGGGTGCTCGTAGTAGGGGTTACAAGCGTTGTGAGAGAGCGAGAGCGAGAGAGCGAGTAGGAGAGAGCGAGAGAGAGAGGGCCTGGCCCTACCCGTCTTCTCTCGTCCCTTTGTCGTGTGTAACCCGTTCTCTTCCCGTGCCCTCTCCCTCCTGGGGTCCTGGACACCTCCTTTTATAGACATAAGGAGATGCCCAGCTGTACAATGCGGGTGTAGCTAGGAGCTAACGTGGCTGGCGGGGAAGTGCCCTGAGCCCTGTACAGATAATAACGTGGTCGTTGTGGGAGCGACTTGAGCCCTGTAGAGGTAGTATCGTGGCCGTCGGAGAAGTGCCTTAAGCCATGTAGCAGCACAGCTGTTGGCGCTGCATGGATCCTGCTGACGTCTCCTTGCTTTCGTAGGGGGCTTGAGAACCACCGACGTCATAGACGCATGCGGGGAACCATCATTGCTTGTTACCGGGGTAAGCTAGATGGGACGCTGGTCTTGTTCCTTCGTAGCCTGAGCTGGCTAGGAGTAGGGTAATGATGTATCCCTTGTGGCGCGGTCGATCTGATCCTGAGGTCGGGCGAGACGGCGGCTTCTCCGAGGCCGAGGCCCAGGGTCGGGCGAGGACGTGACTCTTCCTGAGGCCGAGGCTGAGGCCGAGCCCTGGGGTCGGACGAGGCGAAGCTTCCCGTTGCGCCCGAGGCCAAACTTGGCTGTCGTCGTTTTTGCCCGGGTGGTTGGCACAGCAGCCGGAGCGGGGCGAGCGGCGCTGTTTTCCTGTCAGGTCGGTCAGTGAAAGGGCGATGTGACTGCGGTCACTTCGACCTTATCGACTGAGGCACGCGTGTCAGGATAAGGTGTCAGGCGATCCCAGCATTAAATGCGCATGCAATACGGTCGGCTGGTAAGGCGATTTGGCCAAGGTCGCTTGCACGACAAGGCTTGCCTTGGGCTGAGCCGAGGGTGTGCTCACCGCCTGAGGAGACCCTTGGGCGAGACGTGAATTCGTCTGGGACTACTGTTCCCGCCCGAGGCCAGGCTCGGTCGAGGCGAGATCGTGTCCCTTGGTGGACGGAGCTTTTGACTTTGACCTGAACTGTCAGTCTTTACGGGCTGTACTGAAGGTGTTTATCAGCCGTGATTTAGGAGTGTTGGAGATACCCCTAATTACGATACCCGACAGTTCTTATTATAACGTACGGGCACTCATCTAGTAGACAATAGAAAGGGTAGTCACCACACGCATCGGAACCAGCATCATATAACCGTTGTGCATCGTCCTCTTCGTCACTGTCCTCTGGGCCTATAATCGAGGCGTCGTCAGCGTGGGTCCCGCGTTGAACGTGGTCAGCCCTTCGGCCCATGCTGCTGACGTGGAGCCAACGAGCCAACGTACTAGGCAACACAGTACCAACGGGTTACTGTCGCCATCACTGCACTGCGCTCCCCACCACCTTGTTCGCTCTAATTGGTTTGCTGACAGAGTTTAGCAAAGATTCTGCTTATTATAATGGTCCCAAAACCGATGTGAGCTGTAGTACTAGCAAAAAGACAAGAAGAAAGAAAAAAAATATATAAAAAATCCCGGCAGCAGCAGCGGCGGATGCAGTGGGCGGATTACCGATGCGATTTTGTGAGCCTCTTTTTTTAAAAAAAAAAAGCGGGGCAGTGGGGAATATTGCTATGCCACCCCTTGCCTTTTAGTACTTTTTATTATTAGCTTTTCCATGGGCTTTTAAATCACATTCTCTCTTTCTGCACGGAACAGTGCAAATAAAATATTTTTCAGTGAGGAATCTCTTTCCTTTTTTCCCGTTTATTCGAGTCTCGCAGAGCATCATTATCCTCTCCCTCAATCTTTGTCACAGCGCATTTCATCACTGTTCGGCAGTGCTGTCACCGCTAGGCGCTAGCAACTGCAGTGTGTGAGTTCACAGCTCAGTGAGCAGCTCCTGAGGCTCTCGGAGTTGAAAGGTGACGATTTCACTAGTATGCTAGAGTAGATCAAGCACCCTTTTGTTCAATCCTTCGCTCAAACCGGATCCTTTTCCTGCCATCCTTTTCACCCTTCCAAATCGACCAAGAAAGCTCATCCAGTTTTGGGGGGGATCACCTATTTTGGAGCCACCTTGCCGTCGTCATCAGCCAATTTACTCACACACCTGACGGCCTGCATGCCATCAATGCTCGCTCCCCTCCCCTGATGACTGAGGTGTTTATCATGTGAGAGCCTCTCCGTTCTGGCGTCACAGGAAACCCGCTCTCATGGTCCACTGCTGGTGGAGTTCGGCTGGAGTTCATTTATTCCCAATATTTCAGCTTCGGCTTTTGGAGGTCCACAAATTCTCGAGTTGTTGGGGAAAATCTGGCTGGCCTCTTATTAGAGCCCCTTTGGCCCTTGCTCCTCTTTCCAGCAGAGGTTTCAACTTCTCTTTCCCCCTGAGGTTTCGTGAGCGCAGCAGTAAGGTTTCTGAAACTGTTCTTGGAGGTTTGCTCTCGCCGGTTTCCACTGTCCCTGCTTTATCTGCCTGGGACGGCTCCAAGATCTGAGCTTGGGGGCGTTCTTGGTGCAAAGCGGAGCAATCCACCAAACCGCCCCGGGATTTGGAGCTGGAATAATCCTTCCATGGGTTCCCGGTCAAGCTGTGGAGCGGCGATGGCGGCGGCCGCGGCCGCAGTGTTGGTTTCTTGGCTGTGCTTCGCGGCGGCCGGCGTCGGCGCGATAGGGGCGAACTGGGGCACGCAGGCGAGCCACCCGCTGCCGCCGGAGACGGTGGTGCGGATGCTCAAGGACAATGGGTTCCAGAAGGTCAAGCTGTTCGACGCCGAGGAGGGCACCATGAGCGCCCTCAGGAAGAGCGGGCTGGAGGTGATGGTCGGCATCCCCAACGACTTGCTGTCCACGATGGCCACTAGCATGAAGGCCGCGGAGAAGTGGGTCGACACCAACGTCTCCAGCTACCTCAACGACGGCGTCAGCATCAGGTATCTGCTTCTGCATATCAGTGCTGCTTCTCATTGCCGTTAGTGCTGTTCAGTTCAGCTCACTCAAGGTACTGATGCCTGTTAGTGGTAGCTAGGGTTGATTGTACTGTGGAATCTCAGTTCTGATAGACCTAGGATGAGCCGTGTGCCTAGAATATTGGGGAAATACGACAATTTTCATGCTACCCTCGTTTTGTCTTGATTGCTGGCAAATGACTGAAGCTCATATCTAGTTAAATGTTTGACTTGGAAAGTAGTTATGCATCATCATTCTCCATAACGACAAGCGGTCGGCATTCTTCGTGTCTCATTTAGTACATTTGCGCACGCGCTCTAGTTCGGATATAACGGTTGCCGTTTCTGGTTCCACATGTTGTGCTTTGTACGCCTGCTTGGGCGCTTCTGTCGTTGTTCGCATGCGACAAACGGCTGGTGTATTTGTTCCATCCCCAAATCGGGAGTTGTGCGTTTCATTAATCTGTGCACGCACTACCAGATCAATGCTTGCACCAATTTGAAGAATCTAGTTTGACAATAGTTCTGTTATGCATGTAAAGCATGCTTCTTTGTTATATGGAAATATGAATTGTCTTGTAAGTTTTCACTGATCACTGCAGCTGTAGTGGTGCTTGGCTGCACCAGAATCATGTCACCATGACCAGATTTATGGGTTATGTTTTGAATAAAGATTTTAGCTATCAACGTGCCAATCATTTTTACGTTTTGGACGTTCCTTTTTATTCTCAGAAAACATAATGTTTTTGAAAGGGATGCATTCAAATCGAAATGAACCTGATCCATGAAAGTGCTTAGGACTATTCGGTGACTTCTCAATATGCTTGAAATAGGTGGACCTTACACTGGAGGAAATACATTCATTTTGGCTGGTCCTACTTATTTGTGTTCCTTATTTGAATGGAGCATAGTTGTCCCCACATGTATAATTTAATTAATTTACCTCAGGTTTTTATCGTGTCACTAGTCACTACTCTATGCGACTATGCCTCTTATTTCTTTTCCCACTGGGCCGCGTCATGGAATGCTTGATAGGTGTATGACCTATTCACATGGTACTACTATAGAAGTTGGAAGGTTCAATTTTATCGAAGAAATGTTGAGCACCATGTCTAGCTATAGTAGGAATAACTTTTTTTCAAAGAACATAATTGATTTTTCTAATATCAAGAGTATATATATGACCATCTGTAACTCAATTTGTGTAACAAATTAGTCCTAGCTAGATACTATTTGTTGCCCTTCTCTATGTCTATTTATAAATTAATGTTTGCACATGGCACGTGCATCCACCATTCGACTACCAAACTGCCAGTGCCTTTTTAAAAATACCTAGACAGCTAAATAGCACGTGCCCTGAAAAAATTCTATGCATCTAGCACCAGCTCATTGTATACCATGATGCAAAGCTTTCTTTTCTTAATCACTAAGTCGGTAAGCAGAACATGTAACAGATGAAATGGTCACTTCGTTGTTGCTGGCCTTCCGTAACTTATAGCTTATCGGTTCATTGATACTCTTTTCCATCAGTTATGTAGAGCAGAGACGTACCAAGCTTTCATATATTCTATTTTGAGCCTCCAAATGCTGATATATTTTAACACTTTTGTTGCATGAAGTTCTGCCGTGGTTGTTAAGTACACCCTTGCAGTTTTACGTAAAACTATAGCACTAACACTTCCATTTAATCTGAATCAGGCACCTTTAGTTTTACCTCTAACGTCCGCTGCCTGCTTTATGAGTTGTGGGAACACGCATCAGCATTTCATTTGAACTAGCATATCATGCCACTTCCATTTGCACATCATGTAGTAAATGAAATATGAATATTCAATATAGTACTTTGCTTCATGTTCTGCATGATGCTGTGGCCTCACCTATTTATTTGCGCTATTGCATTGTTATATCAGGTATGTTGCAGTCGGGAATGAGCCTTTCTTGGAGACATACAACGGAAGCTTCCTGCAGTCCACTTTCCCCGCCATCAGGAACATACAAGGCGCGCTCATAAAAGCCGGCCTGGGCAACCAAGTCAAGGTCACATGCCCTCTCAACGCGGACGTCTACTCCTCGACGACCTCCAAGCCTTCCGACGGGGACTTCCGCACGGACATCCACGACCTGATGCTGACCATAGTGAAGTTCCTGAGCGACAACGGCGGGGCCTTCACCGTCAACATCTACCCGTTCATAAGCCTCTACATCGACCCGAACTTCCCCGTGGACTACGCCTTCTTCGAGGGGGCCTCATCGCCGATCGTCGACGGCTCCTTCACCTACACCAACATGTTCGACGCGAACCACGACACGCTGATATGGGCGCTGAAGAGGAACGGGTTCGGGAACCTGCCTGTCATCGTCGGCGAGATCGGGTGGCCGACGGACGGCGACCGGAACGCCAACGCCCAGATGGCGCAGCGCTTCAACCAGGGCTTCATGACCCACATCGCCTCCGGCAGGGGCACGCCGATGCGGCCCGGACCCGTCGACGCCTACCTGTTCAGCCTGATCGACGAGGATGACAAGAGCATCCAGCCGGGGAACTTCGAGCGGCACTGGGGCATCTTCACCTACGACGGCCTGCCCAAGTACCAGCTGAACCTGGGGACGTCGAACGCGGGCGGCGGCGGCGGCCTCGTGAGAGCCAAGGGCGTGAAGTACCTCGAGAGGAAGTGGTGCGTGCTGAAGCCTTCTGTGAACCTCAACGACCCGAAGCTCGCCGACAACGTGGGATACGCGTGCTCCATGGCGGACTGCACCAGCCTTGGCTACAAGACGTCGTGCGGGATGCTGGACATCCGCGGCAACGTCTCGTACGCGTTCAACAACTACTTCCAGAAGAACGACCAGGACGACGTGGCCTGCGGGTTCCAGGGCCTCGCGACGACCACGGGCCAGGACCCCAGCACCGGGACCTGCAGGTTCGGGGTCATGATCGAGGTCGACTCCGCCTTCTCGTGGAGGCTGCAGGGGCTTGGGAGCAACCTCCTCCTGGTCCTCCTGCTTGGGGTTCTCCAGCTATCCCTGTCCTTCTCTTAGTTGCAGAGGTTCTGCGAGAGATGGATGGGTGGCAGTGAGCGCATAAACAGTCTGACAACAGCTTGAGGATATTAGATGTTTGTTGTCAGTGCCATTCATTTAGAAACTTTTTCCTCTATGACCTCCCCGCCCCCTTTTTCTTTTTCTTCTCTTTGGTGAGGAAACCGCAGACCGCGGTTTCGGGCGTTCTTGATTGATTGTTGCTGTTAGCTTTGATCCGTCAGTTCCGTTGCGGCGACAGCGACGAGTGATGCATTGACGACACTGAACCTCTGCAACTTGGGCGAGCTCTGCTTAGGTTTCTCAGCAAGTCGGCAGCAGCGTATTCGTGATCCATCTTCCATCACGCGCCGTAACCTTCAGAAGCTTTCGTGCCCAGAGAAGAGCTTGTTCGCCTCCAGAACCCGATCAACATGTAGGGTTTGTTTGGCTTTAATCCGTACTGGTTTCTACTTGCTTTAATCTGATGGACAACGGGGTCAGTCAGATCTGATCTGGGCATCTGGGGTGGAACTGCACCTTGACTGACCAGGAACAGGGGGGACACCTAGATCTCGTCTCATGGTGTAGAAACAGACAGCCCTTTGCTGAATCATTCATTAGCAACGAAAAAAAACGCGGGACCACGAGCATGAGCATCTCGCGCGTCGAGAAGTCAAACCGTTTGCGCATGGGCAGCCTGGTTGGTGGGTTGCTGTCGTTTCGGAATCTGAACTGATTAGGAGTAGGAGACAAGTCACCCGTGTGGCCGTGCGTCCGTCCCCGTCGTTTTCGACGACGGCGGCGGCGGCTTCTCCTGGCTGGTCGCGTTCGTGTTGTCCCCCGACGGTGACGCGCCGAGTTCTTGCTCGGCTGCGCAGCGGACGCGTTAAGCTCGATCCAAATTTGCGCAGAGGCGTCACGCCGATTCAGGAGCAAAGCGCACGAACACGAAGGTCAGCTCGGACCTGTGTACTACGTCTGGAACCGCACCACACGGCTGCTCGGCAAGTACATGCAGCGCCGATGAGGAGCACACGGAGGAGGAAGTGGCACCGGCGCGCCGCGGCGGCCAACAGCGGAGCTTCTGCTACAAATACATTTATTAGAGTGTGTTTGGTTGAGTAGCGGAGGGGAATGGAACGGTTTCATTTTTTTTTTATGTTTGGTTAGCATAGAGGAGAGTGGAGCGGCTCCTGGAGTCTATAAATAGCAAATATTTGGGATGCTCTCGCTCCACCAAAATAACCAGTTGCGAGCGCTCTCATCCCTCTCCTCCACTAAACAGTCATATGACTCTCCAACCAAACAATAAACGGAACGGCTCCACTCTATTTTACTCTTCAACCAAACAAAAAATGGAGCGGTTCTGTTCTGCTTGCCAAACACGGAATGAAATGGCTCAATTCTTAGAAACTGAAATGAAGTCGCTCCATCCCAGTTGGCTCTCTAACAAACGCTCCATTTTCTCAAAAGATTCATATTTTCTCGAGAGAAAATAAACTATTTTTTTTTGAAAATAGAAATCCCTTGAAAAATAGATTCCCAAACCAGCTCTAAAAAATTAAAATATATAAATTTATTAAAATTTCATCCTTTAAGCATCTCTATTAAAAAACTTTATGCATTTATAAAATAAATGTGTTGATTAAAATTTGCTCGAGCTCTATCACTCCTCAGACTATCAGCAATGGCATGCGGTACAAGTGTACAACTCCCCCCTGAGCGCAAATACAGAGAGCAGTAGCGTGCAGCAGGGTGTGCTACACTGCTACCCCTTCGGCTCTGTACAACAGTCCGCTACATAAAGCGTAACATATTCCTTCCATTGCTGGTTCTGTTTCACAACACAAATACAGATTGATAGTTGGAGCAACTCTAAGCGTGTGTTTGATTTAAGTAATGAGCTAGTTTATCATCTTCCCACTATTCACTATTTTTGTATGGTTTGTGAAATAAAATGAGTTGATCCATCATCATCTTATTTCTCATAGTTAGTTAGTACTAATATAAAAAATAAGGTTATCCCACCTAAGAGAGACTTTATATTCTTTATAGTTGATATAAATAGAGATTTTTTAAAAATACTTTTCAACAGCTTACCTAAATCGCTATCCAATTGTAGCCATATTCTATTTCAGGTTTCTCGTTAGTCAAATATAGGTTCCTCGTTAGTCAAATATAGAAAACGTGAATGACTCTCTAGAGTGTAAACAAATATAGAAAAGTCGTTGGAAATTGAAAAGATATTAAAAATGATTTTATATAAACGAATCTAAATAATAATTTAGAGAGTGAAATTTAGAATGACTTTTGGAGATGCTCTAATTATGTGTTATATAGAGAAAAAGATACAATAGTTGGATTAGAGCAACTCCAAGAGTCTAGATATAACCTTAGCTAAATTTGGAGTTTTATGAGGACTTAAAAATAGATAATTTATTAAACAATAGGGTAAACCAATAAACTCTCTAAATATTATCTATAAATATTCAAAACACCTCTCAATTGGCGTGAATAAGATACATGTGTTTGTATTAAAATATAAATATACATTTCCCGTGTCTCTCTTTTTACTGCTGACATGAGATAAGAACACAATATACTACTAGTAGTTTTTTTTGTCCACGAGTCGTGATATCGATCAACTTTTAGAAAGTGCTAGCTTATGAGCTATAATGCTAGTACTAGTAAAACAAACAAACAACAGGAGCAAGCATTTACATTTTTGCTGATACGCTTGCAAAAAATAATCGAACCCATGTGCTCATCGGCTCTTCCCCTACGCTGCGGTTAATTTCCTCCCCACTTGGGCATGCCATATCCATCGATGCACAAGAGGACGGCGAGGCATTGGAGCGGCGGGAGGACGACGAGAACCGAACGACAGGGTGCTGGAGCGGTGCTAGGGCTGGAGAGGGGCGACAGTAGGAGGGAATAGCGAGGCGGGCAGAATCGGCAAAAATACCTAGGGCCTGTTTGGTTGTCTGTCTGGGTGGGTCTGGCTCGTATATAGGGATCCGGCTCTTGGTAGCCTAGCTGACAGCATGAAATATCCTTACGTTTGGTTGACTGTATGAGTTTAGCTTGGATCATTCAAAATGATGTTTGGTTGCTTGCATGAATGCTTGGTGCATGAGCTTAAAAGCTATAAAGTTTATTATATTTTCATGTGATGATGTTGCAATAGTTTATAATATGGCATACCAAGCCTTAATCTACTTTTAAATAAATTAAATTTATTTAATAGACACTAATTATATGTTAATCTGACATTAGGAAAGACTAATGGTTACACCGGCAAAGCCTGATTTTGGAGAAACGGCCAATTCCTACGTATCTTGGGAGCCAGCCTAAGGGGAATTTTGTATCCCGTGAGCCAGGCTGAAGAGGCTGATCAGGCAACCAAACAGAACCAAACAGAAGAAAGCTGCATCTCGTGATCTTAGCCAGATCATATACAGGCAACCAAACGCACCCCTAGTGATCTCGATGGGGTGACGAGCAAGATACAGTAGCGAGTAAGAAAGAGAGTTTGTTGGATCAGATTTTGATCCTATTTTTCTTTTTTGTATATCTCTACTACTACTAAGACACTAGTGTAGGCGTCCACAATTTTTGGTGCACGGTTCTGCCGTCGCCCCCACCTCCGCTCTCTGCTGTCTGCCGCCATCTCCAAATCTCGCTGCCAGACCCGTCCCCGCTCTCCTATCTTGCGCCCCCGCTCTCTCGCCCGCCATCATGGAACGAGAATCTCCAACTAGGGAAGGTCCGCGTGGTTCCATGGAAGGTCCAACCCAGCTCTCCTCTATGCTGTCTCTCTCGCCCGATCTGCGCGCTCTCTCGCCTCCTGAGCCGCCCCCTCCAGCATGGGGTAAGGATAGAAGCATCCAAAGACATTTGTGCAACAAGGTACTGCATGGAAACAACCTGGCTCTAGCAAAGGCGATGGTAGTTGTGGTTCGCGGCGGCGGCGTCGACTCCCTCCTCACCAAGACAACGCAGGTCCACACCGATGTCCTCCTCCTCGACTCCTAAGCCCCCTCTTCCTTGCTCGCTTTGTTCCTACGCCAGTCCATTTGTTCATTGTGTGCTTCCTCGACCCAAAGGCGCATGGTTCGGTCGCCCTGGTCCCTTGCCTGTACCCAATCCTTAGGGATCTGACTGGATCTACTTAATTCGGGGTATAGAAATGGGTGGATTGCGGCGAACGATAGCACCAAGCTGGAGCTGCCAGTGAAGGTGCCGTACTGGGAGGAGACTGAGGCATCAACTACCTGCTGGAGGTGGGGGCGTGGGGCTCACCATCGACCTCCTCGCCATTGGCACCTTTACTATCCTACTCACCACCGAGGGAGCCTTCCGAGAATTCAGATGTTTTAGTGTACGAATAGATTTATTGTCACACCATAATCAGTGCTATACTGAAGTAATATTGGTGGATTAGCATATTTGGGTTCTTACACCTATGTGTAACGGAGGAGTTTAAGTCTGACTGTCACAAAAAATCTAAACCGATGTTTAAATCCGTTTTTTCTAAAAATCTATTCCACCACCAGCAGTTAAGAGAAACACTATTCCACCACCTGCAGTTTAAGGAAAAAAATCATAGATTTCTGAACTCTAAAAGGCATGGTTTGAGAAACGCCTTTCTAGATGATTTTGCATATCTATTTTTAGAGCACGGTTTATGAAATTGAAGAACAGCAAGTGTGGCTCAAAAGTATAGAGGGAAAGTGTCGGTACCCTATAACAGGGGTACCCCTTACTACTGTGCAAAGAAGCAGCGCCCACGTGGCTATCACTTAGTCGCGTGGAAGAAGTGTTGTGTATGGGACGAAGCCACGGCTCGCCCCGATCTCAGGCGGCTATTCTGGGTCCACAGCAGCACCCGACCCCGCCACATGGGTGGGACCGAAGCCACCACGTGTCCAGAGAAGGTGGCGTACTCCAAAGCATCAACAGTGAGTCGGACCCCCACGGGAGAGCGCCGGACCCCTGGATATACAGTCCGGACCCCCAAGGTTGGTCCCGAACCCCCACGTGTGCAAGCCGGACCCCTGGAATGGGATCCGGACCCCTCCGTATGGGGTCCGGGTCACCCATAGTGGGGTCCCAAGGTCCCAGGACAGGACGTACACAGACCTTGGGCAGGACCCAGGAGGGGGTCCGGTGTCAACACGTGTCAAGGCCCAGCCTGGTGCGGACCTGTCCGCATACGCTTCTGCTCCTCGCCCAGGCGGAGTCCCGATGCCACCATGTGGCCTGCTGCTCGTGACGTAAGCCAGCGGGCGGGGCCTGACGTAAGGCCTCCGGGTTGCGTGGGCCCTGCATTTATTCCGGATAAGGCGCACCGTCTGACAAGTGATGTGCCACCTCGGCATTTAATGAGGCCTGCCCACTCTACTGTCAGGCGACGACCCGTCCATTCTACTGGCAAACTGAAAGGGAAATAGGGACAAACCTTTTCCTAAATGAATTTTGGTGGTTGAATTGCCCAACACAAATTATTGGACTAACCAGTTTGCTCTAGATTATGAGTTCTACAGGTGCCAAAGGTTCAACACAAACCAATATAAAGTCTAAGGAAGGGTTCAAATAAAAATAGCAAAAGACAACCGAAGTGCACCCTGGTCTGGCGCACCGGACTGTCCGGTGTGCCACAGGACAGTGTCCGGTGCACCAGGGAGGATCAACTCAAACTTGCTAGCTTCGAGAATTTGGGGAGCCACTCCGCTATAATTCACCGGACTGTCCGGTGTAGCACTAGACTGTCCGGTGTGCCAGCGGAGCAACGGCTACTTTGTGCCAACGGTCGTCTGCAAAGGAACAGTGAAAGTGAACAGTGCGCGCCTGCGCGCGCAGAAGTCAGAGCAGGCGCCAGATGGCGCACCGGACAGTGAACAGGACCTGTCCGGTGGCCCCACTTGTCAGAGCTCCAACGGTAGAACCCTAACGGTTGGGTGACGTGGCTGGCGCATCGGACAGTGTCCGGTGGCGCACCGGACTGTCCGGTGCGCCATACGACAACAGCCCCTCCCAACGGCCACTTTGGTGGTTGGGGCTATAAATACCCCCAACCACCAACACTTCAAGGCATCCAAGTTTGCAACCAACACATTCAATACAAGAGCTCTAGACTTCACTCCAAGACACAAACAAAGAGATCAAATCCTCTCCCAAGTCCAAAGATCAATCCATTCAAATAGTGACTAGAGAGAGTGACATTTATGTTCATTTGAGCTCTTGCGCTTGGATTGCTTTTCTTCTTCTTTCTTTCTTGTTCCCAACTCAATTGTAATCAAGGCAAGAGACACCAATTGTGTGGTGGTACTTGTGGGGACTTAGTGTCCCGATTGATTGAGAAGAGAAGCTCACTCGGTCTAGGTGACCGTTTGAGAGAGGGAAAGGGTTGAAAGAGACCCGGTCTTTGTGACCACCTCAACAGGGAGTAGGTTTGCAAGAACCGAACCTCGGTAAAACAAATCACCGCGCCTCACTCTTCATTTGCTTGTGATTTGTTTTCGCCCTCTCTTTCGGTCTCGTTTATATTTCTAACGCTAACCCCGGCTTGTAGTTGTGCTTAAGTTTATAATTTTCAGATTCTGCCTATTCACCCCCTCTAGGAGACTTTCAATTGGTATCAGAGCCCGGTGCTTCATTAGAGCCTAACCGCTCGAAGTGATGTCGGGAGAACACGCCAAGAAGGAGATGGTGACCGGCGAAAAGCCCGCCACAAGCCACGGGAAGGCTCCATCGGGAGAGTCCCGCAACAAGAAGAAGGAGGAATCACCTCCTCACAAGTCGCATCGGAGTGGTGACAAGAAGAAGAAGATGAAGAAGGTGGTCTACTATGAGACCGATTCTTCATCGCCATCCACCTCCGGCTCCGACGCGCCGTCCGTCACTTCTAAGCGCCATGAGCGCAAGAAGTTTAGTAAGATCCCCCTACGCTATCCTCGCGTTTCCAAACGTACTCCTTTACTTTCCGTCCATTAGGCAAACCACCCATTTTTTATGGTGAAGATTATAATATGTGGAGTGACAAAATGAGGCACCATCTAACCTCACTCCACACTAGCATTTGGATGTTGTTGAGATTGGAGTATAGGTACCATCGCCGAGGGATGAAGATTATGATTCGGACGAGGTTGCCCAAATCCGGCACTTCAACTCCCAAGCTACCACTATACTCCTCGCCTCTCTAGGTCGAGGGGAGTATAACAAGGTGCAAGGGTTGAAGAGCGCCAAGGAAATTTGGGACGTGCTCAAGACCGCGCACGAAGGAGACGAGGTGACCAAGATCACCAAGAGGGAAACGATCGAGGGGGAGCTCGGTCGTTTTATGCTCAACCAAGGAGAAGACCCGCAAGCCATGTACAACCGGCTAAAGACCTTGGTAAATCAAGTGCACAACCTCGGGAGCACCAAATGGGATGACCATGAAATGGTCAAGGTTATTCTTAGATCACTCGTATTTCTTAATCCCACTCAAGTTCAATTAATTCGTGGTGATACAAGATATAAACTAATGTCCCCCGAGGAAGTGATAGGAAAATTTGTGAGCTTTGAATTGATGATTAAAGGCTCCAAGAAAATCATTGAGCAAGGCGCCTCCTCCACACCCGATGTACAACCCGTTGCATTCAAGGCGACGGAGGAGAAGAAAGAAGACTCTACACCAAGTAGGGTCCCCATCGACGCCTCCAAGCTCGACAATGAGGAAATGGCGCTCATCATCAAGAGCTTCCGCCAAATCCTCAAGCAAAGGAGGGGGAAAGACTACAAGCCCCGCTCCAAGAAGGTTTGCTACAAATGTGGTAAGCCCGGTCACTTTATCGCTAAATGTCCTTTGTCTAGTGATAGTGACAGGGATAACGATAAGAGGGGGAAGAAGAAGGAAAAGAAGAAGTATTACAAGAAGAAGGGTGGTGATGCCCATGTTTGCCGGGAGTGGGACTCCGACGAGAGCTCCACTGACTCCTCCTCCGACGAGGATGCCACCAACATCGCCATCAATAAGGGACTTCTCTTCCCCAACGTCGGCCACAAGTGTCTCATGGCAAAGGACGGCAAAAAGAAGAAGGTAAAATCAAGATCCTCCACTAAGTATGCAACTTTTAGTGACGAGGATAATTCTAGTGATGATGAGGATAACTTGCTTACTCTTTTTGCCAATCTTAACATGTAACAAAAAGAGAAATTGAATGAATTGATTAGTGCTATTCATGAAAAGGATGAACTCTTGGATAGCCAAGAGGACTTCCTAATTAAGGAAAACAAAAAGCATGTTAAGACTAAAAATGCTTATGCTTAGGAGGTAGAGAAAAATGAAAAATTAACTAGTGAGCTAAGTACTTGCCATGGCACTATCTCCAACCTTAAAATTGAGAATGCTAATTTGATTGCTAAGGTTGAGAAGTCAAATATTTGTGATGATTCAATTGTCAATTTTAGAAATGATAATGCTAGTTTAATTGCTAAGATTAATAAATTGAATGCCTCTCTTGCTAGCCTTAGAAATGAGAATGAAAAATTAATTGCTAAGGCTAAAGACTTAGATATTTGCAATGCTTCTATTTGAAAGTCGCCTAGAGGGGGGGGTGAATAGGCGGAATCTAAAAATTATAAACTTAAGCACAACTACAAGCCGGGGTTAGCGTTAGAAATATAAACGAGTCCAAAAGAGAGGGCGAAAACAAATCACAAGCAAATAAGAATGGATGACACGGTGATTTGTTTTACCGAGGTTTGGTTCTTGCAAACCTACTCCCCGTTGAGGTGGTCACAAAGACCGGGTCTCTTTCAACCCTTTCCCTCTCTCAAACGATCACCTAGACCGAGTAAGCTTCTCTTCTCAATCAAATAGGACACTAAGTCCACTACAAGGACCACCACACAATTGGTGTCTCTTGTTTTGATTACAAGTGTTATGGAACAAGAATGAGGAAGAAGAAAAGCAATCCAAGCGCAAGAGCTCAAAAGAATACAAATGTCTCTCTCTCTAGTCACTAATTTGTTTGGAGTGATTTCGGACTTGGGAGAGGATTTGATCTTTTTGTTTGTGTCTTGTATTGAATGTTATAGCCCTTGTATGAGGTGTGAAGGCTGAAAACTTGGATGCTATGAATGTGGGGTGGTTGGGGGTATTTATAGCCCCAACCACCAAAATGGCCGTTGGGGATGGCTTTTGTCGATGGGCGCGCCGGACAGTCCGGTGCGCCATCGGACACAGTGCGGTGCGCCAGCCACGTCACCCAACTGTTAGGGTTCGACCGTTGAAGATCTGACTTGTGGGGCCACCGGACAGTCCGGTGGTGCACCAGACAGGTCCTGTAGACTGTTCGGTGCGCCTTCTGGTGCTGCTCTGACCTCTGCGCGCGCAAGCGCGCACTGTACAGCATTTAATGCCTTCTGCAGACGACCGTTGGCGCGAAGTAGCCGTTGCTCCGCTGGCACACCGGACTGTCCGGTGCTACATCGGACAGTCCGGTGAATTATAGCGGAGTGGCTCCCAGAATTCCCGAAGGTGGCAAGTTTGGAGTTGGATTCCCTGGTGCATCGGACACTGTCCGGTGGTGCACCGGACAATCCGGTGCGCCAGACCAGGGTTGCCTTCGGTATACTTTGCTCCTTTGTTTTTGAACCCTTTCTTTTGACTTGTATTGGTTTGTTGTGAACCTTTGGCACCTGTAGAACTCATAATCTAGAGCAAACTAGTTAGTCCAATAATTTGTGTTGGGCAATTCAACCACCAAAATTCATATGGAAAAGGTTTGACCCTATTTCCCTTTCAATCTCCCTCTTTTTGGTGATTGATGCCAACACAAACCAAAGCAAATATAGAAGTGCAGAATTGAACTAGTTTGCATAAAGTAAGTGCAAAGGTTACTTGGAATTGAAACCAATAAACTTAATTCAATAGATGTGCATGGATGGTTTTCTTCTTATTTAAAATTTTGGACCATATTTGTACCACAAGTTTTGTTTTTGCAAATCCTTTGTAAAATTCTTTTCAAAATCATTTTGGAAATAGTAAAAGGTATATGAATAAGATTGAAGAAAGCATTTTCAAGATTTGAAATTTTCTCCCTCTGTCTCAAATACTTTTTCTTTGACTTAAACAAAACTCCTCCTAATAAAATTCTCCTCTTAGTGTTCAAGAGGGTTTTGCAAGTTTTTTGAAGATAATACTTTCTCCCTCTTTTGAACACAATAAGATATCAATTTGAAAAAACTTCATTTTAAAATTTGGTGGTGCGGTCCTTTTGCTTTGGGCTTATACTTTCTCCCCCTTTGGCATGAATCACCAAAAACGGATACTTGTGAGTGGAATATAAGCCCTTGCATCAAACTTTCTCCTCCTTTGGTAAACAAAAATATGAGTGAAGATTATACCATAGTGGAGGATGATGTGGAATACCGGCAAAAATATAATTGAAGTTGAGTGGAAGCGCCTTCTTTGCCGAATACTCCATTTCCCTTTCAATATCTATGACTAAGCATAATAATACACTTGAAAACACATTAGTCATAGACATAAAAGAGATATGATCAAATGTATATAAATGAGTAATGTATGCAAAGAATCAATCAAAATTCCTAGAATCAAGAATATTTAGCTCATTCCTAGGTTTGGTAAAGGTTTTCTCATCTAAAGGCTTGGTAAAGATATCGGCCAATTGATCTTTGGTGTTTATATAGGCTATCTCGATATCCCCCTTTTGTTGGTGATCCCTCAAAAAGTGATACTGAATGGCTATGTGTTTAGTGCGGCTATGCTCAACGGGATTGTCCGCCATGCGGATTGCACTCTCATTATCACATAGGAGAGGGACTTTGCTAAATTTGTAGCCATAGTCCCTAAGGGTTTGCCTCATCCAAAGCAATTGCGCGCAACAATGGCCTACGACAATGTACTCGGCTTCAGCGGTAGAAAGAGCTACAGAATTTTGCTTCTTTGAAGCCCAAGACACCAGAGATCTTCCCAAGAAATGGCAAGTCCCTGATGTGCTCTTTCTATCGATCTTACAATCCGCCCAATCAGCATCTGAATAACCAATTAAATTAAAAGTGGATCCTCTGGGGTACCAAAGGCCAAACTTAGGTGTATAAACTAAATATCTCATGATTCGCTTTACGACCCTAAGGTGAACTTCCTTAGGATCGGCCTAGAATCTTGCACACATGCATATGGAAAGCATAATGTCTGGTCGAGATGCACATAAATAGAGTAAAGATCCTATCATCGACCGGTATACCTTTTGATCTACGGATTTACCTCCCGTGTCGAGGTTGAGAGTTCCCATGGGTGTCTTGATGGGTTTAGCATCCTTCATCCCAAACTTGGTGAGTATGTCTTAAATGTACTTCGTTTGGCTGATGAAGGTGCCCTCTTGAAGTTGCTTAACTTGAAATCCTAGAAAATATTTCAACTCCCCCATCATAGACATCTCGAATTTTCGAATCATGATCCTACTAAACTCTTCACAAATAGATTTGTTAGTAGACCCAAATATGATATCATCAACATAAATTTGGCATACAAACAAATCATTTTCAATGGTCTTAGTAAAGAGAGTAGGATCGGCCTTTCCGACTTTGAAGCCATTATCAATAAGAAAATCTCTTAGGCATTCATACCATGCTCTTGGGGCTTGCTTGAGCTCATAAAGCGCCTTAGAGAGTTTATAAACATGGTTAGGGTACTTACTGTCTTCAAAGCCGAGAGGTTGCTCAACATAGACCTCTTCCTTGATTGGTCCATTGAGGAAGACACTCTTCACGTCCATTTGGTAAAGCTTAAAGCCATGGTAAGTAGCATAGGCTAATAATATATGAATGGACTCAAGCCTAGCTACGGGTGCATAGGTTTCACCAAAATCCAAACCTTCGACTTGTGAATATCCCTTGGCCACAAGTCGGGCTTTGTTCCTTGTCACCACACCATGCTCATCTTGTTTGTTGCGGAAGACCCACTTGGTTCCTACAACATTTTGGTTAGGACGTGGAACCAAATGCCATACCTCATTCCTTGTGAAGTTGTTGAGCTCCTCTTGCATCAACAACACCCAATCCGAATCTTGAAGTGCTTCCTCTATCCTATGTGGCTCAATAGAGGAGACAAAAGAGTAGTGTTCACAAAAATGAGCAACACGAGATCGAGTGGTTACCCCCTTATGAATATCTCCTAGGATGGTGTTCACGAGGTGATCTCGTTGGATTGCTTGGTGGACTCTTGGGTGTGGCGGCCTTTGATTTTGCTCATCTTCCTTGTCTTGATCATCAGCATCTCCCCCTTGATCCTTGTCCTCCTCTTGAGGTGGCCCATCTTCGTGATCTTCTCCTTCATCATCTTGAGCCTCATCCTCATCTTGAGTTGGTGGAGATGCTTGCATGGAGGAAGATGGTTGATCTTGTGCTTGTGGAGGCTCTTTGAGTTTCTTAGGACACACGTCCCCGATGGACATGTTCCTTAGCGCGATGCATGGAGCCTCTTCATCATCTAATTCATCAAGATCAACTTGCTCTACTTGAGAGCCGTTAGTCTCATCAAACACAATGTCACAAGAAACTTCAACTAGTCCAGTGGACTTGTTAAAGACTCTATATGCCCTTGTGTCTAAATCATATCCTAGTAAAAAGCCTTCTACAGCCTTAGGAGCAAATTTTGATTTTCTACCTCTTTTAACAAGAATAAAACATTTGCTACCAAAGGCTCTAAAATATGAAACATTGGGCTTTTTACCGGTGAGGAGTTCATAAGATGTCTTCTTGAGGATTCGGTGAAGATATAACCGGTTGATGGCGTAGCATGCGGTGTTGACCGCCTCGGCCTAAAACCGATCCGAAGTCTTGTACTCATCAAGCATGGTTCTTGCCATGTCCAATAGAGTTCTATTCTTCCTCTCTACTACACCATTTTGTTGTGGCGTGTAGGGAGAAGAGAACTCATGCTTGATGCCCTCCTCCTCAAGAAAGCCTTCAATTTGAGAGTTCTTGAACTCCATTCCGTTGTCGCTTCTTATCTTCTTGATCCTTAAGCCGAACTCGTTTTTAGCCCGTCTCAAGAATCCTTTCAAAGTCTCTTGGGTTTGAGATTTATCCTGTAAAAAGAATACCCAAGTGAAGCGAGAATAATCATCCACAATAACTAAACAGTACTTACTCCCGCCGATGCTTATGTAAGCTATCGGGCCGAATAGGTCCATGTGGAGGAGCTCAAGTGGCTGTCAGTTGTCATGATGTTCTTGTGTGGATGATGAACACCAACTTGCTTCCCTGCTTGGCATGCGCTACAAATCCTGTCTTTCTCAAAATGAACATTTGTTAGTCCCAAAATGTGCTCTCCCTTTAGAAGCTTGTGAAGATTCTTCATCCCAACATGGGCTAGTCGGCGGTGCCAGAGCCAACCCATGTTAGTCTTAGCTATTAAGCAGGTGTCGAGTTCAGCTCTATTGAAATTAACTAAGTATAGCTGACCCTCTAACACTCCCTTAAAAGCTACTGAATCATCACTTCTTCTAAAGACAGTAACACCTGTGTCTGTAAAAAGACAGTTGTATCCCATTTTGCATAATTGAGAAACAGAAAGCAAGTTGTAATCTAAAGAATCTACAAGAAAAACATTGGAAATAGAATGGTCAGGTGATATAGCAATTTTACCCAATCCTTTGACCAAACCTTGATTTCCATCCCCGAATTTGATAGCTCGTTGGGGATCTTGGTTTTTCTCGTAGGAGGAGAACATTCTTTTCTCCCCAATCATATGGTTTGTGCACCCGCTGTCGATGATCCAACTTGAGCCCCCGGATGCATAAACCTACAAAACAGATTTAGCTCTTGATTTTAGGTACCCAAACAGTTTTGGGTCCTTTGACATTAGATACAAGAACTTTGGGTACCCAAACACAAGTCTTTGATCCCTTGTGTTTGCCCCCAACATACTTGGCAACTACCTTGCCTGATTTGTTAGTTAGCACATAAGAAGCATCAAAAGTTTTGAAAGAAACATTATGATCATTTGATGCTTTAGGAGTTTTCTTCTTAGGCAATTTAGCATGGGTTGATTGCTTAGAACTAGATGTCTCACTCTTATACATAAAAGCATGATTAGGGCCAGAGTGAGACTTCCTAGAGTGAATTCTCCTAATTTTGTGTTTGGGATAACCGGCAGGGTATAAAATGTAACCTTCGTTATCCTGAACCATGGGAGCCTTGCCCTTAACAAAACTAGACATCTTTTAGGCGGGGCATTAAGCTTGACATTGTCTCCCTGTTGGAAGCCAATGCCATCCTTAATACCAGGGCGTCTCCCACTATAGAGCATGCTTCTAGCAAATTTAAATTTCTCATTTTCTAAGTCATGCTCATTAATTTTGGCACTAAGTTGAGCTATGTGATCATTTTGTTGTTTAATTAAAGCTAGGTGATCATGAATAGCATCAACATTAATATCTCTACATCTAGTGCAAATAGTAACATGCTCAACAGAAGATGTAGAGGGTTTGCAAGTATTTAATTCAACAATCTTAGCATGCAAAATATCATTCTCATCTCTAAGATTGGAAATAGAAGCATTGCAAACATCTAATTCTCTAGCCTTAGCAATTAATTTTTCATTCTCATTCTTAAGGCTAGCAAGAGAAGCATTCAATTTGTCAATCTTAGCAATTAAATTGGCATTATCATTTCTAAGACTAACAATTGAATCATCACAAACATCAAGCTTCTCAACCTTAGCAATTAAATTGACATTCTCATTTCTAAGGTTGGAAATAATATCATGGCAAGTGCTTAGCTCACTAGTTAATTTTTCACCTTTTTCTACTTCTAGAGCATAAGCATTTTCACCTTAACATGCTTTTTGTTTTCTTTAATTAGGAAGTCCTCTTGGCTATCCAAGAGTCCATCCTTCTCATGAATAGCGCTAATCAATTTATTTAATTTTTCCTTTTGTTGCATGTTTAAGTTGGCAAAAAGAGTAAACAAGTCATCCTCATCATCACTAGAATTAGCCTCATCACTATATGTCGCATATTTAGTTGAGGATCTTGATTTTACCTTCTTCTTCTTGCTGTCCTTTGCCATGAGGCATTTGTGGCCGACGTTGGGGAAGAGGAGCCCTTTGTTGACGGCGATGTTGGCGGCGTCCTCGTCGGAGGAGGAGTCGGTGGAGCTCTCGTTGGAGTCCCACTCCCGGCAAACATGGGCATCGCCGCCCTTCTTCTTGTAGTACCTCTTCTTTTCTCTCCTCTTTCCCTTCTTGTCGTCGCCCCTGTCACTATCACTAGATAATGGACATTTAGCAATGAAATGACCGGGCTTACCACACTTGTAGCAAACCTTCTTGGAACGGGACTTGTAATCTTTCCCCTTCCTTTGTTTGAGGATTTGGCGGAAGCTCTTGATGATGAGCGCCATCTCCTCATTGTCGAGCTTGGAGGCGTCGATGGGGATTCTACTTGGAGTAGAATCTTCTTTCTTCTCCTCCATTGCTTTGAATGCAACAGGTTGTGCTTCGGGTACGGATGAGGATGCGCCTTGCTCGATGATCTTTTTGGAGCCTTTGATCATTAGTTCAAAGCTCACAAATTTACCTATCACTTCCTCGGAAGACATTAGTTTATATCTTGGATTACCACGAATTAATTGAACTTGAGTGGGATTAAGAAATACGAGTGATCTAAGAATAACCTTGACCATTTCATGGTCATCCCACTTGGTACTCCCGAGGTTGCGCACTTGGTTTACCAAGGTTTTTAGCCGGTTGTACATGGCTTGAGGGTCTTCTCCTTGGTTGAGCATGAAGCGGCCGAGCTCCCCCTCGATCGTTTCCCTCTTGGTGATCTTGGTCACCTCGTCTCCTTCGTGCGCTGTTTTGAGCACGTCCCAAATCTCTTTGGCGCTCTTCAATCCTTGCACCTTGTTATACTCCTCTCGACTTAGAGAGGCGAGGAGTATTGTGGTGGCTTGTGAGTTGAAGTGCCGGATTTGGGCAACTTCGTCTGAATCATAGTCCTCATCCCCTACGGATGGTACCTGTACACCAAACTCAACAACGTTCTAAATACTAGTGTGGAGTGAGGTTAGGTGATGCCTCATTTTATCACTCCACATGTTATAATCTTCACCGTCAAAAACTGGTGGTTTGCCTAATGGAACGGAAAGTAATGGAGTCCGTTTAGAAATGCGAGGGTAGTGTAGGGAAATCTTACTAAACTTCTTGCGCTCATGGCGCTTAGAAGTTACGGACGGCGCGTCGGAGCTGAAGGTGGATGGCGATGAAGAGTCGGTCTCATAGTAGACCACCTTCCTCATCTTCTTTTTCTTTTCGCCACTCCGATGCGACTTGTGTGAAGGGGATTCCTTCTCCTTCCCCTTGTTGTGGGACTCTCTCGATGGAGCCTTTCCATGGCTTGTAACAGGCTTATCGCCGGTCACCATCTCCTTCTTGGCGTGATCTCCCAACATCACTTCGAGCGGTTAGGCTCTAATGAAGCACCGGGCTCTGATACCAATTGAAAGTCGCCTAGAGGGGGGGTGAATAGACGGAATCTGAAAATTATAAACTTAAGCACAACTACAAGCCGGGGTTAGCGTTAGAAATATAAACGAGTCCAAAAGAGAGGGCGAAAACAAATCACAAGCAAATAAGAATAGATGACATGGTGATTTGTTTTACCGAGGTTTGGTTCTTGCAAACCTACTCCCCGTTGAGGTGGTCACAAAAACTGGGTCTCTTTCAACCCTTTCCCTCTCTCAAACGGTCACCTAGACCGAGTGAGCTTCTCTTCTCAATCAAATAGGACACTAAGTCCACTACAAGGACCACCACACAATTGGTGTCTCTTGTTTTGATTACAAGTGTTATGGAACAAGAATGAGGAAGAAGAAAAGCAATCCAAGCGCAAGAGCTCAAAAGAATACAAATGTCTCTCTCTCTAGTCACTAATTTGTTTGGAGTGATTTCGGACTTGGGAGAGGATTTGATCTTTTTGTTTGTGTCTTGTATTGAATGTTATAGCTCTTGTATGAGGTGTGAAGGCTGAAAACTTGGATGCTATGAATGTGGGGTGGTTGGGGGTATTTATAGCCCCAACCACCAAAATGGCCGTTGGGGATGGCTTTTGTCGACGGGCGCGCCGGACAGTCCGGTGCGCCACCGGACACAGTGCGGTGCGCCAGCCACGTCACCCAACTGTTAGGGTTCGACCGTTGAAGATCTGACTTGTGGGGCCACCGGACAGTCCGGTGGTGCACCAGACAGGTCCTGTAGACTGTTCGGTGCGCCTTCTGGTGCTGCTCTGACCTCTGCGCGCGCAAGCGCGCACTGTACAGCATTTAATGCCTTCTGCAGACGACCGTTGGCGCGAAGTAGCCGTTGCTCCGCTGGCACATCGGACTGTCCGGTGCTACACCGGATAGTCCGGTGAATTATAGCGGAGCGGCTCCCAGAATTCCCGAAGGTGGCAAGTTTGGAGTTGGATTCCCTGGTGCACCGGACACTGTCCGGTGGTGCACTGGACAGTCCGGTGTGCCAGACCAGGGTTGACTTCGGTATACTTTGCTCCTTTGTTTTTGAACCCTTCCTTTTGACTTGTATTGGTTTGTTGTGAACCTTTGGCACCTTTAGAACTCATAATCTAGAGCAAACTGATTAGTCCAATAATTTGTGTTGGGCAATTCAACCACCAAAATTCATATGGAAAAGGTTTGACCCTATTTCCCTTTCACTATTTCCAATCTTAGAGATGAGAATGCTATTTTACATGCTAAGATTGTTGAATTAAATGATTGCAAACCCTCTACATCTAGCGTTGATCATGTTTCTATTTGTACTAGATGTAGTGACATTAATATTGATGCTATCCTTGATCACCTTGCTATGATTAAACAACAAAATGATCATATAGCTAAACTAGATGCTAAAATTGCCGAGCATGAATTATAAAATGAGAAATTTAAATTTGCTCGTAGCATACTTTATAGTGGGAGACGCCCTGGCATTAAGGATGGCATTGGCTTCCAACAGGGAGATAATGTCAAGCTTAATGCCCCTCCTAAAAGATTGTCTAATTTTGTTAAGGGCAAGGCTCCCATGCCTCAGGATAATGAGGGCTATATTTTATATCCTGCTGGTTATCCTGAGGATAAGATTAGGAGAATTCATACAAAGAAGACTCATTTTGTTTCTCACCATGCTTTTATTTATAAGAATGGGGCTTCTAGCTCTAGGTGTTCTACACATGTTAAAATGCCTAAGAAGAAATCTCCTAGTGCATCAAATGATCATAACATTTTATTTAAGACTTTTGATGCTTCATATGTGCTCACTAACAAATCAGGCAAAGTAGTTGCCAAATATGTTGGGGGCAAACACAAGGGCTCCAAGACTTGTGTTTGGGTACCCAATGTACTTGTTTCTAATGTAAAAGGACCCAAAACCGTTTGGGTACCTAAGAACAAGGCCTAAATTTGTTTTGTAGGTTTATGCATCCGGGGGCTCAAGTTGGATCATCGATAGCGGGTGCACTAACCACATGACTGGGGAGAAAAGGATGTTCTCCTCCTATGAGAAAAACCAAGATCCCCAAAGAGCTATCACATTCGGGGATGGAAATCAAGGTTTGGTCAAAGGATTGGGTAAAATTGCTATATCACCTGACCATTCTATTTCCAATGTTTTTCTTGTAGATTCTTTAGAATATAACTTGCTTTCAGTTTCTCAATTATGTAAAATGGGTTACAACTGTCTTTTTACGGATGTAGGTGTTACTGTCTTTAGAAGAAGTGATGATTTAGTAGCATTTAAGGGAGTGTTAGAGGGTCAACTATACTTAGTTGATTTTAATAGAGCTGAACTCGACACTTGCTTAATTGCTAAGACTAACATGGGTTGGCTATGGCACCGCCGACTAGCCCACGTTGGGATAAAGAATCTTCACAAGCTTCTAAAGGGAGAGCACATTTTGGGACTAACCAATGTTTATTTTGAGAAAGACAGGATTTGTAGCGCATGCCAAGCAGGGAAGCAAGTTGGTGTTCATCATCCACACAAGAACATCATGACGACTGACAGGCCACTGGAGCTACTCCATATGGATTTATTCGGCCCGATAGCTTACATAAGCATCGGCGGGAGTAAGTACTGTCTAGTTATTGTGGATGATTATTCTCGCTTCACTTAGGTATTCTTTTTACAGGATAAATCTCAAACCCAAGACACTTTGAAAGGATTCTTGAGACAGGCTCAAAATGAGTTCGGCTTGAGGATCAAGAAAATAAGAAGCAACAACGGAACGGAGTTCAAGAACTCTCAAATTGAAAGCTTTCTTGAGGAGGAGGGCATCAAGCATGAGTCCTCTTCTCCCTGCACACCACAACAAAATGGTGTAGTGGAGAGGAAGAATAGAACTCTATTGGACATGGCGAGGACCATGCTTGATGAGTACAAGACTTCGGATCGGTTTTGGGCCGAGGCGGTCAACACCGCTTGCTATGCCATCAATCGGTTATATCTTCAGCGAATCCTCAAGAAGACATCCTATGAACTCCTCACCAGTAAAAAGCCTAATGTTTCATATTTTAGAGTCTTTGGTAGCAAATGCTTTATTCTTGTTAAAAGAGGTAGAAAATCTAAATTTGCTCCTAAGGCTGTAGAAGGCTTTTTACTTGGTTATGACTCAAACACAAGGGCATATAGAGTCTTTAACAAGTCCACTGGACTAGTTGAAGTTTCTTATGACATTGTGTTTGATGAGACTAACGGCTCTCAAGTAGAGCAAGTTGATCTTGATGAGCTAGATGATGAAGAGGCTCCATGCATCGCGCTAAGGAACATGTCCATTGGGAATGTGTGTCCAAAGGAATCCGAAGAACCTCCACAAGCACAAGATCAACCATCTTCCTCCATGCAAGCATCCCCACCAACCCAAGATGAGGATCAAGCTTAAGAGGACGAAAATAAAGATCAAGAAGAGGAGCCACCTCAAGAGGAGGACATTGATCAAGGGGGAGATGCTAATGATCAAGACAAGGAAGATAATGAAGATCCAAGGCCACCACACCCAAGAGTCCACCAAGCAATCCAACGAGATCACCCCATGAACACCATCCTCGACGATATTCATAAGGGGGTAACCACTCGATCTCGTGTTGCTCATTTCTGTGAACATTACTCTTTTGTTTCCTCTATTAAGCCACATAGGGTAGAGGAAGCACTTCAAGATTCGGATTGGGTGCTGGCAATGCAAGAGGAGCTCAACAACTTCACGAGGAATGAGGTATGGCATTTAGTTCCACGTCCTAACCAAAATGTTGTAGGAACCAAGTGGGTCTTCCACAACAAGCAAGATGAGCATGGTGTGGTGACAAGGAACAAAGCACGACTTGTGGCCAAGGGATATTCACAAGTCGAAGGTTTGGATTTTGGTGAAGCCTATGCACCCGTAGCTAGGCTTGAGTCAATTTGCATATTACTTGCCTATGCTACTTACCATGGCTTTAAGCTTTATCAAATGGACGTGAAGAGTGCCTTCCTCAATGGACCAATCAAGGAAGAGGTCTATGTTGAGCAACCTCTAGGCTTTGATGATAGTGAGTACCCTAACCATGTTTACAAACTCTCTAAGGCGCTTTATGGGCTCAAGCAAGCCCCAAGAGCAAGGTATGAATGCCTAAGAGATTTTCTTATCACTAATGGCTTCAAAGTCGGAAAGGCCGATCCTACTCTCTTTTCTAAAACAATTGAAAATGATTTGTTTGTATGCTAAATTTATGTTGATGATACCATATTTGGGTCTACTAACAAATCTATTTGTGAAGAGTTTAGTAGGATCATGATACAAAAATTCGAGATGTCTATGATGGGGGAGTTGAAGTATTTTCTAGGATTTCAAGTGAAACAACTCCAAGAGGGCACCTTCATCAGCCAAACGAAGTACATTCAAGACATTCTCACCAAGTTTGGGATGAAGGATGCCAAGCCCATCAAGACACCCATGGGAACCAATGGGCATCTCGACCTCGACACGGGAGGTAAATCCGTAGATCAAAAGATAATACCGATCGATGATAGGATCCTTACTCTATTTATGTGCATCTCGACCGGACATTATGCTTTCTGTTTGCATGTGTGCAAGATTTCAAGTCGATCCTAAGGAAGTTCACCTTAGGGCCGTAAAGAGAATCTTGAGATATCTAGTTCATACATCTAAGTTTGGCCTTTGAGACCCCAAGGGATCCTTTTTTGATTTATTAGGATATTCCGATGCTGATTGGGCAGGGTGTAAAATTGATAGGAAGAGCACATCAGGGACTTGTCAGTTTCTGGGAAGATCCCTGGTGTCTTGGGCTTCAAAGAAACAAAACTCAGTCACTGTTTCTACCGCCGAAGCCGAGTACATTGCCGCAGGCCATTGTTGCGCGCAATTGCTTTGGATGAGGCACACCCTTAGGGACTATGGCTACAAATTTAGCAAAGTCCCTCTCCTATGTGATAAAGAGAGTGCAATCCGCATGGCGGATAATCCCATTAAACACAGCCGCACTAAGCACATAGCCATTCGGTATCACTTTTTGAGAGATCACCAACAAAGGGGGATATCGAGATAGCCTATATTAACACCAAAAATCAATTAGCCGATATCTTTACCAAGCCACTAGATGAGAAAACCTTTACCAAACTTAGGAATGAGCTAAACATTCTTGATTCTCGGAATTTTGATTGACACTTTGCTCACATAGCTCATTTATATACCTATTTGATCATATCTCTTTTATGTCTATGACTAATGTGTATTCAAGTGTATTCTCATGCTTAGTCATAGAATTGAAAGGAAAATGGAGTATTCGGCAAAGAAGGCGCTTCCACTCAACTCCATTGATATTTGCCGATACTCCGCATTGCTCTCCACTTTGGTATAATCTTCACTCATACCTATTTGTTTGCCATTGGGGAGAAAGTAAAAGGGCTTATATTTCACTCACAAGTATCCGTTTTTGGCGATTCATGCCAAAGGGGGAGAAAGTATTAGCCCAAAGCAAAAGGACCGCACCACCATCGAATTTTAAAAAAATGAAGTTTTCAAAATTGATATCTTATTGTGTTCAAAAGGGGGAGAAAATTCTAGTATCCTCAAAAATTTGTAAAACCCTCTTGAACACTAAGAGGAGAATTTTATTCAGGGGGAGTTTTGTTTAAGTCAAAGGAAAAGCATTTGAAACAGGGGGAGAAAATTTCAAATCTTGAAAATGCTTCTTTCAATCTTATTCATATACCTTTGACTATTTGCAAAATGTTTTGAAAAGAATTTTACGAATGATTTGTAAAAACAAAACTAGTGGTGCAAGCGTGGTCCAAAATTTTAAATAAGAAGAAAACATCCATGCATATCTAGTAGAAATAATTATTGGTTTCATTCCAAGCAACCTTTGCACTTACCTTATGCAAACTAGTTCAATTCTGCACTTTTATATTTGCTTTGGTTTGTGTTGGCATCAATCACCAAAAAGGGGGAGATTGAAAGGGAAATAGGGTCAAACCTTTTCCTAAATGAATTTTGGTGGTTGAATTGCCCAACACAAATTATTGGACTAACCAGTTTGCTCTAGATTATGAGTTCTACAGGTGCCAAAGGTTCAACACAAACCAATATAAAGTCCAAGAAAGGGTTCAAATAAAAAGAGCAAAAGACAACTGTTGGGGGCCTTCGGCCTCCGAAGGTCCTCAAAAACATGATTTGACAATGTTTTCCAAGTGAAATATGTGAACAGGTATCTTCGGAATCGGGTCACGAGTATACAAGAGTATGGTCAAGACGAAGCTTGAGTAGGACGGAAGGCGATCATGACGAAGGATAAGATGATCACGAAGCTATGCGCAGAAAAAGCTTCGGTATGACAGCAGAAAAGGGGAACCGACTTATATGATGAAAAGCCAAATTAGACCTTGAAGAATCACTATAGAGTTATTGATAAATGTAAAGGGCATTAATGTAGTTCTCCACGGGCTGTGTCCTGTGTCTATAAATAGATGAACAGTGCTCCCGTACTGTTCATGCTGATTTGGCATTTGCTTTTCGCATCACGCCTGTACCTTTACTTTTCATCAATCCGAAGGTACATTTATAATTTGTTATTATGATTCTGATAATGCAAGATAAAAATAAGTTGATGATAATATCTGTATTATTATTCGTATTTCATATATGTATTCTTCTTCATCATCCATCGAACTTACGAAGGTCTCGTCCTTCATAACCTTTGTCCGGAATTCATTATATCCGAAGGGACATAATGTCTTGAAGGACGAAGGACTTAAACATTTAACACTTTTTATGTTGCCTTGTTCTTAACTCTTAGCATTTGAGAACAAGTCCCCAACATTGGCGCCCACCTCCGGTGAACTCACGTCCATTTTTTGAGTTTTGAACATCTTCGGCAAGCATCACCTTCGTCATGCCGCCGAGGAAAGCATCAGCCACAGGGGCTGCCACTCTGCAGCCGCTGGATCCCAATCAGGATGTCCTTTCTCTCAGGGAGGCCCGAAGCCAGAAGAGAAAGGCCACCAGTCCAAAGCCTCCGGAGGACGACTTGGATCAAGAAATCCAAAACTTGGAGATGCTCCATCAACAGGTCCAACGGAAGAAGGAAAAGATGGCTCGTCTAGCTGACCTACAAAGGCAGATAGACGAAGCCTCTGAAGAACTTCGTCATCTTGCTCAAGATGACCAAAACCGAAGGCCTCCGCGTAGAGAGCTTCATCAGGAGGGCTTCTACAACGAGGACGACTGGTATGAAGATTTCCATCATGGAAATTTTGCTTTTGATGATACTTCTCCTCTATCAACAGAACTGCAGGCTACACCTTGGCCACAGTTTTACAAGCCACCCCAGCTCCCCATGTACGACGGTCATTCAGACCCGAAGCAATTCTTGATGAGCTATGAAGCAACCATATCTTCGTATGGTGGCAACACGGCGGTCATGGCAAAGTCTTTCGTCATGGCTGTCAGGAGTGTTGCACAAATCTGGTACTCCTCTCTTCAGCCAGGGACAATCACCTCATGGCAAAAGCTGAAGGACATGTTGATAACCAGCTTCCAAGGGTTTCAAACGAAGCCAGTCACTGCTCAAGCTTTATTCCAGTGCACCCAGGACCACGAAGAATACCTTCAGGCGTATGTCCGAAGGTTCCTGCGTCTGAGGGCACAGGCACCAACAGTGCCCAATGAAATCATCATTGAGGCCATGATCAAGGGGCTTCGGTCGGGACCTTCAGCTCAGTACTTTGCCAGAAAGCCTCCTCAAACTTTGGAGAAGCTGCTCTAGAAGATGGACAAGTATATTCGAGCTGACAATGATTTTCGCCAAAGAAGGGAGGAAGCATTCAGGTTCTCTGAAATGACCAGGGGCTTCGGAGGAAGATTCCATCCGAGGCACGTCAGGTCAATTCACAACTCTACTCAAAGTGATGACAGAGGGAGTCAACAGCAAAGGCCACAGTGCTCCTCGCAAGCTTCGGGGCAGCAGCAAAGCTCTTTCCGGCCGCCAGCGCCAAGGGGCAGAGGCGCCAGGGGCTTCGGGGGAAGATTTGGGGATCAGCCAAGAAAAATTTACTGCCTATTCTGTGGTGAAGACAAGGGCCATACCACCAGGATGTGCCATGTTACCATCCAGAAGCAAAAGGAGATAGCAGAAGCTGCAGCGCAACAGAGTCAGCCGAAGCAAGTCATGCATACTGCTTCGTACCATTCGCCTTACATTCCAGAATATGTAGGCAATCACCCTGCAGTTTCTGTTGCTTCGGCAAGTCAACCCCAAGCATCTTGGCAACAGCCTCCACCGCCACCACCAATACAACGAGGTCAGTAGCCAGAAGGGAGTCAGCACACTCACCTTCAGCGGGACTTCAAAGAGGAGTCCGAAGCTCGCACAGTCAATAGCACTGTGCCGGAGTCGAAGCATATTTACTGACAAATATCCTACCTCGACAGCGGCTTTTCGCATTTTTGCATTTCAGTCTTACTTTCTTTTTAATAAGGAACAATTATGGGAAGTTTAAGTGCTTTTTATCGTTTTTTAATCTCTTGTAACAGTTTCGTTCTCTACCATAATAAAAATATGTCTTCTCCATAGGCTTAACTTGCCGAAGCATAAGAATTTATGGTGGCAAGGAGGACCTTCGAATTATCAAAAATTTGTTCTAAGGAATATAGTGCAATTTCTTCGAAGCAGCAAAAAGTCATTCCTAAGGGAGCGCAGTGTAAGTTTTCTGCTCAAAAGTCGTTCCGAAGTGAATGCAGAGCTTACAGCGAAAAATAAACGCTGATTCCGCTGAAAGTAAAAGGCGAAGAAGCTCCTAAGGGAGGCTTACAGCGAAAAATAAACGCTGATTCCGCTGAAGTAAAAGGCGAAGAAGCTCCTAAGGGAGGCTTACAGCGAAAAATAAACGCTGATTCCGCTGAAGTAAAAAGCAAAGAAGCTCCTAAGGGAGGCTTACAGTGAAAAATAAATGTCGACCTTCGGCAAATATCATTTTGCATAACATCACATCATTACATCATTTGCATAGCATAACATCATACATCATAGTGCATCAACAACGCAAGAAGGGGGGTCTCAATATTGATATCCGAAGATCGTTTTGAAGAAATAGTGACACGGCACAAACAATAGCCATTGAAGAGTTATATCTTCGTCAAACTTTGAGATGGAAAGATTTATTGATTATTGATTTTACAAGGATTGGCTACTGATTTTATGAGAACACGGATATTATTTACGAAGCATGAAAAGAAGGGAAGGTGTTTTTTCGCCGAAGGCTCAAAAACGGTATGTATATAATGTTTCATGCATCGTAAAGAATAGAACTATAAACAGCTAATATATTACATCCTAAGTTACACAATATTACACATGATTCTCAACAAACATTATATTCTAAATGTTTTTGCAACAGCATCTAATCTTCCCTTAAGACTACTTCTGCAGCTTCGTTTAGAAGCTGATCAACAACTCTATCCATGATGGCTTCAGCCATTCGTCTAATTTCGTCATCCCCCTTCGTGTGGGGGCCCGCAGATGACTCAGCAGGTTCTGAGGGAAGAGTAGATACGGATTTATTACTATTACAAACAGTGAACAAGTTCGAAATCAAAAAATTACAACAAAGAGTCAAAAACCACTAGTTAATACCTATTTGCCCTTCGGGCTCTGCGCTTTTCTCAGCGGCCTCTGCTACTTTTCTAGCATCATGAATGCCTTTTTCACTTTTTTGAATAATTTCTTGGGCCATTTCCCGGCCACCATTGTCCCAGATGTCGGTGAAAATTTTTCCACCAACCATGCTTGCTTCGGCCGAGGGGTCTTTTATATCTTCGGAGGATAAGGCAGCTTCAGATTGTGCCAAAGATTTTACATGTTCATAGCCTTTCCTCTCCAAAATAGTAGCAATCCCAATGGCACCCGAAAAGGCACATATGTCTCCGTAGCTATTCAAAATTTCCTCAAAGGTTTCAGCTTCGTGATTGATCCATTCAATCGGGCCTTCGGGGTTACTGTTGGGGACTTGTTCTCAAATGCTTCGAGTTAAGAACAAGGCAACATAGAAGATGTTAAACATTGAGGTCCTTCGTCCTTCGAAACATTACGCCCCTTCGGGAAATAATGCTTTAGGACGAAGGTCACAAGTGACATACCTTCGTAAATATAATAAATAATGCCGAAGGATTCATATAAAGCGTGAAATATAAATATCAACATAGGATCACTTCTATTTTATTAACATGGATAAATAGAAATGATTTCAAATTACAAATGTACCTCCGGTCTTGGGAGAAGGTAGAAGTACAAACGTAACGCAAAAGCCAATGCCAAGTCAGCGTGAACAGTACGGGAGTACTGTTCATCTATTTATAGACGCGGGACGCAGCCCACGTAAAATTACATCCATGTCCATTACATTTGTTAACGGTTTATGGAAATCTGTCGAGGCCCCCGAAGTCTTTTCATCTTTAAGTCGGTTCCCCTTTATGCCATCGCGCCGAAGCTTCCCTGCGCACAGCTTCGGCTGCCCTCGACCTTCGTCTGGTTCAGGCTTCGTCCTGGTCATGCTCCATATCCATAATTCTGAATCCGAAAATACCTGTTCATATAATCCACTTGGAAAACATTGTCAAATCATGTTTTTGAGGACCTTCGGAGGACGAAGGCCCCCAACAGTAGCCCCTCGCAATATTAATTTGTAAATAGTAAATTCAGATTGCGATATGGACGAAGGCCTTGAGCCGAAGGTCCGAAAAAACACCTTCCCTTTGCTAGAATAGCAACATTCACTGACAAGCGGGGCCTTTCAATTTTCAACGCCCTAGGCGTATAAATAAGATCACATAGCGAACTCATTTGGTACGCACACTTGCCTTTTGCTTCGGCCCACTAAAATTTTTAGCTCTTGTTCGTTAAGATTTGCTGGTCTTTTTGATTTCGAAGCTTCGACCTCGGGAACAATTTTTTAGCGCTCCCGAAGATGTCTGAAGGCAAGAAGATCCCTGCTGAGACGAAGCTGAAGATCCCTGCTGAGACGAAGCTGAGTCTCGAGGAGGAGAAAAATCTGGGGTTCCTGATAGCGATGGCAGAGACCAATACAGAGAAAATCACGAAGGAGATTCTCGAAGGTTTGTCCGAAGATACTGATGACAGCGACAGCTATGATGTGGAAAGTGGTGGGGAAGAGGCCGAAGATCGACCGTGGCGACCAAGCCACACAGTTTTTGGGAAAACGACCATCAAGCAGAGTCACATTGATAATATGAGGGGGCGATATTTCCGAGACATATCTATTGTGAGAGCTGATGCCGGGGAAAAAACTTCTCCCACCCCCGAAGAAGATGAAGTTGTGATTTTCCGAAGCTTCCTCAAGGCTGGGCTTCGATTCCCCCTGAGCAACTTTGTTGTTGAGGTACTAAAGACATTTCAAGTCCATCTGCATCAAATCACTCCCGAAGCCATCATAAGAATGGGAGTGTTTGTCTGGGCTGCGAGGAGCCAAGGTTTGGAACCGAACGCTAAAAGCTTCTGCAATATTCATGAGTTATTATACGAGACGAAGCCCTGGGGAAAGGAGCAATACCACAACAACTTTGGGTGCTACAGCTTCGGCGCCCGCTCCGGGTCAAGCTGTCCTGTGCCGACCTTTCGGAAGAGGTGGCCCGGAGCCTGGATGACTGAATGGTTTTATGTAAAGAATGATCTAAAAGCTCAAGAGAATGTGAAGAGTATCATTATGCACCCAATCTGGCAACGCTTCGGTCTTCGAAGGCCGAAGGTCGAAATGGACGAAGCCGCCGAAGAATGCCAAAGAGCCTTCGGGGTAGTCTGCTCGTTTATTGGGACAAGGGACTTGGTCCAAGAACACATTGCCTTCAGGGTATGGCCACTTGCAGAAAAGTGGGAAATGCCGAAGGAAACCATCAAAGAGTCCGACGAAGGCGGACTAGTCAGATTAAAGTACACATTCAAATATGCAGATAAATTTGTTGAACCTGATGATGATTGGCTGAAAAGCATTGAAACATTAAGGGGGTGTTTGGTTACCCCAAACTAAAATTTAGTCCCTGTCATATCGAATGTTTGAACCTCCGTTCCGGGTATTAAATGTAGTTGGATTATAAAACTAATTTGTCAGCCGAAGATTAAAAGACGAGACGAATCTAGTCCAGTTGGTTGGGTCTATATTTCATACTCATATTTAAAAGTCAAACGCTTGATGTGACCCGGGCTAAACTTTAGCAGGGGCAACCAAACGCCCCCTAAGTGATGAATTACTTGGGGCATATTCGAAGGCTGAAAATACTGCACTATCAGCAGCCTTCGGAGGCCGAAAAAAGAAGAGACTCAACCGAGTGTTTGATGCAGTCGGGTTCTTCTACCCTGATTATCGTTATCCCATCCGAAGGCAAAAAAGGAAAAACATAACCTCTGACAAAGAAGAAGCTGCAACTGCTCCTAGTGAGCCAGAACCGAAAGGAAAAAGGTTGAAGGTCCTCACACACCGACCACGCCATATTGAACCAGCTTCGGTGCCTGAGTTTACCGGAGAAACTTCTTCGGCCGCCGAAGCTGAACAGCCAACCTTGCTGCCAGAAATTGCAGAGATGGCCGAAGCGCCATCCACAGAAAAAATGAAAGAAACGAAAAATCCGACTAAGGAAAAAGCATCAGAAATTTTGAGTCCTGTAGCAAATGTCGAAGCAGCAAAAATCCAAAAGGGTACAATGGTGACCCCAAAAAGGAAGAGAATGGTAAATGTACTAGATGTCTTGGAGACAATTAAGTCTTCAAGCACAACTCCAAAAAAGAGTGTTGAAATTGCTGAAGCTTCTTCTGAAGCTCCGACGCAACAAGCTGAAGCTGAGGCTGGGCCTTCAGAGCCCTTCAAGGAGCAAACTTTGGAAGCCGAAGCAATAAAAATACCAGAACCAATTTTAGTTGAAGAAACTGACACTGCCATCCCCGAAGCGCCTGCCAGCATGTGTGATTACATCATACGACATGCTTCGGGGAAAAAACTATCTGAAGAAGAAAGTCATGAAGCTAACCATTATGCAAAGGAGCTAAAATATCCAAAGGGGGCAGTAATATTCAATGGGACAAATGAAGATGATTTCTTATACTGCCTGCCTGACAACAAAGAGCTATCTGTCTGCCGAGAGATGGCCAGGAGTATTGGTTTCCCGAAGCTTGAATCTGGATTAAGCGCCATGACGAAAGAAGATCTCGCAGACAGTCTTGCGTACAACAGCCTGAAGGTGCGGGAATTAAACGCTTGAAAAAACCCCCTTATTATTATTTTTTTACGCAACTCATTCCTTTTTTCTTATATGAATTCTTTTTCGTATAGGGCCTGATCCTAAGCAACGCGCTAAGAGCGCAAAAGAGCGCCGAAGATGAAAGTTATGAAATTGCGTTTAATAATTTACGCTCCGAAGTTATCAAACTGAGAAACGAAGCTTTGGAAAAAGATAAAATTCTGCTTACACTGGTAGATAAAGTGAAAAAAGACGAAGCTGCTTCAAAGGCCCAAACCGAAGCTCAAAAACGCGAGATTAAAGATCTTCAGAAACAGCTGGCTAGAGCTAAAGAGGAGCGCGCGCTTGAGGAAACGAAACGAGAACTTAGTGATTTTATGGTCAGCAAATTGGAATCAAGAGTTAAGGAGCTTCGCACATCTCAGGGGAAATGCTATGTTAAATCTATAGAATGCGTGAATAAAATTAAAACCAGCTTTGCTAGCGTCGGCGCCTTTTCCAGCGAAGAGAATTTTTCTCGAGGCAATCCCGAAGATCCGCTGGAATGGATTAGCCACGAAGCAGAGGCCTTCGAAGAGATTCTGAATAGTCGCGGCGACATATGCGCTTTTTCGGGCGCCAGAGGAATTGCTTCTGTCTTAGAGAAGAAAGGTTGCGGGCATATAAAATTTTTAGCTCAGTCCGAAGCTACCTTATCTTCCGAAGATATCAAGGACCCCTCGGCCGAAGCAAGCGTGGTTGGTGGCAAATTTTTTACTGATATCTGGAACGACGGCGGCCGAGGAATGGCGCAAGAGATCATCCAAAGAAGCGAGAAAGGCGTTCATGATGCTAGAAAAGTAGCAGAAGCTGCCGAAAGGAGTACGGAGCCCGAAAGACAATTAGGTACCAATTAGTCGTTCTTGTTGCGTTGTAATTTTCATTTTAAACTTTGCTCGCGATTTGTAAAAGTAATGAAGAAGTGTTCTCTTCGCTCAGAAACTGTTGAACCAACTGCCGACCCCCACACAAAAGGGGATGAAGAAATTAAACAGATGGCCGAAACTATCATGGACAAGGTTGTTGACCAACTTCTGAATGAAGCCGCCGAAGCAGTATTAAGAGAAGATTAGATGCTATTTTGGAAAAAACATTTAAAGTGTAATCTATGCAGCACTTTGTACATTTGAATGTAATATACAAGTCTCTTTTCATTATTGAATTCTTTACGATGCATGAAACTTTAAATACGTACCATTTTTGAGCCTTCGGCGAAAAAACACCTTCCCTTCTTTTCATGCTTCGTGAAGAAGACATTCTTCGTTAAAATTACTCTGATGAATGATATCCATGCTTCGTGAAAACATTCTCCGAAGCTATATTCCGAAGCTATACAACTTTGATATTGATCTGATAAAATTCGCCCACGTTTCGTAAAAATATTCTTCAAAAGTGTATTCCGAAGCTATACAATTTCGATGTCACTTTCTCAAAGCATCCTTTCGAAGGTTGAGAGTATCCCCTTCTCTTGCCAAATGCAATATGATGTATGATGCTTATGCTATGCAAAATGATGTGATGATGTTATGTTATGCATGTGTCATTTGTTCCGAAGATACACATAAAATATATTCGTAAGCTCTGCATTCCCTTAGGAACGTCTTTGGAGCTTCTTCGTCTTTTACTTAGACGGTTTCAGCGTTGACTTTTCGCTGTAAGCCTCCCTTAGGAGCTTCTTCGCCTTTTACTTAGGCGGTATCAGCGTTGACTTTTCGCTGTAGGCTCTGCATTCCTTTAGGAACGACTTCTGAGCAGAAAACTTACACTGCGCTCCCTTTGGAACGGCTTTTTGTGACTTCATAAACTTACTCTGCGTTCCTTAGAACGACTTTCTGCTACTCCGAAGGATTTTTGATCCGAAGGTCCTCCTTGGTAACGGAAAAAGTTTTAGGCTTCAGCAACTTAGGCTTGTGGAGCAAATAGATTTTCCTCGTAGGAAACAACGAAATTATTACATGAAAACTATCAATGTTTTTTGCCTCACAGAAAATAAAACTGAATAGAAAAGACTGCTGTCAAAGGTAGGATATGTCAATAAATGTGCTTCGACTCTGGCACAGTGCTATTGACTGTGCGAGCTTCGGACTGTTCTCTGAAGTCCCTCTGATGTGGGGCGTATTGACTCCCTTCTGGCTGTTGACCTTGCTGCAATGGAGGTGGAGACGGAGGCTGCTGCCAGGAAGCTTGAGGTTGACTTGCCGAAGCTACAGAAGCTGCAGGGTGGTTGTCTATGTATTGTGGGATATAAGGCGGATGATACGAAGCAGTATGCATGACCTGCTTCGGCTGAGCTTGTTGAGATGCAGCTTCGGCTATTTCCTTTTGCTTCTGGATTGTAACGTGGCACGTCCTAGTGGTATGGCCCTTGCCTTCTCCACAGAACAAGCAAAACAGTCTCCTTGGCTGATCTCCGAATCTTCCGCCGAAGCCCCTGGCGCCTCTGCCTCTTGGAGCTGGTGGCCGGAAGGAGGTTTGTTGTTGCCCCGAAGCCTGTGAGGAGCACTGCGGCCTGTTTTGCTGACTCCCCTTATCATCATTCTGAGTGTTGTGGATGGAACGGACATGCCTCGGGTAGTATCTTCCTCCGAAGCCCCTGGTCATTTCAGAAAATCTGAAGGCCTCCTCCCTTCTTTGGCGAAAGTCATTGTCAGCACGAATGTACTCATCCATCTTTTGGAGCAATTTCTCCAGGGTCTGAGGAGGCTTCCGAGCAAAGTATTGAGCTGCAGGTCCAGGACGAAGCCCCTTGATCATGGCTTCGATAACGATTTCATTGGGCACCGTTGGTGCCTGCGCCCTCAATCGTAAGAACCTTCGGACATACGCCTGAAGGTATTCTTCGTGATCCTGAATACACTGGAAGAGGGCTTGAGCTGTGACCGGCTTCGTTTGAAATCCTTGAAAGCTGGTCAGTAACATATCCTTCAGCTTCTGCCATGAAGTGATTGTTCCTGGCCGAAGAGAGGAATACCAAGTCTGAGCAACATTCCTGACGGCCATAACGAAAGACTTCGCCATGACTGCAGCATTGCCCCCGTACGAAGACACTGTTGCTTCGTAGCTCATCAAGAATTGCTTCGGGTCGGAGTGGCCGTCAAACATGGGAAGCTGGGGTGGCTTATAGGATGGAGGCCAAGGTGTAGCCTGCAGCTCAGCAGACAGAGGAGAAGCATCATCGAAAACAAAATTTCCCTGATGGAAATTATCATACCAGTCATCTTCGTTGACGAAGCCCTCCTGATGAAGGTCTTTCTGATGAGGCCTTCTGTTCTGCTCATCGTGAGTGAGATGGCGAACTTCCTCAGAGGCTTCGTCTATTTGCCTTTGCAACTCAGCTAGGCGGGCCATCTTCTCCTTCTTCCTCTGCACTTGTTGATGTAGCATCTCCATCTCTCTGATTTCTTGGTCTAGCTCTTCTTCCTCAAGCGTCGGGCTGACGGCTTTTCTCTTCTGGCTTCGGGCCTCCCGAAGAGAGACGGTCTCCTGGTTGTGGTCCAGCGGTTGTAGTGCTCCTGCCCCAGTCGCTGAAGCTTTCTTCGGCGCCATAGCGAAGGTCTATAGCTTCCGAAGGTGTTCACAAAAACTCGAAGTGGAAGTGAGTTCACCCACGGTGGGCGCCAATGTTGGGGACTTGTTCTCAAATGCTTCGAGTTAAGAACAAGGCAACATAGAAGATGTTAAACATTGAGGTCCTTCGTCCTTCGAAACATTACGCCCCTTCGGGAAATAATGCTTTAGGACGAAGGTCACAAGTGACATACCTTCGTAAATATAATAAATAATGCCGAAGGATTCATATAAAGCGTGAAATATAAATATCAACATAGGATCACTTCTATTTTATTAACATGGATAAATAGAAATGATTTCAAATTACAAATGTACCTCCGGTCTTGGGAGAAGGTAGAAGTACAAACGTAACGCAAAAGCCAATGCCAAGTCAGCGTGAACAGTACGGGAGTACTGTTCATCTATTTATAGACGCGGGACGCAGCCCACGTAAAATTACATCCATGTCCATTACATTTGTTAACGGTTTATGGAAATCTGTCGAGGCCCCCGAAGTCTTTTCATCTTTAAGTCGGTTCCCCTTTATGCCATCGCGCCGAAGCTTCCCTGCGCACAGCTTCGGCTGCCCTCGACCTTCGTCTGGTTCAGGCTTCGTCCTGGTCATGCTCCATATCCATAATTCTGAATCCGAAAATACCTGTTCATATAATCCACTTGGAAAACATTGTCAAATCATGTTTTTGAGGACCTTCGGAGGACGAAGGCCCCCAACAGTTACCCCTTGTGAAGTTTTCCTCACTCGAGAATGCGCCAACGCTGGCGAAGCTAGTTTTATTTTCTTAACGCATTCTATAGATTTGTCATAGCACCTTTTCTTGGATGCACGAAGCTCTTCAACGTTTCCTTCTAAATGATTTGCCCATTGATCGCTAAGTTCTCGTTTCGTCTCTTCAAGTATGTGTTCTTCTTTAGCTCTGGCTAATTGTTTCCGAAGATCCTCGATTTCGTGCTTCTGAGCCTCAGCTTGAGCTTTAGAAGTAGCTTCGTCTTCCTTTATCTTATCCACCAATGTAAGCAGAATTTTATCTTTTTCCAAAGCTTCGTTCCTCAGCTTAATAACCTCTGGTCGTAGGTTGTTGAAAGCAATATTATAGCTCTCGTCTTCAGCATTCCTTTGCGCTCTCAAAGCGTTGCTAAGTATTAAACCCTATATGAAAGGAATTAGTATAAGAATAAAAGAATAATTCAAAAATTATAAATTTCCAAATATACAATTTTCATACCTTCAGACTATTATATGCGAGGCTATCTGCAAGATCGTCCTTTATCATAGCGCAGAGGCCAGCTTCAAGCTTCGGGAACCCCATACTTCTAGCCATCTCCCGGCAGATGGATAATTCTTTGTTATCTGGGAGACAGTATAAGAACTCATCTTCGTCTGTGCCATTAAATACTAAGGCCCCCTTTGGATACTTCAGTTCTCGGACATAGTGATTAGCTTCAAAAATCTCTTCTTCAGATAATCTTTTTCCCGAAGCATGTCGTACAATATAATCGAGGGCTTTGGAGGATGCTTCGGGGGCAGCAGTGCCAGTTTCTTCAACCAAAATTGGATCTGCCATTTTTGTTTCTTCGACTTCCAAGGATTTTACCTTGGTGGGCTCTGAAGGCCCAGCTTCAGTTTCAGATTGTTGCTTTGAAGGTTCGGCAACAAAGGCTTCAGTATGCACTTCGGAAGTTTCAACAATTTTCTTCGGAGTTGTGCTTGAAGACTTAATTGTCTCTAAAACATCCAGCACATTAACCATCCTTTTTCTTTTCGGGGTCACTGCTGGACCCTTTTGGCTTTTTGCTGCCTCAATTTTTTCTGAAGGACTTAAAACTTCTGATGTCTTTGTTTCTTCAGTCTTCGGTTCTTCTGTTTTTTCCATTGCTGGCACTTCGGCCAGCTCTTCGATTTTTGACAGTGGAGTTGGTTCTTTAGCTTCTGTGGCCGAAGAGGTCTCACCGATAAACTCAGGCACTGTGGCCGGTTCAATATACCGCGGCCGGTGTGTGAGAACTTTTACCCTTTTCCTCTTCGGCGCCGGCTCGCTAGGAGCGGCTGAAGCAGTTTCCTTCGCAGAAGATGTATTCTTTCTTTTTTGACCCCGCATTGGATAACGATAGTCGGGGTAAACAAACCCAATTGCATCAAATACTCGGTTAAGTCTCTTCTTCTTTCGGCCTCCGAAGGCCGCTGATAATGCAGTATCTTCGGCCTTTGAGTATACCCCAAGCAATTCGTCACTTATGGCCTCAATACTTTTCAACTAGTCATCATCTGGCTCAACGAACTTATCTCGGTATTTGAATGTGTATTTTAGCCTGACTAGTCCACCTTCGTCAGTTTCTTTAATGGTCTCCTCCGGCATTTCCCACTTTTCCACAAGTGGCCATACTCTGAAAGCAATGTGTTCTTGGACCAAATCCCTTGTCCCAATAAAAGAGCAAACAACGCCGAAGGCTCTCTGGCATTCTTCGATTGCTTCATTCATCTCCACCTTTGGCTTCCGGAGGCCGAAGCGTTGCTAGATAGGGCGCATAATGATACCTTTAATATCTTCCCGTGATTTCAAGTCATTTTTCACATAAAACCATTCCGTCATCCAGTCGCCGGGCCACCTCTTTCGAAAGGTTGGCACGGGGCAGCTTGACCTAGACCGAGCGCCGAAGCTGTAGCAGCCAAAATTGTTGTGATACTGCTCTTTACCCCAGGGTTTTGTCTCATACAATAGCTCATGCATGTTGCAGAAGCTTTTTGCATTAGGTTCCAAACCTTGGCTCCTCACGGCCCACACAAAGATATTCATCCTTATGATTGCCTCGGGGGTAAGTTGGTGAAGGTAGATTTCAAATATCTTCAGTATTTCCACGACAAAACTGCTCAAGGGAAATCGCAGTCCAGCCTTTAAGAAGCTTCGGAATATCACGACTTCATTTTCCTCGGGAGTCGGACAAGTCTTCTCTCCTTTGTCAGCCCTCACAACAGACAAGTCCCAAAAATATCTGCCCCTCATATTGACAAGATGATTTTCTTTAATACTGGATTTACCGAAAACCGCATGGCTTGGTCGCCAAGGTCGATCTTCGGAATCTTCACCGCCACTATCCACATCATAACTGTCACTGTCACCAGTATCTTCAGATAAACCCTCCAAAATCTCCCTAGTAATCTTCTCTGTATTAGTCTTTGATATTGATTCAAGAAAGCCCAGATGCATCTCCTCAGAAAGGCTTAGCTTTGAATCACCAACAACTTTTCTATCTTCAGACATCTTCGCAAACGCTGAGAAAGTGCTCTCGAAACCGAAGCTTAAAAATTTAAAAAGCCAAGCAAGTGTTGTTGCGCGAAGGCTAAAAGTTGGGTGAGTAAAAGCAGATGGCAAGGGAGCGTGCCAAATAAACTGGTGGTGAGCTCTTATTTATACACCTAGTGCGTTGAAAATTGGAGGGTCCTGCTTGTCAAAGACTGTTGCTATTCTAGCAAAGGGAAGGTGTTTTTTCGGACTTTCGGCTTAAAGCCTTCGTCCATGTCGCAATATGAATTTATCATTCCAGCAAATTAATATTGCGAGGGGCTACTGTTGGGGGCCTTCGGCCTCCGAAGGTCCTCAAAAACATGATTTGACAATGTTTTCCAAGTGAAATATGTGAACAGGTATCTTCGGAATTGGGTCACGAGTATACAAGTATATGGTCAAGACGAAGCTTGAGTAGGACGGAAGGCGATCATGACGAAGGATAAGATGATCACGAAGCTATGCGCAGAAAAAGCTTAGGTATGACAGCAGAAAAGGGGAACCGCCTTATATGATGAAAAGCCAAATTAGACCTCGAAGAATCACTATAGAGTTATTGATAAATGTAAAGGGCATTAATGTAATTCTCCACGGGCTGTGTCCTGTGTGTATAAATAGATGAACAGTGCTCCGATACTGTTCACACTGATTTGGCATTTGCTTTTCGCATCACGCCTGTACCTTTACTTTTCATCAATCTGAAGGTACATTTATAATTTGTTATTATGATTCTGATAATGCAAGATAAAAATAAGTTGATGATAATATCTGTATTATTATTCGTATTTCATATATGTATTCTTCTTCATCATCCATCGAACTTACGAAGGTCTCTTCCTTCATAACCTTCGTCCGGAATTCATTATATCTGAAAGGGAAATGTGCCCTTGGGCCATTTCTAAGTGTTTTGGTGATTTAGTGTCCAACACAAGTGCCTAAGTGTAAAGAGGTGGACAAAGTACAAATCAAGGATAAAGGTATGTTTCTCAGCCTTAGTACATTATTTTATGGACTAATGTATTGTGTCTAAGTGCTGGAAACAGGAAAAATCCAATTATAAATGTCTTGGCTCGAGCAGCCAAGACTCTGCTGAGTCTGGGAGCACCGGACTGTCCGGTGGTGCACCGGACAGTGTCCGGTGCGCCAGGCTGGCTCGAGCGAAGTGGCCGCTCTCGGGAATTCACCGGCGACGTACAACTAAAATTCACCGGACTGTCCGGTGTGCACCGGACTGTCCGGTGAGCCAACGGTCGGCCGGGCCAACGGTCGGCCGCGCAATCTGCGCGGGACACGTGGCCGAGCCAACGGCTAGAAGATGGCACCGGACTGTCCGGTGTGCACCGGACATGTCCGGTGCGCCAACGGCTCTTAGGCTGCCAACGGTCGGCTTCGCTATTTAAGGAAGGAAATCGGGCACCGGACAGTGTCCGGTGTGCACCGGACTGTCCGGTGCGCCAGTCGACAGAAGGCAAGATCAGCCTTCCAAGATTGCTCCCAACGGCTCCTAGCTGCCTTGGGGCTATAAAAGGGACCCCTAGGCGCATGGAGGAGGACACCAAGCATCTCCTAATCATTTCTAAGCACCAAGACATCGATTTCGTGCATTCTTTTCATTGTGATAGCATATAGAGCTCTAGTGGAGTTGTGAACTCATTGAGTTGTGTTGCGAGCTCTTGTTGCGACTTGTGTGCGTGTTGACACTCTGATTCTTGTGTCTTGTGTGTGTTGCTAATCCCTCCCTTGCTCCGTGTTCTTTGTGAATTTCAAGTGTAAGGGCGAGAGGCTCCAAGTTGTGGAGATTCCTCGCAAACGGGATTGAGATAAAGCAAGCAAAACACCGTGGTATTCAAGTGGGTCTTTGGACCGCTTGAGAGGGGTTGATTGCAACCCTCGTCCGTTGGGACGCCACAACGTGGAGTAGGCAAGCGTTGGTCTTGGCTGAACCATGGGATAACCACCGTGACATCTCTGTGATTGACTTATTGTGGTTATTGTGTTTTGACTCCTCTCTAGCCACTTGGCAATTATTGTGCTAACGATTAACCAAGTTTTGTGGCTTAAGTTTTTGAAGTTTCACAGGATCACCTATTCACCCCCCCCCTCTAGGTGCTCTCAATTGGTATCAGAGCCGTTCTCTTCAAGAAAGGGACTAACCGCCCGAAGAGATGGATCCTAAGGGCAAGGGGATGGTGATCAACGACAAGGAGAAGGAGTCCTTCGTCAACGAGCCCATTGATGACAGGCCCACCGACTCGGGCTCGGGCCACAAAAGAAAAGACGGGAGGAAGAAGAAGACAAGGCGCATCAACGAAATTGTCTACTACGACAGCGACGAATCTTCCTCCTCCTAAAAGGACAACGACGACTACGACAGACGAAAGACGGTTAACTCAAACTTTTCTTTCGATTATTCGCGCATTCCGCATAGCTCAAATGCTCAATTGCTCCCCATTCCACTTGGCAAGCCCCCTCACTTTGATGGAGAGGACTACGGATTTTGGAGCCACAAAATGCGTACTCACCTGTTTTCTCTCCATCCAAGCATTTGGGAGATTGTGGAAAGTGGAATGAAATTTGATAGCTCGGATAGCCCTGTGTTTATTAATGAACAGATTCATAAAAATGCACAAGCTACTACTGTGTTGCTAGCCTCTTTGTGCAGGGACGAGTATCACAAGGTGAGCGGCTTGGATAATGCCAAGCAGATCTAGGACACCCTCAAGATCTCTCATGAGGGGAACGACGTCACCTTGCTCACCAAAATGGAGTTGGTGGAGGGCGAGCTTGGAAGGTTCGCGATGATAAGGGGCGAGGAGCCAACTCAAACATACAACCGGCTCAAGACCCTTATCAACAAAATAAGGAGCTACGGAAGCACACGATGGACGGACCACGACGTCGTCCGACTGATGCTAAGGTCCTTTACCGTTCTTGATCCTCATTTGGTGAATAATATTCGTGAGAATCCCAGGTACACCAAAATGTCGCCCGAAGAAGTCCTCGGAAAATTCGTTAGCGGGCGAATGATGATCAAGGAGGCGAGGTACGTGGACGACGCCTTGAATGGTCCGATCAACGAGCCGCAACCCCTTGCTCTCAAGGCAACAAGAAGCAAGGAGGCGCTACCTAGCAAGGTGGCACAGATTGAGGCGGCCGGACTTAATGATGAAGAGATGGCCCTAATTATCAAAAGATTCAAGACGGTGCTTAAGGGTCGCAAGGGACAGCCAAGCAAGACCAAAGCCAAGGGGAAGCGCTCATGCTTCAAATGCGGTAAGCTTGGTCATTTTATTGCTAACTGTCCCGACAATGATAGTGAACAGGACCAAGGGAGCAAGAGGGAGAAGAAGAAGGCATACAAGAAGGCAAAGGGTGAGGCACATCTAGGCGAGGAGTGGGATTCGGATTGCTCCTCCTCCGACTCCGACAATGAGGGACTCGCCGCCACCGCTTTCAACAAGTCATCCCTCTTCCCAAACGAGCGTCACACTTGCCTCATGGCAAGGGAGAAGAAAGTAAGCACTCATGATACTAGTACTTATGCTTCTTCAAGTGAGGATGAGTCTAGGGATGATGATGAGATAGATTACTCATGCTTATTCAAAGGATTAGATAGATCTAAAATTGATAAGATTAATGAGTTGATTGATGCCTTGAATGATAAGAATATGCTTTTAGAAAAGCAAGAGGATTTGTTGTATGAAGAACATGATAAATTTGTAGAAGCACAAAAGTCTCTTGCTCTAGAAATTAAAAGGAATGAAATGCTCTCTAGTGAATTGTCTTCTTGTCATGAAACGATTGCTACATTAAAAGGTTTTAATGATGATTTAAATGCTAAACTAGAAGTAGCTAGTAAATCTAATTCTTGTGTAGAAATTGTTGAAACTTGTAATAGGTGTAAAGATTTTGACATTGATGCTTGTAGTGATCATTTAGTTTCAATTTCCAAATTAAATGAGGAATTAGCTAGTCTTAATGCCCAACTTAAGACTAGCAAGAATGAATTTGACAAGTTAAAATTTGCAAGGGATGCCTATACGATTGGTAGACACCCCTCAATTAAGGATGGACTTGGCTACAAGAGGGAAGCCAAGAACTTGACAAGCCATAAGGCTCCCATCTCCGCCAAGGAGAAAGGGAAGGCCCCTATGGCTAGTAGTGTGCAAAAGAACCATGCCTTTATGTACCATGATAGGAGACAATCTAGAAATGCTTATAGGAGTTGTAATGCATATAATGCCTTTGATTCTCATGCCATGTTTGCTTCTAGTTCTTCTTATGTGCATGATAGAAATGTTGGTAGGAGAAATATTGTTCATAATATGCCTAGGAGAAATGTTGTTAATGTTCCTAGGAAAGTAAATAAACCTTCTACAATATATCATGCTTTAAATGCTTCTTTTGCTATTTGTAGAAAGGATAGGAAGATAGTTGCTAGAAAATTAGGGGCAAGATGCAAGGGAGACAAAACTTGCATCTGGGTCCCTAAGGATATTTGTGCTAACCTTGTAGGACCCAACATGAGTTGGGTACCTAAGACCCAAGCCTAAATTTGCCTTGCAGGTTTATGCATCCGGGGGTTCAAGCTGGATTATTGACAGCGGATGCACAAACCATATGACGGGGGAGAAGAAGATGTTCTCCTCCTATGTCAAAAACAAAGATTCCCAAGATTCAATAATATTCGGTGATGGGAATCAAGGCAAGGTAAAAGGGCTAGGTAAAATTGCAATCTCCAATGAGCACTCTATCTCTAATGTGTTTTTAGTAGAGTCTCTTGGATATAATTTACTATCTGTTAGTCAATTATGTAATATGGGATATAATTGTTTATTTACAAATGTAGATGTGTCTGTCTTTAGAAGATGTGATGGTTCACTAGCTTTTAAGGGTGTACTAGACGGCAAACTTTACTTAGTTGATTTTGCAAAAGAAGAGGCCGGTCTAGATGCATGCTTAATGGCTAAGACTTGCATGGGCTGGTTGTGGCATCGCCGCTTAGCACATGTGGGGATGAAGAACCTCCACAAGCTTCTAAAGGGAGAACACGTGATAGGTCTAACCAATGTTCATTTCGAAAAAGATAGACCTTGTGCAGCTTGTCAAGCAGGTAAACAAGTGGGAGGAGCACATCACAGCAAGAATGTGATGACCACGTCAAGACCTCTGGAGCTGCTGCATATGGACCTCTTCGGACCCGTCGCCTATCTGAGCATAGGAGGAAGTAAGTATGGTCTAGTTATTGTTGATGACTTTTCCCGCTTCACTTGGGTGTTCTTTTTGCAGGATAAGTCTAAAACCCAAGGGACCCTCAAGCGCTTCCTAAGGAGAGCTCAAAATGAGTTTGAGCTCAAGGTGAAGAAGATAAGGAGCGACAACGGGTCCGAATTCAAGAACCTTCAAGTGGAGGAGTTCCTTGAGGAGGAGGGGATCAAGCACGAGTTCTCCGCTCCCTACACACCTCAGCAAAATGGTGTGGTAGAGAGGAAGAACAGGACGCTCATTGATATGGCAAGGACTATGCTTGGAGAGTTCAAGACCCCCGAGTGTTTTTGGTCGGAAGCCGTGAACACGGCTTGCCACGCCATCAACAGGGTCTATCTTCACCGCCTCCTCAAGAAGACCTCATACGAGCTGCTTATTGGTAACAAACCCAATATATCGTACTTTCGTGTATTTGGAAGTAAATGCTACATTCTAGTGAAGAAGGGTAGGAATTCCAAATTTGCTCCCAAAGCTGTAGAAGGGTTTTTCTTAGGTTATGATTCAAATACAAAGGCGTATAGGGTCTTCAACAAATCATCGGGTTTGGTTGAAGTCTCTAGCGACGTTGTATTTGATGAGACTAATGGCTCTCCAAGAGAGCAAGTTGTTGATCTTGATGATGTAGATGAAGAAGACGTTCCAACGGCCGCGATACGCACCATGGCGATTGGAGATGTACTGCCTCAGGAACATTTGGAGCAAGATCAACCGTCTTCCTCAACTATGGTGCATCCCCCAACCCAAGATGATGAACAGGTACCTCAAGTGGAGGCGCATGATCAAGGGGGAGCACAGGATGTTCAAATTGAAGAGGAAGAAGCACCTCAGGCACCTCCAACCCAAGTTCGAGCGACAATTCAAAGGGATCATCCCGTCGACCAGATATTGGGTGATATTAGCAAGGGAGTAACTACTCGTTCAAGATTAGTTAATTTTTGTGAGCATTACTCTTTTGTCTCTTCTATTGAGCCTTTCAGGGTAGAAGAGGCCTTGCTAGATCCGGACTGGGTGTTGGCCATGCAGGAGGAACTCAACAATTTCAAGCGCAATGAAGTTTGGACACTGGTGCCTCGTCCCAAGCAAAATGTTGTGGGAACCAAGTGGGTGTTCCGCAACAAACAGGATGAGCACGGGGTGGTGACAAGGAACAAGGCTCGGCTTGTGGCAAAAGGTTATGCCCAAGTCGCAGGTTTGGACTTTGAGGAGACATTCGCTCCTGTGGCTAGGCTAGAATCAATTCGTATCTTGCTAGCATATGCCGCTCACCATTCTTTCAGGTTGTACCAAATGGATGTGAAGAGCGCTTTCCTCAATGGGCCGATCAAAGAGGAGGTGTACGTGGAGCAACCCCCTAGCTTTGAGGATGAACGGTACCCCGACCACGTGTGTAAGCTCTCTAAGGCGCTCTATGGACTTAAGCAAGCCCCAAGAGCATGGTATGAATGCCTTAGAGACTTTTTAATTGCTAATGCTTTCAAGGTTGGGAAAGCCAATCCAACTCTTTTTACTAAGACTTGCGATGGTGATCTTTTTGTATGCCAAATTTATGTCGATGACATAATATTTGGTTCTACTAATCAAAAGTCTTGTGAAGAGTTTAGCAGGGTGATGACGCAGAAATTCGAGATGTCGATGATGGGCGAGTTGAACTACTTCCTTGGGTTCCAAGTGAAGCAACTCAAGGACGGCACTTTCATCTCCCAAACGAAGTACACGCAAGACTTGCTAAAGCGGTTTGGGATGAAGGATGCCAAGCCCGCAAAGACGCCGATGGGAACCGACGGACACACCGACCTCAACAAAGGTGGTAAGTCCGTTGATCAAAAAGCATACTGGTCCATGATAGGTTCTTTGCTTTATTTATGTGCTAGTAGACCGGATATTATGCTTAGCGTATGCATGTGTGCTAGATTTCAATCCGATCCTAAGGAGTGTCACTTAGTGGCTGTGAAGCGAATTCTTCGATATTTAGTCGCTACGCCTTGCTTGGGGATCTGGTATCCAAAGGGGTCTAACTTTGACTTGATTGGGTACTCAGATTCCGACTATGCTGGATGTAAGGTCGATAGGAAGAGTACATCGGGGACGTGCCAATTCTTAGGAAGGTCCCTGGTGTCATGGAATTCTAAGAAACAAACTTCCGTTGCCCTATCCACCGCTGAGGCCGAGTACGTTGCCGCAGGACAGTGTTGTGCGCAACTACTTTGGATGAGGCAAACCCTCCGGGACTTTGGCTACAATCTGAGCAAAGTCCCACTCCTATGTGATAATGAGAGTGCTATCCGAATAGCGGAAAATCCTGTTGAGCACAGCCGCACAAAGCACATTGACATCCGGCATCACTTTTTGAGAGACCACCAGCAAAAGGGAGATATCGAAGTGTTTCATGTTAGCACCGAGAACCAGCTAGCCGATATCTTTACCAAGCCTCTAGATGAGAAGACCTTTTGCAGGCTGCGTAGTGAGCTCAATATCTTAGATTCGCGAAACTTGGATTGAATTATAGCATACATGTGTTTATGCCTTTGATCATGTTCATTCTGCATTTTGTTGCTTATTGTGGTGCTCAAGTTGTACAAACACTCCCTGGACCTCACAAGTCCTGTTTGCAAGTGATGCACATATTTAGGGGGAGCTGTGCTACAACTTGACCCTTTGAAACTAACCATGTACTTGAGTTTGGTTGTTTTAGTCTCCAAGGAGAATTGAAAGGGAAAAGGTGGACTTGGACCATGCAAGACTTCCACTGCACTCCGATGAAAAAGTGTAACTTTTCCAAGTTCATCTTTATACTCTCACTGCCTTTGTGTTCTTATTTGAAGATTTTGGTAAGGCAATGGGGTTAAAGGGCCAAGATTGATCCCGTTTTGGTGCTTGATGCCAAAGGGGGAGAAAATAAAGGCCAAAGCAATAAATGGATCAGCTACCACTTGAGAAATTTTGAAAATAGTAGACTAGAGCTTTTGGTTTGTCAAAACTCTTTTATTGTCTCTTATGTCAAAAGTTGGCCTCTTGTGGGGAGAAGTGTTGATTATGGGAAAAAGGGGGAGTTTTTGAAATCCTTGATCAAATTTCTTTGGAAAACCTCTCTTTATGTCTCTACAAGTGGTTTTGACTTAGAGATAGGAAATTGAGTTTGATTTGCAAAAACAAACCAAGTGGTGGCATAGAGTGATCCATATATGTCAAAATTGAATCAAAATAATTTTGAGTTCTTATTTGATTTGATTTTGTACTTGTTCTACTTGCTTTATGTTGTGTTGGCATAAATCACCAAAAAGGGGGAGATTGAAAGGGAAATGTGCCCTTGGGCCATTTCTAAGTGTTTTGGTGATTTAGTGTCCAACACAAGTGCCTAAGTGTAAAGAGGTGGACAAAGTACAAATCAAGGATAAAGGTATGTTTCTCAGCCTTAGTACATTATTTTATGGACTAATGTATTGTGTCTAAGTGCTGGAAACAGGAAAAATCCAATTATAAATGTCTTGGCTCGAGCAGCCAAGACTCTGCTGAGTCTGGGACTAAAATTCACCGGACTGTCCGGTGTGCACCGGACTGTCCGGTGTGCACCGGACTGTCCGGTGAGCCAACGGTCGGCCGCGCAATCTGCGCGGGACACGTGGCCGAGCCAACGGCTAGAAGATGGCACCGGACTGTCCGGTGTGCACCGGACATGTCCGGTGCGCCAACGGCTCTCAGGCTGCCAACGGTCGGCTTCGCTATTTAAGGAAGGAAATCGGGCACCGGACAGTGTCCGGTGTGCACCGGACTGTCCGGTGCGCCAGTCGACAGAAGGCAAGATCAGCCTTCCAAGATTGCTCCCAACGGCTCCTAGCTGCCTTGGGGCTATAAAAGGGACCCCTAGGCGCATGGAGGAGGACACCAAGCATCTCCTAATCATTTCTAAGCACCAAGACATCGATTTCGCGCGTTCTTTTCATTGTGATAGCATATAGAGCTCTAGTGGAGTTGTGAACTCATTGAGTTGTGTTGCGAGCTCTTGTTGCGACTTGTGTGCGTGTTGACACTCTGATTCTTGTGTCTTGTGTGCGTTGCTAATCCCTCTCTTGCTCCGTGTTCTTTGTGAATTTCAAGTGTAAGGGCGAGAGGCTCCAAGTTGTGGAGATTCCTCGCAAACGGGATTGAGATAAAGCAAGCAAAACACCGTGGTATTCAAGTGGGTCTTTGGACCGCTTGAGAGGGGTTGATTGCAACCCTCGTCCGTTGGGACGCCACAACATGGAGTAGGCAAGCGTTGGTCTTGGCCGAACCACGGGATAACCACCGTGCCATCTCTGTGATTGACTTATTGTGGTTATTGTGTTTTGACTCCTCTCTAGCCACTTGGCAATTATTGTGCTAACGATTAACCAAGTTTTGTGGCTTAAGTTTTTGAAGTTTCAAAGGATCACCTATTCACCCCCCCTCTAGGTGCTCTCAATATCCGAAGGGACATAATGTCTTGAAGGACGAAGGACTTTAACATTTAACACTTTTTATGTTGCCTTGTTCTTAACTCTTAGCATTTGAGAACAAGTCCCAAACAACAACCGAAGTGCACCCTGGTCTGGCGCACCGGACTGTCCGGTGTGCCACCGGACAGTGTCCGGTGCACCAGGGAGGATCAACTCAAACTTGCTAGCTTCGGGAATTTGGGGAGCCACTCTGCTATAATTCACCGGACTGTCCGGTGTGCCAGCGGAGCAACGGCTATTTCGCGCCAATGGTCGTCTGCAAAGGAACAATGGAAGTGAACAGTGCGCGCCTGCACGCGCAGAAGTCAGAGCAGGCACCAGAAGGCGCACCGGACAGTGAACAGGACCTGTCCGGTGCACCACCGGACTGTCCGGTGGCCCCACTTGTCAGAGCTCCAATGGTCGAACCCTAACGGTTGGGTGATGTGGCTGGCGCACCAGACAGTGTCCGGTGGCGCACCGGACTGTCCGGTGCGCCATACGACAGCAGCCCCTCCCAACGGCCACTTTGGTGGTTGGGGCTATAAATACCCCCAACCACCAACACTTCAAGACATCCAAGTTTGCAACCAACACATTCAATACAAGAGCTCTAGACTTCACTCCAATACACAAACAAAGAGATCAAACCCTCTCCCAAGTCCAAAGATCAATCCATTCAAATAGTGACTAGAGAGAGTGACATTTGTGTTCATTTGAGCTCTTGCGCTTGGATTGCTTTTCTTCTTCTTTCTTTCTTGTTCCCAACTCAATTGTAATCAAGGCAAGAGACACCAATTGTGTGGTGGTCCTTGTGGGGACTTAGTGTCCCGATTGATTGAGAAGAGAAGCTCACTCGGTCTAGGTGACCGTTTGAGAGAGGGAAAGGGTTGAAAGAGACCCGGTCTTTGTGACCACCTCAACGGGGAGTAGGTTTGCAAGAACCGAACCTCGATAAAACAAATCACTGCATCTCACTCTTCATTTGCTTGTGATTTGTTTTCGCCCTCTCTTTCGGACTCGTTTATATTTCTAACGCTAACCCCGGCTTGTAGTTGTGCTTAAGTTTATAATTTTCAGATTCCGCCTATTCACCCCCCTCTAGGCGACTTTCACAAACAGTGTGCCGCCTCAGCATTTAATGAAGACCTATCCATTCCGCTGGTAGACGACATGCCTGTCTATTCCGCTGGCAGGCAGCACGCCCATGCTGCCGTGTGCGCTATACTCATCATCACTCGTACGTACCAAGGAAGCTACTGTTGTGTATCAACACTGCGCGGGCAGCGGACATCTGGGCGCCAGAAGATCTCTCATGTGTCACCTGCATTAGTTGCTTCATGCGTTTCTTCCATTATGTCCCTGGGCCCATATGTCGGGGCTAAGCAAACTTGTATGTACCTCCCTTGGGCTATAAAAGGGAAGGCACACAACGTTACAAGGCAGATCCAACTTACACGCTCTCACACTCACTCAAACTCACAAGTTCATACAAGCTCTCGAGCTCAATACAACTCATAGTGGAGTAGGGTGTTACGCTCCGGCGGCCCGAGCCACTCTAAACCCTTGCGTGTTCTTGTGTTCTTCTCGATTCCATCTAACAAGCAAAACGCTTAGGCCCCCTCCTCATCTTAGGATTTAGGGCGGGTGCATCCCGCCACCCGGCCGGAGATTTCCTCTCTGACATATGGCGCACCAGGTAGGGGGCCTTTCAAGAGTTGAGCAGCACCTGATGTCCCTACCAGTACTGGTAGCTCTAGACCCTTGGGAGCCGTTGTATTTATACATCGCGGCGGCCGCAGAAGTGGTGAGCATGGTGCTGGTGGTGGAAAGGGCGGCGCAAGAAGACCAGGAGCCTGAGGGCCCGGGACCAGCTACAGGGGTCCGGACTTAGAGGTCGGTCTACTACATCAGCGAGATCCTCCATGAGGCAAAGACCAGGTATCTTGAGACACACAAGCTCCTCTATGCTGTACTTGTTGCGTCTAGGAAGCTGCGCCACTATTTCTAGGCACACAGGGTTGTGGTGGTGACCTCCTTTCTGTTAAGGGCCATCCTCCACAACTCTAACGCCACAGGAAACATCGCCAAGTGGGTCGTGGAGCTTGCTGAGTTCTAGCTTGACTTCCAGCCTCGCCACGCCGTCAAGAGCCAGGTCCTGGCTGACTTCATCCTGGAGTGGACGCCTCCCCCGAGCGCCCCTGGGTGTCCGGATCTCGGTTTGGACCCCACACCTATGGAGCCCAGGGGTCCGGTCCTCACCGAGCCCCATTAGACGCTCTTCTTCGACGGATCAGCCCGTCAGCAAGTTGGCGGGGCCGGTGTGGTCCTCGTCGACCCGAGCGGAGATCAAGTGAAGTACATGGTGCACCTTGAGTTCAAGGCCACCAATAATATGGCAGAGTATGAGGCACTTATCTTTGGCTTGTCTGCGGCCCTATCCCTAGGGATCCGCCAGCTCCTCGTGAAGGGGGACTCCCAGCTAATCATCAAGCAAGTCTGCAGGGAGTGTAGTTGCAACGAGCCCAGGCTCGTAGCTTACCTCCTCCATGTAAGGAAGCTGGAGAAGGACTTCACGGCCCTGGAACTACAACATGTTCCTCGGGCTGACAACTCGGCGGCAGATGAACTCTCTGTGAGGGCATCAACTTGGGCACCAATGCACAAGGGCGTCTTCGAAAGACGGCTACTGAGGCCCACCGCCTAGCCTACCGAACTGGGCGAAGGAGGCGAGTCTAGCACCTCGAAGCTAGCGGTCCCGATGGCGTTACATCTACAACACCCACCGAAGGTCGTGTGTGCAACAGGGGGTCTCGCCTACCCCTTAGCGCCACAACCAATATCTCAGAGTGGTCCTGATGCATGGATCTCCGAGATTGGGACTACCTGAAGGAAAATATCCTTCCTGAAGATCATGTATCCGCAGAGCGCATAGTGCGGGTTGGCTAAGCGATACGCGGTGGTGAAAGGGGATCTCTACCGCCGTGGCACCAACAACATTCTTATGCGGTGCATTACCTAGGAGGAGGGCCGTGAGTTGTTCACGGAGATCCATGGAGGAGAGTGTGGAAGTCATTCCTCATCCCGCACGCTGGTCGGTAAGGCCTTCCGGCATGGCTTTTACTGGCCAACCGCCCTCCAGGATGCAGCTGAGATGGTAAAGTCCTGCAAGGCGTGTCAATTCCACGCAAAACAGATACACACACCAGCTCAGGCTCTGCAGATGATTCCGCCCTCCTGGCCATTCGCCGTATGGGGGGTGGATATCCTGGGACCATTTCCCAGGGGCCGTCGGTGGATATTGGTACCTCTTCGTCGCCATCGATAAGTTCACCAAGTGGCCAGAGGCCACCCCTGTGGTCAACATCACCCAGGGTGCTGTTGTCGCCTTCCTCAAGTCGATTGTCTATAGATTTAGGGTCCCAAGCCGTATCATTACGGACAACGGGACCCAGTTTACAAGTCGGCTTTTCTAGGAGTATTGCGAGGGCATCGGCACCCAGCTCTGCTTTGCATCCGTGGCTCATCCCAGGAGCAACGGCCAAGTAGAGAAGGCAAACGCGGAGATCATCAGGGGACTCAAGACACGCACCTATGACTGCTTGAAAAAGCATGGTGCAAATTGGGTCAGTGAGCTTCCGTCCGTGCTTTGGGGGAATCGGACTACACCCAGCCGAGGTACCGGGGAGACCCCGTTCTTCCTGGTCTACGAGGCCAAAGCCTGCCTTTCCCAGAAATCATTATGGGCTCCCCACGGGTCTAGGCTTTCGATGAGTCTATGCAGGAATAGCTACGGCGTGATGACGTGGACTTCATCGACGAGCGCAGATGACAAGCGGTGATCCGAAATGCACGGTACAACCAGGCGCTCAAGCGCTACCACCAATGGTTCGTGCATAGTAGGGAGCTCCGGGTTGGGGACCTGGTCCTAAGACGAGTACTGAACCGAGAAGGGCTCCACAAGCTCTCCCCCAGCTGGGAAGGACCCTTCAAGGTGACGGAAATATGCCGACCCTGGTGTGTCCGCCTTGCTACAACTGAAGGAGAGCCTCTTCCCAATCCTTGGAACATAGAGCATCTCCGTAAGTTTTTCCCATAAAAGCAAACCTGGGGACCCGGTTTTCTTCCTTTGTAACTAGGTAGCGCATATATGTACGCCAGCCCGGTGAGGTCCGCCCTCATAAACCCGGTCTGTTGGCCAACACTCATGAATATCAAGTTATAAAGAAAAGATTCACCCCCAGATTTGTTTTTGTGATGGTCTTATTTTGCTTCAATTTAAGAGCATCCGAATTGAGTAGCCAGGCTTGCAGTTTGGGACCCCTCGGCAGGGGGGTCCAGCAGCCTAGGAGCCGGTTCTAGAGAACGGGTACGTGTCTCCTAGGGTGGTCCGGAGCAGTGCAGCTGCTTAGCCTGGTTCCATACCCTAAGCTAGCACGCTCCACCACTCTGTGACGGGTACCCTAGTATTTGGAATTGTAGTCCTGTGGGTCCGGCAGCCTGGGGTCCGGTTCTAAAGAATGGACACTTGTCTCCTGGGATGGTCCGGAGCTGTGTAGCCGCTTAGCCTGGTCCTGTACCCTAAGCCTACACGCTCCACCACTCTACGACGGGTGCCCTAGTATTTGGAGCTGCGATCCAGGGGTTCCGGACACACGGATTGGCTTCCCAGTCTAAGTCCTGCAGGTCCTGTCGCATTAATCAAAGGATAGAAGGTACCAGCTGGCGGGTCTCATGGGTGCACTACTAAAACTTCCTAGCCAAGGCTGTGTGCAGGTCCAGGTCCTAGTCGAGACTACCTCCTGGGGGCTAGGTCACCACTTCTTTTTTAAGTATACTGGCATCCAACCTCGACACGTTGAGCCTGCATCCCAGGGGGGCCAGGTCACCAATTTTCTCTTAAGTACGCTGGCATCCAGCCTCGACACGTCGAGCCTGCATCCCAGGGGGGCCAAGTACCAGGGAGAAGTTGGTAACGACGCACACAGCAAAGTCAAATAGCATACAAATAAGTTCTGTCACTATTAGATAAATACTTCCCAAAAGTATCTTACAAAACCAAAAACTATTACAAAGCCGCTTCGCAGCGGGACCCTTGCTTTCTCTCTGCAGGCCTAGCTACTCATCATCGGCGGGGTCCCGCTGGAAGCGCTCGGCTACCACCTCAACAGTATCTTGTACGCCCTGCCGGGCGGCGTCTTCGGTGTCGGCCACCGGACCAGCGATCACCGCCGTTAAGGAGATAGCCGGGTCGTGGCTCCGGAAGCACGTCAGGATGTACTCTATCACCGCCCGGCAGAGCCTGCCGCCTTCGGTCTCCAGGCGGGCGCCCAGAATCTGGTCCAGGCGATGGAGGCGGTCCGCGGCGGAGTCCAGCACCGAGAGCGCGTTGGTGATGATCGCCGGCAGCTCCGACACCGGGATGGGGCTCACCCCCAGTGGCACCAGTGTCGTACTCGCCTCGCCGGCCCATGCGGCAATGCGCTGGACCCTGGCGCGCTGCTCGGCCTGGAGATCTTCAAGTGTCTTCTTCAGCGCCTCCACTGCCTAGGGGCCCGGAGCCGCTTGTGCTGCCTGGAACCGGCGGACCCGCTCCTCTAGCTCCTTCTCCTTTTGCTCCGCCTCGAGCTCATGATCAGTCAGCAGCTTCTCCCGCCTTTCAAACATCTCCTCCCTGAAGGCGAGGTCCTTCTCCTGCCAAGAGAGATCCATCGCCCGCTTATCCAAGGAGGCGTCTTTTTCCTTGAGGTTCTCCTCGGTCAGGGCAATGCTGCTGGCTCTGTCATCCAGCTCCCGCTGCAGCCTTTGCAGGCTCTCCATAGCCGCGGTCTGCTGGGCCTGCTGCTCGTCCAAGATCTTGTTCATGGCGCTTAGCTTGGCGCTCAGCTCCATGACGACCTCCTCCCTCTGGTTCAAGTGCTCCTCCTTCTTGGCTAGCTTCTTCTCCTTCTGAGCCACCTCCAGCTCCTGGGCGAACACCTTCTAGAGGTCCTTCTTGTAGCCCTTGCGGTCCCGCTCAAGCTCGGATCGCTTGAAGGCGAACTGGCGGGACGCTGCCTTGGTGCGCTCCTCCAGCTGGGTACGCCAGTTGCTGAGGCGCTGGTGCAAGGATTCCAATGCCTCCCACTCTCACCGGATCGCCGCCTCGGTCTCTTGAAGAGCCTGATGCGCATGAGACAGCACCCGGGGGAGGGGAACCGGCGCCGCTTCTGGCTTAGCGTCGGATCGGAGCCGCCGTCCAAGAACTACCTCCGGCTCCTCCAGAGTGGGCGGTGGGACAGAGCTGGACACCCCCCCCCCTCGTCACCCCTCGTGGCGGGGACAGGCGCAGCTGGGACCTCCTCGGCTGCTGTCGACGGTGTACTCGATGGCGTCGCCATCGTTGAGGCTGAGGTAACCGTCGGCGCAGTCACAGCGGCCAGGGGCGGATCGCTGGCGCCACTCCCAGTAGACTCCTGCTGCTGGGAGCCAGATCCACCGGTGGGCGTGGTACCCGGTGGAGTAGGCGCGCCCTTGGGAGCAGAGGGGGAGGAGGCCCTGGCAAGCAAGGATGGGTTAAGACCCGTCGACATAATAATTACACTCGCAACAACAAGGATGGAGCTACACTTACTTCGGACCCTGGACCTTCCAGTGGCCCTGGAAGCGGGACGTCCGCTGCTGTTGCTGCTGGCGCCCCTAGGGGAGATCACCCCCAGGTGGTGGTGGCAGGACCGATGGTGGTGGTGGTGGTGGCGGCGGTGGCGGATTCGTTGGTGGCGGTGGCGGAGGACTGGCGCTCCTCTGCGCGCCCTGGGCCTGGGGGCCAGTCCCCTCGGCCCCGCCAGCGATCCTCTAGCGCTTCTAGGGCGGGTCCGAATCAACGGGCGGGTCCGTTACAAACGACCCGTCCGCGCGGCGCAGCCGGCGTTGCCTCTCTTCCTCCAACCCCCCGGTGCCACCCAGGGCGGAGGAGCTGCTCGCAGCCCCTTTGCCCTTGTCCAAGGGGCTGGGGGCCGCAGGGGAACCCTGGAACCCACGCCGACAGGCTGGGAACCTCCGGCCGGTACATCGGGGATCTAGATCCCGCGGTGGGGGTCCCGGCCGCCGGTCTAGCGAACCGCCACACCGCTCTCGTTGAGGGTCGGCAGCCAGTCCAAGATCGCCGCCCTCAGCCCTGCATCGTCGCAGAGCGAAGGAATGCCCTGGGGAGGGATTAGGGACTCAGGGACAAAGGACTTGCCCGTAATCCCCTTCACCAAGACTTCCAGCTCGTCCTAGGACAGGTCGGTCCCTGGCCCGTGCTGGATCCGGCCGATGTTGTTTGGACCAGTGAACCAGCAACACAGACACGCCCTCTGCTGCAGCGGCACGATCCGGCGCTTCAAGAAGTCACCGACCACGTGCATCGACGTTAGGCCGCCGGTTGCCAGTCTCTTGATCCTATCCAGTACGGGCTCGAACTTCGGCGCCAGCGATGGCTTGGCCCTCCATTGCTTCCGGTCGAGCCTTGGCCCGTCACTCGGCAGCGCGAGGCAGTCGTTAGCCTCGGTGCTGACGATCACCCAGTCGGCATGCCAGTTTTCCCACCTCGCGCTAGCAAGGGAGGAGATGTATGCGCCGGCCGAATCCGGCCTCGTCTGGAAGTAGTAAGCGCCGAGGTGGTCCTTCGCCTTCCCCGACTTCACGAGCACAAAAAAATGCCGGAAGAGGGAGGTGCAGGGTGCCACCCCCACGAACATCTCGCATAGGTGGGCGAAGATGGCCACCTGGAGGATGGAGTGGGGGATGAGGTGTTGGAGTTGGAGGCCGAGCTCCTCCAGCAGCAGCAGGAAGAATGGCAAGATCGGCAGCGCCAACCCGCCTCAGCATTTAATGAAGACCTGTCCATTCCGCTGGCAGACGACATGCCTATCTATTCCGCTGGCAGGCGGCACGCCCATGCTGCCGCATGCGCTATACTCATCATCACTCATATGTACCAAGGAAGCTACCGTTGTGTATCAACACCGCGTGGGCAGCGGACATCTAGGCGCCAGAAGATCTCTCAGGCGTCACCTGCATTAGTTGCTCCATGCGTTTCTTCCATTATGTCCCTGGACCCACATGTGGAGGCTCAGCAACCTTGTATGTGCCTCCCTTGGGCTATAAAAGGGAAGGCACACAACGTTACAAGGTAGATCCAACTTACACGCTCTCACACTCACTCAAACTCACAAGTTCATACAAGCTCTCAAGCTCAATACAACTCACAATGGAGTAGGGTGTTACGCTCCGGTGGCCCGAACCACTCTAAACCCTTGTGTGTTCTTGTGTTCTTCACGATTCCATATAACAAGAAAAACGCTTAGGCCCCCTCCTCATCTTAGGATTTAGGGCGGGTGCATTCCACCACCCGGCCGGAGATTTCCTCTCCGACAGAAAGAAAATAAATTCTATGCAACATTGTCGCATGGCACCATGTGTGCGACATCCTATAATTGTCGACATTGATATGCTCTCAAATAGGGTGCCCTGTTTCTCTTGTATTTCTAAGCAGGAAAGAATTATAGGGAGTAATAGGCTCGCCATCCACGAGTGGTCAGCTCATACTTTTGGTGCGTGTATTGATTTGTCTTGGGAAAGAACATTTGTTGTGTTATCTTAGAAATTCTTACTGGCACTGGGGTTGAATGCTTACCATCTTCTATCTTCAAAATTTATTATCTGAACTCATAACAAGGTGTTGTAAATGTTTGCTGGCTAGCAAGATACAATTTTCCTGTTTTTTTGCTGCTCTTTCCTTTTTGATTTCAGTTCATTATTTCTATGTTCTAAAATCTCTAGATTTAGTTATCATATTCGGACTGCTATACTCAGACTGTTCCACTGTTGCTACTTAGGGTTTTTTCCAGCTAGCCAGTGATATGTAGCTAAGGCAGTATTACAACTATAAAATGCTGACCTACGTGTGTACTGATAGGAATACTCATTTGGGGCAGGATGAACGAGGGCTATAGTTTCTAAAATAAAAGAAAAAACATAGTTCTATTAGCATTTGTTCCTTTATACATAACTTTATGTTGAATCCTGCATGTGAACCTATTTGCTTTCATCTCTCGTGACTTTATTGGCTTGAAGCCATTTGCTATCATCTCTTTGGTCATACATATGAGGTCTTTTCATCTTCTCAAGCTTTTAAACTCATTTGATCTTCATCAATCTAAAAGATGAAGTCAATTTGCTTACTTTTAGCCTCCAGCTCTAAGTTTGTGCAAAAACTCTACATGAGGGGTATCAAATTCAAAAAATAGTGCTTACATGCTAGAAGATTACAAATGTGATCTAGGCTCAACTGCTCATTACTTTTTATTTTGCTTGATGATCTGTTAATGAAATAAAAAAGTACCCTCTCCTTCACTGGTCCACCGTCGGCCACGTCGCTCTGCGACCCCATCTACATTCTACATAGGCTCCCACCTCGCCCACGACACCACACAATGACTCAGGCGAGGCACCCACCATCCACTGGCACCGACGGGATGAGGTGAAGACTGGGGAGACAATTTTAGAGTTCAGACTTCGTTTCATTGTTTGAGACATTCAGAGCTTACATTGCCTCCAAGTTAGTTCTATTCAGATGTAACATTTGTTGTAGGTAACACCCCTTTACTGTTCTTATTGATTAGCATGCTGGTACTTAACCTATTCGTGTGATGAACATAATCCAATAGTAATCTTGAAATTTGAAACATAGGCTTATTGTACTTTGTTTAGCCTAAAGAATTAGGGGTGTATTGTTTGAATGCTTATGCATTATACAATTTGGTTATAGAATTTGTGACACCCGATCTGCATCTCCAGCTCCTTCACACCCGTGCAACAAACAAGATAATTATTCTATTTGTTTGGTTGGCATGGATGAATTTTCTGAGTCGATATGCTTCAAATTTGGGTTGGCTCCGCCACTACTTCTGGGACTGGACATTTATAGCTCTTAGTAGGTTGGCTCACACATCTTTCATATAAAAAATCTCAGTGCTTATCTGTTTTTTCCCTTTAATTCATTTGACTTGCAATTAGTCAACAAACATTCTGCAACAACATTTGATCCTCCAAGCATCCAAAAGATACTTAGTTACTTACCTTACTTTTTGGCAGATGCACTTCATTTTACCATGCCAAAACATACTGAATTGTGATACTTTACCAATAATAAACATTACTCTCATTCAACAAACAATTCCATTACCCACCTGAATCAAAAATTTTATAAATTAGTTGCCTATCATTAACACATATCCAAATGGTTAAATGATGTCTCTTACATGACCTACTATCAGTAGTGAAAGGCATTGCAATGCATGTGACTTTGTAGGATCACTCTGACATGTGCTATAACTCTTAATCCTCTTCGTCAAGAACCCATCCTTACTCCCAAGAAGGACCTCCATCCCTGCAGGCTCCCCAGGTTCACACCAGTTAATCTCTAGCTCATTCTCGGCCTCACCATTCCAAGAGTGCAGAATTATTTAGCATTCACTAACAATGTTATATTTAAAGCCCACACAAGATTATCAACCAATTCAACAAGTGAACACCCTACTGCACCAATTCAATAATTAAGCTACAACACTAGTAAACTATTAATTGGACACCATTTTTATTCAAACTTCCAAAGGCAGTACTGGTCTTGATGGTGTTTAGTTCAGGTTGTGTGTAAGGTACTAAAAATGCTATAAGTGCAAAGAAGAGCTGGAAAATTATTGTATGTTAACTAAAATAGTACTATGTTTGTTTATTAGCTACAAGTTTTATGTATTAGCTTCAAGTACTACTATCCATGATCCTTATTAACTTGAAGTTTGTAATCCATTAGTTAAGTTTTGGATGTTGAGAAATTTATTAATCCAATAGTTCATGTTTCTGCGGCATATAAGTCCATGGCAGTGAAGAGATATTGAGCTACCACAACTATGTCTTGATGACCACATATCCATTGGATCATGTTGAACTGACTGCCAAGACCAAGAGAGATAAATGCACTACAAGTTGTGCATGTGTGGATTCAGTCAGCATCGACGCCATACTCGAGCAACATCTAGACAATGTTGGTGTGGCCTTGTGTCACACCCGGATTTCGGGGGCACCAAGACCCGGGCGCGAACATAAACACCAGGTATGCTGGGACCAAGTCTCACACATATGATGTATAGTGGCACAGGATCGAATGTCACAACTTTATATATAACAGGAGTTCTATACAAAATAAATAATTACATTATAAGGAGACAACGGTCCAGCAACCCAAAGTTGACTGGGAGACGACGGCCTAGACTTCTCACGAACACTTCGAAGCATCCTCCAAGCGCCTCATCCTGCGGTACCTGTTCTTGACCTGTGGGGGGGTGTGAGACAGCAAGAGTGAGCTCACATACGTTCATCGCTCAACAAGTTGTGGTGAAATAATGTGCATGAACTCGCCAAAGGTGGGAGCTCACGTGAAGTGTAAGGCTTACCAAAGAGGATGGTTGAAGCTGAGCATTGCTTTTAAAGTTGGTCAAAATTTTATTAGCAATTACTAAGTATAAGTAAATACCAACCCAATTAAATAGTAGAACAAAAGTAACAACATCACCTGCGATGCAATGCATATGACAAATTGAGTTTAGTTCCATAAATTAATCATGTGAGGGTCCGAGCCGCTCATGACCGTGAGCACGGCTAGTATACTAGTTTTACACTCTGCAGAGGTTGCGCATCTTTACCCACAAGTCGTGTATCCCATGTCGCCAGGGTTTGCAAGGCCCTTAGACACTACCGAGGTGAATGGCTAGGGATCCACTATGAGGCCTTTACAAAGTTCCACTAGCTTCCGAAAACCCGCTACAGTTTATAGGAAGTTCCAATGCAGGAATCCCTTGCAGGACCGCCATCGCAGCAAAATCCTCCCGAGGGCCTCCCTACACTGACCACTCCCCTACTGCCCTTGCCCCTTTCGGGTAAGGTAGTCTTCCACTAGCTTTCCTAATTAATCAGCCAAGGGGTCCCATTCCTCCCTTGTGGTAGCACTGTTTTCCCGGGTGGTCGCTCCATGTTCCAATTAACATAATGATCTTATCATGAACAGTAATAATAAACATATAATAAAAGTGTGATCATGAATAATATACCTTCATACCCAAAACCACATAAAGCACTAGCAAGTACTACCCAAATAGTTCAGTGGTAAACAAGGTATAAAGATAGACAAACTAGGGCAACCTATTGGGTCCCATCAAAATTAACCTATGCAGATCATTATGATTAATTAGAACATGAGTGGGTAAAAAGAAGTGATCAAGGGCACAACTTGCCTAGGACTTGAGATTCCAGGTACCAGGATGATCTTCAGGTGACTCGTGACCTCACTGCTAGTCGTAGCAATTCAAACAAACATGGTATAGGCAAAATTAACATTACACCAAACATAAGAACAAAATACACATTAATAATATACATATTAAAATAAGATCATAGGAACAGGAATCATTAATTTTGGAGTTATAGATTTTAAGTTATGAATTTTCAAAGGTTTTATGTGCTTAAAATGGATTAAGTGAGAGATTAAATTTCTAATTGTTTTCATGACAAAACAGAGGCTCTAGGTGGTAGATAATAAAATTACAAAATTTTAGAAAGTGGAATGGATTAATTTGGACTTAGTATGCATTTTCTATGAATTAAACAAATTTCTAGCAATTATTTATACATAAAAATCAATTTCTACATTTAATTATTGAGTTTCCTGGGTCTCTGGAGTGGGCGCACAAATACAGAGAAAGCCAGGGGCCTCGGGGCAAAACTTCCCAAGACACAGAACTACATCCCTACGGACGGCGGGTTAATTTCTATAAACTACAGGGACTCTTTTGAAAACTGGGCAGCCCGAAGGGGTATCCTCGAATCTGGCCCGCCCGATCTGAGGTGGACGGATCCGATTAGATTTGAGCTAGCTAACATCACGCACTCCTTCCTGATCGCCGGATCCAAGATCTACGGTTAAGATTCTATCCAACGAAAACAGTACGCGAGATGTGATCACGGCCGTCGATGACTGATCGAACAGCCCACGGTTATTCAACCCAACCGGTATCCAATCTTGGCCACCAGATCGCCATCTAACGGTGCGCACCTACTCCGATCCGGGCCATCGATCCAAGACTCAACGGTCAGATCAAATCCACCGAACCGGTGTCGAGTCGATCTAATCTGGGCCGCCGATGGTCAGATCAACGGTGACCGTGCGTCTTCCCCGCCCGACGCCAGAGCGCGGCGGCGCCGCCCCGTCTGCACGGCGGAATCCCGCCGGAGCACGATGCACCGGTGCCCAACTTCGATTTAAACGCATGCTACGCAGAGTGGAGAGGATGGCGAATTCAATGGAGGGGTTCTTACCGAGATTCGTGTAGCAGTTCGCCACGGCCACAGTCAATGGCGGATCCGCGGCAAAGCTGGTGCGACGGCGAGAAATCTCCAGAGCATCGGTCATCCAATTGCCAAATTAGTGGTAAGAGCAGCTTCCTTGTATCTCCATGATTCTTCAGAGACACCCGCCGAGGACCCATTGATGCTCACCAGCAAGAACGACGATAGCGGCACAAGCCCCTCTCTCTCCCTCTCGATCCTCGCCGCCTGCTCGGATTCCACGGAAACTACGCACTGGTCAACGATGGAGGGCGGCCAAGAGAGTCTCAAGGAGCTGGGTTTTATATTCCCAGGGTGAGGATCAACCAACCAAGCCGCCCCGTGTTCACCGGCATCTGTTGCGCGGATGGCGGCGGCGATTTCGTTGCCGCGGACTTGGGGAAGGGGACGAGTCCGACAGGGCGGGCCCACGGACTAAGCGACCGAGCGCAACACAAGCTGAGCCGCGGACAACGAGGGCGGGTGGCTGACGTCTGGGGCCCGCAGAGCAGCGACAGATACCGCGCGCGGTGGGAGGAAGGAGCAAGCGCGCGGAGACAGGGTGGCCGGCCAGTGGGCCCCGCATGGCAGTGGCGCGAGCGTATGGAAAATGGGACCCACATGTCGGCACCATTTCCCCCCAAATTGGGCTGTTCGCAGCAGAGGAGAAGAGTCTATGTGGGCTGAATTAACGGATGTGGCCCAGGGAAATAGATGTTCATTTTTCTTTTTATTTATTTATTTTCAAATTCCCATTTTCAGGATTCAAACTATGTTTAAATTCTTATTTCTGATTTCAAGGATCAAACAAATTATGATATGAATAACACTCCTACAACTTGCAATAATATTATTTGTTTACTATTATTATTTACTCTTCTCCCAATTGTTTAATCATGGAAGAAAAGGATGATTTTCTATTTTATATTTCTACTTCAAATTTGAATTCAAATCAGAGTTTCAAACTCTAGTATAAATGCAACATTCAAAATATCGGCATGAATGCGAGGCATATATTTTTATATACTTATATATTTATTTTAATTATTTTATTCCTTTATTTAGTTAAAGGCTCAAGGCATGTCATGTATACATATTATGTTACTTCTGAGTGTGGGATCAAATTTCAAGCTAACCCTGAAAAGTAATATCCACCATTTTACCAAGAATTACTTAATATTGAATATATTTTTATTTATGAGCATTCTTTAAATTTCATGAGAAGAATATCTTATCGTACTAGATGGATGATATTTCTATTTTATCTTATGTTTACTCTATTTCTTAGTGTTACTTCCTATAAAAGGACATAGAAGGAGCACATGAACTCCTAACTTATTTTTAGGGTTTACAAATCCTACCCCCCTTAAAAATAATCTCGTCCTCGAGATTTGTAAGGACAGGGATGTAAAAAGCTTTTATTTATAGTTTAACCTTTAACTTCTAATTAGTTTAAGAATAATAGGTTTCATGTTATTTAGAAAGTGGTTATGAAAGTATGGGTATATATGTATAGTCACCTTATTGTGTAGTGTAAAAGATAGGTTAGGGCAAGAATAGCCTTGGGTGAGAAAGTTTATAGTGGGAAAGAATTCTGTGTTGAGTGGTAAAGCATCTGAAGATTGAGTTTGACTTCTCTCCTTCCTTGGCGAGGTTCATCTTTTCTTCTCCTTGCTCCTTGGTGTCTCCATCCGGGTTTGGGACAAGAGGCTAAGATAGATCTGTTAAGTAGGTTATGTTGTTGGGTATAGCCGAGTTGATTTAAGTCACCAATTTAGTCTTAAGTGAATTTAGGAGTATGGCCTTATCTTTTGTACCAGCATTAAGTAACTTACTCTAGATTAGATCATAATAGATTAGATAAAATCTAGATTAGGATGGATATGACTAGTGTAAAATAGATAGGATCTAATAGATTTGGTTTAGATCATGGTGGTTACCCTAGGATGGGATATGTATGCTTATTAGGACAAGATGGATCCATAAGGATAAGGTAGAATCAGTTAGATCTATTAGGACGACCTAAAATCTTTTCAAGATAAGATGAGTATCTTTTAAGATGAGATGGATCTATTAAGATAAGGGAGAATCTTTTTAAGATAAGATGAATTGGTTAGAATGAGATCTTTTTAGGATAAGATAAATCTCTTAAGCTAGATATGTTCCAATGGGGACAATCTAAGTTGTCTAGTTATTTTATAATTATATTTTTATACCTATGTGTATATGCAGATGCAATTGTGGACATTACTCCACAACTCATCACACTCAATCAAAGATCCAAATCAAACAAGTATCATAAGAACAAACATTCAAGCATATAAATACTTAAGAAAATATTTTTGATTTTGTTCCTAAGAGTAGGTCTCCTATTCCTAAAGGTCACTTTAGGCACAGGATTTCAAAGCGTGAAATCCGCATTTGTCTTTAGGAGGAAAAAGGTAAGAATAATCAGAGTAAAGCGGAATTAGATGAGAGAAGATTACGATGAGTTTAGAAAAGAATCAGAGTAAGGTAAGTAAATATTGGTTGTCCAGTTCTATCTAGGTTTCGTCCTACAGTCAACATTCCTCTGATACCACTTCTGTCACACCCGGATTTCGGGGGCACCAAGACCCGGGCGCGAACATAAACACCAGGTATGCTGGGACCAAGTCTCACACATATGATGTATAGTGGCACAGGATCGAATGTCACAACTTTATATATAACAGGAGTTCTATACAAAATAAATAATTACATTATAAGGAGACAACGGTCCAGCAACCCAAAGTTGACTGGGAGACGACGGCCTAGACTTCTCACGAACACTTCGAAGCATCCTCCAAGCGCCTCATCCTGCGGTACCTGTTCTTGACCTGTGGGGGGGGTGTGAGACAGCAAGAGTGAGCTCACATACGTTCATCGCTCAACAAGTTGTGGTGAAATAATGTGCATGAACTCGCCAAAGGTGGGAGCTCACGTGAAGTGTAAGGCTTACCAAAGAGGATGGTTGAAGCTGAGCATTGCTTTTAAAGTTGGTCAAAATTTTATTAGCAATTACTAAGTATAAGTAAATACCAACCCAATTAAATAGTAGAACAAAAGTAACAACATCACCTGCGATGCAATGCATATGACAAATTGAGTTTAGTTCCATAAATTAATCATGTGAGGGTCCGAGCCGCTCATGACCGTGAGCACGGCTAGTATACTAGTTTTACACTCTGCAGAGGTTGCGCATCTTTACCCACAAGTCGTGTATCCCATGTCGCCAGGGTTTGCAAGGCCCTTAGACACTACCGAGGTGAATGGCTAGGGATCCACTACGAGGCCTTTACAAAGTTCCACTAGCTTCCGAAAACCCGCTACAGTTTATAGGAAGTTCCAATGCAGGAATCCCTTGCAGGACCGCCATCGCAGCAAAATCCTCCCGAGGGCCTCCCTACACTGACCACTCCCCTACTGCCCTTGCCCCTTTCGGGTAAGGTAGTCTTCCACTAGCTTTCCTAATTAATCAGCCAAGGGGTCCCATTCCTCCCTTGTGGTAGCACTGTTTTCCCAGGTGGTCGCTCCATGTTCCAATTAACATAATGATCTTATCATGAACAGTAATAATAAACATATAATAAAAGTGTGATCATGAATAATATACCTTCATACCCAAAACCACATAAAGCACTAGCAAGTACTACCCAAATAGTTCAGTGGTAAACAAGGTATAAAGATAGACAAACTAGGGCAACCTATTGGGTCCCATCAAAATTAACCTATGCAGATCATTATGATTAATTAGAACATGAGTGGGTAAAAAGAAGTGATCAAGGGCACAACTTGCCTAGGACTTGAGATTCCAGGTACCAGGATGATCTTCAGGTGACTCGTGACCTCACTGCTAGTCGTAGCAATTCAAACAAACATGGTATAGGCAAAATTAACATTACACCAAACATAAGAACAAAATACACATTAATAATATACATATTAAAATAAGATCATAGGAACAGGAATCATTAATTTTGGAGTTATAGATTTTAAGTTATGAATTTTCAAAGGTTTTATGTGCTTAAAATGGATTAAGTGAGAGATTAAATTTCTAATTGTTTTCATGACAAAACAGAGGCTCTAGGTGGTAGATAATAAAATTGCAAAATTTTAGAAAGTGGAATGGATTAATTTGGACTTAGTATGCATTTTCTATGAATTAAACAAATTTCTAGCAATTATTTATACATAAAAATCAATTTCTACATTTAATTATTGAGTTTCCTGGGTCTCTGGAGTGGGCGCACAAATACAGAGAAAGCTAGGGGCCTCGGGGCAAAACTTCCCAAGACACAGAACTACATCCCTACGGACGGCGGGTTAATTTCTATAAACTACAGGGACTCTTTTGAAAACTGGGCAGCCCGAAGGGGTATCCTCGAATCTGGCCCGCCCGATCTGAGGTGGACGGATCCGATTAGATTTGAGCTAGCTAACATCCCGCACTCCTTCCTGATCGCCGGATCCAAGATCTACGGTTAAGATTCTATCCAACGAAAACAGTACGCGAGATGTGATCACGGCCGTCGATGACTGATCGAACAGCCCACGGTTATTCAACCCAACCGGTATCCAATCTTGGCCACCAGATCGCCATCTAACGGTGCGCACCTACTCCGATCCGGGCCATCGATCCAAGACTCAACGGTCAGATCAAATCCACCGAACCGGTGTCGAGTCGATCTAATCTGGGCCGCCGATGGTCAGATCAACGGTGACCGTGCGTCTTCCCCGCCCGACGCCAGAGCGCGGCGGCGCCGCCCCGTCTGCACGGCGGAATCCCGCCGGAGCACGATGCACCGGTGCCCAACTTCGATTTAAACGCATGCTACGCAGAGTGGAGAGGATGGCGAATTCAATGGAGGGGTTCTTACCGAGATTCGTGTAGCAGTTCGCCACGGCCACAGTCAATGGCGGATCCGCGGCAAAGCTGGTGCGACGGCGAGAAATCTCCAGAGCATCGGTCATCCAATTGCCAAATTAGTGGTAAGAGCAGCTTCCTTGTATCTCCATGATTCTTCAGAGACACCCGCCGAGGACCCATTGATGCTCACCAGCAAGAACGACGATAGCGGCACAAGCCCCTCTCTCTCCCTCTCGATCCTCGCCGCCTGCTCGGATTCCACGGAAACTACGCATTGGTCAACGATGGAGGGCGGCCAAGAGAGTCTCAAGGAGCTGGGTTTTATATTCCCAGGGTGAGGATCAACCAACCAAGCCGCCCCGTGTTCACCGACATCTGTTGCGCGGATGGCGGCGGCGATTTCGTTGCCGCGGACTTGGGGAAGGGGACGAGTCCGACAGGGCGGGCCCACGGACTAAGCGACCGAGCGCAACACAAGCTGAGCCGCGGACAACGAGGGCGGGTGGCTGACGTCTGGGGCCCACAGAGCAGCGACAGATACCGCGCGCGGTGGGAGGAAGGAGCAAGCGCGCGGAGACAGGGTGGCCGGCCAGTGGGCCCCGCATGGCAGTGGCGCGAGCGTATGGAAAATGGGACCCACATGTCGGCACTATTTCCCCCCAAATTGGGCCGTTCGCAGCAGAGGAGAAGAGTCTATGTGGGCTGAATTAACGGATGTGGCCCAGGGAAATAGATGTTCATTTTTCTTTTTATTTATTTATTTTCAAATTCCCATTTTCAGGATTCAAACTATGTTTAAATTCTTATTTCTGATTTCAAGGATCAAACAAATTATGATATGAATAACACTCCTACAACTTGCAATAATATTATTTGTTTACTATTATTATTTACTCTTCTCCCAATTGTTTAATCATGGAAGAAAAGGATGATTTTCTATTTTATATTTCTACTTCAAATTTGAATTCAAATCAGAGTTTCAAACTCTAGTATAAATGCAACATTCAAAATATCGGCATGAATGCGAGGCATATATTTTTATATACTTATATATTTATTTTAATTATTTTATTCCTTTATTTAGTTAAAGGCTCAAGGCATGTCATGTATACATATTATGTTACTTCTGAGTGTGGGATCAAATTTCAAGCTAACCCTGAAAAGTAATATCCACCATTTTACCAAGAATTACTTAATATTGAATATATTTTTATTTATGAGCATTCTTTAAATTTCATGAGAAGAATATCTTATCGTACTAGATGGATGATATTTCTATTTTATCTTATGTTTACTCTATTTCTTAGTGTTACTTCCTATAAAAGGACATAGAAGGAGCACATGAACTCCTAACTTATTTTTAGGGTTTACACCTTGGCCGACGACGAGGTCGAGCAGTGTGCGGTCAGACTCGTCTATGGCGTCTGCAGCACGTCGCTCGGGCTCTCTGTGGTTGAGCACCTCCTTGAGCTCCTCGACCGCGCTGTCCTCGACAACAAGTCGCGTGGCCACAAATGTTCCTACAAAGCTCGCCCTGATTCCATTGTCCACAAACAACTGCTTCGTCCTCGTTGAGAACCACTCTAGGTTGACTGAGCCCAGCGTTGTCATGGGTTCCTTCGCCACGACGCCGGCTGCGACCACGCTGTGTAGCAGGGACACCTCCTCACCTCGATTTCCTCCTCCTTGTGACATCATCACCAACTACTCTCCCACCATCCTTTGCATCCAACAAGGTGGTGATATAAATCATGAGATTCTAGAATATGGCTCTATTATACTGAATTGATTGGTTGGCAAGGATAGGTAACTACTGAATTCGTGTGATTTCTTGTTAGATGTAAATAGCTACTGATTGCAACTGAAATATGTCGATTTATGATTACAACCAAAATATGTCAATTTATCTTTATAGTTAGTATTATTGTAAAGGTTTGGAACAATTTTAAACAACCGTCTCATTTAAAAAGATCTTCCTGTGGGATATAGAATTCATAGCTATGCAATTGCATCTAACTATAAAATGATAAAATTTGGTAGGCTCTCGATTCTCGCCACTACATTATTGCTTATAGTGGATAACTTTGGGGTAGAATACAACCTGTTGTCTGGAACTCTCCCTATTGATAAGACGTGTTTCGGGTTACAGACTAAACACAAATTTCCCAATGCGCTTAACTCTACTGAATAAATTACGATCTAGCTTTGAATAATAATATCGAACTACTGAAGACATATTGGGTTACACCTGCAAAGTGAACTCACCTAGACATAACACTAAGGCCATTGTATGGTTATTTTTGTTTCTACTTATGAAAATAAGCACTTAAGTTCTATTATATTATCCTCTTTCTAAAACATTTTAGACCACGAGAAACTCTACATGAAAATAAGCACTTCCCTGATTGATTTTCCCCTAAAATGATTTATTATTTTCATTGAAAAAACTAAACTCATAGAAGATAATTATTACCATATCTTGAATCAGCACCCAAAAGTTTTTTTATTTTTCTTTCACAACTAATTGACACATTCAGTTAGTGCTCGAAAAAGGTGGTAAAGTCATCTTGAACGGGCACATGATGGTTCTGTGTTGCAGAGGATTGTAATAGCCTATCTCCTGGCTGTAGTATGTGAAATCTGGCTCAAGGGAGATGACGATGTAGATTTTGGGTATGGTTTTCTGAGGAGATACCGCTACCAACTGTGAGTTCAGATCAAAATTACCCTCACTCTGGTACTGATTTCTCATACATTTATAACATACATGGTTTGTTTTCGTCCTGCTAGGTTTGTAGGATTGATCCTCTCTATAGCGTACTCTATTCTTTGGTACGACATATACGTTCCAGACTGGGAGTACCAGATAGCAGGCCCTGGTTCCAGTTCCACAGAGAAGTCGTTCTTTGTAAGTGCAAATTGTCGCTGCATTCTTCTTTACTTAGCTCCTCACAAGTTTAGTACACAAGACGGAAGAAGCGCTGACGTTCACGCTGCATTCGGATCTGTCAGGTGAAATGCGGAGTGAGAGGAGACACCGGACCAGCTTGCAACACAGTCGGAATGGTCGACCGTACGATCCTAGGGATCGACCACCTCTACAGATGACCAGTTTATGCGCGCACGAAGGTTTGATATGGGATGCAATGCGACACAGACATCTCATTTTTCTGCTCCCTTGTCACAAAGCTCAAATAAGAAACTTCGGCTGACATGCAGGAATGCAGTATAGATTATCCATCGTGGTGCCAGGCACCATTTGATCTTGAAGGCCTCCTCAGGTCAGTGATTCACTAGCTCCTTTTGGTCATTGCCCATAAGCCTTTCTTGCAATGCAAGTTTATATCCAACCGAGTGTTAGTTCTTACTGTCACTTGCTCGTGTTTCAGCTCCGTTATGGCGATTGTCACTTGCTTGATCGGACTTCAGTTTGGGCATGTAATTATACATTTCGAGGTATAATGAATGCTGGTTTATGATACTTAGGTTGATAAATTGTTCCTTTTTAGCCGCGTAAAACATTCTTGCATTCCCCTCCCCGTGCTAAATTTTACCTGCAGAAGCACCGGGGAAGAATCGCCAGTTGGTTGGTCCCTTCCTTCAGCATGCTAGCTCTAGCCTTCGTAATGGACTTCGTCGGTAAGTATTCACCCAACGCTGGTCAACCACACGCTTGCTTACTCCTGATCCTGAGCGCTTGAGATAAGATGAACTTACTGAACAATTTTTTTTCATGTTCCTTTTTTTCAGGAATGCGAATGAATAAACCACTATACACGATGAGCTACACTCTGCTACTGCTGGCGCTGTGGGTCTTCTCTTCGCTGGAATCTATGCTCTTGTTGGCCCCTCTTGAACCTGAGAACATGCATACGAAGTTCTATTAAAGTTAGTCGAACCATTTTCTGTTTCTATGTTCTCTCTACTGTTTGACAACAACACATCTTTTATGAATTTTATTAAACAAAACGAGGCGCAAGACTGGATTGGTAATTCATATATTCTTTTGTGATGCGAATATATTCTGGTAAAGACATGTTATTGTGGAGGTGGTTCACATTTGATTCTATTTTAATTTTTTTCGTACCACCTTCTTAGCAATTTTATCTTTTTCTATGATTTTTATTATATATAACATAATTGGCAAAACAGTATTATGTATGATTACCATTAGCCAGGGGCGGACCTAGCCCAAAATCCGAGTGGGGGCCCAACTACTGAGTGGGGGCCTAAATACAAACTTACTACCTAATGGTCTTTTATATCTACAGTAATTAAGATAAGAAGTTCATTGGAACCAGGAATTTGAGTGGGGGCCTGTGCCCCCACTGGCTATAACGTAGGTCCGCCCCTGCCATTAGCTATATCTTTCTACAAGTTATGGCCATGTGGGGGAATTTGTAGTAGTGAAACAGATAAATTAAAATAGACCACAAATAGATTATGAAACATTTTCTCATAATAATATAACACACATTTTGTATATAAGTTATCGTGGTATTATATGTTTCCGTTGCAACAATGCACTGTCAATATTGTATGAGTCTTTGAGTGTAGTAGCAAAAGTCTTGGCACATCATTGTTTTAGTTATTATGATCTGAACAACTCATTTTATATATGGAGCTCGTGGCAATGGCAGCCCCGCAACATGATGATGGAGCCCGTAGTGCGATCAAGCTCGCGTTTCTCTGCAACAATGCACCGTTCCCCATGAGGGCTCCCGTCACTATTGAGTTCACGCCGTCCGTCGCTAGAATCTAGAGTAATTGGAGGCTCGTTAATTTATGTTCCGTCGTAATGCACGGGCACATACCTAGTACTAATTAATTTAGCTATGCTTTTAGTGTTGCTCTTAGAATGAATATAATGCGTGGCAGTTAATATAGAGGGACAAAAGATTGTGATATAGAGTAAGTAGTTTTGCTGACTAGACCGTAAATAGAGGTATATCATTGGATACGTTTCTGCTTTAAAAAACATTTTTCGGTGAAAAATTAGCTTTTCTGTAGTACAAATCTAAAAGCAGTTTAGACTTTCTTTATGTGGTAAATAAAAACTAAACTATAATTAAAAATAATTAAGTGTTATAATAAATAGAATAAAATTACTTTCACGTCCCCTGGCCAGGCCACTGTGCAGAGTACAGTGCAGACTATGTGGATATCAGTAGTGTCGTTCCAGGCCATTCCAATACTTCAGCAAAATTACTTCTGGTTCCAGGCCATTCCAATACTTCAGTAGTGTCGTTCCAAATGTGGGAACACGTACACGATCCGGCACGAAAAGGAGCAGCTGGAACAAGGCGAGAGGCAGCTGTGGTTGGTTGCTGCAGCCGCAGCAGCAGTAACAACAGTTCACTTGCGGCCAGAGGCATGTGCCTTCTGCCTTGGTTGTTGTGGGCTTGTGGCTAGCCGTGCAGAAGAGAGAGATGGCTAAAAGAGAGAGATGGCTAAAGGGGTGTTTGGTTGCTCCTGCTAAAGTTTAGCCTGGGTCACATCAAACGTTTGACTTTTAAATAGGAGTATGAAATATAGACCCAACCAACTGGACTAGATTCGTCTCGTCTTTTAATCTTCGGCTGACAAATTAGTTTTATAATCCGACTATATTTAATACCCGGAACGGAGGTTCAAACATTCGATGGGACAGAGGCTAAATTTTAGCGGAGTGTAACCAAACACCCCCTAAAATTGGGAATCTTGTTATCTGTTCTCCTTTTCTAGCTGCTCTCCCTAGGCTTTTGGGTTTGTGAGGCGTTGGCTCCCTTCCCCACTGCTTCCTCCCCCCACTGCCGGTCGCTGTGCAAGAGCTGCCACGAGACAGCAGATTCCCCATCATCCAAAGCGAGGTGAGATTCTTGCTGAAAGATCGGACGACGGGAGTAGAATCGCGGGGGGCGTGGCTGTGGTTGCCAGTCGCCATGCCATCATGTGTGTAGTAGGGTCCAGCCGCCGGAGACCGGAGTTGCTGATGACGACTTGGCGATGCTGTGGTTTCCAGGCTGAGGGGGAGGAGAGGAAGCAGGAATAGCCGAACAGGGGTATAGATCTCAGGAAGCTCCATGCGGGTGAGCTTGTGCCCAAGCCTGTGTCCGGGCGCGCGAGGCTGAGCTTCTTGCCCGTTGCCCGTGGCGCCCCCGAGCTCACCGATGCGCCGCCGCCGCCACGGCTCGAGCTCCATGGCTGTCCAGCGCGCTGGTGCGGATTGACAGGCAGGTTGTCCTGCCCGTTCCTTTTTCTGGTGAGTGGTGAGTGCTTTGGCCTTTTGCTGCACTTGGTTGGCGTTCTTATGGTTTTTTTTTTTGGCCCCTTGCCTTTCTTGGTGTTAGACTAGAGTATGATGGTGGAGCCGCTGTTCTGTTCTTGCCATGATTGACGATTTCTCTGTTAAAAGTTCAACTGCTCTCCGGAACATTCCATCCGCTTCCGTTCTGATATCAGTATCACCTTGCGTACTTCTCTGTGAATTCGATGACGATGATGATGCATACTTGAGTGCCCAGACATGCTCCTGCAAATCCGTCCAGTTCCTGCAGCTTCCACGACCCGAACTCTTTCAGTTCTTAACCTTTTTCTCTCTACCATTTTGTTGCTTCAGCGAGGTAGCTGCTTGGGCAGACAAGTAGGAGCAGCGGCTCAGACTTCGGATCTCGGCATGGGCTCCTTTGGGATGGACTGGAACCAGAAGGCCTCCGTGTTGTGGGACTGGGAGAACTTGCCGCCCGTAGCCGTAGGCGCGAGCGGGAGCGAGAACCCCAGGATGGCTGCTGCGCCTCAGGCTTTGCATTCTTCCTGTGGCACCATCTCTTCCAGCTCAGAGATGGGGTATGGCTCATCCAAGAGCTCCGTATCCGCGTCGGCTGATGATTCTTCACCCAAGGCCAAGGGGAAAAGCATGGAGCTCAACTTCGCACCTGTCAAAGTGCCTGACAAGAACACTGATTCAGGGAAGGTTAATGACGCCAGGACCTCTCCGTCGTCGCCGGTGATTGCCATCAGCAGTGCAGAGCCTGTGCTTAGCCTGAAGCTTGGCAAGAGAACGTATTTCGAAGATGTCTGTGGAGGGCAGAGCGTCAGGAGTTTGCCGTCTGATACGAGTGCAGTGACTCCTCCTGCTGCTTCTCCGAAGAAGACGAAGGTGACTCCAAACAAGAAATCTTACTGTCAGGTTGAAGGCTGCAAGGTTGATCTCTCTTCTGCTAAAGAGTACCATCGGAAGCACAGAGTCTGTGAACCTCATTCTAAGGCTCCCAAGGTGGTTGTTGCTGGTCTGGAGCGGCGCTTTTGTCAACAGTGTAGCCGGTGAGTACTTTAGCCTGTATATAAATTAAACCGAGCCTCGCGTTTCTGTGGAGAAACATGTTTTCTGCTCGTTTGCTTGGATCCATGTCTTGGTATCCTTGAGTAAGGAAGGGAAAATGTTCTGCTATATTGATAATCTAATTTCTTGCAGGTTCCATGGATTAGCTGAGTTTGACCAGAAGAAGAAAAGCTGCCGCAGGCGCCTCAATGATCACAATGCCCGCAGACGGAAACCACAACCTGAAGCACTTTCTTTTGGGTCATCAAGGCTGTCGGCAATGTTCTATGGTATAAGCTGTTGGTTGCCTTGTCATTTTGTGAAGGCAATGCATTATTTGTTATTTTTTTATTCTAGTAACTATTATGTTTAAGAATCTTTACTTTTTCATGCATGCTCTCAACTGGATGCCACAATAACTTAGGAGCACAAAGCTGCAGTATTTTATCTGTGAAGTTGATCTGCTTGTTTATTCACAATTCAGTGTCATGATTTTTAAGGTGTGATTCGTTTTTTATGATATTATATGGCATGATTACTCTGGCAGTACTGGTAATTGATGAACATCTGAGGGAGTGCCATTTTGTTTTGTATAGAATATAGATGGGACAAAGGAGTTACCAGTTAAGTTGTAATTGTTCCTTGGAGGGGCACATTTGCTCTGTTCTTTTCAGTTTATAATCTAACACATGATTCAGTTTTGTCCGCCATGATGCCATCTCTCCATATGGTTATGTTCCACATTACACTTCAGGAAAACCCACTTTACATTTGCACAAACAAATTGATGCTTTGGAGATACTAGGAAGATGAGTAAGCATTAGTTCAAAGTTATTAAGTCCATGCCATGACCATTATATTTTCAGCACTTTGTAGTTTGTACGAAAGTAGCTTCAACGTTAACACTGTGCAAATAATCTGTTCCAATGCTGAATCTGTTAGCTTTATCACTGAATTTATCTTGTCTCTATTAAACAGACACAAGACAACACACAAGCCTTCTGTTTGGTCAAGGTCCTTATGGTCAAATGAGAAGTTGTGCAAGTTCTTCATGGGATAACCCAGGAGGTGGCTTCAAATTTGCAGAGACAAAAGGTCCCTGGTTAAGAGCTGGTGGTGTTGATGGGTTGCATCAATCAAGTCAACAGGTGTGGAACAACTTTATGCCGCATGGTGTCCATCAAGATTTTGATGGGTTCACAGCTTTCAAAGGAACCAATGCAAAGGTCCTTCATCAAGGTAATTTTTCATCTCTACTTCTGAACTGAAGGCCAGTCACCTGCACGAAAACTGTTTCTCCTGAAATTCCAAACCAGGGAAAATTCGTAGATAGGTGCACCGATTGTTATTTTAGGAGCTTATCATAAAATTTGTCTTTTAGATGATTCTTCTGTTTCTGTGTTAGTGTACATAGTTTGATACCACATGATTTGAAGTGTAGGACTTTAATTATCCTTTCATATGAGTTTGCATCACACTAGTATATGGCATGTTTCTGAATTTGCATTTGCAATCCAAAAACCTTTCTTTGGAAGGAATGAGATCAGTCTGAAAATGGATGTAACATGATGCCCTCTCAGGCTCACGTCTCCGTGTTATATATGCTAGGAAAAGCCCCTAGCCTGGCAAATACATCTTGGAGTATAAGACACGAGAGATATACATAAACAAAGTATCTACTTACAATACAAGGAAACAACAAACCAGTGGAGCCACATCTACCTTGCCTTGAGAAGCAATCCAATCTACCATAACAACCATGTGCTCCAACAACCAGAGCCTGACTGCTATGCCATATTTTTCCATGTTTTTATCTTGGTCAAATAATGAGCACCAGTCACCATGTCCTAGTAACATCCGAGTAATCTATTTCTTGTCTTTGTACTACCTTATTGCAACATGATTGCGCCTTTTTACTCGAGGCTTGAACGCGCTAGTGTATTGGAAGTGCAGAAAAGACCTGCAGTCTCAACTGAAACTCGCCCACTTCGCTGAATTGTCAACATCAGTAGCTGCCACCTAAACATTGATTCAGCTCTCTCATAACATGTCCAAAGGATACAACACACTAAGCCAAGTTCTCAGAACCAGACCCACTTCACCATAATTGGGACCTAGGGCAGTTTGTGTTGATATCTGTGTAAGGTGTGGGGTTTATATCAAGGTTGGTTCCCAAATTTGGCGTATTGCAAAATAGATGGCACTCATTGTTTTCAAATCGGATGACTCGCTAGTCGTTCTAGCTGATCGACTTGGGCGAATCATGATTAGTTGGACGACTTTGACGATTAATCGTTCCGACTTTGACGATTGATCGTGATTAGTTCAAACCGACTTGGACGACAAATCGTGACTACTCATGATTAATCGGACGACTTAAAAACAGTGAATGGCATCACCCATGGCTGATTCTGAAATTTGCCACGTTGTGAAGTAGATTGCACCATCAATTTCCCTCCTTTTTTTTCTCGTGTTGCTGGGGAAATCAGTAAGTAGCTAATTAGTGTCATTCTCCTAGACAACATGCTTCAGTTCCAGATTCCAGGAACAACTTAACTGATTGATTGATTTCTTTTTTGCTGCTTCTGCTCGAAACATGTGGCAAGCAGAGGCACCGAGTCAGACTGTTATTATTCAGTAAATGATCTGATCATATAATTGATTTCACTATTGATGATATGCTCTGCATGATTTTTTTTGACCCTGCTATGCTATACTTATATTTACCATGAAACTACACAAGATCAACTGAATTTCACACAGCTAAACATATACTACCTATTAATGCTATCTTCAACAGCTTACTTATACTAATACCCATATTCAAATTTCACTCTGCGAACAGTATAGTCTACAGTGTAAAACAGTGTTTTTGGTTAAACTGCTGCTCTTTACGTGTTTTTTTCATTCATTCATTCAGGCGTTGAAGCTTCAGCGGTCGCCTCCAACCAGAACGGAGCCCCACAACCGGACCTTCATCGTGCTCTCTCTCTTCTGTCAAACAGCTGGGCTGGTGCCGGTACTGACCAGCACCCGACGGCCCAGCTGCGCCACCACGCTGCCCTGAGCAGCAGCCTCCCCGCCAGCTCCGTCTCCGTGGCGCAGGCCTCGCCAGCAGGTCTGTGGCAGGACGGCGGCGGCGGCGCGGCCCTGGACCACCACGACTACGCCCTGGGTCAGGAGCTGCTCCAGCTCCCGCGTCCGCCGTCCACGTACGATGGCGGCTCCTCGTCCCGCTACGACCTGATGCGCTGATCCTTCTTCTCCCTTGGGGCATCTGGTGGAGCGCGGGGTTTCGATTTTTTGAACGAACTCTGGATGGAACTCGGAGTTTTGAACGAACTGCTGTATGCTTGCTATCAAGATCTGCTGACTCGGGCTCGGACGCTCGTGGGATCGCCAGCAGCTCCGTGTGCTTGAATAAATCCACAGTTTTTTTTGTGGGACGCTAGCTATTTATTTATTTCACCTGTGTAATGTTGATGCGACTCCCTCATTTGCTTCGGAGGAAGAGCGGTGACATTCTTTACCGCCGCAGGCATGCATGTACTCCAATCGCCGATTGGATTTGATTCTCCCAACTATACATGCAATCCTTGAACTCTCTCAAGTGCGTGACTGGGATCTGAGATGCGCATGGCATGAGCCGCTTTGAGACTGTAACAATGAGTACATTACTATCACCATCACTATTATTACTAGGACCACTAGGAGCGCAACCCCCTGAACGAGCTACATTATTCCAACTTCCACATGGCTACTCACAAAAGCTGATCCATGACACACACACACACCCCGTTCACCGCCAAGACTTGCCAGCCCCCAAGACTCGGCACCGGTACTCACCCAGAGCCCAAATCGGGAAGATGTTCCTGTACTGGGAGTAGCTTATCATGCAGTTCTTGTTGAACACTCCTATGATCTCCTGCGTTAGAAGGTGCAACAGTTTGTTATGAAAAAAAAGATGCGAGAGAGATGCCCATGCAACCAGCGATTAACACTGGTCAAATCAATCAATAATAACACGAAACCAATATGCCTAGAATGCTAAGATGTTAAGACCACAGCTTCCTTTGTCTCAGCAGTATACATGCATGCCTAGAATATAACCGACAATTTTTTTTACCAACTTCCTTCTAGAGCGAAGCTATCTGACGTGAACAAGATTAAGGGTACTAGAGGCCTGTTTGGTTCGCTGTCTAACTTGACACACTTTGTTTAACTTTTCTGCTTAAGGTTAGTTCTTCAATTCGAACGACTAACCTCAGGCAAAGTGTGGTATAGTTGGCCACAAACCAAACAAACCAAACAGGCAACCAAACATGCCCTATATCTCTGTGGACCGATTGTTACTTACTTGCTGAGGAAATTCTCCGTCCTCTGATTGCAAGTTGATCAAAACCTTTGCTGCTCGGTGTAGAGGCGTTGGATCTCTCTCGGCCTGTAACGGATGAGATGTAAGAGTACCATAACGGATAGTGAACATCGCATCAGAGTATCCGGAGCCACAACGCTAAATAACATACCTGGCCCGCATCAATCAGCGCCAGCATGGCCCAACTAGTGTTCACCGCATGAGGCCGGTTGCCTTTGAGATTGGTGTAAACCTGATTGAGCGCAACAAAAAATAGTTAATATAAAGGCCTTTCTGATTCCGAGAAGGCTATATTATATGCATACAAGAATCAGAACCGTACCACCTGTTTTGCTCACTGGCACGTTTACTTTTCAACTGCTATCTACTCGTACCAAACTCTTCAGATAAAACGATACACTCTAAATAGACAGGTTTTCTCTAGGTTTGGTACATTACATAAATCTAATAAAAGCAGGTTGCCCCCAAAAATCTTGACTGCAGCACACATGCGATGGAAAAACATTGCCAGTATATTCATAATACTGTTAAGTGCTATTATTTTAAAGAAACTGACAGGAGTGAGTTTACCTGGTCTTGAGATGACAAATAGCTTTCTCCCCAACCACCGGAAGGAAGTTCTTTTGACAGCAGAAAGTTGCATGCCTTTCTAATCGCAGGACTGTTCTCAAATGTTCTACCAGCAGCAATTAGTCCCTTCACACCAAACCAAGTGCCGTATGTGAAACAAACGGCCCAAGAGCCATACCTGTTGGAAACAGATAAACATATATAAGGCAATGAAGAAGGCTACCTGGATGGAGGCACCTTCCAAAATAACGAATCTGTTTGTGTTGCATGGAGTCTAAATACTGACCATGAACCATCGCTTTTCTGAATACTCTCGATGAAATTGGAAGCTTTGCTGATACAGTTATCCACCTCTTTCCTGCGGTGCCCAGGGTATAGTTTTTTGAATGATGTCAGGGCCTGAATTGCTGCTGATGTACATTCAACATACCTGCAAGATGGGTTTTATGTTTCTTCAATTTGTTTTATAAGTACAAATCAGCACGATGAAAGGTTACTGCATCTTACGGGTAATCAATCACAATATCCCCAAAGGTCTCAGCAGGATTGATCAGCTGGATAATTTAAGAAAGAATATTAATAATAGATGAAACATGAAAGATTCAAGGAATGCTGATCAATTATTCTGTTTTGAAACAAAACAAATATCTTATCTAGCATGTATTCCTACTCAATAGCAAATGGGAATAATTACGAAATTCACAAATCGCTTGATTAATTTGGCGATTGGCGTTCTCTACTTCAGAAAGTAGAAAATTGGCAAGTAACTTCATATTTCAGAGGAGAGCATGCAAACATTAGCTTAAAATACTGCCATGCGCATACATACACAGACAAAAAAGTGTCTGCATTATGCGCATATGTATTTGTGGCTCGATGTGTGGAGGGTTTCGAAGAAGTTCATCCACCTACCTCCAACCAGGGATAAGATCTTGTGAGTTCATATGTCGCGAAACCGCCATTATCATTCTGCAAAGGTTAATGCAAAACAATGAGACATGGTCCCTCCAATGGATTTATTCAAAACACATAAGAACAGTGGAATCAAGGAGCAACTGCATAGCAATTAAATAAGATATATGAACACAGTATAATAAAAGGGATGCTGCCAATTCAAGGAGTCTTCTTTTCCATAACGCACACAATGTTTACAGGATTGAGATTGACCATTGCGTTAAAAAATGATTCAATAGCAACAATCGCGAGAAGATGAAAAAAAATCAGGATGCTTACCATATAAGACATCAGACAACTGACAGCATCATAAAATCTATTAGCTTCCATCGGTTCACCAACAATTTTGGGAGAGATCCTTGATAACAATAATGAAGCCTGGAATAAAAGAAAATAATCAATTACTATTTATTAAAACAAATAATTATGAAATTATGACAATGTGCCAGACACTATACAGTCAAGAATGTTGGAACATTTTTTTTCTCGAACGCGCAGGAGAGTTGCACATGATTATATTAAGAAGATAAAAGGTCCAAAATGGACGAGACAGGTACAAAAACAAGGCACCTCACGGTGGCCAAAAACGAAAATACAAAAAACAGTCCATAGCTAGAGAGCTGACAACAGAACACCTACAACTCTGGGATAGGGGCTGTTAGAAGATCCAAATTCTTGGCCCCAGCCAGCACCCACAAATCCCTCTCCTCCTCAGAATGCTGGAACATAAATGTGAAGGAACAAACTAAACTTTGTTAGCTAAGAGAGCACTTTACTCATATAGTTTATGTGGGAAGAATTAGAGATGCTGAAAGAACAAAGGATCCTAGATCTCAAAAGACAATTTAACCTTCTAAAGTAAATTTCCTTATTGGTAATGCTGATGACTGCATTCACCTTTAGTCCTTCAGCAGTGCAATCAGATATAGGCCAACCATGATCAGCAGTTGAGAATGGCCATGCACCTTTAGATGTGTGGCGGTACCAGTCATTCAGATCACCAGGGCAGTCATCAAGAACCTTTCATATTAAACAGCCATTTATCAGTGCTGTAAATGAACCTAAGATTGAACAATATATACAAAAAGGCATGTCGACTGTACCTGTGAATTCTTGATATAGTTGTGTGCTAGTTTAAGGGTAGGACCAAACTCTTCAATAAGGTTGGTAGCCACAATGGCTTGAACTGTGAAAGCTGTATCCCAAAGTTGGCTGCCATTATAACCCTACAGTGGAAAGAGCTGGCTCCATTGAAGACCCCAAAACAATTTGCCAATCTTACATGTTGCCAGGTTTGCTGCTGCAGTAGTTGCCTAATAGGAAGTTAACTAAGTAAAAGGAAATGGGCCACAGAACAAGCAATAATCACCTGCATCTTCATGCCATCTTCAGCAAGCCACAAGTAATCATAGACTCGTGGGATATGAAGTTTGAAGGCCTCTGAGTTTGGATCTTCAATCCAGCAAGCAAGCATATTCAATACCTGCACAGAATTTCTTGCAACAATCAGTCGAACAACGTTAAGAAATAAAATATAGTGTACACTTATAACAAAAGTTTCACAATCTATGAGCATAAACTGGACATCATAAATTAGCAAAAGTGATTTAAGTCAACAAAAATGACAAATGAGACTCAGAAATAAACAATACTGAAGAGTCAAGACTGAGGAATCCATCAAAGACAAAGACATCAAGGCACTAACAGAAGGATATTTTTTGTTAATACATATTGTTGGAGCAGAAAGAAAAAAACATTTCCATAATTTGAATATATCATTCAAGTAATGCTTATTTGGCATAATCCTATGTTGTTTCAAAGGACAGCGGATTTCATGACTGGATACAGTTAGCATGCATTTTTCATGAATACATGATACAAATCACATAACAATCATACTGAATAAGGTAGAAGAAGTGACACATCACATAACCCATGGCAGCTATTGTAATATTTAACAGAAATCTGTGGACTGGTAAGAATATTTTAGTCAGGCAATTCAGGAGAGTAGTGAGTTAATGTCATATTAAGCTAAGGCAGCACAAACTGAAAATTAAAGGAAGCACTCAAATCCCAAACATATTGGCTTCTTTCTTATAGGAGAGTAAATAAATCTATATCGAAGTTGCTAGCACAGTAGCATATGGCCTTGAGATGCTTGCAGCAAGAATAGGATAAAATAAGACCCCACCTCCTTTTGTAAGGTTCAACAAACAATGATAGGCCTTAATTTACCTTGTTTACAGGACCAATGCAAATATAACGAGTGTTCTCATCTTCATAATGAACATGTTGCATGACTGTTTCCAGAGCTTTCTCCCTCAATTTGCTGCCAGGCCAATGCATCATAACTGGTTCAACAAATTTATGGAGAGTGGCCCATAACACATCTTGAACGAATGGGTGTGGGTAGTACAGATCTTCCTGCAGCAGAAATGTATCGAAATTCCTTCAGACAGAATAGTCAGGATCCAAATTGGACTCCTCACAGACGCAGAAAGATAAACATGAAAGTTCCTTTAAGTTTTCAGAACTAAGCATCTTTTCAAACAGCATCACTTGCCAGTTGCCAGTTAATGACTGTTAAAGGGACTTTGAGACACATACTTACAAAAGAAGTACTGACCAAGATCAATTGGGCCCATCGTGGTAGTAACCAGTAAGTTACATGTTCTTTCTCGAACAAAATAAAAGGAAGAAAAGAGTTCCTAAGTATGATCATACAGATAAAGAAATCTCTTTAAGCTTCTTGACAGTTTATATATTTTAAGTAGAGTCACGACAAGGTTGTGCCAGTAACTAAGCATACTCTCTTGGCAGTGGGATTTCTGAATAAGGACTAAGGACAGCCTTGGCCAAAAACAAGATCAACTTGAAGACTAATAGATAACTTCGTGGCACCTCATGTAATAAGTTGTGCACAATTTGGCCCATAGCATGAATGTATCAATGCCCATAAGAAACGTTATATACAAAAAAGTTAACAAACCTTGGCACATAGGTTGCGGGCCTTGTCCCAATCAATCTTGCTGTAAGGGTCTTTGAAAAGTTCCTTCCTTAATTCCAACAGAAGTGGTGTGATTCGGCCAACAAACCTCTTCCCATAAATGTAGCACATTGGCAAATACACCATTCGACAATGACACCACATCCTCCCTGCAAGACATTGTAAACCACAAAAGTGTATCATATGAGAAAAAGGAAACAACAAAGAAACCAAGAGCACACTACTGAAAGACTATGGACCTATGGTAATGCAAAGTATATTGGTTGTTGGCCGATTAGCACATTAAAAATAGAAAAAGGAATGATACGTAAATGACAATTTTATGATACACTAATACCATTGGTGATTGGAACATTCAGTTAGGGCTGAATATATATTGTTTAATCTTCAACATGTACTATATACAACCTTTAGAACCAACTTACAACTTAGCAATCTTTACCACTGAGTGATAGAATGTATATATACACATTGTTGCGTACACGGCCGTTTAGCGCATGTACACGCTGTGTAAACGCTACACAATGGCTTGCCCTGTCCATTTAATCAGCCTTTTATCCCGTTTAATCACCATCTAGTCCATCTAAATAGCCATTTAGCCTGAATACATAGCTAAATGGTAGGTGACCGTTTAAACTGTTTAAACATTTAGGCTAACACTGGTAATATACTAGCTTTATGTACATCAAGAAAAAGAAAGCAGAACCTGGGTGAAATGGGAGGAGATATGGCAGTAACCATACTTCTGGTGGCACCGGGTTGTTACCAGACCATTCAAATACACCTAGTACCTTTAATAAGCCAGGTAATTAGAAGGGGTTAAAGCAGATCCAAGAAAAGGGAAGCAGCTAATAAACAAACAAATAAGAGTCAATTCCCTACCGAAAGCCAAAACTTCCCCCACGATGTTATATATGTTGCTCCACCATGGTCTAATATCCAATTTCGACCTTTCTCCATGGCTCCATCTCCACTATCTGGTCCCTCTCCAAGCAATCTCAAAATAACATAGGTCAGTGCTGAGCCAAACATGGTGCTTGGACCCTCAATGTGCAAGCCCCAGCCGCCATCTTCATTCTACAGTTGCAGTGATAAAATCAGATCACCTTTAGCCATTGTAGGGTTGACAAATTTAGAACTTGATCCTTGCCTGGTGATTATAAAGATACCGGCGGATCTCCTTCTGGTGTTCCAATGACAAGACAGTGTTTAGTGCTCCAGTCACATACAATGTTATGATCTGGACAAAGGGTACACACAATTAGTAGCTGTTTTGTAAACCAGGAAACATGAAACATAAGTCTTCCATATAATCTAAATATCAGATTCCTGCTACAATTTGCTAGTTCCTATTTCATGAGGCATCTAAATTGGTACTCACAGTGAATGCAAGAAAAAAAACATTGTGCTCATATAGAATATGAGGCTGTCGGTACCTTGAAACAGGGGTACCCCTTGTTACAAGGTAAAGACGCTGTGCCAGCGAGAAAGTCTCTGGTTGCGCGGTAAGCGGCTCACCATCGCGCAACATCAGCCGCCTTGGGGTCGCCACGTGGCCAAGGGAAAGGACGTGCCCCGGATACACGCAGTGGGTCCGGACCTGTTACGTGGGAAGCACCGGACCCCGTGCATGACGGGCGGACCTCCGAGAAAGATCCCAGGCCCTTCCGAGTGGGGTCCGGACAGATCACCACCGGGTCCCGGGATTCTGGGGCAGGGAATATCCGGACCCTGCCCTGGAAGGGGTCCGGTGCTGGCACGTGTCCGGGGCTTGCACCGCGCTCCCCGCTTAGGCAGAGACTCGCTGCTGCCGCGTGGCTTATGGCTCATGACATAAGCCAACGGTGGAGTCTGACGTCGGGCCACTGAAGCCGCGCAGTCTCTGCATTTATTGCAGAGAGGACGCGCCGCCTGCCACCAAGCCAATGAAGGATGTGCCCTCTCGGCATTCGTCCAGTCCTCTCCGCTGGCAGGCGGCGTCAGACGGCGCGCCTGTCCAATCTATCATCAAACAGTGTGCCCGTGCCATGCGGCGGACTGTGCTCATTATCCCTTTCGCGCGAAGCTTCCCTGCATGCCGAGGATACGCAGATCTCGGGTGTCAGGGCGCTAGAAGATCGCCCCAGCAGCAAACATTTGTGGCTCCAAGTGCTATATTCGTTATGTCCCTGGGCCCGCATGTCGGGGCTCAGTACCTTTGTGCATGCCCCCCTTCAGCTATAAAAGGGGAGGCATGCGGCGTTACAAGACAGATCAAATCTTAGGCTCACTCAGACACTCACAAGTTCATACAAGCTCTCAAGCAATACATCACACAGTGGAGTAGGGTATTACGCTCCGGCGGCCCGAACCACTCTAAACTCTCGTGTGCTCTCGTGTGTTCATCCTCCAGTCTCGTAACAGGCAAAACGCTTAGGCCCCTCCTCATCTTAGGATTTAGGGCGGGTGCAATCCGCCACCCGGCCGGAGAGATTTCCTCTCCAACATTTGGCGCGCCAGGTAGGGGGGCTAGGCTTTTAGTTTTTTGCTTGTTACCTGATCGACACCATGGTCTATATCGCCGAGCACCAAGATGAGACCTCCGAAGATTTCCTCTTGGAGGAGGGGGCCGCATCTGCTACGCCGCAAAATTCCGACTGCCCGGCGCCCGGTGCCGCAGCTGTGCGCTCCGCACGACAGCACGCACCGGCGCAGGCGTCCCGGACTCCATCGGGGGTCGCTCCCGCCGGAGCGCTCTCCGCGGCCAGGGAGTTGCTGCGTCACCCACCAAGTTCCACAGCCTCGCCAGGGGCTATGGGACAATGGCGCGACGACGTGGATCGCCTCCTTGGCATAGCACACATTAGCTCGGTCAGGCCCAGGCCTCAATCGTCCCGACGCCAGTACGAGGCGTTGGCCTCGGTGCGCTCGCCCTCGGTGAGGGCTGCGCCGACCAAAGATCTACGAGCAGAGCTCAATCGTAGACGTGCGGCAGAAGATACGCAAGTCCCCCCGGAGAGGCTAGAAGACCTACGGGACGAACTCAACCGCAGGCGTGCGGGCAAGAATGCCCGCCTCTCTTTAGGAAGGACGCGTGAGTGCCGCCGGAGCCTCGAGGGTCACAACCTCAAGCAAGATTTCGCTGCGGTCGCGCCGCAGGGCCCGGGAGATGCCCGATTCCAGACGAGCATCCCGTTGGCTGGAGTAGGCTGCGCCGCCCTAACAGACCACCTCCGCGCGGCGATGTGGCCAACCAAGTTTCGTCCACACCTGCCAGAAAAGTACGACGGAATGACAAACCCGTCGGAATTCCTGCAGGTCTATGTCACCGCCATTACAGCGGCAGGTGGAGACACCGTCGTAATGGCGACCTACTTCCATGTAGCTCTGTCTGGGCCAGCACGGACTTGGCTCATGAACCAAGCCCCAGGGTCCATACACTCCTGGGAAGAGCTCTGCGCGCGGTTCATGGCGAACTTCGCCAGCGCCTACCAGCAGCATGGTGTAGAGGCACACCTCCATGCAGTAAGGCAGGAACCCGGGGAAACCCTCCGGGCGTTCATTTCCCGCTTCACCAAGGTACGTTTGTGACTCCAAGTGTTATATTCGTTATGTCCCTGGGCCTGCATGTCGGGGCTCAGTACCTTTGTGCATGCCCCCCTTCAGCTATAAAAGGGGAGGCATGCGGCGTTACAAGACAGATCAAATCTTAGACTCACTCAGACACTCACAAGTTCTCAAGCAATACATCACACAGTGGAGTAGGGTATTACGCTCCGGCGGCCCGAACCACTCTAAACCCTCGTGTGCTCTCGTGTGTTCATCCTCCAGTCTCGTAACAGGCAAAACGCTTAGGCCCCTCCTCATCTTAGGATTTAGGGCGGGTGCAATCCGCCACCCGGCCGGAGAGATTTTCTCTCCGACAGAGGCATAAGATGTAAGAAAGCAAGATAGCACAATTTTGTCTTAAACATATCACAAGATTAATCACAGCACAGATTTAGTCGTAGGAATGCATATCCAAGTGAAGTAAGCAAGTTAAACATATCACTATAGAAGAAGAGTTGAAAGAGGTACCAAGCCTGGCATAAGGAACATAGGACCACCATAATCCCCAGGCCAGTGTCCATCATGTGCCTGGAGAGTAGAGAAACGGCTGATTGCCCTTTTCAATGTAGTCAACACAGCTTCCTCGGTCACATCTTCATGCTCACCGAGCTTGATGCCTGGAAGGTGAAGCTCAATCGAGTTTTCTTTGGCGAACTGCAGTGTGTAAACGGGAGCAGATATTTCAAATCGTTTCACAGAAACAGAGACTGCACAAGAAAGAAGCACTGGGCGCAGGACTGGACTAGATTAGTTGCCAAAATCTGTGCCGATTCTCAACCATTTCGTGGCTTGTACTAATATTTCCACGGACAGTGAAATGTTCTCTTTTCTGTGGAAGAAAGCAACAGGCTGACAGTGAAAAGGAGTTACTGTATTATCTCCGACAACAACCATGTGCCGTGCCAAGTTTACATACTACAGCTGCAGCTAGACATCGCAAACTGAACCACGGCAGCGCATCTAAAACGTTCCGACAGTTACCTACGGTATTGTATGGAGGGAAAACGGAGGAAGTCTGGAATCGTGACAAGAGGAAGGATGATGATCATGCCTGCAACCTGCGAGAGCCAGTCAGCCCACCCCAGCTCGCATGCCGCGCATCAAAACTGTACAAGACTACAAGAGTCTCATGAACACAAGTTTTTATTTAGTTATCGGAAAAGGACAGATTCAGTGCGTGCGGGAGGTTCCATACAAGACTACAAGAGTGAGGTCCAAGTCTTTCCGCATCTAGGAGAGGCAAACCTTCTTCCAAATAAGGAGAGACGTGACGTGGTAGGTGACTTGGTGTCTCGGTGAACATTCACCGCTGCACCAGGCCTCACTGAAAGGGACTGGCAAGTGGGAATTAACGTATCGTCGTCGGGCCCACGAGAATGTGTGGCAAGTAAGACTACCGCCGCCGCCGGTCGTTCGCAGCCCGGGCGCAGAACGCGCCATCCGTCACCGACGGACCAATCGAGACGGCGACACGCACGCAGGCGAGCGAGGGCAATGGCAGCCGCGTGGGCGAAAGGGGTGGCAGGGCAAGGCACAAGGCAGGAGCATTACGGGCGGCTAGCGACCGGCAGGAAGGCGCGGCCCACCTGGATGCGCATGAGGAGGTCGGCGCTGTGCTTGAGGTGGCCCCTGCTGGCGACAAAGGCGCGGCGCGCGGCGTCGACGGCGGGGTCGGGGTCGGCGGCGGCGTCGAACTCCCACACCTGGCGGCCGACGTGGGCGTTCTTCGTGCGTAGCCAGGGGTCCCCGCCCCCCTCCGCGATCCGCAGGCGCCACATCGCCCTCCTCAAATGCGGCGGGCGAGCGGTGGGGGAGGTCCCGATCCGCCGCGGCTGGCCGGTGCGTGGCTTGGCTTGGCTCCCGGCACCGGGAGGACGGGATCCCCCTCTGTGGCGGGCGTTGATGGATGGCGAGGGGAGTCCAGGAGAGGACAGTTCAGGCTGGGGAGTCGATTTGATTTGGGATTTGAGTGGAGTTAGCAGCAGTAGTCGTTGTTGTTTGGGGGCAATTGCACTTTTACCCCCTGCTCACGACTCGAGGTGTGCACTAGAATTAATATTTAGTTAGTTAAAAAATTCTAGTAGAATTAACTAGGTATAACTATTAACTAATTTTCTAAAAATAGTTAATAGTTGGTTTAGATGTATCCAACTAATTTTAGTCACTAACTATTAGCTCTAGTATAATTAAACACCTTGCCGGTGTTTCGGACCCGTGGGACCCTCAACCGGATCGACTAGTGAATTTTAGTGCCGCGTGCCCTTGTCCAGATGAGTCGATGCAAGATGGAACACAAGCGAGGGAATGAGATTTATATTATCCTGCACCATGGGGCGCTTGCAGTAGGGGCTACAAGCGTTGCGGGAGAGCGAGAGAGAGAGAGAGGAGAGGGTTCGGCCTTGAGGCGAGCCATCTGAGGCTGCCTGTACCGTGTCTCTCCTACTCTGCCTGCCTCCGCTCGTCTGCGCCGTGCGTTCGTGTGTTCGTATGTTGCACGTTCGTCTCCTCCCGTTTTTTTCCCTTTTTCCCGGGGCCCTGGACATCCCTTTTATAGATGCAAGGAGATGCCCAGCTATACAATGGGGATGTAGCTATGAGCTAACGTGGCTGGCAGGGAAGTGCCCTGAGCCCTGTAGATGCGCCGACGTGGCCGTCGGAGGGGTGCCTTGAGCCCTGTACATGTAATAACGTGGTCGTCGGGGAAGTGCCTTGAGCCATGTAGACGCGCCGACGTGGCCGTCGGAGGGGTGCCTTGAGCCCTGTAGACGCATATCTGGCGGTGCAGCATGGATCCTGCTGACGTTTCCTTGCTTCCGTAGGGGGTTTGAGAGCACCCGACGACATGGGCGCACGCGGGGAGCCATCATTACCTGTTACCGGGTAACTTAGATGGGACACCGGTCTTGTTCCTTCGTAGCCCGAGGCGGCTAGCTAGGGATAGGGTAATGATGGATCCCTAGTGGCGTAGCTGATGCGAGGCCGAGGTCGGGCGAGGCGGTGACTCCTCCAAGGCCGAGGCTGAGGTCGGGCAAGGCGACGACTCCTCCGAGGCCGAGGCTGAGGTCGGGCGAGGCAGTGTCTTTCTCCCGAGGCCGAGGCTGAGGCTGAGGCCTGGGGTCGGGCGAGGCGGAGTCCTTCTTTCGAGGCCGAGGCTGAGGCCGAGGCCTGGGGTTGGGCAAGGCGGAGCTCGCTGCTGCGCCCAAGGCCGAACCTCGGGGAAGGCCGCGACTGTTGTTAGTCTTTCCCTGGTGGCTGGCACAGTTGCCGGAGCGGGGTGAACGACGTTGTTTTCCTGTCAGAACGGTCAGTAAGGGGGGCGAAGTGACTGCGGTCACTTCGACCTTGCCTACTGAGGCACGCGTGTCAGGATAAGGTGTCAGGCGATCCCCGCATTAAATGCGCATGCGATACGGTCGGTTGGTAAGGCAATTCGGACGAGGTCGCTGCACGACAAAGTCTGCCCGAGCTAGGCTTCGGGCGAGCCGAGGGTGCGTCTGCTGACTGAGGGGACCCTCGGGCGAGGCGTGAATTCGTTCGGGACTACTGTCCTTGCCCGAGGCTGGGCTCGGATGAGGTCGCGTCACTTGGTAGACGAAGCATGCGCTTTATCGGTCGCATGGTTTGTTCTGAAGACGTTTTCTAGCCGGATTAAGGAGCATTGGGGGTACCCATAATTACGGTCCCCGACAGTAGCCCCCGAGCCTTGAAGGGAGTGTAGGTACTCGCTTGGAGGTTCTGCTGGATTTTTCGCAAGGGGACCGGCCCTTCTCGGTTATGCTTTGTTCCGGTGGGTGCGCGCGAGCGCACCCGCCGGGTGTAGCCCCCAAGGCCTCGGAGGAGTGGTTTGACTCCTCTGAGGTCTTTAATCCTTCTTGTGATGCCTCGGTCAGCCTTGTCGTTCCCTCATGCGGCCCGGCCGCAGCCCGGGTGCACGGTCAGGCTCCGAGTTTTCAAGCTGGTTTGTTGACGTGGTCAACGGTTTGGCCGTAACCTCGTGCGAGAGCAGCCCTCGAGCCTCTGCACGGAGCGAGAGGACGATCAAGGACCGTCTCAACTTTTTTTGTACGCCCCTTCGTCGCCTTTCCGCAAGGAGGAAGGGAGGGAAAGCGCCGTGTTACCCCCGGGGGGCACCGAACACGGTGTTTCCAGCGAGCTGCTAACGGGTAATCCGAGTGGACGCCCGAGCCCCGTTCGATAAGGGTTGGCTAATGGCCCAGAGGCATGCTCCAAAAGTACCTGCAGGTGATTTGCTGGACCCGGACCCATTCGATAGGATTCGAGGGCTCGATGCCTCCCTCCAGTGGGATTCCATTACAAATCGTTCCCGCTAGTCTCGGAAATGTCCTAGGGTACCTCGGGAGCGTAGCCCGAGCCTCGACCATGTAACGGATGTACCCAGGGTCATCCCTAACTCTGCGTGCTCTGGGGCGGCTGTCGAACCCTTCCGAGGGGCCAGCCTTCGAACCCCTGATCAGTAATGGGCTCAGAGCCTGAGTGCTCTGGCCGGTTACCGAACCCTAGAGGGCGCAACCTTCGAACCCCTGATCAGTAGGAGGGCTCGGGGCCCGTTTCCTTCGCCGAGAAGGATCCTTTTCGCAATATCCCCTTTTCCAGTCCCTGTGGCAAGAGAGAGAGAGAGAGAGAGGAAAAGGAAAAAGGATATGAATTTAAATAATGCGGCACACCTTTTATGACGTGGTCATCATGACGGAGATGAAACGGCGCCCGCTTCGCCTGCCGGAGGTGTCGCTTGTCCTGCCAAGGAGTTAATGCGACGGGACGGGCGATTCACGGGGCGTCTGTTGCGCGTGCACGAGCCGTTCAAGGAACAAAAAGACCGTTTCACCTTTGAGTTTGAATCCCGCGGTGGGTTCGGGTGAAGCCTTCGGTGGATCTCGCCTGAGCCTTTATATACCCGGAAGAGGGGCCGGTGGTGGTTCTTTACCCTGCCATTCACGCTTGCCTTCTGCTTTGGTTTCCGCAACCTAAGAGAGCAGCCAGAGAAAAGGAACCACACACCTCATCCCTTCCGCCTCCACCACCTCCATTCGGCAATAGCTGACAAGGTGACCGTCATTCCGCCGCGCGACCCGTGGCCTTTCTCCACCGTCGCTGTGGAGGATCTGGAGGCCCTCGTTGCCGATGGTCTGCTCCGTCCCCTCTCTAATGGGCCACAGCTGGAGTGGATGGCCCCAGCAAGCGAGGCTGACCCGACTCCGCCGCTAGGGTATGTGGTCAGCTTCATCTCCTTTCATGAGCGGGGGTTTGGAGTGCCAGCGAGCCGCTTCATGCGGGCGCTCTTGCACCACTATGGGGTGGAGCTGCATAACCTCAACCCCAACTCTATCGCGCAAGCGGCCATCTTCGCGGCAGTTTGCGAGGGTTTTTTGGGGATTGACTCTCACTGGGACCTGTAGACCCATCTCTTCTCCGCAGAGTTCTTCGCCGCGACGACGGAGGCGAAGAAGGTCCGTATGGCGGTGCGGGCCGGTGGCTGCACCCTCCAGCTGAGGCCGGGGCACGCGCAGCAGTACATCCCCGCCTCTCTTGCATCTTCGAACAAGGGGTGGCAGAACCAGTGGTTTTATCTCTAGAACGACGGCGGGATGCTTCCGCCGTTTTCTCAACGAGTGGTGACCGCCGCTGGCACTAACTGGCGCTGGGGGGCCACCCGCGAGAGACAGGAGAAGCTCCAGCCTATTCTGCAGGCCTTACAAAAGTTACGAGATGTAGGTCTTACCGCTGCGGGGGTCGTCGCCGCTATCCATCGTCGGAGGGTGCTCCCTTTGACCAAGCGGCGGTTGCGGCTCGCGGAGATGAAGCCGGGGGTCGATTCGGAGGACTCGCGGATGTCCTCGACCTCCCTCTCCGTCGACGACCTCCTCAAGCGGGTAACAAGTACGGTAGGGAGGTCAGATACCGGCACCCTTAGCCAGCCCGCTATGCGGCCCGACCGCGGGTATGTGTCCCTGGTAAGTGTCCGATCATCCTCCTGTTTTGCGCCAAGTTCTCTATGCTTTTGATCCTCACTGTTGGGATTTTTGTTCGTCCCCAGGGGTTGAGGATTTATAAACCCGTCCGGCCACCGGTCCTGGAGGACGCGGTGGACCGAGCCACGCGGAGGCTTGCCACGGAGAAGGAGAAGGAGAAGGAGAAGAAGGATGCGGAAAAGGCCTGAGCTCGCGAGAGGATGCTAGCTCGGGAAGCTTTGGAGAAGCGTCGTCGGAGGCAGGCGAGGGAAGGGCTCCCGAGGGAGTCGTCGCCGGAGACGCCTGACGATGACGATGATGACGACGATGATGACGACGAAGATGACGACATGGCGGCCTGACTTGGCCTCAACCCGGACCCAAGGCTGGGCCAGGGGTCGCCGAGCCAGCCTCCAAGTGGGCTGGCACCATCAGCGCTTGGGGCCGGGACACCAAGGTCCCAATCCGAGGAGCGGGGGCAGGCCGAGGGGGTACTTGACCACTTGGCCGAGACAATTGTTGTGACTCCGGGGGGCCAGGCCGATCCGCCTGTCCCCCAAGAGCAGGTACCCGCGCCGGCTGCATAGGAGGCCGGTCCCTCGGCCGTCGTGACGACGCCTGGGCAGGCCGCCCCTCGGCGCCTCGGGCGTTCGAGGCGGAATCGGCGCCGAAGCCGGCAGCGGGGCAGCCCCCGGCAGCGCCTGCGGGGATAGGGGCCCGAGGGGCCTCCCCACAGGCCCGATTGGTCTTGCTCCGGAGCGGGTGAGTATCTGAGGATGCCTCTGTTTCGGTTTTTTCATTGTGTGTCTTGAACTTGCCGTCTCTCTCTTTCAGCAAGCGCAGGCAGGGCTTGGCTGGTCTGGCCCCCACGAAGGCCCTTAAGACGAAACCGGCCTCGGCGGCCGGTGCTGCGGTACGCCATGCCGGTTGGTTGGCCTCCGCGCAAGGCGCCCTCCAGCAGGGGGCCCAGGCGACGCGAGTTGCCATGGGGCAAGCCTCTCAGGATGACCCCCCCGTTGGAGCGACCATCATGCCGGGGGAGGTTGCTGACGCGGCCGCGGCTCCAAGCCCGCCTGACTTGTTGTCGGCACCGACATCGACTCCCGCAGGGGCCGTCGCTGATTCGCCCGCGGAACCGCCCGTCGCTGCCGACGTCAGGATGGTTGAGGTGCCACCGCCCATGGTCATTCCCGACCTCCTCGTTCTCAGCCACGAGGAGAGTGCGGCCGTCGTTGCCGAGGCTGGTGATCGGAGGCCCACCACCTTAGCCAAGGAGAGGCCCAGTATGTTGACGGCGGTGGTACCTGATGCTTCGGCTACAGGGGGACCCGATGCCTCGGTGGACGGGCGTGTAGAACTGTGGCCTATCCTGGGGAGCAGCGGCCTTATCCCTGCGCAGCTCAATCCCAATGAATGGTGCGGGCAGCCGCTCTAGTTCTGGGGCCGCGGCACCTCGGAGCCCCTCCTCCTCCTCAACGATGAGTTGGAGGAGAAGGCTCGGGATAGTTTCCGTGAGTATACCGAGGCGGCGATGAGGTCGCTTCGGTCGACCATGGAAACCCTTTCCAGGGACATTCCCAGGGTTTCCAGGTAAGGACTTAGGCGTACATCTTGCGTGACCAGAGCATTCTTTGTGACATCTCATTTCCCTTCCTCAGGAGCTTGTGGACGCGAGCACCGCCAAGTCGCTGTTCATCCGCCGCGAAAGCGGCGTTTGGAGGTCGCTGCGATCCCAGCGGGCTGCGCTTGCCGAGGCCAATGAGCGCCTTGCCCAATGGAGCGCTGAGGTGGCGGACCTTCGGTTGCTCTGCGACGGGCTGAAGTCGGAGGCAGCAGCGGCAAGGACGGAGGAGGCGTCGGCACGAGCGGAGGCTTTGTCAGTCCGGGAGTAGGTGGCTTCCCAGGCCAAGGAGATGTGACAGCGGCAGCTGGAGCTTGGCCAGACTATCGACGAGCGGGACCAATCTCGGAGCCAAGCCGCCGAGGCCGTGAGCCGGGCTGAGGCCCTTACGGAGAGCCTGGCCGAGGTCGTCGGGTCTGCCCAGTCCGCCCAAGCCGAGGCCTCGCAGCAGCGTGCCCAGGCCGAAGGTATGTTTTGCCCATTGTGCGACTTTGTTTTTTGTCTCCATTCTTCTCCTTGCGTCTGAAGAACGTTGTCCTGCTGTCTGCAGGGTTCGAGATGGCTCTTGACGAGTCCGTCAAGAACTGCAAGGCGCTTGCCGAGGCGGCTGAGCAGAAGGAGGCCGAGCGTGTGGCCATGTCTGAGGTCATTTCGGCTTTCTGCCAGACTTTTGGTATCGACGGCGTCCCCTCGGGTAGCTCCCCCAGAGTCATCTGCGGGCCTTGGGTAGCCATGTGCGCAACAGACTCCGCGGGGCGCTGCACCATGGCGTTAGCCAGGCCTTCGCCGTGCTCACTTCCCACTATGATGTGGATCTGGAGCGGGTCAGCGAGGGGTACTGCTTACCCGACGAGGAGGAGGCTGCCTTAGCCGAGGTCCAGAGGCTCGACACGGCTGTCGAGGGCCCAAGTGCGGCGCTGGCTTCCTCCTTTGAGGTGGAGATCCTTCCGCCCATGTCGCCGCCTGAGGCCGTGCCAGATCCTGCCGAGGGTGGAAATGACGCCGAGTGTGCTGCCCCTCCCCCTGCCGATGTCTGAGCCTGCAGGAATAGTTTGCTCGAAGTATGCGTATGTCTTCTGCGGCCGCTGGGGCCTAGACATTTTTATTGTCAGATTATAAAGCTGCGTTTCTTTTCCTCTTGTTTCGTGTGTTAGGACTTGTTCGGTAGCAGAATCGCTTATCCGAGCGTGAGTCACTTTTCGCGGAAGGTGATGAGTGAGGTATCCGTATCCTGGAGGCGTAGGAGTCCCTCGGCTCGGTCGGCCTTGCCGCTTACGTGTTCTCTCGTCGTTTTTAGGATTCTGTTAGCGACACAGTCGAAAGGGCACGAAAGTCGTTCTAGCAGAAAAGTTTTCGAGCGTTAGGACTTGTTCGGTAGCAGAATCGCTTATCCGAGCGTGAGCTACCCTTCGCGGAAGGTGACAAGTGAGGTATCTGTATCCCGGAGGCGTAGGAGTCCCTCAGCTCGGTCAGCCTTGCCGCTCAAGGTCTCTCTCGCTCGTCTTTAGGACTCCGCTATCGACGCAGTCGAAATGCACGAAAGACGTTCTGGCAAAAGACTTTTCCGAGGAAAATTTTGACACAGAGGGGGTTTCCCCCTTCTAGCCCCCGAGGGAGGATCGAGCTTTGCCGAGGCAAGGCTGATCCTTCCTTGATGGTTAGACTTTATTTACGCATGTAAAGAAAGCGAGATACATGAACAACTTGAAACATTTTAAGGGTAAAAGCGACATAGCTGTTCAATGTTCCAAGCGTTGCTGTAGACCTCGCCTTGATCGTTGGCCAGCTTGTATGTCCCGGGCTTCAAAATATTGGCGATGATGAATGGCCCTTCCCAGGGAGGGGTAAGCTTGTGGCGCCCTCGGGCGTCTTGTCGCAGCCGAAGTACCAAGTCCCCCACTTGGAAGTCTCGGGGCTGAACCCTTCGGGCGTGGTAGCGTCGCAGAGACAGCTGATACCGCGCCGAGTGTAGCAAGGCTACGTCCTGAGTCTCGGGCCCGGTTGTTCCTCTTCTGCCGCGGGGAGATGCCGTCGTCGAGTTCGCCTCCGGCGGGCGAGCTGTCGACCGTTGTTGTTGTCATGCTGCAGAGGGAGCAATACCATGTTATAGCTGCCGTCGAGGGACATGAACTCGAGACTCCCAAAGCGGAGCAACGTCCCGGGCTGAAGAGGCTGCTGAAAGATACCCATCTGGAACTCAACGGGAAAGTATTTGTTAACACGCAGCGAGCCCCTACCTAGCGCGCCAACTGTCGGTGTTTCGGACCCGGGGGACCCTCAACCGGACCGACTAGTGAATTTTAGTGCCGCGTGCCCCTGTCTAGATGGGTCGATGCAAGATGGAACACAAGCGAGGGGATGAGACTTATATTATCCTGCACCAGGGGGCGCTTGCAGTAGGGGTTACAAGCATTGCGGGAGAGTGAGAGCGAGAGAGAGAGAGAGAAGGAGAGGGTTCGGCCTTGAGGCGAGCCATATGAGGCTGCCTGTACCGCGTCTCTCCTACTCTGCCTGCCTCCGCTCGTCTGCGCCGTGCGTCCGTCTGTTCGTATGTTGCACGTTCGTCTCCTCCCGTTTTTCCCTTTTTCCCGAGGCCCTAGACATCCCTTTTATAGATGCAAGGAGATGCCCAACTGTACAATGGGGATGTAGCTATGAGCTAACGTGGCTGGCAGGAAAGTGCCTTGAGCCCTGTAGATGCGCCGACGTGGCCATCGGAGGGGTGCCTTGAGCCCTGTACAAGTAATAACGTGGCCGTTGGGGAAGTGCCTTGAGCCCTGTAGACGCGCCAACGTGGCCGTCGGAGGGGTGCCTTGAGCCCTGTAGACGCATATCTGGCGGTGCAGCATGGATCCTGCTGACGTTTCCTTGCTTCCGTAGGGGGTTTGAGAGCACCAGACGTCATGGGCGCACGCGGGGAGCCATCATTACCTGTTACCAGGGTAACTTAGATGGGACACCGGTCTTGTTCCTTCGTAGCCCGATGCGGCTAGCTAGGGGTAGGGTAATGATGGATCCCCAGTGGCGTAGCTGATGCGAGGCTGAGGTCGGGCGAGGCGGCGACTCCTCCAAGGCCGAGGCTAAGGTCAGGCGAGGCGATGACTCCTCCGAGGTCGAGGCTGAGGTCGGGCGAGGCGGTGTCTTTCTCCCGAGGCCGAGGCTAAGGTTGAGGCCTAAGGTCGGGCGAGGCGGAGTCCTTCTCCCGAGGCCGAGGCTGAGGCCAAGGCCTGGGGTCGGACGAGGCGGAGCTCGCTGCTGCGCCCGAGGCCGAACCTCGGGGAAGGCCACGACTGTTGTTAGTCTTTCCCTGGTGGCTGGCACAGTTGCCGGAGCGGGGTGAACGGCGCTGTTTTCCTGTCAGAACGGTCAGTAAAGGGGGGCAAAGTGACTGCGGCCACTTCGACCTTGCCGACTGAGGCACGCGTGTCAGGATAAGGTGTCAGGCGATTCCCGCATTAAATGCGCATGCGATACGGTCGGTTGGTAAGGCGATTCGGACGAGGTTGCTGCACGACAAAGTCTGCCCGAGCTAGGCTTCGGGCGAGCCGAGGGTGCGTCTGCTGACTGAGGGGACCCTCGAGCGAGGCGTGAATTCGTCCGGGACTACTGTCCCTTGGTAGACGAAGCCTGCTCTTTATCGGTCGCATGGTTTGTTCTGAAGACATTTTCCAGCCGGATTAAGGAGCATTGGGGGTACCCTAATTACGGTCCCCGACACACCTCTAACTCTATTTTTCTCCGTTTTTGAACTTTTCACCGTTGCTTTTGTTTTTTTGAATAATTGGATCTATACCATTAAAAAATTATAACTTTAGATATATATCATTGGCTCCATGTGTCATTGACTCATGTGAACCCTATATTTAAGTGAGATAACAAATATATATATAAAGTTGTAATTTTTTATGGTACAAATTGAAATTCCTTTTTTTAAAAAATGAAACCTCTGTTTGCCCCTATTCCATTATAAGCACGTAAGGGTGTTAGCTCACCACATGACTTTGCACCATTACCTCTTTTATTATGAATTGTTTGCAAATTTATCCTCATTTTGATATAAAAAATTAGAATATAAAGTATGGCATAAATTCAACCATAATTTTGAAAACAATTATTTTAAATTGAAAAATTCAAATACTTTGAATTTGGTGATAAATTTAAATTTAACATTGTATTTTAACATAAATTTAATTATAATCCGACAAAACTCTTGGCATTCTAAGATATCATCCTTCTCGTTAATGGTTTCTATTAATTCATTAATTTTCTTCTTTTCCTCTTTGGTAAGGTTTGCAAAAAGAGAAATCAAATCATCGTCATTATCACTAGAGGTACCCTCATCATTGGAAGTAGTGTATTTGGGGTATCTTTAGAATGTACCTTCTTTTTTTTTGCTGTCCTTAGCCATGAGACATTTGTGGCCGACGTTGGGGAAGAGAAGGCCTTTGTTGACGGCGATGTTGGTGGCGTCTTCGTCGGAGGAGAAGTCGGTGGAGCTCTCGTCGGAGTTCCATTCTTGTCCCATGTGCGCCTCGCCTCCCTTATTCTTGTTGTAGTATCTATTATTTTCCATCTTCTTCTTCCCTTTCTTGTCGTCGTCCCTGTCACTATCACTTGTATATGGACATTTAGCAATAAAATAACCGGACTTACCACACCTATAGCAAACCCTCTTGGAGCGGGGTTTGTAGTCCTTCCCCTTCCTTTGTTTGAGGATTTGCTGGAAGCTCTTGATGATAAGAGCCATCTTCTCGTTGTCGAACTTGGTGGTGTCGATTGGGAGTCTACTTGTTGGTATAGACTCTTCCTTCTTTTCTTTCGTTGCTTTGAATGCAACGGGTTGCACCTTGGGTGTGGAGGTGGCACCTTGCTCCAAGTTGACAATATGTTTGGAATCTTTGATCATAAGTTCAAAGCTCACAAACTTGCTGATCACCTCCTCGGGAGACATCTGTTTATATCTAGGATCTCCATGGATTAGTTGCACTTGAGTGGGGTTACGAAAGACAAGAGATCTTAGAATAACCTTAACCATTTCATGGTCATCTCATTTAGTGCTCCCGAGGTTGCGGACTTGGTTGACCATCGTCTTGACTGGTTGTACATTGCTTGTGGCTCTTCTCCTTTGTTGCGGACAAATTGACCAAGTTCTCCCTCGATCGTTTTGCGCTTGGTGATTTTGGTCACCTCGTCCCCCTTCATGCGCTGTTTTGAGGACGTCCCAAATTTCTTTAGCACTTTTCAATCCTTGTACCTTGTTTTACTCCTCTCGACACAAGGAAGCGAGGAGTATAGAGGTGGATTGGGAGTTGAAGTGCCTTATTTGGGTGGCCTCATCGGAATCGTAATCCTCATCGCAGACCTATGGTGCCTGCGCTCCAAACTCAACAATATCCCAAATACTTTCGTGAAGAGGTTAGATGGTACCTCATTTTATCACTCCACATGCAATAATCTTCACCATCAAAATATGGTGGTTTGCCTAGGGGAACGGAAAGTAAAGGAGCATGCTTAGAAATACGAGGATAGCGAAGTGGCATCTTACTATACTTCTTACGCTCTTGGCGCTTCGACGTTGTGGACTCGACGCCGGTGGTTAAGGGTGAGGAAGAATCTGTCTCGTAGTAGACCACTTTCTTCATTTTGTTTTTCTTCTTGTCACCCTTCTTGTGTGACTTGATGGAGGCGATGGATTCCTCCTTGTGCTCCTTGTGCTTGTCGCCGGCCTCCTTTGATGGATTCCCTTCTTCGTTCTTCTTTCTCAAAGATCCGGGCTTTTCTCCAGTGACCATCTCCCTTTTGGCATGTTCTCTCGACATCACTTCGAGTTGTTAGACACTAATGAAGTACCGGGCTTTGATACCAATTGAAAGTCGGCTAGAGGGGGGTGAATAGGCGAAACCTAAAAATTATGAACTTTGAACACGTACTTCACCCGGGGTTAGGGTTAGAAATAAATAAGCGTGAATTCAGAGTGCGGAAGATAGTTCTTCTTGCAATGAGTTGTTCAATTAATGCGGATAACTTTGGGAGCAAACAAAATCAATGTGAGCAAGAGAACTTTAGAGAGAGAGGAGAGGGGAGAAACAAATCGAATTGTGAAGATCAATACAAGTGGACACGACGATTTGTTTCCCGAGGTTTGATTCCAAAGAACCTACTCCCCGTTGAGGAGGCCACAAAGGTCGAGTCTATTTCAACCCTTTCCCTCTCTCAATCGGTCACTTAGACCGGTCGAGTGCTTCTTCTCAATCTTACGGGTCACTAGACCCCGCAAGGATCACCAAACAATTAGGTGTCTCTTGCTTGCTTTACAAATCACTTAGAAAGTATAGAGAGAGATGAAGAAAGCACGATTAAAAGCCAAGCAACAAGAGCAATAAGAAAAGATACAAAATCACACTCTCTTAAGTCACTAATCACTATGATCACTAGTCACAATTATGGAACTTGGAGAGATTTGGAAGCTTGAATGTGTCTTCGGTTGAAGTGAATGCTCTTGTATTGAATGAGAGTGAATGAGAGGTGAAAGTCGCCTAGAGGGGGGTGAATAGGCAAAACATGAAAATTTATAAACTTAAACTTGCACTAAGGCCGAGGTTAGCGTTAGAATTAAATTCAAGTGCGGAAGATGGTTCTCTTTGCTTAGAGTTGCTCAATCAATGCAGATAACGTTTTGGAGCAAACTCAAGTCAATGTGAGCAAGAGAACTTTTAGAGAGAGGAGGAAAGGGAAAACAAATCGAATGGAAATCAACACGAGTGAACACGATGATTTGTTTTACCGAGGTTCGGTTCCAAAGAACCTAGTCCCGGTTGAGGAGGTCACAAAGGCCAGGTCTATTTCAACCCTTTTCCTCTCTCAAGCGGTCACTTAGACCGGATGAGCCTTCTCCTTAATCACTTGGGTCACTAAGACCCCGCAAGGACCACCACACACTTAGGTGTCTCTTGCTAGCTTTACAAAGCACTTAGATGAATAAGAATGGGGAAGGAGAAAGCAATCCAAGCAACAAGAGCAACAAAAGTACACAAATGATCCTCTCACAAGTCTCTAAGCACTAGAGTTGATTTTGGGAGCTTGGAGTGGATTGAATGCTTTGATTGTGTCTTGGAGTGTTGGACTTTGCTCTTGCAATGAATGTGATGTTCAAAATACTTGGATGCCATTGAAGGATGGTGGGGGGTATTTATAGCCTCCAACCACTTCATAGCCGTTGGTTGAGTTTGCTGTCGATGGGCGCACCGGATAGGTACTGTTCACTGTCCGGTGCGCGCCACGTTAGCACGCCCGTTGGGGTTTGGAGTGGTTGATCGTTGGAAGTCTTTGTCCTATAGCTGCACCGAACAGTCCGGTGCCACACCGAACATGTACGGTGTGTTCTGACTTACTGCTCCGACTTCTGCCCGCGCACAGTTCACTTCACTGTTTACTTTTGCAGTCGACCGTTGCGCGTAGTGACTGTTGCTCCGTTGGCTCACCAGATAGTCCAGTGAATTATAGCGGAGCGCCCTTTGGAAATTTCCGAGAGTGAGCTGTTTGAGTGGAGCTCGGCCTAGTGCACCAAACATTGTCCGGTGCACCATTTGCAGCACACTCTCAAGTCTTTTGCTCCAAATTTATTTGAGTCCCCAACTGAATTTCTTTCTTGGTTTGTGTTGAACCTTATGCACCTGAGATAAATGACATCTAGGCAAACTAATTAGTCCACGTGGTTTGTGATGGACATCAACCACCAAAATCAATTATAGGAAATGATTAAGCCCATTTCCCTTTCAATCTCCCCCTTTTTGGTGATTGATGCCAACACAAACCAAATCAAATATAGAGTGTAAAAATGTAACTAGTTTGCAATTGTGATATATGTGCATAGGTTACTTAGATTTAAAGCAATTGAAAGATTTTCTACATAAGTCTAAGAGTAAACGTGATTGCTTTCTCCTATTTAACATTTTGGACCACATTTGCACCACTTGCTTGTTTTTGCAAATCTTTTGGAAAAATCTTTTCAAATTATTTTGCAAATAGCCAAAGGTATAAGAATATGATTTCAAGAGGTCTTTTAAGATTTGAAATTCCTCCCCCTATTTCAAATGCTTTTCCTTTGACTAAATGAAAGCTCCCCTGAAGAAATTCTCCCCTTAGCTTTCAAGAGGGTTTTTCAAATGATTTCCCTTTTTGAAATTGATATCAAATGAAATTATACCAATTGAAAATTTTTATACTATCTTGAAATTTTGAAGCCAAATAAGATACCAATTGAAAACTTTTGAGATTAACTCAAATACCAATTGAAATAATTTCTTCCTTTAGTTTTTGAAAATTTTAAAATGGTGATGCGATCCTTTTGCTTTGGGCTTAATACTTTCTCCCCTTTGGCATTAATTGCCAAAAACGAAGAACTTGAGAGCCCTAGATACTTTCTCCCCCGTTGGTAAAATAAATATGAGTGAAGTGTTATACCAATTGAGAGTTTTCTTGAGTAACGACAAAGGATAAATGATACCGTCAGAGTTGGAGTGGAAGCCTTGCCTTTGCGAATACACCATTTCCCTTTCAATTTAAGACTAAGCACAAAAATACACTTGAAAGCACATTAGTCTTAACCTTGGCACAAGAAGAATAAGAAATATGCATTTGTACCAAATGAAAGAGACATGATCAAAGGTATATGCATGAGCTATGTGTGCAATGTTTCAATCAAAGTTCCGAGAATCAAGTATATTTAGCTCATTCCTAAGTTTGCTAAAAGTCTTTTCATCTAGTGGTTTGGTAAAGATATCGACTAATTGGTTGTGGGTATTAACATAAGCAATTTCAATATCCCCTTTTGTTGGTGATCTCTTAAAAAGTGATACCGGATGTCTATGTACTTAGTGCGGTTGTGTTCAACGGGATTATCCACCATGCGGATTGCACTCTCATTATCACATAGAAGAGGGACTTTGCTCAATTTGTAGCCATAGTCCCTAAGGGTTTGCCTCATCCAAAGTAATTGTGCACAACAATGGCCTACAACAATATACTCGGCTTCGGCGATGGAAAGAACTACAGAGTTTTGTTTCTTTGAAGCCCAAGACATCAGGGATCTTCCCAGAAACTGACAAGTCCCTGATGTTCTCTTCCTATCAACCTTACATCCGGCATAATCGGCATCGGAATACCCAATTAAATCAAAGGTAGATCCCTTGGGGTACCCAAGCCCAAACTTAGGAGTGTAAACTAAATATCTCATGATCATTTTCACGGCCCTAACTCCTTAGGATTTGCCTGGAACCTTGCACACATGCATACTGAAAGCATAATATTCGGTCGTGAAGCACATAAATAGAGTAGGGAACCTATCATCGACCGGTATACCTTTTGATCTACGAAATTACCTCCCGTGTCGAGGTCGAGATGCACATTTGTTCCCATGGGAGTCTTGATGGGTTTGGCATTCTTCATTCCAAACTTGTTAAGTATGTCTTGAATGTACTTAGTTTGGCTGATGAAGGTGCCCTCTTGGAGTTGCTTGATTTGAATCCAAGAAATTACTTCAACTCCCCCATCATAGACATCTCGAATTTCTGTATCAGTATCGTACTAAACTCTTTACAAGATGACTTGTTAGTAGACCCAAATATAATATCATCAACATAAATTTGGCAAATAAACAAGTCTTTAGCAATTGTTTTAGTGAAGAGAGTAGGATCTGCTTTACCGACTTTGAAGCCATTAGTGATAAGAAAGTCTCACAGGCATTCATACCATGCTCTTGGGGCTTGTTTGAGCCCATAAAGCGCCTTTGGGAGCTTACAAACATGGTTAGGATACTCACTATCTTCAAAGCCGGGAGGTTGCTCAACATACACCTCTTCCTTGATAGGGCCATTGAGGAAGGCACTCTTCACGTCTATTTGATATAACTTAAAGCCATGATAAGTAGCATAGGCAAGTAGTATACGAATTGACTCAAGCCTAGCTACGGGTGCATGGGTTTCATCAAAATCCAAACCTTCGACTTGTGAATAACCTTTAGCAACAAGTCGGGCTTTGTTCCTAGTCACCACACCATGCTCATCTCGTTTGTTGCGGAATACCCACTTGGTACCTATAACATTTTGGTTAGGACGTGGAACTAAATGCCATACCTCATTCCTCATGAAGTTGTTGAGCTCCTCTTGCATTGCCACCACCCAGTCCGGATCTCTTAGTGCATCCTCTACCCTATATGGCTCAATAGAGGAAACAAAAGAGTAATGTTCACAAAAATGAGCAACTCGAGATCGAGTGGTTACCCCCTTGTGGATGTCACCAAGTATGGAGTTGACGGGGTGATCTCTTTGAATTGCTTGGTGGACTCTTGGGTGTGGCGGTCTTTGATCCCAAATCTCTTGATCATCTTCCTTGTCTTCATCATCATCATCTCCCCCTTGTTCAATGTCCTCTTCTTGAGGTGGCTCATTGTCTTGATCTTCATCCTCTTCTTTTTGAGCCTCATCCTCATCTTGAGTTGGTGGAGATGCTTGTATGGAAGATGTGGAGGCTCTTCGGATTCATTTGGACACACATCCCCAATGGACATGTTCCTCAGTGCGATGCATAGAGCCTCTTCATCATCTAGTTCATCAAGATCAACTTGCACCACTTGGGAGCCATTAGTCCCATCAAACACAATGTCACAAGAAACTTCAACTAATCCAGTGGACTTGTTGAAGACTCTATATGCCCTTGTGTTTGAGTCATAACCAAGTAAAAAGCCTTCTACTGCTTTAGGAGCAAATTTAGAATTTCTACCTCTGTTAATAAGAATAAAACATTTGCTCCCAAAAACTCTAAAATAAGAAACATTGGGCTTTTTACCGGTTAGGAGTTCATACGATGTCTTCTTGAGGATTCGGTGAAGGTAGAGTCGGTTGATGGAGTAGCGGGCAGTGTTAATCGCCTCCGCACAAAACCGGTCCGGTGTCTTGTATTCATCAAGCATGGTCCTTGCCATGTCCAATAGAGTTCTATTCTTCCTCTCCACTACACTATTTTGTTGAGTTGTGTAGGGAGAAGAGAACTCATGCTTGATGCCCTCCTCCTCAAGAAATCCTTCAATTTGTGAATTCTTGAACTCCGTTCCATTATCGCTTCTAATTTTCTTGATTCTCAATCCGAACTCATTTTGAGCCCGTCTCAAGAATCTCTTTAAAGTCTCTTGGGTTTGAGATTTTTCCTGCAAAAAGAATACCCAAGTGAAGCGATAATAATCATCCACAATAATAAGACAATACTTACTCCCGCCAATGCTTATATAAGCGATCGGACCGAATAGATCCATATGGAGTAGCTCAAGCGGCCTATCGGTCGTCATGATGTTCTTGTGTGGATGATGAACTCCAACTTTGCTTCCCTTCTTGGCATACACTACAAGTCCTGTCTTTCTTAAAATGAACATTGGTTAGTCCTAAAATGTGCTCTCGCTTTAGAAGCTTGTGGAGATTCTTCATCCCAACATGGGCAAGTCGACGATGCCAGAGCCAGCCCATATTAGTCTTAACAATTAAGCAAGTGTCTAGTTCAGCTTTATTATCATTAAAATCAACTAAGTATAGCTGACCATCTAACACTCCCTTAAATGCTATTGAATCATCACTTCTTCTAAAGACAGTAACACCTATATCAGTAAATAGATAGTCGTAGCCCATTTTGCATAATTGAGAAACTGAAAGGAAGTTATAGTCTAAAGAATCTATGAGAAAAAATTAGAAATGGAATGGTTAGAAGAAATAGCAATTTTACCCAAACCTTTGACCAAACCTTGATTTCCATCCCCGAATGTAATCGCTCTTTGGGGATCTTCATTTTTCTCATATGAGGAGAACATCCTTTTCTCCCTTGTCATGTGGTTTGTGCACCCGCTATCTATTATCCAACTTGATCCACAGGATGCATAAATCTATAAAACAAATTTAGGCCTTGTTCTTAGGTACCCAAATGGTCTTGGGTCCTTTCACATTAGAAACAAGTACCTTGGATACCCAAACACAAGTTTTTGGACTCTTGTGTTTGCCCCCTATATATTTGACAACTATTTTGCCTGGTTTGTTAGTGAGCACATAAGATGCATCAAAAGTCTTAAATGAAATGCTATGCTCAGTTGATGCATTAACAATTTTCTTTTTATGCATTTTGATATGAGTTGAATGCCTAGAGCTAGATGCCTCATTTCTATACATAAAAGCATGATGAGAAACATTGTGAGGTTTTCTAGCATGAATTTTTCTAATCTTATGCTTAAGATAGTTTGCAGGATATAAAATGTAGCCCTCTCTATCCTGAACCATGGGAGCCTTACCCTTAACAAAATTAGATAGTTTTTTGGGGGCATTAAGTTTGGTGTTGCTTTGGCTCCCTTGTTGGAAGCCAACACCATCCTTAATGCCCGGGCGTCTCCCATTATAGAGCATACTATGAGCAAATTTAAAATTTTCATTCTCAAGTTCATGCTCGGCAATTTTTGCATTTAATGTAGCTATATGATCATTTTGTTTTTTAATCATGGCAAGGTGATCATCAATAGCTTCAACATTAATATCTCTACATCTAGTGCAAATAGTGACATGCTCGACAGTAGATGTAGAGGGTTTGCAAACATTCAATTCTTCTATCTTAGCAGTTAAACTAGCATTCTCATCTCTAAGACAGGAAATTGAATCATTGCAAATGTTAAGCTCTTTAGATAAATTTTCACATTTTTCTACCTCTAGAGCATAAGCATTTTTTAATTTAACAATTTTTTATTTTCCTTAACGAGCAAGTCCTCTTGGCATTCCAAGGGATCATCCTTCTCGTTAATGGTTTCTATTAATTCATTCGATTTTTCCTTTTGATCCATGGCAACATTGGCAAAGAGAGAAATTAAATCATCATCATTATCACTAGAGCTAACCTCATCATCAAATGTAGTGTATTTGGGGGTATCTCTAGAGTGTACCTTCTTCTTCTTGCCGTCCTTAGCCATGAGACACTTGTGGCCGATGTTGGGGAAGAGGAGGCCTTTGTTAACGGCGATGTTTGCGGCGTCCTCATCAGAGGGGGAGTCGGTGGAGCTCTCGTCGGAGTCCCATTCCCGCCCCATGTGCGCCTCACCACCCTTCTTCATGTAGCACTTCTTCTCCATCTTCTTCTTCCCCTTCTTGTCTTCGTCCCTGTCACTATCACTAGAATATGGACATTTAGCTATGAAGTGACTGGACTTACTACACCTATAGCAAACTCTCTTGGAGTGGGGTTTGTAGTCCTTCTCCTTCCTTTGCTTGAGGATTTGCCGGACGCTCTTGATGATAAGAGCCATTTCCTCATTATCGAGATTGGAGGTGTCAATTGGGAGTCTAATTGGTGTAGACTCTTCCTTTTTTCTTCCCTTGCTTTGAATGCAACGGGTTGCACCTCGGGTGTGGAGGTGGTGCCTTGCTCCAAGTTGACAATGTGTTTGGAGTCTTTGATCATTAGTTCAAAGCTCACAAACTTGCCAATCACTTCCTTGGGGGACATCTGTTTGTATCTAGGATCTCCACGGATTAATTGAACTTGAGTAGGATTACGAAAAACGAGAGATCTTAGAATAACCTTGACCATTTCATGGTCATCCCATTTTGTGCTCCCGAGGTTGCGCACTTGATTGACCATCGTCTTGAGCCGGTTGTACATTGCTTGCGGCTCTTCTCCTTTGTTGAGGATGAATCGACCGAGCTCTCCCTCGATCGTCTCCCGCTTGGTGATCTTGGTCCTCGTCCCCTTCGTGCGCCGTTTTGAGGACGTCCCAAATTTACTTGGCATTTTTTAACCCTTGCACCTTATTATACTCCTCTCGACACAAGGAGGCGAGAAGTATAGAAGTTGCTTGGGAGTTAAAATGCCTAATTTGGGCGGCCTCGTTCGAGTCGTAGTCCTTGTTGCCCACCTATGGTGCCTGCGCTCCAAACTCAACAATATCCCATATGCTTTCGTATAGTGAGGTTAGATGGTGCCTTATTTTATCACTCCACATACAATAATCTTCACTATCAAAATATGGTGGTTTTCCTAGGGGTACCGAAAGTAGAGAAGCGCGTTTGGAATACGAGGATAACGAAGAGGCATCTTATTGAAAGTTGCCTAGAAGGGGGTGAATAGGCAAGTTAAAACTTTTTCAACAAAAATGAGAAACGAACTGGGTAAAACCGGCTCAGCCGGTGTCCAAATCAGTTCAACCGGTTTGAATAAGCTCAACTAGAGAATGAGATATAAAACTGAATTGATATCAAAATTCACCTAGTTAACTTTGGAAATGAGATGTTCTAGATAATCCACAGGGTTCAAAGTAGTAGATCTGAGAATGACACTTCTCAAAATCCACACACCAAAAAGATATAAACAATTCTTCCATAGAATGGTGAGAGAACGAAGAACACAAACAAACATAATGAGCAAGAACACAAGAGACACAAGATTTATCCCGAGGTTTGGTCACACCACAAAAGGTGCCCTACTTCCTCGTTGAGGCGCCCACAAAGAGCCAGGTCTCTTTCAACCCTAATCCTCCCTTTGTCGACCACAAAGGTCAAGCTCATACACTAATCTTTGATCAAACGAGCGGGTAATACAAACTTTCTTGTGGTCTTCCACAAGATTTGGAGACTCATAAGAGACACCTAGCCATCTAGGAGCTAGAAGCTCCAAGAGTAATGAATCCATAAAGAACTCGATGTAGTACCAAAGCTCGAATGAAGAAGAGCAAGAGAGATTTAGAGATGAAACACAAAATCGCAGCTCTCAAACTCACTCAAAGATTTCCCTGCAAAGATTTGAAATGGGAGAGGCAAGAAATGTGTGAGAGAGAGTGGAAGGTGTTTCTCAGGTTAGAAATGGAGTTCAAATCGTGCTCCCTTGGTGGGGAGAGAGGTAGGAGTGAGTATATATAGGTGGGGCTTCAAAACTAGCCGTTTGACCAGATTTCCCGACTAAAACCGGTTGAACCACCCCTTAGGGCGGTTGAACCGCCCCTGGCAGGCCTGGCAGACTGTCTGCTAGTCTGACTGGCAGTCTGCTACACAGACTGGTCAAGTTGACCAAAACCGGTTGAACCGCCCCTGACGACTCTGTCGACCTGTTTGCCAGTGTAACTGGTAGACTGTTGGTCAGAGGTCAGAGGGGTTAGAGACCAGTTGAACTGCCCCAAAAAACCAGTTCAATTGGTCTTGACCAGAGAGTTTAGGAGAGAAAACCCCAGTTCAACTACCTGGAGGCAAGTTCAACTGGTGTATGGTCAGAGAGGTTCATAGTTGAAGTTGAAGTTCAGCTAGAGTTGAGAAAGCTCAACTGTAGTTGAAAAAGCTCAACTGCAGTTGAAGAAGTTCAACTCAGTTGAAGTTCAGTTCAGCTGAAAAAGCTCAACTGCAGCTGAAGAAGCTCAACTTAGCTGAAGTTTAGTTCAGCCAAAAATCTCAACTGCAGCTAAAGAAGCTCAACTCAACTGAAGTTTAATTCAGCTGAAAAGCTCAACTGCAGCTGAAGAAGTTCAGCTGCTTTTCAACAAGAACACTCTCAGTTTCTTAATCCTAACCACGGTCAACCATAGAACGTTCAAGAGATTTTTGGTTTTCAAATATAGCTTTTGAATATAGAGGCTTGAGCTTTGGCAAACACCAACCTTCTTTTTGGATCCCCCTTGATAGTACGACGATTTCTATACTCAAGTTAAATAAAATATAATTAAGTAAACTCCTTGAGTCATTGGTGTCTCATGTGTTATTTCTCCATGGCGTTGCTTCATAAGGATCACAAACATCTTTGTCTCACCTTTTGAAGCAAACACAAATCAAACCCTATGACTTGTACCATATCGCCATATATGAGTTCAAATCATGGCTTCAAGTCACCTTACTGATGCATCAACATGTTATAACTCTTCATAGCTAATTAGTTCATCGACATAGTGCAAGTACTCTCTTCTTCACCTTAGCCATGGTACCTCGGTCCACAAGCCATCGCTTGGCCTTCACCTTCGCTTAGTTCCTCGAAGCCCTTTCCTTGCTATCTTCACCCTATCAAGCCATTCTTGAGTCACATCATATTGAGTATCCATTGAGAGAATCATTTCTTCTATATTATGAACCTTGCTTGAATGTCTTCTAGATATAACTGTTAAGATTAATCAAGCTCTAGTTTGATCCTCATAGAAGCATATATGGACTGATAGTAATATGGTCAAGCCAATTCACGATTCCTCATATCTTATTCACTTTGGCTTGACCAATCCTCTTAATCACTTCATCCTCTATTCTGATTATATGTATGTAGTGATTTCTCAGGTCTTGTCCATATATTCAAACCAATATAGAGATCATATTATATCCATTTGCATTGTCTCATTGGTTATTTAACCTCGTGTTGAACCTTTGTTCACTGATCATTATACATTATTCAAGTATGTTCATCATACTGAATTTCCTGTTCAACACTTAGCAAACTCGTTAGACCTTTAATTGTGTTGTTATCCAAATCACCAAAACTCACAAAAGGGATGAATGCACTTTCAATCTCCCCCTTTTTGGTGATTGATGACAACACATTTAAAGCTTACATAAGATTTGATAAATAAGATTTTGAATCCTATGATATAGTTTCCTCCCCCTAAATATGTGCATTTCAGAAAATACCAATTTTGTACTCAAATGCCAAAAGCACATATTTGGATCACATTATGGAGATAACTTATATCATACTATTAATGGAGTGCATTGTGTCATAAAATAAACGTGATGCTCATGACATAGTATGCACTCATCAACTTTCTACATCTTATGTTTTTCTTATGATTTCCCCTTTTTGTTAATTATTTCTCCCCTTTCCAAAAGTCTTCTAACACTTAGTTACATAGGACTAAAGGTAAGCTTTAATGCAAAATTTCTCCTCCTTTGTCATAAATCTCCAAAAAAGATACAAAGAATATAAAGGGTAGAAATTATGATTAAGCGAGATGTGAACACACTACCATGAAAAGGATCCTTAGATGACACAAAGGTAATGGATAAGTGTCATAAGTGATGTACCTTTGTGTTTTACCTTTTCAAGGGGTTTCCAGACTTGTGTTGGATTTAGAATTCATTTGCATGCTCTTGTTGGCATAATTTTGACATAGGTCCAAGAGATCAAATGAATATTGCCATACTAATTGAAAGATAAATCTTGATACCTGGAGTCTAGATGTCACCTAGCATTTTCTTATCATAATAAGAGACAACATGAAAATTGCACAAGTATGGATTATACAACTAGTGATCATGTACGAAAATATCAATTGAAAAACACCAATTGATACAATTTGATAGATAAACGTATCACTAATTTCATATTACATTAAGTTCTCCTCAAGTTTTATTGCACAGATATATATAATCATACAACATAAGAAACATGTCCACTATTTAATCAATTAAGTTCTAGACAGGAGAATTCATAAGCTATGCTACTTTAGACATTTGCAATCCAAAAGGATGTGATACATATTTACCAGTTTTAGATGACGTTGGAGTAGCATATACAAGAGAAACTCATTCTCTTATGAAATGTATAAAAGATACATTTATTGGAGCAAAAAATCTTTGATACCCATCAAAATTTTTAGTGGAAGCGATTGTCTTTGCTCGAAAATTCCTTTCTAGTTTTAGACTACACACATAATAGACTTGGAAATGAAGTTAGTCTCAAAGATTCAAATTATAGACCATTCTCCCCCTAAATGTGTGCTTACAAGTGATGAATACTTGTTTAGCTTATGCACTTGGACTTGTGAGGCCAGGGGATTAAGTTCTATAATTTGAACCTTAGTACAAATAAAGTATGAAAATGTGAAATTGTACCAATTGCAGGAATTACTCATAATCAAAAGGTATACTAATAGACATGATATACAATATTTTAAGCCAAGATTCTTGAGAAGTTAGCATGTTTGACTCATACCTCACTAAGATGACTTAAGACTAACTTATGATATCACCACAAGAGGTATTAATCAAATATCTAGAGATTCTTTAATCGTCACCACAAGCGCAACCTTATGATGTGACTTAAGATATTGCATATACATGCACACACTAGCATGTAAGAGCCTAGATACACAAATGTAATACAATAGTTCATAGAGTGACACACCTTTGTTCTACGCCACATGGTCTCCATTATAATCATGAATTTCCATCTTAGCTTTTGATAGGCTTGACAATTCAAAGAGAAACTTATCCTCTTCAAACGATCAATAGAAACTCATTTTCTTGATAGGTTCAAGAGAAACTCATTTTCATTTCTATGGAACCATTCATCCTCATTTGATGTTCTCCAAGGTGTGAGACTACACAACATGAACTTGAAAGAAATCATTAGTTTCATAGGATATAGGCTAAACTCCCCCTCAATTTGTGCATGAAAGAGTACACAAAGTACACTTATGCACATCAAAAATATGAGGTTAAAGAATATGTTTGCACTATATCTTGGTTGAACATAACATGCTTTACATAGATGATGAAAATTAAACCAATTGAAAGTTTAAGAACTGAAAGTATATCAATTGAAATCCTGAAGGGTAAAGCATGCTAATATGAACATCAAACCTCATAATGAAGGATATTATATGATTATGTCACTACTTCTTCATTATTTGGTTTTTTATAATAGTTCAACTTCCTTCTTGATTCACTGTGATTTCTTTTCTCTTTATGATTTCATCCAACCAAGCGATCTTGAACTTCATTCATCTTTGCCTGGTTCAATCATGCTTGATATGAGACCCATTGAAACTCAATGATTGAAAGAACCAAGACTCTTATATTTGTAGATTTTGAATCCATCTTGAAAGCACTTGGAAGGACCTTGTTGAAACACTTAGAAAAGAGAGCATTAAAAACACAAGGAAGGGTTTCACAAATGATGATCCTTATATGTGGATGGCAAATGAATCATCATTCTTGAAACCCAAAAGGAAAGACTAAATTCCTTTAAATTAGTGCACACATATAGTTGATGTCAAAGTTATATGCACTATTGAACATTTTATATTGCAAGGAATTTAACCTATACTGTGGTACATCCCACTACTGAAAGAATACTAAAACAACTGAAGGAGAGGAAGTTTTCATACCTTGGCTTCTTATAAACTTCATCTTATTTTAGTTGAATAATATTTTTTAAGCTTGTGATTTATCCAATTTAAAACAAGCACCATCTCTTAACATAGATTTTCTATGGATAAACTCAACACAAGAGATCTATGGATAAACTCAACACAAGAGATGGCATTAGTAGCACAAGCACTAGTTTCTTATTTAGCAACCCTTTATATGTGGAAGGCAAGCGAGTTGCTAAAATAGAGAAACCTCATAATATGGACTAAATTTCCCTTGAGCCCTCATGCACAATATATTTTGAATGACATGGATAATATGCATGGTTGTTCAATGAAGTCTAAAGGGCTTATTTAATCCATATTATGGTGAGTGTCTAATATAGAAGAATCAAATCCAAATTAAGTAGATAGAAAATACGTCACATAATTTTTGATTGCTGACCATATGATAATATTCATTCATCTTTCAATTTGACCTTTATTTCATAATCAACAACTGATGTATATTCTCAAGTGCTTCTTTTCCCTTAGTGGCTACACAAGTCACAAAGGAGATAAGATTTGAAAATAATATGCACTTGAGATTCAGTTGTTACCACCCTTGCTACTATATCCAAATATGATTTTTACATTCATTATCGAGCACCCAACTTGATCAATTGAAGGAGTGATCCTGCAAAACAAGTTTAAGCTTCGTATCTTGGTACCAAATTTGAATTGGGTCCTTTGAGATTAGTAGTAAGAGCCTTGAGTACCCACACAATATTTATTGTGGCCTTTCTCTTTGTTTAGGCACCCACTTATACTTGACAACCATCTTACATGGTTTCAAGTCAATATTTAATCACATAGATAAACACTAGAGTTAAGAATAGGAGCCTTTTCTCCTTTTCTTGATACATCATTGTGTTGCCTTCTTGATGATGAACCTAGCTTGACCTTGGGTGCACCTAGCTTATCAAGGTTAGTCACACAAGCATTCATATTATAAAGACAAGTTATGCATGGAATTTACAACTTAGTGATCCAATTCAATGTGAAGCATATGGATACTGATTTAAGTAGATTTCTAAGATATCAAAATATGGGTTTCCAAAATTTAGAGAGTATGGATCGCTAATTGTACCTTTTACAGTTTAAAAATCATATCCATGTTAGTGCATGAATATCAACAAAAAAGATTCTTATACACTTTTAGATTTAACGATAAGAGAATTTTAAACTGCATCAAGAGTAGGTACTTAGAAAAACAAAGGTTACAATCCATATGAATGAGATACAAATTTACCATTTTGGATTGTCTTAGTATAGCTTACTCAAGGGAAACTTGTTCTCTACGACACAAGATATATAATGTTCTCTCACTAGATATGTGCATCAAGTATTTGAATGACTTGCCACAAGCACTTTTAATTCAGTTAAGAGTCTCATGAGGAGTACATTACATATCATGGTCAAGGCATGACAAATTTGCAATGAGTTAACTTATCCTTAAGAATACTTACCACCAAGTAGAGCGTACCATTTGTTATACCAATTTGAAAGATCTTACTATCGGTGGTGGTGTCATCGTACTATTCTTCTTTTCATCATTTGTGAAGACTTCCTTCTTTAGCTTGTTATCTCTTTTCCTTTAAATACTAGTTGAAAAAGAACTTTGAAAAGAGATATTAGTAGTATAAGGAAGTGTTTAATGAATGGTGATCTTTAGATATGAATTACAAACAAATCATCATTTATGAGGCATAAAGGTATAAGTTAAATTCCTTTTAAGTTAATGCACATAGAGGAGTGAATTACCAATATGCACCAATTTACAAATTTAAGCCAAATGGAATTTAACATTCATATTGACATTTCTTTCCATAGAATAGATTATTACCAATTGAAAGAATGTCACTTGAAAGGAACTATTATTGGTCACATACCAAATGAAACAACTAGTTCCATACATTTGCCTTGAGCATTTCTAATCTTTCTTTTAGGTGAAGATTAACCTTTAATGCTTATGATTTTACCAAATGAAAGAGCACAATCTCTAGTTATGAATTTCCATGAAATAGCTTAAAAGAGATTGCATTTTAAACACAAGCAATAGTTTCCTATTTAGAAACCTCTAGTATATGAATGACACGAAGGTCACTAAAATAAGGAAACTTCATGATATGAACTAAATTACCCTTACAAGAATCATGCATAACATCAATTGAAATAAGATAAAACTAGCATGATTATTTAATTAAGTTTACAGGGCAAGTTTAATTCATAGCATGGTGAGTGATTAATGTAGAAGACTCAAAACCAATTTAAACAAGAAGGAATACATCACATTGTATTGGATTGATCTTCTTTGAATGTTAAATGACACATTCCATTTGAGAAACACATTCTCATGTTGTGAGACTACATAAACACTTAGATAGAAATATTAGTCTCATGACTCTAGTCATATAGAGAATTCCCCTTTTGGTAAGTGCTTTAAGAGTTTGAATTTCTTACTTAGCACTCTATTCATTTAAGAACATGGGATAATCCTCTTTATGTCTAGGTCATGGCAATAATACGATAATTCATTTGAAATATGCCACGAATTAATTATCATCAATTAAAGTATGTAGATTGCCACATATAAGAATAAAAAATATGCAATCTACCATATGATTGGAACTTTTCCAAGGCAAGGTAAATTCCTTTAAGGCCATTCTTAAGTGCTTCATTTTTCCTATGTGGCTACAAAAGACACAAAGGAATATACTAATTAAAAGCAATGTGCACTTAAGATTTAATTATTACCATCCTTGGATATCCCTTAGTTGTAGGCCTTTTGCTTGATTCCCACAAAGGTTAATCCTTATTCCATACAACACAAGTTCTTGCTAGAGATGAATATGAAGTTAGTGATATAACAACTCAATTCATCTTTGGGTCAATCTTAAAGGATAGACAATGTAATATTGATATCTTGAGATAAGAATTGAGTCAAACCGCTCAAGCACCCCAAAGCTTCATATCATCTCTAGGTACCTGCAAAACTTATTAAGTATATTTTGGTACCCATTTTTGGATGGGTCCACCAAGGTTAGCTAATAAGTACTTAGGCACCCAAATGGCCTTTGTGCTAGTTTTAGGTGAACTAATTACCTTTCTAGCACAAGTGTCATTTTTTGGATCTCCTAAGCGAATATGAATGAATTGATATGGTAGGCTTAGGATACTTACTCATGGGACAATCCTTGCAAAGGTGTCCCTTCCTTCAGCAAGTGTAGCAAATATGATCTTTAATTTTTCAAGACTCCTTCTTGCCTTGCTTCTTGTTTGCTACATGGTTAGTGAGCCTCTTTCTTTCCAAAGTTAAGCCACTATCTTTTATGTAGGGACATGACTTAGTCTCATGTCCATTCTCATGACATTGATAACACTTTCTAGTGCATCTTCTCGTATTTGGAAGAGTGGCTTGTTTGTTACCTTGTGTGGAGCATGTGGAGGCGTGGTTGAGGCACTTGTCATGAGCTTTGGCTTTCTTCTCTTGATGTTTGCTCATACCTTTCTTAGGGAACTTAGCATTCTTTTGAAGCGGGTTTGTGCATGTTACGGTTGTCCCCTTCTCAAGCTTCTTCACCATGTTATCACGGTTATCGTGAGAAGGTTGAGCATGACACTTTCCCTTAAAAAGAGTTAAGCTCCTTCTTAGCCTTCCAACTTCTTTCTTGAGCTCTTTATTTTCTTGTGTGATAGAAATATCACTAATTCCTGAAATTTCTAGCTCAATAGAAGATTGGCTTGCTTGATAACAACAATTGTTAGCACTGTTGGGGGCTTGTTCTCAAATGCTAAGAATTAAGAACAAGGCAACATAAAAAATGTTAAGGGTTAAAGTCCTTCGTCCTCCGAGACATTATATCCTTTCGGGATATAAGGAATTTTGGACGAAGGTTACGAAGGGCGTACCTTCGTAAACTTAATAGCAAGGAACGAAGTATGCATACAGATCATAAGGTATGAAATAAACATTTAAATATTATCATAGAATCATCTCCATTTTCATCATCATGAACGAATATAAATAACTTTGAATTAAAAATGTACCTTTAGTCTTGAAGAAAGCAAAAGTTCAGGTGTGATGCGAAAGCAAATGGCAGGTTCGCGTGAACAGTACAGAGGTACTGTTCATCTATTTATAGATACAGGTCACGGCCTGTGACAAATTACAATTATGCCCCTTACAAAAGTTTACAACATTGACTCAGACCTCTATGGATAAAAAGGTCATTCTATCTCTATGTCGGTTTGTAACGCCGAAGCTCCATGAAAAGGAACCTTCGGCCATCTCCTGGGGACAACTTCAGCCGAAGCTGCTTCTTCGTGCAAGACCTTCGGCGCAACGAAGCATGACCCCAACAGTAGCCCCTTTCGCGGTGCTAGATCGTTTTTCGTAACGAGCTTGACCCGTGAAAAAAGCCTCTTCAACTTCGGGAAGCCGAAGGTCCAAAAAACACCTTCCCTGAGCTCGTTGCTGAGAAACGATCCGGTTTCCGAGCGCGTGCCAGGCCCACCTTGCAGAGTTACTATTTGATGTTTGCGGTCCACTGCACAGCGAGTACAAGTGACTGCCCGCCTGGTGTAAAAATCCTGCCGCTTCGCCTTCTTACCTGCAGCACTATATAAACAGACGAGTAGGTGTGAAGTTACCACAACATTCATTGCTATTTGCACTGTTCTGCTGCCAAAATTTTTAACTATAGCCGAAGCTTGATTCTCAGAATCGGACGAAGGTCCATCTCGACATCTGCTTCGTCAGAAAGAAAAAGCTTCGGAAGAAAAGAAAAAAGAAAAGGTATCTAACTTCCCCAAATTCAGAATCAAATGGCCAGAGTACGATCTACTGCCAGAGTTGCACGTGAGGGAGACGAAGCCGAAGGTTCGAATACTGTGCCCATCTCCGAAGCGATGCAGCGTTCCGGACTGGTGACTGCGGAAGAAGTGCCTGCTGCTGAAGCAAACCCGACAACTGCCGAGGGAGAAGAAGAAAACATTGAAGGGACTGATCCCGAAGATGACTACCGTATTGCCATGCCCAGCAAGCCCAGTCACCTAGATTTCGGAAAGTCGACTGTTTCAAAGGCTGATCTTTCCAAGATGGTGAAAGCAGGTTTTTTCAATGAAGATCAGAAGAAGCTACTTCGCTTCGGGGGAGAAGAAACCACCCCGAAGCCAGAGAAGGACGAGATTATCATCTTCAAGAGCTTTTTAAAGGCTGGGCTGAGATTCCCTCTTCACGAGATTATTGCGGAGATACTGAAGAGGTTTGGTATCTACCTTCACCAGTTAACTCCTAACGCTATCGTTAGGCTTAGCGTTTATATTTGGGCCCTCCGAAGTCAAGCAGTGGAGCCATTTGCCGACAGTTTCTGTCGAGTTCATGAGCTACATTATCAAACAAAGGCCAGAAAAGATGGGCTACATGAAAACTTCGGTTGCTACAATTTTGCCTACCGGAAAACCGCAAAGTTTCCTGTAATCAGCTACCGAAGCAAATGGCCGGCAGGCTGGAAATCAGAATGGTTCTATGTCAAGGTTGATGACAACAAGGAGAAGCTTGTGCAAAGTCCACTGGAGCTGATCTTCGGAGAAACCCGACCCCGCTGCAACATGACACCAAAGGGTCAAACTCAACAGGCAATGGATGAATTCAGTATTATTGCAGAGCATATCGGTACCAGAGATCTGGTTCAAGAATTCTTGGCATTCAGAGTCTTCCCTACTCTGAAAGAATGGGAAATGCCAAAATTAAAGGGGGAGAAGAAGGAGGGGGAACTTGTCCGGCTTCCTTATCACTTCAAATTCAAGAAATACTTTAAGAAGCCCTGCCAAGAGTGGCTGGACACAGTTGAGGTGATGTGTAATGAAATTCTTGGAAATTATTCGAAAAAAGAAGATCAACTGATGACAGCAGCCTTCGGCACCCGTCCGAAGCGAAGGCTGAACCGAGTGTTTGATGCCCTGGGCTTCGAATACCCTGACTATGAGCAACTGAGCAAGGGTGCTGAGGGCCAAAAGAGAAAAAGAGTGACCGAAACTCTGAATAAGGATGAAGAAAGAGCAGCAAAAGAGAAGAAAATTCCCAAGAAAAGGAAAATATCAACTCCGAAGCGAAAATTATCCGAAGAAGAGGGAACCCCCACACCACCTTCTACCAGCGACGTGGAGGAAATTTTAAAGGTAATGACTGAACCCATGCCCACGAAGCTAAGTCCATTAGGGCCTCAACTGACGAAGCTTTTTCAAAAGGTGGAAGAGCCGGAACAAACAAAGATAACCAAACCAAAGCGGCAAAGAATTATTGCAGTGACCGAAGTTATCGATAAGACGCCGCCGAGGGCGTCAATTCAGAAAACGGCAGCTGCTGAAGACACAACAAACGTCGAAGTTGCACCTTCGGGGGTCGCGGCTACCGAAGCCGCTACAGCCGAAGATGTGAACTTAGAAACTACCATTGAGGACATCGACAAAATTTTGCAAGACATGGCTGCAGAAGAAGCTGCTGAAGAAACCATGGCCACAGTGCCTGGGAAGGGGAAAGAGATAGCCGAAGGCACTTCGGACGACGAAGCCTACGCATTCCAAAATTTAGTTGGGCAGAAGCTGACGAAGGCCGAAATAGGAGAGCTCAAGGACTATGCCAAATCTTGCGGATACAAGCCAGGAGCTCTTCTATTTGGAGGCATTGATGACGAAAAATTGGGCTGCATTCGAGACCAAACTGGAGCTAAGGTCATCGGTACTCTATCAAAGAGTATCGGTTTTCCGAAGCTAGAGACAGATATCAGCCGCTACCGACGACAACATATCGTCGGCAGCTTATTTTATTCGAATTTCAAGGTAAACAACCTTTTCTCTGGTTTTTATTGCTTTCAATAATGAAAATGTTACTAACGAAAGTTATTTCTGTGCAGAGCATGCTACTGAGCAAAGCTCTGAAGATGCAGCAGGATTTGGAGGACAAAAAACACGAAGCTATAATCGAAGGTTTAGAGAGCAAGATAAAAGAACAATCAGCTATCATTGAAAGGAAAGACTTCGAGCTCCAATCAACCGAAGGCTTGCTGGCAGAGACCGAAGCTAAAGTATCTGAATTGAATTCAAAGCTTATCGGTCAATCAAAACAGTTTGAACAAGAAAAGCTAGAGCTTAATTCAAAACTTGAAGCCGAAGTCCAAGCCAACTCAGATTTGAAGAAATCATTAACAAGCCTTCAGGATAAATGTTTGAAATTTAGCAATAATTGTATTGGACGATTAAAAAAGATATTTTACTCTGTTGGAGCCAGCAGCGGGAAGTTTAACCCTTCAGCGGAAAATTTACCACAAGCCTTTGATCATATTGAAGCTGAAATCGAAGAACTTGACGAAGTTATAGCCGGGCACGGTGACTTCTGTGCCTGGGTAGCTTCTCGGGGTACCGCTGCAGCGTTCCTGAAGGCCGGCTGCGAGCATGGAAAAATCGTCAACAGGCCCAACTTCACTTTGTCTCCATCAATCCTGGACGATATTCCTGACCTCGCCCGAAGCATCTCAAATAGATTTATAAAAATGATATGGACAAAAGGCGGGCGAGAGAAGGCTGGAGACGAAGCTCGAAGTCATCTTGATCCAGTAAGAAATCATACTTTGTACTTACCTTCTCCTTCTCGCTTGATTTTTACTCGTGATACCTTGATTCATGTAGGATGACGAAGGTGAAGATGATGCTTAAAATATGTCGCCGAAGCCGTCACCGAAGCTGAAGCTTAGTGAAGATCAGTAGAAGTGTACTATAGAAAAAACTCAGGATACTTTTGTAACAACTTTTGTAAATACAATTAAACTGTTCTCAAGGAATTTTGTACATACCTTGTAACATATTCTTACCTTTCTATTGAGGCGCTTTGATGTGGACGAAATCAGTATTTTGAGCCGAAGGCGAAAAAACACCTTCCCTTCTTTTCGTACACAACGAAGCATGGAAGACCACTTTTTCTTTTTGCCGAAGCTTTTCTTTTTCGTACATAACAACCATAAAAGACCACTTCTTCTTTTTGCCGAAGCTTTTCTTTTTCGTACATAACAACCATAAAAGACCACTTCTTCTTTTTGCCGAAGCTTTTCTTTTTCGTACATAACAACCATAAAAGACCACTTCTTCTTTTTGCCGAAGCAACCTCTCAGGAACACAAATGCTATGAATGAATGTTTATGAATGCAGATGCTATGATGTAATGTAATGTGTGAATGAATGTCCAAAGCATATGTCCGAAGCCACACTCTCAGCCATTATTTCCTTAGAAACAACCACACATCAGCTCTGCATTCCCTTAGGAACGACTTTGGAGCTTCTTCGCCTTTTACTTAGACGATATAAGCTCTGCATTCCCTTAGGAACGTCTTTGGAGCTTCTTCGCCTTTTACTTAGGCGGTATAAGCTCTGCATCCCCTTAGGGACGTCTTCGGAGCTTCTTCGCCTTTTACTTAGGCGGTATAAGCTCTGCATCCCCTTAGGGACGTCTTCGGAGCTTCTTCTCTTTTTCAGTTTCGGCACTCGATGGTGCGTTCTCAGCTTTTACATTTACAGTCTTTGGGGGATTTTGCTCTTATAAAACTAAAAAGGAAATTACATATGATGGCCCCATTAAAAACCTTTCTCCCCCTTTAGAAAGGAAAAGGGTGCCATGAAAAAAAAGAAAAGAAAAACATAAAAAATTACATCAAGTTATACATAAAATCGCCGAAGCTCATCCGCATTCCAAGATCTTGGAATTTCGTTGCCATCCATGTCCTTCAATCTGTACGATCCAGGCCTTGACGAAGATACTACTAAGAAAGGTCCTTCCCATTTTAATTGTAGCTTGCCCACTGTGTCTGGGTTGGCTACTCTCCGAAGCACCAAGTGACCCGGCTCAATGTTTTTTAACCGGACCTTTCTATCTCGCCACCTGACTGTTTCAGCTTGATATTTATTGATATTCTCCACGGCCTGAAGCCTGATCCCTTCTAAAGCATCTTTTTCCACAAGGCAAGCATTTTCGGGACCTGATTCTGCCGAAGCTACTACCCTTATTGACCCAGCTTTAGCTTCTTCCGGAGTTATTGCTTCGTCACCGAATAATAACTTGAATGGGGTAAAGCCTGTAGACCTTGATGCTGTTGTATTGTGGCTCCACACCACTTTGGTTAACTGATCTGGCCACTTTCCCCTGGGTTGATTGAAGATTAACTTCATTATTCCTGTCATTATAATGCCGTTGGCCCTTTCAACGAGCCCATTCGACTCCGGATGCCTGACTGATGCAAAATGGATCTTCGTTCCAATTTGATCACAGAAATTTCTGAAAGCTTCGGAGTCGAACTGCGTTCCATTATCCACAGTGATGGCCTTCGGTACTCCGAAGCGACAGACAATGTTCTGCCAGAAAAACTTTTGGACAGTGGCCGAAGTTATTGTGGCTAATGGCTTCGCCTCAATCCATTTAGAAAAATACTCCACAACCACTATAACATATTTTAGATTCCCCTGAGCCGGTGGTAATGGACCTAACAAATCAAGGCCCCACCTTTGCAATGGCCAAATGGGTTGTATCAGCTGGGTCAAAGACGAAGGTTGCTTTTGATCTCTTGCACATTTCTGGCAACCTTCGCACTTTTGAACTAATTCCGCTGCATCCGAAGCTGCCTTCGGCCAATAAAACCCTTGTCGGAAAACTTTTCCAAGTAATGGCCTAGATCCGATGTGGGATCCACACAGGCCTGCATGTATCTCTTTCATTAACTCTATACCTTCGGTTCTAGACAAGCACTTGAGCAGCGGGGCACAAACTCCATGTTTGTATAGTTCCCCTTCTATCATGACATACGGACGAGCTCTTGCTTCTATTCTTTTATTGTAAACTTCATCATCCGATAGGAAGTTACCCTGAAGGTAAGAGATTATTTCAGTTCTCCAATCTTCGCTGTAAACAGGAGAAATGTTGAGGACTGCTCTTTCAAGGAGCTCTACTGAAGGTGCCTTTATTGTTTCGAAGAACACATCCGAAGGTAACGGCAGCCCCTGTGCTGCAGACTTGGCTAGCAAATCAGCATGCTCATTTTGCCCTCGAGGGATATTCTTGACAGAAAATCCTTCGAAGGAAGCTTCGATCCTTCGGACCGTGTCCAAGTATTTTTCAAGCTTCGGGTCTTTAGCCTTGCAACTTTTGTCAATATGACCCGAAACAACCTGGGAATCAGTTTTAAGAATCGCCCTTCTGATTCCCATTGCCTTTAGTTTCCGAAGACCCAGGAGCAGGGCTTCGTACTCAGTAATATTATTTGTGCAGCTGAAGTCAAGTCTTGCTGCATAACAAGTTTTAACCTTGGATGGTGAGACTAACACAGCAGCTGCACCTGCTCCGAAGGTTCCCCAAGAGCCATCACAAAACACTGTCCACACTTCGGCATCTTTATTTGCTTCTTCATCCTGAGCCCCTGGCGTCCAGTCGGCAATGAAATCTGCCAATGCTTGAGACTGGATCGAGGATCTATGCACATAATCAATGTAAAATTCATTGAGCTCCACAGCCCATTTTCCAATCCGTCCAGTAGCTTCTCTATTTCTCATGATATCCTTCAGCGGCTGCGAAGAAGGAATAATAATGTTGTATGCCTGAAAATAATGCCGAAGCTTCCTGGATGCCATTAAAACGGCATACAATATCTTCTCCAGCTTTGTATAATTTTTCTTTGAGACACTAAGGACCTCAGATACAAAATACACTGGAACTTGCTTCTTGACTTGGCCATCAAGCTTCTCCTGGACAAGTGCCGCACTTACTGCTGAGTGCGAAGCTGCCACATATAACAACAGAGGAGCCCCTGTCGTTGGTGGAGTTAATGTTGTGAGATCTATCAAGTATTGCTTCAGCTCTTCGAAGGCTTTTTGCTGACTTGGGCCCCATTGAAAGACTTCAGCTGACTTCAACACCTCGAAAAATGGTAAATTTCTTTCTGCTGATCTGGATATAAATCTGTTGAGAGATGCCAGCCTTCCTGTCAATCTTTGGGCTCCCTTTCTTGTGGTTGGTGGCTCCATTCGAAGTATAGCTTCGATTTTATTTGGATTAGCTTCGATTCCCTTTGTTGAAACCAAGCATCCAAGAAATTTACCCTTCTTTACTCCAAAGACACATTTTTCTGGATTCAGCTTCAGACCAGCTTGTCTGAAGCTGGCGAAGGTCTCCTGCAGATCAGCAATATGATTTTCCTGCTTCGTGCTTTTTACGATAATGTCATCAACATAGGTCAACACATTTCTGCCTATCTGAGACTGGAGAACCTTCACAGTCATTCTGCTGAAACTCCCTCCAGCATTCTTGAGCCCCTCAGGCATTCGAAGATAGCAATATGTGCCACTTGGGGTTATGAAGCTAGTTTTCGGCTCGTCTTCCTTCTTCATCCAAATTTGATGATAGCCTGAGTAGCAGTCTAGGAGACTCATGAGCTCTGAAGAAGCTGCTGCATCGACTAAAGAGTCTATCCTTGGCAGCGGGAATTCGTCCTTCGGACAAGCCTTGTTGAGATCTGTGAAATCGATACACATTCTCCACTTGCCATTGGCCTTCTTCACCATAACAGTGTTAGCTAGCCACTCTGGATACTTCACTTCTCTGATAACTCCTGCACTAAGGAGTCTTTTTACTTCATTGCGAGCCCCTTCGGCCTTGTCATCAGACATTTTCCGAAGCCTCTGCTTTCGGGGTCTGAAGGACGGGTCAACATTTAGCGAATGTTCAATAACATCCCGATTTACTCCACAGAGATCATTGGCTGACCATGCAAAAACATCTTTGTTGTTGAATAAAAACCTTATCAAGGTTTTCTCCTGGTCTTCAGATAATTGCGAGCCCAACAGCACCTTCTGCTCTGCTATATCCTCACACAATAGCATAGGCTTCGGCTGATCTGCTGAAGCTGCTTTCTCCCTTCTAAATTTGTACTGTTCACAAGCTTCGGCTCCATCTATGTTATGGATTGCTTTGGAATCAGTCCAGCTTCCTTCGGCCCTTCTAGCAGCTTCCTGGCTTCCATGAACAGCAATAGGCCCTTGGTCCGAAGGTATCTTCATGCAAAGATAAGCTGGGTGAAGAATTGCTTCGAAGGCATTAAGAGTACCGCGACCAATGATAGCATTGTAAGGATACTCCATGTCAACAATATCAAACACAATTTGCTCAGTCCTTGTGTTGTTAACAAATCCGAAGGTTACTGGCATGGTAATCTTCCCAAGTGCTACAATCTGCCGCCCTCCGAAGCCACAAAGAGGGTGCGTAGCATCATGAATCTTGTCTTCAGGCTCCTGCATTTGTCTGAAGGCTTTAGCAAATATAATATCAGCTGCACTGCCTGTATCAACCAGGACATTGTGAACCAGAAATCCTTTGATCACACAAGAGATGACCATGGCATCATTGTGAGGATAATCCTTAAGCTGAAGGTCTTCCTGAGAGAAAGTGATTGGAATGTGGGACCATTTTGACTTGATGAAGGGTCCCTGCACTCCAACATGCTGCACCCTTCTCTGAGCCTCCTTCTTCTGCTTCTTGTTGGCCGGCTCTAAGCAAGAACCGCCTGTTATCGGGAGCACCAGCTTCGAAGCCGAAGCAGCTCCAGCTTGATTGTTGAACGAAGCCATCAGCTCAGAAAAGTGGAAGTGAGTTCACCGGAGGTGGGCGCCAATGTTGGGGGCTTGTTCTCAAATGCTAAGAATTAAGAACAAGGCAACATAAAAAATGTTAAGGGTTAAAGTCCTTCGTCCTCCGAGACATTATATCCTTTCGGGATATAAGGAATTTTGGACGAAGGTTACGAAGGGCGTACCTTCGTAAACTTAATAGCAAGGAACGAAGTATTCATACAGATCATAAGGTATGAAATAAACATTTAAATATTATCATAGAATCATCTCCATTTTCATCATCATGAACGAATATAAATAACTTTGAATTAAAAATGTACCTTTAGTCTTGAAGAAAGCAAAAGTTCAGGTGTGATGCGAAAGCAAATGGCAGGTTCGCGTGAACAGTACAGAGGTACTGTTCATCTATTTATAGATACAGGTCACGGCCTGTGACAAATTACAATTATGCCCCTTACAAAAGTTTACAACATTGACTCAGACCTCTATGGATAAAAAGGTCATTCTATCTCTATGTCGGTTTGTAACGCCGAAGCTCCATGAAAAGGAACCTTCGGCCATCTCCTGGGGACAACTTCAGCCGAAGCTGCTTCTTCGTGCAAGACCTTCGGCGCAACGAAGCATGACCCCAACAAGCACATGGTAATATAGTTTCAATTTCAACACATGTGCACATGTGAGGTTGGTATGATTGCAAATTAGTTAACATAACCTCATGAGCCATTTCTAGCATGATATGTGAATCTATAAATTTATTATGAGAGCACACAAGCATATCATGTTTTTCTTGCAAAGCTAGATTTTCAATATTTAACTTTTCTATCATGTTCTTGAGCATAGTATTTTTCTTTTCTAATTGAGCAATATATGATGAATGATTAACAACTTTAATTTCCTCAATTGAAATGTCTTCATACCTTTGGACCAAATCATCATGAGAGCACTTTAGCTTCTCATGCTCTTTGGTCAACTTCTCTAAGTCTTCAATTTTTCGGATGAGGAAGTCTTGTTACTTATAAAGCATTTCTTTTTGTTCTTCCGCTCTTTTCATGAGTTTGAGCAAGCTCATTCGGTTTTTCTTGCTTAGTTGAGCAAAGAATTATTGAAGATCATCCTCATCTTCACTATCACTTTCATGCTCCTCCTCATCCTCACTTCCACTTTCACTGTCACTCTCATTAGCAACAAAGCACATATGAGACGTGGATTTGAAAGATGAACCTTGTGAAGAGGTGGATTCATCGTTTGGTCTCCATCGATCATTTTCTTCTTCTTCAATCTTGTTCTTCGCCTCATCTTCCTTCATTTTAAGAAATATCCTTTCGACGATTCTCATGGCAAGGTCTATTGCCCTAGGATCAACATTTGCACCAAAAGATGAAGTCAATGCAACCTCAACCTTTTCAAGCTTAGAAGCACTTTCGTTTCTTAGTCCTCCCGGCATGATCTTTTCCTCACGTGGTTAAGCGTTAGAACGAGGATTAGGCTCTGATACCAATTGAAAGTTGCCTAGAGAGGGGTGAATAGGCAAGTTAAAACTTTTTCAACAAAAATGAGAAATGAACTGGTTAAAACCGGCTCAGCCGGTGTCAAAACTGGTTCAACCGGTTTGAATGAGCTCAACGAGAGAATGAGATATAAAACTGAATTGATCTCGAAATTCACCTAGTTAACTTTGGAAATGAGATGTTCTAGATAATCCACAGGGATCAAAGTAGTAGATCTGAGAATAGCACTTCTCAAAATCCACACACCAAAAAGATATAAACAAATCTTCCATGAAATGGTGAGAGAACGAAGAACACAAACAAACACAATGAGCAAGAACACAAGAGACACAAGATTTATCCTGAGGTTCGGTCACACCACAAAAGGTGCCCTACTTCCTTGTTGAGGCACGCACAAAGAGCTGGATCTCTTTCAACCCTAAACCTCCCTTTGCCGACCACAAAGGTCAAGCTCACACACTAATCTTTGCTCAAACGAGCGGGTAATACAAACTTTCTTGTGGTCTTCCACAAGATTTGGAGACTCACAAGAGACACCTAGTCGTTTAGGAGCTAGAAGCTCCAAGAGTAATGAATCCACAAAGAACTCGATGTAGTACCAAAGCTCGAATGAAGAAGAGCAAGAGAGATTTAGAGATGAAGCACAAAATCGCAGCTCTCAAACTCACTCAAAGATTTCTCTGCAAAGATTTGAAATGGGAGAGGCAAGAGATGTGTGAGAGAGAGTGGAAGGTGTTTCTTAGGTTAGAAATGGAGTTTAAATTGTGCTCCCTTGGTGGGGAGAGAGGTAGAAGTGAGTATATATAGGTGGGGCTTCAAAACTAGCCGTTTGACCAGAAATCCCGACTAAAACCGGTTGAACCGCCCCTGGCAGGCCTGATAGACTGTCTGCCAGTCTGACTGGCCGACTGCTGCACAGACTGGTCAAGTTGACCAAGACCGGTTGAACCACCCTGGGGGGGGGGGGGGTTGAACCGCCCTTGACGACTCTGTCGACCTGTTCGCTAGTCTGACCGGTAGACTGTTGGTCAGAGGTCGGAGGGGTCAGAGACCAGTTGAACTGCCCCAAAAAACCAGTTCAACTGGTCTTCACTAGAGAGTTCAGGAGAGAAAACCCCAGTTCAACTGCCCGGAGGCAAGTTCAACTGGTGTATGGTCAGAGAGGTTCACAATTGAAGTTGAAGTTCAGCTAGAGTTGAGAAAGTTCAGCTGGAGTTGAGAAAGCTCAACTGTAGTTGAAAAAGCTCAACTGCAGTTGAAGAAGTTCAACTCAGCTAAAGTTCAGCTCAGCTGAAAAAGCTCAACTGCAGCTAAAGAAGCTCAACTCAGCTGAAGTTTAGTTCAGCTATAAAGCTCAACTGCAGCTGAAGAAGCTCAACTTAGTTGAAGAAGCTCAACTTAGATGAAGTTTAGTTCAGCTGAAAAGCTCAACTGCAGGTGAAGAAGTTCAGCTGCTTTTCAACAAGAACACTCTCAGTTTCTCAAACCTAACCACGGTCAACCATAGAACATTCAAGCGATTTTTGGTTTTCAAAAAATAGCTTTTGAATATAGAGGCTTGAGCTTTGGAAAACACCAACCTTCGTTTTGGATCCTCCTTGATAGTACGATGATTTCTATACTCAAGTTAAAATATAATTAAGTAAACTCCTTGAGTCATTGGTGTCTCATGTGTGATTTCTCCATGGCGTTGCTTCATAAGGATCACAAACATCTTTGTCTCACCTTTTGAAGCAAACACAAATCAAACCCTGTGACTTGTACCGTATCACCGTATATGAGTTCAAATCATGGCTTCAAGTCACCTTACTGATGCATCAACATGTTATAACTCTTCATAGCTGATTAGTTCGTCGACTTAGTGCAAGTACTCTCTTCTTCACCTTAACCATAGTACCTCGGTCCACAAGCCGTCGCTTGGCCTTCAGCTTCGCTTAGTTCCTCGAAGCCCTTTCCTTGCTATCTTCACCCTATCAAGCCATTCTTGAGTCACATCATATTGAGCATCCATTGAGAGAATCATTTCTTCAATTTTGTGAACCTTGCTTTAATGTCTTCTAGATATAACTGTTAAGATTAATCAAGCTCTAGTTTGATTCTCATAGAAGCATATATGGACTGATAGTAATATGGTCAAGCCAATTCACGATTCCTCATATCTTATTCACTTTGGCTTGACCAATCCTCTTAATCACTTCATCCTCTATTTTGATCATATGCATGTAGTGTTTTCTCAGGTCTTGTCCATATATTCAAACCAATATAGAGATCATATTATATCCAGTTGCATTGTCTCATTGGTTATTTAACCTCGTGTTGAACCTTTGTTCATTGATCATTACACATTATTCAAGTATGTTCATCATACTGAATTTTCTGTTCAACACTTAGCAAACTCGTTAGACCTTTAAATGTGTTGTTATCCAAATCACCAAAACTCACAAAAGGGATGAATGCACTTTCACTTAATATACTTTTTGCGCTCATGGCGCTTCGAAGTTGTGGACTCGACGTTGGATGTAGAGGGTGATGAAGAGTCGGTCTCGTAGTAGACCACCTTCTTCATTTTCTTTTTCTTCTTGTGACCTCTCCTATGTGACTTGATGGAGGAAGAGGATTCCTCCTTGTACTTATCGCCAGACTCATTTGACAGTGTTGGGGACTTGTTCTCAAATGCTATGAGTTAAGAACAAGGCAACACAGAAAACGTTAAATGTTAAAGCCCTTCGTCCTTCGAAGCATTATTTCCCTTAGGATATAATGACTTTCGGACGAAGGTAATGAAGGACATACCTTCATCAACATAACATATAGAGATGAAGAAAGAATCACATAAAACATAAAAGATAATATAAACAGTCATATATTATTATTATCTCATTTCTATTTTATTACTATGGAAAAACTGAAATGATATCAAATTACAAGTGTACCTTCGACTTGAAAGAAGGTAAAAGTACCAGCGTGGCGCAAGGACCAATGCCTAGTCAGCGTAAACAGTATGGGGTTACTGTTCATCTATTTATAGGCACGAGACGCAACCCATGTAAAATTACACTCATGCCCTTTACATTTGCTAATAACTCTATAGTAATCCATCGAGGTCTAAATAGCCTTTTCATCTTTAAGTCGGTTTTCTTTTTCTGCTATCACGCCGAAGATCTCCTGCGCACAGCTTCGGCTTCACGCTATCCTTCGTACTCCTTCTTATGCTTCTTCACGCTATGGTTTCAACTCAAGTTCGAAGGTACCTATTCATGCATTATACTTCCAGAAACATTGTTAAATCATGTTTTTGAGGACCTTCGGAAGCCGAAGGCCCCCAACAGTAGCCCCTCGCAATATTAATTCATTAGAATGATAAATTCAGATTGCGACAAGGACGAAGGCCCTGAGCCGAAGGTCCGAAAAAACACCTTTCCTTTGCTAGAATAGCAACAGCCACTGACAAGCGGGCCCTCCAGCATGCAACGCACCAGGCGTATAAATAAGAGCACACCACGAGCTCATTTGGCACGCTTTCTTGCCATCTGCTCTTGCTTACTCAATTTTTAGCTCTTGCGCACCAACACTTGCTTGGTTTTTTTTAAATTTTTAAGCTTCGGATTTGAGAGCACTTTCTTAGCATTTTCGAAGATGTCTGAAGATAAAAAAGCTGTCGCTGAATCGAAGCAGAGCCTTTCTGAGGAGATGAATCTTGGCTTTATTGAATCAATAGCAAAGACAAATGCAGAGAAGATTACTAGGGAGATTTTGGAGGGTTTATCTGAAGACACTGGTGATAGTGACAGCTATGATGTGGAAAGCGGCGGGGAAGACTCCGAAGATCGACCCTGGCGACCGAGCCATGCAGTTTTTGGAAAATCAACTATTAAACAAAGCCATCTTGACAACATGAGGGGGAGATACTTTCGGGATATGTCTATTGTGAGGGCTGACGACGGAGAGAAGACTTGTCCTACTCCAGAGGAAAATGAAGTCGTGATCTTCCGAAGCTTTTTCAAGGCTGGGCTTCGGCTCCCTCTGAGCAGCTTCGTAGTCGAGGTTTTGAAGATATTCTAGATTTACCTTCACCAGATTACCCCCAAAGCCATTATAAGAATGGGAATCTTCGTATGGGCTGTAAGGAGTCAGGGCTTGGAGCCAAATGCAAAAAGTTTCTGTAGTATGCATGAACTGTTATATGAGACGAAGCCCTGGGGTAAAGAACAGTATCATAACAATTTCGGCTGCTATAGCTTCGTTGCCTGTTCTGGCTCAAGCTCCCCAGTACCGACTTTTCGGAAGAGATGGCCTGGAGACTGGACGAAAGAATGGTTCTATGTAAAAAATGATTTAAAGGCACGAGAAGACATTAAAGAGATAATCATGCGCCCTATCTAGCAACGCTTCGGGCTCCGGAAACCGAAGGTAGAAATTGACGAAGCGGCTGAAGAATGTCGCAAGGCCTTCGGCTTAGTCTGCTCTTTCATCGGGACAAGGGACTTAATTCAAGAGCATGTGGCCTACAGGATATGGTCATTGGTAGCCAACTGGGAGATGCCAAAAGAATCCATCAGCAATCCCCGCGAAGGTGGTTTGGTTCGACTAAAATATACCTTCATGTTTAAAGACCAGTTTATCGAGCCAGACGACGACTGGCTGAAAAGCGTCGAAGCTACAAGCGATGAGCTGCTTGGGCTGTACTCCAGAGTAGAAGATAACGCATTATCTACGACCTTCGGGAACCGGAAAAAGAAGAGACTAAACAGAGTTTTTGATGCTCTTGGGTTCATGTATCCTGACTACCGTTACCCGCCCCAGGGGCAAAAAAGAAAAAGTGGAGGTTCCGGGAGAGATGATGTTTCAGCCGCTCCGAGTGAGCTTGTGCTGAAGAGGAAAATGGTGAAGGTCCTTACTCATCGACCACACTATATTGAACCGGCCATAGTGCCCGAATTTGGTGGTGAGACCTCTTCGGTGACTGAAGGCAAGAAACCTGCGATTACGCAGAAAATTGAAGAATAGTCTGTATCACCGAAGGCATCATCAGCCAAATCAGATGAGCCAAAGGCCATTAACATTGAAGAGTTGAAGGTTGAGAAAACGAGGATATTAGAAGTAATAAGTCCTTCGGCAGAGGTGACAATGCCGAAGGCACAAAAGGATCTTTCAACGACTCCCAAGAGGAAGAGAATGGTCAACGTATTAGATGTGCTAGAAACAATAAAAACTTCAAGCTCTACTCCGAAGAAAGCTGCCGAAGCTTCGGAAACACAAATTGAGGCCGAAGCTGCCAAGATCCAAGTCGAGACCGAAGCTAGGCCTTCAGAGCCCACCAAGGAGAAATCCTTGGAAATCAGAGAAAAGACGGAGAAAGAAGCTGCAGAAGTAATTTTAACTGGAAAAACCGCCATTCCTATTCTCGAAGCATCATCTGAAGCTCTTAATTATATTATACGACATGCTTCGGGAAAAAGATTATCTGAGAAAGAAAAGCGAGTGGCTCAATTCTATGCTCAAAGATTGAAATATCCAAAGGGGGCACTGGTATTCAACGGCAGCGGGGAAGAAGACTTCTTGTATTGTCTCCCAGACAGCAAAGAGATTTCTGTCTGCCGAGAAATGGGCAAGACCTTCGGGTTCCTGACACTAGAAGATGGGCTCTCAGTGTTATCAAAAGATGAGTTGGCCGACAGCTTAGCATACAATAGTTTAAAGGTGAGAGAATGAGATTTTTGTATTTAAAAACAAAAATTTCCATTTGCTTACACTCAATACCGCATTTTTGCAGGGCCTTATCCTTAGCAACGCCCTCAGGGCGCAAAAAAGTGCCGAAGATGAAGGGTATACCATGGCCTTAAACAACCTTCGTTCCGAAGTAATTGAACTAAGGAACGAAGGTCTTGAAAAAGATAAAATATTAAACTCATTGTTGAACAAAATAAAAGAAGACGAAGTTGCTTCCAAAGCCCAAGCTGAAGCTCAGAAATACGAAATCGAAGATCTTCGGAAACAGCTATTCGAAGCTAAAGAAAAATGTGGTCTTGCAGAGGCTGATCGAGATATTAGTGTATATTGGAGGAACCGCTTACAAAAAATAGTTGATGAACTTCGTGCATCCAAAGACAGGTGCTATGAAAAGTCTATAGAGTGTGTTAAGAAAATAAAAACTAGCTTCGCCAATGTTGGCGCATTCTCTAACGAAGACGACTTCGTAAGGGGTGATCCTGAAGGCCCAATTGATTGGATCAGCAACAAAGCTGAAGCTTAGAGGAAGTTTTGAGTGGTCGCGGGGATATCTGCGCTTTCTCGGGTGCCAGGGGAATTGCAGCTATTTTAGAGAAGTCAGGCTGCGACCATGTGAAAGCTTTGACTCAAGCTGAAGCTACTTTATCTATTGAAGATACAAAAGATCCCTCAGCCGAAGCAAGCTTAATTGGCGGAAAATTCTTTACTGACATCTGGGAGAATGGTGGCCGAGGGATGGCGCACGAGATGATAAAAAAGAGCGAAAAAGATTCTCATGATTCAAAAGAAGCGACGAAGGCAGCTGAGAAAGCGGTGGAACTTGAGAGGCGGATAGGTATTGCTTAATAACTTTTTAACTTTATTTACTAATTTTGCGACTTCGGACTTATTTACGTTTTATATCGCAGCTGAACTATCTCCTCCTCCAGAGCCCTTCGAGTCGATGGCCAACCCAGAAGTAGAGAAAGAAGATGAAGTCACTAAAGTGGCCGAAGTTATTTTGGACGAAGCTGTTAATCGATTGCTGAACGAAGCTGCGGAAGCAGTTTTAAAAGAAGAATAGCTTTTATTGTAAAAACATTTGGAATGTAACATTTGCTGAACAAAGTGCATAATACTTTTATAATTTTGAATGTAATATTTAAGCTGCTTGTAACTGAATTCTTTACGATGCATGAAACTTTACGTACATACCATTTTTGAGCCTTCGGCGAAAAAATACCTTCCCTTCTTTTCATGCGTTGTGAAGAATATCCATATTGGGATATTTCATAAAAACATCCAATCTTCGTAAAATCATTATGCTTCGGAAGCAATAGATCTCCTTTTCATTTTAGAGTTTGACGAAGCTATACTTCTTCAATACTTATTTTGTGCCTTGGCACTGCTTCTTCGAAACAATCTCCGAAGATCAACATTGAATCCCCTTCTTGCGCCATTGATGCAATATGATGTATGATGTTATGCTATGCAAAATGATGTAATGGTGTTATGCTATGCAAAATGGTATTTGTGCCGAAGATACACACACATTCCCTCAGTAAAGCACACAATCTTTTTGCCATTTATTTTTCGGCTTCACCGCTTATTTTTCGGTGTATCAGCGCTGACTTTTCGCTGTAAGCCTCCCTTAGGAGCTTCTTCGCCTTTTACTTCAGCGGTATTCGCGTTGACTTTTCGCGCTTCGCCTTTTACTTCGGCGGAATCAGCATTTTTTTTTCGCTGTAAGCTCTGCATTCCCTTTGGCACGACTTTTGAGCAGAAAACTTACACTGCGCTCCCTTAGGAACGACTTTTTGTTGCTTCGGGAAACTTACACTGCGTTCCTTAGAACGACTTTCTATTGCTTCGGCAAAACTTGTAATGTGATTGTGAACCCCGCGCTCTCTTGAGAGCAACTTTCGTGCTTCACCAACTTTTTGGACTTCGTGAGTCTGTAAAAGAGATACATTTCCACTATGGCCAAAACGAAGCTATTACAAGGAATTGAAAACGACAGGAAAAACTTAGGGTTTTAACGATTGTTTTCTATTAAAAAATAAAAATGATAATGAATGCAAGAACTATTTCAGAAGTAGGATATCTTCTAGTAGATGTGCTTCGATTCTGGCACAGTACTGTTGACTGTGCGAGCTTCGGACTCCTCTCTGAAGTCTCGTTGCTGATGAGTGTGCTGGCTCCCTTCTGGCTGCTGGCCTCGTTGCAATGGTGGTGGAGGTGAAGGCTGTTGCCAAGATGCCTGAGGTTGGCTTGCCAAAGCAACAGAGGCTGCAGGATGGTTACCCACATACTCTGGGATGTATGGTGAGTGGTACGAAGCAGTATGCATGACTTGCTTCGATTGGCTCTGTTGGGCTGCAGCTTCTGCTATCTCTTTCTGTTTCTGGATGGTGACGTGGCACATCCTGGTAGTGTGGCCCTTGTCCTCACCGCAGAATAGACAATAAATTTTCCTGGGCTGATCCCCAAACCTTCCTCCAAAGCCCCTGGCGCCTCTACCCCTTGGAGCTGGGGGCCGAGGATAGCTCTGTTGCTGCCCCGAAGCCTGGGAAGAATATTGCGGCCTCTGTTGTTGACTTCCCCTGTCGTCATTCTGAGTGGAATGAATTGATCTGACGTGCCTAGGGTGGATTCTCCCTCCGAAGCCCCTGGCCATTTCGGAGAACCTGTAAGCTTCCTCCCTTCTCCGTCGAAAATCATTGTCATCCATCTTCTGAAGCAGTTTCTCCAGGGTTTGAGGGGGTTTCCAAGCAAAGTATTGGGCTGAAGGTCCTGGCCGAAGCCCCTTAATCATGGCCTCAATGACAATTTCATTGGGCACTATTGGCGCTTGTGCCCTCAGACGCAAGAATCTTCGGACATACGCCTGGAGATATTCCTCTTGATCTTGCGTGCACTGGAACAAGGCTTGAGCGGTAACCGGCTTCGTCTGAAACCCTTGAAAACTGGTGACCAGCATGTCCTTCAGCTTCTGCCATGATGTGATTGTTCCTGGCCGAAGAGAGGAGTACCAAGTTTGTGCAACATTTTTGACTGCCATGACGAAGGATTTCGCCATGACTGCAGTGTTGCCACCATACGAAGATATAGTTGCTTCGTAGCTCATCAGAAACTGCTTCGGATCTGAATGTCCGTCATACATGGGGAGCTGGGGTGGCTTGTAAGACGGGGGCCAGGGTGTAGCCTGCAGTTCTGCTGATAGAGGAGAAGCATCATCAAAAGCAAAATTTCCATGATGGAAATCCTCATAGCAGTCATCCTCGTTGAAGAAGCCTTCTTGGTGCAGCTCTCTATGCTGGGGCCTTCGGTTCTGCTCATCTTGAGCAAGATGACACACTTCTTCGGTAGCTTCGTCAATCTGCCTTTGCAGGTCAGCTAACCGAGCCATCTTCTCCTTCTTCTTCTATACCTGCTGATGAAGCATCTCCATATTCTTGATTTCTTGGTCCAACTCATCCTCTTATGGTATTGGACTGGTGGCCTTCCTCTTCTGGCTTCGAGCCTCCCGAAGAGAAAGGGTCTCCTGGTTTGGGTCCAGCGGCTGCAGAGCGACAGCCCCTGTTGCCGAAGCTTTCTTTGGCGGCATGACGAAGGTCGATGCTTGCCGAAGGTGGTCAAAAAAGGGTTCACCGGAGGTGGGCGCCAATGTTGGGGACTTGTTCTCAAATGCTATGAGTTAAGAACAAGGCAACATAGAAAACGTTAAATGTTAAAGCCCTTCGTCCTTCGAAGCATTATTTCCCTTAGGGCCCGTTTGTTTGCTTGGAAATGAAACTCATTCCATGAATAACATTCTAGATATTAGATTCCTAAAGAAAGTAATTCCTTAGAATTTGATTCAATTCAATTTTTTTGTTTGGATTCTAATGGAATTCTTTTCCATGAATCAAATTCAATATCTTGTTTGGATAGTTATATATGGAATTTACATATTTGGAGGGAAGTAACCACATCAACTTGCACACAACAAAATACACAAGTTTTCACCCTAATAGCTTCAGTGAACTTGTCTAATTTCTCCGCCATCATTGAGGTGAAGGAATCACTGGACCGTTGCCTCTTCAAGCTTCCTGAGGTTGTTGATGAAGTAAGCTCTTTACCGGTTCCCTCTTCCTTACTCATATCTCTCGCACCATCAGCTGGGGTCTTTGCCGCTTCACCGGTTGCATGATCTTTCCCAAACACCAAATTGATCGAGTCCCAATATAAGACTGTCTTGTGTCTGTACCCATTAGCTTCTTTATTTTTCTGCAGAAAACAATTTGACGTATCAGATCAACAAACTTATTAAAGGTTCAGAAAACAGAAAACAGAAAACATGTTATTCTCAGAAAAGAATGCCAGAATCTACCAGTTTTCTGGCAGCTCCTGTACGACTTCACACCACGCACATAGTACTATACTACTTTTCTGCCAACGTGCATAATTCCAGGTTTCTAGATCTCGTTTCAGAGAAAAGGAGGAGTTTTCTGTTTTCTGCAGAAATTATGGGTCAAAATCCTGCCAACAAGTTTGAAATAGAGGAAAGAAAAAGAAATTCTGAAGAAATATATAACTCCAGGTTGCACCGAAAGAGTTAAAAACTGAAATGATGTTAGCTGTTCACCGAAAGAGTTAAAAACCGAAAAATTCTGCCAACAAGTTTGACATCTGTACTAAACAACATCTGTACTAAACAAGGTTGCACAATCCACTATCTGCACTAAACATGAAGTTTTTATTCTTTTATTCCTGTGCACTAAACAGCCATCTCTTTATTTTTATTCTTTTATTCCTGTGCAGCCAATAGAAATCAAACATGAAGTTTTTTTTCTGGAAAATGACTATGCTAATCCATATTATTAAGTTGTAACAACAGGAAAACAAAAACTGAAACTTACCGCCACATAAGCCTCCCATACAGAATCACTATCGACGGATATCTTGTTCTTGTTCCAATCCCAACCAAAGCCACTTGTTTGTAGCATACCATTGATGATAGTGTGGTGCTTGTCAAATGTCTTGTTCCTTGACATGATGTTGTCTTTTGTGATTTCCACATTGCACTTTTCTCGGACATTCTTGATAGCAGCCGTGTAGACATGAGACTTCCACCCATTTTGGCATCTGTCACCCTTGTTGTAGTACTCCACGAATGTGTCAAGAAGTGCCTTGTCCATATCATCATTCCAAGAAATGTAGCCCCTGCCCGAGCCTGACTTCTTACCCTTCTCCATATCCTACAAGCAAAAAAATTACAAAGGTTAGTAGAGTTATTGAGGAGCAACACAATATTTGCAAAAAAGGAATATTTAAAAAATTATCATACATTGTCCACGTCTCGCTTGGTAATCATCAAACATTTGGTTAGCTTTGGTGTCCCTAAAGTTAGTCCATTGATTTGATGATTGCACATTGGTAATCATACTCACTTCACTTTGAACATCATGAGATTCAACAGATATTACTTGATCAACTTGGCCTAAAAGTAAATCATCCATATCTCTTTGCCTATCCCTTGCAAAGTTGTGCAATATGCAACAAGCATTGATGATCCTTATCTGATTTTGTAAGTCAAAATATGAGTTTTTCCTTAATATAGCCCACCTCATCTTCAATAGCCCAAATGTTCTCTCTATCACATTTCTAGCTGTTGAATGACGCAAATTGAACAATTCCTTGGCATTGGATGGGTTATTCCCTTGGGTAGCCCACTCATTCAAGTGGTAGCGAGTGGATCGATATGGAGCAAGAAAGCCTGGTCCATTGGTGTATCCAGCATCTACTAGGTAATATTTTCCACTTGGAATAGCAAATGCATCGTCCCGAGACATGGCATCACGTAGCACACGTGAATCTGAAGCTGACCCTTCCCATCCAGCTAGAACATAAACAAACTTCATGTGTCGATCACAAACACCCAAAACATTGGTGGTTATTTGTTGCTTCCTATTCCTATACCTCCCTTGGTCAGCCAAAGGTACAAAAACATCAATGTGTGTACCATCTAGTGCTCCAAGGCAATCTTCAAACCACCTCCACTTAGAATCTTCAGGTTGTACAGCTAAAGGATCAGGAAGCTTGATAAATTCATGGCATAATGATAGAACACCTCTCAACACCTCATTGAAATAGCGGCTAATTGGTTCAAGTGACCACCCGTATGAGCTACGAATCATCCTCATCTTAGTGCCATGACCCACTACAAGCAAAAAGATAGCAACCTTTTCTTCTACCGACACATTCAAGGTGTCACACATATCGCACCTCTCACGTAAGATAGTGCATAGGTCCGAAAAGGATCTCTTAGTTAGACGCAAACTGTCATAGCAATAAACATTTGATCCTTGATACAGATTCCTTAGCATTTGTTTCCGACCAGCTACATCTCTCTCTATCACCTCAGAGGGATCCATAAGATGTCTAGGTCTTTTCCGATAATAATATTCCGCAATCATGCCCATGACAGTTGCAACAAATATGGATGCTACTCTCAGCCTCTTCTTCCTACGCCTCTCTCTCATTTCCTCCAAATTTCTTCTAACCAATTCTAAGTTGTTGTGAGGCATCTACAGCAGATAAACCATACATCATAAGCACACTTGAGAAAACATATATATATATATATATCACTAATTCAAAGAAGAACAAGAGAACAAAATGATATGTATAAAACGACGACGACTGGACTCAGAAAAAAACGACGACGACTTGTAAAAAATGATGATGACTGATGACCCTGTGCCGGTCTGCCGGACGTCTGAGGCAAGGCAACGACGATTCCTTCTGGGAAGATTTTTTAGTGTGGTGGTGGTGGTGCACCAGTCAATCAAGTAGCAGACAGGCCAATGGCTTGATTACATGTGTGTCAACTGTCAAAGAAAACATATTTAGGTTGGACTTGAACAGGTCATGTGAATGATATGGCACCTTAATAGTCACACGTCCAATCTTCAAAGAGATTACAGGTGCCAAACATCAAACACAACATGACTAGGCGGCTGGATTGGAGGCTGCAAAAAGCTGCCTATCCATCCCAGGCGTCCGATTTGCCTGAAAGAGCAAATCTAGAGAGTAGAGAATCTCATGATGTTCAGGAAGGTAAATGCTATATCTTTCATTAGTTCAGGAAGCATAGGGAGAAGCTACAGAGGGTACTTCCAGCAGTTCCAGATATTCCCCGTGACCAACGAAAAGAAACCTGTCCTAGCAAACCAGATGTCGGTTCCATGAAGGCATTTTGGAAATCACACTGCAGGTGAACCTGACCCTGAGATCAAGATCACCTGCCTAAAATAATGGCTGCACTTGAGCAAGCTGACGAGACCTAAGCTAGCATGTGTTACTTCAGTTTAGATGAGGAGGTCGCAACACAACAATATGCGACAACGAAAACCAAGCCTTGGTGGCCAGAAACAACAAGCATCTCTATACTTTATCAGTGCAACTATCTAGTATTCTTTTATCCGTGCAACCTGCGACGGAGATGCGCGCTACATGCTGTTCAATAATAACGATGGATCCATCGAGGACAATAATCTCAATGTCTCCTATGACTAATACCAGTACAGTTACTGACTGGTAAGTAAATACATGAAGGACGAAGAAAGCGAAGCAATGGCCGGCCGATGCCACCAAGCTGTGGCCTGGAAACGGACGTCGTACAGGCCGGGAAGCGAGAATTCATCTGCCGGCCGGCCGCGGTCACTCGGACTGTTCCATGTCGTCGTTTTCCCTGGGACATTTCTATGCCAGACTCATATATGGAGCTCTCGATCGCTATTCCGACCGCGCGCCCGATCTAGTCGCGATCGACTTCGAGTGCACCTGCAGGAGCCCGGGGACACGCATCTATCCAATCCCTTACTTGAGCAAGCAGGAGTAGGCGACGGGCCGTTGAGCTGCCCCGAGTACAGTAGGCGCTACCCCCACGGTGGCCCAAACGGGAATATCAGAGAAGAGGAGAAGGGGTGGGGAGCAAGCGACGTTACCGCAGCAGATCTCGGGGAGGAGGAGGCGACGGCGCGGCGCTCGGGGAGGAGGAGGCGACGGTGCGGCGCTCGGAGAGGAGACAAATCAGGAGGCGGTGAGGCGGCGCTGAGGACCAGGACGACGATTCAGGAATCTGTTTCCTGATTCTAGGTTAAGAAAGTTTTAGAGGCTTCTAATTCAGGCCCAAGAAATAGATGGAAAGTTAGTTTCCAATTCTATAGTTTGCCAAACAGGTCAGCCCAAGAATTAAATTCTAATTCAGCCCAATTCCAATCAAACAAACGGGCCCTTAGGATATAATGACTTTCGGACGAAGGTAATGAAGGACATACCTTCATCAACATAACATATAGAGATGAAGAAAGAATCACATAAAACATAAAAGATAATATAAACAATCATATATTATTATTATCTCATTTCTATTTTATTACTATGGAAAAATAGAAATGATATCAAATTACAAGTGTACCTTCGACTTGAAAGAAGGTAAAAGTACCAACGTGGCGCAAGGACCAATGCCTAGTTAGCATGAACAGTACGGGGTTACTGTTCATCTATTTATAGGCACGGGACATAGCCCATGTAAAATTACACTCATGCCCTTTACATTTGCTAATAACTCTATAGTAATCCATCGAGGTCTAAATAGCCTTTTCATCTTTAAGTCGGTTTTCCTTTTCTGCTATCACGCCGAAGCTCTCTTGCGCACAGCTTCAGCTTCGCGCTATCCTTCATACTCCTTTTTATGCTTCTTCACGCTGTGGTTTCAACTCAAGTCCGAAGCATTATGCTTCTTCATGCATTATACTTCCAGAAACATTGTTAAATCATGTTTTTGAGGACCTTCGGAAGCCGAAGGCCCCCAACAGACAGAGTCCTCCCCGAGCCCATGGCCTTGTCACTGGTGACAATCTCCCTCTTGGCGTGATCTCCAGACATCACTTCGAGTTTGTTAGACTCTTAATGAAGCACTGGCTCCAATACCAATTGAAAGTCGCCTAGAGGAGGGAGGTGAATAGGCGAAACCTGAAAATTTATAAACTTAAACTTGCACTAAGGCTGATGTTAGCGTTAGAATTAAATTCAAGTGCGGAAGATGGTTCTCTTTGCTTAGAGTTGCTCAATCAATGCGGATAACGTTTGGGAGCAAATTCAAATCAATGTGAGCAAGAGAACTTTTAGAGAGAGGAGGAAAGTGAAAGGGAAATGTGCCCTTGGGACATTTCTATAATGTTTTGGTGATTAAGTGCCCAACACGGTTGAATAAGTTCTTATGTGCCAAATAAAGTGAGAAGTACAAATCAAGGCATAAGGTATGTTTCTAGACTTAGTACAATGCTTTTGAGTACTAATGTGTTTTGTCTAAGTGCTAGAAACAGTGAGAAAAGGATTGCAAAAGACTTGGCTGTGTACAGCCAACTGCAGCTCGGACTGTCCGGTGGTGCACCGGACAGTGTCCGGTGCACTAGGCTGGTCCGCGTGAACTCGCCACTCTCGGGACTCGACGACGGCATACAGCTAAAATTCACCGGATTGTCCGGTGGTGCACCGGACTGTCCAGTGAGTCATCTGCGACAAACTCGTCGCTCTTGGGAATGAAGAATGGCGATGTGGCTATAATTCACCGGACTGTCCGGTGGTGCACCGGACTGTCCGGTGAGCCAACGATCGCCACCTCCAATGGTCGGCCGCGAAATCTGTGGGCGACGCGTGGCAGCTCCAACGGTCGGAAGGAGGCACCGGACTGTCCGGTGTGCACCGGGCAGTGTCCGGTGCGCCAGCGGGCCTGGAGCTGCAACGGTCGAGTGTGCTTGATTTGGAAGGAAATTGCGCACCGGACAGGCTACAGTAGCTGTCCGGTGGCGCACCAGACTGTCCGGTGCGCCACTCGACAGAAGGTAGGAATTGCCTTCCAAGATTGTCTTCAACGGCCCCTAGCTGCCTTGGGGCTATAAAAGGGACCCCTAGGTGCATGGAGGAGCAATCTAAGCATTCACTAAGCATTCTAAGACCCCCGCACTCCGCCTCCGCGCAATTGATTGACTGTGTTAGTGATTTGAGCTCTGTTTGAGTCGTGGACTCATTGTGCTACGTTTCGAGCTTAGGTCTTGGCTTGTGTGCGTCTGTGTGCTACGGATTTGTGTCATGTGTGTGTTGCTTCTCCCAATCTTACTCCGTGCTTTCTTTGTGATCTTTGTTGTAAGGGCGAGAGACTCCAAATTGTGGAGATTCCTGGCAAATAGGAAGATACTCTAAACAAAAAGACCATGGTATTCAAGTTGATCATTGGATCACTTGAAAGGGGTTGAGTGCAACCCTCGTCCATTGGGACGCCACAACGTGGAAGTAGGCAAGTGTTACTTGGCCCAACCACGGGATAAAAATCACGTGTCTCTTGTGTTGGATTCTCTGTGATTGTTGTGTTCACAAGAACTCGCTCCAAAGCTACTTAGTCACGCTAACGCTATAACATCTAAGTGTTGTGGCTATTTAGTGTTTAATTTTATAGGATCACCTATTCACCCCCTTTAGGTGCTTTCAATTGGTATCAAAGTCGTACTCTTCACTTAAGGGACTAACCGCCCGAAGAGATAGATCCTAAGGGCAAGGGGATGGTGATTAACGACAAGGAGAAGGAGTCCCTCCTCAATGAGCCAAGAGACGACAAGCCTACCGACTCAGGCTCAAGTCACAAGAAGAGGGACAGAAAGAAGAAGAGGCGCATCAAGAAAATCATCTACTACAACAACGATGCCTCTTCATCTTCACCAAGAGACGAAGATGATGGCGACTCTTCATCGAAAAAGAAAACGGTTAATCAGAACTACTCTTTTGACTATTCTCGTATGCCATACAATACAAATGCACATTTACTATCAATTCCTCTTGGAAAACCTCCTCACTTTGATGGAGAATACTATTCATTTTGGAGTCATAAAATGCGTAGTCATCTATTTTCACTCCATCCTAGTATTTGAGAAATTGTTGAAAATGGAATGCACTTTGATAGTTCTGACAATGCCGTGTTTATTAATGAGCAAATTCATAAAAATGCCCAAGCCACTACTGTTTTGCTAGCATCTCTGTGTAGGGATGAATACAACAAGGTCAGCGGCTTAGACAATGCGAAGCAGATCTGGGACACCCTCAAGATATCGTATGAGGGAAACGACACCACCATGATCACAAAAATGGAGTTGGTGGAAGGCGAGCTGGGGAGATTCGTGATGATCAGGGGAGATGAGCCAACACAAACCTACAACAGGCTTAAGACCCTGGTCAACAAGATTAGAAGCTATGGAAGCACAAGATGGACGGACCATGACGTCATCCGACTCATGCTCAGGTCATTTACAGTTATTAACCCCCATCTTGTGAATCTTATCCGTGAAAACCCCAGGTACACAAAGATGACGCCCGAGGAGATACTTGGAAAATTCGTGAGCGGGGCGCATGATGGTAAAGGAGGCACGATACATGGATGACACGTTGAACAGTCCACTACCTATCTATGAGCCGCAGCCCGTTGCTCTCAAAGCAACGAGCAGCAAGGAGGCGCTACCAAGCAAGGTAGCTCAAGTGGAGGCTGCTGGACTCAATGAGGATGAGATGGCGCTTAACATCAAGCGCTTCAAGACCGCACTTAAAGGACGCAAGGAGCACCCCAACAAGAACAAAACAAGGGGAAAGCGCTCCTGCTTCAAATGTGGTAAGACTGGTCACTTTATTGCTCAATGTCCTGATAATGATAGTGACCAGGGACAAGAAAAGAGCGAGAAGAAGGAGAAAAAGAAGAACTATAGGAAGGCTAAGGGCGAGGCGCACCTTGGAAAGGAATGGGACTCGGAATGTTCCTCTTCTAACTCCAACAACGAAGGACTTGCTGCCTTAGCCTTCAAAAAATCATCACTCTTCCCCAACGAATGCCATACTTGCCTCATGGCTAAGGAGAAGAAGGTATGTATTCGGGACACTCCCAAGTATACTTCTTCTAGTGATGAAGAGACATCTGATGATGAAGTAGGCTATATTGCATTATTTAAAGGTCTAGATAGAAATAAAGTAGACAAAATTAATGAATTGAATGATGCTCTTAATGAAAAGGATAGATTGCTAGAGAAGCAAGAAGATATTTTGTATGAAGAGCATGACAAATTTATTAGTGTTCAAAAATCTCTTGCTTTAGAAACTAAGAGAAATGAAATGCTTTCTTCTGAGTTGTCTGCTTGCCATGAATCTATCTCTAGTTTAAAGAGTTTAAATGATGAATTAAATACTAAGCTAGAGGAAGTTAGTAAAACAAGTTCATGTGTAGAGCATGTTAGTATTTGTAATAGATGTAAGGACTTCAATGTTGATGCATGTGATGAACACCTAATTTCTACTAAACTAAATGATGAGGTGGCAAGTCTTAATGCTCAACTTAAGACTTGTAAAATTGAGTTTGATAAACTAAAATTTGCTAGGGATGCTACACTATTGGTAGACACCCCTCAATTAAGGATGGGCTTGGTTTTCGAAAGGAAACCAAGAACTTAACAAGCCAAAAGACTTCCGTTCCCAACAAGGAGAAAGGAAAGGCTCCTATGGCTGGTAGTTATCAAAGGAACCATGCATTCATCTATGATAGAAAGGTTACTAGCCGTTCTCATTATAATAAGAGTTATGTTCATACTGCTTATAATGATTCACATGCTATGTTTGCCTCTAGCTCTACTTGCACATAGGTTCCAAAAACTATTATAACTAACCTTGCAGGACCCAACAAGAGTTGGGTACTTAAAACCCAAGATTAAATTGCCTTGCAGGTTTATGCATCTGGAGGCTCAAGCTGGATCATCGACAGCGGATGCACAAACCACATGACGGGGGAGAAGAAGATGTTCACCTCCTACGTCAAGAACAAGGATTCCCAGGATACAATCATATTTGGAGACAGGAATCAAGGCAAGGTCAAAGGTTTGGGAAAAATAGCCATCACAAGCGAGCACTCTATTTCAAATGTATTTTTAGTAGAGTCATTAGGATATAACCTCCTGTCTGTAAGTCAATTGTGCCACATGGGCTACAATTGTTTGTTTACAAATGTTGATGTATCTGTCTTTAGAAGGAGTGATGGTTCATTAGCATTTAAGGGTGTATTCGACGACAAGCTCTATTTAGTTGATTTTTCGAATGAGAATGCCGATCTAGATGCATGCTTAATGGCTAAGACTAGTATGGGCTGGCTTTGGCATCGCCGTCTAGCACATGTTGGGATGAAGAACCTTCATAAACTTCTAAAGGGAGAGCATGTGTTAGGACTAACCGATGTCTGTTTTGAGAAAGACAGACCTTGTGCAGCATGTCAGGCAGGAAAACAGGTGGGAAGCACTCATCACAGCAAGAATGTGATGACAACCTCAAGACCACTGGAGCTTCTTCACATGGATCTTTTTGGACCCGTTGCCTACCTTAGCATCGGGAGAAGTAAGTATGGTCTTATTATTGTTGATGATTTTTCCTGCTTCACTTCGGTGTTCTTTTTGCAGGACAAATCAGAAACCCAAGGGACCCTAAAGCGCTTTTTAAGGAGGGCTCAAAATGAATTTGAGCTCAAGGTGAAAAAGATAAGAAGCGACAACGGGTCCGAGTTCAAGAATATGCAAGTGGAGGAGTATCTTGAGGAGGAAGGCATCAAGCACGAGTTCTCTGCTCCCTACACACCACAACAAAACGGTGTGGTAGAGAGGAAGAACAGGACGCTTATCAACATGGCAAGAACGATGCTTAGAGAGTTCAAGACGCCCGAGCGGTTTTGGTCGGAAGCTGTGAACACAGCTTGCCACGCCATAAACTAGCTCTATCTGCATCGCCTTCTCAAGAAGACCTCCTATGAACTCCTTACCGGTAACAAACCCAACGTTTCTTACTTTCAAGTATTTGGGAGCAAATGCTACATTCTGGTGAAGAAAGGTAGACATTCTAAGTTTGCTCCCAAGGCAGTAGAAGGATTTTTACTAGGGTATGACTCAAATACAAAGGCGTATAGGGTCTTCAACGATTCTTCGAGATTGGTTGAAGTCTCTAGCGATGTTGTATTTGATGAGACTAATGGCTCTCCAAGAGAGCAAGTTGATCTTGATGATGTAGATGAAGAAGAAATTCCGACGGCCGCAATACGCACGATGGTAATAGGTGATGTGCAACCACAGGAATTATAGGAACAAGATCAACCATCTTCCTCTATTATGGTGCAACCCCCAACTCAAGATGATGAACAGGTTCCTCAAGAAGAAGAGCATGATCAAGGGGGAGCACAAGAAGATCAAGTGATGGAGGAAGAAGCACCACGGGTCCCTCCAACTTAAGTCCGAGCAACGATCCAACGACATCACCCCGTCGATCAGATTTTGGGTGACATAAGCAAGGGAGTAACTACTCTCTCAAGATTAGCTAATTTTTGTGAGCATTACTCATTTGTCTCTTCTATTGAGCCTTTCAGGGTAGAAGAGGCCTTGCAGGATCCGGACTGGGTGTTGGCCATGCAGGAAGAGCTCAACAACTTCAAGAGAAATGAAGTTTGGAGCCTGGTGCCACGTCCGAAACAAAATGTTGTGGGAACCAAGTGGGTGTTCCGCAACAAGCAAGACGAGCACGAGGTGGTGACAAGAAACAAGGCTCGACTTGTGCCAAAAGGTTATGCCCAAGTCGCAGGTTTGGATTTCGAGGAGACTTTTGCTCCTGTGGCTAGGCTAGAGTCTATTCGAATATTGTTAGCCTATGCCGCTCACCACTCCTTCAGGTTGTTTCAAATGGACGTAAAGAGCGCCTTCCTCAATGGGCCAATCAAGGAGGAGGTATACGTGGAACAACCCCCTGGCTTTGAGGATGACAGGTACCCCGACCATGTGTTCAAACTCTCTAAGGCGCTCTATGGACTTAAGCAAGCCCCAAGAGCATGGTATGAATGCCTTAGAGATTTTTTAATTGCTAATGCTTTCAAGGTTGGGAAAGCCGATCCCACTCTGTTTACAAAGACTTGTGATGGTGACCTTTTTGTATGCCAAATTTATGTCGATGACATAATATTTGGTTCTACTAATCAAAAGTCTTGTGAGGAGTTTAGCAGGGTGATGATGCAGAAATTTGAAATGTCGTTGATGGGCAAATTAACATATTTCCTTGGGTTCCAACTGAAGCAACTCAAGGATGGCACCTTCATCTCCCAAATGAAGTACACTCAAGATCTTCTCAAGAGGTTTGGGATGAAGGACACCAAGCCTGCAAAGACACCGATGGGAATCGACGGGCATGTCGACCTCAACAAAGGAGGTAAGTCCTTTGATCTAAAGGAATACCGGTCTATGATAGGGTCATTACTTTATTTATGTGCTAGTAGACCAGACATTATGCTAAGTGTATGCATGTGCGCTAGATATCAATCTGACCCCAGGGAATGTCACCTTGTGGCCGTTAAGCGAATTCTTAGATATTTAGTTGCTACGCCTTGTTTCGGCATCTGGTATCCAAAGGGGTCTACCTTTGACTTGATTGGATACTCAGACTCCGATTATGCCGGGTGCAAGGTTTATAGGAAGAGCACATCGGGGACGTGCCAATTTCTAGGAAGGTCCCTGGTGTCCTAGAGTTCAAAGAAACAGACATCCGTTGCCCTATCCACCGCTGAGGCCGAGTATGTTGCCGCAGGACAGTGTTGTGCGCAACTACTTTGGATGAGGCAAACCCTCTGGGACTTTGGCTACAATCTGAGCAAAGTCCCACTCCTATGTGACAATGAGAGTGCAATCCGCATGTCGGATAATCCTGTTGAACACAGCCGCACTAAGCACATAGAAATCCGACATCACTTCCTGAGAGACCACCAGCAAAAGGGAGATGTCAAAGTGTACTATATTAATACCGAGAACCAGCTAGCCGATATCTTCACCAAGCCTTTAGATGAGAAAAGGTTTTGCAGGTTACGTAGTGAGCTAAATGTCTTAGATTTGCGTAACTTGGATTGATCTATAGCATACATGTGTTCTATGTCTTTGATCATGTTACATTGTGCTTTTACATCATTTGTTATCTAATTATGGTGCTCAAGTTGTACAAGCCTCCCCGGACCTCACAAGTCCATATGCAAATGGTGCACATATGTAGGGGGAGTGTGCTACAACTTGATTCCTTTGAGACTAATTTGTTTGGTTGAGAACACATGTTGTAGTCTCAAAGGTGCATTGAAAGGGAAAGATGGTGTTGGGAGTATGCTTCGTAGCCGAAGATCCTCAAGAAATAAACACCTTCGGCAGATCCTCTCCAAAGCAGCGCCGAAGCTATCAACTATAAAGCTTCGTCACAGTGACATGCATCAAGACGAAGGGGTGAACCGACTTAAAGATGAAATGACTTAAAGACCCATGATATTCTGTGTCAGTATTATAGTTCATTGTAAAGGGCGTAAATGTAATTATATACAGGCTGTGAACTGTGCCTATAAATAGGTGAACAGTACCCCCGTACTATCCACGTGCTCTCCTGTAATCACGCATTGGACATTTGTTTTTGCGTCACGCTGTTATTTTTGCTTTTCTTCGAGCCGAAGGTACATTTGTAACTTGTTATCATTTCTATAATAATGAAATAGAAATGAGTTAATAATGATAATCATATGTTCAAATTATTTTATATATTTTTTACCCTTCTTCATTATTTGTTGTGTTTATGAAGGTATAACCTTCATAACCTTCGTCCGAAATCCATTATATCCCGAGGGAAATAATGCTTCGAAGGACGAAGGACATCAATATTTAACAATTTCTATGTTGCCTTGTTCTTGATTCATAGCATTTGAGAACAAGCCCCCAACATTGGCGCCCACCTCCGGTGAACTCACTTCCACTTTTTTGAGTCGATGGCTTCGATCAAGAATCAAGCTGGAGCTGCTTCGGCCCCGAAGCTAGTTCTCCCGATAACAGGCGGTTCATGCTCAGAGCCGGCCAATAAGAAACAGAAGAAGGAGGCACAGAGAAGAGTACAACATGTAGGGGTACAAGGACCCTTCATCAAATCAAGATGGTCTCACATCCCAATTACCTTTTCTCAAGAGGATCTTCAGCTCAAGGATTACCCACACAATGATGCTATGGTTATCTCTTGTGTAATCAAAGGATTTCTGGTCCATAATGTTTTGGTTGATACAGGCAGTGCAGCAGATATCATATTTGCTAAGGCCTTCAGACAAATGCAAGAGCCCGAAGACAAGATTCATGATGCTACACACCCTCTTTGTGGCTTCGGAGGGCGACAAATTGAAGCGCTTGGTAAGATTACCATGCTAGTGACCTTCGGATTCGTCAACAACACAAGGACTGAGCAAATTGTGTTTGACATTGTTGACATGGAGTATCCTTACAATGCTATCATTGGTCGCGGAACACTCAATGCTTTCGAAGCAATTCTTCATCCAGCATATCTTTGCATGAAGATACCTTCGGATCAGGGACCTATTGCTATTCATGGGAGTCAGGAAGCTGCCAGAAAGGCCGAGGGGAATTGGACTGATTCAAGGGCAATCCACAACATAGATGAAGCCGAAGCTTGTGAGCAGTACAAGCATAGAAGGGAGAAGGCTGCTTCGGCGGATCAGCCGAAACCCATGCTTTTATGCGAAGATATCGCAGAGCAGAAGGTGCTGCTGGGATCTCAATTGTCTGAGGAACAAGAGAAAACCTTGATAAGATTCTTGTTCAACAACAAAGATGTCTTTGCATGGTCGGCTAATGATCTTTACGGAGTTAACAGGGATGTTATTGAACATTCGCTCAATGTTGATCCATCCTTCAGACCTAGAAAGCAAAGGCTTCGGAAGATGTCTGATGACAAAGCCGAATATGCTCGGAATGAAGTGAAAAGACTTCTCAGTGCCGGAGTTATCAGAGAAGTAAAATACCCAGAATGGCTGGCTAACACTGTTATGGTAAAAAAGGCCAATGGTAAATGGAGGATGTGTATCGATTTTACTGATCTCAACAAGGCCTGTCCGAAGGACGAGTTTCCATTGCCAAGGATAGATTCCCTAGTTGATGCAGCAGCTTCATCAGAGCTTATGAGTCTGCTGGATTGTTATTCAGGCTATCATCAAATTTGGATGAAGAAGGAGGATGAGCCGAAGACCAGCTTCATAACCCCTAGTGGAACATATTGTTACCTCCGGATGCCTGAGGGGCTCAAAAATGCTGGAGGAAGCTTCAACAGAATGACAGCGAAGGTTCTTCAATCTCAGATAGGCAGAAATGTGCTAACTTATGTTGATGATATCATTGTAAAAAGCACGAAGCAAGAGAAACACATTACTGATCTGTAGGAAACCTTTGCTAATTTTAGACAGGCTGGTTTAAAGTTGAATCCAGAAAAATGTGTCTTCGGGGTGAAGAAAGGGAAATTTCTTGGCTGCCTAGTCTCAACAAAGGGGATTGAGGCTAATCCAAATAAAATCGAAGCTATCCTTCGAATGGAACCACTAAGTACAAAGAAGGGGGCTCAAAGATTGATAGGAAGACTGGCATCTCTCAACAGATTCATATCTAGATCAGCAGAGAGAAATTTACCATTTTTCGAAGTGCTGAAGTCAGCCGAAGTTTTTCAATGGGGACCAGTCCAGCAGAGAGCCTTCGAAGAGCTGAAGCAATATTTGATAGACCTAACAACGCTAACTCCACCAACGCCAGGGGCTCCTCTGTTGTTATATGTGGTAGCCTCGCACTCAGCGGTAAGTGCGGCACTTGTCCAAGAGAAGCTTGAAGGGCAAGTCAAGAAGCAAGCTCCAATATACTTTGTATCTGAAGTTCTTAGTTTATCAAAGAAAAATTATACAGAATTGGAGAAGGTGCTATATGCTGTTTTGATGGCTTCTAGAAAGCTTCGGCATTATTTCCAAGCATACAATATAATTGTCCCTTCTTCACAACCATTGAAGGACATTATGAGAAATAGAGAAGCTACTGGAAGAATTGGAAAGTGGGCTGTGAAACTTAATGAATTCTGCATTGATTATGTACATAGATCTTCGATTCAGTCCCAGGCGTTAGCTGACTTCATTGCTGACTGGACGCCAGGGGCTCAGGTAGAAGAGGCAAATAAAGATGCCGAAGCATGGACAGTATTCTGCGATGGTTCTTGGGGAACCTTCGGAGCAGGAGCAGCCGCTGTGTTGGTCGCACCCTCCAAAGTTAAAACTTGCTACGCAGCAAGACTTGATTTTAGCTGCACAAATAACATTGCTGAGTACGAAGCTTTACTTCTGGGTCTTCGGAAGTTAAAGGCCATGGGAATCAGGAGGGCGGTTCTCAAAACTGATTCCCAGGTTATCTCTCGTCATATTGACAAGAGTTGTAAGGCAAGAGACCCGAAGCTTGAGAAGTATCTAGATACAGTCCGAAGGATTGAAGCTTCCTTTGAAGGGTTTTCTGTAAAAAATATTACTCGAGGAGAAAATGAGCATGCTGATTTGCTAGCCAAGTCAGCAACCCAGGGGCTGCCCTTACCTTCGGAAGTATTTTTTGAAACAATAAAAGCACCTTCGGTTGAACTTCTTGAAAGAGCGGTCCTCAATATATCTCCTGTTTATAGTGAAGACTGGAGAACTGAGATCATCTCCTACCTTAAGGGTAATTTCCTTTCAGATGACGAAGCTTATAACAAGAGAATAGAGGCAAGAGCTCGTCCATATGTAATAATAGAAGGGGAGCTATACAAGCATGGGGTCTGCTCTCCGTTACTCAAATGTTTATCCAGAGCCGAAGGCATAGAATTGATGAAGGAAATACATGCAGGCCTGTGTGGATCTCACATTGGATCTAGGCCTTTGCTGGGAAAAGTTTTTCACCAAGGATTTTATTGGCCAAAAGCAGCTTCGGATGCAGCGGAATTAGTCCAAAAGTGCGAAGGTTGTCAAAAATGTGCAAGAGATAAAAAACAACCTTCGTCTCTAACTCAGTTAATACAACCCACTTGGCCGTTGCAAAGGTGGGGCCTTGATTTGTTAGGTCCGCTACCACCAGCATAAGGGAATTTAAGATATATTGTAGTGGCAGTGGAATATTTTTCTAAATGGATTGAGGCAAAGCCTTTAGCCACAATAACTTCGGTTACTGTTCAAAAGTTTTTCTGGCAAAACATTGTCTGTCGCTTCGGAGTGCCGAAGGTTATCACTGTGGACAATGGAACGCAGTTTGATTCTGAAGCTTTCAAAGAATTTTGTGAACAAATTGGCACAAAGATCCATTTTGCGTCAGTTCGACATCCGGAATCAAACGGACTAGTTGAAAGGGCTAATGGCATCATAATGACAGGAATAATGAAATTAATATTCAATCAGCCAAGGGGAAAGTGGCCAGATGAATTAATTAAAGTGATGTGGAGCCACAACACAACAGTATCAAGGTCAACAGGTTTTACACCATTCAAATTGCTGTTTGGTGATGAAGCAATAACCCCAGAAGAGGCTAAGGCAGGATCAATAAGAACAGTGGCTTCGGCGAAAGACGAAGCTGATTGTTCTGTGGACAAAGATGCTATAGAAGGGATCAGGCTTCAGGCTGTGGAAAACATCAACAAATACCAAGCCGAAACAATAAAATGGCGTGATAGAAAGGTTCGGTTGAAGAACATTAAGCCAGGACATTTGGTGCTTCGAAGAGTGGCCAACCCAGACACAGTGGGCAAATTACAGCTAAAGTGGGAAGGTCCCTTTCTGGTAGTATCTTCGTCAAGACCCGGTTCCTACAGATTAAAGGATATGGACGACAACGACATTCCTAGATCGTGGAATGCGGATGAGCTTCGGCGGTATTATGTGTAACCTGATGTAATCTTTTTCATTTTTTATTGCTGTTTTAGTTTTTTTTCTTATGGCACCCTTTTCCTTTCCAAAGGGGGAGAAAGGTTTTTAATGGGGCCACAACATGTAATTTTTCTTTTCCTTATTTCAATTCTATAAGATTGATATCCCCCAAAAATGTAAATGTAAAAGCTGACAACGCACCATCGAGTGCAGTGAAAAAAAAGAAAACAAGGAGAAGCTCAAAAGTCGTTCCCAAGGGAATGCAGAGCTTACAGCAAAAAATAAACGCTGATTCCGCCGAAAGTAAAAGGTGAAGAAGCTCCTAAGGGAGGCTTACAGCGAAAAATAAACGCTGATTCCGCCGAAAGTAAAAGGCGAAGAAGCTCCTAAGGGAGGCTTACAGCGAAAAATAAACGTTGATTCCGCCGAAAGTAAAAGGCAAAGAAGCTCCTAAGGGAGGCTTGCAGCGAAAAGTCAGCGCTGATACACCCAAAAATAAACGGTGAAGCCGAAAAATAAGCGGCAAAGAAGGTTTGAGTCATTCTCAAGGGAGTATGGCTTCGAATATGTATTTGAGCATTCATTTGCACGATACATTACATCATGACATTTGCATTCATAAACATTCACTTAGACATACATAGGATCATCATCAGCATAACGTACAAACATGCTTCGGATACAAAAGGAAGGCAATTTTATGCTTCGTTGTGTACGCAAAGAAGGGAAGGTGTTTTTCGCCTATGGCTCAAAAGTATTACTTTCGTCCACACCAAAGCATTTCATACATGGACGGAAAAGTAAGATTATATTACAAAGTAAAACTCAAATTACATCATATTGTATACAAGTTATTACAGGAGTTTTTTGAGCTACTTTTACAAGACTATGCAAGCTTCGACACTATCTCTGGAGCTTCGTTCTTCTACTCTGCAGCTGCAGCTTCGGCCTGGTCAATCTGTACGAAAGTATTATAAGCCAAATTCAAAAATTCAAAGGAAAAGGTAAGAATAAGGTATGATTTTGTTACCAGCTTGAGGTGACTCCGAGCTTCGTCACCAGCTTTGCTCCGACCACCCTTTGTCCATACTAACTTTATAAATCTGTTTGCAATACTTCGAGCCAGATTCGGAACATCATCTAAGTCTGCCGGTGACAGGCTGAAGTTGGGTCTATTAACAATTTTGCCGTGTTCACAGCCAGATTTCAAAAAAGCAACAGCTGTACCCTGAGAAGCTACCAGGGCACAAAAGTCGCTATGACCAGCTATAACTTCGTCAAGATCATTAATATCACCTTCAATGTGCTCGAAGGCACCAGACAGGTCTTCGGCTCCGACAAAATGGAACACTTGCTTTAGCTGATGAATGCATCGAGTGCAGAATGCCAGGCATTTATTTTGAAGATTTTTCAAAGATTCCTTCAATTCCAAGTTTCTTTGAGTTTCGGCTACAAGCCTTGCATCAAGCTTCAGTTTCTCTTGTTCAAAATTTTCTGACTGCGAAAGAAGCCTCGAATTTAATTCTGTTATTTTTGCTTCAGCATCCATTAATAAGCCTTCGGCTGTTTGTAGCTCGAGGTCTTTCTTCTCAATAGCAGCAGATTGCTCCTTTATTTTGTTTTCTAAATTTTCAATTATAACTTCTTGCTTTTTATCCTCTAAATCTTGTTGCATTTTTAATGCCTTGCTCAAAAGCATGCTCTGTGGACAAATAGCCTTCGTTAGAAAATATGTTCGTACCACAAGTAATAAGAATTAGACACAAAATGTTTACCTTGAAATTAGAATAGAATAAACTGCCGGTAATATGTTGTCGACGGTAGCGACTAATATCCGCTTCAAGCTTCGGGAAGCCAATACTCTTCGATAAAGTACCGACAACCTTCGCACCGGTTTGGTCTCGTATACAACCTAACCCTTCATCATCAATACCACCAAAGAGAAGCGCCCCCGGCCGATATCCACAAGATAGAGCATACTCTTTTAGTTCCTCCTTTTCAGCTTCAGTCAGCTCGTGGCCAATTAGGTTTCGGAAGTCAAAAGTTTCTTCTTCCGAGGTATCTTCGGTTATTCCTCCTTTCTCGGGTTTGGCAGCCATGGTCTCTTCGGTGGCTGCAACAGTTTCTTCAGCGACCATGTTTAGCAGCATTTTATCTATATCAGCGGCTATGCTCTCTAAATTAATACCTTCGGAGTTAGCATCTTCGGCTCCGGCCTCTTCTGCGGCAGCCTCCGAAGGTACAGCTTCAGTATTTGTCATGATTTCAATTGTCGGCATCTTCAGAGTTGGAGCTCTTGGTGGTGTCGATTCAATTACTTCGGTCACGGTAACAATCCTTTGTCTTTTTGGCCTAGATGCCTTTGCCTGTGCGGGCTCCTTTTCATTATGAAAAAGCTTCGTCAGATGAAGCCCCAATGGACTTAGTTTGACAGGCAAAGTTTCAGTCATTACCTTTAGAATTTCCTCTATTTTAGCATCAGAAGATGTCGCAGAAGCCTTTTCTTCTTCATCAATTGATTTTTGTTCCGGGATTGATTTCTTTCTTTTCTTCGAAGTTAACACTTTCGATTCAAATTTTTCTTTCTTCTTTTTTGATTGATCTTCGTCGTCTTTGATCAAAGCACCAGTTACTCTCTTCCTTTTCTGCCCTTCGGCACCCTTGTCGAATCGCTCATAATCGGGATATTCGAAACCTATAGCATCAAGCACTCTGTTTAGCCTTCGTTTCGGCCGGGTGCCGAAGGCTGCTGTCATCAATTGATCCTCCTTTTTAGAATAGTTCCCAAGAATTTCAGTGCACATTGCTTCGATTGTCTTGAGCCATTCTTGGCAGGGTGCTTTGAAATATTTCTTGAATTTATAGTGGTAGGGCAGTCGGACAAGCTCCCCCTCTTTCTTCTCTTTTTCAAGCTTCGGCATAGCCCATTCCTTCATAGTTGGAAATATTTTGTAAGCCAGAAATTCCTGCACTAAATCTCTAATGCCAATGTGTTCTGCAATAATCCTAAATTCAGCCAACGCAGTTTGGGTTGGACCTTCTGGTGTCATATTGCAGTGGGGTCTGGTTTCTCCGAAGATCAGTTCAAGCGGACTCTGGACCAGCTTCTCCTTGTCATCATCAACCTTGACGTAGAACCATTCCGATTTCCAGCCTGCTGGCCACTTGCTTCGATAGCTGATCATAGGAAATTTTGTAGTTTTCCGATAGAAAAATTGTAACAACCAAAATTTTCATGTAGCCCATCCTTTCTGGCCTTGGTTTGATAATGTAGCTCGTGCACCCGGCAGAAACCTTCGGCAAACGGTTCCACCCCCTGGCTTCGGAGAGCCCAAATATAGACACTAAGCCTAACAATAGCATTAGGAGTTAGTTGATGAAAATGGATCCCAAACTTTTTTAGCACATCGGCAATCATCCTATTCAAAGGAAATCTCAAACCAGCCTTGAGGAAACTCTTAAAAATCACTATTTCATCTTTCTGTGGCTTCGGAGTAGTTTCTTCTCCACCGAAGCGAATCAGCCCTTTCTTATCTTCGCTAAAGTAGCCCGACTTCACCATCTTAGGAAAATCAGTTTTGGAGATGGTCGACTTTCCGAAGTCCAGGTGGCTAGGCTTGCTCGGCACTGCGATGTTGTAATCATCTTCAGAGTCGGTCTCTTCAATATCTGCTTGCTCTGCTTCAGCAGCAGGGACGTCTTCCGGTGTTACCAGCCCAGATCGCTTCATTACTTCCAAGATAGGAACAGTTTCCGCAGCTTCGGTTTCGTCTCCCTCGCGATCGACTCTTGCAGTAGAGCGAACTCTGACCATTTGATTATGACTTACTTGAAATTTTTTGAATTGGCTTTTTTGTTTCTTCCGAAGCTCTTACACTTGCGCCGAAGCAGATTTTGTGCGAGCACAATGATCAAGCTTCGGCTATGACTAAAAATTTGGCAGCAAAACAGTACAATAGCAATGAATGCTGTGGTAACTTCACACCTACCCGTCTGTTTATATAGTGTTGCAGGTGGGAAGGTAAATCAGCAAGGTCTCCAATACCGGGCAAACAGTCACCCGCTCTCACTGAACGGTGGGCCACATAGCTCGAGAAGGTGAATCGCTGGCAAGAGTGTAATCGGTGCAAGATGGGTCGCGCGTCCGACGATTATTTTAATCGTTTCTCGCCAACGAGCTCAGGGAAGGTGTTTTTCGAATCTTCGGCATCCCGAAGCTTAGAAGATTTTTCACGGATCAAGCTCGTTACGAAAAACGATCTAGCACCGCGAAGGGGCTACTGTTGGGAGTATGCTTCGCAGCCGAAGATCCTTAAGAAATAAACACCTTCGGCAGATCCTCTCCAAAGCAGCGCCGAAGCTATCAACTATAAAGCTTCGTTACAGTGACATGCATCAAGACGAAGGGGTGAACCGACTTAAAGATGAAATGACTTAAAGACCCATGATATTCTATGTCAGTATTATAGTTCATTGTAAAGGGCGTAAATGTAATTATATACAAGCTGTGAACTGTGCCTATAAATAGGTGAACAGTACCCCCGTACTGTCCACGTGCTCTCCTGTAATCACGCATTGGACATTTGTTTTTGCGTCACACTGGTATTTTTGCTTTTCTTCGAGCCGAAGGTACATTTGTAACTTGTTATCATTTCTATAATAATGAAATAGAAATGTGTTAATAATGATAATCATATGTTCAAATTATTTTATATATTTTTTACCCTTCTTCATTATTTGTTGTGTTTATGAAGGTATAACCTTCATAACCTTTGTCCGAAATCCATTATATCCCGAGGGAAATAATGCTTCGAAGGACGAAGGACCTCAATATTTAACAATTTCTATGTTGCCTTGTTCTTGATTCATAGCATTTGAGAACAAGCCCCCAACAGATGGACTTGGCTGACGTAAAGACTTCCACTACACTCCAGTATTATTGTATTTAACTCCAAGTTCATTCTTATGCTCTATTTGCCTTTTTGCTCTTAATTGACATTTTTGTGAGGCAATGGGGTTCAAAGGGCCAAAAATGATCCCATTTTGGTGCTTAATACCAAAGGGGGAGAAATTAAGGCCAAAGCAACTAGATCAGCCAACCACTTGAGAATTTTGAAAATAGTAGAGTTAGAATTTGATTTTGTCAAAATGAATTTGATTTTGTCAAAATACTCTAATTGCAAAATTTGATCTCTTATGGGGGAGAAGTTTTGATTATGGGAAAAGGGAGAGTTTTTGGTAATTGATCAATTTCTCTCTTGGAATATCTCTCTATGTGCCCAAACAAGTGTTTTTGACTTAGAGATAGGAAAATGAATTTGATTTGCAAAAACAAACCAAGTGGTGGCAAAGAGCGATCCAAATATGCCAAATTATAGTAAAAACAATTGGGTCTTCAATTGCATTGATTTTTCACTTCTTTTGGTTGCTTTTTTATGTGTTGGCATAAATCACCAAAAAGGGGAGATTGAAAGGGAAATGTGCCCTTGGGCCATTTCTATAATGTTTTGGTGATTAAGTGCCCAACACGGTTGAATAAGTTCTTATGTGCCAAATAAAGTGAGAAGTACAAATCAAGGCATAAGGTATGTTTCTAGACTTCGTGCATTGCTTTTGAGTACTAATGTGTTTTGTCTAATTGCTAGAAACAGTGAGAAAAGGATTGCAAAAGACTTGGCTGTGTACAACTAACTACAGCTCGGACTGGCACACCAGACTGTTCGGTGGTGCACCGGACAGTGTCCGGTGCGCTAGGCTGGTCCACGTGAACTCGCCGCTCTCCGGACTCGACGGTGGCGTACGGTTAAAATTCACTGGACTGTCCGATGGTGCATCGGATTGTCCGGTGAGTCATCTGCAATGAACTCGTTGCTCTCGGGAATGAAGAAAGGCGACATGTCTATAATTCACGGACTGTCCGGTGGTGCACCGGACTGTCCGGTGAGCCAACGGTCGCCAGCGCCAACGGTTAGCCACGAAATCTGCGGGCGACGTGTGGCAGCTCCAACGGTCGGAAGGAGGCACCAGACTGTCCGGTGCGCCAATGGGCCTGGAGCTGCAACGGTCGAGTGTGCTTGATTTGGAAGGAAATCGCGCACTGGACAGGCTACAGTAGGTGTCCGGTGGCGCACCGGACTATCCGGTGCGCCACTCGACAGAAGGCAGGAATTGCCTTCCAAGATGGTCTTCAACGGCTCCTAGCTGCCTTGGGGCTATAAAAGGGACCCCTAGGCACATGGAGGAGCAATCTAAGCATTCACTAAGCATTCTATGACTCCCGCACTCCGCCTCCGTGCAATTGATCGACTGTGTTAGTGATTTGAGCTCCGTTTGAGTCGTGGACTCACTGTGCTACGTTTCGACTCAGGTCTTGGCTTGTGTGCATGTGTGTGCTACGGATTTGTGTCGTGTGTGTGTTGCTTCTCCGAATCTTACTCCGTGCTTTCTTTGTGATCTTTGTTGTAAGGGCGGGAGACTCCGAATTGTGGAGATTCCTCGTAAACGGGAAGATACTCTAAACAAAAAGACCGTGGTATTCAAGTTGATCATTGGATCACTTGAAAGGGGTTGAGTGCAACCCTCGTCCATTAGGATGCCACAACGTAGAAGTAGGCAAGTGTTACTTGGCCGAACCACGAGATAAAAATCGTGTGTCTCTTGTGTTGGATTCTCTGTGATTGTTGTGTTCACAAGAACTCGCTCCAAAGCTACTTAGTCATGCTAACGCTATAACATCTAAGTGTTGTGGCTATTTAGTGTTTGATTTTACAGGATCACCTATTCACCCCCTCTAGGTGCTTTCAGAAACGGAAAACAATTCGAATGGAAATCAACATGAGTGAACACGATGATTTGTTTTACCGATGTTCGGTTCCAAAGAACCTAGTCCCCATTGAGGAGGCCACAAAGGCCGGGTCTATTTCAACCCTTTTCCTCTCTCAAGCGGTCACTTAGACTAGATGAGCCTTCTCCTTAATCACTTGGGTCACTAAGTGTGGCGGAACCGCCCGAATTATTCCAACTTAAGTGCCTAAGTTCCATCTTAGAGGCTAGACCACACTTAAACAGGAATAAAACGTCAGTCCCTCGGATCTAGTCCGATAAGGCCACTAACAGGATCAAGTACCACGTACTCACTCAAAGGTGAGGCACAGAGCAAATACAATAAAGCATAACACCATACATTAAGGAAGTACTTAAGATTATTACATCATCATCAGAGTTTACCAAACGTAGTGATCATTGTTCATAATGCAGCAGAATATAACTAACGGTGAAATAACGGAGGGATGGGGAAGCCTGGCCCATCACTCCTCATGCTCCTCTCCTGCAAAAGTAAGGTCCCACTCGACTGTCCAACCCGGTGGCAAGATAGATGACCAAGTCACTCCAGCAACCATATCCTCCAGAGAACCTATAAAAATTATGCCACAAGTAAGGCTGAGTATGTGTAATACCCAATTTGTAATAGATAATAAAAGAGGAGGAAAGTTATTTCCTATATTTTATGTGTGTGTTGAATCTATTTATTATCACATGTGAACAAACCCCCCAAAAGTCATTAATTAACCAATTACACCAAAAATAACACATGCATCATGCTGGACTTTATTTGTGTGTGCACTTAAGTGTAATAAAAAAATTATAGAAAGACATTAATGTTTAATTTGGAAATTCATACTTAAATTGGGACCCTAAAATTTGGAGAAAAGAGAAGCACTAATGACATGAAATAAATATTAAAAATAGATGAATTCACCCATACCATGTCTAAGATGAGTATTTAATGGTAAACCAAATTTGGCACGAAGTTGAATTTGAATGGGAATTCAAATTTGAAATCAAAATTTGAAAACTAGAAAAACATAAAAGGAAATAAAGAAAAAGAAAAAGATAAGGCAGACCTGGTTTTGGGCTGATTCACCTGCCCCGCGGCCCATTTTCATCAGCGCGCGCTTGGCCCATTCTCCCTTTCTCTCTGCGCCCGCTCTATCACTGAACTACAGGGCCCGCTCGACAGCCTTGACCACGGACGTGCCACACTTCTGTTGTGCTTCTGCTATGTGGGGCCCGTTGGTAAGTCCCATCCCTATCCCAAGTCTGTTCAACCAAATCCATGGAGGCCGCACCTGCCGCCGCGTTTTCTTCTCGTCTCTGCTGACCACAACGGATTCTGCCCCAAATCGCGCTAAGGTCGATTTGCAACCTCCGCAGTCTCTGCCTTCCTAGAGCATATAGACTCGCCGCCACCATCAACTCCGACTGTGGGCATCAAACTCGACCGAGCAACGCCATGGAGTCCCGCTCTAGCATCTCGCCTCTCTTTGCTCTCAGACCCGATTGCCCCTTGCCATAGCTATAAATCCCAACGGCGACACACCCCGAGAGTTCCCTATCCATCAAACCTCGATCCATCGCCACCCATACACGTTTCACGGGCGCGTCATCGGTGCTGGCGACTACCGCCGCAGTCAATCTCGTTTACCCCCTCGTCGTCGTGTCCTCAGGTCGTGCCCGAGAGCTTCGCCGGGTCCCACAGATGCGTTCCCTGGCCTTACCGGGGGGGGGGGGGAGTTCGGCGCTCAACTAATTGCTCGTCGGATTGCTTCTGCCGCCGTGGTGCCGCACCGAGACGTGGTCAGGTACTGCTGCCGCTCGAAATCAGGTATTGAGCCGCCTACTATCTTCGCGTTCTCCTCCGCTTCGTGTGGATTGTTTTATGGATGGTTAGGGTCATCCGCACGCCGGAAGGGTTGTGCGCCGGTGAACGCCACCGTTGCTGCTGGGCGGCGCCGCCGCGTGTAGCTGTGAGGAGGAAGAGAACTCCAGAGCCGTTGATTAGAATTGAACGGATGTGATTCGAGCACGCGGACACCCCTTCGCGTGATCGAATACGGGCCGTGGATCTAGGATCTTGCGATCAGGATTCGATTGTAGTCGTTTTAAATCTAGATCGTAGATCGTCGATCCGACAGAGCCCTGCGTGTACCGGTACGGTGTTCTATCTGGGGCGTTAGATCAGGATCTAACGACCCTAGTGGCCCGATACCCCTTCAGACTCTGCGAGTTTATAAAAGAACCCCTGGTAAACTAAAGAATCAACCCGCCGTCCGTAGGGATGATTCTGGGTCTTGGGAACACTTGCGCGTTAGCCCTGACTTTTCTGGAATTCGAGGTCCAGTCCAGAAGATTAGAAAATCCATTAAAAGTAAATAGAAATTAATTTTAATGCATAAATAAATGCCAGAATTTGTTTAATTCATATAAAATTCATATGGTGTCCAAATTAATCCATTTCAATTGCTATAATTTTGTAATAATGTTGTTTATCACCTAACGCCTCTGTTTTGACATGAAAACAATAATAAAAATTGATCTCCTAATTAATCTCATATCAAATACATAAAATCTTAGGAAATTCATAACTCCTCCGTTTTAACTCCGATTTGATCCGTTCAAGTTGCGTGAGTCTCGTAGCAACGTGTAGATCATTATTATTCAGTTTGTACTTATGTTTGGTGTGATGTTAATTTTATCTATACCATGTTTGTTTATATTGCTACGACTAGCGCGAGGACACGTGTCATCTGAAAAGCAAGTGGGTACCTAGAATCTCAAGTGCTAGGCAAGTTGTGCCCTTGATTCACTTTTGTTACCCAATAATGTTCTTTATAACCATTTACCATGCATAGGTTTAATTTTGATGGGACCCAATAGGTCACCCTAGATTGTTTATCTCATTACCTTGTTTACCCCTGAATCACATGGGTAGTTTTTGCTATTGCTTTATATGGTTTTGGGATAATTATTTCTTTATATCCATGTTCTAGTTATTTTGTTATTCTATTTATGTTCATGTCAAGATCATTATATTATTGTTAATTGGAACATGGAGCTTAACTTGAGAAACACGTGCCACCACAAGGGAGGAATGGGACCCCTTGGCTGACTAATTAGGAAAGCTAGTGGAAGACTACCTTACCCGAAAGGGGCAAGGACAGTAGGGGAGTTGCATGCAAGGAGGTTCTCGGGTTGATTTTGCTGTGATGGTGGTCAGACATGGGATTCTTGCAAGTGCTCTTCCCATAAACTGTAGTGGGTTTTCGGAAGCTAGTGGAACTTTGTAAAGGCCTCGTAGTGGATCCCTAGCCATTCACCTTGGTAGTGTCTAAGGGCCTAGCTAACCCTGGCGGCATGGGAAACACGACTTGTGGGTAAAGGGTACAACCTCTACAGAGTGTAAAACTGGTATACTAGCCAAGCTCACGGTCATGAGCAGCTCAGGACTCTCCGATGATTAATTTATGGAACTTAAACTCAATTTGTCATTTGCATTTGCATGGGATTATTAATTTTGTTCTATTATTTTATTATGGTTTGGTATTCACTTACACTTAGTAACTGCTAATAAAATTTGACCAATTACTTAAAAGCAATGCTCAGCTTTAACCCCTGTTGTTGATCAGCCTTACACTTCATGAACTCCCACCTTTGGTGAGTTCATGCCACATTATTCCCCACAACTTGTTGAGCGATGAACATGTGTGAGCTCACCCTTGCTGTTTCACACCCCCCCACAGGAGAAGAATCAGGTGGTTCAGGAGGAGCCATAAGGCGAGGAGTTTGATCTGATCTAGGTGGCGTTTCTCAGTTGACATTGGCGCCGACGATCCTTAATTCGTGTTATATTTATCTTTTATTTTGTAAGTCTTCCGCTATGTAATAAGTACTCTGATTATTGTGACATTTATCTCTATACACTATGTTATTATATATGTTGTCTTCTTTGGCGCATGTATGAGATGCACCTGGCTTTGTCCCTTAAAGCCAGGTCTGACAGTATACTAATACTCAGCTAGACTTACCCGGTGTGAGGAGTCTACTCCTCTACCTCTAGACATGCAACTATTTGGCTGAGGGGTTTGGTTTGCCAAAAGCACTAGCTGAGTCTAAAATCAAGTTTTAGCTTTTCAGTTTTAGTGTGACTCTCTTAAGACTAAATGTGTACCTAGCTAATCATACATGGTATCAAGCATTTTAGCAATCAACATCTTTTGCCAATGAACTCCTTTCCACTTATTACTCAATGCAGTACAATGGATCAAGCAGTCTCATTAGCTGCGAGAAGCAGACGATTCGAATCGAGCTTTAACCTTGCAAGGTAAACCTAAACACACGATGTGGCAAGGCACTCCGTCCCCACACATATCAACCGTCCCCATCAATTCCCTAGCAACAGAAAGGGGCTCAACGCCTTGGCGTACAATGCCTCACTAACCCCGACTGCCGTCGTGCAGTGACCGCACTTGTACCCACCATAACCGGAATGGGAGACCATGTCTCAGGTCGCGTGAGGAGGGCAATCTGTGGGCAGGTTCACTCAGGTACTAGGCTTACCGATTTACCATATTTCTCGGCATGTGCTTAGTACGTTCAAATGCTTGACACAGGTATCCGCACGTTAAATCCTTATTCCATTTTCATCTCGTAGACCACGCATCCCCATGGATCCGTGTCCATAGACCATCATCCTTCTATTATCAAAATGGATACAACCAATTCTTGACCTCGCGCGAGTGCTAGAAAAATCACTCGACTTCTACCGAGATCCCTAATTAGTAAAGCAGCTACTCGGCCTAGCATACTAGTATCCATCTCAAAAGGAATCCTGAGTTCATGCAACTAGGTTTTCAGACAACTCCTACACTTAAGTGCACAGTACAAGCCTACAAACATTAAGTGTAGTAAAATAGCATATATAAACAGTTATGCATAAAACCGGGGCTTGCCTTCCAAAGCTGGGGCAGGCAGATCCTCGCTGGCAGGCTCTGGTGCTGGCTCCTGGACTACCTCCTGAGAAACTCCTTGCTCCGGAATGAGGATGTACTCTCCGTCAGCGAGATTACAATCTATTGAATGCAATGAATAAGATATAGGCATATTAATGATATTGCAAGTTGTAAATGCTACTAAGGTGTTCAATATTAAAATAGTGGGTACACTAGGGTTTCTTTGCCGGCCTTAAGGGTTTCATACATTCATTTTAGGGTCTTGAATGAACTTAAAATTTCAGTCATCCCTTGGATGTTTGCCTTGGGCTCTTGAAAGATTTACTTTGCACACCACTAATTTCTCCCAAAAATTTCATTTTACTTTCTATTTTGCTTATTATTGAGTGCTTTTGACTATCATGGCAATTTAGAATTTTCCAAAAAAATTACAGAAATTACAGTGGGTAAGCATTGACCTCTGTGGTTTATTCTAAAAATTTGAGGTTGAAATTAATTCAGATACTCCTTGTGCAAAAATAACAAAAGTAAGGTAAAAGTGCACTTTGCACTATAGCTCTGATTTAGGTGAGGTTTCTGGACTAACATTTATTTTTGCTAAGATCCATAGGTGATAATAGGTCTCTGTGCCAAAAATCACAGAAAAAGACCCACTGGGTATTTAGTTGTGATTTTCTAAAGTTTAATGCCAAAAATGTACTTATAACTAACTTGTTAATTGAAAATATCAAACAACAGAACTTTAATTTTTCCTAGATTCATACTAGCATATTATTAGTTATCCCAAGGTTTGGGGTGGGTTTTCCTTGGGGTTAATTTTCTAGGATTTTTCTAAGTTTTCATGAGTTTCATAAAATAAAATGTGGTGCATTTCTTTTGTACTAACAGAGGGCTCAACAAAATTTTCTAGTGAACTATGTTACTAAAGTAAGCTAGCAAAAATGTGGTTGGCCTCTGGTCCTTATTTTAAACTCCCCTTTTCATTTTCTTTAAGTTTGAATCAAAACAAGTTTTAATGGTAAACCTCTCCTTAATCTAGTGTACTGAGGGGTTTGTTATTTTTAAACAAGATAGTTAGTGGTTAAGTATCTCTCTAATTTTTTTCTTGACCTCAATCTAACAGTGTAGCTATTTTCCCTTATTTATTTAGCTTTTGGCTAGTTTACTATTTAAATCAAAACTTCAAAATTTTCTGTAGTACTTAGGGTGTTTGGTATCTTTCCTAAGTAGTTCATATTATTTAGAACTTAGCAAAATTGGTTTGACCAAATTTGGTTGGATAAAACTAGAGTTATGAATTTTGCAAGCTCTGTCTGCATTTAAAAGAATAAGGTTTAAAAGGTTTTTATGAAAAACCAGTTTACACCAAGACCCCTGGGCTTTCCCTTAACTAAGTCTTTAAACCATACCCCTGCGGGACTATTCATCTGAGTCACTGACTATTCAAAACCCCCCCGGCTTCTTCTTCTTTTCAACCGAGCTCCCTCCCCTCTTGAAACAGTAACCGCGAGGAATAAACAGGGTGGCGCGGCTTACCGGCAGCGAGGAAGGTCGGTGAAGGGCGAGGTTAGATCCAAGAGGTCCTGGCGGTCACGTCGAGGTGCGACTCGTCGACGATGATGGCCGGAATCGGTCGGGCCACGTGCGCAGGCGGTCGGGCTCATCGGCGGTGTACGCTCCGGCCTGCTCACAACGGTATTGCTCAATCCAATAGCACAGGAGGCTTCACGGGGTGCTAAGGACGCTACCGGTGCAAGGAATCGACGGATGGCTTACTGTGGAGCTCGGTCTTCGTGCGTCGGCAGTCGGTTGAAGTCCGGCGACGTCGATCCAGTGTCTCCGGTGAGGTAGAGTTCAATCCCTAGCTCTGGGAGCTTCACCGAGGTCCGTAGAGGTTATCTCGAGGGTCGGACGAGGCGAGGAGTGGCTAAGTTGGCCGGTCTACGATGGCAGTGGCTCGCACGGCCGCTGGCACCTTGCTCACGGGGCAAACTCCAGCGAACTTGAGCTCGGGTTGGGTTAGCGACGCGCAGAGGTGTACGGTCGAGGCCGGGATGGCTTTTATAGGCATGGGCGCGGGCGTGGACGCGAAGTTGGCGCGGGGCTGCGCCCGTGGGCAGAGCGGTGAGGGCGTGCTCTGGCGCGCCAGAACGCATCGAACACGTGGGCGTTTGTTTCTGCATTTGTTCAAGCGCCTGCAGGGATCACAAACTTGCGAATCTCGCCAAGGGTAATGTGCAGATCTCTTCCTGGCACCTAGGGCTAGCTAGTTTGTGTAAGTTCCAATGGGAGATATGCCCTAGCTTGTGAGATATGCGGGCGCCAAGTCAAGTCTGTCGGCACTGTTCACTAGTGAAAAATCTGATGTCAAACCATGTCAAACGACCTCGGTTTGAATTCAAATTTTTCAGGGAGGTGCCTTGGGTGATTTGGGTACTTTTTTCTATTTGGTCCAAATGGTTTTGGTGCCAGCACAAAGGTGAACACCTTTGATCTTTGGGCTAGGGTGGTTTTGGGGACTTAGAGAAATTTTGATGGCTCTAGTGTGCTTTCCACTTGATGCACTAATTTGTGGTTTTTGTTGGGCCTTTTTGCAATATTTCTCTTACTAAATTTTGTAGCTTTACTAATACACTTCATCTTTAGTCAAGGTTCCTTTTTTTGTTTTGATCATTTGCCCACTCTTTCCCCTTTAATCCCATGGTTAGGGTTTAAGGGCTTTAAGAAGGAATTAGGGTTTTAGAATCTTGTTTGTGGGTGAACATTGTATGAAGGATAGAATTTCTTTCTTGTTATAGTAAATGCTTATATTAACCATGCCTCTAAACTTTGAGTTCCTTCACTTCCCATTTTAGCATAAAGTTTGAGTAGGACTCAATGTGCTTCTTTGGCCAGGGCTTTGGGTAACACCAGGGGTGTTACATTAAGATCCCGCAAGGACCACCACACACTTAGGTCTCTCTTGCTAGCTTTACAAAGCACTTAGATGAATAAGAATGGGAAAGGAGAAAGCAATCCAAGCAACAAGAGCAACAAAAGAACACAAATGATCCTCTCACGTCTCTAAGCACTAGAGTTGATTTTGGGAGCTTCGAGTGGATTGAATGCTTTGATTTTGTCTTGGAGTGTTGGACTTAGCTCTTGCAATGAATGTGATGTTCAGAATACTTGGAAGCCATTGAAGGAGGTGGTTGGGAGGTATTTATAGCCTCCAACCACTTCCTAGCCATTGGCTGAGTTTGCTGTCGATGGGTACACCGGATAGTCCGGTGGCACACTGGACATGTACTGTTCACTGTCCGGTGCATGCCACGTCAGCACGCCCATTGGGGTTTGGAGTGGTTGACTGTAGGAAGTCTTTATCCTGTAGCTACACCAGACAGTCCGGTGCCACACTGGACATGTCCGATGTGTTCTGACTTGCTGCTCTGACTTCTGCCCACGCACAGTTCACTTCACTGTTTACTTTTGCAGTCGACTGTTGCGTGCAGTGACCGTTGATCCATTGGCTCACCGGACATGTCTGGTGCACACCGGACAGTCCGGTGAATTTTAGTGGAGCGCCCCTTGGAAATTTCCGAGAGTGAGCTATTCGAGTGGAGCTCAGCCTAGTGTCTGGTGCACCATTTGCGGCACACTCTCAAGTCTTTTGCTCCAAATTTATTTGAGTCCCCAACTGAATTTCTTTCTTGGTTTGTGTTGAACCTTATGAACCTGAGATAAATGACATCTAGGTAAACTAATTAGTCCACATGGTTTGTGATGGATGTCAACCACCAAAATCGATTATAGGAAATGATTAAGCCCATTTCCCTTTCAAGAGGCTTGGATGAAGTGAATAGAGGTGGTTGGGGTTGTATTTATAGCCTCCAACTACTTCCTAGTTGTTGCTCCTTTTCTGCCGATCGCGGACGGTCTGCGCCCCTAGTCCGGACAGTCCGCCCCTGCACATCAACGACTGAAATCGCATTAGATGTTAGATAGAGTAGACGGCTATATCAACGTCTATATTGCATTTAATGCGTCATTAGATGTCAGATAAAGTAGACGCGCACGGTCCGGTCGTGCACCCCGGACGGTCCACGGGGACGCTAAAAATGCATTTTTACCGAACCTGTCACCTTCGGGGTTTTTTGGTTTTTCCACAATCGGACGGTCCGCGCCTGAGGCTAGACAGTCCGCGCTTGGTCTTGGACGGTGCTCGCTTCTCCTTCAGACAATCCGTAGTGTAAACGATGTTTTTTGCAGTGTTCCTGTCCGAGGCTCACCCTGGTGTGGCGGACAGTCCGCCGCAAAGGTCCGGCGGTCCGCACATAGGTGTTTTTCCAAATAGCTTCTCCTGTCCAGAACAATTTATGGTCTTCTGGATAGTCGACTTAGTATAGTTGTAGATGAACTTATGCACCTGTGAAATGATCAACTAGGCAAACTAGTTAGTCCAAAAGGTTTGTGATGGTCGTCAAACACCAAAATTGATTATACGAAATGTTGAGGCCATTTCCCTTTCACTAAGGAGATAAGATTTCCAACCCAACTAGAACCACCTTAAAAATCATCCAGAGGCAACATAAATCGTCGAAATAAGTCAGCGTTCAAATTCTGTTTTGGTGCTGCGACACCGTCTATTGAGCTATCGGGCCGTGTATCATGTTGTAACCCATTAGGGGTACCTCTAGGGGTCGTGCACGCCTCTAACCTCTATTTTATCAGTAGTCACCACCACATTAGGGTTTGGGTTTTTCTTTGATCATATTTGTCATTGAATGATATCACCATTCATCAGTTTGTGAGACCCCACCTCGTGATCAATACAGTTTTGATTACGTTCTTCATATTCTTGCTTGTGTTCTTGATTACGCTTGCAGCGATAAGTGTAACACCCTGAATTTGGGGGTATAAAATTTATTCTCTAATACCTACCAAATTCAGGTGTTACTCCTTTTCTCACCTCTATAGTTTTTCCTTTCTATTCTATTTAATAGGATTTTGGGTTAATTATGTGAGAGGTATATTATTTTCTTTGGAATATTAAAACCTAAGGGAGACATAAGTGTTTCCATCATGCTGACCTTAAACTTTATTTTTGGTTGATGCACATGTTTGAAATATTTGAATATAAATTGTGGTTTGATTTGAATTGAATTCCCTAAATAAAATAAAAAGAAAGGAATTAGAATTTCAGAAGAAAATGGAAAAGCCATTTCAGCCCAAAGCAGCCTAGCTCGGCCCAGCCAACCGCGCACCTGCCCGCCCCTCCTTGACAGGCGGTCCCCGTCTGGCGGAGCCAGCCCACGCCCACGTGCCCTCACTCCCTCTCTCCCTCTGTCTGGTGGGGCCAACCTGTCGATGCCGGTTTCCTTCGCGCACATGCTCCGCTCTCTCTATCCCGCGGGCCCCGTCTGTCAACGCCGTTGCCCGTTCCCTCGCGCATGTGCCCGTGTCTGTACGCAGCGGGCCTATCATGTCAGCTCCACCTTCCTCGTGAACCGCCGCCGACCCGTGCGCGCACGCACGCCTAGAAGACCGGCCACGTCGCCTGCCCACGCACCCTAGCTCCCTTTTGAGCACCACCTGCACCCGCTCTCTCCCCTTGCCTCATTTCGCCCACGCCCACTCTCTCTCATGCTCTGCCGCCGTCGCCAGTGCCCACCAGCGACCTGCGCCCACTTTGTTGGCTGCCCAGTTCGCCAGGAGCCGCACCAAGCCTTCCCAAGCGCCATCCCAAGGTGAGGAACTCACTCCCGTGCTTGGTTTCCCTTAATTCCGGCCTGCCTTGGGCAATTTGTGCTCGCCTGAGCTCTACCGTGCTGGTTTGTCGTGCCTGCGTGATGTCCGGTCGGTTCAGCCCCATCCCGAGCCCCTGCGTTGGTCCGACATGTTCCCCCTTCCTCGCCGGAGCTAGTCCTGGCCTTAGCGCACCCAAATTCCCCTCCCCGCGGTCGGGATTCCTCACCCGCCCGGAGCACCCTCTCCATTGTTCTCTAGCCTTCGGTCTCGTTCTCGCGGCTAGAGCCTCACCAGTGAGTTTGCCAGGCCCTCCTTGCTAGTTCTAGCCAACCCTGGCGACCCTAGACCCCCCGGAGGCCCATCTGCTCTGTCTCCGGTGACCCCGCCACCGCGGACAGGATCGACGCCGGCCACCGAGCCGTTAGCCCTCTGCACGCTAAGCAATTGAGTTGATTTTGAGGCTTGGAGAGGATTTGACCTTTTGATTGTGTCTTGGAGTGTAGGCTTTTGCTCTTGTATTGAATGTGAAGGGCTGAAAACTTGGATGTCTTGAATGGAGGTGGTTGGGGGTATTTATCGCCCCAACCACTATTCCAGCCGTTGCTGTCGATGGGCACACCGGACAGTCCGGTGGTGCACTGAACATGATACTATTCATTGTCCGGTGCGTGTCACGTCAGCACACCGTTGTCGTTTGGAGCGGTTGACTGTTGAAGTCCTTTGTCCTCTTGTGGCACCGGACAGTCCGGTGGCACACCGGACAGTCCGGTGTGTTCTGACTTTGCAGTTCTGACTTCTGCGCTGACCACTATTCACTATTCACCATAGTCGACTGTTGGGCGCAGTTGACCGTTGCTCCTTTGACTTACTAGACAGTCCGGTGAATTATAGTGGAGCGAATCCCAGAAAAACCTGAGAGCAGCCAGTTCGTGGGGTGCTCGGCCTAGGCACCGGACAGGTGTGACACCTCAGTGTCACCTAGGGTTTCTCTCAAATACCAACCCAAGAACCATTATTTTATGTGAACCAAAGTAAGCATGAGCATCAAAATAACTTAAGTACTAAATGATTCACCAAGTATATACTTAAAAGTATCATGATCAAAACAATTGAGTCTTTTAAAAAGATAAGAATGTACAACCCTAATGAAAACCCTAAGTGAGCCCCATGAGCAAAATTCAAGAAAATAAGAAAAAGGGGATGAAAAGTTTAAAATTATGACTTGAGCCAATTGTAAAAATTGAAGTATATTTAATGAGCAACAAGAAAGGTTGAGAGAGCTTAGCCAAAATAACTCAAATAAAACCCCAAATCAAGCTTCTCATGTGGGGACTTAATGGGAATTCTGAATTTCAGAATTCTGAAATTTAGACCTTGAGCCAAAGATCAGGGATGTTCACCTTGATCCCTAACTCGAATCCTAATGGCCCCATTGACAAAATTGTGTCTAACTAACCCCTCTGTCGTGTGCCAGAAGATGGCATTGGGACGCGAGCCCAAGACACGACAAAACCTTGGATTTGCCTCGGGTTTGGGCAGGGAGACAGACTGGATTTCCTGGCTCCATATCTCTGCAACCAGTAGGCAAAATCCTATGACCCCCACACAAGAATGGTAGCTTGTAGGGAGGAGAAGAGGTTTTGTGCACTGACCAAGGCGAGAGCAGGCTCGGATGAGCGACCACACGCGCCAGAACTTAGGCAGAACGCACGGGCACACGTGTTCGACCCTGGTCGGCACGCCAGAGCTCGCCCAACCCGCGCGCGCTCGCCCCGGCGTCCGGTCAAGTCCGCCGCGCGCCCACGCCCTCGACCGTGCCCGCTCGCGCCTATAAAGCCTCCCCGGGCGCACCTCACTTCGCCCCGCACTCACCCTCACCGGCCAGCCCCCTCTCCTTAGCTCCGGCGAGCTCAATTCCGCCCACCATTGCCGCCAGAGCTTCGGCCACCGTGGCCAGCCCACTCCAGCCATCCTCAAGTCGAGCCAGTGCTTCGGCTAGCTCCGCCAGTAGCCCGTGAAGCTTGCCAAGCCCTCGGACCCGGCCAGACTTCACCGGAGGCCCGAGATCAACCTCACCGGACTTCGGTCTTCCGCCGCCGTGCATGGACCGAGCTATCCAGTGAGTCTCCGACCGATTCCTTGCACCCATATCTTCTCTGGCATCCCGTGAACCTCTCTCACCCATCCAATTGCTCTATCTCGCCGTGACCAGGCCGGACTCCTCGCCGCCGACGAGCATCCCCGCCTGCGCGCGTGGACCGACCGACTCCGGCCATCTCCGACGGCGACCCACACACCGTTGTGATCCCCGAGACCTCCCCTTCATCCTCGACGACTTCACCGGAGCAATCTCGCCGCCGGTAAGCCCCTCCGCCCTTTCTTCCGCCGCAGTTACTGTTTAAGATAGAAGAAGGACCTCGAGTTAGGATTTGTAGAACCCGAGGGGTTTTCTGTAACGTCAGTGACTCATATGAATAGTAGCTTAAGGACTGATTCGCGAGGAAAACTTAAAAAAACCCGCCAGGTAAGACTGGGCATATTACCCGTTACCCGCTATCTGAACCCGAAAAACCCGGACCCGGAACCGAATTACCCGAATTCACAGTACCCGAAGTCTAGTTCGGATAGTAAATATTATTACCCGAATTTAGTTTGGGTAATTCGGGTAGCACCACCCGGTACCCGAACTACCCGAAATAGTGTCTCTGTGTGTGTCACCTGGCGACTCGTGTAGTCGTGTGGACTACATCACACGCGGATGTGGGCCAAGCGGCCGACAGCCCATCAAGGCATCAGCTATCAATCCAGTATTCTAGATTTCCCATGCCGCTTCCTTTCCTCCACCGTGCTCTCCCCAGTCCCCTCCGCCTCCGGTCTCCATAACCTAGCCGCCCCTCTCCTCGGTGCGGCGGTGCCCGGACGCTGGAGCGACCTCAAGTGCTCGACAGGCGTCACGGGACACGACGCTCACCGCTCGCTATCGCTGGTGAGAAGCCTGCCCGTACTCCGTCCACCTCTGTCCTCTGCTCCTCACATCCTCACTTACCTCACCGGTAGGCGGACTACGGACGACTGGAACTGGATTGCTGTGGAGAACTGGATTGCTGACTGCTGTGGAGAATTTGGACTTTGAAGACTAAAGTCTGAACCATCTGTGAAGTTCGAACTATATTTTCTTGTGAATTTGTGATGCAATGCAATGGCACTTGGCGGCTGTCACTGGCAGGCAGCACCGCAGCAGGCTTAATGCCTTGCAGCCTTGCACTTTTGTATCTTGTCATCGTCGAGTACTCAGTACTTTAGTATTAGTAGGTAGTACCTGTCGGCTGTATTGGTTCTTGAATTCTTGCTCCTCTGCATAAGGTTTATTCTCTATACTAGATTATGATCTTACGATGTTCTGTTAGTAGTAATTCATTAATCTGCATTTTGTTCAGGAGCTGTTGCTTTCTGTATGCATCTTGTTCTTGTTACAATGTGCATTCAGATACGGAGGTACCTGTGCTTTTTATATTTCGGGTAAATTGGGTATACCCGAACCCGAACCCGCAATTGCGGGTACCCGAAATTGCGGGTAGCGTTTTTTAAAAGCTGTGATCGGGTAACAATTTCTATTACCCAAATTTAACAAAACCCGAACTACCCGACCCGAACTAATCGGGTAACCCGAACGCCCAGTCTTACCGCCAGGGACCCCAGTGCAAAGTGGATTTCCATTAAACCAATTCTGTTATTCTTTTTAAAATGACCAGAGAACTTAGAAAACCCATAACTTGATGAATTTTTCATAAAAAGTTGTCAAACCAATTTTGCTAGCTCCTGAATATTATGAACTATCATTTAAAAATGATGAACCCTATGCTTTCTGTTCTAAATTTTAAAGTTTAAAATTAAAAACAGAAACCCACCAAACCTTGTTTAATTAAGGAAAATTAGTTTTTCTTCTGTGCTGAACTTAAGAAAATTTGTAGATGTTCAAACCTCATTTAGACACTGTTTAAAAATAGTAGGAACCCCAGCATTAGAAATTATGATGTAGATATTCATTTAAAGCTATTTTGCCCAAAACTTAGGAAAAATCAGAAAGGCATTAGAAATTAATGAACAGTGAGTAAAATTATTTTTCCTAGTTTGCTTAAGTAACAAAGAACCTAGGAAAAATAAAGAGACCATTAGTCCAGATCAGTTTCAAATTAAAATGACTTATTTAGCTCTATTTGAACTGAAAATCAATTATTAGAATTACAAAACTATACCCAAAATGGATAATAAAAATCCAGTAGACTTACAACCACCAGAGCTCCACTACAAAAATAAAGAACACCTCAGTTCAAATTTTTAAGTAAGGAGAATAAATATAAAATGATAATGAGGCATTCACCAAATAAACCATAAACAACCCCTAATAATATGATAATGGGCAACCAAAAATTAGCTAAGTCCATAATGAGATAAACCATCAGAGAAAAATGCAAACCCATGAAAAGGAGGCAAATTCTTATCTATTGCTACTGTTTTATGAGAAAGGCCACTAAATTCAAATAATGCATACCACACCTTCCCTTAAGCAAAAAGATGCCAAACTTCAGAATGATTGCTCTTGCACAAAATAATAACCAAGAAAAATAAGAACTCTGTTGTTTGATATTTTTCAAATATAGTGGTAGTAGAAAGCACCTAATTGGCTAGAAACTTGAGAAAACCACAGTAAAATAACTAAAAGGTATTAATGGCTAGAAATTTGTATCAAGTCATGTTATAACACCTAAAAGCCAGCAAAAATAAGTTTTAGAGAATTACCCACTGTTAAATAATAGTTGTAGTTCAAAGCACCCCTTCTGCCCTAGAATTTAATAATTTTGTCCAGAGAAAACTATTCACTTTCTGATCCTCAAATTTTGAAACAAAGAAACATACCCTAGTGCCAAGCCACTGTAATTTTTGCAGAATTTTTGGACTTTTATTAAAGCAACTCGTAGTTCAAACCTACTCCCAAACATTTAAGAGAATAAAAGAAAAGGGAAAGAAAACATAAACCTCACCCCAATAAGCCTACCCTGAATACTTATCAATTCTCCCTGAGACTTAAAAAGAATTCATTGGAACCCCTAAAAGTAAAACCTACCACTTGCCTTAGCTAAAGTTTAACTTAATTTACCAAGTATACCACCCAAGGGTCTTACATAGGTAAAGTTAACCTTGTTTAAATCAAGTGGATCATACACCGTCAAAAGTTATAATTTCTAAAAGTACATATCATATCATGCATGTATCTTACGCATTGCATTCATTAGATTGTAATCTTGCCGACGGAGAGTACGTGCTCATCCCCGAGCAAGGACCTGTCCAAGAGGAGGACCAGGAGCAGGCTTCAGAGGCTGCTATTGAGGATCTCCCTGCAGCCCCAGCAATTGAAGGCAAGCCCCGGTTTTATGCATAACCGTTTATATATGCTATTTTACTACACTTAATGTTTGTAGGATTGTAATGTGCACTTAAGTGTAGGAGTTGCTTGAAACCTCTAGTTGCATGAACTTAGGATTCCTTTCTGAGATGAATACTAGTATGCTAGGTCAAGTAGCTGCTTGCTAATCAGGATGTCGGTAGAAGTCGAGTAATTTTTCTAGCACTCGCGCGAGGTTAGGAATTGATTGTATTCATCTTGATAACGGGATATATGTTGGTCTATGGACTTGGATCCAGGGAGGATGTCTTGTCCATGAGACGGGAAAAAGAATTAAGGATTAATGTGTGGATACCTGAGTCAAACTTTTGAACGTACTAAGCACATGCCGGGAAATATGGTAACCGATAAACCTAGTACCTGAGTGAAGCCGGGCGTGGACTTTATCCCTCATGCGACCTGAGACTGGGTCTCCCATGCTAGCTATGGTGGGTACAAGTGCGGTCACTGCACGGCGGCAGCCGGGGTCAGTGGAGCATTGTATGCCAAGGCGGTGAGGCCTGGACGCGAACGGGGAATCGATGGGGACGGTTGTCATGTGCAGGGTCGGAGTACCCTGACATGCCGTGTGTTTAGGTTTACCTTGCAAGGTTAAAACTCGATTCGAATCGTTTGCTTCTCGCAGCTAATGAGACTGCTTGATTCCTTGTACTGCATCGAGTAAGAAGTGAAATGAGGTTACATGAGATAACTTGTTGATTGATCTAAATGCTTGTTACCATGTATGCTTAGAAGAAATAAATCTAGCTAAGTAATGATGATAGAATTTGAAAAGCTAAAAGTTGATTTTAGAAACAGCTAGTGCTTTTGGCAAACCAAACCCCTCAGCCAAACAGCTACATAGTCTAGAGGTAGAGGAGTAGATTCCTCACACCGGGTAAGTCTAGTTGAGTATTAGTATACTCAGCCTTGCTTGTGGCACAATTTTTGCAGGTACCATTCAGGAAATGGTTGATGGTGTGACTTGGCCTACCACCCTGCCACCGGGTTGGACGGTCGAGTGGGATGTTGCTCCGGTAGGAGAGGAGCACGAGGAGTAGTGGGCTAGGCCTTGCCCATTTCCTCAATACCGACGACATCGATTATCCGCTGCACTTTATTTTGTGAACTCTCATTGGCTACTCAAGAACTCCGATTTATGTAATAACTCAGTACTTAATTTGTGGATTCCTGTTTTATTGTATTTCTTCTGTGACTCACCTTCGTGTGAGATTGTGGAATTTGATCCTGGTTAAGTGGCTCCATCAGACTAGATCTGAGGGACTGATGGGTTATTCCGATTTAAGTGTGTTACGGCCCCTGAGGCGTGACTTAGGCACTTAAGCTGGAATAATTCGGGTGGTTCTGCCACAGCTGGTATCGGAGCAAATTCCACCACAGAGAAGGACAATAAACCATGAATACCAATTTTCAAAATCTAAAACTTGCCTAGAAACTGCTAAGGATCGTCAGGACTAGACCGCTAGACCTAGGACGAAAGGCCTTAGGCATAGAGGGAAAATGGGTGGCTAATTACTTAGGCCCCGTGGGCCAGTACTTATATTTTCAAGGATGCCCTGAAAAGCACCCTATTTTCTTTCGAGAGGCAACGTTTTCTTTTTCCCAGCATGCATGCATCGTAAAACATAAAGAGGAATTAAAATTTGAGCTAACCCACTTTCTTTAGAACCATCCGGGCTCTCTTTTTCTTTTTCCTTCCACCATAATCTTTACCTTTGATTCCCTTCCGCAGATGAATTCACCCAACCCCGCCAGTGGAGGAGACTCTCGTTTCAGTTCTGACTTCCTTTCTCGCGATGGCTTTCCTTCCATCTTGTGGGAAGTGCTTAACTCCGCCGGTTACCCTACGCCCCCTTTGTACACGGTGCAGTTGTATGAGGAGCATCGGGTACCTTGTTGTCAGGTCTGGCTGACATTGGAGGCTCATCCCCTTCAGCCGGGTTGGCGTTCTCTTGATTCTGAGACGATTGGACTCAGGACAGACGACACCGTCGAAGTAGCAGCCATGAAGACTCTGACGACTTTTTGTGGCTACCATCCCCTGGAGATGGTGATGCACCCCTTGGGACTCTTCCCTGCTGAGAGGAAGGATGATCCCATGTGGTGTAACCGCGTGAGCCATGTGAAGGATGTGTGGGCAATGTATCCTAACTTGGTTGGGAGGGTCACTGTTCAGTGCATGAGTGCGCTGTACCGCCTTTAGGCCCTTCAGAGCGACGCTATGGCACACCTTGCCAACATCGCTCAAACCACTAAGCTCACTCTCGATAGTCGAGAAGATTTTGTGGTTGACCTATCCACCGAGTTGGTAGAGAAGGATCTACAGGTGGAGAGGCTGAGCCAGCGCATTGCCACCTTGGAGCAGCAGGTGGAGATCCGAGACAACACTATTGATGTCTTGGAGAACCAGCTTCACGATGTACAGAGGGAACTCGAAGAAGCAAATGACCACCTGGACATGCACCACTTGGAGATGGAGGCCAATGAAGCCGGAAGCGAGGGAGAAGAGGATCCCGAGGAACTAGGACCAGCCCCTGGTGCCAATGGGACTACCTCCGCGATGCCCCCTTCACCCGCATCTAGTGTCGCTTCCACCGCTCAGGGTTAAGCAGTCACTTCGACACTCTTAGGCGGATAGAAACCTATGCGAGCTTAGTTAATATCAGATTTTGGACTAGGCTTATGGGTACTTTCCCCTGATTGATGTAACCCTATGAACTTTTGAATTCTATGGGATATTTGTCACCATGTTATCTTAAATTCGAACCTAATATTATGATTATGGCATTTTTCCTTCCATATGGGATAATATTCTGACGTTCGAAACTGTGAGTTGGGATAACAATGGCGGCAATCTCTGTTTTCAGATGGCAGCTAGGCAGCGACGCGGGCATAACGAGCAGGTTCCCCCGCCACCTCCTCCAGCTCCCACAGTGCAGGAGCTAATGGCCCAGTAGAATGAGATTCTGCGACAGCTCTTGCAGCGCCAGCCCCACCCTCAGCAGCATGGTGGAGGCCAGCCTCAGCGACCTCCGGCAATGGCAACTTACTAGGAGTTTCTAAGCACGCAGCCGCCCTTGTTCACCAAGGCAGAGGATCCGTTGGATGCCGACGTATGGCTTCGCGTCGTTGAGTCCAAGTTTCCCCTCCTCACAGGAGACTGCCCTGATGCTACCAAGACCCGCTTCGCCGCGCAGCAGCTTCGCGGATCTGCTCGGACTTGGTGGGATCACTTCCGTGCTATGCTCCCCGCCGATCGTGAGGTATCTTGGGAGGAGTTCAAGACTGCCTTCAGAGGACACCACATTCCAGCTGGCATTCTTGATCGGAAGTTGAATGAATTCCTGGCCCTTAATCAAGGAACCCGCACGGTACTGCAGTATGCGCAAGCCTTCAACGACTTATGCCAGTATGCAGGGTATCATGCTGATTCTGATGAAAAGAAGAGGGATCGCTTCCTCAGGGGTCTCAATACCAAGCTGCGAGAACGACTCAACACTGTCCGGGCTGATAGCTTCAATGAGTTGGTCAACATGGCCATCTCCCAGGAGGATTGCATTGTTGGTCACCGGGCAGAGAAGAAGAGAAAGGCACCAATGGCAGCACCATCCGCTCAGGCTCAGGGGTTCCGGATTGTTTCTCACAATTAGAGCAGGGGTTTTCAGCAGCAGGCAGGCAGATGGGTGATCAGGCCGCCTCAGCAGCAGCAGCCGGCACCCAATCGCTTTCCAGCTCCCGCTCCAAGAAACAACCAGCCTCAGCAGCAGCAGTTCCGCTAGGGCAATGGGAACAAGTGTTTCACTTGTGGCAATGTGGGCCACTATGCCAAGAATTGTCCCAGGAACCAGCAGAGGCAGATGCCAGCACCAAATCAAGACAAGGGAAGAAAGTAGAAGGTGCAAGTCAGGCAAGGGAAGCTCAACTTCACCACTCTGGAGGAAATACCTGAGGGAGCTCCTATCATGACCGGTATCTTTTCAGTTTATAATCAACCTGCTTTAATTCTGTTTGATTCTGGTGCATCTCATAGTTTCATTAGCCAAAAGTTCAGTGCTAGATGCAGACTGCCATTCTCTCACTCTAAAGGGTCATTCATGATAGTCACACCTGGGGGTAAAATTGCAACTAATCAATTAAACCAAAGTGTGCCTATTCAACTGGGGAGCCACATTGTCAAAACCACCCTTCTTGTGTTGGGATTGGAAAATGTGGACATTATTCTAGGAGCTAATTGGATGACCTTGCACCAAGTTGTGCTTGATATAGCCAGTCGTACCGTGGAAGTTAATTCTCCGTTCTGTGGGAACTTCACTTTAATTCTGCCCCGTCAAGGTCCTACTCAGTCATGTGCTTTCTCTATGACGGAGTTACCTTTGAAGAAGATCCCAGTGGTCTGTGAGTATGCAGATGTCTTCCCTGATGAATTGCCAGGAATGCCACCGGACCGGGATATTGAATTCGCCATCGAGTTGCAACTGGGAACGGCCCCAATTTCCAAAAGGCCCTACCGAATGCCACCCGCTGAGTTGGCAGAGTTGAAGAAGCAATTGCAAGAGTTGCTGGATAAAGGATTTATTCGCCCAAGCACTTCGCCTTGGGGGTGTCCAGCACTATTTGTAAAGAAGAAGGATGAAAGCTTGAGGCTGTGTATAGATTACCGCCCTCTTAATGCGGTGACTATCAAGAACAAGTATCCTTTGCCTCGTATTGATGTTCTTTTTGACCAATTGGTCGGGGCCAAGGTATTTTCCAAGATAGACCTTCGCTCTGGCTACCATCAGATCAAGATACGAGCAAGCGATATTCCGAAGACGGCATTCTCGACCAGATATGGGCTATATGAATTCTTGGTGATGTCATTCGGGCAGACAAATGCACCAGCATATTTCATGTACCTGATGAATTCTGTTTTCATGCCTGAATTGGACAAGTTCGTGGTGGTTTTCATCGATGACATCTTGGTGTACTCAAGGAGCGAAGAAGAACATCCCGGGCATTTGCATGTAGTTCTTCAACGTCTGCGAGAGCACCACCTTTATGCCAAGTTATCCAAGTGTGATTTTTGGCTAAAGGAAATCAAATTCTTGGGTCACACTATCTCTCAGGTTGGAATAGCTGTTGATCCTGATAAAGTGCAAGAGGTGATGAACTGGAAGCCACCAACAACTGTTCGTCAGATTCGGAGTTTTCTGGGATTAGCTGGTTATTACCGAAGATTTATTCCGGACTTCTCTCGAATTGCGAAGCCTATAACTGAGTTGCTGAAGAAAGAAGTCAAATTTGTCTGGAGTCAGAAGTGCGAAGATGCCTTCCATGCATTAAGGCAGCATCTGACCACCGCACCAGTGTTGGCACAGCCCGACAGCAGCAAGCCTTTTGATGTATATTACGATGCCTCTGGCACAGGGCTAGGTTGTGTCTTGATGCAAGACAACCGAGTCATTGCTTATGCCTCAAGAGCACTCAGGCCTCATGAGCAAAACTATCCCACTCATGACCTCGAGTTAGCAGTAGTGGTTCATGCATTAAAGATGTGGAGGCACTACCTAATGGGAACCCACTGCAACATCTTCACTGATCATAAGAGCGTTAAGTACATTTTTACTCAGGCTGATCTCAACATGAGGCAGAGAAGATGGCTAGAGCTGATCAAGGATTATGACCTGGAGGTACATTATCACCCAGGAAAAGCTAATGTGGTAGCAGATGCCTTGAGCTGGAAGATGCAGTGCAATTGTATTCTGATGGATTCTCGCATTAACACCTTGTGTGATGAGTTGAGCAAGATGCAAATTGAAATGATTCCTTCTGGTTCTTTGTCTCACATTTCTGTTGAGCCAGCTTTGCAAGACCAGATTATCATGGCCTAGCTCAGTGACAAGGGAGTGCAGCTTATCAAGAAGAATCTCCATCAGAAGGTTGAGAAGTATAATTGTTTTCGCCAGGATGAAAAGGGCGTGTTATGGTTTAAAAGCAGATTGGTGATTCCTAAGGACCAGGATCTCAAGAGGAAAATCTTGGACGAGGCTCATCTCTCCAAATTCTCTATGCATCCGGGAAGCACTAAGATGTACCATGATCTGAAGCCTTTGTACTGGTGGACCAGAATGAAGAGGGAGATATCCCAGTATGTATCAGAATGTGACACCTGTCAGAGGGTAAAGGCAAGCCACTTGAAGTCAGCTGGAGCTTTGCAACTCCTGTCCATACCTTCGTGGAAGTGGGACGACATCAGCATGGATTTCATTGTGGGTCTGCCCAACACCTCTCGTCATCATGATTCAATTTGGGTTATTGTGGACCGATTGACAAAAGTGGCACATTTTCTTCCTGTGCACACCACCGATAAGGCTCGAAAGTATGCAGAATTGTATATTGACCGGATCGTGTGTTTGCACGGATTGCCTCGGACCATTGTTTCTGACCGAGGAGCCCAATTTGTTGTCAGATTTTGGGAACAATTGCAAGAGTCTCTGGGAACTAAGCTAATTAGAAGTTCAGCTTACCACCCACAGACTGATGGTCAGACAGAAAGAATAAACCAAATTCTGGAGGATATGCTGAGAGCTTGTGTGATCGATAGTGGCAAGAACTGGGATAAGCACCTCTCCTTGGCAGAGTTTGCTTATAACAATAGTTATCAATCCAGCCTAAAGATGGCACCTTTTGAAGCTCTCTATGGAAGAAGGTGCAGGACACCACTCAATTGGTCTCAACCTGGTGAGAGAGAAGTTTTTGGACCTGACTTAGTGACTGGAGCCGAAAGGAAGGTCAAACTAATCAGGAAGAATCTAGAAGCTGCTCAGGCCAGGCAGAAGAGTTACCATGATAAAAGAAAGAAACCTCTCCAGTTTAAGGTGGTAAGTTTTGTATACCTCAAGGTATCACCCACCAAGGGAGTGCAGAGGTTTGGGATCAAAGGCAAGCTAGCCCCTCGTTACATTGGACCTTATGAGATCATAGAAGCATGTGGACCCGTGGCATACAAGCTGAAGTTACCTTCAAAGATGTCTGCCATTCACAGTGTTTTCCATGTATCTCAGCTGAAGAAGTGTGTTCGATTGCCGACTGAGATCTTAGCAGAGCCAGAATTGGAGATAGAGTCAGATCTATCGTACCAAGAGTACCCCTCCAAGATTCTGGATTGCAAGGAGAGATCAACTCGGGCTAAATCAATCAAGATGTACAAGGTCCAGTGGAGTAATCACTCAGAGGAGGAAGCTACTTGGGAAACCGAGGAATTCCTGAGATCCAACTTCCCCGATTGCCTACCCAAGGAAGCTGGTATGTAATCACACCCAACCCCTCCCCCTGCCCTTCGAATCTAATCCTCAAAAATATGATCTTAATTTAGAATGAAGTAACTATGAAGTAAAACTTAAAAGGACTTCATTCTGAAGTTGCAAAGAGAATGACATTCGAAGAGCAGTTCTACCCTAATAATAACAATAATCACCGATTTCCTATAAGTCTCACCCTTCGCTTCACCCTGGGAGGACTCTGGCCCGAATCTCGGGACGAGATTCCTTTAAGGGGGGAAGGCTGTGACACCCCAGTGTCACCTAGGGTTTCTCTCAAATACCAACCCAAGAACCATTATTTTATGTGAACCAAAGTAAGCATGAGCATCAAAATAACTTAAGTACTAAAGGATTCACCAAGTATATACTTAAAAGTATCATGATCAAAACAATTGAGTCTTTTAAAAAGATAAGAATGTACAACCCTAATGAAAACCCTAAGTGAGCCCCATGAGCAAAATTCAAGAAAATAAGAAAAAGGGGATGAAAAGTTTAAAATTATGACTTGAGCCAATTGTAAAAATTGAAGTATATTTAATGAGCAACAAGAAAGGTTGAGAGAGCTTAGCCAAAATAACTCAAATAAAACCCCAAATCAAGCTTCTCATGTGGGGACTTAATGGGAATTCTGAATTTCAGAATTCTGAAATTCAGACCTTGAGCCAAAGATCAGGGATGTTCACCTTGATCCCTAACTCGAATCCTAATGGCCCCATTGACAAAATTGTGTCTAACTAACCCCTCTGTCGTGTGCCAGAAGATGGCATTGGGACGCGAGCCCTAGACACGACAAAACCTTGGATTTGCCTTGGGTTTGGGCAGGGAGACAAACCGGATTTCCTGGCTCCATATCTCTGCAACCAGTAGGCAAAATCCTATGACCCCCACACAAGAATGGTAGCTTGTAGGGAGGAGAAGAGGTTTTGTGCACTGACCAAGGCGAGAGCAGGCTCGGATGAGCGACCACACGCGCTAGAACTTGGGCAGAACGCACGGGCACACGTGTTCGACCCTGGTCGGCACGCCAGAGCTCGTCCAACCCGCGCGCGCTTGCCCCGGCGTCCGGTCAAGTCCGCCGCGCGCCCACGCCCTCGGCCGTGCCCGCCCGCGCCTATAAAGCCTCCCCGGGCGCACCTCACTTCGCCCCGCACTCACCCTCATCGGCCAGCCCCCTCTCCTTAGCTCCGGCGAGCTCAATTCCGCCCACCATTGCCGCCAGAGCTTCGGCCACCGTGGCCAGCCCACTCCAGCCATCCTCAAGTCGAGCCAGTGCTTCGGCTAGCTCCGCCAGTAGCCCGTGAAGCTTGCCAAGCCCTCGGACCCGGCCAGACTTCACCGGAGGCCCGAGATCGACCTCACCGGACTTCGGTCTTCCGCCGCCGCGCGTGGACCGAGCTATCCAGTGAGTCTCCGACCGATTCCTTGCACCCATATCTTCTCTGGCATCCCGTGAACCTCTCTGACCCATCCAATTGCTCTATCTCGCCGTGACCAGGCCGGACTCCTCGCCGCCGACGAGCATCCCCGCCTGCGCACGTGGACCGACCGACTCCGGCCATCTCCGACGGCGACCCACACATCGTTGTGATCCCCGAGACCTCCCCTTCATCCTCGACGACTTCACCGGAGCAATCTCGCCGCCGGTAAGCCCCTCCGCCCTTTCTTCCGCCGCGGTTACTGTTTAAGATAGAAGAAGGACCTCGGGTTAGGATTTGTAGAACCCGAGGGGTTTTCTGTAACGTCAGTGACTCATGTGAATAGTAGCTTAAGGACTGATTCACGAGGAAAACTTAAAAAAACCCGCCAGGGACCCCAGTGCAAAGTGGATTTCCATTAAACCAATTCTGTTATTCTTTTTAAAATGACCAGAGAACTTAGAAAACCCATAACTTGATGAATTTTTCATAAAAAGTTGTCAAACCAATTTTGCTAGCTCCTGAATATTATGAACTATCATTTAAAAATGATGAACCCTATGCTTTCTGTTCTAAATTTTAAAGTTTAAAACTAAAAACAGAAACCCACCAAACCTTGTTTAATTAAGGAAAATTAGTTTTTCTTCTGTGCTGAACTTAAGAAAATTTGTAGATGTTCAAACCTCATTTAGACACTGTTTAAAAATAGTAGGAACCCCAGCATTAGAAATTATGATGTAGATATTCATTTAAAGCTATTTTGCCCAAAACTTAGGAAAAATCAGAAAGGCATTAGAAATTAATGAACAGTGAGTAAAATTATTTTTCCTAGTTTGCTTAAGTAACAAAGAACCTAGGAAAAATAAAGAGACCATTAGTCCAGATCAGTTTCAAATTAAAAATGACTTATTTAGCTCTATTTGAACTGAAAATCAATTATTAGAATTATAAAACTATACCCAAAATGGATAATAAAAATCCAGTAGACTTACAACCACCAAGGCCCCAATACAAAAATAAAGAACACCTCAGTTCAACTTTTTAAGTAAGGAGAATAAATATAAAATGATAATGAGGCATTCTCCAAATAAACCATAAACAACCCCTAATAATATGATAATGGGCAACCAAAAATTAGCTAAGTCCATAATGAGATAAACCATCAGAGAAAAATGCAAACCCATGAAAAGGAGGCAAATTCTTATCTATTGCTACTGTTTTATGAGAAAGGCCACTAAATTCAAATAATGCATACCATCCCTTCCCTTAAGCAAAAAGATGCCAAACTTCAGAATGATTGCTCTTGCACAAAATAATAACCAAGAAAAATAAGAACTTTGTTGTTTGATATTTTTCAAATATAGTGGTAGTAGAAAGCATCTAATTGGCTAGAAACTTGAGAAAACCACAGTAAAATAACTAAAAGGTATTAATGGCTAGAAATTTGTATCAAGTCATGTTATAACACCTAAAAGCCAGCAAAAATAAGTTTTAGAGAATTACCCACTGTTAAATAATAGTTGTAGTTCAAAGCACCCCTTCTGCCCTAGAATTTAATAATTTTGTCCAGAGAAAACTATACACTTTCTGATCCCCAAATTTTGAAACAAATAAACATACCTCAGTGCCAAGCCACTGTAATTTTTGCAGAATTTTTGGAATTTTATTAAAGCAACTCGTAGTTCAAACCTACTCCCAAACATTTAAGAGAATAAAAGAAAAGGGAAAGAAAACATAAACCTCACCCCAATAAGCCTACCCTGAATACTTATCAATTCTCCCTGAGACTTAAAAAGAATTCATTGGAACCCCTAAAAGTAAAACCTACCACTTGCCTTAGCTAAAGTTTAACTTAATTTACCAAGTATACCACCCAAGGGTCTTACATAGGTAAAGTTAACCTTGTTTAAATCAAGTGGATCATACACCGTCAAAAGTTATAATTTCTAAAAGTACATATCATATCATGCATGTATCTTACGCATTGCATTCATTAGATTGTAATCTTGCCGACGGAGAGTACGTGCTCATCCCCGAGCAAGGACCTGTCCAAGAGGAGGACCAGGAGCAGGCTTCAGAGGCTGCTATCGAGGATCTCCCTGCAGCCCCAGCAATTGAAGGCAAGCCCCGGTTTTATGCATAACCGTTTATATATGCTATTTTACTACACTTAATGTTTGTAGGATTGTAATGTGCACTTAAGTGTAGGAGTTGCTTGAAACCTCTAGTTGCATGAACTTAGGATTCCTTTCTGAGATGAATACTAGTATGCTAGGTCAAGTAGCTGCTTTCTAATCAGGATCTCGGTAGAAGTCGAGTGATTTTTCTAGCACTCGCGCGAGGTCAGGAATTGATTGTATTCATCTTGATAACGGGATATATGTTGGTCTATGGACTTGGATCCAGGGAGGATGTCTTGTCCATGAGACGGGAAAAAGAATTAAGGATTAATGTGTGGATACCTGAGTCAAGCTTTTGAACGTACTAAGCACATGCCGGGAAATATGGTAACCGGTAAACCTAGTACCTGAGTGAAGCCGGGCGCGGACTTTATCCCTCATGCGACCTGAGACTGGGTCTCCCATGCTAGCTATGGTGGGTACAAGTGCGGTCACTGCACGGCGGCAGCCGGGGTCAGTGGAGCATTGTATGCCAAGGCGGTGAGGCCTGGACGCGAACGAGGAATCGATGGGGACGGTTGTCATGTGCAGGGTCGGAGTACCCTGACATGCCGTGTGTTTAGTTTTACCTTGCAAGGTTAAAACTCGATTCGAATCGTCTGCTTCTCGCAGCTAATGAGACTGCTTGATTCCTTGTACTGCATCGAGTAAGAAGTGAAATGAGGTTACATGAGATAACTTGTTGATTGATCTAAATGCTTGTTACCATGTATGCTTAGAAGAAATAAATCTAGCTAAGTAATGATGATAGAATTTGAAAAGCTAAAAGTTGATTTTAGAAACAGCTAGTGCTTTTGGCAAACCAAACCCCTCAACCAAACAGCTGCATAGTCTAGAGGTAGAGGAGTAGATTCCTCACACCGGGTAAGTCTAACTGAGTATTAGTATACTCAGCCTTGCTTGTGGCACAATTTTTGCAGGTACCATTCAGGAAATGGTTGATGGTGTGACTTGGCCTACCACCCTGCCACCAGGTTGGACGGTCGAGTGGGATGTTGCTCCGGCAGGAGAGGAGCACGAGGAGTAGTGGGCTAGGCCTTGCCCATTTCCTCAATACCGACGACATCGATTATCCGCTGCACTTTATTTTGTGAACTCTCATTGGCTACTCAAGAACTCCGATTTATGTAATAACTCGGTACTTAATTTGTGGATTCCTGTTTTATTGTATTTCTTCTGTTACTCACCTTCGTGTGAGATTGTGGAATTTGATCCTGGTTAAGTGGCTCCATCAGACTAGATCTGAGGGACTGACGGGTTATTCCGATTTAAGTGTGTTACGGCCCCTGAGGCATGACTTAGGCACTTAAGCTGGAATAATTCGGGCGGTTCTGCCACAACAGGGTCCGGTGCGCCAGTGGCAGCACCAATGCTTATCTTTGCTCCAAACTTTGTAGAGCTCCCTAACTCATTTTCTTTGTTGGTTTTGTTGAATTTTATGCACTTGAGATAAATGACAACTAGGCAAACTAGTTAGTCCATGTGGTTTGTGATGGACGTCAAACACCAAAATCGATTATAGAAAATGTTTAAGCCCATTTCCCTTTCAATCTCCCCCTTTTGGTGATTGATGCCAACACAAACCAAAGCAATATATAAAGTGTAGGAATGTAACTAGTATGCAATTTTGATAGATGTGCATAAATTACTTTGAATTTAAACCAACTGAAAGTATTTCTAAGTATATATGATTGCTTTCTTCTAGTTTAACATTTTGGACCACATTTGCACCACTTAGGTTATTTTTGCAAATCTTTTGTAAAAGTCTTTTTAAATTATTTTGCAAATAGCCAATGGTATAAGAATATGATTTCAAAAAGCATTTTTCAAGATTTTGAAAATTATCCCCTGTTTTAAAAGCTTTTCGTTTAATTAAATAAAAGCTCCCTCTGAAGAAGTTCTCCTAGCTATCAAGAGGGTTTTTGTAATGTGAAAAATTTTCTCCCCTTTCTGAAACAGTTTTTGAAAACAGGGTGGTGGTGTCCTTTTGGTTTGGGCCTATCAATTTCTACCCCTTTGGCATCAAGCGCCAAAAACAAAGAAACTTGAGGGGCCTAATACTTCTCCCCCTTTGAATATGAATGAAAGGTTATGACGAGGGCAAAGGATAAATGGTACCGATAGAGTAGTAGTAGAAGCCTTGCCTTTGCTGAATACTCCATTTCCATTTCAATCTAAGACTAATCATAGAGATACTCATGAAAGCACATTAGTCTTAGCTTTGGCACACAAGAAGAATAAGAAATATGCATTTGTACCAAATGAGAGAGACATGATCAAAGGTATATAAATTAGCTATATGTGAAAGATTTCAATCAAAATTTCGAGAATCTAAGACATTTAGTTCATTCCTAAGCTTGCTAAAAGTCTTTCATCTAGGGGCTTGGTAAAGATATTGACTAATTGGTTGTGGGTGCTAACATAAGCAATTTCGATATCCTCCTTTTGTTGGTGATCTCTCAAAAAGTGATACCGGATGTCTATGTGCTTAGTGCGGCTATGTTCAATAGGATTATCCGCCATGCGGATTGCACTCTCATTATCACATAAGAGAGGGACTTTGCTCAACTTGTAGCCATAGTCCCTAAGTGTTTGCCTCATCCAAAGTAATTGTGCACAGAAATGGCCTGTAGCAATATACTCGACTTCGGCGGTGGATAGAGCTACTGAGTTTTGTTTCTTTGAAGCCCAAGACACCAGGGATCTCCCCAAAAACTGACAAGTCCCTGATGTGCTTTTCCTATCAATTTTACATCCGGTATAATCGGCATCGGAATACCTAATTAGGTCAAAGGTAGATCCCTTGGGGTACCATAGCCCAAACTTAGGAGTGTAAACTAAATATCTCATGATTCTTTTCACGGCCCTAAGGTGAACTTCCTTAGGATTAGCCTGGAAACTTGCATACATGCATACAGAAAGCATAATATCTGGTTGTGAAGCACATAAATAGAGTAAAGATACTATCATCGACCGGTAATACCTTTCGATCTACGGATTTACCTCCCGTGTCGAGGTCGAGATGCCCATTTGTTCCCATGGGTGTCTTGATGGGTTTGACATTCTTCATTCCAAACTTCTTAAGTATGTCCTAAATGTACTTAGTTTGGCAGATGAAGGTGTGAGAGCACCTAGAGGGTGGTGAATAGGTGATCCTGCAAAATTCAACACTCAAAGCACAACTTGGTTTAAAAATGTTAGTTTGATTAACTAAGTTGCTAGAGAGCGAGCTCTTGAGAAGAAAACAATCACAGTGAAAATAGCACAAGAGGCATGGTGATTTATCCCGTGGTTCGGCCAAGTAACACTTGCCTACTTCCACGTTGTGGAGTCCCAATGGATGAGGGTTGCACTCAACCCCTTTCAAGTGATCCAATGATCAACTTGAATACCACGATCTTTTCCATTCGAGTTCTTTTCCCGTTTGCGAGGAATCTCCACAAATTGGAGCCTCTTGCCCTTACAATGTTGATTACACAAAAAGCACAGAAGTAAGGGAGGGAAAGCAACACACACAAGACTCAAATCGTAGTAACTACGCAAACAAGCCAAGAAGTGAGCACAAGACACGACGCAAGGAGTTTACAAATCAGACGGTGCTCAAATCTCTAACACAGTGAATCGATTGCGTGATTGCGGAGTCTAGGAGTCTTAGGATGATTAGTGAAAGCTTGGTGTATTGCTCCATGCGCCTAGGGGTCCCTTTTATAGTCGCAAGGCAGCTAGGAGCCGTTGGAGATCAACTTGGAAGGCAATTCTTGCCTTCTGTCGGGTGGTGCACCTGACAGTCCGGTGCACCACTGGACATGAACAGTATCAGTCCAGTGCGCGATCTCTTTCCTTTTCTGGTGAAGCCGACCATTGGATCTTCGGCTCCGTTGGCACACCGGACAGTCTGGTGTGACTATCCGTCAGTTGGCTCGGCCACGTGTTGCCCGTTGATCCCACAGACGACCGTTGGCCGTGGGCGCCTATGGCTCACCAGATAGTCTAGTACACCACCGGACAGTCCGGTGATTTATAGCCACATCACCGCGTTGATTCCTGTGAGCAGCCAGTTCGCCACCGGGCTAGCCTGGGCACCGGACACTGTCCGGTGCACCACCGGACAGTCCGGTGCGCCATAGGCTGGTGCAGATTTGGCTGAACCGAGCCACTTATTCCTCAATCCTTTTTCTCTTTCCTTGGTCATGTCTCTAGCACTTAGATAAACATGTTAGTATCCAAAAACAATTTACTAAGTCCAGAGACATTCCTTGTTCCTTGATTTGCATCTTGGCACTTATAAACTTAAAACCATGTGTTGGGCATCTAATCACCAAAACAATTATAGAAATGGCCCAAGGGCACATTTCCCTTTCAATCTCCCCTTTTTGGTGATTTATGCCAACACATTAAAAAGCAAATTAAGAAGTGCAAATTTAAGACCAAATTTTTCTACTCTTAGTATTTGGCATATTTGGATCACTTTTGCCACCACTTGGTTTGTTTTTGCAAATCAAATTCTTTTTCCTATCTCTAAGTCAGCCACACTTGTTTGGGCAAATAGAGAGATATTCCAAGAGTAAAATAGATCAAGTGCCAAAAAACTCCCCCTTTTCCCATTATCAAAATTCTCCCCATAAGAGATCAGATTTTGCAATAAGAGGATTTTGACAAAATACAAATTCTAACTCTACTATTTTCAAAATTCACAAGTGGTTGGCTGATCCATTTGCTTTGGCCTTAATTTCTCCCCCTTGGCATTAAGCACCAAAACGGGATAACTTTTGGCCCTTTAACCCCATTGCCTCACCAAAATGTCAAATAAGAGCAAAACGGTAATGAGAGCATTAGTATGAACTTGGAATTAAATACACTTATATCGGAGTGCAGTGGAAGTCTTTTCATCGTCCAAGTTCATTTTCCCTTTCAATGTTCCTTCGAGACTACTTCAAGTGTACTCAAACAACCAAGTTAGTCTCAAAAAGGTTAAGTTGTAGTTCATCTCCCCCTAAACATGTGCATCATTTGCATATGGACTTGTGAGGTCCGGGGATGACTTGTACAACTTGAGCACCACAAATAAACAATAAATGATGTAAATGCTCAAAGTAACATGATCAAAGGCATGAACCACATGTGTGCTTTAGATCAATCCAAGTTACGCGAATCTAAGACATTTAGCTCACTACGCAACCTGCAAAACCTTTTCTCATTTAAAGGCTTGGTGAAGATATCAGCTAGCTGGTTCTCAGTGCTAATGTGGTAAACATCGATATCTCCCTTTTGCTGGTGGTCTCTCAGGAAGTGATGTCGAATGTCTATGTGCTTAGTGCGGCTGTGTTCAATAGGATTATCCGCTAAACGGATTGCACTCTCATTGTCACATAGGAGTGGGACTTTGCTCAGATTGTAGCCAAAGTCCTGGAGGGTTTGCCTCATCCAAAGCAGTTGTGCACAACACTGTCCTACGACGACATACTCGGCCTCAGCGGTGGATAGGGCAACAAATGTTTATTTCTTGGAACTCCAGGACACCAGGGACCTTCCTAGAAATTGGCACGTTTATGATGTGCTCTTCCTATCAACCTTGCACTCGGCATAGTCAGAGTCTGAGTATCCAATTAAGTCAAAGGTAGACCCCTTTGGATACCAGATCTCGAAGCAAGGCGTAGAAACCTAATACCTAAGAATTCACTTAACGGCCACAAGGTGACATTCCTTAGGGCCGGATTGAAATCTAGCACATATGCATACACTAAGCATAATGTCCGGTCTACTAGCACAAAGATAAAGTAATGAATCCATCATTGACCGGTATGCCTTTTGATCAACGGACTTTCCTTCTTTGTTGAGGTCTAGGTGTCCGTCAGTTCCCATTGGTGTCTTTGCGGGCTTAGCGTCCTTCATCCCAAACCTCTTGAGAAGATCTTGAGTGTACTTTGTTTGGGAGATGAAGGTGCCGTCCTTGAGTTGCTTCACTTGGAATCCAAGGAAGTAGGTCAACTCGCCCATCATCGACATCTCGAACTTTTGCATCATTACCCTGCTAAACTCCTCACAAGACTTTTGGTTAGTAGAACCAAATATTATGTCATCAACATAAATTTGGCAAACAAAAAGATCACCATTACAAGTCTTTGTGAAAAGAGTGGGATCGAATTTCCCAACCTTGAAAGCATTAGAAATAAGAAAATCTCTAAGGCATTCATACCATGCTCTTGGGGCTTGCTTAAGTCCATAGAGCTCCTTAGAGAGCTTATATACATGGTCGGGATACCTGTCATCCTTGAAGCCAGGGGTTGTTCCACGTATACCTCCTCCTTCATTGGTCCATTTAGGAAAGCGCTCTTCATGTCCATTTGAAAAAACTTGAAGGAATGGTGAGCAGCATAGGCTAATAAAATCTGAATTGACTCTAACCTAGCCACAGAGCAAAAGTCTCCTCAAAATCCAAACCTGCGACTTGGGCATAACCTTTTGCCACAAGTCGAGCCTTGTTTCTTGTCACCACTCCATGCTCGTCTTGCTTGTTGCAAAACACCCACTTGGTTCCCACAACGTTTTGCTTTGTACGTGGCACCAGGCTCTAGACTTCATTCCTTTTGAAGTTGTTGAGCTCTTCCTGCATGGCCAACACCCAGTCCGGATCCTGCAAGGCCTCTTCTACCATGAAAGGCTCAATAGAAGAGACAAACGAGTAATGCTCACAAAAATTAGCTAATCGTGAGTGAGTAGTTACTCCCTTGCTGATGTCACCTAGAATCTGATCAACAGGGTGATGTCTTTGGATCGTTGCTCGGACTTGGGTTGGAGGGGCCCGTGGTGCTTCTTTCTCCATAACCTGTTCTTCCTGTGCTCCCCCTTGATCTTGCCCCTCTTCTTGAGGTACCTGTACATCGTCTTGAGTTGGGGGATGCACCATTGTAGAGGAGGAGGGTTGATCTTGTTCTTGTAGTTCCTGTGGTCGTACATCACCTATCGCCATCGTACGCATTTCGGCCGTCGGAACTTCATCTTCATCTATATCATCAAGATCAACTTGCTCTCTTGGAGAGCCATTAGTCTCATCAAATACAATGTCGCTAGAGACATCAACTAATCCCGATGATTTTGAATGTCTACATTTCTTCACCAGAATGTAGCATTTGCTCCCAAATATACGAAAATATGAAACATTTGGTTTGTTACCATTTAGGAGTTCGTAAGAAGTCTTCTTGAGGAGACGGTGCAGATAGAGCCGGTTTATGGCATGGCAAGCTATGTTCACAGTTTCCGACCAAAACCGCTCAGGCGCCTTGTACTCTCCAAGCATCGTTCTTGCCATGTCGATTAGCGTCCTGTTCTTCCTCTTGTAACACCATAAAAGCCATCAACTACTAATAATAAATTTGGTTATTATGTTAAATATGCTAATAATTTTTTAAGTGTTTAATTATTTATTTGCGCTTTGAATCATTTTTCTTTGTATGAGCATGATTGATGATCAGATGTTTTATAGCAATTCTTCTTAAAAAAATCCTAGTAATTAATATAATAATATAATAATTATTAGTCTAAAAATAAATATTTTATTTATATAATTTTGGTGAATTTGTATGAATTTTTAGGCTCTTTAAAAATTCATTTCGCAATTGAAAAAAACTAACCTAACCCTAAGGCCCACTAGGGGGCCCATTTACCCCTAGCGCCGCGCGTGCCCTAGCTGGCTTCTCCAGCCGCCACCACTCTCTACTACTCTCTCCCTATCTCTCCTCTCCCCTAATCTCTCTCTACCCGCATGCTCAGGCCGTCCCTGCGCAGCCGCACCCAGGACACGACCCCGTCCCCAGCCCCACGCGCCCTGGCCGCTCGCCGAGCCCTGCGCCTACTCCCGCTGTAACACCCGGTTTTAAAGGACAAAGCCGGGTGCATCTCATACATGCGATAAGAAGACAACATATATAATAACAGAGTGTATAGAGATAAATATCATAAAACATCAAAGTATTTATTACATAGCGGAAGACTTATTACAAAATAAAGAAATAAATGTAAAACGAACTAAGGATCGTCGGCGCCAATGTCAACTGAGAAACGCCACCTAGATCAGATCAAACTCCTCGCCTCGTGGCTCCTCCTAAACCACCTGTTCTTTTCCTGTGGGGGGGGGGGGTGTGAGACAGCAAGAGTGAGCTCACATACGTTCATAGCTCAACAAGTTGTGGGGAATAATGTGGCATGAACTCACCAAAGGTGGGAGTTCATGTAGTGTAAGGCTAATCAATGAAATAAAGGCTGAGGCTGAGCATTGCTTTTATAAGTTGGTCAAAATTTTATTAGCAATTACTAAGTGTAAGTAAATACCAAACCTTAATAATAGTAAAGAACAGTAATAGTAAAATAATCCCAAATGCGATGCAAATGTCAAATTAAATTTAAGTTCCATAATTAATCATGTGAGGGTCCGAGCCGCTCATGACCGTGAGCACGGCTAGTATACTAGTTTTACACTCTGCAGAGGTTGCGCATCTTTACCCACAAGTCATGTTACCCATCTGCCAAGAGACGGCCAATCCCATACACCTCTACCGAGGAGGCGAGGCAGGGTAACACTACGAGGCCTTTACAAAGTTCCACTAGCTTCAGAAATCCCGCTACAGTTTATAGGAAGCTCCAGTGCAGGGTTCTTGCCTGACCGCCATCGCAGCAAAATCAACCAAGGACCTCCCTACACTGACCACTCCCCTACTGCCCTTGCCCCTTTCGGGTAAGGAAGACCTCCACTAGCTTTCCTAGTTAATCAGCCAAGGGCGTCCCATTAAACCCTTGTGGTAGCACTGTTTTCCCGGGTGGTCGCTCCATGTTCCCATTAATTTAATGATCTTAATATGGACAGTAATAATAACAAGATAATAACAGGATAATCATGAGTAGTGTGCCTCCATACCCAATCCTCATAAAGCAATAGCAAGTACTACCCAAAAATGTTTCATGGGTGAACAAGGTATAGAGGTAATCAAAACTGGGGTAACATAAAAGATCCCATCAAAATTAACCTATGCAGATCATTAAAATTAATAAGAACATGGCTGGGAAAAGTAAGTGATCAAGGGCACAACTTGCCTTCAATGAGCTCCTGCTCAGCTATCTCTACTTGTTGAACCTCAGTTTCCACAGTGGCTTGCTCATCTATTCGCATCAACACAATACATACATAGTATAGCCAAAATCAACATCACACCAAACATATAAATAAAATATACAGTAAAAATCTACACATTAAAATGAAATCATAGGAACTGGAATCACTAAATTTGGAGTTATAGAATTCAAGTTATGAATTTCCTAAGGTTTAATGTGATTAAAATAGGATTAAATGATAAATAAATTTTCTTACTGTTTTCATGTCAAAACAGAGACACTAGGTGATAGAGAATATTATTACAAAATTTTAGAAACTGGAATGGTTCAATTTGGAGCTCTCATGGATTTTCTATGAATTAATTAAGTTCTAGGAATTGTTTTGTATTAAAAATACATTTTCCCAATTCATTTAATCTGATTTACTCTTCTCTGGATGGCGCCTCGATTCCCAGAAAAGCCAGGGGCCCAGGTGCAACTAATCCTAAGACTCAAACGACCCACTAGGTGGACCGCGTGTTAATTCCCTTAAAGCCCGAGGACCCATTTGTTAAACCGATAGGCCGAACGGGGTAGCAGTGGATTTGAGCCGTTCGATCACAGATCGACCGCCTAGATTAGACCCACACATACCACGAACCAGTACGCTATCCCAATCGTCAGATCAAAAATCTACGGCGTGGGTTTTACAAACTCTGGACTCCACCCGTTCCGTCCGATCGAATCGCACGGTCGGGATCACATGCGTGAAAGGGGTACTCCCGGCTACCAATCGGGACTGTCCATTCTTCATCCGACGGCACACGTGTAACCCCCCAATCCCCGCACAGCCGACCGGCGGCGCCGCCCCGGCACACGACGGACCATCGCCGGAGCACACTGAAACCCGGCCCCCAATACTCCAAAATCCAATTAATGCCCTTCTACACAATGCCAGATGAAAAGCGAGACGCAGGGGGGGAGTATTACCGTCTGGTGCGGCCCGAAGCTCACGGCACACGGTGCAGTTCGTCCCCACGGCGGCGAGCGGACGACAGCGGGCAATCACCGGCGCACAGGGCTTCAATCGCGCCAATAGAGGCCGAGGGAACACACCGGAGGTCGCGTAGAAGCACTCAGGACAACAACTCCGACCGTGCCAGCGTCGCAATCGCGAAACCACGGCGGCGGGAACCTCGCAGCGACGACTAACACTCGACGGAGCTGGAGCTTCTTGCGGGTTGTCAGGTAGACCAAGGATGGCGGCTTACTCCACGGTCATATCGGCCGGTTGGTTCGGTACCGAGCGCATGACGACCGGGGAAGTCGCGCGGGTTGTTGAGCAGGGGCCGTTCGGCCATGGCGACAATCGCGCGGAGCAGGGAGCAGCTGGTAAGCGGGGCCTATACGTCATACACATGGAGCGGAAAGGGGCGCAGAGAGAACGCGCAACACGCGATGCGTGGGGCTGACTGCCTGGTCCCACATGGCAGTGACAGAGGGAAGCGCGAGCGTGAGGTGGCTAAGGGGCTGGAAAGTGGGGCCCAGGCGTAAGTGAGCGCCTGCGGTGGAAGTGTGGGCTGCGCGCTGTGGAAGCGGAAGTGGGCCGAATTAGAGTACTGAGGCCCAAATAGCCTTTTATTTTCTTTTCCTTTTTATTCTCTATTTTCTTTTCTCCCTTTTCAAATTCAATTTGAATTCAAATTTAATTCAAACCTTTGTGGCTCATCATTACAGATTATATTGGCGATATTAGAGGTACAAATTCTGTAGATAGTTATTTATATATATTATTTATTATTCATTTCCTTCATCTTTTCTTATTTCCCAAACCCTAATTTCAATTTAGGGTTTAATCCAACTTTTAGGATTATTATTTTCTTATTTTTATCATTACTATTTTATTTAATGCACAAACATATAAACTCCAACATGATGCGTTTTTTTATAATCTGTTTGAATTGATCTCTAAATTTTGTGTATGTTCTTTTTAATATGCAAATGAGACACATCAAATAAGGGAATCACTATATATTCTTTTATACAATTTTGAGTGTTACAAATCCTACCCTCCTTAAAAATAATCTCGCCCTCGAGATTTAAGAAGATCTAGGGAAAAGGTGGGGAAAATCTATGCAAAGCTCTTCTTCTCTTTCCCAAGTTGCTTCATCTTCACCGTGGTGGCTCCATTGCACTTTGCACATCTTTATAACCTTATTCCTCGTAACTCGAGTCAATGTATCAAGAATCTTGATGGGGTACTCAGCATAAGTCAGATCCTCCCGAACACTAAGGTCTTCCATTGATAATTGTTCTTCAGGTACCCTGAGACATTTCTTCAGCTGAGATACATGAAAGACATCATGAACATCTGCGAGATGATCCGGTAACTCCAATTGATATGCAACCTCTCCCACTCGCTTTAAGATTAAGAAGGGTCCAATAAAGCGAGGGGACAACTTTCCTTTGACTTTAAATCTTCTCATACCCCGGAGTGGTGACACCTTCAAATAGACATAATCTCTCTCTTTAAACTCAAGCAGTCTTCTCCGGGTGTCAGCATAGCTTTTCTGCCTGGATTGTGCAGTTCTCAAATTCTCCCTTATTTGCTGAACTTGTTCCTCTGCTTCTTGTATAATCTCAGGCCCAAACAACTGCCTTTCACCAGTTTGATCCCAATACAGTGGAGTCCTGCACTTTCTGCCATATAAAGCCTCAAACGGTGACATCTTCAAACTGGCCTGGTAGCTATTATATGAGAACTCCGCATACAGTAGACTCTTATCCCAACTACCACCATGCTTAAGAGCACAAGCTCTTAACATATCTTCCAGTACTTGGTTGGTCCTCTCAGTCTGCCCATCGGTCTGGGGATGGTAAGCTGAACTAAAATTCAATCTCGTATCCAATGACTCGTGTAACTTCTTCCAATATCGAGAGGTAAACTGTGATCCCCGGTCTGATACAATCTTCTTTGGCACACCATGCAGGCAGACAATCCGTGCCATGTACAACTCTCCCAACTTAGCTCCTGAATAAGTGGTCTTCACTGGAAAAAAGTGGGCTACTTTAGTTAGCCTGTCCACAACCACCCATATAGAATCATATCCAGCAGACGTGCGGGGTAATCCAACAATGAAGTCCATGCCAATCTCTTCCCATTTCCACTCAGGTATCTTCAGTGGATGCAGCAGTCCGGCTGGCCTCTGGTGTTCAGCCTTAACTCTTTGGCATACATCGCACATAGCCACATGTGCAGCCACATCTCTCTTCAATCCATACCACCAATATTTTTGCTTCAAATCCTGATACATCTTAGTACTCCCAGGGTGAATAGAATAAACTGAGTCATGTGCCTCCTTCAAAATGGTTTCCCGAAGACTATCGATATCGGGAACGCAGATCCGACTCTTGAACCATATAGTGCCTAGCTCATCCTCTGTGAACTCTGGGCCTCTACCCTCTGTTATCAGATCCTTGATCTCCTGAATCTTAGCATCACCAATCTGACCTTTACGAATTTCTTGCTCCAAGGTAGGTTCCAATTCAATAGTAACTCCTTCCGTATGTGTAACAATTCCCAGGTTGAGCCTCTCAAAATCTTTGGCTAATTCATCGGGTAGCTGGACAACGAAAGCGGAGTGAACATGCTCCTTCCGACTCAAGGCATCTGCAACCAAATTCGCCTTGCCTGGGTGATAGTGAATCTCCAAATCATAATCCTTAATGAGCTCCAACCAACGGCGTTGCCTAAGGTTGAGATCCTTCTGAGTGAATATATACTTCAAACTCTTATGATCCGTATATACTTGGCACTTAGTTCCCATGATGTAGTGTCTCCAAATCTTAAGTGCATGCACAACGGCAGCCAATTCCAAGTCATGAGTGGGGTAGTTCAATTCATGTTTCCGCAACTGACGAGATGCATAGGCAATCACATGACCTTCTTGCATAAGCACACATCCAAGTCCTTGGCCACATGCATCACAATAAATGTCAAATCCCTTCTGCAGATCTGGCATAACCAATACTGGTGGCGACATTAGTCTCTTCTTCAATTGATCAAAGCTTTCTTGGCACTTCTCATCCCACTTGAATTCTCTTCCTTTCTCCAAAAGCGATGTCATAGGCTTAGCAATTTTAGAGAACCCTTCAATAAATCTCCGATAATATCCTGCGAGTCCCAAGAAACTCCGAATCTCAGTAACTGTAGTGGGCACTTTCCAGTCCATTATCTCCTTCACTTTAGCAGGATCCACTGCTATTCCTCCATTAGAAATAACATGACCAAGGAATGGCACCTTGTCAATCCAAAACTCGCACTTGCTGAACTTAGCGTAGAGTTGATTATCTCGTAACTTCTGTAGCACCAACCTTAGATGTTGTTCATGATCACTTTCATTCCTAGAATAGATCAGAATATCATCGATAAACACCATGACGAATCTGTCCAAATACTCCATAAACACTTTGTTCATCAAATTCATGAAATAAGCCGGTGCATTGGTTAATCCAAATGACATAACAGTAAACTCATATAATCCATATCGGGTTGAGAAAGCCGTCTTAGGAATATCTGAGGGTCTAATCTTCATCTGATGGTATCCCGATCGGAGATCAATCTTCGAGAATACCCTGGCTCCTCTCATCTGATCAAACAAATCCTCAATACAGGGTAATGGATACTTGTTCTTCACCGTGACATCATTGAGTGATCTATAGTCCACACACATCCGTTGCGATCCATCCTTCTTCTGCACAAATAACACCGGTGCTCCCCAAGGTGAGGAACTCGGACGAATATACCCCGCTTCTTGTAACTCAGTTAACTGCTTCTTAAGTTCCTTCAACTCCTCTACAGACATCCTATAAGGCCGTTTAGAAATAGGAGCGGTTCTAGGTAAGAGGTCAATAACAAACTCAACTTCTCTATCAGGTGGCATCCCTGGTAACTCCTCTGGAAAGACATCCGGAAAATCTCTAACCACCCGGATGTTGTCACCAACAAACTCCTCAGGCATAAAGAACATTGCACGCATGGATGAGGAGGTTACTGCAATATTAACTTGAAATCTTTCCCCTTTAGTGGTAGTGAGCTCTACGGTACCTCTACCACATGCTATAACGGCCTTTGCCTTTCTTAGCCATGACATACCAAGGATCAGATCTATACTGCTTGACTCTAATATTATAGCAGTAACTCCAAATTCTCTACCCATAATGGTCAATGTCAATCTACGTGTCATTTGATTCGCCTCAACAGGCCCTTTAGGTGTAATTACTATCATGGGTTTTCTCATATTTAGCAGTGGTATTTCATTTGTGTTGGCATATCTAGCAGACATGAACGAATGTGTAGCACCAGAATCAAATAATATGGTTGCAGGAATTTCATTAACATAAAACATACCAAGTACGATGTCCCCACCATCCGGAGTAGCATCAACGCTGAATTGATTAACCTTGGCAATAGAATATCCCTTGCCAGATCCTGGAGTTTGCTGCCTGTTCTGAACTGGAGTAGTAGCAATCCTCTGTGGGCAGACATTTGCATAATGACCAGTCTTCCCACACTTGAAACAAGTAGTGCCTGAACTCTGTCCTGAAAACTTCGTCGGGGTACCAGTGGGAGTAGCCTGACGAGTAGGTGTCCGTGGAGAGCCCTGTGGAGCATACTGAACTAGGCGTGGTCCTCCTGGTCGAGTCGGTGTACCCTATGGCGGTACGTAGCGGGGACGAACACTGCTGCTACCCTGTCCCTGTGAGATAGCCTTCCTCTTCAAATCACCTAGTTGAACACGCTTGTTTTCAATAGCAAGAGCCTTATCCAGCAGCCTCTGAAATGATGGGAATGTGTGTGCAACCAGTGCATACTGTAGGGGTCCATTAAGTCCTTCAATAAAGTGCTCCTGCTTTCTTTCATCCTCAGCAACTTCCTCTGGAGCATATCTCGACAGCTGAATAAATTTGTCTCTGTACTCGCTGACTGACATGTTACCTTGCTTCAATGACAGAAACTCCTTCTTCTTGATCTTTATCATACCAGCTGGAATGTGGTAGTTCCTAAACTGTGTACTGAACTCTGCCCAAGTGATAGTATCAGCAGCATCATGGGCAGCAGTATAAGAATCCCACCAGTCAGCAGCAGGACCTGTCAGACGACCTGAGGCATAAAGAACTTTCTCTCTGTCTGAGCATTGGGCAATGTTGAGCATCTTCTCAATTGCTTTCAGCCAATCATCTGCATCAAGTGGATCTGGCGAGCTGGCGAAGGTTGGTGGCTTATGACTCATAAACTCCCGGTGCTTATCACGAGGTGGAACTGGTGGTGGTGGTGGAGGCAATGGCACTTGTTGCTGTTGCTGCTGTTGTTGAAGTTGTTGTTGCAGCTGCTGTTGTTGCGCCCTTCTCTCCTGGCGTATCTCCTCTCTCTCCTGGCGTAACTCCTGACGTATATCTTCTCTTTCCTGACGCATCTCCTGGCGTTCTTGCTGCATCTGGGCACGCATATCAGCCATAGTGTCCGCCATTTGCTGCATCACCGCCATCTGAGCAGCAACCAGTGGGTCAACTCCGCCTGGTGGAAGATTCATCTCTGCAGGCTGTGGCTGAGGTTGTCTATATATCCTTCGAGTGTGTCGGTAAGGAGGCAAATCAATTCCACCACCCCTCCTGGTATTGACCATCTGAGTTAGATACGTATGGTAAGAGAGAGCAGTAAACAAGGCAGTAATTACAAATCATGTTACTTTGGGGGACTTATTAGCTAAGCAGATTAATGTTTTACCTACCATAGCTAATTCATTACCTTATAGTGGTACATACTAAGATGTCCATATTTAATACTTCAATCAATCAAAGAAGCAAATCAGACATTTTCCACCAGAACAATCAACCAATATTTTTGATAGAGAAAATAATTTTAATTTTGTCTTAGGCTCCCTATCTCTTAAAAATGTCATAGGGGTAGGAATTCCAAGGTGTGAAATCCATCTTGTCTAAGAGTAGAAAAGGTAAGAATGATCAGAGTAGAACAGTAGAAGGTGAGACAGGATCAAGATAAGTGTAGAAAGAATCAGAGTGAGGTAAGTGTAGAATGAATCAGAATAAGATAAGTAGGTAAGGATTTTGTCCATTTCTATCTAGGTTTCGTCCTACAGTCAACATTCCTTTGATACCACTTCTGTAACACCCGGTTTTAAAGGACAAAGCCGGGTGCATCTCATACATGCGCCAAGAAGACAGCATATATAATAACAGAGTGTATAGAGATAAATGTCATAAAACATCAGAGTATTTATTACATAGCGGAAGACTTATTACAAAATAAAGAAATAAATGTAAAACGAACTAAGGATCGTCGGCGCCAATGTCAACTGAGAAACGCCACCTAGATCAGATCAAACTCCTCGCCTCGTGGCTCCTCCTGAACCACCTGTTCTTTTCCTGTGGGGGGGGGGGGGGGGTGTGAGACAGCAAGAGTGAGCTCACATACGTTCATAGCTCAACAAGTTGTGGGGAATAATGTGGCATGAACTCACCAAAGGTGGGAGTTCATGTAGTGTAAGGCTAATCAATGAAATAAAGGCTGAGGCTGAGCATTGCTTTTATAAGTTGGTCAAAATTTTATTAGCAATTACTAAGTGTAAGTAAATACTAAACCTTAATAATAATAAAGAACGGTAATAGTAAAATAATCCCAAATGCGATGCAAATGTCAAATTAAATTTAAGTTCCATAATTAATCATGTGAGGGTCCGAGCCGCTCATGACCGTGAGCACGGCTAGTATACTAGTTTTACACTCTGCAGAGGTTGCGCATCTTTACCCACAAGTCATGTTACCCATCTGCCAAGAGACGGCCAATCCCATACACCTCTACCGAGGAGGCGAGGCAAGGTAACACTACGAGGCCTTTACAAAGTTCCACTAGCTTCAGAAATCCCGCTACAGTTTATAGGAAGCTCCAGTGCAGGGTTCTTGCCTGACCGCCATCGCAGCAAAATCAACCAAGGACCTCCCTACACTAACCACTCCCCTACTGCCCTTGCCCCTTTCGGGTAAGGAAGACCTCCACTAGCTTTCCTAGTTAATCAGCCAAGGGCGTCCCATTAAACCCTTGTGGTAGCACTGTTTTCCCGGGTGGTCGCTCCATGTTCCCATTAATTTAATGATCTTAATATGAACAGTAATAATAACAAGATAATAACAGGATAATCATGAGTAGTGTGCCTCCATACCCAATCCTCATAAAGCAATAGCAAGTACTACCCAAAAATGTTTCAGGGGTGAACAAGGTATAGAGGTAATCAAAACTGGGGTAACATAAAAGATCCCATCAAAATTAACCTATGCAGATCATTAAAATTAATAAGAACATGGCTGGGAAAAGTAAGTGATCAAGGGCACAACTTGCCTTCAATGAGCTCCTGCTCAGCTATCTCTACTTGTTGAACCTCAGTTTCCACAGTGGCTTGCTCATCTATTCGCATCAACACAATACATACATAGTATAGCCAAAATCAACATCACACCAAACATATAAATAAAATATACAGTAAAAATCTACACATTAAAATGAAATCATAGGAACTGGAATCACTAAATTTGGAGTTATAGAATTCAAGTTATGAATTTCCTAAGGTTTAATGTGATTAAAATAGGATTAAATGATAAATAAATTTTCTTACTGTTTTCATGTCAAAACAGAGACACTAGGTGATAGAGAATATTATTACAAAATTTTAGAAACTGGAATGGTTCAATTTGGAGCTCTCATGGATTTTCTATGAATTAATTAAGTTCTAGGAATTGTTTTGTATTAAAAATACATTTTCCCAATTCATTTAATCTGATTTACTCTTCTCTGGATGGTGCCTCGATTCCCAGAAAAGCCAGGGGCCCAGGTGCAACTAATCCTAAGACTCAAACGACCCACCAGGTGGACCGCGTGTTAATTCCCTTAAAGCCCGAGGACCCATTTGTTAAACCGACAGGCCGAAGGGGGTAGCAGTGGATTTGAGCCGTTCGATCACAGATCGACCGCCTAGATTAGACCCACACATACCACGAACCAGTACGCTATCCCAATCGTCAGATCAAAAATCTACGGCGTGGGTTTTACAAACTCTGGACTCCACCCGTTCCGTCCGATCGAATCGCACGGTCGGGATCACACGCATGAAAGGGGTACTCCTGGCTACCAATCGGGACTGTCCATTCTTCATCCGACGGCACACGTGTAACCCCCCAATCCCCGCACAGCCGACCGACGGCGCCGCCCCAGCACACGACGGACCATCGCCGGAGCACACTGAAACCCGGCCCCCAATACTCCAAAATCCAATTAATGCCCTTCTACACGATGCCAGATGAAAAGCGAGACGCAGGGGGGGAGTATTACCGTCTGGTGCGGCCCGAAGCTCACGGCACACGGTGCAGTTCGTCCCCACGGCGACGAGCGGACGACAGCGGGCAATCACCGGCGCACAGGGCTTCAATCGCGCCAACAGAGGCCGAGGGAACACACCGGAGGTCGCGTAGAAGCACTCAGGACAACAACTCCGACCGTGCCAGCGTCGCAATCGCGAAACCACGGCGGCGGGAACCTCGCAGCGACGACTAACACTCGACGGAGCTGGAGCTTCTTGCGGGTTGTCAGGTAGACCAAGGATGGCGGCTTACTCCACGGTCATATAGGCCGGTTGGTTCGGTACCGAGCGCATGACGACTGGGGAAGTCGAGCGGTTTGTTGAGCAGGGGTCGTTCGGCCATGGCGACAATCGCGTGGAGCAGGGAGCAGCTGGTAAGCGGGGCCTACACGTCATACACATGGAGCGGAAAGGGGCGTAGAGAGAACGCGCAGCGTGCGATGCGAGGGGCTGACTGCCCGGTCCCACATGGCAGTGACAGAGGGAAGCGCGAGCGTGAGGTGGCTAAGGGGCTGGAAAGTGGGGCCCAGGCGTAAGTGAGCGCCTGCGGTGGAAGTGTGGGCTGCGCGCTGTGGAAGCGGAAGTGGGCCGAATTAGAGTACTGAGGCCCAAATAGCCTTTTATTTTCTTTTCCTTTTTATTCTCTATTTTCTTTTCTCCCTTTTCAAATTCAATTTGAATTCAAATTTAATTCAAACCTTTGTGGCTCATCATTACAGATTATATTGGCGATATTAGAGGTACAAATTCTGTAGATAGTTATTTATATATTATTTATTATTCATTTCCTTTATCTTTTCTTATTTCCCAAACCCTAATTTCAATTTAGGGTTTAATCCAACTTTTAGGATTATTATTTTCTTATTTTTATCATTACTATTTTATTTAATGCACAAACATATAAACTCCAACATGATGCATTTTTTTTATAATCTGTTTGAATTGATCTCTAAATTTTGTGTATGTTCTTTTTAATATGCAAATGAGACACATCAAATAAGGGAATCACTATATATTCTTTTATACAATTTTGAGTGTTACACCCGCGCACCAGCCGCACGTCCCTGCACCGAGCGCCCTAGCCCGAGTCGCCCTCTCCCGAGCCGCACGAGCCCTCTCCCGACGACGCGACGCCAGCGCGCCCGAGCGCCCCTGCACCGACCGAGCCGCGACGAGTCCAAGCGCCATGAAGCCGCGCGTCCGTTTGCCTTGCCCATTAATGGTGCGTGAATTTTCCATTTCTTCCTCCCCCATTATTCCCTCCGGTAACCGACGCCATTGACGGTACTTGAAGACCCGCCGGCATCCTTGAAGTCCCTCGGCTGCGCCCCTCGCTCTCCCTGCTCGCCCTATAAAATGCAGCCGCACCTCACCTCGCCTCTCTGCACTCGCTCAAGCTCTTCTTCTCGTCGCACCACCGTCCGCGCTTGCCGTGCAGCGAAGCCGCAAACCGGCCCTGCCAAGAGCTCCCGCGACGACCCTGCGCGACCAAACGGATCGATCGACCGAGCACGCGCCCAGGAAGCCGAGCGCTGCCCGTACGAACGCCGCCAACCCCCTCCGTCGAACCCTTGCCCAAGAACGTCGTCCGCTGCCGAGCCGATCTCAACGTCGTTCTTCCTCTCTCCTGTTCGACATTTCTGTGAGGTAGAAGATGAGCAATATGCAGCTTAGTCTCTATTTTTTTAGAACTCGTTTATATGTTTTCTAGTTCAAAAGAGTTAAATTAGGTCCCTGTGATCCTACGTGATACACCCTAAAGTTTATAGCTAATAGAGGATCTAAACCCTGCATCGTTTTGTTATTTCAAATTTATGTATTTTAGAGTCAGAATCACGTGTAATTTGAATTATTAGCTTCATATGTAGGTGATAAAATATTTTTATCTAGTATCTTTGCTATCTTTTATATTTGTGTATTTTAATTTGAATATAGTAGTTGAGAATTAATTTAAATGAAGGTTCTAGAAAATTTAAGTCAAAGGAAAATATAACTCCAGTAACTTATAGTTAGCTGTAGTAAATAGAGGTTTAGACTATTAATCTGAAAGTGTTGAAACGGTTGAACTACTGATCATGGCAACCATAGTTTAAATAGTAGCTTAATATAAGTTATCTAATGACCCTTAGGTTATGTCTTTTAAATATTATTATAGTGTCGTGATGTAGATTTGCAAATGAAAAGTTCAAAAGGGAATATTACCCACATCCTTTCCAGTAGAAATACAAAAATTAATTAGTTAATTTTCTAGATTCTACAAAGTTTGAATTAGCGCCATATTTATGTATTTTTAAATGAATCCATATAGTATATACTTCCATAGTCAATTTGCCATATAGGTTCCTCTAGTGTATTCTCGAGACTAAATTATTAGTAGTTTACCTCGTAGCAAATGAGACGATCGTCGATATGGATAGATTTATGTTATAATTACAAATCAAGTTTTATTTTTAGACGTCTTCCTTTTATATGTATGATTTGTAAAGAGTATGTTTCATTGTTTGTTGAATGGTGTGTGTTTATTTATTAGTGAATGATTTCTTTTGTATGTACGATATGTGAATCGTTATTAGAAGCTGATTGTGTGGTAGAGGATTCGAATACGTTCGAGGATGACCTGCAAGACGCTTTTAAGCAAGGCAAGTGAATTCTCCCTCTGCATATTCTTTTTGTACCCAATCAATACATATAATAATGTTTACTTTTTGATATACTGCATAATTTGATGGGTTTTGTAACACCCGGTTTTAAAGGACAAAGCCGGGTGCATCTCATACATGCGCCAAGAAGACAACACATATAATAACAGAGTGTATGGAGATAAATGTCATTAACATCAGAGTACATATTACATAGCGGAAGACTTACAAAAATAATAAAAGATAAATATAACACGAACTAAGGATCGTCGGCGCCAATGTCGACTGAGAAACGCCACCTAGATCGAGTCAACTCCTCGCCTTGAGGCTCCTCCTGAAACACCTGCTCTTCTCCTGTGGGGGGGGGGTGTGAGACAGCAAGAGTGAGCTCACATACGATCATAGCTCAACAAGTCGTGGGGAATAATGTGGCATGAACTCACCAAAGGTGGGAGTTCATGTAGTGTAAGGCTGATCAATGGAATGAAGGCTGAAGCTGAGCATTGCTTTTATAAGTTGGTCAAAATTTTATTAGCAATTACTAAGTGTAAGTAAATACCAAACCATAGTAATAATAAGTAAAAGTAATAATAAAATAATCCCAAATGCAATGAAATGACAGATTAAGTTTAAGTTCCATAAATTAATCATGTGAGGGTCCGAGCCGCTCTTGACCGTGAGCACGGCTAGTATACTAGTTTTACACTCTGCAGAGGTTGCGCATCTTTACCCACAAGTCATGTTACCCATCTGCCAAGAGATGGCCAATCCCATACACCTCTACCGAGGAGGCGAGGCAGGGTAACACTACGAGGCCTTTACAAAGTTCCACTAGCTTCAGACTACCCGCTACAGTTTATGGGAAGATCCAGTAAAGGGTTCCTGGCTGATAGCCATCGCAGCAAAATCAACCAGGGACCTCCCCGCACTGACCTCTCCCCTACTGCCCTTGCCCCTTTCGGGTAAGGTAGCCCTCCCCTAGCTTTCCTAGTTAATCAGCCAAGGGCGTCCCATTCCACCCTTGTGGTAGCACTGTTTTCCCGGGTGGTCGCTCCATGTTCCCATTAACATAATGATCTTAACATGAACAAGGAATAATAAAACAGATAACAATAAACAATATAACAATGAGTGATGAATATCTCTATACCCAAATCCACATAAAGCAATAGCATGTACTACCCAAAACTTTAGTAGTAAAACCAGTGGTGAAGCAAGGTATAAAGATAGTCAAATCTAGGGTATCCTATTGGGTCCCAGCAAAATTATCCTATGCAGATCATTATGAATAATAAGAACATGAATGGGTAAAAGAAGTGATCAAGGGCACAACTTGCCTGGCACTTGAGAATCCAGGTACCAACTTGCTTTTCAGATGACACGTGTCCTCGCGCTAGTCGAAGCAATACAAGCAAACATGGTATATACAAAATTAACATCACACCAAACATAAGAATATACTGCATAATAATGATCTACACGTTGCTGCGAGACTAACGCAACTTGAATGGATCAAATCGGAGTTAAAACGGAGGAGATACGAATTTCCTAAGGTTTTATGTATTTCATACGAGATTAATTGAGTAATCAATTCTAGTATGATTTTCATGTTATAACAGTGTTATTATGTGATGAACAATATTATTATAAAATTATAGGAACTGGAATGGACTAAAAAGGATTTAATATGAATTCCCTATGATTTATACAAGTTTCTACCATTATTTTTGTATTAAAAATCTATTTTCCAATTCATTTAATCTGATTTACACTTCTCTGGATGGCGCCTCAATTTTCAGAAAGTCCAGGGGGTTCTGGGTAAAACTCCTGCGACTCAGGGAACAGTGTAAAGGATGGCGGGTTGATTAAATGGAAGGCCAGGGGCCTAAACGCTAAATTGGCCGGCCGAAGGGGTACAGGCGGACGTTGATCGTTCGATCCCAAACCGACGAGCAAGATTAAATCATCGCGTTATAAAACAGATAACCCGCCCCGCTCGTCCGATCCGTAATCAACGGTCCAGGATGCTCGAAGCCAAGGTGCCACCCAGATCTAATCGTGTGCGTCCGTTGTGGATCCAACGGCCCAGGCGCCGTCTTCCTCCCCCGCGCAGCATACCACCCGAGCAGGGCCACCGCGCGGCGGCGAGCTCATCGCGTCAGCCAATCCGCCCAACCCGAGCACCATTCTCCAATTCACTCAACCCTCGCCAAATCGATGACTCGCTGAATCATATTCCTCAACCAATTTCATCCGCCATTAGGCACAGGACCCTGCCCACGGCACCCTGCGGTTGAACGGCGATGAGACAACCACGGTGACAAATTCACAGCACCACCGTTGCCCCCGTTCGATACTAAGCGGTGTGAAACGCAAATAAGCATGCAGTGAATGGATTAAGGGAAAGCATACCACGTAGGAGGAAGTGCTTCGTTACCGCGGCGACGAGCGGAGGATTCGCACGCCTGGCACGAAGCAATGGCCGATTGGTGACGCCGTGAATACACCGACGAGGGATTACCTCACCACCACACACTCCTGTATCTTGGACACACGACGGAAGCGATCCCCACGGTCCGGCGAAGCGCCCTGGAGTACTCCCGTAGGCGGGCCTCTCCACCCAGACCGCACGCTGCCCAAATTACAAGCTCACCGGGGCGATTTCGACGGCGCGGCCTACCAGGTGGATGAGGGGAAAGGGGTTGCGGGTTCTGGTTGGTCTTATACCCGGTCCCATGCTCGGTCACGGCGCAACGGTGAGCTCCGATCCTGGCGGGCACAGCAAGGTTGGCGCGGCTTTGGCGGAGAAGATGAAGACTAAGTCTGCCGCCAGGTCCTAGATGTCAGTGACAAGGCAAGGGAGAGAGCAGATGACCAATAGGGCCCACACGTCGGCTGCAGAGTGAGAGGGCGCGGGATGAGACATGGGCTGCGCGGAAGCCATCCCTTACTGGGCCAAATTGAGGAGTTTTGGCCCATGAGACTAGTTTTGTTTTATTCTTTTTCTGTTATCTTTTCCTTTCTATTTTTTTTTTTTACTCCAATTTGAATTCAAATTTTGAATCAGACTTAGACCAAATTTATTCCCAAATCATATGGTGAAGTAAAAGTACAAGTTTTTAGAGATATAATTATATTATTTATATCTTTATATATATATATATATCATCTCTCCTCTTCTCATTTTCAAAAAACCCTAGGTTCAATTTAGGATTTAATCCAACTTTTAGGATTATTAACTTCTTTTTATTATCAATTATTCTTATTATTTGGTTTAATGCACAAACATATAAAACTCCAACAAGATGCTCTTTATTTTGTTTTAGAATCTTTTGTTTGGGTTAAATCCTCTCAATTACATGTATGCTCTTTTTTTTTTTTTATGTTGCAAATAAGACACATAAAATGAGAATAACTCTCTATTATTCTTTGTATACAATTTTGAGTATTACAAATCCTACCCCCCTTAAAAATAATCTCGTCCTCGAGATTTAAGAAGGACTAGAGAAAAGATGGGGGAAGTCTATGCGAAGCTCTTCTTCTCTCTCCCAAGTAGCTTCATCTTCACCATGATGGCTCCATTGTACTTTGCACATCTTTATACCTTATTTCTTGTAACTCGAATCAAAGTGTCAAGAATATTAATGGGGTACTCCGTGTAAGTCAAATCGCCCTGAACACTGAGCTCTTCCATTGGTAAATGTTCTTTAGAGACACGGAGACACTTCTTCAGTTGAGGTACATGGAACACATTATGCACATCCAATATATTAGTAGGTAGCTCGAGTTGGTATGCAATCTCCCCAACTCGCCTAAAAACTCTGAATGGTCCAATAAAGTGAGGGGACAATTTGCCCTTGACTTTGAATCTCCTCATTCCACAAAGTGGTGAAACCTTGAGGTACACATGATCACCTTCCTCAAACTCCGGTGGTCTTCCTCTATTATCAGCGTAGCCCTTCTGCCACTTGAATATGTTTAGGTCCAAAGAATTGTCTTCCTCTAGTCTGGTCCAAAATAGAGGAGTCCTGCATTTCCTGCCATATAGAGTCTCGAACTGTGACATCTTCAGACTGGCCTGAGAACTCAGCATAAGGTAGATTCTTGTCCACTACTACCTTGCTAAAGGGCATAAGCTCTCAACATCTCTTCCAATACTTGGTTAGTCCTTTTAGTCTGTCCATCAGTCTGAGGATGGTAGGTTGTGCTAAAATTCAACTTCGTATCCCTATTCTCATGAAAACTTTTCCAAAAATCTGGAGGTAAACTGTGATCCTCTATCCAACATGATCTTCTTCGGTACCCCGTGTAGGGACACCATTTGAGCCATATATGACTCAGCCAATTGAGATCACTTATAGGTAGTCTTGATCGGAAGGAAAATGAGTCACTTTGGTCAGTCTATCCATAAGAACCCCTATAGAATCATATCCTTTAGAGGTGCGAGGCAATCCAGTAATAAAATCCATATCAATCTCTTCTTACCCCCACCTGGACATCTTTGGTGGGTGTAATAGTCCAGCTAGTCTTTGGTGATCGGTCTTAACTCTTTGGCACACATCGCACATAACCACATGTGCAGCCATATCTCTCTTCAATCTCTACCACCAGGACTTATACTTCAAATCCTGATACATCTTCGTACTACCAGGATGAATAGGATAATCCAAGTCATGGGCTTCCTTTTGAATAGTCTCACGAAGGCTGTCAATCTCAGGAACACATATCCTATCCTTGAACCATACGGTGCCTTGCTCATCTTCCGTGAATTCCGGAACTCGATCTTCAGTAATCAGATCCTTAATCTCTTGTATCTTAGCATCACCAAATTGTCCTTTGCAGATCTCTTGCTCCAAAGTAGTTTCCACATCAATAGTAACTCCCTCAGTATGAGCGACTATCCCCAGGTTAAGTCTCCTGAAGTCATCAACAATCTCATCGGGTAGCTGGGCAACAATAGCTGCATGAACATGCTCCTTTCGACTCAAGGCATCTGTAACCAAATTTGCCTTGCCCGGGTGATAGTGAATTTCCAAATCATAATCCTTAATAAGCTCCAACCAACGGCGTTGCCTAAGGTTGAGATCCTTCTAAGTGAATATATACTTTAAACTCTTATGACCCGTATATACTTGGCACTTCTCATCCCACTTGAATTCTCTTACCTTCACCAAAAGCGAGGTCATAAGCTTAGCAATCTTAGAAAATCCTTCATTAAATCTCCAATAATATCCTGCAAGTCCCACAAAACTTCGGTCCTCCGTAACCGTAGTGGGTATGCTCCACACCACTATCTCCTTGACTTTAGCAGGATCCACTAATATCCCTACATTAGAAATGATATGTCCAAGAAATGGCACCTTGCCAATCCAAAACTCGCATTTACTGTACTTGGCGTAGGGCTAATTATCTCAAAGCTTCTGTAGCACCAACCTTAGATGTTCTTCATGGTCACTCTCATTCTTAGAATAGATAAGAATATCGTCGATGAACACCACGACGAATCTTGTCCAAATACCCCAAAAACCTCTTATTCATCAAATCCATAAAGTAAGCTGGTGCATTAGTTAATCCAAACGACTTAACGATGAACTCATATAATCCATATCGAGTCGAGAAAGCCGTCTTAGGAATATCTGATGGTCCAATCTTCATCTGATGGTATCCCGATCGGAGGTCAATCTTCGAGAGTACCCTGGCTCCTCTCATCCGATTAAATAAATCCTTAATGCGGGGTAACAGAAACTTGTTCTTCACAGTGACATCATTAAGGGACCTATAATCCACGCACATCCCTTGCAATCCATCTTTCTTCAAACAAAACTGGTGCTCTCCAAGGTGAAGACTCGGACGAATGTACCCAGCCTCTTGCAACTTTGTTAAGTGCTTCTTGAGTTCTTTTAACTCCTCTACAGACATTCTATACTACTTGGCTCCAATATTATAGCAGTAACTCCAAATTCTCTACCCATAATGGCCAATGTCAATCTACGTGTCATTTGATTCACCACGACAGGCCCTTTAGGTGTAATTACTCTCATGGGTTTTTCTCGTATTGTCCAACACATTTGCACAAACCCAAAATCTCAGCATGACGCTTAATTTTATTAGCAACTCATGGGGACAAATAGACCTTTTTATTCCTCCTAAAATAGTATCATACCGAATTACTAACTAAAGGATCATGTAGATCCTACAAATAGTAGTAATTTATATATATGTTTATGTAGCTTGTTGGAGCTGGTGGTGGTGGAGATGGTGGTTGCTCTTGCTGTTGTCTCTCCAACCGTGATTGCCTTATTTCTTGCTGTATCTCCAGACGGGCCTGACGTATTTCCTCGCGTTCTTGTCTTATCTGGCTTTGCATTTCGGTCATCATGTCTGTCAATTGCTGTATTACCAGCCTTTGGGTTGCGATCACTTGCTCGGTTTCAACAGGTGGGGGATTTGGAGGATTCATTTCTGTTTGCTGTTGAGTGACAATCTTTCCTTTCCTGGTATTGACCATCTGAGTTAGATACATAAGGTAAGAAAGAGCAGCAGACAAGGCAGTAATTACAATCATGTTATTTTGGGGGACTTATTTGCTAAGTAGATTAGTGTGTCATCTACTAAAGCTAATACAATATATTATAGTGGTACATGCTAAAATGTCCATCTATAATAATTCAATCAATCAAAGAAGCAAATCAGGCATTGATCATCAGAACAATCAAGCAACATTTTTGAATAGAGAAAATAGTTTTAATTTTGTCTTAGGTTCCCTATCTCTTAGAAATGTCATAGGGGTAGGGATTCCAAGGTTTGAAATCCATCTTGTCTTAGAGTAGAAAAGGTAAGAATGATCAGAGTAGAACAGTAGAAGGTGAGACAGGATCAAGATAAGTGTAGAAAGAATCAGAGTAAGGTGAGTGTAGGATGAATCAGAATGAGATAAGTAGGTAAGGGTTTGTCCAGTCTATCTAGGTTTCGTCCTACAGTCAACATTGCTCCGATACCACTTCTGTAACACCCGGTTTTAAAGGACAAAGCCGGGTGCATCTCATACATGCGCCAAGAAGACAACACATATAATAACAGAGTGTATGGAGATAAATGTCATTAACATCAGAGTACATATTACATAGCGGAAGACTTACAAAAATAATAAAAGATAAATATAACACGAACTAAGGATCGTCGGCGCCAATGTCGACTGAGAAACGCCACCTAGATCGAGTCAACTCCTCGCCTTGAGGCTCCTCCTGAAACACCTGCTCTTCTCCTGTGGGGGGGGGGTGTGAGACAGCAAGAGTGAGCTCACATACGATCATAGCTCAACAAGTCGTGGGGAATAATGTGGCATGAACTCACCAAAGGTGGGAGTTCATGTAGTGTAAGGCTGATCAATGGAATGAAGGCTGAAGCTGAGCATTGCTTTTATAAGTTGGTCAAAATTTTATTAGCAATTACTAAGTGTAAGTAAATACCAAACCATAGTAATAATAAGTAAAAGTAATAATAAAATAATCCCAAATGCAATGAAATGACAGATTAAGTTTAAGTTCCATAAATTAATCATGTGAGGGTCCGAGCCGCTCTTGACCGTGAGCACGGCTAGTATACTAGTTTTACACTCTGCAGAGGTTGCGCATCTTTACCCACAAGTCATGTTACCCATCTGCCAAGAGATGGCCAATCCCATACACCTCTACCGAGGAGGCGAGGCAGGGTAACACTACGAGGCCTTTACAAAGTTCCACTAGCTTCAGACTACCCGCTACAGTTTATGGGAAGATCCAGTAAAGGGTTCCTGGCTGATAGCCATCGCAGCAAAATCAACCAGGGACCTCCCCGCACTGACCTCTCCCCTACTGCCCTTGCCCCTTTCGGGTAAGGTAGCCCTCCCCTAGCTTTCCTAGTTAATCAGCCAAGGGCGTCCCATTCCACCCTTGTGGTAGCACTGTTTTCCCGGGTGGTCGCTCCATGTTCCCATTAACATAATGATCTTAACATGAACAAGGAATAATAAAACAGATAACAATAAACAATATAACAATGAGTGATGAATATCTCTATACCCAAATCCACATAAAGCAATAGCATGTACTACCCAAAACTTTAGTAGTAAAACCAGTGGTGAAGCAAGGTATAAAGATAGTCAAATCTAGGGTATCCTATTGGGTCCCAGCAAAATTATCCTATGCAGATCATTATGAATAATAAGAACATGAATGGGTAAAAGAAGTGATCAAGGGCACAACTTGCCTGGCACTTGAGAATCCAGGTACCAACTTGCTTTTCAGATGACACGTGTCCTCGCGCTAGTCGAAGCAATACAAGCAAACATGGTATATACAAAATTAACATCACACCAAACATAAGAATATACTGCATAATAATGATCTACACGTTGCTGCGAGACTAACGCAACTTGAATGGATCAAATCGGAGTTAAAACGGAGGAGATACGAATTTCCTAAGGTTTTATGTATTTCATACGAGATTAATTGAGTAATCAATTCTAGTATGATTTTCATGTTATAACAGTGTTATTATGTGATGAACAATATTATTATAAAATTATAGGAACTGGAATGGACTAAAAAGGATTTAATATGAATTCCCTATGATTTATACAAGTTTCTACCATTATTTTTGTATTAAAAATCTATTTTCCAATTCATTTAATCTGATTTACACTTCTCTGGATGGCGCCTCAATTTTCAGAAAGTCCAGGGGGTTCTGGGTAAAACTCCTGCGACTCAGGGAACAGTGTAAAGGATGGCGGGTTGATTAAATGGAAGGCCAGGGGCCTAAACGCTAAATTGGCCGGCCGAAGGGGTACAGGCGGACGTTGATCGTTCGATCCCAAACCGACGAGCAAGATTAAATCATCGCGTTATAAAACAGATAACCCGCCCCGCTCGTCCGATCCGTAATCAACGGTCCAGGATGCTCGAAGCCAAGGTGCCACCCAGATCTAATCGTGTGCGTCCGTTGTGGATCCAACGGCCCAGGCGCCGTCTTCCTCCCCCGCGCAGCATACCACCCGAGCAGGGCCACCGCGCGGCGGCGAGCTCATCGCGTCAGCCAATCCGCCCAACCCGAGCACCATTCTCCAATTCACTCAACCCTCGCCAAATCGATGACTCGCTGAATCATATTCCTCAACCAATTTCATCCGCCATTAGGCACAGGACCCTGCCCACGGCACCCTGCGGTTGAACGGCGATGAGACAACCACGGTGACAAATTCACAGCACCACCGTTGCCCCCGTTCGATACTAAGCGGTGTGAAACGCAAATAAGCATGCAGTGAATGGATTAAGGGAAAGCATACCACGTAGGAGGAAGTGCTTCGTTACCGCGGCGACGAGCGGAGGATTCGCACGCCTGGCACGAAGCAATGGCCGATTGGTGACGCCGTGAATACACCGACGAGGGATTACCTCACCACCACACACTCCTGTATCTTGGACACACGACGGAAGCGATCCCCACGGTCCGGCGAAGCGCCCTGGAGTACTCCCGTAGGCGGGCCTCTCCACCCAGACCGCACGCTGCCCAAATTACAAGCTCACCGGGGCGATTTCGACGGCGCGGCCTACCAGGTGGATGAGGGGAAAGGGGTTGCGGGTTCTGGTTGGTCTTATACCCGGTCCCATGCTCGGTCACGGCGCAACGGTGAGCTCCGATCCTGGCGGGCACAGCAAGGTTGGCGCGGCTTTGGCGGAGAAGATGAAGACTAAGTCTGCCGCCAGGTCCTAGATGTCAGTGACAAGGCAAGGGAGAGAGCAGATGACCAATAGGGCCCACACGTCGGCTGCAGAGTGAGAGGGCGCGGGATGAGACATGGGCTGCGCGGAAGCCATCCCTTACTGGGCCAAATTGAGGAGTTTTGGCCCATGAGACTAGTTTTGTTTTATTCTTTTTCTGTTATCTTTTCCTTTCTATTTTTTTTTTACTCCAATTTGAATTCAAATTTTGAATCAGACTTAGACCAAATTTATTCCCAAATCATATGGTGAAGTAAAAGTACAAGTTTTTAGAGATATAATTATATTATTTATATCTTTATATATATATATATATCATCTCTCCTCTTCTCATTTTCAAAAAACCCTAGGTTCAATTTAGGATTTAATCCAACTTTTAGGATTATTAACTTCTTTTTATTATCAATTATTCTTATTATTTGGTTTAATGCACAAACATATAAAACTCCAACAAGATGCTCTTTATTTTGTTTTAGAATCTTTTGTTTGGGTTAAATCCTCTCAATTACATGTATGCTCTTTTTTTTTTTATGTTGCAAATAAGACACATAAAATGAGAATAACTCTCTATTATTCTTTGTATACAATTTTGAGTATTACAGGTTTTACCTAATTAAAGATTTCCTAGATTTACCAACTTTATTCCTTGTTTACCCTGGGAAAATTATTAAGCTTTGCAAATTTGTGCTACCGCTCCACTTAATAACTTTTATTGCACTCATTAATTGATATTAATGTTCCGATAATGAAATTGGCAATTATGACATTAACCCGATGGTTAAAAAACATTATTTCAAATTAATTGGAACATGGAGTGACCACCCAGGATAACAGTGCAACCACGAGTGCTATCATGGATCTGGCTTTGGTAATTAGCTTTATATGCTTAGTGCCTGGTAACCTTACCGAAATTTGGGCAAGAGGGGGAGCGGTGGTGTTGGCAGTCCACGTTAACATGGGGACGTATTCTTGGCTAAGGTACCTCAGCTAGGGGGCCTTCACCATCGACTTTAGAAACCTTAGCGGGTTGCTTGGTATTAAGTGTATTTTGTGAAAGCCTCATAATGGATCCCTAGCCATTCACCTCGGTAGTGTTTAAGGGTCCGATCAACCCAGGCTAGATGGGATACATGGTTTGTGGGTAAAGTTGTACCACCTCTGCAGAGTGTAAAACTGATATATCAGTCGTGCTCCCGGTTAAGAGCAGCCTGGACTCCTCACATGATAATTGAACTTGAAGATGGAAATAAATTGAGATCCGATGATCTGCCAATGGTTCGCTTAAGTGGTTTCATTTAAGTGTTTTTTGTATATTCATATTCCTTTGTTTAAATGGGATACATGGGATTCACACTTATTAGTAAGACAGGTATTGTTAATAAAATGTTGACCAACTAAAATGCTTACTGCTCAACCTTAGCCTCACCTTGTTATGCCTGCATTAATTTTCCCCCCACTTGCTGAGCCCCGACCATAAGTGAGCTCACCCTTGCTAATATTTTGATCAGAGGGTGATGCTGGAGACTTTGATGGAGATTTTGACGACGATGAATTCTAAGTCTAACGATGCGCTGGTCATCTTCCTGTGGGAGATTGCCCATGTTATTTAAATTAAGCCTTACTTTGATGTGATACTTGTTAAAGATATAATTGCTCAGATGATGTAATAAAGTATTCTACTCTCTTTATGCCTTTATTGCATTGTCTTTTGATATATTACACTTGTGACATCAACATATGTGTGGAAATGGATCTTGACACACATATGGTATGCGCTCGGTTCTACCCCCTGGAACCGGGTGTGACAGAAGTGGTATCAAAGCTATTCTGACCTTAGGTCGTTAGACTAGTTAGAAATGGAAAGCCTAGTTTGTTCAAAACTTGCTAATTTCATTCTTATAAATTATTTTATCAGCCTTACCTCTTTAAAAATTTCAACTGAGTTGACATTTCTCTTGTAAATGGTTCGTACTCTCCAAACTACCCATGTCAACACCAGCTACGCCCCTCTGCCCCGGCAAATCCTTGTCTACCTAGTGGTAGTCGAGGAAGTTTCGGTGGATCTCCCTCACATCCGAGTGGAGAATGTAGTCATCCTGGAGGACAGCTCGGAGGAACAGCTGCCGACGCCCACCCCATTGGCAGAGTCACTAGCCTTCGCAGCTAGGTCATCGACATCGGCACCGCCAGCACCAGTCGTCCAAGCTCCTGCACCCAGAGGCGACGACCCCGACGACTCTGGGGACGACGATGACAAGGATGACGACGACGACGAAGGAGGAGACGAACACATCAACGAAGAAGCTGACTACGCCCAGCAGGACTACTTCATGGGGTTTGGTCTAGTTGTCGAACATTACACATCAATGTTCGAGACGGGGCACTTTCCCAACCTGCTGCAAGACGTGTTGCACGCGCTAGGCACCTACGTCTGCCCCCTGTACGAAAGAAGGCGAGTGAGCGAGCCTCCCCGGGCTTGCTACTACATCACTCGCATCCACATCAGGGTGATGGATGCAGGGGATAGGGGATTTAGGACTCTGTCTGCTCATGAGTCCCTGACACCACTATCCACCTACGCTGCCTCGGTCAGCGATGCTGCCAGACAGACCCTATGGTCGCTTAGCCACACCTACCTGCAGCAGCTGCAGGACACGAGGTTCAGGCATCTTCCTCTACGTCTGAGTGGAGGAAGCCAGACTAGCATCGTCCCAGGTGAAGCTGGTGAGGATCGCCTCAACACCCTAGCTGGTGTAGTGGCCGGTCTCAACACCGACCTAGACAGTACCACCCTGGATCTCTCTAGGGTGCACTTGGAGCTGGAGAATGCCCATGCCAGGATTGCAGCCCTGGAAGCCCAACTTCAAGGAATGGATTCGCCCGAAGCTCAGGTCCCCACCATGGCGTTGTCTCCTCCCCACAAGAGGCTGCGCTATGGGGAGCCCGGATCCATCACTAGGCTGCTTTAAGTGTTTTAAGTTATGATGTAATAAGTTAGTCTTCGCGTCAGATGTTGAAGACTCTTTTAATTTATCTTATTAATAAATAACAACCATGTGATGGTGTTGGTTGACATGTTTGAGTTGGATTTTTGTTTGAGTGCAATGGTCTTATGGAATGATGGCCATAAGAGCATATAAAAAATAAACTTAGGATATTCCCCTCTAGAATCTTTTCTACTCCTCACTTTTCTAAGGATTTCACTTCCTAACCAATCACATGGTGAACGCTTGTCAAGGACCCAACAACAACCGGAACCAGCGTGGTCAACAGATACCACCACCACCACCGAACCCCAACATGGAACAGTTCATCGCTGCCCAGATGCAGTTACTACAAGGTCTTACTGCAACTGTTCAACAGATTCAGCAGAACTAGCTGAATCAACAGCATCAGCAACAACAGCAGAACGCACCCCCGGCCAGAGATAAGCACCGGGATTTTATGAGTCGTCACCCGCCAACATTCTCCCATGAGGTTGATCCTTTGGATGCCGATGACTGGCTCAAGGTCATTGGAAAGAAGTTGGACATCACCCAGTGCAACGATCGGGAGAAGGTCTTGTACGCCTCGGGAAGACTCGAGGGAGCCGCGTCCGACTGATGGGATGCCTTCACAGCGGCACACCCCAACACAGATACAATAACCTGGTAGGAGTTTCAAACAAACTTCCGCACTCACCATATTCCCTCGGGAATTATGAAGTTGAAGAAGAAGGAATTCCTTTCCCTTACTCAAGGGAATATGACGGTTAGTGAGTATCGTGATCGCTTCACTCAGCTTTCACGCTACGCACCGAAAGAAGTGGACACAGATGAGAAGCGCCAAGAGCGTTTCCTAGAAGGACTGATTGGACCTCTAAACTATCAACTTCAGAGTCATACCTTCCCCAATTTCTAGACTCTGCTGAACAAGGCAATTGGCCTTGAAAGTAAAAGAAGGGAATTGTCTAACCACAAAATAAAATTCCAAGGTCAGTCCAGCAGGAACACCCGCCCGAACAACGCTCAAGGTTCACAGTTTCGCTCTGGAAATCAGGGTGGAAACAATTATCAGATGCAACGCTCTGGACAACAAGGCCAGAGAAATAATCAAAGTCAGAACCAGCAAAGAAGCAACTCTCAGACCAACCAGAGGTCTGGTGGGAGTTCACAGAATCGTCAAGGTGGCACCGTAAACGCGCAGGCCAGAAGCAACAACTCACCAGTCCAACCCAATGGCTGTTTCAAGTGCGGTGAGCTGGGCCACTATGCTAACAACTGCCCAAGGCACAACCAGCAGACACCTCAGAGGAGCAATACTCAGAGGAATGACCAGAACACCCCCGCTTGTGGATCTGCACAGAACAAGACTCCACAGAACCAGAGTAGAGGAAGGGTCAATCGCGTCACCGCAGAATTAGTACCTGAGGATGCCGACATAGTGTATGGTATGTTCTTTGTTAACTCCATACCTGCATCAGTTTTATTTGACTCTGGAGCATCGCATTTGTTTATAACTGAGTCATTTGTGGAAAAACATAACATACCAAAGTACCCTCTTAAGAAGATATTACATATTAGTTCATCGGGAGGTGACATGAAGGCCACACACTCATGCCCCCATGTTAATCTCAAGATTCAGGGAATAGATTTTTCAGTCAACCTAGTGGTCCTAGGATCCAATGGTATTGATGTGATTCTTGGATGCAATTGGTTGAAGAGTTGTGATGGAGTGATACAGTGTGCCAACATAACAATTACGTTGACAAGTCCTCAAGGTGAAAGAGTTCAAGTTAGCACAGACATGTCAACAAATGCAAAAGGGAAGACAATGATAAATCAGTTGGAAGAAAAGCCCTTGGAAAATATCAAGATAGTGTGTGAGTACCAAGACGTATTTCCGGAGGAATTACCAGGTATGCCACCTGACCGTGATATAGAGTTTTCTATTGAATTATTACCCAGAACTGCACCGATCTCGAAAAGACCTTATAGAATGGATGTCAAAGATTTAGTAGAACTGAAGAAACAAATAGAAGAATTACTAGAAAAAGGTTTCATTCGCCCAAGTTCATCCCCTTAGGGAGCCCCAGTTCTATTTGTGAACAAGAAGGATGGTTTGAGGAGAATGTGCGTTGATTATAGAAGTTTGAATGAAGTAACCATCAAGAATAAATACCCACTACCTCGGATTGAAGATTTATTTAATCAGATGAAGGGAGCTAAGATATTCTCGAAGATAGATCTAAGATCGGGATATCATCAGTTAAAGATTCGAGCGGAAGATGTACCGAAGACAGCCTTCACGACGAGATATGGATTATATGAGTTTTTGGTCATGTCGTTTGGACTGACTAATGCACCAGCATACTTTATGAACTTGATGAATAAAGCATTCATGGAATATTTGGATCAGTTTGTGGTCTATTCATTGACGACATACTGATATATTCTTCGAGTGAAGAAACACATGAAGATCATCTAAGGCTAGTCCTACAAAAGCTTCGTGACAACCAACTGTACGCAAAGTTCTCGAAGTGTGATTTTTGGCTTAAGGAAGTTGCTTTCTTAGGGCATGTCGTTACCGATGGTGGAATTAAAGTGGACCCAGGAAAAATAAGTGAGATACTAGATTGGAAGCAACCAAAGGATGCGTCCAAAATCAGAAGTTTTCTTGGATTGGCAGGATACTATAGAAGATTTATTGAAGGTTTTTCCAAGTTAGTGAAACCTCTTACCTCTCTACTGGAGAAAGGTAAAGAGTTCAAGTGGGATGAAGCTTGCCAGAATTGTTTTGAAGAACTCAAAAAAAGGTTAACCACTGCACCAATATTGGTAATGCCAGACATTCACAAGGGATTTGATGTGTATTGCGATGCATCACACCTTGGACTTGGATGTGTGCTAATGCAAGAAGGAAAAGTGATAGCTTATGCCTCAAGGTAGTTGAGAAAGCATGAGAAGAATTATCCTACGCATGATTTGGAACTAGCTGCCGTAGTGCATGCTTTGAAGCTTTGGAGGCACTATATGATTGGAAACAAGTGCAAAATCTTCATGGATCACAAAAGCTTGAAATACATATTCACTCAGAAAGAACTCAACCTAAGACAGAGAAGATGGCTTGAGTTGATTAAGGACTATGATTTGGAAATACAATATCACTTGGGAAAAGCAAATGTAGTGGCTAATGCTTTGAGCCGTAAAGGTCAAGTGAACAACATCACTACTCATTTGATGTCACAAGAGTTGTGCTGGGAAATGGAACAACTCAACCTTGGTATGCTCAATAATATGGAAGCAACAGTTATGGAAGTTGAATCTACTTTGGAAGAAGAGATTCGTAAAGGACAAGAGTCCAATGAGAAAATCAAGGAAATTAAAACTTTGATTGGGTTGGGTAAAGCCCCAGATTTCATGGAAAATGAACAAGGCACATTATGGTTTAAAAAGAGAATATGTGTACCCGAAATCGAACACCTTCGCCAACTTATTTTGAGAGAAGCTCATGATTCAGCTTACTCTATTCAACCTGGAAGTACAAAGATGTACCAGGATCTTAAGGAAAAGTATTGGTGGTACGGTTTGAAAAGAGATGTTGCTACTCATGTTGCATTATGTGATGTGTGTCAGCGAGTTAAAGCCAGAACACCAAAGACCAGCAGGATTGCTACAACCTCTCAAGGTACCGGAATGGAAATGGGAAGAAATCGGTATGGATTTCATAGTTGGACTACCTCGTACTTGGGATGGCTATGATTCAATATGGGTCATAGTAGACAGGTTGACTAAAGTGGCACACTTTATACCTGTGAAGACAACTTACTCGGGAGCCTAGTTAGCAGAGTTATACATGTCGAGGATTGTTTGTCTGCATGGAGTACCGAAGAAGATCGTATCAGATCGAGGAACCCAATTTACCTCGCGCTTTTGGAAAAGACTTCATGAGTCCATGGATACCAAGCTAAACTTTAGTTCAGCTTATCATCCGCAAACGGATGGGCAAACGGAAAGGACAAACCAAGTGTTGGAAGATATGCTAAGAGCTTGCGCTCTAAAGCATGGTAGAAGCTGGGATAAAAGTTTGCCTTATGCAGAATTCTCGTATAACAACAGTTATCAGGCAAGTCTAAAAATGGCACCATTTGAAGCACTTTATGGACGAAAGTGTAGAACACCGCTTTATTGGAATCAGACTGGAGAAAGTCAAGTATTTGGTCCAGAAATTCTCCAAGAGGCGGAAAAGCAAGTGCAGATTATCAGAGAAAATTTGAAGACAGCACAGTCAAGACAGAAAAGCTATGTTGATAATAGAAGAAGAGAGTTGATGTTTGAAGTAGGAGACTTCGTATACCTTAAAGTTTCACCGATGAGAGGAATGAAAAGGTTTAAGGTTAATGGAAAATTATCTCCTCGCTATATTGGCCCATTCAGGATTTTGGAAAGAAAAGGTGAAGTAGCCTACCAGTTAGAGTTACTCGATAGTTTATCGGATGTGCATGACGTATTTCACGTATCACAACTCAAGAAGTGTTTAAGAGTACCGGAGGAATAGTTATCCATGGAAGAACTAAATGTTAATGAGGATTTGACTTATTCGGAATACCCTATCAGAATTTTAGAAACATCTCGCAGAATTACACGGAGTAAAGTTATTAACATGTGCAAAGTTCAGTGGATTCATCTTTCGGAAGATGAGGCCACTAGAGAAAGAGAAGATAAACTCAGAGCAGAATCCCCCAGTTACTCTCAGAAGTTTCTTAATCTCGAGGACAAGATTCTTTTAAGAGGGGTAGGTTTGTAATACCATAAAAGCCATCAACTACAAATAATAAATTTGGTTATTATGTTAAATATGGTAATAATTTTTTTAAGTGTTTAATTATTTATTTGCACTTTGAATCATTTTTCTTTGTATGCGCATGATTGATGATCGTATGTTTTATAGCAATTCTTCTTAAAAAAATCCTAGTAATTAATATAATAATATAATAGTTATTAGTCTAAAAATAAATATTTTATTTATAAATAATTTTGATGAATTTGTATGAATTTTTGGGCTCTTTAAAAATTTATTTCGCAATTTGAAAAAAACTAACCTAACCCTAAGGCCCACTAGGGGGCCCATTTACACCTAGCGCCGCACGCGCCCTGGCTGGCTTCTCCAGTCGCCGCCGCTCTCTACTGCTCTCTCCCTATCTCTCTTCTCTCCCCTAATCTCTCTCTACCCCCGCGCTCAATCCGTCCCTGCGCAGCCGCGCCCAGGACGCGACCCCGTCCCCAGCCCCACGCGCCCTGGCCGCTCGCCGAGCCCTGCGCCTGCTCCCGCGCACCAGCCGCACGTCCCTGCACCGAGCGCCCCAGCCCGAGTCGCCCTCTCCCAAGCCGCGCGAGCCCTCTCCCGACGACGCGACGCCAGCGTGCCCGAGCGCCCCTGCACCGACCGAGCCGCGACGAGTCCAAGCGCCATGAAGTCGCGCGTCCGTTTGCCTCGCCCATTAATGGAGTGTGAATTTTTTATTTCTTCCTCCCCCATTATTCCCTCCGGTAACCAACGTCATTGACGGTACTTGAAGACCCGCCGGCGTCCTTGAAGTCCCTCGGCTGCGCCCAGGAAGCCGAGCGCTGCCCGTACGAATGCCGCCAACCCCCTCCGTCGAACCCTTGCCCAAGAACGCCGTCCGCTGCCGAGCCGATCTCAACGTCGTTCTTCCTCTCTCCTGTTCGATATTTCTGCGAGGTAGAAGATGAGCAATATGCAGCATAGTCTCTGTTTTTTAGAACTCATTTATATGTTTTCTAGTTCAAAAGAGTTAAATTAGGTCCCTATGATCCTACATGATACACCCTAAAGTTTATAGCTAATAGAGGATCTAAACCCTGCATCGTTTTGTTATTTCAAATTTATGTATTTTAGAGTCAGAATCACGTGTAATTTGAATTATTAGCTTCATGTGTAGGTGATAAAATATTTTTATCTAGTATCTCTGTTGTCTTTTACATTTGTGTATTTTAATTTGAATATAGTAGTTGAGAACTAATTTAAATGAATGTTCTAGAAAAGTTAAGTCAAAGGAAAATATAACTCCAGTAACTTATACTTAGCTGTAGTAAATAGAGGTTTAGACTATTAATCTGAAAGTGTTGAAACGATTGAACTACTGATCATGGCAACCATATTTTAAATAGTAGCTTAATATAAGTTATCTAATGACCCTTAGGTTATGTCTTTTAAATATTATTATAGTGCCGTGATGTAGATTTGCAAATAAAAAGTTCAAAAGGGAATATTACCCACATCCTTTCCTGTAGAAATACAATAATTAATTAGTTAATTTTTTAGATTCTATAAAGTTTGAATTAGCACCATATTTATGTATTTTTAAATGAATCCATATAATATATACTTCCATAGTCAATTTGCCATATAGTTTCCTCTAGTGTATTCTCGAGACTAAATTATTAGTAGTTTACCTCGTAGCAAATGAGACGATAGTCGATATGGATAGATTTATGTTATAATTACAAATCAAGTTTTATTTTTAGACGTCTTCCTTTTATATGTATGATTTGTAAAGTGTATATTTCATTGTTTGTTGAATGGTGCGTGTTTATTTATTGGTGAATGATTTCTTTTGTATGTACGACATGTGAATCGTTATTAGAAGCTAATTGTGTGGTAGAGGATTCGAATACGTTCGAGGGCGACCCGCAAGACGCTTTTGAGCAAGGCAAGTGGATTCTCCCTCTGTATATTCTTTTTGTACCCAATCAATACATATAATAATGTTTACTTTTTGATATACTGTATAATTTGATGGGTTTTACCTAATTAAAGATTTCCTAGATTTACCAACTTTATTCCTTGTTTACCCTAGGGAAATTATTAAGCTTTGCAAATTTGTGCTACCGCTCCACTTAATAACTTTTATGTCACTCATTAATTGATATTAATGTTCCGATATTGAAATTGGCAATTATAACATTAACCCGATGGTTAAATCAACATTATTTCAAATTAATTGGAACATGGAGTGACCACCCAGAATAACAGCGCAACCACGAGTGCTATCATGGCTCTGGCTTTGGTAATTAGCTTTATATGTTTAGTGCCTGGCAACCTTACCTGAAATATGGGCAAGAGGGGGAGCGGTGGTGTTGGCAGTCCATGTTAACATGGGGACGTATTCTTGGCTAAGGTACCTCACCCAGGGGGCCTCCACCATCGACTTTAGAAACCTTAGCAGGTTGCTTCGTATTAAGTGTATTTTGTGAAAGCCTCATAATGGATCCCTAGCCATTCACCTCGGCAGTGTTTAAGGGTTCGATCAACCCAGGCTAGATAGGATACATGGCTTGTGGGTAAAGTTGTCCCACCTCTGCAGAGTGTAAAACTGATATATCAGTCGTGCTCCCGGATAAGAGCAGCCTAGACTCCTCACATGATAATTGAACTTGAAGATGGAAATAAATTGAGATTTGATGATCTGCCAATGGTTCGCTTAAGTGGTTTCACTTAAGTGTTTTTTGTATATTCATATTCCTTTGTTTAAATGGGATACATGGGATTCACACTTATTAGTAAGACAGGTGTTGTTAATAAATGTTGACCAACTAAAATGCTTACCGCTCAACCTTAGCCTCACCTTGTTATACCTGTATTAATTTTTCCCCCACTTGCTGAGCCCCGACCATAAGTGAGCTCACCCTTGCTAATATTTTGATCAGAGGGTGACGCTGGAGACTTCGATGGAGATTTATACGATGATGAATTCTAAGTCTAATGATGCACCGATCATCTTCCTATGGGAGATTGCCCATGTTATTTAAATTTTGCCTTACTTTGATGTGATACTTGTTAAAGATACAATGGCTCAGATGATGTAATAAAGTATTCTACTCTCTCTGCCTTTATTGCATTGTCTTTTAATATATTACACTTGTGACGTCAACATATATGTGGAAATGGATCTTGGCACACATATGGTATGCGCTCGGTTCTACCCCCTGGAACCGGGTGTGACACCTCTCTACCACACCATTTTGTTGTGGTGTGTACGCAGCGGAGAACTCATGCTTGATGCCTTCCTCCTCAAGGAACTCTTCAACTTGAAGATGCTTGAACTCTGACCCATTATCGCTTCTTATCTTCTTCACCTTTAGCTCAAACTCATTTTAAGCTCTCCTTAAGAAGCGTTTTAGGGTCCCTTGGGTTTCGTATTTGTCCTACAAAAATAAAACCCAAGTGAAGCGAGAAAAATCATCGACTATTACAAGACCATACTTACTTCCCCCGATGCTGAGGTAGGCAACGGGTCCGAAGAGATCCATGTGAAGAAGTTCCAGTGGTCTTGATGTCGTCATCACATTCTTGTTGTGATGAGTGCTTCCCACCTATTCCTACTTGGCATGCTGCACAAGGTCTGTCTTTCTCAAAACAGACATCGATTAGTCCTAACACTTGATCTCCCTTTAGAAGCTTATGAAGGTTCTTCATCCCAACATGTGCTAGACGGCGATGCCATAGCCAGCCCATATTAGTCTTAGCTATTAAGCATGCATCTAGATCGGCATTCTCTTTCGAAAAATCAACTAAATAGAGCTTGCCGTCTAATGCACCCTTAAAAGCTAATGAACCATCACTCCTTCTAAAGACAGATACATCAACATTTGTAAATAAACAATTGTAGCCCATGTGACATAATTGACTTACAGACAGTAGATAGTACCCAAGCGACTTTACTAAAAATACATTTGATATTGAGTGCCCGTTTGTGATGGCTATCTTGCCCAATCCTTTAACCTTGCCTTGGTTCCCATCTCCAAAGATAATAGTATCCTGGGAATCCCTGTTCTTGACGTAGGAGGTGAACATCTTCTTCTCCCCCATCATGTGGTTTGTGCATCCGCTGTCGATAATCCAGCTTGAGCCCCCAGATGCATAAACCTGCAAGGAATTTAAGCTTGGGTTTTAGGTACCCAACTCTTGTTGGGTCCTACAAGGTTAGTCACAACAACTTTTGCAACCCAAATGCAAGTCTTGTCTCCCTTGCATTTAGATCCTAGTTTTCTAGCTACCACTTTTGCATTTTTACATGATAGCACAAGTGAACTATTGCAAGCATGATAAATAGTAGTAGGACCATTACTAAATTTTCTAGGTGCATGATAAGTAGCATAATTTCTCCTAGGTCTACTTCTACCATGAACAAAAGCGGAACTAGATGCGAGCATAGCATGAGAGTTAAATGTAGCATCATGAGAAACAATACGATCATAGCATCTATCATTATAAGCATGACTAGTGAATTTCCTATCATAAATATAGGCATGGTTCTTTTGAGAACTACTAGCCATAGGGGCCTTCCCTTTCTCCTTGTTGAGAACAGAAGTCCTTTGGCTTGTTAAGTTCTTGGTTTCCTTTCGAAAACCAAGTCCATTCTTAATTGATGGGTGTCTACCAACAGTGTAGGCATCCCTAGCAAATTTCAATTTATCATAATCATCTTTGCAAGTCTTAAGTTGGGCATTAAGACTTGCAACCTCATTGTTTAATTTAGCGATAGTAGTAGCATGTTTATCAAAATCAACGTCTTTACACCTATTGCAAATGACAGCATGATCTACACATGAACTAGTTGCACTTGCTTTTTCTAGCTTAGCATTTAATTCATCATTTAAATTATTTAAACTAGAGACAGATTCATGACAAGTAGATAACTTAGAGGATAACATTTCATTTCATTTCATTTCTAAAGCAAGAGATTTTTGAACACTAACAAATTTACCATGTTCCTCATCCAAAATGTCTTCTTGTTTTTCTAGCAATCTATCCTTTTTATCAAGGGCATCAATTAATTCATTTATTTTGTCTATTTTAGTTCTATCTAATCCCTTAAACAAATCAGCGTAGTCTACTTCATCATCAGATGATTCTTCATCACTAGAAGAAGTATACTTGGGAGTGTCCCGAATACATACCTTCTTCTCCTTAGTCATAAGTCACGTATGGCGTTCGTTGAGGAAGAGCGAAGATTTGTTGAAGGCCGAGGCAGCCAGTCCTTCATCGTTGGAGTCGGATGAAGAGCAGTCAGAGTCCCATTCCTTTCCAAGGTGCGCCTCGCCCTTCGCCTTCCTGTAGTTCTTCTTCTCCTTCTTCCCATGCTTTTCTTGTGCCTGGTCATTTTCATTATCGGGACATTGAGCAATAAAATGACCGGTCTTACCGCATTTGAAGTAGGAGTGTTTTCCCCTTGACTTGTTCTTGTTGGGGTACTCCTTTCGTCCTTTTAGTGCGGTCTTGAAACGCTAGATGATGAGCGCCATTCATCTTCATTGAGCCCTGCAGCCTCCACTTGTGCTACCTTGCTAGGTAGTGCCTCCCTGCTGCTGGTTGCCTTGAGGGCAACGGGCTGCGGTTCGTAGACGGGAAGTGGATCGTTCAAGGCGTCATCCACGTATCGTGCCTCCTTCACCGTCATGCGCCCACTCACGAATTTTCCGAGGATTTCTTTGGGCATCATCTTGGTGTACCTGGGATTGTCACGAATAGAATTTACAAGATGGGGGTCAATAACTGTAAATGACCTAAGCATGAGTCGAATGACATCATGAACCGACCACCTAGAGGGGGTGAATAGGTGATCCTGCAAAATTCAACACTCAAAGCACAACTTGGTTTACAAAATGTTAGTTCGATTAACCAAGTTGCTAGAGAGCGAGCTCTTGAGAAGAAAACAATCACAGTGAAAAATAGCACAAGAGACACGGTGATTTATCCCATGGTTCGGCCAAGTAACACTTGCCTACTTCCACGTTGTGGCGTCCCAATGGACGAGGGTTGCACTCAACCCCTTTCAAGTGATCCAATGATCAACTTGAATACCACGGTCTTTTCCTTTCGAGTTCTTTTTCCGTTTGCGAGGAATCTCCACAAATTGGAGCCTCTCGCCCTTACAATGTTGATTAAACAAATAGCACAGAAGTAAGGGAGGGAAAGCAACACACACAAAACTCAAATCGCAGTAACTACGCACACAAGCCAAGAAGTGAGGACAAGACACGACACAAGGAGTTTACAACTCAGACGGTGCTCAAATCTCTAACACAGTGAATCGATTGCGTGATTGCAGAGTCTAGGAGTCTTAGGATGATTAGTGAAAGCTTGGTGTTTGCTCCATGCGCCTAGGGGTCCCTTTTATAGCCCCAAGGCAGCTAGGAGCCGTTGGAGATCAACTTGGAAGGCAATTCTTGCCTTCTGTTGGGTGGCGCACCGGACAGTCCGGTGCACCACCGGACATGAACAGTACCAGTCCGGTGCGCAATCTCTTTCCTTTTCTAGCGAAGCCGACCGTTGGATCTTTGAATCCGTTGGCGCACCGGGCATTGTCTGGTGCACACCGGACAGTCCGGTGCGACTATCCGACCGTTGGCTCAGCCATGTGTCGCCCGTTGATCCCATAGACGACCGTTGGCCACGGGCACCTATGGCTCACCGAACAGTCCAGTGATTTATAGCCACGTCACCGCGCCGATTCCCGAGAACTGCCAGTTTGCCACCGGGCCAGCTTGGGCACCAGACACTGTCCGGTGCACCACCGGACAGTCCGGTGCGCCACAGGCTGGTGCAGATTTGGCTGAACCGAGCCACTTATTCCTCAATCCTTTTTCTCTTTCCTTGGTCATGTCTCTAGCACTTAGATAAACATGTTAGTATCCATAAACAATTTACTAATTCCAGAGACATACCTTGTTCCTTGATTTGTATCTTGGCACTTATAAACTTAAAACAATGTGTTGGGCATCTAATCACCAAAACAATTATAGAAATGGCCCAAGGGCACATTTCCCTTTCAAGGTGCCCTCTTGGAATTGCTTGATTTGGAATCCAAGGAAATACTTCAACTCCCCCATCATTGACATCTCGAATTTTTGTATCATAATCCTACTAAACTCTTCACAAGAGGACTTGTTAGTAGACCCAAATATAATATCATCAACATAAATTTGGCATATAAACAAGTCTTTAGCAATTGTTTTAGTGAAGAGAGTAGGGTCAGCTTTACCAACTTTGAATCCATTAATGATAAGAAAGTCTCCTAGGCATACATAGCATGCTCTTGGGGCTTGCTTGAGCCCATAAAGTGCCTTTGAGAGCTTATAAACATGTGTAGGATACTCACTGTCTTCAAAACCGGGAGGTTGCTCAACATATACCTCTTCCTTGATAGGGCCATTGAGGAAGACACTCCTCATGTCCATTTGATATAATTTAAAGCCATGGTAAGTAGCATAGGCAAGTAATATACGAATTGACTGAAGCCTAGCTACGGGTGCATAGGTTTCATCAAAATCCAAACCTTCGACTTGTGTGAATAACCTTTGGCAACAAGTCGGGCTTTGTTCCTAGTCACCACACCATGCTCATCTTGCTTGCGGAATACCCACTTGGTACCTACAACATTTTGGTTTGGACATGGAACTAAATGCCATACCTCATTCCTCGTGAAGTTGTTGAGCTCCTCTTGCATTGCCACCACCTAGTCCGGATCTCTTATTGCATCCTCTTTCCTGTATGGCTCAATAGAAGTCACAAAAGAGTAATGTTCACAAAAATGAGCAACTCCAGATCTAGTGGTTACCCCCTTATGGATGTCACCAAGAATGGAGTTGACAGGGTGATCTCTTTGAATTGCTTGATGGACTCTTGGGTGCGGCTGTCTTTGATCTTGAATTTCTTGATCATCTTCCTTGTCTTGATCATCTTCATCTCCCCATTGATCAATGTCCTCCTCTTGAGGTGGCTTGTTGTTTTGATCTTCACCCTCTTCTTCTTGAGCCATTTCCTCATCTTGAGTTGGTGGAGATGCTTGAATGGAAAATGATGGTTGATCTTGTGCTTGTGGAGGCTCTTTAGATTCTTTTGGACACACATCCCCAATGGACATGTTCCTTAGCGCGACGCACGGAGCCTCTTCATTATCTATTTCATCAAAATCAACTTGCTCCACTTGGGAGCCATTAGTCTCATCAAACACAATGTCACAAGAAACTTCAACTAATCCAGTGGACTTGTTGAAGACTCTATATGCCCTTGTGTTTAGTCATAACCAAGTAAAAGGCCTTCTACAGCTTTAGGAGCAAATTTAGAATTTCTACCTCTTTTAATGAGAATAAAGCATTTGCTCCCAAAAACTCTACAATAAGAAACATTGGGCTTTTTACTAGTGAGGAGTTCATATGATGTTTTCTTGAGGATTCGGTGAAGATATAACCGGTTGATGGAGTAGCAGGCGGTGTTAATCGCCTCCGCCCAAAACCGTCTGGTGTATTGTACTCATCAAGCATGGTCCTTGCCATGTCCAATACAGTTCTATTCTTCCTCTCCACTACACCATTTTGTTGAGGTGTGTAGGGAGAAGAGAACTCATGCTTGATGCCCTCCTCCTCATGAAATCCTTCAATTTGTGAATTCTTGAACTCCGTTCCATTGTCGCTTCTAATCTTCTTGATTCTCAATCCGAACTCATTTTGAGCTCGTCTTAAGAATCTCTTGAAGACTCTTGGGCTTGAGATTTTTCCTGCAAAAAGAATACACAAGTGAAGCGACAATAGTCATCCACAATAACAAGATAGTACTTACTCTCGCCGATGCTTATGTAAGCAATCGGGCCAAATAGGTCCATGTGGAGTAGCTCAAGTGGCTTGTCGGTTGTCTTGATGTTCTTGTGTGGATGAACTCCAACCTGCTTCCCTGCTTGACATGCGCTATAAATCCTGTCTTTCTCAAAATGAACATTTGTTAGTCCTGAAATGTATTCTCTCTTTAGAAGTTTGTGAAGATTCTTCATCCCAACATGGGCAAGTCGGCGATGCCAGAGCCAGCCCATATTGGTCTTAGCAATTAAGCAAGTGTCTAGTTCAGCATTGTCATTATTAAAATCAACTAAATATAGTTGACCATCTAACACTCCCTTAAATGCTATTGAATCATCACTTCTTCTAAAGACAGTAACACCTACATCAAAAAAGAGACAGTTGTAGCCCATTTTACATAATTGAGAAACTGAAAGCCTTCTACTACTTTAGGAGTAAATTTAGAAATTCAACCTCTCTTAATAAGAATAAAGCATTTTCTCCCAAAAACTCTAAAATAAGTAACATTGAGCTTTTTACAGGTGAGGAGTTCATATGATGTTTTCTTGAGGATTCGGTGAAGGAAGAATCGGTTGATGGAGTAGCAAGCGATGTTAATCGCTTCCGCCCAAAACTGATATGAAGTCTTGTACAAGCATGGTCCTTGCCATATCCAAAAGAGCTCTATTCTTCCTCTCCACTACACCATTTTGTTGAGGTGTGTAGGGAGAAGAGAACTCATGCTTGATGCCCTCCTCCTCAAGAAATCCTTCAATTTGAGAGTTCTTTAACTCTGTTCCATTGTCGCTTCTAATCTTTTTGATTCTCAATCCAAACTAATTTTGAGCCCGTCTCAAGAATCTCTTTAGGGTCTCTTGGGTTTGAGAGTTTTCTTGCAAATGAAGCGAGAATAATCATATCCACAATAACAAGACAATACTTACTCTCACCGATGCTTATGTAAGCGATCGGGCCGAATAGATTGTTGGGGCAAAGGCAAAGACGCTACCCTTCGCTCCAGGACTTCGTCACCTCTCTACGCCAATGGAGACAAGGTGACTGGCGTAGCCCACCCTTCATCACCTTCATTGCAAGATGAAGGCTAGACTACGATGAAGTCTGGCCGTCCCACGTCCTCATCTCGCCCAGAGGCCCACGTGGAATTCAGCCCACTGTAACGGGCCCCGCGTGGACAAGTGTGTTACGGGCCTAATCTGTAATAGCTTTTCTGTAATGACGGTCTGTAACCTCCCTTTTATGAGAATATTCTGGGGATGACCTGGGTAACCGAGGGCATAAACGTCCTTGCTGATGGGACGTTGGCCGCTTGAGTACCTATAAATACCCTCGTACAGTGCCCTTGAGAGTCCAGATTAACAGAGCTATTGCCTTTCATCACCGAACTTTGCACTCACTCTCTCCACCCACCCATTGGATTAACTTGACCTCGAGAGCAAGTACCAACATTTGGCGCCCACCATTCGTGCTACGAACAAACCACCCACGATGGCACCCAAGAGAGCTAGTTCGAAGGCAACCACATCCGTCGACGAAGCAGCGAAGGCAGCGCTACTAGCCAAGAAAAAGGGCAAGGCCCTCGCAGACAACACACCCCAAGAAGCCTACGACGACGAAGCCCTCAGCAAGAGACAGCGACACGAACACCCCACTCCCGAAGGCACCGCACGCACCTGCAGCTCCGGAGGGCAACCACAAGCACCGCCCCCAGGCTTCGCTCCACCAGAGGGCGAAGACGCAACAGAGGACGGCGAAGTCATCGGCATCTCAGCCAAAGAATAGCTACAACTATGGGCCCTACGCATCAAGAACCGCAACCTCTAAAAACAGAGAGACATCCTCGAGGCCAAGTGCCAGCGTGTCACCGCGGAAGCCAAGGTGTGCCAAATGATACGGGACGAGGAGCAGAGAGCCCGGGAGCTCGAGCAAGAGATCGCGCTCATGCAGAATGAAAGCTAGCACGACCTACAGCATGGCCCCCCTCCAACAGCGTGTGCCAGCCGAGGACTTCTTCATACCCCAGCGCGGACCCTTCGTCCCACATGCTGCAGCTTTCCAAGACATCAATTACCTTGACGAGCGAAGTCCCCTGGCCCCACAACTCCAAGCATCACCATGGCCCGCCAACTTCAGGGCAGGGACCTACCCAAAGTACAACAGTAGCACCGACCCAGCACAATACATAATGACCTACCAAGTTGCCGTCGCATCGGCCAGAGGGGACGACGCCACAATGGCCAAGTCGTTCATCATCGCCCTCGACGGTCCAGCCTTGACCTAGTACACCAGGCTGCCGTCGTTGTCCATCGACTCCTGGAAAGGACTCCGGGATAAGTTTCTGCTAAATTTCCAAGGGTACCGACCCGATACTGACGCCTTGGCCGAGTTATCACTCTGCAAGCAGCAAGAAAAGGAAACCCTAAGGTAGTACTACCGCAAGTTCCTGACTCTCAAGTCCCAACTGCCTTCGGTCGACGACCACATTGCCATACACTATGCCATCAGTGGCCTTTAGCTGGCGTCCTATATAGTCACTACATCAGGGACCCACCCAAAAATCTCCAAGAGCTCTATCAGCTGTTAGAGAAGTACGCCAGATCCGAAGAGCTCCATCAGCGTAAGGTTGAGTCCCAGAGGAAGCCCAAGGACCCTCCATAGTCCAGCCAAACTTGGACAAGGCCTACGTAGTCAGACTCTAGACGAGACAGCAGCAGTCAACAGCAGGTGCACAACATAGCCAACCAGCACCCCATCGGCGAGGCCGCTCACCGTCAAGAATATCCCCCCCAAGGCCACGGAGGCGGCACGCGGGGCCGGGGTCGGGGACGGGCGCAACAACCACGTAGATTCTACTGCTTGATCCATGGCGAAGACTGCGCACACCCAACAAGGGATTGCCCCGAAATAAAGGCCACCAAGGACAGAATGTCTCGGGCACAACCAGCCGACAATCAAAGAGTTGTCGCGCACACTTATCACCACCATCAACCATACAACAACGTCCATATCCAGCACCCACCCAACCACGCATATCAGCATCATCACGAAGTACAAGTCCTCCCACCCCCGCCTCCGCCTCCGCATCACCCAAACCCACACCACCAAAATCACCCACCAGCGCCAAAGCAGGAAGACTTCGCAGATTAGCCATATCACGGAGTCATCCACATGATCACCGGAGGGTCCAACATAGATTTTGAGACGAAGCGGCAAAAGAGGGATCACTACCGGAGTGTCAACCATGTCGCCCTCACCGGCCCGGTGGTGCAAACAAGGTGGTCACATGTGCCACTGACCTTCGATGCCAGAGATGTTGATCTGCGCAGCGCACCTCACGTCGACGCCATGGTAATCAACTACAGCGTGGCTGGCTGGGACCTACACAAAGTCCTAGTTGACAACGGCAGCCAGGCGGACATCATCTTCCTGCACGCCTTCGACCGCATGGGAATCAGCCACAGCTTACTCAAGCCTTTGGACAGCCCCCTATACAGCTTCGGCGGCAAGGGCACCTTCCCTGTGGGCATGATTGAACTACCCATGTCATTTGGCGTAGCACCCAACGCGCGGAGTGAGCAGATTACCTTTGACATCGTCGACATGGTCTATCCCTACAATGCCATAATGGGTCGGGGCTCCATCAATAAATTTGAAGCGGCCATTCACGGATTGTACCTCAGCATGAAAATTCCGAGTCCACAAGGCATGATAACAGTTTACGGCAACCAACAGACTGCGCGTAACATTGAGAGAGACTTCGTTCCAGGTCAACAGAACGTACACTGTCTTACGACGCATCGCGACGTCCCTAAGGTGACCCGCCCAGCCGCCGACGAGAAAGAAAAAGCACGGCTGCAGAGCAACAACGGAACAAAGATAGTTCCCCTCGACCCGACGATGCCCAATCAAACGGTCATCATAAGCGAAGACCTGACTTCGCAGGACGAGGAGAAACTTATCTCCTGTCTCTCCAAAAACAAAGACATCTTCGCCTGGTCTGCCCTTGACCTGGTCGGAGTCAGCCGCACTGTCATCGAGCACAGACTGGGCATCGACCCCTTAGTGCGCCCAAAAAAGCAGCGGCTGCGCAAAATGTCCGACGAAAAAATAGAAGCCGCCAAAGCCGAAGTGCACCGCCTGCTGGAGGCCAATTTCATCGAACCAATCGCCTACCCTACGTGGCTCGCCAACGTAGTCTTGGTGCAAAAGAAAAGCGGCAAGTGGCGCATGTGCATCGATTTCACCAGCCTCAACAAGGCCTGTCCCAAGGACAATTTCCCGCTGCCTTGGATCGACAAAATAGTCGATAGTGCAGCCGGATGCAAAGTCATGTCACTTCTCGACTGCTTCTCCAGCTACCACCAGATATACATGAAGGAGGAGGACAAGGCCAGCACCAGTTTCATCACACCCTTCGGCACATACTGCTTCATCAGGATGCCGGAGGGACTCAAGAACGCTGGGTCAACCTTCTCTTGCCTCACCAAGACGGTGCTCGAGAACCAAGTAGGACGCAACATTTTCATGTATGTGGACGACATCGTCGTCGCCAGCAAAAATAAAGAAGACCACCTGGCCGACCTCGCAGAGACATTCGCAAACATGCGGGACGCACGACTTCGCCTCAACTCCGAGAAGTGCGTCTTCGGGGTTTGCCAGAGGAAGATACTGGGCTACCTGGTGTCGCACCGCGGGATCGAGGCCAACCCGACCAAGATTCAAGCAATCATCAACATGACACCCCTGTAGTCAACCAGGGATGTCCAGCGTCTGACAGGCAGATTAGCCGCCCTGAACAGATTCATCTCCAAGTCCGCAGAGCGGAGTCTACCCTTCCTCAAGACACTGCGTGAGGCGAAAGACTTCGCGTGGGGACTAGAACAGGCGGCAGCCTTCGCATCACTCAAGCAACACCTGTCAGACTTGGCAATCCTCACCAGTCCAGACCCCTCGCTGCCTCTACTGCTCTACATTGCAGCCTCGCCATATGTAGTCAGCGTGGCCCTAGTCCAAGAGCAAGACAGAGAGGGCACGACCCGACAGTGTCCAGTCTACTACGTCTCCGAAGTCCTCACGGCCTCCAAGTGCAACATGACCGAATTGGAAAAAATCTCTTATGCAACCATCATGGAATCGCGCAAGCTGCGCCACTATTTCGAGGCGTTCAAAGTGCAGGTCACCTCGGACAGGGGACTGGGAGAACTATTCAGAAACCCGGAGGCATCTGTCCAAATCGCCAAATGGGCAGCCGAACTCTCCGGGTACCACATGACTTTCGAACCCAGGACAGCAATCAAGTCGTAGGTCCTGGCAGACTTCATCGTCGACTGGACTGGGCTGACACTGCAGCAGGAAGAATCCCTAGAGAAGGTGTGGACCATCCACTGTGACGGCGCATGGTGCCATGCGGGGGCAGGCGCAGCTGCAATTATCACGTCACCCACAGGCGTCAAGCACAAATACGCAGCACGCCTTAGCTTCGCCTTGGAATCCGACAGATGCACAAACAACATAGCAGAATACGAAGCCGTCATCCTAGGCCTTCGCAAACTGAGAGCGCTTGGTGTCACCACCTGCATAGTCAAGACAGATTCCAAGGTAGTTGCTGGCCAGGTCGAAAAAGAATATTCAGCAAAAGACCCCGCACTCATGCAGTATCTCAAGGCTGTTCGTAGTCTTGAGAGACAATTTAGGGGCTTCACCTTACAGCACGTGGACCATGCCAGGAATGAAGAGACCGACGCGTTGGCTAAGGCAGCGATTAGAGGCGAGACCTTGCCCTCCGACGTGTTCTACCACGTCATTGGCACGCTAGTCGTCTGCAACCCAAAGGGCTTACAAGTAACCAACGATGCCGAAGGCCATCGCATCGTCAACCTCATTATGACTGAAGATTGGCGAGCCCCAATAACCCTGTTCCTGCAAGGATATTACCACCCAAGTGACATCAACGAAGCCAAGCGCCTCAAGCACCGAAGCCGAGACTTCGCACTAATCAGGGGCCAACTATACAAGAAGGGGATCAGTCAACCCATGCTAAAATGCGTCACCGAAACCGAAGGCATTCAAATCCTTCGTGAAGTCCATAGTGGAACCTGCAACTCCCACTCTGGGCCTAGGGCCCTTGCCGCCAAGGTGATCTGTCAAGGATTTTACTGGCTCGCAATAATCTGCGCCGCGAATCGAGTCACGAGGTCGTGTGAAGCTTGCCAGAAGTTTTCTCCCCGCTCGGGCAACCCTTCGCAGTTCACCAAGCTGATCGCCCACACATGGCCACTTCAACGCTGGGGGCTGGACATTGTCGGACCACTACCTACGGCTCAAGGGAACCATAAGTTCACCTTCTTCGCCGTCGAATACTTCACCAAGTGGATCGAGGCCAGGGCAGTATCCACAATAACGTCGAAGACCGCCCAGAAATTCTTCTGGCAAAACATTGTTTGCCGTTTCGGAGTCCCGTCTGAGCTCACAGTTGACAACGGCAAACAGTTTGATAGCCAGGACTTCAGGGATTTCTACCTCTCCATCGGCACCAAGCCTATCTTCACCTCAGTATACCATCCACAATCTAACGGCGTTGTCAAGCGCGCCAACGGCAAAATCTTCACCGCCATCAAGAAAAGACTTCTCGATGACATGAAGGGCAAATGGGCCGACCAACTACCCGAAGTGGTCTAGGCACTAAACACGACCGAATGTCGGGCAACCGGGTTCACACCTTTTCGTCTACTATATGGATCGGAGGCCATGACGCCACAGGAAATAAAGCATGGGTCACCCCGAGCAAGCGCATCAGCGGTCCCCGACGTCGACGAGCCAACGTCTAAAGACCTCATCGACGGAGACCACGTCTTCGCCCTACAGGCCCTCAACAAGTACCAGGCCCAAACCAAGGCCTAGCGTGACAACACGGTCGTCCCAAGAGAGTTCGACGAAGGAGACCTCGTCCTCGTCCGGACCACCCGGACAGAGTCACGGGGCAAGCTAGAGCCAAAATGGGAGGGTCCATTCATCGTCAAGTCGAAGACATCCCCCAGCGCATACAAGCTAGCAACAGCCTCCGGCGAGGACTTAGAGCACTCCTGGAACATCGACAATCTCCGTAAATTTTTTGTCTAAACATTCAGGGCCCATGCGCCCTTGTAATTCACCAAACAATGTCATTCCGGCCCGCACTCTTTTCCTCCCGGCGGGTGAGGTTTTTAACGAGGCGGAGCCATGTAATATACCAGCAAAAACCCCCATAAAAGCAAAAACTCAGACGCAACGTGTCGAAAAAGACCGCTACAACGGTCTTCGACATTCGACCACTCCGAAGTCACCGCGATAGGTAGAGTAGACTACCCTCGTGTGCGACACTCCGCACAAAAGTCACCTAAGGGTGCAGCCGGAATAGCACAACAAGTGCGCCAATCGAAGTCTTTTACTAAAGACTCTCCGTGCAAAAGTTGCCTAAGGGTGCAGCCAGAATAGCACAACAAGTGCACCAATCGAAGTCTTTTACTAAAGACTCTCCGTGCAAAAGTTGCCTAAGGGTGCAGCCGGAATAGCACAACAAGTGCGCCAATCGAAGTCTTTTACTAAAGACTCTCCATGCAAAAGTCGCCCAAGGGTGCAGCCGGAATAGCACAACAAGTGCGTCCATCAAAGTCTTTTATTTAAAAGACACTCCATGCAAAAGTCGCCCACAGGTGCAGCCGGATCTACGCAAGTATGCGAATACGCCCAGCAGACCACATCATACAAATTACAGTTACATACAATCGCGAGGGCATCATATATTACATCGGCTCAACCTTCGGGATAATACCCATCTCCTTGTAATTGAACAACATTATCCTCAATTCCTCACCCTCAAAAAGATTTCGTAGCTCCCCTTCACCTATGCTCGCCCCAATCGGCGAGGACAACAATTCTCGTTTACTAGTCCGGTCCACGTGAAGACGGCCACGCTCCATCCCCATACGACGGCGCCTACCACTTCGTGAAAATTCACTCACACTGTGTTTCGCCACCGCCCTTCGCCGCCTATACCCAGTACTCGCATTAGGAAGACCCTCGAAGCCCTCCACACGTGGCGAAGGCTCCGCTCTAGCCACATCTAACGCTGCAAAATAATCCAAGCCTTCATCCGAGGACTCCTCCGTCCACGAAATCGAACACCCAGATTCACCATTAGACTCAAAACACTCAGACACAGATCCAAACAAATTATCATCAGCAGGCACCACGGTTGAGGCCACCACAAAATCAGTATCGACAGCAGCGGTTGCTTGCGCAGGCCCTAACGTCGGAACCTGCGCAGCAACCGAGGTTCAGTATCACAGAAACAAAAGTTTGCACTAAAATCCCTAGCCCCTATTCCGCCACCTGCGAAGGCCCTGAGTCTTCGATGGCTGGTTTGGCCACCACCTTCGGGGCGTCCGCACCCGTCATCGCAGCGGCTGGCACGAGGTCCTCGCTAGCTCCAGTCGGCGCGGGGGTCGCCGAGGGGCCCTCGCCTGCATCGAATGGCGGCGCCAGCTCCACCCCCGATGCCTCGGGCAGCGTCCTATCTAGATCTCCAAGGTCCACAACTTCTTCGTCACACGCTATCTACAACAATAGCACATCCATTCAGCAAACCATACACACCCTCACATAATCACACAAGCACACCTTTACCTGATCCATCGCCCGGTTAGACCTCTCCCGGACAGTCTCTCGACCGTGAGGGCCCCACATCCTATCAAAAAGCGCCCCAGCCGACTGCTTCATCATCGGGTCCTCGACCTGGAAGATTTTGTGCTCGAAGCCTTCGTCAGACTGGTCGAAGGCCTCGAAGTGCCCGCACCTCTCGCGGGACAAGGCATTCACGGCCCCCTCATAGGTGATGAGGGAGGCGAAGGACATGAGGCCCATCACAATGGTTGGGAGCACCTCTAGCTCCTCCTATAGCCATCCAAAGAAGCGGAGGCTCACCTCCTGACCGGGCGCTTCGAAGGGCGCGGTCCATGCACCCAGCTCCCGGTACGCGTCCACAAGCTGAGTATGCGTCCGCTCGACCTCCACGCGTGTCGAGGCCTCCGTCTTCTCCAGGCGGTCGCGCAAGCTGCTGAGCCTTGTCTCCATCTCCTCGGCGCTCTAGTGGGCGAGACTGGCCTCCGCCCGCGCAAGCTTGGCCTCGGCCTGCGCGGACTGTGCCTCAGCACAACCTTTGTTTGCGTCCCTCCTCTCCTCCGCCAACTGGTGCCTGAGGTCCTCCTTCTCGGCCTCCGCATCAGCAAGCCTCTCCGTCAGCCTGCAGCTCTTGTTCTCTGCAGCCGACTTGTCCCGAACAGCATCCACATGTTGCGCTCGGAGACGCTCAATCTTGCCCTCGAGCCGTTGCCTCTCGGCAGCAAACTCCAAAGACAAGGCGCCCAACGCAACATGGTCGGCAAAGGCGGCCGCCTGCCACAGAAAAAACATCAGATTTGCAGCCACATCAAGACAACGAACCAACGAAGTCTAAGATGACTTACATGCTTCAGCTGCTGGGACACAATGCCTGCCATGTCCCCAGCGGCGGCAGCCGATGAAATCTCGCTGCTGGCGTAGAATTTGGACCATGGGTCCTGCGAAGTGCCCTTCGCTCCAACCGCTGCCCAGGCAAAGTAGCCGCCATCGGAGACGGGACAATAGCCAGCTACCCCGCATCCGACCCTGCACCATAATCTTGTTTAAGACCCAGTCTAAAAAAACTCACCAATGAGGTAATCATCCACGCAGATGTCTGTATCAAAATCGGCAACTCTCGTTGCCGCTTTGTCGGTGCGCACCGGCGACAGCGGCCTTCGCTCCTTCGTGGGCTCGACCGAAGGTGGCTTGCCCGCGCCAGGAGCAACAGCCCTCGCACCCGCCGAAGGCTTGCTGGGCCTAGGGACGGCCGGCTTCGCAGCCAGCGGTGGCTTGCTACCGCCAGGGGCGGCAGCCTTCGCCCCCCCCCCCCCGCCTTCTTCGCCTCGCGAAAAGGGTCCCCGACCCTAGTGACCGCCCGACATTTCCGCGCCGCTTCTTGGCGATCCTTCTCCATCACTGCCGATACAACAGCAGCAATATTCCGCTCGTAAGGAAAAATCTTCATTTCACGGGCCAAACGGGACGTAAAAATGTCCTCGCCGGCCGCCCGGGGAATTGGAACGTTCCTTGGCCATCGACCCCCGGTAACCTCCAGCATTCGCGCCGAAGACTCCCGGAGCTCGGGCGAAGACATCCTTCCCCCGAGGGCCGCGCAAGTACCCATCAACTCCACAGCAAAATGGTTAGAGACCCCCAACCCCTCAGTTGCAGTACCTAATTTTCTCTTTACGCCCGACGCAACCTCCCGTGAAGAGCCTTCACCAGCCGTAGCCGCTGGCTTCTTCCCGCGGCGATCGACGGCCACAACAGCGTCATCCCCAGGATAGCCGCCGTATGGCAAACGGTTCAACTCGAAGACCCGATTCAAGCGAACGTTGGATCCACAAATATCCCAACTCCGCAAGGCCTCCGTCCTCGGCACATACCGCCCCAAAATTTTCACAGCCCCATCCTCCACTTCACGCTCGAATGCGGCTGGGTCCTGGCCGCGCAGATCCAACGCGAAGGCCGGACTTCGCACTAGCTGCTCGCCCAAGGAGGGCATCTAGCGAGGACATACTTCGCCTAGCGTCCAGCCATGCGCCAAGGGCCACACTCCATAACCGATGAATTCCTCAACCAAATCGCGCCCGCTACTCATGCGGGCAGCACACCGGAGGGCCCCTTCATCCCCATCATCTTCTGCCACCTCAAACGGCGGGAACGCCACATAACAGTGGGAACACATCACAGCCGCAGGGAGTCCTAGGAGGTCTTCGACTTCGCCTCCCGAGACATAAAACCAATAATCATACCAGTTGCCCCACTTGTTGCGGGTGCAGGGGACTAGCTCCATAACTTCCACCGAAGTCTTCCCGGTCCTCGGCGTAAAGGTGCACGATCCAAACTATGCAATCTTGCTTCCAATTTTTCTCTTCTGCCAGTGCAGAAAATAATTCTTGGCGAAGACCTCTACGGAGGGCTGACTGCCATACGAAGTCTCCGCCCAGACATACTTCGCCAGGGCCACCACGGCATTACGTGTCAATTGATGGATCTGTACTTCAAACCTCTGCAAGACCTCCGCCACAAAATGATGCGCAGGTAGGCGAAGGCCAGCGATAAAGAATGCCTCAAACACAACTAACTCACCCTCCAGCTCAGAAATCTCCTCTACCCCTGGAACTCGCCCAACTCCATTCCTAAAGTACCCCAACCGCTGCATGTCTTGCACGCGAACCAAGGAGATCCTCAAAACGCCAAACTCCACCGTCTGGCTCAAATGTAACTCCACCACCGCCAAATCACTCAGTGTATCCTTGGACGACGATTCGACCAACGGCACATTTCACAGCAGATGAAGAAGAAGACGACATTGCTACGTACCGGCGGCAGCGGCGCGCGGTTTGCTTGACGCCGGCCAGATCTCCAATGAAGAGGAACAAGGAGGGCAGGCGAGCAGGCGAGCGGTTTCAAAAGCTTAGGGTTTTCTAGCGCACAGAAAGGTAAAAGAGCCCGAGTCGCGAAGCCCTTTTTATACACAGGACGCGACGCTTCGGAAAGCCCGCAGTCCAACAGTACCACGTCCATCAACGGTCACCTCAAAAACCCCCGCGGGACCACTTCGAGCGAGGGTAGCGTCTCCATCATCTAGCGATGTCTTCGGCACCAGATGACTCAGTCGAACTGGTCCCTTGGAGGGCAAATATTGGGGCGAAGGCGAAGACGCTACCCTTCGCTCCAGGACTTTGTCACCTCTCTACGCCAACGGAGACAAGGTGACCGGTGCGGCCCACCCTTCGTCACCTTCATTGCAAGACGAAGGCCAGACTATGACGAAGTCTGGCCGTCCCACGTCCTCATCTTGCCCAGAGGCCCACGTGGAATTCGGCCCACTGTAACGGGCCCCGCGTGGACAAGTGTGTTACGGGCCTAATCTATAATAGCTTTTCTATAATGACGGTCTGTAACCTCCCTTCTATGGGAATATTCTGGGGATGACCCGGGTACCTGAGGGCATAAACGTCCTTGCTGATTGGACGTTGGCCGCTCGAGTACCTATAAATACCCCCGTATAGTGCCCTTGAGAGGCCAGATTAACAGAGCTATTGCCTTTCATCACCGAACTTTGCACTCACTCTCTCCACCCACTCGTTGGATTAACTTGACCTCAAGAGCAAGGACCAACATAGATCCATGTGGAGTAGCTCAAGCAGCCTGTCGGTCGTCATGATGTTCTTGTGTGGATGATGAGCTCCAACTTGCTTCCTTGCTTGACATGCGCTACAAATCCTGTCTTTCTCAACATGAACATATGTTAGTCCTAAAATGTGCTCTCCCTTTAGAAGCTTGTGAAGATTCTTCATCCCAACATGAGCAAGTCGGCGATGCCAGAGCCAGCCCGTGTAAGTCTTAGCAATTAAGCAAGTGTCTAGCTCAGCATTGTTATCGTTAAAATCAACTAAGTATAGCTAACCATCTAGCACTTCCTTAAATGCTACTGAATCACCACTTCTTCTAAAGACAGTAACACCAACATCAGTAAAAAGACAGTTGTAACCCATTTTACATAATCGAGAAACTGAAAGCAAGTTGTAATCTAAAGTATCTACAAGAAAAACATTGGAAATGGAATGGTCATTAAGTATAGCAATTTTACCCAAACCTTTGACCAAACCTTGATTTCCATCCCCGAATGTGATTGCTCTTTGGGGTTCTTCATTTTTCTCATATGAGGAGAACATCATTTTCTCCCCTATCATGTGGTTTGTTGAAGCACCCCAATCCTCTGGGACTCAAATGTGATACAATTACTAGTCCCAGGAGGCTAGTAAACACATTTATACAACAGATGATTCCAGATCTGCTTAAACGAGACAAACCTATAAAGGTGGCGATCAACTTTAAGAGCTGGTCCACAACTCGGGACATATCATCAGAGTGGGGCTGAAGCAGCCCGATATACGTAGCGAAGCAAATCAGCGGTCCAACAGCCACAGGCAAGGTTGGGAACAGTCGTAACTCTTACCCGATCTCCTTTTTCTAAAAAACAACAAATAAGCAAGGGTGAGTACAAACGTACTCAGCAGCCCACCTTCACCCACGGAATGGGAAAATCAGATACAATGCATGGAAAATGTGGAGCTCACGATATTTTGCAGAAACAGCAATATTTTATGCAGGGTTGTTTTGTAAAACATTTTGTATTTTGCAAAGCGCATCCTCTCCCAAAGGAGTAGGAAGTTTTTCAATATAGAACAAAATACCCTGGACTAAACCACCCAGGTATCTCAGCAGTTTCCCACTGGTTTTCATTTTCAAAAACAGCTACTGGACTTCCCGTCCACCATAGCTCATGGCTCAACCGCCAGACCTTTTAAAAACATCTTTTCTCAAACGCACCTTTTTTTAAAACAAAACATTAATTGCCATACCATACCAGACTCGTCCATTCCAGTGGACACAGACTATTCGAATAGGTTTGAAACTCTGCGCAGAGGGGTACTTTACCCACTAGTCCGGTTTCTGCGATCTCACCGTCGTGAGACCCGAATGTCGAATCTCTTTCTTTCCTTGCACGTCCTAACCTTAATGGTTATACCGGAAGGAGTCAGGCCACCGCCATGCCCAAACCGGACAAAACATTCCCCCTCCTTATCCTTTCGGTGCTCCCCAGCCTTCATAACGTTGGGGTTGGACCGTACGAGTTCAGATTGAGTGACTGCCCACACAGTCTCGAGTGGTTGTATTTATCATGAGTACATGTAGTGAAGGATGATAAACCGGTCCTTATATGAGGGGACAATCAATCTGCTCACGCCTAAACCAGCTGAGTCATCACCTTAGGCCCTCCCCTAAACCAGGGAGTCCCTGATCATCCCTACTCAAAGGTGATAAGGGTGAAAACCCTTCATCAAACACATTTTGAAAAACATTTTCTTTTCAAAACTCACACCTTTCCTCAAATCATTTGTAACAATTATATCAGGGATTGATTGCGGCAAGCGGCTGGGTGGCCATAATAACTTGTCTCAAAATCATATCATGCATAAAATAACAGGTTGAGGGTTGTGGTTGAAAAACATAAGTAATTTATGCATCAAAGGGATCTAGTGAGCTTGTCGTGCTTATCCGGCGAAGGGGGAAGGGGAGTTCACAGAACTGGCTTCTAGCTCCACTGCCTGGCGTAGACTTGCAGATCTGGCCTCCACGAGACGGCACGAACGCTCCGATAACTATGCAACATGAACAAGCAAACATACAAACCAACAAGTATACCAACAAATATTTAGTATAGTGGTCAGAATAGCGATATATGGATGGGCAGAGTCTTGAGTAGAATCTGTGTCATGTGGTGTTGAGGTACTACTAGTGGTGGAGCGGAGGTGCTTACCAGGAGGGTGGACTGGAGGCGAAGCGACACTGTGCATGTAGCCGGCAGAGCGGAGTAACTGAGTGGGTGAGGTGTTTGCCTTGGCTGATGGTGTTGAGTGTGTGGAGTGGGAGAGGGTAGCTGGGTGTATGTGGTGTAGCTCAGGGAAGTTCACTATTGGTGAGAATAGTGACGAAAGAATCGTCTGACTTAGCATGGACAGGAGAGTTATAGGCAGAATATGGGACAAGAGTATTTTGGGAGTTTTCTAGAATATAAACCATGCTTAAGGGATGACATGGTTGGATAGCGAAAAGTTTGACAAGAATTTTAGAAACAAGAATGACTAAAATTTGAGTTTGGATGGAGGAGTTTTAGATTTTATAATCATAGGGAGAAAAAGAAAAGGAAAGGAATATTCTAGAATTTGAATATTTAGAGATATTTGGAAAATCAAAAATACAAATGTATTTTTGAGCGGGGTGCGAGGAATTATTTTTGAGCTTTTCTTGGGCAGAGGTTTATGTTGGTGGAAACTGTTCCTACCTATTGTGTCTCATCAGACAACAGTAAGGCGGGACCCAAATAGCTGGAATGCTGTGGTATTCTGGTCCGAGTGGATTGTGGTATCTTGGGCCAGGTTTTATAGGATTGAAGACGTATCCATACAAACATGGTTCGCCTTTATTTTTGGAAATCTGGCTTGAAAGAATCCCAAAGTTAAGCGTGCTCAACTTGGAGAAATCTGGGATGGGTGACCAGATGGGAAGTTCCCTACTGGAAGGAAAATCATAGTCACCGAAGTTCGTATGACTGGAATATGGGTCTGGCTGGTCTTAGGTGGACTGGACAGCATGACGGATGAGTAGTTGAAATTTGGGGTAATCAGATGATCGATGAATAGTAACGATGAATAGTGATGGTGAATAGTGATGGTGAATAGTTCGTATGAACGAACGATGAACGATGAATAATGACGATGAACGAACGATGAACGATGAATAGGAACTATGAATGAACGATGAACGATCGAATGATCGAACGAACGAACGATCAGAATTTCGGCAGCATAATGGCAGGAAAAAGATTATTTGGACGAACGAACGGACGAACGATCGAACGATCGGACGAACGAACCATGAACGATCGAACGATCGGACGAACGAACGAACAAACTAAGAACAGGTGGATGAACGATCGAAGAACGACCGAACGATCCTTGTGCTAGTGTGTGCTTGTGTGGGAAGTGGAGTGGGAGTGGGCATGTGGGGGGGAGGGAGTTGCCATGAAATGGCTTGGGGTGGGATGAGAGGAGGCCCTTGCCCCTCTATTTATAGCCATGGTGGGGGGATTAGGGAGAGGGATGAGGGCATTAGTGGGAGGATGAGAGGATTAGTGGGAGATTAGCATGGATTTGTCTTATATGAGTGTAATTAGCTTGTAGAGCTCACCGTATGACACCGGAGGCATATGTATACGTATGAGCATGAGGAAAGTTATGGAGAAAATATTTGTAGGGACTTGAAAAATGATTCTGAAGGTATTTCTCAGGAAGAAAATACTTGGACATATATCGGTGGAATATTTGGGCAGTATTTCTGAAAGAGTTTGAGGGTGATCACCGGGGAAATATTTGTAGGATATTTTGAGGAGATTTTAGAGAGGATATAGACCACTATAATTTTATTTGTTGATATCAACTCGCAAACAAACATTTTGAAATGAAATTTGAAATTCATTTTGAATTTAGAGCGAGTTTGAGAAAATTCCAAGATTTGAATTTTTGGGATGCTACAAATCTACCCCACTTAAAAGGAATCTCGTCCTCGAGATTCGGCTTAGAAGGGTTATGGGTATAGCTTTACTTCAGCTACATATCTTCAATTTGCAACTCTTCGAGGAGATGGAACTTCAACAAGATCTGGCCTTGAGGAGCATCTGGTTGCCGATTGCAAACGCTGATTCTGGCTACTCAAGATCATCTTCAGGCTTCTAGGTTTCGCTTAGCAGCTAGCTTATTGAAGAAGCAACGATGCCAACACGCAAACCTTCCTATTGCAAACTCCCACATGGATTCCTATCTTGATCGGTCTTCTGGTGCTTCATCAACAGAACTTGGGTGACCACTTCTCGTCCAGAAACTTATATGCTTTGATGATCTGGTCTTCCACAAGCTTGCTACAGGCCTTCTTCTTTTTCTCCATAGCAGGAACCTTGCTGGAACACTACCCCACTTAAAAAGAATGAGGGTAGAACTCTTGAATTTTGGGGATTTGAACTCATTGAAATACCTCATAACAAGGGTGTTACGGGGCCTTCTTCTGATGTTGCTGCTTGAGCAGGCTGCGGAGAAATGACTGACATAGAGTTGATTTTGGGGCAACCTTCTTCTCATCTTCTCTTCACTATTTTCTTTTCACTGACCCTTTCTTTCTCTTTGCTCTTCCCACTGGAGGATTCTATCAAAGAGTATTACCATCATACGGAGGAGGAAACCGAAGATGTTGAACCATGTACAACAGTATTCAACCCAAGAATCACCAAGCATTGTGATCTTAGGGGCGAGGGAGTGGAAAATGGAGTTGCTTGCAATTTGGCAGAGGAGATTTTATTGGGAGCGTTTTTCTTTGAGCGAGATGGGAGTTGAGGGAGCTGGTGGGGGGGACTTTGTAGGCGAGCGGGGGTGCTCGGGCACGGAGTGGTGGTGATGGAGTAGGTGACACGCGGCAGCAAACACGACAATGGGAGGGGGGCAGTGTTGCTGGCGGCGATGGCGGCGGTGGGTGCGCTGCAAAGGGGAAGTGGGGCGGTGGTGGTGCGCATGGAGGCGGGCACGCGTGCGGGGGGCACGGGTGAGTGGTGGGGTCAATGACCCTGATGTTTGTGGTGTCTGGCTCCCAGAATCTTTGCCTCTCTTTATGGTGATAACTCCTTTTGTCCTCTTTTCCTGTTTACTTTGACTCAGGGGCAGTGCTTTGATTCTCACGGTCGGTCCTTTTGACTGAGCGATTGGATAGGTTTCTTCTGTAGCTTATTCCAGGCTTCAAGGGTAAGCTTCTCGGTATCTTCTTGGGTAAGGCACTTTTCTCTTGAGATGGGTTAAGATGAGAATGGAAGCATAAGGTGAGGATTAGCTCTAATTTGTTATCTATGTTTTTAGAGAAAACCTTTTTAAGAAAAACAAAAAGAAAACACACAAGCTCAGCAATGATAAGCACAAACAAATCAAATGTTTTGAATAAGGGAAGAATAGAGTTTTTCCAAAGCACGAACTACTCAGATTCGGGGGCTAAGCATAACTACTATTGCTTGGCTCCTGAATTGAGAACTATGCTAAATGCAACTTATGAGCACTAACGTTAAAGCATCACATATGCACTCAAAAGGGGAGAAAACATCAAGCGAAATTCATTTTGAAATGCCCTAGGGGGCCACACAAATAGAGTTTTGCAAAACACGAGTCTACACGATTACCTCTCATACATGCAGGGCTTTAGCCAAAGTGAAGAAAAACTTCACTACCCAATGCATGCAGAGGACTGGGCATAACTAACTTCAGACCAGGCAGCTTCTCTTCTGGCAAGGCTGGCGCACAACTTCAATCTGAGATATCTCCTGGATGGGTCAAGAGGGAGCTGATGTTGATGACTTCTTCTGGCGGCGACTGAGATGGCAACACGGGGTCGAACTCTTCTTGAAGCGAGACAGGCTCTTGTAGCTCCTTAGAGGGCGGCGGTGCTGGCGGGGTGCTTGCAGCTTCTTCCTTGATCTCACGGGACGGTGCTGGAAACTTCTTCATGGTGAGGGGCTCAAACAACTCTGACGGGGGATCTTGGGAGGATTCAGGGTCCTCTTGCTTATCCATAGCCTGAGGGAAGACTGAAATTCCTTCCAAGACTATGGCTCCTTCCGGTAGTTCCCAAGCCTTCTTCTCTCCTCTGATAGAGACCGGGTGACCTTCAAGAATCTGGGGGTCTTCAGCTCTGATGGGTTGAACTGGGTTGGATGAAGCGGGCTCTTGGATCCGCATGGCTCTACGTTGGTTATGGGTACCAAGTAGGCCTCCATCAACTTCTGGATGTGCTCATCCTTGGCTTGCTTCAGGGCTTCAACAGCAATGACTTCACGACTTTCCAAGGCAGCTACACGGGCTTGAGCTATGGTGAGATCCACATGGAGCTTACGGTTGAGCTTCTCTACATCTTCTGCTCGGGCAATCATCTGACGGTGGTGCCGAGCCAAGAAATCATACTGTGCATCCAGGGTGAGCAGGTAGGCAGTGAGGTACACGACTGAGGGGTCGTCCTCAAGTAGCTGCTGCCCTTCCAATGCACACATCCTGGCCATCCAGACTAGACGATCTCTCTAAAAGGGCGGAAAGAATCTGAGCGGGGTGTCGGCCACTTCTTCTTCATACAGTTGACACAGGGTCCTCAATTCCTTATGAGCGACGACTTGGCAGGTGTCTTTGAATCTGTGCCCAGCAGCAGTGACACTCCATTCCACATGGTGCGGACTGGATCCAATGTATACAGTCACGACACACTTCTCCGTGCCATGCTCGATGAATTCACGACCATCATACTCTGGCTGGCTCCTGATTCTGAGGCGGACTGTGTATGCTCTCAGCAACTTGGGGAAACCATCTTCATTCTGGCAAAAGCTGGTTTGGCAGCGAACCTCCATCTGACTTCTGAGAGAAGGAAAGGGGGAAAGCATTTTTGAAATGAAGGGATAAGAGCAAGAATTCTTTTTTTAAGAAAATAGTTTTGACTCAAACTTTTGGATCAGGCTAAGGGTTACGTCCTACGGCCAACCTAACAGCTTTGATACCACCTGAAGCGCCCCAATCCTCTGGGACTCAAATGTGATACAATTACTAGTCCCAGGAGGCTAGTAAACACATTTATACAACAGATGATTCCAGATCTACTTAAACAAGACAAACCTATAAAGGTGGCGATCAACTTTAAGAGTTGGTCCACAACTCGGGACATATCATCAGAGTGGGGCTGAAGCAGCCCGATATACGCAGCGAAGCAAATCAGCGGTCCAACAGCCACAGGCAAGGTTGGGAACAGTCGTAACTCTTACCCGATCTCCTTTTTCTAAAAAACAACAAATAAGCAAGGGTGAGTACAAACGTACTCAGCAGCCCACCTTCACCCGCAGAATGGGGAAATCAGATATAATGCATGGAATATGTGGAGCTCACGATATTTTGCAGAAACAACAATATTTTATGCAGGGTTGTTTTGTAAAACATTTTTTATTTTGCAAAGCGCATCCTCTCCCAAAGGAGCAGGAAGTTTTTCAATATAGAACAAAACCCCTGGACTAAACCATCCAGGTATCTCAGCAGTTTCCCACTGGTTTTCATTTTCAAAAACAGCTACTGGACTTCCCGTCCACCATAGCTCACGGCTCAACCGCCGGACCTTTTAAAAACATCTTTTCTCAAACGCACCTTTTTTTAAAAACAAAACATTAATTGCCATACCATACCAGACTCGTCCATTCCAGTGGACACAGACTATTCGAATAGGTTTGAAACTCTGCGCAGAGGGGTACACTTTACCCACTAGTCCAGTTTCTGCGATCTCACCGTCGTGAGACCCGAATGCCGAATCTCTTTCTTTCCTTGCACGTCCTAACCTTAATGGTTATACCAGAAGGAGTCAGGCCACCGCCATGCCCAAACCGGACAAAACATTCCCCCTCCTTATCCTTCCGGTGCTCCCCAGCCTTCATAACCCTGGGGTTGGACCGTACGAGTTCAGATTGAGTGACTGCCCACACAGTATCGAGTGGTTGTACTTATCATGAGTACAGGTAGTGAAGGATGACAAACCGGTCCTTATATGAGGGGACAATCCTTCTGCTCACGCCTAAACCAGCTGAGCCATCACCTTAGGCCCTCCCCTAAACCAGGGAGTCCCTTATCATCCCGACGCAAAGGTGATAAGGGTGAAAACCCTTCATCAAACACATTTTGAAAAACATTTTCTTTTGAAAACTCACACCTTTCCTCAAATCATTTGTAACAATTATATCAGGGATTGATTGCGGCAAGCGGCTGGGTGGCCATAATAACTTGTCTCAAAATCATATCATGCATAAAATAACAGGCTGAGGGTTGTGGTTGAAAAACATAGGTAATTTATGCATCAAAGGGATCCAGTGAGCTTGCCGTGCTTATCCGGCGAAGGGGGAAGGGGAGTTCACAGAACTGGCTTCTAGCTCCATTGCCTGGCGTAGACTTGCAGATCTGGCCTCCACGAGACGGCACGAACGCTCCGATAACTATGCAACATGAACAAGCAAACATACAAACCAACAAGTATACCAACAAATATTTAGTATAGTGGTCAGAATAGCGATATATGGATGGGCAGAGTCTTGAGTAGAATTTGTGTCATGTGGTGTTGAGGTACTACTAGTGGTGGAGCGGAGGTGCTTACCAGGAGGGTGGACTGGAGGCGAAGCGACACTGTGCGTGTAGCCGGCAGAGCGGAGTAACTGAGTGGGTGAGGTGTTTGCCTTGGCTGAGGGTGTTGAGTGTGTGGAGTGGGAGAGGGTAGCTGGGTGTATGTGGTGTAGCTCAGGGAAGTTCACTATTGGGGAGAATAGTGATGAAAGAATCGTCTGACTTAGCATGGACAGGAGAGTTATAGGCAGAATATGGGACAAGAGTATTTTGGGAGTTTTCTGGAATATAAACCATGCTTAAGGGATGACATGGTTGGATAGGGAATAGTTTGACAAGAATTTTAGAAACTAGAATGACTGAAATTTGAGTTTGGATGGAGGAGTTTTGGATTTTATAATCATAGAGAGAAAAAGAAAAGGAAAGGAATATTCTAGAATTTGAATATTTAGAGATATTTGGAAAATCAAAAATACAAATGTATTTTTGAGCGGGGTGTGAGGAATTATTTTTGAGCTTTTCTTGGGCAGAGGTTTATGTTGGTGGAAACTGTTCCTACCTACTGTGTCTCATCAGACAACAGTAAGGCGGGACCCAAATAGCTGGAATGCTGAGGTATTCTGGTCCGAGTGGGCTGTGGTATCTTGGGCCAGGTTTTATAGGATTGAAGACGTATCCATACAAACATGGTTCGCCTTTCTTTTTTGAAGTCTAGCTTGAAAGAATCCCAAATTTAAGCGTGCTCAACTTGGAGAAATCTGGGATGGCTGACCAGATGGGAAGTTCCCTACTGGAAGGAAAATCACAGTCACCGAAGTTCGTATGACTAGAATATGGGTCTGGCTGGTCTTAGGTGGACTGGACAGCATGACGGATGAGTAGTTGAAATTTGGGGTAATCAGATGATCGATGAATAGTAACGATGAATAGTGATGGTGAATAGTTCGTATGAACGAACGATGAACGATGAATAGTGACGATGAACGAACGATGAACGATGAATAGGAACTATGAATGAACGATGAATGATCGAATGATCGAACGAACGATCGGAATTTCGGCAGCATAACGGCAGGAAAAAGATTATTTGGACGAACGAACGGACGAACGATCGAACGATCGGACGAACGGACGAACGAAACATGAACGATCGGACGAACGATCGAACGATCGGACGAACGAACAAACAAACTAAGAACAGGTGGACAAAGGATTGAAGAACGACCGAACGATCCTTGTGCTAGTGTGTGCTTGTGTGGGAAGTGGAGTGGGAGTGGGCGTGTAAGGGGGAGGGAGTTGCCATGAGATGGCTTGGGGTGGGATGAGAGGAGGCCCTTGCCCCTCTATTTATAGCCATGGTGGGGGATTAGGGAGAGGGATGAGGGGATTAGTGGGAGATTAGCTTGGATTTGTCTTATATGAGTGTAATTAGCTTGTAGAGCTCACCGTATGACACCGGAGGCATACGTATACGTATGAGCATGAGGAAAGTTATCGAGAAAATATTTGTAGGGACTTGAAAAATGATTCTGAAGGTATTTCTCAGGAAGAAAATACTTGGACATATATCGGTGGAATATTTGGGCAGTATTTCTGAAAGAGTTTGAGGGTGATCACTGGGGAAATATTTATAGGATATTTTGAGGAGATTTTAGAGAGGATATAGACCACTATAATTTTATTTGTTGATATCAACTCGCAAACAAACATTTTGAAATGAAATTTGAAATTCATTTTGAATTTAGAGCGAGTTTGAGAAAATTCCAAGATTTGAATTTTTGGGATGCTACATTTGTGCACCCGCTATCGATTATCCAACTTGACCCGTCGGATGCATAAACCTACAAAACAAATTTTGGCCTTGTTCTTAGGTACCCAAACAGTCTTGGATCCTTTCACATTAGAAACAAGCACCTTGGGTACGCAAACACAAGTCTTAGGACTCTTGTGTTTGCCCCCCAACATATTTGACAACTACTTTGCCCGATTCGTTAGTTAGCACAAAAGATGCATCAAAGGTTTTAAATGAAATGCAATGTTCATTTGATGAATTATCAATTTCCTTTTTAGGCATTTTGATATGAGTTGAATGCATAGAGCTAGAAGCCTCATTACTACACATGTAAGCATGGTGAGAAACAGAATGAAGTTTTCTAGCATGAATCCTTCTAATCTTGTGCTCAGGATAGTTTTCAGGATATAAAATGTAACCCTCTCTATCCTGAACCATGGGAGCCTTACCCTTAACAAAATTAGATAGTCTATTCTTGGGGGTGTTAAGTTTGGTATTGCTTTGACTCCCTTGTTGGAAGCCAATGTCATCCTTAATGTCAGGGCGTCTCCCATTATAAAGCATGCTTCGAGCAAATTTAAATTTTTTTTATTTTCTAACTCATGCTCGGTAATTTTAGCATTTAACTTAGCTATGTGATTATTCTGTTCTTTAATCATGGCAAGGTGATCATCCATAGCATCAATATTAACATCTCTATATCTAGTGCAAATAGTGACATGCTCAACGATAGATGTAGAAACATTGCAAGCATTCAATTCTTCTATCTTAGCATTTAAACTAGCATTTTCAGTTCTAAGACAGGAAATTGAATCATTACAAACATTAAGCTCTTTAGAAAAATTTTCACATTTTTCTACTTCAAGAGCATAAGCATTTTTTAGTTTAACAAACTTCTTATTTTCCTTAACAAGCAAGTCCTCTTGGCATTCCAAGAGATCATCCTACTCGTTAATGGTTTCTATCAATTCATTTATCTTTTTCTTTTGATCTTTAGTAAGGTTCGCAAAAAGAGAAGTTAAGTCATCTTCATTATCACTAGAGCTACCCTCATCATCGGAAGTAGTATATTTGGGGGTATCTCTAGAATGTACCTTCTTCTTTTTGCCACCCTTAGCCATGAGGCATTTGTGGCCGACGTTGGGGAAGAGAAGGCCCTTGTTGATGGCGATGTTGGCGTCGTCCTCGTCGGAGGAGGAGTCGGTGGAGCTCTCGTCGGAGTCCCATTCCCGCCCCACATGCGCCTCACCACCCTTCTTGTAGTATCTCTTCTTCTCCATCTTCTTCTTCCCTTTCTTGTTGTCGTCCCTGTCCCTGTCACTTGTATATGGACATTTAGCAATAAAGTGACCGAACTTACCACACCTATAGCAAACCCTCTTGGAGTGGGGTTTGTAGTCCTTTCCCTTCCTTTGCTTGAGGATTTGCTAAAAGCTCTTGATTATAAGAGCTATCTCCTCATTGACAAGCTTGGAGGCGTCGATTGGAAGTCTACTTGGTGTAGACTCTTCCTTCTTTTCTTCTGTTGCTTTGAATGCAATGGGTTGCACCTTGGGTGTGGAGGTGGTGCCTTGCTCCAAGTTGACAATGTGTTTGGAGTCTTTGATCATAAGTTCAAAGCTCACAAACTTGCCAATTACCTCCTCGGGAGACATCTATTTGTATCTAGGATCCCCACGAATTAATTGAACTTGAGTAGGATTATGAAAAACAAGAGATCTTAGAATAACCTTGACCATTTCATGGTCATCCCATTTGGTGCTCCCGAGGTTGTGCACTTGGTTGACCATTGTTTTGAGCCGGTTGTACATCGCTTGTGGCTCCTCTCCTCTATTGAGGATGAATCAACTGAGTTATCCCTCAATCGTTTGCGCTTGGTGGTCTTGGTCACCTCGTCCCCTTCATGCGCCGTCTTGAGGACATCCCAAATTTCTTTGGCATTTTTCAACCCTTGCACCTTATTATACTCCTCTCCACATAAAGAGGCGAGGAGTATAGAAGTTGCTTGGGAATTAAAATGCCTTATTTGGGCGGCCTCATCGGTGTCGTAGTCCTCGTCACCCGCCTGTGGTGCCTGCGCTCCAAACTCAATAATATCCCATATGCTTTCATGGAGTGAGGTTAGATGGTGCCTCATTTTATCACTCCACATACAATAATCTTCACCATCAAAATATGGTGGTTTGTCTAAGGGTACAGAAAGTAAAGGAGCACGTTTAGGAATGCGATGATAGCATAGAGGCATCTTATTATACTTCTTGCGCCCTTGGCACTTCGAAGTGGTAGACTCGGCGCCAGATGTGGAAGGTGATGAAGAGTCGGTCTCGTAGTAGACCACCTTCTTTATTTTCTTTTTCTTCTTGTCACCCTTCCTATGTGACTTGATGGAGGAAGCAGATTCCTCCTTGTGCTTGTCTCCGACCTCCTTTGACGAAGTTCATTCATCGTTCTTCCTTCCCGAGCCTTCGGGTTTTTTGCTAGTGGCCATCTCCCTCTTGGCGTATTCTCCCGACATCACTTCGAGTTGTTAGACTCTAATGAAGCACCGGGCTCCGATACCAATTGAAAGTCTTGGAAAAACCTGAAAAGTATAAACTTTGAACACGCACTATGCCCAGGATTAGCGTTAGAAATAATTCGAAGTGCGAAAGATAGTTCTCCTTGCTATGAGTTGCTCAATCAATGCGGATAACCTTGGGAGCAAACTCAAATCAATATGAGCAAGGGAACTTTAGAGAGAGAGAAAAAAGGGGAAACAAATTGAGTGGAGATCAACACAAGTGAACACGGTGATTTGTTTACCGAGGTTCGGTTCCAAAGAACCTAGTCCCCGTTGAGGAGGCCACAAAGGCTGGGTCTATTCCAACTCTTTCTCTGTCTCAATCGGTCATACAGACCGATCGAGTGCTTCTCCTTAATCACTTAGGTCACTAAGACCCCGCAAGGATCACCACACGCTTAGGTGTCTCTTGCTAGCTTTACAAAACACTTGAAGAATTAGAGTGAGAAGGAAAAAGCAATCCAAGCAATAAGAGCAACAAAAGAAACACTAAGCACGCTCTCTCAAGTCACTAAGCAATTGAGTTGATTTCGAGGCTTGGAGAGGATTTGATCTTTTGATTGTGTCTTGGAGTGTAGGGTTTTGCTCTTGTATTGAATGTGAAGGGCTGAAAACTTGGATGGCTTGAATGGAGGTGGTTGGGGGTATTTATAGCCCCAACCACTATTCTAGCCGTTGTTGTCGATCGGCACACCGGACATGATATTGTTCATTGTTCGGTGCGTACCACGTCAATAGACCATTAGGGGTTTGGAGCGGTTGATCGTTGAAGTCCTTTGTCCTATTGTGGCCCCCGACAGTCTGGTATGTTCTGACTTTGCAGTTCTGACTTCTGACTTCTACGCTGACCACTGTTCACTATTCACCGCATGCGACCATTGGGCGTAGTTGACCGTTGCTCCATTGGCTCACCGGACAGTTCGGTGAATTATAGCGGAGCGACTCCCAGAAAAACCCGAGAGCAGCTAGTTCGCGGGGTGCTCGGCCTAGGCACCGAACAGTGTCTGGTGCGCCAGTGGCAGCACTAATGCTTGTCTTTGCTCCAAACTTTGTAGAGTTCCCCAACTCATTTTTTTGTTGGTTTGTGTTGAACTTAATGCACCTGGGATAAATTACAACTAGGAAAACTAGTTAGTCCACGTGGTTTGTGATGGACATCAAACACCAAAATCGATTATAGGAAATGTTTAAGCCCATTTCCCTTTCAGTGCTAAATCTGAACCGTCCACTCCCTATCCAATGGTTCGGATCTCCGGATACCGCTTCGGGCACGCGCTCTGCCCTTGGGCCCCATCTGCTGGTCGCCTGCGCCCCCTAGCGCTGGGCCCAACTGGTCAACCCACCTCCCCTTCCCAGTCACTGACCCCCTGGCCCGCCTGTCAGCGCTCGCCCACGTGCCCCCACGCGAGCTCGCGCTCAGATCTAATCTTAGTCGTTGATATGTGATTGAGCGGCCGAGATCAACCGATATCGTTCATTTAGAAAACTTGTTAAAGAACCCTCGACATTTTAGACAATAACCCGCAGTCCTGTGTTCTTGTGCACAGACCCCTGATTTCTTGCAGAGAAGCCCCTGACCTTTATTTTTATCACAGAGTATTTTGAATTCCAAAACTTGTTTATTTCATATCTTTTGCATATGAACTTCAAATTGGGTGGTTCAAATTGCAAAATGTTCATAAAATTATTCTCTATTTGTTTAAATTATTATCTTTCATTGTATGCATGTCTTAATTTTATGTCTAGGATATAGGTGCATTTAAAGTAATGGTTTATTTATTAAAAGGAGAATAAAAAGGAAAACACTAATGATAGTTAAGTGATTAACTTTGTGAAATTAATCTTATGTAGTATATGGTTCCATCTCTGGAATAACTTTAGTTAAGTAAGTAATTCATTAAGATAGATGTAGTTAAGTAATATAATCCACTGAGATAAGCCGTACTTAGAGAACCACAAACCTCTAGGTGTATTAACCTACCCTAGAACCTAGATTTCACACTGGTGTTTGTACTTTTCTATGGAGCTTGTGTTCACTTGATTGCACATGTTTGGTGTACTATTTCTTTATCATTTCCCAAATGTGTTGAATGAATGATTGCTTTGCATAGACAACGAGCAGTCCAAGGTTTCTGAGTGTGTTGCAGGAGACTTCCCTAAGCAGCAACCTGGTGAAGGTAAGTGTCCTCTGACCCATTATGTCCTATGTACTTTATAATTCACTGTCCCACATTTCATAATTAAAACCTAAGGATTGACTAGCTTTGTATTTACCTTGTCCTTGATTACCTTTTGGGTTATTATGGTTAGCTTCATGCTATTGCTTTACTTTAATCAACAAACATGATGAGAACATTTATCATATGATGATGTGATCTTGATTATGATGATGAACTTGTGATACTTTAGGGGACTCAGGTTGTTTCTTGAGTACCTCTCCGAAGGACCTATTCGTTGAGAGACCACCCAGGATAAAAGTACAACCATGAGGGTGAAATGGGACGACCTTAGCTCATTAATTAGATGAACCTGGGGTGTAGTTGGCTTTACCGTAGGGCCATCAATGGGGGCCAGGGCATAGTGCTTGCTTTGCTAAGGGTGGGTGCCGAGGTTCATTCGATTTGGTTTTGTTAGTCACCCACCTTAGGGAGTGATACTTCGTTTGTACGACTGGCGAAACCTAATGAGCAACTGCACACCAAGGGAATCTTTGTAAAGGCTACATAGTGAATCCCTGGCCATTCACCTCGGTAGTGAAGATCAGGTCTGTACAACCCAGGCTGGGAATGGATCATGACTCGTGGGTAAAGTGTGCAACCTCTGCAGAGTGTTAAAACTGGTATATCAGTCGTGCTCACGGTTAAGAGCAGGCTTGGGATCCTATTTGATTAGAGTAACTTCGGATACTTTTATGATGATGGTAACTAGTGATGATTATAACTATGGTTTCTGGTATTTCCTCTTGGAGGGAGTAATTTTGGGTAATAACTTGGGTTTATTACTAAAACTTGGCTTTTCTACTAGTAATAAATACATGTCCAACTAAAAGAAACTGTTTTAAGCTTAACGCAACAAACAATTAGTCCAGTTTAACCAGACAGGACATTTGCTGAGTATGTTGATGTGTACTCACCCTTGCTTTAAAAACCACCCAACCCCAGGTTGTCCCCATTGCAATTAGTGCTCAGGAGAAGATGATGGCAACATGGAGGACTTTCAGGAGTTTCAGGACTTCGATGAGTTCTAGCCGTGTTTAGTGGGAAACCTGAGAGCACATAGAGGGGTGGTGAATAGGTGATCCTATAAAAATCAACACTAAATAGCCCAAGTTTGGTTTATGAAATGTTAGTAAGATTAAAACCAAGATGGTATAGAGAGAACTCTTCACTTGATTGTTCCTTTAGAATGAGTATTGAACTTAGGAACAATAGCACAAGTGATTAAGTGAGAACTCTAAGAGAGAAACCAATCACAATGAAAAGTGACACAAGAGACACGGTGATTTTATCCCATGGTTCGGCCAAGTAGAACACTTGCTTACTTACACGTTGTGGCGTCCCAATGGACGAGGGTTGCACTCAACCCCTTTCAAGTGATCCAATGATCCACATGAATACCACAGTTTTCTTCCTTAGTTGTTGTTTTCCTTTGTGAGGAATCTCCACAAGTTGGAGCCTCTCACCCTTACAAAATTTGATCTCAATGAAAACCACAAGAGTAAGGGAGGGAAAGAAACACACGCAAAAGCTAGAGTCGCAGCAACGACACGCACACAAGATAGGAGCACACAAACACAGCGCAGGGAGTTTACAACTCAAGAAGTGTTGAAATCTCAAACATGATGATCCGGATGCGTGCTTGCGGAGTATAGGTGTCTTAGGATGTTCAATGGAGGCTTGGTGTTTTGCTCCATGCGCCTAGGGGTCCCTTTTATAGCCCCAAGGCAGCTAGGAGCCATTGGATCTCCATTTGGTAGGCAATTCTTGCCTTCTGTCGGTTGGCGCACCGGACAGTCCGATGCACCACCGAACAAGAATAGTGCATGATTTCTTTCCTTCTCTGGTGAAGCCGACCGTTGATCCCTCGGTCCCCTAGGCACACCGGACAGTTCGGTGTGGCCTAATGACCGTTGGCTCTAGCCACGCGTCGCCCGTTAATCATGTTGCCGATCGTTGGCGTGGGTGCTATTGGCTCACCGGATAGTCCGGTGAATTTTAGCCGCAGCGCCCTCGGCGATTCCCGAGAGCAGCAAGTTCATCTCTTAGCCAGCCTGGGCACCAGACAGTCCGGTGCACCAGTAGCTGATGCTCCACTGGCTATTTTAGTTGTACTCCTTTCGCCTCTTTTGAACTTGACTTAATAGAGTTCTTGGCACTTAGACAAACATGTTTAGCACATAAAACAATTTACTAAGTGTCTAGAACTTACCTTCACACTTGATCCATCTTGAAAGTCGCCTAGAGGGGGGGTGAATAGGGCGAAACTGAAATTCTCAAAAATAATCACAACTACAAGCCGGGTTAGCGTTAGAAATATAATAGAGTCCGCGAGAGAGTGTGCAAAACAAATCGCAAGCGAATAACGAAGTGAGACACGCGGATTTGTTTTACCGAGGTTCGGTTCTCTCAAACCTACTCCCCGTTGAGGAGGCCACAAAGGCCGGGTCTCTTTCAACCCTTACCCTCTCTCAAACGGTCCCTCGGACCGAGTGAGCTTTCTCTTCTCAATCACTTGGAACACAAAGTTCCCACAAGGACCACCACAAGATTGGTGTCTCTTGCCTCAATTACAAGTGAGTTTGATCGCAAGAAAGAATCAAGAAAGAAGAAAGCAATCCAAGCGCAAGAGCTCGAAAGAACACAAGCAAATCTCTCTCTAATCACTAGGGCGTTGTGTGGAATTTGGAGAGGATTTGATCTCTTTGGTGTGTCTAGAATTGAATGCTAGAGCTCTTGTAAGTAGTTGAGAAGTGGAAAACTTGGAAGCCATGAATGTGGGGTGGTTGGGGTTATTTATAGCCCCAACCACCAAACTAGCCGTTTGGTGAGGCTGTCTGTTCGATGGCGCACCGGACAGTCCGGTGCGACAGCCACGTCACCAATGCCGTTGGGTTCCGACCGTTGGAGCTCTGACTTCTGGGCCCGCCTGGATGTCCGGTGGCGCACCGGACATGCACTGTAGATTGTCCGGTGCGCCAGTATGGGCGTGCCTGACCTCTGCGCGCGCAGCGCGCTCATTTAATGCGTCTTAGGTAGCCGTTGGCGCCGAAATAGCCGTTGCCCCGCTGTTACACTGGACAGTCCAGTGTACACCGGACAGTCCGGTGAATTATAGCGGAGCAGTTGAAGTGAATTCCCGAGGCTGGCGAGTTCCGGAGGCCACCCTTCCTTGGAGCACCGGACATGTCCGGTGTACACCGGACAGTCCGGTGAATTATAGTGGAGTTGCCTCTGGAATTTCCCGAAGGTGACGAGTTTAGAGTTGGAGTCCTCTGGTGCACCGGACAGTCCGGTGCGCCAGACCAGAGGTGCCTTCGGTTGTCCCTTTGCTCTTTTGTCGAACCCAATACTTGGTCTTTTTATTGGCTAAGTGTGAACCTTTTGCACCTGTATCACTTATACACTAGAGCAAACTAGTTAGTCCAATATTTGTGTTGGGCAATTAAACCACCAAAATTAATTAGGGACTAGGTGTAAGCCTAATTCCTTTTCAATCTCCCCCTTTTTGGTGATTGATGCCAACACAAACCAAAGCAAATATAAAAGTGCATAAATGAACTAGTTTGCATAATGTAAGTGCAAAGGTTGCTTGGAATTGAGCCAATAAAAGTTACTTACTAGATGTGCATGGATTGTTTCTTTATTTTTAATATTTTGGACCACGCTTGCACCACAAGTTTTGTTTTTGCAAACTCTTTTGTAAATTCTTTTCAATGTCCTTTTGCAAGATAGTCAAAGGTAAATGAATAAAATTTGAGAAGCATTTTCAAGATTTGAAATTCTCTCACCTTGTTCCAAATGCTTTTCCTTTGACTAAACAAAACTCCCCCTCAAATAAATTCTCCTCTTAGTGTTCAAGAGGGTTTTAAGATATCAAGTTTTGAAAATACTACTTGCTCCCCCTTTAGAACACAAAGAGATACCAATTTGAAATTTTCAATTGAAAACCATTAATTTTTAAAAATAGGGTGGTGGTGCGGTCCTTTTGCTTTGGGCTCATACTTTTTAAAAATAGGGTGGTGGTGCGGTCCTTTTGCTTTGGGCTCATACTTTCTCCCCCTTTGGCATGAATCGCCAAAAACGGATACTTTGAGTGAGATATAAGCCCTTTGCTAACTACATTCTCCTCTTTGGCAAATAAAACATAAGAGTGAAGATTATACCAAAGACGGAGAGCGATGTGGAACGACGGCGAAGGATGAGTAGTAGAGTGGAGTGGAAGCCTGTGTCTTCGCCAAAGACTCCAATTCCCTTTCAATATACCTATGACTTGGTTTGAAATACACTTGAAAACACATTAGTCATAGCATATATAAAAGAGACATGATCAAAGGTATACTTATGAGCTATGTGTGCAAGTTTAGCAAAAGAAATTCCTAGAATCAAGAATATTGAGCTCATGCCTAAGTTTGGTAAAAGATTGTTCATCAAGTGGCTTGGTAAAGATATCGGCTAATTGATCTTTAGTATTAATGTATGCAATCTCGATATCCCCCTTTTGTTGGTGATCCCGAAGAAAATGATACCGAATGGCTATGTGTTTAGTGCGGCTATGCTCAACGGGATTATCCGCCATACGGATTGCACTCTCATTATCACATAGAAGGGGAACTTTGGTCAATTTGTAACCATAGTCCCGCAGGGTTTGCCTCATCCAAAGCAATTGCGCGCAACAATGGCCTGCGGCAATATACTCGGCTTCGGCGGTAGAAAGAGCGACCGAATTTTGCTTCTTTGAAGCCCAAGACACCAAGGATCTTCCCAAGAACTGGCAAGTCCCCGATGTGCTCTTCCTATTAATCTTACACCCCGCCCAATCGGCATCCGAATAACCAATCAAATCAAATATGGATCCCCGAGGGTACCAAAGCCCAAACTTAGGAGTATAAGCCAAATATCTCAAGATTCGTTTTACGGCTGTAAGGTGTGATTCCTTAGGGTCGGCTTGGAATCTTGCACACATGCAAACGGAAAGCATAATGTCTGGTCGAGATGCACATAAATAAAGCAATGAACCAATCATCGACCGGTATACCTTTTGATCCACGGACTTACCTCCCGTGTCGAGGTCGAGATGCCCATTTGTTCCCATGGGTGTCTTGATGGGCTTGGCATCCTTCATTCCAAACTTGCTTAGAATGTCTTGAGTATACTTGGTTTGGCTAATGAAGGTGCCCTCTTGGAGTTGCTTGACTTGGAATCCTAGAAAATATTTCAACTCCCCCATCATAGACATCTCGAATTTCTGTGTCATGATCCTACTAAATTCTTCACATGTAGATTCGTTAGTAGACCCAAATATAATATCATCAACATAAATTTGGCATACAAACAAATCATTGTTAAGAGTTTTAGTGAATAAAGTAGGATCGGCTTTTTCGACTTTGAAGCCATTAGCAATAAGGAAATCTCTAAGGCATTCATACCATGCTCTTGGGGCTTGCTTGAGCCCATAGAGCGCCTTAGAGAGCCTATAGACATGGTTAGGGTACTCACTATCTTCAAAGCCGGGAGGTTGCTCAACATAGACCTCCTCCTTGATTGGTCCGTTGAGGAAGGCACTCTTCACGTCCATTTGGTAAAGCTTGAAGCCATGGTAAGTAGCATAGGCCAATAATATACGAATTGACTCAAGCCTAGCTACGGGTGCATAGGTTTCACCGAAATCCAAACCTTCGACTTGGGAGTATCCCTTGGCCACAAGTCGAGCTTTGTTCCTTGTCACCACACCATGCTCGTCTTGCTTGTTGCGGAAGACCGACTTGGTTCCTACAACATTTTGATTAGGACGTGGAACTAAATGCCATACCTCGTTCCTAGTGAAGTTGTTGAGCTCCTCTTGCATCGCCATCACCCAATCCGAATCTTGGAGTGCTTCCTCTACCCTGTGTGGCTCAATAGAGGAAACAAAAGAGTAATGCTCACAAAAATGTGCAACCCGAGATCGAGTGGTTACCCCCTTATGAATGTCACCGAGGATGGTGTCGACGGGGTGATCTCGTTGGATTGCTTGGTGGACTCTTGGGTGTGGCGGCCTTGGTTGTTCATCCTCCTTGTCTTGATCATTTGCATCTCCCCCTTGATTGTTGCTGTCAACCTGTGGTGGCTCATCATTTTGATCTTCTTCTTCATCAACTTGAGCTTCGTCCTCATTTTGGGTTGGCGGAGATGCTTGCGTGGAGGAGGATGGTTGATCTTGTGCATGTGGAGGCTCTTCGAATTCCTTAGGGCACACATCCCCAATGGACATGTTCCTTAGCGCGATGCACGGAGCCTGTTCTTCACCTATCTCATCAAGATCAACTTGCTCTTCTTGAGAGCCGTTAGTCTCATCAAACACAACGTCACAAGAAACTTCAACAAGTCCTGAGGACTTGTTAAAGACTCTATATGCCCTTGTGTTTGAGTCATATCCTAGTAAAAAGCCTTCTACAGTTTTAGGAGCAAATTTAGATTTTCTACCTCTCTTAACAAGAATAAAGCATTTGCTACCAAAAACTCTAAAATATGAAATATTGGGCTTTTTACCGGTTAGGAGTTCATAGGATGCCTTCTTGAGGATTCGGTGTAGATATAACCGGTTGATGGCGTAGCAGGCGGTGTTGACCGCCTCGGCCCAAAACCGATCCGGTGTCTTGTACTCATCAAGCATGGTTCTTGCCATGTCCAATAGAGTTCGATTCTTCCTCTCCACTACACCATTTTGTTGTGGAGTGTAGGGAGAAGAAAACTCATGCTTGATGCCCTCTTCCTCAAGAAAGTCTTCTATTTGTGAGTTCTTGAACTCCGTCCCATTGTCGCTTCGAATTTTCTTGATCCTTAAGTCGAACTCATTTTGAGCCCGTCTCAAGAATCCCTTTAAGGTCTCTTGGGTATGAGATTTTTCCTGCAAAAAGAATACCCAAGTGAAGCGAGAATAATCATCCACAATAACTAGACAGTACTTACTCCCGCCGATGCTTATGTAAGCGATCGGGCCGAATAGGTCCATGTGTAGGAGCTCCAGTGGCCTGTCACTAGTCATGATGTTCTTGTGTGGATGATGAGTGCCAACTTGCTTTCCTGCTTGGCATGCGCTACAAATCCTGTCTTTCTCAAAATGAACATTTGTTAGTCCCAAAATGTGCTCTCTCTTTAGAAGCTTATGAAGATTCTTCATCCCAACGTGGGCTAGTCGGCGATGCCAGAGCCAACCCATGTTAGTCTTAGCAATTAAGCATGTGTCGAGTTCAGCTCTATCAAAATCTACCATGTATAGCTGACCCTCTAACACACCCTTAAACGCTATTGAATCATCACTTCTTCTAAAGACAGTGACATCTTCATCAGTAAAGAGACAGTTGTAGCCCATTTGACATAATTGAGATACAGAAAGCAAATTGTAATCTAAAGAATCTACAAGAAAAACATTGGAAATAGTATGGTCAGGTGATATAGCAATTTTACCCAATCCTTTGACCAAACCTTGATTTCCAGCCCTGAATGTGATAGCTCGTTGGGGATCTTGGTTTTTCTCATATGAGGAGATCTTCTTCTCCCCTGTCATGTGGTTTGTGCACCCACTGTCGAGTATCCAACTTGAGCCCCCGGATGCATAAACCTACAAAACAATTTTAGTTCTTGACTTTAGGTACCCAAACGGTTTTGGGTCCTTTGGCATTAGAAACAAGAACTTTGGGTACCCAAACACAAGTCTTGGAGCCCTTGTGTTTGCCCCCAACAAACTTGGCAACTACCTTGCCGGATTTGTTAGTCAAAACATAAGATGCATCAAAAGTCTTAAATGAAATGCCATGATCATTTGATGCACTAGGAGTTTTCTTTCTAGGCAACTTAGCACGGGTTGGTTGCCTAGAGCTAGATGTCTCACCCTTATACATAAAAGCATGGTTAGGGCCAGAGTGAGACTTCCTAGAATGAATTTTCTTAATTTTGCTCTCGGGATAACCGGCAGGGTACAAAATGTAACCCTCGTTATCCTGAGGCATGGGAGCCTTGCCCTTAACAAAGTTAGACAAGTTTTTAGGAGGGGCATTAAGTTTGACATTGTCTCCCCTTTGGAAGCCAATGCCATCCTTGATGCCAGGGCGTCTCCCATTATAAAGCATACTTCTAGCAAATTTAAACTTTTCATTTTCTAAGTTATGCTCGGCAATTTTAGCATCTAATATTGCTATATGATCATTTTGTTGTTTAATTAAAGCCATGTGATCATGAATATAATTGATATCAACATCTCTACATCTAGTACAAATAGAAGTGTGCTCAACGGTAGATGTAGAGGGTCTGCAAGATTTTAATTCAACAACCTTAGCATGCAACATATCATTCTTAGTTCTAAGGTTGGAAATAGTAGTATTGCAAACATCAAAATCTTTAGCCTTAGCAAATAATCTCTCATTCTCATCTCTAAGGCTAGCAAGAGAAATATTTAACTCATCAATCCTAGCAAGTAAATCAACATTATCATTTCAAGGATTGGAAGTTAAATCAATACAAACATGAGAATCAACCTTAGCAATTAATCTAGCATTTTCATTTTTAAGGTTGTCAATAGTCTCATGGCAAGTGCTTAGCTCACTAGACAATTTTTCACATTTCTCAACTTGTAGAGCATAAGCATTTTTAACCTTAACATGCTTTTTATTTTCCTTGATTAGGAAGTCCTCTTGGGAGTCCAAGAGATCATCCTTCTCATGGATGGCACTAATTAATTCATTTAATTTTTCTTTTTGTTGCATGTTTAGGTCGGCAAAAAGGGTACGCAAATTATTTTCCTCATCACTAGCATTATCATCACTAGAGGATTCATATTTAGTGGAGGATTTAGATTTAACCTTCTTCCTTTTGCCGTCCTTTGCCATGAGGCACTTGTGGCCGACGTTGGGGAAGAGGAGTCCCTTGGTGACGGCGATGTTGGCGGCGTCATCGTCGGAGGAGGACTCGGTGGAGCTCTCGTCGGAGTCCCACTCCCGGCAAACATGGGCATCGCCGCCCTTCTTCTTGTAGTACTTCTTCTTTTCTCTCCTCTTTCCCTTCTTGTCGTCGCCCCTGTCACTGTCACTAGATATAGGACATTTTGCAATAAAATGACCGGGCTTACCACATTTGTAGCACACTTTCTTGGAGCGGGGTTTGTAGTCCTTCCCCCTCCGTTGCTTGAGGATTTGGCGAAAGCTTTTGATGATTAAAGCCATCTCCTCATTGTCGAGCTTGGAGGCGTCAATTGGTTGTCTACTCGGTGTAGACTCCTCCTTCTTCTCCTCCGTCGCCTTGAACGCCACGGGTTGTGCTTCGAACGTGGAGGGTTCGTCAAGCTCGTTGATCTTCTTTGATCCTTTAATCATACATTCAAAGCTCACAAAATTCCCGATTACTTCCTCGGGAGTCATTAGTGTATATCTTGGGTTACCACGAATTAATTGTACTTGAGTAGGGTTAAGGAAAATAAGTGATCTTAAAATAACCTTAACCACTTCGTGGTCGTCCCACTTCTTGCTCCCGAGGTTGCGCACTTGGTTCACCAAGGTTTTGAGCCGGTTGTACATATCTTGTGGCTCCTCCCCATGGCGAAGACGGAAGCGACCGAGCTCCCCCTCGATCGTTTCCCGCTTGGTGATCTTGGTGAGTTCATCACCTTCGTGTGCGGTCTTGAGTAGGTCCCAAATCTCCTTTGCATTCTTCAACCCTTGCACCTTGTTGTATTCCTCCTTGCTTAGAGAGGCGAGGAGTATGGTTGTAGCTTGGGAGTTGAAGTGCTCGATTTGGGCCACTTCGTTCGTATCATAGTCTTCATCCCCTATAGATGGTACCTGTGCTCCAAACTCAACAACATTCCATATACTTTTGTGGAGTGAGGTTAGATGAAATTTCATTAAATCACTCCACCTAGCATAATCTTCGCCATCAAAAGTTGGCGGTTTGCCTAATGGAACGGAAAGTAATGGAGTATGTCTAGATGTACGAGGATAGTGTAAGGGGATCTTACTAAACTTCTTGCGCTCTTGGCGCTTAGAAGTTACGGACGGCGCATTGGAGTCGGAGGTTGATGTTGATGAAGTGTCGGTCTCGTAGTAGACCACCTTCCTCATCCTCTTGTGCTTGTCGCCTTTCCGATGCGACTTGTGGGAAGAAGATTTTTTCTCCTTCCGTTTGGAGGAGTCCTTCTTCTTCTCCTTCCTCTTGGTGCGGGACTCTTCCGATGAAGTGCTCCCTTGGCTCGTAGTGGGCTTGTCGCCGGTCTCCATCTCCCTCTTGGTGTGATCTTGTAAACCCTAAAATACATTTTGAGAAAATAGGAAGTAACTTTGTTCTCTTTGAGGAGTAATAAAGGGGATTGAATCTAGTGTATGATTTATCCTTCCAAATGATTAAACAAATAAAAAAAGTATATTAGGGTGTAATGACTCAGATTTAAATTTAACTTATAAAATTTAGATTACGATTTCAAATCTCAGAAAAATAAATAATAGGGAGTTTTCCTATTTAATTTAACAAATGTTTCTCTCACTAAAATTACATTTAGAAACATTTATTTGAAGGGAATAAATAATAAGCAAATAAAGAATGAAAGAAATATTTTTGCATTTATGCTGAAGTTCTTGAGTTATGTATTTGATTTTGAGTCACACATTGAAAACAAATGAGAATTTAAAATCTAATTTGGAAAACTTGAAAATGGAAAACATAAATAGAAACTAGAAAAAGAATAAGGAACTAGAAGAAAAGAAAAAGGTGGGACCTCTCCCTGCGTTTGGGCCTTAACCTTGATTTTGGCCCATGACTTCTCTCCACCCACTTGGCCCAACCGGGTAGCATACCGCGCTGACAGGGGGGACCACCTGTCAGCCACCCCACTTTGCGCGCCGCGCTTCGTTCCACTTACCTGTGGGCCGGTGCTGTCAGTCAAAGTAATTGCACGCCCGTCGTCACTTGCGCGTGGGACCCCTTCTCATCCGTTTCTTTCCCCTGTGTTGCGCGCCTGTTCCACTGCTGATCGGGCCGCCCCTGTCAGGTCGTTCATCTTCCCCCTTCGACCGCTCGAGCAAAACGGAACCCGGGATCATCGGCACGCTCTACGGAGCGCGCTCCCTTCCGAAGCGGATCCAATCCTAGCAGACTCGCATGGTTGTTGGGGATTTGGCATCCACGGCATATAAAGATGAACATTGGACTCCTTCTCGGCCATAGCTTGCTGGTAGGGTCTCCACCAATCCTCTGTGTGCCGTGGCCGAGCGCAAAACACCCGACGCCATAGCTGAGGTAGAGTGAGGAAAAGCGTGATGCGCTCGCCGCTTGGAGAAAAACTTTGATTCACCATTGTCGAGCCCTCCGGTGCAGGTCAGGTAGTCTCGCCAGGGCATTAATATGGCGTTCTTGGGCACTCGGTGCTCAATGGTGGTGGGAGCTCAAATGAATCCCTCGCCGGACTTCAAGGACTGCTAACCCCTGTGGGCGGCCCTCACCGGCACTCTAATCCTAGGTAAGAATACAATTAGGGCGTTCGATTATGCACTCACAACTTGTTGCGATGGTCCGCTGTGAAGAACATCGGTTCTCGCGCTCAATGGCGTGCGCGCCGGTGACTGCCACCGTGTGTGCCACGAGCCGCGTTGCCCAGATTTCCGATGGGTGGAAGATGACCGAATTACCGTAGATTTGGGATCCTACGGGCTCGGTCAGAATGCGGGGCTCCGGGTGATCTGGGCCACTGATTTCCATGTGGGCGAATCAGATTCGTTTAAGCCAACGATTAGATCCGGGTCGTCGATCAGACCACGAACGCGTGGGATTACATCAGGGTGTATCGGTTCGGATAAAGGGGGATCTAATCTGGTCCCTAGATTTAGGATCGGACGGCTAAGCTCTACCCGTACCCCTTCGACGTGCGCTTCTTTCAAAAGAGACCCTGAGAAATTGACAAAACAACCCGCCGTCCTGTGCGGGGGAATACTGAGTCTTGAAAAAACTTGTGGATTAGCCCCTGAGCTCTCTGGATATTTTGCGCGCAGTCCAGTGACATAGGAAATTGAATAAATTAATACAGAAAATGCTTTTCTAGTATAAAAATATTCTAGATCTAATTTAATTCCTAGAAAATTCATACTAACTCCTTTTTAGTCCATTCTAGTTCCTGTAATTTTGTAATATTATGGTTTATCATATAGTACCACTGTTTTCACATGAAATTCACATTAAAATTTATATTCTAAGTAATCTTATATCAAATACATAAAACCTTAGAAAAATCATAGCTCCTTCGTTTTAACTCCGATTTGATCCGTTCAAGTTGCGTTAGACTCGTACAAGCGCGTAGATTATTATTACGCAATTTATTCTTATGTTTGGTGTGATGTTAATTTTGCCTACACATGTTTGTCTGTATTGCTACGTTTAGCGTGAGGTCACGAGTCACCTGAAGATCATCCTGGTACCTGGAATCTCAAGTCCCAGGCAAGTTGTGCCCTTGATCACTTCTTTTACCCACTCACGTTCTAATTAATCATAATGATCTGCATAGGTTAATTTGATGGGACCTAATAGGTTACTCTAGTTTGTCTATCTTTATGCCTTGTTTACCACTAAACTTTATGGGTAGTACTTGCTAGTGCTATATGTGGATTTGGGCATTGAGATACATATTATTCATACTTTTGTTATCAGTTGTTATTTACTGTTCATGATAAGATCATTATGTTAATTGGAACATGGAGCGACCACCCGGGAAAACAGTGCTACCACAAGGGTTTAATGGGACGCCCTTGGCTGATTAATTAGGAAAGCTAGTGGAAGACTACCTTACCCGAAAGGGGCAAGGGCAGTAGGGGAGTGGTCAGTGTAGGGAGGCCCTCGGGAGGATTTTGCTGCGATGGCGGTCCTGCAAGGGATTCCTGCTAGGGAGGCCCTCGGGAGGATTTTGCTGCGATGGCGGTCCTGCAAGGGATTCCTGCATTGGAACTTCCTATAAACTGTAGCGGGTTTTCTGAAGCTAGTGGAACTTTGTAAAGGCCTCGTAGTGTTACCCTGCCTCACCTCCTCGGTAGAGGTGTATGGGATTGGCCGTCTCTTGGCAGATGGGTAACACGACTTGTGGGTAAAGATGCGCAACCTCTGCAGAGTGTAAAACTGGTATACTAGCCGTGCTCACGGTCATGAGCAGCTCGGACCCTCACATGATTAATTTATGGAACTAAATTCAATTTGTCATATGCATTGCATCGCAGGTGATGTGGTTACTTTTGTTCTACTACTTAATTGGGTTTGGTATTTACTTATACTTAGTAACTGCTAATAAAATTTTGACCAACTTTAAAAGCAATGCTCAGCTTCAACCATCCTCTTTGGTAAGCCTTACACTTCACGTGAACTCCCACCTTTGGCAAGTTCATGCACATTATTCCCCACAACTTGTTGAGCTATGAACGTATGTGAGCTCACTCTTGCTGTCTCACACCCCCCACAGGTCAAGAACAGGTACCGTAGGATGAGGCGCTTGGAGGATGCTGTGACGAGTTCGTGAGAGGTCTAGGTCGTCGTCTCCCAGTCAACTTTGGGTTGCTGGACCGTTGTCTCCTTACAATGTAATTATTTATTTATTTTGTATAGAACTCTTATTATACATAAAGATGTGACATTCGATCCTGTGCCACTATACATCATATGTGTGAGACTTGGTCCCAGCACACCTGGTGATTATGTTCGCGCCCGGGTCTTGGTGCCCCGAAACCCGAGTGTGACAGAAGTGGTATCAGAGGAATGTTGACTGTAGGATGAAATCTAGATAGAACTGGACAACCATTGTCTACTTACCTTTGCTACTCTGATTCTTTTCTGAACTTTTCTTAATCTTTTCTCATCTATTTCCGCTTTACTCCGATTATCCTTACCTTTTTACTTCTAAAGACAAACTTGGATTTCACACTTTGAAATCCTGTGCTTAAAAGTGACTTTTAGAAATAGGAGACCTACTCTTAGGAACAAAAACAAAACTATTTTTATAGGTATATATAAGCTTGAGTGCTTGTTCTTATGATATTTATCTGATTTGGATCTTTGATTGAGTGTGATGGGTTGTGGAGTAATGCCCACAATTACATCTGCATATACATATAGGCATAAATATAAATAAATAAATAAAATGACTATATAAACTAAGAATATCCCCCACTAGAATACATTTTAATATATCCATCCTATCTTAAAAGATTCTATCCTACACTCATAGATCCATCTCCTCTCAAAAGATCCTAACTTATCCTAATCTAGCTTAATAGATTTACCTTATCTTAAGAGATACTCTATTGCCTTAATAGAATCATCCTATCCTGAAAAAGATTTCATGTCATCCTAATAGATCTAACTGACCTCAAAAGATTCTACCTTATCCTTATGGATTCATCTTGCCCTAATTAGCATATTGATCCCACTCTAGAATAACAACCATGATCTAATCCAAATTTGAGTTACTTAAATAAGTTAGATAATGTTGGCAACAAAAAAAAAATAGGCCCTAATTCTATAAACATATCTTACCCTAAATTAATACCTTAGACCAACTCGTCCGTGAACAAACAACATAACCTACCTCACAGGCTACTTAGTCCATTTGTCCTAGAAGCAAAGTAAAACTTTGTTCAAACCTACCTACCTCGTGTACCCTGGCTATCCTAACTATATATCATTAACTCGGATGGCAACTCCAAGAAGAAAGGCCAAAGAAGACCAACCACGCAAAGAAGGATAAGCATCAACTCAAGTCTTCAAAAATCAAGTTGGATCGCCAGAAGAATCAAGGTCCAGAGGTTAGGATGAAGTCTTTCCTTATTATACCCTTGCCACAACCCCTACTTGCCATAACCGTACCTCATCTGACCTAATAGATGGCTAGACATACAATATCCATATGTTCCAAATTGTCTACTAACTGCTATGTAAAAACTTGAACAAAACTTTGATTTCCAAAACCCAATGAGAAACTAATATTCCAAACCAAACCTATTGTATCCCTTTTCTTACAAATCTCGGGGACAAGATTTCTGTTAAGGGGGGTAGGATTTGTAAACCCTAAAATACATTTTGAGAAAATAGGAAGTAACTTTGTTCTCTTTGAGGAGTAATAAAGGGGATTGAATCTAGTGTATGATTTATCCTTCCAAATGATTAAACAAATAAAAAAAAGTATATTAGGGTGTAATGACTCAGATTTAAATTTAACTTATAAAATTTAGATTACGATTTCAAATCTCAGAAAAATAAATAATAGGGAGTTTTCCTATTTAATTTAACAAATGTTTCTCTCACTAAAATTACATTTAGAAACATTTATTTGAAGGGAATAAATAATAAGCAAATAAAGAATGAAAGAAATATTTTTGCATTTATGCTGAAGTTCTTGAGTTATGTATTTGATTTTGAGTCACACATTGAAAACAAATGAGAATTTAAAATCTAATTTGGAAAACTTGAAAATGGAAAACATAAATAGAAACTAGAAAAAGAATAAGGAACTAGAAGAAAAGAAAAAGGTGGGACCTCTCCCTGCGTTTGGGCCTTAACCTTGATTTTGGCCCATGACTTCTCTCCACCCACTTGGCCCAACCGGGTAGCATACCGCGCTGACAGGGGGGACGACCTGTCAGCCACCCCACTTTGCACGCCGCGCTTCGTTCCACTTACCTGTGGGCCGGTGCTGTCAGTCAAAGTAATTGCACGCCCGTCGTCACTTGCGCGTGGGACCCCTTCTCATCCGTTTCTTTCCCCTGTGTTGCGCGCCTGTTCCACTGCTGATCGGGCCGCCCCTGTCAGGTCGTTCATCTTCCCCCTTCGACCGCTCGAGCAAAACGGAACCCGGGATCATCGGCACGCTCTACGGAGCGCGCTCCCTTCCGAAGCGGATCCAATCCTAGCAGACTCGCATGGTTGTTGGGGATTTGGCATCCACGGCATATAAAGATGAACATTGGACTCCTTCTCGGCCATAGCTTGCTGGTAGGGTCTCCACCAATCCTCTGTGTGCCGTGGCCGAGCGCAAAACACCCGACGCCATAGCTGAGGTAGAGTGAGGAAAAGCGTGATGCGCTCGCCGCTTGGAGAAAAACTTTGATTCACCATTGTCGAGCCCTCCGGTGCAGGTCAGGTAGTCTCGCCAGGGCATTAATATGGCGTTCTTGGGCACTCGGTGCTCAATGGTGGTGGGAGCTCAAATGAATCCCTCGCCGGACTTCAAGGACTGCTAACCCCTATGGGCGGCCCTCACCGGCACTCTAATCCTAGGTAAGAATACAATTAGGGCGTTCGATTATGCACTCACAACTTGTTGCGATGGTCCGCTGTGAAGAACATCGGTTCTCGCGCTCAATGGCGTGCGCGCCGGTGACTGCCACCGTGTGTGCCGCGAGCCGCGTTGCCCAGATTTCCGATGGGTGGAAGATGACCGAATTACCGTAGATTTGGGATCCTACGGGCTCGGTCAGAATGCGGGGCTCCGGGTGATCTGGGCCATTGATTTCCATGTGCGCGAATCAGATTCGTTTAAGCCAACGATTAGATCCGGGTCGTCGATCAGACCACGAACGCGTGGGATTACATCAGGGCGTATCGGTTCGGATAAAGGGGGATCTAATCCGGTCCCTAGATTTAGGATCGGACGGCTAAGCTCTACCCGTACCCCTTCGACGTGCGCTTCTTTCAAAAGAGACCCTGAGAAATTGACAAAACAACCCGCCGTCCTGTGCGGGGGAATACTGAGTCTTGAAAAAACTTGTGGATTAGCCCCTGAGCTCTCTGGATATTTTGCGCGCAGTCCAGTGACATAGGAAATTGAATAAATTAATACAGAAAATGCTTTTCTAGTATAAAAACAATTCTAGATCTTGTTTAATTCCTAGAAAATTCATACTAGCTCCTTTTTAGTCCATTCCAGTTCCTGTAATTTTGTAATATTATGGTTTATCATATAGTACCACTGTTTTCACATGAAATTCACATTAAAATTTATATTCTAAGTAATCTTATATCAAATACATAAAACCTTAGAAAAATCATAGCTCCTTCGTTTTAACTCCGATTTGATCCGTTCAAGTTGCGTTAGACTCGTACAAGCGCGTAGATTATTATTACGCAATTTATTCTTATGTTTGGTGTGATGTTAATTTTGCCTACACATGTTTGTTTGTATTGCTACGTTTAGCGTGAGGTCACGAGTCACCTGAAGATCATCCTGGTACCTGGAATCTCAAGTCCCAGGCAAGTTGTGCCCTTGATCACTTCTTTTACCCACTCACGTTCTAATTAATCATAATGATCTGCATAGGTTAATTTGATGGGACCTAATAGGTTACTCTAGTTTGTCTATCTTTATGCCTTGTTTACCACTAAACTTTATGGGTAGTACTTGCTAGTGCTATATGTGGATTTGGGCATTGAGATACATATTATTCATACTTTTGTTATCAGTTGTTATTTACTGTTCATGATAAGATCATTATGTTAATTGGAACATGGAGCGACCACCCGGGAAAACAGTGCTACCACAAGGGTTTAATGGGACGCCCTTGGCTGATTAATTAGGAAAGCTAGTGGAAGACTACCTTACCCGAAAGGGGCAAGGGCAGTAGGGGAGTGGTCAGTGTAGGGAGGCCCTCGGGAGGATTTTGCTGCGATGGCGGTCCTGCAAGGGATTCCTGCTAGGGAGGCCCTCGGGAGGATTTTGCTGCGATGGCGGTCCTGCAAGGGTGTAACACCCGGATTTTAGGGGTCCAAAACCCGGGGTTAACATAAACACCAGGTATGCTGGGACCAAGTCTCAAACATATGATGTAAAGTGGCACAGGATCGAATGTCACATCTTTATATATAACAGGAGTTCTATACAAATTAAATAATTACATTATAAGGAGACAACGGTCCAGCAACCCAAAGTTGACTGGGAGACGACGACCTAGACCTCTCACGAACTCAACACAGCATCCTCCATGAGCATCATCCTGCAGTACCTGTTCTTGACCTGTGGTGTATGTGAGACAGCAAGAGTGAGCTCACATACGTTCATCGCTCAACAAGTTGTGGGGAATAATGTGCATGAACTCGCCAAAGATGGGAGCTCATGTGAAGTGTAAGGCTTACCAAAGAAGATGGTTAGAGCTGAGCATTGCTTTTAAAGTTGGTCAAAATTTTATTAGCAGTTACTAAGTATAAGTAAATACCAAACCCAATTAAGTAATAGATCAAAAGTAACAACAACTTCACCTGCGATGCAATGCATATGACAAATTGAATTTAGTTCCATCATTTAATCATGTGAGGGTCCGAGCTGCTCATGACCGTGAGCACGGCTAGTATACCAGTTTTACACTCTGCAGAGGTTGCGCATCTTTACCCACAAGTCATGTTACCCATCTGCCAAGGGATCGCGACTCCCCATACACCTCTACCGAGGAGGCGAGGCAGGGTAACACTACGAGGCCTTTACAAAGTTCCACTAGCTTCAGAAAACCCGCTACAGTTTATAGGAAGATCCAGTGCAGGAATCCCTTGCAGGACCGCCATCGCAGCAAAATCCTCCCGAGGGCCTCCCTACACTGACCTCTCCCCTACTGCCCTTGCCCCTTTCGGGTAAGGTAGTCTTCCACTAGCTTTCCTAATTAATCAGCCAAGGGCGTCCCATACCACCCTTGTGGTAGCACTGTTTTCCCGGGTGGTCGCTCCATGTTCCAATTAACATAATGATCTTAACATGAACATTAAATAACAACTGATAAAAAAAAGTGTAATCATGAATAGTGTATCTCCATACCCAAAACCACATATAGCACTAGCAAGTACTACCCAGAAAGATCAGTGGTAAACAAGGTATAAAGATAGACAAACTAGGGTAACCTATTGGGTCCCATCAAAATTAACCTATGCAGATCATTATGATTAATCAGAACATGGCTGGGTAAAAAGAAGTGATCAAGGGCACAACTTGCCTGGACCTTGAGAATCCAGGTACCAGGATGATCTTCAGGTGACTCGTGTTCTCACTGCTAGTCGTAGCAATTCAAACAAACAGTGTATAGGCAAAATTAACATTACACCAAACATATATGCAAAATACATATTAATAATCTACATGTTAAAATAAGATCACAGGAAAAAGAATTATTAATTTTGGAGTTATAGATTTTAAGTTATGGATTTCCAAAGATTCTATGTGCTTAGTACAAGATTAATTAAGTTAACAATTTTAATGTGACTTTTATGTAAAACCAGTGGCACTAATTGATAAACAATAATATTACAAAATTATAGGAAGTGGAATGGATTAATTTGGAGTTCATATGCATTTTCTATGAATTATATAAATTCTAGGAATTATTTTTATATTAAAAACTCATTTTCTAATTAATTTTCCTGATTTTATAACTTTCTGGACTGGGCCTCAATTACTGGGAAGCACAGGGGTCTCTGCGCAAATAAACCCAAGACTCAGAAAACCCCCGCGGTGGACGGCGGGTTCATTTCTTTAAAACTCAGGGACTCTTTAGCAATTGTGACACGGCGAAGGGGTACGGGGCACCGTGAGCCGTCAGATCCGAGACGTGCGCACCAGATTAGATCTGGCCGCCCGCGAAGCGGTACGCAATGTGGGCCGTCCAATGTGAGATCGATGGCCCAGATTTTAAATAACTGGACACTAACGCCGACCGTCCATCCCCCGATCTCCGGTTCAGATCAACCAACGCGGGGATGACACCAGATCTAATCGCAACCGTCCCTGAAGATCCTACGGCCCTGATTCTATCCAACCAAACGGTACGCGAGATGTGATCACGGCCGTTGATGACTGATCGAACCGCCCACAGGTGTCTTCTCCCCCCCGGCTGACCCATCAGCGGAGCGCGCCTGAGCACGCGATGGCGGCTCGCCGGAGACACCCATCGGCCACCCTCCAGAGCACCACAGACAAATTGAATGGAGTGACACGAAGAGGAGGGCAAGGCGGACACAGAGGAGGACTTCTTACCGTGGATTGTCGATCGGGTGACGCCGGCCACGGCGAGGTGCGGACCCGCGGTGGAGCACCAACTACGGCGAGGAATCGGCGTTGATGCAGCGAAGCACTACTCAAATTGAGCACCACACCCCAATCCCTGCCCACAGGCGATGCTCCGGTACACAAACGGGGGACGAAAACTCAGGCGGAGGGGTGGAGTCGACGGTGGCGGCGGATCTCTTACCAAGCGAGGAGTCCACGGTGGTCGGCTGGGTTCCAGGAGGGGGCAGCGGGTTTTATAGGGACGCATGGTGGTGGAGTTCGGCCAACCCCGGGATCCAGGGCGCATTTTGCTCCACGGAGTCCGCGCGCCGGGCTCAGGCGAAGATCCAGCGCGAGTTCGTTCGCGTGAGCTGGATTGAGGAAGAGGAATCCGACCAGTGGGACCCACATGTAAGCGAAACAGAGCGCGAGCGAGTGCGTGAGGATGAGAGGCTTACGGGCGGGGCCCACACGGCAGTGTCCACGGCTGTCGCGCGCGCGAGGAGGAAAGACTGGGCAGGGGGCTCCACCTGTCAGCGAGAAGGCAGGGAGAAGCGAGCGCGGGAGGATGACAGGTGGGACCCGCGTGTCGGCGCCGTGGTGGAGTGGGCTGCGCGCTGCAGTTCCTTAGGTGGGCTGAAATGGGTCTGGCCGGCCCATGAAGACTTTTATTCTTTTTCTCTTTTTATTTTCTATTTTCTTTTCTTCATTTTCAAATCCAATTTGAATTCAAACTTAAATTCAAATCTCTATGGCTCATCATTTCAACTTATTTTTGTGAAGTTAGGGATATTAATTCTGAATATACTTATTTATATATATATTATTTATATTTTTGTTTTATATCCCTTCTCTTTCTCTTATTTCCCTTTTCTTTTAAATTTTGAATTCAAATTTAAATTCAAGCTTGTGACTAGTTCATTTGCAAACCATATCTGTGCAAAAACATATTTTATATATTTCTTTATTTATTTTAGTTCTTTTAGACAAGCTTTCAATCATATGGTAGAGAATAATCCATACCTTATTACTTCTAGGGAAATCAAATTTACATTGTAGACTATATATATTAAGAAATAGCTTAATCCTAATTCTTTTATATATCCTAACCCAAAGGCAATTTAGATTATCTAAGTATCTTTAATTATGTATTTTTAACATATACATGAGTGGAAACTCCTAAATTATGATTATCTTTAAGGAAAGGTGTTTTGATTTAAAATCTTTGAGAATTTTTCTTTGTTTTCACAAGATTGAATTTTAGGGTGTTACAAATCCTACCCCCCTTAAAAATAATCTCGTCCTCGAGATTTGTAAGAAAAGGATGTATACTCATATTGTTCTCGGAATATATGCACAAACAAAGAAATTTCAGCATGAGGTATAATTCTTTAACAAAACATAGGGTCAATAGACCTTATTGTTCCTTCTAGAATAATATCATATTATCTACTAACTAAAGTAACATCTAGATCTACAAATCATCATAATCTATATCTATGTAGCTTGGTGAAGCTGGTGGTGGTGGGGGTTGTTGTTGTTGTTGTCTCTCCAACCGTGCTTGCCTTATTTCTTGACGGGCCTGACGTATTTCCTCGCGTTGTTGTCTTATCTGATTTTGCATCTCGGTCACCAGGTCTGTTAATTGTTGTATTACCAGTCTTTGGGTAGCAACCACTTGATCGATTTCAACAGGTGGAGGATTTGGAGGATTCATTTTCTTGTTTGTTGTTACGTGATAATCTTCCCTTTCCTGGTATTGACCATGAAAGTTAGAAGCATATGGTAATAGTTTTGCAAAGGAAATTATTCACTAAGCGGAATGAATAAGCTAGTAGCTGGTTATAATCTATAGATTCTTTGGTAGGGCTTAATTTATGTCCAGATTGGGTAACCAATCATATAAGGTGAATATCCAAGGGTAAGATAGAATCTGTCAAGATGAGAGATATACATGGGTGAGATAGACTACAAGATGTAGGTTAAAAGTTTGTTTGTTGTTAGGTGGGAATAGAAAGGTTATACCATTCATCATGGTTCTATGGGTTGGGTTAGCTCATGGGTGAATTGATCCAATGTGTTAGGTTAAGTTAATACATGGCTAGTGGGGTCTAATCTCTTCTACTAGTGTCATCAATCTGTTTAAGTGAACCACATTAAGTTAGATAACATTAGACCACACTGGATCAGGTCACATTAGGTAAGATAAGATCCAGATTAAATTGGATATGACTAGATTAGACTAGTTTAGGTTAGATAGGTCCAACAGGGTAGAATATGTTAGGATGTTTTGAAATTAGTTAAATATGTTATGATAAGATAGAATCTCTTGCTAGGTTAAAATTGAGGGGTTATGCAACTATCAGATGGTTAAGGTAGTTGCATATAGCCAAGTAGTTGTATATGGTCAAGTTAGTCTATGGCACCAATTTAGGCTAACACACATTTTTTTTATAGGAGTAAGGTCTAATCTATTTCACTAGTATTATCTAACATGTTTGATATGTCACTTTAGATTAGATCATATTAGGTTAGATGAGATCTAAATTAGATTGGTATGACTAGTTTAACTAGACAAGATCTAATTAATTCGCATTAGATCATGGTTGTTAGACTAGGGTGGATAAGTATGCTTATTAGGATAAGACAGATCCATGGAGATAAGATAGAATCTTCTGAGGCCAGTTAGATCTATTAGGATAAGGATAAAATCTTTTCAAGATGAGATGAATTTATTAAGGCAAGAGAGTATCTTGTAAGATAAGATGGATTGGTTGGGAATGAGAGCTTTTAGGATAAGATAAATCTCTTAAGCTAGATATGTTCCAATGGAGATAATCTAGGTTGTCTAGTTATTTTATAAATATATTTTTGTACCTATGTGTATATGCAGATGCAATTATGGACATTACTCCACAACCCATCACACTCAATCAAAGATCCAAATCAGACAAGTATCATAAGAACAAACATTCAAGTGCATAGATACTTATAAAAATAGTTTTGTTTTTGTTCCTAGGATTAGGTCTCCTATTCCTAAAGTCACTTCAGTCACAGGATTTCAAAGTGTGAAATCCAAGTTTGTCTTTAGAAGGAAAAAGGTAAGAATAATCAGAGTGAAGCGGAATTAGATGAGAAAAGATTAAGATAAGTTTAGAAAAGAATCAGAGTAAGGTAAGTAGATAAGGGTTATCCAGTTCTATCTAGGTTTCGTCCTACAGTCAACATTCCTCTGATACCACTTCTGTAACACCCGGATTTTAGGGGTCCAAAACCCGGGGTTAACATAAACACCAGGTATGCTGGGACCAAGTCTCAAACATATGATGTAAAGTGGCACAGGATCGAATGTCACATCTTTATATATAACAGGAGTTCTATACAAATTAAATAATTACATTATAAGGAGACAACGGTCCAGCAACCCAAAGTTGACTGGGAGACGACGACCTAGACCTCTCACGAACTCAACACAGCATCCTCCATGAGCATCATCCTGCAGCACCTGTTCTTGACCTGTGGTGTATGTGAGACAGCAAGAGTGAGCTCACATACGTTCATCGCTCAACAAGTTGTGGGGAATAATGTGCATGAACTCGCCAAAGATGGGAGCTCATGTGAAGTGTAAGGCTTACCAAAGAAGATGGTTAGAGCTGAGCATTGCTTTTAAAGTTGGTCAAAATTTTATTAGCAGTTACTAAGTATAAGTAAATACCAAACCCAATTAAGTAATAGATCAAAAGTAACAACAACTTCACCTGCGATGCAATGCATATGACAAATTGAATTTAGTTCCATCATTTAATCATGTGAGGGTCCGAGCTGCTCATGACCGTGAGCACGGCTAGTATACCAGTTTTACACTCTGCAGAGGTTGCGCATCTTTACCCACAAGTCATGTTACCCATCTGCCAAGGGATCGCGACTCCCCATACACCTCTACCGAGGAGGCGAGGCAGGGTAACACTACGAGGCCTTTACAAAGTTCCACTAGCTTCAGAAAACCCGCTACAGTTTATAGGAAGATCCAGTGCAGGAATCCCTTGCAGGACCGCTATCGCAGCAAAATCCTCCCGAGGGCCTCCCTACACTGACCTCTCCCCTACTGCCCTTGCCCCTTTCGGGTAAGGTAGTCTTCCACTAGCTTTCCTAATTAATCAGCCAAGGGCGTCCCATACCACCCTTGTGGTAGCACTGTTTTCCCGGGTGGTCGCTCCATGTTCCAATTAACATAATGATCTTAACATGAACATTAAATAACAACTGATAAAAAAAAGTGTAATCATGAATAGTGTATCTCCATACCCAAAACCACATATAGCACTAGCAAGTACTACCCAGAAAGATCAGTGGTAAACAAGGTATAAAGATAGACAAACTAGGGTAACCTATTGGGTCCCATCAAAATTAACCTATGCAGATCATTATGATTAATCAGAACATGGCTGGGTAAAAAGAAGTGATCAAGGGCACAACTTGCCTGGGCCTTGAGAATCCAGGTACCAGGATGATCTTCAGGTGACTCGTGTTCTCACTGCTAGTCGTAGCAATTCAAACAAACAGTGTATAGGCAAAATTAACATTACACCAAACATATATGCAAAATACATATTAATAATCTACATGTTAAAATAAGATCACAGGAAAAAGAATTATTAATTTTGGAGTTATAGATTTTAAGTTATGGATTTCCAAAGATTCTATGTGCTTAGTACAAGATTAATTAAGTTAACAATTTTAATGTGACTTTTATGTAAAACCAGTGGCACTAATTGATAAACAATAATATTACAAAATTATAGGAAGTGGAATGGATTAATTTGGAGTTCATATGCATTTTCTATGAATTATATAAATTCTAGGAATTATTTTTATATTAAAAACTCATTTTCTAATTAATTTTCCTGATTTTATAACTTTCTGGACTGGGCCTCAATTACTGGGAAGCACAGGGGTCTCTGCGCAAATAAACCCAAGACTCAGAAAACCCCCGCGGTGGACGGCGGGTTCATTTCTTTAAAACTCAGGGACTCTTTAGCAATTGTGACACGGCGAAGGGGTACGGGGCACCGTGAGCCGTCAGATCCGAGACGTGCGCACCAGATTAGATCTGGCCGCCCGCGAAGCGGTACGCAATGTGGGCCGTCCAATGTGAGATCGATGGCCCAGATTTTAAATAACTGGACACTAACGCCGACCGTCCATCCCCCGATCTCCGGTTCAGATCAACCAACGCGGGGATGACACCAGATCTAATCGCAACCGTCCCTGAAGATCCTACGGCCCTGATTCTATCCAACCAAACGGTACGCGAGATGTGATCACGGCCGTTGATGACTGATCGAACCGCCCACAGGTGTCTTCTCCCCCCCCGGCTGACCCATCAGCGGAGCGCGCCTGAGCACGCGGTGGCGGCTCGCCGGAGACACCCATCGGCCACCCTCCAGAGCACCACAGACAAATTGAATGGAGTGACACGAAGAGGAGGGCAAGGCGGACACAGAGGAGGACTTCTTACCGTGGATTGTCGATCGGGTGACGCCGGCCACGGCGAGGTGCGGACCCGCGGTGGAGCACCAACTACGGCGAGGAATCGGCGTTGATGCAGCGAAGCACTACTCAAATTGAGCACCACACCCCAATCCCTGCCCACAGGCGATGCTCCGGTACACAAACGGGGGACGAAAACTCAGGCGGAGGGGTGGAGTCGACGGTGGCAGCGGATCTCTTACCAAGCGAGGAGTCCACGGTGGTCGGCTGGGTTCCAGGAGGGGGCAGCGGGTTTTATAGGGACGCATGGTGGTGGAGTTCGGCCAACCCCGGGATCCAGGGCGCATTTTGCTCCACGGAGTCCGCGCGCCGGGCTCAGGCGAAGATCCAGCGCGAGTTCGTTCGCGTGAGCTGGATTGAGGAAGAGGAATCCGACCAGTGGGACCCACATGTAAGCGAAACAGAGCGCGAGCGAGTGCGTGAGGATGAGAGGCTTACGGGCGGGGCCCACACGGCAGTGTCCACGGCTGTCGCGCGCGCGAGGAGGAAAGACTGGGCAGGGGGCTCCACCTGTCAGCGAGAAGGCAGGGAGAAGCGAGCGCGGGAGGATGACAGGTGGGACCCGCGTGTCGGCGCCGTGGTGGAGTGGGCTGCGCGCTGCAGTTCCTTAGGTGGGCTGAAATGGGTCTGGCCGGCCCATGAAGACTTTTATTCTTTTTCTCTTTTTATTTTCTATTTTCTTTTCTTCATTTTCAAATCCAATTTGAATTCAAACTTAAATTCAAATCTCTATGGCTCATCATTTCAACTTATTTTTGTGAAGTTAGGGATATTAATTCTGAATATACTTATTTATATATATATTATTTATATTTTTGTTTTATATCCCTTCTCTTTCTCTTATTTCCCTTTTCTTTTAAATTTTGAATTCAAATTTAAATTCAAGCTTGTGACTAGTTCATTTGCAAACCATATCTGTGCAAAAACATATTTTATATATTTCTTTATTTATTTTAGTTCTTTTAGACAAGCTTTCAATCATATGGTAGAGAATAATCCATATCTTATTACTTCTAGGGAAATCAAATTTACATTGTAGACTATATATATTAAGAAATAGCTTAATCCTAATTCTTTTATATATCCTAACCCAAAGGCAATTTAGATTATCTAAGTATCTTTAATTATGTATTTTTAACATATACATGAGTGGAAACTCCTAAATTATGATTATCTTTAAGGAAAGGTGTTTTGATTTAAAATCTTTGAGAATTTTTCTTTGTTTTCACAAGATTGAATTTTAGGGTGTTACAAAGGGATTCCTGCATTGGAACTTCCTATAAACTGTAGCGGGTTTTCTGAAGCTAGTGGAACTTTGTAAAGGCCTCGTAGTGTTACCCTGCCTCACCTCCTCGGTAGAGGTGTATGGGATTAGCCGTCTCTTGGCAGATGGGTAACACGACTTGTGGGTAAAGATGCGCAACCTCTGCAGAGTGTAAAACTGGTATACTAGCCGTGCTCACGGTCATGAGCAGCTCGGACCCTCACATGATTAATTTATGGAACTAAATTCAATTTGTCATATGCATTGCATCGCAGGTGATGTGGTTACTTTTGTTCTACTACTTAATTGGGTTTGGTATTTACTTATACTTAGTAACTGCTAATAAAATTTTGACCAACTTTAAAAGCAATGCTCAGCTTCAACCATCCTCTTTGGTAAGCCTTACACTTCACGTGAACTCCCACCTTTGGCAAGTTCATGCACATTATTCCCCACAACTTGTTGAGCTATGAACGTATGTGAGCTCACTCTTGCTGTCTCACACCCCCCACAGGTCAAGAACAGGTACCGTAGGATGAGGCGCTTGGAGGATGCTGTGACGAGTTCGTGAGAGGTCTAGGTCGTCGTCTCCCAGTCAACTTTGGGTTGCTGGACCGTTGTCTCCTTACAATGTAATTATTTATTTATTTTGTATAGAACTCTTATTATACATAAAGATGTGACATTCGATCCTGTGCCACTATACATCATATGTGTGAGACTTGGTCCCAGCACACCTGGTGATTATGTTCGCGCCCGGGTCTTGGTGCCCCGAAACCCGGGTGTGACAGATCTCCTGACATCACTTCGAGCGGTTAGGCTCTAATGAAGCACCAGGCTCTGATACCAATTGAAAGTCGCCTAGAGGGGGGGTGAATAGGGCGAAACTGAAATTCTCAAAAATAATCACAACTACAAGCCGGGTTAGCGTTAGAAATATAATAAAGTCCGCGAGAGAGGGTGCAAAACAAATCGCAAGCGAATAACGAAGTGAGACACGCGGATTTGTTTTACTGAGGTTCGGTTCTCTCAAACCTACTCCCCGTTGAGGAGGCCACAAAGGTCGGGTCTCTTTCAACCCTTACCCTCTCTCAAACGGTCCCTCGGACCGAGTGAGCTTTCTCTTCTCAATCACTTGGAACACAAAGTTCCCACAAGGACCACCACAAGATTGGTGTCTCTTGCCTCAATTACAAGTGAGTTTGATCGCAAGAAAGAATCAAGAAAGAAGAAAGCAATCCAAGCGCAAGAGCTCGAAAGAACACAAGTAAATCTCTCTCTCTAATCACTAGAGCGTTGTGTGGAATTTGGAGAGGATTTGATCTCTTTGGTGTGTCTAGAATTGAATGCTAGAGCTCTTGTAAGTAGTTGAGAAGTGGAAAACTTGGATGCCATGAATGTGGGGTGGTTGGGGTTATTTATAGCCCCAACCACCAAACTAGCCGTTTGGTGAGGCTGTCTGTTCGATGGCGCACCGGACAGTCCGGTGCACACCGGACATGTCCGGTGCGACAGCCACGTCACCAATGCCGTTGGGTTCCGACCGTTGGAGCTCTGACTTCTGGGCCCGCCTGGATGTCCGGTGGCGCACTGGACATGCACTGTAGATTGTCCGGTGCACCAGTATGGGCGTGCCTGACCTCTGCGCGTGCAGCGCGCGCATTTAATGCGTCGTAGGTAGCCGTTGGCGCCGAAATAGTCGTTGCCCCTCTGTTACACCGGACAGTCCGGTGTACACCGGACAGTCCGGTGAATTATAGCGGAGCAGCTAAAGTGAATTCCCGAGGCTGGCGAGTTCCGGAGGCCACCCTTCCTTGGAGCACCGGACATGTCCGGTGTACACCGGACAGTCCGGTGAATTATAGTGGAGTTGCCTCTGGAATTTCTCGAAGGTGACGAGTTTGGAGTTGGAGTCCTCTGGTGCACCGGACATGTCCGGTGGCACACCGGACAGTCCGGTGCGCCAGACCAGAGGTGCCTTCGGTTGTCCCTTTGCTCTTTTGTCGAACCCAATACTTGGTCTTTTTATTGGCTAAGTGTGAACCTTTTGCACCTGTATCACTTATACACTAGAGCAAACTAGTTAGTCCAATATTTGTGTTGGGCAATTCAACCACCAAAATTAATTAGGGACTAGGTGTAAGCCTAATTCCCTTTCACATCTAGATATCCATTTGTTAGTTCACACCAAGTGTGTTGTGCATCTAATCACCAAAATAATATGGAAATAGCCTAAGGGCATATTTCTTGTCGGTACCCTAAAACCAGAGTACCCCCTGCTACTGTACAAAGACAGAGGACCCACGCAGCTATCCCTTAGTCGCGTGGTAGAAGTGTTGTGTGTGGGACCAAGCCACGGCTCACCCTAATCTCAAGCGGCTATTCTGGGCCCACAGCAACGCCCGACTCCACCACATGGGCGGGTCCGAAGCCGCCACGTGTCCAGAGAAGGTGGCATACTCCAAAGCATCAACAGTGAGTCCAGACCCCCACGGGAGAGCGTCGGACCCCTGGATATACAGTCCGGACCCCCAAGGTTGGTCCTGGACCCCCGAATATACAGTCCGGACCTTCAAGGTTGGTCTCAAACCTCCACTTGTGCAAGCCGGACCCCTAGAATGCGATCTGGACCCCCCCCCATATGGGGTCCGGGCCGCCCACAGGGGGTCCCAAGGTCCCAGGACAGAACATACCCGGGCCTTGAACAGGACCCAGGCGGGGGTCCAGTACCGACACATGTCCAGACCTAGTCTGGTGCAGATCTGTCCGCATACGCTACTGCTCCCCGCCCAGGCAGAGACCCAATGCTGCCATGTGGCCTACTGCGCGTGACGTAAGCCAACCGGCGGAGCCTGACGTAAGGCCTCTGGGTTACGCGACCCCTGCATTTATTGCGGATAAGGCGCGCCACCTGTCCATCCCGCTGACAGGTGATGTGCCGCCTTGGCATTTAATGAGACCTATCCATTCCACTGACAGGCGGCGACCTGTCTGCTGACAGGCGGTGACCTATCTGCTGGCAGGCGGCGACCTGTCCATTCCGCAGGCGGCATGCATGTCCATTCTGCTGGTAGGCAACACACCCATACTGCCGCGTTGTGGGGGATAGATATCCCCCGGGTCCACTAAAAGAGTAAAGAACCTCACGAAAGGCCCAAGGGCCCAATAAATCGTAAGGTTATTCTTTCGTGGGCCTGGGGAGAAACAACCAGTAATGCAGAGCGACATGAGGCCGGATTGGTGCAAACCCGGACGGCCCATAGCGTCGAGCGAGTAACCGCAACAGAGATCCGACTTTCCCGCGTCGGAGCCTCCATGCACCGAAGCCACGTGAGGATAAGTCGGCGAAGGTTACGTAAAGGATAATCTCAAGAGGTTCACTATCTTTTAGTCACTTGTTGTTATCTTATCCATGTGTACTGCCCCACGGTCGAGTATATAAGGCCTAGGGGGCACCCCTTCAGAACGATCGCCCCATTACTTAGCCACCTACACCAACTCTCTGTATTCTGGATCTAGAGAGCTTTCTTGTACTCATATCCACCAAGCATACTCATCAGGACGTAGGGTGTTACGCATCACTAAGCGGCCCGAACCTGTAAATATTGTCCACCGTCCCTCGTGCGATCGGCACGAACCATTTTGCTACAGTTGTCAACACCTTCCTACTCCTAAAACACCTTGAGGGGCAACCCCAGGTGTGCGGTCGGATCCAAAACACCGACAGCTGGCGCGCCAGGTAGGGGGTGTGTCGACAATCCAAGCTAGCTCAATGGCCATCTCCTTCTACAGCAAGATCACCCTACGCCCCGGATCTATGTTCTGCTTCGGAACAATCTCATTCGTAGCAGACGAAGAAGGAATTCTGCACCGTATCGCGGATCCGCTGGAAAAGGAATCTCCCCCAACAAACTCCGAAAATACCGGAGAAGTGCAACCTCCGGTTCTCCGAAAGAAGATCACTACGACGGCAGCACCGTTCTACCCCGACGTCCTCTTCATCGGAAGAGCGGAGTCGCCCGCCATCTCCGACGACGAGCCGACTGTACCCGGGGAGGAACCGCCTCAGCGAGAGTCCCGTCGACGGAGGAATCGGCGCAGGAACGTTCGACGACATCACGCAGCCGGAGAGCAGAATCCAGAACAACCTGTCTTGCGAGACGAGGTCTCGGAGGTAGGAGAAACCCCGGAAGAACGCATCTTCAGAGAGCGAAGGAACTCCCGACGACGTGATCGTCGGCGAGCTCAGGAACATGCTGAGCAGGATGCGAGGCAACGTCGAGAGAATCCACTCTTCGGGCGCAATCTGAACCCCGACTTCGCCCGAGCCATGAACACGCCGAGCGAAGTCGGAGGGGTGCTGGCTCGGATAGCGGAAGGACTTCCTCGGACTCCTGACGCCGACGGTTACCGACGACTGTTCACCCAGGCGGCCAACCATCTTCTACCGCTTGCTCACCCGCCGAACGATCTACGACACGCCATCAACAGTCGTCGAGACGCGCGGAGCTCCATCAATGCTTCGCGGGAACGGCGGCATGAGAACGAAATTCGTCGTCGAGAGGAGTACGACAGGGATCATGGCGCCCCGACTCAGAGCCAAGCTACCAGGACTGAGTCGGCAACGGCTTCAACTGGCGGAACCACCCGGGGACGGTCGAGGAATCACAATCACAACTCCCCTCCCCGGGACAGACATCGACCCCGACGACAGGAGGACACGTGCGGAGTGTCCGCCCTTTCTCCGCGCCTTAGGGCCATCCAATGGCCTCCCAACTTCAAGGTATCCAATGTTGACAAATATGAACCTAAGCAGGATCCATGGGGTTGGCTGGCCGTCTACACCACCGTCGCTCGAGCTGCCGGGGCGTCCGAAGACGTGATGACCGCGTACTTACCCATTGTCCTTGGGCAAGACGCGCTGCAATGGCTGCGACATCTACCCCGACACTGCATCGACGTCTGGGGAGACTTCAGTCGACGTTTCACCGCCAACTTCCAGTCCCTCTCCGACAAGCCGGCGCAGCCGTGGGACCTCAAATCTATCAAGCGCCGGGGGGACGAAACTCTCCGGTCGTACCTCAAGAGGTTTCAAACCATGAGGAATCGTATCCCCGACGTCACGGAGGCGGCCGTGATCGAGGACTTCTACCGAGGATCCAATGATTCGGCCTTCGTCCGAGCCATACTACAGAAAGCGCCGACTACCTCCGAGGAGCTGTTCCGGGAAGCCGACCTCTACATCACCGCCGACGAGCGAGCCCAGGATCTCATCGGAGGAGCGAAGCCCGCACCGGCAGCACCACGACGCGACGCGAACCAGCAACCTGACAAGCGGTGGGAGAAGAGGCCACGCGAAGAAGTGCACGCTGCCGGACCACCCGACTCTCGCGCTCGAGGAGGACCTCGTGGAGGCGAACGTACGCTGGACGACATCCTCGACGCCCAGTGCCCGTACCACAAGGACATGCGCCACACTCTTCGTAACTGCCGAGACTTCAAGCACTCCGTCGGACACGGCCGACCCTTTCAACCTCTACCTCCTCCTCTGCCGAGGGCAGGACCAGATGAACCACGACAACCCCATCGGCAGGAGGAGGGAGGAGGAGGAGGAGCCTTTCCGCGCGTTGACAGGGAGGTCAACGTCATCTTCGGCGGACACGGATCGCAGGAGAGCAGAAGACAGCAAAAGCTCAACGATCGCCAAATACTGGTGGCGACCACCGGCCCTCCCGCTCCATACCGGTGGTCGGAGCACCCGATCACCTTCACTCGGGCAGATCAATGGCTCAACTTCGACCACCCGGGCAAATACCCGCTTCTCGTCGATCCGGTGATCCGAGAGAGCCGGGTGAAGAAGGTATTAGTGGACGGGGGGAGCAGCATCAACGTCACCTTCCCCCGGACACTCCAAGGCTTGGGAGTTCACCTCAAAGAGCTCCACGAGTCAGATACTCCTTTCTTCGGCATCGTGCCGACGGAAGGGGAATACCCGCTGGGCCACATCTACATGCCAGTAACCTTTGGAACTCCGGAGAACTACAGAACCGAGTTCCTGAGGTTTGAAGTGGCAAACTTCGACTGCGGGTACAACGCCATCATCGGGAGGCCTGGATTGGCCAAGTTCATGGCTATTCCGCATTACACATACATGATACTGAAGATGCCAGGGCCACAAGGGATCATAACTGTGCGCGCCGACTTCCAAGGCGCCGCAGAGTGTTTCCGGGTGGCTATTCAAGCAGCCCTCACCGCCAAGCCATCGACAGCTCCCTCCACAATGGCGAACTCTAAGCCTGAGGAGGACCTCGCAATACCGGTGAATGAAGCTCAGACCGCGACCTCTATGCGGCCGACTGAAGAAACCAAGAGAATCAACCTGGGGTTCGCCGATGAGCGCAAGACGGCCATCATCAGCTCCAGTTTGGATGACAAATAGGAAAGCGCGCTCGTCCGGTTTCTGCAAGACAACCGAGATGTATTCGCATGGCAACCTGCGGATATGCCGGGAGTCCCAAGAGAACTGGCCGAGCACAAACTGAAGGTTTTTCCCCAAGCGAGGCCGATTCGACAAAAGTTACGTCGTTTTACGCCTGATAAGAGGGAAGCCATTCGCGCCGAGTTAGCTCGCTTGGTCGCAGCTGGATTCATTAGAGAAGTATTACATCCCGAGTGGTTAGCCAATCCTGTTCTTGTACTCAAAAAGAATAAAGTGGACTGGCGCATGTGTGTTGATTATACAGATCTCAACAAACACTGTCCGAAGGATCCTTTTGGGCTCCCAAGGATAGATCAGGTGGTGGATTCCACCGCTGGATGTTCTATACTGTCTTTCTTGGATTGCTATTCCGGGTACCATCAGATCAGTCTGGCAAAGGAAGACGAAGAAAAGACGGCATTCATTACCCCGTTTGGTGCTTTCTGTTATACCTCCATGCCGTTTGGCCTCAAAAACGCTGGAGCGACTTACCAGAGAGCCATTCAAACATGCTTAGCCGATCACTGGGGCAAGCGTGTGGAAGCTTATGTGGATGATGTGGTGATCAAAACACAGGACTCAAAAGACTTCATCGAAGATTTGCAACTGGTTTTCAACAGCCTGAGGCGGTATAGATGGAAGCTTAATCCCGAAAAATGTGTTTTTGGGGTACCAGCCGGAAAGTTGCTTGGATTTATTGTCAGTCACCGGGGAATTGAGGCTAATCCGGATAAGATTGAAGCTATCATAAAGATGGAAGCACCTCGATCGCAGAAGAAGGTTCAGCGACTTATGGGATGCATGGCAGCTTTAAGCAGATTTATATCCTGGCTGGGAGAGAAAGGTCTGCCATTTTATAAGTTACTCAAGAAGGTGGATAAATTCCAGTGGACTTCAGAAGCACAAGAAGCTCTGGATGCTCTGAAAAAATTCTTAACAACACCACCAGTACTGAAACCACCTCGGCGAGCTACATCAAATCAACCAGCTGAAGATTTGCTATTGTACATCTCTTGCACGACTCATGTGGTAAGCACCGCGTTAGTAGTCGAGCGAGTAGAAGAAGGGCACGCTTATCCAGTGCAACATCCTGTCTACTTCATCAGTGAAGTTCTTGGCCCCTCAAAGAAAAAGTATCCTCAAGTTCAGAAGCTGTTGTATGCAGTACTTCTAACTGCCCGCAAGTTGCGTCACTACTTTGACGATCACAAAGTCATAGTAGTCACAAGTTTTCCGATAGGAGATATACTTCACAACAAGGAAGCCATCGGTCGAATAGCCAAGTGGGCTTGTGAGTTGGGATCTCATGACATCGAGTTCCGGCCTCGCACTGCCATCAAAACTCAAGCACTGGTTGACTTTGTATCAGAGTGGACTGAGCAACAAGTACCAGACAACCCGGAGACTGCGGAAGTATGGCGAATGTATTTTGATGGCTCACTAAAGCTGCAGGGAGCAGGAGCGGGGATTCTCTTCACTGCACCTGGAGGCGAACACCTCAAGTACGCCCTCCAGTTGCTATTCCCGGCCTCCAACAATGCAGCCGAGTATGAAGCTTTGATCCATGGATTGAACATTGCCGTATCATTGGGCATCAAAAGATTAATGGTATACGGGGATTCTCTGGTAGTCATCAGCCAGATAAATAAGGAGTGGGATTGCTCAAACGATTCGATGGGAAGATACTGCACTGCCGTCAGAAAGCTGGAGGATAAATTCGAGGGTCTAGAATTTCATCATGTGGAAAGAGATCGGAACACGGCAGCCGATGTACTATCCAAGCTGGGGTCCAGTCGAACTCAGGTCCCACCCGGGGTTTTCGTGCAAGAAATTCTGCAGCCGAGTATCTCAATGGATCGAATAGAAGAGTGCAGCATCATAGATCAACCCGAGTCAGATCCTGATGACTGGAGGAGGCCAATCATTAAGTACATAAGAAATGAAGAAGAGCCAGACGACAAGAATTCAGCAGAGCGCATTGCAAGACAGTCGGCTCACTATACACTTATCGGAGAGACATTGTACAGAAGGGGTGCATCAGGGGTCTTCATGAAATGCATCCTCCCATCTACTGGAAGGCAACTCCTGGAGGAGGTCCACGCTGGACAATGTGGAATACACGCAGCATCCAGAACACTGGTAGGGAAGGTCTTCAGGTCAGGATTCTATTGGCCAACAGCAAAGAACGACGCAGCCGAGTTAGTTCAGAGGTGCGAAGCCTGCCAATACTTGTCAAAGCAACAACACCTGCCAGCACAGCAACTGCAGACCATACCAGTGACTTGGCCTTTCGCATGCTGGGGACTGGATATGATTGGGCCTTTCAAGAAAGCTCAAGGGGGATACACTCACGTATTGGTAGCAATTGACAAGTTCACTAAATGGATAGAATTCAAGCCCATCGCTTCCTTAACTTCTGCTAAAGCCGTGGAATTCATACAAGACATAATATTCAGATTCGGGATACCAAACAGCATCATAACTGATTTAGGATCCAACTTCACGAGTTCAGAATTCTTTGACTTCTGCGAGCAAAAGAGCATTCAGATCAAGTATGCATCAGTAGCTCATCCAAGAGCCAACGGGCAAGTTGAGCGAGCCAACGGGATGATATTGGATGCACTCAGGAAAAAGATTTTCGATAAGAATGAAAAGTTCGCAGGAAAGTGGATAAGGGAATTACCCTATGTTGTTTGGAGCCTAAGAACCCAACCTAGCCGAGCTTTGCATGGAAACACTCCTTTCTTTATGGTCTATGGGTCGGAGGCAGTGCTGCCCGCTGATCTCAAGTTTGGGGCGCCAAGGCTGATCTTTGAAAGTATAGCAGAAGCGGAGACCACCAGGCTGGAGGACATAGACGTACTCGAGGAAGAACGGTTAAACGCAGTAATCCAATCAGCAAGATACCAGCAGACTCTAAGGCGCTATCACGACAAGGCTGTACGACAACGATTCTTCTCAGTAGGGGAGCTCGTCCTTCGCCGAATTCTAACAGGAGAAGGACGACACAAGTTATCACCCTTATGGGAAGGACCCTTCATAGTAGCAGAAGTCACTCGGCCCGGATCGTATCGCCTCACTCAGATGGATGGCACAGAAGTTGGGAACTCCTGGAACATAGAACACCTGAGAAAGTTTTATCCTTAGCCGTACCTCAAAACTGCTAGGATAACAGTGACGTACTCTGTAAAGTGGAAATATGTCATCAATAAAGAAAAGGTCTCAAGGATACTCAATTTATTTACGATCGACTTGCATGCTTACTTAACTCGGGGTGACCACTATGCCCTGCTAACGGAGCAATCGGCTTAAGTCGGCAACGACTTAAGGCGGTGCAACATGCTCATGCTTACTTAACTCGGGGTGACCACTATGCCCTGCCAACGGAGCAATCGGCTTAAGTCGGCAACGACTTAAGGCGGTGCAACATGCTCATGCTTACTTAACTCGGGGTGACCACTATGCCCTGCTAACGGAGCAATTGGCTTGAGTCGGCAACGACTTAAGGCGGTGCAACATGCTCATGCTTACTTAACTCGAGGTGACCACTATGCCCTGCTAACGGAGCAATCAACTTAAGTTGACAGCAACTTAAGACCAATGCAACACGCTCGCGCCTATATAATTCAAGGGACGATTTCCATATCCCACAAACAAAATTCTTAGTCATCATGCGTCATTACTACCAAACTCATTAACTAAAAAATTCTGATACAATGAGAGAGTAACTATGTCATTCAAATAAACTGGTGTCCTCTAACAAATATTCAATCATACAAGCTACGCGCTTAGGGCACGCAAAGTGCTTTCTCTATTTTGCAATGTCTTTTTCAGGAGCAACTGACGAAGAAGGACGACTCGAGGAATCGGGGGCAGCGTTCACGTCAGCCCTTATATCTTCAGGAACGACTACGCCAGGTCTCCTCATCAGGATTCGTCCCGCTCGAATGGTCTTATCCATGGCCCTATCGCGCTGGGCTCTCAGAGTACTGGAAGTCTCTTCAGCAACCTTGACAGCCAACTGGGCAGCCTCCAGCTCCTGGGTAACAGATTTCTTGGAAGCACGCAGATTCTTGATGACAACGTCTTTAGCCGATATCAACTCCCTAAGGCGAATCACATCATCCAAGGACTCCTGCAGCTTATAGCGAAGATTGTTTAACTCCTCCATGGAAAAGCGATGACTCCTCTCCAGGATGGTCAGCGAGTTGCTAGAATCACGATACAACCTATCAAGATTGTCACGAGAAGCGGCAAGGATACGTTTTTCTTCCTGCAGGCACAAATCAGTTCCTTCAGAAAACCAGGCAAATAATAGGAGTACAGCAAGGCAAAAGCGCAGTTTCGTATATCACCTTTTCAGAGTCGAGCTGAGCATGCAGGGAAGAACTCAACGCATTGGCGTCATCTAAGGCGGCAGAGACCTGACTCAGCTCAATCTGACCTTGAGAGTACTTTTCCTCAAGATCAGTGCATCGCTGAGACAGTTCAGCCCGATCTTGAGAATGTTTTTCCTCAAGAAGTGCAATCTGTCGAGTCATTCCTAGCAAAAGATAACCAAACAAAACGAGGTCAGAAGATAAAACAGTCCACAACAAGCGCGAAGAAAAGAAAAAAGGGCACTAACCAGCGTTAGTCGCCTCCAACTCGGATACACGACGATGAAGTGACACTGGATTCCAACACGAAAGAGACGAAGCCACTTCTGGGACAGGAGCACCATGCAATTTCAGCTGGCTGGTCATCCCATCCACCAAAACCTGATGAGAAGAACAGATGAGCGTAATGGCAAAAGTTCATGCAATGTAAAAATCAAGCTAAGAAACAGCACAGTACCTGGAGGTTGGAGAAGAACGAAGGGATCCCCAAATCAGGAGAAATCAGATGATAGCCAGGCGCAAGGTCATCAACCGAAGCAGCTTGCAACGGAACAGTGGGAATCAGTTCAGCACCTTCAACAGAGCCGGATACCCGATCAGCGGGGACGCTGCCCTCCAAAGCGACGCCCTGGTCCAAAGTTTGGGCCACCACCATGCAGCCAGAGTGTGGAGGTGACCCTGCGTGAACGTCCATGGAAGTGCCGGAAGGAGACCCCGTTTGGGCACCCTCGGGGGCTGGGTCATGGTTGGCACTGCCCACTTGAGCCGGATCACCCCCGGCAGCACCCTCGGGGGCTGGGCAGTGGCTCGCACCCTTCGCCTGAGCTAAGTCATCCCCGACGACACCCTCGGGGGCTGGGCATGTGTCAGCACCAGTCTTAAGGTCCAGACTCTCCGCAGTAACCACCTCTAAGGTTGACGGACCCTCGGCTACTTCCATGGAATCAGGACAATCCAAGTCAGCATCCCGACCCTCGAAACCGCGCTCTAAGGTTGACGAGGCGCGGGATGACCTCAACCCAGCATCCGGCACGGCACCACAAGTTTCCGTTGCATTATCATCCACTGGCCCCGATAACAAGTCCTCTGGAACCATATCCTCAAGAGTTTGATCAAAGTCAGCCAGGGATATGTTTTGCAGACCAACAAGGGCAGATAAAGCAGGAGAAGGAACTCCACTACTTTCCCCACTGGCGAGGAATTGCCGACTGTTCTTTCGAGTCAGAGGGACTTCATTCTCTTCCTCTCTGTTGTCTTCATCAGCAACACAGCCAACACCCCCATTGGGATCAACTACAGATGGACCACACCCATTGGGATCAGCATTGATAAATTCAGGCGCAGAAACCTCCTCAGCAGCAGGAACCGAGGGACCAGCATCCTGATCCAAGCTAGATACTCGCCGAAGGCGTCTCCTTTTCTTTTTCTGCTCGTCAGCAGGAAGATCAGCTTGATTAACTCGGCAAGGACGCCTCGAGCGAACACGGACAGGTCTCTGAACATTCAAGGTTATACCAACCTCAGGGAGTGGCGCCATTGCCAATGTCTCGGCAGGAGTAGCGTCAGAAGAATCCTCAGCCAACATATCAAGCATAGCATTCATTTTTGCATCATTAGGATCCAAAGGCACCTCGAAATAGACTTGTCGCTCATCATTAGGAATTTTCCCAAGTGAGGCAACCAAAGCATTGACTTCTTCATCAGAGGGCCGCGTTCTAAGACCCAAACTGCCATCGGTCGCAGGTGGATTTGACACGAAGAGAGTGAAGGCTTTGGCAGGAGGCAGATTCCAGGCCGAGTACGCCACTGGAGCACCAACATTGGATACTTTGCCTCTGAGAATCATCTCCAGTCGGCTCACCAAATCTGCAGAAGGGATTCTCTTGTTGATAACTCGGGTTGGGTCGGCTAGTCCTCGATACAGATAAGCCGGGTGGACCCTATCTTTCAGTGGCTGAATGTTTTTGAAAACGAAGTCAGCAACTATAGCTTCAGCAGTTAAACCCCTCTCTTTCAATAGCCCAACTTCAGCTAGCAGCACACTGGCCTCAGCCACCTCCTCGTCTGTAGGAGACTCGGTCCAGCTCGGGGTGCGAACGTCTGGCTGTCTTCCTGACCGGGGGGGAGAGAATTTCCATAGTTATCAACTATAAACCACTCCAGGCGCCATCCCTTAATACTGTCTTTAAGGGGAATCTCAAGATATTCAGTTTTACGTCCCCGGCGCATCTCCAAACTGGCACCTCCAACCAACTGATGCTGTCCCCCGGCCATCCCAAGGCGACAATGATACAGGTGTTTCCACAAGCCAAAATGCGGCAGCACGCCAAGAAAGGCCTCACATAAGTGGACGAAAATAGAAATTTGCAGAATTGAATTAGGGTTCAGATGGGTGAGGTTGATGTGGTAGAAATCAAGAAGACCGCGGAAAAAGGGAGAAATAGGAAGGCCAAGGCCGCGGAGAAGAAAAGGAGCGTAAACCACGGACTCGTGGGTATCCTCCGTCGGGACCGTAGTCCCGTGGCATATCCGCCAAGAACAGAGTTCCCGTGGAGGAAGAACCCCGACGGACACGAGGTGGAGGAGTTCGGCTTCAGAGATGATGGACATGTGGTTACCTGCAAAGGGCAACTGGCTGTTGGGATCAATTGGAGGAATCACCACAGCGGAAGAGCTCGCGATTTTCCTCTTGGGAGCCATCTCGATTTCACCAGTGAGCAGATTGGAGGCGAGCGCAGAGAGGATTTGGAAGCAGGAATGCAAGAACTAGGGCGCGGAAAAGCAAAGGCGGCTAAAAGTGCAGCTCTTATGGGATATTCTCGGACCAAATACCGTTTCAAAAAGTGCCCAATCATCACCCGGCAGTTATTTCCGAAATTCCAGCATGCCACGTGGTCATTCGGCAGTTATTTCCAAAAACCGGTGGGCCATCTCTTCACTCGGGTGTTAATCCTCAAAATAACTCGGTGTTGCCTCTAAAATGCCGACGTCACTACTCAGTCACTCGGTGTTGCCTGTAAACGCTGATCTTGAGTTCAATCGTTCGGCATTACTTCTAAAATGCCAACGTTGACCTTCAATCACTCGGCGTTGCCTCTAAAACGCTAATCTCGAGTTCAATAACTCGGCGTTGCCTCTAGAATGCCGACGTCACTACTCAGTCACTCGGCGTTGCCTCTAAAACGCCGATCTTGAGTTCAATCGTTCGGCATTACTTCTAAAATGCCAACGTTGACCTTCAATCACTCGGCGTTGCCTCTAAAACGCTAATCTCGAGTTCAATAACTCGGCGTTGCCTTTAAAATGCCGACGTTGCCACTCAGTCACTCGGCGTTGCCTCTAAAACGTTGATCTCGAGTTCAATCGTTCGGCATTACTTCTAAAATGCCGATGTTGACCTACAATCGCTCAGCATCACTTCTAAAAACATTGATACAGACTGCAATATTGCTCGGCGGCTACTTCTGGAAGCGTCAGTATAATGATCAAGCTATTCGTCTATGGTCTCAAAAGAATCAGATTTATAGTCAAAACAAAACGAGTCATCAAGAGGAAACCAAATTCATTCTTCATTTAAGGGAAGTGGCAATACTTACAAATCAACTCATTTTGAGTTGATACTCCCCTACTATTACTACTACTACTACGCTACACTATACTACTCTACATTACTAATACTACTACATTATTTAACTATACTATTTCTAATCTATACTAATATCTAAAAGACCAGTGGCATCTAGCCACTGGCCCTGCCCCTGCCACTGCCGCCGCTCTTGGTGCCGCCCTGCCGCCGCCCTTGGTGCCGCCCCTGCTGCTGCCGCCCTTGGTGCTGCCCTTGCTGCTGCCGTTGCCGCCGCCCCCGCCACTGCCGCTGCCGTCGTCGTCGTCGTCGTCGTCGTCGTCGTCGTCGTCGTCATCCTCGCCCTCGCCGCCGCCGTCCGAGTCCTCCTCATCCGAGGAGTACTCAGACTCATCCGAGCCCTCGAGCCCGGAGCGCTCGACGGCCCGGATGTACGTCCAGACCTCCGCGGCTATCCCTTGGGAGTCATCCGAGTCATCGGACGACGCCGGGGGAGAGACGGGAGCCGGAGACCCCTCGGACTCGGAGGAGAAATCCTCCTCCGAGTATTCCGAGTCGCCGAAGTCCTCAGACGGAGGAGTCGGCTCGCGCTTGCGCTTGTTGTTTTTTCCCATGGTGGAAGCAAGCGGGAAAGAAGAGAAGGAAGCAGTAAGGGATAGCGAAGAGATGTGAAGAAACCAGAGGGGTAACAGCGTTATTTATAGAAGAGAAAGGCAACCGCTCACTTCCAACCGCGGTCACTGAACAGTCGCAAAGCATTCAATATGCACTTCCACCCGTCCGAAGACACGTCAGGCGGCTGACGCCGTTTCACGCAGCGCTACACCCATTGGGACTCTAGTCAACAGTGCAAAGGGTATGATTACACTCGCCGTCCCATCACATTACAACTCAGAAGCAGCCGGCTAAAACACTCAGCGTACCAAGCTGTCCCTTGCCCACACCCATTGGGGGGGACGCCCAGGAATTGTCAATATATTTTTCAAAATGGTCACATCTGCGCAGAGCATGCAGTGAATGCCTCAAGACAAAAATGAGATATCAACAAGAGTTAGAGGGAAGCCAAGTATAGCCAGCAGAGTGCAAAATATGGTCGACAGACATGACTTGAAGACTAGACAGAGAACGTCCATCGAATGTCCAATCAGTTGCAGAGCAAATAAACTACGCTACCTAGCAAGATATGGAAGGATTGCAAACTCGGCTGCAAAAGACAAAATACATGCTGACCTCTGAAGCATAATATTGATGACATAGCACGGATGACATCATGCCAACTCTTTTATAAATAGAAAGAGTAATCTTCAGCAAAAAGACATAAAAAGAAGACCTTCAAGCGAATTATTCTCAAGAAATTCACTTGAAGGTCGGGGGCTACACCCATTGGGTGCACCTCCGGTGCACCCCATGGATTTTTATTCTAAGCCGAGATCACGCTGATTTCTAAGAGCATGGGACAAGATCAAAGAGCCAATCTTCAACCAAAGTGAAGGAACACGAATGGAAATAATCTCCACTGAAGACCTTCGAGTAGATTATTTTCTAAAATCTACTCGAAGCTCGGGGGCTACACCCATTGGGTGCACCTCCGGTGCACCCAATGAAGTTCAGAATCCTTCAAATAGGAATGCCGATCTCTAAGGCACAGGCACAAAACTAGGTTTTGGTCAACAAGTGATCGAAGCAGGAGAGAACAACAAGAAGCCGTTTTTCTTCAAATCACCTGCAAGCTGGACCTGGGATCGTTGGGTTGATTACCTCCAAATTAACCCAAAGATCGGGGGCTTGTGGGGGATAGATATCCCCCGGGTCCACTAAAAGAGTAAAGAACCTCACGAAAGGCCCAAGGGCCCAATAAATCGTAAGGTTATTCTTTCGTGGGCCTGGGGAGAAACAACCAGTAATGCAGAGCGACATGAGGCCGGATTGGTGCAAACCCGGACGGCCCATAGCGTCGAGCGAGTAACCGCAACAGAGATCCGACTTTCCCGCGTCGGAGCCTCCATGCACCGAAGCCACGTGAGGATAAGTCGGCGAAGGTTACGTAAAGGATAATCTCAAGAGGTTCACTATCTTTTAGTCACTTGTTGTCGGGGACCATAATTAGGGGTACCCTCAAGACGCCTAATTCTCAGCTGGTAACCCCCATCAGCATAAAGCTGCAAAGGCCTGATGGGTTTGATTAAGTCAGGGATCAGTCCACACGAGTGACTTGACCACGCCACGCCCGAGCCTAGCCTCGGGCGAGGGCAGCCGACCCTAAGATGACTCCGTCTCGCCTGAGGTCTCCTCTTTCACGGCAGGCGCATCCCCGGCTCGCCCTAGGCCCCGCCTCCGATAAGGAGAAACCCTGACTAAATCACCGCACCAACCGACCGAGTCACCAGGGCGTTTAACGCAAAAGGTAAGACCGACGGGCGGCCAGACTTCGCCAGTGGTGCCATAGGAAACTCCGCTCCGCCCGACCCAGGGCTCGGACTCAGGCTAAGGCCTCGGAAGACGGCGAACTCCGCTCCGCCCGACCCAGGGCTCGGACTCAGGCTAAGGCCTCGGAAGACGGCGAACTCCGCTCCGCCCGACCCAGGGCTCGGACTCAGGCTAAGGCCTCGGAAGACGGCGAACTCCGCTCCGCCCGACCCAGGGCTCGGACTCAGGCTAAGGCCTCGGAAGACGGCGACCTCCGCCTCGCCCGACCCAGGGCTCGGACTCCGCCTCGGCCTCTGCCGAATAATCTCCGCCTCGCCCGACCAGGGCTCGGACTCTGTCTCTGTCTTGCAGGACGGACTCGGCCACAGCCTCGGAGGAGCCTCCACGACACCCGACCTAGGATACGAGACCGCCACGTCAACAGGAAGCGTCATCATCACCCTGCCCCGAGCCGACTTGGGTCGCAGAGAACAAGACCGGCATCCCATCTGGCCAGCTATGCCAGATAGGCCATGATGGCGCCCCGCTAGATCATGACGACGGCGGCCCCCAGCTCCCTTACGAAAGCAGGAGAACGTCAGCAAGGACCCAGCCACCTCGACAGCTGTCCCCCCGTCCGGCTCCGTTACTCCTCCAACAGCCACGACGCCACTCCAACAGGGTGCCACGATCTCTCTGGCTGCCACCTGGGCATGTACATAGGGCGCTAGCTCTCCCTCGCCAGACACGTAGCACCTTGCTACACCCCCATCTTGTACACCTGGACCCTCTCCTTACGACTATAAAAGGAAGGGCCAGGGCCTTCTTAAAAAAGGGTGGCCTCGCGGGGACGAAAGGCAGGGGCAGGCGCTCTCTCGGGGCCGCCCTCTCCCTTCACCTCGTGCGGACGCTTGTAACCCCCTACTGCAAGCGCACCCGACCTGGGCGCGGGACGAACACGAAGGCCGTGGGAATTTCTCCGACTCCCTCGCGATCCGGCTCCGGCCACCGACCTCTCTCTCACTCCGTTCCCCCCTTTGCGCTCGCTCCACGCGCTCGACCCATCTGGGCTGGGGCACGCGGCACTCTCACTCGTCGGCTCGAGGACCCCCCGGTCTCGGAACGCCGACAGTTGGCGCGCCAGGTAGGGGCACGCTGCGTGTTGACGTTCGATTTCCCGTCAAGCTCCAGATGGGCAGTCTTCAACAACCTCTTCAACCCGGGACGGTGCTCCGTTTCGGGAGCCTCGAGTTCATGTCTCTCGACAGCGACTACGACATGATACTCCTTCCACCGCCGCGCGACGACGACATTGATGGCGGACAGCCCGCCCGCTGGCGGCGGAATAGACGACGTCTTTCCCGCGTAGGGGAAGGACAACTTTCGAGCTCGCCCCATCCTCTCCCTCGCCATCGGAGGAGGAGGAGGCGGGGCAACCAGGGCCGGGCGGGAGGCCGCGCTCCGACGGCTGTCGGGCAAATCGACATCCCCGACGCCTCGACGGAGGACACGCCAAGCGTCGCCCTCGCGTTCAAGGCAGACGCGAGCGCCATCCCCCCGCAACACGTCGACTCCGAGCAAGTGGACGACGCCAGCACGCTCACGGAAGGCCTGCAGGACGTCGCCCTCGGACCCAAGACGACGACGCGGTCAGCCCCCGACGCGACTTCATCGCTCCTCGTCGACAAAAAGGTATCGACTGCTACCCATCTTTCGTTATTTCGACTCGGCCTCAGCCCGCCTGGCGATCTCGCTTTGGCGGGTGCTCACATTGAGGCGAGTGCAACCTCTCTGGGGTTTTCTGTGCGGTCGCCTTGGGACCGATTGACGGGTGTCTCGACCTACGGACCCTCTGGGTCCGAGGAAGACGACGACCCCAGCATCTGCTGGGATTTCTCCGGATCTGGCAACCCTAGTGCCATGCGGGACTTCATGACCGCATGTGACTACTGCCTCTCCGACTGTTCCGACGGCAGCCGCAGCCTTGGCGACAAGGACTGCGGCCTGAGTCGCGAATGTTTCCACATCGAGCTAGGGGATCCCTCCGGAGGCGGCTGTCTCGGCATGCCGGAGGATGGTGATCCCCCTAGGCCAGCGCCTCGCGCTGACATCCCGCGGGAGCTAGCTGTGGTCCCCGCTTCGGCGGGAGGTCACGACCCACAGCTCGAGCAAGTCCGCGGGGCGCAGGCCGGGTTCGATGAAGGAGCAGGAGCGCTCGAGGCAATCCGTCAGAACATCGGGCAGGTATGGGCGAGCCAACCCCCGGCCGGAGGAATACGTCACTTGCCCCAAGGTCTCCAGCACCGCATCGCCAACGATGCCAGGGACAAACCGCCACCCGCATCCGGCGGGACTGGCCAGGACCTGGTCGCTGCAGCAATGCTCCTCCGCGCGATGCCGGAGTCATCAACCACCGAGGGACGGCGGATCCAGGGAGAACTCAGGCATCTCCTGGAAGGCGCTGCGGCCCGGCGGGCAGAGAGCTCTGCCTCTCGAAGGCGGGGATACACCCCGGATCCTCGTGCCGCGACTTCCCGACTCACGCGGGAAGCCTCGGTCTTCACCGGGCGCACGCGCAACACCGCGCCTGCGGCCCCGGGCCACCTCGGCGACGAGCACCCTCATCGTGACCGTCGGGCACGCCTCGACGAAAGGGTGCGCCGAGGCTACCACCCCAGGCGTGGGGGACGTTATGACAGCGGGGAGGATCGAAGTCCCTCGCCCGAACCACCCGGTCCGCAGGTCTTTAGCCGAGCCATTCGGCGGGCGCCGTTTCCGCCCCGATTCCGACCCCCGACTACTATCACGAAGTACTCGGGGGAGACGAGACCGGAATTGTGGCTTGCAGACTACCGCCTGGCCTGCCAGCTGGGTGGGACGGACGATGACAACCTCATCATCCGAAACCTCCCCCTATTTCTCTCCGACACCGCTCGTGCCTGGTTGGAGCACCTGCCCCCGGGGCAGATTTCCAACTGGGAGGATCTGGTCCAGGCCTTCGCCGGGAACTTCCAGGGCACGTACGTGCGCCCCGGGAATTCCTGGGACCTCCGAAGCTGTCGGCAATTGCCGGGAGAGTCCCTTCGGGACTACATCCGGCGGTTCTCGAAGCAGCGCACCGAGCTGCCCAACATCACCGACTCCGATGTCATCGGCGCGTTCCTCGCTGGCACCACCTGCCGCGACCTGGTGAGCAAGTTGGGTCGCAAAACCCCCACCAGGGCGAGCGAGCTGATGGACATCGCTACCAAGTTCGCCTCCGGCCAGGAGGCGGTAGAGGCCATCTTCCGAAAGGACAAGCAGCCCCAGGGCCGCCCGTCGGAAGATGCTCCCGAGGCGTCTGCTCCGCGCGGCGCCAAGAAGAAAGGCAGGAGGAAGTCGCAAGCGAAACGCGACGTTCCCGATGCTGACCTTGTCGCCGCCGCCGAGCGCAAGAACCCTCGGAAACCCCCCGGAGGTGCGAACCTCTTCGACAAGGCACTCAAGGAGACGTGCCCCTACCATCAGGGGCCCGTCAAACACACCCTCGAAGAGTGCGTCATGCTTCGGCGTCACTTCCATCGGGCCGGGCCACCCGCCGAGGGTGGCAAGGCTCACGACGACGACAAAAGGGAGGATCACCAAGCAGGAGAGTTCCCCGAGGTCCGCGACTGCTTCATGATCTACGGAGGGCATGTGGCAAATGCCTCGGCTCGGCATCGTAAGCAAGAGCGTCGGGAGGTCTGCTCGGTGAAGGTGGCGGCGCCAGTCTACCTAGACTGGTCCGACAAGCCCATCACCTTCGACCAGGACGACCACCCCGACCACGTGCCGAGCCCGGGGAAGTACCCGCTCGTCGTCGATCCTGTCATTGGCGACGTCAGGCTCACCAAGGTCCTGATGGATGGGGGCAGCTGCCTCAACATCATCTACGCCGAGACTCTCAAGCTCCTGCGCGTCGACTTGTCGTCTGTCCGAGCAGGCGCTGCGCCCTTCCACGGGATCATTCCCGGGAAGCGTGTCCAGCCCCTCGGACAGCTCGACCTCCCTGTCTGCTTCGGAACACCCTCCAACTTCCGAAGGGAGACTTTGACGTTCGAGGTGGTCGGGTTCCGAGGGACCTACCACGCGGTGTTGGGAAGGCCATGCTACGCGAAGTTCATGGCCATCCCCAATTACACCTACCTGAAGCTCAAGATGCCGGGCCCCAACGGGGTCATCACCGTCGGCCCCACGTACAAACACGCATTCGAGTGCGATGTGGAGTGCGTGGAGTACGCCGAGGCCCTCACCGAGTCCGAGGCCCTCATTGCCGACCTAGAAAGCCTCTCCCGAGAGGTGCCGGATGTGAAGCGGCATGCCGGCAACTTCGAGCCAGCAGAGACGGTTAAGGCCGTCCCTCTCGACCCCAGTGGCGACGCCTCCAAGCAGATCCGGATCGGTTCGGGGCTCGACCCCAAATAGGAGGCAGTGCTCGTCGACTTTCTCCGCGCAAACGCCGACGTTTTCGCGTGGAGTCCCTCGGACATGCCCGGCATACCGAGGGAAGTCGCCGAGCACTCGCTGGATATTCGGGCCGGGGCCCGACCGGTCAGACAGCCTCTGCGCCGATTCGACGAGGAAAGGCGCAGAGTGATAGGCGAGGAGGTCCACAAGCTGATGGCAGCAGGGTTCATCAAAGAGGTATTCCATCCCGAATGGCTTGCCAACCCTGTACTCGTGAGGAAAAAAGGGGGGAAGTGGCGGATGTGTGTAGACTACACTGGCCTCAACAAAGCATGTCCAAAGGTCCCCTACCCTCTACCTCGCATCGACCAAATTGTGGACTCCACAGCAGGGTGCGAAACCCTGTCTTTTCTCGATGCCTACTCAGGGTATCATCAAATCAAGATGAAAGAGTCCGACCAGCTCGCGACTTCTTTCATCACGCCCTTCGGCATGTACTGTTATGTCACAATGCCGTTCGGGTTGAGGAACGCGGGTGCAACGTACCAGCGGTGCATGAACCATGTGTTCGGCGAACACATTGGTCGCACGGTCGAGGCCTACGTCGACGACATCGTGGTCAAGACGAGGAAAGCCTCCGACCTTCTCTCCGACCTCGGACTGACATTCCGGTGTCTCAAGGCGAAGGGCGTCAAGCTCAATCCCGAGAAGTGCGTCTTCGGGGTGCCCCGGGGCATGCTCTTGGGGTTCATCGTCTCCGAGCGGGGCATCGAAGCCAATCCGGAGAAGATCGCAGCAATCACAAACATGGGACCTATCAAGGACTTAAAAGGCGTACAGAGGGTCATGGGATGCCTCGCGGCCTTGAGCCGCTTCATCTCGCGCCTCGGCGAAAGAGGCCTGCCCCTGTACCGCCTCTTAAGGAAGGCCGAATGCTTCACTTGGACTCCCGAGGCCGAAGAAGCCCTCGGGAGCCTGAAGGCACTCCTCACACAGGCGCCCATCTTGGTACCCCCAACTGATGGAGAGACCCTCCTGGTCTACGTCGCCTCAACCACTCAGGTGGTCAGCGCCGCGATCGTGGTCGAAAGGCAGGAAGAAGGGCATGCTTTGCCCATTCAGAGGCCAGTTTACTTCGTCAGCGAAGTGCTGTCCGAGACCAAGACCCGCTACCCACAAGTCCAGAAGCTGCTATACGCTGTGGTCCTGACGAGGCGAAAGTTGCGACATTACTTCGAGTCCCATCCGGTGACTGTGGTGTCATCCTTCCCCCTGGGGGAGATCATCCAGTGCCGAGAAGCCTCGGGACGGATCGCAAAGTGGGCGGTGGAAATCATGGGCGAGGCGATCTCGTTCGCCCCTCGGAAGGCCATCAAGTCCCAGGCACTGGCGGATTTCGTAGCCGAATGGGTCGATACCCAGTTACCAACGGCTCCGATCCAACCAGAACTCTGGACCATGTTTTTCGACGGGTCGCTGATGAAGACGGGAGCTGGCGTGGGCCTGCTTTTCGTCTCGCCCCTCGGAAAACACCTGCGCTACGTGCTTCGCCTCCATTTCCCGGCGTCTAACAATGTAGCTGAGTACGAGGCTCTGATCAACGGGTTGCGAATCGCCATCGAGCTAGGGGTTCGACGCCTCGATGCACGCGGCGACTCGCAGCTCGTCATCGACCAAGTCATGAAGAATTCCCTCTGCCGCGACCCGAAGATGGAGGCCTACTGCGAAGAGGTTCGACGCCTGGAGGACAAGTTCTACGGGCTCGAACTTAACCACATCGCCCGACGCTATAACGAGACTGCGGACGAGCTGGCGAAGATAGCCTCGGGGCGGACAACGGTTCCCCCGGACGTCTTCGCCCGGGATCTGCACCAACCCTCAGTCAAGATAGGCGACGCGCCCGAACCCGAGGCACCCTCGGCCTCGTCCGAGGTAACCTCGGCTCAGCCCGAGCCGTCCTCGGCTCAATCCGAGGAACCCTCGGGGCCCGAGCGCGAAGCGCTGCACGTCGAGGAGGAGCGGAACGGGGTCGTGCCAGATCAAGATTGGAGGACCCCGTACCTGCAATATCTCCGCCGAGGAGAGCTGCCCCTCGACCAAACCGAGGCTCGGCGGGTAACGCGACGAGCAAAATCGTTCGTCCTGCTGGGCGACGAGAAGGAGCTCTACCACCGCAGCCCCTCGGGCATCCTCCAGCGATGCATCACCATCGCCAAGGGTCAGGACCCCCTGCAGGAAATACACTCGGGGGCTTGCGGTCATCATGCAGCACCTCGAACCCTCGTCGGGAATGCTTTCCGCCAAGGCTTCTACTGGCCAACGGCGGTGGCTGACGCCACTAGAATTGTCCGCGCCTGCGAAGGGTGCCAATTCTATGCGAAGCAGACCCACCTGCCCGCTCAGGCTCTGCAGACGATACCCATCACCTGGCCCTTCGCTGTGTGGGGTCTGGACCTCGTCGGCCCACTGCAGAAGGCACCCGGGGGCTACACGCACCTGTTGGTCGCCATCGACAAATTCTCCAAGTGGATCGAGGTCCGACCCCTAAGCAGCATCAGGTCCGAGCAGGCGGTGGCATTCTTCACCAACATCATCCATCGCTTCGGGGTCCCGAACTCCATCATCACCGACAATGGCACCCAGTTCACCGGCAAAAAATTCTTGGATTTTTGCGACGATCACAACATCCGGGTGGACTGGGCCGCCGTAGCTCACCCCATGTCGAATGGGCAAGTGGAACGTGCCAATGGCATGATTCTACGAGGGCTTAAGCCTCGGATTTATAACAGTCTCAACAAGTTCGGCAAGCGATGGATGAAGGAACTCCCCTCGGTGGTCTGGAGCCTGAGGACGACTCCAAGCCGAGCCACGGGTTTCACGCCGTTCTTCCTGGTCTACGGGGCCGAGGCAATCCTGCCCACGGACCTGGAATACGGTTCCCCGAGGGCGAGGGCTTACGACGAAGAAAGCAACCAAGCCAGCCGAGAAGACTCGCTGGACCAGCTGGACGAGGCTCGGGACAGGGCCCTACTACACTCAGCGCGGTATCAGCAGTCCCTGCGACGCTACCACGCCCGAGGGGTCCGACCCCGAGATCTCCAGGTGGGCGATCTGGTGCTTCGGCTGCGGCAGGACGCCCGAGGGAGGCATAAGCTAACGCCCCCCTGGGAGGGGCCGTTCATCATCGCCAAAGTTCTGAAGCCCGGAACTTACAAGCTGGCCAACAGTCAAGGCGAGGTCTACGGCAACGCTTGGAACATCCAACAGCTACGTTGCTTCTATCCTTAAGAATGTTTCCAAGTTATTCTTATACCCCGTACCCACGCGAAGTTTAGTCAACAAGGAAGGGTCGGCCTCGCCTCAGCGGAGCCCGACCCTCCCTCGGGGGCTAAAAGGGGGTTAACCCCCTCTGCGTCAAAATTTTCCTCGAACAAAAAACCTCTTTTACCAGAACATCTTTCGTGCTTTTTGACTACTTCGAAAAGTGGGTCCTAGAAACGACGGGGTACACGTAAGCAGCCAAGGCCGACCGAGCCGAGGGACTCCTACGCCTCCGGGATACGGATACCTCACTCGTCACCTTCTGTGATAAGTAACTCACGTTCGGATAAGGTGACTCCGCGGATCGAATGAGTCTTTACGTACGGAGGCTCTTCTGTTGAAGCAGGTTCTTCGAGCCTTCTCGACCGAGTCGGTGACAGGGCCTCATGGATGGGTAAAAGTACGCGTAAGCGGCGAGGCCGACCGAGCCGAGGGACTCCCACGCCTCCGGGATACGGATACCTCACTCATCACCTCCCGCGAGAAGCAACTCTTGCTCGCACTAACATCCCTGCTACCGACAAAAAGTCCAGATACTCGAAGCAAGAGGAAAAGAGACACAGCTTTATGACGCGACAAGGGTGTGTGTTCTGGCCTCAACGGCCGCACAAGGCCCACGCTACAGGACGACTTGACCCTGCAGGCGCGGACCTTGGCACTGGAAGAGAGTGGCGACACCCTCGGCATCAGCAGCACCTTCGGCAAGACCCGACCTGGCCTCGGGTGGCCACGCGGTCCGAAGGCCTTCGCTCCAAAGGACGACGTCGACACCGCGCTCGAGCAATCTCCGCCAGAGGCTTCCCCGAGAATCCGGCCCAAGCGGACGGCTCGGCCGGCCACCTCCGAGGCCTCGGCCGACCCCTTCCGAGGGCGCCAGCTCGGTCCGAGGCCTCGGCCAATCAACTCCGGCGCCGAGCCTGCCAGCAGACGACCCAGCTGGGCTCCGGCCAACCAGGTTCCATTTCCGAGCCAACAACGCCTCTGCTTGTGCTGATATCGCTACCCCTGGCCTCGGCTCGTCGAAGAGCGACCGAGGGGTCTTTTTAACTAAGCTAGAGGAGCCTCGGACAACAGGTCCGACCGAGCCGAGGGATTCCTACGCCTCCGGGATACGGATACCTCACTCGTCACCTGGACACGGGGCGACTCATGCTTGGTGAAGCGATTCAGACAATCGATAGGCAAGTCTTATTGCTCAGAAATGAGGAAAAAACACGGCTCTGTGCCGGAGTTACATACATGTTCAGGCCCCGAAAGCCGAAATGAACAAAAAACCCGGCACTCAAAGTGCCACTACAGGCGAAACTCCGGTTCCCCCCCCCCGCAGGTACGAACAACCCCACTCGATAGGGGCGGGCCTGCGGGGCAGCGGAAAGACTCTCACCCCTCGAGGACGAGAGCCAGCCATTTAGGCCGGGAGACGGAGACCCAGGGCTACTGACGGAGTTGGCAATCTCATCAGTAGAGAAGCCAGTTCCGTCCGCCGGCGCCTCGGGACCCCCCACTTCCGGTATGGCTAGAGGAAGTCTCCGAGATGCTGGAGGATGCCGTTCTCACCCCGGGAACACGGGGAAGAAGAGGGCAACCGACCCACACGGAGACAGCCCCCTGGCTCGCCTCGTCCTCCCTCTTGGCCTGGTGATGAAAATCCTTGAGGCCGAGGGAGGGGCAGAGACCGCAGCCCGGCTCGCTTTCCCCCACCATCAAGCCGGAGGTCGCCTTCTCGGGCGATCGCCGGTGGAGGGGTGCAGCCAGGCTGCATGATGAAAATCCTTGAAGCCGAACGATGGCTGAAAGGTACCAACCCCCGCGGGGTCGCGTTCCTCCAACGATGGAGCGAAGGGGGTCGCCCTCCTTTTAAAGGCAACTCCCCCTGCTAGCGCCCTCGACCGTCATGGGCTGAGTCTTCTCCAACACGCCTCCAAGGCCCTTCCCCGCGGCGCAGGGGCTGGGGCCCGCCTGTCATGAAGACCAGCTCCAAGCAGAGGGAGCCAAATCGCCGCGCACGACGCACGCAACCGCCCAGCGGTTACAAGTAACCCTCCACTTTTGCCCAGACCAACGGGCAAAGGGGGCGAGCGGCCATGCAAGCGGCATGCAACCACGCCAAGTGGACGCGCCTCCCCGACTCCTGACAGGCCAGCGCGACGGCTCAAGACCACGCGTCGTTCAACTGGCGCGCCAGGCGCTGCATGCGAACCGCTGCGCCTCTCGCTCCACCACCGCACCTCCTCGATTGCGGAACCGATACCGCGACTCGAGGCCGCCCAGCCTGCGATCCAGCGGCGCCAGCCTGGCGCAGCGGTCGAACGCGGTCAAAAATGGGCCGGCAGTAATGACGGAGGCAGGCGTGCGAAGGCAGCGGTTACGCCATCGGCCAGGCTCACGTCCCATCCGGGGGCAGCAAGAGAACCCTTCTCACGGCGTGAAGACGACGCGTCCGTGACCCGTACCTCGAACGGCCCGCGCGCGCACAACGGCGACCTCGCCAACTACTCACCCCAGCGCATTAACTCCACGGCGAAATAGGCGACGTTTCTGGCAGGGGCGGCTGGCGGCGCTTCGCCTCCGCCAAAAAACGGCCACGCCGAGAAAGGTACGCCACGAAGTTCAATTTCGAATCCCTTTTTCCCTTTTCCTTCTTTCTCTATCTCTTGCAACAGGGACCGAGAAGGGGGATAACCCCAAAGGGATCCTTCCCCGTGAAGGAACTAGGCCCCGAGCCTCCCTACTGATCAGGGGTTCGAAGGCTGGCCCCCCGAAGGGTTCAACAGCCGCCTCAGATCGCGTGGGCCCGACACCCACTACTGGTCAGGGGTTCGAAGGTCGGCCCCCGAAAGGTTCCATGACCGCCTCAGGCTACTAGGGCTCCGTGCCCCCTACTGATCAGGGGTTCGAAGGCTGGCCTGTCGAAGGGTTCACAGCCGCCTCAGACGCCGAGCGAGGGATGACCAGGGGTACGTTCGATACATAACCAAGGCTCGGGCTGCGCTCCCGAGGTACCCTAGGACATTTCCGAGACCAGCGGGAACGACTCTGTAACGGAATCCCATCGGAGGGAGGCAACGAGCCCTCGGACCCCGTCGCTAGGGGACCGGGTCCGGCAGATCACCCGCAGGTACTTTTGGGCGTGCCTCCGGGCCCCTAGCCGACCCCTAACGAACGGGGCACGGACGTCCACTCGGATTACCCGATCGCAGCTCACCGGAGACACCATGTTCGGTGCCCATCGAGGGTAACATGGCGCACTCCCCCCCTCCTCCTTGCGGAAAGGCGACGTAGGGGCGTATATAAAAAGTCGAGTCTGTCCCTGATCGTCCTCTCGCTCCGTGCGAAGGCTCGGGGGCTGCTCTCGCAAACCCGGCTCCGGCCGAACCGTTGACAGCGTCAACATACCAGCCCGAGAACTTGGGCCCCGACAGTGCACCTGGGTTACGCCCTGCTCGCATGAGGGAACCGCTAGTCACGCCGAAGCATTGCGCGAGGCATTAAGACCTCGAAGGAGTGAAACCACTCCTCCGAGGCCTCGGGGGCTACACCCGGCGGGTGCGCTCGCGCGCACCCACCGGAACAAGGTACCTCCGAGAAAGGCTGGTCCCCTTGCAAAAAAGTGCGATGCAAGCCTCCAAGCGAGTGTTAACACTCTCTTCGAGGCTCGGGGGCTACTGTCGGGGACCATAATTAGGGGTACCCTCAAGACGCCTAATTCTCAGCTGGTAACCCCCATCAGCATAAAGCTGCAAAAGCCTGATGGGTTCGATTAAGTCAGGGATCAGTCCACACGAGTGACTTGACCACGCCACGCCCGAGCCTAGCCTCGGGCGAGGGCAGCCGACCCTAAGATGACTCCGTCTCGCCTGAGGTCTCCTCTTTCACGGCAGGCGCATCCCCGGCTCGCCCTAGGCCCCGCCTCCGATAAGGAGAAACCCTGACTAAATCACCGCACCAACCGACCGAGTCACCAGGGCGTTTAACGCAAAAGGTAAGACCGACGGGCGGCCAGACTTCGCCAGTGGTGCCATAGGAAACTCCGCTCCGCCCGACCCAGGGCTCGGACTCAGGCTAAGGCCTCGGAAGACGGCGAACTCCGCTCCGCCCGACCCAGGGCTCGGACTCAGGCTAAGGCCTCGGAAGACGGCGAACTCCGCTCCGCCCGACCCAGGGCTCGGACTCAGGCTAAGGCCTCGGAAGACGGCGAACTCCGCTCCGCCCGACCCAGGGCTCGGACTCAGGCTAAGGCCTCGGAAGACGGCGACCTCCGCCTCGCCCGACCCAGGGCTCGGACTCCGCCTCGGCCTCTGCCGAATAATCTCCGCCTCGCCCGACCAGGGCTCGGACTCTGTCTCTGTCTTGCAGGACGGACTCGGCCACAGCCTCGGAGGAGCCTCCACGACACCCGACCTAGGATACGAGACCGCCACGTCAACAGGAAGCGTCATCATCACCCTGCCCCGAGCCGACTTGGGTCGCAGAGAACAAGACCGGCATCCCATCTGGCCAGCTATGCCAGATAGGCCATGATGGCGCCCCGCTAGATCATGACGACGGCGGCCCCCAGCTCCCTTACGAAAGCAGGAGAACGTCAGCAAGGACCCAGCCACCTCGACAGCTGTCCCCCCGTCCGGCTCCGTTACTCCTCCAACAGCCACGACGCCACTCCAACAGGGTGCCACGATCTCTCTGGCTGCCACCTGGGCATGTACATAGGGCGCTAGCTCTCCCTCGCCAGACACGTAGCACCTTGCTACACCCCCATCTTGTACACCTGGACCCTCTCCTTACGACTATAAAAGGAAGGGCCAGGGCCTTCTTAAAAAAGGGTGGCCTCGCGGGGACGAAAGGCAGGGGCAGGCGCTCTCTCGGGGCCGCCCTCTCCCTTCACCTCGTGCGGACGCTTGTAACCCCCTACTGCAAGCGCACCCGACCTGGGCGCGGGACGAACACGAAGGCCGTGGGAATTTCTCCGACTCCCTCGCGATCCGGCTCCGGCCACCGACCTCTCTCTCACTCCGTTCCCCCCTTTGCGCTCGCTCCACGCGCTCGACCCATCTGGGCTGGGGCACGCGGCACTCTCACTCGTCGGCTCGAGGACCCCCCGGTCTCGGAACGCCGACACTTGTTGTTATCTTATCCATGTGTACTGCCCCACGGTCGAGTATATAAGGCCTAGGGGGCACCCCTTCAGAACGATCGCCCCATTACTTAGCCACCTACACCAACTCTCTGTATTCTGGATCTAGAGAGCTTTCTTGTACTCATATCCACCAAGCATACTCATCAGGACGTAGGGTGTTACGCATCACTAAGCGGCCCGAACCTGTAAATCTTGTCCACCGTCCCTCGTGCGATCGGCACGAACCATTTTGCTACAGTTGTCAACACCTTCCTACTCCTAAAACACCTTGAGGGGCAACCCCAGGTGTGCGGTCGGATCCAAAACACCGACACGCGTGCACTGCGCTCATCATCGCTCGTACATTACCAAGGAAGCTACCGTTGCATATCAATACTGCATGGGCTGCGGACATCAGGGCGCCAGGAGATTGCATAGACGTCACCTGCATTAGTTACTCTAGGTATTCCTTCCATTATGTTCCTGGGCCCACATGTCGAGGCTTAGCATCCTTGTATGTGCCTCCCTTGAGCTATAAAAGGGAAGGCACACAACGTTACAAGGCAGGTTCACAACACCCTCAGACTCACACAAGCTCAAGTGCTCAGACACTCAATACAACACACAGTGGAGTAGGGTTTTACGCTCCGGTGGCCTGAACCACTTTAAACCCTCGTGTTCACTCGTGTTCTTCGACCATCTAGCAGACAGGCAAAACGCTTAGGCCCCTCCTCATCTTAGGATTTAGGGCGGGTGCGTTCTATCACCCGGCCGGAGAATTTCCTCTCCGATATTTGGCGCGCCAGGTAGGGGGCTTGGCTTTAGGTTTTTGCTTGTTTTCCTGCTTGACACCATGGTCCATATCGTCGAGCACCATGACTTCATTTCTGAGGATTTCCCGATGGAGGAAGAGGCTGCGTCTTCCATGCCACGGGCCTCCAACCGCCCCGTGCCTGGTGCTGCTGCTGTGCGCTCTGCGCGGCAGCACACTCCTGCATAGGCGTCCAGAGCGTCAAGGGCTGCAGTTGGGGTGCTGTCTGCGGCCAGGGGATTACTGCACACCCTCCTAGCTCCACGACCTCGCTAGGGGCCATGAAGCAGTGGCGCGATGATGTCGACTGTCTGCTCGGCATGGCGCATTCTGGCTCAGCCAGGCCCAGGCCTCGGTCATCTCAGCGTCAACATGAGGCGTCAGCGTCAGTGCGCTCACCCTCAGTGAGGGCCACACCGACTGAGGACCTATGGGCGGAGCTCAACCACAGGCGAGCGGGAGAGGACGATCCAGTCTCTCTGGAGAGGCCTGATGACCTATGGGTAGAACTCAACCACAGGCGTGCGGGCGAGGATGCCCGCATCTCTCTGGAGAGGGCACGTGAGCGCCGGCAGAACGTCGAGGGTCACAACCTCGACTACGACTTCGCTGCGGTTGCACTACAAACCCCAACGGGCTCCCGAATCCAGGCGGGTGTCCCATTGGCCGGCATGGGCTGCGCCGCTCTGGCGGATCATCTCCGCGCGACGTCGTGGCCATCCAAGTTCCGGCCACACCTGCCAGAAAAGTACGATGGTACGTCAAACCTGTCGGAATTCTTGCAGGTATATGTCACCGCCATTACGGCAGTAGGTGGAGACACTGCTGTAATGGCGATATACTTCCATGTAGCCTTGTTTGGGCCGGCCCGGACCTGGCTCATGAACCTCGCCCTGGGATCATTCTACTCCTAGGAAGAGCTCTGTGCGCGGTCCACAACAAACTTCGCCAGTGCTTATCAACAGCATGGCGTGGAGGCTCACCTCCATGTAGTAAGGCAGGAACCCGGGGAAACTCTCCGGGCTTTCATCTCCCGCTTCACTAAGGTATGGGGTGCTATACCTCGTATCTTCGATGCTTCCATCATCACCGCTTTCCGCCAGGGGGTACGTGATGAGAGGATGTTGGAGAAGTTGGCCACGCATGATGTGAAAACTGTCACCACACTCTTCGCTCTGGCCGACAAGTGTGCCAAGGCTGTCGAGGGCCGTGCATGGCACTCGACGCCACAAACCGGGGTTGCCCAGATGGGTGGCTCGGGTGCCGTCGCCCAGGACGGCAAGAAGAAGAAGAAGAGCCGCGGCCACGAGAAGCCGCAGCCTACCGCTCTGGTCGTTGCAGCTGCAGCTGGGGGCCGGAACAAGCGCAACAAGTGCCCACGACCATAGGGGGGCAACAGCGGCTTATGCCTTGTGCACCCCAATGGCCGCCACAGCGCCGCGGAGTGCCACGAGATTATCAAGCTCACAAAGCGCATCAGCGAACGGTACGAACAGACCTCCATGGATGGCTCCCCACCTCGTCGTCGATCTGGCAAGGAGAGGGTCGACGACGGTGATGTGGCTGCCGGAGAACGGGACCTCGGGTATCAGCCACCCGAGGGGGTCCTGAAGAACGTCTTCACCGGGGACTCTGACTCCGGCGGCGAGAGCGACCACTGCAAGAAGCTGTACGTCATGTACGGCGAGAGCTGGGAGCTCACCTCTCGCAGGAACGTCAAGTCCCTGCGCCGCGAGGTCCTATCGGTGACCATAGGGGTCCCAAAGGCTGCTCCACACCAGCGGTGGAGGAGCACTACCATCTCCTTCGAGGCATCCGACTGCCCCAACAACATGGCAGGGGCTAGAATACTACCGCTCATCACCGCCCCTGTCATCGCCAACATGCGGCTACACCATGTGCTGATTGACGGTGGGGCAGGCCTCAACGTCATCAGCCATGCTGCATTCAAGCAGCTGCAGATCTCGGGGTCCCGTCTGGGACCCTCACGTCCATTCTCTGGAGTGGGCCCACAGCCGGTGTATCCCCTAGGGAGCATCGCACTCCCGGTAACATTCGGGACCGAGGAAAACTTCCGCAACGAGAACGTCTAGTTCAACGTCGTGGAGGTTAACCTCCCCTTCAATGCCATCATTGGCAGGCCGGCCCTGTACTGGTTCATGGCCATTGCCCATTACAGTTATTTGGTCCTCAAGATGCCATCCCCGGCTGGGGTCCTTACCGTGCGGGGTGACCGCGCCGCTGCGGTGACGGCCGTTGAGAAGCTGCACGCCCTGGCGACAGAAGCTGCTCGCACCAACGACAGAGGGAAGGACCCCCTCGACCTCCGGTACCAAGGCGCCTGCCAAGGTGCCAAAGGTGCGGCCATCCGGGGCGGACGACGTCCCCGTCAAGGCCATCTGGCTCTGCGTGGATTCCCCCCAGACCACTCGCATTGCGGGTGATCTGGAGGAAAAATAGGAACTCACGCTCGTCGCCTTCCTCTAGGCAAATGCCGACGTGTTTGCATGGGAGCCATCGCAGATGCCTAGGATCCCTAGGGAAGTGATCGAGCACCATCTGAAGATCAACCCTGACACTAGACCAGTGAGTCAGAAGCCTCGAAGACAGTTCGTTGAGCGGCAAGACTTCATCTGTCAGGAGGTCCGGAAGCTGCTCGACGCCGGCTTTATCGAAGAGGTCCATCACCCTGTGTGGCTAGCCAACCTGGTCATCGTTCCAAAGACGAATGGGAAGCTTCGGATGTGCATCGACTACACCAGCCTTAATAAGGCTTGTCCCAAGGACCTGTATCCACTTCCACGCATAGATCAAATCATGGACTCTACCTCCTGGTGCGACCTCTTGTCCTTTCTAGATGCCTACTCTAGTTTCCATCAAATCCAGATGTCTAGGGGAGATAGGAAGCATACCGCTTTTATAACAGTGGATGGGCTCTACTGCTATGTTGTAATGCCCTACGGTCTGAAGAATGTCTTGCCAACATTTGTACAGGCGATGAGTAAGACCTTCGGGGACCTAATTAGGGACAAGGTGGAGATATACGTTGATGACATCATGGTCAAGACTAGGAGGGGGTCAACTATGGTGGAAGACCTGACCGTAGTCTTTGACAAGCTGCGGGCGACGCACGAAGCTAAACCCAGACAAATGCGTCTTTGGTGTCTCCGCTGGGAAGCTGCTGGGATTCCTGGTCTCACACCGGGGCATTGAAGCAAACCCGGAGAAGATCAGGGTGATTGAGGTGATGAGGCCTTCGACCCGAATCAAGGATGTCTAGAAGCTTACGGGGTCATTAGCCACCCTTAGCCGCTTCATTTCAAGGCTGGCTGAGACGGCGCTACCCTTCTTCAAGCTCCTGCGAAAATCTGGTCCATTCTCTTGGACCGAAGAGGCAGAACGTGCCTTCCAAGAGTTGAAGCAGCACCTTGTGTCCCTGCCGATAATGGTAGCTCTGGAGCCAGGGGAGCCGCTGTACTTGTACATTGCAGCGGCTGCGGAGGCAGTGAGCATGGTGCTGGTCGACGAAAGGACAGAGCAGCATTCCCAGGGGAGTCAGGAGGTTCCCCCAGGAGAAGATGGTGGTCCGACCACCATGAAGCCTGAGGACTCGAGACCAGCTATAGGGGTCCGGACCGTTCAGAGGCCGGTCTACTACGTCAGCGAGGTCCTCCATGAGGCAAAGACCAGGTATCTTGAGACGCACAAGCTCCTCTATGCTATACTTGTTGTGTCTAGAAAGCTGCGCCACTAATTCTAGGCGCACAGGGTTGTGGTGGTGACCTCCTTTCCGTTAAGGGCCATCCTCCACAACTATAACGCCACAAGAAACATCGCCAAGTGGGCTGCGGAGCTCGCTGAGTTCTAGCTGGACTTCCAGTCTCGCCATGTCGTCAAGAGCCAGGTCCTAGCTGACTTCATCGTGGAGTGGACGCCTCCCCTGAGCGCCCCTGGGGGTCCGGATCCCGATTCGAACCCCACACCTGCAGAGCCTAGGGGTCCGGTCTTCACCGAGCCCCACTGGACACTCTTCTTAGACGGATCCGCTCGTCAGCAAGGTGGCAGAGCCAGAGTGGTCCTCATCGACCCAAGCAGAGATCAAGTGAAGTACATGGTGCACCTTGTGTTCAAGGCCACCGACAACATGGCGCAGTACGAAGCACTGATCTTTGGCTTGTCGGTGGCCCTATCCCTAGGGATCTGCCAGCTCCTCGTGAAGGGGGACTCCCAGCTGATCATCAAGCAAGTTTGTGGGGAGTGCAGCTGCAATGAGCCTAGGCTCGCAGCTTACCTCCTCCATGTAAGGAAGCTGGAAAAAGGCTTCACGGCCCTGGAACTACAACATGTTCCTCGGGCTGACAACTCGACCGCAGATGAACTCTCTGTGAGGGCATCAACTTGGGCACCCGTGCCCGAGAGCATCTTCGAAAGACGGTTACTGAGACCCACCGCTCAGCTTTCCAAACTAGGCGAAGGGGGCGAGACTAGCACCTCGAAGCTAGCAGTCCCGGTGGCGTCCCATCTATAGAACCCACTGAAGACTGTGTGTGCTATAAGGGGTCCTGCCTATCCCTTAGCGCCACAACCAATATCTCAGAGTGGTCCTGATGCATGGATCTTCAAGATCTTGGACTACCTGAAGGAAAACATCCTTCCTGAAGATCATGTGTCCGCAGAGCGCATAGTGCGGTTGGCTAAACGACACACGGTGGTGGAAGGGGATCTCTACCACCGTGGCGCCAACGGCATTCTCATGCGGTGCATTACCCAAGAGGAGGGTCGTGAGTTACTCACGGAGATCCATGGAGGAGAGTGCGGAAGTCATTCCTCATCCCGCACGCTGGTCGGTAAGGCCTTCCGGCATGGCTTTTACTGGCCAACCGCCCTCCAGGATGCAGCTGAGATGGTAAAGTCCTGCAAGGCGTGTCAGTTCCACGCAAAGCAGATACACACACCAGCTCAGGCTCTGTAGATGATTCCACCCTCCTGGCCATTCGCCGTATGGGGGGTGGATATCCTGGGACCATTCCCCAGGGCCATTGGCAGGTACCGGTACCTCTTCGTCGCCATCGACAAGTTCACCAAGTGGCCAGAGGCCACCCCTGTGGTCAACATCACCCAAGGTGCTGCTGTTGCTTTCCTCAGGTCGATTGTCTATAGATTTGGGGTCCCAAGCCGTATCATTACGGACAACGAGACCCAGTTTACAAGTCGGCTCTTCTAGGAGTATTGCGAGGGCATCGGCACCCAGCTCTGCTTTGCGTCCGTGGCACATCCCAGGAGCAACGGCCAGGCGGAGAGGGCAAACGCAGAGATCCTTAGGGGACTCAAGACACGCACCTATGACTGCTTGAAGAAGCATGGTGCAAATTGGGTCAACGAGCGTCCATCCGTGCTGTGGGGGAACCGAACCACACCTAACCAAGCTACCGGGGAGACCCCATTCTTCCTGGTCTACGGGGCCGAAGCCTGCCTTCCCCCGGAAATCATTATGGGCTCCCCACGGGTCCAGGCTTTCGATGAGTCTATGCAGGAGCAGCTACGGCATGAGGACATGGACTTCATCGACGAGCGCAGATGGCAAGCACCAATCCGAAATGCACGGTACAACTAGGCGCTCAGGCGCTATCACCAACGGTTCGTGCATAGTAGGGAGCTCAGGGTCGGGGACCTGGTCCTAACGCGAGTACTGAACCGAGAAGGGCTCCACAAGCTCTCCCCCAGCTAGGAGGGACCCTTCAAGGTGACGGAAATATGCCGACCCAGGTGTGTCCACCTCGCTACAACTAAAGGAGAGCCTCTTCCCAATCCCTAGAACATAGAGCATCTCCGTAAGTTTTACCCGTAAAAGCAAAACTGGGGAATTTTGTTTTTCCTTTGTAACTAGGTCCCGCATATTTGTACGTCAACTCGGTGAGGTCCGCCCTCATAAACCCGGTATGTTGGCCTACGCTCATGAATATCAAGTTATAAAGAAAAGATTCACCCCCAGATTTGTTTTTGTGATGTTTTTAGTCTGCTTCAATTTACGAGCATTATTTTTTATCTAACCCACCCATACAGTGCCCACCCTTGCTGGTATAATGACATCCGAATTGAGTAGCCAGGCTTGCAGTTTGGGACCCCTCGGCAGGGGGGGTCCGGCAGCCTGGGGGCCAGTTCTAGAGAACTGGTACTTGTCTCCTAGGGAGGTCCGAAGCCGTGTAGCCGCTTAGCTTGGTTCCATACCCTAAGCCTGCACCTCCACCACTCTGTGACGGGTATCCTAGTATTTGGAACTATAGTCCTGTGTGTCTGGTAACCTGGGGTCCGGTTCTAGAGAATAGACACACGTCTCCTGGGGTGGTCTGGAGCTATGTAGCCGCTTAGCCTGGTCCCGTGCCCTAAGCCTACATGCTCCACCACTTTGCGACGGGTGTCCTAGTGTCTGGGGCTGTGATTCAGGGGTCCGGACACACGGATTGGGTTCCCAGTCTAAATCCTGTAGGTCCTGTTGTGTGAATCAAAGGATAGAAGATACCAGGTGGCAGGTCCCATGGGTGTACTACTAAAACTTCCTAGCCAAGGCTGTGTGCAGGTCTAGGTCCCAGTCAAGACTACCTCCTGGGGGCCAGGTCACCAATTCTTTCTTAAGTATACTAGCATCCAGCCTCGACACGTCGAGCCTACATCCCAAGGGGGCCAAGTACCAGGGAGAAATTGGTAACGACGCACACAACAAAGACAAATAGCATACAGATAAGTTTTGTCAGTGTTAGATTAATACTTCTCAAAAGTATCTTACAAAGCCAAAAAATATTACAAAGTCGCTTCCCAGTAGGACCCTTGCCTTCTCTCTACAGATCTAGCTACTCATCATCGGCAGGATCCCGCTAGAAGCGCTCGGCCACCACCTCCACAGTACCTTGTACGCCCTCTCGGGCGGCGTCTTCGGTGTCGACCACCGGACCAGCGATCACCGTCTCCAAGGAGATGGCCGGGTCGTGGCTCTGGAAGCATGTCAGGATGTACTCGATCACCGCCCGACAGAGCCTGCCGCCTTCGGCCTCCAGGCGAGCGCCAAGAATCTAGTCCAGGCATCAGAGGCGGTCCGCGGTGGAATCCAACACCAGGAGCGCGTCGGAGATGGATGTTGGCAGCTCCGACACCGGGATGGGGCTCACCCCTAGCGGCACCAGCGCCATGCTCGCCTCGCGGGCCCATGCAGCGATGCGCTGGACCCTGGCGCAATGCTCCGCCTAGAGATCCTCAAGCGCTTTCTTCATCGCCTCCGCTGCCTGGGAGCCCGGTGCAGCCTGCGCCGCCTGGAACTGCCGGATCAGCTCTTCCAGATTTTTCTCCTTCTCCTCCGCCTCGAGCTCATGCTCTACCAGCAACTTGTCCCGCCTTTCAAACATTTCCTCCCTAAAGGCGAGGTCCTTCTCCCACCAGGCGAGATCCGCCGCCCGCTTGTCCAAGGAGGCATCCTTCTCCTTGAGGTTCTCCTTGGCCAGGGCAATGTTGCTGGCCTTGTCCTCCACCTCCCGCTCCCATTTCTGGATCCTCTCCACAGCCGTGGTTTGCTGGGTTCGCTGCTCTTCCAAGATTGCGTTCATGGCACTCAGCTTGGCACTTAGCTCGGTGACGACCTCCTCCCTCTGGTTCAAGGCCTCCTCCTTTTTGGCCAGCCTCTTCTCCTTCCGGCTCGCCTCCAGCTCCCTGGCATACACCTTCTAGAGGTCCTTCTTGTAGTCCTTGCGGTCCCGCACCAGTTCAGACCGCTCAAAGGCGAATTGGTGGGACGCCGCCTTGGTGCGCTCCTCTAGCTGGGTGCGCCAGTTGCTGAGGCGCTGGTGCTCAGATTCTAGCGCCTCCCATTCCCGCCGGATCGCCGCCTCGGTCTCTTGAAGAGCCTGATGGGCACGAGACAGCACCCGAGGGAGGGGAACCGGTGCTGCTTCTGGCTCGGCGCTGGATCGAAGCCACCACCCAAGGACCACCTCTGGCTCCTCCAGAGTGGGCGGCGGGATGGAGCTGGACGCGCCCCCCGTGTCACCCTCGATGGCAGGGGTGGGCGCAGTTAGGACCTCCTCTGCCGCTGTCGACGGTGCACTCGACGGCATCGCCGTCGTTGAGGCTACGGTAGCCGTCGGCGCAGTTGCAGCAGCTGGGGGCAGATCGCCGGCACCACTCCCAGCAGACGCCTGCTGCTGAGAGCCAGGCCCACTGGCGGGCATGGTATCCGGTGGAGAAGGCGTGACCTTGAGAGCAGAGGGGGAGGAAGCCCTGGCAAGCAAAGGATGGGTTAAGACCCGTCGACATGATAATTACACTCATCGAAAAAGGGGCTACACTTACTTGGGGCCCTGGACCTTCCAGCGACCCTAGAAGCGGGACGTCCGCTGCTATTGTTGTTGTTGCTGCTGCTATGGTTGTTGCTGTTGGTGCCCTTGGGGGAGATCACCCCCAGGTGGTGGCGACGGCGGCGGGACCGATGGTGGTGGTGGCGGCGGTGGCGGTGGATCCGATGGTGGTGGTGGCAGAGGACTGACGTGCCTCTACACGCCCTGGGCCTGGGAGCCGGTCTCCTCGGCCCCACCAACTGTCCTCTGACGCTTCTAGGGGGGTCCAAAACAAGGGGACGATCTGATACAAGCAACCCATCGGCGCGACGCAGCCGGCGTCGCCTCTCTTCCTCCGTCCCCTCGGTGCCACCTGGGGTGGAGGAACTGCTTGTAGCCACCTTACCCTTGTCCGAGGGGCGGGGGGCCACGGTGGGGGCGCTGGGAGCCACGCCGGTAGACTGGGGGCCTCCAGCCGGCGCGTCGGAGATCCGGATCCTGCGGTGGGGGTCCCGGCCACCGGTCTGGCGAACCGCCATGCCGCTCTCATTAAGGGTCGGCAGCGAGGCCAAAATCGTCGTCCTCAACCCTAGGTCGTTGCAGAGCACAGGGATGCCCTAGAAAAGGATTAGGGACTCAGGGATGAAGGACTCACCAGTAATCCCCTTCACTAGGACTTCTAGCTCCTCCCAGAACAGGTCGGTACCCGGCCCGCACTGGATCCGGCCGATGTCGTTCGAGCCGGTGAACCAGCAACATAGACGCGCCCTCCTCTGCAGCAGCGCGATCCGGCGCTTCAGGAAGTCATCGACCACGTGAATCGACATCAGGCCATCGGTTGCCAAGGTCTTGATCCTGTCCAGTACGGGCAGGAACTTCGGCGCCAGCGATGGCTTGGCCCTCCATTGCTTCTGGTCAAGCGCTGGTCCGTCGCTCGGCAGGACGAGGCGGTCGTTGGCCTCGGCGTTGGCGATCACCCAGTCGGCGCGCTAGTTTTCCCACCTCGCGTCGTCGAGGGAGGGGATGTAGGCGCCAGCTGAATCCGGCCTCGTCTAGAAGTAGTAGGCACCGAGGTGGTCCTTAGCCTTCCCAGACTTCACCAACATGAAGAAGTGGCAGAAGAGGGAGGTGTAGGGGGCCACCCCCACAAACATCTCGCAGAGGTGGACGAAGATGGCCACCTGGAGGATGGAGTGGGGCGTGAGGTGCTGAAGCTGGAGCCCAAGCTCCTCCAGCAGCAGCAGGAAGAAGGGCGAGATCGGCAGCGCCAACCCGCAGGAGAGGTAGGAGATGAACAAAACAAACTCCCCGGCGGCGAGGCCGCTGAGGGGGACGGCGCCGGCATGGATCCTCCCGACGAGCGCCGGCGCACTCCATCTGAGCAGGTTGCACACCAGATTGAGCGCCGCCTCAGACTGGAAGCGATCGGGACGAGCTAGCGAAGCCATGGCGACGGTGGCGGCACGGGTGTACAGCAGGAGAGCTCGATGGCGAAAGGGCACAGCGATTGGAGAGAATGTGAAAGCGTAACTGCTACACGTGGGGTGAATCCCTTTTCAAGGAAGACTCTCCCGCTCGTGCCCCAGGAAATCCCGTCCGACGCGCACCTAGCGCCTAAGCGACCCAGTCTCTGATATGGGGGCCCGGGCCCACAAGTCATGCAGCTGGTGTGCCGGTCTCCGAGTGCGAAGAAGGCGAACCGCCACGCGAGGAGCGAACCGCCACGCACGACCGTGTACTGCCTTGGGGCCGCTGTAGAGGGATATTTTTAACCAAGGTGGCGGCAACAAGGCGCCCCGCGCGTGGCCCAATGGAACCGCTAGACGTGGGCCCATGGGTCAGTCAGCCTCGGGGACAGATGTGGCAGTTGACGTGACCGAGGGCAGACTGACAGCGCGCGTGTCGACAGGCGCGCTGAGTTAATGTGGCACATCAGCAGACGTGCTAAGATGGCGCCCCAATCACCAGTCATGCCATGTTGACATGAAGTACAAGTTTTGGACCCACCTGCAGGCTCGCATCCTCCCCTGAGGTGGACCTAGGGGCCACTATCAGTACCCTAAAACTAGGGTACCCCCTGCTACTGTACAAAGACAGAGGACCCACGTGGCTATCCCTTAGTCGCGTGGTAGAAGTGCTGTGTATGGGACCAAGCCACGGCTCGCCCCAATCTCAGGCAGCTATTCTAGGCCCACAGCAGCGCCCGAATCCACCACATGGGAGGGTCCGAAGCTGCCACGTGTCTAGAGAAGGTGGCATACTCCAAAGCATCAATAGTGAGTCCGGACCCCCACGGAAGAGCGCCGGACCCCTGGATATATAGTCCGGACCCCCAAGGTTGGTCCTGGACCCCCGGATATATAGTCTGGACCTCCAAGGTTGGTCCCAGACCTCCACTTGTGCAAGCCGGACCGCTGGAATGGGATCCGGACCCCCCTGTATGGGGCCCAGGCCGCCCCCTGGGTTACGCGGCCCCTGCATTTATTGCGAATAAGGCGCGCTGCCTATCCATCCCGCTGACAGGCAATGTGCCACCTCGACATTTAATGAGACCTGTACATTCCACTGACAGGCGGCGACCTGTCTGCTGGCAGGCGGTGACTTGTCCATTTCGTAGGCGGCGTGCCTGTCCATTCTACTGGCAGGCAGCACGCCCATACTGCCGCGTGCACTGTGCTCATCATCACTCGTACGTTACCAAGGAAGCTACCGTTGCATATCAATACTGCGTGGGCTGCGGACATCAGGGCGACAGGAGATTGCACAGACGTCACCTGCATTAGTTACTCTAGGTATTCCTTCTATTATGTTCCTGGGCCCACATGTCGTGGCTCAGCATCCTTGTATGTGCCTCCCATGAGCTATAAAAGGGAAGGCACAAAACGTTACAAGGTAGGTTCACAACACCCTCAGACTCACACAAGCTCAAGTGCTCAGACACTCAATACAACACATAGTGGAGTAGGGTTTTACGCTCCGGCGGCCTGAACCACTCTAAACCCTCGTGTTTACTCGTGTCCTTCGACCATCTAGCAGACAGGCAAAACGCTTAGGCCCCTCCTCATCTTAGGATTTAGGGCGGGTGCGTTCCGCCACCCGGGCGGAGAATTTCCTCTCCGATGTTTCCCTTTCAATCTCCCCCTTTTTGTTGATTTATGCCAACACATTAAAACACAACTCGTTTCGAACTAACATATCTAGAATAGCTCAAAAGTGCAATTTTAAGACCAATTTAGATTTTGACATATTTGGATCACTTTTGCCACCACTTGGTTCATTTTCACAAAACAAAATATTTTTCCTATCTCTAAGTCCAACACACTTGTTTTGGCAAATCGAGAGATATTTCAAGAGCAAATTTGATCAAATGCAACAAACTCCCCCTTTTTCGCATAATCAAAATTCTCCCCCATAAGCGAACAATTTTTGAAATAAGAGGTTTTTGATCAAACACAAAGCTTCTAACTCTACAGTTTTTGAAATTTCACAAGTGGTTGGCTGATCCATTTGCTTTGGCCTTAATTTCTCCCCCTTTGGCATTAAGCACCAAAATAGGAGAACTTTTGGCCCTTTTAACCTCATTGCCTCATCAAAATGTCAAATAAGAGCAAAAGGCAATGAGAACGAACTTGGGATAAGATACATTGATACCGAAATGCAGTGGAAGCCCTCTATTTGTCCAAGTTCACTTTTCCCTTTCAATACACCTTTGAGACTATTTCAAGAGTACTAAAAAAACAGGTTAGTCTCAAGGGAGTCAAGTTGTAGCACATCCTCCCCCTAAACATGTGCATCATTTGCATAGGGACTTATGAGGTCCGGGGATGACTTGTACAACTTGAGCACCAAAAATAAGCAATTAAAGACATTAATTCTTAAAGTAACATGATCAAAGGCATAGAACACATGTATGTTATAGATCAATCCAAGTTACGCGAATCTAAGACATTTAGCTCACTACGCGACCTGCAAAACCTTTTCTCATCTAAAGGCTTGGCGAAGATATCGGCTAGCTGGTTCTCGATGCTAATATGGTAAATATCGATATCTCCCCTTTGCTGGTGGTCTCTTAATAAGTGATGTCAGATGTCTATGTGCTTAGTGCGGCTGTGTTCAATAGGATTATCCGCCAAGCGGATTGCACTCTCAATATCACATAGGAGTGGGACTTTGCTCAGATTGTAGCCAAAGTCCCGGAGGGTTTGCCTCATCCAGAGCAGTTGCGCGCAACACTGTCCTGCGGCAACATACTCGGCCTCAGCGGTGGATAGGGCAACGAAAGTTTGTTTCTTAGAGCTCCAAGACACCAGGGACCTTCCCAGAAACTGACAAGTCTCTGATGTACTCTTCCTATCAACCTTGCACCTGGCATAGTCGGAATCTGAGTATCCGATTAAGTCAAAGGTAGACCCCTTTGGATACCAGATCCTGAAGCAAGGCGTAGAAACCAAATATCTAAGAATTTGCTTAACTGCCACAAGGTGACACTCCTTGGGGTTGGATTGAAATCTAGCACACACGCATACACTTAGCATAATATCTGTTCTACTAGCGCAAAGATAAAGAAAAGATCCTATCATAGACCGGTATGCCTTTTGATCAGCGGATTTACCTCCTTTATTGAGGTCCAGATGTCCATCTATTCCCATCGATGCCTTCGTGGGCTTTGCATCCTTCATCCCAAACCTCTTAAGCAAATCTTGAGTGTACTTCATTTGGGAGATGAAGGTGCCTTCCTTGAGTTGCTTCACTTGAAATCCAAGGAAGTAGTTCAACTCGCCCATCATTGACATCTCGAACTTTTGCATCATCACCCTGCTAAACTCCTCACAAGACTTTTGATTAGTAGAACCAAATATAATGTCATCGACATATATTTGGCATACAAAAATATCACCATTGGAAGTCTTTATAAAGAGAGTAGGATCAGCTTTCCCAACCTTGAAAGCATTAGTGATAAGGAAATCTCTAAGGCATTCATACCATGCTCTTGGGGCTTGCTTAAGTCCATAGAGCGCCTTAGAGAGCTTGTAGACGTGGTCGGGATATCTGTCATCCTTAAAGCCAGGGGTTGTTCCATGTACACTTCCTCCTTGATTGGTCCATTTAGGAAGGCGCTCTTCACGTCCATTTGGAACAGCTTAAAAGAATGGTGAGCAGCATAGGCCAATAATATGCGAATTGATTCTAGCCTAGCTACAGGAGCAAAAGTCTTCTCAAAATCCAAACCCTGCGACTTGGGCATAACCTTTTGCTACAAGTCGAGCCTTGTTTCTTGTCACCACACCGTGTTCATTTTGTTTATTGCGGAACACCCACTTGGTTCCCACAACGTTTTGCTTCGGACATGGCACCAGGCTCCAAACTTCATTTCTCTTGAAGTTGTTGAGCTCTTCCTGCATGGCCAACACCCAGTCCGGATCCTGCAAGGCTTCTTCTAGGGCTGGAAATGAGCCGAGCCGAGCTCAGCTCGGCTCAGCTCGGTGCAGCTCGGTGGCTGACCGAGCTCGGCTCGGCTCGGCCATTTCACGAGCTGGGGAAGCAGGCTCGGCTCGTCTCGAAGGTGGCTCACGAGCCGGCTCGGCTCGGCTCGCGAGCCACACCCTGATATTATATAATTGTATTATATAGTGAATTATTAGTATATAAATATGAAATATATAGATATTATTCATTATTATGAGTAATCTAAATTATTAATTGTCATATATCTATAATGAAACGCTAAGGAACAAACTGACAATCTATAAAATTAGCCAATATCCATATTATTCTACATATTAAGTAATTTGGCACAGCTCACGAGCCGAAACGAGCCAGCTCGGCTCGGCTCGCTATGGGAACGAGCCCAAAAGGCAGACTCGGCTTGGCTCGCTCGAGGCTCGCGAGCCGCTCCGAGCCGAGCCGAGCTAAGCCGAGCTCGAGCCGACTCGCGAGCCTCGAGCTTATTTTCTAGCTCTAGCTTCTTCTACCCTGAAAGGCTCAATAGAAGAAACAAACGAGTAATGCTCACAAAAATTAGCTAAACGTGAGCGAGTTTTTACTCCCTTGCTGATATCACCCAGAATCTGATCCACTTGATGATTTCTTTGAATCGTTGACCGGACTTGAGTTTGAGGAACTTGTAACACATCTTCCTCCTTATCATGTTCTTCATGTGCTCCCCCTTGATCCAACCCTTCAGCTTGAGCTACCTGTTCTTCATCTTGACTTGGTGGATGCACCAATGTAGAAGAGGAAGGTTGATCTTGCTCTTGTAGTTCCTGTGGTCGCACATCAACTATCGCCATTGTTCGCATTATGGCCGTCGGAACTTTATCCTCATCTATATCATCAAGATCAACTTGCTCTCTTGGAGAGCCATTAGTTCCATCAAATACAATGTCGCTAGAGACTTCAACCAATCCAGATGATTTGTTGAAGACCCTATATGCCTTTGTATTTGAGTCATAACCTAGTAAAAAACCTTCTACAACTTTGGGAGCAAACTTCGAATGTCTACCTTTCTTTACCAAGATGTAGCATTTGCTCCCAAATACACGAAAATAGGAAAAATTAGGTTTGTTACCAGTTAAGAGTTTATATGACGTCTTCTTGAGGAAGCGATGCAGGTAGAGCCGGTTTATGGCATGGCAGGCTGTATTCACAGCTTCTGACCAAAACCGCTCAGGCGTCTTGTATTCTCCAAGCATTGTCCTTGCCATATCAATTAGCGTCCTATTCTTCCTATCTACCACACCATTAGAAGTAGAGCTTGTCGTCTAATACACCCTTAGAAGCTAATGAACCATCACTTCTTCTAAAGACAGATACATCAACATTTGTAAATAAAAAATTATAACCCATATGACACAATTGGCTTACAGACAATAAATTGTATCCGAGCGATTCTACTAAAAACACATTTGAAATTGAATGCTCGGTTGTGATGGCTATTTTGCCTAAGCCTTTAACCTTGCCTTGGTTCCCATCTCCAAAGATGATAGTGCCTTGGGAATCCATGTTCTTGACGTAGGAGGTGAACATTTTCTTCTCCCCCGTCATGTGGTTTGTGCATCCGCTATCAATAATCCAGCTTGAGCCCCCGGATGCATAAACCTGCAAGGTGATTAAGCTTGGGTTTTAGGTACCCAACTCTTGTTGGGTCCTACAAGGTTAGTTACAATAGATTTTGGAACCCAAATGCAAGTTTTGTCTCTCTTGCATTTAGATCCCAGCTTTCTAGCAACTACTTTGTCATTTTTACATAACAGTACAAATGAAGTATCACATGTTTGATAAAGGGTAGTTGGTCTAGTTAATGTTTTCCTAGGCGCATGAGGGACAACATGATGGCGCCTAGGTCTATTTCTGCTGTGAGTATATGACAAACTTGATGCAAGCATGGCATGAGAATTAAATGCATCATTATGACGAGTAGGTAAAACAACATGATTATAACACCTATCATGATGAGCAACATTTGAAATATTCTTGACATGAGCATAAAGATAAGAATGGTTCTTTTGGTCATGTGAAGAATAAGAGCTACTTGCCATAGGAGCCTTCCCTTTCTCCTTGTTGAGACTGGAAGTTCTTTGGCTTGTTAAGTTCTTGGTCTCCTTTTGGAAACCAAGTCCATCCTTAATGGAGGGGTGTCTACCAATGGTGTAGACATCCCTGGCAAATTTTAGTTTCTCATAATTATCCTTGCAAGTCTTAAGTTGAGCATTAAGACTTGCAACATCATTATTTAGCTTAAGAATAGTAGAAGCATGTTCATTACAGGCATCAATGTTAAAATCTTTGCACCTATTGCAGATAACTACATGCTCTACAGATGAACTAGCACAATTTACTTCTTCTAACTTAGCATTTAAATCAACATTAAAATTCTCAAGCTTACAGATAGAGTCGTTACAAGCAGACAACTCAGAAGTCAATAGTTCATTTTTCTTAATTTCTAGAGCAAGAGATTTTTGAACATTCATGAATTTATCATGTTCCTCATAAAGAATATCTTCTTGCTTTTCTAGAAGCCTATCTTTTTCTTTGAGAGCATCAATCAGTTCATTTATTTTATCTACCTTAGATCTATCTAATCCTTTAAAAAGATCACTATAATCTACTTCATCGTCAGAAGATTCCTCATCACTAGAAGAAGTATACTTAGGTGTATCTCGTGTACGTACCTTCTTCTCCTTAGCCATGAGGCACGTGTGTCGTTCGTTGGGGAAGAGGGAGGACTTGTTGAAGGCCGAGGCAGCTAGTCCTTCATCATCGGAGTTGGATGAAGAACAGTCGGAGTCCCATTCTTTTCCAATGTGCGCCTCGCCCTTCGCCTTCCTGTAGTTCTTCTTCCTTTCCTTCTTCCCTTTCTTTTCTTGCGTCTGGTCATTATCATTATCGGAACATTGTGCTATGAAATGACCAGACTTACCACACTTGAAGCAGGAGCGCTTTCCCCTTGATTTGTTCTTGTTGGGATACTCCTTGCATCCCTTCAAGGTGGTATTGAAGCGCTTGATTATAAGTGCCATTTCGTCTTTGTTGAGCCCGGTAGCCTCCACTTGTGCTACCTTGCTGGGTAGCACCTCCATGCTGCTTGTTGCTTTGAGAGCGACGGGCTGCGGCTCATAGATAGGAAGCGGTCCGTTTAGGGCATCGTCCACATACCTTGCTTCCTTCACCATTATGCGCCCACTCACGAATTTTCAGAGAATTTCCTCGGGCGTCATCTTGGTGTACCTGGGGTTCTCACGAATAAGATTGACAAGATGAGGATCAATAACGGTAAATGACCTTAGCATGAGTCAGACGATGTCATGATCCGTCCATCTTGTACTCCCATCGCTTCGAATTTTGTTGACAAGGGTCTTGAGCCTGTTGTACGTTTGAGTTGGCTCCTCTCCCCTTATCATGGTGAACCTCCCCAGCTTGCCTTCCACCAGTTTTATCTTGGTAATCATGGTGGCGTCATTACCCTCGTGAGAGATTTTAAGGGTATCCCATATTTTCTTGGCATTGTCCAAGCCACTTACTTTGTTGTATTCATCCCTTCATAGAGATTCTAGCAAAACAGTAGTAGCTTGGGCATTTTTATGTATTTGCTCATTAATAAATATAGGATTGTCAGATCGAAATGCATTCCATTTTCAACAATTTCCCAAATACTAGGATGAAGGGAAAATAAGTGACTACGCATTTTATGACTCCAAAATGAATAGTCCTCTCCATCAAAGTGTGGGGGTTTTCCAAGTGGAATAGATAGTAAATGGGCATTCGAATTATAAGGGATGCGAGAATAATCAAAAGAATAGTTTTGATTAACTATTTTCTTTTTCGATGAAGAGTCTTCGTCGTCGTCATCCCTTGGTGAAGAGGACACGTCACTGTCGTAGTAAACTCTTCTTGTGGCTTCAGCCTGAGTCAGTGGGCTTGTCGTCTTTTGGCTCATAAAGGGTCTCCTTTTCCTTGTCATTGATCACCATCCCCTTTCCTTTAGGATCCATATCTTCGGGCGGTTAGTCCCTAAATGAAGAGTACGGCTCTGATACCAATTGAGAGCACCTAGAGAGGGGTGAATAGGTGATCTTGTAAAAATCAACACTAAATAGCCCAAGTTTGGTTTATGAAATGTTAGTAAGATTAAAACCAAGATACTATAGAGAGAACTCTTCACTTGATTGTTCCTTTAGAATGAGTATTGAACTTAGGAACAATAGCACAAGTGATTAAGTGAGAACTCTAAGAGAGAAACCAATCACAATGAAAAGTGACACAAGAGACACGGTGATTTTATCTCGTGGTTCAGCCAAGTAGAACACTTGCCTGCTTCCACGTTGTGGCGTCCCATTGGACGAGGGTTGCACTCAACCCCTTTCAAGTGATCCAATGATCCACTTGAATACCACGGTTTTCTTCCTTAGTTGATGTTTTCCCTTGTGAGGAATCTCCACAAGATGGAGCCTCTCACCCTCACAAAATTTGATCTCAATGAAAACCACAAGAGTAAGGGAGGAAAAGAAACACACGCAAAAGCTAGAGTCGCAGCAACGACACGCACACAAGTCAAGGCAGGAACACACAAACACACCACTAGGAGTTTACAACTCAAGAAGTGCTCAAATCTCAAACATGATGATCCGAATGTGTGCTTGCGGAGTCTAGGCATCTTAGGATGTTCAATGGAGTCCTGGTGTTCTGCTCCATGCGCCTAGGGGTCCCTTTTATAGCCCTAAGGCAGCTAGGAGCCGTTGGATCTCCATTTGGTAGGCAATTCTTGCCTTCTGTCGGTTGGTGCACCGGACAGTCCGGTGCACCACCAGACATGAACAGTGCATGATTTTTTTTCTTCTCTGGCGAAGCCGACCGTTGAGCCCTCGGTCCCCTTGGCACACCAGACACTGTCCAGTGCACACCGGACAGTCCGGTGTGGCCTAGTGACCGTTGGCTCTGGCCACACGTCGTCTGTTGATCGTGCTGCTGAACGTTGGCGCGGGTGCTGTTGGCTCACCGGACAGTCTGATGCACACCGGACAGTCCGGTGAATTTTAGCCGCAGCGCCCTCGGTGATTTCCGAGAGCAGCGAGTTCATCTCTCAGCCAGCCTGGGCACCAGCAGCTGATGCTCCACTAGTTGTTTCAGCTGTACTCCTTTCGCTTCTTTTGAACTTGACTAAATAGAGTTTCTAGCACTTAGACAAACATGTTTAGCACATAAAACAATTTACTAAGTGTCTAGAACTTACCTTCACACTTGATCCATCTAGATATCCATTTGTTAGTTCTCACCAAGTGTGTTGTGCATCTAATCACCAAAACAATATGGAAATAGCCCAAGGGCATATTTCCCTTTCAAAACCTCTAGACAGCTGCTTGTGAAGGCCTTATCATTCTATGTTTCGTATCCACACTTTGATAATGACTATGTTAAGTTAATGACTCTATGGATGTCATGGACATCTTGATGTAATAAAGTAATATTTACACTATTATTTTGAGCAATGTGTTATGATGTCCAACTATGTAATCGTTGTGTACGTGAGTTTCTGATCCTGGCACGTACATAGTTCGCATTTGGTTTGCCTTCTAAAGCTGGGTGTGATAATAAGCCTTCATGGCGAGGTCACTCATGTGTCACGGGTGACGACCAATAGAGCAATGGTGTAGTGATTGCGAGGATCCGTTTGCTCGGAGCCTTGGATCATCAACATCGAGATCTCCACTCAATCAAGTTATCATACCTCACGGAAGATCGGGCCTTGCCCTCTATTAGCCCCCGTTGAACTCCTAGTGGCATTTGGCCTTCTTCTTATGGTGGTCGAAGATCACCCCATCACGCGTCTTCCCCTAACGTGTGACTAGTTGCAATGTCGTGAAGCTCCTTCATTGTTTACGGGCTCTTTCGCCCTAGCTTATGCACCTGGGTCTTGCTAGTGGTCCTTGAGATGAAAGCGCTGATAACGTCAGCGTTGGCGAGGTTAGTCATCTTGTTGCACTATCGCGAGAAGCGTCAGATGTAGTCTCTTAGGGCCTCGTCCAATTTCTGCCTGCAGTTCTTAAGGTCCCATGGGTTGCCCGGGCGTACGTATGTGCCCTAGAAATTTCTGACGAAGATTTTCTCGAGGTCAGCCCAATTTCAAATACACCAGGGCCTCAGGTTCTCGAGCCATGCTCGTATCGAGTCTGTCAAGTACAGGGGCAGGTTTTGGATTATGAAGTCATCACAATCTACCCTTCCTACCTAACATGCCAGCAGGTAGTATCCTAGCCATAGGATGGGGTTTGATTCCCCAAAGTACTTCGCGATGTTGGTGGGGCCTTGTATCACTATGGTACTAGCGCTTGGAGGATGTAGCGGCTAAAGGCCCGAGGCCCCGGTGGTGGGGGCTCAGACTTCGGTCCTCAATGGGGTTGAAGCGGCCTCTGCGGAGCTGGTTGTACCTATGGCCGTTGTCCTATCCCTTCCGCACTCCCTCATTGTTCCCTAGGTCAGGCACACTCCACACGCTCCCGCCTAACCTTGGGTATCGATGGGGTGGTGTCACACCCGGCTTTAAGGAACAAAGCCAGGTGCATCTCATACATGCGCCAAGAAGACAATATATATAATAACAGAGTGTATAGAGATAAATGTCACAAAACATCAGAGTATATATTACATAGCGAAAGACTTATTACAAAATAAAGGAATAAACATAAAACGAACTAAGGATCGTCGGCGCCAATGTCAACTGAGAAACGCCACCTAGATCAGATCATACTCCTCGCCTTGTGGCTCCTCCTGAACCACCTGTTCTTCTCCTGTGGGGGGTGTGAGACAGCAAGGGTGAGCTCACACACGATCATAGCTCAACAAGTTGTGGGGAACCAGTGGACATAAACTCACAAAGGTGTGAGTTCATGTGTTGTGTAAGGCTAATCAATGATAGGGTTAAAGCTGAGCATTGCTTTTAAGTAGTGGGTCAAAATTTTGTTAGCAGTTACTAAGTGTAAGTAAATACCAAACCTTAAGTGAAGTAATAGAACAAAATTAATAATAAACCCATGCAATGCAAATGACCAAATTGAATTTAAGTTCCATAATTTAAACATCAGAGAGTCCTGAGCCGCTCATGACCGTGAGCTCGGCTAGTGTACCAGTTTTACACTCAGCAGAGGTTGTACCCTTTACCCACAAGTCATGTTACCCATCTGCCAAGGGGTCGCGACTCACATACACCTCTACCTAGGAAGCGCGGCAGGGCAACACTACGAGGCCTTTACAAAGTTCCACTAGCTTCCGAAAACCCGCTACAGTTTATGGGAAGAGCACTTGCAAGAATCCCCCGTCTGACCGCCATCGCAGCTAAATCAACCCGAGAACCTCCTTGCATGCAACTCCCCTACTGCCCTTGCCCCTTTCGGGTAAGGTAGTCTTCCACTAGCTTTCCTAATTAGTCAGCCAAGGGCGTCCCATTAAACCCTTGTGGTGGCACGTGTTTCTCAAGTTAAGCTCTATGTTCCAATTAACATTAATGAACTTGACATGAACATAAATAGAATAACAAGAATAATTGGAACATAGATATAATAAATGATTATCCCAAAACCATGTAAAGCAATAGCAAACTACCCAAGTGATTCAGGGGTAAACAAGGTAATGAGATAAACAATCTAGGGTGACCTATTGGGTCCCATCAAAATTAACCTATGCATGGATAAATGATATTAAAGAACATTATTGGGTAAAAAGTGGTCAAGGGCACAACTTGCCTTCAATGAGCTCCTGCTCAGCTACTTCAACCTGCTGCTCACCAGGATCCTCGGTCACGGGCTCTTCTACTCGCCACAATACAAACAAGCACAGTGCATATAGAGAAATTAACATTACACCAAACATATAAACAAAATACACAGTAATAATCTACACATTAAAATAAAATTCTAGGAACAGGAACCATAATTTTTGGAGTTATAGAATTTAAGTTATGAATTTTCAAAGGTTTTATGTGTTTAAAATAGATTAAGTGAGGAAGTAAATTTCTTACTGTTTTCATGACAAAACAGAGGCTCTAAGTGATAGAGAATTAAATTACAAAATTTTAGAAAGTGGAATGAAGTAATTTGGACTAAAAATGGATTTTCTATTGATTTATCAAGTTCTAGTAATTGTTTTCATATTAAAAATCTATTTTCAATTCATTTATTCAAATTTAAGTCAGCTCTGGACTAGGCCTCAATTCCTGGAAAGTCTAGGGGCCACGGGGTAAGATGTCCAAGACACAGTGAACAGTTGAATATGGATGGCGGGTTGAATCTCTAGTTTCCAGGGGGTTCTTTAACAAAAGTGCCCGCGAAGGGGTATGGTTGGATGTGAGCCGTTGGATCAATGTGAACAGCGACGATTAGATTACAATAGCAGTGAATCAGTAAACGAATCCGACCATCGGATCGAACACCAGCACCCCGGATTTAAAGCAACGTCAAACGACCATCGCCCGTACGATCATGATCTAACGGCATCTACCCAATGTGGCGAACGGGTACGCAGATTCTAATCTCTGCCATAGGGGACCGATCCAACGGTGCAGAGCGCCCCTCCCTACTCCAACGGGAGAGCGTGGCAGCGCACACGAGCCCGCGGCGGCGCGACCCACCGGAGTACCACGCCAGACCCCGAGACTCATCCAACCCTATCCTGCTAGGGCCTAAATTGCGACGGGGAGTGCGACGAAGCACTGGAATAAGTTCATACCGGTGATTGGGAGGGGAGGAAGGCAGGGCCACGGCGCAGGCGGCTTCACGGACACCGACGAGAAATTCTCGAGTCCCCCAAGGTTCTCCGCTCGAATTAAGGGTTCCTTGTAACACCCGGATTTTAGGGGTCCAAAACCCGGGGTTAACATAAACACCAGGTATGCTGGGACCAAGTCTCATACATATGATGTATAGTGGCACAGGATCGAATGTCACAACTTTATATATAACAGGAGTTCTATACAAAATAAATAATTACATTATAAGGAGACAACGGTCCAGCAACCCAAAGTTGACTGGGAGACGACGACCTAGACCTCTCACGAACTCATCGCAGCATCCTCCAAGCGCTTCATCCTGTGGTACCTGTTCTTGACCTGTGGGGGGGTGTGAGACAGCAAGAGTGAGCTCACATACGTTCATCGCTCAACAAGTTGTGGGGAATAATGTGCATGAACTCGCCAAAGGTGGGAGCTCACGTGAAGTGTAAGGCTTACCAAAGAGGATGGTTAGAGCTGAGCATTGCTTTTAAAGTTGGTCAAAATTTTATTAGCAGTTACTAAGTATAAGTAAATACCAACCCAATTAAATAGAAGAACAAAAGTAACAACCTCACCTGCAATGCAATGCATATGACAAATTGAATTTAGTTCCATAATTTACTCATGTGAGTGTCCGAGCTGCTCTTGACCGTGAGCACGGCTAGTATACCAGTTTTACACTCTGCAGAGGTTGCGCATCTTTACCCACAAGTCGTGTATCCCATGTCGCCAGGGTTTGCAAGGCCCTTAGACACTTCCGAGGTGAATGGCTAGGGATCCACTACGAGGCCTTTACAAAGTTCCACTAGCTTCCGAAAACCCGCTACAGTTTATAGGAAGTTCCAATGCAGGAATCCCTTGCAGGACCGCCATCGCAGCAAAATCCTCCCGAGGGCCTCCCTACACTGACCACTCCCCTACTGCCCTTGCCCCTTTCGGGTAAGGTAGTCTTCCACTAGCTTTCCTAATTAATCAGCCAAGGGGTCCCATTCCTCCCTTGTGGTAGCACTGTTTTCCCGGGTGGTTCTCCATGTTCCAATTAACATAATGATCTTATCATGAACAATAAATAACAACTGATAACAAAAGGATAATCATGAATAGTGTATCTCCATACCCAAAACCACATATAGCACTAGCAAGTACTACCCAGAAAGTTCAGTGGTAAACAAGGTATAAAGATAGACAAACTAGGGTAACCTATTGGGTCCCATCAAAATTAACCTATGCAGATCATTATGATTAATTAGAACATGAGTGGGTAAAAAGAAGTGATCAAGGGCACAACTTGCCTGGGCCTTGAGAATCCAGGTACCAGGATGATCTTCAGGTGACTCGTGACCTCACTGCTAGTCGTAGCAATTCAAACAAACATGGTGTAGGCAAAATTAACATTACACCAAACATAAGAACAAAATACACATTAATAATATACATATTAAAATAAGATCATAGGAACAGGAATCATTAATTTTGGAGTTATAGATTTTAAGTTATGAATTTTCAAAGGTTTTATGTGTTTAAAATGGATTAAATGAGAGATTAAATTTCTAATTGTTTTCATGTCAAAACAGAGGCACTAAATGATGAAGAATATTATTACAAAATTTTAGAAACTGGAATGGTTCAATTTGGAGCTAAAATGAATTTTCTATGAATTAACTAAGTTCTAGCAATTATTTTCATATTAAAAATCTATTTTCTATTTTATTTATTCAATTTAAACGAGTTCTGGACTGGGCCTCATTTTCCCGAGAGTGCAGGGGCTATTTCAGAAAAATCCCTAAGACTCAGAATTCTGTACCGCGGACTGCGGGTTGATATCTAAATACTTCGGGGGCTCTTTTGCAATTATGGCTCGGCGAAAGGGTATCGGTTAATTCCAGCCGTCCGATCCCAATTCAGAGGCCCAGATTAGATATCTATTAACTCGAACCAGTACGCAGCGTGAGATGTCCGATCAAGATCCTACGGCTAGGGTTTTATGAAGATGCGATCTAATCCCGCGCGTTCATCTGCAAATCAACGACCACCGATCAACCATCGCCAGATCCGATCGGAGCCATAAATCCAAGATCCAACGGTCGCGGCACCTTCTTCATCCCCTCGCTAACACCCGATCCCCAGAAACGCGCGCGCGGCGGCGACCTCGCCGGAGGGAGCTCAATCCAGCGCTCCACCGCCCCGAATTCAAATTAAACGGCGCTAGACAATGTCCGGGCCCTAACGAACAACAAGGATTTGACGTACCAGTGATTGAAGCGATGACCGCGGCTGGCCACGGGAAGGGGGAGCTCCGCCCCAGATTCGCACACCGGCGAGGAATCAAGGCCTCCCCGCCCGGCCGTTCCTCAAATTGGTGGTCGCTTCACGTAGCAGGGATCTAGACGAACATCCTAGAACACTCCAATCCCCAAAGGAGGCCGACGGTGACTGCGCCCACGCTACCAAGCGGATTTCACGACCGCAACAACTTCGGTGACTAAATTTCGGTCATGGTTTGGGTAACTACGAGCTCGGCTTGACGGAGCATGTTCAAGGGAAGAAGAGGGGCGCGGAGGGCATGAATCTTACCAGCAGGGATGGCTAATCGGCAGTAGTCCACGGCGTGGGGCGATGTCGCGGTGGCGGGTATCGTGCAACAAGGGGAAGATGGGGAGGAGAGACCATGAGGCGCACTACTTATTCTCGGGCGCCCAGGTAGTCGCGGATACCGCGGCGAAGACCCCGCCCGAACACCACGGCCCCGGCAAGCTCGCGAAGTCCGTTGAGCCGCGGCGATTCTGTTGGGAGAAGTTCGCCGACAGATGGGCCCTGCAACGTCAGCAAGAGAGTCTAGCTCAAGGATCTCCAAGCCGCCCACTGACGACTCGGCCCCGCGTAACGGCGAGTGTAACCGAGCGCAATGCAAGCGCGGGGGAGAGTCTGCCTCCCGGCCCCACATGTCGGCGCACGGGGCCGTGGCAGGTTTGGGCCGCGCGCTGTGAATACGGTAGTGGGCCAGAAATGGGGAAGCCGGCCCAGGTAAGCTCTTGTTCTTTTTCTTTTTTTTTCTTTTTTTTTCATTTTTCCTTTCTATTTTCTTTATTTTCAAACCAAATTTGAATTAGTTCAAACTTTTGTGGATCCTCATTTGTAAACTCTATTTTTGCAATTAAAAATACTAAGCCTGAAGATATTTATTTATATATTTTATTTATATTTTCATATCTCTTCTCTTTTCCTTATTTCCAAAACCCTAATTTCAAATCTAGGGTTTAATCAAGCTTCAAATAATTATTACCTTATTATTTTTATCCTCATGGTTTTATTTAATGCACAACACATAAAACTCCCACATGAGAGCCAAATATGGTCTTATTTATTATTTTATTCACTTAAGCCAATGCTTTTAAATAGGGAGATGAGTCTTCAAATGTTATGAGAATTCTAAAGGGAGAGAAAAAGAAAAATTCTAATGCAAGATCTTTGAAAATTTTTACTATATTCTCAAAATTATATTTAGGGTGTTACAAATCCTACCCCCCTTAAAAATAATCTCGTCCTCGAGATTTGTAAGGAAAAAGGGTGCATGTTCATATTGATTCAACACATATGCATAAACAAAATCTCGGCATGATGCATATCTTATTAGCAAAACACAGGGTCAAATGGACCTTATTATTATTACTAAAATAGTAAAGTACTACTACTGGCTAAACTAATATTTAGGTCTTACAAATAGTAAATATATATATATATGTATCTATATCTATGTTTATCTCTATTCTTGTTGTTCGTTGACTTCTTCCCCGACTACTTCATCTTCAACTGGCTCTTCTTCTTGAATTTCAAGTTCACCGGGTTCAGCTTCTACTTCTGCATGATGGGCATATCCCCGGTTGATAGATAGGGGCTGACTCTTTCCTGCCGAGGCTTGTCCTTGCTTCATCGGAGCCGGTGTAGTGTAGGCAGCTCTGTTGGGACAGTAGTTGGCGTAGTGTCCCGGTTGTCCACATTTGAAGCATGTCCTGATGGCGGTTGTGTTAGGAGCAGCGGGTCCTACTGGAGTGCTTGCTTTTGGAGGGGCAGTTGGTGTCTGTTGAGTTTGTTGTCCAGAACTGCCACTAGCTGGTGTACTTGGAGTGGTAGTATAGCGAGGACGGGAACTACTTCCAGCCTGCCCTTGGTTGACAGCCTTTCTTTTCTCTCCAAATATACTCCTCTTGTTCTCTACAGCAATAGCTTTATCAAGTAGCCTTTGGAAAGATGGGAATGTGTGCGATACCAGTTGATATTGCAAGGGTCCAATCAATCCGTCCAGAAAGAGCTCCTGCTTTTGCTCATCATCTTCAACATCTCTGGGAGCATATCGAGATAACTGAATGAATTTGTCCCTATATTCACTCACGGACATACTTCCTTGCTTGAGAGATAGAAACTCCTTCCTCTTAATTTTCATGAGTCCAGCAGGAATATGGTAATTCCTGAATTGCGTGGAGAATTCTTCCCAGGTAATGGTATCGGCAGCAGCATGAGCTGCACAGTACGCATCCCACCAATCCGCAGCGGGACCAGCAAGACGACCCGATGCATAGAGTACTTTCTCTCGGTCCGAGCACTGGGCTATGTTGAGCATCTTCTCTATGGACTTTAACCAGTCATCTGCTTGCAGTGGATCTGCGGAGTTGGAGAAGGTTGGTGGTTTGTGGCTCATGAATTCCCGGTGCTTGTCCCGGGGTGGAACCGGTGGTGGAGGTGGAGGCAATGGCACTTGTTGTTGTTGCTGTTGTTGAAGTTGTTGCTGCAGCTGCTGTTGTTGTACCCTCCTCTCCTGGCGTATCTCTTCCCGTTCTTGGCGCATTTCCCGACGTGCATCCTCTCTTTCCTGGTGCATTTCTTGGCGTTCTTGCTGCATTTGGGTGCGCATATCTGCCATAGTGTCCGCCATTTGCTGCATCATTCTCATTTGAGCTACGACGAGTGGATCAACTCCGCCTGGTGGGGGATTAGGAGGATTCATTGCTGCTGACTGTGGTTGGGGTTGTTGATTAGCAGGTAAATCAATTCCACCACCCCGCCTGGTATTGACCATCTAAGTTAGAAGCATATGGTAAGATAGATTTGCAAGGGAATCATTTAGTAGACAGAATGAATAAGCTAATAGTTGGTTATGTACTAAAACTTTCTTTGGCAGGGCTGGGCCAGATATTAGTTGTACGAGGTGAATATCCAAAGGTAAGATAGAATATGTCAAGATGAGATAGATACGGAATACTATATATACATATATTTTCTAAGGGGATAATCTAGATTGTCTAGTTATTCTATAAATATATTTTTTTATACCTATGTGTATATGCAGATGCAATTGTGAACATTACTCCACAATTCATCACACTCAAACAAAGATCCAAATCAGACAGATATCATAAGAACAAACATTCAAATACATAGTCACTTATAAAAATAGTTTTTGTTTTTGTTTCTAGGATTAGGTCTCCTATTCCTAAAGTCACTTTAGGCACAGGACTTCAGAGTGTGAAATCCACATTTGTCTTTAGAATGAAAAGGTAAGAATAATCAGAGTGAAGCGGAAATGGATGAGAAAAGATTAAAGATTATGATAAGTTTAGAAAAGAATCAGAGTAAGGTAAGTAAGGAATGGTTGTCCAGTTCTATCTAGGTTTCGTCCTACAGTCAACATTCCTCTGATACCACTTCTGTAACACCCGGATTTTAGGGGTCCAAAACCCGGGGTTAACATAAACACCAGGTATGCTGGGACCAAGTCTCATACATATGATGTATAGTGGCACAGGATTGAATGTCACAACTTTATATATAACAGGAGTTCTATACAAAATAAATAATTACATTATAAGGAGACAACGGTCCAGCAACCCAAAGTTGACTGGGAGACGACGACCTAGACCTCTCACGAACTCATCGCAGCATCCTCCAAGCGCTTCATCCTGTGGTACCTGTTCTTGACCTGTGGGGGGGTGTGAGACAGCAAGAGTGAGCTCACATACGTTCATCGCTCAACAAGTTGTGGGGAATAATGTGCATGAACTCGCCAAAGGTGGGAGCTCACGTGAAGTGTAAGGCTTACCAAAGAGGATGGTTAGAGCTGAGCATTGCTTTTAAAGTTGGTCAAAATTTTATTAGCAGTTACTAAGTATAAGTAAATACCAACCCAATTAAATAGAAGAACAAAAGTAACAACCTCACCTGCAATGCAATGCATATGACAAATTGAATTTAGTTCCATAATGTCGGCGTTCCGAGACCGGGGGGTCCTCGAGCCGACGAGTGAGAGTGCCGCGTGCCCCAGCCCAGATGGGTCGAGCGCGTGGAGCGAGCGCGAAGGGGGGAACACAGAGAGAGAGAGAGAGTCGGTGGCCGGAGCCGGGTCGTGAGGGAGTCGGAGAAATTCCCGCGGCCTTCGTGTTCGTCCCGCGCCCAGGTCGGGTGCGCTTGCAGTAGGGGGTTACAAGCGTCCGCACGAGGTGAAGGGAGAGAGCGGCCCCGAGAGAGCGCCTGCCCCTGCCTTTCGTCCCCGTGAGGCCAACCTTCTCTAAGAAGGCCCTGGCCCTTCCTTTTATAGTCGTAAGGAGAGGGTCCAGGTGTACAAGATGGGGGTGTAGCAAGGTGCTACGTGTCTAGCGGAGGAGAGCTAGCGCCCTATGTACATGCCCAGGTGGCAGCCGGAGAGATCGTGGCACCCTGTTGGTGTGGCGTCGTGGCTGTTGGAGGAGTAACGGAGCCGGACGGGGGGACAGCTGTCGAGGTGGCTGGGTCCTTGCTGACGTTCTCCTGCTTTCGTAAGGGAGCTGGGAGCCGCCGTCGTCATGATCTAGCGGGGCGCCATCATGGCCTATCTGGCATAGCTGGCCAGATGGGACGCCGGTCTTGTTCTCTGTGACCCAAGTCGGCTCAGGGCAGGGTGATGATGACGCTTCCTGTTGACGTGGCGGTCTCGTGTCCTAGGTCGGGCGTCGTGGAGGCTCCTCCGAGGCCGAGGCCGAGTCCGTCCTGCAAGACAGAGACAGAGTCCGAGCCCTGGGTCGGGCGAGGCGGAGATTACTCGGCAGAGGCCGAGGCGGAGTCCGAGCCCTGGGTCGGGCGAGGCGGAGGTCGCCGTCTTCCGGGGCCTTAGCCCGAGTCCGAGCCCTGGGTTGGGCGGAGCGGAGTTCGCCGTCTTCCGGGGCCTTAGCCCGAGTCCGAGCCCTGGGTCGGGCGGAGCGGAGTTCGCCGTCTTCCGGGGCCTTAGCCCGAGTCCGAGCCCTGGGTTGGGCGGAGCGGAGTTCGCCGTCTTCCGGGGCCTTAGCCCGAGTCCGAGCCCTGGGTCGGGCGGAGCGGAGTTCGCCATCTTCCGGGGCCTTAGCCCGAGTCCGAGCCCTGGGTCGGGCGGAGTCTCCTATGGCACCTCTGGCGAAGTCTGGTCGCCCGCTGGTCTTACCTTTTGCGTTAAACGCCCCGGTGACTCGGTCGGTTGGTGCGGTGATTCAGTCAGGGTTTCTCCTTATCGGAGGCGGGGCCTAGGGCGAGCCGGAGATGCGTCTGCCGTGAAAGAGGAGACCTCAGGCGAGACGGAGTCATCTTAGGGTCGGCTGCCCTCGCCCGAGGCTAGGCTCGGGCGTGGCGTGGTCAAGTCACTCGTATGGACTGATCCCTGACTTAATCAAACCCATCAGGCCTTTGCAGCTTTATGCTGATGGGGGTTACCAGCTGAGAATTAGGCGTCTTGAGGGTACCCCTAATTATGGTCCCCGACAGTAGCCCCCGAGCCTCGAAGAGAGTGTTAACACTCGCTTGGAGGCTTGCATCGCACTTTTTTTGCAAGGGGACCAGCCTTTCTCGGAGGTACTTTGTTCCGGTGGGTGCGCGCGAGCGCACCCGCCGGGTGTAGCCCCCGAGGCCTCGGAGGAGTGGTTTCACTCCTTCGAGGTCTTAATGCCTTGCGTAATGCCTCGGCTGGACTAGCGGTTCCCTCATGCGAGCAGGGCGTAACCCAGGTGCACTGTCGGGGCCCAAGTTCTCGGGCTGGTATGTTGACGCTGTCAACGGTTCGGCCGGAGCCGGGTTTGCGAGAGCAGCCCCCGAGCCTCCGCACGGAGCGAGAGGACGATCAGGGACAGACTCGACTTTTTATATACGCCCCTACGTCGCCTTTCCGCAAGGAGGAGGGGGGAGTGCGCCATGTTACCCTCGATGGGCACCGAACATGGTGTCTCCGGTGAGCTGCGATCGGGTGATCCGAGTGGACGTCCGTGCCCCGTTCGTTAGGGGTCGGCTAGGGGCCCGGAGGCACGCCCAAAAGTACCTGCGGGTGATCTGCCGGACCCGGTCCCCTGGCGACGGGGTCCGAGGGCTCGTTGCCTCCCTCCGATGGGATTCCGTTACAGAGTCGTTCCCGCTGGTCTCGGAAATGTCCTAGGGTACCTCGGGAGCGCAGCCCGAGCCTTGGTTATGTATCGAACGTACCCCTGGTCATCCCTCGCTCGGCGTCTGAGGCGGCTGTGAACCCTTCGACGGGCCAGCCTTCGAACCCCTGATCAGTAGGGGGCACGGAGCCCGAGTAGCCTGAGGCGGTCGTGAGTCCTTTCGGGGGCCGACCTTCGAACCCCTGACCAGTAGTGGGTGTCGGGCCCACGCGATCTGAGGCGGCTGTTGAACCCCTCGGGGGGCCAGCCTTCGAACCCCTGATCAGTAGGGAGGCTCGGAGCCTAGTTCCTTCACGGGGAAGGATCCCTTTGGGGTTATCCCCCTTCTCGGTCCCTGTTGCAAGAGATAGAGAAAGAAGGAAAAGGGAAAAAGGGAATCGAAATTGAACGTCGTGGCGTACCTCTTTCGGCGTGGTCGTTTTGGCGGAGGCGAAGCGTCGCCAGCTGCCCCTGCCAGAAACGTTACCTGTTTCGCCGCGGAGTTAATGTGCCGGGGTGAGTAGTTGGCTAGGTTGCCGTTGCGCGTGCGCGAGCCGTTCGAGGTACGGGTCACGGGCGCGTCGTCTTCACGCCGTGAGAGGGGGTTCTCTTGCTGCCTCCGGATGGGACGTGAGCCTGGCCGATGGCGTGACCGCTGCCCTCGCGCGCCTGCCACCGTCATTACTGTCGGCCCATTTTTGACCGCGTTTGACCGCTGCGCCAGGCTGGCGCCGCTGGATCGCAGGCTGGGCGGCCTCGAGTCGCGGTATTGGTTCCGCAATCGAGGAGGTGCGGTGGTGGAGCGAGAGGCGCAGCGGTTCGCATGCAGCGCCCGGCGCGCCAGTTGAACGACGCGTGGGCTTGAGCTGTCGCGCTGGCCTGTCAGGAGTCGGAGAGGCGCGTCCACTTGGCGCGGTTGCATGCCGCCTGCATGGCCGCTCGCCCCTTTTGCCCGTTGGTCTGGGCAAAAGTGGAGGGTTACTTGTAACCGCTGGGCGGTTGCGTGCGTCGTGCGCGGCGGTTCGGCTTTCTCTGCTTGGAGCCGGTCTGCATGACAGGCGGGCCCCAGGCCCCGTGTCGCAGGGGAGGACTTTGGAGGCGTGTTGGAGAAGACTCTGCCCGCGACGGTTGAGGGCGCAAGCAGGGGGAGTTGCCTTTAAAAGGAGGGCGACCCTCTTCGTGAGGTGACCATGTCTCCTACCTCCCTTATGCATTGCGTCTTTCCATCTTCCGAGCCCCCGGATGGGGGGAAACCGCCGTCTTTTCGCTCCATCGCCGGAGGGACGCAACTCCGTGGGAGTCGGTACCTTTCAGCCATCGTTCGGCTTCAAGGATTTTCATCATGCAGCCCGGCTGCACCCCTCCACCGGCGATCGCCCAAGAGGGCGACCTCCGGCTTGATGGTGGGGGAAAGCGAGCCGGGCTGCGGTCTCTGCCCCTCCCTCGGCCTCAAGGATTTTCATCGCCAGGCCAAGAGGGAGGACGAGGCGAGCCAGGGAGCTGTCTCCGTGTGGGTCGGTTGCCCTCTTCTTCCCCGTGTTCCTGGGGTGAGAACGGCATCCTCCAGCATCACGGAGACTTCCTCTAGCCATGCCGGAAGTGGGGGTCCCGAGGCATCGGCGGACGGAACTGGCTTCTCTACTGATGAGATTGCCAACTCCGTCAGTAGCCCTGGGTCTCCGTCTCCCGGCCTGAATGGCTGGCTCTCGTCCTCGGGGGGTGAGAGTCTTTCCGCTGCCCCGCAGGCCCGCCCCTATCGAGTGGGGTTGTTCGTACCTGCGGGGGGGGAACCGGAGTTCCGTTTGTAGCGGCGCTTCGGGTGCCGGGTTTTTTGTTCATTTTCGGCTTTCGGGGCCTGAACATGTGTGTAGCTCTGGCACAGAGCCGTGTTTTTTCCTCATTTCTGAGCACTAAGACTTGCCTGTCGATTGTCTGAACCGCTTCACCAAGCATGAGTTGCCCCGTGTCCAGGTGACGAGTGAGGTATCCGTATCCCGGAGGCGTAGGACTCCCTCGGCTCGGTCAGACCTATTGTCCGAGGCTCCTCTAGCTTAGTTAAAGAGACCCCTTGGCCGCTCTTCGACGAGCCGAGGCTAGGGGTAGCGATATCAGCACAAACAGAGGCGTTGCTGGCTCGGAAATGAAACCTGGTTGGCCGGAGCCCAGCTGGGTCGTCTGCTGGCAGGATCGACGCCGGAGCTGATTGGCCGAGGCCTCGGACCGAGCTGGCGCCCTCGGAAGGTGGTCGGCCGAGGCCCCGGAGGTGGCCGGCCGAGCCGTCCGCTCGGGCCGGGTTCTCGGGGAAGTCTCTGGCAGAGATTGCTCGAGCGCGGTGACGACGTCGTCCTTCGGAGCGGAGGCCTTCGGACCGCGTCGCCGCCCGAAGCTAGGCCGGGCCTTGGCGAAGGTGCTGTTGATGCCGAGGGTGTCGTTGCCCTCTTCCAGCGTCAAGATCCGCGCCTGCAGGGTCAAGTCGTCTTGTAGCGTGGGCCTTGTGCGGCCGTTGAGGCCAGAACACACACCCTTGTTGCGTTGTAAAGCTGTGTCTCTTTTCCTCTTGTTTCGAGTATCTGGACTTTCTGTCGGTAGCAGGGATGTTAGTGCGAGCAAGAGTTGCTTCTCGCGGGAGGTGATGAGTGAGGTATCCGTATCCCGGAGGCGTGGGAGTCCCTCGGCTCAGTCGGCCTCGCCGCTTACGCGTACCTTTACCCATCCATGAGGCCCTGTTACCGACTCGGTCGAGAAGGCTCGAAGAACCGCTTCAACAGAAGAGCTTCCGTACGTAAAGACTCGTTCGATCCGCGGAGTCACTTTATCCGAGTGCGAGTTACTTATCGCAGAAGGTGATGAGTGAGGTATCCGTATCCCGGAGGCGTAGGAGTCCCTCGGCTCGGTCAGCCTTGACTGCTTACGTGTACCCCGTCGTTTCCAGGACCCACTTTCCGAAGTAGTCAAAAAGCACGAAAGATGTTCTGGTGAAAGAGGTTTTTTGTTCGAGGAAAATTTTGACGCAGAGGGGGTTAACCCCCTTTTAGCCCCCGAGGGAGGGTCGGGCTTTGCCGAGGCGAGGCCGACCCTTCCTTGTTGACTAAACTTTGCGCAGGTGCGAGGTATATGAACAACTTGGAAACATCTTAAGGGTAAAAGCGACGTAGCTGTTGGATGTTCCAAGCGTTGCCGTAGACCTCGCCTTGACTGTTGGCCAGCTTGTACGTTCCGGGCTTCAGAACTTTGGCGATGATGAACGGCCCCTCCCAGGGGGGCGTGAGCTTGTGCCTCCCTCGGGCGTCTTGCCGCAGCCGAAGCACCAGATCGCCCACCTGGAGTTCTCGGGGTCGGACCCCTCGGGCGTGGTAGCGTCGCAGGGACTGCTGATACCGTGCCGAGTGTAGTAAGGCCCTGTCCCGAGCCTCGTCCAGCTGGTCCAGCGAGTCTTCTCGGCTGGCTTGGTTGCTTTCTTTGTTGTAGGCCCTCGTCCTCGGGGAGCCGTATTCCAGGTCCGTGGGCAGGATCGCCTCGGCCCCGTAGACCAGGAAGAACGGCGTGAAACCCGTGGCTCGGCTTGGAGTCGTCCTCAGGCTCCAGACCACCGAGGGGAGTTCCTTCATCCATCGCTTGCCGAACTTGTTGAGGTCGTTGTAAATCCGAGGCTTGAGCCCTCGTAGAATCATGCCATTGGCACGTTCCACTTGCCCATTCGACATGGGGTGAGCTACGGCGGCCCAGTCCACCCGGATGTTGTGATCCTCGCAAAAATCCAAGAATTTTTTGCCGGTGAACTGGGTGCTATTGTTGGTGATGATGGAGTTCGGGATCCCGAATCGATGGATGATGTTGGTGAAGAACGCCACCGCCTGCTCGGACCTGATGCTGTTTAGGGGTCGGACCTCGATCCACTTGGAGAATTTGTCGATGGCGACCAGCAGGTGCGTGTGGCCCCCGGGCGCCTTCTGCAGTGGGCCGACGAGGTCCAGACCCCACACAGCGAAGGGCCAAGTGATGGGTATCGTCTGCAGAGCCTGAGCGGGCAGGTGGGTCTGCTTCGCATAGAATTGGCACCCTTCGCAGGCGCGGACAATTCTAGTGGCATCAGCCACCGCCGTTGGCCAGTAGAAGCCTTGGCGGAAAGCGTTCCCAACGAGGGTTCGAGGTGCTGCATGATGACCGCAAGCCCCCGAGTGTATTTCCTGCAGGAGGTCCTGACCCTCGGCGATGGAGATGCATCGCTGGAGGATGCCCGAGGGGCTGCGGTGGTAGAGCTCCTTCTCATCGCCCAGCAGGACGAACGATTTCGCGCGTCGCGCTACCCGCCGAGCCTCGGCTCGGTCGAGGGGCAGTTCTCCTCGGCGGAGATATTGCAGGTACGGGGTTTTCCAGTCTTGATCTGGCGCGACCCCGTTCTGCTCCTCCTCGATGTGCAGCGCTTCGCCCTCAGGCTCCGAGGGTTCCTCGGGTTGAGCCGAGGATGGCTCGGGCTGGGCCGAGGTTACCTCGGACGAGGCCGAGGGTGCCTCGGGCCCGGGCGCGTCGCCTATCTTGACGAAGGGTTGGTGCAGATCCCGGGAGAAGACGTCCGGGGGAACCGTTGTCCGCCCCGAGGCTATCTTCGCCAACTCGTCCGCAGTCTCGTTGTAGCGTCGGGCGATGTGGTTAAGTTCGAGCCCGTAGAACTTGTCTTCCAGGCGTCGAACCTCTTCACAGTAGGCCTCCATCTTCGGGTCACGGCAGTGGGAGTTCTTCATGACTTGGTCGATGACGAGCTGCGAGTCGCCGCGCGCATCGAGGCGTCGGACCCCTAGCTCGATGGCGATTCGCAGTCCGTTGATCAGAGCCTCGTACTCAGCCACATTGTTGGACGCCGGGAAATGGAGGCGGAGCACATAGCGCAGGTGTTTTCCGAGGGGCGAGACGAAAAGCAGGCCCGCGCCAGCTCCCGTCTTCATCAGCGACCCGTCGAAAAACATGGTCCAGAGCTCTGGCTGGATCGGAGCCGTTGGCAACTGGGTATCGACCCATTCGGCTACGAAATCCGCCAGTGCCTGGGACTTGATGGCCTTCCGAGGGGCGAACGAGATTGCCTCGCCCATGATTTCCACCGCCCACTTCGCGATCCGTCCCGAGGCTTCTCGGCACTGGATGATCTCCCCCAGGGGGAAGGATGACACCACAGTCACCGGATGGGACTCGAAGTAATGTCGCAGCTTTCGCCTCGTCAGGATCACAGCGTATAGCAGCTTCTGGACTTGTGGGTAGCGGATCTTGGTCTCAGACAGCACTTCGCTGACGAAGTAGACTGGCCTCTGAACGGGCAAAGCATGCCCCTCTTCCTGCCTTTCGACTACGATCGCGGCGCTGACCACCTGAGTGGTCGCGGCGACGTAGACCAGGAGGGTTTCCCCATCAGCTGGGGGTACCAAGATGGGCGCCTGGGTGAGGAGCGCTTTCAGGTTCCCGAGGGCTTCCTCGGCCTCGGGAGTCCAAGTGAAGCACTCGGCCTTTCTTAAGAGGCGGTACAGGGGCAGGCCTCTTTCGCCGAGGCGCGAGATGAAACGGCTCAAGGCCGCGAGGCATCCCGTGACCCTCTGTACGCCTTTCAAGTCTTTGATGGGCCCCATGTTTGTGATCGCTGCGATCTTCTCCAGGTTGGCTTCGATGCCCCGCTCGGAGACGATGAACCCCAAGAGCATGCCTCGGGGCACCCCGAAGACGCACTTCTCGGGATTGAGCTTGACGCCCTTCGCCTTGAGACACCGGAATGTCAGTCCGAGGTCGGAGAGAAGGTCGGAGGCTTTCCTCGTCTTGACTACGATGTCATCGACATAGGCCTCGACCGTGCGACCAATGTGTTCGCCGAACACATGGTTCATGCACCGCTGGTACGTTGCACCCGCGTTCCTCAAACCGAACGGCATTGTGACATAACAGTACATGCCGAAGGGCGTGATGAAAGAAGTCGCGAGCTGGTCGGACTCTTTCATCTTGATCTGATGATACCCTGAGTAAGCATCGAGGAAAGACAGGGTTTCGCACCCTGCAGTGGAGTCCACAATTTGATCGATGCGAGGTAGAGGGTAGGGGACCTTCGGACATGCTTTGTTGAGACCAGTGTAGTCTACACACATCCGCCACTTCCCCCCTTTTTTCCTCACAAGCACAGGGTTGGCAAGCCATTCGGGATGGAATACCTCTTTGACAAACCCTGCTGCCATCAGCTTGTGGACCTCCTCGCCTATCACCCTGCGCCTTTCCTCGTCGAATCGGCGCAGAGGTTGTCTGACTGGTCGGGCCCCGGCCCGAATATCCAGCGAGTGCTCGGCGACTTCCCTCGGTATGCCGGGCATGTCCGAGGGACTCCACGCGAAAACGTCGGCGTTTGCGCGGAGAAAGTCGACGAGCACTGCTTCCTATTTGGGGTCGAGCCCGGAACCGATCCGGATCTGCTTGGAGGTGTCGCCACTGGGGTCGAGAGGGACGGCCTTAACCGTCTCCGCTGGCTCGAAGTTGCCGGCATGCCGCTTCACGTCCGGCACCTCTCGGGAGAGGCTTTCCAGGTCGGCAATGAGGGCCTCGGACTCGGCGAGGGCCTCGGCGTACTCCACGCACTCCACATCGCATTCGAAGGCGTGTTTGTACGTGGGGCCGACGGTGATGACCCCGTTGGGGCCCGGCATCTTGAGCTTTAGGTAGGTGTAGTTGGGGATGGCCATGAACTTCGCGTAGCATGGCCTTCCCAACACTGCGTGGTAGGTTCCTCGGAACCCGACCACCTCGAACGTTAAAGTCTCCCTTCGGAAGTTAGAGGGTGTTCCGAAGCAGACAGGGAGGTCGAGCTGTCCGAGGGGCTGGACGCGCTTCCCGGGGATGATCCCGTGGAAGGGCGCAGCGCCTGCTCGGACAGATGACAGGTCGACGCGCAGGAGCCTGAGGGTCTCGGCGTAGATGATGTTGAGGCAGCTGCCTCCATCCATCAGGACCTTGGTGAGCCTGACGTCGCCGATGACAGGATCGACGACGAGCGGGTACTTCCCCGGGCTCGGCACGTGGTCGGGGTGGTCGTCTCGGTCGAAGGTGATGGGCTTGTCGGACCAGTCTAGATAGACTGGCGCCGCCACCTTCACCGAGCAGACCTCCCGACGCTCTTGCTTACGATGCCGAGCCGAGGCGTTTGCCGCATGCCCTCCGTAGATCATGAAGCAATCGCGGACCTCTGGGAACTCTCCTGCTTGGCGATCCTCCCTTTTGTCGTCGTCGTGAGCCTTGCCACCCTCTGCGGGTGGCCCGGTCCGATGGAAGTGACGCCGAAGCATGACGCACTCTTCGAGGGTGTGCTTGACGGGCCCCTGATGGTAGGGGCACGTCTCCTTGAGTGCCTTGTTGAAGAGGTTAGCACCTCCGGGGGGCTTCCGAGGGTTCTTGCGCTCGGCGGCGGCGACAAGGTCTGCATCGGGAACGTCGCGTTTCGCTTGCGACTTCCTCCTGCCTCTCTTCTTGGCGCCGCGCGGAGTGGATGCCTCGGGAGCATCTTCCGACGGGCGGCCCTGGGGCTGCTTGTCCTTTCGGAAGATGGCCTCTACCGCCTCCTGGCCGGAGGCGAACTTGGTGGCGATGTCCATCAGCTCGCTCGCCCTGGTGGGGGTCTTGCGACCCAGCTTGCTCACCAGGTCGCGGCAGGTGGTGCCGGCGAGGAACGCGCCGATGACATCGGAGTCTGTGATGTTGGGCAGCTCGGTGCGTTGCTTCGAGAACCGCCGGATGTAGTCCCGAAGGGACTCTCCCGGCAGTTGCCGACAGCTACGGAGGTCCCAGGAATTCCCGGGGCGCACGTACGTGCCCTGGAAGTTCCCGGCGAAAGCCTGGACCAGATCCTCCCAGTTGGAAATCTGCCCCGGGGGCAGGTGCTCCAACCAGGCACGAGCGGTGTCGGAGAGAAACAGGGGGAGGTTTCGGATGATGAGGTTGTCATCGTCCGTCCCACCCAGCTGACAGGCCAGGCGGTAGTCCGCAAGCCACAATTCCGGTCTCGTCTCCCCTGAGTACTTCGTGATAGTAGTCGGGGGTCGGAATCGGGGCGGAAACGGCGCCCACCGAATGGCTCGGCTAAAGACCTGCGGACCGGGTGGTTCGGGCGAGGGACTCCGATCCTCCCCGCTGTCGTAACGTCCCCCACGCCTGGGGTGGTAACCTCGGCGCACCCTCTCGTCTAGGCGTGCCCGACGGTCGCGATGAGGGTGCTCGACGCCGAGGTGGCCCGGGGCCGCAGGCGCGGTGGTGCGCGTGCGCCCGGTGAAGGCCGAGGCTTCCTGCGTGAGTCGGGAAGTCGCGGCACGAGGTTCCGAGGGGTATCCCTGCCTGCGGGAGGCAGAGCTCTCGGCCCGCCGGGCCGCAGCGCCTTCCAGGAGATGCTTGAGTTCTCCCTGGATTCGCCGGCCCTCGGTGGTTGATGACTCCGGCATCGCGCGGAGGAGCATTGCTGCAGCGACCAGGTCCTGGCCAGTCCCGCCGGATGCGGGTGGCGGTTTGTCCCTGGCATCGTTGGCGATGCGGTGCTGGAGACCTTGGGGCAGGTGACGTATTCCTCCGGCCGGGGGTTGGCTCGCCCATACCTGCCCGATGTTCTGGCGGATTGCCTCGAGCGCTCCTGCTCCTTCATCGAACCCGGCCTGCGCCCCGCGGACTTGCTCGAGCTGTGGGTCGTGACCCCCCGCCGGAACGGGGACCACAGCTAGCTCCCGCGGGATGTCGGCGCGAGGCGCTGGCCTAGGGGGTCACCATCCTCCGGCATGCCGAGACAGCCGCCTCCGGAGGGATCCCCTAGCTCGATGTGGAAACATTCGCGACTCGGGCCGCAGTCCTTGTCGCCAAGGCTGCGGCTGCCGTCGGAACAGTCGGAGAGGCAATAGTCACATGCGGTCATGAAGTCCCGCATGGCACTAGGGTTGCCAGATCCGGAGAAATCCCAGCAGATGCTGGGGTCGTCATCTTCCTCGGACCCAGAGGGTCCGTAGGTCGAGACACCCGTCAATCGGTCCCAAGGCGACCGCACACGAAACCCCAGAGAGGTTGCACTCGCCTCAATGTGAGTGCCCGCCAAAGCGAGGTCGCCAGGCGGGCTGAGGCCGAGTCGAAATAACGAAAGATGGGGAGCAGTCGGTACCTTTTCGTCGACGAGGAGCGATGAAGTCGTGTCGGGGGCTGACCGCGCCGTCGTCTTGGGTACGAGGGCGACGTCCTGCAGGCCCTCCGTGAGCGTGCTGGCGTCGTCCACTTGCTCGGGGTCGAAGTGTTGCGGGGGGATGGCGCTCGCGTTTGCCTCGAACGCGAGGGCGACGCTTGGCGTGTCCTCCGCTGGGGCGCCGGGGATGTCGACTTGCTCGACAGCCGTCGGAGCGCGGCCTCCCGCTCGGCCCCGGTTGCCCCGCCTCCTCCTCCTCCGATGGTGAGGGAGAGGATGGGGCGAGCTCGAACGTTGTCCTTCCCCAACGCGGGAAAGACGTCGTCGATTCCGCCGCCGGCGGGCGGGCTGTCCGCCACCAATGTCGTCGTCGCGCGGCGGTGGAAGGAGTATCATGTCGTAGTCGCCATCGAGAGACATGAACTCGAGGTTCCCGAAACGGAGCACCGTCCCGGGTTGAAGAGGTTGTTGGAGACTGCCCATCTGGAGCTTGACGGGGAATCGAACGTCAACACGCAGCGTGCCCCTACCTGGCGCGCCAACTGTCGGCGTTCCGAGACCGGGGGGTCCTCGAGCCGACGAGTGAGAGTGCCGCGTGCCCCAGCCCAGATGGGTCGAGCGCGTGGAGCGAGCGCGAAGGGGGGAACACAGAGAGAGAGAGAGTCGGTGGCCGGAGCCGGGTCGTGAGGGAGTCGGAGAAATTCCCGCGGCCTTCGTGTTCGTCCCGCGCCCAGGTCGGGTGCGCTTGCAGTAGGGGGTTACAAGCGTCCGCACGAGGTGAAGGGAGAGAGCGGCCCCGAGAGAGCGCCTGCCCCTGCCTTTCGTCCCCGTGAGGCCAACCTTCTCTAAGAAGGCCCTGGCCCTTCCTTTTATAGTCGTAAGGAGAGGTTCCAGGTGTACAAGATGGGGGTGTAGCAAGGTGCTACGTGTCTAGCGGGGGAGAGCTAGCGCCCTATGTACATGCCCAGGTGGCAGCCGGAGAGATCGTGGCACCCTGTTGGTGTGGCGTCGTGGCTGTTGGAGGAGTAACGGAGCCGGACGGGGGGACAGCTGTCGAGGTGGCTGGGTCCTTGCTGATGTTCTCCTGCTTTCGTAAGGGAGCTGGGAGCCGCCGTCGTCATGATCTAGCGGGGCGCCATCATGGCCTATCTGGCATAGCTGGCCAGATGGGACGCCGGTCTTGTTCTCTGCGACCCAAGTCGGCTCAGGGCAGGGTGATGATGACGCTTCCTGTTGACGTGGCGGTCTCGTGTCCTAGGTCGGGCGTCGTGGAGGCTCCTCCGAGGCCGAGGCCGAGTCCGTCCTGCAAGACAGAGACAGAGTCCGAGCCCTGGGTCGGGCGAGGCGGAGATTACTCGGCAGAGGCCGAGGCGGAGTCCGAGCCCTGGGTCGGGCGAGGCGGAGGTCGCCGTCTTCCGGGGCCTTAGCCCGAGTCCGAGCCCTGGGTTGGGCGGAGCGGAGTTCGCCGTCTTCCGGGGCCTTAGCCCGAGTCCGAGCCCTGGGTCGGGCGGAGCGGAGTTCGCCGTCTTCCGGGGCCTTAGCCCGAGTCCGAGCCCTGGGTTGGGCGGAGCGGAGTTCGCCGTCTTCCGGGGCCTTAGCCCGAGTCCGAGCCCTGGGTCGGGCGGAGCGGAGTTCGCCGTCTTCCGAGGCCTTAGCCCGAGTCCGAGCCCTGGGTCGGGCGGAGTCTCCTATGGCACCTCTGGCGAAGTCTGGTCGCCCGCTGGTCTTACCTTTTGCGTTAAACGCCCCGGTGACTCGGTCGGTTGGTGCGGTGATTCAGTCAGGGTTTCTCCTTATCGGAGGCGGGGCCTAGGGCGAGCCGGAGATGCGTCTGCCGTGAAAGAGGAGACCTCAGGCGAGACGGAGTCATCTTAGGGTCGGCTGCCCTCGCCCGAGGCTAGGCTCGGGCGTGGCGTGGTCAAGTCACTCGTATGGACTGATCCCTGACTTAATCAAACCCATCAGGCCTTTGCAGCTTTATGCTGATGGGGGTTACCAGCTGAGAATTAGGCGTCTTGAGGGTACCCCTAATTATGGTCCCCGACACATAATTTACTCATGTGAGTGTCCGAGCTGCTCTTGACCGTGAGCACGGCTAGTATACCAGTTTTACACTCTGCAGAGGTTGCGCATCTTTACCCACAAGTCGTGTATCCCATGTCGCCAGGGTTTGCAAGGCCCTTAGACACTTCCGAGGTGAATGGCTAGGGATCCACTACGAGGCCTTTACAAAGTTCCACTAGCTTCCGAAAACCCGCTACAGTTTATAGGAAGTTCCAATGCAGGAATCCCTTGCAGGACCGCCATCGCAGCAAAATCCTCCCGAGGGCCTCCCTACACTGACCACTCCCCTACTGCCCTTGCCCCTTTCGGGTAAGGTAGTCTTCCACTAGCTTTCCTAATTAATCAGCCAAGGGGTCCCATTCCTCCCTTGTGGTAGCACTGTTTTCCCGGGTGGTTCTCCATGTTCCAATTAACATAATGATCTTATCATGAACAATAAATAACAACTGATAACAAAAGGATAATCATGAATAGTGTATCTCCATACCCAAAACCACATATAGCACTAGCAAGTACTACCCAGAAAGTTCAGTGGTAAACAAGGTATAAAGATAGACAAACTAGGGTAACCTATTGGGTCCCATCAAAATTAACCTATGCAGATCATTATGATTAATTAGAACATGAGTGGGTAAAAAGAAGTGATCAAGGGCACAACTTGCCTGGGCCTTGAGAATCCAGGTACCAGGATGATCTTCAGGTGACTCGTGACCTCACTGCTAGTCGTAGCAATTCAAACAAACATGGTGTAGGCAAAATTAACATTACACCAAACATAAGAACAAAATACACATTAATAATATACATATTAAAATAAGATCATAGGAACAGGAATCATTAATTTTGGAGTTATAGATTTTAAGTTATGAATTTTCAAAGGTTTTATGTGTTTAAAATGGATTAAATGAGAGATTAAATTTCTAATTGTTTTCATGTCAAAACAGAGGCACTAAATGATGAAGAATATTATTACAAAATTTTAGAAACTGGAATGGTTCAATTTGGAGCTAAAATGAATTTTCTATGAATTAACTAAGTTCTAGCAATTATTTTCATATTAAAAATCTATTTTCTATTTTATTTATTCAATTTAAACGAGTTCTGGACTGGGCCTCATTTTCCCGAGAGTGCAGGGGCTATTTCAGAAAAATCCCTAAGACTCAGAATTCTGTACCGCGGACTGCGGGTTGATATCTAAATACTTCGGGGGCTCTTTTGCAATTATGGCTCGGCGAAAGGGTATCGGTTAATTCCAGCCGTCCGATCCCAATTCAGAGGCCCAGATTAGATCTCTATTAACTCGAACCGGTACGCAGCGTGAGATGTCCGATCAAGATCCTACGGCTAGGGTTTTATGAAGATGCGATCTAATCCCGCGCGTTCATCTGCAAATCAACGACCACCGATCAACCATCGCCAGATCCGATCGGAGCCATAAATCCAAGATCCAACGGTCGCGGCACCTTCTTCATCCCCTCGCTAACACCCGATCCCCAGAAACGCGCGCGCGGCGGTGACCTCGCCGGAGGGAGCTCAATCCAGCGCTCCACCGCCCCGAATTCAAATTAAACGGCGCTAGACAATGTCCGGGCCCTAACGAACAACAAGGAGTTGACGTACCAGTGATTGAAGCGATGACCGCGGTTGGCCACGGGAAGGGGGAGCTCCGCCCCAGATTCGCACACCGGCGAGGAATCAAGGCCTCCCCGCCCGGCCGTTCCTCAAATTGGTGGTCGCTTCACGTAGCAGGGATCTAGACGAACATCCTAGAACACTCCAATCCCCAAAGGAGGCCGACGGTGACTGCGCCCACGCTACCAAGCGGATTTCACGACCGCAACAACTTCGGTGACTAAATTTCGGTCATGGTTTGGGTAACTACGAGCTCGGCTTGACGGAGCATGTTCAAGGGAAGAAGAGGGGCGCGGAGGGCATGAATCTTACCAGCAGGGATGGCTAATCGGCAGTAGTCCACGGCGTGGGGCGATGTCGCGGTGGCGGGTATCGTGCAACAAGGGGAAGATGGGGAGGAGAGACCATGAGGCGCACTACTTATTCTCGGGCGCCCAGGTAGTCGCGGATACCGCGGTGAAGACCCCGCCCGAACACCACGGCCCCGGCGAGCTCGCGAAGTCCGTTGAGCCGCGGCGATTCTGTTGGGAGAAGTTCGCCGACAGATGGGCCCCGCAACGTCAGCAAGAGAGTCTAGCTCAAGGATCTCCAAGCCGCCCACTGACGACTCGGCCCCGCGTAACGGCGAGTGTAACCGAGCGCAATGCAAGCGCGGGGGAGAGTCTGCCTCCCGGCCCCACATGTCGGCGCACGGGGCCGTGGCAGGTTTGGGCCGCGCGCTGTGAATACGGTAGTGGGCCAGAAATGGGGAAGCCGGCCCAGGTAAGCTCTTGTTCTTTTTCTTTTTTTTCTTTTTTTTTCATTTTTCCTTTCTATTTTCTTTATTTTCAAACCAAATTTGAATTAGTTCAAACTTTTGTGGATCCTCATTTGTAAACTCTATTTTTGCAATTAAAAATACTAAGCCTGAAGATATTTATTTATATATTTTATTTATATTTTCATATCTCTTCTCTTTTCCTTATTTCCAAAACCCTAATTTCAAATCTAGGGTTTAATCAAGCTTCAAATAATTATTACCTTATTATTTTTATCCTCATGGTTTTATTTAATGCACAACACATAAAACTCCCACATGAGAGCCAAATATGGTCTTATTTATTATTTTATTCACTTAAGCCAATGCTTTTAAATAGGGAGATGAGTCTTCAAATGTTATGAGAATTCTAAAGGGAGAGAAAAAGAAAAATTCTAATGCAAGATCTTTGAAAATTTTTACTATATTCTCAAAATTATATTTAGGGTGTTACATTCCTACAGCTTCGCTGGTTCCCAGCGAACGCCCTCCACCGCCCGCGCAGACCCGAGCTCAGCCATGGACAAATAACACCGGTGGCGGCCCGTACTCTGCTCTCACTCATGGAACTATGGGCAGCTGGGCAATGACGGCAACGCACGAGGAGATGGAGGAGGGGAAGTCACGGGCGAGCTCCACTTTTATCGTCTGAGTCCGCGGAGGGGGAAACGTGGTCTGCACGCGCGAGGAAAGGGGGAGGATCCGCGCATGGCGCGCGGTCGGTTGAGGCAGCTGCGGGATGACCAGTGGGGTCGGCTTGATAGTCACCTGTGCGATACGCCAGAATCCCAGTGCGGCTGACGAAAGGGACCCACTTGTCGGCGCCGAGTTTGCACAGGCTGTGCGAGCGAAGGGATTGGGCTACGGCTAGGGGCCTTCCCGGTGGGCCAAAAAGGGAATAGCCGGTCCAGGTAAGCTTCTGTTGGGGACTTGTTCTCAAAGGCTAGGAGTTAAGAACAAGGCAACATAAAAAATGTTAAGTGTTAAAGTCCTTCGTCCTTCGGAACATTATGTCCCTTCGGGAGATAATGTATTTCGGACGAAGGTCACAAGAGACATACCTTCGTAAACATAACAAGTAATGACGAAGGATTCATATAGGGCATGAAATATAATATAAACACCATCATAGAATCATTTCTATTTTATTAACATGGAAAAATAGAAATGATTTCAACTTACAAATGTACCTTCGGTCCTGAGAGAAGGTAAAAGTACAAGCGTGACGCAAAAGCAGATGCCCAGTCAGCGTGAACAGTACGGGAGTACTGTTCATCTATTTATAGACGCGGGACGCAGCCCACGTAAAATTACATCCATGTCCATTACATTTGTTGATGACTTATGGAAATCTGTCGAGGCCCACGTAGTCTTTTCATCTTTAAGTCGGTTCCCCTTTCCGCTATCGCGACGAAGCTTCCCTGCACACAGCTTCGGCTGTGCACCGTCCTTCGTAGAACTTGGTAATCAGCTCGTCCTTCGTCTGGTTCAGGCTTCGTCCTGACCGTGCTTTATGTTCATAATTCTGAGTCCGAAGATACCTGTTCACATAATCCACTTGGAAAACATTGTCAAATCATGTTTTTGAGGACCTTCGGAGGACGAAGGCCCCCAACAGTAGCCCCTCGCAATATTAATTTGTTAATAATAAATTCAGATTGCGATATGGACAAAGGCCTTGAGCCGAAGGTCCGAAAAAACACCTTCCCTTTGCTAGAATAGCAACATTCACTGACAAGCGGGGTCTTTCAATTTTCAACGCCCTGGGCGTATAAATAAGATCACACCGCCAACTCATTTGGTACGCACACTTGCCATCTGCTTCGGTCCACTAAATTTTTAGCTCTTGTGCATTAAGATTGGTGACCTTTTTGATTTCGAAGCTTCGGCCCTGAAAACAATTTTTTAGCGTTTCCGAAGATGTCTGAAGGTAAGAAGATCCCTGCTGAGACGAAGCTGAGTCTCGAGGAAGAGAAGAATTTGGGGTTCCTCATAGCGATGGCGGAGACCAATACGGAGAAAATCACGAAGGAGATTCTTGAAGGTTTGTCCGAAGATACTGGTGACAGCGACAGCTATGATGTAGAAAGTGGTGGGGAAGAGGCCGAAGATCGGCCATGGCGGCCAAGTCACACGGTTTTCGGGAAAACCACTATCAAGCAGAGTCATATTGATAACATGAGGGGGCGGTATTTTTGGGATATATCTATTGTGAGGGCTGATGCTGGAGAAAAGACTTCTCCCACCCCCGAAGAAGATGAAGTCGTAATTTTCCGAAGCTTTCTCAAGGCTGGGCTTCGATTCCCGCTAAGCAACTTTGTTGTTGAGGTACTGAAAACATTCCAAGTCTACCTTCATCAACTTACTCCCGAAGCTGTCATAAGAATGGGGATGTTTGTCTGGGCTGCAAGAAGCCAAGGTTTAGAAGCAAATGCTAAAAGTTTTTGCAACATTCATGAGTTGTTATATGAGACGAAGCCCTAGGGAAAAGAACAATATCACAACAATTTTGGGTGTTACAGCTTCGGTGCCCGCTCCGGGTCAAGCCGCCCTGTGCCAACCTTTCGGAAGAGGTGGCCCGGAGCCTGGATGACTGAATGGTTTTATGTAAAGAATGACTTATCGGTGCAAGAAGATGTCAAAAATATCATTATGCGCCCCATCTGGCAACGCTTCGGACTTCGAAGGCCGAAGGTTGAAATGGATGAAGCAGCCGAGGAATGCCAAAGAGCCTTCGGCGTGGTTTGCTCTTTCATTGGGACAAGGGACTTGGTCCAAGAGCACATTGCCTTCAGGGTATGGCCACTTGCAGGAAAGTGGGAAATGCCGATAGAGACCATCAAAGAGTCCGACGAAGGCGGTCTAGTTAGACTGAAATACACATTCAAATACGGAGACAAGTTTGTTGAACCTGATGATGACTGGCTGAAAAGTATTGAAACATTAAGTGATGAACTACTTGGGGCATATTCGAAGGCTGAGAACACTGCGTTATCAGCAGCCTTCGGAGGCCGAAAAAAGAAAAGGCTCAACCGGGTGTTTGACGCAGTCGGGTTTGTCTACCCTGACTATCATTATCCGGTACTGGGTCGCAAAAGAAAAATGACTTCTCCGGCAACAGAAGCTACCACGAGTGCCACTAATGAGCCAGCGCCGCAAAGGAAAAAGATGAAGGTGCTCACCCACCGAGCGCGCTTCATCGAGCCGGCCACAGTGCCAAAATTTATTGGTGAAGTCTCTTTGGCCTCTGAAGCTACAGAACCAGCTGCAGTGCCGAAGATAGGAGAGAAAACTGAAGCGCTTCTGGCAGAAAAAGCAGAAAAATCGAAGATTGAAGAGCGGAAAATATCGGAAATCTTAAGTCCTTCAGCAACTGTTGAAACAACAAAAAATCAAAAGGGGCCGTCGGTAACCCCGAGAAGAAAAAGAATGGTGAACGTGTTAGATGTTTTGGAGACAATTAAGTCTTCGAGCACAACTCCAAAAGGGACTATTGAAGTTGCTGAAGTGTCTACCGAAGCTGAAGTTGCTGAAGCTTCGAAACAACAACCTGAAGCCGAAGCTGGGCCCTCAGAGCCCACCAAAGAACAATCTTTGGAGACCGAGAAAATATCAGAACCAGCTTTGGTTGAAGAAATTGATACTGCCGCCCCCGAAGCTCCTTCCAGCGCACGCGATTACATCGTGCGACATGCTTCGGGGAAGAAATTATCCGAAGAGGAAACTTACGAAGCTAACTACTATGCTAGAGAGCTAAAGTATCCGAAGGGGGCGATAGTATTCAATGGGACAAATGAAGATGACTTCCTATACTGCCTCCCTGATAACAAAGAATTATCCGTCTGCCGGGAGATGGCTAGAAGTATGGGTTTCCCGAAGCTCGAAGCTGGATTGTGCGCTATGACGAAGGAAGATCTCGCAGACAGTCTTGCATACAATAGCTTAAAGGTATGGGAATTAGACGCTTGATAAAATTTTTATTACGTAATTCTTTCTTTTATTCTTATATAGATTCTTTTTTGTATAGGGTTTAATTTTAAGCAACGCATTAAGAGCACAAAAGAGCGCTGAAGATGAAAGCTACGAAATTGCGTTCAACAATCTACGTTCAGAAGTTATTAAACTGAGAAACGAAGCTCTAGAAAAAGACAAAATTCTGCTTACATTAGTGGACAAGGTAAAAAAGGACGAAGCTGCTGCGAAGATTCAGACCGAAGCTCACAAACGCGAGATTAAAGATCTTCAGAAACAACTGGCCCGGGCGAAAGAAGAGCACATACTTGAAGAAACAAGACGGGAATGCAGCGACCAATGGGCTGATCATTTGGAGGCAACCGTGGAAGAGCTTCGGTCTTCTAAGAAAAAATGCTACGAAAAATCCATGGAATGCGTGAATAAAATTAAAACCAGCTTCGCCAGCGTGGGCGCCTTTTCCAGCGAAGAGAATTTCTCTCGAGGCAATCCCGAAGGTCCACTGGAATGGATTAGTCACGAAGCAGAGGCCTTCGAGGAGATCCTGAACAGTCGTGGCGACATCTGCGCTTTTTCGGGCGCCAGGGGAATTGCTTCTGTCTTAGAGAAGAAAGGTTGCGGGCATGTAAAATTTTTAGCTCAGTCCGAAGCTGCCTTATCTTCTGAAGACATCAAGGACCCCTCGGCCGAAGCAAGCGTGGTTGGTGGCAAATTTTTTACTGATATCTGGAACGACGGCGGCCGAGGAATGGCGCAAGAAATCATCCAAAGGAGCGAAAAAGGCATCCATGATGCTAGGAAAGTGGCAGAAGCTGCCGAAAGAAGTACAGAGCCCAAAAGGCAATTAGGTATTAATTAGTCGTTCTTATTGTGTTGTAATTTTTATTTCAAATTTTGCTCGCGATTTGTAATAGTAATGAAGAAATGTTTTCTTCCCTCAGAAGCTGCTGGATCGACTGCCGACCCCCACACAAAAGGGGATGACGAAATTAAACAAATGGCCGAAGCTATCATGGATAAAGTTGTTGATCAACTTCTAAATGAAGCTGCCGAAGCAGTATTAAGAGAAGACTAGATGCTATTTAGAAAAAACATTTAAAGCGTGATCTATGTAACATTTTGTACATTTGGATGTAATATACAAGTCTCTTTTCATTATTCAATTCTTTACGATGCATGAAACTCTACATACATACCATTTTTGAGCCTTCGGCGAAAAAACACCTTCCCTTCTTTTCATGCTTCGTGAAGAAGACATTCTCCGTTAAAATTATTCTGATGAAACACGTTCATGCTTCATGAAAACATTCTCCAAAGCTATACAATTTCGATATTGCTCTGATGAAGCTCGTCCATGCTTCGTAGAAATATTCTCCGAAGCTGTATTCCGAAGATTATCATTGTATTCCCTCGTGACTTTACACAATTTTCACTTTCTCAAAGCGTCCTTTCGAAGGTTGATACTGTGTCCCCTTCTTTTGCCAAATGCAACATGATGTATGATGCTTATGTTATGCAAAATGATGTGATGATGTTATGTTATGCAAATGACATTTTTTTCCGAAGATACACACAAAATATATTCGTAAGCTCTGCATTCCCTTAGGAACGTCTTTGGAGCTTCTTCGCCTTTTACTTAGACGGTATAAGCTCTGCATTCCCTTAGGAACGTCTTTGGAGCTTCTTCGCCTTTTACTTAGACAGTATAAGCTCTGCATTCCCTTAGGAACGTCTTTGGAGCTTCTTCGCCTTTTACTTAGGCGGTATCAGCATTGACTTTTCGCTGTATGCTCTGCATTCCCTTAGGAACGTCTTTGGAGCAAAAAACTTACACTGTGCTCCCTTTGGAACGGCTTTTTGTAACTTCGGCAACTTACTCTGCGCTCCTTAGAACGACTTTTTGTTGCTTCGAAGGGTTTTTAATAATCCGAAGATCCTCCGTGTTACCGCAAATTTTTAAGCTTCAGCAACTTAAACCTGTAGAGAAGATAGGTTTTTCTGATAACCAACCACAAAACTATTATATGAAAACTGAAGTGTTCTTTATTACACAGAAAACAGAACTTAAACGGAAAAGACTGCTATCAAAGTAGGATATTTGTCAATAAATGTGCTTCGACTCTGGCACAGTACTATTGACTGTACGGGCTTCAGATTGCTCTCTGAGATCCCTTTGGTGCGGAACATATTGGCTCCCTTCTGGCTGCTGGCCTTGATGCAGCGGAGGTGGAGGCGGGGGCTGTTGCCATGAAGCTTGAGATTGACTTGCCGAAGCTACGGAAACTGCAGGGTGGTTGCCCACGTACTCCGGGATGTAAGGCTGATGGTACGAAGCAGTATGCATGACCTGCTTCGGCTGTCCCTGTTGCGCTGCAGCTTCTGCTAGCTCCTTTTGTTTCTGGATGGTAACATGGCACATCCTGGTGGTATGGCCCTTGTTCTCACCGCAGAATAAGCAAAATGTCCTCCTTGGTTGATCTCCAAATCTCCCGCCGAAGCCCCTGGCGCCTCTGCCTCTTGGAGCTGGTGGCCGAAAGAAAGTTTGCTGGTGCCCCGAAGCCTGTGAGGAGCACTGCGGCCTGTTCTGCTGACTCCCCTTATCATCATTTTGAGTGTTGTGGATGGACCTGACATGCCTCGGATAAAATCGTCCCCCGAAGCCCCTGGTCATCTCAGAAAATCTGAAGGCCTCCTCCCTTCTTTGGCGAAAGTCGTTATCTGCACGAATGTACTCATCCATCTTTTGGAGTAGCTTCTCCAGAGTCTGAGGAGGCTTCCTAGCAAAGTATTGGGCTGCAGGTCCAGGATGAAGCCCCTTGATCATGGCTTCGATAACAATTTCATTGGGCACCGTTGGTGCCTATGCCCTCAAACGCAAGAACCTTCTGACATACGCCTGAAGGTATTCTTCATGATCCTGAGTGCACTGAAACAAGGCTTGAGCAGTAACCGGCTTCGTCTGAAATCCTTGAAAGCTGGTTAACAACATATCTTTCAGCTTCTGCCATGAGGTGATCGTTCCTGGTCGAAGGGAGGAATACCAGGTCTGAGCAACATTCCTGACGGCCATAACGAAAGACTTCGCCATGACTGCAGCATTGCCCCCATACGAAGACACTGTTGCTTCGTAGCTCATTAAGAACTGCTTCGGGTCTGAGTGGCCGTCGAACATGGGAAGCTGGGGTGGCTTATAGGATGGAGGCCAAGGTGTAGCCTGCAGCTCAGCGGACAAAGGAGAAGCATCATCGAAAACAAAATTTCCCTGATGGAAATTGTCATACCAGTCATCTTCGTTGACGAAGCCCTCCTGATGAAGGTCTTTCTGCTGAGGCCTTCTGTTTTGCTCATCGTGAGTAAGATGGCGAACTTCCTCAGAGGCTTCGTCTATCTGTCGTTGCAACTCAGCTAGCCAGGCCATCTTCTCCTTCTTCCTCTGCACCTGTTGATGTAGCATCTCCATATCCCTGATTTCTTGGTCTAGCTCTTCCTCCTGAAGCGTTGGGCTGACGGCCTTTCTCTTCTGGCTTCGGGCCTCCCGAAGAGAGACGGTCTCCTGGTTGTGGTCCAGCGGTTGCAGTGCTGTAGCCCCAGCCGCTGAAGCTTTCTTCGGTGCCATAGCGAAGGTCTACAGCTTCCGAAGGTGTTCAAAAAACTCGAAGTGGAAGTGAGTTCACCGGAGGTGGGCGCCAATGTTGGGGACTTGTTCTCAAAGGCTAGGAGTTAAGAACAAGGCAACATAAAAAATGTTAAGTGTTAAAGTCCTTCGTCCTTCGGAACATTATGTCCCTTCGGGAGATAATGTATTTCGGACGAAGGTCACAAGAGACATACCTTCGTAAACATAACAAGTAATGACGAAGGATTCATATAGGGCATGAAATATAATATAAACACCATCATAGAATCATTTCTATTTTATTAACATGGAAAAATAGAAATGATTTCAACTTACAAATGTACCTTCGGTCCTGAGAGAAGGTAAAAAGTACAAGCGTGACGCAAAAGCAGATGCCCAGTCAGCGTGAACAGTACGGGAGTACTGTTCATCTATTTATAGACGCGGGACGCAGCCCACGTAAAATTACATCCATGTCCATTACATTTGTTGATGACTTATGGAAATCTGTCGAGGCCCACGTAGTCTTTTCATCTTTAAGTCGGTTCCCCTTTCCGCTATCGCGACGAAGCTTCCCTACACACAGCTTCGGCTGTGCACCGTCCTTCGTAGAACTTGGTAATCAGCTCGTCCTTCGTCTGGTTCAGGCTTCGTCCTGACCGTGCTTTATGTTCATAATTCTGAGTCCGAAGATACCTGTTCACATAATCCACTTGGAAAACATTGTCAAATCATGTTTTTGAGGACCTTCGGAGGACGAAGGCCCCCAACAGCTTCCTTTTCCTTTTTCTTTTATGTTTTATTTTCTGTTTTTCTTTCATAATTGTTTTGAATCAAATTTGAATTTGAATCAGCCATGAGCTCCACCCTTAAGTTAGGAGTCACATTAAAACTCTAATATAGAAATAATATTTTATTTATTTATTATTTTTTTACTCACATAAAATTTTCTTTCTTTCCTTTTCTAGGATTTCTTTTGGATTGTCCAATTCTATTTTGGACTTTATTCCAATTCTTGTATCATCATTTTTATTTTGTCATAAAATGCACACCAAATAAAATTCAGCATGATGCATAATTTAATAGTATATCTTTTGTTAATTATTTATTTGTTTAATTGTGGTGTTCACATGAAATGAGAAACTTAGATAACTCATAGATGTATACGGAATACAATTTCTCTGCTTAGACTCTATTTACAAAGTAGGTGTTACAAATCCTACCCCCCTTAACAAGAATCTCGTCCTCGAGATTTAGGAGAAACGAGGGAAAAGGTGGGGAAAATCTATGTGAAGCTCTTCTTCTCTTTCCCAAGTTGCTTCATCTTCGCCATGGTGACTCCATTGGACTTTGCACATCTTTATCACCTTATTCCTTGTAACTCGAGTCAATGTATCCAAAATCTTGATAGGATACTCCGTGTAAGTCAAATCACCCTGAACACTGAGCTCTTCCATTGGTAACTGTTCCTCAGGGACACGGAGACACTTCTTCAGTTGAGATACATGGAATACATTATGCACATCTGAGAGACTAGCAGGTAACTCGAGTTGGTATGCCATCTCCCCAACTCGCCTAAAGATCAAGAATGGTCCAATGTAGCGAGGGGACAATTTGCCCTTAACTTTGAATCTCCTCATTCCACGAAGTGGTGACACCTTGAGGTACACATAATCTCCTTCTTCAAATTCCAGTGGCCTCCTTCTATTATCAGCATGACTCTTTTGCCCGGTTTGAGCCACCCTCAAATTCTCTCGAATTATACGGACTTGCTCTTCTGCTTCTTGAATCAGTTCAGGCCCAAAGAACTGTCTTTCTCCAGTCTGATCCCAATACAAAGGAGTCATGCACTTCCTCCCATATAAAGCTTCAAAAGGTGACATCTTCAGACTGGCCTGATAACTATTATTATATGAGAACTCAGCATATGGTAGACTTTTATCCCAACTCCCTCTGTGCTGAAGGGCACAAGCTCTCAACATATCTTCTAATACTTGATTAGTTCTTTCGGTCTGTCCATCGGTCTGAGGGTGATAAGCCGTACTAAAATTCAACTTCGTGCTCATGTTCTCATGAAAGCTTCTCCAAAATCTTGAGGTAAACTATGAACCTCGATCAGACACGATCTTCTTTGGTACTCCATGCAAACACACAATTTGAGCCATATATAACTCTGCTAGCTGAGAACCTTTATAAGTAGTCTTGACAAGAATAAAGTGAGCCACTTTAGTCAATCTATCCACAATCACCCATATAGCATCATATCCTTTCTGGGTGCGAGGCAATCCAGTAATGAAATCCATACCAATCTCTTCCCACTTCCACTCGGGTATCTTCAATGGGTGCAATAGTCCAGCTGGCCTCTGATGTTCAGCCTTAACTCTTTGGCACACATCACACATCGCCACATGTGCAGCTACATCTCTCTTCAATCCATACCACCAATATTTCCGCTTCAAATCCTAATACATCTTGGTACTACCAGGATGAATAGAATAATCCGAGTCATGGGCCTCTTTCAATATAGTCTCTCGAAGGCTCTCAATATCAGGAACACACATCCTGTCCTTGAACCATACAGTGCCTTGCTCATCTTCCGTAAATTCCGGAACTCGACCTTCAGTAATCAGATCCTTAATCTCTTGTATTTTAGCATCACCAATTTGTCCTTTGCGGATCTCTTGCTCCAAAGTAGGTTCCACATCAATAGTAACTCCTTCAGTATGAGCAACTATCCCCAGGTTAAGTCTCCTGAAATCCTCAACAATCTCGTCGGGTAGCTGGGCAACAATAGCTGAATGAACATGCTCCTTGCGACTCAAGGCATCTGCAACCAAATTTGCCTTGCCCGGGTGATAGTGAATCTCCAAATCGTAGTCCTTAATAAGCTCCAACCAACGGCATTGCCTAAGGTTGAGATCCTTCTAAGTGAATATATACTTCAGACTCTTATGATCCATGTACACTTGGCACTTGGTCCCCATGATATAATGTCTCCAAATCTTAAGCGCATGCACAATGGCTGCCAATTCCAAGTCATGAGTGGGGTAGTTCAATTCATGTTTGCGTAACTGACGAGACGCATAGGCAATCATATGTCCTTCCTGCATGAGCACACATCCTAAGCCTTGGCCACATGTATCACAATAAATATCAAATCCTTTCTGTAGGTCTGGCATAACCAATACTGGTGGCGACATCAACCTCTTCTTCAATAGATCAAAGCTGTCTTGACACTTCTCGTCACACTTAAATTCTCTTCCTTTCTCCAAAAGCGAAGTCATAGGTTTGGTAATCTTAGAAAATCCTTCAATAAATCTCCGATAATAGCCTGCTAATCCCAAGAAACTCCGAATCTTTGTAACTGTAGTGGGTACTCTCCACTCCATTATCTCCTTGACCTTAGCAGGATCCACTGAAATTCCTCCATTAGAAATAATATGACCAAGAAATGGCACCTCACCAATCCAAAACTCGCACTTGCTGAACTTGGCATATAGTTGGTTATCTCGTAGCTTCTGTAGCACCAATCTCAGATGTTCCTCATGATCGCTATCACTCTGGGAATAAATAAGGATATCGTCGATGAATACCACGACGAATCTGTCCAAATACTCCATAAACACCTTATTCATCAAATTCATAAAATATGCTGGTGCATTAGTTAATCCAAATGACATAACAGTGAACTCATATAATCCATATCGAGTCGAGAAAGCCGTCTTGGGAATATCCGATGGTCTGATCCTCATCTGATGGTAACCAGATCGGAGATCAATCTTCGAGAATACTCTAGCACCTCTCATTTGATCAAACAAATCCTCAGTACGGGGTAATGGACACTTGTTCTTCACCGTGACATCATTAAGGGTCCTATAATCCACGCACATCCCTTGTGATCCATCTTTCTTCTGTACAAATAGAACTGGCGCTCCATAAGATGAGGAACTCGGACGAATGTACCCAGCCTCTTGTAACTCTGTTAACTGCTTCTTCAGTTCCTTTAACTCTTCTACGGACATCCTGTATGGCCGTTTGAAAGTAGGAGCAGTCCCAGGAAAGAGATCAATAACAAACTCAACTTCCCTATCCGGTTGCATCCCTGGTAACTCTTCTGGGAAGACATCCGAAAAATCTCTAACCACACGGATGTTGACACCAACAAACTTCCCATCTACTAAGAATGCCGCTAGTCTGGTGGCGGTAGTTACTGCAGTTCCAACTTCAAATCTTTGTCCTTTGGAACTGGTGAGTTCTATGGTTCCTTTAGCACAGTGTATAGACTACCTTTGCCTTTCTTAACCATGACATACCAAGGATCACGTCTATAGTGCTCTCTTCTAACACTATAGGGGTAGCCCATCCGGGTTAGAAATACAGGGTACGAAAGAAAGGATTGTAGACAAGGCATGTAATTACGAGGTATGTTACTTTGGGGGGATTTTATTAGCTAAGCAGATTAATGTTCTATCTACCATAGCTAATTTATTACCTTATATAGTGGTACATACTAAGATGTCCATATATAATATATCAATCAATCAAAGAAGCAAATCAGACATTTAACACCAGAACAATCAAACAACATTTTTAAAGAAAATAGTTTTAAATTTTGTCTTGGGTTCCCTATCTCTTAAAAAGATCATAGTGGTAGGATTCCAAGGTGTGAAATCCAACTTGTCTTAGAATAGAGGAGGTAAGAATGGTCAGAGTAGAACAGTAGAAGGTGAGACAGGATCAAGATAAGTATAGAAAGAGTCAGAGTGAGGTAAGTAAGTGAGGGTTGTCTATTTCTATCTAGGTTTCGTCCTACAGTCAACATTTCCTCTGATACCACTTCTGTCACACCCGGCTTTAAGGAACAAAGCCAGGTGCATCTCATACATGCGCCAAGAAGACAATATATATAATAATAGAGTGTATAGAGATAAATGTCACAAAACATCAGAGTATATATTACATAGCGGAAGACTTATTACAAAATAAAGGAATAAACATAAAACGAACTAAGGATCGTCGGCGCCAATGTCAACTGAGAAACGCCACCTAGATCAGATCATACTCCTCGCCTTATGGCTCCTCCTGAACCACCTGTTCTTCTCCTGTGGGGGGTGTGAGACAGCAAGGGTGAGCTCACACACGATCATAGCTCAACAAGTTGTGGGGAATCAGTGGACATAAACTCACAAAGGTGTGAGTTCATGTGTTGTGTAAGGCTAATCAATGATAGGGTTAAAGCTGAGCATTGCTTTTAAGTAGTGGGTCAAAATTTTATTAGCAGTTACTAAGTGTAAGTAAATACCAAACCTTAAGTGAAGTAATAGAACAAAATTAATAATAAACCCATGCAATGCAAATGACCAAATTGAATTTAAGTTCCATAATTTAAACATCAGAGAGTCCTGAGCCGCTCATGACCGTGAGCTCGGCTAGTATACCAGTTTTACACTCAGCAGAGGTTGTACCCTTTACCCACAAGTCATGTTACCCATCTGCTAAGGGGTCGCGACTCCCATACACCTCTACCTAGGAAGCGCGGCAGGGCAACACTACGAGGCCTTTACAAAGTTCCACTAGCTTCCGAAAACCCGCTACAGTTTATGGGAAGAGCACTTGCAAGAATACCCCGTCTGACCGCCATCGCAGCTAAATCAACCCGAGAACCTCCTTGCATGCAACTCCCCTACTGCCCTTGCCCCTTTCGGGTAAGGTAGTCTTCCACTAGCTTTCCTAATTAGTCAGCCAAGGGCGTCCCATTAAACCCTTGTGGTGGCACGTGTTTCTCAAGTTAAGCTCTATGTTCCAATTAACATTAATGAACTTGACATGAACATAAATAGAATAACAAGAATAATTGGAACATAGATATAATAAATGATTATCCCAAAACCATGTAAAGCAATAGCAAACTACCCAAGTGATTCAGGGGTAAACAAGGTAATGAGATAAACAATCTAGGGTGACCTATTGGGTCCCATCAAAATTAACCTATGCATGGATAAATGATATTAAAGAACATTATTGGGTAAAAAGTGGTCAAGGGCACAACTTGCCTTCAATGAGCTCCTGCTCAGCTACTTCAACCTGCTGCTCACCAGGATCCTCGGTCACGGGCTCTTCTACTCGCCACAATACAAACAAGCACAGTGCATATAGAGAAATTAACATTACACTAAACATATAAACAAAATACACAGTAATAATCTACACATTAAAATAAAATTCTAGGAACAGGAACCATAATTTTTGGAGTTATAGAATTTAAGTTATGAATTTTCAAAGGTTTTATGTGTTTAAAATAGATTAAGTGAGGAAGTAAATTTCTTACTGTTTTCATGACAAAACAGAGGCTCTAAGTGATAGAGAATTAAATTACAAAATTTTAGAAAGTGGAATGAAGTAATTTGGACTAAAAATGGATTTTCTATTGATTTATCAAGTTCTAGTAATTGTTTTCATATTAAAAATCTATTTTCAATTCATTTATTCAAATTTAAGTCAGCTCTGGACTAGGCCTCAATTCCTGGAAAGTCTAGGGGCCACGGGGTAAGATGTCCAAGACACAGTGAACAGTTGAATATGGATGGCGGGTTGAATCTCTAGTTTCCAAGGGGTTCTTTAACAAAAGTGCTCGCGAAGGGGTATGGTTGGATGTGAGCCGTTGGATCAATGTGAACGGCGACGATTAGATTACAATAGCAGTGAATCAGTAAACGAATCCGACCATCGGATCGAACACCAGCGCCCTGGATTTAAAGCAACGTCAAACGACCATCGCCCGTACGATCACGATCTAACGGCATCTACCCAATGTGGCGAACGGGTACGCAGATTCTAATCTCCGCCATAGGGGACCGATCCAACGGTGCAGAGCGCCCCTCCCTACTCCGACGGGAGAGCGCGGCGGCGCACACGAGCCCGCGGCGGCGCGACCCACCGGAGTACCGCGCCAGACCCCGAGACTCATCCAACCCTATCCTGCTAGGGCCTAAATTGCGACGGGGAGTGTGACGAAGCACTGGAATAAGTTCATATCGGTGATTGGGAGGGGAGGAAGGCAGGGCCACGGCGCAGGCAGCTTCACGGACACCGGCGAGAAATTCTCGAGTCCCCCAAGGTTCTCCGCTCGAATTAAGGGTTCCTACAGCTTCGCTGGTTCCCAGCGAACGCCCTCCACTGCCCGCGCAGACCCGAGCTCAGCCATGGACGAATAACACCGGTGGCGGCCCGTACTCTGCTCTCACTCACGGAACTATGGGCAACTGGGCAATGACGGCAACGCGCGAGGAGATGGAGGAGGGGAAGTCACGGGCGAGCTCCACTTTTATCGTCTGAGTCCGCGGAGGGGGAAACATGGCCCGCACGCGCGAGGAAAGGGGGAGGATCCGCGCATGGCGCGCGGTCGGTTGAGGCAGCTGTGGGATGACCAGTGGGGTCGGCTTGATAGTCACCTGTGCGATACGCCAGAATCCCAGTGCGGCTGACGAAAGGGACCCACTTGTCGGCGCCGAGTTTGCACAGGCTGTGCGAGCGAAGGGATTGGGCTACGGCTAGGGGCCTTCCCGGTGGGCCAAAAAGGGAATAGCCAGCCCAGGTAAGCTTCCTTTTCCTTTTTCTTTTATGTTTTATTTTTTGTTTTTCTTTCATAATTGTTTTGAATCAAATTTGAATTTGAATCAGCCCATGAGCTCCACCCTTGAGTTAGGAGTCACATTAAAACTCTAATATAGAAATAATATTTTATTTAATTATTATTTTTTTACTCACATAAAATTTTCTTTCTTTCCTTTTCTAGGATTTCTTTTGGATTGTCCAATTCTATTTTGGACTTTATTCCAATTCTTGTATCATCATTTTTATTTTGTCATAAAATGCACACCAAATAAAATTCAGCATGATGCATAATTTAATAGTATATCTTTTGTTAATTATTTATTTGTTTAATTATGGTGTTCACATGAAATGAGAAACATAGATAACTCATAGATGTATATGGAATACAATTTATCTGCTTAGACTCTATTTACAAAGTAGGTGTTACAGGTGGGGCTCGTGCCATGTCTTCCTTGGGCTCGGACGACTGTCCTAATAAGGTGTTGTTTCCTGCTGGCGTGGATGTGGTACACTAGTCAGTCCCTGGCTCCCGGTGCCGAGACATGGAACTTTTGGCCTGTTGCTACATGGTGAGGTCAAGGAGGCCTCGGATTTCTTAGTGGGTTCTTCATTCGCTCAGAGTTTTTGCCTTGAGGAGTTTGTCCAGGAGCGCTACGACGGCTGCGACATTCTGGCTTGCCTGGGGGAATCGTGGCGGGCTAGCCCCACTATAGGTCAGACGATGGTAGACGCTAGTTGTCATGGCATGTGTTTGCCAAGCGCCCCGGCGTAACTGCCCCATTCACCATCGTGGCAATCCCCACCTCCCAATTGCGGGGCCTCGGCTACCCCAAGAGGGCTTTGCCCTAGCGGTGGTTTTTGGGAAGGCAAGTCGAGCCAAGGCGGGGCGGATGCCACGACATACATCATGGTAGTGGTGGGGTCCCCTTAGGGCTCTCCGCGAGCGGGGAGGGGTCCCCTAGCTAGTTGGCCATGAGGCATTCTTGGGCTATGTTGTGGTCGGTCTTGCTTGATGGGGAACTAAGTCTGCCTGCCGACCCCGATAGGAGGAGGTCATGGAACGAGTCCCGGACGGGGTGTAGCATTCCCACAATCTCAGCGAAAGCGGGTTGCAGTACATGTCGTCGCCCATCACCACCTCGTGGGGAACTAAGTCGGAGGCTGCCGAGGCCTCAGGCAATGTCGAGCAAGTTGCTCGTTAGGGGAAACAGGGCTTCTGGGGTCCTGTCCATTGTTCTCCTTCGTTGATGACAAAATCGAGACTCCCAAAACGAATGGTCGTTCCAAGGGTCCAAACAACGCCACCGTCGTTGTTGGCCATCTAGAGCCTAGAAAGTTCATCAAGAACGCACAAGGCCTCTACCTGGTGTGCTAACTATTGGTGATTTGAACCTTCGCTCCGACAAGTAAATTTCTATGTGCACGTTCTGGGCTCCGGACGGTGTGCTCGGTGGGCACAAGGTTTATAGTGGTTTGGGCAGAACGTCCCTACATCCAGTCTTCGGTGGCTCGTGCTACCGGCACCTCTATTACTCGATGCTCGTAGTAGGGGTTACAAGTGGGTTACAAGTGGACGAGAGAGAAATAAAATGCTCCCAAGTCTCTTATGAGGGAGTGGCCCTAAAGACTACGGAACTGGGGTCTTACACTAATCGTTGGCTCCAGCCTCAAGGTCTTTAGGTATCTCCGAGCGTATGTGATTGCCTCCTATCGAGTGTCTTCTATCTTAGGTCTTCTTCGGTTCATCTTGGTCCATCTAGGTCTAGCCAGCCCTTATCCTCGTGGTCGACCTACTCCTTTTATAGGCCAAGACGGAGGTCAACGGTCGGTGGCTCCTTTGAGAAGGAACCACTTTTCCGTGGTTAAACCAAGTGCCTTTACTGTGGCATGGTCATTTGTCCGCATGCACCTTGTCATCTTTGCCCGTGCTCATTATGACGACTAGAATGGGCGGCGTGGCCCTTCGCACCATCATTACTATATTTGCGCCATGCCGACCCTAGGCCTCCGCAGTCTCGGTCTAGGCGTGGCTCATTGAGTTGCAGGTCCTTTCGCGCTCTGAGGCCTAGGCTCGATAGGTCATGAGTACTCCGCAGGCCATGGGACTCGTAGGTCATGAGTACGCCGTTAACCAGAGGGTTGCACATATTAAAATATAGTATAAAGTACAAAAAGATGAGAAAAATAGGGAGAATGATTAGAGTTAGTCTAATACAAAAAAAACAAGTGCCAGACTCACTTAATATAGAACGTTACAAAAATAGGGAGAAAAATGTGGAGAATGTAAACAGAGGGAGATGTTAACGGAACATGTCTAAACAAGAGTAGAACAAAGGGATATATCTGTACTGTAATATGGAACGTTCGACCTGTGTGATGGTCCCAGCTGCACTCCACACGAAGATGATGAACTGGCGTATGATCGCGATTTAGCGTACCACGTGCTCTGAATTTGGTATGCTCACCAACATATTTTGGGAAAGGAGACTGCTCGTTCATTTAGAGAAGATAAAACGTCTTATATAATTTGAAACATATGGAACACTATATATATTACAATATACAACGTCATGATAGCCTTACAGTCTAACAACGACCAACGTTGTACACTGTGGTACATCAACATAAAAGCACATCTTGTTTTTGCGCACTCACCACCCACGCATCCTGTTTTATTCCTCACAATGCTATAAGTACTCTATATATATATATATATATGTGCTCATACGGACTCACTTGTCTTTCTTTGCACGAAGGCCACGATGGTACTCACCAAGAGCCCATATAGGGAACAAGTTGCGGTAGCTTGGGTAATTGAAGTAGAGGCAGCAGTTGAAGCATCCTACATGCTCCTGTCACCGAAACACAAGTAGGGGTGGTAATAGATCACGACCAAAATATTTCTTCACAATTTGTTACGGCACTAAATTAATTTTGGTTCAAAAGTGAATAGACATAGAGCCCGATTCTAATTTAATCTGATCCTTGAATTTTTATATTGTAAAATTTAGAGTCTATTGTCACCCCTAAGCGCAAGTGGACACCAACAAAACCACTCTGGATAAATTTTCAGGACAAATCAAGAGGAACAGAACGAGTTTTCACTTGTCAACAATATAATGTACTACTATCAACGAAAACAGAATGGAGCTTACTTGTTGTGGAAACTCTCCTGTCTCCAGTTGCATGTTGATCAATTCCTTTGCAGCACGATGTAATGGCGTTGGATCTCGTTCAAACTAGTATCAGAGAAGAGGTGAGTGAACAGATTGGTAAATTGTAGGTTCCTGTTCATATGTGAAATTACAGAATGATCTGTACCTGTCCAGCATAAATTAAAGCGAGCATTGCCCAGGCGGTATTCACAGCGTGAGCACGGTCACCTTTGAGATTTGCATACACCTATTTAGGATTACATGGTGGGAAAAGGTAAGTTCAAAGATGAATGCCCATACCTATGACTCGCTAGGGACTTGAGACTAAAGGCATATTGAGAACAAATTAAATTAGCGTAGTTAGAACGCACAGATTCATATCATGTGTCAATTTACTGCTAGTATATTCAACAAGGATTCAACGACAAACAAGATTGTGTCCTTATCAGTTACCACCAGTAGGCAAAGTTGGACTGAAAGTCTGAAAGGATCTAGAGAAGTAGAAGGCAACAAAATATGGTTACCTGAGTTTCAATAGAGACATGGCTTTCTCCCCATCCACCAGTACTGAGCTGCTTCGACAATATGAAGTGGCATGCTTTCCGTATACAAGGGCTGTTCTTGTACGTTCTTCCAGAAGCGACTAAACCTTTAATCGAAAAGAAGGCCCCGTAGGTGAAACATATACCCCAGGTACCTAACCTGCAAAACAACTATTTAATTTGTGTTATCAACTGCTGGCATAGAAATTCTCTAGGTAAATGGTGCATTAGGACAAACCATGAACCGTCTTCTTGTTGTTTGGTCTCAATAAACGTTGCTGCATTTCTAACTAATGCTTCTATCTCTTCTGTGCGGTAACCAGGATATAAGTCTTTGAACAATATCAGAGCTTGGAGCACTGATGAAGTGCATTCTGGGTAACTGTCAATTGATAATACACCATGATTTTAATTCTTTATCTGAAGTGAAAATTTTGTAAGCATGATCTTTTGCTATATATATATATATATATATATATATATATATATATATATATATATATGTCATTTGCATGCATCACTTACGGGTAATCGACAACAATGTTTGGGAAAGTCTCACAAGGACTTAGAATCTAGTTAATTAACAGAAAGAGTGTCAATACAGTGGAGCCAGAAATATTAAGATGTATTGAAATAAAAAGTTTAAGATTGCACCTTCCTAATGGGAAGTAACAAGGATAAATATGAGCTCCAGCCGATAGAAACTTACCTCTAACCAAGAATAAGTTCTTTTGCACTCATATGTAGAAAAGGTGCCATCTTTGTTCTACAACATATGGTGATAAGTCATTAAGAAATTATCTCATAGCTTAGAACAACTGGCATACTAACATTTTTTAAAAACGAGCTAGGCAACGCAAGCATGTACTGTTACAGCTAAATTAGGTTTATTGATTAAAATTTGAAAGGCGAGAAAAAAATTGTGCCAAATTCAGAATTTAGAAACTTGGTTCCTTAAGAGAATTATTCGTCTACACACTTCACTTCATCATATCATCCCAATAAGTGTGACATTTCTGATTTCCATGGCTTACAGAAGCATGCATGATAGCAAGTTTTGTGTTGCAATTTTTCTAGGGTATGAAACAAATGACAATATCACATCAGACGACTGAATTTTAGAGAATCCGTACCGCAAAAGATATAAGACAATCAATAGCGTCATGCAACCTTTCTCTTTTTATTGGATCCCCAACAAGGTTGTTTTTGTTTGAGATATTTGACAGCAACAGTACAGCCTGTAAATAGAGTCAGGGTAAGCTGTTTTAGAAGGCACGGAATGAACAACATATGAAGAAGAGCATTATATTAAATTACTGGATACACACTGTAAATTAACAATAACATTATATGGTACTTAGTGACCTTAGTTTCATTTCTTCTCAATAAAATGATGAGTAGCTTTCTTAATATAATGATACGCAGCTCCTCTGCGTATTTGACAAAAATAGTAACAGGTAGCTGACCTTCAAGTTTGAGAGAAAAAAGGTAGCTTTGCTTCTCCATTGGAGCAAAAGAAAACATGACAAACATGGAATAACCTTAAGTGCTTCTCCTGTAGTGTCAGATACAGCCCATCCATTGTCTGCAGATGAAAGCGTCCATGAACCCTTCGATCTATGGCGATGCCAATAACGTTGGTCACCAGGATGGTTTCTCATGACCTTCAAGTACACAAATGCATATTGTGTTTCATCATTGCCATGACAGTAAATATATAAATTGGCACGATTTCAAGATAAAGAAAAAAACCTGTGAATTTTTCATGAACTCGTAGGCTCTCTGAAGAGTTGAAGCATAGTCATTAACAAGATCTGTAGCGCAAAATGCTTGAATTATGAGTGATGTCTCCCAGCTCTGGCAGCCATCATATACCTATCATGGTAACACACCAGTCATGCAGAGTTATATCCTATAAGGAAATTTCTTTATGCATATATTCAACATGTCCAACATACTTGCAACCGTACCAAGACACTTTAGACCTAGTGCTGGCGGCTCCTACATGAGTGGGGTCTAGGGAATAAATAACCGAGGCAATTGCATACCAATGCTCTAATTGTTATGTTAGTTTAGTCCTCATGGTTAGAGTATATTTGGTAGTCTAGATATTGTGTCCCATAGACTACCGTATGTGTTAGCGTATATTTGGTAGTCTAGATATTGTGTCTCGTTGACTGCCATATGTGTCTATGGGTTGTCTTATCTCTTACATTATGTACTCAGTACAAACCATCTAAATGCTCAATGCAATACATGAATCATTGGCGACAATCCCGTTGACATGGTACCAGAGCCTAACAAATCCATTCTCCTTTTGTTGCCTCTCTAACCTTCCAGGGTGTGTCACCTACCTCTCCCCCTCTCTGAGGCTACTGCCTCCCTGGTGTTGTTGTGCCCTCCCACTCCCTAGATACACTGCTCTAGCTGACCTCAACCACTATAGACTAGTGTCACTTCTCCTCTGTAATGGCGCCACCTGGTGCCACTTACGAGATGGCGGGTGAGGCCACTGCCCTCTATGTAACTGGCACACGACCTCAATAACCACAGGTTATACTGCCCATTCTATGTGCCCTCTGGTAGGCCTCCCCGTCCCTCTGCTCCTACCGCCAGCAACAAAAATAAGAACAAGGGGAAAGGGAAGGACAAGGGTGGCAGAGGCAGCTTAGGCTCTCCCTTTGCACTGCGCACAGGTGGTGCGCCCGACTCAGGATCAGGGGGCGTCCCTAGCTGGCCTTCCTTTTACAACCCATATACTGACACTATCTCTATGTGGCCCATACCACGGTCGACCTAGCAACAGATATGTCCTTCTCCTTCGTAGCATGCTTTTCTGGCTGTGTTGGGACCCTTAGGTCCTCCTGGCAGCACTCTGTCCCCGCCTGTACCAGCACATCTTCTCCTGGCATCGCCATAGTTCCCACAACTCAGGTGACGCCCTCCTTCAACAACATGGCTTTGACTCCTCTGACGATCACTGATTGGATGGTAGGCTCTAGCACCTCCAATCATACTACACGGCTACACCGGATGCTGGTAACTTAACAACTTTTCGTCCTTCTCATTCAACTAATTCTCCTTCCTCTACCATTGTTGGTAATGGGTTTGTCCTTCCGGTCACCTCAGTAGAAGATATAGTACTTCATGACCCCCTTTACCTTAACAACGTTCCTGTTGCTCGTGACATTATTCAAAACTTATTATTTGTTTGTTGTTTCACTACTAACAATTCTTACTCTATGGAGTTTAATCCATTTGGTGTGCTTGTGAGGGATCTAGCTTTTGGGAACCTAATCACCAGATGCAATAGTTTGGGACCCCTTTACACTCAGCATCTACCCACATGCCATGCCTTCACTACTCCCCGAGTCTTAGTTGATTCAGCATCTACATGACATTGTCATCTAGGTCACCCTGGTCCTGATGCCTTGCCTTAGTTGTCTAAAGTGTTTGATGAAGTCTGTCATAAGCACTCGTGTGAGCTCTACCATGCTTGCCAACTAGGTCGTCACACACGGTTGCCTTTTGCTACTTCATCCTTGCATGCAACTAACAATTTTGATATTATTCATTTTTATTTGTGGACCTCCCTCAATACTATTTGATCATTCTTGATGGTTGTTCTCACTATATGTGGATGCTTCCTTTATGCCTAAAATCTGATACCTTTTCTACTCTTTCAATTTTTTGCATGTGTCCACTCAATTTGGCTGCACCCATTAAGTTTGTCCAATGTGACAACTTGACAATGCTTCCTCTCGTACTTTCTTCTTGTCTCAGGGTACACTGCTTCGAATGTCTTGTCCCTACACTTTGCCCCAGAATGGTAAAGTTCAGCTTGCTATTCGTTCCATTTATAACATCATCCACCCTTTGCTTTTCTAGGCATCCATGCCTGCATGCTACTGGGTTGAGAGTCTCCACACCGCCATAGATTTGCTGAACCATCTTCCCACTAAGACAGTCAGCGCTTCCTGTCTATATCTAGCTTTTATTTGGTGTCACACCTTCTTATGCGCATCTCAAGGTTTTGGTTGTGCTTGCTACCCAAACCTCTCTATGACTGCCAAACATAAGCTTGCCCCACAATCTACTAGATGTGCCTTCTAGGGATACTCTTTAGATCATGAGGGCTATTGATGTCTTGATCTTTCCACTAATCACATAATTGTGTCTCGACATGTTGTTTTTGATGAGCCAGACTTCCCTTTCTTTGCCTTGCCCAGTCTAACTAATGATTTAGTTAATTTTTAGATAGGCACACCTTGAAAGGTGGGGGTCTTGGTGGCACTCTCAATCAGTGCCTCTTTAGGTTGTGCCTTCTATGTTGGCGCCCACAGTACCACCAGGCTTTGCGCAGCTACCAACTCGAGCGACCGCTCCCTTGGTCCATCCGGGTTTTGCATCACTCACTAGTGTACCTCCGACACCTTCTATCGCGCTACACGTAGCTCCGCTTCAAGTGAACATGTGACGAGCGAACCTAGCTTCCTCGGCTACCACAACCTCCTCGGCATCCTCCTCATCAGCATGCCCCTAGGAGGTGCGACTGTCTCTCTTACGTCAACCCTCCTCTGATATCAATGCCACACATGACATGCTCGTCTACTCGCGACACTCTTGACCAACTACTACTCTTACGACTTGCACTATAGGGGACTCTCCTACATTTTTTTCCCTAAAAAAACTACTCTTGCGACATTGTCGATACCTATTCCGACGTGTGCGGAGACGATCATGTCGTCGATTAAACCGCATCCGATGACCACACGTACCAAGATTGGGTTCTAGCAGTCTGTTCACCGCCTGGTTTTGTCCATGACATCCCCTCCGACTACATCATTAGTTTCGAAATTTGCTTGTTCTACCCTCACTGATTGAAAGAGAAATGGGCTTAACCATTTTATCTAATTGATTTTTGTGCTTGATAACCATCAACCTTATGTACTAACTAGTTTGCCTAGTCTTTGATTCACAGGTGCATAAGACCATTCATTTTAGATCCAAGTAAGAAACATCTCAAAACCAACCAAAAATGGGTAAAACTTGGAATAGAGGAACTTTGCCTAGTTCCACACCTTGGATAAGTTGTATACACCCCTAAGAACTTAATTGACTCAAGCAAAGTGGTTGGATAGCTTAGTATCAACGAAACACTCCTTTGAAACTAGTTTGAGCAAAAACAGGAAATTGAGTTGGAGAGAATAAACAGTCCAAGATCCATGACTTAAACTAGTTGGATTAACACTACATATGTTTGTATAAGTCATAGGAACATCCTAAAGACTAGTCAAAAAGATTTGAAGAAGATTTGGCAAAAGAAGAAAAAATTGGGTTGCTGGCTAAGGCACCGGACCGTTCGAGCAGAGAAGCCAAACATAGCCATTTCTCAGCTAGCGCACCGGACCGTCTATGCAGGGAGGATGTTTTTGAAACTTCTTGGAGCTGGCGCACTGTATCGGTTCGGTGAGGCTCCGGACCGAGTATGCAGGGAACATGTCAAATGATATTTTTGGGCTGGCGCACTGGTGGCACACCGCACCATCTGACAAGAAGCCAACAGTCAGCTGACAAACTCAACAGTAACCTGCATGTCAGTTTGACAAGCTCTGGTGGTGCACCGGACCGGCACTGTGCGAGTCCAGTGCACCACCCGATAGAGCGGTTTTTGCAGCTTTTCTCCAATGTCTCTTTTGGTTGTTGGGGGGCTGGGGGCTATAAATACCCCCCAACCAGCACATTGAAGGCACAAGACTCACTCCAACCTACTATACATTAAGTGCAACATCTCCAAGCTTCCAAAGCCAATCTCGCCGCATTTGACGATTTGTGTTTGAGAGACTTACTTGCGCATTTGATAGTTGCGAGTTCTTTTGATCTTGATTCGGGTTTTCATTCTCACTCCCTCCTCATTCTCTTTAATTGTAAAGCGAGGCAAGATACTTTGTTCTTTGTGTGGAGGTCCTTGCGGGACTTGGTGTCACTGAGATAGTGAAGAAAACTCATATGGTCTTTGTGACCGTGTGAGAGAGGGAAAGGGTTGGAAGAGACCCGTCCTTTGTGGACTCCTCAACGGTGACATAAACGCTTTGGAGTTGAACCTCGGGAAACAAATCGTCATGTATTTGTGTTGATCATAATCTTTGTGATTTGGTTCTTCCTCTCCCCTCTCTCTTGTTCTCTAGCTTGCGATCGATTTGAGTTGGCTCCCAAAGTAATCCACAATTGATTGAACAACTCTAAGCAAGAATAACTCTTCTCCCGCACTCTGATTGATATTATACTCGTTCTAACGCTAACTCATGTTGAAGTTTGTGGTTACGTTTGTAAATTTTAGGTTTCGCGTATTCACCCCCCTCTAGGCGACTTTCACTAATCCTAATTGGTGTCGTGCTATGGAGAGGGAGATCAAGGCTCTGGTTGCCAATCGGACCTAGGACCTGGTGCCTCGTCCACGTGGTATCAACATTGTCACCGGTAAATGTTCTGGACTCATAAATGGCATGTTGATGGATCCTTAGAGCGCTACAAGGCATATTGAGTGTGTCACAACTTCACTCAATGCCCCAGTGTTGACTACGATAAGACTTTCAGCCCAGTTGTTAAACCGACCACTATCTGCATGGTGTTGTCCTTGGCACTCTCACGTGACTGGTTGGTGCACCAACTCGATGTGAAAAATGCCTTTCTGCATAGCATGCTCTTCGAGACTGTATATGCTACTCAGCCAGTTGGTTTTGTCAACCCAACACATCTATACTTGGTTTGTTGCCTCAATAAGTCCCTCTATGGGCTTAAGTAGGCGTCTCGAGCCTCGTACAATTGGTTTGCTTTGTTTCTTGCTACGTTAGGATTTCACAAGGCTAAGATGGGCAGTTCTCTGTTTATCTTCCATCGGGGTGCAGAGACGGTATACCTGTTGCTTTAAGTCGATGATATTGTCCTCGTGGATTCTAGCAGTATTCTTCTCGACATATTATTTCAACTCTTCAATGGAAGTTCGCCATGAAGGACCTTGGGCCGCTTCACCACTTCTTGGGCATCACTGTGGAGGGCGGCTCGACGGTTTATTTCTCCATCAGTGCACCTATCTAAAGAACATCACTGAGCGTGTCGGTATGGTTGACTACAAACAGTGCATAACTCCTATCGACCTCCAGTTCAAATTACCGGGGGCCTATGATCACCAGTGGAGGACGCCACCCAGTATAGAAGTGGCCAACGCCCTTCAATATCTCACTTTCACACGACCAAATGTGTCTCATGTTGTTTAGCAGGTGTACCTCCATATGCATAATCCTTGTGAGCCCCATCTGGCTGCCCTCAAGCGCATAACCTTCAGGGTATTCTAGATTCGGGTCTTTGCCTTTGTCGGTCGTCCACCTCCGAGCTCGTTGTCTACACGGATGCCGACTAGGGTACTTGTCCGAATTCACGCAGGTCCACATCAGGCTATGTTGTGTTTCTCAGAGAATAACTTGATATCTTGGTCGTTGAAGCATCAGAACGTCATCTTTCAGTCGAGTGCTGAGGCTGAATACTGGGTTGTTGCAAATGGCATCGCAGGAGCTAGCTAGTTGCGCCAGCTGCTGTAGGAGCTTCACTCTCCTCTCCGCCGGAGTACACTTGTCTACTACGACAACATCAGTGTTGTATACCTATCCACCAACCCCATCCAACATCAGCACACCAAACATATTGCATTCATGTGCTTCATGTTCCTGCATCACTGCAGTTCGTAGACATTTTCACCAAAAGGCTTTCGTCTTTGGTCTTCTCAGAGCTTTGGTCTAGTCTCAACATCTGTCGTGGCTAGAGTTTCGATTGTGTGATGGGGGTGTTAGAGTATATCTGTTAGTCTAGATATTAATGTCTCGTAAACTTCCATATGTATTAAAAATATATTTGGTAGTCTAGATATTGTGTCTCATACGTTGCCATATGTGTAGGTGGGTTGCCTTATCTCCTACGTCATATACTCTATATAAATCGTCTAAAGGCTCAATGCAATACATGAATTATTCGCACCAATTCCTCTGCCACTCAGTAAAGATGCAATAATGATGACTTAGCTAAAAGAAAATATTACTAGCTTAACTTATTATGATATTCGAATAGACTGCCAAAATGATATAAACGCAAACGAGTACCAAAAGTGCATAAAAGGGAGAAAAACTATACCTGTGCCTTCATGCCATCTTCTGAAATCCACAAGAAGTCTGGTATCCTTGCAAGGTGACGCTTGAATGCATCTGAATTTGGATCTTCTACCCAGCAGCAGACCATGTTTAGAGCCTAAATGACAAAGTAACCAATATTAATTGGCACCAATCAGAAGTTCATCATCCACAAGATAATAATTAACAAGAAACATTAAACACTAAATCATGAAGCAGGATAATTAATAATAAGACCACAACAACAGAATAGAAGCATGGTCAATTAAAGTTCCAGTAATAAGACGTCAAACTTTTGGAGATATTTACCTTGTTCACAGGACATATGCATATGTATTGTGTGTTCTCATCTTCATAATGGATATGCTCCATGAGATTTCCCAGAGCTCTCTCTCTTAGCTTGTTGACAGGCCAGCTGCTCAATACTGGTTCCACACACCTATAAAGTGAAGTCCAAATAACATTCTGCAACAGTGTACGTGGACAGACGAGGTCCTCCTAAGATGCCAAAAAGAAATTAAAAGAAATTTAAAACAGGGTTAAGAAAAGAGATTCCTAGTATCCCATTATTGAGAGTAGAGCAATCTAAAGTTGTCTTACAATTAAAATCTGAGGATTCAACAAATATGAACACGAAACAAACCTGTAAGTGGTTTAGGGTTTAACTAGAACTGTTCGTTATTTTGAGTTTGTGTGCAGAGGGAGGGATATAGGTGTTAGGAAGTAAGGCCTGAACACCACCCACACTATAATAGTCGTCTATAGCAGACCACCTCTCTGGAAAGAGCCTAGTTACACTGGACAGCTATCCATAAGTGTAACCAAGTTATCTATATCCCTATATAACTCACCAGTTTCAACTTTGCAAAACTCACCCAACCAAATCACCCCCACACCTATAACCTCCACTAAATCCACCAAACAAATTGCACCCACACATAACACACCCAAAAAACAACAGTTTAGATTGGTGGATAACCCTCTTCTCTCTTACTCAAATCCAACGGTTTAGATCGTTTGAATCATCCCTCATCCCTCCCACGCGACCCCGCCACCCCCTGCATCCCCCTCCCCCTGTGACCTCGCCGCCCCCTCCCCATCCCCCTCACTCGTGTCGCCGCCAGCCCCTCCCCCTCCCCTCCTTAGGTCCATGGCATTAGCATGAGTAATACGCTAGTAGATATAGGGCTAATCCAGATAACCACCTAATAGTATCCTAACTATCGACATGGAGTTGGATGAGCTAGGCTAACCCCAACAAAAGACCAGAAATAGATCACATAACCTAACTCCTAATAGTATGCTGCCCACCTTCATACTCAGGGTATAATTCAGATGGTTCGTGGAGCCCATATAATTTTTACTTATTTATACAGGCCTGGTGCAGTGATAGAGCCTACCGTCTGTAACCGGAAGGTCCCGGGTTCGAGCCCCAGCCTCTGCATATTATGCGGGTAAGGCTTGGCGCTTAAAGATACCCTACCCCATACCCCGCACAGTGTGGAAAGCCTACGGCACTGGGTACGCCCTATACATAAAGTAAATAGACCATCAAAGCAAGTTTTGAAGATATGGAACTTTGTAAGTCAGCTTGGGAATTTTGTGAAAACCTCATCACCATCAGATACATTCCCACCATAGAAGAGCATGCTTAAACATTCCAAACATAGAAGAGAATGCTTAAGCTGTTAGGGGAAGGTAGGCAATCCACTTATACACTTCAACATCCTTATTAACGTGTACCCAGAGAAGAAGACGCAAACATGAAAATAAAGGGGCTAAGGCACAAATGAAGCCTCTACTAGGATTCGAACATACCATGTTAGAGTGGATGACTAACTAGTTTTCCCCAAAAGCTTAGGTTGTTAGGAGAAGGTAGGGCATGTTTGGTTCAGTTTTTTTCTGACCAGTTTTTTTGAAAATCTAGGTGTGGGGAGAATCTGGCTGTGGAGGGAATCTAAGTATCGTTGGGATTACGTGCGGAGGAAAATAAAGGTGTCCGTAGGGTTTAAGATCTAGAAAGTGATGAACTCCTACTATTGCAACAACTTAACCGATTATGTGTTTATGTTGATTTTAGATGGTTTTACCAAATCAATTTTTATAGAAGCTAGCTGAAAAGATGAGCATTTGGCAGTCTACAATAGCTTTTGGTGGTCAGAAGCTGAAAAAACTGAAACAAACAGGGCCAAAATCCACTTATACAGTTCAACATGTGAAACCAGAGGGGGATGTGACAAACCTTTGCGCATTTACTACGAGCGTCACTCCAGTCAATCTTTCCATAAGGAGTGTCATAGATTTCCTCTCTTAGTGCCAATATAGTTGGTGTAATCGGTCCCATGAATTTCTTGCCATAAAGAAAAGCCATTGGTAGATAAACCATACGGGCATAGCACCAGAATTTCCCTGAATAGGATAGAGTCATTAGCAGATATTGTTAGCATACCCTTTTCTGGTATTGTGCATACACTATTGTAATCGGCCTTTGCCCACTAAATTCAGCTATGTTAATGCACTCCCAACCCTAACACCCCTTCCTCCCCTCCCCCTCTCCTCTCACTCGTGGGTATCCATTGCTGCACCTGTGACCTTCTCCCTTCCTATTGCAGCTTCTGGTGACGCCAACTCCTCTACTCCTAGTCGCCCCGACATCGGCATGGGCTTGACCTAGCGCATATGCCTACTTCTCTCCCACACGTGGTGCCTCGCTCCCTTCCTCTTGCCACTCCTGGTGGCACCGTCGGCCCTGCTCCTAGCCTTCCCGACCCCCATGGTGGCATCGATGGCCTAGTGCCCCTATTCCTAGCGTGGGCGCACCCTCCCTCTCCTCAACCAGAGACACCGATAGCCTTCCCGACGTGGGCGAGCGCGCAACCCCCTCGCAGCGTGTGGTCGAGCACCATCTCACATCGGCCCTGCCCACGTGTCTTTCCTCCCCCTGTAATGCGTGCCTCACCCCTCCTTGCGACGTCGGTAGACACATGTTGCCTTGGTTCCACGAGCGTCGCAGCCACGGCAGGTGCCCCTATAGCCACGGGTGGCTCCAATCTGCCTCCTATGTCTGCATGTGGTCCCGACGTTGTTGCCTCTACCGTCGATAGCCCTCTCGACTTCTTCCCCTAAACTCGGTGACCTTGCGGTCATGTGCATAGCTTCTTCCCCACGTTCGGCGGCCCTTTAGCCCCTATGCTAGGCTTCTTCCCCAATGCCAATGGTCTCGCAGCCCGTGCGTTAGCCACTAATGGCACTGCGCCAGCCACCAGTGGCACTACCTTCCTAGTCGCCCGAAACGCCTTCCTCGACGGCGCCGCCATCCGCACCAGCGACCTACCGGTCGTCCTGGCGCATGTAGCTGTGGTTTTCGACACTGGCATGCCTAGCTCTGCAATCCCCATGTCCTCCCCTGTGGCCTTCTCTCCGGCAGCGGCGCCCCACCCGCGCTCATTCCTGGCATGCCCTCCCACCTCTATAGTGCCGCCGCGACCTTGCCCCTCCTTGGCGCCCCCATGTGTGGGCCCTCACTGCCCATCTAGTCAAACTGCTCTGATGTGGCCGTCACTCTACAACCCCTAGACTGGGACCATCTCTATGTGGACGGGTCTAGCCACAGGTGCTTCTTCGCCATGTCCCCCACAACTGGCTCTCTTGATGGTGCCATCCTACGGTGCCTCACCACTCTCGACGCCTTCTCTACCCTACCCAACACCAGCTCCGCCTCCCCCCCCCCCCCCGCTCTCGGAGGCCCCTACTGTTAGAATACCCGATTAGGGTTTGGGGTTTTCCCTATGTAATTATTGTCCCACCCCTCTGTAATGGGCCTGGCCCAGTTACTCCAGTCTATTAATATATCACCCAACCCCTGTTAGGGTCAGGGTTTCCAATATGGTATAGAGCTAGTTTTTTTCTCCTCTCCTCCCCAGCCGCTGCCAGCTCCTCCCCTGCTGACCGCCACTCCTCTCCTCCCCAGTCGCCGCCAGCTCCTCCCATGTTGGTCGCCGCCCCTTCCCCTCCATCCCCGAACCAACCCAGGCGCTGCCGCCCCCTGCAGGTCGCGCCCACCAGCGGCCACGGCCTTCCTGCACGCGCCCATCACCGACCCCGCGACGCCCAAGACGCCTAGCCACGACCCCGACTCCAGGAGCACCCGCCAGGAGGACCCGCGCCCGTGCCACGTCCCGAGCCGAGCAGCGCCCTGCACCCGCGCCCCAAGCCCGACTGGCCGAAGCCGCCAGAAACCGAGCACCCAGCCCAGGCGCCACCACCCCTGCTGTTCACGCTCCGACCACTGTCCAGGTCGTGCCCCCTCGTCGGCCACGACCCTCGACGACCGCACCCCCTCGTCGACTGCCTCCCTGCTCCCAACAGTGTCGCGGTCCTTCTGCACCGGTCGCCGCCGTTAGCACCCGCCTCCCTGTGATGGATCCCATGGAGGCAGTCACCTGCACCATTGGCACGCCCATCGTTCCCGGCGCCGCCGCGGTCGGCACGGCTGCCGCGCTCACCCCTAGCACTGCAATTGCCGCCACAACCGTGACCGCAGTGCACGCCCTGCCGACGTCCTCGGCCTACCGGGCTACCCGACGTGCACCGGTGCCCTCACCGGTCTCCTCTCGCCGACACGTCTTCTCACACAACCGCCCCCTGGGTTCTCCACCACTCGGGCGCTCGCTGCCGACACCACCTGGGCTTCCACGGCGCTCTCCACCGACTCCACCATGTCATCGGCCATCGCAGCCATCCAGGCTACCCTGGCCGCCTCTCAAGAGCGCGAGCGCGCCGCGTCCCGCGCATTGGAACAGGAGTGCGCCCTAGCCGCCACACTGACCGCCCAGATGGCCACTGCGCAGTGTCTCGCCATCGGCCCTCCTTCGGTCGACCAGGGGACACCACCGCCCACCCCAGATGCTCCCCACGCCTCTGGACTCGATGCTGACCACATCACCGCTCTCCATGCCTAGGCAGCCAGACTACAGAACATCCGGTCCCTCGTGTCCGTTGTTCTGGACCCGGCGTCCTCCCACTACCCTCGCTGAAGGGGGCAGGTCCTTCTCACCTTGCGGCGCTATGCCCTCGACGACCACGTTCTCGACGACGTCGCCAGCCCGCCGCCCTGAGCCTGGTCCCTGATGGACTCCGTGGTCCTCTCCTGGCTCCACGGAACCATCACCGTCGAGCTCCAGGACATCATCCGCGACCAGGCGGACACGGGTCGTCATACGTGGCTCGCCCTCGAAGAACAGTTCCTCGGGAACCGGGACGCTCGCGCCCTGCACCTCGATGCCTAGTTCCACCTGTTCTCTCAGGGGGACCTCTCCGTGGACGAGTACTGTCGCCAGATGAAGGGCATGGCGGACTCTCTCCGCGACCTTGGCGAGCCTGTCGCCGACTGGACCTTGGTGTTGAACCTTCTGCGTGGCCTCAGCCCCCGCTATGGCCCCTGAAGGCTCATCAGGAGGACCGTTCCCTTTCCCACATTCCATGACGTTAGGAACGAGCTTCTCCTCGAAGAGCTCACCATGGCGTATGAGGCCACTGCTCCGGCTTCGGCGCTCTACAGCGCTCCTCCCGGTGGTCAGGCACCTTCAGGGGGCCAGGCACCTTCAGGGGGCCAGGCCCCTCGCCCTCCGTCGACCGGGGCCCCTACCCGCCCCACACCTGCTGTCCCTGCGACCCCTCGTTAGGCGTCTGCCGCCGACGGCAGTCGTTGTTCCCGCAAGGGCGACCATGGGGGTGGCGGCTCCTCTCGTGGTGGTCCCCCCGGTCAAGGTGGCGGCCAGGCGTGGCCATCACTCTATAACCCCTGGATCGGGACCATCGCCATGTGGCCGGGCTAGGCCCCATGTGCCTCCCGTCCCCCGACACCGGCCCTCCTGACTGTGCCACCCTACGGCGTGCCTCCCACGCCGGCTCTGCCCCAACTCCTGCCCCCGGGGACCCCCACGACGACTTGGTCCCCGCTATCTGGAGGCTGGGACAACACCTCCCTCGCCGCCGCTTTCAGCACCATGGCGATGACCCCTCCTTCCTCCGACTGGGTGATCGACTCTGGTGCCTCCTACCACACCACTCCCACTACAGGCACGCTCTCCCGCTCCCATCCCCTCATTCCTCTCATCCTTCATCGATCGTCGTTGGGAACGGTTCCACTCTGCCCGTCACCTCAGTAGGTGCCTCGGTTCTCCCTGGACCGTTCTACCACAACGACATTCTCGTAGCCCCCACATCACTCATAATCTCCTTTATGTTAGTCGTTTCACCACCGCAACTCTTGTTCCATTGAGTTTGACCACTCTGGTTTCTCTGTGAAGGATCTGGCCACCAGGACTCCCCTCGCCCGCTGTGACAGCTCGGGGCCCCTCTACACGCTCCGGCCATCCACCTTCGGCGCGTCTCCGCCTCCTGCCCTGGTCTCCACCACTTTCTCCACCACTTGGCATCGTCGTCTCGGACATCCCGGACCTAACGTCATGACCAAGATTACCAGTAGCCTAGATCCTTCATGTAGTAAGGGACATTTTGAGGGCCTCTGTCATGCTTATCAGTTAGGCCGGCATACTCGTCTCCCATTCACCACTTCTTCTCAGGCTGAGCAGGCTTTTGACCTGGTTCATTGTGATCTCTGGACCTCTCTTGTACTCAGTCTTTCTGGTTATAAATACTATTTGGTGATTTTGGATGACTTTTCCCATTTTCTTTGGACTTTTTCTTTTAGATTGAAGTTCGACACATTCACCACCCACACACACTTCTTCGCCTAGGTCTCCACCCAGTTTCACCGCCCGGTTCGTGCCCTGCAGTGTGACAACGGTCGCGAGTTCGACAATCACGCCTCCCGCTCTTTCTTTCTCACTCATGGCGTCCAGTTGCGTCTCTCGTGCCCTTACACCTCTGCCCAAAACAGTCGGGCCGAACGCGTGATTCGCACCACCACCAATATGATCCGCTGCCTTCTCTTCCAGGCGTCTCTCCCTGCCAGCTACTGGGCAGAGGCCCTGCACACCGCCACCCACCTTCTCAACCGTCTTCCCTCCAAGGCGGTGAGCCACCCTACTCCCTACTCCGCCCTGTACGGCACAGCCCCCACCTACGACCACCTTCGCGTGTTCGGTTGTGCCTGCTACCCTAACACTTCTACTACTGCCCCTCATAAGCTTTCTCCTCGCTCCACCCGTTGCCTCTTCCTTGGCTACTCATCTGACCACAAGGGGTATCGGTGTCTGGACCTCGCCTCCCACCGCATCATCATCTCTCGTCACGTCGTCTTCGACGAGGATGTGTTTCCCCTTGCTGGCCCCTCCCCACCTACCGATCTCGACTCCCTCCTCGAGTCCGATCCGGTCTCCCCTCCTCCCGGGTGCCTCGCCTTGCGCTGTTACCCGTACCCCGTGCGGCCTCGACGTCGTGGCTCGCGCCTATTCCCGCGCCACGCGTGGCCCTGTCGACCACGCCTGCGCCACGCACGGACCCGCCGACCCCTCCCGCACCATGCGCGGCCCCGTCTACGCCCACGGCTCGCTTCGCCAACCCCACGCTCGTCTACCGCCGCCACGTCACTACCTCGGCACCTGCCGACCCGGGCCCGTCGACGAGCCCGGTGCGCTTCGCCGACCCCGCTGTCTATCACCGCCGTGAGTCGGCCACGCCCGCGGCCCCCGACGTCCCGGCAGACCGCCCCGAGCCACCGGTGTACCACCCGGCCGCCATCCACCGCGACCCCGAGCACGTCCACCCGATGGTGACCCAGCACGCCGTCGGCGTTCGTCGACCTGTCGACAGGCTGATCTTGGCAGCTGATACGACTACCACTCCACCGGACGCCTCCCTGGTCCCCTCCTCCATTCGTACCGCCCTCGCCGACCCACACTGGCGACGCGCTATGGAAGAGTATGCGGCCCTCCTGGCCAACCACACCTGAGACCCGGTGCCGTGTCCACCAGGCACCAACGTGGTCACCAGCAAGTGGCTATTTCGCCACAAGCTTACCTCGGACAGCTCCCTCGACCGCTACAAGGCCCGTTGGGTCCTTCGGGGCTTCACCCAACGCCCCGGAGTGGACTATGACGAGACCTTCAGCCCCGTCGTCAAGTTCGCCACTGTTCGCACCGTCCTCTCCCTCGCCCTCTCCCGGGACTGGGCGATCCATCTTCTCGACGTCAAGAATGCCTTCCTCCACGGCACTCTAATGGAGATTGTCTACTGCAGCCAACCCACCGGCTTCGTCGACGAAGCTCGTCCGGATCTGGTCTGTCGGCTGAACCGCTCCCTCTACGGCCTCAAGCAGGCGCCGCGGGCCTGGTACAGTCGCTTCGCTTCCTACTTGGCCTCCATCGGCTTCGTCGAGGCCAAGTCGGACACGTCCCTATTCATCTACCGTTGCGGCGACGATACAGTCTTCCTTCTGCTCTACGTCGACGACATTATGCTCACGACATCCACCGCCGACCTTCTACAGCGCACGATCGTCGCCCTGCAGCGGGAGTTCGCGATGAAGGACTTGGAGCCCCTCCACCACTTCCTCGGCATCACCGTCGAGCGCCGGCCCCAGGGTCTCTTCCTCCATCAGCGCCAGTATGCCATCGACATACTGGAGCGGGCTGGTATGTCTGACTGCAAGCCCTGCTCCACGCCTGTCGACACTCGGGCGAAGCTCTAAGAGGACGACGGGCCTCCGGTCGCCGATGCGACGTCCTACCGGAGCCTGACCGGCGCGCTCCAGTACCTCACCTTCTCTAGGCCTGACATCGCCTACGCCGTCCAGCAAGTGTGCCTGCATATGCACGCCCCGTGGGAGCCTCATCTCACCGCTCTCAAGCGGATCCTGCGCTACCTCTGCGGCTCCCTCGACTACGACCTCCTACTCCGACCATCCCCGACATCGGAACTCGTGGTCTATACCGACGCCGACTGGGCTGGCTGTCCAGACACGCGTTGATCCACCTCCGGTTACGCCGTGTTCCTGGGCGCCAACCTCGTCTCCTGGGCCGCCAAGCGGCAGCCCGTCGTCTCTCGTTCCAGTGCTGAGGCCGAGTACCGCGCCGTGGCCAACGGCGTGGCAGAGGCCTCCTGGCTGCGACAGCTCCTCCACGAGCTCCATAGTCCCCTCCAGCGCGCCACCCTCGTCTACTGCGACAACGTCAGCGTAGTCTACCTCTCCACCAATCCCGTGCAGCATCAGCGCACGAAGCACGTGGAGATCGACCTGCACTTCATCCGGGAGCGTGTCGCCGCCGGTGACGTTTGGGTTCTCTAATGGAATAAGTCTTGAGCATCTAGAGGACAGCAGTCGCTTTCTTGACTGTCCTCTGTAGTCTCTTTAGCATCTAGAGGACAGCAGTCGCTTTTGACTGTCCTTTGTAGTCCCTTTAGCATCTAGAGGACAACAGTCGCTTTCTTGACTGTCCTCTGTAGTCTCTTTAGCATCTAGAGGACAATAGTCGCTTTTTGACTGTCCTCTGTAGTCTCTTTAGCATCTAGAGGACAATTATGTTGTGTAGTGTGCGTGTGAGAAGGTGTGGTAGTGCAGCCTCTAGGGCTATAAATATGTGTCTCCAACCCTTAGATGGGTATGGCATTGTGTAGTGTTTGAGGAAATAAACAGAAAAATTGCCCCAACTCATAGTGTCATCCTCTTGATGAGAGTTAGAGTCCCTATATTTACACTCAGCGTCCCCACCACGTTGCAGTTCACCGACATCTTCACCAAGGGGTTATCGTCGAGTGTATTTTTAGACTTCCGCTCCAGTCTCAACATTTGTACAGGATAGAGTTGTGACTGCGGGGGGTGTTAGAATACTCGATTAGGGTTTGGGGTTTTCCCCGTGTAATTACTGTCTCACCCCTCTGTAATGGGCCTGGCCCAGTTACTCTAGTCTATTAATAGATCACCCAACCCCTATTAGGGTTAGGGTTTCCAATACCTACCTCGACCCCTTGGTCCCCATTGGTTGCAGGCTGGGACCAGGCTCCCCTCGCCGCCTCCTTTGCCACCATGGCGTTGCCTCCGCCCTCCATCTCTCCCGATTGGTGGGTCGACTCCAACGCCTCCTACCACACCACTCTTTCTCCCGACATGTCATCTCACTCGCATCCCCCTCATCCCTCCCATCCTTCCTCTATCATTGTGGGGAACAATTCCACCCTCCCGGTCACCTCAATAGGTGATTCAGTTCTTCCTGGACAGTTCTACCTAAATGTTGTCCTTGTTGCCCCTCATATGATTCAGGATCTTCTCTTAGTTTGTCATTTCACCGCTGACAACCATTGTTCTATGTAGTTCGATCCTTGGGGCTCACCATACCACTCGTGTCGTGCTCGATCGATGCGATAGCCCCGGCCTCCTATATTCTATTCGCTTTCCTCCCTCACCTCCCTCCTCATGTATTGCCCCACCCTATGCACTCGTCGCTGCTACTACTGCCTCCACTTGGCACCGTCGTCTTGGCTGCCCCGGCCACGACATCCTTTCTAGACTCTCGTCCACCTCGACCATTCCCTGCCCCATGACAATGCTGCCTCTCCCTGCCATGCTTGTTAGCTTGGTTGTCACACTCTTTTACCTTTCACCTCTTCCACATCCCACATTGCTCACCCCTTTGATCTCATTCACTGTGACCTTTGGACATCCCCGATACCGAGCCTCTCCAGTAACAAGTACTATCTGGTGATCCTAGATGACTTCTCTCACTATGTCTAAACTTTTCCCCTCCGTCATAAGGCTGACACCTTCCACACTCTCTCACTCCTTTGCTTGGGTGTTGACTCGGTACAGTTGCACCATCTGGGCTATTCAGTGTGACAACAGACGGGAGTTAGACAACTCCATATCTCGTGCATTCTTCCTCTCGCGCGGCGTGCAGCTGCGGATGTCCTATCCCTACACCTCCCCTTAGAATGGCAAGGTTGAGTGCATGATTTGCACCATAACCAACCTCATTCGCACTCTCCTGTTCCAGGCCTCCCTCCCTACTTGTTACTGGGCTTAGGGCCTCCACACTGCCACCTACCTCCTGAACTGCCTCCCCTCCAAGGTGGTCAGTCATCCCACACCTTTCTTCGCCCTCTTCAGCATTGCCTCGCCCCCGTCCTATTCACATATTCGTGATTTTGGGTGCACCTGCTATCATAACACCTCTGCCACTGCTCCCCACAAACTCACGCCCAGATCCACCCACTACCTTTTCCTTGGGTACTCCTCTGATCACAAGGGGTATTGTTGCCTCGATCTTCACACCAACTGCATCATCATCTCTAGACATGTCTTCTTTGATGAGGATTCTTTTCCTCTTGTCGGTGCTTCTCCACCTTCCGACCTTGACTCTCTCCTCAATGTCAATCCTATCGTAGCACCTCCGCTTTGCTTACCACTAGTCCCAGCGACCTCCTCCATGCCATGCAACCCCATCACCTCTGCTTGTGCCATGTGCGGCCTCGTCGCCCTGCGGCCCTGCCTATGCCATGCGTAGTCTCATCGCCTACGCCTGCTCCATGCGTGACCGTGTCGCCTACGCCAGATGCGACCATGTCACCCTCGTCTGCGCCAAGCGCAGCCTCGCCTCTCCAGCCTCCTTCGTCTCGCTTCGCTGATCCCGGCCATGTCTACTAGTGGCGTGTGTGGTTCGATCCCCCAGTCCCCTCCGCTGAGTCGGCCCGTGCCTCGCCCCCCCCCCCCCCCCCCCGTGATGAGTCGCTTGGTCACTCTCCACCTCGACCCATGCCATGTCTATCCGATGGTGATGAGTCGACCGGTCGGTGTTCTCCGCCCTGTCGACCGGCTGGTGCTCACAGTCGATGCTACTCCGACTCCCTCACATGTCCCTCCTCCGTTTGTGTCACGCTCGTCGATCCCCATTGGTGTCGCGCTATGGAGGAGTACGTGGCCCCGTTGGCCATCCACACTTGGGACATGGCGCCTTGTCCCCCTGGCACCAATGTGGTTAGTGACAAGTAGATCTTCCATCACAATCTCGCGTTTGATGGCTTCCTGGATCAGTACAAGGCCCGTTGAGCCCTTCAGGGTTTCACCCAACACCCCAGAGTGGACTACGATGAGACCTTCACCCTCGTCATCAAGCCCCCACCGTTCAGACCATCCTCTCCCTCGCCTTCTCTAGGGATTGGGTGGTCCACCAACTAGACATCAAGAATGTTTTCCTTCATGACACTCTGACCGAGACGATGTACTGCAGCCAGCCCACTGGCTTCGTCGACTCCGCTCGTCCGAACATGGTGTTGGTGTGTAAGTTGAAATATTCCCTTATGGCCTCAAGCAGGTGCCACAGGCTTGGTACAGTCGCTTCACCTCCTACTTGGTCTCCTTCGGCTTCGTCAAGGCCAAATCGGACATGTCCCTGTTCATCCATCGGTGCGGCAATGACACCATCTACCTCCTCCTCTACATCGACGACATCATGCTCACAGTGTCCAGTGTTGCCCTCCTTCGGCGCACGATCGCTGCCCTGAGGCGCAAGTTCGCGATGAAGGACTTGGGTCCACTCCACTTCCTCGGGGTCACTGTGGAGCAGTGCCTCTAGGGACTCTTCCTTCACCAGCACTAGTATGCCATCAACATCCTAGAGCAGACCAACATGTCCGATTGCAAGCCCTGCTCCACACCTGTTTTCGCTCAGGCAAAGATCTCTGATGTCTCCTATGTAACGGTCTATTAGAGCCTCGCCAGGGCCCTCCAGTACCTCACCTTCACCTGACCCGACATCGCCTTTGTGGTCCAACAGATATGCTTTCACATGCACACACCACAGGAGCCCCACTTCACCGCTACCAAGCGGATTCTTTGCTACCTCCGCGGCACCCTCGACTACAGTCTGCTTCTTCGACCTTCTCCGAACTTCTGAACTGATCGTCTACACCGATGTTGACTAGGTTGGCTGACTCGATACGTGCCGGTCAACCTTTGGTTACATCGTGTTCTAAGGCGACAACCTCATCACCTGGTCGTCGAAGCGACAGCCCATCATCTCCCGCTCCAGCGCCAAGGTGGAGTATCGTGTTTCGGCCAACAGCGTGGCCGAGACCTCCTGGCTCTGTCAACTTTTTCATGAGCTCCACAACCCCCTCGCGCGTGTCGCCCTTGTCTACTGCGACAACTTCAGTACGGTCTACCTCTCCACCAACCCTGTGCAGGATCAGTGCACAAAGCACATGGAGATCTACCTCCACTTCGTCAGCGAGTGTGTCACTGTCGGCGATGTCCGTGTTCTCTGTATCCCGACCACTTCGCAATTCGCTGACATCTTCACCAAGGGGGTTCCTTCTACCATTTTCACCGAGTTCCAGTCCAGTCTCAACATCTGTACAGGATAGAGTTGTGACTGTGGAGGGTGTTAGTGTATCGTTTTCTGTTATTGTGCATACACTATTGTAATGGGCATTGGCCCACTAAACTCTGTTATATTAATGCACTCCCAACGTTGACTAGGGTTAAGGTTTCTGTTCTTCCAATAGATATAACATACTTATTCCACTAGATCCACACATATCCAATGTATAGTTTATAGGAAGTTGGAACGACACAATTTCATAGAAGGAATATATACCTGGATGAAATGGAAGAAACTGGGGAATGGACCATAGTTCAGGGAAAATTGGATTATTTCCTGACCAATCAAACAATCCAAGTACCTTCAATTGATACAAAAGCAAATGAAGTGTCAATGAAACTAGAATGGAGAATCATATCTTATAAATGAGAAACATGCTATATTTTTATTTTTCCCCAAATAAGAATCCTAATATGCATGTATGCAAAACTAAGACACATGTATGGATTGCGAAGAATACCGAAAGCCATATCTTTCCCCACTGAGGAATCAAGGTTGCACCACCATGGGATAGAATCCAAGCACGCCCTTTAGCCAACACACCATTGTTGGCATATGGCTCCTCACCGAGAAGCCTCAAGGTGATGTAGTTTGAGCATGTGCCAAACATGGTGCTCGAACCTAGGATAAGTGTGCCCCATCCACCATCTTCGTTCTAGACATTGTTTATTCAAGGAGTAAGAAAATTGTTAACTAATCACCTTATATACATCCAAAGTGAACATTTTGGTGCAAATTGACCTTGTCTCCAACAAGACCTTAATGAGCGAGATAATCCAAGAGAACTATGACATGCCTGGTGGTTGTAGATGTAGCGGCAAATCTCATGCCGATGTTCTGGTGATATGACAACATTCAGTGATCCAGTGACATACAAGGCAAATATCTGCATATGAAGGTGCAAATTTGTTATATCTATATAAGTACGCAGAAAGGAATCAAAATACTTAGCTAAGCAAGGGGAGAAAACAGGCAACGCCGCTTTGTGGAGAAATAAGGCGCACCAAACCAGGCATGATGAACATAATCCCGCTGAAATCACCAGGCCAGTGCCCATCGCTGGCTTGCAGTGAAGAGAACTGGTCCAGAGCCGACCTCAAGGAGCTCAGTACAATTTCTTCTGTGACGTGCTCATCCTCCCCAAGCTTGATGCGTGGCAGATCACGACGTTGAGATCGGTTCTGCTTTGCGCACTACAACAAAGGATCGATTTTGATTAGCTAGCTGCTAAAATGTTTGACGTAATTTAAGCACAACTGTATTTTTTTCAAAAAAAAAAGAGTATGAACATATGAGATAATTGGTGGTAGGAAGAGCTGCTCTCCAAGATGAAATAAACAAAAATAAAAAGCGTGAGGGTTGGAATGAAAACATCGGCCCTTCAACTTCCTGCGCTCTCATCCATCCACTTCCAGGAAGCTCCCGCCACTGTGGACGCCATCGCCAACGCTGTCTCCTCTGTCGCAGCAAGGCTCCCACCCCGGCGATGCATCCTCCGCCACGGCGCCACCGCCGCTGGCCGAAGCCCACCTCCATTGCGCTGTTCCGTAGGCTCATTAGTCCAGCAACGCGATCGACAACTATCTGGTGGGCCTTGGACCCTGGATAATCCAACGCAAATGGAGCCTAATATTTTTGTTAGAAAAAGGCCTCAGCTACCTCAGTCGTCCGATTTTACTTCTTGAATACAAATCACATTTACCCTCGCTCAACATTTTTTTCATCTTCAATTGTTCTAATGATGGCTTTTCACATCAGAGGGGTACATCCTGTTTAGTAGAAAGTTCGGTTAAATCGCACTAGAAATATTTTAAAAATATATCTCAAAATTCGTAAACAAAATTCCATCTTACTATTTGTATAAGTAAGAATAACGCAATTAGAAATACTAATATCTTTTGTCATCTTAGAAAAAATTTTATCTTCGAAAATTTTAAACGAATTTATTTTTCTAAAATCATTTTTGTCTTATGGTGCCTAACTTAAAATTATTTCTAGAGATAAAATCAAACTACTCAATATATTTGTATATATTTTACAAACTAATAAATTTAAAGTTATAATACAATGAATTGTGAAGCGTGTCACGGCAAAAAAAATATATAGATAGCGGCACACCCTCTATAATCATAATGTTTGTATAGATAATCAAGTGACACGAATATGAATGAGTGACTGAACAGTACTATCTCCGTCCAAAATAGTATTTATTTTATCTCTTGATTTTTATATCTATATTTAAATAAATAATGATGCGTCTAGACATTCTCATGCATCAAATTTTATAAATCTATTAATTCTTGAAAACAAATTTCAATTTGGGACAAACGGGTATTAAAGGTATGTTTGGTTTAGTTATAGATTTCTAAAAATATGATTCTAGCTGTGAGCTGACAATTATGAAAAACTGAAATTTGTTTGGTTTAAACAACTATCAACTACAAATTTTGATAAACAATGATAGTTTGTAACGTGAATGACAGAAATCTAAAAAATCTAGAGTATGAGGTAATTTTGAATTGAACTAGAGAAATCTATAGAATGCCAAGAATCTACTGTACTATTATACCTGATTGGTTGAGATTATATATTTTTTTGCAACGAATATAGTTTAGGAAGCTGAATTAAACCCATCCTAAGTGTGGTTAATCATATGCAAGCGGTGTGACAGTTGACGACGCTTGTGAATGTGTGGTTAGCTAGAGGCTTTATTTGAAACTAATAGTTAGTAATTAAAATTAATCGAGAGGTTTAAAAGTGTCAACTTATAGACCAACTAATTATTAGTTATACCCCTCAAATAGCCATTAGTTGTTACCTATCTCAATATAGCTATAATCGACTAACAACTTATTAAGTGGTTAATAATTAGCTCTAAAGATTTGGATCAAATCTTGAGTTTAGCATGGCACCGTAAACGCTCCGGTCTCCTAATTTTAGGGGAGATTTCTTCCCTACCTTTTCTAATAACGTCCTCTGAATATAGAGGATGTTCCTTCATCATATATCATATATATAGAGAGTTTCTTTCTTCTTTTTCTCTATCTATTTTAATATTTTAAACAATAGATTAAGTAAAACTAAAATATATATAAGACGTAGAGGATATAATAGTGTGTATAAAAATCTAGAGCAAAATATGTTTACTCACCGCTAGACGCCACACCAGCAAATATAAGTTTTTGTGCCGGTTATTATTTAACTTTTTTGAATAAATTATAAAAAGTATTAGCAATGTTTATGACTCTAAGGAAGTGTATTATAAAAGTATATTCAATAATTTATCTAATATTATTAATTAAACACCATAAATATCAATATTTAAATATATTTAAATACAATTTAAAACATTTGACTTTCTTTAAGAATCGACAATGACATATTTATCTTTACTAATATAAAACAGTTTTTTGTCATGTGTCACTTCCAGGGAGCAAAGCGAGAGAATAATTTTTTTCCTCCATGCGAAATATTAAAAAATAGGGTGATGGAGATTCAAACTTTCTCCCTTGGTTTCGAAGAGCTCAACTCTCATGCCCATTTGTAATATATAAAGGAGAGATATTGTAAATATGTATATATTAATAATTTAAAAATAAAAAATATAATTACATTTAAATAAGTATTTTATTTATATAAGGTCTATCTATATAATATAGACTAGTTTGATTTTATGAAAGAATGAGTATAAGGTACCGTAGTGGTATAGCACAAGGACACTTCTAGCAATGGACGGATGGGTAGTGGCGAAGCTAGAGTAAATTAGTAGAGAGCACAAGGAGAGTTCTAGTAGTGGACGGATGGGCAGTGGCGAAGCTAGAATAAATTAGTAGAGAGTGCATATATTTAAAGGATTTATGGTAATAATTTATAGGTCGTGCATATATGGTGAAAATCTAGTCTAAATTACTAGTTTTACAGTTTTTTCGTGGGTGCATCCTAACTTCGCCCCTATGGGTGGGGCTCTAGCCTCTCTACCCTCCCGAGTTTATAGAGATCCATTAGACCGAGTTTATAGAGATTCATTAGAGATTCATCGAAACTGTTATGTTTTTTGTCGTTTATCGATGTTTTAATGTAATACAACACAATTGCGATGTTTTTATTATAACACTATTTCAAACTATAATTTCTATTGTGAGTTTTAGTAAGATTATATCAATGTAGCAGGCTTAATTTAGCCCTTATGAGATTTGTTTTTTTTTTGCTCTGTCCATCATGTTTGAATAATCATAATAGTATATACCTGCATGCGCATGAGGAGGTCAGCCGACTCTCTCCTCTGGAAGCGGTGGTCGGAGAACTCCTGGCGTACCCTCTCTACCTCGTCGCGCTCCTCCGGCGTACCGAGGTCAGGGTCGAACTCCCACACCGCCCGCCCCACGAAGCCGTTCGTCGAGCGCAGCCACGGGCCGCCGCCCTCGGCCACCGTCAGCCTCCACATGCTGGCTATCTAGCTAGTATAGCGAGTAGTGCTGGCTGCTACTAGCTAGTGTCAAGATCTCGACGACGGCCATCCGCAAGATCGTCACAGCACTGTGGTCTGCATCTATTTAAAGACTAGCTAGTACCCCACGTTTCTGCAATGCTGCTCGCTTCTTTCTTTTCCCCGGCCAGCCGGGATCCATGTGTCTCGTGTCTTGTCTGTCCCCCGTCGTACCACGACGTCCGTGCAATGGCCAATAGTGGTGCGTCGCCAAAACATGGAGCGTCGGCCCTGCCGTCGGTGTCAAGAATTACTAAAGGTTGGTTGCCGGCCTGTAGGTTGGCCGTCGCCGACCATTCAATTCTTCATATTACTCACTCTCCCTCGCTGACCGATGAACGAGAAGACGGCGACGGCGAGTTGCCGGTGTACGTTCATGACCTGTATCCACCGAATAAATTTATTTTAGATGATGGAAAAATGTTCCGGCTAGCTTCCGACCTGTCCGTAGAAAAGGTCTCAGACCACCATTATTACAGACCTCATACTTGATGGAAACAAATCATCTTAGCAAGATAGACGAAACACAAAAGGCCATTCATGTGAAGCAAAAAAACAAGTCCATTACTGGCAAGCTTGAACTAACTACTTTCTTTGCTCATCCATGTGCTGCAACTGGGTCCAGAATCATAGCCAGTGTGTCCCCCTGCAAGTAAGATTTTGGTTTCCTCTTGTCAAATATAGAGTCATTCCTTGTGAGCCAAATCATTCAGCAAAGAGAACTCGCTCCTGTTAGTAACATAGAATTACTTATGTGACCCCCCTTGCTCTAGCCAGTTATTTAATAAATGAGCACAACTCGTAGGTGGGGGATCCCAAAGACAATATAAACCGCACGCAATCAAAAAATAAGTGTTGGATAGATTCTGGCCTACTACAAAATTCACAAGCCTTGCTACCATTCCAATTCCTTTTTGCTAAATTATTTTCAGTTAGAATAACTCCCCCTTTTCGAGAACCACAAGAAAACTTTAATTTTTACGGGAATTTTCACACGCCAAATTCCCCGCGTAACTTTTATGCCACTGTTCATAAGAAAATTATACGTTGAATTCACAGAAAAGAAGGCATTTTTATGCAACCCCAACACAAAAGCAATCCATACCCTCACACATGTCCTAATATCAGACACTCTCGCAACAAGATGGTTCCACTCTCTTAGCTTATTCCCATCTAACGATCTCTTAAAATATACATTTAGTGGGGCCTCATTGAGTACCCCTGCCACTGTCCATGTGTTTGTGTCTAACTATATTAAACAAATTTAGGTACTGGACCCTTAAACTCAAGGTGTCCTAACCACTTCTCCTCCCATAACCTAATCTGGTTACCACTACCTAACTTGAACCTTTCCAGGCCTAGAAAAATATATTTAACGCCCAGTAAGCTCTTCCAGAACTGAGTCATTTGGTTTTTTGAACACTTGGGCCAGAGATTTGTTACTAAGATATTTGTTCCTTAGTAGGTTTTGTCAAATCACATCTTCATTTAGAAGTTTATAGAGCAATTTACTCAAAAGGCATTTATTTTGGATATCCCAATTTTGGACCCCTAATCCCCCTTTTTCTTTAGGTTGACACAACAGATTCCATTTTATCAGCCTCTATTTCTTTTTATGATTATCGTTTTGCCAAAAAAAACTTGACCTATAGTACTCAATTTTCTTAAGGACTCCCTTTGGGACCTAAAAAAGATAGCATAAACATAGGTAGGCTTGATAAGACCGAGTTTAGCAACACCAATCTTTCCCCCTTCCCCAATGAGAGCATCTTGCTTTTCCAACTACTCAGTTTCTTCTCAATCCTTTATTCTAAAAAACTCCAATCCTTATTTGTCAACTTTCTGTAATGCATTACCAGACCTAGGTAATGAAAAGGGTATGCACCTAGCTTAGATGGTTAGAGCTTTGGCCACTGCCGCCACTAGGAGGAGGGTACGCGAAGAGGGACTCAACAAATCCAATACCTATGGGATCAGACCCACTCTCATCCGCTTCGGGCGTAACCTATGCAAGGATGCAAATATCAACATGTTTAATGTAAATATGAACAAGTTAAATGCAAATATCAGCAACTTAAGTATACAAGTGTATAAAATAATCGAGAGTTATCAAACCTACTCTATTTCCAAGTGCAGGTATATGTGTCGGAGGGGTGTTGAGCTATTGAGTCCCCAATCCCTATTTAATGGAAAGTTCAACAAGTTAAGTATACGGTTCATGTTTTGCTACCTCGGGCGTGTTGCCTAAAGTGAATAACTCCCGTCGGCCAGTCAAGCTCAAAATTAATTTTAAATGGTTTGCTTGCTCAATATCGTGGTCTAGAAAAATAATAGTATCATCTACATATTGCAGAATAGACAATCCACCATCTATTAGGTGAGTTACAACCCCTCCCACTTGACCATCCTCTTTGACCCTCTTCAAAATAATGGCTAGCATATCCATGACTATATTAAACAAAATTAGGGATAATGGATCACCTTGTCTAAGTCCTTTCTTAATATGAAAATATGACCTCAACTGATCATTAACCTTTATCCTGACATTTCCACCTTGAATTAAGGATTGAATCCACTTGCACCAAGTTGGATGAAAACCTTTCATTCTCGGTGTCTGTTGTAGTAAATCCCATCTAATGTTATCATAAGCCTTCTCAAAGTCGATCTTAAAAATAATCACACTCTATTTCTTGGAGTGGAGTTCATGTAAGGTCTCATACATGATGATAGCTCCTTCCATTGTATTCCAGCCAGGAAGGAAGGTTGTTTGTGTTGATTTGATGATACATTGGGCAACTTTCACAATTCTATTAGTAACAACTTTAGTGAAGATGTTAAAGCTAACATTCAACAAACAAATTGGTCTATATTGTCAATTTTGCTTTGCATCAGCACTCTCCGGTAACAATAATATTGTACCAAAGTTCAAGCAAAGCATAGGTAATGTACCAGCATGGAAATTCCTAAACAAAGCCATTAGGTCTTCTTTTATCACATTCCAGAAGACTTGATAAAACTATGGTGGAAAACCATCTGGGCCAGGCTCAGTATTATGCTTCGTTTGAAAAATTGCTTCTTTAACCTCCTCTTCAGTAAAAGGTGCCACTAGAAAATCATTTTCATGATCTGTAACTTGAGGAATATTGTTACATCGTGATTCATCCATTGATATCGAGTTGCTTTCTAAAGGCCCAAACAACTTCTTATAATACTTTGTAATATATTTTTTATCTCAATGTACCTAAGAATTAAATTGTCCTCCTGTTCTAGCCGAAAAAATCTAGTTTTCCTATGCTAAAGTTGAAAGTCGCCTAGAGGGGGTGAATAGGGCGAAACTAAAATTTACAAAGTTAATCACAGCTACAAGCCGGGTTAGCGTTAGAAATATAAATGAGTCCGAGAGAGAGAGGGTGAAAAATAAATCGCAAGCAAATAAGGAGTGAGGCACAAGGATTTGTTTTACCGAGGTTCGGTTCTTGCGAACCTACTCCCCGTTGAGGTGGTCACAAAGACCGGGTCTCTTTCAACCCTTTCCCTCTCTCAAACGGTCACTTAGACCGAGTGAGCTTCTCTTCTCAATCACACGGGACACAAGGTCCCCGCAAGGACCACCACACAATTGGTGTCTCTTGCCTTGGTTACAATTGAGTTGATCACAAGAAAGAATGAGAAGGAAAAGAAGCAATCCAAGCGCAAGAGCTCAAATGAACACAAATGTCGCTCTCTCTAGTCACTATTTGATTTGGAGTGATTCCGGACTTGGGAGAGGATTTGATCTCTTTGGTTGTGTCTAGAATTGAATGTTATAGCTCTTGTAATGTGTTGGAAGGTGGAAAACTTGGATGCAATGAATGGTGGGGTGGTTTGGGTATTTATAGCCCCAACCACCTAACTAGCCGTTTAGTGGAGGCTGTTGTCGACGGGCGCACCGGACAGTGTCCGGTGCGCCAGCCACGTCACCCGGCCGTTAGGGTTCGACCGTTGGAGCTCTGACAGGTGGGGTCTTCTGCCTGTCCGGTGGTGCACCGGACAAGTCCTGTAGACTATCCCAGTGCGCCTGTTGCGCGTGCTCTGACCTCTGCGCGCGCAGGCGCGCATTAAATGCGTTGCAGTCGACCGTTGCGCGCGAAGTAGCCGTTGCTCCGCTGACACACCGGACACTGTCCGGTGCATACACCGGACGGTCCGGTGAATTATAGCGGAGCGACCTCCATTTTCCCGAAGGTAGCGAGTTCATCGTCGAGTTCCCTGGTGCACCGGACACTGTCCGGTGCGCCAGACCAGGGTGCCTTTGGGTTGTCTTTAGCTCACTTTGTTTGAACCCTTTCTTGGTCATTTTATTGGTCTATTGTGAACCTTTGGCAAGTGTCCGGTGCACCAGACCAGGGTGCCTTTGGGTTGTCTTTAGCTCACTTTGTTTGAACCCTTTCTTGGTCATTTTATTGGTCTATTGTGAACCTTTGGCACCTGTAAAACTTATAATCTAGAGCAAACTAGTTAGTCCAATTATTTGTGTTGGGCAATTCAACCACCAAAATCAATTAGGAAAAGGTGTAAGCCTATTTCCCTTTCAATCTCCCCCTTTTTGGTGATTGATGCCAACACAAACCAAAGCAAATATAGAAGTGCAGAATTGAACTAGTTTGCATAATGCAAGTGCAAAGTGAAAGTTCCCTTTGACCCGGGAACAGGATCTGGATGTCGCCTAGAGGGGGGGTGAATAGGCGAATAAAACTTATCACTTTATGAAACTTAAATTCTTACTCTACTCGAAGACTTAGTACGCAGTGGAGTGAGAAGACCCTTCGAGTAGGTTGTAGCGGAATAGAAGATCCTGTCTCAAAATGTCCTGCACTTCAAATAAAGCTTACACCACAGATAAGTATTGAAGTGCAGATATAAAGGCGAGTAAGACAGAGAGTCAGGATACAATACAAAACAGAGCACACAGACGCAAGGATTTATCCCGAGGTTCGGCCAAGCCTGAAATGCTTGCCTAGTCCTCGTTGGAGTTAGCCACACCTGGGCTTGGAGTCTATTTCTGAAAGGGAAATGTGCCCTTGGGCCATTTCTAAGTGTTTTAGTGATTTAGTGTCCAACACAAGTGCCGAAGTGTAAAGAGGTGGACAAAGTACAAATCAAGGATAAAGGTATGTTTCTTAGACTTAGTACATTGTTTTATGGACTAATGTATTGTGTCTAAGTGCTGGAAACAGGAAAAATCCAATTGGAAATGTCTTGGCTCGAGCAGCCAAGAATCTGCTGAGTCTAGGAGCACCGGACTGTCCGGTGGTGCACCGGACAGTGTCCGGTGCGCCAGGCTGGTTCGAGCGAACTGGCCGCTCTCGGGAATTCATCGGCGACGTACGGCTAAAATTCACCGGACTGTCCGGTGTGCACCGGACTGTCCGGTGAGCCAACGGTCGGCCGGGCCAACGGTCGGCCGCGCAATCTGCGTGGGACACGTGGCCGAGCCAACGGCTAGAAGATGGCACCGGACTGTCCGGTGTGCACCGGACATGTCCGGTGCGCCAACGGCTCTCAGGCTGCCAACGGTCGGCTTCGCTATTTAAGGAAGGAAATCGGGCACCGGACAGTGTCCGGTGTGCACCGGACTGTCCGGTGCGCCAGACGACAGAAGGCAAGAATTGCCTTCCCTGATTGCTCTCAACGGCTCCTAGCTGCCTTGGGACTATAAAAGGGACTCCTAGGCACATGGAGGAGGACACCAAGCATTCCTACAACATTTCTAAGCACCAAGACATAGATTTCGCGCATTCGTTTCATTGTGATAGCATATAGAGCTCTTGTGGAGTTGTGAACTCATTGAGTCGTGTTGCGAGCTCTTGTTGCGATTTGTGTGCGTGTTGACACTCTGACTCTTGTGTCTTGTGTGCGTTGCTAATCCCTCCCTTGCTCCGTGTTCTTTGTGAGTTTCAAGTGTAAGGGCGAGAGGCTCCAAGTTGTGGAGATTCCTCGCAAACGGGATTGAGAAAAAGCAAACAAAACACCGTGGTATTCAAGTAGGTCTTTGGACCGCTTGAGAGGGGTTGATTGCAACCCTCGTCCGTTGGGACGCCACAACGTGGAGTAGGCAAGCGTTGGTCTTGGCCGAACCATGGGATAACCACCGTGCCATCTCTGTGATTGATCCTTGTTGGTTATTGTGTTTTGTTGAGGATTCCTCTTTAGCAATTGGCAATTATTGTGCTAACAATTAACCAAGTTTTTGTGGCTATAAGTTCTTGAAGTTTTACAGGATCACCTATTCACCCCCCCCCCCCTCTAGGTGCTCTCAATTGGTATCAGAGTCGTTCTCTTCAAGAAAGGGACTAACCGCCCGAAGAGATGGATCCTAAGGGCAAGGGGATGGTGATCAACGACAAGGAGAAGGAGTCCTTCGTCAACGAGCCCAATGATGACAGGCCCACCGACTCAGGCTCGGGCCACAAAAGAAAAGACGGGAGGAAGAAGAAGACAAGGCGCATCAAGGAAATTGTCTACTACGACAGCGACGAATCTTCCTCCTCCCAAAAGGACAACGACGACTACGACAGACGAAAGACGGTTAACTCAAACTTTTCTTTCGATTATTCGCGCATTCCGCATAGCTCAAATGCTCAATTGCTCCCCATTCCACTTGGCAAGCCCCCTCACTTTGATGGAGAGGACTACGGATTTTGGAGCCACAAAATGCGTACTCACTTGTTTTCTCTCCATCCAAGCATTTGGGAGATTGTGGAAAGTGGAATGAAATTTGATAGCTCAGATAGCCCTGTGTTTATTAATGAACAGATTCATAAAAATGCACAAGCTACTACTGTGTTGCTAGCCTCTTTGTGCAGGGACGAGTATCACAAGGTGAGCGGCTTGGACAATGCCAAGCAGATCTGGGACACCCTCAAGATCTCTCATGAGGGGAACGACGTCACCTTGCTCACCAAAATGGAGTTGGTGGAGGGCGAGCTTGGAAGGTTCGCGATGATAAGGGGCGAGGAGCCAACTCAAACATACAACCGGCTCAAGACCCTTATCAACAAAATAAGGAGCTACGGAAGCACGCGATGGACGGACCACAACATCGTCCGACTGATGCTAAGGTCCTTTACCGTTCTTGATCCTCATTTGGTGAATAATATTTGTGAGAATCCCAGGTACACCAAAATGTCGCCCGAAGAAGTCCTCGGAAAATTCGTTAGCGGGCGAATGATGATCAAGGAGGCGAGGTACGTGGACGACGCCTTGAATGGTCCGATCAACGAGCCGCAACCCCTTGCTCTCAAGGCAACAAGAAGCAAGGAGGCGCTACCTAGCAAGGTGGCACAGATTGAGGCGGCCGGACTTAATGATGAAGAGATGGCCCTCATCATCAAAAGATTCAAGACGGTGCTTAAGGGTCGCAAGGGACAGCCAAGGGGAAGCGCTCATGCTTCAAATGCGGTAAGCTTGGTCATTTTATTGCTAACTGTCCCGACAATGATAGTGAACAGGACCAAGGGAGCAAGAGGGAGAAGAAGAAGGCATACAAGAAGGCAAAGGGCGAGGCACATCTAGGCAAGGAGTGGGATTCGGATTGCTCCTCCTCCGACTCCGACAATGAAGGACTCGCCGCCACCGCCTTCAACAAGTCATCCCTCTTCCCAAACGAGCGTCACACTTGCCTCATGGCAAGAGAGAAGAAAGTAAGAACTCATGATACTAGTACTTATGCTTCTTCAAGTGAGGATGAGTCTAGTGATGATGATGAGATAGATTACTCATGCTTATTTAAGGGCCTAGATAGAACCAAGGTAGACAAAATTAATGAATTGATTGATGCCTTGAATGATAAGAATATTCTTTTAGAAAAGCAAGAGGATTTGTTGTATGAAGAACATGATAAATTTGTAGAAGCACAAAAGTCTCTTGCTCTAGAAATTAAAAGGAATGAAATACTCTCTAGTGAATTATCTTCTTGTCATGAAACTATTGCTACGTTAAAAGGTTTTAATGATGATTTAAATGCTAAACTAGAAGTAGCTAGTAAATCTAATTCTTGTGTAGAAATTGTTGAAACTTGTAATAGGTGTAAAGATTTTGACATTGATGCTTGTAGTGATCATTTAGTTTCAATTTCCAAATTAAATGAGGAATTAGCTAGTCTTAATGCCCAACTTAAGACTAGCAAGAATGAATTTGACAAGCTAAAATTTGCAAGGGATGCCTACACGACTGGTAGACACCCCTCAATTAAGGATGGACTTGGCTACAAGAGGGAAGCCAAGAACTTGACAAGCCATAAGGCTCCCATCTCCGCCAAGGAGAAAGGGAAGGCCCCTATGGCTAGTAGTGTGCAAAAGAACCATGCCTTTATGTACCATGATAGGAGACAATCTAGAAATGCTTATAGAAGTTGTAATGCATATAATGCCTTTGATTCTCATGCCATGTTTGCTTCTAGTTCTTCTTATGTGCATGATAGAAATGTTGGTAGGAGAAATGTTGTTCATAATATGCCTAGGAGAAATGTTGTTAATGTTCCTAGGAAAGTAAATGAACCTTCTACAATATATCATGCTTTAAATGCTTCATTTGCTATTTGTAGAAAGGATAGGAAGATTGTTGCTAGAAAATTAGGGGCAAGATGCAAGGGAGACAAAACTTGCATTTGGGTCCCTAAGGATATTTGTGCTAACCTTGTAGGACCCAACATGAGTTGGGTACCTAAGACCCAAGCCTAAATTTGCCTTGCAGGTTTATGCATCCGGGGGTTCAAGCTGGATTATTGACAGCGGATGCACAAACCATATGACGGGGGAGAAGAAGATGTTCACCTCCTACGTCAAAAACAAAGATTCCCAAGATTCAATAATATTCGGTGATGGGAATCAAGGCAAGGTAAAAGGGCTAGGTAAAATTGCAATCTCCAATGAGCACTCTATCTCTAATGTGTTTTTAGTAGAGTCTCTTAGATATAATTTACTATCTGTTAGTCAATTATGTAATATGGGATATAATTGTTTATTTACAAATGTAGATGTGTCTGTCTTTAGAAGATGTGATGGTTCACTAGCTTTTAAGGGTGTACTAGACGGCAAACTTTACTTAGTTGATTTTGCAAAAGAAGAGGCCGGTCTAGATGCATGCTTAATGGCTAAGACCTGCATGGGCTGGTTGTGGCATCGCCGCTTAGCACATGTGGGGATGAAGAACCTCCACAAGCTTCTAAAGGGAGAACACGTGATAGGTCTAACCAATGTTCATTTCGAAAAGGATAGACCTTGTGCAGCTTGTCAAGCAGGTAAACAAGTGGGAGGAGCACATCACAGCAAGAATGTGATGACCACGTCAAGACCTCTGGAGCTGCTGCATATGGACCTCTTCGGACCCGTCGCCTATCTGAGCATAGGAGGAAGTAAGTATGGTTTAGTTATTGTTGATGACTTTTCCCGCTTCACTTGGGTGTTCTTTTTGCAGGATAAGTCTGAAACCCAAGGGATCCTCAAGCGCTTCCTCAGGAGAGCTCAAAATGAGTTTGAGCTCAAGGTGAAGAAGATAAGGAGCGACAACTGGTCCGAATTCAAGAATCTTCAAGTGGAGGAGTTCCTTGAGGAGGAGGGGATCAAGCACGAGTTCTCCGCTCCCTACACACCTCAGCAAAATGGTGTGGTAGAGAGGAAGAACAGGACACTCATGGATATGGCGAGGACTATGCTTGGAGAGTTCAAGATCCCCGAGCGCTTTTGGTCGGAAGCCGTAAACACGGCTTGCCACACCATCAACAGGGTCTACCTTCACCGCCTCCTCAAGAAGACCTCATACGAGCTGCTAACTGGTAACAAACCCAATGTATCGTACTTTCGTGTATTTGGGAGTAAATGCTACATTCTAGTGAAGAAGGGTAGGAATTCCAAATTTGCTCCCAAAGTCGTAGAAGGGTTTTTATTAGGTTATGATTCAATACAAAGGCGTATAGGGTCTTCAACAAATCATCGGGTTTGATTGAAGTCTCTAGCGACGTTGTATTTGATGAGACTAATGGCTCTCCAAGAGAGCAAGTTGTTGATCTTGATAATGTAGATGAAGAAGACGTTCCAACGGCCTCAATACGTACCATGGCGATTGGAGATGTACGACCTCAAGAACATTTGGAGCAAGATCAACCGTCTTCCTCAACTATGGTGCATCCCCCAACCCAAGATGACGAACAGGTACCTCAAGTGGAGGTGCATGATCAAGGGGGAGCACAGGATGTTCAAGTTGAAGAGGAAGAAGCACCTCAGGCACCTCCAACCCAAGTTCGAGCGACGATTCAAAGGGATCATCCCGTCGACCAGATATTGGGTGATATTAGCAAGGGAGTAACTACTCGTTCAAGATTAGTTAATTTTTGTGAGCATTACTCTTTTGTCTCTTCTATTGAGCCTTTCAGGGTAGAAGAGGCCTTGCTAGATCCGGACTGGGTGTTGGCCATGCAGGAGGAACTCAACAATTTCAAGCGCAATGAAGTTTGGACACTGGTGCCTCGCCCCAAGCAAAACGTTGTGGGAACCAAGTGGGTGTTCCGCAACAAACAGGACGAGCACGGGGTGGTGACAAGGAACAAGGCTCGGCTTGTGGCAAAAGGTTATGCCCAAGTCGCAGGTTTGGACTTTGAGGAGACTTTTGCTCCCGTGGCTAGGCTAGAATCAATTCGTATCTTGCTAGCATATGCCGCTCACCATTCCTTCAGGTTGTACCAAATGGATGTGAAGAGCGCTTTCCTCAACGGGCCGATCAAAGAGGAGGTGTACGTGGAGCAACCCCCTGGCTTTGAGGATGAATGGTACCCCGACCACGTGTGTAAGCTCTCTAAGGCGCTCTGTGGACTTAAGCAAGCCCCAAGAGCATGGTATGAATGCCTTAGAGACTTTTTAATTGCTAATGCTTTCAAGGTTGGGAAAGCCGATCTAACTCTTTTTACTAAGACTTGCGATGGTGATCTTTTTGTATGCCAAATTTATGTCGATGACATAATATTTGGCTCTACTAACCAAAAGTCTTGTGAAGAGTTTAGCAGGGTGATGACGCAGAAATTCGAGATGTCGATGATGGGCGAGTTGAACTACTTCCTTGGGTTTCAAGTGAAGCAACTCAAGGACGGCACTTTCATCTCCCAAACGAAGTACACGCAAGACTTGCTAAAGCGGTTTGGGATGAAGGACGCCAAGCCCGCAAAGACGCCGATGGGAACTGACGGACACACCGACCTCAACAAAGGTGGTAAGTCCATTGATCAAAAAGCATACCGGTCCATGATAGGTTCTTTGCTTTATTTATGTGCTAGTAGACCGGATATTATGCTTAGCGTATGCATGTGTGCTAGATTTCAATCCGATCCTAAGGAGTGTCACTTAGTGGCTGTGAAGCAAATTCTTAGATATTTAGTCGCTACGCCTTGCTTCGGGATCTGGTATCCAAAGGGGTCTAACTTTGACTTAATTGGGTACTCGGATTCCGACTATGCTGGATGTAAGGTCGATAGGAAGAGTACATCGGGGACGTGCCAATTCTTAGGAAGGTCCCTGGTGTCATGGAACTCTAAGAAACAAACCTCCGTTGCCCTATCCACCGCTGAGGCCGAGTACGTTGCCGCAGGACAGTGTTGCGCGCAACTGCTTTGGATGAGGCAAACCCTCCGGGACTTTGGCTACAATCTGAGCAAAGTCCCACTTCTATGTGACAATGAGAGTGCTATCCGAATAGCGGAAAATCCTATTGAGCACAGCCGCACAAAGCACATTGACATCCGGCATCACTTTTTGAGAGACCACCAGCAAAAGGGAGATATCGAAGTGTTTCATGTTAGCACCGAGAACCAGCTAGCCGATATCTTTACCAAGCCTCTAGATGAGAAGACCTTTTGCAGGCTGCGTAGTGAGCTCAATATCTTAGATTCGCGGAACTTGGATTGAATTGTAGCATATATGTGTTTATGCCTTTGATCATGTTCATTCTGCATTTTGTTGCTTATTGTGGTGCTCAAGTTATACAAACACTCCCTGGACCTCACAAGTCCTTTTTGCAAGTGATGCACATATTTAGGGGGAGCTGTGCTACAACTTGACCCTTTGAGACTAACCATGTACTTGAGTTTGGTTGTTTTAGTCTCCAAGGAGAATTGAAAGGGAAAAGGTGGACTTGGACCATGCAAGACTTCCACTGCACTCCGATGAGAAAGAGTAACTTTTCCAAGTTCATCTTTATACTCCTATTGCCTTTGTGTTCTTATTTGAAAATTTTGGTGAGGCAATGGGGTTAAAGGGCCAAGATTGATCCCGTTTTGGTGCTTGATGCCAAAGGGGGAGAAAATAAAGGCCAAAGCAATAAATGGATCAGCTACCACTTGAGAAATTTTGAAAATAGTATATTAGAGCTTTTGGTTTGTCAAAACTCTTTTATTGTCTTTTATGTCAAAAGTTGGCCTCTTGTGGGGAGAAGTGTTGATTATGGGAAAAAGGGGGAGTTTTTGAAATCCTTGATCAAATTTCTTTGGAAAACCTCTCTTTATGTCTCTACAAGTGGTTTTGACTTAGAGATAGGAATTTGAGTTTGATTTGCAAAAACAAACCAAGTGGTGGCATAGAGTGATCCATATATGTCAAATTGAATCAAAACAATTCTGAGTTCTAATTTAAATTGTTTTTGTACTTGTTTTACTTGCTTTATGTTGTGTTGGCATAAATCACCAAAAAGGGGGAGATTGAAAGGGAAATGTGCCCTTGGGCCATTTCTAAGTGTTTTGGTGATTTAGTGTCCAACACAAGTGCCTAAGTGTAAAGAGGTGGACAAAGTACAAATCAAGGATAAAGGTATGTTTCTCAGACTTAGTACATTGTTTTATGGACTAATGTATTGTGTCTAAGTGCTGGAAACAGGAAAAATCCAATTGGAAATGTCTTGGCTCGAGCAGCCAAGAATCTGCTGAGTCTGGTAGCACCGGACTGTCCGGTGGTGCACCGGACAGTGTCCGGTGCGCCAGGCTGGTTCGAGCGAACTGGCCGCTCTCGGGAATTCATCGGCGACGTACGGCTAAAATTCACCGGACTGTCCGGTGTGCACCGGACTGTCCGGTGAGCCAACGGTCGGCCGGGCCAACGGTCGGCCGCGCAATCTGCGTGGGACACGTGGCCGAGCCAACGGCTAGAAGATGGCACCGGACTGTCCGGTGCGCCAACGGCTCTCAGGCTGCCAACGGTCGGCTTCGCTATTTAAGGAAGGAATTCGGGCACCGGACAGTGTCCGGTGTGCACCGGACTGTCCGGTGCGCCAGACGACAGAAGGCAAGAATTGCCTTCCCTGATTGCTCTCAACGGCTTCTAGCTGCCTTGGGACTATAAAAGGGACTCCTAGGCGCATGGAGGAGGACACCAAGCATTCCTACAACATTTCTAAGCACCAAGACATAGATTTCGCGCATTCGTTTCATTGTGATAGCATATAGAGCTCTTGTGGAGTTGTGAACTCATTGAGTCGTGTTGCGAGCTCTTGTTGCGATTTGTGTGCGTGTTGACACTCTGACTCTTGTGTCTTGTGTGCGTTGCTAATCCCTCCCTTGCTCCGTGTTCTTTGTGAGTTTCAAGTGTAAGGGCGAGAGGCTCCAAGTTGTGGAGATTCCTCGCAAACGGGATTGAGAAAAAGCAAACAAAACACCGTGGTATTCAAGTAGGTCTTTGGACCGCTTGAGAGGGGTTGATTGCAACCCTCGTCCGTTGGGACGCCACAACGTGGAGTAGGCAAGCATTGGTCTTGGCCGAACCACGGGATAACCACCGTGCCATCTCTGTGATTGATCCTTGTTGGTTATTGTGTTTTGTTGAGGATTCCTCTTTAGCCACTTGGCAATTATTGTGCTAACAATTAACCAAGTTTTTGTGGCTATAAGTTCTTGAAGTTTTACAGGATCACCTATTCACCCCCCTCTAGGTGCTCTCAATTTCAACACCTTCCTCCGCTTGCTCAGATCTGTCAGTATGACAGATAGAGACTTTCACTATGTTGAGTTGGGTTACAACAAAACCGCGGCTGCTTACAAACTTCTTGGCAGCACCCTGGCAGAGTAACGATACGCTCAAGACCTTGCTCTAGCTCTTAGCAGCACTTCTCCACTCTCTAAAGGCTTATAGCTTTGCCTTCTACACGAACTAGAGAGATACACACAAGAGGGAGAGTGAGAATTGATTCGAGTGATGTCTACACTTGTTTGCTACACTTGTTTTTTGCTTGAGGCGCCTAGGGGTCCCTTTTATAGGCACAAGGAGCCTAGGAGCCGTTGGAAGCAATCCAGGAAGGCAAATCTTGCCTTCTGTCGGGTGGCGCACCGGACAGTCCGGTGCACCACCGGACACTGTCCGGTGCCCGATTCCCTTCCATATCTGGCGCAGACGACCGTTGCAGGCTTCGAGCCGTTGGCGCACCGGACACTGTCCGGTGCACACCGGACAGTCCGGTGCCCCCATCTGACCGTTGGCTCGGCCACGCATCATGCGCGGATTGCGCGGCCGACTGTTGGCCCAGCCGACCGTTGGCTCACCGGACAGTCCGGTGCACCACCGGACAGTCCGGTGAATTATAGCCGTACGCCGTCGGCTACTCCCGAGAGTGGCCTGTTCACCAGAGTTCAGCCTGGCGCACCGGACACTGTCCGGTGTGCCAGACCGAGCTGAGTCTTGGCTGTACAAGCCTTTTGCACCTCTTTTCTTTTCTTCTTTTCTCTGTTTCTAATACTTAGACAAATATGTTAGTACACATAAACCAATGTACTAAGTCTAGAAACATACCTTCTCTTGGATTTTCACCTCTCTATCATTTGACATGTTACAGATTGATGTTGGACTCCTAAATCATCAAGTCAGCTTAACTTGATCTAGACTAACATTTCTGAGCTCCAACATCCTGCAAAGGTCACATAGAATATCTCCAAACATAGGAACAACCCAAACTAAAGGTCAGAGTGCACTTAGCTCTTTTGGACTGCTTCTAGTTCTGTTTTTGACATTTGTTCTCGTTCTAGTGACCTTGATCTCCTTCTTAGAGCTTGGTCTTGAGCCTTATGACTTACACCACATAACTATAGACATTTCCTCATTGGTTGTAAGTCACGTCCTTATGTAGTGATCCTTGATGTGCCGTAGCTCTTCTCAACTTGATCACCCTTGACTTTGCAAGCCTTCTTCTTCACCCTTGGCTTTGGGTTCCTCAGCCTCTTTGACCTTCTCCCGTGCACTTGGTACCTCGAAGCTTTTCTTGCCTCCGTCCTTGGCTTGATCAGTTGTCTTCCGAGCTACGCACCTGAGTCTCACTTTATGCAATGTCCATCTTTCTTGTGATGTCCATCATGTATCCATAATCCAGTTCTTGGACCATCATAATTGTTCACTTGTGTTGAACCATGTTAGCTTTACCTTAAGCACCTGTTCAACACTTAGTACACTTGTTAGTCCTCTAATTGAGTTGTCATCCAAACACCAAAACTCACAAGAGAGCTTTCACAAAGGTTGCTTGGAATGAAACCAATAAATATTACTTACTAGATGCGCATGGATGGCTTTTCTTCTTATTAACATTTTGGACCACGCTTGCACCACATGTTTTGTTTTGCAAAAATATTTTGGAAATTCTTTTCAAAGTTCTTTTGCAAATAGTCAAAGATAAATGAATAAGATTCTGAGAAGCATTTTCAAGTTTTGAAATTTTCTCCCCCTGTTTCAAATGCTTTTCCTTTGACTAAACAAAACTCCCCCTTAATGAAATCCTCCTCTTAGTGTTCAAGAGGGTTTTAGTTATTAATTTTGAAGAGGGTATACCAATTTGAAATTATATCAAAATAAGATATCAATTGAAAAACTTCTTTTAATACCAATTAAAAACTTCATTTTTTGAAATTGGTGGTGGTGCGATCCTTTTGCTTTGGGCTAATACTTTCTCCCCCTTTGGCATGAATCGCTGAAAGGGAAATAGGCTTACACCTTTTCCTAAATAGATTTTGGTGGTTGAATTGCCCAACACAAATAATTGGACTAACTAGTTTGCTCTAGTCTATAAGTTTTACAGGTGCCAAAGGTTCACAATAGACCAATAAAAAGACCAAGAAAGGGTTCAAACAAAGAGAGCAAAAGAAATCCCAAAGGCACCCTGCTCTGGCGCACCAGACTGTCTGGTGTGCCACCGGACAGTGTCCGATGCACCAAGGAACTCGAAGCTGAACTCGTCACCTTCGGGAAAATCAGAGGGCGCTCCGCTATAATTCACCGGACCGTCCGGTGACACACCGGACAGTGTCCGGTGGTGCACCGGACTGTCCGGTGTGCCAGCGGAGCAATGGCTATTTCAAGCGCAACGGTCGACTGCAACGCATTAAATGCGCGCCAGCGCGCGCAGAGGTCAGAGCACGCGCAGTTGGCGCACCGGACAGTCTATAGGACCTGTCCGGTGCACCACCGGACAGCCCAGAGGCCCCACAAGTCAGAGCTCCAACGGTCGAACCCTAACGGCCGGGTGACGTGGCTGGCGCACCGGACAGTGTCCGGTGGCGCACCGGACTGTCCGGTGCGCCCGTCGACAGCAGCCTCCACCAAACGGCTAGTTTGGTGGTTGGGGCTATAAATACCCCAACCACCCCACATTCAATGGCATCCAAGTTTCTACACTTCTACACCTTACAAGAGCTATAGCATTCATTACAAGACACACCAAAGAGATCAAATCCTCTCCCAACTCCACACAAAGCTTTAGTGATTAGAGAGAGTGATTTGTCGTGTTCATTTAAGCTCTTGTGCTTGGATTGCTTCTTTTCTTTCTCATTCTTCTTGTGATCAAACTCAATTGTAACCAACGCAAGAGACACCAATTGTGTGGTGGTCCTTACGTGGACTTTGTGTCCCGTGTGATTGAGAAGAGAAGCTCACTCGGTCTAAGTGACCGTTTGAGAGAGGGAAAGGGTTGAAAGAGACCCGGTCTTTGTGACCACCTCAATGGGGAGTAGGTTTGCAAGAACCGAACCTCGGTAAAACAAATCCTCGTGTCTCACTCCTCATTTGCTTGCGATTTGTTTTTTCACCCTCTCTCTCGGACTCGATTATATTTCTAACGCTAACCCGACTTGTAGTTGTGATTAATTTTGTAAATTTCAGTTTCGCCCTATTCACCCCCCTCTAGGCGACTTTCAATTGGTATCAAAGCCCGGTGCTTCATTAGAGCCTAACCGCTCGAAGTGATGTCGGAAGATCACGCCAAGAAGGAGATGGGAACCGGCGAGAAGCCCATTACAAGCCACGGGGAGGCTTCATCGGGAGAGTCCCGCAACAAAGGGAAGGGGAAGGAGAAGAAATCCCCTTCACACAAGTCGCATCGAAGTGGCGATAAGAAAAAGAAGATGAGGAAGGTGGTCTACTATGAGAACGACTCTTCATCACCATCAACCTCCGGCTCCGACGCGCCGTCCGTAACTTCTAAGCACCAAGAGCGCAAGAAGTATAGTAAGATCCCTCTACGCTACCCTCGCATTCCTCGACATACTCCATTACTTTCCGTTCCATTAGGCAAGTCGCCAACCTTTGACGGTGAAGATTATGCTAGGTGGAGTGATTTGATGAAATATCACCTAACCTCACTCCACAAAAGTATATGGGATGTTGTTGAGTTTGGAGTACAGGTACCTTCCGTAGGGGATAAAGATTACGATGAGGATGAGGTGGCCCAAATCGAGCACTTCAACTCCCAAGCCACCACTATACTCCTCCAATCTCTAAGCCGTGAGGAGTATAACAAGGTGCAAGGATTAAAGAACGCCAAAGAAGTTTGGGACGTGCTCAAAACCGCGCACGAAGGAGATGAGGTGACCAAGATCACCAAGCGGGAAACGATCGAGGGGGAGCTCGGTCGCTTCATGCTTCACCAAGGGGAGGATCCGCAAGCTATGTACAACCGCTTGAAGACCTTGGTGAACCAAGTGCGCAACCTCAGGAGCGCAAAATGGGATGACCATGAGACGGTCAAGGTTATTCTTAGATCCCTCGTTTTTCTTAACCCTACGCAAGTTCAATTAATTCGAGGTGATCCTAGATACAAGCTAATGTCTCCCGAGGAGGTTATAGGAAAATTTGTGAGCTTTGAGCTAATGATTAAAGGCTCAAAGAAGATCATCGAGCAAGGCACATCCTCCACGCCCGAGTCACAACCCGTCGCATTCAAGGAGAAGAAGGAAGAGTCTACACCAAGTAGGCTCCCCATTGACGCCTCAAAGCTCAACAATGAAGAGATGGCTTTAATCATCAAAAGCTTTTGATAAATCCTCAAGCAAAGGAGGCAGAAGGACTACAAACCCCGCTCCAAGAAGGTTTGTTACAAGTGTGGTAAGCCCGGTCACTTTATAGCGAAATGTCCTATTTCTAGTGACAGTGACAGGGGCGACGACAAGAAAGGAAGAAGAAAGGAAAAGAGGAGGTACCACAAGAAGAAGGGCGGCGATGCCCATGTGTGCCGCGAGTGGGACTCCGACGAGAGCTCCACCGACTCCTCCTCCGATGAGGACGCCGCCAACATCGCCGTCACCAAGGGACTCCTCTTCCCCAACGTCGGCCACAAGTGCCTCATGGCAAAGGACGGCAAAAGGAAGAAGGTAAAATCTAAATCCTCCACCAAATATGAATCCTCTAGTGATGATAATGCTAGTGATGAGGAGGAAAATTTACGTACCCTTTTTGCCAACCTCAACATGCAACAAAAAGAAAAACTAAATGAACTAATTAGTGTCATCCATGAGAAGGATGAACTCTTGGACACCCAAGAGGACTTCCTAATCAAGGAAAACAAAAAGCATGTTAAGGTTAAAAATGCTTATGCTCTAGAAGTTGAAAATGTGAGAAATTAACTAGTGAGCTAAGCACATGCCATGATTTAATTGCCAACCTTAGAAATGAAAATGCTAGTTTAAATGCTAAGGTTGATTCAAATGTTTGTGATGCTTCAATTCCCAATCTTAGAAATGATAATATTGATTTGCTTGCTAAGATTGAAGAATTGAATATCTCTCATGCTAGCCTTAGGATTGAAAATGAAAAATTGATTGCTAAGGCCAAAGATTTTGATGTTTGCAATGTTACTATATCTAACCTTAGAAGTGAAAATGAGATATTGCATGCTAAGGTTGTAGAATTAAAATCTTGCGAACCCTCTACATCTACCATTGAGCATGTTACTATTTGCACTAGATGCAGAGATATTAACATTGATGCTATTCATGATCACATGACCTTAATTAAACAACAAAATGATCATATAGCAAAATTAGATGCTAAAATTGCCGAGCATGACTTAGAAAACGAAAAATTTAAATTTGCTAGAAGCATGCTCTATAGTGGGAGACGCCCTGGCATCAAGGACGGCATTGGCTTCCAAAAGGGGGACAATGTCAAACTTAATGCCCCTCCTAAAAGATTGTCTAATTTTGTTAAGGGCAAGGCTCCCATGCCTCAGGATAACGAGGGTTACATTTTATACCCCGCCGGTTATCCTGAGAGCAAAATTAGGAGAATTCACTCTAGGAAGTCTCACTCTGGCCCTAATCATGCTTTTATGTATAAGAGTGAGACATCTAGCTCTAGGCAATCAACCCGTGCTAAATTGCCTAATAGGAAAACTCCTAGTGCATCAAATGATAATGACATTTCATTTAAAACTTTTGATGCATCTTATGTTTTGACTAACAAATCCGGCAAGGTAGTTGCCAAGTTTGTTGGGGGCAAACACAAGGGATCAAAGACTTGTGTTTGGGTACCCAAAGTTCTTGTATCTAATGCCAAAGGACCCAAAACAGTTTGGGTACCTAAAGTCAAGAACTAAACTTGTTTTGTAGGTTTATGCATCCGGGGGCTCAAGTTGGATCATCGATAGCGGGTGCACAAATCACATGACAGGGGAGAAGAAAATGTTCTCCTCTTATGAGAAAAACCAAGATCCCCAACGAGCTATCACATTCGGGGATGGAAACCAAGGTTTGGTCAAAGGATTGGGTAAAATTGTTATATCCCCTGACCATTCCATTTCCAATGTTTTTATTGTTGATTCATTAGATTACAATTTGCTTTCCGTTTCGCAATTATGTCAAATGGGCTACAACTGTCTATTTACTGATGTAGGTGTCACTGTCTTTAGAAGAAGTGATGATTCAGTAGCATTTAAGGGAGTGTTAGAGGGTCAGCTATACTTAGTTGATTTCAATAGAGCTGAACTCGACACTTGCTTAATTGCTAAGACTAACATGGGTTGGCTCTGGCACCGCCGACTAGCCCATGTTGGGATGAAGAATCTTCATAAGCTTCTAAAGGGAGAGCACATTTTAGGATTAACAAATGTTCATTTTGAGAAAGACAGGATTTGTAGCGCATGCCAAGCAGGGAAGCAAGTTGGTGTTCATCATCTGCATAAGAACATCATGACGACTGACAGGCCACTGGAGCTCCTACACATGGACCTGTTCGACCCGATAGCTTACATAAGCATCGACGGGAGTAAGTACTGTCTAGTTATTGTGGATGACTATTCTCGCTTCACTTGGGTGTTCTTTTTGCAGGAAAAATCACAAACCCAAGAGACTTTAAAGGGATTCTTGAGACGAGCTCAAAATGAGTTCGGCTTAAGGATCAAGAAAATTAGAAGCGATAATAGGACAGAGTTCAAGAATTCACAAATTGAAGGCTTCCTTGAGGAGGAGGGCATCAAGCATGAGTTCTCTTCTCCCTACACGCCACAACAAAATGGTGTAGTGGAGAGGAAGAATAGAACTCTATTGGACATGGCAAGAACCATGCTTGATGAGTACAAGACTTCGGATCAGTTTTGGGCCGAGGCGGTCAACACCGCTTGCTACGCCATCAACCGGTTGTATCTACACCGAATCCTCAAGAAGACATCATATGAACTCCTAACCGATAAAAAGCCCAATGTTTCATATTTTAGAGTCTTTGGTAGCAAATGTTTTATTCTTGTTAAAAGAGGTAGAAAATCAAAATTTGCTCCTAAGGCTGTAGAAGGCTTTTTACTAGGATATGATTCAAACACAAGGGCATATAGAGTCTTTAACAAGTCCACTGGACTAGTTGAAGTTTCTTGTGACATTGTGTTTGATGAGACTAACGGCTCTCAAGTAGAGCAAGTTGATCTTGATGAATTAGATGATGAAGAGGCTCCGTGCGTCGCGCTAAGGAACATGTTCATTGGGGATGTGTGTCCTAAGGAATCCGAAGAGCCCATTCAAGCACAAGATCAACCATCCTCCTCAATGCAAGCATCTCCACCAACTCATGATGAGGATGAGGCTCAAGATGATGAAGAGGAAGATCAAGAAGATGAGCCACCTCAAGAAGACGACAATGATCAAGGGGGAGATACAAATGATGAAAACAAGGAGGATGAGCAAGTTGCAAAGCTGCCACACCCAAGAGTCCACCAAGCAATCCAACGAGATCACCCCGTCGACACCATCCTCGGCGACATTCATAAGGGGTAACCACTAGATCTCGTGTTGCACATTTTTGTGAGCATTACTCTTTTGTTTCCTCTATGGAGCCACACAGGGTAGAGGAAGCACTCCAAGATTCGGATTGGGTGGTGGTGATGCAAGAGGAGCTCAACAATTTCACTAGGAACGAGGTATGGCATTTAGTTCCATGTCCTAATCAAAATGTTGTAGGAACCAAATGGGTCTTCCGCAACAAGCAAGATGAGCATGGTGTGGTGACAAGGAACAAAGCCCGACTCGTGGCCAAGGGTTATTCACAAGTTGAAGGTTTGGATTTCAGTGAAACCTATGCACCCGTAGCTAGGCTTGAGTCAATTCGCATATTACTTGCCTATGCTACTTACCATGGCTTTAAGCTTTATCAAATGGACGTGAAAAGTGCCTTCCTCAACGGACCAATCAAGGAAGAGGTCTACGTTGAGCAACCTCCCAGCTTTGAAGATAGTGAGCATCCTAACCATGTCTATAGGCTCTCTAAGGCGCTTTATGGGCTCAAGCAAGCCCCAAGAGCATGGTATGAATGCCTAAGAGATTTCCTTATTGCTAATGGCTTCAAAGTCGGAAAGGCCGATCCTACCTTATTTACTAAAACTCTTGAAAATGATTTGTTTGTATGCCAAATTTATGTTGATGATATTATATTTGGGTCTACTAACGAATCTACTTGTGAAGAATTTAGTAGGATCGTGACACAAAAATTCGAGATGTCAGTGATAGGGGAGTTGAAGTATTTCTTGGGATTTCAAGTAAAGCAACTCCAAGAGGGCACCTTCATTAGCCAAACGAAGTATACTCAAGACATTCTAAACAAGTTTGGAATGAAGGATGCCAAGCCCATCAAGACTCCCATGGGAACCAATGGGCATCTCGACCTCGACACGGAAGGTAAATCCGTCGATCAAAAGGTATACCGGTCGATGATAGGTTCATTACTCTATTTATGTGCATCTCGACCGGACATTATGCTTTCTGTATGCATGTGTGCAAGATTCCAAGCCGGCCCTAAGGAAGCTCGGCCGTAAAACGAATCTTGAGATATTTGGCTTATACTCCTAAGTTTGGGCTTTGGTACCCTCAGGGATCCACATTTGATTTAATTGGTTATTCGGATGCCGATTGGGCGGGGTGTAAAATTAATAGAAAGAGCACATCGGGGACTTGCCAGTTCTTGGGGAGATCCTTGGTATCTTGGGCTTTAAAGAAGCAAAATTCCGTAGCTCTTTCTACCGCCGAAGCCGAGTATATTGCCGCAGGCCATTGTTGCGCGCAATTGCTTTGGATGAGGCAAACCCTTAGGGACTATGGTTACAAATTAACCAAAGTTCCTCTTCTATGTGATAATGAGAGTGCAATCCGCATGGCGGATAATCCCGTTGAGCATAGCCGCACTAAACACATAGCCATTCGGTATCATTTCTTAAGGGATCACCAACAAAAGGGAGATATCGAGATTGCATATGTTAGAACCAAAGAACAATTAGCCGATATCTTTACCAAACCATTGGATGAACAAACTTTTACCAAACTTAGGCATGAGCTAAATATTCTTGATTCTAGGAATTTTTATTGATGTCTTGCATACATAGCTCATATATATACCTTTGATCATCTCTTTCATGTGCTATGACTAATGTGTTCTTTCAAGTCCATTTCATGCTAAGTCATAGATTGAAAGGGAAAAGGAGTCTTCGGCGAAGACAAGGCTTCCACTCCGCTTCATCGACTCATTCATCCTTCGCCGTCGCTCCACCTCTCCAACTTTGGTATAATCTTCACTTCTATACTTCTATCCAAAGGGAGAGAAAGTAGTTAAAAAGGGCTTATATTTCACTCAAATATCCGTTTTTGGCAATTCATGCCAAAGGGGGAGAGAGTATTAGCCCAAAGCAAAAGGACCGCACCACCACCAATTTCAAAAATTTATTTGGTATGGAGTCTATTAATTGGTGAAGTTTTTTCACTTGGTATCTTATTTTGATACAATCTCAAATTCGAACACCCTCTTCAAAATTAATATCTAAAACCCTCTTGAACACTAAGAGGAGGATTTCATTAAGGGGGAGTTTTGTTTAGTCAAAGGAAAAGCATTTGAAACAGGGGGAGAAAATTTCAAAACTTGTAAATGCTTCTCAAAATCTTATTCATTTACCTTTGACTATTTGCAAAAGAACTTTAAAAAGAATTTCCAAAACATTTTGCAAAACAAAACATGTGGTGCAAGCGTGGTCCAAAATGTTAATAAGAAGAAAAGACATCCATGCGCATCTAGTAAGTAATATTTATTGGTTTCATTCCAAGAAACCTTTGCACTTACATTATGCAAACTAGTTCAATTCTGCACTTCTATATTTGCTTTGGTTTGTGTTGGCATCAATCACCAAAAAGGGGGAGATTGAAAGGGAAATATGCTTACACCTTTTCCTAAATAGATTTTGGTGGTTGAATTGCCCAACACAAATAATTGAACTAACTAGTTTGCTCTAGTATATAAGTTTTACAGGTGCCAAAGGTTCACAATAGACCAATAAAAAGACCAAGAAAGGGTTCAAACAAAGAGAGCTAAAGAAATCCCAAAGGCACCCTGGTCTGGCGCACCGGACAGTGTCCAGTGCACCAAGGAACTCGAAGCTGAACTCGTCACCTTCGGGAAAATCAGAGGGCGCTCCGCTATAATTCACCGGACCGTCCGGTGACGCACCGGACAGTGTCCGGTGGCGCACCGGACTGTCCGGTGTGCCAGCAGAGCAACGACTATTTCAAGCGCAACGGTCGACTGCAACGCATTAAATGCGCGTCAGCGCGCGCAGAGGTCAGAGCACGCGCAGTTGGCGCACCGGACAGTCTACAGGACCTGTCCGGTGCACCATCGGACAGCCCAGAGGCCCCACAAGTCAGAGCTCCAACGGTCGAACCCTAACGGCTGGGTGACGTGGCTGGCGCACCGGACAGTGTCCGGTGACGCACCGGACAGTGTCCGGTGCGCCCATCGACAGCAGCCTCCACCAAACGGCTAGTTTGGTGGTTGGGGCTATAAATACCCCAACCACCCCACATTCAATGGCATCCAAGTTTCTACACTTCTACACCTTACAAGAGCTATAGCATTCATTACAAGACACACCAAAGAGATCAAATCCTCTCCCAACTCCACACAAAGCTTTAGTGATTAGAGAGAGTGATTTGTTGTGTTCATTTTAGCTCTTGCGCTTGGATTGCTTCTTTTCTTTCTCATTCTTCTTGTGATCAAACTCAATTGTAACCAAGGCAAGAGACACCAATTGTGTGGTGGTCCTTGTGGGGACTTTGTGTCCTGTGTGATTGAGAAGAGAAGCTCACTCGGTCTAAGTGACCGTTTGAGAGAGGGAAAGGGTTGAAAGAGACCCGGTCTTTGTGACCACCTCAACGGGGAGTAGGTTTGTGAAAGCTCTCTTGTGAGTTTTGGTGTTTGGATGACAACTCAATTAAAGGACTAACAAGTGTACTAAGTGTTGAACAGGTGCTTAAGATAAAGTCTACAAGGTTCAACACAAGTGAACAAATGTGATGGTCCAAGAACTAGATTATGGATACATAATGGACATCACAAGTAAGATGGACATTGCATAATGTGAGACTCGGGTGCGTAGCTCGGAGACAACTGATCAAGCCAAGGACGGAGGCAAGAAGAGCTTCGAGGTACCAAGTGCACGGGAGAAGGTCAAGGAGGCTGAGGAACCCAAAGCCAAGGGTGAAGAAGGAGGCTTGCAAAGTCAAGGGTGATTGAGTTGAGAACAGCTATGGCACATCAAGGATCACTACATAAGGACGTGACTTACAGCCAATGAGGTAACAACTGCAGTTATGTGGTGTAAGTCATAAGGCTCAAGATCAAGCTCTAAGGAGGAATTCAAGGTCACTAGAAGGTGAACAAGTGTCAAAACCAGAACTGGAAGCAGCCCAAAAGAGCTAAGTTCACCTTGATCTTTAGTTTGGGTTGTTCCTATGTTTGGAGATATTCTATGTGACCTTTACAGGATGTTGGAGCCAAGTAATGTCAATCTAGATCAAGTCAAGCCAACTTGATGATTTATGTGTCCAACATCAAAGCTCAAGCATGTGAAATGCTATAGATTTAATGATTAAGAGAAGGTATGTTTCTAGGCCTTAGTACATTGGTTTTGTGTACTAATATACTTGTCTAAGTGTTAGAAACAGAAAGAAGAAGAAAAGAAAAGAGGAGAAAAAGACTTGGCTGAGTGCAGCCAAGACTCAGCTCAGTCTGGCACACCGGACTGTCCGGTGGTGCACCGGACAGTGTCCGGTGCGCCAGGCTGACTCGGCGTGAAGAGGCCGCTCTCGGGAATTCGCCGACGGCGTACGGCTAAAATTCACTGGACTGTCCGGTGTGCACCGGACTGTCCGGTGAGCCAACGGTCGGCCGCGCAATCTGCGCGGGACACGTGGCTGAGCCAACGTCTAGAAGATGGCACCGAACTGTCCGGTGTGCACCGGACATGTCCGGTGCGCCAACGGCTCCCAGATCTGCAACGGTCTGCAACGGTCGGCAGCGCTGTTTAAGGAAAGAAATCGGTCACCGGACAGTGTCCGGTGTGCACCGGACTGTCCGGTGCGCCACCCGACAGAAAGAAAGTATTGCCTTCCAAATGGGATTCCAACGGCTCCTAGGCCCCTTGTGCCTATAAAAGGGACCCCTAGGCGCCTCAAGCAAAATAGAAGTGCAGCCAACAAGTATAGACTTCACTCGAATCAATTCTCGCTCTCCCTCTTGTGTGTAACTCTATAGTTTGTGTAGAAGGCACAGCTATAAGCCTTTAGAGAGAGGAGTAGTGCTGCTAAGTGCTAGAGCAAGGTCTTGAGCGTATCATTACTCTGCCGGGGTGCTGCTAAGAAGTTTGTAAGCAGCCGCGGTTCTGTTGTAACCCCACTCAATAGTGAAAGGCTCTATCTGTCATACTGACAGATCTGAGCAAACGGAGGAAGGAGTTGAAATAGACTCCAATCCCAGGTGTGGCTAACTCCAACGAGGACTAGGCAAGCATTTCAGGCTTGGCCGAACCTCGGGATAAATCCTTGCGTCTGTGTGATCTGTTCTGTATTGTACTCTGACTCTCTGTCTTACTCTCTTATATATCTGCACTTCACTACTTACTTGTGGTACTAGCTTTCCTTGAAGTGCAGGATATTCGTAAAGACAGGAACTTCAATTTCACTGCAACCTACTCGAAGGATTCTTCACTCCACTGCGATCCTGTCTTCGAGTAGAGTAAGATTTAAGTTTTAAAGTGATAATTTTTATTCGCCTATTCACCCCCCCCTCTAGGCGACATCTAGATCCTGTTCCCGGGCCAAAGGGAACTTTCAATTGGTATCAGAGCTAGGCCTCTCCAGTGTGGGCTTAGCCGTCCGGAGATGACGATGTCGTCACAAGAGGTAACTGTAGAACTTCTTTTAGGCGATGGCTCTAATTACAAGTCTTGGTCTGTCTCTATTTATAGTGCTTTCATGAGTGTTGATCCTGATTTGAGACAGGTCTTTAGTAGTAGTATTTTTCCCTCTAATATGAGTAAAAGTCCTTCCAATGAAGAACTAAGATGTCTAACTCTAAATCATCATGCATGCAACATCTTAGTTGATTCTCTATCTAGAGGTGCCTATTTTGCCATCATGAGTAGTGATAGTGATCTATTTGTTGATGCTCATGATTTATGGAATAGAATTAAAGTAAAATATTTTGTGGCAAATTGTACTACTTCTACTCCCTATATTGCTTGTGATACTAACCATTCAAAGGGAGAAGAACAAGAACGATGGCACCCAAACGATGAATCCACCTCACCGACAGGTTTGTCTTCCACTAGTTATAAATGTCTTATTGCTAACAATGATAGTGGAGACGAAAGCGATGATGAGGAGGAATATGAGGATGATAGCGAGGATGAGTCTTCATCACCACTAGGTACATTTTCCTGTATTGCTTCCACTAATAATAATGACAGGGAAAATGAGACCGGTGATGTGGAAGAAGAGGAGATTCGCCGGTTCTACACCCATCTCAACAAAGAAGACAAAGTGCTCTTGGTTAAGTTGTTGAGGAGGAACAAGGAACAAGGCGAGACGCTTCTCAGGCTAGAGGAGACTCTCATCAAAACCAACGACAGCCTGGAGAAGATGACCAAAGAACATGAGGAGCTAAAGTGCTCTCATGATAATTTGGTCCAACGGTATGAATCTATTTTAATAGAGCAAAGAAATAATCATAATGTATTATCTGATGTCGCTCAACTTAAAACTGAGAATTCTATGCTTAAGAGTCAAGTAGAAATGATAAAATTAGAAAAACTTGCTCTAAGTGAAAAATATGATATGCTATCTTATTCTCATAATGAATTAGTTGATGACCATATCATGCTTAATGTTGCTCATGAGGTTGTAATTTCAAACTTAAATTCATGCAAACCTCATTCTCGCACGTGTGCGCATTTGAATTGTATATCACCATGTGCTAACCCCTGTTGCTCAAAAGAAAGCCAATCATTGATTGAGCAACAAGTTTTAGGGTCACAAAAGAAATTCTGTGGGAATAAGAAGCAACGACAACTGAGGAGAAGACGCTTAGCTCAACTCTCTCAAGATATCCACGGGCGCGTGGTGAAGAAGCTTGAGAAAGGAAAAACTGCAGCAAGTGTTAAGCTCAATAAGAAGAATGATCCCAACGCTATAAATGAAGAAATCAACATGAACGAGGAAAAAGGTAAAAATTCAATTAGTCATGTTGTTTGTACTAATCATCTCTCCATGTCCTTCAAGCACAAAAAGGGAAGAGGAAAAAGGAGGTGTTTCAAATGCAAGGAGATAGGCCATCTCATCGCATCCTGTCCGTACAAAGACAAGGATGAAGGGACAAGAAGTTGCCTTGGATGCAACAATAAGGACCACATTATTACTTCATGTCCGGTCATGAAGAATCAAGGATGTGCATCCTCCAAGATGACCCTCACCAAGGAAAATGGCAAACAGCAAGCGTCATGTCAGGTTGAGCGACGCTTCTGCTACAAGTGTGGTGAGCAGGGTCATATATCAAAGGTATGTTACAAAGGTAAGATTCCTAAACAAGTGAATTTGTGTCAATCTTATTCGCGTAGGAGACCCAAATCATACACTTGTGCTAGATCTATAACGAGATCACCTAGAACTAGCACAAAGGCAATTTGGGTACCAAAGGCACATTTACATGATCATTATGTACCCATCCCGAGATGGGTACCAAACTGTGCTAACTAGACCATGCAGGTGCCTTGAGATGGACTGGAGACCATGGGAGAGCTTAAGACGGTTATCTAAAACTCTATGCTTAAGCTGTTAATTGTTTTGGTGTTTATTGTCCCAAGGTTGAATTATTGTGAAACACTAATCCCATGTTCATCTCAAGTGAAATAAGGTGTATAGGTCCTAAATCATTATTGGTGTATCAAGTAAAGGACTTTGATGAGAATTTACACCTTGCTCTCCAAAGGATGGTACCCGTGTGTTTTAAGTACATAATTGCAATTTAGTATTGCTCTTAAGGTGGCTTGTTGTGCTACCTGTCTTTGGAGTAGTTATGCTTTATGATTACCTGTGTTAAATGAATCATAATGATGTTTGCTTAATCATGACTGGTGTTATATAGGATATATCTTTTGAATCATTCATGGGAAGCTATTTCATTTGTTATATCCACAACGATTAACCCTCTTGGTGTATATGGATAAACCTGTAACTTTTTGTAAGTCATGCTATGTGCAAATATGACATTTTGTTTAGTGCATGTTCACATGATTACCCTAGTTTAGTATTGTGTGAATTTCAAATCCATGTCGTGCCCTTTTGAGCTATGAGGTGTGTGAGCAAAAGGAGTCCTGAATTGGTGATAACAAGTGCTCTCATAAAGGCAAAGGTATGGAAAATGAAGCTATGCAATTTCATTAAATACTCTTGAAATTCCATTCATTGTGATCATAGCTATGTTCTTGTCTTTCAATTGGTAATATCTTGGCTTAGGTAATTTATGCCGTTAAAATGTTGTTTCTTTTGTGCACCTAAGAAACCTTCTTAATTATGACATGCTTAGATATTTCGCTTTATATACATGATTGTGTTGATCTTCAATTGGCTTAGGTGCCACTGAGGCGTGCTTTGTTATATTTAGTCAACCTTTCATTTAGCCTTCAACTGGTGTAAAGTGGCTTTTCATTTGATATTCAAATTGGCATCTTTGTGTGATGAAAGGGATAGAGTATGCCTTGACCAAGGTATGTTGTGATCCCCTCTAGTTCTGAGGAAGCTAGAATGTGCAAAGTGCAAGTCATTCAAATACTTGATGCACAACTTGAGGGGGAGCACACATAACTTGTGTCTTTTGAGACTAACTGTTTCTTGAGCAATCTTGTACAGTCTCAAGGTGGAAAAGAGAAGATAAGCAAGAAATGGAGCAATCAGGACTTGGGTACCTTTGTAAGTCAAGAAATTGGTATCTCAAGTTGTGAGTAAGTGCATACTTTTAGATTGCTCATGCTCTATAATATCTGGTGATAATCTATGCTTATTCTTAAATATCATGGAGTCATGATAATAAATGAACTTTGCAAATGGTATCTTTCAATTGGTAGCCGTAATAGTTCATTTCAATTGACATCTCTTGATAATCATGAGAATAGAAGTTTCTTCTTGTGCCCAATACTATAACTTGTTCTAAGTTTGGTGTCTTAGCAACAAGAAAAAGTTAGGAGAAAGAATCAGGCGCAAGTATGGAGAAGCTCTTGAGAGATTAGATACTTTCAAGATGGGAAGTACACTACAACATGGTACAAAGGGAGTAAATCTTTTTGCATATATATATCTTACCTAAATGTTGACAGTGCATATGTTCAATAAGTAAGGGGGAGTTTTTGACAGTCGTTTTTCCTCCTTAACACCCTGCTGTCCCTTGACATCATCCTATGTTCTTACATGAGTATGGTTTTTGGTGTTTGATGTCAAAGGGGGAGAATTTGTGTATTAAAGCTTATCTCAACCTGAGAGGAAAGCTTATCCTAATAGGTGATGTGTTAGTTTGAGCCTTGCCAAATGTGATATTCATATGTTTCTTGCAGTATTATATGTGTTGCTCATATGGACTAGTATTTCCGCTGCGATGAATTATTTGGCCTCTCTAGTGTAATAGATAGTCATGTGGTTACTGGTGCTTTAAGATTGTCTTAAATTAGTGTCTTAGTTTAAATTGGTATTAGTTTGAATTGGTATCTTAATGATGAATAGTGGTAGGTTGATCCACTAAATTGAATGGTGTTTAACTCTGATTATGTACATTTGTGTGTTATAGCATCATGGTTTGATTCTTGACAATGCATCCTAAAAAGTGCTAAGGTGTAGAAATGTTTCGAATTGCCTAAGTATGTGCAAATTAATGTTTCGAATTGCTTAAGTATGTGCAAATTGGTGTTTCGAATTGCCTAAGTATGTGCAAATTGGCGTCTGAGGCCAAAATTAGGTTCTTGAAGTAAGCACATATTTAGGGGGAGCATTCTATAAACTTAGAATTCAAATTTGTGCTTCAAATCTTATTCTTATGTAAGCTTTAATTGTGTTGCCATCAATCACCAAAAAGGGGGAGATTGAAAGCTCTCTTGTGAGTTTTGGTGTTTGGATGACAACTCAATTAAAGGACTAACAAGTGTACTAAGTGTTGAACAGGTGCTTAAGATAAAGTCTACAAGGTTCAACACAACTGAACAAATGTGATGGTCCAAGAACTAGATTATGGATACATAATGGACATCACAAGTAAGATGGACATTGCATAATGTGAGACTCGGGTGCGTAGCTCGGAGACAACTGATCAAGCCAAGGACGGAGGCAAGAAGAGCTTCGAGGTACCAAGTGCACGGGAGAAGGTCAAGGAGGCTGAGGAACCCAAAGCCAAGGGTGAAGAAGGAGGCTTGCAAAGTCAAGGGTGATCGAGTTGAGAACAGCTATGGCACATCAAGGATCACTACATAAGGACGTGACTTACAGCCAATGAGGTAACAGCTGCAGTTATGTGGTGTAAGTCATAAGGCTCAAGATCAAGCTCTAAGGAGGAATTCAAGGTCACTAGAAGGTGAACAAGTGTCAAAACCAGAACTGGAAGCAGCCCAAAAGAGCTAAGTTCACCTTGATCTTTAGTTTGGGTTGTTCCTATGTTTGGAGATATTCTATGTGACCTTTACAGGATGTTGGAGCCAAGTAATGTCAATCTAGATCAAGTCAAGCCAACTTGATGATTTATGTGTCCAACATCAAAGCTCAAGCATGTGAAATGCTATAGATTTAATGATTAAGAGAAGGTATGTTTCTAGGCCTTAGTACATTGGTTTTGTGTACTAATATACTTGTCTAAGTGTTAGAAACAGAAAGAAGAAGAAAAGAAAAGAGGAGAAAAAGACTTGGCTGAGTGCAGCCAAGACTCAGCTCAGTCTGGCACACCGGACTGTCCGGTGGTGCACCGGACAGTGTCCGGTGCGCCAGGCTGACTCGGCGTGAAGAGGCCGCTCTCGGGAATTCACCGACGGCGTACGACTAAAATTCACCGGACTGTCCGGTGTGCACCGGACTGTCCGGTGAGCCAACGGTCGGCCGGGCCAACGGTCGGCCGCGCAATCTGCGCGGGACACGTGGCCGAGCCAACGGCTAGAAGATGGCACCGAACTGTCCGGTGTGCACCGGACATGTCCGGTGCGCCAACGGCTCCCAGATCTGCAACGGTCGGCAGCGCTGTTTAAGGAAAGAAATCGGTCACCGGACAGTGTCCGGTGTGCACCGGACTGTCCGGTGCGCCACCCGACAGAAAGAAAGTATTGCCTTCCAAATGGGATTCCAACGGCTCCTAGGCCCCTTGTGCCCATAAAAGGGACCCCTAGGCGCCTCAAGCAAAATAGAAGTGCAGCCAACAAGTATAGACTTCACTCGAATCAATTCTCGCTCTCCCTCTTGTGTGTAACTCTATAGTTTGTGTAGAAGGCACAGCTATAAGCCTTTAGAGAGAGGAGTAGTGCTGCTAAGTGCTAGAGCAAGGTCTTGAGCGTATCATTACTCTGCCGGGGTGCTGCCAAGAAGTTTGTAAGCAGCCGCGGTTCTGTTGTAACCCCACTCAATAGTGAAAGGCTCTATCTGTCATACTGACAGATCTGAGCAAACGGAGGAAGGAGTTGAAATAGACTCCAAGCCCAGGTGTGGCTAACTCCAACGAGGACTAGGCAAGCATTTCAGGCTTGGCCGAACCTCGGGATAAATCCTTGCGTCTGTGTGATCTGTTCTGTATTGTACTCTGACTCTCTGTCTTACTCTCTTATATATCTGCACTTCACTACTTACTTGTGGTACTAGCTTTCCTTGAAGTGCAGGATATTCGTAAAGATAGGAACTTCAATTTCACTGCAACCTACTCGAAGGATTCTTCACTCCACTGCGATCCTGTCTTCGAGTAGAGTAAGATTTAAGTTTTAAAGTGATAATTTTTATTCGCCTATTCACCCCCCCTCTAGGCGACATCTAGATCCTGTTCCCGGGCCAAAGGGAACTTTCAGTTTGCAAGAACCGAACCTCGGTAAAACAAATCCTCGTGTCTCACTCCTCATTTGCTTGCGATTTGTTTTTTCACCCTCTCTCTCATACTCGATTATATTTCTAACGCTAACCTGGCTTGTAGTTGTGATTAATTTTGTAAATTTCAGTTTCGCCCTATTCAACCCCCCTCTAGGCGACTTTCAATCGCCAAAAATGGATGTTTGAGTGAAATAGAAGCCCTTTTAAACTACTCTCTCCCCCTTTGGATAGAAATACAGGAGTGAAGATTATACCAAAGTTGGAGGGTAGTGCGGAGCGACTGCGAAGGATGAATGATTCGATGGAGCGGAGTGGAAGCCTTGTCTTCGCCGAAGACTCCTTTTCCCTTTCAATCTATGACTTGGCATGAAATGGACTTGAAGGAACACATTAGTCATAGCATATGAAAGAGATGATCAAAGGTATACATATGAGCTATGTGTGCAAAACATCAATAAAAGTTTCTAGAATCAAGAATATTTAACTCATGCCTAAGTTTGGTAAAAGTTTGTTCATCCAATGGCTTGATAAAGATATCGACTAATTGTTCTTTGGTGTTAACATATGCAATCTCGATATCCCCCTTTTGTTGGTGATCCCTTAAGAAATGATACCGAATGGCTATGTGTTTAGTGTGGCTATGCTCAACGGGATTATCCGCCATGCGGATTGCACTCTCATTATTACATAGAAGAGGAACTTTGGTTAATTTGTAACCATAGTCTCTAAGGGTTTGCCTCATCTAAAGCAATTGCGTGCAACAATGGCCTGCGACAATATACTCGGCTTCGGCGGTTGAAAGAGCCACAGAATTTTGCTTCTTTGAAGCCCAAGACACCAGAGATCTTCCCAAGAACTGGCAAGTCCCCGATGTGCTCTTTCTATTAATTTTGCACCCTGCCCAATCGGCATCGGAATAACCAATTAAATCAAATGTGGATCTCCTGGGGTACCAAAGGCCAAACTTAGGAGTATAAACTAAATATCTCAAGATTCGTTTTACGGCCCTAAGGTGAGCTTCCTTAGGATCGGCTTGGAATCTTGCACACATGCATACGGAAAGCATAATATCCGGTCGAGAAGCACATAAATAGAGTAAGGAACCTATCATCGACCGGTATACCTTTTGATCTACGGATTTACCTCCCGTGTTGAGGTCGAGATGCCCATTGGTTCCCATGGGTGTCTTGATGGGCTTGGCGTCCTTCATCCCAAACTTGGTTAGAATGTCTTGAATGTACTTCGTTTGGCTAATGAAGGTGCCCTCTTGGAGTTGCTTTACTTGAAATCCTAAGAAATACTTCAACTCCCCCATCATAGACATCTCGAATTTGTGTCATGATCCTACTAAAGTCTTCACATGTAGATTCGTTAGTAGACCCAAATATAATATCATCAACATAAATTTGGCATACAAACAAATCATTTGCAAGTGTTTTAGTAAAGAGTGTAGGATCAGCTTTTCCGACTTTGAATCCATTAGCAATAAGAAAATCTCTTAGGCATTCATACCATGCTCTTGGGGCTTGCTTGAGCCCATAAAGCGCCTTAGAGAGTCTATAAACATGGTTAGGGTACTCACTGTCTTCAAAGCCGGGAGGTTGCCCAACATAGACCTCTTCCTTGATAGGTCCGTTGAGGAAGGCACTTTTCACGTCCATTTGATAAAACTTAAAGCCATGGTAAGTAGCATAGGCAAGTAAAATGCGAATTGACTCAAGCCTAGCTACGGGTGCATAGGTTTCACCGAAATCCAAACCTTCGACTTGTGAATATCCCTTGGCCACAAGTCGGGCTTTGTTTCTTGTCACCACACCATGCTCGTCTTGTTTGTTGCGGAAGACCCACTTGGTTCCTACAACATTTTGGTTAGGACGTGGAACTAAATGCCATACCTCATTCCTCGTGAAGTTGTTGATCTCCTCTTGCATCGCCATCACCCAAACCGAATCTTGGAGTGCTTCCTCTACCCTGTGTGGCTCAATAAAGGAAACAAAAGAGTAATGCTCACAAAAATGCGCAACACGAGATCTAGTGGTTACCCCCTTATGAATGTCGCCGAGGATGGTGTTCATGGGGTGATCTCGTTGAATTGCTTGGTGGACTCTTAGGTGTGGCGGCCTTGGAACTTGCTCATCCTCCTTGTCTTGATCAATTGCATCTCCCCCTTGATCATTGTCGTCGTCTTGAGGTGGCTCATCTTCTTGATCTTCCTCTTCATCTTGAGCCTCATCCTCATCTTGAGTTGGTGGAGATGCTTGCATGGAGGAGGATGGTTGATCTTGTGCTTGAATGGGCTCTTCGGATTCCTTAGGACACACATCCTCAATGGACATGTTCCTTAGCATGACACATGGAGCCACTTCATCATCTAATTCATCAAGATCAACTTGCTCTACTTAAGAGCCGTTAGTCTCATCAAACACAATGTCACAAGAAACTTCAACTAGTCCAGTGGACTTGTTAAAGACTCTATATGCCCTTGTGTTTGAATCATATCCTAGTAAAAAGCCTTCTACAGCCTTAGGAGCAAATTTGGACTTTCTACCCCTTTTAACAAGAATAAAACATTTGCTACCAAAGATTCTAAAATATGAAACATTTGGCTTTTTACCGGTTAGGAGTTCGTAAGATGTCTTCTTAAGGATTCGGTGTAGATACAACCGGTTGATGGCGTAGCAAGCGGTGTTGACCGCCTCGGCCCAAAACCGATCCGAAGTCTTCTACTCATCAAGCATGGTCCTCGCCATGTCCAATAGAGTTCTATTCTTCCTCTCCACTACACCATTTTGTTGTGGCGTGTAGGGAGAAGAGAACTCGTGCTTGATGCCCTCCTCCTCAAGGAAGCCTTCTATTTGAGAGTTCTTGACTCCATTCCATTATCGCTTCTTATTTTCTTGATCCTCAAGCCGAACTTATTTTGAGCCCGTCTCAAGAATCCCTTTAAAGTCTCTTGGGTTTGAGATTTTTCCTGTAAAAAGAATACCCAAGTGAAGCGAGAATAGTCATCCACAATAACAAGACAGTACTTACTCCCGCCGATGCTTATGTAAGCGATCGGGCCGAATAGGTCCATGTGGAGGAGCTCGAGTGGCCTGTCAGTCGTTAAGATGTTCTTATGTGGATGATGAACACCAACTTGCTTCCCTGCTTGGCATGCGCTACAGATCCTGTCTTTCTCAAAATGCACATTTGTTAGTCCCAAAATGTGCTCTCCCTTTAGAAGCTTGTGAAGATTCTTCATCCCAACATGGGCTAGTCGGCGATGCCAGAGCCAACCCATGTTAGTCTTAGCAATTAAGCAAGTATCGAGTTCAGCTCTATTGAAATCAACTAAGTATAGCTGACCCTCTAATACTCCCTTAAAAGCTACTGAATCATCACTTCTTCTAAAGACAGTAACACCTGTATCCGTGAAAAGACAGTTGTAACCCATTTTACATAATTGGGAAACAGAAAGCAAGTTGTAGTCTAAAGAATCTACAAGAAAAACATTGGAAATAGAATGGTCAGGTGATATAGCAATTTTACCCAATCCTTTGACCAAACCTTGGTTTCCATCCCCGAATGTGATAGCTCGTTGGGGATCTTGGTTTTTCTCGTAGGAGGAGAACATCTTTTTCTCCCCTATCATGTGGTTTGTGCACCCGCTATCGATGATCCAACTTGAGCCCCCGGATGCATAAACCTACAAAACAAATTTAGTTCTTGATTTTAGGTACCCAAACAGTTTTGGGTCATTTGACATTAGATACAAGAACTTTGGGTACCCAAACACAAGTCTTTGATCCCTTGTGTTTGCCCCCAACATACTTGGCAACTACTTTGCCAGATTTGTTAGTCAAAACATAAGATGCATCAAAAGTTTTAAATGAAACATTGTGATCATTTGATGCAATAGGAGTTTTCCTTTTAGGCAATTTAGCACGGGTTGATTGCCTAGAACTAGATGTCTCACTCTTATACATAAAAGCATGATTAGGGCCAGAGTGAGAATTCCTGGAATAAATTCTCCTAATCTTATGCTCGGGATAACCGGCAGGGTACAAAATGTAACCCTCGTTATCCTGAGGCATGGGAGCCTTGCGCTTAACAAAATTAGATAATCTTTTAGGAGGGGCATTAGTTTTGACATTGTCTCCCTTTTGGAAGCCAATGCCATCCTTGATGCCAGGGCGTCTCCCACTATAAAGCATACTACGAGCAAATTTAAATTTTTCATTTTCTAGCTAATGCTCGGCAATTTTAGCATCTAATTTTGCTATATGATCATTTTGTTGTTTAATTAAAGCCATGTGATCATGAATAGCATCAATGTCAACATCTCTACATCTAGTGCAAATGGAAACATGCTCAATGATAGATGTAGAGGGTTTGCAAGAATTTAATTCAACAATCTTAGCATGTAATATGGCATTTTCATCTCTAAGATTGAAAATGGAAGCATTGCAAACATTTAATTCATTAGCCTTAGCAATTAATTTTTCATTTTCACTTCTAAGGCTAGCAAGAGAGACATTTAATTTTTCAATCTTAGCAATAGAAATAGCATGATCATTTCTAAGATTGGCATATGAATCATCACAAACATTTGAATCAACCTTAGCAATTAATCTAGAGAAAATTCCCTCGTTGCCATCAAAAACTAAATCGATCTCTTGTATGCCATTAAAAATTATGAGCTCCCTTTAATACCATCAATTTAGATTTCAAGTCCCTCAATTACCATTACCGTTAGTGCTGCCATTTACCACCGATACTAGCTTATTTGGACCCACTCGTCATACCCTCAGCTTTGTTCCTATCCTTTCTCTGTCCATTCAGTCCACCACCTCCTTGTACCGCTCGGAGTAGAACACCTCGACGATGGTTGTACCCGCCATCGCCACCATGTCAGTCAGCAGGGACGACGACACGGACTCCAAGTCCGTCTTCCACGACGCGTACGTCACCACGTTGCCGAGGTAGCAGCGTGGCGCTGCAAGTTACCTGTTATACTTGGCGGCGTCCAGACAAGCCACGCCATGCGGCAGTGCGTGTCGAGTTTGCCTACGGCCGCTGCGAGCAACTTCCATACATGCGGGTGCGGCGAGCAGCTTCCATACGTGCGGTGACAGCGCCTCGAGCGTGGCCGTTAGGACCGAGTTCAGGAGGCCCGTTGGCGCATACCGCGTGAAATCGGTATCCAGCGCCGGTAGTACCATGGCGGTGTTTGGTTCAGCTTTTGGGGGCTTCTAGCCGCCAGAAGCTAGAAGCTGAACCAAACGCCTAGCTTCTGGGGTGGCTTCTGATGGAAGCGCTTCCTCCCGCAGCCGTTGTACCGTTGCCCGCGAGAAGCGCCAAAAAGGCCGCTTATCCTCGACGCCGCACGCCACGACGCAGCACGCCCAAGAAACCCTGTGTCCTCACAAAACCCAGCCTGCCGGAGATGGCCAGCGGCGACCTCCTCCGCGCCCACGCCGGCGCCCCGGTCCTAGCGAGGGCCTCGCCTGCCTCCTCCTCTAGTCCCGGCAAGGCGCCGCAGCGGACTAATCTCACCTCTGGCCGCTTCCAAGGTCGGCATCGCCGACGTCGTTGGGCGGGTCAGGTCGGGGAGGTGGAGCAGGACGAGGAAGATGAAGCTCTCAAGTTGGGAGTGGAGAAGAATGGTGGCGAGACGGGAGGTGTGGGCTACGTTCCCAAACGCTGGCGCTGCCTGGCTCGGTGCCTCCCCTGATTTCCATCTCCTGTCATGCCGCCGCCGCAGTAGAGCTAACGAGGCATGGGTAGCATGCGCCGCGGCCTCCATCGCGGGTTGGGCATCCTCCTCGTCCCGCTCCCGCACGCACCCAGCCGCCCGCCGCCGATCTCTCGCGCGGCTCTTCTCCTCCGACGCCTCAATGGCTTCTCCCGCCACTCCTTCTGCAGCTTCCCCGTTGGGGAGCGCATCGTCGAGCAGTTCTCAGACGACGAATACGACCACGAGTACGAGGACCTCCGGGTTCGTGCTACATCCAGCTCAGCAGGCACACGGATGATACCTCAATGTGACCTGCATCGGAATTCTTTTGTTTTCTTTTGGCTGGTACGACAGCTCTCAAGTCTTTTGCACCGCAATTGTGGAGTCTGAAATTTTCAGCTGCAATGTGCTTATTAGTATTTGCAATAATTACAGTTGTATGTCTCAGAACAATGTAATTGTGTGAACCATGTTGGAGTTACGATCGGAGTTATATTGTAATGAACTGTACTTGTTTTAATGTCCTTGTTGGTTCGATTTATTTATTTGTTTCTTTTTTTTCAATAAAAATCAACAATCTCAGAATCCGCGTATCCAAACACCTAGATTCTAACCACCAGCTTCTCTCCACAGCAGATGAACCAAACACCTAGATTCTAACCATCAGCTTCTCCCCACAGCCAGCTTTTACTCACAGCTAGCTTTTCAGAAAAGCTGGTCAGAAAAAAGCCGAACCAAACAGGCCCCATGGAGGGTCCCATGACTAGAAGAGCAATGCCCGCTCGTGGAGGCACCCACCACGAGAGGCCGCCGGTGCGGAGCAGCTCCGTCCACACGCTGGGCAGTGCTATCAGGCCGAGGTCGTCCATGATCAGGATGATTGGTCACAGCTGCAGCGCGCGACAACGCAAGGTCCTGCTGGAACGGCATCGCGATGCAGCCCAGCGACTCAGCGAGCGATCGGCATCGACGAAGTCAACGTTCACTAGCCTTACCGCAGCATGTGCCACCACGAGCTCCGTGCCGGCGTTGTCGCAGGCGATCTCGGGCACACCGACGTCAGTGTCGTTGGCGACGACACGGCCGACGAAGGGGAAGAAGTGGGCGAGCTGCCAACATTGCGGACGACGCCTCCTGCCTCCATCGTAGACGATCGCGTTCCAGGCGACACGGTCCCTGGCGGTCATCCGATCATCAAACACCCTGCGCGTGTCGGCGGGGTTGCGGCACTTGAAACACATGTCAGCGAGCGTCGTGGCAGTGAGGGAATCGGAGGCGAGCCCCCATGCCTCGAGCTGCGAATGGACGACGCGGGCCGTGGCGAGGCCGACAGGAGGCAGGAACAGATGTTAATGTATGACAAGTGGGCCCATACGAACGAGTAACGGTAACAAATGGTAACCGTGACGGTGATGGTATTAAAGGGACTCAAAATGTAAATCGATGGTTTCGAAGGGAGCTTATAATTTTTAATGGCACACGGAGGATTCACATATGTTTTTATGGCATTGAGGGAATTTGCTCATTAATCTAGCATTCTCATTCCTAAGGTTGGCAATCAAATCATGACAAGTGCTTAGCTCACTAGATAATTTTTCACATTTTCCATCTCTAGAGCATAAGCATTCTTAACCTTAACATGCTTTTTATTTTTCTTAAGGGCTGATTTGGTGATTAGGGATCCCGAGGGAATCCCTAGGGGAGGAATCCCCTTCCAATTCAATTTTGAATAGCAAGAGGTTTCCGTTCCCTAGGGATCCCCGATCACCAAATCAGCCCTAATTAGGAAGTCCTCTTGGCTATCCAGGAGTTCATCCTTATCATGAATAGTGCTAATCAATTCATTTAACTTCTCCTTTTGTTGCATGTTAAGGTTGGCAAAAAGAGTAAACAAATTATCCTCATCATCACTAGAATTACCCTCATCACTAGAGGTGGCATATTTAGTGGAGGATTTAGATTTAACCTTCTTCTTTTTGCCGTCCTTTGCCATGAGGCACTTGTGGCCGACGTTGGGGAAGAGAAGTCCCTTGTTGACGGCGATGTTGGCGGCGTCCTCATCGGAGGAGGAGTCGGTGGAGCTCTCGTCGGAGTCCCACTCCCGGCAAACATGGGCATCGCCGCCCTTCTTCTTGTGGTATCTCTTCTTCTCCTTTCTTCTCCCCTTCTTGTCGTCGCCCCTGTCACTAGAAATAGGACATTTTGCTATAAAGTGACCGGGCTTACCACACTTGTAGCAAACCTTCTTGGAGCGGGGTTTGTAGTCCTTCCCCCTCCTTTGCTTGAGGATTTGTCGAAAGCTTTTGATGATTAAAGCCATCTCCTCATTGTCGAGCTTTGAGGCATCGATGGGAAGCCTACTTGATGTAGACTCTTCCTTTTTCTCCTCCGTTGCCTTGAATGCGACGGGTTGTGCCTCGGGTGTGGAGGAGGTGCCTTGCTCGATGATTTTCTTTGAGCCTTTAATCATTAGCTCAAAGCTCACAAATTTTCCTATAACCTCCTCGGGAGACATTAGCTTGTATCTAGGATCACCTCGAATTAATTGAACTTGCGTAGGGTTAAGAAAAACGAGGGATCTTAGAATAACCTTGACCATCTCATGGTCATCCCATTTGGTGCTCCCGAGGTTGCACACTTGGTTCACCAAGGTCTTCAAGCGGTTGTACATGGCTTGCGGATCCTCTCCTTGGTGAAGCATGAAGCGACCGAGCTCCCCCTCGATCGTCTCCTGCTTGGTGATCTTGGTCACCTCGTCTCCTTCGTGCGCGGTCTTGAGCACGTCCCAAATTTCCTTTACGCTCTTCAACCCTTGCACCTTATTATACTCCTCTCGACTTAGAGAGGCGAGGAGTATAGTAGTGGCTTGGGAGTTGAAGTGATGAATTTGGGCCACTTCATCCGAATCATAGTCTTCATCCCCTACGGATGGTACCTGTACATCAAACTCAACAATGTTCCAAATGCTTGTGTGGAGTGAGGTTAGATGATGCCTCATTTTGTCACTCCACATATTATAATCTTCACCGTAAAAAACTGGTGGTTTGCCTAGTGGAACAGAAAGTAAAGGAGTACGCTTTGAAATACGAGGGTAGCGTAGGGGAATCTTACTATACTTCTTGCGCTCATGGCGCTTAGAAGTTATGGATGGCGCGTCGGAGCCAGAGGTGGATGGCGATGAAGAATCGGTCTCGTAGTAGACCACTTTCCTCATCTTCTTTTTCTTGTCGCCATTCCGATGCGACTTGAGGGAAGAGGACTCCTTCTCCTTCCCTTTGTTGCGGGACTCTCCCGATGGAGCCTTCCTGTGGCTTGTAGCGAGCTTGTCGCCGGTCACCATCTCCTTCTTGGTGTGATCTCCCGACATTACTTCGAGCGGTTAGGCTCTAATGAAGTACCAGGCACTGATACCTATTGAAAGTCGCCTAGAGGGGGGGGGGGGTGAATAGGGCGAAACTGAAATTTACAAAGTTAATCACAGCTACAAGCCGGGTTAGCGTTAGAAATATAAATGAGTCCGAGAGAGAGGGTGAAAAACAAATCGCAAGCAAATAAGGAGTGAGGCACAAGGATTTGTTTTACCGAGGTTCGGTTCTTGCGAACCTACTCCCCGTTGAGGTGGTCACAAAGACCGGGTCTCTTTCAACCCTTTCCCTCTCTCAAACAGTCACTTAGACCGAGTGAGCTTCTCTTCTCAATCACACGGGACACAAGGTCCCCGCAAGGACCACCACACAATTGGTGTCTCTTGCCTTGGTTACAATTGAGTTGATCACAAGAAAGAATGAGAAGGAAAAGAAGCAATCCAAGCGCAAGAGCTCAAATGAACACAAATGTCGCTCTCTCTAGTCACTATTTGATTTGGAGTGATTCCGGATTTGGGAGAGGATTTGATCTCTTTGGTTGTGTCTAGAATTGAATGTTATAGCTCTTGTAATGTGTTGGAAGGTGGAAAACTTGGATGCAATGAATGGTAGGGTGCTTGGGGTATTTATAGCCCCAACCACCAAACTAGTCGTTTAGTGGAGGCTGCTGTCGATGGGCGCACCGGACAGTCCGGTGCGCCACCGGACATTGTCCGGTGCGCCAGCCACGTCACCCGGCCGTTAGGGTTCGACCGTTGGAGCTCTGACAGGTGGGGTCTTCTGGCTGTCCGGTGGTGCACCGGACAAGTCCTGTAGACTGTCCGGTGCGCCTGCTGTGCGTGCTCTGACCTCTGCGCGCGTAGGCGCGCATTAAATGCGTTGCAGTCGACCGTTGCGCGCGAAGTAGCCGTTGCTCCGCTGACACACCGGACAGTCTGGTGTGTCACCTGACACTGTCCGGTGCATACACCGGACGGTCCAGTGAATTACAGCAGAGCGACCTCCATTTTCCCGAAGGTAGCGAGTTCAACGTCGAGTTCCCTAGTGCACCGGACACTGTCCGGTGGCACACCGGACAGTCCGGTGCGCCAGACCAGGGTGCCTTTGGGTTGTGTTTAGCTCACTTTGTTTGAACCCTTTCTTGGTCATTTTATTGGTCTATTGTGAACCTTTGGCACCTGTAAAACTTATAATCTAGAGCAAACTAGTTAGTCCAATTATTTGTGTTGGACAATTCAACCACCAAAATCAATTAGGAAAAGGTGTAAGCCTATTTCCCTTTCAAAAGTATTTTGTATTAGCATCCCCCTCTAGTAGGTTCCTAACTTTTGCCCTTTGATGCCACTTGATCTCTTCCTCTCTTAATAACTTAGCTAGTCAATCCTTAAGCACATGTTTCAAAATCACCTCGTTAGCCTCCAAAAAACATTGATTCATCTTTTTTGTCTAATGCATCCGGTTTATCTAGGAGTTGTTTTTTCCTTTTTGTAAGATCCACTAGTATTTTTGTCCACCCACTTAGGGCTTGTTCGATTCTACCCCAATCCATATGGATTGAGGGGGATTGAGGGGGTTTCAATCCCTAGTAAGTCAAATATCTCACAATCCGTATCAATCATCTCCAATCCATATGGATTGAAAATAACCGAACAAGTCCTTAAATATTGGCGTAAGCGTCAGATCTTGGCTTGCCATCTCTCAATGGGGGTTTGGCCCTCTTGTACATATGTCCAGACCTCCTTCACTAAGTCGAAGAAGCCTCCCGTAATAACATCCACCAAATAAATTGGTACCAAAATATCTAGAGTCTTATGCCCTGTTTGGGAGGGCTTCATTTCAAGAATTGCAACTTTGGTTTTTCAGATTCACCATCGAACAACTTCAACAGATTGGTAAGGCAGAGTTCAAGAGTGATTGGCTTGCACATAGACTACAGCTTCTTATAATACAATTATTTTATGTGAGTTTACTTAATTATTCTTGAATCGGTATGTTATGTAACCAATGACATGATGGGTGATTTTTGTGGAACTTTATGGAGAGGTATGAAAACAGTGTTTTAGCTTCAAAAATTTCATGAAACTAACTTCTGGTTTCGTATTTTTTTGAAGTTAGAGCTTGTGGAGCTAGATCTGTTTGGATTGGATAGAAGAAGCCAAAATAGCCCTGAAATTATTGAAGTGAAGCTCTCTCAAATAGGACCTTAGAATAAGTTAACATCTGGATTAGATCAGCCACTACAAGAATTCAGGTAATCCTCGTCGGCCCAGAACCGACGGGAATTAGCCCTAAACCAACGAGAATAACTAATTCTCGTCGGTATATGGTTAATTCCCGTCGATTCTGGGCTGACGGGGATTAATGGTCAGGATTAAGTTAATTCCCGTGGGTAGCTGACGGGAATTAACTAATTCTCATCGGCTAACTAGAAGCTGACGGGCATTAACTATTTTCCGTCGGTTTATAGGAAACCGACAATAATTAATTAGTTAATTCCCGTCAGCCAGGTAATTCCCGTTGGCCACGTCTAGCCCATGAAAATTATTCGAATAATTCCCGTCGGCCACGCTTGGCCGTCGGGAATTAAATGGCCAATGGAAATTAGCTATTAATTCCCGTTGGCTATGGTCAAACCGATGGAAATTAACCTTTCTTGATGCAAACCAGCATTAAATAAGGCCTTTATTTCTCTACAATATTGTACATAACAACACATATAACATATATATAATCAGACAAAACATAGATAAATATTGGTCACATTACAAACACATCAATTGATATAGTTTACAAAAACTTCACATTACAACCACATAATCAATTCACACACATCACAAACTTCACATCACCAACATAGCTTACATATCTATTTCAAATAACAACAACGAGATAAGTTAAAGTGTTTAGTTCACGAAGAAGGACAACGACATAACCATTTCAGGGATAACCACCACTTAGATAGTTAGAGCTTTGGCCATTGCTGCCACCGGGAGGAGGGTACACGAAGAGGGACTCAACAAATACAGTACCTGTGGGATCAGACACACTCTCACCCGCTTCGGGCGTAACCTATGCAAGGATACAAATATCAACATGTTTAATGTAAATATCAACAGGTTAAATACAAATATCAGCAAGTTAAATATACAAGTGTATAAAATAACCAAGAGTTATCAAACGTACTCTATCAACAGTGCAGATATATGTGTCGGATGGGTGTTGAACTGTTGAGTCCCCAATCCCTATTTAATGGAAAGTTCAACAAGTTAAGTATACGGTTCATGTTTTGCTGTCTCGGGCGTGTTGCCTAAAGTGAATAACTCCCGTCGGCTTGGTCAACTTGCCGATGGGAGTTATTCACTTTAGACAACACTCCCGAGACAAGATTTTTAATCCTCCATCCGGTTGATCAAGAGCCGATGGGAATTATGTAATCCCCATCGGCCAGCTGACCAAGTCTATGGGGATTGAAATTGTTGTTTCGAATATGATGTTTAAAGTGAATAACTCCTGTTGGCTTTCCGTTGGCTACTCCGTGGCATAATAAGGATTATTTTGTCGGTTTGAGAAAAAACCGACGGAAATTAATTTAGCCGACGGAGCCAATTCTCCTCGTCACCACGTGACTAAGAGAGCTAGAGAGCAAGTGATGAACAATAATTTAGGCAAATTCTCGTTCGTTGAGCGAGACCTCGAAGTGAACCTCCGAACTGAAAATGGCGACGATGGATCGCAGTGATACTGATACCGCCCTATATATTAATATCAAGCGCCACCTGAGTTATGTTATCAGTTACCTTCCAGCATGGTTAAGCCAACTAAATTAACTCGGTGTTAAGCCGCAAAGACTTTCTTGTGCAGCCGCTACCTAGTCATTGTTCACATACATGCATTTTACTCCGGAACACGCGCACGACGTCATATCAGGATGCCCATTGCTTCCTGGTATCGGGAGGTCGGCCGGCGTGTTCGTCGCAGCCTCCGCCATGGACACGAGCTCAAGGCGTCCGTGACCCATTTGGAAGGAGAACGACGGGTAAGAAGACGGCGAGGTGTGCGAGTTCTTGGATCGCCACTCCGGCGAAGGCTGGCGGGTGCTGGGGAACGAGGTTAGGGTTCTGGTGGCGGCGTCCGAAGCTCCCATAGCTTCTACCTTATGCACTGTTTATAAAGAACTATATGGTAAATAATTACACCAAAGTGGCTGTAGTTTAGTGGTTAGAATTCCACGTTGTGGCCGTGGAGACCTGGGCTCGAATCCCAGCAGCCACATTTTTTATATATCCTTTTTTATTTTTTTAAATTTCATGTCCTTTTGCACAGCCCAGCCCAATTTTTCTGGCGGACGAAACCCAACTCAAACAACGCCTCGGCCCAAGGAAATTCAATCGGCCCGGCGGCCTGTCCGCCGTTCTCCGTCACAACCTCCACCACCTGTCGCGTCGCCGTCGCCGTCGCCAACTTCCTCCTCCTGTGATCGCCGCGCTCCGCTTCTGCCCACGGCTGGGCGACTCCCTGATGGCGTCGCCTCATCCCGTGGCGACCGCGGGGCCTCACAGCGTCTTCGTGTACGGCACGCTGATGGAAGAGGAGGTGGTGCGTGTGATCCTGGGCCGCGCACCGCCCTCCTCCTCCCCCGCGCTCCTCCCCGACCACCGCAGGTTCAGCCTCAGGGGCCGCGTCTACCCGGCCATCCTCCCCGCCCGCGGCCACGCGGTGAGCGGAAAGGTCCGCGTCCGCCTCTCGCTCTCTTCATGCCAGCCGTAACCCGTCGGGGCGAAAGAAGCCGACACAGCTCCCGTTTGAATCCGTTGCCTCTGCTCCGTCCAGGTTATCCAGGGGCTCACCGACAGGGAACTCCATGTGTTCGACATGTTCGAGGACGAGGAGTATGTGAAGACAACCGTCGAGGTCTCACTGACTGTGAGTCCACTGCAACCCTATCTACACCATCATCGACTGCCCATGCTTTACCTCGCATTATTGTTCCGAACTTCTGAGCCTTAGTACTCCCTCCTTAATGAAAAATTATGGAATCCGTACGCGTCAAACTAGCTCAATTTTGATCAGATTTACAGTAAATAGTATATTAACATGTATGTCTCCAGATAGATTTACGATGAAAAATATATTATGTAACTAATCTAATGATACTTATTTTGTGTCATGATTTATATCATGGACGTTACTACATTTTTAGGCCCCGTTTCAATCTCACGTGATAAACTTTAGCTTCCTGCTAAACTTTAGCTATATGAATTGAAGTGCTAAAGTTTAGCTTCAATTACCACCATTAGCTCTTCTGTTTAGATTACAAATGGCTAAAAATAGCTAAAAAAAAGCTACTAAAGTTTATCTCGCGAGATTGGAACAGGGCCTTATATGAATTTAGTCGAAGTTCAAACGGTTCGAAAAAACGAGAATCTTACTCTTTTATTGATGGAACGGTTCCATTCTCGCCGATCAAAACGGCTGTTCTGGGGTTTCGCAGGATGCATCCGAGAAATCACTCGCCTACGCCTACATATGGGGTAACCAGGGTGATCCTGACCTCTACGGGGAATGGGATTTTGAGGTCTGACTGAATGCCACCGTATGATGCTCGTGTTTCTGTCCGTGTGTTGCTTCGATTTGTATTGATGTCTCGGCTTCTGGTCTTTAGGAGTGGAGGAAGGTGCACTTGAAGGACTACCTTGAGATGACTCGTGAATTCATGCTGGAACTCGGGCAATTTTAATCACTTCTCTGGTTTGTAAAATTACCATAGAATAATCTGTGTCTTGTGCTCGACGAGTTCTTGCTACTATGCTGCTTTGGGAACATACACATGTTACTCGAGCCATTTAGTCATTTGGATGTGAACAAATCGACTCTTCTGCCTGTTTTCGCGACTCTTCTCTATTGGTCACCAAGGATTTAGGATCTGGGACCAGACTAGTTGGTAGTAAAAAGAATATATCGAATTTTATCATTACACTTTGACAAAAATGAGTTGTACAAAAAGTTTCCTCGTAATGCCAGTGCGATAAAACCTGGTTGTTTTTTAACATATTACACCTACAAATGGAGACAGACAGACTGTCCATTTGTTGACTCTCTCAAAATAGATAAAGGAATAACAGTGGGGGAGAAAGAATACCAAACATATGTAAGCACACTCAAATGGGGCCATTCACATCAAACAAATAGTAATAATCAGTAGGGCCTCTTAGACCTGCTTCAGTATTTTCTGAACTGAGAGAGACTCATATAGTGCCGCATGGGTCTCAAGCAAAAGCAAACCCCAGCGGCAGTTCAATACAGAATTACAAAACACTCTCCATCAAAATACTTTATCTTCAGATCTGCCTACTCTGTCTGAAGTTCAGGTTTTACCTAACCCTCTGTCTGAAGTTTCAACTCAGCAACAGCTCTAGGTAAGTTTCATTCTTCTTGCCTACATTGTTTCAAAACAAAGAAAACTACACATATATCTAGAACATACCCTAATCTGAGGAGCATTTCCTCTCCCAACTATAAAAGCCAAGACGTCTGCAGCATCCTGCATCTGCTTACCCTTTCCGTGGCGATAATTCTGTAGATGGCTGGACACTGGTTGCTTTTTGCAGCTATAATTCTCATCTCGAATTTCTGGATTCATAATTGTGAAGTCCAGTTCAACAACTAACACAGGGATGAAACGAAATACTGTACTCGAACTGTGTGTAACGTACCCGTGATCAGGTCACTCAAATTGGTCGTAGAACCCGATGGAATGGTTACCAGGGTTCTGGTCGCGGCGAGGCTTCCAGGCATTCCCACCATCTGAGCTGCTGCAAGCCTGGTTGGAGAGGACATTGTTCCCCAAATCACCATCTAAGCTCATCTGCTGCACTTCTTGGGGGGATAGGATCCTAATGCACTTCACACAATTCACAAACTCCCTGTATAATTCACAACACATTTTATTATGATAATAACCGACGAAATTCTTCTATCATTCATGTTTAGTGCATTTACAAAATTTACACACCCCATAAGCTCCAGCATGTGCTTATCAATATTCAATACATAGGAAGACATAGGCACATTGCAGTCTACGTTTGTACATCTTTTTTTACTATATTACATTCCTAGACAGTGTGCACATCTACATTCGGCACATTTATAATATTATTTTCTTGGCAGATTTTCATAGTGAAAATACAAAATTTAATACAAAGCAAAAGTAGGAAGGTAAACTTACTCCCATGGGTCGTCACCAAGAAGTAGGACGTCATCCTCATGATCCGTGTAGACTAACTTCCATCCTATTCTCTGTCGGTCCTCAAGTTGGCCCTCTATACCAAACATGCGGGCCACAGCATGCTTCAATTCTTCATATCCGGAGAACCTGCCTATGTCAATGGATCGACCTACAGCTCCACGCTTGTAGACCTACAGGATTTATGTTAGGGCCACTTTTATGAAAATGTTAGGTTCACATTCAAAAGAATGAAATGGCCATAGCAAGCAAAGCACATGCTCAAGAGTTTATGGCTACAGAGTAAGCATGGTCATAGAGGGTCCCAATTACCAAGAGTCCAGTCCTTGACAAGCTTTTAAAGCTATATGTGACCACCTCATCAACCATACATCCAAGCAAGCATTTAATACACCTATCTCATTTGAATCATGATTTCAAAACAGCTTGACAGTAGCTGACTACTCAATTGGCATAATAGCATGGCACCATATACTAACACGGCTAAAACCATAAATGTGCTCTTGAAAAGACAGTTATACATGTGCTTTTCAACTAGTTCGAATATGACAGAATTTTGACTACCCTGTCCTTAAACTTTTTTACATTTGAAATTTTTACTTGTACTTGACATATATTGTCATATCTGCTCCATTATTTCATGTTATATTTGGTGTCCAGCAGTGATCAGAAGTGCATTCCATTCTTCCATTAAAACCCCACAATTTAATATTCTGGAATTAGTATATACAACAACAAAATTATACTGTTGAATGTTATAATACCAGTAAGTTGGGTTATATAAAGAAGCACAAACCTTTGTGAATGTCCGCATTCTCTGCGGAGGTGCAGGGGGGCAAGAATTTCTATTCAACATGACACCATCGTTGATTGCAGAATCAATTGAGTTAAAAGCTATATCAGACTGACCGAATGACTGTGAAACCATGGAGGTTGAGATCTCTTGTTGGGCATCCTTTTGTATTCGGTAATTGATCTCAACGTCAGTTGACAAATTAGGCTGACACTTCACAGGATTAATTGCACTTACCAACAAGCCTTCGGTTTCCATAGGAAAGCCCAATGGACCATCACTGTTGATCCCAAAGAAGGCATTGTTAGTCGGATCCACTTCTTGAATTTCTACATCTGGAAGTGCATCTTTGAACATTTGTTGTTGATTGAAGTTAGTAGGAAAACCTTGATGCAAAAGTCCATCTGTTTGGGTAGGCCATAAAGAAGTTGCTGATGAAGCTGTTTCCAGGTTGTCTGTTGACGGTACAATGTTCAAAAGATTCTCATGTCCAGTCCCAACAACGGGTGACTTTGATGTGGTTACATTCTCCTTCAGATTATGGTTCAACTTTGACAATTCCTTCGCCATTATTGGAGTTGTTACAGCTTCACCAGCTGTTGGAATTGACATCAGAGAAGACGATTGAGGAACTTTCTCAATGGTGACCTTGCAATGCTCGTTCCTGCCAATGATTGGGTATGCCAAATGATTTCCGGTGGCTGTAGAAGGTGATGTTGAACAAGAAGGAATTTCCTCCGTTAGTACAGATTGTGTAGCACCTGGAGTCATCAGTTGGGTTCCAGCTTTGGACAAAACATTGGTTGATGAAATCGGTGGATAGACAACATCTGACACATCTGCAAGCACAAATTGTTTCTGTGAAGGCTTCTGCTGTTCTTGCTTCATTGGTGGTGGCGCCTGTGATGCTTGCAGCGAAACATCGCTATCTTGTTGAGGCAGGATCCGCTGCTGGGCAAGTGAATGAGAGCTTGATAGCTGCTGCATGTCCAAAAGTAACTTCTGCTGTTCCTGTATTACCTGTAACGGCGAGAGTGTAACTGTTGGCTGTGATACAAGTGACTGCTGCTGTAGTTTCTGTAATAGCTGTAGCTGAAGTTCCTGGTCAGACAATTGAGCCTGTTGACCAGCCAGATTCACAAGTTGAGCTGGCAACTTGTTTAGCTGCTGCTGATTCTGCTGTTGCTGCTGCTGCTGATTCTGCTGCTGCAGTTGCTGAAGTAAAAGCTGTTGTTGTTGCTGCAGTTGAAAATTCTGGTCCTGCTGTTGCTGTGAAAGAAGCAGCTGTTGCACACTGGTTCCCTTCTGGCACCTAGTTGGAGACTGCTGCTGTTGCTGCTGCTGCTGTTGCATCTGATTCTGGATAATTACCTGGGCCTGGACAAGATTGGTTTGAGCCTGACTTAAAGGAATTGCTTGGTTAACGGGCTGCTGTTGCCTCTGCTGATTGCCAACTTCTTGCTTCAGTTCTTGTTGATTGATGATGACGTCAAGTTGATTACAAGACAATGATCCCTTAGCAAGCTCATTTATAGGTTGCACTTGCTGAGGGAGCTTGGAAGCATTAATCTGTACACTGTTTTGTTGCAGGAGATGGTTCTGGACATATAGCTGCCTTGCGAGCTCAGCCGCACCAAGGTTTTGCATGGCAGGGTTACTTAGAGATCGCAGATACTCTGACTGTATGCCTGTATTTAATGTGGAGCTCTGCGGCCTGTTCATGTTCATCCATTGAACCAAGCTCAAACCAGGCATTGTGGTGTTATGGGTCTGAGCATCCTTTATGCATATCTCCTCACCAAGCCAAGGCATTGCCCTCTTGAAAAGGTTTTCCATCTCTGATGACTCGTCATCTGTTAATTCAAATGAGTGAACCATGTAAACCATCAGAAGTGGCGTCGTTGTATGCAATTTGCGTTGCAATCTAACACAGAAAGATGAACTTATGGCTGATTTACCTATTTGCCTAGGGCGCTTTACGCCAAAGAAAGGCTGGGGGCATATGAAGAAAGGAGCAGCAATTGGTTCAATCTCCCACATTGAAACTCTGTTTCGCCTTTCCCCTGCGGCAGATTCATCCCAACCAACCTACAAAATTACACTACATCTGTGAATCAGATGCAAACCAAATCCGTCATCAATGGTGTGGCTCAGGCAATCTAACCTGTAAGTTGCGCCACTGGGAGTTTTTCCATCTTACAGGATCTAGATCAGTTATCCCAGTTATTGTACCCATGTACCTGAAGAACATTGAATAATTTGATTAGTATAGAATAGGCAACAAAACCATACCTATAATTTAGGATTTAGAAAAATAAACATAAATTGATTGTTTGCCAATAATGTGCCAAATTAAAATAGACAAAAAGAGCAATTGTACCTTCTCATCCCTAATTCCTCGGTCTCAAACATCATCCGGAATCGCATTCCTAAAGATATTTGGTTACTATACAGTGCCTTCTGGAATTTGGCAAATGGGATAACAAACTCAGTAGGGCTAGCCCTGAAAGTGCACATTTCAAAAAAATCATTAATAGCTACTGAGCTACATAAAAAGGCTGTTTAGAGCCATCAGGGTGGGAAAAAAATATAGTGTAGGAAAATCACTCGCCTAGGATTGTAAAATATGGTAAATGGGCTATTGTTGGCAGCAGCATGGGCTGCTGCAGCAAGCACTCCTATGTGCATACTGTCACTTGAAAGTACTGAAGAAGATATATTAGTGGGTTGCCGGCTAGCCCGTCTGATTCCCAGTAGAAGTTGCTGCCTTTCATCCCTAAAAACATGATGAGCCAAAACATAGATGATATTTAAACTCCAGTTTTGTTCATTGTTTCACAGGTAAGCTGGTAGAGAGGATCAAGACAAGCTTTTGCAAGAGGAAAAAAATCATGAAAGTTACCTAACAAAAATGACAGAATCACCAGCAAATAGTCTCTTGCCGCCCACAAAAAGACTCCACCCAGTGGTTAGTAAGTGTCTTTTCGGCTGACCTGATCATAGAATGATTCATAAGGTCGGCAACAGTAACAGCACTCATTGGGGGGGGGGGGGGGGGAGGGATACTAGCATAAAAATGAGATCCTACTGCTACTGCCATTCTGTAGAAATGAAAGTGCTATACTTTCTTTTCCCCACCTCGAAATATATGGCGAAATGTCCACACATTGTCATGTATGTCCCTGGCTTGAAGTTCTTGAGCCGGAGGCTGCATACCGAAGTCCTATAGGGCAGATCAGGAGAGCAAAAAAAAAACATTAAAATGGCACTACGAAGTTGATGAACAGAAAGCATCTTGTTCTGGCAATATTAGGTATTCGATGCCTGGACTGGATACCAGTGGAGGTAATATCTTCTCTGCAGCACGACGAGGCACAGAGAAGCCTCCATGTGTACTCGTATCACTTGCAGTAAGCGTCTTGCAGAAGAACTCCATCTGTGGCCTTGCATGTTTCAGTGCAAGCTCCGATAGCTGTAAAGCCTCTTTCCCATACTGAACCCAGAGCCAAAGACATGGTTTTAGGACGTCTGAACAAGCAACAGCCTTTTTGGGGGAACCACCAGTTCTAGTCTTGTAGATGCTCACCGTGTTCACTGGCTGAAGAGTCATCTGCGCGTACACCTCGTCAGTGTCCGGGTCAGCCTGAGGACAAAAAGAGGAACGGTTTTACAATGGGTGATGATGCAAGCTCCGTGTCAAAAGGGACATGGTAGGAGCTGTGTGCATTACGTGCAAAGTAACACTGTGAAGAAGACATATCAGCTTTGAGGGAAGATTTGGGTAGCTTGGCACATGTGCATCGATGTCCTTTTGCATAGAAGCTGCAACCTGAATCAGCAGCACGGTAAGTCCAACCACCATACACAATTCCGTTTGGATGGAAGTGAAACAAAATATATATATTAGCATTCAAATGTTTTGTCTTAATCTTGGAATACATTAAATTGCAGGCACCAAGTATATGGGATCTTGTATTTTTTTCTCTCATTATTTTCCAGTACTATACCACAAAACCTTGTCCTGTATGTTCATTGCCGCATTACTGTGACAGTCAGAATAATGCACGGGGATGGTGTTGTGGTTACTATTTCATGAAATGAAAGACGTGCTAGTGCCGAGACTCATCAGTACTATGCGGATTTTGCGGGGGAAAAAGAGATCATTCCATGAAATGATTAAGAAAGTAGAGCCATTCGAACATGCTTCCCCTTTCGCTAACCCTTTCTGCGGTTTGACTAAAAAAATTGAAGCGGAAAGTAGTCTGCGGTTTAAAAGGAACGCCGCATGAGTGAACTTTTTTGTTAGATAAACTCTTTGCAAGTACTGTCACAAAGCTCTACCATCATGCGCAGCACAACCAGATGTGTCATGGAAACAAAAGGACTCCATTTCCTTCACTTTTTTAATACTGATGAAATGAAATAGAAAGGTAATTTATGTTATTATCTTTCTGAAAAGAACACGGTGGCTGGCTTTTGGATTAAGATTTTTTTAATGGAGCACCATGACTTGTGATAAAGAAAAATGTTTCATGGTCATGTTATTTTACAGTGACAAATCTTAGGAACCTGGGACAAAGAATTACACATCCCAGGACCATAAATGCAAGCAGCCCACATGCAGAGAAGATGCTTCATGTACACCCCAAACTCCTCACAAGGAAGTTGTCCACACAGCACACCAGAAACCAACATAGGAAAGAAGCAAGTAGGGCCCCTATAGTTCCAACCACTTTGGCAAATGAGCTAACATTAGCAGGCTCTTGCACCCGAGGGTATCAGCAACCGAGTGAAATCTTCACATTTCTAGTGAAGGATGGGAATCTTCTTGTGCCAAAAATATCTGATTGGAAAAGAAAAATCACCAGAAATCTGGTTATAAAGCAGATTGTTTTGGGATGGGGCCGTGGGGGTGGGGGTGGGGGCTATTCCAATTAGTTCTGCAACAAACAGTAGGCTCCACAACAAATCAAAAAACTGTTTTTTTAACTATTCCTGCACTTTTAGTTGTAGTACCCTTTATATCATATATCCATATCCCTTTCCCTTTATAAAATAAAAAAACATTTTAGTGAAATCAACTCGACACGAAGCAAAAACTCACAGAATGAACAGTAGAAGAAAAAAACACAACTTTCCACCTGAAATCACAATGAAACCACAAACTCTGCACAGATATCAGAGAACACCGACATATCGGTAATAACCAATTGAAGATGTGGTCACATGATCCCAAAGAAGATGACCAAAGCATCCATCAGCGGATGTTACAGCTTATTAAAACAACAGAGCATCCCAATGGCTGCAGCAATGGCGTCAGCAGCGACCGTTTCCTGGACAAGCATGACTGCATGAGCAGCACGGGACGAGGAGGGAGGGCGCGGTCTCACTCACCTGCTCGCTGTGGCCCTGCGGGAAGTAGACGACGAGGCTGCCCACCGGCGGCAGCGACACGAGCGGGCCCGCGCAGGCGTACCACAGGTCGGCGTTGATCGCCGGCGCCTTCCGCTCCCCTGCGAGCGCACGGCGACGCCGGCTTCGGCGTCAGCGACACAACAACAACAACCCCAGCACATGAAAAGGCGACGCCTTTCTGAGCTTGGGACAGATGATACGCAGCTCGAACGAACACGCGAACTGACGCCCGCCGCGCCGGCGACAGACGGGCGCGGCGTTCCGTCGAGGCCCGCGGCATGCGCACGCCGCAAGCGCAAACAGGAGGAAGGTGGTGGTAGAAGAGGTACCTTCGCATGGCGGCGCCGCGCCGGTGGAGGCGGCCGCCGGCGCGGGGGCAGGGACGACGGGCGCGGCCGTGACACCAGAGCTGGCCGGGGACTGCTTCATGGTCGCGTCGCGTGGCCACGCGGGAGCTTCACTGGTGGCCCTCGGGCATGGAGCAGCGGGGGCGCTGCACCGCGCCGCAGGCCGGCCGGGTCGTTCACAACCTACTAGGCTGCTACTACTACTACCTGCCTAGGAGTTGTTGCTCCGGAGTCCGGACGCGGCGCTAGGCGAGGCGAGCGGCGTGGCGGCGCCTCCCCGACAACGCGAGCAGCAGCTCACGAAGACCAAGGGCCGTCCTCCCGCAGAGAGAGAAAGAGAGAAAGAGAGAGAGACCAAGGAGGCGCTGAGCTGCGTGGGCTGGCTAGTTGGTGCGTTGCCTCGGGAGTTAAAACGAAACGCTCCTTGTTTCCCTCTTTTTCCTCGTCTTCTTGCGCGAGTGGAGAGAGAGAGGAGGGTGGACGACAGGAAGAGGATGTACTCTACTGCTCCTACTCTCTGCAGCTCGCAGGCTCAGCTCAGCTCAGCCCAGCGTTTCTACTCGTAAGTCCTAACTAAAAACGAAAATCTTTTCCCTCAAAGTGAAAGCTTTTTTTCTAAAGATATTTTTATATGCTTTAACCTACGCCTCCATGACATCGTAAGTTTTATTTATTTATTTCCTTGGACATGACCAATAATGGGCTGTGTTACAGTGACCATGACAGCGAGTTTACCATGACGAGAGATACTTTGACGGCTTTGTGTGCTCATAAAGGTATCTGGATAAATTAGCACCCTGCGTATTGGTTAGTGCGACACGGTAGTGGATTTTCAGAATTGTGCAAATGTCAACACACAACAATCCGATCTTTTTTTTGGTTACCGAGAGTTCTATTGATTCCAAGACTTTTTGTGTTTTATTGATTGGAAATATATGCCAGTCCACCGAAATATCAATTTGGTGATCCACGAGAATTCGAGATACCGCAACACCCAAAATATAATTCATTTTATACTAATCAAATACTATTCATTAATCAATCTATAAATATAGTTTGTCTTTGTATATCTATATTTATTATCATTAATTTGAATATGGGCGAAAAAAATAAGATAGAAAGAATTACTCCCTTTGTCCTACTTTACAATTCGTTTTAGCACTTAGGTTTTATGTCTATATTTAAATAGATAATGATGAACTTATACACATATATAAAACACATATATTAATTATTGTATAAATATAATAAAATATTAAAATGGATTTTAAATTGGAGTAGAGGGAATATATTTTAGGTAGTGTTTGGTTAAAGAGCCAAGTAGAATGGAGCCGTTCTGTTCCAGTTTTGTTATTGTCGGCGTTTCGGGACCGGGGGGTCCCCGAGCCGACGAGTGAGTGTGCCGCGTGCCCCAGCCCAGATGGGTCGAGCGCGTGGGCGAGCGCGAAGGGGGGAGAGAGCGAGAGCGAGGTGGCCGGAGCCTGGTCGTGAGGGAGTCGGAGATCCCGCGGCCTTCGTGTTCGTCCCGCGCCCAGGTCGGGTGCGCTTGCAGTAGGGGGTTACAAGCGTCCGCGCGGGTGAGGGGAGCGAGCGGCCCCGAGAGAGCGCCTGCCCCTGCCCTTCGTCCCCGCGAGGCCAACCTTCTCTGAGAAGGCCCTGGTCCTTCCTTTTATAGGCGTAAGGAGAGGATCCAGGTGTACAAATGGGGGTGTAGCAAGGTGCTACGTGTCTAGCGGGGGAGAGCTAGTGCCCTAAGTACATGCCAAGGTGGCAGCCGGAGAGATCTTGGCACCCGGCTAGTGTGGCGTCGTGGCTGTCGGAGTGGTTGGGCCCTTGCTGACGTCCTCCTGCTTTCGTAAGAGAGCTGAGAGCCGCCGTCGTCATGGGTCCAGCGGGGTGCCATCATTGCCTATCTGGCGGAGCTAGCCAGATGGGACGTCGGTCCTGTTCCCTGCGGCCCGAGTCGGCTCGGGGTAGGGTGATGATGGCGCTCCCTATTGACGTGGCGGACTCGTGCCCTAGGTCGGGCGACGTGGAGGCTCCTCCGAAGCCGAGGTCGAGTCTGTCCTGCATGGCCGAGGCCGAGCCCGAGCTCCTGGGTCGGGCGAGGCGGAGGTCGTTCGGCAGAGGCCAGGGCGGAGTCCGAGCCCTGGGTCGGGCGAGGCGGAGTTCGTCGTCTTCCGGGGCCTTAGCCCGAGTCCGAGCCCTGGGTCGGGCGGAGCGGAGTTCGCCGTCTTCCGGGGCCTCAGCCCGAGTCCGAGCCCTGGGTCGGGCGGAGCGGAGTTCGCCGTCTTCCGGGGCCTCAGCCCGAGTCCGAGCCCTGGGTCGGGCGGAGCTTCCTATGGCGCTTTTGGCCAAGCCTGGCCGCCCGGCAGTCCCACTCTTTGCGTCAAATGCCCCAGTGACTTGGTCGGTCGGCGCGGTGATTCAGTCAGGGTTGCTTCTCAACGAAGGCAAGGCCTCGGGCGAGCCGGAGATGCGTCTACCGTAAAAGGGGGGCCTCGGGCGAGACGGAAACACCTCAGGGTCGGCTGCCCTTGCCCGAGGCTAGGCTCGGGCGTGGCGTGATCGAGTCGCTCGTATGGACTGATCCCTGACTTAATCAAACCCATCAGGCCTCTACAGCTTTATGCTGATGGGGGTTACCAGCTGAGAATTAGGCGTCTTGAGGGTACCCCTAATTATGGTCCCCGACAGTAGCCCCCGAGCCTCGAAGGGAGTGTTAACACTCGCTTGGAGGCTTTCGTCGCACTTTTTTGCAAGGGGACCAGCCTTTCTCGGTTGCTCTTTGTTCCGGTGGGTGCGCGCGAGCGCACCCGCCGGGTGTAGCCCCCGAGGCCTCGGAGGAGTGGTTTCACTCCTTCGAGGTCTTAATGCCTTGCGTAATGCTTCGGCCGGTCTGGCGGTTCCCTCATGCGTACAGGCCGTAGCCCGGGTGCACTGTCGGGGCCCAAGTTCTCGGGCTGGTATGTTGACGCTGTCAACGGTTCGGCCGGAGCCGGGTTTGCGAGAGCAGCCCCCGAGCCTCCGCACGGAGCGAGAGGACGATCAGGGACAGACTCGGCTTTTTTACATACGCCCCTACGTCGCCTTTCCGCAAGGAGGGGGGGGGAGAGCGCCATGTTACCCTCGATGGGCACCGAACATGGTGTCTCCGGTGAGCTGCAATCGGGTAATCCGAGTGGACGTCCGTGCCCCGTTCGTTGGGGGTCGGCTAGGGGCCCGGAGGCACGCCCAAAAGTACCTGCGGGTGATCTGCCGGACCCGGTCCCCTGGCGACGGGGTCCGAGGGCTCGTTGCCTCCCTCCGATGGGATTCCGTTACAGAGTCGTTCCCGCTGGTCTCGGAAATGTCCTAGGGTACCTCGGGAGCGCAGCCCGAGCCTTGGTTATGTATCGAACGTACCCCTGGTCATCCCTCGCTCGGTGTCTGAGGCGACTGTGAACCCTTCGGGGGGCCAGCCTTCGAACCCCTGATCAGTAAGGGGCGCGGAGCCCGAGTAGCCTGAGGCGGTCGTGGGACCTTTCGGGGGCCGACCTTCGAACCCCTGACCAGTAGTGGGTGTCGGGCCCACGCGATCTGAGGCGGCTGTTGAACCCTTCGGGGGGCCAGCCTTCGAACCCCTGATCAGTAAGGAGGCTCGGAGCCTAGTTCCTTCACGGGGAAGGATCCCTTTGGGGGTATCCCCTTTCCCGGTCCCTGTTGCAAGAGATAGAGAAAGAAGGAAAAGGGAAAAAAGGATACGAAATTGAACGACGTGGCGTACCTTTTTTGGTGTGGCCGTTTTGGCGAAGGCGAAACGTCGCCAGCTGCTTCCGCCAGAAGCGCTGCCCGTCGAGCCGCGGAGTTAATGCGCCGGGGCGGGCGGTCAGCGAGGCTGCCGTTGCGTACGCGAGCCGTTCGAGGAACGGGTCACGGGCGTGTCGTCTTCACACCGTGAGAGAGGGGGTTCTCTTGCTGCCTCCGGATGGGACGTGAGCTTGGCTGATGGCGTGACCGCTGCTCTTGCGCGCCTGCCACCGTCATTACCGCCGGCCCACTTTTGACTGCGTTTGACCGCTGCGCCCGGCCGGCGCTGCTGGGCCGCGCGCTGGGCCGCATCGGGTCGCGGTATTGGTTCCGCAACCGAGGAGGTGCGGTGGTGGCGCAAGTGGCATAGTGGCTTACATGCAGCATCCGGCGCGCCGGTTGCGCGACGCGTGGGCTTGAGCCTCCGTGCTGGCCTGTCAGGAGTCGGAGAGGCGCGTCCACTTGGCGCGAGTGCATGCTGCCCGCATGGCTGCCCGCCCCTTTCGCCCGTTGGTCTGGGCAAAGGTGGAGGGTCACTTGTAACCGCTGGGTAGTTGCACGCGCCGCGCGCGGCGGTTCGGCTTCTTCTGCTCGGAGCCGGTCTGTATGACAGGCGGGTCCCAGCCCCCGCGCCGCAGGGGAGGACTTTGGAGGCGTGTTGGAGAAGACTCAGCCCGTGACGGTTGGGGGCGCAAGCAGGGAGAGTTGCCTTTAAAAGGAGGGCGACCCCTTTCGTAAGGCGACCATATCTTCTTCCTCCCTTATGCATCGTGTCTTTCCACCTTTCAAGCCCCCGGATGGGGGAAACCGCCGTCTTCGTGCCTCATCGTCGGAGGACACCGCTCCGCGGGAGTGGGTACCTTTCAGCCATCGTTCGGCTTCAAGGATTTTCATCATGCAGCCCGGCTGTACCCCTCCACCGGCGGTCACCCAAGAGGGTGACCTCCGGCTTGATGGTGGGGGAAAGCGAGCCGGGCTGCGGCCTCTGCCCCTCCCTCAGCCTCAAGGATTTTCATCACCAGGGCTGAGGAGGGGAGTGTGCCGAGTTGGGGTCGGCCCCTGCGCGGGCGGTGGCCCGCTCCTTCCCTCAGTGATCGAGGGGAAGGGCGGGAGCCGTCCGTGGCGCTAACAGCTGCACCGTGCCCGGCTCTCTGAGCCGAGCGGTTTCGGAACCGCTCCCGGTGCTGCCTCCCGCCACGGCAACTGGAAGAGGTTCTTCCGCCGGCGCGACAGCCTAGGTTGGCCATGGACCGACCTCCAACCCTACGGCTTTCTGCCCGTCCTTGCCTCTCGAGTTTGGGCAAGGGCGGGGGCCTCCTAGCAGCAGCATCCGCCCTGAGGCCATCATTGCTGCTGTTCGGCCCCCCGGGGCAGAAGTCTTCATCGTCGCCGCTGTCAGGGTGGGCGGCGACCTGCCGTTCGTCGGTCTTCTGTTGCCCCGCAGGCCCACCCCTATCGAGTGGGGTTGTTCGTACCTGCGGAGGGGGAACCAGAGTTCCGTTTGTAATGGCACTTCGAGTGCCGGGTTTTTTGTTCATTTTGGCTTTCGGGGCCTGAACATGTATGTAATTACGGCACGGAGCCGTGTTTTTTCCTCATTTCCGAGCATTAAGACTCGTCTGCTGAGTGTCTGAACCGCTTTACCAAGCATGAGTCACCCCGTGTCAAGGTGACGAGTGAGGTATCCGTATCCCGGGGGCGTAGGAGTCCCTCGGCTCGGTCGGCCCTTTTGTCCGAGGCTCCTCTAGCTTAGTTAAAGAGACCCCTCAGCCGCTCTCCGACGAGCCGAGGCCGGGGGTAGCGATATCAGTATGAGCAGAGGCGGAGTTGGTTCGGAAATGAAACCTGGTTGGCCGGAGCCTAGCCGAGCTGTCCGTTGGCAGGATCGACGCCAGAGTTGGTCAGCCGAGGCTTCGGACCGGGCTGGCGCCCTCGGAAGGTGGTCGGCCGAGGCCCCGGAGGTGGCTGGCTGAGCCGCCTGCTCGGGCCGGATTCCCGGAGAAGTCCCTGACAACGATCGCCCGGGCGCGGTGATGACGCCGTCCTTCGGAGCGGAGGCCCTCGGACCATGTCGCCGTCCGAGGCTAGGTCGGGCCTTACCGAAGGTGTCGTTGATGCTGAGGGTGTCGCTGCCCCCTTCCCGAGTCGGGACCCGAGCCTGCAGGATCAGCTTGTCTTGTAGTGTGTGCTTTGTGCGGCCGTCGAGGCCAGAACACACACCCTTGCTGTGTTGTAAAGCTGCGTCTCTTTTCCTCTTGTTTCGGGCATCTGGACTTTTTGTCGGTAACAGGGATGTTAGGTCGAGCGAAAGTTGCTTCTCGCGGAAGGTGAGGAGTGAGGTATCCGTATCCCGGAGGCGTAGGAGTCCCTCGGCTCGGTCGGCCTTGCCGCTTACGCGCACTTTTACTCGTCCATGAGGCCCTATCACCGACTTGGTCGAGGAAACTCGAAGAATCGCTTCGACAGAAGGGCTTCCGAACGTAGAGACTTGTTCGATCCGCGGAGTCACCTTATCCGAACGCGAGTTACTTATCGCAGAAGGTGATGAGTGAGGTATCCGTATCCCGGAGGCGTAGGAGTCCCTCGGCTCGGTCAGCCTTGACTGCTTACGTGTACCCCGTCGTTTCCAGGACCCACTTTTCGAAGTAGTCAAAAAGCACGGAAGATATTCTGGTAAAAGAGATTTTCTGTTTGAGGAAAATTTTGACGCAGAGGGGGTTTCCCCCCTTTTAGCCCCCGAGGGAGGGTCGGGCTTTGCCGAGGCGAGGCCGACCCTTCCTTGTTGACTAAACTTTGCGTGGGTGTGAGGTATATGAACAACTTGGAAACATCTTAAGGGTAGAAGCGACGTAGCTGTTGGATGTTCCAAGCGTTGCCGTAGACCTCGCCCTGACTGTTGGCTAGCTTGTACGTTCCGGGCTTCAGAACTTTGGCGATGACGAACGGCCCCTCCCAGGGGGGCGTGAGCTTGTGCCTCCCTCGGGCGTCTTGCCGCAGCCAAAGCACCAGGTCGCCCACCTGAAGGTCTCGGGGTCGGACCCCTCGGGCGTGGTAGCGTCGCAGGGACTGCTGGTACCGCGCCGAGTGTAGTAAGGCCCTGTCCCGAGCCTCGTCCAGCTGGTCCAGCGAGTCTTCTCGGCTAGCTTGGTTGCTTTCTTCGTTGTAGGCCCTCGTCCTTGGGGAGCCGTATTCCAGGTCAGTGGGCAAGACGGCCTCGGCCCCGTAGACCAGGAAGAACGGCGTGAAGCCCGTGGCTCGGCTCGGCGTCGTCCTCAGGCTCCAGACCACCGAGGGGAGTTCCTTCATCCATCGCTTGCCGAACTTGTTGAGATCATTGTAAATCCGAGGCTTGAGCCCTTGTAGAATCATGCCATTGGCACGTTCTACTTGCCCATTCGACATGGGATGAGCTACGGCGGCCCAGTCTACCCGGATGTTGTGATCCTCGCAAAAATCCAAGAATTTTTTGCCGGTGAACTGGGTGCCGTTGTCGGTGATGATGGAGTTCGGGACCCCGAAGCGATGGATGATGTTGGTGAAGAACGCCACCGCCTGCTCGGATCTGATGCTGTTCAGGGGTCGGACCTCGATCCACTTGGAGAATTTGTCGACGGTGACCGGCAGGTGCGTGTAGCCCCCGGGCGCCTTCTGCAGAGGGCCGACGAGGTCCAGACCCCACACAGCGAAGGGCCAGGTGATGGGTATCGTCTGCAGAGCCTGAGCGGGCAGGTGGGTCTGCTTCGCATAGAATTGGCACCCTTCGCAGGCGCGGACAATTCTAGTGGCGTCAGCCACCGCCGTCGGCCAATAGAAGCCTTGGCGGAAAGCGTTCCCGACGAGGGTTCGAGGTGCTGCATGATGGCCGCAAGCCCCCGAGTGTATTTCCTGCAGGAGTTCCTGACCCTCGGCGATGGAGATGCATCGCTGGAGGATGCCCGAGGGGCTACGGTGGTAGAGCTCCTTCTCATCGCCCAGCAAGACGAACGACTTGGCGCGTCGCGCTACCCGCCGAGCCTCTGCCCGGTCGAGGGGCAGTTCTTCTTGGCGGAGATATTGCAGGTACGGGGTCTGCCAATCTTGTTCCGGCGTGACCCCGCTCTGCTCCTCCTCGATGCGCAGTGCTTCGCCCTCGGGGGCCGAGGGTTCCTCGGGCTGAGCCGAGGATGGCTCGGGCTGGGCCGAGGCTGCCTCGGACGGGGCAGAGGGCACCTCGGGCTCGGGCGTGTCACCGATCTTGACGGAGGGTTGGTGCAGATCCCGGGAGAAGACGTCCGGGGGAACCGTCGTTCGCCCCGAGGCTATCTTTGCCAGCTCGTCCGCAGTCTCGTTGTAGCGCCGGGCGATGTGGTTAAACTCGAGCCCGTAGAACTTGTCTTCCAGGCGTCGAACCTCATCACAGTAGGCCTCCATCTTCGGGTCGCGGCAGTGGGAGTTCTTCATGACTTGGTCGATGACGAGCTGCGAGTCGCCGCGTGCATCGAGGCGTCGGACCCCTAGCTCGATGGCGATTCGCAATCCGTTGATCAGAGCCTCGTACTCAGCCACATTGTTGGACGCCGGGAAATGGAGGCGGAGCACGTAGCGCAGGTGTTTCCCGAGGGGCGAGACGAAGAGCAGGCCCGCGCCGGCTCCCGTCTTCATCAGCGACCCATCGAAAAACATGGTCCAGAGCTCCGGTTGGATCGGAGCCGTCGGCAACTGGGTGTCGACCCATTCGGCTACGAAGTCCGCCAGTACCTGGGACTTGATGGCCTTCCGAGGGGCGAACGAGATTGTCTCGCCCATGATTTCCACCGCCCACTTTGCGATCCGTCCCGAGGCTTCTCGACACTGGATGATCTCCCCCAGGGGGAAGGATGACACCACAGTCACCGGATGAGACTCGAAGTAATGTCGCAGCTTTCGCCTCGTCAGGATCATTGCATACAGCAGCTTCTGGACTTGTGGGTAGCGGATTTTGGTCTCGGACAGCACCTCGCTGACGAAGTAAACTGGCCTCTGAATGGGCAAGGCATGCCCCTCTTCCCGCCTTTCGACCACAATCGCGGCGCTGACCACCTGAGTGGTAGCGGCGACGTAGACCAGGAGGGCCTCTCCATCAGCAGGGGGTACCAAGACGGGCGCCTGGGTGAGGAGCGCCTTCAGGTTCCCGAGAGCTTCCTCGGCCTCGGGAGTCCAGGTGAAGCACTCGGCCTTCCTTAAGAGACGGTACAGGGGCAGGCCTCTTTCGCCGAGGCGCGAGATGAAACGGCTCAAGGCCGCGAGACATCCCATGACCCTCTGTACGCCTTTTAAGTCCTTGATGGGCCCCATGTTTGTGATGGCTGCGATCTTCTCCGGGTTGGCTTCGATGCCCCGCTCGGAGACGATGAATCCCAAAAGCATGCCTCGGGGCACCCCGAAGACGCACTTCTCGGGACTGAGCTTGACGCCCTTCGCCTTGAGACACCGGAATGTCAGTTCGAGGTCGGAGAGAAGGTCGGAGGCTTTCCTCGTCTTGACTACGATGTCATCGACGTAGGCCTCGACCGTGCGACCGATGTGTTCGCCGAACACATGGTTCATGCACCGCTGGTACGTTGCACCCGCGTTCCTCAAACCGAACGGCATGGTGACATAACAGTACATGCCGAAGGGCGTGATGAAAGAAGTCGCGAGCTGGTCGGACTCTTTCATCTTGATTTGATGATACCCTGAGTAAGTATCGAGGAACGACAGGGTTTCGCACCCTGCAGTGGAGTCCACGATTTGATCGATGCGAGGTAGAGGGTAGGGGACCTTCGGACATGCTTTGTTGAGACCAGTGTAGTCTACACACATCCGCCACTTCCCCCCTTTCTTCCTCACAAGTACAGGGTTGGCAAGCCATTCGGGATGGAATACCTCTTTTATGAACCCTGCTGCCATCAGCTTGTGGATCTCCTCGCCTATCACCCTGCGCCTTTCCTCGTCGAATCGGCGCAGAGGCTGTTTGACCGGTCGGGCCCCGGCCCGAATATCCAGCGAGTGCTCGGCGACATCCCTCGGTATGCCGGGCATGTCCGAGGGACTCCACGCAAAGACATCGGCGTTTGCGCAGAGAAAGTCGACGAGCACTGCTTCCTATTTGGGGTCGAGCCCGGAACCGATCCGGACCTGCTTGGAGGTGTCTCCACTGGGGTCGAGAGGGACGGCCTTAACCGTCTCCGCTGGCTCGAAGTTGCCGGCATGTCGCTTCACGTCTGGCACCTCCCGGGAGAGGTTTTCCAGGTCGGCGATGAGGGCCTCGGACTCGGCGAGGGCCTCAGCGTACTCCACGCACTCCACATCGCATTCGAACGCGTGTTTGTACGTGGGGCCGACGGTGATGACCCCGTCGGGGCCCGGCATCTTGAGCTTCAGGTAGGTGTAGTTGGGGATGGCCATGAACTTCGCGTAGCATGGCCTTCCCAACACTGCGTGGTAGGTTCCTCGGAACCCGACCACCTCGAACGTCAAAGTCTCCCTTCGGAAGTTGGAGGGTGTTCCGAAGCAGACAGGAAGGTCGAGCTGTCCGAGGGGCTGGACGCGCTTCCCAGGGATGATCCCGTGGAAGGGCGCAGCGCCCGCTCGGACAGATGACAGATCGACGCGTAGGAGCCTGAGGGTCTCGGCGTAGATGATATTGAGGCAGCTGCCCCCATCCATCAGGACCTTGGTGAGCCTGACGTTGCCGATGATGGGATCGACGACGAGCGGGTACTTCCCCGGGCTCGGCACGTGGTCGGGGTGGTCGTCCTGGTCGAAGGTGATGGGCTTGTCGGACCAGTCTAGGTAGACTGGCGCCGCCACCTTCACCGAGCAGACCTCCCGACGCTCTTGCTTACGATGCCGAGCCGAGGCATTCGCCGCATGCCCTCCGTAGATCATGAAGCAGTCGCGGACCTCGGGGAACTCTCCTGCTTGGTGATCTTCCTTCTTGTCGTCGTCGCGGGCCCTGCCGCCCTCCGCGGGTGGCCCGGCACGGTGGAAGTGGCGCCGAAGCATGACGCACTCCTCGAGGGTGTGCTTGACGGGCCCCTGATGGTAGGGGCACGTCTCCTTGAGTGCCTTGTCGAAGAGGTTGGCGCCTCCGGGGGGCTTCCGAGGGTTCTTGTATTCGGCAGCGGCGACAAGGTCGGTGCTGGCGGCGTCGCGTTTCGCTTGCGACTTCCTCCTGCCTTTCTTCTTGGCGCCGAGCGGAGTAGACGCCTCGGGAGCATCTTCCGACGGGCGGCCCTGGGGCTGCTTGTCCTTTCGGAAGATGGCCTCGACCGCCTCCTGACCAGAGGCGAACTTGGTGGCGATGTCCATCAGCTCGCTCGCCCTGGTGGGGGTCTTGCGACCCAACTTGCTTACCAAGTCACGGCAGGTGGTGCCGGCGAGGAATGCGCTGATGACGTCGGAGTCGGTGATGTTGGGCAGCTCGGTGCGCTGCTTCGAGAATCGCCGGATGTAGTCCCGAAGGGACTCTCCCGGCTGTTGCCGGCAGCTTCGGAGGTCCCAGGAATTCCCGGGGCGCACGTACGTGCCCTGGAAGTTGCCGGCGAAGGCTTGGACCAGATCTTCCCAGTTGGAAATCTGCCCCGGAGGCAGGTGCTCCAACCAAGCGCGAGCAGTGTCGGAGAGGAACAGGGGGAGGTTGCGGATGATGAGGTTGTCGTCGTTCGTTCCACCTAGTTGACAGGCCAGGCGGTAGTCCGCGAGCCACAATTCCGGTCTCGTTTCCCCCGAGTACTTTGCGATGGTAGTCGGGGGTCGGAATCGGGGCGGAAACGACGCCCGCCGAATGGCCCGGCTGAAGACCTGCGGACCGGGTGGTTCGGGCGAGGGACTCCGATCCTCCCCGCTGTCGTAGCGTCCCCCACGCCTGGGGTGATAACCTCGGCGCACCCTTTCGTCGAGGCGGGCCCGACGGTCGCGATGAGGGTGCTCGTCGCCGAGGTGGCCCGGGGCCGCCGGCGCGGTGTTGCGCGTGCGCCCGGTGTAGACCGAGGCTTCCCGCATAAGTCGGGAAGTCGTGGCGCGAGGTTCCAAGGGGTACCCCTGCCTTCGGGAGGCAGAGCTCTCGGCCCGCCGGGCCGCAGCGCCTTCCAGGAGATGCTTGAGCTCTCCCTGGATTCGCCGACCCTCGGTGGTTGATGACTCCGGCATCGCGCGGAGGAGCATCGCTGCGGCGGCCAGGTCCTGACCGGTCCCGCCGGATGCGGGTGGCGGTCTGTCCCTGGCATCGTTAGCGATGCGGTGCTGGAGACCTTGGGGCAGGTGACGTATTTCTCCGGCCGGGGGCTGGCCCGCCCATACCTGCCCGACGTCCCGGCGGATTGCCTCGAGCGCTCCTGCTCCCTCATCGAGCCCGGCCCGTGCCCCGCGGACTTGCTCGAGCTGTGGGTCGTGACCCCCCGCCAGAACGGGGACCACAGCTAGCTCCCGCGGGATGTCGGCGCGAGGTGCTGGCCTAGGGGGATCACCATCCTCCGGCATGCCGAGACAGCTGCCTCCGGAGGGATCCCCTAGCTCGACGTGGAAACATTCGCGGCTCGGGCCGCAGTCCTTGTCGTCAAGGCTGCGGCTGCCGTCAGAACAGTCGGAGAGGCAGTAGTTGCATGCGGTCATGAAATCCCGCATGGCACTGGGGTTGCCAGATCCAGAGAAATCCCAGTAGATGCTGGGATCGTCATCTTCGTCGGACCCAGAGGGCCCGTAGGTCGAGACGTCCGTCAATCGGTCCCAAGGCGACCGCACACGAAACCCCAGAGAGGTTGCATTCGCCTCAATGTGAGCGCCCGCCAAAGCGAGGTCGCTAGGCGGGTTGAGGCCGAGTCGAAATGACAAAGGATGGGAATCAGCCGGTACCTTTTGGTCGACGAGGATCGACGAAGTCGCATCGGGGGCTGATCGTGCTGTCGTCCTGGGTGCGAGGTCGACGTCCTGCAGGCCTTCCGTGAGCGCGCTGGCGTCGTCCACTTGCTCGGGGTCGGCGTGTCGCGGGGGGACGGCGCTCGCCTTCGCCTCAAACGCGTGGGTGATGCCCAACGCGTCTTCCGTTGGGGCGCTGGGGACGTCGATTTGCTCGACAGCCGACTGAGCGCAACCTCCCGCTTGGCCCCGGTTGCCCCGCCTCCTCCTTCGATGGCGAGGGAGAGGATGGGGCGAGCTCGAAAGTTGTCCTTCCCCCACGCGGGAAAGACGTCGTTGATTCCGCCGCCGGCGGGCGGGCTGTCCGCCTCCATTGTTGCTGTCGCGCGGCGGTGGAAGGAGTATCATGTCGTAGCTGCCATCGAAAGACATGAACTCGAGGCTCCCGAGACGGAGCACCGTCCCGGGTTGAAGAGGTCGTTGGAGACTGCCCATCTGGAGCTTGACGGGAAACTACTCGTCAACACGCAGCAGGCCCCTACCTGGCGCGCCAACTGTCGGCGTTTCGGGACCGGGGGGTCCCCGAGCCGACGAGTGAGTGTGCCGCGTGCCCTAGCCCAGATGGGTCGAGCGTGTGGGCGAGCGCGAAGGGGGGAGAGAGCGAGAGCGAGGTGGCCGGAGCCGGGTCGTGAGGGAGTCGGAGATCCCGCGGCCTTCGTGTTCGTCCCGCGCCCAGGTCGGGTGCGCTTGCAGTAGAGGGTTACAAGCGTCCGCGCGGGTGAGAGGAGCGAGCGGCCCCGAGAGAGCGCCTGCCCCTGCCCTCCGTCCCCGCGAGGCCAACCTTCTCTGAGAAGGCCCTGGTCCTTCCTTTTATAGGCGTAAGGAGAGGATCCAGGTGTACAAATGGGGGTGTAGCAAGGTGCTACGTGTCTAGCGGGGGAGAGCTAGTGCCCTAAGTACATGCCAAGGTGGCAGCCGGAGAGATCTTGGCACCCGGCTAGTGTGGCGTCGTGGCTGTCGGAGAAGCAATGGAGCTTGGCGGAGGGACAGCTGTCGGAGTGGTTGGGCCCTTGCTGACGTCCTCCTGCTTTCGTAAGAGAGCTGAGAGCCGCCGTCGTCATGGGTCCAGTGGGGTGCCATCATTGCCTATCTGGCGGAGCTAGCCAGATGGGACGTCGGTCCTGTTCCCTGTGGCCCGAGTCGGCTCGGGGTAGGGTGATGATGGCGCTCCCTGTTGACGTGGCGGACTCGTGCCCTAGGTCGGGCGACGTGGAGGCTCCTCCGAAGCCGAGGTCGAGTCTGTCCTGCATGGCCGAGGCCGAGCCCGAGCTCCTGGGTCGGGCGAGGCGGAGGTCGTTCGGCAGAGGCCAGGGCGGAGTCCGAGCCCTGGGTCGGGCGAGGCGGAGTTCGTCGTCTTCCGGGGCCTTAGCCCGAGTCCGAGCCCTGGGTCGGGCGGAGCGGAGTTCGCCGTCTTCCGGGGCCTTAGCCCGAGTCCGAGCCCTGGGTCGGGCGGAGCGGAGTTCGCCGTCTTCCGGGGCCTCAGCCCGAGTCCGAGCCCTGGGTCGGGCGGAGCGGAGTTCGCCGTCTTCCGGGGCCTCAGCCCGAGTCCGAGCCCTGGGTCGGGCGGAGCTTCCTATGGCGCTTTTGGCCAAGCCTGGCCGCCCGGCAGTCCCACTCTTTGCGTCAAATGCCCCAGTGACTTGGTCGGTCGGCGCGGTGATTCAGTCAGGGTTGCTTCTCAACGAAGGCAAGGCCTCGGGCGAGCCGGAGATGCGTCTGCCGTAAAAAGGGGGCCTCGGGCGAGACGGAAACACCTCAGGGTCGGCTGCTCTTGCCCGAGGCTAGGCTCGGGCGTGGCGTGATCGAGTCGCTCGTATGGACTGATCCCTGACTTAATCAAACCCATCAGGCCTCTGCAGCTTTATGCTGATGGGGGTTACCAGCTGAGAATTAGGCGTCTTGAGGGTACCCCTAATTATGGTCCCCGACAGTTATTGTTTGGTTACAAAGTAACTATAACGGAGTGACTCCAATTAGAGAATATTCTCCTCAGATCCGGAACCATCCCGCTCCAAAAAATCAACCGGATGAAGCCGCTCCGTTCCCAGCCCGCTCGCACAGTCACGCTCCGTTCCGTTCACTCTGCAACCAAACAAAAAAACAGAGTCGCTCCGTTCCAGATTACCAAACACAGAACAGAGCGGCTCCGTTCCTAGAATCAGAGATAGAATCAGAGATGGAACGCCTCCGTTCTACTTGGCTCCTCAACTAAACACTACCTTAGTACGGAGCGAATATATTGTTTATTTTCCTCGAGTATGCTCTACGTTACAGCAAGATATATAAATTGTTGTTACGAGGTCACTAGGCCAATCCGTGCCAGCCACACTATGGGTAACTATCTTGGTTTAGGTTTTTATTGGATTTGTCTAAACCTTATTTCAACAAAATGATCGAATACTTCCTCTATTTTTGAATAAAACATTTCTTAAAGCCACGTTCGAGTTAATCTGTTTTAAGTTCGATCGAGCTTATCGAAAAGAATGGTAAGGTCTGTGAAACCAAATAATTAGTGTCATATCAGATACGCTATAAAATATACTCTTATAATGTTACTTATTTCTGTTATAAATATGTGTTCTTTTTCTATAGGTTTGATCAAACACAAGGGAGAGCGAGAGAATTGACTTAGGACAAGGAATTGATACAGAGACTAATGTACAGGGCTCATAATAAATGCTTGATGCAATAAAATACTAGTCTCATATGACAAATGATTAGATATTGACTATAGATTAAAATAATGGTTATTCGTATACGTCCTTAGAAGAGAACATATTCGGTGCACCGTGCACATAAACCTTTAATACACATAAGTTACAAATAAACTAACAAAGTTTTTAAAAATCAAAAAAATCATACATATTCTTTCTACCCTACTGCAACTATATTCAAAATTTCAAGTTTAAATTCGTTATACTTTAGCTGTAATAAAAAGAGTACATCTTATAGCGCGTTTCGATGTTGGTACTGGAGAACATAATTAGAATTGGAGTCAGCTTTCCTAAATTATGTTGTTTAGTTACACACAGAATTGAGATTAGGAATTAGACAGTCAATACTGAACGTCACCCATCTGTATCACGTGAAATTAGATCGCACAATTACAAACTTCAATTCAGCGACATCCAAACAATAGAATTGGTATTAAATCTCATTTCAATACGATTTAATATTGAACCAAATTTAATTCTATGCCCTCCAATATCGATATCCAAACGGAGCATCAACCGATTTTCTAATTTAAACTTGTCAGAAATTTTAATTTTATTACTCTTCACGTAATACGAATTTGAACTTGAAATTTTATATATACTAGTCGGTTGTCCGTGTGTTGCGACGGCTTACAACAATACTCATATAAACTATCTACCAAAAAAATTCAAGATTTTTTATTGATTGTCTCCTCTCTCCGTATAATATTTTTTAATTTGGCTAACTCATGTTATTATTTACTCCATCCAATATGTCTTGGTACAACACGATCAATAAAGTGAGCGATTAGAAGAGAGTTCATAACGACTGACTGAACGAACAAATATTATAAAATGACATAATTCCACCATATAGAGACCAAATAAGAGAAAGTTTGTGAGCTCAACTTTCTAAAATAAGTCATATGAACTCAAACTTATAAAAATAGATCAAAATATGGAGTAATTGCTAAAGTCAGACATCAATAAAAACTGGATTCGCTCCATATAAATTATGCTACTTCGTAGCAATTACTAACATTTAAAACCAACAAATAACCTTTCATTTTATTGTTAGTGACAAATCATTGTTGCTCCCTCCAATTCAGCAACCTCAAATACCATGGAGTTCATTGTGCCAATGTGGTCTCAGAAACGACCTAATGCTTGCAAGAGCCAAGAACGTCGTGTCGTGCTTGGGTTGTAGCCTCGACCCATAGTGCTGGTACAGCCCAACACAATTATATTTTTTTATTTTACAAAAAAACGTATATATATATAATTTATATCAATATTAAAAACATTTGAGCATGATGTTCTACTGGTTAGACAGTTTTATCTAGTGTCTTCCGATCTTCTTCTATCAGGGTATGGGTTCGAACCCCACTTTCTGCACCGGTTAATTTGAAATAGCTGTAAGAGGTTATTTGTAAAAAGATGATGTGGGACGACCGTTGAAACTGGTAATTTAAGTATAACTAGTCGGTTGCCCGTGTGTTGCGATGGCTTACAACAATACCCACATAAACTATCCATCAAAAAAATTTCAAGATTTTTTATTGATTGTATCCGCTCTCTGTATAATATTTCTTGGTACAACACGGTCAATGAAGTGAGCGATTAGAAGAGAGTTCACAACGCTGACTGAACGAACAGAGATTATAAAATGACATAATTCCACCATACAGAGATCAAATAAGAGAAAGTTTGTGAGCTCAAGTTTCTAAAATATCACATGAAGTCAAACTTATAAAAAAGATAGATCAAAATATGAAGTGATTGCTAAAGTCTGGCATCAATAAAAACTGGATGCGCTCCATATAAATTATGCTACTTCGTAGCAATTACTAACGTTTAAAACCAACAAATAACCTTTCATGTAACAAATCATTGTTGCTCCATCCAATTCAGCAACCTCAAACACCATGTAGTCCATTGTGCCAATGTGGTCTCAGAAACGACCTAATGCTTGCAAGAGCCAAGAATGTCGTGCCGTGCTTGGGCTGTAGCTTCGGCCCATAGTGCTGGCCCGGCCTAACATGATTTTTTTTATTTTACAAAAAACGTATATACATATATACAATTTTGTCGGTGTTTCGAAACCCGGGGGGTCCCTGGACCGACGAGTGAATTATCGCCACGTGCCCCAGCCCAGATGGGTCGACGCGAGGCGGAACGCGAAGGGGGGAAAGGAAGCAGCCGGAGGGAGGCAGGCGTGAGAGAGCGGATCTCGCGGCCTTCGTGTTAGCCCCGCGCCTGAGTCGGGTGCGCTTGCAGTAGGGGGATACAAGCGTCCACGCGGGAGTGGGAGCGAGCGGCCTTGCGCGAGCGCCGTCCCGTCCTTCTCCGCGCGGGCCAACCCTCTGTAAGAGGGCCCTGGTCCTCCCTTTTATAGGCGTAAGGAGAGGATCCAGGTGTACAATGGGGAGTGTAGCAATGTGCTAACGTGTCTAGCGGTGGGGAGCTAGCGCCCTAAGTACATGCCATCGTGGCAGCCGGAGAGGTCTTGGCGCCCAGTTCGTGTGGTGTCGTGTCCGTCGGAGGAGCGCTGGAGCCTGGCGGAAGGACAGCTGTCGGGGCTGTCGAGTCCTTGCTGACGTCCTCTTGCTTCCGTAAGAGGGCCAAGAGCCGTCGTCGTCACAGAGCGTGCGGGGCACCATCATTGCCTATCTGGCGGAGCGAGCCAGATGGGACGCCGGTCTTGTTCCCCGTAGCCTGAGTCAGCTCGGGGTAGGGTAATGATGGCGCCTCCTGTCGACGTGGTCGGTCCGCGCCCTAGGTTGGGCGATGTGGAGGCTCCTCCGAGGTCGAGGTCGAGTCTGCCTTCCGTGACCGTGGTCGAGTCCGAGCCCCTGGGTCGGGCGAGGCGGAGACCGTCGGCTGAGGCCAGGGCCGAGTCCGAGCCCTGGGGTCGGGCGAAGCGGAGTCCGTCGTCTCCTAGGGCTGAGCCCAAGTCCGAGCCCTGGGTCGAGCGGAGCAGAGTTCGTCGTCTTTTGGGGCTGAGCCCAAGTCCGAGCCCTGGGGTCGGGCGAGGCGGAGTTCGTTGTCTTCCGGGGTTGAGCCCATGTCCGAGCCCTGGGGTCGGGCGAGGCGGAGTTCATCGTCTTCCGGGGTTGAGCCCATGTTCGAGCCCTGGGTCGGGCGGAGCGGAGTTCGCCGTCTTCCGGGGCTGAGCCCGAGTCCGAGCCTTGGGTCGGGCGGAGCGGAGTTCGCCGTCTTTTGGGGCTGAGCCCGAGTCCGAGCCCTGGGTCGGACGGAGCGGAGTTCGCCGTCTTCCGGGGCTGAGCCCGAGTCCGAGCCCTGGGTCGGGCGGAGCGGAGTTCGCCGTCTTCCAGGGCTAAGCCCGAGTCCGAGCCCTGGGGTCGGGCGAGGCGGAGTTTCCTATGACGCCCGAGGCCGACCTTGGCTACTGTCAGCTTCACTCTGTCGGATGGCTCAGCAGTCGGTGCAGCGCAGGCGGCGCTGTCCTCTTGTCAGACCGGTCAGTAGAGCGGCGAAGTGACTGCGGTCACTTCGGCTCTGTCGACTGGAGGGCGTGCGTTAGGATAAAGGTGTCAGGCCACCTTTGCATTAAATGCCCCTGCGATTTGGTCGGTCGGCGTGGCGATGTGGCCAAGGTTGCTTCTTGGTGAAGACTGGGCCTCGGGCGAGCCGATAGTGTGCCCGTTGCTGGAGGGGGGTCCCCGGGCGAGACGTAGGTTTTTCGGGGTCGGCTTCCCTTGTCCGAGGCTAGGCTCGGGCGAGGCACGGTCGTGTCCCTTGAATGGACCGATCCTTGACTTAATCGCACCCATCAGGCCTTTGCAGCTTTGTGCTGATGGGGGTTACCAGCTGAGATTTAGGGGTCTTGAGGGTACCCCTAATTATGGTCCCCGACAGTAGCCCCCGAGCCTCCAAGGGAGTACTAATACTCGCTTGGAGGCTTTTGCCGCACTTTTTTGCAAGGGGACCAGCCTTTTTTGGTTGCGTTCTGTTCCGGTGGGTGCGCGCGAGCGCACCCGCCGGGTGTAGCCCCCGAGGCCTCGGAGGAGTAGTTTTACTCCTTCGAGGTCTTAGTGCGTTTTGCAACACTTCGGCTGGTCTAGTTGTTCCCTCATGCGAGCTGGCCGTAGCCCGAGTGCACGGTCGGGTTCCAAGTTCTCGGGCTGGTATGTTGACGCTGTCAACGGTTTGGCCGGAGCCGAGTTTGTGAGAGCAGCCCCCGAGCCTCTGCATAGGGCGAGAGGACGGTCAAGGACAGACTCGTCTTTTTTACATACGCCCCTGCGTCGCCTTTCCGCAAGGAGGAGGGGGGAAAGCGCCATGTTGCCCTCGGAGGGCGCCGAACATGGTGTTTCCGGTGAGCTGCTGGCGGGTAATCTGAGCGGACGCCCGTGCCCTATTTGCTAGGGGTCGGCTAGAGGCCCGGAGGCGCGCTCCAAAAGTACCTGCAGGTGATCTGCCGGACTCGGTCCCCTTTGACGGGGTCCGAGGGCTCGATGCCTCCCTCTGATGGGATTCCGTTACAAGATCGCTCCCGCTGGTCTCGGAAATGTCCTAGGGTACCTCGGGAGCGTAGCTCGAGCCTTGGTTATGTATCGAACGTACCCAGGGTCATCCCTCGCTCTGTGTCTGAGGCGACTGTGAACCCTTCGAGGGCCAGCCTACGAACCCCTGATTAGTAGTGGGCGCGGAGCCCGAGTGGCCTGAGGCGGTCGTTGAACCCTTCGAGGGGCCGGCCATCGAACCTCTGACCAGTAGTGGGCGCAGAACCCAATTGATCTGAGGCGGCCGTTGAACCCCTCCGAGGGGCCGGCCTTCGAACCTCTGATCAGTAGGGAGGCTCGGAGCCTGTTTCCTTCACGGAGAAGGGTCCTTTTCGGGGTATCCCCCTTTCCCGGTCCCTGTTGTAAGAGAGAGAAAGAGGAAAAGGAAAAGGATGCGAAGTCGAATGACGTGGCGTACCTTTTTCGACGCGTTCATTATGGCGAAGCGTCGCTTGCTTCTCCCGCCTGAGGCGCCGCCTGTCCTGCCGCGGAGTTAATGCGACGAGGCGAGTGGTTCGCGAGGCGGTCGTTGCGCGTGTGGGCGCCGTTCGAGGAACGGATCACGGGCGCGCCGTCTTCACGCCGTGAGAGAGGGCTCCCTCGCTGCCCCTGGATGGGACGTAAGTTTGGCTGACGACGTGACCGCTGCTCCTGCCCGCCTGTCACCGCCATTACTGCCGGCCCATTTTTGACCGCATTTGACCGTCGCGCTTGGCTGGCACTGCAGGGTTGCCTCGAGTCGTGGTATTGACTCCGCAGTTGAGGAGGCGCGGTAGTGGCGCGAGTGGCGGTGCAGTTGCTCGCACGTAGCAACCGGCGTGCCGGTTGCATGACGCGTGGGCCTGGACCTCCATGCTGGGCGCGTTGGAGTCGAAGGGGCGCGCCCACTCGGCACGGTTGCATGCCGCCTGCATGGCTGTCCGCCCTTTTGCCGGCTGGTCTGGGCAAAAGTGGAGGAGTGCTTGTAACCGCCGGGTGGTTGCATGCACCGCGCGCGCGTGGCGGTTTGGCTTCTTCTCCCCTGGACCGGCTTGCATGACGTGTGGGACCTAGACCCCGCGCCGTGGGGGGAGAATCTTGGAGCGTGTTGGAGAAGACTCAACCCGCAACAGTTGAGGGCGCAAGTGGGGAGAGTCGCCTTTAAAAGGGGGGCGACCCCCTTGGAGGGCAACCATGTCTTCGCGCTCCCCTCATGCATCGTGTCTTCCCACCTTCCGAGCCCCCGGGCGGGGGACGCGAGGAATCCTTCCGTCTTGTCGTCGGAGGAACGCAACTTCGTGGAAGTTGGTACCTTTCAGCCATCGTTCGGCTTCAAGGATTTTCATCATGCAGCCCGGCTGCATCCCCTTGCCGGTGGTCACCCAAGACGGTGACCACCAGCTTGATGGTGGGGAGAAGCGAACCGGGCTGCGGTCTTGGTTCCGCCCTCAGCTTCAAGGATGTTCATCATCCTTGCTGGGGCGGAGGCCAGGCTGATCCGGAGCTCTACCTCCCGCGCGGGCCGGCTGGTCACCTCCTCTTCCAGCTTCTGGTGGTGGAAACCATCCTCCAGCCTTGCGGAGGAGGCGTCCTCCAGCCATGCTGGGGAAGGCGAACTGTTGCTGTCCAGCTAGGATGCAACATTCCGTCCTCCTCCTGGCTTTCGCGGCGAGGACGGGAGTGAGGACCTACCGGCGCGCCTTGCCGACCGTCGGCGTTGGTGGAGAGGCGGACGCCACCGTCCGTGCTGACGTGGTGGCAGCCGGAGGAAGCTCCCCCTCATTGAGGCCGTCGGCGCCGCCCACGGGCCGGCCCCCGGCTCTTTGGCTTTGATGTCTGTTTCGCGTCCCTTGAGTAGGGACGCGAACGAAAGCCTTCCGGTGGCCACGCCCGTACTGGGATCATGGCTGCTGCTGTGGGGTCGGAACCGGAGTTCCGTTTGTAATGGCACCTTGAGCGCCGGTGTTTTGTTCATTGCGGCTGTCGAGGCCTGAACGTGTATGTATTTTCGGCACGGAGCCGTGTTTTTTCTTCATTTCGAGCACTAAGACTCGCCTTGTTGATTATCTTTACCGCTTCACCGAGCGTGAGTTGCCTCGTGCAAAGGTGACGAGTGAGGTATCCGTATCCCGGAGGAGTAGGAGTCCCTCGGCTCGGTCGGCCTTGCTGTCCGAGGCCCCTCTTGCTTAGTTAAAGGAACCCCTCGGCCGCCCTTCGATGAGCCGAAGCCGGAGGTAGCGGTGTCAGCACGGGCGGAGGCAGAGTTGGCTTCGAAAAGGAGGTGCGGTTGGCCAGAGCCTGGCCGGATCGTCCACTGGCGGAACCGACGCCGGGGTTGAGCTGCCGAGGCCACAAGCCGAGCTGATGTCTTTGGGGGACAGCTGGCCGAGGCCTCGGGGTGGCCGGCCGAGCCGCCTGCTCGGGCCGGATTCTCGAAGAAGACCCTGGCGGCGATGGCCCGGGTGTGGTGCTGATGTCGTCCTTCAGAGTGGGGGCCCTCCGACCGCGTCGCCATCCGAGGCTAGGTCAGACCCCGCCGAAGGTGTAGTTGATGCCGAGGGTGCTGCTGCCCCCTTCGGCTGTCGACGTCCGAGCCTGCAGGATCAGGTTGTCTTGTAGTGTGTGTATGTTTTCTGCGGCCGCCGAGGCCTAAACACACCGTCGTCGTATTGTAAAGCTGCGTTTCTTTTCCTCTTGTTTCGAGTATCCGGACTCATTTGTCGGTAACAGAATTGTTTGTGCGGGCGAGAGTTGCTTTTCACGGAAGGCGATGAGTGAGGTATCCGTATCCGGGAGGCGTAGGAATCCCTTGGCTCGGTCGGCCTTGCCGCTTATGCGCGCTCTTACTCGTCCATAGGGTTCTGTTACCGACGCAGTCGAGAAGGCCCGAAAAATCATTTCGGCAGAGGAGCTCTCGAGCATGAAGACTTGTTCGGTCCGCGGAGTCACTTATCCAAACGCGAGTTACTTATCGCAGAAGGTGATGAGTGAGGTATCCGTATCCCGGAGGCGTAGGAGTCCCTCGGCTCGGTCAGCCTTGGCTGCTTACATGTACTCCGTCGTTTTCAGGATCCACTTTTGAAGTAGTCGAAGAGCACGAAAGGCATTCTGGTAGAAAAGATTTTTTTTCTTTTTTCGAGAAAAATTTTGACGCAGAGGGGGTTGCCCCCTTCTAGCCCCCGAGGGAGGGTCGGGCTTTGCTGAGGCAAGGCTGACCCTTCCTTGACGACCAGACTTGGTGTGTGAACGAGGTATACGAGCAACTTGAAAGCATCTTAAGGGTAGAAGCGACGTATCTGTTGGATGTTCCGAGCGTTGCTGTAGACCTCGCCTTGGTTGTTGGCCAGCTTGTACGTTTCGGGCTTCAGGACCTTGGCGGTGACGAACGGCCCTTCCCAGGGAGGCATGAGTTTGTGCCGCCCTCGGGCGTCTTGTCGTAGCCGAAGCACCAGGTCGCCCACTTGGAGGTCTCGGGACCTAACCCCTCGGGCGTGGTAGCGTCGCAGGGACTACTGGTACCGCGCCGAGTGTAGTAAGGCCACGTCCCGAGCCTCCTCCAGCTGGTCCAGTGAGTCTTCTCGGTTGGCTCGGTTGCTTTGGTCGGTGTAGGCCCTCGCCCTCGGGGATCCGTATTCCAAGTCTGTGGGCAAGATGGCCTCGGCCCCATAGACTAGAAAGAACGGTGTGAAGCCCGTGGCTCGGCTCGGCGTTGTTCTCAGACTCCAGACCACCGAGGGGAGTTCCTTCATCCACCGCTTGCCGAGCTTGTTGAGGTCGTTGTAGATCCGAGGCTTGAGTCCTTGCAGGATCATACCGTTAGCCCGCTCCACTTGCCCATTCGTCATGGGGTGAGCCACGGCAGCCCAGTCCACCCGGATGTGGTGATCCTCGCAGAAGTCCAGGAACTTTCTGCCGGTGAACTGGGTGCCGTTGTCGGTGATGATGGAGTTCGGGACCCCAAAGCGATGGATGATGTTGGTGAAGAACGCCACCGCCTGTTCGGACCTGATGCTGTTTAGGGGTCGGACCTCGATCCACTTAGAGAATTTGTCGATGGCGACCAACAGGTGCGTGTAGCCCCCGGGTGCCTTCTGCAAGGGGCCAACGAGGTCCAGACCCCACACAGCAAACGGCCAGGTGATGGGTATGGTCTGCAGAGCCTGAGCGGGCAGGTGGGTCTGCCTCGCGTAGAACTGACACCCTTCGCAGGTGCGGACAATTCTAGTAGCGTCGGCCACCGCCGTCGGCCAGTAGAATCCTTGTCGGAAGGCGTTTCCAACGAGGGTTCGAGGTGCTGCGTGATGGCCGCAAGCCCCCGAGTGTATCTCTTGCAAGAGCTGCTGGCCTTCGGCGATGGAAATGCATCGCTGGAGGATGCCTGAGGGGCTGTGGTGCTAGAGCTCCTTCCCATCTCCCAGCAGGACGAACGACTTGGCGCGTCGCGCCAACCGCCGAGCCTCGGCTCGGTCGAGGGGTATCTCTCCTCGGTGGAGATATTGCAGGTACGGGGTCTGCCGGCTTTGATTAGGCGTGACCTCGCTCGGTTCCCCCTCGACGCGCAGTGCCTCACCCTCGGGGGCCGAGGGTACCTCGGGCTAAGCCGAGGGTACCTCAGACCGTGCCGAGGGTACCTCGGACTGGGCCGAGGGTATCTCGGACTGAGCCGAGGATACCTCGGACTCAGCCGAAGGTGCCTCGGGCGGAGCCGAAGGTGCCTCGGGCTCGGGCGTGTCCTCGGTCTTGACGGAGGGTTGATGCAGGTCTCGGGAGAATACGTCCGGAGGAACTGTTGTTCGTCCCGAGGCTATTTTAGCCAGCTCGTCCGCAGTCTCGTTGTAGCGTCGGGCGATGTGGTTGAGCTCGAGCCCGTAGAACTTGTCTTCTAGGCGCTGAACCTCATCGCAGTAGGCTTCCATCTTCGGGTCGTGGCAGTGGGAGTTCTTCATGACTTGGTCGATGACGAGCTGCGAGTCACCGCGAGCGTCGAGGCGTCGAACCCCTAGTTCGATGGCGATTCGCAACCCGTTTACCAGAGCCTCGTACTCAGCCACGTTGTTGGACGTCGGGAAGTGGAGGCGTAGCACGTAGCGTAGGTGCTTCCCGAGGGGCGAGACGAAGAGGAGGCCTGCGCCGGCCCCCGTCTTCATCAGCGACCCATCGAAAAACATGGTCCAGAGCTCCGGTTGGATCGGAGCCGTCGGGAGCTGGGTGTCGGCCCATTCAGCCACGAAGTCCGCCAAGACCTGGGACTTGATGGCCTTCCGAGGGGCGAAAGAGATCGTCTCGCCCATGATCTCCACCGCCTACTTCGCAATCCTGCCCGAGGCCTCTCGGGACTAGATGATCTCTCCCAGGGGGAAGGATGACACCACAGTCACCGGATGAGACTCGAAGTAGTGTCGCAACTTCCGCCGTGTCAGGATCACCGCGTACAACAGCTTCTGGATTTGTGGGTAGCGGATCTTGGTCTCGGACAGTACCTCACTGATGAAGTAGACTGGCCTCTGGACGGGCAATGCATGCCCTTCTTCTCGTCTCCCAACCACGATTGCGGTGCTAATCACCTGGGTGGTTGCGGCGACGTAGATCAAGAGGGCTTCTCCGGCAGCGGGGGGCACCAAGATGGGCACGTTCGTGAGGAGCGTCTTCAGGTTCCCGAGGGCTTCCTCGGCCTCGGGAGTCCAAGCGAAGCACTCAGCCTTTCTTAAGAGGCGGTACAGAGGCAGACCTCTTTCGCCGAGGCGGGAGATGAAGCGGCTCAGAGCCACGAGACATCCCATGACCCTCTGTATGCCTTTCAAGTCCTTGATTGGCCCCATGCTGGTGATGGCTGTAATCTTCTCCGGGTTGGCTTCGATGCCCCGCTCGGAGACGATGAACCCCAAGAGCATGCCTCGGGGGACCCCGAAGACACACTTTTCGGGATTAAGCTTCACGCCTTTCGCCTTGAGACATCGGAATGTCGCTTCAAGGTCGGAAAGGAGGTCGGAGGCCTTCCTCGTCTTGACTACGATGTCATCGATGTAGGCCTCGACCGTTCGGCCGATGTGTTCGCCAAACACATGGTTCATGCATCACTAGTACGTTGCCCCCGCATTCCTCAAACCAAACGGCATTATAACATAGCAGTACATGCCGAAGGGTGTGATGAATGAAGTCGCGAGCTGGTCGGACTCTTTCATCCTGATCTGATGATACCCTGAGTAGGCATCGAGGAAGGACAGGGTTTCACACCCAGCAGTGGAATCTACGATCTGAATGATGCGATGCAGAGGGTAGGGAACCTTCGGACATGCTTTGTTTAGACCAGTGTAGTCTACACACATCCGCCATTTCCCCCCTTTCTTTCTCACAAGCACAGGGTTGGCAAGCCATTCGGGATGGAATACCTCTTTGATGAACCCTGCCGCCAGTAGCTTGTGGATCTCCTCGCCTATGGCTCTGCGCTTTTCTTCATCGAATCGACGCAGAGGTTGCTTCACGGGTCGGGCCCCAGCTCGAATATCCAGAGAGTGCTCGGCGACTTCCCTCGGTATGCCGGGCATGTCCGAGGGACTCCACGCGAAAACGTCGGCGTTTGCGTGGAGAAAGTCGACGAGCACTGCTTCCTATTTGGGGTCGAGCTCGGAGCCGATCCGGATCTGCTTGGAGGCGTCGTTGCAGGGGTCGAGAGGGACGGACTTGACCGTCTTCGCTGGTTCGAAGTTGCCAGCGTGGCGCTTCACGTCGGGCGCCTCCCTAGAGAGGCTCTCCAGGTCAGTGATGAGGGCCTCGGATTCGGCGAGGGCCTCGGCGTACTCCACGCATTCCACATCGCATTCGTATGCGTGTCGGTACGTGGGCCCGACGGTGATGACCCCGTTGGGGCCCGGCATCTTGAGCTTGAGGTAGGTGTAGTTTGGGACGACCATGAACTTGGCGTAGCATGGCCTCCCCAGCACTGCATAGTAGGTTCCTCGAAACCTGACCACTTCGAATGTGAGGGTCTCCTTTCGAAAGTTGGAGGGCGTCCCGAAGCAGACGGGTAGGTCGAGTTGTCCGAGGGGTTGAACGCGCTTCCCGGGGACGATCCCATGGAAAGGCGCAGCGCCCGTCCGGACCGAGGACAGATTGATCCGCAGGAGCCCGAGGGTCTCGGCGTAGATGATGTTGAGGCCGCTGCCTCCGTCCATGAGGACCTTGGTGAGCCTGACGTTGCCGATGATGGGGTCGACAACAAGTGGGTATCTCCCCGGGCTCGGCACGTGGTCTGGATGGTCGGCCTGGTCGAAGGTGATGGGCTTGTCGGACCAGTCCAGGTAGACTGGCGCCGCCACCTTTACCGAGCAGACCTCCCGACGCTCTTGCTTGCGGTGCCGAGCCGAGGCGTTCGCCACTTGCCCGCCATAGATCATGAAGCAGTCACGGACCTCGGGGAACTCTCCTGCCTTGTGATCTTCCTCCTTTGCGTCGTCGAGGGCCTTGCCACCCTCCGCGGGTGGCCCGACCTTGTGGAAGTGTCGTCGAAGATGGCACACTCCTCAAGGGTGTGCTTGACGGGCCCCTGATGATAGGGGCACGGCTCCTTGAGCATCTTGTCGAAGAGGTTGGCACCTCCGGGAGGCTTCCGAGGGTTCTTGTACTCGGCAGCGGCGACAAGGTCCACGTCGGCGGCGTCGCGTTTCGCTTGCGACTTCTTCTTGCCCTTCTTCTTGGCGCCGCGCTGAGTTGACGCCTCGGGAGCATCTTCCGGTGGGCGGCCCTGGGGCTGCTTGTCCTTCCGGAAAATGGCCTCAACCGCCTCCTGGCCAGAGGTGAACTTGGTGGCGATGTCCATCAGCTCGCTCGCCCTGGTGGGGGTCTTGCGACCCAGCTTGCTCACCAGGTCGTGGCAGGTGGTGCCGGCGAGGAACGCGCCGATGACATCTGAATCGGTGACGTTGGGCAGCTCTGTGCGCTGCTTCGAGAATCGCCGAATGTAATCCCGGAGAGGCTCTCCCGGCTGCTGGTGGCAGCTTCGGAGATCCCAGGAGTTCCCAGGGCGCACGTACGTGCCCTGGAAATTGCCGGCGAAGGCTTGGACCAGGTCGTCCCAGTTGGAGATCTGCCCCGGGGGCAGGTGCTCCAGCCAGGCTCGAGCGGTGTCGGAGAGGAACAGGGGGAGGTTGCGGATGATGAGGTTGTCATCGTCTGTTCCACCCAGTTGGCAGGCCAGCCGATAGTCCACGAGCCACAGTTCCGGTCTCGTTTCCCCCGAGTACTTTCTGATAGTAGTCGGGGTTCAGAACCGGGTCGGGAATGGTGCCCGTCGTATGGCGCGGCTAAAAGCCTGCGGACCGGGTGGTTGGGGCGAAGGACTCCGATCCTCCCCGCTGTCGTAGCGTCCCCCACGCCTGGGGTGGTAGCGTCGGCGCGCCCTGTCGTTGAGGTGGGTCGGACGGCTGTGATGGTGGCGCTCATTGCCGAGGCGACCCGAGGCCGCAGGCGCTGTGTTGCGCGTGCGCCCGGAGTGGACCGAGGCTTCCCGCATAAATCGGGAAGTCGCGGCGCGATGTTCCGAGGGGAACCCCTGCCTTCGGGAGGCAGAGCTTTCGGCCCGTCGGACCGCGGCGTCCTCTAGGAGATTCTTGAGCTCTCCCTGGATACGCCGCCCCTCGGTGGTTGATGGCTCTGGCATCGCGCGGAGGAGTATTGCCGCTGCAGCCAGGTTCTGGCCGACTCCACTGGAATCCGGCGGCGGCCTCACCCTGACGTCGTCGGCGATGCGGTGCTGGATGTCCTGGGGGAGATGACGCGCTTCTCCGGCCAGGGGTTGGACCGCCCATTCCCGCCCGATGTCCCGGTGGATCGGCACAAGCGTTCCTGCTCCCTCGTCGAGCCTGGCCTACCTCTCGTGGATTTGCTCGAGCTGTGGGTCAGGACCCCCCGCCGGGACGGGGACCACAGCTAGCTCCCGAAGGATGTCAACGCGAGGCGCGGGCCTAGGGGGATCACCGTTTTCCGGCATACCAAGATGGTTGACTTCGCCGGGACCCCCTAGATCGACGTGGAAACATTCACGACTTGGGCCGCGGTCCTCATTGTCGAGGCCGCGGCTGCCGTCGGAACAGTCGGAAAGGTAGTAGTCACATGCGGTCATGAAGTCCCGCACGGCACTGGGGTTACCAAGTCCGGAGAAATCCCAACAGAGGTCGGGCTCGCCATCTTCCTCGGACCCCCAGGGCTCGTAGGTCGAGTCGGCCGTCAGTCGGTCCCAGGGTGACCGCACACGATACCCCAGAGGGTTTGGACTCGCCTCTAAGAGAGTGCTCACCGAAGCGGAGTCGCTTGGTGGGTCGAGGCCGAATCCAAAAGACGCGAGATGGGAATCGGTCGGTACCTTTCGGTCGACGGTCGGTGACGAGGTCACGTCTGGGACTGACTGCACCGTTGTCTCAGGTACGAGGGTGACGCCCAGCAAGTCCTTCGCGAGCGTGCCGGCGTCGTGCGTTTGCTTGAGATTGGCGTGTTGCGGGGAGGCGGCGCTCGTCTTCGTCTCAGACGCGAGATCGATGCCCAACGCGCCCTCCGTTGGGGCGCCGGCGCCGTCGACTCGCTCGACAGCCAACGAGGTGCCGCTTCCTGCTTGGCCTTGGTTGCCCCGCCTCCTCCTCCGTCGGTGGGGGAGGGGACGGGACAAGCCCGAATGTCGTTCTTCCACCACGTGGGGAAGGCGTCATCGATTTCCCCGCCGGCGAGCGGGTTGTCGACCGCCATTGTCGCTGTCGCACGGCGGGGGAAGGAGTATCATGTCGTAGCTGCCGTCGAGGGACATGAACTCAAGATTCCCGAAATGGAGCACCGTCTTGGGCTGGAAAGGTTGCTGGAGACTGCCCATCTGGAGCTTGACGGGAAGCTATTCGTCAACATGCAGCAGGCCCCTACCTGGCGCGCCAACTGTCGGTGTTTTGAAACCCAGGGGGTCCCTGGACCGACGAGTGAATTGTCGCCGCGTGCCTGAAAGGGAAATGTGCCCTTGGGCCATTTCTAAGTGTTTTGGTGATTTAGTGTCCAACACAAGTGCCTAAGTGTAAAGAGGTGGACAAAGTACAAATCAAGGATAAAGGTATGTTTCTCAGACTTAGTACATTGTTTTATGGACTAATGTATTGTGTCTAAGTGCTGGAAACAGGAAAAATCCAATTGGAAATGTCTTGGCTCGAGCAGCCAAGAATCTGCTGAGTCTGGGAGCACCGGACTGTCCGGTGGTGCACCGGACACTGTCCGGTGCGCCAGGCTGGTTCGAGCGAAGTGGCCGCTCTCGGGAATTCATCAGCGACGTATGGCTAAAATTCACCGGACTGTCCGGTGTGCACCGGACTGTCCGGTGTGCACCGGACTGTCCGGTGAGCCAACGGTCGGCCGGGCCAACGGTCGGCCGCGCAATCTGCGCGGGACACGTGGCCGAGCCAACGGCTAGAAGATGGCACTGGACTGTCCGGTGTGCACCGGACATGTCCGGTGCGCCAACGGCTCTCAGGCTGCCAACGGTCGGCTTCGCTATTTAAGGAAGGAAATCGGGCACCGGACAGTGTCCGGTTTGCACCGGACTGTCCGGTGTGCACCGGACTGTCCGGTGCGCCAGTCGACAGAAGGCAAGATCAGCCTTCCAAGATTGCTCCAAACGGCTCCTAGCGGCCTTGGGGCTATAAAAGGGACCCCTAGGCGCATGGAGGAGCATACCAAGCATTCCTACAACATTTCTAAGCACCAAGACATAGATTTCGCGCATTCGTTTCATTGTGATAGCATATAGAGCTCTTGTGGAGTTGTGAACTCATTGAGTCGTGTTGCGAGCTCTTGTTGCGATTTGTGTGCATTGCTAATCCCTCCCTTGCTCCGTGTTATTTGTGAATTTCAAGTGTAAGGGCGAGAGGCTCCAAGTTGTGGAGATTCCTCGCAAACGGGATTGAGAAAAAGCAAACAAAACACCGTGGTATTCAAGTAGGTCTTTGGACCGCTTGAGAGGGGTTGATTGCAACCCTCGTCCGTTGGGACGCCACAACGTGGAGTAGGCAAGCATTGGTCTTGGCCGAACCACGGGATAACCACTGTGCCATCTCTGTGATTGATCCTTGTTGGTTTTTGTGTTTTGTTGAGGATTCCTCTTTAGCCACTTGGCAATTATTGTGCTAACAATTAACCAAGTTTTTGTGGCTATAAGTTCTTGAAGTTTTACAGGATCACCTATTCACCCCCCCTCTAGGTGCTCTCAATTGGTATCAGAGCCGTTCTCTTCAAGAAAGGGACCAACCGCCCGAAGAGATGGATCCTAAGGGCAAGGGGATGGTGATCAACGACAAGGAGGAGGAGTCCTTTGTCAACGAGCCCAATGATGACAGGCCCACCGACTCAGGCTCGGGCCACAAAAGAAAAGACAGGAGGAAGAAGAAGACAAGGCGCATCAAGGAAATTGTCTACTACGACAGCGACGAATATTCCTCCTCCCAAAAGGACAACGACGACTACGACAGACGAAAGACGGTTAACTCAAACTTTTCTTTCGATTATTCGCGCATTCCGCATAGCTCAAATGCTCAATTGCTCCCCATTCCACTTGGCAAGCCCCCTCACTTTGATGGAGAGGACTACGGATTTTGGAGCCACAAAATGCGTACTCACTTGTTTTCTCTCCATCCAAGCATTTGGGAGATTGTGGAAAGTGGAATGAAATTTGATAGCTCAGATAGCCCTGTGTTTATTAATGAACAGATTCATAAAAATGCACAAGCTACTACTGTGTTGCTAGCCTCTTTGTGCAGGGACGAGTATCACAAGGTGAGCGGCTTAGACAATGCCAAGCAGATCTGGGACACCCTCAAGATCTCTCATGAGGGGAACAACGTCACCTTGCTCACCAAAATGGAGTTGGTGGAGGGCGAGCTTGGAAGGTTCGCGATGATAAGGGGCGAGGAGCCAACTCAAACATACAACCGGCTCAAGACCCTTATCAACAAAATAAGGAGCTACGGAAGCACGCGATGGACGGACCACGACGTCGTCCGACTGATGCTAAGGTCCTTTACCGTTCTTGATCCTGATTTGGTGAATAATATTCGTGAGATCCCAGGTACACCAAAATGTCGCCCGAAGAAGTCCTCGGAAAATTCGTTAGCGGGCGAATGATGATCAAGGAGGCGAGGTACGTGGACGACGCCTTGAATGGTCCGATCAACGAGCCGCAACCCCTTGCTCTCAAGGCAACAAGAAGCAAGGAGGCGCTACCTAGCAAGGTGGCACAGATTGAGGCGGCCGGACTTAATGATGAAGAGATGGCCCTCATCATCAAAAGATTCAAGACGGTGCTTAAGGGTCGCAAGGGACAGCCAAGCAAGACCAAAGCCAAGGGGAAGCGCTCATGCTTCAAATGCGGTAAGCTTGGTCATTTTATTGCTAACTGTCCCGACAATGATAGTGATCAGGAACAAGGGAACAAGAGGGAGAAGAAGAAGAAGTATAAGAAGGCAAAAGGCGAGGCGCATCTAGGCAAGGAGTGGGATTCGAATTGCTCCTCTTCCGACTCTGACAATGAGGGACTCGCCGCCACCGCCTTCAACAAATCGGCCCTCTTTCCAAACGAGCGTCACACATGCCTTATGGCAAGAGAGAAGAAGGTATGTACTCAAAACTCTACTTATGCTTCTTCTAGTGAGGACGAATCTAGTGATGAGGATGAAATAGATTATTCATGTTTGTTTAAGGGCCTAGATAGAACCAAGGTAGACAAAATTAATGAATTGATTGATGCCTTGAATGATAAGAATATGCTTTTAGAAAAGCAAGAGGATTTGTTGTATGAAGAACATGATAAATTTGTAGAAGCACAAAAGTCTCTTGCTCTAGAAATTAAAAGGAATGAAATGCTCTCTAGTGAATTATCTTCTTGTCATGAAACTATTGCTACGTTAAAAGGTTTTAATGATGATTTAAATGCTAAACTAGAAGTAGCTAGTAAATCTAATTCTTGTGTAGAAATTGTTGAAACTTGTAATAGGTGTAAAGATTTTGACATTGATCATTTAGTTTCAATTTCCAAATTAAATGAGGAATTAGCTAGTCTTAATGCCCAACTCAAGACTAGCAAGAATGAATTTGACAAGCTAAAATTTGCAAGGGATGCCTACACGACTGGTAGACACCCCTCAACTAAGGATGGACTTGGCTACAAGAGGGATGCCAAGAACTTGACAAGCCATAAGGCTCCCATCTCCGCCAAGGAGAAAAGGAAGGCCCCTATGGCTAGTAGTGTGCAAAAGAACCATGCCTTTATGTACCATGATAAGAGACAATCTAGAAATGCTTATAGGAGTTGTAATGCATATAATGCCTTTGATTCTCATGCCATGTTTGCTTCTAGTTCTTCTTATGTGCATGATAGAAATGTTGGTAGGAGAAATGTTGTTCATAATATGCCTAGGAGAAATGTTGTTAATGTTCCTAGGAAAGTAAATGAACCTTCTACAATATATCATGCTTTAAATGCTTCTTTTGCTATTTGTAGAAAGGATAGGAAGATAGTTGCTAGAAAATTAGGGGCAAGATGCAAGGGAGACAAAACTTGCATTTGGGTCCCTAAGGATATTTGTGCTAACCTTGTAGGACCCAACATGAGTTGGGTACCTAAGACCCAAGCCTAAATTTGCCTTGCAGGTTTATGCATCCGGGGGTTCAAGCTGGATTATTGACAGCGGATGCACAAACCATATGACGGGGGAGAAGATGTTCACCTCCTACGTCAAAAACAAAGATTCCCAAGATTCAATAATATTCGGTGATGGGAATCAAGGCAAGGTAAAAGGGCTAGGTAAAATTGCAATCTCCAATGAGCACTCTATCTCTAATGTGTTTTTAGTAGAGTCTCTTGGATATAATTTACTATCTGTTAGTCAATTATGTAATATGGGATATAATTGTTTATTTACAAATGTAGATGTGTCTGTCTTTAGAAGATGTGATGGTTCACTAGCTTTTAAGGGTGTACTAGACGACAAACTTTACTTAGTTGATTTTGCAAAAGAAGAGGCCGGTCTAGATGCATGCTTAATAGCTAAGACTTGCATGGGCTAGTTGTGGCATCGCCGCTTAGCACATGTGGGGATGAAGAACCTCCACAAGCTTCTAAAGGGAGAACACGTGATAGGTCTAACCAATGTTCATTTCGAAAAAGATAGACCTTGTGCAGCTTGTCAAGCAGGTAAACAAGTGGGAGGAGCACATCACAGCAAGAATGTGATGACCACGTCAAGACCTCTGGAGCTACTGCATATGGACCTCTTCGGACCCGTCGCCTATCTGAGCATAGGAGGAAGTAAGTATGGTTTAGTTATTGTTGATGACTTTCCCCGCTTCACTTGGGTGTTCTTTTTGCAGGATAAGTCTGAAACCCAAGGGATCCTCAAGCACTTCCTCAGGAGAGCTCAAAATGAATTTGAGCTCAAGGTGAAGAAGATAAGGAGCGACAACGGGTCCGAATTCAAGAATCTTCAAGTGGAGGAGTTCCTTGAGGAGGAGGGGATCAAGCACGAGTTCTCCGCTCCCTACACACCTCAGCAAAATGGTGTGGTAGAGAGGAAGAACAGGACGCTCATAGATATGGCGAGGACTATGCTTGGAGAGTTCAAGACCCCCGAGTGCTTTTGGTCGGAAGCCGTGAACACGGCTTGCCACGCCATCAACAGGGTCTACCTTCACCGCCTCCTCAAGAAGACTTCATATGAGCTGCTGACTGGTAACAAACCCAATGTATCGTACTTTCGTGTATTTGGGAGTAAATGCTACATTCTAGTGAAGAAGAGTAGGAATTCCAAATTTGCTCCAAAAGCCGTAGAAGGGTTTTTATTAGGTTATGATTCAAATACAAAGGCGTATAGGGTCTTCAACAAATCATCGGGTTTGGTTGAAGTCTCTAGCGACGTTGTATTTGATGAGACTAATGGCTCTCCAAGAGAGCAAGTTGTTGATCTTGATGATGTAGATGAAGAAGACGTTCCAACGGCCGAAATACGCACCATGGCGATTGGAGATGTACGGCCTCAGGAACATTTGGAGCAAGATCAACTGTCTTCCTCAACTATGGTGCATCCCCCAACCCAGGATGACGAACAGGTACCTCAAATGGAGGCGCATGATCAAGGGGGAGCACAGGATGTTCAAATTGAAGAGGAAGAAGCACCTCAGGCACCTCCAACCCAAGTTCGAGCGACGATCCAAAGGGATCATCCCGTCGACCAAATTTTGGGTGATATTAGCAAGGGAGTAACTACTCGTTCAAGATTAGTTAATTTTTGTGAGCATTACTCTTTTGTCTCTTCTATTGAGCCTTTCAGGGTAGAAGAGGCCTTGCTAGATCCGGACTGGGTGTTGGCCATGCAGGAGGAACTCAACAATTTCAAGCGCAATGAAGTTTGGACACTGGTGCCTCACCCCAAGCAAAATGTTGTGGGAACCAAGTGGGTGTTCCGCAACAAACAGGACGAGCACGGGGTGGTGACAAGGAACAAGACTCGGCTTGTGGCAAAAGGTTATGCCCAAGTCGCAGGTTTGGACTTTGAGGAGACTTTTGCTCCCGTGGCTAGGCTAGAATCAATTCGTATCTTGCTAGCATATGCCGCTCACCATTCTTTCAGGTTGTACCAAATGGATGTGAAGAGCGCTTGTCTCAACGGGCCGATCAAGGAGGAGGTGTACGTGGAGCAACCCCCTGGCTTTGAGGATGAACGGTACCCCGACCACGTGTGTAAGCTCTCTAAGGCGCTCTATGGACTTAAGCAAGCCCCAAGAGCATGGTATGAATGCCTTAGAGACTTTTTAATTGCTAATGCTTTCAAGGTTGGGAAAGCCGATCCAACTCTTTTTACTAAGACTTGCGATGGTGATCTTTTTGTATGCCAAATTTATGTCGATGACATAATATTTGGTTCTACTAATCAAAAGTCTTATGAAGAGTTTAGCAGGGTGATGACACAGAAATTCGAGATGTCGATGATGGGCGAGTTGAACTACTTCCTTGGGTTCCAAGTGAAGCAACTCAAGGACGGCACTTTCATCTCCCAAACGAAGTACACGCAAGACTTGCTAAAGCGGTTTGGGATGAAGGACGCCAAGCCCGCAAAGACGCCGATGGGAACTGACGGACACACCGACCTCAACAAAGGTGGTAAGTCCGTTGATCAAAAAGCATACCAGTCCATGATAGGTTCTTTGCTTTATCTATGTGCTAGTAGACCAGATATTATGCTTAGCGTATGCATGTGTGCTAGATTTCAATCCGATCCTAAGGAGTGTCACTTAGTGGCTGTGAAGCGAATTCTTCGATAGTTAGTCGCTACGCCTTGCTTCGGGATCTGGTATCCAAAGGGGTCTAACTTTGACTTGATTGGGTACTCAGATTCCGACTATGCTGGATGTAAGGTCGATAGGAAGAGTACATCGGGGACGTGCCAATTCTTAGGAAGGTCCCTGGTGTCATGGAACTCTAAGAAACAAACCTCCGTTGCCCTATCCACCGCTGAGGCCGAGTACGTTGCCGCAGGACAGTGTTGCGCGCAACTACTTTGGATGAGGCAAACCCTCCGGGACTTTGGCTACAATCTGAGCAAAGTCCCACTCCTATGTGACAATGAGAGTGCTATCCGAATAGCGGAAAATCCTGTTGAGCACAGCCGCACAAAGCACATTGACATCCGGCATCACTTTTTGAGAGACCACCAGCAAAAGGGAGATATCGAAGTGTTTCATGTTAGCACCGAGAACCAGCTAGCCGATATCTTTACCAAGCCTCTAGATGAGAATACCTTTTGCAGGCTGCGTAGTGAGCTCAATATCTTAGATTCGTGGAACTTGGATTGAATTGTAGCATATATGTGTTTATGCCTTTGATCATGTTCATTCTGCATTTTGTTGCTTATTGTGGTGCTCAAGTTGTACAAACACTCCCTGGACCTCACAAGTCCTTTTTGCAAGTGATGCACATATTTAGGGGGAGCTGTGCTACAACTTGACCCTTTGAGACTAACCATGTACTTGAGTTTGGTTGTTTTAGTCTCCAAGGAGAATTGAAAGGGAAAAGGTGGACTTGGACCATGCAAGACTTCCACTGCACTCCGATGAGAAAGAGTAACTTTTCCAAGTTCATCTTTATACTCCTATTGCCTTTGTGTTCTTATTTGAAAATTTTGGTGAGGCAATGGGGTTAAAGGGCCAAGATTGATCCCGTTTTGGTGCTTGATGCCAAAGGGGGAGAAAATAAAGGCCAAAGCAATAAATGGATCAGCTACCACTTGAGAAATTTTGAAAATAGTAGATTAGAGCTTTTGGTTTGTCAAAACTCTTTTATTGTCTTTTATGTCAAAAGTTGGCCTCTTGTGGGGAGAAGTGTTGATTATGGGAAAAAGGGGGAGTTTTTGAAATCCTTGATCAAATTTCTTTAGAAAACCTCTCTTTATGTCTCTACAAGTGGTTTTGACTTAGAGATAGGAATTTGAGTTTGATTTGCAAAAACAAACCAAGTGGTGGCATAGAGTGATCCATATATGTCAAATTGAATCAAAACAATTTTGAGTTCTAATTTGAATTGTTTTTGTACTTGTTCTACTTGCTTTATGTTGTGTTGGCATAAATCACCAAAAAGGGGGAGATTGAAAGGGAAATGTGCCCTTGGGCCATTTCTAAGTGTTTTGGTGATTTAGTGTCCAACACAAGTGCCTAAGTGTAAAGAGGTGGACAAAGTACAAATCAAGGATAAAGGTATGTTTCTCAGACTTAGTACATTGTTTTATGAACTAATGTATTGTGTCTAAGTGCTGGAAATAGGAAAAATCCAATTGGAAATGTCTTGGCTCGAGCAGCCAAGAATCTGCTGAGTCTGGGAGCACCGGACTGTCCGGTGGTGCACCGGACACTGTCCGGTGCGCCAGGCTGGTTCGAGCGAAGTGGCCGCTCTCGGGAATTCATCGGCGACGTACGGCTAAAATTCACCGGTCTGTCCGGTGTGCACCGGACTGTCCGGTGAGCCAACGGTCGGCCGCGCAATCTGCGCGGGACACGTGGCCGAGCCAACGGCTAGAAGATGGCACCGGACTGTTCGGTGTGCACCGGACATGTCCGGTGCGCCAACGGCTCTCAGGCTGCCAATGGTCGGCTTCGCTATTTAAGGAAGGAAATCGGGCACCGGACAGTGTCCGGTGTGCACCGGACTGTCCGGTGCGCCAGTCGACAGAAGGCAAGATCAGCTTTCCAAGATTGCTCTAAACGGCTCCTAGCGGCCTTGGGGCTATAAAAGGGACCCCTAGGCGCATGGAGGAGCATACTAAGCATTCCTACAACATTTCTAAGCACCAAGACATAGATTTCGCGCATTCGTTTCATTGTGATAGCATATAGAGCTCTTGTGGAGTTGTGAACTCATTGAGTCGTGTTGCGAGCTCTTGTTGCGATTTGTGTGCGTTGCTAATCCCTCCCTTGCTCCGTGTTATTTGTGAATTTCAAGTGTAAGGGCGAGAGGCTCCAAGTTGTGGAGATTCCTCGCAAACGGGATTGAGAAAAAGCAAACAAAACACCGTGGTATTCAAGTAGGTCTTTGGACCGCTTGAGAGGGGTTGATTGCAACCCTCGTCCGTTGGGACGCCACAACGTGGAGTAGGCAAGCATTGGTCTTGGCCGAACCACAGGATAACCACCGTGCCATCTCTGTGATTGATCCTTGTTGGTTATTGTGTTTTGTTGAGGATTCCTCTTTAGCCACTTGGCAATTATTGTGCTAACAATTAACCAAGTTTTTGTGGCTATAAGTTTTTGAAGTTTTACAGGATCACCTATTCACCCCCCCTCTAGGTGCTCTCAGTGCCCCAGCCCAGATGGGTCGACGCGAGGCGGAACACAAAGGGGGGAAAGGAAGCAGCCGGAGGGAGACAGGCGTGAGAGAGCGGATCCCGCAGCCTTCGTGTTAGCCCCGCGCCTGAGTCGGGTGCGCTTGCAGTAGGGGGATACAAGCGTCCATGCGGGAGTGGGAGCGAGCGGCCTTGCGTGAGCGCCGTCCCGTCCTTCTCCGCGCGGGCCAACCCTCTGTAAGAGGGCCCTGGTCCTCCCTTTTATAGGCGTAAGGAGAGGATCCAGGTGTACAATGGGGAGTGTAGCAATGTGCTAACGTGTCTAGCGGTGGGGAGCTAGCGCCCTAAGTACATGCCATCGTGGCAGCCGGAGAGGTCTTGGCGCCCAGTTCGCGTGGTGTCGTGTCCGTCGGAGGAGCGCTGGAGCCTGGCGGAAGGACAGCTGTCGGGGCTGTCGAGTCCTTGCTGACGTCCTCTTGCTTCCGTAAGGGGGCCGAGAGCCGCCGTCGTCACAGAGCGTGCGGGGCGCCATCATTGCCTATCTGGCGGAGCGAGCCAAATGGGACGCCGGTCTTGTTCCCCGTAGCCTGAGTCAGCTCGGGGTAGGGTAATGATGGTGCCTCCTGTCGACGTGGTCGGTCCGCGCCCTAGGTTGGGCGATGTGGAGGCTCCTCCAAGATCGAGGTCGAGTCTGTCTTCCGTGGCCGTGGTCGAGTCCGAGCCCCTGGGTCGGGCGAGGCGGAGACCGTCGGCTGAGGCCAGGGCCGAGTCCGAGCCCTGGGGTCGGGCGAAGCGGACCGTCGTCTCCTGGGGCTAAGCCCAAGTCCGAGCCCTGGGTCGGGCGGAGCGGAGTTTGTCGTCTTCTGAGGCTGAGCCCAAGTTCGAGCCCTGGGGTCGGGCGAGGCGGAGTTCGTTGTCTTCCGGGGTTGAGCCCATGTCCGAGCCCTGGGGTCGGGCGAGGCAGAGTTCGTCGTCTTCCGGGGTTGAGCCCATGTCCGAGCCCTGGGTCGGGCGGAGCGGAGTTCGCCGTCTTCCGGGGCTGAGCCCGAGTCCGAGCCCTGGGTCGGGCGGAGCGGAGTTCGCCGTCTTCCGGGGCTGAGCCCGAGTCCGAGCCCTGGGTCGGGCGGAGCGGAGTTCGCCGTCTTCCGGGGCTGAGCCCGAGTCCGAGCCCTGGGGTCGGGCGAGGCGGAGTTTCCTATGACGCCCGAGGCCGGCCTTGGCTGCTGTCAGCTTCACTCTGTCGGATGGCTCAGCAGTCGGTGCGGCGCAGGCGGCGCTGTCCTCTTGTCAGACCGGTCAGTAGAGCGGCGAAGTGACTGCGGTCACTTCGGCTCTGTCGACTGGAGGGCGTGCGTCAGGATAAAGGTGTCAGGCTACCTTTGCATTAAATGCCCCTGCGATTTGGTCGGTCGGCGTGGTGATATGGCCAAGGTTGCTTCTTGGTGAAGACTGGGCCTCGGGCGAGCCGATAGTGTGCCCGTTGCTGGAGGGGGGTCCTCGGGCGAGACGTAGGTTTTCCGGGGTCGGCTTCCCTTGTCCGAGGCTAGGCTCGGGCGAGGCACGGTTGTGTCCCTTGAATGGACCAATCCTTGACTTAATCGCACCCATCAGGCCTTTGCAGCTTTGTGCTGATGGGGGTTACCAGCTGAGATTTAGGGGTCTTGAGGGTACCCCTAATTATGGTCCCCGATAAATTTATATTCAATATTAAAAACATCTTAGCGTGATGTTTTACTGGTTAGACAGCTTTACCCAGTGTCTCCGACCCTTCTTCTATCAGTGCATGAGTTCGAACCCCACCTCTTGCACCGTTTTTAACATTTTACGCTGATTTAATTAAATGGGTCGATGGGCTGGTCCGACATAGTTAAGCAGGCCGACATGACGTGCCTGGCCCGTGCCGGACGCCGTTTGGCCATCTATAAGTGTGCACCAGATTAATTTGAAATAACTGTGAGGGGTTATTTGTAAAAAGATGACGCATGACGACTGTTGAAACTGGTGTTTTAAGTATAGTATAGATATAGAATTAGAGTATAGCGGAGAAATATGAATAAATTTTTTCAAAAAAATTTGTGAACTTTGTTAGTTCATACGCAACCTATATAGACTAAAGACTCATGTGCAGCATCATACCTCATATACTCCAGACATGCACTTGTACATACATTTATCAGTTATCACCGGTCTTTGACTCCGGCCATGGGTCTATGGTTGACATTCTTAATGTAAGAAATGAGCGAAATTCTATATGCATTTTGCACGTGTGGAAGTGACTCAGATCTTGAGTCTTGTACTCCTGCCGTGCTCACCATCGCCCCCGACGTTCGCTCGCTCCGTGATCCCCGGGAACCGATGTATGTTATCTGTAGAATCCCGCCGGACTGGCATCGCCCGCCGTCGGCTCTCCTCCACCGGTTTTCCTCAGCCTCTGTGCTCCGCCAGGGGTCGCAGCGCAGGTCGTCGAGTCGAGTCCCGGCCAGGCTAAGCCAAAGGTGAGTCGCGCAACCGCCTCTGGATCTTTTGGTTGGGTTGGTGGGAGCCATGGTTGCAGTTCAGAAGCACGTACAGGCACAGCGCGTGGTGTGCCAGCATGCATGATCCTCGGCCCAGTGCAGGAGGCGACGATGGCGCCGCGCCGCTCCGTCCGAGCCCGCCGCCGCCGCATGGGCATGGCCATGCACCTTCGATCGCGACGACTCGACGACCTCTACGCTGGGCGCGGCCGGGTGCACCGTGCAGTCTTGCACCTCCCCGCTCTGACAGGACAGCCAAAGCCGGTGCCCGCGACTGGTGCCTGGCTGGCCACGCTGGCGATGGCGTCCTGGCTCGCAACGCTGCCGCGCCGTGCCGTGCGGGCGGTACCGATCGAGCTCGACGCGCCGGCGCCGGCACCGGCACCGGCCGGAGATGCGGACAACGGCGCCACTCTTTCGTCTTCGACCAGAGAAGCCCAGCAGCCGTGCTGTACGTCCACGCCCACGGCGGGGACCGAGCTGGCAGCGCCGCGCGCGGCCGTCCACCGAGCGTGCCATCTGCCGACACATGACTGCACGAGCCGACCAGCAGTCTGCTACGGCTTGTACTACACTACCCTCCTGCCGCCGGCCGGCCGTCACTGTCCTTGCAGTCTTATGAGCACAGTCGATTTTACTGTGCATGGGCCAGTCGTCGAAAAAAAAATTAAGCTCCTATTGGGATTAGAAAAGGGCGATTTGGCATGTGAATTAGTAGGATCAGCGTATGATTGCGTGGTTGGTTGCATTGGGATGTTTTTAAGGTATCCGTTCCATTCCAATTCCATCCGGTGGCATAGCAAGCAACGACGAACGAGGGAGGAAGAGGAGGGCCGGCCGACATGTCCAGCTACATGAGCCTGTCATACAGGGACAGCCCGCCGGACCGTCAGATTCTCCTCGGCAACCACCGCACCATCGTCTCTCATCTCTCTCTCTCTCCAGTCTCCACCCTGTCTTGACACGTTTTGCGTTATAAGCAGAAACAGAGCCTTTTCCATAAAACTCACAAAACAAGTACAATAATCCGAAGTTTTTTTTTTAAAAAAACTATAAGATCAAGTTTAATAATATTGTCTACATCGGGCTTTATGATGTTATCATGCTTTCCATGTAAAGCTATAGAATTAATACTTGCTTCATCTCTTTCTCTCATAAAGTATCTTGGAGTCTATGAACAAACTATTTCAGATGGCTACTAGTGAGTGGTCCGCTTTCTTTCTCTCACCATTTCTGTTTCTTCCACGTCACAATAAATATGACATATCATCCTTGCAGTCTATAAAGCTGAGGTATAAAATCAACTTGATGACAAGATTAAATAGTTAAGGTCTGGTCGCATGGGGGGAATATTTCCCAAATGAATTTTTTTAGTTCTGGTGGGATTACCTAGAACGATTAGTCATGAGAGGACACTTCCGTACTCACAACGAAGTTGGTTAATCTCATGTTAGAGATAATGGGACTATCTAAAAATGGTAGGGTGAAACAATAATGACATCGTGTCGTGTACTAAATAAAATACCATCAGATAACAAAGAAACTACGTCATTCGAAGAATAAGAGAAGAGATTGAATCTCTCTTACATATGAACATGGGGTTGTTTTTGCCAAGATGAATGTGTTAATTAATAAGAATCGAAAGCTTGGACCAAAAAACGTGGATTGTGCCTCTCTTGTGTATGCTTTTAACAATGTGTGTTTATAGATTTTTAATAATAAATCCTGGAGTACCGGGCATGAATGTTAGTATAATTATTAAATTAAGAGATGATGCGTTTTTAGAGTGAAATTCATACGAAATATATACTAGCACTTCCAATCATGGATCTTTTATACCTAAGATGCTTGAGCTGGTAATATTTGTTGATTTTAAAATCCTTATGAAAAATCCAGAGAAGGATAATATTGTACTCACTCTAGAGAGTAAGAGGGAGAGGAATATATCCAAACTATAAGAGCAAGTTTAATAATATTGTCTACAACCAGCTTTATGATATTGTCATATCACGTATATCCATCTAAAAGCTTGTTTACAAAATAACTCTTCCATGTAAAGCTATAGATTTAATATTTGCTTCATCTCTTTCTCTCGTAAAGTATCTTGGAGTCTGTGAACAACCTATTTCAGGTGGCTACTAGTGAGCGGCCCCCTTTTTTTCTCTCTCCATTTATGTTTCTTCCACATCACAATAAATATGACATATCATCTCTTGTAGCTTGCCAACGTCAGTTTATTATACTTGATCTAAGAGCGGAGGCGTGTTCCGCATATCTTTATCTGATGCTTGTTTTAAATCTGTGAACTATATGAGCTAATGAGAGTGAGACAGATACCTGACATTCGCATTTATGGCATATAAATTTAGTTGCATGACATGATCGGTCGATATGAATTTAATCCAAAATTTGATTTGGTAAAAGGTTCTAGGTGTCGTGTATGTATGCAATCAAAGCAACCTTCTAAGCCTCACTCGTCTACTGCGGCGAGGGACGTGGCACCATTAGAACTATTTCATTTTAATTTGTGTGAAATGAATAGGATTGACCAAAGGTGGTAAAAAGTTCTTTGTGATATTCGTAGATGATTGCAATATATTCTGCTACATGTACTTGTTCAGATTAAAAGTTGAAGCATTACACATTTTAAAATCTATAAAGCTAAGGTAGAAAATCAACTTGATGACAAGATTAAATAGTTAAGGTCTGATCGCATGGGGGGATATTTCCCAAATGAATTTTTTGAGTTTTGGTGGGATTACCCTGAACGATTAGTCATGATAGGAAACTTTCACACTCACAACAATCCAGTGGGATTGACTAAAGAAAAAAACCGCACCCTAACGAAGTTGGTTAATGTCATGTTAGAGATAATGGGACCGTCTAAAATGGTAGGGTGAGGCAATAATGACATCGTGTCATGTACTTAATAAAATACCAACAGAGAACAAAAAAACTACAACATTCAAAGAATAGGAGAAAAGATTGAATCTCTCTTACATATGAACATGGGATTGTTTGGCCAAGATGAATGTGTCAATTAACAAGAAGCGAAAGCTTGGACCAAAAAATGTGGATCGTGCCTCTCTTGTATATGCTTTTAACAATGTGTGTTTATATATTTTTCATAATAAATCCTGGAGTACCTGACATGATGTAATGCCCCGATCTAAACAACCGAAGCTAAACATGTATTTAAGCATCGGAAAACAGTCTATGGTGAAATACATTACACAAGCGGTGCCAGAGTCATACATAGCTTTATTTAGTACATTCGGTTACAATAATAACACAAACTAGAAAAACTATAGTTGATAAGATAAACACGAGGGTAGTATCTTCTTCCCACATGACGGCTTCTACAACAACGTCACCACGCCAAACTTGGGTATAGCGCACGAACTACTCAAAAATCCTTGGGCACGAAATCAGGATCCTCTATAAAAATAATGGGTGAGCACAAAGGTACTCAGCAAGTCCCACCTCACCCTTATAGGGAGGGAGTTACAGGTTTGTATGTAATAATCAATAAACATGATTAACGAGTGCATTATTGGAACTATATCCATGCTTGTTATCCATCTCATAAGTCAAGTAGCTCAACTAGTTAAAGTGTCCACACCATAACCTGTCATACACCGAGGACACAAACCATTCGAATGGATTATACACTCTGTAGAGGTTGTACGCTGTACCCACACGCACATCACCGTCCAATGATGGCTCTGACATAGCCAACACCCAAACATGGCTCAACCTCGCCTAGTCGCCTACAAACCCTGGGTCTTGACCACTCAGGTCTCCAACCCAAAACATATCCACCTCGAACGACTACCAGGCCAGCCAGTGGAATTAGGCTAAGGCTTTCCCATACAAACTCATGTGGTCACCCTAGAAATAAGTTAGGTGAGATGGCACCACAACACACATTCCTTATGGTTCACCAGAGCAGCCACCAACCAAAACTAGCAAACCCAAGGTGCCACCATGGCAACTTGGTCACAAGTCTACCACCACGGTAGCACATGCTCCTGCACTTATCATGCTGCTCTGGTCTCATTTCCCTCCAGTTTCATCAAGTATCAAGGTATAAGATAATCAACATGCATCATGGCATCAATGCATAGTTTATCTCCTTCACTCAATATCAGGTGTGTCATCTTATGCAATAATTGTGTCTAGCAAGTTTTATATATTTTCTCACATAGGAGCAACCATGATCAAAGCAAGATGTCGATGAGGCTTGCCTTTGTTCGGTTGCGCGTCCGTGACGTCACGTTCTTCGTCTCCTGGCTCCTCCGGGTTTTCTTCTAAAACTGGTTCTACTTATGGGACATCTCGAGTGGATAGACGATAATCAAAATAACATACATCAATATATTACAATAGTTCATATTTAATCTCTAATTACTTAGTGCACGATAGGCGGCAGAGCCAACCGTATTTGCTTCTGGGAGGCAGAGCACTCCTATAGATGAAGCTGGCTTCTAGGAGGTAGAGCACTCCTACAGATGAACCCTTATGATCCCAGGAGGTAGAGCACTCCTTCAGCTAGATCACAACTTATGCACTAAGCAAATAGAAATTTTACAGCGTAACAAAATACTTACAACAAGGACAAGTATGATTATGCAAGGGTTAACACTACTTTACTTCTACCTTGCCCTTGATTGTGTGTGGATGGGGGTGGGATGGTATGTCATGGCAAGAGGGGGGCACATCCATATATAAGCACCTAGGAGCCATGGATCAGTGACACCTCACCATTCATGTGTCACCTCCACCTTACATGGGGGACACCTCACCATGACACATCATCATAGTTCTAGGGAGGTCTTAAAATTAGGCTTCATGACTTATCATGATTAATGTAGGGAGTTCTAGAAGGCTATGTACATCATGGTTATCCATAGTTGTTCCTAGAAAGTTGTCTTGCTTGTGATTAAGGTTTATCATGAATATTGTAGAAGCTTCTAGAAACTTAGTTATGCTTATTATATGACAATTGTTTAAGCGAGGTTTTTCTTGTATATTTTCAATAGCCAAATTATGGCCACATGGGGAAAGTTGTCTTAATCGATGCTAAGGTCATAACTTCTATAGTTTAAGAATGACTTCGAGGGAGGAAGAGGTCGAAGATCATGGCATGCTCACATATGGCTCAAATCGACGGTGATGGCTTGTTCTCTGGTTTCAAGAGTAAGGCACGCGTTGCTCGGATGTGGGGGCGACAATGAGATGGTGGTTGGACTGTGAGGTTCCGTGGTAAGGTTATTAGTATTTATAGACAGAGGAACAACGGTTTATAATGGAGGGAGTCTTGACCGACGTACTGTGAGTGGCGACGCCATCACAGTGCAGTCGCAACATCCCAAGGTTGATAGAGTAACTTGGCTCATGGTTGGGCATTCATTTAGTTGTGATTGTGACAAGTGGCTGTCGTGTGCTCAGGCGAGTGCACGAGGTCTTGCCGGAGTGGCTTTCTTCACCGAGGTATCACTTCAAGGTCTACAACCCAGTACTTCAATATAGCAGCTTGGCGTGCACGGCAAGGCTATTTCAGGGCAGAGGGTGTAAGTGGGGCTTGCTAGGGTGCACAAATGCCAAGGCGGCTAGAGGCAGGCTTGTAGTTTCTTCACGCATGTGTTTTGCCATAGGTGGTTGTGGGCTCCCTCTATCTAGCGTGCGTTATGGCGGGTGGGCATCAGACGTTTTCTAGAATTTACCACGGTTAAAGACAAGCTTGGGCTATAATTTAGAAGAACAACAAGGAATAACTGATGGAGGCCCTGGTTTGCATAGTTTGGATTAAGCTAACATAGCAATCAATAATTTTAAAATAAGCTTTATTCCATTGTTGAAAATTGGGATGTTACACATGAATGTTGGTACAATTATTAAGTTCAGATATGCTACATTTTAGATTGAAATTCCTATGAAATTTACACCTAGCAATTCTAATCATGGATCTTTTATACCTAATATGTTTGAGCTCGTAATATATATTGATTTTGAAATCCTTACGAAAAAATCAGAGAAGGATAATATTATAGTCACTCTAGAGAGTAAGAGGGAGAGGAATATATACGAATTATAGTAGTCGGTACAACGATAGGCCTCGGACCAATTCAACACTCATAGTTGCTCTTTTGTTATTTTTGGGAGAGCATCAGATTCTGATGAATTGGTCTGATAGTTGCGTAAGGAGGTGCATCAGACCAGACACAACACTACTGATTAGGATGGTCACAAGGCATATGGATTGTTTGGGAATATGGTCACTAGACCTGGTGAATTGGTTCGACAACGAGCATCAGATCAGACCGACGCTATTGGATGCTTTTTGGGTCAGTTTATGTAGGGCGTCAAACTCTATAATAATTGCTTCGATAGTCAGCAGATAGGAGAGTTCAGATCATACTCTATTATATTCATTGGGGGCAGCAATAGTAACATTCAAATGATTAGTACACAAGACACACTCTAGGGACATTGGGCCTTGTTGAAAGTCGCCTAGAGGGGGGTGAATAGGCGGAATCTGAAAATTATAAACTTAAGCACAACTACAAGCTGGGGTTAGCGTTAGAAATATAATCGAGTCCGAAAGAGAGGGCGAAAACAAATCACATGCAAATGAAGAGTAAGACGCGGTGATTTGTTTTACCGAGGTTCGGTTCTTGCAAACCTACTCCCCGTTGAGGTGGTCACAAAGACCGGGTCTCTTTCAACCATTTCCCTCTCTCAAACGGTCACTTAGACCGAGTGAGCTTCCTTCCTTAATTTCTCGGGTCACTTAGACCCCGCAAGGACCACCACACAATTAGTGTCTCTTGCTTTGCTTACAAGGTTTTGAGAGTAAGAGTGAGAGAAAGAAGAAAGCAAACCAAGCAACAAGAGCAACAAAAGAACACAAGTCGATCTCCTCACAAGTCCTAAAAACTAGAGTTGAATTGGGACTTTGATTCGATCAGAGGCTTTGATTTGTGTCTTGGAGTGTTGTGTATTGCTCTTGTATTGAATGAGATGTAGTGAATGCTTGGATATCTTGAAGAGTGGTGGTTGGGGGGTATTTATAGCCCCAACCACCAATATGGCCGTTGGTGAAGGCTTCTGTCGTATGGCGCACCGGACACTGTCCGGTGCGCCAGCCACGTCACCAGGCCGTTGGGTTCCAACCGTTGGAGATCTAACAATTGGGACCACCGGACAGTCCGTTGGTGCACCGGACAGGTCCTGTAGACTGTCCGGTGCGCCTTCTGGCGCCTGCTCTGACTTCTGCGCGTGCAGGCGCGCACTGTAGCGCATTTAATGTTCTCTGCAGACGACCGTTTGCGCGAAGTAGCCGTTGCAACGCTGGCACACCGGACAGTCCGGTGTTACACCGGACAGTCCGGTGAATTATAGCGGAGCGGCCTCCCAAATTCCCGAAGCTGGCAAGTTCAGCGTCGATCTCCCTGGTGCACCGGACACTGTCCGGTGGCACACTGGACAGTCCGGTGCGCCAGACCAGGGCTGCCTTCGGAATACTTTGCTCCTTTGTTTTGAACCCTTTCTTTTGACTTTGTATTGGTTTGTTGTGAACCTTTGGCACCTGTAGAACTCATAATCTAGAGCAAACTAGTTAGTCCAATTGTTTGTGTTGGGCAATTCAACCACCAAAATTCATATAGGAAAAGGTTTGACCCTATTTCCCTTTCAATCTCCCCCTTTTTGGTGATTGATGCCAACACAAACCAAAGCAAGTATAAAAGTGCAGAATTGAACTAGTTTGCATAATGTAAGTGCAAAGGTTGCTTGGAATTGAAACCAATATACTTATTTCAATAGATGTGCATGGATGGTTTTCTTCTTATTTAAAATTTTGGACCTCATTTGCACCACAGGTTTTGTTTTTGCAAATCCTTTGTAAAATTCTTTTCAAAACATTTTGCAAATAGTCAAAGATACACGAATAAGATTGAAAGAAGTATTTTCAAGATTTGGAATTTTCTCCCCCTGTTTCAAATGCTTTTCCTTTGACTTAAACAAAACTCCCCCTAAATAAAATTCTCCTCTTAGTGTTCAAGAGGGTTTTGCAAGTTTTGAAGATACTACTTTCTCCCCCTTTTGAACACAATAAGATGTCAATTTGAAAAACTTCATTTTTAAAATTCGGTGGTGGTGCAGTCCTTTTGCTTTAGGCTCATACTTTCTCCCCCTTTGGCATGAATCACCAAAAACGGATACTTGTGAGTGAAACATAAGCCCATGTACTTTCTCCCCAATGGCAAATAAATAGAGATGAATGAAGATTATACCAAAGTGGAGAGTGATGTGAAGTACCGACAAATTCGATGGAGTTGAGTGGAAGCGCCTTCTTTGCCGAACACTCCATTTCCCTTTCAATATCTATGACTAAGCATAAGATGACACTTGAAAACACATTAGTCATAGACATAAAAAGAGATATGATCAAAGGTATTTAAATGAGCTATGTGTGCAAAGAATCAATCAAAATTCCTAGAATCAAGAATATTTAGCTCATTCCTAAGTTTGGTAAAGGTTTTCTCATCTAAAGGCTTGGTAAAGATATCGGCCAATTGATCCTTGGTGTTTATATAGGCTATCTCGATATCCCCCTTTTGTTGGTGATCTCTCAGAAAGTGATACCGAATGGCTATGTGTTTAGTGCGGCTGTGTTCAACGGGATTATCCGCCATGCGGATGGCACTCTCATTGTCACATAGGAGAGGGACTTTGCTAAACTTGTAGCCATAGTCCCTAAGGGTTTGCCTCATCCAGAGCAATTGCGCGCAACAATGGCCTGCAGCAATGTACTCGACTTCGACGGTAGAAAGAGCTACTGAGTTTTGTTTCTTTGAAGCCCAAGACACCAGGGATCTCCCCAGAAACTGACAAGTCCCTGATGTGCTCTTCCTATTAATCATACACCCTGCCCAATCAGCATCGGAATATCCTAATAAATCAAAAGAGGATCCCTTGGGGTACCAAAGACCAAACTTAGGTGTTTGAACTAAATATCTCAAGATTCGCTTCACGGCCCTAAGATGAACTTCCTTAAGATCGGCTTGAAATCTTGCACACATGCATACAGAAAGCATAATATCCGGTCGAGATGCACATAAATAGAGTAAAGATCCTATCATCGACCGGTATACCTTTTGATCTACGGATTTACCTCTCGTGTCGAGGTCGAGATGCCCATTGGTTCCCATGGGTGTCTTGATTGGCTTGGCATCCTTCATTCCAAACTTGGTGAGTATGTCTTGAATGTACTTCGTTTGGCTGATGAAGGTGCCCTCTTGGAGTTGCTTGACTTGAAATCCTAGAAAATACTTCAACTCCCCCATCATAGACATCTCGAATTTTTGTATCATGATCCTACTAAACTCTTCACAAATAAATTTGTTAGTAGACCCAAATATGATATCATCAACATAGATTTGGCATACAAACAAATCATTTTCAATAGTTTTAGTAAAGAGAGTAGGATCGGCCTTTCCGACTTTGAAGCCATTAGCGATAAGGAAATCTCTTAGGCATTCATACCATGCTCTTGGGGCTTGCTTGAGCCCATAAAACGCCTTAGAGAGTTTGTAGACATGGTTAGGATACTCACTATCTTCAAAGCCGGGAGGTTGCTCAACATAGACCTCTTCCTTGATTGGTCCATTGAGGAAGGCACTCTTCACGTCTATTTGGTAAAGCTTAAAGCCATGGTAAGTAGCATAGGCAAGTAATATACGAATTGACTCAAGCCTAGCTACGGTGCATAGGTTTCACCAAAATCCAAACCTTCGACTTGTGAATACCCTTTGGCCACAAGTTGTGCCTTGTTCCTTGTCACCACACCATGCTCATCTTGTTTGTTGCGGAAGACCCAAATGGTTCCTACAACATTTTGGTTAGGACGTGGAACTAGATGCCATACCTCATTCCTTGTGAAGTTGTTGAGCTCCTCTTGCATTGCCAACACCCAATCCGAATCTTGAAGTGCTTCCTCTACCCTGTGTGGCTCAATAGTGGAGACAAAAGAGTAGTGTTCACAAAAATGAGCAACACGAGATCGAGTAGTTACCCCCTTATGAATATCTCTTAGGATGGTGTTCACGGGATGATCTCGTTGGATTGCTTGGTGGACTCTTGGGTGTGGCGGCCTTGGATCTTGTTCATCCTCCTTGTCTTGATCATTTGTATCTCCCCCTTGATCATTTCCGTCCTCTTGAGGTGGCTCATCTTCTTGATCTTCTTCATCATCTTGAGCCTCATCTTTATCTTGAGTTGGTAGAGATGCTTGCATGGAGGAAGATGGTTGTTGATCTTGTGCTTGTGGAAGCTTTTCAGATTTCTTAGGACACACATCCCTAATGGACATGTTCCTTAGTGCGATGCACGAAGCTTCTTCATCATCTAGCTCATCAAGATCAACTTGCTCCACTTGGGAGCCGTTAGTCTCATCAAACACAATGTCACATGAGACTTCAACTAGTCCAGTGGACTTGTTAAAGACTCTATATGCCCTTGTGTTTGAGTCATAACCAAGTAAAAAGCCTTCTACAGCCTTAGGAGCAAATTTAGATTTTCTACCTCTTTTAACAAGAATAAAGCATTTGCTACCAAAGACTCTAAAATACGAAACATTTGGCTTTTTACCGGTGAGGAGTTCGTATGATGTCTTCTTGAGGATTCGGTGTAGATATAACCGGTTGATGGCGTAGCAAGCGGTGTTGACCGCCTCGGCCCAAAACCGATCCGAAGTCTTGTACTCATCAAGCATGGTCCTTGCCATGTCCAATAGAGTTCTATTCTTCCTCTCCACTACACTATTTTGTTGTGGCGTGTAGGGAGAAGAGAACTCATGCTTGATGCCTTCCTCCTCAAGAAAACCTTCTATTTGTGAGTTCTTGAACTCCGTCCCGTTGTCGCTTCTTATTTTCTTGATCCTCAAGCTGAACTCATTTTGAGCCCGTCTCAAGAATCCTTTCAAAGTCTCTTGGGTTTGAGATTTATCCTGTAAAAAAAATACTCAAGTGAAGCGAGAATAATCATCCACAATAACTAGACAGTACTTACTCCCGCCGATGCTTATGTAAGCTATCGGGCCGAATAGGTCCATGTGGAGGAGCTCGAGTGCTCTGTCAGTTGTCATGATGTTGTTGTGTGGATGATGAACACCAACTTGCTTCCCTGCTTGGCATGCGCTATAAATCCTGTCTTTCTCAAAATGAACATTTGTTAGTCCCAAAATGTGCTCTCCCTTTAGAAGCTTGTGAAGATTCTTCATCCCAACATGGGCTAGTCGGCGGTGCCAGAGCCAACCCATGTTAGTCTTAGCAATTAAGCAAGTATCGAGTTTAGCTCTATTGAAATCAACTAAGTATAGCTGACCCTCTAATACTCCTTTAAAAGCTATTGAATCATCACTTCTCCTAAAGACAGTAACACCTGTATCCGTAAAAAGACAATTGTAACCCATTTTACATAATTGAGAAAAAAGCAAGTTGTAATCTAATGAATCTACAAGAAAACATTGGAAATAGAATGGTCAGGTGATATAGCAATTTTACTCAATCCTTTGACCAAACCTTGATTTCCATCCCCGAATGTGATAGCTCGTTGGGTATCTTGGTTTTTCTCGTAGGAGGAGAACATTCTTTTCTCCCCAGTTATGTGGTTTGTGCACCCGCTGTCGATGATCCAACTTGAGCCCCCGGATGCATAAACCTACAAAACAAATTTAGTTCTTGATTTTAGGTACCCAAACAGTTTTGGGTCCTTTGACATTAGATACAAGAACTTTGGGTACCCAAACACAAGTCTTTGATCCCTTGTGTTTGCCCCCAACATATTTTGCAACTACCTTGCCTGATTTGTTAGTAAGCACATAGGAAGCATCAAAAGTTTTAAATGAAATATTAGGTTCATTTGATGCACTAGGAGTTTTCTTCTTAGGCAATTTAGCATGAGTGGATTGCCTAGAACTAGATGTCTCACTCTTATACATAAAAGCATGATGAGATCCAGAGTGAGATTCCTAGAATGAATTCTCCTAATTTTGTGTTCGGGATAGCCGGCAGGGTACAAAATGTAACCCTCGTTATCCTGAACCATGGGAGCTTTGCCCTTAACAAAGTTAGACAATCTTTTAGGAGGGGCATTAAGCTTGACATTGTCTCCCTTTTGGAAGCCAATGCCATCCTTAATGCCAGGGCGTCTCCCACTATAAAGCATACTACGAGCAAATTTAAAATTTTCATTTTCTAACTTATGCTCAGCAATTTTAGCATCTAATTTTGCTATATGATCATTTTATTGTTTAATCATAACAATGTGATCATGAATAACATCAACATTAATATCTCTACATCTAGTACAAATGGCAACATGCTCAACGGTAGATGTAGAGGGTTTGCAAGTATTTAACTCAACAATCTTAGCATGCAAAATATCATTCTCATCTCTAAGATTGGAAATGGAAATATTGCAAACATCTAAATCCTTAGCCTTAGCAATTAATTTTTCATTTTCAATTTTAAGGCTAGAAAGAGAGATATTCAATTTATCAATCATAGCAACTAAACTAGCATTATCATTTCTAAGATTGACAATTGAATCATCACAAATATTTGACTTTTCAACCTTAGCAATCAAATTAGCATTCTTAATTCTAAGGTTGGAAATAGTGTCATGGCAAATACTTAGCTCACTAGTTAATTTTTTATTTTTCTCTACCTCCTGAGCATAAGCATTTTTAGTCTTAACATGCTTTTTGTTTTCTTTGATAAGGAAGTCCTCTTGGCTATCCAAGAGATCATCCTTCTCATGAATGTCACTAATCAATTCATTTAATTTCTCTTTTTGTTGCATGTTAAGATTGGCAAAAAGAGTAAGCAAGTTATCCTCCTCATCACTAGAATTATCCTCATCACTAGAGGTTGCATATTTAGTGGAGGATTTTGATTTTACCTTCTTATTCTTGCCGTCCTTCGCCATAAGACACTTGTGGCCGATGTTGGAGAAGAGAAGTCCCTTGTTGACGGCGATGTTGGCGGCGTCATCGGAGGAGTCGGTGGAGCTCTCGTCGGAATCCCACTCCCGGCAAACATGGGCATCGCCGCCCTTCTTCTTGTAGTACCTCTTCTTTTCTCTCCTCTTTCCCTTCTTGTCATCGCCCCTATCACTATCACTAGATAATGGACATTTAGCAATGAAATGACCGAGCTTACCACATTTGTAGCAAACTTTCTTGGAACGGGGCTTGTAATCTTTCCCCTTCCTTTGTTTGAGGATTTGGCGGAAGCTCTTGATGATGAGCGCCATCTCCTCATTGTCGAGCTTAGAGGCGTCGATGGGGACCCTACTCGGTGTAGAGTCATCTTTCTTCTCCTCTGTTGCCTTGAATGCAACGGGTTGTGCTTCGGGTACGGAGGAGGAGGCGCCTTGCTCGATGATCTTCTTGGAGCCTTTGATCATTAATTCAAAGCTCACAAATTTGCCTATCACTTCCTCGGGAGACATTAGTTTATATCTTGGATCACCATGAATTAATTGAACTTGAGTGGGGTTAAGAAATACGAGTGATCTAAGAATAACCTTGACCATTTCATGGTCATCCCACTTGGTGCTCCCGAGGTTGCGCACTTGATTCACCAAGGTTTTTAGCCGGTTGTACATGGCTTGCGGGTCTTCTCCTTGGTTTAGCATGAAGCGACCGAGCTCCCCCTCGACGTTTCCCTCTTGGTGATCTTCGTCACCTCGTCTCCTTCGTGCGCCGTTTTGAGCACGTCCCAAATCTCCTTGGCGCTCTTCAATCCTTGCACCTTGTTATACTCCTCTCGACTTAGAGAGGCGAGGAGTATTGTGGTGGCTTGTGAGTTGAAGTGCCGGATTTGGGCAACTTCATCCAAATCATAGTCCTCATCCCCTATGGATGGTACCTGTACACCAAACTCAACAACGTCCCAAATACTAGTGTGGAGTGAGGTTAGGTGATGTCTCATTTTATCACTCCACATGTTATAATCTTCACCGTAAAAAACCGGTGGTTTGCCTAATGGAACGGAAAGCAATGCAGTACGTTTAGAAATGCGAGGGTAGCGTAGGGGAATCTTACTAAACTTCTTGTGCTCATGGCACTTAGAAGTTACGGACAGCGTGTCGGAGCCGGAGGTGGATGGCAACGAAGAATCGGTCTCGTAGTAGACCACCTTCTTCATCTTCTTCTTTTTGTCGCCACTCCGATGCGACTTGTTGTGGGAGTGTGATTCTCCCTTTCCTTTGGAGCCGAACTCCCTTGACGGAGCCTTCCCGAGGCTTGTAGCGGGCTTCTCACCGATCACCATCTCCTTCTTGGCGTGATCTCCCGACATCACTTCGAGCGGTTAGGCTCTAATGAAGCATCGGGCTCTGATACCAATTGAAAGTCGTCTAGAGGGGGGTGAATAGGCGGAATCTGAAAATTATAAACTTAAGCACAACTACAAGCTAGGGTTAGCGTTAGAGATATAATCGAGTCCGAAAGAGAGGGCAAAAACAAATCACAGGCAAATAAAGAGTGAGACGTGGTGATTTGTTTTACTGAGGTTCGGTTCTTGCAAACCTACTCCCCGTTGAGGTGGTCACAAAGACCGGGTCTCTTTCAACCCTTTCCCTCTCTCAAACGGTCACTTAGACCGAGTGAGCTTCCTTCCTTGATTTCCCGGGTCACTTAGACCCCGCAAGGACCACCACACAATTAGTGTCTCTTGCTTCGCTTACAAGGTTTTGAGAGTAAGAGTGAGAGAAAGAAGAAAGCAAACCAAGCAACAAGAGCAACAAAAGAACACAAGTCGATCTCCTCACAAGTCCTAAAAACTTGAGTTGAATTGGGACTTTGATTCGATCGGAGGCTTTGATTTGTGTCTTGGAGTGTTGTGTATTGCTCTTGTATTGAATGAGATGTAGTGAATGCTTGGATATCTTGAAGAGTGGTGGTTGGGGGGTATTTATAGCCCCAACCACCAATATGGTCGTTGGTGAAGGCTTCTGTCGTATGGCACACCGGACAGTCCGGTGCGCCACCGGACACTGTCTGGTGCGCCAGCCACGTCACAAGGTCGTTGGGTTCCGACCGTTGGAGCTCTGATAATTGGGACCACCGGACAGTCCGGTGGTGCACCGGACAGGTCCTGTAGACTGTCTGGTGTGCCTTCTGGCGCCTGCTCTGACTTCTGCGCGCAGGTGCGCACTGTAGCACATTTAATGTTCTCTGTAGACGACCGTTGGCGCGAAGTAGCCGTTGCTCCGCTGGCACACCGGACAGTCCGGTGTTACACCGGACAGTCTGGTGATTTATAGCGGAGCGGCCTCCCAAATTCCCGAAGCTGGCAAGTTCAACGTCGATCTCCCTGGTGCACCGGACAGTCCGGTGCGCCAGACCAGGGCTGCCTTCGGAATACTTTGCTCCTTTGTTTTGAACCCTTTCTTTTGACTTTGTATTGGTTTATTGTGAACCTTTGGCACCTGTAGAACTCATAATCTAGAGCAAACTAGTTAGTCCAATTGTTTGTGTTGGGCAATTCAACCACCAAAATTCATATAGGAAAAGGTTTGACCCTATTTCCCTTTCACTTGTCAATATGGTCCAATAGTGGGCATCAGACATCCAACACCCCTAAAAATTGCACAATAAATAACCAATGGCAAGATGCCTCTTATGACTTTATAAAGGGAGCTTATTTGAAATTGAGGTGAGCGTCTTGACTTTCCATCTTGATATGCACCCTAGTAACCCCAAGAAAACATCTTCGACGCACCTCCAGTGATAATGATTTGTCCAAATTGAGGTTGAGAGTGATCTATAGTGATCTGCATTGAGTTGTTGGATCTAGTGGCACTAGTGGTCATATTGAGTTGCATGATTCTTGTTACTCTTAATGGTGGTCGCCACCTAGATGGCTTAGAGGTGGTGGAGGATCATCGAGCCACTTTCGTGATTGATGTTGACTCTAGTCATTGATTGTAAGGGGTTATAATGCCATCTCCATAAGAGATTCGCAAAGACCAACACTAGTAATATCATGGCTTGTGGGAGTATCTCACTAGTGTTATTATTGTTATGCCTATATTGTGGGCTTAGCTTGTTACACCGATTAATGCGTGAATCACTTTGTTTGGACTCACCATAATGAACTTACAGGTTGTCAGCAATAAAGTGAACCTTAGGGATAAATATTGTGTCTTCTCTTGCTCCATGTTGTTTGAACTCCAAACTATCCTTGTAATTATAAATACTTGTTACTAGTTCATCTACTTATTATGTAATATTTCCTCTTGTTTATTAAATAGCTTGTCATTGTCACATATGTATTTCACAAGTTATTAGTGTCTTTAGGAAAATAGTTTAAAACAAAACTAGAATAGGTTATCGCTTTGACATTTTCATACTTAATAACTCTAGTTACCATTGTAAGTTTTCTACAATAGTTTTAATGGGTTATTCACCCCCTCTACCCATCTATGCCTTTTCACTTATTGCATGACCATTAATTACGTAGCAGTTATCATGATAAGGTTAATACAAGCAGACATACTTAGATAAGTTAGTTGTGAGTTACACTAGTGGATCCTAGTTGGTGGAGCTAGGATTACAAGACAAAATTAAGGAATGAATACACAACTTAGTCGACACATACAATAATGGTATATAACCTAGTCAGCCATAAAAAAGTGTAGACACTTTTAAGTGTTACCACAACAGCTACACTAACCTCGACGATAGTGCATCAAGGTCTATCAAAGAGGTTGGTTAGAGCATGAGAGTGTTGCATCCTAAGTACCATAAGAGGAAAAGAGTGTGCCCAAGACATGGGGCAACCTTGGGTATCAATTAGAGTTGCCAAGAAGAACAAATGTGCCAGATTGAAACTATATCTAGCCATCACAAGGGTCCTTCTAGCTGTAGCTAACAACTACTTAGCCTTGGACTAAAGCCTACCACACGATTTTTTTCTAGTTGCAAGATAAGGTTTCAACTCTTCCAACTAAGTTTGAGGCCCGAACATCTCAAAGGTTGACATATTCAAAACATAAGGCTAAGTTTTCAAATAAAGATAACACTAGTGGAAGTCTTCTGCTTGTGAGAGGATATTTATAGCCCAACATCCATGGGTACGAACAATGTTAACATGTCGCAAAGAAGGTAGTTAGTGTGTGCTATCTTTTGCAACGCACTCAATGCCGAAAGTAAAACATTTTGACAAAAGTACAACATAAAACAATACAAGATTCCCTATACTATTTGCACGTGTCTATAGAAAGCAACAAACCATCCACTAATAAGTAGTCCTTAACCATTATCATTGGTGGTTACTTTTCACCACCCTTGAGGATGTTTAAGACCCTAAAAATCGATCCCTAGTTGGGTACACGGGTTTTAGGCTTCGAGGCTATGGAATATATCCTTAGTGAATGATTTTTAAATCCTTCAGAAGATTGCAAGAATGATTTCCAATCTTTTAATGCTAAATAACACAGGGTTCAGGGCTACACACAATGGTGTGATTTGCAAGAAAGTACACATCATTAGAGGTAAAACTTGAAGAGCATTTTATGGATTATCTTAAGAAGGTAATCGGACCCCGCTTCACTTAATTCCGTAATGACCTAGAGATTCAAATAGACTTCAAAGCTCAATAACGATGAGCTCGGGGCTTAATGGACGAAAACACTAAGGGTTCCATATAAGCCCAACTACTTGACAAAGAGATTGATCTACGAGAAAGACACATAACAAGATATGATCTTTAAGGACAACTTGGCTTAGTCGAATAAATAAAATGTTATCTTTGTAATAGGATTAGAACTCCTATGTCTTAAACGACTACGACTAGATCAAACACTTGTCCTTTATACTTTTTAGTGTAATTTTCCTTTATACTTTGTACTATATAAAGAGAGGAAGATATATTTCCTTATAATACATCATATGATACAATTCAACACAAGACAATCCAATATACTAGGCATACAATATTATGTTATACAACAAGCTAAACTTGTCTATTGCATTGTCTCGTGTTCACCATCGAGTTTGGTTGTTTGTTGAAGCCCACTTACACTTATTCTATGCTCCTCGTCTAAATACATGTACCTTGTTTATACAAACCGTAATTTTTTAACAGATGAGTACATGACTAGATAATCTAAGACCATGTCAAGCGGTTTGCTTATAGTTTTCATAAAACACTATTTTTATATTGTTATGTACTGTCAGAGAGGAGATTCTCCGGCCGGGTGACGGAATGCACCCGCCCTAAATCCTAAGATGAGGAGGGGGCCTTAGCGGTTTGCCTGTCTGCTAGATGGTCGATGATCACAGGGAGACACGAGAGTTTAGAGTGGTTCAGGCCGCCGGAGCGTAAAACCCTACTCTACTGTGTGTTGTATTGAGTGTCTGAGCACTTGAGCTTGAGCCTAGAGAACTTGTGTGTGAGTCTGATGGTGTTGTGAACCTGCCTTGTAACGTTGTGTGTCTTCCCTTTTATAGCTCAAGGGAGGCACATACAAGGACGCTGAGCCTCGACATGTGGGCTCAGGAGCATAATGGAAGAAATACCTAGAGTAACTAATGCAAGTAACGCCTGTGCGATCTTCTGGCGCCATGATGTCCGCAGCCCGCGCAGTATTGATATGCGGTGGTAGCTTTCTTGGTAACGTGCGAGTAATGATGAGCGTAGTGTACGCGGCAGTATGACGTGCTGCCTGTCAATGGAATGGACAGACATGCCGCCTGTGGAATGGACAGGTCACCGTCTGCCAGCAGAATGGACAGGTCGCCGCCTGCCTCAGCAGAATGGACAGGTCTCAATAAATGCTGAGGCGGCACACCGCCTGTCAGTGGAATAGACAGGCGACGTGCCTTATCCGCAATAAATGCAGAGGCCGCGTAACCCGGAGGCCTTACGTCAGGCTCCGCCCGTTGGCTTATATCACACGCAGTAGGCCACGTGGCAGCATCGGGTCTCCGCCTAGACGGGGAGCAGAAGTGTATGCGGACAGGTCCGCACCAGACTAGGTCTGAACACGTGCCGGTACCGGACCCCCGCCTGGGTCCTGTTCAAGGCCCATGTATGTTCTGTCCTGGGACCTTGGGACACCATTGTGGATGGCCCGGACTCGTACGGGAGGGTCCGGACCCAACTCCAGGGGTCCTGCTTGCACACGTGGCGGTCCTGGACCAATCCTAGAGGTCCGGACTGCATATCTAGGGGTCCGGTGCTCTTCCATGGGGGTCTTGACTTACTGTTGATGCATTGGAGTATACCACCTTCTCTAGACACGTGACGGCTCCAGACCCGTCCATGTGGTGGAGTCGGACGCTACTGTGGATCCAGAGTAGTCACTCGTAACTGGGGCGAGCCATGACCTGGCCCCCATACACAGCACCTTTACCACGCGACTAAGAGATAGCCACGTGGGCACTGTGTCTTTATACAGTAGCAGAGTTACTGTAGTTTTAAGGTACCGACATATACTATTTATCAAGTAGAGTTTAGATATAAATATGGTGATGGCTAAGATAATATGAGGTCAGGACTTGGGAGCGCTTGTACCTTTGGCTACTGTGTCGCTCGCGATCGCCGGAGCGGGGAGGCCAAGGAAAAGGGACACTGCGAAGTGTCGCCCGTCTCCGGCTCGATCTCTGCACCGCGGCAGGCAGGCATGCCCTGCATAGGGTCCAGAGAGAGAGACCACAGAGCAGGAGAGGAGCACCGTAGCCGCAGCAGGCTACCCGTACTCAGTCAGGCAGGCGTGTAGGCAACAGGGAATGATTGACGGGACGCGTGTGGCAGGGGCGCGCCGGTGAGTGGCTGCTGCGTCCGACAGCATTTTCGGCCCGCCGCCTGGCTGCCGCCTCGCCGGGGGACACACCGCCCCTTGCTCGCCGGCTTTCCTAGCACTTCCTGTCGTCTCTTCTCTCGTCTGTGCATGAGCATCCCAGCAGCTCCTCCGTGTCTCCAAGTCTGTCGTCTGGTCCAATCCAATCCGTCCGCCCATGGCTTTCGGCCACTGGCCACCCTGCTGGCTGCAGTGCTGCTGCTGCTCGCGCTGCAGCAGAGCAGTGCAGTGCGGCCGAAGCAACGCATGCGACCGCCGCCGCCGTCGTCGGGCGGGACGGAGCGGAATGGAATGGGATTGTGTTTGTTGATGACAGGCAGCCAGTATTGATGGCTAACCGGGCCGCACGGCACGTCAGACACTGGCACTAGTACGATCAGGCAAGGCACGGCACGGCAGGGCGAGGCACACGGTAAATGATCCGTACCGTGCCTGTTAGTGCCACCATGCTAGACCCTCGGCCCAGCCACGGCATTATCAGTGCCCAACCGTGCCGTGCTGTGCCATTAGACACGGCGGCACGCCAGTGCTAGTGCCAGCACGTGCACTATGTACAGAATACATTCTATAGCAATCAAACAGTCAAACAGATATAAAATGATTTTATTATGACTTCCTAGCATCAAACAACATAAAAATGGTCACAAAGAGAGTAAGAGACTAATCAAACAACAATTTTATTATAAGCTGTAGTGCAATGACTGCCTCGTTAAAAACCTGTCTAGTTAAAACTCACCCTTGTGAGAAACCCTAGACAGGAAAAAAGGGTACAACCCAGCTCATTAAAAAGTTTATTGTCCTTACAACAAAGTCTAGGTGCATAATATTACAGTCCCATTACACAAATGGTCACAAAAAGAGTAAGAGACTAATCAAGATAAAGATTTTCAAATGTTTCTTCAAGCTCTTTGTCATCCACCATGTGTTACATCCTTGCTTTAGCATCCTCCCAATCTTTAATGCATGTCAACATCTCAACCACATCAGACTTCAACCTCCTCCACTCGTCGATGATCCTGCCAGTTAAACTAAAAGTGGATTCTGAAGAGATGGTAGACACAGGAACAGTTAAAATATCTTTAGCCATAATTGACAGTACTGGATAAGTGAGTTTGTGCTAATGCCACCAGTGCAAGATGTTGAAATCATCAGTTAACTGGTTAACAATGTCAAATCTAAGTAAGAAATGAGTTCAGAAGCAGTAGAAGCTGAAGAGCTTGCAACATGCAGTAGAGCAGTTGCAGAGGTATCTCTAGCAATGTTTAGAGTAGAAGCAAAAGAATGCATACCAACATAAGTACCCACATCATCAGCATCATCATAAATTTCATCCCAAGCAGACCGTTTCTTACCAGACAAGTTAGGAGGGGCAACCCTGTTCAATCTAACAGATCCATATTTCTCTTCATATTTATTATAAACATCAGTAAGCTTAGCTCTAGTGGTAACCTGATAAGCAGCATAATCTGTACTTGTCAGGTTCATTAATCTTCTAAGCACTCTACTAAAACCTTTCATTTTAGCTCTAGGGTCCAAGATGAATGCAAAAGAGTAAAGTAAAGGGATGTTCCTCCAATATTTATTATATTTATCTATCATAGGTTGAATGACACCTCTGATATGAGTGTCATTAGCATAGTTCTTTAGATGTATAGCAATCTTAACAAGAAAACGAAGCATAAGTGGAGATGTAGGATGATAAACACGACAATGCAACTATAGAATCATAAAATAGCTCAAGAAATTTAAGTACTTTATCTCTAATAACCCAATGTTCATCAGTTAAAATAAATTGATCACCTTCAGCCCTAGGATAGTTTGCATGAATGAAAGTAGTGAAAGGTATCCTATGAGGAAACAAATGCTTAAGCATCAGATATGTAGAGTTCCACCTAACCTCCATGTCCAACTGGAATTTTCTAGGCCTAATGTTAGTAGCAATGCAATAACTTTTATATGCAGCAATTCTTTGATTAAAGGAGTTTAAAAAAGATATTGCAGTTCTAAATATTTCAATCAAATTCTTAAGAGCATCTAGGGCCTCTTTAACTATCAAATTGATTATATGACATGCACAACGCTGATGCAAGAACATTTCAGATTCTGCCCCATTATCAATACCAAGATATGATGACATTATAGGTCTAAGCAACCTCATGGCAGCAACATTAGATGATGCATTGTCTAGGGTAAAAGCAAACACCTTATTAGTCAAGCCATAATCAGCAAGCACACTAGCAACACGATCAACAATGTTTTGTCCATTGTGTGACACATCAATAAGTACTAAAGCAAGCACCCTTTTCTCTAGTTGCCAATCAGGGTTTATGTAATGGGCAACAACACTAAGGTAGTCCTCTTTGGAGAAGAAGATAGGAGGGAGACCGGAGCTATGTGCCAGTGCCGGACAGTACCGGAGGGGGAGAAGAAGATAGGAGAGAGGAGAGGGAGACCGGAGCTAGGAGAGAGGAGAGGGAGACCGGAGCGGTCTGCCAGTGCCGGACAGTACCAGAGGGGGAGAAGAAGATAGGAGAGAGGAGAGGGAGACCGGACAGTGCCAGTGCCGGACAGTGCCAATGCGCGTGTAAATCCTAATAAGCCGGAGCACCGGGATCTCCGCAGATCACACCGGAGGGGGAGAAGAAGACAGGAGAGAGGAGACAGATGAGGGAGAACGGAGCTAGGGTTATGGATATGAGTTACCCGGTTCACAAATGCGTAGATCCGAGCGGGGGAGAGCCGGAGAGGATCTCCGACGAGCGACGATCGATCTGAGCGGAGGCGGAGAGCCGGAGACCGGAGACGGAGAGGCGGAGATGGAGACCGCAGACCGGAGCGCTGAGCGGAGGCAGAGGGAACGAGGGAGAGGAGAGTTCGTCGGTCGCCGCCCAATCGCCCGCGGCTGAGAGAGAGCGAGTGAGGCAGTGAGCGAGTTAGGGTTTGAGTGTTTGACGCACGCGGCACGCCCGCTCCGCTCGGTTTACACGCGGCTGGGCTGGGGGCGGCTCCGCGGCTGGGCGGCCTGGGCCACGCGCGATGCGGCGCTGGCAAATGGGTCGTGCCTAGGCCGTGCCAGCCTATTTAGCCGTGTCGTGCCTGGGCCGACACTATGGGCCGAATTAGTGGCCCAGGCACGACACTGTGTACGGGCCATGCCCGGCACTAGCACTAAAAGGAACGAGCTGTGCCGTGCCTGGGCCGTGCTTTTTAGTGCCGTGCCCGGACGAGCCCACCGTATTAGTGCCATTTGGCCAACTATAGCAGTCAGCCTCGGGTCTCCTCACTAAACATTAAACACTCTCCTTTGCGCATTCATTAGTCATTTTTGTCTCCACGCAAGAAGATCATTTCCAAAAGGCAGTGTAAATAACCGTGCAAATTACTGTTGTAGATTACTACACTGTTTGTAGAGTAGAGTTTTTAAATATGGATTGAGATATAGAGTGAGATAAAGAGTCTGCTGGAGATTGTCTATGTTGAAATATTGTATTTGTACTGGTGTTACGCATTATATTGATATATTGTTAGGATTATATTAATAAACACGGGTATTCGATTTCTTATACTCATTGCCATCTTTAAATAATATATAGAGTAGCGCGTTAGTACATTTATCTACACCCTCCATCCCCCAAAAAAAACTACAATGTCATGTTTTAAGTGAAGGTTGACTTACTAAAAATAAATACTGGAAACATAAATATTTATGATATGAAACAAATACTATTAGATTAATTATAATATGAGTTTTATAATAAATTAGTTCTAAATTATAAATATGAATGTCATTCACTACCGGAATCCGAGCCTTTGCCGAGTGCCGGACGCTTTGCCGAGTGCCTTTTCTCGGGCACTCGGCAACGATGGCTTTGCCGAGAGCCGCACTCGGCAAAGCTCGGCTCTCGGTAACGAGCGTCTTTACCGAGCGTAGGACACTCGGTACAGGTCCACACTCGGCAAATACATGTTTGCCGAGTGTCAAACACTCGGCAAAGGGGGCTCTCGGCAAAGGGCCGTCAGCGGCCGTCCCAAAGCTGACGGCCGTCAGTCTTTGCCGAGTGCCAACCGTCGGCTCTCGGCAAAGATGCTTCTTTGCCGAGTGCCGCGCAGCTGGCACTCGGCAAAGGAAGCTTTACCGAGTGTCTTATCCAGACACTCGGCAAAGTATATTTTTATTTTTTTGATTTTGTCTCCCAAACTTTTTGTGGTATGTTCCTACACTATGTAGACCTACATGTATCATTTGTGGACAATTATAACATAGTTTTCAATCGTTAGTAGATTTAGTTCGTTTTTTGAAATTCTTCGGAAAATTCAAATTTGAACTGCAGGTCACTCGAAACTTGGAAAACCGTGCATGAAAAAAATGATATTCATGTTACTTAGCATAAGTTACGACCGATTTCAGAAGCGTACCGGAAACTTCGAGCAACATGCTCACTAAACATGGCCGTCAACTTGGCATGCACATGTTTAAAAATTGTATAAAACACAAATAAAGTCAGAAAATCATGAAACTTGTCCACGTGTCATGATATCATATGTAGAGGCTGTGATAAAAAATTTAGAATGTTTGGAGAAAGTTGTGAGACACTATGTGTAGAAACCTTCTAGATTCACATTGAAACTCTATGATTTCATGTGTAGTCCTCTTAGGTTTCTACACATAGTGTCTCACAACTTTCTCCAAAGATTCTAAAATTTTTATCACAGCCTCTACATATGATATCATGACATGTGGACAAGTTTCATGATTTTCTGACTTTGTTTGTGTTTTATACAATTTTTAAACATGTGCATGCCAAGTTGACGGCCATGTTTAGTGAGCATGTTGCTCGAAGTTTCCGGTACGCATCTGAAATCGGTCGTAACTTATGCTAAGTAACATGAATATCATTTTTTCATGCACGGTTTTCCAAGTTTCGAGTGACCTACAGTTCAAATTTGAATTTTCTGAAGAATTTCAAAAAAACAAACTAAATCTACTAACGATTGAAAACTATGTTATAATTGTCCACAAATGATACATGTAGGTCTACATAGTGTAGGAACATACCACAAAAAGTTTAGGAGATAAAATCAAAAAAATAAAAATATACTTTGCCGAGTGTCTGGATAAGACACTCGGCAAAGCTTCCTTTGCCGAGTGCCAGCTGCGTGGCACTCGGCAAAGAATAGGGAAAGAGTCTTTGCCGAGTGTCGCCCAAGGGACACTCGGCAAAGACGGCTTTGCCGAGTGCCAGCGATCGGACACATATGATGGAGAGTTCTTCCAAGAAGATGGGCTAGAAGGGCGATTTGAGATAGACTTAACCGAAGCTATCGGAATGGACGTAGATATTGAAATGGTTGTTGATGAGGAGGAGGATGAGGTGCAAAATGATAATGACTTAGTAATCCTTGAAGGCAATGACATTACTGACGAACTTGCGTCTTCCGATGGTGTGGAGATTGAAATGCTTGATAGTGATGATGAGAGTTATGATCCGGCTAACCCCGACACATATGAAGATTATTTTTAATCGATGTAATGCTATATGACTTTTTATTTCGCACCTGTTTTTAAATACATCTTTTTATATGTGCTTATTTGTTTACTCTTAATTGCAGGTTGTTGGACAAATATGGTGGGCGGTTTCCTGAGGAGGAGGAGGGGGAGGAGGAGTAGGACGGCGGACGATGCAGAGCAGGCAGCACAACAGGACGAGGCAGAGCAGGCAGCGCAGCAGCAGGCGGCGCCTCAGGACGACGACGACCAGCAGCAGGACGACGACGACCAGCAGCAGGACGACGACGACCAGCAGCAGGACGCCTCAGGTTCAGGCGGCTCTAGTTCGAGGAGCATCTACCTGCGAGGCCCCGCGAGTCTCCCTCAGCGTCCCATACTTCGGGACAGACGGCCGCTGATTCGGCCGGAAGGGGAGAGGTATGTAACTTTATGTTCTTCATTCTTGTTCATATTATGTGTTCAAAATCATAATATAAACTAATACTTTTTATTTATCACTTGGACAGGTCTTGGACGGTTTTGGATTATGCTGGGGGTCATCGTCGCCCCCCCAATGGCATCCTCGGCCTGCTGTGCAGGGAACACTTCCCTGGACTTGTGGAGTACGCCGGAGTGACGGGCCCAGCCTTCACCTTTGACCACTACGCCGTCGCCCCCGATGCAGTAGACCGGGACGGCAGGGAATTCAATAACAAGGCGGAGCGGGTGAAGCAAGAGCTGTGGGTAAGTCTTAGTATAATGTAAAATATGTCGCATTCGTTGCAAATTCTTGAAATAATGTATGGATACATCGTTTTTGTATGCAGGATTTCTTCAGATGCGATGCTGGATACGAGGCTAGGGCGGATGTGGTGGCCACCACGAGCTGTAAGAAGCTCGTCGTGGACATGCACTATGAGGCCCGCATCCAGGCCATCATCACCTACCACGGCTCCGTCCTTGGGGAGAAGGTGACCAAAACTCAAGCCCGAACCATGTCGTTGACCAGGGAGCAGTACCTGCAGGTAAAGTCATGCATGTTTGGTACCAGTACTCCATACATGAATTTTATTTTATCTTCTGATATGCACTTTACGTGTTTACTTTGCAGATGATTCCACATTGGTGCGCCGCACATCCTCTGTGCTGGGAGCAGATGGTGGATAGGTGGTGTTCGGCTGAGTGGGACGAGGCGCACACAGCTAGCCGGGAACGGCGTTTGATGATGCAAGGCCCCTCCCACCACCAAGGCAGCCGGAGCCTGGGCCAATATGCCGAAGCATGGGTACGCCACCTTTTTTATTTAGATATATAGCACTAAGTTAGATATTATTTCTAACTATCTCGTTGGTTTTCGTTGCAGTCGGCGTCACATGGTGGAAGGCCTTGCTCCACCTTCTCGGCCTATGCTATGGCCCATAAGGGTAAGGCGACGTCCGACGTCACCTACAACCCGGATGACGGGCCCGAGGCCTACACCAACCCCGCCGTCTACAGCCGCCTCCATGACTACACCGCCATGGCGCAGGAGGTCCATGGCCCAGACTATGATCCGAGCACCCAGCCGATCGACACCGATGTGCTCATGAGGGTCGGAGGAGGCAAGAGACATGGGCGGTACTGGATTGCCGACGGGGCAATCGACTCGTCCTCCACTCCCACTCTGTCTCAGGTGAGAGCAAGGAGCACGGGCTCGAGTCCAGCCATACGACCTCGGCACGACAGCTCACAGCATCGCATACAGCAACTCGAGGTTAGTGTAACTCGTCCTTCCTTGAGTTATATACCTACTCTTTGAGTTACTATAACGTTGGCTTGTAATATTACAGACCCAACTAGAAGAAGAGAGGAGGGAACGTCGCGAGATGGAGGCGAGGATGATGGCGGAGCGGGAGGCGGAGCGCCGGGCAGATCATCAGAGGATGGCGGAGATGTTCCAGTACATGCAGAGCCTTGGCGCCGCATAGGGCATCGCTCCGCCACCTCCATTGTTCCCTCCAGTTGACCCTGCTCTCTTCCACACTCCTGTGAGTATCAAAATTGTAGTTAGATGTTTGTAATGCATCTGGTATAACACATGCAATCTCTTCTCTGTGCAGGGCCAATCTGGGGCGGCATCCAACAACCCTCCGGAAGGGTTCAGCCCAACGCAGCCCCGGTCAAGCCGCCCACCTCCATGAGTGTTGTGTTTTCATTGTTTTAGACTTTTGTACTTGTGTATAATACTTATGTCTGTGTTTGATACTTATGTGAGAGCTTGCGACGTTAGAGACTTATGTTTGTGTTTGATACTTATGTTGAACACTTATGTTTGTGATGGATATTTATGTTTGTGGTGACGGTTTTATGTTTGTGTTGGCTATTTATGTCTGTGATGATATTTGTGATGTATATATGTGATATATATGTGATATCTTCTGTTTGTGTGGATGGAATACAAAAAACAAATAAAAAAGGTATATACTGGTCACTTTGCCGAGTGTAACACTCGGCAAAGAGGCTCTTTGCCGAGTGTCAAGGTCATAACACTCGGCAAAGAGCACAGACCTGGGCACCGGCTTAGGTTCTTTGCCGAGTGTTACGTCCCTGGCACTCGGCAAAGAGGTCGGCTTTGCCGAGTGCCACTCGGGACACTCGGCAAAGAACCTGACATGGGGACCCTCCCTGGCGGGTTCTTTGCCGAGTGTAACACTCGGCAAAGAGGCTCTTTGCCGAGTGTCAATGTCATAACACTCGGCAAAGAGCACAGACCTGGGCACCGGCTTAGGTTCTTTGCCGAGTGTTACGTCCCTGGCACTCGGCAAAGAGGTCGGCTTTGCCGAGTGCCACTCGGGACACTCGGCAAAGAACCTGACATGGGGACCCTCCCTGGCGGGTTCTTTGCCGAGTGTCCCAAGTGGCACTCGGCAAAGATGGATTCTTTGCCGAGTGCTGCACGGAAGACACTCGGCAAAACTAACTTCTTTGCCGAGTGTCACATGGGACACTCGGCAAAGACGCCGTCTCCGTCACTCGACGCCGTAACGGCTGCTTTTCTTTGCCGAGTGCTCTCTGGCACTCGGCAAAGATCTTTGCCGAGTGAGTGTTTTGAACGCTTCGCCGAGTGCTTCAGGCACTCGGCAAAGCGATTGATTCCGGTAGTGATTCACGGTCAATCGTGAACTGCTTTAACCAGCGTGCATCTTATAACTCCATATATATACTAGGTGAGTGCCCGTGCGTTGCGACGGAGGTTTCATATTTTATGAAACATGTAAACAGAACGACAAATATCATTATGATATGCAAAATCCGTGTGCCAAACATTATCATACCAAACATTATTTCTAAAGAGTCAATTTAGAATTTTGTAATGATAGATAAATGTGTCGACAATCATACACTAATCTAATCCTTTTTAGCGATATACAGAACGGAGGACAATTCAATCGAGCATCTATACAAGAAAACATCTGTCTCTCTTTCTCTCTCTCTTTGTCGTGCTCGTGCGTGCATGACCGTGGTGCCCCCGCGACCGCGGCGGAGAGAAAAACGCGAATTGTACTCTGCTCGTAGTAGCGCATGAAAACCAGCACGACGACGACAGAATAGCACCGGCACGTCCACGACCACGCGACCACAGCGTGGTGGGCGGGCGGAACGGAAGGCACACATCGCCTGTCATCCAGCGAATAGTCAAGGGAATAAAAATGGTGTCTCGCATAGTCAAGGGAATAAAAATCACAAGAAACATAAAATAGATCACAAATTCAACACAATTACCTGAGAAGTTGTTGTGATAGGTGACAAATTCTGGAGGCGCGAAAAGGGGGAGAGTAGATAGAAACTGGGGGTGTGGCTACATTTATAGCCGGTGAGGACACTGCCGAATTCCAACTTCCATCAATAAAGAAAGTTGGAAAGGAAAGAGATCCACAAAGCAGAGGAAAATATAGGAAGGGATCCACCTCGGCTAAAATTACGGAGGTAAATATGGCATTCGCACTACAGACATAAGGCAGGCAATAACGTGTGAAGAGAAACTCGTCTACACAGGCGTAGGCGCGATTGGTGGCTTTCTTTCCAACCTGGCCGCTCAGATCTACAAAGGCATGATTTGTTGCTTTCTTTAGTCTGGTCGCTTGCCTGACCGGGTATATGCATGAAAAGGCTTCGGCCAGACTTCACCAGAGATCTCGCGGGGCAGGCTTCACCAGCAGCATGCCAGCGCGCATCGTCAGTAGCGCTGACGACAACATTCTCTATTATGTCGATTTCATTCTTCAAGAACTCGTCGTACCACAACGCAGAGAATTTTGGCGTCCTCGGCAGCTTCGGGTCCTGGAAATCGACATGGTAGAGGTCGTATCGTGAGTAGTAGCCTGCCAATAGCTCAAACACGTCCAGAAACGACCAGACGAAGTACCCCTTCACGTTGGCTCCGTTCCTACAGGAAGCACACACAGGATGGATCATGTGTTATGCCTGCCTTCAGTTAATTTTATATCCCGTAGTACCTGAATGCAGCGACTGCGCTGCCCATGTAGGCACTCAAGTACTCGGCTCTCTCGTGTTTTGCTTAAAATATCTTTTTTCAGAATTAATTTGTTTATAGTATGGTGCCCGTACGTTGCGACGGCACACAAATTATTTGATAAAATGCTAGTGCACAACGATTACCTGATTACATGAAAACAAACTACCCAAATATTATAATTGATCACTAATTATTCTTAAGTCATTTGAAAATGTCAGAACTTGAGTACATTGCTAGTTTCATCCATCTAGAGGACATAATAAACATTTGTCGAGTGCAGCAAAAAGCGTTTTATGAAACCGAGTTAGGTGAACAGTTATTAATCTAACAGGGTTCACAATCTAAATTCAATATAATGGTTTTACTGACAGTCAAGTGACAAGTATAATTACAAGGCTGATAATCTACAACTTCGTACGGTACAAATGGTAATAAAGTCTTTATATTCAACTTACAGTTGCAAAAAAGGAAATAAAAATACTAATCCCATACGTATACATGCATCCTGTATACAAAAAGAGAAGAATGCCAATATGGACTACACTCTGCAGGATATAAAGTTTAGCGCACATAGTGACTGAGAAACTTCTGCAAAATTAGTGAACCATATTTTTAATTACATAGTGACTCATCCATTCTTAGAGTGAATGAACTCGAACTTCGTTTTCCACCTCCGCCATATGCCTACATTTTTATGATGTGGCAGAGATGAACGATCATATCCAACTAAAAGGCCATGCATAGTTAAAAAGAACATAATTACGATGGTGGCACACCTTTGCAATCTCTGATGTATTAACTGTACTGTCAGTAGTCCTCAAGCAAACCTTAAGGACACCCCGTTGCATGAAGACCACTGCTCCAATCGGCCTTTGATGAAAAGGGAAATGTTCTTCAATAAATTACCAAAGCAACACAAAAACAACATGGATCTGTTCTGTTAAACCTCAATAGATCTCACACCTTAGTCCAGCAGCAGCACTCCTCTGACTTAGCTCCAAAGCTATTTCATGGCTCAATTGTGTCTGTCCATCTGCTCTGATTGCCTTATAGTATGATAAAAATAATAAAAATATTTAGTATAGAAAATGAGACATTTGTAAAACCGATTGTATGATACTTTCCCAAAAATAACATTATATAAGCCATATAGAGCCAGTCTCTAGAGCTGGTCATAATCAAGCATCCAGCCAAGTTCAGGAACAGTCAGGTACGCAACAATTCCATAATACATGGTTAAACATAAGCATAAAACCATTCCATCAATTTGCATCTGAAGTCCAGTTCAGAAAACTGGGCAAGCATGAGCTACTACAACAGAACAACATTACAGGACTGAAGAAATGGTTTTTTCATTGACGCATTGCATACCCACCAAGGCGTGGACCTAGTGGATTTGGATGTTCAGTTTTGCACAGTAGAATGCAAAGCGAAGAACTGGGAATACCTGGTGGATGCTCGTGGCCAATGAAGAGACCCGTGAAGGCCTCAACCCCTTCTGTAGGGCGGCGGCGGTAGCCCAACCAGTTCGTCGCACGGCGAGCACAAGGGAGGGGAGGGGTCAGCGGTGGTGGGGACTTAGGGAGCGAGCAAGGAGAGGTGGAGATGGAGGAGACGAGGGGAGGCGACTGCACAACCGAGAGGAGGGAGGTGCGGTGTGTGAGCCGCCGACTGTGTTGGCTAGGGAAGAGGGAGCCGGGGACGACACAACTTGCGCTAAGGCACCTAGTCGAGGGCAGAGCTGGAGGCCAACGCGTGGAGCTGCGACACCCTGTCAAAGAGAACCAGGAGGGCACGGCGAGCGCGAGAGCGGCGGTGCCGAAGGCAGGAGGTGGGTTCGGCTCGAGGTGGCGACGCGGCAGTCGTGGGACTCGGCGCCCATGGCACCGCCATCGCTGCCCCCAGTCTAGAAGGATGATAATAAGGTAGCATCAACAAGGATATTGAAAATGTCAAATCATATTTAAAAAAATGCAGATGCTAAATCCTAAACTACTGTGTGGAACTTCAAATTTTTCAACATACTAAATGTTATTAGAAAATTACTTAACATGCTAAATCTTATTGAACATCAAAGGAGCTTCACGTTTTTGAATTCCTTGCAAGCACATTATGTGTTTCCAAGACTTGGCACAACTTGTCATATGATATGTGTGAATCCAGAATATCCAAAAATGACTTAGAAAGCATAGGTATGTTACAAATGGGACATTTATAATTGCACATAGAGTAAACAATGAGAAAATAAATGTAGGAGGCTCACCATATTGGGCACGATTGAAGTTGAATCCACTGTGAACTGTTCAATTCTATTTGGCCCTTCTAGGCAAATGGACAAGAGTGACAAGTTCAGGACTTCAAGCCAATGGCAGTTTCGATTTGTTTTAAATAGGATAAAAAGCTAGGAAACAAATATTATGGAAAAAACAAATTTGGTAGTTGGAGAAATGACTGGAGGACCATTTACCTTGAATTCTGCTTCAGGCCAAGCCTTATGAAGATCCCAAGCAGACATCATATGGCAACAAACATCATAACGTCCCTGCACCACAAAGTGTTCAGGCACAAGCACACTTATATTTATCGATTTGATATCTGCCACTATTTTGAGTTCCAGATTATCCAGGCAATCATGCAAGACAATAACAAAGAAAACATGCTTGGCTAGAAGTTCAATGACAACTAAAGGTAGACAGACATGAAGAGCTAAAGGCAATGCACAACTTGATTTGTAAAATATAATATCTACTCCATCCGTTCCAAATGATAAGCTAGGAAGGACACAGCGTGAGTTCTCAGGCACAGCCCCAACCCTTTTCCATGCAAGGACGTCACATGGATATGGTTGGCAAAAAGGCACATGTATATAGTGTCAAATAAGGAAGACTTCGCTAGTATGAAACAAGAGTCACAATAAGCAAGAAACAAAATCATAATACAAGGGCATCAGAAATACACTTGTGCTCAAGGGTTCATAATTTCATATCATGTTAACAACGCCAATGCATCTGTAACTTACAAGCATAAGACATGGATATGCCATCTTCCAACAATTATTAGCTTTAACACATTTGTTTAACAGGTAGTTAATTGTATAATTAAAAGGGTAGACTCGGTGCCGAAGGCTCCCATACGAGTGGGGTTGGGGAGGGATTGACCAAGGCAAGCCTTCCCTCCACAAATGCAGAGAGGCTGCTTCAAACCCTCGAGTCACCAGTTACCAATGCACCAGGCCAGGCCTGTCCTTCTCTAGTTAATTGTATAATGTGCTGCATATTATGCTATCTCCGAATGGGCTACAAAATATTCTCTTGAGATAACAAATAAAATGACCCTTGATCTATTTCATATAAGCATGTATGGGTTTCAGTATTATTACCTACTTGTAGCACAGTGAAAGCACTGGCCAGTGAGCAATAGGAGACTCCAACTAAAACAGTGGAAAAAACAAATTGTCAATAATACTTGACAACCCCCAAATATGTATCAACAGTGGTTGATACGTTCTAGGTCAATATTCAAATATCCTGACACACCAGAAGACTAAATTTGAACACATACCAGATAAACAAGGAATTTATAGAAACAGAAGAACATAACAGATTTCGAGCTAATCTCACACCACAGCTAAATGAAATATCAAGAGAAAGAACGACAGTAATAGTGCATTCCTTAGATTGAACGAAACAAGTACCTGACAGTGCTCCTCTGACAAAGCTTGATTTGAACGAATAATTTGATGCAGATCAGTATCCATCAATTCGTATGCAATATACACATCATTGAATGCAGCCCTCTGCGCAGGAGGTATGATATCCCTTATTGCAACAATCTGCACCGAAAAATGAACTCACTTCAGAAACATCATTCTCACAGCTAGAGCCTAGAAGTCATACTTAAAACCATTCCAACAAATCATAACTATGGCAGTAATAGTGCGTTCGATATTTCTTTTGGTTCAGCTCTTGGAAACGAATTGTAGTCCTTTTGTTTGCTAACATTACTGCTCTCTGCATAATGGGGACCAAACCTAAAGAGTTAATCCCACTGATTTCTAAAAAATGAATTACATATAAACATGTGTTCAATGTTAAAGAAATAAAGATACCCAAAGGGAAGATTGCTCACATAAATCATATTCAGTCAGTCTAAGAACAAAGGGAAGTGCTAACCTTTATATCATTCAATTCTGTAGTGATGTAAGCATCGAATCCTCTCAGGACTTGTAGAGAAGTCTCACAATCATTAATCATATTCATCTTTGCCTAGAAATATAAGGGAAAGAAACATCCATTGGAAATTTCAGTTTGGCACAGCGATGCAAAGTTCATTATCCCACTTGTGCATGTATATACCAGCCATCTTGGAGATTCCGGAATGAAGAAAAGGCCAGGTATCAACACTATGCAGGGCAAGGTTCCTACAAGTATGGCATCACACGCTTTAGGATAGAACTTATTTCAAATAGGGCCAGAACAAAAATATTTGTCTGCCTTATTTCAATTATTCAATATATTGCTCAAAGCATTTTATGTTTCTGATCATGCGACCTGAAATATCAGAATTGAAGTGCAAACTAACAGTAATAACAACAACAGTCCCATTAGTGTATTAGGGTATAGCCCTCCAAGGAACAAACAAGCCGAGCAAATAGGCAAATAACAATTATGTTGATGGGTTACCAAAGATGCCACATAGGTTATCTTACCATGCTCAAAGACTTCCCGTTGACCCCTCGACCCTCGTCGCTGTCTCCTTTTTTCTCCATGCACATGGTGGTTGCAGCGCCCTCCCCCAACCTTTGCCACTTCACTTTCTGGACAGGCAGTGGTAACTTAATTAGAAGTACCTGGCATTAGCTACTCAGTAACCATAACACAGATAGCATGCTCGGCGTTAACCACAGAAATACATCTAAAATCTGTAGAACCACTCTAAATTAAGCACTACAATGTATAGCTAATGCCAGGTACTTCTAATTAAGTTGCCACTGCCTGTCCATTAATCTCCTTGAAATCTACTAAAAAGGCCAATATGTAAAAACTGGGTATTTCATAATGCCTAATGCGTCATTTGTAGTATCTTTACCATTCGCTAATAGTGTTGGCGCACAAGGATAAGGAGATTATGGATGCGCTGGAGGGGGCGGGCGTGCACCCCACAGAGTCTGAGGTGGCGCCCCTGTCCCACGGGTACTGGGAAAAATACTGTCTGTGCTAGACAAGAATGCAGGCTCTGGTGTAAATAATGACTCCGGTGCCACAACTGAAGCACCACCTCAACCTGTTGAAACCAGTGACAAGGCAGAAGGCACAAAGGTTGAATCTGGTGGAGACAAAGTAGTAGCTGGAGAACCCAACGAAGGTAGCTGCATGTCATCTGAAGTTCAAGGCAAAACGAAAGAGGGAGATGCTAAAGAAAAGGAAGGGGCAGATGAACTCATCCCTCTGCTTGATGTCCTAGCAAACAAAGTGAAGAACTATATGCAGTGCAGAACTTTGACAGATATTTGTTAAATTGCAGAACATTTCCTATGATTTTTCAATGAGCAGTGTTGTATCATTGTGGCAACTGGCAACCATAGGCGGCCATATTAGGCACAACAGCAATAAACAGAATCTGGGGCGTTCTGTGCAAATGCAAATGAAAAAATTCTTTGCACACAAAACAATACTACAGATGTCCGTTGAACATGCTATTACATAAAACAACACACAAATGAGATATGTGCGTACCTGGTATACCGGATGATAGAGAGCGTCGAGCCGCATCTGTGGGTTTTTGGGGCGTACACACTTGACATCTTATAGGGCCGCCCCGGATGATCTACGCGTTGTACATGGAAGGTTAGCGGACGTCTGCGCTGTGCTGCGCGCAGATCCCAGTGGGAGACAGCGTATTTGGCAGTTGGGTCGAGGTTAGCGGCAGCTTCCATGGAGGGATCTGTGCGCAGTTGGGTCGAGGTTAGCGGCGGCTTCAATGGACGCACCTGGGCAGATCAGCAGCAGCAGGTCAGATACGAGGTTTCTCTCGCTGTCCATTGACGCGGCTGGGTACTGCAGATCAGGGCCTCCACTCGGCTACTGCAGATCAGGGGCAACTTCAATGGACGGCGCGGACACGGGGCGTAGTTGGAAGGTGGGGCGCGCAGATCGCTGACGGCTTCCATGGAGGCTAGGGCGCGCTGATCCGGGGTGGGTTCTATGGACGACGCGGACGCGGTGGAGGGCAGGCGGCACAGTGAGGGGGAGAGGAGGAGGAGGAGGAGGAGGAGGTGGCGTAGGGGCACGGACGCGCGGACCTTCCATGACGGGCGGCGGGCTTGGGCGCGGACGCGCAGGTGGAGGCCGGAGGCGCCAGGGCAGGGGCACGGTGGATCCGCGACGCCTTCCATGACGGGCGGTGGGGAGGATGGCGGGGGCGGATCCGCGGGCGTTGATGGTGGGACCGAGGCAGAACAGGCACCCCGGGGACGATTCTGACTCCGATGCTAGACAGTTTCTTCCCCTCCGCCTCAGGGCTCGACACGCCCTTGAAGAAGAGGCGCACCGAGGCCTCGTCCAGCTCCCCCTTGGCGACGCCGGCCGTGAACGACTCCTCCGTGTCCTCCCACTCTTCCTCGTCCCCGCAGCAGCTCCTGAAGTCATCCTCGGCCCTCGAGTTGCCCGCGCTTGCCTCGGGCGATGGCCTCTCCTCCATCCTCAAGCAACGGGCGCCGAAACCCCACCCCTCACTCGAGCAATTCAGGGTTAGGGTTTGATATTCGGGAGCAAGACGGGGAGGGATGGAACCTCGGCGATAGAAGGCGTTAGGTTTGGAAGGCACCATGCATCTGACTGCTGAAATCGCGGTAGGAAGGAGCTGATGGCGGGTCCTAGAATCGCGGTACGAATGAGCTGAGGGCAAGCATGGCCATCACGCCGGCGGGAGTCACGGCGGGCAACACGCGATGCGGGGGAGGGGAGGATCGCGGAGCAGAGGGGCAGAACCGTGCACCACGGATGGGTGTGGACGTCTACACTACTCTCTTATAGAGTAGTATAGATTTTAGCAAAGGAGTGGAGTACTGTGCAGGGAGGAGGAGTGGCGGACCTCGGTGTCTGCGTCAGCGTGCCCGGTTTCTGCTCCTGCTCGCTCGTGGGCCTCGGGAGTTGTGCTCACAAGCACGGTCGTCGAAACCTCCTGCGTCCTGCCAAAGGCCAGGAGTTCGGGACGGGGACATATGGTTTTATTTTATTTGCGCATGCAATTTGCGACACGAGACACAAATTAGTTTAGGGCTCTTTAGAAGTAAAGTATTTTTTATAGATTTTAGACAATACTGTCATTTTAGTAATACTATACGCACTAGAAATTTCACTTAACCCAAAGTATTTTGACATGGCTTACTTTTATATAATACCACAGTTTACAATGTTACATCCAAACAATGTTTCTAAAACTAATGATATTCTTAGAATTGCTAAAACTATTATATTGTTATAACAATTATAAAATATAATATTGTAAAACCATAATTTTGAGAAATACTGTGAACAAACAAGCCCCTAATTTTACTAGGTTTATAGTGAATAAAAAAGTTATGCCTTTTAACTGGGCTTACTACGATAGTAGTATGTTTCTTAACATATTTAATAGTGCTTATTGGTACATTAAACGTTAGTACCTTTTTTTTAACATAGCGTTAGTTAAACTTTAAACCATTTACTTCGACATCAGAAAGATGAGGATTGTACTCCCTCCGATTTCAAATTAGAAGTTGTTTTGGACAAGATTTCAATTAAACTTATAATACTTTAACTACAAATAATCATTTTGTTATTTAGTTTTTAAATCTAATATTCATATGTATTGATTTATCTTAAAAATGACTTTTATAAAAGTATAAATGTATTAAGAGCTTATGTGTATTTGAATAAAAAGATGGACAAAATTATATTTTATAGACCGTGTCATTGTCCTAAATAACTTGTAATTTAGAATCGGAGGAAGTATTTGTTTTTTTAAGAGGAAGCGAGTATGGATACTGCATTCCCCATGATGGAGCTTGTATGTTTTTTTATATGGCATGTTAGCACTTGGGGAGGATATACTCATGATTGTTGCAAAGACACGCTCAAGAATTCCTAATAGACTGACTCGTGTGGGCTCATAATAGAAGGTTGACCACACTCGGACTCTATGATTACATGGTCTTCTCTGGTCACATATAGGCCGTATTTGGATGAAATATAGATATTTAAAATCTGGATTTTTATATTATCTAGATTATGCATGATCTCTATCTAGCTTGTTTGGATTGTAGATATTTGGAGCTGCACATTGAACATATATTTCTTTATTGTCCTTACCTTCTCTGCTACATGTACCATTTTCAAGGTTATCTTTGTCTTTTCAACATCTGTTGGCTGTAGAATCTCCTTTTATCTTACCCAACCGTGGATACAAGATTTTGGACCGGATAATGCACTGTAGCATCTAAAATCTAGCCCGTTTGAATCTCTATGAGATATTTTTGCGTGGGATTTTTAGAATCCTATCGGATCCAAACAGAGCCATAAATGCAAAATTCTGAACATGGCTCATATATTTGTATCTTCTTCTATGGCTCATATATCTGAATATGGCTATCACGACTTAGGTTGTCTGCCATCATCTTAATCCTAGGTTGCCTGCCAACTTAAATCCCCTGAGACCTCCACACCCCAAGGGCCAAGGCATCTTATAGTATAAGCTCTTGAGGCTACTCATGCCTCGGGTCATCTAATAGTATAAGCTTTGAGGCCTCTCACGGCTCAGGACATCTAGAGCAGTATAAGTTCTTATGAACACTCACATTCCAAATCATCTAACAGTATAAGTCTCTAAGGCCCCTCGTGTCTAGGGACTTATAAATCATGGGAGTCTCTTTCATTGTAGGGCATTTAGCATATAAGCTTCCGGGGCCCCTCGTGCGGTCATGCCCCAAGACATTTAGCAATATAAGCCTCTAGAGCCCCTCATGTCCAGGTACTTAAAAAGAGATTTGAATCTTTCATGTAAAGTTATAAAATGGTAATCAGATCCAAATGAGCCTATAGAGAGATAGGCTAAGGATTCTTAGTCTCTCTCTCCCAACCGTACACAGATACAAATGTGCAGTCAAGACACTTGACCTTATTAAAAATATTTAGGAAAAGGTGGAAAGGTTCTTTATTAAATATCTGTGTATTTGAAGTTATTGTTTTCTATACACTTACTCAAAAACTTAAATAAATTGTTTTTTGCAAGTCCTAAGACAATATCCTTTTAGGATAGAGGTAGTAGGAGTAATCTTGATTAGGGGATACACAGGGGGGTTGGCCATGCTCCCCCTAAAATTTTAAAAACCTCTTATATCTATTGTAATTTGTATAAAAACAGAGTTTTGGGTAAAGCCTAAATGCCCGTTCTCTCGACTCTTGTCTTGTGCATCCTCATCAGGTGGACCATGTCCTCCCGACTCCCATCCTCCTCCTTGTTCTAGTCTATTCGTCTGGGCTCATTCTTCTCAATACCACCCAAGCCAGTCCGCCCCTGATATGCCCATTCTTGATGTTGATTGCCACCACACCCTTCCCGCCACGTGACGTTGCTCGCCCTTGCCCCCTTCTCGGTGCACCCGTCTAGCATGACCAATCTCGCTCATCGCGGCGATGCGACCCGTCTCTGGTGGCCAGCGAGCTTGGCGAACCAGCAATCCCCAGCTAGAGACACAGTCTGACCTTGCTCCTTTTCAGACGCCCCGTCTTTCGAGAAGACCGAGATTCAATAAGGTACACACATCTTTGATTCCATCAACAAGAACTTAGAGGCATGCTTGCTTATTTTGTTGATACACTACACCAAAAATATAAACTTCCTACGGCTTCTTAACTTCCTATAGCTTTTATAACAAACCATAGAAAATTACCAACTTCCGAGAGGCTACTAGTAGCTCTAGGAAATAACCATAACTTCCTACGGCTTGTTATAAAAGCTATAGAAAGTTAGATTTCAGCTGTTGACCAACGAGCGCGGCTAACTTCCTACGATCGCCTCTAGGAAGTTAAGTAACTTCCTAGAGTACTTGTACAACCTCTAGGAAGTTAGCCGCTCTTGCTAACTTACTACGACTTTCCTCTAGAAAGTTATTATCTTTTATTAAAAGGTACTCGGGATTGGAGGCCTGCCCGCGTTCCATGGGCTTTTGGTATTCGCGGTCTCGATCGAACCCTAACTCTTTGCTGCCGCCGCCTCCTCTTACTCGCCTGTCGCCGCCACTCCCCTAGGCGTGAACTCGCTATCGCTTAGCCTGGGCCCACAATGCCTTGCTCCTCGGGCGAACCCGCCTCTACTTCGCCGTGCACGACCTCCATGCCGCCCCAACGTCGTACCCCCGTCCTCCCCCTCGGCCCTCGACATGCCGCTGCATGTCCCCCACCGCTGCCACCTCGACGAGTTTGGCCTCCTCTGGAAGCTCCCTTTCGCCTGCGCTGTCCCGCCTGGCCCTGATTGATGTGACCTTGCCTTCGTAGCCCCATTCGCCACGCGCTCCATTGCCGCAGCCCCCGCCCGCGCCATCTAGGAGGTACTGCATGCACTTCTCAACGTCCAACTTAATCTAGGCGCCGCTTACCGCTTAGCTTTTGACTTGCTTTTTTATTTGCTAATTCTAGGTAGCTGCTGGAGGGTTACAACAAAACCATATTCCTTGTGCTTGAAAGAGTCATATTACTAGGGTAGTTGTTTTCTTGTGCATTCTCTTTTGCTCGTCAACTAAATGTGATTCCTTCTGATGCATGTTAGCAAAGTTGACATGAAATTATTTGTCTTATGCTTTTTTTATTCAGGCTATGTATGCAAGTGGTGGAAAAGCTCATGAAAGGTGCAGACTCTACATATCTTATATTGTTTCATTGATTGCGTGCAATACATGTTCTGAATCTGTCGTGATGTTATTTGTTTGTAGGTACACAATGTTTGATAACGTCATCGACTCGAGCCAGGTGAGGGTTCAGCGTGGAGGTGAGAGCACCTAGAGGGGGGTGAATAGGTGATCCTGCAAACTTCAACACTAATAGCACAAACTTGGTTTATAAAATTGTCGGCGTTTTGACCCCGGGGGGTCCCTGGACCGACGAGTAAATTGTCGCCGTGTGCCCCAGCCCAGATGGGTCGGCGCGAGGCGGAACGCGAAGGGGGGAGAAGCCGCCGGAGGGAGACAGGCGTGGGAGGTGGAACCCGCGGCCTTCGTGTTAGCCCCGCGCCTAGGTCGGGTGCGCTTGCAGTAGGGGGTTACAAGCGTCCACGCGGGAGGGAGCGAGCGGCCTTGCGCGAGCGCCGTCCCGTCCTTCCCCGCGCGGCCAACCTCCCGTAAGAGGGCCCTGGACCTCCCTTTTATAGGCGTAAGGAGAGGATCCAGGTGTACAATGGGGGTATAGCAGTGTGCTAACGTGTCTAGCGGAGGAGAGCTAGCGCCCTAAGTACATGCCATCGTGGCAGCCGGAGAGGTTTTGGCACCCAGTTCGTGTGGTGTCGTGCCCGTCGGAGGAGCACTGGAGCCTGGCAGAAGGACAGCTGTCGGGGCTGTCGAGTCCTTGCTGACGTCCTCTTGCTTCCGTAAGGGGGCTGAGAGCCGCCATCGTCACAGGGCATGCGGGGCGCCATCATTACTCGTATAGTGGAGCGAGCCGGATGGGACGCCAGTCTTGTTCCCCGTAGCCTGAGTCAGCTCGGGGTAGGGTAATGATGGCGCCTCCTGTCGACGTGGTCGGTCCGTGCCCTAGGTTGGGCGAGGCGGAGGCTCCTCCGAGGTCGAGGTCGAGTCTGTCTTCCAAGGTCGGGGTCGAGTCCGAGCCCCTCGGTCGGACAAGGCGGAGACCGTCGGCTGAAGCCAGGGCTGAGTCCGAGCCCTGGGGTCGGGCGAAGCGGAGTTCGTCGTCTTCTGGGGCTGAGCCCGAGTCCGAGCCCTGGGGTCGGGCGAAGCGGAGTTCGTCGTCTTCCGGGGCTGAGCCCGAGTCCGAGCCCTGGGGTCGGGCGAAGCGGAGTTCGTCGTCTTCCGGGGCTGAGCCCGAGTCTGAGCCCTGGGTTCAGGCGAAGCGGAGTTCGTCGTCTTCCGGGGCTGAGCCCGAGTCCGAGCCCTGGGGTCGGGCGGAGCGGAGTTCGTCATCTTTCGGGGCTGAGCCCGAGTCCGAGCCTTGGGGTCGGGCGAAGCGGAGTTCATCGTCTTCCGGGGCTGAACCCGAGTCCGAGCCCTGGGGTTGGGCGAAGCGGAGTTTCCTATGACGCCTGAGGCCGGACTTGGCTGCTGTCAGCCTCACTCTGTCGAGTGGCTCAGCAGTCGGAGCGGCGCAGGCGGCACTGTCCTCTTGTCAGACCGGTCAGTGGAGCGGCGAAGTGACTGCGGTCACTTCGGCTCTATCGACTGGAGGGCGTGCGTCAGGATAAAGCTGTCAGGCCACCTTTGCATTAAATGCCCCTGCAATTTGGTCGGTTGGCATGGCGATTTGGCCAAGGTTGCTTCCTGGTGAAGACTGGGCCTCGGGCGAGCCGAAGGTGTGTCCGTTGCTGGAGGGGGTCCTCGGGCGAGACGTAGATCCTCTGGGGTCGGCTACCCTTGCCCGAGGCTGGGCTCGGGCGAGGCGTGATCGCGTCCCTCGAATGGATCGATCCTTGACTTAATCGCACCCATCAGGCCTTTGCAGCTTTGTGCTGATGGGGGTTACCAGCTGAGATTTAGGAGTCTTGAGGGTACCCCTAATTATGGTCCCCGACAGTAGCCCCCGAGCCTCGAAGGGAGTGTTAATACTCGCTTGGAGGCTTTTGCCGCACTTTTTTGCAAGGGGACTAGCCTTTTTTGGTTGCATTTTGTTCCGGTGGGTGCGCGCGAGTGCACCCGCTGGGTGTAGCCCCCCGAGGCCTCGGAGGAGTAGTTTGACTCCTTCGAGGTCTTAGTGCGTTTCGCAACACTTCAGCTGGTCTGGTTGTTCCCTCATGCGAGCTGGCCGTAGCCCGGGTGCACGGTCAGGTCCCAAGTTCTTGGGCTGGTATGTTGACGCTGTCAACGGTTTGGCCGGAGCCGGGTTTGCGAGAGCAGCCCTCGAACCTCTGCACAGGGCAAGAGGACGATCAAGGACAGACTCGACTTTTTTGCATACGCCCCTGCGTCGCCTTTCCGCAAGGAGGAGGGGGGGGGAAGCGCCATGTTGCTCTCGGAGGGCGCCGAACATGGTGTCTCCGGTGAGCTACTGGCGGGTAATCCGAGTGGACGCCCGTGCCCCATTTGTTAGGGGTCGGCTAGAGGCCCGGAGGCGCGCTCCAAAAGTACCTGCGGGTGATCTGCCGGACCCGGTCCCCTTTTGACGGGGTCCGAGGGCTCGATGCCTCCCTCTGATGGGATTCTGTTACAAGATCATTCCCGCTGGTCTCGGAAATGTCCTAGGGTACCTCGGGAGCGTAGCCCGAGCCTTGGTTATGTATCGAACGTACCCAGGGTCATCCCTCGCTCTGTGTCTGAGGCGACTGTGAACCCTTCGAGGGCCAGCCTACGAACCCCTGATCAGTAGTGGGCGCGGAGCCCGAGTGGCCTGAGGCGGCCGTTGAACCCTTTCGAGGGGCCGGCCATCGAACCTCTGACCAGTAGTGGGCGCAGAACCCAAGTGCTTTGAGGCGGCCGTTGAACCCCTCCGAGGGGCCAGCCTTTGAACCTCTGATCAGTAGGGAGGCTCGGGGCCTGTTTCCTTCACGGAGAAGGAACCTTTTCGGGGTATCCCCCTTTCCCGGTCCCTGTTGTAAGAGAGAGAAAGAGGAAAAGGAAAAGGATACGAAATCGAATGACGTGGCGTACCTTTTTCGATGCGGTCATTATGGCGAAGGTGAAGCGTCGCTTGCTTCTCCTGCCTGAGGCACCGCCTGTCCCGCCGCGGAGTTAATGCGATGGGGCGAGTGGTTCGCGAGGCGGCCGTTGCGCGTGTGCGAGCCGTTCGAGGAACAGAACACGGACGCGTCGTCTTCACGCCGTGAGAGAGGGTTCTCTCGCTGCCCCTGGATGGGACGTAAGCTTGGCTGACGACGCGACCGCTGCTCCTGCCCGCCTGCCACCGCCATTATTGCCGGCCCATTTTGGCCGTATTGACCGTCGCGCCTGGCTGGCACTGCTGGGTCATACGCAGGGTTGCCTCAAGTCGCGGTACTGGTTCCGCAGTCGAGGAGGCGCGGTAGTGGTGCTGGTGTCGTCCTTCGGGGTGGAGATCCTCCAACCGCATCGCCGTCCGAGGCTAGGTCAGACCTCGCCGAAGGTGTAGTTGACGCCGAGGGTGCTGCTGCCCCCTTCAACTTTCGACGTCCGAGCCTGCAGGATCGGGTCGTCTTGTAGCGTGTGTATGTTTTCTGTGGCCGCCGAGACCCAAACACACTGTCATCGTGTTGTAAAGCTGCGTTTCTTTTCCTCTTGTTTCGAGGATCCGGACTTATTTGTCGGTAACAGAATTGTTTGTGCGGGCGAGAGTTGCCTTTCACGGAAGGTGATGAGTGAGGTATCCGTATCCCGGAGGCGTAGGAATCCCTCGGCTCGGTCAGCCTTGCCGCTTATGCGCACTCTTACTCGTCCATAGGGTTCTGTCACCGACGCAGTCGAGAAGGCCCGAAAAATCGTTCCAGCAGAGGAGTTTTCGAGCGCGAAGACTTGTTCGGTCCGCGGAATCGCTTATCCGAGCGCGAGTTACTTATCGCAGAAGGTGATGAGTGAGGTATCCGTATCCCGGAGGCGTAGGAGTCCTTCGGCTCGGTCAGCCTTGGCTGCTTACGTGTACTCCATCGTTTTCAGGATCCACTTTCGAAGTAGTCAAAAAGCACGAAAGGCATTCTGGCAGAAAAGATTTTTTTCTTTTTTTTTCGAGGAAAATTTCGACGCAGAGGGGGTTCCCCCCTTCTAGCCCCCGAGGGAGGGTCGGGCTTTGCCGAGGCAAGGCTGACCCTTCCTTGACGACCAGACTTTGTGTGTGAACGGGGTGTACGAATAACTTGGAAGCATCTTAAGGGTAGAGGCGACGTAGCTGTTGGATGTTCCAAGCGTTGTTGTAGACCTCGCCTTGACTGTTGGCCAGCTTGTATGTTCCGGGCTTCAGAATTTTGGCGACGACGAACGGCCCTTCCCAGGGAGGCGTGAGCTTATGCCGCCCTCGGGCGTCTTGTCGCAGCCGAAACACCAGGTCGCCCACCTGGAGGTCTCGGGACCGAACCCCTCGGGCGTGGCAGCGTCGCAGGGACTGCTGGTACCGCACCGAGTGCAGTAAGGCCATGTCCCGAGCCTCCTCCAGCTGGTCCAGTGAGTCTTCTCGATTAGCTCGATTGCTTTGGTTGGCGTAGGCCCTTGTCCTTGGGGAACCGTATTCTAAGTCTGTGGGCAAGATGGTCTCGGCCCCATAGACTAGAAAGAACGGTGTGAAGCCCGTGGCTCGGCTCGGCGTTGTCCTCAGACTCCAGACCACCGAGGGGAGTTCCTTCATCCACCGCTTGCCGAACTTGTTGAGGTCATTGTAGATCCAAGGCTTGAGTCCTTGCAGAATCATGCCGTTGGCACGTTCTACCTGCCCATTTGTCATGGGGTGGGCCACGGCGGCCCAGTCCACCCGGATGTGGTGATCCTCGCAGAAGTCCAGGAACTTTCTACCGGTGAACTGGGTGCTATTGTCGGTGATGATGGAGTTCAGGACCCCAAAGCGATGGATGATGTTGGTGAAGAACGCCACCGCCTGTTCGGACCTGATGCTGTTTAGGGGTCGGACCTCGATCCACTTGGCGAATTTGTCGATGGCAACCAACAGGTGCGTGTAGCCCCCGGGTGCCTTCTGCAGGGGGCCAATGAGGTCCAGACCCCACACAGCAAACGACCAGGTGATGGGTATGGTCTGCATAGCCTGAGCGGGCAGGTGGGTCTGCCTCGCGTAGAACTGACACCCTTCGCAGGTGCGGACAATTCTAGTGGCGTCGGCCACCGCCGTCGGCCAGTAGAAACCTTGTCGGAAGGCGTTTCCAACAAGGGTTCGAGGTGCTGCGTTATGGCCGCAAGCCCCCGAGTGTATCTCTTGTAGGAGCTCCTGGCCTTCGGCGATGGAAATGCATCGCTGGAGGATGCCCGAGGGGCTGCGGTGGTAGAGCTCCTTCCCATCTCCCAGCAAGACGAACGACTTGGCGCGCCGCGCCAACCGCCGAGCTTCGGCTTGGTCGAGGGGTAGCTCTCCTCGGTGGAGATATTGCAGGTACGGGGTCTGCCAGTTTTGATTAGGCGTGACCTCGCTCCGCTCCCCCTCGACACGCAGTGCCTCACCCTCGGGGGCCGAGGGTACCTCGGGCTGAGCCGAGGGTGCCTCGGGTTGAGCCGAGGGTGCCTCGGGCCGAGGCCTTCTCGGGCTCGGGCGTGTCGTCGGTCTTGACGGAGGGTTGATGCAGGTCTCGGGAGAATACGTCCGGAGGAACCGTTGTTCGCCCCGAGGCTATTTTAGCCAGCTCGTCCACAGTCTCGTTGTAGCGTCGGGCGATGTGGTTGAGCTCGAGCCTGTAGAACTTGTCTTCCAGGCGCCGAACCTCATCATAGTAGGCTTCCATCTTCGGGTCGCGGCAGTGGGAGTTCTTCATGACTTGGTCGATGACGAGCTACGAGTCACCACGAGCGTCGAGGCGTCGGATCCCTAGCTCGATGGCGATTCGCAACCCGTTTACCAGAGCCTCGTACTCAGCCACGTTGTTGGACGCCGGGAAGTGGAGGCGTAGCACGTAGCGCAGGTGCTTCCCGAGGGGCGAGATGAAGAGCAGGCCCGCGCCGGCCCCTGTCTTCATCAACGACCCGTCGAAAAACATGGTCTAGAGTTCCGGTTGGATCGGAGCTGTTGGGAGCTGGGTGTCGACCCATTCGGCCACAAAGTCCGCCAAGACCTGGGACTTGATGGCTTTCCGAGGGGCGAACGAGATTGTCTCGCCCATGATCTCCACCGCCCACTTTGCAATTCTACTTGAGGCCTCTCGGCACTGGATGATCTCCCCTAGGGGGAAGGATGACACCACAGTTACCGGATGAGACTCGAAGTAATGTCGCAACTTCCGCCGCGTCAGGATCACCGCGTACAGCAGCTTCTGAATTTGTGGGTAGCGGATCTTGGTCTTGGACAGTACCTCACTGATGAAGTAGACTGGCCTCTGGACGGGCAATGCATGCCCCTCTTCTCGTAGCGACGTAGATCAAGAGGGCTTCTCCGGCAGTGGGGGGCACCAAGATGGGCGCGTTCGTGAGGAGCGCCTTCAGGTTCCCGAGGGCTTCCTCGGCCTCAGGTGTCCAAGCGAAGCACTCGGCCTTCCTTAAGAGGCGGTACAGAGGCAGGCCTCTTTCGCCGAGGCGCGAGATGAAACGGCTCAGAGCCGCGAGGCATCCCATGACCCTCTGTACGCCTTTCAAGTCCTTGATGGGCCCCATGCTGGTGATGGCCGCGATCTTCTCTGGGTTGGCCTCGATGCCCCGCTCGGAGACGATGAACCCCAAGAGCATGCCTCGGGGGACCCCGAAGACACACTTTTCGGGATTGAGCTTCACGCCTTTCGCCTTGAGACATCAGAATGTCACTTCAAGGTCGGAAAGGAGGTCGAAGGCTTTCCTCGTCTTGACTACGATGTCATCGACGTAGGCCTCGACCGTTCGGCCAATGTGTTCGCCGAACACATGGTTCATGCACCGTTGGTACGTTGCACCCGTATTCCTCAAGCCGAACGGCATGGTAACATAGCAGTACATGCCGAAGGGTGTGATGAAAGATGTCGCGAGCTGGTCGGACTCTTTCATCCTGATCTGGTGATACCCTGAGTAGGCATCGAGGAAAGATAGGGTTTCACACCCAGCAGTGGAATCCACGATTTGATCGATGCGAGGCAGAGGGTAGGGAACTTTCGGACATGCTTTGTTTAGACCAGTGTAGTCTACACACATCCGCCATTTCCCCCCTTTCTTTCTCACAAGCACAGGGTTGGCAAGCCATTCAGGATGGAATACCTCTTTGATGAACCCTGCCGCCATTAGCTTGTGGATCTCCTCGCCTATGGCTCTGCGCTTTTCTTCGTCGAATTGGCGCAGAGGCTGCTTCACGGGTCGGGCTCCAGCTCGGATATCCAGCGAGTGCTCAGCGACTTCCCTCGGTATGCCGGGCATGTCCGAGGGACTCCATGTGAAAACGTCGGCGTTTGCGCGGAGAAAGTCGACGAGCACTGCTTCCTATTTGGGGTCGAGCTCGGAGCCGATCCGGATCTGCTTGGAGGCGTCGTTGCAGGGGTCGAGAGGGACGGACTTAACCGTCTCCGCTGGCTCGGAGTTGCCGGCGTGGCGCTTTACGTCTGGCGCCTCCCTAGAGAGGTTCTCCAGGTCGGCGATGAGGGCCTCGGACTCGGCGAGGGCCTCGGCATACTCCATGCACTCCACGTCGCATTCGTACGCGTGTCGGTACGTGGGCCCGACGGTGATGACCCCGTTGGGGCCCGGCATCTTGAGCTTGAGGTAGGTGTAGTTGGGGATGGCCATGAACTTGGCGTAGCATGGCCTCCCCAACACTGCATGGTAGGTTCCTCGAAACCCGACCACTTCGAACGTGAGGGTCTCCCTTCGAAAGTTGGAGGGCGTCCCAAAGCAGACGGGTAGATCGAATTGTCCGAGGGGTTGGACGCGCTTCCCGGGGATGATCCCGTGGAAAGGCGCAGCGCCCGTCCAGACCGAGGACAGATCGATCCGCAGGAGCCCGAGGGTCTCGGCGTAGATGATGTTGAGGCTGCTGCCTCCGTCTATGAGGACCTTGGTGAGCCTGACGTTGCCGATGATGGGGTTGACAACGAGCGGGTATTTCCTCGGGCTCGGCACATGGTCGGGATGGTCGCCCTGATCGAAGGTGATGGGCTTGTCGGACCAATCTAGGTAGACTGGCGCCGCCACCTTTACCGAGTAGACCTCCCGACGCTCTTGCTTGCGGTGCCGAGCTGAGGTGTTTGCCACTTGCCCACCGTAGATCATGAAGCAGTCGTGGACCTCGGGGAACTCTCCTGCCTTGTGATCTTCCTTCTTAGCGTCGTCGAGGGCCTTACCACCCTCCACGGGTGGCCCGGCCTTGTGAAAGTGGCGTCGAAGCATGGCACACTCCTCAAGGGTGTGCTTGACGGGCCCCTGATGATAGGGGCACGGCTGCTTGAGCATCTTGTCGAAAAGGTTGGCACCTCTGGGAGGTTTCCGAGGGTTCTTGTACTCGGCAGCGGCGACAAGGTCCGCGTCGGCGGCGTCGCGTTTCGCTTGCGACTTCTTCTTGCCTTTCTTCTTGGTGCCGCGCTGAGTTGACGCCTCGGGAACATCTTCCGGTGGGCGGCCCTAGGGCTGCTTGTCCTTCCGGAAGATGGCCTCAACCGCCTCCTGGCCAGAGGCGAACTTGGTGGCGATGTCCATCAGCTCGCTCGCCCTGGTGGGGGTCTTGCGACCCAGCTTGCTCACCAGGTCGCGGCAGGTGGTGCTGGCAAGGAACGCGCCGATGACATCCGAATCGGTGACGTGGGGCAGCTCGGTGCGCTGCTTCGAGAATCGCCGGATGTAGTCCCGGAGAGACTCTCCCGGCTGCTGGCGGCAGCTTCGGAGATCCCAGGAGTTTCCAGGGCACACGTACGTGCCTTGGAAATTGCCGGCGAAGGCTTGGACCAGGTTGTCCCAGTTGGAGATCTCCCCCGGAGGCAGGTGCTCCAGCCAGGCTCGAGCGGTGTCGGAGAGGAACAGGGGGAGGTTGCGGATGATGAGGTTATCATCGTCCGTTCCACCCAGTTGGCAGGCCAGCCGATAGTCCGCGAGCCACAGTTCCGGTCTCGTTTCCCCCGAGTACTTCGTGATAGTAGTCGTGGTTCGGAACCGGGTCAGGAACGGTGCCCGTCGTATGGCGCGGCTGAAAGCCTGTGGGCCGGGTGGTTCGGGCGAAGGACTCCGATCCTCCCCGCTGTCGTAGCGTCCCCCACGCCTGGGGTGGTAGCCTCGGCGCACCCTCTCGTCGAGGTGGGCCCGACGGCTATGGTGATGGTGCTCGTTGCCGAGGCGACCCGGGGCCGCAGGCGCTATGTTGCGCGTGCGCCCGGTGTGGACCGAGGCTTCCCGTATGAATCGGGAAGTCGCGACGCGATGTTCTGAGGGGTACCCCTGCCTTCGGGAGGTGGATCTTTCGGCCCGTCGGACCGCGGCGTCCTCCAGGAGATTCTTGAGCTCTCCCTGGATACGCCGCCCCTCGGTGGTTGATGGCTCCGGCATCGCGCGGAGAAGTATTGCCGCTGCGGCTAGGTTTTGGCCGACTCCACTGGAAACCGGTGGCGGCCTTACCCTGACGTCATCGGCGATGCGGTGCTGGATGCCCTGGGGGAGATGACGCGCTTCTCCTGCCGGAGGTTGGCCCGCCCATTCCTGCCCGATGTCCTGGCGGATCGGCTCAAGCGTTCCTGCTCCCTCGTCGAGCCTGGCCTGCATCTCGCGGATTTGCTCGAGCTGTGGGTCATGACCCCCCGCAGGGACGGGGACCACAGCTAGCTCCCGAAGGATGTCAACGCGAGGCACGGGCCTAGGGGGATCACCGTTCTCCGGTATACCAAGATGGTTGCCTTCGCCGGGACCCCCTAGATCGACGTGGAAACATTCGCGACTTGGGCCGCAGTCCTCGTCGCCGAGGCTGCGGCTACCGTCGGAACAGTCGGAAAGGCAGTAGTCGCATGCGGTCATGAAGTCTCGCACGACACTGGGGTTACCAAGTCTGGAGAAATCCCAACAGAGGTCGGGCTCGCCATCTTCCTCGGACCCCGAGGGCCCGTAGGTCGAGACGGCCGTCAGCCGGTCCCAGGGTGACCGCACACGATACCCCAGAGGGTTTGGACTCGCCTCTACGAGAATGTCCACCGAAGCGGAGTTGCTTGGTGGGTCGAGGCCGAATCCAAAAGGCGCGAGATGGGAATCGGTCGGTACCTTTTGGTCAACGGGCGGTGACGAAGTCACGTCAGGGACTGACTGCACCGTCGTCTCAGGTACGAGGGTGATGCCCAGCAAGTCCTTCGCGAGCGTGCCGGCGTCGTCCGTTTGCTTGAGGTTGGTGTGTTGCGGGGAGACGATGCTCGTCTTTGTCTCAGACGCGAGGCCGATGCCCGACGCGCTCTCCGTTGGGGCACCGACGCCGTCGACTCGCTCGACAGCCAACGAGGTGCCGCCTCCTGCTTGGCCTTGGTTGCCCCGCCTCCTCCTCTGTCGGCGGGGGAGGGGACGGGACAAGCCCGAATGTCGTCCTTCCACCATGTGGGGAAGACGTCGTCGATTTCCCCGCCGGCGGGCGGGTTGTCGACCGCCATTGTCGCTGTCGCGCGGCGGGGGAAGGAGTATCATGTCATAGCTGCCGTCGAGGGACATGAACTCAAGACTCCCGAAATGGAGCACCGTCCTGGGTTGGAGAGGTTGCTGGAGACTGCCCATCTGGAGCTTGACGGGAAGCTGTTCGTCAACACGCAGCAGGCCCCTACCTAGCGCGCCAACTGTCGGCGTTTCGACCCCGGGGGGTCCCTGGACCGACGAGTAAATTGTCGCCGCGTGCCCCAGCCCAGATGGGTCGGCGCGAGGCGGAACGCGAAGGGGGGAGAAGCCGCCGGAGGGAGACAGGCATGGGAGGTGGAACCCACGGCCTTCGTGTTAGCCCCGCGCCCAGGTCGGGTGCGCTTGCAGTAGGGGGTTACAAGCGTCCACGCGGGAGGGAGCGAGCGGCCTTGCGCGAGCGCCGTCCCATCCTTCCCCGCGCGGCCAACCTCCCGTAAGAGGGCCCTAGACCTCCCTTTTATAGGCGTAAGGAGAGGATCCAGGTGTACAATGGGGGTATAGCAATGTGCTAACGTGTCTAGCGGAGGAGAGCTAGCGCCCTAAGTACATGCCATCGTGGCAGCCGGAGAGGTTTTGGCACCCAGTTCGTGTGGTGTCGTGGCCGTCGGAGGAGCGCTGGAGCCTGGCGAAAGGACAGCTGTCAGGGCTGTCGAGTCCTTGCTGACGTCCTCTTGCTTCCGTACGGGGGCTGAGAGCCGCCGTCGTCACAGGGCATGCGGGGCACCATCATTACTCGTATAGTGGAGCGAGCCGGATGGGACGCCGGTCTTGTTCCCCGTAGCCTGAGTCAGCTCGGGGTAGGGTAATGATGGCGCCTCCTGTCGACGTGGTCGGTCCGTGCCCTAGGTTGGGCGAGGCGGAGGCTCCTCCGAGGTCGAGGTCGAGTCTGTCTTCCAAGGTCGAGGTCGAGTCCGAGCCCTTGGGTCGGACAAGGCGGAGACCGTCGGCTGAGGCCAGGGCTGAGTCCGAGCCTTGGGGTCGGGCGAAGCGGAGTTCGTCGTCTTCTGGGGCTGAGCCCGAGTCCGAGCCCTGGGGTCGGGCGAAGCGGAGTTCGTCGTCTTCCGGGGCTGAGCCCGAGTCCGAGCCCTGGGGTCGGGCGAAGCGGAGTTCATCGTCTTCCGAGGCTGAGCCCGAGTCCGAGCCCTAGGGTCGGGCGAAGCGGAGTTCGTCGTCTTCCGGGGCTGAGCCCGAGTCTGAGCCCTGGGGCCGGGCGGAGCGGAGTTCGTCGTCTTCCGGGGCTGAGCCCGAGTCCGAGCCCTGGGGTCGGGTGAAGCGGAGTTCGTCGTCTTCCGGGGCTGAGCCCGAGTCCGAGCCCTAGGGTCGGGCGAAGCGGAGTTTCCTATGACACCTGAGGCCGGACTTGGCTGCTGTCAGCCTCACTCTGTCGAGTGACTCAGCAGTCGGAGCGGCGCAGGCGGTGCTGTCCTCTTGTCAGACCGGTCAGTGGAGCGGCGAAGTGACTGCGGTCACTTCGGCTCTGTCGACTGGAGGGCATGCGTCAGGATAAAGCTGTTAGGCCACCTTTGCATTAAATGCCCCTGCAATTTGGTCGGTTGGCGTGGCGATTTGGCCAAGGTTGCTTCCTGGTGAAGACTGGGCCTCGGGCGAGCCGAAGGTGTGTCCGTTGCTGGAGGGGGTCCTCGGGCGAGATGTAGATCCTCCGGGGTCGGCTGCCCTTGCCTGAGGCTGGGCTCGGGCGAGGCGTGATCGTGTCCCTCGAATGGACCGATCCTTGACTTAATCGCACCCATCAGGCCTTTGCAGCTTTGTGCTGATGGGGGTTACCAGCTGAGATTTAGGAGTCTTGAGGGTACCCCTAATTATGCTCCCCGACAAAAATGTTAGTTAGATTAAACCAAGTTGCTATAGAATGAGCTCTTGAGAAGAAATCAATCACAGAGAAAAGCAACACAAGAGACATAGTATTTTATCTCGTGGTTCGGCTAAGTAACACTTGCCTACTTCCACGTTGTGGCGTCCTAATGGACGAGGGTTGCACTCAACCCCTTTCAAGTGATCCAATGATCGACTTGAATACCATGGTCTTTTTCTTTAGAGTTCTTTTCCTGTTTGCGAGGAATCTCCATAAGTTGGAGCCTCTCGCCCTTACAATATTGATCACAAGAGAAGCACAAGAGTAAGGGAGGGAAAGCAACACACGCAAGACTCAATACGCAGCAAACACATGCAACACAAGCCAAGACGTGAGCACAAAGACACGACGCAGGAGTTCTCGACTTGAAAGGTGCTCAAATCTCTAACACAACGATCCAAATACGTGGCGGTGGAGTCTAAGTGTCTTAGATTGTTCAGAGAATGCTTGGTGTGCTGCTCCATACGCCTAGGGGTCCCTTTTATAGCCCCAAGGCAGCTAGGAGCCGTTGGAGATCCAATTGGAAGGCAATTCTTGCCTTCTGTCGCGTGGCGCACCGGACAGTCCGGTGCACCACCGGACATGAACAGTAGTTGTCCGGTGCCCGATCCCCTTCCTTATCGGACGCAATCGACCGTTGAGCCTCAGGTCCAGTTGGCGCATCAGACACTGTCCGGTGTGCCCAACCGACCGTTGGCGTGGGCCATGCGTCGCTCGCTGATTGCGCAGCCGACCGTTGGCCGCGAGCGCCGTTGTCTCACCAGACAGTCCGGTGAATTTTAGCTGCAGCGTCTTAACTTTTTCCCGAGAGCAACGAGTTCGTCGCTGGAGTGTTGAGCACGGGCACTGATGGCTCACCGGACAGTCCAGTGCACCACCGGACAGTCCGGTGATTTATAGCCACGTCGCCCCCGCCGATTCCCGAGAGCAGTGAGTTTGCCACCGGGCCAGCCTGGGCACCGGACACTGTTTGGTGCACCACCGGATAGTCCGGTGTGCCACAGGCTAGTGCTGGTTTGGCTGAACATAGCCAATTCTTCTCCACTTCTTTTCCTCTTTTCTTGGCAATGTCTATAGTACTTAGATAAACATGTTAGTACCCAAAAACAATTTACTCGGGCTAGAAACATACCTTGGTTCTTGATGTGCACTTCTAAATCACTTAGCACATATGGACTTAAAACAATATGTTGGGCATCTAATCACCAAAACATTTATATAAATGGCCCAAGGGCACATTTCCCTTTCAATCTCCTCTTTTTGGTGATTTATGCCAACACATTAAAAGCAACAAAAAGTGCAACATCATTCTCAAATTTGAAGACCAAATTTTCTCAATTGAGATTTGGCATATTTAGATCAATTTTGCCACCACTTGGTTTGTTTTCGCAAATCAAATTCGTTTTCCTATTTCTAGGTCAAACACACTTGTTTGGGCAAATAGAGAGCTATTCCAAGAGAAAAATTTATCAAGTGCAAAAAAAACTCCCCCTTTTCCCATAATCAAAATTCTCCCTGATAAGAGACCAAATTTTGCAATAAGAGTCATTTGGGCAAAATACAAATTCTAACTCTAAATTTTTCGAAATTCACAAGTGGTTGGCTAATCCATTTGCTTTGGCCTTAATTTCTCCCCCTTTGGCATTAAGCACCAAAACAGGATAACTTTTGGCCCTTTTAACCCCATTGCCTCACCAAAATGTCAAATAGAAGCGCAAAGGCAATGGGAACACAATAAGGAACTTAGGACAAGATACATTTTACCGGAATGCAGTGGAAGCTCTTTCCTTGTCCAAGTTCACTTTCCCTTTCAATGTTCCTTAGAGACTACTTCAAGTGTAATCAAACAAACATGTTAGTCTCAAAGGAGTCAAGTTGTAGCTCATCTCCCCCTAAACATGTGCATCATTTGCAGAGGGACTTGTGAGGTCCGGGGATGACTTGTACAACTTGAGCACCATAAATAAGCAATAAATGATGTAAATGCTCAAAGTAACATGATCAATTCAAAGGTATGAAACACATGTATGCTATAGATCAATCCAAGTTATGCGAATCTAAGACATTTATCTCACAACGCAACCTGCAAAACCTTTTCTCATCTAAAGGCTTGGTGAAGATATCGGCTAGCTGGTTCTCGGTGCTAATGTGGTAAATATCGATATCTTTCCTTTGTTGGTGGTCTCTCAGGAAGTGATGCCGGATGTCTATGTGCTTAGTGCGACTGTGTTCAACAGGATTATCCGCCAAGCGGATTACACTCTCATTGTCACATAGGAGTGGGACTTTGCTCAGATTGTAGCCAAAGTCCTGGAGGGTTTGCCTCATCCAAAGTAGTTGTGCGCAACACTGTCCTGCGGTAACGTACTCGGCCTCAACGGTGGATAGGGCAACAGATGTTTGTTTCTTAGAGCTCCAAGACACCAGAGACCTTCCTAGAAACTGACACATCCCTGATGTGCTCTTCCTATCAACCTTGCACCCGACATAGTTGGAGTCTGAGTATCCAATTAAGTCAAATGTAGACCTCTTTGGATACCAGATCCCAAAGCAAGGCGTAGAAACTAAATATCGAAGAATTCGCTTAACGGCCACAAGGTAACATTCCTTGGGGTCGGATTGAAATCTAGCACACATGCATACACTAAGCATAATGTCCAGTCTAGTAGCACAAAGATAAAGTAATGAACCTATCATTGACCAGTATGCCTTTTGATCAACGGACTTACCTCCTTTGTTGAGGTCGAGATGTCCGTCAGTTCCCATCGGTGTCTTCGCGGGCTTAGCATCCTTCATCCCAAACCTCTTGAGAAGATCTTGACTGTACTTCGTTTGGGAGATGAAGGTGCCGTGGGGGGACACCCGGGTCCACTAGAAGGCAAGAAGGCCTCGCGAGAGGCTCTGGGCCTATTATCTCACAGGGCCATCCCTTCGTGGGCCAGGGGAGAACTGCTGGTGGAATGGGCCGACGTGAGAAAGAAGCAAACTCAGCCCTAAGCGGCTCGGTAGATTTAGGCGCTATCCGCTGCGCCGATCCAACTTTCCCGCGTAGGGCGACCTTGAATATCGGAGCAAACTAGGGATAGGTTGGCAAGATTGTAGGAAGATAAGTTCAGTCGGTTCACTATTGTTTAGGTACTCATCATCATCCTATACGCATGTAGTGCCCCACGGTCGATTATATAAGGCCTAGGGGGTACCCCATCATTTTCATCGATCACACGACCATCTACTCAACTCATCAGCCTCTCTCCATACCGGAGACTCCTCTTGTAACCTACCACATAAAAATCCCCACCAGGACGTAGGGTGTTACGCATCCCAAAGCGGCCCGAACCTATAGAAAATCGCCTGTCGTCTCTCGTGCATCTCGCACGAACCATTGAGTTACAGTCAACAACATCGTCCTACCCAAAAGCACCGTGAGGGGCAACCCCAGGTGTGGTCAGGCTCCAAACACCGACAGCTGGTGCGCCAGGTAGGGGGTGTGTCGTTGATCCAAGCTAGCTCAATGGCCGTCACTTCCCAATGCAAGATCGCCCTTTGCCCTGGATCCGTGTTCTGCTTTGGGACCATCTCGTCTGTAGTAGACGAGAATGGAATTCTGCGCCGCATAGCAGATCCACCGGGGAAGAAGTCTTCCTCGAGAATTCCCAAGGAAGCCGAAAGAAGACAATAGATAGCACAACCTCTTGTGCCCCAGACGAAGACTACCTCCTGCAAGTCGAGAGCCGGGAATTCACTTGCCCAAAGAACCTCGTTGTCCACTTCGCCCACAAAGGAGTGGACACGGATCGCAAGAAAGAAAGAAGCAAGCGTTCCTGAAAGAAGGACGGAAGCCCATCAAGCTATCCTTCTGACACCTTCGCCCTCAAAGAAGGACAGAAAGGAATTCACCACTGCAGCAACTCCTTTCTACCCCGACGTCCTCTTCATCGGGGGAAGATTGGAGTCATCTCCCATCTCCGACGATAAGCCAACCATGCCAGGGGAAGAACCTCCCCAGCGAGAAGCTCGGCGACGGAGGAACAAACGCCGGAATATTCGGCAACGTCACGAAGCCGTGGAGCAGGACCCAGCGTAGCCCATATCCCGAGACGAAGTCTCGGAAGTGGGAGAAACTCCCGATGAGCGGGTCTTCTGAGAAAGGAGGAATTCCCGTAGACGTGATTGCCGGCAAGCTCAAGACCGAGATCGAGAGCAAGCTGAGCAGGGTGCGAGGTTACGCCGAGAGAACCCTCTCTTCGCTCGAAACCTGAACCCTAACTTTGCTCGTGCAATGAACACGCCGAGTGAAGTCGGAGGAGTGTTGGCTCAGATAGCTGATGGCCTCCCACAGACTCCGGATGTTGAAGGCTATCGGCGGCTGCTCACTTGGGCAGCTAATCACCTTCTACCCCTCGCTCATCCCCCGGGCGACCTACGACACGCCATCAACAGTCGACAGGACGCACAGAGCTCCATCAACGCTTCACGCTGTAACACCTCAGGTGTTACTATGGCTAGAGCACACCTGGCACTAGGGACTGTGATCACATGTGGTAGAGGCTTAGGGAAACACATAAGAGCTTGGAGATCATGTGTTAATCAAAGTTTGTTAATGACCTGAGAAGCATTACTCAAATCTTTGTACCCTTACTACCTTGGAAGGGAGAGGGGGGAAGAACCCTAGACCTCTCTTAAACCCTATCTCCCAAAACCATGGTTAAGAGGGGAAAGAGAGTGAGCAAATGTGCAAAACATGGGTAATTTTTAACCAAACCTTAAGTAACCTTATAACCAACAATTAGGGGAGGGAAATATTGCAAAAAGACCCCTGGAGAAACCCCAAATCCAATCTCCAAGTGGAGAGAGAGCTAGAGCTCTCTATTTCTCTCTAAGTTAAAAACTACACCTACACTAAAGATCAGTCGTGTTCACCTCGAAGCTGGCACCAAATCCACCTGTGTTCTATACCAAAAATGTGGCATACCACCTAGGGCACCCACTGGAAAAAGCTGAGCCCGAGACTTGGACGTTTGACATGCCTTGGCATGGTTTTTGTCGTGAGGTGGGCAGTGTGACACACCCGATTTGGCGACCGGAGATCTCCCTCCCTAGGCCATATCTGCCATGGCGTCTCATAGGTAAGTGATAGCCCTAGGTGCCAGGAGTAGACCCATGCCGGATTTTTGCCAAGATTCGCACGTTTGCGACTTAGGTGAGCTGTGGAACAAGGGCAGAAGAAAACTTACACGTGTTCGACGCGCTCTGTCGCGCCAGAGCACGCCCGCGCCCGACCCCGCGCCGCGCCGAGCCGCGCCCGTGTCCCATGTGTGCGTCCGCGCCTATAAAACCCACTAAGGCATCGAACACACTCCTCCGCGCACCCTCAAGCCTCACCGGAGCTTAGCTCACCGCCGTTTGCCCGTGCGCGGCGTGTTCGCGGCCACCCGACCCACTGCCGCCGTAGACCGGCCAGCCCAACGTTTCCTAGCCCCGTCCAACCCTCGGAGATGAGTGTGCACGACTCAGTGAAGCTCCCCGAGCGAGGAATCGAAGCCTGCTTCGCCGGAGAGGCCAGTCCACGGTCGCCGAAGCTCACACCCTCGCCGGAGTACGTGGACCGGGTAATCCGCTCAATCTTTTTCCAATTCCTGGTGCACACAGTCACTACGTGACACCATGAAGCTCACCTTGCCCTCGGATTGAACCAGCTCGCCGTGGTTTGGCCGGTACACTCGCCGCCGACGAGAACACCCGCCTGCACATGTGGACCGAGCGATTCCGGCCATCCCCGCCGTCGAGCCGCACCTCGCTGTGACCGCCAGAACCTCCCCGAGCCAACCCTGCCCTTCGCCGGACCTACCTCGCCGCCGGTAAGCCGCGCCACCCTTTTCTTTCCCGCGAATACTGTTTACATTGGGGGAAGGACCTCGGGGAAGAAGAGAGGAAAGTCAGGGGGCTTTTTGAATTGTCAGTGACCCAGGGGAATAGTGGCGCAGGGGTAGATCTGTGCGGGTTGATTTAGTTTAAACCCAGGGATCTCGGTGTAAACTGTTTTTCCAGGAAACTCTTATTAAATCTGTTTTTAAATTAAGTAGAAACTTTGAAAATCCATAACTTCTGTTTAATTCATCCAAATTTGGTCAAACAAATTTTGTCAGACTCTACATAATGTAACCTACTTAAGAAAAATATAAAACCCCCTATGTATTCTGGAAAACTTTAAGGTTCTGATTTAATTATAGTTTTAGCCAAAAGCTCAATAATAGAAAGAAAAATAGTTGTCCTATTGGACTAAGGTTAGAAAAATTTGGAGAAGTTTGTATCTACCTACTGACCTATTTAAAAATGTTGAATCTCTCTGCCCACCCCATTAAATTAGTTTTTACTACTTATTTTACAATATACTTAAGGTTAAGAAAAATAGAAAATGTGATTTAAATAATGAACCAGAGAGCACCTCTATTTTTGTTAGGGTACTTATTCAATGAAGTTCACTGGAAAAATCTATCATACCCTGGTGAAGTATAAAATAAGTAGGATCCTTTTTATTTTAAGAAAACAAGGAAAACTTAGAAAAACCCTACAAAAATAACCCTAAGGTAAAAACACCTCAAACCTTGGGATGACTAATGTTTGGTTATTATGAACATAGGAAAAATACAAAATCTGTTGTTTGATATTTTTCAAATGACAAGTTAGTTATAAGCACCTTTTGGGCATAAAACTTTAGAAAATCTCAACTAATTAAACACCAATTAACTTTTTGGGAATCTTGGTACAGAGAGTTAGTATTACTGTTAGATCCCAACAAAAATAACCCTTAGGAAGAAACTCACCTCTAGTGAGGAGGTGTAGTGTTAAGTGGCCCATTTTACACCACCTTTGTTATTTTGTCTAAAGCTTAGCCTTTTTATTCTGAGCCCCAATTTCCTAGAATGGGCTATAGTGACCAATGGCAATCCACTGTAATTTTTACAGAATTTTTGGAAAATGTTAAACCACTGTCGTAGTTCAAACCTACACTAGAAACTATAAGTAGAAAATGAAGAAAAAGGGAAAAATGAATAATGGAAATTGGTGTCATTTTAAATTCCTTGTAAATTGTCCACTGAAAATATATAAAGACAATACAAATCCACTATGTTTATCCTCAATGAAACCCTAAGCCTAAAAAGTAATAAGCATAACCCACTAGAAGCCCCGCATGGCTAAGAAACCCTAAGTTACTTCTTGACTTAGTTTCTTCTTATCATAAGGTTATTAAATCCTGCATAATCATGATATACATGTTCATTGCATTCGATAGACTGTAACCTTGCTGACGGAGAGTACGTCCTCGTGCCGGAGCAAGGAGCTGCTCAGGAGGTAGCCCCGGATCCCGCACCCGAGTCTGCACCAGAGGATTTGCCTGCCACAGCCTTGGAAGGCAAGCCCCGGTTTATGCATAACCTGTTATTTATGCTATTTTATTATACTTAATGATTGTAGGATTGTTTGTGCACTTAAGTGTAGAAGTTGTTTGGAACCCTAGTTGCATGATCTCAGGAATCCTTGTTGAGATGGATACTAGTATGCTAGGTCGAGTAGCTGCTTTAATTAATTAGGATCTCGGTAGAAGACGAGTGATTTTTCTAGCACTCGCGTGAGATCAGGAATTGGTTGTATCCACTTTTCCTATCATATTGATAGTTGGTCGGTGGACATGGATCCATGGGGATGCGTGGCCTACGGGAGGAAAATGAAATAAGGATTAACGTGCGGATACCTGTGTCAAGCGTTTGAATGTACTAAGCACATACCGAGAAATATGGTAAATCAGTAAGCCTAGTACCTGATTGAACCTGATAGTGGACTTTACCCCTCACGCGAACTGAGACGTGGTCTCCCATTCCGGTTATGGTGGGTACAAGTGCGGTCACTGCACGACGGCAGTCGGGGTCAGTGAGGCACTGTACGCCAAGGCGGTGAGCCCTGATCTGCTGACGGGGAATCGAGGGGGACGGTTGATGTGTGTGGGGACGGAGTGCCTCATCACGTTGTGTGTTTAGGTTTACCTTGCAAGGATAAAACTCGATTCGAATCGTCTGCTTCTCGCAGCTAATGAGACTGCTTGATCCATTGTACTGCATTGAGTAACAAGTGGAAATATGATGAGTTGATATAAGATGTTGATTTCTAACAATGTTTGCTACTATGTATGAGTAGATAGTACACATTTAGCCTTAAGAGAGTCACACTTACATTTGACAAAGTTAAAACTTGAATTAGAAACTCAGCTAGTGCTTTTGGCAAACCAAACCCCACAGCCAAACAGCTGCATGTCTAGAGGTAGAGGAGTAGACTCCTCACACCGGGTAAGTCTAGCTGAGTATTAGTATACTCAGCCTTGCTTGTGGCATAATTTTACAGGTTCTCTGGAGGACATGGTTGCTGGAGTGACTTGGCCGTCCACCTTACCACCGGGTTGGACTGTCGAGTGGGACCCCGCCTCGGCTGAGGAGGAGCATGAGGAGTGATGGGACAGGCTTCCCCATCCCTCTGTTTAATTGCCGTTAGTTTTATTCCGCTGCACTTCGAACAATGATGGTTACTTTTGCAAAAACTCCGATAATGATGATGTAATAATTTAATACTCTCACATGCATGGTTTTATGCTTTATTGTATTTGCTCTGTGACTCACCATCGAGTGAGATTGTGGTACTTGATCCTGTCAGTGGCCGTGTCGGACTAGATCCGAGGGATTGACGGGTTATTCCCATTTAAGTGTGGTCTAGCCTCTAAGGCAGGGCTTAGGCACTTGAGTTGGAATAATTCGGGCAGTTCTGCCACAGCTGGTAACAGAGCTTGTACCACCACAGAGGAATCAATAAAATATGAATACCATCCCTTTTCAAAATAAAACTTGATAGAGACAATGTTGGATAGATCGTAGGACGAGCAGGATAGACCTAGGACGTGAAGCCTTAGGATGATAGAAGGGTAACTAGGTGGCTAAATAATTAGGCCCTACAGGCCACTTTAAGGGATGGGAGTCCTTCCCTATCCCCTTATTTTGGTGAGGTCGTTCAGGACGAGCATGCATGCATTCTAAATTAAACAATTGAGTAAAGACTTAAAAACAAGGTGATAACCAACTAAGTCTCCAGTACCTTTTTATTTAACTAAGAGAAAGGTTAAATTTTGTTCTCTTTTTCTTTTTATAATTCTTTTTATTTTGCTTACGCTTAACCATACACAGATGACCTCCCACGGATCCTCAGAGGACGGAAATGCACTAACCCACACTGACGGGCTTGCACGAGAGGGCTTCCCCCGTATTTTGTGGGAGGTACTCCAGGGAGCCGGGTACTTGACACCCCCTCAGTACACGGTGCAGCAGTTTGAGAAGCACCGGGTGCCCCGCTGTAGGGTGAGGATGATCTTGGAGCCTCATCCCCTGCAGCCAGGCTGGCGTTCGCTGGACTCCGAGTCTTTCGGATACCGGGCGGAGGACACGATCGAGGCAATCGCTCTGCACGGGTTGACGACTTTTTGTGGATTCCACCCCTTGGAGCTTTCCACCCACCCCATTGGCTTGTTTCCCGCTGAGAAGGAAGACGACCCAATGTGGAAGGATCGGGTGGAGCATGCCAAGGATATCTGGGCTCTCTACCCAGGCCACACGACTCACTTGTCGGTGTGGTGCATGAACGCCCTGTATCATTTGCAAGTGATGCGTGGAGAGGCAATGTCTCATTTGATGGCACTATTGGAGGCAACCAAGATCACCCTGGACAACAGGGAGGAGCTCGTGGTTGACTTGTCCCAGGAGCTGGTAGAAAAAGATTTACAAGTGGAGCAGCTGTCTGATGAGATCCATGAGCTAGAGGAATTGGTGGGGACGAGGGAGAACACCATCGAAGTTCTCGAAGATCAGCTCCTCAACACCCAGCAGCAGCTCGCAGAGGCTAATGAGCACCTAGATATGCATCATCAGGAGATCCATGATAGGGAGGCTGACGAGGACATCGACATTGAGGGAGGGGAGGAGCCTGCTTCCAGCGTAGACACTGCTAGCTCAGGGAGGCCACCTTCCCCCGAGTCGAGTGTCGCCTCTTTCGCTCATTAGTTGCCAGAGTAGGAATAGAGATCGGTAATGTAGGACTCCTCGCAGCTAGCTTAGCTTTTGCACCTTTGGGGTACTAGGCTAGATAGAGTTGAGTCTTTTTGGGACAAATGATGTAATCGTGTTAAACTCTTTTGGAAGCATGTTGGATGGATGCTGTTATCAGTTTAAATTTGGAAGGAAAAAGTTATGCCTTTATAAATCCTTTTGTTGAAGTTGGAGTCTATCATTTTGCTGTTGACTCTTTTCGCCGCGATTAAATCTTGAACTGGAGATATGGTGTTAAGTATTTATGTGGTTTTTTCAGATGGCCGGGAGGCCGCGTCGTGGCCAGAATGAGCGCGTTCCTCCACCGCCACCACCACCCCCCACTCTGCAGGAGCTGATGGCTCAGCAGAACGAGATTTTGAGGCAGCTAGCTCAGCGTCAGCCACCACCTCAGCACTATGGTGGTGGAGACCATCAGCGTCACCCCGCGGCAGCTACCTACCAGGAGTTCCTCAGTACCCAGCCCCCATTGTTCACAAGGGCAGAGGATCCACTAGATGTAGATGTGTGGTTGCGAGTAGTGGAATCCAAATTCCCGCTACTCCATGGAGCTTGCTCAGAAGTCACTAAGGTCCGGTTCGCAACTCAGCAGCTTCATGGACCCACGCGGACATGGTGGGACCACTATCTTGCTATGCAACCGGCTGACCATGAAGTGGAATGGAGGGAGTTTAAGGCAGCTTTCAGGGGGCATCACATACCCGCAGGCATCATGGACCGAAAGCTCAACGAGTTTCTGGCACTCACTCAGGGCAACAGGACAGTGTTGCAGTATGCCCAGGCTTTTAATGACTTGTGCCAATATGCTGGATATCACGCAGACACGGATGAGAAGAAGAGAGACAGGTTCAGGAGGGGGCTCAGCACTAAGCTCCGTGATCGTCTCAACACTATCAGGGCCAACAGCTATAATGAGTTGGTCAACATAGCTATCTCCCAGGAGGACTGCATTACAGCTCGACAGGCAGAAAAGAAGAGGAAGACCCCTGTGGCAGGACCCTCAGCTCAGCCACAGCGCTTTAGGATTGTGTCCGACACTCAGAACAGGGGACCCCAGCAGCAGCAAGGGAGATGGGTGATCCGACCACCGCAGCAGCAGCAGCAGGCACCCAACCGCACCCAGTTTCCAGCTCAGAGGAGCAATCAGCAGCAGCAGTACCGCCAGGCAAATGACAACAGGTGTTTCACGTGTGGCAGCACCGGACATTATGCCAAGAATTGCCCCCGGAACCAGCAGAGGCAGGGGCAGAATGTCAATCCGAACCAGGGCAAGAGGCAGAAGGTGCAAGTGAGGCAGGGCAGGCTAAACTTCACCACCATGGCTGATATTCGAGAGGGAGCACCCGTCATGACTGGTATCTTTACAGTTTTAAATTATCCTGCTATTATTCTTTTTGATTCTGGTGCTTCGCATAGTTTTATCAGTGCCAAATTTAGTGCCAAGTGCCAGTTGCCTTTTCACCACACCAATGGGGGTATCACAATTTCAACACCAGGAGGCAGGATTGCCACTAATCAAATCAGCAGGCATGTGCCCATAAAGTTTGGTAGTCTAATAATTAAAACCACCCTCCTCATTTTGGGTTTGGACAGCGTGGATATCATATTAGGAACTGACTGGTTAACAAGGCATCGGGCAGTTATTGACATTGCAGCTAGGGCCATTGAAGTGCACTCACCAACCTGTGGTGAAACCACATTATATTTGCCCGATTAGGGTTGCACCCGTTCTTGTGCCTTTGTTATGATAGAATCCCCAGTGGAAAAGGTCCCAGTCGTCTGTGACTACCCAGATGTTTTTCCGGATGAATTGCCAGGAATGCCACCTGACAGAGACATTGGGTTCGCAATTGAATTGCAACCCGGGACTGCTCCTATCTCTAAGAGACCCTATAGGATGCCTCCCTCAGAACTGGCAGAACTGAAGAAGCAACTGCAAGAACTGTTGGACAAGGGGTTTATTCGCCCAAGTACTTCACCTTGGGGATGTCCCGCTTTATTTGTGAAGAAAAAGGATGAGGGTTTGAGAATGTGTGTTGATTACCGCCCTCTCAATGCGGTGACTATCAAGAACAAATACCCACTGCCCCGCATTGATGTCTTGTTTGATCAATTAGTAGGAGCCAAGGTATTCTCCAAGTTAGACCTTCGCTTAGGTTACCATCAGATCAAGATCCGTGCCAGTGATATTCCCAAGACGGCTTTCTCCACCAGATATGGGCTGTATGAGTTTTTGGTGATGTCTTTTGGGCTGACCAATGCCCCGGCTTATTTCATGTACTTGATGAACTCAGTATTCATGCCAGAGCTGGACAAGTTCGTGGTTGTTTTCATTGATGATATTCTGGTCTATTCCAAGAATGAAGACGAGCATGCTGAGCATCTGCATATCGTGCTTCAGCGACTACGCGATCATCGTCTTTATGCGAAGTTGTCTAAATGTGAATTCTGGCTGAAGGAAATAAAATTCTTGGGTCACACAATTTCCCAGGATGGGATATCAGTTGATCCTGAGAAAGTACAAGAAGTGATGGACTGGAAACCTCCAACTACAGTGAGGCAGATTAGGAGTTTTCTGGGATTGGCAGGGTATTACCGACGATTTATTCCGGATTTCTCCAGAATTGCCAAGCCAATGACTGAGTTATTGAAGAAGGGAGCCAAGTTTACTTGGAGCCAAAAGTGCGAAGATGCTTTTCAAACACTGAGGCAACATTTGACAACAGCCCCAGTGCTGGCTCAACCCGATAGCACCAAGCCCTTTGAAGTTTATTGTGATGCCTCTGGTATGGGATTGGGATGTGTCTTGATGCAAGAGAACAGAGTGATTGCTTATGCTTCCCGAGCACTTAGACTTCATGAGCAGAACTACCCTACACATGACCTGGAATTGGCAGCCGTGGTTCATGCTCTTAAGATATGGAGGCACTACTTGATGGGAGCTCACTGTAACATTTACACTGATCACAAGAGTCTCAAGTATATTTTCACTCAGGCAGACCTTAACATGAGGCAGAGGAGATGGTTAGAGCTAATCAAGGATTACGATTTGGAGGTGCATTACCATCCTGGCAAGGCGAATGTTGTGGCAGATGCCTTTAGCAGAAAGGCCCAGTGTAACTGTATGGGCATGGATGCAAGAGTTACCACCCTGTGTGATGAGTTGTGCAAGCTAAGCCTGGAAGTTGTTCCTTCCGGTGAATTAAGTTATATCTCGGTGGAGCCCACATTGCAAGAGCAAATAGTCCAGGCACAGATTGGGGATAAAGGTGTCCAGGTTATCAAAGACATGCTCAAGCAGAAGGCAGAAAAATACAAGTGCTTTCGTTAGGACAACAAGGGAATTTTGTGGTTTGGAGATCGATTGGTTGTTCCCAAGGACCCTGAACTCAGAAAGAAGATACTGGATGAAGCTCACCTTTCCAAGTTCTCCATGCACCCTGGTAGCAACAAGATGTACCATGATATCAGATCTTTATATTGGTGGACCAGAATGAAGAGGGAAATTGCCAAGTATATATCCGAGTGTGACACCTGCCAGAGAATCAAAGCCAGTCATTTGAAGGCAGCAGGCCCTTTGCAACCTCTTCCCATACCATCTTGGAAATGGGAGGACATTTGCATGGACTTTATCGTAGGATTGCCCAATACCTCTAGGCACCATGATTCCATTTGGGTTATTGTGGACAGGCTGACCAAGACTTCCCATTTCTTGCCAGTACATACCACCCACAAGACAGAGAAGTATGCGGAAATTTATGTTGATCAAATAGTGCGGTTGCATGGTATTCCAAAGACCATTGTATCTGACAGAGGAGCCTTGTTTGTGGCACGCTTTTGGGAGCAACTCCAAGAATCACTTGGGACCCATGTCATATGAAGCTCAGCGTACCATCCCCAAACAGATGGCCAGACAGAAAGGGTAAACCAGATTTTGGAAGATATGTTGAGAGCATGTGCACTACACTATGGGAAGGATTGGGATAAGTGTCTTTCTTTGGCAGAGTTTTCTTACAATAACAGCTATCAGTCCAGTCTGAAGATGGCACCTTTTGAAGCCTTGTATGGGATAAGGTGTAGGACCCCGCTGAATTGGTCTCAAGCAGGAGAAAGGGAAATATTTGGGCCAGATTTGGTACTTGAGGCAGAAGAAAAAGTCAGAGTCATCAAGAAGAACTTAGAAGCTGCTCAGGCCAGGCAAAAGAGCTATCACGATAAGAGGCGGAAACCTCTCCAGTTTGCAGTGGGAGACCATGTCTATCTTAAGGTGTCACCCACCAAGGGTGTCCAGAGATTCGGAATTAAGGGCAAGTTAACTCCTCGATACATTGGACCCTATGAGATAAAAGCAAGTTGTGGACCTGTGGCTTATCAATTGGAATTGCCACCCCACATGTCAGCAGTTCACAATGTGTTCCATGTATCTCAGCTGCGGAAATGTGTTCGCCTACCCACTGAAGTACTGCCGGAACCAGACATTGAAATAGAACCAGATTTGTCCTATCAAGAATACCCCGTCAAGGTATTAGATCAAAAGGAGAGATCAACACGGGCAAGGTCAATCAGGATGTATAAAGTTCAGTGGAGTCACCATTCAGCAGAAGAAGCTACATGGGAGACGGAGGATTTTCTACGCTCTCGCTTCCCCGACTTTCTGCCGAAAGGAGTCGGTACGTAACCACAAAACCCCACCCCCACCTGCCCTTTGAAAATAAATATAAGAAAAACTTAAATAGCAAGGATAGTCTAAGTTGTGGAATTAACTTAAAAAGGACTTCCTTCTGAAGTTGCAAAGAGGATGACATTCGAAGAACAGTTAACAAGAGAAACTCGGTTATAAGAAGGAATAGCACACCAGCACACTTTCAAGCACCCCTCTAGAGGACTCTACCTAAAATCTCGGGACGAGATTCCTTTAAGGGGGGAGGGCTGTAACACCTCAGGTGTTACTATGGCTAGAGCACACCTGGCACTAGGGACTGTGATCACATGTGGTAGAGGCTTAGGGAAACACATAAGAGCTTGGAGATCATGTGTTAATCAAAGTTTGTTAATGACCTGAGAAGCATTACTCAAATCTTTGTACCCTTACTACCTTGGAAGGGAGAGGGGGGAAGAACCCTAGACCTCTTTTAAACCCTATCTCCCAAAACCATGGTTAAGAGGGGAAAGAGAGTGAGCAAATGGGCAAAACATGGGTAATTTTTAACCAAACCTTAAGTAACCTTATAACCAGCAATTAGGGGAGGGAAATATTGCAAAAAGACCCCTGGAGAAACCCCAAATCCAATCTCCAAGTGGAGAGAGAGCTAGAGCTCTCTATTTCTCTCTAAGTTAAAAACTACACCTACACTAAAGATCAGTCGTGTTCACCTCGAAGCTGGCACCAAATCCACCTGTGTTCTATACCAAAAATGTGGCATACCACCTAGGGCACCCACTGGAAAAAGCTGAGCCCGAGACTTGGACGTTTGACATGCCTTGGCATGGTTTTTGTCGCGAGGTGGGCAGTGTGACACACCCAGTTTGGCGACCGGAGATCTCCCTCCCTAGGCCATATCTGCCATGGCGTCTCACAGGTAAGTGATAGCCCTAGGTGCCAGGAGTAGACCCATGCCGGATTTTTGCCAAGATTCGCACGTTTGCGACTTGGGTGAGCTGTGGAACAAGGGCAGAAGAAAACTTACACGTGTTCGACGCGCTCTGCCGCGCCAGAGCACGCCCGCGCCCGACCCCGCGCCGTGCCGAGCCGCGCCCGTGTCCCCTGTGTGCGCCCGCGCCTATAAAACCCACTGAGGCATCGAACACACTCCTCCGCGCACCCTCAAGCCTCACCGGAGCTTAGCTCACCGCCGTTTGCCCGTGCGCGGCGTGTTCGCGGCCACCCGACCCACTGCCGCCGTAGACCGGCCAGCCCAGCGTTTCCCAGCCCCGTCCAACCCTCGGAGACGAGTGTGCATGACTCAGTGAAGCTCCCCGAGCGAGGAATCGAAGCCTGCTTCGCCGGAGAGGCTAGTCCACGGTCGCCGGAGCTCACACCCTCGCCGGAGTACGTGGACCGGGTAATCCGCTCAATCTTTTTCCAATTCCTGGTGCACACAGTCACTACGTGACCCCATGAAGCTCACCTTGCCCTCGGATTGAACCAGCTCACCGTGGTTTGGCCGGTACACTCGCCGCCGACGAGAACACCCGCCTGCACACGTGGACCGAGCGATTTCGGCCATCCCCACCGTCGAGCCGCACCTCGCTGTGACCGCCAGAACCTCCCCGAGCCAACCCTGCCCTTCGCCGGACCTACCTCGCCGCCGGTAAGCCGCGCCACCCTTTTCTTTCCCGCGAATACTGTTTACATTGGGGAAGGACCTCGGGGAAGAAGAGAGGAAAGTCAGGGGGCTTTTTGAATTGTCAGTGACCCAGGGGAATAGTGGCGCAGGGGTAGATCTGTGCGGGTTGATTTAGTTTAAACCCAGGGACCTCGGTGTAAACTGTTTTTCCAGGAAACTCTTATTAAATCTGTTTTTAAATTAAGCAGAAACTTTGAAAATCCATAACTTCTGTTTAATTCATCCAAATTTGGTCAAACAAATTTTGTCAGACTCTACATAATGTAACCTACTTAAGAAAAATATAAAACCCCCTATGTATTCTGGAAAACTTTAAGGTTCTGATTTAATTATAGTTTTAGCCAAAAGCTAAATAATAGAAAGAAAAATAGTTGTCCTATTGGACTAAGGTTAGAAAAATTTGGAGAAGTTTGTATCTACCTACTGACCTATTTAAAAATATTGAATCTCTCTGCCCACCCCATTAAATTAGTTTTTACTACTTATTTTACAATATACTTAAGGTTAAGAAAAATAGAAAATGTGATTTAAATAATGAACCAGAGGGCACCTCTATTTTTGTTAGGGTACTTATTCAATGAAGTTCACTGGAAAAATCTATCATACCCTGATGAAGTATAAAATAAGTAGGATCCTTTTTATTTTAAGAAAACAAGGAAAACTTAGAAAAACCCTACAAAAATAACCCTAAGGTAAAAACACCTCAAACCTTGGGATGACTAATGTTTGGTTATTATGAACATAGGAAAAATACAAAATCTGTTGTTTGATATTTTTCAAATGGCAAGTTAGTTATAAGCACCTTTTGGGCATAAAACTTTAGAAAATCACAACTAATTAAACACCAATTATCTTTTTGGGAATCTTGGTACAGAGAGTTAGTATTACTGTTAGATCCCAACAAAAATAACCCTTAGGAAGAAACTCACCTCTAGTGAGGAGGTGTAGTGTTAAGTGGCCCATTTTACACCACCTTTGTTATTTTGTCTAAAGCTTAGCCTTTTTATTCTGAGCCCCAATTTCCTAGAATGGGCTATAGTGACCAATGGCAATCCACTTTAATTTTTACAGAATTTTTGGAAAATGTTAAACCACTGTCGTAGTTCAAACCTACACTAGAAACTATAAGTAGAAAATGAAGAAAAAGGGAAAAATGAATAATGGAAATTGGTGTCATTTTAAATTCCTTGTAAATTGTCCACTGAAAATATATAAAGACAATACAAATCCACTATGTTTATCCTCAATGAAACCCTAAGCCTAAAAAGTAATAAGCATAACCCACTGGAAGCCCCGCATGGCTAAGAAACCCTAAGTTACTTCTTGACTTAGTTTCTTCTTATCATAAGGTTATTAAATCCTGCATAATCATGATATACATGTTGATTGCATTCGATAGACTGTAACCTTGCTGACGGAGAGTACGTCCTCGTACCGGAGCAAGGAGCTGCTCAGGAGGTAGCCCCGGATCCCGCACCCGAGTCTGCACCAGAGGATCTGCCTGCCACAGCCTTGGAAGGCAAGCCCCGGTTTATGCATAACCTGTTATTTATGCTATTTTATTATACTTAATGATTGTACGATTGTTTGTGCACTTAAGTGTAGGAGTTGTTTGGAACCCTAGTTGCATGATCTCAGGAATCCTTGTTGAGATGGATACTAGTATGCTAGGTCGAGTAGCTGCTTTAATTAATTAGGATCTCGGTAGAAGACGAGTGATTTTTCTAGCACTCGCGCGAGATCAGGAATTGGTTGTATCCACTTTTCCTATCATATTGATAGTTGGTCGGTGGACACGGATCCATGGGGATGCGTGGCCTACGGGAGGAAAATGAAATAAGGATTAACGTGCGGATACCTGTGTCAAGCGTTTGAATGTACTAAGCACATGCCGAGAAATATGGTAAATCGGTAAGCCTAGTACCTGATTGAACCTGGTAGTGGACTTTACCCCTCACGCGACCTGAGACGTGGTCTCCCATTCCGGTTATGGTGGGTACAAGTGCGGTCACTGCACGACGGTAGTCGGGGTCAGTGAGGCACTGTACGCCAAGGCGGTGAGCCCTGATCTGCTGACGGGGAATCGAGGGGGACGGTTGATGTGTGTGGGGACGGAGTGCCTCGTCACGTCGTGTGTTTAGGTTTACCTTGCAAGGATAAAACTCGATTCGAATCGTCTGCTTCTCGCAGCTAATGAGACTGCTTGATCCATTGTACTGCATTGAGTAACAAGTGGAAATATGATGAGTTGATATAAGATGTTGATTGCTAACAATATTTGCTACTATGTATGAGTAGATAGTACACATTTAGCCTTAAGAGAGTCACACTTACATTTGACAAAGTTAAAACTTGAATTAGAAACTCAGCTAGTGCTTTTGGCAAACCAAACCCCACAGCCAAACAGCTGCATGTCTAGAGGTAGAGGAGTAGACTCCTCACACCGGGTAAGTCTAGCTGAGTATTAGTATACTCAGCCTTGCTTGTGGCATAATTTTACAGGTTCTCTGGAGGACATGGTTGCTGGAGTGACTTAGCCGTCCACCTTACCACCGGGTTGGACTGTCGAGTGGGACCCCGCCTCGGCTGAGGAGGAGCATGAGGAGTGATGGGACATGCTTCCCCATCCCTCTGTTTAATTGCCGTTAGTTTTATTCCGCTGCACTTCGAACAATGATGGTTACTTTTGCAAAAACTCCGATAATGATGATGTAATAATTTAATACTCTCACATGCATGGTTTTATGCTTTATTGTATTTGCTCTGTGACTCACCATCGAGTGAGATTGTGGCACTTGATCCTGTGAGTGGCCGTGTCGGACTAGATCCGAGGGATTGATGGGTTATTCCCATTTAAGTGTGGTCTAGCCTCTAAGGCAGGCTTAGGCACTTGAGTTGGAATAATTCGGGCAGTTCCGCCACACACGCAACCGACAACATGAGAACGAGATAAGGCGCTGGGAGGAGTATGATCGGGACCATGACATTCTGGCTCGAAGTCACGCCACCCGGGTTGAGTCGGCTACGGCTTCAACCAGTGGCCCGATTCGGGGACGGTCGAGACGACACATCACCGACTCCCCTCCCTAGGACCGACACCATGAACATCGACAGGAAGACACATGTGGAGTATCTGCGCTTACTCCGCGTCTCAGGGCCATATAGTGGCCTCCAAACTTTAAAGTCTCCAATGTCGACAAATACGAGCCTAAGCAAGACTCGGGAGGCTGGTTGGCTGTCTATACGACCACCGCCCGGGCCGTTGGGGCAACCGATGACGTGATGACAACATACTTGCCCATCGTCCTCGGGCAAGATGCATTACAGTGGCTACGACACCTGCCATGACATTGCATCGATGATTGGAGCGACTTGAGTAGGCGTTTCATCGCCAACTTCTAGTCCCTCTTCGACAAGCCGGTGCAGCCATGGGACCTCAAATCCATCAGGCGCCAAGGCGATGAAACACTTCGGTCGTACCTCAAGAGGTTTCAGACCATGAGAAATCGTATCCCCAAGGTCACTGAGGCAGCAGTGATTGAAGACTTCTACCAGGGATCTAATGACCTAGCCTTTGTCCGAGCCATACTACAGAAAGCGCCGACCACCTTTGAACAACGGTTTCAAGAAGCGGACCTCTACATCACCGCTGACAAGTGGGCCCAGGACCTCATCGGGAGAGCAAAACCTGCACCACCAGCACCGCGGCGCGACGCGAACCAGCAACTCGACAGACGTTGGGAGAAAAGGCCTCGGGAGGAGGTCCATGCTGTTGGACCACCCATCGCTCGTGCCCGGGGGCACCCCGTGGAGGCGAGCGGACACTGGACGACATCCTCGACGTCTAGTGCCTGTACCACAAAGACATGCGCCACACCTTGCGGAACTGCAGAGACTTCAAGCATTCCGTCGGGAATGGATGACCATTCCTGCCTCTACCACCTCCCCCACCACGAGGAGGGCCTGGCGAGCCTAGGCAGCCTCAGTAACAGGAAGGGGGAGGGGGTGGGGCATTCCCACGCGTTGACGGGGAGGTCAACGTCATCTTCGGGGGACATGGATCGTAGGAGAATAGAAGGCAGCAAAAGCTCAACAACTGACAGATACTGGTGACAACCACCAGTGCCCCAGCTCCCTATCGATGGTCAGAGTACCCGATCACCTTCAGCCGAGCGGATCAATGGCTTAACTTCGACCATCCTGGTAAGCACCTGCTCCTCATCGATCCGGTGATCTGAGAAAGCAGGATAAAGAAAGTACTAGTGGACGGGGGAAGCAGCATCAACGTTACCTTCCCCTGGACGCTCCTGGGCTTGGAGGTCGCACTCAAAGACCTCACCGAGTCAGACACCCCTTTCTTCATCATTGTGCCGACCGAAGGAGAGTACTCGCTCGGGCACATCTACATGCCCGTCACCTTTGGAACTCCGGAGAACTACAAAACCGAGTTCCTAAGGTTCGAGGTGGCGAGTTTCGACTGCAGATACAATGCCATCATCGGCAGGCCGGGGTTGGCAAAATTCATGGCCATTCCACACTATTCATACATGATATTGAAGATGCCAGGACAACAAGGAATCATTACCATGCGCGCTGACTTCCAAGGCACCACAGAATGTTTTCGGGGAGCTATTCAGGCAGCCCTCACCACTAGGCCACCGACGACTTCCTCCGCGCAGGCGAACACAAAGCCTGAGGAAGACCTCGCAATACCTGCGAACGAAGCTCAAGCCATGTCCTCTATGCGGCCGACTAAGGAGACAAAAAGGATCAACCTGGGGTTCGCTGATAAACGCAAGACCGCCATCATCAGCACCAGCCTCGACGATAAATAAGAAAGTGCGCTCGTCCGGTTCTTGCAAGATAACCGAGACGTATTCGCATGGCAACCTGCGAATATGCCGGGAGTCCCGAGAGAACTTGCCAAGCACAAATTAAAAGTCTATCCTCAAGCAAGGACGATTCAACAGAAACTGCATCGTTTCACGCCTGACAAGAGAGAAGCTATTCGCGTCGAGTTGGCCCGCTTAGTGGTGGTAGGGTTCATTAGTGAAGTGCTGCATCCTGAGTGGCTAGCAAATCCTGTTCTTGTACTCAAAAAGAATAAAGTGGATTGGCGCATGTGCGTCGACTATACCGATCTTAACAAACACTGTCCGAAGGATCCCTTCGGGCTCCCTTGAATAGATCAGGTGGTTGATTCGACCGCTGGATGCTCTATGTTGTCCTTCCTAGACTGCTATTCTGGATACCATCAGATCATCTTGGCAAAAGAAGATGAGGAAAAAACTGCATTCATCACCCCGTTTGGAGCTTTCTGCTATACCTCCATGTCGTTCAGCCTCAAGAATGTGGGAGCAACCTACCAGAGAGCTATTCAAACATGCTTAGTCGATCACTGGGGCAAGCGGGTGGAAGCTTATGTCGATGATGTGGTGATCAAAACAGAAAACTCAGAAAACTTCATTGAAGATTTGCATCTAGTCTTCAACAGCTTGAGGCGATACCGGTGGAAGCTCAATCCAGAAAAGTGTGTCTTCGGAGTACCAGTAGGAAAGTTACTCGGATTCATTGTCAGCCATCGAGGAATTGAAGCCAACCCAGAGAAAATCGAGGCCATCATGAGAATGGAAGCGTCGCAATCACAGAAAAAGGTACAGAGGCTTATTGGATGCATGGCAGCCCTGAGTAGATTCATATCAAGGCTAGGCGAGAAAGGCATGCCATTCTAGAAGTTGCTCAAAAAGGTGGACAAGTTTTAGTGGACCACAGATGCATAAGAAGCTCTAGAGGTATTGAAAAAGTTCCTGACCACACCACCAGTACTCAAGCCACCGCCCTGAGCCACACCAAATCAGTCGGCAGAAGTTCTGTTGTTATACATCTCCTACATGACTCACGTGGTAAGCACCGCGTTAGTAGTCGAGAGGGTGGAAGAAGGACATACATACCCGGTGCAACATTCGGTCTACTTCATCAGCGAAGTTCTCGGGCCCTCAGAAATGAAGTATCCCCAAATTCAAAAACTGCTATACGTGGTACTTCTAACCGCTCGCAAGCTCCGTCACTACTTTGATGACCACAAAGTCATAGTAGTCACTGTATTTCCGATAGGGGACTTTCTCCACATCAAAGAAGCCATCGGAAGGATAGCCAAGTAGGCGTGCAAATTGGGAGCTCATGACATGGAGTTCCGACCTCGCATAGCAATCAAGACTCAGGCACTAGTCGACTTCATATCCAAGTGGACTGAACATCAGGTCCCAGACAACCCGGAGGCTACCGAAATATGAAGAATGTACTTTGATGGCTCGCTGAAGCTGCAGGGAGTAGGTGCAGGGATCCTCTTCATTGCTCCTGGAGGTGAACAACTCAAGTATGCAATCCAATTATTGTTTCTAGCATCAAAAAATGCAGCAGAGTATGAAGCACTGGTCCACGGGTTAAGCATCGCTGTATCACTCGGCATCAAGAAACTGATGGTATATGGAGATTCTCTAGTGGTCATAAGCCAGATAAATAAAGACTGGGATTGCTCGATAGATTCTATGGGCAAGTACTGTGCAGCCATCCGAAAATTAGAGGACAAATTTGAAGGGTTGGAGTTCCATGACGTGGAAAGAGACCGCAACACAGCAGCAGACGCGTTGTCGAAGCTAGGATCCAGTCGGGCCCAGGTTCTACCCGGGATCTTCGTCCAAGATGTATCACATATGAGTATTCTCTCAGATTAGACGGAAGAATGCAACACCTTGGGCCAACTAGGATCAGACCCCAGTGTCTAGAGAGAGCCTATCATCAGATACATAAAAAATGAAGAAGAACCGGATGATAAGGCAGCAGCGGAACGCATTGCAAGCCAGTCGGCCCACTACACCCTCATAGGGGGCACACTGTATAGAAGAGGTGCGACGGGAGTCCTCATGAAGTGCATTCACTCGGCCATTGGGAAGCAACTGTTAGAAGAAATCCATGCTGGGCCGTGCGGAGTACATGTAGCATCTAGAACTCTGGTTGGGAAGGTTTTCAGATCTGGTTTCTATTGGCCAACAGCGAAGAGTGATGCTACCGAGTTAGTCCAGAGATGTGAAGCTTACCAATTCCTATCAAAGCAACAACATTTACCCGCATAGCAGCTGCAGACCATTCCTGTAATGTGGCCTTTTGCATGCTGGGGACTGGACATGGTTGGACCTTTCAAGAAAGCTCAAGGAGGCTATACTCACGTACTGGTTGCCATCGACAAATTCACAAAGTGGATAGAGTACAAGCCAATCGTTTCTCTGACCTTAGCCAAAGCAGTGGAGTTTATATAAGACATAATATTCAGATTTGGGATACCAAGTAGCATCATCACTGACCTAGGATCCATCTTCACTAGTTCTGAATTCTTTGATTTCTGCGAGCAACGGAGCATCCAGATCAAGTATGCATCAGTAGCACATCTAAGAGCCAATGGCCAAGTGGAAAGGGCCAATATTATGATACTGGAGGCACTCAGGAAGAAAATATTTGACAAGAATGAAAAGCTTGCAGGAAAATGGATCAGAGAGCTGTCATATGTGGTTTGGAGCCTGAGAACCCAACCCAGTCGAGCTCTGCATGGAAATACCCCGTTCTTCTTGGTTTAAGTGTTGCCTGCCGACTTAATATTTGGGGCACCGAGGCTGACTTTTGAAAGCATAGCCGAGGCAGAGGCTACCGGACTAGAAGATATCGATGTGCTAGAGGAAGAACGATTGAACACAGTAATTCAATGGGCTAGGTACCAGCAGACCTTGAGGCGCTATCATGATAAAGTTGTGCGACATCGGTCCTTTGCAGTGGGAGACTTGGTCCTGCGCCGAATTCTAACGGGGGAAGGACGGCACAACTTGTCACCACTATGGGAAGGGCCATTCATTGTATCAGAGGTCACTCGGCCAGGATCGTATTAGCTAACTCAAATGGATGGCACGGAAGTGGGGAACTCAAGGAACATAGAGCATCTCAAAAAGTTCTATCCCTAGCAAGGCCTCTAGAATTCTCGAAGAAACATTGTACTCTATAATTGGGGGACTTCATCATCAATAAAGTTTTCATTTTCAAAGGCATTCAGACTCCTAACTTTCAGCCGACTTCAATTTGATCGGACTTGAAATCAGCAAGCTTACTCGACTTAGGGTGACCACTATACCCTGCTACCAGAGCAATCGCCTTAAGTCAGTAAGGACTTAAGTCGTTGCAACATGCTCACGCTTACTCGACTTAGGGTGACCACTATACCCTGCTACCGGAGCAACCGGCTTAAGTCTGTAACGACTTAAGTCAGTGCGACATGCTCATGCTTACTTGACTTAGGGTGACCACTATACCCTACTAACGGAGCAATCGGCTTAAGTCGGCGATGACTTAAGACGGTGTGACATGCTCACGCTTACTCGACTTAGGGTGACCACTATACCCTACTAACGGAGCAATCGGCTTAAGCCAGCAATGACTTAAGATGGTGCGACATGCTCACGTCTACTTATCTTAGGGCGACCACTATGCCATACCAGTCACGTGATCGGCTTAAGTCGGAAAACACCTTAAAACCAGCATGACACACTAGCTTTCATGGTTGTTCAGGGTGACTGCTATACCTTAATAGCAAAACAATTAGCCACTCAGGGAAAAAGAACGTTTTACTTGCTGGCACCAGGGGCATGTTCTGGCACCTTGCCCACAAAATATTCGAGTTCTAACACAACCATCACATGCAAATAGAATTCATATTACATCGAGTGTTTTGCAAGACATCACTGCATCGAGACGTCTTTGCTAGCAATGTCTTTCGCAGGAGTGACGGAAGAGGAAGGACGACTTGAAGCATCGGGTGCAGCCTTGACATCAGCGACAATATCATCAGGCACCACGATGCGGGGCCTCCTCATCAGGATCCGTCCAACGCGAACGGCTTTGTCCATTGCCTTGTCATGCTGAGCCTTCAAGACGGTGCAGTCGTCCTCTAAGGCTTTAGTGGCCAGTGGAGCAACCTTTAGCTCCTGCGCCACAAGCTTCTTGGAAGCACGCAGATCCCTGATGGTGGAATCCTTGGTCGATAACAGCTGTCCAAGTTGTAGAACCTCATCTTGGGAGACCTGCATATAATACCCTAAAAACCAAACCATGTTTATAATCCTAATATGGTGTGTCCTACTGATGATCGGAGACCGTAGATGCATAGATATCGTCGAGACGATTCCGATCGACTACTAGTTTGCCTTGTTTGGAGTCTGAATGAGTTTTTTCAAGTGCCGGTCGATCTGAGCCATTGGATATTAGGATTGAGGGAGTTTTCTTCTATTTATACCTCCCTAACCCTAGCAGCCACGTTCTCCCACCCTAGCAGCCATCCCCTTTTGTGCCTTGCCCAAGAGAAGAAAGGAAGAACAAGGGAGAGAAGAGAGGGAAGATTAGGGCACACAGTCGCCTGTCGTCGTCATCGTTCCTCTTCAAGAATTGGTTGGATTTCCTTTCCTCTCTCCATTGTCCCCAATTGATGGATGTTTTACCTTGTTTTGGATGAGTTTTAGGCCCTGCAATTAGCCCTTTATGTTGGATTAGATGAGAGATTAGATTTTTGATCTCGAAATTAGTCTCTGCAGAATAACAGATTCGATAGTTTTTGTTCATGCCAGTTTTCCGTGGTCTTAAAAGCCTCAAAAAAAAGTATATTTATGAGTTGTAGATAATTTAGATATCTTTCCGTGGCCGCAAAGAACACCTCAATCGGACATCAGATCAGAAAGTTATTGCAGTTTTATTATAGCAGTTTTTCAGTCTCATAATTCTGTGCAGAATCTGTTCTATTAAGATTTAGGCAATTTTATCAACAGAATTCAACCTTGGGCTTGTAAGAAAAGTTGTAGATAATTTTATAAGCTTTCCGTATTATTAAATAGTGCATTCATATGAATTATGAAACTCTAGTTATGTTTGTTTTACGGTGGCTGTTTCTGTTGGCCTGACAGAAATGAGCGGGTCTGTTCACTGGTAGGTTTCATCAAGTAAATGGCCGAATTGGCTCTCCCAGCTATGGAGACTTTTGTAGAGGGATAAAAGTTCTTACTTCCAGCAGAATTTCATGATTTTTGGTTGAGTAGTTTGTGAGATATCGAATTTTGAAAGTTAACTATGCGGCTGTCTAAAACAGATTCAGTCAGTTATCTTGTAATATGTTTTAGACTTATAGATGGCAGAATTTAATTATCTATTGAATACCGAAGTTGTAGAGTATTTTGTGTAGATACTTCTAGAGTATTTGTTTGATATCATCACTGTTATAATTTTAAAGATACAAAATTAACAAACAGCGCTGCTGCTGTTTGACATGTGGTTCACGGTGGGAGTCTTTTCACCAGGTCTTGGTTTCAAGCGTAGGAACGATTTGTTGATTGTTGGCAAATGTTTATGAAATATTTGTACTAATTTTTATGTCCCGCAACAGGTGGTTATGCTCCGTATCATGCTTAGTACATTTTCTTCTTCGATGAAAGCAAGTGAATGTAGCGGTGGTTGCTACCGTTTTGACTTGTTGTTTCATCGCCTACACTCTAATATTCAGAATCATCGAATTCTTTCGTAATTGAACTCTATGGGATGCTTTACTTGATTGTATTATATTGATGCTTAATCATATATTGATGATGATGATGATTCGAGTATGACCCACGAGATTAATTCACACTCCTGAAGGTGAATGAAGTATTATTTGAGGTTTGTATTGTATCTGAAGGTAAACGAAGAATTGTTTGAGGTTTGTATTGTATTTGAAGGAAGTGAAGTATATTGATAAATGCAGCATGCCATATACATTGCATGATTCACTTGCATCTGAAGTTTTGTCGTGACCTATTGTCCGGCCGTACCGGTACAACTTAGCATCGTACGTTGCCCGAGGAGGGGTACGATGCGGCTTCATACCCTTAGAGGTATGAAGGCAGAGGACATATGCATTGCATTCATATGCATTCATTGAAGTGATATTTGCAGATGGTGTGGTTTTATACTCTAAGATATATGAAGGCAGAGGACTTACACATTGCATTCCTATGCATACATTGAAGTGATATTTGCAGGTATTGTTGACGCAGGGAAGTGTTATACAACCTATTGTGGTCGTTCGAGGAAATGAGATGGCATTGGTTATTTTGGGACTATTGAGTTCTATATCTACAAGTATTTCTGATCTCAATTGTGATCCCTTTTAAAATGTTGATTAATTCAATTCTTTTGGTTTAAATATCTCGTCAGAATATTTTACTTGCTGAGATGTTTCATCTCACTCTTGCATTACTCAATGCAGGTACTTAATTCATGTTGGGAATGAGAGAAGTAGCAGCACGTCCACCTTCACTCTCATAATAACGCTGCCCAGGCACAACCATGATTTAATTAGAAACTTCTTGTCAAGGATGTTTGTTTTTAACTAGTCGTGCACACTAGTTAATTCAGTTTATGTCGTTATGGTTATCTTCCCATTGCTAGTAGATTATTAATGTCTAGTATGTTTTCTTATCATGATATCTGTTTATACTCTGTTGCTTCCACGTTTATGCAAATTTCCAAAGGAGATGCTGTCGAAATTTTATATATGAATGTTAGTTGTGTAGTTTAGTAGCATTTCAGGGTGTTTGTGGATCCTGGGGTGTTACAGTTGGTATCAAAGCATAGGCTTTAGATTCTTGGCAATTTGAAGATAAATTTGACACACTTGCACATATAGGAAGGTTGTGGGTTCAAATATCTTTGATATATGTTAATGTCTTTGAAGTGCAGATGAAATAATTTCACCCTCCCTAATCCTTTACGGTGATGTGGTAAGTTGTTTATGACTTAATGCCTGATATAATTCATTTCTAAATTTTGATATTGTTTATTAATAAGATTGATATCGCTGTTCTTTTGTGAAATTGAAGTCGTTATTATGCTTGTGATATACGTGTATGCCTATGTTGTTTTCAACATGTTTTTCATGGTTGAGTTTTATTACAATAATATTGTTATATATGTTTGATCGAGGATGTTTCCAAGAGGAGTGTGAATTGCATGTTTTGAGTTACAAGGTAACCATCTATTTGGATTTAAGTTGTTGGGCGGTTGGTGGATAGCTCCAACTATCTTTGCAAGGAATGATTGTTTATGCCGAGAAACCAGTTCTGAAAGAAATGAATATTGGTACTTTTATATGGATTTTGGGGGGAAAGTCTTTACATAGCTAGCCAGAGTGGATTACATGTCTCCCTTCTATCTTGTGTTTTAGTAGCCACAAAGCCTAGATGTGGTTTAAAGTGGTTGCATGTTAGTCATGCTAATTGTAGAATAAATCTTTTATTTTCTTGATCCATTGATTATATATTAATACGTTGAGGATCTGATGGTTATCTCCCTGATGCATGCTTGTGGAGCCATTGTTGGACCACTTATCTATTGGTTTGAATGAAGTCATTGCCTAGCCTAGAGTTGGTTGGGTGTGGTTAGTCACCTATTTCTAAATGATGTGGTTCTTACATCAGATTGAGGTGTTTGTCATGTGTGTGAAGGATTACAGGGTTATTATTGACCCTGTATGTCTGGTACTTTGAGTGCATCGTATGATGGAATGAAATGTAAGTTTCTGAACTACAGTAGATGAAGACTTATATTATGAGTAGGTTAACCTTACTAGTTTGGATATTTTTTTAGTTGAGTTGTTGGATGAAGTATAGTGACATTAGTTAAGCAAAGTATTGTGTTGTTGCTGTGCTGTCAGTGCTCTTTGTGGAGTTTTTGGCATTTGTTCGATGAACTGTGCCGCACAGAATGTTATTGGCTTCTTGTTGGCTTTATTGCTCCATTAGTTCTGTAGACTTTCTCCCTTTTGTGGGGTGTAAAGAATGTTAGATTACATGATTATCTTTTTCATGACGTCAAGAACAAGGTTTAGGAAGATTAGGAGTTTTGTTTCAATAGAACGACTTGTTTCGTGGTGCTTTGATGTGAGGTTTTTGATCTTCTTATGCATTCATCTGGTGTGGATGTTTGACAATTGAATTAAAATGAATTGTTGAAGTTGGTAAGAGTTGTTCTTAGTGCATATTACCTCTTCATAAAAAGAGTGTTGTTTTAAGACATTGATCTTGATGTATAGTTGCATCCAAATTCAATGATAGCAAATCCTAGTGTTGATTGCACCTATGACAATGCCTTGGGAATTCATTTTATATTGTTTTATGATTGTTGTCAAGGTGTGTCATTTTCTTTGGTAAATTAGTCCGACTTAGAGGTTATTTCATGAAAAACTCTTTTCATGATCTCGTCAAGGCTACTAGTCTACTATATGAGTCTATTTAGGGTGTTTGGCCGAGTTTTACCGTTGGTGATTGTCTTGATTTGTAGAAGTGGCTGAATTCGAGGACGAATTCTTTTAAGGGGGGTAGAATATAATACCCTAAAAACCAAACCATGTTTATAATCCTAATATGGTGTGTCCTACTGATGATCGGAGACCGTAGATGCATAGATATCGTCGAGACGATTCCGATCGACTACTAGTTTGCCTTGTTTGGAGTCTGAATGAGTTTTTTCAAGTGCCGGTCGATCTGAGCCATTGGATATTAGGATTGAGGGAGTTTTCTTCTATTTATACCTCCCTAACCCTAGCAGCCACGTCCTCCCACCCTAGCAGCCATCCCCTTTTGTGCCTTGCCCAAGAGAAGAAAGGAAGAACAAGGGAGAGAAGAGAGGGAAGATTAGGGCACACAGTCGCCTGTCGTCGTCATCGTTCCTCTTCAAGAATTGATTGGATTTCCTTTCCTCTCTCCATTGTCCCCACTTGATGGATGTTTTACCTTGTTTTGGATGAGTTTTAGGCCCTGCAATTAGCCCTTTATGTTGGATTAGATGGGAGATTAGATTTTTGATCTCGAAATTAGTCTCTGCAGAATAACAGATTCGATAGTTTTTGTTCATGCCAGTTTTCCGTGGTCTTAGAAGCCTCAAAAAAATAAAAAGTATATTTATGAGTTGTAGATAATTTAGATATCTTTCCGTGGCCGCAAAGAACACCTCAATCGGACATCAGATCAGAAAGTTATTGCAGTTTTATTATAGCAGTTTTTCAGTCTCATAATTCTGTGCAGAATCTGTTCTATTAAGATTTAGGCAATTTTATCAACAGAATTCAACCTTGGGCTTGTAAGAAAAGTTGTAGATAATTTCATAAGCTTTCCAGATTGTTAAAGAGTGCATTCATATGAATTATGAAACTCTAGTTATGTTTGTTTTACGGTGGCTGTTTCTGTTGGCCTGACAGAAATGAGCGGGTCTGTTCACTGGTAGGTTTCATCAAGTAAATGGCCGAATTGGCTCTCCCAGCTATGGAGACTTTTGTAGAGGGATAAAAGTTCTTACTTCCAGCAGAATTTCATGATTTTTGGTTGAGTAGTTTGTGAGATATCGAATTTTGAAAGTTAACTATGCGGCTGTCTAAAACAGATTCAGTCAGTTATCTTGTAATATGTTTTAGACTTATAGATGGCAGAATTTAATTATCTATTGAATACCGAAGTTGTAGAGTATTTTGTGTAGATACTTCTAGAGTATTTGTTTGATATCACCACTGTTATAATTTTAAAGATACAAAATTAACAAACAGCGCTGCTGCTGTTTGACATGTGGTTCACGGTGGGAGTCTTTTCACCAGGTCTTGGTTTCAAGCGTAGGAACGATTTGTTGATTGTTGGCAAATGTTTATGAAATATTTGTACTAAGTTTTATGCCCCGCAACAGGTGGTTATGCTCCGGATCATGCTTAGTACATTTTCTTCTTCGATGAAAGCAAGTGAATGTAGCGGTGGTTGCTACCGTTTTGACTTGTTGTTTCATCGCCTACACTCTAATATTCAGAATCATCGAATTCTTTCGTAATTGAACTCTATGGGATGCTTTACTTGATTGTATTATATTGATGCTTAATCATATATTGATGATGATGATGATTCGAGTATGACCCACGAGATTAATTCACACTCCTGAAGGTGAATGAAGTATTATTTGAGGTTTGTATTGTATCTGAAGGTAAACGAAGTATTGTTTGAGGTTTGTATTGTATTTGAAGGAAGTGAAGTATATTGATAAATGCAGCATGCCATATACATTGCATGATTCACTTGCATCTGAAGTTTTTTCGTGACCTATGGTCCGGCCGTACCGGTACAACTTAGCATCGTACGTTGCCCGAGGAGGGGTACGATGCGGCTTCATACCCTTAGAGGTATGAAGGCAGAGGACATATGCATTGCATTCATATGCATTCATTGAAGTGATATTTGCAGATGGTGTGGTTTTATACTCTAAGATATATGAAGGCAGAGGACTTACACATTGCATTCCTATGCATACATTGAAGTGATATTTGCAGGTATTGTTGACGCAGGGAAGTGTTATACAACCTATTGTGGTCGTTCGAGGAAATGAGATGGCATTGGTTATTTTGGGACTATTGAGTTCTATATCTACAAGTATTTCTGATCTTAATTGTGATCCCTTTTAAAATGTTGATTAATTCAATTCTTTTGGTTTAAATATCTCGTCAGAATATTTTACTTGCTGAGATGTTTCATCTCACTCTTGCATTACTCAATGCAGGTACTTAATTCATGTTGGGAATGAGAGAAGTAGCAGCACGTCCACCTTCACTCTCATAATAACGCTGCCCAGGCACAACCATGATTTAATTAGAAACTTCTTGTCAAGGATGTTTGTTTTTAACTAGTCGTGCACACTAGTTAATTCAGTTTATGTCGTTATGGTTATCTTCCCATTGCTAGCAGATTATTAATGTCTAGTATGTTTTCTTATCATGATATCTGTTTATACTCTGTTGCTTCCACGTTTATGCAAATTTCCAAAGGAGATGCTGTCGAAATTTTATATATGAATGTTAGTTGTGTAGTTTAGTAGCATTTCAGGGTGTTTGTAGATCCTGGGGTGTTACAGTTGGTATCAAAGCATAGGCTTTAGATTCTTGGCAATTTGAAGATAAATTTGACACACTTGCACATATAGGAAGGTTGTGGGTTCAAATATCTTTGATATATGTTAATGTCTTTGAAGTGCAGATGAAATAATTTCACCCTCCCTAATCCTTTACGGTGATGTGGTAAGTTGTTTATGACTTAATGCCTGATATAATTCATTTCTAAATTTTGATATTGTTTATTAATAAGATTGATATCGCTGTTCTTTTGTGAAATTGAAGTCGTTATTATGCTTGTGATATACGTGTATGCCTATGTTGTTTTCAACATGTTTTTCATGGTTGAGTTTTATTACAATAATATTGTTATATATGTTTGATCGAGGATGTTTCCAAGAGGAGTGTGAATTGCATGTTTTGAGTTACAAGGTAACCATCTATTTGGATTTAAGTTGTTGGGCGGTTGGTGGATAGCTCCAACTATCTTTGCAAGGAATGATTGTTTATGCCGAGAAACCAGTTCTGAAAGAAATGAATATTGGTACTTTTATATGGATTTTGGGGGGAAAGTCTTTACATAGCTAGCCAGAGTGGATTACATGTCTCCCTTCTATCTTGTGTTTTAGTAGCCACAAAGCCTAGATGTGGTTTAAAGTGGTTGCATGTTAGTCATGCTAATTGTAGAATAAATCTTTTATTTTCTTGATCCATTGATTATATATTAATACGTTGAGGATCTGATGGTTATCTCCCTGATGCATGCTTGTGGAGCCATTGTTGGACCACTTATCTATTGGTTTGAATGAAGTCATTGCCTAGCCTAGAGTTGGTTGGGTGTGGTTAGTCACCTATTTCTAAATGATGTGGTTCTTACATCAGATTGAGGTGTTTGTCATGTGTGTGAAGGATTACAGGGTTATTATTGACCCTGTATGTCTGGTACTTTGAGTGCATCGTATGATGGAATGAAATGTAAGTTTCTGAACTACAGTAGATGAAGACTTATATTATGAGTAGGTTAACCTTACTAGTTTGGATATTTTTTTAGTTGAGTTGTTGGATGAAGTATAGTGACATTAGTTAAGCAAAGTATTGTGTTGTTGCTGTGCTGTCAGTGCTCTTTGTGGAGTTTTTGGCATTTGTTCGATGAACTGTGCCGCACAGAATGTTATTGGCTTCTTGTTGGCTTTATTGCTCCATTAGTTCTGTAGACTTTCTCCCTTTTGTGGGGTGTAAAGAATGTTAGATTACATGATTATCTTTTTCATGACGTCAAGAACAAGGTTTAGGAAGATTAGGAGTTTTGTTTCAATAGAACGACTTGTTTCGTGGTGCTTTGATGTGAGGTTTTTGATCTTCTTATGCATTCATCTGGTGTGGATGTTTGACAATTGAATTAAAATGAATTGTTGAAGTTGGTAAGAGTTGTTCTTAGTGCATATTACCTCTTCATAAAAAGAGTGTTGTTTTAAGACATTGATCTTGATGTATAGTTGCATCCAAATTCAATGATAGCAAATCCTAGTGTTGATTGCACCTATGACAATGCCTTGGGAATTCATTTTATATTGTTTTATGATTGTTGTCAAGGTGTGTCATTTTCTTTGGTAAATTAGTCCGACTTAGAGGTTATTTCATGAAAAACTCTTTTCATGATCTCGTCAAGGCTACTAGTCTACTATATGAGTCTATTTAGGGTGTTTGGCCGAGTTTTACCGTTGGTGATTGTCTTGATTTGTAGAAGTGGCTGAATTCGAGGACGAATTCTTTTAAGGGGGTAGAATATAATACCCTAAAAACCAAACCATGTTTATAATCCTAATATGGTGTGTCCTACTGATGATCGGAGACCGTAGATGCATAGATATCGTCGAGACGATTCCGATCGACTACTAGTTTGCCTTGTTTGGAGTCTGAATGAGTTTTTTCAAGTGCCGGTCGATCTGAGCCATTGGATATTAGGATTGAGGGAGTTTTCTTCTATTTATACCTCCCTAACCCTAGCAGCCACGTCCTCCCACCCTAGCAGCCATCCCCTTTTGTGCCTTGCCCAAGAGAAGAAAGGAAGAACAAGGGAGAGAAGAGAGGGAAGATTAGGGCACACAGTCGCCTGTCGTCGTCATCGTTCCTCTTCAAGAATTGATTGGATTTCCTTTCCTCTCTCCATTGTCCCCACTTGATGGATGTTTTACCTTGTTTTGGATGAGTTTTAGGCCCTGCAATTAGCCCTTTATGTTGGATTAGATGGGAGATTAGATTTTTGATCTCGAAATTAGTCTCTGCAGAATAACAGATTCGATAGTTTTTGTTCATGCCAGTTTTCCGTGGTCTTAGAAGCCTCAAAAAAATAAAAAGTATATTTATGAGTTGTAGATAATTTAGATATCTTTCCGTGGCCGCAAAGAACACCTCAATCGGACATCAGATCAGAAAGTTATTGCAGTTTTATTATAGCAGTTTTTCAGTCTCATAATTCTGTGCAGAATCTGTTCTATTAAGATTTAGGCAATTTTATCAACAGAATTCAACCTTGGGCTTGTAAGAAAAGTTGTAGATAATTTCATAAGCTTTCCAGATTGTTAAAGAGTGCATTCATATGAATTATGAAACTCTAGTTATGTTTGTTTTACGGTGGCTGTTTCTGTTGGCCTGACAGAAATGAGCGGGTCTGTTCACTGGTAGGTTTCATCAAGTAAATGGCCGAATTGGCTCTCCCAGCTATGGAGACTTTTGTAGAGGGATAAAAGTTCTTACTTCCAGCAGAATTTCATGATTTTTGGTTGAGTAGTTTGTGAGATATCGAATTTTGAAAGTTAACTATGCGGCTGTCTAAAACAGATTCAGTCAGTTATCTTGTAATATGTTTTAGACTTATAGATGGCAGAATTTAATTATCTATTGAATACCGAAGTTGTAGAGTATTTTGTGTAGATACTTCTAGAGTATTTGTTTGATATCACCACTGTTATAATTTTAAAGATACAAAATTAACAAACAGCGCTGCTGCTGTTTGACATGTGGTTCACGGTGGGAGTCTTTTCACCAGGTCTTGGTTTCAAGCGTAGGAACGATTTGTTGATTGTTGGCAAATGTTTATGAAATATTTGTACTAAGTTTTATGCCCCGCAACAGGTGGTTATGCTCCGGATCATGCTTAGTACATTTTCTTCTTCGATGAAAGCAAGTGAATGTAGCGGTGGTTGCTACCGTTTTGACTTGTTGTTTCATCGCCTACACTCTAATATTCAGAATCATCGAATTCTTTCGTAATTGAACTCTATGGGATGCTTTACTTGATTGTATTATATTGATGCTTAATCATATATTGATGATGATGATGATTCGAGTATGACCCACGAGATTAATTCACACTCCTGAAGGTGAATGAAGTATTATTTGAGGTTTGTATTGTATCTGAAGGTAAACGAAGTATTGTTTGAGGTTTGTATTGTATTTGAAGGAAGTGAATTATATTGATAAATGCAGCATGCCATATACATTGCATGATTCACTTGCATCTGAAGTTTTGTCGTGACCTATGGTCCGACCGTACCGGTACAACTTAGCATCGTACGTTACCCGAGGAGGGGTACGATGCGGCTTCATACCCTTAGAGGTATGAAGGCAGAGGACATATGTATTGCATTCATATGCATTCATTGAAGTGATATTTGCAGATGGTGTGGTTTTATACTCTAAGAGATATGAAGGCAGAGGACTTACACATTGCATTCCTATGCATACATTGAAGTGATATTTGCAGGTATTGTTGATGCAGGGAAGTGTTATACAACCTATTGTGGTCGTTCGAGGAAATGAGATGGCATTGGTTATTTTGGGACTATTGAGTTCTATATCTACAAGTATTTCTGATCTCAATTGTGATCCCTTTTAAAATGTTGATTAATTCAATTCTTTTGGTTTAAATATCTCATCAGAATATTTTACTTGCTGAGATGTTTCATCTCACTCTTGCATTACTCAATGCAGGTACTTAATTCATGTTGGGAATGAGGGAAGTAGCAGCACGTCCACCTTCACTCTCATAATAACGCTGCCCAGGCACAACCATGATTTAATTAGAAACTTCTTGTCAAGGATGTTTGTTTTTAACTAGTCGTGCACACTAGTTAATTCAGTTTATGTCGTTATGGTTATCTTCCCATTGCTAGCAGATTATTAATGTCTAGTATGTTTTCTTATCATGATATCTGTTTATACTCTGTTGCTTCCACGTTTATGCAAATTTCCAAAGGAGATGCTGTCGAAATTTTATATATGAATGTTAGTTGTGTAGTTTAGTAGCATTTCAGGGTGTTGGTGGATCCTGGGGTGTTACACTGCAGCTCGTGACGGTGATGATCCAGGTCTGACATGGTGAAGCGGTGGCTCCTCTCCAATATGGTCAAGGAGTTGCTAGCATCACGGTATAGCCTGTCCAGATTGTCGCGGGAGGCAACAAGTGCTCATTTTTCCTCCTACAAACATTAAGCAACATTCAGCACCAATGCAACAACAACAAAGCAGGGTTAGTCAAGGAAATTTACCTCATGCGCTATCTTCTCAGAGTCAAGTTGAGCGTTAAGAGAGGAATTCAAAGAATGAGCACCATCCAGAAAGGCAGATGTCTGGGCTAGGTCGGACTGACTCTGAGAATACTTCTCCTCAAGGTCAGAGCACCGTTGGGCCATATCCGACAACGCAGCTGAAAGGGAAAGCAGGACTAAGAACAAGTTGATCAATAAAAACAACTAGGAAAGCTGTAAGATCACTAACCAGCGTTCGATGCCTTCAAGTCATCGATCTGTTTCTAGAGCATCAATGGGTTCCACTACATTAGAGACAGGGCTTGTTCAGGAACAGTGGCACCACATGATTTTAGCTGGGCAGATATTCCTTCAACAAAAGACTGTGATCATAGACAGATAAGCAAAAGAAAGATAATTCGCTAATATGAACAATGTAGAGCAAGAAACCAACTCACCTGAAGATTGGAGAGGAACAGTGGTAGACCCAGGGCAGGAGGAACTGAGTCATGGCTCAACGAGGGAAGGTCAATAGGAACGATCTGAAGAGCACTATCAGGGGTGACCTCAGCCCCACCAGCAGATAGCAGACTCCTTGCATCTAGATCACTGACCTCTAAGGCGACTTGTCCGGTTAAAACCATGGAAGCACGTACCATCGTCACCCCATTGGACCGAGGTGGGGACAACCCAACGTGGACGTCCATGGAGGCGCGGGAAAGAGAGCCCACCTAAACATCCTCGAGGGCTAGGTCGTAGCTTGCACTACCCACAAGAGCTGGATCACTACCAGCAACATCCTCGGGGGCTGGGTCATAGCTTGCACTACCCACAAGAGCTGGATCACTACTAGCAACACCCTCGTGGGTGGGTAACTGCCAGCACCACCCTTGGGGGCTAGGTCTTCTGCAGTAGCCACCTCTAAGGCTGAGGGCTCCTCGGCCACCTCCATGGGAATCAGGTGACTTAGACCAGCATCTCGGCATGGAAGACTGCCCTCCAAAGTCGATGATGCATGAGACACCTCTCGGGTTACCTCTTGCCCGGCGGAATCAAGCAAGGAAAGCCCACCTTTCGGGACCTCTGAACAGACGGCCGGGATATCATCTGCAGGTGGCTCTGATAACATGTCTTCGGGGACGACTTCCTCCAGTACTTGATCAAAGTCCGATATCGAAAGTCCCTAAAGACTGACAAGGGCCGATAGAGCTAGAGTAGGGATGTCGCTACTCCCCTCGCTTCCTCTATAGTGCCGGATGTTCTTGTGAATTAGCGGGACTTCTTCTTCATCCTCTTCATCATCATAAAGCATGCATCCAACAGCCTGTGCACGATCACAACCCTTGGCACCAACCTTAGGTATGGCCCCTGTCGAGACATCATCAGGAACTGGTGCGGAAGGGTCGGCATCCTGACCCAAGCACGATAGTCGCCGAAGCCACCTCTTCTTCTTCTTCTCCTCGATAGGTGCAGTTGGGTGCTTCACTCAGCGTGAACGCTTTTGGGCGGGCACCTTTGGGCTTCTAAATTTCTACCTCTTCACCAAATTCCTGCCCAGTCGTGATGGTCATTGGCTCGGTGCGGGTAGAGTCGGATGATTCCCCTGCCAGCAGGCTAAGCACAGCATCTATCTCAGCGTCATCAGTACTGGCTGGCATCTCGAAGTGAGTCTACCTCTCATCTTTGGGAAGGCTCTGAAGTGGAGAGATCAAGGCTTCGATATCCGCAGGAGAGGGTCGCACTCTATGACCCGGGCAATCGTCACGAGCAGGAGGGTTGGATACAAACTCAAAAAATGGCCTATGTGGCGGCAGTTTCCACGCAGAATAGGCCACAGGAGCACCAGCATTCGAGACTCTGCCTCTCAGGATCATGTCTAGTCGACTCACCAGATCTCCAATGGGGATTCTTCTGTTCGTGACACGAGTGGAGTCGTTGACACCACTGTACAAATAAGCAGGGTAAGCCCTATCCTTTAAGGGCTGAATGTTCTTGAAAATGAAATTAGCAACAACAACTTCAGCAGTCAGACCTCTATCCTTCAGCAAGCAGACCTCAGCAAGCAGCACTTTAGCTTCTGTTATCTCCGAAAGGGTCAGAGATTCTATCCAGCTTGGTGTGCGGACGTCTGGCTGCCTCCCTGACCGAGGGGGGAGGGACTTGTAGTGGTTCTCCACAATGAACCACTCAAGGTGCCATCCCTTAATGCTGTCCTTGAGAGGAATGTTGAGGTACTCTGTTTTCCTCCCCGGCAAAGTTCTAGACTCACACCGCCAACAAGCTGGTGCTGTCCCCCGGCCATCCTAGGCCGACAGTGATAAAGATATTTCTAGAGACCAAAATGGGGAAGAATCCCGAGAAAGACCTCACACAGATGAACGAAAATGGAAATTTGAAGAATGGAATTGGGGTTTAGATGCGTTAAATTCAGTTCATAGAAATCAAGAAGACCACGGAAAAAGGGAGAGATGGGAAGAGCAAGTCCACTGATGAGGAAAGGGACGTACACGACAGATTCATGAGTATCTTCTGTCGGAACGGTGATGCCATGGCAAATATGCCAAGAGTAGAGCTCTTTCAGAAGCAAAACCCCAACATCAACGAGGTGAAGGAGGTCGGATTCTGAAATGATGGACATATGGTTACCCGCGAAGGGCATCTAGCTGTTGGGGTCAATAGGAGGGATGATTGCCGCAACGGAGCTCTGCCTCTTCCTCTTCGGCGCCATCGCAGTCTTGTCGACGGAACGAGCAGGATGGAGATCTCATGGAAGCAGAGGAGTAGTTCGAGGCGGAAAAGTGGAGTTAGGGCTCAGAAATCAAAAACGCACGTCAGCGCGAGTATAAATGGGGTTTTCCCGGATCAGGCGCTATTCCTAAAAAGCACCAAGTCACTACTCAGGAAAGCAAAGTATCAAGCATTACTCGACGGTTACTTCTAAAACACAGGCAGTGTCAGACATCACTCGACGGTTACCTCTAAAGCGCCGGCAGTATCAAGCATCACTCGGCGGTTACCTCTAAAACTTCAGTAGTGTCAAGCATTACTCGGCGGTTACCTCTAAAGCGCCAGCGGTACCGGGCATCATTCGGCGGTTGCCTCTAAAATACTAGCAACAGCAAGCATACAGACAAACTATCAAACATGTAAACAGGAAAAGCAGCAAAAGACAACAACCACTCGGAGCAACTAAAAGTTCTTCATTAAACATTGAAGGGGGTTTTCATAAACTCAAAAGCCAACTCATTATGAGCTAGCCTTTTTCTCTTTTTTACTACATTACATTACCCTACATTACATTACCCTACATTACATTACTACACTACTTACACTACACTATACTACTAGACTACCACTACATTATTCTACTTCTACTACTACTAATTATCTATACTAATATTTAGACCAGTGGCGCTTTGCCAACGGCCTTGCCGCGGCCGCCGCTACCCTTGCCACCACCGTCGCCACCGTTGTCGTTGCCGCCGCCGCCCTTGCCGCCGCTGTCACCGCCATCACCACTGTCGTCGCCTTCGTCGTCGCCGTCGTTGTCGCTCCCTTCCTCAGACGAGTCAGAAGAGTTCTCCTGGTCCGAGGAGACCTCCAACTCATCCGAGCCCTCGAGCCCTGCGCGCTCGACGGACCAGATGTACGTCCACACCTCGGTAGCTATCCCCTGAGAGTTGTCCGAGTCATCGGACGACAATGGGGGGAAGCATAGACCGGCAACCCCTTGGACTAAGAGGAAACCTCCTCCTCCGAGTACTCAGAGTCGCCGAAGTCCTCCGAGGGAGGACTTGGTTCACGCTTCCGCTTGTCGCCTGAGCAACGGGCGAACCTCGACCCTTTTTGTCCTTGCCCATGGTCAGATGGAGGATAAGAGAGAGTTAGAAGAAAAGCAACAGATGATCGAAGGATTAGTGAAGAGAACAATAGTGCAAGCAGGCTATTTATAGAGGCCGGGAGTGACCGTCCACTTCCTACCATGCTCGTCGAACAGTCGCAAGTATTCAATAAGCAATTCAAGCTGCCTAAAAACGAGTCAGGCAACAGGCGTCGCTTCGCGTAACATGACACCATTTGGACCAAGGTCAACTTCTCGGATGACATGATTACACCCTGCAGTCACATTAAGTTACTACTCTAGGACAGTGTGCTGAACACTCCGAGTACCAAGACGCCCCTTGGTCACACCCATTGGGGGGGTAGCCAAGAATTGTCAAAAGATTTTCTGAAGAGGTCATATCCATACAGTATACATAATGAATGTATTGAGACTGAAGGAAGAGATTGGTAGAGATCGACGGAAATTCAAATATAGCTACTGAACTGCAAGTCTAGTCAGCAGAAGCATTGAAGCGCAGAGCAGAGTGAAGACCAACCAAGAGCCATCTACCAAACGTCCAATCTGTCACCGATCAAATAAATTGCAGACCTAACAAGGAGTGGGCATACAATATTGTTTGAATTTGCAAGAACGTGAGATGAAGACGAAATGCTGATTTCTAAAGCATAAGATGAAGATCTTTGAGTGGATTATTTTCAAAAATCCACTCAAAGCTCGAGGGCTACACCCATTGGGTGCACCTCCAGTGCGCCCAATAGATTTTTAATCCCAGGAGAAAGGATGCTGATTTCTAAAGCACAAGCTAATGACAGAATGCTGATTTCTAAGGCACGAAGTGAAAACCTTTGAGTGTTTTTTTAAAAAACCTACTCAAAGTTCCAAATGATGACTTCCAAAGCATGGCACGATGACAAGACATTGATCTCCACGATACTGAACGAGGGCCTTTGAGAAGACTGTTTTTACTGAAGTCACTTAAAGTTCAGAAGTAACGCTCAGTAGGTGCACCTTCGGTGCGCCCATCACCAGAATGGAAGTCAAGCCACAAATTCGCGAGAGGCTTTGGGCTGATTATTTCAAAATCAACTCAAAGATTAGGGGCTTGTGAGGGACAAATATCCCCCAGGTCCACTAGAAGGCAAGAAGGCCTCGCGAGAGGCTCTGGGCCTATTATGTTGCAGGGCCATCCCTTCGTGGGCCAGGGGAGAACTGCTGGTGGAATGGGTCGACGTGAGAAAAAAGCAAACTCAGCCCCAAGCGGCTTGGTGGATTTAGGCGCTTGCCGTAGCGCCGATCCAACTTTCCTGCGTAGTGCGGCCTTGAATATCGGAGCAAACTAGGGATAGGTTGGCAAGATTATAGGAAGATAAGAGTTGGTTCACTATTGTTTAGGTACTCATCATCATCCTATACGCGTGTAGTGCCCCACGGTTGATTATATAAGGCCTAGGGGGTACCCCATCATTTTCATCGACCACACGACCATCTACTCAACTCATTAGCCTCTCTCCATACCGGAGACTCCTCTTGTAACCTACCACATAAAAATCCCCACCAGGACGTAGGGTGTTACGCATCCCAAAGCGGCCCGAACTTGTAGAAAATCGCCTATCGTCTCTCATGCATCTCGCACGAATCATTGAGTTACAGTCAACAACACCGTCATACCCAAAAGCACTATGAGGGGCAACCCCAGGTGTGTGGTCAGGCTCCAAACGCCGACAGCTGGCGCGCCAGGTAGGGGGTGTGTCATTGATCCAAGCTAGCTCAATGACCGTCACTTCCCAGTGCAAGATCGCTCTTCGCCCTGGATCCGTGTTCTGCTTCGAGACCATCTCGTCCGTAGCAGACGAGAATAGAATTCTGCGCCGCATAGCAGATCCACCGGGGAAGAAGTCTTCCTTGAGAATTCTCAAGGAAGCCGGAACAAGACAACAGATAGCACAACCTCCTGTGCCCCAGATGAAGACTACCTCCTGCAAGTCGAGAGCCAGGAATTCACTTGCCTGAAGAACCCCGTTGTCCACTTCGCCCACAAAGGAGTGGACACGGATCACAGAAAGAAAGAAGCAAGCGTTCCTGAAAGAAGGACGGAAGCCCGTCAAGCTATCCTTCCGACACCTTCGCCCTCAAAGAAGGACAGAAAGGAATTCACCACTGCAGCAACTCCTTTCTACCCCATCGTCCTCTTCATCGGGGGAATATTAGAGTCATCTCCCATCTCCAACGACGAGCCAACCATGGCAGGGGAAGAACCTCCCCAGCGAGAAGCTCGGTGACGGAGGTACAGACGCTGGAATATTCGGTGACATCACGAAGCCGGGGAGCGGGACCCAGCATAGCCCATATCCCAAGACGAAGTCTCGGAAGTGGGAGAAACTCCTGATGAACGGGTCTTCAGAGAAAGGAGGAATTCTCGCCGACGTGATCGCCGACAAGCTCAAGACCGAGATCGAGAGCAAGCTGAGCAGGGTGCGAGGTTACGCCGAGAGAACCCTCTCTTCACTCGAAACCTAAACCCTGACTTTGCTCGTGCAATGGACACGCCGAGTGAAGTAGGAGGAGTGTTGGCTTAGACAGCTGATGGCCTTCCATGGACTCCGAATGCTGAAGGCTATTAGCGGCTACTCACTCGGGCAGCTAATCACCTTCTACCCCTCGCTCATCCCCCGGGCGACCTACGACATGCCATCAACAGTCGGCGAGTAGAAGAGACAAACAAGTAATGCTCACAAAAATTAGCTAATCATGAGCGAGTAGTTACTCCCTTGCTGATGTCACCCAGAATCTAATCAACGGGGTGATTTCTTTGGATCATCGTTAGGACTTGGGTTGGAGGGGCCCATGATGCTTCTTCTTCCATAACATGTTCTTCCTGCGCTCCCCCTTGATCCTGCCCCTCTTCTTGAGGTACCTGTTCATCGTCTTGAGTTGGGGGATGCACCATTGTAGAGGAAGAGGGTTGATCTTGTTTCTGTAGTTCCTGTGGTCGCACATCTCCTATCGCCATAGTTCGCATTGCGGCCGTCGGAACCTCATCTATATCATCAAGATCAACTTGCTCTCTTGGAGAGCCATCAGTCTTATCAAATACAATGTCGCAAGAGACTTCAACTAATCCTGATGATTTGTTGAAGACCCTATACGCCTTTCTATTTGAGTCATATCCTAGTAAAAACCCTTGTACTGCCTTGGGAGCAAATTTCGAATGTCTACCTTTCTTTACTAGAATGTAGCATTTGCTCCCAAATACACGGAAATAAGAAACATTGGGTTTGTTACCAGTTAGGAGTTCGTAGGAGGTCTTGGTGAGGAGACGGTGCAGATAGAGCTGGTTTATGGCATGGCAGGTTGTGTTCACAGCTTCCGACTAAAACCGCTCAGGCGTCTTGTATTCTCTAAGCATCGTTCTCGCCATGTTGATTAGCGTCCCGTTCTTCCTTTCTACCACACCATTTTGCTGTGGTGTTTAGGGAGCGGAGAACTTGTGCTTGATTCCTTCCTCCTCAAGATACTCTTCAACTTGTAAATTCTTGAACTCGGACCCATTGTCGCTTCTTATCTTCTTCACCTTTAGCTCAAACTCATTTTGAGCTCTCCTTAAGAAGCGCTTTAGGGTTCCTTGGGTTTCAGATTTGTCCTACAAAAAGAATACCCAAGTGAAGCGGGAAAAATCATCAACTATCACAAGACCATACTTACTTCCCCCGATGATGAGATAGGCAACAGGGCCGAAGAGATCCATGTGAAGGAGTTCCGATGGTGTCGGTGTTTCGGACCCGGGGGGCCCTCAGCTGGACCGACTAGTGAATTTTAGTGCCACGTGCCCCTGTCCAGATGGGTTGATGCAAGATGGAACACAAGCGAAGGGATGAGGCTTATATTATCTTGCATCAGGGGTGCTTGCAGTAGGGGTTACAAGCATCGCGAGGGAGAGCGAGAGCGAGAGAGAGAGAGAGAAAGAGAGGGTTCAGCCTTGAGGTGAGCTGTCTGAGTCTGCCTCTACCGCGTCTCTCCTACCCTACCTACCTCTGCTCGCCTGTTCGTACGTCGCACGTTCGTACGTTTCATCTCTCCCTCTCCTCTCCTTTGGAAGGCTCTGGACATCCCCTTTTATAGATACAAGGAGATGCCCAGCTATACAATGGGGGTGTAGCTATATGCTAGCATGGCTGGCGGAGGAGTGCTTGGAGCCCTGTACATGTACTAACGTGACCGTTGGAGAAGTGCCTTGAGTCCTGTAGAAGCATAGCTGGCGGTGTGGCATGAACCCTGCTGACGTTTCCTTGCTTTCGTAGGGGGTTGAGAGCAACCAACGTCATGGGCGCACGCGGGGAACCATCATTACCTGTTGCCGGAGTAACTTAGATGAGACACCGGTCTTGTTCCTTCGTAGCCTGAGGCGGCTAGCTAGGGGTAGGGTAATGATGGATCCCCAGTAGCGTAGTTGATCCGAGGGCGAGGCGGCGACTCCCCCGAGGCCGAGGCTGAGGTCGGGCGAGGCGGAGTCCTTCTCCCGAGGCCGAGGCTGAGGCCGAGGTCGGGGTCAGTCGAGGCGGAGACCTTCTCCCAAGACCGAAGCTGAGGCCGAGGACTGGGGTCGAGCGAGGCAGAGCTCCCTGTTGCGCTCGAGGCCGAACTCGGGAAAGACCATGACTGTTGTTAGTCTTTCCCTGGTGGCTGGCACAGTTGCCGGAGCGGGGTGAACAACGCTGTTCTCCTGTCAGAACAGTCAGTAAAGGGGTGGAGTGACTGTGGTCACTTCGACCTTGCCGACTGAGGCGCGCGTGTTAGGATAAGGTGTCAGGCGATCCCCGCATTGAATGCGCATGCGATACGGTCGGTTGGTAAGGTGATTCAGCCGAGGTCGCTACACGACAAAGTTCGCCCGAGCTTAGCCTTGGGTGAGACGGGGGTGCGTCTATTGACAGAGGGGACCCTCGAGCGAGGCGTGAATTCGTCCGGGACTACGGTCCTTGCCCGAGGCTAGGCTCGGATGAGGTCGCGTCCCTTGGTAGACGAGTCCTTGACTTGAACTGCGCTTCATCAACCATGTATGGTTTGTTCTGAAGGTGTTTTTCGGCCAGGTTAAGGAGCATTGGGGGTACCCCTAATTACGGTCCTCGACAGTAGCCCCCGAGCCTCGAAGGGAGTGTAAGTACTCGCTTGGAGGTTCTGCTGGATTTTTTGCAAGGGGACTGGCCCTTCTCGGTTGTATTTTGTTTTGGTGGGTGCACGCGAGCGCACCCGCCGGGTGTAGCCCCCGAGGCCTCGGAGGAGTGGTTTGACTCCTCTGAGGTCTTAATCCTTTTTGTGATGCCTCGGTCAGCCTTGTTGTTCCCTCATGCGGCCTGGCCGCAGCCCGGGTGCATGGTCAGGCTCCGAGTTTTGAGCTGGTTGGTTGACATGGTCAACAGTTTGGCCATAGCCTGGCGCGAGAGCAGCCCTCGAGCCTCTGCATGGAGCGAGAGGACGATCAAGGACCGTCTCGACTTTTATCGTACGCCCCTTCGTCGCCTCTCCACGAGGAGGATGGGGGGAAAGCGCCATGTTACCCTCGGAGGGCACCGAACATGGTGTTTCCAATGAGTCGCTAGCGCGTGATCCGAGTGGACGCCCGAGCCTCGTTCGATAAGGGTCGGCTAGTGGCCCAGAGGCGCGCTCCAAAAGTACCTTCGGGTGATTTGCTGGACCCAGACCCATTTGATAGGGTCCGAGGGCTCGGTGCCTCCCTCCGGTGGGATTCCATTACAAATCGTTCCCGCTGGTCTCGGAAGTGTCCTAGGGTACCTCGAGAGCGTAGCCCGAGCCTCGGCCATATAACGGACGTACCCAGGGTCATCCCTGACTCTGCGTGCTCTGGGGCGGCTGTCGAACCCTTCCGAGGGGCCAGCCTTCGAACCCCTGATCAGTAAAGGGCTCGGAGCCCAAGTGCTCTGGGGCGGTTGCCGAACCCCGAAGGGCGCTACCTTCGAACCCTTGATCAGTAGGAGGGCTCAGGGCCCGTTTCCTTTGCTGAGAAGGATCCTTTTCGAAATATCCCCTTTCTCGGTCCCTATGGCAAGAGAGAGAGAGAGGAAAAGGAAAAGGATATGAATTTAAATAATGTGGCGCACCTTTTTTGACGCGGTCATCATGACGGAGGTGAAACGACGCCTGCTTCGCGACTTTGTTTTTGTCTCCATTCTTCTCCTTGCGTCTGAAGAATGTTCTCCTGCTATCTGCAGGGTTCGAGACGGCTCTTAACGAGTCCGTCAAGAATTGCAAGGCGCTCGCCCAGGCGGCTGAGTACAAGGAGGCCGACCGTGTGGCCATGTCTGAGGCCATCTTGGCTTTCTGCCAGGCCTTTGGCCTCGACGACGTCCCCTCGGGTAGCTCCCCCCAGAGTCACCTGGCGCTGCACCATGGCGTTTGGCGGGCCTTCGCCGTACTCGCCTCCCACTACGACGTGGATCTGGAGCGGGTCAGCGAGGGGTACTGCTTACCCGATGAAGAGGAGGCTGCCTTAGCTGAGGTCCATAGGCTTGACGCGGCTGTCGAGGGCCCAAGCGCGGCGCTGGCTTCCTCCTTTGAGGTGGAGATCCTTCCGCTCGTATCAGCGTCTGAGGCCAGGCCAGATCCTGCCGAGGGTGGAAACGACGCCGAGGGTGCTGTTCCTCCCCTTGCCGATGTCTGAGCCTGCAGGAACAGTTTGTTCTAAGTATGCGTATGTTTTTTGCGGCCGCTGAGGCCTAAACATTTTAATTGTCGGATTATAAAGCTGCGTTTTCTTTCCTCTTGTTTCGTGCATTAGGACTTATTCGGTAGCAGAATCGCTTATCCGAGCATGAGTTACTTTTCGCGGAAGGTGATGAGTGAGGTATCCGTATCCCGGAGGCGTAGGAGTCCCTCGGCTCGGTTGGCCTTGCCGCTTACGTGTTCTCTCGTTGTTTTTAGGATTCCGTTATCGATATAGTCGGAAAGCACGAAAAGTCGTTTTGGTAGAAAAGTTTTCGAGCGTTAAGACTTGTTCGGTAGCAGAATCGCTTATCTGAGCGTGAGCTACCTTTCGCGGAAGGTGATGAGTGAGGTATCCATATCCCAGAGGCGTAGGAGTCCCTCGGCTCGGTCGGCCTTGCCGTTCAAGGTCTCTCGCGTCGTTTTTAGGATTCCGCTATCGACGCAGTCGAAATGCACGAAAGACGATCTAGTAAAAGACTTTTTCGAGGAAAATTTTGACGCAGAGGGGGTTCTCCCTTCTAGCCCCCGAGGGAGGGTCGGTTTTTGCTGAGGCAAGGCCGATCCTCCCTTGACAGCTAGACTTTATTTATGCATGTAAAGAAAAGCGAGATACATGAACGACTTGAAACATTTTAAGGGTAAAAGCGACATAGCTGTTCGATGTTCCAAGCGTTGCTATAGACCTCGCCTTGACGTTGGCCAGCTTGTATGTCCTGGGCTTCAAAATCTTGGCGATGATGAACGACCCTTCCTAGGGAGGAGTAAGCTTGTGGTGCCCTTGGTCGTCTTGTCGTAGCCGAAGCACCAAGTCTCCTACTTGGAAGTCTCGGGGCTGAACCCTTCGGGCGTGGTAGCATCGCAGAGACTGCTGATACCGCGCCGAGTGTAGTGAGGCCACGTCCCGAGCCTCTTCCAGCTGGTCCAATGAATCCTCTCGGCTGGTCTGGTTGCTTTTGGTCGTCGTAAGCCTTTGTCCTCGGGGAACCATATTCCAAATCCGTGGGTAAGATGGCCTCGGCCCCATAGACTAGGAAAAACAGTGAGAAACCCGTGGCTCGGCTTGGTGTCATCCTCAGACTCCAAACCACCGAGGGCAGCTCTTTTATCCACCGCTTGCCAAACTTGTTGAGGTCGTTGTAGATCCTCGGTTTTAGTCCATGCAAAATCATACCGTTGGCGGGCTCCACCTGCCCATTTGTCATTGGGTGAGCTACGGCGGCCCAGTCCACACGGATGTGGTGGTCCTCGCAGAAGTCCAGGAACTTTTTCCCAGTGAACTGCGTGCCGTTGTCGGTGATGATTGAGTTTGGGACCCCAAAGCGGTGGATGATATTTGTGAAGAATGCCACCGCCTGCTCGGACCTGATGCTGGTTAAGGGTCGAACTTCGATCCACTTGGAGAATTTGTCGGTGGCGACCAGCAGGTGCGTGAAGCCCCCGGGTGCCTTCTGCATGGGACCGACGAGGTCCAGACCCCACACGGCAAACAACCAAGTGATCGGTATTGTCTGCAGGGCTTGAGCGGGCAGGTGCGTCTGTCTCGCGTAGAATTGACACCCTCGGCAGGAGCGTACAATTCAAGTGGCGTCGGCCACTGTGGTCGGCCAGTAGAAACCTTGTCGGAAGGCGTTTCCTACGAGGGTCCGAGGCGCCGCATGGTGACCGCAAGCCCCCGAGTGTATTTCTTGTAACAGCCCCTGTCCTTGGGTGACGGATATGCATTGTTGGAGAATGCCTGAGGGGCTGCGGTGGTACAACTCCTTTTCATCACCCAGCAAAACAAACGACTTGGCGCGCTGAGCCAATCGCCGAGCTTCGGCCTTGTCGAGGGGCAGCTCTCCTTAGAGGAGATATTCTAGGTACGGGGCTGCCAGTTCAGGACCGGTGTGACCCCATTCTGCTCCACCTCGACACGCAGGGCCTCACCCTCAGCGGCCGAGGGTACCTCGGGCTGGGCCGAGGTCTCCTCGGGCTCGGGCACGTCGTCAAGTTTGACGAATGGTTGATATATGTCCCTGGAGAAGATGTCCGGGGGAACCGTCGTTCACTCTGAGGCTATCTTAGCCAGCTCATCTGCTGTCTCGTTGTACCGCCGAGCAACATGGTTGAGTTCTAGCCCATAGAACTTGTCTTCCAAGCGCCGAACTTCGTTGCAGTAGGCCTCCATTTTCCGATCACGGCAGTGGGAGTTCTTCATGACTTGGTCAATAACAAGCTGCGAGTCGCCACGAGCGTCGAGGCACCGAACCCCTAGCTCGACGGCGATGCGCAACCCATTAACCAAAGCCTCATACTCGGCCACGTTGTTTGACGCCGGAAAATGGAGGCACAGCACGTAGCGCACATGTTTCCCGAGGGGTGAGATGAAGAGCAAGCCAGCACCTGCTCCTGTTTTCATAAGTGACCCATCGAAGTACATGGTCCAAGGTTCGGGCAGTATTGGAGCTGTCGGCAATTGGGTGTTGACCCATTCAGCCAGAAAGTCTGCCAAGACTTGAGATTTCATGGCCTTCCGAGGAGCGAATGAAAGTGTTTTGCCCATGAGTTCCACTGCCCATTTTGCTATCTGTCGGCGTTTCAAGACCGGGGGGTCCCTGAGCCGACGAGTGAAGTGACGCTACGTGCCCCAGCCCAGATGGGTCGACGCGAGGCCGAGCGCGAAGGGGGGAAGTGAGGTGGCCGGAGATGGGCGTGAGAGAGGTGGAAATCCCGCGGCCTTCGTGTTCGTCCCGCGCCCAGGTCGGGTGCGCTTGCAGTAGGGGGTTACAAGCGTCCACACGGGGGAAGGAGCGAGTGGCCTCACGCGAGCGCCCGTCTCGTCCTCGTCCCCGCGCGGCCAACCCTCTCTAAGAGGGCCCTAGTCCTTCCTTTTATAGGCGTAAGGAGAGGATCCAGGTGTACAATGGGGGGTGTAGCAGAGTGCTACGTGTCTAGCAGAGGGGAGCTAGCGCCCTAAGTACACGCCATCGTGGTGGCCAGAGAGATTTTGGCGCCCGGTTTGTGTGATGTCGTGGCCGTCGGAGGAGCGCTGGAGCCTGGCGGAGGGACAGCTGTCGGGGCCGTTGAGTCCTTGCTGACGTCCTCTTGCTTCCGTAAGGGGGCCGAGAGCCGCCATCGTCAGGGAGCGTGCGGGGCGCCATCATCGTCTATCTGGCGGAGCGAGCCAGATGGGACGCCGGTCTTGTTCCTCGTAGCCTGAGTCAGCTTGGAGTAGGGTAATGATGGCGCCTCCTGTTGACGTGGCTGGTCCGCGCCCTAGGTTGGGCGATGTGGAGGCTCCTCCGAGGTCGAGGTCGAGTCCGTCTTCCGTGGCCGAGGCCGAGTCCGAGCCCCTAGGTCGGGTGAGGCGGAGGCTGTTGGCTGAGGCCAAGGCGGAATTTGAGTCCTGGGGTCGGGCGAAGCGGAGTTCGTCGTCTTCTGGGGCTGAGCCCAAGTCTGAGCCCTGGGTCGGGCGGAGCGGAGTTCGCCGTCTTCCGGGGCTTTGCCCGAGTCCGAGCCCTGGGTCGGGCGGAGCGGAGTTCGCCGTCTTCTGGGGCTTAGCCCGAGTCCGAGCCCTGGGTCGGGCGGAGCGGAGTTCGCCGTCTTCCAGGGCTTAGCCCGAGTCCAAGCCCTGGGTCGGGCGGAGCGGAGTTTCCTATGGTGTGCGGCCGGGCCTGACTGCCTGTCAGCCTCACTCTGTCAAGCGGCACCGCAGTCGGAGCGGCGCAGGCAGCGCTGTCTTTCTGTCAGACCGGTCAGTGGAGCGGTGAAGTGACAGCGGTCACTTCGGCTCTGTCAGCTGAGGGGCGCGCGTCAGGATAAAGGTGTGAGGCCACCTTTGCATTAAATGCTCCTGCGATTTGGTCGGGGTTGTTTCTCGGTGAAGACAGGGCCTTCGGGCGAGCCGGGAACGTGTTCGCCGCTGGAGGGGGGCCTCGGGCGAGGCGGAGATCCTCCGGGGTCGGCTGCCCTTGTCCGAGGCTAGGCTCGGGCGAGGCGTGATCGAGTCCCTTGAATGGACTGATCCCTGACTTGGTCGCACCCATCAGGCCTTTGCAGCTTTATGCTGATGGGGGTTACCAGCTGAGAATTAGGAGCCTTGAGGGTACCCCTAATTATGGTCCCCGACACTATCCTACCCAAGGCCTCTCGGCACTGGATGATCTCTCCCAGGGGGAAGGATGACACCACAGTCACCAGATGAGACTCGAAGTAGCGTCACAACTTTCGCTGAGTCAGAATTACTACGTACAGTAGCTTCTGGATTTGTGGGTAGCGGATCTTGGTCTCGGATAGCACCTCGCTGATGAAGTAGACCGGCCTCTGGATGAGCAGTGCATGCCCTTCTTCTTGTCTCTCGACTACGATCGTGGCGCTGACCATCTGCGTGGTTGCGGCTACGTAGACCAAGAGGGCTTCTCCCTCAGCGGGGGGCACCAAGATGGGCGCGTTAGTAAGGAGTACCTTTAAGTTTCCGAGGGCTTCCTCGGCCTCGGGAGTCCAAGTGAAGCGCTCGGCCTTCCTTAAGAGGCGGTACAAGGGCAACCCTTTCTTGCCGAGGCGCGAGATGAAGCGGCTCAGAGCCGCAAGGCATCCCGTGACCCTTTGTACTCCTTTCAAATCTTTGATTGGCCCCATGTTGGTGATGGCCGCGATTTTCTCTGGGTTGGCCTCGATGCCTCGTTCGGAGACGATGAACCCTAGGAGCATGCCTCGGGGGACTCCGAAGACACACTTCTCAGGGTTGAGTTTTACGCCCTTTGCGCGCAGGCACCCGAAAGTTGCTTCGAGGTCGGAGAGGAGGTCGAAGGCTTTCCTTGTCTTGACAACGATGTCATCGACATAAGCCTCGACCGTTCTGCCGATGTGTTCTCCGAACACATGGTTCATGCACCTTTGGTAGGTGGCACCTGCATTCCTTAAGCCAAATGGCATTGTAGTATAATAATACATGCCAAAAGGCGTGATAAAAGAAGTCGCGAGCTGGTCGGACTCTTTCATCTTGATTTGATGATAACCTGAATAGGCGTCGAGGAAAGATAGGGTTTCACACCCAGCAGTGGAGTCCACAATTTGATCGATGCGAGGCAGAGGGTAGGGAACCTTTGGACATGCTTTGTTTAAACTAGTGTAGTCTACGCACATCCTCCATTTCCCACCTTTTTTCTTTACAAGCACAGGGTTAGCTAACCATTCGGGATGGAATACCTGTTTGATGAACCCTGCAGCCATCAGCTTGTGGACCTCCTCGCCTATGGCCCAGCGCTTTTCTTCATCAAAACGGCGCAGGGACTGCTTCACGGGTCGGGCACCAGCTCGGATGTCCAGTGATTGCTCGGCGACATCCCTCGGTATGCCCGGCATGTCCGAGGGACTCCACGCAAAAACTTCAGCGTTTGTGCGAAGAAAGTCGACGAGCACTGCTTCCTATTTGGGGTCGAGCTCGGAGCGGATCCTGACTTTCTTGCCGGCGTCGTTGCTGGGGTCGAGAGGGACAGACTTAACTGCCTCGGCCGGCTCGAAGTTGCCGACGTGCCGCTTCGTGTCGGGCGCCTCTTTGGAGAGGCAATCCAGGTCGGCGATAAGGGCTTCGGACTCGGCGAGGGCTTCGGCGTACTCCACGCATTCCACGTCGCACTCGTAAGCGTGGCGGTACGTGGGTCCGACAGTGATGACTCCCTTGGGGCCGGGCATTTTGAGCTTGAGGTAAGTGTAGTTGGGGATGGCCATGAACTTGGCATAGCACGGTCTTCCCAGCACCGCGTGATAGGTCCCTCGGAACCCAACTACCTCGAAGGTGAGGGTTTCCTTTCAGAAGTTGGAGGGAGTTCTGAAGCAGATGGGCAAGTCAATCTGTTCGTGGGGTAGGATATGCTTTCCGGGTGCAACCCCGTGGAAGGGTGCTGCACCAGGCCGGACCTCGGACCGATCAACCCCCAAGAGCTCCAGGGTCTCAGCGTAGATGATGCTGAGACTGCTGCCTCCATCCATGAGGACCTTGGAGAGCCTAACGTTGCCGATGATTGGGTCGACGATGAGCGGGTACCTTCCTAGGCTCGGCACGTAGTCGGGGTGGTCGCCTTTGTCGAAGGTGATGGGCTTGTCGGACCAGTCTAGATAGACTGGCGCCGCTACCTTCACCTAGCAGATCATGAAGCAGTTGTGGACCTCCGGGAACTCCTCTTCCTTGTCACCCCCCTTCTTGTTGTTGCCTTGGTCTTTGCCACCTTCTGCCGAGGGTCCAGCCTTGTTGAAGTTGCGCCGGAGCATGTCGCATTCTTCAAGGGTGTGCTTGACGGGACCCCTGTGATAGGGGCACGACTCCTTGAGCATCTTGTCGAACGTGTTGGCCCCTCCGGGAGGCTTCCGAGATCCGCGTCGACGACGTTGCGCTTTGCTTGCGCCTTCTTCTTGGCCTTCTTCTTTGTGCCATGCTGGGCAGACGCCTCGGGGGCGTCTTCCTTCTGCCCTCTCTGAGGCTGCTTGTCCTTCCGGAAGATGGCTTCGACCGCCTCCTGACCAGAGGCGAACTTGGTGGCGATGTCCATAAATTCGCTCGCCTTGGTGGGAGTCTTGCGTCCCTGTTTGCTCACCAGGTCCCGACAAGTGGTGCCGGCGAGGAATGCCTCGATGACGTCCGAGTCGGTGATGTTGGGCAACTCGGTGTGCTGCTTGGAAAACTGTTGGATGTACTCTCATAGGGATTCCCCGAGCTGCTGGCGGTAGCTTCGGAGATCCCATGAGTTCCCAGGGCGTACGTACGTACCTTGGAAATTTCCAGCGAAGGCCTTGACCAGGTCGTCCCAGTCGGAGATCTGCGCAGGAGGCAGATGCTCCAGCCAGGCTCGGGCAGCGTCGGAGAGGAAAAGGGGAGATTGCGGATGATGAGGTTGTCGTCGTCCATCCCTCCCAACTGGCATGCTAGCCGGTAGTCCGCAAGCCACAACTCCAGCTTTGTCTCCCCTGAGTACTTGGTGATGGTAGTCGGGGCTCAGAACCGGGCCGGGAACGGCGCTCGTCGTGTGGCCCGACTGAAGACTCGTGGACCTGGTGGCTCGGGCGAGGGACTCCGATCCTCCTCACTTTTGTAGCGTCCCTCGGGCCTGGGGTGGTAGCCTCGGCGCACCCTTTCCTCGAGTCGGGCTCGATGGTCGCGGCGGTGTTGCTCGTCGCCGAGGCGATCTGGGGCTGCAGGCGTCCCGTCCCGTGTGCGCTCGGTGTGGACCGAGGCCTCCCGCATGCGTCGGGAGGGCGTTGCGCGATACTCCAAGGGGTCTCCTCGCCTCCAGGAGGAAGAGCTCTCGGCTTGTCGGACAGCGGCGTCTTCCAAGAGGCCCTTGAGCTCGCCCTAGACACATCGCCCCTCCGTGGTGGATGGCTTCGGCATTGTTCGAAGTAGCATTGCCACTGCAACTAGGTTCTGGTCGGCCCCGCTGAAGGCCGGGTGCAGCCCTGCCCTGGCATCGTCAATGATGCGGCGCTGGACGTCCCAGGCCCGACGACGCGCTCCTCCGGCGAGTGCCCGGCCTACCCACTCCTGCTCGATGTTTTGTCGGAGCTGCACAAGCCGCCCTGCTTCTTCGTCGAGCTTGGCCTGCATCTCGTGGAGTTGCTCAAGCTGTGTGTCCTGACGCCCCGCAGGGACTTGGACCACAGCTAGCTCCCGCGGGATCTCAACGCGAGACACAGGTGCATGGGTGCCGTCACTTCCTGACATACCAAGGTGGTTTTCTCCGTTGTGATCCTCTTGATCGATGTGGAAGCACTCGCGAGTTGGGTCGCAACCCTCATCGTCAAGGCTGTGGCCATCATCAGAGTAGCTGGAGAGGCAGTGGTCACATGCGGACATGAAGTCACGCATGGCACCGGGATCATGGAGTCCGGAGAAATCCCAACTGACGTCGGGGTCGTCCTCTTCCTCGGAGCCCGCGGGTCCAGAGGTTGAGACAGCCGTCAGTCGGTCCCAAGTTGACCACATATGGTACCCCGGAAGGTCAGGATATGCCCTTACAAAAGCGCTCACCGAAGCGGGGTCGCTTGGTGGATCGAAACTGAATCTAAAGGGAACAGGGTGGGAAATAGATGGTACCTCTTGGTTGATGGACGGTGGCGAAGTCGCATCGGGGACGGACTGCACCGTTATCTCAGGTACAAAGCTAACGCCCAACAAGTCCTTCGTGAGGGTGCTAGCATCATCAGTCCGCTTGGGGTTGGCACGTTGCTGGGAAGTGACATCCGTCGTTGTCTCAGGCGCGAGGGCAACACCCGACATGTCCCCCGCAGGGGTGCCAGCGTCGTCGACTCGCTCTGGTTCGACAGCCGATGAGGTGCCGCCTCTTGTCTGGCCATGGTTGCCCCGTCTCCTCCTCCTCAGGCAAGGAGGGTAGCGGGGCAAACCCGGGTGTTCCTCTTCTGCCACGGGGAGATGCCATCGTCGAGTTCGCCTCCGCTGGGCGAGCCAACGACCGTCGTTGTTGTCGTGCTACGGAGGGAGTAGTACCATGTCGTAGCCGCCGTCGAGGGACATGAACTCGAGACTCCCGAAGCGGAGCATCGTCCCAGGCTGAAGAGGCTGCTGAAGGCTACCCATCTGGAACTCAATGGGAAAGTATTCGTCAACACGCAGCGAGCCCCTACCTAGCGCGCCAACTGTCGGTGTTTCAGACCCTGGGGGCCCTCAGCCGGACCGACTAGTGAATTTTAGTGCCGCGTGCCCTTGTCCAGATGGGTTGATGCAAGATGGAACACAAGCGAAAGGATGAATCTTATATTATCTTGCATCGGGGGTGCTTGCAGTAGGGGTTACAAGCGTCATGAGGGAGAGCGAGAGCGAGAGAGAGAGAAAGAGAGGGTTCGGCCTTGAGGTGAGCTGTCTGAGTCTGCCTCTACCGCGTCTCTCCTACCCTGCCTACCTTTGCTCGCCTGTTCGTACGTCGCATGTTCGTACGTTTCGTCTCTCCCTCTCCTCTCCTTTGGAAGGCCATGGACATCCCCTTTTATAGATACAAGGAGATGCCCAGCTATACAATGGGGGTGTAGCTATATGATAGCGTGGCTGGCGGAGGAGTGCCTTGAGCCCTGTACATGTACTAATGTAGCCGTCGGAGAAGTGCCTTGAGTCCTGTAGAAGCATAGCTGGCGGTGCGGCATGAACCCTGCTGACGTTTCCTTGCTTTCGTAGGGGGTTGAGAGCAACCAAAGTCATGGGCGCACGAGGGATAACCATCATTACCTGTTGCCGGAGTAACTTAGATGAGACACCGGTCTTGTTCCTTCGTAGCCTGAGGCGGCTAGCTAGGGGTAGGGTAATGATGGATCCCCAATAGCGTAGTTGATCCGAGGGCGAGGCGGCGACTCCCCCGAGGCCGAGGCTGAGGTCGGGCGAGGCGGAGTCCTTCTCCCGAGGCCGAGGCTGAGGCCGAGGTCGGGGTCGGTCGAGGCGGAGACCTTCTCCCGAGACCGAAGCTGAGGCCGAGGCCTAGGGTCAGGCGAGGCGGAGCTCCCTGTTGCGCCTGAGGCCGAACTCGGGAAAGGCCGTGACTATTGTTAGTCTTTCCCTGGTGGCTGGCACAGTTGCCGGAGGAGGGTGAACAGTGCTGTTCTCCTAACAGAACGGTCAGGATAAGGTGTCAGGCGATCCCCGCATTGAATGCGCATGCGATACGGTCGGTTGGTAAGGCGATTCGGCCGAGGTCGCTGCACGACAAAGTTCACCCGAGCTTAGCCTTGGGTGAGATGGGGGTGCGTCTGTTGACAGAGGGGACCCTCGAGCGAGGCGTGAATTCGTCCGAGACTACGGTCCTTGCCCGAGGCTAGGCTCGGATGAGGTCGCGTCCCTTGGTAGACGAGGCCTTGACTTGAACTGCGCTTCATCAACCGTGTATGGTTTGTTCTGAAGGTGTTTTTCGGCTAGGTTAAGGAGCATTGGGGGTACCCCTAATTACGGTCCCCGACAAGTGGTCTTGACGTTGTCATCACATTCTTGCTGTGATGAGTGTTTCCTACCTGTTTTCCTGCTTGGCACGCTGCACAAGGTCTATCTTTCTCAAAACAGACATCGGTTAGTCCTAACACATGATCTCCCTTTAGAAGTTTATGAAGGTTATTCATCCCAACATGTGCTAGACGGTGATGCTAAATCTACTAAGCATGCATCTAGATCGACATTCTCCTTTGAGAAATCAACTAATTAGAGCTTGCCGTCTAATACACCCTTAAAAGCTAATGAACCATCACTTCTTCTAAAGACAGATACATCAATATTTGTAAATAAGCAATTGTAGCCCATATGACACAATTGACTTACAGACAGTAAATTGTACCCGAGCGACTCTACTAAAAATATATTTGAAATTGAGTGCTCGTTTGTGATGGCTATCTTGCCTAAGCTTTTGACCTTGCCTTGGTTCCCATTTTCAAAGATAATAGTATCCTAGGAATCCCTGTTCTTGACGTAGGAGGTGAACATTTTCTTTTCCCTCATCATGGTTTGTTTACCCGCTGTCGATAATCCAGCTTGAGCCCCTGGATGCATAAACCTGCAAGGAATTGAAGCTTGGGTTTTAGGTACCCAACTCTTATTGGGTCCTACAAGGTTAGGCACAACAATTTTTGGAAACCAAATGCAAGTCTTGTCTCCCTTGCATTTAGATCCCAATTTTCTAGAAACCACTTTTGCATTTTTGCATGAGAGTACAAAAGAAGCATTGCATGCATGATAAACAGTAGTAGGACTATTGCATGTTTTCCTAGGTGCATGAGACATAACATGATTACGCCTGGGCCTATTTCTACCATAAGCATAAGTAGAGCTCGATGCAAACATAGCATGTGAATCATGATAATTAGGTAAAGCAGTATGATTATAACTTTTATCATGATGAGAAACTTTTTTGACATGAGCACAAAGATAAGCATGGTTCTTTTGATCATGTACAGAATATGAACTACTAGCCATAGGAGCCTTCCCTTTCCCCTTGTTGAGATCAGAAATCCTTTGGCTTGTTAAGTTCTTGGTTTCCTTTCGAAAACCAAGTCCATCCTTAATTGAGGGGTGTCTACCAACGGTGTAGGCATCCCTAGCAAATTTTAATTTCTAATAATCATCTTTGCAAGTCTTAAGTTGATCATTAAGACTTGCAACATCATTATTTAGCTTAGCAATAGTAGCAGCATGTTCATCAAAATCAACATCTCTACATCTATTGCAAATAACCACATGCTCTACACATGAACTAGTTGCATTTACTTTCTTTAGCTTAGCATTCAAATCATCATTTAAATTCTTTAAACTAGAGATAGATTCATGACAAGTAGACAACTTAGAGGATATCATTTCATTTTTCTTAATTTCTAGAGCAAGAGATTTTTGAACACTAATAAATTTATCTTGCTCCTCATACAAAATATCTTATTTCTTTTCTAGCAATCTATCCTTTTCATTAAGAGCATCAATTAATTCATTTATTTTGTCTATCTTAGTTCTATCTAATCCCTTAAACAAATCAGTGTAGTCTACTTCATCATCAGATTATTCTTCATCACAAGAACAAGTATATTTGGGAGTGTCCTGAATACATACCTTCTTCTCCTTAGCCATAAGGCATGTATGGCGTCCATTGTGAAAGAGCGAAGATTTTTCGAAGGCCGAGGCAACCAGTCCTTCATCATTGGAGTCGGATGAGGAACGATCGGAGTCCCATTCCTTTCCAAGGTGCGCCTCACCCTTTGCCTTCCTATAGTTCTTCTTTTTCTCATTATTCTCATGCTTTTCTTGTGCCTGGTCATTCTCATTATCGGGACATTGTGCTATAAAATGATCAGTCTTACCGCATTTGAAGCAGGAGCGTTTTCCTCTTGACTTGTTCTTGTTGGGGTACTCCTTTCGTCCTTTTAGTGCGGTCTTGAAGCGCTTGATGATGAGTGTCATTTCATCTTCATTGAGCCTAGCAGCCTCCACTTGTGCTACCTTGCTAGGTAGCGCCTCCCTGCTGCTGGTTGCTTTGAGAGCAATGGGCTGCAGCTCGTAGACGGGGAGTGGACCATTCAAGCCGTCGTCCACATATCTTGCCTCCTTCACCATCATGCGCCCGCTTACGAATTTTCCAAGGATTTCCTCGGGCGTCATCTTGGTGAACCTGAGGTTCTCACGAATAAGATTTACAAAATGGGGCTCAATAACTGTAAATGACCTGAGCATGGGTTAGACGACGTCATGATCTGTCCATCTTGTACTCCCGTAGCTTCGGATTTTATTGACCAGGGTCTTGAGCCTGTTGTAGGTCTGTGTTGGCTCCTCTCCCCTAATCATCGCGAACTTCCCCAGCTTGCCTTCCACTAGTTCCATCTTGGTGATCATGGTGGCGTCATTACCCTCATGAGATATTTTGAGGGTGTCCCAAATCTGTTTGGCGTTGTCCAAGCCGCTGACTTTGTTATATTCATCCCTGCATAGAGATGCTAGCAAAATAGTAGTGGCTTGGGCATTTTTATAATTTGTTCATTGATAAACACAGGATTATCAATATTATCAAAATGCATCCCATTATCTACAATTTCCTAAATACTAGGATGGAGGGAAAATAGATGACTACGCTTTTATGGCTCCAAAATGAGTAATCCTCTCCATCGAAGTGTGGAGGTTTTCCAAGTGGAACAGAAAGTAAATGTGCATTTGAATTGAACGGGATGCGAGAATAATCAAACGAGTAATTTTGGTTAACTGTTTTCCGTTTGGACAAGGAGTCATCGTCGTCGTCATCCCTTGGTGAAGAGAAGGCATCGCTGTCGTAGTAGATAATCTTCTTGATGCGTCTCTTCTTCCTATCCCTCTTCTTGTGACTCGTGCTTAAGTCAGTGGGTTTGTCGTCTCTTGGCTCGTTGAAGAGGGACTCCTTCTCCTTGTCATTGATCACCATCCCCTTGCCCTTAGGATCCATCTCTTCGGGCAGTTAGTCCCTTAGATGAAGAGTACGCCTCTGATACCAATTGAGAGCACCTAGAGGGGGGGTGAATAGGTGATCCTGCAAAAAATTCAACAATAATAACACAAACTTTGTTTATAAAATGTTAGTTAGATTAAACCAAGCTGCTATAGAATGAGCTCTTGAGAAGAAATCAATCACAGAGAAAAGCAACACAAGAGACACGGTGTTTTATCCCGTGGTTCGGCCAGGTAACACTTGCCTACTTCCACGTTGTGGCGTCCCAATGGACGAGGGTTGCACTCAACCCCTTTCAAGTGATCCAATGATCGACTTGAATACCACGATCTTTTTCTTTAGAGTTCTTTTCCCGTTTACAAGGAATCTCCATAAGTTGGAGCCTCTCGCCCTTACAATATTGATCACAAGAGAAGCACAAGAGTAAGGGAGGGAAAGCAACACACGCAAGACTCAATACGCAGCAAACACACGCAACACAAGCCAAGACGTGAGCACAAAGACACGGCGCAGGAGTTCTCGACTCGAAAGGTGCTCAAATCTCTAACACAGCGATCCAAATGCTGGCGGTGAAGTCTAGGTGTCTTAGATTGTTCAGAGAATGCTTGGTGTGCTACTCCATGCGCATAGCGGTCCCTTTTATAGCCCCATGGCAGCTAGGAGTCGTTGGAGATCCAATTGGAAGGCAATTCTTGCCTTCTGTCGGGTGGCGCACCGGACAGTCCGGTGCACCACCGGACAAGAATAGTAGTTGTCTGGTGCCCGATCCCCTTCTTTATCGGGCGCAGTCGACCGTTGAGCCTCGGGTCCGGTTGGCGCACCGAACACTATCCGGTGCACACCAGACAGTCCGGTGTGCCCAAACGACCATTAGCGCGGGCCACACGTCGCCTGCTGATTGCACAGTCGACTGTTGGCCATGAGCGCCATTGGCTCACCGGACAGTCCGGTGAATTTTAGCCGTGGCGTCTTAACTTTTTCCCGAGAGCGACGAGTTCGTCGCCGGAGTCTTGAGCGCGGGCGTTGATGGCTCACCAGACAGTCCGATGCACCACCGGACAATTCGATGATTTATAGCCATGTCGCCCCCACTGATTCCCGAGAGTAGCAAGTTTACCGCCGGGCTAGCCTGGGCACCGAACACTCCAGTGTGCCACAGGCTAGTGCTGGTTTGGCTGAACATAGCCAATTCTGCTCCACTTCTTTTCCTCTTTTCTTGGCAATGTCTCTAGTACTTAGATAAACATGTTAGTACCCAAAAACAATTTACTCAGGCTAGAAACATACCTTGGTTCTTGATGTGCACTTCTAAATCACTTAGCACATATGGACTTAAAACAATATGTTGGGCATCTAATCACCAAAACATTTATATAAATGGCCCAAGGGCACATTTCCCTTTCAGGAGGTTCGTCGAGGTCTGTTGCTCATAGCTCCCGTCGCTTCACTCAAGATCTAGCAGAAGTGGAGCAACTACGCGAAGAAGTTAATGGTGGTATCACCCATCACTCGTCGTTGTACCCCAATGGTGATCAACAATAGTGAGCTTCCATTTTATGTGTTGTGATACTTGAGACTTTTGTGTCTTATGACTATATATGAGATGTTGTGATATTGTCTCTTATTATGACTGGATGAGATGTTGTGTCTTATGACTATGGATGAGACTTTTGTGGTATAATTGATGAGACTATAGATTTAATTGTTGTTATGTGATTGTGTGTGAGATGTTTTATGTGAAAATATGTTGTGCTATAAGTGTTAATATATTTGTTATGTTGTGGAATGCGGTGTAAAATAAAAACAAACAATATTTGTATTGTTGATCAAATTAACGTCCTAGAGGCTCACTGGGCCTCTAGGAAGTTAGCCAACTAACTTACAACGACTTATTATAGTCCCTAGGAAGTTAGCCTAACTTCCTAGGGGCTACAGTAAGTCGTAGGAAGTTAGCTGGCTGACGGTGCTACTTAACTTAACGGTGTGAACCTACTAATTTTCGAGAGGGTCCGCTGGCTCTAGGAAGTTAGCTAACTTACTAGAGTGCTCTAGAAAGTTAAGCTAACTTCCAATAAAATTTTTTCGAGAGCCTAACTTCCGACGGGATTGCTTTACTTCTAAGGGTTTAGCTAACTTCCTATAGTATAGGGCTAAGTTCCTAGAGTTTAAGCTCTAGGAAGTTAACTAGTTTGGAGTAGTGATATAGTTTTCTTCTTTGAACTTACATTGTTTACTTTAATATAAAACATTAATTTTATGTAATATTAGTTCTTACGGTGTTGTTTGATTTTATTATGTGGTCTTCTGGGCCCATCCTAAATTCTCCTCCTGCATCCACCGCTCTAAATCTTGATACAAACCGGTAGCTATGGAAGCTCCTCCTCCTATGTACACTACCGAATCAAGCCTGAAAAACACTCGGCAAAGTCTTTGCTGTGTGTGACACTCAGTAAATAGATCTCGGTGAACAGTACATCAGCAACGACTTCTTTGCTGAGTACTTTTTATCGAGCACTCGGTACTTGGCAAAGAAAAGCGGCCATCACGACGCCTGGTAACGGCCATCATGGCACCTGGTAACGGCCATCACGACAAAGAAAAGCATCCATCATGACGCCTTTGCTGAGTGTTCTAGGTGACACTCGGCAAAGAAATTACCTTTGCTGAGTGTCACCTAATACATTCGGCAAAAAATTACCTCTTTGCCGAGTGTCTACCAGCCTGCACTCGGCAAAGGGTCTACCAGCGGGAGCCTTTGTCAGCTTCTTTGTTGAGTGCTCTAGGAGTCACTGAGAAAAGCTTGTTTCTTTGCCGAGTGTCAGGGCCACAGCACTCGGCAAAGAAGCTTTACCGGTGCCCAGTGAAAGTCGCCTAGAGGGGGGGTGGATAGGCGAAACCTAAAAATTATAACTTTACACCCCAACTAGATCCCTTGATTAGTGGTTAGAACAAGATACACAATTATCGGAGTATAAAAACTAAGTCCTTTGCTTGTAAAGAGAATTGCTTTCAAATAATGCGGAATTGATAAATCAATACACCTAATAGGTCTATGAGAATAAAGCAAGAGGGCTTAGATAAGAAGAGCAATAACACAAGTTCTTTCTTGCAAGGTGTTGCTTCACTAAATGAGAATTTAATTTGAAGCAACACCAAATAATGTTAGCAAAGAATGGTGCAAGAAAACTTAGAATGAGGGAAAGCAAACAAATCACAAGAAATGAACACAAGAGACACGGGTGATTTGTTTTACCGAGGTTCGGCCCTCGAAGGCCTAGTCCCCGTTGAGGAGTCCACTAAGGACGGGTCTCTTTCAACCCTTTCCCTCTCTCCACCGATCACCAAAGACCGGCGAGCTCTTCTTCTTCTCAAGGATCACTTAAGACCCCGCAAGGACCACCACACTCTTTGGTGTCTCTTGCTAGCTTTACAAGCCTCCAAAACTTTAGAGGAAGTTCAATTGGAGTCAAAACTCCACGCGCAAATGAACACAAAGATGTAGCACACACTATCTCTCAATGAATCTCACAAGGCACTAGTGCTAGACTCAAATTAGTAGCTCTCTTTTGCTTGCTCTCTCTTTTGTGGCATTTGTGTTGGTTGTAGTGGTCTAAATCTTGTGTATAGGATGGATCAATGAATAGAGGTGGTTGGGAGGGCTTGAATATGTCAACTATATGACTTGGAATGTTGCTTGGGCTCCCACCCCTTGAAGTGGCCGGTTGGGGTGGTATTTATAGCCACCAATCAAATTGTAGCCGTTGGAGAAGGCTGATGGCGATGGGCGCACCGGACAGTCTGGTGCGCCACCGGACAGTGTCCGGTGTGCCGCCATGTCATCCTCCCGTTAGGGCTTGGAGATGGTCGACCGTTGGAGGCTTTGTCCTCATGTGGCACCGGACAGTCTGGTGCGACACCGGACAGTCCGGTGCCCCTCTGACCAACTGCTCTGACTTCTGGCGTGTTCACTGTGCTGCACTGTTCACTGTCAGAGTCGACCGTTGCGCGCAGATAGTCGTTGCACCGCTGTCACACCGGACAGTCCAGTGGCCCACCGGACAGTCCGGTGAATAATAGCGGAGCTGCGCCTAGAAAATCCGAAGCTGAAGAGATGAGGTCGATCCTCGCTGGTGCACCAAACACTGTCCGGTGCGCCAGACCAGGGAGCACTTCGGTTTCCTTTGCTCCTTTCTTTTTGAACCCTTTTTAATCTTTGTATTGGTTTTGAGTTGAACCTTTGGCACCTGTAGAACATATACTCTAGAGCAAACTAGTTAGTCCAATTATTTGTGTTGGGCAATTCAACCACCAAAATCAATTAGGAAAAGGTTAGACCCTATTTCCGTTTCAATCTTCCCCTTTTTGGTGATTGATGCCAACACAAACCAAAGCAAATATAAAAGTGCTGAATTGAACTAGTTTGCATAAGGTAAGTGCAAAGGTTGCTTGGAATGAAACCAATATAATTATTTCTACTAGATATGCATGGATGGTTTTCTCCTTATTTAAATTTTGGACCACGCTTGCACCACTAGTTTTGTTTTTGCAAATTCTTTGTAAAATTCTTTTCAAAACCTTTTGCAAATAGTCAAAGGTACATGAATAAGATTGAAAGAAGCATTTTCAAGATTTAAAATTTTCTCCCCTTGTGTCAAATGCTTTTCCTTTTACTTAAACAAAACTCCCCCTCAATGAAATTCTCCCCTTAGTGTTCAAGAGGGTTTTACAAATTTTTGAAGATGCTTTCTCCCCCTTTTGAACACAATAAGATACAAATTTTAAAAATTTATTTTTAAAATTCGGTGGTGTGGTGCTGTTGGGGGCCTTCGGCTTCGGAAGGTCCTCAAAAACATGATTTGATAATGTTTTCCAAGTGAAATATGTGAACAGGTATTTTCGGATTCGGATCATGAGCATACAGAGCATGGTTAGGACGAAGCCTGAGCGAGACGAAAGGTGATTATGACGAAGGACAAGGTGATCACGAAGCTGTGCACATGAAAGTTTCGGCATGACAGTAGAAAAGGGGAACCGACTTAAAGATGAAAAGGCAAATTAGACCTCGAAGAATTACTATAGCGTTATTAGCAAATATAAAGGGCATGAATGTATTTCTACATGGGCTGCGTCCCTTGCCTATAAATAGATGAACAGTACTCCCGTACTGCTCACGTTGACTTGGCGTTTGCTCTCACGTCACGCTTGTACCCCTGCTTTTCTTCGAGCCAAAGGTACATCCATAATCTGTCATTGTGAATACAGTAATGCAAGTTAAAATAAGTTAATAATAACATTTAAAGTGTTTATATTACTTTCCCATATCTTGTGTATGAATCCTTCTTCATCATTTATTGTGCTCATGAAGGTTTGTCCTTCATGACCTTCGTCCGGAATTCATTATATCCGAAGGGAGATAATGCTTCGAAGGACGAAGGACTTTGACATTTAACACTTTTATGTTGCCTTGTTCTTAACTCTTAGCATTTGAGAACAAGTCTCTGTAATACCCAACTTGTAATTTGTGGAGGATAACCAAAAAAGAGAGAGAGAGAAATGATATTCCTTTGTATATATGTGTGTTGTCCATATTTATCATTTCATGAGAACATCACATGAAAACAAATAAATAAATAATAAAAAGATATACCATTAAGTCATGCGACATGCTGGAGTTTATTGTTTGTGCATTTAATGAAAAGAGTAATACCACTAATAGAAATAAAGTAGTGGCAAAAGCAAGGATTTAATACCTAATTTGAGAGTTTGAAAAAGAGAAGAATGAAACAATAATATGTGCGTGAAAGGAGTAATAAAATTATATATAATAGAATATTATTTTTATAATGGGATTTGAATATGTAAATTTTGCCCAAAGGTAAGACTAAAAGGATTCAAAATTCAAATTTGGAAATTGGAAACAAAATGAAATAAAACAGAAAAGAAAAGAAAAAGAGGAAGACACTACCTGGGCCGGCCGCTACTCATTTTGGCCCATTCTCCCTTTTCCACCCAGCACGGCCCATCACCCTTCACGTGCGCGTGCCGACATGTAGGCCCCGCATGTCAGCCGCTCTTACCTCGCGCGCGCACTCGCCTGCTCCTTCCCTCTACGCCGACTTGTGGGACCCGGTGGACAGCACCAAGGTCTCGCATGTGTTTCCGCGGGTGCCACTGCTCCGCGGGGCCCAGTTCGTCATCCCTCTCCTCCATACGCGGTCGCCATTGTCAGACCGTTGAAGACCTCCGCGGATTTCGGGAATCCGTTGATGTCCGCCTTGACCTAGGGATAAAGCCTCCCCTAGGCACCCCCGAGTCTTCCTGCCCGCTCCCTACGCAGAAACCCCACACCGTCCATTGCCAGCTCCATTTCTGCCGCGTTAGCAAAACTCAGACCGCCGCCGCCATCGCCCACCTCGCGGTAGACGACCACCACCCCCTTGACGCTGTTCCAGTGCATCGCCAGAGTGTTCCCGTGGATGCGCGACCTTGGGAGGAGAGAAATTGCATCTGGGCCGTGCTCAATTTGTCGCCGGACTTCTCCATTCGTCGCGGACCTCAGACCCCCATGGCCAACGCTCTGCCCCGCGTTACCCTTGGTATGCAACCATCCCCTGGGCTCCCCATGTTCTAGTAAATGTGTTGCGCATCTTAATTTTGGAATCTGTGCTCGACTGGGTCGCTCGCCGGCGCGATTGCCGTCGTTGCGCAATCAGCGTCGTCGTGGTGACGGCTGAGCGGGGGGAGAAGAAAGGGTGTGATCATGTACTCCGTAGGATCTAGATCGGACGGTCGTGATTAATTCATGTGATATGGATTCGCTCGGTTAGATCTAGACCATTGGCGCGATAATGAACGACTTAGATCACGTACCGGTTCGCGGAGGGGTAAATCTAATCTGGGCCGTCTGTTTTGATCTGACGGCTTGGATCAGGAGTTCCCTCGGCCATGCCCATTTTACTTAAGAGCCCCTCTAGAATGAGATTAGAACCCGCCGTCCACTGCACAGTGCGCCTGTGTCTTGCGGATTTTTGCGCCATAGCCCCTGCTGTTCTTAGATATTGAGGCCCAATCCAGTGTAGTTTAAAACTGAATAAATAAATTGGAAAATAGGTTTTTAATATGAAAATAATTATTAGAATTTGATAAATCAATAGAAAATCCATACTTGGTCCAAATTGAGCCATTCAACTTCCTAAAATTTTGTAATTTTATTCTCTATCATCTAGAGTCTCTGTTTTGCTATGAAAACAGTAAGAAATTTAGTTCCTCACTTAACCTATTTTAAGTACATAAAACCTTTGTAAATTCATAACTTAAAATCTATAACTCCGAAAATTATGATCTCTGTTCCTAGGATTTTATTTTAATATGTAGATTATTACTGTGTATTTGTTTATATGTTTGGTGTAATGTTAATTTCTCTATATGCACTGTGCTTGTTTGTATTGTGGCGAGTAGAAGAGCCGGTGACCGAGGATCCTGGTGAGCAGCAGGTTGAAGTAGCTGAGCAGGAGCTCATTGAAGGAAAGTTGTGCCCTTGACCACTTTTTACCCAATAATGTTCTTTGATATCATTTATCCATGCATAGGTTAATTTTGATGGGACCCAATAGGTCATCCTAGATTGTTTATCTCATTACTTTGTTTACCCCTGAATCACTTGGGTAGTTTGCTATTGCTTTACATGGTTTTGGGATAATTATTTATTATATCTATGTTCCAATTATTCTTGTTATTCTATTTATGTTCATGTTAATATCATTAATGTTAATTGGAACATAGAGCTTAACTTGAGAAACACGTGCCACCACAAGGGTTTAATGCGACGCCCTTGGCTGACTAATTAGGAAAGGTAGTGGAAGACTACCTTACCCGAAAGGGGCAAGGGCAGTAGGGGAGTGGTCAGTGTAGGGAGGTCCTTGGTTGATTTTGCTGCGATGGCGGTCAGACAAGAACCCTGCATTGGAACTTCCTATAAACTGTAGCGGGTTTTCTGAAGCTAGTGGAACTTTGTAAAGGCCTCGTAGTGTTACCCTGCCTCGCCTCCTCGGTAGAGGTGTATGGGAAGTCGCGATCCCTTGGTAGATGGGTAACATGACTTGTGGGTAAAGGGTACAACCTCTGCAGAGTGTAAAACTGGTATACTAGCCGTGCTCACGGTCATGAGCAGCTCAGGACTCTCTGATGATTAAATTATGGAACATAAATTCAATTTGTCATTCGCATATGCATGGGTTTGTTATTAATTTTGTTCTATTACTTTACTTATGGTTTGGTATTTACTTACACTTAGTAACTGCTAATAAAATTTTGACCAATACTTAAAAGCTATGCTCAGCTTTAACCCCTATCATTGATTAGCCTTACACATCACATGAACTCACACCTTTGTGAGTTTATGTCCACTGGTTCCCCACAACTTGTTGAGCTATGATCATGTGTGAGCTCACCCTTGCTGTCTCACACCCCCCCCATAGGAGAAGAGCAGGTGGTTCAGGAGGAGCCACAAGGCGAGGAGTATGATCTGATCTAGGTGACGTTTCTCAGCTGACATTGGCGCCGACGATCCTTAGTTTGTTTTATATTTATCCTGTAATAAGTCTTCCGCTATGTAATAAATACTCTGATGTTTTATGACATTTATCTCTATACACTCTGTTATTATATATGTTGTCTTCTTGGCGCATGTATGAGATGCACCTGGCTTTGTTCCTTAAAGCCGGGTGTGACAGAAGTGGTATTAGAGGAAATGTTGACTGTAGGACGAAACCTAGATAGAAATGGAAAACCCCTCCTTACTTACCTTACTCTGATTCATTCTACACTTATCTCATCTTGATCTTGTCTCACCTTTTGCTATTCTACTCTGATTAGTCTTACCTCTTCTACTCTAAGACAAGATGGATTTCACACCTTGGAATCCTACCACTATGATCTTTTTAGAGATAGGGAACCTAAGACAAAATTTAAAACTATTTTCTTTAAAAAATGTTGGTTGATTGTGCTGATGCTAAATGCCTGATTTGCTTCTTTCATTGATTGAATTATTATAGATGGACATCTTAGCATGTACCAACATAAGGTATTGAATTAACTTTAGTAGGTGAAATATTAATCTGCTTAGCTAATAAATCCCCAAAGTAACCTGACTTGTAAATAACTGCCTTGTCTACTATTCTCTTACCATATGTATCTAACTCAGATGGTCAATACCAGGCGGGGTGGTGGAATTGATTTGCCTCCTAATCGACACACTCGGTGGATATACAGACGACCCCAGCCATAGCCTGCAGAAATGAATCCTCCTAATCCTCCACCAGGTGGAGTTGACCCACTGGTTGCTGCTCAGATGAATATGATGCAGCAAATGGCGGACACCATGGCAGATATGCGTGCACAGATGCAGCAAGAACGCCAGGAGATGTGTCAAGAAAGAGAAGAGATACGACAGGAGTTGCGCCAGGAGCGAGAAGAGATACGCCAGGAAAGGAGGGCGCAACAACAGCAACTGCAACAGCAAATGCAACAGCAGCAACAGCAACAAGTGCCATTGCCTCCACCACCACCACCAGTTCCACCCCGTGATAAGCATAGGGAGTTCATGAGTCATAAGCCACCTACATTCGCTAGCTCACCTGATCCACTGGACGCGGATGATTGGCTGAAGTCCGTTGAGAAGATGCTGAATATTGCACAATGCACTGATCGGGAGAAGGTTTTATATGCTTCTGGATGACTGACAGATCCTGCTGCTGACTGGTGGGATTCATATACTGCTGCCCATGATGCTGCGGATACTATTACTTGGGCAGAGTTCAGTACACAGTTCAGGAATTATCATATACTAGCTGGATTGATGAAGATTAAGAAGAAGGAATTTCTATCGCTGAAGCAAGGAAGCATGACAGTCAGCGAGTACCGCGACAAGTTTATCCAGTTATCCAGATATGCCCCTGATGAAGTTGCTGAAGATGAGAGGAAGCAGGAGCATTTTATTGAAGGACTTAATGGACCCCTGCAGTATGCTCTAGTGGCACACACATTTCCATCATTTTAGAGGCTACTTGATAAGGCCCTGGCTATTGAACACAAGCGTGTTTAGCTGGGAGATTTGAAGAGAAAGGCTATATCTCAAGGACAAGGAAGCAGCAGTGTTCGTCCTCGCTACAGTTCACCTCAGGGTACACCAGTTCGCACTGGCGGAGGCCAGCGCCCAGTTCAGCAATCACCACTGAGGACTCCACCTCCTCGACAGGCTACCCCCACTGGCACCCCAATGAAGTTTTCAGGACTGAGTCTAGGCACTACTTGTTTCAAGTGTGGGAAGACTGGTCATTATGCAAATGTCTGCCCACAGAGGATTGCTACTACTCCAGTTCAGAACAGGCAGCAAACTCCAGGATCTGGCAAGGGATATTCTATTGCCAAGGTTAATCAAGTCAGCGTTGATGCTACTCCGGATGGTGGGGACATCGTACTTGGTATGTTTTATGTTAATGCAATTCCTGCAACCATCTTATTTGATTCTGGTGCTACACATTCATTTTTGTCTGCTAGATATGCCAATACAAATGAAATACCACTGCTAAATATGAGAAAACCAATGATAGTAATTACACCTAAAGGGCATGTGGAGGCAAATCAAATGACACGTAGATTGACATTGACCATTATGGGTAGAGAATTTGGAGCTACTGCTATAATATTAGAGTCAAGTAGTATAGATCTGATCCTTGGTATGTCACGGCTAAGAAAGGCAAAGGGCGTTATAGCATGTGGTAGAGGTACCGTAGAACTCACTACCACTAAAGGAGAAAGATTTCAAGTTAATATTGCAGTAACCTCCTCATCCATGCGTGCAATGTTCTTTATACCTGAGGAGTTTGTTGATGACAACATCCGGGTGGTTAGAGATTTTCCGGATGTCTTTCCAGAGGAGTTACCAGGGATGCCACCTGATAGAGAAGTTGAGTTTGTTATTGATCTCTTACCTGGAACCGCCCCTATTTCTAAACGTCCATATAGGATGTCCGTAGAGGAGTTGAAGGAACTTAAGAAGCAGTTAACTGAGTTACAAGAGGCTGGGTACATTCGTCCGAGTTCCTCACCTTGGGGAGCACCGGTTCTGTTTGTACAGAAGAAGGATGGATCACAAAGAATGTGTGTGGATTATAGATCTCTCAACGATGTTACTGTGAAGAACAAGTATTCGTTACCCCGTATTAAGGATTAATTTGATCAAATGAGAGGTGCTAGAGTATTCTCGAAGATTGATCTCCGATCCAGTTACCATCAGATGAGGATTAGACCATCGGATATTCCCAAGCTGGCTTTCTCGACTCGATATGGATTATATGAGTTTACTGTTATCTCGTTTGGATTAACCAATGCACCAGCTTATTTTATGAACTTGATGAATAAGGTGTTTATGGAGTATTTGGATAGATTCGTCGTGGTATTCATCGACGATATTCTTATCTATTCCCAGAGCGATAGTGATCACGAGGAACATCTGAGATTGGTGCTACAGAAGCTACGAGATAACCAGCTATATGCCAAGTTCAGCAAGTGCGAGTTTTGGATTGGCGAGGTGCCATTTCTTGGTCATATCATATCTAATGGAGGAATATCAGTGGACCCTGCTAAAGTTAAGGAGATAATGGAGTGGAGAGTACCCACTACAGTTACTGAGATTCGGAGTTTCTTGGGACTTGCTGGCTATTATCGGAGATTTATTGAAGGATTTTCTAAGATTGCTAAACCTATGACTTCGCTTTTGGAGAAAGGAAGAGAATTTAAGTGGGACGAGAAGTGCCAAGACAGCTTTGATCAATTGAAGAAAAGATTGATGTCTCCACCAGTATTGGTTATGCCAGACCTATAGAAAGGATTTGATATCTATTCTGATGCATGTGGCCAAGGCTTAGGATGTGTGCTCATGCAAGAAGGACATGTGATCGCCTATGCTTCTCGTCTGTTACGGAGACATGAATTAAACTACCCCACGCATGACTTGGAATTGGCAGCCGTTGTGCATGCGCTTAAGATTTGGAGACATTATATCATGGGGACCAAGTGCCAAGTTTATATGGATCACAAGAGTTTGAAGTATATATTCACTCAGAAGGATCTCAACCTTAGGCAACGCCGTTGGTTGGAGCTTATTAAGGATTATGATTTGGAGATTCACTATCACCCAGGCAAGGCAAATTCGGTTGCAGATGCCTTGAGTCGCAAGGAGCATGTTCATTCAGCTATTGTTGCCCAGCTACCCGATGAGATTGTTGAGGATTTCAGGAGACTTAACCTGGGGATAGTTGCTCATACTGAAGGAGTTACTATTGATGTGGAACCTACTTTGGAGCAAGAAATCCGCAAAGGTTAACTTGATGATGCTAAAATAAAAGAGATCAAGGATCTGATTACTGAAGGTCGAGGTCCGGAATTCACGGAAGATGAGCAAGGCACCGTATGGTTCAAGGACAAGATATGTGTCTCTGAGATTGAAAGCCTTCGTGAGACTATTAAAAAGGAGGCCCATGACTTGGATTATTCTATTCATCCTGGTAGCACTAAGATGTATCAGGATTTGAAGCAGAAGTACTGGTGGTATGGATTGAAGAGAGATGTGGCTACCCATATGGCTATGTGCGAGGTGTGTCAAAGAGTTAAGGCCGAACACCAAAGACAAGCTGGACTATTATACCCATTGAAGATACTCGAATGGAAGTGTATGGATTTCATTACTGGATTGCCTCGCACCCAGAAAGGATATGATGCTATATGGGTGATTGTGGATAGATTGACTAAAGTGGCTCACTTTATTCCTATGAAGACTACATATAAAGGTTCTCAGCTAGCAGAGTTATATATGGCTCGGATTGTGTGTCTACGTGGTATACCGAAGAAGACCATTTTGGATAGAGGATCACAGTTTACCTCAAGATTTTGGAAAAGTTTTCATGAGAATATGGATATGAAGTTAAACTTTAGTACGGCTTATCACCCTCAGACTGATGGACAAACTGAAAGGACTAATCAAGTATTGGACGACATGTTGAGAGCTTGTGCCCTTCAGCATGGTAATAGTTGGGACAAGAGTCTACCTCATGCTGAGTTCTCATGTAATAATAGTTACTGGGCCAGTCTGAAGATGTTACCGTTCGAGACTCTATACGGCAGGGAATGCAGGACTCCTCTATATTGGATTAGACTAGAGGAAGACATTTCTTTGGACCTTAACTTATTCAAGAGGCAGAAGAACAAGTCCGAATAAGCAGGGAGAACTTGAGGGTAGCTCAGACCAGACAAAAGAGCTATGCGGATAATAGAAGAAGACCACTTGAATTTGAGGAAGGTGATCATGTGTACCTCAGGGTGTCACCACTTCATGGAATGAGGAGATTTAAAGTCAAGGGCAAATTGTCCCCTCGCTATATTCGACCATTCTGAGTTTTTAGGCAAGTTGGAAAGATGGCCTATCCACTCGAGCTACCTGATAATCTATCTGGTGTGTATAATGTATCTCAACTAAAGAAGTAATTTTGTGTCCCCGAGGAACAATTACCAATGAAAGAACTCCGTGTTCAAGGAGATTTGACTTATACGGAATATCCTACCAAGATTTTTGATACATCGACTCGAGTTACAAGAAATAAGGCTATACTGATGTGCAAAGTACAATGGAGCTATCGTGAAGAAGATGAAGCTACTTGGGAAAGAGAGGAAGAGCTTCGCATAGATTTTCCCCATCTTTTCCCTCGTTCCTCCTAAATCTCGAGGACAAGATTCTTTTTAAGGGGGGTAGGATTTGTAATACCCAACTTATAATTTGTGGAGGATAACCAAAAAAAAGAGAGAGAGAGAAATGATATTCCTTTGTATATATGTGTGTTGTCCATATTTATCATTTCATGAGAACATCACATGAAAACAAATAAATAAATAATAAAAAGATATACCATTAAGTCATGCGACATGCTGGAGTTTATTAATGAAAAGAGTAATACCACTAATAGAAATAAAGTAGTGGCAAAAGCAAGGATTTAATACCTAATTTGAGAGTTTGAAAAAGAGAAGAATGAAACAATAATATGTGTGTGAAAGGAGTAATAAAATTATATATAATAAATTATTATTTTTATAATGGGATTTGAATATGTAAATTTTGCCCAAAGGTGAGACTCCTAAAAGGATTCAAAATTCAAATTTGGAAATTGGAAACAAAATGAAATAAAACAGAAAACAAAAGAAAAAGAGGAAGACACTCCCTGGGCTGGCCGCTACTCATTTTGGCCCATTCTCCCTTTTCCACCCAGCGCGGCCCATCACCCTTCACGTGCGCGCGCCGACATGTAGGCCCTGCATGTCAGCCGCTCTTACCTCGCGCGCGCACTGGCCTGCTCCTTCCCTCTACGCCGACTTGTGGGACCCGGTGGACAGCACCAAGGTCTCGCATGTGTTTCCGCAGGTGCCACTGCTCCGCGGGGCCCAGTTCGTCATCCCTCTCCTCCATACGCGGTCGCCATTGTCAGACCGTTGAAGACCTCCGCGGATTTCGGGAATCCGTTGATGTCCGCCTTGACCTGGGGATAAAGCCTCCCCTGGGCACCCCTGAGTCTTCCTGCCCGCTCCCTACGCAGAAACCCCGCACCGTCCATTGCCAGCTCCATTTCCGCCGCGTTAGCAAAACTCAGACCGCCGCCGCCATCGCCCACCTCGCGGTAGACGACCACCACCCCCTTGACGCTGTTCCAGTGCATCGCTAGAGTGTTCCTGTGGATGCGCGACCTTGGGAGGAGAGAAATTGCGTCTGGGCCGTGCTCAATTTGTCGCCGGACTTCTCCATTCGTCGCGGACCTCAGACCCCCATGGCCAACGCTCTGCCCCGCGTTACCCTTGGTATGCAACCCTCCCCTGGGCTCCCCATGTTCTAGTAAATGTGTTGCGCATCTTAATTTTGGAATCTGTGCTCGACTGGGTCGCTCGCCGGCGCGATTGCCGTCGTTGCGCAATCAGCGTCGTCGTGGTGACGGCTGAGCGGGGGGAGAAGAAAGGGTGTGATCGTGTACTCCGTAGGATCCAGATCGGACGGCCGTGATTAATTCATGTGATATGGATTCGCTCGGTTAGATCTAGACCATTGGCGCGATAATGAACGACTTAGATCACGTACCGGTTCGCGGAGGGGTAAATCTAATCTGGGCCGTCTGTTTTGATCTGACGGCTTGGATCAGGAGTTCCCTCGGCCATGCCCATTTTACTTAAGAGCCCCTCTAGAATGAGAGATTAGAACCGCCGTCCACTGCACAGTGCGCCTGTGTCTTGCGGATTTTTGCGCCATAGCCCCTGCTGTTCTCAGATATTGAGGCCCAATCCAGTGTAGTTTAAAACTGAATAAATAAATTGGAAAATAGGTTTTTAATATGAAAATAATTACTAGAACTTGATAAATCAATAGAAAATCCATACTTGTTCCAAATTGAGCCATTCAACTTCCTAAAATTTTGTAATTTTATTCTCTATCATCTAGAGTCTCTGTTTTGCTATGAAAACAGTAAGAAATTTAGTTCCTCACTTAACCTATTTTAAGTACATAAAACCTTTGTAAATTCATAACTTAAAATCTATAACTCCGAAAATTATAATCTCTGTTCCTAGGATTTTATTTTAATATGTAGATTATTACTGTGTATTTGTTTATATGTTTGGTGTAATGTTAATTTCTCTATATGCACTGTGCTTGTTTGTATTGTGGCGAGTAGAAGAGCCCGTGACCGAGGATCCTGGTGAGCAGCAGGTTGAAGTAGCTGAGCAGGAGCTCATTGAAGGCAAGTTGTGCCCTTGACCACTTTTTACCCAATAATGTTCTTTGATATCATTTATCCATGCATAGGTTAATTTTGATGGGACCCGATAGGTCATCCTAGATTGTTTATCTCATTACCTTGTTTACCCCTGAATCACTTGGGTAGTTTGCTATTGCTTTACATGGTTTTGGGATAATTATTTATTATATCTATGTTCCAATTATTCTTGTTATTCTATTTATGTTCATGTTAATATCATTAATGTTAATTGGAACATAGAGCTTAACTTGAGAAACACGTGCCACCACAAGGGTTTAATGGGACGCCCTTGGCTGACTAATTAGGAAAGGTAGTGGAAGACTACCTTACCCGAAAGGGGCAAGGGCAGTAGAGGAGTGGTCAGTGTAGGGAGGTCCTTGGTTGATTTTGCTGCGATGGCGGTCAGACAAGAACCCTGCATTGGAACTTCCTATAAACTGTAGCGGGTTTTCTGAAGCTAGTGGAACTTTGTAAAGGCCTCGTAGTGTTACCCTGCCTCGCCTCCTCGGTAGAGGTGTATGGGAAGTCGCGATCCCTTGGTAGATGGGTAACATGACTTGTGGGTAAAGGGTACAACCTCTGCAGAGTGTAAAACTGGTATACTAGCCGTGCTCACGGTCATGAGCAGCTCAGGACTCTCTGATGATTAAATTATGGAACTTAAATTCAATTTGTCATTCGCATATGCATGGGTTTGTTATTAATTTTGTTCTATTACTTTACTTATGGTTTGGTATTTACTTACACTTAGTAACTGCTAATAAAATTTTGACCAATACTTAAAAGCTATGCTTAGCTTTAACCCCTATCATTGATTAGCCTTACACATCACATGAACTCACACCTTTGTGAGTTTATGTCCACTGGTTCCCCACAACTTGTTGAGCTATGATCATGTGTGAGCTCACCCTTGCTGTCTCACACCCCCCACAGGAGAAGAGCAGGTGGTTTAGGAGGAGCCACAAGGCGAGGAGTATGATCTGATCTAGGTGGCGTTTCTCAGTTGACATTGGCGCCGACGATGCTTAGTTCGTTTTATATTTATCCTGTAATAAGTCTTCCGCTATGTAATAAATACTCTGATGTTTTATGACATTTATCTCTATACACTCTGTTATTATATATGTTGTCTTCTTGGCGCATGTATGAGATGCACCTGGCTTTGTTCCTTAAAGCCGGGTGTGACAGAAGTGGTATCAGAGGAAATGTTGACTGTAGGACGAAACCTAGATAGAAATGGACAACCCCTCCTTACTTAATGCAGTAATGCAAGTTAAAATAAGTTAATAATAACATTTAAAGTGTTTATATTACTTTCCCATATCTTGTGTATGAATCCTTCTTCATCATTTATTGTGCTCATGAAGGTTTGTCCTTCATGACCTTCGTCCAGAATTCATTATATCCGAAGGGAGATAATGCTTCGAAGGACGAAGGACTTTGACATTTAACACTTTTATGTTGCCTTGTTCTTAACTCTTAGCGTTTGAGAACAAGTCCCCAACATTGGCGCCCACCTCCGGTGAACTCACTCCCACTATTTTGAGTTTCGAACACCCTTGGCAAGCGTAGACCTTCATCATGCCGCCAAAGAAAGCTTCAGCAACAGGGGCTGCCGCTCTGCAGCCGCTGGACCCCAACCAGGACACTCTCTCTCTTCGGGAGGCCCGAAGCCAGAAAAGGAAGGCCATCAGTCCAACGCCTTAGGAGGACGACTTGGACCAAGAGATCAGAAATATGGAGATGCTCCATCAGCAGGTGCAAAGGAAGAAGGAAAAGATGGCTAGGCTGGCTGATCTGCAAAGGCAGATAGACGAAGCCTCTGAAGAAGTTCGCCATCTTACTCAAGATGAGCAGAACCGAAGGCCTCAGTATAGAGAGCTTCATCAAGAGGGCTTCTTCAACGAAGATGACTGGTATGAGAATTTCCATCATGGAAATTTTGCCTTTGATGATGCTTCTCCTCTATCAGCAGAACTGCAGGCTACACCTTGGCCCCCGTCCTATAAGCCACCTCAACTCCCCATGTACGACGGCCATTCAGATCCGAAGCAGTTTCTGATGAGCTACGAAGCAACAATATCTTCCTATGGTGGCAATACTACAGTCATGGCGAAGTCTTTCGTCATGGCTGTCAAGAATGTTGCACAAACCTGGTACTCCTCCCTTCGGCCAGGAACGATCACATCATGGCAGAAGCTGAAGGATATGCTGATCACCAGCTTCCAAGGGTTTCAAACGAAGCCGGTTACCACTCAAGCTTTATTCCAGTGCACCCAAGATCACGAAGAGTATCTTCAGGCGTATGTCCGAAGATTCTTACGCCTGAGGGCACAAGCGCCAACAGTGCCCAATGAAATTGTCATTGAGGCCATGATTAAGGGGCTTCGGCCGGGACCTTCAGCCCAATACTTCGCCAGAAAGCCCCCTTAGACTCTGGAGAAATTGCTTCAGACGATGGATGAATACATCCGCGCTGACAATGATTTTCGACAGAGAAGGGAGGAAGCTTACAGGTTCTCCGAAATAGCCAGGGGCTTCGGAGGGAGAATTCATCCCAGACATGTCATATCGATTCATTCCACTAAGAATGATGACAGGGGAAGCCAGCAGTAGAGGCCACAATATTCCTCCTAGGCTTCGGGGCAGCAGCAGAGCTATCCTCGACCTCCAGCTCCAAGGGGCAGAGGTGCCAGGGGCTTCGGAGGGAGATTTGGGGATCAGCCCAGGAAGATTTATTGCCTATTCTGCGGTGAGGACAAGGGTCATACCACCAGGATGTGCCATGTTACCATCCAGAAACAAAAGGAGATAGCAGAAGCTGCGGCCCAACAGAGCCAGCCGAAGCAAGTTATGCACACTGCTTCATACCATTCGCCATACATTCCAGAGTATGTAGGCAACCACCCTGCAGCTTCTGTCGCTTCGGCAAGCCAACCTCAGGCATCCTGGCAACAGCTTCCCCCTTCACCACCAATGCAACAAGGCCAGCAGCCAGAAGGGAGTCAGCATCCCCACCTCCAACGGGACTTCAGAGAAGAGTCCGAAGCTCGCATAGTCAATAGTACTGTGCCAGAATCGAAGCATATTTACTAACAAATATCCTACTTCGGCAGCAGTTTTTACATTCAGTATCATTTTCTTTTTTAATAAGGAACAATTATTGAAAGCCTAAGTATTTTTGTCGTTTTTTAAATCTCTTGTAATAGTTTCATTTTTGCCACAGTAAAAATATACCTTCTCCACAGAGTAGCAGAGTTGCCGAAGCATAAGATTTATGGTTACAAGGGGAATTTCCGAAATAACAAAAAGTCGTTCCTAAGGGAGCGCAGCGTAAGTTTTCTGCTCAAAAGTCGTTTTGAAGGGAATGCAGAGCCTACAGCGAAAAATAAACGCTAATACCGCTGAAAGTAAAAGGCGAAGAAGCTCCTAAGGGAGGCTTACAGCGAAAAATAAACGCTGATACCGCTGAAAGTAAAAGGCGAAGAAGCTCCTAAGGGAGGCTTACAGCGAAAAATAAACGCCGATTCCGCTGAAGTAAAAGGCGAAGAAGCTCCTAAGGGAGGCTTAGAGTGAAAAATAAATGTCGATCTTTGGCAAATATCATTTTGCATAACATCACATCATCACATCATTTGCATAGCATAACATCATACATCATATTGCATCAATGACGCAAGAAGGGGATCAATGTTGATATTTGGAGATTGTTTCGAAGAAACAGTGCCAAGGCACAAAAAAGTAAATTTTGAAGAAGCATACCTTCGTCAAACTCCGAAATGAAAAGATTTATCGGTTATTGATTTTACAAAGATTGGACTTTTTATGAAAATACTGATATTATTTACGAAGCATGAAAAGAAGGGAAGGTTTTTTTTTCGCCAAAGGCTCAAAAAACGATATGTATGTAAAGTTTCATGCATCGTAAAGAATTGAACCATAAATAGCTTATATATTACATTCAAAGTTACAAAATATTACATATGTTCAATAAATATTACATTGCAAATGTTTTTACAATAACATCTAGTTTTCTCTTAGAACAACTTCTGCAGCTTCGTTCAGTAGTTGATCAACAACTTTATCCATGATAGCTTCAGCCATTTTTCTAATTTCGTCGTCCCCCTTCACGTGGGGGTCCGCCGATGGCTTGGCAGGCTCTGAGGGGCGAGAAAGTGCGGCTGTGTTACATAGCATAAACAAGTTCGAAATCAAAAATTACAACAGAGCCAAAAACTGCTAGTCAATACCTATTTGCACTTCGACATCTGCACTCTTCTCAGCGGTCTCTGCTACTTTTCTAGCGTTATGAATACCTTTCTCGCTCTTTCGTATAATTTCTTGGGCCATCTCCCGGCCACCATTGTCCCAGATGTCGGTGAAAAATTTTCCACCAACCAGGCTCGCTTCGGCCGAGGGGTCTTTTATATCTTCAGAAGACAAGGCGGTTTCGGATTGTGCCAAAAATTTACATGGTCACAACCTTTTCTCTCCAAAATAGTGGCAATCCCCCTGGCACCCGTAAAGGCACATATGTCTCCACGGCTATTCAAAACTTCTTCAAAAGCTTCAGCTTCGTGGCTGATCCATCCAATTGGGCCTTCGGGGTCACCCCTTATGAAGTCCTCTTCACTTGAGAATGCGCCGACGCTGGCGAAGCTGGTTCTTATTTTCTTAACACATTCTATAGATTTTTCATAACACTTTTTCTTGGATGCACGAAGCTCTTCAATGTTTCTTTCTAAATGATTGGCCCATTGTTCACTAATTTCTCGTTTTGTTTCTTCAAGTGTGCACTCTTCTTTAGCTCTGACCAGTTGTTTCCAAAGATCTTCAATTTCGCGCTTCTGAGCTTCGGCTTGAGTTTTGAAAGCAGCTTCGTCTTCTTTTATTTTATTCAATAACGAGTGCAATATTTTATCTTTTTCGAGACCTTCGTTCCTTAGTTCAATTACTTCGGAACGAAGGTTGCTCAAGGCTATGGTACACCCTTCGTCTTCGACATCTTTTTGTGCCCTGAGGGCATTGCTAAGTATAAGACCCTGAAAAAATGTTTGTTAAATAAGTTTAAGCAAATGAAAAATTTTGGTTTCAAGAAATAATACAAAGATTTCATTTTTTCACCTTCAAACTATTGTACGCTAAGCTGTCAGCCAGCTCGTTCTTTGACAACACTGAGAGCCCGTCTTCTAGTGTTGGGAATCCGAAGCTTTTGCTCATCTCCCGACAGACTTAAATCTCCTTGCTGTCAGGGAGACAACACAAGAAGTCTTCTTCTCCGCTGCCGTTGAATATCAACGCCCCCTTGGGATATTTCAGTCTTTGGGCATAGAACTGAGCCTCCTGCTTTTCTTTTTCAGTCAACTCCTTCCCTGAAGCATGTCGTAAAATATAATCGGAAGCTTCAGAAAAGGCTTCGGGGGCGGTAGTGCCACTTTCTTCAACAAAGATTTGTTCTGCTGTTTCTGTTTCTTTGGTTTCCAAGAATTTTACCTTGGCGGGCTCTGAAGGCCCAACTTCAGTTTCAGCTTGGTGCTTTGAAGCTTCGGCCTCAAAGGCTTCGATTTGCACCTCGGGAGTTTCGGCAATTTTCTTCGGAGTAGTGCTTGAAGACTTTATTGTCTCCAATACATCCAGTACATTAACCATCCTTTTTCTTTTGGGGGTCAATGCTGAACCCTTTTGGCTTTTTGGTACTTCAACTTTTGCTGAAGGACTTAAAATTTCAGATGTCATTGTTTCTTCAGCCTTCGGTTCTTCTATTTTCTTTGTCTCTGGCATTGTGACCGGCTCTTCAATATTCTTCAGGGGAGTCGCCTCTTTGGCTTCGGGGGCTGAAAAGGATTCACCGACAAACTCGGGCACTGTGGCCAGTTCAATATAGCGTGGACGGTGTGTAAGAACCTTTATCTTTTTCCTCTTCGGCGCTGGCTCACTAAGAGCGGCTGAGGCGGCTTCCTTCGTAGACGTTGTATCTTTCCTTTTTTGACCCCGTGTTGGGTAACGGTAGTCAGGATACACAAACCCAATGACATCAAATACTCGGTTGAGCCTTTTCTTTTTCTGGCCTCCGAAGGCTGCGGATAGTGCAGTATCTTCTGCCTTCGAGTATGGCCCAAGCAGCTCATCGCTTACGGCCTCAATACTTTTCAGCCAGTCGTCATCTGGCTCGACGAACTTATCTCCATATTTGAAGGTGAATTTTAACCTAACTAGTCCACCTTCGTTAGGTTCGCTGACGGTTTCCTTTGGCATTTCCCACTTATCTGCAAGTGGCCATACTCTGAAGGCAATGTGTTCTTGGATCAAATCTCTTGTCCCGATGAAAGAGCAAACTACTTCGAAGGCTCTCCAGCATTCTTCAATTTCTACCTTCGGTTTCTGAAGGCCGAAGCGCTGCCAGATAGGGCGCATAATGATACCTTTAATATCTTCTCGCGTTTTCAAGTCGTTTTTCACATAGAACCATTCCTTCATCCTGTCCCCAGGCCATCTTTTCCGAAAAGTTGACACGGGACAACTTGACCCAGAACGGGCACCGAAGCTATAACAGCCAAAATTGTTGTGATATTGCTCCTTACCCCATGGTTTCGTCTCATACAATAACTCATGCATATTGCAGAAACTTTTTGCATTTGGTTACAAACCTTGGCTCTTCACGGCCCATACGAAGATTCCCATCCTTATGATTGCTTCAGGAGTAATTTGATGAAGGTAGATTTCAAATATCTTCAAAACTTCTACCACGAAACTGCTCAAAGGAAACCGAAGTCTAGCCTTAAAGAAGCTTCGGAATATCACGACTTCATTTTCCTTAGGAGTCGGACAAGTTTTCTCTCCTTCATCAGCCCTTACAATAGATAAATCCCGAAAATATCTGCCTCTCATATTAACAAGATGGCTTTGTTTAATGCTTGATTTTCCAAAAACTGCATGGCTTGGTCGCTAAGGTCGATCTTCGGAATCTTCACCGCCACTTTCCACATCATAGCTGTCACTATCACTAGTGTCTTCAGACAAACCCTCTAAAATCTCCCTAGTAATCTTCTCTGTATTTGTCTTTGCTATTGATTCAAGGAAGCCGAGATTCATCTCTTCGGAAAGGCTTAGCTTCGACTCAGCGACAGTTTTCTTGTCTTCAGACATCTTCGAAAATGCTAGGAAAGTGCTCTGAAAGACAAAGCTTAAAAATGTAAAAAGCCAGGCAAGCGTTGGTGTGCAAAGAGCTAAAAATTAGGAAGGCAGGAGCCAGCGGCAAGAAAGCGTGCTAAATGTGCTGGCGGTGCGTTCTTATTTATACGCCCAGTACGTTGCAAGTGGCAGGGCCCCACTTGTCATTGACTATTGCTATTCTAGCAAAGGGAAGGTGTTTTTTCGGACCTTCGGCTTAAGGCCTTCGTCTATATCGCAATCTGAATTTATTATTCTAGCAAATTAATATTGCGAGGGGCTACTGTTGGGGGCCTTCGGCTTCCGAAGGTCCTCAAAAACATGATTTGATAATGTTTTCCAAGTGAAATATGTGAACAGGTATTTTCGAATTCGGATCATGAGCATACAGAGCATGGTTAGGACGAAGCCTGAGCGAGACGAAAGGTGATTATGACGAAGGACAAGGTGATCACGAAGCTGTGCACAGGAAAGCTTCGGCATGACAGTAGAAAAGGGGAACCGACTTAAAGATGAAAAGGCAAATTAGACCTCGAAGAATTACTATAGCGTTATTAGCAAATATAAAGGGCATGAATGTAATTCTACATGGGCTGCGTCCCTTGCCTATAAATAGATGAACAGTACTCCCGTACTGTTCACGTTGACTTGGCGTTTGCTCTCACGTCACGCTTGTACCCCTGCTTTTCTTCGAGCCAAAGGTACATTCATAATCTGTCATTGTGAATATAGTAATGCAAGTTAAAATAAGTTAATAATAACATTTAAAGTGTTTATATTACTTTCCCATATCTTGTGTATGAATCCTTCTTCATCATTTATTGTGCTCATGAAGGTTTGTCCTTCATGACCTTCGTCTGGTATTCATTATATCCGAAGGGAGATAATGCTTCGAAGGACGAAGGACTTTGACATTTAACACTTTTATGTTGCCTTGTTCTTAACTCTTAGCGTTTGAGAACAAGTCCCCAACAGGTGCGGTCCTTTTGCTTTGGCCTAATACTCTCTCCTCCTTTGGCATGAATCACCAAAAAAACGGATACTTGAGTGAAATATAAGCCCTTTTACGTTCTCCCCAATGGCAAACAAATAAATATGAGAGAAGATTATACCAAGGTGGAGAACCATGCAGAATACCGGCAAAGAGTGGATAATACCGATGGAGTTGAGTGGAAGCGTCATCTTTGCCGAATACTCCATTTCCCTTTCAATTCTATGACTAAGCATAAGGTTACACTTGAAAACACATTAGTCATAGACATAAAGAGATACGATCAAAAAGTTATATCAATTAAGCATAATCATAGTTCTATATAATATAGACTGCTCCCCCTAAATACGTGCCTTGAGAAGAATACAAATTTTGGCCTTAAATGCCAGGTGCACATAGTTAGGTTAATGAGATCATGTCTATATCATAGAGAATGTGAAGTGCATTGTGTCACAGTATAAGTGTGATGCTCATGACAGTTTATGCACTTATGAAAGCATGTTATAAACATCTCAAGCATTTACCCTTAAGGATTTCAAAGAGGCTTAAGGACCATCCACTTTTGGAACAAAGACAGCTTATCCTTGTTACAAGGTTAAGCTTTAAGCTCTTTGACAATAAAATCACTTCACCTAGTTTTAACAAAGATGCATAAATGCAAGAATGAAATGTTTGAGAAGTTAAACTAGGTATGAAGCAGGGCTAATGCATGAACATGCTTTCTCTTCCTTTTATACAGGATATGTAAAGAAAGTATAGAAAAGGAAGATTTAGGTACAAGTTTAAATGAAAGGAAGTAGTTTTACCCTTTTGTACCTTCACATAGAGACGCTCTCTTCATTGTGCTTTGTCCTTAGTCTTAGTTGCTTAAGTCCTATATTCAAGACAATGTGTGGAAATATTTTGCACAAGAGAGAGTTTTACCACTAGTGATTCTTTTCCAAGTCATTGTTAGCATATATCAAATGGATCACAAATTGCATACATATATCATGAATTCTCCTTTTAACTTAGTGCATATCAAGAGAGATATCGATTGATAGTATATGCGACACTAAGAAACATAAGTGTTAATTCAAGTTATTCAATGATCAAACAAATAACAGATGTGATCAAAAGAACAACATATGAATTAGATAAGCTTAAAATAGGAGAATCCAGTAAATATGCTACTTTAGCAGTGAAAGTTGCAATCCTTGATTATTCTACCAGGTTGGATTGATTTGTAGTAGCATACTTCATGAGAAACTTATTCTCATACAAGAGACTATATGAGATTACTAAGATAAAGCGATAGTCTCAACATTATCAAGATATAGGAATAGACTCCCCCTAAAGATATGCGTCAAGAATTTGAATGAGTTGGATAGGTGCACCCACTTTTAAGGACAAATAGGGAGAAGCATTATACATCTTGATCAAGGCTTATAAAATTTGCAATAAACAACTTAAGCCTGGTATTCTCACAATGAAAAAAGATTTAGAATGCTTACAACCACACCATTGATTGTTTTGAAGATCTTACTGTCCAAGTAGGTGTTGTTGTTCTTGATGTCCTTCTCTTTCATGTGAGTGTCCTCCCTTTGTAGTTGTTTCTTTTTCCTTCCAAACTTATTGAAAATACTCAAGAAAGATGTTAATAGCACAAGGGAGTATATGATGAAGGATGATTTCTTTAGATAGGAAATAAAAACAATTCATCATCCATAAGTCACATAGACTTGAAGTAAACTCCTTAACATTAGTGCACATCATTAGGAAAAAGGAATATGCACCTTTTAAATATTTTGATCAATCATAGGAAAATTACTTCTTCATATTGAATGTATTAATCATTACTTAGAAGCAAATCAATATGAGAGCATTTATAGCAAAGGCATGAAATAGATTCTAATGGACTAGTGCATTTATGAGAACGAGATTGAATGCATACTTAGCAAAAATCAAGTCCAATAAAGAATCTATTCTTCACATAGGTAGAATAAGATAATTTAGAGTAAATAACCATTGATGGGAAAAAGAGTTCCCATACCTTTGCTTTTACCTTTCTTCCTTTGGGTGAAGAGAAACCCTTGAGGCTTGTGGCTTGCACTTACTCTCTTGTCGATTTTCATAAGTAAGCTCAAGAGATATGTCATTAGTAGCACAAGCACTAGTTTCCCTTTTAGTAATCATTTTAAAAGGAATGAAAGATAGAATACTAAAACATGGAAACTTCATAGCATGAACTGGATTATCCATAGATGATGTTATGCTCAATTTAACTCATAAAACAAGCATAAATAATTTCTTAAGATTATGGAACAAATCCAATTCATAACATGGAGAGTGATGAATGTAGAAGAATCATATCCAATTTTAAGCAAGAAGCACAACAACATAAGTCATTGGATTGATTTTTCTTTTTATGTTAGATTACGCACTTCCAAAGAGAAACTTATTCTCTACAAGTGAGACTACTTGGGTTACTTAGATAAAAGCATTAGTCTCACTATTCTAGTTATAGAGAGAATTTTCCTTTTATAAGTGTCCTAAGGATTTGAATTCCTTACATGACACCTTATTCTTTTAAGAACTTGGAATATCTCTCTATATCTAGAATCATGGCAATAATAAGATAATTAGTGTAAAACATGCCATGTGGTACTTACAACAATTTAAAGCATGTAGATTGCCATAGAATCGAAATGATGAATATGCAATCTACCATATGAGAGAAATTTCTTCAAAGAATGGTGAAATAATTTAAAAACATTTGAAGTGCTTCTTTTTCTCTGTGACTACACAAGACACATGAGAAATGGTAATTTAAGATATGTGCACTTAAAACATAAGTGTTACCATCCTTTGGCTTTCCTTTATGTTGTAGGCCTTGATCTTTCCGCACAGGGTAATTCTTTATTTCCTATAACATCAATATCTTCCCCGAGATGATATGAGTTTTGGACATAATAAATTGAAATAACTTTGGGTCAATCTTGGATATATAGATCATTGAAGATTGATAGCTTGAGTTAATAAAAATTAAATTGACTCTCTCAAGCACCCCCAAAGCTTCATATCATCTTCTTCTCCTGCAAAGCTTGTCAAGCATATTTTGGTACCCATCTCTTGATGGGTCCATCAAGGTTAGTCAACAAAGATCTAGGAACCCAAACTTCCTTTGTGTTAGCACTAGGTAAACTCATTACCTTTCTAGCACAAGTTGCAATTTTGGGTTGCCTAGTTACATGAGAATTAATTGACAAGCTAGGAGTGGGGTTGTTACTAATGGGACAATCCTTGCATTGATGTCCCTTCTTTCGGCATATGTAGCAAAGGCAATCTTCAAGTCTTGAAGATTTCTTCTTTCCTTGTTTCTTGCTTGCTACATGGTTAGTTAATATTTTCTTTTCTAACACTATGCCTTTTTGTTTCAAATAGGGACAAGACTTAATTAAGTGTCCCTTCTTTGAGCATTTAAAACAAAGTTTATCATCCTTGTTAATAATCAAGTCATTTTTAATATAGGGACATGACCTAATCGAGTGTCCCTTTTCAAAGCATTCACTACACTTCTTACTTCTCTTAGTATGAAGTGTGGCTTGATCATTACCTTGGATGTTACCTTTTGTGGAGACGTGGTTGAGGCTTTTGGAGGAGGCATTGATTTTCATCTTTTGTTCCTTCCTCTTAGCAATCCTCAAGTCCTTGACATTTTCTTCAAGGGATTTAGTGCATGCCACGGTTGTTCCCGTCTCAAGCTTCTTCACCATGTGATCACGGTTATCTTGAGAAGGTTGAGCAATGCACTTCCCTTTTAGTTGTGTCAAGCTCATTTTTAGCCTCTCATTTTCTTCTTTTTGCTTTTGATATTTATCATCTTTTGTTCCTGCAAATTCTAGCTCAAAGGAAGATTTGCTTGTCGACGGACAATAAGCATTAGCACATGGTAATATAGTTTCAATTTGAATACATATGCATGAGTGAGGTTGTTGGAATTTTAAGTTTTCTATTACAACCTCATGAGCAATATTTAACATGATATGTTCATTCATAAAATTTCATGAGAGCATAGAAGCATATCATGTTTTTCTTGAAAAGCTAGATTTTCAAATTTTAGCTTTTCTACTTGGTCCTTAAGTAAGGCATTCCTATTTACTAATTGAGCGATACAATGTAAAGAGTTATCTTGCTCAATTGAAATAGTTTCATACCTTTGGACCAAATCAACATGAGAGCACTTTAGCTCCTCATGTTCTTTAGTCAACTCATCAAAGCTTAGCATTTTTATGGAGAGAATGTCTTCTAGCCTTTGACGAGCTTTGCTTTGCTCTCTCGCTCTTTTTAGAAGTTTGAGCATGACCGCCTCATCTTCTTGGCTTAGGCGAGCGTAGAGTTGCATGAAGCTTCTTTCATCCTCCTCATCCTCATTTGTGCTTCCACTATCATTTTCATTAGCCACACAACAAATGTGGGAATCGAAATGGGAAGACACACCTTTTGGAGAGGTGGATTCATCGTTTGGTCTCCATCGTTCATTTTCTTCTTCTTCCTTCAAGGGGTTAGTTTCACAAATACCAAAGGAAGTAGAGGCACAAAATGAACTATAATGTTTGGACTCATCAAATTTGCTTTTAATTCTAGTCCAAATATCATGCGCATCACAAATAGGTTTATCATATTTTATTATGAAGGCATGATAATCTTCTTTGCTAAGGGGTTTACTTTATACATCTTAGATCTTCCTCGGAAGCATTTTCCCTAGTATAGTTAGAAGGAATGATACTCTTATCTATCATTTGTTCTAATTGTGGATCTATGGTTCTAAAAGCATTTATCACCCTAGTAGACCATGAATCATAATTAGAACAGTCGGGAAGTAAAATCTCAAGAGTTACCTCCTTCGGGGTTGTCTTCTTGTTCTTTTGGGATCTTCTTCGAGCCATCACTTCGAGTTGTTAGACTCAATATGAAGTGCCTAGCTCTGATACCAATTGAAAGTCGCCTAGAGGGGGGGGGGGTGGATAGGCGAAACCTGAAAATTATAACTTTACACCCCAACTAGATCCCTTGATTAGTGGTTAGAACAAGATACACAATTATCGGATTATAAAAACTAAGTCCTTTGCTTGTAAAGAGAATTGCTTTCAAATAATGCGGAATTGATAAATCAATAGACCTAATAGGTCTATGAGAATAAAGCAAGAGGGCTTAGATAAGAAGAGCAATAACACAAGTTCTTTCTTGCAAGGTGTTGCTTCACTAAATGAGAATTTAATTTGAAGCAACACCAAATAATGTTAGCAAAGAATGGTGCAAGAAAACTTAGAATGAGGGAAAGCAAACAAATCACAAGAAATGAACACAAGAGACACGTGTGATTTGTTTTACCGAGGTTCGGCCCTCGAAGGCCTAGTCCCCGTTGAGGAGTCCACTAAGGACGGGTCTCTTTCAACCCTTTCCCTCTCTCCACCGATCACCAAAGACCGACGAGCTCTTCTTCTCAAGGATCACTTAAGACCCCGCAAGGACCACCACACTCTTTGGTGTCTCTTGCTAGCTTTACAAGCCTCCAAAACTTTGGAGGAAGTTCAATGGGAGTCAAAACTCCACGCGCAAATGAACACAAAGATGTAGCACACACTATCTCTCAATGAATCTCACAAGGCACTAGTGCTAGACTCAAATGAGTAGCTCTCTCTTGCTTGCTCTCTCTTTTGTGGCACTTGTGTTGGTTGTAGTGGTCTAAATCTTGTGTATAGGATGGATCAATGAATAGAGGTGGTTGGGAGGGCTTGAATATGTCAACTATATGACTTGGAATGTTGCTTGGGCTCCCACCCCTTGAAGTGGCCGGTTAGGGTGGTATTTATAGCCACCAATCAAATTGTAGCCATTGGAGAAGGCTGCTGGCGATGGGCGCACCGGACAGTTCGGTGTGCCACCGGACAGTGTCCGGTGTGCCGCCACGTCATCCTCCCGTTAGGGCTTGGAGTTGGTCGATCGTTGGAGGCTTTTTCCTCATGTGGCACCGGACAGTCCGGTGCGACACCGGACAGTCTGGTGCCCCTCTGACCAACTGCTCTGACTTCTGCCGCGTTCACTGTGCTGCACTCACTGTTCACTGTCAGAGTCGACCGTTGCGCGTAGATAGCCGTTGCTCCGCTGTCACACCGGACAGTCCGGTGGCCCACCGGACAGTCCGGTGAATTATAGTGGAGTTGCGCCTGGGAAACCTGAAGCTGAAGAGTTGAGGTCGATCCTCCCTGGTGCACCGGACACTGTCCGGTGCGCCAGACCAGGGAGCACTTCAGTTTCCGTTGCTCCTTTCTTTTTGAACCCTTTTTAATCTTTGTATTGGTTTTGAGTTAAACCTTTGGCACCTGTATAACATATACTCTAAAGCAAACTAGTTAGTCCAATTATCTGTGTTGGGCAATTCAACCACCAAAATCAATTAGGAAAAGGTTAGACCCTATTTCCCTTTCACCCAGGTGTTGCTTCTCTGCCGAGTGATATGACCCCGACACTCGGCAAAGCACCTCTTTGCCCAGTGTTACACTCAGCAAACTGACCAGTATACACCTTTTTAACTTGATTTTGCTATTCCATCCAAACAAACAAAAGATATCACGTATACATCACAAATATCACATAATCATCACATATATAACATATACATCACATATCTCACAAACACCATAAATCAAACAAGTTCTCACAGCATTACCAACATGTTTGGACACAAACATAAGTATCCAACACTCAAGAATATAAGTCTCAAGTATCTCACAAAGCAATACCAACATCTAAGAACATAAAACTCAAGAACAACAACACTAAGAAAGATAATATTTCATCGAGGTGGGTGGCAAGACGGGTGCGGATGGGCTAGGTGATCCATGAGGGTTGTTGGATGCCGCGCAGATTGTCCCTGCATAGAGAAGAGATTGCATGTGTTATACGAGATGCATTACCAACATCTAATTAGAATTTTGATACTCAAAGGACTATGGAACAAAGCAGGGTCAACTGTAGGGAACAATGGAGGTGGTGGAGTGAAACCCTATGCGGCGCCAAGGCTCTGCATATACTGGAACATCTCTGCCATCCTTTACTGATCTGCCAGGCGGGCCTCCTGCTCCGCCATCATCCTCGTCTCCATCTCCTGACGTTCCCTCCTCTCTGTTTCTAGCTGGGTCTATAATATTCCAAGCCAATGTTATAGTAACTCAAAGAGAAGGTATATAACTCAAGGAATGACGAGTTACAAAAGCACTAATCTCAAGTTGCTATATGCGATGATGTGAGTTGTCATGCCGAGGTCGTATGGCTGGACTCGAACTCGTGGTGGCCACCACATCCGCCCTAGCCTCGTATCCAGCCTCGCATCTGAAGAAATTCTGCATACAAAAACGATGTATCCATATATTATTTCAAGAATGTGCAACAAATGCGACATATTTTACAATATAGTAAGACTTACCCACAGCTCTTGCTTCACCCGCTCCGCTTTGTTGTTGAATTCCCTGTCGTCCCGATCTACTGCATCGGGGGCGATGGCGTAGTGGTCGAAGGTGTAGGCTGGGCCTGTCACTCCGGCATACTCAACCAGTCCAGGGAAGTGTTCCTTGCACAGCAGGCCGAGGATGCCATTGGGGTTGCGACCATGACCCCCAGCATTCTCCACAACCATCCAAGACCCATCCAAGTGATAAATAAAAAGTATTAGTTTATATTATGATTTTGAACACATGATATGAACAAGCATGGAGAATATAAATTTACATGCCTCTCCCCATCCGGCCGAATCAGCGGCCGCCTATCCCGAAGTATGGGGCGTTGAGGGAGACTCGCGGTGTGGCGGAACCGCCCGAATTATTCCAACTTAAGTGCCTAAGCCCTGCCTTAGAGGCTAGACCACACTTAAATGGGAATAACCCGTCAATCCCTCGGATCTAGTCCGACACGGCCACTGACAGGATCAAGTACCACAATCTCACTCGATGGTGAGTCACAGAGCAAATACAATAAGGCATAAAACCATGCATGTGAGAGTATTAAATTATTACATCATCATCATCATCGGAGTTTTTTTTGCAGAAGTAACCATCATTGTTCGAGGTGCAGCGGAATAAAACTAATGGCAAATAAACAGAGAGATGGGGAAGCCTGTCCCATCACTCTTCATGCTCCTCCTCAGCCGAGGCGGGGTCCCACTCGACAGTCCAACCAGGTGGCAAGGCGGACGGCCAAGTCACTCCAGCAACCATGTCCTCCAGAGAACCTGTAAAAAATTATGCCACAAGCAAGGCTGAGTATACTAATACTCAGCTAGACTTACCCGGTGTGAGGAGTCTACTCCTCTACCTCTAGACATGCAGCTGTTTGGCTGTGGGGTTTGGTTGCCAAAAGCACTAGCTGAGTTTCTAAATTCCAGTTTTAACTTTGTCAAATTTAAGTGTGACTCTCTTAAGGCTAAATGTGTACTATCTACTCACACATAGTAGCAAACACTTTTAACAATCAACATCTTGTATCATCTCATCATATTTCCACTTGTTACTCAATGTAGCAGCATGGATCAAGCAGTCTCATTAGTTGCGAGAAGCAGACGATTCGAATCGGGTTTTAAACCTTGCAAGGTAAACCTAAACACACGACGTGGCGAGGCACTCCGTCCCCACACACATCAACCGTCCCCATCGATTCCCTGGCAACAGAAAGGGGCTCACCGCCTTGGCGTACAATGCCCCACTGACCCCGACTGCCGTCGTGCAGTGACCACACTTGTACCCACCATAACCGGAATGGGAGACCACGTCTCAGGTCGCGTGAGGAGGGCAATCTGCGGGCAGGTTCACTCAGGTACTAGGCTTACCGATTTACCATATTTCTCGGCATGTGCTTAGTACGTTCAAACGCTTGACTCACGGTACCACACCTTAATCCTTATTCCAGTTTTTGTCCCGTGAACAACCAATCCCCATGGATTGTTGCCCACAACCAACACCAATATGATAAGAAAGTGGATACAACCAATTCCTGACCTCGCGCGAGTGCTAGAAAAATCACTCGACTTCTACCGAGATCCTATTTAATAAAGCAGCTACTCGTCTTAGCATACTAGTATTCATCTCAATGGGGTTCCTGAGATCATGCAACTAGGGTTTCAAACAACTCCTACACTTAAGTGCACAATACAAGCCTACAAACATTAAGTGTAGTAAAATAGCATAAATAACAGGTTATGCATAAAACCGGGGCTTGCCTTCTAAAGCTGGGGCAGGCAGATCCTCTGGTGCGGGCTCTGGTGCTGGATCTGGGGCTACCTCCTGAGCAGCTCCTTGCTCCGGCACAAGGACGTACTCTCCGTCAGCAAGGTTACAGTCTATCGAAATGCAATGAACATGTATGTCATGATTATGCAGGATTTAAAAACATTATACTAAGAGAAGAACACTAATTTAATGAGTAACTTAGGGTTTCCGGGTCATACGTGGCTTTTGGTGGTTTATGTTTATCACCTTTAGGTTTAAGTTTTTATTGAGGATAAGTATAGGGGATTGGTATTGCCTTTATATACTTCAATGGACAAGTTATAAAGAGTTTTTAGGATGACACCAATTTCCTGTTACTCACTTTTCCCCTTCCTTTATTTCTACTTATGGTTTCTAGGGTAGGTTTGAACTACGACAGCGGTTTAACATTTTCCAAAAATTCTGTAAAAAATACAGTGGGTTGCCATTGGTCATTATAGCCTGTTCTAGGAATTTGGGGCTTAAAATAAAAAGGCTATGCTTTAGACAAAAATGACAAAGTTGGGTCAAATGGGCCACTTTGCACTACATCTCTTTATTAGAGGTGAGTTCCTTCCTAGGGGTTATTTTTGTTGGTATCTAACAGTAATAATAAACCTCTGTGCCAAAAATCACAAAAAGCTAATTGGTGGTCATTTAGTTGTGATTTTCTAAAGTTTTATGCCAAAAAGGTGCTTATAACTAACTTGTCATTTGAAAAATATCAAACAACAGATTTTGTATTTTTCTTATGTTCATAATAACAAAACATTAGTTATCCCAAGGGTTGGGGTGTTTTCATCTTAGGGTTATTTTTGTAGGGTTTTTCTAAGCTTTCCTTGTTTTCTTAAAATAGAAGGGATCCTACTTATTTTATACTACACCAGGGTATGATAGATTTTTCTAGTAAACTACATTGAATAAGTGCTCTAACAAAAATAGGGGTGTCCTCTGGTTCATTATTTAAATCATCTTTTCTATTTTTCTTAATCTTAAGCATATTGTAAAATGAATGGCAAAAACTAATTTAATGGGGTGGACAGAGAGTTTTAACATTTTTAAACATGTCAGTGAGTGGATAGAAACTCTTCCAAATTTTTCTAACCCTAGTCAAAAAGTACAACTATTTTTCTTTCTATTATTGAGCTTTTGGCCAAAACTATAATTAAATCAGAACCTTATAGTTTTCTATAGTACATAGGGGTTTTTATATTTTTATTAAGTAGGTCACATTATTTAGAGTCTGACAAAATTGGTTTGACCAAATTTGGCTGAACTAAACAGAAGTTATGGATTTTCCAAGTTTCTGTTCAATTTAAAATCAGTTTTAATAAGGTTTTCTGAAAAAGTAGTTTACACCGAGGTCCCTGGGTTTAAACTAAATCAACCTGCACAAATCTACCCCTACGTCACTATTCCCCTGGGTCGCTGACAGTTCAAAAAGCCCCCTGACCTTCTCTTCCTCTCACCCGCGGTCCTTCCCCCAATGTAAACAGTACCCGCGGGAAAGAAAAGGGTGGCGCGGCTTACCGGCGGCGAGATAGGTCCGGTGAAGGGCAGGGTTGGCTCGGGGAGGTTCTGGCGGTCACAGCGAGGTGCGGCTCGATGGCGGGGATGGCCGGAATCGCTCGGTCCACGTGCGCAGGCGAGAGTTCTCGTCGGCGGCGAGTGTACCGGCCAAACCACGGTGATCTGGTTCAATCCAAGGGCACGGTGAGCTTCACGGGGTAACGTAGAGACCGTGTGCATAAGGAATCGGAAAATGGTTGAGTGGATTACCCGGTCCACGTACTCCGGCGGGGTTGTGAACTCCGGTGACCGTGGACTGGCCTCTCCGGCGAAGCAGGCTTCGATTCCTCGCTCGGGGAGCTTCACCAAGCTGTGCACACTCGTCTCCGAGGGTTGGACGGGGCTGGGAAGGGCTGGGCTGGCCGGTCCACGACGGCAGTGGCTCGGGTGGTCGCGGACACGCCGTGCTCGGGCAAACGACGGCGAGTTAAGCTTCGGTGAGGTTTGAGTGTGCGCGGAGGGGTGTGGCCGATGCCTCAGTGGGTTTTATAGGCGCGGGCGCACACAGGGGACACGGGCGCGGCTCGGCGCGGCGCGGGGTCGGGCGCGGGCGTGCTCTGGCGCGGCAGAGCGCGTCGAACACGTGGAGCTTTTCTTCTGCCCTTGTTCCACAGCTCACCCAAGTCGCAAACGTGCGAATCTTGGCAAAAATCCGGCGCGAGTCTTTTCCTGGCACCTAGGGCTATCACTCATCTGTGAGACGCCATGGCAGATATGGCCTAGGGAGGGAGATCTTGGGTCGCCAAATCGGGTGTGTCACACTGCCCACCTCACGACAAAAACCATGCCAAGGCATGTCAAACGTCCAAGTCTCGGGCTCAGCTTTTTCTAGTGGGTGCCTTAGGTGGTATGCCACATTTTTGGTATAGAACATAGGTGGATTTGGTGCCAGCTTCGAGGTGAATACGACTGATCTTTAGTGTAGGTATAGTTTTTAACATAGAGAGAAATAGAGAGCTCTAGCTCTCTCTCCACTTGGAGATTTGATTTGGGGTTTCTCCAGGGGTCTTTTTGCAATATTTCCTTCACCTAATTGCTGGTTATAAGGTTGCTTAAGGTTTGGTTGAAGATTACCCATGTTTTGCACATTTGCTCACTCTCTCTCCCCCTATTATTCATGGCCTTGAGATATAGGGTTAAAGAGAGGTCTAGGGTTTTTCCCCCCTCTTATCCAAGGTAGTAAGTGTGCAAAGATTTGAGTAATACTTCTTAGGTCATTAACAACTTTGATTAACACATGATCTCCAAAGTTCTTATGTGGTTCCTTAAGTCTCTACCACATATGATCACAGTCCTTAGTACCAAGGTGTGCTCTAGCCATGGTAACACCTGAGGTGTCACAGCCCTCCCCCCTTAAGGGAATCTCGTCCCGAGATTTTAGGTAGAGTCCTTAGGAGGGTGCCATGAAGGGGTGTTGGTGTGTGGTTTCTGCTTTTCTTTGAGTTTCTCTAATTAACTGTTCTTCGAATGTCATCCTCTTTGCAACTTCAGAAGGAAGTCCTTTTTAAGTTAGATCCACAACTTAGACTACCCTTACTATCTAAGTTTTTCTTATAATTGCTTTCAAAGGGCAGGTGGGGGTGGGGTTTTGGATTACATACCGACTCCTTTGGGCAGAAAGTCGGGGAAGCGTGAGCGTAGAAAATCCTCAGTCTCCCATGTAGCTTCTTCTGCTGAATGATGACTCCACTGAACCTTATACATTCGGATTGACCTTGCCCGTGTTGATCTCTCCTTCTGATCCAATACCTTGATGGGGTACTCTTGATAGGACAAGTCTGGCTCTATCTCAATGTCTGGTTCCGGTAGCACTTCAGTGGGTAGGCGGACACATTTCCGCAGCTGAGATACATGGAACACATCATGAATAGCTGACATGCTGGGTGGCAACTTCAATTGATATGCTACAGGTCCACAAGTTTCCTTGATCTCGTAGGGTCCAATGTAACGCGGAGCTAACTTGCCCTTGATCTCGAATCTCTGGACACCCTTGGTGGGTGATACCTTAAGATAAACATGATCTCCCACCTCGAACTGTAGAGGCTTCCGCCTCTTATCATGATAGCTCTTTTGCCTGGCCTGAGCAGCTTCTAAGTTCTTTTTGATGACTCTGACCTTTTCCTCTGCTTCAAGTACCAAATCTGGCCCGAATATTTCCCTTTCTCCTGCTTGAGACCAATTCAGCGGGGTTCTACATCTCCTCCCATATAAGGCTTCAAAAGGTGTCATCTTCAAACTGGACTGATAGTTGTTATTATAAGAAAACTCTGCCAAAGAAAGACACTTGTCCCAATCCTTTCCGTAGTGCAGTGCACAGGCTCGCAACATGTCTTCCAAAATTTGATTCACCCTTTCTGTCTGGCCATCTGTTTGGGGATGGTATGCTGAGCTCCGTATCACATGGGTCCCAAGTGATTCCTGCAATTGTTCCCAAAATCGTGCCACAAACGGTGCTCCTCGGTCTGAGACTATAGTCCTTGGTATCCCATGCAAACGAACTATCTGGTCGATGTAAATCTCTGCATACTTCTCTGTCCTGTGGGTGGTGTGCACCGGCAAGAAGTGAGCGGTCTTGGTCAATCTGTCCACAATAACCCAAATTGAATCATGGTGCCTGGAGGTGTTGGGCAATCCCACGATAAAGTCCATGCAAATGTCCTCCCATTTCCAAGATGGTATGGGAAGGGGTTGTAGAGGACCTGCTGCCTTCAAATGACTAGCTTTGATCCTTTGGCAGGTGTCACACTCGGATATATACTTGGCAATTTCCCTCTTCATTCTGGTCCACCAGTACAAAGATCTGAGATCATGGTACATCTTGTTGTGTCACACCCGGTTTTGGAAGGTAAACCGAATGCGAACCATGTACGTGCCAGGATCAGAAATTCACGTACACGGCGATTACATAAATGACTCATCATAGCACAATGCTTCGAATAACAATAAAGAGTAAGTAATAATATGAAAGACTAGAGTCATTTACATAATATAATCAAAGTACACAGAGTAGAAACGTAGCCAACGTAAATAAACCCACCACAGACAGCTGACTGGGGGAGGTCGCTAGCCTAATCCTCGAACTCGTCGAAGCCCTGGAACTCCTGGAGATCCGCCTCGACACCTTCTTCTTTACCTGGGCATAGATTGCACCAAAGGCAACCTGGTGTTTTGTGAAAGCAAGGGTGAGTACACATCAACGTACTCAGCAAATGTCCCGTTTGGCTGAGGTGGACTAGCTTTATGTGGAGTTAAGCTCAAGCAGTTGCTTTTAGTTGGTCAGATATTTATTATTAGTGGAAGCCAAGTTTTAGTAATAGCCAACCCGTGAACAGCTTCCTCCTCGAGGAACATCATGATCATCATCGAACCAAAAACGTTAATAGAACCATTGAGTCTCAAACCAGTTGTATCTCTAATCAAAGAGGATCCCAAGGCTGCTCTTAACCGTGAGCACGGCTGATATATCAGTTTCATTACCCTCTGCAGAGGTCGCACACTTTACCCATGAGCCGTGATTCCCGTTTTGCCCGGGGATCATGACTCCCCATTGATCACTTCCTAGGTGGTCCGGCAGGGTATCACTACGTAGCCTTTACAAAGATTCCCTAGAGGTCATAGCCGCCCGTTAGGTTTCTCCAGTTTGATAAACACAGTACCCCTCCCCGCAAGAGGGTGACTAACAAAAGCAAAACGAAAGAACCTCGGCACCCAGCCTCGGCAGAGCAAGCACTGTGCCTGGACCCCATTGACGGCACGACGGCGAAGCAACTACACCTCTAGTTCCTCTAATTAATTAGCTAAGGGCGTCTCATTTCACCCTCATGGTTGCACTGTTATCCCGGGTGGTCTCTCAACGAACAGGTCCTTACGGAGAGGTACTCGGGAAACAACCCGAGTCCCCTTAAATGCCACAAGTATATCATCATATCCAGAATAAAATCATAGTATCATCATTGTATCTCATCATGTTCATTGATTAAAGTAAAGTGCTAGCATGTAGCTAACCATAGTAACCCAAAAGGTAAATCAAGGACAAGGTAAATAGAAAGCTAGTAAATCCTTAGGTTGTTCATAGTATGCGGGACAGTGTATTATGAAGTAAATGGGACATAATGGGTCAGAGGACACTTGCCTTCACCAAACAGATGCTCAGGGTCTTCAATCTCGTAGAACTCGAAGAGCTATATCACTTGGTCGCCAACGCTTGATCTTCGATCCCTTAAAGCTTGGAGATGGATAGCAATCTATCCGCGACGCACAACGAATACAAACAGGCACAAACAAACAAACACATATATATGCATAAAAACATTACACCATACAAATACAAACATAATAAAACATGCAAAAACGAAATAGAGCACGTTACTACGGTCACGCGAGGAAAAACAAATGTCGATCTCGAAGCGTCAGTCTGGAAGATATCACGTTTACACTAAATAAATATTAAGTAAAATATTTAATTCGACATTATCAAATATAAATAATATCTATCATTTAGTTCGATTAATATGCTATACTAACACTTGTCAGTTAATTAAATAATTTAATTAAAACAAGATATTCTAAGCGAGATGAATTTATTACGCGTGAAACATCACGACATCGTGCAAACGACGCGCAGACACGCACGACACAATACGCTGACGGCACACGAAACAGCGCGCGCGACGAGCGCGAACGACGCGCCAACCAGCACGCCACCACGTGCAAAACAGCACGTAGACAGACGAGGAAAAACTAAATAAGTGACACGTTTATACTAAACAAAGGTTAAATAAATGGAAAGTAGTTAAGTTAATATTTACCATGTTAATATTTATTGTACACTACACATTTAATCTAGTTAGAATATTAATCGAATAAATATTAGTCGAGCAAGCCTTAAGTTAATTATCTAAAATATGCGACCCGACGAGTTAACGTTACTAACATGAGTTATAAACGAAACTAATTTATTATCACATGCCGACGTTGCGCGACACACGAACCAGACGGGTGGCACGAACGCGCGAAGAAAATGTCGACGACACGCAAACAGCGCGTGAAGGGCCGGCACGCGAACATGCACGCGATATCGTGCAGGCAACGCGATAGCGCGCAAACGATGTGTGACGACGCGCCGACACACGCGACGTACGCACATGACATGCGACAACGCGTGCGAAAGGCACGCAATAACGCGAGAATAACGCACGAACAACACGGCGACGGCGAGCGTCACACGTGCGAACAGCGTGTAGACAGTGCGACGGCGTGCATGTTACACGGGAATCGCTAACAGATATCACGATTATACTAAACAAGTATTAAATAAAAGCGTTTAAGTTGGTATTAATCAAGTTAACATTTATTTACAAAAGCGCAAGTTAAAAATATAACTAGTTTTAATTAGAAGGTCATTCTTAATAAGTATCAAAAGAACTACCAATTAAATAATTATAAATTTGTGATGTGACAAAATATGTTATTATTACGAAATCGACGTTGTTACGAAGCTGACACGACTGAAACGAGTCGAAATAGGTTTACGACGTATAAGACTCACTACATTTAAACATATGATGAATTTATAAACAACGCGACATATGAGTACTGCTAAATTATATCGTTTTATATTAAACAAATATTAAATATAACATTTAAGTTGGCATAATGACGTCAACAGGTATCTAGAAACACATAATTAAAACTATAAATTAGATTCGATTAAATTATAGTTTTAATAACTGAAACTAAACAATTAATTAATTATTTAACATGAAAGATATAGCGAAATGATTTTATTAAAGCGCACAAATGGTGATTTATGCGAACGACGCATGACGACACGTGCGACTACCCGTGAATTGCACGCAAATCAGACGTGCTGCGCGCGGCGAGAATCATGCGACAGCGAGGGTGTGACAGGGCTGCGTGCAAGGGGTAGACGAAGCTCACCTTGCGACAACGGTGGATGGTGAGACGTGGATGCTGCACAGGCGCACAGACGTAGCAGACGCGTGACGAAGCTCGCGACGATGCACGACGACATGTTGTGCGCACGACGTACAGCACGAGCGATGGCGAGGACTGTTTCGATGTGCCGATGATGGTATGGGGTGGGGCCTGGGCACAGTGCAGACGCACGGCGACGAGGCGAGCTCGCAGCTTCGGCAGCGAGCCGAGGGCACGCAGCGCAGGGAACGGCGGCTCGAGCGCATGGACAGCAGGACGGCCTCGACGCGAATGCGGCGCGCAGGGCGAGCTCCGGCAGTCGGCTCGGCGAGCATCGCACGGCTGGATGCCAGCGGTTGTGCCCTAGACGTGCATGTGAGGAAGAAGAAGATGTAGGAAAGGGCGATTCTCTTTCTCACCAGGGGAATACGCATGGCCAAAGGAGCATCGGCGGAAACAATCATCCTTGCTGGTGGCGCCTCCTCACCTGGGGCTCCTCTGCACAACATCGAACACGACTGGACTTCTTCGCATGACGACGACGGCGAGCGCGGCACTGGGCGGTTGCTGCGCGCAACGAGATGGGGTCTATGGGAGAGGAGCGGGTGCTAGTGACTCATATACGCGCGGGCAGTTGCTGGGCACGTTACGTCATGGTCGATTAGAGAGTGAGAGGAGGTTCCACTGGCAGGACGACAGGTGCGAACACATGAGCGTCCAGAGTCTAAGAAATAGATGGAAGGTGTTCATGCCATGTGGGGTCCGCTTGGAAGTGAGACAAAGAGGAAAAAGGTGCGGGAGTGGCTGGCCTAGCAACTGGCTGAACGTGATATACGTGTGTGCGTGTGTTTGTTTTTTTATTTCTTATATATATAGGTATATATAGGTATATATATATTTATTTACATTAGATTATCCAAATTTATATTCTTGAACGGATACACTACCAGGGCTATTTCAAGCAAACAAAAACGGGTCTTCAGCATGAAATGCAACACACATATGTTTTTTTTTATCCAAAATAAACACACACACACATATATATATAATAGCTCTCCACTATTTAGGTAAAAGAAAAGAAAATCAAGGAAAAAAGGGGGTAACACCTGAATTTTGAGTATCGAGCAAAGAAATTTTTATACCCTAAAATTCAGGGTGTTACAAACCTAACCCCCTTAACAGAATCTCGCCCCTGAGATTCAAGAAGAAGCTAGCAAGAAAAACAAGGCCGATCCATCGGTTGTTCAAAGTTTCTTCATTTCAACTTTGACTTTGTAGCTCAACTTGTGGACTGGTTGCTTTGATCTTCGGATGTTCACGACCAACTGATCCGCACTATTGGAGCCACGAGAGGATGTGAATGTTGAATTGACTTCTTGAGGACCTTGGGACCTGTGGGTTAGGACCCACACACGTTTCCACTGCGCCACTTTGATCTTGTTGGTTGATGTTGATCGCATTGTCTTCATTGGGGTTAGCGACTAACCCCCTTAACATGAGTGTTGATACCGCTTGGTGAGGATGCTGCTGACTCTGATCTTGACTGATTAAGAGAGGTTGGAGGATGCCAACCGGACATGTGCAAGAGGAAAAGGTATAGATAGAAATGGTAAGCATAGATGGATTAAAGAGATAAAAGGGAGAGCACCCAACTACTTGACTCTATGGCACTCACCTAGTAAACTGATGCCATTGCGGTCCAAAGGCCACAACACACCAAGACTCATTTCAAAGAAGCAAATCAGTCATAACATAAAGACAAACATCACGAGCACACAACAACAAACATGTCGTTGCTACATGTTAATGTTAACTAGATGGTGGTCTTTCCTTACCAAGGGGAAACTACTCTAAGGCCATCGAAAGGAAAGGGGAATGATAAGACATGCAGGGTAGGAGCATGAGCATAATAAAGGATGAAGCTAAAGCAAGAATTGTAACCAATAAGGGAGAGAATGCAACCAAGGTCAGGATAGGTAAACACCATTCTCAAATCGAGATGGGAGAGATGATAATTCAAAAGGTAGGCATAGGATAAGCATCAATGTACGATAAAAAGACTATGAAGGTAATGGTCATAACAAACCAAAGCACCACTAAGGATGGAGCTAGGATAATACAAGTCTTGCAAAGCGGCAAAGAAAACGAAACAACCAAGGGCGTGATAGGTAAAACAACACTCTCAAACTGAACTAGGAGAGAGGAGGCTCTAAAATGCAATGCATGTGCAGGATAAGAATCAAGGTAAAAATTGAAGGCAAGGGTTAAGGTGATAATGGACAAACCCACAACAAAAGGAGGTACTCTAGACAAAACTTACAAGGTGTCAAAGAAGGGGGGAAATCAATGATGAAATAGATGAGGCATTATCTTTGAACAGTGATGGAAAAGAGGGGGCTTCAAAGGGTAGGTTGAAGGTAAGCAGGAAGGCAAGGGCATAGATATCACGTGGGTTTTAAATGTAATAACGAACAAGGATGTATGAGAGGAGATAAATAGGCATAAGACAAAAGATATTAGCACCATAAAGGATGGAGTTAAGATAGGACCTGCAAATGGAAAAGGAGAGGGTATGTCCAAGGGCCAGATAGATAAGCAGCCACTTTCCAATGGAGGTGGAAGAGAGGAGATTTTTAAGGAGCCAGAATAAAGATGAGTGTCAACGCAAGATGGATGGATGACAAGGTGATGGTGATAGCAAATAAAAACACATCAACAGATGGAATTAAGACAAAACTTGTAAGGCGACAAGAAGTGAAAAGAAATCAAGAGAGAGATAGGTAACCCGCAACTCTCAAACCGAGTTGAAAGAAAGGAAGGCTTTTAAAGAATAAGTTTAAGGTAAGAATTTAGGTAGAAGACATAAATATCACAAGGGTCAGAGGCGACAACAGACAAGGGAATGAGGGAAAAGACGAAGGCATTGAAGAGCTAGTGGTATAAGTACAACAAAGAATGGAGTTATGTCAAGGCTTACACACGGTGAAGAAGAGGATGTTGCCAAGGGTGAGATAAGTAAAACACCGCTCTCAAATTAGGATAAGAGATTGGAGATTTTAGATAACAAACATAATGTAATCACAAGGCAGAATAGAGTGATGAGAACGGTAAAGGAAATAACAAACAAAAACACAACAAAGGATAGAGTTAACAACGCGCAGGTGACAAAGAAGAGGATACGACCAAGGGAAAAGTAGGTAAAGTACGATGCTCAAATTGAGATGGAAAGGGAGAAGATTTTAAATGTCGGTATAAGATAAACCTCAAGTAAGATATAGAGATGTCTAAGGTGAAGGTGATAATAACAAAAGTCATGACAAATGATAGAGTTAAGGGAAGACTCGCGTAGTGGCGAAGTGGAGAAAACAATCAAGGGTAAGATAGGTGAGGGTGCAATAGAATGGTTGAAGTAAGAACTCACTATCGAGAGAAGTTATAAAGGAACAACGAGATCACCAAGGATGGGCGACATGAAATGATCGCTCATGGACCGTTAAGAAACAGGGGTGGTCAAGGACATGTTAACTGAAATGTCTTGAACAGTTATTGGGGTATGAAAATAAGCATACATAAGAATATAAGAGTATGCAAGATTCCAAGGATACAAGCATATCAATAACAAAATGGAATAGAGATGGTCAAATGGTAGCAATTTAATAATGGACGAGGAAAGAGTCCCAAAAGACTATAGGCTATGGTCAGGGGGCATCTACAAAGATGTCGCAAGCACAAGAGTGAGATAAGTTCTAATAGACTGAGAGAAGTATAGACCATGATAGAATAAAATACTTTTTGACAAGGGGCATATAGGAGCACAACATAGAATTAGTCGAGATGACTAAAATTTTGAAGCAGAATCAAGGATGAGGTGAAGTAACAGTCAAGAAGTCCTTAAAACGACCAATGCTACTCTAGGTCAGCGGTCCTACAGTCAGCACGGCTTTGATACCACTTATGTCACACCCGGTTTTGGAAGGTAAACCGAATGCGAACCATGTACGTGCCAGGATCAGAAATTCACGTACACGGCGATTACATAAATGACTCATCATAGCACAATGCTTCGAATAACAATAAAGAGTAAGTAATAATATGAAAGACTAGAGTCATTTACATAATATAATCAAAGTACACAGAGTAGAAACGTAGCCAACATAAATAAACCCACCACAGACAGCTGACTGGGGGAGGTCGCTAGCCTAATCCTCGAACTCGTCGAAGCCCTGGAACTCCTGGAGATCCGCCTCGACACCTTCTTCTTTACCTGGGCATAGATTGCACCAAAGGCAACCTGGTGTTTTGTGAAAGCAAGGGTGAGTACACATCAACGTACTCAGCAAATGTCCCGTTTGGCTGAGGTGGACTAGCTTTATGTGGAGTTAAGCTCAAGCAGTTGCTTTTAGTTGGTCAGATATTTATTATTAGTGGAAGCCAAGTTTTAGTAATAGCCAACCCGTGAACAGCTTCCTCCTCGAGGAACATCATGATCATCATCGAACCAAAAACGTTAATAGAACCATTGAGTCTCAAACCAGTTGTATCTCTAATCAAAGAGGATCCCAAGGCTGCTCTTAACCGTGAGCACGGCTGATATATCAGTTTCATTACCCTCTGCAGAGGTCGCACACTTTACCCATGAGCCGTGATTCCCGTTTTGCCCGGGGATCATGACTCCCCATTGATCACTTCCTAGGTGGTCCGGCAGGGTATCACTACGTAGCCTTTACAAAGATTCCCTAGAGGTCATAGCCGCCCGTTAGGTTTCTCCAGTTTGATAAACACAGTACCCCTCCCCGCAAGAGGGTGACTAACAAAAGCAAAACGAAAGAACCTCGGCACCCAGCCTCGGCAGAGCAAGCACTGTGCCTGGACCCCATTGACGGCACGACGGCGAAGCAACTACACCTCTAGTTCCTCTAATTAATTAGCTAAGGGCGTCTCATTTCACCCTCATGGTTGCACTGTTATCCCGGGTGGTCTCTCAACGAACAGGTCCTTACGGAGAGGTACTCGGGAAACAACCCGAGTCCCCTTAAATGCCACAAGTATATCATCATATCCAGAATAAAATCATAGTATCATCATTGTATCTCATCATGTTCATTGATTAAAGTAAAGTGCTAGCATGTAGCTAACCATAGTAACCCAAAAGGTAAATCAAGGACAAGGTAAATAGAAAGCTAGTAAATCCTTAGGTTGTTCATAGTATGCGGGACAGTGTATTATGAAGTAAATGGGACATAATGGGTCAGAGGACACTTGCCTTCACCAAACAGATGCTCAGGGTCTTCAATCTCGTAGAACTCGAAGAGCTATATCACTTGGTCGCCAACGCTTGATCTTCGATCCCTTAAAGCTTGGAGATGGATAGCAATCTATCCGCGACGCACAACGAATACAAACAGGCACAAACAAACAAACACATATATATATGCATAAGAACATTACACCATACAAATACAAACATAATAAAACATGCAAAAACGAAATAGAGCACGTTACTACGGTCACGCGAGGAAAAACAAATGTCGATCTCGAAGCGTCAGTCTGGAAGATATCACGTTTACACTAAATAAATATTAAGTAAAATATTTAATTCGACATTATCAAATATAAATAATATCTATCATTTAGTTCGATTAATATGCTATACTAACACTTGTCAGTTAATTAAATAATTTAATTAAAACAAGATATTCTAAGCGAGATGAATTTATTACGCGTGAAACATCACGACATCGTGCAAACGACGCGCAGACACGCACGACACAATACGCTGACGGCACACGAAACAGCGCGCGCGACGAGCGCGAACGAGCGCCAACCAGCACGCCACCACGTGCAAAACAGCACGTAGACAGACGAGGAAAAACTAAATAAGTGACACGTTTATACTAAACAAAGGTTAAATAAATGGAAAGTAGTTAAGTTAATATTTACCATGTTAATATTTATTGTACACTACACATTTAATCTAGTTAGAATATTAATCGAATAAATATTAGTCGAGCAAGCCTTAAGTTAATTATCTAAAATATGCGACCCGACGAGTTAACGTTACTAACATGAGTTATAAACGAAACTAATTTATTATCACATGCCGACGTCGCGCGACACACGAACCAGACGGGTGGCACGAACGCGCGAAGAAAATGTCGACGACACGCAAACAGCGCGTGAAGGGCCGGCACGCGAACATGCACGCGATATCGTGCAGGCAACGCGATAGCGCGCAAACGATGTGTGACGACGCGCCGACACACGCGACGTACGCACATGACATGCGACAACGCGTGCGAAAGGCACGCAATAACGCGAGAATAACGCACGAACAACACGGCGACGGCGAGCGTCACACGTGCGAACAGCGTGTAGACAGTGCGACGGCGTGCATGTTACACGGGAATCGCTAACAGATATCACGATTATACTAAACAAGTATTAAATAAAAGCGTTTAAGTTGGTATTAATCAAGTTAACATTTATTTACAAAAGCGCAAGTTAAAAATATAACTAGTTTTAATTAGAAGGTCATTCTTAATAAGTATCAAAAGAACTACCAATTAAATAATTATAAATTTGTGATGTGACAAAATATGTTATTATTACGAAATCGACGTTGTTACGAAGCTGACACGACTGAAACGAGTCGAAATAGGTTTACGACGTATAAGACCCACTACATTTAAACATATGATGAATTTATAAACAACGCGACATATGAGTACTGCTAAATTATGTCGTTTTATATTAAACAAATATTAAATATAACATTTAAGTTGGCATAATGACGTCAACAGGTATCTACAAACACATAATTAAAACTATAAATTAGATTCGATTAAATTATAGTTTTAATAACTGAAACTAAACAATTAATTAATTATTTAACATGAAAGATATAGCGAAATGATTTTATTAAAGCGCACAAATGGTGATTTATGCGAACGACGCATGACGACACGTGCGACTACCCGTGAATTGCACGCAAATCAGACGTGCTGCGCGCGGCGAGAATCATGCGACAGCGAGGGTGTGACAGGGCTGCGTGCAAGGGGTAGATGAAGCTCACCTTGCGACAACGGTGGATGGTGAGACGTGGATGCTGCACAGGCGCACAGACGTAGCAGACGCGTGACGAAGCTCGCGATGATGCACGACGACATGTTGTGCGCACGACGTACAGCACGAGCGATGGCGAGGACTGTTTCGATGTGCCGATGATGGTATGGGGTGGGGCCTGGGCACAGTGCAGACGCACGGCGACGAGGCGAGCTCGCAGCTTCGGCAGCGAGCCGAGGGCACGCAGCGCAGGGAACGGCGGCTCGAGCGCATGGACAGCAGGACGGCCTCGACGCGAATGCGGCGCGCAGGGCGAGCTCCGGCAGTCGGCTCGGCGAGCATCGCACGGCTGGATGCCAGCGGTTGTGCCCTAGACGTGCATGTGAGGAAGAAGAAGATGTAGGAAAGGGCGATTCTCTTTCTCACCAGGGGAATACGCATGGCCAAAGGAGCATCGGCGGAAACAATCATCCTTGCTGGTGGCGCCTCCTCACCTGGGGCTCCTCTGCACAACATCGAACACGACTGGACTTCTTCGCATGACGACGACGGCGAGCGCGGCACTGGGCGGTTGCTGCGCGCAACGAGATGGGGTCTATGGGAGAGGAGCGGGTGCTAGTGACTCATATACGCGCGGGCAGTTGCTGGGCACGTTACGTCATGGTTGATTAGAGAGTGAGAGGAGGTTCCACTGGCAGGACGACAGGTGCGAACACATGAGCGTCCAGAGTCTAAGAAATAGATGGAAGGTGTTCATGCCATGTGGGGTCCGCTTGGAAGTGAGACAAAGAGGAAAAAGGTGCGGGAGTGGCTGGCCTAGCAATTGGCTGAACGTGATATACGTGTGTGCGTGTGTTTGTTTTTTTATTTCTTATATATATATAGGTATATATAGGTATATATATATATATTTATTTACATTAGATTATCCAAATTTAATATTCTTGAACGGATACACTACCAGGGCTATTTCAAGCAAACAAAAACGGGTCTTCAGCATGAAATGCAACACACATATGTTTTTTTTATCCAAAATAAACACACACACACACACATATATATATATAATAGCTCTCCACTATTTAGGTAAAAGAAAAGAAAATCAAGGAAAAAAGGGGGTAACACCTGAATTTTGAGTATCGAGCAAAGAAATTTTTATACCCTAAAATTCAGGGTGTTACATGTTGCTACCAGGGTGCATGGAGAACTTGGAAAGGTGAGCTTCATCCAGTATCTTCTTTATGAGCTCAGGGTCCTTGGGAACAACCAATCGATCTCCAAACCATAAAATTCCTCTACTGTCCTGACGGAAGCACTTGTATTTTTCTGCCTTCTGCTTGAGCATGTCTTTGATAACCTGAACACCTTTATCCCCAATCTGTGCCTGGACTATTTGCTCTTGCAATGTGGGCTCCACCGAGATATAATTTAATTCACCGGAAGTAACAACTTCCAGGTTCAGCTTGCACAATTCATCACACAGGGTGGTAACTCTTGCATCCATGCTCATACAGTTACACTGGGCCTTTCTGCTCAAGGCATTTGCCACAACATTTGCTTTTCCCGGATGGTAGTGCACCTCCAAATCATATTCCTTGATTAACTCCAACCATCTCCTCTGCCTCATGTTCAGATCTGCCTGAGTGAAGATGTATTTGAGACTCTTGTGATCAGTGTAGATGTTACAGTGAGCTCCCATCAAGTAATGCCTCCAAATCTTGAGAGCATGAACCACAGCTGCCAACTCCAGATCATGTGTAGGGTAGTTCTGCTCATGGGGTCTGAGTGCTCGGGAAGCATAAGCAATCACTCTGTTATCTTGCATCAAGACACAACCCAATCCAGTACCGGAAGCATCACAATAAACTTCAAATGGCTTGGTGTTATCAGGTTGAGCCAGCACTGGGGCTGTTGTCAAATGCTGCCTCAAAGTATGGAAGGCATCTTCGCACTTCTGGCTCCAATTGTACTTGACTCCCTTCTTCAATAACTCAGTCATTGGCTTGGCAATTCTGGAGAAGTCCAGAATAAATCGTCGATAATACCCTGCCAATCCTAGAAAACTCCGAATCTGCCTCACTGTAGTTGGGGGTTTCCAGTCCATCACCTCTTGTACCTTCTCAGGATCAACTGATATCCCTTCCTGAGAAATTGTGTGACCCAAGAATTTAATCTCCTTCAGCCAAAATTCACATTTAGACAACTTGGCATACAATCGATGGTCACGCAGTCTCTGAAGTACAGTATGCAAATGTTTAGTGTGCTCGGCTTCATTCTTGGAATAGACTAGGATATCATCGATGAAAACGACCACGAACTTGTCCAACTCCGGCATGAATACCGAGTTCATCAAGTGTAATATCCCAAAAAAAAAGTTGCCAAAGGTTGATCGTCGGTGCGTGGATGTGGGAAAAGGGTTGTGGGCCGTTGGATGCTAAGTCGGAGTCATCTGTGGTGTCGCTTCTTTTCTCCCGAAAAGAAAACCCTAGTGGTGGCCTTTTCCCCCTTTTGCCCCTACTTGGCCGCCACCCCTTCCCCCCCCGCCTCCCACACTTGGCCGCCCCTCCCTCCTTTCCCTTGGGCTGGCCGTCCTCTCCTCCCATGGCAGCCCCTCTCCATGGCTTCCTCCCCCCTCTAGATCTCCCCCCGCGCAGCAAGGATCGAGAAGAGGAGGAGCACGTTGAATTGAAGGGGAAGAGAGGATCAAGGAGATGTTCTTCCCCATCTCTTCTTGCAGAATTTTTTGGGGAAACCCTAGGTATGGATGAGATCCTTGTTCCTCCCTGTAATTATGTGCTTTTGGAGGTTGTGGATCATGGGAATTAAAGGATTAGAGGTTGGATTAGATGTGGGGTTAGGTTTTGATCTCGAATTTAGTTTTCTGCAGAATGGCAGATTCGACAGTTTCTGTTCATACCAGTTTTCCGTGGTCTTAGTGGCCTCAAAAAAATAAAAAGTCTATACATGAGTCGTAGATAATTTGAAGTTCTTTCCGTGGCCATAAAGAACACCTCAATCGGACATCAGAACAGAAAGTTATGACAGTTTGATTATAGCAGTTTTTCAGTCTCATAATTTTGTGCAGAATCTGTTCTCTTATGAGTTAGGCAAATTTATCAACAGAATTAAACTGTGAGTTGGTAAAAGAAGTTGTAGATAATTTCATAAGCTTTCCAGATTGTTAAAGAGTGCATTCATATGATTTGTGAAACTCCAGTTATGTTTGTTTTACTGTGGCTGTTTCTGTTTACCTGACAAAAATGAGTGGGTCTGTTCACTGGTGGGTTTCATCTCGTAAATGACCGAATTGGCTCTTCCAACTATGAAGACTTTTGTAGAGGGATAAAAGTTCTTACTTCCAGCAGAATTGCATAATTTTTGGTTCAGTAGTTTGGGAGATATAGAATTTTAAAGTTAACCATACTACTGTCTAAACCAGATTCAGTCAGTTATCTTGTCAGATGTTTTAGAACTTGTAGATGGCAGAATTTAATTATCTATTGAATACTGAAGTTGTAGAGTATTTTGTGTATATACTCCTAGAGTATTTGTTTGATATCACCGCTGTTTTAATTTTAAAGATACAAAATTAACAAACAGCGTTGCTGTTGTATGGCATGTGGTTCAGGGTGGGAGTCTTTCCATTGGGTCTTGGTTTCAAGTGTAGGAGTGTTTTGTTGATTGATGGCAAATGTTTGTGAAATATCTGTACTAAGTTTTATGCCCACTAGCAGGTGGCTACACTCCAGATCATGTCTAGTACATTTCTTCTTCTTCGATGAAGGCAAGTGAATGTAGCGGTGGTTGCTTCCGTTCTGACCTGTTATTTCTATTGCCTACACTCTAATATTCAGAAGTATTAGATTCTTTCATAATTGGACTCTATGGTGATGCTTTACTTGCTTGCATTATACTGATGCTCAATTATATATTGATGATGATTATGATTCGAGTATGATTCATGAGATTAATTCACACCCCTGAAGGTAAATGAAGTATTATTTGAAGTTGGTATTGTATCTGAAGGTAAATAAAGTATTATTTGAGGTTTGTATTGTATCTGAAGGAAGTGAAGTTTATTGATAAATACAGCATGCCATATACATTGCATGACTCATTTGCATCTGAAGTTTTGTCGTGACCTATGGTCCGACCGTACCGGTACAATTTAGCATCGTACGTTGCCCGAGGAGGGGTACGATGCGGCTTCATACCCTTAGAGGTATGAAGGCAGAGGACATATGCATTGCATTCATATGCATTCATTGAAGTGATATTTGCAGATGATGTGGTTTTATACCCTCAGAGGTATGAAGATAGAGTACCTACACATTGCATTCCTATGCAGACATTGAAGTGATATTTGCAGGTATTGTTGACGCAGGGAAGTGTTATAGAACCTATTGTGGTTGTTCGAGGAAATGAGATGGTATTGGTTATAGTGGGACTACTGAGTTCTATATCTACAAGTATTTCAGATTTTAATTGTGACTCTTTTAAAATGTTGATGAATTCAATTTGTGGTTTAAATATCTCGTCAAAATAATTCGCTTGCTGAGATGTTTCATCTCACTCTTGCATTACTCAATGCAGGTGCTTGTTGCTCATCAAGGGAAGTGGGAAGTAGCAGCACATCCACCTTCACTCTTATAATAACGCTGCTTAGGCGCAGTCAAGATTTAATTAGAAGCTTCTTGTCAAAGGATGTTTGTTTCTAACTAGTTGTGCGCACTGGTTAATTTAGCTCATGCCGTTATGATTGTCTTCCCATTGCTAGCAGACTATTAATGTCTATTATGTTTTCTTATCATGATATCTATTTATACTTTGTTGCTTCCCCGTTTATGCAATTTTCAAAGGAGATGCTGTCGAAATTTTATATACGAATATTAGATGTGTAGTTTAGTAGCATTCTGGGGTGTTTGTAGATCCCGGGGTGTTACAGTTGGTATCAAAGCATAGGCTTTAGATTCTTGGCAATTTGAAGATAAATTTGACACACTCGCACATATAGGAAGGGTATGGGTTTAAATATCTTTGATATATGTTAGTGTCTTTGAAGTGCAGATGACAATAACCTCACCCCTCCCTATTCCTTTACGGTGATGTGGTAAGTTGTTTATGGCTTAATGCTTGATATAATTTATTTCTGAAATTTTGATATTGTTTTATTAATGCGGTAGATATCGCTGGTCATTTATGAGAATGAAGTTGTTATTATGCTTGTGATATACAAGTATGCCTATGTTGTTTTCACCATGTTTTTCATGGTTGAGTTTTATTACAATAATATTGTTATATATGCTTGATTGTGGATGTTTCTAAGAGGAGTGTGAATTGCGTGTTTTGGGGTACAAGGTAATCATCAATTTGAATTTAAGTTGTTGAGCGGTTGGTGGATAGCTCCAACTATCATTGCAAAGAATGATTGTTATGTTGAGAAACTAGTTCTGAAAGAAATGAATATTGGTACTTTATATGGATTTTTGGGGGAAGTCTTTTCATAGCCAGAATGGCTTACATGTCTCTCTCCTATTGTGTGTTTTAGTTGCCACAAAGCCTAGATGTGGTTTAAAGTGGTTGCCTGTTAGTCATACTAATTGTAGAATAAATCTTTGATTCTCTTGATCCATTGATTATGTATTGATACATTGAGGATCTGATGGTTCCCATTCCGATGCATGCTTGTGGAGCCATTTTTTAGACCACCTATCTATTGGTTTGAAGGAAGACATTGCCTAGCCTAGAGTTGGTTGGGTGTGGCTAGTCACCTACTCCTAGATGATGTGGTTTTTACATCAGCTTAATATGTTTGTCAAATGTGTGAAGGATTAGGGGTTATTATTGACTTTGTATGTCTGGTACTTTGAGTGCATCGTATGATAGAATGAAATGTAAGTTTCTGAACTACAGTAGATGAAGACTTATGTTATGTGTAGGTTAACCTTACTAGTTTAGATATTTTTTCCCTAGTTGAGTTGTTGGATGGAGTATAGTGACATTGGTTAACCAAGTATTGTGTTGTTGTGCTGTCAGTGCTCTTTGTGGAGCTTTTGGCATTTCTTCGATGAAATGTGCCGCGCAGAATGTTATTGGCTTCTTGTTGGCTTTATTGCTCCATTAGTTCTATATATTTTCTCCCTTTTGTGGGGTGCAAAGAATGTTAGATTACATGATTATCTTTTCATTATGGCAAGAACAAGGTTTAGGAAGATTAGGAGTTTTGTTTCAATAGAACTACTTGTTTCGTGGTGCTGTGAGGTGAGGTGTTTGATCTTCTTATACATTCATCTGGTGTGGATGTTTTACCATTAAATTAAAATGAATTGTTGAAGTTGGTAAAGGTTGTGCTTAGTGCATATTACTCCTTCATAAAAGAGTGTCGTTTTAAGACATTGATGCGGATGTATGGCTGCATCCAAATTCGATGTTGTGAAATCGTAGTGTTGATTGCATCTATAACTTGGTTTGAGCTTCATTACATGTTGGTTCATGCTTGATGTCAGGTGGTGTAGTTTCCATAGACATTTAGTCCGGGGTAGAAGTTATTGTGTTAATTAAGACCAATAATGACCCATGTTTTGGAATGGTGGTGCTATATGGGCCGGGGTACCTTGGATGTTTTGTTTGGAGTGGACGAATTCGAGGACGAATTCTTTTTAAGGGGGGTAGAGTGTAATATCCCAAAAAAAAAGTTGCCAAAGGTTGATCGTCGGTGCGTGGATGTGGGAAAAGGGTTGTGGGCCGTTGGATGCTAAGTCGGAGTCATCTGTGGTGTCGCTTCTTTTCTCCCGAAAAGAAAACCCTAGTGGTGGCCTTTTCCCCCTTTTGCCCCTACTTGGCCGCCACCCCTTCCCCCCCCCCGCCTCCCACACTTGGCCGCCCCTCCCTCCTTTCCCTTGGGCTGGCCGTCCTCTCCTCCCATGGCAGCCCCTCTCCATGGCTTCCTCCCCCCTCTAGATCTCCCCCCGCGCAGCAAGGATCGAGAAGAGGAGGAGCACGTTGAATTGAAGGGGAAGAGAGGATCAAGGAGATGTTCTTCCCCATCTCTTCTTGCAGAATTTTTTGGGGAAACCCTAGGTATGGATGAGATCCTTGTTCCTCCCTGTAATTATGTGCTTTTGGAGGTTGTGGATCATGGGAATTAAAGGATTAGAGGTTGGATTAGATGTGGGGTTAGGTTTTGATCTCGAATTTAGTTTTCTGCAGAATGGCAGATTCGACAGTTTCTGTTCATACCAGTTTTCCGTGGTCTTAGTGGCCTCAAAAAAATAAAAAGTCTATACATGAGTCGTAGATAATTTGTAGTTCTTTCCGTGGCCACGAAGAACACCTCAATCGGACATCAGAACAGAAAGTTATGACAGTTTGATTATAGCAGTTTTTTAGTCTCATAATTCTGTGCAGAATCTGTTCTCTTATGAGTTAGGCAATTTTATCAACAGAATTAAACTGTGAGTTGGTAAAAGAAGTTGTAGATAATTTCATAAGCTTTCCAGATTGTTAAAGAGTGCATTCATATGATTTGTGAAACTCCAGTTATGTTTGTTTTACTGTGGCTGTTTCTGTTTACCTGACAAAAATGAGTGGGTCTGTTCACTGGTGGGTTTCATCTAGTAAATGACCGAATTGGCTCTTCCAACTATGAAGACTTTTGTAGAGGGATAAAAGTTCTTACTTTCAGCAGAATTGCATAATTTTTGGTTCAGTAGTTTGGGAGATATAGAATTTTAAAGTTAACCATACTACTGTCTAAACCAGATTCAGTCAGTTATCTTGTCAGATGTTTTAGAACTTGTAGATGGCAGAATTTAATTATCTATTGAATACTGAAGTTGTAGAGTATTTTGTGTAGATACTCCTAGAGTATTTGTTTGATATCACCGCTGTTTTAATTTTAAAGATACAAAATTAACAAACAGCGTTGCTGTTGTATGGCATGTGGTTCAGGGTGGGAGTCTTTCCATTGGGTCTTGGTTTCAAGTGTAGGAGTGTTTTGTTGATTGATGGCAAATGTTTGTGAAATATCTGTACTAAGTTTTATGCCCACTAGCAGGTGGCTACACTCCAGATCATGTCTAGTACATTTCTTCTTCTTCGATGAAGGCAAGTGAATGTAGCGGTGGTTGCTTCCGTTCTGACCTGTTATTTCTATTGCCTACACTCTAATATTCAGAAGTATTAGATTCTTTCATAATTGGACTCTATGGTGATGCTTTACTTGCTTGCATTATACTGATGCTCAATTATATATTGATGATGATTATGATTCGAGTATGATTCATGAGATTAATTCACACCCCTGAAGGTAAATGAAGTATTATTTGAAGTTGGTATTGTATCTGAAGGTAAATAAAGTATTATTTGAGGTTTGTATTGTATCTGAAGGAAGTGAAGTTTATTGATAAATACAGCATGCCATATACATTGCATGACTCATTTGCATCTGAAGTTTTGTCGTGACCTATGGTCCGACCGTACCGGTACAATTTAGCATCGTACGTTGCCCGAGGAGGGGTACGATGCGGCTTCATACCCTTAGAGGTATGAAGGCAGAGGACATATGCATTGCATTCATATGCATTCATTGAAGTGATATTTGCAGATGATGTGGTTTTATACCCTCAGAGGTATGAAGATAGAGTACCTACACATTGCATTCCTATGCAGACATTGAAGTGATATTTGCAGGTATTGTTGACGCAGGGAAGTGTTATAGAACCTATTGTGGTTGTTCGAGGAAATGAGATGGTATTGGTTATAGTGGGACTACTGAGTTCTATATCTACAAGTATTTCGGATTTTAATTGTGACTCTTTTAAAATGTTGATGAATTCAATTTGTGGTTTAAATATCTCGTCAAAATAATTCGCTTGCTGAGATGTTTCATCTCACTCTTGCATTACTCAATGCAGGTGCTTGTTGCTCATCAAGGGAAGTGGGAAGTAGCAGCACATCCACCTTCACTCTTATAATAACGCTGCTTAGGCGCAGTCAAGATTTAATTAGAAGCTTCTTGTCAAAGGATGTTTGTTTCTAACTAGTTGTGCGCACTGGTTAATTTAGCTCATGCCGTTATGATTGTCTTCCCATTGCTAGCAGACTATTAATGTCTATTATGTTTTCTTATCATGATATCTATTTATACTTTGTTGCTTCCCCGTTTATGCAATTTTCAAAGGAGATGCTGTCGAAATTTTATATACGAATATTAGATGTGTAGTTTAGTAGCATTCTGGGGTGTTTGTGGATCCCGGGGTGTTACATCAAGTACATGAAATAAGCCGGGGCATTGGTCAGCCCAAAAGACATCACTAAAAATTCATAAAGCCCATATCTGGTTGAGAAGGCCGTCTTGGGAATATCACTGGCATGGATCTTGATCTGATGGTAACCCGAGCGAAGATCTATCTTGGAAAATACCTTAGCTCCTACCAACTGATCAAACAGAACATCAATGCGGGGCAGTGGGTATTTGTTCTTGACAGTCACCGCATTGAGAGGGCGGTAGTCAACACACATTCTCAGACTCTCATCCTTTTTCTTCACAAATAATGCAGGACATCCCCAAGGTGAAGTACTTGGGCGAATGAACCCCTTGTCCAACAATTCTTGTAGTTGCTTCTTCAGTTCGGCCAGTTCCGCGGGAGGCATCCTATAGGGTCTCTTGGAGATAGGAGCAGTCCCGGGTTGCAATTCAATTGCAAACTCAATGTCTCTGTCTGGTGGCATTCCTGGCAACTCATCCGGAAAAACATCTAGGTAGTCACAGACTACTGGGATCTTTCCCACTGGGGATTCTACCATAACGAAGGCACAAGAACGGGTACAACCCTGATCAGGCAAATATAAAACAGTCTCGCCATAAGCAGGGGAATGAATCTCAATTGCTCTGGCTGCAATGTCCAATACTGCCTGATGCCTGGTCAACCAGTCAGCTCCCAATATAATATCCACACTATCCAATCCTAAGATGAGAAGGGTGATTCTAATCACAAGACTACCAAATTTTATAGGCACTTGCCTGCTGATTTGATTGGTGGCAATCCTGCCTCCGGATGTTGAAATTGTGATACCCCCATTGGTGTGATGAAAGGGCAATTGACACTTGGCACTAAATTTGGCACTAATAAAGCTATGCGATGCACCAGAATCGAAAAGAATAATAGCAGGACAATTTAAAACGGTAAAGATACCAGTCATGACGGGTGCTCCCTCTGGAATATCAGCCATGGTGGTAAAGTTCAGCTTGCCCTGCCTCACTTGCACCTTCTGCCTCTTGCCCTGGTTTTGATTGACATTCTGCCCCTGCCTCTGCTGGTTCCTGGGGCAATTCTTGGCATAATGCCCGGTGTTGCCACAGGTGAAACACCTGTTGTCATTTGCCTGGCGATACTGCTGCTGCTGCTGATTGTTCCTCTGAGTGGGAAACTGGGTGTGGTTGGGTGCCTGTTGCTGCTGTGGTCGGATCACCCAACGTCCTTGCTGCTGCTGGGGTCCCCTGTTCTGAGTGTCGGACACAATCCTGAAGCGCTGTGGCTGAGCTGAGGGTCCTGCCACAGGGGTCTTCCTCTTCTTCTCTACCTGACGAGCTGTGATACAGTCCTCCTGGGAAATGGCCATGTTGACCAACTCATTATAGCTGTTGGCCCTGACAGTGTTGAGACGATCACGGAGCTTAGTGGTGAGCCCCCGTCTGAACCTGTCCCTCTTCTTCTCATCTGTATCTGCATGGTACCCAGCATACTGGCACAGATCATTGAAAGCCTGAGCATACTGCAACACTGTCCTGTTGCCCTGAGTGAGTGCCAGAAACTCGTTGAGCTTACGGTCCATAATGCCAGCTGGAATATGGTGTCCTCTGAAAGCTGCCTTAAACTCTCTCCAATCCACTTCATGGTCAGCTGGTTGCATAGCAAGATAGTGGTCCCACCATGTCCGCGCGGGTCCACGAAGCTGCTGGGTGGCGAACCGGACCTTTGTCACCTCAGAACAAACTCCATTGAGTAGGGGGAATTTAGATTCCACTACCCTCAGCCATACATCAGCATCAAGTGGGTCCTCTGCCTTGGTGAACAAAGGCGGCTGAGTACTGAGGAACTCTTGGTAAGTGGCTACTGCGGGGTGATGCTGATGATCTCCACCACAATAGTGCTGAGGTGGTGGCTGACGCTGAGCTAGCTGCCTCAGGATCTCATTCTGCTGAGCCATCAGCTCCTGCAGAGTGGGAGGCGGTGGCGGCGGTGGAGGAATGCGCTCATTCTGGCCACGGCACGCTCTCCCAACCATCTGAAAAACCACATATATTCTCAATAACACATCCTCAAGTTTAAGGTTTAATCGCGGCGAAAGAGTCAAGGGCGAATTGATAGATTCTGACATAAATAAAAAGGATTTTGAAAAGACATAAATTTTTCTTCCAAGTTAAGAACTAAAAGCATCCATCAATCATGCTTCCAAAAGAGTTTATCACGGTTACATTAGTGTCCCCAAAAGACTCAACTCTATCTAGCCTAGTACCCCAAAGGTGCAAAAGCTAAGCTAGCTGTGAGGAGTCCTACATTACCAACCTCTATTTCTACTCCGGCACCTAATGAGCGAACGAGGCAACACTCGACTCGGGGGAAGGTGGCCTCCCTGAGCCAGCAGTGTCTACGCTGGAAGCAGGCTCCTCCCCTCCCTCAATGTCGACGTCCTCGTCAGCCTCCCCATCATGGATCTCCTGATGATGCATATCCAGGTGCTCATTAGCCTCTGCGAGCTGCTGCTGGGTGTTGAGGAGCTGATCTTCGAGAACCTCGATGGTGTTCTCCCTCGTCCCCACCAATTCCTCCAGCTCATGGATCTCATTAGATAACTGCTCCACTTGCAAATCTTTTTCCACCAGCTCCTGGGACAAGTCAACCACGAGCTCCTCCCTGTTATCCAGGGTGATCTTGGTTGCCTCCAATAATGCCATCAGATGAGACATTGCCTCTCCACGCATCACTTGCAGATGATACAGGGCGTTCATGCATCGTACCGACAAGTGAGCCGTGTGGCCTGGGTAGAGAGCCCAGATGTCCTTGGCATGCTCCACCCGATCCTTCCACATTGGGTCGTCCTCCTTTTCCGCGGGGAACAAGCCAATGGGGTGGGTAGAGAGCTCCAAGGGATGGAATCCGCAAAAAGTAGTCAACCCGTGCAGAGCGATCGCCTCGATCGTGTCCTCTGCCTGGTATCCGAAAGACTCGGAGTCCAGTGAACGCCAGCCTGGCTGCAGGGGATGAGGCTCCAAGGTCATCCTCACCCTATAGCGGGGCACCCGGTGCTTCTCGAACTGCTGCACAGCGTACTGAGGGGGTGTCATGTACCCGGCCCCCTGAAGTACCTCCCACAAAATACGGGGGAAGCCCTCACGTGCAAGCCCGTCAATGTGGGTTAGTGCATTCCCGTCGTCTGAGGATCCGTGGGAAGTCATCTGTGTACGGGGAAGCGTAAGTAAAAGAAAAAGAATTATAAAAAGAGTCAAGAAAAAGAATAAGGCTCGGCTTCTCTCCATTTATAAAATAGTACTGAGGCACTTAGTTGGTCATCATTTCGTATTTAAGTCCTTGCCAAATTTTCCTCTTGTTTAATTTAATGTAAGAATGCATGCATGCTCGTCCTGAACGACCTCACATCGGTATCAAGGGAAAATAGGGAAGAACTCCCATCCCCTAAAGTGGCTTGTGGGGCCTCATTATTTAGCCACCTAGCTACCCTTCTATCATCCTAAGGCTTCACGTCCTAGGTCTATCCTGCTCGTCTTACTATCTATCCAACATTGTTTCTATCAAGTTTTATTTTGAAAAGGGACGGTATTCATATCTTATTGATTCCTCTGTGGTGGTACAAGCTCCGATACCAGCTGTGGCGGAACCACCCGAATTATTCCAACTTAAGTGCCTAAGCCCTGCCTTAGAGGCTAGACCACACTTAAATGGGAATAACCCGTCAATCCCTCGGATCTAGTCCGACACGGCCACTGACAGGATCAAGTACCACAATCTCACTCGATGGTGAGTCACAGAGCAAATACAATAAGGCATAAAACCATGCATGTGAGAGTATTAAATTATTACATCATCATCATCATCGGAGTTTTTTTTGCAGAAGTAACCATCATTGTTCGAGGTGCAGTGGAATAAAACTAACGGCAAATAAACAGAGAGATGGGGAAGCCTGTCCCATCACTCCTCATGCTCCTCCTCAGCCGAGGCGGGGTCCCACTCGACAGTCCAACCAGGTGGCAAGGCGGACGGCCAAGTCACTCCAGCAACCATGTCCTCCAGAGAACCTGTAAAAAATTATGCCACAAGCAAGGCTGAGTATACTAATACTCAGCTAGACTTACCCGGTGTGAGGAGTCTACTCCTCTACCTCTAGACATGCAGCTGTTTGGCTGTGGGGTTTGGTTGCCAAAAGCACTAGCTGAGTTTCTAAATTCCAGTTTTAACTTTGTCAAATTTAAGTGTGACTCTCTTAAGGCTAAATGTGTACTATCTACTCACACATAGTAGCAAACACTTTTAACAATCAACATCTTGTATCATCTCATCATATTTCCACTTGTTACTCAATGTAGCAGCATGGATCAAGCAGTCTCATTAGCTGCGAGAAGCAGACGATTCGAATCGGGTTTTAAACCTTGCAAGGTAAACCTAAACACACGACGTGGCGAGGCACTCCGTCCCCACACACATCAACCGTCCCCATCGATTCCTTGGCAACAGAAAGGGGCTCACCGCCTTGGCGTACAATGCCCCACTGACCCCGACTGCCGTCGTGCAGTGACCACACTTGTACCCACCATAACCGGAATGGGAGACCACGTCTCAGGTCGCGTGAGGAGGGCAATCTGCGGGCAGGTTCACTCAGGTACTAGGCTTACCGATTTACCATATTTCTCGGCATGTGCTTAGTACGTTCAAATGCTTGACTCACGGTACCACACCTTAATCCTTATTCCAGTTTTTGTCCCGTGAACAACCAATCCCCATGGATTGTTGCCCACAACCAACACCAATATGATAAGAAAGTGGATACAACCAATTCCTGACCTCGCGTGAGTGCTAGAAAAATCACTCGACTTCTACCGAGATCCTATTTAATAAAGCAGCTACTCATCTTAGCATACTAGTATTCATCTCAATGGGGTTCCTGAGATCATGCAACTAGGGTTTCAAACAACTCCTACACTTAAGTGCACAATACAAGCCTACAAACATTAAGTGTAGTAAAATAGCATAAATAACAGGTTATGCATAAAACCGGGGCTTGCCTTCCAAAGCTGGGGCAGGCAGATCCTCTGGTGCGGGCTCTGGTGCTGGATCTGGGGCTACCTCCTGAGCAGCTCCTTGCTCCGGCACAAGGACGTACTCTCCGTCAGCAAGGTTACAGTCTATCGAAATGCAATGAACATGTATGTCATGATTATGCAGGATTTAAAAACATTATACTAAGAGAAGAACACTAATTTAATGAGTAACTTAGGGTTTCCGGGTCATACGTGGCTTTTGGTGGTTTATGTTTATCACCTTTAGGTTTAAGTTTTTATTGAGGATAAGTATAGGGGATTGGTATTGCCTTTATATACTTCAGTGGACAAGTTATAAAGAGTTTTTAGGATGACACCAATTTCCTGTTACTCACTTTGCCCCTTCCTTTATTTCTACTTATGGTTTCTAGGGTAGGTTTGAACTACGACAACGGTTTAACATTTTTCAAAAATTCTGTAAAAATTACAGTGGGTTGCCATTGGTCATTATAGCCTGTTCTAGGAATTTGGGGCTTAAAATAAAAAGGCTATGCTTTAGACAAAAATGACAAAGTTGGGTCAAATGGGCCACTTTGCACTACATCTCTTTATTAGAGGTGAGTTCCTTCCTAGGGGTTATTTTTGTTGGTATCTAACAGTAATAATAAACCTCTGTGCCAAAAATCACAAAAAGCTAATTGGTGGTCATTTAGTTGTGATTTTCTAAATTTTTATGCCAAAAAGGTGCTTATAACTAACTTGTCATTTGAAAAATATCAAACAACAGATTTTGTATTTTTCTTATGTTCATAATAACAAAACATTAGTTATCCCAAGGGTTGGGGTGTTTTCATCTTAGGGTTATTTTTGTAGGGTTTTTCTAAGCTTTCCTTGTTTTCTTAAAATAGAAGGGATCCTACTTATTTTATACTATACCAGGGTATGATAGATTTTTCTAGTAAACTACATGGAATAAGTGCTCTAACAAAAATAGGGGTGTCCTCTGGTTCATTATTTAAATCATCTTTTCTATTTTTCTTAATCTTAAGCATATTGTAAAATGAATGGCAAAAACTAATTTAATGGGGTGGACAGAGAGTTTTAACATTTTTAAACATGTCAGTGAGTGGATAGAAACTCTTCCAAATTTTTCTAACCCTAGTCAAAAAGTACAACTATTTTTCTTTCTATTATTGAGCTTTTGGCCAAAACTATAGTTAAATCAGAACCTTATAGTTTTCTATAGTACATAAGGGTTTTTATATTTTTATTAAGTAGGTCACATTATTTAGAGTCTGACAAAATTGGTTTGGCCAAATTTGGCTGAACTAAACAGAAGTTATGGATTTTCCAAGTTTCTGTTCAATTTAAAATCAGTTTTAATAAGGTTTTCTGAAAAAGTAGTTTACACCGAGATCCCTGGGTTTAAACTAAATCAACCCGCACAAATCTACCCCTGCGCCACTATTCCCCTAGGTCGCTGACAATTCAAAAAGCCCCCTGACCTTCTCTTCCTCTCACCCGCGGTCCTTCCCCCAATGTAAACAGCACCCGCGGGAAAGAAAAGGGTGGCGCGGCTTACCGGCGGCGAGATAGGTCCGGCGAAGGGCAGGGTTGGCTCGGGGAGGTTCTGGCGGTCACAGCGAGGTGCGGCTCGATGGCGGGGATGGCCGGAATCGCTCGGTCCACGTGCGCAGGCGGGTGTTCTCGTCGGCGGCGAGTGTACCGGCCAAACCACGGTGATCTGGCTCAATCCAAGGGCACGGTGAGCTTCACGGGGTAACGTAGAGACCGTGTGCACAAGGAATCGGAAAATGGTTGAGTGGATTACCCGGTCCACGTACTCCGGCGGGGTTGTGAACTCCGGCGACCGTGGACTGGCCTCTCCGGCGAAGCAGGCTTCGATTCCTCGCTCGGGGAGCTTCACCGAGCTGTGCACACTCATCTCCGAGGGTTGGACGGGGCTGGGAAGGGCTGGGCTGGCCGGTCCACGACGGAAGTGGCTCGGGTGGCCGTGGACACGCCGTGCTCGGGCAAACGACGGCGAGTTAAGCTTCGGTGAGGTTTGAGTGTGCGCGGAGGGGTGTGGCCGATGCCTCAGTGGGTTTTATAGGCGCGGGCGCACACAGGGGACACGGGCGCGGCTCGGCGCGGTGCGGGGTCGGGCACGGGCGTGCTCTGGCGCGGCAGAGCGCGTCGAACACGTGGAGCTTTTCTTCTGCCCTTGTTCCACAGCTCACCCAAGTCGCAAACGTGCGAATCTTGGCAAAAATCCGGCGCGAGTCTTTTCCTGGCACCTAGGGCTATCACTCATCTGTGAGACGCCATGGCAGATATGGCCTAGGGAGGGAGATCTTGGGTCGCCAAATCGGGTGTGTCACACTGCCCACCTCGCGACAAAAACCATGCCAAGGCATGTCAAACGTCCAAGTCTCGGGCTCAGCTTTTTCCAGTGGGTGCCTTAGGTGGTATGCCACATTTTTGGTATAGAACATAGGTGGATTTGGTGCCAGCTTCGAGGTGAACACGACTGATCTTTAGTGTAGGTATAGTTTTTAACATAGAGAGAAATAGAGAGCTCTAGCTCTCTCTCCACTTGGAGATTTGATTTGGGTTTTCTCCAGGGGTCTTTTTGCAATATTTCCTTCCCCTAATTGCTGGTTATAAGGTTGCTTAAGGTTTGGTTGAAGATTACCCATGTTTTGCACATTTGCTCACTCTCCCCCTCTTATTCATGGCCTTGAGATATAGGGTTAAAGAGAGGTCTAGGGTTTTCCCCCCCTCTTATCCAAGGTAGTAAGTGTGCAAAGATTTGAGTAATACTTCTTAGGTCATTAACAACTTTGATTAACACATGATCTCCAAAGTTCTTATGTGGTTCCTTAAGTCTCTACCACATATGATCACAGTCCTTAGTACCAAGGTGTGCTCTAGCCATGGTAACACATGAGGTGTCACACGCGGGACCTTGCAGGTAGACGTTTCTTGAACCTGAGACGCCAGAACCTGAGGCCTGCTGTTGAGCATCGTCGTCGTCCTACTGCGTCGCCTACTGCTGGTCATTGTCTTGCTGCGCCGCCTGCTGCTGGATGTCGTCGTCCTGCTGTGCCTCCTCCACCGTCCTGCTCCTCCTCCCCCTCCTCCTCCTCAGCCAACCGCCCACCATCTTTGTCCAACAACCTACAATTAAGAGTAAACAAATAAGCACATATAAAAAGATGTATTTAGAAACGGGTGTGAAATAAAAAACTATAGCATTACATCGATTAAAAATAATCTTCATATGTGTCAGGGTTAGCCGGATCATAACTCTCATCATCACTATCAACCATTTGATAGTCAACACCATCTGATGGCGTAAGTTCGTCATTAATGTCATTGCCTTCAAGGATTACTAAGTTATTCTCATTTTGCACCTCATCATCCTCCTCATCAACAACCATTTCAATATCTACTTCCATTCCGATAGCTTCGATTAAGTCTATCTCAAATCGCCCTTCTAGCCCATCTTCTTGGAAGAACTCTCCATCATATGTGTCCAGGTCTAAGTTATAATCTTCATCGTTAGGAACAGGTAATCTACCGTGCGGCGATACCTTATACACAACATCCCAACCCTTAAGATGTTCTTTTGTTTGGCATGCATATGGGAGATAATACACTTGTGTGGCCTGTTGGGCCACAATATAGACATCGTCTCCTAGTAAGGTGGAATCTTGTCGAATTTCGACTATCCCAAGGTTAGAATGTGTTTGTCGCGTCACTTGAGGGTCAAACCAATGACATTTGAATATCACTGGAGTAAGAGGTTTGGAACCATGAAAATTGAGTTCATATATTTCTTCGATTCGTCCAAAATAATCAACATCATCAAGGCCGGACATAAAGACTCTAGAACACTTTGTTTTTCGATTGGGCCGACTTTGGTCGTAGTTTATTGTGCGAAAACAGTATCCATTGATGTCGTACCCAGAATATTTCTTGACCCTATAAGCAAAGCCGTTGGCTACTTATCTCAACTCGACACTCATAGACGGATCTCTTTGGCCCTGTAAGTATTCGCAAGTTAAAAGACGCTAAATTGAGCTCATAGACAAATCTTTTTGACAAACTAAGCACGTACCTTACGTTTGAACCAGGAAATGAAATCGGGCAATCCATTTCTCGCACCCTTTCTCACGGGCCAACATGTGTACGGGACAACGCTCATTCCATAGGGATTGAACCCATCTATGGCCATTGCAACATGTACATTACGAGCCTCTTCGGCTTTCTCATGGTGAATGTCATCAACGTGTTTCCATGCTTCACCATCGGATGTGTGCACCATCTTGTTAGGATTGTATCGTTTTCCAATGTTGTGCCATGTCATCTGTTTTGTATCCTCGGTATGAACGGAAGGTGACGTAGGATTGTCAAGGGGATGTCGAGCTACCTCTTCTGTCCATCACCAGAGTCTACCTCCATGAACCTAGACGATTTACATTTCGGACAGTACTTTGCCTCCGCGTATTCTTTCCTAAATAGCACGCAACCCTTCGGACAAGCATGTATCTGCTCATACATCATCTTGAGTGCACGAAGGAGTTTTTGTGCCTCACAATAATCAGAGTATTTATTACATAGCGGAAGTCTTATTACAAAATAAAAGAATAAGTATAAAACGAACTAAGGATCGTCGTTGGCACCAATGTCAACTGAGAAACGCCACCTAGATCAGATCAAACTCCTCCTGAACCACCTGTTCTTCTCCTGTGGGGGGTGTGATACAACAAGGGTGAGCTCACACATGAACATAGCTCAACAAGTTGTGGGGAACTAGTGGGCATGAACTCACAAAGGTGGGAGTTCATGTGATGTGTAAGGCTAATCAATGACAGGGGTTAAAGCTGAGCATTGCTTTTAATTAGTTGGTCAAAATTTTATTAGCAGTTACTAAATGTAAGTAAATACCAAACCTTAAATAAAGTAATATAACAAAATTAATAATAAACCCATGCAATGCCAATGATAAAATTGAATTTAAGTTCCATAATTTAATCATCAGAGAGTCCTGAGCTGCTCATGACCGTGAGCTCGGCTAGTATACCAGTTTTACACTCTACAGAGGTTGTACCCTTTACCCACAGGTCATGTTACCCATCTGCCAAGGGGTCGCGACTCCCTTACACCTCTACCTAGGAGGCGAGGCAGGGCAACACTACGAGGCCTTTACAAAGTTCCACTAGCTTCCGAAAACCCGCTACAGTTTATGGGAAGAGCACTTGCAAGAATCCCCCGTCTGACCGCCATCGCAGCTAAATCAACCCGAGAACCTCCTTGCATGCAACTCCCCTACTGCCCTTGCCCCTTTCGGGTAAGGTAATTTTCTACTAGCTTTCCTAATTAGTCAGCCAAGGGCGTCCCATTAAACCCTTGTGGTGGCACGTGTTTCTCAAGTTAAGTTCTATGTTCCAATTAACATTAATGATCTTGACATGAACATAAATAGAATAACAAAAGAATTGGAACATAGATATAATAAATGATTATCCCAAAACCATGTAAAGCAATAGCAAACTACCCAAGTGATTCAAGGGTAAACAAGGTAATGAGATAAATAATCTAGGGTGACATATTGGGTCCCATCAAAATTAAACCTATGCATGAATAAATGACATTAAAGAATATTATTGGGTAAAAAGTGGTCAAGGGCATAACTTGCCTTCAATGAGCTCCTGCTCAGCTACTTCAATCTGCTGCTCACCAGGATCCTCAGTAGCGGGCTCTTCTACTCGCCACAATACAAACAAGCATAGTATATAGAGGAAATTAACATCACACCAAACATGTAAACAAAATACACAGTAATAATCTACACATTAAAATAAAAACCTAGGAACAGGAATCATAATTTTTGGAGTTATAGATTTTAAGTATGAATTTTCAAAGGTTTTATGTGCTTAAAATAGGATTAAGTGAGAAATAAATTTTCTTACTGTTTTCATGACAAAACAGAGACTCTAAGTGATAGATAATAATTGTTACAAAATTTTAGAAATTGGAATTGTTGGGGACTTGTTCTCAAATGCTAAGAGTTAAGAACAAGGCAACATAAAAAGTGTTAAGTGTTAAGGTCCTTCGTCCTCCGAAGCATTATGTCCCTTCGGGAAATAATGAGTTTCGAACGAAGGTCATAAGAGACATACCTTCGTAAACATAACAAGTAATGACGAAGGATTCATATAAAGCATGAAATATAATATAAGCATCATTATAGAATCATTTCTATTTTATTAACATGGAAAAATAGAAATGATTTCAAATTACAAATGTACCTTCGGTCCTGAGAGAAGGTAAAAAGTACAAGCGTGACGCAAAAGCAAATGCTAAGTCAGCGTGAACCGTACGGGAGTACTGTTCACCTATTTATAGACGTGGGACGCAGCCCACGTAAAATTACATTTATGTCCATTACATTTGTCAATGACTTATGGAAATCTGTCAAGGCCCACATAGTCTTTTCATCTTTAAGTCGGTTCTCCTCTCTGCTATCGCGACGAAGCTTCCCTGCGCACAGCTTCGGCTGTGCACCATCCTTCGTGGAGCGTCCTTCGTCTGGTTTAGGCTTCGTCCTGACCATACTTCATGTTCATAATTCTGAGTCCGAAGATACCTGTTCATATAATCCACTTGGAAAATATTGTCAAATCATGTTTTTGAGGACCTTCGGAGGACGAAGGCCCCCAACAGTAGCCCCTCGCAATATTAATTTGTTAATGATAAATTCAGATTGCGATATGGACGAAGGCCTTGAGCCGAAGGTCCGAAAAAACACCTTCCCTTTGCTAGAATAGCAACATTCACTGACAAGCGGGGTCTTTCAATTTTCAACGCCCTGGGCGTATAAATAAGATCATACCGCAAACTTATTTGGTACGCACACTTGCCATCTGCTTCGGCCCACTACATTTTTAGCTCTTGTGCACTAAGATTTGCTGATCTTTTTGATTTTAAAGCTTCGGCCTTGAAAACAGTTTTTTAGCGCTTCCGAAGATGTCTGAAGGTAAGAAGATCCCTGCTGAGATGAAGCTGAGTCTTGACGAAGAGAAGAACTTGGGGTTCCTTATAGCGATGGCGGAGACTAATACAGAGAAAATCACCAAGGAAATTCTTGAAGGTTTGTCCGAAGATACTGATGACAGCGACAGTTTTGATGTAGAAAGTGGTGGGGAAGAGTCCGAAGATCGACCATGGCGACCAAGTCACACGGTTTTCGGGGAAACCACTATCAAGCAGAGTCATATTGATAATATGAGAGGGAGATATTTTCGTGATATATCTATCGTGAGGGTTGATGCTGGAGAAAAGACTTCTCCCACCCCCGAAGAAGATGAAGTCGTGATCTTCCGAAGTTTTCTCAAGGCAGGGCTTCGATTCCCCCTAAGCAACTTTGTCATTGAAGTCCTGAAGACATTTCAAGTCTACCTTCATCAACTTACTCCCGAAGCTATCATAAGAATGGGGATGTTTGCCTGGGCTGCGAGAAGCCAAGGTTTAGAACCAAATGCTAAAAGCTTTTGCAACATTCATGAGTTGTTATATGAGACGAAGCCCTGGGGGAAGGAACAATATCACAACAACTTTGGGTGCTACAGCTTCGGTGCCCGCTCCGGGTCAAGCCGCCCTGTGCCAACTTTTCGGAAGAGGTGGCCCGGAGCCTGGATGACTGAATGGTTCTATGTAAAGAATGACTTAACAGTGCAAGAAAATGTTAAGAGTATCATTATGCGCCCCATCTGGCAACGCTTCGGACTTCGAAGGCCGAAGGTTGAAATGGATGAAGCAGCCGAGGAATGCCAAAGAGCCTTCGGCGTAGTCTGCTCTTTTATTGGGACAAGGGACTTGATTCAAGAACATATTGCCTTCAGGGTGTGGCCACTTGCAGGAAAGTGGGAGATGCCGAAGGAGACCATCAAAGAGTCCGATGAAGGCGGACTGGTCAGATTGAAATACACATTCAAATACGGGGATAAATTTGTTGAACCCGATGACGACTGGTTAAAAAACATTGAAACATTAAGTGACGAACTGCTTGGGGCATATTCGAAGGCCGAGAACACTGCGTTATCAGCAGCCTTCGGAGGCCGAAAGAAGAAAAGACTCAACCGGGTATTTGACGCAGTCGGGTTTGTCTACCCTGATTACCACTATCCGGTACTGGGTCGCAAAAGAAAGAATACTTCTCCTGCAACAGAAGCTACCACAAGTGCCACTAGTGAGCCAGCGCCGCAAAGGAAAAAGATGAAGGTGCTCACCCACCGAGCGCGTTTTATTGAGCCGGCTACAGTGCCAGAATTTATTGGTGAAGTCTCTTTGGCCTCTGAAGCTACAGAACCAGCTCCAGTGCCGAAGATAGAAGAGAAATCTGAAGTGCCTTCAGCAGAGAAGGCAGAAAAACCGAGAATTGAAGGACAAAAAATATTGGAAATCTCAAGTCCTTCAGCAAATGTCGAAACAAGAAAAATCCAAAAGGGCCCATTGGTGACCCCAAAAAGGAAAAGAATGGTGAACGTACTAGATGTCTTGGAGACAATTAAGTCTTCAAGCACAACTCCCAAGAAGACTGTTGATCTTGCTGAAGCGTCTACTGAAGCTTCGAAGCAGCAAGCTGAAGCTGAAGCTGAAGCTGGGCCTTCAGAGCCCACCAAGGAACAATCTTTGGAAACCGAAAAAATAAAAACATCAGAACCATTTTTGGTTGAGGAAATTGACACCGCCGTCCCCGAAGCTCCTGCCAGCACATGCGATTACATCATACGACATGCTTCGGGGAAAAAATTATCTGAAGAAGAGACTTATGAAGCCAACCACTATGCCAGAGAGCTAAAATATCCGAAGGGGGCAGTAGTATTCAATGGGAAAAATGAAGATGACTTCCTATACTGCCTGCCTGATAACAAAGAACTATCTGTCTGCCGAGAGATGGCTAGGAGTATGGGGTTCCCGAAGCTCGAAGCTGGATTATGTGCTATGACAAAGGAGGATCTCGCGGACAGTCTTGCATACAATAGCCTAAAGGTATGGGAATTAGTCGCTTGAAAAAACTTTTTAATACGTAATTCACTCTTTTATTCTTATATGGATTCTTTTTCGTATAGGGCTTGATCCTAAGCAACGCATTAAGAGCTCAAAAGAGCGCCGAAGATGAAAGCTATGAAATTGCGTTCAACAATTTACGCTCCGAAGTTATTAAACTGAGAAACGAAGCTCTAGAAAAAGATAAAATTCTGGTTACATTAGTAGACAAGATAAAAAAGGACGAAGCTGCTGCAAAGGTTCAAGCCGAAGCTCACAAACGCGAAATTAAGGACCTTCAGAAGCAATTGGCCCGGGCGAAAGAAGAACGCATACTTGAAGAAACAAGACGCGAATGCAGCGACCAATGGGCTGATCATTTGGAAGCAACCGTGGAAGAGCTTCGGTCTTCGAAGAAAAAATGCTACGAAAAATCCATGGAATGCGTAAAGAAAATTAAAACCAGCTTCGCTAGCGTGGGCGCATTTTCCAGTGAAGAGAATTTTTCAAGAGGCAATCCCGAAGGCCCAATAGAATGGATCAGCCACGAAGCAGAGGCCTTCGAGGAAATCCTGAGTAGCCGCGGTGACATCTGCGCTTTTTCGGGCGCCAGAGGAATTGCTAGTGTCTTGGAGAAGAAAGGTTGTGAACATGTAAAATCTTTAGCTCAGTCCGAAGCTGCCTTATCCTCCGAAGACATCAAAGACCCCTCGGCCGAAGCAAGCATGGTTGGTGGCAAATTCTTTACTGATGTCTGGAACAACGGCGGCCGAGAAATGGCGCAAGATATTATTCAAAGGAGTGAAAAAGGCATCCATGATGCTAGGAAAGTAACAGAAGTTGCCGAAGGGCAAATAGGTACTAATTAGTCGCTCTTATTGTATTGTAATTTTTATTTCAAACTTTGCCCGTGGTTTGTAATAGTAATGCAAAAATATTCTGTTCCCTCAGAACCTGCTGGATCGTTTGGTGACCCTCACACAAAAGGCGATGACGAAATTAAACAAATGGCCGAAGCTATCATGGATAAAGTTGTTGAACAACTTCTAAATGAGACCGCAGAAGTAGTATTAAGAGAAGACTAGGTGCTATCAGAAAAAACATTTGAAGTGTGATCTATGTAATATTTTGTACATTTGAATGTAATATACAAGTCTCTTTTCATTATTCAATTCTTTACGATGCATGAAATTCTACATACCATTTTTGAGCCTTCGGCGAAAAAACACCTTCCCTTCTTTTCATGCTTCGTGAAGAAGACATTCTCCGTTAAAACTATTCTGATGAATCACGTCCACGCTTCGTGAAAACATTCTCCGAAGCTATACAATTTCGATATTGCTCTAATGAAGTTCGTTCATGCTTCGTAAAAACATTCTCCGAAGCTGTATTCCGAAGATTATCATTGTATTCCCTTGTGACTTTACACAATTTTCACTTTCTCAAAGCGTCCTTTCGAAGGTTGATACTGTGTCCCCTTCTTTTGCCAAATGCAACATGATGTATGATGCTTATGCTATGCAAAATGATGTGATGATGTTATGTTATGCAAATGACATTTGTTCCGAAGATACACACAATATATTTGTAAGCTCTGCATTCCCTTAGGAACGTCTTTGGAGCTTCTTCGCCTTTTACTTAGGCGATATAAGCTCTGCATTCCCTTAGGAACGTCTTTGGAGCTTCTTCGCCTTTTACTTAGGCGGTATAAGCTCTGCATTCCCTTAGGAACGTCTTTGGAGCTTCTTCGCCTTTTACTTAGGCGGTATAAGCTCTGCATTCCCTTAGGAACGTCTTTGGAGCAAAAAACTTACACTGCGCTCCCTTTGGAACGGCTTTTTGTAATTTCGGCAACTTACTCTGCGTTCCTTAGAACGACTTTTTGTTGCTTCGAAGGATTTTTAATAATTCGAAGGTCCTCCTTGTTACCGCAAATTTTTAAGCTTCAGCAACTTAAGCCTGTGGAGAAGATAGGTTTTCCTCATAACCAACCACGAAACTATTATATGAAAACTGAAATGTTCTTTATTACACAGAAAATAGAACTTAAACGGAAAAGACTGCTATCAAAGTAGGATATTTGTCAATAAATGTGCTTCGACTCTGGCACAGTACTATTGACTGTGCGAGCTTCAGATTGCTCTCTGAGATCCCTTTGGTGCGGAACATATTGGCTCCCTTCTGGCTGTTGGCCTTGTTGCAGCGGAGGTGGGGGCGGGGGCTGTTGCCATGAAGCTTGAGGTTGGCTCGCCGAAGCTACGGAAACTGCAGGGTGGTTGCCCACGTATTCCGGGATGTAAGGCTGATGGTACGAAGCAGTATGCATGACCTGCTTCGGCTGGCCCTGTTGCGCTGCAGCTTCTGCTAGCTCCTTTTGTTTCTGGATGGTGACATGGCACATCCTGGTGGTGTGGCCCTTGTTTTCACCACAGAATAAGCAAAATATCCTCCTTGGTTGATCTCCAAATCTTCCGCCGAAGCCCCTGGCGCCTCTGCCTCTTGGAGCTGGTGGCCGAAAGAAAGTTTGCTGTTGCCCCGAAGCCTGTGAGGAGCACTGCGGTCTGTTCTGCTGACTCCCCTTATCATCATTCTGAGTGGAGTTGTGAATGGACCTGACATGCCTCGGATAGAATCTTCCTCCGAAGCCCCTGGTCATCTCAGAAAATCTGAAGGCCTCCTCCCTTCTTTGGCGAAAGTCATTATCGGCACGAATGTATTCGTCCATCTTTTGGAGTAGCTTCTCCAGAGTCTGAGGGGGCTTCCTAGCAAAGTATTGAGCTGCAGGTCCAGGACGAAGCCCCTTGATCATGGCTTCAATGACAATTTCATTGGGCACCGTTGGTGCCTGTGCCCTCAAACGCAAGAACCTTCTGACATACGCCTGAAGGTATTCTTCATGATCCTGAGTGCACTGGAACAAGGCTTGAGCAGTGACCGGCTTCGTCTGAAATCCTTGAAAGCTGGTTAACAACATATCCTTCAGCTTCTGCCATGAGGTGATCGTTCCTGGTCGAAGGGAGGAATACCAGGTCTGAGCAACACTCCTGACAGCCATAACAAAAGACTTTGCCATGACTGCAGCATTGCCACCATACGAAGACACTGTTGCTTCGTAGCTCATCAAGAACTGCTTCGGGTCTGAATGGCCGTCGAAGATGGGAAGTTGGGGTGGCTTATAGGTCGGAGGCCAAGGTGTAGCCTGCAGCTCAGCGGACAGAGGAGAAGCATCATCGAAAACAAAATTTCCCTGATGGAAATTGTCATACCAGTCATCTTCGTTGACGAAGCCCTCCTGATGAAGGTCTTTCTGCTGAGGCCTTCTGTTCTGCTCATCGTGAGTAAGATGGCGAACTTCCTCAGAGGCTTCGTCTATCTGCCTTTGCAACTCAGCTAGCTGGGCCATCTTCTCCTTCTTCCTCTGCACCTGTTGATGTAGCATCTCCATATCCCTGATTTCTTGGTCTAGCTCATCCTCCTGAAGCGTCGGGCTGACGGCCTTCCTCTTCTGGCTTCGGGCCTCCCGAAGAGAGACGGTCTCCTGGTTGTGGTCCAACGGTTGCAGTGCTGCAGCCCCAGTCGCTGAACCTTTCTTCGGCGCCATAGCGAAGGTCTATAGCTTACGAAGGTGTTCAAAAAACTCGAAGTGGAAGTGAGTTCACCGGAGGTGGGCGCCAATGTTGGGGACTTGTTCTCAAATGCTAAGAGTTAAGAACAAGGCAACATAAAAAGTGTTAAGTGTTAAGGTCCTTCGTCCTCCGAAGCATTATGTCCCTTCGGGAAATAATGAGTTTCGAACGAAGGTCATAAGAGACATACCTTCGTAAACATAACAAGTAATGACGAAGGATTCATATAAAGCATGAAATATAATATAAGCATCATTATAGAATCATTTCTATTTTATTAACATGGAAAAATAGAAATGATTTCAAATTACAAATGTACCTTCGGTCCTGAGAGAAGGTAAAAAGTACAAGCGTGACGCAAAAGCAAATGCTAAGTCAGCGTGAACCGTACGGGAGTACTGTTCACCTATTTATAGACGTGGGACGCAGCCCACGTAAAATTACATTTATGTCCATTACATTTGTCAATGACTTATGGAAATCTGTCAAGGCCCACATAGTCTTTTCATCTTTAAGTCGGTTCTCCTCTCTGCTATCGCGACGAAGCTTCCCTGCGCACAGCTTCGGCTGTGCACCATCCTTCGTGGAGCGTCCTTCGTCTGGTTTAGGCTTCGTCCTGACCATACTTCATGTTCATAATTCTGAGTCCGAAGATACCTGTTCATATAATCCACTTGGAAAATATTGTCAAATCATGTTTTTGAGGACCTTCGGAGGACGAAGGCCCCCAACAAGAATGGATCAATTTGGAGTTCATATGAATTTTCTATGATTTATCAAAGTTCTAGCATTTATTTTTGCACTAAAATTCACTTCTAATTCATTTTCTCTAATTTTCTAATTTCTCTGGACAGCGCACCAATATCTGGGAAGCACGGGGGTTGTTCTACAAATATTGCTGAGACTTAGTCCAACCCTGCTGTAGACTGCGGGTTTATTTCCTAATTCTAGAAGGGCTCTTAAGCAAAAATGCGCCGCGAAGGGGTACAGAAGCATCCCAGCCGACCGATCAGCATCAAGGGCTCGGATTATATCGCGCAGCTTATAACATACACCTCGTTACGGCCGTTAGATTTAACATCCACGGATGAGGGCAATCCCGACCCGACTCAACCTACTTCGTCCGATCTCGAGCCAACGTTCTAGATTCAATACAACCAAGAGTTATGCCTGGTTCTAATCCTAGCCACAGACGCAGATCCAATGGTCCCCAACATTTCTTCCTCCCTGCGCCCTCCTACTCTCTTCTCTCTCTCTACATCGCTGCCAGACGAGCGACGATCCAACAATCACGCGGTCGCGGTTCAAGAACGAATGGATTTAACGACGAGCAGTAATCGAGGAACATTTCGTACCGTACTCGAGGCGCAAGAGTAGCCGGCTCCAGAGAACTGCAGCGCGCCAGTGATCCTACGACACCGACAACGGAGCGCTAGTATCCCGGCTAGGCGAGCCCGTGGATGAACCTGAAGATCTCTCTCTTTCTTCTCTCAACAGCTGCGAACTACACGTCCGATTGCTAGGCTCATAGTTTTTATGGGGCGAGAGAAGAGGGGTTCGTACCGAAGATTCTGGCCGTTTTGACCAGCACAAAAGATCCGGCAGTATGCGTATAAGAATACGCAGTGGACCCAGCTGTCAGTGGCGGTGTAAAGCGCGCGTGTGATGTCACCCCCGACGTCACCACAACGTCAGCAGGCCGAGAAATCCTAAAATATTGCGGCTGCGCGACAGAGTGACTTCTAGGCGGGGCCGCGTTGTCAGGGCGAGCCGCGCGGTAGTTAGGGCGCGTGAGCCACACAGCCGCCCCGCGTGCGCTCAGGACTTGGGCTGGGGTGTGGAAGTGCCTTCTTGGGCCGCGCAGAGGGACAGGATGGGCCAAAAGCATGGTTTAGGCCCAAGTACGGTTTTCCCTATTTTTATTCTTTTTCCTTTATGCTTTGTTTTGTTTTCCTTTTGAGTTTGCAAATCCAAAATTCAAAATTCAAATTTACTCTGTGGTAAAGCTTCCTCGGATTAAGAGTACGATTTTGCACATACTATTATTACCTTTAAATTATTTATTTTGTATATACATTTTTATTTTCTCTTCTAAATTCCAGAATTTCTTTTAAATTCCACTTTGGACTTTTAATATATTCCTTGTCACATTAGTATTTTATTTTGCCACAATATGCACACAAAAGAAAATCCCAGCATGATGCATGTATTATTTTTGGGTATCTCTTGTTAATTATGTATTTGTGTAAGTAATGTGTCCTCATGATATGATAAACATTGGTAACACATATAGATATAGAGTAATATAATTTCTCTTTTTAGACCTTTCTTACAAAGTGGGTGTTACAAATCCTACCCCCCTTAACAAGAATCTCGTCCTCGAGATTTAGGAAGATCTAGGGAAAAGGTGGGGAAAATCTATGTGAAGCCCTTCTTCTCTCTTCCAAATAGCTTCGTCCTCTCCATGGTGACTCCATTGCACTTTGCACATCTTTATCACCTTATTTCTTGTAACTCGAGTCAATGTGTCAAGAATCTTGATCAGATACTCTGTGTAAGTCAAATCACCCTGAACACTGAGCTCTTCCATTGGTAAATGTTCCTTAGGGACACAGAGACACTTCTTGAGCTGAGACACGTGGAACACATTATGCACATCCGATAGACTAGCAGGTAGCTCGAGTTGGTATGCCATCTCCCCAACTCGCCTAAAGATCAAGAATGGTCCAATATAACGAGGGGACAATTTGCCCTTAACTTTGAATCTCCTCATTCCACGAAGTGGTGACACCTTGAGATACACATGATCTCCTTCCTCAAATTCCAGTGGCCTTCTTCTATTATCAGCATAGCTCTTTTGCCTGGTTTGAGCTACCCTCAAATTTTCTCGAATTATACGGACTTGTTCTTCTGCTTCTTGAATCAGTTCAGGCCCAAAGAACTGTCTTTCTCCAGTCTGATCCCAGTATAGAGGAGTCCTGCACTTCCTGCCATATAAAGCTTCAAAAGGCGACATCTTTAGACTGGCCTAAAGCTTCAAAAGGCGACATCTTTAGACTGGCCTGGTAGCTATTATTATAAGAGAACTCAGCATATGGTAGACTTTTATCCCAACTTCCTCCATGCTGAAAGCACTACAAGAAATTTGTCCTTTTATGACAAAATACCTAATGACAAGGTCAGTTATCGTCATATAATGTCACATAATATGATGGAATTTTTTGAGTCGTCATAATTTCATGAGGCCATGAAGATTTTATGACGGTAGTGTTTTTGTTGTCACATAAGGGTACGAAGATTCATCATATATTGTCAGGCGCCAGGAGTTGGTAGACGGTTTTACTTTTATGACGCTTAGATGTGCCTTTATGTGATGATTTGGCGGCGTCACTTTATGTTTTTTCCAAAAAAGGACCGTACCCCTTTCTGTTGACTGCATTCACTTTCCCATCTCCCGCCCAAGATGACCAAAATTCCCCTCCTACCTTATCCTCTCGGCTGCCCACCACCGCAGACAAGTCCAGTCCTCTCCCTCCCCTTAACCTAGCGCCGCCACTCGCGCCCACCACACCGCCGCACCGCCGCTGGTGAACGGATCCGTCCATCCCGTACACCGCCCAACTCGGTGACGCTGTTCTAGTACCCGCCGCCGCGGGCCACGTCGGGCGTCGCCGTGCGCAAGAAGTCCTCGCCCACCCATGCTAAGGCGGCCGCCGCGCTCGCCGCAGGCGTCGAAGAGGAGCGGTACATCGCGTGGATGGTGCGTCCACGTCCACCCCCTGCATTATCGATGTCCGTGCCAATATCGCGCGTCCCCCTGATGATGGATCTGAATCCGATCGTGCAGGTGAAGCACCCGTCGGCGCTGGCCATGTTTGACCAGCTGGTGGCGGCGTCCAAGGGGAAGCAGATCGTCGTGTTCCTCGACTACGACGGCACGCTGTCCCCCATCATCGACGACCCCGACGCTGCCTACATGTCCGACACGGTGCTAGACACGACCCCCCCTCCCTGGTCCATTCACCTGTGGCTGGCTCTGATCAACGCCGTCTTGTTTCCTCCCCGGTAGGGATGGTAGTGGGTACGGTTATGGGCAAATAACCGCGGTTATTTACCCATCGGGTACGGATATGGTGGGTTTTCGTATCCGCGGGTACGGGTATGGATACTATATAGTATCCACGGGTAATAATTTCGTGGGTATGGATATAGGCTATCCATATCCGTCACCCGTTAGGCATATGACATGTGGACCCAGATCCTATTCTCCAATCCCATAAGCCATGCGCCAGCGGCCAGCCCCGTGGGCCGTGAGCGGTGAAACCTTGAGTCCTTGACGGTCGCTTGACCTAACGTCCCAGTCCCAGGTGAAGAGGCTGGGAGGCATCCAGCGAGCAACAGCTTGGAACTCAACAAGTCCTAACCCTAGCTGGTAGCCGCCATCGCCAGGCTCCACCGCTCCACCGCTCCAGTGCTCTACGGGTACAGCACTACGCGACGCGACTACGCCTCCACCCGTCCACCGCTCGGCCGCTCCAGCCTCCAGCAGATCCCGGAAGCACCGACCAGCGACCACGCTCCACGGCGAGCAGATAGCACAACAGTGACCAGTTGACCACCGAGGCACCAACACCGAAGCAGCGAGAGGAAGCACAGGCGACATGCGGCCCGACCTGAGCGCGCTGCCCCGCCTCGAGCCCCCGGCCCCGTGCCCCCACCTCTCCCTCGGCCTCGCCGCCTCGGGCGCTGTCCGCACCTCCGCGGTCCGCGTCCGGCCGTGCAGCCGCGCAGGTTAGTGCTTGCCTTTGCATCATTATTGTCGTGACAGCATCTGACAGTGGATTTCTCGGGGGCAAATTTCTTACAGAGGGTAGGTGACTCCAGTGTACATTATGATATTTAGGACGACCTGTCTGTTAACTGCAGAGGATCGGATGCTGCTTTGCTTTGCTGATGCTGCTTTTAGTTGTTGTCATAGTTTATAAGTAGCAAGAAAACCTAACTTGGCCACTTTTGTGAGTCTGTGACAGATTCTAACTGATGCTGCTTTGCTGAAGAGGCAAAAACTGGAAATTGAAGAACTTCGTAAAAAACTGTAGGTAGTTGCTGTTTGGTTGGTATTGCTCTCCACAAGAGTATATATTTGAGTCTGGATTTATGTTTCGTGAATTTCAGGGTTCCCATTCTGAAGGGTTGGAGCAGGTTGTACTAAAACTACGGAACGACATGCACAAGGTGTGTAAACACCAAGAACTATAATTAAACATCATTTCTCATTAAATCATGATTATTCTTCATATTGATGGCGCATCAAAGATTTTTTTTTAAAAAAACTTGTATAGATAAACTGCAACTTTAATAACTACATAATAAAGCTATTTAGGTTCTTTTCATGTAGTCTGAACTTGAGCGTGATCGGTTGGCCATGGAACTTGAAGACAAAAGAAAGTTACGGATGACTCTAGAGCAACATTTGATTGAGCAACAGAAGCTAGAGGCCATATCGTCAGACCACTTTACATATTCAATCTAGGTAAATTTGGTGGAGAAGCATGGTAACAAATCGTAGTTTCAGTGTTGTATGTAAGCTAAAATCTGTGCACACAACACATATCATTGATGGTCCATGTCTGTCACCATATTCACCCTCTTCATTCCTTCTTACTTTTAATATGCATGTCATACACAATTGCTGTTGATTTCCTTGGGGAATGTATGAATAGTCCCCGAAATGGTCGTACTCCGCTTGCAAATGAGATATATGTAAGTTACATGTACTACACTCAAGTAAATGCCTGGTTCAACACTTTTGTATGGCCTTGTTACTAAGTACATTCATTTTATGTAGGAGCAAATGGTTGCAGAGAAGGAAAGAGAGCTAGAAGAAGGAGAAGCACAAAAGTCACCCTCCAAGATTGTTGCTGATAGTCTCAGCCAGATCAGCCGCTCATCCACCTTCCTTCAAACATTGGTGTCCCTACAACGTCCAAGACTGGTCGGTCCACATCGCTAGCTGCACAAGCACGCATGCAAGCTCAGTTTGAGGAAAAACTCCAAGCTGAAAGAGAGGAAGCTGCTAGGATGCAGGAAGAGTTGCAAGCACAACTACAAGCTCAACAGGCCGCACTTGAAGAAAACCAAAGTTTGCTGCGCCAGACCCAAGAGGAAGTGAAGGGGATGCATACCAAGTTTGAAAAGACCAATGCACTGCTACGAGCTGTCCTGAAACTTCAGAAAGATTGAGGTAGGGATGCATACCAAGTCTGAGGATGATGCCTTTGCTTAAGGTTTTTCTACCTTGCTAGAACATATCTGTGGTTAGAACTTTGTCAGAACTACGTGCAATCTGTTTGAATGCTTCGAACCTTTGTGGTGGAACCTTTGTATGTTTGAACCTCTGTTGTGGAAGAACTAGTGTGCTGGAATTGTGTATGACTTGTGATGAGAATGTTGTGTATGATGACTTTTCTGTGTATTATGATTCTGTGAGCTATCATGAGAGCTCAGTGTGTCGTCACTGTATGGTCACTGTATGTGGGTGCCATATTAAACTAAACAAAACCAAGCTATCACATTATCCCAACATTAGGTGACGCGTTGACTGGAAAAAATGTGACAGATAACACCGTCATATATAGCAACAATATGTGACGGACGAACGCAGCCGTCACAAAAGATGATGACATTATGTGACGGTACTCTGAACAGTCGTCACAAGGTACATAATGTGACGGTCGTTATATGACGACCCTTATGACGCAGCATTTTCGTCATAAGATGCTTTTTATGACCAATTTTGTACTAAACATGACACTTTACTTTTGTCATACAAAACCATTTTTTTGTAGTGAAGGCACAAGCTCTCAACATATCTTCCAATACTTGATTAGTCCTTTCAGCCTGTCCATCAGTCTGGGGGTGATAAGCCGTACTAAAATTCAACTTTGTGCTCAGGTTCTCATGAAAGCTTCTCCAAAATCTTGAGGTAAACTGTGAGCCTCGATCAGACATGATCTTCTTTGGTACTCCGTGTAAACACACAATCTGAGTCATATATAACTCTGCTAGCTGAGAACCTTTATAAGTAGTCTTGACAGGGATAAAGTGAGCCACTTTAGTCAACCTATCCACGATCACCCATATAGCATCATATCCTTTCTAGGTACGAGGCAATCCAGTAATGAAATCCATACCAATCTCTTCCCACTTCCACTCAGGTACCTTTAGTGGGTGTAGTAGTCCAGCTGGCCTCTGGTGTTCAGCCTTAACTCTTTAACACACATTGCACATAGCCACATGTGCAGCCACATCTCTCTTCAATCCATACCACCAATATTTCTGCTTCAAATCCTGGTATATCTTGGTACTACCAGGATGAATAGAGTAATTCGAGTCATGGGCCTCCTTCAATATAGTCTCACAAAGGCTTTCGATATCAGGAACACATATCCTGTCCTTGAACCATACGGTGCCTTGTTCATCTTCGGTAAATTCTGGACCTTGACCTTCAGTAATCAGATCCTTAATCTCTTGTATTTTAGCATCACTAATTTGTCCTTTGTGGATCTCTTGCTCCAAAGTAGGTTCCACATCAATGGTAACTCCTTCAGTGTGAGCAACTATTCCCAGGTTAAGTCTCCTGAAATCCTCAACAATCTCATCGGGTAGTTGGGCAACAATAGCTGAATGAACGTGCTCCTTTCGACTCAAGGCATCTGCTACCAAATTTGCCTTGCCCGGGTGATAGTGAATCTCCAAATCATAATCTTTAATAAGCTCCAACCAACGGTGTTGCCTAAGGTTGAGATCCTTCTGATTGAATATATACTTCAAACTCTTATGATCCGTGTATACTTGACACTTGGTCCCCATGATATAATGTCTCCAAATCTTAAGCGCATGCACAACGGCTGCCAATTCTAAGTCATGGGTGGGGTAGTTCAATTCATGCTTCCGCAACTGACGAGACGCGTAAGCAATCACATGTCCTTCTTGCAGGAGCACACATCCCAAGCCTTGGCCACATGCATCACAATAAATATCAAATCCTTTCTGTAGGTCTGGCATAACCAATACTGGTGGCGACATCAATCTCTTCTTCAATTGATCAAAGTTGTCTTGGCACTTCTTGTCCCACTTAAATTCTCTTCCTTTCTCCAAAAGCGAAGTCATTGGTTTAGCAATCTTAGAGAATCCTTTAATAAATCTCCGATAATAGCCAGCAAGTCCCAAGAAACTCCAAATCTCAGTAACTGTAGTGGGTACTCTCCACTCCATTATCTCCTTAACCTTAACAGGATCCACTGATATTCCTCCATTAGAAATAATATGTCCAAGAAATGGCACCTCGCCAATCCAAAACTCGCACTTGCTAAACTTGGCGTAGAGTTGATTATCTCGTAGCTTCTGTAGCACCAATCTCAGATGTTCCTCATGATCGCTATCACTCTTGGAATAAATAAGAATATCGTCGATGAATACCATGATGAATCTGTCCAAATACTCCATAGACACCTTATTCATCAAGTTCATAAAATAAGTTGCTGCATTGGTTAATCCAAATGACATAACAGTGAACTCATATAATCCATATCGAGTTGAGAAAGTCGTCTTGGGAATATCCGATGGCCTAATCCTCATCTGATGGTAACCCGATCAGAGATCAATCTTCGAGAATACCCTTGCACCTCTCATCTGATCAAATAAATCCTCAATGCGGGGTAATGGATACTTGTTCTTCACCATAACATCATTAAGAGATCTATAATCCACACACATTCTTTGTGATCCATCCTTCTTCTCTACAAACAGAATCGGTGCTCCCCAAGGTGAGGAACTCGGACGAATGTACCCAGCTTCTTGCAACTTTGTTAACTGTTTCTTAAGTTCCTTTAACTCCTCCACGGACATCCTGTATGGCCGTTTAGAAATAGGGGCAGTCCTAGGTAAGAGATCAATAACAAACTCAACTTATCTATCCGGTGGCATCCCTGGTGTCTCCTCTGGAAAGACATCCGGAAAATCTCTAACCACACGGATGTTGTCACCAACAAACTCCTCAGGTATAAAGAACATTGCATGTTTGGATGAGGTGGTTACTGCAATATTAACTTGAAATCTTTCTCCTTTAGGGCTGGTGAGGTCTACGGTACCTCTACCACATGCTATAATGGCCTTTGCCTTTCTTAACCATGACATACTAAGGATCAGATCTATACTGCTTGCCTCTAGTATTATAGCAGTAGCTCCAAATTCTCTTCCCATAATTGTTAATGCCAATCTACGTGTCATTTGATTTGCCTCAACAGGCCCTTTAGGTGTAATTACTATCATTGGTTTTCTCATATTTAGTAGTGGTATCTCATTTGTGTTGGCATATCGAGCAGACATAAATGAATGTGTAGCACCAGAATCAAATAATATGGTGGCAGGAATAGCATTAACGTAAAACATACCAAGTACGATGTCATCACCATCCGGAGTAGCATCAACGCTGACTTGATTAACCTTGGCAATAGAGTATCCCTTGCCAGATCCTGGAGTTTGCTGCCTATTTTGAACTGGGGTAGTAGCATTTCTCTGTGGGCAAACATTTGCATAGTGTCCAGTCTTCCCACACTTGAAGCAAGTGGTGCCTGCACTCTGTCCTAAAAACTTCGTTGGGGTGCTAGTGGGGGTAGCATGATGAGGCGGTGGAGTCCTCAGAGGTGATTGCTGAACTGGGCACTGGCCTCTGCCAGTGCGAACTGGTGTACCTTGAGGTGAATTGTAGCGAGGACGAACACTACTGCTTCCTTGTCCTTGAGATATAGCTTTCCTCTTCAAATCTCCTAGCTGAACACGCTTGTGTTCAATAGTTAGGGCCTTATCAAGCAGCCTATGAAACGATGGGAATGTATGTGCCACCAGAGCATACTGTAGAGGTCCATTAAGTCCTTCAATAAAATGCTCCTGCTTGCTCTCATCTTCAGCAACTTCATCAGGGGCATATCTAGATAACTAGATGAACTTGTCGCGGTACTCGCTGACTGACATGCTTCCTTGCTTCAGCGATAGAAATTCCTTCTTCTTAATCTTCATCAATCCATCTGGTATATGGTAATTCCTGAACCGTGTACTGAACTCCGCCCAAGTAATAGTATCAGCAGCATCATGGGCAACAGTATATGAATCCCACCAATCAGCAGTAGGACCTGTCAGACGTCCAGAAGCATATAAAACCTTCTCCCGGTCAGTGCACTGAGCAATGTTCAACATCTTCTCTATGGACTTCAGCCAATCATTTGCGTCCAGTGGATCAGGAGAGCTTGCAAACGTCGGTGGCTTATGGCTCATGAACTCCCGGTGCTTATCACGAGGTGGAACTAGTGGTGGAGGTGGAGGCAATGGTACTTGTTGCTGTTGCTGTTGTTGTTGAAGTTGCTGTTGCAGCTGTTGTTGCGCCCTTCTCTCCTAGAGTATCTCTTCTCGCTACTGGCGCAACTCCTGGCGTGTCTCTTCTCTTTCCTAGCGCATCTCCTGGCGTTCTTGCTACATCTGAGCACGCATATCTACCATAGTGTCTGCCATTTGTTGCATCAGCCTCATCTGAGCTGCAATCAGTGGGTCAACTCCGCCTGGTGGAGGATTAGGAGGATTCATCTCTGCTGGCTATGGCTGGGGTTGTCTAAATATCCTCCGAGTGTGTCGTCTGGGAGGTAAATCAATTCCACCATCCCTCCTGGTATTGACCATCTGAGTTAGATACATATGGTAAGAGAATAGTAGACAAGGTAGGTAATTACGAATCATGTTACTTTGGGGGATTTATTAGCTAAGCAGATTAATATTTTACCTACCATAGCTAATTCATTACCTTATGGTGGTACATGCTAAGATGTCCATATATAATACTTCAATCAATCAAAGAAGCAAATCAGACATTTATCATCAGAACAATCAACCAGCATTTTTAAATAGAGAAAATAGTTTTAATTTCGTCTTAGGTTCCCTATCTCTTAAGAAGATCATAGTGGTAGGATTCCAAGGTGTGAAATCCATCTTGTCTTAGAGTAGAAAAGATAAGAGTAACCAGAGTAGAATAGAAAAAGGTGAGACAAGATCAAGATGAGATGAGTATAGAATGAATCAGAGTAAGGTAAGTAGGAAAGGGTTTTGTCCATTTCTATCTAGGTCTCGTCCTACAGTCAATATTTCCTCTAATACCACTTCTATCATACCCGGCTTTAAGAAACAAAGCCAGGTGCATCTCATACATGCACCAAGAAGACAACATATATAATAACAGAGTGTATAGAGATAAAATGTCACAATAATCAGAGTATTTATTACATAGCAGAAGTCTTATTACAAAATAAAAGAATAAGTATAAAACAAACTAAGGATCGTCGTTGGCGCCAATGTCAACTGAGAAACGCCACCTAGATCATATCAAACTCCTCGCCTTGCGGCTCCTCCTGAACCACCTGTTCTTCTCCTGTGGGGGGTGTGAGACAGCAAGGGTGAGCTCACACATGATCATAGCTCAACAAGTTGTGGGGAACCAGTGGGCATGAACTCACAAAGGTGGGAGTTCATGTGATGTGTAAGGCTAATCAATGACAGGGGTTAAAGCTGAGCATTGCTTTTAATTAGTTGGTCAAAATTTTATTAGTAGTTACTAAATGTAAGTAAATACCAAACCTTAAATAAAGTAATAGAACAAAATTAATAATAAACTCATGCAATGCCAATGACAAAATTGAATTTAAGTTCCATAATTGAATCATCAGAGAGTCCTGAGCTGCTCATGACCGTGAGCTCGGCTAGTATACCAGTTTTACACTCTGCAGAGGTTGTACCCTTTACCCACAAGTCATGTTACCCATCTGCCAAGGGGTCGCGACTCCCTTACACCTCTACCTAGGAGGCGAGGCAGGGCAACACTACGAGGCCTTTACAAAGTTCCACTAGCTTCCGAAAACCCGCTACAGTTTATGGGAAGAGCACTTGCAAGAATCCCCCATCTGACCGCCATCGCAGCTAAATCAACCCGAGAACCTCCTTGCATGCAACTCCCCTACTGCCCTTGCCCCTTTCGGGTAAGGTAATCTTCCACTAGCTTTCCTAATTAGTTAGCCAAGGGCATCCCATTAAACCTTTGTGGTGGCACGTGTTTCTCAAGTTAAGCTCTATGTTCCAATTAACATTAATGATCTTGATATGAACATAAATAGAATAACAAAAGAATTGGAACATAGATATAATAAATGATTATCCCAAAGCCATGTAAAGCAATAGCAAACTACCCAAGTGATTCAGGGGTAAACAAGGTAATGAGATAAACAATCTAGGGTGACTTATTAGGTCCCTTCAAAATTAAACCTATGCATGAATAAATGACATTAAAGAACATTATTGGGTAAAAAGTGGTCAAGGGCATAACTTGCCTTCAATGAGCTCCTGCTCAGCTACTTCAATCTGCTGCTCACCAGGATCCTCAATAACGGGCTCTTCTACTCGCCACAATACAAACAAGCACAGTATATAGAGGAAATTAACATCACACCAAACATGTAAACAAAACACATAGTAATAATCTACATATTAAAATAAAAACCTAGGAACAGGAATCATAATTTTTGGAGTTATAGATTTTAAGTTATGAATTTTCAAAGGTTTTATGTGCTTAAAATAGGATTAAGTGAGAAATAAATTTTCTTACGGTTTTCATGACAAAACAGAGACTCTAAGTGATAGATAATAATTATTACAAAATTTTAGAAATTGGAATGGATCAATTTGGAGTTCATATGAATTTTCTATGATTTATTAAAGTTCTAGCATTTATTTTTGCACTAAAATTCACTTCTAATTCATTTTCTCTGATTTTCTAATTTCTCTGGACAGCGCACCAATATCTGGGAAGCACGGGGGTTGTTCTACAAATATTCCTGAGACTCAGTCCAACTCTGCTGCGGACCGCGGGTTTATTTCCTAATTCTAGAAGGGCTCTTAAGCAAAAATGCGCCGCGAAGGGGTACAGAAGCATCCCAGCCGGCCGATTGGCATCGAGGGCTCGGATTATATTGCGCAGCTTATAACATACACCTCGTTACGACCTTTAGATTTAACATCCACGGATGAGGGCAATCCCGACCCGACTCAACCTACTTCGTCCGATCTCGAGCCAACGTTCTAGATTCAATACAACCAAGAGTTATGCCCTGTTCTAATCCTAGCCACAGACGCAGATCCAACGGTCCCCAACTTTTCTTCCTCCCTGCGCCCTCCTACTCTTTTCTCTCTCTACATCGCTGCCTGGCGAGCGACGATCCAACGATCACGCGGTCGCGGTTCAAGAACGAATGGATTTAACGACGAGCAGTAATCTAGGAACATTTCGTACCGTACTCGAGGTGCAAGAGTAGCCGGCTCCAGAGAACTGCAGCGCGCCGGCAATCTTACGACGTCGACAACAGAGCGCCAGTATCCCGGCTAGGCGAGCCCGTGGATGAACCTGACTCTCTCTCTCTTTCTTCTCTCAACGGCTGCGAACCACACGGCCGATCGCTAGGCTCAGTTTTTATGGGGTGAGAGAAGAGGGGTTCGTACCGAAGATTCTGGCTGTTTTGACCAGCGCAAAAGCTTCGGCAGTATGCGTATAAGAATACGCCGTGGACCCAGCCGTCAGTGGCGGTGTAAAGCGCGCGTGTGATGTGACCCCCGACGTCACCACAATGTCAGCAGGCCGAGAAATCCTAAAATATTGCGGCTGCGCGACAGAGTGACTTCCAGGCGGGGCCACGTCGTCAGGGCGAGCCGCGCGGTAGTTAGGGCGCGTGAGCCACACAGCCGCCCCGGGCGCGCTCAAGACATGGGCTGGGGTGTGGAAGTGCCTTCTTGGGCCGCGCAGAGGGACAGGATGGGCCGAAAGCATGGTTTAGGCCCAAGTACGGTTTTCCCTATTTTTATTCTTTTTTCTTTATGCTTTGTTTTGTTTTCCTTTTGAGTTTGCAAATCCAAAATTCAAAATTCAAAATTCAAATTTACTCTGTGGTAAAGCTTCCTCGGATTAAGGGTACGATTTTGCACATACTATTATTACCTTTATATTATTTATTTTGTATATACATTTTTCTTTTCTCTTCTAAATTCCAGAATTTCTTTTAAATTCCACTTTGGACTTTTAATATATTCCTTGTCACATTAGTATTTTATTTTGCCACAATATGCACAAAAAAGAAAATCCTAGCATGATGCATGTATTATTTTTGGGTATCTCTTGTTAATTATGTATTTGTGTAAGTAATGTGTCCTCATGAAATGATAAACATTGGTAACACATATAGATATATAGTAATATAATTTCTCTTTTTAGACCTTTCTTACAAAGTGGGTGTTACAAATCCTACCCTCCTTAACAAGAATCTCGTCCTCGAGATTTAGGAAGATCTAGGGAAAAGGTGGGGAAAATCTATGCGAAGCCCTTCTTCTCTCTCCCAAGTAGCTTCGTCCTCTCCATGGTGATTCCATTGCACTTTGCACATCTTTATCACCTTATTTCTTATAACTCGAGTCAATGTGTCAAGAATCTTGATCGGATACTCCGTGTAAGTCAAATCACCCTGAACACTGAGCTCTTCCATTGGTAATTGTTCCTCACGGACACGGAGACACTTCTTGAGCTGAGACACGTGGAACACATTATGCACATCCAATAGACTAGCAGGTAGCTCGAGTTGGTATGTCATCTCCCCAACTCGCCTAAAGATCAAGAATGGTCCAATATAACGAGGGGACAATTTGCCCTTAACTTTGAATCTCCTCATTCCACGAAGTGGTGACACCTTGAGATACACATGATCTCCTTCCTCAAATTCCAGTGGTCTTCTTCTATTATCAGCATAGCTCTTTTGCCTGGTTTGAGCTACCCTCAAATTTTCTCGAATTATATAGACTTGTTCTTCTGCTTCTTGAATCAGTTCAGGCCCAAAGAAATGTCTTTCTCCAGTCTGATCCTAGTATAGACGAGTCCTGCACTTCCTGCCATATAAAGCTTCAAAAGGCGACATCTTCAGACTGGCCTGGTAGCTATTATTAGAAGAGAACTCAGCATATGGTAGACTTTTATCCCAACTTCCTCCATGCTGAAGGGCACAAGCTCTCAACATATCTTCCAATACTTGATTAGTCCTTTCAGTCTGTCCACTACAAGAAACTGATAAATGTTCGTGGGTAAAATTAAGAACGTGGGTACCCACGTTCTTAATTGAGTTAAGTTCATGGGTTAATTTAAGAACGTGGGTACCCACGTTTTTAAGTTAAGTTCGTGGGTCGTGGATAAAACCGTCGAACTTAACGCGTTAAGAACGTGGGTACCCACGTTCTTAAGTTAAGTTCGTCGGGCTCGTGGATACCGTCGAACTTAACCGTGAAAACCTAAACCCACTAATCCCACGCGCGCGCGTCTCTCTCTCACCTTGTCTCCTCCCACGCGCCCACACGTACGCGCTCCTCCCTCACCAATTCACCGCGCCATCGCCGCCCGGGAGCCCGCGCCGCCGCCGGGAGCCCGCGCCGCCACCGCACCACCGCCGGGAGCCCGCGCCGCCACCGACCGGAGCCCGCGCCGCCACCGACCGGAGCCCGCGCCGCCACCGCCTGGAGCCCGTGCCATCACCGCGACCAGGCCGCGCCGTCGCCGCGCCGCCGTGAGCGGGCTGCGCCACCGCGAGCGGGCCGCGCCGCCGCCCCGGCTCGCCAGCTCAGCACCGACCGCCCCGGCTCGCCCACCCCGCGCTCCTACTTGTCTTCCACACAGCCGTCGTCGCGGTCGCGTTCGGACATTGGAAGCTTCCACCGAGGTAATGCCATATTAAGATTGGTTCATGATTATGCGTTGTAAAAAATGTTTTGCAAATTTATACATTTTATTATATGTGCCTTCCTGCAAAACAAATGTGTGGACAATAATAGGTGCCTGTACTACTCACCTCAGGATTATATCATCCATAAAAGATTATTAGATACAGTAAATCAATATCTATTACACACAGGAACATCATGTTTGATAAAACACGCAAAACACATAAATAAAATTGTCAAAATTCAAAAACCCACATTACTATGGATTAAGGAAGCAGATAATACCTTCAGGTTCTCCTCAGCTTCTTTCTGCAGTTTTCTCGATTCTTCAACTATAAAGGTGTCAGTTCTTCAATATCACAGTTTACAAAATTTATTCCTCTCATCTGAAAGCCTCTGAAGTCGAGATTGAAGCTCACGTGCCTATGTTGTTAAAATAGCTTTCTCGCCAAAAACCTCGCCAGCATGTTGTAGATAGAACAAATGTCAGATATCATGTACCATGACCCTAGGCAGATCAAAAGGTTTTATAAAATGATGATTGAATAGATATTAGGTCAGAGGGTAAGACCATATCATTTGTAACTTGTGATATTCTAAACTGACACCTTAATCCATATTTCTGATCACATATTGTCAGTTCATTCTTGTGCTTTTGATATGCAGAATGAACCATAAGTTCATTCTTGTGCTTTTGAAGAATGAACCATAAGTTCATTCTTGTGCTTTATAGTTGAAGAAATATGGCCACAAGAACTGACACCTTAACCCACATTGTGAAACATTCTGCATATCAAAAGCACAAGAATAAACCACCAACCTCAACAACAATATGGCCACATATGGTTCTTTAGCAGTACAGCAGTATGTGAAGCATTTTTAATTTCAGCAGGAGTGTACAACCCAATATAACTGGATATGTATATATAGGATCTGGAATATTAATTATAATGATCACTGCATATGTTCTTTTAAATGTTTATTATAGCTCATTCATCATTTTGCCTAGTGGTACGGTCATAAAACTAAACAAAATACAGAAAGCCAAGAAAATTGATCAAGGGGAATCAGCTGGTAATAATAACTACGCACATATGATTATGGGAAATACTGGGAAACATTATATTCCAGACTAATTGTGATTTTGAGTAGACAGCTAAGTGCATATATAAGTATTGCATGATTTTGATTACTAATTGTGATTTTGATGATCTTTCTTTTATACATTGGGTTATTTAGTTTTGCAAATGGATGACAATAGAAGAAGGGCGATGTATGATGGATTCAATAGCGTGACTCTAGGTCACTCAAAGGAATGGGTTAGGGTTGCAAAACAATTCGTGGATCTCGCATTTTCCGGTGGACCTCGTGTGGTGAAGTGTCCGTGTACCAAGTGTCGGAATTTTAAGTATGTGAGAAAGATCGAAGAACTGGAGCATCACCTTTGCAAGAATGGGTTTATGCCTAACTATCTTGTGTGGCGCTCACATGGAGAAGTAGAGCAGAATATCACAGAGTCAGAAATAATTGATGATGATGAGGAGGATCGGATGGATGACTTGGTGGCTGATATTAGTAGAGAGTATCCAACATTGGCCTCAGAACAGGATACACCAAATGAAGTGCAGGAGTTTTACAAGCTTCTTCACGCGTCAGAGGAAAAAGTGCATGACGACACCACTGTGACTGTGTTGCAGGTGGTTACACGTCTTATGGCAATGAAGGCAAAGTATAACTTCTCGAATAATTGCTATAACGATATAATCAATCTGATTATTGATCTCATCCCATCGAACCATAAGATGCCAAAAGACTTATACCAGTCTAAAAAGATTGTGTCCGGTCTTGGGATGAAGTATAAGAAGATTGATGTGTGCGAAGATAATTGCATGTTGTTCTGGAAGGAATATGAAGCGAGCACCCATTGTCAGAAATGCGGTAAATCAAGATATGCAGAGGTACTAAAAGAGGATGGAGCTACTTTTGCTACAAAAGTGGCAGTTAAACAACTTCGATATATGCCCATCACTCCAAGGCTTAAACGTCTGTTTTTAACCCCAGAAACTGCGAAGCTAATGTTGTGGCATAAGGAAGGAGAACGTGAGATCCAAGACCTAGACATTATGATGCATCCATCAGATGGCGATGCTTGGAAGGCTCTGGATCGTTTTGACCCAGAATTTGGAAGAGACGCTAGGAGTGTTCGTCTAGGCTTGTCCACTGATGGTTTCACTCCTTACGACAACAGTTCAACTTCATACTCTTGTTGGCCGGTTTTCATCATGCCCTACAACCCCCCTCCCAACAAATGCATGAAAGAAGGGTTCATATTTCTTGCCCTTATTATTCCAGGGCCTAAACATCCTGGAAAGAAGATCAATGTATTCATGCAACCGTTGATTGAAGAGTTCAAAGAGCTATGGGTAGGGGTAAAGGCTTATGATGGTCATCTAAAACGTGAATTTACCTTATGTGCGGCATATTTGTGGTCAATTCATGATTTGCCTGCATATGGTATTTGGTCTGGCTGGTGTGTTCACGGTCGACTGTGTTGTCCCATATGCATGGGGGACACACAAGCATATCGATTGGAGCATGGTAAAAAGGTCTCATTCTTTGATTGTCATCGACGGTTTCTTCCATCCAATCATCTGTTTTGAAATGATACGAAGTCATTTAGAAGAGGCATAAAAGTTAAAGACGGTCCACCAAAACGTTTAATGGGTGAAGATATCATGATACAACATCGTGCCCTTCAAAGGGCTGCAGAAGGTCATGAGTTTGAAGGCTATGGTCAAGATCACAACTGGACTCATATTTCTTTTCTCTGGGAACTTCCGTATGCGAAGGTATTGATTTTACCACACAACATAGATTTGATGCACCAAGAGCGCAATGTTGCTGAAAGCATCATAAGCATGTGTCTAAACATTAAGGGTAAAACAAAAGACAACATCAATGCCAGGAAAGATTTAGCTAATCTTTGCGATCGCCCTAGCCTTGAGGTCAAATTAAATCCTAATGGAAAGGAGAGGACACCACGAGCTCCATACTGTCTAAAGCCGGAAGAGCGAAAAGAAGTATTTCGATGGTTGAAAATGTTGAAGTTTCCAGACCGCTATGCAGCTAACATAAAACGTACTGTTAACCTCGACACTAATAAATTAAATGGTTTGAAGGCTCACGATTACCATATTTTGATGGAAAGACTTATGTCGGTAATGTTCCGTGGCTATTTGAAGCCTCCTTTGTGGAAGATGATTGCTGAACTTAGTTACATATATAGACATATATGTGCTAAGCATATCTCAAAGAAATTGATGATTCAATTTGAGAAACAAATCGCGGTGCTTGTATGCAAGATGGAAAATGTATTTCCGCCTGGATTTATGAATGTGATGCAACATTTGCTAGTGCACTTACCTTATGAAGCATTGGTAGGAGGACCAGTGCAGTTCCGATGGATGTACAGTCAAGAAAGAGAATTGAAAAAACTTAGAGCTACTGTGCGGAACAAAGCAAGGGTTGAGGGGTGTATCGCAGAGGCCTTTGCAGCTAAAGAGATCACAATCTTCTCAAGTCAGTATTTATCACACACTAACAACGTGAATGCTCAGTCAACACGGTATCATACTGAAGAAGAAGGTCCTTCGACCGACCTTAGTGTTTTTCTCTGGAAGGGGAAAGGGGTCGGGGCTTCTACTGCACATTATGTTGACATAAGAGAGCGTAATTTCACCATGCTCTACTTGTACACCAACATGGAGGAACTTGATCCATACTTTGAAATGTTTGATTCCATATATTTAGCTGGCCACAAACCTACACCAAAGGAACTGGATAATCTACGTATGAAAGGGATGAATGGAGGTCCATGTTTCGTTGAATGGTTCCACGAGCATGTAATTATCTCTTTATAATTTTCCTTTGTGTACTTAGTTTGCACATATGACTTGCTATTTACCTATATCTTTTTTTCTGCTCTATGTAGTGTAAGAAACTTGACTCTCTAGTCTCGGATGATTTGCGATAGATATCACATGGTCAGTTGAAAGCAAGAAAATATAGCCGCTATGATATTAATGGATACCGTTTTCGAACATCAAAATTAGAAAAAATCCGCCCGCAGGCAGCCACGACAAACAGTGGAGTAGTAGCAACTGCCACAAATGCAGACGGAGGCACTCATGACTATTATGGTGTTCTTCAAGACATAACGGAGTACACTCTTGGTGGGGCCAAAGAGTTCATGTTTGTGTTATTTGATTGTGAATGGTTTGATCCGCAACAAACGCGAGAGGATGAATTTGGAATTGTGGAGGTAAAGCATGAATCACGGTTTAAAGGCAGCGATTATAGCAATGTTGTGCTTGCACATCAAGCGCAACAGGTGTACTATCTAACATATCCTCATGAAAACTTGAAGTCTTGTTGGGTTGTATACAAAATTAATCCTGAAGTCCATCCGTTACGATATGATTATTACAACACAAATAACGAAGATGATGATTCTGTTGATATTTATCAAGAAGATGGCGATCAGTCAGAAAATAGAGAATTTACTATATCTGAGGATTTAGGGCTCAATGAAGTAGCTAGTCTTGCCATAGATTTGATGGCAGAAGAACCAGGTCCTTCTAGGGCAAGGACTCGTAAGTCACAGAGAATTCTTGAAAAACAACAAAGACTTGAAATAATTGAGCAGCGTGTTGCTGAAGCAGATTCTGATGCCGATGATTTTTGAAAAGTATATATATTTAAATTCTTGTATATGCATTCCTATTTCAGTACTAAAAGTATATATATTTAAATTCTTGTAATGAAATTTGTGCAGATGATGAGGGTCATGGACAAGCTCAAAGGGAAGAAGCGCGGAGACCGTGGTGACTCCTCGAGGTCACGGTCAACTAGGGGTTCAGGTGGTGGGGATACATCCTCTATGTTGTTCCAGGTATTTAATTTGTTTTATTTTCTTTTCTTCTACGTATACATCGAGTACTTGATATATCTCATTGTTGATTATGTTTGTAGGGCTCTACAGCGTCAAGGCAACGGCTAGAGCAGCTCCTTGGTTGCATGGAGGAGCAGGGGCGCGAAGTGGGAAGCCATAGTGCACTTGGGCACGAGCGCGAGGTGGCAGGCCATAGTGCACCTGGGCAAGAGCGCGATGTGGCAGGCCACAATGCACTTGAGCCAGAGCGTGAGGCGATAGGCTCAAGTGGACCTATGCTAGAGCAGGACCACAATGCATTTGAGCAAGCGCGCGAGGCGGCAGAGCACAATGCACCTAGGCAGGAGGACGAGCTGGCACGCCAAGATTCACCGATGCGTGATGATGATGACTATGGGGAGGACTACGATGGAGAGGCCGATGGAGAGGCTGATGACGAGGTTGTTACAACGACACAGGCAACAAACTTCAGGTAATTTTATTTTGACGAGGAGTTCCATTTTTGTTGGATTGATATTATTACCAGTGCACAATTTACAATTTTGTAGGTTTCGGCGGTCCCTTAGAGTTCCACCGACACAACCGTTGGACCAACGTAGGGTCATAAACCCTGCAGGAGAGAGGAGTTGGGTGGAGGTGGCATGGAGTGGCAAAGGTCATCGGACACCAGTTAACACAGTGCTGGGATCTATAGCTCGTTTTCACTATCCAGGGGTGGTACAACTCAACGGGGCAGAGATAGGGGCGTATCACTGGGCTCACTGGGGCCTCAAACCATATGGACCCGACCGTACTCACCAAGACGCAGTGTGGTCATCATTTTGGGTGAGTTTATTATGTCTTTTAAATTTACTTTTCGTGGGCGTCTATAAATGAATTTAATTGCTTCTTCATTTTGCAGGAACAATTTAGATTGGACGAAACAGCGAACGAAGAACATGCAAAACGTGTATTCCACAATGCTGCTAGAAAAGTTATAAATGGTTCAATGTCAGATGCACGGGTCAAAGCTGTTATCGTGTACTTCAAGAAAGTGAAGGGTCAAAGAATGACCAACAAGCAGGCATGTGAAATCCACTTGACAGCTGAGGAGTACAAACAAAGTGAAGTGGACTGGCTCACTGCTCATCCTGAAGCTTGGGTCAAGCTCTGCGAGTACTGGTCCTCAGATGAGTACAAAGTGAAGTCAGATAGAAATCGTTTGAACCGGAAGAGCAAACCGGGCCTCCATCGATTTGGAGCAGATGGATTTATTGGGAAATCACAACGAATGGTATGACGAGCTAAGTAACATTTAGTCTTTTTCCCTCAGACAAATTTGTATATTTTATTATGTCTCTTACTGCAGGAGGCTCGTGATGGTGTTGAACCCCGATTCATTGACGTTTACATGGAGGGACACCGAGGTCCAGATCCAGATCATCCAGAAGTTTTATGTGATGAAAGCGCGACAGAAAAGCTGGTAGGTGTAAATAATTACTATCTATTCTTAATTAACTTGTGACTCATTTATAATTAACATAAATTGTTTTGTAGACTCGTTATGCTGAGGAGGTTAGGAGGAAAGCAGGAGACGATGATCTAGATTGGAGGGAGGCACCTTTCGATCCGGATGCAGCATATGTTGCCGGTGGTGGGCTACCACATGGGAGGTATGATAAGATCAAAGTTGTGATATATAAACACTATATTATCATAACTTGTGATGTTTCTAGGTTGGGGATCGGCAATGGGGTTGTGAGTCGCGATAGCTTTGGTCGTCGGTCAGTTTCCTCGGCGGGGAGTAGATCTCGAACTTCAACTTCGAGGGAATCAGAGCTTGATGAGCAACTAAGACAACAACAACAACAAGTTCAACATCTATCTCAACAAGTTCAGATGATGCAGGGAATGCTGATGCAGGTAATAATTTTATTAATCCGCTCAGAATCTGCCCATATTTTTTTATCTAAATCGCTCTGAGCCTTAGACAGCCTAAAATCGGTCTGGTCAATTGTTGAGTGATTTCTGCATTTATTAGGAGGTTGTCACAGCCTGTGATATGAACATACCCTTAACTGCACAAGCACAACCACTTCAGATTCAGGATGTGATTAGTTGAATCTAGGCTAAGTGAGACAATGTCAACTTCATAGTGGCATCACAACTGATGAATCATTGCCTCAGAGAATCCTCGCCAGGAACTTCAGCAAAGCAAACAGGGCATACCTGCGAAAAGGAATGTAGTTTCCTTAAGCGAAACAAGCACAGGAAAAAAATTAAAAGCAGGCGTCCCGCCAATATTTGGTTGCTGACCTTGTTTATGCTAAGCCATCTTGTCACGCAGCTGGCATGGTATACATGCTTGCATGGAAGCGTAATCTGCAAGTTTCCTCTCCTGTACTCCATTTGGCAAATCACACACCTGTAACCCAAAGGAAAGTCCTGCTGTTAACTTCATGTCGATTCAAGAAGCCGTACAATTGCATAAGCTGATCCGCTATGGTAAGCAAAGATCATAATGTCACATCAAACATATATTGATACGGCATGATTAACAGAAAGAAGTATGTTTTCATGGTGTTCTCTTGCGTATGAGGCAAAACGATTAACATAAAGATATCTGTCAAAAAGAATAGCTGACAGTGATTTGGCACCATACTGTTATATCAACAGTTCCATTAACAAAGAGAAGTAAGAATGTTTAGGTAAGAAGTAACAATGTTTTTTTCATATAATCAACAGCACATTTAGGTAATTATGACAAGGAGTTTTTCATATAATCGAACCAAAAGATACACATACGATTGTTCAGGTAAGAAGTAACAATGTTTTTTTCACCTTAAACATTAAGCAATAAATAAACAGATTTGGCAACTACTGGTTCGCATCCATCCATATAACTCCCCTCCACTCTTATTTGAGTTATAAAGGAGAAAGCCCCATATAATGTGTATGCAAAGGAAATTATTTGGGTCAAGCAAAAAATTCATACAAAATGAACAAGTAGTTACTTCTTACCTGAAAATAGCTGACAGTGATAAGGTGTATATATGATGTGATTTGAAATCGTTAAAGTAGCATTGACAAAAGGCAGCCACAGTAAGCAAAAAGAAAGTGAAGTAGTTGGCAGTGCAGTGAGGAGCCATAGTCCATTTCATGGAGCATTTGATTATAACTCCCTTATGGAAGCACCCAAATAAATACTACTCCATGACCAACACACTAACACATGGTGTAATCTATGCAGTCTCTTGTATATGTAGCTAAGGGTACTGGTCTAAAGCAGAAGCAATAAATACAACAATACATAATAAAAGTGTCTAGTTTACCTTAGATAACCATCACAAGATCATTGAAAAAGATTGATGCAGGGAAGCCACTAACCTCATATGTCATATTGTCAGGGTCAATGTTGTCTTGCCAAACAACCTACAAACATAATAACGATTTTCAGTGAAGCGACTGGAAAGAACTGGCATCCACAGCAGACAACATGTGATCTTTACATAACATATGAACAATAAACTGCAGCAAGCATGTTTCAGTGCTTATGAGTGAGAAGTAACTGAACGCCACATGATATGTTGATTAGCTGTTTTTTGTGTAATGTGTAATCGCAATTTCTGTCATCTGCTAGTTGCCTGCATCAGTGAATTGTGACTTCAGTTGGTAAAGCCTAACTCATGGTTCAGTTGGTAACTTGCTTGTGCCTTCTATGATGCATGTGCTAGATAAGATTACCATCCCATGTGTGAGTTTAAACTCTATATATACATTAGTTTAAAATAAAACTCAAGCTTATTGTATTTGCAGATGTATAGTGCTCAGATGGGATCTCCAATGGGACCCCAGTTCACCCGTCCGTCACAATCTGGACAGACCCCAAACACCAACGAAACACAGGTATAGTTTTGTAGTATATTTACTTTCATTTACAATTATAATCATGCATCGTTTTATTTGGTTATAGGGTTCTGAGACCGGACAAGGAAACCCACAGATGGACATTCAGTGGTCGATGCCTCCTAGAGGACAGATTCTTCCTCCTCCACAACCAGGTATGGGATATTGGCCACCACCACCATGGGGATATCCTACACATCCAATGGGGCCTTGGGGACGCCCCCCATGGCCAACACAGCCACTTCCGTCACATGCGGTACGTTCCTGAATTTCAATGCTAGTTGATTTCCTCCTAATTAAATAAACTAAGTCTAGATTGGTTTTATCGTCTAGCTTTAGTCACTATCAAAGGGGGGCCACAGTGCACCATTTTCACCTACCTGGGCTAGTTCTCAATTCTCACCTACCTGAGCTCTTCTGAAATCAAACTACAGATTCAGTGTCTATGAACCTATTTAATTGAGATAGTGACTATGAACCTATCTGAAATCAAACTACAGATTCAGCAAAAAAGTGACTATCAAACTAGAAAATCAAACTATCTGAAATCAAACTACAGATTCAGCAAAAAAGTGAAAACAGCAAGTGATGCACACTAAAAACAGTTAGTGACTATGAACCTATTTAATTTCTAGCAAATGAAATGGTACATGGCTAGGCTTTGTGGGCTCAGTTTGTAGTTAGTGGCCATGTACTCCATCTATCCATCTATGAACCTAAATCTGGCGTCTTAGACCACTCGACCAAACTGTCACTATTGATATGAGTGGTACATATAATTATATATTAGCAGCCATCTAAGCTATTTGAAATGGCCAAACAGATGATCTAATCTATTAAAAATTAGCAGCCATCTAAACTGTCACTACAGATTGTTCCGTACTAATGGATGAGGCGCATCTAAACAATCTGCCCAACTCATCTAAGTTTTTGCATGGCTGAGGCGCATCTAAACAGATGATCTGGGACTTTGAGTCTGCTTCTTGCATTCACAATCTGCTGAGTTACATTTCTAATGACACAGAATCCTTACCTCGGACTGTTCCATACTAATGGATCATCAGATCTGAAGCCCAGTAGCTCATTCCCTGTTCTTTATTGTTCTTGGATGCCGCTGTGCGATAGATTAGGCGATTTAAAATTGCCAAGAATTTAGTGGTCCTGGGCAGAAGAATCCTGGGCAGCAGGACTGGCACTTGAGCGGCCTGTAGGGCATGTTCTTGGTGTCCTGCAGGTTGATCTTCTGGTCGGTGGCCTGTAGGGCATGTTCTTGGGTCCTGCAGGTTGATGTCAGCCATACATGGGTGTTGCTGCTGGTGCTTTCGCCATGTTGAGTAATCAGTAAGTCCGACGGCAATATAGCCTGCAGGTTGAACGTGGGTGACTTGTGATGTATACTTTTTTTGTTGCTGCTGGTGCTCATTTTGGTTTATGTGGTCATTTTAGCAATCATACCTTGGTCCTGAGGTTCATGTGGTCATTCTGAAGCTCATTCTCCTGCAGATAGGATATGATGCAAACGAATGAATCTAGATAGGATTAGCTAAAATGAATGAGGTCTGAGGTTTATGCATGTAGGTAACATATATGTATTACCCTTTTGGCCATGTAATTGATCTCGGCAGCCAGCAGCTCACTCTGAAACAAGAATTCAGCAATCAGAGTCTGACAAATAAACAACCTAGCCATCACGAACTCATAGTTACTTACATCAGAACTCTACCTGTTAGTGTTTTGCAGCATCTGGATCTGGTTGCGCGGTTTTGCGGATTCTTGCTGGTAGAATTGCTTCAACAGATAAAGCAAATAGTTGGAATAATTTTCTGTTCCCAACAGTAACCAAATAGTGGGGGGCCAGAGGAAGAGCCAACGGCGTGTGCCTTCTTGTACCTCTCGATCATTTTGGTTTATGAGAATTTTGGTGTACATGTGATTTAATGCTTTCCTATATTTATTTAGAAAAGGACGCTATGTTTATCATGCTTTCCTATATCTTGGTGTACATGTGATTTAATGCCAGTTGTATATTTATGAGAATTTTGGTTTATTTTGTAGGATTCCGGCTCTCATCAAGTGACCCCTCCCCCTCACGCTGACTTTGCGGACAGATGTCTCAATTCTAGTGGTGGAGCTACGAACAACAATCCGATGTCCTGATCGAGAGCGATGGAGCTAATGTTTGAACTTGTGAACTAAAAATGAGAACTATGGATATGAACCTATGTATTTGGACTTGTGTGAATTTGTGAACTTATGTATTTGGACTTGTGTGAATTTGTGAACTTATGTATTTGGACTTGTGTGAATTTGTGAACTTATGTATATTTGGACTTGTATGAATTTGTGATATGTATATATATCCCTGTGTTTGAAAATTGTATTGTATGTGATATTCTGTGTTGCATGTGTTATTATGTGTGTCTAATTTATCATTTCTGTATTTTTTATTTTTTTCTGGAAAAGAGTTAAGAACGTGGGTACCCACGTTCTTAAGGTTAAGAACGTGGGTACCGTCGAACTTAATGGGCAGCCCGGGCCGACTCACGCAGGACACATAAGTTCGACGGCCACCTGTACCCACGTTCTTAAAGTTAACACACGACCCCCGCTCAAAATCTTGATACCGACCCGGTAGCCATAGAAGCTCCTCCTCCTACGTAGGATATAGAAGCAGCTTGGATATATACAACCTGCCGACACGATCATTGAGCCGGCAGAAATATACAGCGCGCAAACACACGGATGGCCCCGCACCGCACCCCTCTCTATCCATCCATCAATCTATCTATCTATTTATCGATCTCCCCCGGATCCAGCAGCAGCTGGTGATGGATCGGCGGCAGCGGACGAAAGATAACCAGTCAGTCGGCACTGCAGTCAAGTCAAGTTCACTGCTGGTAGCTAGCTAGGAGTAGCATACGCACAGCGCGCATGGATGAGCAGTAGCCGTCCGTCCATGCATGTGGCTTCCGATCGAGGTAGAGAGAGACCCGTGTGACTGGCTGACTGCTGGGTGCTGGTGCTGGTGCTGGTGCTGGGGGCATCACGCATGCACAGCTTGCACGCAAGTACGTGAGGACAGGACAGCATGCTTTGGCTTCGCTTAACCGAGCGATCTACGTACACGCTGGTTCTTCAATCAGCCCCCCTACCACACACGAGGATTCTTGCAATATCGTGTACAGTGCTCCAGCAAGCAATGCTGATACTACAGAACATATAACGTACGTGTTGCGTCGTGCAGCTAGCAGCTGGTCGGTCGATCAGCTGGAGGCTAGCTACTAGCTGGAGCGATGACCATTCGCCACTGCATTGCACTCGTCTCGTTGGTTCATTGGTTGTACACGTATAGCAGATCCATGCAGCTAGCAGGATCATATCGACCTGCTTATCCTGTCAAACTAATTAAAACTTTCTATCCCTGGCCGGGCTGATAGATAGATAGACAGACAGACAGGGGCATATATACGCGTTTGTATTGTATATGAGTAGCAACAACGCAACTAATCACATAAGCTCTTAATATCTAATAATAATCCGCTTCAAATCCTTCCACCACGTACTGATTGCTCGTGAGGAAAGCCGGCCGTGAGGCTGTAACAGCTTGCATGCACGCACGCAGAGCGGCAATTAAAAAGCGGAGACGAGAGTGGTGTCATCTCATGCTTGCCACTGCAACTGCACTAGCGGCTAGCCCTCAGCAGGTTGGAGGGGCTTTATATATTCTGCTTCTCTTCGCCTGGATATGGCCTAGCTACTTATTAGCTTATTTTCTCCGCATCTGTAACCATTACAGGATTGATCTCTCTCGCGTGTATATATATATATCCTAATTGGATGGCACCCAGCAAACCAGCTCGCTATAGCTAATGGGAAATCGCTGGATTTTATTTTATTTTATTTTATTTTTAAGGTAGTTAGAATAACATTTTAGTTTTCTTATTCTGTATATTTAAATGGATAACAATGAATCTCGACACATATATAATACATATATATTAAATATTGTATGGATCTATGTTAAGATCCTAAAGCGAATACTATTTTGGGACGGGGAGGGAGTAGTATACTGCTACTAGTAGCATGTATATCTATCTATATGACTATATGTATGATGAAGAAAGAAACAAATGATCGCACGTATAGTGCGTGGATCGCGTCGCGTGTGTGTGTGTACCAGAATCCCATTTCGATGGCTGATGAGTTGAGTCTCCATGCATGCATGCCCCCAAGTGCATGCACATGGTTATCAGGGTACAGAAGCTTAGCTGTCCGGGCGGCACTGCTACGACCTAACGTGTCCTCCCTCTTAATTTGGCAGCTTCTACTCCTATCTAACCATGGAACCATGCATGCGAGTGAGAGAGCTCCGTGTCCCCCCATCTAGCTTTACGACGCTTCGAGCAATCTTAGCCAGCTTCTTGAGAGAGCCTGCTTGGCTTCCATTGGTTCGGCTGGTTTTCTTGAGATGGCCCAGGAGGTCCAGTTAAGACCTGGCCCAGCCAATCACCAGACGCCGGACGGCAGGGAACAGTGAGGAGCGTGGTCGTGGGGCCACACTCTGGGCCGCCTCCTTGATAGTTCAGCCTAACAGTTTTTTGCTGCTGTTACTGGGAGACAGCTCCTCCTGCAACGCCTGTTTGCCTGCATGATTGCGCCTCCCGTCCCGCACCTGCTCCGACGTCCGCTCCGGGCAGATCGAAGCCCCAGCACTGCGCGGATGCTGACGCTTGTCTGGTGCTCTGCATCTAAAACAGCTCGAGTCGGTGGATGGCTACTGCGCGTCCGCCGCAACGCAACGGCTGGGGCCTGGGTTGGATGGGTGGAGCGAGCATTGCCATGCCGACGTGCCGTTGGGCCTGCGCTACCTATACGATAGGAGAAGGAATACAGAGAAGAAGGAACATAATTAATTGTATTCTCAGTCTTGACAAAACCTTTCCTGTCTTCCTGAGTAGAAACGGCCACTGGGCCTGCGCACACGGCGGCCTTCTACCAGCTTTTGGCCCACGACGTGCAAACCTTTTCCCGCGCTCCTTGGACAGCTCCGGCTCTGTCCGTGGAGCAGCTGCGTCTTGCTTCGCCGCTGGCTCCGGACTCCCGACATTCCCCCGATCTTAAGAAGCTGCTTGTCCCCAGGGCAGCGGCATTGGGAAAACGTTGACGTAAAAACGTTGACGCTTTGAGCTGCGAAACATGAAAGTTCGGATGGATAGAAGCTGGCTACGAAGAAGATGATGCTGGATGGTTCCTAGCAACGGATCCCTTTGCGACAACCAGGAGCCAGTGGCGGGCCCAGGATTTAGAGGGTGAGTATTCGAAATTTTTATAGGATTCAGTGGTAGGCCCAGTACTGCAAGCAGCAAAGCAGGGGAGGCCAGGTCGGGTGGCCACTAGCTGGGTAGGCTTGAACATTGGCACGATGGGACCTTGCCCCTGGTTGTCTGTCCTAGCACGCGGTGATGCCCTGACTACGGTGGATTAAAGCCTAGGACGACACACGACATACGACGCAACAACGAGGCTAAATGCAACGCAAATGACAGTTAGTCGGTCAAATCTGGGCACCTAGCTACGCCGCAAAGCCACGTTGTCTCAACGGAGGTGCTGGTGTCTCCATGGCACGTGAGGCCGCAAGATGTGACCATGACTTGATGGTTGGCGTATCTGGTGGCTCTGCCATGGTGCGACTACAATAGGGTTTGGGGATTTTTTTTTGTCGTGAGATACTGAGGTAGGCTTTGTCGCTCCGTTGGGCTTCATGGTCCGCGATAAATGATTAGATTAGTTATGTATGAGAGGTAGGAAGGAGATATTTTAGTCCAAATTAACAGAATTCCTTTATTTATTTAATTCAGTTTTTATTTTTCATGCATATACATATATACATGTATATATATTGAAGTTTTTTTGTAAAAAATAATGGGTATTCATTTGAATACCCTTGAATTCAATGGGACCCGCCCCTGCCAGGAGCGTAGATCATCGTGAGATACTGAATCGTCCACTGACAGGCCAAGATGTCATAAAGGGCTTCGAATGGAGATCGGCCTAGGGAAGTATACAAGCAACAATTATACCAAAATTCGGCTGCACAAAGCCAGGACGACCACTTCGATGGGCATGAGTGCACCAAGCATAGCAAGAAAGTCTCCAAGCACTGGTTCGCTGGAAGTTCCCTTTATCCAGGAACATGATCTAAATATCGCCTGGAGGGGGTGAATAGACGAATAAAAATTAACACTTAAAAACTGAAAATTCTTACTCTACTGGAAGACTAGATCGCAGTGCAATGAAAGACCCTTCGAGTAGGTTGCAGCAGAATTGAAGTTCTTGTCTTAAAATATCCTGCATTTCGAAGACAGCTTGTACTATATATAAGTAATGAAGTGCAAGTATAAAAAACAAATAAGACAGAGAAACAACACACAACACAGAGCAGAGCACATAAACACAGGGATTTTATCCCGAGGTTCGGTCAAGCCTGAAATGCTTTCCTAGTCCTCGTTGGAGTTAGTCACACATTGGCTTCGTGTCTATTTCAACTCCTTACTCCGTTTGCTCAGATCTGTCAGTGCGACAGATAAAGCCTTCCACTATGTTCATGTCAGTTACAACGATGTCGTGGTTGATTACAATCTTCTTGACAGCACTCCGACAGAGTAACAATGCACTCAAGATTTTTCTCTAGCTCTCAGCAGCACTTCCCCTCTCTCTAAAGGCTTATAACTTCGTCTCTACGCAAACTAGGGAGATACACAAGAGAGGGAGAGAAAAAATCGATCCAAATGATGTATGGACTTGTTGGCTGCTCTTGTACACTTGTTGGAGGCACCTAGAGGTCCCTTTTATAGTCCCAGGGAGCCTAGGAGCCGTTTGAGCTTCATTTGGAAGCTCCCAGCCTTCCATATTTGCGGGTGCTTCACCGGACAAAACACAGTAACAGATCAGATTGACAGTTTTCTTCTATGAAAGGGCTAGCCATTGGTGCACCAGACAGGGACTATTCACTGTCCTGTGTTTACCGGATATGTTACTATTCACTGGCCTGTGCACCGGACAAGTTACTATTCACTGACCTATGCACCGAACGGTTTACTATTCACTGGCTTGTGTACCGAACAAGTTACTATTCATTGTCCTGTGCACCAGCCAACAACACACTAAGTGCTTTTTCCTCCATTCATTCTCCATTTGACTTCAACTTTTGGGAGGATTTTCCTTAGACTTAAACAAACACATTTAGAGTATAATCCGATTGACTTAGTCCTAGAAACTTACCTCTTTCCCGTTCTTCTCCTAGCTTTTCTGTTTCTCCTCAAGCAGAGCTCAGAATAGCACTTTCTCTACAGAAAGAGTTAGAGAGCAAACCAAAGCACCAAACTTGTAGTAAGAGGTGTATGCAACATAGTTGAACAATCAAACCTTACATACTTAACCTTTTTCACCGTTTTACCCATTTTGGCCTGTTTGAGGTCGATGTTGGACTCTAAACCATCAAGTCAACTTGACTTGATCTAGATTGACATATCTGAGCTCCAACACCCTGCAAAGGTCACATAGAATATATCCAAACATAACAACAACCCAAACTAAATATCAAAGTGAAGTAAGCTCTTTCGGGCTGCTTCCAGGTTCTGGCTTTGACACTGCTCTTCCTTCTAGTGACCTTGTTCAATTCTTGAGCTTCATCTTGAGCCTTGTGACTTACACCACATAACCACAGTATTATCTCATTAGTTATAAGTCATGTTCTTAAGTCATGATCCTTGATGCACCATATCTTTTCTCAACTTGATCAACCTTGACTTTGCAAGTCTTCTTCTTCACCCCTGACTTTGGGTTCCTCGGCCTCTTTGACCTTCTCCCGTGCACTCGATACCTCGAAGCTCTTCTTGCCTCCATCTTGGCTTGATTAGTTGTCTCCTAGTTACGCACACCGAGTCTCACTTAAGCAATGTCCATCTTACTTGTGATGTCCATTATCTATAGATATTCCAGTCTTTGGACCATCACACTTGTTCACTTATGTTGAACCCTGTAAGCTTTGCATTAAGCACCTGTTCAACACTTAGCACACATGTTAGTTCTTTAATTGGGTTATCATCCAAACCACTAAACCAACAAGAGAGCTTTCAATCTCCCCCTTTTTGGTGATTGATGGCAACACAACTAAAACTTACACAAGATTAAGATTTAAAGCACAACTTTGAATTCTAAGCTATAGAATGCCCCTCCTAAATATGTGCTTACATGAAAATCTTAACTTTGGCCACATATGCCAAATAGCACATACCTAGGCTAAGTGCGAGGCATTATTATAACTTAGCATCCGTGGGGTGTGTAGGAAATGGGTGACGCCTAAGATTAAAACTTAAATGCTTGATATAAATGCGAAAGCTTAAGGAGCAAGGTAGAGAATGCAAACTCTCGTGGATGACGCCGGTATTTTCACCGTGGTATCTGGAACCGCGCAAGGTCCCGACTAATCCTCGTTGGTGCCCCTACGCAAAGAGAAGCCCACACGAGGGCCAAGCACATCGATCGAGTAAATCTGTAGAGAGTCGCGAGCCTTCTCCACACGCAAGTGGTGCTCCGCTTCCGGATCCTCTCGGACGCTCCCCGCCGTCTCCACTATCGAGCTTCCGGCCAAAAACGCCACGGGCTTCGTTCCCTCCGGTACACTGTTGTGACCGTGACACAAACGCGGTTGTCACGGTCTCGCAAGACTCTTGCCCCACTCGATACAATTACAACGACTCGCACAAGAGCCGAGGGGTTGTGTGGTTTTACAAAACTCACTCAACTAACTAGGGTTCACCTAGAGCAAGCGCTAAAGCGGTCTAACTAACCTAAGCACTTCACAAAACACCTATACTAATCACCAGGTGATTCTATTAAGCACTTGGGTGTTTGAGCTCTTGGAAATATGCACTATATGCCTTGGTATGTTGCTTGGGCTCTCACACTTGAGAATGGCTGGTTGGGGTGGTATTTATAGCCCCCAACCCCCAAACTAGTCGTTGGACAGAAAGCAGCAGCTTTCTGTCGTCGGGCGCACCGGACAGTCTGGTGCACCACCGGACAGGCACTGTGCAGTGTCCGGTGCATGCCACATCAGCCGACCGTTGGCGTCTGTAGAAGTCGACCGTTGGATCTGACCGTTACCGACAGTCCGGTGCACACCGGACAGTCCGGTGCTACAGCCCGAGGGCGCCTGTCTGCGGCCCCTCTGGCGCAGACTATCCGGTTGTCCCACCAGACAGTCCGGGCGCACCGGACAGGTACTATTCACTGTCCGGTGCGCCACCAGGCGCTGGCTGACAAACCTCTTCTAGGGTTTCTTCGCTGATTCCTTCGGGCTTCTTTTGTTCTTGAGTCTTGGACTCCTTTGCATCTTTTTATGTCTTCTTTTGAGGTGTTGCATCCTTATTGCCTAGGTCCAATCCTCTTCGCATTCTGTGAACTATAATTATAAACACTAGCAAACACATTAGTCCACAGATTGTGTTAATCATCAAACACCAAAACTCAATTAGCCAAATGGCCCAAGGTCCATTTTCCTTACAATCTCCCCCTTTTTGGTGATTGATGACAACACAACCAAAGCAAGTAAATAATACAGACATTTGAATGAAAATATGCAATCTACTTGCTACGATGCATGTTTGTCCCCAAAACATGATATTATGGACTTAAGCCTCCCCCTAACTCCATAATTCACTTACTTCCTAATTTGGACCAAAGAACCAAAACCACTTGAAAAGCTACTTGAAGAAATAAAATTTTAAATTTGTGATGTTTGGTGTTTGATACATTTTTCATTGTTTTGGTCCCTAAACTTCTCCTCCTTTGGCATCAACCACCGAAAAGGAAGACATTAAAAGCATGTAGGAAGTAAATAAGACTTGCCCTTATAAGAAATTTTGTCAAATGATACCAATTATAGGATACTAAATTAAGCCACTTGTAGGGTGCCAGTCAGACCATCAAATAGTTACTCCCGCTAAATGAGTGTTCTCTTTGGAAAGAAATTTCTCCCCCTTTTTAGAGACAAAGAAATACTCCCCCTGACAGAGATCTTCTACTTAGGAAAAAGCATGTGAAAATTAGAGGTGCAAGACATGAATTTGATTAGACTAACTTCCTTATGCATAGGTAACAGAATATGATTTAACCACTTATGCATGTATAGCAACATGGAAGTATAAGATATGAAAATATAGTCTAATCAAATATTGGAGAAGACATGTAAATGATACTAAGTGTAGTCTAAAAGATACCGATTGAAAGTCAATTGCAGACCAATTGAAGACCAATGGCAGGCTCGTGAGACATGAGAGTTCTTAGAGATTTTGCAGTGGAAGATTGTTGTCTTTCTCCGGGGACTTCATTTTCCTTACAATGAGACTATCACATGAAATGGACTTGAAAAGATATTAGTCTCAAAGTCTTAGATTATAGAGTAACCTCCTCTTGAAAGTGTGCATACAAGTTTTGAATACTTGTAGGAGACATGCACTTTGATTTGATACCAAGAGGGGCAAATTATCTATAATCTGAACTTTGGCACATATAAGTTAAATGATACAAATAATATAAGTGTTTTTACCACTTGTAGCATAAAAACTATTAATTGGTGTATCATTTACTATGGAGTGATAAAGAAGCTATGTGCCGTGCTTGAATAAACGTTTTAAACCATATAGGTTTGCTTAAGTGTATAAATTAAAAACAAGCAATCCTACCATGAGATTTACCTAGTATGCATGCATTAAAAGTAAATATTAATTGCAATACTAGACATGAAAGATAAACTAGATGTAAAATAAAAAGATACGCATATCTAAAAATAAGAAATACAATAAATCTAGTTAATTTAGTCATGGGAGGGGAAATTTGGGTCCAAAATAGTTACTAACCCACTTGGCAATAAACTTGATCCAATATGATGTATCCCATGATATACATCCAACATTGCCAAGTCTCCAAATTCCCCGTAGTCCTTTGGACTATTCACTTTCCTTTCGGGATCCAAACCTTCTTGGTGCTCTTCATAGTTGAAATTATTTCCTTTGGCACCCAGATGCGTTTGGTTCCCTTTCCTTTGTTGGCTTACTTATTGGCCTTGATTGCTATCACCTTTCCATTCTTTTTCTTCTTGATCAAATATGGTGTAACATCCTTTTTATCCACCTTTTTTATGTAGGTGTTGGAGATTTTGCTTGTTGGCTTTTGCTTTTGCTTATCCCTGGTCATCGCCTTGCATTGGAAGACTTATGGCATTCCTTGTGGCATAGCCTACAAATCACGGTTTCTTCCTCCATAGGCTTGTTCACTCCCGCAGTGGTGTTATCCTATGGAGGTCGGATTTGTTTGGCTTTGCCTTTCTTGTCATACAAAGCCTTGCCAAGGCGAGCCACTTCTTGCTTTAATTGCTCATTTTTCTTTGCAACCTCATCCGAACATGTTTCTACAACAATATTCTTAACGAGAACTTGGTTGCAGGGGTTAGAATCATCAATTAAATCAAAGCAAGAAGTAGAAGCATCTTTCTTAATAGTTTCAGGAATTTCAACTAGAGATGCCCCTGGGGTGCTACCAATATTTTCTAGCTTAGTAGTTAGCTCATTATTGTGTATGCTAAGAATTTCCATTTTCCCTAACAAATTTTCAATAGTATCTTGGGAGCTAGCTAACTTAGCCTTAAGTTTTTCATTCTTTTTAGCAAGGCCATCATTGGTAGTAGTGGATGGAGCACTAGACTCTAACAGCTCAATTTTAGTTGACAACTCACTATTTAAGTTTGCAAAAGTTTCAAATTTTTCTAGCAAACCTTTATAATCATTTTGAGAGCTAATCAACTTATTTTTCAAAGTTTTAAGTTGAGCTTTTTGCTTAGTGCAAACATCCTGGAAAAATTTAATGGCTTCCGCAAGCTCATCTACAGAGGGCTTTCCATTACCTTCATCATCACTACTACTCTCATCACTGGAGGATGGGATACTCATTTTACCTCTTGCCATAAGGCACTTGCGTGATGACCGTGATGAGGATCGGTGGTTGCGCATCCTTGGAGATTCATCTTCGCTTGAAGAATCGTCCCAAGTCTCGACACTTGTTAGTGCCTTGCCTTTGCTCCTCTCCTTTTTGGGTTCGGCCATAGTTGGATATCTATCCCTGAAGTGGCCTTTCTCCCCACATGCGAAGCATCCTCTCTTTCTTTGCTTTTTCCTATCAATGTTAAAGAGAAGATATTCTACCTACAGGGGCACACCCATTAGATTAATCTTGCAGATCATTCCCATTACCTTTCCGACGCGTCGGATTGTTTCTTTGTCCTCGGAGGATGATGTTGATGGTTGATTATCTTCTTCATCATCACTTTCTTCTTCTTCCTCTTCTTCACTTGAGAAACTTGGAGTGGAAGCCTTCTGTTTACCCTTCCTTTCATCACATGCAAAAGCATATGACCTTGAGGAAGTTGGCTCCTCTCCCCGACACATTTTTTGCGACATCTCGAAGACCGCGATTTTTCCAATCACAATGGTCGGGGTCATTGCACTCAAGTCCTCCATGTTGTGAAGAATAGTGATGATGCTCCCATATCTTCGTTGTGGTAGCAGGGAGATAATCTTCCTCACAATGTCTGCATCACCTAGCTTATTTATGCCAATAGAGTTGAGCTCATTGATGATTAGATTTAAATGAGAATACATGTCTCTAACAAGCTCATCATCTCTCATAGCAAAAGAATTATACTCATTTAAGACTAGGCAATGTTTTTGCTCACGGACATTGGATGTGCCATCATGGAGCTCATGTAATTTTAGCCAAATCTCATTAGCAGTTTTCAACGTAAATACTTGATTAAAAATATCCATGCTAAGAGATTCATACAAGCAATTTTTGGCTCTAGCATTTAAATGAATTTCTTCTTCCTCACTCGTGGTGGGTTTTTTCGGGATTCTTAGGGGGTTTCATCCTGTCACGAGTGACTCTCCAAAAACCTAGATCAACGACCTCTAGGTAACAAGACATTCTAGTACTATAATATGGGAAGTTAGTACCGTCGAAGTGTGGTGGCCTATGGGTATCCATCTCTTCCTCTAAAAAGCGTCGACTCTTTTAGCGGTGAAGCTAAAGCGTTTCAAATGAGCCAAACTGCCTCTGATACCACTTGTAGGAAATGGGTGACGCCTAAGAGGGGGGTGAATTAGGACTTCTAAAACTTTCAATAAACTAGGCCACAAATAAATCCCTTGAGCAAAACCTATGCATATAATCAAACTAGAGAGTGTAAACTAGATTTTGTCTAAGTGTTGCTATCTCTACCACAATGGCTAAGTTTCAATCTACACTATATAAGTATGAATACAAGATTGAAACTTAAATGCTTGATATAATTGCGGAAGCTTAAAGAGCAAGGTAGAGAATGCAAACTCTCGTGGATGACGCTGGTATTTTTACCGAGGTATCCGGAACCGCGCAAGGTCCCGACTAATCCTTGTTGTGCCCCTACGCAAAGGGAAGCCCACAGAGGGCCAAGCACCTCGGTCGAGTAACTCCACAGAGAGCCATGGGCCTTCTCCACACGCAAGTGGTGCTCTGCTTCCGGCTCCTCTCGGACGCTCCCCGTCGTCTCCACTATCGAGCTTCCGGTCGAAAACGCCGCGGGCCTCGTTCCCTCCGGTACACTGTGGCGGCCGTGACACAAACACGGTTGTCACGGTCTCGCAATACTCTCGCCCCACTCGATACAATTACAACGACTCACGCAAGAGCCGAGGGGTTGTGTGGTTTTACAAAACTCACTCAACTAACTAGGTTTCACATAGAGCAAGCGCTAAAGCGGTCTAACTAACCTAAGTACTTCGCAAAGCACCTATGCTAATCACCGGGTGATTCTATTAAGCACTTGGGTGTTTGAGCTCTTGGAAATGTGCACTATATGCCTTGGTATGTTGCTTAGGCTCTCACACTTGAGAATGGCCGGTTAGGGTGGTATTTATAGCCCCCAACCCCCAAACTAGCCGTTGGACAGAAAGCAGCAGCTTTCTATCGTCGGGCGCACCGGACAGTCCGGTGCACCACCGGACAGGCACTGTGCAGTGTCCGGTGCATGCCACGTCAGTCGACCGTTGGCGTCTATAGCAGTCGACCATTGGATCCAACCGTTACCGATAGTCCGGTGCACATCGGACAGTCCGGTGCTACAGCCCGAGGGCGCCTGTCTGCGGCCCCTCTGCACAGACTGTACGGTTGTCCCACTAGACAGTCTGGTGCGTACCGGACAGGTACTGTTCACTGTCCAGTGCGCCATCAGGCGCTGGCTGACAGCCCTCTTCTAGGGTTTCTTCGCTGATTCCTTCGGGCTTCTTTTGTTCTTGAGTCTTGGACTCCTTTGCATCTTTTTATGTCTTCTTTTGAGGTGTTGCATCCTCATTGCCTAGGTCCAATCCTCTTTGCATTCTGTGAACTATAATTATAAACACTAGCAAACACATTAGTCCATAGATTGTGTTAATCATCAAACACCAAAACTCAATTAGCCAAATGGCCCATGGTCCATTTTCCTTACAAGGTGTAAAGAGTCAAGAATCAAATCGTGATGCACATGACACACAAATGTACAAAATCAAAGTTAAACACCAATTATACCATATGGATATCTATCACAAGATACCAATGTAAAGCACCATAAATACAAGAAATCATGAATATCTATCACAAGATAAACAACAAGCACGATAGATACCAATTGATCGCTCTACATACCAAACACAAGATGATATCAATATTAAAGCGTCAATTAGCAACATAAGCACTAATTATGTATTATCACCATATAATACAACAAGAAGCATATGATAAGCATTATTAACAAAACTAACACATTCTTCCCCTTAAGATCACAGGAACTCAAGGAAACCCCTTTGAGTCCTTTAGCACACAAAACAAATTAATCTTCACCCCGAAGATATCTTTACCCTTAAGATAAGCTTTCCTCTCAAGTCGAGGTAAGCTTTAATGCACAAATTCTCCCCCTTTGACATCAAACACCAAAACCATATTCATGCAAGAACATAGGATGATGTAAAGGGACAACAGGGTATTAAGCAGGGAAAATGCAACACACTAACATTACTCCCCTTTACACATGAACATATGAAACACAAGCATTGGAGGGAAATTAAGGTACAAATACGCAAAAAGGTCAATACCTCCTTTTGTACCTTTAGTATGTGATGGTGTCCTTTCCATCTAGGTTGGCGGAGTTCCCTTTGTCATCCATTTAAGATTTCCACCATGAAAGCTTTATCTATAGGGAGCTCCTTCACACTTGTGCTTGATCCTTTATCATGACCTCTTCTTGTTGCTAAGATACCAAACTTAGAACAAGTTATAGTATTATGGCACAAGAGGAAACTTCTATTCTAGTGATAACCAAAAGATACCAATTGGAGCACACTACCAAGGAACTTTAGATACCAACTACTTGACTTGTGGAGGTACCCAAGTCCTGATTGCTCCATTTCTTGCTCATCTTCCCCTTTTCTACCTTGAGACTATATAGGATCACTCAAGAAACAGTTAGTCTCAAAATACACAAATGTGTGCTCCCCCTAAGGCTGTGCATCAAGTCTTTGAATGACTTGCACCTTGCACATTCTAGCATCCTCAAAACAAGAGGGGATCACAACATACCTTGATCTAGGCATACTATATCAATTGCATCACAAAAGGATGCCAATTGAAAAGATGACATAATACAACTTATGCCTAGTGGAAACAATGCATGCCTCAAGATATATAACATTTTAATAGCAACCTAGGCACACTTCACACATGATGATCATTGCAACACATATACCATTTTAAAAGCAACAAGATCATACATACAAAACCAATATCTAAGCACACCATGATCATAAAGGAATTTTCTTAGGTACACCAATTTAAGGGGGTCAGCATATTAAAGCATAAATCATCTAAGCCAAGATACTACCAATTGAAAGGCAAGAAGATAGCTATGATCACAATCAATGGAACTTCAAGATTTTCAACAAATTACATAGTTTCATTCTCCATACCTTTGCCTTTTACCTGAATGCAATGAGATCCATTCTTCCAGGTAGTATGAAGTGGGATTACCTGTTGTTACCAATTTATGGCTTCTTTTTGCTAATGCACTTCCTTCCATAAGATCACCTTGACACAGCTCAAGGGAGTGGATTAGAGACAAAACAAGGATTTCCCTTTATGGTACACATAGTACTATGACACAAAAATCATGTGAACATGGACTTAAACAACACTATCATGCTTGCACATAGGTTACTACATAATCATTAAAAACCACACAACATAATTTACAAAAAGATACAGGTTTAGCCACATACACCGAGAGAGCTAATCATTGCAGATAGATATATCAAATGAAAACCTACCAATTTGAAAGATTCAAGAGATATACACTATAAAGCACACAACCATGATCAAGCAAGCATGATTATTATATTGAAAAACATGGATTGCCAGAACACCAAATGAATGGCATTATACAGCAAGCAATCTTAAAGGTATAATTACTCCAAGGATAGGTATAGCATGACAATCCAACTTAATAGCAGTACCGATTGAAAATAATGCACTTAAGATACATTGGTACCATCCTTTGGAGAGCAAGATGCAGATTCTCATCAAAGTCCTTTACCTCATTCACCAATATTGATTAAGGACCTCTACAACTTATTTAACTCGAGATGAACATGGGATTAGTATTGCAAATAATTCAACCTTGGGTCAATAAATAGACAATAAAATCAACAACTTATGCATAGAGTTGAATTAACCATCTTAAGCTCTCCCAAGGTCTCTAGTCCATCTCGACGCATCTGCAAGATCTAGTTGGCACAGTTTGGTACCCATCTCGGGATGGGTCCATATAGATCATTTAGTAGTCTTGGGGGCCTTCGTCTTTCGAAGGTCCTCAAAAACATGATTTAACAATGTTTTTGGAGTTGAAATACATGAACAGGTACCTTCGGATTCGAAACAGAACCACAACGAGAGAAGCATGAACAATACGAAGAATGATGCAGCGCCGAAGCTACACGCAAGAGAGCTTCGGCATGACAGCAGGAAAGGCTGTTAGGGGTATGCTTCATCGCCGAAGATCCTGTAAGAAGAAAACACCTTCGGCAGATCCTCTCAAAAAGCAGTGCCAAAGCTATCATATATAAAGCTTCGGCATAGTCACATGTCCCAAGACGAAGGAGTGAACCGACTTAAAAATGAAATGACCAATCGACCCGTGTTAGCTTGTATTATGATTGTAAGCATTTGTAAAGGGCATGAATGTAATTTCTCACAGGCTGTGTCCTGTGCCTATAAATAGATGAACAGTACCCCTGTACTATTCACGCTGACTTGGCATTTGCTTTTTGCATCACACTTGTACCTTCGCTGTCTGTCAAGTCAAAGGTATCAAATGTAATTCAATATTGTTTTTGTTTTCTCATGATAACATAATGGAGATGAATTTACAATGCTATATGATTGTTCATTTTATCTTTTGTATCTTACACGCTTCTTCTATTTATTATCCTACCTTCGATATTCGAGGGTATGTCCTTCATGGCCTTCGTCTGAAGATCATTATATCCTAAGGAAAATAATGTTTTGAAGGACGAGGGGCATTAATATTTAACATTTTATGTTGCCTTGTTCTTGATTCATAGCATTTGAGAACATGTAACCAACATTGGCGCCCACCTCCGGTGAACCCTTTTTCGACCACCTTCGGCAAGCACTGACCCTCGTCATGCTGCCGAAGAAAGCTCCAGCGATAGGGGCTGCTGCGTTACAGCCACTGGACCCAAATCAGGAGAACCTTTCTCTCCAAGAGGCCCGAAGCCAGAAGAGGAAGGCCACCAGCCCAACACTTTAGGAGGAAGAGTTAGACCAAGAAATCAGAAACATGGAGATACTTCATCAGTAAGTACAAAGGAAGAAGGAGAAGATGGCCTGACTAGCTGATCTTCAAAGGCAAATTGACGAAGCCACTGAAGAAGTACGCCATCTTGCTCAGGACGAACAAGAACGAAGGCCCCAACATAGGGAGCTTCATCAAGAAGGCTTCTTCAACGAGGATGGATGGCATGATGATTTCCATGATGGAAATTTTGCTTTTAATAATGCTTCTCCTCTATCAGCAGAACTACAGGCTACCCCATGGCCTCCATCATACAAACCACCCCAGCTCCCCGTGTATGATGGGCGCTCAGATCTGAAGCAGTTTATGATGAGCTACAAAGCAACCATATCTTCATATGGGGGCAATACGGCAGTCATGGCGAAATCTTCCGTCATGGCAGTCAAGAATGTTGCGCAAACCTGGTACTCCTCTCTTCGGCCAGGAACAATCACATCATGGCAGAAGCTGAAGAACATGCTGATCACCAGTTTCCAAGGGTTTCAGACGAAGCCGGTTACTGCTCAAGCTTTGTTCCAGTGCACACAAGATCACGAAGAATACCTTCAGGCGTATGTCCGAAGGTTCTTGCGCTTAAGGGCACAAGCGCCAACTATGCCCAATGAAATCGTCATTGAGGCCATGATCAAGGGGCTTCGTCCAGGACCTAAAGCTCAGTATTTTGCTAGAAAGCCTCCACAGACTCTGGATAAACTGCTTCAAAAGATGGATGAATACATTCGGGCTGACAATGACTTTCGCCAAAGAAGAGAGGAAGCCTACAGATTCTCTAAGATGACCAGGGGCTTCGGAGGAAGAATCCACCCAAGACATGTCAGGTCAATTCACTCCACCCAGAGTGACGACAGAGGAAGTCAACAACAAAGATCACAGTATTCCTCACACGCTTCAGGTCAGCAACAAAGCTCCTTCCGACCACCAGCTCTAAGAGGCAGAGGCGCCAGGGGCTTCGGAGGAAGGTTTGGGAACCAGCCTAGAAAGATTTATTGCTTATTCTGTGGTGAGGACAAGGGCCATACTACAAGGATGTGCCATGTCACCATTCAGAAACAAAAGGAAATAGCAGAAGCTACAGCTCAGCAGAACCAGCCGAAGCAGGTCATGCATACTGCTTTGTATCACTCACCATATATACCAGAATATGTGGGTAACCATCCTGCAGCATCTGTCGCTTCGGCTAGTCAGCCACAGGCATTTTGGCCATAGCTTCCACCTCCGCCACCACTACAGCCTGTGCATTCACGAGGCCAGCAGACAGAAGGGAGCCAACAGACCCATCAGCAGCGAGATTTCAGGGAGGAGTCCGAAGCTCACAAAGTTAACAGTACTGTGCCAGAATCGAAGCATATCTATTGAGAGATATCCTACCCTCGGAACAGTTTTTACATGCATTGCCATTTTCTTTTTTAATAAGGAACAATTGTTAAAAACCTCTTAACATTTTCAATTTCCTGTAATAGCTTCGTTCTTGTCATAGCGAAATATATCTTCTCCATAGGCTCACGAAATTCAAAAAGTCGCTGAAGCACAAAAGTCGTTCCTAAGGGAACGCAGTGTAAGTTTGCCAAAGATATTAAAAGTCGTTCCTAAGGGAGCACAGTGTAAGTTTTCTGCTCAAAAGTCGTTCCAAAGGGAATGCAGAGCCAAATACCGCCGAAATATAAGGCGAAGCGCGAAAAGTCAACGCGAATACCGCCAAAATAGAAGGCGAAGAAGTTCAAAAGACATTCCTAAGGGAATGCAGAACTTACAGCGAAAAGTCAGCGCTGATACACCGAAAAATAAGCGGTGAAGCCGAAAAATAAACGGCAAAAAGATTGTGTATTCCACTATGAGGGTATGAGTGTGTGTCTTCGGCATAAATATCATCTTGCATAACATAACATCATCACATAATTTCGCATAACATAACATCATACATCATATTGCATCAATGGCACAAGAAGGGGATACAATATTGACCTTCGGAGAATGTTATGAAAAAATGAAGTTGTGCTAAGGCACAAAATAAGTTCGAAGAAATACAGCTTTATCAGCTCTGAGGTGGAGGAACAAATTTACTGTTGACGAAGCATTAATGTTTTTGCGACGCTTGGAGGATTTTTTACGAAGCATAGAAGCTCTTCTTTACGAAGCATGAAAAGAAGGGAAGATGTTTTTTTGCCAAAGGCTAAAAAATGGTATGTACATAAAAGTTTCATGCATCGCAAAGAAATCAATCGCAAAACCTTTCATATATTACATTCAAAACCTACGATCACCGAATATTACAAACATATCCCAGCAAATATTACATTAATATTCTAGTAATGTTTTTACAAATAGCTATTCTTCTTCCTTCAGGACTTCTTCTGCAGCTTCAGTTAATAATTTTGTGACAACTTCGTCCACAATAGCTTCAGCCATATTAATAATTTCTATTGACTTCTTTGTTTCTGGGTCCGCTAATGGGTCGAAAGGCTTTGGGGGAGGAGTTAGTTCAGCTACGATAGAAGACATAAATTAGTTCGAAATCACAAAAATAAACAATAAAGTTAAAAGCCATTAAGTAATATCTATCCGTTTTTCATGTTTCGCAGCCTTTTTAGCTGCTTTTGTCGCTTCTCGAGCGTCATGAATATCTTTTTCACTCTTTTTCATTATTTGATGTGCCATTCCTCGGCCGCCATTTTCCCAAATATCAGTAAATTTTTTTCCACCTATTAAGCTTGCTTCGGCCGAGGGATCCTTCGTGTCATCAATAGACAAAGCAGCTTCGGCCTAGACCAAAGTTTTAACATGATCGCACCCTGCTTTTTCCAAAATAGCTACAACTCCTCTCGCACCAGAGAACGCGCATACGTCCCCACGGTCGCTCAGAATTTCTTCAAAAGCTTCAGCTTCGCTGCTGATCCACTCAATTACGCCCTCAGGGTCGCCTCTTATGAAGTTGTCTTCGCTTGAATATGCACCCACATTAGCGAAGCTAGTTTTTATCTTCTTGACGCATTCTATAGATTTTTCAAAACATCTTTCTTTCGACGAGCGAAGCTCCGCAACTGTTTTTTCAAAATAATTTTTCCAGTACTCACTGGCATCTCGGTCAGCTTCGGCAACAGCGCATTTCAATTTGGCTTCGGCCAGTTGTTTTTGAAGGTTTTCAATCTCATTCCTTTGGATTTCAGATTGAGCCTTGAAGTTAGCTTCATTCCCCTTTACTTTGTCCACCAATGTAAGTAGAATTTTGTCTTTTTCCAAAGCTTCGTTCCTCAGCTTGATAACCTCCGATCGAAGGTTGTTGAGAGCAATAGTGCAACTCTCGTCTTCGGCATTCTTTTACGCCCTTAAGGCGTTGCTAAGTATTAAACCCTATATGAAAAAATGAATAGGTTAATATAAGAACAAAAGAATAATTCAAAAATTCATAAACTTCCAAATACACAATTTTTGTACCTTTGGACTGTTATATGCAAGGCTATCCGCAAGATCCTCCTTCGTCATGGCGCAGAGGCCAGCTTCAAGCTTCCGGAACCCCATACTTCTGGCCATCTCTCGGCAGACAGATAATTCCTTGTTCTCTAGGAGGCAGTACAAGAAGTCATCTTCATCTGTGCCATTAAACACTAACGCCCCTTTTGGGTACTTCAGTTCTCGGGCATAGTGTTTAGCTTCAAAAATTTCTTCTTCAAACAATCTTTTTCCCGAAGCATGTCAGACAATATAATCAAGGACTTTGGAAGACGCTTCGGGAGAAGGTGCGACAGCCTTTTCAAGCAAAATCTGTTTTATAGCTCCTTCTCCCACTGCCTTTTCTCCAGTTTCCGAGGATTTCTCCTTGGCAGGCTCTGAAGGCCCAGCTTCGGCATCGGCCTGACTCATTATAGCTTCGGCTTCGGTCACCTTTGCCTCGGTTTCTATCTGTGCCTTCGAAGCCTTGGCAATTTTCCTTGGAGTAGAGCTTGAAGCTTTTATTGTCTCCAGTACATCTAGTACACTAGCCATCCTTTTTCTCTTGGGGGTCGCCGCTAGACCTTTTTGTGTCTTCGACACCTCAACTCCTGCTGAAGGGCTTAAAATTTCCAATGTTTTCATCACTTCGATTTTTTGTTCTTCAATTTTGACAGTCTTCGGCATTGCAGCCGGCTCTTCAATCTTCTGTGTAAGAGCAGGTTCTTTGGCTTCAATAGCTGAAGAAGTCTCACCGCCGAATTCAGGCACTATGGCCGGTTCAATGTAGCGCGGTCGGTGAGTAAGGACTTTTAACTTTTTCCTCTTTGGTGCGGGCTCGCTTGAGGTAGCCGAAGCTGCAGTCTTCTCAGGAGTTGCACCCTTTCTTTTCTGCCCCCACGGCGGGTAGCGATAGTCAGGGTACACAAATCCAATAGCATCAAAACTCTATTTAGCCTTTTCTTTTTTTGGCTCCCGAAGGCCACAGATAGCGCATTATCTTCAGACTTGGAGTATGTTCCAAGTAGTTCATCACTAGTATTTTCAACGCACTTCAGCCAGTCATCGTCTGGTTCGATAAATTGGTCTCCAAACCTGAAGGTATATTTCAATTGAATCAAACCACCTTCACTAGGGTTAGTGATAGTTTCCTTTGGCATTTTCCAGCTATCTATCAGTGGCCATATTCTGAAGGCTATGTGCTCTTGAAGCAAGTCCCTTGTCCCAACAAAAGAGCAAACTGTGCTAAAGGCCCTTCGGCAAGCTTCGGCTGCCTCGTCAATTTCAACCTTCGGATTCTGGAGGCCGAAGCGGGACCAAATGGGGCGCATGATGATCTCTTTAATATCTTCTCTTACCTTTAAATCATTCTTTACATAGAACCATTCTTTCATCCAGTCTCCGGGCCACCTCTTCCAGAAAGTTGGCACTAGGTAACTTGCGCCGGAGCGGGCAACAAAGCTGTAGCAGCCGAAATTGTTTTGATATTGTTCTTTACCCCAGGCCTTCGTCTCATACGAGAGCTCATGCATACTGCAGAAGCATCTTGCGCTTGGCTCCAGTTGAAAGGGAAATGTGCCCTTGGGCCATTTCTAAGTATTTTGGTGATTGAGTGCCAACACATGTGCTTAATTGTGAATTTATGTCCATGGATGAACAAGGTGCAAATCATGAAGTAAAGGTATGTTTCTAAAACTTAGTACATTGGTTTTGTGTACTAATATACTTATCTAAGTGTTAGAAACAGAAAGAAGAAGAAAAGAGAAGAGGAGAAAATGACTTGGCTGTGTGCAGCCAAGACTCAGCTCGGTCTGGAGCACCGGACTGTCCGGTGTGCACCGGACAGTGTCCGGTGCGCCAGGCTGGCTCGAAGCGAACTGGCCGCTCTCGGGAATTCACCGACGGCGTACGGCTAAAATTCACCGGACTGTCCGGTGAGCCAACGGTCGGCGGGGCCAACGGTCGGCCGCGCAATCTGCGCGGGACACGTGGCCGAGCCAACGGTCGGAAGACGGCACCGGACTGTCCGGTGTGCACCGGACATGTCCGGTGCGCCAACGGCTCCAGATCTTCCAACGGTCGGCAACGGTCGGAAGCGCCAGTTATGGAAACAAATCGGGCACCGGACAGTGTCCGGTGTGCACCGGACTGTCCGGTGCCCCCAACGACAGAAGGCAAGGATGGCCTTCTGGATTTGCTCTCAACGGCTCCTAGCTGCCTTGGGGCTATAAAAGGAGCCCCTAGGCGCATGGAGGAGACACACAAGCAACCTTTGAGCATTCTTGATCATCCACACTCAGTCTTTGCGCATTTGTTTGTCATTCTAAGTGTTTCGAGCTCCGTTCTAGTGAGAACTTTGTGATACTCTTGTGAGCTCGATTCTTGGCCGTGTGTGTGCGCGTTTCGCTGTGGATTTGTGTGTGTTGCTTCCCTCCCTTACTCTGTGCTTCGTTGTGATCATATACTTGTAAGGGCAAGAGACTCCAATTTGTGGAGATTCCTTGCAAACGGGACAGTGAAAGGCAAAATAAAACACCGTGGTATTCAAGTGGGTCTTTGGACCGCTTGAGAGGGGTTGATTGCAACCCTCGTCCGTTGGGACGCCACAACGTGGAGTAGGCAAGCGTTGGTCTTGGCCGAACCACGGGATAAACCACTGTGTCACCTCTGTGCTTGATCTCTTGTGGTATTGTGTTTTGTTGAGACTTCTCTTTAGCCACTTGGCAATTATTGTGCTAACACTTAACAAGTTTTTGTGGCTTAAGTTTTAAGTTTCACAGGATCACCTATTCACCCCCCCTCTAGGTGCTCTCAATTGGTATCAGAGCCGTTCTCTTCACAAAGGGACTAACCGCCCGAAGAGATGGATCCTAAGGGGAAGGGTATCATGATCAATGACAAAGAGAAGGAATCCTTCGTCAACGAGCCGAAGGACGACAAGCCTACCGACTCCGGCTCGGGTCATAGACGGAAGGAAGGGAAGAAGAAGAAGACAAGGCGCATCAAGGAGATCGTCTACTATGACAGCGATGAGTCTACTTCTTCCCAAAAGGACGAAGACCACAACGACTACGAGAGAAGGAAACCGGTTAATTCGAACTTTTCTTTTGATTACTCTCGTATTCCGCAAAGTTCACATTCACATTTGCTCTCCATTCCACTCGGCAAGCCCCCACACTTTGATGGAGAGGACTACGGATTTTGGAGCCACAAAATGCGTAGTCACCTATTCTCTCTCCATCCTAGTATTTGGGAGATTGTAGAGAGTGGAACGCACTTTGATAGTTCGGATAGTCCCATGTTCATTAATGAACAAATTCATAAGAATGCACAAGCTACTACTGTTCTTCTAGCTTCCTTGTGCAGGGATGAATACCATAAAGTGAGTGGCTTGGATAATGCCAAGCAAATCTGGGACACCCTCAAGATTTCTCATGAGGGGAACGACGTCACCTTGCTCACCAAGATGGAGTTGGTGGAGGGTGAGCTTGGACGATTTGCAATGATAAGGGGCGAGGAGCCGACGCAAACATACAACCGGCTCAAGACCCTTATCAACAAGATAAGGAGCTACGGAAGCACACGATGGACGGACCACGACGTCGTCCGCCTAATGCTAAGGTCATTTACCGTTCTTGATCCTCATTTGGTGAACAATATACGTGAAAATCCCAGGTACACCAAGATGTCGCCCGAAGAAGTTCTTGGGAAATTCGTTAGCGGGCGAATGATGATCAAGGAGGCGAGGTATGTGGATGACGCCTTGAATGGTCCGATCGACGAGCCGCAACCCCTTGCCCTCAAGGCAACACGAAGCAAGGAGGCGCTACCTAGCAAGGTGGCACAGATTGAGGCGGCCGGACTCAATGATGAAGAAATGGCTCTCATCATCAAGAGATTCAAGACGGCGCTAAATGGTCGCAAGGGGCAGCCAAGCAAGACCAAGACAAAGGGGAAGCGTTCATGCTTCAAATGCGGTAAGCTTGGTCATTTCATTGCTAACTGTCCCGATAATGAAAGTGACCAGGAAAAGGGGAACAAGAGGGAGAAGAAGAAGGCATACAAGAAGGCAAAGGGTGAGGCACATCTAGGAAAGGAGTGGGATTCGGATTGCTCCTCCTCCGACTCCGACAATGAAGGACTCGCTGCCACCGTCTTCAACAAGTCTTCCCTCTTCCCCAACGAGCGTCTCACATGCCTTATGGCAAGGGAGAAGAAGGTGAGTACTCAAGACTTCATTTATGCCTCTTCTAGTGATAATGAGTCTAGTGATGATGATGACATAGATTATTCATGCTTGTTCAAGGGCTTAGATAGATCTAAGATAGATAAAATTAATGAATTGATTGATGCATTAAATGAAAAGGATAGGCTTTTAGAAAAGCAAGAGGATTTATTATATGATGAACATGATAAATTTGTAGAGGCACAAAAATCATATGCTTTAGAAGTGAAAAGAAATGAAATGCTTTCTTATGAACTATCTACCTGTCATGAAACCATTTCTACTTTACAAGGTGTTAACAATGATTTAAATGCTAAGTTAGAAGTAGCAAATAAATCTAATTCTTGTGTAGAACATGTTATGATTTGCACTAGGTGTAAGGATTTCGATGTTGATGCCTGTAGTGAACACCTAGTTTTAATTTCCAAATTAAATGAGGAATTGGCTAGTCTTAATGCCCAACTTAAGACTAGCAAAAGTGAAGTTGATAAAATAAAATTTGCAAGAGATGCCTACACGATTGGTAGACACCCCTCAATTAAGGATGGTCTTGGCTTCAAGAAAGAGGCCAAGAACTTAACCAGCCATAAGGCTCCCATCTTCGTCAAGGAGAAAGGGAAGGCCCCTATGGCTAGTAGTGCTAAAAAGAACCATGCTTTCTTGTACCATGATAGGAGACATGCTAGAAATGCTTATAATGATTTTGATTCACATGTTTATGATTCTCATGCCATGTTTGCTTCTAGTTCTTCTTATAAGCATGATAGAGATATGTGTAGGAGAAATGTTGTGCATATGCCTAGGAGAAATTTTGCTCATGTACCTAGAAAAGTTGTGAACAAACCTTCTACCATTCATTATGCTTGCAATGCTCCCTTTGCTATTTGTAGAAAGGGTAAGAAGGTAATTGCTAGGAAGTTAGGGGCAAGATGCAAGGGAGATAAAACTTGCATTTGGGTCCCTAAGGATATTTGTGCTAACCTTGCAGGACCCAACATGAGTTGGGTACCTAAGACCCAAGCCTAAATTTGCCTTGCAGGTTTATGCATCCGGGGGTTCAAGCTGGATTATTGACAGCGGATGCACAAACCATATGACGGGGGAGAAGAAGATGTTCACCTCCTACGTCAAAAATAAGGATTCCCAAGATTCAATTATATTCGGTGATGGGAATCAAGGCAAGGTAAAAGGGTTAGGTAAAATTGCAATTTCTAATGAGCACTCAATTTCAAATGTGTTTTTAGTTGAGTCTCTTGGTTACAATTTGCTATCTGTTAGTCAATTATGTAACATGGGATATAATTGTCTTTTTACTAATGTAGATGTGTCTGTCTTTAGAAGATGTGATGGTTCACTAGCTTTTAAGGGTGTACTAGACGGCAAGCTTTACTTAGTTGATTTTGCAAAAGAAGAGGCCGGTCTAGAGGCATGCTTAATGGCTAAGACTTGCATGGGCTGGCTGTGGCATCGCCGCTTAGCACATGTGGGGATGAAGAACCTCCACAAGCTTCTAAAGGGAGAACACGTGATAGGTCTAACAAATGTTTATTTCGAAAAAGATAGACCTTGTGCAGCTTGTCAGGCAGGTAAACAAGTGGGAGGAGCACATCACAGCAAGAATGTGATGACCACGTCAAGACCTCTGGAGCTGCTGCATATGGACCTCTTCGGACCCGTCGCCTATCTAAGCATAGGAGGAAGTAAGTATGGTCTAGTTATTGTTGATGACTTTTCCCGCTTCACTTGGGTGTTCTTTTTGCAGGATAAGTCTGAAACTCAAGGGACCCTCAAGCGCTTCCTCAGGAGAGCTCAAAATGAGTTTGAGCTCAAGGTGAAGAAGATTAGGAGCGACAACGGGTCCGAGTTCAAGAACCTACAAGTAGAGGAGTTTCTTGAGGAGGAAGGGATCAAGCACGAGTTCTCCGCTCCCTACACACCACAGCAAAATGGTGTGGTAGAGAGGAAGAACAGGACGCTAATCGATATGGCGAGGACGATGCTTGGAGAGTTCAAGACCCCCGAGTGCTTTTGGTCGGAAGCTGTGAACACGGCTTGTCACGCCATCAACAGGGTCTATCTTCATCGACTCCTCAAGAAGACTTCGTATGAGCTACTAACCGGTAACAAACCCAATGTATCGTACTTTCGTGTATTTGGGAGCAAGTGCTACATTCTAGTGAAGAAGGGTAGAAATTCTAAGTTTGCTCCCAAAGCTGTAGAAGGGTTTTTATTAGGTTATGATTCAAATACAAAGGCGTATAGAGTCTTCAACAAATCATCGGGTTTGGTTGAAGTCTCTAGCGACGTTGTATTTGATGAGACTAATGGCTCTCCAAGAGAGCAAGTTGTTGATTGTGATGATGTAGATGAAGAAGATGTTCCAACGGCCGCTATACGAACCATGGCGATTGGAGACGTTCGGCCACAGGAACAAGATGAACAAGGTCAACCTTCTTCCTCAACAACGGTGCATCCCCCAACTCAAGACGATGAACAGGTTCATCAAAAGGAGGCGTGTGATCAAGGGGAAGCACAAGATGATCATGTGATGGAGGAAGAAGCGCAACCGGCACCTCCAACCCAAGTTCGAGCGATGATTCAAAGGGATCATCCCGTCGACCAAATTCTGGGTGACATTAGCAAGGGAGTAACTACTCGGTCTCGATTAGTTAATTTTTGTGAACATTACTCCTTTGTCTCCTCTATTGAGCCTTTCAGGGTAGAGGAGGCCTTGCTAGATCCGGATTGGGTGTTGGCCATGCAGGAGGAACTTAACAACTTCAAGCGCAATGAAGTTTGGACGCTGGTGCCTCGTCCCAAGCAAAATGTTGTGGGAACCAAGTGGGTTTTCCGCAACAAACAGGACGAGCACGGGGTGGTGACGAGGAACAAGGCTCGACTTGTGGCAAAAGGTTATGCCCAAGTCGCAGGTTTGGACTTTGAGGAGACTTTTGCTCCTGTGGCTAGGCTAGAGTCCATTCGTATCTTGCTAGCATATGCCGCTCACCATTCTTTCAGGTTGTACCAAATGGATGTGAAGAGCGCTTTCCTCAACGGGCCAATAAAGGAGGAGGTGTACGTGGAGCAACCCCCTGGCTTCGAGGATGAGCGGTACCCCGACCACGTGTGTAAGCTCTCTAAGGCGCTCTATGGACTTAAACAAGCCCCAAGAGCATGGTATGAATGCCTTAGAGATTTCTTAATTGCTAATGCTTTCAAGGTTGGGAAAGCCGATCCAACTCTTTTCACAAAGACATGTGATGGTGATTTGTTTGTGTGCCAAATTTATGTCGATGACATAATATTTGGTTCTACTAACCAAAAGTCTTGTGAAGAGTTTAGCAGGGTGATGACGCAGAAATTCGAGATGTCGATGATGGGCGAGTTGAACTACTTCCTTGGGTTCCAAGTGAAGCAACTCAAGGACGGCACCTTCATCTCCCAAACGAAGTACACGCAAGATCTGCTAAAGCGGTTTGGGATGAAGGACGCCAAGCCCGCAAAGACTCTGATGGGAACCGACGGGCACACCGACCTCAACAAAGGAGGTAAGTCCGTTGATCAAAAAGCATACCGGTCAATGATAGGGTCTTTACTTTATTTATGTGCTAGTAGACCGGATATTATGCTTAGCGTATGCATGTGTGCTAGATTTCAATCCGATCCTAAGGAGTGTCACTTGGTGGCGGTGAAGCGAATTCTTAGATATTTAGTCGCTACGCCTTGCTTCGGGATCTGGTATCCAAAGGGGTCTAACTTTGACTTGATTGGGTACTCAGATTCCGACTATGCTGGATGTAAGGTCGATAGGAAGAGTACATCGGGGACGTGCCAATTCTTAGGAAGGTCCCTGGTGTCATGGAACTCTAAGAAACAAACATCCATTGCCCTATCCACCGCTGAGGCCGAGTACGTTGCCGCAGGACAATGTTGCGCGCAACTACTTTGGATGAGGCAAACCCTCCGGGACTTTGGCTACAATCTGAGCAAAGTCCCACTCCTATGTGACAATGAGAGTGCTATCCGAATAGCGGAAAATCCTGTTGAGCACAGCCGCACAAAGCACATAGACATCCGACATCACTTTTTGAGAGACCACCAGCAAAAGGGAGATATCGAAGTGTTTTATGTTAGCACCGAGAACCAGCTAGCCGATATCTTTACCAAGCCTTTAGATGAGAAGACCTTTTGCAGGCTGCGTAGTGAGCTAAATGTCTTAGATTCACGGAACTTGGATTGAATTGTAGCATACATGTGCTTATGCCTTTGATCATGTTCATTCTGCATTTTGTTGCTTATTATGGTGCTCAAGTTGTACAAACACTCCCTGGACCTCACAAGTCCGTTGCAAAGTGATGCACATGTTTAGGGGGAGATGTGTTACAACTTGACCCTTTGAGACTAACCATATGCTTGAGTTTGCTTGATTTAGTCTCGAAGGAGAATTGAAAGGGAAAAGGTGGACTTGGACCATGAAAGACTTCCACTGCACTCCGATGAGAGGGTAACTTATTCCAAGTCCATCTCATGAACTCGTATTGCCATTTGCTCTAAATTGAAGATTTTGGTGAGGCAATGGGGTTATGGGGCCAAGATTGATCCCATTTTGGTGCTTGATGCCAAAGGGGGAGAAAATAAAGGCCAAAGTAATAAATGGATCAGCTACCACTTGAGAATTTTGAAAATAGTAGATTAGAGCTTTTGGTTTGTCAAAACTCTTTTATTGTCTCTTATGTCAAAAGTTGGTCTCTTGTGGGGAGAAGTGTTGATTATGGGAAAAAGGGGGAGTTTTTGAAATCCTTGATTAAATTTCTTTGGAAAACCTCTCTTTATGCTTCAACATGTGTGTTTGACTTAGAGAGAGAGATTTGAGTTTGATTTGCAAAAACAAACCAAGTGGTGGCATAGAGTGATCCATATATGTCAAAAATGAATCAAAACAATTTTGAGTTCTTATTTGATTTGATTTTGCACTTGTTCTAGTTGCTTTATGTTGTGTTGGCATAAATCACCAAAAAGGGGGAGATTGAAAGGGAAATGTGCCCTTGGGCCATTTCTAAGTATTTTGGTGATTGAGTGCCAACACATGTGCTTAATTGTGAATTTATGTCCATGGATGAACAAGGTGCAAATCATGAAGTAAAGGTATGTTTCTAAAACTTAGTACATTGGTTTTGTGTACTAATATACTTATCTAAGTGTTAGAAACAGAAAGAAGAAGAAAAGAGAAGAGGAGAAAATGACTTGGCTGTGTGCAGCCAAGACTCAGCTCGGTCTGGAGCACCGGACTGTCCGGTGTGCACCGGACAGTGTCCGGTGCGCCAGGCTGGCTCGAAGCGAACTGGCCGCTCTCGGGAATTCGCCGACGGCGTACGGCTAAAATTCACCGGACTGTCCGGTGTGCACCGGACTGTCCGGTGAGCCAACGGTCGGCAGGGCCAACGGTCGGCCGCGCAATCTGCGCGGGACACGTGGCCGAGCCAACGGTCGGAAGACGGCACCGGACTGTCCGGTGTGCACCGGACATGTCCGGTGCGCCAACGGCTCCAGATCTTCCAACGGTCGGCAACGGTCGGAAGCGCCAGTTATGGAAACAAATCGGGCACCGGACAGTGTCCGGTGTGCACCGGACTGTCCGGTGCCCCCAACGACAGAAGGCAAGGATGGCCTTCCGGATTTGCTCTCAACGGCTCCTAGCTGCCTTGGGGCTATAAAAGGAGCCCCTAGGCGCATGGAGGAGACACACAAGCAACCTTTGAGCATTCTTGATCATCCACACTCAGTCTTTGCGCATTTGTTTGTCATTCTAAGTGTTTCGAGCTCCGTTCTAGTGAGAACTTTGTGATACTCTTGTGAGCTCGATTCTTGGCCGTGTGTGTGCGCGTTTCGCTGTGGATTTGTGTGTGTTGCTTCCCTTCCTTACTCTGTGCTTCGTTGTGATCATATACTTGTAAGGGCAAGAGACTCCAATTTGTGGAGATTCCTTGCAAACGGGATGTGAAAGGCAAAACAAAACACCGTGGTATTCAAGTGGGTCTTTGGACCGCTTGAGAGGGGTTGATTGCAACCCTCGTCCGTTGGGATGCCACAACGTGGAGTAGGCAAGCGTTGGTCTTGGCCGAACCACGGGATAAACCACTGTGTCACCTCTGTGCTTGATCTCTTGTGGTATTGTGTTTTGTTGGGACTTCTCTTTAGCCACTTGGCAATTATTGTGCTAACACTTAACAAGTTTTTGTGGCTTAAGTTTTAAGTTTCACAGGATCACCTATTCACCCCCCCTCTAGGTGCTCTCACCAGTCCTTGAATTTTCATAGCCCAGACGAAAATCCCCATCCTAATAATCGCTTCGGGAGTAATCTGATGAAGGTAGATCTGGTATGTCTTCAAAACTTCAACCACAAATCTACTCAACGAGAACCGAAGTCCGGCTTTAAAGAAGCTTCGGAAGATTACAACTTCATTTTCTTCGGGAGCAGGAACAGCCCTGTCTACGTCAGCCCTCACAATAGAAATATCTCGAAAGTACCTTCCTCTCATATTATCAAGATGACTCTGTTTGATAGATGATTTCTTGAAGACTGTGTGACTTGGTCGCCAAGGACGATCTTCTAAGTCTTCGCCTCCACTCTCCATATCATAGCTGTCGCTATCATCAGTATCTTCAGACTAGCCTTCTAATATCTCTTTAGTTATCTTCTCTGTGTTTGTTTTTGCAATTGACTCAATAAATCCAGCAGTCTTCTCCTCAAGGAGCTTCTCCTCCTCGCTCAGCTTCGTCTCAGCAGCAACCTTTTTGTCTTGAGACATCTCTTCTTCGAAAATAGCAAAAATGTGTCCTTAGAACCAAAGCTTAGAGAATCTAAGAAACTAAGCAGTTGTTAGTAAGCAAGAGCTAAAAATTGAGCAAAGCAAAGCAGGAGGCAAGTAACGTACCAAATGTGCTCGGGGCGAGTTCTTATTTATACGCCCAGCGCGCTCCAAGTTGGAGGGCCCCGTCTGTTATTGACTATTGCTATTCTACCAAAGGGAAGGTGTTTTTTCGGACCTTCGGCTCAGGGCCTTCGTCCATATCGCAAACTGAATTCGTTATTCTAACAAATTAACCTTGCAAGGGGCTACTGTTGGGGGCCTTCGTCTTTCGAAGGTCCTCAAAAACATGATTTAACAATGTTTCTGGAGTTGAAATACATGAACAGGTACCTTCGGATTCGAAACAGAACCACAACGAGAGAAGCATGAACAATACGAAGAATGATGCAGCGCCGAAGCTACGCGCAAGAGAGCTTCGACATGATAGCAGGAAAGGCTGTTAGGGGTATGCTTCGTCGCCGAAGATCCTGTAAGAAGAAAACACCTTCGGTAGATCCTCTCAAAAAGTAGTGCCAAAGCTATCATTTATAAAGCTTCGACATAGTCACATGTCCCAAGATGAAGGAGTGAACCGACTTAAAGATGAAATGACCAATCGACCCGTGTTAGCTTGTATTATGATTGTAAGCATTTGTAAAGGGCATGAATGTAATTTCTCACAGGCTGTGTCCTGTGCCTATAAATAGATGAACAGTACCCCTGTACTATTCACGCTGACTTGGCATTTGCTTTTTGCATTACACTTGTACCTTTGCTGTCTGTCAAGTCAAAGGTATCAAATGTAATTCAATATTGTTTTTATTTTCTCATGATAACATAATGGAGATGAATTTACAATGCTATATGATTGTTCATTTTATCTTTTGTATCTTACACGCTTCTTCTATTTATTATCCTACCTTCGATATTCGAGGGTATGTCCTTCATGGCCTTCGTCTGAAGATCATTATATCCTAAGGGAAATAATGTTTCGAAGGACGAGGGGCATTAATATTTAACATTTTATGTTGCCTTGTTCTTGATTCATAGCATTTGAGAACAAGTAACCAACAAGTAGTGCCTTGGGTACCCAGATATCATTTGTGCTGGATCTAGGTGATCTCATTATTGACCTATCACAAGTGTATGATTTGGGTCTCCTAAGTAAATAAGATTGAAATAAATTTACTTGCTTAGAAACCTTACCCTTCTTACATACCTTATGTAGATGACCTTGCTCACCACACATGTAGCAGAAGAGTTGCTCAACCTGACTTAACGCTTGTTGTTCGTCTTTTGTCTTAGTGAGGGTCATCTTGGAGGGTGCACATCTTTTATTCTTCATGAGCGGCCATGAAGTGATCATATGATCCTTATCGTTGCATCCAAAGAATCTCCTCATCCTTTCATCCTTGCCTTTGTGTGGACAAGATGCAATGAAGTGGCCTAATTCCTTACACCTGAAGCATCTGCTTTTTCCTCTTCCCTTTTTGCTCTTAGATGACATAGAGAGATGATCAGTGCGAACAACATGACTAATAGAATATTTACCTTTTTCTTTGTTCATGTTGATTGCTTCACTTATTGCTCTAGGAACTTCTTTCTCATGGAGTTTGACCCTTGTTGTAGTTTCTCCTTCCTCAAGCTTCTTCACCACAGGCCCGTGGATATCTTGAGGAAGTCGAGCATGGCGTCTTCTCCTCAATTGTCTTCTTTTCTTGTTCCCAAGCAATTTTATTTTTGACCCTACAACTTGTTGTTCAATCAAAGATTGGCCTTTCTTGGGGCAGTAGAGGTTAGCACATGATAATACTTTAACTAATTTACCACATGTGCGAGAATGAGGTTTACATGAATTTAAATTTGTAATTACTACCTCATGAGCAATGTCGAGCATGATGTGGTCATCAACTAATTCATTATGAGAATAAGACAACATATCATACTTTTCACTTAGAGCAAGTTTTTCTAAGTTTATCATTTCTACTTGACTCTTAAGCATGGAATTCTCAGTTTTAAGTTGAGCAACATAAGATAATGCATCATCATTATATTTTTTCTCAAATAAAACAGATTCATACCGTTGAACGAAATTATCATGAGAGCACCTTAGCTCCTCATGTTCTTTGGTCCTTATCTCCAGGTTGTTGTTGGTTTTAATGAGAGTCTCCTCTAGCCTGAGAAGTGACTTGCCTTGTTCCTTGTTCCTCCTCAACAGCTTAACCAAGAGCACTTTGTCTTCTTTGTTGAGACAGGTTTAGAACAGGCAAATCTCCTCTTATTCCACATCGTCGGTCTCATTTTCCCTGTCATTTTATTAGTGGAAGCAATATAGGAAAATGTACCTTGTGGTGATGAAGACTCATCCTCGCTATCATCCTCACCTCCTCATCATCGCTTTCGTCTCCACTATCATTGTCAGCAATAATACATTTATAACTAGTGGAAGACAAACTTGTCAGTGAGGTGGATTCATCGTTTGGTTGGCATCATTTTTCTTGTTCTTCTCCCTTGGACAAGTTAGTACCACCAGCAATAGAGGGAGCAGAAGCAGTGCATATAGACTTAAAAATTCAACTTAATTTTAGTCCATAGATCATGAGCATCAACAAATAAATCACTATCACTACTCATAATGGAAAAATAAGCACCTCTAGAAAGAGAGTCAACTAACATGTTGCAAGTATGGTGATTGAGAGATAAACATCTTAGTTCAACCTTGTGATAACAACAGGATCAATATGCAAAATAAGCATTTCTACTAAAAATCTGTCTCAAATTAGGATCAATATGCATAAAAGCATTATAAATAGAGACAGACCAAGATTTATAAATAGAACCATCACCTAAAAGAAGTTCTAGAGTGACCTCTTATGACGACATCATCATCTCGGGACGGCTAAGCCCACACTAGAGAGGCCTAGCTCTGATACCAATTGAAAGTTCCCTTTGCCTGGGAACAAGATCTAGATGTCGCCTAGAGGGGGGGTGAATAGGCAAATAAAAATTAACACTTAAAACTGGAAATTCTTACTCTACTCAAAGACTGGATCGTAGTGGAATGAAAGACCCTTCGAGTAGGTTGCAGCAGAATTGAAGTTCCTGCCTTAAAATACCCTACACTTCAAAGACACCTTGTATCACATATAAGTATTGAAGTGCAAGTATAAAAAGCAAATAAGACAGAGAAACAACATATAGCATAGAGTAGAGCACACAGACACAGGGATTTATCTCGAGGTTCGGCCAAGCCTAAAATGCTTGCCTAGTCCTCATTGGAGTTAGCCACACCTTGGCTTGGAGTCTATTTCAACTCCTTCCTCCATTTGCTCAGATCTGTTAGTGAGACAGATAGAGCCTTCCACTATGTTTATGTCAATTACAACAATGTCGTGGCTGATTACAATCTTCTCGACAGCACTCCAGTAGAGTAACAATGCGCTCAAGATTTTGCTCTAGTTCTCAGCAGCACTTCCCATCTCTCTAACGGCTTATAACTTTGCCTCTACACAAATTAGAGCGATACACAAGAGAGGGAGAGAAAGAACTGATCCAAATGATGTATGGACTTGTTGGCTGCTCTTGTACATTTGTTGGAGGCGTCTAGGGGTCCCTTTTATAGTCCCAAGGGCCTAGGAGTCGTTGGAGCTTCATTTGGAAGCTCCCACCCTTCCGTATTTGTGGGTGCACCGGACTGTCCGGCGTGCCACCAGATTGAGAGTTTCCTTCTTTGAAAGGGCTAGCCGTTGGTGCACTAGGCATGTTACTATTCACTGTCCTGTGTGCATCGGACATGTTACAATTCATTGGCCTGTGCACCGGACATGTTACTATTCACCATCCTGTGCACCGGACAAGTTACTATTCACTATTATGTACACCAGATAGTTCCTATTCACTGTCCTATGCACCAACCAACAACACACTGAGTGCTTTTTCCTCCATTCTTTCTCTATTTGACTTCAACTTTTGGGATGATTTTCCTGAGACTTAAACAAACACATTTAGAGTATAGTCCAATTGACTTAGTCCTAGAAACTTATCGCTTTCCCGTTCTTCTCCTAGCTTTTTTGTTTCTCCTCAAGCAGAGCTCAGAATGTTACTTTCTCTACAGAAAGAGTTAGAGAGCAAACCAAAGCAAAGGTCGATGTTGGACTCTAAACCATCAAGTCAACTTGACTTGATCTAGATTGACATATCTGAGCTCCCACACCCTGCAAAGGTCACATAGAATATATCCAAACATAATAACAACCCAAACTAAATATCAAAGTGAACTAAACTCTTTCGGGCTGCTTCTAGGTTCTGGCTTTGACACTGCTCTTCCTTCTAGTGACCTTGTTTGATTCTTGAGCTTCAGCTTGAGCCTTGTGACTTACACCACACAACCACAATATTACCTCATTAGTTATAAGTCATGTCCTTAAGTAATGATCCTCGATGCACCATATCTCTTCTCAATTTGATCAACCTTGACTTTGCAAGTCTTTTTCTTCACCCCTGGCTTTCGGTTCTTCGGCCTCTTTGACCTTCTCCCGTGCACTCGATACCTCGAAGCTCTTCTTGTCTCCATCCTTGGCTTGATTAGTTGTCTCCGAGTTACGCACACCGAGTCTCACTTAAGCAATGTCAATTTTACTTGTGATGTCCATTATTTATAGATATTCCAGTCTTTGGACTTTCACACTTGTTCACTTATGTTGAACCCTGTAAGCTTTACATTAAGCACCTATTCAACACTTAGCACACATGTTAGTCCTTTAATTGGGTTGTCATCCAAACCACCAAAACCCACAAGGGAGCTTTCATTCATCCACTTGGTTTGACCGTTTTGCAAATGATATGAAGAGGTCATCGTCAATTATGTACCTGACAACCTGAAGAGCTCCTTCCATAATGTGCTGGTGAACACTCGATCACGGTCAGACACCATGCATTCTGGCATGCCATGCAAACGGTATACCACGTCCATGAAAAGTTGAGCGACATTGAGCGCAGTGGAAGGATCTTGCAGCGATATAAAATGGTCATACTTCGTCAGTCGCTCCACAACGACCAATACGTCGTTGTAGGTCCGTGAGCGCGGCAAGGCCTCCACAAAATCAAGAGATATGGACTGCCAAGCTTGTAGTGGAACAAGCAAGGGCTATAAGAGACCCAGGTACTTGGACCGATCTGGTTTGGCCTTATGACAGACATCACAAGCAGCAACAAAATCCTTGATAAATGTCTTTATGCCAGGCCAACAAAACAGCTGCTTAATCCTGCTGTAAGTGACCGAAAAGCCTGAGTGCCCCCCCAAAGCACTAGAATGTAAAGCAGCATGCACTTAGTTTTGGTCAGCAACATTATTACCCAACAAAATTCGGTTGTTATATCTGATAACACCATTGTTCAAACTATATGGGGGCGCTCATCAATAGTTAGAGCAGCCAACAACTCCAGTGAAGAAGTATCTTGCTGATAGCCATCCACTACTTCTTGCAACCAGGATGAAGACCCCACTGACAAGGCACACAATTCAGCATCATGTGGTCTTATGGACAAAGTGTCTGTTGTACTATTATCCACTCCTTTCTTATAAATCACTTTTTATTGCAGTTCTAGGAGCTTAGTGAAGACCTTTTGCTGCCAAGGTGTGTGGAGATGTTGTTCGTTTAAATGAGACAAGCTTCGTTGGTCTGTATATATAAAAAAACTCTGCATGCTGCAAAATAAGAACACCACTGGGTGACTGCCGGGAAGATTGCCAAATACTCCTTTTCATATGTTGAAAGTCCCAGATTAGTAGGTCCCAAAGCTTTGCTAACAAATGCTAAAGGAAGGCCATCTTGTTGCAAGACTGCACCTATGCCTTTGTGAAGTATCTGTTTCAATTGAAAAAGGCTTGTTGAAATTGGGAAGGGCTAAGACCGGTGCAAAACAGAGGGCCTCTTTAAGTGCTTGGAAGGCTGATTGTTGAACTGTTGTCCACACAAATACAATATTTTTCTTGAGTAATTCAGTAAGAGGTTTAGCAATTAGGCCAAAGTTCTTTACGAACTTCCTATAGTATCCTGCTAACACCAAAAATCCTCTCAATTCTTTGCCATTGTGAGGAGCTGGCAAAGACTGAATCGTGGCCACCTTAGAAGGATCAGTAGACACCCCTGCTTGGCTGACCACATGACCCAAATACTAAATCTGTTGTTGTCCAAAGAAACACTTCGACAGCTTAACTTGCCATGAATCTCTAGAAAGCAGCTGCAGGACCAACTCAAGGTGGTGAAGACGTGTTTCCCATGTAGTACTATATATAAGGATGTCGCTGAAGAAGACCAATACACAGTCCCTCAAAAGAGAAGCCAAGGTTTTGTTCATTGCTCCTTGGAAGGTCGCAGGTGCTCCTGTCAACCCAAACGACATGACGCGGAATTCGAACTACCCATGATTCGTTTGGAAGGTTGTCTTGTGTTGATCTTGGGGCGCCATACATATCTGATGGAACCCAGCTCGAAGATCAAGTGTGGAGAACTAGGCAGTCCCATGCAACTTATCGAGTAGCTCAACTATGATAGGAACAAGAAACCGGGTCTTCACTGTGAGGGCATTGAGATGCCTATAATCCACACAAAATCGATATGAATTATCCTTTTTCTTGATCAATATTACAGGTGAGGAAAATTCACTATGACTTTTCTGAATGATGGATAAAGAAAGCATTTCGGCCACCTATTGCTCAATCTCTGATTTCAGGGCTGGGTATACCGATAGGGTCTCAAGTGGTGGAAAGGTTGGGCTCCGGGCAACAATGGAATGTGGTGGTCACAATCTCGCTGAGGAGGCAAACCAGTGGGCAAGGAAAACACTGAATGAAACCTATTAAGTAGAGATTATAGCTCATCCAGTAGCTGATCTTGGATAGACTGTTCCTTGTCAGGTAGTTGTTGCAACTAATAGAGCTCGATCACAGCACACTGTCCTCGGGAAGAACGCAGGCCAAACAACTAAAGCCAAGATCCTCGATAAGGAATGATCAACCACTTTTCTGCCCAATGTGCCCACATAGGATTGAATTTCTCGAGCCAATCCTGTGATGAAACCTCCCATGATATTAGGGCCACTTATAGCTGTCATTGTCCCAAGGACCTTAGACAGTCATGCAGATGCACCCAATAGCTCGACAGGACCTGCTTCCTACATCTTCTCCAACATCTCCCAAAAGCGTACATCCCATATCACAGACATTACACCACATCGCAATAAAAGCGGAAAGAGTTACAATAACTTAATTTACATTAATATGTACAATATAAAAGAGTGATTATTATAATATAAGGGTCTGAGTGCTTCTACTTATTACATTACGGGAAGGTAGACACCTTCCATCAGTTCGTACTTATTTTTCCTCCTTCCGCTTACGGACGATTTAGGAACAGAAGCAGCAAAACTCCGCAGTCCCTTCACCTACTTTAACATGGGTTCGAAAACCCTAAGTACGAAGTGTACTTTCGCAAGTCTTACCCTAACAAAAGAAAAAAAACTCTTAAGGGTATGCCGCCCTTTAGGAGTCAAGGTAAGGTTTATATAACACCCAAAATCCTAAACTTGTGATTTAAGGAAATACTTTAGAGATAAAAAATAATAATCAAAATAATATTAGTTAAATTATATCTTAATAAAGATTAGACATTGGAAAATGTTTTCTGTCAAAACCAATTGATATGAACTTTTGAATATACTTGTAAGGTAACTACACATTCAAAATAATGCTTTCCTAAAACGAATAATATGTGTTTTGCATAGTTACAACATTTGTGTAAGAAAATGGGTAAAGTAATTAATATAAATATATATCATGCATCATTCTGGGTTTTTGAATGCGCATCTTACTTGAAGTTGAAATTCAAAAACTAGAATCAAATTTGAATTTGGAATTGAGATAGAAAATAGAACATAGGAAATAAAAATAAAAAAGAAAGAAAGAGAAAGAAAAAAGCCAGATGGGTCGTTGCTACCACCTTTAGGCCCATCTTAGTTGATCCACCACACAACCCTCTCTGTGATTGGCGCCGACATGTGGGTCCCGTCGGTCGACCACCCACACGCGCTGGAGCTGTTCCTCTAGCTGTCCGGTGGGACCGTGGAGTCAACACTAACCCCTTCGTCACAACGACTCCCGCCCGGGTTGTTCGATGCCGTGGGGATCGCACCGGCTCGCGCCCATGGATCTCACCAGAAGTTGGTGCCTGTCATCCAGATCCCTTCTCCCCCTCAGCTATATATGCGTGCGTACATCCTCGCTCATCGAGCCCCCCAACCAAAAACACCAACGTGCTCGTCGGGCGGAACAGAGGGAGAAAGCGTCACCGCCAAGGGCAATCCCGCGACTGATCACCGTCGTGCCCTCGAAGTTAGGCTCAGGGTGCTTAGTGAAGATTGGCGGGCATTTCTATGGAGAGTTCGGGTGCCGAGGGAGTTCAACGCTCAGCGAATTGCTCACCGAAGCAGAAGCACCACCGCGGGCCGCGCCCTACCATGGTCAAGGGCCCTTGCTACATAATCACCGATGAGATTCTTCGCTCGTTGTTTGGCCTTTGTCCAAATTGCACATGGGGCCTTCGATAATCGATGTGGGAGTCCTGGGCGGCCGGACTGTTGTCTATCGGCGAGGTCTCCACCGTGGGCTGGGGGTGGCACCGCCACTCCCCTACTATTAGAAGGAAGTCGCTCCTGTGTCATCGATCGACAAAGCGACAGGTAGGATTAAAACTAGGATACTGGTTCGGTCAGGGCTCTTCTCAGTCATCGATCAAGGGATGGGCGAACAAGGGTTGATCGAGCGTCTTAAACATCTTGTCTGTTGATCTCTGATCCAACAGCTAGCATAATATTCCGATTTGCTTTAATGATTGATCTAATCGAAACCACCGGAACAAGATCAGACGACCTAGATTTGATCATACCCCTTCGGTAGAGAAAATTTTCATAAGAGACCCTATCTTTTTAACAAAACAACCCGCCATCCTTTGTCGTGTTAAATAATTAAGTATAGTGTTTGGGGCCTTCCTCTTCCGAAGGTCCTCAAAAATATGACTAACCATATGTTTTCAGCATGATATGGATTATTACAGGGAACTTCGGCTTTAGGATGGAGGTTTTCTCCCATGACAAAGGCATACGATGTGAAGATATAATCCGAAAATAATAAGAATGGATGCCGAAGCTATAGCCAAAGAGTAATAGCTTCGGTTTAAAATGGTGATGAAGACCAAACATGATGCTGACCGGAAAGGAAAAAGACTAGCTAGTCCTCAATGATTTATGTTATGGTCATAAGTAAATGTCAAGGACATAAATGTACTTTTACCCGGGCTGCATCCCGTGCCTATAAATAGATGAATAGTAGCATCGTACTATTCACGCTGGATTGTAATCACTTTCATGTCAGCACCTTCGAACAAGCCAAAGGTATCAATGTAATATAAATTCTGCTAATGTTCATGTGTACATTATGAAATATAAATGTGAATGATCCAATAGATTACATTCATTATCTTCATATATTCTCATTCACGCACTAAATGATGAAAATATGTTCTCCATGACATTCGTCTGAAGATCATTGTATCCGAGAGGAAATAATGTATTGGAGTACAAAGGTCCTTAATTCTTAACAATTGTGTTGCCTTATTATTGATCCACAGCATTCGAGAACAAGTGACTAACATTGGCGCCCACCTCAAGTGAACTCACTTCCACAACCTTCGGCAAGTGTTGGGGACTTGTTCTCAAGTGCTATGAATTAAGAACAAGGCAACACAGAAAATGTTAAACGTTAAAGTCCTTCGTCCTTCGAAACATTATTTCCCTTGGGATATAATGGCCTTCAGACGAAGGTTGTGAAGGACAAACCTTCAGCATAAGATAAAATGATGGAGAAGAAATCATATGAAATGTAAAATAACATAAACAATCATATATTATTATCAATTCACTTCTATTTCATCTCTATTTTATTACTATGAAAATTGGAAATGATATCAAATTACAAATGTACCTTCGGCTTGAAAGAAAGTGAAAGTACAAGTGTGGCGCAAAAGCAAAATGCCGAGTCCGCGTGAACAGTACTGGAGCACCGTTCATCTATTTATAGGCACGGGACGCAGCCCATGTAAAATTACACCCATGCCCTTTACATTTGCTAATGGCTCTATGGTGACTCATCAAGGTCTGAATAGCCTTTTCCTTTTTAAGTCGGTTTCTCTTTCTGCTATCATGCCGAAGCTCCCTTGCACATAGCTTCGTTTCTGCGCCAACCTTCGTACTCTTTGTGCTTCTTCACACTGTAGTTCCGGTCCAAGCCCGAAGGTACCTGTTCATATATTATGCTCCAGAAACAATGTTAAATCATGTTTTTGAGGACCTTCGGAAGCCGAAGGCCCCCAACAGTAGCCCCTCGCAATATTAATTTGTTAGAATAATAAATTCAGATTGCGAAATGGACGAAGGCCCTAAAGCCGAAGGTCCGAAAAAACACCTTCCCTTTGCTAGAATAGCAACAGTCAATGACAAGCGGGGCCCTCCACCCTGCAACGCACTAGGCGTATAAATAAGAGCACACTCCGGGTTCATTTGGCACGCTTTTAGCCATCTGCTGTGCTTGCTCAATTTTTAGCTCATGCCTACCAAGGCTTGCTTGGTTTTTAGATTTTCTAAGCTTCGGCTTTAGGAGCACATTTTCACCATTTCTGAAGAGATGTCTCAAGACAAGAAAGCTGCTGATGAAACGAAGCTGAGCGAGGAGGAGAAGCTTCTTAAGGAAAAAACCGTTGGATTCATCGAGTTTATTGCAAAGACCAACACAGAGAAGATTACAAAAGAAATCTAGAAGGCTTATCTGAAGATACCAATGACAGCGATAGTTATGATGTGGAAAGCGGGGGCAAAGACTCCGAAGATCGGCCGTGGCGACCAAGTCACACAGTTTTCGGAAAATCGACTATCAGGCAAAGTCATCTTGATAACATGAGAGGAAGGTATTTTCGAGACATATCCATTGTGAGGGCTGATAATGGAGACCGGACTGCTCCTGCTCCTGAAGAGAATGAAGTTGTAATCTACCGAAGCTTCTTCAAGGTTGGGCTTCGATTCCCCCTAAGCAGTTTTGTGGTTGAAGTTTTAAAGATATACCAGATTTTTCTTCACCAGATTACTCCCGAAGCCATCATAAGAATGGGAATCTTCGTTTGGGCTGTGAGGAGTCAAGGTTTGGAACCAAGTGCGAAAAGTTTCTGCAGTATACGTGAACTTTTGTATGAGACGAAACCCTGGGGTAAGGAGCAGTATCACAATAATTTTGGCTGCTACAGCTTCGTTGCTCGTTCAGGTTCAAGCTGCCCAGTGCCAACCTTTCAGAAAAGGTGGCCTAGAGACTGGACGAAGGAATGGTTCTATGTGAAAAATGATTTAAAAGCGAGAGAAGATATCAAAGAGATCATCATGCACCCCATCTGGTCCCGCTTCGGCCTTCGGAAACTGAAGGTAGAGATTGATGAAGCAGCTGAAGAATGTCGAAGGGCCTTTGGTATAATTTGTTCTTTCATCGGGACAAGGGATTTAGTCCAAGAGCACGTGGCCTACAGGATATGGCCACTACTAGAGAGCTGGGGGATGCCAAAGGAAACCATCAGCAACACTAATGAGGGTGATTTGGTTCGACTGAAATATACTTTCAGATTTGGAGACCAATTTATCGAACCAGATGATGACTTGTTGAATTGCATTGAAGCTACCAGTGATGATCTGCTTGGGCCATACTCCAAAGCGGAGGATAATGCGTTATCTGTGGCTTTCGGGAGCCGGAAAAAGAAAAGGCTAAATAGAGTTTTTGATGCTATTGGGTTTATGTATCCTGACTACCGGTACCCGCCAAAGGGACAAAAGATAAAGAGTGCAATTTCCGGGAAAGGTGCTGCTTCAGCCTCTCCCAGCGAGCCTGCGCCGAAGAGGAAGAAGGTGAAGGTTCTTACTCACCGGTCGCGATATATTGAACCGGCCGTAGTGCCCAAATTTGGCAGTGAGACCTCTTCGGCTACTGAAGCCAAAGAACCTGCGCCTACGCAGAAGATTGAAGAGCCGATTGCAATACCGAAGGCACTGTTAGCCAAATTAGCTAAGCCGAAGGCCGGTGATATAGGGATCGAAGGTCCAAAGATATCAGAAATTTCAAGCCCTTCGGCAGAAGTAACAGTGCCGAAGGCACCAAAAGGTCCTACAACGACCCCTAAGAGAAAAAGAATGGTCAATGTACTAGATGCGCTGGAGACAATAAAGACAAGCTCTACTCCAAGGAAAACTGCATAAGCTCCAAAGACGCAGTCTGAGACAAGAGTAACCGAAGCCAAAGCTGCGAAGAGCCAGGTTGAGACCGAAGTTAGGCCTTCAGAGCCTGCAAAGGAGAAACTCTTGGAAACCGAGGAGAAGAAAACGGAAAAAGATGCTGCAGAACAGATTCTGCCTGAAAAAAACTGCCACTCCTACTCCCGAGGCGTCCTCTGAAGCTCTTGAATATATCGTATGACACGCTTCGAGAAAAAGATTAACTGAAGAAGAGATTTTTGAAGCTAGACACTATGCCCAAGAACTGAAGTATCTAAAGGGTGCCTTAGTGTTCAATGGGACGGAGGAAGATGATTTCTTATACTGCCTCCCAGACAACAAAGAATTATCTATCTGTCGGGAGATGGCTAGAAGTATGGGGTTTCCGAAACTCGAAGTTGGCCTTTGTGCCATGACAAAGGACGATCTTGCAGATAGTCTCGCATATAACAGTCTGAAGATACAAAAATTGCACATTTGGAAGTTTTCGAACTTTGAATTATTTTTCTGCTCTTATACTAATTCTTTTCATATAGGGTTTAATACTGAGCAACACCTTAAGGGCACAAAAGAATGCCGAAGATGAGAGCTGCACTATTGCTCTCAGCAACCTTCGAACAGAGGTTATTAAGCTGAGGAACGAAGCTTTAGAGAAAGATAAAATTTTGCTTACATTGGTAGACAAGATGAAGGGGGATGAAGCTAACTACAAGACCCAATCTGAAATCCAAAGGAACGAGATTGAAAACCTCCAAAAGCAACTGGCCGAAGCTAAATTGAAATGCGCTATTGCCAAAGCTGACTGTGATGCCAGTAACTACTGGAAAAATTATTGGGAGAAAACAGTTGTAGATCTTCGTTCCTCAAAAGAAAGATGTTATGAAAAATCTATAGAATGTGTGAAGAAGATAAAAACTAGTTTCGCCAATGTTGGCGCAAATTCTAGTGAAGACAACTTTGTATGGGGCGATCCCGAAGGCCCAATTGAATGGATCAGCAGCGAGGCCGAAGCGTTTGAAGAGATTTTAAGTGGCCGTGGGGACGTCTGTGCCTTCTTGGGTGCGAGGGGAATCGCGGCGATCTTAGAAAATCAGGTTGCGAACATGTGAAAATTCTGGCCCAAGCCGAAACTACCTTATCTATTGACGATACAAAGGACCCCTCGGCCGAAGCAAGCTTAGTTGGTGGAAAATTCTTTACTGACATTTGGGAAAATGGCGGTCGAGGGATGTCCCATGAAATAATAAAAAAGAGCGAACAATATACTCACTATGAAAGGGAAGCTACGAAGGCAGCCGAAAAGGCTGCGGAACTTGAAAAGCGGATAGGTATTGCTTAATAGCCTTTAACTTTATTTTTATTTTTGCAACTTCTAATCTTATTTACGTTTTCTACTACAGCCGAACTATCTCCTCCCCCAAAGCCCTTCGAGTCATTGATCGAGTCAGAGGCAAAGGAACCAGGAGAAATCAGTGACATGGCCGAAAGCATTTTGGACGAAGTTGTTACTCAACTTCTGACCGAAGCTGCGGACGAAGTTTTGAAGGAAGAATACTTTGTAAAAACATTGTTAGAATACCAATGTAACATTTGTTGGACTATGCTTGTAATATTTGGTACTCATGAGTTTTTAATGTAATGTACAAATGGCTTTGTAATTCATTTCTTTACGATGCATGGAACTTTTATTGTTCATACCGTTTTTGAGCCTTCGGCGAAAAAACACCTTCCCTTCTTTTCATGCTTCGTAAAGAAGAATTTTTATGCTTCGTAAAAAATCCTCCAATCGTCGCAGAAACATTGATGCTTCATCAACAACAAGCTTTTTCCTCCACTTTATAGCTGACAAAGCTGTATCTCTTCGAAACTTATTTTGTGCCTTAGCACAATTTTTCTTTTTCAAAACATTCTCCGAAGATCAACAGTGTGTCCCCTTCTTATGCCATTGATGCAATATGATGTATGATGTTGTGTTATGCGAATGATGTGATGATGTTATGCTATGCAGAATGATATTTGTGCCGAAGATACACACACATCCCTGCTGTAGGATACACAATCCCTTTGCCGTTTATTTTTCGGCTTCACCGCTTATTTTTCGGTGTATCAGCGTTGACTTTTCGCTGTAAGTTCTGCATTCCCTTAGGAACGTTTTTTGAAATTCTTTGCCTTCTATTTCGGCAGTATTCACGTTGACTTTTCGCGCTTCGCCTTATATTTCGGCGGAATCAGCGTTGACTTTTCGCTGTAAGCTCTGCATTCCCTTTGGAATGACTTTTGAGCAGAAAACTTACACTGCGCTCCTTTAGGAACGACTTTTTGTAGCTTCGGGAAACTTACTCTACATTCAATAGAACGACTTTTTGTAGCTTCGAAGACACTTATAACTTAGGAATGGCTTTTTATGCCTCGACGACTTTTGAGACTCCGTAAGTCTGTGGAGAAGATATATTTTCTCTATGACAAAAACGAAGCTATTTCAAGGAATTAAAAATGACAAGAAAACTAAGTTTTCAACAACTGTTCCTTAGGAAGAAAAAGAACGACTATGAATGTAAAAACTGATTCTAGGGTAGGATATCTCTTAGTAGATATGCTTCGACTCTGGTACAGTGCTGTTGACTGTGCGAGCTTCGGACTCCTCCCTGAAGTCTCTCTGCTGATTGGCCTATTGACTCCCTTCTGGCTGTTGGCCGCTTGAATATGCAGGTTGTAGTGGTGGCGGAGGTGGAAGCTGTGGCCAGGATGCCTGTGGCTGACTAGCCGAAGCAACAGACGCTGCGGGATGGTTACCTACATACTCTGGTATGTAGGGTGAGTGGTACGAAGCAGTATGCATGACCTGCTTCGGCTGGTTCTGCTGAGCTGCAGCTTCTGCTATTTCCTTCTGTTTCTGAATGGTGATATGGCACATCCTTGTAGTATGGCCCTTGTCCTCACCGCAGAATAAGCAATAAATTTTCCTGGGCTGATCCCCAAACCTTCCTCCGAAGCCCCTAGCGCCTCTGCCCCTTGGAGCTGATGGCCGAGGATAGCTTTGTTGCTGCCCCGAAGCTTGCGAGGAAGATTGCGGCCGCTGTTGCTGACTTCCTCTGTCGTCATTTTGGGTAGAATGAATTGATCTGACGTGTCTTGGGTGGATTCTCCCTCCGAAGCCCCTGGTCATTTCGGAGAACCTATAGGCTTCCTCCCTTCTTTGATGAAAGTCATTATCAGCGCAGATGTATTCATTCATCTTTTGGAGTAATTTCTCCAGGGTCTGAGGGGGTTTCCTGGTGAAGTACTGGGCCGCAGGTCCTGGCCGAAGCCCCTTGATCATGGCCTCAATGACAATTTCATTGGGCACTGTTGGCACTTGTGCCCTCAGACGCAAGAACCTTCAGACATACGCCTGGAGGTATTCTTCGTGATCTTGCGTGCACTGGAACAAAGCTTGAACAGTAACCAGCTTCGTCTGAAACCCTTGGAAACTAGTGATCAACATGTCCTTCAGCTTCTGCCATGATGTGATTGTCCCTGGCCGAAGAGAGGAGTACCAAGTTTGCGCAACATTCTTGACTGCCATGACGAAAGATTTCGCCATGACTGCGGTATTGCCTCCATATGAAGATATACTTGCTTCGTAGCTCATCAAAAACTGCTTCGGATCTGAGTGCCCGTCATACATGAGGAGCTGGGGTGTCTTGTAAGCCGGGGGCCAAGGTGTAGCCTGCAGTTCTGCCGACAGAGGAGAAGCATCATCAAAAGCAAAATTTCCATGATGGAAATCCTTGTACCATTCATCCTTGTTGAAGAAGCCTTCTTGATGAAGCCCCCTATGTTGAGGCCTTCGCTCTTGCTCATCTTGAGCAAGATGGCGTACTTCTTCGGTAGCTTCGTCAATCTGTCTCTGAAGGTCGGCTAGTCGAGCCATCTTCTCTTTCTTCCTTTGTACTTGTTGATGGAGCATCTCCATGTTTCTGATTTCATGGTCCAACTCGTCCTCTTGGGGTGTTGGACTAGTGGCCTTCCTCTTCTGGCTTCGGGCCTCTCGAAGAGAAAAGGTCTCCTGGTTCAGGTCCAGCGGCTAGAGAGCAGCAGCCCCTGTCGCTGGAGCTTTCTTCGGTGGCATGACGAAGGTCAATGCTTGTCGAAGGTGGTCGAAAAGAGTTCACCGGAGGTGGGCGCCAATGTTGGGGACTTGTTCTCAAGTGCTATGAATTAAGAACAAGGCAACACAGAAAATGTTAAACGTTAAAGTCCTTCGTCCTTCGAAACATTATTTCCCTTGGGATATAATGGCCTTCGGACGAAGGTTGTGAAGGACAAACCTTCAGCATAAGATAAAATGATGGAGAAGAAATCATATGAAATATAAAATAACATAAACAATCATGTATTATTATCAATTCACTTCTATTTCATCTCTATTTTATTACTATGGAAATTGAAAATGATATCAAATTACAAATGTACCTTCGGCTTGAAAGAAAGTGAAAGTACAAGTGTGGCGCAAAAGCAAAATGCCGAGTCCGCGTGAACAGTACTAGAGCATCGTTCATCTATTTATAGGCACGGGACGCAGCCCATATAAAATTACACCCATGCCCTTTACATTTGCTAATGGCTCTATGGTGACTCATCGAGGTCTGAATAGCCTTTTCCTTTTTAAGTCGGTTTCCCTTTCTGCTATCATGCCGAAGCTCCCTTGCACATAGCTTCGTTTCTGCGCCAACCTTCGTACTCTTTGTGCTTCTTCACACTGTAGTTCCGGTCCAAGCCCGAAGGTACCTGTTCATATATTATGCTCTAGAAACAATGTTAAATCATGTTTTTGAGGACCTTCGGAAGCCGAAGGCCCCCAACAGCAAGCATTCACCTTCATCATGCCGCCGAAGAAGGCAATAGCGTCAGGGGCTGCCCTGCAGCCACTGGACACCAACCAAGAGACACTCTCGCTGAGAGAAGCTCGGATGCAGAAAAGGAAGGCTACCAGCCCAACACCACAGGAAGAGGAGTTGGACTAGGAAATCAGAGACCTAGAAGCCATACATCAACAAGTGCAGAGGAAAAGAAAGAAGATGCTTCGGCTAGCCGACCTTCAAAGGAAGATCGATGAAGTTGCTGAAGAAATGTGTCACATCACACAAGATGACTAAGGACGAAGGCCTCAACATAGAGAGCTTCGTCAAGAAAGTCCAATCAATGATGATGAATGGTATGATGACTTTGATCATGGTAACTTCGCTTTTGATGATGCTTCTCGTCTACCAGCAGAGTTGCAGGCTACCCCACGACCACCATCTTACAAGCCACCACAGCTTCCCATGTACGATGGGCATTCGAATCCAAAGCAGTTTCTCATGAGTTATGAAGCAACCATATCCTCATATGGTGGCAACACGGCTGTCATGGCGAAATGATTCATCATGGCTGTCACCGCAAACTCTGGAAAAGCTCCTCCAAAAGATGGATTTATACATCCGAGCTGTCAATGATTTTCGCCAGAGAAGGGAGGAGGCTTACATGTATTTTGAGATGACTAGGGGCTTCGGAGGAAGATTCCACCCCAGAATGTCAGAACAATCCACAATCCCAACACAAATGATGACAGGGCAAACCACACTCAAGGCAGCCAACAAAGCTCACAATCTTCAGAAATGCAGCAAACCTCTTACAGGCCACCATCTCCAAGAGGTTGAGGAGGAAGAAGCTTCGGAGGCAGGTCCAACACTTAACCTAAGAGATTGTTCTGCTTATTCTATGGGGAGGATAAGGGACACACGACAAGGACGTGCCAAGTCATGATCCTAAAGCAAAAGGAGATAGCTGAAGCCGAAGCATGGCAGAATTAGCCGAAGCAGGTCTTGCTGAAAGGGAAATAGGGTTAACCTTTTCCTCTAAATGCTTTTGGTGGTTGAATGCCCAACACAAATATTGGACTAACTAGTTTGCTCTAGATTATATGTTCTATGGGTGCATATAGGTTCAACACAAACCAATAGAAGATAAAAGATAGGGTTCAAATTCAAAGGAGCAAGAACCTTGAGAGTGCCATGGTCTGGCGCACCGGACAGTGTCCGGTGCACCAGGACCGTACAGGATCAAATTCTCCACTCTCTGGTTTCTGAGGACGTGCTCCGCTATAATTCACCGGACTGTCCGGTGTGACAGCTGAGCAACGGCTCTTCGGCGCAAAGGTCGACTGAACAGTGCCCCTGACAGCGCTACAGTACGTGGCAGAAGTCAGAACAGAGGTTAGAGGCACACCGGTCAGTGAACAGCCCCTGTCCGGTGCGGCACCGGAATGTCCGGTGCCACCAGAAGTCAGCGCTGCAATGGTCGACTCTGCCAGAACCCTAACGGTTGGGTGATGTGGCTGGTGCACCGGACAGTGTCCAGTGGCGCACCGCACTGTCAGGTGGGCCCATTGACAGCAGCCACCCCCAATGGTTGTTTTGGTGGGTGAGGGCTATAAATACCCCTCAACCACCACCACTCCAACCATCCAAGCATTCAACACTCTTCATTCAATACAAGAGCAAAGTGCAACACTCCAAGACACAAATCAAAGCCTCCGGTCCAATCAAAGTCCCTAATTCAATTCTAGTGCCTTAGGACTTGTGAGAGGATCACTTTTGTTTCTTGTTGCTCTTGTTTGCTTGGCTTGGCTTTATTTTCTTTCTCACTTCTTACTCTCAAGTTCTTTGTAAGCGTGGCAAGAGACACCAATTGTGTGGTGGTCCTTGCGGGGTCTAAGTGACCCGTGAGATTAAGGAAGAAGCCTTACTCGGTCTAGGTGACCGTTTGAGAGAGGGAAAGGGTTGAAAGAGACCCGGTCTTTGTGACCACCTCAATGGGGACTAGGTTCTTTAGAACCGAACCTCGGTAAAACAAATCACCATGTCATCCGCTTTATTTCTTGGTTGATTTGTTTTCCCCCTCTCTCTCGGACTCGAATTTAATTCTAACGCTAACCTCGGCTTGTAGATTGTGTTTTAAGTTGTAAATTTTAGATTCCGCCTATTCACCCCCTCTAGGCGACTTTCAATTGGTATCAAAGCCCAGTACTTCATTCGAGTTTAACAACTCGAAGTGATGTCGAGAGATCACGCTAAGAGGGAGGTTGTGACCGGCGACAAGCCCGCAAGCCCGGGGAGAACCCACTCAAGGGAGTCCGGCCACAAGCACAAGGAGGAATGCTCTTCCTCCATCAAGACCCATCGGAGAGGCGACAAGAAGAAGAAGATGAAAAAATTGGTCTACTATGAGACAGACTCTTCGTCGCCCTCCACCTCTGGCTCCGACTCGTCGTCCACTACTTCTAAGCGCCATGAGCGCAAGAAGTATAGTAAGATGCCCCTCCGCTATCCTCGCATTTCTAAGCGCACTCCGTTACTTTCCGTTCCCTTAGGCAAACCACCATTTTTTGATGGTGAGGATTATTGTATGTGGAGTGATAAAATGAGGCATCATCTAACCTCACTCCACAAAAGCATTTGGGATATTGTTGAGTATGGAGCGCAGGTACCGAAGGTAGGGGACAAGGACTACGATTCGAACGAGGCTGACCAAATTCGGCACTTTAACTCCCAAGCCACCACTATATTTCTCGCCTCCTTGTGTTGAGAGGAGTATAATAAGGTGCAAGGGTTAAAAACGGCCAAGGAAATTTGGGATGTCCTCAAGACGGCGTATGAAGGGGACGAGGTGACCAAGATCACCAAGCGGGAAACGATCGAGGGGGAGCTCGGTCGATTCATCCTCAACCAAGGAGAGGAGCCACATACCATGTACAACTGGCTCAAGACCTTGGTGAATCAAGTGCGCAACCTTAGGAGCACCAAATGGGATTACCATGAAATGGTCAAGGTTATTCTAAGATCACTCGTTTTTCGCAATCCTACACAAGTTCAATTAATACGTGGTGATCCTAGATATAAGCTAATGTCTCCTGAGGAAGTGATAGGAAAGTTTGTGAGCTTTGGATTGATGATCAAAGGCTCCAAACAAATTGTCAACTTGGAGCAAGGCGCCACCTCCACACCCGAGGTGCAACCCATCGCATTCAAGGCGATGGAAGAAGAAAAGAAAGAGTCTACACCAAGTAGGCTCCCCATCGATGCCTCCAAACTCGACAACAAGGAGATAGCGCTCATCATCAAGAGCTTCCATCAAATCCTCAAACAAAGGAAGGGGAAGGACTACAAGCCCCGTTCCAAAAGGGTGTGCTACAAATGTGGTAAGCCTGTTCATTTTATCGCTAAATGTCCTGTGTCTAGTGATATTGACAGGGGCAACGACAAGAAGGGAAAGAGGAAGGAGAAGAAGAAGTACTACAAGAAAAAGGGCGGTGATGCCCACGTATGTCGGGAATGGGACTTCGACGAGAGCTCCACCGACTCCTCCTCCGACGAGGATGCCACCAACATCACCGTCAACAAGGGACTTCTCTTCACTAATGTCGGCCACAAGTGCTTCATGGCAAAGGATGACAAAAAGAAGAAGGTAAAATCTAGAGCCTCCACTAAATATATAACATCTAGTGATGAGGGTAGCTCTAGTGAAGATGAGGATAATTTGCTCACCCTTTTTGCCAACCTTAACATGCAACAAAAGGAAAAATTGAATGAATTGATAGGAGCCATTCATGAGAAGGATGAACTCTTGGATAGCCAAGAGGAATTCCTTATTAAAGAAAATAAGAAGCATGTTAAAGTTAAAAATGCCTATGCTCAGGAGATAGAAAAATGTGAAAAATTGACTAATGAGCTTAGCATATGCCATGACACTATTTCCAACCTTAGAACTGAGAATGCTAATTTAATTGCTAAGGTCGAAAAATTAAATGTTTGTAATGATTCAATTGTCAGTCTTAGAAATGAAAATGCTAGTTTAATTGCTAAGATTGACAAATTGAATGAATCAATTTCTAGCCTTAAGCCTGAGAATGAAAATTTAATTTCTAAGGCTAAAGATTTAAATGTTTGCAATGATTCTATTTCCTGTCTTAGAGATGAAAATACCATGTTAAAATCTAAGATAGTTGAATTAAATGTTTGCAAACCCTCTACATCTACTGTTGAACATGTTTTCTATTTGCACTAGATGTAGAGATATTGATGTTGATGCTATCCATGATCACCTTGCTTTAATTAAACAACAAAATGATCACATAGCTCAACTAACTGCTAAAATCAATGAGCATGAAATTAAAAATGAAAAATTTAAATTTGCTAGAAGCATGCTCTATAGTGGGAGACGCCCTGGCATCAAGGATGGCCTTAGTTTCCAACAGGGAAGCAATGTCAAAATTAATGCCCCTAAAAGATTGTCTAACTTTGTTAAGGGCAAGGCTCCCATGGTTTAGGATAATGAGGGCTATATTTTATATCCTGAAAATTATCCTGAACACAAAATTAGGAGAATTCATGCTAGAAAACCTCATACTGTTTCACATCATGCTTTTATGTATAAGAATGAGGCATCTAGCTCTAGGCAATCTACTCATGTTAAATTGCCTAAAAAGAAAACTCCTAATGCATCAAATGAGCCTAACATTTCATTTAAAACTTTTGATGCTTCTTATGTGCTGACTAACAAATCAGGCAAAGTAGTTGCCAAATATGTTGGGGCCAAACACAAGGGATCAAAGACTTGTGTTTGGGTACCCAAGGTGCTTGTTTCTAACGTCAAAGGACCCAAGACTGTTTGGGTACATAAGAACAAGGCCTAAATTGTTTTGCAGGTTTATGCATCCGGGGGTTCAAGCTGGATAATTGATAGCGGATGCACAAAACACATGACAGGGGAGAAAAGAATGTTCTCCTACGAGAAAAATGAAGATCCCCAAAGAGCTATCACATTCAGGGATGGAAATCAAGGTTTGGTGAAAGGACTTGGTAAAATTGCTATATCTCCTGACCATTCTATTTCCAATGTTTTTCTTGTAGATTCTCTAGATTACAATTTGCTTTCTGTATCTCAATTATGCAAAATGGGCTACAACTGTCTTTTTACGGATGTAGGTGTTACTGTCTTTAGAAGGAGTGATGATTCAGTAGCATTTAAGGGAGTGTTAGAGGGTCAGCTATACTTAGTTGATTTTAATAGAGCTGAACTCGACACTTACTTAATTGCTAAGACTAATATGGGTTGGCTCTGGCATCGCCGACTAGCCCATGTTGGGATGAAGAATCTCCACAAACTTCTAAAGGGAGAGCACATTTTGGGACTAACAAATGTTCATTTTGAGAAAGACAGGGTTTGTAGCGCATGTCAAGCAGGAAAGCAAGTTGGCGCCCATCGTCCACACAAGAACATCATGACGACCGATAGGCCACTTGAGCTACTCCACATGGATTTATTTGGCCCGATAGATTACGTAAGCATCGATGGGAGTAAGTATTGTCTTGTAATTGTGGATGATTATTCTTGCTTCACTTAGGTATTCTTTTTGTAGGATAAATCTCAGACCCAAGAAACACTCAAACGATTCTTGAGACGGGCTCAAAATGAGTTCGGATTGAGAATCAAGAAGATAAGAAGCGATAACGGGACAGAGTTCAAGAACTCTCAAATCGAAGGCTTTCTTGAGGAGGAGGGCATCAAGCATGAGTTCTCTTCTCCCTACACACCTCAACAAAATGGTGTAGTGGAGATGAAGAATAGAACTCTACCGGACATGGCGAGGACCATGCTTGATGAGTATAAGACTCCGGACCGGTTTTGGGCTGAGGCGATTAACACCGCCTGCTACTCCATCAACCGATTATATCTTCACCGAATCCTCAAGAAGACATCTTATGAACTCATCACTGGTAAAAAGCCCAATTTTTCATATTTTAGAGTCTTTGGTAGCAAATGCTTTATTCTTGTTAAAAGAGGTAGAAAATCAAAATTTGCTCCCAAGGCTGTAGAAGGCTTTTTACTAGGATATGATTCAAACACAAGGGCATATAGAGCCTTCAACAAATCCACTGGATTAGTTGAGGTTTCTTGTGACATTGTGTTTGATGAGACTAACGGCTCCCAAGTGGAGCAAGTTGATCTTGATGAGTTAGATGATGAAGAGGCTCCATGCGTCGCGCTAAGGAACATGTCCATTGGGGATGTGTGTCCTAAGGAATCCGAAGAGCCTACACAAGCACGAGATCAACCATCATCTTCAAATCAAGCATATCCAACAACTCAAGATGATGAAGAAGAAGATCAAGAAGATGAGCCACCTCAAGAGGAGGACAAGGATCAAGGGGGAGATGAAGTTCATCAAGAGAAGGAAGATGATCAAGAAATTCAGGGACAATGACCGCCACACCCAAGAGTCCACTAGGCGATTCAAAGAGATCACCCCGTGAACTCCATCATCGGTGGTATTCATAAGGGGGTAACCACTCGATCTCGAATCACTCATTTTTGTGAACACTACTCCTTTGTTTCCTCTATTGAGCCATACAGGGTAGAGGATGCATTAAGAGACTCGGATTGGGTGTTGGCAATGCAAGAGGAGCTCAACAACTTCACGAGGAATGAGGTATGGCACTTAGTTCCACGTCCTAATCAAAATGTTGTAGGTACCAAATGGATATTCCGCAACAAGCAAGACGAGCATGGTGTGATGATAAGGAACAAAGCCCGACTTGTAGCCAAAGGTTATTCACAAGTCGAAGGTTTGTACTTTGGTGAAACTTATGCACCTGTAGCTAGGTTTGAGTCAATTCGTATATTACTTGCCTATGCTACTTACCATGGTTTCAAGCTTTATCAAATGGACGTGAAGAGTGCCTTCCTCAATAGACCTATCAAGGAAGAGGTCTATGTTGAGCAACCTCCCGACTTTGAAGATAGTGAGTTCCCTAACTATGTTTATGAACTCTCAAAGGCGCTTTATGGGCTCAAGCAAGCCCCAAGAGCATGGTATGAATGCCTTCGAGATTTTCTAATCACTAATGGCTTCAAAGTCGAAAAAGCCGATCCTACTCTCTTTACCAAAACTGTTGCAAAAGATTTGTTTGTATGCCAAATTTATGTTGATGATAGTATATTTGGGTCTACTAACAAATCTACTTATGAAGAGTTTAGTAGGATCATGGTACAAAAATTCGAGATGTCTATGATGGGGGAGTTGAAGTATTTCTTAGGATTTCAAGTCAAGCAACTCCAAGAGGGCACCTTCATCAGCCAAACCAAGTACATTCAAGACATTCTTACGAAGTTTGGAATGAAGGATGCCAAGCCCATCAAGACACCCATGGGAACCAATGGGCATCTCGACCTCGACACAGGAGGTAAATCCGTAGATCAAAAGGTATACTAGTCGACGATATGATCTTTACTCTATTTATGTGCATCTTGACCGGACATTATGCTTTCCGTATGCATGTGTGCAAGGTTCCAAGCCGATCCTAAGGAAGTTCACCTTAGGGCCGTGAAAAGAATCATGAGATATTTAGTTTACACTCCTAAGTTTGGGCTTTGGTACCCCAAGGGATCCACTTTTGATTTAATAGGTTATTCCGATGCCGATTGGACAGGGTGTAAAATTGCTAGGAAGAGCTCACCAGGGGCTTGTCAGTTTCTGGGGTGATCCCCTGGTGTCTTGGGCTTCAAAGAAACAAAACTCAGTAGCTCTTTCTACTGCCGAAGCCGAGTATATTGCCGCAGGCCATTGTTGTGCGCAATTACTTTGGATGAGGCAAACCCTCAGGGACTATGGCTACAAATTGAGCAAAGTCCCTCTCCTATGTGACAATGAGAGTGCAATTCGCATGGCGGATAATCCCGTTGAACATAGCCGCACTAAGCACATAGACATTCGGTATCACTTTTTGAGAGATCACCAACAAAGGGGGATATCGAGATAGCTTATGTCAACACCAAAGATCAATTAGCCGATATCTTTACCAAGCCATTAGATGAGAAAACCTTTAGCAAACTTAGGAATGAGCTAAATATACTTGATTCTCGGAATTTTGATTGAAACAGTGCACACATTGCTCATTTACATACCTTTGATCATATCTCTTTCTTTTGGTACATATACATATTTATTATTCTTCTTGTGCCAAAGCTACGACTAATGTGTTCTTCAAGTGTCTTATTACATCAAGTCATAGATTGAAAGGGAAATGGAGTACTTGACGAAGACAAGGCTTCCACTCCACTCTACCGGTATCATTCATCCTTCGTCGTTACTCCACCACACTTCACATTGGTATAATATTTTCACTCATATTTACTTGTACCAATGGGGAGAAAGAAAGGGCTCTCAAATGTCTCCGTTTTGGCGATTAATGCCAAAGGGGGAGAAAGTATTAGCCCAAAGCAAAAGGACCGCACTAACCAAATTTTTAAAAGAAGTTTTCAAATTTGTACTTTAAATGTGTTTGATCTTTTTCAATTAGTATTTTCAAAAATTGGTAAAACCTTCTTGAACACTAAGAGGAGAATTCCATTCAGGGGGAGTTTTGTTTAGTCAAAGGAAAAGCATTTGAAACAGGGGGAGAAATTTCAAAAAATGAAAAATGCTTCTTGCAATCTTATTCATATACCTTTGACTATTTGCAAAAGGATTTTGAAAAGACTTTTCCAAAGAAATTACAAAAACAAAACAAGTGGTGCAAGCATGGTCCAGAATTTTAAAATAAAAGAAAGCAACCATGCATATCTAGTGAAATTATAAATTGGTTTAATTCTAAGTAACCTATGCACTTACATTATGCAAACTAGTTCAATTCTGCACTTATATATTTGCTTTGGTTTGTGTTGGCATCAATCACCAAAAAGGGGGAGATTGAAAGGGAAATAGGGTTAACCTTTTCCTCTAAATGATTTTGGTGGTTGAATGCCCAACACAAATATTGGACTAACTACTTTGCTCTAGATTATATGTTCTACAGGTGCATATAGGTTCAACACAAACCAATGGAAGATAAAAGATAGGGTTCAAATTCAAAGGAGCAAGAACCTTGAGAGTGCCCTGGTCTGGCACATCGGACTGTCCGGTGTGCCACCGGACAGTGTCCAGTGCACCAGGACCATACAGGATCAAACTCTCCACTCTCGGGTTTCTGAGGATGCGCTCCGCTATAATTCATCGGACTGTCCGGTGTGCCACCGGACTGTCGGGTGTGACAACGGAGCAACGGCTCTTCGGCGCAACGGTCGACTAAACAGTGCCCCTGACAGCGCTACAGTACGCGACAGAAGTCAGAGCAGAGGTCAGAGGCGCACCGAACAGTGAACAGCCCCTGTCCGGTGCGGCATCGGACTGTTCGGTGCCACCAGAATTCAGCGCTCCAACGGTTGACTCGGCCAGAACCCTAACGGTTAGGTGACGTGGCTGGCGCACCGGACTGTCCGGTGCGCCCATCGACAGCAGCCACCCCCAACGGTTGTTTTGGTGGGTGAGGGCTATAAATACCCCTCAACCACCACCACTCCAACCATCCAAGCATTCAACACTCTTCATTCAATACAAGAGCAAAGTGCAACACTCCAAGACACAAATCAAAGCCTCCGATCCAATCAAAGTCCCCAATTCAATTCTAGTGCCTTAGGACTTGTGAGAGGATCACTTGTGTTTCTTGTTGCTCTTGTTTGCTCGGCTTGCCTTTCTTTTCTTTCTCACTTCTTACTCTCAAGTGCTTTGTAAGCGTGGCAAGAGACACCAATTGTGTGGTGGTCCTTGCGGGGTCTAAATGACCCGTGAGATTAAGGAAGAAGCCTCACTCGGTCTAGGTGACTGTTTGAGAGAGGGAAAGGGTTGAAAGAGACACGGTCTTTGTGACCACCTCAACGGGGACTAGGTTCTTTAGAACCGAACCTCGGTAAAATAAATCATCGTGTCATTCGCTTTATTTCTTGGTTGATTTGTTTTTCCCCTCTCTCTCGGACTCAAATTTAATTCTAAAGCTAACCCCGACTTGTAGATTGTGTTTTAAGTTATAAATTTCAGATTCCTCCTATTCACCCCCCTCTAGGCGACTTTCACTTGCATACTACCTCATGCTATTCGCCATATATCCCTGAGTATGTGGGCAACCAGCAACCCACGACATCAGTTGCTTCGGCAAGCATTCTCAAGCTGCATGGGCTCAGTTACCACGACCGCCACCATTCACACCTACCTTGGTTTATAATCAATAGCTAGAAGGGCATCGCCAAGTGCAACAACAGCGTGACACTCGAGAGGAGTCCGAAGCTCGCACAGTCAACAACACTATGCCCGAATCGAGACATATTTACTAAAGCAACACAAGGGCTCGACCAGAAAGTTTCTAAGTTCAATGTATTTTTACTTTTCTGTCTTTATATTTTCCTTCCAAAAGACAATATAAAGAGGTTTAACCTTCGGCATGTTGTAATAAATCTGTGGTTACACCATCAAGTGTAACACGAAGGGTGACAAAGCTCCAAAGTCGTTCCTAAGGGGATGCAAAGCTAAAATACCACCTAAGTAAAAGGTGAAGAAGCTCCAAAGTCGTTCCTAAGGGGATGCAGAGCTGAAATGCCACCTAAGTAAAAGGTGAAGAGACTCCAAAGTCGTTCCTAAGGGAATACAGAGTCTTGGTTTTTCTCTGACGATTTATGCATAAACATCATTTGCACCATACCATCATATCATATTGCATAGTATCGCATCATACATCATTTTGCATCGACAAAACCAGTGGAGAAGAAGGAAAATTGCTTCTTCAAATATACCTGTCGGTTCATGAAAGAACGTACCAATAACACAAGATATGCCTTTGGCAGATACATTTTTACACAGGGATGGTACCTTCGTCAACAATATTACTATACAACAGCCATGACATGATATTCAGTATTGCCTCGGTAGAAGGGGAATTTCTTTCTTCGTGAAGCGTGAAAAGAAGGGAATGTGTTTTTTCACCAGCGGCTCAAAAACGGTATGTACAAAGGTTTCACGCATCACAAAGAAATATATTACATTAACATACATACAAATATTTGATAATTGTTTTTTACAAAAATGAAAGCTACATATAAAGACCCTAAACTTTCAAATATACAAAGCTTAAGTCTTCTTTTAAGACCTTTTTGGCAGCTTCTTCTAACAGTTTGTTGATAGCTTCGTCAATGGCTTTGTTAGCGATTCTAATTATGTCGAGCGCCCCCTTCAGAGATGGATCAGCTTCAGGATTGTTTGGCTCTAGAGGGGGAGAAAGCTCGGCTGCATCAGAATACAAGTATTTATTAGTACCGAAGCTGCGATAACTTACGAAGCTAAGCTATAATAGGTATACCTATAAGCCTGGCGTGTTCAGTAGCCTCTTCAGCTCTCTTAGCTTCTTCTCGGGCGTCGTGAGACTCCTTCTCATTTCTTCTAATAGCTTCATCAGCTATCTCTCGGCTACCCTTCAGCCATACTTCTGAATAGAATTTCTCGCTTAATGCAGTAGCGTCGGCCGAAGGGTTTTTAATATCATCAGTTGAAAGTGAGAATCCTGGCTGAGTTGCAGTCTTTGCATGATCGCACCCGCCTTTTTCCAGAATTGATACATCTTCGCGGGCACCAGCAAAGGCACAAAAATTCCCTCTGTCACTAAGGATCTCTTCAAAGGCTTCGACTTCACTATTAAGCCACTAGATAACTCCATCAAGGTCACCGTAGATGAAATTTTGTTCTGAGGAAAACGCATCAACTTTATGAAAGCTATTCTTCAAATTGTTGGCGCATTCTATAAACACATCGTAGCATTTTTCTTTAGCTGCACAAAGCTCGTCAACATTTCTCTGTGCCCTTGATCGTTCGATATTTCATGTTTTGTCAGCTCCATATTAAAATTTTCGGTTGCTTCGGTAACTTTCTTTTCTAACTCTTGCACTTCAGCTTTGTGTGCTTCTGCTTGAGCGGATAGCTTAGTTTTGCTGGATTTCAGCCTTTTGGCTAAAGATAGCAAAATCTTGTCTTTTGCAAGAGCTTCATTCCTCAAGGTTATAACCTCCGATCGAAGGTTTCCAAGTGCTATCTGACAGCTCTCGTCCTCTACATCCTTTTGAGCCTTCAATGCTTTACTGAGGAATAAACCTGCCAAACAAAAGAATGAACAAACAATAAAAGCAAGAATTACCAAAAAAATATCTCGAAAAGTATCAAATACGAAGCCAAAATGTGTAAACCTTCAAGCTATTGTAAGCGAGCCTGTCCGCAAGCTGGTCCTTTGACATGGCAGACAAACCAAGCTCGAGCTTCGGAAATCCCATGTTGTCCATCATCTCGTGGCAAACATTAACCTCCTTACTCTCAGGCAGACAGTAGAGGAAGTCGTCTTCATCATCCCCTCCATATACCAAGGGCCCTCAGGGGTATTTCAAGTCCTTGGCGTAGTACTCTACTTCGGCAATTTGTTCTAATGATAATTGCTTTCTCGAAGCGTGTCGAACAATGTATTCCAAGTCATCATGGGGAGGTGCTTCGGGAGTAGGAGATATAGATTTTTCAGAAACACTTTCTTACACTAGCCCTATTGGCGTGGCTTTCGAAGGTTCGGCTTCGGCAAGAACATTAGTCGTTCTTGCAGTAATTGCTTCTGTTGCATCTCCAGATTTTTCACCATATGCTTCGGCAGAAGCAGGAACTAGCACTTCATGGATTCTAAAACAGCATCTAAAACGCTAGCCATTCTTCTCTTCCTTGGAGTTGCTGTTGCAGTACTCGATGGCTTCAACAACCCTGTTACAGCTGGAGGGCGCAGCACATTTGGCTGTTCAACCACCTTTTCTGATTTCGGCTCTTTTACCGGGCCTGTACTAGCTTCGATCGATATCGCAGGAGCTGTTTATGTGGCTGAGGGGGCACCCTTTGCACTTTCAATGAGCTTCAGCACCTCGGTCGTCCCAATAGGCTTCGGCCTACGTGTCAAGACCTTGGCCCTCTTTGGCTTTGGCACACTAGAAGAGGTTGAAGCAGCAACTTTCCTTTTTCCCCCTTGCCTTCGGACAGGAAAACAGTAATCAGGGTAAACAAACCCAATAACATCGAAAACCCTATTCAGCCTCCTTTTCCCTGGAGCGCCGAAGGCAACAGTCATGGCCACGTCCTCTGTCCTCGAGTAGGCTCCAAGTAGCTCATCACTCGTTGCCTCTATAGCATTTAGCCAATCATCATTTGTTCATCAAATTGACTTCTGTACCGGAAGGTGTACTTAAGATAAACCAAACCACCCTGACTGGAGCCAGCGGCAGTTTCCTTTGGCATTTCCCATTCATTCGCAAGAGGCCATACTTTGAAAGCGATGTGTTCTTGAACCAAATTTCTGGTTCCATTGTAGGTACATACGGTGTTGAATGCCATTAGGCACGCTTGCACTCCATTCTCAATTGCGAGTGATGGCCTCCTAATGACGAAATGTGACCATATGGGACGTTGAATAATCCCATCACATCCTCCCTCTAATTCAGATCATTCTTCATGTAAAACCATTGCTTCATCCAAGAGCCTGGCCACTTCTTCCGGAATGTAGGCACAGGATAATTTGCCTCAGAGCGGGGCACGAAGCTGTAGCAGCCGAAGTTGTTATGGTATTGTTCTTTTCCGGTTGCCTTCGTCTAGTAAGATAGCTCGTGATGCAGAAGAACCTAGCATCCGGCTCTAGTCCCTGACTCTTCATTGCCCATATAAAAACCCCCACTTTGATAAGAGCTTCGGGGGTAAGTTGATGAAGGTATATTTCGAATGTCTTCAGAACTTCGACCAACATCTTGTGTAGAGGAAAGCGATGCCCAGCTTTCATGAAGCTCTTAAAGACCACCACCTCATCAGCTTATGGAAGGGGAGCGGTGCTTTCCCCTCCGGCCCTCACTATAGAAACATCATGAAAATATTTGCCCTTCATCGCTTTGATTTGCCCTTGTTTGACAATTGACTTCTCAAAAACAAAATGGCTCAGCCTCCACTGCTGATCTTTGACATCTTCATTCCCGCTCTCCATGTGAAAACTGTCACTATCGCTAGAATCCTTAGACAACCCAGCTAGCATCTCATTGGTGATCTTTTCTGTGTTGGTCTTCTCCATAGCTTCGTAAAACCCAGACATTGTGGGGTCTATAATCTTCTTGTCCTCGGCCATTCGGATGATGGTTGCGGCAAATGCCGAAGCTCAAAAGTCAATCGAGCTCGTAAAAGAGAAGAAGGATAAGATGTCAATCACAGCGCAAACAACTAGATGACACGAAAAATATTCACGACATGGCCTTCTATATATATACTCCAAGCCCCATAGCTCAGTGGGTCCCACAGTTTAGAATGATTCGCTATTCTAGCGAAGGGAATGCTTTTTGGACCTTCGGCTAAAGGCCTTCGTTCACGTTGCAGTCTGAATTTGTTACAAAGAAACAAATTAATATTGCGAGGGGCTACTGTTGGGGGCCTTCCTCTTCCGAAGGTCCTAAAAACATGACAAACCATATGTTTTCAACATGATATGGATTATTACAGGGAACTTCGGCTTCAGGATGGAGGTTTTCTCCCATGACAAAGGCATACGATGTGAAAATATAATCCGAAGATGATAAGAATGGACGCCGAAGCTATAGCCGAAGAGTAATAGCTTTGGCTTAAAATGGTGATGAAGACCAAACATGATGCTGACCGGAAAGGAAAAAATCAGCTAGTCCTCAATTATTTATGTTATGGTCATAAGTAAATGTCAAGGACATAAATGTACTTTTACCTGGACTATGTCTCGTGCCTATAAATAGATGAACAGTAGCACCAAACTGTTCCCGCTGGATTGTAATCACTTTCACGTCAGCACCTTCGAACAAACCGAATGTATCAATGTAATATAAATTCTGCTAATGTTCATGTGTACATTATGAAATATAAATATAAATGATCCAATAGATTACATTCATTATCTTCATATATTCCCATTCACGCACTAAATGATGAAAATATGTCCTCCATGACCTTCGTCTGAAGATCATTATATCCGAGAGAAAATAATGTATTGGAGGACGAAGGTCCTTGATTCTTTACAATTGTATTGCCTTGTTCTTGATCCACAGCATTCGAGAACAAGTGACTAACATATAGGTCCCTGGAATTTACGAATTAATCCCTAGAGCTTGTAAAACTAGTATAAAGTGATCCTAAATCTTATTTATTGCATATCTTTCACGTTTTAACTCCGATTTTACCCGTTCAAGTTGTGTTGGCTTCATAATAAAATTGCCTACGCAATAACAACATTATTTACAACATATTACTTACTTTTGTAATTATATATTGTTTATCCTATGATTAGTGATTTATCTTGCTAATCAAAATTAACTGTCCATGATTATAACCTGATTAAAGATATAACGAATGATCAAATTAAATCTCGGATTAAAGTTTAATTAATTATTTCTAACATGATTTATATTAATTAATATATAATATAACTTTTATTGTTTAATCACCTAGATCTTTGGAAAATCATATCTTTTTAACCGTAATTCCGATTTTAGTGGTTCTCGAACCTACGATCTCGTAGCAGCGCGTAGAATATTCTTACGTTGTTTGTTCTCATGTTCGGTGCACTGTTATTTTTGTGCACTTCTTGTTCATTTGCATGTATTGCTACGAGTAGCAGCGAGGTCACGGAAATTTCGAAGACCAATTTGGTGAAGTACATGGGATCTTAAGTCTAAGGCTGTTGTGCCCTGGATCACTCTTCTTTACCTAATAATGCTCCTGTTAATCACTATGACATGCTCAGATTAATTTGATGGGACCTAATAGGTTTCCCTAGTATTGTTTATCCCACACCTTGCAAACAAAAGAACTCCTGGGTAGATTTGCTATTGCGCTACCTGGTTTTAGAAAATTAATGTTATATTATGATCATGTTCCAATTCTGTTGTTGTTTTAATTATTGTTCATGATAAGATCATTATGTCAATTGGAACATAGAGCGACCACCCAAGAAAACAGTGCTACCATAAGAGTGGTATGGGACGCCCTTGGCTGACTAATTAGGAAAGCTAGTAGAGGACTACCTTACCCGAAAGGGGCAAGGGCGATAGAGGAGTTGTGGTATAGGGAGGTTCTTGGGTCGATCTTGCCGCAATGGCTTTTTGGACGAGGGATTCTAAAAGTCGCCTAGAGGGGGGGTGAATAGGCGAAACCTATAAATTATAAACTTTGAACACGAACTTCACCTGGGTTAGGGTTAGAAGTAAATACGGAGTGTGGAAGATAGTTCTTCTTGCTATGAGTTGCTCAATCAATGCGGATAATTTTTGGAGCTAACTCAAAACAATGAGAGCAAGAGAACTTTTAGTGAGAGGGGAGAGGGAAGAAATGTCACACCCAGATTTAAGGGACAAATCCGGGTGCATCTCATATGTGCACCAAGGAAGAACAACACATATAATCAAAGAGTGCATAAAGATAAATGTCACAAATATCATAAATATACTTATTACATAGCGGAAGTCTTACAAAAATAAATGATAAAATAAAACGAACTAATTATTATTCCCTGGCGCCACAAAGCTGACTGGGAGACGCCACCTAGATCAAGTCGAATGTCTCAGTGTTAGGCGGCTCCTCTTCGATCACTTGTTCTTCTCCTGTGGGGGGGTGTGAGACGACAAGAGTGAGCTCACATACATTCATAGCTCAACAAGTCATGGGGAATAATGTGGCATGAACTCACCAAATGTGGGAGTTCATGAAGTGTAAGGTTGATCAATGAAATATAGGCTGAAGCTGAGCATTGCTTTTATAAGTTGGTCAAAATTTTATTAGCAATTACTAAGTGTAAGTAAATACCAAACCTTAATAATAATAAGGAAAAGTAATAATAAAATAATCCCAAATGCGATGCAAATGTCAAATTAAATTTAAGTTCCATAAATTAATCATGTGAGGGTCCGAGCTGCTCATGACCATGAGCACGGCTAGTATACCAGTTTTACACTCTGCAGAGGTTGCACATCTTTACCCACAAGTCGTGTTATCCATCTGCCAAGAGACGGCCAATCCCATACACCTCTACCGAGGAGGCGAGGCAGGGTAACACTACGAGGCCTTTACAAAGTTCCACTAGCTTCAGAAATCCCGCTATAGTTTATAGGAAGCTCCAGTGCAGGAATCCCTCGCCTGACCACCATCGCAGCAAAATCAACCCAAGGACCTCCCTACACTGACCACTCCCCTACTGCCCTTGCCCCTTTCGGGTAAGGAAGACATCCACTAGCTATCCTAGTTAATCAGCCAAGGGCGTCCCATTAAACCCTTGTGGTATCACTGTTTTCCCGGGTGGTCGCTCCATGTTCCCATTAACATAATGATCTTAACATGAACAGTAATAATAAAAAGATAATAAAAGAATAATCATGAATAGTGTATCTCCATACCCAAATCCACATAAAGCAATAACAGGTACTACCAAAAATATTTCAGTGGTGAACAAGGTATAAAGATAACCAAAACTGGGGTAACCTATTGGATCCCGTCAAAATTAACTTATGCAGATCATTATAATTAATAAGAACATGGCTGAGAAAAAAAGTAAGTGATCAAGGGCACAACTTGCCTTCAATGAGCTCCTGCTCAGCTACTTCTACTTGCTGAACCTCAGAATCCCCAATGGCTTGCTCGTTTACTCGCATCAACACAATACATACATAGTATAGCATAAATTAACATCACGTCAAACAGATAAATAAAATATACAATAAAAATCTACGCATTAAAATAAGATCATTGGAACTGAAATCATTAAATTTGGAGTTATATATTTTAAGATATGAATTTTCCAAGGTTTAATGTGCTTGAAATAGGATTAAATGAGAAATTAATTTTCTTACTGTTTTCATGTCAAAACAAAGGCACTAAATAATAGACAATAATATTACAAAATTATAGGAAGTGGAATGGATTAATTTGGAGCAAGTATGAGTTTTCTAGGAGTTTAACGAATTCTAACATTTCTTTATGAATTAAAAATCAATTTTCTATAGTTTCTCTATCCTCTGGACTCAGCCTCATTTACTGAAAAGTGCAGGGGTCTCGGTGAAAAAGAGCCCAAGACTCAGGCTATCACTGGACTGGACCGCGGGTTAATTGCCTAACAACTTAAGGTCTCTTCTGCATAATGCGCAAGCCGAAGGGGTATCCGATGATGTGGGCCACCCGATCGGCCACCAACGCTCTAGATTAAATCACAGTATTAATGAAGCGGTACGCAATGTCGTCCACTGGATCCCGATCCTACGGCACATATTTAATCTCACCCAGAGCCACCCGATCCATCCGATCGGATATTAACGGCTCAGATTTGTTCTCCCGAACCGGTATCACGATCTAATCGGGGCCGTTCCCTGGGAGATCAATGGTTCACAACCTATCATCTCCAATCCGCACCCATACGCGGCGGCACTGGCAAACCGCGCGGCGGCGCTCGCCGACGAGCAGCGCGCAGTGCCCTGGAGGTCTACCCCTACCGGTAACTAACTCTACACATTCAGGAGGACGAGGCGGGCAAGATGGCCGAGGTCTCATCGACGCAATTGGCAAATCGAGGTTGGTCCATGATAGAGCGCTAGCTCGGCGGGGAACACCACTCTGGCGAGGAATTCCCGAAACCCCAGGGGTTCTCAGCTCGAATTGAGGGCTCCCACAGCTTCACAGGTTTTCAACGCACGCCCTTGGCCACTTGCACAGACTAGAACGCAAGCACAAACGACAATTACCGGTGGCGGTCTGTGCCTTACTCTCTCTCACGGCGTAGCTCGATACGCGGTGGTTGCAGGGGGTCTTTGGCGTGGGTATTCGGTAGAGGGAGAGAGGGCGAGGCAAACTCAGGGTCGTGGGCTCCTATATGGAGGCGACGCGGCTAGGCGCTTCAACAGAGTGGCGAGATCTCTGTGCCCCTGCCATGCACGGAGGTCCGTGTACGGGGATGGAGCTGACAGCCAGGGCCACTTTGCCCACGACTGAAAGATCCAGCGAGCCAGCGTGGAGTCGACGGCTGGTATGTAGGCCCCATGCGACAGAGAGTGGGTATGTGGGCAAGCACGCGCAAGGGAAAAAGGATTGGGCCACGCGCTGGAAAGACCTAGTCGGCCGAAATGGTGCGCAGTGAGCCCAGTTGCCACGATTTCCCTTTTTCTTTTTGGATTTTATTTTCTGTTTTCTTTTATCCTTAATTCCTTTAAATCCAAATTTGAATTCAAACCTATTTGGGAATTTGAACCCATTTTAATTGTGTAGTTTGGTCAAACCATCATAGCAAGGTTTCATTTATCCCATATTTTGTTTTATTTTGTATAGTAGTTTTCCTTTACTTCTCTATTTTCTGGAATTATAAATTAGGTCTCAATTCACAATATTAACATAATTATATTTTATTGATATTACAATTGTTTATAAATGCAGAATCCAATAAACTCCAACATGGTGCACAAGTTGTTCATGTCTTATTTGTTTTAATTACTCATTCTTAATTATAGTTAATCTATTGTTGTAATGAATATATGAAACACAAATAAGGAGACCGGCTATATTATCACTGTATACATTTTTGGGTATTACAAACCCTACCCCCCTTAAAAATAATCTCCTCCTCGAGATTTTAAGAAGATCTAGGAAAAAGATGGGGAAAATCTACGCGAAGCTCTTCTTCTCTTTCCTAGGTTGCTTCGTCTTCTCCATGGTGACTCTATTGTACTTTGCACATCTTTATCACCTTATTTCTTGTAACTCGAGTCAGTGTATCAAGAATCTTGATAGGATACTCAGCATAAGTCAGGTCATCTTGAACACTAAGGTCCTCCATTGGTAACTGCTTTTCAGGTACCCTAAGACATTTCTTCAGCTGAGATACATGAAAGACATCATGAACATCCGCAAGATGATCTGATAAGTCCAATTGATATGCCACCTCTCTCACTCGCTTCAAGATTAAGAAGGGTCCAATAAAGCGAGGGGACAACTTTCCTTTGACTTTAAATCTTCTCATACCCCTGAGTGGTGACACCTTCAAATAGACATGATCACCCTCCTTAAACTCTAGCAGTCTTCTTCGGGTATCAGCATAGCTTTTCTGCCTTGATTGCGCAGTTCTCAAATTTTCCCTTATTTGATGGACTTGTTCTTCTGCTTCTTGTATAATCTCAGGCCCAAACAACTGCCTTTCACCAGTTTGATCCCAATACAGTGGGGTCCTGCACTTTCTGCCATACAAAGCCTCAAAAGGTGACATCTTCAAACTGGTCTGGTAGCTATTATTATAAGAGAACTCTGCATAAGGCAAACTCTTATCCCAACTTCCACCGTGTTTAAGAGCACAAGCTCTTAACATATCCTCTAGTACTTGGTTGGTCCTCTCAGTCTGCCCATCAGTCTGTGGATGGTAAGCCGAAATAAAATTCAATCTTGTATCCAAGGACTCGTGTAACTTCTTCCAATACTGAGAAGTAAACTGTGATCCCCGGTCTGACACAATCTTCTTTGGCACACCATGTAGGCATACAATACGTGCCAGGTACAACTCTGCTAACTTGGCTCCTGAATATGTGGTCTTCACTGGAATAAAGTGGGCTACTTTAGTTAGCCTGTTCACAATCACCCATATAGAATCATACCCAGCAGATGTGCGGGGTAATCCAACAATGAAGTCCATGCCAATCTCTTCCCATTTCCACTCAGGTATCTTAAGCGGGTGCAGTAGTCTAGCTGGCCTCTGGTGTTCAGCCTTAACTCTTTGACACACATCACACATAGCCACATGTGCAGCCACATCTCTCTTCAATCCATACCACCAATATTTTTGCTTCAAATCCTGATACATCTTAGTACTCCCAGGGTGGATAGAATAAACTGAGTCATGTGCCTCCTTCAATATGGTTTCCCGAAGACTATCGATATCAGGAACATAGATCCGATTCTTGAACCATATCGTGCCTTGCTGTCACACCCTGGCTTTAAGGGACAAAGCCGGGTGCATCTCATACATGCGCCAAAGAAGACAACATATATAATAACAGAGTGTATAGAGATAAATGTCACAATAATTAGAGTATTTATTACATAGCGGAAGACTTACAAAAATAAAAGATTAATATAACACGAACTAAGGATCGTCGGCGCCTATGTCAACTGAGAAACGCCACCTAGATCAGATCAAACTCCTCGCCTTGTGGCTCCTCCTGAACCACCTGTTCTTCTCCTGTGGGGGGGTGTGAGACAGCAAGGGTGAGCTCACACATGTTCATCGCTCAACAAGTTGTGGGGAATAATGTGGCATGAACTCGCCAAAGGCGGGAGCTCATGAAGTGTAAGGCTGATCAACGATAGAGGTTAAAGCTGAGCATTGCTTTTATAAGTTGGTCAAAATTTTATTAGCAGTTACTAAGTGTAAGTAAATACCAAACCTTAAATAAAATAATAGAACAAAATTAATAACAAATCCCATGCAAATGCAAATGACAAATTGAGTTTAAGTTCCATAATTTAATCATCGGAGAGTCCTGAGCCGCTCATGACCGTGAGCTCGGCTAGTATACCAGTTTTACACTCTGCAGAGGTTGTACCCTTTACCCACAAGTCGTGTTTCCCATGTCGCCAGGGTTAGCTAGGCCCTTAGACACTACCAAGGTGAATGGCTAGGGATCCACTAGAGGCCTTTACAAAGTTCCACTAGCTTTCGAAAACCCGCTACAGTTTATGGGAAGAGCACTTGCAAGAATCCCCCGTCTAACAGCCATCGCAGCAAATCAACCCGAGAACCTCCTTGCATGCAACTCCCCTACTGCCCTTGCCCCTTTCGGGTAAGGTAGTCTTCCACTAGCTTTCCTAATTAGTCAGCCAAGGGGTCCCATTCCTCCCTTGTGGTGGCACGTGGTTCTCAAGTTAAGCTCCATGTTCCAATTAACAATAACATAATGATCTTGACATGAACATAAATAAAATAACATAATAACTGGAACATGGATATAATAAATGATTATCCCAAAACCAAGTAAAGCAATAGCAAAACTACCCATGTGATTCGGGGGTAAACAAGGTAATGAGATAAACAATCTAGGGTGACCTATTGGGTCCCATCAAAATTAACCTATGCATGAATAAATGATATTAAGGAACATTATTGGGTAACAAAAGTGAATCAAGGGCACAACTTGCCTGGCACTTGAGATTCCAGTTACTAACTTGCCTTTCAGATGACACGTGTCCTCGCGCTAGTCGTAGCAATACAAACAAACATGGTATAGATAAAATTAACATCACACCAAACATATGAATATACTGCATAATAATGATCTATGCGTTGCTACGAGACTAACGCAACTTGAACGGATGAAATCGGAGTTAAAACGGAGGAGTTACGAATTTCTAAAGATTTTATGTGTTTGTACAAAATTAAATAGGATATAAATTTTTATTGTGATATTCATATCAAAACAGTGGTACTAATTGATAAACCATAATATTACAAAATTATAGGAACTGGAATGGACTAAAAAGGATTTAATATGCATTTTCTATGATTTATACAAGTTTCTAACATTATTTTCGTATTAAAAATGAATTTAGAAAGAATTTCTCTGATTTTATTGATTCCTGGACTGGGCGTCAAATACAGGGAAGTTCAGGGGTCTCAGCGAAACGATCCTGAGACACAGTGCACAGTTAACAAGGACGGCGGGTTGATTTAGGACTTTTCAAGGGTCTATTACGAAAAACAGACGAACTCGTATGACAATGATTGCCTAGGGACGTTGGATCGGTAGCCAATGACCCAGATCAACCCGGGACGCCAGCGAACCTGTAAGCGCTATTATCCGTTGGATTAAAATCCGATGGCCAAGATTCTATAAACCCTGATCTAACCAACACCGCATGATCTGAGATCTATGGCTCCCGCTGCCCGATATCTCGCACCCAATCCACATCGTTGATTAGCCGATCGATGGTCACTGGCCCATCCGCACCCCAGACCAGAGACTGCGACTACACAAGGTACCAGGCAGCGGCGGACACGCGGTGGAGCCATCGCCTGCCGTTTCTAACCATGATTTCGAGCGCGGTGCTTCAGTCCGAAGGGCGATACTCGAACCGGAATCAAGAATTATGCTAGCAGCGGAATTCTTACCGAAAATCATGTGCGCAGAATCTCCGTCCACGATGCTCTGTGATTTGGCGGCAATGTCGATCATCGGTGAAGAATTCCCCACCAGACCACGACGTTCCCCGCCAAATTGAGGGTTGTCATGTCTTCCTAGCGCGCTCGTGAAGCTCCCTAACCAACTCCCGGTTACTAGGTGGCGTCATAGGCATCAGATGGCGACGGCAGATTTCCCTGCCCCAAGGTTCCTGGTGGCGATTAAATCGGAAGCTTGGCGCCCATGGGGTGGTTGGACGAGAGGAAGAAGGTCACGAGGCCGATTTTTTTATAGCCCGGGGCGAGGACGAGCTCGGTCAAGCTTATCCCGAGATTCAAGCGCGGATTTAGGGGGCTGTTACGGCAATAAAGTGGCTCTGCTGTGTAGTTCTCAACGAGACCCGACCCTCGGCGTGCGTGTCACGCGAGCGGGTCCCAGGGAGACGATGCGCGCGGTCGCCAGTGCTCTCGCTGTGGAACCCGAAGCTGCCAGAGGACGAGACAGCGACGCGGGTGAAGATCCCACGGCGGCGAAGTCTGTCCGCGCCGCGCGATCCTCATGGAGAAGAGGACTGATGACGGGAGAGGCCCACACGCAGTGGTAGAAGCGGAGCTGACGCGCAAGTAACCGGCTGCCAAGCGGGCCCCAGCCGACAGTCGGCCACACGCGCGCACGGTTGGAAAAAAAAGATTGGGCCGCGCAGGTGGGGCGAAGAAATGACTAGGTGGGCCAAAATGTGAACAGCGAGCCCAGTTAACCGTTCCTTTCCTTTTTATTTTTAATTGTCTTTCTTTTCCTTTCCATTTGAATCTCAAATTTGAATTTGAATCTTGTTATGGGTTTCATCCTTGAGTCAAATATACCAATTCAAATCTCATTAAAGAAATAATATATTTTATTATTATTTATATATTTTCTTCTTTTCTTTCCTTTTCTAACCCAAATTTGCAAGTCAGGATTAAATCTCCAAATTTGGATATTAATATATTTCTTTTTACATTACTTTAATATTGTCACAAAATGCACACACAATAAAACCCAGCATGATGCACTTATTGTTTTAGGTGTCATTGGTTAATTAATGACTTTTTGAAGTGTTGGTTTACATGTTATAATAATCAGAGGCAAAAACATGTATGTGAATCAACTATGTCTTCTTTTACACTTTTTTTTGGGTATTACACTTGCTCATCTTCTGTGAAATCCGGGCCTCTACCCTCTGTTATTAGCTCCTTGATCTCCTGGATTTTGGCATCACCAACCTGACATTTACGAATTTCTTGCTCCAAGGTAGGTTCCAATTCAATGGTAACTCCTTCCGTATGCGTAACAATTCCCAGGTTGAGCCTCTCAAAATCTTTTGCTAATTCATCGGGTAGCTGGACAACAATAGCAGAGTGAACGTGCTCTTTCCGACTCAAGGCATCTGCAACCAAATTTGCCTTGCATGGGTGGTAGTGAATCTCCAAATCATAATCCTTAATAAGCTCCAACCAACGGCATTGCCTAAGGTTGAGATCCTTCTGAGTGAATATGTACTTCAAACTCTTATGATCCGTGTATACTTGGCACTTAGTTCCCATAATGTAGTGTCTCCAAATCTTAAGTGCATGAACAACGGTTGCCAGTTCTAAATCATGAGTGGGGTAGTTCAATTCATGTTTCCGCAACTGACGAGACGCATAGGCGATCATATGTCCTTCTTGCATGAGCACACATCCCAATCCTTGGCCACATGCATCACAATAAATGTCAAATCCCTTCTGTAGATCTGGCATAATCAACACTGGTGGCGACATCAACCTCTTCTTTAATTGATCAAAGTTGTCTTGGCATTTCTCATCCCACTTAAATTATCTTCCTTTTTCCAGCAGCGAGGTCATAGTCTTAGCAATCTTAGAAAATCCTTCAATAAATCTCCGATAATATCCTGCAAGTCCCAAGAAACTCCGAATCTCAGTAACTGTAGTGGGTACTCTCCACTCCATTATCTCCTTAACTTTAGCAGGATCCACTGAAATTCCTCCATTAGAAATAATATGTCCAAGGAATGGCACCTTATCAATCCAAAACTCGCACTTGCTAAACTTGACATAGAGTTGATTATCTCGTAGCTTCTGTAGCACCAACCTTAGATGTTCTTCATGATCACTTTCACTCTTAGAATAGATAAGAATATCGTCGATGAACACCATGACGAATCTGTCCAAATACTCCATAAACACCTTATTTATCAAATTCATGAAATAAGCTGGTGCATTGGTTAATCCAAATGACATAACAGTAAACTCATATAATCCATATCGTGTCGAGAAAGTCGTCTTAGGAATATCTGATGGTCTAATCTTCATCTGATGGTATCCCGAGCGGAGATCAATCTTCGAGAATACCCTAGCACCTCTCATCTGATCAAATAAATCCTCAATATGGGGTAACAGATACTTGTTCTTCACGGTAAAATCATTAAGTTATCTATAATCCACACACATCCGCTGTGATCCATCCTTCTCAAGTACAAACAAAACCGGTGCTCCCCAAGGTGACCAACTCGGACGAATGTACCCTGCTTCTTGTAACTCTGTTAGCTGCTTCTTAAGTTCCTTTAATTCTTCTACAGCCATCCTGTATGGTCATTTAGAAATAGGGGCAGTTCCAGGTAAAAGATCAATGACAAACTCAACTTCCCTATCTGGTGGCATCCCTGGTAACTCCTCTGGAAAGACATCCGGAAAATCTCTAACCACCCGGATATTGTCACCAACAAGCTCCTCCGGTATAAAGTATATAGCCCATTTGGAAGCGGTGGTTACTGAAATTTGAACTTGAAATGTTTCTCCTTTAGGGCTAGTGAGTTCTATAGTACCCCTACCACATGCTATAATGGCCTTTGCCTTCCTTAACCATGACATACCAAGGATCAGATCTATACTGCTGGCCTCTAATATTGTAGCAGTAGCTCCAAATTCTCTTCCCATGATTGTTAATGTCAATCTACGTGTTATTTGATTTGCCTCAATATGCCCTTTAGGTGTGATTACTATCACTGGTTTTCTCATATTTAGCAGTGGTATCTCATTTGTGTTGGCATATCGAGCAAACATGAATGAATGTGTAGCACCAGAATCAAATAATATTGTTGCAGGAATGGCATTAATGTAAAACATACCAAGTACGATGTCAGCACCATCAGGAATATCCTCGACGCTGACTTGATTAACTCTGGCTATAGAATATCCCTTGCCAGGAGTCTGTTGCTTGTTCTTAGCTGGTGTACCAGAATTTCCCATCGGACAAGCATTAGCATAGTGCCCAATCTGACTGCACTTGAAGCATGTAGGGCCGGTCTTCTGTCCTATAGGCCTCGTCGGGGTACCAGTGGGAGTAGCCTGACGAGTAGGAGGTGTCTATGGAGACCCCTGTGGAGCGTACTGAGCTAGGCATGGTCCTCCTGGTCAAGTCGGTTTACCCTATGGCGAAACGTAGCGAGGACGAACACTGCTGCTACCCTGTCCCTGTGAGATAGCCTTCCTCTTCAAATCACCCAGTTGAACACGCTTGTGTTCAATAGCAAGGGCCTTATCCAGCAGCCTCTAAAATGATGGAAATGTGTGTGCAACCAGTGCATACTGTAGGGGTCCATTAAGTCCTTCAATAAAGTGCTCCTGCTTTCTCTCATCCTTAGCAACCTCATTCGGAGCATATCTTGACAGCTAAATGAATTTATCTCTGTACTCGCTGACAGACATGTTGCCTTGCTTTAATGACAGAAACTCCTTCTTCTTGATCTTCATCAATCTAGCTGGAATGTGGTAGTTTCTGAACTGTGTGCTGAACTCTGCCCAAGTAATAGTATCGGCAGCATCATGGGCAGCAGTATAAGAATCCCACCAGTCAGCAGTAGGACCTGTTAGACGACCTGAGGCATAAAGAACTTTCTTCTGGTCTGAGCATTGGGCGATGTTGAGCATCTTCTCAATTGACTTCAACCAATCATCTGCATCAAGTGGATCTGGCGAACTGGCGAAGGTCGGTGGCTTATGACTCATAAATTTCTGGTGCTTATCACGAGGTGGAACTAGTGGTGGTGGTGGAGGCAATGGTACTTGTTGCTGTTGCTGTTGTTGTTGAAATTGCTGTTGCAGCTGCTGTTGCACCCTTCTCTCCTGGCGTATCTCTTCTCGCTCCTGGCGCAACTCCTGGCGTATCTCTTCTCTTTCCTGACGCATCTCCTGGCGTTCCTGCTGCATCTGTGCCTGCATATCTGCCATAGTGTCCGCCATTTGCTGCATCATCCTCATCTGAGCTGCAATCAGTGGGTCAACTCCGCCTGGTGGAGGATTAGGAGGATTCATCTCTGCTGGCTGTGGCTGGGGTTGTCTATATATCCATTGAGTGTGTCGATTAGGAGGCAAATCAATTCCACCACACCTCCTGGTATTGACCATCTGAGTTAGATACATATGGTAAGAGAGAGTAGTAGACAAGGCAGTAATTACGAATCATGTTACTTTGGGGCATTTATTAGCTAAGCAGATTAGTGGTTTACCTACCATAGCTAATTCATTACCTTATGGTGGCACATGCTAAGATGTCCATATATAATATCTCAATCAATCAAAGAAGCAAATCGGACATTTATCATCAGAACAATCAAACATCATTTTTAAATATAGAAAATAGTTTTGGTTTGATCTTAGGCCTCCTGTCTCTTAAAAATGTCATAGGGGTAGGGATTCCAATGTGTGAGATCCGTCTTGTCTTAGAATAGAGAAGGTAAGAATGATCAGAGTAGAACAGTAGAAGGTGAGACAGGATCAAGATAAGTGTAGAAAGAATCAGAGTAAGGTAAGTTTAGAAGGATCCAGAATAAGGTAAGTAGGTAAAGGTTTTATCCATTTCTATCTAGGTTTCGTCCTACAGTCAACATTTGCTCTGATACCACTTCTGTCACACCCGGATTTAAGGGACAAATCCGGGTGCATCTCATATGTGCGCCAAGGAAGAACAACACATATAATCACAGAGTGCATAGAGATAAATGTCACAAATATCATAAATGTACTTATTACATAGCGGAAGTCTTACAAAAATAAATGATAAAATAAAACGAACTAATTATTATTCCCTGGCGCCACAAAGCTGACTGGAAGACACCACCTAGATCAAGTCGAATGCCTCAGTGTTAGGCGGCTCCTCTTCGACCACCTATTCTTCTCCTGTGGGGGGGGTGTGAGATAGCAAGAGTGAGCTCACATACGTTCATAGCTCAACAAGTCATGGGGAATAATGTGGCATGAACTCACCAAAGGTGGGAGTTCATGAAGTGTAAGGCTGATCAATGAAATATAGGCTAAAGCTAAGCATTGCTTTTATAAGTTGGTCAAAATTTTATTAGCAATTACTAAGTGTAAGTAAATGCCAAACCTTAATAATAATAAAGAAAAGTAATAATAAAATAATCCCAAATGCGATGCAAATGTCAAATTAAATTTAGTTCCATAAATTAATCGTGTGAGGGTCCGAGCTGCTCATGACCGTGAGCACGGCTAGTATACCAGTTTTACACTCTGCAGAGGTTGCTCATCTTTACCCACAAGTCGTGTTACCCATCTGCCAAGAGACGACCAATCCCATACACCTCTACAGAGGAGGCGAGGCAGGGTAACACTACGAGGCCTTTACAAAGTTCCACTAGCTTCAGAAATCCCGCTATAGTTTATAGGAAGCTCCAGTCCAGGAATCCCTCGCCTGACCGCCATCGTAGCAAAATCAACCCAAGGACCTCCCTACACTGACCACTCCCCTACTGCCCTTGCCCCTTTCGGATAAGGAAGACATCCACTAGCTTTCCTAGTTAATCAGCCAAGGGCGTCCCATTAAACCCTTGTGGTAGCACTGTTTTCTCGGGTGGTCGCTCCATGTTCCCATTAACATAATGATCTTAACATGAACAGTAATAATAAAAAGATAATAAAAGAATAATCATGAATAGTGTATCTCCATACCCAAATCCACATAAAGTAATAGCAGGTACTACCCAAAAATATTTTAGTGGTGAACAAGGTATAAAGATAACCAAAACTGGGGTAACCTATTGGATCTCATCAAAATTAACCTATGCAGATCATTATAATTAATAAGAACATGGCTAGGAAAAATAGTAAGTGATCAAGGGCACAACTTGCCTTCAATGAGCTCCTGCTCAACTACTTCTACTTGCTGAACCTCAGAATCCCCAGTGGCTTGCTCGTCTACTCGCATCAACACAATACATACATAGTATAGCATAAATTAACATCACATCAAACAGATAAATAAAATATACAAAAAAATCTACGTATTAAAATAAGATCATTGGAACTGAAATCATTAAATTTGGAGTTATATATTTTAAGATATGAATTTTCCAAGGTTTAATGTGCTTGAAATAGGATTAAATGAGAAATTATTTTTCTTACTGTTTTCATGTCAAAACAGAGGCACTAAATATAGACAATAATATTACAAAATTATAGGAAGTGGAATGGATTAATTTGGAGCAAGTATGAGTTTTCTAGGAGTTTAACGAATTCTAACATTTATTTATGAATTAAAAATCAATTTTCTATAGTTTCTCTATCCTCTGGACTCGGCCTCATTTACTGAAAAGTGCAGGGGTCTCGGTGAAAAAGAGCCCAAGACTTAGGCTATCACTGGACTGGACCGCGGGTTAATTGCCTAACAACTTAAGGTCTCTTCTGCATAATGCGCATGCCGAAGGGGTATCCGATGATGTGGGCCACCCGATGGGCCACCAACGCTCCAGATTAAATCGCAGTATTAATGAAGCGGTACACAATGTCGTCCACTGGATCCCGATCCTACGGCACAGATTTACTCTCACCCAGAGCCACCTGATCCATCCGATCAGATATTAACGGCTCAGATTTGTTCTCCCGAACCGGTATCACGATCTAATAAGGGCCGTTCCCTGGGAGAACAATGGTCCACAACCTATCATCTCCAATCCGCACCCATACGCGGCGGCGCTGGCAAACCGCGCGGCGGCGCTCGCCGACGAGCAGCGCGCAGTGCCCTGGAGGTCTACCCCTACCGGTAACTAACTCTACACATTCAGGAGGACGAGGCGGGCAAGATGACTGAAGTCTCACTGACGTAGTTGGCAAGTCGAGGTTGGTCCATGGTAGAGCGCTAGCTCGGCGGGAAACACCACTCCAACGAGGAATTCTCGAGACCCCAGGGGTTCTCAGCTCGAATTGAGGGCTCCCACAGCTTCACAGGTTTTCAGCGCATGCCCTTGGCCACTTGCACAGACTAGAACGCAAGCACAAACGACAATTACCGGTGGTGGCCCGTGCCTTACTCTCTCTCACAGCGCAGCTCGGTACGCGGCGGTTGCAGGGGGTCCTAGGCGTGGGTATTCGATAGAGGGAGAGGGGGCGAGGCGAACCCGGGGTCGTGGGCTCCTATATGGAGGCAACGTGGCTAGGCGCTTCAACGGAGTGGCGAGATCTTCGTGCCCCCGCAATGCACGGAGGTCCGTTTACGGGGATGGAGCTGACAGCCGGGGCCACTTTGCCCGCGACTAAAAGATCCAGTGAGCCAGCATGGAGTCGACGGCTGGTACGCGGGCCCCACGCGACAGAGAGTGGGCAGGAGGGCAAGCGCGCGCAAGGGAAAAAGGATTGGGCTGCGTGCTGGAAAGACCTAGTGGGCTAAAATGGCACGCAGTGAGCCCAGTTCCCACGATTTCCCTTTTTCTTTTTGGATTTTATTTTCTGTTTTCTTTTATCCTTAATTCCTTTAAATTCAAATTTGAATTCAAACCTATTTGGGAATTTGAACCCATTTTAATTGTGTAGTTTGGTCAAACCATCATAGCAAGGTTTCATTTATCCCATATTTTGTTTTATTTTGTATAGTAGTTTTCCTTTACTTCTCCAATTTCTGGAATTATAAATTTGGTCTCAATTCACAATATTAACATAACTATATTTTATTGATATTACCATTGTTTATAAATGCACAATCCAATAAACTCCAACATGGTGCACAAGTTGTTCATGTCTTATTTGTTTTAATTACTCATTCTTAATTATAGTTAATCTATTGTTGTAATGAATATATGAAACACAAATAAGGAGACCGGCTATATTATCACTGTATACATTTTTGGGTATTACAAGAAACAAATCGAATGGTGAAGATCAACACAAATGAACACAACGATTTGTTTCTCGAGGTTCGGTTCCAACGAACCTACTCCCCGTTGAGGAGGCCATAAAGACTAGGTCTTTTTCAACTCTTTCCCTCTCTTAATTGGTCACTTAGACCGGTTGAGTGCTTCTTCTTAATCTCACAGGTCACAAAGACCCGCAAGGATCACCACACACTTAGGTGTCTCTTGCTTGCTTTACAAATCACTTATAGAGTTTAGGGAGAGATGAAGAAAGCAACCAAGCAACAAGAGCAACAAATGGAACACAAAACACCCTCTCTCAAGTCACTAATCACTTTTGATGGAGTAGCAAGCGGTGTTAATCGCCTCCGCCCAAAACCGATTCGATGTCTTGTATTCATCAAGCACGGTCCTTGCCATATCCAAAAGAGTTCTATTCTTTCTCTCCACAACATCGTTTTGTTGAGTTCTGTAGGGACAAGAGAACTCAAGTTTGATCCCCTCCTCCTCAAGAAATCCTTCAATTTAAGAGTTCTTGAACTCTGTTCCATTGTCGCTTCTAATCTTCTTGATTTTTAATCCGAACTCATTTTAAGCCCGTCTTAAGAATTTCTTTAAGGTCACATGGGTTTGTGATTTTTCCTGCAAAAAGAACACCCAAGTGAAGTGAGAATAATCATCCATAATTACAAGACAATACTTACTCTCGTGGATGCTTACGTAAGCAATCAGATCGAATAGATCCATGTGGAGTAGCTCAAGCGGCGTCTCAGTCATCATAATGTTCTTGTGTGGATGATGAACTCCAACTTGCTTCCCTGCTTGACATGCACTATAGATCCTGTCTTTCTCAAAATGAACATTGGTTAGTCCTAAAACATGTTCCCCTTTAGAAGCTTGTGAAGATTCTTCATTCCAACATGAGCAAGTTGGTGATGCCAGAGCCAGCCCATGTTAGTCTTAGCAATTAAGCAAGTGTCTAGTTCAACATTGTTTTCATTGAAATCAACTAAGTATAGCTGACCATCTAACACTCCCCTAAAAGCTATTGAATCATCACTTCTTCTAAAGACTGTAACACCAACATCAGTAAATAGGTAGTTGCAGCCCATTTTGCATAATTGAGAAACAGAAAGCAAGTTGTAATCTAGAGAATCTACAATCTCTACTACTCTATAAGATACTAACGTGGGCGCCCACCTCTCTGTGGTGAAGCACCCGTCATGCCCCCACTCCGTCTCACGCATGCCCACGTCCGCGAATCTCGCTCGTGCCCCAGCCTCGCACCCAGCCCTCCGAGATCCTCTCCGGCGCCCCCATCGTGCCCCTCGACCGTGATGGTACCTCCCCCATCCAACGCCACTATGGTCGCGCCCCTATCCCCCACGCGTGATACACCCCCTAACGTTGTGCCCCTGCCCACGATGGTACCTCCCCTCTCCAGATGTCGCGATGGCTGCGCCCCCTATCCCCCCGATGTGATGCACGTCACCCCGCCGCCACACATTGACCGGCGGATGAGCCCCTTTTGGATGCGGGTAGCGGCGGCGGTGGCGGACCGGAGTAGGAGGCGCTAGCGGTAATGCGCGTGGACAAGGGTATTGGTGTCGACGGGACGGAGGAGGCCCGACTCATCCTCCTGCAGTAACTCCCATGATCATTCGTCCGCGTATGCACGCTCCCACGCCTCCAGGACGTGGCCCTCATCGCCCTCATCCTCCTCGTCCTCCTCTTCGTCGCCTAGGTTGCGGTGCCGAGAGGCAGCGGTGGAGGAAGCGTTGAAGCCACCGTCGACGCCGTACATGGTGTGGGCGTGGGGGAGGGCCGGCCACCGGCGCCGCCTGAAGAGTGGAACTGGAGGCAATGTTTGGATTTGGGGACCAGCACATGGGCCAGGCGGGTGCTTGGTGCCTCCAGTTTGGAGCTCCCGGGCTTTTAGTTTGGTTTACAGGAGCCTTAAGCCCCTTTTACCAATTTTCTAAGCATCTGTTTGATACAGGAGAATTCAAAATAGAGGAATGCATAAAAAATAAGCAGCGGAATATAGATATACCGGTATATCAGAGCAAAGAAAATGTATAATGAGACATCTGAATAGATAGTTTAGAACACATCAATCAAAGCATAGGAATACAAGTGTTGCTGACTTCAAGAGTTTACACTTCGTTTTTTTCTCTATGCCATCCTTGATGGGAAATGGGTCAATGAAACATGTCCTACCAACCACCCGCCGCCGCACATGGACACTAGCTCTCTGTGCCACATGGATCTAGCGCGGGAGCTTAGCCACGGCTCCGCGCACTCACCCCGGCGACGTGATAGCACCCCCACCTCTAGATGCCTGCACTGCACCGTGCGGATCTCACGCGGGAGCTCAGCCACGACACCTCAGGTAAATCTCCAGTCCGTCTCTTTGTTCCGCTCCATGCTCCATCTGAGGAGATTCTGCTTTCGTAGGTTCTTAACAACCCGTGCAAGATTTGACAGAACGCAACCTCGGGCTTGAAACCCTAGCTGCACATAGCTGTCCCCTTGCCTCATGCCCTCACCTCACCCACCGCGCATCAGGAATAGATGTGATGGCCACAAAGAATTATTAGAGGTACATCGAGCGCGACAGCTGCAGTAGGCGACGGTGGTCGCCATGCTGGCAGTGGTGGGGATGGCCCTTGCGGCGACCGTTTCTATTGCTGCATTGTGAGAAGAAGATAACTTGTTTTTTAAGATTTAGTGTTTTATTCTGTTTTGTGTAACTGTATATCATATTCATGTCCAATAATAAAAAATACTATAACTAAATGTTCAATTGCAGAGATAATGCTTATATGAACATGTCTGTTACTTTATCTTGTGCTACTGGTACATAGTTGGTTAGTGTTTCATGTTCTACTAGAAAATGAACATAACATGAAGTAGACATTTCAGTCTGATTTTCTTGGAGTTAATTACCAGTTCACCTTGAAGTTATTGTTATTTATATATTCCAATTTTATTTCTTGGAGCGAATTACCAGTTCGTCTGGAAGTTACTATTATCTATAACCATGCCCTCATTCGTGTTTTCACTTTCTATATACCCTCTATCCCAATGTGCTCCATATTCTATCAAACCAAAACAACAGTATGATATTATTGTCACACCCGGGCTTTAAGGAATAAAGCTGGGTGCATCTCATACATGCGCCAAGAAGACAACATATATAATAATAGAGTGTATAGAGATAAATGTCACAATAAAATCAGAGTACTTATTACACAGTAGAAGTCTTACAAAATAAAAGATGAATATAGCAGGAACTAAAATCTATCCTTGGCGCTAAAAGCTGACTAGGAGACGCCACCTAGATCAAGTCGAAAGACTCAGTGTTAGGTGGCTCCTCTTCGACCACCTGTTCTTCTCCTGTGGGGGGTGTGAGACAGCAAGAGTGAGCTCACACATGGTCATCGCTCAACAAGTTGTGGGGAATAATGTGGCATGAACTCACCAAAGGTGGGAGTTCATGAAGTGTAAGGCTGATCAATGAAATAAAGGTTGAAGCTGAGCATTGCTTTTATATGTTGGTCAAAATTTTATTAGCAGTTACTAAGTGTAAGTAAATACCAAACCATAGAAATAGTAAGTGAAAGTAATAATAAAATAATCCCAAATGCAATGATATGACAAATTAAGTTTAAGTTCCATAAATTAATCATGTGAGTGTCCGAGTCGCTCATGACCGTAGCACAGCTAGTATACCAGTTTTACACTCTGCAGAGGTTGCACATCTTTACCCACAAGTCGTGTTACCCATTTGCCACGGAGTTGATCAGACCCCATACACCTCTACCAAGGAAGCGAGGCAGGGTACCACTACGAGGCCTTTACAAAGTTCCACTAGCTTCAGAAAACCCGCTACAGTTTATAGGAAGCTCCTGTGCAGGAATCCCTCGCCTGACCGCCATCGTAGCAAAATCAACCCAAGGACCTCCCTACACTGAACACTACCCTACTGCCCTTGCCCCTTTCGGGCAAGGTATTCATCCACTAGCTTTCCTAGTTAATCAGCCAAGGGCGTCCCATTAAACCCTTGTGGTAGCACTGTTTTCCCGGGTGGTTCTCCATGTTCCCATTAACGTAATGATCTTATCGTGAACACTAAAGAATAAATAGATAATAAAGAGTGTAATCATGAGTAATAAATATCTCTATACCCAAATCCACATAAAGCAATAGCATGTACTACCCAAAAATTTAGTAGTAAAACCGGTGGTGAAACAAGGTATAAAGATAGTCAAATCTAGGGTATCCTATTGGGTCCCAGCAAAATTAACCTATGCAGATCATTATGAATAATAAGAACATGAATGGGTAAAAGGAAGTGATCAAGGGCACAACTTGCCTTCAATGAGCTCCTGCTCAGCAGTCTCTACCAGCTGAACCTCGGAATCCTCTATAGCTTGCTCGTCTACTCGCATCAATGCAATACATACATAGTATAGCACACATTAACATCACACCAAACATGGAATTAAAATACACAATAATAATCTAGACATTAAAATAAGATCATAGGAACTGGAATTATTAATTTTGGAGTTGTAGATTTTAAGTTATGAATTTTCTAATGTTTTATGTATTTAATACAAGATTATGTGATAGATAAATTTTAAATTGTCTTTCATATCAAAACAGAGGCACTAATGGCTAGACAATAATATTACAAAAATTTAGGAACTGGAATGGACCCATTTGGAGTTCATATGCATTTTCTACAAACTAAACAAGTTTCTGCAATTAAATTTGTACTAAAAACTATTTTCTAAATAGTTTTCCTGGTTTTATCAACTATCAGGACTGGGCGCACTATTACAGGGAAAGGCAGGGGCTAGCTTATAAGATTTCTCCAGACTCAGAATCTACTAGTACGGATCGCGGGTCGGTTCCCTAAAAATAGAGGGGCTTTTATGCAAAACGGGTACGACGAAGGGGTATCATGGGTTTCTGATAGCCAGATCAGAATCCAACGGTTGTGATTAAAACCTATCCCTTGAACCGCCACGCTCATCCCTGACCGTCGGATCCGAGATCCACGACCCAGATCCAATCGCGCTCACAACTCCCCTGAACCACCCGATATACTCTAACGGTCCTGATTTAACGCACCGAAGCGGTACACCGCTTCTAATCCTAGCCATTCCTGTCCAAATCAACAGCTCACATGGATCTGCCTCACTCAAAACCCTCGCCGGCGACGAGAACCCACCAAATTCCCCCTCACGGCGGCGCCATTACTGGACCCTGGGAGACCGGCCACCCCGACACAAGGCTTTAATTCAAAGGGCGCAACACGACGCGATAGTAAAAGTGAATCGATGGAGGGAGTCCTTACCATAGATGGTGGCGCAGAGACCCACGCCCACGGCGATGCGCGATGTGGCACACCCTATAGACCACGGCGAGAAATTCCGAGCATCTCCAGTGATCCCACGCCCGCCCGCTTGCATAGATACAATCCGAGAACGACTGCGGAGACTACCGGACTCAGGGCGAAGCTCATGTGATAGCGCACGGCTGTTGACGGTGAAGGCGTTTTCCCTCTGCGGTAATGGCGCACAAGGAAGCCTCAACGCACTCCGAATTCACTAGTCTGGATGAATTAGCTGGTCGAGGAAGGGCTACGAGGGATAGGAGGAACCGATCCAAGGTCTACTACTTTATAGTCACGGAGAAACGGTCCAAGGCGCCCGCAACAAACTCCACGATTGGCGCAGACGCTCCGAGCTCCGCGGAAGCCGTGGCCGAGAAGAAGGAGACCAGCCACTTGATGCCTGGTTATAGGGCCCCACAAATAGGTGAGTCCGCGCGCCAGACTCACGGTCCTCACGCAGTTGGCTTAGCCCGCACGGATTTCGGCGGCCGTTGGCGCGGCCGGTGAGCATGCAGCGGCAGAAGGGGCGGTCTCGGCTCAACAAAACAAGAGGACGACCGATCTGATCCGTGGGGTCCTGTAACGCCCTGAATTTGGGGGTAGAATTTTTTCTTCTTTTCTCTCACCAAATTCAGGTGTTACCCTTTTCTTTTCCCTTTTCCCCTCGCTAAACCTTGATCTTTTCCAAATTCATAGCGGGTTTTGGCTTTAGACCTCGTGTAAAGCAAAACCTTAAAATACTTTATTTTGTGTGATGCACCATGCCGAACCATGCATACTTTTGATTGATTAAAAATGTGAATGCTTTCATCTAGAGGAAATTAGATTTTAGAAAAAAGGAAAACCTTTTTCTCCTCCCCTCCCCCCTCCTTCCCCATTTCGGCCCAGCCGCCCCCTCCCCCTCCCCCGCCGTGGGCCGGCCTAGCGGCCCAGCCGCGCGCCCCCCTCCCCCTTTGGGCCCAGTCGGCACAACCGCCCCCCCTCCTTTTTTTCTCTCTCTTTTTCCAAAAATCCCCTCCCTCTCTCTCTCTCTCCCTCACCCTAACCCTAACCCTAGCCGCCGCCGCCCCTCACCCGCGCCGCCGCCGCCGTCCTCCCCCTCCGGTGAGGCCCTCCCTCCTCCCTCCCTCCTCCCTCTCCTCCCTCCGGCGCCCTCCCCCGCGCCGCACGCCTCGGCCCCCGGCCCCAGCCCCGGCCGCCCCGGTCTCGCCCGCGCCCGGCCGGCTCCGCACCCGGCTGGCCCTCGCCCCGCCCCCGCGCCCGGCTGCCAGTGCCCGGCCGCCCCGCCCTCGGCCCGGCCGCCCCTCGCCGCGGCCCGGCCGCCCGCCTCGGCCTCGCGCCGGTGTCCCCCGCCCCCGGCTCGGCCGCCTCGCCCGCTCAGCCCCGCCCCCGGCCGTCCGGCTCGGCCGCTCCCCGACGAGCTCGGCCGCCTCCCGGCGAGCTCGGCCGCCCCGTGCCCCGGCTCAGCCGCCCGCCCCCCCGCGCCCGGCTCGGCCGCCCGCGCCGCCCCTCCCCCGCGCTCGGCCCAACCGCCCCGGCCCCGGCTCGGCCGCCCACGCCCCGACCCCGGCTCGGCCGCCCACGACCCCGCCCGGCTCAACCGCCCCGCCCCGTGCCCCGGCTCGGCCGCTCCCGTCGCGCCCCGGCCCGGTCGCCCCGCCCCCGCGCTCGGCCTCGCCCGACCGTGTCCTCGCTCGCCCGTGCCCGCTTGCCCCGGCGTGCTTGCCCGTTCGTCCCGCCGTGCCTTGCTCGCGTCGCGACGGCCCTCGGCGTGGCCTCGAGCTCGGCCCAGCGTGCCTTCGGCGCGCGGCCTCGAGCTCGGCCAGCGCACGGCCCCGACGCGTGCGCGACTCGTTCGCGGCACGTTAAGTGTGGCTTTGCGTGTGCGCGTGCTCGCGCAGCGTTCTGGTGTAGCTCGTCGTGCTCGCGACGCGACGCATAGCGTCCTGTCGCGCTCGCGACACGATCGTCTACCCCCTAGGCCCCGTCTACCCCCCCCCCCCCCCCCGTATCCTATATGCGCTAATCACGTTGTTTATATTAATAAGATAGGAGTCTCAATTTGGAAATTGGTTACGTTAGTTAAATTGTATAGCTAATCATCTGTCTTATTCAATGTTAATCTACTAAAAATGGTCACGTTTACATTAGTGCATGTAGCTAATTCTTATCATTGAAGCTAAGTAGACCTGGAACACGTAGCATTTAGTTGTTCGTCTACCCGTAGTGCGCCTTGTGCATAAGCCCTAACCCCTGCAAGACCCTTCCCCGTTTCTTTCTAACCATGGAAAATGCAATATCACATGTCATATTCTATGCATGTTTAATCTACTTGTTCTCTTGTATGGTGTACTGTTGGTTTCCTAATTTCAATGGATGGATGAATGTATGTTTGCACTCGCATAGAGAATGATCCGGTTGAAGAGCCCGAAGAACTCGCAGGAGAAGCCCCTGAGCAGCAGTCGGTTGGTGGAGGCAAGTGTCCCTTGACCTATCTCTGTCCTATTCATTCTTTAATTCACCTCCCGCATTACACATTTATACTTAAGGATTGACTAGCTTTGTTATCCATGTCCTTGTTTACCTATTTGGGTTGGATTATTATGGTTTAGCTTTATGCTATTGCTTAACTCTAATCAATGAACATGATGAGATTATCTATGATACGCTGTTTTTCCCTCTCTTATTATGATGTTATACTTGTGGTCTTCAAGGGGGCTCGAGCGGTTTCTCGAGTGCCTCTCCGTAAGGACCTGTTCTTTGGATGACCGCCCGGGAAAATAGTGCAACCATGAGGGTGGAGTGGGACGCCCTTAGCTGAATAATTAGAGGAACCAGGGTGTAGTTCGCTTAGCCGTTGTGCCGTCAATGGGGCTCGGTGTATGCGGCTCGCTCTGCCAAGGTTGATTTGTCCCTTGGGGGGAGGAGTGCGGTACATTTAGGAAACCTAACGGACGGCTACAGCCCCGGGGAGTCTTTGTAAAGGCTACGTAGTGATGCCCTGCTGGGTCACCTTGGTAGTGACCAATGGAGAGTCATGATCTCCGGGCAGAAAGGGAATCACGACTTGTGGGTAAAGTGCACAACCTCTGCAGAGTGTTTGAAAACTGATATATCAGCCGTGCTCGCGGTTATGAGCGGCCAAGGGAGCTCCAATGATTAGTGGTACTTGATCAGAGGCATTTTGGTTTACGGGTGGCAATGAGACTGATGGTTTTGGTTATGTCTATGGTGTTGGTAAGTGGTATTCTTTCCGTTTGGAAAGGGTACATCGGGCTAATAACTTGGGTTAATGTTAAAACCTGGCTTTCTACTAGTAAATAATAATCTGACCAATTAAAAGCAACTGCTTGACTTACCCCCACATAAAGCTAGTCCACTACAGCCAAACAGGATACTTGCTGAGTATGTTGATGTGTACTCACTCTTGCTCTACACACCAAACCCCCCCTCCAGGTTGTCAGCATTGCAACCACTGCTCAGGCGAAGATGAAGCTATGGAAGGAGACTTCCAGGAGTTCCAAGACTACGATAAGTTCTAGGCGTGGGTTAGCGGCAACCCCCCAGTCGGCTGCCTGTGAAGGCCGCGTTTATCTACATTTCATTTTTGCACTTTGATTTATTGTAAGGACTATATGGACGTCTCAGACGTATGATGTAATCGACTATTTCCCTTTTTAATACTATTTTGAGCACTGTGTGATGATGTCCATGTTATGTAACTGCTGTGTACGTGAATAACTGATCCTGGCACGTACATGGTTCGCATTCGGTTTGCCTTCTAAAACCGGGTGTGACATATGTGGTATCAAAGTCGTGCTGACTGTAGGACCGCTAACCTAGAGTAGATTGGTCGTTCTAAGGATTATAGACCTCTGTCCCTGCCTTGACTTTGTTACCTCTTCAAAAGATGGTCATATCGACCAAACCTATGTTCTACTATATATTATACCTTGCTGAAAATTATGTTTTATTCTAATCCTTCATTTATTTATGGTTCATTACTTGCTGGTCATACTAGTTCTGTTCTCACTCTTTTGCTTGCGGTGTCTTTTGTAGATGGCTCGTCTTAGACACACTGCACGAAAGTCTGTCATCCCCTTCTTACCCTCCCGCCTTGCTGAGCGTCCGCTTCGCCGTCCCGTGGCCGGTCAGTCCAGCCACATGGAGAGGCTGCACCACCGCCTGCATGAGGAGTAGGAGCGTCGACGACAGGAGCAGGAGCATCAGGGTTCTTCTTTCTCGCTCCAGCAGGAGATAGAGTCCGTGAGGAGCTGCTCCCCTGTGCTTCCCCTGGAGGCGCCCCCTGCACCACCACTGGGCGCCCCAGCCTCTGGAGTAGCTGCTGGAGGAGACCCAGACGACGGAGGTGGCGACGACAGCCCGAGCCACGACACCGACTCCCCTGCTGACCATGAGCCGGAAGGATGGGTTGCTCGACTCATCACTCGCGACGCTGCTCGCGGGTGTCACTTCCATGATGCGCTCGACACCCTACTACGATGGGCACTTAACCGGCGTACTTGGTCCATCGAGTACCGCTGTGTGGTCTACCAGCTTAGTCGCGGGGTCTACCCGGACCGCTGGGAGGCGACCTGCTTGGTGCGCCGTCCGGAGAACAGTCTCTAGGGTGCAGAGGCCTGCTCAGAGCACTATTCTATCTCTGAGCGGGACTCAGCTGAGGCAGCCATTCAGGATGCTGCACGGCGTGCACTTTCGCACTACTGCTTGGTTCTCGGTGGGGTAGCTGATGGTCTCGACCTGAATTATTACCCCCGCCGTCCATCTGGCAGCATAGGAGGCGTGATTGTTTCACCTGCTGGTGAGGACAATCCTAGGTTGAGCAGCACAGTCAACCTAGCCGCCGTGCTAAACATGGAGCTGGACCATACGCTAGACGAGTTGAGTAGGGCTCGTGCTGAGATCGCCCTGCTGCGGGCTGAGCGCGCAGAACGTCGTCACCTGGATGATGGTTCCCCCGCTCCCGTTGGGACTCAGCACCCGTACCGCTCACCTCGGCGTGGACGCCAGTCTTATGGCAATCCCGACTGCAGGACCAAGATAAATCTAGAACCATAGATCGTTAGAGTTGGATCTTGTAATTAATACACAATATATATACATAGAAGTTACAGTCTTAGCGTTAGTCTCGGTCTTTGTTAGTCTTAGTTAGACAGGGTAGTTTGCTATATCCTGTGCATTTATTTTTGTCATGATGAACTATGTTTGGTTTGGATCTTTGTAATGACTATCACCAGAGTGTGGGTACCCCCTGCATTATGGTTTACCTGTTATATGTTAATGGAGTTAGTTATATAGTTGGGAAACCCTTTATTCCACTTTCATCTTTATCTGAGAAGTTGTGTGGTCTGTGTTGGAGATCAGTGAAGATGCTCATCTGTTCAGTGCTGTTGAAGAATTCTATACTCTTTTCTTATGCTGCAAGATTTGCAAGATCAGTTCTGATGTGTGGTTGCATTTTGTAGATGTCAGAGAACAGGCGCAGAGGAGGAAGGCGTGCTCAGCAGGAGCGAGCCGCTCCGCAGGATGAGGTGCCCCAGCAGCAGCACCTGCCGCCCCCGCCCCCGATGTCCATCGAGCAGATGTTTCTGATGCAGACTCAAGCAGTTCAAGCCATCGGTCAGACTCTGGCCGCCATTCAGCAGCAGCAGCAGCAACAGCAGCAGGCTCCACCTCAGCCTCAGATGCCTCAGATGCCCAGAGACAAGCGTGCTGAATTCATGAGAGGTCATCCACCAACATTTGCTCATTCTTTTGACCCCATGGATGCTGAAGATTGGCTGCGCACTGTGGAGCGGGAGTTGCATACCGCTCAGTGCGATGACAGAGAGAAAGTTCTGTATGGTCCCCGTCTGTTGAGAGGAGCAGCCCAGTCATGGTGGGAGTCTTATCTCGCCACCCATGCCAACCCCGACGCCATCACTTGGGAAGAGTTCAGAGGTAGCTTTCGTCAGTACCATGTGCCTGCAGGTCTGATGACAGTGAAGAAGGAGGAGTTCATGGCCCTTAAGCAAGGGTCATCATCTGTCAGTGAGTATCGAGACAGGTTTCTGCAGTTGTCCCACTATGCTCCTGAAGATGTCAACACCGATGCCAAGCGACAATACCGTTTCTTGAGAGGCTTGGTTGACCCTCTGCACTATCAGCTGATGAATCACACCTTCCCGACATTCCAGCACCTGATTGACAGAGCAATCATGATAGAAAGAAAGCGTAAGCAGATGGAGGATCGTAAGCGCAAGATCAGTGGACCCCAGCCTGGAAGCAGCAGCCACCCTCGTTTCTCAAGCAACCAACCTCAGCAGTTCAGGCAGAACCAGCGTCCACCTCAGCAGCATCAGCAGTTCCAAAGACAGTACCCTCAGCACCAGTATCAGAACCGTCAGAGCAATCAGTCAGGAGGTCAGTTTCAGAGGCAGAATCAGCAGGCACCTCGTCTTCCTGCCCCAGCAAGCCAGCAGAACAATCAGGCAGCCCTAGCTCAGGTTGGAAACAGGGCATGTTTCCACTATGGAGAGCAAGGCCATTGGGTGATGCAATGTTCGAAGAAGGCAGCCCAGCAGCAGTCAGGCCCCAATGCCCCAGCAAAGCAGAACGTGTCTCAGCCTGGAGCAGGCAATCGCCCTCAGCCGCGCTACAATCATGGAAGACTGAACCACTTGGAGGCTGAAGCAGTTCAGGAGACCCCCGGCATGATAGTAGGTATGTTTCCAGTCGACTCCCATATTGCAGAAGTGTTATTTGATACTGGAGCAACGCATTCTTTCATTACTGCATCATGGGTAGAAGCACATAATCTTCCAATTACTACCATGTCAACCCCCATTCAAATTGACTCAGCCGGTGGTAAAATTCGAGCCGACAGCATTTGTTTGAATGTAAGTGTGGAAATAAGGGGGATAGCGTTTCCCGCTAACCTTATAGTAATGGGTACTCAGGGAATAGATGTCATCCTAGGGATGAATTGGCTAGATAAGTATCAGGCAGTTATTAGTTGTGATAAAAGGACAATCAAGTTGGTGTCCCCACTAGGAGAGGAAGTGGTGACCGAGTTAGTCCCGCCTAAGCCGAAGAGAGGAAGTTGTTATCAGATGGCTGTTGATAGCAGTGAAGCAGACCCAATTGAGAGTATCAAGGTTGTGTCTGAATTTCCAGATGTGTTTCCAAAGGATTTACCGGGTATGCCACCAGAGCGGAAAGTTGAGTTTGCCATAGAGCTTCTTCCTGGAACCGCCCCTATCTTTAAGAGAGCTTACAAAATATCCGGACCAGAATTGGTTGAGCTTAAGGAGCAGATTGATGAGCTGTCAGAGAAAGGTTACATCCGGCCAAGCACCTCGCCTTGGGCCGCCCCTGTCTTGTTCGTGGAGAAGAAAGATGGCACCAAAAGGATGTGTATCGATTATCGAGCTTTGAATGAAGTCACGATCAAGAACAAATACCCTTTGCCCAGAATAGAAGATCTGTTCGACCAGTTGAGAGGAGCCAGTGTGTTCTCCAAGATTGATCTGAGCTCAGGTTATCATCAGCTCAGGATTCGACCTTCGGACATTCCGAAGACGGCATTCATTACCAAGTATGGGTTATATGAGTTCACAGTGATGTCTTTTGGTTTGACCAATGCACCAGCGTTCTTCATGAACTTGATGAACAGTGTATTCATGGATTACCTTGATAATTTTGTGGTGGTATTCATTGATGACATTCTGGTTTATTCTCAAAGCGAGGAAGAACATGCAGATCATTTGAGGATGGTATTGCAGAGATTGCGAGAGCACCAGTTGTATGCAAAGTTGAGCAAGTGCGAGTTCTGGATCAGTAAAGTCCTGTTCTTGGGTCACATAATCAACAAAGAAGGATTGGTTGTGGATCCGAAGAAAGTGGCAGACATTCTGAATTGGAAAGCGCCAACGGATGCTCGAGGAATCAAGAGCTTCATTGGAATGGCCGGATATTATCGGTGATTCATTGAAGGGTTTTCGAAGATTGCGAAACCAATGACAGTGTTGCTAGGCAACAAGGTTGAGTTCAAGTGGACCCAGAAATGTCAAGAGGCCTTTGAAGCGCTGAAAGAGAAGTTGACAACAGCGCCTGTCCTAGTCTTGCCTGATGTGCACAAGCCCTTCTCTGTGTACTGTGATGCTTGTTACACAGGTTTGGGATGCGTATTGATGCAAGAGGGAAGAGTTGTGGCTTACTCGTCCCGACAGCTGAAGGTTCATGAGCAGAATTACCCAATCCATGACCTAGAGTTGGCAGCAGTGGTTCACGCACTGAAGACATGGAGGCACTACCTATATGGACAGAAATGCGATGTTTACACAGACCACAAGAGTCTGAAGTACATATTCACTCAGTCAGAGTTGAATATGAGGCAACGAAGATGGTTAGAGCTGATCAAAGACTATGAGTTGGAGATTCATTACCATTCAGGCAAAGCAAACGTAGTGGCCGATGCTTTGAGCAGGGAGAGTCAAGTCAATCTGATGGTCGCTCGTCCGATGCCTTACGAGTTGGCCAAGGAGTTTGCCAGGTTGAGTCTCGGGTTTCTGAACAATTCGCGAGGAGTTACAGTTGAGTTGGAACCTACCCTAGAGCGGGAGATCAAAGAAGCGCAGAGGAACAATGAGAAGATCAGTGAGATCCGGCGACTGATTCTAGAAGGCAAAGGCAAAGATTTTCGAGAAGATGCAGAAGGCGTGATATGGTTCAAAGACCGCTTGTGTGTTCCCAATGTCCAATCAATTCGGGAGTTGATTCTCAAGGAAGCTCATGAGACTGCTTATTCGATTCACCCTGGTAGTGAGAAGATGTATCAGGATCTGAAGAAGAAATTCTGGTGGTACGGAATGAAGAGGGAAATCGCAGAGTATGTGGCTATGTGTGATAGTTGTCGACAGATCAAGGCAGAGCACCAAAGACCAGCTGGATTGTTGCAACCGTTGCAAATTCCTCAGTGGAAATGGGATGAAATCGGTATGGATTTCATAGTCGGATTGCCTCGCACTCGAGCCGGCTACGATTCCATTTGGGTAGTAGTGGACCGTTTGACCAAGTCAGCCCACTTCATACCTGTCAAGACCAACTACAGCAGTGCAGTGTTGGCAGAATTGTATATGTCTCGGATTGTTTGCCTTCATGGTGTGCCAAAGAAGATAGTGTCAGACCGAGGAACGCAGTTTACCTCTCATTTCTGGCAGCAGTTGCATGAGGCCTTGGGTACACATCTGAATTTCAGTTCAGCTTATCATCCGCAGACAGATGGCCAGACCGAAAGGACCAACCAAATTCTCGAAGATATGTTGAGAGCCTGTGCGTTGCAAGATCAGTCCGGATGGGATAAGCGATTGCCTTATGCAGAGTTTTCCTATAACAACACTTACCAGGCCAGTTTGAAGATGTCACCATTTCAAGCGCTCTATGGAAGGAGTTGTAGAACTCCGTTGCAATGGGATCAGCCTGGGGAAAAGCAAGTGTTCGGGCCAGACATTTTGCTTGAAGCCGAAGAGAACATCAAGATGGTTCGAGAGAACCTGAAGATAGCGCAATCAAGGCAGCGAAGCTATGCAGACACAAGAAGAAGAGAGCTGAGTTTCGAAGTCGGAGACTTCGTCTATCTAAAAGTGTCACCGATCAGAGGAGTCAGAAGATTCGGAGTCAAAGGCAAGCTAGCACCCCGCTATATTGGTCCGTACCAAATTCTCTCAAGGCGTGGAGAAGTGGCCTATCAGCTCAGTTTGCCAGAGAATTTGTCTGCTGTGCATGATGTTTTTCATGTGTCTCAGTTGAAGAAGTGCTTGCGTGTGCCAGAAGAGCAGTTGCCAGTGGAAGGTCTTGAAGTCCAGGAGGACTTGACCTACGTTGAGAAGCCAGCGCAAATCCTTGAGGTTGCAGACAGAGTCACCCGAAGGAAGACCATCAGAATGTGCAAAGTCAGGTGGAATCACCATTCAGAGGAAGAAGCAACCTGGGAGCGTGAAGATGATCTGTTGGCTAAATACCCAGAGCTCTTTGCTAGCCAACCCTGAATCTCGAGGGCGAGATTCTTTTAAGGGGGATAGGTTTGTAACGCCCTGAATTTGGGGGTAGAATTTTTTCTTCTTTTCTCTCACCAAATTCAGGCGTTACCCTTTTCTTTTCCCTTTTCCCCTCGCTAAACCTTGATCTTTTCCAAAGTCATAGCGGGTTTTGGCTTTAGACCTCGTGTAAAGCAAAACCTTAAAATACTTTATTTTGTGTGATGCACCATGCCGAACCATGCATACTTTTGATTGATTAAATATGTGAATGCTTTCATCTAGAGGAAAATAGATTTTAGAAAAAAGGAAAACCTTTTTCTCCTCCCCTCCCCCCCCTCCTTCCCCATTTCGGCCCAGCCGACCCTCCCCCTCCCCCGCCGTGGGCCGGCCTGGCGGCCCAGCCGCGCGCCCCCCTCCCCCTTTGGGCCTAGTCGGCCCAACCGCCCCTCCTTTTTTTCTCTCTCTTTTTCCAAAAATCCCCTCCCTCTCTCTCTCTCTCTCTCCCTCACCCTAACCCTAACCCTAGCCGCCGCCGCCCCTCACCCGCGCCGCCGCCGCCCCTCCCCGGCGCCGCCACCGCCGTCCTCCCCCTCCTGTGAGGCCCTCCCTCCTCCCTCCCTCCTCCCTCTCCTCCCTCCGGCGCCCTCCCCCGCGCCCCGCGCTGCCCGCCTCGGCCCCCGGCCCCGGCCTCGGCCGCCCCAGCCTCGCCCGCGCCCGCCCGGCCCTCGCCCCGCCCCCACGCCCGGCTGCCAGCGCCCGGCCACCCCGCGTCGCCCCGCCCTCGGCCTGGCCGCCCCTCGCCGTGGCCCGGCCGCCCGCCTCGGCCTCACGCCGGCGTCCCCCGCCCCCGGCTCGACCGCCTCGCCAGCTCAGCCCCGCCCCCGGCCGTCCGGCTTGGCCGCTCCCCGGCGAGCTCGGCCGCCTCCCGGCGAGCTCGGCCGCCCCGTGCCCCGGCTCGGTCGCCCGCCCCCCCCCCCCCCCCCCCCCCCCCGCGCCCGGCTCGGCCGCCCGCGCCGCCCCTCCCCCTCGCTCGGCCCAACCGCCCCGGCCCCGGCTCGACCGCCTCGGCTCGGCCGCCCGCGCCCCGACCCCGGCTCGGCCGCCCGCGACCCCGCCCGGCTCAACTGCCCCGCCCCATGCCCCGGCTCGGCCGCTCCCGTCGTGCCCCGGCCCGGTCACCCCGCCCCCGCGCCCGGCCTCGCCCGACCGTGTCCTCGCTCGCCCGTGCCCGCTTGCCCCGGCGTGCTTGCCCGTTCGTCCCGCCGTGCCTTGCTCGCGTCGCGACGGCCCTCGGCGTGGCCTCAAGCTCGGCCCAGCGTGCCTTCGGTGCGCGGCCTCGAGCTCGGCCAGCGCACGGCCCCGACGCGTGCGCGACTCGTTCGCGGCACGTTAAGTGTGGCTTTGCGTGTGCGCGTGCTCGCGCAGCGTTCTAGTGTAGCTCGTCGTGCTCGCGACGCGACGCATAGCGCCCTGTTGCGCTCGCGACACGATCGTCTACCCCCTAGCCCCCGTCTACCCCCCCCCCCCCGTATCCTATATGCGCTAATCATGTTGTTTATATTAATAAGATAGGAGTCTCAATTTGGAAATTGGTTACGTTAGTTAAATTGTATAGCTAATCGTCTGTCTTATTCAATGTTAATCTACTAAAAATGGTCACGTTTACATTAGTGCATGTAGCTAATTCTTATCATTGAAGCTAAGTAGACCTGGAACACGTAGCATTTAGTTGTTCATCTACCCGTAGTGTGCCTTGTGCATAAGCCCTAACCCCTGCAAGACCCTTCCCCATTTCTTTCTAACCATGGAAAATGCAATATCACATGTCATATTCTATGCATGTTTAATCTACTTGTTCTCTTGTATGGTGTACTGTTGGTTTCCTAATTTCAATGGATGGATGAATGTATGTTTGCACTCGCATAGAGAACGATCCGGTTGAAGAGCCCGAAGAACTCGCAGGAGAAGCCCCTGAGCAGCAGTCGGTTGGTGGAGGCAAGTGTCCCTTGACCTATCTCTGTCCTATTCATTCTTTAATTCACCTCCCGCATTACACATTTATACTTAATGATTGACTAGCTTTGTTATCCATGTCCTTGTTTACCTATTTGGGTTGGATTATTATGGTTTAGCTTTATGCTATTGCTTAACTCTAATCAATGAACATGATGAGATTATCTATGATACGCTGTTTTCCCCTCTCTTATTATGATGTTATACTTGTGGTCTTCAAGGGGGCTCGAGCGGTTTCTCGAGTGCCTCTCCGTAAGGACCTGTTCTTTGGATGACCGCCCGGGAAAACAGTGCAACCATGAGGGTGGAGTGGGACGCCCTTAGCTGAATAATTAGAGGAACCGGGGTGTAGTTCGCTTAGCCGTTGTGCCGTCAATGGGGCTCGGTGTATGCGGCTCGCTCTGCCAAGGTTGATTTGTCCCTTGGGGAGGAGTGCGGTACATTTAGGAAACCTAACGGGCGGCTACAGCCCCGAGGAGTCTTTGTAAAGGCTACGTAGTGATGCCCTGCTGGGTCACCTTGGTAGTGACCAATGGAGAGTCATGATCTCCGGGCAGAAAGGGAATCACGGCTTGTGGGTAAAGTGCACAACCTCTGCAGAGTGTTTGAAAACTGATATATCAGCCGTGCTCGCGGTTATGAGCGGCCAAGGGAGCTCCAATGATTAGTGGTACTTGATTAGAGGCATTTTGGTTTACGGGTGGCAATGAGACTGATGGTTTTGGTTATGTCTATGGTGTTGGTAAGTGGTATTCTTTCCGTTTGGAAAGGGTACATTGGGCTAATAACTTGGGTTAATGTTAAAACCTGGCTTTCTACTAGTAAATAATAATCTGACCAATTAAAAGCAACTGCTTGACTTACCCCCACATAAAGCTAGTCCACTACAGCCAAACAGGATACTTGCTGAGTATGTTGATGTGTACTCACTCTTGCTCTACACACCAAACCCCCCTCCAGGTTGTCAGCATTGCTACCACTGCTCAGGCGAAGATGAAGCTGTGGAAGGAGACTTCCAGGAGTTCCAAGACTACGATGAGTTCTAGGCGTGGGTTAGCGGCAACCCCCCAGTCGGCTGCCTGTGAAGGCCGCGTTTATCTACGTTTCGTTTTCGCACTTTGATTTATTGTAAGGACTATATGAACGTCTCAGACGTATGATGTAATCGACTATTTCCCTTTTTAATACTATTTTGAGCACTGTGTGATGATGTCCATGTTATGTAACTGCTGTGTACGTGAATAACTGATCCTGGCACGTACATGGTTCGCATTCGGTTTGCCTTCTAAAACCGGGTGTGACAGGTCCAAGCGGCGGTGATAGAGTGCGCGGCATAGGCTAGCAGGTGGGGCCGACTTAGCAGTAGAGGCTGTGTGCGAGGTGGATTCACGGTTGGGCCGCGTGGAGTGTAGGGTAGTGGGCCGAATAGGGCGTTTTCGGCCTAGTTAGGTTCTTTTCCCATTTTCTTTTGTTTTTATTTTATGTTTTCTTTTATTTACAATTCTTTTGAATCCAAATTTTGAATGCAATTTCAAGTGCAAATTTAAACTCATTTGAACTATGCATATTGGTCATACCAAATTATGAGGATGTTATTTAATTATAATATTATTTTATATTGGATATTATTTCCTTCTTTCCTATAATCTTATTCTCATTATTATTTTATTTTTGTTGATATTATTATTGTTTTAAATGCACAAACAAAAATCCAATTCTATGCAATGGTTTAGTTTTTTCTTAGTGGAGTTTTACTCATTTTTAGACATGAGTAGCCACATGTAATGATAAATGGAGATACACACATATTCAAAGGAAACAATTCCTCCTTTTATTTTTATTTACAATTTGGGTATTACAAATCCTATCCCCCTTAAAAAGAATCTCATCCTCGAGATTTAGGAAGGACTACGGAAAAGATGGGGAAAATCTATAACGAGCTCTTCTTTTCTCTCCCAAGTAGCTTCATCTTCACCATGGTGACTCCATTGTACCTTGCACATCTTAATCACCTTATTTCTTGTAACTCGAGTCAAAGTGTCCAGAATCTTGATAGGGTACTCCGCATAAGTCAGGTCATCTTGAACACTAAGGTCCTTCATTGGTAGCTGCTGCTCAGGTACCCTGAGGCACTTCTTTAGCTGAGACACATGAAATACATCATGTACATCTGACAGATGATCGGGTAACTCCAGTTGATATGCAACTTCTCCCACTCGCTTTAAGATCAAGAAAGGTCCAATGAAGCGAGGGGACAACTTTCCTTTAACTTTAAATCTCCTCATACCCTAGATCGGTGACACCTTCAGATACACGTGATCACCCTCCTTAAACTCCAGTAGTCTTCTCCTATTATGAGCATAGCTCTTTTGCCTTGATTGTGCAATTCTCAAATTTTCTCTTATCATTCGCACTTGTTCCTCTGCCTCTTGTATAAGTTCAGGCCCAAAGAACTGTCTTTCTCCAGTTTGATCCCAATATAGAGGAGTCCTGCATTTTCTGCCATATAGAGCCTCAAACGGTGACATCTTCAAACTGGCCTGGTAGCTATTATTGTATGAGAACTCTGCATATGGTAAGCTCTTATCCAAACTTCCACCATGTTTAAGAGCACAAGCTCTTAACATATCCTCTAGTACTTGATTTGTCCTCTCTGTCTGCCCATCAGTCTGAGGATGGTAGGCTGAACTAAAATTCAACTTTGTATCCAAGCTCTCATGTAACTTCTTCCAAAACCGAGAAGTAAACTATGATCCTCAATCCAACACGATCTTCTTAGGCACTCCATGTAGACAAACTATCCGAGTCATATACAATTCTACTAGCTTGGCTCCCATGTAATTAGTCCTGACCGATATGAAATGAGCCACTTTTGTTAATCTGTCCACAATCACCCAAATAGAGTCATATCCAGCAGGGGTGCAGGGTAGTCCAACAATGAAATCCATACCAATTTCTTCCCATTTCCACTCGGGATTCTTAAGAGGGTGCAATAGTCCAGCTGGTCTTTGATGTTCGGCCTTGACTCTTTGACACACATCACACTTAGCCACATGTGCAACAACATCTCTTTTCAATCCATACCACCAATACTTCTGCTTCAAATCCTGATACATCTTAGTGCTACCAGGGTGGATAGAGTAATCAGAATCATGGGCTTCTTTCAATATAGTCTCACGAAGGCTATCAATCTCCAGAACACATATCCGATCATTGAACCATATAGTACCTTGCTCATCCTCCGTGAATTCTGGACCTCTACCTTCAGTAATAAGATCCTTAATCTCTTGAATTTTTGCATCACCCACTTGACCTTTACGAATTTCTTGCTCCAAGGTAGGTTCCAATTCGATGGTGACTCCTTCAGTGTGTGTAACAATTCCCAGATTGAGCCTCTCAAAATCTTTTGCTAATTCATCGGGTAGCTGGACAACAATAGCGGAGTGAACGTGCTCCTTTCAACTCAAGGCATCTGCAACCAAATTCGCCTTGCCTGGGTGATAGTGAATCTCCAAATCATAATCCTTAATAAGCTCCAACCAATTGCGTTGCCTAAGGTTGAGATCCTTCTGAGTGAATATATACTTCAAACTCTTATGATCCGTGTACACTTGGCACTTGGTTCCGATAAGGTAATGCCTCCAAATCTTGAGCGCATGCACAACGGCTGCCAGCTCCAAGTCATGACTGGGGTAGTTCAATTCATGTTTCCGGAACTGACGAGACGCATAGGCGATCACATGTCCTTCTTTCATGAGCACACATCCTAATCCTTGGCCACATGCATCACAATAAATGTCAAATCCTTTCTGCAGATCTGACATAACCAACACTGGTGGAGATATCAATCTCTTCTTTAATTGATCAAAGCTTTCTTGACATTTCTCATCCCACTTAAATTCTCTCCCTTTCTCCAGAAGCGAGGTCATTGGCTTAGCAATCTTAGAAAATCCTTCAATAAATCTCCGATAATATCCTACAAGTCCCAAGAAACTCCGAATTTTAGTGACGGTAGTGGGCACGCTCCATTCCATTATCTTCTTCACTTTAGCAGGATCCACTGCTATTCCTCCGTTAGAAATAATATGTCCCAGGAATGGCACCTTGTCAATCTAGAACTCGCATTTGCTAAACTTAGCGTAGAGTTGGTTATCTCGTAGCTTCCATAGCACCAACCTTAGATGTTCTTCATGATCACTTTCACTCCTAGAATAGATAAGAATATCGTCGATGAACACCATGACGAATCTGTCCAGATATTCCATAAACACCTTATTCATCAAATTCATAAAATAAGCTGGTGCATTGGTTAATCCAAATGACATAACAGTGAACTCATATAATCCATATCGGGTCAAGAAAGCCGTCTTGGGAATATCCCTGGTCTAATCTTCATTTGATGGTAACCCGATCGGAGATCAATCTTTGAAAATACCCTAGCACCTCTCATCTGATCAAATAAATCCTCAATATGGGGTAACAGATACTTGTTCTTCACAGTAACATCATTAAGAGATCTATAATCCACACACATCCATTGTGATCCATCCTTCTTCTGTACAAACAGAACCGACGCCCCCAAGGTGAGGAACTCGGACAAATGTACCCAGCCTCTTGTAACTCCGTTAATTGCTTCTTAAGCTCCTTTAAATCTTCTACAGACATCCTGTATGGTCTCTTAGAAATAGGGGCAGTTCCAGGTAGAAGAACAATCACAAACTCAACTTCCCTATCTGGTGGCATCCCTGGTAATTCCTCTGGAAAGACATCCGGAAAATCTCTAACCACACGGATGTTGTCACCAACAAACTCCTCAGCTATAAAGTATATCGCCCGTTTGGAAGAGGTGGTTACGTAATTTGAACTTGAAACGTTTCTCCTTTAGGGCTAGTGAGTTCTATAGTACCTCTACCACATGCTATAATGGCCTTTGCCTTCCTTAACCATGACATACCAAGAATCAGATCTATACTGCTGGCATCTAATATTATAGCTATAGCTCCAAATTCTCTTCCCATAATGGTTAATGTCAATCTACGTGTCATTTGATTTGCCTCAATAGGCCCTTTAGGTGTGATTACTATCATTGGTTTTCTCATATTTAGCAGTGGTATCTCATTTGTGTTGGCATATCGAGCAGACATGAATGAATGTGTAGCACCAGAATCAAATAGTATTGTTGCAGGAATTGCATTAATGTAAAACATACCAAGTACAATGTCAGCACCATCGGGAGTAGCATCAACGCTGACTTGATTATCCCTGGCTATAGAATATCCCTTGCCAGGAGTCTGTTGCTTGTTCTTAGCTGGTGTACCGGAATTCCCCATCAGACAAGCATTAGCATAGTGCCCAATCTGACTGCACTTGAAGCATGTAGGGCTGGTCTTTTGTCCTGCAGACCTCGTCGGGGTGCCAGTGGGAGTAGCCTGACGAGTAGGAGGTGTCCGTGGAGACCCCTGTGGAGCGTACTGAGCTGGTGTGGTCCTCCTCCAGGACGAGTAGGTGTACACTGTGGCAAAACGTAGCGAGGATGAACACTGCTGCTACCCTGCCCCTGTGAGATAGCCTTCCTCTTCAAGTCTCCCAGTTGAACACGCTTGTGTTCAATAGCAAGAGCCTTATCCAGCAGCCTCTGAAATGATGGAAATGTGTGTGCAACCAGTGCATACTGTAGGGGTCCATTTAGTCCTTCAATAAAGTGCTCCTGCTTTCTCTCATCCTCAGCAACTTCATCTTGAGCATATCTCGACAGCTGAATGAATTTATCTCTGTACTCACTGACAGACATGTTGCCTTGCTTCAAAGACAGAAACTCCTTCTTCTTGATCTTCATCAATCCAGCTAGAATGTGGTAGTTTCTGAACTGTGCACTGAACTCTGCCCAGGTAATAGTATCAACAGCATCATGGGCAGCAGTATAAGAATCCCACCAGTCAACAGCAGGACCTGTCAGACGACCAGAGGCATAAAGAACTTTCTCCCGGTCTGAGCATTGGGCGATGTTGAGCATCTTCTCAATTGACTTCAACCAATCATCTGCATCAAGTGGATCTGGTGAACTGGCGAAGGTCAGTGGCTTATGGCTCATAAATTCCCGATGCTTATCACGAGGTGGAACTGGTGGTGGTGGTGGAGGCAATGTCACTTGTTGTTGTTGCTGCTGTTGCACCCTTCTTTCCTGGCGTATCTCCTCTCGCTCCTGGCGCAATTCCTGGCGTATCTCTTCTCTTTCCTGGCGCATCTCCTGGCGTTCTTGCTGCATCTGAGCGTGCATATCTGCCATAGTGTCTGCCATTTGTTGCATCATCCTCATCTGAGCTGCAATCAGTGGGTCAACTCCGCCTGGTGGAGGATTAGGAGGATTCATTTCTGCTGGTTGTGGCTGGGGTTGTCTATATATCCACCGGGTGTGTCGATTAGGAGGCAAATCAATTCCACCACCCCGCCTGGTATTGACCATCTGAGTTAGATACATATGGTAAGAGAATAGTAGACAAGGTAGTAATTACGAATCATGTTACTTTGGCGGATTTATTAGCTAAGCAGTTTAATGTTTTATCTACCATAGCTAATTCATTACCTTATAGTGGTACATACTAAGATGTCCATATATAATATTTCAATCAATCAAAGAAGAAAATCAAACATTTATCATCAGAACAATCAAACAACTTTTTTTTTAAAATAGAGAAAATAGTTTTTTTTGTCTTAGGCCTCCTATCTCTTAAAAATGTCATAGGGGTAGGATTCCAAGGTGTGAAATCTATCTTGTCTTAGAGTAGAAAAGGTAAGGATGATCAGAGTAGAACAGTAGAAGGTGAGACAGGATCAAGATAAGTATAGAAAGAATCAGAGTGAGATAAGTAGGTAAGAGTTTTGTCCATTTCTATCTAGGTTTCGTCCTACAGTCAACATTTGCTCTGATACCACTTCTGTCACACCCGGGCTTTAAGGAACAAAGCCGGGTGCATCTCATATATGCGCCAAGAAGACAACATATGTAATAACAGAGTGTATAGAGATAAATGTCACAATAAAATCAGAGTACTTATTACATAGCGGAAGTCTTACAAAATAAAAGATGAATATAGCAGGAACTAAAATCTATCCTTGGTGCTAGAAAGCTGACTGAGAGACGCCATCTAGATCAAGTCGAAAGCCTCAGTGTTAGGCGGCTCCTCTTCGACCACCTGTTCTTCTCCTGTGGGGGGGTGTGAGACAGCAAGAGTGAGCTCACACATGTTCATCGCTCAACAAGTTTTGGGGAATAATGTGGCATGAACTCACCAAAGGTGGGAGTTCATGAAGTGTAAGGCTGATCAATGAAATAAAGGTTGAAGCTGAGCATTGCTTTTATATGTTGGTCAAAATTTTATTAGCAGTTACTAAGTGTAAGTAAATACCAAACCATAGAAATAGTAAGTGAAAGTAATAATAAAATAATCGCAAATGCAATGATATGACAAATTAAGTTTAAGTTCCATAAATTAATCATGTGAGTGTCCGAGCCGCTCATGACCGTGAGCACGGCTTGTATACCAGTTTTACACTCTGCAGAGGTTGCACATCTTTACCCATAAGTCGTGTTACCCATTTGCCACGGAGTTGATCAAACCCCATACACCTCTACCAAGGAAGCGAGGCAGGGTACCACTACGAGGCCTTTACAAAGTTCCACTAGCTTCAGAAAACCCGCTACAGTTTATAGGAAGTCCAGTGCAGGAATCTCTCGCCTGACCGCCATCACAGCAAAATCAACCCAAGGACCTCCCTACACTGACCACTCCCCTACTGCCCTTGCCCCTTTCGGGTAAGGTAGTCATCCACTAGCTTTCCTAGTTAATCAGCCAAGGGCATCCCATTAAACCCTTGTGGTAGCACTGTTTTCCCGGGTGGTTCTCCATGTTCCCATTAACATAATGATCTTATCATGAACAGTAAAGAATAAACAGATAATAAAGAGTGTAATCATGAGTAATAAATATCTCTATACTCAAATCCACATAAAGCAATAACATGTACTACCCAAAAATTTAGTAGTAAAACCGGTGGTGAAACAAGGTATAAAGATAGTCAAATCTAGGGTATCCTATTGGGTCCCCGCAAAATTAACCTATGTAGATCATTATGAATAATAAGAACATGAATGGGTAAAAGGAAGTGATCAAGGGCACAACTTGCCTTCAATGAGCTCCTGCTCAGCAGTCTCTACCAGCTGAACCTCGGAATCCTCTGTAGCTTGCTCGTCTACTCGCATCAATGCAATACATACATAGTATAGCACAAATTAACATCACACCAAACATGGAATTAAAATACACAATAATAATCTAGACATTAAAATAAGATCATAGGAACTGGAATTATTAATTTTGGAGTTGTAGATTTTAAGTTATGAATTTTCTAATGTTTTATGTATTTAATACAAGATTAAGTGATAGATAAATTTTTAAATTGTCTTTCATGTCAAAACAGAGGAACTAATGGCTAGACAATAATATTACAAAAATTTAGGAACTGGAATGGACCCATTTGGAGTTCATATGCATTTTCTACAAATTAAACAAGTTTCTGCAATTAAATTTGTACTAAAAACTATTTTCTAAATAGTTTTCCTGGTTTTATCAACTATCAGGACTGGGTGCACTATTACAGGGAAAGGTAGGGGCTAGCTTATAAGATTTCTCCAGACTCAGAATCTTCCAGTACGGATTGCGGGTCGGTTCCCTAAAAATAGAGGGGCTTTTATGCAAAACGGGTACGACGAAGTGGTATCAAGGGTTTCTGACAGCCAGATCAGAATCCAACGGTTGTGATTAAAACCTATCCCTTGAACCCTCGCGCTCATCCCTGACCATCGGATCCGAGATCCGCGGCCCAGATCCAATCGCGCTCACAACTCCTCTGAACCACCCGATATACTCTAACGGTCCTGATTTAACGCACCGAAGCGGTACACCGCTTCTAATCCTAGTCGTTCCTGTCCAAATCAACGGCGCACGCGGATCTACCTCACTCAAAACCCTCGCCGGCGACGAGAACCCACCAAATTCCCCCTCACGGTGGCGCCATTACTGGACCCAGGGAGACCGGCCACCCCGGCACAAGGCTTTAATTCAAAGGGCGCAACACGACGCGAGAGTAAAAGTGAATCGATGGAGGGAGTCCTTACCACAGATGGTGGCGCAGAGACCCACGCCCACGGCGATGCGCGGCGCGGCACACCCTACAGACCATGGTGAGAAATTCCGAGCACCTCCATTGATCCCACGCCCGCCCGCTTGCACAGATACGATCCGAGAACGACTACGGAGACTACCGGACTCAAGGCGTAGCTCAGGTGATAGCGCACGGCTGTTGACGGTGAAGGCGTTTTCCCTCTGCGGTAATGGCGCACAAGGAAGCCTCAACACGCTTCGAATTCACCAGTCTGGACGAATTAGCTGGTCAAGGAAGGGCTACGAGGGATAGGAGGAACCGGTCCAAGGTCTACTACTTTATAGTCACGGAGAAACGGTCCATGGCGCCCGCAACGAACTCCACGATTGGCGCAGACGCTCCGAGCTCCGCGGAAGCCGCGGCCGAGAAGGAGACCGGCCACTTGATGCCTAGTTACAGGGCCCCGCAAATCGGTGAGTCCACGCGCCAGACTCGCGGTCCTCGTGCAGTTGGCTTAGCCCGCACAGATTTCGGCGGCCGTTGGCGCGGCCGGTGAGCATGCAGCGTTGAATGGGGCGGTCTCGGTTCAACAAAACAAGAGGACGACCGATCTGATCCGTGGGGTCCAAGCGGCGGTGATAGAGTGCGCGGCATAGGCTGGCGGGTGGGGCCGACTTGGCAGTAGAGGCTGTGTGCGAGGTGGATTCATGGTTGGGCCGTGTGGAGTGCAGGGTACTGGGCCGAATAGGGCGTTTTCGGCCCAGTTAGGTTCTTTTCCCATTTTCTTTTGTTTTTATTTTCTGTTTTCTTTTATTTACAATTCTTTTGAATCCAAATTTTGAATGCAATTTCAAGTGCAAATTTAAACTCATTTGAACTATGCATATTGGTCATACCAAATTATGAGGATGTTATTTAATTATAGTATTATTTTATATTGGATATTATTTCCTTCTTTCCTCTAATCTTCTTCTCATTATTATTTTATTTTTGTTCATATTATTATTGTTTTAAATGCACAAAAAAATCCAATATTATGCAATGGTTTATTTTTTCTTAGTGGAGTTTTACTCATTTTTAGACATGAGTAGCCATATGTAATGATAAATGGAGATACACACATATTCAAAGGAAATAATTCCTCCTTTTATTTTCCTTTACGATTTGGGTATTACAATTATATCCCTTGCAATGATCCAAGAACTCTATGATATATGACCATGCTCTCATTTTTATTTGCATTTTGTAATTATCTATTCCAGCTTTATGGACAACCAGCGCTCGCATCCTCGTGCTCGGATCCGCCTCCGAATGGGGCCAATCTCGAGGACACCGTCGCAACTGAGGTGGCACGGGCCAAGGGCCTCTGGATGGTGGGGAGGCAACGGTGGGGTGCAGCTCACTAAAAAGCTCGAGATCCTCAAGATCAACAACTTCGATACCAATGCCTATGTGTAGTCCAAGTGCCAGACCATGAACGAGAAGGTGAGCCTGGCTGCCTGCCATCTCTCATCTGGCTGCGTTGCGAGGTCCTGCATAATATGTGTGACTTCCATGTTTGGACAGTGGAGCTGGTTCATGAAAATAAGGGGGTGTTTGTCAGGTTCCAGCTCCATTGTGGAGCTATAGTTTATAATATCAATTTAGTTAGTTTTAAAAATATTTTAATCTAAATAATAAACAAAATGAGTTATCTAAATGTCTTCTAAAGTTTTACAACTTCAGCTTCATGATTTTCTAGAGCACCTAATGATCTGCTCCACCAATTCCACCAAATTTCATAGAACTAAAGCTGTCCCAAACTGGTTCTAATATGGACTGAGTTTATTTTTCACTTCTCATAACTTTTAATATACCATTTTTCAATATCTAGGATACAGGCATATAGTCATGCATTTCCATGGAATTTTTATGAATTCTTTGTGGTGCATTGGCTAATTGAGAGCACCTAGAGGGGGGGTGAATAGGTGATCCTATAAAAATCAAATGCTAATTGCCACAAAACTTAGTTATGAGTGTTAGTACGGCTAAGTTGCTTGAAGCGAGTTCTTGTGAACACAAACAATCACAGAGAGATCAACAAAAGACACGTGATTTTTATCCCGTGGTTCGGCCAAGTAACACTTGCCTACTTCCACATTGTGGCGTCCCAATGGACGAGGGTTGCACTCAACCCCTTTCAAGTGATCCGATGATCAACTTGAATACCACAGTTTTTCCTTTAGATGATTGTTCCCATTTGCGAGGAATCTCCATAAATTAGAGTCTCTCGCCCTTACAATAGAAATCACAAAGAAGGCACAGAGTAAGGTTGGGAAGAGCAACACACACAAGACACAAATCCGCAGCACACACACGCACATAAGCCAAGACTTGAGCTCAAAACGTAGCAATGTGAGTTCACGACTCAAACGGAGCTCAAATCACTAACACAGTCGATCAAATGCGCGGAGGCGGAGTGCAGGAGTCTTAGAATGCTTGGTTAGCTCCTCCATGCGCCTAGGGGTCCCTTTTATAGCCCAAAGGCAGCTAGGAGCTGTTGGAGGCCAACTTGGAAGGCCAAACTTGCCTTCTGTGGAGTGGCGCACCGGACAGTCCGGTGCGCCACCGGACAGCTACTGTAGCATGTCCGGTGCGTGATTGCCTTCCAAATCGGGCACAGACGACCGTTGCAGCTCCGGGCCCGTTGGCGCACCGGACACAGTCCGGTGCCTCCTTCCGACCGTTGGAGCTGCCACGCGTCGCCCGCGGATTAAACGGCCGACCGTTGGCGCTGGCGACCGTTGGCTCACCGGATAGTCCGGTGCACCACCGGACAGTCTGGTGAATTATAACCACGTCACCTTTTCCGTTTTCCTGAGAGCGACGAGTTCGCCGCAGACGACTCACTGGACAGTCCGGTGCACCACCGGACGGTCCGGTGAATTTTAGCCGTACGCCGCTGTCGAGTCCCAAGAGTGGTAAGTTCACTTCGGACTAGCCTGGCGCAGCAGACACTGTCCGGTGCACCCAGACCGAGCTGGTGTTGGCTGCACACAGCCAACTCTTTTCCCTGTTCTTCTCTTGTTCCTTGGTCACTGTTTCTAGCACTTGGATAACCATGTTAGTACATAAAACAATTTACCAAGTCTAGAAACATACCTTTTGCCTTGATTTGCACTTCTCGCTTTATTTGGCAACTGAGAACTTAATTAAACATGTTGGGCACTTAATCACCAAAACATTATAGAAATTTCCCAAGGGCATATTTCCCTTTCAATCTCCCCCTTTTTGGTGATTTATGCCAACACATCCAAAAGCAACCAAAGGAAGTGCAACATCAATGCAATTGACGACCAAATTGTTTTGCACAAGATTTGACATATTTGGATCATTCATTGCCACCACGTGGTTTGTTTTTGTAAATCAAATCCTTTTTCCTATCTCTAAGTCAAACACACTTGTTTAGGCAAATCAAGAGATATTCCAAGAGAAAAATTGATCAAGTACCAAAAACTCCCCCATTTTCCCATAATAAAAAATTCTCCCCCTCAAGAGACCAATTTTTTGCAATAAGAGTATTTTGGACAAATCAAAAGTTCTAACTCTATTGTTTTCAAAAATTCACAAGTGGTAGCTGAAAGGGAATTAGGCTTACACCTATTTCCTATACTAATTTTGGTGGTTGAATTGCCCAACACAAATATTTGGACTAACTAGTTCGCCCAAGTTTATAAGTTCTACAGGTACCAAAGGTTTACAATAAGCCAATAAAAAGATCAAGAGAAAGGGTTCAAACAAAGGAGCAAAGGGACAACCGAAGGCACCCTGGTCGGGCGCACCGGACTGTCTGGTGTGCCACCGGACAGTGTCTGGTGCACCAGGGGACTCCAAGCTGAACTCTTCACCTTCGGGAATTTTCAGAGGCGCCGCGCTATAATTCACCGGACTGTCCGGTGTACACCGGACAGTGTCCGGTGCTCCAAGGGGACGCGACTCTGAACTCGCCAGCTTCGGGAATTCGCTCCGCTATAATTCACCGGACATGTCCGGTGTACACCAGACTGTCCGGTGTAACTGCGGAGCAATGGCTACTTCGGCACCAACGGTCACCTGCAGACGCATTAAATGCGCGCCAGAGCGCGCAGAAGTCAGGCAAGTGCGAAGAGGCGCACCGGACACTCTATAGTGCATGTCCGGTGCACCACCGGACATCCAGGCGGGCCCAGCAGTCAGAGCTCCAACGGTCAGAACCCTAACGTCCTGGTGACGTGGCTGTCGCACCGGACATGTCCGGTGTGCACCGGACTGTCCGGTGCACCATGCGACAGACAGCCTCCACCCAAACGACTAGTTTGGTGGTTGGGGCTATAAATACCCCCAACCACCCCACATTCAAGTCATCTAAGTTTTCAACCTTCCAACCACTTACAAGAGCTAGGCATTCAATTCTAGACACACTCAAGTGATCAAATCCACTCCAATTCCACACAAGGCTTTAGTGATCAGTGAGAGAGATTTGCCGTGTTCTTTTGAGCTCTTGCGCTTGGATTGCTTCTTTCTTTCTCACTTGTTCTTGTGATCAAAACTCCATTGTAACTGAGGCAAGAGACACCAATTGTGTGGTGGTCCTTGCGGGGAAGTTTTGTTCCCGGTTTGTTTTGAGAAGAGAAGCTCACTCGGTCCGAGGGACCGTTTGAGAGAGGGTAAGGGTTGAAAGAGACCCGGCCTTTGTGGCCTCCTCAACAGGGAGTAGATTTGCGAGAACCGAACCTCGGTAAAACAAATCCACGTGTCACACTCTTCATTCGCTTGCGATTTGTTTTGCGCCCTCTCTCTCGGACTCATTATTATTTCTAACGCTAACCCGGCTTGTAGTTGTGATTAATTTTGTAAATTTCAGTTTCGCCCTATTCACCCCCCTCTAGGCGACTTTCAATTGGTATCGGAGCCTGGTGCTTCATTAGAGCCTAACCGCTCGAAGTGATGTCGGGAGATCACGCCAAGAAGGAGATGGATACCGCCGACAAGCCCACTACAAGCCACGGGTCGACTTCATCGGAAGAGTCCCGCAACAAGAGGAAGGAGAAGAAAAACTCCTCCAACAAAGGGAAAGAGAAGGAGAAGAAATCCTCTTCCCACAAGTCGCATCGGAGAGGCGACAAGCACAAAAGGATGAGGAAAGTGGTCTACTACGAGACCGACGCTTCATCAACGTCGAGCTCCAGCTCCGACGCGCCGCCTGTCACTTCTAAGTGCCAAGAGCGCAAGAATTATTGTAAGATCCCCCTACGCTACCCTCGCATTCCTAAACATACACCTTTACTTTCCGTCCCATTAGGAAAACCACCAACATTTGATGGTGAAGATTATGCTAGGTGGAGTGATATGATGTGATATCACCTAACCTCACTCCACAAAAGTATATAGGATGTTGTTGAGTTTGGTGTACAGGTACCATTCGTAGGGGATGAAGATTATGATGAGGACGAAGTGGCCCAAATCGAGCACTTTAACTCCCAAGCCACCACTATACTCCTCACCTCTCTAAGTCGAGAGGAGTATAACAAGGTGCAAGGATTGAAGAGCTCCAAGGAGATTTGGGACGTGCTAAAGACCGCACACGAAGGAGATGAGGTGACCAAGATCACCAAATGGGAAACGATCGAGGGGGAGCTCGGTCGCTTCCGTCTTCGCCAAGGGGAGGAGCCACAAGACATGTACAACCAGCTCAAAACCTTGGTGAATCAAGTGCGCAACCTCGGGAGCAAAAAATGGGATGACCACGAAGTGGTTAAGGTTATTCTAAGATCACTTGTTTTCCTTAACCCTACTCAAGTTCAATTGATTCGTGGTAATCCTAGATATACACAAATGACCCCCGAGGAAGTTATAGGTAATTTTGTGAGCTTTGAGTTGATGATCAAAGGCTCAAAGAAGATCAACGAGCTTGACGGCCCCTCCACGTCCGAAGCACAACTCATCGCATTCAAGGAGACAGAAGAAAAGAAGGAGGAATCTACTCCAAGTCGAACACCCATCGACACCTCCAAGCTCGACAATGAGGAAATGGCGCTTATCATCAAAAGCTTCCGCCAAATCCTCAAGCAAAGGAGGGGGAAAGATTACAAGCCCCGCTCCAAGAGAGTTTGCTACAAGTGTGGTAAGCCCGGTCACTTTATTACTAAATGTCCATTATCAAGTGATAGTGACAGGGACAACGACAAGAAGGGGAGAAGAAAGGAGAAGAAGAGATATCACAAGAAGAAGGGCGGCGATGCCCATGTGTGCCGCGAGTGGGACTCAGACGAGAGCTCCACCGACTCCTCCTCCGACGAGGACGCCGCCAACATCGCCGTCACCAAGGGTCTTCTCTTCCCCAACGTCGGCCACAAATGCCTCATGGCCAAGGATGGCAAAATGGAGAAGGTAAAATCAAGATCCTCCACCAAATATGAAACATCTAGCGATGAGGATAGTGCTAGTAATGAGGAGGATAACTTGCGAACCCTTTTTGCCGACCTAAACATGCAACAAAAGGAAAAACTAAATGAGCTAATTAGTGCCATCCATGAAAAGGATGATCTCTTGGACTCCCAAGAGGACTTCCTAATCAAGGAAAATAAAAAGCATGTTAAGGTTAAGAACGCCTATGCTCTAGAAGTGGAAAAATGTGAGAAATTATCTAGTGAGCTAAGCACATGCCATGACACTATTGCCAACCTTAGAAATGAAAATGCCAAATTAATTGCTAAGGTTGATTCTCATGTTTGTGATGTTTCAATTCCCAATCTTAGAAATGATAATGATGATTTGCTTGCTAAGATTGAAGAATTAAACACCTCTCTTGCTAGCCTTAGGATTGAAAATGAAAAATTAATTGCTAAGGCTAAAGAATTAGATGTTTGCAATGTTACAATTTCCGATCTTAGAGATAACAATGATATTTTGCGTGCTAAGATTGTTGAACTTAATTCTTGCAAACCCTCTACATCTACCATTGAGCATGTTTCTATTTGCACTAGATGTAGAGATGTTGATATTGATGCTATTCATGATCACATGGTATTAATTAAACAACAAAATGATCATATAGCAAAATTAGATGCAAAAATTGCCGATCATAACTTAGAGAATGAAAAGTTTAAATTTGCTAGAAGTATGCTCTATAGTGGGAGACACCCTGGCATCAAGGATGGCATTGGCTTCCAAAGGGGAGACAATGTCAAACTTAGTGCCCCTTCTAAGAAACTGTCTAACTTTGTTAAGGGCAAGGCTCCCATGCCTCAGGATAACGAGGGCTACATTTTGTACCCTACCGGCTATCCTGAGAGCAAAATTAGGAGAATTCATTCTAGGAAGTCTCACTCTGGCCCTAACCATGCTTTTATGTATAAGGGTGAGACATCTAGCTCTAGGCAACCAACCCGTGCTAAGTTGCCTAAGAAGAAAACTCCTAGTGCATCAAATGATCATGACATTTCATTTAAAACTTTTAATGCATCATATGTTTTAACTAACAAATCCGGCAAGATAGTTGCCAAGTTTGTTGGGGGCAAACACAAGGGGTCAAAGACTTGTGTTTGGGTACCCAAAGTTCTTGTTTCTAATGCCATAGGACCCTAAACCGTTTGGGTACCTAAAGTCAAGAACTAAAATTGTTTTGTAGGTTTATGCATCCGGGGGCTCAAGTTGGATCATCGATAGCGAGTGCACAAACCACATGACAGGGGAGAAGAAGATGTTCTCCTCCTACGAGAAAATCCAAGATCCCCAACGAGCTATCACATTCGGGGATGGAAACCAAGGTTTGGTCAAAGGTTTGGGTAAAATTGCTATATCTCCTGACCATTCCATTTCCAATGTTTTTCTTGTTGATTCATTAGATTACAATTTGCTTTCCATATCCCAATTATGTCAAATGGGCTACAACTGTCTATTTACTGATGTAGGTGTTATTGTCTTTAGAAGAAGTGATGATTCAATAGCATTTAAGGGAGTGTTAGAGGGTCAGCTATACTTAGTAGATTTTGATAGAGCTGAACTCGACACTTGCTTAATTGCTAAGACTAACATGGGTTGGCTCTGGCACCGCCGACTAGCCCATGTTGGAATGAAGAATCTTCATAATCTTCTAAAGGGAGAGCACATTTTAGGACTAACAGATGTTCATTTTGAGAAAGACAGGATTTGTAGCGCATGCCAAGCCGGGAAGCAAGTTGGTGTTCATCATCCACACAAGAACATCATGATGACTGACAGGCCACTAGAGCTCCTACACATGGATCTATTCGGCCTGATCGCTTACATAAGCATCGGCGGGAGTAAGTACTGTCTAGTTATTATGGATGATTATTCTCGCTTCACTTGGGTGTTCTTTTTGCAGGAAAAATCACAAACCCAAGAGACCTTAAAGGGATTCTTGAGACGAGCTCGAAATGAGTTCGGCCTAAGGATCAAGAAAATTAGAAGCAACAACGGGACGGAGTTCAAGAATTCACAAATTGAAGGCTTCCTTGAGGAGGAGGGCATCAAGCATGAGTTCTCCTCTCCCTACACGCCACAACAAAATGGTGTAGTGGAGAGGAAGAATCGAACTCTATTGGACATGGCAAGAACCATGCTTGATGAGTACAAGACACCGGATCGGTTTTGGGTCGAGGCGGTCAACACCGCCTGCTACGCCATCAACCGGTTATATCTACACCGAATCCTCAAGAAGACATCATACGAACTCCTAAGCGATAAAAAGCCCAATATTTCATATTTTAGAGTCTTTGGTAGCAAATGCTTTATTCTTGTTAAAAGAGGTAGAAAATCTAAATTTGCTCCTAAGACTGCAGAAGGCTTTTTACTAGGATATGACTCAAACACAAGGGCATATAGAGTCTTTAACAAGTTCTCAGGACTAGTTGAAGTTTCTTGTGGCGTTGTGTTTGATGAAATTAACGGCTCTCAAGTAGAGCAAGTTGATCTTGATGAGATAGGTGAAGAAGAGGCTCCGTGCATCACGCTAAGGAACATGTCCATTGGGGATGTGTGTCCTAAGGAATCCGAAGAACCTCCAAATACACAAGATCAACCATCCTCCTCCACGCAAGCATCCCCACCAACTCAAATTGAGGATGAGGCTCAAAATGATGAAAGAGAAGATCAAGGAAATGAGCCACCTCAAGATGATGGCAATGAGTAAGGGGGAGATGCAAATGATCAAGATAAGGAGGATGAAGAACCAAGGCCGCCACACCCAAGAGTCCACCAAGCAATCCAACGAGATCACCCTGTCGACACCATCCTCAGCGACATTCATAAGGGGGTAACCACTAGATCTCGTGTTGCACATTTTTGTGAGCATTACTCTTTTGTTTCCTCTATTGAGCCACACAGGGTAGAGGAAGCACTCCAAGATTCGGATTGGGTGATGGCGATGCAAGAGGAGCTCAACAACTTCACTAGGAATGAGGTATGGCATTTAGTTCCACGTCCTAACCAAAATGTTGTAGGAACCAAATGGGTCTTCCGCAACAAGCAAGACAAGCATGGTGTGGTGACAAGGAACAAAGCTCGACTTGTGGCCAAGGGATACTCCCAAGTCGAAGGTTTGGATTTCGGTGAAACCTATGCACCCGTAGCTAGGCTTGAGTCAATTCACATATTATTAGCCTATGCTACTTACCATGGCTTCAAGCTTTACCAAATGGACGTGAAGAGTGCCTTCCTCAACGGACCAATCAAGGAAGAGGTCTATGTTGAGCAACCTCCTGGCTTTGAAGATAGTGAGTATCCTAACCATGTCTATAGGCTCTCTAAGGCGCTTTATGGGCTCAAGCAAGCCCCAAGAGCATGGTATGAATGCCTAAGAGATTTCCTTATAGCTAATGGCTTCAAAGTCGGCAAGGCCGATCCTACTCTATTCACTAAAACTCTTGACAATGATTTGTTTGTATGCCAAATTTATGTTGATGATATTATATTTGGGTCTACTAACGAATCTACATGTGAAGAATTTAGTAGGATCATGACACAGAAATTCGAGATGTCTATGATGGGGGAGTTGAAGTATTTTCTAGGATTCCAAGTCAAGCAACTCCAAGAAGGCACCTTCATTAGCCAAACGAAGTATACTCAAGACATTCTAACCAAGTTTGGGATGAAGGATGCCAAGCCCATCAAGACACCCATGGGAACCAATGGGCATCTCGACCTCGACACGGGAGGTAAATCCGTCGATCAAAAGGTATACCGATCGATGATTGGTTCATTACTCTATTTATGTGCATCTCGACCGGACATTATGCTTTCCGTATGCATGTGTGCAAGATTCCAAGCCGACCCTAAGGAATCTCACCTTACGGCTGTAAAACGAATCTTGAGATATTTGGCTTACACTCATAAGTTTGGGCTTTGGTACCCTCGGGGATCCACTTTTGATTTAATTGGTTATTCGGATGCTAATTGGGCGGGGTGTAAGATTAATAGAAAGAGCACATCGGGGACTTGCCAATTCTTGGGAAGATCCTTGGTGTCTTGGGCTTCAAAGAAGCAAAATTCGGTCGCTCTTTCTACCGCCGAAGCTGAGTATATTGCCGCAGGCCATTGTTGCGCGCAATTGCTTTGGATGAGGCAAACCCTGCGGGACTATGGTTACAAATTAACCAAAGTTCCTTTTCTATGTGATAATGAAAGTGCAATCCGCATGACGGATAATCCCGTTGAGCATAGCCGCACTAAGCACATAGCCATTCGGTATCATTTTCTTAGGGATCACCAACAAAAGGGGGATATCGAGATTGCATACATTAATACTAAAGATCAATTAGCCGATATCTTTACCAAGCCACTAGATGAACAAACTTTTACCAAACTTAGGCATGAGCTCAATATTCTTGATTCTAGGAATTTCTTTTGCTAATTTGCACACATAGCTCATAAGTATACCTTTGATCATGTCTCTTTTATATATGCTATGACTAATGTGTTTTCAAGTGAATTTCAAACCAAGTCATAGGTGTATTGAAAGGGAATTGGAGTCTTCGGCAAAGACAAAGGCTTCCACTCCACTCTATCACTCATCCTTCGCCGTCGCTCCAAGAAATTTTTCGTCTTTGGTATAATCTTCACTCATATGTTTTATTTGCCAAAGGGGAGAAAATAGTTAGGAAAGGGCTTATATCTCACTCAAAGTCTCCGTTTTTGGCGATTCATGCCAAAGGGGGAGAAAGTATGAGCCCAAAGCAAAAGGACCGCACCACCACCCTAATTTTAAAACTAATGATTTTGAATTGGTGAATTTCAAATTGGTATCTTATTGTGTTCAAAAGGGGGAGCAAGTAGCATTTTCAAAATTGATATCTTAAAACCCTCTTGAACACTAAGAGGAGAATTTATTGAGGGGGAGTTTTGTTTAGTCAAAGGAAAAGCATTTGGAACAAGGGGACAAAATTTCAAATCTTGAAAATGCTTCGCAAAATCTTATTCATTTACCTTTGACTATATTGCAAAAGGATTTTGAAAAGGATTTACAAAAAGAATTTTGCAAAAACAAAACATGTGGTGCAAGCGTGGTCCAAAATGTTAAAAATAAAGAAACAATCCATGCATATCTAGTAAGTAATATTTATTGGCTCAATTCTAAGTAACCTTTGCACTTGCATATGCAAACTAGTTCAAATTCTGCACTTCTATATTTGCTTTGGTTTGTGTTGGCATCAATCACCAAAAAGGGGGAGATTGAAAGGGAATTAGGCTTACACCTATTTCCTAAACTAATTTTGGTGGTTGAATTGCCCAACACAAATATTTGGACTAACTAGTTTGCCCAAGTTTATAAGTTCTACAGGTACCAAAGGTTTACAATAAGCCAATAAAAAGATCAAGAGAAAGGGTTCAAACAAAGGAGCAAAGGGACAACCGAAGGCACCCTGGTCGGGCGCACCGGACTGTCCGGTGTGCCACCGGACAGTGTCCGGTGCACCACCAGACAGTGTCCGGTGCACCAGGGGACTCCAAGCTGAACTCTTCACCTTCAGGAATTTTCAGAGGCGCCGCGCTATAATTCACCGGACAGTGTCCGGTGCTCCAAGGGGACGCGACTCTGAACTCGCCAGCTTCCGGAATTCGCTCCGCTATAATTCACCGGACATGTCCGGTGTACACCGGACTGTCCGGTGTAACTGCAGAGCAACGGCTACTTCGGCGCCAACGGTCACCTGCAGGCGCATTAAATGCACGCCAGAGCGCGCAGAAGTCAGGCAAGTGCGAAGAGGCGCACCGGACACTCTACAGTGCATGTCCGGTGTGCCACCGGACATCCAGGCGGGCCGAGCAGTCAGAGCTCTAACGGTCGGAACCCTAACGTCCTGGTGATGTGGCTGTCGCACCGGACATGTCCGGTGTGCACCGGACTGTTCGGTGCACCATGCGACAGACAGCCTCCACCCAAACGGCTAGTTTGGTGGTTGGGGCTATAAATACCCCCAACCACCCCACATTCAAGTCATCCAAGTTTTCAACCTTCCAACCACTTACAAGAGCTAGGCATTCAATTCTAGACACACTCAAGTGATCAAATCCTCTCCAATTCCACACAAGGCTTTAGTGATTAGCGAGAGAGATTTGTCGTGTTCTTTTGAGCTCTTGCGCTTGGATTGCTTCTTTCTTTCTCACTTGTTCTTGTGATCAAAACTCCATTGTAACCGAGGCAAGAGACACCAATTGTGTGGTGGTACTTGCGGGGTAGTTTTGTTCCCGGTTTGTTTTGAGAAGAGAAGCTCACTCGGTCCGAGGGACCGTTTGAGAGAGGGTAAGGGTTGAAAGAGACCCGGCCTTTGTGGCCTCCTCAACGAGGAGTAGGTTTGTGAGAACTGAACCTCGGTAAAACAAATCTACGTGTCACACTCTTCATTCACTTGCGATTTGTTTTGTGCCCTCTCTCTCGGACTCATTATTATTTCTAACGCTAACCCGGCTTGTAGTTGTGATTAATTTTGTAAATTTCAGTTTCGCCCTATTCTCCCCCCCTCTAGGCGACTTTCAGTAGCTAATCCATTTGCTTTGGCCTTAATTTCTCCCCCTTTGGCATTAAGCACCAAAACAGGATCATTCTTGGCCCTTTAACCCCATTGCCTCACCAAAAATATCAAGTAAGAGCAAAAAGGCAAATAGAGTATAGGAATGAACTTGGAAGTGAGTACACTAACACCGGAGCGCAGTGGAAGTCTGTGCATCGACCAAGTTCACCTTTCCCTTTCAATACACCTTTGAGACTACATCAAGTATACTCAAACACATAGGTTAGTCTCAAAGGGTCAAGTTGTAGCATATCTCCCCCTTAATATGTGCATCATTCGCATATGGACTTGTGAGGTCCGGGGAGGTCTTGTACAACTTGAGCACCACAAATATACAACCAGTAATGTACATGCTTCAAAGCAACATGATCAAAGGCATAGAACACATGTATGCTATAGATCAGTCCAAGTTACGCGAATCTAAGACATTTAGCTCACTACGCAACCTGCAAAATGTTTTCTCATCCAACAGCTTGGTGAAGATATTGGCTAGCTGGTTCTCGGTGCTAATATGAAAAATCTCGATATCTCCCTGTAACACCCCTGGTGTTACTGCAACTAAAACTTGAGCATGGCATCATAAACATTGGCATTGCATATGTTTGACACACCTAGAGTGCATTCACTAGGTAAAAATTTCAAACAAGTTGTATTGTTATAGCATTTTGCAAATAGAACCCTGGATAGGGAACTTAACCCTAAATAGGGATAAAGGGGGTAAAACCTAACCCAAATTGAGAAAACCTAAAAGCTTTAGGGGAATAGTCATAAAATATTCCCAAGAATGAACTTGAATCACATTTACACCCCTGAGGTACCAAAAACCCCCATTTGAACCCTGGAAAACCCTAAGTCCAAACCCTAGGGGCCTATGTGCAAAAATAGTGCACATTTGGACTAAAGTGTAAAAACTACTATGTTAAAGCATATAAAGTCACATGGTTCACATTTAGGAAGATTTACAAGCCAAACCCTAAGTTTTGGATTCATTTGCAAAAAGGACCCCAATTGAGATTTCACTCTAAGTCTGAATTTTAGAGTTGAGGGCTCAACTTTTGAGCTTTGTAACTTTCAAACTCTAGGGTCTTTGCCCTATGTCACCACATCAAAGTTGTAGACCAATCATAGGAGAACAACTTTGCTTAAGAGTGTGAGCTCAGTTGTTGAGAAAAATCTAGAGATAATTAAGCCCAAAGTTGGACTGTCAGACTACTTAAAGTCTGAAATCAGACTGACAGTGGACTGACATCAACTTCAAGCCCAATTTCAAGCATGATCCATTAGCTTTTTGTGGCAACACCATATAGCAATGTTGTAGATGGTATATTGCTCTACAATTTTGCTACAGAGTGTTGATCATGTTGCCATATGAATCTGGGAGAAAACGGAGCTCCAAGATGCTCTGTCAGGCGACTAAATGGGGATTCTGATGGTACAGTAGCCGATATGGATCAGACTGCCAGCGTAGCTTGCTCACCGCCGATGACCGATTTCCGCCGCGATTCATGCTGCCGCCGGTCTAATTTGTGCTTGGGGTGTGTGGATAGCGCTCGGGTTCCCAGAAACATCACCGCCGTGGATAACTCCGATCACTAAACAAGTCCGACCACCGTACCAAGTTGCCACGGTCACTGCGGATAGCTTCGTCGGTGAACCGCCGCCTCTCGGCCTTGTGCCGCGTGGCTTTGCCTTTCCACCGCGTCGCCGTGACTCGCTATGGCTGTCCATTCGTCGCCGGTGAGGTCGCCACGACGGTGGACATGAATTCATGCGTGCCAGTAACTCCCTGCCCTTCCGACCGCCGCGCATTCCCCATTGAAATTCCCGGCCACCGCTTGCGAGCACTATAAATTGAGCCCACGGCTAGCTTCGCAACATCATCACCCACCCAGCCACCGAGAATCGCTAGCAATCGTGCACCAGTGAGCTTGAATTTCGGTTTTCCCCCAAATCAAGTTTCCGCACCCCAAAACCAACCTCACCGCGGCCAGCCCCATTCTGGTCAGTTCATCCTCCCCTCTCCCTCGTTTAAGCCTTCTCATATGTCTACGATGCTTGCCGAACCACCAATTTGGACTGAGAGATCACCAATCACCGGGAACACGATCAAATGCTCATAACCTTCGCTGTTCTCGTGGGCAGAATAGAATAGGTCATCATTCGTGCAATTAAGTTAGGGGAAACATTCTCTAGGTCATGGATTTGGTTTAGTCTGAAGTTGAGCATCGGTCTTGGCCTTCTCCTGCCGGTCTAGCTCGCCGGAGTTGGGCTTCCCGTGTGGAGCGCCGTCGGGGACCGGTCGGCGTAAAGAAATAGAATTTCTAGGACCTCGGTGCAAGTTGTCAGTGACTCATAAGCATAGTAACCGAACCCAACTCCCATTAGTCAAAACCCCGAGGGCCCTTCTGCAAGATTGCCATCGCGGGTGCAAGCGCGCGACCCTGCTTCCTGTGTAGTTGGGCTGTCTTGGGCTGAAACCAGCCCATCACTGTTTAAACCTTTTCTTTTTCTTTTTCAGTAGAGCTTTGGAAATCTGTTATAAATTGTAGAAAAATCCTAAAATTGTCAGACCAATTTTCCTAGACCTCTTATTTTCCATAGTATTTAATAAAAATAATTTCATGATTTTTATATTAAATAAGGAATTTTGGGGTATTTAAAATAGCCTAAAGCATTGATTCTGGATTTTTAGAAAATAGATAATAAGTCCAAAAATGATCAAACTTTTTATATAAGCTCTACACATTATTTAGAAGCCTTGGGTAGAGTTTGGTTTTATTTGGACCTTGTTTGATAACTAGAACCCAAAACCCCCACCCCTGCCCTTTGAACTCCTTTACTGACTCTGGAAACCCTAAGTTCTCGGAGTTCCGTGAAGGAAAGTTGTATTCAAGACCTTAGATAATAAATTCTTATTATCTTTGCACTCTCATGAGCATTACATGGCATTCATTCTTATATACACATATGTATGATTATGTTTAGAAAACGAAGAAGAGATCGAAGTGACTGAAGAGAAGACACCACCACCTTTGGAATCTCAGGCAGGGACTTGTCTCTACTTTGACATCTGTGGGCCCGAGCCTGACTCACCCACTAACGAAGGCAAGCCCCGGTGCATTTGCCACCTTCCTTGATGTTTATTAAAATCTTTCTCACTTGCTTGCTGCATTAGGTGATAGGAGTTGATTGCTTAAACAATTCCTGCATTACCTTCCTTGAACTTGATTACCCACCCCCCCCTTGAAACCCTGTTTTTACAAAAGGTTTTACTATGCTTAATATTGCTCTAGCAAAACAAAAGGTTTTGTTTTACAAAAGATGGTTGGCAAAGTGGGAGGGATGTTTTTGGAAATAAAACTTGATGGTAATCCATCACGGCCGTGATGGATTCAACATCGGAAAAGATGTACCTCTGCCAGGTACCAAGTTTTTGGGTTCAAATGATTAAGCTGAGACCGGGCGGGTGACTTGCACGAGAAGAGAGTCTCGGTGTAGTGTCTCCGTCTGAGTCGATTAAGGACCGTGTCGATGTAGGCTTGATGACCGAGGACCCTTTAACTGGTCACATGCCTCGTCATGGGTAAGCCTTGCCTCGGGCAGACTAAGGCCAGAATAAGATAACACGAAATGGACATGGAGCGGTGGCGAGAGTAGCGTGTACCCTCCGTAGCAAGAGGCTGGACGGTGGTGTATCTGTGCTCTCGGTTTGCGTGAACCTGATCTGGTCTTAAGAACCCCGGTGGTGGGTTGACATATGCAAGGGTTAAGTGCTACATATGTCGTGTGATTGGAGATCCTCAGCTGAGTATAATCGATTCGGATCGCCGTACCTTCACGGTTATGAAGACTTGGTCACTGCCCTATACGTAGAAAACCAGTGAAGATGAATGATGGATTAAAAAAATTGGCTAGTTCAGGATAAGTGCTTGAACTAGGTTAGAAAGAACTCTAGATGCAGGTAAGTTTACCTAACCTGAAAATAAAACTAGATTTTTAAGGATACACTCTTAGTAAGCATTTATGCAAAACAGAGTCTTTGATCTTGAGATACCTTACCTTGACTCCCTTATAACCAGCATACCCTTGAGAGTCTTTTCCTTAGTTGGGTAAGACTTGCTGAGTAATTCCGTACTCAGGGTTTATTTCCCCGTTGTTTTTAGGTGAGGAAGCAGCAAATTTTTGTTGCTTTTGTACCAAGGTGGTTCCAAAGGAAGAAAAACAAGAGTGAAGCTGCGGGAGGACATGGTCCTCCATAAAAACTTTTATGTAAAAACTATCGGGAGGAGTTTTTGCCTCCCTTGGTGTTGTAATAATACTACTCAGCACTCGTTTTATAACTCTGGTCTGTAATAAGTAACTTGATCTTACTTTCTAAATAAATGTAAGTTTATGTAATCGCTTCTGCATTTCTATATCTCCAATGTTCTGTAATGTCTGCAAGACGGGTGAAACGTTCCTGGAAAGGTAAGAAAGAAGATACCAAACTTGTCAAGTGATTCAGGAACATCTACAGGGTTGTCTGATGTCTGTTGGACAAGGACAACTGTAGGTGGGCCTAATGACTTGGGAGGTTCCATCACACTCCCTTTTACTGGTGATCCCTCAGGAAGTGATGCCGGATGTCTATGTGCTTAGTGTGGCTATGTTCAACAGGATTATCCACCAAGCAGATTGCACTCTCATTGTCACATAGGAGTGGGACTTTGCTTAGATTATAGCCAAAGTCCTGGAGGGTTTGCCTCATCCAAAGTAGTTGCGCGCAACACTGTCCTGCGGCAACATATTTGGCCTCAGCGGTGGATAGGGCAATGGATGTTTGTTTCTTTGAACTCCAGGACACCAAGGACCTTCCTAGAAATTGGCACATCCCTGATGTACTCTTCCTATCTACCTTGCACCCAGCATAATCGGAGTCTGCATATCCAATCAAGTCAAAGGTAGACCCCTTTGGATACCAGATCTTGAAGCAAGGTGTAGCAACTAAATATCTAAGAATTCGCTTAACGACCACAAGGTGACATTCCTTGGGGTTGGATTTATATCTACCACATATGCATACACTAAGCATAATGTCCGGTCTACTAGCACAAAAATAAAGTATTGACCCTATCATAGACTGGTATGCCTTTTAATCAACGGACTTACCTCCTTTATTGAGGTCGACATGCCCGTCAGTTCCTATCGGTGTCTTTGCGGGCTTGGTGTCCTTCATTCCAAATCTCTTGAGAAGATCTTAAGTGTACTTCATTTGGGAGAGGAAGGTGCCATCCTTGAGTTGCTTCACTTGGAACCCAAGGAAGTAGGTCAACTCGCCCATCATTGACATCTCGAACTTTTGTGTCATCACCTTGCTAAACTCCTCACAAGACTTTTGATTAGTAGAACCAAATATTATGTCATCGACATAAATTTGGCACACAAAGAGATCACCATCACAAGTCTTAGTGAAAAGAGTGGGATCGGCTTTCCCAACCTTGAAAGCATTAGCAATTAAGAAATCTCTAAGGCATTCATACCATGCTTGATAGGAACGGGGTGCCTGATCTTCCGTCAGGTGTAGGTAACTATCGATTTGGTGGAGATGTCACATAGACGATCCGGCTTCCAATCAACACGACTAGAACCCCGCAATCGCAGCACCACTTCTCCTCTGGTTATCAACCGTGCGCTGCGCGATTGACCTCGCCACGAGGGCTAATCCTTGCCTGCGAATCGAAGACACAAGCAAGAACAAGAAAGAACACAATCTAGAATATTGCGGATGAATGATTAAGCTCACAAGTTGGGGTCTCACAAACCGATATACGACGACTGTTCTCGACAGATCTAACTTAAGCAAAACCCGCCCTAATGTGGTGGCGGCTACTGATTATATAAGGGTTAGGAGCGGACTCCCTCCCTGGATGCGCCCTAATGGGCCCAACAAAGATACACGGCCCAAAGGCCCATTTATGGTGTCGCAGCACCGAGACAGATTACGAACGCTGGTTTGGTCCTCCACCTTGATCCGAACGTCCTTGCTGGCCTTCCATGCCTCCAAGTCGTTCACCATGTCCTTGCTGGTCCTTTCCTTCATTCCTAAGTACAATTAATTCATTAGGTAGCACAATATTCTCAAATGTACAAGAATAAGTACATAGGAACGAGCTCACCTGCAAATTCAATTGTCTTGTGCGTGCGCGAGTAATCGGACCTTGAACATCAACTAGGGGAGTGTTGTTTGTATCCATGGTAGTGATGTCCTCATCATCCTCCCCCTCTTGAAGTGGAGTCGTCCTCGACTCAAGCTCATCTTCTTCCCCCAAATATGGTTTCAAATCTGCAATGTTAAATGTAGGACTAACCTGGAACTCGGGAGGCAACTCAAGTTTATATGCATTATCATTTATTTTCTCCAAAATCTTATATGGACCAGCAGCACGTGGCGTCAATTTAGACTTTCTTAACTCTGGAAATCTATCTTTTCTCAAGTGCAACCACACTAAATCACCCACTTCAAGCTTAACTTGTTTTCTACCTTGACTACCAGCAATTCTATATTTTTCAGTCATCTTTTCAATGTTTGCTTTAGTTGAAGCATGAAGTTTCAAAATAAAGTTAGCACGCTCCTTAGCATCACTATGTACTTGCTCGGTAGTAGGTAGAGGCAAAAGATCAATAGGAGCACGAGGGTTAAAACCATACACTACCTGAAAAGGACTTACCTTGGTGGTGTAGTGTTCCGCCCGATTATATGCAAACTCCACATGCAGCAAACACTCTTCACACATTTTCAAGTTTTTCTTCAATATTTCTCGCAGCATTGCAGACAATGTTCTATTCACAACTTCCGTTTGTCCATCAGTTTGGGGATGACAAGTAGTAGAAAACAGCAATTTTGTCCCCAATTTGTTCCATAGAGTACGCCTGTTGGGGGCCTTCGTCCTCCGAAGGTCCTCAAAAACATGATTTGACAATGTTTTCCAAGTGGATTATATGAACAGGTACCTTCGGACTCAGAATTATGAACATGAAGTACGGTCAGGACGAAGCCTGAACCAGACGAAGGGGGATTGAAATGGAGGACGGGCTGATTACCAAGCTCTACGAAGGATGATGCACAGCCGAAGCTGTGCGCAGGAAAGCTTCGTCGCGATAGCAGAAAGGGGAACCGACTTAAAGATGAAAAGACTACTTAGGCCTTGACAGATTTCCATAAGTCATTAGCAAATGTAATGGACATTAATGTAATTTTGTATGGGCTGTGTCTCACGCCTATAAATAGATGAACAGTACTCCCGTACTGTTCACGCTGACTTGGCATTTGCTTTTGCGTCATTCTTGTACTTTTGCTTTCCTGCAGTCCGAAGGTACATTTGTAATTTGAAGTCATTTCTATTTTTACATAGTAATAAAATAGAAATGACATTGTGATAAAATTTAAATGTTTACATTACTATTTATGTTATGCATAAGTCCTTCGTCGTAGCTTATCGTGCTTACGAAGATATGTTGTTTATGACCTTCGTCTGGAGCACGTTATATCCCGAAGGGAAATAATGTTTTGAAAGACGAAGGACCTTATCATTTAACACTTTTTATGTTGCCTTGTTCTTAATCCAAAGCATTTGAGAACAAGTCACCAACATTGGCGCCCACCTCCGGTGAACTCACCTCCACTTTGAGTTTTTTGAACACCTTCGGAAGCCATAGACCCTCGCTATGGCGCCGAAGAAAGCTTCAGCGACTGGAGCTGCAGCACTGCAACCGCTGGACCCCAACCAGGAGACCGTCTCTCTTCGGGAGGCCCGAAGCCAGAAGAGGAAGGCCGTCAGCCCGACGCTTCAGGAGGATGAACTAGACCAAGAGATCAGGGATATGGAGATGCTTCATCAACAGGTGCAGAGGAAGAAGGAAAAGATGGCCAGGCTAGCTGAGCTGCAGAGGCAGATAGACGAAGCTTCTGAAGAAGTTCGCCATCTTACTCACGATGAGCAGAACAGAAGGCCTCAACAAAAAGACCTTCATCAGGAGGGCTTCTTCAACGAAGATGACTGGTATGACAATTTCCATCATGGAAATTTTGTTTTCGATGATGCTTCTCCCCTGTCCGCTGAGCTGCAGGCTACACCTTGGCCTCCATCCTACAAGCCACCCCAGCTTCCCATGTTCGATGGCCATTCAGACCCGAAGCAGTTTTTGATGAGCTACGAAGCAACAGTGTCTTCGTATGGTGGCAATGCTGCAGTCATGGCAAAGTCTTTTGTTATGGCTGTCAGGAGTGTTGCTCAGACCTGGTATTCCTCCCTTCGACCAGGAACGATTACTTCATGGCAAAAGCTGAAGGATATGTTGCTAACTAGCTTTCAAGGGTTTCAGACGAAGCCGGTTACTGCTCAAGCCTTGTTTCAGTGCACTCAGGATCATGAAGAATACCTTCAGGCGTATGTCAGAAGGTTCTTACATTTGAGGGCGCAGGCACCAACGGTGCCCAATGAAATTGTCATCGAAGCCATGATCAAGGGGCTCCGACCTGGACCTTCAGCTCAATACTTCGCCAGGAAGCCTCCTCAGACTTTGGAGAAGCTGCTCCAGAAGATGGATGAGTACATTCGTGCCGACAATGATTTTCGCCAAAGAAGGGAGGAGGCTTTCAGATTTTCTGAAATGACTAGGGGCTTCGGAGGAAGATTCTATCCGAGGCATGTCAGGTCCATCCACAACTCTACTCAAAATGATGATAAGGGAAGTCAGCAGAACAGGCCGCAGTGCTCCTCACAGGCTTCGGGGCCACAGCAAAGTTTCTTCCGGCCACCAGCTCCAAGAGGCAGAGGCGCCAGGGGCTTCGGCGGAAGATTTGGAGATCAACCAAGGAAACTGTTTTGCTTGTTCTGTGGAGAAAACAAGGGCCATACCACCAGGACGTGCCATGTTACAATCCAGAAGCAAAAGGAAATAGCCGAAGCTGCAGCGCAACAAGCTCAGCCGAAGCAGGTCATGCATACTGCTTCGTATCATCCGCCTTACATCCCACAATACATAGACAACCACCCTGCAGCTTCTGTAGCTTCGGCAAGTCAACCTCAAGCTTCCTGGCAACAGCCTCCGCCTCCACCTCCACTTCAACAAGGTCAACAGCCAGAAGGGAGTCAATATGCCCCACACCAAAGGGACTTCAGAGAACAATCCAAAGCTCGCACAGTCAACAGCACTGTGCTAGAGTCGAAGCACATTTATTGACACATATCCTACCTTTGATAGCAGTCTTTTCTATTCAGTTCTATTTTCTGTGTAACAAAGAACATTGTTAGTTTTCATGTAATAATTTCGTTGTTTCCCACGAGGAAAACCTATTTTCTCCACAGGCTTAAGTTGCTGAAGCTTAAAAAATTTGCATTAACAAGGAGGACCTTCGAATTATTAAAAATCCTTCGAAGCAACAGAAAGTCGTTCTAAGGAACGCAGAGTAAGTTGATGAAGTCACAAAAAGCCGTTCCAAAGGGAGCGCAGTGTAAGTTTTCTGCTCAAAAGTCATTCCAAAGGGAATGCAGAGCTTACAGCGAAAAGTCAACGCTGATACCGCCTAAGTAAAAGGCGAAGAAGCTCAAAAGACGTTCCTAAGGGAATGCAGAGCTTACAGCGAAAAGTCAACGCTGATACCGCCTAAGTAAAAGGCGAAGAAGCTCCAAAGACGTTCCTAAGGGAATGCAGAGCTTACAGTAAAAGATTGTGTGTTTCACGGGGATATGTGTGTATCTTCGGAATCAAATTCATCTACATAACATAACATCATCACATCATTTTGCATAGCATAAGCATCATACATCATATTGCATATGGCAAAAGAAGGGAGGACAGTATCAACCTTCGGAAGAGTGCTTTGAGAAAGTAAAAATCTTCGGAATATAGCTTCGGAAAATGTTCTCACGAAGTTTGGATATTTTTCATCAGAGCGCTACGGGTTTTGTGACGCATAAAAGATCTTCTATCTTCACGAAGCATGAAAAGAAGGGAAGGTGTTTTTTCGCCGAAGGCTTAAAAACGGTACGTATGTAAAGTTTCATGCATCGTAAAGAATTGAATAATGAAAAGAAACTTGTATATTACATTCAAATGTACAAAATATTACATAGATCACATTTCAAATGTTCTTTCTAATGCCATCTAGTCTTCTCTTAGTACTACTTCGGCAGCCTCATTTAGAAGTTGTTCAACAACTTTATCCATGATAGCTTCGGCCATTTGTTTAATTTCGTCATCCTCTTTCGTGTGAGGGTCAGCAGACGATCCAGTAGGTTCTAAGGGAAGGGAATATGTCTACATTACTATCACAAACCGCGAACAAAGTTTGAAATAAAAATTACAGCACAACAAGAACGACTAATTAATACCTATTTGCCCTTCGGGCTCTGTACTTTTTTCGGCAACTTCTGTCACTTTCCTAGCATCATGGATGCCTTTTCCACTCCTTTGAATAATTTCTTGCGCCATTTCTCGGCCGCCGTTGTCCCAGATATCAGTAAAGAATTTACCGCCAACCATGCTTGCTTCGGTCGAGGGGTCTTTGATGTCTTCAGAGGACAGGGCAGCTTCGGACTGAGCTAAGGATTTTACATGCTCACAACCTTTCTTCTCCAAAACAGCAGCAACTCCTCTGGCGCCTGAAAAAGCGCAGATGTCACCGCGGCTGCTCAGGATTTCCTCGAAGGCTTCTGCTTCGTGACTGATCCAGTCCAGTGGACCTTCGGGATTGCCTCTTGAGAAATTCTCTTCGCTAGAAAAGGCGCCAACGCTGGCGAAGCTGGATTTTATCTTTTTGACGCATTCTATAGATTTAACATAGCATTTCCTCTGGGATGCACGAAGCTCCTTAACACTTAACTCTAAATGATTGACCAACTGATCACTAAGCTCTCGTTTTGTTTCCTCAAGCACACGTTCCTCTTTAGCTCTAGCTAGCTGTTTCTGAAGATCTTTAATTTCACGTTTTTGGGCTTCGGCCTGGACCTTTGAAGCAGCTTCGTCCTTTTTTACCTTATCTACCAATGTAAGCAGAATTTTATCCTTTTCCAGAGCTTCGTTTCTCAGTTTAATAACTTCTGATCGAAGGTTGTTGAACGCAATTTCATAGCTCTCATCTTCGGCACTCTTTTGTGCTCTTAATGCGTTGCTTAGGATTAAACCCTATATGTAAAAAAGTTGGTATAAGAATAAAAGAATGAGTTACGAATTAAAAAAATTTTCAAGCGCTTAATTCCCATACCTTTAGGCTATTGTACGCAAGACTGTCCGCGAGATCCTCCTTCGTCATAGCACATAATCCAGCTTCGAGCTTCGGGAAACCCATACTTCTAGCCATCTCCCGGCAGACAGATAATTCTTTGTTATCAGGGAGGCAGTATAGGAAGTCATCTTCATTTGTCCCATTGAACACTACTGCCCCCTTCGGATACTTTAACTCTCTAGCATAGTGATTGGCTTCATAAGTCTCTTCTTCAGATAATTTCTTCCCCGAAGCATGTCGCACGATGTAATCGCATATGCTGGAAGGAGCTTCGGGGGCGGCAGTGTCAATTTCTTCAACCAAAATTGGTTCTGATATTTTCTCGGTTTCCAAAGATTGTTCCTTGGTGGGCTCTGAAGGCCCAGCTTCAGCTTTAGCTTGTTGCTTCGAAGCTTCAGTAGACGCTTCAGCAAGTTTAACAGTCTTCTTTGGAGTTGTGCTTGAAGACTTAATTGTCTCCAAGACATCTAGTACGTTCACCATTCTTTTTCTTTTTGGGGTCACCAATGGGCCCTTTTGATTTTTTATTGTTTCGACATTTGCTGAAGGACTTAAGATTTCCGATATTTTTGGCCCTTCAATCTTCGGTTTTTCTGCTTTTTCTGCTGAAGGCGCTTCAGTTTTCTCTTCTATCTTCGGCACTGGAGCTGGTTCTGTAGCTTCAGAGGCCAAAGAGACTTCACCAATAATTTCTGGCACTGTGGCCGGCTCAATAAAACGCGCTCGGTGGGTGAGCACCTTCATCTTTTTCCTTTGCGGCGCTGGCTCACTAGTGGCACTCGTGGTAGCTTCTGTCGCAGGAGAAGTATTTTTTCTTTTGCGACCCAATACCGGATAGTGATAGTCAGGGTAGACAAACCCGACTGCGTCAAATACCCGGTTGAGCCTTTTCTTCTTTCGGCCTCCGAAGGCTGCTGATAACGCAGTGTTCTCGGCCTTCGAATATGCCCCAAGCAGTTCGTCACTTAATGTTTCAATGCTTTTCAACCAGTCGTCATCAGGTTCAACAAACTTATCCCCGTATTTGAATGTGTATTTCAGTCTGACCAGTCCGCCTTCGTCGGACTCTTTGATGGTCTCCTTCGGCATTTCCCACTTTCCTGCAAGTGGCCACACCCTGAAGGCAATATGCTCTTGGACCAAGTCCCTTGTCCCAATGAAAGAGCAGATTACGCCGAAGGCTCTTTGGCATTCCTCGGCTGCTTCATCCATTTCAACCTTCGGCCTTCGAAGTCCGAAGCGTTGCCAGATGGGGCGCATAATGATACTCTTGACATCTTCTTGCGCTGTTAAGTCATTCTTTACATAGAACCACTCTGTCATCCAGGCTCCGGGCCACCTCTTCCGAAAGGTTGGCACAGGGCGGCTTGACCCAGAGCGGGCACCAAAGCTGTAACACCCAAAGTTGTTGTGATATTGTTCTTTCCCCCAGGGCTTCGTCTCATATAACAATTCATGAATGTTGCAAAAGCTTTTAGCATTTGGTTCTAAACCTTGGCTTCTCGCAGCCCAGACAAACATCCCCATTCTTATGATAGCTTCGGGAGTAATTTGATGAAGGTAGACTTGAAATGTCTTCAGGACTTCAACAACAAAGTTGCTTAGGGGGAATCGAAGCCCAGCCTTGAGAAAGCTTCGGAAGATTACGACTTCATCTTCTTCGGGGGTGGGAGAAGTCTTTTCTCCAGCATCAGCCCTCACAATAGATATATCTCGAAAATACCTCCCCCTCATATTATCAATATGACTCTGCTTAATAGTGGTTTTCCCGAAAACCGTGTGACTTGGCCGCCATGGTCGATCTTCGGACTCTTCCCCACCACTTTCTACATCATAACTGTCACTGTCACCAGTATCTTCAGACAAACCTTCCAGAATCTCCTTGGTAATTTTTTCCGTATTGGTCTCTGCCATCGCTATAAGGAACCCCAAGTTCTTCTCTTCGTCAAGGCTCAGCTTCATCTCAGCAGCGACCTTCTTATCTTCAGACATCTTCGGAAACACTAAAAAACTGTTTTCAAAGCCGAAGCTTCAAAACCAAAATATCAGCAAATCTTAGTGCGCAAGAGCTAAAAATTTAGTGGGCGAAAGCAGATGGCAAGCGAGAGTACCAAAATGAGTTTGTGTTACGATCTTATTTATACGCCCAGTGCGTTGAAAATTGAAAGACCCCGCTTGTCAGTGAATGTTGCTATTCTAGCAAAGGGAAGGTGTTTTTTCGGACCTTCGGCTTAAGGCCTTCGTCCATATCGCAATTTGAATTTGTCATTAACAAATTAATATTGCGAGGGGCTACTGTTGGGGGCCTTCGTCCTCCGAAGGTCCTCAAAAACATGATTTGACAATGTTTTCCAAGTGGATTATATGAACAGGTACCTTCGGACTCAGAATTATGAACATGAAGTACGGTCAGGACGAAGCCTGAACCAGACGAAGGGGGATTGAAATGGAGGACGGGCTGATTACCAAGCTCTACGAAGGATGATGCACAGCCGAAGCTGTGCGCAGGAAAGCTTCGTCGCGATAGCAGAAAGGGGAACCGACTTAAAGATGAAAAGACTACTTAGGCCTTGACAGATTTCCATAAGTCATTAGCAAATGTAATGGACATGAATGTAATTTTGTATGGGCTGTGTCTCACGCCTATAAATAGATGAACAGTACTCCCGTACTATTCACGCTGACTTGGCATTTGCTTTTGCGTCATTCTTGTACTTTTGCTTTCCTGCAGTCCGAAGGTACATTTGTAATTTGAAGTCATTTCTATTTTTACATAGTAATAAAATAGAAATGACATTGTGATAAAATTTAAATGTTTACATTACTATTTATGTTATGCATAAGTCCTTCGTCGTAGCTTATCGTGCTTACGAAGATATGTTGTTTATGACCTTCGTCCGGAGCACGTTATATCCCGAAGGGAAATAATGTTTCGAAAGACGAAGGACCTTATCATTTAACACTTTTTATGTTGCCTTGTTCTTAATCCAAAGCATTTGAAAACAAGTCACCAACAACGCCAAAAATGACTCAAGAATTTTACATCACGATCTGAAACAATAGTAGAAGGCATACCATGCAAACGAACAATCTCTTTGAAAAAGAGGTTAGCAATATGAATGGCATCATCTGTTTTGTGACAAGGTATAAAATGTGCCATCTTAGAAAAACGATCAACCACAACAAAAACACTATCGCTCCCCCTCTTCGTCCTAGGCAATCCCAAAATAAAATCCATAGAAATATCCGCCCACGGAACTAAAGGAATAGGAAGAGGCATATACAAACCATGTGGGTTCAATCGTGACTTAGCTTTTTGACACGTCGTGCATCTTGCTACAAAGCGCTCAACATCACATCACATTCGAGGCCAAAAGAAGTGTGTGGACAGCACAACCTCCGTCTTCTTGGCACCGAAGTGACCCATCAAACCACCACCATGCGCTTCCTGCAACAACAAAAGACGAACCGAACCAACTAGAATGCATAGGCGGTTAGCTCTAAACAAGTATCCATCATTTAGCACAAATTTATTCCATGTATGTCCCTCTTTACAATTTAATGCAACCTCTTTAAAATCATCATCAAAAGCATATTGTCCCCTAATTGTTTCAAGTCCAAAAATACGGCAATCAAGTTGAGACAACATAGCATAGCGTCTAGACAAAGCATCGGCAATCACATTATCATTCCCCTTTTTATGTTTAATGATGTAAGGAAAAGTTTCAAGAAATTCTAGCCACTTAGCATGTCTACGGTTCAGATTTGTTTGACTACGAAGATGTTTAAGTGACTCATGATCAGAATGAATAACAAATTCCTTAGACCACAAATAATGTTTCAATGTTTGCAAAGATCGTATGAGAGCATATAATTCTTTATCATAAGTAGAATAATTAAGAATAGGGCCATTCAATTTCTCACTAAAATAGGCAACGGGTTTACCTCCTTGCATCAAAACAACACCAATGCCAACTCCACTTGCATCACATTCGAGTTCAAAAGTCTTACCAAAGTCAGGAAGTTGGAGTAGTGGCGCGTGAGTAAGCTTCTCTTTTAAAAGAGCAAAAGAATCATCTTGTGACTGCTCCCAATTAAATGAAACACCCTTCTTGGTCAACTCATGTAATGGGGCAGCGATGGTGCTGAAATCCTTCATGAAATGACGATAAAATCCTGCAAGTCCAAGAAAACTCCGCACTTGTGTCACCGCCGATGGCGTTGGCCAACTCTGAATAGCATGCACCTTGGCCTCATCAACCTCAATACCCTATGGAGTGACAACATAGCCAAGAAACGATACTCGTTCGGTGCAAAAGGTGCATTTGTCAAGGTTAGCAAATAAGCGCGCAACACGCAAAGCATAAAAAACATCACGTAGATGGTCAAGATGTTCAGATAAACAAGTGTTGTAGATCAAGATATCATCAAAATAAACCACCACAAATTTTCCAATAAATGGGCGCAAAACCTCGTTCATCAAACGCATAAAAGTACTAGGGGCATTAGTTAATCCAAAAGGCATCACTAACCACTCATACAAGCCGAACTTGGTTTTGAAAGCAGTTTTCCATTCATCGCCTAATTTCATTCTAATTTGGTGGTACCCACTGCGCAAATCAATCTTAGAAAATATTTTAGAACCACTTAGCTCATCAAGCATATCATCTAATCTAGGAATAGGATGACGGTACCGGATAGTGATGTTGTTAATGGCTCTACAATCTACACACATGCGCCAGCTGCCATCTTTCTTTGGAACCAAAATGACAGGAACAGAACAAGGACTAAGGCTCTCATGTACATACCCGCAGTCCAAAAGGTCTTGGACTTGGCGCTAAATCTCCTTAGTCTCCTTAGGATTTGCTTGATATGCAGCACGGTTGGGCAAGCTCACTCCAGGAATCAAATCAATCTGGTGCTTAATCCCACGAATGGGAGGAAGTCTTGGAGGTAACTCAGAGGGAAAAACATCTCAGAACTGCTGCAAAAGGTTAGTCACAGATGCAGGCAAAGTGCTAGGAATATCATCAATAGAAAAGAAAGCATCTTTACAAACCAAGGCATAGCAACAGGCATCAGTAGCATGAGTTTCAAGAAGATCAGATTTAGTAGCAAGCATGACAGGAGCTTTCAATTTAATTTGTTGCTGAATTTCTATCTCATTAGTTGGTTCCTTATAGGTACTTGCAGCTCTATCTTTATCAGCTTGTACAATTTCAGCAAGAGTCAAAGGTAGCAAAGTAATGTTTTTATCTTTATGCCTAAAAGTGTATGTATTACTCCTACCATGGTGACATGCATCAGTATCATATTCCCAAGGTCTACCCAACAAAAGAGAACAAGCTTCCATAGGTACTACATCGCAATCCCCATAATCAGAATACATACCAATGGAAAAATGCACTCGTACCATGTGTGTTACCTTAACCTTTCCTGAATCATTGATCCACTGAATGTGGTATGGATGTGGTCGTGGACGTGTGGCCAGGCCAAGCTTCTTGACCAAATCTGAACTTACCAAATTATTGCAGCTTCCACCATCAATAATAACACGTGCACGCCGATTCTCGATGGCGAAGAAGGTCTGGAACAAATTATGGCGTTGCTGCTTCTCTGATGATTCAGGCTGAGAACTAAGAACACGCTGCACCATGATGCTTCGAAGGTTCACCGTAGCATCAGCACCAAGTATGGCATCATCATTAGCAGCAACATCACTGGAGTCATCATCGTCATCCTCACCGTCGGAAGCACTAATGTAGCCATCATCCGTAGCAATGTATGTTCGCTGACTCGGGCAATCCTTCTTCACGTGACCAATCCCCATGACAACGGTGGCAAACAATACTCGAAGAACGACCACTGGAAGGTGCTGCAGGTGCTGGTGAATTCTATTTCTTGGCAGGTACCTGGAAAGGAAGTTTACCAACATGTGCAGCAGGTGTCGAGGGAGGTCGCACGGACGCTGGAGTGGTCGAAGGTGTATGACTCGAGGCAGGTGTGTGCGTCCGTGATGTAGAGGAGGCACCAAAAGTAGCCCTAGGTCGATGTTGGCGTCCCTGCAATTCCTTCTCTGCAAGAATAGCAAACTGGAACAACTTGTTGACAGTGTTAAATTCTTTATAATCCACAATGTCCTGAATATCACGCCGCAAACCTGAATAAAAATGGCAAAGAGCATCCTCATGTCCCTCTACTATCCCACAACGCTGCAATCCCTTCTGAAGCTCAGCATAATAATCTTGAACAGATTTATCCCCTTGCTCTAAACACATCAATTTCTTACGCAATTCTCTATGATAAGATGGGGGAACAAATATATCGCGCATAGCTACCTTAAGATCTTCCCAAGTCATAGGTGCTCTACCATCCCCAACTAGACCAGTCCACCAGACAATAGCAAAATCTTTAAATTCACTAGTGGCTTGTCTAACTTGATGTCGTTCAGGTACAAGGTGGGCAGCAAATTTCTGTTCTATCGTCATCTCCCAATGAAGATATCCCTCAGCATCATAATGACCCAAAAAGATGGTATAGTAAATTTAATCTTAGCATAAGGGTCGTCAGGAGCACGATTGTTATTACCTTGCTGGCGATGCATACCTTCTGTGTTTCGATGAAGACGACGATGTAGGCACAAATCTCTGGTGGCCGCTTCATCATAATTACCTTCTTCATCAAACAACGCATCATCGGGAAGACGTGGACGAGGAGGTGGTGGTGGCGGTGCTTGTTGTTGCGTCTCCAACACGGCAAGTCTGTCGACGATCTCGGACAATCGTCGATCCAGCCTCTTGTAAGTCTTGCCAAGGTTCATGTCAATGAAGGCATCATGCACTGACTTGTGGACCGTCTCCTCCATTTGCTCCTTCAGGAGCTTGTTGTTTGCCTCAAGATCTTGGCGGCTAACACATTCATCGAAGTTTGTAGGGATCCCTGCCATCGAAACACAAAAACAGGAAACAAACGGTGAAGGTTATCCCTAATAATTTCACTACACGCTCCTCTCAGGTGGAACACAGGAACACGCTCTATTGTATCTTACCAAGCTCTTACAAGTGTCTGACGAAAATACAAGCAAAGGATGGTACAATCGGAGGCTAGTTCGTGATACTTACCAAGAGGGAGTGAAACTGCGATTGCAAGGTCAAATCTGTATTGATCAGAAGATATAGTATGTGGAGCTGTAGGACAGGCACAATATGTATGTGAATGTGGAACAAAATCGAGTGCATATGAGCGAAGTTCAATAAATACCCAAAGCACAAGTCACAATCGCTGGCTAAGAGATGTATCCGAGGCGTAGCACAACAAGGTTGGAACAAAGAGCAATGAAACTAGCAGAATGGCAGTACCGTAAATATTGTACTAGCGAGGCCAAAAAGGCACTAGTAGGAATCATAGGTGATTTTGCTTTTTTTGTATGATTTTTTGATATTTTTCTCAGCACAAGAAGCAACAAAATAGGAGCTACACCAAGTTTGACCTAAAACAGAGATCAGATGTGGTCTACAGAAAATCAGCAAGTTCTCTGAAAAGCGTGCAAGAGCTTTGACATTTTTTTCTTTATTTTCCTGATTTTTTGACAATTTTTTCGAAACCAAATAGGCCGAAGGCTAGTTTGTCTGGCCTCAGAATCGCGTCACCAAGCTCCTGTAAAAATTTCAGATTTTTTGGACACTCGAGCGGAAAGTTATGCCCGGTTTAAGGAAGGAACCTCAAGTTATGTTTTTGGGAGGCACGACTAGAAGGCGGCGGTTAGGGCAAAAAAGTCCCTATCTGCAATCACAACGATTAATGGGGTAGATCGACTTGTGATCTAGGTAATGGTGGATGGAATAGCGGCGTATCTGCAATCTATCTAGGGCTAGCGCGGCGGCGGCTAGCGAGGGCAAGTCGATTAATGGATGGATCAACTTGTGATCTGGGTAATGGTGGATGGGATAGCGGCTAGCGAGGGCAGTTGATCTATGACGAAGATACACCCTAAACCAGCAACACGACTCGACCACGGACACGAACTGAACAAAGCTAAACTGAAAACGAAATTGCAAAGGCTAAACAAGGGTTCAAGGACAGTGGAATTTTTTTTTGTACGGCAATTATCTGGAGTTATAGGATGAAAAACCTAAACTAAACTAGGGTAAGCCTGACGGTAATACCTGAGTCTTTGAATGCCACTTGATAGGAACGGGGTGCCCGATCTTCCGTCAGGTGTAGGTAACTATCGATTTGGTGGAGATGTCACACAGATGATCCGGCTTCCAATCAACACGACTAGAACCCCGCAATCGCAGCACCACTTCTCCTCTGGTTATCAACCGTGCGCTGCGCGATTGACCTCGCCACAAGGGCTAATCCTTGCCTGCGAATCGAAGACACAAGCAAGAACAAGAAAGAACACAATCTGGAATATTGCGGATGAATGATTAAGCTCACAAGTTGGGGTCTCACAAACCGATATACGGCGGCTGTTCTCGACAGATCTAACTTAAGCAAAACCCGCCCTAATGTGGTGGCGGCTACTGATTATATAAGGGTTAGGAGCGGACTCCCTCCCTGGACACGCCCTAATGGGCCCAACAAAGATACACGGCCCAAAGGCCCATTTATGGTGTCGCAGCATCGAGACAGATTACGGACGTCGGTTTGGTCCTCCACCTTGATCCGAACGTCCTTGCTGGCCTTCCACGCCTCCAAGTCCTTCACCATGTCCTTGCTGGTCCTTTCCTTCATTCCTATGTACAATTAATTCATTAGGTAGCACACTGTTCTCAAATGTATAAGAATAAGTACATAGAAACGAGCTCACCTGCAAATTCAATTGTCTTGCGCGTGCGCGAGTAATCGGACCTTGAACATCAACTAGGGGAGTGTTGTTTGTATCCATGGTAGTGATGTCCTCATCAATGCTCTTGGGGCTTGCTTAAGTCCATAGAGCACCTTAGAGAGCTTGAACACATGGTCGGGGTACCTATCATCCTCAAAGCCAGGGGGTTGTTCCACGTATACCTCCTCCTTGATTGGCCCGTTGAGGAAAGCGCTCTTCACATCCATTTGAAACAACCTGAAAGAGTGGTGAGCGGCATAGGCTAATAGTATTCGAATAGACTCTAGCCTAGCCATAGGAGCAAAAGTCTCCTCGAAATCCAAACCTGTGACTTGGGCATAACCTTTTGCCACAAGTCAAGCCTTGTTTCTTGTCACCACCCCGTGCTCGTCTTGCTTGTTGCGGAACACCCACTTGGTTCCCACAACATTTTGCTTGGGACATGGCACCAGGCTCCAAACTTCATTTCTCTTGAAGTTGTTGAGCTCTTCCTGCATGGCCAACACCCAATCCGGATCCTGCAAGGCTTCTTCTACCCTGAAAGGCTCAATAGAAGAGACAAACGAGTAATGCTCACAAAAGTTAGCTAATCTTGAGCGAGTAGTTACTCCCTTGCTTATGTCACACAGAATCTGGTCAACGGGGTGATGTCGTTGGATCGTTGCTCAGACTTGGTTTGGAGGGGCCCGTGGTGCTTCTTCCTCCATCACTTGTTCTTCTTGTGCTCCCCCTTGATCATGTCCCTCTTCTTGAGTTACCTGTACACCGTCTTGAGTTGGAGGGTGTACCATTGTGGAGGAAGATGGCTGATCTTGCTCTTGTTGTTCCTATGGACGCACATCACCGATCGCCATTGTGCACATTGCGGCCGTAGGAACATCATCTTCATCTATGTCATCAAGATTAACTTGCTCTCTTGGAGAGCCATTAGTCTCATCAAATATAACGTTGCTAGAGACTTCAACTAATCCCGATGATTTGTTGAAGACTCTATACGCCATTGTATTTGAATCATACCCTAGTAAAAACCCTTCTACTGCTTTGGGAGCAAATTTAGAATGTCTACCTTTCTTCACCAGAATGTAACATTTGCTCCCAAATACATGAAAGTAAGAAACGTTGGGTTTGTTACCGGTAAGAAGTTCGTATGAGGTCTTCTTGAGGAGGCAATGTAGGTAGAGCCAGTTTATGGCATGGCAAGCTGTGTTCACAGCTTCCAACCAAAACCGCTCAGGCGTCTTGAACTCTCCAAGCATCGTTCTCGCCATGTCGATAAGCGTCCTATTCTTCCTCTCTACCACACCGTTTTGCTGTGGTGTGTAGGGAGCGGAGAATTCGTGCTTGACGCCTTCCTCCTCAAGATACTCCTCCACTTGCAGATTCTTGAACTCAGACCCGTTGTCGCTTCTTATCTTTTTCACCTTGAGCTCAAATTCATTTTGAGCCCTCCTTAGAAAGCGCTTTAGGGTCCCTTGGGTTTCTGATTTATCCTGCAAAAAGAATACCCAAGTGAAGCGGGAAAAATCATCAACAATGACAAGACCATACTTACTTCCCCCGATGCTAAGGTAGGTGACGGGTCCGAAGAGGTCCATGTGAAGAAGCTCCAGTGGTCTTGATGTTGTCATCACATTCTTGCTGTGATGAGTGCTTCCCACCTATTTCCCTGCCTGACAAGCTGCACAAGGTATATCTTTCTCGAAACAAACATTGGTTAGTCCTAACACATGTTCTCCCTTTAGAAGTTTGTGAAGGTTCTTCATCCCAACATGTGCTAGACAGCGATGCCACAGCCAGCCCATACTAGTCTTAGCTATTAAGCATGCATCTAGATCGGCCTCCTCTTTCAAAAAATCAACTAAGTAGAGTTTGCCGTCTAATACACCCTTAACAGCTAATGAACCATCACTCCTTCTAAAGACAGATACATCAATATTTGTAAAAATACAATTGTAACCCATGTGACACAATTGACTTACAGACAGGAGGTTATAACCAAGTGACTCTACTAGAAATACATTCGATATTGAGTGCTCGTTGGTGATGGCTATCTTTCCCAAGCCTTTGACCTTGCCTTGGTTCCCATCTCCAAAAATAATCGTATCCTGGGAATCCTTGTTCTTGACGTAGGAGGTGAACATCTTCTTCTCCCCTGTCATATGGTTTGTGCATCCGCTGTCGATAATCCAGCTTGAGCCCCCGGATGCATAAACTTGCAAGGAATTTAAGCTTGGGTTTTAGGTACCCAACTCTTGTTGGGTCCTACAAGGTTAGTCAAAATAGTTTTTGGAACCCATATGCAAGTCTTGTCTCCCTTGCATTTGGATCCCAATTTCCTAGCAACTACTTTTGCATTCTTATATAAATGAACAAATGAAGTATTGCAAGCATGGTAAACGGTAGAAGGTTCATTGCATATTTTTCTAGGAGCATGAGACACAACATTATTTCTCCTAGGCCTACCATTAAAAGTAGAACTTGATGCAAACATAGCATGTGAATTAAAACCATCATAACTTCTATTATAATGATTAACAATTTTCCTATCATAAATGAAGGCATGGTTCCTTTGAGGATTAATAACCATAGGAGCCTTCCCTTTCTCCTTGTTGGGAATGGGAGCCCTTTGGCTTGTTAAGTTCTTGGCTTCCTTTCAAAAACCAAGCCCATCCTTAATTGAAGGGTGTCTACCAACAGTGTAGGCATCCCTGGCAAATTTTAATTTATTAAAATCATCCTTGCAAGTCTTAAGTTGAGCATTAAGACTTGCCACCTCATTATTCAATTTGGTAATAGAAATAAGGTGTTCATCACAAGCATCAACATCGAAATCCTTACATCTATTACAAATAGCAACATGCTCTACACAAGAACTAGATTTATTAACTCCTTCTAGCTTAGTAGTTAATTCCTCATTTAAACCTTTTAAACTAGATATAGTTTCATGGCAAGTAGATAACTCAGAAGATAGCATTTCATTCCTCTTAGTTTCTAGAGCAAGAGATTTTTGAACACTAATAAATTTGTCATGCTCTTCATACAAAATGTCTTCTTGTTTTTCTAGCAATCTATCTTTTTCATTTAGAGCATCAATTAATTCATTAATTTTCTCTACTTTAGCTCTATCTAAACCTTTAAACAAACTAGAGTAATCTACTTCATCATCGGAAGAATCATCATCGCTAGAAGTAGTGTACTTAGGGATATCTCGAACGTGTACCTTCTTTTCCTTGGCCATAAGACATGTATGGCGTTCGTTGGGGAAGAGAGAAGACTTGTTGAAGGCCAAGGCTGTGAGTCCTTCGTCGTCGGAGTTGGAAGAGGAGCAGTCCGAGTCCCATTCCTTTCCAAGGTGCGCCTCGCCCTTTGCCTTCCTGTAGCTCTTCTTTTTCTCCTTCTTCCCGCTCTTTTCTTATCCCTGGTCACTATCATTATCGGGACAATTTGCAATAAAGTGACCAGTCTTACCGCTTTCCTCTTGTTTTGTTCTTGTTGGGGTACTCCTTGCGTCCTTTAAGTGCGGTCTTGAAGCGCTTGATGATAAGTGCCATCTCATCTTCGTTGAGGCCGACAGCCTCCACTTGAGCTACCTTGCTTGGTAGCGCCTCCTTGCTGCTTGTTGCCTTGAGCGCAATGGGCTGCGGCTCGTAGATGAGCATTGGGCCGTTTAAAGCATCATCTACATACCTTGCCTCCTTAACCATCATGCGTCCGCTTAAAAATTTTCCCAGTATCTCCTCGGGCGTCATCTTTGTATACCTGGGGTTTTCACGGATAAGATTCACAAGATGGGGGTCAATAACCGTAAAGGACCTGAGCATCAGTCGGACGACGTCATGGTCCATCCATCTTGTGCTTCCATAGCTTCTAATTTTTTTGACCAGGGTCTTGAGCCTGTTGTCGGTTTGTGTTGGCTCCTCTCCCCTGATCATCGCGAATCTTCCCAGCTCGCCTTCCACCAACTCCATTTTGGTGATCATGGTGGCGTCGTTTCCCTCATGAGATATCTTAAGGGTATCCCAGATTTGCCTGGCATTGTCCAAGCCACTCACCTTATTGTACTCATCCCTGCAAAGAGATGCTAGCAACACAGTAGTAGCTTGGGCATTCTTATGGATTTGCTCATTTATAAAAACGGCATTGTCAGTACTATCAAAGTGCATTCCGTTTTCGATAATTTCCCAGTTACTAGAATGGAGAAAAAATAAATGGCTACGCATTTTATGACTCCAGAAAGAATAATCTTCTCCATCAAAGTGGGGGGGGGGGGTTCCCAAGTGGAATTTATAGTAAATGAGCATTAGGATCGTAGGAATACGGGAATAATCAAATGAATAGTTTTGATTAACCATTTTCTTCTTTGACGAGGAGTCGTCGTCGTGTGGTGAAGAAGACGAGGCATCACTATCGTAGTAGATGGTCTTCTTGATGTGCCTCTTCTTTTTCTCGTCTTTCTTCCTTTGACTCAAGCCTGAATCAGTCGTCTTGTCATCTCTTGGCTTGTTGAAGACGGACTCCTTTTCCTTGTCGTTGACCACCATCCCCTTTTCCTTAGGATCCATCTCTTCGGGCAATTAGTCCCTTAAAATGAAGAGAACGACTCTGATACCAATTGAGAGCACCTAGAGGGGGGGTGAATAGGTGATCCTATAAAAATCAAATGCTAATAGCCACAAAACTTAGTTATGAGTGTTAGTACGGCTAAGTTGCTTGAAGCGAGTTCTTGTGAACATAAACAATCACAAAGAGATCAACACAAGACACGCGATTTTATCCCGTGGTTCGGCCAAGTAACACTTGCCTACTTCCACGTTGTGGCGTCCCAATGGATGAAGGTTGCACTCAACCCCTTTCAAGTGATCCGATGATCAACTTGAATACCACGGTTTTTCCTTTAGATGATTGTTCCTGTTTGCGAGGAATCTCCACAAATTGGAGTCTCTCGCCCTTATAATAGAAATCACAAAGAAGGCATGGAGTAAGGTTGGGAAGAGCAACACATACAAGACACAAATCCGCAGCACACACAAGCACATAAGCCAAGACTTGAGCTCAAAACGTAGCACAGTGAGTTCACGACTCAAACGGAGCTCAAATCACTAACACAGTCGATCAAATGAGTGGAGGCGGAGTGCAGGAGTCTTAGAATGCTTAGTGAATGCTTGGTTAGCTCCTCCATGCGCCTAGGGGTCCCTTTTATAGCCCCAAGGCAGCTAGGAGCCGTTGGAGGCCAACTTGGAAGGCCAAACTTGCCTTCTGTCGAGTGGCACACCGGACAGTCCGGTGAGCCACCGGACAGCTACTGTAGTCTGTCCGGTGTGCGATTGCCTTCCAAATCGGGCACAAACGACCGTTGCAGCTCCGGGCCCGTTGGCGCACCGGAAATAGTCCGGTGCACACCGGACAGTCCGGTGCCTCCTTCCGACCGTTGGAGCTACCACGCGTCACCCGCGGATTGTGCGGCCGACCGTTGGCGCTGGCGACCGTTGGCTCACCGGACAGTCTGGTGCACCACCGGACAGTCCGGTGAATTATAGCCATGTCGCCTTTTCTGTTTTCCCGAGAGCGACTAGTTCGCCGCAGACGACTCACTGGACAGTCCGGTGCACCACCGGATGGTCCGGTGAATTTTAGCCGTACGCCGCCGTCGAGTCCCGAGAGCGGCCAGTTCACTTTGGACCAGCCTGGCGCACCAGACACTGTCCGGTGCACCACCGGATAGTCCAGTGCACCCAGACCGAGCTGGTGTTGGTTGCACACAGCCAACTCTTTTCCCAGTTCTTCTCTTGTTCCTTGGTCACTGTTTCTAGCACTTGGATAACCATGTTAGTACATAAAACAATTTACCAAGTCCAGAAACATACCTTTTGCCTTGATTTGCACTTCTCGCTTTATTTGGCACATGAGAACTTAATTAAACATGTTGGGCACTTAATCACCAAAACATTATAGAAATTGCCCAAAGGCATATTTCCCTTTCACTAATGCTATTTTCTGAGGCATGATTACATTGACATTGGCCTTTTTACTTGGAATTTCATAATTATGTTTCTTAAGACATCTGCTTATTGTTGTTTCTTATGACACTAAAATTATGCTGCATTCAAAATTGGCTAGCAAGTTAAGGCCATATAAGTGGTGATTGATACCTTTAGGTTCTTTATTCCTTCCTTGGTAATGATAATTGTTTGGACAGCCAAAGCATGATCACATTTTCCAATTCAACAAATTGTTAATTTCTTTCTTGTGTTTCAGGAAATGGGGCTACTTGAGATTAAACATGGACTGCTACAAGTTGCAGAGACATTAGATTTTCTTCATAACAATGCTCATCTTTCCCATAGAGCTATATCACCTGAGGTTACTTACACCACCATTCTTTTGCCTTTATAGTTTTTGCTTGTTCCTTTTCTGTTATTGACATAATTGATTTGCTCTATTATTTCTTATTACAATCCCAAAGCTTGTGTGTTCTCTTAACATTTTGACATAGTTATTCTGCCTTGCCATGGTTTCCCTTGATGATCCTAAGGTCACTCGATGATTTAGGCTTGCTATGTAGTGTAGTATATGATGCTTTTTGTACTTGCACTTGGTTGATGAAAAACTCAATGCTTTGTTGGACATCATTTTTTTTAATTGCAAATTGATTTGTTCAAATTGTTCTATATATATGGAATGTTAATCTATGTTGCTCTCTGAACTGATTGGCTCATCACCATATATCTCTACTACTCTATAAGTCTCTAACGTGAGCGTCCACCACAGCTTCACCGCGCCACCGCTCCCATGATCCTCGCCCCCGTCCCGCCGCGATCCCCTCCCCACCCCCACTCCCACCCCACACAGATGATTGCCCTCGCTCCCCACTGATGGTCCGCGTCCGTGCCCCCGCCCGCTCCCCCACCTTCAATCCCAGATCGACGTCCTCGTGTGGTGGTCGATTAACTAGTTGAGGAGGATTCTGAAGACGACATGCACCACCACGCGTAGCCGTGGAGCAGGGTGCTGTACCAGACAATGTCGAATGGGTGGGCACCCTGTCGAACACCTAGCGGGCGTAGGCAAGGTGCACGGTGAGATCGACCTTGACGACGACAATGTGGAGTTGGGCGAGTGTGCACCACCGCTCGGCCATAGCTAGGTGCAAGAATAGTGCATCCTCCACCTCTAGGTGCACGACGCCGACGCGCTGGTGAGGAACCAGCCGCTCCCATACCTTACACTTCTATTCACAATTCTAGCAATGGAACTGCCCATGGAACTTTATTCTTGCTTCATCGGTATAGTTGTAAGCTTTCTTCTTATTTGCAATAATGTGTTGTTTGTTATTGAGTATCCTTTTAATTGAGTCCACATATTTATAATAACATTACATATTTATATCATCAATATAATATTAGTGTCACAGTGATATTTTACTATGGATTTTGTATATCATAGTGACATTTGTCGTTATGTATTGATGTTTTATACTCACGTTGTTTGGTTGCTGGACTAGCGTTCGGCTGCTGCTGCTACGTCACGTTATGTAAAAAGTAAATATTATAGCATTTGCAGCTGCTATAGCCCTTAAACCATCACCGAATAAGTGGACTAATTTTTAACTTACGTAGCGAAGCACAGGAACATACCTAGTAAAAACATTAGAAATCGAATGGTCAGGTGATATAGCAATTCTACCCAATCCTTTGACCAAACCTTGATTTCCATCCCCAAATGTGATTGCTCTTTGGGGATCATCATTTTTATCATATGAGGAGAACATCCTTTTCTCCCCTGTCATATGGTTTGTGCACTCGCTGTCGATTATCTAACTTGTTCTACCGGATGTATAAACCTACAACACAAATTTAGGCCTTGTTCTAAGATACCCAAACAGTCTTGGGTCCTTTCACATTAGAAACAAGCACCTTGGGTACCCAAACACAAGTCTTTGGATTCTTGTGTTTGCCCCCAACATATTTGGCAACTACCTTGCATGATTTGTTAGTAAGAACAAATGATGCATCAAAGGTCTTAAATGAAATGATATGTTCATTTGATGCATCAACAATCTTTTTCTTAGCCATTTTAACATGAGTTGTATGCCTAGAGCTAAAAGTTTTATTATGTAGATATAAGCATGATGAGAAATAGAATGAGATTTCTTAGCATGATTTTTTCTAATATTATGCTCAGGATAGTTTTTAGAATATAAAATGTAACCTTCTCTATCCTGAACCATGGGAGCCTTACCCTTAACAAAGTTAGAAAGCTTGTTTCTAGGGGCATTAAGTTTGATGTTGCTTTGGCTCCCAGGTTGGAAGCCAATGCCATCCTTAATGCCAGGGCGTCTCCCATTATAAAAGCATATTACGAGCAAATTTAAAATTTTCATTCTCAAGCTCATGCTCGACAACTTTATCATTTAATTTAGCTATGTGATCATTTTATTCTTTAATCATAGCAAGTTGATCATTCATAGCATCAACATTAATATCTCTACATCTAATGCAAATAGTAATATGCTCAATGGTAGACGTAGAAACTTTGCAAGCATTCAATTCCTCAATCTTAGCAATTAAACTAACATTTTTATTTCTAAGACAAGAAATTGAATCATTGCATGCATTTAGCTCTTTAGTAAAGTTTTCACATTTTTCAACTTCGAGAGCATAAGCATCTTTTAGCTTAACAAATTTTTTATTTTCCTTAACAAGCAAGTCCTCTTGGCATTCCAAGATCTCATCCTTCTCATTAATGGTTTTTATTAATTCATTAATTTTCTTCTTTTGTTCCATGGTAAGGTTTGCAAAAAGAGAAGACAAATCATCATCATTTTCACTAGAGCTACCCTCATCATCGGAAGTAGTGTATTTGGGGGTATCTCTAGAATGTACCTTCTTCTTTTTGCTAACCTTGGCCTTGAGACATTTGTGGCCAACGTTGGGGAAGAGAAGGCCTTTGTAGATGGCGATATTGGTGTCCTCATTGGAGGAGGAGTCGGTGGAGCTCTCGTCAGAGTCCTAATCCCATCCTATGCGCCTCGCTACCCTTCTTCTTGTTGTAGTATCTCTTCTTCTCCATCTTCTTCCCTTTCTTGTCGTCATCCCTGTCATTATCACTTGTATATGGACATTTAGCAATATAATGACCGGACTTACCACACCCCTATAGCAAACCCTCTTGTAGCGGGGTTTGTAGTCCTTCCCCTTACTTTGCTTGAGGATTTGCCAGAATCTCGTAATAATAAGAGCCATCTCCTCGTTGTCAAGCTTGGAGGCAATAATTAGAAGCCTATTTGTTGGTGTAGGCTCTTCCTTCTTTTCTTCTATTGCCTTGAATGCAACAGGTTGCACCTCGGGTGTGGAGGTAGCGCCTTGCTCTAAGTTGACAATGTGTTTGGAGTCTTTGATCAAAAGTTCAAAGCTCACAAACTTGTCAATCACCTCTTCAGGAGACATATGCTTATACCTAGGATCTCCGCGAATTAATTGCACTTGAGTGGGGTTACGAAAAACAAGAGATCTTAGAATAACCTTGACCATTTCATGGTCATCCCACTTGGTGCTCCCGAGGTTGCGGACTTGGTCGACCATCATCTTGAGCCGATTGTACATTGCTTGTGGTTGTTCTCCTTTATTGAGGACGAACCGACCAAGTTCTCCCTCGATTGTTTCCTACTTGGTGATCTTTGTCAGTTCATCCACTTCATGCGCTGTCTTGAGGATGTCCCAAATTTCTTTGGCACTCTTCAACCCTTGCACCTTGTTGTATTCCTCTCTACACAAGAAAACAAGGAGTATGGAGGTGGCTTAGGAGTTGAAGTGCCTTACTTGGGCGGCCTCATCGGAGTCATAGTCCTCGTCGCCCACTTGTCGTACCTGCGCTCCAAACTCAACAATATCCCAAATGCTTTCGTGGAGTGAGGTAAGATGGTGCCTCATTTTATCACTCGACATACAATAATCTTCACCATCAAAGTATGGTTGTTTGCCTAGGGGAACCGAGAGTAAAGGAGCGCGTTTAGAAATACGAGGATAGCGAAGAAGAATCTTACTATACTTCTTATGTTCTTGGCGCTTTGAAGATGTCGACTTGGCACCGGAGGTTGAGGGCGAGGAAAATTTGGTCTCGTAGTAGACCACCTTTTTCATCTTCTTTTTCTTCTTGTCACCCTTCTTATGTGACTTGATGGAGTCGGCGGATTCATCCTTGTGCTTGTCGCCAGCCTCCTTTGACGGAGTCCTTTCTTCATTCTTTTTTCCCGAAGATCCGGTGGCAGTCGCGTGGCAGTCGACCGTTGGCGAAGATGACCATTGCTCGTGGGCTCTCCGTATAGTCCAGTGCATACCAGACAGACCGGTAATTTTTAGCCGAGAGCGCTTGAAAGGGAAATGTGCCCTTGGGCCATTTCTATAAGATTTTGGTGATTAAGTGCTCCACACAAAAATGCTTTGAGTGATATTTGTGCCAAAGACTCAAGAAGTGCAAATCAAGATTAAAGGTATGTTTCTAGACTTAGTACATTGTTTTGAAGACTAATGTATTGTGTCTAAGTGCTAGAAACAGGAGAAATCTCTTTGAAGATAGGTTGGCTGTATTCAGCCAAAAGGCTGCTCGGTTTGGGTGCACCGGACTGTCCGGTGGTGCACCGGACAGTGTCCGGTGTGCCAGGACCAGTCCAGATGAACAACCTGCTCTCCGGTCTTGACGGAGGCGTACGGCTATAAATCACGGACTGTCTGGTGGTGCACCGGACTATCCGGTGAGTCGTCTGCGGTGAAGTTGCCGCTCTCGGGAAACAGTCAACAAGCATACGGTAAAATTCACCGGACTGTCCGGTGATTCACCGGACTGTCCGGTGAGCCAACAGTCGGCCGCGCCAACGGTCGGCCACGCAATTCACGCGTGACGCGTGGCCGAGCCAACGGTCGGATGGGGGCACCGGACAGTGTCCGGTGCGCCAACGGCTCCAAATCTTTAACGGTCGGCTGCGCCAATTTAGGAAAGCAATCTGCACCGGACTGTGAACAGTGCCTGTCCGGTGGTGCACCGGACTGTCCGGTGCGCCACCCGACAGAAGGCAAGAATTGCCTTCCTGGATTGCTTCCAACGGCTCCTAGCTACCTTGGGGCTATAAAAGGGACCCCTAGGCGCATGGAGGAGCACACCAAGCATTCTTTGATCATCTCTAAGCACCAAGACTCCCTTCTAGCGCATTTGATTCATAGTGATAGCAATTTGAGCTCCTTCTGAGTTGAGAACTCCGTATGTGAACTTTGAGCTCAAGTTGTTGGCTAGTGTGCGTGTTTGTGCTCTTGCTTTGGGTCTTGTGTGTGTTGCTTTTCCCACCCTTACTTCCATGCTTCTTTGTGATCATCAAATTGTAAGGGCGAGAGGCTCCAAGTTGTGGAGATTCCTCGCGAACGAGATATAGTGAAACAAAGAGAAACATCGTGGTATTCAAGTGGGTCTTTGGACCGCTTGAAAGGGGTTGAGTGCAACCCTCGTCCATTGGGACGCCACAACGTGGAGGTAGACAAGTGTTGTACTTGTCGAACCACGGGATAACTCGCGTGTCTTTTGTGATTGCTTTTCTGTGATACTTGTGTTCACAAGAGCTCGCTATTTAGTCTACTAACTCTTAATCAAGTTTTGTGGCTTTAAGTTTCAAGTTTTTACAGGATCACCTATTCACCCCCCTCTAGGTGCTCTCAATTGGTATCAGAGTCGTTCTCTTCACGCAAGGGACTAATCGCCCGAAGAGATGGATCCTAAAGGAAAGGGGATGGTGGTCAACGATAAGGAGAAGGAGTCTACCTTCAACGAGCCAAGAGACGATAAGCCCACCGACTCTGGCTCGAGTCACAAAAAGAAAGACGGGAAGAAGAAGAGGCGCATCAAGAAGATAGTCTACTACGATAGCGACGAGTCTTCTTCTTCCCAAATAGACGACGACTTCGACGAGAAAAAGAAAACGGTCAATTCAAACTTTTCTTTTGATTATTCTCGTATTCCACATAATTCGAATGCTCATTTGCTTTCCATTCCTCTTGGTAAACCTCCTCACTTTGATGGAGAGGACTACGGATTTTGGAGTCACAAAATGCGTAGCCACTTGTTCTCTCTTCATCCAAGCATATGGGAGATAGTAGAGAATGGAATGCAATTTGATAGTACGGATAATCCCATGTTTATCAATGAACAAATTCACAAAAATGCACAAGCTACCACTGTTCTTTTAGCATCCTTGTGCAGGGAAGAGTACCATAAGGTGAGCGGCTTGGATAACGCCAAGCAGATTTGGGATACTCTCAAGATCTCGCATGAGGGAAATGATGTCACCATGCTCACCAAGATGGAGTTGGTGGAGGGCGAACTAGGAAGGTTCGCAATGATCAAGGGGAGGAGCCAACCCAAACATACAACAGGCTCAAGACCCTGGTCAACAAAATAAGGAGCTATGGAAGCACGAGATGGACGGACCACGACGTCGTCCGACTTATGCTAAGGTCCTTCACTGTCCTTGATCCTCATCTTGTAAACTCTATTCGTGAAAATCCTAGGTACACCAAGATGACGGCCGAGGAAATACTCAGAAAGTTTGTAAGCAGGCGAATGATGATCAAGGAGGCTAGATATGTTGATGAGGCGTTGAATGGCCCAATACCGATCCACGAGCCTCAAACCATTGCTCTCAAAGCAACAAGTAGCAGGGAGGCGCTACCTAGCAAGGTGGCGCAAGTTGAGGCGGTCGGGCTTAACGAGGAAGAAATGGCCCTCATCATCAAGCGCTTCAAGACGGCGCTAAAGGGTCGCAAGGAGCATCCCAACAAGAACAAGACGAAGGGGAAGCGCTCCTGCTTCAAGTGTGGTAAGTATGGTCATTTTATAGCAAATTGTCCCGACAACACTAATGACCAGGAACAAGAGAAAGGCGAGAAGAGGGAAAAGAAGAAGGCCTACAAGAAGGCGAAGGGCGAGGCACACCTCAGCAAAGAGTGGGACTCGGATTGTTCGTCGTCCGACTCCGACGACGAGGGACTCGCCGCCTCGGCCTTCAACAAATCGTCGCTCTTCCCCAACGAGCGCCACACTTGCCTAATGGCAAAGGAAAAGAAGGTAATCTCTAGAGAAATTCCTAAGTACTCTACTTCTAGTGATGAGGACTCTAGTGATGATGATGAAATTGATTACACTAGCTTGTTCAAAGGATTAGATAGAGCTAAGATAGAAAAGATTAATGAGCTGATTGATGCATTGAATGAAAAAGATAAACTGCTAGAGAGGCAAGAGGACATCTTGTATGAGGAACATGACAAATTTGTTAATGTTCAAAAGTCTCTTGCCTTAAAGATTAAAAGGAATGAATTACTATCTTCTGAATTATCTATTTGTAATGAATCTATTTCTAGCTTGAAAATTTTGAATGATGATTTAAATGCTAAGCTAGAAGTTGCAAATAAATCTAGTTCTTGTGTTGAGCATGTTGTGATTTGCACTAGGTGTAAGGATTTTAATGTTGTTGCTTGTAGTGAACATTTAAATAACATTGCTAGATTAAATGATGAAGTGACTAGTCTTAATGCCCAAATTAAGACTAGCAAAAATGATTTTGATAAACTAAAATTTGCAAGGGATGCCTACACTGTTGGTAGACATCCCTCAATTAAGGATGGGCTTGGCTTTCGAAGGGAAGCCAAGAACTAAACAAGTCAAAGGGCTCCCATCTTTGCCAAGGACAAAGGGAAGTCCCCTATGACTAATAGTGTTCAAAGGAATCATGCTTTCTTGTATCATGATAGGAAATATTCTAGAGATGTTCATTATAATAGGAGTTATAATGCTTTTGACTCTCATGCCATGATTGCTTCAAGTTCAAACTTTAACGGTAGATCTAGGAGGAATTTTGTGTCTCATGCTCCTAGGAAAGTGTATAATGGATCTACCACTATCTTTCATGCTTGCAATACTAAATTTGTTCTTTCATGTAAAAATGAAAAAGTGATTGCTAAAAAGGTGGGGGCCAAATGGAAGGGAGACAAGACTTGCATTTGGGTCCCTAAGGCTATTATAACTAACCTTGTAGGACCCAACAAGAGTTGGGTACCTAAAACCCAAGCCTAATTTGCCTTGTTGGTTTATGCATCTGGGGGCTCAAGCTGGATTATTGACAGCGGATGCACAAACCACATGATGGGGGAGAAGAAGATGTTCACCTCCTACGTCAAGAACAAAGATTCCCAAGACTCAATCATATTCGGTGACGGGAATCAAGGCAAGGTTAAAGGACTAGGAAAGATAGCTATTTCATCCGAGCATTCCATTTCTAATGTATTTTTAGTAGAATCGCTCGGGTATAACTTGTTGTCTGTTAGTCAATTATGTAATATGGGTTATAATTGCTTATTTACAAATGTAGATGTGTCTGTCTTTAGAAGGAGTGATGGTTCATTAGCCTTTAAGGGTGTACTAGACGACAAACTCTATTTAGTTGATTTTTCGAAGGAGGAGGCCGATCTAGATGCATGCTTAATTGCTAAGACTAGCATAGGCTGGCTGTGGCATCGCCGTCTAGCACATGTTGGGATGAAGAACCTTCACAAACTTCTAAAGGGAGAACATGTGTTAGGTCTAACAAATGTGTATTTCGGAAAAGATAGACCTTGTGCAGCTTGTCAAGCAGGTAAACAGGTGGGAAGCGCTCATCACAACAAGAATGTGATGACTACATCAAGACCTCTGGAACTACTGCATATGGACCTCTTCGGACCCGTCGCCTACCTTAGCATCGGGGGAAGTAAGTATGGTCTTGTTGTTGTTGATGATTTTTCCCGCTTCACTTGGGTATTCTTTTTGCAGGATAAATCAGAAACCCAAGGGACCCTCAAGCGCTTTCTAAGGCAAGCTCAAAACAAGTTTGAGCTCAAGGTGAAAAAGATTAGAAGCGACAATGGGTCCGAGTTCAAGAACCTGCAAGTGGAGGAGTTTCTTGAGGAGGAAGGAATCAAGCACGAGTTATCCGCTCCCTACACACCACAACAAAACGGTGTCGTAGAGAGGAAGAACAGGACGCTTTTAGACATGGCGAGGACGATGCTTGGAGAATTCAAGACGCCCGAGCGGTTTTGGTCGGAAGCTGTGAACACAGCTTGCCACGCCATAAACCGGGTCTACCTTCATCGCCTCCTCAAGAAGACGTCATACGAGCTTCTAACTGGTAATAAACCCAACGTTTCATATTTTCGAGTTTTTGGGAGTAAATGCTACATTCTGGTGAAGAAAGGTAGAAATTCAAAATTTGCTCCCAAAGCTGTAGAAGGGTTTTTGTTAGGTTATGACTCAAATACAAAGGCGTATAGAGTATTCAACAAATCATCGGGTTTGGTTGAAGTCTCTAGCGACGTTGTATTTGATGAGACTAATGGCTCTCCAAGAGAGCAAGTTGATCTTGATGATGTAGATGATGATGATGTTCCAACGGACGCAATTCGTACCATGGCAATTGGAGACGTGCGACCACAGGAACACAAGGAGCAAGATCAACCTTCTTCCTCAACGACGGTGCACCCTCCAACTCAAGATGACGAACAGGTCCCTCAAGAAGAGGCGTGTGATCAAGGGGGAGCATAGGATGTCGAAGATGAAGAGGAAGAAGTACCACAGGCCCCTCCAACTCAAGTTCGAGCAATGATTCAAAGGAATCATCCCGTCGACTAGATTTTGGGTGACATTAGCAAGGGAGTAACCAATCGCTCTAGATTAGCTAATTTTTGTGAGCATTACTCTTTTGTCTCTTCTATTGAGCCTTTTAGGGTAGAAGAGGCCTTGCTAGATCCAGACTGGGTGTTGGCCATGCAGGAAGAGCTCAACAACTTCAAGCAAAATGAAGTTTGGACACTGATGCCACGTCCCAAGCAAAACATTGTGGGAACCAAGTGGGTGTTCGGCAACAAACAGGACGAGCACGGGGTGGTGACAAGGAACAAGGCTAGACTTGTGGCAAAAGGTTATGCCCAAGTCGCAGGTTTGGACTTTGAGGAGACTTTCGCTCCTGTGGCTAGGCTAGAGTCGATTCGTATTTTGTTAGTCTATGCCGCTCACCATTCTTTCAGGTTGTTCCAAATGGACGTGAAGAGCGCTTTCCTCAATGGGCCAATCAAGGAGGAGGTGTACGTGGAGCAACCCCCTGGCTTTGAGGATGAACGGTACCCCGACCATGTGTGTAAGCTCTCTAAGGCGCTCTATGGACTTAAGCAAGCCCCAAGAGCATGGTATGAATGCCTTAGAGACTTTTTAATTGCTAATGCTTTCAAGGTTGGGAAAGCCGATCCAACTCTTTTCACTAAGACTTCTGACGGTGATCTATTTGTGTGCCAAATTTATGTCGATGACATAATATTTGGTTCTACTAACCAAAAGTCTTGTGAAGAGTTTAGCAGGGTGATGACACAGAAATTCGAGATGTCGATGATGGGCGAGTTGAACTACTTCCTTGGGTTCCAAGTGAAGCAACTCAAGGACGGCACCTTCATCTCTCAAACGAAGTATACGCAAGACTTGCTCAAGCCGTTTGGGATGAAGGACGCCAAGCTCGCAAAGACTCCAATGGGAACCGACGGACATGTAGACCTCAACAAAGGAGGTAAGTCCGTTGATCAAAAGGCATACCGGTCTATGATAGGGTCTTTACTTTATTTATGTGCTAGTAGACCGAATATTATGCTTAGCGTATGCATGTGTGCTAGATTTCAATCTGACCCAAGGGAGTGTCACCTTGTGGCCGTTAAGCGAATTCTTAGATATTTAGTTGCTACGCCTTGCTTCGGGATCTGGTATCCAAAGGGGTCTACCTTTGACTTAATTGGATATTCAGACTCCGATTATGCTGGATGTAAGGTCGATAATAAGAGTACATCAGGGACGTGCCAATTCCTAGGAAGGTCCCTGGTGTCGTGGAGTTCTAAGAAACAAACTTCTGTTGCCCTATCCACCGTTGAGGCCGAGTATGTTGCCGCTGGACAATGTTGTGCGCAACTACTTTGGATGAGGCAAACCCTCCGGGACTTTGGCTACAATCTGAGCAAAGTCCCACTCCTATGTGACAATGAGAGTGCAATCCGCATGGCGGACAATCCTGTTGAACACAGCCGCACAAAGCACATAGACATCCGGCATCACTTTTTGAGAGACCACCAGCAAAAGGGAGATATCGAAGTGTTTTATGTTAGCACCGAGAACCAGCTAGCCGATATCTTTACCAAGCCTTTAGATGAGAAGACCTTTTGCAGGCTGCATAGTGAGCTAAATGTCTTAGATTCGCGTAACTTGGATTGATATAGAGCATACATGTGTTTTATGCCTCTGATCATGTTCCATTATGCATTTTATCGCTTCTTTATGGTGCTCAAGTTGTGCAAGGGATCCCCGGACCTCACAAGTCCATATGTGAATGATGCACATACTTAGGGGGAGAAATGCTACAACTTGACCCTTTGAGACTAACCGTGTGCTTGAGTTTTCTTAAATTAGTCTCAAAGGAGGTTTAAAAGGGAAAAGGTGAACTTGGACCATGCAAGACTTCCACTGCACTCCGATGAGAGGGTAATTTACTCCAAGTTCATCTCTGTGCTCTTATTGCCTTTTTACTCTTAATTGAAGATTTTGGTGAGGCAATGAGGTTTAAGGGCCACTAATGATCCCGTTCTGGTGCTTAATGCCAAAGGGGGAGAAATTAAGGCCAAATCAAGAAATGGATCAGCTACCACTTGAGAATTTTGAAAATAGTAGAGTTAGAGCTTTTGTTTTGTCAAAATACTCTTATTGTCTCTTATTGTCAAAAGTTGGTCTCTTGTGGGGAGAATGTTTGATTATGGGAAAAAGGGGGAGTTTTTGAATCTTTGATCAATTTCTCTTGGAATACCTCTCTCTATGTCTCAACAAGTGAATTTGACTTAGAGATAGGAATTTGAGTTTGATTTGCAAAAACAAACCAAGTGGTGGCAAAGAATGTTCCAAATATGCCAAATTTGAATCAAAAATAATTTTTTGTTCTCATTTGCATTAATGTTGCACTTCTTTCGTTGCTTTTTGTTGTGTTGGCATAAATCACCAAAAAGGGGGGAGATTGAAAGGGAAATGTGCCCTTGGGCCATTTCTATAAGATTTTGGTGATTAAGTGCTCCACACAAAAATGCTTTGAGTGATATTTGTGCCAAAGACTCAAGAAGTGCAAATCAAGATTAAAGGTATGTTTCTAGACTTAGTACATTGTTTTGAAGACTAATGTATTGTGTCAAAGTGCTAGAAACAGGAGAAATCGCTTTGAAGATAAGTTGGCTGTATTCAGCCAAAAGGCTGCTCGGCCCAGGTGCACCGGACAGTGTCTGGTGTGCCAGGACCAGTCTAGATGAACAGCCTGCTCTCGGGTCTCGACGGCGGCGTACGACTATAAATCACCAGACTATCCGGTGAGTCGTCTGCGGCGAAGTCGCCGCTCTCGGGAAACAGTCAACAAGCGTACGGCCAAAATTCACTAGACTATCTGGTGATTCACCGGACTGTCCGGTGAGCCAACGGTCGGCCGCGCGTGACGCGTGGCCGAGCCAACGGTCGGATGGGGGCACCGGACAGTGTCCGGTGCGCCAACGGCTCCAAATCTTCAACGGTCGGCTGCGCCAATTTAGGAAAGCAATCTGCACCGGACTGTGAACAGTGTCTATCCGGTGGTGCACCGGACTGTTGTGACAGAACCTCCCAAGTCATTAGGTCCACCTATAGTTGTCCTTGTCCAACGGACATCAGACAACCCTGCAAATGCCCCTGAATCACTTGACAAGTTCGGTATCTACTTTTCTTACCTTTCCCAAGAGCGTTTCACCCGTCACGCAGACATTACAGATCATCGGAGATACAAAAATGCGGAAGCGGTTACATAAACTTACCTTTATTTTAAAATTAAGACAAAGTTATATATTACAGACCAGGATATAACTTATGAGTGCCGAGTAGTATTATTACACACCAAGGGAGGCAAAACCCTTCCCGATAAGTTTTTAAACAAAAGTTCTTATGGAGGAACTCTTCCTCCCGTAGATTTACTCTTGCTTTTCTTCTTTTGGGACCACCTTGGAACAGAAACAACAAAAATTTGTTGCTTCCTCACATAAAAACAATAGGGAATAAAACCCTGAGTATGGAATTACTCAGCAAGACTTACCCGACTAAAGAAAAGACTCTCAAGGGTATGCTGGTTATAAGGGAGTCAAGGTAAGGTTTCTCAATAATCAAAGACTCTGTTTTGCAGAAATGCTTACTAAAAGTGGATCCTTAAAAATCCAGTTTTATTGTTAGGTTAGATAAAATTACCTGCATCTAGAGTTCTTTCTACCCTAGTTCAAACACTTGACCTGCACTAGCCAATTTCTTAACAAGCCCTTCATCTTTACTGGAATTCTACGTATAGGGCAGTGACCAAGTCTTCATAACCGCGAAGGTACGGCGATCCGAATCGATTATACTCAGCTGAGGATCTCTGATCACACGACATATGTAGCACTTAACCCTTACATATGTCAACCCGCCACCGGGGTTCTTAAGACCAGATCAGGTTCACGTCAACCGAGAGCACTGATACACCACCGTCCAGCCTCTTGCCACGGAGGGTACATGCTACTCTCGCCACCGCTCCACGCCAATTCCATGTTATCTTATTCTGGCCTTAGTCTTCCCGAGGCAAGGCTTACCCATGACGAGGCATGTGACCAGTTAAAGGGTCCTCGGTCAGCAAGCCTACATCGACACAGTCCTTAATCGACTTAGACGGAGACACTACACCGAGACTCTCTTCTCGTGCAAGTCACCCGCCCGGTCTTAGCTTAATCATTTCAACCCAAGGTTTGGTACCTGGCAGAGGTACATCTTTTCCGATGTTGAACCCATCACGGCCATGATGGATCCACCATTAAGTTTTGTTTTCAAAAACAACCCAGCCACTTTTGCCATATCATCTTTTGTAAAAACAAAACATTTGTTTTTCTAAAACAAGGCTAAGCATCAAAATCTTTTGTAAAACAGGTAATCAAGGAAGGTAATCAAATTCAAGGAAGGTAATGCAGGAATTATTTTATCAATCAACTCCTATCACCTAATGCAACAAGCAAATGATAAAGATCTTTAAATCATAAGGAGGTGGCAAATGCACCGGGGCTTGCCTTCGTTTACAGGTGAGTCAGGCTTGGATCCGCAGATGTCAAAGTAAAAGCAATTCCCTGCCTGATGTTCCGCAAGTGGTGGTGAAGTCTTCTCCTCTTCTACCTCAACCTCTTCTTCGTTTTCTAGATATAACCATATGCCATGTAATGCTCATGAGAGTGCAAGGATAATAAGAATTTATTATCTAATTTCTTGAATACAATTTTCCTTCACGGAACTCCGAGAACTTAGGGTTTCCGGAGTCAACAGTGAAGTTCAAAGAGCAGGGGGTGGGGGTTTTGGGTTCTAATTATCAAACAAGGTCCAAATTAAACCAAATTCTACCCAAAGCTTCTAAATAATGTTTTGAGTTCATATAAAAAGTTTGGGCATTTTTGGAATTATTATTGCTTTTCTAAAAATCCAGAAGCAATTCTTTAGGCTATTTTAAATGACCCAAAATTCCCTATGCAATATGATAATCATGAAACTATTTTTAATAAATACTATGGAAAATCAGGAATCTAAGAAAATTGGTTGGACATTTTTAGGATTTTTCTACAATTTTCTAGGATTTATTTGGCTCTGGAAGAAAAAGAAAAAGAAAAACTTGCAACAGTATTGGACCCAATCTAATCCAGGTCAGCCCAGCAACAGCAGAAGCGCGCCCGCGCGCGCGCGTTCGCTGGGCAGGTTTGCACAGAGGCACTCGCAGCTTTGGATATCTGTTAAGAACCCCTGGCTACTATTCAATGTCTGACTAACAGTTGCAAAGACACCCCCGCACTTCTATCCATTCTCGGTTTGAAGTCCACGAGGCGATCCGCGCTGGGAGCCGAGCTCCGGCGAGCTAGACCAGCCAGATGGGGCAAAGACTGGCGCTCCTAGGAAGCAGACACCGAATCGAACCCTCCCCGAGCATTTCCTCTAACTTAATTTGAAGAATGGCAACCTAATTTGCCCTGGCCACGGCGACCGAAGACCATGCGGACAGAGGAACGTGTTCCCGGCGATGGGTGACAGTCCAGTTCAATTGAAGGGGTCGTAGAGCTTGAGGAGGGTCTAGGGACACTAGAACAAGCAACATAGGGACTTGGACTGACCTGAGTTGAGCTGGCCGCGGCGAGGTCTCTCTTACGGTGTTCTTGCGCGAATTTGGGGAAAGTTCAAAATTCGCACACTCTGGTGAGCGATTGAGGCTAATTCTTGGTGGCTGGATGCTTAACTACCTTACGGAGCTCGCGGCGGGGTCAATTTATACTACGGGAGGGCGGTGGCCGGGAATTTTAGCGGTGACGCGCGGCGGTCGGAAGAGTAAAAGTTCACTGGCGCGCGTGAATTAATGTCCCATGCCGTGGCAGTCACTCCGGCGATAAATGGGGAGCTAGAGTGAGTCACGGTGATGCGGTAGACAGGTACAGACACGCGGCGGACGGCGGTGAGGGCATAACGGCGGTGAGAACCTTATCCGAGGGATCAGTGTGCAAGGGAGAGGCACGGCGGCTAGCCGGAGTGGCGTCCACCTCATTGGCGGCGAAGATTTTCCTACCCCGCGATGTTATCTATCCACTCCGGGCACGAATCGGGACGTCGACGGCACGAATCGCGGCAGAGCTCATCGGCGGTGAGCTGAGCGCGCGACTGATGTATGTCAGGTTACTGTACCATGGCATTTCTCATCAGTTCACCTGACAGAGCATCTTCAGAGCAATTCTTCTCCAATTTTTGCATTGCAACTTCATCCTCTCTCTGCACCAAAGTTGCAGGGCTACAATCCAGCTATAACTTTGCTACATTGGGTTCCTACAAAAAGCCACTGGATCCTGCTTAAAATTAAGCCCTAAGTTCATGTAATCTTTCTGTCAATCTGAATTTCAGACTTCAACAGCCTGACAGCCTGACTTTGGGTGTGATTATCTCCAAATTCTTCATAACAACTGTGCTTACACTCTTAAGCAAAATTGTTCCCCTGTCATAGAGCTACAAAGTTGATGTGGTGCCCTAAGGTGAATTCTCACTATTTTGAAAGTTACACAGCTCTAAAGTTGAGACTATAACCCTGATTTCAGACTTAGCATAGAACTCAAATGAGGTCCATTTTGCAAATAAGTCCAAAATCCAGGATTTAGCTTACAAATCCACACATTTGTGAACCAAATGACTTAAGATACTCATTTATCATGGTTTTTGCACTTTAGTCCAAAAGTGGACTAATTTTGCACTTAACCCCCTAGGGTTTGGATTTAGGGTTTTCCAGGGTTTCTAGTATCTCAAGGGTGTAAATGCAATGTAGGTCCATCTTTGATAACTTTTTATGATTATTTCACTTAAGCTTTGGGGTTTTCTCTATTTGGCTCCTGTTTTACCCCTCATATCCCTATTTAGGGTTAAGTACCCTACACTAGGGTCTTATTTGCAAAATGCTATATCAATACAACTTGCTTGAAATTTTTGCCTAGTGGATGCATTCTAGGTGTATCAAACATATGAAATGCTGATGCTTATGATGTCATGCTCAAGTTTTTAGTAATAGTAACACCAGGGGTGTTACATCCTTTCCCCCATAAAAGAATCTCGTCCCGAGATTAAAAGTCCTAGGGTAAGTAGTGGAAAAGGAAATGCTTCACATTTTTATTTCCTGAGTTTTGGTACAAAGCAGGGGTGGGTTTAGGGCTCACTCCTTTATTACAACAATTTTATACACTTTACAAATTACAGGAGGCTAAAAAGCCTGGGAAATTCTTATCTAAGAAGTCTTGAGTTTCCCAAGTAGCCTCATCTTCGGAATGCTGGTTCCACAGTATCTTGTAAAACTTGAGAGTTTTTCTTCGGGTAATCCTGTCCTTTTGATCCAAGATTCGAATAGGATGTTCAGAATATGTCAAGTCTGGTTCAAGGACAACATCTGTCACTTCAATGGTTCGATCTAGAACCCGAAGACACTTCTTTAACTGAGACACGTGGAACACATTATGCACAGCAGACAAGGTTTCGGGTAGTTGGAGTCGGTATGCCACTGGTCCACATTGCTCAAGTATAGGAAAGGGACCAATGTACCGGGGTGCAAGCTTCCCTTTAACCCCGAAACGCAATACGCCCTTCATTGGTGAAACTTTCAGGTAGACATAATCTCCTACTAGAAAATATAAGGGTTGTCATCGCTTGTCTGTGTAACTTTTTTGACGAGCTTGAGCCTTCTTCAAATTATGAACTATTTTTCGAACTTTTCTTCGGTTTCTTTCACCATATCAGGCTTGAAGAAGTACCTTTCTCCCGGTTCAGACCAATTTAGCGGAGTACGACATCGTCGTCCATATAAAGCTTCAAAGGGTGCCATCTTGATACTTTCTTGATAGCTATTATTATATGAGAACTCCGCTAATGGTAAACATTCATCCCATTTTTGTGAGAAGTCCAACACACATGCCCGCAGCATATCTTCCAGTATCTGATTTACCCTCTCAGTCTGCCCACTGGTTTGAGGGTGATAGGCTGAACTGTGGAGCAATTTAGTACTCAGGGATTTATGAAGTTCTTCCCAGAATTTGGACACGAATTGTGATCCACGATCTGACACTATTGTCTTCGGAATACCATGCATACTAAGAATACGGGCAATGTATAATGCTGCATAAGTGGCCACTATGTATTTTGCCCTGACGGGTAGGAAGTGGGCAATCTTTGTGAGTTGATCAACGATAACCCAGATAGAATCATACCCTTTGGCAGTCCTGGGTAGTCCTACAATAAAGTCCATACTAATGTCTTCCCATTTCCAGGTTGGGATGGTAGAGATTGTAATGGATCAGCAGCCTTCATGTGTATGGCCTTGACACGTTTACAAGTGTCACATCTAGCCACATAGCGTGCGATTTCAATCTTCATCTTCGTCCACCAATAATGCTGTTTCAGATCTTGATACATCTTAGTGCTTCCGGGATGAATAGAATAGCGACTAAGATGGGCTTCATCTAGAATTTGCTGGCGGACTTCGTCATTTTTCGGCACCACTATGCAGTTGTTGAACCATACCACACCTTGGCCGTCTTCTCAGAAGCAATTGGCTTTTCCAGCTCTTATCTTCTCCCGTATATGTTTCATACCCTCATCATTTTTTGTGCGTCAATTATCCTTTGTAGGATGACTGACTCTAGCTTCAAGTGATTTGAAGTCCCATGCTGAATCATTCCCAGGTTCAGATTTTCCATCTCCTGGCATAATGTAATGTCAGAAGTCCTCATTGTTAGACAATGGCAGGAAGCCTTGCGACTAAGTGCATCTGCCACTACATTTGCTTTGCCTGGGTGATAATGGATCTCTAATTCATAATCCTTGATTAGCTCGAGCCATCTCCTTTGCCTCATATTGAGTTCAGACTGGGTAAAGATATATTTCAAACTTTTGTGGTCTGTATAAATATGATAGACATTTCCCAGTAGATAATGACGCCAGATCTTTAGGGCATGAACCACTGCAGCTAGTTCCAGATCATGAGTGGGATAATGCTCCTCATGCCGGCGTAACTGCCTTGAAGCATATGCGATTACTCGGCCCTCTTGCATTAATACGCAGCCGAGCCCACTGCCTGATGCGTCACAATACACATCAAAGGGCTTATTAATGTCTGGTTGAGCCAACACTTGAGCAGTGGTTAACATTATCTTCAATTGCTCAAAAGCTTCATTACACTTTGAAGACCAATTAAATTTAATATCATTCTTCAATAGACTTGTGATTGGCTTCACAAGCTTAGAAAAATCTGGTATAAATCGGCGGTAATAGCCAGCCAGTCCAAGGAAACTTCGGACTTGATGAATAGTGGTTGGGGGTTTCCACTCCAAAATGTCCTTGACTTTGCTGGGATCTACCGCAATCCCCTGGCAGACAGTACATGTCCCAGAAATTGAATTTCTTCCAGCCAAAACGCGCACTTACTGAACTTGGCATATAATTGATGTTCTCTCAAGCGCGTTAACACGATCCGTAAATGTTGAGCATGCTCCTCTTCATTCTTTGAATATATTAAAATATCATCTATGAAGACCACTACAAACTTGTCCAACTCAGGCATGAATACTGAGTTCATCAAATAAGTGAAGTGGGCCGGAGCATTCATCAGTTCGAAAGACATTATCAGGTATTCAAATAATCCGTACCGTGTAGTGAATGCGGTTTTTGGTATATCCTCGGGCCGAATACGGATCTGATGATAGCCCGATCTGAGATCAATCTTGGAGAATACCCTCGCCCCAGTCAGTTGATCAAATAAAATGTCAATTCGTGGAAGAGGGTACTTGTTCTTGATAGTGACCTCATTCAGGGGTCGATAATCCACGCACATCCGTAAAGTTTGATCCTTCTTCTTGACGAATATGGCTGGACAACCCCATGGCGACGAGCTTGGCCGGATGAATCCTTTTTCTAGTAGATCTTGTAATTGAATTTTCAATTCTGTCAGCTCATTTGGAGGCATTCGGTACGATCTTCTAGAAATGGGAGCCGTACCGGGCTTTAACTCAATTACAAACTCTACATCTCTTTCGGGTGGCAATCCAGGCAAATCCTTTGGAAAGACATCTGGGAACTCACATACTACAGGAATATCCTTGATCTCCGGTATAATAGCTTCATAAACTCTACCAGTAGTTTTGGTTGGACTGGGAATAGACAAAAGAATTTCTTCTTGGTTATGACTCAACCTGATGGTTCTCTGATCAGTGTTGAGGGTTGCTTTATGTCGGGCCAACCAATTCATGCCTAAAATCACATCTATGTCTTGGCCTTTTAGAACAATCATATTAGTAGGAAAGTCCCGTCCGGCCAATGTTACGGGCACTTGGAAAGCCACTTCCCTAGTAAAGATTTGTCCCCCAGGTGACTGAATTTTAAACCCTTCTTTTGATTCATGGTATGAAATGCAATGTTGCTCCACAAATTTCTTGCTGATGAATGTATGTGAAGCACCAGAATCAAAGAGAATAATTGCGGGATGATTGGCCACAAGGAACGTACCCATCATTACCGGTTCACCGTCCGGCATTGTGGCCACTTGACTGTAATAAATTTGTCCCATCTTCTTTGTATTCTTGCCCGCATTTCCCTTAGCTTGAGAAGAATTCCCAGTACCTTGCTGATTGTTTGTGCGATTCTGCTTCGGATAAGGGCAATCCTTAATAAAATGCCCAGATTTTCCGCAATTAAAACAACCTGTTGATGAACTGGGAAGGGCCGGGAAACGAGTGCCAGGGGCACCTGGCTGACTTGTTGTAGTGGGGGCAGCATTGGGACGGATGAACACTGGTTGTTTGAATGGGAAGGAGGGTGGGCGTGCTGAAGAATGACCCTGATTAAAAGGCCGGATAACTAATTGTTGCCTTTTCTCAGGGCCCTGATTAGGCCTGTTACCTCCACTCCCCTTGGACTTTCCAGAACTTGTATATTTAGACTCGACTGCCAGCGCTATGCTGACAGCCCTTCCATATGTGAGGTCGATGCAGGTAGCCATTTTCCTTTGCATCCAATCATTTAAACCCCTCATGAAATAGTTCTTCTTTTTTATGTCGGTGTTGACTTGGTCAATTGCATACTGAGATAAGTGATTAAATTTATTGAGATACTAGGTGACCGTATCTCCGCCTTGCTTCAACTTCATGAATTCCTCCTATTTCATGTGGAGTACTCCTTCTGGTATGTAATGCTCTCTGAAGGCTAGCTTAAATTCATCCCAGGTAATCTGATGATTGGCCGGCTGAACGGCCACAAAGTTCCCCCACCAGGTGCTGGCAGGGCCACGCAGTTGCTAAGCTGCGAACAGGGGCTTCTAAGTTTCGGAACATCGAAGAAGTCCAAATTTCTGCTCAATGACGCGGATCCATTCGTCTGCCTCTAAAGGGTCTTCTGCCTTGATGAACAACGGTGGGCGCGTTTCAGAGAAGTCCAAATAAGATGTCTCACGGGGGCCTTGAGGATAGCCCCGCCCGCCTTGTTGTTCAAGTTGCTGACCTGCCATCTCCCGCAAGAAGCGGGTATTATCTGTTGTAGCATTTACCAAGGCGGCGATAGCGTCGGCAAGTGTGGGAGGGATTGGAGGTGGGTTTGGTGTTGCCTCCCTCCCACGAGAGGTACTAGCCCCATCCTGAGCACGAGTCCGGGAAGGCATCTGTGGCAACAAACATTTGAAAACAATATGATATGCCAAAGAAAACCATCCATTTTACATTACTAAAAAGAGTAATGTTACAGACTCGAATTTTTACAACAAGATTATACCACTCATTATACATTACTACTATTTCTACTACTATACTATTCCTGCTTCCTGTCACTCTTGGTAGCCTCACTGTCGTGCGTAGGAGACCACTCATCGACCAACTTCATGGAGGGAGGGGGCCTGAAAAGGTCCAATTCGCCACCAAAAGCTTCTCCCGCTACATGAGAAGGTCCGACTTCTGTCCCGACAGAATCCGCAGGCACATTGGGGTGCAATTGTGAATACAGTACATGAACTTCTTCATGTAGAGTATTGCAATAAGCCTGCAGGTTATCGATGGCTTAGCTAAGCTCTTCTACTCTGGCTCGAGCTTTTGCCTCCTTAGCCTAGGCAATCGAATGAGACTGAACCGCCCAGTCGAGTGCTAAATCTCGATCTGCGAGCTGATCTTGTAGGCGGCAGATGTCGCTTCTTAATTCATTAATTCTGTCGCCATCCGCAACCCAGATGTCAGTCCTGCGTCGGAGTTCTGTTTGAAGCTGATTCACTTGCGCTTCAAGATCCCCGATCGGATCATTACTCCCACTACTGCTATCCTCGTGTCTTGGGGCAAGTTGATGATGTGGCACACCAATTGGGCCAGTATGCTTGCGTGCGGTTTTCCTCGTGCGCGGTGGCATTTTTCTAAGGGGGGAAATTTTATTAAAATAGTTCTTAGCATGATGCATGTGTAATTACAGAACCAACCTTAGTTGATTCAACCTGAAAGGGAAATGTGCCCTTGGGCCATTTCTAAGTATTTTGGTGATTGAGTGCCAACACAAGTGCTTTTGTGTTAATCCAAGCAAAGTGGTGGACAAAGTGCAAATCATGTCAAAAGGTATGTTTCTAGACTTAGTACATTGTTTCATGGACTAATGTATTGTGTCTAAGTGCTAGAAACAGGAAAAATCAAGTTAGAGAAGAGATGGCTTTGTTCAGCCAAAGTCTGCTCAGTCTGGGTGCACCGGACAGTGTCCGGTGCGTCAGGCTGACTCTGGCGAACTTGCTGCTCTCGGGAGTGCGACGGCGGTGTACGGCTATAAATCACCGGACTGTCCGGTGGTGCACCGGACTGTTCGGTGAGCCATTCACAGGCGAACTCGTCGCTCTCGGGAGTTGATTAACGGCGTACAGCTAAAATTCACAGATCTGTCCAGTGGCGCACCGGACTGTCCGGTGAGCCAACGGTCAGTCGGAGCAACGGTCGGCCGAGGATTCCGCGCGTGACGCGTGGCCGAGCCAACGGTCACATTGGAGCACCGGACTGTCCGGTGTGCACTGGACAGTGTCTGGTGCGCCAACAGCTCTCAGACTCCAACGGTCGGCTTCGCCAAATAAGGAAGGATATCTGCACCGGACAGTGTCCGGTGGTGCACCGGACTGTCCGGTGCGCCAGTCGACAGAAGGCAAGATCTGCCTTCTAGGAATGTTCTCAACGGCTCCTAGCTGCCTTAGGGCTATAAAAGGGACCCCTAGGCGCATGGAGGAGGACATCAAGCATACTCAAAGCATTCCTAAGCACCAAGACTTCGATTCCACGCATTTGTTTCTTCGTGATAGCATCTAGAGCTCTTGTTGAGTTGTGAACTCGTCGGGTTGTGTTGCGAGCTCTTGTTGCGACTTGTGTGCGTGTTGACATTCTGATTTTGTGTCTTGTGTGCGTTGCTCATCCCTCCCTTACTCTGTGCTTCTTTGTGAACTTCAAAGTGTAAGGGCGAGAGGCTCCAAGTTGTGGAGATTCCTCGCAAACGGGATTAAGAAAAGCAAAGCAAAACACCGTGGTATTCAAGTGGGTCTTTGGACCGCTTGAGAGGGGTTGATTGCAACCCTCGTCCGTTGGGACGCCACAACGTGGAGTAGGCAAGCGTTGGTCTTGGCCGAACCACGGGATAACCACCGTGCCATCTCTGTGATTGATCTCTTGTGGTTATTGTGTTTTGTTGAGACTCCTCTCTAGCCACTTGGCGACTATTGTACTAACGCTTAACCAAGTTTTTGTGGCTTAAGTTTCAAGTTTCATAGGATCACCTATTCACCCCCCCTCTAGGTGCTCTCAATTGGTATCAGAACCGTTCTCTTCAGAAAGGGACTAATCGCCCGAAGAGATGGATCCTAAGGGGAAGGGAATCGTGATCAACGATAAGGAGGAGTCCTTCGTCAACGAGCCGAAGGATGACAAGCCTACCGACTCGGGCTCGGGCCATAAACGAAAAGATGGGAAGAAGAAGACAAGGCGCATCAAGGAGATCGTCTACTACGACGACAGCGACGAGTCTACTTCATCCCAAAAGGACGACTACGACTACGAGAAACGAAAGACGGTTAATTCGAACTTTTCTTTCGATTACTCTCGTATTCCGCAGAGTTCAAATGCACATTTGCTTTCCATCCCTCTTGGCAAACCTCCACACTTTGATGGGGAGGACTACGGATTTTGGAGTCACAAAATGCGTAGTCACCTGTTCTCTCTCCATCCAAGCATATGGGAGATTGTTGAGAATGGAATGAAATTTGATAGCTCGGATAGTCCTATATTTATTAATGAACAGATACATAAAAATGCATAAGCTACTACTGTGTTGTTAGCCTCTTTGTGCAGGGACGAGTACCATAAGGTGAGCGGCTTGGACAATGCCAAGCAGATCTGGGACACCCTCAAGATCTCTCATGAGGGGAACGATGTCACCTTGCTCACCAAGATGGAATTGGTAGAGGGCGAGCTTGGAAGATTCGCGATGATAAGGGGCGAGGAGCCAACCCAAACATATAACCGGCTCAAGACCCTTATCAACAGAATAAGGAGCTACGGAAGCACGCGATGGACGGACCACGACGTCGTTCGCCTGATGCTAAGGTCCTTTACTGTACTTGATCCACATTTGGTGAACAATATTCGTGAAAATCCTAGGTACACCAAGATGTCGCCCGAAGAAGTCCTTGGGAAGTTCGTGAGCGGGCGAATGATGATCAAGGAGGCGAGATACGTGGACGACGCGTTGAATGGTCCAATCCATGAGCCTCAACCCATTGCTCTCAAGGCAACGAGGAGCAAGGAGGCGCTACCTAGCAAGGTGGCGCAAGTTGAGGCGGCCGGGCTCAATGACGAAGAAATGGCCCTCATCATCAAGCGCTTCAAGACGGCACTAAAGGGTCGCAAGGGACAGCCAAGCAAGACCAAGACAAAGGGGAAGCGCTCATGCTTCAAATGTGGTAAGATTGATCATTTTATTGCTAACTGTCCCGATAATGAAAGTGACCAGAAAAAAGGAACAAAAGGGAGAAGAAAAAGAATTACAAGAAGGCCAAGGGCGAGGCACATATCGGAAAGGAGTGGGATTCGGATTGCTCCTCTTCCGACTCTGACAATGAAGGACTCACCGCCACCGCCTTCAACAAGTCATCCCTCTTCCCAAACGAGCATCACACGTGCCTCATGGCGAAGGAGAAGAAGGTATGCACTCGGGATACCACTTATACTTCTTCAAGTGATGATGATTCTAGTGATGACGATGAAATAGACTATTCTAGTTTATTTAAAGGTTTAGATAGAATTAAAATTGGCAAAATTAATGAGTTAACTGATGCCTTGAATGAAAAGGATAGACTCTTAGAGAAACAAGAAGACATTTTATATGAAGAGCATGATAAATTTGTTAGTGCACAAAATTCACTTGCTCTAGAAGTTAAAAGGAATGAAATGCTTTCTTGTGAACTATCTACTTGTCATGAAACCATTTCTACTTTAAAAGGTGTAAATGATGATTTAAATGCTAAACTAGAAGTAGCAAGTAAATCTAACTCTTGTGTAGAACATGTTAGGATTTGCAATAGGTGTAAAGATTTTAATGTTGATGCTTGTAGTGAACACCTAGATTGCATTTCTAAATTAAATGATGAAGTAGCTAGTCTTAATGCCCAACTTAAGACTAGCAAAAGTGAATTTGATAAATTAAAATTTGCAAGGGATGCCTACACGATTGGTAGACACCCCTCAATTAAGGATGGACTTGGCTTCAAGAGGGAAGCCAAGAACTTGTCAAGCCATAAGGCTCCCATCTCCGCCAAGGAGAAAGGGAAGGCCCCTATGGCTAGTAGTGCTAAAAAGAACCATGCTTTTATATACCATGATAGGAGACAATCTAGAAATGCTTATAGGAGTTGTAATGCTTATGATGCTTTTGATTCTCATGCCATGTTTGCTTCTAGTTCTTCCTATATGCATGGTAGAAATATGTCTAGGAGAAATGTTATTCATCATGTGCCTAGAAAGAATATTGTTCATGCTCCTAGGAAAGTAATGAATGAACCTTCTACAATTTATTATGCTTGCAATGCTTCCTTTTCTATTTGTAGAAAGGATAAGAAGGTAATCGCTAGGAAGTTAGGGGCCAAATGTAAGGGAGACAAGACTTGCATTTAGGTCCCTAAGACAATTGTAACTAACCTAGTAGGACCCAACAAGAGTTGGGTACCTAAGACCCAAGCCTAAGTTTGCCTTGCAGGTTTATGCATCCGGGGGTTCAAGCTGGATTATCGACAACGGATGCACAAACCACATGACGGGGGAAAAGAGGATTTTCTCTTCCTACGTCAAGAACAAGGATCCCCAAGATTCAATAATATTCGGTGATGGGAACCAAGGCAAGGTAAAAGGGTTAGGTAAAATTGCTATTTCATCCGAGCACTCTATTTCTAATGTGTTTTTAGTTGAGTCGCTTGGATATAATTTGTTATCTGTTAGTCAATTATGCAATATGGGATATAATTGTCTATTCACAAATGTAGATGTGTCTGTCCTTAGAAGGTGTGATGGTTCTTTAGCTTTTAAGGGTGTACTAGACGGCAAACTTTATTTGGTTGATTTTGCAAAAGAAGAGGTCGGTCTAGATGCATGCTTAATTGCTAAGACTTGCATGGGCTGGCTGTGGCATCGCCGCTTAGCACATGTGGGGATGAAGAACCTTCACAAACTTCTAAAGGGAGAACACGTGATAGGTCTAACTAACGTACATTTCGAGAAAGATAGACCTTGTGCAGCTTGTCAAGCAGGGAAACAGGTGGGAGGCTCTCATCACACCAAAAATGTGATGACCACATCAAGACCCTTGGAGATGCTTCATATGGACCTCTTCAGACCCGTCGCCTATCTAAGTATAGGAGGAAGTAAGTATGGTCTTGTTATAGTTGATGATTTTTCCCGCTTCACTTGGGTATTCTTTTTGCAGGATAAATCTAAAACCCAAGGGACCCTCAAGCGCTTCCTCAGGAGAGCTCAAAATGAGTTTGAGCTCAAAGTGAAGAAGATAAGGAGCGACAACGGGTCCGAGTTCAAGAACCTTCAAGTGGAGGAGTTCCTTGAGGAGGAAGGTATCAAGCACGAGTTCTCCGCTCCCTACACACCACAACAAAATGGTGTGGTAGAGAGGAAGAACAGGACGCTCATAGATATGGCGAGGACTATGCTTGGAGAGTTCAAGACTCCCGAGCACTTTTGGTCGGAAGCCGTGAACACGGCTTGCCACGCCATCAACCGAGTCTACCTTCACCGCCTTCTCAAGAAGACTTCGTATGAGCTACTAACCGGCAACAAACCCAATGTGTCTTATTTTCGTGTATTTGGGAGCAAGTGTTATATTCTTGTGAAGAAAGGTAGAACTTCTAAATTTGCTCCCAAAGCTGTAGAAGGGTTTTTATTAGGTTATGATTCAAATACAAAGGCATATAGGGTCTTCAACAAATCATCGGGTTTGGTTGAAGTCTCTAGTGACGTTGTATTTGATGAGACTAATGGCTCTCCAAGAGAGCAAGTTGTTGATCTTGATGATGTGGATGAAGAAGACGTTCCAACGGCCGCAATGCGCACCATGGCGATTGGAGATGTGAGGCCACTGGAACAAAAGGAGCAAGATCAACCTTCTTCCTCAACAATGGTGCATCCTCCAACCCAAGATGACGAACATGTACCTCAAGTGGAGGCGTGCGATCGAGGGGGAACACAAGATGTCCAAGTTGAAGAGGAAGAAGCACAACCGGCACCTCCAACCCAAGTTCGAGCGACGATTCAAAGGGATCATCCCGTCGACCAAATATTGGGGGACATTAGCAAGGGAGTAACTACTCGTTCTAGATTAGTTAATTTTTGTGAGCATTACTCTTTTGTCTCTTCTATTGAGCCTTTCAGGGTAGAAGAGGCCTTGCTAGATCCGGACTGGGTGTTGGCCATGCAAGAGGAGCTAAACAACTTCAAGCGTAATGAAGTTTGGACACTGGTGCCTCGTCCCAAGCAAAACGTTGTGGGAACCAAGTGGGTGTTCCACAACAAACAGGACGAGCACAGGGTGGTGACAAGGAACAAGGCTCGACTTGTGGCAAAAGGTTATGCCCAAGTCGCAGATTTGGACTTTGAGGAGACTTTTGCTCCTGTGGCTAGGCTAGAGTCCATTCGTATCTTGCTAGCATATGCCGCTCACCATTCTTTCAGGTTGTACCAAATAGATGTGAAGAGCGCTTTCCTCAACGGGCCGATCAAGGAGGAGGTGTACATGGAGCAACCCCTTGGCTTCGAGGATGAACGGTACCCCGACCACGTGTGTAAGCTCTCTAAGGCGCTCTATGGACTTAAGCAAGCCCCAAGAGCATGGTATGAATGCCTTAGAGACTTTTTAATTGCTAATGCTTTCAAGGTTGGGAAAGCCGATCCAACTCTTTTTACTAAGACTTGCGATGGTGATCTTTTTGTGTGCCAAATCTATGTCGATGACATAATATTTGGTTCTACTAATCAAAAGTCTTGCGAAGAGTTTAGCAGGGTGATGACGCAGAAATTCGACATGTCGATGATGGGCGAGTTGAACTACTTCCTTGGGTTCCAAGTGAAGCAACTCAAGGACGGCACTTTCATCTCCCAAACGAAGTACACGCAAGACTTGCTAAAGTGGTTTGGGATGAAGGAAGCCAAGCCCGCAAAGACTCCGATGGGAACCGACGGACACACCGACCTCAACAAAGGAGGTAAGTCCGTTGATCAAAAGGCATACCGGTCTATGATAGGATCTTTACTTTATTTGTGTGCTAGTAGACCGGATATTATGCTTAGCGTATGCATGTGTGCTAGATTTCAATCCGATCCAAGGGAGTGTCACTTAGTGGCCGTGAAGCGAATTCTTAGATATTTAGTCGCTACGCCTTGCTTCGGGATCTGGTATCCAAAGGGGTCTAACTTTGACTTGATTGGATATTCAGATTCCGACTATGCTGGATGTAAGGTCGATAGGAAGAGTACATCAGGGACGTGCCAATTCTTAGGAAGGTCCCTGGTGTCGTGGAACTCTAAGAAACAAACTTCCGTTGCCCTATCCACCGCTAAGGCCGAGTATGTTGCCGCAGGACAGTGTTGCGCGCAACTACTTTGGATTAGGCAAACCCTTCGGGACTTTGGCTACAATCTGAGCAAAGTCCCACTCCTATGTGATAATGAGAGTGCTATCCGAATAGCGGAAAATCCTGTTGAGCACAGCCGCACAAAGCACATTGACATCTGGCATCACTTTTTGAGAGACCACTAGCAAAAGGGAGATATCGAAGTGTTTCATGTTAGCATCGAGAACCAGCTAGCCGATATCTTTACTAAGCCTTTAGAGGAGAAGACCTTTTGCAGGCTGCGTAGTGAGCTAAATGTCCTAGATTCGCGGAACTTGGATTGATTTATAGCACACATGTGTTTATGCCTTTGATCATGTTCCTTATACATTTTGTTGCTTACTTGTGGTGCTCAAGTTGTACAAACACTCCCTGGACCTCACAAGTCCTTTTTGCAAGTGATGCACATATTTAGGGGGAGCTGTGCTACAACTTGACCCTTTGAGACTAACCGTGTGCTTGAGTTTGCTTGTTTTAGTCTCAAAGGAGGTTTGAAAGGGAAAAGGTGGACTTGGACCATGAAAGACTTCCACTGCACTCCGATGAGAGGGTAACTTATTCCAAGTACATCTCATGTACTCTTATTGCCTTTGTATTCTTATTTGAAGATTTTGGTGAGGCAATGGGGTTCAAGGGCCAAGATTGATCCCGTTTTGGTGCTTGATGCCAAAGGGGGAGAAAATAAAGGCCAAAGCAATAAATGGATCAGCTACCACTTGAGAAATTTTGAAAATAGTAGAATAGAGCTTTTGGTTTGTCAAAACACTTTTATTGTCTCTTTTGTCAAAAGTTGGCCTCTTGTGGGGAGAAGTGTTGATTATGGGAAAAAGGGGGAGTTTTTGAAATCCTTGATCAATTTTATTTGGAATTCCTCTCTTTATGTCTTTACAAGTGAATTTGACTTAGAGATAGGAATTTGAGTTTGATTTGCAAAAACAAACCAAGTGGTGGCTAAGAGTGATCCATATATGCCAAATATGAATCAAAACAATTTTGAGTTTTCATTTGCATTGATATTGCACTTGTTCTAGTTGCTTTATGTTGTGTTGGCATAAATCACCAAAAAGGGGGGAGATTGAAAGGGAAATGTGCCCTTGGGCCATTTCTAAGTATTTTGGTGATTGAGTGCCAACACAAGTGCTTTTGTGTTAATCCAAGCAAAGTGGTGGACAAAGTGCAAATCATGTCAAAAGGTATGTTTCTAGACTTAGTACATTGTTTTATGGACTAATGTATTGTGTCTAAGTGCTGGAAACAGGAAAAATCAAGTTAGAGAAGAGATGGCTTTGTTCAGCCAAAGTCTGCTCAGTCTGGGTGCACCGGACAGTGTCCGGTGGTGCACCGGACAGTGTCCGGTGCGCCAGGCTGACTCTGGCGAACTTGCTGCTCTCGGGAGTGCGACGACGGTGTACGGCTATAAATCACCGGACTGTCCGGTGAGCCGTTCACAGGCGAACTCGTCGCTCTCGGGAGTTGATTAACGGCGTACGGCTAAAATTCACCAGTCTGTCCGGTGGCGCACCGGACTGTCCGGTGAGCCAACGGTCAGTCGGAGCAACGGTCGGCCGAGGATTCCGCGCGTGACGCGTGGCCGAGCCAACGGTCACATCGGAGCACCGGACTGTCCGGTGTGCACCTGACAGTGTCCAGTGCGCCAACGGCTCTCAGACTCCAACGGTCGGCTTCGCCAAATAAGGAAGGATATCTGCACCGGACAGTGTCCGGTGGTGCACCGGACTGTCCGGTGCGCCAGTCAACAGAAGGCAAGATCTGCCTTCCAGGAATGTTCTCAACGGCTCCTAGCTGCCTTGGGGCTATAAAAGGGATCCATAGGCGCATGGAGGAGGACATCAAGCATACTCAAAGCATTCCTAAGCACCAAGACTTCGATTCCACGCATTTGTTTCTTCGTGATAGCATCTAGAGCTCTTGTTGAGTTGTGAACTCGTCGGGTTGTGTTGCGAGCTCTTGTTGCGACTTGTGTGCGTGTTGACATTCTGATTTTGTGTCTTGTGTGCGTTGCTCATCCCTCCCTTACTCCGTGCTTCTTTGTGAACTTCAAAGTGTAAGGGCGAGGGGCTCCAAGTTGTGGAGATTCCTCGCAAACGGGATTAAGAAAAGCAAAGCAAAACACCGTGGTATTCAAGTGGGTCTTTGGACCGCTTGAGAGGGGTTGATTGCAACCCTCGTCCGTTGGGACGCCACAACATGGAGTAGGCAAGCGTTGGTCTTGGCCGAACCACGGGATAACCACCGTGCCATCTCTTTGATTGATCTCTTGTGGTTATTGTGTTTTGTTGAGACTCCTCTCTAGCCACTTGGCGACTATTGTACTAACGCTTAACCAAGTTTTTGTGGCTTAAGTTTCAAGTTTCACAGGATCACCTATTCACCCCCCCTCTAGGTGCTCTCACAACCTTCTATACATTGCACTCCTCCTACCTGGTCTTTCATATAAATTCTTCAGAAATAATAGGTAAGAAGGGAAGAAATTTTCTAGATAAGTCTTTAGAAAATTCTTTTGAAGATGCCTCATAATATCTGCAGAGAAGGGCTTCGCTCCGATACCAGCTGTGACGGAACCTCCCAAGTCATTAGGTCCACCTACAGTTGTCCTTGTCCAACGGACATCAGACAACCCTGCAAATGCCCCTGAATCACTTGACAAGTTCGGTATCTACTTTTCTTACCTTTCCCAAGAGCGTTTCACCTGTCACGCAGACATTACAGATCATCGGAGATACGAAAATGCGGAAGCGGTTATATAAACTTACCTTTATTTTATAAGTAAGACAAAGTTATATATTACAGACCAGGATATAATTTATGAGTGCCGAGTAGTATTATTACACACCAAGGGAGGCAAAAACCCCTCCCAATAAGTTTTTAAACAAAAGTTCTTATGGAGGAACTCTTCCTCCTGCAGCTTTACTCTTGCTTTTCTTCTTTTGGGACCACCTTGTAACAGAAACAACAAAAATTTGTTGCTTCCTCACCTAAAAACAATAGGGAATAAAACCCTGAGTATGGAATTACTCAGCAAGACTTACCCGACTAAAGAAAAGACTCTCAAGGGTATGCTGGTTATAAGGGAGTCAAAGTAAGGTTTCTCAATGATCAAAGACTCTGTTTTGCAGAAATGCTTACTAAAAGTGGATCCTTAAAAATCCAGTTTTATTGTCAGGTTAGATAAAATTACCTGCATCTAGAGTTCTTTCTACCCTAGTTCAAACACTTGACCTGCACTAGCCAATTTCTTAACAAGCCCTTCATCTTTACTGGAATTCTACGTATAGGACAGTGACCAAGTCTTCATAACCGCTAAGATACAGCAATCCGAATCGATTATACTCAGCTGAGGATCTCCGATCACACGACATATGTAGCACTTAACCCTTGCATATGTCAACCCGCCACCGGGGTTCTTAAGACCAGATCAGGTTCACGTCAACCGAGAGCACAGATACACCACCGTCCAGCCTCTTGCCACGGAGGGTACACGCTACTCTCGCCACCGCTCCACGCCCATTGCATGTTATCTTATTCTGGCCTTAGTCTGCCCGAGGCAAGGCTTACCCATGACGAGGCATGTGACCATTTAAAGGGTCCTCGGTCAGCAAGCCTACATCGACACGGTCCTTAATCGACTCAGACGGAGACACTACACCGAGACTCTCTTCTCGTGCAAGTCACCCGCCCGGTCTCAGCTTAATCATTTCAACCCAAGGTTTGGTACCTGGCAGAGGTACATCTTTTCTGATGTTGAACCCATCACGGCCATGATGGATCCACCATCAAGTTTTGTTTTCAAAAACAACCCACCCACTTTTGCCATATCATCTTTTGTAAAAACAAAACATTTGTTTTTCTAAAACAAGGCTAAGCATCAAAATCTTTTGTAAAACAGGTAATCAAGGAAGGTAATCAAATTCAAGGAAGGTAATGTAGGAATTGTTTTATCAATCAACTCCTATCACCTAATGCAACAAGCAAATGATAAAGATCTTTAAATCACAAGGAGGTGGCAAATGCACCGGGGCTTGCCTTTGTTTACAGGTGAGTCAGGCTCGGATCCGCAGATGTCAAAGTAAAAGCAATTCCCTGCCTGATGTTCCGCAGGTGGTGGTGAAGTCTTCTCTTCTACCTCAACCTCTTCTTCGTTTTCTAGATATAACCATATGCCATGTAATGCTCATGAGAGTGCAAGGATAATAAGAATTTATTATCTAATTTCTTGAATACAATTTTCCTTCACGGAACTCCGAGAACTTAGGGTTTCCGGAGTCAACAGTGAAGTTCAAAGAGCAGGGGGTGGGGGTTTTGAGTTCTAATTATCAAACAAGGTCCAAATTAAACCAAATTCTACCCAAAGCTTCTAAATAATGTTTTGAGTTCATATAAAAAGTTTGGGCATTTTTGGAATTATTATTGCTTTTCTAAAAATCCAGAAGCAATTCTTTAGGCTATTTTAAATGACCCAAAATTCCCTATGCAATATGATAATCATGAAACTATTTTTAATAAATACTATGGAAAATCAGGAATCTAAGAAAATTGGTTGGACATTTTTAGGATTTTTCTACAATTTTCTAGGATTTATTTGGCTCTGGAAGAAAAAGAAAAACTTGCAACAGTATTGGACCCAATCTAATCCAGGTCGGCCCATCAACAGCAGAAGCGCGCCCGCGCGCGCGCCCGCTGGGCAGGTTTGCACAGAGGCCCTCGCAGCTTTGGATATCCGTTAAGAACCCCTGGCTACTATTCAATGTCTCACTGACAGTTACAAAGACACCCCCGCACTTCTATCCATTCTCAGTTTAAAGTCCACGACGGCGATCCGCGCTGGGAGCCGAGCTCCGGCGAGCTAGACCAGCCGGATGGGGCAAAGACTGGCGCTCCTAGGAAGCAGACACCGAATCGAACCCTCCCCGAGCATTTCCCCTAACTTAATTTGAAGAATGGCAACCTAATTTGCCCTGGCCATGGTGACCGAAGACCATGCGGACAGAGGAACGTGTTCCCAGCGATGGGTGACGGTCCAGTTCAATTGAAGGGGTAGAAGAGCTTGAGGAGGGTCTAGGAACACTAGAACAAGCAACAGAGGGACTTGGACTGACCTGAGTTGAGCTGGCCGCGGTGAGGTCTCTCTTACGGTGTTCTTGCGTGAATTTGGGGAAAGTTCAAAATTCGCACACTCTGGTGAGCGATCGAGGCTAATTCTTGGTGGCTGGATGCTTAACTACCTTACGGAGCTCGCGGCAGGGGCAATTTATACTACAGGAGGGCGGTGGCTGGGAATTTTAGCGGTGACGCGTGGCGGTCGGAACAGTAAAAGTTCACTGGCGCGCGTGAATTAATGTCCCATGCCGTGGCAGTCACTCCGGCGATCAACGGGGAGCTAGAGTGAGTCACGGTGATGCGGTAGACAGGTAGAGACACGCGGCGGACGGCGGTGAGGGCTTAACGGAGGTGAGAACCTTATCCGAGGGATCAGTGCGCAAGGGAGAGGCACGGCGGCTAGCCGGAGTGGCGTCCAGCTCACCGGCGGCAAAGATTTTCCTACCCCACGACGTTATCTATCCACTCCGGGCACGAATCGGGATGTCGACGGCACGAATCGCGGCGGAGCTCATCGGTGGTGAGCTGAGCGCGTGACTGATGTATGTCAGGTTACTGTACCATGGCATTTCTCATCAGTTCACCTGACAGAGCATCTTCAGAGCAATTCTTCTCCAATTTTTGCATTGCAACTTCATCCTCTCTCTGCACCAAAGTTGCAGGGCTACAATCCAGCTATAACTTTGCTACATTGGGTTCCTACAAAAAGCCACTGGATCTTGCTTAAAATTAAGCCCTAAGTTCATGTAATCTTTCTGTCAGTCTGAATTTCAGACTTCAACAGCATGACAGCCTGACTTTGGGTGTGATTATCTCCAAATTCTTCATAACAACTGTGCTTACACTCTTAAGCAAAATTGTTCCCCTATCATAGAGCTACAAAGTTGACGTGGTGCCCTAAGGTGAATTCTCAATATTTTGAAAGTTACACAGCTCTAAAGTTGAGCCTATAACCCTGATTTTAGACTTAGCATAGAACTCAAATGAGGTCCATTTTGCAAATAAGTCCAAAATCTAGGATTTAGCTTACAAATCCACACATTTGTGAACCAAATGACTTAAGATACTCATTTATCATGGTTTTTGCACTTTAGTCCAAAAGTGGACTAATTTTGCACTTAACCCCCTAGGGTTTGGATTTGGGGTTTTCCAGGGTTTCAATTAGGGTTTCTAGTATCTCAAGGGTGTAAATGCAATGTAGGTCCATCTTTGATAACTTTTTATGATTATTTCACTTAAGCTTTGGGGTTTTCTCTATTTGGCTCCTATTTTACCCCTCAGATCCCTATTTAGGGTTAAGTACCCTACACTAGGGTCTTATTTGCAAAATGCTATATCAATACAACTTGCTTAAAATTTTTGCCTAGTGGATGCATTCTAGGTGTATCAAACATATGAAATGCTGATGCTTATGATGTCATGCTCAAGTTTTTAGTAACAATAACACCAGGGGTGTTACATCTGTCCGGTGCGCCACCCGACAGAAGGCAAGAATTGCCTTCCTGGATTGCTTCCAACAGCTCCTAGCTGCCTTGGGGCTATAAAAGGGACCCCTAGGCGCATGGAGGAGCACACCAAGCATTCTTTGATCATCTCTAAGCACCAAGACTCTCTTCTAGCGCATTTGATTCATAGTGATAGCAATTTGAGCTCCTTCTGAGTTGAGAACTCCATGTGTGAACTTTGAGCTCAAGTTGTTGGCTAGTGTGCGTGTTTGTGCTCTTGCTTTGAGTCTTGTGTGTGTTGCTTTTCCCACCCTTACTTCTGTGCTTCTTTGTGATCATTAAATTGTAAGGGCGAGAGGCTCCAAATTGTGGAGATTCCTCACGAACGGGATATAGTGAAACAAAGAGAAACATTGTGGTATTCAAGTGGGTCTTTGGACCGCTTGAAAGGGGTTGAGTGCAACCCTTGTCCATTGGGACGCCACAACGTGGAGGTAGACAAGTGTTGTACTTGTCGAACCACGAGATAACTCGTGTGTCTTTTGTGATTGCTTTTCTGTGATACTTGTGTTCACAAGAGCTCGCTATTTAGTCTACTAACTCTTAATCAAGTTTTGTGGCTTTAAGTTTCAAGTTTTTATAGGATCACCTATTCACCCCCCTCTAGGTGCTCTCAGCGCTTTGTTTTCCCGAGAGCGGCCAGTTCGTTGGGCGCTCCAGCCTGGGTATCGGACACTGTCTGGTGCACACCAGACAGTCCGGTGCACCTCAGGCTGGCGCAATCCTGATTTGCCCCCATACTTATAGTATTAGCCCAAGGGTCATTTTCCTTATATATGTAAATGAACTTTATGCACCTGAGAAAAGATCAACTAGGCAAACTAGTTAGTCCATAAGGTTTGTGATGGTCGTCAAACACCAAAATCGATTATAGGTAATGGTTGAGGCCATTTCCCATTCAAATTCCTATATTGACCTTCTCAGAAACCGTAGCGGATTTTCTGAAGCTAGTGGAACTTTGTAAAGGCCCCACAGTGCTACCCTGTCTCATCTCCTCGGTAGAGATGTATGGGATTCATGACCCCATGGCAGATGGGTAACACGACTTGTGGGTAAAGATGTACAACCTCTGCAGAGTGTAAAACTGGTATATCAGTCGTGCTCATGGTAATGAGCGGCTCGGACCCTCACATGAGTAATTTATGGAACTAAACTTAATTTGTCATTTACATTGCATTGTGGGTTTTATTATTAATTGTGATCTCTTTTTTATTTAGGTTGGTATTTATTTATACTTAGTAACTGCTAATAAAACTTTGACCAACTTTAAATGCAATGCTCAACTTTAACCATCTCCTTTGGTAAGCCTTACACTTCACATGAGCCCCACCGTTAGTGAGCTCATGCACATTATTACCCACAACTTGTTGAGTGATGAATGTATGTGAGCTCACCCTTGCTTTACTCATATCCCCCCGAGTCAAGGACAGGTACCATAGGACAAGGAGCATGAAGGATGTCGTGATGAGTTCGTGAGAGGTCTAGGCCGTCGTCTCCCAGTCAACTATGGTTGCTGGATCGTTGTCTTTGTATGATGTAATTATTTAGTTATTTTGTACAGAACTCCTACTATACAATAAAGATGTGACATTCATTTCTATACCATGAGTCATCATATGTGTGAGACTTGATCCTAGCACACATTTGATTTGCGCCCAGGTTTGCCCTTTAAATCCGGGTGTGACAGTTTACCAAGAACAAATGACTCAGTTTGCACAATGCTTACTAAAGTTGATCCTTATGAATTCTTTTTACTTGTCAGATTAAGTAAGTTTCTGAATCTAGATTTCTTTCCTAATCTAGATCAAGCACTTGGCCTACAATAGCCATCTTTTACCACACCCTGAGTTTACTTGTCACTACAGTGTAGGTCAGTGACCAAGTCTTCATGTCTGAGAAGTAATGGTGATCTGAATCGATTAATACCCAGCTAGGGATCTCCATCCACATGACATATGTATCACTTAACCCTTGCATATGTCAACTCGCACCCGGGTCTCTCAAGACTGAAACAGGTTCACACCAACCGAGAGCACAGATACTCCACCGTCCAGCCTTTTGCCACGGAGGCTACACACTACTCTCGCCATCTCTCCACTCCCTTTGCGTGGTAGCCTTTCTAGTATTGGTCCGACTGAGGCAAAACTTATCCATGATGAGGCATATGGCCAGTTAAAAGGTCCTTGATCACCAAGCCTACATCGGCTCGGTCCTTAAACAACTCAGACAGAGACACTACACTGAGACTCTCTTCTCATGTAAGTCACCCGCTCGGTCCCATCTTATAAGCTTACAACCCAAAACTTGGTACCTGTCAGAGGTACTCTTTTCAGGTGTTGAATCCATCACAGCCGTGATGGATTCACCATCATAAGTTTTCTTTGTAAAACCTCTCATTCCAGTGTGAAGCATCACCTTTTAAAACAAAACATTTTATTTTCTAAGCAAGGCTAAGCATCATTAAAACTTATTTGAATAAATTAGGTAACAAGAAATGGTACTCAATTGCTTAAGGAAGGAAATGCATCGATAGTTTATCACACAATTCCTATTACATAATGCAGCATTCAAAGTTGATAAAACTTTAAAATACAAGGAAAGGTAAATGCACTGGGGCTTGCCTTGTGTCGTAGGAGTAGCTGCTTCTTCACCACAGATGTCGAAGTAAAAGTTATTCTCCATGGGAGGATTCTCAGTCAGAAGAACAACTTCTTCTTCCACTATAGACTCTTCTTCGTGTTCTATATGTACTAATACATATATGAATGCTGTCGTAGAACACCTAGGAACGGGTCTAGACCCCCTTATATATTTGAAGGGGTACGGCCGATCGAAAACCCAACAATCGATCAAATAATCAATATATGTTTAGTTCTTTACATTTTGCCCTAGGAGTAGACAGCAACATAGATCCCTTCTCTAATATTCACATCTCTCTGACTCTACATCATTTAGAGGCGGCTTGAGTGGCCTATCGATCCCAAAACAAACCCTAGAATCTCTTGTCCTCGACGGTGTCCCTCTCAGGAGCAAGATCCAGGTGCTGCTGGCAAACTTCGTCGGCTCTGCATACGTGCGTACTGTTTGACCACCAGGCATGGACCGTCTAGCTCGTTAGGCAGAAACCCTATCTCTTGTGCTAGGTCGCGGACTGTCCATGCCTACGTAGAGAGCACCACCGCCGATACTCATCGCGGTGATTGGCGTGCCAGATCGACACTAACAATATGGGTTATACATTTCCTAACCTAACCTATTTAAAACTCTCTTAGTTATGGTATTAAGGGATTTAATTAATTAAGGTGGGCCAGGCAGTGCTGCCTACAGGTTTATTTGGATACAGGTTTATTTGGATACGTAGCCAAAACACCCACAACACTAGATTTGTTTAGGCGTATTTGAGCACATAAACTCTCGGGCTCGTGAGAAAACCATAAAAAAAGTACAACTAGCTCATTAAATTTATATAGTATAATACTCATGTGTTGTGACCGACTTAATGCACGTGCGATGGACTTAGTAAATCATTATGGTGGACCATCTAAAAAACAACCATAAAAATAAAAAATTTAATATTAAAGTGAATTTATGGTTCACATACCAAATATTAAACCGATAAAAACAAATATTACACTTTATATTAACTAAAAGAGCGAGAAAGATACGAATTAAAAAGAACACTGACCTCTTTTTATAGCTCACCACATCTGTTGCCCTCTTTCAGTTAACGAAGTGGTATTATATAGGAGTGTTGTGCTACATACAACTTCCTAATGGCTCATAGATAACGGCCCAATGGTAGGCGACGTTTGGAATTTGGTTTAGATTATAAAGAATATTAAAAGGGATGTATGGTTCACATACCAAATATTAAACCGATAAAAACAAATATTACACTTTATCTTAGCTAAAAGTGCAAGAAAGGTATGAATTAAAAAGAACACTGACCCTCTTTTTATAGCTCACTGAGTCTGTCATCCTCTTTCAGTTAGCGAAGTGGTATTATATGGGAGCACTGTGCTACATACGACTTCCTAGTGGCTCATAGATAACGGCCCAATGGTAGGCGACGTTTGGATTGCGGTTTAAATTTGTCAGTGTTTGGACCATGGGTCCTTAACTGTTGGTCACTTGTTCTCAAATGCTATGAATCAAGAACAAGGCAACACAATTGTTAAGTATTAAAAGACCTTCATCTTCCGAAGCATTATCTCTTTATGGACATAGTGATTATTAGACAAGGTCATGAAGGACATGCCTTCATCATCTTACAGATAATCAATAATGTAAAAAGATAAACATAGAAAATATAACTCATTGATTCATTTGTATTTTCATTCCGTAAAACATGTATGAATATTAATAGAATTCATATTACATTGATACCTTCGGTTTACTCGAAGGTGAAGACGCGGAAGAGTGATTACAATTCAGCGTGAACAGTATGGTGTTACTGTTCATCTACTTATAGGCACGAGACGCAGCCCGAGTAAAATTACATTCATGGCCCTCAACATTTGTTTATAGACATAACTTAAATCACTAGGGTCTATTTGGTCTTTTCATCCTCTGATTGACTCAAACCGAAGCAGATGGTAGCTTCGGCACTTGGCATCCTTGCTTCTAAGTAAGGTCTTCGTCTTGAGAACCTTTGGAAGAAGGAGGGAAATCTTTGGTATCACTTTGTCGATGGTGTCTTTGTCTTGAAGACCTTCGGTGAAGAAGAAGACCCCCCAATATTAACCAACCAGTAATGTGCCATGTGGTCGACTCTAAATGGTGTGCGAGATGATACAAGCGGTTATCCTGGTTCAGGCTTCTCGAGGCCCTACTTCTAGCGAAAGGGATGAGGCTTATATTACTCACATCGTGGTGCTTGTAGGAGGGGTTTACAAGCACAACGAGAGAGGAGAAGTCCCCAAGTCCCTAGAGATGATTGAGGCAAGTGCCAATATCTAAGACAAAGTGAGAAAGCAAGAACTCATCTATGTGTGTCTCCTCTTGTCAATGGAGGGACCATTGTCCCATTTATACACAAAGGGGAGCGTCCGCAGTGAAGCTGAGTCTTGTATTCGAAGGAGAGATGTCCTAGCATCTGACATGACGGCGAACCGTGCAGTAGATTCATGCCTGCTGACTTTGTAATACCCACTTTGTAAGAAAGATCTAAAAGGAAAAATTATATTTCTTTATAGATATGTGTGTTATCTCTATTCATCATTTCATGTGGACACCTCAGCATACATAAATAAATAATTAACAAAAGACACCTAAATAATCTATGCATCATATTAGATTTATTTGTTTGTGCATTTAATACCAGCAATATTAACAAAAATATACTATTATCCAAATTTGAATTTAACCTAAGTTACAATTTAGGAATTTGGAAAATAACATGGAAAAGGAAAAGAAAGGGAAAGATATAGAATTTATAGAAGATATATATAAATAGGTATCTTCAAAGCCAGTACTTTAATGGCACAATATAAAATTGAGGATAAATTTGCCACAAGAATGGAATTTAAATTTGAAATGAGTTTGAATTTGAAAAGGAGAAAAAGGGAAACAAAAAGAAAAGAAAAAGGAAACCTGTATGGGCCCAAACGACACCTTCGACCCATTTGAGAACTCCCCTGCGTAGCCCAACCTGTCCATACTGGCGCCGACAACCATGGCCCACCTGACATTCCCCCAGTCGGATTCCGCGCCCCAGCCGCCACTACACCACTGGCCCCACACGCCAGCTGCGACGGTCCCGCGCCGTTTCACTGTCGCATGGGCCCCACTGGCCATCCATCTCCCGCTGCCGTGAACCACCTCCCCGCGAGTCCCACAGCCGCAACAGACTCCTCCCCACGACGCGGACTCACCTTGGCCCCATAAAAGCGCAGCACGGACCTCCCTCTATCTCCTTTCCGTGAGCCATACCATACTCGTGCTCGAAGGACACCATCGCTAGCCACCGCAGAAAAGTGAGAGGAGCTCGGGATCCACCGTGGTGAGATTAGCATGCGCGCTGGTGTCACGCCTCAGGCTAGTGGGCGGTGTGTTCATTCTGGAGCGCCGCTCGCGTGCGTGGTCACCATTGGACAGACAAGGGTGTGGGTGGCTGGGAATTTGTCATTGAACTCCAACCAAAACTTGCGGTCCGCCATACGTCGTGGTCAGGCCTCGTGTGCATATTCTGCCCCCAGTAAGTCCATTCCTTGTATTTGAATCATCCTCTGCTACGCGTAGAACGTCTCAGGTGGGAGTATTGGTGCACGGTGGCGTGGATTGCGTGCGCCGGTGACGGCGCCACCGTGAACCGAGGGCGACGCCGCCGTCAGGATAGCCTGGGGTTGGGAGTTAACCGCGGACCATCAATCGAATGATCGATGGCTCAGATTAGAGGTAGAAAACGTTTCGGGGTCAGCCATTCTAAACCGAACCGAGGGCTGTGATTGAAACTCACCTTCATTAAACCCTGACCACAGATCCCAGATCCAAGGGTAATCAGTACGTACCGATTCGAGCGGCTGTGGATCTAATCCTCACCATCGGGATCTAATCGGACGACTGAAGATCCTCGATACGCTTTCGACTGAAGAGACCCTCTGTTTTTGTAAAATAAACCCACACTCCAACCGCGGTGTAGTATGTGTCTCAGGATTTTTTTTTATGTCAAGCCCCATGTGTATCTGTTTATTATATGCGCAGTCCAGAAGCCAGTAAAAGTGAATAAATTATTAAGGAAATTGATTTTTAGTGTAAAAAAATGCTAAAACTTGTTTAAATCATAGAAAATTCATTCTATGTCCAAATTAACCCATTCCAATTCCTATAATTTTGTAATATTATTGTTTATCACCTAGAGTCTCTGTTTTGACATGAAAATAATAAGAAAATTAATTTCTCACTTAATCATATATCAAGCACATAAAACCTTTGGAAATTCATAATTTAAAATCCATAACTCCAAAATTAATGATTCCTGTTCCTAGGATCTTATTTTAATGTGTAGATTATTATTATGTATTTTGTCTACATGTTTGGTGTGATGTTAATTTCTCCTTTATACTATGTTTGTTTGTATTGTAGCGAGTAGAGGAGCCAGTGGCTGAGGATCCTGGTGCCCAACAGATAGAAGTAGCTGAGCAGGAGCTCGTTGAAGGCAAGTTGTGCCCTTGATCACTTTCATTTACCTAATAATGTTCTTTAATACCACTTATTCATGTATAGGTTTAATTTTGATGGGACCCAATAGGTCACCCTAATCTGTTTATCATTTTTCCCTTGTTTACCCCTGAATGATTTAGGTAGTTATGCTATTGCTTTACATGGTTTTGGGTTAATATTTCATTATATCCATGTTCCAATTATTTTGTTATTTTATTTATGTTCATGTCAAGATCATTATTTTTAATTGGAACATGGAGCTTAACTTGAGAAACACGTGCCACCACATGGGAGGAATGGGACCCCTAGGCTAACTAATTAGGAAAGCTAGTGGAAGATTACCTTACTCGAAAGGGGCAAGAGCAGTAGGGGAGTTGCATGCAGGGAGGTTCTCGGGTTGATTTTGCTGTGATGGCGGTCAGACGAAGGATTCTTGCAAGTGCTCTTCCCATAAACTGTAGCGGGTTTTCGGAAGCTAGTGGAACTTTGTAAAGGCCTCATAGTGGATCCCTAGCCATTCACCTCGGTAGTGTCTAAGGGCCTTGCAAACCCTAGCGACATGGGATACACAACTTGTGGGTAAAGGGTACAACCTCTACAGAGTATAAAACTGGTATACTAGCCAAGGTCACGGTCAAGAGCAGCTCAGGACTCACGCATGATTAATTTATGGAACTTAAATTTAATTTGTCATTTGCATTGCATGGGATTATTTATTAATTTTGTTCTATTATTCTTATTATGGTTTGATATTTACTTACATTTAGTAATTGCTAATAAAATTTAACCAACTTATTAAAAGCAATGCTCAGCTTTAACCCCTATTGTTGATCAGCTTTACACATCACATGAACTCCCACCTTTGGTGAGTTCATGCCACATTATTCCCCACAATTTGTTGAGCGATGAACATGTGTGAGCTCACCCTTGCTGTCTCACACCCCCCATAGGAGAAGCACAGGTGGTTCAAGAGGAGCAACACAACGAGGAGTTCGATCTAATCTAGGTGGTGTCTCCCAGTTGACTTATTGGCGCCAAGGATGGATTTAGTTCGTTTTATATTTATCTTTTATTTTTGTAAGACTTCCGCTATGTAATAAGTACTCTGATGTTATTGTGACATTTATCTCTATACACTTTGTTATTATATATGTTGTCTTCTTTGGCGCATGTATGAGATGCACTCGGCTTTGTCCCTTAAAGCCCGGGTGTGACAGAAGTGGTATTAGAGGAAATGTTGACTGTAGGACGAAACCTAGATAGAAATGGACAAAACCCTTACCTACTTACCTTACTATGATTCATTCTATACTTATCTTGATCCTGTCTCACCTTTTGATGTCATACTCTGATTATTATTATCTCTTCTACTCTAAGACAAGATGGATTTCACACCTTGGAATCCTACATTTATGACCTTTTTAAGAGATAGGAGACCTACAACGAAATTAAAACTATTTTCTCTATTTAAAAATGTTGGTTGATTGTTCTGATGATAAATGCTTGATTTGCTTCTTTGATTGATTGAGATATTATAAATGGACATCTTAGCATGTACCACCGTAAGGTAATGAATTAGCTTTAGTAGGTAAAACATTAATCTACTTAGCTAATGAATCCCCCAAAGTAACATGATTCGTAATTACTTGCCTTGTTTACAATCCTTTCTTTCTTAACATATATTTCTAACTCAGATGGTCAATACCAGGAAGGGTGGTGGAATTGATCTACCTCCCAATTGACACACTCGGAGGATATTTACACAACCACAACAACAACCTGAGATGGATCCTCCACAGCCTCCACCAGTCGGAGCTGGTCCCGTAGTTACAGCCCAAATACGGATAATGCATCAGATGGCTGATACTATGGTGGAAATGCATGCACAAATGCGCCAAGAACACCAAGAGATGCGCCAAGAGCGAGAGGAGATGCGCCAGGAGCGAAGGGTGCAACAGCAACAGCAAGAAGCACCACTGCCACCACCTCCACCACCAGTTCCACCCCAGGACAAGAACCAGGAGTTCATGAGCCATAAGCCACCGACATTTGCTAACTCTCCTGATCTACTGGACGCTGATGATTGGCTAAAGTCTATAGAGAAGATGTTGAATATTGCCCAATGCTCTGACTGGGAGAAGGTTCTATATGCTTTTGGTCGTCTGACAGGTCCTGCTGCTGATTAGTGGGATTCTTACACTGCTGACACTATCACATGGGCTGAGTTTTCTACGCAGTTTAGGAACTATCATATACCAGCTGGACTGATAAAGATTAAGAAGAAATAATTTCTGTCGCTGAAGCAGGGGAGCATGTTAGTAAGCGAGTATCGCGATAGATTCATCTAGCTACCTAGATATGCACCTGATGAAGTTGCTGAAGATGAGAGGAAGCAGGAGCACTTTATTGAAGGACTCAATGGACCTCTGCAGTATGCTTTAGTGGCTCACACCTTTCCGTCATTCTAGAGGCTGCTTGCAAGGCCCTAGCTATTGAACGCAAGCGTGTTCAGCTAGGAGATCTAAAGAGGAAGGCTATATCCCAGGGTCAGGGAAGCAGCAGCGTTCGTCCTCACTGCACTTCACTCTAGGGTACACTAGTTCGCACTAGAGGAGGCCAGCGTCCAGCTTAGCACTCACCTCAGGGGACTCCACTGACTCGTAGGCTACCCCCACTGGTAGCCCGATGAAATTTTCAGGACAGAGTGCAGGCACTACTTGCTACAAGTGTGGGAAGACTGGACATTATGCAAATGTTTGCCCACAAAGGATTGCTACTACCCTAGTTCAGAATAAGCAGCAGACTCCAGGATCTGGCAAGGGATACTCTATTGTCAGGGTTAATCAAGTCAGCGCTGATGCTACTGCTGAAGGAGCTGACATCACACTTGGTATGTTTTATATTAATGCAATTCCTGCAACAATATTATTTGATTCTGGTGCTACACATTCATTCATGTCTGCTCGATATGCCAACACAAATGAGTTACCACTAAAAAATATGAAAACATCGATGCTAGTAAATACACCTAAAGGGCCTGTTGAGGCAAGTTATATGACACATAGATTGACATTAACAATTATGGGAAGAGAATTGTAGGCTACCGCTATAATATTATAGGAAAGCAGTATAGATCTGATCCTTGGTATGCCATGGTTAAGAAAGGCAAAGGCCATTATACTATGTGGTAGGGGTACTATAGAACTCACCAGCCCTAAAGGAGAAAGGTTTCAAGTTGAAATTGCAGTAACTACCTCTACCAGACGTGTGTCATTCTTTATAGATGAGGAGTTTGTTGGTGACAACATCCGTGTGGTTAGGGATTTTCCGGATGTCTTTCCGGAGGAGTTACCAGGGATGCCACCAGATAGGGAAGTTGAGTTTGTTATTGATCTCTTATCTGGGACTGCTCCTATTTCTAAATGGCCATATAGGATGTCTGTAGAAGAGTTAAAAGAACTTAAGATGCAGTTAACGGAGCTACAAGAGGCTGGGTACATACGCCCGAGTTCCTCACCTTAGAGAGCGCTAGTTCTGTTTGTACAGAAGAAGGAAGGATCACAGCAGATGTGTGTGGATTATAGATCCCTTAATGATGTTATTGTAAAGAACAAGTACCTGTTACCCCGCATCAAGGATTTATTTGATTAGATGAGAGGTGCTAGGGTATTCTCAAAGATTGATCTCTGGTCGGGTTACCATCAAATGAAGATTAGGCCATCTAATATTCCCAAGATGGCTTTCTCAACCCGATATGATTTATATGAATTCACAGTCATGTTGTTTGGCTTAACTAATGCACCAGCCTATTTTATGAATCTGATGAATAAGGTGTTTATGGAGTATCTGGACAGACTCGTCGTAGTATTCATCGACGATATTCTTGTTTATTCCAAGAGTGATAGCAATCATGAGGAACATCTGAGATTGGTGCTACACAAGCTACGGGATAACCAACTCTACGCCAAGTATAGCAAATGCGAGTTCTAGATTGACAAGGTGCCATTCCTTGGGCATATCATTTCTAATGGAGGGATATCAGTAGATCCTGCTAAAGTCAAGGAGATTATGGCATGGAGCGTACCCAGTATAATTACTGAAATTCGGAGTTTCTTGGGACTTGTAGGATACTATTGGAGATTTATTGAAGGGTTCTCTAAGATTGCTAAGCCTATGACCTCGCTTCTGGAGAAGGGAAGAGAGTTTAAGTGGGACGAGAAGTGTCAAGATAGCTTTGATAAATTAAAGAAGAGATTGATGTCACCCCCAGTGTTGGTTATGCCAGATCTACAGAAGGGATTTGACATATATTGTGATGCATGTGGCCAAGGCTTGGGATGTGTGCTTATGCAAGAAGGACGCATGATTGCCTACGTGTCTCATCAGTTGCGAAAACATGAGTTGAACTATCCCACTCATGACTTAGAACTGGTAGCCGTAGTGCACGCACTTAAGATATGGAGACATTATATCATGGGAACCAAGTGCCAAGTGTTCACGGATCATAAGAGTTTGAAGTATATATTCACTTAGAAGGATCTCAACCTTAGGCAACACCATTGGTTGGAGCTTATTAAGGATTATGATTTGGAGATTCACTATCACCCGGGTAAGGCTAATCTGGTTGCAGATGCCTTGAGTCAGAAGGAACATGTCCATGTAGCTATTGTTGCTCAGATACCTGATGAGATTGTTGAGGATTTTAGGAGACTTAATCTAGGAATAGTTGCACATACTGAAGGAGTCACTATTGATGTGGACTCTACCTTGGAACAAGAAATTCACAAAGGTCAGATTGGTGATGCCAAAATTCAAGAGATCAAGGATCTGAATACGGAGGGTAGAGGTCTAGAATTCATGGAGGAGCAAGGCATAGTATGGTTCAAGAACCGGATATGTGTTCCTGATATTGATAGCCTTCGTGAGACCATATTGAAGGAAGCCCATGACTTTGATTATTCTATTCATCCTGGTAGCACTAAGATGTATCAGGATTTGAAGCAGAAGTACTGGTGGTACGGGCTGAAAAGAGATGTGGCTGCACATGTGGCTATGTGTGATGTGTGTTAAAGAGTTAAGGCTGAACATCAAAGACCAGCTGGACTATTGCACCCGCTTAAGATACCTAAGTGGAAGTGGGAAGAGATTGGTATGGACTTCATTACTGGATTACCTCGCACCCCGAAAGGATATGATTCTATATGGGTGATTGTTGATAGACTGACCAAAGTAGCACATTTCATTCCGGTCAAGACTACTTATAAAGGCTCTTAGCTGGCAGAATTATATATGGCTCGGATTGTGTGTTTACACGGTGTACCAAAGAAGATCGTGTCCAATCGAGGTTCACAGTTTACCTCAAGATTCTGGAGAAGCTTTCATGAGAATATGAATACGAAGTTGAACTTTAGTACAACCTATCACCCTTAGACTGATGGACAGACTGAAAGGACGAATCAAGTGTTGGAAGACATGTTGAGAGCTTGTGCCCTTCAACATGGAGGAAGTTGGGATAAAAGTCTACCATATGTTGAGTTCTCATATAATAATAGTTATCAGGCCAGTCTGAAGATGTCACCATTCGAGGCTTTATATGGAAGGAAGTGCAGGACTCCTCTATACTGGGATCATACTGGAGAAAGACAGTTCTTTGAGCCTAAACCTATTCAAGAGGCAGAAGAACAAGTCTGTATAATCAGGGAGAACTTGAGGGTAGCTCAGACCAGGCAAAAGAGCTACGCTGATAATAGAAGAAGACCACTGGAATTTGAGGAAGGTGATCATGTGTACCTCAAGGTGTCACCACTTCGTGGAATGAGGAGATTTAAAGTTAAGGGCAAATTGTCCCCTCGTTTTATTGGACCATTCAGAATCTTTAGGCAAGTTGGGGAGATGGCATACCAACTCGAGCTACCTGATAATCTATCTGATGTGCATAATGTATTCCACGTGTCTCAACTTAAGAAGTGTCTTCGTGTTCCTGAGGAACAGCTACCAATGAAAGAGCTCAGTGTTCAGGGTGATTTGACTTATACGGAATATCCTACCAAGATTCTTGATACTTTGACTCGAGTTACAAGAAATAAGGTTATAAAGATGTGCAAAGTGCAATGGAGTCATCATGGACAAGGTGAAGCGACTTGGGAGCGAGAAGAAGAGCTTCGTATAGATTTTCCCCATCTTTTCTCTAGTCCTTCCTAAATCTCGAGGACGAGATTCTTGTTAAGGGCGTAGGATTTGTAATACCCACTTTGTAAGAAAGATATAAAAGGAAAAATTATATGTCTTTATAGATATGTGTGTTATCTCTATTCATCATTTCATGTGGACACCTCAGCGTACACAAATAAATAATTAACAAAAGACACCTAAATAATCTATGCATCATATTGGATTTATTTGTTTGTGCATTTAATACCAGCAATGTTAATAAAAATATATTATTATCCAAATTTGAATTTAACCTAAGTTACAATTTAGGAATTTGGAAAATAACATGGAAAAGGAAAAGAAAGGGAAAGAATATAGAATTTATAGAAAATATATATATATATATAAATAGGTATCTTCAAAGTCAGTACTTTAACGGCACAATATAAAACTGAGGATAAACTTGCCACAAGAATGGAATTTAAATTTGAAATGAGTTTGAATTTGAAAAGGAGAAAAAGGGAAACAAAAAGAAAAGAAAAAGGAAACATGTATGGGCCCAAACGACATTTTCGGCCCGTTTGAGAACTCCCCTGCGCTGCCCAACCTGTCCATACTGGCGCCAACAACCATGGCCCACCGGACAGTCCCCCAGTCGGATTCCGCGCGCCAGCCGCCACTACACCACTGGCCCCACACGCCAGCTGCGATGGTCCCGTGCCGTTTCGCTGTCGCATGGGCCCCACTCGTCATCCCTCTCCTGCCTCCCCGCAAGTCCCGCAGCCGTAATAGACTCCTCCCCACGACGCGGACTCACCTTGGCCCCATAAAAGCGCAGCGCAGACCTCCCTCTATCTCCTTTCCGTGAGCCATACCATACTCGTGCTCGAAGGACACCATCGCCAGCCACATCAGAAAAGTGAGAGGATCTCGGGATCCGTCGTGGTGAGATTAGCGTGCGCGCTGGTGTCATGCCTTAGGCCGGTGGGCGGTGTGTTCATTCTGGAGCGCCGCTCGCGTGCGTGGTCACCATTGGTCAAACAAGGGCGTGGGTGGCTGGGAAATTGCTGTCAAACTCCAACCAAAACTTGTGGTCTGTCATATGCCGTGGTCAGGCCTCGTGTGCATATTCTGCCCCCAGTAAGTCCATTCCTTGTATTTAAATCATCCTCCGCTACGCGTAGAACATCTTAGGTGGGAGTATTGGTGCACGGTGGCGTGGATTGCGTGCATCGGTGATGGCACCACCATGAACCAAGGGCGCCGCCGCCATCGGGGTAGCCTGGGGTTGGGAGTTAACCGTGGACCGTCAATCGAATGATCGATGGCTCAGATTAGAGATAGAAAACGTTTCGGGGTCAGCCATTCTGAACCGTGCGATCTGAACCGAGGGCTGTGATTGAAACTCACCTTCATTAAACCCTGACCACAGATCCTAGATCCAAGGGTAGTCAGTACATACCGGTTTGAGAGGCTGTGGATCTAATCCTCACCATCGGGATCTGATCGGACGACTGAAGACCCTCGATACCCTTTCGCCTTGGACAAACTGCAAAAGAGACCCTCTATTTTTGTAAAATAAACCGGCAGTCGAACCGCGGTGTAGTATGTGTCTTAGGAATTTTTATGCCAAGCCCCCTGCATATCTGTTTATTATATGTGCACTCCAGAAGCCAATAAAAGTGAATAAATGATTAAGGAAATTGATTTTTAGTGTAAAAATAAATGCTAAAACTTGTTTAAATCATAGAAAATTCATTCTAAGTCCAAATTAACCCATTCCAATTCCTATAATTTTGTAATATTATTGTTTATCACCTAGAGTCTCTATTTTGACATGAAAACAATAAGAAAATTAATTTCTCACTTAATCTTATATCAAGCACATAAAACCTTTGGAAATTCATAATTTAAAATCCATAACTCCAAAATTAATGATTCCTGTTCCTAGGATCTTATTTTAATGTGTAGATTATTATTATATATTTTGTTTATATGTTTTGTGTGATGCTAATTTCTCCTTTATATTGTGTTTGTTTGTATTATGGTGAGTAGAGGAGCTAGTGGCTGAGGATCCTGTTGCCCAGCAGATAGAAGTAGCTGAGCAGGAGCTCGTTGAAGGCAAGTTGTGCCCTTGATCACTTTCATTTATCCAATAATGTTCTTTAATACCACTTATTCATTCATAGGTTTAATTTTGATGGGACTCAATAGGTCACCCTAGTCTGTTTATGATTTTTCCCTTGTTTACCCCTAAATCATTTGGGTAGTTATGCTATTGCTTTACATGGTTTTGGATTAATATTTGATTATATTCATGTTCCAATTATTTTGTTATTTTATTTATATTCATGTGAAGATCATTATTTTTAATTGGAACATGGAGCTTAACTTGAGAAACACGTGCCACCATAAGGGAGGAAGGGGACCCCTTGGCTAACTAATTAGGAAAGCTAGTGGAAGACTACCTTACCTGAAAGGGGCAAGGGCAATAGGTGAGTTGCATGCAGGGAGGTTCTTGGGTTGATTTTGTTGTGATGGCGGTCAGACGAGGGATTCTTGCAAGTGCTCTTCCCATAAACTGTAGTGGGTTTTCGGAAGCTAGTGGAACTTTGTAAAGGCCTCGTAGTGGATCCCTAGCCATTCACCTCGGTAGTGTCTAAGGGCCTTGCAAACCCTGGCGACATGGGATACACGACTTGTGGGTAAAGGGTACAACCTCTGCAGAGTGTAAAACTAGTATACTAGCCTAGGTCACGATCAAGAGCAGCTCAGGACTCTATCATGATTAATTTATGGAACTTAAATTCAATTTGTCATTTGCATTGCATGGGATTATTTATTAATTTTGTTCTATTATTCTTATTATGGTTTGGTATTTACTTACATTTAGTAATTGCTAATAAAATTTGACCAACTTATTAAAAACAATGTTCAGCTTTAACCCCTATTGTTGATCAGCTTTACACATCACATGAACTCCCACCTTTGGTGAGTTCATGCCACATTATTCCCCACAACTTGTTGAGCGATGAACATGTGTGAGCTCACTCTTGCTGTCTCACACCCCCCACAGGAGAAGCACAGGTGGTTCAAGAGGAGCCACACAACGAGGAGTTTGATCTGATCTAGGTGGCGTCTCCCAGTTGACTTATTGGTGCCAAGGATGGATTTAGTTTGTTTTATATTTATCTTTTATTTTTGTAAGACTTCCGCTATGTAATAAGTACTCTGATGTTATTGTGACGTTTATCTCTATACACTCTGTTATTATATATGTTGTCTTCTTTGGCGCATGTATGAGATGCACCTGGCTTTGTTCCTTAAAGCCCAGGTGTGACAGAAGTGGTATCAGAGGAAATGTTGACTGTAGGACGAAACCTAGATAGAAATGGACAAAACCCTTACCTACTTACCTTACTCTGATTCATTCTATACTTATCTTATCTTGATCATGTATCACCTTGTGTTGTCATACTCTGATTATTATTATCTTTTCTACTCTAAGACAAGTTGGATTTCACACCTTGGAATCCTACATTTATGATCTTTTTAAGAGATAGGAGACCTACGATGAAATTAAAACTATTTTCTCTATTTAAAAATGTTGGTTGATTGTTCTGATGATAAATGCCTGATTTGCTTCTTTGATTGATTCAGATATTATAAATGGACATCTTAGCATGTACCACCATAAGGTAATGAATTAGCTTTAGTAGGTAAAACATTAATCTACTTAGCTAATGAATCCCCCAAAGTAACATGATTTGTAATTACTTGCCTTGTCTACAATCCTTTCTTTCTTACCATATGTTTCTAACTCATATGGTCAATACCAGGAAGGGTGGTCGAATTGATCTACCTCCTAATTGACACACTCGGAGGATATTTAGACAACCACAACAACAACCTGAGATGGATCCTCCACAGCCTCCACCATCCGGAGTTGATCCTGCAGTTACAGCCCAGATGTGGATAATGCAGTAGATGGCTGATACTATGGCAGATATGCATGCACAGATGCGGCAAGAACGCCAAGAGATGCACCAAGACTTCCGCTATGTAATAAGTACTCTGATGTTATTGTGACATTTATCTCTATACACTCTATTATTATATATGTTGTCTTCTTTGGCGCATGTATGAGATGCACCCAGTTTTGTCCCTTAAAGCCCGGGTGTGACAGACTTCCCATAGAGAGCCGAGGCTGAGACCGAGATGTTGCCCGCACGCATGAGCCCCGAGGGAGGGGCCGCCCATGCCATAGTGTTTGTAAATAGCCCTAGGTTATGGGCCAAAAGCTTCTTGCAGGGCACGTCATCGTCCTGGCACATGATGCCGTTGAGATTCCCTACAACACTCATCGAGATCAGAGCCCCTGCTTGGCTGATGCAGAAGTCTTCCCAAGGTGCTAGCCGAGCCGTCTCTCGACGTGCGCTAAAGTCGGGCGGAGTTGCTGTTTGCGAGATTCATGGTGTAGTCGTTGGCCGAGGCCGAGCTCGGGTGAGGCAGAGGACTTGCCCAAGGGCTGATCTCGGGGTCGAGTGAGGCGGAGATGTGGCACCCGAAGGCTCGTCCGCTTGGCTTGTCGTATTGGGCGTCCCATCGGAAGGCGTTAGGCAGCGTGCGTGCACTGTTTAGCACAAGTGTAATCATACCACTGCGCTAGATGTGATCGCTGTCTTGTCTAGCACTGTGCTCCGCTACCACTGTGTGTGTTGGCACACGCATTAAATGCACATGTCCCCTGCCTGTTTTCGAGTGCCCTTGTCCTATCTTCTTGAGGCCGGCTCGGACGAGACGGAATGGGGTGAGGTGGCCTCGGGCGAGGCGGAGTGAGTGGTGTCAACCTCGAGTGAGGCGGAGCCCTGCTCGAGATAGGGGACCCTTAGGGGGGCGTCTCAGTTTCGTGGTAGGTGTCTCGATTGTCACCCTTCGGGAGTGTAGTCCTTATTTCTCTGAGTGTGTTGTTAGGGGGGATAATCAGAGTGACCCTAATTACCGCCCCCGACAGTAGCCCCCGAGCCTTCTAAGGAAGTACATTTGGTACTTGTTTGGAGGCTCTGCCGCTGGCCCGCTGGCATGCTGCTTTCCTGACAGATAAGATATGTCAGTTTTCTGAGGGGTGCACGCGAGTGCACCTATCAGGTGTAGCCCCTGAGGCCCCAAAGGAGTGGTTGACTCCTTTGGGGGATTTGATTCTTTGATCGGTCTCGTTTGATCTTTTGTTTAGTCTGGGGGGACCCTTTTTCGAGGGCAGCCCCTAAGCCTTTGCATGGAGCAATAGGTCGATCGAGGGATGTCTCGACTTTTGGTTCATACTCCCCTTCTTCGCCTCTGTGAGAGGAGGAAGGGGGAATTCATCACCCTACCCTCGATGGGCAACGAGAAGGACATTTTCATTGAGCTGTTAACGGGTGATCCGAGTGGGGGTCCGAGCTCCTTTCGATTGGAGTCAGCTTGAGGTTCGGAGACAAGCCCCAAAGGTACCTATGGGTGATTCGCCTGGTCCTAGACCCGTTCGATGGAGTCTGAGGGATCGATGCCTCCCTATGATGGGATACCGTCATGAATTGCTCCCGGGGGTTCTCGGATATGTCTTAAGATACCTCGGGTCGCAACCCGAGCTATGGCCATGTACGGGCGTACCTATAGTCATCCCTGACTCTGTGCTTTGGGCGGTTTTGGAGCCCTTTCGAGGGTCAACCTTTGAACCCCTGATCAATATTGGGCTCAGAGCCCTGAAGTCCTGAGGTGGTTCATCTGAACTCTGCTGAGGGCCGAGCCTTCAAACCTTTGAACAATATCATTCCATGACTTTTTTTCCTCCCGAAGCGATAGGCCGAGGTAGAAGACGACTTTTTCCGATTTGCTGCTCCTTTTTTTGAGGGGGGTTGCCCGAGGCAAATGACGCTTCTTTCTAGTTCGGTTGTCGAGAGGATAAAAGGCAATGTAGTCGAGGGAAAAGGGTGTACCTTATGAGGCGAAATGAGGAATGGCTCTCAGCATGTTTTTCCTCGGAGGTGACACGATCATTTAATGCGACGGGACGTTCTGACTGCCAACCGACCATTCGTGGCACGTGTGCTCGCAGGATTCGAAACGACCGTCGCCCAGCCGCTTTTTGAATCATACCTTGGTGGTTCTGTCCATCCTATAAAGCTGACCGAGAGGGAGGGCTTCAGACTGTTACATTTGCAGTCTCAGTACTTCGCCTTCGAACGTCGTTTTCACCTTCTGCCCACAGAGCTCTTCGTCTTCTTCTCATCGTATGTTTGTTTCGATGGCGGAAAATATCATTGTCCTTGGTCCCCGCGACCCATGGCTTGTGTCTTCCGTCACCGACGTGGATCTGGAAGCGCTAGTTGACGCCGGCCTGCTCCGGCATCGAACCACTGGCCCGTAGCTCGAGTGGATTACGCCGCACGATGAGCAGGTGTCGAATCCGCTCGCGGGCTACATTGTTAGTTTTACCTCGTTCCATGAATGGGGCTTTGGGGTTCCGGAGAGCCACTTCATGCGGGCCTTGCCACACTACTATGGGGTGGAGCTGCACAACTTCAACCCCAACTCCATACTGCAGGCGACCATCTTCTTCGCAGTTTGCGAGGGATTCCTGGGGATTGAGCCCCACTGGGACCTATGGCTCCATCTCTTCCGCGTGGAGCCCTTCTCCCTTCCTAGCAAGGTGAGGAAGGTGTGCCACGCCGTCCACGCCGGTGGTTGCACGCTCCTGCTATGCTCAGATCGGGCAGCGTTGTACATCCCTACCACCCTTACCTCGTCGAACAAGGGGTGGCAGAGCTGATGGTTCTACCTTCATAACGACGATGGGCGGCTGCCGAAGTTTACACACCACGTCGTCCTTAGAGCGGAGGAGAAGTGGAGGTGAGGGCTGCCGCGGGATCTCCAGACCCACCTGAAGTCGCTATTGGAGGCGCTGCGGAAGCTCTGGGACTACGGTCTCAGCGCAGCTGGAGTTGTTGTGGCCATCCACCGGCGGCGGGTGCTGCCGCTGGCCGACCATCGACTTCGCCTCGACGACATGACCCTTGAGGCCTCCGTGGAAAGTTCCTGGATGGCCTCGAACACCCTCTCCACCGACGAACTCCTCTGGCGGGTGAAGGAAACAGTGGGGAAGGCGATTATTCCGCTGTAGTGCTGATGCGCCCCGAGCAGGGCTACGTGTCCTTGGTGAGTCTTCTGTTTTTCGTTTTTTATCTTCAGCTTTGTCTTTTTCGTCTCAGTCTTACCTTCCAGTCTCTCGGTAGGGACTCCAGGGCTTCTGGACCGCCCGACCCCCGGTCATAGAGGACGCGACGGCCAGGGAGGTGCGCCGGCTAGCGGCCGAAGAGCAGGAGCAGAAGAAAGACGAGGCGAAGAGGTGGGCCCACAAGAAGATGGTGGCCAGTGATGCATTGGAGAAGTGCCACAGAGTGTAGGCGAGGGAGGGGCTCCTGCTCAAGTCCTATCCTAGCACTGAGGATGATGATGATGATGACGACGATGATGATGGGATGGAGGTCCGTGCCGGCTTTAGCCTTGAGGCCGGACTCGGTTTTGTGCTAGCCTCTATGGACTCTTCTAGCAGCACAGCCCTCCCCTCGCAGGGGCCGACAGCGTCTCTGTCTGGGGCGTGGGCATCCGTCGAGCCTACTCCCGTCCCTGTCGAGGCAGAAGAGGCAAAGGTCATGGAGGAAGAAGTCGCACCCCTTCCCGCGGAAGCCGTCATCGTTCCTACGGGTGTGTCGGCGGGGTCCCCTTAGCGGCCTCCCGCTGGAGGGAACATGGAGGAGGGGCCTGTCACTCCCCCTCATGTTGCCGTCCCAGGGTCCACAGTGGCCATGGCTATCACCCCGCCCTCGGACCCTGCGCTGAGGGTTACAGAAGAGGTGACCACTGCCCCACCTTCGTCGTTGGTGGGGCACCAGAGGCCAAGGATCCGGAAGACAAGGCGTTTGTTTTTACCTGTCTCCGGGTACGTATTCATAATGCGGGAGAGTCTACTCGTACCATCTTTCCTTTTGATAGTTGTTTCTGTTTTTAGCATCAAGCGTCGCCGACGTGCCGATCTTACTGCCACTAAGGCGGTGAAGCACGGCGTGGGGACATCCGCGGGGGCCTCATCTCGCCCCTTCTATTCAGGAACCATCTCAGCAGGTTGCTGGGGTGGCAGTACCTGTTTCCAAGACACCGGTTGAGCCCGACACAGCTGTAGCTTAGGTGGCTCCCGCGCGTCCCACGTCGTTGGCTGGGGCTATCGTTGTCTCCTCCGTAGATGAGGCAGAGGCCGCGCCGCGTGCTGCGATGCCCAAGGTCTCTGACCTTCTGCGCGATATCCCCGACACCCCTAAATCTACGTTGAGCTCGGGGGCGAGGCACGCAAAGGGGGCCAGCACCTCGGAAGGGCCATGGAAGATACCCTTCGGGTTGAGGCACAGCGACGTGCTAATCGTCGAGCCCCCCATCGTGGGGGTTACAGGTGACCTCGTCCGCTCTAGGTCGGATACCTCGTTCCAGTCAATGGTGCCCCTGGCGTGGGTGTCTACCGAGGGTGACCTGTACTTCAACCACGACGACGACGACGAGCGGGATTCCTGGGCCGAGTTCCAGGCACAGGGCCGTGTAAGGGTGTTGGCCTTTTCTTTGCCGAGGTTGCTTGTCCCATAGCATGTGGTGATGGGAGTTTCATTTATTTACAGGATCTCATGATGAGGGCTAAGGGCTGAGGTCCTTCGTCTGAGCGCTGAGGGATGATGTCCTTCGTCTGAAGGCAGAGTCAGACCACCGTGAGGAGGTGCTACGGCAGGCACAGGAGGGCCTCCAGTGGTGACGGAGAAATGTAACTCCCTCTCCAAGTCTCTGGAGGACAAACGGTCCTTGGGTTGGGCTCTGGGCACCCAGATAGAAGGTGTGTTGGTGTCGTCTTGTTTTCGCTTTTCGGGTTCGGCTCTTTGTCTTAGCATTGTCTTGACCCCTTCGTCCACTTTCTAGGTCTTGAGAAGAGTCTGGAGGGCGCGACCCGTACTGTGGAGCAATGGGGAGCCAAGATGAGGGAGGTGTTCGAGGCGGTGGCGGACCTCTTTCGAGACCTCGATGTGGTGGGCGTGCCTCGGGGTGGACCCATGCGTCCTTGCATGCAAGCCCTAGGCGACTTCATACGGGGTGAGCTCTGTGGGGCCATCCACCTCGGGGTGAAGTGGGCCCTTGTGTTGGTCGCTTCCCACTACGAGATCGACCTCGAGTGGGTGTGCGACGGCTTCGTGCTCCCCGTCGAGCCCAAGCTAGCTGCTGCTAAAGGGCAGAGGTGGATGGACGTCGTCGAGGGGTTGGGGACTTTGCTGGATCGTCACTTCAAGGACGAGGTGTTTCCTCTTCCCCCGTCGCCTACGGCTGTTGAGCCTCCTGCAGGACCTCCAACGGCGTGAAATATGGCCCTAGCCTCCTACGAGACCTCCTCTAGATACTGAGTGTTTAAACTCGTATCCTTTTGTTGTGTTTTTTTCCGCTGTTTTGTGCCTGTTTCCTTAGTCCTACCATGGTGTCCCCGTTAGAACACGAGTTTCCCTTTAGAGAGAGAGTAGTGAGTGAGGAAACTGTATCCCTGAGGCATAGGTGTTCTAGCAGCTCGTCTATTCTTCCTTAGTCGGGATGTCCTCTGTTCCTAGGGGCTTTCGCGTTACAACTTAGGGCGAGGCTACGAAACGTGTTCGTTTTTCAAAACTGCGAGAAAAAAGGCAACACAGAGGAGGGGTTCCCCCTTCTATAGCCCTCGAGGAGGCTCGGTTTTGAAAGCAAGGTTGAGCCTCTCTTGAGAACCATTCTTTATTAAATATGTGGAATCATAGTACAACTAGGCCTAGGCCTGTATGCCTAAGGGAAAAGCGACATAGCTCCTCTATATTACAGGCGTTGTCGTAGACTTCTCCTTCCTCGTCGCAGAGTTTGTATGTTCCCGGCTTCAGCACCTTGGCTATGATGAAGGGTCCTTCCCAGGGGGGAGTGAGCTTGTGGCGTCCTCGGTTGTCTTGTGGTAGCCGAAGCACTAGGTCGCCTTCTTGGAACCCCCAAGGTCGGACGTGTCATTCGTGGTAGCGTAGAAGGGATTGTTGATATTTTGCTGAGTGAAGGAGAACTACGTCCCAAGCTTCATCCAGCTGGTCCAGAGAGTCTTCACGGCTAACTTGATTGTTGTGTTCGTTGTACGCCTGTAGTCCCAGGGAACCATACTATAGGTCGGTGGGTAGGATAGCCTCGGCCCCATAGACCAGGAAGAATGGTATGAAGCCCGTGGCACGGCTCGGAGTAGTCCTCAGGCTCCATATTACTAAAGGGAGCTTGATGAGCCATCGCTTGTTGGACTTGTTCAGGTCGTTGAAGATCCTCGGCTTTAGGCCCTGTAGGATCATGTCGTTGGCACGCTCTACCGGCCCGTTGCACCTCGGGTGTGCCACTGCTAACCAATCTACACGGATGTGATGGTCGCTGCAGAAGCTAAGGAACTTCTTCCTTATGAACTGGATGTCGTTGTCGGTGATGATTGAGTTGGGGACCCCAAAGCGATGAATGATATTCGTGAAGAATGTGACTACCTATTCGGATTTAATTTGTTGAGAGGATGGACCTCGATCCACTTGGAGAATTTGTCGATGGCGACCATCAGGTGCATGAAGCCCCCGGGTGCCTTCTGTAGGGGATCGACGAGATCCAAACCCCACACCATGAATGGCCACGTTATTGGAATCATCTGAAGGGCCTGAGCTGGCATACGTGTCTGCTTCGCGTAGAACTGGCAGCCTCGGTAGGACCGCACGATCTTGATAGCATCCGCTACTGCAGTCGGTAAGTATAACCCTTGCCTAAAGGCATTGTTGACAAGGGTTCGGGGCGCTGCGTGGTGCCCGCAAGCCCCCTAGTGGATTTCTCCCAACAACTCCTGCCCTTGGCTGATTGGTATACACCGTTGAAATATTCCCGAGGGGCTGCATCGGTACAACTTCTTTTCTTCTATTATCAGCACAAAGGTCTTTGCTCGGCGGGTGAGGCACCGGGCCTCAGTCTTCCCTAGAGGGAGTTCTCCCCGGAGGACATATTTCTGGTAAGGTGCCCTCCAGTCCGAGGCTGGAACGGCTCAGTCATCGTCGCCGTCGATTTGCATAGCATCGGGACCGTCGGTTGGGGCGCTTCTTCATTGGGGGCGAGCTCGGATGCCTCCTTGGGCATTACCGAGGGTTTGAAGATGTCCTTGGCGAAGACGTTCGGAGGGACCGTGGTCCGTCCGAGGAGATTTTCGCCAGTTCATCAACTACCTCGTTGTAGCGACATGGTTGAGCTCCAGGCCAAAAAATTTATCTTTGAGGCACCAAACTTCCTCGTAGTAAGCCTCCATCCTCGCGTCATGACAGCTTGAGTTTTTCATCACCTAGTCAATGATGAGCTGGGAATCCCCTCGGACGTCGAGGCGTCTGACCCCTAGCTTGATGGCGATGCGCAAACCATTGACTAGGGCTTCATACTCGGCGATGTTGTTGGACACGGCAAAGTGGAGACGTATGACGCATCGCAGATGCACGCCAAGGGGTGAGATAAAAAGCAATCCAATGCCTGCCCCAGTTTTCATCAGCGATCTGTCAAAGTACATGGTCCATAACTCAGCTTGGATCGGAGCCGTTGGTAACTGGGTGTCGGTCCATTCGGCCAGAAAGTCGGCCAGAGCTTGGGATTTGATGGCCTTCTTAGAGGCGAACGGGAGAGCCTCTCCCATGAGTTTGATGACCCACTTGGCTACCCTGCTCGAGGCTTCCCTATTCTGGACGATATCTCCCAAAGGGAAGGACGATACCACCATTACGGGATAGGACTCAAAATAATGACGTAATTTTCTTCGAGTTAGGATCATCGCGTACAATAGTTTCTAGACTTGTGGGTAGCACACCTTCGTTTCTGACAGCACCTCACTAACGAAGTACACTGGCCTTTGGACCAGCAAGGTGTGTCCTTCCTCCTTTCTTTCTACCATGATAGCGGCGCTGACCACCTAAGTGGTTGCGGCTACATAGAGTAAAAGGGGCTCCCCTTTAGCAGGGGGTACTAGGATGGGAGCGTTACAGAGGAGCTTCTTGACGTTCTCGAAGGCCTCTTCGGCTTCGGGCATCTAAGCGAAGCGCTCGGTCTTCCTCAAGAGGCGATATAAAGGCAGTCCCTTCTCGCCGAGTCATGAGATGAAGCGGCTCAGGGCCGCGAGGCATCCCATGACCCGTTGAATCCCCTTGACGTGTTTGATGGGCCCCATATTGGTGATGGCTGAGACCTTCTCCAGGTTGGCTTCAATTCTCCACTCCGAGACTATGAACCCTAAGAGCATGCCTCGGGGGATGCCGAAGACACACTTTTTGGGGTTAAGTAGAATGTTCTTAGCTTGGAGACAAGCAAATGCAGTCTCTAGGTCGGCAACAAGGTTGTCGTCCTTCCTAGTTTTAACCACTATATCGTCAACATAGACCTCAATCGTGGAGCCTATGTGGTCGCCGAACACATGGTTCATGCAATGTTGATACGTGGCTCCTGCGTTGCGTAGCCCGAAGGGCATGGTTGTGTAACAGTACATGCTCTACGGGTCACGAAAGAGGTCGCGAGCTGGTCAGACTCTTTCATCCGGATTTGGTGGTAGCCCGAGTACGCATCAAGGAAGGAAAGTGTTTTGCACCCTGCAGTAGAGTCTACGATCTGATCTATTTGAGGAAGAGGATAAGGAACTTTTGGACACGCTTTATTTAAAATAGCATAGTCTACACACATCCTCCATTTCCCTCCCTTTTTCCTGACTAATACAAGGTTTGCTAACCACTCTGGATGGAACACTTCCTTGATGAACCCGGCCACCAACAGCTTGTGGACCTCCTCCCCGATGACCCTATGTTTCTCCTTGTCGAATCGGCGTAGGGGTTTCCTCATGGGTCTGGAGTTGGCTCGGATGTCCAAGGAGTCCTCGACGACTTCCCTCGGTATGCTCGGCATGTCCGAGGGACTCCATGCGAATACTTCGGCGTTCACACGGTGAAAATTGATCAGCACTGCTTCCTATTTGGGCTAAAGCTAAGAGCCAATCTACAATGCTTTCTCCCTAGAGCTACTTGGGTTGAGGGGACGGTCTTTGTGGCTTCGGCCAGCTCGAAGTTGTCGGCGTGCTTCTTGGTGTCATGCACCTCTCCAGCGAGGTTCTCCAGATTGGCGATGAGGATCTCTGAATTAATAAGTGCCTCAGTGTATTCAACGCATTCGACGTTGCACTCATTAGCATGGCGGTAGGTGGAGCTAATGATGATTATGCTCGCAGGCCCATGCATCTTCAGTTTCAAGTACGTGTAGTTTGGGACGACCATGAACTTGGCGTAACATGGCCGCCCGAGCACAGCATGATACGTACCTCAGAACTCTACCACCTCGAATGTGAGGGTTTTCTTTTAGTAATTAGTGGGAGTCCCGAAGCAGACAGGCAGATCAATCTGCCCGAGGGGATGTACCCTCTTACCTGGGGTGATCCAATGGAAAGGTGTGGCCCTGGGTCGAATCTGAGATTGCCCGACCCATATGAGATCCAGAGTGTCTGCATAGATGATGTTGAGGCTACTGCCTCCATCCATGAGCACCTTTGTGAGGCACGTGTTGCCGATGATGGGATCAACAATGAGTTGATACTTCCCAGGGTTTGGGACGTGGTCTGGGTGGTCATCCTGGTTGAAGGTGATGGCGCGATCAGACCAGTCTAGATAGACTTCCCGATGCTCCTACTTGCGTTGCCTTGAGGACATGTTGATGGTGTCCCCCCAAAGATCATGTAGCAGTTATGCACGTCGGGGAAGCCATCGCCTTGTCATTGTCGTCTCCGGCATCGGGGGCCTTCATGTTTCCTCCCTCCATGGAGGGGCCGAGCTTGTTGTAGAAGCGTCGGAGCATGTCGCATTCACCAAGGATGTGCTTGATCGGACCCTTATGATAAGGGCATGACTCCTTCAACATCTTGTCGAAGACCCCTGGTCCCCCTTGGGGGACCCGAGGATTGCGTTTTTTCGCATCGGCGACGAGTTCGGTGACGAGGGCCTCGGGCGAGCCTTGTTGCGTATTTTTCTTCTTTTTGCCTTCTTCAGGTTACGTTGGGCGGACGCCTTAGGGGTGCCCTCCTTTTGCTTCCCATCCCTTTTTATCCTTGTGGAAAAGGGCCTCGACTGCCTCCTGTCCTGAAGCGAACTTCATGGCGATGTCCATTAGCTTGTTGGCCTTAGTTGGGGTCTTGCGACCCAACTTGCTGACCAGGTCCCGGCAGGAGGTGCCCACGAGGAAAGCCCCTATGACGTTGGAGTAGGTGATGTTGGGAAGCTCAGTGCGCTGTTTTAAGAACCTGCGGATGTAATTGCGGAGGTTTTCATCGGATTTCTATCGGCAGCTTCAGAGGTCCCAAGAGTTTCCTGGGCGAATGTACGTGTCCTGGAAGTTCCCTCTAAAGACCTGGACCATGTCTTCCTAGTTGTGGATTTGCGCCGGTGGGAGGTGCTCGAGCCATGCTTGGGTAGAATCGGAGAGAAAGAGAGGGAGGTTCCGAATAATAAGATTGTCATCACTCATCCCCCCGAGCTGGCAGGCGAGCCGATAATCCACGAGCCATAGCTCCAGCTTCGTTTTTCCCGAGTACTTGGTGATAGTAGTCGGGGCCCGAAACCGAGGCGGGAATGGCACCATGTGGATGGCCTTGCTGAAGACATGAGGGCCTAGTGGCTCGGGAGAAGGACTTCGGTCCTCTCGGCTATTATAGTGTCTACCCCACCGGGGGCGGTAGCCAAATGTTTCACACTACCGAGTGCGTCCACCGAGACAGTCATGGATCGCCTAGGGTTGGCGATTGTCTCGGAGACGGTCATGCACCATAGGTGCCCTCTACCTGGTATGCGCGAGATGCACCGAGGCTTCCCTCTCGAAACGAGAGGGCCCTGGCTAAAGGCTCGAAGCGGGTCCCCGGAGTCGAGAGGCCGAACTCTTGGCCTGCTGGACCGCGAGGCATTCTAGAAGCCCCCAAATTTTGTTGTGGATGCGGCGTCCCTCGGTGGTGGAGGGCTCCGGCATGGTGCAGAGTATAAGCGCAGCCGCTGCTAGGCTTCGGCTTGCTCGGTTGAGGATGGGGGCCTCGGCGGCGTCGGTGTCTTCCTCAATGCGACGCGGGACATCGCGTGCCTTCGCCCGCGCGCCTCCATCAAGGGCTTCGCCCAAAGTCTCTCCTTCCAAAGTCTGTCGCAGTTGCTGCAGGCGTTGTTGTTCTTCCCCGAGCTTGTCGTGCAACTCCTGGAGTTGCTCGAGGTGGGCGTCACAGCTCCCCGGTGGGGATTGGGTCCTGTCTGGGTTGTGTGATGGAGGCTGGTCGCCCTCTTGTGGCATGCTAAGGTGATCGCCTTCCTCGGGGAGCCCTGAGTTGATGTGGAAGCACTCCCGAGTCGGATTGTAGCCCTCACCGCTGGAGCTGTAACCCTCCGAGCTTTCGGAGAGCATCTCGTCACATGCGTACAAAAATTGTAGCATGGACTCGGGATCCCTTAGTCCAGAGAAGTCCAGGGCAAAGTTTGGGTCATCTTCCTCCTCAGAGTCCAGGCACATGGAGAGAAATGGCAGCCCAACGTACATCTGAGCGTCGTAACTGGTGTCGAAACGTGGTTGGAAGGGGATGGGGTTGAACACAGACAATTCTCCTCCGTCTCCTCCCATGTCTCTCCAGGGAGCATCTGGCTCCTCCCGACCCGCGGGTGGGAGGGCAGGTGCAGCTGACGCCCCTTGCTCAACGCTGTGGGAGAGTGGTGACTCCCACATCGGAGCAGGCAGTGCCAGGAATGTTGGCGTAGGCACTCCAGGTGAAATGTTGACGTCGGCCAAGGCCCTTGAGAAAGACTCAATGCTGTTGTCATTCCCGGCGGCATCTTCTGCGCATAAAGTGCCCCGTGGGGCATGATTGCGGTTGCTCCGTCTTCGCCTCCTGCTGATGGAATAAGTCATGTGATCTTCGCGTGGAGGACAACATCTCTGTTTTATGGTGAACAGGATAGCAGTAGCAGCAGTCAAAGACTGCTGCAGAATAGCAGCAGTTGCAGTCTTTTGACTGCACTGCAGCAGCAGTCTTACACAAAGACTGCTGCAGAACAGCAGTAGCAGCACTCTTTTGACTACTGCAGGACAATAGTTGCGGTCTTTTTGACTGCACTTTAGTATCTAGAGGACAGCACCTGTGTGCTGTAGTGTGTAGTGTAGTGTGTAGTGCAGCCCCTAGGGCTATAAATATGGGTCTCCAACCCTTCTAAGGGTATGGCATTGTGTAGTGTTTCAGAAAATAAACAGAAAATCGCCCCAACCCATAGTGTCATCCTCTCGATGAGAGTAAGAGTCCTATTGCTTACAATTGGTATCGAAGCCAAGTTATCTTGTAGCCTAAACATCTCTTGCTCATCTCCTTCTCGCGCATCTCCCTATACTCAGTCAGAAGCAAGAGCTCCAATTGTTGCTTCCTCTCCTGCTCGGACGAGCAACCTTTCGTTTGAGACAGCCTCTTCCACAAGCAGCAACCCCTCTTTAGCACACCATCTCCCTACGCTCGGTCACTTTGAGTGCATGGCGCCAGCAGGAGACCGAGGTCGCCGTGGCACAAGAACGCGAGCGAGCAACAGCGGCGGCGGCGAGAGCAACATGGCTGGCGGCGATGGAACTGGCAGCAGCGAGAGCGAAAGTAGAAGCAATGGAGGTGGCGGATGCTGCACGTGCGGTGGAGGTGGAGCTCGAGGCTATGCACGGCAGTAGCGCCGGCAGCTCTGGTTCTAGCGACGGTAGCACCAACGATGAGCTTAGGCTAGCAAGGGAGGCAACACAAGAGCAGGCGGCTTAATGGGCAGCCCCCATCATGGGGGCGCGCACGGCGGCAGCCTAGATAGGCGCAGACACGCCGACGGTGCTTCGAGTGAGAACGCACGGGTTGGCAGCCCAGACGGGCGAGGATGCGCCGATGGTGCTCCCGATGGCGGCGGCTGGGTCGACGGAGATCGCGGTCTCTACAGGCGGCGCGGTTCTCCCTCCCCGAATCGGTACCATGGTCACCGTGGGGTCCAGGCCGTTGTCAAGGACATCGGTCCCAGCGGTGGGTGGCCTACCCTCACCAAGACCAACTACGTCGAGTGGGCTGCGGTGATGAGGGTACGTCTCTAGGTTCGCCACATGTGGGAAGCAGTTCGGTATGGCGATGTCGACTACTACAAGGATCGACGAGCGCTAGATGCCCTCATTGCTGCAGTCCCTCCCGAGATGCAGTTTTCGCTTTCCTAGAAGCGGACTATCAAGGAAGGCTAGGACACCATCGCCGTGACCTGCATCGGCAGCAACCGTGCCCACAAGACCACTCTGCACGCACTTCACAAGGAGTGGGAGAACCTGGCCTTCAAGCCAGCTGAGGATGTTGATGACTTTGCTCTTCGCCTCAACACTCTGTTGCAAAAGATGGTGCAGTTCGGCGATGACACCTACTATGAGGAGAGAGCCGCCGAGAAGCTCTTTTGTTGCATCCCCGAGAAGTACAAGCAGATCGCTCGCTCAATCGAGTCTCTGCTAGACCTCTCCATGTTGACGATCGAAGAAGCGATTGGTCATCTCAAGGTCATCGACGACGACGAACCACAGGCCCTCTCTGGGCCTATCACCATCAGCGGGAAGCTACATCTCACTTGGGAATAGTGGGAGGCCTGCTAGGGTGACAAGAAGAAGGGAGAGTTCTCCTCGACACGGGGCCACAAACACGGCAAGCCGCACAAGGCATGCGGAGGCGCCCAGGCCGGGGCACGAGGACAAGCTGAGGGCGGTGCCCACGGAGGCACCCAAGGCGGCGTCGTCGGCAACAAGAAGCCGGCACGAGATGATGGTTGTGACAACTGTGGCAAGCTTAGCCAATGGGCCACGAAATGTCGACAGCCACGACGCGGCCAGGCCAACATCACCCTGGCGGAGGTGGAGGAGGAAGCTCTACTCCTAGCACACACAAGCATCAAGCTACCTCTAGTGGCACCAACCACAGCGGCACTCCTCCACCTTGATGAGTAGAAAGCACACGCTTTCCTCGGTGATAGCTCCAGCAACGACATGATAGAAGGATGGTGCCTCAACATCGGCACCACTCATCACATGACCGACCGATGGGAGTTCTTCACTGAGCTTGACTCCAGCATCCGAGACTCCGTCAAGTTTGGCGATGCCTCCGGCGTAGAGATCAAGGATGTCGGCTCAGTCGTATTCATCATCACGTTTGGTGAGCACAGGCAGCTCACCGGAGTCTACTACATCCTGTGTTGAGGAACTCTATCATCAGCTTGGGACAGCTGGATGAGAAAGGTTCGCGCATGGAGGTCGAGCAAGGAGTCATGAGGATCTGGGACCCCTCTCATCGCCTTCTTGCCAAGGTACGCAGGAGTCCAAATCAGCTTTACATCCTCAACATGAAGGTGGCACAACCTTGTTGCCTTGCTGCTCATCGGGACAATGGGGCATAGCAGTGGCACGAGCGCTTCGGGCATCTTAACTTCGAGGCCCTGAAGCGGCTCAGTGCCAAGGAGATGGTGCGAGGCCTACCATGCCTTGACCATGTGGAGCAATTCTGTGATGTCTGCGTGTTTAAAAAGCAGAGACGGCTCCCCTTTCCCTAGCAGTCGAGCTTCCGAGCCAAGGAGAGCTCGAGCTCGTGCATGGGGACTTGTTTGGCCTGGTGACACCAGCCACACCAGGACGACGACACTACTTCTTGCTGCTCGTCGATGACCTCTCCCGCTACATGTGGGTGATGGAATGTTGGGGACTTGTTCTCAAATGCTAAGAGTTAAGAACAAGGCAACATAAAAAGTGTTAAGTGTTAAAGTCCTTCGTCCTTCGAAACATTATGCCCCTTCGGGAAATAATGAGTTTCGGACGAAGGTCATAAGAGACATACCTTCGTAAATATAACAAGTAATGACGAAGGATTCATATAAAGCATGAAATATAATATAGACATCATCATAGGATCATTTCTATTTTATTAACATGGAAAATAGAAATGATTTCAAATTACAAATGTACCTTCGGTCCTGAGAGAAGGTAAAAAGTACAAGCGTGACGCAAAAGCAAATGCCAAGTCAGCGTGAACAGTATGGGAGTACTGTTCATCTATTTATAGACACGGGACGCAGCCCACGTAAAATTACATTCATGTCCATTACATTTGCCAATGACTTATGGAAATCTGTCAAGGCCCAAGTAGTCTTTTCATCTTTAAGTCGGTTCCCCTCTCTGCTATCGCGACGAAGCTTCCCTGCGCACAGCTTCGGCTGTGCACCATCCTTCGTGGAGCTTGGTAATCAGCCCGTCCTCCATTTTAATCCCCCTTCGTCTAGTTCAGGCTTCGTCCTGACCGTACTTCATGTTCATAATTCTGAGTCCGAAGATACCTGTTCACATAATCCACTTGGAAAACATTGTCAAACCATGTTTTTGAGGACCTTCGGAGGACGAAGGCCCCCAACATGGTCCTTGGCAACAAGGGAGAGGCTGTGAACGCCATCAAGCGTGTGCAGGTCGTTGCGGAGGCGGAGTGCGGTCGCAAGCTACACGTGCTGCGCACCGACAACGGCGGTGAATTCACAGCGGCTGAGTTCACGTCGTACTTCATGGATGAGGGTGTTTAGCGCCACTACTCCACATCGTACAGCCCGCAGCAGAACAACATCGTCGAGCGACGCAACCAGACGGTTGTGGGGATGGCTCGGGCTCTCATCATGCAGAGGGGAATGCTGACTATCTTCTAGAGAGAGGCGGTGGTGACAACGGTCTACATCCTCAACCGCTTACCCACCAATGCACTCAACAGGATGACACCATATGAGGCTTGGCATGGGCGCAAGTCGGCAGTCTCTCACCTACGGGCCTTCGACTGCCTCGCGTTCACCAAGGAGCTTGGCCACATTGGCAAGCTCGACGACAGGAGCACCCTAGGGGTGTTCATTGGCTACACGGAGGGCTCGAAGTCCTACCACATCCTTGACCCAGGAACACTGTGTGTGCGCACGGCGCGCGACGTAATGTTCGACGAAGGGCGAGCATGGGCCTAGGACAAGGTGGTGGACGACGGCACGACTCCGACGTACGATGACTTCACCATCGAGTACATCCACTTTGAGGGAGCCGGGGGAGTAGGAAACCCTTCTCCGACTAGGCCTACCCTCGCCCCCAAGTCTCCACTGACTCCAGCGCCATGCTCTCCAGCTCCGGCTATAACGAGCTCTTCGCCACCACACAATCCAGCCATGACTCCGGCTCCAGCGAGCTCTCCATCACCATGTACTCCAGCACCAGCGGTACCCTCTCCGAGAACGTCCTCCCTGATGCCAGCTCGTGTCGAGCACGACCCAGTGGAGCTCGTGATCCCGCTCTCCCATGACGAGGAGCACGTCGACGCATGCTACGAAGGCGAGCCATTACGGTATCGAAAGGTGGAGGGCCTTCTCATCGACCCATCGGTGTCGAGGCCTAGTGTCTCACATTCTAGTAGAAGAGTTGCATCTTGCATGAGACAATGGTGAGCCTTGGTCTTTCATAGAGGCCGAGAAACACGTGGCTTGGAGTGCCGCGATGCAGTCGGAGATGGATGCAGTTGAGACGAATCGCACTTGGGAGCTTGCTGATCTCCCACATGGTCATCACGCGATCACCCTTAAGTGGGTGTTCAAACTGAAGAGGGATGAAGCCGGCGCCATCGTCAAGCATAAGATTCACTTGGTGGCACGCAGTTTCTTACAGCTGGAGGGGATCGACTTCGACGATGCTTTCGCCCCCGTGGCACAGATGGAATCCATGCGACTCCTCCTTGCGCTGTCAGCCTAGGACGGCTGGCACATTCGTCATATGGACGTCAAGTCAGTGTTACTTAACAGCAATTTAAAGGAGGAGGTCTATGTACACCAGCCGCCAGGTTTTGCGATCCCTGGCAAGGAGGGCAAGGTGCTGTGCCTGTGTAAGGCCCTCTACGGCTTGCGACAGGCACCGAGGGTGTGGAATGCCAAACTGGATTCCACGCTCAAGAGGATGGGCTTCATGCCAAGCCCGCATGAGGTGGCCATCTATCGGCATGGCAATGGAGAAAATGCCATGCTAGTGGGTGTCTACATCGACGATTTGGTGATCACCAGCGCCAAGGATGCAGAGGTGGCGGTGTTTAAGGAAGAGATGAAAGACACCTTCCAGATGAGTGATCTAGGGCATCTCTCCTATCTAGGGATTGAGGTCCACCAGAGTGACTGGGATCACACTTTGCCAGACCACCTACGCTAAGCACATTGTTGCGCTAGCTGGGCTCACTAATTGCAACCCAGCTCTCACTCTGATGGAGGAAAGGCTGAAGCTAAGCCATGATAGCATGACGGAGGAGGTGGACGCTACTCAGTATCGGCGTATTGTGGGGAGTCTTCGCTACCTCGTCCACACACGACCGGATCTAGCATACTTTGTTGGCTACGTTAGTCGGTTCATGCAACGACCGACAACGGAGCATGAGCAGGCTGTGAAGAGGATCGTTCGCTATGTTACGGGGACTCTTGACCACAATCTCTACTACCCGAGGTGCCTTGGGGAGGCACACCTTGTCGGGTACAGCGACAGCGACCACGCCGGCGACATCGACACCAGCAAGAGCACAAGCGGGATCCTCTTCTTTCTCGGCAAGTGCCCCATTAGCTGGCAGTCAGTCAAGCAATAGGTGGTGGCCATGTCCAGCTACGAGGCCGAGCACATAGCGGCCTCAACCGCTTCAACCCAGGTGCTCTGGCTTGCTCACCTGCTCGGTGATCTCCTCAGGAGAGACATTGGAGCAGTGGAACTCCGAATGGACAACCAGTCTGCCTTGGCGTTGGCCAAGAACCCCGTGTTCCATGAATGGAGCAAGCACATCCGAGTGAGGTACCACTTCATCCATGACTGTTTGGCAGAAGGGAGCATCAATGCACGCTACACCAAGGATTAGCTTGCGGACCTGCTCACCAAGCCCCTTGGGAGGATCAAGTTCCTTGAGCTTTGTTCCAGGTTTGGGATGGCTCAACTTTCCCACAAGACGACACACAAGACTTAGAGGGAGAATGATTGATTAAGTCATGTGGTCTTTGTGTGGAGAACAACATCTCTGTTTTATGGTGAACAGGACAACAACAGTTGTAGTCTTGATTGCTGCAGGATAGCAGCAGCAGTCTTTTGACTACTGCAGGACAGCAGCAGTTGCACCCTTTTGACTGCTCTGCAACAGCAGTCTTTTGACAGCTTCAGGACAGCAGTTGCAGTCTTTTTTACTGCACTTTAGTATCTAGATGACAACACCTGTGTGCTACAGTGTGTAGTGTAGTGTGTAGTGCATTGAAATGCAGCCCCGAGGGCTATAAATGTGTCCCCAACCCTTCTAAGGGTATGACATTGTGTAGTGTTTGAGAAAATAAATAGAAAATCGCCTCAATCCATAGTGTCATCCTCTCGATGAGAGTAAGAGTCCTGTTGCTTACACCTGCGACGAGAAGGGCGGTGACGGGAGCCTTAATCCTCAGGAGGGGCAGGCGGGAGGAGTACCATGTCGTACTCGATGCTGGGAGACATGAACTCAAGACTCCCAAACCTGATCGCCATCCCGAGCCTGAGTAGGTGGTGAGAACCTGCCATCTAGACCGCTGGCGAGAATTGGGGACGTTTTCACGCGACTACTCCCTACCAGGCGCGTCAACTATCGGTGTTTGGACCATGAGTCCTTAACTAACTAGTAATGTGCCGCGTGGCTGGCTCTATATGGTGTGCGAGATGACACAAGCGGTTATCTTGGTTTGGGCTTCTTGAGGCCCTACTTCCAGCAGAGGGTATGAGGCTTATATTACTTGCACCGTGGTGCTTGTAGTAGGGGTTTACAAGCACAGCAGGAGAGGGGAAGTCCATAATTCCCTAGAGATGATTAAGGCAAGTGCCAATATCTAAGACAAAGTGAGAAAGCAAGAACTCGTCTATGTGTGTCTCCTCTTGTCAATGGAGGGACCACTGCCCTATTTATACACCAAGGGGAGCGTCCGTAGTGAAGCTGAGCCTTGTATTCGAAGGAGAGATGCCCTAACATCTGACGTGACGGTGAACCGTGCAGTAGATTCGTGCCTGTTGACTTCCCGTAGAGAGCCGAGGCTGAGACCGAGGTGTTGTCCGTATGCCCGAGCCCCCAAGGGAGAGGTCGTCCATGTCGTAGTGGTTGTAAACAGCTCCGGGGTATGGGCCAATGGTTGCTTACGGGGTGCGTCATCGTCCTGGCACGTGATGTTGTCGAGATTCCCTGCAGCACTCACCGAGATCGGAGCCCCTGCTTGGTTGATGCAGAAGTTCTCCTGAGGTGATATTTGAGCCGTCTCTCGACGTGCGCTACAGTCGGGCGGAGTGGCTGTCTGCAGGGTTCGCGGCATAGTCAATGGCCGAGGCCGAGCTCAGGCGAGGCGGAGAACTTGCCCAAGGGATGAGCTCGGGGTCGGGCAAGGCAGAGAGGTGGAGCCTGAAGGCTCGTCCGCTCGGCTTGTCGTATTGGGCGTCCCATCGGAGGGCGTCAGGCGGCGTGCGCGCATTGTTTGGCACAGGCGTAATCATACTGCTGCGCTAGACGTGATCACTCTTGTCCAACACTGTGCATAGCGTGGGTCGGCACATGCATTAAATGCACTTGTCCCCTGCCTGTTTTTGAGTGCCCTTGTCCTATCTGCTTGAGGCCAGATCGGGCGAGACGAACTGGGATGAGGCGGCCTCGAGCGAGGCGGAGTGAGTGGTGTCAACCTCGGGCGAGGCGGAGCTCTGCTCGAGATAGGGGACCCTCGGGGGGCATCTCAGTTTCGTGGTAGGTGTCTCGATTGTCACCCTTCGGGAGTTTAGTCCTTATTTCTCTAAGTGCGTTTGTTAGGGGAATAATCAGGGTATCCCTAATTATCGCCCCCGACAGTAGCTCCCGAGTCTTCCAAGGAAGTACTTTTGGTACTTTTTTGGAGGCTCTGCCGCTAGCCCGCAGGCGTGCTGCTTTTCTGAGAGATAGGATGTGTTAGTTTTCTGAGGGGTGCGCACGAGCGCACCCGTCGGGTGTAGCCCCCGAGGCCTCGAAGGAGTGGTTGACTCCTTCGGGGGCTTTAATTCTTTGGTCGGTCTCGTTTGATCTTTTGTTTAGTCTGGGGGACCTTTTTGCGAGGGTAGCCCACGAGTCTTTGCACGGAGCAATAGGTCGATCGAGGGATATCTCGACTATTGGTTCATACGCCCCTTCTTCGCCTCTCCGCGAGGAGGAAGGGGGAATGCGTCATGCTACCCTCGATGGGCAACGTGCATGATATTTTCATTGAGCTGTTAACGGGTGATCCGAGTGGGGGCCCGAGCTCCTTTCTATTTTCTGGTTTTCACGGCTCCACAGTTGTTATGTGTCACCTTTATTACTTTATGCAAAAATAATATAAAATTATTTTTAAATAGGGGTTTGAATCATGATTGTTGGCTCTATATCCACACCACCTAACCAACAAACACATATATTTTTCTATTTTATTAAAACAAAAATCTACACATATGATATAGAACATGTTCATTGTGGTTCTACTTTTTCTACAGTATTTTGTCTCTATAAATTGCAGCTGCATCGGTCCGAACAACTGATTTAAAACCACAGTGAACAGGCTGATAGACCGTAGGAGGCATCTGACTAGTACTCAATTACACAACAGTTCCATTATCAAGGTAGAGATCCATATAAAGATTCCTAAAATTATTTCCCTCTATATTATGTTGTGGTCTTGCTATAACTTGCTACCCTTGCCTACCTGCTCTTACGTAGCAAACATGCCCTTTAGGCTCTCTGCACCAGACTTTTTATCTCACTCTACAATATAAAAACCAATACTTTGCATGATCATTTAGGCCTTGTTCGTTTATGTCGGATTGATGGGTCGGAACGATTCTTAGCCGGATTACTTCTCTAATTTATATAAACTTTGATTAGCTGAAACGATTCCGGGATGTCGAACAAGGCCTTACACGGCTTGCTACCATCTACCAACTCGCGACAATTCTTCTCTTAACAATGATCAACAACGATAATACTCAGCTCATAACCAAAGGTCATATCTACTATAAAAAGTTATTATTATACGATCTAATTTCTCACACAACTAGCGTTCAATTAAACTATCAAAACAACTTTTTAAAATTACATATATTTATTATTTACTATACTACTATATCAAATTTTAACTTCTAATTCGTCGTATGCTGAAAGATTTTTTCATTTTAAACTCTAAAATATTTTATATATATATATATATATTGTTATGATTCTAAAAGTAATTAAAGCTTAGAATTTAATCTCTACTACTTATTAAGACTGCAATAGTAGTCTGCCTCTGACATGTTCTGCCATCAGTTGTATTTTGCCACCGAACCGTGGTACACACCTTCTTCTACCATGTGGGCCCCATCGGCCGTACACACCATGCATGTGGGCCCCACCGACCGTACGCACCATGCAGTCCCGCGCAACAAAATAAACAGTGCTTACACAGGTTCATAAGCCACGTTCTGTTCCATCTCTCTTAGTGAGCAACATATGATACACAGCTGCGCTTATAAGCCATCTTCCGTCACTCTCAATTGCCGATGTGGCACTAATCAAATAAATGGCATACCAGCGCGCCTGTGGCAGCGGTTCGTGTGGCCCAATGATTTTCATGTGGACCTAAGGCCCATCGTCCCATCGTGCAGCCCACCGTCCCAACGTGCAGCCTACCGTGCGGCCGACCGCGTTCTCGCATTTGACCTAATCACCATCGGCGGCTCCAGCCACTGCTCGCGCAGCTTACTCCACTGCGCTCAACTCTGGTGGCCTCCCCTCCCTCTCCTCCACCCCACCGTCGGACTCCACCTCCTCCCCCATCGCACCGTCGAACTCCACCTCCCCAATGGCGGCCTCCAGCCCACTGCCGTCCTCCAACTCCTCCCCCATCGGCTGCCTTCACCGAACCCTCATCTTCATGCGCGGCACAACCGTCCCCAATCCCATGACCCCCCGGTCAGCGGACTCTCCTCCCTCTACCCACGACCTCCACTCCCGCATGCTCCCTCTGCATGACCTCTACTTTGCCTGTGTCATGCGCGGATGCCAGATGAATATAAACCTTGAGCATGCGCGAACGCTAGAGTTCGAGGAGTTCCCTGGAGAACGAGGACAACCCACTCAGTTCCCATCTAGCTCTGTCCTCTATGTTTGAGCTCGAGCACGTGTGGACACCATTGCTGGAAGAGTTCCTCTGAAAGCGTGAACGACCCCGAAGGGAGAAGACTGCGCGCGTGCCGGAGAGCGAGGACGACTGAAATCATATAGAGGTAATACTCGGAGAGGACAACAACTTTTGGAGAAGTTCTAGCATTTGAGAATTTTGTGGATGAATTTGTCTTTGTAGTTCTATTTGTATATCTGTTTATTTATGAAATTAGATGTGTATATATTTTTATGTTGAGAACTAATTACATAGCCTTGTAGTACCGGAGAGCGCATGCTTTGTTTTATTTGAACATTACAGTGACAACATCCAGTATAATGGTTGCCTTTCATACTTGTAGTGTAACTGCTAAACAATTCTGTAATGAATTATAAAACATGGATTTAAACTGGGTGGAGCAAATGCTTCCTTTTCATTGGATTTAATCCATGTTGACATTTTGTCAATAAAAAGTGAAAAGGATGAACCAATTGCTAAAAATACCTTCTGAAATACTGTCGATAAGTATATGATTGTTGTTTACAGAACAGACTAGCTTATTCCCTTCTTTAAATGCCATCATTGTCTCGTGCTCAACTATACCAGTCTGACCTTCCTTCACAGTTTGCTGAATTCGTGTTTTCTTAAAATGTTGTCGACACATCGCTATGTCCCCATCACTGGTATAAGAGGAGTACTGGTCAGTCTGAACAGCATGATTTTTTGTATCTTTGCAATAATAGCTACAAGATTATATGACTTTCGCCTCATGTTTTAATAAAAGCAATCTGTATATAGCATAGTTTTTCTTCAAACTGGAATTGACTTGTTTGTCTTCTATGTAAGGTCATTTTAATCTTTCTGTTTTGTGATTCATCAGACTAAATAAACATTGCAGACATGAGTCCACAACCGTGAACGTTTTGTTAATCTAATGTTAATGTAGAGATGATAGAATTCAATACTTTTAATTTTGCTTTGAAATACTTGAGTTATGAGGCCATGATTTCATAAATTGCAGTTCTCTTGGTCTTGAAATAACAGTCAGTCAGTGTTTATATACATGTGCTGGTAAAAAATAAGAAACTATCTGTTGGGGGCGTTCGGCTTCCGAAGGTCCTCAAAAATATGATTTAACAGTGTTTCCGGAGTATAATGTGTGAACAGGTATCTTCGGACTCGAATCGGTATCACAGTGGGAGAAGAATACGAAGGGTGATACAGCGCCGAAGCTGTGAGTGGGAAAGCTTCGGCATGATAGCAGAAAAGGAAACCGACTTAAAGATGAAAATGCTATTTAGACCTCGGTGGATTACTATAGAATCACTACCAAATGTAAAGGGCTTGGGTGTAATTTTACATGAACTGTGTCCCATGCCTATAAATAGGTGAACAGTGCCCCCATACTGTTCACGCTGACTTGGCATTTTACTTTTGCGTCATGCTTGTACTTACATCTTCCTTCAAGCCGAAGGTACATTTGTTATTGGATATCATTTCTATTTTTCCATAATAACAATAATATAAAAAAAATGAGTTGAAAATTATACATAATTGTTTACGTTATCTTTTATATTTTACATGCTTCTTTCTTCATTATTATATGTTGTGTTTATGAGGGTATGCCCTTCATAACCTTCGTCCAAAAAACATTATATCCCAAGGGAAATAATGCTTCGAAGGACGAAGGACTTTAATACTTAGCATTTTTTGTGTTGCCTTGCTCTTAACTCATAGCATTTGAGAACAAGTCCCCAACATTGGCGCCCACCTCCAGTGAACTCACTTCCACTCCTCGAGTTTTGAACATCTTCGGCAATCATAAACCTTCGTTATGGCGCCGAAGAAAGCTTCAGCAACTGGGGCTGCAGTTTTGCAACCGCTGGACCCCAATCAGGAGACTCTCTCTCTTCGGGAGGCCCGAAACCAGAAGAGGAAGGATGTCAGCCCGACACCGCAAGAGGATGAGCTAGACCAAGAAATCAGGGACATGGAGATGCTTCATCAACAGGTGCAGAGGAAGAAGGAAAAGATGGCCAGGCTAGCAGAACTGCAAAGGCAGATAGACGAAGCCTCTAAAGAAGTTCGTCATCTTACTCAGGATGAGCAGAACCGAAGGTCTCAGCACAAAGACCTTCATCAGGAGGGTTTCTTCAACGAAGATGACTGGTATGAGAATTTCCACCATGGAAATTTTGCTTTTGATGATGCTTCTCCTCTGTCCGCTGAGCTGCAGGCTACACCTTGGCCTTCGTCCTACAAGCCGCCCCAGCTTCCCATGTTCGACGGCCATTCAGACCCGAAGCAGTTTTTGATGAGTTACGAAGCAACAGTATCTTCGTATGGTGGCAATACTGCAGTCATGGCAAAATCTTTTGTTATGGCTGTCAGGAGTGTTGCTCAAACCTCGTATTCCTCCCTTCGACCAGGAACGATCACTTCATGGCAAAAGCTGAAGGACATGTTGTTAACCAGCTTCCAAGGGTTTCAGACGAAGCCGGTCACTGCTCAAGCTCTATTCCAGTGCACCCAGGATCACGAAGAATACCTTCAGGCGTATGTCCGGAGGTTCTTACGTTTGAGGGCGCAGGCGCCAACAGTGCCCAATGAAATTGTAATTGAGGCCATGATCAAGGGACTTCGGCCAGGACCTTCAGCTCAGTACTTTGCTAGGAAGCCTCCTCAAACTTTGGAGAAGCTGCTCCAGAAGATGGACGAGTATATTCGGGCCGACAATGATTTTCGTCAAAGAAGAGAGGAAGCTTTCAGGTTTTCCGAAATGACCAGGGGCTTCGGAGGAAGATTTTATCCGAGGCACGTCAGGTCAATTCACAACTCTACTCAAAATGATGATAAGGGGAGTCAGCAGCAAAGGCCTCAGTGCTCCTCACAGGCTTCGGGGCAACAGCAAAGCTCCTTCCGGCCGCCAGCTCCAAGAGGCAGAGGAGCCAGGGGCTTCGGTGGAAGATTTGGAGATCAACCAAGGAGAACATTTTGCTTGTTCTGTGGTGAAAACAAGGGCCATACCACCAGGATGTGCCATGTTACCATCCAGAAGCAAAAGGAGATAGCCGAAGCTGCAGCACAACAGGGTCAGCCGAAGCAGATCATGCACACTGCTTCGTATCATTCGCCTTACATCCCAGAATATGTAGGCAATCACCCTGCAGTTTCTATTGCTTCGGCGAGTCAACCTCAAGCTTCCTGGCAACAGCCTCCGCCTCCACCACCGCTGCAACAAGGCCAGCAGCCAGAAGGGGGCCAATACGCTCAACATCAAAGGGACTTCAGAGAACAGTCCGAAGCTCACACAGTCAATAGTACTGTGCCAGAGTCGAAGCACATTTATTGACAAATATCCTACCTTGATAGTAGTCTTTTCCATTCAGTTTTATTTTCTGTGTAATAAAGGATACTTTTTAAATCTCATGTAATAGTTTCGTTGTCTGCCACAAGGAAAATATATCTTCTTCACAGGCTTAAGTTGTTGAAGCTTAAAGATTTGCGATAGCAAGCAGGACCTTCGAATTATCAAAAATTTATTTTAAAAGGCACGGTATGAATTTTCCGAAGCAACAAAAAGTCGTTCTAAGGAACACAGAGTAAGTTTGCTGAAGTTACAAAAAGCCGTTCCAAACGGGGCGCAGTGTAAGTTTTCTGCTCAGAAGTCGTTCCAAAGGGAATGCAGAGCTTACAGCGAAAAATAAACGCTGATACCGCCTAAGTAAAAGGCGAAGCGCGAAAAGTCAACGCGAATACCGCCGAAAGTAAAAGGCGAAGAAGCTCCTAAGGGAGGCTTACAGCGAAAAATAAACGCTGATTCCGCTGAAGTAAAAGGCGAAGAAGCTCCTAAGGGAGGCTTACAGCGAAAAGTCAACGCTGATTTAAAAAGATTATGTGTTTTATTGCAGGGATGCGAGTGTATCTTCGGAATAAATACCATTTTACATAACATAACATCATCACATCATTTCGCATAGCATAAGCATCATACATCATGCTGCATATGGCACAAGAAGGGGGCACAATATCGATCTTCGGAAAAATGCTTTGAAAAACGGAAAATTATGCAAAGTCCCAAGGAGATGCAATATTGATCTTTGGAGTGTAGCTTCGGAAAATATTTTCATGAAGCTTGAAAATTCTTCATCAGAGCACTATGGATATCGTTGTGATAAATGAAAATTCTTCTTCACGAAGCATGAAAAGAAGGGAAGGTGTTTTTTCGTCAAAGACTCAAAAACGGTATGTATGTAAAATTTCATGCATCGTAAAGAATTGAACCATAAAAAACAAGTATATTACATTCAGGGTTACAAGATATTACACATATTATATTTCAGATGTTTTTACAATAGTACCTAGTCTTCCCTAAGTACTACTTCCGCAGCTTCGTTCAGGAGTTGATTGACAACTTGATCCATGATAGCTTCGGCCATCTTTTTGATTTCATCGTCGTCCTTCGGGTGAGGGCCCGGAGGCGTTTTAGCAGGATCTGAAGCAGGACAGGATACGGCTACATTGCTATTACAATTGGCGAACGGAGTTTGAAATCAAAAATTACAACACAATAAAAACCATTAGTTAATACCTATTTGCCCTTCGGGCTCTACGCTTTTCTCAGCAGCCTCGGCCACTTTTCTAGCATCATGGATGCCTTTTTCGCTTTTTTGAATAATTTCTCGGGCCATTTCTCGGCCACCATTATCCCAGATATTGGTGAAAAATTTTCCACCAACTATGCTAGCTTCAGCTGAAGGGTCTTTAGCGTCTTCGAAGGACAATGCAGTTTCGGATTGTGCTAAAATTTTTACATGTTCGCAGCCTTTCCTTTCTAAAATGGTGGCAATCCCCCTGGCACCCGAAAAAGCGCATATGTCTCCGCGACTATTTAAAATTTCTTCAAAGGCCTCAGCTTCGTGACTAATCCATTCAATGGGACCTTCGGGGTTGCCTCTTGTAAAGTTTTCTTCACTTGAAAATACGCCTACGCTGGCGAAGCTAGCCTTCATTTTCTTAACGCACTCTATAGATTTGTCATAGCATCTTTTCTTGGACGAACGAAGCTCTTCGACAGTTCCTTCTAAATGATTTGCCCATTGGTCGCTAAGTTCTCGCTTCGTTTCTTCAAGTATGCGTTCTTCTTTAGCCCGGGCTAATTGCTTCCGAAGGTCGTCAATCTCGTGCTTTTGAGCTGCAACTTGTGCTTTAGACGCAGCTTCGTTCTCCTTTATTTTATCTACCAATGTAACTAGAATTTTGTCCTTTTCTAAGGCTTCATTTCTTAGTTTGATTACCTCTGTCCGAAGGTTGTTAAAAGCAATTTCATAGCTCTCGTCTTCGGCGTTCTTTTGTGCTCTCAGCGCGTTGCTTAGAATTAAACCCTATATATATATATATAAAAAGTTAGTATAAAAATAAAAGAATAAATTTCAAATCATAAAATTTCTAAATACGCAGATCTCGTACCTTCAGGCTATTATACGCAAGGCTGTCCGCAAGGTCGTCCTTTGTCATTGCGCAGAGGCCAGCCTCCAGCTTCGGAAACCCCATGCTTCGGGCCATTTCCCGGCAGACGAGTAATTCTTTGTTATCCGGGAGGCAGTATAGGAAATCTTCTTCATTTGTACCATTGAACACTAGTGCCCCCTTCGGATATTTCAATTCTTTGGCATAGTGATTAGCTTCAAAAACTTCTTCTTCTGATAATTTTTTCCCCGAAGCATGTCGAACAATATAATCAAGGACTTTGGGGGATGCTTCGGGGGCAGCAGCACTGATTTCCTCAACAAAAATTGGCTCCGTCATTTTTTCTTCCTCGGTTTCCAAGGGTTTTACCTTTGTGGGCTCTGAAGGCCCAGCTTCAGTCTCAGTTTGTTTTGGAGCCTTAATATCAAAGATTTCAGTCTCCGCTTCGGAAGTTTCAACAGTCTTTTTCGGAGTCGTGCTTGAGGACTTAATTGTCTCCAGAACATCTAGCACATTGACCATTCTTTTTCTTTTTGGGGTCACCGCTGGGCCTTTTTGGTTCTTTATTGTCTCAACACTTGCTGAAGGACTTAAAATTTCCAATATTTTCGTTCCTTCAGTTCTCGGTTTTTCTGCTTCCGTTGCTGAGGATGCTTTAGCTTTTTCTTCGATCTTCGGCGCTGAAGTTGGTTCCTTAATTTCGGTGGCCGAAGAAGTTTCGCCGGCGAACTCAGGCACTGTAGCTGGTTCAATGTAGCGTGGCCGGTGTGTGAGAACCTTTACCCTTTGTCTCTTCGGCGCTGGCTCGCTGGGAGCGGCTGAAGCTGTTTCCTGTGCAGAAGCTGCATTCTTTTTTTTTTGGCCCCGCGCTGGATAGTGGTAGTCGGGGTACATGAACCCAATTGCGTCAAACACTCGGTTCAGTCTTTTCTTTTTTCGGCCTCCGAAGGCTGCTGACAATGCAGTATCTTCGGCCTTTGAGTAAACCCCAAGTAGTTCATCACTTAAATTTTCAATACTTTTTAGCCAGTCATCATCTGGCTCAATGAATTTATCTCCAAATTTGAAAGTATACTTCAGCCTAATAAGTACACCTTCGTCAGCCTCCTTTATGGTCTCTTGCGGCATTTCCCACTTTTCCGCGAGAGGCCATACTCTGAAGGCAATATGCTCTTGGACCAAGTCCCTCGTTCCAATAAAAGAGCAAATAACTCCGAAGGCTCTCTAGCATTCTTCGGCAGCTTCATTCATTTCAACCTTCGGCTTCCGCAGGCCGAAGCGTTGCCAAATATGGCGCATAATTATACCTTTAATATTGTCCCGTGTTTTCAGGTCATTCTTCACATAAAACCATTCTGTCATCCAGTCGCCGGGCCATTTCTTCCGGAAGGTTGGCACGGGGCAGCTTGACCCAGACCGAGCGACGAAGCTGTAGCAGCCGAAATTATTGTGATACTGTTCCTTACCCCAGGGCTTTGTCTCGTATAACAATTCGTGTATGTTGCAGAAACTTTTCGCATCCGGTTCTAGACCTTGGCTTCTAACCGCCCACACGAAGATATTCATCCTTATGATTGCTTCGGGGGTAAGTTGGTGAAGATAAATTTCAAATATTTTCAGCACCTCTACGACAAACCTGCTCAGGGGAAATCATAGTCCAGCTTTCAAAAAGCTTCGGAACACTACGACTTCATTTTCCTCAGGAGTCGGACAAGTCTTCTCTCCTTCGTCGGCCCTCACAATGGACAAGTCCCGGAAATATCTTCCCCTCATGTTGACAAGATGATTTTCTTTGATACTTGATTTGCCGAAAACCGCATGGCTTGGTCGCCAAGGGCGATCTTCGGAGTCTTCACCACCACTATCCACATCATAACTGTCGTTGTCATCAGTATCTTCAGATAAACCTTCTAAAATCTCTTTGGTGATTTTTTCTGTATTGGTCTTCGACATTGCTTCAAGAAACCCCAGGTTTTTCTCTTCAGAAAGATTCAGCTTCATCTCGGCAGCAGCCTTTTTACCTTCAGACATCTTCAAAAATGCTAAAAACTGTTTTTAGAGCCGAAGCTTAAAAACTTAAAAAGTCAAGCAGTTGATGCGCAAGAGCTAAAAGTTGAGTAAGCAAGAGTAGACGGCAAGAAAGCGTACCAAATAAGTTTGTGGTATGCTCTTATTTATATGCCCAGCGCATTGAAAATTGGAGGGCCCTGCTTGTCAGTGAATGTTGCTATTCTAGCAAAGGGAAGGTGTTTTTTCGGACCTTCGGCTTAAAGCCTTCGTCCATGTCGCAATCTAAATTTATTGTTCTAACAAATTAATATTGCGAGGGGCTACTGTTGGGGGCCTTCGGCTTCCGAAGGTCCTCAAAAATATGATTTAACAGTGTTTCCGGAGTATAATGTGTGAACAGGTATCTTCGGACTCGAATCGGTATCACAGTGGGAGAAGAATACGAAGGGTGATACAGCGCCGAAGCTGTGAGTGGGAAAGCTTCGGCATGATAGCAGAAAAGGAAACCGACTTAAAGATGAAAATGCTATTTAGACCTCGGTGGATTACTATAGAATCACTACCAAATGTAAAGGGCTTGGGTGTAATTTTACATGAACTGTGTCCCATGCCTATAAATAGGTGAACAGTGCCCCCGTACTGTTCACGCTGACTTGGCATTTTACTTTTGCGTCACGCTTGTACTTACATCTTCCTTCAAGCCGAAGGTACATTTGTTATTGGATATCATTTCTATTTTTCCATAATAACAATAATATAAAAAAATGAGTTGAAAATTATACATAATTGTTTACGTTATCTTTTATATTTTACATGCTTCTTTCTTCATTATTATATGTTGTGTTTATGAGGGTATGCCCTTCATAACCTTCGTCCAAAAAACATTATATCCCAAGGGAAATAATGCTTCGAAGGACGAAGGACTTTAATACTTAGCATTTTTTGTGTTGCCTTGCTCTTAACTCATAGCATTTGAGAACAAGTCCCCAACACTATCAAGTTTTATAACCTTTACAATTCACTTCTTTTGTCTTGTCTATCCCACATTGCATTTTCATCTCATCGTGTTTTATGATTCACCTATTTGTATGAAATTGTGCTTCTGAGCCTAAGAGCTCCCAACTATGTCACAATGACCCAAGCGGCTCTAGGTTGGACGCTGTTTGATGTTAGAAACACCATCATCACTAGAGTACAACCTCCCTTTCTTTTGGGACAAACACAGTTAAATTTTAAAGTTGGTGACATTTGACTGATTATTACTCTAATGTTATGTAGATAGTGTTATAATAATGGTTACTGTTGCATTCATATTTCAAAGTACTTCACTATTATCATGATTTTATTGTTGTGAACAACATGGTAATTTTTTTAAAGTTAGCTTTGGAGAGCTGCACTAAGCCAAGCAAGCTTAAATCATGAAACGTATGCTTGCAGTTTAAACTCCAAACATTAAAGTGATATTCATAACTTTTCAGATTTCTTTGTCATAGAAGGCTAAACCTCGAAAATTGGCGATCTTATGTCTTAGCACACTTGGCCATCATCTTGAGTACATCATAGCTGGTATTTTTGAATTTCCTGCCTTCTAATCGTTGCTAGCTGTTGCATGGTTGCTAAATATTAACGTTTTCTCTATTACTTTGAACAGACGTTTTAACTTGATTTGTGTTGCTGAGTGGTGCTTGCTGGACATTACTGGATTTTTAGGTAACCACTGAAAAATCAGCACCTTCTTTCTCTGAAACTCTAATGTTCACCATCTATTGCATTTTGACTTACTAGGGTATCCTAGAATTGGTTTTTGTAATGAGTGATACATGGTTGAATTCTTGACACTAAATTACTGGATCATTAGTAAATTAAAACCAACTACATAACCAACAAGATTCACATAAGCCACCTTCCATGATGATTTTGTACTACTCCTAAGATGCCAAAACCGCAATACTTCTTATGATACACAATATAGATGCTTGATTCAGTAGGATATCTCTCTTTTCGTTATAGCTCTATGGCATGCATGATTTATGGTAAAATGCATATACAGGGACAACCATAGGTTCAAATGTTCAAAAACAAAAAACTTGAAAAGAAGACCACCTATAGAACAAATTTGCAGATGAAACTACTTATAGCTAGTTTTACTTCAGTTGCAAAATAATTCACTATAACTGTTAAGATTATCTTGATTAAATTCCTTGTGTGGTGCTTGATTGTAGCTTTAGTAATTAAAATGTTGTTCTTTTTTATTTTGTTTATATCTGGCTACACGAGCTGCACTTTGCTTCTGAACGATCCTGTTTGCCTGCAAAGGACGTTGTACAATTTTCTGCCCCGTTGGAAAAGGTATGTTTCCCCTCTACTCGTTTAATCCGCAATGGTTGTATGATCCATTGTGTAATTGTCTACCTTGGAGTAACATACACACAGATCATAGCTTGTTAACATAAATCTGAACTTTTTTCAATACGGAACTGTTTTCTTGTCCCATTCCCTCTCTTTAAATTACTTATGTACAAATGTCATTGTCACAAATGTGATTCCCTCTCTCTAAAGCCAGCTAATCTGAACTACTTTTAATAATATCAATTAATAGAATTCATACATCTTGTGGTTAGGACACTTAGGCAACATATATTGTTCTAGCAATAATATGCTACAATCAGTGATAATTAAATTATGCCATACATAACACTTTGTATTTGTTTGCTGCTAAATTCTGAGTCCTCTAAATTGTAATTTGACATAATCTTAGTGGTTGTTCATTATTTATCACTAATCAGTAAATGGTTGACAATTAAGGACATTAAATAAAATACCAGACTTGTGTGTATTTGGGGTATTCTTTGGGCTGTATAAAGTTTATAGCATGCTTCCGGTATATAGAGATCGATGCTAATTCTTAGATAAAAAATGATAGTTGGGAGGCTTAGCTAGTAGCATGCTTTTTGTATGTTGCACTTGCACCCCCCCCCCCACAATTCTTTCTCTCACCCTCTTCTTTTTGAACGATACACTTGTACCCGTCCACAATTCTCTCTCTCACCTGCTTCTCTTCATGCTTCTTTTTTGGATCTACCATTTAGCGCAAGAAAACACCCTTAAGGGAAAGTATTGTTGCTTATATCTCTTTTTTCTAAACTTCTTTAGTGCTTTCCTTTGAGTTTGAGTCCTGCTTGTTCAACCACACAAGATGAGTAAACTATGAGCTAGCACATGTTCATGAAACTAATCTCCATCAACAACTTCCTATCCATCAACAACTTCCTCTTAAAACGTCACTATCAAACATTGTAATGTGCAAATCATTGCGTGTTACATGACTCCTAGGCATTTAGAAGAATGTGTGAATCAACGAGTACGCCCCATAATCTTATTACGAGTACGCCCCGTAATCTTATTATTCAAATTCGGATCAGATACGACTTTTATTAAGTAGTGTCAGATATAATTTATATGGATAGATTGACATCTTAAATATCTAACTTTGAGAATATGGATATACGAATATGAATAAAAATCAGGTACTGTCGGCGTTTCGACCCCGGGGTCCCTGGACCGACGAGTAAATTGTCGCTGCGTGTCCCAGCCCAGATGGGTCGGCGCGAGACGAAACACAAGGGGGAAAAGCAATAAGGGGAACCGCGGCTCGTGTTGTCCTGCGCCTAGGGCGGATGCGCTTGCAGTAGGGGGTTACAAGCGTTCGCAAGAGAGAGAGAGAGAGAGCCTGCTCGTCAGCCCGTCCTCCCGCGCGGCCACCCTCTCGTACGAGGGCCCTGGACCTTCCTTTTATAGACGTAAGGAGAGGGCCCAGGTGTACAATGGGGGTGTAGCAGTGTGCTAATGTGTCCGGCAGAGAGGAGCCAGAGTCCTATGTACATGCCAACGTGGCTGTCGGAGAGGTGTTGGTGCCCTGTTCATGTGATGTCGTGGCCATTGGAGGAGCGCTTAAACCCTGTAGAAGCACAGCTATCGGGGCTGTCGGGACTTTGCTGATGTCTCCTTGCTTCCGTAGGGGGCTGAGAACCGCCGTCGTCATGGAGCACGCGGGGTGTCATCATTACTTGTTTTACCGGGGCGAGCCAGATGGGACGCCGGTCTTGTTCCCTGTAGCCTGAGCTAGCTAGGGGTAGGATAATGATGTACCCCTCTGCGACGTGGTCAGCCCGAGCCCAAGGTTGGGCGAGGTGAAGGCTTCTCCGAGGTTGAGGCTGAGTCCGAGCCCTGGGGTCGAGCGAGGCGGAGACCGACTTCCGGGGTCGAGGTTGAGTCCGAGCCCTAGGGTCGGGCGAGGCGGAGACCGTCTTTCGGGGTCGAGGTTGAGTCCGAGCCCTGGGGTCGGGCGAGGCGGAGACTGTCTTCCGGGGTCGAGGTTGAGTCCGAGCCCTAGGGTCGGGCGAGGCGAAGACCATCTTCCGGGGTCGAGGTTGAGTCCGAGCCCTGGGATTGAGCGAGGCGGAGCTTCCTATGGCGCCCGAGGCTGGTCTTGGCTGCTGTCAGCCTCACCCGGGCGGGTGGCACAGCAGTCGGAGCAGTGCAGGCGGCGCTGTTTTCCTGTCAGGTCAGTCAGTGGAGGGGCGAAGTGACTGCGGTCACTTCGGCCTTGTCGACTGAGGAGCGCGCGTCAGGATAAGGTGTCAGGCAATCCTTGCATTGAATGCTCCTGTGATGTGGTCGGTTAGCGTGGCGATCTGGCCAAGGTTGCTTCACTGTGAAGCCTGCCCGAGCTAGGCCTCGGGCGAGTCGAAGGTGCGCCCGTTACTTGAGGATGCCCTCGAGCGAGGCGTGAATCTGCCTTGGTCTACTGTTCCTGCCCGAGGCTGGGCTCAGGCGAGGCGAGATCGTGTCCCTTGAGTGGACGGAGCCTTGACCTGAATTGCGCCCATCAGGCCTTTGCAGCTTTGTGCTAATGGTGGTTACCAGCCGAGTTTAGGAGTCTTGGGGGTACCCCTAATTATGGTCCCCGACAGTAGCCCCCGAGCCTCAAAGGGAGTGTTGGTACTCGCTTGGAGGCTTTGTCGCACTTTTTTGCAAGGGGACCGGTCTTTCTCGGTCACACTTTGTTCTGGTGGGTGCGCACGAGCGCACCTGCCGGGTGTAGCCCCCGAGGCCTCGGAGGAGTGGTTTGACTCCTTCGAGGTCTTAGTGCCTTTCATGATGCCTCGGCCGGTCTAGTTGTTCCCTCATGCGACCTGATCATAGTCCGGGTGCATGGTCGGGTTCCGAGTTCTCGGGCTGGTATGTTGACGCTGTCAATAGTTTGGCCGGAGCCGGGTTCGTGAGAGCAGCCCCTGAGCCTCTGCACAGGGCGAGAGGACGGTCAGGGACTGACTCGGCTTTTTTCATACGCCCCTTCGTCGCCTTTCCGCAAGGAGGAGGGGGGGGAAAGCGCCATGTTGCCCTCGAAGGGCGCCGAACATGGTGTCTCCAGTGAGTTGCTAACGGGTGATCCGAGTGGACACCCGTGCCCCGTTCGATAAGGGTTGGCTAGTGGCCCAGAAGCGCGCTCCAAAAGTACCTGCAGGTGATTTGACGGACCCGGTCCCGTTTGATAGGGTCCGAGGGCTCGATGCCTCCCTCTGATGGGATTCCGTTACAGAATCGCTCCTGCTGGTCTCGGAAATGTCCTCGGGTACCTCAGGAGCGTAGCTCGAGCCTTAGTTATGTATCGAACGTACCCAGAGTCATCCCTCGCTCTGCGTGTTCTGAGGCGGCTGTCGAACCCTTCGGGGGGCCAGCCTACGAACCCGTGATCAGTAGTGGGCGCTGAGCCCGAGTGGCCTGAGGCGGCTGTTGAACCCTTTCGAGGGGCCAGCCTTCGAACCTCTGACCAGTAGTGGGCGCGAGCCCGAATGCTCTGAGGCGGCTGTCGAAACCCTTCCGAGGGGCCAGCCTTCGAACCTCTGATCAGTAGGAGGGCTCGGGGCCTGCTTCTTTCGTGGAGAAGGATCCCTTTCGGAGTATCCCCTTTCCCAGTCCCTGTAGCAAGAGAGAGAAAGGGGAAGAGGAAAAGGATACGAAATTGAACGACGTGGCACACCTTTTTTTGACGCGGTCATTATGGCAGAGGTGAAGCGTCGCTCGCTTCGCCTGCCAAAGGTGTCGCCTGCCCTGCCGCGGAGTTAATGCGATGGGACGGGTGGTTCACGGGGCAGTCATTGTGCATGCGCGAGCCGTTCGAGGAACGAGACACGGGCGCGTCGTCTTCATGCCGTGGGAGAGGGCTCTCCAGCTGCTCCAGGAGGGGACGTGAGCCTGCAGACAATTTGACCGCCGCTTCCGCTCGCCTGCAGCCGCCATTACTGTCGGCCCACTTCTGGCCATATCGACCGTCGCGCCTTCTCCCGCGGCGGACTGACCCGCGACCGGCGTGTTTGGCTGGCACTGCTGGTCCACGCGCAGGGTTGCCTCGAATTGCGGCTCTGGTTCCGCAGTCGAGAAGGTGCGGCGCTGGCGCAAGTGGCGCTGCAGTTTTTCGCACGTAGTAACCGGCGCGGCGGTTACATGACGTGTGGGCCTGGGACTCCATGCTGGACGCGTTGAAGTCGAAAGGGTGCATCCCCATGGCGCGGTTGCATGCTGCCTGCATGGTGGTCCGCCCTTTCACCCGCTGGTTTAGGCGAAGACGGAGGAATGCTTGTAACCGCTGGGCGGTTACACGCTCCGCGCGCAGCGGTTTGGCTTCTTCTATCCAGGGCCAGCTTGCATGTCGTGTGGGACCCAGCTGAGAGCACCTAGAGGGGGAGTGAATAGGTGATCCTGTAACACTTGAAACTTAAGCCACAAAAACTTGGTTAAGTGTTAGCACAATAATCGCCAAGTGGCTAGAGAGGAGTCTCAACAAAACACAATAACCACAAAGATATCAATCACAGAGATGGCACGGTGGTTATCCCGTGGTTCGGCCAAGACCAACGCTTGCCTACTCCACGTTGTGGCGTCCCAACGGACGAGGGTTGCAATCAACCCCTCTCAAGCGGTCCAAAGACCACTTGAATACCACGGTGTTTTGCTTGCTTTTCTTAATCCCGTTTGCGAGGAATCTCCACAACTTGGAGCCTCTCGCCCTTACACTTGAAGTTCACAAAGAAGCACGGAGTAAGGGAGGGATTAGCAACTCACACAAGACACTAAGATCACAGCAAATACACACACACAAGACCCAGACTTAAGCTCAAAAGACTAGCACACTAGAACAGAGCTCAAATCACTAGAATGTCGAACAAGTGCGCAAGAATGGAGTGTGAGTGATCAAGAGTGCTCAAGGAATGCTTGGTGTACTCCTCCATGCGCCTAGGGGTCCCTTTTATAGCCCCAAGGCAGCTAGGAGCCGTTGAGAGCAATCCTGGAAGGCAGATCTTGCCTTCTGTTGACTGGCGCACCGGACAGTCCGGTGCGGATATCCTTCCTTATTTGGCGAAGCCGACCGTTGGAGTCTGAGAGCCGTTGGCGCACCGAACACTGTCCGGTGCACACCGGACAGTCCGGTGCACTAATGTGACTGTTGGCTCGGCCACGCGTCATGCGGGGAATCCTCGGCCGACCGTTGCCCTGGCTGACTGTTGACTCACCGGACAGTCCGGTGTACCACCGGACAGACCGGTGAATTTTAGCCGTACGCCGTTAATCATCTCCCGAGAGCGACGAGTTCGCCTGTGAGCGGCTCATCGGACAGTCCGGTGCACCACCAGACAGTCCGGTGAATTATAGCCGTACACCGCCGTCGAAGTCCCGAGAGCAGCAAGTTCACCAGAGTCAGCCTGGCGCACCGGACACTGTCCGGTGCGCCACCGGACAGTCCGGTGCACCCAGACTGAGCAGACTTTGGCTGAACAAAGCCATCTCATTTCCAATTCAATTTTTCTTGTTTCCAGCACTTAGACACAATACATTAGTCCATAAAACAATGTACTAAGTCTAGAAACATACCTTTTGACATGATTTGCACTTTGTCCACCATTTTACATAGATTAACACAAAAGCACTTGTGTTGGCACTCAATCACCAAAATACTTAGAAATGGCCCAAGGGCACATTTCCCTTTCAATCTCCCCCTTTTTGGTGATTTATGCCAACACAACATAAAGCAACTAGAACAAGTGCAATATCAATGCAAATGAACACTCAAAATTGTTTTGATTCAATTTTGACATATATGGATCACTCTTTGCCACCACTTGGTTTATTTTTGCAAATCAAACTCAAATAACTATCTCTAAGTCAAATCCACATGTAGAGACATAAAGAGAGGTATTCCAACAGAAATTGATCAAGGATTTCCAAAACTCCCCCTTTTCCCATAATCAACACTTCTCCCCACAAGAGGCCAACTTGTGACAAAAGAGACAATAAAAGAGTTTTGACAAGCCAAAAGCTCTAATCTACTTTTTTCAAAATTTCTCAAGTGATAGCTGATACATCTATTGCTTTGGCCTTTATTTTCTCCCCCTTTGGCATCAAGCACCAAAACGGGATCAATCTTGGCCCTTAAACCCCATTGCCTCACCAAAATCTTCAAATGAGAACACAAAGGCAATAAGAGTACGTGAGATGAACTTGGAATAAGTTACCCTCTCATCGGAGTGTAGTGGAAGTCTTTCATGGTCCAAGTCCACCTTTTCCCTTTCAAACCTCCTTTGAGACTAAATCAAGCAAACTCAAGCAAACGGTTAGTCTCAAAGGGTCAAGTTGTAACACAACTCCCCCTAAATATGTGCATCACTTGCAAAAGGACTTGTGAGGTCCGGGGAGTGATTGTACAACTTGAGCACCACAGTAAGCAACAAAAATGCATAAGGAACATTATCAAAGGCATAAATACATGTATGCTATGAATCAATCCAAGTTCCGCGAATCTAGGACATTTAGCTCACTACGCAGCCTGCAAAAGGTCTTTTCATCTAAAGGCTTAGTGAAGATATCGGCTAGCTGGTTCTCGGTGCTAACATGAAACACTTCGATATCTCCCTTTTGCTGGTGGTCTCTCAAAAAGTGATGCCGGATGTCAATGTGCTTTGTGCGGCTGTGCTCAATAGGATTTTCCGCTATTCGGATAGCACTCTCATTGTCACATAGGAGTGGGACTTTGCTCAGATTGTAGCCAAAGTCCCGGAGGGTTTGCCGCATCCAAAGTAGTTGCGCACAACACTGTCCTGCGGCAACGTACTCGGCCTCAGCGGTGGATAGGGCAACAGAAGTTTGTTTCTTAGAATTCCACGACACCAGGGACCTTCCTAGGAATTGGCACGTCCCTGATGTACTCTTCCTATCAACCTTACATCCAGCATAGTCGGAATCTGAATATCCAATCAAGTCAAAGTTAGACCCCTTTGGATACCAGATCCCGAAGCAAGGCGTAGCGACTAATATCTAAGAATTCGCTTCACGGCCACTAAGTGACACTCCCTTGGATCGGATTGAAATCTAGCACACATGCATACGCTAAGCATAATATCCGGTCTACTAGCACACAAATAAAGTAAAGACCCTATCATAGACCGGTATGCCTTTTGATCAACGGACTTACCTCCTTTGTTGAGGTCGGTGTGTCCGTCGGTTCCCATCGGTGTCTTTGTGGGCTTGGCGTCCTTCATCCCAAACCTCTTTAGCAAGTCTTGCGTGTACTTCGTTTGGGAGATGAAGGTACCATCCTTGAGTTGCTTCACTTGGAACCCAAGGAAGTAGTTCAACTCACCCATCATCGACATCTCGAATTTCTGCGTCATCACCCTGCTAAACTATTCACAAGACTTTTGGTTAGTAGAACCAAATATTATGTCATCAACATAAATTTGGCACACAAAAAGATCACCATCGCAAGTCTTAGTAAAAAGAGTTGGATCGGCTTTCCCAACCTTGAAAGCATTAGCAATTAGAAAGTCTCTAAGGCATTCATACCATGCTCTTGGGGCTTGCTTAAGTCCATAGAGCGCCTTAGAGAGCTTACACACGTGGTCGGGGTACCGTTCATCCTCGAAGCCAGGGGGTTACTCCATGTACACTTCCTCCTTGATCGGCCCGTTGAGGAAAGCGCTCTTCACATCCATTTGGTACAACCTGAAAGAATGGTGAGCGGCATATGCTAGCAAAATACGAATTGATTCTAGCCAAGCCACAGGAGCGAAAGTCTCCTCAAAGTCCAAACCTGCGACTTGGGAATAACCTTTTGCCACAAGTCGAGCCTTGTTCCTTGTCACCACCCCGTGCTCGTCCTGTTTGTTGCGGAACACCCACTTGGTTCCCACAACATTTTGCTTGGGACGAGGCACCAGTGTCCAAACTTCATTACGCTTGAAGTTGTTGAGCTCTTCCTGCATGGCCAATACCCAGTCCGGATCTAGCAAGGCCTCTTCTACCCTGAAAGGCTCAATAGAAGAGACAAAAGAGTAATGCTCACAAAAATTCACCAATCTAGAGCGTGTAGTTACTCCCTTGCTAATATCACCCAAAATTTGGTCGACGGGATGATTCCTTTGAATCGTCGCTCGAACTTGGGTTGGAGGTGCCTGAGGTGCTTCTTCCTCTTCAACTTGAACATCTTGTGCTCCCCCTTGATCACGCGCCTCCACTTGAGGTACCTGTTCGTCATCTTGGGATGGGGGATGCACCATTGTTGAGGAAGACGGTTGATCTTGCTCCAATTGTTCCTGAGGCCGCACATCTCCAATCGCCATGGTGCATATCGCGGTCGTTGGAACGTCTTCTTCATCTACATCATCAAGATCAACAACTTGCTCTCTTGGAGAGCCATTAGTCTCATCAAATACAACGTCGCTAGAGACTTCAACCAAACCCGATGATTTGTTGAAGACCCTATACGCCTTTGTATTTGAGTCATAACCTAATAGAAACCCTTCTACAGCTTTGGGAGCAAATTTAGAGGTTCTACCTTTCTTCACAAGAATATAACACTTGCTCCCAAATACCCGAAAATAAGACACATTGGGTTTGTTACCAGTTAGCAGCTCATACGAAGTCTTCTTGAGGAGGCGGTGAAGGTAGACCCGGTTGATGGCGTGGCAAGCCGTGTTCACGGCTTCCGACCAAAAGCGCTCGGGGTCTTGAACTCTCCAAGCATAGTCCTCGCCATATCGATGAGCGTCCTATTCTTCCTCTCTACCACACCATTTTGCTGAGGTGTGTAGGGAGCGGAGAACTCGTGCTTGATCCCTTCCTCCTCAAGGAACTCCTCCACTTGAAGGTTCTTGAACTCGGACCCGTTGTCGCTCCTTATCTTCTTCACTTTGAGCTCAAACTCATTTTGAGCTCTCCTGAGGAAGCGCTTGAGGGTCCCTTGGGTTTCAGATTTATCCTGCAAAAAGAATACCCAAGTGAAGCGGGAAAAATCATCAACTATAACAAGACCATACTTACTTCCTCCTATGCTTAGATAGGCGACGGGTCCGAAGAGGTCCATATGAAGCATCTCCAAGGGTCTTGATGTGGTCATCACATTTTTGGTGTGATGAGAGCCTCCCACTTGTTTCCCTGCTTGACAAGCTGCACAAGGTCTATCTTTTTCGAAATGTACATTAGTTAGACCTATCACGTGTTCTCCCTTTAGAAGCTTGTGGAGGTTCTTCATCCCCACATGTGCTAAGCGGCGATGCCACAACCAGCCCATGCAAGTCTTAGCCATTAAGCATGCATCTAGACCGGCCTCTTCTTTTGCAAAATCAACCAAATAAAGTTTGCCGTCTAGTACACCCTTAAAAGCTAGTGAACCATCACACCTTCTAAAGACAGACACATCTACATTTGTGAATAGACAATTATATCCCATATTGCATAATTGACTAACAGATAACAAATTATATCCAAGCGACTCAACCAAAAACACATTAGAAATAGAGTGCTCGGATGAAATAGCAATTTTACCTAACCCTTTTACCTTGTCTTGGTTCCCATCACCGAATATTATTGAATCTTGGGGATCCTTGTTCTTGACGTAGGAAGAGAACATCCTCTTTTCCCCCGTCATGTGGTTTGTGCATCCGCTGTCGATAATCCAGCTTGAACCCCCGGATGCATAAACCTGCAAGGCAAATTTAGGCTTGGGTCTTAGGTACCCAACTCTTGTTGGGTCCTACAAGGTTAGTCACAATTGTCTTAGGGACCCAAATGCAAGTTTTATCTCCCTTGCATCTTGCCCCTAACTTCCTAGCAATCACCTCCTTATTCTTTCTATAAATGGCAAAAGAAGCATTGCAAGCATGATATATTGTAGAAGGTTCACTAACTTTCCTAGGAACATTAACAACCTTTCTCCTAGACATATTATGAACAACATTTCTCCTACCAACATTTCTATCATGCACATAGGAAGAACTAGAAGTAAACATGGCATGAGAATCAAAAGCATCATATGCATTACAACTCCTATAAGTATTTCTAGATTGTCTCCTATCATGGTACATAAAAGCATGGTTCTTTTGCACACTACTAGCCATAGGGGCCTTCCCTTTCTCCTTGGCGGAGATGGGAGCCTTATGGCTTGTCAAGTTCTTGGCTTCTCTCTTGAAGCCAAGACCATCCTTAATTGAGGGGTGTCTACCAATCGTGTAGGCATCCCTTGCAAATTTTAATTTGTCAAATTCACTTTTGCTAGTCTTAAGTTGGGCATTAAGACTAGCTACTTCATCATTTAATTTAGAAATGCAATCTAGGTGTTCACTACAAGCATCAACATTAAAATCTTTACACCTAGTGCAAATCACAACATGTTCTACACAAGATGTTAATTTACTAGATTTTTCTAGCTTAGCATTTAAATCATCATTTATGCTCTTTAAGCTAGAAATTGTCTCATGGCAAGTAGATATTTCACAAGAAAGCATATCATTTCGTTTAACTTCTAAAGCAAGTGAATTTTGTGCACTAACAAATTTATCATGCTCTTCATACAACAAATCCTCTTGCTTTTCTAGTAACCTATTCTTGTCATTCAAGGCATCAATTAACTCATTAATTTTGCCAATTTTAACTCTATCCAAACCTTTAAATAAACTAGAATAGTCTATCTCATCGTCATCACTAGAATCATCATCACTTGAAGAAGCATAAGTGGTATCCCGAGTACATACCTTCTTCTCCTTTGCCATGAGGCATGTGTGATGCTCGTTGGGGAAGAGGGATGACTTGTTGAAGGCAGTGGTGGCGAGTCCTTCATTGTCGGAGTCGGAGGAGGAGCAATCCGAATCCCACTCCTTTCCGATATGTGCCTCGCCCTTGGCCTTCTTGTAATTCTTCTTCTTCTCCCTCTTGTTTCCTTTTTCCTGGTCACTATCATTATCGGGACAGTTAGCAATAAAATGACCAAGCTTACCACATTTGAAGCATGAGCGCTTCCCCTTTGTCTTGGTCTTGCTTGGCTGTCCCTTGCGACCCTTAAGCGCCGTCTTGAAGCGCTTGATGATGAGGGCCATCTCTTCATCATTGAGCCCTGCCGCCTCAACTTGCGCCACCTTGCTAGGTAACGCCTCCTTGCTTCTCGTTGCCTTGAGAGCAACGGGTTGAGGCTCATTGATTGGACCATTCAGTGCGTCGTCCACGTACCTCGCCTCCTTGATCATCATTCGCCCGCTTACGAATTTTCCAAGGACTTCTTCGGGCGACATTTTGGTGTACCTGGGATTCTCACGAATATTATTCACCAAATGTGGATTAAGAACGGTAAAGGACCTTAGCATTAGGCGGACGACGTCGTGGTCCATCCATCGCGTGCTTCCGTAGCTCCTTATTTTGTTGATAAGGGTCTTGAGCCGGTTGTATGTTTGGGTTGGCTCCTCGCCCCTTATCATCGCAAATCTTCCGAGCTCGCCTTCTACCAACTCCATCTTGGTGAGCAAGGTGACGTCATTCCCCTCATGAGAGATCTTGAGGGTGTCCCAGATTTGCTTGGCATTGTCCAAGCCGCTCACCTTATGGTACTCGTCCCTGCACAAGGAGGCTAACAACACAGTAGTAGCTTGTGCATTTCTATGAATCTGTTCATTAATAAAAATAGGACTATCCGAGCTATCAAATTTCATTCCATTCTCAACAATCTCCCATATGCTTGGATGGAGAGAGAACAGGTGACTACGCATTTTGTGGCTCCAAAATCTGTAGTCCTCCCCATCAAAGTGTGGAGGCTTACCGAGAGGAATGGAGAGCAAATGTGAATTTGAACTTTGAGGAATACGAGAATAATCGAAAGAAAAATTCGAATTAACCGTCCTTTGTTTCTCGTAGTCATAGTCATCCTTTTGGGAAAAAGTGGACTCATCGCTGTCGTCGTAGTAGACGATCTCCTTGATGTGTCTCGTCTTCTTCTTCCCATCTTTACGTTTGTGGCCCGAGACCGAGTCGGTAGGCTTGTCATCCTTTGGCTCGTTGACGAAGGACTCCTTCTCTTTATCGTTGATCACGATTCCCTTCCCCTTAGGATCCATCTCTTCGGGCGATTAGTCCCTTTGTGAAGAGAACGACTCTGATACCAATTGAGAGCACCTAGAGGGGGTGAATAGGTGATCCTGTAACACTTGAAACTTAAGCCACAAAAACTTGGTTAAGTGTTAGCACAATAATCGCCAAGTGGCTAGAGAGGAGTCTCAACAAAACAAAATAACCACAAAGATATCAATCAGAGAGATGGCACGGTGGTTATCCCGTGGTTCGGCCAAGACCAACGCTTGCCTACTCCACGTTGTGGCGTCCCAACGGACGAGGGTTGCAATCAACCCCTCTCAAACGGTCCAAAGACCCACTTGAATACCACGGTGTTTTGCTTGCTTTTCTTAATCCCGTTTGCGAGGAATCTCCACAACTTGGAGCCTCTCGCCCTTACACTTGAAGTTCACAAAGAAGCACGGAGTAAGGGAGGGATTAGCAACTCACACAAGACACTAAGATCACAGCAAATACACACACACAAGACCCAGACTTAAGCTCAAAAGACTAGCACACTAGAACGAAGCTCAAATCACTAGAATGTCGAACAAGTGCGCAAGAATGGAGTGTGAGTGATCAAAAGTGCTCAAGGAATGCTTGGTGTACTCCTCCATGCGCCTAGGGGTCCCTTTTATAGCCCCAAGGCAGCTAGGAGCCGTTGAGAGCAATCCTGGAAGGCAGATCTTGCCTTCTGTCGACTGGCGCACCGGACAGTCCGGTGCACCACCGGACACTGTCCGGTGCGGATATCCTTCCTTATTTGGCGAAGCCGACCGTTGGAGTCTGAGAGCCGTTGGCGCACCGGACACTGTCCGGTGCACACTGGACAGTCCGGTGCACCAATGTGACCGTTGGCTCGGCCACGCGTCACGAGCGGAATCCTCGGCCGACCGTTGCCCCGGCTGACTGTTGACTCACTGGACAGTCCGGTGTACCACCGGACAGACCGGTGAATTTTAGCCGTACGCCGTTAATCATCTCCCGAGAGCGACGAGTTCGCCTGTGAGCGGCTCACCGGACAGTCCGGTGCACCACCGGACAGTCCGGTGAATTATAGCCGTACACCGCCGTCGAAGTCCCGAGAGCAGCAAGTTCACCAGAGTCAGCCTGGCGCACCGGACACTGTCAGGTGCGCCACTGGACAGTCCGGTGCACCCAGACTGAGCAGACTTTGGCTGAACAAAGCCATCTCATTTCCAATTCAATTTTTCCTGTTTCCAGCACTTAGACACAATACATTAGTCCATAAAACAATGTACTAAGTCTAGAAACATACCTTTTGACATGATTTGCACTTTGTCCACCATTTTACATAGATTAACACAAAAGCACTTGTGTTGGCACTCAATCACCAAAATACTTAGAAATGGCCCAAGGGCACATTTCCCTTTCACCAGCCCCTGTGTCGTAGGGGGAGGACCTTTGAGCGCGTTGGTGAAGACTTAGCCCGCGACGCCTGAGGACACGGGTGGGGTGAGTTGCCTTTAAAAAGGGAAAGGCTCCCTGGGTGGCAGTCACGCCTCCGCATTCTCTTCATGCATTGCGCCCTTCCACCTTCCGAGCCCCCAGATGGGGTGCGCCCGTGTTGCCTTCGTCTTGCTGCCGTTGGGGGAGCGCGATCTCGTGGAGATCGGTACCTTTCAGCCATCGTTCGGCTTCAAGGATTTTCATCAGGCAGCCCAGCTACATCTCCTCACCAATGGTCACCCAAGACGGTGACCACCAGTTCGATGGTGGGGAGAAGCAAGCTGGGCCACAGCCTCTGCCCCGCCCTCAGCTTCAAGGATCTTCATCATCCTTGCTGGGGCGGAGGGCGAGCTGAGCCGAAGCTATACCTCCCACACGGGTCGGTGGGCCACCTTCTTCTTTAGCCTTCAGGGGAGAGGGCGCCCACCGGTCTAGCGGAGGGGGCGGACTTCGACAACGCGGGGCTGGTCGGCCGTGAGCGTCGTCAGCTTCAGCGTGTTGGGCTCGCTGGCTCAGCTGGCTCTGGCTCAGCTTTAGGTGCCCCCTCCCGCCGTCGGGCGGAGTGTGGCTATCTGGCCGCTGTACGGGCGGCTGTCGTGCCGCGCGTACCGGGGGACCATCCAAGCGTCGCGCGCTGCTAGGGCGGCGTTCGTGTTCTTGGGCTGTCCTGCCTGTGCTCCGGCACGATGCCTCCGCACGGAGGTCGGTGCTTGCCCGCCCGGGAGGACTTGAGTGGGGATCTACCGGTAGGCAGGTGGCTGCCGTCGTTGGTGCTGAGGTGGTGGCAGCTGGAGAAGTCCTCGTTGCCGATGAGATCGCCGGCGCCATCTGCGCTCCGGGCCTCCGGCTCTTTGGCTTTGATAGCTTGTCCTCGCCCCTCGAGTGGGGACGTGGGCGAGGGCCTTGTTGCAGCAGCGTCTGCCCTGAGGTCATCGCTGCTGCTGTTTGGCCGCCCGGAGCGGAGGTCATTGTCGCTGCTGCAGGAGTGGGTGGCGGCGAGCCACTTGGAAGTTATCGTCCCGCAGGCCCTCCGATGTGGAGGTTGTTCATACCCGCGGGAGTGGAACCGGAGTTCCGTTTCTAATGGCATTTTGAGTGCCGGAGTATGTTCATTGCGGCTATCGGGGCCTGAACATCTGTGTGTTTGGGCGTAAAGCCGTGTTTCTTCCCCATTTCGAGCACCAGGTCTCGCCTATCAGCTAGCTGAACCGCTTAACCAAGTGTGAGTTGCCCTGCGCGGTAGGTGACGAGTGAGGTATCTGTATCCCGGAGGCGTAGGAGTCCCTCAGCTCGATCGGCCTTGCCACTCAAGGCTTCTCTTGCCCATTTAAGGAAACCCTCGGCCGCTCTGCGATGAGCCAGAGCCGGAGGCAGTGGTGTCAGCATGGACAGAGGCGGAGTTGGCTCGAAAAGGGGGCTTCATCGGCCCAGGCCGAGGAGGTGTAGCGGCGGTGGCCGGAGCCTGGCGGGGTCGTCCACTGGCGGGACCAACCCCGGAGTCGGGCTGCCAAGGCCACGAGCCGGGCTGGTGTCCTCGGGGGATAGCTGGCTGAGGCCACAGAGTGGCCGGACAAGCCGTCTGCTTGGGCCGAGTTCCTAGAGGAGACCCTGGCGGCGATGGCCCAGGCGTGGTGCTGACATCTTCCTTCGAGATGGAGATCCTTCGCCCGTGTTGCCGTCCGAGGCCGGGTCGGATTCCGCCGAAGGTGGAGACAATGCCGAGGGTGCTGCCGCTCTCCCTGTTGATGTCTGAACCTGTAGTAACAGTTTGTCTGTAGTGCGCGTATGTTTTTTGCGGCCGCCGAGGCCCAAACATGTCATTGTCGTGTTATAAAGCTGCGTTTCTTTTCCTCTTGTTTCGAGTATCAGGACTTGCTTGTCGGTAGCAGAATCGTTTATCCGAGCGAGAGTTACTTATCGCGGAAGGTGATGAGTGAGGTATCCGTATCCCGGAGGCGTAGGAGTCCCTCGGCTCGGTCGACCTTCGCCGCTTACGTGTACTCTTGCTCGTCCGCGAGATTCTGTTATCGATATAGTCGAGAAGGCACGAAAAATCATTTCGGCAGAGAAGTTTTCGAGCGTTAAGACTTGTTCGGTTAGCAGAATCGCTTATCCGAGCGTGAGTTATTTATCGCAGAAGGTGATGAGTGAGGTATCCGTATCCCGGAGGCGTAGGAGTCCCTCGGCTCGGTCGGCCTTGCTGCTTACGTGTACTCCGTCGTTTTCAGGATCCCACTATCGACGTAGTCGAAAATCGCGAAAGATGTTCTGGCCGAAAGACTTTTTCCGAGGAAAATTTTGACGCAGAGGGGGTTCCCCCCTTCTAGCCCTTGGGGGAGGGTCGGGCTTTGCCGAGGCAAGGCTGACCCTTCCTTGATGGTTAGACTTTACTTGTGTATGTAAATGAGGTATATGAACGACTTGAAAACATCTTAAGGGTAGAAGCGACGTAGCTGTCGGATGTTCCAAGCGTTGCTGTAGACCTCGCCTTGACTGTTGGCCAGCTTGTATGTTCCGGGCTTCAAAGTCTTGGCGATGATGAATGGCCCTTCCCAGGGAGGCGTGAGATTGTGGCGCCCTTGAGCGTCTTGTCATAGCCAAAGCACCAAGTCGCCCACCTGGAGGTCTCGGGACCAAACCCATCGGGCGTGGTAGCGTCGCAGGGACTGCTGATACTGCGCCGAGTGTAGTAAGGCCATGTCCTGAGCCTCTTCCAGCTGGTCCAGTGAGTCTTCTCGGTTTGTCTGGTTGCTTCGGGCGTCGTATGCCCTCGTCCTCGGGGAGCCGTATTCTAAGTCTATGGGCAAGATAGCCTTGGCCCCATAGACTAGAAAAAACGGCGTGAAGCCCGTGGCTCGGCTTGGCGTCGTCCTCAGACTCCAGACCACCGAGGGGAGTTCCTTCATCGATCGCCTGCTGAACTTGTTGAGGTCATTGTAGATCCTCGGCTTGAGTCCCTGTAGAATCATGTCGTTGGCACGCTCTACCTGCCCATTCATCATGGGGTGAGCTACGGCGGCCCAGTCCACCTGGATGTGGTGGTCCTCGCAGAAGTCCAGGAACTTCCTGCCGGTGAACTGGGTGCCGTTGTCGGTGATGATGGAGTTTGGGACTCCAAAGCGATGGATGATTTTGGTGAAGAACGCCACCGCCTGTTCGGACCTGATGCTGTTTAGGGGTCGGACCTCAATCCACTTGGAGAATTTGTCGATAGCGACCAGCAGGTGCGTGAAGCCCCCGAGTGCCTTTTGCAAGGGACCGACGAGGTCCAGACCCCACACAGCAAACGGTCAGGTGATGGGTATTGTTTGCAGAGCCTGAGCGGACAGGTGGGTCTGCCTTGCGTAGAATTGACACCCTTGGCAGGTGCGTGCAATCCTAGTGGCGTCGGCCACCGCGGTTGGCCAGTAGAAACCTTGTCGGAAGGCATTTCCAACGAGGGCTCGAGGCGCTGCGTGGTGACCGCAAGCCCCCGAGTGTATTTCTTGCAATAACTCCTGACCTTCGGCGATGGATATGCATCGCTGGAGGATGCCTGAGGGGCTGCGGTGGTAGAGCTCCTTTCCGTCACCCAGCAAGATGAACGACTTGGCGTGCCACGCCAATCGTCGAGCCTCAGTTCCGTCGAGGGGTAGCTCTCCTCGGTGGAGATATTGTAGGTATGGGGTCTACCAGTTTCGATTAGGCGGGACCCCATTCCGCTCCTCCTCGACGGGCAGTGCCTCACCCTCGACGGCCGAGGGTGCCTTGGGTGAGCCGAGGGTGCCTCGGGCTGAGCCGAGGGTGCCTTGGGCAGGGCCGAGGGTGCCTCGGGCTGAGCCGAGGCCCTCTCGGGCTCGGGCGTGTCGTCGGTCTTGACGGAGGGTTGATGTAGGTCTCGGGAGAAGACGTCCGGGGGGACCGTTGTCCGCCTCGAGGCTATTTTAGCTAGCTCATCCGCAGTCTTGTTGTACAGTCGAGCGACGTGGTTGAGCTCGAGCCCGTAGAACTTGTCTTCCAGGCGCCGAACCTCGTCGCAGTAGGCTTCCATCTTCGGGTCGCGGCAGTGGGAGCTCTTCATGACTTGGTCGATGACAAGCTACGAGTCGCCATGAGCGTCGAGGCGTCGAACCCCTAGCTCGATGGCGATGCGCAACCCGTTAGCTAGAGCCTCATACTCGGCCACGTTGTTGGACGCCGGGAAATGGAGGCGCAGCACGTAGCGGAGGTGCTTCCCGAGGGGTGAGATGAAGAGCTGGCCCGCGCCCGCTCCTATTTTCATCAGCGACCCGTCGAAAAACATGGTCCAGAGTTCTGGTTGGATTGGAGCTGCTGGAAGCTGGGTGTCGACCCATTCTGCCACGAAATCCGCCAAGACTTGGGATTTGATGGCCTTCCGAGGGGTGAACGAGATTGTCTCGCCCATGATCTCCACCACCCACTTCACAATCCTACCCGAGGCCTCTCGGCACTAGATGATCTCCCCTAGAGGGAAGGATGACACCACAGTCACCGGATGAAACTCGAAGTAGTGTCGCAACTTTCGTCGCGTCAGAATTACCGCGTACAGTAGCTTCTGAATTTGCGGGTAGCGGATTTTGGTCTCGGACCCTCACTGATGAAGTAGACCGGCCTCTGGACGAGCAATGCATGCCCTTCTTCTCGTCTCTCGACTACGATCGTGGCGCTGACCACCTGAGTGGTTGCGGCTACGTAGATCAGGAGAGCTTCTCCGGCAGCGGGGGGCACCAGGATGGGCGCGCTTGTAAGGAGCGCCTTCAAGTTCCCGAGGGCTTCCTCGGCCTCGGGGGTCCAAGTGAAGCACTCGGTCTTCCTTAAGAGGCGGTACAGGGGCAGGCCTCTTTCGCCGAGGCGCGAGATGAAGCGGCTCAGAGCCGCAAGGCATCCCATGACCCTCTGTACTCCTTTCAAGTCCTTGATAGGCCCCATGTTGGTGATGGCCGCGATTTTCTCTGGGTTGGCCTCGATGCCCCGCTCGAAGACGATGAACCTCAGGAGCATGCCTCGGGGGACTCCGAAGACACACTTCTCGGGATTGAGTTTTACGCCTTTCGCTTTGAGACACTTGAATGTCGTTTCAAGGTCGGAGAGGAGGTCGGAGGCTTTCCTCGTCTTGACTACGATGTCATTGACGTAAGCCTCGACCGTTCAGCCAACGTGCTATCCGAACACGTGGTTCATGCACCTTTGGTATGTCGCGCCTACATTCCTTAAACCGAATGGCATAGTAATATAGTAGTACATGCCAAAGGGTGTGATGAAAGAAGTCGCGAGCTGGTCGGACTCTTTCATTCTGATTTGATGATACCCTGAGTAGGCATCAAGGAATGACAGGGTTTCACACCCAGTAGTGGAATCCATGATTTGATCAATGCGAGGCAGAGGGTAGGGAACCTTCGGACATGCTTTGTTTAGACTAGTGTAGTCTACACACATCCGCCATTTCCCACCTTTCTTTTTCACAAGCACAGGGTTGGCTAGCCATTCGGGATGGAATACCTCTTTGATGAACCCTGCAGCCATCAGCTTGTGGATCTCCTCGCCTATGGCTCTGCGCTTTTCTTCGTCGAATAGGTGCAGAGGCTGCTTCACGGGTCGAGCTCCAGCTCGGATATCCAGCAAGTGCTCGGCGACATCCCTCGGTATGCCAGGCATGTCCGAGAGACTCTACGCAAAAACCTCGGCGTTTGCGTGGAGAAAGTCAACGAGCACTGCTTCCTATTTGGGGTCGAGCTCGGAGCCGATCCGTACTTGCTTGGAGGCATCGTTGCTGGGGTCGAGAGGGACAGACTTAACCGCCTCTGCTGGCTCGAAGTTGCCGGCGTGGCGTTTCGCATCTGGCACTTCCTTGGAGAGGCTCTCTGTAACACCCTAAAGTTCAATTTTGTGAAGACAAGGAAAAATTCTCAAAGATTTTAAATCAAAACACCTTTCCTTAAAGATAATCATAATTTAGGAGTTTCCACTCATGAATAAGTTAAAAATACATAATTAAAGAAACTTAGATAATCTAAATTGCCTTTGGGTTAGGATATATAAAAGAATTATGGTTAAACTATTTCTTAACATATATAAGTCTACAATATAAATTTGATTTCCCTAGAACTAATAAGGTAGGGATTATTCTACTATATGATTAAAAGCTTGTCTAAAAGGACTAAAATAAATAAAGAAATACATAAAATAGGTTTTTGCACATTATGCTAAATTTCTATATGTGTATCCAAACTAAGTGTTTGAACTTTAAACTTGTGTTGATTTGAAATTCAAATGGAAAGGAAAAATAGAAAATAGAAAATAAATGGGAAAGGGAGAAAAGAGAAGAGATATGAAAATATACATAAAATGAATAACCAAATACCTTCAGGTTTAGCATTTTTAATTTCAAAAAGATGAGTTTATAAATGAAGATCCACACAAAGTTTGAACTCAAACTTGAAATTCAAATTGGATTTGAAAATGGAGAAAAGAAAATAGAAAAGAAAAAGAAAAAGAATAAAAACCCTAACTGGGCCGGCTATTACCTATTCAGCCCACCTATCCCTCGCGCGCGCGGCCCGTTCTCAACCCGGCGCCGACATGTGGGTCCCACGTGCAGCCTCTCACGCGCGCGCCCGGTGACTGCCAGGTGGGGCCCGCTCGTCTGTGACTCACTCATCGCGCGCTCGCGATTCATCCGGCGCCGACAATCCGGGCCCGCTGCTCAGCCTCCCTCTCACCGCGCGGAGTCCTTCGCTCAGCTCGCGCGCGCCTCGCTGGCTTGTGGGTCCCCCCTGTCAGCTGTCCCTCTCTCCCTCCCGACAACAGAAACGCGACTCCGCCGGCCGCTGACTACCGAATCGCCGCGGAATCCGCGCGGTGGTCGAATCCCTGCCTCTGTCGCGCTCTCCTCTGGCTATAAAACCAGCCGGGCACCTGGGACCCCTCCTCCATCGCCGACCGCTCCACCGCAACCTCCCTCAACCGAAGCGAAGTCCGCCGTGGGCATTGGTGGCCAAATCGGCGATTCACCGGCGCTAGCACCTCGGTATCGAGTTTGGGGACCGCACCAAGTCGCGTGGGATCGGATTGTGACTTCGCCTGGGCGGATTGAGCCCTGCTCAAACCGGAATTTCTCACCGTCGACGGGACTTCCGCCGTGCAACGAAGACAGAGAAGAGCACTGCGCAATCCATCGGTGAGTCCACTCCATCATGCTCGCCTGGTTCGCCGCTATGTTTAGCATCATTTGGATCGGTGTTTGCGCGCCTGGGGGGCCGGATTGGGCCAGCTCCGGCGAACTTCGTCGCGGTCCGGTAGGCGGCGCCGCCGTGTGCTGGTGAAGGTTAGGGGATTAGCTCCGGGCCGTTAGATCCACCAGCGACGGCTCAGATTAGATCGTGGATACCGTTTCGGCCGGGCACGCTGCGGCCGTAGATCTGTGATCCTACGACTCTGATTCAATCTAGGTCTCATTAAATCGTGGGCGTCGATGTTAGATCTTGGGGCTTAGATTGCGTACCGCTTCGGCGCACTCTGGGTTTAATCTGGGCCGCTCGGTTCAGATCGTGCGGCCGAGATCGGCCCGTACCCCTTCGTCGAGCCTATTTTGTAAAAGAGCCCCTCGGTTTTACTTAAATCAACCCGCCGTCCAGGGACCCTGTTCCCTGTGTCTCGGGATTCTTACACCGAGCCCCCTTTAGTTTCCGGTATTTGACGCCCAGTCCAGTCAACATGAAAACCAGAGAAAATAAATAGAAAATGAATTTTTAATATAAAAATAATTGCTAGAACTTTATAAATTCATAGAAAATTCATACTAACTCCAAATTGAGTCATTCCAATTCCTAAAATTTTGTAATAATATTCTCTACCATTTAGAATCACTGTTTTGACATGAACTCTGTCAGAAAATTTATTTACCATTTAATCATATTATAATCACCTTAAATCTTAGGAAAGTCATAACTTGAATTCTACAACTCCAAAATTAATAATTCTTTTTCCTGGAATCTTATTTTAATGTGTAGATTATTATTATGTATTTTGTTTACATGTTTGTTGTAATGTTAAATTTGCCTATACTATGTTTGTTTGAATTGCTACGACTAGCAGTGAGGACACGAGTCATCTGAAGATCATCCTGGTACCTGGATCTCAAGGCCCAGGCAAGTTGTGCCCTTGATCACTTCTTTTCACCTACTCATGTTCTAATTAATCATAATGATCTGCATAGGTTAATTTTGATGGGACCCAATAGGTTACCCTAGTTTGACTATCTTTATACCTTGTTTACCACTGATCTTTTTGGGTAGTACTTGCTAGTGCTATATGTGGTTTTGGGTATGGAGATACACTATTCATGATTACACTTTTTGTTATCAGTTGTTATTTATGGTTCATGTTAAGATCATTATGTTAATTGGAACATGGAGCGACCACCCGGGAAAACAGTGCTACCACAAGGGTAGTATGGGATGCCCTTGGCTGATTAATTAGGAAAGCTAGTGGAAGACTACCTTACCCGAAAGGGGCAAGGGCAGTAGGGGAGAGGTCAGTGTAGGGAGGCCCTCGGGAGGATTTTGCTGCGATGGCGGTCCTGCAAGGGATTCCTGCACTGGATCTTCCTATAAACTGTAGCGGGTTTTCGGAAGCTAGTGGAACTTTGTAAAGGCCTCGTAGTGCTACCCTGCCTCACTTCCTTGGTAGAGGTGTATGGGATTCATGACCCCTTGGCAGATGGGTAACACGACTTGTGGGTAAAGATGCGCAACCTCTGCAGAGTGTAAAACTGGTATACTAGCCGTGCTCACGGTCATGAGCAGCTCGGACCCTCACATGATTAAATTATGGAACTTAAACTCAATTTGTCATATGCATTGCATCGCAGGTGAAGTTGTTACTTTTGTTCTACTATTTAATTGGGTTGGTATTTACTTATACTTAGTAACTGCTAATAAAATGTTGACCAACTTTAAAAGCAATGCTCAGCTCTAACCATCTTCTTTGGTAAGCCTTACACTTTATGAGCTCCCACCTTTGGCGAGTTCATGCACATTATTCCCCACAACTTGTTGAGCGATGAACGTATGTGAGCTCACTCTTGCTGTCTCACATACACCACAGGTCAAGGCCAGGTACTGCAGGATGATGCTCATGGAGGATGCTGTGATGAGTTCGTGAGAGGTCTAGGTCGTCGTCTCCCAGTCAACTTTGGGTTGCTGGACCGTTGTCTCCTTATAATGTAATTATTTATTTTGTATAGAACTCCTGTTATATATAAAGTTGTGACATTCGATCCTGTGCCACTTTACATCATATGTTTGAGACTTGGTCCCAGCATACCTGGTGTTTATGTTAACCCCGGGTTTTGGACCCCTAAAATCCGGGTGTTACAGAAGTGGTATCAGAGGAATGTTGACTGTAGGACGAAACCTAGATAGAACTGGACAACCATTACCTACTTACCTTACTCTGATTTCTTTCTAAACTTTTCTTAATCTTTTCTCATCTATTTCCGCTTCACTCTGATTATTCTTATCTTTTCTTTCTAAAGACAAATGTGGATTTCACACTTTGAAATCCTGTGCCTAAAGTGACCTTTAGGAATAGGAGACCTACTCTTAGGAACAAAAGCAAAACTAATTTTGTAAATATTTATATGCTTGAATGTTTGTTCTTATGATACTTGTCTGATTTGGATCTTTGTTTGAGTGTGATGAGTTGTGGAGTAATGTCCACAATTACATCTGCATATACACATAGGTATAAAAAAATATATTTATAAAATAACTAGACAGCCTAGATTATCCCCATTGGAACATATCTAGCTTAAGAGATTTATCTTATCCTAAAGGCTCTCATTCTAACCAATTCATCTCATCTTAAAAGATTCTCCCTTATCTTAATAGATTCACCTCATCTCATGAGATTCTATCCTACACTCACAGATCTATCTTATCTCAAAAGGTCTTAACTTATCTTAATGTATATAGATCCATCTTATCTTAAGAGGTTTTCTCTTATCTTAATAGATTTATCTTATCTTGAAGGATTCATCTTATCCTAACCACTTTACTTATCCCATCTTGATAGGACTAACTAACCTTAAAAGACTCTACCTTATCCTTATGAATTCATCTTGCCCTAATTAGCATATTGACCCCACTCTAGAGTAACAACCATGAGATAATCCAAAATTTACTTAGATCTTAACCGGTCTAATCTAGTGATATCTAATCTAATCTAGATTTTATCTAATCTATTATGATCTAATCTAGAGTAAGTTACTTAATGCTGATACAAGAGATAAGTCCATACCCCTCATGCACTTAAAAATAAACTAGTGCCTTAAAACCCACTCAGCCACATGCATGAGATCTGATCCAACCAATAGAGCCATGATGAATGGTATAACCCTTCTATTCCCACCTAACAACAAACAAACTTTTTACCTACATCTTGTAGTCTATCTCACCCATATATATCTCTTATCTTGACTGATTCTATCTTACCCTTGGATATTCACCTTATACGATTGGTTACCCCAATCTGAACATAAAACAAAGATTTAGCCCTACCAAAGAACCTTTAGAGTATAACCAGCTACTAGCTTATTCATTCCGCTTATTAAATAATTTCCTTTGCAAAACTATTACCATATGCTTCTAACTTTCATGGTCAATACCAGGAAAGGAAAGATTATCACGTAACAACAAACAGAAAATGAATCCTCCAAATCCTCCACCTGTTGAAATCAATCAAGTGGTTGCTACCCAAAGACTGGTAATACAACAGTTAACAGACATGGTGACCGAGATGCAGAATCAGATAAGACAACAACGCGAGGAAATACGTCAGGCCCGCCAAGAAATAAGGCAAGCACGGCTGGAGAGACAACAACAACAACAACCCCCACCACCACCAGCTTCACCAAGCTACATAGATATAAATTATGATGATTTGTAAGATCTAGGTGTTACTTTAGTAATATGATAATATTTTAGAAGAAATAATAAAGGTCTATTGACCCAATGTTTTGTTAAAGAATTATACCTCATGCTGAGATCTCTTTGTTTGTGCATATGAGTATGCATCCTTTTTCCTTACAAATCTCGAGGACGAGATTATTTTTAAGGGGGGTAGGATTTGTAACACCCTAAAGTTCAATTTTGTGAAGACAAGGAAAAATTCTCAAAGATTTTAAATCAAAACACCTTTCCTTAAAGATAATCATAATTTAGGAGTTTCCACTCATGAATAAGTTAAAAATACATAATTAAAGAAACTTAGATAATCTAAATTGCCTTTGGGTTAGGATATATAAAAGAATTATGGTTAAACTATTTCTTAACATATATAAGTCTACAATATAAATTTGATTTCCCTAGAACTAATAAGGTAGGGATTATTCTACTATATGATTAAAAGCTTGTCTAAAAGGACTAAAATAAATAAAGAAATACATAAAATAGGTTTTTGCACATTATGCTAAATTTCTATATGTGTATCCAAACTAAGTGTTTGAACTTTAAACTTGTGTTGATTTGAAATTCAAATGGAAAGGAAAAATAGAAAATAGAAAATAAATGGGAAAGGGAGAAAAGAGAAGAGATATGAAAATATACATAAAATGAATAACCAAATACCTTCAGGTTTAGCATTTTTAATTTCAAAAAGATGAGTTTATAAATGAAGATCCACACAAAGTTTGAACTCAAACTTGAAATTCAAATTGGATTTGAAAATGGAGAAAAGAAAATAGAAAAGAAAAAGAAAAAGAATAAAAACCCTAACTGGGCCGGCTATTACCTATTCAGCCCACCTATCCCTCGCGCGCGCGGCCCGTTCTCAACCCGGCGCCGACATGTGGGTCCCACGTGCAGCCTCTCACGCGCGCGCCCGGTGACTGCCAGGTGGGGCCCGCTCGTCTGTGACTCACTCATCGCGCGCTCGCGATTCATCCGGCGCCGACAATCCGGGCCCGCTGCTCAGCCTCCCTCTCACCGCGCGGAGTCCTTCGCTCAGCTCGCGCGCGCCTCGCTGGCTTGTGGGTCCCCCCTGTCAGCTGTCCCTCTCTCCCTCCCGACAACAGAAACGCGACTCCGCCGGCCGCTGACTACCGAATCGCCGCGGAATCCGCGCGGTGGTCGAATCCCCGCCTCTGTCGCGCTCTCCTCTGGCTATAAAACCAGCCGGGCACCTGGGACCCCTCCTCCATCGCCGACCGCTCCACCGCAACCTCCCTCAACCGAAGCGAAGTCCGCCGTGGGCATTGGTGGCCAAATCGGCGATTCACCGGCGCTAGCACCTCGGTATCGAGTTTGGGGACCGCACCAAGTCGCGTGGGATCGGATTGTGACTTCGCCTGGGCGGATTGAGCCCTGCTCAAACCGGAATTTCTCACCGTCGACGGGACTTCCGCCGTGCAACGAAGACAGAGAAGAGCACTGCGCAATCCATCGGTGAGTCCACTCCATCATGCTCGCCTGGTTCGCCGCTATGTTTAGCATCATTTGGATCGGTGTTTGCGCGCCTGGGGGGCCGGATTGGGCCAGCTCCGGCGAACTTCGTCGCGGTCCGGTAGGCGGCGCCGCCGTGTGCTGGTGAAGGTTAGGGGATTAGCTCCGGGCCGTTAGATCCACCAGCGACGGCTCAGATTAGATCGTGGATACCGTTTCGGCCGGGCACGCTGCGGCCGTAGATCTGTGATCCTACGACTCTGATTCAATCTAGGTCTCATTAAATCGTGGGCGTCGATGTTAGATCTTGGGGCTTAGATTGCGTACCGCTTCGGCGCACTCTGGGTTTAATCTGGGCCGCTCGGTTCAGATCGTGCGGCCGAGATCGGCCCGTACCCCTTCGTCGAGCCTATTTTGTAAAAGAGCCCCTCGGTTTTACTTAAATCAACCCACCGTCCAGGGACCCTGTTCCCTGTGTCTCGGGATTCTTACACCGAGCCCCCTTTAGTTTCCGGTATTTGACGCCCAGTCCAGTCAACATGAAAACCAGAGAAAATAAATAGAAAATGAATTTTTAATATAAAAATAATTGCTAGAACTTTATAAATTCATAGAAAATTCATACTAACTCCAAATTGAGTCATTCCAATTCCTAAAATTTTGTAATAATATTCTCTACCATTTAGAATCACTGTTTTGACATGAACTCTGTCAGAAAATTTATTTACCATTTAATCATATTATAATCACCTTAAATCTTAGGAAAGTCATAACTTGAATTCTACAACTCCAAAATTAATAATTCTTTTTCCTGGAATCTTATTTTAATGTGTAGATTATTATTATGTATTTTGTTTACATGTTTGTTGTAATGTTAAATTTGCCTATACTATGTTTGTTTGAATTGCTACGACTAGCAGTGAGGACACGAGTCATCTGAAGATCATCCTGGTACCTGGATCTCAAGGCCCAGGCAAGTTGTGCCCTTGATCACTTCTTTTCACCTACTCATGTTCTAATTAATCATAATGATCTGCATAGGTTAATTTTGATGGGACCCAATAGGTTACCCTAGTTTGACTATCTTTATACCTTGTTTACCACTGATCTTTTTGGGTAGTACTTGCTAGTGCTATATGTGGTTTTGGGTATGGAGATACACTATTCATGATTACACTTTTTGTTATCAGTTGTTATTTATGGTTCATGTTAAGATCATTATGTTAATTGGAACATGGAGCGACCACCCGGGAAAACAGTGCTACCACAAGGGTAGTATGGGATGCCCTTGGCTGATTAATTAGGAAAGCTAGTGGAAGACTACCTTACCCGAAAGGGGCAAGGGCAGTAGGGGAGAGGTCAGTGTAGGGAGGCCCTCGGGAGGATTTTGCTGCGATGGCGGTCCTGCAAGGGATTCCTGCACTGGATCTTCCTATAAACTGTAGCGGGTTTTCGGAAGCTAGTGGAACTTTGTAAAGGCCTCGTAGTGCTACCCTGCCTCACTTCCTTGGTAGAGGTGTATGGGATTCATGACCCCTTGGCAGATGGGTAACACGACTTGTGGGTAAAGATGCGCAACCTCTGCAGAGTGTAAAACTGGTATACTAGCCGTGCTCACGGTCATGAGCAGCTCGGACCCTCACATGATTAAATTATGGAACTTAAACTCAATTTGTCATATGCATTGCATCGCAGGTGAAGTTGTTACTTTTGTTCTACTATTTAATTGGGTTGGTATTTACTTATACTTAGTAACTGCTAATAAAATGTTGACCAACTTTAAAAGCAATGCTCAGCTCTAACCATCTTCTTTGGTAAGCCTTACACTTTATGAGCTCCCACCTTTGGCGAGTTCATGCACATTATTCCCCACAACTTGTTGAGCGATGAACGTATGTGAGCTCACTCTTGCTGTCTCACATACACCACAGGTCAAGGCCAGGTACTGCAGGATGATGCTCATGGAGGATGCTGTGATGAGTTCGTGAGAGGTCTAGGTCGTCGTCTCCCAGTCAACTTTGGGTTGCTGGACCGTTGTCTCCTTATAATGTAATTATTTATTTTGTATAGAACTCCTGTTATATATAAAGTTGTGACATTCGATCCTGTGCCACTTTACATCATATGTTTGAGACTTGGTCCCAGCATACCTGGTGTTTATGTTAACCCCGGGTTTTGGACCCCTAAAATCCGGGTGTTACACTCTCTAGGTCGGCGATGAGGGCCTCGGACTCGACGAGGGCCTCAGCGTACTCCACACACTCCACGTCGCATTCGTACACGTGTCGGTATGTGGATCCGACGGTGATGACCCCGTTGGGGCCCGACATCTTGAGCTTGAGGTAGGTGTAGTTGGGGACGGCCATGAACTTGGCATAGCATGGTCTCCCCAGCACTGCGTGGTAGGTTCCTCGGAACCCGACCACCTCGAACGTGAGGGTTTCCTTTCGGAAGTTGGAGGTAGTCCCGAAGCAGATGGGCAGATCGAGTTGCCCAAGGGGTTGGACGCGCTTCCCGGGGATGATCCCGTGAAAGGGCGCCGCACCGGCCCGGATCGTGGACAAATCGATCTGCAAGAGCCCGAGGGTCTCAGCGTAGATGATGTTGAGGCTGCTGCCTCCGTCCATGAGGACCTTGGTAAGCCTGACGTTGCCGATGACGGGATCAACAACGAGCGGGTACTTCCTCGGGCTCGGCACGCGGTCGGGGTGGTCGCCTTGGTCGAAGGTGATGGACTTGTCGGACCAGTCTAGGTAGACTGGCGCCGCCACCTTCACCGAGCAGACCTCCCGGCACTCCTGCTTGTGGTGTCGAGCCGAGGCGTTCGCCACCCGCCCACCATAGATCATGAAGCAGTCATGGACCTCGGGGAACTCCTCTGCCTTGTGGCCTTCCTTCTTGTCGTTGTCGTGGGCTTTGCCACCTTCCGCTGGTGGCCCGGCCATGTGGAAGTAGCGCCGAAGCATGACGCACTCCTCAAGGGTGTGCTTGACGGGGCCCTGATGATAGGGGCATGACTCCTTGAGCATCTTGTTGAACAGGTTGGCCCCTCCAAGAGGCTTCCGAGGGTTCCTGTGCTCGGTGGCGGCGACAAGATCTGCGTCGGCGGCGTCGTGTTTCGCTTGCGACTTCTTCTTGCCCTTCTTCTTCGTGCTGCGCTGAGCGGATGCCTCGGGGACGTCTTCCTTCGGGCGCCCCTGAGGCTGCTTGTCCTTCCGGAAGATGGCCTCGACCACCTCCTGGCCAGAGGCAAACTTGGTGGCGATGTCCATCAGCTTGCTTGCCCTGGTGGGAGTCTTGCGACCCAGCTTGCTCACCAGGTCGCGGCAAGTGGTGCCGGCGACGAATGCGCCGATGACATCTAAGTCGGTGATGTTAGGCAGCTCGGTGCGCTACTTTGAAAATCGCCGGATGTAGTCCTGCAGGGATTCTCCTGGCTGCTGGCGGCAGCTTCGGAGATCCCAGGAGTTCCCAAGGCGCACGTATGTGCCCTGGAAGTTTCCGGCGAAGGCTTTGACCAGGTCGTCCTAGTTGGAGATCTGCGCAGGAGGCAAATGCTCGAGCCAGGCTCATGCGGCGTCGGAGAGGAACAGGGGGAGGTTGCGGATGATAAGGTTGTCATCGTCGGTTCCACCCAGCCGGCAGGCCAGCCGATAGTCCGCGAGCCACAATTCCGGCTTTGTTTCCCCCGAGTACTTGGTGATGGTAGTTGGGGTCCGGAACCGGGTCGGGAACGATGCCCGTCGTATGGCCCGGCTGAAAGCTTGCGGACCGGGTGGTTCGGGCGAGGGGCTCCGATCCTCCCCGCTATCGTAGCGTCCCCCACGCCTAGGGTGGTAGCCTCGGCGCACCTTTTCGTCGAGGTGGGCTCGACGGTCGCGGCGATGGTGCTCGTTGCCGAGGCGGCCCGGGGCCACAGGCGCTGTGTCCCGCGTGCGCCCGGTGTGGACCGAGGCTTCCCGCATGAATCGGGAAGTCATGGCGCGATGCTCCGGGGGGTACCCCTGCCTTCGGGAGGCAGAGCTTTCAGCCCGTCGGACCGCAGCATCCTCCAGGAGATTCTTGAGTTCTCCCTGGATACGCCGTCCCTCGGTGGTGGATGGTTTCGGCATCGCTCGGAGTAGTATTGCTGTTGCAGCCAGGTTTTGGCCAACCCCACTGGAAGCCGGGGGCAGCCTTGCCCTGGCTTCGTCAGCGATGCGGTGTTGGACATCCTGGGGCAGATGACGTGCTTCTCCGGCTGGTGCTCAGCCTACCCACTCCTGCCCGATGTTCTGCCGGAGCTGCACAAGTTGCCCTGCTTCCTCATCGAGCCTGGCCTGCATCTCGCGGATTTGCTCGAGCTGTGTGTCCTGACCCCCCGCAGGGACTGGGACCACAGCTAGCTCCCAAAGGATGTCAACGCGAGGCGCAGGCCTAGAGGGATCGTCGTCCTCCGGCATACCAAGGTGGTTGCCTTTGTCGAGACCCCCTAGATCGACGTGGAAATATTCGTGACTTGGGCCACAGTCCTCGTCGCTGAGGCTGTGGCTATCATCGAAGCAATCGGAGAGGCAGTAGTCACATGCGGTCATGAAGTCCTGCATGGCACTGGAGTTCCCGAGCCCGGAGAAATCCCAACCATAGTCAGGCTCGTCATCTTCCTCGGAACCTAGGGGCCCGTAGGTCGAGATAGCCATCAATCGGTCCCAGGTTGACCACATATGATACCTCGGAAGGTTTGGATATGCCTTTATGAAAGCGTCCACCGAAGCGGGGTCGCTTGGTGGGTCAAAGCTGAATCTAAAAGGCAAAAGGTGGAAAACGGACGGTACCTCTTGATCGACGGATGGTGACGGAGTCGCGTCGGGGACGGACCGCACTGTTATCTCAGGTACGAGGCTAACTCCCAGCAGGTCCTTCACGAGCGTGCTGGCATCATTCGTCCGCTTGAGGTTGGCGTGTCGCGGGGAAACGACGCCTGTCTTCGTCTCAGACGCGAGGTCGACACCCGACATGTCCCCTGCTGGGGCGCCGGCGTCGTCGACTCGCTCGACAGCCGACGAGGTGCCACCTCCTGCTTGGCCATGGTTGCCCCGCCTCCTCCTCCATCGACGGGGAAGGTGACGGGACAGACTCGGATGCTGTTCTTCCGCCACGTGGGGAAGAGGTCGTTGATTCCACCGCCGGCGAGCGGGCTGACGGTCGCCATTGTCGTTGTCGCGTGGCGGAGGAAGGAGTACCATGTCGTAGCTGCTGTCGAGGGACATGAACTCGAGATTCCCGAAACGGAGCAGCGTCCCGGGCTGGAGAGGTTGCTGGAGACTACCCATCTGGAGCTTGACGGGAAGCTGTTCGTCAACACGCAGTAGGCCCCAACCTGGCGCGCCAACTGTCGACGTTTCGACCTCGGGGGGTCCCTGGACCGACGAGTAAATTGTCGCTGCGTGTCCCAGCCCAGATGGGTCGGCGCGAGACAGAACACAAGGGGGAAAAGCAATAAGGGGAACCGTGGCTCGTGTTGTCCTGCGCCCAGGGCAGATGCGCTTGCAGTAGGGGGTTACAAGCGTTCGCGAGAGAGAGAGAGAGAGAGTCTGCTCGTCAGCCTGTCCTCCCGCGCGGCCACCCTCTCGTACGAGGGCCCTAGACCTTCCTTTTATAGACGTAAGGAGAGGGCCCAGGTGTACTATGGGGGGTGTAGCAGTGTGCTAACATGTCCGGCAGAGAGGAGCCAGAGTCCTATGTACATGCCAACGTGGCTGTCGGAGAGGTGTTGGTGCCCTGTTCATGTGATGTCGTGGCCATCGGAGGAGCGCTTAAACCCTGTAGAAGCACAGCTGTCGGGGCTGTCGGGACTTTGCTGACGTCTCCTTGCTTCCGTAGGGGGCTGAGAACCGCCGTCGTCATGGAGCACGCGGGGTGTCATCATTACTTGTTTTACCGGGGCGAGCCAGATGGGACGCCGGTCTTGTTCCCCGTAGCTTGAGCTAGCTAGGGGTAGGGTAATGATGTACCCCTCTGCGACGTGGTTGGCCTGAGCCCAAGGTCAGGCGAGGCGGAGGCTTCTCCGAGGTCGAGGCTGAGTCCGAGCCCTGGGGTCGGGCGAGGCAGAGACCGACTTCCGGGGTCGAGGTTGAGTTCGAGCCCTGGGGTCGGGCGAGGCGGAGACCGTCTTCCAGGGTCGAGGTTGAGTCCGAGCCCTGGGGTCGGGCGAGGCGGAGACCGTCTTCCGGGGTCGAGGTTGAGTCCGAGCCCTGGGGTCGAGCGAGGCGGAGACCGTCTTCCGGGGTTGAGGTTGAGTCCGAGCCCTGGGTCAGGTGAGGCGGAGCTTCCTATGGCGCCCGAGGCTGGTCTTGGCTGCTGTCAGCCTCACCCGGGCGGGTGGCACAGCAGTCGGAGCAGTGTAGGCGGCGCTGTTTTCCTGTCAAGTCAGTCAGTGGAGGGGCGAAGTGACTGCGGTCACTTCGGCCTTGTCGACTGAGGAGCGCGCGTCAGGATAAGGTGTCAGGCGATCCTTGCATTGAATGCTCCTGTGATGCGGTCGGTTGGCGTGGCGATCTGGCCAAGGTTGCTTCACTGTGAAGCCTACCCGAGCTGGGCCTCGGGCGAGTCTAAGGTGCGCCCGTTACTTGAGGATGCCCTCGGGCGAGGCGTGAATCTGCCTTGATCTACTGTTCCTGCCCGAGGCTGGGCTCGGGCGAGGCGAGATTGTGTCCCTTGAGTGGACGGAGCCTTGACCTGAATTGCCCCATCAGGCCTTTGCAGCTTTGTGCTGATGGTGGTTACCAGCCGAGTTTAGGAGTCTTGGGGGTACCCCTAATTATGGTCCCCGACAGGTACGGATCAAATATTAAGTACCCGGCGATAGGCCCAACAATGATGCATAGGAGCATTACAACACAAAGAAGTTCAACTTCTTGTTCAGTCACTGGCCATCTTCTATTTGACAACAATTTCTGGAGTATGAGAGGGCCTGTTTATTTATTAGTCAGCTGAGGATTTTGAGCTAGGCATTTTGCAGGCAGAAAAAATAGGCCAAATAAAAAATAGGATGTGAATTCAAATAACCTGTCCTTGTAAAGTCCTGATGAATATTGATGAAAATGTCTGTGAATTGTTGAACAATTGCAACTTGAACAGTTGAACTGTAAATATGAGACAAGAAGATCAGCAGCTTAACAGTACAATCACTGAAAGCTGTAATGACACTGCAAAAAGGAGGAAGGAAAAGTAAGCCTTTAATTCTTTTCTGGATATAAAACTGCCTGGAACATGAATGAATGCATGAAAACTGAATTCTGAACCTAATCCAAAAGAAATAAGAAGAGACCGAAAAATGCAGCCTGCAGTGTGTTGGTGAAACAGACACAATTCAGTGCAGATAAAATCTCATAGTTCAAAATTGTGAAAATCAGATGGTTGTTTGATCACTCTTAGTACGAGGCCCTAGGTAGATTTTGGGATCTCGATTAAGGGTTGTACTTAGGCCTTGTTTTGATTATGCAGTGGAGACAGAGGTGGGCAATGGGGTTAACACCAAATTTTGGTCAGATAGGTGGCTCAATGGCAATTCCATCAAGGTGCTGGCACCTCATGTCTTTGGTCTTTGCATTCATGACAAAGCGGCAAGTGAAAACTGACTGTTAGAGAGGCTCTTGTTGACAACCGGTGGGTACAAGATATTCAGGGTTGATTTGGTGATAAGGGGATCATGGGGGGATTGGAGGGGATTGAGTGGGAAATGAACTAATTTCCCCCTCAATCCCCTCCAATCCTCCCGTGATTCCTGGTCACCAAATCAGCCCTCAAGGGCAACTTTCTGTGGTGGTGCTCACTGAGTTTTTTGCCCTCTGGGACTTATTCAGGATGTTATACTTCAGCCTGACTTGGAGGATTGTCTTAAATGGTAGCTAGACTCTTCAGGACAGTTCTCATCCACATCAGCCTATGAGGCTTTTTTCAAAGGTTCAATTTAGTTTGCACCCAACAAACTAATCTGGAGGTCTTGGGCACCTAGAAAATGCAAACATTTCCTCTGGTTAGTGGCACATTATGAGCAGTCTTATCTTCCCCTGTGCGACTTGTGTCACCTTCCTTCTCTGTTGTGTTAGATTGTAGATTCTGGTCTGTTGTAGCATATGTTGATTGCTCCCTTTCTTTATAAGACCCATTACAGCTGGCCACTGACTGATCATCAGAAACTTGCTTTGGAGTCATTTCATTGTCATGTTCTATTATATGATGCCCTTCACTGCTATCATTAGTTCCATAGTTAGATTTATCTTATTTATAAGGTTGTTCAGTTCCAATTTCGGTCGTAGTTCCAACAGGTTTAGAAGTTTGAGACGGCTTTCCCTGTGATGATTCGATGCTTTCTCCAGGTTTATCATCATTTGTCAGCTCATCTAAATCATTGGTCATTAAGTCCAGAGATTCAAAAAAGTGGTGCTCCTCATCGCTGCTAATCTCATACTACAGACACAAATAATAGAAAACATGTTAGGAGTTACCAACAAATAACACAGTAAAATGGTTTATAATTAAGGACATGAAATAAAATGCACAATTTGTGTGTATTCGGGGTAATCTTTGGGCTATAAAGTTTATAGCATGCTTTCGATATATAGAGGTCAATGCTAATTCTTAGATAAATGGATAGTGGGGAGGCTTAGCTAATAGCATGCTTTTTTATGGTGCACTTGCACCCATCCACGATTCTCACTCACCCGCTTCTTTTTGTACAATACACTTGTACATGTCCCCAATTTTCTCTTTCTCACCCGCTTCTTTTTGTACAATACAATATTCTGATAGCGAGGACTAGACAAGACTCCAAGTTACATGTTTGCTGCTAAATTCTGAGACCTCTAAATTGATAGAGTGACTTTGTTTGTTGCTAAATTCTGATACCTCTAAATTCAGTCATATTAATACAACGATATATTGTACATATTATTTTAGCATTTTAATAGCTACAAGATTATATGTCATTTAGTCCTTTTAATGTTTTTTGTATCTTTGCAATAATGCCATGATAGATCCTATAAGATCAATGGCATCAGGTAGACTTACTCAAAATAGGACGGTGGCAGGCCTGTGTCCCTTTCCTCCGTAAGTTTATATAAGTTTATTTACTTGTTACATCTATATGTATGAAGAACTTAAGCTAAAGTTCGTGTTTTATGTAGTTTTGTGCTATTTGACGATGTTTAAGATGTCAATAGCTTACCACAAGTAAAGAGTGTCTTTGCGAGGGTAGTTGTTAAGTTCCCTAGGCGTAGTGATAGTCAACACTACATCCTACAGGACATCATTGTGAGTCACTTCAACAAGCATTGAAATAGAGCCAATATATTCATGCTATTATAATTAAAATATTTGACTCATACAACCAGTATTCCCAAATATCTAGGGATCCAAAATGGAAGCAATTTCTAACGGCAATAATGTCCAACGGTTCGACGCCTTACTCACACAAGGATGCACATATACATTGTATAGAGTGGCATTCTGTCTAAACTGGGAGGAACTTCAATTTCGCAATATTGGTCATGGGCTAGAGTTGGGATTGATAACACATACTATTGTGGATCCATTCACAAATTCAATCCAATTTCCTCCATTTCCAAAGTATCTTATGCCATTTCATGAGGTTTACCAACAACCGCATAAGACGTTCGTAGGTAATAACCCTTCTTTCCATATAGTTTATATATATATATATATCACTAATGCCTGAAGTCTAATTGATTCAAAGGTAACTAATCATATGTGAATTGTTCAGATGCTATTGGCATAGTTCTTCATTTGGAACCATTAAAGCATATCGGTGGAAGACCGTATAGAGAAGCTGTACTAATGGATTCCAGGTGGCACTAATTCATATATACATTCTTTTTTAAAAGCATTATGCATTTGTTAGGTCTTATTCAGACAATTAAGGTTTTTAATAGGTGGGATCTAATCATCGTGGGGGTATGGATTGACCTCTTGCAAAGAAATGCTCTACGATGGTCGTTAGCTAGAGTTGACAAGAACATAATTATTGGAACTTTGCTGCGTTGTAACCATAATCACGGTAATTTCTTCTATACCTATTATCTTTCAATATATACTTAATTCTTACTCTTATTAATAATTATATACTATTATAACAATAGGGTGCTTGGAAACCTCGGACCACAACACTATCCATTTCAACCCAGATCATCACACTATATACCGTTTGAAGAGTGAGTGGTTCTTATAATATATTTATAGATTTTTAGATTATAGATATAGATACAATTAGATTGACAATAATTTAAAATAATCATGTTCTTACAAATCATGTTCTAAATTGCAGCAATTCGTCGTTCGTTGATTGACAATCCAAGGAGTCGTTTCATCGAAAATTTCTAGAGAACAGACGGGCACATTTGGCGACTGTGACATCAGATTGAGACATGTGTTCTAGCTTGTTATAGTAGAATACTTTGTTAGTCATGTATCAGATGAAACTTATTAATAATGATTTGTGTTCTGTTTTTATTGGTCGTGTGTTCGATCTCAATGTTAACCGCTTTGTATATAACTATGTGACCTCTCTATTATCTAATAAATAAGTTCATCATCATTAGTTTGTTTGTCAGTGTTCTTATTAGTAACTACTTCCTTTACAGTGGTGCGTTTTTCTAGTTTCCTATTATATGAGCCTATGATCCTTGCGCCATGTTTCTTTTTTCTTGTACATGCATGAGAAATGTGCATCATTATATTAAGATGAGGTATTGGAACACGTCCAAACACAGCAAACATGCTCTATCTTATGGTCCCCAAAAATCGGAATACACGAATGAATCCATCAAGACTCGAAGACGTTCACGTCCATGGTTAATCTCACCGACCAAATATCCTTAAGCCCACTAGTACCCACCGAGTACCATATTCTGGCCTCCTTCGTACTTGTTATAGTAGATATACTTGAGTGCGCCCTTGCATCAAGTTTCACTTTGTGAATTCCTTCTTTCTTCATAGCTTCCTTATGTTTAGTAGCGTCGTAACTAAGTGCCTTGGGTTCAGGTTAAAATTGGGTGCCACATTGGAAACATTACGAGCAACATTTTTAGACTTTTTTTGTTGTTGTGAAGTAAAGGTCACTGATTTGTTACAAAATTACTCTGGCGCCAAGATGACGCCATAGTTAGTGGCGGAGCACCCGTTATGGCGTAATATGGCGACCGCCATACCTAAAGTAGATTTGTAGTGTAGTGATTATTGTGTAACATGTGTGTGCAACAGGTTCCATATTTGAATATTCCCTATCACAATACTTCTTCCTCCATTTTTTGTTCTCCACAGCCATAGCTCATTTTTACCCTGCGCTCTGCCACTGGCCACAGTCCTCAATATAGTAGTCGTCGATGAGCGACGCCAACGCGAGTGCCTCCTGCTAATGGTGTTTTTTCAGGGTTTCCAAGTAAGAAACATGGATTCATGCTTGGCGTTGATTTATGAAAACAATATTACGAAGAATAATGTCACGCATGCAAAAAAGGGAATTTAAGTATAAAACATTATTCAAACAAAATAAAATTGCATGCAAAGGTCTACTACTACACATTGTTCAAGGGTAGCAGGTGGGCTTGGAAGAGATGTAGTAGATGTGTTTCCTGTCCAGAATTGCAATAATCTAAGTATGAATATGACTAATCTTTTTCTACACATGTCTGTTGGTAGACTAAAAGACGTAGATGGATCCGTTCAACAATAACGATGTTCGACCTCCATTAAGAGAATTGTCTAGCAACACCCTTGAAGGTATATCTACTAATAAAATGCAATATTTGATCTCTCACCAAGGTTTTAAAAAGGAAAACAATATGATGGTTTAGGAGGACATGTTGATGCAAGGCAACGTAAGCGGGAAAGAGAAAGAGGACGATATGCAGCGATGAGTGATGAAAAAAGAATGAACTGAAGAAGTGTCGTGAGTCACGCAAAAAAGAAAACATTGAGTACTCAAAAGGTATGTTACCTATTTCCATGCATCATTCATCAATAAGGGTAACACATATGTGTTGTCGGGTTACTTTATTGATGCAAATGTTAACTAAATCGATGTTCATATTGTGTAGATGAATGTCTAGAGGTACCTGTCAGCGACGAAAGCATAATTGGTTTAGCTAAATCGTGTGATAACACTCAAGGTGAATATGTTTGTTTACCATGTATTGATAGTGAAGATTATTAATGGGTAATATATGATGGTTCAGGAGGTCAAACTGATGCGAGACAATGTAAGAGAGAAAGAGAAAGAGCACGATATGCGGCGATGAGTGTTGAAAAAACGAATTGAAGAACCATCGTCAGTCACGCAAAAAAGAGAACATTGTGCACCATGAGTATTCAAAAGGTAAATTAAGGCTGCTTGTGTGTCACTCATCTTTAAAATAATGCTTTTCTTATGTGTCATCGGGTTACTTTGTGTAGATGATTGTCCAGATGTGTCTATAGGCGACGGAAGCATCATTGATTGTACTATACCATGTGGTATCACTCTAGGTAATTACATTTCTTTGTTATGTTAATGAACAACAACGATTAATAATGGAAAAGGATATAACTAGTTAGGTGGATGTGGTGATGCGAGACAACATAAGAGGGAAAGAGAATTAGCACGATACGCCACGATGAGTGCTGAAAAGAAAAATGAATTGAAGAGGTGTCGTCGGTCAAGCAAAAACGAAAATGTTGTGCACCATGAGTGTTCAAAAGGTATGTTAACTATGCTCGTGTGTCACTCATCTTTAAAGTAATGCTTTTCTTATGTGCTCTTGGGTTAGTTTGTAGATTGCAGCATACCTGCAAACAAAGAGAATAATAATCATCAAAGCATTGACACTCTAGGTTATTATGTTTCTGTGTTATGTTATTGAAAGACGAAAATTATAACAAATGTGCCCCAATAGTGAGTTGAGCTCTCATCATTCAACCTATAATATATACACCTAAGAGCTTTGCTACTTTCAACTTTAAGGCGCATCAGCTCAGACGGGTCATCAACATGATTCTAATCCAAGTTCAGAAGTTTTAGATGCAAGGGAACGTAAGAGAATTCAAGAACATATTCGATTTGCAACTCTAACAAGGGAACAAAGGGCATTGTGTAATACTAAACCATGTCAAAAGAGTGCAAGGGAAAACTGTTGGTGACTTGTTCTCAAGTGCTATGAATTAAGAACAAGGCAACACAGTAGACATTATACGTTAAAGCCCTTCGTCCTTCGAAGCATTATTTTCCTTAGGATATAATGATTTACGGACGAAGATAACGAAGGACTTACCTTCATCAACATAACATATGAGGATGAAGAAAGAATCATTCAAACCATAAAAACAATATAAATAACCATATATTATTACTATCTCATTTTTATTTCATTACTATGGAAAAATATAAACAATATTAGATTACAAGTGTACCTTCGACTTGAAAGAAGGTGAAAGTACCAGCGTGACGCAAGGATCAATGTCAAGTCAACGTGAACAGTATGGAGTTACTGTTCATCTATTTATAGGCACAGGACGCAGCCCATGTGAAATTACACTCATGCCCTTTACATTTGCTAACAACTCTATAGTAGTCCATTGAGGTTTAAATAGCCTTTTCATCTTTAAGTCGGTTTCCTTTTTCTGTTATCATGCCGAAGCTCTCCTGTGCACAGCTTCGGCTTTGCGTTATCCTTCGTACTCCTTCTCGTGCTTCTCCATGCTGTGGTTTCAACTCAAGTCCGAAGGTACCTGTTCATGTATTGTACTTCTAGAAACATTGTTAAATCATGTTTTTGAGGACCTTCGGAAGCCGAAGGCCCCCCAACAATAGCCCCTCGCAATATTAATTTGTTAGAATGATAAATTTATATTGCGACAAGGACGAAGGCCCTGAGCCGAAGGTCCGAAAAAACACCTTCCCTTTGCTAGAATAGCAACAGCCACTGACAAGCGGGCCCTCCAGCACGCAACGCACTAGGCGTATAAATAAGAGCGCACCACGAGCTCATTTGGCACGCTCTCTTGCCATCTGCTCTTACTTACTCAATTTTTAGCTATTGCGCATCAACACTTGCCTAGATTTTTAAATTTTTAAGCTTCGGCTTTGAGAGCACTTTTCTCAGCACTTTCGAAGATGTCTGACGATAAGAAAGCTATCGCTGAACCGAAGCTGAGCCTTTCTGAGGAGATGAATCTTGGCTTTATTGAATCGATAGCAAGGACAAATGCAGAGAAGATTGCTAGGGAAACTTTGGAGGGTTTGTCTGAAGACACTAGTGATAGTGACAGCTATGATGTGGAGAGCGGCGGGGAAGACTCCGAAGATCGACCCTGGCGACCGAGCCATGCAATTTTTGGAAAATCAACTATTAAACAAAGCCATCTTGACAACATGAGGGGGAAATACTTTCGGGATATGTCTGTTGTGAGGGCTGATGATGGAGAGAAAACTTGTCCTACTCCAGAGGAGAATGAAGTCATGATCTATCGAAGCTTTTTGAAGGCTGGGCTTCGGCTTCCTCTGAGCAGTTTCGTAGTCGAGGTTTTGAAGGTATTTCAGATTTACCTTCACTAGATTACCCCCGAAGCTATTATAAGAATGGGAATCTTCGTGTGGACTCTAAGGAGTCAAGGCTTGGATCCAAATGCAAAAAGTTTCTGTAGCATGCATGAATTGTTATATGAGACGAAGCCCTGGGGTAAAAAACAGTATCATAATAATTTCAGCTGTTATAGCTTCGTTGCTCGTTCTGGTTCAAGCTCCCCAGTACCGACTTTTCGGAAGAGGTGGCCCGGAGACTGGACAAAAGAATGGTTTTATGTAAAGAATGATTTAAAGGCACGAGAAGACAATAAAGATATAATCATGCTCCCTATCTGGCAACGCTTCGGGCTCCGGAAACCGAAGGTAGAAATTGACGAAGCGGCCGAAGAATGTTGCAAGGCTTTCGGCTTAGTCTGCTCTTTCATCGGGACAAGGGACTTAGTTCAAGAGCACGTGGCCTACAGGATATGGCCATTGTTAGCCGACTGGGAGGTGCCAAAAGAATCCATCAGCAATCCCCACGAAGGTGGTCTGGTTCGACTAAAATATACCTTTAGATTTAGAGAACAGTTTATCGAGCCAGACGACGACTGGCTGAAAAGCGTCGAAGCTACAAGCGATGATCTGCTTGGGCTGTACTCCAGAGCAAAAGATAACGCGTTATCTGCGGCCTTCGGGAACCGGAAGAATAAGAGACTAAACAGAGTTTTTGATGCCATTGGGTTCATGTATCCTGACTACCGTTACCCGCCCCGGGGGCAAAAAAGAAAAGTGGAGATTCCGGGAGAGATGATACTTCAGCTGCTCCGAGCGAGCCCGCGCCAAAGAGGAAAAGGGTGAAGGTCCTTACTCATCGACCACGCTATATTGAACCGGCCATAGTGCTTGAATTTGGTGGTGAGACCTCTTCGGTGTCCGAAGGCAAAAAACCTGCGATTACGCAGAAAATTGAACTGGCTGTATCGCCGAAGGCATCATCAGCCAAATCAGATGAGCCGAAGGCCATTAACATTGAAGAGATGAAGGTTGAGAAAACGAGAATATTGGAAGTAATAAGTCCTTCGGCGGAGGTGACAATGTCGAAGGCACAAAAGGATCTCTCGACAACCCCCAAGAGAAAGAGAATGGTCAATGTTTTAGATGTGCTAGAAACAATAAAAACTTCAAGCTCTACTCCGAAGAAAGCTGTCGAAGCTTCGGAAACACACATTGAGGCCGAAGCTCCCAAGGTTCAAGCCGAGACCGAAGCTGGGCCCTCAGAGCCTGCCAAGGAGAAATCCTTGGAAATCGGAGATAAGATAGAGAAAGAAGCTGCAGAAGCAGTTCTGACTAGAAAAACCGCCATTCCTATTCCCAAAACATCATCTGAAGCTACTGATTATATTATACGACATGCTTCGGGAAAAAGATTATCTGAAAAAGAAAAGCGAGAGGCTCAATTTTATGCTCAAAGATTGAAATATCCAAAGGGGGCCCTGGTATTCAACGGCAGCGGGGAAGAAGACTTCTTGTATTGTCTCCCAGACAGTAAAGAGATTTCTGTCTACCGAGAGATGAGCAAGAGCTTCGGTTTCCCTATACTAGAAGATGGGCTCTCAGTGTTATCAAAAGATGAGTTGACCGACAGCTTAGCATACAATAGCTTAAAAGTGAGAAAGTTAGATTTTTGTATTTAAAGACAAAATCTTCTATTTACTTACACTTAATACCGCATTTTTTGCAGGGCCTTATTCTTAGCAACGCCCTCAGGGCGCAAAAAAGTGCCGAAGATGAAGGGTATACCATAGCCTTGAACAACCTTCGTTCTGAAGTGATTGAACTAAGGAACGAAGGCCTTGAAAAAGATAAAATATTACACTCATTGTTGAACAAAATACGAGAAGACGAAGTTGCTTCCAAAGCTCAAGCTGAAGCTCAAAAATACGAAATCGAAGCTCTTCGGAAACAGCTATTCGAAGCTAAAGAAAAATGCGGTGTTGCAGAGGCTGAACGAGATATTAGTATATATTGGAGGAACCACTTACAAAAAACAGTTGATGAACTTCATGCATCCAAGGAGAGGTGCTATGAAAAATCTATAGAGTGTGTTAAGCAAATAAAAACTAGCTTCGCCAATGTTGGCGCATTTTCTAACGAAGAAAACTTCGTAAGAGGTGATCCTGAAGGACCAATCGATTGGATCAATAATGAAGCTGAAGCTTTTGAAGAAGTTTTGAGTGGTCGCGGGGATATCTGCGCTTTCTCGGGTGCCAGAGGAATCGCAGCTATTTTAGAGAAATCAGGCTGCGACCATGTGAAAACTTTGGCTCAAGCCGAAGCCGCTTTATCTATTGAAGATACAAAAGATCCCTCGGCCGAAGCAAGCTTAATTGGCGGAAAGTTCTTTACTGACATCTGGGAGAATGGCGGCCGGGGGATGGCGCATGAAATGATAAAAAAGAATGAAAAAGATTCCCATGATTCAAAAGAAACGACGAAGGCAGTTGAGAAAGCGGTGGAACTTGAGAGACGAATAGGTATTACTTAATAACTTTTTAACTTTACTAATTTTTCGACTTCGGACTTATTTACGTTTTATATCGCAGCTGAACTATCTCCTCCTCCAGAGCCCCTCAAGTTGACGGTCACCCCCGAAGCAAAAAAAAGAAGATGAAGTTTCTAAAGTAGCGGAAGCTATTCTGGACGAAGCTGTTAATCGACTGCTGAACGAAGTTGCAGAAGCAGTTTTAAAAGAAGAATAGCTTCTATTGTAAAAACATTTGTAATATAGCATTTGCTGAACAAAGTGTGTAGTATTTTTATAATTTTGAATGCAATATTTAAGCTGCTTGTAATTATATCCTTTACGACGCATGAAACCTTACATACATACCGTTTTTTAGCCTTCGGAGAAAAAACACCTTCCCTTCTTTTCATGCGTGGTGAAGAACATCCATATTTCGTAAAAAAACATCCGATCTTCGTAAAATCATTATGCTTCGTAAACAATAGATCACCTTTTCATCTGAGAGTTTGACGAAGCTATACTTCCTCAGTACTTATGCTGTGCCTTGGCACTACTTTTTCAAATCATTCCCCGAATATCAACATTGAATCCCCTTCTCGCGCCATTGATGCAAGATGATGTATGATGTTATGCTATGCAAAATGATGTAATTATGTTATGCTATGCAAAATGTTATTTGTGCCGAAAATACACACCTGTTGGGGGCCTTCGGCTCCCGAAGGTCCTCAAAAACACAGTTTGACAATGTTTTCCAAGTGTAAAATGTGAACAGGCACCTTCGGAACAGGCACCTTCAGAGTCGGGTCGCGAATATATAAGGGCATGTTTAAGACGAAGCTGGAATGAAAAGCGGTCATGACGAAGGATAAGACGATCATGAAGCCATATGCAAAAAAGCTTCGGCATAACGGCAGAAAAGAGGAACCGACTTAAAGATGAAAAGCCAAATTGGACCTCGAAGAATTACTATAGAGTTATTGATAAATGTAAAGGGCTTCAATGTAATTTTACACGGGTTGCGTCCCGTGCCTATAAATAAGTGAACAGTATTCCCGTACTATTCACGCTGACTGAACACACGTCTTTTTGCATCACGACTTGTACCTTTGCCTTACATCAGTCTGAAGGTACATTTGTAATTCGTTTTCATGAATTTAATAATGGAAATGTATTGATGATAATGCTGGTATTATTATTTTCGCACTTTATATATATATGTTTATTCTGTTTACTCATTTACCAACTTAACGAAGGTCTTTTCCTTCGTAACCTTCGTTATATTATGTTTATATCCTTCGTCCGAAGTTCATTAAACCCTCGAGGAGATAATGCTTCAGCGGACGAAGGGTATTTAATACTTAACATCTTCGTGTTGTCTTGTTCTTGATTTATAGCATTTGAGAACAAGCCCTCAACATTGGCGCCCACCTCCGGTGAACTCACTTCCACTTTTTGAGTTTTGAAAATCTTCGGCAAGCATCACCTCCGTCATGTCGCCGAAAAAAGCTTCAGCAACAGGGGCTGCTGCTCTGCAGCCGCTAGACCACAATCAAGATGTCGTTTCTCTTAGGGAGGCCCGAAGCCAGAAGAGAAAGGCCACCAGTCCAGCGCCTCCGGAGGACGAAATGGATCAAGAAATCCAAAATTTGGAAATGCTCAATCAACAGGTCCAACGCAAGAAGGAGAAGATGGCTCGTCTAGCTGATCTTCAAAGGCAGATAGACAAAGCCTCTGAAGAGCTTCGACATCTCGCTCAAAATGATCAGAACCAAAGGCCCTCGCGCAGAGAGCTTCATCAAGAGGGTTTCTACAACGAGGATGACTGGTATGAAGATTTCCATCACGGAAATTTTGCTTTTGATGATGCTTCTCCCTTGTCAACAGAACTGCAGGCTGTTCCTTGGCCACAGTCTTACAAGCCACCTCATCTCCCCATGTACGACGGTCATTCAGACCCGAAACAATTCTTGATGAGCTACGAAGCAACTATATCTTCGTACGGTGGCAACACGGCGGTCATGGCAAAGTCCTTTGTCATGGCTGTCAGAAGCGTCGCACAAACTTGGTACTCTTCCCTTAGGCCAGGGACAATCACCTCATGGCAAAAGTTGAAGGACATGTTGATAACCAGCTTCCAAGGCTTTCAGACGAAGCCAGTCACTGCTCAAGCTTTATTCCAGTGCACCCAGGATCATGAAGAATATCTTCAAGCATATGTCCGAAGGTTCCTACGTCTGAGGGCGCAGGCACCAACAGTGTCCAATGAAATTGTCATTGAGGCCATGATCAAGGGGCTTCAGCCAGGACCTGCAGCTCAGTACTTTGCCAGGAAGCCTCCCCAAACTCTGGAGAAGCTGCTCCAGAAGATGGACGAGTACATTCGAGCTGACAATGATTTTCGCCAAAGAAGGGAGGAAGCCCTCAGGTTCTCTGAAATGACTAGGGGCTTCGGAGGAAGATTTTATCCAAGGCACGTCAGGTCAATTCACAATTCTACCCAAAATGACGACAAAGCGAGTCAACAGCAAAGGCCACAGTGCTCCTCCCAAGCTTCGGGGCAGCAGCAAAGCTCCTTCCGGCCGCCAGTGCCAAGGGGCAGAGGCGCCAGGGGCTTCGGGGGAAGATTTGGGGATCAACCAAGGAAAATATACTGCCTATTCTGTGGTGAAGGTAAGGGCCACACCACCAGGATGTGTCACATTACCATCCAGAAGCAAAAGGAGCTAGCAGAAGCTGCTGCACAACAGAATCAGCCGAAGCAGGTTCTGCATACTGCTTCGTACCATTCGCCTTACATTCCAGAATATGTAGGCAATCACCCTGCAGCTTCTGTTGCTTCGGCAAGTCAACCCCAAGCATCCTGGCAACAGCCTCCACCGCCGCCACCGACGCAGCCAGGGCTCCAGCCAGAAGGGAGTCACCACAATCAGAGGGATTTCAGAGAGGACTCCGAAGCTCGCACAGTCAATAGCACTGTGCTAGAGTCGAAGCACATTTACTAATAAATATCCTACCTCAACAGCAGTTTTTTCGCATTTTTACATTCGGTATTACTTTTTTGTTAATAAGGAACAATTATGGGAAGATCAAGTGCCCTTTATCATTTTTTAATTTCTTGTAACACTTTAATAAAAATGTGTCTTTTTCATAGGCTTGAATCGTTGAAGCATACGAATTTATGGTGGCATGAAGGACCTTTGTATTATCAAAATTTTGTTTTAATAGACACAGAGCAAGTTGTTCGAAACAGTAAAAAGTCGTTCCTAAGCGAGCGCAGTGTAAGTTTTCTGAGCCTACAGCGAAAAGTCAGCGCTGATTCCGCCGAAAGTAAAAGGCGAAGAAGCTCCTAAGGGAGGCTTACAGCGAAAAATAAACGCTGATTCCGCTGAAAGTAAAAGGCGAAGAAGCTCCTAAGGGAGGCTTACAGCGAAAAATAAACGCTGATTCCGCTGAAAGTAAAAGGCGAAGAAGCTCCTAAGGGAGGCTTACAGCGAAAAGTCAACGCTGATATAAAAAGTGTGTATGCTCTATTACAGGGATATGTATCTGTGGCACAAACGTCATCTTGCACAACATAACATCATCACATCATTCTGCATAACATAAGCATCATACAGCATATTGCATATGGAACAAGAAGGGGATACAGTATTGATCTTCGGAGAATAATTCGGAAAAGAGAAAATCGTGCTAAAGCACAAGACAAGCCGAGAAGAAGTGTAGCTTCATTAGAGAGGCAACAAAAACTTTTCTATAGCTTCGGAGAATATTTCACGAAGCTTGGATAATCTTCACCACGAACGAATGCAACTTCTGGTGATATAAAATTTTCTTCACGAAGCATGAAAAGAAGGGAAGGTGTTTTTTCGCCGAAGGCTCAAAAAATGGTATGTACGCAAGATTTTCATGCATCGTAAAGAATTAAAACTGTACATGGATTATATATTACATTCAAAGTTACAATATATTACATACGTTACGTTCCAAATGTTTTTACAGTAGCATTTAATCCTCTTTTAGAACTATTTCTGCAGCTTCGTTCAGTAGCTGGTCAACAACCTTGTCCATAATGGCTTCGACCATTTTTCTAATTTCATCGTCCCCCTTCGGGTGGGGGCCCGGAGATGCCTCAGCAGGTTCTGAGCGAAGAGAAGATACGGCTATATTACTATTACAAACCGTGAGCAAAATCTGGAATCAAAAATTACAACATAATAAAAATCACTAATTAATACCTATTTGCCCTTCGGGCTCGGTACTTTTTTCGGCAGCCGTCGCTACTTTTCTGGCATCATGGATGCCTTTTTCGCTTTTTTGAATAATTTCTTGTGCCATTTCTCGGCCGTCGTTGTCCCAGATATCAGTGAAAAATTTTCTGCCGATCATGCTTGCTTCGGCTGAGGGGTCTTTAATGTCTTCGGAGGACAAAGTAGCTTCGGATTGCGCTAAAGATTTTACATGCTCACAACCTTTCTTCTCCAAAACAGTAGCAATTCCTCTAGCACCCGAAAAAACACATATGTCTCCACGGCTATTCAGGATTTCTTCGAAGGCCTCAGCTTCGTTACTAATCCATTCCATCGGACCTTCGGGATTGCCCCTTGAGAAATTCTCCTCGCTAGAGAATGCGCCAACATTGGCAAAGCTGGATTTTATCTTCTTAACGCACTCTATGGATTTAACATAGCATTTTCTTTGAGAAGCACGAAGCTCTTTAACATTAACTTCCAAATGATCTACCCATTGTTCACTTAACTCTCGTTTTGTTTCTTCAAGAATACGTTCTTCTTTGGCTCGGACTAGTTGTTTACGAAGATCTTCAATCTCACGCCTCTGTGCTTCGGCTTGAGTTTTAGAGTTAGCTTCGTCCTCCTTCATTTTTTCCACTAATGTAAGCAGAATTCTGTCTTTCTCCAAGGTTTCGTTTCGTAGCCTAATAACCTCTGTTCGAAGGTTGTTGAGAGCAATGGTGCAGCTCTCGTCTTCAGCATTCTTTTGTGCCCTTAAGGCATTGCTGAGAATTAAGCCCTATTCAAAAAGAATGAATGGATTAACACAACAGTAAAGGATTCATTCAAAATCCACAAAATTCAAAGTTTACAATCTTCGTACCTTTAGACTGTTATATGCAAGACTATCCGCAAGATCCTCCTTCGTCATGGCGCAAAGGCCAGCTTCAAGCTTCGGGAATCCCATGCTTCTAGCCATTTCCCGGCACACGGATAATTCTTTATTGTCTGGGAGGCAATATAAGAAGTCATCTTCGTTTGTCCCGTTGAATACTACGTCCCCCTTCGGATATTTCAGTTCTCGGGCATAGTGATTGGCTTCAAAAATTTCTTCTTCAGATAGTTTCTTCCCCGAAGCATGTCGCACAATATAATCATGTATTTTGGAGGATGCTTCGGGGGTGGCAGTACCAATTTCCCCAACCAGAATCAGTTCTGTTATTGTTGCTTTTTCAGTTCCTAAACTTGCCTTTGACATTTTTTCGACCTCCAAAGGTTGTATCTTGGTGGATTCCGAAGGCCCAGCTTCAGTTTCAGATTGCTGCTTCGAAGTTTCAGCAGCAAAGGCTTCAATAGGCGCCTCAATAATTTTCTTTGGAGTTGTGCTTGAAGATTTAATCGTCTCCAGGACATCCAGCACATTAACCATTCTTTTTCTTTTCGGGGTTGCTGGTGGCCCCTTCTGGCTTTTAGCTGTCTCAACTTTTGTTGAAGGACTTATAACATCTGGTGTTTCTCTTTCTTTAGATTTCTCCTTTCTTATTGCTGGTGCCTCGGCCATTTCTTCGGATTTTAGCGCTGCAGTTGGTTCTCTGGCTTCGGTGGCCGAAGAGGCCTCGCCAATAAACTCGGGCATTGTGGCCGGCTCAATACAACGTGGAGGGTGTGTGGACACTTTTACTTTCTTCCTCTTCGGTGCTGGCTCCCCGGGAGCAGCTGAAGTAGTGTCCTTTGCAGGAGCAGTATTTTTTCTCTTTTGACCTCGCATTGGATAACAGTAGTCGGGATAGATAAACCCAATAGCATCAAATACTCGGTTGAGCCTCTTCTTCTTTCGGCCTCCGAAAGCCGCTGATAATGCAGTGTTTTCAGCCTTTGAATAGGTCCCAAGCAATTCATCACTTACATTCTTAATACTTTTCAGCCAATCATCATCCGGTTCAACAAATTTATCTCCGTACTTGAATGTATATTTCAGTCTAATTAGTCCACCCTCGTCAGCTTCTTTGATGGTCTCCTTCGGCATTTCCCAGTCATCTACAAGTGGCCACACTCTGAAGGCAATGTGCTCTTGCATTAAATCCCTGGTCCCAATAAAGGAACAGACTACGCCGAAGGCCCTCTGACATTCTTCAGTTGCTTCGTCCATTTCTACCTTTGGTTTCCGAAGTCCGAAGCGCTGCCAGATAGGGCGCATGATGATATCCTTGATATCTTCCCGAACCGTCAAATCGTTTCTTACATAGAACCATTCCTTCATCCATTCCCCGGGCCATCTCTTCCGAAAGGTTGGCACGGGACAGCTCGACCCAGTGCGGGCACCGAATCTATAACAACCAAAATTATTATGATATTGTTCCTTGCCCCATGGTTTCGTCTCATATACTAGCTCGTGTATATTGCAAAAGCTTTTAGCACTTGGCTCCAAACCCTGGCTCCTCACGGCCCAGACGAAGATTCCCAATCTTATCACTGCTTCAGGGGTAAGTTGATGAAGGTAAATTTGATATATTTTCAGAACTTCTACTACAAACTTGCTTAGGGGGAATCGTAGCCCAGCCTTTAAAAAGCTTCGGAAGATCACAACCTCATTATCTTCGGGGGTCGGCGTAGTTTTTTCTCCGTCATCCGCCCTCACGAGGGATATATCTCGGAAGTATCTCCCCCTCATGTTTTCAAGGTGACTCTGCTTTATAGTTGATTTTCCGAAGATTGAGTGACTAGGCCGCCACGGGCGATCTTCGGAATCCTCTCCGCCACTATCCACATCATAGTTATCACTGTCGCCAGTATCTTCAGATAAACCCTCCAAAGTTTCCTTGACAATCTTTTCAGTATTGGTCTTCGACATTGACTCAAGAAAACCCAGGTGCATCTCCTCCGAAAGGCTTAGCTTCGAAGCACCAGCAGCTGTCTTATCTTCAGACATTTTCGCGAATGCTGGCAAACTAGACTTGAAGCCGAAGCTTAAAAATTTAAGACCGAGCAAATGCTGTCGCGCGCAGGTTAAGGGCAGGGTGCGCAGGTTGAAAGCTGGTGAGTATAAAGCAGGTGGCAAAAGGGCGTGTCAAATAAACTCGCGGAGAGCTTGTATTTATACACCCAGTATGTCGAAAACTGGAGGGCCCCGCTTGTCAATGACTGTTGCTATTCTAGCAAAAGGAAGGTGTTTTTTCGGACCTTCGGCTTAAAGCCTTCGTCCATGTCGCAATATAAATTTATCTTTACAATAAATTGATATTGCGAGGGGCTACTGTTGGAGGCCTTCGGCTCCCGAAGGTCCTCAAAAACATAGTTTGACAATGTTTTCCAAGTGTAAAATGTGAACAGGCACCTTCGGAGTCAGGTCGCGAATATATAAGGGCATGTTTAAGATGAAGCTGGAATGAAAAGCGGTCATGACGAAGGATAAGACGATCATGAAGCCATATGCAGAAAAGCTTCGGCATAACGGCAGAAAAGAGGAACCGACTTAAAGATGAAAAGCCAAATTGGACCTCGAAGAATTACTATAGAGTTATTGATAAATGTAAAGGGCTTCAACGTAATTTTACACGGGCTGCGTCCCGTGCCTATAAATAAGTGAACAGTATTCCCGTACTGTTCACGCTGACTGAACACACGTCTTTTTGCATCACGACTTGTACCTTTGCCTTACATCAGTCTGAAGGTACATTTGTAATTCGTTTTCATGAATTTAATAATGGAAATGTATTGATGATAATGCTGGTATTATTATTTTCGCACTTTATATATATATGTTTATTCTGTTTACTCATTTACCAACTTAACGAAGGTCTTTTCCTTCGTAACCTTCGTTATATTATGTTTATATCCTTCGTCCGAAGTTCATTAAACCCTCGAGGAGATAATGCTTCAGCGGACGAAGGGTATTTAATACTTAACATCTTCGTGTTGTCTTGTTCTTGATTTATAGCATTTGAGAACAAGCCCTCAACAACACCCATTCTCTTCAATGAAGCACACAATATTTTTGTCGTTTACTTTTCGACTTCACCACTTATTTTTCGGTGTATCAGCGCTGACTTTTCGCTATAAGCCTCCCTTAGGAGCTTATTCGCCTTTTACTTCAGCGGAATCAGCGTTTATTTTTCGTTGTAAGCCTCCCTTAGGAGCTTCTTCGCCTTTTACTTCAGCGGAATCAGCGTTTATTTTTCGCTGTAAGCTCTGCATTCCCTTTGGAACGACTTTTGAGCAGAAAACTTACACTGCGCTCCCTTAGGAATGACTTTTTGTTGCTTTGGGAGACGTACACTGCGTTCCTTAGAACGACTTTTTATTGCCTCGGCAAAACTTGTAATGTGATTATGAATCCCACTCCCTCTTGAGAGCAACTTTCATGATTCGCCAATTTTTTGAATTTCGTGAGTTTGTAAAAGAGATATATTTCCACTATGACCAAGACAAAGCTATTACAAGGAATTGAATTCTCTATTAAAAATGAAAAATGATAACGAACGCCAGAACTGTTTCAGAGGTAGGATATCTTCTAGTAGATGTGTTTCGATTCTGGCACAGTGCTGTTGACTGTGCGAGCTTCGGACTCCTCTCTGAAGTCCCGTTGCTGATGAATGTGCTGGCTCCCTTCTGGCTGCTGGCCTCGTTGCAATGGTGGTGGGGGTGGAGGCTGCTGCCAAGATGCCTGGGATTGGCTTGCCGAAGCAACAGAGGCTGCAGGATGGTTACCCACGTACTCTAGAATGTACGGCGAGTGATACGAAGTAGTGTGCATAACCTACTTCGGCTGACCCTGTTGTGCTGCAGCTTCTGCTATCTCTTTCTGTTTCTGGATGGTGACGTGGCACATCCTGGTAGTGTGGCCCTTGTCCTCACCGCAGAATAGACAATAAATCTTCCTGGGCTGATCCCCAAACCTTCCTCCGAAGCCCCTGGCGCCTCTGCCCCTTGGAGCTGGGGGCCGAGGATAGCTCTGTTGCTGCCCCGAAGCCTGGGAAGAATATTGCGGCCTCTGTTGTTGACTTCCCCTGTCGTCATTCTAAGTGGAATGGATTGATCTAACGTGCCTAGGGTGGATCCTCCCTCCGAAGCCCCTGGCCATTTCGGAGAACCTATAAGCTTCCTCCCTTCTTTGTCGAAAACCATTGTCAGCACGGATGTATTCATCCATTTTCTGAAGCAGTTTCTCCAGGGTTTGAGGGGGTTTCCTGGCAAAGTACTGGGCTGAAGGTCCTGGCCGAAGCCCCTTAATCATGGCCTCAATGACAATTTCATTGGGCACTATTGGCGCTTGTGCCCTCAGACGCAAGAATCTTCAGACATACGCCTAGAGGTATTCCTCTTGGTCTTGTGTGCACTGGAACAAGGCTTGAGCGGTAACCGGCTTTGTCTGAAACCCTTGAAAACTGGTGATCAGCATGTCCTTCAGCTTCTGCCATGATGTGATTGTTCCTGGCCGAAGAGAGGAATACCAAGTTTGTGCAACATTTTTGACTGCCATGACAAAGGATTTTGCCATGACAGCAGTGTTGCCGCCATACGAAGATATGGTTGCTTCGTAGCTCATCAGAAACTGCTTCGGATCTGAGTGTCCGTCATACATGGGGAGCTAGGGTGGCTTGTAAGACGGGGGCCAGGGCGTAGCCTGCAGTTCTGCTGACAGAGGAGAAGCATCATCAAAAGCAAAATTTCCATGATGGAAATCCTCATACCAGTCATCCTCGTTGAAGAAGCCTTCTTGGTGCAATTCCCTGTGGTATGGCCTTCGATTCTGCTCATCTTGAGCGAGATAACGCACTTCTTTGGTAGCTTCGTCAATCTGCCTTTGTAGGTCAGCTAACCGAGCCATCTTCTCCTTCTTCTTCTGGACCTGCTGATGAAGCATCTCCATATTCCTGATTTCCTGGTCCAACTCATCCTCTTGTGGTGTTGGACTAGTATCCTTCCTCTTCTGGTTTCGGGCTTCCCGAAGAGAAAGGGTCTCCTGGTTCGGATCTAGCGGCTGCAGAACGGCAGCCCCTGTTGCCGAAGCTTTCTTTGGTGGCATGACGAAGGTCGATGCTTGCTGAAGGTGGTCGAAAAAGGGTTCACTAGAGGTGGGCACCAATGTTGGTGACTTGTTCTCAAGTGCTATGAATTAAGAACAAGGCAACACAGTAGACGTTATACGTTAAAGCCCTTCGTCCTTCGAAGCATTATTTTCCTTAGGATATAATGATTTACGGACGAAGATAACGAAGGACTTACCTTCGTCAACATAACATATGAGGATGAAGAAAGAATCATTCAAACCATAAAAACAATATAAATAACCATATATTATTACTATCTCATTTTTATTTCATTACTATGGAAAAATAGAAACAATATTTGATTACAAGTGTACCTTCGACTTGAAAGAAGGTGAAAGTACCAGCGTGACGCAAGGATCAATGTTAAGTCAACGTGAACAGTACGGAGTTACTGTTCATCTATTTATAGGCACGGGACGCAGCCCATGTGAAATTACACTCATGCCCTTTACATTTGCTAACAACTTTATAGTAGTCCATTGAGGTTTAAATAGCCTTTTCATCTTTAAGTCGGTTTCCTTTTTCTGTTATCATGCCGAAGCTCTCCTGCGCACAGCTTCGGCTTTGCGCTATCCTTCGTACTCCTTCTCGTGCTTCTCCATGCTGTGGTTTCAACTCAAGTCCGAAGGTACCTGTTCATGTACTATACTTCCAGAAACATTGTTAAATCATGTTTTTGAGGACCTTCGGAAGCCGAAGGCCCCCCAACAAAAACTATAGTAGAAGACAACAAGAAATGATAGCTCAAGACTCAATCGCCATTGAGAACCCGAAGTTTACGCTGGAGCTTGTGTGGAGTTCAGCAGATTCGCAACCGCCTACTGGGTCTCTATCTAGCTCCAAGGACATGGTTATCTCTGAGTTGAGTGCAACACCTTTTGTTTATGCTTCATTGCAGACTAAGGATGTTGACATGGACAAAATGACACAGTCTCCTAGAAGACAACGACATAAGCATCATGTGTCGTTTGGCGGAAGACAGAGCCTGATATCTCGTCAAAACCAGAAATTTCAATCTGCCATTAGAAGAAACTTTGCTACTGCAACTAGGGATCACGAAATGGAAGGCAGTGAGCACAATGAAATTGATCACCCGATTGCTTCAGAGATTGAAAACAACAGTAATTACTAATTCGTCCTTAATTGATATGATACTTAACTTATAGTGGCCAATTGATTTAACACAACTTTCCATCAATAGAAAGTACAAGCCCATGTCCAGTCACTACTCCACATAGTGACAAAATGACTGAAGGAGCAGACGTTGGGATGCAACAACAGATAACCCCAAATGTCACCACCAATGGTAATTACAAGCTCATTCCACATTTAGTTCCCTAATTATTCTTAGTGGTTAAAACCATGTGAATCAATAGATGCCGATGAAGGTGTGCTCTTTGTAGAGAATCATGACGAGGATGTACTTTTTGAAGAAGATGATGACAAAGAAGATGGATACCTATTCACTGGGTAAGGTACTTACATAATGTTTGTAATAGTATATATATAGGATATAGGATTTGAAAGTTTCTAAAGTTATTCGTCTTACCTGTTGTTCCTCGAAAACAAATTTAGATGGTGAATCTATTGAGGATATCGAGATTGATGAAACTCAAGATGCATTTACTGTTACCCCAGACGTACCTGACCCGTATGATAAGGTGTATAGTAACATACCTGAAGAAACACATTCGCTGGACAATGTTGCTGACTGCGTTTACTGCAAAGCAAAGAAGTTTCAGTATGAACCACCTGGATTTTGTTGTCGTAATGGACAGATTGATCTAGCCCTGTTCGAGACACCACCCCAGCTTAGGAGGCTGTGGGAGTGCTCAGATGCTGATGCGCGGCACTTTCGTGATAACATTCGATTTTTTAACAGCCATTTCTCTTTCACTTCTCTGTACTGTTGCCTTGACAGTATGACTACAAACATGAATTGTGGTATCTACACATTCTGTGCACATGGCATGATGTACCACAATGTAAGGTCGTTCGGTAGGGAAGCTGGGGTAGAAAATAAACACCTTGAACTTTACTTCTATGATGATGATCCCAGCCTCAAGCATAGATATCGTAAATGTCGTCAAGACCAACTTGAGAAAGACAAGGCAGTTATTAAATAGTTGGTTGAAATACTTAAGGGAAACCCATACTCTGAGCACCTTAGGAGTATGGGACACATTGATAATATTTAAGACTATCATATCGCCTTGAACCTTGACCAAATGTTGAACTAGAATTTATATAATGCACCCATCACTTCGGAGGTCGCTGCAGTTTGGGTTGAGGGGAGTGAACGACGAGGTCAATTCAGAAATAGTGTTATGTTGCATGGGAAGGATAGGTCAAGCCACGACATCCGTTCCTATCATGGATGTTATGATGCACTATCATATCCAATGTTCTTTCCTAAAGGTGAACTTGGATGGCTTGCAAATATTCCTAAGTCCAATGTTTCCATGGACGAAGTAGACGCGTACCGTGAGCAACATAGGACAAGGGATGCAAATGATGACGATACAGGTTAGTTGCTTCTTTGTGATTTTTATATAATCCTTTGTTAAATATGTTTTAGCAACACTAATTAATAAACCTTGTGGCTGCAGAACGACCCAGCCATCTATGTGTGTCTGTATGTCACTATTACTGCTATAGATTTCAAATTCGACCAGGTATATTCAATCCAGTACTTCATGGGAAGCGGCTTTTCCAACAGTTCGCGGTTGACACCTTCATCAAGATTGAGAGCTCTCGTTTGGATTTCATACGTAAAAACCAAGACATATTAAGGGCAGATCTATACAAGGGTTTGGTAGATAGCTTGCATGAAGGCGAGAACAGAGCAGACAAAATTGGAAAGCGAACCATGCTATCTACATCATTTATCGGTGGTCCTCGTGATATGAGACGCCGGTATATGGATGCTATGGCCCTTGTGCAGAAGTTTGGGAAGCCAGACATATTCCTCACTATGACGTGCAACCCCAATTGGGATGAAATAACCAAAGAGCTTCTCCCTATGCAGTCACCACAGGATCGTCCGGACCTTGTTGTTCGCATATTCCGTGCAAAACTACAGGAACTGAAGAAGAGATTGACTAAGCATCATATTCTTGGAAAAATCCAGGCTTATGTCTATGTCGTGGAGTTCCAGAAGCGAGGTTTGCATCATGTCCATTTCCTACTCATCATGCAGAGAAAGTACAAGCTAACTTGCCCCGATCAGTATGATCTCCTTATCTCCGCTGAGATTCCTGATAAGAAGTACCCCCAATAGTACAAGATGGTAATCAAGCATATGATGCATGGACCATGCGGGTTGCTAAATCCTAAATGCCCATGCACTAAGGGTCGTGCTTCATGCAAAAACCATTATCCTAGAGCTTTTAGCAATGCAACGTCTCAAGGAAAGGATTCATATCCTATTTATAGGCGTCGTGATGATGGGCGTAAGGAAATGGTTCGAGGTTGTGAATTGGACAACAGATGGGTCGTCCCTTACAACCCCTACCTCCTCCGGCTCTTCAACTGTCACATCAATGTTGAGGCGTGCGGGAGCATCAAGGCTGTCAAATACTTGTTCAAATACATATACAAAGGCCACGATCGTGCGTCTGTGGCTGTGACAGATGCAAACAAGGCTGATGGTGACGTTGATGAGATCAAGCAGTATAGAGATGCTAGGTGGGTGACCCCTCCAGAAGCCCTCTAGAGGATATTCAGCTTTGATCTAAGTCAAAACTCTCCACCAGTGATGCAACTGCAGCTCCATCTTGAAAACATGCACATGGTGTCATTTCACGAGCGTGCTAAAGTAAATCATGTTGTCCAACGTCCAGGTGCCGATAGGTTAATGCTTACGGCATATTTTGAGGCAAATAGGCTACACGAGGAGGCTCGGGGAATCCTTTACCGTGATTTTCCTGAGTGGTACACTTTGCAGCAAGGCAAAGTGTGGCAAAGGAGGAAACGAAACACGGGTGGACAGGTTGGTAGAATAGTCTCTACTCATCCAACTGAGGGGGAGCGCTTTTATCTTCGACTTCTCTTAAACCATGTGACGGGTGCTACCTCCTATGCGGATCTAAGGACGGTAGATGGTGACACACTACCGTCTTTTCGTGAGGCAGCACAAAGAAGGGGACTGTTTGAAGCAGATGATAGAATAGATGAGTGTCTCAATGAAGCTGCTCTTTACCAAATGTCATCAACACTACGAAGGTTGTTTGCAACAATACTGGTTTACTGTGAACCGAACGATGTGGCAGAATTATGGCAGAGACACCTTGATGCAATGTCAGAGGACTATCACTGTAGTACTCAAAGCAAAACCCATGTGCAACAGATGGTCTTGATTGACATTAGAAATATTTTGCAGTCAATGGGGAAAGACATAAAGACATTTCCTCTCCCTGTTATTATCGATAGATATGACGATTCATATGGCACTGATAGAGAGATTTATGAGGAGGAAAGTATCGAGCCGATGGCAGAAGATGTTGCTATGAAACCCTAAACGAGGAGCAGAGGTCTGCCTATGATAAGATCTTATCTGTTGTTGACACCAATAACGGTGGAGTTTTCTTTATGGATGGGCCTGGCGGCACTGGAAAGACTTATTTGTATAAGGCATTGCTTGCAGCTCTACGCAGTCAGGACAAGATTGCAGTTGCAACAGCTACATCTGGTGTTGCGGCTTCCATATTGCCTGGTGGGAGGACTGCCCATTCGTGCTTCAAGATACCACTTACTATTGATGATGGTGCTGTATGTAGCTTCACAAAACAAAGCGGTACAACAAAATTGCTACAAAAAGCATCACTCATTATCTGGGACGAGGCATCGATGACTAAGAGACAAGCAATTGAGGCGCTAGACAACAGCATGCGTGATATAATGGGACAAACTGGGCTACCCTTTGGTGGGAAGACTGTTGTGTTTGGGGGTGATTTCAGACAAGTACTCCCTGTTGTACGCAAGGGGTCAAGGGCTCAGATAGTTGCTGCCTCTCTATGGAGTTCTTACCTATGGGAATCCATGTGCCACCTAAAGCTTGTACAAAACATGAGAGCACAGAGCGACCCATGGTTTGCAGAATATTTGTTGCATGTCGGTGGTGGAACTAAGGAAGTGAACAACGATGGTGACATTCGTCTTCCAGATGAGGTATGTGTGCCATATACTGGTAATGATCATGACCTTGACAGACTGATAGATGACATTTACCCCAATCTAAATGAAAATATGTCTAACACAAGCTACATCACTTCAAGAGCAGTATTGTCTACACGGAATGACTGGGTGGTTATGATAAATATGAGGATGATCGATCATTTCCAAGGGGAGCAGATGATGTACCATAGCTTTGACACCACGGTGGATGATCCTAATAACTATTACCCCTTAGAGTTTCTAAACACGCTGACTCCTAATGGACTACCCCCACACGTTCTAAAGCTCAAAGTTGGATGCCCAATCATGTTGCTTAGGAATATAGACCCTGCTAATGGACTTTGTAATGGCACGAGGTTGGTGGTTCGTGGTTTCCAAAAAAATAGTATTGATGCTGAAATTGTCCTTGGCCGGCATGCTAGAATGCGAATTTTCTTGCCTCGTATACCCATGTGCCCCTCTAATGATGAGATGTTCCCTTTCCAGTTTAAAAGGAAGAAGTTTCCAAAAAGACTAAGTTTTGCCATGACGGTTAACAAGGCCCAAGGCCAGACGATTCCTAATGTTGGTGTGTACTTGCTGGAACCAGTGTTTTCTCATGGCCAGCTTTATGTTGCTCTATCAAGGGCCACCGCTCGATCGAAAGTGAAGATACTTGCCATTCCAGTCACTGATGATAAGAAGAAGAAGGGGGTTAAAAGGAACTCAACGATAAATGGCGCAACATACACAAAGAATATCGTTTATAAGGAGGTCCTTGCGCCGTAGCTAACATTGATGAATGCATGGCAATTAATAACTTGTAATGCACTTGATTATTTTGGTTTTTAGGTGAATATGTATTTTTTGCTTTTATTTATCTATATTTTGGCTCCTTTTTAGCTTCCTATTGTTTAGTGGTCATTTGGTTGATACAACAAAGAAAGCAGATGAGCATTGAATAGATGTTATCAGTCTCTTTTCATTATGTTTCATGTATTGTTTAGTAAATAGTATTGTGTCTTTGGACCTAACTTAACTAGATAATAGATAACTGCATCTCACTTAAATAGAGGAACAATGTTCAGTGTCTTCATGTTGGAGACTTGTTCTCAAATGCTCTGCCTTAAGAACAAGGCAACATAAAATGTTAAATGTTAACGTCCTTCGTCCATGAAGCATTATTCCCTTGAGGATAATGAACCTTGGACGAAGGTTAATGAGAATATGATTACGAAGGTTAAGTCTTCGTAATCAAATTTTAATAGATTGTACAAGATAATATAAAATAAAGGGTATCAAAGGTAAATGAATCATAAACGAATCATATTATAATATATTAAATCATTGAATACAGCTTTACCTCTGCCTTGACAAAGATTGGTTCCCGAATGATGCGATTACAATTACCGGAATCCGTGAACAGTAAAGGAATATTGTTCACTATTTATAGACACAGGACACAGCCTGTGAAGAATTACAATTATGCCCCTCATAAAAGTTTACAACATTGACTCAGACCTTTATGGACTAAAAGGTCATTCTATCTTTAAGTCGGTTTGTAATACCGAAGCTTCATGAAGAGGAACCTTCGGCCAACTCATACAAACAGCTTCGGCTGAAAACCGCTTATTCCTACAAGACCTTCGGCGACGAAGCATAGTCCCAACAGTAGCCCCTTTCGCGGTGCTAGATCGTTTTTCGTAACGAGCTTGATCCGTGAAAAAAGTCTCTTAAGCTTCGGGGAGCCGAAGGTCCGAAAAACACCTTCCCCGAGCTCGTTGTCGAGAAACGATTCAGTTTCCCAGCGCGTATCGGTCCCACCTTGCAGAGTTACTGTTTGTCTCTGCGGTCCACCACGCAGCGAGTGCAAGCGGGTGTCCGCCTGGTGTAAAAATCCTGGCGGTTCGCCTTCTTACCTGCAGTACTATATAAACAGACGAGTAGGTGTGAAGTTACCACAGCATTCATTGCTATTTGCACTGTTTTGCTGCCAAAATTTTTAACCATCGCCAAAGCTTGACTCTCGGAATCGAACGAAGCTCCAACTTGAAGCCTGCTTCGTCAGAAGGAAAAACTTCGGAAGAAAAAAGTATTTAATTTCCACAAACTCAGAATTAAATGGCCAGAGTGCGATCTACCGCTAGGGTTGAGCGTGAGGGGGGCGAAGTTGAAGGTTCGGAGACTGTTCCCATCTCCGAAGCGATGCAAAGGTCCGGACTGGTAACTTCGGAAAAGATCCCCAGTGATGATGCAGAACAGGCAGAACAAGCAATTGCCGAAGCAGAAGAAGAAGATATTGAGGAAACTGATCCCGAAGACGATTATCGTATTGCCATGCCAAGCAAGCCCAGCCACTTGGACTTCGGAAAGTCTACTGTTTCGAAGGCTGATCTCTCCAAAATGGTAAAGTCAGGCTTTTTCAATGAGAATCAGAAGAAGCTATTACGCTTCGGGGGAGAAGAGACTACCCCAAAGCCGGAGAAGGATGAAATTGTCATTTTCAAGAGCTTTCTAAAGGCTGGATTAAGATTCCCCCTACATGAGATTATTGCAGAGGTACTGAAGAGGTTTGGTATCTACTTTCATCAGTTAACTCCTAACGCTATCGTTAGGCTTAGCGTTTATATCTGGGCCCTCCGAAGCCAAGCGGTGGAGCCGTTTGCAGACAGCTTTTGTCGAGTTCACGAACTGCACTATCAGACGAAGGCTAGAAAAGATGGATTGCATGACAATTTTGATTGCTATAATTTTGCTTATCGGAAAACCACAAAGTTTCCTGTAATCAGCTACCGGAGCAAATGGGCAGCAGGCTGGAAGTCGGAGTGGTTCTATGTCAAGGTTGATGACGACAAGGAGAAGCTTGTGCAAAGTCCACTCGAACTAATCTTCGGAGAAACCCGACCTCGCTGCAACATGACACCAGAAGGTCCAACACAACAGGCATTGAATGAATTCAGAATTATTGCAGAGCATATCAGTACAAGAGACCTGGTTTAGGAGTTTTTGGCTTTCAAGGTTTTTCCTAGTTTAAAAGAATGGGAAATGCTGAAGCTAAAGGAGGAGAAGAAAGAAGGTGAACTTGTGCGTTTACCTTACTATTTCAAGTTTAAGAAATACTTTAAAACACCTTGCCAAGAGTGGCTGGATACAATTGAAGTAATGTGCAATGAAATACTTGGCAATTACTCCAAAAAAGAAGATCAATTGATGACTGCGGCCTTCGGCACCCGTCCGAAGCGAAGACTGAATCGAGTGCTGGACGCCCTGGGTTTTGAATACCCTGACTATGAAAATCTGAACAAAGGTGTCGGGGGCCAGAAAAGGAAAAGGACAACTGAAGCCTTAAATGAAGATGAGAAAGAACCATCAAAGAAGAGAATTCCGAAGAAGAGGAAAGCGTCTTCTCCGAAGCAAAAAATATCTGACGAAGAAGAAACCCCCGCATCACCCTCTGCCACTGACGTGGAGGATATTTTGAAGGTAATGACTGAATCCCTGCCTGCGAAGCTAAGTCCATTGGGGCCTCAACTGACAAAGTTTTTTCAGAAGAAAAAGGAGCCCGAAAAAACGAAGAAGACGACTAAAGCAAAGAGACAAAGAATTATCACTGTGACAGAGGTCATTGACAAGACACCACCAAGAGCTTCGGCTCAGAAGACACCAGCGGCTGAGGAAAGAACAGATATTGAAATCACACCTTCGGAGGTCGCGGCTGCCGAAGCTGCCTCAATTGAAGATGTGAACCTGGAAAGCACAATCGAACACATCGACAAAATACTGCTAGACATGGCCACAGAAGAAGCTACCACTGCCGCCGAAGAGGCCGCGGCCGCAGCGTCGGGGAAAGGAAAGGAAATTGCTGACGAAGCTTCAGAGAACGAAGCCTTCATGTTTCAAAATTTAGTTGGAGAAAAATTGTCAAAACCCGAAATAGAAGAGCTTAAAGAGTATGCCAAATCTTGCGGGTACAAACCAGGAGCACTCCTCTTCGGAGGTATTGATGATGAAAAATTAGATTGTATCCGAAACCAAACTGGAGCCAAAGTTATCAGTACTCTGTCAAAAAGTATCGGTTTTCCGAAGCTAGAAACGGACATTAGCCGCTACCGACGACAACATATCGTTGGTAGTTTATTTTATTCCAATTTCAAGGTGAACTACTTTTCCCTTAACTTATATTGTTTTTAATAATGAAAACATGTCTAACGAAGGTTGTTTTCGTGCAGAGTATGTTGTTGAGCAAAGCCTTGAAAATGCAGCAAGATTTTGAAGACAAGAAACACGAAGTTATAATTGAAAATTTAGAAAACAAAATAAAGGAGCAATCAGCTGCTATTGAGAAGAAAAACTTTGAGCTCCAGGCAACTGAAGGTTTATTGGCGGAAGCCGAAGCAAAAATAACAGAACTGAACACGAAGCTTCTCTGCCAAACTGAGCAGTTTGAACAAGAAAAGCAAGAACTTAATGCAAAACTTGAAGCCGAAGCTCAACAAAATTCAGATTTGAAAAAACTATTGGCGGACCTTCAAGAAAAATGTTTGGAATTTAGCAACAAATGCATTCAACAACTAAGAAAAATTTTTCACTCAGTTGGAGCCAGCAGTGAGAAATTCACCCCCTCAGCTGAAGATTTACCGAAGACCTTCGAACATATTGAGGGTGAAATTGACGAGCTCGACGAAGTTATAGCTGGGCACGGTGACTTCTGTGCCTGGGTAGCTTCTCGGGGCACTGCTGCAGCTTTCCTAAAAGCTGGCTGCGACCATGGAAAGATTGTCAATAGGCCCAATTTCACTTTATCACCATCAATCCTAGATAACATCCCTGATCTCGCCCGAAGTATTTCCAATAGATTTATAAAAATGATATGGACAAAAGGCGGGCGAGAAAAGGCTGGAGATGAAGCTCGGAGTCATCTTGAACCAGTAAGAAATCATACCTTGTGCTTACCTCTTCCTTCAAGCTCGATTTTGACTTACAACAACTTAATTCATGTAGGATGACGAAGCCGAAGTCGATGATTAAAAAGAGTGACGCCGAAGCTAAAATCCCTCGAAGATTAAGTAGGAGTAGACTGTAGACAGACTCAGGAAACTTTTGAGATAACTTGTGTAAATGTAACTAAACTTGTCTTTAATGAGTTCTGTTCATACCTTGTATTATGCTCTTACCCTTCTATTAATGTATGTGAAGTGCTTTGTTGTGGACGAAATTATCTTTTTTGAGCCGAAGGCGAAAAAACACCTTCCCTTCTTTTCATACATAGCGAAGCATAGAAAACAACATTTCCCTTTCTTCCGAAGCTCTCCTTTTTGTACGCGAAGAAGCTCTTCTCTTATGCCGAAGCAACCACTTATGCCATGATGATGATTATCCTACATATGCCTGGATGAATGTTTATGAATGCAAATGCTATGATGTAATGTGATGTGCGAATGAATGTCCAAACACATATCCGAAGCCATACCCTCAGCCATTATTTCCTTAGAAACAATCACACATCAGCTCTGCATTCCCTTAGGAACGACTTTGGAGCTTCTTCGCCTTTTACTTTCGGCGTAATCAGCGTTGACTTTTCGCTGTAAGCTCTGCATTCCCTTAGGAACGACTTTGGAGCTTCTTCGCCTTTTACTTTTGGCGGAATCAGCGTTGACTTTTCGCTGTAAGCTCTGCATTCCCTTAGGAACGACTTTGGAGCTTCTTCGCCTTTTACTTTTGGCGGAATCAGCGTTGACTTTTCGCTGTAAGCTCTGCATTCCCTTAGGAACGACTTTGGAGCTTCTTCGCTTTTTACTTTTCGGCACTCAATGGTGCGTTCTCAGCTTTTACATTTACATTCCTTGGGGGATTTTGCTCTTATAGAACTAAAAAAGGAAATTACATATGATGGCCCCATTAAAAACCTTTCTCCCCCTTTAGAAAGGAAAAGGGTGCCATGAAAAAGAAAAGACATAAAAAGTTACATCAAGTTACACATAATATCGCCGAAGCTCATCCGCATTCCAAGATCTAGGAATGTCGTTGCCGTCCATATCCTTCAATCTGTATGAACCGGGTCTTGACGAAGATGCTACTAAGAAAGGTCCCTCCCATTTCAACTGTAACTTGCCCACTGTGTCTGGGTTGGCCACTCTCCGAAGCACCAAATGTCCTGACTCAATTTTCTTTAGCCGAACTTTTCTATCTCGCCATTTGACTGTTTCGGCTTGGTATTTATTGATATTCTCCACAGCTTGAAGCCTGATCCCTTCTAAAGCATCTTTTTCCACAGAATAAGCATCTTCAGAACCTGATTCTGCCGAAGCTACTACTCTTATTGATCCAGTTTTAGCTTCTTCCGGAGTTATTGCTTCGTCACCGAATAATAACTTGAATGGAGTAAAGCCTGTAGACCTTGATGTTGTTGTATTGTGGCTCCACACCACTTTGGTTAACTGATCTGGCCACTTTCCCCTGGGTTGATTGAAGATTAACTTCATTATTCCTGTCATTATAATGCCATTGGCTCTTTCAACGAGCCCATTTGACTCCGGATGCCTGACTGATGCAAAATGGATCTTCGTACCAATTTGATCACAGAAATCTCTGAAAGCTTCGGAGTCGAATTGTGTTCCATTATCTACAGTGATGGCCTTTGGTACCCCGAAACGACAAACAATATTCTGCCAGAAAAACTTTTGGACAGTGGCCGAAGTTATTGTGGCTAAAGGCTTTGCCTCAATCCATTTAGAAAAATATTCCACAGCCACTACAACATATCTTAAGTTCCCTTGGGCCGATGGTAATGGACCTAACAAGTCAAGGCCCCACCTTTGCAATGGCCAGATGGGTTGTATGAGCTGTGTTAAGGACAAAGGTTGTTTTTGATCTCTTGCACATTTCTGACAGCCTTCGCACTTTTGGACTAATTCCGTTGCATCCGAAGCTGCCTTCAGCCAATAAAACCCTTGGCGGAAAACTTTTCCAAGTAACGGCCTAGATCCAATGTGAGATCCACACAGGCCTGCATGTATTTCTTTCATCAACTCTATACCTTCGGTTCTAGATAAACACTTGAGTAGCGGAGCGCAAACTCCATGCTTGTACAACTCCCCTTCTATCATGACATATGGACGAGCTCTTGCCTCTATCCTCCTGTTATAAGCTTCGTCATCTGAAAGGAATTTACCCTGAAGGTAAGAGATGATCTCAGTTCTCCAATCTTCGCTATAAATAGGAGATATATTGAGGACTGCTCTTTCAAGGAGTTCCACTGAAGGTGCCTTTATTGTTTCGAAGAACACATCCGAAGGTAAAGGCAGCCCTGTGCTGCTGACTTAGCTAGCAAATCAGCATGCTCATTTTGTCCTCGAGGGATATTTTTGACAGAAAATCCTTCGAAAGAAGCTTCGACTCTTCGAACCATGTCTAGATATCTTTCAAGCTTCGGATCTTTAGCCTTGCAACTCTTGTCGATATGACCCGAAACAACTTGGGAATCAGTTTTAAGAATGGCCCTTCTGATTCCCATTGCTTTTAGCTTCCGAAGACCCAAAAGCAAGGCTTCGTACTCAGTAATATTGTTTGTACAACTGAAATCGAGTCTTGCCGCATAACAAGTTTTAACTTTGGATGGCGAGACCAACACAGCAGTTGCTCCTGCCCCGAAGGTTCCCCAAGACCCATCGCAAAACACTGTCCAAACTTCGGCATCTTTATTTGTTTCTTCATCCTGAGCCCCTGGCGTCCAGTCAGCAATGAAGTCTGCTAACGTCTGGGACTGGATCGAGGATCTATGCACATAATCAATGCAAAATTCATTGAGCTCTGCAGCCCATTTTCCAATTCGCCCAGTAGCTTCTCTATTTCTCATAATATCCTTCAACGGCTGTGAAGAAGGAACAACAATATTGTATGCTTGAAAGTAGTGCCGAAGCTTCCTGGATGCCATCAAAACAGCATATAACACCTTCTCTAATTCTGTATAGTTTTTCTTTGATATACTAAGAACTTCAGATACAAAATACACTGGGACCTGCTTCTTGACTTGGCCATCAAGCTTCTCTTGGACAAGTGCTGCACTTACCGCTGAGTGCGAAGCTGCCACATATAATAACAAAGGAGCCCCTGGCGTTGGTGGAGTTAATGTTGTTAAATCTATCAGATATCGCTTCAGTTCCTCGAAGGCTTTTTGTTGGCTTGGTCCCCATTGAAAGACTTCGGCTGATTTCAGCACTTCGAAGAATGGTAAATTTCTTTCTGGTGATCTGGATATAAATCTATTAAGAGATGCCAACCTCCCTGTTAATCTTTGGGCCCCCTTTTTTGTAGTTGGTGGCTCCATTCGAAGTATAGCTTCAATTTTACTTGGATTAGCTTCAATTCCCTTTGTTGAAACCAAGCATCCAAGAAATTTCCCCTTCTTTACTCCGAAGACACATTTTTCTGGATTCAACTTTAAGCCAGCTTGTCTGAAACTGGCGAAGGTCTCCTGCAAATCAGCAATATGATTTTCCTGTTTCGTGCTTTTTACAATGATGTCATCAACATAAGTTAGCACATTTCTGCCTATCTGAGACTGGAGAACCTTCGCAGTCATTCTGCTGAAACTTCCTCCAGCGTTTTTGAGCCCCTCAGGCATCCGAAGATAGCAATATGTGCCACTTGGGGTTATGAAGCTAGTCTTCGGCTCATCTTCCTTCTTCATCCAGATTTGGTGATAGCCTGAGTAACAGTCTACCAGACTCATGAGCTCTGAAGAAGCTGCTGCATCAACTAAAGAGTCTATCCTTGGCAATGGAAATTCGTCCTTCGGACAAGCCTTGTTGAGATCTGTAAAATCGATACACATTCGCCACTTGCCATTGGCCTTTTTTACCATAATAGTGTTAGCTAGCCATTCTGGGTACTTTACTTCTCTGATAACTCCTGCACTGAGGAGTCTTTTGACTTCATTACGAGCACCTTCGGCCTTATCATCAGACATTTTCTGAAGCCTCTGCTTTCTGGGTCTGAAGGATGGGTCAACATTGAGCGAGTGTTCAATAACATCCCTATTTACTCCGCAGAGGTCATTGGCTGACCATGCAAAAACATCTTTGTTGTTGAACAGAAACCTTATCAAGGTTTTCTCCTGCTCTTCGGATAATTGAGAGCCCAACAGCACCTTCTGCTCTGCTATGTCCTCACATAAGAGCATGGGCTTCGGCTGATCTGCTGAAGCTGCTTTCTCCCTTCTGAATTTGTACTGTTCACAAGCTTCAGCTCCATCTATGTTATGGATTGCTTTTGAGTCAGTCCAGTTTCCTTCGGCCCTTCTGGCAGCTTCCTGACTTCCATGAATAGCGATGGGTCCTTGATCCGAAGGTATCTTCATGCAAAGATAGGCAGGATGAAGAATTGCTTCGAAAGCATTGAGGGTGCCACGACCAATAATTGCATTGTAAGGGTATTCCATGTCAACAATGTCAAACACAACTTGCTCAGTTCTAGTGTTGTTGATGAACCCGAAGGTCACTGACATGGTGATCTTGCCCAGTGCTACAACCTGTCTTCCTCCGAAGCCACAGAGAGGGTGCGTAGCATCATGAATCTTATCTTCTGGCTCTTGCATTTGCCTGAAGGCCTTAGCAAATATGATATCAGCTGCACTGCCTGTATCAACCAAGACATTGTGGACCAGAAATCCTTTGATAACACAAGAGATAACCATGGCATCGTTGTGTGGGTAATCCTTGAGTTGAAGGTCCTCTTGGGAGAAGGTAATAGGAATGTGAGACCATCTCGACTTGATGAAGGGTCCTTGCACCCCAACATGCTATACCCTTCTCTGTGCTTCCTTCTTCTGCTTCTTGTTGGCTGGCTCTGAACATGAACCGCCTGTTATCGGGAGTAGTAGCTTCGGAGCCGAAGCAGCTCCAGCTTGATCGTTGAACGAAGCCATCAGCTCAAAAAAAAGTGGAAGTGAGTTCACCGAAGGTGGGCGCCAATGTTGGAGACTTGTTCTCAAATGCTCTGCCTTAAGAACAAGGCAACATAAAATGTTAAATGTTAACGTCCTTCGTCCACGAAGCATTATTCCCTTGAGGATAATGAACCTTGGATGAAGGTTAATGAGAATATGATTACGAAGGTTAAGTCTTCGTAATCAAATTTTAATAGATTGTACAAGATAATATAAAATAAAGGGTATCAAAGGTAAATGAATCATAAACGAATCATATTATAATATATTAAATCATTGAATACAGCTTTACCTCTGCCTTGACAAAGATTGGTTCCCGAATGATGCGATTACAATTACTGGAATCCGTGAACAGTAAAGGAATACTGTTCACTATTTATAGACACAGGCAATTATGCCCCTCATAAAAGTTTACAACATTGACTCAGACCTTTATGGACTAAAAGGTCATTCTATCTTTAAGTCGGTTTGTAATACCGAAGCTTCATGAAGAGGAACCTTCGGCCAACTCATACAAACAGCTTCGGCTGAAAACCGCTTATTCCTACAAGACCTTCGGCGACGAAGCATAGTCCCAACACTTCACCAAAATCAAGTTGGGTGCTTTCTTCATGTAAATATGGCAGACTGTAGTAGTCACACAATGCTTCCAAGATGCTCTAGCAATTGATGATAGAAGATTGAGTGATGTTAGCCTTGGAGTTTATAAAAAGGAACCATGTTCAGGAGCTGCCTCCGATGGCACCAGATGTTGGTTGTGATGTGCTCCCTAGAGGCCTTGAAGGTAAGCCTATCCTAAGGAATTATCACTGGCATATGGAACATATCAAGTTACCATTCCTTCTTACTAATTTGTTTGTTATTAATATGCTTGGTTGGCTACACAACTCAGTTAAACTAGATATTCAAGTTTTTGTATTTCTAAAAAAGCATCTTTACGCATGTCTCTTGTACCAACATCAATCTAAAGGTGTTTATTACCAGTAGATGATAAAACTACACAACCATCCTATTCCAGTGAGGAGTTTCACCTTCATGTATAAACCTCTATCTCGCTTTCTGTTGAATTTGGCATGATAGATTCGTCCGAGTGACAAGAAAGTAGAGTACCAAATCCAGAAGCTCACCAATGTCGCTGACAATGTCACTGCTCGAGAGAAATCAGGAAATGCAGAGGCGAAAGGGAAGGATGGGCATTCGGATGAGGAAGACCTCCTGAAGTATAGGCCAAACCCAGATATGATGGACACAAAGCCTGGTCCTGATGGTCAGGTGACGCTTTTCACTTCCTTAATGATTCTATACACTTGTTACATCGCTAAACATATGTCAGATGCTTCCTTTTATGCATTCACAAACACCCTACATGAACATTACTTTGTGAAATGACTACAATAATTAATAACTTGTCTGCACTTGCAATATTGGAACATATCAGTTGGTTTAGCGCAAATATCAATAAATGCAATTCCATTCACATGAAAAGTGATCTATGTGCCGAGAGTGGCATCTATGTGCTTTCAGAGTTGTGCTCCCTGCAGACATAAGAAAAGGTCAAATTATGCATCACATTATTCACAATGTAATTATGACACAGTATTCGTGTTTATGCAAGTTGCAAATGAAACATGCAATATCTGAATATTTGTTCATCACAGGTGATTTAAGAGCCATGACATGTATTGAAGATTGAATTTGATAGAAATAACTGTTGCAAGTCTTTGATTAAAACCAGTACATGTTTATAAGCATCCTGCATAGTTTCACAAAACTGCTATATGAATACTACTGACATAGTTATGGCACAACAACATTTATTATACCTTTCACCGAAAGTGTTTATGCAATGGAATTACTTGGCACGTGATAACCAAAAAGGGAATCCCATTAGCAGTGATTCAAAATGTTTCGTACAGAGTGTCTTGGAATCTCTACCACTTATTAAGGTGGTAAGGGTAGTCTGCCATTTTCTGTTCTGCCTTTTTTCATTTCCTGTTTTGCCCTCATCCCTGGGCTCAAAAAATAAAATCTGCAAGAATTGTGAATCGAACTCAAGACCTGCTGCTAGATTAGAGACAACATATCCACCACATCACGTCTTATTTTGATGTTATAGTAGAAGATATGAGAGTTATTAAAAGTAAGGTATGGCTGATGCCACACTAAGCCATAATGGCTCCTCCGCCGTTGCTGTCCGGCAAACCATCACATTCTGTGACGCGGGACGTCGAGCAACTCCTGACTTGGGGCACTCCGGTCCTATGTGACAAAATCCCCTATTCCCATTCAGCCATTCCTATCGTGCAAGCCATCACACACTCCAGACGTTGGGCCCACATTGCAGACTACGGGCGCCCACGTGACAACCACTATTAGTTTTGCACACACCGGACCCACGTCTGCTCGCGCAAAAAGTTGCCTCAATTTGACACTGGCAGCAGCATTTGACCATGATTGCTTTCTCTGAAGAAGGAAGGCTTATAAGCCGGTAGAAGCTATGTTGGCTAGCCGGTATGGTCATAAAAATGTGCAAGCCGTGACGACGACATAGGTCGCATGGGCTGTGTTTCTTTGGTGTGGCCCAAGTAGCTTCCAGGAGGCCACACGCTTCTTACCCTGACCCAGTTTGGCTTTAGGGTCAGTCTCCCTTGCTTTCTCTACCCAGCGAGCCCTCACCCTCTAGCTCTTCCTGCTAGCGCCGTCTCTGTCCCGTACTCTCCTGTTCATCGTCGATCTCAGCCATCTCAGGAGCACCCGCGCACTCCCAGACGCCCGCGCAAAGGAATCCCCCACGATCTCCCTCCAAACTGCCCACTCCCTCCACGATCTCCCCCTCTAGCTCATGATCCCTCCGCCCGCCCCCACCCCCCGCCTGCCATGCCCACGGGCGCACCAAGCCAACAACCCACACTCGGCCCCGCTACCCCGATCTGTTGCCATAAATCCGCTACCTCCTCCTCGAGGCCTGCTTGATCGCCCCATGCTCGACCGGTCGACCAGACGGAAGGGCAGCCCCGACCGTGACCACAGCGTGATGTGCGACGAGTGAGGGCGGTGGCGGGGTTGCGACCAACGACGGAGAGCCACACAAAGAAGCCCATCGGCGATGTTTTCCTCAAGGTTCGCTCGCTCATTCCTTCCTTCATTGTGCTATTGGTGTGTGATCCTAGCTAGCGCTCTCTTGATTTCATCCTTATCCACGTGAATCCTGGATCACACTGCATGCAGATCGGATTACTGGAAGGCCAGACCAGCTGCTCGCATTCACTGGTGCACGGTGTGGAAGCTGAGAGCTCCGTTCCTATGTCCGGGCCCCACCTCTCTTGGGCCCTTGTGCAGATACGCAGAGGTAGTGTCCCCTAATTTGTTTGTCATGTCCCCTAATTTGTTTGTCAGAGCTACTTGAGGATGTCAATGAGGTATGGCTCCGCTGGTTCATCAGTATTCAGTAATTACAAGGCATTATGAGTTAGCATGCTCCCTCCTGCTAAGCTAGCTAAATGTGGTTATCAGGTCTCAATAAGTATCCATTTTTAAAAGTATAAATTGTTATAGCCATACATGCAAGTCTTTATTTTGGAAATAACCAAAGGTTCTGAACCTGCATTGTGCTAACTCGTCAATCATTCCTGAAATGCGATTCCTTTTTTCATTCAGAGTTCGATTGAACAAATTAAGATGGATTGAGATCTTAGTTGTTAAGGTAGAAGCAAAAGCACCACCACTGAATCCTGTACTTTAAACGGTGATAGCAGCAGCTGTGGTCTTCGATATCTTAGTGTGTTACTTGGTGATAGCAGCAGCTGCGATCTCCAATATTCTAGGGCATGTTTGCCTCCCTCTTCTAAACTTAGAGATCTAAAAGCTTTAGAATGTTTTAGCTTTCTTTTGATGTCCAAATCTCTAATGTAAGGTGGGCTAAAGGTTAAAGCCAACTTTAGACCACCTGATGCATATAAGGAAGAAGGGTCCACATGCACCATTCTCTGTGGCATAGCAAAATTGAGCTCGATGTCCTTGAAGATTGATCGAGATAATATTAGTCAGTACTGAATTTAATTTTAATGACAAGTTTGTAATGGGTAGGATAATAAGGGATATGTTACAGGTTGTTGGTTTCTTGGATGAATATGCTGCTGCATAGGGTTAGGCCTGAAAGGAGAAACAGGATTGGTTTTTGTAGCTCTCCTCCCCTCATCTCTCCATGGGATTGGAATATATATAACTTTGTGAGTTTATATGGAAAGCAATAGATATTGTTTATTTCCTCTCTTCTCTTCTCTTCTCTCCTCTCCTCTCCTCTCTATGACATATTACTGCTTTTAAACTAAGGCGACACTGCTAGAGGCACTATTATATGTCAAGTTCATATATTAAGAATTTGAACTCTAGCCTATTGATGATGATAATTGTTCATTGTCTGAAATTCCTCTATTTGACCTCTATATATGTCTGAAATTCCTAAACAACATTATGTCCATGTTTGTGTGTTAATATTTTTGGTCATTATGTCATGAGTTTGTGTTAATAATCTGAATACTAAAGCATGTGGTAGGCACCATTATGTCTAAAATTCCTATACATATTGCTTATGGTTGTTTGAGGATTACACCTGTCTTGAGTTTTTATATTAATAATCTGAATAGTGAGGTTCGTTGTACCTTGTAACGCCTGAGTTTAGTTGTTGGCTCTGAACTCTGAAAAAATATTTTTTTTACCAAATACAACATCAGATGTAATTTTACTACTGTGATTAAGTTGTATCACATATTCACAATAGTATTATTGTGTTCTTCAAGCAAGTCAATTACAGTGAGCTTTTAGTCATGAATTTACAGTAGTCTATGAAAGATCATTCTTGAATTTTTGCCTTTAAATTGTCTTGTTAAATCTTGTATACTACACTACTAGGTGAGTGCCCGTGCGTCACAGGCCCGAGTTTCTCTTCAACGTTATCCCAGACGGCTCGTGGATATCGTTCTCCATCTTATAACAGTATAACGCACATTTGTATATATAAGTTATCGAGCTATTATATGATCCCGTTGCAACGCACGGGCACTGAGCTAGTAGATGGAAGAATAAAGCAATACAACAACATTGTTGTGCCACTTATGTTAACATATGTTCAGTGATAAACATAGCTCTTGGCGATAGCAAACAAAAATGCCAATCGAGCAAGATATCCTTTAATTCTGGACATAGTCGGAACAGAAAGACTAAAGCTGAAACAGACAACGTAAAGTTTAGGGATGAAAACAGGGAATACGAACGGATAGTAGCTCATCCTATATCCTACCCTAATGTATTTAAAATGGATTCGGGATCGGATACGGATAGTTAGAAACGGGACGGATACGGATATAGGGATCGGATATTTATCCGGGCAGATAAGTGACGGATATGGATATTATTTGATCAGATATCGGATACTTGTCGGATAATGCATTAATTGGTTATCATAAAATATTCTTGTTCGACCACGAAATTGCAAGTAAACTATCAATACTAATAAACATTTAATAGAAGATAATCTCAAGTTCCCACATAAAAATGGTAAAGTGAAGTATTGATTATGTTGAAACTTGGATATTTAGAGTGATTTCACGTGTAACTCACGCAATAAGTGAAAATAAAATAGAAGAAACGTTGAAATCCTATGGACTTTATGGTCCCATTATTTTTGATGACTATATGTGGCCATATGTGGTACCTTCGTATAATTTCATGGATTTCTGAGGTTATTTATACATTATTAATTTATTTCTACATAAAATCATCAAAATATAATTAAAATTCATAAAATACACTAGTTTTGACCCAAAATTGCAAAAAGCTTACCAAAACAAATAAACGTTCTATTCAAATATAACCTCAAGTCCCCACATGAAAATGATAAGTGAAATATTGATTATGTTGAAACTTCGATACATAAAATGATTTCACGTGTAACTCACGCAATAAGTGGGAGTGGAATGGAAGAAACACCAACATATTGTGAATTTTATAGTCCAAATGTTTTTTTGAGAACTATATGTGGATATATATTGTGTCCCCGTAAAAAATCATGAATTTTTAGGCTATTTGGTGTATTATTAATTTCTTGTTGTAGAACATCATCAAAATACAATTAAATTCATAAAAAATTGTAGCGTCAACCGAAAATTGCAAATAAGTTACCAATATTAATAAATAGTTTATAAAAAGATAATCTTAAGTTTCCACATAGAGATAATTTTAAGTCCCTACATGAAAATGATAAAGTCTATTATTTTGATATAAATTTAAACTTTATTTCAATGATTTTGGCCTAAAGATATGTTTAAACAAAAATATGATGTACTACAAAGTTATAGATCTCTTCGAGCTCTACAATTTTCATATAAACTTTATCTTCATCCGATTTTATATGTAAAAATTATAATTTTATAACTATATTATTATGCAGAAAAAGAAAAAAACGGGTACCCGAATTCTGGGTACCCGTATCCGACCCGAATATCCGAGTATTTACCGGGTAGTACTCTCTCCGTATCCGACCCGAATCCGAAGCTGCACTATCCGGGTATTACCTGTATCCGTCCCGAATATAAAAATACTCGAATCCGTATCGAAAAAAAAGGGTATTTGCACTATCCGTATCCGGTACCCGGCGGGTATACCCGACACGTTTTCACCCCTAGTAAAGTTTGCCTACTTCTAGAACATTCTGATAAAATATCACCAATTCATACTCCTGAAGTTAACCCACAGTTACTAAACAGACTCATTTGACTAGCTCTATGGCATACTTTTCAGTGAAAACAGATTAAAATTCTGATGTAGCAGTTATTGGTCCTGATGGTTAGGTGATGCTTTTCACTTCCTTAATGATTCTATACACTTGTTACATCACTAAACAGATGCCAGATGCTTCCTTTTGTGCATTCACAAACACCCTACATGAACATTACTTTGTGAAATGACTACAATAATTAATAACTTGTCTGCACTTGCAATATTGGAACATATCAGTTGGTTTAGCGCAAACATCAATAAGTGCAATTCCATTCACATGAAAAAAATTTCCCGTCTTTCCTGCTACTGCAGCATGTCCTTTGTAATATAGTTGTCATTTCCAATAATGAATCAACATCCCTTCTCATCTCAAGAATTTTAGTCGGACATCCCTATACTGTTGAATTCGATAATGACATCCATTCTTCCTGTCCCTTTAGGAAGTGAGACAACATCGTTCGGAAGGACGTAAGCCTGCTAAGGCCATGTTCGTTTCATCCCCAAACCATGGGGATTGAGGGGGATTGGAAGGGATTGAGGAGGATTTTGACTTATAGGGGATTTATTCCCCCTCAATCCCCATGGTTTGACACAAAACGAACAGGGCCTAAGAGTATCAGCAGGAACGGTACCAATCAAACCAGCACCTGGCACCCTAAGGGCCAATATACACGATCGATCCAGTGAGCATGTCACACCATGCCATGAGCACACTGGGATATTTTGGCTCCAATTCAGCTTGTTGCCATGGTAGACTGCAGAGGCAAAAGCAAGGAGTGCTTGCTTCTCGGAGGCTATATCTGCCATAGCAAACAGAAGTATTGGCAGCAAAAGATGTAGATAGAGCAGTAGAGGGAGAAAGCGTCCATGATTCCGATCACCCATATCTGATATATCTCCAAACCAAAATAACTAAACGAGCATCAGCATCATCAGTTTAATCTCAGAAATGATCAAGATGTCTGCAATGAAAACGGAAAGGTTAGTACTATGAATGTATAATTGTACGCACTTGTTTTAATTGTTTGTTCATTATTTTCAACTTTCAGCTAGCATCATGCTCTTGTATGTGTTGGGGACTTGTTCTCAAATGCTATGAGTTAAGAACAAGGCAACACAAATGTTAATGGTTAAAGACCTTCGTCCTTCGAAGCATTATCCCCTTTAGGATATAATGATCTTCAGACGAAGGTTATGAAGGGCATACCTTCATAATCACAACATATAATAAAAAGGGTAGCCGTAGGGACATATGAAACATGAAAAAGAACGTGAATAATAATATTAAATCATTAAACTCTTCATATTCTCAGTATATAATCATTAACAAACATTAATGATATTGAATTACATTTATATCTTCGGCTTAGCAGAAGGTAAAAATCCAGGAGTGACGTGCGAGTCAGTACAAGTCAGCGTGAACAGTACGAGGTTATTGTTCACCTATTTATAGGCACGGGACGTAGCCCGGTAAAAATTACATTTGTGTCCTCAACACTTACTACTGACTAAGGAGTAATCTGTCGAGGACTGAGTGGTATATTCCCTTTTAGGTCGGTTCCATTCTTCATCACTGCCTTTGCGCTAAGCCGAAGCTTCTTCATCCGTAGCTTCGGCACTGGTTCATCCTTCTCCCATACTACGCCTTTCATATTGTGCACAGCTTCATCTTAAGATCGAAGGTTCATGTGACAACATATTATACTCGAAAAGCATATTAGTCATGTTTTTGAGGACCTTCGGCAGACAAAGGTCCCCAACAGTAGCCCCTCGCAGTATTAATTTGTTGTAACAATGAATTCAGACTGTGATGTGAACGAAGGCCTTAAGCCGAAGGTCCAAAAAACACCTTCCCTTCGCTAGAATAGCGAAAGTCAATGACAAATGGGGCCCGTCAAGTTGCAATGTACTAGGCGTATAAATAGAAACGCACAGCAGGGACATTTGTTACACTATTTCTGATCCTCGCATTATTTGCTCAAACTTTTAATTCTCTTGTAACCAGCTCTTGCTTGATTTTCAAACTTTGTGATAGGCTAAAGTTTTGTAGAAATGTCTGAGGAGAAGAAGGTTTCTGTTGTGATGAAGGTGGTTGAGGAGAAGAAGGTTTCTGATGTGACGAAGGTGGCTGAGGAGAAGAAGGTCGTGGACCCGTTTATTGCTGGGTTTTATGAATCTATGGCAAAAATGAATACATAGAAAATCACCAAGGAGATAATGGCGGATTTATCTGACGATTCTGATGACAGTGATGACTTTGATGTGCAGAGTGGAGACGAAGATTCTGAAGATCGACCCTGGCTACCAAGCCATACTATCTTCGGAAAGTCGACCATTAAACAAAGTCAAGTTGACGCCATGAGAGGAAGGTATTTTCGTGATATGTCTATCAAAGTCAAGTTGACGCCATGAGAGGAAGGTATTTTTGTGATATGTCTATTGTGAGGATTGGAGGAGACAGCACCCCCTGCTCCTGAAGAAAATGAAGTTGTTGTTTACCGAAGCTTTTTGAAGGCAGGCCTTCGGTTCCCATTGAGCAAATTCGTGGTTGAAGTGTTGAAGATATTCTAGATCTTTATCCACCAAATTACTCCCGAAGCTATAATTAGGATGTGGTTGTTTGTTTAGGCTGTGAGAAGCCAAGAGCTGGAACCGAGCGCAAAGTGCTTCTGCAATATGCACGAATTATTGTATGAGACGAAGGCTACTGGGAAAGAACAGTATCACAACAACTTCGATTGTTATGGATTCATTGCTCGTCCCAATGCAAGCTACCATGTTCCAACATTTCGGAAAAGGTGGCCCGGGGCCTAGATGGAGGAATGGTTTTATGTCAAGAATAATCTGATTGAAAGGGAGGATATTAAGGAAATTATCCAACGCCCGATCTGGTCTCGCTTCGGCCTTCGAAGGCCGAGAGTGACGATTGAAAATAATGACGAAGCATGTCAAAAGGCCTTCAGCAATGTTTGTGCTTTTATCAGCACACGGGACTTGATTTAAGAGCACATAGCTTACAGGGTATGGCCACTTGTGGATAGCTGGGAAATGCCGAAGGAGGCTGCTGCTGGGTCCAGCGAAGGTGGATTAGTTCGATTGAAATATACCTTCAGATACAGAGAAAGGTTCGACGAGCCAAATGATGATTGGTTGAAATGCATTGAGTCCACTAGCAACGATTTGCTTGGAGGATATACCAGGGCTGAAGACGATGCTTTGTCCTCAGCCTTCGGGGGTCGAATCAAGAAAAGATTGAACAGAGTTTTCGATGCAATTGGTTTTATATATCCTGATTATTGTTATCCCCTGTGAAAGCAGGGTAAAAAGAGGAAAGCTGTCACTTCAGCCATTCCCACTATGCCGAAGGGCAAGAAAATGAAAGTTTTGACCCACAGGCCCAGATATATTGAAACGGCCACAGTGTCGAAATTTGGTGAGACATCTGCTACCGAGGTGGAACCGGCTGCTCCCACCGCTCGAAGTGCTAAAGAATCGACTGTAGTGCCGAAAATGCCTGTAGTCGAGCCATCTAAAGTCGAAGATGAGACAAGCAAAAAACCAGAACTAGAAAAGGCAACAGACCTTCCAGAAATTCTGAGCCAACCAGTAGCAAAAAACCAGTACCGAAGGTTGCAAAGGCTCCGGCCACTACTCCCAAGAGGAGAAGAATGGCTAGCATACTATGCGCCGTTGTAGAGACGACAAGGGCGCTGACTCTTGCTTCTGTGAGGAAGGTTGCCGAAGCTGCTACAGCATATACGGAAACTGAAGCTGGGCCTTCGGTGCCCGCTGAGACGAAGCTCGCCGCAACCGAGCAGAGTGCCAAAGAAGAATCTCCAAATACTAGCATAGCTCTAGAGAAAAGTGTGGAAAAAGAAGCCAAGACTCATGTTCCCGAAGTATCACCCGAGGGTCTCGGTTATATCCTTCGTCATGCTTCGGGAAAAAGATTGTCCGAAGAAGTTCTTGAAGCCAAACATTATGCCCGGGAACTGAAGTACCCAAAGGGGCTTTAGTGTTTAATGGTACAGACGAAGATGACTTCCTGTACTACCTCCCAGACAACAAAGAATTATCCGTCTGCCGAGAGATGGCCAAAAGTATGGGTTTTCCGAAGCTCGAAGCTGGCCTCTGCGCCATGACGAAGGTTGACCTTGCGGACAGTCTCGCATACAACAGTCTGAAGGTATAGAAGTGAACTTTGTAGTTTATGGATTTGGAAATGAAGCCTTTTGTTCTTACGCTAATCCTTTATTCCTTCTTGCAGGGCTTAATCCTTAGCAACGCCCTGAGAGCGCAAAAGAACGCTGAAAACGAGAGCTGCTCTGTAGCTCTCAGCAACCTTCGATCAGAGGTCATTAGGCTGAGAAATGAAGCCATGGAGAAAGACAAAATCCTACTTTCATTGGTGGATAAAGCAAAAGAAGATGAAGCAAAATTTAATTCTCAAACCGAAGCTTATAAAGCCGAAGTTGAAGATCTTCGTAAAAAACTTATCGAAGCCAATGAAAATTGTGAGCTCACAAAGGCTAGCCAAGAAATCAGTGAATATTGGAGGACTAAACTTGAGAAAAATGTTGAGGAGCTTCACGAATCTAAGGAAAGATGTTTTGAAAAATCCTTGGATTGCGTGAATAAATTGAAAACTAGCTTTTCTAAAGTGGGTGCTTACTCTTCTGAGGAGAATTTTATTCGAGGCGACCCCGAGGGCGTTATTGAGTGGGTAAGCGGGGAAGTCGAAGCTTTCGAGGAGATCCTAAGCGATCGTGGGGATATCTATGCTTTCTCTAGTGCACGGGGAATTGTGGCCATTCTGGAGAAGGCTGGATGCAATCATGTTAAAGCTGCGGCCGAAGCTAAAGTGGCCTTCTCCATAGACGACATAAAAGACACCTCAGCTGAAGCTACTTCGGTGGGCAGAAAATTTTATTCTGGTATCTAGGTGAACGGTGGCCGGGAATTGGCCAATGAAATAATAAAGAAAAACAAAAAAGAAACCCATGAAGCCCGAGAAGAAGCTAGGCGAGCTGAAGAAGCTGCTGAACGCGGAAGGCGCATAGGTATTATTTTTGAGTTTTTAGCTTCGACCCTTAATTTGTGGTTTCGAACTAATAGTTTGCCTATTACAGCTGAACTATCACCGCTACCGGAGCCATACAATCCCTTAGCTGATCCGGTCATGAAGGAAGCATTGGATGTATTGAGTGTTGCTAACTCTATTATCGACGAAGTTGTCGACAAGCTGCTGAACGAAGCGGCAGAAAAAATACTTAGGGAAGATTAGAATTGATTGTAATGATTCTATGTAACATTTGATGTATGGAACAATTAATCAGACGTAAATTATTGTAATATATTTCTTTTCGATGCATGAAATTTTCATACATACCGTTTTTTGAGCCTTCGGCGAAAAAACACCTTCCCTTCTTTTCATGCTTCGTAAAGAAAGGAACCCTCTCTGGGAAGTTCAATAAAAATTATTCTTTTCGAAGTTTGCTTCATACCTCAGCACTTTCTTTTATCAAAATATTGCCGAAGATTTGCTTCATATCCAATCTCTTTGCTGTTGATGCAATATGATGTATGATGTAATGTTGTGCGGAATGATATGATGACATGATGCAAAATGGTGATGATGTCGACCATACACGCGCACGCGCCCACACTAGAACACACAAGACTCTGCATCCCCTTAGGAACGACTTTTGAGTCTTTAAGCTCTGCATTCCCTTAGGAATGACTTTTGAGCTTCTTCGCCTTCTATTTCGGTGGCATTAAGCTCTGCATCCCCTTAGGAACAACTTTTGAGCTTCTTCACCTTCTATTTCAGTGGTATTTGGCTCTACATTCCCTTTGGAATGACTTTTGAGCAGAAAACTTATGCTGCGCTCCCTTAGGAACGACTTTTTGCAACTTCGGAACTTAATTTTTGGCTCTGCATTCCCTTAGGAACGACTTTTGAGCTTCGGAAGTCTGTGAGGAAGGCATATTTTACTCATTGATACAAACCATTACTACAAGAAATCAAAATTTAATCCTTCGTTATTTATTTCTTATACAGAAAATAAAATGACAAAAGATATAAGGTACATTAAGAGTAGGATATTCTTCAGTAGATATGCTTCGATTCTGGCACAGTGCTGTTGACTGTACGAGCTTCGGATTCCTCCTGGTAATCACGCTGCTACTGTGTGCGTGAGTGCCCTTCTGGCTGCTGGCTTCGGGTGTGAGTGGGTGGTAATGGTGGTGGTAATGGGAGCTGGGCCTAGGAAGCTTGAGAATGACTTGCCGAAGCAACAGAAGTCGTAGGTTGTTGATTACCTACGTATTCTGGTACGTAGTGGGAGTAGCTGCTTTGGCTGACTCTGCCGCGCCTCAGCTTCGGCAATCTCCTTTTGCTTCTGAATTGTGACTTGGCATGTTCTTGTAGTGTGACCCTTGTCTTCACCACAGAACAAGCAATAGAGCTTTCTGGGCTGATCCTCGTACCTTCCTCCGAAGCACCTGCCGCCTCTACCCCTTGGGCCTGGTGGCCTGAAAGAGCTTTGTTGTTGCCCTAAAGATTGGGAGCTGTGTTGTGGCCTTTGAGGCTGGCTTCCTCTGTCATCACTTAGGCTGGAGTTATGGATTGATCTGACATGCCTGGGGTGGGTTCTTCCTCTGAAGCCCCTGGTCATTTCAGAAAACATGTAGGCTTCTTCCCTTCTTTGGCGAAAATCATTATCAGCCCGGATGTATTCATCCATCTTCTGAAGGAGCTTCTCCAGGGTCTGAGGGGGTTTCCTGGCAAAATATTGAGCCATAGGTCCTGGCCGAAGCCCTTTGATCATGGCCTCAATGACAATTTCATTGTGGGCGCTTGTGCTCTCAGATGCAAGAACCTTCGGACATATGCCTAGAGGTATTCTTCATGGTCTTGTGTGCACTGGAACAAAGCCTGAGCAGTGACCGGCTTCGTCTGAAACCCTTGGAAACTGGTGATCATCATGTCCTTCAGCTTCTGCCAAGATGTGATTGTTCTTGGCTGGAGAGAAGAGTACCAAGTTTGTGCCACATTTTTTACTGTCATGACGAAGGATTTCGCCATGACTGTAGTGTTGCCCCCATATGAAGATATGGTTGCTTCGTAGCTCATTAGAAACTGCTTGGGGTCTGAGTGCCCATCATACATGTTGAGTTGGGATGGCTTGTATGATGGGGGCCATGGGGTAGCCTGCAGTTCTGCTGACAGAGGAGAAGCATCATCAAAAGCAAAATTTCCATGATGGAAATCATCATACCTTTCATCATCATTGTAAGAATTGTCTTAACGAAGCTCTCTGTGTTGAGGTCTTCGGTCCTGGTCATCTTTAGTGAGATGACGCATTTCCTCAGCGGCCTCATCAATCTTCTTCTGAAGATCGGAAAGTCAAAGCATCTTCTCCTTCTTCCTCTGGACCTGTTGATGAATGGCTTCTAGGTCCCTGATTTCTTGGTCCAACTCCTCCTCTTGATGCGTCGGACTGGTAGCCTTTCTTTTTTTGGTTCCTAGCTTCGCGTAACGTTTCTTTGGTTGACGTCTAGTGGTTGCAGTGCAGCCCCTAGCGCTGAAGTCTTCTTCAGCGGCATGACGAAGGTCACAGCTTGCCGAAGGTGGTCAATGAGTTCACTGGAGGTGGGCACCAATGTTGGGGACTTGTTCTCAAATGCTATGAGTTAAGAACAAGGCAACACAAATGTTAATGGTTAAAGACCTTCGTCCTTCGAAGCATTATCTCCTTTAGGATATAATGATCTTCAGACGAAGGTTATGAAGGGCATACCTTCATAATCACATCATGTAATAAAAAGGGTAGGGACATATGAAACATGAAAAAGAACGTGAATAATAATATCAAATCATTAAACTCTTCATATTCTCATTATATAATCATGAACAAACATTAATGGTATTGAATTACATTTATACCTTCAGCTTAGCAGAAGGTGAAAATCCAGGAGTGATGTGCGAGTCAGTACAAGCCAGCATGAACAGTACGGGGTTACTGTTCACCTATTTATAGGCACGTACGGGACGCAGCTCGGTAAAAATTACATTTGTGTCCTCAACACTTACTACTGGCTAAGGAGTAATCTGTCGAGGACTGAGTGGTATATTCCCTTTTAGGTCGGTTCCATTCTTCATCATTGCCTTTGCGCTAAGTCGAAGCTTCTTCATCCGTAGCTTCGGCACTGGTTCATCCTTCTCCCATACTACGCCTTTCATACTGTGCACAGCTTCATCTTAAGATCGAAGGTTCCTGTGACAACATATTATACTCGGAAAGCATATTAGTCATGTTTTTTAGGACCTTCGGCAGACGAAGGCCCCCAACAGTATGTGTTATCTTTTCCAAGAATCTTGCTTTTCAGAACTAGATTTGTTTAAGTGTCTTCCTACATGTGTTCATTATGTTCAAAGCACCCCTGCCTCCATCGGCGCTGTGTTGGCGACTTCTCATACGGGCCATCTCCGTCGAGCATCAGCCGAGCGGGGGGCAGTCGAGTGGAGCAACCAAGTATGCAGCTAAAGTGAAGATTTGTTTGTATACAGGAAATCAATCCATAATACAGTTCAGGCATTTGTTCAGTTTGTTGTGTTCTACACATATATTTTTTACAAGTGCTTGTAATTCTCTTTCAGATTACTTGATTATGTTGCCATTACAAGTTTTTCTGTAGCTTAGTTTAATTGCCACTTCAAATTGCAGATTTCTTCTGCTGGGATGACTCTAAGTCTTCTTGTAGTTGCTATTGTATTTTACATCAAGGTATGTTCAGGTTCCTTTGTGATAAGATTCTGATGAGAAAATAGTTCTTCTTATGTACTCTTTGCATTACTGCAGTACGTTTCTGAGCATTTTGATATACAATGTTGTTGCAGGGCCCCTTACCTCATTTCACCGAAGATTCTTCTTTCTTACCATGGTTTATTTATTTCAGGATAATATTTCACATGACTCTAACTTGTATGACATCTTAAGTATGGTGTCCTTGGTTGGTGTCGTGGTAAGTCTGTCAATTGCGTTTCAGTAGAACATTTCTTTTTACATGTAGAATCTGTGCAGTAAGTTTCTTCTCAAATACTTTGTTTAGGCTTATGTCATTGCCTTCTCCTTCGGTATGGGTTCCATTCCTTGGATCATAATGTCTGAGGTATAGTACCTTAATGCACAGCAAATATATATCAATACATGCCTCTCTCCCAGTTTTAGGCTTCCACTGAAGAGCACTGTCCAGATCCATAATTCTAGAGCAAGTGCTCTTAAGCATATAGGCTTTAAAGCAATCTTAAGGCTTACTTCAAACTTTGCATTTTTGTAGATCCTCCCAGTTATCATCAAGAGCCTTGCAGGAAGCTTCATGACCCTTGCCAACTGGTTGACATCCTTTAGAATAACAATGACGACAAATTTGCTCATCAGCTGGAGTGCTGGAGGTCTGTATAGATTTGCGCAGCTTATCTTGTGTATAGAGTAGGAGAACCATCAGACCTTACACAGGTTACCCTTGTTTCCAAACTGTACAGGTACATTTACCTCATACATGATTGTGAGTGCCTTCACTCTCGTGTTCATAATTGTTTGGGTGCCAGAGACAAAGGGAAGAACCCTCGAAGAGATACAATGGTTGTTCCACTGAGCACCAGCATCGTCAAAATGTGCAATGGTTCTTCGAGTTTTATCGCTTTAGATAGTAAGAATATGGTTGTTCTTACTCATCTTCAATAGTTCTTCATGTTTTTTGTCGCTTTAGATCGAGAACGTTGGTTAACATAATGTTCTTGGCTATTCTTTCGCAGATCAAATCACTCGATGAATGCCACACATTCTTTCTGTTCATAAAAGGTCTTGTACATGAGATTGCATACACCGTTGTTTTAACTTTACCCCAATAGACTTGTAAATGCTTGCGCAGTAACTCTTATACTACTTTTGCTTCAACATTGTAAGATAGAAGACTGCTGCAAAAATAAAATTTGAACCTTGGGTCCAATATTCCATGTAAACACGAGCATGTTTCTCGATCAATCAAAATCTCAAGCATCGACGGTTTATTTGATGGTTGATTCTGCACAGCCAGTGTTTATGTCATGGGAAGATAGTTGATAGCCCGAGTGGCAATAGAAAACCCTTATATTAAAGTGATAATCGATGATGCTGCGGATAGACCTAAAGAGGTTTGCTTAACTTTTGCTCTGAATTTATTAGTAGGTTGTCTTGGATATAGAGTAAGCAAGTTATGTGTTGTTTATTTTCATGCTAAATGATCTTTCTGGAACTTACTGTGGAAGGAAATAGTGGGTGATGAAAGCAAGGAATTTGGGAGGTACATGCGACAGAGAGAAGAGCAAGAGAAGCAGGAAGCGGGGTTGTTCACTCGGGCTCCTGTAACCAAACGTGATAAGCAGATCGAGAAGCGCATGAGGAGACAACTTCATGGGTATGTTCAGATAGTTTATCTTTAAACTAGTTCTGCCTATCTTGTACCATCGCGCTTCTTGTTTATGAATAGAGTTTATTGACTTTACACTGTGTAAAGTTCCTTTTAGGGCTGACCAACCACAATTGGAGGTACTAATCAAGAAAAATGGCTAGAGTTAAATAATATGTATTCAATGTCAAACTTGTTCCAAAATAGTGCTGATGTGAGATTATATGTCTTTTATAGATCACTTTTGGTTTGTTTTCTGATGGTGGATTTGTTTGTAACTTTATAAGTAAATGCATGATGCCATTGTCATTAGCAATGCGTCACCTTTCTAATTTTTATGTCATGTTAATTGTTTTCTTGCTCTTTCCCTCTTTTAGGCTGAAGAGAAAATGCATCTGCTGCTTGCAAAGAATGCAAAGCGGCTGAAGTACTTGGATCTGAAAGGTGCAGAAGCTCAGAAGATTGACCCGATCCAGAATATGGTCAGGAAGTTGTCAACAAAATTAAGAATATCTGTAAGAGTAATTATTAAGGTCTCCAAAAAGATAAATAGAGTAAGAGACGAAGAATTATGGCCACAAATTAATGCCTTAATCCAAGGGTATGCTCTATCCTTTCAGTCTGAAGTGTTTTGTCAGGTGTTCCATTTTAGTTATCTGTCTACTTCCTTTAAACTGGTTCTGGTTATATGCGTGCGTATCTAATATGTATAAGCATTGTTGCTACTCGTCCTTATCGAGAAGCGCATAAGGAGACAACTTCATGGGTATGTTCAGATAGTTTATCTTTTGTTGCTTATTGTCTGTGTAAATACACAAGGCGCCTTTGATAGCACTTGGTTTCCCCGTTGGGATTTTCAGCTTATCTTAATATCCAACTTACACCACCATCTGATATTTGATCCCGACAACAGGCTAGGAGGCTTAACTGATGGTTTCGACCTTGGGATGAACATGCTGTTGGGAGGAGACAAGGAAGATGATGGCGGTTCAAGCAAGTCGCATGGCAAGAGCGGAAACCGAAAGAAGCACCTGAAGAACAACAAGAAGAGGAAGATGCATTAGTCCTGGACCCACACTGTTGTATCACTTCAACATACTGATACAACCTAGAAGACGGTTCAAGCAATCCACACGGAAAGTTGAAGCCGGAGAAAATACCAAGAAACCAAGTAGAGAAAAAAAAAAGCTTTGGTTCCTATAGGCGTATTATTTCTGAAACAGAAAACTTGATCTGAGCGACTGATCCTGAGCCAATGTAACAGTATGAATTATATGGCTTGAACATGGTAGGTGTACCAAGTTTTGTTCATCGGTAGAGTATCCCAGATGTGATCGGCTTAATAGTATGAATTATATAGAACTATGTGAGCCAATGTAACATTATGAATTATATGCCAAGGAATATATTTTTATTTCCTAAAACACATGATTTAAGACTTAACTGTTAGAGCTCAGTTTGTTTTTAAGTGTCTTAAACATGTTAAATGTTGTGGAATTTTAATACACGCTGTTGAAGATGCTCATAACCCCTCCATATTTTTAGCATACTATTTTAATACACGTTGTTAAAAATAATTATATATCTACATCTATATATATATAAAAAGGAAACTCCCATGCAACCGCTCATCCCACCAAAACTCCCGCATGCGCGCACACGAGCGGGGCAAGCCCAGCCACACGCTCGTGCATTGGCCAGGGCCCCACCTATCAGCTGTCCAGGCTGTGTAGTGTGTGTGGGTCCCGCGTGTCAGTGAGCTCTTCTCATGTAACCGTCTCCCTACCCTGTTCTCCGAGACGCGCGCAGCACTAAAAATAGAATCAGCCGCCGCCCACGTCCGCTCGGCCCTACTCCGCTCTTTTCTCCCTCGCAAACGTTATAGCAACCACTGCCCTCGCCGTGCTCACGGCCGTGGACGTCATTGCGCCGCACCTCTCCACGCAGAGCAGCACCGTAGCCACGCCGCACTCGCCGCAACCGTCATTGTCGTGTCTTCAACCTCCGCTCGCTGTCCAAGGTCGCCTGCCCCCTCGCCTCCCCACCGACGCCGTTGAGCCCTCCATCTCCGGCGATCTCTTCGTTTTAGTGAGTTCGCTCCCTTCTCTTCTTCTTTGTTTCCATTTTTCCCGGCATCGCGTTGTCTACCCGTGCTCCCGCGTCCCGCCTCATGTCGCGCTGTTGCCGGCTGGGTTCGTCCTCGCGCTACCCCTACGCAGCCCACACCTGCCCTGCTCAGTGAACGTGGAGCGCGCTCGGCCCCGCCCCAGTCGACCTCGGACCTCCGCGCCGTTGCCGGCTGGGTTATTTTAAGAAGTAGTAGAGAAATTATAAAAGAATGCCACAAGTCACAGATTGGGACATGATGTTCGTCATTGTATTTCCTGCATATCTCTGATTTTGGCCTTGATTGACCTTTCAAAGCGAAATGATTCCCAAACTGGATTTGCTAAAATAAGCTTGGATAATACTTCTCAATCCGTTCTAATGTGTGATTTTTAATTGCATCTTGTCGAGACTTTTAAAAGAAAGATATATCAAGCAAACAGTGTCAATCAAAAATAAAAAAATATAGTTGTCAATTTTTAAGGGAGTCGGGACTTCATTAAAATCAGGATTTCCAAGAATAACGATCAACACTAAATTTGTTCAGAGCTGCAAGAAAGCTACCAAGAACTGCATCGGTGTATAAAATACTGTAGAGATATTTTATCGAGTAGAGATCTAACTCTCTTTTAAACAGACAGTTACTGAACAGGATCATCATGTTTCTGTTCTTCGACTAGGTTGTTCCTCCTAGGCCTGAAGAAATACGGCAAGGGGGACTGGAGGATATATCAAGCAACTTCGTCCAGACCAGGACGCCTACTCAGGTGGTCAGCCACGCGCAGAAGTACTTCATCAGGCTCAACTCCGCCGAAGTACTTCATCTACCTAAGTTTTTGCAAGACAATACAACAACACAGCAGTGCAGGCGTTTTGGGCTGAATTTTTGGTGTGGCTCATACTCCAGCTAGGTTTGGGGCGGCCCATAGTCGCGCGACAGCAGCAGTCCAGCTAGGTTTGGGGCGGCCCATATTCGTGCGATAGCAGCAGTCTTCTTCTTCGGCAACCTCCGTTCGCACGACGTCGCGCCCAACCGCTCGGTCAGCTCCACTCCCGCAGTCTCCCTCTCCATGACCTCCACTTCTTTGACTTCAATGCGTTGGATGATGGAGATATATGGTGCCGCGTCCGAGTCAGTTCCCCTCTCGCTCCCTTCCTGCACTTTGTCGAGGTCCGCAAGCTCCCCTTCCCCCTTCGTCCTTCCTGCATTGGGAGCCAGAGGACCTCGCCTACTCCCTCCCTCCATCGGCGCGACGGCTGTCTCGGCCGAGCCTGAGTCGAGCAGAGCAAGTAGTATCCAGAAGAACTCGCCGTCCACAACCTCTCCTCCTCGTTACCACAGATGGGCTGCCAGACGCGCTGCAGGTGGGACTCAAATGCAAGGATTCAGACGCAAGGACTCAGACACACTGCCAGGTCTGTTCTATTCCTACCCCCAATTTTCATACTTTTAGTGCTACAGGTTTGTTCTGTTGTATTCATCTCAAGCAGTTCATGCTCATGTTCACCCAATCTTGCCTGGAGAATAAACAAAAGAAAGTTTTCATTGAAATTTTTTTGCAAGACAATACAACAACACAGCGTGACATTTCTGCACATAAAAGCAACCTTTGAAAGAGAAGCCACAAAAAACTTTATGTTACAAGAAAGATGAGTAATGCACCTCTAGCTCCTCCAGATCAATATTCGGTTCAAGTGCAGGTCGAACCGAAGATCTTAAACCTGCCATGTTGATCTGATCACTAAAAAATTTTAGTTTGCGTGACATTTCTGCACATTGCCTTTAAAAAGTTAGTGAGACCAGAGATTTTTAAATATCAGCAACAGCCCAAACAATAAGTTTTAGTACTAGCCACTTCATCATCATATATTGTTTATGTATTGTGCTATTTTTAAAGGATGTGAAGTCTGGTTCTAATTTCCTATCATCTACCATACTGTACTCAGTGCTATGAGCATATTTTAACTGGTAACTTGATTGACAATCCAGTATTCATGATATCAAATAGCATAATGCAATGAATAGATTAACCCCTTTCCCCAAAAAAATACACTGCATATGCGTTTACCAAAATTCTTGCTTCCCAGCTGCTTCCAATAACTTTGGGATACAAACATAGTTAAAAGTATTAACCTTAACCATTTGATAGAATGACTCGTTTGATTTTGCGTGTTTTCTGTAATAATTTTATGAGAGAAGAGAAAGATTCACTATTCATAGTGTGAAAGTGAAATACCTAACATGTAATGCTTGTACCAGAGAACTGTACTATGCAATTAATGTATTTCAACAATTATGGGAGGGGGCACAAACTTGGCTGATGATGCCAAATTGTTCAGAAGAAGAAACACTACCAGGAACAAAGTTATTACTAATATTTCTGTTGAACCTTTTGTGTGTTCCATTTACATTGCAGCAAATGAAAAGAAAAATCCCAAAAATGTTTATCAATGTGTAGTTTCCTTGAAGTGATACATCTTATCAAAACTTTAAAAAAACTAATCATCTTGCTCCACATTGGATAGTCGTAGCAACATAAGGAGTATTATCTGGGTATTACATAACTGTAACACCAAGTAAAGATATTGTTTAACAAAAAATAGAAGAGATAAGTGAAGAATAAAACAAAATTATGCAATTAATAACAAACCAATTTTACAATCCAGATATTTATTGTATATGGAGTTGACGGTCATCTGTTAAAGATTTGGAAGTTGTCCTTTGTTTGTTGCTTTGACTTGTATCTTGTTATCTCTACACTTGATTAATTGCGGAATTTTGGCTTTGTATAAAATATGCAGTTCGTTACAACAAAAGCTGCTATGTTGTTAAGTAGTTGCAGATTTTACCTGTGTCTGACAATTGTTTCTCTTTTAGTTTGCCGACACAATGATATTTTATCTGTTTATCTTCATTTTTCACTTTTTGTGCTTTTAGGCTCTCCCATTCTTGGATCCACTGAAGCATTTAGAGGTCTCTTTCTAGAACAACTTTTGGTCTTCCCCTCAGTGAGGTCAGTCATCCTCTATAAATTTTACTTCTATCTTATTGTATGGTTTATTAATCCGTCGTCATTGCTAGAACAACTTTTGGTCTTCCCCTCAGTGAGATCAGTCATCCTCTATAAATTTTACTTCTATCTTATTGTATGGTTTATTAATCCGTCAACATTGAATATTTGAATGTCTTCTTCTACTATCAAATGTTTAACATGTCTTGTTATGTCATGATTCATTATCAAATTGTAATTTGACATAATCTTAGTGGTTGTTCATTATTTATCACTAATCAGTAAATGGTTGATAATTAAGGACATTAAATAAAATACTAGACTTGTGTGTATTTGGGGTAATCTTTGGGCTGTATAAAGTTTATAGCATGCTTCTGGTATATAGAGGTCGATGCTAATTCTTAGATAAAAAATGATAGTTGGGAGGTTTAGCTGGTAACAACCTATAAAGTTTATAGCATGTTTCAGAAGTTCGACATCTTCTTTACTTGGTTGCACTGACTAGCAGTGGTCATTTTCTTCACTAAGTAGCATTGCTCGCCACTGGCCATGTTCTTCACTGGGTTGTTCAGCCACTGACCAGTACTTCATTCCCACCCGTCCTTCAACTGCACCACTCCACCTTCATCTCTTTAGAGCCAAGCTGTAATTCAAAACCAATACGAATGAAACCATTTTCATGTCTCATAATGCACATGTAATGTACACTCTGCAAAACGAAGTAAATGTGCTACAAATGTAAACTGCATACTGAACCAAGCCTCCAATAAGCAAACTGAAGCAACAAAGAGCATCGGGCGGCAGGGAGGACTTCGGTCGAGAGGAGGACTCAGGCGGCGAGGATGACTCTGGCTGAGATGAAGGATCAGGCGGCAGGGATCGTTCGGAGGCTGGATCTTCTGCGGCAGACTGGATTCGCCACTCGCGTCTGCGCCCGCTGCTTGACTCTGCGTTGCGCGCTGTCGTTGGCAACTTTCGTATCTTTCCCTGATTCGGCGGTTTCCTGACCCCTCATCTACTACTGCGTGAGTAACAGGAGTAAGTAGCATCTCCTTTTAGACAACATTAAACTAAATTATGCAAGTAAAAAATATTTTGAGGGGCTCTGTCCATCCGATTCAATGAAGTTGTGTGAATACCAGTACCGAGAAAACATTAAAAACATTTATTTGATGGGTTCCACGCATTCAATTCAACTAAATCGTGTAATTGAATACATTTATCTGAGAAGCTTCGTCCTTATTTTACATTTGTTTGTTGTAAAATACTTAAGTTAATGCTTTATATTAAATTGTTTGTTGTCAACTAAAATGTGCGTGTATACACACATATATGGATTTGTACACATAGTTCTATATAAAATCTGCCATACCTTAATTTTTGTGCGTCCTCCACCACATGCTCATTGGAATATATTTCCTTCTATCTCAATCATGCCACTGGATCAATATATTTAGATATATTTTATTTGCAATACATGTAGAACTGTTTCACCTTGATGGATTCTTTAGACGAGACAAATGAAGTATCCGATGATAATAGCCAATTGGACAAACATTCAACAGTTGATAACGAATCACCTCTCGATGGAAAAATAGATGAGCATACCAGACTTCCTATACATCCCATTGAAGAAAATATATCTGGAACAAAGATAAATTATCTAGCGCCAATAGATGAATGCAAATTTGCATTGCATCATAATAAACCAAAAAAGGACATGACAACTGTAATTGTTCAAGAAGGTATTATAATCATGTTTTAGTTACCTCTACTATTACTATTTGATCAGTTTGTATGTTTTAAATAAACTAATTAACTTTGACCATTATATGTATGACTGGTTTTTAGATTATATGTGTAATCAAGGAGATATGGCTCTTATCGAATCAATCAAAAACATTCCTTATGCGACAATGGATGTTGAACTTGTATGCGTTGGCTCTTAAGTAATTTCCAGGAAATTTATGGAATGTCTATTTCAATCGGATTCTTATTTGGGGGATGAGGTAATATATTTTTTGGTACATGTGCACACACAAATTTATGTATTTTAACTAAATATAGTTTTTGTACATGTATTTGCAGATCATAAATTCTTACATATACTTACAGATAGCACAAGAACATATGAAGCACCGTCCTGGTGGTACAGTCCACATAGAGATTACATTTGTCAGTGATTTTTTTTAAACGAGATGCTAGTGATGATCGAGAATTTGATGATATATACTGTGAAACTAGCGAAAGATCTCAAGTTGAGTGAAGGGTATTATTATATCTTCAACATGATATGGTAACAAAATAATTTACTATATATATATATGAGTTTAGTTATAAAATCATCGTATGATACTTATGAAACATAATAATATATATTTTGCAGGTGTTCATACCTATAAACATTCGTGAACTTCACTGGTATCTTGTTGTGCTTAACGCCAAAAGACGAGAGATACAAATACTCGATTCACTGTGTTCTTCATTGGGTCATAAAGATCTCGATTGTGTTGTGAGTAAATGAAACTCATTACTAATTTTGTTTGTGGTTATGAGTAATTTGTTGATGTGATTTACTAATTTTGTTTGTAGCTAAAGGGTTTGCAAAAGCAAATAGATGGTGTGTCGCATTACATGAAACTTAAAGACCATAATTGGCCAGACCTTCAAGTTGCCTATTGGCCTTGAAAACTTATAGAGTTTAAAGATGCCAAGCAGACAGATAGGTATATAATTGATCTTTCTAAAACTATTTCATTTAAATTGGAAACATATTTGATTTGATTTTTTTATTGTAGTTCTTTGTGTGGACTTTTCCTACTTAATTATATGGAGTACTGGACAGGTAGAGATGGCAACGGGGCCCCGTTACCCGTTACCCGGCGGGTAATTACTCCATTAGGGGACGGGTTTGGTTGCAAATTTGTACCCACGGGTCTTATAATGGTAGAAAAAGAAGACCCAACGGGTAGAGCGGGTTCGGGTATGTACTCGTTAAACCCATACCCGTATACCCGTGGGTATAAAATACCCGTAATTTTAGCCTACCTAGCGTCCTAGCCCATTAATTTGCCTAACCGCCTAGGTGGCTGGGAGCCTGGGTCCAAGCGTCCGGTGTGGGAATCCAAGCGTCGAAGGCGAAGCACCAAGCGTCCAACACAACTACACGAAGCCACCTCTATCAGTCCACCATGCCACCTTCGCCAAAGCCCAGAGGCCTGATTCCCGAACATGGCGACACACTCGAGCTCCATCGATGATAGCAACCGGTAACTTTTTTTCCATTTTTTTCTCCATTCTGGTTCTAGAATCCTCTACAGCCTTACTGAACTTCCATTGCAAAGGGACTTCGACGACTCTGACCGAAGAGCTTGAAAGCTAATCCATCGAGATTCAAATAGAAGCCATCTTTCAGCAAGTGGACATTTCAGTTTTTGATGCATGTATATACCGTGAAACATGTAAACTAAACATGCATTTTTATTGTATTAGTATTGTAGATTTCGGTGTGCTGAAAGAATGCACTAACATATATTATTATTGGTTCAACAATGACTATCTCTAAAAATATATATTAAAATCGAATACTATTCGTATCTGTTATGTTTGTGCATTTTTCTTATAAGGTATGGGTACCCATCGGGTATAGAATACCCACACGGGTACGGGTATGGGTGTGCATTTGTACCCGTGTACGGGTATGGATATTGGACTGGGGAGTTTTTATTCTGACGGGGCCGGGTCTGGAGTCGCAAAACCCGGCGGGTCTTCACCCGTTGCCATCTCTATGGACAGGAGTCGAACTATCAGACAATTTTACACAGGTATATCAAAAAAGCTATCATATACATATCTACAGTGATATGATAAATAACACCATATATTTTCTTACTTTTCAGGTCGATATAAAAAACCTTAGGCCAAAATTGGTCGCTATTTTATTGTCTTCAGATTTGAACAAGAGAAAGGGATGTCCGTTATATAAAATAAGACAAATAAAAGTACAGAAGACAATGAGACTGACTCTAGTGGTGTTGAGATTTTAGAACCCTCCCCAAATCCTAACAAGAGGAAACGAAGCCCTCCGATTAGCCCCGAAGATGATCCTATATCATTATATTTTGAAGAAATATGTGCCAAAGAAGAGAATGATGCCATCCCTACTCCAACCTCTATTAATGAGTGTGGTAAGGACTCTTTAATTAGTGGTCTTTCCACGAAGGATATGCCAGTAAGAAAAGCAGATATGATAGGAGTTTCTATGCGATTATATCATGATAATTTAAGATGCCACAATTTTAGAGTAAGTTCCTCATATTTTATTTATTTATATATATTTAATAATCATGTTATGTGTATTGCTCAGATATAATTGAATATTTGTTATATAACGTTGCTATACAGGGCTAAATGAGTCCGAAGATTCAAACCATACCAGATAGATTTGACTGTCAAGACACTACAGGAATTGTCAAATGTGAATAAAGATATGCCTATAGATTGTTTTAACATGGTTGTTCGGATTCTTGCCCATAATGAACCAAATAGGTTGTCTCTCGCAAAACGAAAGATTACAAAACACTATATGGACCTATGTTTCTGTGTAAGTTTGTTATTTAAAAATATTGTTATAACATGTATGATATTATCTTATTTATTATATTATTATGTTTTCTCTAGAAAATGTGTGGTTTTGACAATGAATCGAAGTCATATAAGGATCCTAGCGCGATAGAGTTGACAGAAACATTAAAAATTAGCCTCAAATAATTATTATATCACACTTTGCAAATTTGTAAGTCAGAATTCCTTTGATATCTATATAGTTAAATAAATTGTGCAAACATATAATTCTAATATCTCATGGTTTGCAGGTTCTTATGCCATGGAGATACTCTACAGGCTATGTACTTTTCATCATTAATCATGCAAACAAATCTGTGTCTGTGTTTAATTTCACACCTACTCCAGAATGGTGCAAAGATATACCACTAAAAAAATTTGGGAAGTTATTCTTCTTATTTCGAAGAAATATAAGACTGCATACGGTGTCAAACGTATTGGATGGTCACATGACATTTATATGTGGCGACATTCAATTCGACCTGATGCTCCAATCGACTTAAAAGGGTAATTACTTAAAATTATTATGTCATATATATATAGAGATGTTATGTTTATAATTTCATAATATAACAAGGTTGGTAACTTTTTCAGTGTTAATACAGGTCATTTTGCTCTGCACATTATTGAGTGGTGGGAAAGTGGTTTAAAAGTGCAATTTAGTATGGTGAGAATAATATCATATATGTAATTTGTAGTTAATGAATGATAATATTACTTATAACATTTTTTGCAGGATGGTGCGACTCTGCGTAGGAATTTACTTATTGATATGTTGACATAAGAGGGGAACACATATCGATTTAACATTCCTGTAAATATACGAGAGTACCTTGATCGTATTATGGAAAAAGATTCAATAAAATAGATAGTTATGCTTATGTTTATTTTATATTTTTTGATTTTGAATTTTTGCCATTAAATCTTCTTGTTAAATTTTATATAATACACTATTAGGTGAGCGCCCGTGCGTTGCAGTCCTGAGTTTCTCTTTGATGTCATTTCGGACGGCTCGTCGATGTTGTCATCCATTTCATAATCGTATAACACATATTCGTATATATAAGTTATCGATATATTATATGTTCCAGATGCAATGCACGGGCATTGACCTATCTTATATAATACACTACTAGGTGAGTGCCCGCGCATCACAGGCCCAAATTTCTCTTCGATGTCATCCCGGACAGCTCGCGGATGTCATCCTCTATCTCATAACTGCATAACACATTTGTATATATCTATACTACTATATTAAGGCTGCAAGGGGTAGCCTGCCTTCTCTCGTCTAACCTCATCCTGACTTTCTGAAGCGCGCTATGCTGCATTTCAAGGTAAATTGAGAAGTTTGCTTCTTGTTTGTCTTTCGTCTTGTATCCTAAGTCTGATTCATCGAATGGATCGTTGCAGGCTGAGTAATCTATGTTTACTCTCACTTGAATTAGTGTTTAGATGTTCACAGTTCATAGCATGATATATAATCAGACATGCAACTTGCAGATATAATGGTTGATCACTTCAGTATACATGTAATAGTTGTAATGTTTTTACACTTAAAATAGGTCTAGATGTGAAGAAGGTCGATAAATGCATGGGAGACCCAAATGCTGATTCTGACAACCTGTTACTTAAAATGGAACAAGATGCTCAGGTGAAGTGACCTAGCATATTATGTAGTTTGTCGTGGAGCTTTTATTAGTAAAATAAAGCACACATATTTATTTTTTAAAGTATACCAGTCACTGCAGACTATTTCATTGACCTTTTATCGTCCTTCATTATCTATGAGTTAATTTGTGCTGTTATATTGTATAGATTAGGAAAGGTTCAAGAGGAGATGCTACTATATTGCCTACACTTGTTGTGAACAACCAACAATATCGAGGTAAATATTCTGTAGGTACACAAACTTACATCCACTCTATATGACTTTAACCTGCAAAAGGAATACAGGGAAGCTTGAGAGGAAAGCTGTCCTCAAAGCTATTTGTGCTGGTTTTGAGGAAACTACTGAACCAAATGTTTTCCTGAGTGATGGTAAGCACATATAAACTATTTAACACCTAATGCACAGTAAGCAGCTAGCTAATCAAAATTGATCCTTCGTTGCAGTGCACAAAGCAGAAAAGATATCAACGTGATCTACCACTCATCAAGCTTGAATAGGATGAGCACGTCACTGAATAAAATGTACTGAGTTCCTTGAGCTTGGCTCTGGATCAGCTCTCTTCACTGCAAGATAGTGATGGGCACTAGCCTGGTGATTTCAGCGGGATCATGTGCCATCATGCCTGGTTTAGTGAACAAGTAAGCTTATCCTGATTTTGGGTACATTGTTACTTTTATGTCCCAAAGACTGTTCAGAAACTAATGTTGTTGTTTTCTTTATCATCTAGAAAACAAAGCCACATTCAACAATATAGTGTTTGTAGACTTAGACTGTCTGCAGTAGAGTATGAAAAATAAGGGACGTAGAACTGTAGATGACATTGTTTGCAGAGAAAAGGTTGAAATAGGGGATGAGATAGCCTTAGAGGACTTGAACTCAAGGCTTTTTTAAAAGATACCAAATCTTTATCATGCAACAACAACGCTAACTCATAGATTTGTACTTATGTTAACATTCTACTTATTAGGTATATCAATACTTAACTTTTGAGTCTCATAGGTTTGTACTAGACAAACATTGTGAAGAGCAGGTCGCGCAAATGAAGTATTTTAGCCATGTGAGGAATGTGTACTTCTACAAGTTCGAATACTTTGACACCTTATATGAACACACTCTTCCTTCAAATATTTTTCTTTCATCACAGCTGCTCATGTGAATCATGTGTGTTTCCCCTTGCTCATGGGTTTATTTTGGTGTATACTAAATGGTAGGTGCTGAGCACCTTATGAAGGTGGAGAAGGTGTTGTTCCAAGGGAAACCAGACTACCAAAATGGTATGATTTTTTAGGTAATCGATTTATTACCCATTTTTTGACGCCCAAGCCCACCTGTAATTCATCAACATGGATTGATTCTGTGCTTCTCTGTTTTGCTGTATCACTTATGAAGTTTAAATAAACATTGAGTCCATGTTCTTGCACACTATTTTTGTAATGTTCAACCAAAAAATCTGCTTCATATATGTTCATCAAGACATAAGTTAATAGGTTACATTTAGTTTTTTCGGTTGGTAATGTTCACAACAACAAAAGGACGTATTCAGTTTTTCAGTCCTTTTCTGTTCAGTTCTTAACCACTTGTAGTTGCCTATTTGGTAATGTTTAAGTTCCCATGACTGATCTGGCAGTGCAGTTAAATTTATGGGTTCTTTTAGAGCCATGGATCAAATTTGTTGGCTTTGAAGGACAAGATCAGATTATTGACTGATAACATGGCTTTGAATTTGGATGCTAGCCTGCATGATCTTCATCCAGCCTCTTGGTTTGTTCTATGTTCCTTTTATTTGGTGATATTATAATTTAACATGTACTTATATCTGGATTTGCAAAACTTTGTGGGGTGACTTGTGTTGAAAACAGATCTCTCTCTCTCTCTCTTCAAATCCAGGTACTATGTTGCATGGTATCTCATTCCCTTGGCCATTGGATTCATCAGAGCAGCTCAACGCTAACTGTAATTAGCAGCCCATGACGTAGTCAAGGAAAAAATTAACTGAACTCGTCTGCTTATAATTTTAACTCTATTAGTAGAGTAGATACCGTTATCAGGTGCCTTTAAAAAGATGTGGGACATTTGTCTTCTTAAACTATTGGTCTACTTATACCTCTTTTTGGCATTGCAGTCATCAGTTCTACACTCACAGCCGAAATCTACAGTGGGAACTCCTGCATACATTGCTCCTGAGGTTCTTCTGAAGAAGGAATACAATGGAAAGGTATCATGCGTATTGTGATTGATTATTCTGCATACTGTTTCTATTCGTGCACATGTTATTGTTCTCCACTTGAACAACATGTTCGTGTGGCAAAGCATTTTTACACACGCATGGTTTGTAGCCATGTATATGTATAGCAGGGAACTATGTTGGCAGGTTGGAACGCTATGTCAGTCACTAACTCTTCGTTACTGAAAACAAGGTCGTTGATGTGTGGTCATGTGGAGTAACGCTGTTGGGGACTTGTTCTCAAAAGCTATGAATTAAGAACAAGGCAACACAAAATTTTAATGGTTAGAGTCCTTCGTCCTTCGAAGCATTATATCCATTAGGATATAATGATCTTCAGACGAAGGTCATGAAGGACATACCTTCATCATCGTAGTATATATAAATGAAAGGAAGAAGAAGCATATGAAACATAAAAATGATACAGATAATCATATGATATCATTAATATATATTTTCTATATCATTATGAATGAGCATGAACAATATTGAATTACATTTGTACCTTCGGCATTACAGAAGGCAAAAGTCCAAGCGTGACGCACGAATGAACATAAGCTAGCGTGAACAGTACTGGGGTACTGTTCATCTATTTATAGGCACAGGGCGCAGCCTGTGAGAAATTGCATTCATGCCCTTTACAAACGCTTACGATCATAATACAAGCTATTACGGGTCGATTAGTCATTTCATCTTTAAGTCGGTTCACTCCTTCGTCTTGGGACATGTGACTATGTCGAAGCTTTATAAATGATAGCTTCGGCACTGCTTTTTGAGAGGATCTGCCGAAGGTGTTTCTTCTTACAGGATCTTCGGCGACGAAGCATACCCCCAACAATAGCCCCTTCACGGTGCTAGATCGTTTGTCGTAACGAGCTTGATCCGTGAAAAAGTCTCCTAGACTTCGGGGAGCCGAAGATCCGAAAAACACCTTCTCTGAGCTCGTTGCCGAGAAACGATCACAAAATTTCGAGCGCAAGGTGGTCCCACCATGCAGCGGGTAAACGCGTCCTGGCGATTCACCTTCTCAGGTTCTGTGGCCCACCACTCAGTGAGCGCGGGCGACTGTTCGTCCGGTGCGGAAGACTTGACTGTTCACCTCCTCACCTGCGACACTATATAAACAGATGGGTAGGTGTGAAGTTACTACAGCATTCATTGCTATTGCCCTGTTTTGCTACCAAAAATTTGATCATAGCCGAAGCTTATTCATCGCACTCAATCGAAGCACCACTGTTGACTTTGCTTCGTCACAAGAGAAAGAGCTTCGGAAAAATTAAAAAAGTCAGCAATTTCATCAAAAATTGTGGAAAATTCATCATCACATGGCAAGAGTTCGCTCTACAGCTAGGGTTATACGTGACGGAGAGGAAGCCGAAGCTGCTGAAACCGCTCCGATTTCTGAAGTGATGAAACGGTCAGGGTTGGCAGTGCCGGAAAAAGCTTCTGAAGGTACCCCTGCCGCCGAAGCTGAGCAGATTGATGTTGAAGAAGGTGAAACTGAAGATGAGTACAACGCCATGCCATCTAAACCTAGCCACCTGGAGTTTGGAAAGTCTACTATTACCGAAGGTGATATGCCTAAGTTGATGAAGCTCGGTTATATCAGTGAAGCCAAGAGGAAGCTAGTTCGTTTTGGTGGAGAGGAAATTACTCCGAAGCCAGAAAAGGATGAAGTGGTAGTCTTTAAAAGCTTCTTTAAAGCAGGATTAAGATTTCCTTTGCATGAGATGATTGCGGATGTGTTGGAGAAGTTTGGGATTTATCTTCATCAGCTAACTCCTAATGCCATTGTTAGGCTTAGCGTTTATATTTGGGCTCTCCGAAGCCAGGGGGTGGAACCGCTTGCCGAAGGTTTCTGCCGGGCACATGAACTTCATTATCAGACAAAAGCTAGAGAGGATGGGCTACACGAGAATTTTGGCTGCTACAATTTTGCTTATCGCAAAGATGCGAAGTCTCCAGTTATTAGCTATCGCACCAAATGGCCCACCGGCTGGAATACCGAGTGGTTTTATGTTAAGGTTGACGAGAAGAAGGAAAAGTTGGTTCAGAGCCCATTGGAGTTAGTCTTTGGAGAGACTAGGCCACAATGCAACATGTTGCCGGAATCACCATGCCAAATTGCCTTGGGCGAATTTCGAGTTGTTTCAGAGCACATTGGCACCAGGGATTTGGTGCAAGAATTCTTAGCTTTTAGAGTATTCCCGACTTTGAAAGAATGGGACATGCCGAAGCTCAAAGGGGGAAAGAAAAAGAAGGAACTTGTTCGGCTGCCTTATTATTATAAATTCAAGAAACACTTCAAAGAACCTTGCCAAGAGTGGTTAGACACGATTGAAGTTATGTGCAACGAGATCCTTGGCAACTATTCTAAAAAAGAAGATCAAATAATGACTGCAGTCTTCGGGACTCGACCGAAGCGAAGGTTGAACCGGGTCTTGGATGCGCTGAATTTTGAGTATCCTGACTATGAGCGATTGGACAGAGGGGCCGAAGGGCAAAAAAAGAAAAAGAGTTGTTAGTGTTCTGAATAAAGAAGCTACTAAATTGGTGAAGAAAGATGAAGAAATTTTGAAGAAAAGAAAGTTGAGCCCTGAGCCAAAGATGGCTGCTCCGAAGAAAAGAAAGGCTGCTGCTTTGAAACCAAAAACGACTTATGTAGAGGAAGAGGCTCCTTCAATGCCTTCTGCTGCTGTCGTTGAAGAAATTTTAAAGGTAATAACTGAATCTTTGCCTGTCAAGCTAAGTCCACTAGAGCCACATCTGACGAAGCTTTTTCAGAAGGAAAAGGAGCCTTCGGCAGCGAAGAAGCCTGCTGAGCCGAAGAAACGAAGAATCATTCATGTAGTTGAAGTTATCTAACAGACACCGCCGGTGGCCTCGGCATCAAAGACACCAGCCGTGGAAAGCACCGCTGCTATCGAAGCTGTAGCCATTGAAGCTGAAAGTGAAGCTGACACTGCCAAAACTGAGGCCGCCGAAAATACAAATCTAGAAACCACACTTGCTGATATTGATAACATGCTTCTGAATGAGCCCGCGGAAGAAGCTGCTAGAATTGCTGAAGAAACTCTGGCCATAGCGCCTGTGAAAGGAAAAGAGAAAGCCGAAGATATATCGGAAGAAGAAAACTTCAATTTTCAGGACATACTTGGGCAAGAATTGTCAAAGGCTGAAAAAGAAGAGTTGAAGGAATATGCCATATCTTGCGGGTACAGACCCGGGGCTTTGCTCTTCGGGGGAGTTAACGAGGAGAATCTAGGATGCCTTCGGGACCGCACTGGGGCAAAAGTTGTCGGCACTCTATCGAAGAGTATTGGCCTTCCGAAGGTTGAAGCAGACCTCAGTAGGTATCGGCGGCAGCATATCGCTGGTAGTATATTCTATGCCAACTTTAAGGTAAAATTCTCAACTTTTTTGTTTTGTTATGAAGATGTTATCTGATGAATGTTATTTTGTCAGAGCTTATTGCTGAGCAAAGTCCTGAGGATGCAACAAGACCTCGAGGACAAAAAGAATGAAATTATAATTGAGGGCCTCGAGAAGAAGATAAAAGACCATGAGGCTACTCTAGAAAAAAAAGACTTCGCACTTCGAACCATGGAAGATTCATTGGCAGAAGCCCAGGCTGAAATTGCTAGATTGAATAATGAACTCTCCACGGAAAAGAAAAATTTCGAAGCCAAACTCGAAGCTGAAGCCGAGAAAAACTCAAATTTGTAGAAATCGTTGAAAGAACTTCAAGAAAAATGCTTGGACTTCAGCAACCGGTGCCTGCAGCGGCTAAAACAAGTTTTCAAATCAGTTGGAGCCGGTGCTGAGAAATTTAGCCCTTCGGTTGAGAACCTGTCGGAGACCTTCGAACATATTGAGGGCGAAGTTGATGCACTTGACGAAGTCATAGGTGGACATGCCGATTTCTGCGCTCTGGTAGCTTCTCGGGGCACCGTCGTTGCCTTCATAAAATCTGGCTATGAACATGGAAAAATTGTCAACAGACCGAATTTTAGCTTATCTCTGACAGATTTAATTGATATCCCTAGCCTAGCTCGGAGTATAGGGAACAGATTCATAACTCAAATTTGGGTAAAGGATGGGCGAAAAATGGCTGGCGACGAAGCTCGAAGCCACCTTAAGCCAGTAAAAATTTATGCCCGTTATTTTACCTTCTCTTTGAAGTCTGCACTTCCCTCATACCGTTTTAATATGTATAGGATGATGATGCTGAGGAAACATGAGCTGAAGCTTGACCGGTGATCCGAAGCTCAGATGGTCCGAAGCTTAGATGATCTGAAGCTTAATGATGTCAAAGCTGAAGATGTTGCTAGAAAAATTCTAGAAGAAAAATCTTATAATATCATTGTAAAAACCTTTATAAATTAAGAATCAGATACTAATTCTATAAATTTGTGCATACTTTGTAATATATCTTTACCTTTTTGTGCATGTATGAAACTGCTTTGCTGTGGACGAAACTAGCATTTTTGAGACGAGGGCGAAAAACACCTTCCCTTTTTTCGTACACAACGAAGCATAAAAATGCTTCTTTTTCTGTTTTTCGAAGTCTTATCTTTAGAGCCAAAGCACCCGCCTGTGTTATGATGATGATGATCCTATGTATGTCTAGATGAATGTTTATGAATGCAAATGTATGATGTAATGTGTCGTGCAAATGGATGTCCAAACACACGCATACGAAGCCACAACCATAGCCTTCATTCCCTTGAGAATGACCGAAGTCTCTTTGCCGTTTATTTTTCGGCTTCACCGCTTATTTTTCGGTGTATCAGCGCTGACTTTTCGTTGTAAGTTCTGCATCCCCTTAGGAACGTCTTTTGAATTTCTTCGCCTTCTATTTCGGCGGTATCGCGTTGACTTTTCGCGCTTCGCCTTATATTTCGGCGGTATCAACGTTGACTTTTCGCTGTAAGCTCTGCATTCTCTTGGGAACGACTTTTGAACAGAAAACTTACACTGCGCTCCCTTAGGAACTGCTTTTTGTAGCTTCGTCGTGCTCTGCATCCCCTTAGGGACGACTTTTGAGCTTTTCTCTGTTTTTTCCTTTCTCCCTGCACTCGATGGTGCATGCTCAGTTTTTACATTTACATATTTGGGGGATTTTGCTCTCGTAGAGCTGAATAAGAAAAAGAGAAATTACATGCTATGGCCTCATTAAAAACCTTTCTCCCCCTTTGGAAAGGAAAAGGGTACCATAAGAAAAAGATTACATCAAGCTAAACATAATATCGCCGAAGCTCATCCGCATTCCAAGATCTAGGAATGTCGTTGCCGTTCATGTCCTTCAATCTGTAAGAACCAGGTCTTGACGAAGATACTACCAGAAAAGGTCCTTTCCACTTGAGTTGTAACTTGCCCACTGTATCTGGGTTGGCCACTCTCCGAAGTACCAAATGTCCTGGTTTAATGCTCTTTAGCCGAACTTTTTTGTCACGCCATCTTATTGTTTTGGCTTGGTATTTATTGATATTTTCCACGGCCTAAAGCCTAATCCCTTCTATAGCATCTTTTGCCACAGAATAATCAGCTTCGTCTTCTGTCGAAGCCACTGTTCTTATTGATCCTGCCTTAGCTTCTTCTGGGGTGATTGCTTCGTCACCAAACAATAGTTTGAATGGTGTAAAACCTGTTGACCTTGATATTATTGTGTTGTGGCTCCACACCACTTTGATCAATTGTTCTGGCCACTTTCCTCTGGGCTGATTGAAGATTAATTTCATTATTCCCATTGCCCTTAGTTTCCGAAGCCCTAATAGAAGTGCTTCGTACTCAGCAATACTATTTGTGCAACTGAAATCCAGTTTTACTACATAACATGTTTTGACCTTCGAAGGTGCAACTAGGACCACAGCTGCTCCTGCACCGAAGGTTCCCCAAGAACCATCACAAAACACTATCCAAGCTTCGGCATCTTTACTTGTCCCTTCTTCATGAGCCCCTGGCGTCCAATCAGCGATAAAATCTGCTAGCACTTGAGATTGAATTGTAGATCTGTGCACGTAGTCAATAGTGAATTCATTAAGCTCTGCAACCCATTTGTCAATCCTTCCAGTAGCTTCTCTATTCCTCATGATATCCTTCAGGGGTTGTGATGAAGGAACAATTATGTGATATGCTTGAAAATAATGCCGAAGCTTCCTGGATGCCATTAACACAGCATACAACACCTTTTCCAATTCTGTATAATTTTTCTTTGATAAACTCAAAACTTCAGAGACAAAGTATACTGGGACTTGCTTTTTAACTTGTCCTTCGAGCTTCTCTTGTATAAGTGCCACACTCACTGCAGAGTGTGAAGCTGCCACATACAATAACAATGGAGCCCCTGGCACGGGTGGAGTTAATGTTGTTAAATCGATCAGATATTGCTTCAGCTCTTCGAAAGCTTTTTGTTGAATTGGGCCCCATTGAAAAACTTCAGCTGACTTTAGTACTTCAAAGAATGGTAAATTTCTTTCTGCTGATCTAGATACAAATTGATTCAAAGATGCTAGCCTTCCTGTCAACCGTTGGGCCCCCTTTTTGTGCTTGGTGGCTCGAAGGATAGCTTCGATCTTGCTTGGGTTGGCTTCGATCCCCTTTGTTGAAACTAAACAGCCAAAGAACTTGCCCTTCTTTACTCCGAAGACACATTTTTCTGGATTTAATTTCAGGCCGGCTTGCCTAAAATTAGCAAATGTTTCCTGCAGATCAGTGATGTGGTTTTCTTGCTTCGTGCTCTTCACTATAATGTCATCAACATATGTTAGCACATTTCTGCCTATCTGAGAGTGAAGGACCTTGGCTATCATCCTACTGAAGCTTCCTCCAGCATTTTTTAGCCCCTCAGGCATCCGAAGATAACAATATGTACCATTGGGGGTTATGAATGTTGGATCTTTTATGGGCTTGGCCCATTTATTGAATAAACTCTATGGTGTGTAATGGTGGAGAATACCAATAGTACCACATTGGAAGTCTAAAGGTCTTTTGGCTTGACTTATATGGTGGGATTTATTCTACCTAACTTGAGAAGTCAAGAAATGGACAAGGGCGTGCCACACGCGCGCGCGCGCCACCGCCGCCGCCGGCCGGGCGTGGCGTGGCGTGGCGTGGCGAGGCGGGCGGGCGGGCGGGCAGGCGGGCGGGCGTGGTGTGGTTGTGTTAATTTTTAGCACTCACTAACCGCGTTAACCTTTCAGTTGCCTGTCTCTTCGTCAGCCAGCCGAGTGACCCTTCTCCTTCAGCTGACCGACTCATGGCATGACTCGGCGAGTGCTGGCCGACTCATGGCATGACTCGGCGAGAGCTGACCGACTCTTGGCGTGACTCGGCGACCTTTCTCCTTCAGCTTCCCTCTGCGAGAGGTTAAATAGAGGAGCACCCCTGTCACTCAGTACATGCGAGAAAACACTTTCAGAATCACAGTCCAGCCGCCGAGTGAGGGTATTTCCATCTCGTGACTCTGCGCGCACAGAGAAGCAAGAGGGCAGGTGCCTCCGAAGCCGACGCCGTTCGAGACCTTGCACGAGGGGTCGACAATTAGGTTTTTGGGGAGCGTCTACGCGACTGACCAAAACATCTCCAACATGACAAAAGAAGTTGGCCAAGGATCTGGATCATCAGAGCGCGTGGAAGGGTATGATCAGTTTATTTACTTACTGTTTTGTGTTCTGGAGATTATATATGTTTCATATATTCATCTATGTTGTTTCATATGTAGGAATGATTTTATCTTATCTGTTCTGTCTTATTATAATATGATAGATCTATCTGTTTTAATTTTTCAGTCATGCTGTTTATATTTCTATCAGTTTAGTTTCAATTGTTCAGTCAGTTTACATGTTTATCGTATATGATTTATATAATTCATATGCTTTATGTTCTCATGATCCATATTGTTATGGATATATTTGATGTCATGATTAATTATCTTTTATATGTCATCATCATAATATTAATTTACGGAATTAAAATGATACGGAAAATGCCTATAATTCTAATAATCCAAAAACCTAATGTTAGGCATTTTTCTGTCAGAGGTTTTGCTGCTGTGCTAAAGCCTGATCCTTTTGACGGTAAAAACTTCTTGATATGGAAAGCTAAGATGGAATTGTGGCTAACTGGAATGTCTTGTTTTCATGCCGCTGAGGGCAAGCCTGCCAACTTACCTCCTAAGGATGAGGCTAAGTTTAAGGCTAAAGACAACCTCTTTCGAGGTGCAGTGATTAGCGCACTTGACACAAAATTCCAGAAAAGCTATATCATCCTTCCCACGGGGAAAGAGCTGTGGGATGCTCTTGTTGGAAAGTTTGGAGTTACTGACGCTGGTAGCGAGCTGTATCTCATGGAGCAGCTGTATGACTACAAGATGGTTGAGAACCGATCTGTAGTGGAATAGGCTCATGAGTTTCAGGCACTAGCTAAGGAACTCGAACTTTTTCCTTGTCCTTTGCCTGACAAGTTTGTGGCTGGCGGCATAATCGCCAAATTGCCACCTTCTTGGAAGGACTTTGCTACCTCTCTCAAACATAAGAGACAAGAGTTCAATGTGGAAGAGCTCATTGGTACTCTTGATGTTGAGGAAAGAGCTAGAACAAAGGACAATGGAAAAGGTGTGGAGACCTCTACTGCTAATGTGGTGCAGAAGAGAAACTTCCGCAAGTTTAACAAGAAGAAAAACCAGAACAAACCAGAGAACGCGAATAAACCTGTTCAAACAGCACAGTTTAAAAAGAAGAACAACAACAAGGGAAAGGGAGGTTGCTTTGTCTGTGGAAGTGATCAACATTGGGCTAGAGAGTGCCCTGATCGCAAGTTCACACAGGACAAGAAATCAGCTAATGTTGTAACTACTGAAACTGGAGATGGAACATCTGGGTATGGTAATTCTTTACCATTTGTTCTCTCAGTTTGTAATTCACCTGAGTGGTGGATGGACAGTGGTGCAAATATTCATGTGTGTGCTGATGCCTCTATGTTCTCCTCCTACCAGGTCGGGAGGTCTGGCGCCTTGTTAATGGGAAATGGGTCGCGTGCTCATGTTCTTGGTGTTGGTACGGTCATTCTGAAGTTTACTTCGGGAAAGACGGTGCCATTGAAGAGCGTGCAGCATGTGCCCTCTATCAAGAAGAATCTCGTTAGTGTTTCGATGCTATGTCGAGATGGATATAAAGTTGTTCTTGAGTCTAATAAATGTGTTGTGTCGAAACATGGTACTTTTGTTGGTAAAGGATATGATTGCGGAGGCTTGTTCCGCTTATCATTGCATGATGTGTGTAATAAACTCGTGAATTCTGTTCATTTTTCTGATGAGTCGGATTTATGGCATTCACGTTTTTGTCATGCAAGCTTTGGCTGTCTTATGCGGTTAGCAAATATAAATCTAATTCCTAAATTTAACTTGGTCAAAAAGTCTAAGTGCCATGTGTGTGTTGAATCAAAACAACCTCGCAAGCCTCACAAGGCTGCTGAGGCGAGGAGTTTGGCACCTCTAGAACTTGTTCATTCTGATTTGTGCGAGATGAATGGAATTTTGACCAAAGGTGGTAAAAGATACTTTCTCACTTTTATAGATGACTCCACTAGATTTTGTTATGTGTATCTCTTAAAAACAAAAGATGAAGCGTTCAATTATTTTAAGGCCTATAAAGCTGAAGTTGAGAACCAACTTGAGAGGAAAATAAAACGGTTAAGGTCTGATCGAGGTGGAGAATATTTCACTAATGTGTTTGATGAGTTCTGCGTGGAACATGGCATTATTCATGAGAGGACACCGCCATTCTCACCACAATCCAATGGGATTGCTGAAAGGAAAAACCGCACTCTAACAGATTTGGTGAATGCCATGTTGAGTACAGCGGGATTATCCAAGGCATGGTGGGGTGAGGCGATTTTGACAGCATGTCATGTCCTGAATAGAGTTGCAACAAAGAACAAAGAGATCACACCATTCGAGGAATGGGAAAAGAGAAGATTAAATCTCTCATATTTGCGCACTTGGGGTTGCTTGGCTAAAGTGAATGTGTCAATCAACAAAAAGCGTAAACTTGGGCCTAAAACTGTTGATTGTGTATTCCTTGGGTTCTCTTTTCACAACACTGGGTATAGGTTCTTAATTATAAAATCTGATGTGCCTGATATGTATGTTGATACTATCATGGAATCAAGAGACGCAACATTTTTTGAGAATGAGTTTCCCATGAAGAATACACCTAGTGATACAAGTCATGAGACTATAATTCCCCATGAACACGAACTGTCGATTCCTATAGATCATGCTGAGGATTCTCACGTGCTCATCCCTGAGGAGGATGACACTATGGTCACTCGAAAGAGCAAGAGACAGAGGGTTGCAAAATCCTTTGGTAATGACTTTATAGTGTACCTTGTGGAAGACACACCAACTACCATTAGTGAGGCATATTCCTCTCCTGATGCTGACTTATGGAAGGAAGCAGTAAGGAGTGAGATGGAATCTATTATGTCTAATGGAACTTGGGAGGTCGTTGACCGTCCCTATGGTTGTCAACCTATAGGTTGCAAATGGATCTTCAAGAAAAAGCTTAGGCCTGATGGTACAATTGAGAGGTACAAGGCAAGGCTTGTGGCCAAAGGATATACCCAAAAAGAGGGTGAAGATTTCTTCGATACCTACTCACCAGTGGCTCGATTGACTACGATTCGCACATTAATAGTCGTGGCAGCCTCTTATGGTCTTATCATTCATCAGATGGATGTTAAGACAGCTTTCCTAAATGGAGAGTTGGATGAGGAGATCTATATGGATCAGCCAGAAGGGTTCATTGCGGATGGTCAAGAGAACAAGGTGTGCAGGTTGATAAAATCATTGTATGGCCTAAAACAAGCACCTAAGCAATGGCATGAAAAGTTTGATAATACACTTACAGCTGCTGGTTTTGCTGTAAATGAATCTGACACGTGTGTACTATCGGTATGGTGGGGGTGAGTCTGTTATGCTGTGCCTTTATTTGATGACATCTTGATCTTTGGATCAAATCTCAATGTGATTGAGGAAGTTAAAAATTTTCTATCGAGCAATTTCGAGATGAAAGATTTGGGAGAGGCTGATGTCATTCTAAACATCAAGCTTGTTAGAGAAGCTGATGGTGGGGTAACTTTGTTACAATCCCATTATGTGGAAAAGGTATTGAGTCGCTTTGATTTTAGTGACTGTGATCCTGCTCCAACACCTTATGATCCTAGTGTGCTATTAAGAAAGAATCGGAGAATAGCAAGGGATCAATTGACATACTCCCAGATCATTGGCTCGCTCATGTACCTTGCAAGTGCAACAAGGCCAGACATCTCTTATGTTGTGAGTAAGCTAAGTCGGTTTGTGTCGAAACCAGGAGTGATCACTGGCGTGCTCTTGAGAGAGTGTTGCGGTATTTGAAAGGTACTATGACATACGGTATTCATTATACCGGAAACCCAAAAGTGCTGGAAGGCTATTGTGATGCCAACTGGATTTCTGATACTGATGAGCTTTATGCCACAAGCGGATATGTGTTTCTGTTTGGAGGTGGCGCTGTTTCCTGGAAGTCTTGCAAGCAGACTATCTTAACGAAGTCTACAATGGAAGCAGAACTCGCAGCATTAGACACTGCTGGGGCTGAGGCCGAGTGGCTACGTGATTTCCTATTGGATTTACCGGTAGTTGAAAAACCGATACCGGCTATTTCCATGAACTGTGACAACCAAACGGTGATTACAAAGATTAACAGTTATAGGAATAACATGAAGTCTACAAGGCATGTTAAGAGGAGATTGAAATCTGTCAGAAAGTTGAAAAACTCCGGAGTTATAACTGTGGATTATGTCCACACATTGAATAATCTGGCAGATCAATTCACTAAGGGTCTATCACGCAATGTGATAGAAAGTGCATCGAGAGAAATGGGTATGAGACCCATGTGAAATCTACTCTAGTGGTAACCTACTCTATGTGATCGGAGATCCCGTGAAGTAGAGTGGAGAAACAAGCTAGGAGTAGATTGTGAGGAAAGATCCCTTCTTTAACTCATTTCTGATGCACATCTTTCCTATCTGTAAGGCAGGATGGTTTTTACCTTAATGTATTCCAAGAGTCTTATAAAGGTGAGATGTTGTCCTACAGAACATCTTTTGAGGAATACACCTATATGAGTCAGACTGCTGGTCACAGTCTATGGGACTTGGGTAATCCCTAAATACTCATGAAAGGCACTGAAGTGTGACTTATATGCTTCTAAACAGCGGGAATACCCTTTTGCAGCCTAGTATCAACAAAGGATTTGAGTGAATCTTATTTCGCACAAAACTGTCAATTCAAGGCATAGTCCATTGTTTAGTTGTGAATGAGTGAAACTCTTATTCTAGATGGATGTTCAACTTAACAGTCTCCATCGAAACACTGGTATATCAAAGGATTGTGATTCTGATACTTCATCATTACAAACCCTAGAGTTTGGTGGGGATTGTTGGATCTTTTATGGGCTTGGCCCATTTATTGAATAAACTCTATGGTGTGTAATGGTGGAGAATACCAATAGTACCACATTGGAAGTCTAAAGGTCTTTTGGCTTGACTTATATGGTGGGATTTATTCTACCTAACTTGAGAAGTCAAGAAATGGACAAGGGCGTGCCACACGCGCGCGCGCCGCCGCTGCCGCCGGCCGGGCCAGGCGGGGCGGGGCGTGGCGTGGCATGGCGTGGCGAGGCGAGGCGAGGCAGGCAGGCGAGCGGGCGGGCGTGGTGTGGTTGTGTTAATTTTTAGCACTCACTAACCGTGTTAACCTTTCAGTTGCCTGTCTCTTCGTCAGCCAGCCGAGTGACCCTTCTCCTTCAGCTGACCGACTCATGGCATGACTCGGCGAGTGCTGGCCGACTCATGGCATGACTCGGCGAGAGCTGACCGACTCTTGGCGTGACTCGGCGACCTTTCTCCTTCAGTTTCCCTCTGCGAGAGGTTAAATAGAGGAGCACCCCTGTCACTCGGTCCACGCGAGAAAACACCTTCAGAATCACAGTCCAGCCGCCGAGTGAGGGTATTTCCATCTCGTGACTCTGCGCGCACAGAGAAGCGAGAGGGCAGGTGCCTCCGAAGCCGACGCCGTTCGAGACCTTGCACGGGGGATCGACAATTAGGTTTTTGGGGAGCATCTACGCGACTGCCCAAAACATCTCCAACATGACAAAAGAAGTTGGCCAAGGATCTGGATCATCAGAGCGCATGGGAGGGTATGATCAGTTTATTTACTTACTGTTTTGTGTTCTGGAGATTATATATGTTTCATATATTCATCTATGTTGTTTCATATGTAGGAATGATTTTATCTTATCTGTTCTGTCTTATTATAATATGATAGATCTGTCTGTTTTAATTTTTCAGTCATGCTGTTTATATTTCTATCAGTTTAGTTTCAATTGCTCAGTCAGTTTACATGTTTATCGTATTTATATGATTTATATAATTCATATGCTTTATGTTCTCATGATCCATATTGTTATGGATATATTTGATGTCATGATTAATTATCTTTTATATGTCATCATCATAATATTAATTTACGGAATTAAAATGATACGGAAAATGCCTATAATTCTAACAATGAAGCTGGTCTTTGGCTCATCTTCCTTCTTCATCTAGCTTTGGTGATAGCCTGAATAACAATCTAGCAGACTCATGAGCTCTGACGAAACTGTTGCGTCTACTAGAGAGTCTATTCTTGGTAATGGGAACTCATCCTTTGGACAAGCCTTGTTCAGATCAGTAAAATAAATGCACATTCTCCATTTGCCATTGACCTTTTTTACCATAACAGTGTTGGCTAGCCACTCTGAGTATTTCACTTCTCTGATGACACAGCACTAAGAAGTCTTTTTACTTCGTTCCGAGCACCTTCGGCTTTATCGTCAGATATTTTGCGAAGCTTTTGTTTCCTGGGTCAGAAGGATGGATCAACATTGAGTGAATATTCAATGATGTCCCTGTTGACACCACAGAGATCGTTGGCTGACCATGCAAAAACATCTTTGTTGTTGAATAAAAACCTTATCAAGGTTTTCTCCTGCTCTTCAGATAATTAGGATCCCAGCAATACCTTCTGCTCTGTTATGTCTTCACATAGAAGCATGGGCTTCGGCTGATCAGCCGAAGCAGCCTTCTCTCTTCTATACTTATATTGTTCACAAGCTTCGGCTTCATCTATATTGTGGATTGCTTTTGAGTCTGTCCAATTTCCTTCAGCCTTTCTGACAGCTTCCTGACTTCCATGAATAGCAATGGGTCCTTGATCCAAAGGTATCTTCATGCATAAATATGCTGGATGAAGTTCGAATGCATTGAGTGTTCCACGACCAATGATTGCATTGTAAGGATATTCCATGTCAATGATATCAAACACAACCTGCTCAGTTCTTGTATTGTGGACAAATCCGAAGGTCACTGGCATTGTGATCTAGTGCTACAATCTGCCTTCCTCTGAAACCACAGAGAGGGTGTGTGGCATCATGGATCGTATCCTCTGGCTCTTGCATCTGTCTGAAGGCCTTAGCAAATATGATATCCGCTGCACTGCCTGTATCGACCAAAACATTGTGGACTAAAAACCCCTTGATAACACAAGATATGACCATAGCATCATTGTGAGGGTAATCCTTGAGCTGAAGGTCCTCTTGGGAGAAGGTAATTGGGATGTGAGACCATTTTGACTTGATGAAGGGTCCCTGCACCCCAACATGTTGTACCCTTCTCTGGGCCTCCTTCTTCTGCTTCTTGTTGGCCGGCTCTGAGCATGAACCGCCTGTTATTGGGAGCACCAGCTTCATAGCCGAAGCAGCTTCAGCTTGGTTGTTGAACGAAGCCATCAACTCAAAAAGTGGACGTGAGTTCACCGGAGGTGGGCGCCAATGTTGGAGACTTGTTCTCAAAAGCTATGAATTAAGAACAAGGCAACACAAAATTTTAATGGTTAGAGTCCTTCGTCCTTCGAAGCATTATATCCATTAGGATATAATGATCTTCAGACGAAGGTCATGAAGGACGTACCTTCATCATCGTAATATATATAAATGAAAGGAAGAAGAAGCATATGAAACATGAAAAATGATACGGATAATCATATGGTATCATTAATATATATTTTCTATATCATTATGAATGAGCATGAACAATATTGAATTACATTTGTACCTTCAGCTTTATAGAAGGCAAAAGTCCAAGTGTGACGTACGAATGAACATAAGCCAGCGTGAACAGTACGGGGGTACTGTTCATCTATTTATAGGCACAGGGCACAACCCGTGAGAAATTACATTCATGCCCTTTACAAACGCTTACGATCATAATACAAGCTATTACGGGTCGATTAGTCATTTCATCTTTAAGTTGGTTCACTCATTCGTCTTGGGACATGTGACTATACCGAAGCTTTATAAATGATAGCTTCGGCACTGCTTTTTGAGAGGATCTGCCGAAGGTGTTTCTTCTTACAGGATCCTCGGCGACGAAGCATACCCCCAACAAACGTTGTACGTGATGCTGGTCGGTGCATATCCGTTTGAGGACCCAGATGAGCCTAAGAATTTCAGGAAGACAATTCAGGTTTCCTTTGCAGACTTGTTTACACCAGCGTTTTCTCAATTGGCTGCTCATCCTGATCAAACGCCGACGAGATCTACTTGGCAGAGAATATTGGGTGTGCAGTACTCAATTCCAGACTATGTCCACATATCTCCAGAGTGCCAAAATCTTGTCTCTAGGATTTTCGTCGCCGACCCAAAAACCGTGAGTACATGCAGCTTCGTAATGTTTCACTAGCTTCTGCACTGCACATGTTTGCTTTTGAACAAATTACTGACGTTACCTATACAGAGGATCTCCATCCTTGAGATAAGGAACAATCCATGGTTCTTGAAGAACCTGTCAGCTGACCTACTAGATGACAGCACGATGAGCAAGTAGTACGAGGAGCATGAGCAACCGATGCAGAGCATGGATGAGATCATGCAGATCCTGGCCGAGGCGACCATTCCAGCAGCTGGTTCCCGTGGACTCAATCAGTTCCTGAACGATGGCCTTGACCTCGACGATGACATGGACGACCTGGACTCAGATACCGATCTTGACCTAGAAAGCAGTGGGGAAATCGTGTATGCTATTTGATAGCAGCGAGGCAATGCGTATCATCAGTCGTGCTCAGATCGTTTGTTGCGCCGCAGGTTACCAAGATAATTAGAGAGACAAGGGGGAGGTGTCTGCTGCAGATGCTGCTCGTGTCTGATGTTGTGATGCCCCTTTTTTCATCCTGTTATGTTTGGCTGTTGTTTGGTTTGTGCACCTCCAGTGTTTTACAATAGTTTGGCCCTTCGGAATTGGTAGTGCTAGAACCTCGTTCATCTGAGAAGACCCTTTGTTTTTGCATCCCCAGCTAAGAGACAGTGAAGTACTTGTATTACTACACTGTTTGTGTCATATGTATTCGGTGTAGGAAAATAAAGAAACTCCATTGCCCGTTCTTGTTCCATCCGTGTCTCAGGATTTTTTGAGAACCCTCTCAATTTTAGTGTCTTTTTGGCTGCTGTATCTCACGACTGAATCACCAAGGCACAATCTTTGAAACAACTGTCGCCTATTTAAATCTTTGCAAATTTAGTGGTTCTGTGCATTCATAATTGGGATGGACCCTCTCATTCACCGAATATAAAAGTGGAGTTAGAGAGATGCTCAAAAGGCACCTTGTTAACGGTATTTCACAATGCAACCTGAATTTTAGGGTAATTACTCTTCTACCTAAGAAATATAATGCCTAAAAAATTCAAGAATATCTTCCTATTTGCTTACTTAATGTTAGTTTTAAGATATTTACTAAAGTCCTCACAAACATAATTGGGGTTATTGCAGATAAGATTATTAATCCCTCATAGAATGCCTCGCAGAATTGCTTACTTAACGGTTTTTTAGAACCCTCGAGATCTTTCTCAATTTTAGTGTCTTTTTGGCTGCTGTATCTCACGGCCGAATCACCAAGGCACAATTTTTGAAATGACTGTTGCCTATTAAATCTTTGCAAATTTAGTGGTTCCGTGCATTTATAATTGGGATGGACCCTTTCATTCACCGAATGTCAAAGTGGAGTTAGAGAGATGTTGAAGGGGATAGCATTAGATATAACGTGTACCATGGATGTTAGGGGATGGAAAACGTTGAAGGATCGACAAGAAAGAGATATGATGTTTTAGAGATGGCTAAGCCACGTCGCTTACCTTTGGAGTTGGGTGTAGGGAGGCGACGATAATTTAGCTCATATACCCTTTTGATTGGGATTATAGATTTATGATAATCTGGCAGAAAACAGAACTAATCACACCTAAAATATATACAACTCAATCTCTAATATGTACATGGCATAATAGAAGATTCAAAATAAAAAAGAAAAAAAATCCTTTTACCAGTGTACCACTATCAAAAAATCGTAATTACTTAAAATTTAATATATTGGTAGAGTAAATAATAAAATCTCTACTATTATTAAAGCTGCAAGAGTAATCTGTCATTCCCTGTTCTGCCACCATTCCCTGTTATGTCTTTCCCATTCTCCCTCCACGCACAGCCCATTCCCATGTCCTGTTACTTAAAATTTAATATATTGGTAGATTAAATAATAAAATCTCTACTATTATTAAGGCTGCAAGAGTAATCTGTCATTCCCTGTTCAATCTTTCCCATTCCCCTCCACGCACAGTCCATTCCCATGTTCTGTCTTTCCCATTCTCTCCTCCTCGTACAACCCATTCCCATGTTCTGTCTCCCCGCAAAGCCCATTCTCATTCTCATTCCCACGTACAGCCCACGTCTAGCTAAAAATTTAAAAAACACAAATGACCCTGTTGGGGGCCTTCGGCTCCCGAAGGTCCTCAAGAAACATAATTTGATAATATTTTCCAAGTGTAATATGTGAACAGGCACCTTCGGAACAGGCACCTTCGGAGTCAGGTTGCGAATATACAAGAGCGTGGTTAAGACGAAGCTTGACTGGAATGAAAAACGATCATGACGAAGGATAAGGCGATCACGAAGCTATGTGCAGAAAGGCTTCGGCACAACAACAGAAAAGAAGAACCGACTTAAAGATGAAAAGCCAAATTGGACCTCAAAGAATTACTGTAGTTATTGATAAATGCAAAGGGCATCTATGTAATTTTACACGGGCTGCGACCCGAGTTTATAAATAGGTGAACAGTACTCCCGTACTGTTCACGCTGACTTGGCATACGCTTTTTCGCATCACCTTTGCACCTTTACTTTTCATCAATCTGAAGGTACATTTGTAATTCATTTTTATAAATTTAATAATGGAAATATATCGATGATAATACTGGTATTATTACTCGCACATTATATATAGTGGCTCTGTTTTAATCATTTGTCAACCTAACGAAGGTCCTTTCTTTCGTAACCTTCGTCCGAGATTCGTTATACCCGAAGGGATATAACGTTTCTAAGGGCGAAGGAGTTCGACATTTAACACTTTTATGTTGTCTTGTTCTTGATTCATAGCATTTGAGAACAAGCCCCCAACAGACCCCAAGGGGATTCAAACTCGCGACCTCTCAGCATATGAGAGCAGTAGCTACAGCCACACCACATGTGTTTATATCCACATCTATGACAGGAAAAACATCTACTACATCTCTCCCCAAACCTACCCTACTACCCTTGCACAATGCGTAGTAGTAGATAAATATCACCGAGATTCTTAAATTATATTTTTGGATGGAAGGAATAGTATTTAAAGAAGAGCCTTGCATGCAATTTCTTTTGTTTGAATAATGTTTTTAACTTAAATTCCTTTTTGCATGCGTGGCATTTATTCTTCATAATATTTTTTTCTATAGATCTGACTTGTGAGTCATTTTCATAAACCAACGTCAAGGATGAATCTATGTTTCTTGCTTGGAAATCCCGAACAAACACCACTAGCAGGAGACGCTCACGTTGGCGCCGCTTATCGATGACGAGAAGAAGCTTGATGACTGTCAATTCGACCTCTGAAAGCAGTCCTACATGGCCGCATGAGCTGCTGTGTATGACAAGCTCCGACGTAGCGCCGCTTGGACTCGGTCCAGAGCGGCTGCACCGCGTTGTCCATCGTCAAGCAGGGGGACCTCATGGTCGTTGACAATGTCGACGACTCTCGGGTTGTTTTGGGCACCGCATCCAACGACGGAACCATCACGCCGTCTAGCTCATCATCCATCTAAAGCCCGACCTGCCATGTAAGTCACAACTGACCGGTCATAAATTCTTGTGCGCTCGGACGATGGTCGTTGCTGACGTTGTGTGAGTGTCCTCGAACATGATGTATGTAGAGGAGTAGCATATCTGGTGGTGCAACGGCCAGGTGTACTACCTTGCTGATGAGCCCGAGGTGCACTTCGTCTGGCAGCCCAGCCAAGAGTCATCGGTACTCGTCATGTCGCGCGCGTTCGACGACTACTATATCATGGACTGTGGCGTCATCTCGGCGCCGGAGGTGATGCAGAGGAGGACCGACAGCAATGATCAGTTCGTCATCCTCCCCACCGTCGGGGTAGCTTTTTTGTGGTGGTCTGTCTTTAACTCTCTTCGCAAACACACACAATTGCTTTTTTGTTTGAGCAAGCGCGTATGGTGGTACGTGCAGATGACTGACGATCTACAAGGGAACTTCTTCCGGCAGGCATGGGGTGTGCTCTCCAATGATGAGACCATTAAAATCGTGGCATATATCGAAGTCGGCATGATACTTGTCGGAGAGGGAATTCTCCGGCCGGGTGGCGGAGTGCAAACGCCCTAAATCCTAAGATGAGGAAGGGGCTTAAGCGTTTTTCCTGTCTTGCTAAGCGATCATCAAGCACATGAACACGCGAGGATTTAGAGTGGTTCAGGCCGCCGGAGCGTAATACCCTACTCCACTGTGTGTTGGATTGTTGTGGAAGCTTCAGGCCTCAATGACTTGCGTCTAAGTGTCCCCCCTTGGAGTTGTGTTGTAACGTTGCATGCCTCCCCTTTTATAGTTCAAGGGGGACATATACAAGAGTTCTAAGCCCCGACATGTGGGCCCAAGGACAAATGGAAGGATGGAACTACTGCTTGCCATGCCCGTGTAATCTCCGTGCGCCCTGACACCCGAGATCTGCATAGCCTCGGCGCGCAGGGGAAGCTTCTCGTATAAGGGATGAGTACAGTGCACCACACAGCACGGGCACACTGTTTCGACAACGGACTGGACAGGTGCACCGTCTGCAGGGTGGCCCTGGCGCCGCCTGCCCGCGGAATGGACATGACGCGATAAATGCCGTAGGGCACATCATCTGTCAGAAGGGTGGACAAGCGGCGTGTCCTCTCCGCAATAAATGCGGAGGCCGCGCGGCTCAGAGCCCTTACGTCATGCTTCGCCCGCTGGCCTACGTCACGAACAATAAGCCATGTGGCTGCATTAGACCCTCGGCCGAGTGGGGGCGGAGGCGCTACGGATAGAGTCAGGACACGCGTCAATGCCGGACCCAGGCCGACATCCCTTTCCCGAGACCTTGTTATGGGCGGTCCGGAGCTCACTTGGTGGGGTCCGAACCCTATCCAATGGCTTCGGGCTGCTTTACTTCAGGGGTTCGGGTTGTGCGAGCAGGGGTCCTGCGCCTTCTGGGCCCGATGGCGTTGTCTCCGAGAACGCCACCTTAACTGCCCACGAGATACCCCTAGGGCTGTTCTCCGCGCGGCTAAGGGTAGCCGCATAGGCATCGTGCCTTCATACCATAGTAAGGGGTACCCCTAATCTAGGGTACCGATAGTGCCCCCCGGGCCTGCCTCAGGGGAGGATGCGAGCCTGCAGGCGGGGCCAGAGTTTGACTGGCGATCGGCTCGCTGCTCCTGCGCGCCTGTTGATGCAGTTACTGCCGGCCCGCCTATGGTCACGCTGACTGCCACGCCTGCCCCATGGCTAACTGGCTCGTGACCTCCATACTTAATGCCTTTGTTGGGCCATGTGCGGGGTGTCTCGAGTCGCTGCATTGGTTTTTGAAAATTTATCTTCTTAGTCTTCTGCGATGGTCTCGAGGAGGCGCGGTATTGGCGCGAGCGACGGTGCGACTTTCCTGTACCCAGGAATCGGCGCGCCGGGTGTATAACATGTGGGCCTAGGCCCCCCATGCCAGAGGTTGAACCACCGGTTGCAGCGAAGCTGAGGGGGCGCGCAACCGCGGGCCGGTTGCATGCTCCTTGTGCGGCGGTTTGCCTTCTTGACCGCTGGTTGTGGTGAAGATGGAAGGGCGTATAACCGCAGGGCGGTTGCACGCTTCTTGTGCGAGTTACGCAGGGTCGGGCCCCCATGCCATAGCTGGGTTCCTTGGTGTGCATTGGGGGAGACTTGCCCGTGACGCTTCGGGGCACGAGCAGGGAAATCTGCCTTTAAAAAGGAGTTCATCCCCCCGGGCAGTAGCCATGCCTCATTTTTCTTGCATTCACCACACCTTTCCGCCTTCCGAGCCTCTGGATGGGGCACGCCGGTGTTCGCTGGGGGATCCGCGTCAGGGTCACCCCCCTAGCGGTCTCACCGCTGGGGAGCTCGCGCTCTTCGTTTCCTGTGCAGTGGTGCTGCCAATCTTATCTTCTTCTTGCTGCTGTTGGAGGAGCGCGATCTCGTGGGGGGTGGCGCTCTTCTGCCATCGCTCAACTTCAAGGATTTTCATCATGCAGCCCGGCTACAGTCTCCCGCCAGTGGTCATTTACAAGGATGACCACCAGCCTCGTGGTGGAGAGAAGCGAGCCGGGCTGCGGCCTCCCCCCTACCCTCAGCTTCAAGGATGTTCATCATCCTCGCTGGAGCGGAAGGCAAGCCGGGTTGGGGTCATGTCTTCCGCATGGGCTGGTGACTCGCTTCTTCCTCCAGCATTTGGAGGAGAAGGATGTTCACCAGCCTTGCGAAGGAGGCGAACCTCGGCTATGCGGGGTCGGCCAGCTGCAGGCGCCATCAACTGTCGCGTGTCTGGCTCCTTGGCTTGGATGGCTTTGGTGCTGCCTCCAACGCTGCCTCCCGTCGCCAAGTGGGGCGTGGCTGTCTGTCCACCGCACGGGCGACGGTCGCGCCGTGCGCAGGTCCACCGCATCCGTAGCGTCCCTTGCGCCGCCGGCCACGCTGCTCCGACGCCGCCTGGCAAGACCACCAGCGCCACCTACCGCCGAGCCTCCAACTCTTTGGCTTTAATGACCTCATTGTCGCCCCCCGTAGGAGGACAGGAGTGAGGACCTCTTCGCAATGGCGCACGCATTGAGGCGGCCATCACCACTTTCACGCGTCTTGGAGGATTCCACAAGGACAGCGACCGCGAACTTCCAACGTGACTCCGCTGGCGTCTGGTAGTTTATACCTGCAGAGTAGAGATGGAACTAGGATTCCGCTTGAAGGCGGATGTAATACTTTTGCTTTTTGTAAGGTACTTTTTGAGTACTACTTATCAAGCAGTGTTAGCACTTATCTGTGTACCGCATGTTCCTGCTGTGTGTGATGTTGTTGACTCCTCCCTGGTACCTGGCCCCCCGCCTGGGATGCAGGCTTGATGTGTCGAGGTTGGATACTAGCGTATCTGAAAGGGTTGTCAACGACTCTCGAAAGACAACCTCAGCCGGGATCTTGATCTGTACACAGCTTCAGCTAGGGAGCGTTAGTAGTACACCCATAGGGTCCCTTATCTGATATTAGCCATCCTTTGATACATGCTCGGGACTCGTAGGGTTTAGTCTGGGTGGCTAAGTTGTGTGTTCGGACCCCCTTGGATCGCGGCTCTAGATACTAGGACTCCCGTCGCAGGGTGGTGGAGTGTGCAGGCTTACGGTACGGGACCAGACTAAGCGACTACATGGCTCCGGACCACCCCAAGGGACAAGTGTCCGTTTTCTAGAGCCAGGCCCCATGTTGTCGGACCCACAGAACTATAGTTCCAAATACTAAGGGACCCGTCACAGAATGGTGGGCTATGCAGGCTTACGGTACGGGACTAGGCTAAGCGGCTACACTGCTCCGGACCACTCTATGGAACGAGCTCCCGTTCTTTGGAACCGGCCCCCGGGCTGTCGGACCTCCCAGCTTTCGTAAAGGAGGTCCTAGACTGCAAGCCTGACTGCTCAATTCAAATGTCGTCATGTCAGGACGGATGGGAACCGTGCGGGTGGATTAGATAAAAGGTATTATCTGAAAAACTGCAAGGTAGGGCCATGGAGTAGCCATATGTCACTATCATAGGGTCATATCTGAGGGGATAATTCTTTTCTTTATAACTTACCATGCATGGGTGCAGACCAATAGACCGAGTTTATGAGGACGGACCTCACTGGGTTAGCGTACACGTATGCGTTACCTAGTTACAAAAGGGAAACAAATTCGACCCCTTAGACTTGCTCCTATGGATATAACTTACAGAGATGCTCCAGCACCGGGGGGAGGCACTCCTTCAGTCGTAGCTAGACGGCTACCCTCGGGTCGGCGCATTCCCGTTACCTTGAAGGGTCCTTCCCAGCTGGGGGAGAGTTGTGGAGCCCTTCTTGGTTTGTTACTTACCGTAATACTAGGTCCTGACCGTGGGTCCCCGTCTGTGTTTGACGAGGGAGCCCTTGTCTTTGGCTGTGGCCATTTCTGCATGTACCTGAGAGGAAGTCTGGACTCACGGGGAATCCAGAAGGGTTTTCGGGGGAAGGTAGGCTTCGACCCCGTAGACCGGGGAGCACAGGGTCCCTCTGGGGGTCTGTCTAGTTGTCCCCACCAGAGTGGGAGCCACCGGCGAAGACATCCTTCAGGTCCCCCTCGTGTGACTGGTATCCGAGGTCCCGTTCAGCTGCGGCCACCTCGCCGTCGTCGACCTTTTCTTTGCCAGGTCGGCGACGAGGTGGGGAGCCGTCCTTGGAGGACTGCTCGCGCCGTTTGCTGACACGTTTCGCGAGATCAATGATCTCGTGACACTCCGCGGCGCTGTGGCGACCGTTGGGGTGCACAGGGCATGGACCGCTGTTACCCCTCTGCGGCCGTGGGCGTTTGTTACGGTTGCCCCGGCCCCCGGTCGCGGCTGCAACGACTAGAGCGGTGGACCGCGATCTCTGGAAGTCGCGATCCTTCTTCTTTTTCTTCTTACCGTCCTAGGGGACGGCACCCGAGCCTCCCGACTGGGCAACCTCGGTCTGTGGGGCCGAGTGCCATGCACGGCCCTCGGCGGCTCTGGCGCATTTGTCGGCTAGAGCAAAGAGCATGGGGGACAGTCTCCACGTCATGCGTGGCCAACTTCTCTAGCATTTTCTCATCACGTACTCCCTGTCGGAATGCCGTGATGATGGAAGCATCTGAAATGCGAGGTATAGTACCTCGCACCTTGGTGAAGTGGGAGATGAATGTTCGGAGAGTCTCCCCGGGCTCCTGCCTCACCGCATGGAGGTGGACCTCCACCCCGTGCTGCTGGTAAGCACTGGCGAAGTTCGCAACGAACCGCGCGTAGAGCTCTTCCTAGGAGTAGACTGACCCTGGGGCGAGGTTCATGAGCCAAGTCTGGGCAGGTCCAGACAAGGCGACATGAAAATATGTCGCCATCACAGCGGTGTTTCCACCTGCTGCCGTGATGGCGGTGACGTACACCTGCAGGAACTCCGACGGGTTTGACGTTCTGTCGTACTTTTCCGGCAGGTGTGGCCAAAACTTGGGCGGCCATGACGCCGTGCGGAGATGATCCGCGAGAGCGGCGCAGCCCACGCCGGCCAAGGGGACACCCGCTTGGGACTAGGCGCCCATTGGTGTTTGCGGTGCTACCGCAGCGAAGTCCCGATCGAGGTTGCAGCCCTCGATGTTTTGGCGGCGCTCACGCGCCCTCTCCAGAGAGACTCGAGCGTCATCACGACCCTCGAAGTTTTGTCGGCGCTGCCACACCCTCTCCAAAGATACCCGGGCATCCTCCCCCGCACGCCTGCGGTTGAGCTCTGCCCAGAGGTCATTGGTCTGTGCGCCCCTCATTGAGGGTGAGCGCATAGACGCCGACGCCTCATGTTGGCGTCGGGATGACCGTAGCCTCGACCTAGTCGAGGTAGAATGTGCCATACTGAGCAGCCGGTCGACCGTAACGTTGCATGCCTCCCCTTTTATAGTTCAAGGGGGACATGTACAAGGGTTCTGAGCCTCGACATGTGGGCCCATGGACAAATGGAAGGATGGAACTACTGCTTGCCATGCCCGTGTAATCTCCGTGCGCCCTGACACCCGAGATCTGCGTAGCCTCGGCGCGCAGGGGGAATCTTCTCGTATAAGGGATGAGTACAGTGCACCGCGCAGAACGAGCACACTGTTTCGACAATGGACTAGACAGGTGCGCCGTCTACAGGGTGGCCCTAGCGCCGCCTGCCCGCGGAATGGACAGGACGCTATAAATGTCACGAGGGCACATCATCTGTCAGAAGGGTGGATAGGCGGCGTGTCCTCTCCGTAATAAATGCGGAGGCCGCGCGGCTCAGAGCCCTTACGTCATGCTCCGCCTGCTGGCCTACGTCACGGACAATAAGCCATGTGGCTGCATTAGACCCTCGGCCGAGCGGGGGGCGGAGGCGCTACGGATAGAGCCAGGATACGCGTCAATGCCGGACCCAGGCCTAGGTTATGACATCCCTTTCCCGGGACCTTGTTATGGGCGGTCCGAAGCTCACTTGGTGGGGTCCGAACCCTATCCAATGGCTTCGGGCTGTTTTACTTCGGGGGTCCGGGTTGTGCGAGCAGGGGTCCTGCGCCTTCTGGGCCCGATGGCGTTGTCTCCGAGAACGCCACCTTAACTGCCCACGAGATACCTCTGGGGCTGTTCTCCGCGCGGCTAAGGGTAGCCGCACAAATATCGTGCCTTCATACCGTAGTAAGGGGTACCCCTAACCAGGGTACCAACAATACTGATGGTTACAATGTAGTGGTGAAACAACTAGATTAAAACAACAAAATTTATGTATGACCATGATCACAAATAGATTATGAAACATTTTCTCATAACATTATAACATATATTTTGTATATAAATTACCGTGGTATTTATATGTCCCCGTTGGAACGCACGAACATCATCTAGTATATTAATAAGTAAATAATGAAGTATATCGACAATTGCATAAGAAGTTTGATTGCAGAGGCCAAAACTCTGGAAAGAACAATGAAGGCCATATATAAGAGAAAAAACTACAAAAAAGGCCCATCTCGGCATCTGCTTGTCCTCGAAGCCCTGCGCCCCTGGTCCGAGCCTCCAACCACACTCCATCTCGCCGCCCAAAACCCACTCTCTCCAAAAAGGCAAAACCCCTCCTTCCCGCGGCGGCCGCCGGCGTAGCCGACGACGAGGCAGCCATGGCCGTCCCCGCCGCCCGGAGAATAGTTGGCGCTGAGGTTCCCATACCCGGCTCGGACAAGCTGCGGTGGATCGACCTCACCATCCCCTCGTCCTCCGCCGCTGCGCCGGCGAGCCCCTCCGATCCCTTCGTCTGCGTGCCCCCGCGTGCTGCCTCGGGGTGCCACATCATCCCTTCGGGCGATTCTCAGTATTACCTCTCGTGGTACGTGTTGGGGGCTTCTCCTCACTTTCGAGCTCTATATTATGGCTCTGTTCAGATGAGTGACACATTGTGTTAGCTGGACATCGCTCAGTTTAGACTTAGCTTCGAATAGTTTTCGCCTTCTGAGTTGTTTGTGCTCATGTTTATGTGAAATGAATCCTTTTAGAACTAGAACTTAAGTGCACGCTTAGTATTGCTTTGGTACTTGCCACATCCAGAGAAACCCTAGGTCCATACCTCATAGTAGGTGGAGATTTTTTTGAATGGAGCATATGGTTTCTTCTTACAGGAGGATTCACGAGGAACACCCAAATGTGCTGGAGGTCATTGAACTTAGTCCCTCCAAGGAGTTCCCTAGCTTTGGACTGCGTCTTGCCTTCCAGGAGGCGCTATGTCCATTCGCCTTTCTATGTGAACGAGAGGTTTGCTCATTCATGACACCTTACGCCAATCGTTGTTTTCACGAACTTTCTGGAACATTAGAGACTAGACTACTCACTTCTGTGGCAATGCAGGGTCGCAGGCAAGGGGAGCTTGTATTTATGCTATACGTGCTTACCGTTTCTGGAGTTGCTCTTTTGTGCCACCTACACAGCCCATTTTCCTACGTATCTGGTTCAGTGCTGCATCAGGATGATATAGCTGAGTTTAATCTCCAAACTCAAGCTCAGAGCGCAAAGGTTACAGCGGTAACAGCGAAGCCAGGATGTATTGTGATTGGTCGGCAAGATGGGTCCATCTGTTCTTACAGTCTTGGCAAATTAGCCCCAAACTCACCAGGCGTGTTATCTACTGTCTATTTGCAGCAGCAAACTCATTGTTCCATGGGTTTAGTGGGTTCCAGATGATTGAATTTGGGGCCTTCTTCTGTAACTCCCCCCAAGGTTCCTGAATGTTATTGTCTTCTACTGTAGGTTTCTCGAATGAACTACGAGATGATGCTGGGATTGGACGTTTATGGACTCTCATGTCAAGGTACTATCTTGGATTCTTGGTTATAATGGCACACTAAGCAATGAAAGCATGATTAGCTTAGCTAACTGTTGCTAGAACATCTACTGTTTTCATGTTTGGCTATTAGGCATTGCCCCAGCTGCATAGATATTTTCAGAAAGTACCATAGCATAGGAAGAAGGAACAGCACATGCAGTGTTCATATGCTTGTTGACTCAAATGACACTTCCATTTATTGCTGCTATTCTCATGGTAGCATATTTGTATACGTGAATGGATTTCCAGTTAGTTGGTCTACATCTCATGTTTTGTTTTTTTGCATCTTTTTTTCATGAAATCTACCTACATTATTTTGCAGAACAAAGACTGTGGGTCCTGTGCAGGACATAGTAGCAACTGTTGTAAATGAAAGGGACCTGTTATTTGTTCTTCATTTGGATGGACACTTGCGCATATGGGATAATCACATGAAACTTCTCAACTATAATGTCCACTCAAATGACATTGAAGGTAATGTTTATGTTCTCTTTACTTGCTGTTCTCTTGATCTTGTCCTTTTGCCCTATTGTTCATTGTTATGGTTCTTTGTAAGCAATGCTGCTCTTTTTTTACAATGCATGCAATGTTGTTGTGACACATGTAAGCTACAATCTGCATCCTTAAGTCAGTCCTCATATCGAATCTGCCCAAGCTGCTGCCTGCTGGTATCCCATGTCTATAGTCTATACTATTGCTGGATAGCATATAATTTTTGTGGTGGGCTGATGATAGCTTTATCTGTGCATGCTTGTTTCAGTGAGCTCAGTGACATTGCTTCAAATGTGGAAAAAATACAGTGAGGATCAACTGTAACCTACATGCTTGTTTTTTTGGTTGCAATAGTGCTATCTAAGAGTTAATGGAAGGGTCTGATTGAACAATCTGAGATGCATAAGCATAAAGAGTAATGGTTTTCATGAATAAACTTGTGGAGCTGTGCTTTGATGCATGGCAATTTTGCGGTCGCCTCTACAATGCTGTCCCTTGTTTGGAAACCATGGTTTCACAAAAAAAACGAGTCTAAGCTTTGCTTGCACATAATGCTGTTCTTGAGCAGTTAATAACTTAATATCTATTGACAAATTCTCTGTATCTCAGGCCATCCGTCCAGGCTATGGGTTGGTAAGGCTGATGATGATCAGGAGTTGATATCTTTGGCGATTCTGCATCAAAACACTGTGGTATGTCAAGAATGTTGCCTCACCAGTTACTTGCTCATCTGCCATTCACAAAATCTAGTATACTAGTACAAGTGTACAACATGGGAATATAGCCTATGTTTGTAGTGATAAATAACTAGGTAACTCCACTTTCTTGAAAACGGTAACAGAATGTTCTATTCTAGGTGTAAGGTGAATCTGATGTTGTGAAGTGTATCAAATCATCAAATGTGCATACTATGTGCCAAGAATATCTCCAAACTAATTGCAAGCTGTGCCTTGCTAGTGTTTTCTTGTCGGCAGATCACTTGATCTTAATGTGATTGAGAGTAAAGAAAACCTTTTCGACCATATTGAGCAAAAGGAGTTGGACAGATTAGTGATGGCAAATGGATTAGTTTCTAGGTTGCCTTGGTTAGTATAGTATTAAGATGGATTAATGAATTGGTGACATATATTACTGTGGAACATTATTGTCCTTATTAGACGGCGAGACTTATTAGCTGTGGGTTTTATAACCACAACCTGGCGATTATCTTATGCTAACTTCAGCCGGCAATAAATGATGTTCCAACAGCAGAAGCAGACTTGCTGCTAGTACAAACCTCTGGTTAGAAACTTAAATGTTGGATCTGTTGTTCTACTCTTTGCTTGAGCTTATATTTCACTTTGCGATATCTAATTTTTTATCTGTTGTTCTACTCTTTGCTCGAGCTTATATTTCACTTCGTGATATCTATTTTTTCTATTGTGGGTTGCTCGTCGTTGTATGATGACATACCGTGATGGAAAATGTAATCTTTTCTCATCATTATTGCTGTAAAAAGCTGATTGGTTAATATTGTGATATTTTAAAGGTTCAAGATTGTGATTATGTTGCTGTATATGGCTTCGGTTTTTCTGCTGCGGAAAGGTTCATGTTCTCTTCTGAACCTTCAATTTCTACTATACCTTTGCTAGAGGTAAAACACCACTGCCAGTCTATTGACATTCTTCAACAAACTTCAATTTTTTTTTTCAAAATTTCCATCTAATTAACTAAATGAAAATGAATTGGATAAAGGATGATGTAGAGTTATCTTAATCTTTCCAATCATAGTAACTATGGTGTATGGAGTTTACTTTTTTAAAAATATTTTTATGTATTTCTGCCAAAGATACTGCACTTTATCCTTATATTTTTCAAAATTACATATTGTCTTCCAAATATTTATGCATTTTCTTGGCAGATAACATTGATGCATTGTTATTTCTTATATTTTTAAAATAATAGCACCCCTACCCTAAAGTAAAATAAAAATAATCCCACTGTAGGAAAATCAGAATTGCTTTCCTTGTGTCTGGGTATTTTATTTAACCTAGCACATTTGCTTCCCACAGATAGCTAATATTTCCAACCTTCTTACTCAGGGAAAGCTTGCGGACTTGAAAATAGCCACGTATAAGCTTTGGATACTTAAAGAATTTGGCTCCATGCTATATGAAATATTACAGTATGACATTGACACCGAAACGTAAGTCTGTTGTTCCTCATTGTTGTCATTATGTTCCGTTGCAATTCTTCAACCAGTGTTAGAATGGCATTTACTATGTTACTTCTGTTGTCCATCAAATGGAACTATGCAGTAAGCATCTCATTAAATGAGCTATATCAGTGGATGATTACATATCTGTTAGAGTACCCACCTTGTGTAATTACCTCCTCACCCCTTTGTAATGGGCCAAGCCCAACTATCTCAGACTATTAATACAACACCCAACCCTGTGTTAGGGTTTCCCACAATATCAACAACTATACAAATGCTAGCTGACTAACATATATTACAGAAATACACACAATCCTTATTTTCCTTTTATTTGTATATCATATATATTATCAATTTCATACACAAAAAAATTGTAAGCCTGCATGCAATAACATACTGTAACTCCATAAATTCTTGGGGAATATTTCGGCGTGCACATGTGTAACCTTTAGTCAGTATTTGATTTCCTTTCTTACGTAAATTACAGTAGCTGAATTATATCAAGTAATGGTAATGGATTGGGCCGGTTTTATTTGTAGTGCAAAATGTTGTAGTGAGAAGGTTTGCTGTTATGTGCTACAAGAAGATGCTATCAGTGAACAGTTGTTTCAAAGTTCTGACAATGCATTGGATGATTTGGTTTGGACAGCTGATTCAATGTTCTCCTCCTTGAAGGTAGCTATAATTTCCTTATGGGGTTTTCATAGTTGAAATTTCCATGATTTTATCATTTATGATAATGAATTATGTTCAACTTGAATCATGGGCCTGCTGCTTTGCATTGCTGTTAGGTCTTGTTATATTTGCCTTTAAATTGGGTGATCTGCTGATGGACTTTTGATTATAAAACACTTGGTCGCTGGAACTCCAGAGATTATTCAGCATACATTTGTTCTCAGCTGTTGATCATATTTCTTTAATTTATTTATTCATACTTCCATAGTAATTTATACACTTTGTAATTTTGTTTAATTTAGGACTGTTACCAATTTGATCCTTCCACTTTTCTTCTTGTCTCATTTTATCTCATAAGTTTCGAATGACCAATTTTATTATCGATATTGAACCTGTCTTTTCAAGTGAAAAAATGTCATATTATTCAGACAATAATTTCTACACCTGTGCAGAATATATTGTTTAGCATTTTTCAGAACTCTTCCATGCATTTTACCTTTACCTTTTTTTTTGTATTTTTGTGACCGTAGAGCACTTTGATATCCTTAGCTTTCTATACATATACATCTTTGGTATCTGTAGGAACAGGCTTTTACTTTGATTTCATCCATGTTTCTGCGGAGGCTACTTCAACCAGGAGTAAACCACTGTTCTGCCCTACGTGAAACCTTACTAGAGCATAAAAGGTTCCTATCAGATTCTGAGTTCCAGTCACTTACAGCAAATGGGCTACGAAAAGAGATATTATCTATTATAGAACAAGAGGTAATCTTTTTTTTGTTTTTTGTCCTTTGTTTTGTTCCTTTAAGGCTTCTATTTTCTAGTTTTCTTGTATGGCTGAATTTCCAGAATTCTTTTGGTTTTAGGGAAGTTCACAGACAGCAAGTGCTACAGCTTATCACTGGAAACAATTCTCTGCACGGTACCTCCACAATTGGTGCTGGAACAATAAGCCATATGGATTGTTTCTTGATACTACAAATGAAGTGTTTGGTTTAATAAGAAAGGGTTCATTTTCTCTATTCCGTTGTTTGGAGGGTCTGGAGATGCTTATTTATGGTGTGATTCTTTCTTAGTTTTTTTGCAATAAATTTCACTTTTCTGTTGGGAGCGATTAGGTAATGCTAATTAGACTGACATTTCAGGTTATGACCATGGGGTGAACTTACTCGACGATGTGTCTGATTTTGAACTCCTCAATGAGGTCCTCAGATGCATGGGCAATATACACCATTTGCTGGGGAGATCTTCCACAGCAGTATATTATGAATCCTTAATTAGTTCTATTATATCATCTGATGAAATTGTTTCACATATAGTAAAGATTCTAGAGACTGGTTTTAGTCATCAGTCATCCTCATCCCTCAGTACATTACTTGGAATGGATACTTATGTAGAAAGAAGGCAGGCAGCTCACAAAAGTCAAAGGAAGTTTTCTGTTGAGATGTTACGATCTTTTCATACGTTGCAATCAAGATCAGCATCCTGGTCGGCAGTATTCGATGTGATTGAGAAGTTTATGAAGTGTTTGAACACAAACATGAACGTACAATCGTATGGATCAAAGAGAGTTTGTAATGTAAATTCTGTGTTACTAGTTCAAGCTACTTCACAGGTTGCCAGAACAATGTTTGAGTGTGCATTTGATCTGTTTCTGTTCCTTAGCTATCTGGTTGGTGTTGGTGGGCAGGTACGCTATAACTTTTGATTTTTGCTATTTCTTTCTGCTGTGTACCGGAACTTCAACTTTGCTTCTTCGACCATGTACTCATATAGCTTAAGGTACACACTTTTAAGCTTTCATGAGCATGCTTGCTTTGTCTCATCTGTAACTTACAATGGTTAGAACTCCCAAGAACTTTGGCTATTACTGGGATTTTGGGTTGCTGAGCCAATCTTATCCACATACTATACGGCTAACTACCAAGAATTGCTATGATCTTAAAATCATGCAGATGAATATTTGTTTACAATTTACATGTGCTTTTAGAACACCATTGTAACACCAAGGCCTGTGGGCTCAAATTGTCAATTCCATATACAAAATATTAAGTGGCAATGCCTGTTTTTTTAATCTTGTACCCCTTGCTTCTAGTTTGAAAAGTGCAAGATACATTTATTCTTCAATATCTTTTTGTTTCTTTCTTTGATAATAATAATTTGTGAATCAGGTTTCTTTGTTGCAAAGTGATGTTGCCAGAATAAAACTGAAGCTGTTCCCATTGATTCAAGACATATTGGGACAATGGATTGTTCTTCATTTTGTAGGAACCTCACCAACCTCACCACCAACCATTGACGATTTTAGCTATCAACTTTCTTCTCTTCAGCTTGGTAATACATAAAATATATGATTGTTGTCTTAACTTTGTTGTTGTTAAAGATATGATTGTAGTCTTATTACCTTTGTTTGTTGATACATATTTTGAATGGGCACCCTGCTACTACATTTAGTGTCTTAAATCTTAATGTGCTCTGTCGTTACAATGGTGTAATGAATCCACACCAAAGGACACAACTTGTCAGTTTGGTGTTTTGTAATGGCATTCATAAGGTTTTGGCTATTGTATTTTAGGGGCAGTTTTTTGTGATCAGCAGCTAGCATGTTCTACAGGCAATACACACCCTGGTCTATTGCCATTTTGTGAATTTGATTTAATTAACTGTACAAACTCCTTTGCCCCCAAATTTGTTTCCTGTGCAAGAGCCCTTTGAATGTTCTGTTAATTTCACATTCATTAGTTTGAAAATTTGTATTCCTTTGATTGCATTAAAGGACAGATCTGGCGCAATTGTGTGAAGCCTTTCCACTGAGCCAAAGGTCTTGAGTTCGATGTAGCCTCTCTGCAAAATGCAGGGGTAAGGCTTGCCTCGGTTATTTCTTCCCCAGACCCACTCATGTGGGAGCTGACAACACTGGATCTATCTTTTGATTGCATTAAACAGAAGGTTTTCTTTGACAAACTGCAAAAATATTGAGAACAAGGGTACTGTGGTGTATTGCTTCTGTTTGTATAGTACAAGTTTTAAATCCAGATAAAACCCCCTAAATTTCGCCACCTCTAGACAATAGGCAACTAACTATCAGTAACTCACTGTCCCCAATTTACTGTCCTGGGCCAGTTACAGATATGTGCTGTTTTCTTGCCCTCAGTCAGTGGGGACTTGGTGAGGGCCAAACGCGGCCATGCTTTCCCCCTGTGCCCCCTCTCCTTTCATACCTAAGCTATGCCACTGCTCCTAGGACTGAACATGATTTCATTGTTTGAGGGAGAGCCAAATCTGGCCTCCACCACTAGCATTCTAACGATGTTAGGCAGGGGTGGATGAGGAAACAAATAACACACTGGAATTGTGGTCCTGAACATGCTTCGGACGACAGATTTGTGCTTTACAATGGCTCACATACAAATTTAAATCTAGGGAAATGAATGGGATACAGTTTTAGACCTCTTTAGGAGGGTTTCTGTGTATCTGGGTCCATTTTGGACTTTCCCTGGATGCGCCAGCTCCTCCACGAGCTCCACAGCCCCTTCGGCGCGTCACCCTCGTCTACTGCGACAACGTCAGTGCCGTCTACCTCTCCACCAATCCCGTGCAGCATCAGCGCACGAAGCATGGAGAGATCGACCTGCACTTCGTCCGGGAGTGTGTCGCTGCAGGTGACGTTTGGGTCCTCAGCTTCCCCACAACGCTGCAGTTCGCCGACATCTTCACCAAGGGACTGTCGTCCAGTGTATTCCTAGACTTCCGGTCCATTCTCAACATCTGTACAAGATAGAGTTGTGACTGCGGGGGGTGTTAGAGTACCTATTAGGGTTTCGGTACTCCCCATGTGTATTTACTGTTTTGCCCCCATTGTAATGGGCTTGGCCCATCTAGCTTAGGCTATATATCCATCTCCCAACCCTTGTTAGGGTTAGGGTTTCCTATTCTAACTGGTACCTGAGAGCACCTAGAGGGGGGGTGAATAGGTGATCCTGTAAAACTTAAAACTTAAGCCACAAAAACTTGGTTAAGCGTTAGCACAATGATCGCCAAGTGGCTAGAAAGGAGTCTCAACAAAACACAATAACCACAAGAGATCAATCACAGAGATGGCACAATGGTTTATCCCGTGGTTCGGCCAAGACCAACGCTTGCCTACTCCACGTCGTGGCGTCCCAACGGACGAGGGTTGCAATCAACCCCTCTCAAGCGGTCCAAAGACCCACTTGAATACCACGGTGTTTTGCTTGCTTTACTATATCCCGTTTGCGAGGAATCTCCACAACTTGGAGCCTCTCGCCCTTACACTTGAAGTTCACAAAGAAGCACGGAGTAAGGGAGGGATGAGCAACGCACACAAGACACAAAATCAGAATGTCAACACGCACACAAGTCGCAACAAGAGCTCGCAACACAACCCGATGAGTTCACAACTCTAATAGAGCTCTAGATGCTATCACGAAGAAACAAATGCGTGGAGTCGAAGTCTCGGTGCTTAGGAATGCTTTGAGTATGCTTGTTGTCCTTTATGCGCCTAGGGTCCCTTTTATAGCCCCAAGGCAGCTAGGAGCCGTTGAGAGCATTCTAGGAAGGCTGATCTTGCCTTCTGTCGCCTGGCGCACCGTACAGTCCGGTGCACCACCGGACACTGTCCGGTGCGGATATCCTTCCTTATTTGGCGAAGCCGACCGTTGGGGTTTGAGAGCCGTTGGCGCACCAGACACTGTCCGGTGCACACCGGACAGTCCGGTGCCTCCTTCTAGCCGTTGGCTCGGCCACGTGTCCCGCGCAGATCGCGCGGCCAACCGTTGGCCCGGTCGACCGTTGGCTCACCGGACAGTCCGGTGCACCACTGGACAGTCCGGTGAATTTTAGCCGTACGCCGTTAATCATCTCCCGAGAGCGACGAGTTCGCCTGTGAACGGCTCACCGGACAGTCCGGTGCGCCACCGGACAGTCCGGTGAATTATAGCCGTACACCGCCGTCGAAGTCCCGAGAGCAGCAGGTTCGGCAGAGTCAGTCTGGCGCACTGGACAATGTCCGGTGCACCACCGGACACTGTCCGGTGCATCTAGACTGAGCAGACTTTGGCAGAACAAAGCCATCTCTTCTCTAACTTGATTTTTCCTATTTCCAGCACTTAGACACAATACATTAGTCCATAAAACAATGTACTAAGTCTAGAAACATACCTTTTGACATGATTTGCACTTTGTCCACCACTTTGCATAGATTAACACAAAAGCACTTATGTTGGCACTCAATCACCAAAATACTTAGAAATGGCCCAAAGGCACATTTCCCTTTCAGTATCGTGTTACTAACCTTGGATTAGGGAAAAGATAATTAGTCCTTAGGACTTGGTTGAATATATACAACAACAACAACAAAGCCTTTTTGTCCCAAGCACGTTGGGGTAGGCTAGAGATGAAACCCCGTATGAAAACCTCAGAGCTCAACCCCAAAGAAAAGAAAAGGGAAGTAAAGGCAAAGGAGAACCGAAAAACAACGAAACGGGGAAACACATAAAAAGAGATAAAACCTACAAGAACCAGCAAGATCTAAATGGGCACAAGAAAAGGTCAAACGATTAAGGAGGAAAAGCGAAACTATGAATCAAGGTTCTGGCACGTGAATTGCACACTTCCACCCCTTCCTATCCACGGCGAGCTCTTTATCAATATTCCACTCCTTCAGGTCCCTCTTCACAGCCTCTGTCCACGTCAAGGTTGGTCGACCTCTACCTCTCTTCACATTCTCGGGACGCCTAATTATTCTGATATGCACTGGTGCCTCTTCAGGTCTTTGTTGGATATGTCCAAACCATCTCAAGCGATGTTGCATAAGCTTCTCCTCAATTGGTGCCACTCCTACTCTCTCTCGTATATCATCATTCCAGACTCGATCTCTCCTTGTGTGGCCACATATCCAGCGCAACATACGCATCTCTGCCACACTTAGTTGTTGGACATGTCGTCTTTTAGTGGGCCAACATTCTGCTCCATACAACATAGCCGGCCGGATTGCTGTCCTGTAGAATTTGCCTTTTAGTTTGTGTGGCACCCGGGGGTCGCATAAGACACCCGCAGCTTGCCGCCACTTCAACCATCCAGCTTTAATTCTATGACTGACATCCTCATCGATGTCTCCCTCCTTCTGAAGCATTGATCCTAAATAACGAAAAGTGTCTTTCTTGGGTACCACTTGCCCATCAAGACTAACATCGCCATCCTCATACCCCATGGCACTAAAATCACACTTCATATACTCTGTTTTAGACCTACTAAGCCTAAAACCTTTTGCTTCCAGCGTCTGCCTCCACAATTCCAACTTTTGCGAAACACCACTCCTACTCTCCTCAATAAGTACCGCATCATCGGCAAAAAGCATACACCATGGTATATCTCCTTGTATGTTCCTTGTGACCTCATCTATCACCAAAGCGAAAAGATAAGGGCTCAAAGCCGACCCTTGATGTAGTCCTATGTTAATTGGAAAGTCATCGGTGTCTCCATCACTTGTTCGGACACTTGTCACAACATTAGTGTACATATCTTTAATAAGATTAATGTACTTTGTTGCTACTTTGTGTTTTTCTAAGGCCCACCACATTACACTCCTAGGTACTTTGTCATAAGCCTTCTCCAAGTCTATGAAGACCATATGCAGGTCTTTCTTTTGTTCTCTGAATCTCTCCATAAGTTGTCTTAGTAAGAAAATGACCTCCATAGTTGATCTCCCGGGCATGAAACCAAATTGATTTTGGGTCACGCTCGTCATCTTCCCCAGGCGGTGTTCAATGACTCTCTCCCATAGCTTCATTGTATGGCTCATGAGCTTAATTCCACGGTAATTAGTACAACTTTGAACATCTCCTTTGTTCTTGAAGATTGGCACTAATGTACTCCGCCGCCACTCGTCGGGCATTCTGTTTGTCCGAAAGATGGTGTTGAAAAGCTTAGTCAGCCATACTATCGCTATGTCTCCAAGGCATCTCCATACCTCTATAGGGATACCATCAGGGCCCATCGCCTTTCCTACCTTCATCCTTTTTAGCGCCTCCTTAACTTCATATTCTTGTATCCTTCGTACAAAACCCCTGTTGTTGTCATCGAAAGGTTCGTCCAATTCTATTGTAGAACTCTCATTCCCTCCATTGAACAATTTGTTGAAGTACTCCTTCCATCTGTTCTTGATCTCTTCATTCTTCACTAATAGTTGGTTTGCTTCATCCTTGATGCATTTGACTTGGTTGACATCCCTTGTCTTCCTTTCACGAATCTTGGCCATCCTATAGATATCCTTTTCTCCCTTCTTTGTGTCCAACCGTTGATAAAGGTCGTCATAGGCTTGACCCCGAGCTCTACTAACCGCTCGCTTTGCAGACTTCTTCGCTATCCTGTACTTCTCTATGTTTTCTGCACATTTGTCATGATGTAAGCGTTTGTAGCAATCTTTCTTCTCCTTGATAGCCTTTTGGACATCTTCGTTCCACCACCAAGTGTCTTTAACTTCCCTTCTGTTTCCTTGACTCAACCTAAGCTCTTCTGAAGCTATCTTTCGGATACATGTCGCCATCTTCCTCCACATGATATTTGCGTCTCCCTCTTCTGCCCAAGGGCTCTCCTCAATAACTCTCTCCTTGAAAGTTTGGGCCACATCCCCTTTAAGCTTCCACCACTTTGTTATAGTGACCTATGCTTATTCCGTTGTAAACGAATCTTAAAACGGAAGTCAGCTACGATAAGCTTATGTGGGTTACCACACACTCTCCAGGTATAACCTTGCAATCTAAGCAGGCATGCCTGTCCTCTTTTCTCAAGAGGACGAAATCAATCTGGCTAGTGTGTTGGCCACTACTGAAGGTCACCAGGTGGGATTTCCTCTTCCTAAAGAAAGTGTTTGCTATAAACATGTCATAGGCTAGGGCAAAGTTCAGGATTTCCTCTCCTTCTTGATTCCTAGTCCCAAAGCCGAAGCCTCCATGCACACCCTCGAAACTGGTGCTAGATGTACCCATATGGCCATTGAGATCTCCTATGAAGAGCTTCTCGCCAACTGGCACACTACTAATCATGTCCTCCAGGCCTTCCCAAAACTCCCTCTTTGAGTTCTCATTAAGTCCTACTTGAGGAGCATACGCGCTGATAACATTGAGAGCCAAGTCCCCAATGACCAACTTGACTAGGATGATTCTATATCCTACCCTCTTAACATCTACTGCCCCCATCTTTAAGGCTCTTGTCGATCAAGACGCCTACCCCATTCTTGTTTGTTGCAGTCCCCGTGTACCACAACTTGAAGCCTGTACCTTCCACTTCCTTCGCCTTCTGTCCTTTCCACTTGGTCTTTTGAACGCATAAAATATTTACCCGTCTCCTCACCGCAACGTCGACTATTTCTCGTAACTTACCTGTTAAGGAACCTACATTCCAACTACCTACACGGACCCTAGTTGGCTCGACTAGCTTCCTTACCCTTCGCACCCGCCGAGGAAGATGCAAAGACCCTTGCTCATTTTCCACTACACCCGGGCGCCGATGTAGCGCGCCACTAAGGATGCGACAACCCGATCCTTGCTCACTTATCACCGGCTCCAGATCAAGAGACGGCGCGTCACTTGGTAGAATATATAGGCACAACTAATATGGGCCACATGGGCCTTAAAACTGACAACTGTACTCTTTTTTTTTTGCATATCAGTATATTACGAAGATACTATTAAAACATTTTATGCTGATTGCCGAACATTTTAGCTTCAAGAGTTTATAATTTGCAGAAATTATGTTTTTGAGATATCTGAAGCCCAGAGTGATATACTGATATATTATATGGACAAATGTGTAAGACGAAAAAGAAATAGACGTTTGTACCAGGCTTTTTTGGACCTGGACCTACACTGTACCTCATTTTATCATTTTTCTGGTAGCTGATCTATATATTCTGCAAGTGTACACTATTTATCTATTTAACTTTTAATTTGTGTTCTTTTCATTTATAAACCTTTGAAGCTTGTTACTTATTTTTAATTGCACATGCTGTTCTCTTATTACAGGTAAATCAGATGAACTGTCTTTGCACAGAAAGCTTGGCTGCTCTGATTTTACATTGGCTTCTTTACTTGATTTTCCAAAATCTCCTGAAGGGGACGTTATGTCACCTTGTTTTCTCAGTCCAGCGGAAATAATCAATCTAGTAAGGAGGTTTAGTAGTTTGATTATGCATAGAGGAAATTTTGAGTGTGTACACACTTTCTTGGGATGCACAATTAATCTATCAGCTGTTCTCATCAGACATGGTCAGTATGAAGCTGCTCAGGTACTATATTTTATTTTTGGACTAAAATTCATTAGAAACATATTATGTTTTATTTGAATGTTGCTCATTCTATATAGTATCAGCTATCAAATAAGCTCTGCTTATCCTCATTTTTATCTCTAACAGAATCTGCTGGGAATTCTGGAAACATACTTGAACAATGGAAAAGTATCGCATACTGGTCAAGATGCAGACACTGCATGTTCAGCATATCTTCATCTCAATGGATTTTGCCTTCTGATGATTGCACATGATGAAGCAAATATTATTTTGAGAGAATCCAAGGTTCACGATGCTATCCGATGCTTTTTCAGGTACTACCTTTTCACTATGCGAACTTGTGGATTGAGCCTTTTTGATTATCATCAAACGACACTTTTCTGGAAACCGTCTTTAGTGGCTGGGGACATCAATGATTTATTTTTCCTATTGTGATACTAGACAAGAATTATGTAGCATAAACATATATGTTATTGAGCTATTGAAAACAACCGGACCTGATCAGTCTAACTGGTTATTTAAAAGCCTAACTGACAGACCATGTGCTTGATCTACTTCTGTTTAAGTTAAGTGGTAGTTGATAAGATATGGTTTTCCGTCCTTAACCCCGCATCATGTATAAAGAAGTCCTTTAACTAGATATAATTACTAGGGAAGAGAAGTACCTCACAGTCACCAGTAAACTGGTGGTCATAAATCTTTGTGGTAGCACCTTGCAATAAGTCTGATACTCATTTTTGTAAATTCTATAGAATTGTAAGCACAATTGTAGTTGTTACTTTATGAAATAGCGATGCAGAGCAACTCATCTTTGCCCACAACATTTGATTTGCTGTGTTTTGAAAAAGAAAGGGATTGCACACCCTTTATTAGAAATGACAAGTAACTAAGTGAGCTTGTTATCGGCATATCATTAGGAGATCTGCTTGTGTCTTTTGTTAAATATCAGCAAGGGATTTTGAAGCATGCAATCCAATAGTCTAAGTTAATGTTTTCTGGTAGGAATCACTTCATTTGATTTAGTTACCTAATTCTCAGGTCCTGTGAAACAATAGTTCAGACTTGAGAACTGAGGCAGCACCATATATTAGTTGCTGCTATCGGAGCAATGGTATGTAACTGTTATGGTCACCCTATTTAAGATAAAAAATTGCAGGACTGTTTTGGTTTATCTTTAGAGGGGGTAAGGTGTGGATCAAAAACTCAAGAATGATGGAGCCCTGAAAGGCTTGAAAATCTGCTAAGAATAAAAAAACTTAGTCGGGGAGGGAATGACCACCTCCCGGTATTACATTAAGAAGAGACCGAGATAACGGTCTCAGCCAAGAAAATCCCTGAACTCTGGTCCCTATCACTAATGGGCTGGTGTCAACCGTCCACTCTGCAACGGCCCAATCGGAGGGTGACGCATAGGACATTGTAACATGAGAGCGGATGGGACACACCGAGGGGATTTTTTAAACCAAGCCAGAAAATTCGCCCCCGAGAGGAATCGAACCCGGGACTTGGAGGTGCTACTCGTTAGCTTTTAACCACTAGGCTAGAGGCCCTTTCGCCTGCTAAGAATAAAACTCTTGGATGTGTATGCTTGCCTCGTTGTCTATTTCATTTTTAATATTGCTGGGTTTTTTGTTATGAACTTATAATCGGACTACCTGTTGGCGCTCTCTCTGGTATTGACTTGACAAATACTTTGGAAAACAGGGCTGCATCTGGGTATGAAGCTCCAAAGGCTTTGGAGAACTTTTCATTGGAAACAGGGTTTCAAGTTTCTGGTGATATCATTCTCCTAGCTTTACTTGTTGTATACTGCATTTAACTTATATTCTAACCATTTGTTTTTTTCAGGGGAATCTAGATCTATTTCTTTGTGGAGGCTTAACTACTATGAGTGGGCAATGCAAATTTTTGAGCAACACTCCATGAGCGAGGGGGCGTGCCAATTTGCTCTTGCTGCACTAGAACTAGTTGATATCGTCGACGGGATAGATAATGGAATTGAAGCTGAGGGTCTTCCAGAGACCGCAGCAATGATTAAAGGACGACTATGGGCTAATGTATTCAAGTACAGCTTGGATTTGAAACACTTTCACGATGCATATTGTGCGATCGTCTCAAACCCAGATGATGATAGCAAATATATCTGTTTGAGGCGTTTCATCATAGTTCTTTGTGATCTTGGGGAGACAAAGGTTTGCCATATGAAGTTGTTTATTTGCATTATTGTTTGCACCTTTTTTCATGATTTGTCCATGGACATCTTTAGTGTTTTGAGGTGGCCATAGTGCCTAGGTAGGAATAAGTTGCTTGGCTGGCAGGCAGGTGATTTTGTAAGTATTATAGCTAGTGGTCATGACACATGTTTACAGCCATACATAGGTATCATAAGACTTATATGTTGGCTGTTGACATGATCTACCGCATTTGATTTTGTTTTACATTTTTGCTATCCTTACATTGTGGAAATGGAGAAGGGCAGACTTCAGTGGTGAGAGCTGTCTCACCGAGTCACCAGGTTGCTGGTTCGAAGCAACCTCTCCGCATTTGTGGTGGAAGGCTTGTCTCAGTTTACTACTTTCCCAGACCCCACTCACATGGGAGCCTCTGGCACGTGGTCTGCCTCTTTTTTACATTGTGGAAAATGTGGGTTCATGCAGTGTGCGATGTTGTTCAACGTGTTTCTGCTAATTTTGTTAGAGTCCTACAAGTGTGTGATGTGTTAGCTATTTGATTATTTTCTTTTCCATTGTATATGCGGCATGTCAATTGGTCAAGCTGGCTCTAACTACTACTACTACCTAAAAATCATGACTTGGATGCATTTGTTGTGTTTGGGCCTTTTTTTCTTGTCTTTCTTTTATTGTATGCAAGGCATGTTGGCCAGTCTTAGCAGCGTTTCCTCTAAACATTGTTAGTTAAACTCCTATGTATATGCAGGGCATGTTGATCAATCTAGCAGACTTTCCTCTAAATATATTAACAATTAACTAGGAGTCATACAAATCAAATGTTGTTTGTGTTATCCAGTTGTTTTTCTCATCATTTTATCATTTTATGCAAGGGATGCTCACTATTAGATTGGAGCTTAAATTTGCCTCTTACCTGTGGAAATAGGTTCTTTGTGACGGAGAGATTCCATTCACTGGCTTGGTAGAGAAAGTGGAGCAAGAGCTCTTCTGGAAGGTTCACTCATTTTCAGCATAGTACAATATTTGTGTCTTGCTTTCCGCCACGCCAATCTTATTTTTAGTTTCACAGGCTGAGCGCTCAGATCTGTCGTCTAGACCAAATCTCTATAAGGTTCTTTATTCATTTGAAGCACATAGGAACAAATGGAGGAAAGCAGCTACATACATGTACAGGTACTTTGTTAGATTGAATAGAGAAGGTAATGCAGGCGGCAGCCACCAACTTCCTCACGTGTTGCAAGAGAGGTTGCATGCTTTATCTGCTGCTATCAACGCATTGCAGCTTGTTGATCCCTCATTTGCATGGCTCGATTCTATTTGTGAAGCCGATGATAAAATTTCTCCAAGTAAAAGACCCCGGAATCTTTTGATGGAGAACTGTATGTTTTGTCAGACTTTTAATTGCTGTTTGATTTATCTCATTGCACAGCAACACACTTTGTTTAACTTTTGCTCTCTATTTCAGCGGCTTTTGGCACAAACTCAGAGCTTTCTAGATTGCAATTTTGTGTTGACATTGAAATCCTTGAAAAAGAATACATATTAACAGAAGCACAGTATATGCTCAGCACTTTGAAATCAAGTTTTGATTTTTCAGGTATCCCTGAAACTATTCATAGGACTTTATTGCTTGAATTTATAGAGATCAATACCTTAATTAGCAATCTTTAAGAATTAACACCGAAATCTGTTTTTGTGTGACTGCAGAAAGCCAATCAATTGAGTCCCTGATGGATATTCTTATAAATGAGAAATTGTATGATATAGCCTTCACAATTGTGCTAAAATTTTGGAAGGAGTCAGAAATAAAAAAGTATTTCACATTTTCTTGTTTTGTTTCCTTTTTAATCTGTAGCGCTGTCTTAAGGGATTGCTGTTTGTCATGTTCTCTTCTATGTCTACAATTCGGTCTCACTGTATCTATTGTTTCAATTGTTCCGTTGTAGGCAATTGGACCGTGTATTTTCAGTCATTGCGCAGCAATGCTGCTCGAACAGATCAGACAACAAATCAAGGTATGTTGACTGACTCTTCTAATTGCACATATGGGCAGATTATTGTGCTGGCAAATAATAGTGTTAACTAATGATGTGAGATGTATCCTAATTACGGAAGTTTGACTGATAGTAAACAAGTGCCACTTCTGCCTTCTTCTGAGAATGATGCATGGGAGATCAACAACAGGAGTATTGCTGTGACCCAACAATTGCAGGGGAACAACCACTGGGAAACCCTTGAACTATATTTGGTATGTGCCTTTTCTGTTTTCCTCATCATCAGTGCGACGGTGCGTAAGGGCCTGTTTGGATCCCATGTGATAAATTTTACAAGGTGCTAATGTTTAACCATCTCAAATGGAGAGCTAAAGTTTAGCACATGGGTAGTGTTTGGATGCATATGCTAAAGTTTAGCATATGGATATAGAAAGGCATCCATACCCCTAATTAATACAGGGTGGGGAAGAGAGTGTGGGTGAGGAGGGTATGCCATGTCTTTTCTTTACCCTGGACCACTTTTAACTCACTTTAGCACACCTTGGAGGAGCTAAACTACTAATGGGTGCTAAAGTTTAGCACTTCACTTTTAACACTTTTTAACACGGGAAGAAAAGGCTAAACAAAACACTTCCCTTGTAGTTATTTGGGTCTTCTTTCCTTGCACAAGTTATCCAGGCAGCAGTTCCAACCTTTTATTGATAGAATTGCTGACCAGCTTTCAAGTTGGAAGACATACTTATTGACAAAGCTGAGAAATGTCTTCTATGTGACCCTGAGAAAAGAGGTCTAAACCACCCTGAGAAATGTCTTCTATGTGACAAAGCTGGAGAAACTCTAGATCATCTTCTGGTGGCTTGCTCCTTCTCGAGAATCTTTTGGTATCAACTTTTTTGGAAATTCGGGCTACACTCCCTTGCCCCCCAGCCGGCTGCCACCTCCTTCCTGTGTTGGTGGGAGGAAGTTTCAGATGTGGTTTCAGGTCTTACCAGAAAAGGTCTTGACTCCCTTATCATCCTGAGTGCTTGGACGATTTGGAATCATCAGAACAGATGTGTCTTCGATGGTTTGTCTCCATGCCTCACCTCTATCCTTGCTTTGGCAGATGAGGAGAGAAGTCGTTGGGAAACAGCTAGGGCGAAGGGCCTATGTTCTCTGGCTGCCTCTCCAGCTGCTCCCTAGGGTGGTGTGTTGGTTTTTTCATATGATGAATACTTTTTTGTATGCTATCTTCTGGCCCCGTAAGGATGCCTTCTGATGTATGGTCTATTTTAGACCTTTTTATTCTATCTTCTTAATATATAAAGGGGCGCAATTCTCCTGCGCATTTTCGAGAAAAAAAACACTTCCCTTATTAATATAATACACAGCTCTCTTGCGGGTTTGAGAAAAAGAACACCTTTTAACAACTCCTGTTTGGATCTCCAAGTGCTGAAGTTTAGCTAAAAGTGTAGTGCTAAACTTTAGCACCATGGATCCAAGCAGGCCCTTATTTGAGTGTGTCTGTGTCAGGGCCCAAGAGGGCTGCTACTGTAGCGCGGGGTACAGTAGAGCGGAACAGAACCGGTGGTACTGTAGCACCCCGGGTACTGTAGCCACCAGCCATCCATAACAGTCTTCTTTTTAGTATTTTCTAATTTGGGAATCTCTATCCCTGAAGTACTGTGTTGAACTATACCCTCTTCTTTTTGTAAGGCTTGATTTGAGTGCTATCTCCAAAGTCATACTTTGACCGTTAATATCCCATATTATGATGTTCATAACTATGAGTTCGATATCATATGAAAATGTTTTCAAATATGGATCCAGTAATACCAAATCTGTGTCATATAATTTGCAAATTCGTATATTAAGTGTCACTAAAAAACAAGTTCAAACCTTGGGTTGCGCTGGAGTTATTTTTTTGGCATTTGGCCAGGGCCAGAGGCATCTCCTTTCTCTGCTTGTGGCCCAGTGGGTGAGTCTTAGGTGGATCCGTTGTACAATCTAGGTTGTTTTTGTTTTCCCAGGGTGAGATCCATTTTTGTTTTCTCGCCTTGGGGTGTGTGGTTGTTTGAATTTGGGCCTTTGCCCCCCCCCTCCTTTTTCTTAACATAATGATGCACAGCTCTCCTCCATATGTGGGAAAAATATCTTGGGTTGTGTGTGCCCCTTGTAAAAAAGAAAAGGAGTAAGTACTTTGTTACGGATCTCATGGGACAGTCAGTCAGCAGCGCGAAATTTTACTATTCTTTTGTGGTGCTGCTTCTATAGGAACCAGTGCTGACCTTACGGGTCCTTCCAACTATCTGTAGTGTTTTATGTTCTAAAAAAATATATCTGTAGTGTTTTGTGGTCAACATTTTTTCCCATCTTTATATGATTATAGTGCGTTTTTTACTACTTCATAAGTAGTGGAATAGACCGTGGTGCATAACTCTTATGCAGCTGAGTCTAGTGTCTGGCAGGTCCCCATTACTATCTACTATTTGTAGATTTTGATCAATAAAATTGTTCTGTCAGCGAGCAGAGTTATGTTGTTGGTTTTGATCAATCAATGGTTCTATCAGCGAGCACAATTGTGCCACACAAGGACTTTCTTGAACGACGCAGGAGAGATATGTGAGATTTCATTAAGATAGAAGAAACAGTACAACACAAGAGGGGAGGCATGAAGTCCGCCCCTCTCCACACCAAGACTATTTTTTTTCGTGAACGCGCAGAGAGCTGCACATTCATTAAATTAAGAGAAGAAAACAGTCCAAAATGGACCAAAGTATAATGCCAAAAAGGCAGAACGCTAGACCACCAAATTCCTGTTGCGCACAGAACTGCAGCCTCCTTCTGCGCATGAAAACAGTAGGACACAACAGGAGACAAACAGCAAAAAATGCCAGCAGGCCCCCCACACACAACTGCTCTTCACTAATCACCCAGAAGATCTTTGGACCTAATAATGGCAGCACCAAGGCCCAAGGCCTCAAGATGCCTGGCACCGGCAAGACTCCAGCAATCTAACTCATCCAAAAAAACTCTTTTTATTCCGTTTATGGAAGGTCTGACACCATAAAAAACCGCCTTATTACGATGAAGCCATAAACACCAAGCTCCCAAGATGATGATACTGTTAAAGCATCTTCTTTTGGATTTGTGCACTTGCTTACACATCTTCCTCCACCACTCAGCAAAAGAGGACTCATTAGAAGCAGGAGAAAGATTAGCAAGCCCCAACGAAGAAAGAATGCAGTGCCAAAATTGCCGAGCAAAAATGCAAGTGCAAAGGAGGTGTTGGATATTCTTCGGCTCTTGATCACATAAGGGACAAACCTCAGGATGATCCAACCCTCTTTTTTGCAGTCTATTAGTTGTCTAACATTTATTCCTTATTGCCAACTAAAGAAAAAATGCATTTGGATGGAGCCCAAGTCTTCTATAACCTCTTCCATGGTTCAAAAGTAATCGAACCCATGAAAAAAGCCTTATAACACGATTTAGAAGAGAACTGCCCAGAGGAAGAATGAATCCACACATGTCTATCAGCCTCATGAGTAAGCACCACTCCCTTTAAAGCATCCCAAAGGTGTAGGTATTGCTGCAGCCCAGACAAATTAAGGCTGTCTCCAGCAGCGTCCCCTAAATTTCGTCCCCTAAAGGAATATTCCCTGTACTTTACAGGACACTCTAAAAGATTCTGTCCTCTATATCTTCTGTGTCTCCAGCAACGTCCCCTAAATTCGATCCCCTAAAGCTACAGTGTTAACAGAATTCGTTTTTCCTTTTCTTTTTCTGTTCTCTTTGTTTTGTACCCATTTAATGGTACTCAAAGGATGCTAAAAAATTTGTAATCAATAATATTACAAATAATAATCTAAAAACTATGGTTCATTAATAATTTCGAAATGTACAAAATAAATAACATTGCATTTTATGTTGTGTGTAATTATTGTGCAAAAAATGTGACACAATATTTGAATCGTACGAAAAAATGTTTACGAATTCACATGCTTCCACCGTAAGCCACGACACTTCTTCAACAAGCCATTGTCTACCTTCGGCTGCACGACAAGAGCATGGCTTCTCTCCGAAGCCTATCCCTTCTATAAATAATCACTACTTCAACACTTCACTCACACTTCGCATACACTCATCCACAACAATGGACCGGTTCGTAGATTCCAATATTTTTCTTAGGATGGCACAAGACATGGAAGATGAAGACCATGAGCTCGAGGTTGCGACGTACCAACATCGTAGGCGTCGTGCACTTAACGAGCGTCGGTACGCTGGTTCCATTCCCGGTCGTGTTCGAATCCATCGTGACCATATCAGTGGTGATGCAAGAATCCGATCCGACTACTTTTGCGCCCAACCGGTTTACACGGATGCACAATTTCGGAGGAGGTATGTTTATTCATACGCACATCTATTAACGTCCATAGTACGTACTTGACAATTGTACTAAAAAAAGTTTGCAATATAGGTTTCGCATGCGTCGCCATGTGTTCGAGCATCTCGTTCTTGCTGTGCAACAAGTGGATCCGTACTTCGTTCAACGTCCAAACTGTGCCGGTGAGCTAGGCCTATCTGCCCTTCAGAAAGTTGTTGCTGCTGTACGTATCCTTGCATACGGTGTTCCTGCGGATGCCGTTGACGAGTACGTACGAATTGGAGAATCTACAGCACATGAGGCTTTGAAACACTTTTGCGCTGCCATACAAACTGCTTTTGGGGGGTACTATCTTAGGAAACCTACTCCTGCTGATATCGCTAGGCTTCTCCAAGTTGGAGAATCACGCGGCTTCCCTGGTATGCTTGGTAGTGTCGATTGCATGCATTGGGAGTGGCGTAACTGCCCAACTGCATGGAAGGGGATGTTTACCGGTCGCGGTAAACACCCTACAATGATCCTCGAAGCTGTTGCCTCATATGACTTATGGATTTGGCATGCATACTTCGGCATGCCCGGTAGCTGTAACGACATCAATGTTCTTCAGCGTTCAAACTTGTTCGATTCGCATCTTAATGGTGATAGTCCACCAGTGAGTTTCTCCGTCAATGGACACACCTACAACATGGGATATTACCTAGCAGATGGTATTTATCCGGACTGGCCAGCGTTTGTCAAGACAATCCGTCATCCGTATGATGTGAGGACCCAACATTTTGCCACTGTTCAAGAGTCTGCTAGAAAAGACATTGAACGAACATTTGGAGTACTACAGAAGCGATGGGCCATAGTTCGTGGTCCTGCATATGGTTGGTCTCCACAACACATTGGAGATATCATGAAAACATGCATCATATTGCACAACATGATCGTAGAAGATGAAGGACCTTCGTCTTTGAACACAAGCTTCGACAACATCGGAGTTTTGGCGGATACTAGTCATGGTTCCATTTCGGAGCGCAATGAGTACATCAACAACAGGTACGACCAACTACATGATCCAGTCAAATATAATCAGTTGCAGGTTGATCTAATCCACCACCACTGGGCGCGGCTTGGATCCGGAGCTGCTTAAGCATGAAGTTTATGTCTGCCATGTGTTAACTATGTTTGTCATTGTCATGTCTAGTGTGTTATGTCGTCAGTTCTGTTAATCCGAAGGTAGTATGTGTTAAGTATGAAGTTTGTCATGTCGTCGGTTCCGTTATTCCGAAGCTAGTATGTGTTAAGTATGATGAAGTTTATGTTTGTACTATGTGTAATGCAAAAATATGAATAATAGAAACAGATGAATGTTTCTACTTATCCGAAGCTGGCCAATGTGTAATGCTATAATTCACGAATGATATAAGAAGTCTACTATTATTAAGCAACATGACTGAGTTCTAATATGACAGAACATAAAATTGTCCAGTGCAGAAACATAAAATTGTTCTCGAAAACAAATAACAGTACTTCCTCAACCACTAGAATGAACATTCACTTGCTTGACGACGAGCTTCCAGTTACCCTTGCCAGAATCTCCTGTTGTTTTGCCTCGTGGTACTAGCGAAGAAGGGGGTTACATTTTGTCAAATCCATGCTCAATATGAGAACCTCCTGTTCCGTGTCCTCCTTCACCTTTTGTCGTTCCATCTTCATCTTCTTTAAATTTAGCTTCTTCCTCTCCAATATCAGTTTCTGCCTCTCCTGTTTTTTCATGAACTCCAACTTCTTCTCCTCAGTTGAAGCTACTGATTTGTAGACAGATAACCGTTCCAAAGAGAGCTCACCCATCCGTGTTAGGTACTCCGAATCAGTGGATGATGTGTTCTCTGATCTTTGCTTCTTTGCCTTTTCCTTGGCTGAATCACGACCAAGCGGCCTTTTCGAAGTAAAGCTTGATGGAGCTGATTCTTCAGCAGCATCACAGTCAATAGTATTTGATTGGGTACCAATTGGGTTGGGTGGAGGATTTGGAGTGCTCATGTGCTGGTCCATCCATTTAGGTTGATCCTTCAATATGGACCAGCAATGTAAGAAATGGAAGGGCTTCTTTTCGACAGCAGCAAAACGAGTAGCCGCAAGCGAAGTCTGCAAAAGAAAATCAGTTGGTTTTGTTGAACATTTACTTACAAAAGGCTGTTAGCTTCTTCTGAACATTTACAAACATTTACGTACCTTATCTGCATCAGTCATGCCACTTGGGTTTTGTCGAAGCACAGCCATCATGTATCCAGCAAAGGTAGAACATTGAGTTTTGATACTGTCCCACCTGCTCATGAGAGATTTCGTAGACCTCTCTGGCATTGATCCTCTACGAGAGTTGTATGCCTCTGTAATCCGATTCCAAAATCCTTGACGCTTCTGACCAGTGTTCACAATCAGATCACAACTGACAGCCAACCATGCTTGACAAACCCTCATATCCTCTTCAGACGTAAAATTGGCTAGCTTTGTGCGTTGAGGAGGCTTCTTCACTGGAGGTGGTGCTGGTGAGGCCTGGGCTGGTATATCAGCCGGAGGAGGAAGTGCAGTGTTGTCAAATTGAGTGCCATCATCCTCGGATAGGAAACTGCCATATTGTGCCATAACTTGGTTCCAATCCGTACCCATGCTGTACATTGAAGGTAGTCACATAAGAACCATGTGAAATGAAAGCAGAACCATCTGAATCTTAACAGGTCAGGCACAAGAAACTCAGAAGTCGTGCAGACTAGATATATTGCAAAGTTCATAACATTTAACAGACCACGTTAACATAAACATGTCATCAACATCGCGTCCGGATAGTTGTCGACAACATAAACATGACATTAACTAAACCACTCACTTGTGACACACATCTGTTGTGTTCACATACAAAAGACTACTTGGACTCACATAAACCTAACACATACACATATTCCTTAGGTGCATGCTAATCTAGTAGGGATAGGTGTCGTCGGTGGAGTAGTCGCGTCCATCGTCGTAGCCGACGATATCGTCAGGATTCAACTCTGAATCATAATCAAGCAGAAGCTCATCCTCTGTTTCTGATGATGAGGCAATTGGAGAAGGGGCCATGTGCTCCATCTCCCAGTCTTTTTCCAGAGCTAGGTGATCAAGGTCCTTGGCGAGGTCCTCGATCTGAACTAAAGCACGATTCATTTCATTGAGGACTGGTTCGCTAACTGGTTGGAAGGCACCGTGGACGACATCGACGATGTCGGCACAACGCTGCTCCACTACTCTGGTTAAATGAGCCAGTGCTCTTCGGAGCTTTGCGTTCTCCGAATCCATGGTCTACATAAAACATATGGTTGTGTTAATATATGTAGGTGATAATTTTATGTATCGTGCTTTAGTTCAGCTAGTATTGGCAGTAGGCAGTTGAAATAAGCACATGAGTAATGAACATGAATTATGAAGATAAAATCATCATTGACTGTGTCAAAAGAATTGGCCAAGTCATTGTGAATACACATCGATTCCTATATCAACAAAGCTTGTACCACAAAGATATTTGGTTAATGTGAACATCAATTATCAAGAGATAGCATAGTGCTCATGATTCAGTCTGTCTAAAACAGTCCCCATGTATTTGTAAACACACATCGATGACTACAACAGAGAATTCTTGTACCACAATAAAATTTTCTGTAATGGGAACCAAATTTATGAACACAAAACATAATGGTCTAGGAATCCTACATCCATCGAATGTATAACCCTAAATTCGTAACCCTAGATCTGTACGTGTTGTAGCATTAAGTACTAGAATCATAGAAAGCAAAATCGATCTTCAATGTTTACCTTTTTTTCTTCGGATCTGGACCACCCGACCTAATGGAAGACGATGAAGAAGGTGGCGTCGAGATGCGCTTGCGTTTCTCCCCAGCTTCCTTCGTCGGCGCCGTCGATCTTCTCAGCTTCTTGGCGATGGCGGTTCGACGGCGACGAACACCCACGGAACCACCCGCTCCTTGGATCTTTGAGTCGTCGGCGCCGACCTCCTTGCCTCCAGCCACCGAGAGCGGTCCGCCTCCGGACCCGCTCGAGCACGGCCTCTTCGAGCCCAGCTTGGGCGGCGCCGCCGAGGAGCAGCGCCGCGAGCCCCCCTCGCCGACTTGGATGGAAGTCGCCAGCGACGGCACAACAGCGGCTCCGGATTTTTCACCACCGCGCGAACCCGACCCCGAGCCCGGATACCGGACGTCTGGAATTCTCCACATCTAGGGTGCGTGCGGCGTCCTCTAAAATTTAGAGTGCGATATAGAGTACGTTGCTGGGCGCGTTGAGGACGTGTCTGAACCCTATATTAAGGGTACCGGACGGTTTACCGTCCCTTGCTGGACACAGCCTAAGAGGGGTCTCAATGTCGCTAACCCACTGCTAGTTCTCAAGAGCATGGGTGTGAACTTCAGAATTTCTGCTGATGTGGTAGATTGATTGGGGAACAGGATACAAGAACAGTGGATAGATTGCTAACTCACCCTCCCTCTGGAGTCTCTGAGCTGCTTTTAGATATATTTCTGCCTGCGTCTAATTGGTCTCTCATATAGAGATGAGCTGACTCCTAAGCAAATATCTGGTCAAATCAATCTAACTCGTGGTACTGTTCATGCGCAATACCTCGTGTCCCCCTGGCTGGCTCCACTTGCCATAACATATTACCCTTGAAACTAAATTAAGCTTTATTCTGAGGAAGTCCACAAACTAGAGAAAGTACAACTTCAATCGTGCCTTTTCTGCATCTTATGGCCTGTTTGGATTTTAGAGTTTACAAATACCGTGGTTTCTAAAAATACTATAGTATCAGATACTTGAAGTGCTTGGATACCACAAACTATGAAGTTCTAAACTTTAGTTTCTTAGATACCATGCTATTTTTGGAGTTCTTATACATTCACTAGTACACTCTTTTTGTAAAACCGACTATGTCCGGTGTGCTGTCCATGCTCTCGCTGCAGAACTGAGGTGATTGAGAAGCTAGTTACACTGCTATCAACCAGAGCCCACCCAAGCCGTTACGTACAGTGAACGGTGTTAAATCTGAGTGAAAAGACAAAAATGCCCATGCAATTTATTGTGATTTTACCCCTCGTTATATTATATAATTGTGATTTTACCCCTGTTGGGGCTGCTCCCGTACGCAATAGAAAAAGGGTATTTTGGACCTTTCACCCATTTTTCCATTTTTTTAAACCACTAATTCTGATTTTCACTAACGGTGTTGAGAGGAGGGGGGGACTGTAGCTTCTTTTTTAAAACAGAGGGGTAAAATAACAAAATTGAAAAATGGAGGGTATAATCACAATTGTCTCTCAAAAGGAAATCCCTTCGTTTGTCCCATGCCAAAGCACAAGTCTAAGGCCAAATCCTTTTTTTTCTCGGAAGCGCAGGATAGTTGTGCATCATTATATTAAGAAGTGGTTAAGGTCCATGCGGACCGGTACAAGATAAAACCACCTTACGGTGGTAAAAAATAAGAATTCAAAAAGGGGTCATCGTCTAAACAAATAACGGCGACCACATCACTACTAAGGGGACCCTACAACCCTGGGGTCGGAGCCTTATGAAGAGACATGATCTTAGCTCCAGCCATCTCCCAGTCCCAAAGCTTCATCTCCGTTTCGGAGCAAGGTCCTCAATTCTATGACCAAACAGACACCGATCAGTCCAAAACAAGGTAGAGGCTTCATCACCGACGACGGTTTGCATTGCCACCGAGAAGAACTTGACTTTTGATGGAACTTGGATGGTCAAGGAAGCCCAAGGACGTTTTGGTTCCTGTTTTGGCTAGCCACAACCACCTCATCCTGAGCGCCCATGAAAGCTCCCTTAGGTTTGATATACCAAGGCCGCCCAGCTCAAGAGGGCGACAAACTTTGTTTCATGCCACGTGATAGTGCCCCCTTTCACATCTTTGCGGCCACGCCAAAGGAAGCCCCGCCGTATCTTGTCAATGGCTTTGAAGGCCCATCATGGTAAGTGAGTCTACTGCCATAGCAAGATAGATAACCATGCCAGTAAGAACATGCTGAACTTGAACTTTCCGGCCAGCTTTAGCCATCAAATCAGCTAAACAAACCAGTGATTACTTACCACAATAACCAAACAAAGCGTGGTTTCCTAAATTACAGTAGAAAATCATGGCTTTGACAAACTGTGGTTTCCATACCATACAAATACAGTATTAAAAAACTGTAGTTGCAGGATATTTTAATATCCAAACAAGCAATGTATATTTTGTGTTCCCAACAGCGAGTTGCAGAAACTACTTACATTGCCGTGTCAATACTTCTATTCCTGTTTTTGCAGGATAAATACAAAGATCTGCATCCCAGGTTGCCAGTCATTGTTGCTGAGACGCTTCTTTATACTGATCCTGAGATTGAGCTACCACTTTGGTTGGTTCAGATGTTCAAGGTGGTTTTCTCATAAATAGTGTCTCTGGCTAATTCTATATATTTTAGTGCTGACCGACCTTTGGTTTGGCTGCTACAATTTGCATTCAGGCTAATAAGGCAGGGAACAAGATCTCATGGGGCATGTCTGGAAAAGAGGCAGATCCTGCTGCTTTATTCAGACTATACATAAACTACGGACGCCACGCAGAAGCCACCAACCTGCTGGTGGAGTATCTAGAGTCGTTCGCATCATCGGTAATGGATTGACAACACTGAAATACCCAAATGCAAGATTTTTACAAGCTTATAACATATACAAATCCCTGGGAACCATTTGCAGAGGCCAGTGGACGTCCTCCACCGCAAGAAGATGTCCGCCGTTTGGTTCCCCTACACCGCCGTCGAGAGGCTCTGGTGCCAGCTTGGTGAGATGCAACGCGCAGGGCACAGCGTGGATCAGTGCGACCGGCTCAAGAAGCTGCTGCACGGAGCCCTGATGAGCCACCTGCAGCAGGTTGGTAGTGCCACATCCGAAAGCAAAACCCTGCTCTGTTGCGTGCGTCGGTGCTGATTTGTGTTCTTGTTCCACGATCGCAGGTCGTGGTCGACTCGGATGATGTGCTGTCGTCAGTTGGAGATGGGCAGGGGATGGAGGACCAGAGCAGCTGAAGTCCTGAAGATCGTGTTGTTGGCATGTGTAGAAAACGATGTGCCACCGCTGGATACTGTATGTGATTGTTTGTGTGGTCAGCTGACCAAGAGTTACGCCTGTGTCTTTTATATAGAATTATTATTAGATGAAAACAAAGACTGAGCGTCTGAGCGATGGCTCCATTTGTAACGTGAGCATGGAACTGTCGCTGATGACGAGCTGTTCACTTCCCATGTGTAGATGTAGAAGGTGGATTGACGCATCCATTACAGCACTGTTGCACTGGTATTGTATCGGTTCTGCCTTGAGAACTGCGATGGTTGTTTGGGAAATATAACATAACAATGTAATGGGGTTGAGCGTCGTGGCATTAGGGCATGTACAACACCATTCAATATATGGTCTCTTAAGTGGTTTCTAAAGAGTTAATTAAAAAATACAAGAGATTACCTCTTTATGAAAAGCTTGTTTACACATGATTTTTAATACATAGTCTGTTAAAATGTTTTTAGGAGCTTTCCTATCTCATCTCATCATTTATTTCAAATAAACTTCATTCTGCAAGCAATATCATCTATAATGTCGTGTTCTATATTTTACACGATCTACCAAAGATAGTCTTAACTACATTTATAATTGAGGAGCTAAAAGTTGTACTATGTAGTGTTTTATTGTTTCTTATACTTAAAAATCGATCCATAGTCTTAGGTGGCGATCATCAGCTCATCTCGACATGGGGACATAGGTGTCCGCCTTGGGTTGCAGTCGTGTGTGGACTATGGATGACAATGGATGTGTGTAGTGTGGGTGGAGCAAACACCCATCCATGTTGACACCCAACACGTTGAGCCACATCGCACTTATGTCTAAATGGTAGATGTAACACCCAACTTTGGAAAATAAGAGAAGGAAATAAATCTTCATATGAGGTACCCTTTGCATTCATGAGAATTATTAGTAAGCATAGCTAAAGTGAATAAATCCTCAATAAAATGTGCATCATGCTGGACTTTTCCTTGTTTGTGCATCAAACACGAAAAAAATTATAATTAAGGCAAGTATAGTTTTGAATTCAAAATTAGAGCACTAAATAAAATGGGAGAAATTAGAGTTTGAAAATAAGAAAAAGGAGGGAGAAGAAAAAAGAGAAAGGATACAAAAATATAAATAATATATATATATATAAAAATATCTCCAAAATTAGTACTTCTAATTTCACAAATATAATTTGTAAATGATGACCCACAAAGTTGAATTTAAGTTTGAATTCAAAGTGAATTTGGAAATAGAGAAAAGGGAAAATAAGAAAAAGAAAAAGCTAAAATAGAAAACCGGGCTGGATCAACCCCATTCTGGCCCAGCTAGCATTTTTCTCTCCCCACAGCCCACACTCCCGCCTACTGACACGGGGGCCCCATGGGCCAGCCACCCTTCCCCGCGCTCGCGTCCCTCCGTTCACTGGATGCGGGTCTCTTCGGACAGTCACGCCCCTCCCCACTTCAACCACTGACAGATGGGGCCCACTGTTAACCCCCCCACGTCTCTCAGCTCCGCCTACCTGCCGAGAAATGTGGCGGCGCGATTCCTCCGCTGCGGAATTCGCGGGCGTGGGCTGACCCGGCCTCCCACCCGGACTGGGCACAAGTAGAATGCATGCGCTGTTTTTCCCTCTCCCCTCTTTACCCCAGTTTCTCGCCACCACCATTACACCGCCGCGCACCGCCAGGGAGAAACTCGCCGCCGTCGTTGAACTCAAGAACCGCGGACACTCGGGCCACCGTTAAACATTCGGATGCTACGTCGTGAACTCTGGAAGCGTTGGCCATCACCAATTTCGTCATTAACGTCACTGTACCGCGCGATTGCTCATCCGTGATGCGATTCCTCTGCCGCGGAGCCGCATCGCATCGTCGACACACGCATAGACCAGCGTTGGGGTCCCCATGTCGGTTCCAGGAGCTTCATCGTGCCCAGTGGAAGGTGTGCACGTGCTTGATTCGAGCAACGTGTGATTCAAGCTTCGGCAATTTCTCGCCGAGATCCTCCACCACCGCCGAGCCGCCATACGTCGTCAACCAAGCAGGGTGCAATGTTATCTCAAGGTGAGAGCCCCTCCAGTTGCATCGCGTTAACTTGAACGTCGCGTAGAAGCTCGCAGATTGGGCGTTTGGGTCTCCCGGCCGTTGCGCAACCATGGCATGCCGCCGGGGAAGGCTCTGTGCCGCCGCGGCTGGGCGTTCAGCTAGGGAAGAAGGATGGCGATGGCGCGGTTGCTGTCGATCCAAAAATGGGTGGCTCGGATTAAGCGCCGCATTCCGGTTCGGCCTGGGTTTATCCCCGCCGTAGGATGTCAATCTAACGTGCGATAAAGGATCTAGGTTACTTCGAATCCGGAGCGTAGAGAGTTGATCCTGCGGTCTGGATTGTGTACCGATTCAATTAATAACAGAGCAAATCTGGACCGTTCATTTCTAATCGTGCGGCTGAGATCTGTAGATACCCCTTCGCCTCGGCACTTAGTCAAAAGAGTCCCTGGGGTTTTGGGTTATGAACCCGCCGTCCCGGGGTGCTATTCTGTGTCTGGGATCTTTTGCGCCAGCGCCCCTGAGTTTCCCAGAAAATGGCGCCCAATCCAGAGAGAGCTGAAAATAGGAAATTAATATCAGAAATTAATTTTTAGTGCATAAATAAATGTTAGAACTTGTTTAAATTGTAGAAAACGCATATGAACTCCAAATTGACCCATTCCAGTTCCTATAATTTTGTAATATTATTCTCTATCAAATAGTACCACTGTTTTTACATGGAATACACATTAAAATTTATTTCTCACTTAACCCTATATTAAATGCATAAAATCTTTGGAATTTCATAACTTAAAATATATAACTCCAAAATTATTAATTCCAGTTCCTATGATCATATTTTAATGTCTAGTTTATTACTGTATATTTTATTTACATGTTTGATGTGATGTTAATTTATGCTATGCTATGTATGTATTGTGTTGATGCGAGTAGACGAGCAAGCCACTGTGGAATCTGAGGTTCAACAAGTTGAGATAGCTGAGCAGGAGCTCGTTAAAGGCAAGTTGTGCCCTTGATCACTTCTTTTACCCATTCATGTTCTTATTATTCATAATGATCTGCATAGGATAATTTTGCTGGGACCCAATAGGATGCCCTAGATTTTGACTATCTTTATACCTTGTTTCACACTGGTTTTACTACTAAAGTTTTGGGTAGTTCATGCTATTGCTTTATGTGGATTTGGGTATAGAGATATTCAGCACTCATTTTTACACTTGTTATTATCTGTTCATTATTTTATGTTCATGATAAGATCATTATGTTAATGGGAACATGGAGCGACCACCCGGGAAAACAGTGCTACCACAAGGGTTTAATGGGACGCCCTTGGCTGATTAACTAGGAAAGCTAGTGGAGGTCTTCCTTACCCGAAAGGGGCAAGGGCAGTAGGGGAGTGGTCAGTGTAGGGAGGTCCTTGGTTGATTTTGCTGCGATGGCGGTCAGGCAAGAACCCTGCACTGGAGCTTCCTATAAACTGTAGCGGGATTTCTGAAGCTAGTGGAACTTTGTAAAGGCCTCGTAGTGGTACCCTACCTCGCTTCCTTGGTAGAGGTGTATGGAGTCTGATCAACTCCGTGGCAAATGGGTAACACGACTTGTGGGTAAAGATGCGCAACCTCTGCAGAGTGTAAAACTGGTATACTAGCCGTGCTCACGGTCATGAGCGGCTCGGACCCTCACATGATTAATTTATGGAACCTAAACTTAATTTGTCATATCATTGCATTTGGTATTATTTTATTATTACTTTTACTTATTATTACTATGGTTTGATATTTACTTACACTTAGTAATTGCTAATAAAATTTTGACCAACTTATAAAAGCAATGCTCAGCTTCAGCCTTTATTTCATTGATCAGCCTTACACTTCATGAACTCCCACCTTTGGCGAGTTCATGCCACATTATTCCCCACGACTTGTTGAGCTATGAACGTATGTGAGCTCACCCTTGCTGTCTCACACCCCCCCCTACAGGAGAAGAACAGGTGGTCGAAGAGGAGCTGCCTAACACTGAGGCATTCGACTTGATCTAGGTGGCGTTTCTCAGTTGACATTGGCTCCGACGATCCTTAGTTCGTTTTATATTTATCTTTTATTTTGTATTAAGTCTTCCGCTATGTAATAAATACTCTGATGTTTTATGACATTTATCTCTATACACTCTGTTATTGTATATGTTGTCTTCTTGGCGCATGTATGAGATGCACCTGGCTTTGCTCCTTAAAGCCGGGTGTTACAGAAGTGGTATCAGAACGAATGTTGACTGTTGGACGAAACCTAGATAGAAATGGACAACCCTTACCTACTTACCTTACTCTGATTCATTCTATACTTATCTTATCTTGATCATGTCTTACCTTTTGCTGTCATACTCTGATTACTCTTATCATTTCTGTTCTAAGACAAGATGGATTTCATACCTTGGAATCCTATATTTATGAACTTTTTAAGAGATAGGAGGCCTAAGAAAAAATTATAACTATTTTCTATATTTAAAAAAAATGTTGGTTGATTGTTCTGATGATCAATGTCTGATTTGCTTCTTTGATTGATTGAAATAGTATAGACGGGCATCTTAGCATGTACCACTATAAGGTAATGTATTAGCTTTAGTAGGTGACACACTAATCTACTTAGCTAATAAATCCTCCGCAGTAACATTTCTCGTAATTACTCGCCTTGTCTACAATTCTTCCTTTCTTACCTGTGTTTCTAACCCAGATGGGCTACCCCTATAGTGTTAGAAGAGAGCACTATAGACGTAATCCTTGGTATGTCATGGCTAAGAAAGGCAAAGGCCGTTATAGCATGTGGTAGAGGTACCGTAGAACTCACTACCACTGAAGGAGAAAGATTTCAAGTTAATATTGCAGTAACCTCCTCATCCATGCGTGCAATGTTCTTTATGCCTGAGGAGTTTGTTGGTGACAACATCCGGGTGGTTAGAGATTTTCCGGATGTCTTTCCAGAGGAGTTACCAGGGATGCCACCTGATAGAGAAGTTGAGTTTGTTATTGATCTCTTACCTGGAACCGCCCCTATTTCTAAACGGCCATATAGAATGTCCGTAGAGGAGTTGAAGGAACTGAAGAAGCAGTTGACGGAGTTACAAGAGGCTGGTTACATTGGTCCGAGTTCCTCACCTTGGGGAGCACCGGTTCTATTTGTACAGAAGAAGGATGGATCCCAGAGGATGTGTGTGGACTATAGATCACTTAATGATGTCACGGTGAAGAACAAGTATCCATTACCCCGTATTGAGGATTTGTTTGATCAGATGAGAGGAGCCAGGGTATTCTCGAAGATTGATCTCCGATCGGGATACCATCAAATGAGGATTAGACCATCGGATATTCCTAAGACGACTTTCTCAACCCGATATGGATTATATGAGTTTACCGTTATGTCATTTGGATTAACCAATGCACCAGCTTATTTCATGAATTTGATGAATAAGGTGTTTATGGAGTATTTGGACAGATTCGTCGTGGTGTTCATCGACGATATTCTTATTTATTCTAAGAATGAAAGTGATCATGAACAACATCTAAGGTTGGTGCTACAAAAGCTGCGAGATAATCAACTCTACGCTAAGTTCAGCAAGTGCGAGTTTTGGATTGACAAGGTGCCATTCCTTGGTCATATTATTTCTAATGGAGGAATAGCAGTGGATCCTGCTAAAGCAAAGGAGATAATGGGGTGGAGAGTGCCCAATACAGTTACTGAGATTCGGAGTTTCTTGGGACTCGCAGGATATTATCGGAGATTTATTGAAGGGTTCTCTAAGATTGCCAAGCCTATGATCTCGCTTTTGGAGAAAGGGAGAGAATTCAAGTGGGATGAGAAGTGCCAAGAAAGCTTTGATCAATTGAAGGAGAGACTAATGTCGCCACCAGTATTGGTTATGCCAGATCTGCAGAAGGGATTTGACATTTATTGTGATGCATGTGGCCAAGGACTTGGATGTGTGCTCATGCAAGAAGGACATGTGATCGCCTATGCATCTCGTCAGTTGCGGAAGCATGAATTGAACTACCCCACTCATGATTTAGAGCTGGCAGCAGTTGTGCATGCACTAAAGATTTGGAGACACTACATCATGGGAACTAAGTACCAAGTATACACGGATCATAAGAGTTTGAAGTATATATTCACTCAGAAGGATCTCAACCTCAGACAACGTCGTTGGTTGGAGCTCATTAAGGATTATGATTTGGAGATTCACTATCACCCGGGCAAGGCGAATTTGGTCGCAGATGCCTTGAGTCGGAAAGAACATGTTCACTCCGCTTTTGTGGTCCAGCTACCTGACGAATTAGCAAAAGACTTTGAGAGACTCAATTTGGGAATTGTTACTCATACTGAAGGAGTCACCATTGAGTTGTAACCTACCTTGGAGCAAGAGATTCGTAAAGGTCAGGTTGGTGATGCTAAGATTCAAGAGATTAAGGATCTGATTACGGAAGGTCGAGTTTCGGAATTCACGGAGGATGAGCAGGGTACTATATGGTTCAAAGATCGGATATGTGTCCCAGAGATCGATAGCCTCCGCGAGGCTATATTGAAAGAAGCTCATGATTCTGATTACTCCATCCACCCTGGAAGCACTAAGATGTATCAGGATTTGAAGCAAAAGTATTGGTGGTATGGACTGAAAAGAGATGTTGCTGCACATGTGGCTAAGTGTGATGTGTGTCAAAGAGTTAAGGCCGAACATCAAAGACCAGCTGGACTATTGCACCCGCTTAAGATTCCTGAGTGGAAATGGGAAGAAATTGGTATGGATTTTATTGTTGGACTACCTCGCACCCCTGCTGGGTATGACTCTATTTGGGTGATTGTGGACATATTAACGAAAGTAGCTCATTTCATACCTGTGAGGACTAATTACACGGGAGCCAAATTAGCAGAATTGTATATGACTCGGATAGTTTGTCTACATGGAGTGCCTAAGAAGATCGTGTCTGATCGAGGATCGCAGTTTACTTCTCGATTTTGGAAGAAGTTGCATGAGAGCTTGGATACAAAGTTGAATTTTAGCTCAGCCTACCATCCTCAGACTGATGGACAGACAGAGAGGACTAACCAAGTGCTGGAGGATATGTTAAGAGCTTGTGCTCTCAAGCATGGTGGTAGTTGGGAGAAGAGCTTACCCTATGCAGAGTTTTCTTATAACAATAGCTACCAGGCCAGTTTGAGGATGTCACCATTTGAGGCTCTATATGGCAGAAAATGTAGGACTCCTCTATACTGGGATCAGACTGGAGAAAGACAGTTCTTTGGACCTGAACTTATACAAGAGGCAGAAGAACAAGTTCGAATGATAAGAGAAAATTTGAGGATTGCACAATCCAGGCAAAAGAGCTATGCTGATAATAGGAGAAGACTACTAGAGTTTAAGGAGGGTGATCATGTTTATTGGAAGGTGTCACCACTCCGGGGTATGAGGAGATTTAAAGTTAAAGGAAAGTTGTCCCCTCGCTTCATTGGACCTTTCTTGATCTTAAAGCGAGTGGGAGAAGTTGCATATCAACTGAAGTTACCCGATCATCTGTCAGATGTACATGATGTATTTCATGTGTCTCAGCTAAAGAAGTGCCTAAGGGTACCTGAGGAGCAGCTACCACTGGAGGACCTCAGTGTTCAAGATGACCTGACTAATGCTGAGTACCCTATCAAGATTCTGGACACTTTGACTCAAGTTACAAGAAATAAGGTGATAAAGATGTGCAAAGTGCAATGGAGTCAACACGGAGAATATGAATCTACATGGGAAAGAGAAGAAGAGCTTCGCATAGATTTTCCCCCTCTTTTCTCTAGTCCTTCCTAAATCTTGAGGACGAGATTCTTGTTAAGGGGGGTAGGATTTGTAATACCCAACTTTGGAAAATAAGAGAAGGAAATAAATCTTCATATGAGGTACCCTTTGCATTCATGAGAATTATTAGTAAGCATAGCTAAAGTGAATAAATCCTCAATAAAATGTGCATCATGCTGGACTTTTCCTTGTTTGTGCATCAAACACGAAAAAAAATTATAATTAAGGCAAGTATAGTTTTGAATTCAAAATTAGAGCACTAAATAAAATGGGAGAAATTAGAGTTTGAAAATAAGAAAAAGGAGGGAGAAGAAAAAAGAGAAAGGATACAAAAATATAAATAATATATATATAAAAATATCTCCAAAATTAGTACTTCTAATTTCACAAATATAATTTGTAAATGATGACCCACAAAGTTGAATTTAAGTTTGAATTCAAAGTGAATTTGGAAATAGAGAAAAGGGAAAATAAGAAAAAGAAAAAGCTAAAATAGAAAACCGGGCTGGATCAACCCCATTCCGGCCCAGCTAGCATTTTTCTCTCCCCACAGCCCACACTCCCGCCTACTGACACGGGGGCCCCATGGGCCAGCCACCCTTCCCCGCGCTCGCGTCCCTCCGTTCACTGGATGCGGGTCTCTTCGGACAGTCACGCCCCTCCCCACTTCAACCACTGACAGATGGGGCCCACTGTTAACCCCCCCCCCCCACGTCTCTCAGCTCCGCCTACCTGCCGAGAAATGCGGCGGCGCGATTCCTCCGCTGCGGAATTCGCGGGCGTGGGCTGACCCGGCCTCCCACCCGGACTGGGTACAAGTAGAATGCATGCGCTGTTTTTCCCTCTCCCCTCTTTACCCCAGTTTCTCGCCACCACCATTACACCGCCGCGCACCGCCAGGGAGAAACTCGCCGCCGTCGTTGAACTCAAGAACCGCGGACACTCGGGCCACCGTTAAACATTCGGATGCTACGTCGTGAACTCTGGAAGCGTTGGCCATCACCAATTTCGTCATTAACGTCACTGTACCGCGCGATTGCTCATCCGTGATGCGATTCCTCTGCCGCGGAGCCGCATCGCATCGTCGACACGCGCATAGACCAGCGTTGGGGTCCCCATTTCGGTTCCAGGAGCTTCATCGTGCCCAGTGGAAGGTGTGCACGTGCTTGATTCGAGCAACGTGTGATTCAAGCTTCGGCAATTTCTCGCCGAGATCCTCCACCACCGCCGAGCCGCCATACGTCATCAACCAAGCAGGGCGCAATGTTATCTCAAGGTGAGAGCCCCTCCAGTTGCATCGCGTTAACTCGAACGTCGCGTAGAAGCTCGCAGATTGGGCGTTTGGGTCTCCCGGCCGTTGCGCAACCATGGCATGCCGCCGGGGAAGGCTCTGTGCCGCCGCGGCTGGGCGTTCAGCTAGGGAAGAAGGATGGCGATGGCGCGGTTGCCGTCGATCCAAAAATGGGTGGCTCGGATTAAGCGCTGCATTCCGGTTCGGCCTGGGTTCATCCCCGCCGTCGGATGTCAATCTAACGCGCGATAAAGGATCTAGGTTACTTCGAATCCGGAGCGTAGAGAGTTGATCCTGCGGTCTGGATTGTGTACCGGTTCAATTAATAACAGAGCAAATCTGGACCGTTCATTTCTAATCGTGCGACTGAGATCTGCAGATACCCCTTCGCCTCGGCACTTAGTCAAAAGAGTCCCTGGGGTTTTGGGTTATGAACCCGCCGTCCCGGGGTGCTATTCTCTGTGTCTGGGATCTTTTGCGCCAGCGCCCCTGAGTTTCCCAGAAAATGGCGCCCAATCCAGAGAGAGCTGAAAATAGGAAATTAATATCAGAAATTAATTTTTAGTGCATAAATAAATGTTAGAACTTGTTTAAATTGTAGAAAACGCATATGAACTCCAAATTGACCCATTCCAGTTCCTATAATTTTGTAATATTATTCTCTATCAAATAGTACCACTGTTTTTACATGGAATACACATTAAAATTTATTTCTCACTTAACCCTATATTAAATGCATAAAATCTTTGGAATTTCATAACTTAAAATATATAACTCCAAAATTATTAATTCCAGTTCCTATGATCATATTTTAATGTCTAGTTTATTACTGTATATTTTATTTACATGTTTGATATGATGTTAATTTATGCTATGCTATGTATGTATTGTGTTGATGCGAGTAGACGAGCAAGCCACTGTGGAATCTGAGGTTCAACAAGTTGAGATAGCTGAGCAGGAGCTCGTTAAAGGCAAGTTGTGCCCTTGATCACTTCTTTTACCCATTCATGTTCTTATTATTCATAATGATCTGCATAGGATAATTTTGCTGGGACCCAATAGGATGCCCTAGATTTTGACTATCTTTATACCTTGTTTCACACTGGTTTTACTACTAAAGTTTTGGGTAGTTCATGCTATTGCTTTATGTGGATTTGGGTATAGAGATATTCAGCACTCATTTTTACACTTGTTATTATCTGTTCATTATTTTATGTTCATGATAAGATCATTATGTTAATGGGAACATGGAGCGACCACCCGGGAAAACAGTGCTACCACAAGGGTTTAATGGGACGCCCTTGGTTGATTAACTAGGAAAGCTAGTGGAGGTCTTCCTTACCCGAAAGGGGCAAGGGCAGTAGGGGAGTGGTCAGTGTAGGGAGGTCCTTGGTTGATTTTGCTGCGATGGCGGTCAGGCAAGAACCCTGCACTGGAGCTTCCTATAAACTGTAGCGGGATTTCTGAAGCTAGTGGAACTTTGTAAAGGCCTCGTAGTGGTACCCTACCTTGCTTCCTTGGTCGAGGTGTATGGAGTCTGATCAACTCCGTGGCAAATGGGTAACACGACTTGTGGGTAAAGATGCGCAACCTCTGCAGAGTGTAAAACTGGTATACTAGCCGTGCTCACGGTCATGAGCGGCTCGGACTCTCACATGATTAATTTATGGAACCTAAACTTAATTTGTCATATCATTGCATTTGGTATTATTTTATTATTACTTTTACTTATTATTACTATGGTTTGGTATTTACTTACACTTAGTAATTGCTAATAAAATTTTGACCAACTTATAAAAGCAATGCTCAGCTTCAGCCTTTATTTCATTGATCAGCCTTACACTTCATGAACTCCCACCTTTGGCGAGTTCATGCCACATTATTCCCCACGACTTGTTGAGCTATGAACGTATGTGAGCTCACCCTTGCTGTCTCACACCCCCCCACAGGAGAAGAACAGGTGGTCGAAGAGGAGCTGCCTAACACTGAGGCATTCGACTTGATTTAGGTGGCGTTTCTCAGTTGACATTGGCGCCGACGATCCTTAGTTCGTTTTATATTTATCTTTTATTTTGTATTAAGTCTTCCGCTATGTAATAAATACTCTGATGTTTTATGACATTTATCTCTATACACTCTGTTATTGTATATGTTGTCTTCTTGGCGCATGTATGAGATGCACCTGGCTTTGCTCCTTAAAGCCGGGTGTTACAGTAGATTTTTACACCTGCACCCGTTGGGTGTTGGGCACCGACTAGGTGATTAACAATTGCAAATAATTTGAAAAGAACCACAAATAACAAGAGATCTAGAGCAAACACCCATCATGGTTGAGAAGTCAGTCAACCCTAGCTCATCATTTTTTGCGGGTCAGGGTGAGTGTAGACCCATAGGTAGAACACCCAAACCCACACACAATATGTGTGAAACTGTGTGGGCATATGTACCCATGGGTGTAACTGCCATCTCTAGTGAGGAATGAGGAGGTGGGACACAATGAGCAAGTGGTGGGTGGATTTGGGAAAGCAATAGGTGGCTGGATAATGTTAGAGTTATAAACTTTTAGAACCCTTGAAATTTAGACTATTTATATAAGAGGACTATGTTAGATTGTGATATCCTGACCCATGAGATGGTGATATTCTGGCCCAAGGCTTAATAGAATTAATAGAGTATCCATACCAACAAGGTGTATCTTTTTTTCGGAAGCCTGTCTCGAAATAACCTCCAATTAAGCGTGCTTGGCTTGGAGCAATTTGGGATGGGTGACCGATCGGAAAGTTTTCTCGGGTGCGCATGAGTGAGGACAAACTACGCACAAAAGACTCGTGTTGGTCTGTGGGGACAATATATGATACTAGAGAGCTGACATGAGTAAGTACCGCTGGTCCAGAGATTGGACGGGGTGTTACAAGTGGTATCAGAGCCGACCCTCACGGTTTCACGGGCGTGTGTGGGTTAGGGGTTTGGGTATATGGCGCATGTTGGCCTAGAGTGGTCACATGGCATGACATATGACGACACTAGACACACAAACGTGGCTAAGAGGACGTCGGTCTTCTAAGGGGGGTGGATTGTGATATCCTGACCCTTGGGATGGTGATATCCTGGCCCAAGGCTTAATAAAATTAATAGAGTATTCATACTAACAAGGTGCATCTTCTTTTTTGAAAGTCTGTCTCGAAAGAACCTCCAAGTAAAGTGTGCTTGGCTTGGAGCAATTTGGGATGTGTGATCGACCGTGAAGTTTTCTCAGGTGCGCATGAGTGAGGACAAAGTGCGCATAAAAGACTCGTGTTGGTCTGTGTGGACAATATATGATTCTAGAGAGCTGCAGGAGTAAGTATCGCTGGTCCAGAGATTGAACGGGGTGTTACATAGATCTAGAGAAAAAACTATGGATTGTGACATACTGCCTAGCGTGCCTAAGAATGACTCTATGCATTAGACACATGAATGGCAAACACGTAAGATATACCCGATAGACACACAAAGCAATAGCCATACTGACTAGGGAAAAATACCCCATACTCGTACATTATCCTACGACCATACACACCACAGGTAGTGGGTAACCATACCCACTAATATTTAAGTAGACATAATCATTTTAATTATAGTATATATGAAATATAAAATATTAGAGCTCCATACCTCATCAATAATGAAAGATATTAAACTATCATATTATATTTGTGTTTAGTAGGACAAAAATCATCGAACCAACGTGCCATAGGATATCGGGTTTTTTACACAATTTCGTATAAGGAATTAGGGTTAGAGTTTTGGTATTTTTTTTATATGGAGCATTTTTAATAATCAAGACACACGTGCCATAGGTTACAGGACCATTGAGGTAGCGGATATATGGTAGGAGAGAACATATCTGTGTCCATTGTATCCGATAGATATCTCTACTACTTATTAAGGCTGCAATAGTAGTCTGTCATTCCGTGTTCTGCCACCATTCCTTGCTCCTCCCCGCGCACAGTCCATTCCCATGTCCTGCCACCATTCTTTATCTATCATTCTCATTCCCCCTCCCCGCAAAGCCCATTCCTATTTCCATTCCCCCGTACAGCCGACGTCTAGGTAAATTAAAAAATACACATGGCTCTGTTGGGGGTATGCTTCGTCGCTGAAGATCCTGTAAGAAGAAACACCTTCGGCAGATCCTCTCAAAAGCAGTGCCGAAGCTATCATCCATAAAGCTTCGGCATAGTGACATGTCTCAAGACGAAGGAATGAACCGACTTAAAGATAAAATGACCAATCGACCCGCGATAGCTTGTATTATGATTGTAAGCATTTGTAAAGGGTATGAATGTAATTTCTCACAGGCTACGCCCTGTGCCTATAAATAGATGAACAGTACCCCCGTACTGTTCATGGAATCTTGTAATCACTTGCACGCGACACTCGGATTATTGCCTTCCGCCGAGACGAAGGTATAAATGTGATTAAATGTTATGTTTTAATATTTAGGTCTATATGATGAAATATATGAATAAGTTTATGTGATTTGATATATTATTCTTTCATGTTTCACATTTCATATATTTTATCTTCTGTTATTTCATAACCTCAATCACGAAGGTGTAACCTTCATGGACTTTTGTTCATGACCTTCGTTCGAAGATCATTATACCCTTGAGGAAATAATGATTCAATGGACGAAGGGCATTAACACTTAACATTTTATGTTGCCTTGTTCTTAATTCAAAGCATTTGAGAGCAAGTCCCCAACATTGGCGTCCACCTCCGGTGAACTCACGTCCACTTTTTGAGCTGATGGCTTCGTTCAACAACCAAGCTGAAGCTGCTTCGGCTACGAAGCTGGTGCTCCCGATAACAGGCGGTTCATGCTCAGAGTCGGCCAACAAGAAGCAGAAGAAGGAGGCCCAGAGAAGGGTACAACATGTTGGGGTGCAAGGACCCTTCATCAAGTCAAAATGGTCTCACGTCCCAATTACCTTCTCCCAAGAGGACCTTCAGCTCAAGGATTACCCTCACAATGATGCTACGATCATATCTTGTGTCATCAAGAGATTTCTAGTCCACAATGTTCTGGTCGATACAGACAGTGAAAGGGAAATGTGCCCTTGGACCATTTCTAAGTATTTTGGTGATTGAGTGTCAACACAAGTGTTTAAATGTGAATTTATGTCCATGGATGAACAAAGTGCAAATCATGAAGTAAAGGTATGTTTCTAAGCCTTAGTACATTGGTTTTGTGTACTAATATACTTGTCTAAGTGTTAGAAACAGAAAGAAGAAGAAAAGAAGAAAGGTGCAAAAGACTTGGCTGTGTACAGCCAAGACTCAGCTCGGTCTGGCACACCGGACTGTCCGGTGTGCACCGGACAGTGTCCGGTGCGCCAGGCTAGCTCGGCGTGAAGTAGCCGCTCTCGGGAATTCGCCGACGGCGTACGGCTAAAATTCACCGGACTGTCCGGTGTGCACCGGACTGTCCGGTGAGCCAACGGTCGGCCGGGCCAACGGTCGGCCGCGCAATCTGCGCGGGACACGTGGCCGAGCCAACGGCTAGAAGACGGCACCGGACTGTCCGGTGTGCACCGGACATGTCCGGTGCGCCAACGGCTCCCAGATCTGCAACGGTCTGCAACGGTCGGCAGCGCTGTTTAAGGAAAGAAATCGGGCACCGGACAGTGTCCGGTGTGCACCGGACTGTCCGGTGCCCCTGACGACAGAAGGCAAGGATGGCCTTCCAGATTTGCTCTCAACGGCTCCTAGCTGCCTTGGGGCTATAAAAGGGGCCCCTAGGCACATGGAGGAGACATCCAAGCAACCTTAGAGCATTCTTGATCAGCCACACTCATTCTTTGCGCTTTCGTTTGTGATTCTAAGTGATTCGAGCTCCGTTCTAGTGAGAACTTTGAGATAGTCATTCGAGCTCGATTCTTGGCCGTGTGTGTGCGCATTTCGCTGTGGATTTGTGTGTGTTGCTTCCCTCCCTTACTCTGTGCTTCTTTGTGATTATATACTTGTAAGGGCAAGAGACTCCAATTTGTGGAGATTCCTTGCAAACGGGATAAAGAAAAGAAAACAAAACACCGTGGTATTCAAGTGGGTCTTTGGACCGCTTGAGAGGGGTTGATTGCAACCCTCGTCCGTTGGGACGCCACAACGTGGAGTAGGCAAGCGTTGGTCTTGGCCGAACCACGGGATAAACCACTGTGTCGTTTCTGTGATTGATCTTCTGTGGTTTCTGTGTTTTGTTGAGACTCCTCTCTAGCCACTTGGCATTATTTGTGCTAACACTTAACCAAGTTTTGTGGCTTAAGTTTGAAGTTTTACAGGATCACCTATTCACCCCCCTCTAGGTGCTCTCAATTGGTATCAGAGCCGTACTCTTCAAGAGGGGACTAATCGCCCGAAGAGATGGATCCTAAGGGAAAGGGGATGGTGGTCAACAACAACGAGAAGGAGTCTATCTTCAACGAGCCGAGGGATGACAAGCCTACCGACTCGGGCTCGGGCCACAAGCGCAGGGATGGGAAGAAGAAGAAGACAAGGCGCATCAAGGAGATCATCTACTACGACGATAGTGATGAGTCTACTTCTTCCCAAAAGGACGACGACAACGACTACAAAAAGACGGTCAATTCGAACTTTTCATTTGATTATTCTCGTATTCAACATAGTTCGAATTCGCATTTGCTTTCCATTCCTCTTGGCAAACCTCCACACTTCGATGGGGAGGACTACGGATTTTGGAGTCACAAAATGCGTAGTCACTTATTCTCTCTCCATCCAAGCATATGGGAGATTGTAGAGAATGGAATGAAATTTGATAGCTCGGATAGCCCTTTGCTTATAAATGAACAGATCCATAGAAATGCACAAGCTACTACTGTTCTCTTAGCATCCTTGTGCAGGGAAGAGTACAACAAGGTGAGCGGCTTGGACAATGCCAAGCAAATATGGGACACCCTCAAGATCTCTCACGAGGGGAATGACATCACCATGCTCACCAAAATGGAGTTGGTGGAGGGCGAGCTTGGACGATTCGCCATGATAAGGGGAGAGGAGCCAACCCAAACGTACAACCGGCTCAAGACCCTTATCAACAAAATAAGGAGCTACGGAAGCACACGATGGACGGACCACGACGTCGTCCGCCTAATGCTAAGGTCTTTTACCGTTCTTGATCCTCATCTCGTAAACAATATTCGTGAGAATCCCAGGTACACGATGATGACGCCCGAGGAGGTACTCGGAAAATTCGTAAGCGGGCGGATGATGATCAAGGAGGCGAGATATGTGGACGACGCTCTAAACGGTCCAATCAATGAACCTCAACCCGTTGCTCTCAAGGCAACGAGAAGCAAGGAGGCGCTACCAAGCAAGGTGGCGCAAGTTGAGGCGGCCGGGCTAAATAATGAGGAGATGGCCCTCATCATTAAGCGCTTCAAGACGGCGCTTAAGGGTCGCAAGGGACAGCCAAGCAAGACCAAGACAAAGGAGAAGCGCTCGTGCTTCAAATGTGGTAAGATTGGTCATTTCATTGCTAACTGTCCCGATAATGAAAGTGACCAGGAAAATGGGAACAAAAGGGAGAAGAAGAAGCATTACAAGAAGGCCAAGGGCGAGGCGCATATCGGAAAGGAGTGGGATTCGGATTGCTCCTCCTCCGACTCCGACAATGAAGGACTCGCCGCCACTGCCTTCAACAAATCGGCCCTCTTCCCCAACGAGCGTCACACTTGCCTCATGGCAAGGGAGAAGAAAGTAAGCACTCATGATACTAGTACTTATGCTTCTTCAAGTGAGGATGAGTCTAGTGATGATGATGAGATAGATTACTCATGCTTATTCAAGGGATTAGATAGATCTAAAATTAATAAGATTAATGAGTTGATTGATGCTTTGAATGACAAGAATAGATTACTAGAAAAACAAGAGGATCTTTTATATGAGGAGCATGATAAATTTGTTAGTGCACAAAAAACTCTTGCTCTTGAAATTAAAAGGAATGAAATGCTCTCTAGTGAATTATCTTCCTGTCATGAAACCATTGCTACTTTAAGAAGTGTTAATAATGATTTAAGTGCTAAACTAGAAGTAGCTAGTAAATCTAATTCTTGTGTAGAAATTGTTGAAACGTGTAATAGGTGTAAGAATGTTGATATTAATGCTTGTTGTGAACACTTAGTTTCAATTTCAAAACTAAATGATGAAGTAGCTAGTCTTAGTGCCCAACTTAAGACTAGCAAGAATGAATTTGACAAGTTAAAATTTGCAAGGGATGCCTACACAACTGGTAGACACCCCTCAATTAAGGATGGACTTGGCTACAAGAGGGAAGCCAAGAACTTGACAAGCCATAAGGCTCCCATTTCCGCCAAGGAGAAAGGGAAGGCCCCTATGGCTAGTAGTGTGCAAAAGAACCATGCCTTTATGTATCATAATAGGAGACATGTTAGAAATGCTTATAATGCTTTTGATTCACATGTTTATGATTCTCATGCCATGTTTGCTTCGAGTTCTTCCTATGAGCATGGTAGAGATATGCCTAGAAAAAATATTCATCATGTGCCTAGGAAGAATACTGTTCATGTTCCTAGAAAAGTTATGAATGGTCCCTCTACCATTTATTATGCTTGCAATGCTCCCTTTGCTATTTGTAGAAAGGGTAAGAAGGTAATTGCTAGGAAGTTAGGGGCAAGATGCAAGGGAGACAAATCTTGCATTTGGGTCCCTAAGGATATATGTGCTAACCTTGTAGGACCCAACATGAGTTGGGTACCTAAGACCCAAGCCTGAATTTGCCTTGCAGGTTTATGCATCCGGGGGTTCAAGCTGGATAATCGACAGCGGATGCACAAACCATATGACGGGGGAGAAGAAAATGTTCACCTCCTACGTCAAAAACAAGGATTCCCAAGATTCAATTATATTCGGTGATGGGAATCAAGGCAAGGTAAAAGGGTTAGGTAAAATTGCAATATCAAATGAGCACTCTATCTCTAATGTATTTTTAGTAGAGTCTCTAGGATATAATTTGCTATCTGTTAGTCAACTATGCAATATGGGATATAACTGCTTATTTACAAATGTAGATGTGTCTGTCTTTAGAAGAAGTGATGGTTCACTAGCCTTTAAGGGTGTACTAGACGGCAAGCTTTACTTAGTTGATTTTGCAAAAGAAGAGGCCGGTCTAGATGCATGCTTAATGGCTAAGACTTGCATGGGCTGGTTGTGGCATCGCCGCTTAGCACATGTGGGGATGAAGAACCTCCACAAGCTTCTAAAGGGAGAACACGTGATAGGGTTGACTAACGTACAATTCGAAAAAGATAGACCTTGTGCAGCTTGTCAGGCAGGTAAACAGGTGGGAGGAGCGCATCACAGCAAGAATGTGATGACCACATCAAGACCCCTGGAGCTGCTACATATGGACCTCTTCGGACCCGTCGCCTATCTAAGCATAGGAGGAAGTAAGTATGGTTTAGTTATTGTTGATGACTTTTCCCGCTTCACTTGGGTGTTCTTTTTGCAGGATAAGTCTGAAACCCAAGGAACCCTCAAGCGCTTCCTCAGGAGAGCTCAAAATGAGTTTGAGCTCAAGGTGAAGAAGATAAGGAGCGACAACGGATCCGAGTTCAAGAACCTTCAAGTGGAGGAGTTTCTTGAGGAGGAAGGGATCAAGCACGAGTTCTCCGCTCCCTACACACCTCAGCAAAATGGTGTGGTAGAGAGGAAGAACAGGACGCTCATAGATATGGCGAGGACTATGCTTGGAGAATTCAAGACCCCCGAGTGCTTTTGGTCGGAAGCCGTGAACACGGCTTGCCACGCCATCAACAGGGTCTACCTTCACCGCCTCCTCAAGAAGACGTCGTATGAGCTACTAACCGGTAACAAACCCAATGTATCTTACTTTCGTGTATTTGGGAGCAGGTGCTACATTCTAGTGAAGAAGGGTAGAAATTCTAAATTTGCTCCCAAAGCTGTAGAAGGGTTTTTATTAGGTTATGATTCAAATACAAAGGCGTATAGGGTCTTCAACAAATCATCGGGTTTGGTTGAAGTCTCTAGCGACGTTGTATTTGATGAGACTAATGGCTCTCCAAGAGAGCAAGTTGTTGATTGTGATGATGTAGATGAAGAAGATGTTCCGACGGCCGCTATACGAACCATGGCGATTGGAGAAGTGCGGCCACAGGAACAAGATGAGTGAGATCAACCTTCTCCCTCAACAACAGTGCATCCCCCAACTCAAGACGATGAACAGGTTCATCAAAAGGAGGCGTGTGATCAAGGGGGAGCACAAGATGATCACGTGATGGAGGAAGAAGCGCAACCGGCACCTCCAACCCAAGTTCGAGCGGTGATTCAAAGGGATCATCCCGTCGACCAAATTTTGGGTGACATTAGCAAGGGAGTAACTACTCGATCTCGATTAGTTAATTTTTGTGAGCATTACTCCTTTGTCTCTTCTATTGAGCCTTTCAGGGTAGAAGAGGCCTTGCTAGATCCGGATTGGGTATTGGCCATGCAGGAGGAACTCAACAACTTCAAGCGCAATGAAGTTTGGACACTGGTGCCTCGTCCCAAGCAAAATGTTGTTGGAACCAAGTGGGTGTTCCGCAACAAACAGGACGAGCACGGGGTGGTGACGAGGAACAAGGCTCGACTTGTGGCAAAAGGTTATGCCCAAGTCGCAGGTTTGGACTTTGAGGAGACTTTTGCTCCTGTGGCTAGGCTAGAATCAATTCGTATCTTGCTAGCATATGCCGCTCACCATTCTTTCAGGTTGTTCCAAATGGATGTGAAGAGCGCTTTCCTCAACGGGCCAATCAAGGAGGAGGTGTACTTGGAGCAACCCCCTGGCTTCGAGGATGAACGGTACCCCGACCACGTGTGTAAGCTCTCTAAGGCGCTCTATGGACTTAAGCAAGCCCCAAGAGCATGGTATGAATGCCTTAGAGACTTTTTAATTGCTAATGCTTTCAAGGTTGGGAAAGCCGATCCAACTCTTTTTACAAAGACATATGATGGTGATTTGTTTGTATGCCAAATTTATGTCGATGACATAATATTTGGTTCTACTAACCAAAAGTCTTGTGAAGAGTTTAGCAGGGTAATGACGCAGAAATTCGAGATGTCAATGATGGGCGAGTTGAACTACTTCCTTGGGTTCCAAGTGAAGCAACTCAAGGACGGCACCTTCATCTCCCAAACAAAGTACACACAAGATTTGCTAAAGAGGTTTGGGATGAAGGACGCCAAGCCCGCAAAGACACCAATGGGGACCGACGGACACACCGACCTCAACAAAGGAGGTAAGTCCGTTGATCAAAAAGCATACCGGTCAATGATAGGGTCTTTACTTTATTTATGTGCTAGTAGACCGGATATTATGCTTAGTGTATGCATGTGTGCTAGATTTCAATCCGATCCTAAGGAGTGTCACTTAGTGGCAGTGAAGCGAATTCTTAGATATTTGGTTGCTACGCCTTGCCTCGGGCTCTGGTATCCAAAGGGGTCTACCTTTGACTTGGTTGGATACTCAGACTCCGACTATGCTGGATGTAAGGTCGATAGGAAGAGTACATCGGGGACGTGCCAATTCTTAGGAAGGTCCCTGGTGTCATGGAACTCTAAGAAACAAATCTCCGTTGCCCTATCCACCGCTGAGGCCGAGTATGTTGCCGCAGGACAGTGTTGCGCGCAACTACTTTGGATGAGGCAAACCCTCAGGGACTTTGGCTACAATCTGAGCAAAGTCCCACTCCTATGTGACAATGAGAGTGCTATCCGAATAGCGGAAAATCCTGTTGAGCACAGCCGCACAAAGCACATTGACATCCGGCATCACTTTTTGAGAGACCACCAGCAAAAGGGAGATATCGAAGTGTTTCATGTTAGCACCGAGAACCAGCTAGCCGATATCTTTACCAAGCCTCTAGATGAGAAGACCTTTTGCAGGCTGCGTAGTGAGCTAAATGTCTTAGATTCGCGGAACTTGGATTGAATTGTAGCATGCATGTATTTATGCTTTTGATCATGTTCCTTTTTGCATTTTGTTGTTAAGTATGGTGCTCAAGTTGTACAAACACTCCCTGGACCTCACAAGTCTGTTGCAAAGTGATGCACAGTTTTAGGGGGAGATGTGTTACAACTTGACCCTTTGAGACTAACCATATGCTTGAGTTTGCTTGTTTTAGTCTCAAAGGAGAATTGAAAGGGAAAGGTGGACTTGGACCATGAAAGACTTCCACTGCACTCCGATGAGAGGGTAAACTATTCCAAGTTCATCCAATGAACTCTTATTGTCATTTGCTCTTAATTGAAGATTTTGGTGAGGCAATGGGGTTAAAGGAGCCAAGATTAATCCCGTTTTGGTGTTTGATGCCAAAGGGGGAGAAAATAAAGGCCAAAGCGATAAATGGATCAGCTACCACTTGAGAGATTTTGAAAATAGTAGAATAGAGCTTTTGGTTTGTCAAAACTCTTGTGTTGTCTCTCTTATCAAAAGTTGGCTTCTTGTGGGGAGAAGTATTGATTATGGGAAAAAGGGGGAGTTTTTGAAATCTTGATCAATCTCTTTTGGAATGACTCTCTTTATGCTTCAACATGTGTGTTTGACTTAGAGATAGAGATTTGAGTTTGATTTGCAAAAACAAACCAAGTGGTGGCAAAGGATGATCCAAATATGCCAAAATTGAATCAAAATAAATTTGAGTTTTATTTGAAGTGAGTTTGCACTTGTTCTAGTTGCTTTATGTTGTGTTGGCATAAATCACCAAAAAGGGGGAGATTGAAAGGGAAATGTGCCCTTGGGCCATTTCTAAGTATTTTGGTGATTGAGTGTCAACACAAGTGTTTAAATGTGAATTTATGTCCATGGATGAACAAAGTGCAAATCATGAAGTAAAGGTATGTTTCTAAGCCTTAGTACATTGGTTTTGTGTACTAATATACTTGTCTAAGTGTTAGAAACAGAAAGAAGAAGAAAAGAAGAAAGGTGCAAAAGACTTGGCTGTGTACAGCCAAGACTCAGCTCGGTCTGGCACACCGGACTGTCCGGTGTGCACCGGACAGTGTCCGGTGCGCCAGGCTAGCTCGGCGTGAAGTAGCCGCTCTCGGGAATTCGCCGACGGCGTACGGCTAAAATTCACAGGACTGTCCGGTGTGCACCGGACTGTCCGGTGAGCGAACGGTCGGCCGGGCCAACGGTCGGCCGCGCAATCTGCGCGGGACACGTGGCCGAGCCAACGGCTAGAAGACGGCACCGGACTGTCCGGTGTGCACCGGACATGTCCGGTGCGCCAACGGCTCCCAGATCTGCAACGGTCTGCAACGGTCGGCAGCGCTGTTTAAGGAAAGAAATCGGGCACCGGACAGTGTCCGGTGTGCACCGGACTGTCCGGTGCCCCCGACGACAGAAGGCAAGGATGGCCTTCCAGATTTGCTCTCAACGGCTCCTAGCTGCCTTGGGGCTATAAAAGGGGCCCCTAGGCGCATGGAGGAGACATCCAAGCAACCTTAGAGCATTCTTGATCATCCACACTCATTCTTTGCGCTTTCGTTTGTGATTCTAAGTGATTCGAGCTCCGTTCTAGTGAGAACTTTGAGATAGTCATTCGAGCTCGATTCTTGGCCGTGTGTGTGCGCATTTCGCTGTGGATTTGTGTGTGTTGCTTCCCTCCCTTACTCTGTGCTTCTTTGTGATTATATACTTGTAAGGGCAAGAGACTCCAATTTGTGGAGATTCCTTGCAAACGGGATAAAGAAAAGAAAACAAAACACCGTGGTATTCAAGTGGGTCTTTGGACCGCTTGAGAGGGGTTGATTGCAACCCTCGTCCGTTGGGACGCCACAACGTGGAGTAGGCAAGCGTTGGTCTTGGCCGAACCACGGGATAAACCACTGTGTCATTTCTGTGATTGATCTTCTGTGGTTTCTGTGTTTTGTTGAGACTCCTCTCTAGCCACTTGGCATTATTTGTGCTAACACTTAACCAAGTTTTGTGGCTTAAGTTTGAAGTTTTACAGGATCACCTATTCACCCCCCCTCTAGGTGCTCTCAGACAGTGCAACGGATATCATATTTGCTAAGGCCTTCAGACAGATGCAAGAGCCAGAGGATACGATCCATGATGCCACACACCCTCTCTATGGTTTCGGAGGAAGACAGATTGTAGCACTTGGCAAGATCACAATGCCAGTGACCTTCGGATTTGTCCACAATACAAAAACTGAACATGTTGTGTTTGATATTGTTGACATGGAAGATCCTTACAATGCAATCATTAGTCGTGGAACACTCAATGCATTCGAAGCAATTCTTCATCCAGCATATTTATGCATGAAGATACCTTCGGATCAAGGGCTCATTGCTATTCATGGAAGTCAGGAGGCTGCCAGAAAGGCTGAAGGAAATTGGACAGACTCAAAAGCAATCCACAATATAGATGGAGCCGAAGCTTGTGAACAGTATAAGTATAGAAGAGAGAAGGCTGCTTCGGCTGATCAGCCGAAGCCCATGCTTCTATGTGAAGATATAGCAGAGCAGAAGGTATTGCTGGTATCCCAATTATCTGAAGAGCAGGAGAAAACCTTGATAAGGTTTTTATTCAACAACAAAGATGTTTTTGCATGGTCAGCCAACGATCTCTGTGGTGTCAACAGGGACGTCATTGAACATTCACTCAATGTTGATCCATCCTTCCGACCTAGGAAACAAAAGCTTCGGAAACCTCCTTTGTTGAGATCGACATGCCCGTCGGTTCCCATTGGAGTCTTTGCGGGCTTGGCGTCCTTCATCCCAAACCGCTTGAGCAAGTCTTGCGTGTATTTCGTTTGAGAGATGAAGGTGCCGTCCTTGAGTTGCTTCACTTGGAAACCAAGGAAGTAGTTCAACTCGCCCATCATCGACATCTCGAATTTCTGTGTCATCACCTTGCTAAACTCTTCATAAGACTTTTGGTTAGTAGAACCAAATATTATGCCATCGACATAAATTTGGCACACAAATAGATCACCGTCACAAGTCTCAGTGAAAAGAGTTGGATCGGCTTTCCCAACCTTGAAAGCATTAGCAATTAAAAAGTCTCGGCATTCATACCATGCTCTTGGGGCTTGCTTAAGTCCATAGAGCGCCTTAGAGAGCTTACACACGTGGTCGGGGTACCGTTCATCCTCAAAGCCAGGGGGTTGCTCCACGTACACCTCCTCCTTGTTTGGCCCGTTGAGGAAAGCACTCTTCACGTCCATTTGGAACAACCTGAAAGAATGGTGAGCGGCATAGGCTAACAAAATACGAATCGACTCTAGCCTAGCCACAGGAGCAAAAGTCTCCTCAAAGTCCAAACCTGCGACTTGGGTATAACCTTTTGCCACAAGTCGAGCCTTGTTCCTTGTCACCACCCCGTGCTCATCCTGTTTGTTGCGGAACACCCACTTGGTTCCCACAACGTTTTGCTTGGGACGTGGCACCAGTGTCCAAACTCTCAAGCAGTCCAAAGACCCACTTGAATACCATGGTGTTTTGCTTTGCTTTACTATATCCCGATCGCGAGGTGTTGGGGGCCTTCGTCCTCCGAAGGTCCTCAAAAACATGATTTGACAATGTTTTCCAAGTGGATTATGTGAACAGGTATTTTTGGACTCAGAACTATGAATATGAAGCACGGCCAGGACGAAGCCTGAACCAGACGAAGGACGGGCGCAGCCGAAGCTGTGCGCAGGGAAGCTTCGTCGCGACAGCAGAGGGGGGAACCGACTTAAAGATGAAAAGACTGCGTGGGCCTTGACAAATTTCCATAAGCCATTAACAAATGTAATGGACATGGATGTAATTTTACGTGGGCTGCGTCCCGCGCCTATAAATAGATGAACAGTACTCCCGTACTGTTCACGCTGACTTGGCATTGGCTTTTGCGTCACGCTTGTACTTTTTACCTTCTCTCAGGACCGAAGGTACATTTGTAATTTGAAATCATTTCTATTTCTCCATGTTAATAAAATAGAAATGATTCTATGTTGATGTTTATATTTCACGCTTTATATGAATCCTTCGGCATTACTTATTATATTTACGAAGGTATGTCTCTTATGACCTTCGTCCTAAAATCATTATTTCCCGAAGGGGCATAATGTTTCGAAGGACGAAGGACCTTAGTGTTTAACACTTTTTATGTTGCCTTGTTCTTAACTCTTAGCATTTGAGAACAAGTCCCCAACATTGGCGCCCACCTCCGGTGAACTCACTTCCACTTCGAGCTTTTTTGAACACCTTCGGAAGCTATAGACCTTCGCTATGGCACCAAAGAAAGCTTCAGCGACTGGGGCTTCAGCACTGCAACCGCTGGACCACAACCAGGAGACCGTCTCTCTTCGGGAGGCCCGAAGCCAGAAGAGAAAGGCTGTCAGCCCGACGCTTCAGGAGGAAGAGCTAGACCAAGAAATCAGGGATATGGAGATTCTACATCAACAGGTGCAAAGGAAGAAGGAGAAGATGGCCCGGCTAGCTGAGTTGCAACGGCAGATAGACGAAGCCTCTGAGGAAGTTCGCCACCTCACCCATGATGAGCAAAACAGAAGGCCTCAGCAGAAAGACCTCCATCAGGAGGGCTTCGTCAACGAAGATGACTGGTATGACAATTTCCATCAGGGAAATTTTGTTTTCGATGATGCTTCTCCTTTGTCCGCTGAGCTGCAGGCTACACCTTGGCCTCCATCCTATAAGCCACCTCAGCTTCCCATATTCGACGGCCACTCAGACCCGAAGCAGTTCCTGATGAGCTACGAAGCAACAGTGTCTTCGTATGGGGGCAATGCTGCAGTCATGGCGAAGTCTTTCGTCATGGCCGTCAGGAATGTTGCTCAGACCTGGTATTCCTCCCTTCGACCAGGGACAATCACCTCATGGCAGAAGCTGAAGGATATGTTGTTAACCAGCTTTCAAGGATTTCAGACGAAGCCGGTCACTGCACAAGCTTTGTTTCAGTGCACTCAGGATCATGAAGAATACCTTCAGGCATATGTCAGAAGGTTCTTGCGTTTGAGGGCACAGGCACCAACGGTGCCCAATGAAATTGTTATCGAAGCTATGATCAAGGGGCTTCGTCCTGGACCTGCAGCCCAATACTTTGCTAGGAAGCCTCCTCAGACTCTAGAGAAGCTACTCCAGAAGATGGACGAGTACATTCGTGCAGATAACGACTTTCGCCAAAGAAGGGAGGAGGCCTTCAGATTTTCTGAGATGACCAGGGGCTTCGGGGGACGATTCTATCCGAGGCATGTCAGGTCCATCCACAACGCTCAAAATGATGATAAGGGGAGTCAACAGAACAGGCCGCAGTGCTCCTCACAGGCTTCGGGGCAGCAGCAAACTTTCTTTCGGCCACCAGCTCCAAGAGGCAGAGGCGCCAGGGGCTTCGGCGGGAGATTTGGGGATCAACCAAGGAGGACATTTTGCTTATTCTGCGGTGAGAACAAGGGCCATACCACCAGGATGTGCCATGTTACCATCCAGAAACAAAAGGAGCTAGCAGAAGCAGCAGCGCAACAGGGACAGCCGAAGCAGGTCATGCATACCGCTTCGTACCATCAGCCCTACATCCCGGAGTACGTGGGCAACCAACCTGCAGCCTCCGTAGCTTCGGCAAGTCAACCTCAAGCTTCATGGCAACAGCCCCCGCCTCCACCTCCGCTGCAACAAGGCCAGCAGCCAGAAGGGAGCCAATATGTTCTGCACCAAAGGGATCTTAGAGAGCAATCCGAAGCTCGCACAGTCAACAGCACTGTGCCAGAGTCGAAGCACATTTATTGACACATATCCTACCTTTGATAGCAGTCTTTTCCATTCAGTTCTATTCTCTGTAGCAAAAAACATTGATAGTTTCCATGTAATAATTTCGCTGTTTCCCATGAGGAAAATCTATTTTCTCCACAGGCTTAAGTTGATGAAGTTTTTGTGTTAACAAGGAGGACCTTCGAAGTATTAAAAAACCTTCGGAGTAACAGAAAGTCGTTCTAAGGAACGCAGAGTAAGTTCATGAAGTCACAAAAAGCCGTTCCAAAGGGAGCGCAGTGTAAGTTTTCTGCTCAAAAGTCGTTCCTAAAGGAATACAGAGCATACAGCGAAAAGTCAACGCTGATACCGCCTAAGTAAAAGGCGAAGAAGCTCCAAAGACGTTCCTAAGGGAATGCAGAGCTTATACCGTCTAAGTAAAAGGCGAAGAAGCTCCAAAGACGTTCCTAAGGGAATGCAGAGCTTATACCGTCTAAGTAAAAGGCGAAGAAGCTCCAAAGACGTTCCTAAGGGAATGCAGAGCTTACGAATGTATTTTGTGTGTATCTTCGGAACAGACGTCATTTGCATAACATAACATCATCACATCATTTCGCATAGCATAAGCATCATACATCATGTTGCATACGGCAAAAGAAGGGCACACAGTATTAACCTTCGAAAGAATGATTTGAGAAAGTGCAAATTGTGCAAAGTCACGAGGGAATATAATGATAATCTTCGGAAAATAGCTTCGGAGGCTGTCTTCACGAAGCATGGATGAGCTTCATCAGAGCAATATCAAAATTGTTTAGCTTCGGAGAATGCTTTCACGAAGCATGGATGTGCCTTATCAGAACAGTTTTAACGGAGAATATTTTCTTCACGAAGCATGAAAAGAAGGGAAGGTGTTTTTTCGCCGAAGGCTCAAAAATGGTATGTATGTAGAGTTTCATGCATCGTAAAGAATTGAATAATGAAAAGAAACTTGTACATTACATTCAAATGTGCAAAATGTTACATAGATTACAATTTAAATGTTTTTTCTAATAGCATCTAGTCTTCTCTTAAAACTGCTTCGGCGGCTTCATTTAGAAGTTGATCAACAACTTTGTCCATGATAGCTTCGGCCATTTGTTTAATTTCGTCATCCCCTTTTGTGTGGGGATCGACAGTCGATCCAGCAACTTCTGAGGCAAGAGAACATTTCTTCATTATTATTACAAATCGCGAGCAAAGTTTAAAATGAAAATTACAACGCAATAAGAGCGACTAATTAATACCTAATTGCCTTTCGGGCTCTGTACTTCTTTCGGCAGCTTCTGCCACTTTCCTAGCATCATGGATGCCTTTTTCGCTCCTTTGGATGATTTCTTGCGCCATTCCTCGGCCGCCGTCGTTCCAGATATCAGTAAAAAATTTGCCACCAACCACGCTTGCTTCGGCCGAGGGGTCCTTCATGTCTTCGGAAGATAAGGCAGCTTCGGACTGAGCTAAAAATTTTACATGCCCGCAACCTTTCTTCTCTAAGACAGAAGCAATTCCTCTGGCGCCCGAAAAAGCGCAGATGTCGCCACGACTGTTCAGGATCTCCTCGAAGGCCTCTGCTTCGTGGCTAATCCATTCCAGTGGACCTTCGGGATTGCCTCGAGAGAAATTCTCTTCGCTGGAAAAGGCGCCGACGCTGGCGAAGCTGGTTTTAATTTTATTCACGCATTCTATAGATTTAACATAACATTTCCTCTGAGATGCACGAAGCTCTTTAACTCTTAACTCCAATTTGTTGACCATATGATCACTGAGTTCTCGTTTTGTTTCCTCAAGCACGCGCTCCTCTCTAGCTCTAGCCAGCTGTTTCTGAAGATCTTTAATTTCACGCTTTTGGGCTTCGGCCTGGGTTTTTGAAGCAGCTTCGTCCTTCTTTACTTTGTCTACCAGCGTAAGCAGAATTTTATCCTTTTCCAGAGCTTCGTTTCTCAGTTTGATAACTTCGGAGCGTAAATTGTTGAACGCAATCTCATAGCTTTCATCTTCGGCGCTTTTTTGGGCTCTTAATGCGTTGCTTAGAATTAAGCCCTGTACGAAAAAGAATCCATATAAGAATATAGGAATGAATTACGTATTAAAAAAGTTTTTTCAAACGCTTAATTCCCAAACCTTTAGGCTATTGTATGCAAGACTGTCTGCGAGATCCTCTTTCGTCATGGCGCTTAATCCAGCTTCGAGCTTCGGGAAGCCTATACTCCTGGCCATCTCTCGGCAGACAGATAGTTCTTTATTATCAGGTAGGCAGTATAGGAAGTCATCTTCATTTGTCCCATTGAATATTACTGCCCCCTTCGGATATTTTAGCTCTTTCGCATAATGGTTGGCTTCATAAGTTTCTTCTGCAGATAGTTTTTTCCCCGAAGCGTGTCGAATAATGTAATCGCATGTGCTGGCAGGAGCTTCGGGGATGGCAGTGTCAGTTTCTTCAACTAAAACTGGTTCTGATATTTTTATTGCTTCGGCTTCCAAAGGTTGCTCCTTGTAGGGCTCTGAGGGCCCAGCTTCAGCTTCAGCTTGTTGCGTCGAAGCTTCAGTAGAAGCTTCAGCAACATCAACACTCTTTTTTGGAGTTGTGCTTGAAGACTTAATTGTCTCCAAGACATCTAGTACGTTTACCATTCTTTTCCTTTTTGGGGTCACCAATGGCCCCTTTTGGTTTTTTATTGCTTCGACATTTACCGAAGGACTTAAGATTTCAGACATGTTTGGCTCGTCAACCTTCGGTTTCTCTGATTCTTCCGCTGAAGGCGCTTCAATCTTTTCTTCCATCTTCGGAACTGAAGCTGGTTCGGTAGCTTCAGATGCCAAAGAAATTTCACCAATAAATTCGGGCACTGTGGCCGGCTCAATAAAACGTGTCCGATGGGTGAGCACCTTCATCTTTTTTCTTTGAGGTGCTGGTTCACTAGTGGCACTTGTGGTAGCCTCTGTTGCAGGAGAAGCATTTTTCCTTTTGCGACCCAATACCGGATAATGATAGTCAGGGTAGATGAACCCGACCGCGTCAAACACACGGTTGAGCCTTTTCTTCTTTCGGCCTCCGAAGGCTGCTGATAATGCAGTGTTCTCAGCCTTCGAATATGTGCCAAGCAGTTCGTCACTTAATGTCTCAATACTTTTCAACCAGTCATCATCAGGTTCAACAAATTTATCTGCATACTTGAATGTGTATTTTAGTCTAACTAGTCCGCCTTCGTCGGACTCTTTAATGGTTTCCTTCGGCATTTCCCACTTTTCTGCAAGTGGCCATATCCTGAAGGCAATGTGCTCTTGGACCAAGTCCCTTGTTCCAATGAAGGAGCAGACTACGCCGAAGGCTCTTTGGCACTCCTCGGCTGCTTCGTCCATTTCAACCTTCGGCCTTCGTAGTCCGAAGCGTTGCCAGATGGGGCACATAATAATACTTTTAACATTTTCTTGCGCTGTTAAGTCATTCTTCACATAAAACCACTCTGTCATCCAGGCTCCGGGCCACCTCTTCCGAAAGGTCGGCACAGGGCAGCTTGACCCGGAGCGGGCACCGAAGCTGTAACACCCAAAATTGTTGTGATATTGTTCTTTTCCCTAGGGCTTTGTCTCGTATAATAATTCATGAATGTTGCAAAAACTCTTAGCATTTGGTTCTAAACCTTGGCTCCTTGCAGCCCAGACAAATATCCCCATCCTTATGATAGCTTCGGGAGTAAGTTGATGAAGGTAGACTTGAAATGTTTTCAGTACCTCAACAACAAAGTTGCTCAGGGGAAATCGAAGCCCAGCCTTGAGAAAGCTTCGGAAGATTACAACTTCATCTTCTTCGGGAGTGGGAGAAGTCTTTTCTCCAGCGTCAGCCCTCACAATAGATATATCTCGAAAATACCGCCCCCTCATATTATCAATATGGCTCTGCTTGATAGTGGTTTTCCCGAAAACCGTGTGACTTGGCCGCCATGGACGATCTTCGGCCTCTTCCCCACCACTCTCTACATCATAGCTGTCGCTGTCACCAGTATCTTCGGACAAACCTTCGAGAATCTCCTTGGTGATTTTCTCTGTATTGGTCTCTGCCATCGCTATCAGGAACCCCAGATTCTTCTCCTCCTCGAGACTCAGCTTCGTCTCAGCAGGGATCTTCTTGCCTTCAGACATCTTCGGAAACGCTAAAAAATTGTTCCCGAGGCCGAAGCTCCAAAATCAAAAAGACCAGCAAATCTTAGTGCACAAGAGCTAAAAATTTTAGTGGGTCGAAGCAGATGGCAAGTGTGCGTACCAAATGAGTTGGCGGTATGATCTTATTTATACGCCCGGGGCGTTGAAAATTGAAAGACCCCGCTTGTCAGTGAATGTTGCTATTCTAGCAAAGGGAAGGTGTTTTTTCGGACCTTCGGCTCAAGGCCTTCGTCCATATCGCAATCTGAATTTATTATTAACAAATTAATATTGCGAGGGGCTACTGTTGGGGGCCTTCGTCCTCCGAAGGTCCTCAAAAACATGATTTGACAATGTTTTCCAAGTGGATTATGTGAACAGGTATTTTTGGACTCAGAACTATGAATATGAAGCACGGCCAGGACGAAGCCTGAACCAGACGAAGGACGGGCGCAACCGAAGCTGTGCGCAGGGAAGCTTCGTCGCGACAGCAGAGGGGGGAACCGACTTAAAGATGAAAAGACTGCGTGGGCCTTGACAAATTTCCATAAGCCATTAACAAATGTAATGGACATGGATGTAATTTTACGTGGGCTGCGTCCCGCGCCTATAAATAGATGAACAGTACTCCCGTACTGTTCACGCTGACTTGGCATTGGCTTTTGCGTCACGCTTGTACTTTTTACCTTCTCTCAGGACCGAAGGTACATTTGTAATTTGAAATCATTTCTATTTCTCCATGTTAATAAAATAGAAATGATTCTATGTTGATGTTTATATTTCACGCTTTATATGAATCCTTCGGCATTACTTATTATATTTACGAAGGTATGTCTCTTATGACCTTCGTCCTAAAATCATTATTTCCCGAAGGGGCATAATGTTTCGAAGGACGAAGGACCTTAGTGTTTAACACTTTTTATGTTGCCTTGTTCTTAACTCTTAGCATTTGAGAACAAGTCCCCAACACGAGGAATCTCCACAACTTGGAGCCTCTCGCCCTTACACTTTGATGTTCACAAAGAAGCACGGAGTAAGGGAGGGATGAGCAACGCACACAAGACACAAAATCAGAACGTCAACACGCACACAAGTCGCAACAAGAGCTCACAACACAACTCGAAGAGTTCACAACTCAAATAGAGCTCTAGATGCTATCACAAAGAATCAAATGCGCGGAATCGAAGTCTTGGTGCTTTAGAATGCTTGGAGAATGCTTGGTGTACTCCTCCATGCGCCAAGGGGTCCCTTTTATAGCCCCAAGACAGCTAGGAGCCATTGAGAGCATTCCAGGAAGGCAATTCTTGCCTTCAGTCGCCTGGCGCACCGGACAGTCCGGTGCACCACCGGACACTGTCCGGTGTGGATTTCTTTCCTTCTTTGGCAAAGCCGACCGTTGGAGATTCAGAGCCATTGGCGCACCGGACACTGTCCGGTGCACACTGGACAGTCCGGTGCCCCATCCGACCGTTGGCACTTGCCACGCGTCGCGCGCGGATTACGCGGCCGACCGTTGGCCCAGTTGACTGTTGGCTCACCGGACAGTCCGGTGCACCACCGGACAGTCCGGTGATTCTAGCCGTACGCCGCCGACGAAGTCCCGAGAGCAGCTAGTTGACGGATGCCAGTCTGGCGCACCGGACACTGTCCGGTGCACCACCGGACAGTCCGGTGCACTCAGGCTGAGCAGACTTCGGCTGAACACATCCATCTCTTTTCCAAATAGATTTCTCCTGTTTCCAGCACTTAGACACAATACATTAGTTCTCAAAACAATGTACTAAGTCTAGAAACATACCTTTGGACTTGATTTGCACTTTGTCCATCAATTGGCATAGATTTTCACTTAAGCACTTGTGTTGGCACTCAATCACCAAAATACTTAGAAATGGCCCAAGGGCACATTTCCCTTTCAATCTCCCCCTTTTTGGTGATTTATGCCAACACAACAAAAAGCAACTAATGGAAGTGCAACATCAATACAAATGAGAACTCAAAGTTGTTTTGATTCAAATTTGGCATATATGGATCACTCTTTGCCACCACTTGGTTTGTTTTTGCAAATCAAACTCAATTTCCTATCTCTAAGTCAAATTCACTTGTAGAGACATAAAGAGAGATATTCCAAGAGAAATTGATCAAAGATTTCAAAAGCTCCCCCTTTTTCCCATAATCGACTATTCTCCCCACAAGAGGCCAACTTTTGACAAAAGAGACGATAAGAGAGTTTTGACAAACCAAAAGCTCTATTCTACTATTTTCAAAATTTCTCAAGTGGTAGCTGATCCATTTATTGCTTTGGCCTTATTTTCTCCCCCTTTGGCATCAAGCACCAAAATGGGATCAATCTTGGCCCTTGAACCCCATTGCCTCACCAAAATCTTCAAGTAAGAATACAAGGGCAATAAGAGTACATGAGATGAACTTGGAATAAGTTACCCTCTCATCAGAGTGCAGTGGAAGTCTTTCATGGTCCAAGTCCACCTTTTCCCTTTCAAATCTCCTTTGAGACTAAATTAAGAAAACTCAAGCACATGGTTAGTCTCAAAGGGTCAAGTTGTAGCACATCTTCCCCTCAGTGTGTGTATCACTTGCAAATGGATTTGTGAGGTCCGGGGAGTGTTTGTACAACTTGAGCACCATAAATAAACAACAAAATGCATAAGGAACATGATCAAGGCATAAACACATGTATGCTATAAATCAATCCAAGTTCCGCGAATCTAAGACATTTAGCTCACTACACAGCCTGCAAAAGGTCTTCTCATCTAGAGGCTTGGTGAAAGTCACCTAGAGGGGCGGTGAATAGGGCGAAACTGAAATTTAACAACTTAAACACAACTACAAGCCGGGTTAGCGTTAGAAATAATAATGAGTCCGAGAGAGAGGGCGTAAAACAAATTGCGAGCGAATAAAGAGTGAGACACGTGGATTTGTTTTACCGAGGTTCGGTTCTCGCAAACCTACTCCCCGTTGAGGAGGCCACAAAGGCCGGGTCTATTTCAACCCTTTCCCTCTCTCAAACGGTCCCTCGGACCGAGTGAGCTTCACTTCTCAAATCAACCGGGAACAAAACTTCCTCGCAAGGACCACCACACAATTGGTGTCTCTTGCCTCGGTTACAATTGAGTTTTGATCACAAGAACAAATGAGAAAGAAGGAAGCAATCCAAGCGCAAGAGCTCAAAAGAACACAACAAATCCCTCTCACTAATCACTAAAGCTTTGTGTGGAGTTGGAGAGGATTTGATCACTTGGGTGTGTCTAGAATTGAATGCTAGAGCTCTTGTAATGTGTAGATGTGTGAAAACTTGGATGACTTGAATGTGGGGTGGTTGGGGGTATTTATAGCCCCAACCACCAAACTAGCCGTTGGTGAAGGCTGCTGTCGCATGGCGCACCGGACAGTCCGGTGCGCCACCGGACACTGTCCGGTGCGCCAGCCACGTCACCCGGCCGTTAGGGTTCGACCGTTGGAGTTCTGACGAGTGGGCCCGCCTGGCTGTCCGGTGGCACACCGGACAGGTACTGTAGACTGTTCAGTGCGCCATCTCGCGCGTGCCTGACTTCTGCGCGCTCTGGCCCGCATTTAATGCCGTTGCAGGTGACCGTTGGCGCCGAAGTAGCCGTTGCTCCACCGTTACACCGGACAGTCCGGTGAATTATAGCGGAGCGAATTCCCGAGGCTGGCGAGTTCAGAGTCGCTTCTCCTTGGAGCACCGGACACTGTCCGGTGTACACCGGACAGTCCGGTGAATTATAGCGCGACGCCTCTGAGTTTTCCCGAAGGTGCGAAGTTCAGCTTGGAGTCCCCTGGTGCACCGGACACTGTCCGGTGGCACACCGGACAGTTCGGTGCGCCAGACCAGGGCACACTTCGGTTATCCCTTGCTCTTTTTGTTGAACCCTTATCTTGGTCTTTTATTGGCTTATTGTGAACCTTTGGTACCTGTAGAACTTATAAGCTTGGGCAAACTAGTTAGTCCAATTATTTGTGTTGGGCAATTCAACCACCAAAATCAATTTAGGAATATAGGTGTAAGCCTAATTCCCTTTCACTTGGTAAAGATATCGGCTAGCTGGTTCTCGGTGCTAATGTAAAACACTTTGATATCTCCCTTTTGCTGGTGGTCTCTCAAAAAGTGATGTCGGATGTCAATGTGCTTTGTGCGGCTGTGCTCAACAGGATTTTCTGCTATGCGGATAGCACTCTCATTATCACATAGGAGTGGGACTTTGCTCAGATTGTAGCCACAGTCCCGGAGGGTTTGCCTCATCCAAAGTAGTTGCGCGCAACACTGTCCTGCGGCAACATACTCGGCCTCAGCGGTGGATAGGGCAACAGAAGTTTGTTTCTTAGAGTTCCATGACACCAGGGACCTTCCTAGGAATTGGCACATCCCCGATGTACTCTTCCTATCGACCTTACATCCAGCATAGTCGAAATCTGAGTATCCAATCAAGTCAAAGTTAGACCCCTTTGGATACCAGATCCCGAAGCAAGACGTAGCGACTAAATATCTAAGAATTCGCTTCACGTCCACTAGGTGACACTCCCTTGGATCGGATTGAAATCTAGCACACATGCATACGCTAAGCATAATATCCGGTCTACTAGCACATAAATAAAGTAAAGACCCTATCATTGACCGGTATGCCTTTTGATCAATGGACTTACCTCCTTTGTTGAGGTCGGTGTGTCCATCAGTTCCCATTGGAGTCTTTGCGGGCTTGGCGTCCTTCATCCCAAACCGCTTTAGCAAGTCTTGCGTGTACTTCGTTTGGGAGATGAAGGTGCCGTCCTTGAGTTGCTTCACTTGGAACCCAAGGAAGTAGTTCAACTCACCCATCATCGACATCTCAAACTTTTGAGTCATCACCCTGCTAAACTCTTCACAAGACTTTTGGTTAGTAGAACCAAATATTATGTCATCGACATATATTTGGCACACAAAAAGATCACCATCGCAAGTCTTAGTGAAAAGAGTTGGATCGGCTTTCCCAACCTTGAAAGCATTAGCAATTAAAAAGTCTCTAAGGCATTCATACCATGCTCTTGGGGCTTGCTTAATTCCATAGAGTGCCTTAGAGAGCTTACATATGTGGTCGGAGTACCGTTCATCCTCGAAGCCAGGGGGTTGCTCTACGTACACCTCCTCCTTGATCGGCCCGTTGAGGAAGGCGCTCTTCACATCCATTTGGAACAACCTGAAAGAATGGTGAGCGGCATATGCTAGCAAAATACGAATAGATTCTAGCCTAGCCACAGGAGCAAAAGTCTCCTCAAAGTCCAAACCTGCGACTTGGGCATAACCTTTTGCCACAAGTCGAGCCTTGTTCCTTGTCACCACCCCGTGCTCGTCCTGTTTGTTGCGGAACACCCACTTGGTTCCCACAACATTTTGCTTGGGACGAGGCACCAGTGTCCAAACTTCATTCCTCTTGAAATTATTGAGCTCTTCCTGCATGGCCAACACACAGTCCGGATCTAGCAAGGCCTCTTCTACCCTGAAAGGCTCAATAGAAGAGACAAAAGAGTAATGCTCACAAAAATTCACCAATCTAGAGCGAGTAGTTACTCCCTTGCTAATATCACCCAAAATTTGGTCGACGGGATGATTCCTTTGAATCGTCGCTCGAACTTGGGTTGGAGGTGCCGATTGTGCTTCTTCCTCCATCACATGATCATCTTGTGCTCCCCCTTGATCACACGCCTCCTTTTGATGAACCTGTTCATCATCTTGAGTTGGGGGATGCACCATCGTTGAGGAAGACGGTTGATCTTGCTCCTTTTGTTCCTGTGGTCGCACATCTCCAATCGCCATGTTGCGTATTGCGGCCGTCGGAACATCTTCTTCATCTACATCATCAAGATCAACAACTTGCTCTCTTGGAGAGCCATTAGTCTCATTGAAAGTCGCCTAGAGGGGGGTGAATAGGGCGAAACTGAAATTCTCAAAAATAACCACACTTGTAGCAAACCTTCTTGGAACGGGATTTGTAATCCTTGCCCTTCCGTTGCTTGAGGATTTGGCGAAAGCTTTTGATGATTAAAGCCATCTCCTCATTGTCGAGCTTGGAGGCGTCAATTGGTTGTCTACTCGGTGTAGACTCCTCCTTCTTCTCCTCCGTCGCCTTAAATGCCACCGGTTGTGCTTCGGACGTGGAGGGTTCATCAAGCTCGTTGATCTTCTTTGAGCCTTTAATCATACATTCAAAGCTCACAAAATTCCCGATTACTTCCTCGGGAGTCATTAGTGTATATCTTGGGTTGCCACGAATTAATTGTACTTGAGTAGGGTTAAGGAAAATAAGTGATCTTAAAATAACCTTAACCACCTCGTGGTCATCCCATTTCTTGCTCTCGAGGTTGCGCACTTGATTCACCAAGTGTCGGGGACCATAATTAGGGGTACCCTCAAGACGCCTAATTCTCAGCTGGTAACCCCCATCAGCATAAAGCTGCAGAGGCCTGATGGGTGCGATTAAGTCAGGGATCGGTCCATACGAGCGACTCGATCACGCCTCGCCCGAGCCTAGCCTCGGGCAAGGGCAGCCGACCCTGAGGTGTTTCCGTCTCGCCCGAGGCCCCCTTTTCACGGCAGACGCACCTCCGGCTCGCCCGAGGCCTTGCCTTCGTTAAGAAGCAACCCTGACTAAATCGCCGCGCCGACCGACCAAGTCACAGGGGCATTTAACGCAAAGGTAGCCTGGCACCTCTATCCTGACGCGCGCCCCCTGGCAGAGCCGAAGTGACTGCCGTCACTTCGCCGCTCCACTGACCGGTCTGACAGAAGGACAGCGCCGCCTGCGCCATCCCGACTGCAGTGCCACTTGACAGAGTGAGACTGACAGGCAGCCAGGCCTTGCCAAAGGCGCCATAGGAAGCTCCGCCCGACCCAGGGCTCGGACTCGGGCTAAGGCCTCGGAAGACGGTGAACTCCGCTCCGCCCGACCCAGGGCTCGAACTCGGGCTAAGGCCCCGGAAGACGGCGAACTCCGCTCCGCCCGACCCAGGGCTCGGACTCGGGCTAAGGCCCCGGAAGACGGCGAACTCCGCTCCGCCCGACCCAGGGCTCGGACTCGGGCTAAGGCCCCGGAAGACGGCGAACTCCGCCTCGCCCGACCCCAGGGGTCGGACTCCGCCCTGGCCTCTGCCAAACGACCTCCGCCTCGCCCGACCCAGGAGCTCGGGCTCGGCCTCGGCCATGCAGGACGGACTCGACCTCGGCCTCGGAGGAGCCTCCACGTCGCCCGACCTAGGACGCAAGCCCGCCACGTCAACAGGAAGCGCCATCATCACCCTACCCCGAGCCGACTCGGGCCGCAGAGAACAGGACCGACGTCCCATCTGGCTAGCTCCGCCAGATAGGCAATGATGACGCCCCGCTAGACCCATGACGACGGCGGCTCTCAGCTCCCTTACGGAAGCAGGAGGACGTCAGCAAGGGCCCAACCGCTCCGACAGCTGTCCCTCCACCAGGCTCCGTTACTCCTCCGACAGCCACGACACCACACCAGCTGGGTGCCAAGATCTCTCCGGCTGCCACCTTGGCATGTACTTAGGGCACTAGCTCTCCCCCGCTAGACACGTAGCACCTTGCTACACCCCCATTTGTACACCTGGATCCTCTCCTTACGCCTATAAAAGGAAGGACCAGGGCCTTCTTAGAGAAGGTTGGCCCCTGCGGGAACGAGGGCAGGGGCAGGCGCTCTCTTGGGGCCGCTCGCTCCCCTCACCCGCGTGGACGCTTGTAACCCCCTACTGCAAGCGCACCCGACCTGGGCGCGGGACGAACACGAAGGCCGCGGGAATCTCCACCTCCCTCACGACTCGGCTCCGGCCACCTCGCTCTCTTCCCCCCTTCACGCTCGCCCACGCGCTCGACCCATCTGGGCTGGGGCACGCGGCACACTCACTCGTCGGCTCAGGGACCCCCCGGTCTCGAAACGCCGACAGTTGGCGCGCCAGGTAGGGGCCTGCTGCGTGTTGACGAGCAGTTTCCCGTCAAGCTCCAGATGGGCAGTCTCTAACGACCTCTCCGACTCGGGACGGTGCTCCGTTTCGGGAGCCTCGAGTTCATGTCTTTCGACGGCAGCTACGACATGATACTCCTTCCACCGCCGCGCGACGACGACAATGGTGGCCGACAGCCCGCCCACCGGCGGCGGAATCGACGACGTCTTCCCCGCGTGGGGGAAGAACAACATTCGAGTTCGCCCCATCCTCTCCCTCGCCATCGGAGGAGGAGGCGGGGCAACCGGGGCCGAGCGGGAGGCTGCGCTCCGTCGGCTGTCGAGCGAATCGACATCCCCAGCGCCCCAACGGAGGACGCGTCGGGCGTCACCCTCGCGTTTGAGGCGAAGGCGAGCGCCATCCCCCCGCAACATGCCAACCCCGAGCAAGTGGACGACGCCAGCACGCTCACGGAGGGCCTGAAGGACGTCGCCCTCGTACCCAGGACAACGGCGCGATCAGTCCCCGACGTGACTTCGTCGCTCCTCGTCGACCTAAAGGTACCGACCGATTCCCATCCTTCATCATTTCGACTCGACCTCAACCCGCCTAGCGACCTCGCTCTGGCGGGCGCTCACGTTGAGGCAAGCGCAACCTCTCTGGGGTTTCGTGTGCGGTCGCCTTGGGACCGATTGACGGGCGTCTCGACCTACGGACCCTCTGGGTCCGAGGAAGATGACGACCCCAGCATCTGCTGGGATTTCTCCGGATCTGGCAACCCCAGTGCCATGCGGGACTTCATGACCGCATGCAACTACTGCCTCTCCGACTGTTCCGACGGCAGCCGCAGCCTTGACGACAAGGACTGCGGCCTGAGCCGCGAATGTTTCCACGTCGAGCTAGGGGATCCCTCCGGAGGCAACCGTCTCGGCATGCCGGAGGATGGTGATCTCCCTAGGCCAGTGCCTCGTGCCGACATCCCGCGGGAGCTAGCTGTGGTCCCCGTTCCGGCGGGGGGTCACGAACCACAGCTCGAGCAAGTCCGCGGGGCGCAGGCCGGGCTCGACGAGGGGGCAGGAGCGCTCGAGCTGATCCGCCGGGACGTCGGGCAGGTATGGGTGGGCCAGCCCCCGGCCGGAGAAATACGTCACCTGCCCCAAGGTCTCCAGCACCGCATCGCCAATGATGCCAGGGACAGGCCGCCACCCGCATCCAGCGGGACCGGTCAGGACCTGGCAGCCGCAGCGATGCTCCTCCGCGCGATGCCGGAGTCATCAACCACCGAGGGTCGGCGAATCCAGGGAGAGCTCAAGCATCTCCTGGAAGGCGCTGCGGCCCGTCGGGCCGAGAGCTCTGCCTCCCGAAGGCAGGGGTACCCCTCGGAACCTCGTGCCACGACTTCCCGACTCGTGCGGGAAGCCTCGGTCTACACCGGGCGCACGCGCAACACCGCGCCTGCGGCCCCGGGCCACCTCGGCGACGAGCACCCTCATCGCGACCGTCGGGCCCGCCTCGACGAAAGGGTGCGCCGAGGCTATCACCCCAGGCATGGGGGACGCTACGACAGCGGGGAGGATCGGAGTCCCTCGCCCGCACCACCCGGTCCGCAGGTCTTCAGCCGGGCCATTCGGCGGGCGCCGTTTCCGGCCCGATTCCGGCCCCCGACTACTATCACGAAGTACTCGGGGGAAACGAGACCGGAATTATGGCTCGCGGACTACCGCCTGGCCTGTCAACTGGGTGGAACGGACGACGACAACCTCATCATCCGCAACCTCCCCCTGTTCCTCTCCGACACTGCTCGCGCTTGGTTGGAGCACCTGCCTCCGGGGTAGATTTCCAACTGGGAGGATTTGGTCCAAGCTTTCGCCGGCAACTTCCAGGGCACGTACGTGCGCCCCGGGAATTCCTGGGACCTCCGAAGCTGCCGGCAACAGCCGGGAGAGTCTCTTCGGGACTACATCCGGCGATTCTCGAAGCAGCGCACCGAGCTACCCAACATCACCGACTCCGATGTCATCAGCGCGTTCCTTGCCGGCACCACCTGCCGTGACCTGGTGAGCAAGTTGGGTCGCAAGACCCCCACCAGGGCGAGCGAGCTGATGGACATCGCCACCAAGTTCGCCTCTGGCCAGGAGGCGGTCGAGGCCATCTTCCGAAAGGACAAGCAGCCCCAGGGCCGCCCGTCGGAAGATGCTCCCGAGGCGTCTATTCCGCTCGGCGCCAAGAAGAAAGGCAGGAGGAAGTCGCAGGCGAAACGCGACGCCGCCGACGCAGATCTTGTCACCGCTGCCGAGTACAAGAACCCTCGGAAGCCCCCCGGAGGTGCCAACCTCTTCGACAAGGCACTCAAGGAGACGTGCCCTTACCATCAGGGGCCCGTCAAGCACACCCTCGAGGAGTGCGTCATGCTTCGGCGCCACTTCCACAAGGCCGGGCCACCCGCAGAGGGTGGCAGGGCCCGCGACGACGACAAAAAGGAAGATCACCAAGCAGGAGAGTTCCCCGAGGTCCGCGACTGCTTCATGATCTACGGAGGGCATGCGGCGAATGCCTCGGCTCGGCATCGTAAGCAAGAGCGTCGGGAGGTCTGCTCGGTGAAGGTGGCGGCGCCAGTCTACCTAGACTGGTCCGACAAGCCCATCACCTTCGACCAAGATGACCACCCCGACCACGTGCCGAGCCCGGGGAAGTACCCGCTCGTCGTCGACCCCATCATCGGCAACGTTAGGCTCACCAAGGTCCTGATGGATGGGGGCAGCTGCCTCAATATCATCTACGCCGAGACCCTCAGGCTCCTGCGCGTCGATCTGTCCTCCGTCCGAGCGGGCGCTGCGCCCTTCCACGGGATCATTCCTGGGAAGCGCGTCCAGCCCCTCGGACGACTCGACCTTCCTGTCTGCTTCGGAACACCCTCCAACTTCCGAAGGGAGACTTTGACGTTCGAGGTGGTCGGGTTCCGAGAAACCTACCACGCGGTATTGGGGAGGCCATGCTACGCGAAGTTCATGGCCATCCCCAACTACACCTACCTGAAGCTCAAGATGTCGGGCCCCAACGGGGTCATCACCGTCGGCCCCACGTACAAACACGCGTTCGAATGTGATGTGGAGTGCGTGGAGTACGCCGAGGCCCTCGCCGAGTCCGAGGCCCTCATCGCCGACCTGGAAAACCTCTCCCGAGAGGTGTCGGACGTGAAGCGACACGCCGGCAACTTCGAGCCAGCGGAGACGGTTAAGGCCGTCCCTCTCGACCCCAGTGGCGACACCTCCAAGCAGATCCGGATCGGTTCCGGGCTCGACCCCAAATAGGAAGCAGTGCTCGTCGACTTTCTCCGCGCAAACGCCGACGTCTTTGCGTGGAGTCCCTCGGACATGCCCGGCATACCGAGGGATGTCGCCGAGCACTCGCTGGATATTCGGGCCGGAGCCCGACCGGTCAGGCAGCCTCTGCGCCGATTCGACGAGGAAAGGCGCAGGGTGATAGGCGAGGAGATCCACAAGCTAATGGCAACAGGTTTCATCAAAGAGGTATTCCATCCCGAATGGCTTGCCAACCCTGTGCTTGTGAGGAAGAAAGGGGGGAAATGGCGGATGTGTGTAGACTACACTGGTCTCAACAAAGCATGTCCGAAGGTTCCCTACCCTCTGCATCGCATCGATCAAATCGTGGATTCCACTGCTGGGTGCGAAACCCTATCTTTCCTTGATGCCTACTCAGGGTATCATCAAATCAAGATGAAAGAGTCCGACCAGCTCGCGACTTCTTTCATCACGCCCTTTGGCATGTACTGCTATGTCACCATGCCGTTCGGTTTGAGGAACGCGGGTGCAACGTACCAGCGGTGCATGAACCATGTGTTCGGCGAACACATCGGTCGCACGGTCGAGGCCTACGTCGATGACATCGTAGTCAAGACAAGGAAAGCCTCCGACCTTCTCTCCGACCTTGAAGTGACATTCCGGTGTCTCAAGGCAAAGGGCGTCAAGCTCAATCCTGAGAAGTGTGTCTTCGGGGTGCCCCGAGGCATGCTCCTGGGATTCATCGTCTCCGAGCGGGGCATCGAAGCCAACCCGGAGAAGATCGCGGCCATCACCAACATGGGGCCCATCAAGGACTTAAAAGGCGTACAGAGGGTCATGGGATGTCTCGCGGCCTTGAGCCGTTTCATCTCGCGCCTCGGCGAAAGAGGCCTGCCTCTGTACCGTCTCTTAAGGAAGGCCGAGTGCTTCACTTGGACCCCCGAGGCCGAGGAAGCCCTCGGGAACCTGAAGGCGCTCCTCACCCAGGCGCCCGTCTTGGTACCCCCGGCTGATGGAGAAGCCCTCTTGGTCTACGTCGCCGCTACCACTCAGGTGGTTAGCGCCGCGATCGTGGTCGAAAGGCAAGGAGAGGGGCATGCATTGCCCGTTCAGAGGCCAGTTTACTTCGTCAGCAAGGTGCTGTCCGAAACCAAGGTCCGCTACCCACAAGTTCAGAAGCTGCTGTATGCAGTGATCCTGACGAGGCGAAAGTTGCGACATTACTTCGAGTCTCATCCGGTAACTGTGGTGTCATCCTTCCCTCTGGGGGAGATCATCCAGTGCCGAGAGGCCTCGGGACGAATTGCAAAGTGGGCGGTGGAAATCATGGGCGAGACAATCTCGTTCGCCCCTCGGAAGGCCATCAAGTCCCAGGTACTGGCGGATTTCGTAGCCGAATGGGTCGACACCCAGTTGCCGACGGCTCCGATCCAACCGGAGCTCTGGACCATGTTTTTCGATGGGTCGCTAATGAAGACGGGAGCCGGCGCGGGCCTGCTCTTCGTCTCGCCCCTCGGGAAACACCTGCGCTACGTGCTGCGCCTCCATTTCCCGGCGTCCAACAACGTGGCTGAGTACGAAGCTCTGATCAACGGATTGCAAATCGCCATCGAGCTAGGGGTCCGACGCCTCGACGCTCGCGGCGACACGCAGCTCGTCATCGACCAGGTCATGAAGAATTCCCACTGCCGCGACCCAAAGATGGAGGCCTACTGTGATGAGGTTCGACGCCTGGAAGACAAGTTCTACGGGCTCGAGCTTAACCACATCGCCCGGCGCTACAACGAGACTGCGGACGAGCTGGCGAAGATAGCCTCGGGGCGGACGACGGTACCCCCGGACGTCTTCTCCCGGGATCTGCACCAACCCTCCGTCAAGATCAGCGACACGCCCGAACCCGAGGCGCCCTCGGCCCCGTCCGAGGTAACCTCGGCCCAGCCCGAGCCGTCCTCGGTTCAGCCCGAGGAACCCTCGGCTCCCGAGGGCGAGGCGCTGCGCATCGAGGAGGAGCGGAGCGGGGTCACGCCTGATCAAGATTGGCAGGCCCCGTACCTGCAGTATCTCCGCCAAGGAGAGCTACCCCTCGACCAGGCCAAGGCACGACGGGTAGCGCGACGCGCCAAGTCGTTCGTCTTGCTGGGCGATGAGAAGGAGCTCTACCACCACAGCCCCTCGGGCATCCTCCAGCGGTGCATCTCCATCGCCGAAGGTCAGGAACTTCTGCAAGAGATACACTCGGGGGCTTGCGGCCATCACGCAGCGCCTCGAGCCCTCGTCGGGAACGCTTTCCGGCAAGGCTTCTACTGGCCGACGGCGATGGCTGATGCCACTAGAATTGTCCGCACCTGTGAAGGGTGTCAATTCTATGCGAAGCAGACCCACCTGCCCGCTCAGGCTCTGCAGACGATACCCATCACCTGGCCCTTCGCTGTGTGGGGTCTGGACCTCGTCGGCCCTCTGCAGAAGGCGCTCGGGGGCTACACGCACCTGCTGGTCGCTGTCGACAAATTCTCCAAGTAGATCGAGGTCCGACCCCTGAACAGCATCAGGTCCGAGCAGGCGGTGGCGTTCTTCACCGACATCATCCATCGCTTCGGGGTCCCAAACTCCATCATCACCGACAACGGCACCCAGTTCACCGGCAAAAAATTCTTGGATTTTTGCGAGGATCACCACATCCGGGTGGACTGGGCTGCCGTAGCTCATCCCATGTCGAATGGGCAAGTAGAGCATGCCAACGACATGATTCTACAAGGGCTCAAGCCTCGGATTTACAACGACCTCAACAAGTTCGGCAAGCGATGGATGAAGGAACTCCCCTCGGTGGTCTGGAGCCTGAGGACGACGCCGAGCCGAGCCACGGGTTTCACGCCGTTCTTCCTGGTCTACGGGGCCGAGGCCATCTTGCCCACTGACCTAGAATACGGCTCCCCAAGGACGAGGGCCTACGACGATCAAAGCAACCAAGCTAGCCGAGAAGACTCGCTGGACCAGCTGGAAGAGGCTCGGGACAAGGCCTTACTACACTCGGCGCGGTATCAGCAGTCCCTGCGACGATACCACGCCCGAGGGGTCCGACCCCGAGATCTCCAGGTGGGCGACCTGGTGCTTCGGCTGTGGCAAGACGCCCGAGGGAGGCACAAGCTCACGCCCCCTTGGGAGGGGCCATTCGTCATCGCCAAAGTTCTGAAGCCCGGAACGTACAAGCTGGCCAACAGTCAAGGCGAGGTCTACGGCAACGCATGGAACATCCAACAGGTACGTCGCTTCTACCCTTAAGATGTTTCCAAGTTGTTCATATACCCCGCACTCACGCAAAGTTTAGTCAACAAGGAAGGGTCGGCCTCGCCTCGGCAAAGCCCGACCCTCCCTCGGGGGCTAAAAGGGGGGAAACCCCCTCTGTGTCAAAATTTTCCTCGAAAAAAATCTCTTCTACCAGAATATCTTTCGTGCCTTTTGACTACTTCGAAAAGTGGGTCCTGGAAACGACGGAGTACACGTAAGCAGCCAAGGCTGACCGAGCCGAGGGACTCCTACGCCTCCGGGATACGGATACCTCACTCATCACCTTCTGCAATAAGTAACTCGCGTTCGGATAAAGTGGCTCCACGGATCGAACAAGTCTTTACGTTCGGAAGCCCTTCTGCCGAAGCGATCCTTCGAGCCTTCTCGGCCGAGTCGGCGACAGGGCCTCATGGACGGGTGAAAGTACGCGTAAGCGGCAAGGCCGACCGAGCCGAGGGACTCCTACGCCTCCGGGATACGGATACCTCACTCATCACCTTCCGCGAGAAGCAGCTCTCGCTCGCACAAACATCCCTGTTACCGACAAAAAGTCCAGATACTCGAAACGAGAGGAAAAGAGACGCAGCTTTACAACGCGGCGAGGGTGCGTGTTCTGGCCTCGACGGCCGCACAAGGCACACGCTACAAGACAATCTAATCCTGCAGGCTCGGGTCTTGACGCTGGAAGGGGGCAGCACCACCCTCGGCATCGACGGCACCTTCGGCGAGGCCCGACCTAGCCTCGGACGGCGACGCGGTCCGAGGGTCTCCGCTCCAGAGGACGACGTCATCACCACGCCCGGGCAGTCGCTGTCAGGGGCTTCTCCGGGAATCCGGCCCGAGCAGGCGGCTCGGCCGGCCACCTCTGGGGCCTCGGCCAACCACCTTCCAAGGGCGCCGGCCCGGTCCGAAGCCTCGGCTGATCAACCCCGGCGTCGATCCTGCCAATGGACAACCCGGCTAGGCTCCGGCCAACCAGGTTTCATTTCTGAGCCAACTCCGCCTCTGTTCATGCTGATATCGCTACCCCTGGCTTCGGCTCGTCGAAGAGCGGCCGAGGGGTCTCTTTAACTAAGCTAGAGGAACCTCGGACAGCAAGGCCGACCGAGCCGAGGGACTCCTACGCCTCCGGGATACGGATACCTCACTCGTCACCTTGACACGGGGCGACTCATGCTTGGTGAAGCGGTTCAGATAGTCAACAGGCGAGTCTTAGTGCTCAAAAATGAAGAAAAAACACGGCTCCGTGCCGAAGTTACATACACGTTCAGGCCCCGAAAGCCGTAATGAACAAAAAATCCTGGCATTCGAAGTGCCATTACAAACGGAACTCCGGTTCCGGCTCTGCAGGTACGAACAACCCCACTCAACGGGGGAGAGGCCTGCGGAGCAACAGAAGACCGACGAACGGCTTGTCATCGCCCGCCCCGACAGCGGCGACGATGAAGACTTCTGTCCCGGGAGGCCGAACAGCAGCAGTGATGACCTCGGGGCGGATGCTGCTGCTGGGAGGCCCCCGCCCTTGCCCAAACTCGAGAGGCAAGGACGGGCAGAAGGCCGTAGAGTTGGAGGTCGGTCCGTGGCCAGCCTTGGCTGTCGCGCCGGCGGAAGAACCTCTTCCAGCTGCCGTGGCGGGAGGCGGCACCGGGAGCGGCTCCGAAGCCGTTCGGCTCGGCGAGCCGGGCACGGTGCAGCTGTCAGCGCCAGGGACGACTCCCGCCCTTCCCCCCGATCACTAAGGGAAGGAGGGGGCCACCGCCCACGCAGGGGCCAACCTCAACTCGGCACACTCCCCTCCCCAGCCCTGGTGATGAAAATCCTTGAGGCTGAGGGAGGGGCAGAGACCGCAGCCCGGCTCGCTTTCCCCCACCATCAAGCCGGAGGTCACCATCTTGGGTGACCGCCGGTGGAGGGGTGCAGCCGGGCTGCATGATGAAAATCCTTGAAGCCGAACGATGGCTGAAAGGTACCAACTCCCACGAAGTTGCGTTCCTCCAACGATGAGGTGAAAAGACGGCGGGTATCCCCCATCCGGGGGCTTGGAAGGTGGAAGGACGCAATGCATGAAGAAGCGAGAGGACATGGTCGCCTTACGGAAGGGGTCGCCCTCCTTTTAAAGGCGACTCTCCCTGCTTGCGCCCCCAACCGTCATGAGCTGAGTCTTCTCCAACACGCCTCCAAGGCCCTCCCCTGCGGCGCGGGGGCTAGGTCCCGCATGTCATGCAGACCGGCTCCGAGCAGAAGAAGCCAAACCGCCGCGCACGGCGCGCGCAACCACCCAGCGGTTACAAGTGACCCTCCACTTTTGCCCAGGCCAACGGGCGAAGGGGGCAGGCAGCCATGCAGGTGGCATGCAACCACGCCAAGTGGACGCGCCTCTCCGACTCCTGACATGCCAGCACGGAGGCCCAAGCCCACGCGTCGCGCAACCGGCGCGCCGGATGCTGCATGCAAGCAACTGTACCACTTGCGCCACCACCGCACCTCCTCGATCACGGAACCGATACCGTGACCCGAGGCGACCCAGCGCGCGACCCAGCAGCGCCAGCCTGACGCAGCGGTCAAACGTGGTCAAAAGCGGGCCGGCAGTAATGACGGTGGCAGGCACGCGGGAGCAGCGGTCACGCCGTCAGCCAAGCTCACGTCCCATCCGGAGACAGCAAGAGAACCCCCCTCTCACGGCGTGAAGACGACGCGCCCGTGACCCATTCCTCGAACGGCTCGCGCACGCGCAACGGCAGCCTCGCCAACTACTCACCCCGTCGCATTAACTCCGCGGCTGGACAGGCGGCGCTTCTGGCAGGAGCAGCTGGCGACGCTTCGCCTTCACCAAAACAACCGCGCCAAAAAAGGTACGCCACGTCGTTCAATTTCGTATCCTTTCCCAATTTTTCTCTTTCTCTATCTCTTGCAACAGGGACCGGGAAAGGGGATACCCCTAAAGGGATCCTTCCCCGTGAAGGGACTAGGCTCCGAGCCTCCTTACTGATCAGGGGTTCGAAGGCTAGCCCCCCGAAGGGTTCAACAGCCGCCTCAGATCGCGTGGGCCCGACACCCACTACTGGTCAGGGGTTCGAAGGTCGGCCCCCCGAAGGGTTCCACGGCCGCCTCAGGCTACTCGGGCTCCGCGCCCATTACTGATCAGGGGTTCGAAGGCTGGCCCCCCCGAAGGGTTCACAGTCGCCTCAGACACCGAGCGAGGGATGACCAGGGGTACGTTCGATACATAACCAAGGCTCGGGCTGCGCTCCCGAGGTACCCTAGGACATTTCCGAGACCAGCGGGAACGATCCTGTAACGGAATCCCATCGGAGGGAGGCATCGAGCCCTCGGACCCCGTCGCCAGGGGACCGGGTCCGGCAGATCACCCGCAGGTACTTTTGGGCGTGCCTCCGGGCCCCTAGCCGACCCCCAACGAACGGGGCACGGACGTCCACTCGGATTACCCGCTTGCAGCTCACCGGAGACACCATGTTCGGTGCCCATCGAGGGTAACACGGCGCTCTCCCCCCCTCCTCCTTGCGGAAAGGCGACGTAGGGGCGTATGTAAAAAAGCCAAGTCTGTCCCTGATCGCCCTCTCGCCCTGTGCGGAGGCTCGGGGGCTGCTCTCGCAAACCCGGCTCCGGCCAAACCGTTGACAGCGTCAACATACCAGCCCGAGAACTTGGGCCCCGACAGTGCACCCGGGCTACGGCCAGTTCGCATGAGGGAACCACCAGACCAGCCGAAGCATTACGCAAGGCATTAAGACCTCGAAGGAGTGAAACCACTCCTCCGAGGCCTCGGGGGCTACACCCGGCGGGTGCGCTCGCGCGCACCCACCGGAACAAAATGCAACCGAGAAAGGCTGGTCCCCTTGCAAAAAAGTGCGACGAAAGCCTCCAAGCGAGTGCTAACACTCCCTTCGAGGCTCAGGGGCTACTGTCGGGGACCATAATTAGGGGTACCCTCAAGACGCCTAATTCTCAGCTGGTAACCCCCATCAGCATAAAGCTGCAGAGGCCTGATGGGTGCGATTAAGTCAGGGATCGGTCCATACGAGCGACTCGATCACGCCTCGCCCGAGCCTAGCCTCGGGCAAGGGCAGCCGACCCTGAGGTGTTTCCGTCTCGCCCGAGGCCCCCTTTTCACGGCAGACGCACCTCCGGCTCGCCCGAGGCCTTGCCTTCGTTAAGAAGCAACCCTGACTAAATCGCCGCGCCGACCGACCAAGTCACAGGGGCATTTAACGCAAAGGTAGCCTGGCACCTCTATCCTGACGCGCGCCCCCTGGCAGAGCCGAAGTGACCGCCGTCACTTCGCCGCTCCACTGACCGGTCTGACAGAAGGACAGCGCCGCCTGCGCCATCCCGACTGTAGTGCCACTTGACAGAGTGAGACTGACAGGCAGCCAGGCCTTGCCAAAGGTGCCATAGGAAGCTCCGCCCAACCCAGGGCTCGGACTCGGGCTAAGGCCCCGGAAGACGGCGAACTCCGCTCCGCCCGACCCAGGGCTCGGACTCGGGCTAAGGCCCCGGAAGACGGCGAACTCCGCTCCGCCCGACCCAGGGCTCGGACTCGGGCTAAGGCCCCGGAAGACGGCGAACTCCGCTCCGCCCGACCCAGGGCTCGGACTCGGGCTAAGGCCCCGGAAGACGGCGAACTCCGCTCCGCCCGACCCAGGGCTCGGACTCGGGCTAAGGCCCCGGAAGACGGCGAACTCCGCTCCGCCCGACCCAGGGCTCGGGCTCGGGCTAAGGCCCCGGAAGACGACGAACTCCGCCTCGCCCGACCCCAGGGGTCGGACTCCGCCCTGGCCTCTGCCAAACGACCTCCGCCTCGCCCGACCCAGGAGCTCGGGCTCGGCCTCGGCCATGTAGGACGGACTCGACCTCGGCCTCGGAGGAGCCTCCACGTCGCCCGACCTAGGACGCAAGCCCGCCACGTCAACAGGAAGCGCCATCATCACCCTACCCCGAGCCGACTCGGGCCGCAGAGAACAGGACCGATGTCCCATCTGGCTAGCTCCGCCAGATAGGCAATGATGACGCCCCGCTAGACCCATGACGACGGCGGCTCTCAGCTCCCTTACGGAAGCAGGAGGACGTCAGCAAGGGCCCAACCGCTCCGACAGCTGTCCCTCCACCAGGCTCCGTTACTCCTCCGACAGCCATGACACCACACCAGCTGGGTGCCAAGATCTCTCCGGCTGCCACCTTGGCATGTACTTAGGGCACTAGCTCTCCCCCGCTAGACACGTAGCACCTTGCTACACCCCCATTTGTACACCTGGATCCTCTCCTTACGCCTATAAAAGGAAGGACCAGGGCCTTCTTAGAGAAGGTTGGCCCCCGCGGGAACGAGGGCAGGGGCAGGCGCTCTCTTGGGGCCGCTCGCTCCCCTCACCCGCGTGGACGCTTGTAACCCCTTACTGCAAGCGCACCCGACCTGGGCGCGGGACGAACACAAAGGCCGCAGGAATCTCCACCTCCCTCACGACTCGGCTCTGGCCACCTCGCTCTCTTCCCCCCTTCGCGCTCGCCCACGCGCTCGACCCATCTGGGCTGGGGCACGCGGCACACTCACTCGTCGGCTCAGGGACCCCCCCCGGTCTCGAAACGCCGACACCAAGGTTTTGAGCCGGTTGTACATATCTTGTGGCTCCTCCCCTTGGCGAAGACGGAAGCGACCGAGCTCCCCCTCGATCGTTTCCCGCTTGGTGATCTTGGTGAGTTCATCACCTTCGTGCGCGGTCTTGAGTAAGTCCCAAATCTCCTTCGCACTCTTCAACCCTTGCACTTTGTTATATTCCTCTCTACTTAGAGAGGCGAGGAGTATGGTTGTGGCTTGGGAGTTGAAGTGCTCGATTTGGGCCACTTCGTCCGTATCATAATCTTCATCCCCTACGGATGGTACCTGTACACCAAACTCAACAACATCCCATATACTTTTGTGGAGTGAGGTTAGATGAAATCGCATTAAATCACTCCACCTAGCATAGTCTTCACCATCAAACATTGGTGGTTTGCCTAATGGGACGGAAAGCAAAGGTGTATGTTTAGAAATGCGAGGGTAGCGTAAGGGGATCTTACTATACTTCTTACGCTCTTGGCGCTTAGAAGTTACAGACGGCGCATCGGAGTCGGAGGTCGATGTGGATGAAGTGTCGGTCTCGTAGTAGACCACTTTCCTCATCCTTTTGTGCTTGTCGCCTCTCTGATGCGACTTGTGGGAAGAAGATTTCTCCTTCTTCTCTTTGTGGTGAGAAGAAGAAGATCTTTTCTCCTTCCGTTTGGAGGAGTCCTTCTTCTTCTCCTTCCTCTTGGTGCGGGACTCTTCCGATGAAGTGCTCCCGTGGCTCGTAGTGGGCTTGTCGCCGGTCTCCATCTCCCTCTTGGTGTGATCTCCCGACATCACTTCGAGCGGTTAGGCTCTAATGAAGCACCGGGCTCCGATACCAATTGAAAGTCGCCTAGAGGGGGGGTGAATAGGGCGAAACTGAAATTCTCAAAAATAATCACAACTACAAGCCGGGTTAGCGTTAGAAATATAATAGAGTCCGCGAGAGAGGGCGCAAAACAAATCGTGAGCAAATGCGGAGTGAGACACGATGATTTGTTTTACCGAGGTTCGGTTCTCGCAAACCTACTCCCCGTTGAGGAGGCCACAAAGGCCGGGTCTCTTTCAACCCTTACCCTCTCTCAAACGGTCCCTCAGACCGAGTGAGCTTTTCTTCTCAATCACTTGGAACACAAAGTTCCCACAAGGACCACCACAAGATTGGTGTCTCTTGCCTCAATTACAAGTGAGTTTGATCGCAATGAAGAATCAAAGAAAGAAGAAAGCAATCCAAGCGCAAGAGCTCGAAAGAACATAAGCAAATCTCTCTCACTAATCACTAAGGCGTTGTGTGGAGTTTGGAGAGGATTTGGTCACTTTGGTGTGTCTAGAATTGAATGCTAGAGCTCTTGTAAGTAGTTGAGAAGTGGAAAACTTGGATAACTTGAATGTGGGGTGGTTGGGGGTATTTATAGCCCCAACCACCAAACTAGCCGTTTGGTGAGGCTGTCTGTCGAATGGCGCACCGGACATGTCTGGTGCGACAGCCACGTCACCAAAGCCGTTGGGTTCCGACCGTTGGAGCTCTGACTTCTGGGCCCGCCTTGATGTCCGGTGGCGCACCGGACATGTACTGTAGAGTGTCCGGTGCGCCAGCATGGGCGTGCCTGACCTCTGCGCGCGCTGGCGCGCAATAAATGCGCTGCAGGTAGCCGTTGGCGCCTGAAGTAGCCGTTGCCCCGCTGTTACACCGGACAGTCCGGTGTACACCGGACATGTCCGGTGAATTATAGTGGAGCAGCTGAAGCGAATTCCCGAGACTGGCGAGTTCCGGAGGCCGCTCTTCTTTGGAGCACCGGACACTGTCCGGTGTACACCGGACAGTCCGGTGAATTATAGCGGAGTCGCCTCTGGAATTTCCCGAAGGTGACGAGTTTGAGTTGGAGTCCTCTGGTGCACCGGACATGTCCGGTGGCACACCGGACAGTCCGGTGCGCCAGACCAGAGGTGCCTTCGGTTGTCCCTTTGCTCTTTTGTTGAACCCAATACTTGGTCTTTTTATTGGCTAAGTGTGAACCTTTGGCACCTGTATAACTTATACACTAGAGCAAACTAGTTAGTCCAATTATTTGTGTTGGGCAATTTAACCACCAAAATTAATTAGGGACTAGGTATAAGCCTAATTCCCTTTCAATCTCCCCCTTTTTGGTGATTGATGCCAACACAAACCAAAGCAAATATGAAAGTGCATAATTGAACTAGTTTGCATAATGTAAGTGCAAAGGTTGCTTGGAATTGAGCCAATAAATATTACTTACTAGATATGCATGGATTGTTTCTTTATTTTTAACATTTTGGACCACGCTTGCACCACATGTTTTGTTTTTGCAAATTCTTTTTGTAAATCCTTTTCAAAGTCCTTTTTGCAACATAGTCAAAGGTAAATGAATAAGATTTTTGCAAGGCATTTTCAAGTTTGAAATTTTCTCCCCTTGTTTTAAATGCTTTTCCTTTGACTAAACAAAACTCCCCCTCAAATAAATTCTCCTCTTAGTGTTCAAGAGGGTTTTAAGATATTAATTTTGAAAATACTACTTTCTCCCCCTTTAGAACACACAGAGATACTAATTTGAAATTTATCAATTTGAAAATCATTTTAAAATTAGGGTGGTGGTGCGGTCCTTTTGCTTTGGGGCCAATACTTTCTCCCCCTTTGGCATGAATCGCCAAAAACGGATACTTGGAATGAAATATAGGCCCTTGCCTAACTACATTCTCCCCTTTGTCAAATAAAACATATAAGTGAAGATTATACCAAAGATGAAGAAATGCTCGGAGCGACGGCGAAGGATGAGTAGTAGAGTGGAGTGGAAGCCTTTGTCTTCGCCGAAGACTCCAATTCCCTTTCAATATACCTATGACTTGGTTTGAAATACACTTGAAAACACATTAGTCATAGCATATATCAAAGAGACATGATCAAAGGTATACTTATGAGCTATGTGTGCAAGTTTAGCAAAAGAAATTCCTAGAATCAAGAATATTGAGCTCATGCCTAAGTTTGGTAAAAGTTTGTTCATCTAGTGGCTTGGTAAAGATATCGGCTAATTGATCTTTAGTGTTAATGTATGCAATCTCGATATCCCCCTTTTGTTGGTGATCCCGAAGAAAATGATACCGAATGGCTATGTGTTTAGTGCGACTATGCTCAACGGGATTATCCGCCATGCGGATTGCACTCTCATTATCACATAGAAGGGGAACTTTGGTTAATTTGTAACCATAGTCCCGCAGGGTTTGCTTCATCCAAAGCAATTGCGCGCAACAATGGCCTGCGGCAATGTACTCGGCTTCGGCGGTAGAAAGAGCGACCGAATTTTGCTTCTTTGAAGCCCAAGACACCAAGGATCTTCCCAAAAACTGGCAAGTCCCCGATGTGCTCTTTCTATTAATCTTACACCCCGCCCAATCGGCATCCGAATAACCAATCAAATCAAATGTGGATCCCCGAGGGTACCAAAGCCCAAACTTAGGAGTATAAGCCAAATATCTCAAGATTCGTTTTACGGCCGTAAGGTGTGATTCCTTAGGGTCGGATTGGAATCTTGCACACATGCAAACGGAAAGCATAATGTCCGGTCGAGATGCACATAAATAAAGCAATGAACCAATCATCGACCGGTATACCTTTTGATCGACGGATTTACCTCCCGTGTCGAGGTCGAGATGCCCATTGGTTCCCATGGGTGTCTTGATGGGCTTGGCATCCTTCATTCCAAACTTGGTTAAAATGTCTTGTGTATACTTTGTTTGGCAAATGAAGGTGCCCTCTTGGAGTTGCTTGACTTGGAATCCTAGAAAATACTTCAACTCCCCTATCATAGACATCTCGAATTTTTGTGTCATGATCCTACTAAATTCTTCACATGTAGATTCGTTAGTAGACCCAAATATAATATCATCAACATAAATTTGGCATACAAACAAATCATTGTCAAGAGTTTTAGTGAATAAAGTAGGATCGGCCTTGCCGACTTTGAAGCCATTAGCAATAAGGAAATCTCTAAGGCATTCATACCATGCTCTTGGGGCTTGCTTGAGCCCATAAAGCGCCTTAGAGAGCCTATAGACATGGTTAGGGTACTCACTATCTTCAAAGCCGGGAGGTTGCTCAACATAGACCTCTTCCTTGATTGGTCTATTGAGGAAGACACTCTTCACGTCCATTTGGTAAAGCTTGAAGCCATGGTAAGTAGCATAGACTAATAATATGCGAATTGACTCAAGCCTAGCTACGGGTGCATAGGTTTCACCAAAATCCAAACCTTCGACTTGTGAATACCCCTTGGCCACGAGTCGAGCTTTGTTCCTTGTCACCACACCATGCTCGTCTTGTTTGTTGCGGAAGACCCACTTGGTTCCTACAACATTTTGGTTAGGACGTGGAACTAAATGACATACCTCGTTCCTCGTGAAGTTGTTGAGCTCCTCTTGCATCGCCATCACCCAATCCGAATCTTGAAGTGCTTCCTCTACCCTGTGTGGCTCAATATAGGAAACAAAAGAGTAATGCTCACAAAAATGTGCAACACGAGATCGAGTAGTTACCCCCTTATGAATGTCGCCGAGGATGGTGTCGACGGGGTGATCTCGTTGTATTGCTTGGTGGACTCTTGGGTGTGGCGGCCTTGGTTGTTCATCATCCTCATCTTGATCATTTGCATCTCCCCCTTGATTATTGCCGTCATCTTGAGGTGGCTCATCTCTTTGATCTTCTCCTTCATCAACTTGAGCCTTGCCCTCATTTTGAGTTGGTGGAGATGCTTGCGTGGAGGAGGATGGTTGATCTTGTGCATTTGGAGGCTCTTCGGATTCCTTAGGACACACATCCCCAATGGACATGTTCCTTAGCGCGATGCACGGAGCCTGTTCTTCACCTATCTCATCAAGATCAACTTGCTCTACTTGAGAGCCGTTAGTCTCATCAAACACAATGTCACAAGAAACTTCAACTAGTCCTGAGGACTTGTTAAAGACTCTATATGCCCTTGTGTTTGAGTCATATCCTAGTAAAAAGCCTTCTACAGTTTTAGGAGCAAATTTAGATTTTCTACCTCTTTTAACAAGAATAAAGCATTTGCTACCAAAAACTCTAAAATATGAAATATTGGGCTTTTTACCGGTTAGGAGTTCATAGGATGTCTTCTTGAGGATTCGTGTAGATATAACCGGTTGATGGCGTAGCAGGCGGTGTTGACCGCCTCGGCCCAGAACCGGTCCGGTGTCTTGTACTCATCAAGCATGGTTCTTGCCATGTCCAATAGAGTTCGATTCTTCCTCTCCACTACACCATTTTGTTGTGGTGTGTAGGGAGAGGAGAACTCATGCTTGATGCCCTCTTCCTCAAGAAAGCCTTCAATTTGAGAGTTCTTGAACTCCGTCCCATTGTCGCTTCTAATTTTCTTGATCCTTAAGCCGAACTCATTTTGAGCTCGTCTCAAGAATCCCTTTAAGGTCTCTTGGGTATGAGATTTTTCCTGCAAAAAGAATACCCAAGTGAAGCGAGAATAATCATCCATAATAATTAGACAGTACTTACTCCCGCCGATGCTTATGTAAGCGATCGGGCCGAATAAATCCATGTGTAGGAGCTCCAGTGACCTGTCACTTGTCATGATGTTCTTGTGTGGATGATGAGTGCCAACTTGCTTTCCTGCTTGGCATGCGCTACAAATTCTGTCTTTCTCAAAATGAACATTTGTTAGTCCTAAAATGTGCTCTCCCTTTAGAAGCTTATGAAGATTCTTCATCCCAACGTGGGCTAGTCGGCGATGCCAGAGCCAACCCATGTTAGTCTTAGCAATTAAGCATGTGTCGAGTTCAGCTCTATCAAAATCTACCAAGTATAGCTGACCCTCTAACACACCCTTAAATGCTATTGAATCATCACTTCTTCTAAAGACAGTGACACCTACATCAGTAAAGAGACAGTTGTAGCCCATTTGACATAATTGAGATACAGAAAGCAAATTGTAATCTAAAGAATCTACAAGAAAAACATTGGAAATAGTATGGTCAGGTGATATAGCAATTTTACCCAATCCTTTGACCAAACCTTGATTTCCATCCCCGAATGTGATAGCTCGTTGGGGATCTTTGTTTTTCTCGTAGGAGGAGAACATTTTCTTCTCCCCAGTCATGTGGTTTGTGCACCCGCTATCGATGATCCAACTTGAGCCTCCGGATGCATAAACCTACAAAACAAGTTTAGTTCTTGACTTTAGGTACCCAAGCGGTTTTGGGTCCTTTGGCATTAGATACAAGAACTTTGGGTACCCAAACACAAGTTTTTGACCCCTTGTGTTTGCCCCCAACAAACTTGGCAACTACCTTGCCGGATTTGTTAGTAAGCACATATGATGCATCAAAAGTTTTGAATGAAATGTCATGCTCATTTGATGCATTAGGAGTTTTCTTTTTAGGCAACTTAGCACGGGTTGGTTGCCTAGAACTAGATGTCTCACCCTTATACATAAAAGCATGGTTAGGGCCAGAGTGAGACTTCCTAGAATGAGTTCTCCTAATTTTGCTCTCAGGATAACCGGCAGGGTATAAAATGTAACCCTCGTTATCCTGAGGCCTGGGAGCCTTGCCCTTAACAAAATTTGACAATCTTTTAGGAGGGGCACTAAGTTTGACATTGTCTCCCCTTTGGTAGCCAATGCCATCCTTGATGCCAGGGCGTCTCCCATTATAGAGCATACTTCTAGCAAATTTAAACTTTTCATTTTCTAAGTTATGCTCGGCAATTTTAGCATCTAATTTTGCTATATGATCATTTTGTTGTTTAATTAAGACCATGTGATCATGAATAGCATTAACATCAATATCTCTACATCTAGTACAAATAGACACATGCTCAATAGTAGATGTAGAGGGTTTGCAAGAATTAAGTTCAACAATCTTAGCATGCAAAATATCATTGTTATCTCTAAGATTGGAAATTGTAACATTGCAAACATCTAATTCTTTAGCCTTAGCAATCAATTTCTCATTCTCATTTCTAAGGCTAGCAATAGAGACATTCAACTCATCAATCCTAGCAAGTAAATCAACATTATCATCTCTAGGATTGGAAGTTGAAATAGCACAAACATGTGAATCAACCTTAGCTAACAATTTAGCATTCTCATTTCTAAGGTTGTCAATGGTCTCATGGCAAGTGCTTAGCTCACTAGATAATTTTTCACATTTTCAACTTGTAGATTATAAGCATTTTTAACCTTAACATGCTTTTTGTTTTCCTTAATAAGGAAGTCCTCTTGAGAGTCCAAGAGATCATCCTTCTCATGAATAGCACTAATCAACTCATTTAATTTTTCCTTTTGTTGCATGTTTAGGTCGGCAAAAAGGGTACGCAAATTATTTTCCTCATCACTAGCATTATCATCACTAGAGGACTCATATTTAGTGGAGGATTTAGATTTAACCTTCTTCCTTTTGCCGTCCTTTGCCATGAGGCACTTGTGGCCGACGTTTGGGAAGAGGAGTCCCTTGGTGACGGTGATGTTGGCGGCGTCCTCGTCGTCGGAGGAGGAGTCGGTGGAGCTCTCGTCGGAGTCCCACTCGCGGCACACGTGGGCATCGCCGCCCTTCTTCTTGTGGTACCTCTTCTTTTCTCTCCTCTTGCCCTTCTTGTCGTTATCCCTGTCACTATCACTTGATAATGGACATTTAGCAATAAAGTGACCGGGCTTACCACACTTGTAGCAAACCTTCTTGGAACGGGATTTGTAATCCTTCCCCTTCCGTTGCTTGAGGATTTGGCGAAAGCTTTTGATGATTAAAGCCATCTCCTCATTGTCGAGCTTGGAGGCGTCAATTGGTTGTCTACTCGGTGTAGACTCCTCCTTCTTCTCCTCCGTCGCCTTAAATGCCACCGGTTGTGCTTCGGACGTGGAGGGTTCATCAAGCTCGTTGATCTTCTTTGAGCCTTTAATCATACATTCAAAGCTCACAAAATTCCCGATTACTTCCTCGGGAGTCATTAGTGTATATCTTGGGTTGCCACGAATTAATTGTACTTGATGTGGCGGAACTGCCCGAATTATTCCAACTTAAGTGCCCAAGCCCTGCCTTAGAGGCTAGACCACACTTAAAGAGGAATAACCCGTCAATCCCTCGGATCTAGTCCGACACGGCCACTGACAGGATCAAGTACCACAATCTCACTCGATGGTGAGTCACAGAGCAAATACAATAAAGCATAAAACCATACATGTCAGAGTGTTGAATTATTACATCATCATCATCATCATCGGAGTTTTGCAAAAGTGACCATCATTGTTTTGGAGTGCAGCGGAAATAAACTAACGGTAAATAAATAGAGAGATGGGGAAGCCTGTCCCATCACTCCTCATGCTCCTCCTCAGCCGAGGCAGGGTCCCACTCGACAGTCCAACCCGGTGGCAGGGTGGATGGCCAAGTCACTCCAGCAGCCATTTCCTCCAGAGAACCTGTAAAAAATTATGCCACAAGCAAGGCTGAGTATACTAATACTCAGCTAGACTTACCCGGTGTGAGGAGTCTATACTCCTCTACCTCTAGACATGCAGCTGTTTGGCTGTGGGGTTTGGTTGCCAAAAGCACTAGCTGAGTTTCTAAATCAAGATTTTAACTTTGTCAAAATTAAGTGTGACTCTCTTAAGGCTAAAAGTGTACTATCTATTCATACATAGTAGCAAGCATTTTTTTAGCAATCAACAGCTTGTATCATCTCAACACGGTTCCACTTGTTACTCAATGTAGCAGCATGGATCAAGCAGTCTCATTAGCTGCGAGAAGCAGACGATTCGAATCGAGTTTTTATCCTTGCAAGGTAAACCTAAACACACGACGTGGCGAGGCACTCCGTCCCCACACACATCAGCCGTCCCCATCGATTCCCTGGCAACAGATCAGGGCTCACCGCCTTGGCGTACAATGCCCCACTGACCCCGACTGGCCGTCGTGCAGTGACCGCACTTGTACCCACCATAACCGGAATGGGAGACTACGTCTCAGGTGTAACACCCGGATTTTAGGGGTCCAAAACCCGGGGTTAACATAAACACCAGGTATGCTGGGACCAAGTCTCATACATATGATGTATAGTGGCACAGGATCGAATGTCACAACTTTATATACAACAGGAGTCCTATACAAAATAAATAATTACATTATAAGGAGACAACGGTCCAGCAACCCAAGAGTTGACTGGGAGACGACGACCTAGACCACTCACGAACTCATCACAGCATCCTCCATGAACATCATCCTGCAGTACCTGATCTTGACCTGTGGTGTATGTGAGACAGCAAGAGTGAGCTCACATACGTTCATCGCTCAACAAGTTGTGGGGAATAATGTGCATGAACTCGCCAAAGGTGGGAGCTCACGTGAAGTGTAAGGCTTACCAAAGAAGATGGTTAGAGCTGAGCATTGCTTTTAAAGTTGGTCAAAATTTTATTAGCAATTACTAAGTATAAGTAAATACCAGCCCAATTAAATAGTAGAACAAAAGTAACAACTTCACCTGCAATGCAATGCATATGACAAATTGAGTTTAAGTTCCATAATTTAATCATGTGAGTGTCCGAGCTGCTCATGACCGTGAGCACGGCTAGTATACCAGTTTTACACTCTGCAGAGGTTGCGCATCTTTACCCACAAGTCGTGTATCCCATGTCGCCAGGGTTTGCAAAGCCCTTAGACACTTCCGAGGTGAATGGCTAGGGATCCACTACGAGGCCTTTACAAAGTTCCACTAGCTTCCGAAAACCCGCTACAGTTTATAGGAAGATCCAGTGCAGAAATCCCTTGCAGGACCGCCATCGCAGCAAAATCCTCCCGAGGGCCTCCCTACACTGACCTCTCCCCTACTGCCCTTGCCCCTTTCGGGTAAGGTAGTCTTCCACTAGCTTTCCTAATTAATCAGCCAAGGGCATCCCATACTACCCTTGTGGTAGCACTGTTTTCCCGGGTGGTTCTCCATGTTCCAATTAACATAATGATCTTAACATGAACCATAAATAACAACTGATAACAAAAGTATAATCATGAATGGTGTATCTCCATACCCAAAACCACATATAGCACTAGCAAGTACTACCCAGAAAGTTCAGTGGTAAACAAGGTATAAAGATAGACAAACTAGGGTAACCTATTGGGTCCCATCAAAATTATCCTATGCAGATCATTATGATTAATTAGAACATGAGTAGGTGAAAAGAAGTGATCAAGGGCACAACTTGCCTGGGCCTTGAGAATCCAGGTACCAGGATGATTCTTCTGATCCTCGTGACCTCACTGCTAGTCGTAGCAATACAAACATACATTGTATAGGCAAAATTAACATTACACCAAACATGTATGCCAAAATACATATTAATAATATACATATTAAAATAAGATCACAGGAAAAAGAATTATTAATTTTGGAGTTGTAGAATTCAAGTTATGAATTTCCTAAGATTTAAGGTGATTATAATATGATTAAATGATAAATAAATTTTCTGACAGAGTTCATGTCAAAACAGTGATTCTAAATGGTAGAGAATATTATTACAAAATTTTAGGAATTGGAATGACTCAATTTGGAGCTAAAATGAATTAGTTATGAATTAATTAAGTTTCTGGATTTATTTTAACACTAAAAATCATTTTCTAAATCATTTTCTATGATTTTATACCTCTCTGGACTGGGCCACTATTACAGAGAAGCGCAGGGGGCTAACTTGAAATATTTCCCAGACTCAGTGCATAGCCGCCTAGGACGGCGGGTTTATTTTTAAACTAATCAGGGACTCTTTTGCAATACTACGCAGCCGAAAGGGTATCGTGAGATCTCGGCCGCACAGATTACAATAAACGGCCCAGATTAAATGATGAATCGGTACGCTCCCGGGGTCACTGGATTTCGATCCAACGGCCCAAGATCGCCCGGATGAAACGGTACAGGTCCGTCAAATCTTGGTCGTTGATGGCTTGATCGGCGGCCAGGATCGTTTTCCCCACCCGATTCAATCCTAGCCATCTACTGCCGAACGAACGGCCCAAAGGCCATCACTGACCTCCGGCCAGATCCTCAAAGACGCGCAGGCATCCCACGATGGCGCTAGCCGCCGGCGCGCAGTGATTCCGAGTTCCAGTGCCCCACAACGAATTCCTATGGTGCTATTCGAATAGGAGTAGCTTGACGAACGTGTTCATGGGTTTCTTACTGGCAGACGGATCGAGCAGTGACGGCGTTCCGCGGCTGCAGCAAACACCAACAAAGAAGTCCGCACCCGACTGCGGCGAGCAACACACGACGGCCCCACGGCTTCCCCAACGGCGCCATCGAGTTCACTCACTCTCTCCCTGCTCTCCTTCTCGCTCGGCTTCAACGCAGCGGCCACGGCGGGTCCAATTTATATAGTAACGGGGTAGCCGATCCAGGGAGGTTTTAATCGAAGCAAACCCCGATGGATCACCATGGAATACGGTGGCGTTTGTTGAAGCTTGCTTCGATCTGGTACTGGGAGGAGATCTCGGCGGGATTGGGGCGAATCCAATGGATACGATTGTTACGGAGCTTGTTGTTGTGAACCACGGCCACAGACTTTGCCATAGCTGAAAGGGGAAGAGAGGGCACGTGGGAGCGTTGAAGGGAGGGAGAGCCAGTGCTTGAGGTGCCGCTCGCCATGGAGTTTTCGCTAGGATCCAACGGACAGAGCAGAAGGCGGCTGGCCACCTGGAAATCTGCTGCGCTTCCTACGGTGTCGCGTGAAGTTGTTTTGGAGAGGACAACTCTGACCGTGAGGGCCCGCTAGCCAGTGTCCCTACCGTGACCCACGCATATGGGAGGAGGCTGCTGTCTAGGGCCCACATCGCAGTGGCCAAAACAAAAAGAAAAGGGGAAGAGGATGAATTGGGCCGGCGTGTACTCAGGGAAAGAAGGAAATGGGCCGAGAGTGGAAGAGAGTTGGGCTGTGACAGGAGGAAATCGGCCCAAGGCTGCTCGGTGAGCATTTCTTTTTCCCCCCTTTTTTTGTTTTATTTTCTATTTTATTTCCTGTTTTCTATTTCAATTCAAATCTAGGTTTAAATTTCAAATTTTAAAGTTAGATGCACAAACAAAGCCCAACATGATGCAGGTATAATTTATATTAATTAATTTATTTGTTTATTCATAAAAATGATCTAATTATGCAACCCACACAATATTTTTCCATAATTTATTATATTTTTTTAAGGAGTGCATTTGTATGTAGTTCATAAAGAGAATAATAAATAGATAAAATCTTCCTTGTGTTTATGGTTCCAAGTTTTTAGTTTTATTTTTATTTCAAAATAACATTTAAAATGAGGATTCTTATATTAAAATACCTTTTAACCCTAAACCTTATAAAGAAATATTTATAAATCCTAGAATAGGATTTTGGTCGTTACAAATCCTACCCCCCTTAAAAAGAATCTCGTCCTCGAGATTAGTAAGAGGATGTAGAAGAAATTGTTTGTAGTCTATGGGTTAGTTTCTAATTGATTTTAATACCAAAACTCTTCTCTTTCTTTTTTTTTATATCACAAATTATCAGGTGATTAGAAAAACATGGGTATATATGGGTATAGCCACTTTATTATGCAGGATAAATGATATCTTTAAAACATTTATAGGTTTGGGTAAGAAAGAGTAGGATAAGAAAAGACTCCATCCAAGATTGTGGATCTTGACTCATCTTGGTGACCTTACTTGATCCTTGAAGATTTGGGTTGGTGTTCATCCTTCCTTGATGAAGTTGATCATATTCTTTGGTCTTGTCTCATTGATTAGGAGTTAGTGTATATTATTGGCTGGGGAATATGGTTAATATAGGTATGGATGAGATATACTACATGATGTAGGTCAAAAGCTTATTTGTTATTAGGTGGGAATAGAAAGGTTATACCATTCATCATGGCTCTATGGGTTGGGTTGGCTCATGGTTGAATTGATCCAATGTGCTAAGATAAGTTAATACATGGCTAGTGGGGTCTAATCTCTTCTACTAGTGCCATTAATCTGTTTTAAGTGGACCACATTAAGTTGGATAACATTAGACCACACTGGGTCAGGTCACATTAGGTAAGATAAGATCTAGATTAAATTGGATATGACTAGATTAGACTAGTTTAGGTTAGATAGGTCCAACTGGTTAGAATATGTATTGTTAAGATATGTTAGGATGTTTTGAGATTAGTTAGATATGTTATGATAAGATAGAGTCTCTTGCTAGTTTATAATTGAGAGGTTATGCAACTATCAGATGGTTAAGGTAGTTGCATATGGCCAAGTCGATCTGTCATTCTTAATTTAGTGCAGGGTGAACTAAGTTAAGACCTGGTCTATAGGGGTAGAGTCTAAACTATTTCATCAGTGTTATCTAACATGTTTGATAAGTCACTTTAGATTTGATCAGATCTGGGTTAGATTGGTGTGATTAGTTTGACTAGATAAGATCTAATTAATTTGCATTAGATCATGGTTGTTAAACTAGGGGGGATAAGTATGCCTATTAGGATAAGATGGATCCATAAAGATAAGATAAAATCTTTTGAGGTCAGTTAGATCTATTAGGATGAGATAAAATCTTTTTAAGATATGATGAGTATCTTTTAAGATGAGATGGATCTATTAAGATAAGGGAGAATCTTTTAAGATAAGATGAATTGGCTAGAATGAGATCTTTTTAGGATAAGATAAATCTCTTAAGCTAGATATGTTCCAATGGGGATAATCTAGGTTGTCTAGTTATTTTATAAATATATTTTTATACCTATGTGTATATGCAGATGTAATTGTGGACATTACTCCACAACTCATCACACTCAAACAAAGATCCAAATCAGACAGATATCATAAGAACAAACATTCAAATACATAAACACTTATGGAAATAGTTTTGTTTTTGTTCCTAGGATTAGGTCTCCTATTTCTAAAAGTCACTTTAGGTACAGGATTTCAAAGTGTGAAATCCACATTTGTCTTTAGAAGTGAAAAGGTAAGAGTAATCAGAGTAAAGCGGAAATAGATGAGAAAAGATTAAGAAAAGTTTAGAAAGAATCAGAGTAGCAAAGGTAAGTAGATAATGGTTGTCCAGTTCTATCTAGGTTTCGTCCTACAGTCAACATTCCTCTGATACCACTTCTGTAACACCCGGATTTTAGGGGTCCAAAACCCGGGGTTAACATAAACACCAGGTATGCTGGGACCAAGTCTCATACATATGATGTATAGTGGCACAGGATCGAATGTCACAACTTTATATACAACAGGAGTCCTATACAAAATAAATAATTACATTATAAGGAGACAACGGTCCAGCAACCCAAGAGTTGACTGGGAGACGACGACCTAGACCACTCACGAACTCATCACAGCATCCTCCATGAACATCATCCTGCAGTACCTGATCTTGACCTGTGGTGTATGTGAGACAGCAAGAGTGAGCTCACATACGTTCATCGCTCAACAAGTTGTGGGGAATAATGTGCATGAACTCGCCAAAGGTGGGAGCTCACGTGAAGTGTAAGGCTTACCAAAGAAGATGGTTAGAGCTGAGCATTGCTTTTAAAGTTGGTCAAAATTTTATTAGCAATTACTAAGTATAAGTAAATACCAGCCCAATTAAATAGTAGAACAAAAGTAACAACTTCACCTGCAATGCAATGCATATGACAAATTGAGTTTAAGTTCCATAATTTAATCATGTGAGTGTCCGAGCTGCTCATGACCGTGAGCACGGCTAGTATACCAGTTTTACACTCTGCAGAGGTTGCGCATCTTTACCCACAAGTCGTGTATCCCATGTCGCCAGGGTTTGCAAAGCCCTTAGACACTTCCGAGGTGAATGGCTAGGGATCCACTACGAGGCCTTTACAAAGTTCCACTAGCTTCCGAAAACCCGCTACAGTTTATAGGAAGATCCAGTGCAGAAATCCCTTGCAGGACCGCCATCGCAGCAAAATCCTCCCGAGGGCCTCCCTACACTGACCTCTCCCCTACTGCCCTTGCCCCTTTCGGGTAAGGTAGTCTTCCACTAGCTTTCCTAATTAATCAGCCAAGGGCATCCCATACTACCCTTGTGGTAGCACTGTTTTCCCGGGTGGTTCTCCATGTTCCAATTAACATAATGATCTTAACATGAACCATAAATAACAACTGATAACAAAAGTATAATCATGAATGGTGTATCTCCATACCCAAAACCACATATAGCACTAGCAAGTACTACCCAGAAAGTTCAGTGGTAAACAAGGTATAAAGATAGACAAACTAGGGTAACCTATTGGGTCCCATCAAAATTATCCTATGCAGATCATTATGATTAATTAGAACATGAGTAGGTGAAAAGAAGTGATCAAGGGCACAACTTGCCTGGGCCTTGAGAATCCAGGTACCAGGATGATTCTTCTGATCCTCGTGACCTCACTGCTAGTCGTAGCAATACAAACATACATTGTATAGGCAAAATTAACATTACACCAAACATGTATGCCAAAATACATATTAATAATATACATATTAAAATAAGATCACAGGAAAAAGAATTATTAATTTTGGAGTTGTAGAATTCAAGTTATGAATTTCCTAAGATTTAAGGTGATTATAATATGATTAAATGATAAATAAATTTTCTGACAGAGTTCATGTCAAAACAGTGATTCTAAATGGTAGAGAATATTATTACAAAATTTTAGGAATTGGAATGACTCAATTTGGAGCTAAAATGAATTAGTTATGAATTAATTAAGTTTCTGGATTTATTTTAACACTAAAAATCATTTTCTAAATCATTTTCTATGATTTTATACCTCTCTGGACTGGGCCACTATTACAGAGAAGCGCAGGGGGCTAACTTGAAATATTTCCCAGACTCAGTGCACAGCCGCCTAGGACGGCGGGTTTATTTTTAAACTAATCAGGGACTCTTTTGCAATACTACGCAGCCGAAAGGGTATCGTGAGATCTCGGCCGCACAGATTACAATAAACGGCCCAGATTAAATGATGAATCGGTACGCTCCCGGGGTCACTGGATTTCGATCCAACGGCCCAAGATCGCCCGGATGAAACGGTACAGGTCCGTCAAATCTTGGTCGTTGATGGCTTGATCGGCGGCCAGGATCGTTTTCCCCACCCGATTCAATCCTAGCCATCTACTGCCGAACGAACGGCCCAAAGGCCATCACTGACCTCCGGCCAGATCCTCAAAGACGCGCAGGCATCCCACGATGGCGCTAGCCGCCGGCGCGCAGTGATTCCGAGTTCCAGTGCCCCACAACGAATTCCTATGGTGCTATTCGAATAGGAGTAGCTTGACGAACGTGTTCATGGGTTTCTTACCGGCAGACGGATCGAGCAGTGACGGCGTTCCGCGGCTGCAGCAAACACCAACAAAGAAGTCCGCACCCGACTGCGGCGAGCAACACACGACGGCCCCACGGCTTCCCCAACGGCGCCATCGAGTTCACTCACTCTCTCCCTGCTCTCCTTCTCGCTCGGCTTCAACGCAGCGGCCACGGCGGGTCCAATTTATATAGTAACGGGGTAGCCGATCCAGGGAGGTTTTAATCGAAGCAAACCCCGATGGATCACCATGGAATACGGTGGCGTTTGTTGAAGCTTGCTTCGATCTGGTACTGGGAGGAGATCTCGGCGGGATTGGGGCGAATCCAATGGATACGATTGTTACGGAGCTTGTTGTTGTGAACCACGGCCACAGACTTTGCCATAGCTGAAAGGGGAAGAGAGGGCACGTGGGAGCGTTGAAGGGAGGGAGAGCCAGTGCTTGAGGTGCCGCTCGCCATGGAGTTTTCGCTAGGATCCAACGGACAGAGCAGAAGGCGGCTGGCCACCTGGAAATCTGCTGCGCTTCCTACGGTGTCGCGTGAAGTTGTTTTGGAGAGGACAACTCTGACCGTGAGGGCCCGCTAGCCAGTGTCCCTACCGTGACCCACGCATATGGGAGGAGGCTGCTGTCTAGGGCCCACATCGCAGTGGCCAAAACAAAAAGAAAAGGGGAAGAGGATGAATTGGGCCGGCGTGTACTCAGGGAAAGAAGGAAATGGGCCGAGAGTGGAAGAGAGTTGGGCTGTGACAGGAGGAAATCGGCCCAAGGCTGCTCGGTGAGCATTTCTTTTTCCCCCCTTTTTTTGTTTTATTTTCTATTTTATTTCCTGTTTTCTATTTCAATTCAAATCTAGGTTTAAATTTCAAATTTTAAAGTTAGATGCACAAACAAAGCCCAACATGATGCAGGTATAATTTATATTAATTAATTTATTTGTTTATTCATAAAAATGATCTAATTATGCAACCCACACAATATTTTTCCATAATTTATTATATTTTTTTAAGGAGTGCATTTGTATGTAGTTCATAAAGAGAATAATAAATAGATAAAATCTTCCTTGTGTTTATGGTTCCAAGTTTTTAGTTTTATTTTTATTTCAAAATAACATTTAAAATGAGGATTCTTATATTAAAATACCTTTTAACCCTAAACCTTATAAAGAAATATTTATAAATCCTAGAATAGGATTTTGGTCGTTACATCAGGTCGCGTGAGGGGATATGTCTGCGGGCAGGTTCACTCAGGTACTAGGCTTACCGATTTACCATATTTCTCGGCATGTGCTTAGTACGTTCAAACGCTTGACTCACGGTACCACACCTTAATCCTTAATCAACTTTTTATCCCGTGAACAACCAATCCCCATGGATTGTTGCCCACAAACCAACATCAATATGATAAGAAAGTAGATACAGCCAATTCCTGACCTCGCGCGAGTGCTAGAAAAATCACTCGACTTCTACCGAGATCCTGATTAATAAAGCAGCTACTCGACCTAGCATACTAGTATTCATCTCAATAGGATTCCTGAGATCATGCAACTAGGGTTCAAAACAACTCCTACACTTAAGTGCACAAACAATCCTACAAACATTAAGTGTAGTAAAATAGCATAAATAACAGGTTATGCATAAAACCGGGGCTTGCCTTCCAAAGCAGTGGCAGGCAGGTCCTCTGGTGCAGGCTCAGGTGCTGGATCTGGGGCAACCTCCTGGGCAGCTCCTTGCTCCGGCACGAGGATGTACTCTCCGTCAGCAAGATTACAGTCTATCGAAATGCAATGAACATGTATGTTATGATTATGCAAGATTTAAGAACATTAAGCTACAGAAATTAAGTCAAGAATTAACTTAGGGTTCCTTGGCTATGTGGGTCTCCTAGTGGTTTATATTTAGCACTTTCATATTTAAGTCTTTATTTGGGGGTAAACAAGAAGAATTGGTATTGCATTTGTATATTTCTATCTCAGGGAACAACTTACAAGGGTCTCAAGGGAATACTAATTTCCATTGTTCATTTTCCTCTCTTTAGTGTTCATTTATGAATTCTAGTGGGGTTTGAACTACCAAGGTGAATTAACTATTTTCAATAATTCCACAAAAATTACAGTGGCCTGCCCTTGGTCAATAGGGCCTGTCTTAGGAATATGGGGTTCAAAATAAAAAGGCTAGGCTGTATACAAAAATAACAAAAAGTGGGGCAATTAAGCCACTTTGCACTACAAGTCCTTTATTAAAGTGGATCCTGACCTAAGGGTTATTTTTGTTGGCCTCTAACAGTGACAATAAGCTCTTGTACCAAAAATGACAGAGAGCCATATGATGGTTATTTAATGGTGGATTTTTGAAGTTTGGTGCAAAAAGGGTGCTTAGAACTAACTTGTCATTTGAAAAATATCAAACAACAGATTTCAGATTTTTCTTAAGTTCTTATTATCAAATCATTAGTTATCCTAAGGTTTGGGGAGGTTTCACCTTAGGGTTATTTTTGTAGGGTTTTTCTAAGTTATCCTTATTTTATTCATTTAAAAGGTATCTTTCTTATCTTACACTATAACAGGGTATGATATATTTTTCCAATGAACTACATTGACTAAGTATCTCAATAAAAATAGGGGTGCCCTCTGGTTCATTATTTATGTCACTTTTTCTATTTTTCTTAACCTTAAGCATATTATGGAATAAGGGGTGAAAACTAACTTAATGTAATGGACAGAGGGGTTTAACATTTTTAACTAGGTCAGTAGGTAGATATAAACTTCTCCAAATTTTTCCAACCCTAGTTAAATGGTACAACTATTTTTCTTGCCATTATTAAGCTTTTGGTCAAGACAAAGATTAAATCAGAACCTTATATTTTTCTATAGTACCTATGAGGTTTTATATTTTTCTTGGATAGGTTACATTATTTAGAGTCTGGCAAAATTGGTTTGACCAAATTTGGATAAACCAAACAGAAGTTATGGGTTTTTAAAGTTTCTGTTTGAATTCAAATCAGGTTTTAATAAGGTTTTTCTGAAAAAGCAGTTTGCGCCGAGGTCCCTGGGTTTAAACCGAATCAAACCTCACAGATCTACCCTCGCGCCACTATTCCCCTGAGTCTCTGACATTTCACTTAACCCCCTGGCTTTCTCTCCCTCTCACCCGCAGTCCTTCCCCCAACTGAAACAGTAGCCGCGGGAAAGAAAAGGACGGCGCGGCTTACCGGCGGCGAGGGAGGTCCGGCGAGGCGGTCAGTGACGTTCGGGAGGTCGCGACGGTCACGTCGATGTGCGGGTCGTCGTCGGAGATGGCCGGAATCGCCCGGTCCACGCGCGCAGGCGGGCGAGCTCGTCGGCGGCGTGTGCTCCGGCCTATCCACGGCGGTACAGTTCAATCCAAGGGCATAGGGAGCTTCATGGAGGTCTAAGGAGTCTAACCGTGCAAGGAATCGAAGAGAAACTCACCGTGTACCTCGGTCCACGGTTGCCGGCGGTCGGGTGAAGTCCGGTGACCTTGTTCCGGCGTCTCCGGTGAAGCAGAGCCCGATTCTTTGCTCGGGGAGCTTCACTGGTGGGTGCACACTCGTGTCCGAGGGTTGGATGGGACTGTGGAAGGCTGGGCTGGCCGGTCTACGGCGGCAGTGGCTCGGGTGGCCGCGGGCACGTCGCGCACGGGCAAACGGCGGTGAACTGGGCTCCGGTGAGGCTTGAGCGCGTGCGGAGGGGTACGGCCAAGGCTCCTGGGCGTTTTATAGGCGCGGACGCGGACCAGGGCGCTGGCTTGGCTCGGGCGCGGCGCGGGGCTCGCGGGGCGCGCGCGGGCGTGCTCTGGCGCGGCAGAACGCGTCGAACACGTGGCGGTTTGTTTCTTCCATTGTTCAAACGTCGGCAGAGGTCGCAAACGTGCGAATCTTTGCAAAGGTTCGGCGCAGACCTCTTCCTGGCACCTAGGGCTGTCACTCAACTGTGAGACGTCGGGGCAAATATGGCCTAGGGAGGGAGATCTTTGGATGCCAAATCAGGTGTGTCACACTAGGCACTTCGCGACAAAAGCCATGCCATGGCATGTCAAACGTCCGAGTCTCGGGCTCAACTTTTTCAAGTGGGTGCCCTAGGTGGTATGCCACGTTTTTGGTATAGAACACAAGTGGATTTGATGCCAGCTTCGAGGTGAACACAACAGATCTTTAGTGTAGGTATAGTTTTTGACTTAGAGAGAAATGGAGAGCTCTAGCTCTCCCTCCACTTAGTGACTTGATTTGGGGTTTCTCCAGGGGCCTTTTTGCAATATTTCCTTCCTCTAATTGCTGGTTATAAGGTTGCTTAAGGTTGGGTTAAAGATCACTCATGTTTTGCACATTTACTTACTTCCTTCTCCCTCTCATCCATGGCTTTGGAAAGGAGGGTTCAAGAGGGGCCTAGGGTTCTTCCCTTTCTTGTCCAGGGTAGCAAGTGCACAAAAACTCGAGTGGTGTGCTTAGGTCATTAGAAATCTTGGTTAACACAAAATTCTCCAAAGTTCCTGGTGCTCCTTAAGTTATTACCACATGTGGTCATAGTCCTTAGTGCTCAGGGTATGCTCTAGTCCAGGTAACACCTGAGGTGTTACAGCCCTCCCCCCTTAAAGGAATCTCGTCCCGAGATTTTAGGTAGAGTCCCTTGGAGGGTGCTTGAAGGTGTGTTAGTGCTACTCTCCCTTTATGCTCAAGTTTCACTTTATCACTGTTCTTCGAATGTCATCCTCTTTGCAACTTCAGAAGGAAGCCCTTCTTAAGTTAAATCCACGACTTAGACTATCTTTGTTATCTAAGTTTTTCTTATAATTGACTTCAAAGGGCAGGTGGGGGTGGGGGTTTTTGGGGTTACATACCGACTCCTTTGGGCAGAAAGTCGGGGAAGCGAGAGCGTAGAAAATCCTCCGTCTCCCACGTAGCTTCTTCTGCTGAATGGTGACTCCACTGAACCTTATACATTCTGATGGATCTTGCCCGAGTTGATCTTTCCTTCTGATCCAATACCTTGACAGGGTACTCTTGGTAGGACAAGTCCGGTTCTACCTCAATGTCCGGTTCCGGTAGCACTTCAGTGGGTAGACGAATACATTTCCGCAGCTGAGATACATGGAACACATTGTGAACTGCTGACATGTGGGGTGGCAATTCCAATTGGTAAGCTACGGGCCCACAACTTGCCTTGATCCTATAGGGTCCAATGTAACGAGGGGCTAGCTTGCCCTTGATCCCGAATCTCTGGACGCCCTTGGTTGGTGATATCTTAAGATAGACATGATCTCCCACCTCAAACTGTAGAGGCTTCCGCCTCTTGTCATGATAACTCTTTTGTCTGGCCTGAGCAGCTTCTAGGTTCTTCTTGATAATTCTAACCTTTGCCTCTGCTTCAAGTACTAAATCTAGCCCAAAAATTTCCCTCTCTCCTGCTTGAGACCAATTTAGCGGGGTCCTACACCTTCTCCCATATAATGCCTCAAAGGGTGCCATCTTCAGACTGGACTGATAGCTGTTATTGTAAGAAAACTCTGCCAAAGACAGACACTTGTCCCAATCCTTTCCATAATGTAGTGCGCATGCCCGCAACATGTCTTCCAAAATCTGATTTACCCTTTCTGTCTGACCATCTGTTTGGGGGTGGTATGCTGAGCTTCGTATGACCTGGGTTCCAAGTGATTCCTGTAATTTCTCCCAAAATCGTGCCACAAAAGGTGCTCCTCGGTCGGAGACTATAGTCCTTGGTATCCCATGCAGACGAACTATCTGGTCGATGTAGATCTCTGCATACTTTTCCGCCCGATGGGTGGTGTGCACTGGCAAGAAATGAGCAGTCTTGGTCAATCTGTCCACAATAACCCATATAGAATCATGGTGCCTGGAGGTATTGGGTAATCCTACTATGAAGTCCATGCAAATGTCCTCCCATTTCCAAGATGGTATGGGAAGGGGTTGCAAAGGGCCTGCTGCCTTCAAATGACTAGCTTTTACCCTCTGGCAAGTGTCACACTCGGAGATGTACTTGGCAATTTCCCTCTTCATTCTGGTCCACCAATATAACGATCTGAGGTCATGGTACATCTTGTTGCTACCCGGGTGCATGGAGAACTTGGAAAGGTGAGCTTCATCCAATATCTTCTTTCTGAGCTCTGGGTCCTTGGGAACAACCAATCGATCTCCAAACCATAAAATTCCCCTGCTGTCCTGACGGAAACACTTGTATTTTTCTGCTTTTTGCTTGAGCATATCTTTGATAACCTGAACTCCCTTGTCCTCAACCTGAGCCCTGACTATTTGCTCTTGCAGTGTGGGCTCCACTGAGATATAACTCAATCCACCGGAAGGAACCACTTCTAGGTTCAGCTTGCACAACTCGTCACACAAGGTGGTAACTCTCACATCCATGTTCAAACAGTTGCACTGGGCCTTTCTGCTTAAGGCATCTGCCACAACATTGGCCTTCCCTGGGTGGTATTGCACCTCCAAATCATAGTCCTTGATCAACTCTAACCATCTCCTTTGCCTCATGTTCAGATCAGCCTGAGTAAAAATGTATTTCAAACTCTTGTGATCAGTGTAGATGTTGCAGTGGGCTCCCATCAAATAGTGTCTCCATATCTTGAGGGCATGAACCACTGCTGCCAATTCCAGATCATGTGTTGGGTAGTTCTGCTCATGGGGTCTGAGGGCTCGGGAAGCATAAGCAATGACCCGGTTATCTTGCATCAAGACACAACCCAAACCTGTACCTGAAGCATCACAATAAACTTCGAATGGTCTGGTGTTATCGGGTTGGGCTAGCACTGGGGCTGTTGTCAAATGTTGCCTCAAGGTATGAAAAGCATCTTCACACTTTTGGCTCCACTCAAATTTGACTCCCTTCTTCAACAGTTCAGTCATTGGTTTGGCAATTCTGGAGAAATCCGGAATAATCCGTCGATAATATCCTGCCAATCCCAGAAAACTTCGAATCTGCCTCACTGTAGTCGGGGGTTTCCAATTCATTACCTCCTGCACCTTCTCAGGATCAACTGATATCCCATCCTGGGAGATTGTGTGACCCAAGAATTTAATCTCCTTCAGCCAAAATTCACACTTAGACAACTTAGCATACAACTGATGGTCACGGAGTCTCTGAAGTACAGTATGCAGATGTTTAGTGTGCTCAGCTTCATTCTTGGAATAAACCAGAATGTCATCGATGAAAACGACCACGAACTTGTCTAGCTCTGGCATGAATACTGAGTTCATCAAGTACATGAAATAAGCCGGGGCATTGGTCAGCCCAAAAGACATCACCAAAAACTCGTACAGCCCATATCTGGTGGAGAAAGCCGTCTTGGGAATGTCACTGGCACGGATCTTAATCTGATGGTAGCCTGAGCGAAGATCTATTTTGGAGAAAACCTTGGCTCCCACTAACTGATCAAACAGGACATCAATGCGGGGTAGCGGGTATTTGTTCTTTATAGTCACCGCATTGAGAGGACGGTAGTCAACACACATCCTCAAACTCTCATCCTTCTTCTTCACAAATAAAGCTGGACATCCCCATGGTGAAGTACTTGGACGAATAAACCCCTTGTCCAACAATTCTTGCAATTGTTTCTTCAATTCTGCCAATTCCGCGGGAGGCATCCTATAGGGTCTCTTGGAGATAGGAGCAGTCCCGGGTTGCAATTCGATGGCGAACTCAATATCTCGGTCAGGTGGCATCCCTGGCAATTCATCCGGAAAAACATCCGGATAATCACAGACCACTAGGACCTTTTCCACTGGGGATTCTACCATAGCAAAAGCACAAGATCGGGTACAACCCTGGTTGGGTAAATATAATGTGATTTCACCACAGGTTGGTGAGTGCACTTCGATGGCCCTAGCTGCAATGTCAATCACTACCTGATGTTTGGTCAACCAATCAGTTCCCAATATGATATCCACACTATCCAGTCCCAAGATAAGAAGGTTGGTTTTAATTATCAAACTACCAAACTTTAGAGGCACATTCTTGTTGATTTGATAAGTGGCAACTCTGCCTCCGGGGGTTGAAATTGTAATGCACCCATCGGTATGGTGAAAGGGCAACTGGCATTTGGCACTAAACTTGGCACTGATAAAACTATGTGAAGCACCAGAATCAAAAAGAACAATAGCGGGAAAATTCAAAACTGTAAAGATACCAGTCATGACGGGTGCTCCCTCTGGAATGTCAGCCATGGTAGTGAAGTTCAGCTTGCCCTGCCTCACTTGCACCTTCTGCCTCTTGCCTTGGTTCTGATTGACATTCTGCCCCTGCCTCTGCTGGTTTCTGGGGCAATTCTTGGCATAATGCCCAGTGCTGCCACAAGTGAAGCACCTGTTGTCATTGGCCTGACGGTACTGCTGCTGCTGGTTACTCCTCTGAGCGGGAAACTGGGTGCGGTTGGGTGCCTGTTGCTGCTGTGGTGGTCTGATCACCCACCTCCCTTGCTGCTGCTGAGATCCCCTGCTCTGTGAGTCAGACACAATCCTGAAGCGCTGTGGCTGAGCTGAGGGTCCTGCCACAGGGGTTTTCCTCTTCTTCTCTGCCTGTCGAGCTATGATGCAGTCCTCCTGGGAGATAGCCATGTTGACCAACTCATTGTAACTGTTGGCCCTGACGGTGTTGAGACGATCACGGAGCTTGGTGCTGAGCCCCCGTCTGAACCTGTCTCGCTTCTTCTCATCCGTGTCTGCATGGTATCCAGCATACTGGCACAAGTCATTAAAGGCCTGGGCATACTGCAACACTGTCCTGTTGCCCTGAGTGAGTGCCAGAAACTCATTGAGCTTCCGGTCCATGATGCCAGCGGGGATATGGTGTCCCCTGAAGGCTGCCTTGAACTCCCTCCATTCCACCTCTCTACCTTCTGGCTGCATGGCAAGAAAATGGTCCCACCAAGTCCTTGCGGGTCCGCGAAGCTGCTGGGTGGCGAACCTGACCTTGGTGACCTCTGAGCAAGCCCCATGGAACAGTGGGAATTTGGATTCCACCACTCTCAACCACACATCTGCATCAAGTGGGTCCTCGGCCCTTGTGAACAGTGGGGGCTGGGTGCTGAGGAACTCCTGATAGGTAGCCGCCGCGGGGTGACGCTGATGGTCTCCACCACCATAGTGCTGTGGTGGTGGCTGACGCTGAGCCAGCTGCCTCAAGATCTCATTCTGCTGAGCCATGAGCTCCTGCAGAGTGGGAGGCGGTGGCGGTGGAGGAACGTGCTCATTCTGACCACGGCGCGCTCTCCCAGCCATCTGAAAAATCACATGGTTGCTTAATAACACATTTCCAAGCTTAAGGTTCACACATGGTAGGGGAGTTAAAGCAATTTGATAGATTCCTCATAAAACAAAACAAAAACATAAACCTCCCGTCCAAATTTAAACTGCCATTAATCATCCCTGAACCTCCAAAAGAGTTTAACACGGTTACATCAATGATCCAAAAGACTCAACTCTACCTAGCCTAGTACCCTAAGGGTGCAAACGCTAAGCTAGTGGCGAGGAGTCCAACTATCATCAACCTCTAGGATTAGCCTGGCATCTAATGAGCGAACGAGGCAACGCTGGACTCGGGGGAAGGGGGTCTCTCTGAGCCAGCGGTGTCTACACTGGAAGCAGGCTCCTCCCCTCCCTCGATGTCAACGTCCTCGTCAGCCTCCTCACCATGGATCTCTTGGTGATGCATGTCTAGGTGCTCATTTGCCTCTGCTAGCTGCTGCTGAGTGTTGAGGAGCTGGTCTTCGAGAACCTCGATGGTGTTCTCCCGGGTGCCCACTAGCTCCTCCAACTCATGAATCTCATCAGACAGCTGCTCCACTTGCAAATCTTTTTCCACCAGCTCCTGGGACAAGTCCACCACGAGCTCCTCCCTATTGTCCAGGGTGATCTTGGTTGCCTCTAGTAGTGCCATCAAATGAGACATGGCCTCCCCACGCATCACTTGCAGACGATACAGAGCGTTCATGCATCGTACCGACAAGTGAGCGGTGTGGCCTGGGTAGAGAGCCCAGATGTCCTTGGCGTGCTCCACCCGATCCTTCCACATCGGGTCGTCCTCCTTTTCCGCGGGGAACAACCCAATGGGGTGGGTAGCCAGCTCCAAGGGATGGAACCCGCAGAAAGTAGTCAATCCATGCAGAGCGATAGCCTCAATTGTGTCCTCAGCCCGGTATCCATAGGACTCAGAGTCCAGTGAACGCCAGCCTGGCTGCAGGGGATGAGGCTCCAAAGTCATCCTCACCCTACAGCGAGGCACCCGGTGCTTCTCGAACTGCAGCACCGCGTACTGAGGGGGTGTCAAGTATCCTGCCCCCTGAAGTACCTCCCACAAGATGCGGGGAAAGCCCTCTCGTGCAAGTCCGTCAGTGTGGGTCAGTGCGTTTCCGTCATCGGAGGATCCGTGGGAAGTCATCTGTGTACGGTTAAGCGTAAGTAAAAGAAAAAGAATTACAAAAAGAACAAGGAAATTAAAACTCAGCCGGTCTCTAGTTAAAAGAAAAAGGCATTGGGGACCTAGTTGGTTGTTATCTTGTTTTTATTTCTCTTTTACTCAGTTATCCATTTGCTTAATTATGGATGCATGCATGCTCGTCCTGAACGACCTCTCCAGAAGCTAAAAGGACTAGGGAAGAACTCCCATCCTTTAAAAAGTGGCCTGTAGGGCCTAGTCACTTAGCCACCTAGCTACCCTTCTATTATCCTAAGGCTTCACGTCCTAGGTCTATCCTGCTCGTCCTGCGATCTATCCAACATTGTTTCTATCAAATTTTATTTTTAGAAAAGGGATGGCATTTATGGTTTATTGATTCCTCTGTGGTGGTACAAGCTCCGATACCAGCTGTGGCGGAACTGCCCGAATTATTCCAACTTAAGTGCCCAAGCCCTGCCTTAGAGGCTAGACCACACTTAAAGAGGAATAACCCGTCAATCCCTCGGATCTAGTCCGACACGGCCACTGACAGGATCAAGTACCACAATCTCACTCGATGGTGAGTCACAGAGCAAATACAATAAAGCATAAAACCATACATGTCAGAGTGTTGAATTATTACATCATCATCATCATCATCGGAGTTTTGCAAAAGTGACCATCATTGTTTTGGAGTGCAGCGGAAATAAACTAACGGTAAATAAATAGAGAGATGGGGAAGCCTGTCCCATCACTCCTCATGCTCCTCCTCAGCCGAGGCAGGGTCCCACTCGACAGTCCAACCCGGTGGCAGGGTGGATGGCCAAGTCACTCCAGCAGCCATTTCCTCCAGAGAACCTGTAAAAAATTATGCCACAAGCAAGGCTGAGTATACTAATACTCAGCTAGACTTACCCGGTGTGAGGAGTCTATACTCCTCTACCTCTAGACATGCAGCTGTTTGGCTGTGGGGTTTGGTTGCCAAAAGCACTAGCTGAGTTTCTAAATCAAGATTTTAACTTTGTCAAAATTAAGTGTGACTCTCTTAAGGCTAAAAGTGTACTATCTATTCATACATAGTAGCAAGCATTTTTTTAGCAATCAACAGCTTGTATCATCTCAACACGGTTCCACTTGTTACTCAATGTAGCAGCATGGATCAAGCAGTCTCATTAGCTGCGAGAAGCAGACGATTCGAATCGAGTTTTTATCCTTGCAAGGTAAACCTAAACACACGACGTGGCGAGGCACTCCGTCCCCACACACATCAGCCGTCCCCATCGATTCCCTGGCAACAGATCAGGGCTCACCGCCTTGGCGTACAATGCCCCACTGACCCCGACTGGCCGTCGTGCAGTGACCGCACTTGTACCCACCATAACCGGAATGGGAGACTACGTCTCAGGTCGCGTGAGGGGATATGTCTGCGGGCAGGTTCACTCAGGTACTAGGCTTACCGATTTACCATATTTCTCGGCATGTGCTTAGTACGTTCAAACGCTTGACTCACGGTACCACACCTTAATCCTTAATCAACTTTTTATCCCGTGAACAACCAATCCCCATGGATTGTTGCCCACAAACCAACATCAATATGATAAGAAAGTAGATACAGCCAATTCCTGACCTCGCGCGAGTGCTAGAAAAATCACTCGACTTCTACCGAGATCCTGATTAATAAAGCAGCTACTCGACCTAGCATACTAGTATTCATCTCAATAGGATTCCTGAGATCATGCAACTAGGGTTCAAAACAACTCCTACACTTAAGTGCACAAACAATCCTACAAACATTAAGTGTAGTAAAATAGCATAAATAACAGGTTATGCATAAAACCGGGGCTTGCCTTCCAAAGCAGTGGCAGGCAGGTCCTCTGGTGCAGGCTCAGGTGCTGGATCTGGGGCAACCTCCTGGGCAGCTCCTTGCTCCGGCACGAGGATGTACTCTCTGTCAGCAATATTACAGTCTATCGAAATGCAATGAACATGTATGTTATGATTATGCAAGATTTAAGAACATTAAGCTACAGAAATTAAGTCAAGAATTAACTTAGGGTTCCTTGGCTATGTGGGTCTCCTAGTGGTTTATATTTAGCACTTTCATATTTAAGTCTTTATTTGGGGGTAAACAAGGAGAATTGGTATTGCATTTGTATATTTCTATCTCAGGGAACAACTTACAAGGGTCTCAGGGGAATACTAATTTCCATTGTTCATTTTCCTCTCTTTAGTGTTCATTTATGAATTCTAGTGGGGTTTGAACTACCAAGGTGAATTAACTATTTTCAATAATTCCACAAAAATTACAGTGGCCTGCCCTTGGTCAATAGGGCCTGTCTTAGGAATATGGGGTTCAAAATAAAAAGGCTAGGCTGTATACAAAAATAACAAAAAGTGGGGCAATTAAGCCACTTTGCACTACAAGTCCTTTATTAAAGTGGATCCTGACCTAAGGGTTATTTTTGTTGGCCTCTAACAGTGACAATAAGCTCTTGTACCAAAAATGACAGAGATCCATATGATGGTTATTTAATGGTGGATTTTTGAAGTTTGGTGCAAAAAGGGTGCTTAGAACTAACTTGTCATTTGAAAAATATCAAACAACAGATTTCAGATTTTTCTTAAGTTCTTATTATCAAATCATTAGTTATCCTAAGGTTTGGGGAGGTTTCACCTTAGGGTTATTTTTGTAGGGTTTTTCTAAGTTATCCTTATTTTATTCATTTAAAAGGTATCTTTCTTATCTTACACTATAACAGGGTATGATATATTTTTCCAATGAACTACATTGACTAAGTATCTCAATAAAAATAGGGGTGCCCTCTGGTTCATTATTTATGTCACTTTTTCTATTTTTCTTAACCTTAAGCATATTATGGAATAAGGGGTGAAAACTAACTTAATGTAATGGATAGAGGGGTTTAACATTTTTAACTAGGTCAGTAGGTAGATATAAACTTCTCCAAATTTTTCCAACCCTAGTTAAATGGTACAACTATTTTTCTTGCCATTATTAAGCTTTTGGTCAAGACAAAGATTAAATCAGAACCTTATATTTTTCTATAGTACCTATGAGGTTTTATATTTTTCTTGGATAGGTTACATTATTTAGAGTCTGGCAAAATTGGTTTGACCAAATTTGGATAAACCAAACAGAAGTTATGGGTTTTTAAAGTTTCTGTTTGAATTTAAATCAGGTTTTAATAAGGTTTTTCTGAAAAAGCAGTTTGCGCCGAGGTCCCTGGGTTTAAACCGAATCAAACCTCACAGATCTACCCTCGCGCCACTATTCCCCTGAGTCTCTGACATTTCACTTAACCCCCTGGCTTTCTCTCCCTCTCACCCGCAGTCCTTCCCCCAACTGAAACAGTAGCCGCGGGAAAGAAAAGGACGGCGCGGCTTACCGGCGGCGAGGGAGGTCCGGCGAGGCGGTCAGTGACGTTCGGGAGGTCGCGACGGTCACGTCGATGTGCGGGTCGTCGTCGGAGATGGCCGGAATCGCCCGGTCCACGCGCGCAGGCGGGCGAGCTCGTCGGCGGCGTGTGCTCCGACCTATCCACGGCGGTACAGTTCAATCCAAGGGCATAGGGAGCTTCATGGAGGTCTAAGGAGTCTAACCGTGCAAGGAATCGAAGAGAGACTCACCGTGTACCTCGGTCCACGGTTGCCGGCGGTCGGGTGAAGTCCGGTGACCTTGTTCCGGCGTCTCCGGTGAAGCAGAGCCCGATTCTTTGCTCGGGGAGCTTCACTGGTGGGTGCACACTCGTGTCCGAGGGTTGGATGGGACTGTGGAAGGCTGGGCTGGCCGGTCTACGACGGCAGTGGCTCGGGTGGTCGCGGGCACGTCGCGCACGGGCAAACGGCGGTGAACTGGGCTCCGGTGAGGCTTGAGCGCGTGCGGAGGGGTACGGCCAAGGCTCCTGGGCGTTTTATAGGCGCGGACGCGGACCAGGGCGCTGGCTTGGCTCGGGCGCGGCGCGGGGCTCGCGGGGCGCGCGCGGGCGTGCTCTGGCGCGGCAGAACGCGTCGAACACGTGGCGGTTTGTTTCTTCCATTGTTCAAACGTCGGCAGAGGTCGCAAACGTGCGAATCTTTGCAAAGGTTCGGCGCAGACCTCTTCCTGGCACCTAGGGTTGTCACTCAACTGTGAGACGTCGGGGCAGATATGGCCTAGGGAGGGAGATCTTTGGATGCCAAATCAGGTGTGTCACACTGGGCACTTCGCGACAAAAGCCATGCCATGGCATGTCAAACGTCCGAGTCTCGGGCTCAACTTTTTCCAGTGGGTGCCCTAGGTGGTATGCCACATTTTTGGTATAGAACACAAGTGGATTTGATGCCAGCTTCGAGGTGAACACAACAGATCTTTAGTGTAGGTATAGTTTTTGACTTAGAGAGAAATGGAGAGCTCTAGCTCTCCCTCCACTTAGTGACTTGATTTGGGGTTTCTCCAGGGGCCTTTTTGCAATATTTCCTTCCTCTAATTGCTGGTTATAAGGTTGCTTAAGGTTGGGTTAAAGATCACTCATGTTTTGCACATTTACTTACTTCCTTCTCCCTCTCATCCATGGCTTTGGAAAGGAGGGTTCAAGAGGGGCCTAGGGTTCTCCCCTTTCTTGTCCAGGGTAGCAAGTGCACAAAAACTCGAGTGGTGTGCTTAGGTCATTAGAAATCTTGGTTAACACAAAATTCTCCAAAGTTCCTGGTGCTCCTTAAGTTATTACCACATGTGGTCATAGTCCTTAGTGCTCAGGGTATGCTCTAGTCCAGGTAACACCTGAGGTGTTACACTTGAGTAGGGTTAAGGAAAATAAGTGATCTTAAAATAACCTTAACCACCTCGTGGTCATCCCATTTCTTGCTCCCGAGGTTGCGCACTTGATTCACCAAGGTTTTGAGCCGGTTGTACATATCTTGTGGCTCCTCCCCTTGGCGAAGACGGAAGCGACCGAGCTCCCCCTCGATCGTTTCCCGCTTGGTGATCTTGGTGAGTTCATCACCTTCGTGCGCGGTCTTGAGTAAGTCCCAAATCTCCTTCGCACTCTTCAACCCTTGCACTTTGTTATATTCCTCTCTACTTAGAGAGGCGAGGAGTATGGTTGTGGCTTGGGAGTTGAAGTGCTCGATTTGGGCCACTTCGTCCGTATCATAATCTTCATCCCCTACGGATGGTACCTGTACACCAAACTCAACAACATCCCATATACTTTTGTGGAGTGAGGTTAGATGAAATCGCATTAAATCACTCCACCTAGCATAGTCTTCACCATCAAACATTGGTGGTTTGCCTAATGGGACGGAAAGCAAAGGTGTATGTTTAGAAATGCGAGGGTAGCGTAAGGGGATCTTACTATACTTCTTACGCTCTTGGCGCTTAGAAGTTACAGACGGCGCATCGGAGTCGGAGGTCGATGTGGATGAAGTGTTGGTCTCGTAGTAGACCACTTTCCTCATCCTTTTGTGCTTGTCGCCTCTCCGATGCGACTTGTGGGAAGAAGATTTCTCCTTCTTCTCTTTGTGGTGAGAAGAAGAAGATCTTTTCTCCTTCCGTTTGGAGGAGTCCTTCTTCTTCTCCTTCCTCTTGGTGCGGGACTCTTCCGATGAAGTTCTCCCGTGGCTCGTAGTGGGCTTGTCGCCGGTCTCCATCTCCCTCTTGGTGTGATCTCCCGACATCACTTCGAGCGGTTAGGCTCTAATGAAGCACCGGGCTCTGATACCAATTGAAAGTCGCCTAGAGGGGGGGGTGAATAGGGCGAAACTGAAATTCTCAAAAATAATCACAACTACAAGCCGGGTTAGCGTTAGAAATATAATAGAGTCCGCGAGAGAGGGCGCAAAACAAATCGTGAGCAAATGCGGAGTGAGACATGATGATTTGTTTTACCGAGGTTCGGTTCTCGCAAACCTACTCCCCGTTGAGGAGGCCACAAAGGCCGGGTCTCTTTCAACCCTTACCCTCTCTCAAACGGTCCCTCGGACCGAGTGAGCTTTTCTTCTCAATCACTTGGAACACAAAGTTCCCACAAGGACCACCACAAGATTGGTGTCTCTTGCCTCAATTACAAGTGAGTTTGATCGCAATGAAGAATCAAAGAAAGAAGAAAGCAATCCAAGCGCAAGAGCTCGAAAGAACACAAGCAAATCTCTCTCACTAATCACTAAGGCGTTGTGTGGAGTTTGGAGAGGATTTGATCACTTTGGTGTGTCTAGAATTGAATGCTAGAGCTCTTGTAAGTAGTTGAGAAGTGGAAAACTTGGATGACTTGAATGTGGGGTGGTTGGGGGTATTTATAGCCCCAACCACCAAACTAGCCGTTTGGTGAGGTTGTCTGTCGAATGGCGCACCGGACATGTCTGGTGCGACAGCCACGTCACCAAAGCCGTTGGGTTCCGACCGTTGGAGCTCTGACTTCTAGGCCCGCCTTGATGTCCGGTGGCGCACCGGACATGTACTGTAGAGTGTCCGGTGCGCCAGCATGGGCGTGCCTGACCTCTGCGCGCGCTGGCGCGCAATAAATGCGCTGCAGGTAGCCGTTGGCGCCTGAAGTAGCCGTTGCCCCGCTGTTACACCGGACATGTCCGGTGAATTATAGTGGAGCAGCCGAAGCGAATTCCCGAGACTGGCGAGTTCCGGAGGCCGCTCTTCTTTGGAGCACCGGACACTGTCCGGTGTACACCGGACAGTCCGGTGAATTATAGCGGAGTCGCCTCTGGAATTTCCCGAAGGTGACGAGTTTGAGTTGGAGTCCTCTAGTGCACCGGACATGTCCGGTGGCACACCGGACAGTCCGGTGCGCCAGACCAGAGGTGCCTTCGGTTGTCCCTTTGCTCTTTTGTTGAACCCAATACTTGGTCTTTTTATTGGCTAAGTGTGAACCTTTGGCACCTGTATAACTTATACACTAGAGCAAACTAGTTAGTCCAATTATTTGTGTTGGGCAATTTAACCACCAAAATTAATTAGGGACTAGGTATAAGCCTAATTCCCTTTCGCTCATCAAATACAACGTCGCTAGAGACTTCAACCAAACCCGATGATTTGTTGAAGACTCTATACGCCTTTGTATTTGAGTCATAACCTAACAAAAACCCTTCTACAGCTTTGGGAGCAAACTTAGAATTTCTACCTTTCTTCACTAGAATGTAACATTTGCTCCCAAATGCACGAAAGTAAGACACATTGGGTTTGTTACTGGTTAGAAGCTCATACGAAGTCTTCTTGAGGAGGCGGTGAAGGTAGACCCAGTTGATGGCGTGGCAAGCCGGGTTCACGGCTTCCGACCAAAACCGCTCGGGGGTCTTGAACTCTCCAAGCATCGTCCTCGCCATGTCTATGAGCGTCCTGTTCTTCCTCTCTACCACACCATTTTGCTGTGGTGTGTAGGGAGCAGAGAACTCGTGCTTGATCCCTTCCTCCTCAAGGTACTCCTCCACTTGAAGGTTCTTGAACTCGGACCCGTTGTCGCTCCTTATCTTCTTCACCTTGAGCTCAAACTCATTTTGAGCTCTCCTGAGGAAGCGCTTGAGGGTCCCTTGGGTTTCAGATTTATCCTGCAAAAAGAATACCCAAGTGAAGCGGGAAAAATCATCAACTATAACGAGACCATACTTACTTCCTCCTATGCTTAGATAGGCGACGAGTCCGAAGAGGTCCATATGAACCATCTCCAAAGGTCTTGATGTGGTCATCACATTTTTGGGATGATGAGAGCTTCCCACCTGTTTACCTGCTTGACAAGCTGCACAAGGTCTATCTTTTTCAAAATGCACGTTAGTTAGACCTATCACGTGTTCTCCCTTTAGAAGCTTGTGAAGGTTCTTCATCCCCACATGTGCTAAACGGCGATGCCACAGCCAGCCCATGCAAGTCTTAGCAATTAAGCATGCATCTAGACCGGCCTCCTCTTTTGCAAAATCAACTAAATAAAGTTTGCCATCTAGTACACCCTTAAAAGCTAGTGAACCATCACACCTTCTAAAGACAGACACATCTACATTTGTGAATAAACAATTATATCCCATATTGCATAATTGACTAACGGATAACAAATTATATCCAAGCGACTCAACTAAAAACACATTAGAAATAGAGTGCTCGGATGAAATAGCAATCTTCCCTAACCCTTTCACCTTGCCTTGGTTCCCATCACCAAATATGATTGAATCTTGGGGATCCTTGTTCTTGACATAGGAAGAGAACATCCTCTTTTCCCCCGTCGTTTGTGCATCCGCTGTCGATAATCCAGCTTGAACCCCCAGATGCATAAACCTGCAAGGCAAATTTAGGCTTGGGTTTTAGGTACCCAACTCTTGTTGGGTCCTACAAGGTTAGTCACAATAGTCTTAGGGACCCAAATGCAAGTTTTATCTCCCTTGCATCTTGCCCCTAATTTCCTAGCAATTACCTTCTTATCCTTTCTACAAATAGCAAAGGAAGCATTGCAAGTATGAAAAATTGTAGAAGGTTCATTAATTACTTTCCTAGGAACATGAACAATATTCTTTCTAGGCACATGATGAATATTTTTCCAAGGCATATCTCTACCATGCACAACATGGGAACTAGAAGCAGTCATAGCATATGAATCATAAGCACAGGTCCTATACGCATTTCTAGAAAATTTTCTATCACCATAAATGAAGGCATGGTTCTTTTGAACACTACTAGCCATAGGGGCCTTCCCTTTCTCCTTGGTGGAGATGGAAGCCTTATGGCTTGTTAAGTTCTTGACTTCCCTCTTGAAGCCAAGACCATCCTTAATTGAGGGGTGTCTACCAATCGTGTAGGCATCCCTTGCAAATTTTATTTTATCAATTTCACTCTTGCTAGTCTTAAGTTGGGCATTAAGACTAGCCAATTCATCATTCAATTTAGAAATTGAAACTAGGTGATCACTACAAGCATCAACATCAAAATCTTTACACCTATTACAAATTGTAACATGTTCTACACAATATGTTGATTTATTTGCTATTTCTAACTTAGCATTCAAATCATCATTTATGCTCTTTAAGCTAGAAATAGAGTCATGGCATGTAGACAATTCACTAGAAAGCATTTCATTCCTTTTAATTTCTAAAGCAAGGGATTTTTGTGCCTCTACAAACTTATCATGTTCTTCATACAAAAGATCCTCTTGCTTTTCTAATAACCTATTCTTATCATTCAAGGCATCAATTAATTTTATCAACCTTGGTTCTATCTAGCCCCTTGAATAAACATGAATAATCTATTTCATCATCATCACTAGACTCATCCTCACTTGAAGAAGCTAAGTAGTATTCTGAGTACATACCTTCTTCTTCTTCGCCATGAGGCACGTGTGACGCTCGTTGGGGAAGAGGGCCGATTTGTTGAAGGCGGTGGCGGCGAGCCCTTCATTGTCGGAGTCGGACGACGAATAATCCGAGTCCCACTCCTTGCCAAGGTGTGCCTCGCCCTTAGCCTTCTTGTAAGCTTTCTTCTTTTCCCTCTTATTCCCTTGTTCCTGGTCACTATCATTATCGGACAGTTAGCGATAAAATGACCAACCTTACCACATTTGAAGCATGAGCGCTTCCCCTTCATCTTGTTCTTGTTAGGCTGCCCCTTGCATCCCTTTAGCGCCGTCTTGAAGCGCTTGATGATGAGGGCCATCTCTTCATCATTGAGCCCGGCCGCCTCAACTTGTGCCACCTCGTTAGGTAGCGTCTCCTTGCTTCTCGTTGCTTTGAGGGCGATGGTTTGAGGCTCATGGATTGGGCCATTTAGCGCATCATCCACGTACCTCGCCTCCTTGATCATCATTCGCCCACTTACGAACTTCCCAAGAACTTCTTCGGGCGACATCTTGGTGTACCTAGGATTTTCACGAATATTGTTCACCAGATGTGGATCAAGTACAGTAAAGGACCTTAGCATTAGGCGAACGACGTCGTGGTCCGTCCATCGCGTGCTTCCGTAGCTCCTTATTTTATTGATGAGGGTCTTGAGCCGGTTGTATGTCTGGGTTGGCTCCTCTCCCCTTATCATTGCGAATCTTCCAAGCTCGCCCTCCACCAACTCCATTTTGGTGAGCATGGTGACGTCGTTCCCCTCATGTGAGATCCTGAGGGTGTCCCAGATCTGCTTGGCATTGTCCAAGCCGCTCACCTTATTGTACTCTTCCCTGCACAAAGATGCTAAAAGGACAGTAGTAGCTTGTGCATTTTTATGGATTTGTTCATTTATAAACATGGGACTATCCGAGCTATCAAATTTCATTCCACTCTCTACAATCTCCCATATGCTTGGATGGAGAGAGAACAAGTGACTACGGATTTTGTGACTCCAAAATTCGTAGTCCTCCCCATCAAAGTGTGGAGGTTTGCCAAGAGGAATGGAAAGCAAATGTGTATTTGAGCTATGCGGAATACGAGAATAATCGAAAGAGAAGTTTGAATTAACCGTCTTTCTTTTGTCGTAGTCGTTGTCGTCGTTGTCCTTTTGGGAAGAAGTGGACTCGTCACTGTCGTCGTAGTGGACGATCTCCTTGATGCGTCTTGTCTTCTTCTCTTCCCGTCTTTTTGTTTGTGGCCTGAGCCCGAGTCGGTAGGCTTGTCATCCTTTGGCTCGTTGACAAAAGACTCCTTCTCCTTATCATTGATCACAATCCCCTTGCCCTTAGGATCCATCTCTTCGGACGATTAGTCCCTTCGTGAAGAGAACGACTCTGATACCAATTGAGAGCACCTAGAGGGGGGGTGAATAGGTGATCCTATAAAACTTAAACTTAAAGCCACAAAAACTTGATTAAGTGTTAGCACAATATTCGCCAAGTGGCTAGAGAGGAGTCTAAGCAAGACACGATAGCCACAAGAAGATCAACACAGATAGACACAGTGGTTTATCCCGTGGTTCGGCCAAGTACAAAACTTGCCTACTCCACGTTGTGGCATCCCAACGGACGAGGGTTGCAATCAACCCCTCTCAAGCGGTCCAAAGACCCACTTGAATACCACGGTGTTTTGCTTTGCTTTACTATATCTCGATCGCGAGGAATCTCCACAACTTGGAGCCTCTCGCCCTTACACTTTGATGTTCACAAAGAAGCATGGAGTAAGGGAGGGATGAGCAACGCACACAAGACACAAAATCAGAATGTCAACACGCACACAAGTCGCAACAAGAGCTCACAACACAACCCGAAGAGTTCACAACTCAAATAGAGCTCTAGATGCTATGACAAAGAATCAAATGCGCGGAATCGAAGTCTTGGTGCTTTAGAATGCTTGGGGAATGCTTGGTGTACTCCTCCATGCGCCAAGGGGTCCCTTTTATAGCCCCAAGGCAGCAAGGAGCCGTTGAGAGCATTCCAGGAAGGCAATTCTTGCCTTCAGTCGCCTGGCGCATCGGACAGTCCGGTGCACCACCGGACACTGTCCGGTGCGGATTTCTTTCCTTCTTTGGCGAAGCCGACCGTTGGAGATTCAGAGCCGTTGGCGCACCGGACACTGTCCGGTGCACACCGGACAGTCCGGTGCCCCATCCGACCGTTGGCACTTGCCACGCGTCGCGCGCGGATTCCGCGGCCGACCGTTGGCCCGGCTGACTGTTGGCTCACCGGACAGTCCGGTGCACCACCGGACAGTCCGGTGAATTTTAGCCGTACGCCGCCGATGAAGTCCCGAGAGCAGCTAGTTGACGGATGCCAGTGTGGCGCACCAGACACTGTCCGGTGCACCACCGGACAGTCCAGACTCAGACTGAGCAGACTTCGGCTGAACACATCCATCTCTTTTCCAAATAGATTTCTCCTGTCTCCAGCACTTAGACACAATACATTAGTTCTCAAAACAATGTACTAAGTCTAGAAACATACCTTTGGACTTGATTTGCACTTTGTCCATCAATTGGCATAGATTTTCACTTAAGCACTTGTGTTGGCACTCAATCACCAAAATACTTAGAAATGGCCCAAGGGCACATTTCCCTTTCACCTTTGTATTTGAGTCATAACCTAACAAAAACCCTTCTACAGCTTTGGGAGCAAATTTTGAATTTCTACCTTTCCTCACCAGAATGTAGCATTTACTCCCAAAAACTCGAAAATACGAAACGTTGGGTTTGTTACCGGTTAGTAGCTCGTATGACGTCTTCTTGAGGAGGCAATGAAGGTAGACCCGGTTTATGGCGTGGCAAGCTGTGTTCACAACTTCCGACCAAAACCGCTCGGGCGTCTTGAATTCTCCAAGCATCGTCCTCGCCATGTCTATAAGCGTCTTGTTCTTCCTCTCTACCACACCGTTTTGCTGTGGTGTGTAGGGAGCGGAGAACTCGTGCTTGATTCTTTCCTCCTCAAGAAACTCCTCCACTTGAAGATTCTTGAACTCGGACCCGTTGTTGCTTCTAATCTTTTTCACCTTGAGCTCAAATTCGTTTTGAGCTCTCCTTAGAAAGCGCTTGAGTGTCCCTTGGGTTTCTGATTTATCCTGCAAAAAGAATACCCAAGTGAAGCGAGAAAAATCATCAACAATAACAAGACCATACTTACTTCCCCTGATGCTGAGGTAGGCGACGGGTCCGAAGAGGTCCATATGCAATAGCTCCAGAGGTCTTGATGTAGTCATCACATTCTTAATGTGATGAGCACTTCCCACTTGTTTTCCTGCTTGACAAGCTGCACAAGGTTTATCTTTTTCGAAAGTTACATTTGTTAGACCTAACACATGTTCTCCCTTTAGAAGCTTGTGAAGGTTCTTCATCCCCACATGTGCCAGACGGCGATGCCACAGCCAGCCCATGCTAGTCTTAGCGATTAAGCATGCATCTAGACCGGCCTCCTCCTTCGAAAAATCAACTAAATAGAGTTTGCCATCTAGTACATCCTTAAAAGCTAATGAACCATCACTCCTTCTAAAGACAGACACATCTACGTTTGTAAATAAGCAGTTGTAACCCATATTACATAATTGACTAACGGACAACAAGTTATATCCGAGCGATTCTACTAAAAACACATTAGATATGGAATGCTCGGAAGAAATAGCTATTTTTCCTAGTCCTTTAACCTTGCCTTGATTCCCGTCACCGAATATGATTGAGTCTTGGGAATCTTTGTTCTTGACGTAGGAGGTGAACATCTTCTTCTCCCCCGTCATGTGGTTTGTGCATCCGCTGTCGATAATCTAGCTTGAGCCCCCGGATGCATAAACCTGCAAGGCAAATTAGGCTTGGGTTTTAGGTACCCAACTCTTGTTGGGTCCTACAAGGTTAGTAACAATAGCCTTAGGGACCCAAATGCAAGTCTTGTCTCCCTTGCATTTGGCTCCCACCTTTTTAGCAATCACCTTTTTATTTTTACATGAAAGAATAAATTTAGCATTGCAAGCATGAAAGACAGTGGTAGATCCATTAAACACTTTCCTAGGAGCATGAGACACAAAATTCCTCCTAGGTCTACCATTAAAGTTTGAACTTGAAACAATCATGGCATGCGAGTCAAAGGCATTATAACTCCTATTATAATGAACATTTCTAGAATATTTCCTATCATGATACAAGAAAGCATGATTCTTTTGACTCCTACTAGTCATAGGGGCCTTCCCTTTGTCCTTGGCGGAGATGGGAGCCCTTTCACTCGTTAAGTTCTTGGCTTCACTTTGAAAGCCAAGCCCATCCTTAATTGAGGGGTGTCTACCACTAGTGTAGGCATCCCTTGCAAATTTTAGTTTATCAAAATCATGTTTGCTAGTCTTAAGTTGGGCATTAAGACTAGCTACTTCATCATTTAATTTAGAAATGGAAATTAAATGTTCATTGCAAACATCGACATTAAAATCCTTACACCTATTGCAAATTACTACATGTTCCATATGAGAACTAGTCTTATTTGCTTCTACTAATTTAGCATTTAAATCATCATTAATGCTCTTTAAACTAGAAATAGTCTCATGACAAGCAGAAATTTCACATGAAAGCATTTCATTTCTTTTAACTTCTAAAGCAAGAGACTTTTGCACACTTACAAATTTATCATGTTCTTCATATAAAAGATCCTCTTGCTTTTCTAAAAGTCTATCCTTTTCGTTTAGAGCATCAATCAATTCATTGATCTTTTCTACTTTTGCTCTATCTAATCCTTTAAACAAGCTAGTGTAATCAATTTCATCATCACTAGAGTCCTCATCACTAGAAGTAGAGTACTTAGGAGTTTCTCTAGTGATTACCTTCTTTTCTTTTGCCATTAGGCACGTGTGGCGCTCGTTGGGGAAGAGCGACGATTTGTTGAAGGCCGACGTGGCGAGTCCTTCGTCGTCGGAGTCGGACGACGAACAATCCGAGTCCCACTCTTTGCCGAGGTGTGCCTCGCCCTTTGCCTTCTTGTAGGCCTTCTTCTTTTCCCTCTTCCCGTCTTTCTCTTGTTCCTGGTCATTAGTGTTGTCGGGACAATTAGCTATAAAATGACCATACTTACCACACTTGAAGCAGGAGCGCTTCCCCTTCGTCTTGTTCTTGTTAGGATGCTCCTTGCGACCCTTTAGCACCGTCTTGAAGCGCTTGATGATGAGGGCCATTTCTTCCTCGTTAAGCCCGACCGCCTCAACTTGCGCCACCTTGCTAGGTAGCGTCTCCCTGCTACTTGTTGCTTTGAGAGCAACGGTTTGGGGCTCGTGGATTTGCATTGGGCCATTCAATGCCTCATCAACATATCTTGCCTCCTTGATCATCATTCGCCCGCTTACGAACTTTCCGAGTATTTCCTCGGGCGTCATCTTGGTGTACTAGGATTTTCACGTATAGAGTTTACAAGATGAGGATCAAGGACAGTGAAGGACCTTAGCATAAGCCGGACGACGTTGTGGTCCGTCCATCTCATGCTTCCATAGCTCCTTATTTTGTTGACCAGGGTCTTGAGCCTGTTGTATGTTTGGGTTGGCTCCTCCCCCTGATCATTGCGAACCTCCCTAGTTCGCCCTCCACCAACTCCATCTTGGTGAGCATGGTGACATCATTCCCCTCATGTGAGATCTTGAGGGTGTCCCAAATCTGCTTGGCGTTATCCAAGCCGCTCACCTTATGGTACTCTTCCCTGCACAAGGATGCTAAAAGAACAGTGGTAGCTTGTGCATTTTTGTGAATTTGTTCATTAATAAACATGGGATTATCCGTACTATCAAATTGCATTCCATTCTCTACTATCTCCCATATACTTGGATGAAGAGAGAACAAGTGGCTACACATTTTGTGACTCCAAAATCCGTAGTCCTCTCCATCAAAGTGTGGAGGTTTACCAAGAGGAATGGAAAGCAAATGTGCATTTGAATTATGCGGAATACGAGAGTAATCAAAAGAAAAGTTTGAGTAGACCGTTTTCTTTTTCTCGTAGTCGTTGTCGTCCTTTTGGGAAGAAGAAGACTCGTCGCTGTCGTAGTAGACTATCTTCTTGATGCGCCTCTTCTTCTTCTCGTCTTTCTTTTTGTGACTCGAGCCAGAGTCAGTGGGCTTATCATCTCTTGGCTCGTTGAAGATGGACTCCTTCTCCTTATCGTTGACCACCATCCCCTTTCCCTTAGGATCCATCTCTTCGGGCGATTAGTCCCTTGCGTGAAGAGAATGACTCTGATACCAATTGAGAGCACCTAGAGAGGGGTGAATAGGTGATCTTGTAAAAACTTGAAACTTAAAGCCACAAACTTGATTAAGTATTAGAGCAATAGAGCCAAGTGGCTAGAGAGGAGTTCTTGCTAAACACGATAACCACAAAGAAATCAACACAGAGAGGCACAGTGGTTTATCCCGTGGTTCGGCCAAGTCCAACACTTGCCTACTCCACGTTGTGGCGTCCCAACGGACGAGGGTTGCACTCAACCCCTTTTAAGTGGTCCAAAGACCCACTTGAATACCACGGTGTTTTGCTTTCGTTTACTATCTCCCGTTTGCGAGGAACCTCCACAACTTGGAGTCTCTCGCCCTTACAAATGATGATCACAAAGTGTCGGCGTTCCGAGACCGGGGGGTCCCCGAGCCGACGAGTGAGTGTGCCGCGTGCCCCAGCCCAGATGGGTCGAGCGCGTGGGCGAGCGCGAAAGGGGGGGGAGAGAGAGAGAGAGCGAGGTGGCCGGAGCCGGGTCGTGAGGGAGTCAGAGAATCCCCGCGGCCTTCGTGTTCGCCCCGCGCCCAGGTCGGGTGCGCTTGCAGTAGGGGGTTACAAGCGTCCGCGCGAGGTGAGGGGAGCGGGCGGCCCCGAGAGAGCGCCTGCCCCTGCCCTTCGTCCCCGCGAGGCCAACCTTCTCTAAGAAGGCCCTGGTCCTTCCTTTTATAGTCGTAAGGAGAGGATCCAGGTGTACAAAATGGGGGTGTAGCAAGGTGCTACGTGTCTAGCGAGGGAGAGCTAGCGCCCTAAGTACATGCCAAGGTGACAGCCGGAGAGATCTTGGCACCCTGTTGGTGTGGCGTCGTGGCTGTTGGAGAAGCAGTGGAGCTTGACGGAGGGACAGCTGTTGGAACAGCTGTGCTCTTGCTGACGTCTCCCTGCTTTCGTAAGGGAGCTGAGAGCCGCCGTCGTCATGGTCTAGTGAGGCGCCATCATTGCCTATCTGGCGGAGCTGGCCAGATGGGACGCCGGTCTTGTTCTCTGCGACCCGAGTCGGCTCAGGGCAGGGTGATGATGACGCTTCTTGTTGACGTGGCGGTCTTGTGTCCTAGGTCGGGCGACGTGGAGGCCCCTCCGAAGTCGAGGTCGAGTCCGTCCTGCATGACAGAGGCCGAGCCCGAACTCCTGGGTCGGGCGAGGCGGAGGTCGTTCGGCAGGGGCCGAGGCGGAGTCCGAGCCCTGGGTCAGGCGAGGCGGAGGTCGCCGTCTTCCGGGGCCTTAGCCCGAGTCCGAGCCCTGGGTCGGGCGGAGCGGAGTTCGCCGTCTTCCGGGGCCTTAGCCCGAGTCCGAGCCCTGGGTCGGGCGGAGCGGAGTTCGCCGTCTTCCGGGGCCTTAGCCCGAGTCCGAGCCCTGGGTCGGGCGGAGCGGAGTTCGCCGTCTTCCGGGGCCTTAGCCCGAGTCCGAGCCCTGGGTCGGGCGGAGCGGAGTTCGCCGTCTTCCGGGGCCTTAGCCCGAGTCCGAGCCCTGGGTCGGGCGGAGCGGAGTTCGCCGTCTTCCGGGGCCTTAGCCCGAGTCCGAGCCCTGGGTCGGGCGGAGCTTCCTCTGGCGCTTTGGCCAAGCCTGGCTACCCGTCAGTCTTACCTTTTGCGTTGAAGGCCCCAGGGATTTGGTCGGTTGGCGCGGTGATTTAGTCAGGGTTACTTCTTATCGAAGGCGGGGCCTCGGGCGAGCCGGTGATGCGTCTGCCGTGAAAGAGGAGACCTCAGGCGAGACGGAGTCATCTCAGGGTCGGCTGCCCTCGCCCGAGGCTAGGCTCGGGCGTGGCGTGATCAAGTCGCTCGTATGGACTGATCCCTGACTTAATCAAACCCATCAGGCCTCTGCAGCTTTATGCTGATGGGGGTTACCAGCTGAGAATTAGGCGTCTTGAGGGTACCCCTAATTATGGTCCCCGACAGTAGCCCCCGAGCCTCGAAGAGAGTGTTAACACTCGCTTGGAGGCTTGCGTCGCACTTTTTTGTAAGGGGACCAGCCTTTCTCGGTGGTACTTTGTTCCGGTGGGTGCGCGCGAGCGCACCCGCCGGGTGTAGCCCCCGAGGCCTCGGAGGAGTGGTTTCACTCCTCCGAGGTCTTAATGCCTTGCGTAATGCCTCGGCTGGTCTGGCGGTTCCCTCATGCGAGCAGGGCGTAGCCCAGGTGCACTGTCGGGGCCCAAGTTCTCGGGCTGGTATGTTGACGCTGTCAACGGTTCGGCCGGAGCCGGGTTTGCGAGAGCAGCCCCCGAGCCTCCGCACGGAGCGAGAGGACGATCAGGGACAGACTCGGCTTTTTTATATACGCCCCTATGTCGCCTTTCCGCAAGGAGGAGGGGGGAGTGCGCCATGTTACCCTCGATGGGCACCGAACATGGTGTCTCCGGTGAGCTGCAATCGGGTAATCCGAGTGGACGTCCGTGCCCCGTTCGTTGGGGGTCGGCTAGGGGCCCGGAGGCACGCCCAAAAGTACCTGCGGGTGATCTGCCGGACCCGATCCCCTAGCGACGGGGTCCGAGGGCTCGTTGCCTCCCTCCGATGGGATTCCGTTACAGAGTCGTTCCCGCTGGTCTCGGAAATGTCCTAGGGTACCTCGGGAGCGCAGCCCGAGCCTTGGTTATGTATCGAACGTACCCCTGGTCATCCCTCGCTCGGCGTCTGGGGCGACTGTGAACCCTTCGATAGGCCAGCCTTCGAACCCCTGATCAGTAGGGGGCACGGAGCCCGAGTAGCCTGAGGCGGTCGTGGAACCTTTCGGGGGCCGACCTTCGAACCCCTGACCAGTAGTGGGTGTCGGGCCCACGCGATCTGAGGCGGCTGTTGAACCCTTCGGGGGGCCAGCCTTCGAACCCCTGATCAGTAGGGAGGCTCGGAGCCTAGTTCCTTCACGGGGAAGGATCCCTTTGGGGTTATTCCCCTTCTCGGTCCCTGTTGCAAGAGATAGAGAAAGAAGGAAAAGGGAAAAAGGATTCGAAATTGAACGTCGTGGCGTACCTTTTTCGGCGTGGTCGTTTTGGCGAAGGCGAAACGTCGCCAGCCGCTCCCGCCCGTAGCGCTGTCCGTCGAGCCGCGGAGTTAATGCGCCGGGGTGAGTAGTTGGCGAGGTTGCCGTTGCGCGTGCGCGAGCCGTTCGAGGTACGGGTCACGGGCGCGTCGTCTTCACGCCGTGAGAGGGGGTTCTCTTGCTGCCTCCGGATGGGACATGAGCTTGGCAGAGGGCGTGACCGCTGCTCTCGCGCGCCTGCCACCATCATTACTGCCGGCCCATTTTTGACCGCGTTTGACCACTGCGCCAGGCTGGCGCTGCTGGGTCGCAGGCTGGGTCGCCTCGAATCGCGGTATCGGTTCCGCAATCGAGGAGGTGCGGTGGTGGAGCGAGTGGTACAGCGGCTCGCATGCAGCAACCGGCGCGCCAGTTGCACGACGCGTGGGCTTGAGCCGTCGCGCGGGCCTGTCAGGAGTCGGAGAGGCGCGTCCACTTGGCGCGGTTGCATGCCGCCTGCATGGCCGCCTGCCCCTTTCGCCCGCCGGTCTGGGCGAAAGTGGAGGATTGCTTGTAACCGCTGGGTGGTTGCGTGCGTCGTGCGCGACGGTTCAGCTTCTTCTTAGAGCCGGTCTGCATGACAGGCGGGCCCCAGCCCCCGCGCCGCAGGGGAGGACTTTGGAGGCGTGTTGGAGAAGACTCGGCCCGTGACGGTTGAGGGTGCAAGCAGGGGGAGTTGCCTTTAAAAGGAGGGCGACCCCCTTCGTAAGGCGACCATGTCTCCTTCCTCCCCTATGCATTGTGTCTCTCCGCCTTCCAGGCCCCCGGATGGGGGGAACCGCCGTCTTTTCGCCCCATCGTTGGAGGAACGCAACTCCGTGGGAGTTGGTACCTTTCAGCCATCGTTCGGCTTCAAGGATTTTCATCAGCCAGCTCAACCGCTCCCCTTTGCCGGGGGTCACCCAAGACGGTGACCACCCGCCCCTGGATGGGTAGGAGCAGCTGGGCTGTGGCCTTTGCCCCGCTCCCAGCTGGTCTTCATCATCCCGGCCGGGACGGGACTCGGGCCAAGCCGGTGCTCTGCCCCTTGCGTGGGTCGGCCGACCGCCTCCTCTTCCAGCTTCTGGCGGTGGAAACCATCCTCCAGTTCTGCGGAGGAGACTTCCTCCAGCCATGCCGGGGAAGGCGAACTGTTGCTTCCCAGCTAGGATGCAACATTCCGTCTTCCTCCTCGCATTCGCGGCGAGGACGGCTGCGAGGATCTGCCGGGGTGCTTAGGGGCGTCCCGCGTTTGCTGGTGATTCGCCCAGAGCTTGTTGCTCCACGGGCTTCCCTGGCGGGGAGGTCGTCCGTACCCACGGGGACGGAACCGGAGTTCCGTTTGTAAATGGCACTTCGAGTGCCGGGTTTTTTGTTCATTGTGGCTGTCGGGGCCTGAACATGCATGTAACCACGGCGCGGAGCCGTGTTTTTTCCTCATTTCTGAGCACTAAGACTCGTCTGCTGATTGTTCGAACCGCTTCACCAAGCATGAGTCGCCCCGTGTCAAGGTGACGAGTGAGGTATCCGTATCCCGGAGGTGTAGGAGTCCCTCGGCTCGGTCGGCCCTGTTGTCCGAGGCTCCTCTAGCTTAGTTAAAGAAACCCCTCGGCCGCTCTTCGACGAGCCGAGGCCAGGGGTAGCGATATCAGCACGAGCAGAGGCGGAGTTGGCTCGGAAATGAAACCTGGTTGGCCGGAGCCTAGTCGGGTTGTCCGTTGGCAGGATTGCCGTCGGAGTTGCTCAGCCGAGGCTTCGGATCGAGCTGGCGCCCTCGGAAGGCGGTCGTCCGAGGCCCCGGAGGTGGTCGGCCGAGCCGTCCGCTCGGGCCAGGTTCTCGGAGAAGTCCCTGGCAGAGATTGCTCAAGCGTGGTGATGACGTCGTCCTTCGGAGCGGAGGCCCTCGGACCGCGTCGCCGTCCGAGGCTAGGTCGGGCCTTGCCGAAGGTGTTGTCGACGCCGAGGGTGTCATCGCCCTCTTCCAGCGTCAAGATCCGAGCCTGCAGGGTCAAATCGTCTTGTAGCGTGGGCCTTGCGCGGCCGTCGAGGCCAGAACACACACCCTTGCTGTGTTATAAAGCTGCGTCTCTTTTCCTCTTGTTTCGAGTATCTGGACTTTCCGTCGGTAGCAGGGATGTTAGTGTGAGCAAGAGTTGCTTCTCGCGGAAGGTGATGAGTGAGGTATCCGTATCCCGGAGGCGTGGGAGTCCCTCGGCTCGGTCGGCCTTGCTGCTTACGCGTACTTTTACCCGTCCATGAGGCCCTGTCACCGACTCGGTCTAGAAGGCTCGAAGAATCGCTTCGACAGAAGAGCTTCCGTACGTACAGACTCGTTCGATCCGCGGATTCACCTTATCCGAGCGCGAGTTACTTATCGCAGAAGGTGATGAGTGAGGTATCCGTATCCCGGAGGCGTAGGAGTCCCTCGGCTCGGTCAGCCTTGGCTGCTTACGTGTACCCCGTCGTTTCCGGGACCCACTTTTCGAAGTAGTCAAAAAGCACGGAAGATGTTCTGGTAAAAGAGATTTTTTTGTTCGAGGAAAGTTTTGACGCAGAGGGGGTTTCCCCCCTTTTAGCCCCCGAGGGAGGGTCGGGCTTTTGCCGAGGCGAGGCCGACCCTTCCTTGTTGACTAAACTTTGCGTGGGTGCGAGGTATATGAACAACTTGGAAACATCTTAAGGGTAGAAGCGACGTAGCTGTTGGATGTTCCAAGCGTTGCCGTAGACCTCGCCTTGACTGTTGGCCAGCTTGTACGTTCCGGGCTTCAGAACTTTGGCGATGATGAACGGCCCCTCCCAGGGGGGCGTGAGCTTGTGCCTCCCTCGGGCGTCTTGCCGCAGCCGAAGCACCAGGTCGCCCACCTGGAGGTCTCGGGGTCGGACCCCTCGGGCGTGGTAGCGTCGCAGGGACTGCTGGTACCGCGCCGAGTGTAGTAAGGCCCTGTCCCGAGCCTCATCCAGCTGGTCCAGCGAGTCTTCTCGGCTGGCTTGGTTGCATTCTTCGTTGTAGGCCCTCGTCCTCGGGGAGCCGTATTCCAGGTCCGTGGGCAGGACGGCCTCGGCCCCGTAGACCAGGAAGAACGGCGTGAAACCCGTGGCTCGGCTTGGCGTCGTCCTCAGGCTCCAGACCACCGAGGGGAGTTCCTTCATCCATCGCTTGCCGAACTTGTTGAGATCATTGTAAATTCGAGGCTTGAGCCCTTGTAAGATCATGCCGTTGGCGCGCTCTACTTGCCCATTCGACATGGGATGAGCTACGGCGGCCCAGTCCACCCGGATGTTGTGATCTTCGCAAAAATCCAAGAATTTTTTGCCGGTGAACTGGGTGCCATTGTCGGTGATGATTGAGTTCGGGACTCCGAAGCGATGGATGATGTTGGTGAAGAACGCCACCGCCTGCTCGGACCTGATGCTGTTCAGGGGTCGGACCTCGATCCACTTGGAGAATTTGTCGACGGCGACCAGCAGGTGCGTGTAGCCCCCGGGCGCCTTCTGCAAGGGGCCAACGAGGTCCAGACCCCACACAGCAAAGGGCCAGGTGATGGGTATCGTCTGCAGAGCCTGAGCGGGCAGGTGGGTCTGCTTCGCATAGAATTGGCACCCTTCGCAGGCGCGGACAATTCTAGTGGCATCAGCCATCGCCGTTGGCCAGTAGAAGCCTTGGCGGAAAGCGTTCCCGACGAGGGTTCGAGGTGCTGCATGATGACCGCAAGCCCCCGAGTGTATTTCCCGCAGGAGTTCCTGACCTTCGGCGATGGAGATACATCGCTAGAGGATGCCCGAGGGGCTACGGTGGTAGAGCTCCTTCTCATCGCCCAGCAAGACGAACGATTTGGCGCGTCGCGCTACCCGCCGAGCCTCGGCTCGGTCGAGGGGCAGTTCTCCTTGGTGGAGATATTGCAGGTACGGGGTTTGCCAATCTTGATCTGGCACGACCCCGTTCTGCTCCTCCTCGATGCGCAGTGCTTCGCCCTCGGGCTCCGAGGGTTCCTCGGGTTGAGCCGAGGATGGCTCGGGCTGGGCCGAGGTCACCTCGGACGAGGCCGAGGGTGCCTCGGGCTCGGGCGCGTCGCCTATCTTGACGGAGGGTTGGTGCAGATCTCGGGAGAAGACGTCCGGGGGAACCGTCGTTCGCCCCGAGGCTATCTTCGCCAGCTCGTCTGCAGTCTCGTTGTAGCGCCGGGCGATGTGGTTAAGCTCGAGCCCGTAGAACTTGTCTTCCAGGCGTCGAACCTCCTCACAGTAGGCCTCCATCTTCGGGTCGCGGCAGAGGGAGTTCTTCATGACTTGGTCGATGACGAGCTGCGAGTCGCCGCGTGCATCGAGGCGTCGGACCCCTAGCTCGATGGCGATTCGCAATCCGTTGATCAGAGCCTCGTACTCGGCCACATTGTTGGACGCCGGGAAATGGAGGCGGAGCACGTAGCGCAGGTGTTTCCCGAGGGGCGAGACGAAGAGCAGGCCCGCGCCAGCTCCCGTCTTCATCAGCGACCCATCGAAAAACATGGTCCAGAGCTCTGGTTGGATCGGGGCCGTTGGCAGCTGGGTATCGACCCATTCGGCAACGAAATCCGCCAGTACCTGGGACTTGATGGCCTTCCGAGGGGCGAATGAGATTGCCTTGCCCATGATTTCCACCGCCCACTTCGCGATCCGCCCCGAGGCTTCTCGGCACTGGATGATCTCCCCCAGGGGGAAGGATGACACCACAGTCACCGGATGGGATTCGAAGTAATGTCGCAGCTTTCGTCTCGTCAGGATCACTGCATATAGCAGCTTCTGGACTTGTGGGTAGCGGATCTTGGTCTCGGACAGCACTTCGCTGACGAAGTAAACTGGCCTCTGAATGGGCAAATCATGCCCCTCTTCCTGCCTTTCGACCACGATCGCGGCGCTGACCACCTGAGTGGTTGCGGCGACGTAGACCAAGAGGGTTTCTCCATCAGCTGGGGGTACCAAGACGGGCGCCTGGGTGAGGAGCGCCTTCAGGTTCCCGAGGGCTTCCTCGGCCTCGGGAGTCCAAGTGAAGCACTCGGCCTTCCTTAAGAGGCGGTACAGGGGCAGGTCTCTTTCGCCGAGGCGCGAGATGAAACGGCTCAAGGCCGCGAGGCATCCCATGACCCTCTGTACGCCTTTTAAGTCCTTGATGGGCCCCATGTTTGTGATGGCCGCGATCTTCTCCGGGTTGGCTTCGATGCCCCGCTCGGAGACGATGAATCCCAAAAGCATGCCCCGGGGCACCCCGAAGACGCACTTCTCGGGATTGAGCTTGACGCCCTTCGCCTTGAGACACCGGAATGTCAGTTCGAGGTCGGAGAGAAGGTCAGAGGCTTTCCTCGTCTTGACTACGATGTCGTCGACGTAGGCCTCGACCGTGCGACCGATGTGTTTGCCGAACACATGGTTCATGCACCGCTGGTAGGTTGCACCCGCGTTCCTCAAACCGAACGGCATTGTGACATAACAGTACATGCCGAAGGGCGTGATGAAAGAAGTCGCGAGCTGGTCGGACTCTTTCATCTTGATTTGATGATACCCTGAGTAGGCATCGAGGAAAGACAGGGTTTCGCACCCTGCAGTGGAGTCCACGATTTGATCGATGCGAGATAGAGGGTAGGGGACTTTCGGACATGCTTTGTTGAGACCAGTGTAGTCTACACATCCGCCACTTCCCCCCTTTTTTCCTCACAAGTACAGGGTTGGCAAGCCATTCGGGATGGAATACCTCTTTAATGAACCCTGCTGCCATCAGCTTGTGGATCTCCTCGCCTATCACCCTGCGCCTTTCCTCGTCGAATCGGCGCAGAGGCTGTCTGACCGGTCGGGCTCTGGCCCGAATATCCAGCGAGTGCTCGGCGACATCCCTCGGTATGCCGGGCATGTCCGAGGGACTCCACGCAAAGACGTCGGCGTTTGCGCGGAGAAAGTCGACGAGCACTGCTTCCTATTTGGGGTCGAGCCCGGATCCGATCCGAATCTGCTTGGAGGTGTCGCCACTGGGGTCGAGAGGGACGGCCTTAACCGTCTCCGCTGGCTCGAAGTTGCCGGCATGTCGCTTCACGTCCGGCACCTCTCGAGAGAGGCTTTCCAGGTCGGCGATGAGGGCCTCGGACTCGGCGAGGGCCTCGGCGTACTCCACGCACTCCACATCGCATTCGAATGCGTGTTTGTACGTGGGGCCGACGGTGATGACCCCGTTGGGGCCCGGCATCTTGAGCTTCAGGTAGGTATAGTTGGGGATGGCCATGAACTTCGCGTAGCATGGCCTTCCCAACACTGCGTGGTAGGTTCCTCGGAACCCGACCACCTCGAACGTCAAAGTCTCCCTTCGGAAGTTGGAGGGTGTTCCGAAGCAGACAGGGAGGTCGAGCTGTCCGAGGGGCTGGACGCGCTTCCCGGGGATGATCCCGTGGAAAGGCGCAGCGCCCGCTCGGACGGATGACAGATCGACGCGCAGGAGCTTGAGGGTCTCAGCGTAAATGATGTTGAGGCAGCTGCCCCCATCCATCAAGACCTTGGTGAGCCTGACGTCGCCGATGACGGGGTCGACGACGAGCGGGTACTTCCTCGGGCTCGGCACGTGGTCGGGGTGGTCGTCCCGGTCGAAGGTGATGGGCTTGTCGGACCAGTCTAGGTAGACTGGTGCCGCCACCTTCACCGAGCAGACCTCCCGACGCTCTTGCTTACGATGCCGAGCCGAGGCATTCGCCGCATGCCCTCCGTAGATCATGAAGCAGTCGCGGACCTCCGGGAACTCTCCTGCTTGGCGATCCTCCCTTTTGTCGTCGTCGCGGGCCTTGCCACCCTCTGCAGGTGGTCCGGCCCTGTGGAAGTGGCGCCGAAGCATGACGCACTCCTCGAGGGTGTGCTTGACGGGCCCCTGATGGTAGGGGCACGTCTCCTTGAGTGCCTTGTCGAAGAGGTTGGCGCCTCCGGGGGGCTTCCGAGGGTTCTTGTGCTCGGCGGCGGCGACAAGGTCTGCATCGGGAACGTCGCGTTTCGCTTGCGACTTCCTCCTGCCTTTCTTCTTGGCGCCGCGCGGAGTAGACGCCTCGGGAGCATCTTCCGACGGGCGGCCCTGGGGCTGCTTGTCCTTTCGGAAGATGGCCTCTACCGCCTCCTGGCCGGAGGCGAACTTGGTGGCGATGTCCATCAGCTCGCTCGCCCTGGTGGGGGTCTTGCGACCCAACTTGCTCACCAGGTCATGGTAGGTGGTGCCGGCGAGGAACGCGCCGATGACATCGGAGTCGGTGACGTTGGGCAGCTCGGTGCGCTGTTTCGAGAACCGCCGGATGTAGTCCCGGAGAGACTCTCCCGGCAGTTGCCGACAGCTTCGGAGGTCCCAGGAATTCCCAGGGCGCACGTACGTGCCCTGGAAGTTGCCGGCGAAAGCCTGGACCAGATCTTCCCAGTTGGAAATCTGCCCCGGAGGCAGGTGCTCCAACCAGGCACGAGCGGTGTCGGAGAGGAACAGGGGGAGGTTGCGGATGATGAGGTTGTCATCGTCCGTCCCACCCAGTTGACAGGCCAGGCGGTAGTCCGCAAGCCACAATTCCGGTCTCGTTTCCCCCGAGTACTTTGTGATAGTAGTCGGGGGTCGGAATCGGGGCGGAAACGGCGCCCGCCGAATGGCTCGGCTAAAGACCTGCGGACCGGGTGGTTCGGGCGAGGGACTCCGATCCTCCCCGCTGCCGTAGCGTCCCCCACGCCTGGGGTGATAGCCTCGGCGCACCCTTTCGTCGAGGCGTGCCCGACGGTCGCGATGAGGGTGTTCGTCGCCGAGGCGGCCCGGGGCCACAGGCGCGGTGTTGCGCGTGCGCCCGGTGTAGACCGAGGCTTCCCGCGTGAGTCGGGAAGTCGCGGCACGAGGTTCCGAGGGGTACCCCTGCCTTCGGGAGGCAGAGCTTTCGGCCCGCCGGGCCGCAGCGCCTTCCAGGAGATGCTTGAGTTCTCCCTGGATTCGCCGACCCTCGGTGGTTGATGACTCCGGCATCGCGCGGAGGAGCATCGCTGCGGCGGCCAGGTCCTGACCGGTTCCGCCGGATGCGGGTGGCGGTCTGTCCCTGGCATCGTTGGTGATGCGGTGCTGGAGACCTTGGGGCAGGTGACGTATTCCCCCGGCCGGGGGCTGGCTCGCCCATACCTGCCCGATGTTCTGGCGGATTGCCTCGAGCGCTCCTGCTCCCTCATCGAGCCCGGCCTGCGCCCCGCGGACTTGCTCGAGCTGTGGGTCGTGACCCCCCGCCGGAACGGGGACCACAGCTAGCTCCCACGGGATGTCGGCGCGAGGCGCTGGCCTAGGGGGATCGCCATCCTCCGGCATGCCGAGACAGCCGCCTCCGGAGGGATCCCCTAGCTCGATGTGGAAACATTCGCGGCTCGGGCCGCGGTCCTTGTCGTCAAGGCTGCGGCTGCCGTCGGAACAATCGGAGAGGCAGTAGTCACATGCGGTCATGAAGTCCCGCATGGCACTAGGGTTGCCAGATCCGGAGAAATCCCAGCAGATGCTGGGGTCGTCATCTTCCTCGGACCCAGAGGGTCCGTAGGTCGAGACACCCGTCAATCGGTCCTAAGGCGACCGCACACGAAACCCCAGAGAGGTTGCACTCGCCTCAACGTGAGCGCCCGCCAAAGCGAGGTCGCCAGGCGGGCTGAGGTCGAGTCGAAATGACGAAAGATGGGTAGCAGTCGGTACCTTTTTGTCGACGAGGAGCGATGAAGTCATGTCGGGGGCTGATCGCGCCGTCGTCCTGGGTACGAGGGCGACGTCCTGCAGGCCCTCCGTGAGCGTGCTGGCGTCGTCCACCTGCTCGGGGTCGACGTGTTGCGGGGGGATGGCGCCCGCCTTTGCCTCGAACGCGAGGGCGACGCTTGGCGTGTCCTCCGTTGGGGCGCTGGAGGTGTCGATTTGCTCGACAGCCGTCGGAGCGCAGCCTCCCGCTCGGCTTTGGTTGCCCCGCCTCCTCCTCCGATGGCGAGGGAGAGGACGGAGCGAGCTCGAAAGTTGTCCTTCCCCCACGCGGGAAAGGCGTCGTCGATTCCGCCGCCGGCGGGCGGGCTGTCCGCCACCATTGTCGCTGTCGCGCGGCGGTGGAAGGAGTATCATGTCGTAGATGCTGTCGAGAGACATGAACTCGAGGCTCCCGAAACGGAGCACCGTCCCGGGTTGAAGAGGTCGTTGGAGGCTGCCCATCTGGAGCTTGACGGGAAGCTGCTCGTCAACACGCAGCAGGCCCCTACCTGGCGCGCCAACTGGCGGCGTTCCGAGACCGGGGGGTCCCCGAGCCGACGAGTGAGTGTGCCGCGTGCCCCAGCCCAGATGGGTCGAGCGCGTGGGCGAGCGCGAAAGGGGGGAGAGAGAGAGAGAGAGCGAGGTGGCCGGAGCCGGGTCGTGAGGGAGTCGGAGAATCCCCGCGGCCTTCGTGTTCGCCCCGCGCCCAGGTCGGGTGCGCTTGCAGTAGGGGGTTACAAGCGTCCGCGCGAGGTGAGGGGAGCGGGCGGCCCCGAGAGAGCGCCTGCCCCTGCCCTTCGTCCCCGCGAGGCCAACCTTCTCTAAGAAGGCCCTGGTCCTTCCTTTTATAGTCGTAAGGAGAGGATCCAGGTGTACAAAATGGGGGTGTAGCAAGGTGCTACGTGTCTAGCGAGGGAGAGCTAGCGCCCTAAGTACATGCCAAGGTGGCAGCCGGAGAGATCTTGGCACCCTGTTGGTGTGGCGTCGTGGCTGTTGGAGAAGCAGTGGAGCTTGACGGAGGGACAGCTGTTGGAACAGCTGTGCTCTTGCTGACGTCTCCCTGCTTTCGTAAGGGAGCTGAGAGCCGCCGTCGTCATGGTCTAGTGAGGCGCCATCATTGCCTATCTGGCGGAGCTGGCCAGATGGGACGCCGGTCTTGTTCTCTGCGACCCGAGTCGGCTCAGGGCAGGGTGATGATGACGCTTCTTGTTGACGTGGCGGTCTTGTGTCCTAGGTCGGGCGACGTGGAGGCCCCTCCGAAGTCGAGGTCGAGTCCGTCCTGCATGACAGAGGCCGAGCCCGAACTCCTGGGTCGGGCGAGGCGGAGGTCGTTCGGCAGGGGCCGAGGCGGAGTCCGAGCCCTGGGTCGGGCGAGGCGGAGGTCGCCGTCTTCCGGGGCCTTAGCCCGAGTCCGAGCCCTGGGTCGGGCGGAGCGGAGTTCGCCGTCTTCCGGGGCCTTAGCCCGAGTCCGAGCCCTGGGTCGGGCGGAGCGGAGTTCGCCGTCTTCCGGGGCCTTAGCCCGAGTCCGAGCCCTGGGTCGGGCGGAGCGGAGTTCGCCGTCTTCCGGGGCCTTAGCCCGAGTCCGAGCCCTGGGTCGGGCGGAGCGGAGTTCGCCGTCTTCCGGGGCCTTAGCCCGAGTCCGAGCCCTGGGTCGGGCGGAGCGGAGTTCACCGTCTTCCGGGGCCTTAGCCCGAGTCCGAGCCCTGGGTCGGGCGGAGCGGAGTTCGCCGTCTTCCGGGGCCTTAGCCCGAGTCCGAGCCCTGGGTCGGGCGGAGCGGAGTTCGCCGTCTTCTGGGGCCTTAGCCCGAGTCCGAGCCCTGGGTCGGGCGGAGCTTCCTCTGGCGCTTTGGCCAAGCCTGGCTACCCGTCAGTCTTACCTTTTGCGTTGAAGGCCCCAGGGATTTGGTCGGTTGGCGTGGTGATTTAGTCAGGGTTACTTCTTATCGAAGGCGGGGCCTCGGGCGAGCCGGTGATGCGTCTGCCGTGAAAGAGGAGACCTCAGGCGAGACGGAGTCATCTCAGGGTCGGCTGCCCTCGCCCGAGGCTAGGCTCGGGCGTGGCGTGATCAAGTCGCTCGTATGGACTGATCCCTGACTTAATCAAACCCATCAGGCCTCTGCAGCTTTATGCTGATGGGGGTTACCAGCTGAGAATTAGGCGTCTTGAGGGTACCCCTAATTATGGTCCCCGACACAAAGAAACACGGAAGTAAAGGAGGGAGAGCAACGCACACAAGACACAAAATCAGAGCACAAACACGCACACAAGTCACAACTTGAGCTCGCAACACAACTCAAAGAGTTCTCTACTCAAATGGAGCTCTAGTTGCTATCACAAAGAATCAAATGCGCGGAAATAGAGTCTTGGTGCTTAGAGTTGATCAAAGAATGCTTGGTGTACTCCTCCATGCACCTAGGGGTCCCTTTTATAGCCCCAAGGCAGCTAGGAGCTGTTGGAAGCAATCCAGGAAGGCAAATCTTGCCTTCTGTCGGGTGGCGCACCGGACAGTCCGGTGCACCACCGGACAAGCACTGTTCACAGTCTGGTGCATATTCCTTTCCTAAATTGGCGCAGCCGACCGTTGAAGATTTGGAGCCGTTGGCGCACCGGACAGTCCGGTGCCCCCATATGACCGTTGGCCCGGCCACGCGTCACGCGCGGATTGCGCGGCCGACCGTTGGCGCGCCCGACCGTTGGCTCACCGGACAGTCCGGTGAATTTTAGCCGTATGCCTGTTGACTATTTCCTGAGAGCAGGCTGTTCACCGGGACTGGTCCTGGCACACCGGACACTGTCCGGTGCACCACCGGATAGTCCGGTGCACCCAGACCGAGCAGCCTTTTGGCTGAACATAGCCAACTTTTCTCCAAAGCGGTTTCTCCTGTTTCTAGCACTTAGACACAATACATTAGTCTTCAAAACAATGTACTAAGTCTAGAAACATACCTTTAATCTTGATTTGCACTTCTTGAGTTTTTGGCACAAATATTACTCAAAGCATTTTTGTGTGGAGCACTTAATCACCAAAATCTTATAGAAATGGCCCAAGGGGCACATTTCCCTTTCAATTAGTTGATCTTCTTTTTTAGAATAGTTGCCAAGGATCTCGTTGCACGTAACTTCAATCGTGTCTAACCATTCTTGGCAAGGTTCTTTGAAGTGTTTCTTGAATTTATAATAATAGGGCAACCGAACAAGTTCCTTCTTTTTCTTTTCCCCTTTGAGCTCCGGCATGTCCCATTCTTTCAAAGTCGGGAATACTCTGAAAGCTAAGAACTATTGCACCAAATCCCTAGTGCCAATGTGCTCTGAAACAACTCGAAATTCACCCAAGGCAATTTGGCATGGTGATTCCGGCAACATGTTGCACTGGGGCCTAGTTTCTCCAAAGACTATCTCCAATGGGCTCTGAACCAGCTTCTCCTTCTTCTCGTCAACCTTAACATAAAACCACTCAGTCTTCTAGTCGGTGGGCCATTTGGTATGATAGCTAATAACTGGAGACTTTGCATCTTTGCGATAAGCAAAATTGTAGCAGCCGAAATTCTCATGCAGCCCATCTTCTCTAGCTTTTGTCTGATAATGAAGCTCATGTGCCCGGCAGAAACCTTCGGCAAGCGGTTCCGCCCCCTGGCTTCGGAGAGCCCAAATGTAAACGCTAAGCCTAACGATGGCGTTAGGAGTTAGCTGATGAAGATAAATCCCAAACTTCTCCAACACATCCACAATCATCTCATGCAAAGGAAATCTCAATCCTGCTTTAAAGAAGCTTTTAAAGACTACCACCTCATCCTTTTCTGGCTTCGGAGTAATTTCCTCTCCACCAAAACGAACTAGCTTCCTCTTGGCTTCACTGATGTAACCTAGCTTTATCAACTTAGGCATATCACCTTCGGTAATAGTAGACTTCCCAAACTCCAGGTGGCTAGGTTTAGATGGCATGACGTTGTACTCATCTTCAGTTTCACCTTCTTCAACATCAATCTGCTCAGCTTCAACAGCAGGGGTACCTTCAGAAGCTTCTTCCGGCACTGCCAGCCCTGACCGTTTCATTACTTCGGAAATCGGAGCGGTTTCAGCAGCTTCGGCTTCCTCTCCGTCACGTATAACCCTGGCCGTAGAACGTACCCTTGCCATTTGATGATGAATTCCTCACAATTTTTGATGAAATTACTGACTTTTTTAATTTTCCCGAAGCTCTTCCTCCTGTGATGAAGCAAAGTCAACAGCGGTGCTTCGGTTGACTGCGATGAACAAGCTTCGGTTATGGTCAAATTTTTGGCAGCAAAACAGGGCAATAGCAATGAATGCTGTAGTAACTTCACACCTACCCATCTGTTTATATAGTGCCGCAGGTGGGGAGGTGAATCGTCAAGTCTTCCACACCAGACGAACAGTCGCCCGCACTCACTGAGTGGTGGGCCACAGAACCCGAGAAGGTGAATCGCCAGGACGCGTTTACCCGCTGCATGGTGGGACCATCTCGTGCTCAAAATTTTGTGATCGTTTCTCGGCAACGAGCTCAGGGAAGGTGTTTTTCGGATCTTCGGCTCTCCGAAGCCTAGGAGACTTTTTCACGGATTAAGCTCGTTACGAAAAACGATCTAGCACCGCGAAGGGGCTACTGTTGGGGGTATGCTTCGTCGCCGAAGATCCTGTAAGAAGAAACACCTTCGGCAGATCCTCTCAAAAGTAGTGTCGAAGCTATCATCCATAAAGCTTCGGTATAGTGACATGTCTCAAGACGAAGGAGTGAACCGACTTAAAAATGAAATGACCAATCGACCCGCGATAGCTTGTATTATGATTGTAAGCATTTGTAAAGGGCATGAATGTAATTTCTCACAGGCTGTGCCCTGTGCCTATAAATAGATGAACAGTACCCCCGTACTGTTCACGGAATCTTGTAATCACTTGCACGTGACACTCGGATTATTGCCTTCCGCCGAGACGAAGGTATAAATGTGATTAAATGTTATGTTTTAATATTTAGGTCTATATGATGAAATATATGAATAAGTTTATGTGTTTTGATATATTATTCTTTCATGTTTCACATTTCATATATTTTATCTTCTGTTATTTCATAACCTCAATCACGAGGGTGTAACCTTCGTGGACTTCTGTTCATGACCTTCGTTCGAAGATCATTATACCCTTGAGGAAATAATGATTCAATGGACGAAGGGCATTAACACTTAACATTTTATGTTGTCTTGTTCTTAATTCAAAGCATTTGAGAGCAAGTCCCCAAAAGGGGATTCGAACGCACGACCTCTCAAGCAAATGCTAGTAGTAGCTACTGTTATACCACATATGTGTTTATGTCTACATTTATAACAGAAAACACATCTACTACATCTCTCCCCAAGCCCACCTGCTCCCTTGCACAATGCGTAGTAGTAGATAAGTATCACCGAGATTCTTGAATTATATTTTTGGATAGAGAGAGTAGTATTTAAAAAAGAGCCTTGCATGTAATTTCTTTTGTTTGAATAATATTTTCAACTTAAATTCCTTTTTTGCATGCGTGACATTTATTCTTCGTAATATTTTTTCCATGGATCTGACTTGTGAGTCATTTTTATAAACAAACGCCAAACATGAATCCATGTTTCTTACTTGAAAACCCCGAACAAACACCATTAGCAGGAGACACTCGCGCTGGGATCGCTCATCAACGACAAGAAGAAACTTGGTGACTGCCAGTTCGACCTCTAGAAACAGTCCTACATGGTCGTATGTGCCGCTATGTACGACAAGCTCCGGCGCAGCCGCCACTTGGACGTGGTGCAGAGCGGCTGCTCCGCGCTGTCCATCGTCAAGTAGGGGGACCTCATAGCCGTCGCCAACGTCGGTGACTCTCGGGTTGTTTTGGGCACCGCATTCGATGACGACGTCATCACGTCGTCCAGCTCATCGTCTACCTGAAGCCCAACCTGTCACGTAAGTCGCTACTGACCGGCCATGAATTCTTATGCGCTGGAACGATGGTCGTTGCTGATGTTGTGTGAGTGTCCTTGAACACGATATATGTAGAGGAGTAGCGCATCCGGTGGTGCAACGGCCAGAGGTACTACCTTGCTGATGAGCCTGGGGTGCACTTTGTTTTACACCCAGCCAAGAGTCATCAGTACTCGGTATGTCGCGCGCGTTCGAGGACTGTGGCGTCATCTTGGCGCCAGAGGTGACACAGAGGAGGACCGACAACAATGACCAGTTCGTCATCCTCGCCACCGTTAGGGTAGCTTTTGTGCCGGCTTACCTTTAATTATCTTCGCAAACACACACTTGCCTTTTTGTTTAAGCAAAAGCGTATGGTGGTACGTGTCTGATGACTAACGATGTACGAGGTATTTTCTTTCGGCATGTGTGGAACATGCTCTCCAATGATGAGACCATGCAAATCGTGATATATATCGAAGTCTGCATGATACTGATGTTTGCAATGTAGTGGTGAAACAGATAGATTAAAATAACAAAATTTATGTATGGCCAGAATCACAAATTGATTATGAAACATTTTCTCATAACGGTATAACACACATTTTGTATATAAATTATCGTAGTATACTGGTATTATATATTCCCGTTGCAACGCACGCACACTCAACTAGTAGTAAATAATCTCATAAAATACTCGTGGATATAAAAATTCGTTATATCCATGTCTTCAAGCTGTTCTACTGTCTTCTTTTGAGCGCTGCAGCAGTAAAAAATAAACTAGACTACACTGTATATATATATAACTGCAAACAGCTACAGTCGTGATCAGTCGAACAGCTTGTTTATCCACGGGTTTCGGTACCATTGCCTTCTCACATCTCTAGAGCCGGCTACCCTACGACTGACAGGTGGAGACATCTGGTTCGCACGCGGACGCGGCACGCCTCCGGGTCCCCTCTCGAAATTCGGTTCCGATTCGATTCCCACACCAGACCGAACCAAATACGCTCTCGTGCTCGTGCTCGTGCGCGCGCGTCGCCTCCCACCCCTTCGTCCGCCGTTGCCTTCCGCACTCTCCCTTCCGCCGTCGTGGGCGCGCGGCGACGGAGAGAGAGGCAGGTGAGGTCGGAAGCGGCGGCGGAGGCGGCCCCCCCCCCTCCGTCTACTCCTACTCACGCACACCACGGCGCCCGCGAGCTAGCGCCCTAGCGGAGCGGAGGTAAACGCAAACGCCTTCTCATGCCTCGCCGCGTTGTCTGATCCGACAGGGTGCTCCATGCAACGAGTATTATCCCGTAATTTCGTGCGCCTGCACGATGCAGGTCGAGGCGGGAGAAAGGCGGTTGGGGCTCCCCGGTGGGCAGGGGGGTCGGAGGCGGGGATGGGGCTCGACGGCACGGTCTCGGGGGTGGTGTCGAGGAAGGTGCTGCCGGCGTGTGGTGGGCTCTGCTGCCTCTGTCCTTCGCTGCGTCCCCGCTCCAGGCAGCCCGTCAAGCGCTACAAGAAGATCCTCGTCGACATCTTCCCCGCGGAGCAGGTTTCGCAAGTTCCCTTTCTTCCGCACGTCCGTTTATGTCAGTTATCAGTTCTATTGTTCTCCTTGCTCGCCATCAGCTGCATTTTCGTGGGATTTTACCCGTTACGAGCTGGCATTTTTATGAGCATTTACATTGACACTGGCGCATTACCCGTTATGAGATGAGCTGCCTAGAGCCCCAATTAACTATTTCTGTCTCCATCACTGGAATCCTTCAACTGTTCACTAGCTCTCCCCAATAAGGAGATGTCAACGGCATATATAATGGCCATCTTTCTGTTTGTTCACACAGCTCGGTTACTTTTAAACGGGCTGTGGTTTCCACGGATGGTTATGGACCATACTACATGTGGCAGCTGTTGGTTCTATCTGAAAACAGACTTAATTTCATCAACATTTGCCACAGGAAGACGGACCAAATGTGAGGAGGATTGGAAGGCTTTGCGAGTATGTTGCTAGAAATCCTCATCGCGTGCCAAAGGCGGGCTGTGCTTCTCACCTCAAGCGTCCTACAAATTGCATCTAATCCGTTACTTCCACTTCACTTGTTTTTCTCATGCGTATTGGTGTCTGTGCAGATCACAGCTTACTTGGAGAGGAGGTGTTACAGGGAGTTGAGAAATGAGCAGTATGACATTGTGAAAGTTGTTGTGCTAATATACCGCAGGCTATTGGTCTCTTGTAATGAACAAATGTGAGTTTTTTTTTTGTTTTTTCACATTCATTTTACAATACATAACATCCATCTCATGTCTGGGCCAAGAGCCATAGTTAGTTGCTGTTTCCATTTGGTTCTTCTTTCTCGTTGTTGATACCGGCAAGACCCAGCCAGATGATGATGTCTGCTGGTTAGTAGTGAAAGGACTCTTAGTACCCGCAAAAAAGGGCGCTGGTGAAAAATCATGTGATTTAGTTTCTTGCTCTCCCTTAGCAGCAGGAAAGGAGTCTATCTATCTGCCTAGCTTTGGTAGATTCCCCGCAACGCAACCTCTTGATTGATGTATGGATTATGTATGTAACTTCTATATTTGCATGCTGTAAGTTCATTTCAAACTGTTGTAAATCTGAAAGTGAATTTTCTCAGTGCAGGCCGTTACTGGCAAATAGCTTATTAAGCATCATACAAACACTTTTGGATCAATCAAGGCAGGATGACATGTGCATCATTGGCTGTGAAACCTTGTTTGATTTCACAGTCACTCAGGTATTCAATTTGTGCAGTGAACAGTGGATACATTTCTATACTCAGGATGCTATTTCAGTCTCAATCAGTCACTGAATTATGTGTTGATTCCAGGTGGATGGTACATATCAGTTCAATTTGGAAGAGTTTATTCCAAGACTCTGCAAACTTTCTCAAATAGTAAGGGACAAAGAGAAGGCTAATGCACTCCGTGCAGCAGCTCTGCAATCACTCTCTGCTATGGTAAATCTCCTTCACAGTATGATGAACAAGTTATCATTGTATCTATTAACTATGCTACCATGTTCTCTGTTTCAGCTCAGATAAAAAAACAGAAAGAAGTTGTTAGTGGGCCTACGATTTGACAAAGTTTCTTGTAGTGTTAAAACATAGCCCAACCAAACGTATTGTATGATTCTCATCACAATTGGATGCCCTTCTTAAAGCACTATTTATAGTCGTTGTTTGGTGTTCAAGTAATCAAGTATAAGTGGTTTACCCACCTCTTTCCAATGACTTAAGCTTTTGGGTTCATGTGGTTGGTACACGAAACGTAACATGGTATCAAACCAAAAATCTTGAGTTTGAGTCCTGGCAGAGGCGTTATTTAAGTCATGCACTCCTTTATTTCCACGTTTGCGCCTTGTCTGCGGCTGCATGTGAGTGAGAGTGTTGAGGTATAACTGGATTGTCCACCTCTTCCCAATGGCTTAAGCTTTTGGGTTCATCTGGTTGGTATTTACCTGTGGTTCCATTCTGCTAAAACTGGCTAAGAATCCCAATAAGAAATTCTAGCACTTTACAGCCTTGATTTTTTATGCTGCATTTTTGTTTGTCTTGCATTCTTACTACAATAATGGGGACATGTTGAGTAATTTTGTGTCTTTCCAAAGATTGCTCCATTTTTGGTTTTCTTTTGTATTTTACTATTTTTATTACAATACATATAGTTATTAACCCAAAAGCAATGCAAAGTACAAGCCAAAATATGCTCCAGCGTTGACATACTGTTCATTTTGTATGCTGAACAGATCTGGTTTATGGGTGAGCTCTCTCATATTTCCTCAGAGTTTGATAGCGTAAGTATCTTGCAGTGGTTCTTGTAGTTTCTCTGTTTTACTTATCTGTGTCCTTGAAACTTCAGACCGTCATTATTTTCCTTGTGTTAGATGTTTGGTCATGTATGACGACTAGAATATCATGCTGTACATTCTAGGAATGCTGCTTAGTTACGCAGATCTGCTCATGTTTTCAAGCTGTAATACAATTCCTACACCTGTAATAATACTTTTGGTTCTATATGTTTGCTGAGTGCTATACTTGTTTGCTATGAGCAGATGTTTTTTTTGCGTTAATATATCGTGCTCTTAAACTTTTTTTTCACTACAATTGTCAGGTTGTCCAAGTAGTATTGGAAAGCTATGAGCCTCGAAAGGTGCAAAGTGACAATAGTGCCACTGAAAATCCAGGTTGTCAGTTGGTTGAAGAGGTCCTTAAACCCGAGGGTCATGCCTCTCCATCGGCATTTATATTTTCTGTGATACCTTCTTGGGACAGCATAGTTAGTGACTATGGAGGAATTCAACTGCTTATGTAATAACATTCTTTGAACTTAAGTTTGTTATTTCCTCTTGTTTTTTTAGTTCTTAACTGAATCCTGTCTTGTAGGGATGATGCCATGGATCCTTATTTTTGGTCAAGAGTCTGTGTGCATAACATGGCCAAGCTGTCCAGGGAAGCAACTACATTCCGCCGTGTTATGGAGTCCCTATTTTGCCACTTCGATAATACTAATTCATGGACATCCAAAAATGGTCTTGCACTTTGTGTTCTATTGGACATGCAAATGTTCATGGAAAAGTCAGGTGCTCTATTCACATTAACTCAAAGTAAACCTTTATCAACATGACCACTTTATTTATTAGCTACAAGTCTACAACTGGATTTTGCAGGGACAAACATTAATTTGATGATATCAGTACTAGTTAAGCATCTCGAACACAAGGCCATACTGAAACAACCTGAGATGCAACTCAGCATTGTCGAAGTGATAACTGCTCTTGCAGAACAATCAAGAGCTCAGGCTTCAGCAGCAACCATAGTTGCTATAAGTGACCTTGTGAGGCATATGAAAAAGACACTGCATTTAGCTCTTGGCAGCAACGATTTGGAGGTGGTAAAGTGGAATGACAAACTCCGCATGGCTTTTGATGAATGCATAGTCCAGCTGTCAAAGAAGGTCAATTTCTCTCCAATTAAAGCTTAGCAGTGATTTGTACTTGCTGGTCTTTGCCTTTACTTCCCTTGCTAATTTGATGCCATTATAATGCTTCTTTTCTCGAAAACGCAAGAGAGATGTGTGTCATTGTATTAAGAAGAAATATAGAAAGGTCCTAGTGGACCAGTACACATCCAAAAGAGGCCTCCTTACGGCTTCCACCAACAAGCGTACAAGAATTCATCCATGACTAACTACAAAAACAAAGAAACGACCAAACAAAGCGCAAAACAAACCAGCCAAAATCTAGAGATCATGCACGCCAGGGATAGGGCTAGTTAACAAGGATAACTTCCTTGCTCTGGCCATTACCCACAAATCTTCTTCCTGGTCTGCAGATCAATGTTTTCAAGTCGGACGATTTGCTAGTCGTTCTTGTGCCTGATCACATAAGGGGCATCTTTCAGGGTGGCACATGCCCCTTTTTTGCAGCCTATCAGCCGTCCAAACTTTCCTTTGAGCCACCAGCCACAAAAAGAACTTGGTCTTTGGGGGAGGGGGGGGCAAGTTTTACATATCCGGTGTAAAGGTTCAAACTTTGTCGACACAATGAAATACCTTCATAAGCTTCTTTTACAGAATATTTCCCGTTGGCCGCAAGGCGGAAAAAAAATGCAAATCCTCTACTCCTGGCCGTGGCTGAACTGAGGCAACCAAGTCCTACAAAGTTAAATACTCAGAAATAACTCCAACAGTGAGACCTCCTTGTATGTTAGAAATCCAGCTCTGGTTTGTGAGAGCCTCCAAAACTGTCCTCTTGTGCACCTTCTGTTTAGGGATAGTCTCATATAGGCGGGGTGCTAGGTCCCTAATTCTGTGTCCCATCAGCCATCTATCCGACCAAAATAGAGTGTGGGCTCCATTACCAATTTCAGTTTGCATAGCCACCGTAAAGAATTATCTTACAACCAGGTACCTGAATAATTAAGGAAGCCCTTGGTCGATCCAGTTCTGTTTTTGCTAGCCAAAGCCAGCACATTCTGAGTGCCCAAGCAATATCCCTAAGGCTGGAAATGCCAAGTCTGCCTATCTCAAGAGGCCGACAAACCTTTCCCCAAGCCACATGACAATGTCCTCTTTTCGCCTTCTTGCGACCTCACCAAAGATAACCCCAGCGGATCTTATCAATAGCTTTAAGTGCCCAAACTGGTAAGTCCACTGCCATGGCTAAATAAATGACCATCCCAGTGAGGACAGCCTGGACATGGACTTTCCTTCCTGCTTTAGTCAACAGATCAACCTTCCACCCTTGTAACTGATTAGCAATTTTGTCAATGCTTGGTTGCACTTGAGCCTTAGTAAGTTTTTCAAGTGTCAATGGCAAACCCAGATAGCGGCATGGAAACTCAGCCACCTCACAAGGCATCATGTTCTGCAGCAGGTCCAAATCTTGAACTCCACATCCTATTGGAAAGACACTGCTTTTCTGGACATTAGTATGTAATCCGGATGCATGCCCAAAAAGGTCAAGAATATCCATTATAACATTGATGTCCATGGCTGCCGGCCGAAGGAAAATGACCACATCATCGGCGTAGAGAGATTTGGTGCTGCGCTACTCTTGAGGCGATGGGTTGTAATAGACCTTCTTGCTCAGCCTTGGTAATTAAAAATCCCAGCACATCCATAACCAGAATGAATAGCATTAGAGACAGTGGATCTCCTTGTAGAAGTCCACGGCGATGTAGAATCTGTTTTCCAGGTGACCCATTGAGCAATACTTGAGTTGAGGAGGTCAGAAGCAGCCCGCTGATCGCGTCCATCCAGATTTCGCCAAAACCCAAATGTTGCAGCACTTCGAGAAGGAAAGGCCATGAGACTGAATCAAAGGCCTTTGAAATATCAAGTTTGAGGAGCAATCTGGGCTGTTTTTGTTGATTAAGCAAACGGGCTGTTTGTTGTACCAGCATGTAATTATCCTGAATAAAACAACTTTTAATGAAGCCACTTTGATTTGGAGAAACCATGTCGTGTAACCTGCTAGCTAAACAGTTAGCAAGAATTTTGGTGATCAGTTTTGCAAAACTGTGTACAAGACTAATGGGTCTAAAATCCTTCACTTGATCAGCCAACCTTTTTCGGGAATAAGGTGATAAAAGCAGTGTTGAGCACATGGAAATTCATACGTTTTCTGCTTTCCACTGCTGCCATTATGTCTTGGATTGCGTAATATTATGATTATATAGTTCATATGAGCTCACAACTTAGTTGGTGTTGTTGATCAGGTAGGTGATGCTGGACCAGTTCTTGACATGATGTCTGTGATGCTAGAGAACATATCACGCACTCCTCTTATTGCTATAGCAACTACTTCTGCTGTTTATCGCACAGCTCAAATAATTGCTTCAATACCAAATTTGTCATATAAGAACAAGGTATGTTGTTGGAGCACAAACTTTGAATTCATTTTATCAGTAATTATTAGTGATTTTTCAACAGTTTATCCTATGTTATACTTGTCAGGTATTTCCAGAAGCACTTTTTCATCAATTGCTGTTAGCGATGGTTCACCCTGATCATGAAACACGTGTTGGTGCACACCGCATATTTTCTGTTGTCCTTGTCCCATCTTCTGTTTCTCCTTTTCCCAATTTGAAATCCCTAGATCAGTGTAGAAAGCATGATGTCCAGAGGACACTCTCGAGGGTTGTATCTGTCTTCTCATCTTCAGCTGCTTTATTTGATAAGCTGAGAAGGGACAGAAACTCCTTTAGAGAATATTTACATGAAGGAAGCATGAACAGAATTCTGCATGGTATTGATGATGAAATTGCTACCCCTAATGACTTGCCAGGCTCGCAAAGCTTGAGACAAAGCCTCAGACTTTCTTCAGTGTCTCACAAACATTCTTATACTTCTTTAAAGGAAGGTCAAAGTCCCTTGACAGAGTCAATCAACGAAATGGTATGTTCTACCATGAACAACTTGTTTGTTCCCCTCCATAGAAAAAAATCCAACATGCTGAACCTTGTGCTCAGAAATTTACAGGCTAGTATAGTAACAATTGGACAAAGTATTTGTACTATTCACATCCTTTTATCTAACTTTTGTATACCTCAGGAAACAATTGTGTTAAGACTAAGCAGCCAGCAGGCCACTCTTCTGCTCTCATCTATTTGGCGTCAAGCACTTTCTCCAAAAAATGCTCCTCAAAACTATGAAGCTATTGCTCATACATATAGTTTGCTTCTATTGTTTTTGGGATCAAAGGTACTTAATTTTATGAGCTGCCATTTGTTTTGTGTCTATTGTTATCTGAGTTGCAGAGAATTGCTATTTTTCCTGCAATTTGTTTGATTTGATTATTTATCATGATATTGTATATCACTACGCATGATCTTTCTCGTAAGGCTTATGGCTTATTGTTTTCTCTTCATTTTGTAGTCATAGTCACCACATATTTTAATCCTCAGGTTCTTAGGGTGTGGGTAGTTTTTTTGGTCATGTTAGTGCCCCGCGGGGAGTCTTGCGTTTTGTATTCCCTTGTGGGCTGTTTGACCTCAAGGCTTTGTACCCCTATTTTCTTAATGAAATGACACGCAGCTCTCCTGTGTGGTTCAGAAAAAAATGATGCCCTTTTGGAATGGATATCACTGAGAACATTATTTCTCTTTTTTTTTCTTCCTTTTTGCTCTTCCAGACACCAATTTTTGAGGTTCTTGCTCCCAGCTTTCAGATTGCATTTTCTTTAATGAGCCATTCACTTGGAGGAACAGGTGAGCAATTTACCATTTGCCTAGAGTTAATCAAAACACATGTTAGTTTGGTTTCTGATAATTACCTAACCATTTGTTTAGATTCATTGCCACCATCTTGCCGCCGGTCCTTATTTACTCTGGCTACATCTATGATTGTTTTTGCCTCAAGAGCTTTCAATGTGGCACCTCTTCTCCCAATTTGTAAATTAATGCTCAATGATGGAACGGTGCGTCCAATCGTATTCCTCTCCATCATCTCTTTTTTTGTTTTGAGGAAATAGGAGGGCCCTCTACTGGTTAATATATATTAATAATAGATGAAAAAGATGTGTGCAAGCAACAGAATTCAAGAAACAAAAAAGGACAAAAAGAAAACAAGAAATATCATAATTGGTGCTCTAGCCAGTCTTCTATAAGAAGGAAATACTTCAATCAAGCCTCCTTGAACATTTTGTTTTTTGTTGGGGATGGAGGAGGTAAACATCGCACACTCAATGACAGGTGCAGTAAATGCCAGCTGCGACTGATTAGATATCACATGAAAGTAGGCCTTTTGTGCTTCGACTCTAGTCTATCCTAATTAGCTTGAGATTAAAAAGGCTTTATTGTTGTTGCAAAGCATACAATTCGCATGTTTACATTGTACATTAATAGCGCATTATCATTGTTCATGTCATTTGTGTTGCTTCCATATGTTTTTTTATAATCAATGAAGGTCCTAAGCTTTATGTGCCACAATTAATTGTAGATGGATCCATTCCTTCATCTGGTACATGAGAACAAACTTCAGGCTGTGAAGGACTATACGGAAGATCCATCAACATCCTATGGCTCACCCGAGGACAATCAGAATGCCTTGAAATCTCTTTCAGCGGTAGAACTAACAAATAGTTGCTCCCGAGAATCCATGATTTTAACCATTATGAACTCCATAAGAGATTTACCAGACGTAATTTTCGATCCATTCTTCGTAAGCACTCCTTATATTTGCCTGAACTGAATACCATGGAATGTGTGGATCAACGTTCCCCATAACTTTTGCAGTTGGAGTTAGAGAATATAAGGAGTCAACTGCTGTGTGATTTCTCCCCTGATGACGTGTGCCCGAGTAGCGCTCACTTTCTTGAATCACCTGGCAAGATTGCACCGCCATGTTCTGATGATGACACCGACTATGACTATCAAGAGGTATATGTATATCTATAGGTGGTAATGGATTATGATCCAGATGTCTCTTTATAATTAGTTTGAACCCTTAATTAATTTTAGTTCAAAATTGAATAGGAATAGTGCTCGATCCTATTCCGACCCGTTCCTTAATTTTTATAGTGTAAATTTTAGAAGCCCATTACCATCCGTATGCATATCACCTATATATCTGCCTCACTTTCTTCTCCATCCTAAAGGTACACGGAAATTTTGAGCAGGCTGAACTTATCGGTCTGAGAAATGACAACAATACTTTTTTGGAAGCCTCTGCAACTACACTGGCGGCTATAGCTATTCCTGCGCCCACAACAAATCTTCTCAGTATCGATGAACTTCTAGAAACAGTATGTCCTTTTTTTTTCTCAGTTCATTGTTCCAGCCTTCTCTCTTTGTTTGTTTATACCGCCATCTGTGTGCACATTACAGGTCGTGAATGATGCGTCATCTCAGACCGGAGGGCAATGTTTGGTGTCAATGGCCGGAGACATCCCATTCCAGGAGATGACTAGCCACTGTGAGGCCCTTTCGATGGGAAAGCACCACAAGATGTCCCTGCTCATGAGCTTCAAGCAAAACAAGCAAGCGGCCATGGTCGTCGTGCCTGACAATCAGGTTAGCCACGCTGAAGCAGCACATACCTCCGACAAGCAGGTGCGTGGACCAGCTTAGTTTCGAGCTCGTAATCTGCGTTTCCACAAACGCTTAACTGCAAATCGGGGCGGAAATATCTGGGTGATGATATGGGTTGGGGAATTTCAGATGGGTGAGATGATGAGGCTGACTGTTGCCGGTTTGTTTTCAGAGCACAAACCCGTTCCTCCTGCAGAGCATCAGTGCCGGCGAGGCACAGGTTGCTGGCGACGTCCAGCAGCCGTTCATGAGGCTGCCACCGTCGAGCCCCTACGACAACTTCCTCAAGGCTGCTGGCTGCTGATTTCCACATGCAGAAACCCTGCCGTGTAACCAACCAAATGTATCGTGTGTGTGTGTACAGTGGCCGTCTGCCTCAATCTTATTACAAACTAAACAAGGGTTTTGTAATACCCATTTTGTAAGAAAATCGAAAAGGAGAAAAGTATATCCCTTTGTATACATGAGTGTGTCATCTCTATCTATCATTTCATGTGAACATCACAATTAAACAAATAAACATAAGACAAAAGACACCAACAAATAATACATGCGTTATGCTGGATTTTATTTTATGTGCACTTTTGTGACAATATAACAATAATGTAAAAATGCATTAAAGTCCGAAGTGGAATTTAAAATCTAAAAGGGAATTCTAGAATTTAAGAAAGAGAGCACTAGTTATCATAAGTATTAAAAATAGATAAATTTATCCATACCATGTATAAGATGAATGATTAATGAGAAAACAAATCTATCAGAAAGTTTGAACTTTAATGACATTTAAACTTTATGAATTTGAAAATCTAAAAGGAAAGGAGAGAGGAAAATAAAAAGAAAAAGGGAAAAAGAAAATTTAAAAAGAAAGAAAAAAAAACAACGCACGGGCTCATTTCTTCTGGCGCGGCTCACCAACTCCTCACGCCGCGGCGGCCCTATTGACCACATGCGCGCGCGCCAGCTCCATGGTTGGCTGACCTCGCGGGCCCGCTGCCCAGTCTCTCCATTGGCACTTACGCGCGGGCCCGAGGGAATCAACTGCGCCATCTCCCTCCTCCGAAACGGTCGCACGGACCTGTCGCGGCGGCGTCAACCACCACGCGCGAACCAAGGAAGCATGGACCGAGCTCAGGTCTGGCGCATAAAAGGACTCTTCGGGATATTTTCCACCCATCTCTCCACTTCTCGCAGCTCCGCCGTGGTGCAAGCCGGTCAATTGAAAGTGAGTGCGGGGAAATTGGGGAGCGCCACCGTGGGGAAATCGCCGCCGTCGTTCGCCGTCGGGTTTGGGGTGCGATTTAGGGGGGGAAAGCATTCCTGTCACGCGTCTGGACTCGTTGGGGGCGGTAGCAGGAAAGAAGGGCGTTTCCGACGACCGCAATTCCTCGTCGTTGTCGTGTCTCCGCCGTACGTCGAGGACAGGGCTGCCCGCTGCCTTCGTGCTGGTACGAACCTCACCCGATCACTTGCAATTACTTCCTTGTTGTGTAGATCCCACCCGATTGGAGTTTGGACGCGTAGTATCGAGGTTTGGTTGTGCACGGCAATGGCGCCGCCGTGGGTTCTAGGGTCATCTTCACCGTCGGTGTTAGGAGGTGAGGAAGAAAGACTCAGACCGTTAGATCCGTAGCAGGCGGTCAGATTTGACTCCGGTCCCGATAGCACCTCGGCCATGGATTCGGAGTTCAGCGGCTAGGATTAAAACGTGTCATACCCCTTCGTTCAAATGAACCATAATCGTTGATCTGGTCACGGCTGGCTAGGATTAGATTTACTTAACGCTTCAACGCGATGGAATCCTGGTCGTTCGCCTTTGATCGAATGGTCCAGATTAGTGCATACCCTTTCGGCCGGCCTATTTAACAAAAGAGCCCCTCACTTTTTAGCGAAATAACCCACCGTCCTATGCGTTGTTCCCTGAGCCTTAGGAATTTTACCCTAGGGCCCCTGCACTCTCTGGAAATAGTGCGCCCAGTCCAGAGCTGTTTAAAATTGAGTAAATAAATTGGAAAATGGATTTTGAATATAGAAAATAATTACTAGAACTTATAAAATTCATATGACCTCCAAATCACCCCATTCCAGTTTCTAAAATTTTGTAATATTATTCTCTTTCACTTAGAGTATCTGTTTTGACATGAAAACAATAAGAAAATTTATTACTCACTTAATCTTATTTTAAATACATAAAACCTTTGGAAATTCATATCTTAAAATATATAACTCCAAAAATTATGATTCCTGTTCCTAGGATTTTATTTTAATGTGTAGATTATTACTGTGTATTTTGTCTATATGTTTGGTGTGATGTTAATTTTCTCTGTATATTGTGCTTGTTTGTATTGTGGCGAGTAGAAGAGCCCGTTACTGAGGATCCTGGTGAGCAGCAGATAGAAGTAGCTGAGCAGGAGCTCATTGAAGGCAAGTTGTGCCCTTGACCACTTTTTACCAATTAATGTTTTTCTATATCATTTATTCTTGCATAGGTTAATTTTGTTGGGACCCGATAGGCCACCCTAGATTGTTTATCTCATTACCTTGTTTTCCCCCTGAATCACTTGGGTAGTTTGCTATTGCTTTACATGGTTTTGGGATAATCATTTATTATATCTATGTTTCAATTCTTTTGTTATTCTATTTCTGTTCATGTCAAGATCATTAATGTTAATTGGAACATAGAGCTTAACTTGAGAAACACGTGCCACCACAAGGGTTTAATGGGACGCCCTTGGCTGACTAATTAGGAAAGCTAGTGGAAGACTACCTTACCCGAAAGGGGCAAGGACAGTAGGGGAGTTGCATGCAAGGAGGTTCTCGGGTTGATTTAGCTGCGATGGCGGTCAGACGGGAGATTCTTGCAAGTGCTCTTCCCATAAACTATAGCGGGTTTTCGGAAGCTAGTGGAACTTTGTAAAGGCCTCGTAGTGTTGCCCTGCCTCGCTTCCTAGGTAGAGGTGTATGAGAGTCGCGATCCCGTGGCAGATGGGTAACATGACTTGTGGGTAAAGGGTACAACCTCTACAGAGTGTAAAACTGGTATACTAGCCGAGCTCACGGTCATGAGCAGCTCAGGACTCTCTGATGATTAAATTATGGAACTTAAATTCAATTTTTTCATATGCATCGCATGGGTTTATTATTAATTTTGTTCTATTACTTTATTTAAGGTTTGATATTTACTTGCACTTAGTAACTGCTAATAAAATTTTGACCAACTACTTAAAAGCAATGCTCAGCTTTAACCCCTGTCATTGATTGGCCTTACACCTCACATGAACTCCCAGCTTTGTGAGTTCATGTCCACTGGTTCCCCACAACTTGTTGAGCTATGATCATGTGTGAGCTCACCCTTGCTGTCTCACACCCCCACAGGAGAAGAACAGGTGGTTCAGAAGGAGCCACAAGGCGAGGAGTTTGATCTGATCTAGGTGGCGTTTCTCAGTTAACATTGGCGCCAAGGACGATCCTTAGTTTGTTTTATATTTATCTTTTATTTTGTAATAAGACTTCCGCTATGTAATAATACTCTGATGTTATTGTGACATTTATCTCTATACACTCTGTTATTATATATGTTATCTTCTTGGCGCATGAATGAGATGCACCTGGCTTTGTTCCTTAAAGCCGGGTGTGACAGAAGTGGTATCAGAGGAAATATTGACTGTAGGACGAAATCTAGATAGAAATGGACAAAACCCTTTCTGTCGGCGTTTCGGACCCGCGAGGACCGTCACCCGACCAGTGAATTTGTCGCTGCGTGTCCCTGCCCAGATGGGTTGATGCAAGATGGAACACAAGAGGGAAATGAGGCTTATGTTATCTTGCACCGGGGTGCTCGTAGTAGGGGTTACAAGCGTTGCGAGAGAGCGAGAGCGAGAGAGAGAGAAAGAGAGGGTTCGGCCTTGAGGTGAGCTGTCTGAGTCTGCCTCTACCGCGTCTCTCCTACTCTGCCTGCCTCTGCTCGCCTGCCTTCGCCTGTTCGTACATTCCGTCTCGCCCCCCTCCTCCTGGAAGGCCCTGGACATCCCCTTTTATAGATACAAGGAGATGCCCAGCTGTACAATGGGGGTGTAGCTATGAGCTAATGTGGCTGGCGGAGAATTGCCTTAAGCCCTGTACATGTACTAACGTGGCCGTCGGAGAAGTGCCTTGAGTCCTGTAGAAGCATAGCTGGCGGTGCGGCATGGACCCTGCTGATGTTTCCTTGCTTTCGTAGGGGGTTGAGAGCAACCGACGTCATGGGCGCACGCGGGGAACCATCATTACCTGTTACCGGAGTAACCCAGATGGGACACCGGTCTTGTTCCTTCATAGCCTGAGGCAGCTAGCTAGGGGTAGGGTAATGATGTATCCCCTGTAGCGTAGTCGGTCCGAGGCCGAGGTCGGGCGAGGTAGCGACTCCTCCGAGGCCGAGACTAAGGTCGGGCGAGGCGGAGACCTCTCGAGGCCGAGATCGAGGCCTGGGGTCGGGCGAGGCAGAGACCTCCTCCCGAGGCCGAGGCTGAGATCGAGACCTAGGGTCGAGCGAGGCGGAGCTCCTTGTTGCGCCCAAGGCTGACCTCGAGAGAGGCCGTGACTGTTGTTAGTCTTTCCCTGGCGGTTGGCATAGTAGCCGAAGCAGGGTGAATAGCGTTGTCCTCCTGTCAGAACGGTCAGTAAAGGGGCAAAGTGACTGCGGTCACTTCGACCTTGCCGACTGAGGCACGCGTGTCAGGACAAGGTGTCAGGCGATCCCCGCATTAAATGCGCATGCGATATGGTCGGTTGGTAAGGCGATTCGGTCGAGGTCGCTGCACGACAAAGTTCGCCCGAGCTTAACCTTGGGTGAGATGGGGGTGCGTCTGTTGACAGAGGGGACCCTTGGGCGAGGCGTGAATTTGTCCGGGACTACTGTCCTTGCCCGAGGCTGGGCTCGGATGAGGTCGCGTCCCTTGGTAGACGAGGCCTTGACTTGAACCGCGCTTCATCAGCCGTGTATGGTTTGTTCTGAAGATGTTCTTTGGCCAGGTTAAGGAGCATTGGGGGTACCTCTAATTACGGTACCCGACAGTAGCCTCCGAGCCTCGAAGGGAGTGTAGGTACTCGCTTGGAGGTTCTGCCGGATTGCTGGCAAGGGGACCAGCCTTTTTCGGTTATGTTTTGTTCCGGTGGGTGCACGCGAGTGCACCCGCCAGGTGTAGCCCCCGAGGCCTCGGAGGAGTGGTTTGACTCCTCTGAGGTCTTAATCCTTTTTGTGATGCCTCGGTCAGCCTTGTTGTTCCCTCATGCGGCCTGGCCGCAGCCCGGGTGCACGGTTAGGCTCCGAGTTTTTAAGCTGGTTTGTTGACGTGGTCAACAGTTTGGCCGTAGCCTGGCGCGAGAGCAGCCCCCGAGCCTCTACACGGAGCGAGAGGACGATCAAGGACCGTCTCGACTTTTATCGTACGCCCCTTCGTCGCCTCTCCGCGAGGAGGAAGGGGGGAAAGCGCCATGTTACCCTCGGAGGGCACCGAACATGGTGTTTCCAGTGAGTTGCTAGCGGGTGATCCGAGTGGACGCCCGAGCCCCGTTCGATAAGGGTCGACTAGTGGCCCAGAGGCGCGCTCCAAAAGTACCTGCAAGTGATTTGCTGGACCCGGATCCATTCGATAGGGTCCGAGGGCTCGGTGCCTCCCTCCGGTGGGATTCCATTACAAATCATTCCCACTGGTCTCGAAAATGTCCTAGGGTACCTCGGGAGCGTAGCCCAAGCCTCGGTCATGTAACGGACGTACCCAGGGTCATCCCTGACTCTACGTGCTCTGGGGCCACTGTCAAACCCTTTCGAGGGGCCAGCCTTCGAACCCCTGATCAGTAAAGGGCTCAGAGCCCGAGTGCTCTGGGGCGGTTGCCAAACACCGGAGGGCGCAACCTTCGAACCCCTGATCAGTAGGAGGGCTCGGGGCCTGTTCCCTTCGCTGAGAAGGATCCTTTTCGGAATATCCCCTTTCCCGGTCTCTGTGGCAAGAGAGAGAGAGAGAGGAAAAGGAAAAGTATATGAATTTAAATAATGTGGCGCACCTTTTTTTGACGCGGTCATCATGACGGAGACGAAACGGCGCCCGCTTCGCCTGCCGGAGGTGTCGCTTGCCCTGCCAAGGAGTTAATGCGACGGGTCGGGCGATTCGCGGGGCATCTGTTACGCGTGCGTGAGTCGTTCGAGGAACGGAACACGGGTGCGTCGTCTTTTGTGCTGTGGGAGAGGGCTCTCCTGCCGTTTCGGGAGAGGATGCGAACCTGTAGGTGATTGGACCGCTGCTTCCGCACGCCTGTTGCTGCAATTACTACCGGCCCGCCTCTGATCATATCGACCATCGTGCCTATCTCCGCGGCTGAGTGACCCGTGATCGTCGCACTTAATGGGCACTGTTGGGTCACGCGCAGGGCTGCCTTGAGTCGCTGCGCTAGTTCTGCAGTCGAGAAGACGCAGCATTGGCGCAGGTGGCGGTACGGTTTCCTTGCACGTAGTGACCGGCGCGCCAGTTACATGACATGTGGGATCGGGCCTCCATGCTGGACCGCCGGATGCGACGAAGCTGAAAGGGTGCACAACCGTAGTGCGGTTGCATGCTTCTTGCACGGCAGTCTGCCCTTTCGACCGCTGGTTTCGGCGAGGATGAGGGAATGCTTATAACCGCGGGGCGGTTACGTGCTTCGCATGCAGCGGTTTGCCTTCTTCGCGTTTCGGGTCAGCTCGCATGACGTGTGGGACCCAGCCCCCGTGTCGTGGGGTGGGAACCCTGGAGCACGTCGGTGGAGACTTTGCCCGTGGCACTTGGGGGTGCGAGTGAGGAGATCTGCCTTTAAAAAGGGACCGACCCCCCGGGCGGTAGCCATGCTTTCACACTCCTCGCATTCATCGCGTCTTTCCACCTTCCGAGCCCCCAAATGGGGTGCACCTGTGTTGCCTTCTCCTTGCTGCTGTTGGAGGAGCACGACCTCATGGGGGTTGGCGCTCGTTAGTCATTGCTCGGCTTCGAGGATTTTCATCACGCAGCCCGGCTGCATTCCCCCACCAATGGTCATCCAGAAGGATGACCACCAGCTTCGTGGCGGGGAAGGGCGAGCCGGGCCGTGGCCTCCCCCCTACCCTCAGCTTCAAGGATGTTCATCATCCGTGCTGGGGAGGAGGGTGCACCGAGTCGGGGCCTGCCTCCGCGTGGGCAGCGGCCCGCTCCTTCCCTCAGTGATCGGGGGAGAAGGGCGTTCGCCACCCGTGGCGCTGTCAGCTGCCGCGTGTCCGGCTCCCCGGCCTGAGCGGCTCCGGTGCTGCTTCCGGTGCCGCCTCCTACCGCTGGGGCGGAGCATGGCTGCCCATCCGCTGCACGGGTGTCGGTTGCGTCGTGCGCGGGCCGGCTACGCCCAGGTCCTCCCTGTGCCGTCGACTGCGCCGGGGGGTCGCACAACACGTCGTACGCCACGAGGGCGGTACTCGTGTTCTGGGACAACCTCGGCGAGGACGAGAGTGAGGACCTGCCGGTGCGCATTGGGGTGGCCGCCATTTGCCGTTGCGGTGTTGGTGGGCAGGTGGCCGCTGTCGTCAGTGCTGAGGTGGTCATCGCCATAGGTGAGGCCTCCTCTGCCGAAGCGGTTGCCTCCGCCGACGAGACCGTCAGTGCCACCTGCGCTCCGGACCTTCGACTCTTTGGCTTTAATGGCTTGTCCTCGCCCCTCGTACGGGGGACGGGGACGAGGGCCTTTTCACAGTAGTGTTTTCCCTGAGGCAATCACTGCTGCTGTCTTGCCGCCCGAGGCGGAGGTTGTTGTCGCGCTGCTGGTGCAGTGGTCGCCGGCGAGCCACTTGGAGCTCATTGTCTTGTAGCCCCTCCGGTGTGGAGGTAGTTCATTCCTGCGGGAATGGAACTGGGTCCCGTTTGTAAGGGAATGTAAGAGCAAAAATGTAATTGCTCCAAGTACTAAGATATATGTTGTAGGTCGGGGGAGCCACCAAGGGTGCTGCCGACACCTACGTAGCATAGTTATCTCAAGTATGCGTGTTTGTTTTCTGTGGCTGTCGAGGCCTGATCGTTTGGGTATTCGTGTGCAGAGCCGTGTTTCTTTCCTCTTATTTCGAGCATTAAGACTTGTTCGTCGGTAGCAGAATCACTTATCCGAGTGTGAGTTACCTTTCGCGGAAGGTGACGAGTAAGGTATCCGTATCCCGGAGGCGTAGGAGTCCCTCGGCTCGGTCGGCCTTGCCGTTCAAGGTCTCTCTCGCTCGTCATTAGGATTCCGTTATCGACGCAGTCGAAATGCACGAAAGTCGTTTTGGTAGAAAAACCTTTCCGAGGAAAGTTTCGGCGCAGAGGGTGCTCCCCTTTTCCAGACCCCGAGGCGACCGCTTGGGCCGGGACCCTTGCGGAGGGCCTGGCCATGGCCGTCAGGTCTGCTTGGTCTGCCCAAGCTAGGGTCTTGCAGCAGCGTGCCCAGGCCGAGGGTATGTTTCGCCCGCCTTGCGACTTCGTTTTTGTCTCCATTCTTCTCCTTGTGTCTGAAGAACGTTGTCCGGCTGTCTGCAGGGTTTGAGACGGCTCTTAACGAGTCCATCAAGAACTGCAAGGCGCTCGCCCAGCAGGCTGAGCAGAAGGAGGCCGACTGTGTGGCCATGTCTGAGGCCATCTCGGCTTTCTGCCAGGCCTTTGGCCTTGACGGCGTCCCCTCGGGTAGCTCCCCCCAGAGCCATCTACGGGCCTTGGGCGACCATGTGCGCAGCAGACTCCACGGGGAGCTACACCACGGTGTTAGGAGGGCCTTCGCCGTGCTCGCTTCCCACTACGACGTGGATCTGGAGCGGGTCAGCGAGGGGTACTGCTTACCCGATGAAGAGGAGGCTGCCTTAGTGAGAGCACCTAGAGGGGGGGGGGGTGAATAGGTGATCCTGTAAAACTTGAAACTTAATGCCACAAAACTTGATTAGGAGTTAGCACAATAATGCCAAGTGGCTAGAGAGGAGTCTTAGCAAAACACAATAACCACAAAGAGATCAACACAGAGATGGCACAGTGGTTTATCCCGTGGTTCGGCCAAGTCCAACGCTTGCCTACTCCACGTTGTGGCGTCCCAACGGACGAGGGTTGCAATCAACCCCTCTCAAGCGGTCCAAAGACCCACTTGAATACCATGGTGTTTTGCTTTGCTTTACTATATCCCGCTTGTGAGGAATCTTCACAACTTGGAGTCTCTCGCCCTTACAAAGATGTTCACAAAGAAGCACAGAATAAGGGAGGATGAGCAACGCACACAAGACACAAAATCACAGCAAATACGCACACATAAGACCCAGACTTGAGCTCAAGAGAGTATCACGAGGTTCTCACTAGAACGGAGCTCAAATCACTAAGAATGTCAAACAAGTGCGCAAGAATGAAGTGTGAGTGATCAACAATGCTCAAGGGATGCTTGGTGTTCTCCTCCATGCGCCTAGGGGTCCCTTTTATAGCCCCAAGGCAGCTAGGAGCCGTTGAGAGCATTCCAGGAAGGCAATTCTTGCCTTCTGTCGCCTGGCGCACCGGACAGTCCGGTGCACCACCGGACACTGTCCGGTGCGGATCTCTTTTCTTATTTGGCGAAGCCGACCGTTGAAGATTCAGAGCCGTTGGCACACCGGACACTGTCCGGTGCCCCCTTCTAGCCGTTGGCTCGGCCACGTGTCCCGCGTGGATCGCGCGGCCGACCGTTGGCCCGACCGACTGTTGGCTCACCGGACAGTCCGGTGATTTATAGCCGTACGCTGTTAATCACTTCCCGAGAGTGACGACTTCGCCCGTGAATGGCTCACCGGACAGTCCGGTGCACCACCGGACAGTTCGGTGATTTATAGCCGTACACCGTCGTCGAAGTCCCGAGAGCAGCAAGTTCGCCAGAGCCAGCCTGGCGCACCGGACACTGTCCGGTGCACCACCGGACAGTCCGGTGCACCCAGACTGAGCAGACTTTGGCTGAACGAGCCAAGTCATCTCCAAATTGATTTCTCCTGTTTTCAGCACTTAGACACAATACATTAGTTCTCAAAACAATGTACTAAGTCTAGAAACATACCTTTAGACTTGATTTGCACTTTGTCCATCAATTGGCATAGATTTTCACTTAAGCACTTGTGTTGGCACTCAATCACCAAAATACTTAGAAATGGTCCAAGGGCACATTTCCCTTTCAATCTCCCCCTTTTTGGTGATTTATGCCAACACAACAAAAAGCAACTAAAAGAAGTGCAACATCAATACAAATGGGAACTCAAAATTGTTTTGATTCAAAATTGGCATATATGGATCATTCTTTGCCACCACTTGGTTTTGTTTTTGCAAATCAACCTCAATTTCCTATCTCTAAGTCAAATTCACTTGTGGAGACATAAAGAGAGGTATTCCAAGAGAATATTGATCAAAGATTCAAAAACTCCCCCTTTTTCCCATAATCAACCATTCTCCCCACAAGAGACCAACTTTTGACAAAGAGAGACAATAAGAGGATTTTGACAAAACAAAAGCTCTATTCTACTGTTTTCAAAATTCTCAAGTGGTAGCTGATCCATTTCTTGCTTTGGCCTTATTTTCTTCCCCTTTGGCATTAAGCACCAAAACAGGATCAATCTTGGCCCTCGAACCCCATTGCCTCACCAAAATCTTCAAATAAGAGTACCAAGGCAATAAGAGTACATGAGATGAACTTGGAATAAGTTACCCTCTCATCGGAGTGCAGTGGAAGTCTTTCATGGTCCAAGTCCACCTTTTCCCTTTCAAACCTCCTTTGAGACTAAATCAAGCAAACTCAAGCACACGGTTAGTCTCAAAGGGTCAAGTTGTAGCACATCTCCCCCTAAATATGTGCATCACTTGCAAAAGGACTTGTGAGGTCCGGGGAGTGTTTGTACAACTTGAGCACCACAAGTAAACAACAAAATGCATAAGGAACATGATCAAAGGCATAAACACATGTATGCTATAAATCAATCCAAGTTCCGCGAATCTAAGACATTTAGCTCACTATGTAGCCTGCAAAAGGTCTTCTCATCTAGAGGCTTGGTAAAGATATCGGCTAGCTGGTTCTCGATGCTAATATAAAAGACTTCGATATCTCCCTTTTGCTGGTGGTCTCTCAAAAAGTGATGCTGGATGTCAATGTGCTTTGTGCGGCCGTGCTCAACAGGATTGTCCGCTATGCGGATAGCACTCTCATTATCACATAGGAGTGGGACTTTGCTCAGATTGTAGCCAAAGTCCTAGAGGGTTTGCCTCATCCAAAGTAGTTGCGCGCAACACTATCCTGCGGCAACGTACTCGGCCTCAGTGGTGGATAGGGCAACGGAGGTTTGTTTCTTAGAACTCCATGACACCTGGTGTTGGGGGCCTTCGTCCTCCGAAGGTCCTCAAAAACATAATTTGACAGTATTTTCCAAGTGAATTATATGAACAGGTATCTTCGGACTCAGATCATGAACATGGAGTACGGTCAGACCGAAGCCCAAGCCAGACGAAGGGGGATTAAGATGAAGGACGGGCTGACTACCAAGCTGTATGAAGGATGGTGCACAGCCGAAGCTATGCGCAGAAAGCTTCGTCGCGATAGTAGAAAGGGGAACCGACTTAAAGATGAAAAGACTACTTAGGCCTTGATAGATTCCCACAAGTCATTAGCAAATGTAGTGGACATGAATGTAATTTTGCATGGGCTACGCCCCGCGCCTATAAATAGATGAACAGTACTCCCGTACTGTTCACGCTAACTTGGCATTCGCTTTCCGTCATCCTTGTACTTTTGCCTTCCTGCAATCCGAAGGTACATTTGTAATCTGAAATCCTTTCTGTTTTTATATGATAATAAAATAGAAGTGACGTTGTGATAATATTTAAATGTTTATATTACTTTTTATGTTGCATGAAAGTTCTTCGTCATAATTTATTGTGCTTACGAAGATATGTTGTTTGTGACCTTCGTCCGGAATACGTTATATCCCGAAGGGAAATAATGTTTCAAGGGACGAAGGACTTTATCATTTAACACTTTTTATGTTGCCTTGTTCTTAATCCGAAGCATTTGAGAACAAGTCCCCAACATTGGCGCCCACCTTCGATGAACTCACTTCCACTCTTTGAGTTTTTGAGCGCCCTCGGCGATCATCAACCTTCGCTATGGCACCGAAGAAAGCTTCAGCAACTGGCACTGCAGCTCTCCAACCGCTGGACCACAATCAGGAGACTGTCTCTCTTCGGGAGGCCCGAAGCCAGAAGAGGAAGGCTGTCAGCCCGACACCTCAAGAGGATGAGCTAGACCAAGAGATCAGAGATATGGAGATGCTTCATCAACAGGTGCAGAGGAAGAAGGAAAAGATGGCCAGGCTAGCTGAACTGCAAAGGCAGATAGACGAAGCTTCTGAAGAAGTTCGCCATCTTACTCACGATGAGCAAAACCGAAGGCCTCAACAAAAAGACCTTCATCAGGAGGGTTTCTTCAACGAAGATGACTGGTATGACAATTTCCACCATGGAAAGTTTGTTTTTGATGATGCTTCTCCCCTGTCCGCTGAGCTGCAGGCTACACCTTGGCCTCCGTCCTACAAGCCGCCCCAGCTTCCCATATTCGATGGTCATTCAGACCCGAAGCAGTTTTTGATGAGCTACGAAGCAACAGTATCTTCGTATGGTGGCAATGCTGCAGTCATGGCAAAGTCTTTTGTTATGGCTGTCAGGAGTGTTGCTCAAACTTGGTATTCCTCCCTTCGACCAGGAACGATCCCTTCATGGCAAAAGCTGAAGGACATGTTGTTAACCAGCTTCCAAGGGTTTCAGACGAAGCCGGTCACTGCTCAGGCCCTGTTCCAATGCACTCAGGATCATGAAGAATACCTTCAGGCGTATGTCAGAAGGTTCTTGCGTTTGAGGGCACAGGCACCAACGGTGCCCAATGAAATTGTCATCGAGGCCATGATCAAGGGGCTTCGTCCTGGACCTTCAGCTCAATACTTTGCTAGGAAGCCTCCTCAAACTTTGGAGAAGCTGCTCCAGAAGATGGACGAGTACATTCGTGCCGACAACGATTTTCGCCAAAGAAGGGAGGAGGCTTTCAGATTCTCTGAAATGACTAGGGGCTTCGGAGGAAGATTCTATCCGAGGCATGTCAGGTCCATCCACAACTCTACTCAAAATGATGATAAGGGGAGTCAGCAGCACAGGCCGCAGTGCTCCTCACAGGCTTCGGGGCAACAGCAAAGTTTCTTCCGGCCACCAGCTCCAACAGGCAGAGGCGCCAGGGGCTTCGGCGGAAGATTTGGAGATCAACCAAGGAGAATGTTTTGCTTATTATGTGGTGAAAACAAGGGCCATACCACCAGGATGTGCCATGTTACCATCCAGAAGCAAAAGGAGATAGCCGAAGCTGCAGCGCAACAAGTTCAGCCGAAGCAGGTCATGCATACTGCTTCATACCATCCGCCTTACATCCCAGAATACATAGGCAACCACCCTGCAGTTTCTGTTGCTTCGGCGAGTCAACCTCAAGCTTCCTGGCAACAGCCTCCGCCTCCACCACCGCTGCAACAAGGCCAACAGCCAGAAGGGAGCCAATATGCTCCACACCAAAGGGATCTCAGAGAACAATCCGAAGCTCGCACAGTCAATAGCACTGTGCCAGAGTCGAAGCACATCTATTGACAAATATCCTACCAGTTTTTCCATTCAGTTCTATTTTCTGAGTAATAAAGGATATTGTTTAGTTTTCATGCAAAAGATTCTTTGCTTGTTACAAGGAAAATGTATTTTCTCAGGTTTAAGTTGTTGAAGCTTAAAAATTTAAGATAACAAGGAGGACCTTCGAATTATCGAAAATCCTTCGAAGCAACAAAAAGTCGTTCTAAGGAACGCAGAGTAAGTTTGCTGAAATCACAAAAAGCCGTTCCAAAGGGAACGCAGTGTAAGTTTTCTGCTCCAAAGTCGTTCCAAAGGGAATGCAGAGCATACAGCGAAAAGTCAACGCTGATACCGCCTAAGTAAAAGGCGAAGAAGCTCCAAAGTCGTTCCTAAGGGAATGCAGAGCTTACAGCGAAAAGTCAACACTGATACCGTCTAAGTAAAAGGCGAAGAAGCTCCAAAGTCGTTCCTAAGGGAATGCAGAGCTTATAGCGAAAAGTCAGCGCTGATACAAAAATATTTTGTGTTTTACGGGGATATGTGTGTATCTTCGGAACAAATGTCATCTACATAACATAGCATCATCACATCATTTTGCATAGCATAAGCATCATACATCATGTTGCATATGGCAAAAGAAGGGGACACGGTATCAACCTTCGGAAGGATATTTTGAGAAAGTGAAAATCGTGCTAAGTCACAAGGGGATACAATGTTGATCTTCGGAATATAGCTTCGGAGAATATTTTCACGAAGCTTCGATATCCTTCATCAGAACACTATGAACATTGTCGTGATGCATAAAAGTTTTTCTATCTTCACGAAGCATGAAAAGAAGGGAAGGTGTTTTTTCGCCGAAGGCTCAAAAACGGTACGTATGTAAAGTTTCATGCATCGTAAAGAATCGAATCATTAAAAGAAAATATATCACAGGGTTACAAAATGTCACACATATTTCATTTCAGAAGTCTTTACAATAGTGCTTAATCTTCTCTCAAAACAACTTCGGCAGCTTCGTTCAGGAGCCGGTTAACAGCTTCGTCCATGATAGCTTCGGCCATCTTTTTAATTTCTTCGTCTCCTTTCGGGTAAAGGCCCGGAGACGCTTTAGTAGGATCTGAAGGAGGACATGATACGGCCACATTGCTATTACAAATTGCGAGCGAAGTTTAAAATCAAAAATTACAACACAATAAAAACCATTAGCTAATACCTATTTGCCCTTCGGGCTCTGAGCTTTTGTCAGCGGCCTTAGCTACTTCTCTAGCGTCGTGAATGCCCTTCTCACTTTTCTGAATAATTTCTCGGGCCATTTCTCGGCCACCATTGTCCCAGACGTCGGTGAAAAATTTTCCACCAGCCTGGCTAGCTTCGGCCGAGGGATCTTTAACATCTTCAAGAGATAAGCTGGTTTCGGATTGTGCAAGAGCCTTAACATGATCGCAGCCTTTTTTCTCCAGCACAGTAGCAATCCCTCTAGCACCCAAAAAAGCGCAGATGTCGCCGCGGCTGTTCAGAATTTCCTCGAAGGCCTCTGCTTCGTGACTGATCCATTCCATGGGACCTTCAGGATTGCCTCTTGAAAAATTCTCTTCACTGGAAAATGCACCAACGCTGGCGAAGCTGGACTTTATTTTCTTAACGCACTGTATGGATTTAACATAGCATTTTCTCTGGGATGCGCGAAGCTCCTTAGCACTTATCTCCAAATGATTGGCCAATTGGTCACTAAGCTCTCGTTTTGTCTCTTCAAGTATGCGTTCTTCTTTAGCTTTAGCTAGTTGCTTCTGAAGATCTTTAATTTCGCGTCTGTGAGCTTCGGCCTGAACCTTTGCAGCAGCTTCGTCCTTTTTTATCTTGTCTACCAATGTAAGCAGAATTTTATCTTTTTCTAGAGCTTCGTTTCTCAGTTTAATAACTTCTGATCGTAAATTGTTGAACGCAATTTCATAGCTCTCGTCTTCGGCACTCTTTTGTGCTCTTAATGCGTTGCTTAGAATTAAACCCTATACGAAAAAGAATCCATATAAGAATAAAAGAATGAGTTACGAATTATAAAATTTTTCAAACGTCTAATTCCCATACCTTCAGGCTATTATACGCAAGACTATCCGCGAGATCTTCTTTCATCATAGCACATAAACCAGCTTCGAGCTTCGGGAACCCCATACTTCTAGCCATCTCCCGGCAGACAGATAATTTTTTGTTGTCAGGGAGGCAGTATAGAAAGTCATCTTCGTTTGTCCCATTGAACACTAGTGCCCCCTTCGGATATTTTAATTCTCTGGCATAGTGATTGGCCTCATAAATCTCTTCTTCAGATAATTTCTTCCCCGAAGTATGTCGCACAATGTAATCGCGTATGAGGGAAGGTGCTTCGGGGGCAGCAGTGTCAATTTCTTCAACCAAAATTGGCTCTGACATTTTTATTTTTTCTTCGGTTTCCAAAGGTTGTTCCTTGGTAGACTCTGAAGGCCCAGCTTCAGCCTCAGGTTGTTGCTTCGAAGCTTCAGCAACTAAGGCTTCAGTAGACACTTCAGAAAGTTTAACAGTCTTCTTTGGAGTTATGCTTGAAGACTTAATTGTCTCCAAAACATCTAACACGTTCGCCATTCTTTTTCTTTTTGGGGTCACAGATGGGCCCTTTTGATTTTTTATTGTCTCAGCACTTGCTGAAGGACTTAAGATTTCCAATATTTTTGGTCCTTCAATTCTCGGTTTTTCTGCCTTCTCTGCTGAAGGTGCTTCAGTTTTTTCTTCGATCTTCGGCACTGGAGCTGGCTCTGTAGTCTCAGTGGCCAAAGAGACTTCACCGATAAATTCAGGCACTGTGGCCGGCTCAATAAAACGTGCCCGGTGGGTGAGCACCTTCATCTTTTTTCTTTGCGGCGCTGGCTCACTAGAAGCACTTGTGGCAACTTCTGTTGCAGAAGTATTTTTTCTTTTGCGGCCTGACAACGGATAATGATAGTCAGGGTAGACAAACCCGATTGCATCAAATACCCGGTTGAGCCTCTTCTTCTCGGCCTCCGAAGGCTGCCGACAATGCAGTATTCTCGGCCTTCGAATAGACCCCAAGCAGCTCGTCACTTAAGGTTTCAATGCTTTTTAACCAGTCGTCATCAGGTTCAGCAAACTTATCCCCGTATTTGAATGTGTATTTTAGTCTGACTAGTCCACCTTCGTCAGACTCTTTGATGGTCTCCTTCGGCATTTCCCACTTTCCTGCAAGTGGCCACACCCTGAAGGCAATATGCTCTTGAACCAGATCCCTTGTCCCAATAAAAGAGCAGATTACGCCGAAGGCTCTTTGGCATTCTTCGGCTGCTTCATCCATTTCAACCTTCGGCTTTCGGAGTCCGAAGCGTTGCCAGATAGGGCGCATAATGATACTTTTAACATCTTCCTGCGCTGTCAAGTCATTCTTTACATAGAACCATTCTGTCATCCAGGCACCGGGCCACCTCTTCCGAAAGGTTGGCACGGGGCAGCTTGACCCGGAGCGGGCACCAAAGCTGTAACAACCAAAGTTGTTGTGATATTGTTCTTTCCCCCAGGGCTTCGTCTCATATACCAACTCATGAATTTTGCAAAAGCTTTTAGCATTTGGTTCTAAACCTTGGCTTCTCACGGCCCAGACAAAGATTCCCATTCTTATGATTGCTTCGGGAGTAATTTGATGAAGGTAGATTTGAAATGTCTTCAGGACTTCGACAACGAAGCTGCTTAGGGGGAACCGAAGCCCAGCCTTGAGAAAGCTTCGGAAGATCACGACCTCATCTTCTTCGGGGGTGGGAGAAGTTTTTTCTCCAGCATCAGCCCTCACAATAGATATATCTCGAAAATATCTTCCCCTCATATTGTCAATATGACTCTGCTTAATAGTGGTTTTCCCGAAAACCGAGTGACTTGGCCGCCATGGTCGATCTTCGGACTCTCCCCCGCCGCTTTCTACATCATAACTGTCGCTGTCACCGGTATCTTCAGATAAACCTTCTAAAATCTCTTTGGTGATCTTTTCTGTATTGGTCTTCGACATTGCCTCAAGAAAGCCCAGGTTCTTCTCTTCAGAGAGACTTAGCTTCATCTCGACACCAGCCTTCTTCTCCTCAGACATCCCTTCGGAAATCTCACTTCTCGCTTCCAAAGCTTAAAACTAGGAAAGAAAACAAATATTTTTGGGCAGAAAGCTTTATAAGCAGGAAAAACAGATGGCAAAGAGAGCGTGCCAAATCAAATGTGGCGGGCTCCTATTTATACACTCGATATGACGGAAACTGTGTGGTCCCAGGTGTCAGTGATTTTTGCTATTCTAGCAAAGGGAAGGTGTTTTTTCGGACCTTCGGCTTAAGGCCTTCATCCATATCGCAATCTGAATTTATCACTAACAAATTAATATTGCGAGGGGCTACTGTTGGGGGCCTTCGTCCTCCGAAGGTCCTCAAAAACATAATTTGACAATATTTTCCAAGTGAATTATATGAACAGGTATCTTCGGACTCAGATCATGAACATGGAGTACGGTCAGACCGAAGCCCAAGCCAGACGAAGGGGGATTAAGATGAAGGACGGGCTGACTACCAAGCTGTATGAAGGATGGTGCACAGCCGAAGCTATGCGCAGAAAGCTTCGTCGCGATAGTAGAAAGGGGAACCGACTTAAAGATGAAAAGACTACTTAGGCCTTGATAGATTCCCACAAGTCATTAGCAAATGTAGTGGACATGAATGTAATTTTGCATGGGCTATGCCCCGCGCCTATAAATAGATGAACAGTACTCCCGTACTGTTCACGCTAACTTGGCATTCGCTTTCCGTCATCCTTGTACTTTTGCCTTCCTGCAATCCGAAGGTACATTTGTAATCTGAAATCATTTCTGTTTTTATATGATAATAAAATAGAAGTGACGTTGTGATAATATTTAAATGTTTATATTACTTTTTATGTTGCATGAAAGTTCTTCGTCATAATTTATTGTGCTTACGAAGATATGTTGTTTGTGACCTTCGTCCGGAATACGTTATATCCCGAAGGGAAATAATGTTTCAAGGGACGAAGGACTTTATCATTTAACACTTTTTATGTTGCCTTGTTCTTAATCCGAAGCATTTGAGAACAAGTCCCCAACACCTAGGACCTTCCTAAGAATTGGCACGTCCCTGATGTACTCTTCCTATCGACCTTACATCCAGCATAATTGGAGTCTGAATATCCAATTAAGTCAAAGGTAGACCCATTTGGATACCAGATCCCGAAGCAAGGCGTAGCGACTAAATATCTAAGAATTCGCTTCACAGCCACTAAGTGACACTCCCTTGGATCGGATTGAAATCTAGCACACATGCATACACTAAGCATAATATCCGGTCTACTAGCGCATAAATAAAGCAAAGAACCTATCATGGACCGGTATGCTTTTTGATCAACGGACTTACCTCCTTTGTTGAGGTCAATGTGTCCGTCAGTTCCCATCGGAGTCTTTGCGGGCTTGGCGTCCTTCATCCCAAACCGTTTTAGCAAGTCTTGCGTGTACTTCGTTTGGGAGATGAAGGTGCCGTCCTTGAGTTGCTTCACTTGGAACCCAAGGAAGTAGTTCAACTCGCCCATCATCGACATCTCAAACTTCTAAGTCATCACCCTGCTAAACTCTTCACAAGACTTTTGGTTAGTAGAACCAAATATTATGTCATCGACATAAATTTGGCACACAAATAAGTCACCATCACAAGTCTTGGTGAATAAAGTTGGATCGGCTTTCCCAACCTTGAAAGCATTAGTAATTAAGAAGTCTCTAAGGCATTCATACCATGCTCTTGGGGCTTGCTTAATTCCATAGAGCGCCTTAGAGAGCTTACATACGTGGTCGGGGTACCGTTCATCCTCGAAGCCAGGGGGTTGCTCCACGTACACCTCCTCCTTGATTGGCCGGTTGAGGAAAGCACTCTTCACATCCATTTGGAACAACCTGAAAGAATGGTGAGCGGCATATGCTAGCAAAATACAAATAGACTCTAGCCTAGCCACAGGAGCAAAAGTTTCCTCAAAGTCCAAACCTGCGACTTGGGCATAACCTTTTGCCACAAGTCGAGCCTTGTTCCTTGTCACCACCCTGTGCTCGTCTTGTTTGTTGCGGAACACCCACTTGGTTCCCACAACATTTTGCTTGGGACGAGGCACCAGTGTCCAAACTTCATTTCTCTTGAAATTATTGAGCTCCTCCTGCATGGCCAACAACCAGTCCGGATCTAGCAAGGCCTTTTCTACCCTAAAAGGCTCAATAGAAGCGACAAAGGAGTAATGCTCACAAAAATTAACTAATCTAGAACGAGTAGTTACTCGCTAATGTCACCCAAAATTTGGTCGACGGGATGATTCCTTTGAATCGTCGCTCGAACTTGGGTTGGAGGTGCCGGTTGTGCTTCTTCCTCCATCACACGATCATCTTGTGCTCCCCCTTGATCACACGCCTCCTCTTGATGAACCTGTTCATCATCTTGAGTTGGGGGATGCACCATTGTTGAGGAAGAGGGTTGATCTTGCTCCTTGAGTTCCTGTGGTCGCACATCGCCAATCGCCATGGTGCGTATTGCGGCCACTGGAACGTCTCCTTCATCTACATCATCAAGATCAACAACTTGCTCTCTTGGAGAGCCATTAGTATCATCAAATACAACGTCGCTAGAGACTTCAACCAAACCCGATGATTTGTTGAAGACTCTATACGCCTTTGTATTTGAGTCATAGCCTAACAAAAACCCTTCTACAGCTTTGGGAGCAAACTTAGAATTTCTACCTTTCTTCACTAGAATATAGCATTTGCTCCCAAATACACGAAAGTAAGACACATTGGGTTTGTTACCGGTTAGAAGCTCATACGAAGTCTTCTTGAGGAGGCGGTGAAGGTAGACCCGGTTGATGGCGTGGCAAGCCGTGTTCACGGCTTCCGACAAAAACCGCTCGGGGGTCTTGAACTCTCCAAGCATCGTCCTTGCCATGTCTATGAGCGTCCTGTTCTTCCTCTCTACCACACCATTTTGCTGTGGTGTGTAGGGAGCGGAGAACTCGTGCTTGATCCCTTCCTCCTCAAGGTACTCCTCCACTTGAAGGTTCTTGAATTCGGACCCGTTGTCGCTCCTTATCTTCTTCACCTTGAGCTCAAACTCATTTTGAGCTCTCCTTAGGAAGCGCTTGAGGGTCCCTTGGTTTTCAGATTTATCCTGCAAAAAGAATACCCAAGTGAAGCGGGAAAAATCATCAACTATAACAAGACCATACTTACTTCCTCCTATGCTTAGATAGGCGACAGGTCCGAAGAGGTCCATATGAAGCATCTCCAAAGGTCTTGATGTGGTCATCACATTTTTGGTATGATGAGAGCTTCCCACCTGTTTACCTGCTTGACAAGCTGCACAAGGTCTATCTTTTTCGAAAGTTACATTAGTTAGACCTATCACATGTTCTCCCTTTAGAAGCTTGCGAAGGTTCGTCATCCCCACATGAGCTAAACGGCGGTGCCACAACCAGCCCATGCTAGTCTTAGCAATTAAGCATGCATCTAGACCGGCCTCCTATTTTGCAAAATCAACTAAATAGAGTTTGCCATCTAATACACCCTTAAAAGCTAATGAACCATCACTTCTTCTAAAGACAGACACATCTACATTTGTGAATAAACAGTTATATCGCATATTGCATAATTGACTAACGGATAACAAATTATATCCAAGTGACTCAACTAAAAATACATTAGAAATGGAGTGCTCGGATGAAATAGCAATCTTTCCTAACCCTTTCACCTTGCCTTGATTCCCGTCACCGAATATGATTGAGTCTTGGGAATCCTTGTTCTTGACGTAGGAGGTGAACATCTTCTTCTCCCCCGTCATGTGGTTTGTGCATCCGCTGTCGATAATCCAGCTTGTACCCCCGGATGCATAAACCTGCAAGGCAAATTTAGGCTTGGGTTTTAGGTACCCAACTCTTGTTGGGTCCTACAAGGTTAGTGACAATATCCTTAGGGACCCAAATGCAAGGTTTATCTCCCTTGCATTTTGCCCCTAATTTCCTAGCAATCACCTTTCTATCCTTTCTACAAATTGCAAAGGAAGCATTGCAAGCATGATAAATTGTAGAAGGTTCATTAATCTTCCTAGGAACATGAGCAACATTTCTCCTAGGCATATGATGAATGACATTTCTCCTAGGCATATCTCTACCATGCATATAGGAAGAACTTGAAGCAAACATTGCATTTGAATCATAAGCATTACAACTCCTATAAGCATTTCTAGAATGTCTCCTATCATGATACATGAAAGCATGGTTCTTTTTAGCACTACTAGCCATAGGGACCTTCCCTTTCTCCTTGGCAGAGATGGAAGCCTTATGGCTTGTTAAGTTCTTGACTTCCCTCTTGAAGCCAAGACCATCCTTAATTGAGGGGTGTCTACCAATCGTGTAGGCATCCCTTGCAAATTTTATTTTATCAAATTCACTCTTGCTAGTCTTAAGTTGGGCATTAAGACTAGCCACTTCATCATTCAATTTAGAAATTGAAACTAGGTGTTCACTACAAGCATCAACATCAAAATCTTTACACCTATTGCAAATTGTAACATGTTCTACATAAGATGTTGATTTATTTGCTATTTCTAACTTAGCATTCAAATCATCATTTATGCTCTTTAAGCTAGAAATAGAGTCATGGCATGTAGACAACTCACAAGAAAGCATTTCATTCCTTTTAATTTCTAAAGCAAGGGATTTTTGTGCCTCTACAAACTTATCATGTTCTTCATACAAAAGATCCTCTTGCTTTTCTAATAATCTATTCTTATCATTCAAGGCATCAATCAACTCATTAATCTTATCAACCTTAGTTCTATCTAAGCCCTTGAATAAACATGAATAGTCTATTTCATCATCGCTAGATTCTTCATCACTTGAGGAAGCATAAGTACTAGTATTACGAGTGCTTACCTTCTTTTCCCTTGCCATGAGGCAAGTGTGATGCTCATTGGGGAAGAGGGATGACTTGTTGAAGGCGGTGGCAGCGAGTCCTTCGTTGTCGGAGTCGGACGACGAACAATCCGAGTCCCACTCCTTGCCAAGGTGTGCCTCGCCCTTAGCCTTCTTGTAATCTTTCTTCTTTTCCCTCTTGTTCCCTTGATCCTGGTCACTATTATTATCGGGACAATTAGCGATAAAATGACCAATCTTACCACATTTGAAGCATGAGCGCTTCCCCTTCGTCTTGTTCTTGTTAGGCTGTCCCTTGCGACCCTTTAGCGCCGTCTTGAAGCGCTTGATGATGAGGGCCATCTCTTCATCATTAAGCCCGGCCGCCTCAACTTGCGCCACCTTGCTAGGTAGCGCCTCCTTGCTCCTTGTTGCCTTGAGAGCAATAGTTTGAGGCTCTTGGATTGGGCCATTTAATGCATCATCGACGTATCTTGTCTCCTTGATCATCATCCGCCCGCTTACAAACTTTCCAAGTATCTCCTCGGGCGTCATCTTGGTGTACCTAGGATTCTCACGAATATTGTTCACAAGATGTGGATCAAGGACGGTAAATGACCTTAGCATTAGGCGGACGACGTCGTGGTCCGTCCATCGCATGCTTCCATAGCTCCTTATTTTGTTGATGAGGGTCTTGAGCCGGTTGTACGTTTGGGTTGGCTCCTCGCCCCTGATCATTGCGAATCTCCCAAGTTCGCCTTCCACCAACTCCATCTTGGTGAGCATGGTGACGTCGTTCCCCTCATGTGAGATCTTGAGGGTGTCCCAAATCTGCTTGGCGTTATCCAAGCCGCTCACCTTATGGTATTCATCCCTGCACAATGAAGCTAGAAGAACAGTAGTAGCTTGTGCATTTTTGTGAATTTGCTCATTAATGAACATGGGACTATCAGTACTATCAAATTTCATTCCACTCTCTACTATCTCCCATATGCTTGGATGGAGAGAGAACAAGTGACTATGCATTTTGTGACTCCAAAATCCGTAGTCCTCTCCATCAAAGTGAGGAGGTTTACCAAGTGGAATGGAGAGTAAATGAGCATTGGTACTTTGCGGAATACGAGAGTAATCAAAAGAAAAGTTCGAATTGACTGTTTTCTTTTTCTCGTAGTTGTTGTCGTCGTTGTCCTTTTGGGAAGAAGAGGACTCGTCGCTGTCGTTGTAGTAGACGATCTCCTTGATGCGCCTTGTCTTCTTCTTCTTCCCATCTTTTCATTTGTAGCCCGAGCCCGAGTCGGTAGGCTTGTCATCTTTCGGCTCATTGACGAAGGACTCCTCCTTATCATTGATCACAATCCCCTTGCCCTTAGGATCCATCTCTTCGGGCGATTAGTCCCTCACGTGAAGAGAACGGCTCCGATACCAATTGAGAGCACCTAGAGGGGGGGGGGGTGAATAGGTGATCCTGTAAAACTTGAAACTTAATGCCACAAAACTTGATTAGGAGTTAGCACAATAATGCCAAGTGGCTAGAGAGGAGTCTTAGCAAAACACAATAACCACAAAGAGATCAATACAGAGATGGCACAGTGGTTTATCCCGTGGTTCGGCCAAGTCCAACGCTTGCCTACTCCATGTTGTGGCGTCCCAACGGATGAGGGTTGCAATCAACCCCTCTCAAGCGGTCCAAAGACCCACTTGAATACCACAGTGTTTTGCTTTGCTTTACTATATCCCGCTTGCGAGGAATCTCCACAACTTGGAGTCTCTCGCCCTTACAAAGATGTTCACAAAGAAGCACAGAATAAGGGAGGGATGAGCAACGCACACAAGACACAAAATCACAGCAAATACGCACACACAAGACCCAGACTTGAGCTCAAGAGAGTATCACGAGGTTCTCACTAGAACGGAGCTCAAATCACTAAGAATGTCGAACAAGTGTGCAAGAATGAAGTGTGAGTGATCAACAATGCTCAAGGGATGCTTGGTGTTCTCCTCCATGCGCCTAGGGGTCCCTTTTATAGCCCCAAGGCAGCTAGGAGCCGTTGAGAGCATTCCAGGAAGGCAATTCTTGCCTTCTGTCGCCTGGCGCACCGGATAGTCCGGTGCACCACCGGACACTGTCCGGTGCGGATCTCTTTCCTTATTTGGTGAAGCCGATCGTTGAAGATTCAGAGCCGTTGGCACACCGGACACTGTCCGGTGCCCACCGGACAGTCCGGTGCCCCCTTCTAGCCGTTGGCTCGGCCACGTGTCCCACGCGGATCGCGCGGCCGACCATTGGCCCAGCCGACTGTTGGCTCACCGGACAGTCCGGTGCACCACCGGACAGTCCGGTGATTTATAGCCGTACGCCGTTAATCACTTCCCGAGAGCGACGACTTCGCCTATGAATGGCTCACCGGACAGTCCGGTGCACCACCGGACAGTCCGGTGATTTATAGCCGTACACCGCCGTCGAAGTCCCGAGAGCAGCAAGTTCACCAGAGCCAGCCTGGCGCACCGGACACTGTCCGGTGCACCACCGGACAGTCCGGTGCACCCAGACTGAGCAGACTTTGGCTGAACGAGCCAAGTCATCTCCAAATTGATTTCTCCTGTTTCCAGCACTTAGACACAATACATTAGTTCTCAAAACAATGTACTAAGTCTAGAAACATACCTTTAGACTTGATTTGCACTTTGTCCATCAATTGGCATAGATTTTCACTTAAGCACTTGTGTTGGCACTCAATCACCAAAATACTTAGAAATGGCCCAAGGGCACATTTCCCTTTCACTTAGCCGAGGTCCAGAGGCTTGACGCAGCTGTCGAGGGCCCAAGCGCGGCACTGGCTTCCTCCTTTGAGGTGGAGATCCTTCTGCCCGTGTCGCCGTCCGAGGCCGGGCCAGATTGTGCTGAGGGTGGAAATGACGCCGAGCGTGCTGCTCCTCCCCCTGCCGATGTCTGAGCCTGCAGGAACATTTTGTTTTAAGTATGTGTATGTTTTTTGCGGCCACTGAGGCCTAAACATTTTAATTGTTGGATTATAAAGCTACGTTTTCTTTCCTCTTGTTTCGTGCGTTAGGACTTGTTCGGTAGCAGAATCGCTTATCCGAGCGTGAGTTACTTTTCGCGGAAGGTGATGAGTGAGGTATCCGTATCCCAGAGGCGTAGGAGTCCCTCGACTCGGTCGGCCTTGCCGCTTATGTGTTCTCTCATTGTTTTTAGGATTCCATTATCGATATAGTCGAAAAGCACAAAAAGTCGTTTTGGTAGAAATGTTTTCGAGCGTTAGGACTTGTTCGGTAGCAGAATCGCTTTTCCGAGCGTGAGCTACCTTTCGCGGAAGGTGATGAGTGAGGTATCCGTATCCCGGAGGCGTAGGAGTCCCTCGGCTCGGCCGGCCTTGCCGCTCAAGGTCTCCCTTGCTCGTCTTTAGGATTCTATTATCGACGCAGTCGAAAAGCACGAAAGTCGTTCTGGTAAAAGACTTTTCGAGGAAAATTTTGACGCAGAGGGGGTTCCCCCCTTCTAGCCCCCGAGGGAGGGTCGGGCTTTGCCGAGTCAAGGCTGATCCTTCCTTGATGGTTAGACTTTATTTATGCATGTAAAGAAAGCAAGATACATGAACGACTTGAAACATTTTAAGGATAAAAGCGACGTAGCTGTTCGATGTTCCAAGCATTGCTGTATACCTCGCCTTGATCGTTGGCCAGCTTGTATGTCCCGGGCTTCAAAATCTTGGCGATGATGAACGGCCCTTCCCAGGGAGGAGTTAGCTTGTGGCGCCCTCGGGCGTCTTGTCACAGCCGAAGTACCAAGTCTCCCACTTGGAAGTCTTGGGGCCGAACCCTTCGGGCGTGGTAGCGTCGCAGAGACTGCTGATACCGCGCCGAGTGTAGTAAGGCCACGTCCTGAGCCTCTTCCAGCTGGTCCAATGAGTCCTCTCGGCTGGTCTGGTTGCTTTGGTCGTCGTAAGCCTTTGCCCTCGAGGAACCGTATTCCAAGTCCGTGGGCAAGATGGCCTCGGCCCCATAGACTAGGAAAAACGGCGAGAAGCCCGTGGCCCGGCTCGGCGTCGTCCTCATACTCCAAACCACCGAGGGTAGTTCTTTTATCCACCGCTTGCCAAACTTGTTGAGGTCGTTGTAGATCCTCGGTTTTAGTCCCTGCAAAATCATACCGTTGGCGCGCTCCACCTGCCCATTTGTCATTGGGTGAGCTACGGCGGCCTAGTCCACATGGATGTGGTGGTCCTCGCAGAAGTCCAGGAACTTCTTCCCAGTGAACTGCGTGCCATTGTCGATGATGATTGAGTTTGGGACCCCAAAGCGATGGATGATATTTGTGAAGAACGCCACCGCTTGCTCGGACCCGGTGCTGATTAAGGGTCGGACTTCGATCCACTTGGAGAATTTGTCGATGGCGACCAGCAGGTGCGTGAAGCCCCGAGTGCCTTCTAGAAGGGACCGACGAGGTCCAGACCCCACACAGCGAAAGGCCAAGTGATTAGTATCGTCTGGAGGGCCTGAGCGGGCAGGTGCGTCTGTCTTGCGTAGAATTGACACCCTCGACAGGAGCGTACAATCCTAGTGGCATCGGCCACCGCGGTCGGCCAGTAGAACCCATGTCAGAAAGCGTTTCCCACGAGGGCCCGAGGTGCTGCATGGTGACCGTAAGCCCTCGAGTGTATTTCTTGCAACAGCTCCTATCCTTGGGCGACGGATATGCATCGTTGGAGAATGCCTGAGGGGTTGTGGTGGTACAACTCCTTTTCATCACCTAGCAAAATGAATGACTTGGCGCGCCGAGCCAGTCGCCGAGCTTCGGCCTTGTCGAGGGGCAGCTCTCCTCGGAGGAGATATTCCAGGTACAGGGCCTGCCAGTTCGGGACCGGTGTGACCCCATTCCGCTCCACCTCGACACACAGGGCCTCACCCTCGGCGGCCGAGGGTATCTCGGGCTAGGCCGAGGTCTCCTCTGGTTCGGGCGCGTCGTCGACTTTGACGGATGGTTGATATATATCCCTGGAGAAGACGTCCGGGGGAACCGTTGTTCGCCCCGAGGCTATTTTTGCCAGCTCATCCGCGGTCTTGTTGTACCGTCGAGCAACATGGTTGAGTTCTAGCCCATAGAACTTGTCTTCCAAGCGCCGAACTTCATCGCAGTAGGCCTCCATTTTTTGGTTGCGGCAGTGGGAGTTCTTCATGACTTGGTCAATAACGAGTTGTGAGTCGCCACGAGCATCGAGGCGCCGAACCCCTAGCTCGATGGCGATGCGCAGTCCATTAACCAAGGCCTCGTACTCGGCCACGTTGTTTGACGCCAGAAAATGGTGGCACAGCGTAGCGCACATGTTTCCCGAGGGGTGAGATGAAGAGCAAGCCAACACCTACTCCTGTTTTCATAAGCGACCCATCGAAGTACATGGTCCAAAGTTCGGGCTGTATTGGAGCTGTCGGCAATTAGGTGTCGACCCATTCAGCCAGAAAGTCTGCCAAGACTTGAGATTTTATGGCCTTCCGAGGAGCGAATGAAAGTGCTTTGCCCATGAGTTCCACTGCCCATTTTGCTATCCTACCCGAGGCCTCTCGGCACTGGATGATCTCTCCCAGGGGGAAGGATGACACCACAGTCACCGGATGAGACTCGAAGTAGTGTCGCAACTTTCGCTGTGTCAGAATTACTGCGTACAGTAGCTTCTGGATTTGTGGGTAGCGGATCTTGGTCTCGGATAGCACCTCGCTGATGAAGTAGACCGACCTCTGGATGAGTAGTGCATGCCCTTCTTCTTGTCTCTCGACTACGATCGCGGCGCTGACCACCTGAGTGGTTGCGGCTACGTAGACCAAGAGGGCTTCTCCCTCAGTGGGGGACACCAAGATGGGCGCGTTAGTAAGGAGTGCCTTTATGTTTCCAAGGGCTTCTTCGGCCTCGGGGGTCCAAGTGAAGCGCTCGGCCTTCCTTAAGAGGCGGTACAAGGGCAATCCTTTCTCACCGAGGCGCGAGATGAAGCGGCTCAGAGCCGCAAGGCATCCCATGACCCTTTGTACTCCTTTTAAATCTTTGATGGGTCCCATGTTGGTGATGGCCGTGATTTTCTCCGGGTTGGCCTCGATGCCTCGTTCGGAGACGATGAACCCTAGGAGCATGCCTCGGGGGACTCCGAAGACACACTTCTCAGGGTTGAGTTTTACGCCCTTTGCACGCAGGCACCCGAAAGTTGCTTCGAGGTCGGAGAGGAGGTCAGAGGCTTTCCTTGTCTTGACAACGATGTCTCGACCGTTCTGCCGATGTGTTCTCCGAACACATGGTTCATGCACCTTTGGTAGGTGGCACCTGCATCCCTCAAGCCAAATGGCATCGTAGTATAACAATATATGCCAAAGGGTGTGATGAAAGAAGTCACGAGCTGGTCAGATTCTTTCATCTTGATTTGGTGATAGCCCGAATAGGTGTCGAGGAAAGACAGGGTTTCGCACCCAGCAGTGGAGTCCACAATTTGATCGATGTAAGGCAGAGGGTAGGGAACCTTTGGACATGCTTTGTTTAGACCAGTGTAGTTTACGCACATCCTCCACTTCCCACCTTTTTTCTTTACAAGCACATGGTTAGCTAACCATTCGGGATGGAATACCTCTTTGATGAACCCTACAACCATTAGCTTGTGGACCTCCTCGCCTATGGCTCTGTGCTTTTCTTCATCAAAACGGCGCAGGGACTGCTTCACGGGTCAGGCACCGGCTCGGATATCCAGTGAGTGCTCGGCGACATCCCTCGGTATGCCGGGCATGTCCGAGGGACTCCACGCAAAAACTTCGGCGTTTGCATGGAGAAAGTCGACAAGCACTGCTTCCTATTTGGGGTCGAGCTCGGAGCCGATCCTGACTTTCTTGTCGGCATCGTTGCTGGGGTCGAGAGAGACAGACTTAACTGCCTCGGCTGGTTCGAAGTTGCCAGCGCGCCGGTTCGCGTCGGGCGCCTCTTTAGAGAGGCAATCTAGGTCGGCGATGAGGGCTTCAGACTCGGTGAGGGCCTTGGCGTTCTCCACGCATTCCACGTCGCACTCGTAAGCATGGCGGTATGAGGATTCGACGGTGATAGTTCCATTGGGGCCCGGCATCTTGAGCTTGAGGTACGTGTAGTTGGGGACATCCATGAACTTGGCGTAGCACGATCTTCCCAACACTGCGTGGTAGGTCCCTCGGAACCCGACCACCTCGAAGGTGAGGGTTTCCTTTCGGAAATTGGAGGGAGTTCCGAAGCAGATGGGCAAGTCGAGTTGCCCAAGGGGCTGGACGCGCTTACCAGGGACGATCCCGTGAAAAGGTGCTGCACCGGCCCGGATCGCGGACAAATCGACCCCTAGGAGCCCTAGGGTCTCGGCGTAGATGATGTTGAGGCTGCTGCCTCCGTCCATGAGGACCTTGGAGTGCCTAACGTTGCCGATGATCGGGTCGACGACGAGCGGGTACCTTCCCGGGCTCGGCACGTAGTCGGGGTGGTCGCCTTGGTCGAAGGTGATGGGCTTGTCGGACCAGTCTAGGTAGACCGGCGCCGCTACCTTCACCTAGCAGACCTCCCGGCGCTCCTGCTTGCGGTGCCGAGCCGAGGCGTTCGCCACCTGTCCGTCGTAGATCATGAAGCAGTTGCGGACCTCCGGGAACTCCTCTTCATTGTCGCCCCCCTTCTTGTTGTTACCTTGGTCCTTGCCACCTTCTATCGAGGGTCTAGCCTTGTTGAAGTAGCACCGGAGCATGTCGCACTCTTCAAGGGTGTGCTTGACGGGACCCCTGTGATAGGGGCACGATTCCTTGAGCATCTTGTCGAACGCGTTGGCTCCTCCGGGAGGCTTCCGAGGGTTCCTGTGCTTGGCAGCAGCGACGAGATCCACGTCAACGGCGTTGCGCTTTGCTTGCGCCTTCTTCTTGGCCTTTTTCTTCGTGCCACGCTGGGCTGACGCCTTGGGGTCGTCTTCCTTCTGCCTTCCCTGAGGCGGCTTGTCCTTCCGGAAGATGGCTTCGACTGCCTCCTGACTAGAGGCAAACTTGGTGGCTATGTCCATCAGTTCGCTTGCCTTGGTGGGTGTCTTGCGCCCTAGTTTGCTCACCAGGTCTCGGCATTTGGTGCCGACGAGGAATGGCCCGATGACGTTCGAGTCGGTGATGTTGGGCAGCTCGAAGCGCTGCTTTGAAAACCGCTGGATGTACTCTCGCAGGGATTCCCCGGGCTGCTGGCGGCAGCTTCGGAGATCCCATGAGTTCCTAGGGCGTACGTACGTACCCTGGAAATTTCCAGCGAAAGCCTTGACCAGGTCGTCCCAGTCGGAGATCTGCGCAGGAGGCAGATGCTCCAGCCAGGCCCGAGCAGCGTCGGAGAGAAAAAGGGGAAGGTTGTGGATGATGAGGTTGTCGTCGTCCGTCCCTCCCAACTGGCATGCCAGCCGGTAATCTGCGAGCCACAACTCCGGCCTTGTCTCCCTTGATTACTTGGTGTTGGTGGTCAGGGCTTGGAACCAGGCCGGGAACGGCGCTCGTCGTATGGCCCGGCTGAAGACTCGCGGACCTGGTGGCTCGGGCAAGGGACTCCAATCCTCCTCACTATCATAGCGTCCCCCGCGCCTGGGGTGGTAGCCTCGGCGCACCCTTTCCTCGAGTCGGGCTCGACGGTCGTGGTGGTGTTGCTCGGCGCTGAGGCGATCCGGGGCTGCAGGCGTCCCGTCCCGTGTGCGCTCGGTGTGGACCGAGGCCTCCCACATGCGTCGGGAGGGCGTTGCACGATGCTCCGAGGGGTCTCCTCGCCTCCGGGAGGCAGAGCTCTCAGCTTGTCGGACAGCGGCGTCTTCCAGGAGGCCCTTGAGCTCGCCCTAGATACGTCGCCCCTCGGTAGTGGATGGCTCCGACATTGTTCGAAGTAGCATCGCCGCTGCAGCTAGGTTCTGGCCGGCCCCGCTGAAGGCCGGGGGTAGCCCTGCCCTGGCATCGTCAACGATACGACGCTGGACGTCTCGGGCCTGATGACGCGCTCCTCTGGCGAGCGCTCAACCTGCCCACTCCTGCTCGATGTTTTGTCAGAGCTGCACAAACCGCCCTGTTGTTTCGTCGAGCTTGGCCTGCATCTCGCGGAGTTGCTCAAGCTGTGTGTCCTGACCCCCCGCAGGGACTTGGACCACAGCCAGCTCCCGCGGGATCTCAACGCGAGACGCAGGTGCAAGGGCTCCATCACTTCCTGGCATGCCAAGGTGGTTTTCTCCGTCGTGATCTTCCTGATTGATGTGGTAGCACTCGCGAGTTGGGTCGCAACCCTCGTCGTCGAGGCTGCAGCCATCATCAGAGCAGCCTGAGAGGCAGTGGTCACATGCGGACATGAAGTCACGCATGGCACTGGGATCACGGAGTCCAGAGAAATCCCAACTAATGTCGGGGTCGTCCTCTTCCTCGAAACCCGTGGGTCTGGAGGTTGAGACGGCCGTCAGTCAGTCCCAAGTTGACCACATATGGGCCCTGTTTGTTTCAGCTTCTGGCAGCTTCTGGCCACCAAAAGCTGCTGCGGACTGCCAAACGCTCAGCTTTTCAGCCAGCTTCTATAAAATTCGTTGGGGCAAAAACCATCGAAAATCAACATAAACACATAATCGGTTGAGTCGTTGTAATAGTATGAATCCATCACTTTTTAGATCCTGAGCCCTATGAACAACTTTATCTTCCTCCACACGTAATCGTAATTATACTCAGATTCTCCCCACAGCCAGATTCTCTCCACAGCCAGATTTTCAGAAAAGCTGGTCAGAAAAAAGCTGAACCAAACAGCCCCATGGTACCCCGGAAGGTCAGGATATGCCCTTACAAAAGCGCTCACCGAAGCGGGGTCACTTGGTGGATCGAAACTGAATCTAAAGGGAACAGGGTGAAAACAGATGGTACCTCTTGGATGATGGACGGTGGCGAAGTCGCATCGGGCACGGACTGCACCGTTATCTTAGGTACAAGGCTAACGCCCAACAAGTTCTTCATGAGGGTGCTGGCGTCATCAGTCCTCTTGGGGTTGGCACGTTGGTGGGGAGCGACATCCGTTGTTGTCTCAGGCGCGAGGGCAACACCCGACATGTCCCCCGCAGGGGTGCCGGCGTCGTCGACTCGCTCTGGTTCGATAGCCGATGAGGTGCCGCCTCCTGCCTGGCCATAGTTGCCCCGTCTCCTCCTCCTCCTTCGGCGAGGAGGGTGGCGGGGCAAACCCGGGTGTTCCTCTTCTACCGCGGGGGGATGTCGTCGTCGAGTTCGCCTCCGCTGGGCGAGCCGACGACCGTCGTTGTTGCCGTGCTGCGAGGGGAGGAGTTCCATGTTGTAGCCACCATCGCGGGACACGAACTCGAGGCTCCCGAAGCGGAGCACCGTCCCAGGCTGGAGAGGCTGCTGAAAGCTACCCATCTGGAACTAAACGGGAGAGTGTTTGTCAACACGCAACAGGCCCCTACCTGGCGCGCCAACTGTTGACGTTTTGGACCCGCGAGGACCATCAAACGACCAGTGAATTTGTCGCTTCGTGTCCCTGCCCAGATGGGTTGATGCAAGATGGAACACAAGAGGGAAATGAGGTTTATGTTATCTTGCACTGGGGTGCTCGAAGTAGGGGTTACAAGCGTTGCGAGAGAGCTAGAGCGAGAGAGAGAGAAAGAGAGGGTTCGGCCTTGAGGTGAGCTGTCTGAGTCTGCCTCTACCGCGTCTCTCCTACTCTGCCTGCCTCTACTCGCCTGCCTTCGCCCGTTCGTACGTCGCACGTTCGTACGTTCCGTCTCGCCCCCCTCCTCCTGGAAGGCCCTGGACATCCCCTTTTATAGATACAAGGAAATGCCCAGCTGTACAATGGGGGTGTAGCTATGAGCTAACGTGGCTGGCGGAGAATTGCCTTGAGCCCTGTACATGTACTAACATGGTCGTCGGAGAAGTGCCTTGAGTCCTATAGAAGCATAGCTGGCGGTGCGACATGGACCCTGCTGACGTTTCCTTGCTTTTGTAGGGGGTTGAGAGCAACCGACGTCATGGGCGCACGCGGGGAACCATCATTACCTGTTACCGGAGTAACCTAGATGGGACACCGGTCTTGTTCCTTCATAGCCTGAGGCAACTAGCTAGGGGTAGGGTAATGATGTATCCCCTGTAGCGTAGTCGGACCGAGGCCGAGGTCGGGCGAGGCGGCGACTCCTCCGAGGCCGAGACTGAGGTCAGGCGAGGCAGAGACCTCCTCCCGAGGCTAAGGCTGAGGTCGAGGCCTAGGGTCGGGCGAGGCAGAGACCTCCTCCCGAGGCCGAGGCTGAGATCGAGACCTAGGGTCGGGCGAGGCAGAGCTCCTTGTTGCGCCCGAGGCTGATCTCGGGAGAGGCCGTGACTGTTGTTAGTCTTTCCCTGGTGGTTAACATAGTAGCCGGAGCGGGGTGAATAGCGCTGTCCTCCTGTCAGAACGGTCAGTAAAGGGGCGAAGTGACTGCGGTCACTTCGACCTTGCCGACTGAGGCACGCGTGTCAGGACAAGATGTCAAGCGATCCCCGCATTAACTGAGCATGCGATACGGTCGGTTGGTAAGGCGATTCGGTCGAGGTTGCTGCACGACAAAGTTCGCCCGAGCTTAGCCTTGGGTGAGATGGGGGTGCGTCTGTTGACAGAGGGGACCCTCGGGCGAGGCGTGAATTCGTCCAGGACTACTGTCCTTGCCCGAGGCTGGGCTCGGGTGAGGTCGCGTCCCTTGGTAGACGAGGCCTTGACTTGAACCACGCTTCATCAGCCGTGTATGGTTTGTTCTGAAGATGTTCTTCGGCCAGGTTAAGGAGCATTGGGGGTACCCCTAATTACAGTACCCGACACTTTTCTACTTACCTTACTCTGATTCATTCTATACTCATCTCATCTTGATCTTGTCTCACCTTTTGCTATTCTACTCTGATTAATCTTATCCTTTCTACTCTAAGACAAGATGGATTTCACACCTAGGAATCCTATGACTATGATCTTCTTAAGAGATAGGGAAGCTAAGACAAAATTAAAACTATTTTCTTTATTTAAAAATGTTGTTTGATTGTTCTGATGATAAATGTCTGATTTGCTTCTTTGATTGATTGAATTATTATAGATGGACATCTTAGCATGTACCACCATAAGGTATTGAGTTAGCTTTAGTAGGTAAAATATTAATCTGCTTAGCTAATAAATCCCTAAAGTAACCTGATTTGTAAATACCTGCCTTGTCTACTATTCTCTTACCATATGTATCTAACTCAGATGGTCAATACCAGGCGGGGTGGTGGAATTGATTTGCCTCCTAATCGACACACTCAGTGGATATATAGACAACCCCAGCCATAGCCAACAGAGATGAATCCTCCTAATCCTCCACCAGGCAGAGTTGACCCACTGATTGCAGCTCAGATGAGGATGATGCAACAAATGGCGGACACTATGGTAGATATGCGTGCTCAGATACAGCAAGAACGCCAGGAGATGCGCCAGGAAAGAGAAGAGAGTTGCCAGGAGTTGCGCCAGGAACGAGAGGAGATACGCCAAGAGAGAAGGGCGCAACAGTAGCGGCAACAACAATTTCAACAATAACAGTAACAACAGCAACAACAACAAGTACCACTGCCTCCTCCACCACCAGTTCCACCCCGAGATAAGCATAGGGAGTTCATGAGTCATAAGCCATCGACATTTGCAAGCTCTCCTGATCCACTGGACGCAGATGATTGGCTAAAGTCCGTAGGGAAGATGTTGAACATTGCTCAATGCACTGACCTAGAGAAGGTTTTATATGCTTCTGGACGTCTGACAGGTCCTGCTGCTGATTGGTGGGATTCATATACTGCTGCCCACGATGCTGCTGATACTATTACTTGGGCAGAGTTTAGTACACAGTTTAGGAATTATTATATACCTGCTGGATTGATGAAGATTAAAAAGAAGGAATTTCTGTCGCTGAAGCAAGGAAGTATGTCAGTTAGCGAGTACCACGACAAGTTTATCCAGCTATCCAGATATGCTCCAGATGAAGTTGCTAAGGATGAAAGAAAGCAAGAGCATTTCATTGAAGGACTTAATGGACCCCTGCAGTATGCTCTTGTGGCACACACATTTCCATCATTTCAGATGCTGCTTGATAAGGCCCTGGCTATTGAACACAAGCGTGTTCAGCTGGGAGATTTGAAGAGGAAAGCTATATCTCAAGGACAAGGAAGCAATAGTGTTCATCCTTGCTACAGTTCACCCCAGGGTACACCAGTCCGCACTGGCGGAGGCCAGTGCCTAGTTCAGCAATCACCTCAGAGGACTCCACCTCCTCGTCAGGCTACCCCCACTGGCACCCCGACGAAGTTTTCAGGGTAGAGTGCATGCACTACTTGTTTCAAGTGTGGGAAGACTGGTCATTATGCAAATGTCTGCCCACAGAGGATTGCTACTACTCCAGTTCATAATAGACATCAAACTCCAGGATCGGGTAAGGGATACTCTATCGCCAAGGTTAATCAAGTCAGCGTTGATGCTACTCCGGATGGTGCTGACATCGTACCTGGTATGTTTTACGTTAATGCTGCTATTCCTGCAACTATATTATTTGATTCTGGTGCTACACATTCATTTATGTCTGCTCGATATGCCAACACAAATGAAATACCACTACTAAATATGAGAAAACCAATGATAGTAATTACACCCAAAGGGCCTGTTGAGGCAAATCAAATGACACGTAGATTGACATTAACAATTATGGGAAGAGAATTTTGTTGGGAACTTGTTCTTAAGTGCTATGAACTAGGAACAAGGCAACATAGAATGTCAGATGTTAAAGCCCTTCGTCCGCTGAAGCATTATCTCCCCAAGGATCTAATGAACTTCGGACGAAGGTTTTGAATAAAATATCACGAAGATACTTTCATGATCAAAGGTAAAATAATGCAAAATAAAATATAAAACGTTATAGAATAGGAAGAATAAATAATATTATTTGATTATTTTGTCGTATGAACTTGAATATCAAGATATAATGTTTAGGCACATTTGTACCTTCGCCTTGGCAGAGAATGTTAATTCCAGAGTAGCACGTCAGCAATTACCAGATTGTGTGAACAGCAAAGAAGTACTGTTCACCTATTTATAGGCACAGGACGCAGCCTGTAAGAAATTACAATCATGCCCCTCACAGAAAATCACAATCATAACTTAGACTCTTATGGACTAAAAAGTAATTCCATCTTTAAGTCGGTTCGATCCTTCGTCTTTGGATACGCTATAGCGTCGAAGCTTTGTGAGTGGTAGCTTCGGTATCTCATATAAACAGATTTGCTGAAGGTGTTTTCTTCCTGCAGGACCTTCGGCGACGAAGCATGAACCCAACAAATTTGGAGCTACTGCTATAATATTAGAGGCAAGCAGTATAGATTTGATCCTTGGTATGTCATGGTTAAGAAAGGCAGAGGCCATTATAGCATGTGGTAGAGGTACCGTAGAACTTACCAGCCCTAAAGGAGAAAGGTTTCAAGTTAATATTGCAGTAACCACCTCATCCAAATGTGCAATGTTCTTTATACCTGAGGAGTTTGTTGGTGACAACATCCGTGTGGTTAGAGATTTTCCGGATGTCTTTCCAGAGGAGTTACCAGGGATGCCACCTGATAGAGAAGTTGAGTTTGTCATTGATCTCTTACTTGGGACTGCCCCTATTTCTAAACGGCCATACAAGATGTCCGTAGAGGAGTTAAAGGAACTGAAGAAGCAGTTAACGGAGTTACAGGAGGCTGGGTACATTCGTCCGAGTTCCTCACCTTGGGGAGCGCTGGTTCTGTTTGTACAGAAGAAGGATGGATCACAGCGGATGTGTGTGGATTATAGATCACTTAATGATGTTACTATGAAGAACAAGTATCCGTTACCCCGTATTGAGGATTTATTTGATCAGATGAGAGGTGCAAGGGTATTCTCAAAGATTGATCTCCGATCGGGTTACCATCAGATGAGGATTAGACCATCAGATATTCCCAAGATAGCATTCTCGACTCGATATGGATTATATGAGTTCACTGTTATGTCATTTGGATTAACCAATGCACCAGCTTATTTTATGAACTTGGTGAATAAGGTGTTTATGGAGTATTTGGATAGATTCGTCGTGGTATTCATCGATGATATTCTTATCTATTCCAAGAGTGATAGTGATCATGAGGAACATCTGAGATTGGTGCTACAGAAACTATGAGATAATCAACTCTACGCCAAGTTTAGCAAGTGCGAGTTTTGGATTGGCGAAGTGCCATTTCTTGGTCATATTATTTCTAATGGAGGAATATCAGTGGATCCTGCTAAGGTTAAGGAGATAATGGAGTGGAGAGTACCCACTACAGTTACTGAGATTCGGAGTTTCTTGGGACTTGCTGGATATTATCGGAGATTTATTGAAGGATTTTCTAAGATTGCTAAGCCTATGACTTCGCTTGTGGAGAAGGGCAGAGAATTCAAGTGGGACGAGAAGTGCCAAGACAACTTTGATCAATTGAAGAAGAGATTGATGTCGCCACTAGTGTTGGTTATGCCAGATCTACAGAAGGAATTTGATATCTATTGTGATGCATGTGGCCAAGGCTTGGGATGTGTGCTCATGCAAGAAGGACATGTGATTGCCTATGCTTCTCGTCAATTGCGGAAACATGAATTGAACTACCCCACTCATGACTTGGAATTGGCAGCCGTTGTGCATGCACTTAAGATTTGGAGACATTATATCATGGGGACCAAGTGCCAAGTGTATACGGATCATAAGAGTCTGAAGTATATATTCACTCAGAAGGATCTCAACCTTAGGCAACGCCGTTGATTGGAGCTTATTAAGGATTATGATTTGGAGATTCACTATCACCTGGGCAAGGCAAATTTGGTTGTAGATGCCTTGAGTCGCAAGAAGCATGTTCATTCAGCTATTGTTGCCCAGCTACCCGACGAGATTGTTGAGGATTTCAGGAGACTTAACCTGGGGATAGTTGCTCACACTGAAGGAGTTACTATTGATGTGGAACCTACTTTGGAGCAAGAAATCCGCAAAGGTCAAATTGGTGATGCTAAAATACAAGAGATTAAGGATCTGATTACTGAAGGTCGAGGTTCGGAATTCATGGAAGATGAGCAAGGCACCATATGGTTCAAGGACAAGATATGTGTTTCTGATATCGAAAGCCTTTGTGAGACTATTTTAAAGGAGGCCCATGACTCGGATTATTCTATTCATCCTGGTAGTACCAAGATGTATCAGGATTTGAAGCGGAAGTATTGGTGGTATGGATTGAAAAGAGATGTGGCTGCACATGTGGCGATGTGCGATGTGTGTCAAAGAGTTAAGGCTGAACACCAGAGGCCAGCTGGACTATTGCACCCACTGAAGATACCCGAGTGGAAGTGTGAAGAGATTGGTATGGATTTTATTACTGGATTGCCTCGCACCCAGAAAGGATATGATGCTATATGGGTGACTGTGGATAGATTGACTAAAGTGGCTCACTTTATTCCTGTAAAGACTACTTATAAAGGTTCTCAGCTAGCAGAGTTATATATGGCTCGGATTGTGTGTTTACATGGAGTACCAAAGAAGATCGTGTCTGATCGAGGTTCACAGTTTACCTCAAGATTTTGGAGAAGCTTTCATGAGAACATGAATACAAAGTTGAATTTTAGTACGCCTTATCACCCTCAGACTGATGGACAGACTGAAAGGACTAATCAAGTGTTGGAGGATATGTTGAGAGCTTGTGCACTTCAGCATGGAGGAAGTTGGGATAAGAGTCTACCTTATGCTGAGTTTTCATATAATAATAGTTATCAGGCCAGTCTGAAGATGTCACCTTTTGAAGCTCTATATGGGAGGAAGTGCAGGACTCCTCTATATTGGGATCAGACTGGAGAAAGACAGTTCTTTGGGCCTGAACTAATTCAAGAGGCGGAAGAACAAGTCCGTATAATTCGAGAGAATTTGAGGGTAGCTCAAACCAGACAAAAGAGCTATGCGGATAATAGAAGAAGACCACTGGAATTTGAAGAAGGAGATTATGTGTACCTCAAGGTGTCACCACTTCGTGGAATGAGGAGATTTAAAGTCAAGGGCAAATTGTCCCCTCGCTACATTGGACCATTCTTGATCTTTAGGCGAGTTGGGGAGATGGCATACCAACTCGAGCTACCTGCTAGTCTATCAGATGTGCATAATGTATTCCACGTATCTCAACTGAAGAAGTGTCTTCGTGTCCCTAAGGAACAGTTACCAATGGAAGAGCTCAGTGTTCAGGGTGATTTGACTTACACGGAGTACACGATCAAGATTCTTGATACATTGACTCGAGTTACAAGAAATAAGGTGATAAAGATGTGCAAGGTACAATGGAGTCACCACGGTGAAGATGAAGCGAGATGGGAAAGAGAAGAAGAGCTTCACATAGTGTCGGTGTTTCGAAACCCAGGGGGTCCCTGGACCGACGAGTAAATTGTCACCGCGTGCCCCAGCCCAGATGGGTCGGCGCGAGGCAGAACGCGAAGGGGGGAGAAAGCAGCCGGAGGGAGACAGGCGTGGGAGTGTGGAACCCGCGGCCTTCGTGTTAGCCCCGCGCCCAGGTCGGGTGCGCTTGCAGTAGGGGGTTACAAGCCTCCATGCGGGAGGGAGCGAGCGGCCTTGCGCGAGCGCCGTCCCGTCCTTCCCCGCGCGGCCAACCCTCTGTAAGAGGGCCCTGGACCTCCCTTTTATAGGCGTAAGGAGAGGATCCAGCTGTACAAATGGGCTGTAGCAGTGTGCTAACGTGTCTAGCGGATGAGAGCTAGTGCCCTAAGTACATGCCATCGTGGCAGCCGAAGAGGTTTTGGCACCCAGTTCGTGTGGTGTCGTGGCCGTCGGAGGAGCGCTGGAGCCTGGCGGAAGGACAGCTGTCAGGGCTGTCGAGTCCTTGCTGACGTCCTCTTGCTTCCGTAAGGGGGCTGAGAGCCGTCGTCGTCACAGGGCATGCGGGGCGCCATCATTACACGTATAGTGGAGCGAGCCAGATGGGACGCCAGTCTTGTTCCCCGCAGCCTGAGTCAGCTCGGGGTAGGGTAATGATGGCGCCTCCTGTTGACGTGGTCGGTCCGTGCCTTAGGTTGGGCGAGGTGGAGGCTCCTCCGAGGTCGAGGTCGAGTCTGTCTTCCAAGGTCGAGGTCAAGTCCGAGCCCCGGGTCGGACGAGGCGGAGACCGTCGGCTGAGGCCAGGGCTGAGTCCGAGCCCTGAGGTCGGGCGAAGCGGAGTTCGTCGTCTTCCGGGGCTGAGCCCGAGTCCGAGCCCTGGGGTCGGGCGAAGCGGAGTTCGTCGTCTTCTAGGGCTGAGTCCGAGTCCGAGTCCGAGCCCTGGGGTCGGGCGAAGCGGAGTTCGTCGTCTTCCGGGGCTGAGCCCGAGTCTGAGCCCTGGGGTCGGGCGAAGTGGAGTTCGTCGTCTTCCGGGGCTGAGCCCGAGTCCGAGCCCTGGGGTCGGGCGAAGCGGAGTTCGTCGTCTTCCGGGGCTGAGCCCGAGTCTGAGCCCTGGGGTCAGGCGAAGCGGAGTTTCCTATGACGCCTGAGGCCAGTCTTGGATGCTGTCAGCCTCACTTTGTCGAGTGGCTCAGCAGTCAGAGCGGCGCAGGCGGCGCTGTCCTCTTGTCAGACCGGTCAGTGGAGCGGCGAAGTGACTGCGGTCACTTCGGCTCTATCGACTGGAGGGCGTGCGTCAGGATAAAGGTGTCAGGCCACCTTTGCATTAAATGCCCCTGCGATTTGGTCGGTTGGCGTGGCGATTTGGCCAAGGTTGCTTCTTGGTGAAGACTGGGCCTCGGGTGAGCCGAAGGTGTGTTCGTTGCTGGAGGGGGTCCTCGGGCGAGACGTAGATCCTCCGGGGTCGGTTGCCCTTGCCCGAGGCTGGGCTCGGGCGAGGCGTGATCGCGTCCCTCGAATGGACCGATCCTTGACTTAATCGCACCCATCAGGCCTTTGCAGCTTTGTGCTGATGGGGGTTACCAGCTGAGATTTAGGAGTCTTGAGGGTACCCCTAATTATGGTCCCCAACAGTAGCCCCCGAGCCTCGAAGGGAGTGTTAATACTCGCTTGGAGGCTTTTGCCGCACTTTTTGCAAGGGGACCAACCTTTTTTTGGTTGCATTTTGTTCCGGTGGGTGCGCACGAGCGCACCCGCCGGGTGTAGCCCCCGAGGCCTCGGAGGAGTAGTTTGACTCCTTCGAGGTCTTAGTGCGTTTTGCAACACTTCGGCTGGTCTGGTTGTTCCCTCATGCGAGCTGGCCGTAGCCCGGGTGTACGGTCGGGTCCCAAGTTCTCGGGCTGGTATGTTGACGCTGTCAACGGTTTGGCCAGAGCTGGGTTTGCGAGAGCAGCCCCCGAGCCTCTGCACAGGGCGAGAGGACGGTCAAGGACAGACTCGACTTTTTTACATATGCCCCTGCGTCGCCTTTCCGCAAGGAGGAGGGGGGAAAGCGCCATGTTGCCCTCGGAGGGCGCCGAACATGGTGTCTCCGGTGAGCTGCTGGCGGGTAATCCGAGTGGACGCCCGTGCCCCATTTGTTAGGGGTCGGCTAGAGGCCCGGAGGCGCGCTCCAAAAGTACCTGCGGGTGATCTGCCGGACCCGTTCTCCTTTTGACGGGGTCCGAGGGCTCGATGCCTCCCTCTGATGGGATTCCGTTACAAGATCGTTCCCGCTGGTCTCGGAAATGTCCTAGGGTACCTCGGGAGCGTAGCCCGAGCCTTGGTTATGTATCGAACGTACCCAGGGTCATCCCTCGCTCTGTGTCTGAGGCGACTATGAACCCTTCGAGGGCCAGCCTACGAACCCTTGATCAGTAGTGGGCGCGGAGCCCGAGTGGCCTGAGGCGGCCGTTGAACCCTTCCGAGGGGCCGGCCATCGAACCTCTGACCAGTAGTGGGCGCAGAACCCAAGCGCTCTGAGGCGGCCGTTGAACCCCTCCGAGGGGCCAGCCTTTGAACCTCTTATCAGTAGGGAGGCTCAGGGCCTGTTTCCTTCACGGAGAAGGGTCCTTTTCGGGGTATCCCCCTTTCCCGGTCCCTATTGCAAGAGAGAGAAAGAGGAAAAGGAAAAGGATACGAAATCGAATGACGTGGCGTACCTTTTTTGACGCGGTTATTATGGCGAAGGCGAAGCGTCACTTGCTTCTCCTGCCTAAGGCGCCGCTTGTCCCGCTGCGGAGTTAATGCGACGGGGCGAGTGGTTCGCGAGGCGGCCGTTGCGCGTGTGCGAGCCGTTCGAGGAACGGAACACGGGCACGTCGTCTTCACGCCGTGAGAGAGGGTTCTCTCGCTGCCCCTGGATGGGACGTAAGCTTGGCTGACGACGTGACCGCTGCTCCTGCCCGCCTGCCACCGCCATTACTGCCGGCCCATCTTTGGCCGTATTGACCGTCGCACCTGGCTGGCACTGCTGGGTCATACGCAGGGTTGCCTCGAGTCGCGGTACCGGTTCCACAGTCGAGGAGGCACGGTAGTGGCACGAGGGGCGGTGCAGTTGCTCGCACGTAGCAACCGGTGAGCCGGTTGCATGACGTGTGAGCCTGGGCCTCCATGCTGGGCGCGTTGGAGTCGAAGGGGCGTGCCCACCTGGCGCGGTTGTATGCCGATTGCATGGCTGTCCACCCTTTCACCCGCTGGTCTGGGCGAAAGTGGAGGAATGCTTGTAACCGCTGGGCAGTTGCATGCCCTGCGCGCGGCGGTTTGGCTTCTTCTGCCCTGGACCGGCTTGCATGATGCGTGGGACCCAGCCCCCGCGCCGTAGGGGGAGGACCTTGGAGCGTGTTGGAGAAGACTCAGCCCGCAACAGCTGAGGACGCAAGTGGGGAGAGTTGCCTTTAAAAGGAGGGTGACCCCCTTGAAAGACGACCATGTCTTCGTGTTCCCTTATGCATCGTGTCTTTCCACCTTCCGAGCCCCCAGATGGGGGACGCCCGCAATCCTTCCACCTTGTCGTCGGAGGAACGCAACTTCGAGGAAGTTGGTACATTTTAGCCATCGTTCGGCTTCAAGGATTTTCATCATGCAGCCCGGCCGCATCCCCTCACCGGTGGTCACCTAAGACGATGACCTCCAGTTCGATGGTGGGGAGAAGCGAACCGGGCTGCGGCCTCTGCCCCTCCCTCATCTTCAAGGATCTTCATCATCCTTGCTGGGGCGGAGGGTGAGGCGAGTCGGGGGGCTGCCTCCGCGTGGGTCAGTAACCCTTTTCTTCCCCCGGCGTCTGGGGGAGAAAGGCATCTTCCAGCTCCACGGAGGCTTCCCTCAGCCATGCCGGGGAAGGCGGACCGCCGCTGCCCAGCCAGGGTGCAGCATTCCGTCCTCCGTCCGGACGATGGTCGCGCCACGTACGGGCCGGCCACGTCCAGGCCTTCCTCGCGCCAACAGCCGTGCCAGAGGGTCACCCAGCACGTCGTGCGCCGCGAGGGCGGGGCTCATGTTCTGGGTGGCCTCGGCGAGGGCGAGGACTTGCCGGCGCGCCTTGAGGCGCCCGGCGCCCGCTGGGGCGGTGTTGAGGTGGTGGTAGCCGGAGAAGGCTTCTCTACCGACGAGATTGCCAACTCCGCCTGCACCCCTGGGCCTCCGTCCCTCGGCTTGAATGGCTGGTTCTCGTCCTTCGTGGGCGAGAGCCATCCTGCCGCAGCACCCGCCCAGAAGCCGTTGCTGCAGCTGTTTCGCCACCCGGGGCAGAAGTCGTCGTCGCTGCTGCCGGAGTGGGTGGCGGTGAGCTAGCTGGAGCCTTGTCACCCCGCGGGCCCTCCTATGTGGGGCTGTTGTTTGTACCCGCGGGGGCGGAACCGGAGTTCTGTTGGTAATAGCACTTTGAGTGCCGGTGTCTTGTTCATTATGGCTGTCGGGGCCTGAACATGTATGTACTTTCGGCGCGGAGCCGTGTTTTTCCTTCATTTCGAGCACTAAGACTCGCCTGTCGACTATCTGAACCGCTTCACCAAGCGTGGGTCGCCTCGTGCGAAGGTGATGAGTGAGGTATCCATATCTCGGAGGCGTAGGAGTCCCTCGGCTCGGTCGGCCTTGCTGTCCGAGCTTCTCTCGCTTAGTTAAAGGGACCCCTCGGCCGCTCTTCGATGAGTCGAAGCCGGAGGTAGCGGTGTCAGCACGGACAGAGGCAGAGTTGGCTCGAAAAGAAGACTTGGTCGGCCAGAGCCTGGCCGGGTCGTCCACTGGCGGGACCGACGCCGGAGTTGAGTTGCCGAGGCCACAAGCCGGGCTGATGTCTTCGGGGGACAGCTGGTCGAGGCCTCGGGGTGGCCGGCCGAGCCATCTGCTCGAGCCGGATTCCTGGAGAAGACCCTGGCGGCGATGGCCCGAGTGTGGTGCTGATGTCGTCCTTCAGAGTGGGGGTCGTCCGACCGCGTCACCGTCCGAGGCTAGTCAGACCCCGCCGAAGGTGTAGTTGACGCCGAGGGTGCTGCTGCCCCCTTCAACTGTCGACGTCCGAGCCTGCAGGATCGGGTTGTCTTGTAGTGTGTGTATGTTTTGTGCGTCCGCCGAGGCCCAAACACACCGTCGTCGTGTTGTAAAGCCGTGTCCCTTTTCCTCTTGTTTTGAGTATCCGGACTCTTTTGTCGGTAACAGAATTGTTTGTGCGGGCGAGAGTTGCCTTTCACGGAAGGTGATGAGTGAGGTATCCGTATCCCGGAGGCGTAGGAATCCCTCGGCTCGGTCGGCCTTGCTGCTTACGCGCACTCTTACTCGTCCATAGTGTTCTGTCACCGACGCAGCCGAGAAGGCCCGAAAAATCGTTCCGGCAGAGGAACTTTCGAGCGTGAAGACTTGTTCAGTCCGCGGAATCACTTATCCGAGCGTGAGTTACTTATCGCAGAAGGTGATGAGTGAGGTATCCGTATCCCGGAGGCGTAGGAGTCCCTCGGCTCGGTCAGCCTTGGCTGCTTACGTGTACTCTGTCGTTTTCAGGATCCACTTTCGAAGTAGTCGAAAAGCACGAAAGGCATTCTGGCAGAAAAGATTTTTTTTTCTTTTTCGAGGAAAATTTCGACGTAGAGGGGGTTCCCCCCTTCTAGCCCCCGAGGGAGGGTCAGGCTTTGCCGAGGCAAGGCTGACCCTTCCTTGACGACCAGACTTTGTGTGTGAACGGGGTGTACGAATAACTTGGAAGCATCTTAAGGGTAGAAGCGACGTAGCTGTTGGATGTTGCAAGCGTTGCTGTAGACCTCGCCTTGACTGTTGGCCAGCTTGTATGTTCTGGGCTTCAGAACTTTGGCGATGATGAACGGCCCTTCCCAGGGAGGCGTGAGTTTGTGCCGCCCTCGGGCGTCTTGTCGCAGCCGAAGCACCAGGTCGCCCACCTGGAGGTCTCGGGACCGAACCCCTCGGGCGTGGTAGCGTCGCAGGGACTGCTAGTATCGCGCCGAGTGTAGTAAGGCCATGTCCCGAGCCTCCTCCAGCTGGTCCAGTGAGTCTTCTCGATTAGCTTGATTGCTTTGGTCGGCGTAGGCCCTCATCCTCGGGGAACCGTATTCTAAGTCTGTGGGCAAGATGGCCTCGGCCCCATAGACTAGAAAGAACGGTGTGAAGCCCGTGGCTCGGCTCGGTGTTGTCCTCAGACTCCAGACCACCGAGGGGAGTTCCTTCATCCACCGCTTGCCGAACTTGTTGAGATCGTTGTAGATTCGAGGCTTGAGTCCTTGCAGAATCATGCCGTTGGCACGTTCTACCTGCCCATTTGTCATGGGGTGAGCCACGACGGCCCAGTCCACCCGGATGTGGTGATCCTCGCAAAAATCCAGGAACTTTCTGCCGGTGAACTGGATGCCGTTGTCGGTGATGATGGAGTTCGGGACCCCAAAGTGATGGATGATGTTGGTGAAGAACGCCACCGCCTGCTCGGACCTGATGTTGTTTAGGGGTCGGACCTCGATCCACTTGGAGAATTTGTCGATGGCGACCAGAAGGTGCGTGTAGCCCCCGGGTGCCTTCTACAAAGGGCCGACGAGGTCCAGACCCCACACAGCAAATGGCCAGGTGATGGGTATGGTATGCAGAGCCTGAGCGGGCAGGCGGGTCTGCTTCGCGTAGAACTGACACCCTTCGCAGGTGCGGACGATTCTAGTGGCGTCGGCCACCGCCGTTGGCCAGTAGAAACCTTGTCGGAAGGCGTTTCCAACAAGGGCTCAAGGTGCTGCGTGATGGCCGCAAGCCCCCGAGTGTATCTCTTGTAAGAGCTCCTGACCTTCGGCGATGGAAATGCATCGCTGGAGGATGCCCGAGGGGCTGCAGTGGTAGAGCTCCTTCTCATCTCCCAGCAAGACAAACGACTTGGCGCGCCGCGCCAACTGCCGAGCTTTGGCTTGGTCGAGGGGTAGCTCTCCTCGGTGGAGATATTGCAGGTACGGGGTCTGCCAGTTTTGATTAGGCGTGACCCCGCTTCGCTCCTCCCCGATGCGCAGTGCCTCACCCTCGGGGGCCGAGGGTACCTCGGGCCGAGCCGAGGGTGCCTCGGGTTGAGCCGAGGGTGCCTCGGACTGTGCCGAGGGTACCTCAGATTGAGCCGAGGGTGCCTCGGGCTGGGCCGAGGCCTTCTCGGGCTCGGGCGTGTCGTCGGTCTTGACGGAGGGTTGATGCAGGTCTCAGGAGAATACGTTCAGGGGAACCGTTGTTCGCCCCAAGGCTATTTTAGCCAGCTCGTCCGCAGTCTCGTTGTAGCGTCGGGTGATGTGGTTGAGCTCGAGCACGTAGAACTTGTCTTCTAGGCACCAAACCTCATCGCAGTAGGCTTCCACCTTCGGGTCACGGCAGTGGGAGTTCTTCATGACTTGGTCGATGACGAGCTGCGAGTCACCGCGAGCATCGAGGCGTCGGACCCCTAGCTCGATGGCGATTCACAACCCGTTTACCAGAGCCTCGTACTCAGCCACGTTGTTGGACGCCGGGAAGTGGAGGCGTAGCATGTAGCGCAGGTGCTTCCCGAGGGGCGAGATGAAGAGCAGGCCCGCGCCTGCCCCCGTCTTCATCAGTGACCCGTCAAAAAACATGGTCCAGAGCTCCAGTTGGATCGGAGCTGTTGGGAGCTGGGTGTCGACCCATTCGGCCACAAAGTCCGCCAAGACCTGGGACTTGATGGCTTTCCGAGGAGCGAACGAGATCGTCTCGCCCATGATCTCCACCGCCCACTTTGCAATTCTACCCGAGGCCTCTCGGGACTGGATGATCTCCCCCAGGGGGAAGGATGACACCACAGTTACCGGATGAGACTCGAAGTAGTGTCGCAACTTCCGCCGCGTCAGGATCACCGCGTACAGCAGCTTCTGAATTTGTGGGTAGCGGATCTTGGTCTCGTACAGTACCTCACTGATGAAGTAGACTGGCCTCTGGACGGGCAATGCATGCCCCTCTTCTCGTCTCTCAACCACAATCGCGGTGCTAACCACCTGAGTGGTCGCGGCGACGTAGATCAAGAGGGCTTCTCCGGCAGCGGGGGGCACTAAGATGGGCGCGTTCGTGAGGAGCGCCTTCAGGTTCCCGAGGGCTTCCTCGGCCTCGGGGGTCCAAGCGAAGCACTCGGCCTTCCTTAAGAGGCGGTACAGAGGCAGGCCTCTTTCGCCGAGGCGCGAGATGAAACGGCTCAGAGCCGCGAGGCATCCCATGACCCTCTGTACGCCTTTCAAGTCCTAGATGGGCCCCATGCTGGTGATGGCTGCGATCTTCTCCGGGTTGGCCTCGATGCCTCGCTCGGAGACGATGAACCCCAAGAGCATGCCTCGAGGGACCCCGAAGACACACTTTTCGGGATTGAGCTTCACGCCTTTCGCCTTGAGACATCGGAATGTCACTTCAAGGTCGGAAAGGAGGTCGGAGGCCTTCCTCGTCTTGACTACGATGTCATCGACGTAGGCCTCGACCGTTCGGCCGATGTGTTCGCCGAACACATGGTTTATGCATCGCTGATACGTTGCACCCGCATTCCTCAAACCAAACGGCATGGTAACATAGCAGTACATGCCGAAGGGTGTGATGAAAGAAGTCGCGAGCTGGTCGGACTCTTTCATCCTGATCTGGTGATACCCTGAGTAGGCATCAAGGAAAGACAAGGTTTCGCACCCAGCAGTGGAATCCACGATTTGATCGATGCGAGGCAGAGGGTAGGGAACTTTCGAACATGCTTTGTTTAGACCAGTGTAGTCTACACACATCCGCCATTTCCCCCCTTTGTTTCTCACAAGCACAGGGTTGGCAAGCCATTCGGGATGGAATACCTCTTTGATGAACCCTGCCGCCATTAGCTTGTGGATCTCCTCGCCTATGGCTCTGCGCTTTTCTTCGTCGAATCGGCGCAGAGGCTGCTTCACGGGTCGGGCTCCTGCTTGGATATCCAGCGAGTGCTCGGCGACTTCCCTCGGTATGTCGGGCATGTCCGAGGGACTCCACGCGAAGACGTCAGCGTTTGCGCGGAGAAAGTCGACGAGCACTGCTTCCTATTTGGGGTTGAGCTCGGAGCTGATCCGGATCTGCTTGGAGGCGTCGTTGCAGGGGTCGAGAGGGACGGACTTAACCGTCTCCGTTGGTTCGAAGTTGCCGGCGTGGCGCTTCACGTCTGGCGCCTCCCTAGAGAGGTTCTCCAGGTCGGCGATGAGGGCCTCGGACTCGGCGAGGGCCTCGGCGTACTCCACGCACTCCACGTTGCATTCGTACGCGTGTCGGTACGTGGGCCCGACGGTGATGACCCCGTTGGGTCCCGACATCTTGAGCTTGAGGTAGGTGTAGTTGGGGATGGCCATGAACTTGGCGTAGCATGGCCTCCCCAACACTGCGTGGTAGGTTCCTCGAAACCCGACCACTTCGAACGTGAGGGTCTCCCTTCGGAAGTTGGAGGGCGTCCCAAAGCAGACGGGTAGATCGAGTTGTCCAAGGGGTTGGACGCGCTTCCCGGGGATGATCCCGTGGAAAGGCGCAGCGCCCGTCCGGACCGAGGATAGATCGATCCGCAGGAGCCCGAGGGTCTCGGCGTAGATGATGTTGAGGCTGCTGCCTCCGTCCATGAGGACCTTGGTGAGCCTGACGTTGCCGAAGATGGGGTCGACAACGAGCGGGTATTTCCCCGGACTCGGCACATGGTCGGGATGGTCGGCCTGGTCGAAGGTGATGGGCTTGTCGGACCAGTCTAGGTAGACTGGCGCCGCCACCTTTACCGAGTAGACCTCCCGACGCTCTTGCTTGCGGTGTCGAGCCGAGGCGTTTGCCACTTGCCCACCGTAGATCATGAAGCAGTCGCGGACCTCGGGGAACTCTCCTGCCTTGTGACCTTCCTTCTTAACGTCGTCGATAGCCCTGCCACCCTCCGCGGGTGGCCCGGCCTTGTGAAAGTTTCGTCGAAGCAAGGCACACTCCTCAAGGGTGTGCTTGATGGGCCCCTGATGATAGGGGCATGGCTCCTTGAGCATCTTGTCGAAGAGGTTGGCACCTCCGGGAGGTTCCCGATGGTTCTTGTACTCAGCGACGGCGACAAGGTCCGCGTCGGTGGCGTCGCGTTTCACTTGCGACTTCTTCTTGCCCTTCTTCTTGGTGCCGCGCTGAGTTGACGCCTCGAGGACATCTTCCGGTGGGCGGCCCTGGGGCTGCTTGTCCTTCCGGAAGATGGCCTCAACCGCCTCCTGGCCAGAGGCAAACTTGGTGGCGATGTCCATCAGCTCGCTCGCCCTAGTGGGGGTCTTGCGACCCAGCTTGCTCACCAGGTCGCGGCAGGTGGTGCCGGCGAGGAACGCGCCGATGACATCCGAATCGGTGACGTTGGGCAGCTCGGTGCGCTGCTTCGAGAATCACTGGATGTAGTCCCGGAGAGACTCTCCCGGCTGCTGGCGGCAGCTTCGGAGATCCCAGGAGTTTCCAGGGCGCACGTACGTGCCTTGGAAATTGCCAGCGAAGGCTTGGACCAGGTCGCCCCAGTTGGAGATCTGCCCTGGAGGCAGGTGCTCCAGCCAGGCTCGAGCGGTGTCGGAGAGGAACAGGGGGAGGTTGCGGATGATGAGATTATCATCGTCCGTTCCACCCAGTTGGCAGGCCAGCCGATAGTCCGCGAGCCGCAGTTCCGGTCTCGTCTCCCCCGAGTACTTTGTGATAGTAGTCGGGGTTCGGAACCGGGTCGGGAACGGCGCTCGTCGTATGGCGCGGCTGAAAGCCTGCGGACCGGGTGGTTCGGGCGAAGGACTACGATCCTCCTCGCTGTCGTAGCGTCCCCCACGCCTGGGGTGGTAGCCTCAGCGCACCCTCTCGTCGAGGTGGGCCCGACGGCTGTGGTGATGGTGCTCGTTGCCGAGGCGACCCGGGGCCGTAGGCGCTGTGTTGCTCGTGCGCCCGGTGTGGACCGAGGCTTCCCGCATGAATCGGGAAGTCACGGCGCGATGTTCCGAGGGGTACCCCTGCCTTCGGGAGGCGGAGCTTTCGGCCCGTCGAACCGCGACGTCCTCCAGGAGATTCTTGAGCTCTCCCTGGATTCGCCGCCCCTCGGTGGTTGATGGATCTGGCATCGTGCGGAGAAGCATTGCCGCTGCAGCCAGGTTCTGGCCGACTCCACTGGAAACAGGTGGTGGCCTTACCCTGACGTCGTCGGCGATGCGGTGCTGGATGCCCTGGGGGAGATGACACGCTTCTCCGGCCGGAGGTTGGCCCGCCCATTCCTGCCCGATGTCCCGGCGGATCGGCTCAAGCGTTCCTGCTCCCTCGTCGAGCCTGGCCTGCATCTCGCGGATTTGCTCGAGCTGTGGGTCATGACCCCCCGCCGGGACAGGGACCACAGCTAGCTCCCGAAGGATGTCGACGCGAGGCACGGGCCTAGGGGGATCACCATTCTCCGGCATACCAAGATGGTTGCCTTCGCCGGGACCCCCTAGATCGACGTGGAAACATTCGCGACTTGGGCCGTAGTCCTCGTCGCCGAGGCTGCGGCTACCGTCAGAACAGTCGGAAAGGCAGTAGTCGCATGCGGTCATGAAGTCCCGCATGACATTGGGGTTACCAAGTCCGGAGAAATCCCAATAGAGGTCGGGCTTGCCATCTTCCTCGGACCCCGAGGGCCCATAGGTTGAGACAGCCGTCAGCCGGTCCCAGGGTGACCGCACACGATACCCCAGAGGGTTTGGACTCGCCTCTATGAGAATGTCCACCGAAGTGGAGCTGCTTGGCGGGTCGAGGCCGAATCCAAAAGACGCGAGATGGGAATCAGTCGGTACCTTTTGGTCGACGGGCGGTGACGAAGTCATGTCAGGGACTGACTGCACCGTCATCTTAGGTACGAGGGTGACGCCCAGCAAGTCCTTCGCGAGCGTGCTGGCATCGTCCGTTTGCTTGAGGTTGGTGTGTTGCGGGGAGACGACGCTCGTGTTTGTCTCAAACGCGAGGCCGATGCCCGACGTGCTCTCCGTTGGGGCACCGGCGCCGTCGACTCGCTCGACAGCCAACAAGGTGCCGCCTCCTGCTTGGCCTTGGTTGCCCCGCCTCCTCCTCCGTCGGCGGGGGAGGGGACGGGACAAGCCCAAATGTCGTCCTTCCACCACGTGGGGAAGGCGTCGTCGATTTCCCCGCCGGCGAGCGGGTTGTCGACCGCCATTGTCGCTGTCGCGCGGCGGGGGAAGGAGTATCATGTCGTAGCTGCCGTCGAGGGACACGAACTCAAGACTCCCGAAACGGAGCACCGTCCCAGGCCGGAGAGGTTGCTGGAGACTGCCCATCTGGAGCTTGACGGGAAGCTGTTCGTCAACACGCAGCAGGCCCCTACCTGGCGCGCCAACTGTCGGTGTTTCAAAACCCGGGGGGTCCCTGGACCGACGAGTAAATCGTCGCCGCGTGCCCCAGCCCAGATGGGTCGGCGCGAGGCGGAACGTGAAGGGGGGAGAAGCAGCCGGAGGGAGACAGGCGTGGGAGTGTGGAACCCACGGCCTTCGTGTTAGCCCCGCGCCCAGGTCGGGTGCGCTTGCAGTAGGGGGTTACGAGCGTCCACGCGGGAGGGAGCGAGCGGCCTTGCGCGAGTGCCGTCCCGTCCTTCCCCGCGCGGCCAACCCTCTGTAAGAGGGCCCTGGACCTCCCTTTTATAGGCGTAAGGAGAGGATCCAGGTGTACAAATGGGGTGTAGCAGTGTGCTAACGTGTCTAGCGGATGAGAGCTAGTGCCCTAAGTACATGCCATCGTGGCAGCCGGAGAGGTTTTGGCGCCCAGTTCGTGTGGTGTCGTGGCCGTCGGAGGAGCGCTGGAGCCTGGAGGAAGGACAGCTGTCGGCGCTGTCGAGTCCTTGCTGACGTCCTCTTGCTTCCGTAAGGGGGCTGAGAGCCGCCGTCGTCACAGGGCATGCGGGGCGCCATCATTACTTGTATAGTGGAGCGAGCCAGATGGGACGCCGGTCTTGTTCCCCGCAGCCTGAGTCAGCTCGGGGTAGGGTAATGATGGCGCCTCCTGTTGACGTGGTCGGTCCGTGCCTTAGGTTGGGCGAGGTGGAGGCTCCTCCGAGGTCGAGGTCGAGTCTGTCTTCCAAGGTCGAGGTTGAGTCCGAGCCCCCGGGTCGGACGAGGCGGAGACCGTCGGCTGAGGCCAGGGCTGAGTCCGAGCCCTGGGGTCGGGCGAAGCGGAGTTCGTCGTCTTCCGGGGCTGAGCCCGAGTCCGAGCCCTGGGGTCGGGAGAAGCGAAGTTCGTCGTCTTCCGGGGCTGAGTCCGAGTCCGAGCCCTGGGCTCGGGCGAAGCGGAGTTCGTCGTCTTCCGGGGCTGAGCCCGAGTCCGAGCCCTGGGGTCGGGCGAAGCGAAGTTCGTCGTCTTCCGGGGCTGAGCCCGAGTCCGAGCCCTGGGGTCGGGCGAAGCGGAGTTCGTCGTCTTCCGGGGCTGAGCCCGAGTCCGAGCCCTGGGGTCGGGCGAAGCAGAGTTTCCTATGACGCCTGAGGCCAGTCTTGGCTGCTGTCAGCCTCACTCTGTCGAGTGGCTCAGCAGTCGGAGCGGCGCAGGCGGCGCTTTCCTCTTGTCAGACCGGTCAGTGGAGCGGCGAAGTGACTGCGGTCACTTAGGCTCTGTCGACTGGAGGGCGTGCGTCAGGATAAAGGTGTTAGGCCACCTTTGCATTAAATGCCCCTGCGATTTGGTCGGTTGGCGTGGCGATTTGGCCAAGGTTGCTTCTTGGTGAAGACTGGGCCTCGGGCGAGCCGAAGGTGTGTCCGTTGCTGGAGGGGGTCCTCGAGCGAGACGTAGATCCTCCGGGGTCGGCTGCCCTTGCCCGAGGCTGGGCTCGGGCGAGGTGTTATCGCGTCCCTCGAATGGACCGATCCTTGACTTAATCGCACCCATCAGGCCTTTGCAGCTTTGTGCTGATGGGGGTTACCAGCTGAGATTTAGGAGTCTTGAGGGTACCCCTAATTATGGTCCCCGACACATAGATTTCCCCACCTTTTCCCTAGATCTTCATAAATCTCGAGGACGAGATTCTTTTCTTAAGGGGGGTAGGATTTGTAATACCCATTTTGTAAGAAAATCGAAAAGGAGAAAATTATATCCCTTTGTATACACGAGTGTGTCATCTCTATCTATCATTTCATGTGAACATCACAATTAAACAAATAAACATAAGACAAAAGACACCAACAAATAATACATGTGTCATGCTGGACTTTATTTTGTGTGCACTTTTGTGACAATATAACAATAATGTAAAAATGTATTAAAGTCCGAAGTGGAATTTAAAATCTAAAAGGGAATTCTAGAATTTAAGAGAGCACTAGTTATCATGAAATAAGTATTAAAAATAGATAAATTTATCCATACCATGTCTAAGATGAATGATTAATGAGAAAACAAATCTACCAGAAAGTTTGAATTTTAATGACATTTAAACTTTATGAATTTGAAAATCTAAAAGGAAAGGAGAGGGGAAAATAAAAAGAAAAAGGGAAAAAGAAAATTTAAAAAGAAAGAAAAAAAACAACGCACAGGCTCATTTCTTCTGGCGCGGCCCACCAACTCCTCGCGCCGCGGTGGCCCTACTGACCACATGCGCGCGCGCCAGCTCCATGGTTGGCTGACCTCACGGGCCCGCTGCCCAGTCTCTCCGTTGACACTTACGCGCGAGCCTGAGGGAATCAACTGCGCCATCTCCCTCCTCCAAAACGGCCGCACGGACCTGTCGCGGTGGCGTCAACCACCACGCGCGAACCAAAGAAGCGTGGACCAAGCTCAGGTCTGGCGCATAAAAGGACTCTTCGGGATATTTTCCGCCCATCTCTCCACTTCTCATAGCTCCGCCGTGGTGCAAGCCGGTCAATTGAAAGTGAGTGAGGAGAAATTGGGGAGCGCCACCATGGGGAAATCGCTGCCGTCGTTCGCCGTCGGGTTTGGGGTGCGATTTAGGGGGGGGAAAGCACTCCTGTCACGCGTCTGGACTCATCGGGGGCGGTAGCAGGAAAGAAGGGCGTTTCCGACGACCGCAATTCCTCGTCGTTGTCGTGTCTCCACCGTACGCCGAGGACAGGGCTGCCCGCTGCCTTCGTGCTGGTACGAACCTCACCCGATCACTTGCAATTACTTCCTTGTCGTGTAGATCCCACCCGATTGGAGTTTGGACGCGTAGTATCGAGGTTTGGTTGTGCACCGCAATGGCGCTGCCGTGGGTTCTAGGGTCATCTTCACCGTCGGTGTTAGGAGGTGAGGAAGAAAGACTCAGACCGTTAGATCCGTAGCAGGCGGTCAGATTTGACTCCGGTCCCGGTAGCACCTCGGCCATGGATTCGGAGTTCAGCGGCCAGGATTAAAACGTGTCATACCCCTTCGTTCAAATGAACCATAACCGTTGATCTGGTCACGACTAGCTAGAATTAGATTTACTTAACGCTTCAACGCGATGGAATCCTGATCGTTCGCCTTTGATCGAACGGTCCAGATTAGTGCATACCCTTTCGGTCGGCCTATTTAACAAAAGAGCCCCTCACTTTTTAGCGAAATAACCCACCGTCCTATGCGTTGTTCCCTGAGCCTTAGGAATTTTACCCCAGGGCCCCTGCACTCTAGAAATAGTGCGCCCAGTCCAGAGCTGTTTGAAATTGAGTAAATAAATTGGAAAATGGATTTTTAATATGGAAAATAATTACTAGAACTTATAAAATTCTTATGACCTCCAAATCACCCCATTCTAGTTTCTAAAATTTTGTAATATTATTCTCTTTCACTTAGAGTATCTATTTTGACATGAAAACAGTAAGAAAATTTATTACTCACTTAATCATATTTTAAACACATAAAACCTTTGGAAATTCATATCTTAAAAATATATAACTCCAAAAATTATGATTTCTGTTCCTAAGATTTTATTTTAATGTGTAGATTATTACTGTGTATTTTGTCTATATATTTGGTGTGATGTTAATTTTCTCTGTATATTGTGCTTGTTTGTATTGTGGCGAGTAGAAGAGCCCGTTACTGAGGATCCTGGTGAGCAGCAGATAGAAGTAGCTGAGCAGGAGCTCATTGAAGGCAAGTTGTGCCCTTGACCACTTTTTACCCAATAATGTTTTTCTATATCATTTATTCTTGCATAGGTTAATTTTGTTGGGACCCGATAGGCCACCCTAGATTGTTTATCTCATTACCTTGTTTACCCCTGAATCACTTGGGTAGTTTGCTATTGCTTTACATGGTTTTGGGATAATCATTTATTATATCTATGTTCCAATTCTTTTGTTATTCTATTTATGTTCATGTCAAGATTATTAATGTTAATTGGAACATAGAGCTTAACTTGAGAAATATGTGCCACCACAAGGGTTTAATGGGACGCCCTTGGCTGACTAATTAGGAAAGCTAGTGGAAGACTACCTTACCCGAAAGGGGCAAGGGCAGTAGGGGAGTTGCATGCAAGGAGGTTCTCGGGTTGATTTAGCTGCAATGGTGGTCAGACTGGGGATTCTTGCAAGTGCTCTTCCCATAAACTGTAGCGTGTTTTCGGAAGCTAGTGGAACTTTGTAAAGACCTCGTAGTGTTGCCCTGCCTCGCTTCCTAGGTAGAGGTGTATGAGAGTCGCGATCCCTTGGCAGATGGGTAACATAACTTGTGGGTAACGGGTACAACCTCTGTAGAGTGTAAAACTGGTATATTAGCCGAGCTCACGGTCATGAGCAGCTCAGGACTCTCTGATGATTAAATTATGGAACTTAAATTCAATTTTGTCATATGCATCGCATGGGTTTATTATTAATTTTGTTCTATTACTTTATTTAAGGTTTGGTATTTACTTGTACTTAATAGCTGCTAATAAAATTTTGACCAACTACTTAAAAGCAATGCTCAGCTTTAACCCCTGTTATTGATTGGCCTTACACCTCACATGAACTCCCACCTTTGTGAGTTCATGTCCACTGGTTCCTCACAACTTGTTGAGTTATGATCATGTGTGAGCTCACCCTTGCTGTCTCACACCCCCCACAGGAGAAGAACAGGTGGTTCAGGAGGAGCCACAAGACGATGAGTTTGATCTGATCTAGGTGGCGTTTCTCAGTTGACACTGGCGCCAACGACGATCCTTAGTTTGTTTTATATTTATCTTTTATTTTGTAATAAGACTTCCGCTATGTAATAATACTCTGATGTTATTGTGACATTTATCTCTATACACTCTGTTATTATATATGTTGTCTTCTTGGCGCATGTATGAGATGTACATGGCTTTGTTCTTTAAAACCGGGTGTGACAGGTTTGGATATTACATGCCGACTTGTTTTCGGATCATGCCAGGGTCAATCTAAAATTCATTTAATTGTAGGATTCCAAAGCAAAGGGAATGAGAGATATATAAGGAGAAAATGTTGAAATCTAACTTAGATCGTCCCGAACGGTTTACCTATATGGCCGTATTAACACTGTTTTACATTGTAGACTGTATCGTTGGTAGAGTGGTTAAATATAAGAATAAAGATGATTAAGCTGTTGAAGATAGTGGTAGTGTGAGATCAGTTGTTTTTCATTAAGTAGAAAAATATATGCACTTAAATTTCATCAGATAAATGATTCGAACATGCGTGGTGGCTAGGTAGATAGCTACAGCCACGCACCCTGGAGAGTGAGTGGTGACACCACTTGAATCTAAAGAACTAGCGGACATGGACGGCACGTCGTGTTCTGAACGCCGAGAAGGTCCATCGTTAACTTGCAAGTCTGAGCTGGAACGGAAGGAATCAAGCCCGCTGGGATTTGCCGGTAAAAGTTACTAATACTGGTTTGATGACCAGGAATCTATTAGGAAGGAATTTATTTTTGGCTTTGTTTGCATACTTTAATATTCGTTCTAATCCACATGTATTGAGATGTATTTATAAGTAAATTAGTTTATTTTACACCTTGAGCCTTGTTCGATTATTCTAATTTCATGTGAATTGAAGTGTATTGGAATGTATTGAGATGGATTTTGACTTGTTATGCATTTAAACCAACTCAATACCATCCAATTCACATGGATTAACGGTGAAACGAACAAGCCCTTAATCAATTTCAATACATGTGGATTGAGATAAATACTAAAGTATTTAAAAAAACCTTCTTGGGATTTCCTTATAGACTCCTTTATTTCTCTGGTCACCAAATCAACCCTAATTAAGCTAGGACAAAAGATAGGATAAACGTCGGAAGGTGTCCGACCACGTAATTTTATGTTCGACTGCACTGCAGCCGTAGTTGCTGTAGCTATTCGGACTACTACAGATATAATTTATAAAGATAAAATATTTTAGAATTTACAGCCCCAGGAAGCCACACCGAACATGGTGGACCATCCATACTACGTGCGATAAATAATGTCATTTCTCTCGCTCGTCCTATGCTTCCCACGTGCGGACAAAGAGCAAAAAGAGGTAGAGACAAATAAAGTCTGTCAGAATTTATAAACATGTGGTTTTTAATCCGGCGGCTCACATGGAAATAATTTTATGTCGAAAACACAATACGTATATATCACAGTATACTGTATTAGTTGGTAGTCAGGGCTGAACTTTCCTAATAATTGAACTGAATTGGACACTGAACACAAACAAAGAAGCTAAAAGAGCGCAGGACGACAGACGACAGTTACCACCTCATCATTGCAAAGAGCCGAGCGAGGAGGGATGCATCAACTGTGTCTACAACTATACGTACTGAAAATTCAGAAGTAGTGTTTGTTTTATTACTTCACTGTGGCTAGAAAAGTGTGAACTCCCATTGTTGCATCAGATTGCATGACTGAAGACTGAAGTAACTGTTCCTCTCTTCTCTGTGACACATTTGGTCACTCACATAGGCTCTGAAATTCTAGCGTCCGAGCAGATTGATTCGCTTCAGATTAAAGCCAGTTGCTTGGACTGTTACAGCTGCAATAGAGATAAAAACACTTGGACTGTTACAGCTGCAATACATAAACATAAAAACACTATAGAAATAGTATAAATTGGTACAAATTAAAGCCAAGCAAACACGAAGAACCGAGCAACAGAGTGCAAATGGTTGCACATGTCATGGTATCAGCAATATGGAGCAAGCTGACACATTTGCCAGATCTAGTATCATGGCCTCACGGACGGTGGAAATGCCATGTGCATAAGCAATGGAAGCATATTGTCATGCCACCCTTCACATGCATGTTTTTGGGTGATCGTCACTGGAAGTATGCAAGATGAAAGTGAACAAAAACAAATTCGCAGTGTTTAGTGGTAATCTATGTTAGAAGTTTAGCACTAATATACAAGGGCAGAAAGGACTTTATAGCACCTGCCTTTTCTGCAAGATATCCAAATTTATACATGAAATCTGAAACAAACACACTGGGTAGCTCGTCTGTCAGATAACTTGAGAACATATCAACTCATGATGATAAGGTAGGGGTACTGGATGCATCCAATATGAAAACATGCTCTACTTTATATTTTTTAGGGGAAGATGGCCACTTCCAAGAATCCAACATATCTATGCAACCAACCAATCAGGAAACTTTGGGCCAGAAGATTAAGGTCCAATGATTAACATGGTATGGACGTCATACTTGTCCAAGGAGACTTTTCATTTCCTTCCTTCCAAGCATACACAACTCGACAACAATTCCAGTTAGATAATAGTGTTTGTACTCTATTCTTTTTTTCTTGAACGTGCAGAAGAGGTGTGCATCATTAATACTAAGAAGATGAGAAAAAGATCCAAAATGGACCAATACAAAGGCAACTCAGGATAGCCAAAAACGAAAATACAAAAAAAACAACCCATAACTAATAAAACAACCAACAAGCAACTACAGTCCGAGGATAGTAGGAGAGCCAAATCCTTGGCCCCAGCAAGCACCCACATTTCCCTTTTTTCCTTAGCTTTTCTAATAGCTGCTCCCAAATTGGGAGGATTTTTTTCGAAAACACATCCATTCATGTGATTCCGTGAAGTCCATAGTCCAAGGGTAATATGAGAATTAAACCCTTTCTGGGCAATACCCTGCAGCTGATCACTACTCCTTTACCACCATTGCATGATGCTTCCTTCTCCAAATTAGGGGGCAATGGCCTAAAGGTTGACCTTTGCAAGCAGCTGAAACCAAAAACTTCTGGCGAACACACGGGCCACAAGAAGATGGTCTAGAGTTTCAGGCTCCTGATCACATAAAGGGCATACTAAGCCCTCTTCTTTGCAGCCTATATGTTGTCCAACATCTTCCTAAATCAGCTAGCCACAAGAAAAAAATATATCTGGGGCGACCAAGACTTCTAAATTCTTTCCCAGTGCTCAAATTGAGTTGATCCAATAAAGAGACCCTCATATGCTACTTTGGCTGAATATTTTCCTTCCGGAGCCAATCTGAAGATATGCTTATCCTCTAGATCTGGGTGTAAAATAATTGCCTCAAGAGAATCCCATGAGTCAAGGAAGTCAGCAAGTATCCCCACTGTCAAGGTCCCTTTAATATTCGTCAACCACTTCCTGCCTGTTAAAGCCTCTTGAACTGTTCTACTACTCTTGATCCGCTTAGGGACTGCTATTATTAATCGTGGAGTGAGGTCTTCTATTTTCTTTCCATCTAACCAGTGGAGTGAGGTCTTCTATTTTCTTTCCATCTAACCACCGGTCTTGCCAAAATAAGGTTGATGAACCATTTCCAATATCAGTAATCGTAGCTATAGAGAGAAGAGACTGTTGAAATTTCAAGGTTTTTCAGGACAAGTTTTGGACAGCCACAACCTTCGCATCCTCAAGGCCCATCCAAGCTCTTTGGGGCTAGCAATACCTAGGCCACCAAGCTCAAGTGGTCTGCAGACTCTACTCCAAGCCACTAAACAATGACCCTCTCTCACACCCTATCCTACCCCGTTAGAGGAATCCTTTTCTGATTTATTAATGGCTTTTAGAGCTCCTAGGGGTAGGTCCAAAGCCATGGCAAGGCTCCCATAATAAAATATCAAAAAGCTGATGCAATCACGGTACTCTGCTGCGAATGGACAGAAAAACTAGGATGTCTTGCGCAATAACTCTGACTAATATAAGGCTTGTTGTGTAAGGCCGGTGAAAGGGCCTCTAGCGTAATGGTTAAGGTTTCCGAGTAACATCTTCAGATCCCGGGTTCGATACCCTCGGGGACGAATTTCGGGCTTGGTTAAAAAAATCCCTCTTGCTGTGTCCTGTCCGCTTCCGAGTTACGTCCTGCGCGCCACCCTCCGGCTGGCCGTTGCAGAGTGGATGGTGACGATCTGCTAGTGATGGGGGCCAGAGTTTGGGAATTTTTTCATCTGGACCATGTTTCGGTCACTTCTTAATAATATTACTGGGAGCAATGATTTCAAGTCGTCCGACTAATCGTGATTAATCGCGATTAGTCATGCTGGTCGGCAATTAGGACACGATTTGCTGGACGACTCGACTAGAAGACCTAGTCGTCCGACTAATCGTCGACTAGGACGACTAGTCGTCTGAGTTATGTGTTCTGGTCGTCCCGGCTAGGGTTTAGTTATTGGGCCTTTTTTAGCCCATCTACAGTCTAATTTAGAGTACCCTCTCCTCTCCTATTTTAACCTAGCCGCCAACAGTCTCCACCTGCACGTCTCCTCTCCTCTCTCTCTTGGCACCGCCTCTGCTGTCCTGGACTCCAGATTGCTGGCGACTACACCGGCGGCTACAACACCCTGCGTCCCCTGCCCCTTCTCCTGCAGTCCTGCTCGGCTGCTGCAGTCTCCAACCAGTAGTGGCTGCGAACCAGTGACGAAATAAGCACGTCATCTGAAGGTCCCTCCTGCTCCCCCCTTCTCCCCCTTCTCTGTACTCCATTATGGGATGTCACATGTCATATGACATGTCAGGTTCAGGTAAGTCACAAATCACAATGAAGCAATATGTTACTTTGTTTATCCTAGTTGTTTAACTCCGCCTATGTTGATTGGAAGACTTCCTTAAGTCGTTTCAACATAGCCGGTCCCAAGCCCGGTAAAGGAGGAGGGTTGTGTTAGGTCCAGCAAACCAACGTAAAAACCAGCCAAATCTTATGGAGATGAAACCACAAAGAAAATCGTTGGGGGCGTAACCCTCTTAGCGACGCGCCATATCGGAACCCGGGTATGGTGTTAAATGAGCAAGGGCCGGGCCGTCACCCCTTAAGTGACGCGCCGTCTCTTGATCTGGAGCCGGTGATAAGTGAGCAAGGATCGGGTCGTCGCATCCTTAGTGGCGCGCTACATCGGCGCCCAGGTGTAGTGGAAAATGAGCAAGGGTCTTTGCATCTTCCTCGGCGGGTGCGAAGGGTAAGGAAGCTAGTCGAGCCAACTAGGGTCCGTGTAGGTAGTTGGAACGTAGGTTCCTTAACAGGTAAGTTACGAGAAATAGTTGACGTTACAGTGAGGAGACGAGTAAATATTTTATGCGTTCAAGAGACCAAGTGGAAAGGACAGAAGGCGAAGGAAGTGGAAGGTACAGGCTTCAAGTTGTGGTACACGGGGACTGCAACAAACAAAAATGGAGTAGGCGTCTTGATCGACAAGAGCCTTAAAGATGGGGTAGTAGATGCTAAGAGGGTAGGAGATAGAATCATCCTAGTCAAGCTGGTCATTGGGGACTTGGTTCTCAATGTTATCAGCGCGTATGCTCCTCAAGTAGGCCTTAATGAGAACTCAAAGAGGGAGTTCTGGGAAGGCCTGGAGGACATGGTTAGTAGTGTGCCAGTTGGCGAGAAGCTCTTCATAGGAGGAGATCTCAATGGCCATGTGGGTACATCTAGCACCAGTTTCGAGGGTGTGCATGGAGGCTTCGGCTTTGGGACTAGGAATCAAGAAGGAGAGGAAATCCTGAACTTTGCCCTAGCCTATGACATGTTTATAGCAAACACTTTCTTTAGGAAGAGGACATCCCACCTGGTGACCTTCAGTAGTGGCCAACACACTAGCCAGATTGATTTCGTCCTCTTGAGAAAAGAGGACAGGCATGCCTGCTTAGATTGCAAGGTTATACCTGGAGAGTGTGTGGTAACCCAACATAAGCTTGTCGCAGCTGACTTCCGTTTTAAGATTCGTTTACAACGAAATAAGCATAACAAGGTCACTAGAACAAAGTGGTGGAAGCTTAAAGGGGATGTGGCCCAAACTTTCAAGGAGAGAGTTATCGAGGAGGGCCCTTGGGCAGAAGAGGGAGACACAAATATCATGTGGAGGAAGATGGCGATGTGCATCCGAAAGATAGCTTCAGAAGAGTTTGGGTTGAGTCAAGGAAACAGAAGGGAAGTTAAAGACACTTGGTGGTGGAACGAAGATGTCCAAAAGGCTATCAAGGAGAAGAAAGATTGCTACAAACGCTTACATCATGACAAGTGTGCAGAAAACATAGAGAAGTATAGGATAGCGAAGAAGTCTGCAAAGCAAGCGGTTAGTAGAGCCCGGGGTCAAGCCTTTGACAACCTTTATCAACGGTTGGACACAAAGCAAGGAGAAAAGGATATCTATAGGATGGCCAAGATTCGTGAAAGGAAGACAAGGAATGTCAACCAAGTCAAATGCATCAAGGATGAAGCAAACCAACTATTAGTGAAGAATGAAGAGATCAAGAACAGATGGAAGGAGTACTTCAACAAATTGTTCAATGGAGGGAATGAGAGTTCTACAATAGAATTGGACGAACCATTCGATGACAACAATAGGGGTTTTGTACGAAGGATACAAGAATATGAAGTTAAGAGGCGCTAAAAAGGATGAAGGTAGGAAAGGCGATGGGCCCTGATGGTATCCCTATCGAGGTATGGAGATGCCTTGGAGACATAGCGATAGTATGGCTGACTAAGCTTTTCAACACCATCTTTCGGACAAACAGAATGCCCGACGAGTGGCGGCGGAGTACATTAGTACCAATCTTCAAGAACAAAGGAGATGTTCAAAGTTGTACTAATTACCGTGGAATTAAGCTCATGAGCCATACAATGAAGCTATGGGAGAGAGTCATTGAACACCGCCTGCGAAAGATGACGAGCGTGACCCAAAATCAGTTTGGTTTCATGCCCGGGAGATCAACTATGGAGGCCATTTTCTTACTAAGACAACTTATGGAGAGATTTAGAGAACAAAAGAAAGACCTGCATATGGTCTTCATAGACTTGGAGAAGGCTTATGACAAAGTACCTAGGAGTGTAATGTGGTGGGCCTTGGAAAAACACAAAGTAGCAACAAAGTACATTAATCTTATTAAAGATATGTACACTAATGTTGTGACAAGTGTCCGAACAAGTGATGGGGACACCGATGACTTTCCAATTAACATAGGACTACATCAAGGGTCGGCTTTGAGCCTTTATCTTTTCGCTTTGGTGATAGATGAGGTCACAAGGGACATACAAGGAGATATACCGTGGTGTATGCTTTTTGCCGATGATGTGGTACTTATTGAGGAGAGTAGGAGTGGTGTTTCGTAAAAGTTGGAATTGTGGAGGCAGACGCTGGAAGCAAAAGGTTTTAGGCTTAGTAGGTCTAAAACGGAGTATATGAAGTGTGATTTCAGTGCCATGGGGTATGAAGATGGCGATGTTAGTCTTGATGGGCAAGTGGTACCCAAGAAAGACACTTTTCGTTACTTAGGATCAATGCTTCAGAAGGATGGAGACATCGATGAGGATGTCAGTCATAGAATTAAAGCTGGATGGTTGAAGTGGCGGCAAGCGGCGGGTGTCTTATGCGACCCCCGGGTGCCACACAAACTAAAAGGCAAATTCTACAGGACAGCAATCCGACCGGCTATGTTGTATGGAGCAGAATGTTGGCCCACTAAAAGACGACATGTCCAACAACTATGTGTGGCAGAGATGCGTATGTTGCGCTGGATATGTGGCCACACAAGGAGAGACCGAGTCCGGAATGATGATATACGAGAGAGAGTAGGAGTGGCGCCAATTAAGGAGAAGCTTATGCAACATCGTTTGAGATGGTTTGAACATATCCAACGAAGACCTGAAGAGGCACCAGTGCATATCGGAATAATTAGGCGTCCCGAGAATATGAAGAGAGGTAGAGGTCGACCAACCTTGATGTGGACAGAGGCTGTGAAGAGGGACCTGAAGGAGTGGAATATTGATAAAGAGCTCGCCATGGATAGGAAGGGGTGGAAGTGTGCAATTCACGTGCCAGAACCTTGATTTATAGTTTCGCTTTTCCTCCTTAATCGTTTGACCTTTTCTTGTGCCCATTTAGATCTTGCTGGTTCTTGTGGGTTTTATCTCTTTTATGTGTTTCCCCGTTTCGTCGTTTTTCGGTTCTCCTTTGCCTTTGTTTCCCTTTTTTTTTCTTTGGGGGTTGAGCTCTGAGGTTTTCATACGGGGTTTCATCTCTAGCCTACCCCAACGTGCTTGGGACAAAAAGGCTTTGTTGTTGTTGTTTGTTGTTGTTGTTGTTTATCCTAGTTGTTTGTTCTAATTTATATAATGTATACATGTATATTTATATATATACCTATATAAATATAACTACTAGTCTAGGACGACTAGGGGTCGACTAGTCGCCCTAGTCGTCGCCTAATCGCGACTAGTCGCCTGGTCGGTCTCAGGGTTCGACCAGGCGACTTGAAATCATTGACTGGGAGGGTGGTCTTTCCCTCCCTGGCTGAGTTTTTGTTGTTGTTGTGTAAGCCTGGTTACCAGATACGAAAAAATTGAGTAAAGCAATTCCATGATGTGGCACAAGACAGGACAGTCGATAGGGTTTGTAGGATTTTGAATTTGTAATATGTTTCACAGCTATCAATAATAAGTAAAGAAAAAAAACAGAGCCACTCAGCAAAAACTGTATATGTAAATTGATGCTTTTAATTAAGATACTATTTTAGCATTCTTATATGCTATTATTAGGCTGAAGAGAACTCCAAACTTCAGAGAGCAATAGCACTTCAGTTTCAGTGACAGTGTTTCATTTTACTAATCTGGAGCTTTTTAGGTGAAACCTAGGATTTAGCAAAAGTGACCAATGTGTTGTGACTTGTGAGATATTTGAACTAGGCATATTTCATCTGGAATTGCTAAACAAAGTATGTTGCATCAATAAATTAGCTAATACAATATATGCAAACTTTTGCTGCTTCTTTTAAAGCTACACTTCAGAATTTAAATGAAGAAACGGCATAGCTGTACTCAAATAACTTTCAAAAGTATACTCGGAAACGGTTGCAAATCATAAATCACATAGAAAAAAACATTGGAAAACTACTTTTACTAATTCTCAATTATGCTTTGGTGGTATTCTTTTAGTTGAGTCCTTTACCTTCATAACAACATCCAAAAATATGATAACATATCAAAATAATTGATTGGCAAATAATGTTGAAACTCATCAATACGGTTATTCTGGTCTAGTAACAAGCAAACATAAATGAGAGCATTTTCTCACAGATAGCCTTTCAGCAGTTACCGCGAACTAGAAACATCAACATATCAAACACTGCTTCAACAGAAGATATTCCAGCACAAACAATAACAAGCACAGAAACTATTAAGAATCTAATCGACAGAGCTAGTACACTGGATCGTATAGCTTGTTTGCTTCAGTGATGATCCAGGAAAATGGAATGAATCACGTTGTATATCATGAGGATATCTTGCAAATGTCCTCGTATTCGACAGCCCTGAGAACCTTCCCATCATAGAGGCCTTTCTCAACCTGCACTTTTGCACAGAATTTCTCAGTGTCCACTGAAAGCAACCTGGCATTTGACCCCCGATAAGCCCCATTGACAATCCGCACAAGTCCACCAATCTGAGGGATCACGGTCTCAAGCTCATCTTGGTCGACCCTGAGAACATGCTTGCTCTCCAACATCTCAATCTCCCCAACATATTTATCAATAACTTTCTTCACCACCCCTTTCTGCTTGTAGTACCCCTTCTCTGCCAATGACTTGCTCATCACTTTGACCACAATCCCAGGGCACAGCCAGTAGTCCTTCCTATTGCTCCTCTCCTTGGCCTTCTCCTCCTCCTTCATCAGCTCGTCCAATGCTGACCTCTTTGCCTCTGCTGCCTTCACATCCTTTCCCATCTTCTTGGTCAACTCATTCTTCTCCTGGTCTCGGGTGCCTGAGCCATCCTCCTCATCGAAACCAAATTTCATCTTCGGCTTATCGTCAAAAGGATTAACCTTGGGCGCCGGCACAGCCTTCTGAAGTGCAATCGCAATCTTACCTGTTGCCTTATCTGCCTCTTTCGAGTCATCCTCCGGCTCCTGCCCATCATCATCCGAACCTGAATACTCTCCTTCACTGCCAGACTCAGGCTCGCCCTCGGCACCATCACCACCATTGGGTTTAGCTAAGGACTTGTGCGCACGCTCAATCTGGCGGGCAATCATGCGCTCCTGGCGCTCGTCATCAGCCATGTCTGACTTGATCCTCTTGCGCTTGAGGCGTTCCTTGACGGCCTGCTCCGAGTCACGGTCGATGTAGGTCATGAACCACCCCTTGGGAGTGTCCTCGACCTTGCAGTACCCCTCGCGCCCCAGGAACTTGACGAACTCGGTGAGCGTGGCCCACCGCGTGGAGTTCATGTGGACGTGGTGCCGGTCCGCGATGTACTCGTTGTAGACGACGGTGGCGGCGACGCGGGAGTGGCGGTGCGCGCGGCGGATGAGGGAGAGGAAGGACTCGAGGAACTCCTCGGAGAAGCCCTCGACGACGCGGTCGGGGGCCATGCCGAACACCTGCATCTGCCGCTGGTGCGACTCCGACATGCAGTGGCACTTGAACCCGTTCTCGTCGCGGCACTGCTTCTGACACATCTGACAGTACCACCGCAGCTTCTGCAGCCCCTTCGCCTTGATCCGGTTTGCGATCGCCTTCGGCGTCAGGAACTCGTGCTTCCCCATCGTGCGGGAGAGGCCCTTGCCGCACAAGCAGGATGGGAATTACAGGTAGAAGAAGGGGGGAGCACGTTGGTCAAGGAGACGGACGCGAGGCGACGAGGAGTGGATTATTATTGTGGAGAGAGGCAGCGGAGGAGGCCGGGGAGGAGGCCGGCGACGGCGAGATTGGGGAGTGCGTGAACGGATTGGGGATCGATTGGATTGGGGCGAGGGCTTTGTTTTTTGTTTTTTTGTTTTTTTAGACAGGCGAGGGCTTTGTTGGGACTTGGGAATAAGTCCAAGGCTAGCACCACAAATGAACGATCCGGATCGCGTAAACGACCAATCAACGGACGAGATTCAGCCACCGTGCCAAATTTTTCAACCCAACGCATGTGAAGGGCGCGGCGCATCGTATCTTATGATCTTATCTTCACTCTCCGTCCACCAAAGCAAACCCTACCCGCTCCCTTCCCGCGCCGCCGCCGCCATGGACTCGATCGACGCAGATCTCGCGCGCACGCAAGAGGAGCGGCGCAGGATGGAGGAGGCGCTGGCGGCTGGCGCGCCCATGGCCGTGTCCTCCGTCACCTTCGACACCGACCTCTACGGCGGCGGGGGCGCCGACCCCAACCGCTTCGCGGGCTACGACACCTCCATCCCGGCCTCCGAGGACGACGCCGCGGAGGACGACACGGAGGCCGCCAACCCTGCGCCGCGCCGCCTCGCGGCATACACGGGCCACGCCATCGCCGCCGCCGACATCCCGCGGTCGGCCGACGACGACGACGGGCTGCCCAAGAGGTCCCAGCGCATCATCGACCGCGAGGACGACTACCGCCGCCGCCGCCTCAACCAGATCATCTCGCCGGAGCGCCATGACCCGTTCGCCGCTGGGGAGGCCACCCCGGACCCCTCGGTGCGGACCTACGCTGACGTCATGCGCGACGCGGCGCTGCAGAAGAAGAAGGAGGACCTGCTGAGGGAGATTGCCAAGAAGAAGAAGGAAGAGGAAGAGAAGGAGAAGGAGAGGAAGGCTGCCGCGCCTGAGCAACCGGCTGCCACAACGAAGCGGCGCAACAGGTGGGATCAGTCGCAGGACGGTGACGCTGGTGCCGGTGCCAAGAAGGCGAAGACATCCTCGGACTGGGATGCCCCTGATGCGACTCCTGGGATTGGCCGTTGGGATGCCACCCCCGGACGTGTTGGAGACGCCACACCCTCCGTGAGAAGGAACAGATGGGATGAGACACCGACTCCAGGGAGGATGGCCGATGCTGATGCTACGCCTGCAGCTGGCGGTGCCACCCCTGGGGCTACTCCTTCTGGGGCTTGGGATGCGACTCCAAAGTTGCCTGGTGGTGTCACGCCAACCCCTGGTAAGAAGCAGAGATCAAGGTGGGATGAGACACCAGCAAGTATGGGGAGTGCAACCCCTGGTAGTCTTGGTGCTGCAACACCTGCTGGTTATACTCCTGGTCCAACACCATTTGGTGCAGAGAACCTTGCCACACCAACTCCTAGCCAGATTGCTCGCGGACCGATCACTCCGGAGCAGTACCAGCTCATGCGGTGGGAGCGGGACATTGAGGAGAGGAACAGGCCTCTCACTGACGAGGAGCTTGATGCCATGTTCCCGCAGGAGGGCTACAAGATTCTTGAGCCCCCGGCTTCCTACCAGCCCATCAGGACCCCAGCAAGGAAGCTCCTTGCAACACCGACACCTCTGGGGACACCACTTTATGCTATTCCAGAGGAGAATCGTGGGCAGCATTTTGATGTGCCCAAGGAGCTGCCTGGTGGGTTGCCACTCATGAAGCCCGAGGATTACCAGTACTTTGGAACTTTGCTGAATGAGGAAGAGGAGGAGCAGCTATCGCCAGAGGAGCAGAAGGAGAGGAAAATCATGAAACTGTTACTCAAAGTGAAGAATGGCACACCCCCACAGCGTAAAACAGCACTTCGGCAACTGACAGACAAAGCCCGTGAATTTGGTGCAGGACCGTTGTTCAACAAAATACTGCCCTTACTCATGCAGCCAACACTGGAGGACCAGGAGAGGCATCTTTTGGTGAAGGTCATTGACAGAGTACTTTATAAGCTCGATGAGCTGGTCCGTCCTTTTGTGCACAAGATTCTTGTGGTTATTGAACCACTGTTGATTGATGAGGACTATTATGCTCGTGTTGAAGGCAGGGAGATCATCTCAAACCTTAGCAAAGCAGCTGGGCTTGCTACTATGATTGCTGCTATGCGACCCGACATCGATAACATTGATGAGTATGTGAGAAACACCACTGCTAGGGCATTCAGTGTGGTGGCTTCTGCTTTGGGTATCCCTGCCCTTTTACCATTCTTGAAGGCTGTCTGTCAGAGTAAGAAGTCTTGGCAGGCTAGGCACACTGGTATCAAAATCGTCCAACAGATTGCTATTCTCATGGGCTGTGCTGTTTTACCACATCTCAAGTCACTAGTTGAGATCATTGAGCATGGGCTGAGCGATGAAAACCAGAAAGTTCGTACAATTACTGCCCTTTCTCTTGCTGCGCTTGCTGAGGCTGCTGCACCATATGGTATAGAAAGTTTTGATACTGTATTGAAACCTCTGTGGAAGGGTATCAGATCTCACCGTGGGAAGGTCCTTGCTGCCTTCCTAAAGGCCATTGGTTTCATCATCCCTCTTATGGATGCTCTGTATGCTAGTTACTACACAAAGGAGGTGATGCAGGTCCTCATTAGGGAGTTCCAGTCTCCAGATGAAGAAATGAAGAAAATCGTTCTCAAGGTTGTGAAACAGTGCGTCAGTACAGAGGGTGTGGAGGCTGATTATATCCGGAATGACATCCTTCCAGATTTCTTCAAGCACTTCTGGGTGAGGAGAATGGCTCTAGATCGCAGGAACTATAAGCAGCTTGTGGAAACTACAGTTGAGATGGCAAACAAGGTTGGAGTTGCTGATATTGTTGGGAGGGTTGTTGAGGATCTGAAGGATGAAAGTGAGCCCTACAGAAGAATGGTGATGGAAACAATCGAGAAGGTGGTGGCCAACTTGGGTGCGTCAGATATTGATGCTCGTCTGGAGGAGCTGCTTATTGATGGTATCTTGTATGCTTTCCAAGAGCAGACTAGTGATGATGCAAATGTTATGCTAAATGGTTTTGGAGCTGTGGTTAATGCACTTGGACAGAGAGTTAAGCCCTACCTTCCTCAGATTTGTGGTACTATCAAGTGGCGATTGAACAACAAGAGTGCAAAAGTTAGGCAGCAAGCTGCTGATCTGATCTCTAGGATAGCCATAGTCATGAAGCAGTGCCAGGAGGAGCAGCTTATGGGTCACTTGGGTGTTGTGCTGTATGAGTACTTAGGAGAGGAGTATCCTGAGGTGCTGGGTTCAATTCTTGGAGCCTTGAAGGCTATCGTCAATGTCATTGGTATGACTAAAATGACTCCACCAATCAAGGATCTTCTTCCTCGTCTGACCCCCATTCTTAAGAACAGGCATGAGAAGGTCCAGGAGAACTGCATTGATCTTGTTGGTAGGATTGCTGATCGTGGAGCAGAATTTGTGCCAGCAAGGGAATGGATGAGGATTTGTTTTGAGCTGCTCGAAATGTTGAAGGCTCATAAGAAGGGTATTAGGAGAGCAACTGTGAACACATTTGGTTATATCGCAAAGGCTATAGGGCCACAGGATGTGTTGGCCACCCTGTTGAATAACTTGAAGGTGCAAGAGCGACAGAACCGGGTCTGTACAACTGTAGCTATTGCTATAGTTGCTGAAACTTGCTCACCTTTCACAGTTTTACCTGCCCTTATGAATGAGTACCGGGTCCCAGAGCTCAATGTCCAAAATGGTGTTCTGAAGTCACTCTCTTTCCTCTTTGAGTATATTGGTGAGATGGGCAAAGATTACATATATGCCGTCACCCCCTTACTCGAAGATGCTTTAATGGATAGAGATCTGGTTCACCGGCAGACTGCTGCATCTGCTGTTAAGCACATGGCTCTAGGTGTTGCTGGCTTGGGTTGTGAGGATGCTCTTGTTCATCTGCTTAACTATGTTTGGCCCAACATATTTGAGACATCTCCCCACGTTATAAATGCTGTCATGGAGGCAATTGAGGGGATGAGGGTCGCACTAGGTGCAGCTGTGATTTTAAATTATTGCCTGCAAGGTCTCTTCCATCCAGCAAGGAAAGTACGTGAAGTGTATTGGAAGATATACAACTCTTTGTACATTGGCGCGCAGGATGCACTTGTTGCTTCTTATCCTGCCCTGGAAGACGATGGGGATAACATCTTTAGTCGTCCAGAGTTGGCAATGTTTGTCTGATTAACGTGAGTCTTCCTTACTCCCAATTTTGTTTACAATGATATTAACACATCTGTTTTGAGTTTTTTTTCTGTATCCTTAGATCGTAGAGCGTAAATGTTTTGGGCTGCTGGTCGTACACACTTGACTGTTTGAGGCACTTGCTACCATTTCAGCAAGCATTATCAACCAGTAGTTGATCTGTATTGTGTTTACTTTGTCTTCTGTTTTTTCCTGCTCCTTATCTATGCAAAGGAAGAATCTGATATGCAAACACATTGACAGGCTGGATGTGCATGTCCATGTGTCTTCATCCATATTCTTATGAAGCTTGAACTGGGTGGTACTCTGAGTTAGAGCTTTGTATTTTACTTGATGCCCCCTCTTGTGATGCATGTAATTGAAGTTGCATCTATTTTTTTGTATTTGCAGGATTGTTCCTTCTGAAGGGGGTGCAATGTTTAGGAAAATTTTTATTCTGTTTTACTATAATGCAACTCAAAATCTCTATCATAGTCTGGTCTACTAACGATTTGGGAACTGTTTTGTTTTCAGGGTACCTCATGTTGCAGCTGCTGAAGCGTTACACTGGATTTAGGACCAATCCTAAGGCTGCAGCATGCCAATTAATCCATCAAGATCCTATATTGTGAAGGACAAATGACAATCCTAGCGCGCTGCCATCTTTTTATGAATATTAGGCGTTGGGCATTTACCGTGTTTTAAAACTTTGTATTACACATGATGTTGTACTATGTGGTGTGGACAATGGAACGTTGCAAGCTGACCTGAACCTGATTCCTTACTGTATTACTGAGATGGCTCGCACATGCGTCTATTGTAATAATAGCTGTAATGTAAAGTTGCTTGGCATGAATGGTTTCCTGCTCAAGTAGCGTGTCTTGATCGGTGATCAAATACTACTGAGGTGCATCTCGTTGCTCTGCGTTGGTATGCATGTCATGTTAGTGTACGTTGTGTTCTCCTTGTCATTTTGTTTGTGATATCGACATGCTATGTTTGTTGCTGAAGTTGAGCACAAATGATTTGTTGGTCACGTCTTTCCCCGGATGCCATTCTTACCAGAAAGGCAATTCCGGAATGAATTTCAATCATTTCCTTGACTTGGCAATGGGCACCAAATGTTTCCTCTGCCCTCTTGTTCGAAGAAGCATCCAGATGCTTGTTGTGACGTGGATAATACTTTGGTGCTGATCTGGTGTCGATGTAGATAACACCTTGGCGCTATAGATCTTGGTGTCAAGTCGTTATATTATAGTGTGTTTGATTCGTGGAGTCACTCTATACTTCATGAGGTGGTGTATCATAAGTTTATTTCATCAATTTTAGTGGAATCAACTCACTCATGTATATACTAATTATTAGCTTATGAGGAATATGGTAGTGATGGATCAATCCATTCTATTCTATAAACCAAATAAAAAAGTGAGGAGTGAGAAGAAAATAGATCACTTTATTTCTCAAACCAAACACATTATTATAGATCGGGGCTCTGCCTCTACTCCACTCTAAAGCTTCTGTTCTAGAGTTTAGTTTGTTTTTTCTTGTAACCTCGTAACCAGTGACAACCAGTGACAGAGGGACGGGTAGATACCTACAAATTCTATTTAGGGTAGAAAAAAAGAAACATGCAATAACTTTGTTTGTTGCAGTATAGTTAGCTAAGGGACTCATGTTTGATTTTTAAAACACTACATAGTGGGCTGGGTGGTATTTGTCCAAAACGATCATAACATTAGTGTTATATTCTTGTTTTTTACAATATCCTCAATATTTTCTTTCCTAATAATGTACTCCCTCCGTTCCAATTTATAATTTGTTTGACTTTTTTTACTGACTTGCTCGTTTTGATGTTAATCCATATAGATTAGGTGGGATTGAGTCGGTTTAAATCTATAGCAAGTCAAAATACATCTCAATCTCAACCAATCCATATGGATTGGAAATGACCGAACTTGGTCTAAATTACAGTATAGTTGGTTAAGGGACTCATGTTTGATTTTTAAAACACTACACAGTGGGCTGGGTTGTATTTGTCCAAAACGATCCTCACAACTTAGTAAAAGGTAACAGAATTAGTCCTAAGAGATTCGAAAGACTATGAGCATAAGCAGCATCTTCAACAGTGTCTTAAATCAGTGTCATATTTTAAAACATATGCCTTAACTTATAAAAAACACCTCCAACAGTGCACTATTTTATAATTTTTTAAAAAAAATATAGGACACATCATAAAATGATCCAAATATAGCATATCTCATATTAGTGTTATATTCTTGTTTTCTACGACATCCTCAATATTTTCTTTCCTAATAATATACTCCCTCTGTACCAATTTATAATTCGTTTGACTTTTTTATTGGCTTGTTCGTTTTGATGTTAATCCATCTCGATTAGGTGGGATTGAGTGAAAGGGAAATGTGCCCTTGGGCCATTTCTATAAATGTTTTGGTAATTAGATGCTCAACACAAATTACTTTGGTTCATATGTGCTAAGTGGTTGAAAGATGCAAATCAAAGAATCAAGGTATGTCTCTGGCCTTAGTAAATTGTTTTTGGGTACTAACATATTTCTCTAAGTGCTAGGAACCTTGGTTAATCAACTGAGATTGGATTGGAGAAGTTTGGCTAAAAGCAGCCAGAGATACACCAGCCTGTGGTGCACCGGACTGTTCGGTGCGCACCGAACAGTGTCCGGTGCCCAAGCTAGCTCGGCGACGAACTCGTCGCTCTCGGGAATCGGCGAGGGCGCCGTGGCTAAAAATCACTGGACTGTCCGGTGAGCCATCAACGCCCCAAGCCAATAGTCGGTTGCGCGATCGACGGGCGACACATGGCCAAGCCAACGGTCACCAAGCCGCACCGGACTGTCCGATGTGCACCGGACAGTGTCCTGTGTGCCAAGGGGGTCGAGGGCTCAACGGTCGGCTTTGCCAGAAAAGGAAAGAGATCGGGCACCGGACAAGGACTGTTCATGTCCGGTGGTGCACCGGACTATCCAGTGCGCCACCTGACAGAAGGCAAGATTTGCTTTCCAAATGGAATTGTAACGGCTCCTATCTGCCTTGGGGCTATAAAAGGGACCCCTAGGCGCATGGAGCACTACACCAAGCCTCCATTGAACATTCTATGATGCCTAGACTCCGCAACCACGCATTCGGATCATCGCGATTAAGATTTGAGCACTTTGTGAGCTATAGACTTGTTGCGCTATTGTTTGTGTGCTCTCTTCTCAACTTGTGTGCGTGGGATTGCTGTGACTCTTGCGTGTGTTTCTTTCCCTCCCTTACTCTTGTGCTTTTGTTGTAATCAACTTTGTAAGGGTGAGAGGCTCCAACTTGTGGAGATTCCTCACAAACGGGAAAACAACTATAAGGAAGAAAACCGTGGTATTCAAGTGGGTCATTGGATCACTTGAAAGGGGTTGAGTGCAACCCTCGTCCATTGGGACACCACAACATGGAAGTAGGCAAGTGTTATACTTGGCCAAACCATGGATAAAATCACCGTGTCATCTGTGTCGCTTTTCTTTGTGATTGGTTTCTTCTCAAGAGTTCTCGCTATAGCAACTTGGCTTTAATCTTACTAACATCTCATAACCAAGTTTGTGCTATTTAGTGTTGAATTTTATAGGATCACCTATTCGCTCCCCCTCTAGGTGCTCTCAATTGGTATCAAAGCAGTACTCTTCATTTAGGGACTAACCGCCCGAAGAGATGGATCCTAAGGGTAAGGGGATGTTGATCAACGACAAGGAGAAGGAGTCCCTCTTCAACATGCCAAGAGATGATAAGCCCACTGACTTAGGCTCGAGTCACAAGAAGAGGGATAGAAAGAAGAAGATGCACATTAAGAAGATTATCTACTACGACAGTGACGCCTCCTCTTCTTCACCAAGGGGTGACGACGACGAAGACTCTTCATCGAAAAAGAAAACGGTTAATAAAAATTATTCTTTTGATTATTCTCACATCCCTTACAATTCGAATACCCATTTACTCTCTATTCCTCTTGGAAAACCCCCACACTTCGATGGAGAGGACTACTCATTTTGGAGTCACAAAATGCGTAGTCACTTATTTTCCCTCCATCCTAGCATTTGGGAAATTGTAGAAAATAGAATGCATTTTGATAGTACTGATAACCCTGTGTTTATTAATGAACAAATACATAAAAATGCCCAAGCCACTACTGTTTTGCTAGCATCTCTATGCAGGGATGATTATAACAAAGTCAGCGGCTTGGACAATGCCAAACAAATATGGGACACCCTCAAGATCTCTCATGAGGGTAACGACGCCACCATGGTCACCAAGATGGAACTGGTGGAAGGAGAGCTGAGGAGATTCGCCATGATAAGGGGAGAAGAGCCAACACAAACGTACAACAGGCTCAAGACTCATGACGTCGTCCGACTCATGCTAAGGTCATTTACTCTTATTAATCCTCATCTTGTAAACCTTATTTGTGAGAACCCCAGGTACACAAAGATGATGCCCGACGAAATTCTTGGAAAGTTTGTAAGCGGACGCATGATGGTAAAGGAAGCAAGGTATGTGGATGATGCCTTCAACGGACCACTTCCTGTCTACGAGCCACAATCCGTTGCTCTCAAAGCAACTAGTAGCAAGGAGGCGCTACCTAGAAAGGTAGCACAAGTGGAGGCTGCCAGGCTCAACAAGGACGAAATGGCGCTCATCATTAAGCGCTTCAAGACTGCTTTGAATGGACGCAAGGAGTTTCGCAACAAGAACAAATCAAGAGGAAAGCGCTCCTGCTTCAAGTGCGATAAGTCTGGTCATTTTATTGCACAATGCCCCGATAATGACAATGACCAGGCACAGGAGAAGAAAGGGAAGAAAGAAAGAAGAACTATAGGAAGGTGAAGGGCGAGGCGCACATTGGAAAGGAATGGGACTCTGACTGTTCTTCATCAGACTTCGATGATGAAGGGCTAGCTGCCTCAGCCTTCGACAAGTCTTCTCTCTTCCCCAACGAATGCCACACATGCCTCATGGCTAAGGAGAAGAAGGTACATACACGAGATACACCCAAGTACACTTCTTCTAGTGATGAGAAATCTTCTGATGATGATGAGTTAGATTATAGTGATCTCTTTAAAGGATTATATAGATCTAAGGTAGATAAAATAAATAAACTAATTGATGCTCTTAATGAAAAAGATAGACTTCTAGAAAAGCAAGAAGATATACTCTATGAGGAACATGATAAGTTTATTAATGTTCAAAAATCTCTTTCTCTAGAAATTAAGAGGAATGAACTGTTGACTTCTGAATTGGCTACCTGTCAGGATTCTATTTCTAGTCTAAATATTTTGAATGCTGATTTAAATACTAAGCTAGAAAAAGTTAATGTTGCTAGTCCATGTGTAGAACATGTTGTAATTTGCAATAGATGTAAAGATTTTAATATTGATGCTTGTAATGAACATGTCTCTACTATTATTAAATTAAACAATGATGTTGCAAGTCTTAATGCTCAACTTAAGACTTGCAAGGATAACTATGAGAAATTAAAATTTGCTACACCATTGGTAGACACCCCTCAATTAAGGATGAACTTGGTTTCCAAAAGGGGACCAAGAACTTGACAAGCCATAGGACTTCCAATCTCAACAAGGAGAAAGGAAAGGTCCCTATGGCTAGTAGTTCTCAAAAGAACCATGCCTATCTTTATAAGAAAGTTGCTAATGTTACTCATCATGATAAGTGTAATAATCATCTTGTTTTTTCTGTATATCATGATGATGTATTTAGTTCTTGTTGGTCACTTGTTCTCAAATGCTATGAGTTAAGAACAAAGCAACACAAATGTTATTGGTTAAAGACCTTCGTCCTTCGAAGCATTATCTCCCTTAGGATATGATGATCTCCAGACGAAGGTTATGAAGGACATACCTTCATAATCTCAACATGTAATATTAAAAGCAGGAACATATGAAACATGAAAAAGAACATGAATAATCATCTTAAATCATTAACCTATTTATATTCTCATTATATAACCATGAACAAGCATTAATGATATTAAATTACATTTGTACCTTCGGCTTGGTAGAAGGTAAAAATCCAAGAGTGACGTGCAAATGATTGCAAGTCAGCATGAACAGTACGACGTTACTGTTCATCTATTTATAGGCACAAGACACAGCCTGGGTAAAATTACATCCATGTCCTTGACATTTATCACTGACTTAAGGACGGTCTATTGAGGACTAGATGGCCTTTTCCTCTTTAATTTGGTTTCACTTTTCACTGCTAAGCCGAAGCTTCTCCATGCGTAGCTTCGGAACTGGTTCGTCCTTCTCCCAGACCACGCTTTTCATATTGTGTACAACTTCATTCTGAGGCCGAAGGTCCCTACGTGTGTATTATACTTGGAAAACATGTTAGTTGTGTTTTTGAGGACCTTCGGAAGATGAAGGCCCCCCAATAGTAGCCCCTCGCGGTATTAATTTGTTACAACAACGAATTCAGACCGCGACGTGAACGAAGGCCCTAAGCCGAGGGTCCGAAAAAACACCTTCCCTTCGCTAGAATACCGAAAGTAAATAACAAATGGGGCCTGCCGAGTTGCAGAGTGCTAGGCGTATAAATAGGAACCCACAGCGGCATCGTTTGATACACCATTTCTGCTGCTTGCATTATTTCCTCAAATTTTTAACTCTTGCTTGCAAGCTTTTGCTTAATTTTTGAGCTTCGGTTTAAAGACGTGCTTGCTTCATATCTAAGGAGAAGATGACTGGTGAGGAGAAGAAGATAAGTGAGGAGATAACTGAGGAGAAGATGACTGAGGAGAGGAAGATATCAAAGGAGAAGGAGCTGTATGAAGAGAAGAAAGTTATGGGTCCTTTTATTGCTGGGTTTTATGAGTCTATGGCTAAGACGAATATAGAGAAAATTACTAAGGAAATAATGGAGGGTTTGTCTGAAGATTATGATGATATTGATAGTTATGTTGTGGAGAGTGAAGATGAAGATTCTGAAGACCGGCCCTGGCGACCAAGCCATACCATCTTCGGAAGGTCGACCATCAAACAAAGTCATATTGACGCCATCAGAGGGAGATATTTTTGCGACATGTCTATTGTCAGAGTTGGGGGAGACAACACTGCCCCTGCTCTTGAGGAAAATGAAGTTGTTATTTACTGAAGCTTCCTGAAGGCAGGCTTTTGGTTTCCGCTGAGTAAGTTTGTGGTTGAGGTATTGAAGATATTCCAAATCTTTCTTCATTAGATTACGCCCGAAGCTATAATTAGGATGGGTTTGTTTGTCTGGGCTGTAAGAAGCCAGGGGCTGAAGCCGAGCGCAAAGTGCTTCTGTAATATGCATGAGCTTTTATACGAGACGAAGGCCACCGGCAAAGAACAATACCACAACAACTTCGGTTGTTACGGGTTCATTGCCCGCTCTAATGCAAGTTATCCGGTGCCGACGTATCGGAAAAGGTGGCCTGGGGCTTGGATGGAGGAGTGGTTTTATGTTAAAAATGATCTGATTAAAAGAGAAGACATCAAGGAAATTATCCAGCGCCCCATCTGGTCTCGCCTCGGCCTTCGAAGGCCAAAGGTCACTATTGAAAGTGACGTCAAAGTATGCCAGAAGGCATTTAGCAATGTCTACGCCTTCATTGGCATAAGAGATATAGTCCAAGAGCACATAGCCTATAGGGTGTGGCCACTTGTGGAAAGCTAGGATATGCCGAAGGAGACTACTACCGAATCCAGTGAAAATGGCTTTGTTCGATTGAAGTATACCTTCAGGTTTAGAGAGAAGTTTGATGAACCAAATGATGATTGGTTGAAATACATTGAAGCTACCAGCGACGAACTACTCGGGACATATTCTAAGGCCAAAGATGATGCCTTGTCCGCAGCCTTCGGGGGCCCGAGGAAGAAAAGATTAAACAGGGTATTTGATGCAATCGGCTTCGTATACCCTGACTATCACTACCCGCTGCGAAGGCAAGGGAAGAAGAGAAAAACTGTCACTTCGGCCACCAATGCTATGCCGAAGGGTAATAAAATGAAGGTTCTGACCCACCGACCGCGATATATTGAACCGGCCGTGGTGCCCGAATTTGGCGAAGGGACCTCTTCAATTGCCGAAGCAAAACAAACTGCTTCCATCGTGCAGAGCGCTGAAGAGTCTATTGTACTGCCGAAGGTGCCTACAATTGATCCAACTGAAGCTAAGGATGATACAATCGAAGAGCCAAAGGTGGAAAAAACAGTAAAAATGCCAGAAATCCTGAGCCCACCGATAGAGGCAAATTTGCCGAAGATGCAAAAAGCTCCTACCGCAACTCCCAAGAGGAGGAGGATGGCTAGCGTGCTAGACGCTATTATGGAGACCTCAAAGGCCTTGACCCCTGCTCCCATTAAGAAAGTTGCCAAGGTCTAGACCGAAGCCGAAGCTGAGCCTACAGTGCCCATTGAGACGAAGGCTGTCGTGCCTGAAGACAAGGCTGATCAGCAAACTTCAGATACCGGCATGGCATCAGGGCAAGTTATGGCAGAAAAAGCAAAATCTCCTGCCCCCGAAGGTCCAGTCAAAGATGTTGATTACATTTTCCGACATGCTTCGGGGAAAAAATTATCCGAAGAAGAAATTTTAGAAGCCAGACACTACGCTCAGAAACTTAAATATCCGAAGGGGGCGTTAGTGTTCGATGGCACTAACGAAGATGATTTCCTGTACTGTCTCCCGGACAACAAAGAAATATCTGTTTGCCAGGAGATAGGTGAAAGTATGGAATTTCCAAAGCTTGAGGAAGGCCTTTCAGCCATGTCAAAGGATGATCTTGCTGATAGCCTTGCGTACAACAGTATAAAGGTATAGAAGTCAACTTTAAAGTTGGAAATAAAATACTTCATTGACATGCTTAATTCGTTCTTTTCCTTCGTAGGGCCTGATTCTTAGCAACGCCTTGAGGGCACAAAAAAGTGCTAAAGACGAAAGCTGTACAATAGCTCTCAGCAACCTTCGCTCAGAAGTAATTGAACTGAGAAACGAAGGTCTGGAAAAAGATAAAATTTTGATTTCATTAGTGTATAAAATGAAAGAAGACAAAGCTAAGTATAACGCTCAGGCCAAAGCCCAAAAAGCCAAGGTTGAAGACCTTCGGAAACAACTGGCCGAAGCTAATGAGAAGTGCGCACTCGCACAAGCTGACCAAGAGATTAGTGAATATTAGAAAAATAAACTAGAGAAAAATGTTGAAGAACTTCGCGAATCCAAGGAAAAGTGTTTTGAAAAATCCTTGGATTGCGTGAAGAAATTAAAAACTAGCTTCTCCAAAGTGGGCGCCTACTCTTCTGAAGAAAATTTTATCCGAGGCGACCCTGAGGGCATTATTGAATGGATAAGTGGAGAAGTCGAAGCTTTCAAAGAAATCTTAAATGATCGTGGGGATATTTGTGCTTTCTCCGGCGCTAGGGGAGTTAAAGCTATTCTGGAGAAGGCAGGATGCGAACACATGAAAGCTGCAGCGAATGCCGAAGCTACCCTCTCCATAGACGATACCAAAGATCCTTCAGCCGAAGCAACTTTGATGGGCGGAAAATTCTATTCTGATGTTTGGGTGAACGGTGGCCGAGAATTGGCCCATGAAATTATAAAAAAGAATGAAAAAGACACCCATGACGCCCGAGAAGAAGCTAGGCGAGCTGAAGAGGCTGCTGAGCGCGAAAGACGCATAGGTATTGTTTTTGAATTTTAGCTTCGGCACTTAACTTTTAGCTTCAAACTAATAATTTTCTTATTACAGCTGAGCTATCACCGTTGCCGGAGCCGTACAATCCCCTGGCTGATCCGGAGATAAAAGAAGCACTGGATATAATGAGTGTTGCCAATTTCATCATTGACGAAGTTGTCGACAAACTGCTACACGAAGCTGCTGATAAAATTCTTAAAGAAGATTAAGTTTTCATTGCAATAGAACTATGTATCATTTGATGTGTGGAACAATGAATCAAACATGTAAAATATTGTAATATATTTCTTTGCGATGCATGAAATTTACGCACATACCGCTTTTTGAGCCTTCGGCGAAAAAACACCTTCCCTTCTTTTCATGCTTCGTAAAGAAAGAAACCCCTTCTAGGGCAGATCTGATAGAATTATCACCCGAAGTTTGCTTCGTGCCTTAGTATATTTTTAAACGAAATGTTGCCGAAGATTTGCTTCGTGCTCAACTTTTCTGCTGATGCAGCATGATGTATGATGTGATGCTATGCTAAATGATGCGATGATATGATGCAATATGATGATGATGTTTGAACACTCACTTGTACACCCATACTGGAACACGAAGGACTCTGCATCCCCTTAGGAACGTCTTTTGAGTCTCTAAGCTCTGCATCCCCTTAGGAACGACTTTTGAGCTTCTTCACCTTCTATTTTGGTGGTATAAGTTCTGCATCCCCTTAGGAACGACTTTTGAACTTCTTCGCCTTATATTTCGGCGGTATAAGTTCTGCATCCCCATAGGAATGACTTTTGAACTTCTTCGCCTTATATTTCGGCGGTATTTGGCTCAGCATTCCCTTTGGAATGACTTTTGAGCAGAAAACTTACTCTGCGCCCCCTTAGGAACGACTTTTGTAGCTTCGTCAATTTTTGGCTCTGCATTCCCTTAGGAACGACTTTTGAGCAGAAAACTTACTCTGCGCCCCCTTAGGAACAATTTTTGTAGCTTCATCAATTTTTGGCTCTGCATTCCCTTAGAATGACTTTTGAGCTGAAAACTTACTCTGCTTTCTCAAAAACGTCTTTCGAGCTTTGTAAATGCATGAGGAAGATATAGGCACAATTATTATATGGAATTGAAATTAAGTTTTTCATTACAAGAATAAAGTGGCATAGATTCATCAAAAGTAGGATATTCCTTAGTATATATGCTTCGATTCTGGTACAGTGCTATTGACTGTACGAGCTTCGGATTCCTCCTTGAAGTCGCGCTGCTGTTGGGCGTGCTGATGCCCTTCTGGCTGCTGGCTTCGTGTATGAGTAGGTGGCAATGGTGGTGGTAGTGGAAGCTAGGGCCAGGAAGATTGTGAATGACTTGCTGAAGCAACAGAAGCTGCAGGTTGATTACCCACGTATTCTGCTATATAGGGAGAGTAGCACGAAGCAGTATGTAGAACCTGCTTCGGCTGATTCTGCCGTGTCTCTGCTTCGGCAATCTCCTTCTATTTTTGAATAGTAACCTGGCAGGTTCTTGTAGTGTGGCCCTTATCTTCACCACAGAATAAGCAATAGAGCTTCCTAGGCTGATCCCCATATCTCCCTCCAAAGCCCCTGCCACCTCTGCCCTATGCTGTGGCCTCTGAAACTGGCTTCCTCTGTCATCATTCTGACTGGAGTTGTGGATTGACCTAACATGCCTAGGGTGGATTCTTCCTCCGAAGCCCCTAGTCATCTCAGAAAACCTATAAGCTTCTTCCCTTCTCTGGCAAAAATCATTATCGGCTCGGATGTACTCATCCATCTTCTGAAGTAGCTTCTCTAGGGTCTGAGGGGGTTTTTCCAGCGAAGTATTGAGCTGTAGGTCCTGGCCGAAGCCCTTTGATCATGGCCTCAATGATGATTTCATTTGGCACTGTGGGTGCTTGTGCTCTCAGTCGCAAAAACCTTTGGACATATGCCTGGAGGTATTCTTCATGGTCTTGCGTGCATTGGAACAAAGCTTGAGTAGTAACTAGCTTCGTCTGAAACCCTTGAAAACTGGTGATCAGCATGTCCTTCAGCTTCTGCCATGATGTGATTGTTCCTGGCCGAAGAGAGGAGTACCAGGTTTGCGCTACATTCTTAACTACCATGACGAAGGATTTCGCCATGACTGCTGTGTTGCCCTCATATGAAGATATGGTTGCTTCGTAGCTCATTAGAAACTACTTCGGATCTCAGTGCTCATCATACATGGGGAGCTAGGGTGGTTTGTATGATGGGGGCCACGGGGTAGCCTGCAGTTCTGCTGACAATGGAGAAGCATCATCAAAAGCAAAATTTCCATGATGGAAATCATCATACCACTCATTATCATCGTAGAAATTGTCCTGACGGAGCTCTCTGCGTTGAGGTCTTCGGTCCTGGTCATCTTGAGTGAGATGACGCATTTCCTCAGTAGCCTCATCAATCTTCCTTTGTAGCTTGGAGAGACGAAGCATCTTCTCCTTCTTCCTCTGGACTTCTTGGTTGATGGCTTCGAGGTCCCTTATTTCTTGGTCTAGCTCCTCCTCCTGAGGCGTTGAACTTGTAGCTTTCCTTTTTTGGTTTTTGGCTTCGCACAGTGTTTCTTGGTTGACGTCCAGTGGCTGCAGTGCAGCCCCTAGCCTTGAAGACTTCTTCGGCGGCATGACGAAGGTCGGAGCTTGCCGAAGGTGGTCAAGTGAGTTCACCGAAGGTGGGCGCCAATGTTGGCCACTTGTTCTCAAATGCTACGAGTTAAGAATAAAGCAACACAAATGTTATTGGTTAAATACCTTCGTCCTTCGAAGCATTATCTCCCTTAGGATATGATGATCTCCAAACGAAGGTTATGAAGGACATACCTTCATAATCTCAACATGTAATATTAAAAGCAGGAACATATGAAACATGAAAAAGAACATGAATAATCATCTTAAATCATTAAACTATTTATATTCTCATTATATAACCATGAACAAGCATTAATGATATTAAATTACATTTGTACCTTCGGCTTGGCAGAAGGTAAAAATCCAAGAGTGACGTGCAAATGATTACAAGTCAGCGTGAACAGTACTGCATTACTGTTCATCTATTTATAGGCACAGGACGCAGCCTAGGTAAAATTACATCCATGTCCTTGACATTTATCACTGACTTAAGGACAGTCTATTGAGGACTAGATGGCCTTTTTCCTCTTTAAGTCGGTTTCACTTTTCATCACTAAGCCGAAGCTTCTCCACGCGTAGCTTCAGAACTGATTCGTCCTTCTCCCAGACCACGCTTTTCATATTGTGTACAGCTTCATTCTGAGGCCGAAGGTCCCTGCGTGTGTATTATACTTGGAAAACATGTTAGTTGTGTTTTTGAGGACCTTCGGAAGATGAAGGCCCCCAATAGTTCTCATGCCATGTTTGCAACTAGCTCCTATCATGCTCATGGTAGAAGTATGCCTAGGCGTAATCATACTATTTCTCATGCACCTAGGAAAGTAAACATTGGTCCAACTACTACTTATCAAACATGTAATGCTTCTTTTGTATTGTCATGTAAAAATGCTAAAGTAGTTGCTAGAAAATTGGGATCTAAATGCAAGGGAGACAAAACTTGCATTTGGGTTCCAAAATCTGTTGTAACTAACCTTGTAGGACCCAACAAGAGTTGGGTACCTAAAAACCAAGCTTAATTACCTTGCAGGTTTATGCATCCGGGGGATCAAGCTGGATTATTGATAGCGGATGCACAAACCATATGACGGGAGAGAAGAAAATGTTCACTTCCTACGTCAAGAACAGGGATTCCCAAGATACTATAATCTTTGGAGATAAGAACCAAGGCAAGGTTAAGGGCTTAGACAAAATAGCCATCACAACCGAGCATTCAATTTCAAATGTGTTTTTAGTAGAATTGCTCGGGTATAATTTATTGTCTGTAAGTCAATTATGTCATATGGGCTATAATTGTTTATTTACAAATATTGATGTATCTGTCTTTAGAAGGAGTGATGGTGTGACAGAACCGCCTGAATTATTCTAGCTTAAGTGGCTAAGTCACGCCTCAGGGGCCGCAACACACTTAAATCAGAATAATCCGTTAGTCCCTCAGATCTAGTCTAATAAAGCCATTTAACCAAGATCAAATACCACAAACTCACTCGAAGGTGAGTCACAGAAGAAATACAATAAAACAGGAAAACCTCAAATTAAAGTACTAGAGTTATTACATAAATCAGAGTTTTTCAAGTAGCTGATATAAGTTCACGAAATAAATTGCAGCGGATAATCGATATCGTCGAAAGCGAGGAATAGGGCAAGGCCTAGCCCACTACTCCTCCTGCTCCTCTCCTGCCGGAGCAGCATCCCACTCGACCGTCCAACCCGGTGGCAGGGTGGTAGGCCAAGTCACACCATCAACCATATCCTGAAGCGTACCTGCAAAAATTATACCACAAGCAAGGCTGAGTATACTAATACTCAGCTAGACTTGCCCGGCGTGAGGAGTCTACTCCTCTACCTCTAGACCATGAAACTGTTTCGCTGAGGGGTTTGGTTTGCCAAAAGCACTAGCTATATCTAAGGTCCACTTTTAGCTTTTCCATTTCTAGTATCATTATTTTAGCTAAGTTCGCCCTTTCTAAGCATACATGGTAGCAATCATTTAATACAACCAACATGTTATCTCATGTAATCCTCATTTCACTTCTTACTCAATATAGTACAAGGGGTCAAGCAGTCTCATTAGCTGCGAGAAGAAGACGATTCGAATCGAGTTTTAAACCTTGCAAGGTAAACCTAAACACATGACATGTAGGGCACTCCGTCCCCACACATATCAACCGTCCCTATCGATTCCCCGTTCGCGGCCAGGCCTCACCACCTTGGCATACAATGCTCCACTAACCCCGGCTGCCACCGTGCAGTGACTACACTTGTACCCACCATAGCTAGCATGGGAGACCCAGTCTCAGGTCGCGTGAGAGGTAAAGTCCGTGCCCGGCTTCACTCGGGTACTAGGTTTACCGGTTACCATATTTCCCGACATGTGTTTAGTACGTTCAAACGCTTGACTTAGGTATCCACACGTTAATCCTTAATTCCTTTTCCCGTCTCATGGACGAGGCATCCACCCTGGATCCAAGTCCATAGACCATCTTAGTTCCCGTTATCAAGATAAATACAATCAATTCCTGACCTCGCACGAGTGCTAGAAAAATCACTCGACTTCTACCGAGATCCTGTTTTAGCAAAGCAGCTACTCGACCTATCATACTAGTATCCATCTCAAAAAGGAATCCTGAATTCATGCAACTAAGGGTTTTAAGCAACTCCTACACTTAAGTGCACATTACAAGCCTACAAACATTAAGTGTAGTAAAATAGCATATATAAACGGTTATGCATATAACCGGGGCTTGCCTTCAATTGCTGGGGCTGCAGGGAGATCCTCGATGGTAGTCTCGGGAGCTTGCTCCTTGTCTTCCTCGTGGACAGCTCCTTGCTCAGGGATGAGCACGTACTCTCCATCAGCGAGATTGCAATCTAATTAATGCAACGAGTAAGATATATGCATGGCATGATATGTAATTTAACAATTAAGATTTGATCGGGGATAATCAATTTAATAAGGTAGGGCTTATTCTTACTATTGGAGATTTTTGTGGTATACTTAGCAACTTAGGGTAAAGTTGATTACTGAATGGTTAACCCATTTTTAGTGTTCTACTGATTTTCTTCTTCATATCTTATGGATATTTTTAACAATATTGTTAGCTGCCATGTTGGGGTAATACTTATTAATCTTTCTAATTCCTCTCTTCTTCTCTATTTTTCTTATGCTTTTAAGGTGGGTTTGAACTACAAGATAGCTTAATAAATTTCCAAAAATTCTGCAAAAATTACAGTGGCTTTGCATTGGTGTATAATTCTCTGTCTCAAAATTTTGGGCTTAAAAAGTGAGGGGTTCTCTCTGTGCAAAATTATCAAATATTAGGGCAGAGGGGGTGTTTTGAACTACAACTCCCTTTTAACAGTGGTTTATTCTCTAAGGCATATTTTTGCTGGCATTTAAATGTTATAACATGACTTTGTACAAATTTTCAGCCACTAATACTTATTAGTTATTTTGCTATGATTTTCTAAAGTTTCTAGCCAAAAGGGTGCTTTCTACTACCACTATATTTGAAAAATATCAAACAACAGATTTCTAATTTTTCCTATCTTCTTCTTTGTGCAAGAGCAATCATTTTGAAATTTGGTAACTTTTTGCTTAAGGGAAAGCTGGTAGGATTTTCTTGAATTAAATGGCCTTTTTCATGAAGAAGGGGCAATGGGTATTATTTTGTAGTTTTGAATAGGTTTTGCATTTTTCTCTGGTGGTTTATTCCATTAATAATCTGGTAAAAATTTATTTGCCCACTGTTGCACACTTTTTGGCTTGCTTATGATTTAATTGAAATATGGCTCAATATCAAGTTTTATTTGTTCAACCCACTTAAAGTAATGGGCTAGGGTATTTATCATTTTTGGAGTGGTGTCCTAGTGGTTCCAAGTCTACTAAATTTTTCTTACCAAATTTGAAATTGTTCTTATATTTTTAATAATGGCCTTTCTAGTTTTATTAGTGCCTAATAAAACATTTCACCTTGAATTTGTTCTGAACTAAGGTTCCCTTTATTTTTCCTAGGTTCTTTATTACTTAAGTAGACTAGAAAAAATAATTGCATCCACTGTTCATTATTTTCTAGTGCCCTTCTCATTTTCTTAAGTTTTGGGCAAAAATGGCTTTTAATAAGTAACCTTGTCTAAATCTTTAATACTGGGGTGCTTACTATTTTTAAACAGTGTCTAAGTGGGGTTTGAACTTCTACAAATTTTCTTAAGTCCAGCACTGAAGCATAACTAATTTTCTTTATTTTAATAAGGTTTGGTCAGTTTCCTTAATTAATTCTAAACTCTAAAATTTAAAATAGAAGCACAGAGTTCACTATTTTTATGTGACAGTTCATAATATTCTGAATTCAGTAAAATTGGTTTGACTAGATTTGGCTAAATATTTCTCAAGATATAAATTTCCTAAGTTCTCTGCAGAATTTAAAAAGAATAATCAGAAATGGATAAAGGAAAAATGTTTTTGCACTGGGTCCCTGGCAAAAGGTTTTAAGTGTATTACAGACAGGTCCTCGGTTCACTATTCAACTGAGCCTATGACTCTGTAGAAAACCCCCTAGGGTTTTGCGAAATCAAACCCACGATCCTTCCCCTAATGGAACAGTGACCGCGGCGAAGGAAAAGGGTGGAGGGGCTTATCGGCGGCGAGGTTGCTCCGGTGAAGGGTCCGGCGAGGTTCAGGGGCTCTAGCGATCACATCGAGGTACGGATCGTCGGCGATGGTGGTCGGAGTAAGTCGGTGCACGTGCGCAGGCGGGGGAGCTCGTCGGCGGCGAGGAATCCGGCCTAACCAGGGCGGTACAGTTCCATTGAACGGGTTAAGGAGCTTCACTAGAGATCAAGGAAGATATGTGCGCGAGGAATTTGAGAATGGCTCACCGGATTGCTCGGTCTACGCGCGGCTGTGGGCGACTGAAGTCCGGCGAAGGCGATCCTAGGTCTCCGGTGAGGTTTTGTCGGGTCTGAGGGGTTGGAAAGCTTCACAGGCCACTAGCGAAGCTAACCGAGTGACTGGCGCGGCTTGGACGTGGCTGGAGTGAGCTGGCCATGGTGGCCGAGGCTCGGGCAGTGATGGCAGGCAGAGGAGAGCTCGCCGGAGCTAAGGGAGGGATGTTGGCTAGCGAGGGTGAGGCACGCCCGGGGGTGGTTTTAAAGGCGTGGGCGAGCACGGCCGAGAGGTGGCTCTGACAAGCGCTCGGGGCGTGTGTGGGCGAGCGCCAGTGCGCGCTCTGGCGTCTGGGCACGGCGTCGAGCACGAGGCAGCGCAGAGAGAGGTCATGTTCAAGCGTGGATTGGCTCCAAATCTTTGAGTTTATGGCCATGATCCCGTTGAGAGATCTTTTCCCCTAACATTCCTTTGTCGTTTGTGTGTGGGGGCTTATGGGTTTTGCTGACTGGATCAAGAGATATGGAGGGGTGAAGTTGGGTTTGTCTCACTGCTGAACACCAAGAGAAGATCCTGGGTTTGATGTGTCTAGGGCACGCGTCCCAATGCCATCTTCAGGTATGAGGTAGAGGGGTTAGTTAGGCACATTTTTGTTAATGGGAGCTTAGGGTTTTGAGATAGAGATTAAGGTGAACGCGCTCGGTTTTGGTTTAGAGGCTGAAAATTCAGAAATATGAATTTCAGATTTGCCTAATAAACCTCCACTTGAATGGCTTGCTTGGGGTTTTTAACAAACTATTTTGGCCAAACTTTTATAATCTTTATTGTAGCTTAGTTAGTGTATTCCAATTTTAATAATTGGCCTAAGCCATGATCCCATGTTTTTCATGCTCTTTTTACCCCTTTTCTTCTTTTCTACTTAAGTGGCTTAATTAGGGTTGGTCTAGGGTTTCAACATTTCCTTGTTTTTTTTTTGAAAATCTCAATTGTTTTAGGCATGATTATTTAGATTTAAACTTAGTGGATCTTTTATTCATAAGTTGATTGGTGCCTCTTGCCCAATTTGGTTCACATGAAATAATGGCACTTGAGTTAGTACTGAGAAGAAACCCTAGGTGACACTGGGGTGTCACAGATGGTTCATTAGCCTTTAAGGGTGTATTAGACGACAAGCTCTATTTAGTTGATTTCTCAAAAGAGAATGCCGATCTAGATGCATGCTTAATCGCTAAGACTAATATGTTCTAGCTCTGGCACCGCCGTCTAGCACATGTTGGGATGAAGAACCTTCATAAACTTCTAAAGGGAGAACATGTGTTAGGACTAACCGATGTCTGTTTTGAGAAAGACAGACCTTGTGCAGCGTGCCAAGCAGGGAAACAGGTGGGAAGCACTCATCAAAGCAAGAACGTGATGACAACATCAATACCACTGGAACTTCTACACATGGATCTCTTCGGCCCCGTTGCCTATCTCAGCATCGGGGGAAGTAAGTATGATCTTGTTATAGTTGATGATTTTTCCCGCTTCACTTGGGTGTTCTTTTTGCAGGATAAATCTGAAACCCAAGGAACACTAAAGCGCTTCCTAAGGAGGGCTCAAAATGAATTTGAGCTAAAAATAAAGAAAATAAGGAGCGACAACGGATCGGAGTTCAAGAACCTTGAAGTCAAAGAATATCTTGAGGAGGAAGGCATCAAGCACGAGTTCTCCGCTCCCTATATAGCATAGCAAAATGGTGTATTAGAGAGAAAGAACAGGATGTTAATTGACATGGCAAGGACGATGCTTGGAGAATACAAGACGCCTGAGCGGTTTTGGTCGGAAGCTGTGAATACAGCTTGCCATGCCATAAACCGACTCTATCTACATCGCCTCCTCAAGAAGACGTCATATGAACTCCTGACCGGTAACAAACCAAATGTTTCATATTTCTGTGTATTTGGGAGCAAATGTTACATTTTGGTAAAGAAAGGTAGGCATTCAAAGTTTGCTCCCAAAGTTGTAGAAGGTTTTTTATTATAGTATGACTCAAATACAAAGGCATATAGGGTCTTCAACAAATCATCAGGATTAGTTGAAGTCTCTAGCGATGTTGTATTTGATGAGACTAATGGCTCTCCAAGAGAGCAAGTTGATCTTGATGATGTAGATGAAGATGAGGTTCCGACGGCCGCAATGCGAACAATGGCGATAGGTGATGTGCGACCACAGGAACCACAAAAGCAAGATCAACTTTCTTCCTCTATGATGGTGCATCCCCCAACTCAAGACGATGAACAGGTACCTCAAGAAGAAGGACAGGATCAAGGGGGAGTACATGAAGAACAGGACAAGGAGGAAGAAGCATCATGAGTTCCTTCAACTTAAGTTCAAACGACGATCCAAAGAAATCATCCAGTGGATCAGATTCTGGGTGATATCAGCAAGGGAGTAATGAAAGTCGCCTAGAGGGGGGGGGGGGGTGGATAGGCGAAACCTGAAAATTAAAACTTTATCCCCCCAACTAGATCCCTTAATTAGTGGTTAGAACAAGATATACAAATGTCGGAGTATAAAAACTAAGTTCTTGCTTGTAAAGAGTATTGCGCTTAAATAATGCGGAAGTGATAAATCAATACTACTAACAAGTTTATGAGAATAAAGCAAGAAGGCTTAGATAAGAAGAGCAATAACACAAGTTCTCTCTTGCAATGTGTTGCTTCACTAAATGAAAGTTTAACTTAAAGCAACACCAAATAGAGTTAGCAAAGAGTAGTGCAAGAAAAACTTAGAGTGAAGGAAAACAAGCAAATCACAAGCAATAAACACAAATGACACGGGTGATTTGTTTTACCGAGGTTCGGCCCTCGAAGGCCTAGTCCCCGTTGAGGAGTCCACTAAGGACGGGTCTTTTTCAACCCTTTCCCTCTCTCCACCGATCACACAAGGATCGGTGAGCTCTTCTTCTTCTCAAGGATCACTCTCGATCCCGCAAGGACCACCACACTCTTTGGTGTCTCTTGCTAGCTTTTACAAGCCTCCAAAACTTTGGAGGAAGTTCGATGGGAGTCAAAACTCCATGCACAAATGAACACAAAGATGTAGCACACCCTATCTCTCAATGAATCTCACAAGGCACTAGTGCTAAACTCAAATGAGAAGCTCTCTCTTGCTTGCTCTCACTTTTGTGGCACTTGTGTTGGTTGTAGTGGCCTAAATCTTGTGTATAGGATGTATCAATGAATGTATGTGGTTGGGAGGGCTTGAGTATGTCAACTAGATGACTTGGAATGTTGCTTGGACTCCCACACCTTGAAGTGGCCAGTTGGGGTGGTATTTATAGCCACCAACCAAATTGTAGCCGTTGGAGAAGTCTGCTGGCGATGGGCGCACCGGACAATCCGGTGCGCCACCGGACAGTGTCCGGTGAGCGCCACGTCAGCCTGTTCGTCAGGGTTGGAGCTGGTCGACCATTGGAGGCTTTGTCCTCATGTGGCACCAGACAGTCCGATGTCGCACCGGACAGTCCAGTGCCCCTCTGACTTGCTGCTCTGACATATGAAATCCACTGTTCACTTTGCAGAGTCGACCGTTGCGCGCAGGTAGCCGTTGCTCCGCTGGTGCACCGGACAGTCCGGTGGCACACCGGACAGTCCGGTGAATTATAGCGGAGGTGCGCCTGGAAAACCCGAAGGTGAAGAGTTTGAAGTCGATCTTCCCTGGTGCACCAGACACTGTCCGGTGGCACACCGGACAGTCCGGTGCGCCAGACCAGGGAGCACTTCGGTTTCCTTTACTCCTTTCTTCTTGAACCCTTTCTTGGTCTTTTTATTGACTTATTGTGAACCATTGGCACCTGTAGAACTTATAGACTAGAGCAAACTAGTTAGTCCAATTATTTGTGTTGGACAATTCAACCACCAAAATCAATTAGGAAATAGGTGTAAGCCTAATTCCCTTTCAATCTCCCCCTTTTTGGTGATTGATGCCAACACAAACCAAAACAAGTAGAGAAGTGCATAATTGAACTAGTTGGCATATGTAAGTGCAAAGGTTACTTAGAATTGAGCCAATAAATATTACTTACTAGATATGCATGGATTGTTTCTTTATTTTTAACATTTTGGACAACGCTTGCACCACATGTTTTGTTTTTACAAATTCTTTTGTAAAATCTTTTCAAAGACATTTTGCAACTAGTCAAAGGTAAATAAATAAGATTTTTGAGAAGCACTTATAAGATTTGAAAATTTCTCCCTTGTTTCAAATGCTCTTCCTTTGACTAAACAAAACTCCCCCTCAATAAAATTCTCCTCTTAGTGTTCAAGAGGGTTTTAAGATACCAATTTTTTGAAGGTGCTACTTTCTCCCCCTTTAGAACACAATGAGATACCAATTTTGAAAATCATAAGTTTTAAACTTTGGTGGTAGTGCGGTCCTTTTGCTTTGGGCTAATACTTTCTCCCCCTTTGGCATAAATCGCCAAAAATGGATACTTTGAGTGAAATATAAGCCCTTTCATTGCTACTTTCTCCCCCTTTGGTAAATAACATATGAGTGAAGATTATACCAAAGACGAAGAATTGCTCGGAGTGACGGCGAAGGATGAGTTATGGAGTGGAGTGGAAGCCTTTGTTTTCGACGAAGACTCCAATTCCCTTTCAATATACCTATGACTTGGTTTGAAATACACTTGAAAACATATTAGTCATAGCATATATAAAAGAGACATGATCAAAAGGATATATCAAATTAAGCATGATCATAGTTCTATATAACATAGATTGCTCCCCCTAAATATGTGCATGGAGAGAAACACATATTTTGGCCTTAAATGCCAATTGCGCATAATTAGGTTAATGAGAACATATCTATATCATACAGAATGTGAAGTGCATTTGTGTCATAGTATAAGTGTGATGCTCATGACAGTTTATGCACTTATGAAAGCATGTTATAAACATCCTGAGCATTTACCCTTAAGGATTTCAAAGAGACTTAAGGACCATCCACCTTTGGAACAAAGGCAGCTTATCCTCGTTACAAGGTTAAGCTTTAAGCTCTTTGACAATAAAATTACTTCACCCAGTTTTAACAAAGATGCATAAATGCGGGAATGGAATATTTGAGAGGTTAAACTAGGTATGAAGCAGGGTTAATGCATGGACATGCTTCCTCTTCCTTTTATACAAGATATGCAAGGAGTGTATAGAAAAGGAAGATTTAGGTACATGTGTAAATAAAGGGAAGTAGTTTTACCGTTTTGTACCTTCACATAGAGACGCTCTCTTCATTGTGCCTTGTCCTTAGTTTTAGATGCTTAAGACCTATACTCAATGACAATATATGGAAATATTTTGCACAATAGAGAGTTCTACAACTAGTGATCCTTTTCCAAGTTATTGTAAGCATATGTCAAATGGATCATAAATTGCATAAAAGTATCATGAATTCTCCTTTTAACTTAGTGCACATCAAGAGAGATATTGATTAATAGAATATACGACACTAAGAAGCATGATTGTTAATTGAAGTCATTCAATGATCAAACAAATAACAGATGTGATCAAAAAGAACAACATACGCATTAGATTATCAATTAAGCTTAGAGTAGGAGAATCCAGCAAATATGCTACTTTAGAGTGAAAGATGAGAATTGGAAAATAGTAGCATACTTCATGAGAAACTCATTCTCATGCAAGAGACTATATGAAATTACTAAGACAAAGTAATAGTCTCAACATAATCAAGATATAAAAAGAGGCTCCCCTAAAAATATGCATCAAGTATTTGAATAAATTGAGTGGATGAATTTACTTTAAAGATAAATAGGGAGAAGCATTATACATCTTGATCAAGGCTCATGAAATTTGTAATAAACAACTCAGGCCTGGTATCCTCACAATGAAAAAGGTTTAGAATGCTTACAACCACACCATTGATTGTTTTGAGGATCTTGCTATCCAAGTAGGTGTTGTTGTTCTTGATGTCTTCCTCTTTCATTTGAGTGTCCTCCCAGTGTCCTCCCTTTGTAGTTGTTTCTTTTTCCTTTCAAACTTATTGAAAATACTCAAGAAAGATGTTAATAGCACAAGAGAGCATATGATGAAAGATGATCTCTTTAGATAGGAAATATAAACAATTCATCATTTATAAGTCACACAGACATGAAGTAAAAACCTTAACATTAGTGCATTTCATTTGAGAAAGAGGAATATGCACTTTTTAAGCTTTTTAATAATCATTGGAGATTTTACTTCATCATATTGAATTTAGTAGTCATTACTTGGAAGCAAATCAATATGATAACATACATGAATATTGCAAAAGGCATTAAATAGATTCTAATGGACATGAGCATTTTAAAAGAGTGAGATTGAATGCACGTCTAGCTGATTTAGGTCCAATAAAGAATCTACTCCTCACATGGGTAGAATAGATAATTTAGATTAAATACCCATTGAGATGGATGGGAACTAAATTTGATTAAGAAGATGAGTTCCCATACCTTTGCTTTTACCTTTCTTCCTTTGGGTGAAGAGCAACCCATGAGGCTTGTGCACTTTCTCTTTTGTAGATATTCATAAGTAAGCTCAAGAGATACGTCGTTAGTAACACAAGCACTAGTTTCTATTTTTGTAATCATTTTGATAGGGAATGAAAAGCTAGATTACTAAAAGCATGGAAACTTCATAGCATGAACTAGATTATCCATAGATGATGTTATGCTCAATTTTAACTCATAAAACAAGCATAAACAATCTTTTAAGATTATGGAAATAAATCTAATTCATGATATGGAAAGCGATAAATGTGAAAGAATCAAATCCAATTTAATCAAGTAGAAGTACATCATAAATCATTGGATTGATTTTTCTTTTCATGTAGGATTACATGCTTTTCCAAAGAGAAACCTATTCTCTACAAGTGAGACTACTTGGGTTACTTAGATAAAATCATTAGTCTCACTATTCTAGTTATAGAGAGAGTTTCCTTTTAAAAGTGTCCTAAGGATTTAAATTCCTTACATGACACCTTATTCTTTTAAGAAATTGAAATATCTCTCTATATCTAGAATCATGGCAATAATAGAATGACTAGCAAAAAAAACATGCCATGAGACTTGCAATAATTTAAAGCATGTAGATTGCCATAGGATGAAAATGATGAGTATGCAATCTACCATATGAGAGGAAATTCTTCAAAGAATGGTAATACAAATTTTAAAGACATTTGAAGTGCTACATATTTCTATGTGACTACACAAGACACCTAAGAAATGATAATTTAAGATACTTGCACTTAAAAGCATAGAAGTTACCATCCTTTGACTTTCCTCCATGTTGTAGGCCTTGATTTTTCACACATGATACCTCATTTATTTCCTACAACATCAATGTCTTTCTCGAGATGATATGAGTTTAAGACATAGTAATTTGAAGAATAACCTTGGGTTAATCATGGATATAGATCATTGAAGGTTGATAGCTTGAGTTGATAAGAATTGAATGGACTCTCTCAAGCACCCCAAGGCTTCATATCATCTCCTTCTCCTGCAACGCTTGTCAAGCATATTTTGGTACCCATCTCTTGATGGGTCCATCAAGGTTAGTCAACAAAGATCTAGGAACCCAAATGTCCTTTGTGTTAGCACTAGGTAAACTCATTACCTTTCTAGCACAAGTTGCAATTTTGGGTTGCCTAGTTACATGAAAATTAATTGACAAGCTAGGAGTGGGGAAGTTGTTACCAATGGGCCAATCCTTGCATTGATGTCCCTTTTTCTGGCATATGTAGCATAGGTGATCCTCAAGCCTTGAAGATTTCTTCCTTCCTTGTTTCTTGCTTGCTACATGGTTAGTGAAAGTTTTCTTTTCTAACCCTATGCCTTTTTGTTTTAAGTAGGGACAAGACTTAATTAAGTGTCCCTTTTTTGAGCATTTAAAGCAAAGTCTATCATCCTTGTTAATAATCAAGCCATTTTTAATGTAGGGACAAGACCTAATCAAGTGTCCCTCTTCAAAGCATTCACTACACTTCTTATTTTTCTTAGTGTGAAGTGTGGCTTGATCATTACCGTGGATATTACCTTTTGTGGAGGCGTGGTTGAGGCTTTTGGAGGAGGCATTGAATCTCATCTTTTGTTTCTTCCTCTTGGCAATCCTCAAGTCCTTGACATTTTCTTTAAGGGATGTAGTGCATGCCACGGTTGTTCCCGTCTCAAGCTTCTTCACCATGTGATCACGGTTATCTTGAGAAGGTTGAGCAATGCTCTTCCCTTTAAGTTGTGTCAAGCTCATCTTTAGCCTCTCATTTTCTTCTTTGAGCTTTTGATATGTATCATCTTCTGTTCCTGCAATTTCTAGCTCAAAAGAAGATTTGCTTGTCGACGGACAACAAGCATTAGCACATGGTAATATAGATTCAATTTGAATACATGTGCATGAGTGAGGTTGTTGGGATTTTAAGTTTTCTATCACAACCTCATGAGTAATGTTTAATATGATATGATCATCTCTAAGATTTTCATGAGAGCATAGGAGCATATCATATTTTTCTTGAAAAGCTAGATTTTCAACTTTTAGCTTTTCTACTTGGTCCTTAAGCAAGGTATTCCTATTTACTAATTGAGCGATACAATGTAAAGCGTTAGCTTGCTCAATTGAAACAGTTTCATACCTTTGGACCAAATCAACATGAGAGCACTTTAGCTCCTCATGTTCTTTAGTCAACTCGTCAAAGTGTAGCATTTTCATGGAGAGAACATCTTCTAGCCTTTGACGAGCTTCGCTTTGCTCTCTCGCTCTTTCTAGAAGTTTGAGCATGACCGCCTTATCTTCTTGGCTTAGGCGAGCGTAGAGATGCAAGAAGCTTCTTTCTTCCTCCTCATCCTCATTTGTGCTTCCGCTATCATTTTCATCAGCCACACAACATATGTGGGAATCGAAATGGGAAGACAAACCTTTTGGAGAGGTGGATTCATCGTTTGGTCTCCATCGTTCATTTTCTTCTTCTTCCTTCAAAGGGTTAGTTTCACAAATACCAAAGGAAGTAGAAGCACAAAATGAACTATCATATTTGAACTCGTCAAATTTGTTTTTAATTCTAGTCCAAATATCATGCACATCACAAATGGGTTTGTCATATTTTATTATGAAGGCATGATAATCTTCTTTGCTAAGGGATTTACTTAAGATGTCATAAGCTAGATTGTTTAAGCGTATACATCTTAAATCTTCTTCGGAGGCATTTTCCCTAGCATAGTTAGGAGGAATAATACTCTTATCTAAAATTTGTTCTAATTGTGGATCTACCGCTCTAAAAGCATTTATCACTCTAGTAGACCATGAATCATAATTAGAACAATTGGAAAGTAATATCTCAAGAGTTACCTCCTTGTTCTCCTGAGTCTTCTTGTTCTTATGGGATCTTCTACGAGCCATCACTTCGAGTTGTTAGACTCAAGATGAAGTGCCTAGCTCTGATACCAATTGAAAGTCGCCTAGAGGGGGGGGGGGTGGATAGGCGAAACCTGAAAAATTAAAACTTTATCCCCCAACTAGATCCCTTGATTAGTGGTTAGAACAAGATATACAAATATCAGAGTATAAAAACTAAGTTCTTGCTTGTAAAGAGTATTGCGCTTAAATAATGCGGAAGTGATAAATCAATACTACTAACAAGTTTATGAGAATAAAGCAAGAAGGCTTAGATAAGAAGAGCAATAACACAAGTTCTCTCTTGCAATGTGTTGCTTCACTAAATGAAAGTTTAACTTAAAGCAACACCAAATAGAGTTAGCAAAGAGTAGTGCAAGAAAAACTTAGAGTGAAGGAAAACAAGCAAATCACAAGCAATAAACACAAATGACACGAGTGATTTATTTTACCGAGGTTCGGCCCTCGAAGGCCTAGTCCCCGTTGAGGAGTCCACTAAGGACGGGTCTTTTTCAACCCTTTCCCTCTCTCCACCGATCACACAAGGATCAGCGAGCTCTTATTCTTCTCAAGGATCACTCTCGATCTCGCAAGGACCACCACACTCTTTGGTGTCTCTTGCTAGCTTTTACAAGCCTCCAAAACTTTGGAGGAAGTTCGATGGGAGTCAAAACTCCACGCACAAATGAACACAAAGATGTAGCACACACTATCTCTCAATGAATCTCACAAGACACTAGTGCTAAACTCAAATGAGAAGCTCTCTCTTGCTTGCTCTCTCTTTTGTGGCACTTGTGTTGGTTGTAGTGGCCTAAATCTTGTGTATAGGATGTATCAATGAATGTATGTGGTTGGGAGGGCTTGAGTATGTCAACTAGATGACTTGGAATGTTGCTTGGACTCCCACACCTTGAAGTGGCCGGTTGGGGTGGTATTTATAGCCACCAACCAAATTATAGCCGTTGGAGAAGTCTGCTGGCGATGGGCGCACCAGACAGTGTCCGGTGCGCCACCGGACAGTGTCCGGTGAGCCGCCACGTCTGCCTGTTTGTCAGGGTTGGAGCTGGTCGACCGTTGGAGGCTTTGTCCTCATGTGGCACTGGACAGTCCGGTGTCGCACCGGACAGTCCGGTGCCCCTCTGACTTGCTGCTCTGACATCTGAAATCCACTGTTCACTTTGCAGAGTCGACCGTTGCGCGCAGGTAGCCGTTGCTCCGCTGGTGCACCGGACAGTCCGGTGGCACACGGATAGTCCGGTGAATTATAGCGGAGGTGCGCCTGGAAAACCCGAAGGTGAAGAGTTTGAAGTCGATCTTCCCTGGTGCACCGGACATTGTCCGGTGGCACACCGGACAGTCCGGTGCGCCAGACCAGGGAGCACTTCGGTTTCCTTTGGTCCTTTCTTCTTGAACCCTTTCTTGGTCTTTTTATTGACTTATTGTGAACCATTGGCACCTGTAGAACTTATAGACTAGAGCAAACTAGTTAGTCCAATTATTTGTGTTGGGCAATTCAACCACCAAAATCAATTAGGAAATAGGTGTAAGCCTAATTCCCTTTCAAGTAACAACTCGCTCACGCTTAGCCAATTTCTGTGGGCATTACTCATTTATTTCTTCTATTGAGCCTTTCAGAGTACAAGAAGCCTTGCCAGATCCGGACTGGGTGTTGGCCATGCAGGAAGAGCTCAACAACTTCAAAAGAAATGAAGTTTGGAGCCTGGTGCCACGTCCAAAGCAAAACGTTGTGGGAACCAAATGGGTGTTCTGCAACAAGCAAGACGAACACAGTGTGGTGACAAGAAACTAGGCTCAACTTGTGGCGAAAGGTTATGCCCAAGTCGCAGGTTTGGATTTTGAGGAGACTTTTGCTCCTATAGCTAGGCTAGAATCAATTCGAATATTATTAGCCTATGTTGCTCACCATTCGTTTAAGTTGTTCCAAATGGACGTGAAGAGCGCCTTCCTGAACGGGCCAATCAAGGAGGAGGTATACGTGGAACAACCCCCTGGCTTTGAGAATGACAGGTACCCTGACCATGTCTACAAGCTCTTTAAGGTGCTATATGGACTTAAGCAAGCCCCAAGAGCATGGTATGAATGCCTTAGAGATTTTCTCGTTTCTAATGCTTTCAAGGTTGGGAAAGCTGACCCAACTCTCTTTACTAAGACTTGCAATTGTGATCTTTTTGTATGCCAAATATATGTCGATGACATTATATTTGATTCTACTAATCAAAAGTCTTGTGAGGAGTTTAGCAGGGTGATGATGCAAAAGTTCGAGATGTCGATGATGGGCAAGTTGAACTACTTCCTTGGATTTCAAGTGAAGCAACTCAAGGAAGGCACCTTCATATCCTAAATGAAGTACACTCAAGATCTTCTCAAGAGGTTTGGAATGAAGGATGCAAAGCCCGCAAAGACACCGATGGGAATTGACGGACATCTGGACCTCAATAAAGGAGGTAAGTCCATTGATCAAAAGGCATACCAGTCAATGATAGGATCGTTACTTTATCTTTGTGCTAGTAGACCGGATATAATGCTATGTATGCATGTGTGCTAGATTTCAATCTGATCCCAAGGAGTGTCACCTTGTGGCCATTAAGCGAATTCTTAGATATTTAGTTTCTACGCCTTGCTTCAGGATCTGGTATCTAAAGGGGTCTACCTTTGACTTAATCGGGTACTCAGACTCCGACTATGCCGGGTGCAAGGTTGATAGGAAGAGCACATCAGGGACTTGTTAGTTTCTGAGAAGGTCCCTGGTGCCTTGGAGCTCTAAGAAACAAACATCTGTTGCCCTATCCACCGTTGAGGCCGAGTACGTTGCCGCAGGACAGTGTTGCATGCAACTGCTTTGGATGAGGCAAAACCTTCGGGACTTTGGCTACAATCTGAGCAAAGTCTCACTCCTATGTGACGATGAGAGTGCAATCCGCTTGGCGGATAATCCTATTGAACACAGCCGCACTAAGCACATGAACATCCGGCATCACTTCTTGAGAGACCACCAGCAAAGGGGAGATATCAATATTTACCATATTAGCACCAAGAATCAGCTAGCCGATATCTTCACCAAGCTTTTAGATGAGAAAAGGTTTTGTAGGTTGCGTAGTGAGCTAAATGTCTTAGATTCACGTAACTTGGATTGATCTATAGCATACATGTGTTCTATGCCTTTGATCATGTTACTTTAAGCTTTACTGTCTTTAATTGCTTATATTTGGTGCTCAAGTTGTACAAGCCATCCCCGGACCTCACAAGTCCCTATGCAAATGATGCACATGTTTAGGGGAGATGTGCTACAACTTGACTCCCTTGAGACTAACCTGTTTGTTGAGTATTCTTGAAATAGTCTCAAAGAGATATTAAAAGGGAAAAGTAAACTTGGACAAAGAAAGAGCTTTCACTGCATTTCGGTAAAATGTATCTTATCCTAAGTTCTTTGTTGTACTCCTATTGCCGTTTTGCTCTTATTTGACATTTTGGTGAGACAATGAGGTTAGAGGGCCAAAAAGTCTCCCGTTTTGGTGCTTAATGCCAAAGGGGGAGAAATTAAGGGCCAAAGCAAATGGATCAGCCAACCACTTGTGAATTTCAAAAATATAGAGTTAGAAGCTTTGTATTTAATCAAAACTCTTTTATTGCAAAATTGTTCTCTTATGGGGGAGAATTTTCATTATGGGAAAAAGGGGGAGTTTGTGGCATTTTATCAAATTTACTCTTGAAACATCTCACTATTTGCCCAAACAAGTGTGTTTGACTTAGAGATAGGAAAAAGAATTTGTTTTGTGAAAATAAACCAAGTGGTGGCAAAAGTGATCCAAATATGCCAAATCCAATGTGAGATAATTTGGTCTTCAAATTTGCACTCTTTAAGAATGGCATTGCACTTTTAGTTGCTTTTAAATGTGTTGGCATAAATCACCAAAAAGGGGGAGATTGAAAGGGAAATGTGCCCTTGGGCCATTTCTATAAGTGTTTTGGTGATTAGATGCCCAACACAAATTACTTTGGTTCATATGTGCTAAGTGGTTGAAAGATGCAAATCAAAGAATCAAGTTATGTCTCTGGCCTTAGTAAATTGTTTATGGGTACTAATATATTTCTCTAAGTGCTAGGAACCTTGGTTAATCAACTGAGATTGAATTGGAGAAGTTTGGCTAAAAGCAGCCAGAGATGCACCAGCCTGTGGTGCACCGGAGTGTCCGGTGCGCACCGGACAGTGTCCGGTGCCCAGGCTGGCTCGGCGACGAACTTGTCGCTCTCGAGAATCGGCGAGGGCGTCGTGGCTAAAAATCACCGGACTGTCCGGTGAGCCATCAGCGCTGTAAGTGCAATCAACTTGACTGAGGGTTTTGGTGATTAAATGACAAAACAAACAGAGTTTCTAACAAGTTTGCTCCTAGTATTATACAATTATCCTAAATACAAAAGGAGCACATATTCCATATGTACACAAAAGGGAAAGCACATCGGATTAAAATTCTACATCATATGGCGTGCTTCAAGTGCTTGTGAACAACGACAGTTTAAATTTTACAATTCTTGAGTCATAAGAATCACCGCTCAATTAAGAGGGATCCACAAAATTTGAGTAAGTAATTGCAATGAGCTCAATCCAAACCTCTTCAAAATCCTTTAAGAAAACATTTTATTAGATCATGAATGCTCTTGGAAAAACTACTTTTATTTCCCACTCAGACCTCCCCAAGGTTCTGTCTAGTTTTATAAAAACTGGCTCAACCAGTATGAAAATCGGCTCAACCGGTTTTTGAACTATTCACCTTGCTTAATCTGCACTGCCAGTCTGCCATGTCAGAAAAGCAGTGTGCAGAATGTTAAAAAACTGGCTCAACCGATTTTGGAGCCGACTCAACCGGTTTTGAAACTGGTTCACTTACCAGCTGAGCCAGTCCTTGAACTGAGAACCACTCTGGTGGAAACTGGCTCAATCGGTTTTAGGACCGGCTCAACCGGTTTTCAGTCAGAATACCCCAACGGCCACCAGCTTTTAGGGGCTCCTTTATATACCCCTTGCACTCTCTCTCTCTTCATTCACTTCTGCCCCATTCACGATTTCTTGGCTGACCTACTCTCAAACAAGAGCATTCACTCCACTTCTCACACCCAAAATCGCATCTCCTTCAATTGATTGAAGGACCCTTGGTGTGAGGTGAAGTTTGTCTAACTCATTGTTGATTTCATCTCGATTCTCCCTTTCTCTTCATCTCTCGAGCTCATCACAAACTTGAATCTTGTGCGGATTTGTTACTCTTGGAACCTTGTGTTCCTTGACGGATAGAGGTTGCTTGGGAGTCTCCAAATTTGTGGACGACCCCAAGAAGTTTGTATCACCCGCTCGTTGAGCTAAGTTAAGAAGAGATTGCCTTGACCTTGGTGGTCGGCTTGTGGAGGATTAGGGTTGGAAAAGACCCGACCCTTTGTGGGCTCCTCAATGAGGAGTAGGACACCTTTGTGGTGGTTGTCGAACCTTGGGTTAAATCGTGTGTTCTTGGTGTGTTCTTGAAAAGTGCTTTAATTGTTGGTCAGTTCAGATCTGTTTATATTGTGTGCAAATCTTGTGGAACCAGTCAACCTCGATTTGTCACCCATACAAGTGGATTTTCTCTAAGGGCAAGTCTTAAGAAAAAATCTCTCATTACTTCGTGATATTTGTTTAACCGTTTATCTAATCTAAGTTGAGCAGGTTCAAACTTGTTCAGTTGTGAACAAAATTAGCTGAACCAGTTTGCACCAATGCAACTTGAATTTGACACTATCTCGAAGTTTTTGGTGAGAAATTTCAGGTGTAGCCTATTCACCCCCCTCTAGGCTACTTTCAATTAGTATCAAAGCTTCGTGCCTCATTTTACGCTTAACCGCGTGAGGTTGCGATCATGTCTACGCAAAGGGACCATGTGGATCCTCTTCTCGAGGAAATTGCTACCACCTCCACCGGTGATGAAATGGACCCCAAGGTTCTCGCCATGAAGACTACGGAGAAAATGTTCCTCAAAATGAAAGAGGAAGATGCAAAGAAAAAGGCCGAAGAAGAAGAAACAAGACGAAAGGCCGAAGAAGACAGAGGAAAAGAAAAAAATTGAATACAATGATGACTTGGTGGAACTTTTGGTATCAAGGGTGATGAGCAAGGTAAGTCTCAACATCGAAGGATCATCGACCAAAAGTAAAGATACCTAATTCAATAAGGTTCAATTTGATTATTCTAGAAATTTTATTCCCAACTTCTCTTTGGCTCCACTCGGAAAGTTACCAACTCTTAGTAAGTTGAACTATGACGAGTGGGCCGATAAGATGAAGTCACATTTAATCGATGTGCATCCTAGTCTTTGGGAGATTGTTAATATAGGTATGCATAAGCCTACCCAAGGAGAAGAGATGACATCGGAAATGATGCAAGAGGTGCATCGCAATGCTCAAGCAGTGAGCATAATCAAAGGAAGCCTTTGTCTGGAAGAGTACCAGAAAGTTCAAGGAAGAGAAGATGCACGTGACATTTGGAATATTCTGAAAATGTCACATGAAGGAGATCCCAAAGCTAAAAGACACATAATTGAAGCTTTAGAAAGTGAACTTGCAAGATATGATTGGTCTAAGGGCGAATCTCTTCAATCACTCTTTGACCGGTTAATGGTATTGGTCAACAAAATACGAGTGCTAGGTAGTGAAGATTGGAGTCACTCGAAGGTCACTAGGCTATTTATGAGAGCCTATAAAGAAAAGGACAAGAGTCTGGCAAGGATGATAAGAGATCGAGATGACTCCTCATCAACTATTTGCCAAAATTCAACAACATGAGTCCGAAGAAGCCCCAATCAAAACAAGAGACTCACATGCCTTGTTTTCAAATGAGCAAGATTCTTCCAAGAAAAGCAGAGACCACAAGTCAAAGAAAGTGGTTGAAACATCAAGCGACGAAGAGAGTTCTAGTGATGAGGACACTGCTATATTCATCAAGACCTTCAAGAAGTTTGTAAGGAAGAATTACAAGTATCAGAGAAAAGGAAAGAAGAGGGCATGCTATGAATGTGGCCAGACCGGTCACTTCATAGCGGATTGTCCAAACAAAAAGGAACAAGATGCCAAGAAGGATTACAAAAGGGACAAGTTGAAGAAGGGATGCAAGAGCAAGGGATACTTCAAAAAGAAGAAGTATGGCCAAGCTCACATAGGTGAAGAATGGAACTCCGATGAAGAGAGTTCAAGCTCGGAGGAAGAGGTTGCTAATGTCGCCATTCAATCCACCTCGACCTCGCAACTCTTCACCAACCTCTCCGACGACTCCTACACTCCCACTTGCCTCATGGAAAAAGGAGATAAGGTAACCTTATTTAATGATGATTTTACTAATGATGATGATGAACAACTTGCTATGAAAAATAAAATTATTAAAGAATTTGGCTTAAATGGATACAATGTAATCACTAAACTAATGGAGAAGCTAGATAAAAGAAAAGCAACCCTTGATGCTCAAGAAGACTTGCTCATCTTTGAAAAGGAGAGAAACCTAGAGCTTCAAGAATTGCTATCCATTAAAGATGAGATGCTCGAAGTTTTGACTAAGTAAATATCTTTAGTCAAAATAACTATAGAGGATAAAGAGAAAGAAATGACTAATGTAAAATCTCTATAGTTAGTCTTGCAAATGAAAAGGATGCACTTGAATCAAGCTTGTTAAGCTTAACAGTTCAAAATCAAGAACTCCAAGTGCAACTTGAAAATTGCAAGAACTTCAACACTTCATCTTTAGCGGCAATCTAAGGCTAGCTCCTCAAACAATAATATATGCAAACATTATACAAAATATCATGCTTCTTGTTGCTTGACTAACCATGCAAGGAAGGAAAGCTCACAGGTTAAAGTCAAGGAAATATTGAATAAATGTTCTAGCAATGATGGGTTAAAGAAAGTTGAACCCAAGTACAAGTCCTTGAAGCCCAACAATGGGAGAAAGGGGCTTGGGTACAACTCATACAAGGTGAACCCTAGCATAGAGCATAAGGGGTGGAGATCCCCCAAGTTCATAGAGGGAACTACTCTATATGATGCCTTGGGGAGGATTCATTCCTCAAATGACAAGTCAACTCAAGTGAAGGTAAACTTGAGTCACACAAAGGATAAGATAAAGGATGTTGTCTCCACAAATGGAGAAAAGTTTAGAGCTCCCATTTCTCACTCTTACCTTTGTGATTATATGTTGACCTAGGATTCAGGTAAACTGGTTGTAAAATATGTGGGTGCCTACACAAAGAGAAAGGTTATGAAAAGGAGTGTGTGGGTACCCAAGGCGATAACTAACACTGCAGGACCCAATTCAATTTGGGTACCTAAAAGCATAGCTTAAACTTGTTTTGCAGGTCTACTCCTCCGGTGGGTCAAGCTGGGTGCTTGATAGTGGATGTACAAATCACATGACCGGGGAGAAATACATGTTTCACTCCTTGCAACTAACTCAAGAAGCACAAGAAATTGTGTTCGAAGACAGTGGCAAGAGTGAAGTGATTGGTATTGGTAACTTTCCTATCTCCGACCACCAGTCACTTTTAAATGTTCTATTAGTTGATTCATTAAGCTACAACTTGATGTTCGTTTCACAGCTTTGTGGAATGGGATATGTTTGCCTATTTACTGATGTGGACGTGTCACACCCGTTTCCAAAGGGGCAGAGCCGGGTGCATAGCATATGTGTGCCAGGATCTATTTCCACACATATGTTGATGTCATAAGTGTAATATATCAAAAGAACAATGCATAAAAGTGTAAATTACGATTATATTAACATATTACACTTCAAACAAACATAATGTCTTAACCTTTATTTATCAAAGTACAGCGAAACAAGGACATCCATCCACAGGAAGATGACCGGGGGTATCACTAGACTAGCATCCATGGAGTTCAGCATCATATCTTCATCTGCAACTTCTGATCAAAATTAAGCAAGGGTGAGCTCACTTATGGTCGGGGCTCAGCAAGTGGGGGAAAAACTAATGCAAGGTAACAAGGTAAGGCTAAGGTTGAGCAGTAAGCATTTTAGTTGGTCAATATTTTATTAACAACACATGTCTTACTAATAAGTGTGAATACCAAGTATTCCCATTAAACAAAAGTATGAGAGTATATCAAAAACACTTAAGTGAAACCACTTAAGCAAACCATTGGTAGATCATCGGATCTCGATTTATTTCTATCTTCAAGTTCAATTATCATGTGAGGAGTCCAGGCCGCTCATAACCGTGAGCATGGCTGATATATCAGTTTTACACTCTGCAGAGGTGGTACAACTTTACCCACAAGCCGTGTATCCCCTCTAGCCTGGGTCGGCCAAAACCCGTAAACACTTCCGAGGTGAGTGGCTAGGGATCCACTATGAGGCTTTCACAAAATACACTTAATACGAAGCAACCCGCTAAGGTTTCTAAAGACGATGGTGGAGGCCCCCTAGGTGAGGTACCTTAGCCAAGAATACGTCCCCATGTTAACGTGGGCTGCCAACACCTACCGCTCCCCCTCTTGCCCATATTTCAGGTAAGGTTGCCAGGCACTAAGCATATAAAGCTAATTACCAAAGCCAGAGCCATGATAGCACTCGTGGTTGTACTGTTATCCCGGGTGGTCACTCCATGTTCCAATTAATATGCAATAATCTTGTTTAACCATCGGGTTAACAACAATAATGTAAACTTACCATTTTGGAACATTAATATCATAAACGGGAGTGACTGCACAAAGTTAAGTTGTAGCAATAGCATAGCTACGAAGGTAAAGTATAATTCCCAGGTTTGATCAAGGAATAAGGTTGGAAAGGTTATCTAAATAGGTAACCCATCAAATTATGCATATATATCCAAAAGAATAAACTTTATTAAATGTATTGTTTGGGATCAAACAGAGTATGCAGAGGGAGAAGTCCACTTGTCTTGCTTATTAAAAACTTGAGGTTCTTCCACGGATCGGAATAGATCTTGATTCTTAACTACTAGATCAACCACTGAATATCACACAATCAAACAAGAAGAACAAACACCACTCAATAACTTACAACATTCACCATACATAAAGCTAAAAGAAAGCCTAACGAAAAGAGCGCTCGCTTTTCAAAAATATCACACGCAAGTGTTATAATAAAAATGTATTCTTTTTTTAAAAATGTGTCATCTAAACTTTATAAAACAAGACATGAGCTTAAAAATGTCTTAATTAAAATATACAAATATTAGGTTCACCAAATTAATCTTTTATAAATCGTCATATGTGATATGTCTAAGATTAAGGGTTTATAGGATGATAGAACACATTATAACAATATTAAACCTTTTTAACTTTTTAGAGAAGACATATGTTATATATCTAAGATTAATGCGTTATGAAATACATTATTAATTTTAGGAGCGTTATGGAACGTATTATAATCCATTGTTAAACCTTCACTTATGATAAACTAAGATATAAGTCTAAATAGGTTTTATGTGAAAAGATCATTATTATTAAACACCTATTTTATGAAAAGCTAGGTTATAGGCCCTTAAGTTGATTTTTATGCAAAAGGATAATGAACAAATAACTATCTTTTAATTTCATTAGAAAACAAATAGCCGATATTATTATATTCGAAGTCAATATATAAATTAACACTTTAAGTTATAAAAGAACTTAAAATCTTATTACTTTATTTTATCCTTTAGGAAAAAACTAAGTGATTCGTATACAATGTGGACTAAATTCCATGAAATCATTAATTATGCCATAAATCTAGTTAAGAACAAATTGACTATAGGTTTAATTAATAAGTTATGATAAAAGATAATTAATCTATTAATTATCTTTAATTCTATTGTAGTAACAAATGATCTAAATGATATAATTCATTAGAAAGGAAAATATATTCGACATTATATCATTTTAGTTATGAGGGTATAAGCACCTAATTAAGTCATTTTAACATTTTTAGGAAACTCTTTTTTTTCTTAGTGGGAATAAAGAATGTTTGTGCATAAAAACATATAATATTTTGATTATGAATCACACTTTATCAGCAAAGATAATCTTATAATTATTTACCTAATGTTTTTATTTACGAAAGGATGGTCTACAATTCTTTTTAATTTCATATTTAAAAATCTATGTATAAAATGATTATAGCAGCATAAATCAATTAATTTACTAAATTATGTGAACGGTTTAAAAATACTATTTAAAATTGTTTAACATATAATTATGAAACTAACAAAATCATTCTTATCTCATTTGATATACAATTATTCAGTTAAGGAAAATATAAACGTCGCAGGGATCTAAACGATATTAACTATAGAAATCGAAGGGTAGCTAACAAAAAAATAGATCTCGTCTTCTACCTTCAGCACGTGGCCACGATACATGGAGCGGATCGATGGTTTTAGCGGTGCAGACGAGCTCGGCGCAGGGACAGATCTTTCTGCGATGATGACGGTGTTCAGTGTGGCGATGGCGCGACGGCAGCAGCAGGCACGGAGAAGAACGTGTAGGAATGCGACGAGGCTCTTCGGCGGGGAGCACCGGCGACGTCAAGCGACGCAGCAGCAATCACGACGACGACGGCGAGCAGCGGCAGGCGAGTAGAACAGAGGCGAGAAGATGCTGCACGGGCTCGGCAAGGGTAGGCTCCACTGACAGAGAAGCGAGCGAGCAGATCAGTGATAAACTCCAGACGTGGGAGTCCCGGACGCAGGCGATTTTGGCGATGGCGAACTTCACGGTGGAGAGTAAAAGATCGGCCGATGATGGTCGGCGCGAGCAGGGAGATGGAGCGCGGGGCGAGGCTGTGGCAGCAAGTTCGTGGCCGGTGAAAGGGACTCGCTACGACGACATGGAAGCAGCTCCGGACAGGGGGAAATCGACGGTGATGGCAATCATAGTGACGGTGCGAGCTCCGCGCAGGTAGCAGATAGCATGGGAGATAACGAGCTCCATCGGACATGGCACTGCTACATATAGGCTGGGGAAGGAGAGAAGATAATAGGGAGAAGAAACGGAGGGGTCCATACAATTAATGGCTAGTGGGGAGAGGAAGAAAAATGGGAACAACGATTTACGACGGTGGCATTCTCCACTGCAGTAGACGAGAGGGCGGCTGCGAGTGGAAGAGGAAACGGAAGGCCAGTGCGTGGTTAGCGGCAGCGTTCTCCAGTAACGTAAACGTGAGAGCCACGGAGAGCAGGCAGAGCACTGGACGGTCCTAGGCCGTGGACGTGCGTATCTCGTGTGTGTGTTTTTTTTGTTTTTTTGTTTTTTTATTTACTTTCTAATTTCAAAAACATATTTTAAATAACCCTAAAAATCATAATATTTAAACCAAAGTTATTTATAAACAACATATTAATTCTTAGATTAATATTTATTATATTATTTATATGAATTTTAATTTTAATAAGAAATGTTATTAAATATTCAAAAACCAATCGTGCACAATCAAAATTATTCCAAATGTAAATAAATGACACACAATTAAATAAAAAACTTATTACCCTGATTACCATTATAAACTAAAATTATTAATATACATATTTTCCGAAATCCTTATTTTAGCAATTCATTATTGTTTTGTAAAATGAGATTTTATTTACAAGATCAACTCCATAAATTGGATTTACAAATCTATTCAAACAAAACATATGCTTCGGCACGAGTGCAACAAACACTTGGTAAAATTTTATCTATTCAATAATTGTTCAAATTATTTATATTACCCCTTTTACTATTAGAAATCATAAGTAATTTTCCTTTCTATTGAAAAATAATAATATAAACTAAGTTATCTTCATTTGATGGATTTAGGGTGTTACAGGATGTGAAGATCCTTAGAAGGGAGGATTCCTCTGTTGCTTTTACAGGTCACTTGAAGGGCAAACTTTATCTTGTTGATTTCATAACAAGTAAGGTGACGCCTGAGACTTGTTTAGTGGCAAAATCCGATAAGGGTATGCTGTGGCATCGCCGGCTAGCTCATGTTGACATGAGGAACTTGGCCAAACTTCAAAAGGATAATCATATCATTGGACTAACAAATGTTGTGTTTGAGAAAGATAGGATTTGTGGCGCATGTCAGGCAGGAAAACAACATGGCGTTCCACATCAATCAAAGGATGTGGTCACAACTAAGAGGCCTTTGGAGCTTCTTCATATGGACCTATTCGGTCCAGTGGCCTACATAAGTATTGGAGGAAGTAAGTATGGATTAGTCATTGTTGACGATTTTTCTCACTTCACCTGGGTTTTCTTTTTGAGTGACAAAGGTGAAACCAAAGAGACATTTAAGAAGTTTATGAGAAGAGCTCAAAATGAGTTTGAGTTAAAAATCAAGAAAGTGAGAAGTGACAATGGGACGGAGTTCAAGAATACAGGTGTTGAAGAGTTTTTAGGCGAAGAAGGGATCAAACATGAGTTCTCGGTCCCCTACACTCCACAACAAAATGATGTAGTGGAAAGGAAGAATCGAACACTAATCGAAGCCGCCAAAACCATGTTGGATGAATACAAGACACCTGACAACTTCCGAGCAGAGGCGGTCAATACTGCCTTTCATGCAATCAACCGTCTGTATCTTCATAAGATTTATAAGAAGACTACCTACGAGCTTCTCACCAGTAACAAACCAAAAGTTGATTACTTTAGAGTCTTTGGTTGGAAATGCTTCATTCTTAACAAGAAAGTCAAGAGCTTGAAGTTTGCTCCTAGAGTGGACGAGGGTTTCTTGCTTGGTTATGCATCAAATGCGCACGGATATCGTGTTTTCAACAATACCACCGGTCTTGTTGAAATAGCGATAGATGTGACGTTTGATGAATCTAATGGCTCGGAAGGGCATATTTCTAATGATATTGTAGGAAATGAAAAATCACCATGTGAGGCCATAAAGAAGCTTGCAATAGGTGAAGTGAGGCCACAAGAAAAGAACGATGACGAAGGATCTTTTTGGATGACAAATGAGGTCATTGATGTGGGCGCAAAGGTGGTGGGTGATAAATCCTCCACCCAAGCAAACACATCAACCTCAAGTCATCCAATCCTTGAGGAAGTTCATCAACCACAAGAGTTGCCAACAATTGTGGAAGATGAACCTGAAGTAGTTGTTAGTGAAGTTCCTCTTGATCAAGAGGATGATGTTGAAGGGCAAATTCAAAGACAACCATCAGTGCCTCATCCTCGAGTTCACCATACCATCCAAAGAGATCATCCAGTGGATAACATTCTTGGCAGCATCAAAAGAGGGGTAACAACTAGATCCCGTTTAGCAAATTTTTGTGAATTTTACTCTTTTGTTTTCTCTCTTGAGCCACTTAAGGTTGAAGAAGCACTAGGTGATCCGGATTGGATAATTGCAATGCAAGAGGAGCTAAATAACTTTACTCGGAATGAAGTCTGGTCCTTAGTGGAAAGACCTAAGTAAAATGTGACTGGAACCAAGTGGGTCTTTAGAAATAAGCAAGATGAACATGGTGTTGTTACAAGGAACAAAGCACGGTTGGTTGCTCAAGGTTTCACTCAAGTGGAGGGACTTGATTTTGGGGAAACCTATGCGCCAGTAGCAAGGTTAGAATCAATAAGAATATTAATTGCCTATGTTAATAATCATGATTTTAAGTTGTATCAAATGAACGTCAAGAGCGCATTTCTAAATGGGCCACTACAAGAGCTGGTCTATGTGGAGCAATCGCCGGGATTTGAAGATCCAAGGAAGCCAAACCATGTTTTTCTCCTTCACAAAGCGCTCTACAGGCTTAAACAAGGCCCTAGAGCTTGGTATGAATGTCTTAAAGATTTCCTCCTCAAAAATGGTTTTGAAATAGGAAAAGCTTATTCTACTTTGTTTACTCACGAAGTCGATAATGAATTATTTGTATGCCAAATATATGTCGATGACATTATATTTGGTAGTACTGATGAGAAATTTTGTGAAGAATTTAGTAAGGTAATGACGAATAGGTTCGAGATGTCTATGATGGGTGAGCTCGAGTTCTTTTTAGGATTTCAAGTCAAGCAGTTAAGGGAAGGAACTTTCTTGTGTCAAACCAAATACACTCAAGATATGTTGAAAAAGTTTGGTATGGCAAAGGCAAAACCCATCAAGACCCCAATGGCATCAAATGGGCATCTCGACCTAAATGAAGAAGGTAAACCAGTAGATCAAAAGCTATATAGATCAATGATAGGTTCACTACTCTACTTGTGTGCATCTGGACCTGATATAATGTTGAGTGTATGCATGTGTGCTCGTTTCTAAGCAAATCCAAAAGCATGTCATCTTGTAGCCGTTAAGAGAATCCTAAGATACTTAGTCCACACCCAAAACCTAGGATTGTGGTACCCTAAAGGCTCCTTTTTCGATTTACTTGGCTATTCTGACTCAGATTATGCCGGTTGCAAAGTAGATCAAAAAAGCACTACTGGCACTTGCCAATTCCTTGGGCGGTCCTTAGTGTCATGGAGTTCCAAGAAACAAAATTGTGTTGCACTCTCCACTACAGAAGCTGAGTACATAGCAGCTGGTGCATGTTGTGCACAGTTGTTATGGATGAAGCAAACCCTAAGAGATTTTGGTTGTGAGTTTATCAAAATTCCACTACTGTGTGACAATGAGAGTGCCATTAAACATGCAAATAATCCTGCACAACATTATAGAACTAAACATATTGATATTAGACATCATTTCTTGAGAGACCATGAAGCCAAAGGAGATATCGAATTATTCCATGTGAGCACCTAAATCAACTAGCCGATATCTTCACTGAACCTCTTGATGAGACTAGGTTTTGCTTTCTAAGGAGTGAACTAAATATCTTGGATTCTCGAAACGTGTCTTAATAAATAACACTTAAATCATGATTGATTTGCATAAAGTTGTGTTTGTGACACAAAATCACATTTAAAATCTTACTTTTATTTTCTAAATTTGTTAAAAATGGTCATTACATTAATCTTGTTTGTATACTTAGCCATATTTGGCTCTTACTGAAACCTGGTTGAGTAAACCAGCTGAGCCAGCCACTCAACCGGTTTCTCTCTGGTTAAAACCGGTTGAGCCGGTCCAAAAACCGGCTGAACCGCTTTTCTGCGTCTCGGTGACTACGCTGTCAGTCTGTCTCGCAGACTACGCTGTCAGCTAGTCAAAAGTCTGCGTGTCAGTCCTCCTTTTATGCAGCTTTTTCTGTGCGCGCTGCAGCAAAACCGATTGAATCAGTTTCAAGACCGGCTGAACCAGTTTTGGGCAGTCTGCAGAGCCGCCGTCGCCCCTTTTTTCCTCTCCTTTCCCCTTTACTTATTCTCTCTCTCCTTAGTTTCTTCTCTAGCCGACGCCTTCTTTCTCGGTTTCTCTCACTCCCTCACCTCAAATCCCTCCAATATCCGCTCAAATCACTCCAAAATCTTGGGAGAAAAGTTGTGGATTTGCTCCCCTCAAGCTCCTCCACATGTTCTCCTCTTCTTTTCAGGATTTTTGTGGAAGATTTCTCAAATCGAGGTAATTTTATCTCTTCCCTAATTTTTTTACTCGATCTATGCTTTTCATGAATATCTTGAGATTATCTTCAAGGAGGAGTTAGGTTTAGGTATTTGATTCACACTTAATCAGTCCTCATTGTCGTGAACATAGTTTTGAGGATGAATCAGTTGATATTATTCATTGTAGTTAGACAGTTCATATGAATGGTTGAAATGCATGACCAATATTACACTTGACTCTCCTCAAATATGTTCTTTAAATTCCTTGAACATCAATATCTCTCTCACCGTGTGTATCTTGTTTGGTCTCAAGGATGGTTTGTCGCCGGAATCCATCGGTCATTGAATCTGACTCAGATGATAGTTCCCTTGAGATTCGTGAGGAGGCGCCCTCATGATCTAGATCCAAGTGTGGGCAAGGCTCTGGAAATGTCATGATGGGTGGTGAGGCCTCTGGGTCTCAGGGAAGTCGCGGGCAAACGACTAGAACCCCTTCTAGTCATTCTCATCCCGTGACTAATCCACAAGCATGGGAGCCTACCAGTGATGATGAAGGAGGTAAAGATGATGTTATTGATCTTCCTTCCGTTAATGCCCCCATTGTTTGTGGATTGGTTCTTCACAAGGTTCAGGCTCGGCGATCCCCAACGAAGAAATCACTGACTTCAGTGCCAGCGGAGGGTCAGCTCTTCTTCACGATATGTGTTTTTAGAATCCTGCCCTCCATGTGAGAGACATCAGGATTGAAGGTAATCGTTTTTGGATTCTACTACATGTAGATTTCTATAATACGGTTATCCTTCACAAGAAGCATCAGCCCATTTTGCATCAACATTTTATCAACTGGAGTGGGTGTGAAGGAATTGGGGATCGAGAGATGTCGTTAGCTCTGAGGGGCTGTGAATAGAAGAATATGAAGAATATCATGACCTTCTAATTTGATTGGAACGATGAAATTATTACTCAATTCTACTCCACATTATGGATCAAGAATGCAGATGAGGAAAGTCCTTACAACTTTCCTTATATGAACTTTTTTATTAAAGGGAGCTAGTACAAGGTCACTAAAAGGGAAATAGGGTTTAACCTTTTCCTACAAATGATTTTGGTGGTTGAATGCCCAACACAAATATTGGACTAACTAGTTTGCTCTAGATTATATATTCTACAGGTGCATAAAGGTTCAACACAAACCAATATAAAGTCAAGTTAGGGTTCAAAAAGTAAGGAGCAAAAGAAACCGAAGAGAACCTTGGTCTGGCGCACTGGACTGTCTGGTGTTCCACCAGACAGTGTCCGGTGCACCAGGGCCATACGACTCTAAACTCTTCACCTTCGAGTTTCTCAGGCGTCACTCCGCTATAATTCACCGGACTGTCTAGTGTGCCTCCGGACTGTCTGGTGTACCAGCGGAGCAACGACTACTTCGCGCAACGATCACCTGCAAAAGCTGAATTCCAGATGAACAGTGCGCAAACAATGCGCGGCAGGGCAGCGCAGCCATCAGAGGCGCACCGGACAGTGAACAGTACCTGTCCGGTGCGGCACCGGACTGTCCGGTGCCACAAGAAGACAAAGCTCCAACAGTCAAACCCTAACGGTTGGATGACATGGCTGGCACACCGGACAGTGTCTGGTGGTGCACCGGACTGTCTGGTGCGCCCATTGACAGGAGCCTGCCCCAACGGTTGAATTGGTGGTTGAGGGCTATAAATACCCTCCAACCACCTCCACTCCAACCATCCAAGCATTCAACACTCCTCATTCAATACAAGAGCAAAGTGCAACACTCTAAGACACAAATCAAAGTCTCCGATCCAATCAAAGTCCCTAATTCATTTCTAGTGCTTTAGGACTTGTGAGAGGATCACTTGTGTTTCTTTGTTGCTCTTGTTTGCTTGGCTTGGCTTTCTTTTCTTTCTCACTTCTTACTCTAAAGTGCTTTGTAAGCAAGGCAAGAGACACCAATTGTGTGGTGGTCCTTGCGGGGTCTAAGTGACCCATGAGATTAAGGAAGAAGCCTCACTCGGTCTAGGTGACCGTTTGAGAGAGGGAAAGGGTTGAAAGAGACCCGGTCTTTGTGACCACCTCAACGGGGACTAGGTTCTCAAGTACCGAACCTCTGTAAAACAAATCACCGTGTCATCCGCTTCATTTGCTTCATTTTATTCTAATGCTAACCCCGACTTGTAGATTGTGTTTTAAGTTATAAATTTCAGATTTCGCCTATTCACCCTCCCTCTAGGCGACTTTCAATTGGTATTAGAGCCCGGTACTTCATTAGAGTCTAACCACTCGAAGTGATGTCGGGAGATCACGCTAAGAGGGAGATCGTGACCGGTAGTGACAAGCCCGCAAGCCTTGGGAAGGCTCCATCAAGGGAGTCCGGCAACAAGGTGAAGGAAGGGTCCCCTTCACACATCAAGTCGCATCGGAGTGGCGACAAGAAGAAAAAGATGAAGAAAGTGGTCTACTACGAGACCGACTCTTCGTCGCCCTCCACATCCGGATCCGACGCCGCGTCCGTCACTTCTAAGCGCCATGAGCGCATGAAGTATAGTAAGATGCCCCTTCGATATCCCTATATCTCCAAGCGCACTCCTCTACTTTCCGTTCCATTAGGCAAACCTCCATTTTTTGATGGTGAGGATTATTGTATGTGGAGTGATAAGATGAGGCATCACCTAACCTCACTCCACACAAGTATTTGGGACATTGTTGAGTTTGGAGCGCAGGTACCTACGGTGGGGGACGAGGGCTACGACTCGGACAAAGTCACCCAAATCTGACACTTTAACTCCCAAGCCACTACTATACTCCTTGCCTCTCTATGTCGAGAGGAGTATAATAAAGTGCAAGGGTTAAAGAGCGCCAAGGAGATTTGGGACGTGCTCAAGACTATGCATGAAGGAGATGAGGTGACCAAGATCACCAAATGGGAGACGATCGATGGGGAGCTCAGTCAATTCGTCCTCAACCAAGGAGAGGAGCCACAAGCTATGTACAATCGGCTCAAGACCTTGGTGAACCAAGTGCGCAACCTCGAGAGCACAAAATGGGATGACCATGAAATGGTCAAGGTTATTCTTAGATCACTCATATTTTGCAATCCTACTCAAGTTCAATTAATACGTGGTGATCCTAGATACAAGCTAATGTCTCCCGAGGAAGTGATAGGAAAGTTTGTGAGCTTTGAATTGATGATCAAAGGCTCCAAACAAATCATCAACTTGGAGCAAGGAGGCACCTCCACACCCGAGGTGCAACCCGTCGCATTCAAAGTGACGGAGGAGAAGAAAGAAGAGTCTACACCAAGTAGGCTCCCCATGAACGCCTCCAAGCTTGACAACGAGAAAATGGCACTCATCATCAAGAGCTTTCGCCAAATCCTCAAGCAAAGGAAGGGAAAAGATTACAAGCCCCATTCCAAAAGGGTGTGCTACAAATGTGGTAAGCCCAGTCATTTTATCGCTAAATATCCTATGTCTAGTGATAGTGATAGGGGCGACGACAAAAAGGGAAAGAGGAAGGAGAAGAAGAAGTACTACAAGAAGAAGTGGCGATGCCCACGTGTGTCGGGAATGGGACTCCGATGAGAGCTCCACCGACTCCTCCTCCGACGAGGATGCCGCCAACATCGCCATCAACAAGGGCCTCCTCTTCCCCAACGTCGGCCACAAGTGCTTCATGGCAAAGGACGGCAAAAAGAAGAAGGTAAAATCTAGAGCCTCCACTAAATATACAACATCTAGTGATGAGGGTAGCTCTAGTGAAGATGATGATGATTTGCTCACTCTTTTTGCCAACCTTAACATGCAACAAAAAGAAAAATTGAATGAATTGATAGGTGCTATTCATGAGAAGGATGAACTCTTGGACAGCCAAGAGGAATTCCTTATTAAGGAAAACAAAAGGCATGTTAAAGTAAAAAATGCTTATGCTCAGGAGATAGAAAAATGTGAAAAATTGACTAATGAGCTTAGCATATGCCATGACACTATTTCCAACCTTAGAACTGATAATGCTAGTAACTGCTAAGGTTGAAAAATTAAATGCTTGTAATGATTTAGTTATCAGTCTTAGAAATGAAAATGCTAGTTTAATTGCTAAGATTGATAAATTGAATGAATCAATTTCTAGCCTTAAAACTGAGAATGATAAATTAATTTCTAAGGCTAATGTTTGCAATGATTCTATTTCCAATCTTAGAAATGAGAATGCTATTTTACATGCTAAGATTGATGAATTAAATGTTTGCAAACCCTCTACATCTACTGTTAATCATGTTCCTATTTGCACCAGATGTAGAGATGTTAATGTTGATGCTATTCATGATCACCTTGCTTTCATTAAACAACAAAATGATCATATAGCACAATTAACTGCTAAAATCAATGAGCATAAAATTGAGAATGAAAATTTTAAATTTGCTAGAAGCATGCTCTATAATGGGAGACGCCTTGGCATTAAGGATGGCATTGGCTTCCAACAGGGAGGCAATGTCAAGCTTAATGCCCCCAAGAAATTGTCTAATTTTGTTAAGGGTAAGGCTCCCATGGTTCAGGATAATGAGGGTTACATTTTATATCCTGCTGGTTATCCTGAGCACAAGATTAGGAGAATTCATGCTAGGAAGTCTCATTCTGTTTCTCACCATGCTTTTATGTACAAGAATGAGGCATCTAGTTCTAGGCAATCAACCCATGTTAAATTGCCTAAAAAGAAATCTCCTACAGCATCAAATGAGCCTAACATTTCATTTAAAACTTTTGATGCTTCTTATGTTTTAACTAACAAATCAGGCAAAGTAGTTGCCAAATATGTTGGGGCCAAACACAAGGGCTCAAAGACTTGTGTTTAGGTTCCCAAGGTGCTTGTTTCTAACATCAAAGGATCCAAGACTGTTTGGGTACCTAAGAACATGGCCTAAATTGTTTTGCAGGTTTATGCATCTGGGGGCTCAAGTTGGATCATTGATAGCGAATGCACAAACCACATCACAGGGGAGAAAAGGATGTTCTCCTCCTATGAGAAAAACGAAGATCCCCAACGAGCTATTACGTTCGGGGATGGAAATCAAGGTTTGGTCAAAGGACTTGGTAAAATTGCTATATCACCCGACCATTCTATTTCTAATGTTTTTTCTTGTAGATTCTTTAGATTACAATTTGCTTTCTGTCTCTCAATTATGCAATATGGGCTACAACTGTCTTTTTACAGATGTAGGCGTTACTGTCTTTAGATTATTCAGTAGCATTTAAGGGAGTGTTAGAGGGTCAGCTATACTTAGTTGATTTTAATAGAGCTGAACTTGACACTTGTTTAATTGCTAAGACTAATATGGGTTGGCTCTGGCATCACCGACTAGCCCATGTTGGAATGAAGAATCTTCACAAGCTTCTAAGGGGAGAGCACATTTTGGGACTAACAAATGTTCATTTTGAGAAAGACAGGGTTTGTAGCGCATGTCAAGCAGGAAAGCAAGTTGGCGCCCGTCATCCACACAAGAACATCATGACAACGGACAGGCCACTGGAATTACTCCACATGGATCTATTCGACTCGATAGCTTACATAAGCATCGGCGGGAGTAAGTACTGTCTAGTTATTGTGGATGACTATTCTCGCTTCACTTGGGTGTTCTTTTTGCAGGAAAAATCTCAAACCCAAGAGACTTTAAAAGGATTCTTGAGACAGGCTCAAAATGAGTTCGGATTGAGAATCAAAAAGATAAGAAGCGACAATGGGACAGAGTTCAAGAACTCTCAAATCAAAGGCTTTCTTGAGGATGAGGGCATCAAGCATGACTTCTCTTCTTCCTACACACCACAACAAAATGGTGTAGTGGAGAGGAAAAATAGAACTCTACTGGACATGGTGAGGACCATGCTTGATGAGTACAAAACTCCAGACCGGTTTTGGGCCGAGGCAATTAACACCGCCTGCTACTCCATCAACCGGTTATATCTACACCGAATCCTCAAGAAGACATCTTATGAACTCCTCACCGGTAAAAAGCCCAATGTTTCATATTTTAAAGTCTTTGGTAGCAAATGTTTTATACTTGTTAAAAGAGGTAGAAAATCAAAATTTGCTCCCAAGGCTGTAGAAGGCTTTTTACTAGGATATGACTCAAACACAAGGGCATATAGAGTCTTCAACAAATCCACTGGATTAGTTGAGGTTTCTTGTGACATTGTGTTTGATGAGACTAATGGCTCTCAAGTAGAGCAAGTTGATCTTGATGAATTAGGTGATGAAGAGGCTTCGTGCGTCGCGCTAAGGAACATGTCCATTGGGGATGTGTGTCCTAAGGAATCCGAAGAGCCCACACAAGCAGAAGATCAACCGTCATCTTCCAATCAAGCATCTCCACCAACTCAAGATGAGGATCAGGCTCAAGGTGATGAAGAAGAAGATCAAGAAGATGAGCCACCTCAACAGGAGGACAAGGATCAAGGGGGAGATGAAGTTGATCAAGACAAGGAAGATGATCAAGAAATACAGGGTCAAAGACCGCCACACCCAAGAGTCCACCAAGCGATTCAAAGAGATCACCCCGTGAACTCCATCCTCGGCGATATTCATAAGGGGGTAACTACTCGATCTCGAGTCGCTCATTTTTGTGAACATCACTCTTTTGTTTCCTCTATTGAGCCATACAGGGTAGAGGATGCACTAAGAGATTTGGATTGGGTGTTGGCAATGCAAGAGGAGCTCAACAACTTCACGAGGAATGAGGTATGGCATTTAGTTCCACGTCCTAATCAAATATTGTAGGTACCAAATGGGTATTCTGCAACAAGCAAGATGAGCATGGTGTGGTGATAAGGAACAAAGCCCGATTTGTGGCCAAGGGTTATTCACAAGTCGAAGGTTTGGATTTTGATGAGACTTATGCACCCGTAGCTAGGCTTGAGTCAATTCGTATTTTACTTGCCTATGCTACTTACCATGGCTTAAGCTTTACCAAATGGGCATGAAAAGTGCCTTCCTCAATGGACCCATCAAGAAAGAGGTCTATGTTGAGCAACCTCCCAGCTTTGAAGATAGTGAGTACCCTAACCATGTTTGCAAACTCTCAAAGGCACTTTATGGGCTAAAGCAAGCCCCAAGAGCATGGTATGAATGCCTGCGAGATTTTCTAATCACTAATGGCTTCAAAGTCGGCAAGGCCGATCCTACTCTCTTTACTAAAACTGTTGCAAATGATTTGTTTGTATGCCAAATTTATGTTGATGATATCATATTTGGGTCTACTAACAAATCTACTTGTGAAGAGTTTAGTAGGATTATGGTTCAAAAATTCGAGATGTCAATGATGGGGGAGTTAAGATATTTCTTAGGATTTCAAATCAAGCAACTCCAGGAGGGCACCTTCATCAACCAAACCAAGTACATTCAAGACATTCTTACAAAGTTTGGAATGAAGGACGCCAAACCCATCAAGACACCCATGGGAACAAATGGGCATCTCGACCTCGACACGAGAGGTAAATCCGTAGATCAAAAGGTATACCAGTCGATGATATGATCTTTACTCTATTTATGTGCATCTCGACCGGATATTATGCTTTCTGTATGCATGTGTTCAAGGTTCCAAGCCGATCCTAAGGAAGTTCACCTTAGGGTCGTGAAAAAAAATCATGAGATATTTAGTTTACACTCCTAAGTTTGGGCTTTGGTATCCCAGGGGATCAACCTTTGATTTGATTGGATATTCCGATGCCGATTGGGCAGGGTGTAAAATTGATAGGAAGAGCACATCAGGGACTTGTCAGTTTCTGGGGAGATCCCTGATGTCTTGGGCTTCAAAGAAACAAAACTCAGTAGCTCTTTCCACCGCCGAAGCCGAGTATATTGCCGCAGGTCATTGTTGCGCGCAATTACTTTGGATGAGGCAAACCCTTAGGGACTATGACTACAAATTGAGCAAAGTCCCTCTCCTATGTGACAATGAGAGTGCTATCCGCATGGCGGAGAATCCCGTTGAACACAGCCGCACTAAGCACATAGACATTCGGTATCACTTTTTGAGGGATCACCAACAATGGGGGATATCGAGATAGCTTATATTAACACCAAAGATCAATTAGTCGATATCTTCACCAAGCCATTAGATGAGAAGACCTTTAGCAAACTTAGGAATGAGTTAAATATTCTTGATTCTCAGAATTTTGATTGAAACATTGCACACATAGCTCATTTATACCTTTGATCATATCTCTTTCATTTGCTACGACTAATGTGTTTCCAAGTGTATCTCTATACTAAGTCATAGATTGAAAGAGAATTGGAGTACTCGACGAAGACAAAGCTTCCACTCCACTCCACTCTACGGGTATCATTTACCCTTCATCGTTACTCCACCACCCTTCACATTGGTATAATCTTTTCACTCATATTCACTTGTACCAATGGGGGAGAATGTAAAAGGCTCTCAAATGTCTCCGTTTTTAGCGATTAATGCAAAAGGGGGAGAAAGTATTAGCCCAAAGCAAAAGGACCGCACCACACCCAAAGCAAAAGGACCACACCACCACCGATTTTAAAAGAAAAGGAAGTTTCTCAAATTGATATCTAAATGTATTTGATCCTTTTTCAAATTGGTACTTATTGGTATTTTCAAAAATTGGTAAAACCCTCTTGAACACTAAGAGGAGAATTTCATCCAGGGGGAGTTTTGTTTTAGTCAAAGGAAAAGCATTTGAAACAGGGGGAGAAAATTCAAATCTTGAAAATGCTTCTTGCAATCTTATCCATATATCTTTGACTATTTGCAAAAGGTTATGAAAAGACTTCACAAAAGAATTTGCAAAAACAAAACAAGTGGTGCAAGCGTGGTCCAAAATTTTAAATAAAAGAAAGCAATCCATGCATATCTAGTAAAAGTATAAATTGGTTTAAATCTAAGTAACCTATGCACTTACATTATGCAAACTAGTTCAATTCTGCACTTATATATTTGCTTTGGTTTGTGTTGGCATCAATCACCAAAAAGGGGGAGATTGAAAGGGAAATAGGGTTTAACCTTTTCCTACAAATAATTTTGGTGGTTGAATGCCCAACACAAATATTGGACTAACTAGTTTGCTCTAGATTATATATTCTACAGGTGCATAAAGGTTCAACACAAACCAATATAAAGATCAAGTTAGGGTTCAAAAAGTAAGGAGCAAAAGAAACCGAAGAGCACCCTGGTCTGGCGCACCGGACTGTCCGGTGTGCCACCGGACAGTGTCCGGTGCACCAGGGCCATACGACTCTAAACTCTTCACCTTCGGGTTTCTCAGGCGTCGCTCCGCTATAATTCACCGGACTGTCCGGTGTGCCATCGAACTATCCGGTGCACTAGCGGAGCAACGACTACTTCACGCAACCGTCGCCTGCAAAAGCTGAATTCCAGATGAACAGTGCACAAACAGTGTGCGGCAGGGCAGGGCAGCCGTCAGAGGCGCACCGGACAGTGAACAGTACCTGTCCGGTGCGGCACCGGACTATCCGGTGCCACAAGAAGACGAAGCTCCAACGGTCAAACCCTAACGGTTGGGTGGCGTGGTTGGCGCACTGGACAGTGTCCGGTGGCGCACCGGACTGTCCGGTATGCCCATCGACAGCAGCCTGCCCCAACGGTTGAATTGGTGGTTGAGGGCTATAAATACCCTCCAACCACCTCCACTCCAACCATCCAAGCATTCAACACTCCTCATTCAATACAAGAGCAAAGTGCAACACTCCAAGACACAAATCAAAGTCTCCGATCCAATCAAAGTCCCCATTTCATTTCTAGTGCTTTAGGACTTGTGAGAGGATCACTTGTGTTTCTTTGTTGCTCTTGTTTGCTTGGCTTGGATTTCTTTTCTTTCTCACTTCTTACTCTCAAGTGCTTTGTAAGCAAGGCAAGAGACACCAATTGTGTGGTGGTCCTTGCGGGGTCTAAATGACTCGTGAGATTAAGGAAGAAGCCTCACTCGGTCTAGGTGACCGTTTGAGAGAGGGAAAGGGTTGAAAGAGACCCGGTCTTTGTGACCACCTCAACGGGCACTAGGTTCTCAAGAACCAAACCTCGGTAAAACAAATCACCGTGTCATCCGCTTCATTTGCTTTTGATTTGTTTTCCCCCTCTCCTGGACTCATATTTTATTCTAACGCTAACCCCAGCTTGTAGATTGTGTTTTAAGTTATAAATTTCAGATTCCGCCTATTCACCCCCCTCTAGGCGACTTTGAGTCAGCTATAGAAGATTTGCTCATATATTGGGATTCTCTTATAAAGATATAGCTAGAGATAAGATCAAAATTCATAATTTTCGCCCTCCCACCAGAGCTGAGGCCAAAGATCTCCATCTCTCTGAAAAAGATGAGTACTGGAAATCCACCATTATGCATAAGTACTACAGATATCTCAACTCTCTTTTTAGGATGACTCTCATTTCCAAAGGGGAAAATCAAATGAACATTCTGGGTGAAAGCAAGGTACTTCTCTCTTTCATGAAGGCAAATAGCAGTGAGAGATTGAATGTGTTTGATATGATCTGGCAAGAAATCATTCATGCCTCTTGCTCTCCACTCAAAGATTGTTTGCATGCCCCCTACATCATGAAGATTGTAACACCCTTGGTGTTAATATTACTAAAACTTGAGCATAACATCATAAGCATGGGCATATCATGTGTTTGTCACACCTAGAGTGCATTCACTAAGTAAAAATTTCAAACAAGTTGTATTGATGTGACATTTTGTGGATGAAACCCTAGAGTAGGGTACTTAACCCTAGGTTGGGTGTAATAGAGCAAACAAGGTTTAAACAAGGAGAAACTTCAAAACTTATTAGAGATGATCATAAAAGGGTCACCTTGAATAGACTTATGGGATATCCAAACCCTAGAAGTATCAAAAACTCCAAAAAGATCCCTAGAAAGCCCTAAACCTAAACCCTAGGGGGCTAAGTGCAAAATTAGTGCACTTTTGGACTAAAGTGCAAAAACTAAGAAGTTAAGATGTCTTAAGTCATATGGTTCACAAATATGTGAATTTGCAAGTAAAACCTTGAGATTTGGACGTATTTGCAAAAGAGCCACACTTGAACTCTTTTGACCAAGACTGAATTTCAGTGTAATGGGTTCAACTTTGGGGCCTTGTAACTTCCAAATCATAAAGTTTTTGCCCTAGGTCACCACATCAATTTTGTAGATCTATGAAAGGGGAATAACTTTACTATAGAAATCATGCCTTGGTACCATGAAGAATTTTGAGAAAATTGGGCCCAAATATGGGCTATCAGTCGGTTTTTAGACTGAAACATGGCCACCAGTGGTATTAGCCAAACTTGGGGCTCGAATTTAAGCATGATCCAGTAAGAATTTGGTTAGGGATGCTATAAGAAAGATAAAGATGGTTGATAGGTGTCGGGGACCATAATTAGGGGTACCCTCAAGGCCCCTAATTCTCAGCTGGTAACCCCCATCAGCACAAAGCTGCAAAGGCCTGATGGGTGCGATTAAGTCAAGGATCGGTCCATTCAAGGGACATGATCGTGCCTCGCCCGAGCCTAGCCTCGGGCAAGGGAAGCCGACCCCGGAGAACCTACGTCTCGCTCGAGGACCCCCCTCTAGCAACGGGCACACTATCGGCTCGCCCGAGGCCCAGTCTTCACCAAGAAGCAACCTTGGCCACGTCGCCACACCGACCGACCAAATCGCAGGGGCATTTAATGCAAAGGTGGCCTGACACCTTTATCCTGACGCACGCCCTCGTATCTATAGAGCCAAAGTGACCGCAGTCACTTCGCCGCTCCACTGACCGGTCTGACAAGAGGACAGCGCCGCCTGCGCCGCTCCGACTGCTGAGCCACCCGACAGAGTGAGGCTGACAGCAGCCAAGGCCAGCCTCGGGCGTCATAGGAAACTCCGCCTCGCCCGACCCCAGGGCTCGAACTCGGGCTCAGCCCCGGAAGACGGCGAACTCCACTCCGCCCGACCCAGGGCTCGGAATCGGGCTCAGCCCCGGAAGACGGTGAACTCCGCTCCGCCCGACACAGGGCTCGGACTCGGGCTCAGCCCCGGAAGACGGCGAACTCCGCTCCGCCCGACCCAGGGCTCGGACTCGGGCTCAGCTCTCGAAGACGGCAAACTCCGCTCCGCCCGACCCAGGGCTCGGACATGGGCTCAGCCCCGGAAGACGACGAACTCCGCCTCGCCCGACCCCAGGGCTCGGACATGGGCTCAGCCCCAGAAGACGACGAACTCCGCTCCGCCCGACCCAGGGCTCGGACTTGGGCTCAGCCCCAGGAGACGACGGACTCCGCTTCGCCCGACCCCCAGGCTCGGACTCAGCCCTGGCCTCAGCCGACGGTCTCCTCCTCGCCCGACCCAGGGGCTCGGACTCAACCACGGCCACGGAAGACAGACTCGACCTCGACCTCGGAGGAGCCTCCACCTCGCCCAGCCTAGGGCACGGACCGACCACGTCAACAGGAAGCGCCATCATCACCCTACCCCGAGCTGACTCGGGCTACGGGGAACTAGATCGGCGTCCCATCTGGCTCGCTCCACCATGCGAGTAATGATGGCGCCCCGCATGCCCTGTGACGACGGCCGGCTCTCAGCCCCCTTACGGAAGCAAGATGACATCAGCAAGGACTCGACAGCCCCAACAGCTGTCCTCTCGCCAGGCTCCAGCACTCCTCCGACGGCCACGACACCACGTGAACTGGGCGCCAAGACCTCTCCGGCTGCCACGATGGCATGTACTTAGGGCGCTAGCTCACCACCGCTAGACACGTAGCACTCTGCTGCACCCCCCATTGTACACCTGGATCCTCTCCTTACGCCTATAAAAGGAAGGACCGGGGCCCTCTTACAGAGGGTTGGCCCGCGTGGAGAAGGACGGGACGGCGCTCGCGCAAGGCCGCTCGCTCCCACTCCCGCGTGGACGCTTGTATCCCCCTACTGCAAGCGCACCCGACTCAGGCGCGGGGCTAACACGAAGGCCGCGGGATCCACTTTCTCACGCCTGCCTCCCTCCGGCTGCTTCCTTCCCCCTTCGCGTTCCACCTTGCGTCGACCCATCTTGGCTGGGGCACGCGGCGACAATTCACTCGTCGGTCCAGGGACCCCCCGGGTTTTGAAACACCGATAGTTGGCGCGCCAGGTAGGGGCCTGCTGCGTGTTGACGAACAGCTTCCCGTCAAGCTCCAGATGGGCAGTCTCCAGCAACCTTTTCAGCCCGGGACGGTGCTCCGTTTCGGGAATCTTGAGTTCATATCCCTCGACGGCAGCTACGACATGATACTCCTTCCCCCGCCGTGCGACAGCGACAATGGCGGTCGACAACCCGCTCGCCGGCGGGGAAATCGACGACGCCTTCCCCACGAGGTGGAAGGACGACATTCAGGCTTGTCCCGTCCCCTCCCCCGCCGACGGAGGAGGAGGCGGGGCAACCAAGGCCAAGCGGGAAGCGGCACCTCGTTGGCTGTTGAGCGAGTCGACGGCGCCGGCGCCCTAACAGAGGGCGCGTCGGGCATCGATCTCACGTCTGAGACGAAGACGAGCGCCGCCTCCTTGCAACACGCCAATATCAAGCAAACGCACGACGCCAACACGCTCACGAAGGACTTGCTGGGCGTCACCCTCGTACCTGAGACAACGGTGCAGTCAGTTCCAGACGCGACCTCATCACCGACCGACGATCGAAAGGTACCGACCGATTCCCGTCTCGTGTCCTTTGGATTCGGCCTCGACCCACCGAGCGACTCCGCTTCGGTGAGCACTCTCTTAGAGGCGAGTCCAAACCCTCTGGGGTATCGTGTGCGGTCACCCTGGGACCGACCGACGGCCGACTCGACCTACGAGCCCTCGGGGTCCGAGGAAGATGGCGAGCCCGACCTCTGTTGGGATTTCTCCAGACTTGGTAACCCCAGTGCCGTGCAGGACTTCATGACCGCATGTGACTACTGCCTTTCCGACTGTTCCGACGGCAGCCGCGGCCTCGACAACGAGGACCGCGACCCAAGTCGTGAATGTTTCCACGTCGATCTAGGGGGTCCCGGCGAAGGCAACCATCTTGGTATGCTGGAAAACGGTGATCCCCCTAGGCCCGTGCCTCGCGTTGACATCCTTCGGGAGCTAGCTGTGGTCCCCGTCCCGGCGGGGGGTCCTGACCCACAGCTCGAGCAAATCCACTAGAGGCAGGCCAGGCTCGACGAGGGAGCAGGAACGCTTGTGCCGATCCGCCGGGACATCGGGTAGGAATGGGCGGTCCAACCCCCGGCCGGAGAAGCGCGTCATCTCCCTCAGGACATTCAGCACCGCATCGCCGATGACGTCAGGGTGAGGCCACCGCCGGATTGCAGCGGAGTCGGCTAGAACCTGGCTACAGCGGCAATACTCCTCCGCGCGATGCCGGAGCCATCAACCACCGAGGGGCAGCGTATCCAGGGAGAGCTCAAGAATCTCCTGGAGAACGCCGCGGTCCGACAGGCCGAAAGCTCTGCCTCCCGAAGGCAGGGGTTCCCCTCGGAACATCGCGCCGCGACTTCCCAATTCATGCGGGAAGCCTCGGTCCACTCCAGGCGCACGCGCAACGCAGCGCCTGCAGTCCCGGGTCGCCTCGGCAACGAGCGTCATCATCACAGCCGTCGGGCCCACCTCGACGACAGGGCGTGCCGAGGCTACCACCCCAGGCGTGGGGGACGCTACAACAGCGGGGAGGATCGGAGTCCTTCGCCCGAACCACCCGGTCCGCAGGCTTTCAGCCGCGCCATACGACGGGCACCGTTCCCGACCCGGTTCTGAACCCCGACTACTATCACAAAGTACTCGGGGGAGACGAGACCGGAACTGTGGCTCGCGGACTATCGGCTGGCCTGCCAACTGGGTGGAACGGACGATGACAACCTCATCATCCGTAACCTCCCCCTGTTCCTCTCCGACACCGCTCGAGCCTGGCTGGAGCACCTGCCCCCGGGGTAGATCTCCAACTGGGACGACCTGGTCCAAGCCTTCGCCGGCAATTTCCAGGGCACGTACGTGCGCCCTGGGAACTCCTGGGATCTCCGAAGCTGCCGCCAGCAGCCGGGAGAGTCTCTCCGGGACTACATCCGGTGATTCTCGAAGCAGCGCACAGAGCTGCCCAACGTCACCGATTCAGATGTCATCGACGCGTTCCTCGACGGCACCACCTGCCGCGACCTGGTGAGCAAGCTGGGTCGCAAGACCCCCACCAGGGCGAGCGAGCTGATGGACATCGCCACCAAGTTCGCCTCTGGCCAGGAGGCGGTTGAGGCCATTTTTCGGAAGGACAAGCAGCCCCAGGGCCACCCACCGGAAGATGCTCCTGAGGCGTCAACTCAGCGCGGCGCCAAGAAGAAGGGCAAGAAGAACTCGCAAGCGAAACGCGACGCCGCCGACGCGGACCTTGTCGCCGCCGCCGAGCACAAGAACCCTCGGAAGCCTCCCGGAGGTGCCAACCTCTTCGACAAGATGCTCAAGGAGCCGTGCCCCTATCATCAGGGGCCTGTCAAGCACACCCTTGAGGAGTGTGCCATGCTTCGACGACACTTCCACAAGGCCGGGCCACCCGCGGAGGGTGGCAAGGCCCTCGACGACGCAAAGGAGGAAGATCACAAGACAGGAGGGTTCCCCGAGGTCCGCGACTGCTTCATGATCTACGGCGGGCAAGTGGCGAACGCCTTGGCTCGGCACCACAAGCAAGAGCGTCGGGAGGTCTACTCGGTAAAGGTGGCGGCGCCAGTCTACCTAGACTGGTCCGACGAGCCCATCACCTTCGACCGGGCCGACCATCCAGACTACGTGCCGAGCCCGGGGAGATACCCACTCGTTGTCGACCCCATCATCGGCAACATCAGGCTCACCAAGGTCCTCATGGACGGAGGCAGCAGCCTCAATATCATCTACACCGAGACCTTCGGGCTCCTGCGGATCGATCTGTCCTCGGTCCGGACGAGCGCTGCGCCTTTCCACGGGATCGTCCCCGGGAAGCGCGTTCGACCCCTCAGACAACTCAACCTACCCGTCTGCTTCGGGACGCCCTCCAACTTTCGAAAGGAGACCCTCACGTTCGAAGTGGTCGGGTTTCGAGGAACCTACCACGCAGTGCTGGGGAGGCCATGCTACGCCAAGTTCATGGCCGTCCCCAACTACACCTACCTCAAGCTCAAGATGCCGGGCCCCAATGGGGTCATCACCGTCGGGCCCATGTACCGACACGCATACGAACCAGCGATGCATGAACCATGTGTTTGGCGAACACATCAGCCGAACGGTCGAGGCCTACGTCGATGACATCGTAGTCAAGACAAGGAAGGCCTCCGACCTCCTTTCCGACATTGAAGCGACGTTCCGATGTCTTAAGGCGAAAGGCGTGAAGCTTAATCCCGAAAAGTGTGTCTTTGGGGTCCCCCGAGGCATGCTCTTGGGGTTCATCGTCTCCAAGCAGGGCATTGAAGCCAACCCGGAGAAGATTGCAGCCATCACCAGCATGGGGCCAATCAAGGACTTGAAAGGCGTACAGAGGGTCATGGGATGTCTCGCAGCTCTGAGCCGCTTCATCTCCCGCCTCGGTGAAAGAGGTCTGCCTCTGTACCGCCTCTTAAGGAAGGCCGAGTGCTTCACTTGGACTCCCGAGGCCGAGGAAGCCCTTAGGAACCTGAAGGCGCTCCTCACGAACGCGCCCATCTTGGTACCCCCCGCTGCCGGAGAAGCCCTCTTGATCTACGTCGCCGCAACCACCCAGGTGGTTAGCGCCGCGATCGTGGTTGAGAGACGAGAAGAAGGGCATGCATTGCCCGTCCAGAGGCCAGTCTACTTCATCAGTGAGGTACTGTTCGAGACCAAGATCCGCTACCCACAAATCCAGAAGCTGCTATACGCGGTGATCCTGACACGGCGGAAGTTGCGACACTACTTCGAGTCTCATCCGGTGACTGTGGTGTCATCCTTCCCCCTGGGAGAGATCATCCAGTCCTGAGAGGCCTCGGGTAGAATTGCGAAGTGGGCGGTGGAGATCATGGGCGAGACGATCTCGTTCGCCCCTCGGAAGGCCATCAAGTCCCAGGTCTTGGCGGATTTCGTGGCTGAATGGGCCGACACCTAGCTCCCGACGGCTCCGATCCAACCGGAGCTCTGGACCATGTTTTTCGATGGGTCGCTGATGAAGACGGGGGCCGGCGCAGGCCTCCTCTTCGTCTCGCCCCTCGAGAAGCACCTACGCTACGTGCTACGCCTCCACTTCCCGGCGTCCAACAATGTGGCTGAGTACGAGGCTCTGGTAAACGGGTTGTGAATCGCCATCGAGCTAGGGGTCCGACGCCTCGACGCTCGCGATGACTCGCAGCTCGTCATCGACCAAGTCATGAAGAACTCCCACTGCCGCGACCCGAAGATGGAGGCCTACTGCGATGAGGTTCGGCGCCTGGAAGACAAGTTCTACGGGCTCGAGCTCAACCACATCGCCCGACTCTACAACGAGACTGCGGACGAGCTGGCTAAAATAGCCTCGGGACGAACAACAGTTCCCCCGGACGTATTCTCTCGAGACCTGCATCAACTCTCCGTCAAGACCAAGGACACGCCCGAGCCCGAGGCACCTTCGGCTCCGCCCGAGGCACCTTCGGCTGAGTCCAAGGTATCTTCGGCTCAGTCTGAGATACCCTCGGCCCAGTTCGAGGTACCCTCGGCACGGTCCAAGGTACCCTCGGCTCAGCCCGAGGTACCCTCGGCCCCCGAGGGTGAGGCACTGCGCGTCGAGGGGGAACCGAGCGAAGTCACGCCTAATCAAAGCTGGCAGACCCCGTACCTGCAATATCTCCACCGAGGGGAGCTGCCCCTCGACCAAGCCGAAGCTCGGCGGTTGGCGCGGCGCGCCAAGTCTTTCGTCTTGCTGGGAGATGGGAAGGAGCTCTACCACCGCAGCCCCTCAGGCATCCTCCAACGATGCATTTCCATCGCCGAAGGCCAGCAGCTCTTGCAAGAGATACACTCGGGGGCTTGCGGCCATCACGCAGCACCTCGAACCCTCGTTGGAAACGCCTTCTGACAAGGATTCTACTGGCCGACGGCGGTGGCCGACGCTACTAGAATTGTCCGCACCTGCGAAGGGTGTCAGTTCTACGCGAGGCAGACCCACCTGCCCGCTCAAGCTAAGCAGACCATACCCATCACCTGGCCGTTTGCTGTGTGGGGTCTGGACCTCGTTGGCCCCTTGCAGAAGGCACCCGGGGGCTACACGCACCTGTTGGTCGCCATCGACAAATTCTCCAAGTGGATCGAGGTCTGACCCCTAAACAGCATCAGGTCCGAACAGGCGGTGGCATTCTTCACCAACATCATCCATCGCTTTGGGGTCCCGAACTCCATCATCACCGACAACGGCACCCAGTTCACCGGCAGAAAGTTCCTGGACTTCTGCGAGGATCACCACATCCGGGTGGACTGGGCTGCCGTGGCACACCCCATGACAAATGGGCAAGTGGAGCGGGCCAACGGCATGATCCTGCAAGGACTCAAGCCTCGGATCTACAACGACCTCAACAAGTTCGGCAAGCGGTGGATGAAGGAACTCCCCTCGGTGGTCTGGAGTCTGAGAACAACGCCGAGCCGAGCCACGGGCTTCACACCGTTCTTTCTAGTCTATGGGGCCGAGGCCATCCTGCCCACAGACTTGGAATACGGTTCCCTGAGGGCGAGGGCCTACACCGACCAAAGCAACCGAGCCAACCGAGAAGACTCACTGGACCAACTGGAGGAGCCTCGGGACATGGCCTTACTACACTCGCCACGGTACCAGCAGTCCCTGCGACGCTACCACGCCCGAGGGGTTAGGTCCCGAGACCTCCAGGTGGGCGACCTGGTGCTTCGGCTGCGACAAGACGCCCGAGGGCGGCACAAACTCACGCCTCCCTGGGAAGGGCCGTTTGTCATTGCCAAGGTCCTGAAGCCCGGAACGTACAAGCTGGCCAACAGCCAAGGCTCGGACGTCGACAGCCGAAGGGGGCAGCAGCACCCTCGGCATCAACTACACCTTCGGCGGGGTTTGACCTAGCCTCGGACGGCGACGCGGTCGGAAGGCCCCCACTCTGAAGGACGACATCAGCACCACACCCGAGCCATCGCCGCCAGGGTCTTCTTCGAGAATCTGGCCCGAGCAGGCGGCTCGGCCGGCCACCCCGAGGCCTCGGCCAGCTGACCCCCAAAGACATCAGCTCGGCTTGTGGCCTCGGCAGCTCAACTCCGGCGTCGGCTCTGCCAGTGGACGACCCGGCCAGGCTCTGGCCAACTACACCTCCTTTTCGAAGCCAACTCTGCCTCCGTCCGTGCTGACACCGCTACCTCCGGCTTCGGCTCATCAAAGAGTGGCCGAGGGGTTCCTTTAACTAAGCAAGAGAAGCCTCGGACAGCAAGGCCGGCCGAGCCGAGGGACTCCTACTCCTCCGGGATACGGATACCTCACTCGTCACCTTTGCACGAGGCAACTCGCGCTTGGTGAAGTGGTTCAGATAATCAACAAGGCGAGTCTCAGTGCTCGAAATGAAGAAAAAACACGGCTCCGCGCCGAAAATACATACACGTTCAGGCCTCGACAGCCGCAATGAACAAAACATCGGCGCTCAAGGTGCCATTACAAACGGAACTCCGGTTCCGTCCCCACGGCAGCAGCGATGGCCCCAGGGCGGAAGCCGCTGCAACCTTGCCCTCGCCCGCGCCGACGCTCGAGGGGCGAGGACAAGTACAAAGAGCCGGAGGCCCAGAGCACGGATGGTGGCAGTGATCCCGTCGGCGACGGGGACTTCTCGGGCCGCATCCACCTCGGCGCCTTCGAGTGGAGCATCAGCCCATCGGCAGATCCCCACTCGGATCCTCCTGGACGAGCGGAGCACCGACCTCCGCGCGGAGGCCCCGTACCGTTGCAAAGGCAGGACAGCCCTAGAACACGAACGCCGCTCTAGCGGCGCGCGATGTCTTGGGCGGTCCACCCGTGCGCACGGCGCGACAACCGCCCTCGCGGCAGGAGGGGGCACCGAGAGCCAAGCCGGCGAGCCCAACGTGCTGGAGCTGGCGACACCCACCGTCGACCGGCCCCACGTTGTCGAAGTCTGCCCCGCTCGCAGTGCTAGTGAGCGCCCTCTCCCTTGGATGCTGAAGGGGAGGCTGACCCACGAACCCGCACGGGAGGTAGAGCTCCGGCTCAGCCCGGCCTCCGCCCCAGCAAGGATGATGAACATCCTTGAAGCTGAGGGCGGAACCAAGATCGCAGCTCGGCTTGCTTCTCCCCGTCCAGAAGCTGGGGGTCACCGTCTTGGGTGACCACCGGCGAGGGGATGCAGCCGGGATGCCTGATGAAAATCCTTGAAGCCGAACGATGGCTGAAAGGTACCAACTTCCACGAAGTTGCGTTCCTCCGACGACAAGACGGAAGGGTTCCGGGCGTCCCCCGCCCGAGGGCTCGGAAGGTGGAAAGACACGATGCATGAGGGGAGCGCGAAGACATGGTGGCCCTCCAAGGGGGTCGCCCCCCTTTCTTAAAGGCGACTCTCCCCACTTGCGCCCTCAACCGTTGCGGGTCGAGTCTTCTCCAACACGCCCCAAGATTCTCCCCCCCACGGCGCGGGGGCTGGGTCCCACACGTCATGCAAGCCGGTCCAGGGGAGAAGAAGCCAAACCGCCACGCGCGCGCGGTGCATGCAACCACCCGGCGGTTACAAGCACTCCTCCACTTTCGCCCAGACCAGCGGGTGAAAGGGCGTACAGCCATGTAGGCGGCATGCAACCGTGCCAAGTGGGCGCGCCCCTTCGACTCCAACGAGCCCAGCATGGAGGTCCAGGCCCACGCGTCATGCAACCGGTGTGCCGGTTGCTACGTGTGAGCAACTGCACCGCCACTCACGCCACTACCGCGCCTCCTCGACTGCGGAGTCAATACCGCGACTTGAGGCAACCCTGCAGTGCCAGCCAAGCGCGACGGTCAAATGCGGTCAAAATTGGACCGGCAGTAATGGCGGTGACAGGCGGGCAGAAGCAGCGGTCACGTCGTCAGCCAAGCTCACGTCCCATCCAGGGGCAGCGGGGGAGCCCTCTCCCACGGCGTGAAGACGGTGCGCCCGTGATCCGTTCCTCGAACGGCGCGCGCACGCGCAACGACCGCCTCGTGAACCACTCGCCCCATCGCATTAACTCCGCGGCGGGACAGGCGGCGTCTCTAGCAGGGGAAGCGAGCGACGCTTCGCCTTCGCCATAATGACCGCGTCAAAAAAGGTACGCCACGTCATTCGACTTCGTATCCTTTTCCTTTTCCACTTTCTCTCTCTTACAACAGGGACCGGGAAAGGGGGATACCCCGAAAAGGACCCTTCTCCGTGAAGGAAACAGGCTCCGAGCCTCCCTACTGATCAGAGGTTCGAAGGCTGGCCCCTCGGAGGGGTTCAACAGCCGCCTCAGAGCACGTGGGCTCCACACCCACTACTGGTCAGAGGTTCGATGGCCGGCCCCTCGAAGGGTTCAACGGCCGCCTCAGGCCACTCGGGCTCCGCGCCCACTACTGATCAGGGGTTCGTAGGCTGGCCCTCGAAGGGTTCACAGTCGCCTCAGACACAGAGCGAGGGACGACCCTAGGTACGTTCGATACATAACCAAGGCTCGGGCTACGCTCCCGAGGTACCCTAGGACATTTCCGAGACCAGCGGGAGCGATCTTGTAACGGAATCCCATCAGAGGGAGGCATCAAGCCCTCGGACCCCGTCGACAGGGGACCGGGTCCGGCAGATCACCCGCAGGTACTTTTGGGCGCGCCTCTGGGCCTCTAGCTGACCCCTAACAAATGGGGCACGGACGTCCGCTCGGATTACCCGCCAGCAGCTCACCGGAAACACCATGTTCGGCGCCCTTCGAGGACAACATGGCGCTTTCCCCCCTCCTCCTTGCGGAAAGGCGACGCAGGGGCGTATGTAAAAAAGACGAGTCTGTCCTTGACCGTCCTCTCGCCCTGTGCAGAGGCTCGGGGGCTGCTCTTGCAAACCCGGCTCCGGCCAAACCGTTGACAGCGTCAACATACCAGCCCAAGAACTTGGGACCCGACCGTGCACTCGGGCTACGGCCAGCTCGCATGAGGGAACAACTAGACCAGCCGAAGTGTTGCGAAACGCACTAAAACTACTCCTCCGAGGCCTCATGGGCTACACCCGACGGGTGCGCTCGCGCGCACCCACCGGAACAGAATGCAACCAAAAAAGCTGGTCCCCTTGCAAAAAAGTGCGGCAAAAGCCTCCAAGCGAGTATTAGTACTCCCTTGGAGGCTCGGGGGCTACTGTCGGGGACCATAATTAGGGGTACCCTCAAGGCCCCTAATTCTCAGCTGGTAACCCCCATCAGCACAAAGCTGCAAAGGCCTGATGGGTGCGATTAAGTCAAGGATCGGTCCATTCAAGGGACAAGATCGTGCCTCGCCCGAGCCTAGCCTCGGGCAAGGGAAGCCGACCCCAGAGAACCTACGTCTCGCCCGACCCCCCTCCAGCAACGGGCACACTATCGGCTCGCCCGAGGCCCAGTCTTCACTGAGAAGCAACCTTGGCCACGTCGCCACGCCGACCGACCAAATCGCAGGGGCATTTAATGCAAAGGTGGCCTGACACCTTTATCCTGACGCACGCCCTCCAGTCGACAGAGCTGAAGTGACCGTAGTCACTTCGCCGCTACACTGACCGGTCTGACAAGAGGACAGCGCCACCTGCGCCGCTCCGACTGCTAAGCCACCCGACAGAGTGAGGCTGACAGCAGCCAAGGCCGGCCTCAGGCGTCATAGGAAACTCCGCCTCGCCCGACCCCAGGGCTCGGACTCGGGCTCAGCCCCGGAAGACGGCGAACTCCGCTCCGCCCGACCCAGGGCTTGGACTCGGGCTCAGCCCCGGAAGACGGCGAACTCCGCTCCGCCCGACCCAGGGCTCGGACTCGAGCTCAGCCCCAGAAGACGGCGAACTCCGCTCCGCCTGACCCAGGGCTCGGACTCGGGCTCAGCTCCGGAAGATGGCGAACTCCGCTCCGCCCGACCCATGGCTCGGACATGGGCTCAGCCCCGGAAGACGACAAACTCTGCCTCGCCCGACCCCAGGGCTCGGACATGGGCTCAGCCCCAGAAGACGATGAACTCCGCTCCGCCTGACCCAGGGCTCGAACTTAGGCTCAGCCCCAGGAGACGACGGACTCCGCTTCGCCCGACCCCCGGGCTCGGACTCAGCCCTGGCCTCAGCCGACGGTCTCCGCCTTGCCCGACCCAGGGGCTCGGACTCGACCACGGCCACGGAAGACAGACTCGACCTCGACCTCGGAGGAGCCTCCACCTCGCCCAGCCTAGGGCACGGACCGACCACGTCAACAGGAAGCGCCATCATCACCCTACCCCGAGCTGACTCGGGCTACGGGGAACTAGATCGGCGTCCCATCTGGCTCGCTCCACCATGCGAGTAATGATGGCGCCCCGCATGCCCTGTGACGACGGCCGGCTCTCAGCCCCCTTACGGAAGCAAGAGGACGTCAGCAAGGACTCGATAGCCCCAACAGCTGTCCTCTCGCTAGGCTCCAGCACTCCTCCGATGGCCACGACACCACGCGAACTGGGCGCCAAGACCTCTCCGGCTGCCACGATGGCATGTACTTAGGGCGCTAGCTCACCACCGCTAGACACGTAGCACTCTGCTGCACCCCCCATTGTACACCTGGATCCTCTCCTTATGCCTATAAAAGGAAGGACCGGGGCCCTCTTACAGAGGGTTGGCCCGCGCGGAGAAGGAAGGGACGACGCTCGCGCAAGGCCGCTCGCTCCCACTCCCACGTGGACGCTTGTATCCCCCTACTGCAAGCGCACCCGACTCAGGCGCGGGGCTAACACGAAGGCCGCGGGATCCACTCTCTCACGCCTGCCTCCCTCCGGCTGCTTCCTTTCCCCCCTTCGCGTTCCGCCTTGCGTCGACCCATCTGGGCTGGGGCACGCGGCGACAATTCACTCGTCGGTCCAGGGACCCCCCGGGTTTCGAAACACCGACAATAGGGTTGTAACTTTTGTACAGAGGGATGATCATGTTACTACATGAAATTGGGAGAAAATCTCCCTGCAAGTTGTTCTGTCAGGTGTTCTGAACCGCAGGCTGATGGTACAGTGTTCTGAACAAGATCCAGATGCAGCACCCCTCGCCATCGACGAGCCGCGCGTGATTCATGCCTTCGCCGCCTTGATTTGTGCTCGGATCAGTCAGATAGCGATTGGGGTGAGTAAATATCGTCGCCGTGGATATGTTCTGGCCAATAATTTACTCCGGCCACCGTATCGAGCTTGCCACGGTCGCTTTGGATGAGCTCGCCGGTGATAGCCGCTTCACGGCCTTGCGCCACGTACCTGGGCACATTCACCGCATCACCGTGACTCGCTTTGGTCGTCTGATCATCGCCGGTGAGGGCTGCCACGGTAGATGCCACGAATTCCTTGCACCAGAAACTCCTTGTTCCTCCGGCCGCCGCACGTCGTCGTCTAATTCACTGCCACCGCTCACGGGCTCTATAAATTGAGCGCGCCCTCAGCTCCGTCATGTAATCAAGCAACTAGCGCACCCACCCGCACCTCAAATCCTCCACTAGAGAGCTCCAATTTTGGATTCTCCCCAAAACACTCAAGAACCCCGCTCGGTTTAGCCTCGCCGCGGTCAGCCCAATTTAGGTCCGATCTCGCCCTCTGTGTTCTTGTTTCAGTACCCTTGCTTGCTCTTGATGCTCATCGACCCGCCCAATTGAACTCGAACCCCATTGATCACCAGGAACGCGTTCAGTTGTCCGCAATCCCCGCTGTCACCATGGACAGGATAGGTTAGATCACCTTTCATGAAATTAGTTTAGGGGAAACTTTGGTTAAGGCTTGAATTTGGTGTCTGCCGCTCGGGAGCACCAGTCTTTGCGTGATCCGGCCAGTCTAACCTCGCCGGTGTTCAGACCTCCGCCGTGCGACGTCGTGGATGTGACGCTGTGAAGAATTAGAAATTCAAGGGCCTAACTGCGAATGTCAGTGACTTAGTTAAATAGTGCGCGGGTTTCTTTCGTAGTTGTTCCAAACCGGGGGGGTTCTGCAAGACTGAAGACGTGGGCGCACGCGGGCACAGTTTCACCAGTAGATGGGCAGGCTGGGCTGAATTAGGTCCAGTACTATTCATCATTTTTCTTTTTCCTTTTCTCCGAGAACTAAAACAATTCTAGAAAATTGTAAAAAAAATGATAAAATTACCAAACCAATTTTGCTAGGTCTCTAATTTCCTATAGTATTTAATAAAAATATTTACTTGATTTATAGTCCAAATAGGAAATTATAGAGTATTAAAACAGCCTAAAACCATGCTTCTGGATTTTTAGAGAATAAGTAATAAATCCAAAATTCGCTAAACTTTTAGGGTAAACTCTAAATAATATTTAGAAGCTTTGGGTAGAGTTTGATATGATTTATACCATGTTTGATGCTTAGAACCCAAAACCCTAACCCCTGCCCTTTGAACTTCACTATTGACTCCGGAAACCCGAGTTCTCGGAGATCCGTGAAGGAAAATTGTATTCAAGACTTTAGATAATAAACTTTTATTATCTTTGCACTCTCATGAGCATTACATGAGCATTCATTATTATGTATGGTTATACTTAGAAAACGAAGAAGAAGTAGAAGTCGAAGAAGGGAAGACTTCACCACCACCACCTAAGTAACATCAGACAGTCAATTGTTTTTATTTTGATATCTACGGAACCGAGCCTGATTAACCAGTAACACAAGGCAAGCCCCGGTGCATTTGCCACCTCCTTGTTCCTTTTAAAATCTTTCTCACTTACTTGATACATTTGGTGATAGGAGTTGTGTGCAAAACCAATTCCTGCATTTCCTTCCTTGGATTAGTTCATAATCCCTATTTTACAAAAGGTTTTCTTATGCTTAGCTTCGCTTTAGAAAAACAAAATGTTTTGTTTTCTCAAAAGATGTTGCAAAGTGGGTGGGATGTTTTCGAAAATAAAACTTGATGGTGGATCCATCATGGTCATGATGGGTTCAACATCAGAAAAGATGTACCTTTGCCAGGTACCAAACTTTGGGTTTGAAATAATAAAGCTGAGACCGGGTGGGTGACTTGCACGAGAAGAGAGTCTCGGTGTAGTGTCTCCGTCTGTGTCGATTAACGACCGTGTCGATATAGGCTTGATGATCGAGGACCCTTTAACTGGTCACATGCCTCGTCATGGGTAAGCTTTGCCTCGGGCAGACTAATACCAGAATAAGATACCACATAATGGGAGTGGAGAGATGGCGAGAGTAGCGTGTACCCTCTGTGGCAAGAGGCTGGACTGTGGTGTATCTGTGCTCTCGGTTGGCGTGAACCTGATCTGGTCTTAAGAACCCCGGTGGCAAGTTGACATATGCAAGGGTTAAGTGCTACATATGTCATGTGATCGGAGATCCTCAGCTGAGTATAATCGATTCGGATCGCCGTACCTTCGCGGTTATGAAGACTTGGTCACTGCCCTATACGTAGAAATCTAGTAAAGATGAAGGGTTGTTAAAGAAACTAGCTAGTGCAGGTCAAGTGATTGAACTAGGGTAGAAAGAACTCTAGATGCAGGTAATCTTACTTAACCTGGCAAATAAAATTGGACTTTTAAGGATCCACTATTAGTAAGCATTTCTGCAAACAGAGTCATTGATTATTGATAAGCCTTACCTTGACTCCCTTAAAGCCAGCATATCCTTGAGAGTCTTTTCTATAGTCAGGTAAGACTTGCTGAGTAATTCCATACTCAGGGTTGTGTCCCATGTTGTCTTAGGTGAGGAAGCGGCAAACTTTTGTTGCTTCTGTTCAAAGGTGGTACCAAAGGAAGAACACTAGGAGAAAAGCAGCGGGAGGAAAGGATCCTCCATAAAACTTTTGTTTAATACTTATCGGGAGGGGTTTTTGCCTCCCATGGTTTGTAATAATAATACTCAACACTCGTATATTATGTTCTGGTCTATAACTATATAACTCTGTCTTACTTTTAAATGAAGGTAAGTTAATGTAACTGCTTCCGCATTTTCTTATCTCCGATGCTTGTAATGTCTGCATGACGGGTGAAATGCTCTTGGGAAAGGTAAGGAAAGCAGATACTGAACTTGTTAAGTGATTCAGGGGCACCTGTAGGGTTGTCTGAGGTCCATTGGACAAGGACAACTGTAGGTGGGCCTAATGACTAGGGAGGTTCCGTCACAGCTGGTATCTCTAGAAAATTTCTTTCTTTCTTATCTAGCTTCCTTTTGAGTACTTATTTGAAAGACCAGATAATCGAGTGCATTGTATAGAAGGTGTGAATCGACTAAGGTTGATTCTGTAATTACACATGCATCATGCTAAAAACTATGCTAATAAGATTTTCCCCCTTAAGAAATGCCGCCGCGCACAAGAAAGACCGCCCGCAAGTCTACCGGACCGATTGGCGTGCCCCGCCATCAACTTGCCCCATGGCATGAAGACAGTAGAAGTGGTAGTAACGATCCACTCGGGGATCTAGAAGCCCAAGTTGATCATCTTCGAACAAAACTCCATCGCAGGAACGACATATGGGTCGCGGATGGTGAAAGAATAAACGAATTAAGAACAGACATCCGCCACCTACAAGATCAGCTCGCGGAGCGAGATCTAGCGCTCGACTGGGCGGTTAACTCTCGTTTGTTTGCCTGGGCTAAGGAAGCTAAAGCTCGAGCCCGCGTGGAGGAGCTTAGCTCAGCCGTAGATAACTTGCATGTTTATTGTAATACTCTACATGAAGAAGTTCATGTACTGTATTCCCAACTGCATCCCAATATACCTGTGGATCCTGTCGGGATAGAAGTTGGACCGTCTGGGACAGCGGGAGAAGCCTTTGGTGGTGAACTAGACCTTTTCAGGCCTCCTCCCTCTATGAAGTTGGTGGATGAATGGTCTCCAACTCCCGACAGCGAGGCTACCAAAAGTGACAAGAAGCAAGAATAGTATAGTGTAGAAGTAGTAGTAATGTATAATAGGTAATGTAATCCTGTTGTAAAATTCGAGTCTGTAACATTACTCGTTTTAGTAATGTAAAATGGATGGTTTTCTTTGGCATATTATATTCTTCCAAATGTTTGTTGCCTCAGATGCCTTCCAAGACTCGTTCACAGGATGGAGCAGGGACCTCCAGTGGGAGGGAAGCAACCCCGAATCCACCCCCAATACCACTAACGTTAGCCGAGGCTATCACTGCCTTGGTTAACACTACGACCGATGTTGGGGGCCTTCGGCTCCCGAAGGTCCTCAAAAACACAGTTTGACAATGTTTTCCAAGTGTAAAATGTGAACAGGTACCTTCGGAACAGGCACCTTCGGAGTCAGGTCGCGAATATACAAGGGCATGTTTAAGACGAAGCTGGAATGAAAAGCGGTCATGACGAAGGATAAGACGATCATGAAGCCATATGCAGAAAAGCTTCGGCATAACGGCAGAAAAGATGAACCGACTTAAAGATGAAAAGCCAAATTGGACCTCGAAGAATTACTATAGAGTTATTGATAAATGTAAAGGGCATCAATGTAATTTTACACGGGCTGCGTCCCGTGCCTATAAATAGGTGAACAGTACGCTGACTTGGCACTCGTCTTTTTGCATCACGACTTGTACCTTTGCCTTACATCAGTCTGAAGGTACATTTATAATTCATTTTCATGAATTTAATAATGAAAATGTATTGATGATAATGCTGGTATTATTACTTTCGCACTTTATATATATGTTTATTCTGTTTACTCATTTACCAACTTAACGAAGGTCTTTTCCTTCGTAACCTTCGTTATATTTTGTTTATATCCTTCGTCCGAAGTTCATTAAACCCTCGAGGAGATAATGCTTCAGCGGACGAAGGGTATTTAATACTTAACATCTTCGTGTTGTCTTGTTCTTGATTTATAGCATTTGAGAACAAGCCCCCAACATTGGCGCCCACCTCCAGTGAACTCACTTCCACTTTTTGAGTTTTGAAAATCTTCGGCAAGCATCACCTACGTCATGCCGCCGAAAAAAGTTTCAGCAACAGGGGCTGCTGCTCTGCAACCGCTAGACCACAATCAAGATGTCGTTTCTCTTAGGGAGGCCCGAAGCCAGAAGAGAAAGGCCACCAGTCCAGCGCCTCCGGAGGACGAATTGGATCAAGAAATCCAAAATTTGGAAATGCTCAATCAACAGGTCCAACGCAAGAAGGAGAAGATGGCTCGTCTAGCTGATCTTCAAAGGCAGATAGACGAAGCCTCTGAAGAGCTTCGACATCTTGCTCAAGATGACCAGAACCAAAGGCCCCCGCGCAGAGAGCTTCATCAAGAGGGTTTCTACAACGAGGATGACTGGTATGAAGATTTCCATCACGGAAATTTTGCTTTTGATGATGCTTCTCCCTTGTCAACAGAACTGCAGGCTGTTCCTTGGCCACAGTCTTACAAGCCACCTCAGCTCCCCATGTACGATGGTCATTCAGACCCGAAACAATTCTTGATGAGCTACGAAGCAACTATATCTTCGTACGGTGGCAACACGGCGGTCATGGCAAAGTCCTTCGTCATGGCTGTCAGAAGCGTCGCACAAACTTGGTACTCTTCCCTTAGGCCAGGGACAATCATCTCATGGCAAAAGTTGAAGGACATGCTGATAACCAGCTTCCAAGGCTTTCAGACGAAGCCAGTCACTGCTCAAGCTTTATTCCAGTGCACCCAGGATCATGAAGAATATCTTCAAGCATATGTCCGAAGGTTCCTACGTCTGAGGGCGCAGGCACCAACAGTGCCCAATGAAATTGTCATTGAGGCCATGATCAAGGGGCTTCGGCCAGGACCTGCAGCTCAGTACTTTGCCAGGAAGCCTCCCCAAACTCTGGAGAAGCTGCTCCAGAAGATGGACGAGTACATTCGAGCTGACAATGATTTTCGCCAAAGAAGGGAGGAAGCCCTCAGGTTCTCTGAAATGACTAGGGGCTTCGGAGGAAGATTTTATCCAAGGCACGTCAGGTCAATTCACAATTCTACTCAAAATGATGACAAAGCGAGTCAACAGCAAAGGTCACAGTGCTCCTCCCAAGCTTCGGGGCAGTAGCAAAGCTCCTTCCGGCCGCCAGTGCCAAGGGGCAGAGGCGCTAGGGGCTTCGGGGGAAGATTTGGGGATCAACCAAGAAAAATATACTGCCTATTCTGTGGTGAAGGTAAGGGCCACACCACCAGGATGTGTCACATTACCATCCAGAAGCAAAAGGAGCTAGCAGAAGCTGCTGCACAGCAGAATCAGCCGAAGCAGGTCCTGCATACTGCTTCGTACCATTCGCCTTACATTCCAGAATATGTAGGCAATCACCCTGCAGCTTCTGTTGCTTCGGCAAGTCAACCCCAAGCATCCTGGCAACAGCCTCCACCGCCGCCACCGACGCAGCCAGGGCTCCAGCCAGAAGGGAGTCACCACAATCAGAGGGATTTCAGAGAGGACTCCGAAGCTCGCACAGTCAATAGCACTGTGCCAGAGTCGAAGCACATTTACTGATAAATATCTTACCTCAACAGCAGTTTTTTTTCGCATTTTTACATTCGGTATTACTTTTTTGTTAATAAGGAACAATTATGGGAAGATCAAGTGTCCTTTATCATTTTTTAATTCCTTGTAACACTTTCGTCTTCCACTTTAATAAAAATGTGTCTTTTTCATAGGCTTGAATCGTTGAAGCATACGAATTTATGGTGGCATGAAGGACCTTTGTATTATCAAAATTTTGTTTTAATAGACACAGAGCAAGTTGTTCGAAACAGTAAAAAGTCGTTCCTAAGCGAGCGCAGTGTAAGTTTTCTGAGCCTACAGCGAAAAGTCAGCGTTGATTCCGCCGAAAGTAAAAGGCGAAGAAGCTCCTAAGGGAGGCTTACAGCGAAAAATAAACGCTGATTCCACTGAAATTTAAAGGCGAAGAAGCTCCTAAGGGAGGCTTACAGCGAAAAGTCAACGCTGATATAAAAAGTGTGTATGCTCTATTACAGGGATATGTATCTGTGGCACAAACGTCATCTTGCATAACATAACATCATCACATCATTCTGCATAACATAAGCATCATACAACATATTGCATATGGAACAAGAAAGGGATACAGTATTGATCTTCGGAGAATAATTCGGAAAAGAGAAAATCGTGCTAAAGCACAAGACAAGCCGAGAGGAAGTGTAGCTTCATTAGAGAGGCAACAAAAACTTTTCTATAGCTTCGGAGAATATTTCATAAAGCTTGGATAATCTTCACCACGAGCGTATGCAACTTCTGGTGATATAAAATTTTCTTCACGAAGCATGAAAAGAAGGGAAGGTGTTTTTTCGCCGAAGGCTCAAAAAACGGTATGTACGCAAGATTTCATGCATCGTAAAGAATTAAAACTGTACATGGATTATATATTACATTCAAAGTTACAATATATTACATACGTTACGTTCCAAATGTTTTTACAGTAGCATTTAATCCTCTTTTAGAACTATTTCTGCAGCTTCGTTCAATAGCTGGTCAACAACCTTGTCCATAATGGCTTCGGCCATTTTTCTAATTTCATCGTCCCCCTTCGGGTGGGGGCCCGGAGATGCCTCAGCAGGTTCTGAGCGAAGAGAAGATATGGCTATATTACTATTACAAACCGTGAGCAAAGTCTGGAATCAAAAATTACAACATAATAAAAATCACTAATTAATACTCATTTGCCCTTCGGGCTCGGTACTTTTTTCGGCAGCCGTCGCTACTTTTCTGGCATCATGGATGCCTTTTTCGCTTTTTTGAATAATTTCTTGTGCCATTTCTCGGCCGCCGTTGTCCCAGATATCAGTGAAAAATTTTCCGCCGATCATGCTTGCTTCGGCTGAGGGGTCTTTAATGTCTTCGGAGGACAAAGTAGCTTCGGATTGCGCTAAAGATTTTACATGCTCACAACCTTTCTTCTCCAAAACAGTAGCAATTCCTCTAGCACCCGAAAAAGCACATATGTCTCCGCGGCTATTTAGGATTTCTTCGAAGGCCTCAGCTTCGTTACTAATCCATTCCATCGGACCTTCGGAATTGCCCCTTGAGAAATTCTCCTCGCTAGAGAATGCGCCAACGTTGGCAAAGCTGGATTTTATATTCTTAACGCACTCTATGGATTTAACATAGCATTTTCTTTGAGAAGCACGAAGCTCTTTAACATTAACTTCCAAATGATCTGCCCATTGTTCACTTAACTCTCGTTTTGTTTCTTCAAGAATACGTTCTTCTTTGGCTCGGGCTAGTTGTTTACGAAGATCTTCAATCTCACGCCTCTGTGCTTCGGCTTGAGTTTTAGAGTTAGCTTCGTCCTCCTTCATTTTTTCCACTAATGTAAGCAGAATTCTGTCTTTCTCCAAGGCTTCATTTTGTAGCCTAATAACCTCTGTTCGAAGGTTGTTGAGAGCAATGGTGCAGCTCTCGTCTTCAGCATTCTTTGGTGCCCTTAAGGCATTGCTGAGAATTAAGCCCTATTCAAAAAGAATGAATGGATTAACACAACAGTAAAGGATTCATTCAAAATCCACAAAATTCAAAGTTTACAATCTTCGTACCTTTAGACTGTTATATGCAAGACTATCCGCAAGATCCTCCTTCGTCATGGCACAAAGGCCAGCTTCAAGCTTCGGAAATCCCATGCTTTTAGCCATTTCCCGGCACACGGATAATTCTTTATTGTCTGGGAGGCAATATAAGAAGTCATCTTCGTTTGTCCCGTTGAATACTACGGCCCCCTTCGGATATTTCAATTCTCGGGCATAGTGATTGGCTTCAAAAATCTCTTCTTCAGACAGTTTCTTCCCCGAAGCATGTCGCACAATATAATCATGTATTTTGGAGGATGCTTCGGGGGTGGCAGTACCAATTTCCCCAATCAGAATCAGTTCTGTTATTGTTGCTTTTTCAGTTCCTAAACTTGCCTTTGACATTTTTTCGACCTCCAAAGGCTGTATCTTGGTGGATTCCGATGGCCCAGCTTCAGTTTCAGATTGCTGCTTCGAAGTTTCAGCAGCAAAGGCTTCAATAGGCGCCTCAATAATTTTCTTTGGAGTTGTGCTTGAAGATTTAATCGTCTCTAGGACATCCAGCACATTAACCATTCTTTTTCTTTTCGGGGTTGCTGCTGGCCCCTTCTGGCTTTTAGCTGTCTCAACTTTTGTTGAAAGACTTATAACATCTGGTGTTTCTCTTTCTTCAGATTTCTCCTTTCTTATTGCAGGTGCCTCGGCCATTTCTTCGGATTTTAGTGCTGCAGTTGGTTCTCTGGCTTCGGTGGCCGAAGAGGCCTCGCCAATAAACTCGGGCACTGTGGTCGGTTCAATACAACGTGGAGGGTGTGTGGACACTTTTACTTTCTTCCTCTTCGGTGCTGGCTCCCCGGGAGCAGCCGAAGTAGTGTCCTTTGCAGGAGCAGTATTTTTTCTCTTTTGACCTCGCATTGGATAATAGTAGTCGGGATAGATAAACCCAATAGCATCAAATACTCGGTTGAGCCTCTTCTTCTTTCGACCTCCGAAAGCCGCTGATAATGCAGTGTTTTCAGCCTTTGAATAGGTCCTAAGCAATTCATCACTTACATTCTCAATACTTTTCAGCCAATCATCATCCGGTTCAACAAATTTATCTCCGTACTTGAAAGTATATTTCAGTCTAATTAGTCCACCCTCGTCAGCTTCTTTGATGGTCTCCTTCGGCATTTCCCAGTCATCTACAAGTGGCCACACTCTGAAGGAAATGTGCTCTTGCATTAAATCCCTGGTCCCAATAAAGGAACAGACTACACCGAAGGCCCTCTGACATTCTTCAGCTGCTTCGTCCATTTCTACCTTTGGCTTCTGAAGACCGAAGCGCTGCCAGATAGGGCGCATGATGATATCCTTGATATCTTCCCGAACCGTCAAATCGTTTTTCACATAGAACCATTCCTTCATCCATTCCCCGGGCCATCTCTTCCAAAAGGTTGGCACGGGACAGCTCGACCCAGAGCGGGCACCGAAGCTATAACAACCAAAATTATTATGATATTGTTCCTTACCCCACGGCTTCGTCTCATATACTAGCTCGTGTATATTGCAAAAGCTTTTAGCACTTGGCTCCAAACCCTGGCTCCTCACGGCCCAGACGAAGATTCCCAATCTTATCACTGCTTCAGGGGTAAGTTGATGAAGGTAAATTTGATATATTTTCAGAACTTCTACTACAAACTTGCTTAGGGGGAATCGTAGCCCAGCCTTTAAAAAGCTTCGGAAGATCACAACCTCATTATCTTCGGGGGTCGGCGTAGTTTTTTCTCCGTCATCCGCCCTCACGATGGATATATCTCGGAAGTATCTCCCCCTCATGTTTTCAAAGTGACTCTGCTTTATAGTTGATTTTCCGAAGTTTGAGTGACTAGGCCGCCACGGGCGATCTTCGGAATCCTCTCCGCCACTATCCACATCATAGCTATCACTGTCGCCAGTATCTTCAGATAAACCCTCCAAAGTTTCCTTGACAATCTTTTCAGTATTGGTCTTCGACATTGACTCAAGAAAACCCAGGTGCATCTCCTCCGAAAGGCTTAGCTTCGAAGCACCAGCAGCTGTCTTATCTTCAGACATTTTCGCGAATGCTGGCAAACTAGACTTGAAGCCGAAGCTTAAAAATTTAAGACCGAGCAAATGCTGTCGCGCGCAGGCTAAGAGCAGGGTGCGCAGGTTGAAAGCTGGTGAGTAAAAAGCAGGTGGCAAAAGGGTGTGTCAAATAAACTCGCGGAGAGCTTGTATTTATACACCCAGTATGTCGAAAACTGGAGGGCCCCGCTTGTCAATGACTGTTGCTATTCTAGCAGAAGGAAGGTGTTTTTACGGACCTTCGGCTTAAAGCCTTCGTCCATGTCGCAATATAAATTTATCTTTACAATAAATTGATATTGCGAGGGGCTACTGTTGGGGGCCTTCGGCTCCCGAAGGTCCTCAAAAACACAGTTTGACAATGTTTTCCAAGTGTAAAATGTGAACAGGTACCTTCGGAAGAGGCACCTTCGGAGTCAGGTCGCGAATATACAAGGGCATGTTTAAGACGAAGCTGGAATGAAAAGCGGTCATGACGAAGGATAAGACGATCATGAAGCCATATGCAGAAAAGCTTCGGCATAACGGCAGAAAAGAGGAACCGACTTAAAGATGAAAAGCCAAATTGGACCTCGAAGAATTACTATAGAGTTATTGATAAATGTAAAGGGCATCAATGTAATTTTACATGGGCTGCGTCCCGTGCCTATAAATAGGTGAACAGTACTCCCGTACTGTTCACGCTGACTTGGCACACGTCTTTTTGCATCACGACTTGTACCTTTGCCTTACATCAGTCTGAAGGTACATTTGTAATTCGTTTTCATGAATTTAATAATGAAAATGTATTGATGATAATGCTGGTATTATTACTTTCGCACTTTATATATATGTTTATTCTGTTTACTCATTTACCAACTTAACGAAGGTCTTTTCCTTCGTAACCTTCGTTATATTTTGTTTATATCCTTCGTCCGAAGTTCATTAAACCCTCGAGGAGATAATGCTTCAGCGGACGAAGGGTATTTAATACTTAACATCTTCGTGTTGTCTTGTTCTTGATTTATAGCATTTGAGAACAAGCCCCCAACAGCCAACAACACCCGCTTTCTGCGGGAGATGGCAGGGCAACAAATGCAGTAACAAGGCGGGCGGGCGTATCCGTAAGGACCCCGCGAAACATCATACCTGAATTTCTCAGAGACACGCCCTCCATTGTTTGTCAAGGCAGAAGATCCTCTAGAAGCGGATGAATGGATCTGTGTTATCGAGCAGAAGTTCGGGCTTCTCCGATGTACGTAGATTCAAAAGGCCCTATTCGCAGCACAACAATTGCGTGGCCCTGCCAGCACCTGGTGGGGAAATTTTGTAGCCGTTCAATCGGCCGGTCATCAAGTAGCTTGGGATGAGTTCAAGTTGGATTTTCGCGAGCACTATATACCTGAAGGGGTGCTCCACATGAAGCAGGAGGAGTTTATGAAGCTGAAACAAGGTGGGGATACTGTCACCCAGTATCTCAATAAATTCAACCACTTATCCCAATATGCTATCGATCAAGTCAACATGAATTTAAAGAAGAGGAATTGTTTCATGAGAGGTCTTAATGATTGAATGCAAAGAAAGATGGCCACCTGCATTGATCTTTCCTACGGAAGGGCTGTCAGTACTGCACTGGCAGTCAAGGCTAAATATGCAGGATCTAGAAAATCCAAGGGTTACGGAGGCAAAAGGCCCAATCAAGGGTCTGAGAAAAGACAAAGGTTGATAATCCGACCTTTTAACTAGAATCTCTCTTCCCCACGTCCACCCTCCTACCATTTCAAGCAACCGGTCTTCATTCGCCCCGCCACTGCCCCCACTCCAACAAACCAGCCGGGTGCCCCTGGCACTCGTTTCCCTGCCCGCCCAAGCTCTTCAACTGGCTGTTTCAACTGTGGAAAGACCGGACACTTTATCAAGGACTGTCCATATCAGAAACAGAATCGCTCAAGTAATCAGCAGAGTTCTAGGAATTCCGCTCAAGGAAAGGGAAACGCGGCAAACAATACCGCGGGCAAAAATACAAGGAAAACGGGACGAATTTATTATACTCAAGTGGCCACAACACTGGATGACGAACCGGTTATGATGGGTATGTTTCTCGTGGCCAATCACCCCGCAATTATTCTTTTTGATTCTGGTGCTTTGCATACGTTTATAAGCAAGAAATTTGTGGAGCAACATTGCATTCCATACCATGAATCAAGGGAAGGGTTTAAAATTCATTCACTTGGGGGACAAATATTTACTAAAGAAGTTGTTGGGGGCCTTCGTCCTCCGAAGGTCCTCAAAAACATGATTTGACAATGTTTTCCAAGTGGATTATGTGAACAGGTATCTTCGGACTCAGAATTATGAACATAAAGCACGGTCAGGACGAAGCCTGAACCAGACGAAGGACGAGCTGATTACCAAGTTCTACGAAGGATGGTGCACAGCCGAAGCTGTGTGCAGGGAAGCTTCGTCGCGATAGCGGAAAGGGGAACCGACTTAAAGATGAAAAGACTACGTGGGCCTCGACAGATTTCCATAGGTCATTAACAAATGTAATGGACATGGATGTAATTTTACGTGAGCTGCGTCCCGCGTCTATAAATAGGTGAACAGTACTCCCGTACTGTTCACGCTGACTTGGCATCTGCTTTTGCGTCACGCTTGTACTTCTTACCTTCTCTCAGGACCGAAGGTACATTTGTAATTTGAAATCATTTCTATTTTTCCATGTCAATAAAATAGAAATGATTCTATGATGGTGTTTATATTATATTTCATGCCCTATATGAATCCTTCGTCATTACTAATTATGTTTACGAAGGTATGTCTCTTGCAACCTTCGTCCGAAATACATTATCTCCCGAAGGGACATGATGTTCCGAAGGACGAAGGACTTTAACACTTAACATTTTTTATGTTGCCTTGTTCTTAACTATTAGCCCTTGAGAACAAGGCCCAACATTGGCGCCCACCTCCGGTGAACTCACTTCCACTTCGAGTTTTTTGAACACCTTCGGAAGCTGTAGACCTTCGCTATGGCACCGAAGAAAGCTTCAGCGGCTGGGGCTGCAGCACTGCAACCGCTGGACCACAACCAGGAGACCGTCTCTCTTCGGGAGGCCCGAAGCCAGAAGAGAAAGGCCGTCAGCCCAACGCTTCAGGAGGAAGAGCTAGACCAAGAAATCAGGGATATGGAGATGCTACATCAACAGGTGCAGAGGAAGAAGGAGAAGATGGCCCGGCTAGCTGAGTTGCAACGGCAGATAGACGAAGCCTCTGAGGAAGTTCGCCATCTTACTCACGATGAGCAAAACAGAAGGCCTCAGCAGAAGGACCTTCATCAGGAGGGCTTCGTCAACGAAGATGACTGGTATGACAATTTCCATCAGGGAAATTTTGTTTTCGATGATGCTTCTCCTTTGTCCGCTGAGCTGCAGGCTACACCTTGGCCTCCATCTTATAAGCCACCCCAGCTTCCCATGTTCGACGGCCACTCAGACCCGAAGCAGTTCTTAATGAGCTACGAAGCAACAGTGTCTTCGTATGGGGGCAATGCTGCAGTCATGGCGAAGTCTTTCGTTATGGCCGTCAGGAATGTTGCTCAGACCTGGTATTCCTCCCTTCGACCAGGAACGATCACCTCATGGCAGAAGCTAAAGGATATGTTGTTAACCAGCTTTCAAGGATTTCAGACGAAGCCGGTTACTGCTCAAGCCTTGTTTCAGTGCACTCAGGATCATGAAGAATACCTTCAGGCGTATGTCAGAAGGTTCTTGCGTTTGAGGGCACAGGCACCAACGGTGCCCAATGAAATTGTTATCGAAGCCATGATCAAGGGGCTTCGTCCTGGACCTGCAGCCCAATACTTTGCTAGGAAGCCTCCTCAGACTCTGGAGAAGCTACTCCAAAAGATGGATGAGTACATTCGTGCAGATAACGACTTTCGCCAAAGAAGGGAGGAGGCCTTCAGATTTTCTGAGATGACCAGGGGCTTCGGGGGACGATTTTATCCGAGGCATGTCAGGTCCATCCACAACACTCAAAATGATGATAAGGGGAGTCAGCAGAACAGGCCGCAGTGCTCCTCACAGGCTTCGGGGCAGCAGCAAACTTTCTTTCGGCCACCAGCTCCAAGAGGCAGAGGTGCCAGGGGCTTCGGCGGGAGATTTGGAGATCAACCAAGGAGGACATTTTGCTTATTCTGTGGTGAGAACAAGGGCCATACCACCAGGATGTGCCATGTTACCATCCAGAAACAAAAGGAGCTAGCAGAAGCTGCAGCGCAACAGGGACAGCCGAAGCAGGTCATGCATACTGCTTCGTACCATCAGCCTTACATCCCGGAGTACGTGGGCAACCACCCTGCAGTTTCCGTAGCTTCGGCAAGTCAACCTCAAGCTTCATGGCAACAGCCCCCGCCTCCACTTCCGCTGCATCAAGGCCAGCAGCCAGAAGGGAGTCAATATGTTCCGCACCAAAGGGATCTCAGAGAGCAATCTGAAGCCCGTACAGTCAATAGTACTGTGCCAGAGTCAAAGCACATTTATTGACAAATATCCTACTTTGATAACAGTCTTTTCCGTTTAAGTTCTGTTTTCTGTGTAATAAAGAACACTTCAGTTTTCATATGATAGTTTCGTGGTTGGTTATCAGAAAAACCTATCTTCTCTACAGGTTTAAGTTGCTGAAGCTTAAAAATTTGCGGTAACAAGGAGGATCTTCGGATTATTAAAAAACCTTCGAAGCAACAAAAAGTCGTTCTAAGGAACGCAGAGTAAGTTGCCGAAGTTACAAAAAGCCGTTCCAAAGGGAGCGCAGTGTAAGTTTTTTGCTCCAAAGACGTTCCTAAGGGAATGCAGAGCATACAGCGAAAAGTCAACGCTGATACCGCCTAAGTAAAAGGCGAAGAAGCTCCAAAGACGTTCCTAAGGGAATGCAGAGCTTATACCGTCTAAGTAAAAGGCGAAGAAGCTCCAAAGACGTTCCTAAGGGAATGCAGAGCTTACGAATATATTTTGTGTGTATCTTCGGAACAAATGTCATTTGCATAACATAACATCATCACATCATTTTGCATAACATAAGCATCATACATCATGTTGCATTTGGCAAAAGAAGGGGACACAGTATCAACCTTCGAAAGGACGCTTTGAGAAAGTGAAAATTGTGTAAAGTCACGAGGGAATACAATGATAATCATCGGAATACAGCTTCGGAGAATATTTTTACGAAGCATGGACGAGCTTCATCAGAGCAATATCGAAATTGTATAGCTTCGGAGAATGTTTTCATGGAGCATGAACGTGTTTCATCAGAATAATCTTAACGGAGAATGTCTTCTTCACGAAGCATGAAAAGAAGGGAAGGTGTTTTTTCGCCGAAGGCTCAAAAATGGTATGTATGTAGAGTTTCATGCATCGTAAAGAATTGAATAATGAAAAGAGACTTGTATATTACATTCAAATGTACAAAATGTTACATAGATCACACTTTAAATGTTTTTTCTAAATAGCACCTAGTCTTCTCTTAATACTGCTTCGGCGGCTTCATTTAGAAGTTGATCAACAACTTTATCCATGATAGCTTCGGCCATTTGTTTAATTTCCTCATCCCCTTTTGTGTGGAGGTCGGCAGTCGATCCAGCAGCTTCTGAGGGAAGAAAACATTTCTTCATTACTATTGCAAATCGCGAGCAAAGTTTGAAATAAAAATTACAACACAATAAGAACGACTAATTAATACCTAATTGCCTTTCGGGCTCTGTACTTCTTTCGGCAGCTTCTGCCACTTTCCTAGCATCATGGATGCCTTTTTCGCTCCTTTGGATGATTTCTTGCGCCATTCCTCGGCCGCCGTCGTTCCAGATATCAGTAAAAAATTTGCCACCAACCACGCTTGCTTCGGCCGAGGGGTCCTTGATGTCTTCGGAAGATAAGGCAGCTTCGGACTGAGCCAAAAATTTTACATGCCCGCAACCTTTCTTCTCTAAGACAGAAACAATTCCCCTGGCGCCCGAAAAAGCGCAGATGTCGCCACGACTGCTCAGGATCTCCTCGAAGGCCTCTGCTTCGTGACTAATCCATTCCAGTGGACCTTCGGGATTGCCTCGAGAGAAATTCTCTTCGCTGGAAAAGGCGCCCACGCTGGCGAAGCTGGTTTTAATTTTATTCACGCATTCCATGGATTTTTCGTAGCATTTTTTCTTAGAAGACCGAAGCTCTTCCACGGTTGCCTCCAAATGATCAGCCCATTGGTCGCTGCATTCCCGTCTTGTTTCTTCAAGAATGCGCTCTTCTTTCGCTCGGGCCAGTTGTTTCTGAAGATCTTTAATCTCGCGTTTGTGAGCTTCGGTCTGAATCTTCGCAGCAGCTTCGTCCTTTTTAACCTTGTCCACTAATGTAAGCAGAATTTTGTCTTTTTCTAGAGCTTCGTTTCTCAGTTTAATAACTTCTGAGCGTAGATTGTTGAACGCAATTTCGTAGCTTTCATCTTCAGCGCTCTTTTGTGCTCTTAATGCATTGCTTAAAATTAAACCCTATACAAAAAAGAATCTATATAAGAATAAAAGAAAGAATTACGTAATAAAAATTTTATCAAGCGTCTAATTCCCATACCTTTAAGCTATTGTATGCAAGACTGTCTGCGAGATCTTCCTTCGTCATAGCGCACAATCCAGCTTCGAGCTTCGGGAAACCCATACTTCTAGCCATCTCCCGACAGACGGATAATTCTTTGTTATCAGGGAGGCAGTATAGGAAGTCATCTTCATTTGTCCCATTGAATACTACTGCCCCCTTCGGATACTTTAACTCCCTAGCATAGTGATTCGCTTCATAGGTCTCTTCTTCAGTCAGTTTCTTCCCCGAAGCATGTCGCACGATGTAATCGCCTATGCTGGAGGGAGCTTCGGGGGTGGCCGTGTCAATTTCTTCAACCAAGGCTGGTTCTGATATTTTCTCGGATTGTTCCTTGGTGGGCTCTGAAGGCCCAGCTTCAGCTTCAGCTTGTTGTTTCGAAGCTTCAGTAGATGCTTCAGCGAGTTCAGCAGACTCCTTTGCGGTTGTGCTTGAAGACTTAATTGTCTCCAAGACATCCAGTACGTTCACCATCCGTTTTCTTCTTGGGGTCACCAATGGGCCCTTTTGATTTTTTGTTGTTTCGACATTTGCTGAAGGACTTAAAATTTCTGATGTTTTTGGCCCTTCAGTCTTCGGTTTTTCTGCTTTTTCGGCTGAAGGTGCTTCAGTTTTTTCTTTTATCTTCGGCACTGGAGCTGGTTCTGTAGCTTCAGAGGCCAAAGAAACTTCACCAATAAATTCTGGCACTGTGGCCGGCTCAATAAAGCGAGTTCGATGGGTGAGCACCTTCATCTTTTTCCTTTGAGGCGCTGGCTCACTAGTGGCACTCGGGGTAGCTTCTGTCGCAGGAGAAGCAGTTTTCCTTTTGCGACCCAGTACCGGATAATGATAGTCAGGGTAGACAAACCCGACTGCGTCAAACACCCGGTTGAGCCTTTTCTTTTTTCGGCCTCCGAAGGCTGCTGATAACGCAGTGTTCTCAGCCTTCGAATATGCCCCAAGTAGTTCATCACTTAATGTTTCAATACTTTTCAGCCAGTCATCATCAGGTTCAACAAACTTATCTCCGTATTTGAATGTGTATTTCTGTCTAACTAGACCGCCTTCGTCGGACTCTTTGATGGTCTCTATCGGCATTCCCCACTTTCCTGCAAGTGGCCATACCCTGAAGGCAATGTGCTCTTGGACCAAGTCCCTTGCCCCAATGAAAGAGCAAACCACGCCGAAGGCTCTTTGGCATTCCTCGGCTGCTTCATCCATTTCAACCTTCGGCCTTCGAAGTCCGAAGCGTTGCCAGATGGGGCGCATAATGATATTTTTGACATCTTCTTGCACCGATAAGTCATTCTTTACATAAAACCATTCAGTCATCCAGGCTCCGGGCCACCTCTTTCGAAAGGTTGGCACAGGGCGGCTTGACCCGGAGCGGGCACCGAAGCTGTAACACCCAAAATTGTTGTGATATTGTTCTTTTCCCCAGGGCTTCGTCTCATATAACAACTCATGAATGTTGCAAAAACTTTTAGCATTTGCTTCTAAACCTTGGCTTCTTGCAGCCCAGACAAACATCCCCATTCTTATGACAGCTTCGGGAGTAAGTTGATGAAGGTAGACTTGGAATGTTTTCAGTACCTCAACAACAAAGTTGCTTAGCGGGAATCGAAGCCCAGCCTTGAGAAAGCTTCGGAAAATTACGACTTCATCTTCTTCGGGGGTGGGAGAAGTCTTTTCTCCAGCATCAGCCCTCACAATAGATATATCCCGAAAATACCGCCCCTTCATGTTATCAATATGACTCTGCTTGATAGTGGTTTTCCCGAAAACCGTGTGACTTGGCCGCCATGGCCGATCTTCGGCCTCTTCCCCACCACTTTCTACATCATAGCTGTCGCTGTCACCAGTATCTTCGGACAAACCTTCAAGAATCTCCTTCGTGATTTTCTCCGTATTGGTCTCCGCCATCGCTATGAGGAACCCCAAATTCTTCTCTTCCTCGAGACTCAGCTTCGTCTCAGCAGGGATCTTCTTACCTTCAGACATCTTCAGAAACGCTAAAAACTGTTTTCAGGGCCGAAGCTTCGAAATCAAAAAGGTCACCAATCTTAATGCACAAGAGCTAAAAATTTAGTGGACCGAAGCAGATGGCAAGTGTGCGTACCAAATGAGTTGGCGGTGTGATCTTATTTATACGCCCAGGGCGTTGAAAATTGAAAGACCCTGCTTGTCAGTGAATGTTGCTATTCTAGCAAAGGGAAGGTGTTTTTTCGGACCTTCGGCTCAAGGCCTTCGTCCATATCGCAACCTGAATTTATTATTAACAAATTAATATTGCGAGGGGCTACTGTTGGGGGCCTTCGTCCTCCGAAGGTCCTCAAAAACATGATTTGACAATGTTTTCCAAGTGGATTATGTGAACAGGTATCTTCGGACTCAGAATTATGAACATAAAGCACGGTCAGGACGAAGCCTGAACCAGACGAAGGACGAGCTGATTACCAAGTTCTACGAAGGACGGTGCACAGCCGAAGCTGTGTGCAGGGAAGCTTCGTCGCGATAGCGGAAAGGGGAACCGACTTAAAGATGAAAAGACTACGTGGGCCTCGACAGATTTCCATAGGTCATTAACAAATGTAATGGACATGGATGTAATTTTACGTGGGCTGCGTCCCGCGTCTATAAATAGGTGAACAGTACTCCCGTACTGTTCACGCTGACTTGGCATCTGCTTTTGCGTCACGCTTGTACTTCTTACCTTCTCTCAGGACCGAAGGTACATTTGTAATTTGAAATCATTTCTATTTTTCCATGTCAATAAAATAGAAATGATTCTATGATGGTGTTTATATTATATTTCATGCCCTATATGAATCCTTCGTCATTACTAATTATGTTTACGAAGGTATGTCTCTTGCAACCTTCGTCCGAAATACATTATCTCCCGAAGGGACATGATGTTCCGAAGGACGAAGGACTTTAACACTTAACATTTTTTATGTTGCCTTGTTCTTAACTATTAGCCCTTGAGAACAAGGCCCAACAGAAGTGGCTTTCCAAGTGCCCGTAACATTGGCTGAATGGGACTTTCCTACTAATATGATTGTTCTGAAAGGCCAAGACATAGATGTAATTCTGGGCATGAATTGGTTGGCCCAACATAAAGCTATTCTCAACACTAATTCGAGAACTGTCAAGTTGAGTTATGGCCAAGAAGAGGTTCTCTTGACCATCCCCATAGCCATTCCAGCTAAACCATTTGGCAGAGTATATGAAGCTATCATACCGGAGATTCAAGATATTCCGGTAGTATGTGAGTTTCTAGATATTTTTCCAGAAGATTTGCCCGAATTGCCTCCAGAAAGAGATGTTGAATTTGTGATTGAGTTAAAGCCTGGTACGACTCCTATTTCTAGAAGGTCGTACCGAATGCCTCCAAATGAACTGGCAGAGCTCAAGACCCAATTACAAGATCTACTGGAGAAGGGATTCATCCAGCCAAGCTCATCACCATGGGGCTGTCCAGCCATCTTTGTTAAGAAGAAGGATCAAACACTACGAATGTGCGTGGATTATAGACCCCTTAATGAGGTTACCATCAAGATTAAGTACCCTCTTCCCCGGATTGATATTTTATTTGATCAACTAACTGGAGCGAGGGTCTTCTCCAAGATTGACCTCAGATCGGGCTATCATCAGATCCGTATCCGGCCCGAAGATATACCGAAGACCGCATTCGCTACGCGGTATGGTTTATTTGAATATCTAGTTATGTCTTTCAGACTAACAAATGCTCCTGCCCACTTTACCTATCTTATGAACTCGGTGTTTATGCCCGAACTGGATAAGTTTGTGGTGGTATTCATTGACGATATCTTAATATATTCCAAGAATGAAGAGGAGCATGCCCGGCACTTACGGATCGTGTTGACGCGCTTGAGAGAACACCAATCATATGCTAAGTTCAGTAAGTGCGCGTTCTGGCTAGAAGAAATCCAATTTCTGGGACATGTATTATCTGCCAAGGGGATTGCGGTGGATCCCAGCAAAGTCAAGGATATTTTGGAGTGGAAACCCCCAACCACTGTACATCAAGTCCGAAGTTTCCTTGGGCTAGTTGGCTATTACCGCCGATTCATACCAGATTTTTCTAAGCTTGTGAAACCAATCACAAGTTTATTGAAGAATGATACTAAATTTATTTGGTCTTCAAAGTGTAATGAAGCCTTTGAACAATTGAAGGTATTATTAACCACTGCTCTAGTATTGGCTCAACCGGATATCGAAAAGCCCTTTGATGTGTATTGTGACGCATCAGGCAGTGGTCTTGGCTGTGTTCTGATGCAAGAAGGCCGAGTGATAGCTTATGCTTCAAGGCAGTTGCGCCGACATGAGGAACACTATCCCACTCATGATCTGGAGTTAGCTGCAGCGGTTCATGCCCTAAAACTCTGGCGTCATTATCTGCTGGGGAACATCTGTCACATTTATACAGATCATAAGAGTTTGAAGTACATATTCACCCAGTCAGAATTGACATGAGACAAAGGCGATGGCTCGAGCTTATTAAGGACTATGAATTGGAAATTCATTATCACCCAGGTAAGGCCAATGTGGTGGCAGATGCACTCAGCCGTAAGGCTTCCTATCACTGTCTTACGATGAAGACTTCTAATACTACGTTATGCCAGGAGATGGAGAAGTTAAACCTGGGAATGATCTAACATGGAACCTTAAATCAACTAAAGCTTGAGTCAGTCCTTTTACAACGGATAATGGATGCTCAAAAGGATAATGAGGGTATGAAGCACATCCGTTGAAATTAGAGGCCGGAAGAGCCAAATGTTTCAGAAAAGACGATCAAGGCATTGTATGGTTTAACAACCGCATAGTTGAGCTAAAGAATGAAGAGATCCACCAACAAATATTAGATGAAGCACATCTTTGTCGCTATTCTATTCATCCCGGAAGCACTAAGATGTATCATGATCTAAAACAACATTATTGGTGGACGAAGATGAAGATTGAAATCGCACGCTATGTGGCAAAATGTGACACTTGTAGGCGTGTCAAAGCCATACATATGAAGAATGTTGGTCCATTACAATCTCTACCAATACCAACATGGAAATGGGAAGATATTAGCATGGATTTTGTTGTGGGATTACCCAGAACAGCAAAAGGCTTTGACTCCATTTGGGTTATCATTGACCGACTCAGAAAGATGGCCCAGTTCCTTCCAGTCAAAGTAAAATATCTAGTAATTGCATATGCAGAACTGTACATTGCTCATATTCTCAGTTTGCACGGTGTTCCGAAGACCATAGTGTCGGATCGTGGACCTCAATTCGTATCCAAATTTTGGGAAGAACTTCACAAATCCTTAGGTACCAAGTTGCTCCATAGTTCGGCCTATCATCCTCAAACTAGTGGTCAAACTGAGAGGGTCAATCAAATACTTGAAGATATGTTGCGAGCATTTTTCTGGAATTCCCACAGAAATGGGATGATTGTTTACCATTAGCGGAGTTCTCATACAATAATAGCTATCAAGAAAGCATTAAGATGGCACCCTTCGAAGCTTTGTATGGCCGACGGTGTCGTACTCCGTTAAGCTGGCCTGAACCAGGTGAAAGAAGTTTCTTTAGGCCAGATATGGTAAAGGAGACAGAAGAAAAAGTTCGGCGAATAATTCATAATTTGACGAAAGCTCAAGCTCGACAAAAGAGTTACGCAGACAAACGACGGATACCCTTGTACTTTTTGGTTGGAGATCATGTCTACCTAAAAGTTTCACCAATGAAGGGGGTAACACGTTTCGAGGTAAAAGGGAAGCTTGCACCCCGGTACATTGGTCCTTTCCCTGTACTTGAGCAGTGTGGACCAGTGGCGTACCGACTTCAACTACCCAAAACCTTGTCTGCTGTACATAATGTGTTCCACGTGTCTCAACTAAAAAAATGTCTTTGGGTCCCCGATCGAACCATTGAAGTGATGGATGTTGTCCTAGAACCAGACTTGACATATTCGGAGCATCCTATTCGAGTCTTGGATCAAAAGGACAGGATTACCCAGAGAAGAACTCTCAAGTTTTACAAGATACAGTGGAACCAGCATTCAGAAGATGAGGCTACATGGGAGACTCGAGACTTTTTAGAAAAGAATTTCCCAAACTTTTTAGCCTCATGTAATTTGTAAAGTATATACAATTGTTGTAATAAAGGAGTGAGCCCCAAACAACCCCTGCCTTGTACCAAGAATAACGAAATAAAAGAGTGAAGCATTTCCTTTTCCATTACTTGCCCTAGGACTTTTTAATCTCGGGACGAGATTCTTTTATGGGGGGAAGGATGTAACACCCCTGGTGTTACTATTACTAAAACTTGAGCATAACATCATAAGCATGGGCATATCATGTGTTTGTCACACTTAGAGTGCATTCACTAGGTAAAAATTTCAAACAAGTTGTATTGATGTGACATTTTGTGGATAAAACCCTAGAGTAGGGTACTTAACCCTAGGTTGGGTGTAATAGAGCAAACAAGACTTAAACAAGGAGAAACTTCAAAACTTATTAGAGATGATCATAAAAGGGTCACCTTGAATAGACTTATGGGATATCCAAACCCTAGAAGTATCAAAAACTCCAAAAAGAACCCTAGAAAGCCCTAAACCTAAACCCTAGGGGGCTAAGTGCAAAATTAGTGCACTTTTGGACTAAAGTGTAAAAACTATGAAGTTAATATGTCTTAAGTCATATGGTTCACAAATATGTGAATTTGCAAGTAAAACCTTGACATTTGGACTTATTTGCAAAAGAGCCACACTTGAACTCTGTTGACCAAGTCTGAATTTCAGTGTAATGGGTTCAACTTTGGGGCCTTGTAATTTCCAAATCATAAAGTTTTTGCCCTAGGTCACCACATCAATTTTGTAGATCTATGAAAGGGGAATAACTTTACTATAGAAATCATGCCTTGGTACCATGAAGAATTTTGAGAAAATTGGGCCCAAAGATGGGCTGTCAGTCGGTTTTTAGACTGAAACATGGCCACCAGTGGTATTAGCCGAACTTGGGGCTCGAATTTAAGCATGATCCAGTAAGAATTTGGTTAGGGATGCTATAACAAAGATAAAGATGGTTGATAGGGCTACAACTTTTGTACAGAGGGATGATCATGTTACTGGAGCAAATCTCTGAAAGGGAAATGTGCCCTTGGGCCATTTGTATAAGATTTTGGTGATTAAGTGCTCCACACAAATGACTTGAGTAATATTTGTGCCAAAGACTCAAGAAGTGCAAATCAAGATTAAAGGTATGTTTCTAGACTTAGTACATTGTTTTGAAGACTAATGTATTGTGTCTAAGTGCTAGAAACAGGAGAAATCACCTTGGAGATAAGTTGGCTATGTTCAGCCAAAAGGCTGCTCTGTCTGGGTGCACCGGACAGTGTCCGGTGTGCCAGGTCCAGTCCCGATGAACAGCCTGCTCTCGGATCTCGACGGCGGCGTTCGGCTATAAATCACAGGACTGTCCAGTGAGTCGTCTGCGGCGAAGTCGCCGCTCTCGGGAAACCAGTCAACAGCATACGGCTAAAATTCACCGGACTGTCCGGTGGTGCACCAGACTGTCCGGTGAGCCAACGGTCGGGCGCACCAACGGTCGGCCACGCAATCCGCGCGTGACGCGTGGCCGAGCCAACGGTCGGATGGGGGCACCGGACTATCCGGTGTGCACCGGACAGTGTCCGGTGCGCCAACGGCTCCAAATCTTCAACGGTCGGCTACGCCAAATTAGGAAAGCAATCTGCACCGGACTGTGAACAGTGCCTGTCCGGTGCGCCACTCGACAGAAGGCAAGAATTGCCTTCCTGGATTGCTTCCAACGGCTCCTAACTGCCTTGGGGCTATAAAAGGGTTCCCTAGGCGCATGGAGGAGCACACCAAGCATTCTTTGATCAACTCTAAGCACCAAGACTCCATTTCCGCGCATTTGATTCTTTGTGATAGCAACTAGAGCTCCATTTGAGTAGAGAACTCTTTGAGTTGTGTTGCAAGCTCAAGTTGTGACTTGTGTGCGTGTTTGTGCTCTGATTTTGTGTCTTGTGTGCGTTGCTCTCCCTCCCTTACTTCCGTGTTTCTTTGTGATCATCATTTGTAAGGGCGAGAGGCTCCAAGTTGTGGAGATTCCTCGCGAATGGGAGATAGTAAACGAAAGCAAAAACACCGTGGTATTCAAGTTGATCATTAGATCACTTGAGAGGGGTTGAGTGCAACCCTCGTCCGTTGGGACGCCACAACGTGGAGTAGGCAAGTGTTGGACTTGGCCGAACCACGGGATAAACCACTGTGCCTCTCTATGTTGATTTCTTTGTGGTTATCGTGTTTAGCAAGAACTCCTCTCTAGCCACTTGGCTTTATTGCTCTAACACTTAATCAAGTTTGTGGCTTTAAGTTTCAAGTTTTTACAGGATCACCTATTCACCCCCCCTCTAGGTGCTCTCAATTGGTATCGGAGTCGTTCTCTTCACGCAAGGGACTAATCACCCGAAGAGATGGATCCTAAGGGAAAGGGGATGGTGGTCAACGATAAGGAGAAGGAGTCCACCTTCAACGAGCCAAGAGACGATAAGCCCACCGACTCTGGCTCGAGTCACAAAAATAAAGACTGGAAGAAGAAGAGGCGCATCAAGAAGATAGTCTACTACGACAGTGACGAGTCTTCTTCTTCCCAAAGAGACGATGACGACTACGAGAAAAAGAAAACGGTCAACTCAAACTTTTCTTTTGATTATTCTCGTATTCCGCATAATTCAAATGCACATTTGCTTTCCATTCCTCTTGGTAAACCTCCACACTTTGATGGAGAGGACTACGGATTTTGGAGACACAAAATGCGTAGCCACTTGTTCTCTCTTCATCCAAGTATATGGGAGATAGTAGAGAATGGAATGCAATTCGATAGTACGAATAATCCCATGTTTATCAATGAACAAATTCACAAAAATGCACAAGCTACCACTGTTTTTTAGCATCCTTTTGCAGGGAAGAATACCATAAGGTGAGCGGCTTGGATAACGCCAAGCAGATTTGGGACACCCTCAAGATCTCGCATGAGGGGAATGATGTCACCATGCTCACCAAGATGGAGTTGGTGGAGGGCGAACTAGGAAGGTTCACAATGATCAGGGGGAGGAGCCAACCCAAACATACAACAGGCTCAAGACCCTGGTCAACAAAATAAGGAGCTATGGAAGCACGAGATGGATGGACCATGATGTCGTCCGGCTTATGCTAAGGTCCTTCACTGTCCTTGATCCTCATCTTGCAAACTCTATTCGTGAAAATCCTAGGTATACCAAGATGACGCCCGAGGAAATACTTGGGAAGTTTGTGAGCGGGCGAATGATGATCAAGGAGGCAAGATATGTTGATGAGGCGCTAAATGGCCCAATGCCGATCCATGAGCCTCAAATCGTTGCTCTCAAAGCAACAAGTAGCAGGGAGGTGCTACCTAGCAAGGTGGCGCAAGTTGAGGCGGCCGGGCTTAACGAGGAAGAAATGGCCCTCATCATCAAGCGCTTTAAGACGACGCTTAAAGGAAGAAAGGAGCACCCAAACAAGAGCAAGACGAAGGGAAAGCGCTCCTGCTTCAAGTGTGGTAAGTATGGTAATTTTATAGCAAATTGTCCCGACAATACTAATGACTAGAAGCAAGAGAAAGGCGGAAAGAAGGAAAAGAAGAAGGCCTACAAGAAGGCGAAGGGCGAGGCACATCTCGGCAAAGAGTGGGACTCGGATTGTTCATCGTCCGACTCCGACGACGAGGGACTCACCGCCTCGGCCTTCAACAAATCGTCGCTCTTCCCCAACGAGCGCCACACTTGCCTAATGGCAAAGGAAAAGAAGGTAATCACTAGAGAAACTCCTAAGTACTCTACTTCTAGTGATGAGGACTCTAGTGATGATGAAATTGATTACACTAGCTTGTTCAAAGGATTAGATAGAGCTAAGATAGAAAAGATTAATGAGCTGATTGATGCATTGAATAAAAAAGATAGACTACTAGAGAGGCAAGAGGACATCTTGTATGAGGAACATGATAAATTTGTTAATGTTCAAAAGTCTCTTGCCTTAGAGATTAAAAGGAATGAATTACTATCTTCTGAATTGTCTATTTGCAATGAATCTATTTCTAGCTTGAAGATTTTGAATGATGATTTAAATGCTAAGCTTGAAGTTGCAAATAAATCTAGTTCTTGTATTGAGCATGTAGTAATTTGCAATAGGTGTAAGGATTTTAGTGTTGATGCTTGCAATGAACATTTAATTTCCATTTCTAAATTAAATGATGAAGTAGCTAGTCTTAATGTCCAACTTAAGACTAGCAAAAATGATTTTGATAAACTAAAATTTGCAAGGGATGCCTATACTAGTGGTAGACACCCCTCTATTAAGGATGGGCTTGGCTTTCGAAGGGAAGCTAAGAACTTAACAAGTCATAAGGCTCCCATCTCCGCTAAGGAGAAAGGGAAGGCCCCTATTGTCACACCCGGCTTTAAGGAACAAAGCCAGGTGCATCTCATACATGCGCCAAGAAGACAACACATATAATAACAGAGTGTATAGAGATAAATGTCATAAAACATCAGAGTATTTATTACATAGCGGAAGACTTATTACAAAATAAAACAATAAAGATAATACGAACTAAGGATCGTCGGCGCCAATGTCAACTGAGGAACGCCACCTAGATCAGATCATACTCCTCGCCTTGTGGCTCCTCCTGAACCACCTGTTCTTCTCCTGTGGGGGGGTGTGAGACAGCAAGGGTGACCTCACACATGATCATAGCTCAACAAGTTGTGGGGAACCAGTGGACATAAACTCACAAAGGTGTGAGTTCATGTGATGTGTAAGGCTAGTCAATGATAGGGGTTAAAGCTGAGCATTGCTTTTAAGTAGTTGGTCAAACTTTTATTAGCAGTTACTAAATGTAAGTAAATATCAAACCTTAAGTAAAGTAATAGAACAAATTAATAATAAACCCATGCAATGCAAATGACAAAATTGAATTTAAGTTCCATAATTTAAACATCAGAGAGTCCTGAGCTGCTCATGACCGTGAGCTCGGCTGGTATACTAGTTTTACACTCTGCAGAGGTTGTACCCTTTACCCACAAGTCATATTACCCATCTGCCAAGGGATCGCGACTTCCCATACACCTCTACCGAGGAGGCGAGGCAGGGTAACACTACGAGGCTTTTACAAAGTTCCACTAGCTTCAGAAAACCCGCTACAGTTTATAGGAAGTTCCAATGCAGGGTTCTTGTCTGACCGCCATCGCAGCAAAATCAACCAAGGACCTCCCTACACTGACCACTCCCCTACTGCCCTTGCCCCTTTCGGGTAAGGTAGTCTTCCACTAGCTTTCCTAATTAGTCAGCCAAGGGCGTCCCATTAAACCCTTGTGGTGGCACATGTTACTCAAGTTAAGCTCTATGTTCCAATTAACATTAATGATCTCAACATGAACATAAATAGAATAACAAAAAGAATTGGAACATAGAGGTAATAAATGATTATCCCAAAACCATATAAAGCAATAGCAAACTACCCAAGTGATTCAGGGGTAAACAAGGTAATGAGATAAACAATCTAGGGTGACCTATTGGGTCCCATCAAAATTAACCTATGCATGAGTAAATGATATTAAAGAACATTATTGGGTAAAAAGTGGTCAAGGGCACAACTTGCCTTCAATGAGCTCCTGCTCAGCTACTTCAACCTGCTGCTCACCAGGATCCTCAACAACGGGCTCTTCTACTCGCCACAATACAAACAAGCACAGTGCATATAGAGAAATTAACATTACACCAAACATATAAAAAATATACACAGTAATAATCTATACATTAAAATAAAATTTTAGGAACAGGAATCATAATTTTTCAAGTTATAGATTTTAAGTTATGGATTTTCAAAGGTTTTATGTGTTTAAAATTGGATTAAGTGAGAAATAAATTTCTTACTGTTTTCATGACAAAACAGAGGCTCTAGGTGATAGAGAATAAAACTACAAAATTTTAGCAACTGGAATGAAGTAATTTGGACTTCATAAACATTTTCTATGAATTATCAAAGTTCTAGCAATTATTTTCCTATTAAAAATCCATTTATAAATTATTTTCTCTGGTTTTACACTACTCTGGACTGGGCCTCAAATTCATAAAAGGCAAGGGGCTATTCCACAACTGATCCCGAGACTCAGAGCGCTGTGCTCTGGACGGCGGGTTATTTTTGTGATTCAGTGGGGGTTCTTCTGTAAAACACATCGGACGAAGGGGTATGGGGACACTACGGCCATCCGATTAGAGCCCGACGGCGTGGATTAGATAGGCCCATATAATGAACCGGTACGGAACAGGGACCGCCCAATCCAAGATCGACGGCCCAGACTTAATGAATCGCGAACTGCTCTACACCATTGGATCTCGCATCTACGGACGCAGTTTGATTGGACGAAGGGGTAAGTTCTATCTAATCGGGATCGTCCGTCACAATCGGATGGCCAGGAGCTGAGCACCGACGCGACCCCCCCTGATTCCTCTTCTCTGGTCACCCGAACTCGACGGCGAGGAACCCACACGGCGGCGCCATCGCTGGCCACAATGATTACCCATCCTAACGCCCTATCTTCCAATCTGTCGGTTGCGTCGCGCAACTCTAAGCAAAATGAAATGAAGAAGCCCACACTCACCGAGAATGGCGCGCCCAGGAGGACAGTCCGCGGTGAACAGCGGCGCGGCGCGGTTGTCTTACTTCGGCGAGCAATTCACTTCTCGCCGTGGATTGGCGCACACGATTTCCTCCTGGTGCACGATCTACACACCCACCCGATTCTCTGGAAGGGTATCACAAGCGCTAGACGAGGCCGATGATGCTAATCCACCGCGGCGGCACTCGGCGGTGGTTTTCTGGTCGCGGCGAGGGCTGACGAGATGGCCGAGATAGCGCAACAAGACGTGGACCTGATCTTTATAGCGTTGCGCAGCCAGGGCATCCGATGGTTGACCCCAACGGCCACACGAGCCCCGCTCCCGACGCCGCCGAACTCGGCGAGGTTGTTGGTGAGAGGGAGGTGGCGCCTGACAGCCCAGGGCTCACACGCAGCGAGAACCCGAGCTGCGATGCGCGTGCGCGTAGAACCCTGATGTGCGGGACCCGCGCGGCAGAGGTTGCGCGCGAGGAGGCTGCCGGTGGACCCCACGCGTCAGCGGAGCCAGAAGAGCTCGCCAAGCTCCCGCCTAGGCTGCGCGGAGGGTAATGCTAAAATGGGCCAAAAAGGGGTAGCCACGGCCTAGGTAGGCTTTTATCCTTTTTTTTCTTTTTATTTTCTGTTTCATTTCATTTTTAAATCTCCATTTTGAATTCAAACTTGTTTGTGAGCTTCATAACTGAGTTAAATACCTAAATTAAAATAATAGTAGGAACAAAATGTATTCTTTCATATATTTATTTTCCTCTATTTTGTATAATCTCTTCCTTCTCTCTTTTCTGAATTCTAGGATTATTTTAGGTTTTTAAATCCCCATCTGGATATTTAACATATTTCTTTTTACATTATTATAATATTGTCACAAAAATGCACACATAAATCAAATATTCAGCATGATGCAATGATTTAGTTGCATATCTTTTTATTAATTGTTTTTGGGCATGGTGTTCACATATGATGATGCATAAAGATCAAACTCACATAAAGAGAAATTGTTTCTCTATTGGTATTATTTCTAGCAATTTACAAAGTGGGTGTTACAAATCCTACCCCCCTTAAAATAATCTCGTCCTCGAGATTTAAGAAGATCTAGGGAAAAGGTGGGGAAAATCTATGCGAAGCTCTTCTTCTCTTTCCCAAGTTGCTTCATCTTCACCGTGGTGACTCCATTGCACTTTGCACATCTTTATCACCTTATTTCTTGTAACTCAAGTCAATGTGTCAAGAATCTTGATCGGATACTCCGTGTAAGTCAAATCACCTTGAACACTGAGCTCTTCCATGGGTAACTGTTCCTCAGGGACACGGAGACACTTCTTCATTTGGGATACGTGGAACACATTATGCACATCCGATAGACTATCCGGTAACTCGAGTTGGTATGCCATCTCCCCAACTCGCCTAAAGATCAAGAATGGTCCAATGTAGCGAGGGGACAATTTGCCCTTAACTTTGAATCTCCTCATTCCATGAAGTGGTGACACCTTGAGATACACATAATCTCCTTCTTCAAATTCCAGTGGTCTCCTTCTATTATCAGCATAGCTCTTTTGCCTGGTTTGAGCCACTCTCAAATTCTCTCGAATTATACGAACTTGTTCTTCTGCTTCTTGAATCAATTCAGGCCCAAAGAATTGTCTTTCTCCAGTCTGATCCCAATACAAAGGAGTCCTGCACTTCCTCCCATATAAAGCTTCAAAAGGTGACATCTTCAGACTGGCCTGATAGCTATTATTGTATGAGAATTCAGCATAAGGTAGACTTTTATCCCAACTTCCTCCATGCTGAAGGGCACATGCTCTCAACATATCTTCCAATACTTGATTGGTCCTTTCAGTCTGCCCATCAGTCTGAGGGTGATAAGCTGTACTAAAATTCAACTTCGTACTCATATTCTCATGAAAGCTTCTCCAAAATCTTGAGGTAAACTGCGAACCTCGATCAGACACGATCTTCTTTGGCACTCCATGCAAACACACAATCCGAGCCATATATAACTCTGCTAGCTGAGAACCTTTATAAGTAGTCTTGACAGGAATAAAGTGAGCCACTTTAGTCAATCTATCCACAATCACCCATATTGCATCATATCCTTTCTGGGTGCGAGGCAATCCAGTAATGAAATCCATACCAATCTCTTCCCATTTCCACTCGGGTATCTTCAGTGGATGCAATAGTCCAGCTGGCCTCTGGTGTTCAGCCTTAACTCTTTGACACACATCGCACATAGCCACATGTGCAGCCACATCTCTCTTCAATCCATACCACCAATACTTCTGCTTCAAATCCTGATACATCTTAGTACTATCAGGATGAATAGAATAATCCGAGTCATGGGCCTCCTTCAATATAGTCTCACGAAGGCTTTCAATATCAGGGACACACATCCTGTCCTTGAACCATACGGTGCCCTGCTCATCTTCCGTGAATTCTGAACCTCGACCTTCAGTAATTAGATCCTTAATCTCTTGTATTTTAGCATCACCAATTTGTCCTTTGCGGATTTCTTGCTCCAAGGTAGGTTCCACATCAATAGTAACTCCTTCTGTATGAGCAACTATCCCCAGGTTAAGTCTCCTGAAGTCCTCAACAATCTCATTAGGTAGCTGGGCAACAATAGCTGAATGAACATGCTCCTTGCGACTCAAGGCATCTGCAACCAAATTTGCCTTGCCCGGGTGATAGTGAATCTCCAAATCATAATCCTTAATAAGCTCCAACCAACGGCGTTGCCTAAGGTTGAGATCCTTCTGAGTGAATATATACTTCAAACTCTTATGATCCGTGTATACTTGACACTTGGTCCCCATGATATAATGTCTCCAAATCTTAAGCGCATGCACAACGGCTGCCAATTCCAAGTCATGAGTGGGGTAGTTCAATTCATGTTTGCGTATCTGACGAGAAGCATAGGCAATCACATGTCCTTCCTGCATGAGCACACATCCTAAGCCTTGGCCACATGCATCACAATAGATATCAAATCCTTTCTGTAGGTCTGGCATAACCAATACTGGTGGTGACATCAATTTCTTCTTCAATTGATCAAAGTTGTCTTGGCACTTCTCGTCCCACTTAAATTCTCTTCCTTTCTCCAAAAGCGAAGTCATAGGTTTAGCGATCTTAGAAAATCCTTCAATAAATCTCCGATAATATCCTGCTAATCCCAAGAAACTCCGAATCTCAGTAACTGTAGTGGGTACTCTCCACTCCATTATCTCTTTAACCTTAGCAGGATCCACTGATATTCCAACATTAGAAATAATATGACCAAGAAATGGCACCTCGCCAATCCAAAACTCGCACTTGCTGAACTTGGCATATAGCTGGTTATCTCGTAGCTTCTGTAGCACCAATCTCAGATGTTCCTCGTGATCACTATCACTCTGGGAATAAATAAGGATATCGTCGATGAATACCACGACGAATCGGTCCAAATACTCCATAAACACCTTGTTCATCAAGTTCATAAAATAAGCTGGTGCATTAGTCAATCCAAACGACATAACTGTGAACTCATATAATCCATATCCAGTCGAGAATGTTGTCTTGGGAATATCTGATGGCCTAATCCTCATCTGATGGTATCTCGATCGGAGATCAATCTTCAAGAATACTCTAGCACCTCTCATCTGATCAAATAAATCCTCAATACGGGGCAACGGATACTTGTTCTTCACCGTAACATCATTAAGAGATCTATAATCCACACACATCCGCTGTGATCCATCCTTCTTCTGCACAAATAACACCGGTGCTCCCCAAGGTGAGGAACTCGGACGAATATACCCCGCCTCCTGTAACTCAGTTAACTGCTTCTTAAGTTCCTTCAACTCCTCTACGGACATCCTATATGGCCGTTTAGAATAGGAGCGGTTCCAGGTAAGAGATCAATAACAAACTCAACTTCTCTATCAGGTGGCATCCCTGGTAACTCCTTTGGAAAGACATCCGGAAAATCTCTAACCACCCGGATGTTGTCACCAACAAACTCCTCAGGCATAAAGAACATTGCATGCATGGATGAGGAGGTTACTGCAATATTAACTTGAAATCTTTCTCCTTTAGTGGTAGTGAGCTCTACGGTACCTCTACCACATGCTATAACGGCCTTTGCCTTTCTTAGCCATGACATACCAAGGATCAGATCTATACTGCTTGACTCTAATATTATAGCAGTAGCTCCAAATTCTCTACCCATAATGGTCAATGTCAATCTACGTGTCATTTGATTCGCCTCAACAGGCCCTTTAGGTGTAATTACTATCATGGGTTTTCTCATATTTAGCAGTGGTATTTCATTTGTGTTGGCATATCTAGCAGACATGAATGAATGTGTAGCACCAGAATCAAATAATATGGTTGCAGGAATTGCATTAACATAAAACATACCAAGTATGATGTCCCCACCATCCGGAGTAGCATCAACGCTGACTTGATTAACCTTGGCAATAGAATATCCCTTGCCAGATCCTGGAGTTTGCTGCCTGTTCTGAACTGGAGTAGTAGCAATCCTCTGTGGGCAGACATTTGCATAATGACCAGTCTTCCCACACTTGAAACAAGTAGTGCCTGGACTCTATCCTGAAAACTTCGTCGGGGTGCCAGTGGGGGTAGCCTGTCGAGTAGGTGTCCGTGGAGACCCCTGTGGAGCATACTGAGCTATACGTGGCCCTCCTGGTCGAGTCGGTGTACCCTGTGGTGGAACATAGCGGGGACGAACACTGCTGCTACCCTGTCCTTGTGAGATAGCCTTCCTCTTCAAATCACCCAATTGAACACGCTTGTGTTCAATAGCAAGAGCCTTATCCAGTAGCCTCTGAAATGATGGAAAGGTGTGTGCAACTAGTGCATACTGCAAGGGTCCATTAAGTCCTTCAATAAAGTGCTCCTGCTTCCTCATCCTCAGCAACTTCCTCTGGAGCATATCTCGACAGCTGAATAAATTTGTCTCTGTACTCGCTGACTGACATGTTACCTTGCTTCAATGACAGAAACTCCTTCTTGATCTTTATCATACCAGCTGGAATATGGTAGTTCCTGAATTGTGTACTGAACTCTGCCCAAGTAATAGTATCAGCAGCATCGTGGGCAGCAGTATAAGAATCCCACCAGTCAGCAGCAGGACCCGTCAGACGACCTGAGGCATAAAGAACTTTCTCCCGGTCTGAGCATTGGGCGATGTTGAACATCTTCTCAATTGCTTTTAGCCAATCATCTGCATCAAGTGGATCTGGCGAGCTGGCGAAGGTCGGTGGCTTATGGCTCATAAATTCCCGGTGCTTATCACGTGGTGGAACTGGTGGTGGTGGTGGAGGCAATGGCACTTGTTGCTGTTGCTGCTGTTGTTGAAGTTGTTGTTGCAGCTACTGTTGTTGCGCCCTTCTCTCCTAGCGTATCTCCTCTCGCTCCTGGCGCAACTCCTGTCGTATATCTTCTCTTTCCTGACGCATCTCCTGGCGTTCTTGCTGCATCTGGGCACGCATATCAGCCATAGTGTCCGCCATTTGCTGCATCACCGCCATCTGAGCAACAACCAGTGGGTCAACTCCGCCTGGTGGAGGATTAGGAGGATTCATCTCTGCAGGTTGTGGCTGAGGTTGTCTATATATCCTCCGAGTGTGTCGGTTAGGAGGCAAATCAATTCCACCACCCCTCCTGGTATTGACCATCTGAGTTAGATACATATGGTAAGAGAGAGCAGTAGACAAGGCAGTAATTACAAATCATGTTACTTTGGGGGATTTATTAGCTAAGCAGTTTAATGTTTTACCTACCATAGCTAATTTATTACCTTATGCTGGCACATGCTAAGATGTCCATATAATATTTCAATCAATCAAAGAAGCAAATCAGGCATTGATCATTAGAACAATCAACCAACATTTTTAATGGAGAAAATAGTTTTAATTTTGTCTTAGGCTTCCTATCTCTTAAAAATGTCATAGGGGTAGGGATTCCAAGGTGTGAAATCCATCTTATCTAAGAGTAGAAAAGGTAAGAATGATCAGAGTAGAATAGTAGAAGGTGAGACAGGATCAAGATGAGTGTAGAAAGAATCAGAGTAAGGTAAGTATAGAATGAACCAGAATAAGATAAGTAGGTAAGGGTTTTGTCCATTTCTATCTAGGTTTCGTCCTACAGTCAACATTCCTCTGATACCACTTCTGTCACACCCGGCTTTAAGGAACAAAGCCAGGTGCATCTCATACATGCGCCAAGAAGACAACACATATAATAACAGAGTGTATAGAGATAAATGTCATAAAACATCAGAGTATTTATTACATAGCGGAAGACTTATTACAAAATAAAACAATAAAGATAAGACGAACTAAGGATCGTCGGCGCCAATGTCAACTGAGGAACGCCACCTAGATCAGATCATACTCCTCGCCTTGTGGCTCCTCCTGAACCACCTGTTCTTCTCCTGTGGGGGGGTGTGAGACAGCAAGGGTGAGCTCACACATGATCATAGCTCAACAAGTTGTGGGGAACCAGTGGACATAAACTCACAAAGGTGTGAGTTCATGTGATGTGTAAGGCTAGTCAATGATAGGGGTTAAAGCTGAGCATTGCTTTTAAGTAGTTGGTCAAACTTTTATTAACAGTTACTAAATGTAAGTAAATACCAAACCTTAAGTAAAGTAATAGAACAAATTAATAATAAACCCATGCAATGCAAATGACAAAATTGAATTTAAGTTCCATAATTTAAACATTAGAGAGTCCTGAGCTGCTCATGACCGTGAGCTCGGCTGGTATACCAGTTTTACACTCTACAGAGGTTGTACCCTTTACCCACAAGTCATATTACCCATCTGCCAAGGGATCGTGACTTCCCATACACCTCTACCGAGGAGGCGAGGCAAGGTAACACTACGAGGCTTTTACAAAGTTCCACTAGCTTCAGAAAACCCGCTACAGTTTATAGGAAGTTCCAATGCAGGGTTCTTGTCTGACCGCCATCGCAGCAAAATCAACCAAGGACCTCCCTACACTGACCACTCCCCTACTGCCCTTGCCCCTTTCGGGTAAGGTAGTCTTCCACTAGCTTTCCTAATTAGTCAGCCAAGGGCGTCCCATTAAACCCTTGTGGTGGCACGTGTTACTCAAGTTAAGCTCTATGTTCCAATTAACATTAATGATCTCAACATGAACATAAATAGAATAACAAAAAGAATTGGAATATAGAGGTAATAAATGATTATCCCAAAACCATATAAAGCAATAGCAAACTACCCAAGTGATTCAGGGGTAAACAAGGTAATGAGATAAACAATCTAGGGTGACCTATTGGGTCCCATCAAAATTAACCTATGCATGAGTAAATGATATTAAAGAACATTATTGGGTAAAAAGTGGTCAAGGGCACAACTTGCCTTCAATGAGCTCCTGCTCAGCTACTTCAACCTGCTGCTCACCAGGATCCTCAACAACGGGCTCTTCTACTCGCCACAATACAAACAAGCACAGTGCATATAGAGAAATTAACATTACACCAAACATATAAAAAATATACACAGTAATAATCTATACATTAAAATAAAATTTTAGGAACAGGAATCATAATTTTTCAAGTTATAGATTTTAAGTTATGGATTTTCAAAGGTTTTATGTGTTTAAAATAGGATTAAGTGAGAAATAAATTTCTTACTGTTTTCATGACAAAACAGAGGCTCTAGGTAATAGAGAATAAAACTACAAAATTTTAGCAACTGGAATGAAGTAATTTGGACTTCATAAACATTTTCTATGAATTATCAAAGTTCTAGTAATTATTTTCCTATTAAAAATCCATTTATAAATTATTTTCTCTGGTTTTACACTGCTCTGGACTGGGCCTCAAATTCATAAAAGGCCAGGGGCTATTCCACAACTGATCCCGAGACTCAGAGCGCTGTGCTCTGGACGACGGGTTATTTTTGTGATTCAGCGGGGGTTCTTCTGTAAAACACATCGGACGAAGGGGTATGGGGACACTACGGCCATCCGATTAGAGCCCGACGGCGTGGATTAGATAGGCCCATATAATGAACCGGTACGAAACAGGGACCGCCCAATCCAAGATCGACGGTCCGGACTTAATGAATCGCGAACTGCTCTACACCATTGGATCTCGCATCTACGGACGCAGTTTGATTGGACGAAGGGGTAAGTTCTATCTAATCGGGACCGTCCGTCACAATCGGATGGCCAGGAGCTGAGCACCGACGCGACCCCCCCTGATTCCTCTTCTCCGGTCATCCGAACTCGACGGCGAGGAACCCACACGGCGGCGCCATCGCTGGCCACAATGATTACCCATCCTAACACCCTATCTTCCAATCTGTCGGTTGCATCGCGCAGCTCTAAGCAAAACGAAACGAAGAAGCCCACACTCACCGAGAATGGCATGCCTAGGAGGTCAGTCCGCGGTGAACAGCGGCGCGGCGCGGTTGTCTTACTCCGGCGAGCAATTCACTTCTCGCCGTGGATCGGCGCGCACGATTTCCTCCTGGTGCACGATCTACACACCCACCTGATTCTCTGGAAGGGTTTCGCGAGCACTAGACGAGGCCGATGATGCTAATCCGCCGCGGCGGCACTCGGCGGTGGTTTTCTGGTCGCGGCGAGGGCTGACGAGATGGCCAAGATAGCGCAATAGGGCGTGGACCTGATCTTTATAGCTTTGCGCAGCCAGGGCATCCGATGGTTGACCCCAACAGCCACACGAGCCCCGCTCCCGACGCCACCGAACTCGGCCAGGTTGTTGGCGAGAGGGAGGTGGCGCCTGACAGCCCAGGGCCCACACGCAGCGAGAACCCGAGCTGCGACGCGCGCACGCGTAGAACCCTGATGTGCGGGACCCGCACGGCAGAGGTTGCGCGCGAGGAGGCTGCCGGTGGACCCCACGCGTCAGCGGAGCCAGAAGCGCTCGCCAAGCTCCCGCCTGGGCTGCGCGGAGGGTAATGCTAAAATGGGCCAAAAAGGGGTAGCCACGGCCCAGGTAGGCTTTTATCCTTTTTTCTTTTTATTTTCTGTTTCATTTCATTTTTAAATCTCCATTTTGAATTCAAACTTGTTTGTGAGCTTCATAACTGAGTTAAATACCTAAATTAAAATATTAGTAGGAACAAAATGTATTCTTTCATATATTTATTTTCCGCTATTTTGTATAATCTCTTCCTTCTCTCTTTTATTAATTCTAGGATTATTTTAGGTTTTTAAATCCCCATCTAGATATTTAACATATTTCTTTTTACATTATTATAATATTGTCACAAAAATGCACACACAAATCAAATATTCAGCATGATGCAATGATTTAGTTGCATATCTTTTTATTAATTGTTTTTGGGCATGGTGTTCACATATGATGATGCATAAAGATCAAACTCACATAAAGAGAAATTGTTTCTCTATTGGTATTATTTCTAGCAATTTACAAAGTGGGTGTTACACCTATGGCTAATAGTGTTCATAAAAATCATGCTTTCTTGTATCATGATAGAAAATATTCTAGGAATGTTCATTATAATAGGAGTTATAATGCCTTTGACTCTCATGCCATGATTGCTTCAAGTTCAAACTCTAATGGTAGATCTAGGAGGAATTCTGTGTCTCATGCTCCTAGGAAAGTGTATAATGGATCTACCACTGTCTTTCATGCGTGCAATGCTAAATTTATTCTTTCATGTAAAAATAAAAAGGTGATTGCTAAAAAGGTGGGAGCCAAATGCAAGGGAGACAAGACTTGCATTTGGGTCCCTAAGGCTATTGTAACTAACCTTGTAGGACCCAACAAGAGTTGGGTACCTAAAACCCAAGCCTAATTTGCCTTGCAAATTTATGCATCTGGGGGCTCAAGCTAGATTATCGACAGCGGATGCACAAACCACATGACGGGGGAGAAGAAAATGTTCACCTCCTACGTCAAGAACAAAGATTCCCAAGATTCAATCATATTCGGTGATGGGAATCAAGGCAAGGTTAAAGGACTAGGAAAAATAGCTATTTCATCCGAGCATTCAATATCTAATGTGTTTTTAGTAGAATTGCTCGGATATAACTTGTTGTCCGTTAGTCAATTATGTAATATGGGTTACAATTGCTTATTTACAAACGTAGATGTGTCTGTCTTTAGAAGGAGCGATGGTTCATTAGCTTTTAAGGGTGTACTAGACGGCAAACTCTATTTAGTTGATTTTTCGAAGGAGGAGGCCGATCTAGATGCATGCTTAATCGCTAAGACTAGCATGGGCTGGCTGTGGCATCGCCGTCTAGCACATGTGGGGATGAAGAACCTTCACAAGCTTCTAAAGGGAGAACATGTGTTAGGTCTAATAAATGTAACTTTCGAAAAAGATAGACCTTGTGCAGCTTGTCAAGCAGGTAAACAGGTGGGAAGCGCTCATCACAACAAGAATGTGATGACTACATCAAGACCTCTGGAGCTGCCGCATATGGACCTCTTCGGACCCATCGCCTACCTTAGCATCGGGGGAAGTAAGTATGGTCTTGTTATTGTTGATGATTTTTCCCGCTTCACTTGGGTATTCTTTTTGCAGGATAAATCAGAAACCCAAGGGACCCTCAAGCGCTTTCTAAGGCGAGCTCAAAACGAATTTGAGCTCAAGGTGAAAAAGATTAGAAGCGACAACGGGTCCGAGTTCAAGAACCTTCAAGTGGAGGAGTTTCTTGAGGAGGAAGGAATCAAGCACGAGTTCTCCGCTCCCTACACACCACAGCAAAACTGTGTGGTAGAGAGGAAGAACAGGACGCTCATAGACATGGCGAGGACGATGCTTGGAGAATTCAAGACGCCCGAGCGGTTTTGGTCGAAAGCTGTGAACACAGCTTGCCACGCCATAAACCGGGTCTATCTTCATCGCCTCCTCAAGAAGACGTCATATGAACTTCTAACCGGTAACAAACCCAACATTTCTTATTTTCGAGTTTTTGGGAGTAAATGCTACATTCTGGTGAAGAAAGGTAGAAATTCAAAATTTGCTCCCAAAGCTGTAGAAGGGTTTTTGTTAGGTTATGACTCAAATACAAAGGCGTATAGAGTCTTCAACAAATCATCGGGTTCGGTTGAAGTCTCTAGCGACGTTGTATTTGATGAAACTAATGGCTCTCCGAGAGAGCAAGTTGATCTTGATGATGTAGATGAAGATGATGTTCCAACGGACGCGATTCATACCATGGCGATTGGAGATGTGCGACCATAGGAACACCAAGAGCAAGATCAACCTTCTTCCTCAACAACGGTGCACCCCCCAACTCAAGATGATGAACAGGTACCTCAAGAGGAGGCGTGTGATCAAGGGGGAGCACAGGATGTCCAAGATAAGGAGGAAGAAGTACCACAAGCCCCTCCAACTCAAGTTTGAGCGATGATTCAAAGGAATCATCCCGTCGACCAGATTTTGGGTGACATTAGCAAGGGAGTAACCACTCGCTCTAGATTAGCTAATTTCTGTGAGCATTACTTTGTTGTCTCTTCTATTGAGCCTTTCAGGGTAGAAGAGGCCTTGCTAGATCCGGACTGGGTGTTGGCCATGCAGGAAGAGCTCAACAACTTCAAGCGAAATGAAGTTTGGACACTGGTGCCACGTCCCAAGCAAAACGTTGTGGGAACCAAGTGGGTGTTCCGCAACAAACAGGACGAGCACGGGGTGGTGACAAGGAACAAGGCTTGACTTGTGGCAAAAGGTTATGCCCAAGTCGCAGGTTTGTACTTTGATGAGACTTTTGCTCCTGTGGCTAGGCTAGAGTCGATTCGTATTTTGTTAGCCTATGCCGCTCACCATTCTTTCAGGTTGTTCCAAATGGATGTGAAGAGCGCTTTCCTCAACGGGCCAATCAAGGAGGAGGTGTACGTGGAGCAACCCCTGGCTTTGAGGATGAACGGTACCCCGACCACGTGTGTAAGCTCTCTAAGGCGCTCTACGGACTTAAGCAAGCCCCAAGAGCATGGTATGAATGCCTTAGAGACTTTTTAATTGCTAATGCTTTCAAGGTTGGGAAAGCCAATCCAACTCTTTTCACTAAGACTTGTGACAGTGATCTATTTGTGTGCCAAATTTATGTTGATGACATAATATTTGGTTCTACTAACCAAAAGTCTTGTGAAGAGTTTAGCAGGGTGATGACACAGAAATTCGAGATGTCGATGATGGGCGAGTTGAACTACTTCCTTGGATTTCAAGTGAAGCAACTCAAGGACGGCACCTTCATCTCTCAAACGAAGTACACGCAAGACTTGCTCAAGCGGTTTGGGATGAAGGACGCCAAGCCCGCAAAGACTCCAATGGGAACCGATGGACATGTCGACCTCAACAAAGGAGGTAAGTCCGTCGATCAGAAGGCATACCGGTCTATGATAGGGTCTTTACTTTATTTATGTGCTAGTAGACCGGATATTATGCTTAGCGTATGCATGTGTGCTAGATTTCAATCCGACCCAAGGGAGTGTCACCTTGTGGCCGTTAAGCGAATTCTTAGATATTTAGTTGCTACGCCTTGCTTCGGGATCTGGTATCCAAAGGGTTCTACCTTTGACTTGATTGGATATTTAGACTCCGACTATGCTGGATGTAAGGTCGATAGGAAGAGTACATCAGGGACATGCCAATTCCTAGGAAGGTCCCTGGTGTCGTGGAGTTCTAAGAAACAAACCTCTGTTGCCCTATCCACCGCTGAGGCCGAGTACGTTGCCGCAGGACAGTGTTGCGCGCAACTACTTTGGATGAGGCAAACCCTTCGGGATTTGGCTATAATCTGAGCAAAGTCCCACTCCTATGTGACAATGAGAGTGCAATCCGCATGGCGGACAATCCTGTTGAACACAGCCGCACAAAGCACATAGACATCCGGCATCACTTTTTGAGAGACTACCAGCAAAAGGGAGATATCGAAGTGTTTTATGTTAGCACCGAGAACCAGCTAGCCGATATCTTTACCAAGCCCTTAGATGAGAAGACCTTTTGCAGGCTGCGTAGTGAGCTAAATGTCTTAGATTCGCGTAACTTGGATTGATATAGAGCATACATGTGGTTTATGCCTTTGATCATGTTCCATTATGCATTTTATTGCTTATTTATGGTGCTCAAGTTGTGCAAGGGATCCCCTGGTCCTCACAAGTCCATGTGTGAATGATGCACATATTTAGGGGGAGAAATGCTACAACTTGACCCTTTGAGACTAACCATGTGCTTGAGTTTTCTTAATTTAGTCTCAAAGGAGGATTGAAAGGGAAAAGGTGAACTTGGACCATGCAAGACTTCCACTGCACTCCGATGAGAGGGTAACTTACTCCAAGTTCATCTCCGTGTTCTTATTGCCTTTTTACTCTTAATTGAAGATTTTGGTAAGGCAATGAGGTTTAAAGGCCAATAATGATCCCGTTTTGGTGCTTAATGCCAAAGGGGGAGAAATTAAGGCCAAAAGCAAGAAATGAATCAGCTACCACATGAGAATTTTGAAAATAGTAGAGTTAGAGCTTTTGTTTTGTCAAAATACTCTTATTGTCTCTTATTGTCAAAAGTTGGTCTCTTGTGGGGAGAATGGTTGATTATCGAAAAAGGGAAAATAGTAGAGTTAGAGCTTTTGTTTTGTCAAAATACTCTTATTGTCTCTTATTGTCAAAAGTTGGTCTCTTGTGGGGAGAATGGTTGATTATGGAAAAAGGGGTAGTTTTTGAATCTTTGATCAATTTCTCTTGGAATACCTCTCTCTTTGCCTCAACAAGTGATTTTGACTTAGAGATAGGAAATTGAGTTTGATTTGAAAAAAACAAACCAAGTGGTGGCAAAGAATGATCCAAATATGCCAAGTTTGAATCAAAAAAAAATTTTGCTCTCATTTGCATTGATGTTGCACTTATTTAGTTGCTCTTTGTTGTGTTGGCATAAATCACCAAAAAGGGGGAGATTGAAAGGGAAATGTGCCCTTGGGCCATTTCTATAAGATTTTGGTGATTAAGTGCTCCACACAAATGACTTGAGTAATATTTATGCCAAAGACTCAAGAAGTGCAAATCAAGATTAAAGGTATGTTTCTAGACTTAGTACATTGTTTTGAAGACTAATGTATTGTGTATAAGTGCTAGAAACAGGAGAAATCACCTTGGAGATAAGTTGGTTGTGTTCAGCCAAAAGGCTGCTCGGTCTGGGTGCACCGGACTGTCCGGTGGTGCACCGGACAGTGTCCGGTGTGCCAGGTCCAGTCCCGATGAATAACCTGCTCTCGGGTCTCGACGGCGGCGTACGGCTATAAATCACCGGATTGTCCGGTGGTTCACCGGGTTGTCCGGTGAGTCGTCTGCGGCGAAGTCGCCGCTCTCGGGAAACCAGTCAACAGCGTACGGCTAAAATTCACCGGATTGTCCGGTGATGCACCGGACTGTCCGGTGAGCCAACGGTCGGGCATGCCAACGGTCGGCCGCGCAATCCGCGCGTGACGCGTGGCCGAGCCAATGGTCAGATGGGGGCATCGGACTGTCCGGTGTGCACCAGACAGTGTCCGGTGCGCCAACGGCTCCAAATCTTCAACGGTCGGCTGCGCCAAATTAGGAAAGCAATCTACACCGGACTGTGAACAGTACCTGTCCGGTGGTGCACCGGACTGTCCGGTGCGCCACCCGACAGAAGGCAAGAATTGCCTTCCTGGATTGCTTCCAACGGCTCCTAGCTGCCTTAGGGCTATAAAATGGTCCCCTAGGCGCATGGAGGAGCACACCAAGCATTCTTTGATCAACTCTAAGCACCAAGACTCCATTTCTGCGCATTTGATTCTTTGTGATAGCAACTAAAGCTCCATTTGAGTAGAGAACTCTTTGAGTTGTGTTGCGAGCTCAAGTTGTGACTTGTGTGCGTGTTTGTGCTCTGATTTTGTGTCTTGTGTGCGTTGCTCTCCCTCCCTTACTTCCTTGTTTCTTTGTGATCATCATTTGTAAGGGCGAGAGGCTCCAAGTTGTGGAGATTCCTCGCGAACGGGAGATAGTAAACGAAAGCAAAAACACCGTGGTATTCAAGTTGATCATTGGATCACTCGAGAGGGGTTGAGTGCAACCCTCGTCCGTTGGGACGCCACAACGTGGAGCAGGCAAGTATTGGACTTGGCCGAACCACGGGATAAACCACTGTGCCTCTCTATGTTGATTTCTTTGTGGTTATCATGTTTAGCAAGAACTCCTCTCTAGCCACTTGGCTTTATTGCTCTAACACTTAATCAAGTTTGTGGCTTTAAGTTTCAAGTTTTTACAGGATCACCTATTCACCCCCCCCCCCCCTCTAGGTGCTCTCAATCTCCCTGCAAGTTGTTTTGTCAGGTGTTCTGAACCATAGGCTGATGGTACAGTGTTCTGAACAAGATCCAGATGCAGCTCCCCTCGCCGCTGATGAGCCGCGCGCGATTCAAGCCTTCGCCGCCTTGATTCGTGCTTGGATCAGTCGGATAGCGATTAGGGTGAGTAAATATCATCGTCGTGGATATGTTCCAGCCAATAATTTACTCCAGCCACCGTACCGAGCTTGCCACGGTCGCTTCGGATGAGCTCGCCGGTGAAAGCCGCTTCACGGCCTTGCGCCATGTACCTGGGCACATTCAACACATCGCCGTGACTCGCTTTAGCCATCTGATCATCGCTGGTGAGGGCTACCACGGTAGATGCCACAAATTCCTTGCGCCAGAAACTCCTTGTTCCTCTGGCCGCCGCGTGTCGTCGTCTAATTCACCGGCCACCGCTCACGGGCTCTATAAATTGAGCGCGCCCTTGGCTCCGTCATGTAATCAAGCAACTAGCGCACCCACCCGCACCTCAAATCCTCCACCAGAGAGCTCTAATTTTGGATTCTCCCCAAAACACTCAAGAACCCCGCTCGGTTTAGCCTCGCCGCGGTCAGCCCAATTTAGGTCCGATCTCGCCCTCTGTGTTCTTGTTTCAGTACCCTTGCTTGCTCTTGATGCTCATCGACCCGCCCAATTGAACTCGAACCCCATTGATCGCCGGGAACGCGTTCAGTTGTCCGTAATCCCCGCTGTCACCGTGGACAGGATAGGTTAGATCACCTTTCATGAAATTAGTTTAGGGGAAACTTTGGTTAAGGCTTGAATTTGGTGTCTGCCACTCGGGAGCACCAGTCTTTGTGTGATCCGGCCAGTCTAACCTCGCCATTGTTTAGACCTCCGCCGTGCGACGTCGTGGACGTGACACTGTGAAGAATTAGAAATTCAAGGGCCTAACTGCGAACGTCAGTGACTCAGTTAAATAGTGCGCGGGTTTCTTCCGTAGTTGTTCCAAACCGGGGGGTTTCTGCAAGACTGAAGACGCGGGCGCACGCGGGCACAGTTTCACCAGTAGATGGGCCGACTGGGCTGAATTAGGTCCAGTACTATTCATAATTTTTCTTTTTCCTTTTCTACCAGAACTAAAACAATTCTAGAAAATTGTAAAAAAATGATAAAATTACCAAACCAATTTTGCTAGGTCTCTAATTTCCTATAGTATTTAATAAAAATAGTTACTTGATTTATAGTCCAAATAGGAAATTATAGAGTATTAAAACAGCCTAAAACCATGCTTCTAGATTTTTAGAGAATAAGTAATAAATCCAAAATTCACTAAACTTTTAGGGTAAACTCTAAATAATATTTAGAAGCTTTGGGTAGAGTTTGATATGATTTGGACCATGTTTGATGCTTAGAACCCAAAACCCTAACCCCTGCCCTTTGAACTTCACTATTGACTCCAGAAACCCTAAGTTCTCGGAGATCCGTGAAGGAAAATTGTATTCAAGACTTTAGATAAGAAACTTTTGTTATCTTTGCACTCTCATGAGAATTACATGAGCATTCATTATTATGTATGGTTATACTTAGAAAACGAAGAAGAAGTAGAAGTCGAAGAAGGGAAGACTTCACCACCACCACCTGAGAAAAATCAGGCAGGCAATTGTTTTTATTTTGATATCTGCGGAACCGAGCCTGATTCACCAGTAACACAAGGCAAGCCCCGGTGCATTTGCCACCTCCTTGTTCCTTTTAAAATCTTTCTCACTTACTTGATACATTAGGTGATAGGAGTTGTGTGCAAAACCAATTCCTGCATTTCCTTCCATGGATTAGTTCATAATCCCTATTTTACAAAAGGTTTTCTTATGCTTAGCTTCGCTTTAGAAAAACAAAATGTTTTGTTTTCTCAAAAGATGTTATTGCAAAGTGGGTGGGATGTTTTCGAAAATAAAACTTGATGGTGGATCCATCATGGCCATGATGGGTTCAACATCAGAAAAGATGTACCTCTGCCAGGTACCAAACTTTGGGTTTGAAATAATAAAGCTGAGACCGGGCGGGTGACTTGCACGAGAAGAGAGTCTCGGTGTAGTGTCTCTGTCTGTGTCGATTAAGGACCATGTCGATATAGGCTTTTCCTCGAGCAGACTAATACCAGAATAAGATACCACGCAATGGGAGTGGAGAGATGGCGAGAGTAGCATGTACCCTCCGTGGCAAGAGGTTGGACGGTGGTGTATCTGTGCTCTCGGTTGGTGTGAACCTGATCTGGTCTTAAGAACCCCGGTGGCGAGTTGACATATGCAAGGGTTAAGTGCTACATATGTCGTGTGATCGGAGATCCTCAGCTGAGTATAATCGATTCGGATCGCCGTACCTTCATGTTTATGAAGACTTAGTCACTGCCCTATACGTAGAAATCCAGTAAAGATGAAGGGTTGTTAAAGAAACTGGCTAGTGCAGGTCAAGTGATTGAACTAGGGTAGAAAGAACTCTAGATGCAGGTAATCTTACTTAACCTGACTGTTGGGGGCCTTCGGCTTCCGAAGCTCCTCAAAAACATGATTGACAATATTTCTCGAGTGAAACATGTGAACAGGTATCTTCGGAGTCAGGTTGCGGGTGTACAAGAGCATGGTTAAGACGAAGCTTGACTGGGGTGGAAAGCGATCACGACGAAAGATAGGACGATCACGAAGCTACGTGCAGAAAAGCTTCGGCATGACGAAGGAAAAGAGAAACCGACTTAAGAGTGAAAAGTCAAATTAAACCTCAAAGGATTGCCATAAAGTTATTATCAAATGTAAAGGGCATCAATGTAATTTTACACGGGCTACGTCCCGTGCCTATAAATAGATGAACAGTACTCCCGTACTGTTCACGCTGACTTGGCATACGCTTTTTCACATTACGTCTGCATCCTTACCTTTCAACAATACGAAGGTACACTTGTAATTTGTTTTCATGAATTTGGCAATAAAGATAAGTTGATGATAATAATCAAGCCATTATTTGTATTTTATATATGTGTTCTTTTTTACCGTTAATCTTATGAGGATCTTTTCCTTTGTAACCTTCGTCCAAGATTCATTATATCCGAAGGGATATAATGTTTTTAAGGACAAAGGAGCTTAACACTTAACACTTTCTATGTTGCCTTGTTCTTAATTCGAAGCATTTGAGAACAAGTCTCCAACATTGGCGCCCACCTCCGGTGAACTCACTTCCACTCTTTGAGTTTTGAACACCTTCGGCAAGCGTCACCTTCGTCATGCCGCCGAAAAAAGCTACCACGACAGGGGCTGCCACCCTGCAGCCGCTGGACCCCAATCAAGATGTCGTTTCTCTTAGGGAGGCCCGAAGCCAGAAGAGGAAGGTCACCAGTCCAACGCCTCCGGAGGACGACTTGGATCAAGAAATCCAAAATTTAGAGATGATCAATCAACAGGTCCAACGAAAGAAGGAGAAGATGGCCCGTCTAGCTGATCTTCAAAGGCAGATAGACGAAGCCTCTGAAGAGCTTCGACATCTCGCTCAAGATGACCAGAACCAAAGGCCCCCGCGCAGAGAGCTTCATCAAGAGGGCTTCTACAACGAGGGCGACTGGTATGAAGATTTCCATCATGGAAATTTTGCTTTTGATGATGCTTCTCCCTTGTCAACAGAACTGCAAGCTATTCCTTGGCCACAGTCTTACAAGCCGCCCCAGCTCCCCATGTACGACGGTCATTCAGACCCGAAACAATTCCTGATGAGCTATGAGGCAACTATATCTTCGTACGGTGGCAACACGGCGGTCATGGCAAAGTCCTTCGTCATGGCTGTCAGGAGCGTTGCACAAACCTGGTACTCCTCCCTTAGGCCAGGGACAATCACCTCATGGAAAAAGCTGAAGGATATGTTGATAACCAGCTTCCAAGGGTTTCAAACGAAGCCAGTCACTGCTCAAGCTTTATTCCAGTGCACCCAGGATCACGAAGAATACCTTCAGGCATATGTCCGAAGGTTCCTACGTCTGAGGGCACAGGCACCAATAGTGCCCAATGAAATTGTCATTGAGGCCATGATCAAGGGGCTTCGGCCAGGACCTGCAGTTCAGTACTTTGCCAGGAAGCCTCCTCAAACTTTGGAGAAGCTGCTCCAGAAGATGGACGAGTATATTCGAGCTGACAATGATTTTCGCCAAAGAAGGGAGGAAGCTTTCAGGTTCTCTGAAATGGCCAGGGGCTTCGGAGGAAGATTTTATCCGAGGCACGTTAGGTCAATCCACAATTCTACCCAAAGTGATGACAAAGGGAGTCAACAACAAAGGCCACAGTGCTCCTCGCAAACTTCGGGGCAACAGCAAAGCTCTTTCCGGCCGCCAGCGCCAAGGGGCAGAGGCAACAGGGGCTTCGGTGGAAGATTTGGAGATCAACCAAGAAAAATTTACTGCCTATTCTGTGGTGAAGGCAAGGGCCATAGCACCAGGATGTGCCATGTTACCATCCAGAAGCAAAAGGAGCTAGCAGAGGCCGCAGCGCAACAGAACCAGTCGAAGCAGGTCATGCATACTGCTTCGTATCATTCGCCTTACATTCCAGAATATGTAGGCAATCACCCTGCAGCCTCTATTGCTTCGGCAAGCCAACCCCAAGCTTCCTGGCAACAGCTTCCACCACCACCACCAATACAACGTGGTCCGCAGCCAGAAGGGAGTCAGCACTCTCACCCCCAGAGGGACCTCAGGGAGGAGTCCGAAGCTCGCACAGTCAATAGCACTGTGCCAGAGTCGAAGCACATTTACTGACAAAATATCCTACCTCATCAGCAGTTTTTTTGCATTTTCGCATTCAGTTTTACTTTCTTTGTAGTAAAGAACAAGTATGGGAAGTTTAAGTCTCTTTTATCGTTTTTTCAAATTCTTGTAACAGTTTAGTTTATCATCATAATGAAAATATATCTTCTCCATAGGCTTGAGTTACCGAAGCACGAGAATTTATGGTGGCACGGAGAACACTCGAATTATCAAAGACTTGTTCTAGGGAACGCACTGTAACTTCTTCGAAATAGTAAAAAGCCGTTCCTAAAGGAGCGCAGTGTAAGTTTTCTGCTCAAAAGTCGTTCCGAAGGGAATGCAGAGCTTACAGCGAAAAATAAACGCTGATTCCGCTGAAAGTAAAAGGCGAAGAAGCTCCTAAGGGAGGCTTACAGCGAAAAATAAACGCTGATTCCGCTGAAAGTAAAAGGCGAAGAAGCTCCTAAAGGAGGCTTACAGCGAAAAGTCAGCGCTGAGATAAAAAGATTGTGTACTCTATTGCAAGATGTGTGTATCTTCAGCATAAATATCATTTTGCATAGCATAACATCATCACATCATTTTGCATAACATAAGCATCATACATCATATCGCATGTAGAACAAGAAGGGGGCACAGTATTAATCTTCGAAGGATGTTTTGAAAAAGAGAAAATCGTGCTAAAGCACAAGATAAATTGAGAAGAAGTATAGCTTCGTCAGAAAGGCAACATAAAACTTTTTTATAGCTTCGAAGAATGTTTTCATAAAGCTTGGATATTCTTCATCAGAGAAGTATGGAAATTCTTGTGACATATAAAAGATTTTCTTCACGAAGCATGAAAAGAAGGGAAGGTGTTTTTTCGCCGAAGGCTCAAAAAACAGTATGTATGCAAAATTTCATGCATCGTAAAGAATTGAACCATAAATATATTATATATTACATTCAAAGTTACAAAGTTTTACACACGTCATGTTCCAAGTATTTTTACAGTAGCATTTAATCTTCCTTAAGAACTACTTCTGCAGCTTCGTTTAGTAGCTGATTGACAACTTTGTCCATGATGGCTTCGGCCATTTGTCTAATTTCGTCGTCCCCCTTCGGAGGGGGGTCCGGAGATGCCTCAGCAGGTTCTGAGGGAGGAGAGGACATGGCTATATTACTATTACAAACCGCGAACATAGTTCAAAATCAAAAATCACAACAAAATAAAAACCACTAATTAATACCTATTTGCCCTTCGGGCCCTGTGCTTTTTTCAGCAGCCTCCGCTACTTTCCTAGCGTCATGGATGCCTTTTTCGCTCCTCTGAATGATTTCTTGAGCCATTTCTCGGCCGCCATTGTCCCAAATGTCGGTGAAAAATTTTCCACCAACCTGGCTTGCTTCGGCTGAAGGGTCTTTGATATCCTCATAGGATAAAGCAGCTTCAGACTGTGCTAAAGATTTCACATGCTCGCACCCTTTCTTCTCTAAAATAGTAACAATTCCTCTGGCGCCCGAAAAAGCACAAATGTCCCCGCGACTATTCAAGATTTCCTCGAAGGCCTTGGCTTCGTGACTGATCCATTCAATCGGGCCTTCTGGATTTCCCCTTGTGAAATTTTCTTCACTAGAAAACGCGCCAACGCTGGCGAAGCTGGATTTTATTTTCTTAACACACTCTATGGATTTATCATAGCACCTTTTCTTCGAAGAACGAAGCTCTTCAACATTTACTTCTAAATGATTTGCCCATTGGTCGCTTAGTTCTCGTTTTATTTCTTCAAGAATGCGTTCTTCTTTAGCTCGGGCCAGTTGTTTCCGAAGATCTTCGATTTCGCGCTTCTGAGCTTCGGCTTGAGTTTTAGAGCTAGCTTCGTCTTCCTTCATTTTATCCACCAATGTAAGCAGAATCTTGTCCTTTTCCAAGGCTTCGTTTCTTAGCCTGATAACCTCTGTTCGAAGGTTGTTAAGAGCAATAGTGCAGCTCTCGTCTTCGGCATTCTTTTGTGCCCTTAAAGCATTGCTGAGTATTAAGCCCTATTCAAAAGAATGAATGGATTAACATAGCAGCAAAAGACTAGTTCAAAATTCATAAATTTCAAAATTTACAATTTTTGTACCTTCAGACTATTATATGCAAGGCTATCTGCAAGATCCTCCTTTATCATGGCGCAAAGGCCAGCTTCAAGCTTCGGGAACCCCATGCTCCTAGCCATCTCTCGGCAGACGGATAACTCTTTATTGTCTGGGAGACAGTATAGGAAGTCATCTTTGTCTGTTCCATTGAACACTACGGCCCCCTTCGGATACTTCAGTTCTCGGGCATAGTGATTAGCTTCAAAAATTTCTTCTTTAGATAGTTTCTTCCCCGAAGCATGTCGCACAATATAATCACGTATCTTGGAAGATGCTTCGGGGGCGGCAGTGTCAATTTCCTCAATCAAAATCGGCTCTGTCATTTTTGTTTTTTCAGCTTCTAAAGTTGCCTCTGTCAATTTTGTTGCTTCAGCTTTCAAAGGTTTCACCTTGGTGGGCTCCGAAAGTCTAGCTTCAGTTTCAAATTGTTGCTTCAAGGCTTCAGCAGATACTTCAGAAGCTTTAACGGTCTTCTTCGGGGTTATGCTTGAAGATTTAATTGTTTCCAAAACATCCAGCACATTAACCATCCTCTTTCTTTTCGGGGTCGCTGCTGGCCCCTTTTGAATTTGTGTTGTTGGACTTAAAATTTCTAATGTTTTCGTTTTTTCAGTCCTTGGTTCTCCTATTTTCTCTGTTGCCGGTACGTCGGCCATTTCCTCGATTTTTGCCACTGGAGTTGGTTCTCTGGCTTCGGTGGCCGAAGAGGCCTCACCAATAAACTCAGGCACTGTAGCCGGCTCGATATAACGTGGAGGGTGTGTGAGCACCTTTACCTTTTTCCTCTTCGGCGTCGGCTCGCTAGAAGCAGCTGCGGCAATTTCCTTTGCAGGAGAAGTATTTTTCCTTTTTTGGCCTCGCACCGGGTAATGGTAGTCGGGGTAGATGAACCCAATTGCATCAAATACTCGGTTAAGCCTCTTCTTCTTTCGGCCTCCGAAGGCCGCTGATAGTGCAGTATCTTCGGCTTTCGAATATACCCCAAGCAATTCGTCACTTATGGCTTCAATACTTTTCAACCAGTCATCATCTGGCTCAACGAACTTGTCTCCGTATTTGAATGTGTATTTTAGCCTAACCAGCCCGCCTTCGTCAGGTTCCTTGACGGTCTCCTTTGGCATTTCCCACTTTTCTACAAGCGGCCAAACTCTGAAGGCAATATGCTCTTGGACCAAATCTCTTGTCCCAATAAAAGAGCAAACCATGCCGAAGGCTCTCTAGCATTCTTCGGCTGCTTCATCCATTTCTACCTTCGGCTTTCGGAGGCCGAAGCGTTGCCAGATAGGGCGCATAATGATACCTTTGATATCTTCACGAGATTTCAAGTCATTTTTCACGTAGAACCATTCTGTCATCCAGTCGCCGGGCCACCTCTTTCGAAAGGTTGGCATAAGGCAGCTTGACCCCGTCCGAGCGCCGAAGCTGTAGCAGCCAAAGTTGTTGTGATACTGTTCTTTGCCCTAGGGTTTTGTCTCATACAACAGCTCGTGTATGTTACAGAAGCTTTTTGCATTAGGTTCCAAACCTTGGCTTCTCGCGGCCCACACAAAGATGTTCATCCTTATGATTGCTTCGGGGATGAGTTGGTGAAGGTAGATTTCGAATGTCTTCAATACTTCCACGACAAAGCTACTCAAGGGAAATCGTAATCCAGCTTTTAAGAAGCTTCGGAATATCACAACCTCATCTTCTTCGGAAGTTGGACAAGTCTTCTCTCCTTCGTCAGCCCTCACGATAGACAAGTCCCGAAAGTATCTCCCTCTCATATTGACAAGATGGTTTTCCTTAATGCTGGACTTACCAAAAACTGCATGGCTTGGTCGCCAGGGTCGATCTTCGGAATCTTCACCACCACTATCCACATTGTAACTATCACTGTCGCCAGTATCTTCAGATAAACCCTCCAAAATCTCTCTAGTAATCTTCTCCGTATTAGTCTTCGACATTGATTCAAGAAAACCCAGGTGCATTTCCTCAGAAAGACTTAGCTTCGAACCACCAACGGCTTTCTTATCTTCAGGCATCTTCGAAAATGCTGACAAAACACACTCGAAACCGAAGCTTAAAAATCTAAAACCAAGCAAGTGATGTTGCGTGCAGGCTAAAAACTTTTTGGTGAGTAAAAGCGGATGGCAAGAGAGCGTGCCAAATAAACTTGTGGTGAGCTCTTATTTATACACCCAGAGTGTCGGAAACTGGAGGGCCCTGTCTGTCAATGACTGCTGCTATTCTAGCAGAAGGAAGGTGTTTTTTCAGACCTTCGGCTCAAAGCCTTCGTCCATGTCGCAATATGAATTTACCATTGCAGTAAATTAATATTGCGAGGGGCTACTGTTGGGGGCCTTCGGCTTCCGAAGCTCCTCAAAAACATGATTGACAATATTTCCCGAGTGAAACATGTGAACAGGTATCTTCGGAGTCAGGTTGCGGGTGTATAAGAGCATGGTTAAGACGAAGCTTGACTGGGGTGGAAAGCGATCACGACGAAAGATAGGACGATCACGAAGCTACGTGCAGAAAAGCTTCGGCATGATGAAGGAAAAGAGAAACCGACTTAAGAGTGAAAAGTCAAATTAAACCTCGAAGGATTGCCATAAAGTTATTATCAAATGTAAAGGCATCAATGTAATTTTACACGGGCTGCGTCTCGTGCCTATAAATAGATGAACAGTACTCCCATACTGTTCACGCTGACTTGGCATACGCTTTTTCACATTACGTCTGCATCCTTACCTTTCAACAATCCGAAGGTACACTTGTAATTTGTTTTCATGAATTTGGCAATAAAGATAAGTTGATGATAATAATCAAGCCATTATTTGTATTTTATATATGTGTTCTTTTTTACCGTTAATCTTATGAGGATCTTTTCCTTTGTAACCTTCGTCCAAGATTCATTATATCCGAAGGGATATAATGTTTTTAAGGACGAAGGAGCTTAACACTTAACACTTTCTATGTTGCCTTGTTCTTAATTCGAAGCATTTGAGAACAAGTCTCCAACACTGACAAATAAAATTGGATTTTTAAGGATCCACTATTAGTAAGCATTTCTGCAAACAGAGTCATTGATTATTGATAAGCCTTACCTTGACTCCCTTAAAGCCAGCATATCCTTGAGAGTCTTTTCTTTAGTCGGGTAAGGCTTGCTGAGTAATTCCATACTCAGGGTTGTGTCCTATGTTGTTTTAGATGAGGAAGCGGCAAACTTTTGTTGCTTCTGTTCAAAGGTGGTACCAAAGGAAGAGCACCAGGAGGAAAGCAGCGAGAGGAAAGGATCCTCCATAAAACTTTTGTTTAATACTTATTGGGAGGGGTTTTTGCCTCCCATGGTTTGTAATAATAATACTCAGCACTCGTATATTATGTTCTGGTCTGTAACTATATAACTATGTCTTACTTTTAAATGAAGGTAAGTTAATGTAACTGCTTCCGCATTTTCGTATCTTCGATGCTTGTAATGTCTGCGTGACGGGTGAAACGCTCTTGGGAAAGGTAAGGAAAGCAGATACCGAACTTGTCAAGTGATTCAGGGGCACCTGCAGGGTTGTCTGAGGTCCGTTTGACAAGGACAACTGTAGGTGGGCCTAATGACTTGGGAGGTTCCATCACAGCTGGTATCAGAGCGAAGCCCATCTCTGCAGATATTAGGAGGTATTTTCAAAAAGAATTTTCAAAGACTTATCTAGAAAATTTCTTTCTTTCTTATCTAGCTTCCTTTTGAGTACTTATTTGAAAGACCAGATAATCGAGTGCACTGTATAGAAGGTGTGAATCGACTAAGGTTGATTCTGTAATTACACATGCATCATGCTAAAAACTATGCTAATAAGATTTTCCCCCTTAAGAAATACCGCCGCGCACAAGAAAGACCGCGCGCAAGTCTACCGGACCGATTGGCGTGCCCCGCCATCAACTTGCCCCATGGCATGAAGACAGTAGCAGTGGTAGTAACGATCCACTCGGGGATCTGGAAGCCCAAGTTGATTAGCTTCGAATAGAACTCCGTCGCAGGAACGACATATGGGTCGCGGATGGTGAAAGAATAAACGAATTAAGAACAGACATCTGCCACCTGCAAGATCAGCTCACGAAGCGAGATCTAGCGCTCGACTGGGTGGTTAACTCTCGTTCGCTTGCCTGGGCTAAGGAAGCTAAAGCTCGAGCCCGCGTGGAGGAGCTTAGCTCAGCCGTAGATAACTTGCAGGTTTAATGTAATACTCTACATGAAGAAGTTCATGTATTGTATTCCCAACTGCACCCCAATATACCTGCGGATCCTGTCGGGATAGAAGTTGGACCGTCTGGGACAGCGGGAGAAGCCTTTGGTGGTGAACTAGACCTTTTCAGGCCTCCTCCCTCTATGAAGTTGGTGGATGAATGGTCTCCTACTCCCGACAGCGAGGCTACCAAAAGTGACAAGAAGCAAGAATAGTATAGTATAGAAGTAGTAGTAATGTATAATAGGTAATGTAATCCTGTTGTAAAATTCGAGTCTGTAACATTACTCGTTTTAGTAATGTAAAATGGATGGTTTTCTTTGGAATATTATATTCTTCCAAATGTTTGTTGCCTCAGATGCCTTCCAAGACTCGTTCACAGGATGGAGCAGGGACCTCCAGTGGGAGGGAAGCAACCCCGAATCCACCCCCAGTACCACTAACGTTAGCCGAGGCTATCGCTGCCTTGGTTAACGCTATGGCCGACAACACCCGCTTTCTGTGGGAGATGGCAGGGCAACAAATGCAGCAACAAGGCGGGCGGGTGTATCCGCAAGGACCCCGCGAAACATCATACCTGGATTTCTCAGAGACACGCCCTCCATTGTTTGTCAAGGCAGAAGATCCTCTGGAAGCGGATGAATGGATCCGCGTTATCGAGCAGAAGTTCAGGCTTCTCCGATGTATGGAGATTCAAAAGCCCCTATTCGCAGCGTAACAATTGTGTGTCCCTGCCAGCACCTGGTGGGGAAATTTTGTAGCCGTTCAACCGGCCGGTCATCAAGTAACTTGGGATGAGTTCAAGTTGGATTTCCACGAGCACTATATACCTGAATGGGTGCTCCACATGAAGCAGGAGGAGTTTATGAAGCTGAAACAAGGCGGGGATACTATCACCCAGTATCTCAATAAATTCAACCACTTATCCCAATATGTTATCGATCAAGTCAACATGGATTTTAAGAAGAGGAACTGTTTCATGAGAGGTCTTAATGATCGAATGCAAAGAAAGATGGCCACCTGCATTGATCTTTCCTACGGAAGGGCTGTCAGTACTGCACTGGCAATCGAGGCTAAATATGCAGGATCCAGAAAATCCAAGGGTTATGGAGGCGACAGGCCCAATCAGGGGTCTGAGAAAAGACAAAGGTTGGTAATCCGACCTTTTAACCAGAATCGCTCTTCCCCACATCCACCCTCCTACCCTTTCAAGCAACCGGTCTTCATTCGCCCTGCCACTGTCCCCACTCCAACAAACCAGCTGGGTGCCCCTGGAACTCATTTCCCTGCCCTCCCAAGCTTTTCAACTGGCTGTTTCAACTGTGGAAAGTCCGGACACTTTATCAAGGACTGTCCATATCAGAAACAGAATCGCTCAAGTAATCAGCAGAGTTCTAGGAATTCTGCTTAAGGAAAGGGAAACGCGGTAAACAATACCATGGCAAAAATATAAGGAAAACGGGACGAATTTATTATACTCAAGTGGCCACAACACCGGACGGTGAACTGGTTATGATGGATACGTTTCTCGTGGCCAATCACCCCGCAATTATTCTTTTTGATTCTGGTGCTTCGCATACGTTTATAAGCAAGAAATTTGTGGAGCAACATTGCATTCCATTCCATGAATCAAGGGAAGGGTTTAAAATTCATTCACCTGGGGGACAAATATTTACTAAAGAAGTGGCTTTCCAAGTGCCCGAAACATTGGCTTAATGGTACTTTCCTACTAATATGATTGTTCTGAAAGGCCAAGACATAGATGTAATTCTGGGCATGAATTGGTTGGCCCAACATAAAGCTATTCTCAACACTAATTCGAGAACTGTCAAGTTGAGTTATGGCCAAGAAGAGCTTCTCTTGACCATCCCCATAGCCATTCCAGCTAAACCATTTGGCAGAGTATATGAAGCTATCATACCGGAGATCCAAGATATTCCGATAGTATGTGAGTTTCCAGATGTTTTTCCAGAAGATTTGCCCGGATTGCCTCTAGAAAGAGATGTTGAATTTGTGATTGAGTTAAAGCCCGGTATGGCTCCTATTTCAAGAAGGTCGTACCGAATGCCTCCAAATGAACTGGCAGAGCTCAAGACCCAATTACAAGATCTACTAGAGAAGGGATTCATCCGACCTAGCTCATCACCATGGGGTTGTCCAGCCATCTTTGTTAAGAAGAAGGATCAAACACTACGGATGTGTGTGGATTATAGACCCCTTAATGAGGTTACCATCAAGAATAAGTACCCTCTTCCCCGGATTGATATTTTATTTGATCAACTAACTGGAGCGAGGGTCTTCTCCAAGATTGACCTTAGATCGGGCTATCATCAGATCCGTATCCGGCCCGAAGATATACCGAAGACCGCATTCACTACGCGGTATGGTTTATTTGAATATCTAGTTATGTCTTTCGGACTAACAAATGCTCCTGCCCACTTCACCTATCTTATGAACTCGGTGTTTATGCCCGAACTGGATAAGTTTGTGGTGGTATTCATTGATGATATCTTAATATATTCCAAGAATGAAGAGGAGCATGCCCGGCACTTACGGATCGTGTTGACGCGCTTGAGAGAACACCAATTATATGCTAAGTTCAGTAAGTGCGCATTCTGGCTGGAAGAAATCCAATTTCTTGGAAACATGTATTATCTGTCAAGGGGATTGTGGTGGATCCCAGCAAAGTCAAGGATATTTTGGAGTGGAAACCCCCAACCACTGTACATCAAGTCCGAAGTTTCCTTGGGCTAGCTGGCTATTACCGCCGATTCATACCAGATTTTTCTAAGCTTGTGAAACCAATCACAAGTTTATTGAAGAATGACAATAAATTTATTTGGCCTTCAAAGTGTAATGAAGCCTTTGAACAATTGAAGGTATTATTAACCACTGCTCCGGTATTGGCTCAACCGGATATTGAAAAGCCCTTTGATATGTATTGTGACGCATCAGGCAGTGGTCTTGGCTGTGTTCTGATGCAAGAAGGCCAAGTGATAGCTTATGCTTCAAGGCAGTTGCGCCGACATGAGGAACACTACCCCACTCATGATCTGGAGTTAGCTGCAGTGGTTCATGCCCTAAAACTCTGGCGTCATTATCTGCAGGGGAACATCTGTCACATTTATACAGATCATAAGAGTTTGAAGTACATATTCACCCAGTCAGAATTGAACATGAAACAAAGGCAATGGCTCGAGCTTATTAAGGACTATGATTTGGAAATTCATTATCACCCAGGCAAGGCCAATGTGGTGGCAGATGCACTCAGCCGTAAGGCTTCCTGTCACTGTCTTACAATGAAGACTTCTGATACTACGTTATGCCAGGAGATGGAGAAGTTAAACCTAGGAATGATCCAACATGGAACCTTAAATCAACTAAAGCTTGAGTCAGTCCTTTTACAATGGATAATGGATGCTCAAAAGGATAATGAGGGTATGAAACACATCCGTGAGAAAATAGAGGCCAGAAGAGCCAAATGTTTCAGAAAAGACAATCAAGGCATTGTAAGGTTTAACAACCACATAGTTGTGCCAAAGAATGAAGAGATCCGCCAACAAATATTAGATGAAGCACATCTTAGTCGCTATTCTATTCATCCCGGAAGCACTAAGATGTATCATGATCTAAAACAACATTATTGGTGGACGAAGATGATGATTGAAATCGCACGCTATGTGGCAAAATGTGACACTTGTAGGCGTGTCAAAGCCATACATATGAAGACTGCTGGTCCATTACAATCTCTACCAATACCAACATGGAAATGAGAAGATATTAGCATGGATTTTGTTATGGGATTACCCAGAACAGCAAAAGACTTTGACTCCATTTGGGTTATCATTGACTGACTCACAAAGATTGCCCACTTCCTTCCAGTCAAAGTAAAATATCCAGTAATTGCATATGCAGAACTGTACATTGCTCGTATTCTCAGTTTGCACGGTGTTTCGAAGACCATAGTGTAGGATCGTGGACCTCAATTCGTATCCAAATTTTGGGAAGAACTTCACAAATCCTTAGGTACCAAGTTGCTCCATAGTTCGGCCTATCATCCTCAAACTAGTGGTCAAACTGAGAGGGTCAATCAAATACTTGAAGATATGTTGCGAGCATTTTTCTAAAATTCCCACAGAAATGGGAAGATTGTTTACCATTAGCGGAGTTCTCATACAATAATAGCTATCAAGAAAGCATTAAGATGGCACCCTTCGAAGCTTTGTATGGCTGACGGTGTCGTACTCCGTTAAGCTGGCCTGAACTAGGTGAAAGAAGTTTCTTCAGGCCAGATATGGTAAAGGAGACCGAAGAAAAAGTTCGGCAAATAATCCATAATTTGACAAAAGCTCAAGCTCGACAAAAGAGTTACGCAGACAAACGATGGATGCCCTTGTACTTTTTGGTTGGAGATCATGTCTACCTAAAAGTTTCACCAATGAAGGGGTAACACGTTTCGGGGTAAAAGGGAAGCTTGCACCCTGGTACATTGGTCCTTTCCCTGTACTTGAGCAGTGTGGACCAGTGGCGTACCGACTTGAACTACCCGAAACCTTGTCTGCTGTACATAATATGTTCCATGTGTCTCAACTAAAGAAATGTCTTCGGGTCCCCGATCGAACCATTGAAGTGACGGATGTTATCCTAGAACCAGACTTGACATATTCGGAGCATCCTATTCGAGCCTTGGATCAAAAGGACAGGATTACTCGGAGAAGAACTCTCAAGTTTTACAAGATACAGTGGAACCAACATTCAGAAGATGAGGCTACATGGGAGACTCGAGACTTTTTAGAAAAGAATTTCCCAGACTTTTTAGCCTCATGTAATTTGTAAAGTATATACAATTGTTGTAATAAAGGAGTGAGCCCCAAACCACCCCTGCCTTGTACCAAGAATAACGAAATAAAAGGGTGAAGCATTTCCTTTTCCATTACTTGCCCTAGGACTTTTTAATCTCGAGACGAGATTCTTTTATGGGGGGAAGGATGTAACACCCCTGGTGTTACTATTACTAAAACTTGAGCATAACATCATAAGCATGGGCATATCATGTGTTTGTCACACCTAGTGTGCATTCACTAGGTAAAAATTTCAAACAAGTTGTATTGATGTGACATTTTGTGGATAAAACCCTAGAGTAGGGTACTTAACCCTAGGTTGGGTGTAATAGAGCAAACAAGGCTTAAACAAGGAGAAACTTCAAAACTTATTAGAGATGATCATAAAAGGGTCACCTTGAATAGACTTATAGGATATCCAAACCCTAGAAGTATCAAAAACTCCAAAAAGAACCCTAGAAACCCTAAACCTAAACCCTAGGGGGCTAAGTGCAAAATTAGTGCACTTTTGGACTAAAGTGCAAAAACTATGAAGTTAAGATGTCTTAAGTCATATGGTTTACAAATATGTGAATTTGCAAGTAAAACCTTGGGATTTGGACTTATTTGCAAAAGAGCCACACTTGAACTCTTTTGACCAAGTCTGAATTTCAGTGTAATGGGTTCAACTTTGGGGCCTTGTAACTTCCAAAATCATAAAGTTTTTGCCCTAGGTCACCACATCAATTTTGTAGATATATGAAAGGGGAATAACTTTACTATAGAAATCATGCCTTGGTACCATGAAGAATTTTGAGAAAATTGGGCCCAAAGATGGGCTGTCAGTCGGTTTTTAGACTGAAACATGGCCACCAGTGGTATTAGCCGAACTTGGGGCTCGAATTTAAGCATGATCCAGTAAGAATTTGGTTAGGGATGCTATAACAAAGATAAAGATGGTTGATAGGGCTACAACTTTTGTATAGAGGGATGATCATGTTACTACATGAGATTGGGAGCAAATCTCCCTACAAGTTGTTCTATCAGGTGTTCTGAACCGCAGGCTGATGGTACAGTGTTCTGAACAAGATCCAGATGCAGCTCCCCTCGCCGCCGACGAGCTGCGCACGATTCGTGCCTTCGCCGCCTTGATTTGTGCTCGGATCAGTCGGATAGCGATTGGGGTGAGTAAATATTGTCGTCGTGGATATGTTCTGGCCAATAATTTACTCCGGCCACCGTACCGAGCTTGCCACGGTCGCTTCGGATGAGCTCGCCGGTGACAGCCGCTTCACGGCCTTGCGCCACGTACCTGGGCACATTCACCGCATCGCCATGACTCGCTTTGGCCGTCTGATCATCGCCGGTGAGGGCTGCCACGGTAGATGCCACGAATTCCTTGCGCCAGAAACTCCTTGTTCCTCCGGCCGCCGCGCGTCGTCGTCTAATTCACCGGCCACCGCTCACGGGCTCTATAAATTGAGCGTGCCCTCGGCTCCGTCATGTAACCAAGCAACTAGCGCACCCACCCGCACCTCAAATCCTCCACCAGAGAGCTCCAATTTTGGATTCTCCCCAAAACACTCAAGAACCCCGCTCGGTTTAGCCTCGCCGCGGTCAGCCCAATTCAGGTCCGATCTCGCCCTCTGTGTTCTTGTTTCAGTACACTTGCTTGCTCTTGATGCTCACCAACCCGCCCAATTGAACTCGAACCCCATTGATCGCTGGGAACATGTTCAGTTGTCCGCAATCCCCGCTGTCACCGTGGACATGATAGGTTAGATCACCTTCCATGAAATTAGTTTAGGGGAAACTTTGGTTAAGGCTTGAATTTGGTGTCTGTCGCTCGGGAGCACCAGTCTTTGCGTGATCCGGCCAGTCTAACCTCGCCGGTGTTCAGACCTCCGCCGTGCGATGTCGTGGACGTGACACTATGAAGAATTAGAAATTCAAGGGCCTAACTGCGAACGTCAGTGACTCAGTTAAATAGTGCGTGGGTTTCTTCCGTAGTTGTTCCAAACCGGGGGGGGTTTCTGCAAGACTGAAGACGCGAGCGCACACGGGCATAGTTTCACCAGTAGATGGGTCGGCTGGGCTGAATTAGGTCCAGTACTATTCATAATTTTTCTTTTTCCTTTTCTGCCAGAACTAAAACAATTCTAGAAAATTGTAGAAAAATGATAAAATTACCAAACCAATTTTGCTAGGTCTCTAATTTCCTATAGTATTTAATAAAAATAGTTACTTGATTTATAGTCCAAATAGGAAATTATAGAGTATTAAAACAGCCTAAAACCATGCTTCTGGATTTTTAGAGAATAAGTAATAAATCCAAAATTCACTAAACTTTTAGGGTAAACTCTAAATAATATTTAGAAGCTTTGGGTAGAGTTTGATATGATTTGGACCATGTTTGATGCTTAGAACCCAAAACCCTAACCCCTGCCCTTTGAACTTCACTATTGACTCTGGAAACCCTAAGTTCTCGGAGATCCGTGAAGGAAAATTGTATTCAAGACTTTAGATAATAAACTTTTATTATCTTTGCACTTTCATGAGAATTACATGAGCATTCATGCATTCATTATTATGTATGGTTATACTTAGAAAACGAAGAAGAAGTAGAAGTCGAAGAAGGGAAGACTTCACCACCACCACCTGAGGAACATCAGGCAGGCAATTGTTTTTATTTCGATATCTGCGGAACTGAGCCTGATTCACCAGTAACACAAGGCAAGCCCCGGTGCATTTGCCACCTCCTTGTTCCTTTTAAAATCTTTCTCACTTACTTGATACATTAGGTGATAGGAGTTGTGTGCAAAACCAATTCCTGCATTTCCTTCCTTGGATTAGTTCATAATCCCTATTTTACAAAAGGCTTTCTTATGCTTAGCTTCGCTTTAGAAAAACAAAATGTTTTGTTTTCTCAAAAGATGTTGTTGCAAAGTGGGTGGGATGTTTTCGAAAATAAAACTTGATGGTGGATCCATCATGGCCATGATGGGTTCAACATCAGAAAAGATGTACCTCTGCCAGGTACCAAACTTTGGGTTTGAAATAATAAAGCTGAGACCGGGCGGGTGACTTGCACGAGAAGAGAGTCTCGGTGTAGTGTCTCCGTCTGTGTCGATTAAGGACCGTGTCGATATAGGCTTGATGATCGAGGACCCTTTAACTGGTCACATGCCTCGTCATGGGTAAGCTTTGCCTCGGGCAGACTAATACCAGAATAAGATACCACGCAATGGGAGTGGAGAGATGGCGAGAGTAGCGTGTACCCTCCGTGGCAAGAGGCTGGACGGTGGTGTATCTGTGCTCTCGGTTGGCGTGAACCTGATCTGGTCTTAAGAACCTCGATGGCGAGTTGACATATGCAAGGGTTAAGTGCTACATATGTCGTGTGATCGGAGATCCTCAGCTGAGTATAATCGATTCGGATCGCCGTACCTTCGCGGTTATGAAGACTTGGTCACTACCCTATACGTAGAAATCCAGTAAAGATGAAGGGTTGTTAAAGAAACTGGCTAGTGCAGGTCAAATGATTGAACTAGGGTAGAAAGAACTCTAGATGCAGGTAATCTTACTTAACCTGACAAATAAAATTGGATTTTTAAGGATCCACTATTAGTAAGCATTTCTGCAAACAGAGTCATTGATTATTGATAAGCCTTACCTTGACTCCCTTAAAGCCAGCATATCCTTGAGAGTCTTTTCTTTAGTCAGGTAAGACTTGCTGAGTAATTCCATACTCAGGGTTGTGTCCCATGTTGTTTTAGGTGAGGAAGCGGCAAACTTTTGTTGCTTCTGTTCAAAGGTGGTACCAAAGGAAGAGCACCAGGAGAAAAGCAGCGAAAGGAAAGGATCCTCCATAAAACTTTTGTTTAATACTTAACGGGAGGGGTTTTTGCCTCCCATGGTTTGTAATAATAATACTCAGCACTCATATATTATGTTCTGGTCTGTAACTATATAACTTTGTCTTACTTTTAAATGAAGGTAAGTTAATGTAACTGCTTCCACATTTTCGTATCTCTGATGCTTGTAATGTCTGCGTGACGGATGAAACGCTCTTGGGAAAGGCAAGGAAAGCAGATACCGAACTTGTCAAGTGATTCAGGGGCACCTGCAGGGTTGTCTGAGGTCCATTGGACAAGGAAAACTATAGGTGGGCCTAATGACTTGGGAGGTTCCGTCACAAAGATGATTGAGGTTGTCACCCAAATCAGATATGAAAAGGGTACCAGACATCTTTCCTACACCCCTTTTTGGATTGACCCCAATAATCCAACAGGCAGGATGAAGAAGGCTCCTGCCAGCTCTCGTGAGCAGACCTCAGTTGGTCCCTCCCATGCTTCTCCTGGTCATGGCTCTCCCACTCCACGTGGTCGTGGTCGTGGTCGAGGTCGTGGTCACAGCCTAGAAGCCAGGTTGGCTCATGGGATTGCAGCCTTTTTCTCTATGTGCAAGAACATATCTGCTGACGTGCATGAGCTGGCCAAGCGGCAGCGGGAGACAGATGACAATCTCTGTCGTCAGTCTATCTCCAGGGAATTCCTTTTGCTCCCCGCTCGCCCGACGTGCCTCTTCATGCACCCCCTCCAGATATCAATGAATGGCACCAACAAGCTTATGGTGTTCCATTCATGTCTACTAAAGATGAAGATGTTGAGGAAGAGTTCTTTGATGATAGAGATCAGTTTGTTCCGCCTCCCCACCAGGGTGATCTGGGCCCCTCATCGTCTTATCCTCCCCCTAGGATCCTTTAGGAAGCACTCCTCCTCCTGCTAACCTCGGGGAGGAAAACTTTGTTGTTAATCTAGCATCTCAGTTCTTCGATCCACCATCCTGGTAATATGTGGCTGTGTCTTCTCCTATTTTTTTGTGCTCGCTGCCAAAAAGCGGGAGAAGGGTTGTTGGTTGTAGCCCAAGGGGCTGAACCGCTGAACTATTTTATTTATGTAATGAACAATGATGGTCTGTAATAACTTTACATTTATCTGTGCTTGTGATGATGACCTAGGGCCATAAACTACATTATGCGATGGTGATCGTTATTGTAATAACTAGTTTTTTATGATCCTTTTTATCCATCATATATGTGTTATGCTATGCCATGATGAAATTGTGAGAGTATGTCATTTTACATCATCATCTCTTATATAACATTGTTGCATCCCTCGAATAATTGTGAGATGTGTTGACTATTCACTCCCTCCAAATGTGTTGCATAATTGACATATCAAGTCAATATGAAGATTACAAAACACATGCACATATTTAGGGGGAGCCACACATACACAAGTATTCATAATCTAGCTAGTCATATTTTTTATATATATCTCTACTCTAGTTTGTTTTGGCATCAATCACCAAAAAGGGGGAGATTGTAAGTGCAATCAACCCTGACTGAGGGTTTTGGTGATTAAATGACAAAACAAACAGTGTTTCTAACAAGTTTGCTCATTATATGTATATAGTAATCCTAAAGACAGGAGGAGCACATATTCCATATGTACACAAAAGGGAAAGCACAGCGGATTAAAATTCTACATCATATGGCGTGCTTCAAATGCTTGTGAACAACGACAGTTTAAATTTTACAATTCTTGAGTCATAGGAATCACCGTTCAATTAAGAGGGATCCGCAAAATTTGAGTAAGTAAATGCGATGAGCTCAGTCCAAACCTCTTCAAAATCCTCTAAGAAAACATTTTATTAGATCATGAATGCACTTGGAAAAACTACTTTTATTTCCCACTCAGACCTCCCCAAGGTTCTGTCTAGTTTTCTAAAAACCAGCTCAACCAGTCTGAAAACTGGCTCAACCGGTTTTTGCACTGTTCACCCTACTTTTTCTGCACTGCCAGTCTGCCATGTCAGAAAGCAGTGCGCAGATTGTTGAAAAACCGGCTCAACCAGTTTTGGAGATGGCTCAACCGGTTTTGAAGCCGGTTCACTTACCAGCTGAGCTAGTCCCTGAACCGAGAACCACTCTAGTGGAAACCAGCTCAACTGGTTTTCAGTTAGAATACCCCAACGACCACCAGCTTTTGGGGGCTCCTTTATATACCCCTTGCACTCTCTCTCTCCCTTCATTCACTTCTGCCCCATTCACGATTTCTTGGCTGACCTACTCTAAACAAGAGCATTCACTCCACTTCTGACACCCAAAATCGCATCTCCTTCAATTAATTGAAGGACCCTTGGTGTGAGGTGAAGTTTGTCTAACTCGCTGTTGATTTCATCTCGATTCTCCCTTTCTCTTCATCTCTCGAGCTCATCGCAAACTTGAATCTTGTGCGGATTTGTTACTCTTGGAACCTTGTGTTCTTTGACGGATAGAGGTTGCTTGGGAGTCTCCAATTTTGTGGACGACCCCAAGAAGTTTGTATCACCCGCTCGTTGGGCTATGATAAGAAGAGATTGCCTTGACCTTGGTGGTCGGCTTGTGGAGAATTAGGGTTGGAAAAGACCCAGCCATTTGTGGGCTCCTCAACGAGGAGTAGGACACCTTTGTGGTGGTTGCCAAACCTCGGGTTAAATCGTGTGTTCTTGGTGTGTTCTTGAAAAGTGCTTTAATTGTTGGTCAGTTCAGATCTGTTTATATTGTGTGCAAATCTTGTGGAACCAGTCAACCTCGATTTGTCACCCATACGAGTGGATTTTCTCTAAGGGAAAGTCTTAAAAAAGAATCTCTCATTACTTCATGATATTTGTTTAACCGTTTATCTAATCTAAGTTGAGCAGGTTCAAACTTGTTCAGTTGTGAATAAAATCAGCCGAACCAGTTTGCACCAATGCAGCTTGAATTTGACACTATCTCGAAGTTTTTGGTGAGAAATTTCAGGTGTAGCCTATTCACCCCCCTCCCCTCTAGGCTACTTTCAAGCGCCCCGAGCCAACAGTCGGCTACACGATCAGCGGGCGACACGTGGCCGAGCCAACGGTCACCAAGCCGCACTGGACTGTTCGATGTGCACCAAACAGTGTCTGGTGCGCCAAGGGGATCGAGAGCTCAACGGTCGGCTTCGCCAGAAAAGGAAAGAGATCAGGCACTGGACAAAGGACTGTTCATGTCTGGTGGTGCACGAGACTGTCCAGTGCGCCACCCGACAGAAGGCAAGATTTGCCTTCCAAATGGAAATGCAACGGCTCCTAGCTGCCTTGGGGCTATAAAAGGGACCCCTAGGCGCATGAAGCACTACACCAAGCCTCCATTGAACATTCTAAGATGCCTAGACTCCGCAACCACACATTCAAATCATCGCGATTGAGATTTAAGCACTTTGTGAGCTATAGACTTGTTGCACTGTTGTTTGTGTGCTCTATTCTCAACTTGTGTGTGGGATTGTTGTGACTCTTGCATGTGTTTCTTTCCCTCCCTTACTCTTGTACTTTTGTTGTAATCAACTTTGAAAGGGTGAGAGGCTCCAACTTGTGGAGATTCCTCACAAACGGGAAAACAATTATAAGGAAGAAAACCGCGGTATTCAAGTGGATCATTGGATCACTTGAAAGGGGTTGAGTGCAACCCTCGTCCATTGGGACGCCACAACGTGGAAGTAGACAAGTGTTATACTTGGCCAAACCACGGGATAAAATCACTGTGTCACTTGTGTCGCTTTTCTTTGTGATTGGTTTCTTCTCAAGAGTTCTCGCTATAGCAACTTGACTTTAATCTTACTAACATCTCATAACCAAGTTTGTGCTATTTAATGTTGAATTTTACAGGAACACCTATTCACCCCCTCTAGGTGCTCTCATTGAGTCAGTTTAAATCCATAGCAAGTCAAAATACATCTCAATCCCACCCAATCCACTCAAATCCACATTGATTGGAAATAACCAAACTTGCTCTAAATTTGACTGCCTTGTCTTAATAAAAAATTCATAATTATTGTTAATTTTAACTGTGATACTATTTATCATATAATATACTTCAAATGTGGCTTTGGATTTTAGCAAAAAATGAATTAAATGTGGCAAAAAAGTCAAACAAATTCTAATTTAGAACGAAATAAGTATTTTATTTTCTAAAATATATGTCGTATTTGAGGTATCATGTTGAAGATAATTGTGTTTGTTTTAATTTCAATTCATATAAGGGTCTGTTCAGTATCGGGGGATTGAGCATCCGGAACGATTTCTAGCTAGATTGATAATTTTTTTAAGGTTGTCCGGCACAAACGAACATGCCCTAAATTGGAGGAGATTGAGATAAAATATGAGTTAAAATATGAGTGTTGGAGAGACGGTTAAAATATGATCCAATGGGTTAAAATATGATCCGGCACAAATGAACATGCCCTAAACGAACATGCCCTAATTTTTTTAAGGTTGTCCGGCCCTAAATTGGAGAGACGGTTAAAATATGAGTGTTGGAACTTGCTCTCCTGGGCAAATTGATCCAACGGGGGAGCAGAAGCAGTGTAAACAAGGTTTCGACTCGAGATGGCAATAGCTCTGTTAATCTAGCCTCTCAAGGGCACTGTACGGGGGTATTTATAGGTGCCTAAGTGCCCAGCATCTTGAGTTAAGGACGCATGTGCCCTCGGGCGTCTAGGTTATCCCCGGAATATTCCTATAAAGCAGGGTTACAGACTGTAATTACAGGGAAACCTTTACAAATTAGGCCCGTAACGCGCGGCGGCCACGTAGGGCCTGTTACAATGGGTCGGATCACAAGTGGGCCTCCCCCATGGACGAGACCGCGAGATGGGACGACCTCGTCGTATGCCTTCGTCCTATGACGCGTGGGACGAAGGGTGAAGTCTGTCAGTCGTCTTGTCTCCATTGGTGCAGCGAGGCTGGCGAAGGCATCGAGCGAAGAGTGGCGTCTTCGCCTTCGCCCCAACATTTGCCCTCCGAGGGACCAGTTCGACTAAGTCATCTGGTGCCGAAGGCGTCACTAGATGGTGGAGACGCTGCCCTCGCTCGAAATGGTTCCACGGGGTTTTTGACATGACCGTTGATTAACGCTGCACTGTTGGATTGCGGGCTTCCCGAAGCGTCGCGCCCTGTGTATATAAAGGGGGCGGGGGCAGCGCGGATTGAAATTTACCTTTCTGCGCACCGCAAAAACCCTAGCCTCCTTTTCAAATTGCTCGCTTGCTCGTCTGCCCTCCTTAATCCTGTTCGTCGGAGAACTGGCCCACATGAAGCAGACCGCGCGCCGCCGTCGACGGTACGTAGCCATGTCGTCTTCCTCCTCATCTGCTGCGACCACGCCGACGGCTGAGGCATCTTCCGAAGATCTCTCGGGAACTGTGGCGGCGGCGGAGTTACGACCGGGTGACACAGTGGAATTCGGTGTTTCGCGGATTTCGTTGGCCCGCGTGCAAGATATGCAACGGTTGGGGTATTTTGGCGGCGGGGTTGGTCGGGTCCTGGGGGCAGAGGAGGTCCCCGAGCCCGAGGGCGAATTGGTTGTTTTTGAGGCATTTTTCATCGTCGGCCTTCGCCTGCCTGTGCATCGTTTTGTGTCGGAGATTCTGCGGAAGTTCGAAGTCCAGGTTCATCAGCTGACACCAAACGCTGTGGTGGCGTTGGCGAAGTATGTCTGGGCAACGACGTCGTATGGCGATCAGCCTTCGGTGGAGGTCTTCGCCAAGCAATACTGTCTGCACTGGCAGAAGAGAAAAATTGGACATAAGATTGCACAATTCGGATCGTGCACTTTCACGCCGAAGTCCGGGAAGACTTCGATGGAAGTTGTGGAGTTGGTCCCCTGTGCCCGAAATAAGTGGGGCAACTGGTGGGACTACTGGTTTTGTGTTTTGGAGGCTGAAGTTGAAGATCACCCAGGGCTCCCTGCCGCCATTATGTGTTCTCATTATTATGTGGCGTACCCGTCGTTTGAAGTGGCGGAGGATGATGAAAATGAGAGGGCCCTTCGGATTGCTGCCCGCACAAGTAGTGGGCGCGATCTAGTTGAGGAATTCATAGGGTATGGGGTGTGGCCCTTGGCGCATGGATGGGCGCTGGGCGAAGTATGCCCTCGCAAGATGCCCTCCCTGGGTGGACGGAAGGTGCGAAGTCCGCTTTTTGCTTAGGATGTGCGAGGGCGGGATCCTGCCGCGGTTGTGCATGAGGTGGAGGATGGGGCGGTGAGAATTGTTGGGCGCTATGTGCCGAAAACGGAGGCCCAGCGGAGTTGGGATATACGTGGATCCAACGACCGCCTGAATAGAGTCTTCGAGTTGAATTGTTTGTCGTATGGCGGTTATCCCGAGGAGGACGTCGTCGACCGCCGCGGGAAAAAACCAGCCGTCGTGACTGAGGACGACCCCGCGCCGGAGGCCACCCCAGCCACTAAAAAGAGGAAGCTAGGTACTGTGGTGGGAGGACTGGGGGTCTCCAATAGCTTTGCTATGGAGTTGATGGGGACATGCGCGGCCCCCGGGGGAAGGATGTCTTTGCCCGAGCTCCAGAGTCTTCGGCGCGGATGCTAGAGGTTACTGGGGGTCGATGGCCCAGGAACGTTCCTATCCCCCGTGCGGCTGGCGAAGACTTCTTTACGTCTCGCATGGTTCGTGACTTGAGAGTGTTTCCTTACGGACGGAATATTGCTGCTGTTGTGTCGGCAGTGATGAACAAGGATCGCCAGGATGCTGCGCAGAAGCGCCGGGCGGTCATCAGGCTCCCCGAAGCTAGGCCGAAGAGGGCGTGGGGGACTGCGAAGGCTACCGTCCCCGGTGGTAGCCAGCCGACGCTGGCGGCGAGGGTGGCCGCCCCTGGGTCCAGCAAGGTGCCGGAGAGCGCGAAGGCGGTCGGCGCCGGCGGAACCAAGTCTGCCCTGGACGGAGCTGCGAAGGTCCGCGAACCGCCTTCGCCGGGGGAACGCGTTGCCGACTTTGGCACAAATATTAGCGTGGACGACTATCTCGTTGGTAAGTAAGTTTTTTTTGACTGGTGATACGTTGCAGGGTCGGGCGAGGGGCAACCTGTTGTCGTCCCGCCTGCGGTGGCAACCACGGCGTCTACCGCGGTGCTTGGGGTGAAGGGTGGCGCTTTCAGCGCTGGCGGCGAGATTGCGGCGGCCACTGCCGTCAAGGACGAAGCGGGCACCGTGTCCTGCCGGTTGAGGGAGGCATCGCAGCAGTTGTCGCAGCAGCTGAGTCAAGTAAGTTGAGCTGGACTTCAGTGTCTGCCGATTTCATGGGGATTGTAGACTCATGAACGTCTGTTAGGCGGCCGACTTCGCCGACCGCGTGGCATTGGGTGCCCTTACTGCGGATGTGTCTGCCGAGGTCGAGAGACTTCGGGTGCAGCACGCGGACGCCGTCCGGGAGAAGTCGGCTGCGGAAAGCAAGATCTGCAGGCTGGCGGATAAGGTGGCCGCCCTGGAGGGCGAGAGGACGGATCTCCGGCGCCAGCTGGTGGAGGAAAGGAGGGAGGCCAACCAGGCCATCGCCGAGGTGCAGGCTAAATTGGCGCGGGCGGAGGGAAGTCTTGCCAGCCAACGCGCCGAGGAATGGGAGGTGCGGTTCAACGCTCTGCATGGCCGCATGGAGAGGGCCGAGGCCTCTACGCGCTCGGAAGTTGAGCGGACACGTAAACAGCTCGTGGACTCATACCGCGAGCTGGGTGCGTGAACTGCTGACTTCGAGGTGCCCGACCGAGAGGCGGGCCTTCGCTTCCTCGAGTGGCTGCAAGAGGAATTACTGGCGCTTCCGACCATTGTCGAAGGCTTCATGTCCTTTGCCTCCCTCGTCACCTGCGAGGGGGCCGTGAATGCGCTGTCCCGTGAGGGGTGCAGTCACTATGAGGCCTTCGACCGATCCGATGAGGACTTTGGGCGCGAGATTTTTCAGGTCGAAGACCCTGTGGTGAAGGATTCCACGAGGGCCCTCTTCGATCGGATGTGGGGCCCCCACGGCCGGGAGGCGGTTAGGGAGCGGGCTGACCGGGCAAGGGGACAGGTAAAGTTTGTCTTTTGTTTCGTGTTGTTGACTATGGGTACGTGTGAGTTTGTTGAATCAGTGTGCTGTTGCTGTAGATGGCGCGTGCCGAAGACGTGGAGGACTTTGGACATCTGAACAGCGCACAGCCCAAAGCAGAGGTCAACCCGGTGGTGCCCGAGGCTGAGGTCGACCCGGCACCGCCCCCGAAAACCGGTGAAGCTCCCCTGCTGCCCCTGCGCCGATGGCGGAGGATCCCCCGAAGGTGGCGACGGAGGTAGCAGCAGAGGATCCCATGGCAGCGGCTGGGTCTTCGCAGGTGGCTTAGCGGGTGTGGGGTAGTTAGTGAATTTTGTCTGTGTGACTGAACCTTGGTTGCTGCATAGGTTCAGGATTTTGGGCCTGCGCACGCAACCACTACTGCTAATTTTGTGGCGGCTTCGACCGTGGTCGGTGGAAATGAATCAGATGAGTCTACGTTTAAGTTTTCTGAGTTTGATGACTCTGGGAGTTCGGTTGTGTGGACGGAAGGGTCTTCGGATGAGGACTTGGATTACTTTGCGGCGTTGGATGTGGCTGCGGCAGAGGCTTCTCCGTGTGTTACGGGTGCTGAAGTTTTGCCTGGTCCGAGTGCTGGGCGTAGGCGGCGAAGGGCGGTGGCGAAGCGTAGAGTGAGTGAGGTGGATGGAGGTCGGCTTCGTGTGGGCGGGGCTGGCAAACGGGAATTGTTGTCCTCGCCGGTTGGGGCGAGTATAGGTGAGGGGGAGTTGTGAAGTCTTTTTGAGGGTGAGGAGCTGAGGATAATGTTGTTTAACTATAGGGAGATGGGAATCATTCCGAAGGTTGAACCAATGTAAGGTGTGATGCCCTCGCTGTACGTGTGTAACTATGGTTTGTATGATGAGGCTGTGTGCCTTCGCGCATCCGGTTGTGTTCATAGGGGCGTTGCGCACTTGGTCTAGCACGTTTATTATGTCGGTCCGGCTGCGCCTGTAGTCGGTCTTAGCGTGGACAGTTTCTCGATGTACACTTTTGCACTGATGTAATGCGCCTTCGATTTTACGCACTCGTTGTGCTAGTCCGGCTGCACCCTTAGGCGACTTTTGCACGGATGGCCTTTTGAAGAAGACTTCGATTTTGCGCACTCGTTGAGCTAGTCCGGCTGCACCCTTAGGCGACTTTTGCGCGGATAGTCTTTTGATGAAGATTTCGATTGTACGCACTTGTTGTGCTAGTCCGGCTGCACCCTTAGGCGACTTTTGCGCGGATAGTCTTTTGATGAAGACTTCGATTGTACGCACTTGTTGTGCTAGTCCGGCTGCACCCTTAGGCGACTTTTGTGCGGATAGTCTTTTGATGAAGACTTCGATTGTACGCACTTATTGTGCTAGTCCGGCTGCACCCTTAGGCGACTTTTGCGTGGATTGTCGCATGTGAGGTAGCCAGCGCTGCCCCTCGCGGTGACTTTTGTATTGGTCGAATGCCGAAGACCGCTGATGCGGTCTTTTTCGACGCAATTTTTGCGGGGGATTTTTCGCGTGTATATTACATGGTGCCGCCTCGTTAAAAACCTCACCCCCGGGAGGAAAAGAGTGCGGGCCGGAATAAGATTGTTTTGCGAATTACAAGGGCGGGCTGGCCCTGCGGAGTCAAACAAAAAATTTGCGAAGATTATCAATGTTCCAAGAATGCTCTAAGTCTTCGCCGGATGGCGTTGTGAGCCTGTACGCACTGGGGGACGCCTTCGTCTTGACGATGAAAGGGCCCTCCCACCTGGGCTCCAACTTGCCCCGGGACTCTGTCCGTGCTGTCCGAACGAGTACGAGGTCTCCTTCACTGAATTCCCTCGGGATGACTGTGTGGTCGCGCCATGCTTTTGTTTGAGCTTGGTATTTGTTTAGAGCCTGTAGGGCGAGAACGCGGTCTCCGTCGATGAGGTCCTTCGAAGTAGGTTCGTCCACGTCGGGGACAGCTGACGGGACTGTCCGTGGTGACCCATGTTTTATTTCTTGCGGGGTCATGGCCTCCGATCCGTATAGAAGGCGGGAAGGGGTGAACCCAGTCGCCCTGCAGTCAGTCATGTTCAGTGCCCAGACCGCTTCAGGTAACAGGTCGACCCACTTGCCCTTTTTGTCGTCGAGGAGCATCTTCTTTACGGCTGTGAAAATTTTGCCATTTGCACGTTCCACAACTCCATTGGATTGTGGGTGGTACACTGAGGCGAAGGCAAGCTTGGTGCCAATGGAGAAGCAGAAATCCTTGAAGTCTTAGCTGTCAAATTGCTTGCCATTGTCAACTGTGAGTTCGGACGGGACTCCAAAGCGGCAAACAATGTTTTGCCAGAAGAATTTATGGGCAGTCTTCGATGTTATTGTGGATACAGCCCTCGCCTCGATCCATTTGGTAAAATACTCGACGGCGACGAAGGTGAACTTGAGGTTCCCCTGGGCCGTGGGCAGGGGCCCGACAATGTCCAGGCCACAGTGCTGAAGAGGCCACACGTGGGCGATTAGCTTCATGAATTGCGAAGGGCTTCCCGAGCGTGGAGAAAATTTCTGGCAGGCTTCGCAGGACCTAGTGACCCGATTTGCGGCGCAAATCATGGCGGGCCAGTAGAAACCTTGACGGATCACCTTTGCAGCTAGGGCCCTAGGCCCTGCGTGAGAGCCGCAAGTCCCGCTATGGACTTCGCGTAGAATTTGGACGCCTTCGGTCTCGGTGACACACTTAAGCATGGGTTGACTGACCCACTTCTTGTAAAGTTGGCCTTCGATCAGTGCGAAGTCCCGACTTCGATGTTTGAGGCGCTTGGCCTCATTGATGTCGGTTGGATGATAGTACCCCTGCAGGAACAAGGTTATTGGTGCTCGCCAGTCTTCGGTCATGATGAGGTTGACTATGCGGTGGCCCTCGCTGTCATTGGTTATTTGGAGCCCCTCTGGGCTGCGGACGGCTGGCGTGCCGATGACGTGGTAGAATACATCGGAGGGCAGGGCCTCGCCCCTGGCGGCTGCCTTGGCCAATGCATTGGCCTCCTCATTCTTGGCTCGGTCCACATGCTGCAACGTAAAACCTTTGAATTGTCTTTCGAGGCTGCGGATGGCCGCGAGGTACTGCATGAGTGCGGGGTCCTTCGCTGCATAGTCTTTCTCGACCTGGCTAGCGACTACCTTAGAGTCTGTTCTGATGATGCAGGTGGTGATACCGAGTGCCCTTAGCTTGCGAAGGCCGAGGATGATGGCCTCGTATTCTGCTATGTTGTTAGTCCATCTATCAGACTCCAAAGCAAAACTAAGGTGTGCCGCGTATCTGTGCTTGACCCCGGTGGGTGAAGTAATGACCGCAGCGGCGCCTGCCCCCGCATGGCACCATGCGCCGTTGCAATGGATTGTCCACACTTTCTCTGTGGACGGGTCCGGCTGTGTTATTGGCCCAGTCCAGTCGACGACGAAGTCTGCCAGGACCTGTGACTTGATGGCTGTCCTGGTTCAAATATGATGTGGTAGCCGGAGAGTTCGGCTGCCCATTTGGCAATCCGGACTGATGCCTCCGGATTTCTAAACAATTCGCCGAGTCCTCTATCTGAGGTGACCCAGACCTTGAATGCCTCGAAATAATGGCGCAATTTGTGCGAGGCCATAACGACTGCATAGGCGATCTTTTCCAGCTCCGTCATATTACATTTTGATGTTGTGAGCACTTCAGAGACGTAATAAACTGGACATTGCCTGATCATGCCCTCTCTGGTCTGCTCTTGAACCAGTGCTGCGCTGACCGCATGTGGCGAAGCCACAACATAGAGCAACAGGGGAGCGAGGGGTCGGGGCTTGTAAGAATCGCCAATTCCGACAGGTACTGCTTCAATGAAGCGAAGGCCGCCGCCTGCTCTAGTCCGCATGCGAAGTCTTTTGCACCGTGGAGTGTTTTGAGGAAAGGGAGGCTTCGCTCTGCGGATTTGGAGATGAATCTGTTGAGGGTGGCCAATCTGCCTGTCAGTCGTTGTACGTCTCTGGCTGACTGCGGGGGCGTCATATTGATGATAGCCTGGATTTTGGTTGGATTGGCCTCAATTCCGCGGTGTGACACCAGGTAGCCCAAGATTTTCCCCTGGCAAACACCGAAGACGCACTTTTCGGGGTTCAGGCGAAGTCGTGCGTCCCGCATGTTCGCAAACGTTTCGGCGAGGTCAGCCAGGTGGTCTTCCTTGCTTCTGCTGGTGACGACGATGTCGTCCACATATGTGAATATATTTCTGCCGACTTGGCTCTCGAGCACCGTTTTGGTGAGCCGAGAGAAAGTGGACCCGGCGTTCTTAAGTCCCTCCGGCAATCTGATGAAGCAATACGTGCCGAAGGGTGTTATGAAGCTGGTGCTTGCCTTGTCCTCCTCCTTCATATATATTTGATGGTAGCCGGAGAAGCAGTCAAGGAGTGACATGACTTCGCACCCGGCCGCACTATCGACGATTTTGTCGATCCGAGGCAGTGGGAAGTTGTCCTTGGGGCAGGCCTTGTTAAGACTGGTGAAGTCAATGCACATCCGGCATTTGCCGCTCTTCTTCTGCACCATCACTACGTTGGCGAGCCATGTAGGGTAGGCAATTGGCTCGATAAATTTGGCCTCAAACAGGTGATGCACCTCGGCCTTGGCGGCTTCCGTCTTCTCGTCAGACATCTTGCGCAGCCGTTGTTTCTTCGGCCTCACCGAAGGGTCGATTCCCAAGCTGTGCTCGATGATGGAGCGATTGACTCTGACCAGGTCGAGGGCAGACCAGGCGAAGACGTCTTTATTCTTGGACAGACAGCAGAGGAGTCTCTCCTCGTCATGCGAAGTGAGGTCTTTGCTGATGGTAACCGTCTGCTTGGGCGTTGCCTGGTCGAGGGGAACAGTCTTGGTCCCGTCGTTGCTCTGCAGCTGTGCTTTGTCATGTTTCTTGGCGGTTGGGCTGGCAGACCTAGGGACCTCGCGCTGGGCCGTGAGGCAGTGTACGTTTCTTTGTCCAGGAACGAAGTCTCTTTCTATGTTACGCGCAACCTGCTGGTTGCCGTAGACTGTGATGGCGCCTTGCGGACCTGGGATCTTCATGCACAGGTAGAGTCCGTGGATAGCTGCCTCAAACTTGTTGATGGAGCCCCGGCCCATTATGGCGTTGTACGGGTACACCATGTCGACGATGTCGAACGTGACTTGCCCACTTCGGGCATTGGGTGCTACACCGAAGGAGAGAGGTAACTCTATTTTGCCGACAGGAAAGGTGCCCTTGCCGCCGAAGCCATACAGGGGGTTGTCCGAAGGCTTGAGCAGGTTGTGGCTTATGCCCATGCGATCGAAAGCATGGAGGAAAATGATATCCGCCTGGCTGCCATTGTCGACTAAGACTTTGTGCAGGTCCCAGCCTGCCACGCTGCAGTTGATAACCATGGCGTCGATGTGGGGTGCGCTGTGCAGGTCGACGTCTCGGGCGTCGAAGGTCAATGGCACATGGGACCACTTTGTCTGCACGACTGGACCGGTGACGGCGACGTGGTTGATGCTGCGGTAATGGTCCCTCTTCTGCCGCTTTATGTCGAAGTCGGCGTTGGACCCCCCGGTGATCATGTGAATGACTCCGCGATATGGCTGATCGGCAAAGTCCTCTTGCTTTGGGGCTTGGGGGTGGTTGGGGTGGTGGATGTTTTGCTGTTGGTGGTGTGGAGGTGGGGGCGGGGGAGGTACGATTTGTACCTCCTGGTGGTGTTGGTATGCGTGGTGCGGTGGAAGCGGAGCGGGGCCGTGGTTGTATGGCTGAGGGGGTTGCTGATATGTGTGCGCGACAACTCTAGGGTTGTCGGCTGGTTGCGCCCGTGCCATCCTGTCTCTGGTGGCCTTCATCTCTGGGCAGTCTCTTGTAGGATGCGCGCAGTCTTCGCCATGGAACAGGCAGTAAAATCTGCGCGGCTGCTGCGCACGTCCCCGGCCCCGACCACGAGTTTTGTTTCCACGACCCTGGGGGGGATACTCCTGGCGGCGAGGGGCCTCACCAGTGGGGTGCTGGTTGGCGATGTTGTGCACCTGCTGCTGATTGCGGCCGTCCTGACCGGAGTCTGCCTGCGAAGGCCTCGTCCATGTGCGGCTGGACTGCGGAGGGTCTTTGGGTTTCCTCTGAGACTCGACTTTGCGCTGGTGGAGCTCTTCGGATCTGGCGTATTTTTCGAACAGCTGATACAACTCCTGGAGGTTCCTCGGTGGATCCCTGATGCAGTGGCTGTAAAGGACGCCGGTCTGAAGGCCACTGATGGCGTAGTGGATGGCGATCTAGTCATCGACCGAAGGCAGTTGTGACTTGAGGGTCAGAAACTTGCGGTAGTACTCCCGTAGAGTCTCTCTTTCCAGCTGCTTGCAGAGTGAGAGTTCAGCCAAGGCGTCGGTGTCTGGGCGGTACCCTTGGAAGTTGAGCAAGAATTTGTCCCGGAGACTTCTCCAAGAGTCGATGGACAATGGGGGCAACCTGGTGTACCAGGTGAGGGCTGGGCCTTCGAGGGCAATGATGAATGACTTGGCCATCGTGGCGTCGTCCCCTCCGGATGATGCAACGGCGACCTGATAGCTCATGATGTATTGTGCTGGGTCAGTGCTGCCGTTGTACTTGGGATAGGTCCCTGCCCTGAAGTTGGCGGGCCATGGTGCCACTTGCAGATGAGGTGCCAGGGGACTTCGCTCGTCAAGGTAGTTGACGCCTTGGAATGTCGTGGCGTGAGGGATGGCATGTCTGCGCTGAGGGATGAAGAGGTCTTCGATTTGTGCACGTTGTTGGAGGGGTGGGCCGTTTTGCAGGCCGGGTTGGCCTTCGCTCTGCATGAGCGTGATCTCTTGTTCAAGCTCCTGAGCCTTCTGCTCTTCGTCGCGTATCATCTGTCACACCTTGGCTTGTGCGGACACACGTTGGCGCTTGGCCTCGAGGATCTCTTTTTGCTTCAGGAGGTTGCGGTTCTTGATGCGCAAGGCGCGCAGCTATAGCTGCTCTTCGGCCGAAACACCGATGACCTCGCCGTCCTCGGTGGCGTCCGCGCTCTCTGGTGGAGCGAAGCCTGGGGGAAGTTGCGGTTGTCCTCCAGAGCTGCAAGTGCAGAGACTGCCTTCGGTAGTGGGTTGTTCGTTGCGCTGTCTCTTGCTATTTGCGTCGTCTTCGCAGGCCTCTTGGTGGGTGGTGTCGACAAGGGCCTTGCCCTTTTTCTCGGCCAGCAGTGTTGCCTTCGCAGCCTCATCAGCCTTCAATGTAGCTCTCTTGGGTGCCATCACGGGTGGTGTTTTCGTAGCACGAACGGTGGGCGCCAAATGTTGGAACTTGCTCTCCTGGGCAAATTGATCCAACGGGGGAGCAGAAGCAGTGTAAACAAGGTTTCGACTCGAGATGGCAATAGCTCTGTTAATCTAGCCTCTCAAGGGCACTGTACGGGGGTATTTATAGGTGCCTGAGTGCCCAGCAACTTGAGTTAAGGACGCATGTGCCCTCGGGCGCCTAGGTTATCCCCGGAATATTCCCATAAAGCAGGGTTACAGACTGTAATTACAGAGAAACCTCTATAAATTAGGCCCGTAACGCGCGGCGGCCACGCAGAGCCTGTTACAATGGGCCGGATCACAAGTGGGCCTCCCCCATGGACGAGACCGCGAGATGGGACGACCTCGTCGTATGCCTTCGTCCTGTGACGCGTGGGACGAAGGGTGAAGTCTGTCAGTCATCTTGTCTCCATTGGTGCAGCGAGGCTGGCGAAGGCATCGAGCGAAGGGTGGCGTCTTCGCCTTCGCCCCAACAATGAGAAAATTACTTCCAAGCCACTCAAATCTACAGCCGTTACCTGTGTGCCATCAGGAAAATACCCATCCGCTAATTACCATCAGTTTAGATTTTCCATTATCTGTGTGCCATCACCGTCAGTTTGCAGCCAAACGGCATCAAACTACTGTTCGGGCCCTTTCGTTTCCCACATCCAAGAGATCTCCACATCCAAACCCTAAAGCAACTGCCTCCATCCCGACCCCGCTGGCCAGGTGACATCTCCACCCGACCAGCGGCCTAGCGACGGCTCCACCTCGACTGCGTTCAAGCGGCCAGGCGACGGTGATGGCGGCCAGGCGACAGTGATGGCAGGTGCAAATCACCGTCCATCCATGCAAACAGCATCAGCGCAAACCGACGGCTCCACTCCAACAGGCGGCCAAGCGGCGGCTCCACCCCAACAAGTGGCCAGGCGGTAGCTCCATCCCGATGGTGGCCAAGCGGCGTCTTCATCACAGAGGTCGCGGTCGCGGCCGCCTCGGATCGACGGGTAGAGAGTTATCCGCCCCTGCCCCTTCCCTGATCTGCACCGGCCAATGACCAGGAAGTGTTCCGCCCCCGACCAACGACCAGGAAGCGCCAACCTCGCCCGCTCGTGAGTGCCCCTCCATTGTCAACCCAGCATTGAGGGCATGACGCCACCAGGTCAAAGAGTAGACCCTTTTTGGCTTCCTGCAGGGTAAGTTCTTCTCATTTATCTTTGTTTTGGGCATGAGCATCTGGTACCAAGAACCTGGTGATGTTTGTAGTATGCATAAATTTGATGGTGGGTCCATTCACACGATGGACCCTAATTCAAGTTACTTGCTGAAAATCAGACTCACTGGTAATCCTAAAAAGCACCGGAAGGAGTTTTCATGCTTTAATATCACCAAGGTTGTAGATTCTGATGTTTGCAATTTCAAGGACCTTATCGAAGAAATTGTTGATAAGTACCCCCATGGATAAATGAGATAGTTCATGTTTTTTACTATGATAACATTGAAAAAACATTTCCACAAATCACAACAGACCAGGAACTTCTTAAAATGTTTAGCAAACATGCTGACAGCAAGGTAGTGTGTATGACCATTACATACACTGAGCCCATAGATGATGTCCCTATCCCAAAGTGTTATGCTGATGAGGTTTTAGATATCCCAGACACACCTTCTATGGCATGTCCATCTCTAGTGGTAGGTAGCCAGCTCACTGAACCTACGAGCCAACCCACTAAACCTTGTACTAGCAAACCTTCCATAGATCAGGATGGTGATGATGATTATTTGGCAAATCCTGAACCACATAATGAACATGTGGGTGTGGACGACGAAATCCTATATTTGGCAAATCTTGAACCATATAATGAACATGTGGGTGTGTCTAGAGCTCATCAGAATGTTAATGAGGGCAGTGACTCTGAATCTGGATCTAAATCTGATGAAGAGTATGAAGAAGAAGATGGATTAATTGGAAAAGATCCTCTGCCACCTCTGCCAATTATTTGTTATGACAAACTTGACCCACCAATGAGTGTAGGAAGCATATATCCCAACATGCAAGCATTTAAGTTGGCATTATCTCAGCATGCTGTAAACCATGAATTTGAGTTTAACACTGAAAAGAGTGACCCAGGGCAATTGAGGGCATATTGTTCAAGGAAAAGAGAAGAAGGGTGTAGATGGAGGATACATGCTTCGACAATGAAGGATAACGTGACGATAAAGGTAATTTATGTGGTTTAGGATATCTAACATTTTACTGTAATTAGATTGGAAATTATTTAAGCAACAATTGTATTTGTTGGAGTGTATGCAGGTGAAGAAGAACCCACATCGACATGGTTGTTCTAGTTTAAGAAGAAGTAAAACTGTGAAGAATGCAACTAAATTTTGGGTCTGTGAAATTGTGAAAGATTGGATCATGGAGGATGCAAGGTTGACAGCTAAAGAATTGCAGAGGAGGATAAAAGATAAGCATAAGGTAGATGTGCCTTACAAAAGAGTGTACGATGGTATGCTTCTTGCCCAAACACAACTATTTGGTAGTTGGGACAACAGTTTTAGTAACTTATATAGGTTCAAAAAAGAGGTAGAAAGATGTTGTCCTGGTAGTGCTGTAGTGATTGATAATCATATGGTAAATGAGAAGATCCGGTTCAATAGACTATTCTTTGCTATGAAACCATGCATAGAAGGTTTCCTTAGAGGGTGCAGACCATACTTAGCAATTGATAGTACATTTTTGACAGGGAGATTTAGAGGACAACTAGCTTGTGCAATAGCTGTAGATGGGCATAACTAGATGTATCCAGTTGTTGTTGGAGTGTTAGACTCAGAAACAAATGAAAATTGGAGCTGGTTTATGCAGATGCTTAGAGATGCTATTGGAACACCAGAAGGGTTAGCTATTTGCACTGATGCTGGACAAGGAGTGATGGCAGGGGTTAAGGAAGTGTTCCCAAATGCAGAACATAGAGAATGCATGTTACATTTGGTCATGAACTTCAAGAAAAGGTTTAGTGGAAAGATATTTGATGATCATCTTTGGGCAGCCGCATATACATGGAGCCCATACTTGTTTGAGAAGCACTGGACGGTAATGGATGAAGCTATGCTGGCAGCAATGGCGTACATAAGGCAAAACCATACTAGGATATGGACAAGAAGCCAATTTGGGACCCATTGTAAGGTTGATTATGTGACCAACAATTTGGCCAAGTGCTTTAACAATTGGATTAAGAAGTATAAGGGCTTGAATTTGGATGACTTGCTTGACAATATACGACAACTTATTATGAAGAAGTGGGATGTTAGGAGGACAATCTCAAGAAAGATGGAAGGGGTTATTCTACCACGAATCATTAAGGACTTGAAAGAACAAAGCTTTAACTTAGATATGGATGTTCAGCGTAGTGAGGATACACTTGGAGAGGTGTCTATAAAGGGTGGCAGTGGTTATAAATGTGTTGTCAATCTAGACAAAAGAACTTGTTCTTGTAGAAAATGGGATGTCACTGGTATTCCTTGCAATCATGCCATTGCATTTATTACATCTCTCAACGAACCATTAGAGAAATATGTTAACAAATATTACTCAGTTGAGACATTTAGAGTTGCATATGACACTCTTATCCCTGCCATGCCTGACAAGTCCCAATGGCCAGAATCTGATCATGGCTTCTTCATGCATCCACCACTTCTAAAATCTACAGCTGGTAGAAGACATAATGAGAGGTTCAAAGGATGTTATGAGGCAGGTAGTAGCACAAAAAAGAAGGGGTCACACCAGTGCCCCATTTGCAAGTCATATGGCCACCGTTGGTACAACTGTAAGAATGGTAACCCTGAAGACATAGCTGCTATGGTAGCTGTGAAGTAAGGACTATGTTGTCTTATATAATTTCACTTTTCTGATTTTATGATTATATTAAGGGGTCCATTATACATGTTATCATTGTTGTTCATGCCTTGCAGGGGTCCTCCAAAGAAAAGGAAAAAGAATGCTGAGCCATCATGTGAGAGTGCCATCGTGATCGCTGACTCAACACCCAAGACAATGTGTTTTCCTCCTAGGTAAGCATACTTCGACAAATCATTTAAAACATGTATCCATATGTCCATATGTGCATTCTGATTTTTTATAAAATATTTCCTATCTTTGTAATTTTGTATCTCTATTGCAGCCAAGGTGCCTCAGGAAGCTTTGGTTCAAACTCTCATAGGTAAAATAATTCAATTTGAACAGTAACATGTTATTTTGACTATTCAGTACTCTTTTTTCTCAAATACACTTCTGATATATAGGTCTGGACATGGCTCAAATCAACCTGACCAACTTGTCATTGAGTATCCCTTGCTGTCCTTAGCTGAATCCACACCACCACCTACAACCTCCAAACCAACAGCAAAGAAGGTGAAAACAAAAGAGAAGGCATAAGAGAAGGAGAAGGCGAAGGCAAAAGGAAATAAAAAGAGACAAATTCCACTACTACCTGATAGTCCAGCAATGTCTACTAGAAGCAAGACACCTCAAAGGCAAAGCCCTGCCTCATACACCAGGGCAAAAAGAAAACTCCCGGACTTGAATCTGTAGTGAATGCATTTTGTTAAGTCTGCACTTTTGTGTTGTATTGTTTTGTGTGGCCTACGACTGAATGCACTTTTGTGTGGCCTATAACTAGATGCACTTTTATGTGTTTTGCTAAGTCTGTACTTAGACAGGCTGCAGTTATGTGTTGGTGTTATGGACAATATGGGTTGCTGTTAGAGATCTCTTGCTGTTATGTGTTGTATGAACTGCACTAGTTTGGTATGTGAATCTGAACCAGTTCTGTTCTCAGATTTGTCTATTTGAACTCAGTGGCATATAGGGGATGAAACTGTATTATCTACAACTTCTAACTGTGTAAATGTGTTAGATGTCAACTAACTGTGATGGCACATAGATAATGGGAAATCTAAAGTGATGGTAGTGGACGGATGGCTATTTTTCTGATGGCACACAGGTAACGGCTGTAGATTTGAGTGGCATGGAAGTAATTTACCCTTAAGGGCTTGTTTGGGAGTAAAGGTAATGGAGTGGATTGGAGGACATATAATCCTCCACTATTCAATTTTAGATAGCAAGGGATTATAGTCCTATCAATACCCTCCATTCCACTTGCTCCCAAACAAGCCCTAAAATATTTATCAATACCTTAGATTACGATGAAACCAACAAGCCGTAATGAAACCCACGTTTGCTGGCGTATGACACGAGCCATGCCGTGCTCGAGACGCGTTGCCCAGTCGCTCACCAACTTTGACCCACCGCATCACCCCACCCCTTCGCGCCGCACCACGGCACCAGCATCTGCACCACACCACACAGGACAGGACCAAGCCCACGCGAGTACGCGACCCGCCGACGCGTTGGCGTAACGGTCCGACCAATGGCTGGGTTCGCGCGCGCCACCGCCTCCGCGTCCCCGCCACCGGCGGCGGCGCTGCTCACCGGCGAGCGCCTCGTGGTCTTCCTCTTCGCGGCCCGCGTGGCGCTCGCGGCCCCTGTGCACCTCGCCGCGGCCCTCGCGATCCTCGTGGCGGCCGCCCTCGCCGTCGAGCTCGCCGTGGACGGCTCCGGCTCCGCCCCGCTTCGCCGCTTCAGGACCAGGTGCGGGCGGGCAGGCTGCGCACCTCCTCTCTCTCTATCTCGTCCGGTGCTGTCCCTCTCCCTTATCGCCGTCCAATTGGGTCAGGGATCTTCGGGATTCGGTTTCGTGCGGATCCCGGTTTCGTGTGGGTATCTTATTGATGCGGAGTAAATTGAAGTGAAGCTCCCCAACAAAGGCTAGGGCCAGGGGTGTAGGAGCTCCTTTTTAAGCGAGTGGTAGTGAAGTGCTCAAAGCTCCTGATGGAGCGGGAAAACGAAGGCTGATTCGTGCGAGTGATGATCAAATTCAGAATTCTTCAACGTGTGGGCTGCATTGCACGCGTTAAAATTGGGAAGCAAATAAGGCATTATAGGTGCGCTGGAGACAGCTTCATGCGTAAGGTCTGACTTCGTATCCAGTCAGGTTGTCGGCTTTGACATGCAATCCAATTGTGGTTCGCTCTCCATGGCATCGAAATGTGCCTTAGTGTCTAGTAACTATCCAGTGGACTCCTTTTCAGATTAATTGGGACTCTGTGATGTCCGAGACCACTTGCATGCTCTCTTGGGGCTACACCGCCTGTACCCTAATGTAGTTGCTAAGCTCTTAGTTCGCCTCTTGCGTTGTATGCTTGCTTTGTAGTTTATACTCGATAAGTGCTCTTATCTGTGCTTCTAGCAAGACAAATAAAAAAGGAAAGCCATTACAGTGATGTATTGTGTGCTACAGGCCAGGTGCTTCGTCAGGCATACTTCTTGGCGCCACTACTCTGCCCAGCGTCATGCTTTCTCGGGTAATTCAACTGTCAAGGCTCCTACCAGCTGATCCTAATGGACCTAAAGGTGTGCTTCTATTTTGTTGTCTTGATCGTGTTGGCTATTAAATGAAGATCAGCCTCAATCCCACATTCAAATTTAACAATTCAAAGGATTTCGAAGTGATATTTGTTATCTATTTCATTGTTCATCAGTTTCTTTAATGTCATGGACACAATTTGCTAATTATAATCTGTCTTCCATTTCCAGAATTTGCATACCTGGAAATGCAGTACTGGGCAGCATCAATCAGCTGTCTCAGTGTGCTAGCTTTATTCCTTTGGCATCTACAGAAGTCTCCCAGCAATGGGATCTCTAAACATTTGGAGTATGGCTCATTGTTTATAGTTTTATATCTCATGACATTCTTTTTGTCCTTTCTACTGAAGACTGATGAAGGTAACACACATGTGTAACCCACATTTAAATGTAATTTAGGTCCAGCATACTCCATAACCAAGGAAGTTCTCAAACTGATCTACTTGCTGGATTTATTGTAGGCTTGATGGTAACGACCAATATGGTGTATATGCTCTGTCATGGAGTGGCTGCTGTGATCTTAATCAAGCATATCCTAGAGAAGTTTCCCTCATGCGCATCTTTTGGTTTGTAACTAAAGCCTAAGATGTAACTAGAACTTCATTTCCCTTCTTTTTCATTGTGCCTAGTTTCATGTGCTAGTAGAAATTCATTATATATCTTATATACAGGTCTAATAATCGCTTGTGGTCTTCTTGGACTTATTCACCCCCCCCCCCCTCATCTATGTACTTTTGCATATTTCAGGGGAGGCGCTTTTGGTGTCAGGTGGTCTTGTTCTCTACTTTGGTGATATGTTGGCACATACACTTTCAAAGGTATGCTTTATTCTACCAGCTAGTGACAAAGATGATTCTTTATTTGCTTAATTATTTTGCCTTGCATTTGTGATGTCAGATGGAGTTCTCCATGTCATCAAAACCATTCATTCACACACCTCAAACTAGAAGCGATATGACCGCAATTATTCAGGTAGGGTTGCTTTTGATTGTGTGACATGAGTCCCATTGCACATTTATGCTTACCCGCTTTCATTCTGGTAGGGGATTTTACTTGGCCTTTTTCTACTTCCGTTACTATACAAGAGTTCTCTTAAAGTTTGGTATTGCTGGACAAAGGAGAGAAAGCAACAAACACAAACACCTGAGGAACATAAGCGAATAAGAATTGATTCTTCCATATTCTATATCTCGTTGGCGGTGGTGTTAATATTTTTACTGCCATCATGGACACACCTTGTCCAAGGCCTCAAAGTGCATCCTTTTGTTTGGTAAGCATCACAGTTCACCTCTTTATGAGAAGAGGCTAGAAGGCATGCACATAGCCATGCGCCTGTTTGTCAATACGCCCATTTAATTTAACACCCTTAAATTGATTATCCCCTGTGTTTAAATATAGTTGTTTTGTTATTGGGATTCCACATGTCAAATTACATATTCTATGATATAATAGCAAAGTTATTTTGTTCATCTTATACCTGCACTATCAAGGAGTGTTTGGAAACGAAGTATTTCAAAACCATGGTTTTGGAATACTACGGTTTTAAGATGCCATGAGCCCATGACACAACCATAGTATTTTTTACATCACTCTTAGCAATACGTGTTTGGAGACAAAGTATCTCAAACTATGGTATTTGTGGGAAACCCTAACTTAGGGTTGAGTGTTTGTATTAATAGACCAAGTTAGATGGGTCTGGCCCATTACACAGGGGTGAGACTTTAATTACAAGGGCTAATCCCAAAACCCTAACAGGTACTCTACCCCCCCCCCTTGCAGTCTTAACTATATCTTGTACAGATGTCGAGACTGGATCGAAGTCGGTGAATACACTCGGCGGTAGCCCCTTGGTGAAGATGTCGGTGAACTGTAGCATGGTGGGGACGCTGAGAACCCAAATGTCATCAGCAGTGACACTCTCACAGAAGAAGTGCAGGTTGATTTCCACGTGCTTCGTGCGCTGATGCTGCACAGAATTGGTGGAGAGGTAGACCACGCTGACGTTGTCGCAGTAGACGAGGGTGGCGCACTGTAGGGGGCTGTGGAGCTCGTAGAGTAGCTGGTGCAGCCAGGAGGCCTCTGTCACGCCGTTGGCTACGACACGGAACTCGGTCTCTACACTGGAGCGGGAGACGACGAGCTACCGCTTGGCAGCCCAATGTGGTTGGCGCCCAAGAACACGACATAATCGGAAGTGGACCGACGCATGTCGAGACAGTCAGCCTTGTCAGAGTCGGTGTAGACTACAAGCCTCTCTGACCATACACCAGTTGAACCTGCCTCCGAGCCAGTTGAACTGGAGTTTTCTCAACTGAACTTTCTAGTCAATACCAGTTGAACTGGTCCCCAGGGGCGGTTCAACTGGTCCCTGACCCCTCTGCTCAGACTGTCCAGCAGTCTGCCTGTCAGACTGGCAGACAGGCTGACAGATCTGCCAGGGGCGGTTCAACCACCCCCAGGGCGGTTCAACTGGTTTCGGTACGAAAAATCTGGTCAAACGGCTAGTTTTGAGCCGTGACTATATATATACCCCCACACCTCTCTATTTAATGTTGCTAGTCACCCCCACATTCATTGCTCACCTAACTTGAGACAAAGGCACAATTCTTCTTCCTTTCTCATCCAAACTTGCTCTAGATTCAACCCGTTTGAAGGACCCCTTTGGTGTGAGGTTTGTGCTTGTGCTCACAGATTTGATTTTTCTCTCCCATCTCATTCTAATCTCTTGAGCTTGTTGCAAACACCTTTTGTGCGATTTTGGTGTTCTTGAAACCCTAGAGTTTCAAGAAGGTTTGAGGTTGCTTGGGAGTCTCCAAATTTGTGGACGACCCCAAGAAGTTTGTAATCCCCGCTCTTGTGAGCAACGTTTGAGAAGAAGAATTCCTTGACCTTGGTGGTCGGGTTGTGGAGGATTAGGGTTGAAAAAGACTCTGCCCTTTGTGGGCTCTTCAACTGGGAGTAGTACACCTTTGTGGTGTGGCCGAACCTTAGGATAAATCTTGTGTCTTGTGTTCTTGCTCGTTCTGTGATTGTGTTTTTGTTTGGCCTAGGATATAGCCGGCACTGACGATGGCCGCGGCGGCACAGCGAGCGGCGGCGTCCGTGTCATGGTGGTCGGGCGCGTCGAGATCGTGGATTCGCGGGTGGCCGCACCCGTGGGGGGTCCGGAGGCCAAGAGGAGACTCGCGCCAGGGGAGGGATGGAGTCCGCCATGGTGGTGGCCGGAGTAGGGCGGCGGTGGTCAGCGAACTGAGAGAAGGGTGGTGGCAGGCTGCTGAGAGAGTAGAGGTGGCTGGCGGCTAGGAGGGGGGAGAAGAGAGAGTTGGAAACCTAGCTCTATACCATGTGGGAAACTCTAACCCTAACTCAGGGTTGTGTGTTTGTATTAATAGTCCAAGTTAGATGGGTCCGGCCCATTACACAGGGGTGAGACTGTAATTACAAGGGGCTAACCCCAAAACCCTAATGGGTACTTGGTAGAACTACGGATTCTACTGGGCAGATTGCGCAGATTGTAGGGAGGGGATTTGGTGCGACCAAGGCGGCGGCGCTGGGGCGCCGTCGTGATCCTGGCTGGGTTGCGCGCAGGGAGAAGATCACAGGAGACTCTGGCTCCCTCTGGGAAGCCAGAATAGATTGGAATTCTGCCTATCTTTATTCCAGAGTTTACAGATCTATATATAGAGCTGTCTCAAGTCTATCTACTAACTTTGGATAAGTATAACTATCTAGATAGAGCTGATCTAAGTCTATCTACTAACTTTGGATAAGTATAACTAACTAGATAGAGCTTATCTATTAGCTATTGGGCCTTGGGCCCCACCTGGGCAGCCTTGGCCCTATTGCGCCTAACATAGGCTTGGCCATACATAACATCTCTCCCCGCCTTCTCAAACAGCTCGTCCTCAAGCTGTAAGTTGGGGTAAGTAGCACGGAACTCTTCAAGCTTTTCCCATGTGGCGTCATCTTCAGCCAGTCCACGCCACTGTACGAGAACCTGCCACACGCCTCGCCTAAGTTGAGCGCGAAGCACCTTGGCCGGCACTGGAAGCAGCCGGCCATCCATCACTGGGTCAAGCGTCCCCGGAGTTGCAGGAGGATCCCCACGGTGCGGCTTCAGCAGGCTGACGTGGAAGACATCATGGATGCGAGCACCATCTGGCAACTGCAGACGGTAGGCTACCGACCCAATCCTTTCCTGGACACGGAAAGGGCCTGCGTAGCGAGGTCCCAGCTTCCCCTTCGCGCGCAGATGGAGGGACTGAAAGGTGCGGTGTAGCAGGCGTAGCCACACCCAGTCGCCCACTTGGAACTGGACCTCCCGATGCCCGGCATTGTAATACTTCTTGGCTAGTTGCTGGGCCTACAAAAGGCGCTGGCGCACCTCAGCCAGCATCTCATCTCTGGAGCGTAGCATGTCGTCTGCGGCCTCAGTACGTGCCGTCCCTGGTGTGTAAGGTAGCATGGACGGTGGGGATCTCCCATAGACCACCTCGAAGGGAGTGGCACGCAATGCTGTGTGGTAGGAGGTATTATAGCAATACTCCGCCCAGGACAGCCAATCCACCCATGCCCGCGGTCGATCGCCGGTGACCCACCGAAGATACATCGCAATAATTTTGTTGACCACATCCGATTGTCCATCCGTCTGTGGGTGGAAGGCGGTGCTCATCTTTAGTGTCACCCCCGCCATCCTGAAGAGGTCGCGCCACATGTGCCCGGTGAAGACGGGGTCCCGGTCACTGACAATAGACAACGGAAACCCGTGCAGTCGTACGATGCCGTCGAAGAATGCCCATGCTACGGACGACGCGGTGTAGGGGTGGCCGAGGGCGATGAAGTGGGCGTATTTGGAGAAGCGATCCACCACCGTGAGGATGACGGACTTGCCTGCCACCTTAGGCAGCCCCTCGATGAAGTCCATGGAGATGTCGGCCCACACCTGGGACGGCTCCTCAAGGGGTTGCAGGAGGCCGCCCGGCTGCTGCGCCAGTGTCTTGTTTTGCTGGCATGTGGTGCAGGTGCGCACCCAGTCCTGGACGAGCGCGCGATCATGTGGCATGTAGAAGTCTGCCCGTAGTCGATGGAGGGTTTTCTGGATGCCCTCATGACCCGCGGAGTGCGCCAATGTCAGCACCTGGTGGCGCAGGTCGTCGTAGTTCGGCATGAAGATGCGTGTGCCGTGCAGGAGCAGCCCGTCGACGAGGCGCCATGGCGCAGCCAATACGCCGTCCCGCAGCTGCTGGAGGAGGTGTTGCCCGTCAGGTGCAGCTGCCAGCGCCTGCCTGATGTCGTCCAGCAGGGAGAATGTCGGGCCCGAGATGGCCAGTGCTGCCATAGCCATGTCCTCCACGGCAGCCTCCGAGTCGCGGCGGGATAGGGCGTCGGCCACGGTGTTCAGGCGCCCCGGCCTGTATTCCACCGAGAAATCGAAACCGAACAACTTGCTGGTCCACTGATGCTGAGGAATTGTGGACAAGCGCTGATCCAGCAAGAATTTGAGATTGTAGTGGTCAGTCCGAACAGAAAAGTGGCGCCCCCACAAGTACGGGCGCCAGTGACGGACGGCCTGCACGAGGCCGATGAGCTCCCTCTCGTAGGCCGCCAACTTAAGGTGGCAGGCTGCAAATGGCTTGCTGAAGTAGGCGAGAGGTCCCGCGCCCTGATAAAGGACAGCACTGAACCCTGCACCTGACGCGTCACAGTCGACGACGAAGAGCTTGGCGAAGTCCGGCATCTAGAGCACTGGACCCGTCGTCAGGGCGTGCTTTAGGGCGTGGAAGGCTGTTGTCGTGTCATCGTCCCAGGCAAACGCGTCTCGTCGCAAGAGACGTGTCAGCGGGGCTGCGATGAGGCCGAAGTCTTTGATGAACTTCCGGTAGTACCCTGCTAGTCCCAAGAAGCCCCGGAGGCCTCGTGCAGACCACGGGGGCGGCCAGGAGGCCACTGCCGCGAGCCTGCGACCTTGTCAGCGTCCATGGCGACCCCGCCCTCGGAGATGACATGGCCCAGATAGGCCACTGATGTGGCGCCGAAGGAACACTTGGAGATGTTATGATTGCTAGATCGGTGAGGGATTGGAGAGGGGTATTGATGGGCAGGAACGCCGGCCAGGGGCCTCTGCCCACGCCGAGCAAGAGGAGGGTTTCTTCCTTCTAATTCTTGTCTGCTTTATTTCTCATCCATTGATTATATAAATAGGCCGGCTGACCGCCCCTATCTAGCTAGAGATCCTTATCTCCTTAAAACTCTCATAAAAACTCTCGACAAACTATTATCTGATAACCTTCCTAGATAATTTCAACTAATCTCCTAAATAATCTCAACTAATCTTCTAATCTTATCTCAGCTATCCTTATCTTATCTTTAACTATCATTATCTAATCTCCTTGGAGGGTCTATGGTTGCTGCTGCCGCAGCCCCTCCGTGGGCCTCCTTAGGCCCTGACAGTACTCTAATAGTATTTAGTATACATATGTGAGTCTAGTCATAGACAAAAACTTTAGGTTGGAGTAGAGTTTCAAATACTCCCAAAAATACCATGGTATCAACAAAACCATGGTATTCAAAACAGAGTTTTTTACAATGTACCCAAACACCTTTTGGCAAAAAAAATACTATGGTATTCTCCAATACTATGGTTTTACCTCAAAACTCCAAAAATACTTTGCTTCCAAACGCCTCCTTTTAGTGGTTGATAGACATTATTTAATAGGGACTCCTTGGTCTATGTGAATAGACTAGCTGGAGAACTTTTTTTGAATGGACTATTTTCACGTTGTGAGATGTTATTACTTGTAAAATCTTTTTAAGACGTTCACTTATGTTTTCTTAATGCTTCATTATTTCACAGGATTGTTAACTATATGTTCACTGATTCACATGAGCGACTTGTTTTATGTGCATACTGGATATGTGTAATATATGTATCAGTTAGAAGGTTCTACAGTATATCAAAGCAAAGCAAGACAGAGAGGATTCTTTTGCGCAAGTATTATCATCTTGTCGCTGTTCTCATTTTCTCTCCTGCAGTTATATTTCAGGTAGTTTGTGCGTTTTTAGGTTTGATTTCAATCAGTCCTAAAACAAGGTTCAATTTCCATCAAGATATTAAGTATTTTGGTCTGAAAAATATTTTGCAGCCTGCTTTCTTGGACTTGGCATTTGGTGCAGCATTTGCTGTTTTCTTGATATTGGAGATGTTACGAGTAAGAGACCCTATTCTTCTGTCTTCCCAAGTTCTTTTCCTCATTTAATTTGAGTAGCCCGTCCCTCATTTGCCCCCAACAAAATGTTAACCATGCCTCAGATTTGGGAAATATACCCTCTTGGACGTGTTGTGCATCAGTTTATGAACGCCTTTACTGATCATCGTGATTCTGAGATTCTTATTGTCAGGTAGGTGTGCTTTAATAGGCTTCATTTTCTTCATTTCGTATTCCACTTCTTGTCATGTTCTGTGGTTGAGAACCTAATATTATCGGTGTGCAGCCATTTTTCACTCTTACTGGGCTGTGCACTTCCGAAATGGATGTCATCTGGATTAAATGACCGACCACTTGCCCCTTTTGCCGGAATCCTCAGCTTGGGGATAGGTGATACCATGGTAAGTTCTGTGTCTGATCTGTTAATCACTATCTTTGATCATATCATGAATTCTTTTAGTTTTTCTTTTTACCTAGGCATCAATGATAGGGTACAAGTATGGCGTGTTAAGATGGAGCAAGACAGGAAGTGAGTCCAGTTTCTTATTCGTTATGCCCTTCTAGTCCTTGGATCTCTGGACTCTTACGCTTTAATCTTTTCTGAGATGATAGAGAAAACAATCGAGGGCACGGCAGCGGGCATAACATCGGTGCTAGCCGCCTGCTCGATCCTGGTGTCACTCTTGGCTTCCAGTGGGTACATTCTTTCGCAGGTTCGGCTTCGCTCTTGCTTCTAAGCTTGCTACCGACAACAAAACCAACAAAGCAAGCTTTAATGTAACTTACTGAACATATTTTCTCTGACACAGAATTGGCTATCGCTCCTGATAGCTGTCACATTGAGCGGGTTATTGGAGGCATACACTGCACAGCTGGACAATGCCTTCATCCCCCTCGTGTTCTATAGTCTTCTGTGTCTATAAGGGTAGCATCCTGTACATCTAACTGACCTTGATATCCTCTTTTTGTTTACACGCTATTAGTATATACGTAGTTCAATATGTTATTTCGACATTACTCACTTGGTCTCCTCGGCGCATCAACTGCCTGGTGATTCAGTTCGACAGATCACCATCACATTCTGTGTAACCCTGCCTTTCGGAAGTTGAGAGGACGTGCTCATGGTTGAGACAGTCGCTACAGGCATAGGACCAGAAGTAGAAAATAAAATGTGTGTTTTTGGCGGAGCTGGGCAGTTGGATGCTGTACATAAAGTTTTTTTTTATATGAACCTGTTGACTGTTGTTTGGACGAACAGTATGCAAACATGCTGTGATGCTGATCAATTTGATCACTCGGGGCTTCTCTCTCTCTCGCGCGCGCGCGCACATAACTCCTGTGTAGCTATGCCCCCTTGTGTTTCAATGGTAAAAGGGTATTTTACATTAAAATCTGACATTTCTGAATCTAAATCTGAGTTACAGTCTAAACACTTTTTTAAAAAAAAACTGTAATTTTATAGTAGAGCTACTCTACAATAAAGTTGATGAAGCTGATCTATAATTATGAAGCTGAGCATTTCAAACATGCCTTAAACATTAGGCTGGTTCTAACCATTCCCTCTCTCATCTCCACCTATTTGCACTTATATCCATTTTTAAATACCTCATCTATTCCACCCTCTATTTCTTCTCTTCTCTAACCATTCCCTCTCCAAACATTCTCTCTATCCAATTCTATCTTTACATTTTAACTAAGATATTTAACTTTTATACATCATTTTTAGAAGCTAGAATGAATAATATTTGTAATAACATTGTTATCTAGTAATCTCTACTAATATAAAGCACTCACTAGTTTTCGGTGGTGAAGCTAGAGCACAAACCACCCAAGTGCACGCTTTAGTAAGAACATGTAATAATTCAAGCCTAACATATATAATAACAGAATAAATAGGAGACTAGTATACATATTTACTAAAATGCAAATATTTACCAAAATGAAAATATATACTTCACCTTCCTTTCTAAATTCTAATTTCTCCTTTTTATACAATTGCAATCACAAAACCCCAATTGCAAAGACGACGATCCCTAACTAGCTAACTGGCTAGGCCCTATAGCTTGACAAAGAAAATAATCGATGATCATATAATTAAATCTTGGACCGAAGATTGGAGTAGAATAATACCATGTGGTAGACCAAAAGCATGGCGCTAGCCTCTAGATTCCTGATAATTTGATTTGATAAGGCGAAAACTAAAATATATACTTGGCTATGTCCGTCTTCAATCAACGTGACACGATGCAGCGACGGTCAGATTGTGAACGAAGTGCTGAAGATTGGGGATGCGGCGAGTCGACGACCGGTGAGCACCCAAGGTCAGCAGGCGGCGGGTGTCTTCTCGTGGAGTCACAATTTGGTTGAAAAGGGCAAATAAAACATCACGCAAAGGAAACAGTATTGGGCTTCAGGTTTGGCCGCTAGGCCGCATCCTGTCCTGTAGGCTGCTCTTTTATGCCGTAGAGGCCTAGTGGACCACAAGACCATAGGAGGGACAAGTCTGTACTTACATACGGTAGCAAAATTGTCTAAAGAAACTAGCACAAATGTTGATGGTTTCAGACTCATTGTAGGCCGTAGTGGGTTTCAAGCAGTTCCCTGGTGCACGTTTCTGCATATGGTGGTGCACAAAAGGTGAACAAAAGAGACTCGGGTGACACTATGTGGTTTCGGCTTTGCTAGTTTCGACCGTCGTCCTGTGTCACATGCGAAACGTATAGGTTGATTCAGCTACCTATAAATATGTCGTCAAAATCACCTAAGCATTAAGCTCCTATTAGTATGTTGTTACCTTACAGATAGGCCGTGAGAAATCATTCAACTGCAACACGACGGGGCAAGCGTAGCGCTTCTTTATATTACCATATTGCTAGATGAAGATAGACCAGCCACCGAGTGAGCTATAAAATAAAGGTCATGTTATTTTTTTAACTCGTGATAAAGTGTAATGCTCCGTTTGGATGTTGATATTAAAGAACATGAAATTGAATTGGGTTCAATACTAAATCAGTCATGGTATTGAAATGTTTGGATATCACTGAATTGGAGTTTGGAATTGTGTGGTCCAATCCCACGCAATACAAAGGGGTGATGCTATGTATTGGGAGAGGAAGTTTCTAGTTGTAGTCTAGTTTCAATGAATTGAGTCTCAGATTCCAAATTTCAATTCCACGCGCAACCAATTAGTAGAATTCTAGAAAGTTGATTCCAATTCCTAATTCTGTCCTGTAATATCTACACCTATACGGGGTATAATATTTGTTCTTATCTGTTTACTATCTGATAAGTAGATCATATGTTTACTTTGATATTTAATATTGAATTATTTTTTATAGAAATTAAATATGATTGGGTGTTGTATCAGCACATGAGTATTGTACTAATTAGACTTATAAGGGTTAATGTCGCAGTTAATACCACTGAGCAAAAAAAAACTATGGAGCACGTTGTAGACACGCAACCACTTTGCAGGAGATGTCTCCATGGCTGACCTATCAAATGCTAAGTTATACATTTTAACATGTATAAGATCATCAACTATCTAAGTTACAATTTAGGTCACCAACAACAGAACACAAATTCATAAACCAAATAAACTAAGTATGAAGAAGAATCATTGATAAAATGACTGTTATCATCCAAAAATAAAAAACTGACGTCCGGAGTGAGATATTTATATACACGGAGGTCGGCGCCGAGATCCATGACGCCGACCTCGGCGCCGAGGTGCTGTCACATCAGATCCACGTAGGCGTCAACTCTTACATGTACATGCCAAACTAATTGGCGCCGACACGTTGTAGCTCGCGCGCTAATAGTGATGACGCCGAGCTGAGGGTTCATTTTTAAAATAAAACTGAAAATAGCGTATTTGTGAAAATAAAACCCAAAAAGAGTTACAATGCAAAAAAAACGAGCAAATAGGACCGTAGTCACCTCCCGTCCCCTACGCGCAACGGATTCCTTCGGGGCCAAGGAAGCCTCCTGCTGGCCCACACGTCATCGGCACACAAGTACACCAGCCATGACGTGACTACGGATGACAACGCTACATACTTGTCGGGTACCATACCTATAAAAAAATTCTACCTATCGGGTTACTCATATATGCTCGCAGATATAGAATCTTACGCATAGCCATATCTCCGCGGATAATTTTACCTGTCGGGTAACCGTACCCGCTAGAAAAAGTCTTAAATTTCAATATACCAATCACTCAAAACATTAAATAGACATACAAAAACAAGTTCAACTTACATATAATAAACCATATGATTACATAATTTGGTAGCTAGATAATGATAGCTAGAGAAGGGTTTTATTTTAGCTAAAATAAACTCTATTAGATGGTTATAGTGACATTGATACAGGTATATTTTATCAATGGATAGACGGATATAGGTAGTACCAACCCGTACCCGTAACGGGTAGAGATTCTTTCCTATTAATGTACTCATAGATAGAGATATCATCTTCTATCCACCTTCATATCAAACAAGGTACGTGCCCGTGCGTTGCTACGTTTTCCATTTATTGCATAGGTAGACCTTGTGAAATAAATTTTAGAGAAGTCAATTCAACTTTAGTTGAACATTTTGATCTTTTCAATGATCCAAAGCTGAACACTCAGAGTACACAACATTTATAGCTTTACATCTTCTCTTTCTCTCTAAAACCAACACTACATGATGTTGAACTGATGATGCGCCTCACAACGATGGCTAATGCGTTGAAGAATTCTCATCTTTGTTGCCATCTCAGGTTCTCAATAGCATTTTTTCTCTAACGAGGAAATCAACATGTCATCAATTCTTAGCCTTCCTACCTCTCTTAGCAAGTTGGGCTTTCATCATGCCCTTTTTAGGGCCCTTTTCTACAACTTTCACCTTCTTTGGTGCCTTCCCCTACATGTCACGTGAAACATGTTGGATTCCCCATCAGGTGCACTATGATGTTGCAACAAGCATTGATCTGAGCAAAGAAAAAAATTATTTCGATCAAAAATTAAATTGTTCTAAATACTAAGGAAAATGCTCCAAGCAAAGAGAAATGTTCTGAGAAAGAAAAAAGTTATAACCAAAAAACTAAAATTGTTCTAATCACCAGAACTGATCAAGGAATTTTTTTGATGAAGCAAAGAATATTTGAGCATCAATAGTAAATTTGCAAACAAAGAATACTTGGCTGAAGCTGTAATCTACCTCAAAACGTCATCCTCTAATTAATATGCACAAAGCAGACTTTAATGGAAGTAAATCACAAATATTCTAGGAGCATACATCTAAGATCTTACAAAAGGCAGATCCAGTGCCGGAGGCAACCACATGAGTTGGGTCTGGGGAAGAGATAAACCGAGGCAAGCCTTCCTCCCGCAAATGCGGAGAGGATAATTCAAACCCGCGACCTGGTGGCTTAGTGAGACAACTCTCACCATTGCACCATGCCTGCCCTTCTACTTAAGATCTTACAAAGGCCCAGACCAATAGCATAAAACCATAATGAGCAAGCACATGTATGCATGCCAGTTGACCTTCCTACTCTTACTTTTACCTGTTACCAAGGTTATGAAGACCAAAAGGGTGCAACTCAACCTTGCTGTAGAGCTTCACAAAAAGTTCATATGGGAAGAGTGTCTGAACAAAAGAAAACTATTAGCAGATACAAGAGAAAGAAAAAGATGCTACATATAGAGAGATATTCAATTATCTTACCGATTCTGATGGATAATGCCTCACAACTTTTGGCGCGGTTTGCTGCGTGACCATTTTCTTCAGAGTTGTTGCAAGATTATTTATTGTTGAGCCTGACCTATCTGAAGGTTTAAAACTTTTGTCAGGAAGACTATCTGTGTAACACCCCAGGCTTTAAGGGACAAAGTCGGGTGCATCTCATACATGCGCCAAAGAAGACAACATATATAATCACAGAGTGTATAGAGATAAATGTCATAATAATTAGAGTACTTATTAAACCTATGCATTGATAAATGATAATAAAGAATATTATTGGGTAACAAAAGTGAATCAAGGGCACAACTTGCCTGACACTTGAGATTCCAGTTACCAGGGTAATTCTTCAGATCCTCGTGACCGCACAGCTAGTCGTAGCAATACAAGCAAACATGGTATAGATAAAATTAACATCACACCATACATAAGTACAAACTGAATAATAATAATTTGCGCGTTGCTACGAGATCGCGGGATCGAGAACTACTGAGATCGAAGTTACGATTAAGGAGTTATGATTTTATGGAAGATCTGTGTGATTAAAATATTAAACTATATTATAAATCGGTAAATATAAATCATATGACAGATTATTCTATAAATAATTATCTCCACTTTATTCTGAGTTATTATTGGATTAAAGATTATCTAGTAAATTATAGCCATAAAATTGGAATACTATATTAATATTAAAGAAGTTAATCCAAGAGACATAGATTAACCCAATTATAAAAGTATGGGATATTATATAATAAATGTTGCTATTGTATAGTAGATATTTCTACGAAACTAACGCAACTTGAACGGATCAAATCGGAGTTAAAACAGAGGAGTTACAAATTTCTTAAGGTTTTATGTATTCCATACAAGATTAACCAAGAGATTAATTTTAATACAATTTTCAAGATAAAACAGTGGCACTATATGATAAACAATAATATTACAAAATTATAGGAATTGGAATGGATTAATTTGGACTCCATATGAATTTTCTATGAATGAAACAAATTTTTAGCATTTATTTTTGCATACAAATCATTTTCTAATTCCATTTATCTAATTTCTTAACTTCCTGGACTGGGCGCACTAATTACAGAAAACACAGGGGCTATTCTAGAAGATTCTCCAGACTTAGTCGACCCTAAGTTGGATGGCGGGCTGGTTTTTATAAAACAGAGGGTCTTATTCGCAAAATAAGCGGACGAAGGGGTATCGTCGGATCTCGGCTGTTGGATCTATCACGCACGGTGGAGATTAGACTGGTTTTCTAACAGATCGACAAGTCATGCTGGCCCCTTGGATCAACGATCGACGACCCAGAGTTTAAGTTGCCCACGTGGATTCACGCACACATGATTTGGATTGGACAAACCAGATCGGTTTGGCCGAAACGGTACGCGCGAGCCAATCCCAGCCACTCATCCGTGAATGTACGGTGCATGCGTGTCTTCCCCGGATCTAATCCAAGCCGCCAATTTCAAATCGACGGCCAGAGCTATCACCCCCAATCCTAATGCTAGCGCGGCAGCATGCCGGTTCACCCGCACGGCGTCGCGGTGCTCCGGCGAGCAGGGCCATCCCGCGCGCCAACACCCAGATGGGTAGGTGCCACTCAAAAAGGAACCCAGGCCAAACCCAATCGTGGCATCACTTCCAGCGAAGGACCCGTGGCAAGCACCCGCCACGGAGCAGAGCAGCCCGCGGCGGCGCTAAGGTATCCGACGAGCAATTCCTACTGCGCCAAAGCTCGAATCGTCCCTACCGAAGTAGCTACACGAAGCGAAAACAAGCACGAAGCTATTGGAGGATTGCTTACCGAGAATCGCCCGCGAAGAAGCTCTGCCCACGGCGCTAGGCGGTCCCACAATGGCGATAGACCTCCGGTGAGGAATCCGGCCAGCAGTAGAAGTCCCCGAACTTCGAAACCACCCCCAACACGATCTGCAGAACCAGGCGAATCAGACGACCTTCCCTTCTTCCCGGTTCGCGACGCCGAGCACGCAGACCCTGCAGCCCTGCGGCTGGGCGGCGGTGCTCGTGATTTCCTCCCCGTTTCTCTCTGTTTCCCCCGCGGTGGCTTAGAACTCTTTAGACGAGGAGGAAAGAGGTCGTGGCGCGGTCGCCTATATGGACTCGGAAGCATGCGCCTGGCTGGTATTCGGTTGCGCCCAGCTCCGAGTTAGTCGGTGAGGTCTGTTACACGGGGATGATGGGTCTAACGACCGGGTCCTGTGAGTCCGAGGTGTAGAGCGAGGACGCGGCGGGGTGAGCGGATGAGCTGACCGCCAGGCTAGCGTAACCACCCCGTGGCATCAGTGGATCAGGCGGCGGCGTCTTCGGAGCGGAGGTGGAGCGTGGGGCTGTTCTCAGCGTGGGCGCGAATCCGCGGTTCAGCGGCGAGTCTTCTGCGAGGTGGGTGATGAGCCTGACGACCCGGTCCCACGAGTCGGAGACACCAGGCATCCAGCGTGTGATAGAGTTGAGGCGAAGCCAACGCGAAGGCCCGCCCAGTCAGTGTCTCCCCCACGCGCGCGAATGTGCATTCAACTGGGACGGTTGGGGCCACCAGTCAGCGTGATGGAACACCCAGGCGCGCGCGTCACAGTGGCTGACAGCGCGGGCCCCATCTGTCGGTGTAGGGGCGGCGCAGTGGGAGTAAATGGGCCGCACGGAGATAGTGGGGAATGGGCCGAGGCAGAGAAGAATAGGCCCAGACGCTAGTTTTCTTTTATTATTTTTTCCATTTTCTATTTTATTTTCAGTTTTCTTTTCTATATAAATTCCTATTTTGAATTCAAGTTTAAGTTGAGGTTCGAAACTTTAATTTGCACAAACAAGGATTCAACACGATGCAAGTTTATTCACTCTTTATCTCTAAAAGAAAATATAATGCTTTTAAATATGAAACACACACTCACATGATTCCATTTAAGAAAAGGTTATTATGAATGGGTAACTAAATCAGAGATATGTATATACAGATATTCAAGGGTTAATACTTATTTACTAAAGGAGAGGTTAAGGTATAATCCTTATCCTAAATTATTTTAATTCAACCATAGGTATATTTTTGTAGAGGGTGCTTTAAGGGAATAATTTGTAAAACCCTCCCTCCATTTATTGTTCCAAGTTTTGTTCTACCAAACTTTTAATATTGTCATTTATTTACAAAAGATGTCATTGTTAAAAGTCATTTTATTATATTTTTAAATTTTAATTTTTTTTGAAAATGTTATTAATCTCAATATAAGATTTCAGGTGTTACAATCTGCTTCTTTTGATGAATTATTAGGTGTAATAGAAAGACTCCCACAACTGAAGTGGCTTTGTCATCAGTCAATGCAGATGGCACCGGTTTCGTGCTCTAAATGATGTCATTCCCAGCAGATTTTGTTTTAGACCTCTCAAGTTCTACATGAATAGGAATCCTAGAACTTTTGGACTCCAAGACAACAGATGTAGCTGTGTGGTGAATGCTACTGTCTTCAAGCTCCCTAGTACTGCTTGTCTGAGAACAATCCTCAACAACAGTGGCATCCTTAGCTCTTTGGTATTCCTTGGAATGATTGTAGAATTCTTTGTTTCAAAACTGCTATGACCATTAATGTTTGGTGAAGAAGAATGAGAGTTACATGGCAATGCCTCATTTAAGTCCTCGGTGGAAGAACCATCTTCAACAAAATTTGCATGTTTGATACTTGATCCCATCTTACTACTGTCAACAGACTGAATGTTGGAGACTTGTTCTCAAATGCTATGAATTAAGAACAAGGCAACACAAAATGTTAAAGGTTAAGGCCCTTCGTCCTTGGAAGCATTATTTCCCTTAAGATATAATGATCTTCGGACGAAGGTCATGAAGGACATACCTTCATCATTGCAGTATACATTAATGAAAGAAGAAGCATGTGAAACATAAAAACAACATGAATGATTATATAACATTATTAACTCATCTTCTATTATATTATCATGAATAAACAGAAATGATATAGAATTACATTTATACCTTCGGCTTGACAGAAGGAGATAGTACAAGCGTGATGCACGAGTGGGTACAAATCAGTGTGAACAGTACGAGGGTACTGTTCATCTATTTATAGGCACAGGGCACAGCCTATGTGAAATTACATTTATACTCTCTACAATTGATTACATTCATGACACAAACTATCATGGGTCAATCTGTCTTTTCATCTTTAAGTCGGTGCAACCCTTCGTCTTAGGTATGTTGCCATGCCAAAGTTCCCTGTAAGGTAGCTTCGGCGTTATTTCCGTGTTGATCTTTCGAAGGTGTTTCTTCTTATAGGACCTTCGGCTTCGAAGCAGACCCCCAACAGTAGCCCCTTTGTGGTGCTAGATCGTTTTTCATAACGAGCTTGATCCGTGAAAAATTGACTTAGGCTTCGGAATGCCGAAGGTCCGAAAAACACCTTCTCTAAGCTCGTTGCCGAGAAACGATTAAAATAATCCAAGCGCAGGAGGGGTCCCACCATACAATGGGTATGCACGATCTGCCGATTCATCTTGCATGCACCGTGGTCCACCGTTCAGTGAATGCGGGTGACTGTTGAGCGGGTACGGGCGACTTGATGATTCACCTTCACACCTGCAGCACTATATAAACAGACGGGTAGGTGTGAAGTTACCACAGCATTCATTGCCATTGCACTGTTGTGCTGTTGAAAAATTTAACCATAGCCAAAGCTTTCCCATCGCACTCTCAAGCAAAGCATCGTTTTGAACTAGCTTTGTCATAAGAGAGAGCTTTGTCACAACCATAAAAATCATTAACATTCGTAAGAACTGCAAGGAATTCAACACCTGATGGCTAGAGTATGTTCAACCGCTAGGGTGACCCGTGACGGAGAAGAGGCCGAAACTACAGAGACTGCTCCGATCTCTGAAGTGATGGAACAATCGGGAATGGTTGTGATAGAGGTAGTTGCTGAGGAAGGTGCACCTACTGCCGAAGTTGAATATGCTGACATTGAAGAAGATGTTGTTGATGAAGAAGAGGAAGATAATAATACTCTCATGCCAGCCAAACCCAGTCACTTGGACTTTGGAAAATCTACCATTTCTGAGGCTGATATGCCTATTATGATAAAGCTAGGCTACTTCGGAGAAGCTGAGAAGAAGCTGATTCATTTTGGTAGAGAAGAAACCACTCTGACACCAGAAAAAGATGAGGTGGTAGTTTTCAGGAGCTTCTTCAAAGCAGGATTGAGGTTTCCTTTGAACGAAATGATTGGAGAAGTTTTGGAAAACTACAAGATCTATCTTCATCAGCTGACTCCTAACGCTATCGTTAGGCTCAGCGTCTTCATCTAGGCTCTCTGAAGCCAAGGAACAGACCCGAATGCCGAAGCCTTCTGCCGAGTGCACGAGCTTCATTATCAGACGAAGGCCAGAGAAGATGGTCTTCATGAGAACTTTGGTTGTTACAATTTCGCCTATCGCAAAGATATAAAGACTTTGGTAGTTAGCTATCACACCAAGTGGCCAACTGGTTGGAAGAATGAGTGGTTTTATGTGAAGGCTGATGAGAAGAAGAGGGAGAAGCTCAAGACGCTAGAACTGAGCCCTCTGAGCTTAAGCTTTAGGCTGACTAGGCCGTTGTGCCGTATGGAGCCGGGGTCACCATGCCAACAAGCTGTGGCAGAATTTCGGGTGGTAGCCGAGCAGATCGACACAAGAGATCTAGTCCAAGAATATCTGGCCTATAGGGTGTTCCCGACGCTGAGTGAATGGAGCATGCCGAAGCTGAAGGGGACAAAGGAGAAGAAAGAACTTGTGCGACTATCTTATAAATTCAAATTTGAGAAGCAGTTCAAAGGGCCATGTCAAGAATGGTTAGAAATGATAGAAACCATGTGCAACAAAATTTTGGGGAATTACACTAAAAAAGAAGATCAGTTGATGACTGCAGCCTTCGGCACCCGACCGAAACAAAGGTTGAATCGGGTGATGGATGCCCTGAACTTCGAATATCCTGATTATGAGCGATTGAACAAGGGTGCCGAAGGGCAAAAAAGAAAAAGGATTGTCAGTGTTGTGAGCAGACAAGCTGCTAGAATGGTGAAAGAAGATGAAGAAATTCTGAAGAGGAGAAAATCGAGCCCTGAGCCGAAGGTAGCTACTTCGAAGAAGAGGAAAGCTACGGCCTCGAAGCCAAAAACGACTGAGATAGAGGAAGAGACTCCTTCAACACCTTCTGCTGCTGACGTGGAAGAAATTTTAAAGGTAATGACTGAATCCTTACCTATCAAGCTAAGTCCACTGGGGCCACATCTGACGAAGCTTTTACAGAAGAAGGAGGAGGAGCCCTCGACAGTGAAGAAGTCTGCTGGGCCGAAAAAGCGGAGGATTATTACGGTAATCGAAGCTATTGAAGAAACACCACCGTCGGCCTCAGCGTCAAAAACACCAGCTGCCGAAGACGCTACAGCTACCGAAGCTGCCCCCGCCGAAGCTGCAGCTGCCGAAGCTGCAACGACTGAAGATACAAATCTAGAGGGCACGTTTTCTGATATTGATAAAATGCTTTTGAATATAGACGTGGAAGAAACTGCTACAGCTGCCGAAGAGGCCCTAGCCACAGTGCCTGAGAAAGAGAAAGATATCGCCGAAGATACTTCAGAGGAAAAGGATTTCAATTTTCTAAACATAATTGGTCAAAAGCTGTCTAAGGCTGAGAAAGAAGAGCTAAGAGATTATGCAATATCATGCGGCTATCAACCAGGAGCATTGCTCTTCGGCGGTATTGATGACGAAAGCTTAGGATGTCTTCGAGACCAAACTGGAGTGAAGGTTATCAGTACTCTATCGAAGAGTATTGGTTTTCCGAAGCTTGAGGCCGACATCAGCCGCTACCGACGACAGCATATCGTCGATAGTTTATTCTATTCTAATTTCAAGGTAAAAACTTTACTTTGGCTTTACATTGTTTTAACAACGAAGGTGTTTTCTAACGAAGGTTGTTTCTACGTAGAGCATGCTATTAAGTAAAGCCTTGAGAATGCAACATGACCTTGAAGATAAAAAACATGAGGTTATAATTGAAGGCTTAGAGAGTAAAATAAAAGATCACGAAGCTGCTCTTGAGAAGAAGGATTTTGAACTTCAATCAATGGAAGGCTTACTGGCAGAAGCCCAAGCTAAAATTGCCAGATTGAATAGAGAACTCCTCGCAAAGACAGAAAGCTTCGAACAAGAAAAGCAGAAATTCAATGCGAAATTTGAGGCTGAAGTTGAAAAAAGTTCAAATTTACAGAAATTATTGAAAGAGCTTCAAGATAAATGTCTAGACTTCGGCAACCTATGTGTGCAGTGGCTGAAGCAGGTCTTCAACTCAGTTGGAGCCAGTTCTGAAAAGTTTAAACCTTCGGTTGTAGACCTGCCAGGCACTTTTGATCATATTGAAGGTGAAGTTGATGCTCTTGACGAAGTCATAGCTGAGTGACTTATGTGCTTTGCTAGCTTCTCGCGGCACAGCTGTTGCTTTTTTAAAGGCTAGCTACACGCATGGAAATATTGTAAACAGGCCAAACTTCAGCCTGTCACCAGCGGACTTGAATGATATCCCCGGTCTGGCCCGAAGTATTGGGAACAAATTTCTAACTCAAATTTGGGCAAAAGGTGGGCGAAACTTAGCTGGTGACGAAGCTCGAAGCCACCTCAAGCCGGTAATAAACTTATACCTGTTGCTTTTCCTTTTCCTTAAAATTTGCACTTTCCTTATACTGCTGTTATGTACAGGATGACAAAGCTGAAGAACAATGAACCGAAGCTTGATGGGTAATAATGAAGTGATGAAGTTGCTGTAAAAGAACTCTAGAGAAAATTTTGAATTAACCTTGTAGAAAATACTGTAATTTAGGAATCAAACATTACTCTGTAATTTTGTCGATACCTTGTAATATATTTTACCTTTCCATCCATGTATGAACTGCTTTGATATGGACGAAACTTGTTCTTTTTGAGCTGAAGGCGAAAAACACCTTCCCTTCTTTTCGTACACAACGAAGCATAAATCTGCTTCTTTTGCATTTGCCGAAGCCTTGTCATTAGAGCCGAAGCAATTGTCTGTACTCTATGATGTGATGATGATGATCCTACAAATGTCTAAATGAATGTATATGAATGCAATGTATGATGTGATGTAATGTGCAAATGAATATCCAAACACACGCATACGAAGCCACATCCAGACTCTGCATTCCCTTAGGAATGACTGAAATTTCTGTCGTTTATTTTTCGGCTTCACCGCTTATTTTTCGGTGTAAGTTCTGCATCCCCTTAGGAACGTCTTTTGAACTTCTTCGCCTTCTATTTCGGCGGTATCATCGTTGACTTTTCGGTGTAAGTTCTACATCCCCTTAGGAACGTATTTTGAACTTCTTCGCCTTATATTTCGGCGGTATTTAGCTCTGCATTCCCTTATGAACGACTTTTGAGCAGAAAATTTACACCGCGCTCCCTTGGGAACGACTTTTTGTAGCTTCGTCGTGCTCTGCATCCCCTTAGGGACAACTTTCGAGCTTCTCCTTGTTTTTTTCTCTCTGCACTCGATGGTGCATGCTCAGATTTTATATTTTACATGTTTTGCGGGACTTTGCTCTCGTAGAGCTGAATAAGAAAGGAAAAATTACAAGCTATGGCCCCATTAAAAACCTTTCTCCCCCTTTGGAAAGGAAAAGGGTGCCATAGGAAAAAATGAAAAAAGATTACATCAGATTACACATAATATCGTCGAAGCTCATCCGCATTCTAAGATCTAGGAATGTCGTTGTCGTCCATATCCTTCAACCTGTAAGAACCGGGCCTTGACGAAGATACCACTAGAAAAGGTCCTTCCCACTTCAGCTGTAGTTTGCCTACTGTGTCCGTATTAGCCACTCTCCAAAGCACCAAATGCCCTGGCTTGATATTTTTCAGCCGGACTTTTCTGTCGCGCCATTTTATTGTTTCGGCTTGATATTTATTGATATTTTCCACAGCCTGAAGTCTAGTCCCTTCTATAGTGTCTTTTGCCACGTGATAATCAGCTTTGTCCTCTGCCGAAGTTGTTGTTCTTATTGACCCCACTTTAGCTTCTTCTAGGCTTATAGCTTCATCACCAAATAATAACTTGAATGGCGTAAAACCTGTTGATCTTGATTCGGTTGTATTGTGGCTCCATACCACTTTAATCAACTCATTTGGCCACTTTCCTTTGGGCTGATTAAAGATTAGCTTCATTGTTCCTGTCATTATAATACCATTTGCTCTTTCGACAAGTCCATTTGACTCTGGATGTCTGACTGACGCAAAATGAATCTTCGTGCCAATTTGATCACAAAATTCCTTGAAAGCTTCGGCATCAAACTGTGCTCCGTTGTCCACAGTTATAGCCTTCGGCACGCCGAAGCGACAAACAATGTTTTGCCAGAAGAATTTCTGGACTGTGACTGAAGTTATTATGGCCAAAGGCTTCGCTTCAATCCACTTGAAAAAAATATTCTACAGCCACCACAACATATCTTAAATTGCCTTGTGCTGGTGGAAGTGGACCTAACAAATCTTGGCCCCATCTTTGCAATGGCCAGGTTGGCTGTATTAACTAGGTTAGCGACGAAGGTTGTTTCTGGTCTCTTGCACATTTTTGACAATTTTCGCACTTTTGAACCAGATCTGCTGCATCCAAAGCTACCTTCGGCCAATAAAATCCTTATCTGAAGACCTTTCCCAGCAAAGGCCTAGACCCAATGTGAGATCCACACAAACCTGCATGTATTTCCTTCATCAACTCTATACCTTCGGTTCTGGATAAACACTTGAGAAGTGGAGAGCAGACTCCATGTTTGTATAACTCCCCTTCTATTATCACATATGGTCTTGTTCTTGCCTCCATTCTCTTATTATAAGCTTCATCATCTGAAAGACAATTACCTTGGAGGAAAGATATAATTTCAGTCCTCCAATCTTCACTGTGTACCGGAGAAATAGTAAGCACTGCTCTCTCCATGAGTTCAACCGAAGGTGCCTTTATTGTTTCAAAAAAATACTTCCGAAGGTAGAGGGAGCCCCTGGGCCGCTGATTTGGCTAGTAAATCTGCGTGCTCATTTTCACCTCTTGGGATATTCTTGAAAGTTCCCTTTGACCCAGGAACAGGATCTGGATGTCGCCTAGAGGGGGGTGAATAGGCGAATAAAAATTGTCACTTTAAAACTTAAATCTTACTCTACTCGAAGAAGGATCGCAGTGGAGTGAAGAACCCTTCGAGTAGGTTGCCGTGGAATTGAAGTTCCTGTCTTAAGAATATCCTGCACTTCAAGGAAAGCTAGTACCACAAGTAAGCAGTGAAGTGCAGATATAAAAGCGAGTAAGACAGAGAGTCAGAATACAATACGGAACAGAGCACACAGACGCAAGGATTTATCCCGAGGTTCGGCCAAGCCTGAAATGCTTGCCTAGTCCTCGTTGGAGTTAGTCACACCTGGGCTTGGAGTCTGTTTCAACTCCTTCCTCCGTTTGCTTAGATCTGTCAGTATGACAGATAGAGCCTTTCACTATGTTGAGTTGGGTTACAACAAAAACCGTGGCTGCTTACAAACTTCTTGACAGCACCCCGGCAGAGTAACACTACGCTCAAGACCTTGCTCTTGCTCTTAGCAGCACTTCTCCTCTCTCTAAAGTCTTATAGCTTTGCCTTCTACACAAACTAGAGAGATACACACAAGAGGGAGAGTGAGAATTGATTCGAGTGATGTCTACACTTGTTGGCTGTGCTTGTACATTGCTTGAGGCGCCTAGGGGTCCCTTTTATAGGCACAAGGGGCCTAGGAGCCGTTGGAAGCAATCCAGGAAGGCAAATCTTGCCTTCAGTCGGGTGGCGCACCGGACAGTCCGGTGCACCACTGGACATTGTCCGGTGCCCGATTTCCTTCCAAAATTGGCGCAGGCGACCGTTGCAGTCTTGGAGCCGTTGGTGCACCGGACACTGTCCGGTGCACACCGGACATTCCGGTGGCCCCATCTGACCGTTGGCTCGGCCACACGTCACGCGCGGATTGCGTGGCCGACCGTTGGCCCAGCCGACCGTTGGCTCACCGGACAGTCCGGTGCACCACCGGACAGTCCAGTGAATTATAGCCGTACGACGCTTGACTTCTCCCGAGAGCGGCCTGTTCACCGGAGTTCAGCCTGGCGCACCGGACACTGTCCGGTGCACCACCGGACAGTCCGGTGTGCCAGACTGAGCTCAGACTTTGCTGTACACATCCAAGCCTTTTTCATTTCATTTCTTTTCTTCTTCCTTCTGTTTCTAACACTTAGACAAATATATTAGTACACAAAAACCAATGTACTAAGTCTAGAAACATACCTTCTCTTTGATTTTTACATCTATAGCATTTGACATGCTTGAGCTTTGATGTTGGACTCATAAATCATCAAGTCAGCTTGACTTGATTTAGATTGACATTCCTTAGCTCCAACATCCTGCAAAGGTCACATAGAACATCTCCAAACATAGGAACAACCCAAACTAAAAGTCAAGGTGCACTTAGCTCTTTTTGGGCTGCTTCCAGTTCTGGTTTTGACACTGCTTCTTCTTCTAGTAACCTTGATCTCCTTCTTAGAGCTTGGTCTTGAGCCTTATGACTTACACCACATAACTAGATATGTTTCCTCATTGGTTGTAAGTCACGTCCTTATGTAGTGATCCTTGATGTGTTGTAGCTGTTCTCAACTCGATCACCCTTGACTTTGCAAGTCTTCTTCTTCACCCTTGGCTTTGGGTTCCTCAGCCTCTTTGACCTTCTCCCGTGCACTTGGTACCTCGAAGCTCTTCTTGCCTCCATCCTTGGCTTGATCAGTTGTCTCCGAGCTACGCACCCGAGTCTCACTTTATGCAATGTCCATCATACTTGTGATGCCCATTATCTATCCATCATCTAGTCCTTGGACCATCACACTTGTTCACTTGTGTTGAACTATGTTAGCTTTACATTAAGCACCTGTTCAACACTTAGACACTTGTTAGTCCTTTAATTGAGTTGTCATCCAAACACCAAAACCCACAAGAGAGCTTTCAATCTCCCCCTTTTTGGTGATTGATGGCAACACAATTAAAGCTTACATAAGAGAAAAATTTAAAGCACAAATTTTGAGTTCTAAGATTGTAGAATGCTCCCCCTAAATATGTGCTTACATTAAAATCTTAGCTTTGGCCTTAAATGCCAAAATGCACATACTTAGGCTAAATCGAAGCATTGCTACACCTTAGCACCTGTGGGATGCATTGTGTCAAGGATCAAACCATGATGCGTATAACACACAAATGCACAGAATCAGAGTTTAACACCATTCACTTGAGTGGATATATCATAGGAATATCAACCTACCACTATTCATCATTAGGATACCAATTTAAACTAAGATACCAATTTAAAGCAATCTTAAAGCACCGTAAATCTTAAAGCACCATTAACCACATGAATATCTATTACAGAATAAACACTATAGATGCCAATAAATTCATAGCAGCGGAAACACTAGTCCATATGATGCAACACATATAATACTGCAAAAGGCATATGATATGAATTATCAATAACACAATAACACAACTAACACATTATCCCTTAGGATAAGCTTTCCTCTCAGGTTGAGATAAGCTTTAATGCACATATTCTCCCCCTTTGACATCAAACACCAAGACCATATTCAAGCAAGAACATAGAATGATGTCAAGGGACAGCAGGGTATTTAGTAGGTAAACACACACTAACAATACTCCCCCTTACTCATTCAACAAATGCACCACAAGCATTTGGAGGAAAGTTAATGTACATATACGCAAAAGATCAATACTTCCTTTGTACCTTTGCCCAGATGTGGTGTACTTCCTCTCTTGAAAGTATTAATCTCTTGGGAGCTTCTCCACACTTGTGTCTGATCCTTTATCCTTACCTTTTCTTGTTGCTAAGACACCAAGCTTAGAGCAAGTTATAGTATTGTGGCACAAGATGAAGCTTCTATTCTAGTGATTACCAAAAGATGTTAATTGAAGCAAACTATCACGACTACCAATTGAAAGATACCAATTGCAAGATCATTTATTATCATAGCTCCATGATATTTAAGGATAAACATCTAGTATCACCAAATTTTATAGAGCATGAGCAATCTAAAAATATGCAGTTACTCACGACTTAAGATACCAATTCCTTGACTTACAGAGGTACCCCAGTCCTGATTGCTCCATTTCTTGCTCATCTTCTCTTTTCCACCTTGAGACTACACAAGATCGCTCAAGATACAATTAGTCTCAAAAGACGCAAGTTATGTGTGCTCCCCCTACACTTGTGCATCAAGTATTTGAATAACTTGCACTTTGCACATTCAAGCTTTCTTTAGAATTAGAGGGGATCACAACATATCTTGGTCAAGGAATACTCTCAATTTCATCATAAAGAGATAACAATTGAATACCAAATTAAGGGTTGATTTAATACAATAATGCATGCTTCAAGAAGTATAACATTTACACGCAACCTAGACATGCTTCATACTTGACTATCATTGCACCACATATACCAATTGAAAAACAACACGATCATGTTTATAAAGCGCAATCTCTAAGCACATCATAATTAAGAAGGTTCTTTAGGTACACCAGAAGAAACAACATTTTAAAGTAAGGAGCACCTAGGCCAAGATACTACCAATTCAGAGGCAAGACCATAGCTGTGATCACAATCAATGGAACTTCAAGATATTCACTGAAATTGCATAGTTCCATTCTCCATACCTTTGCCTTTTCCTGAATTGCCATGAGAGCACCAGTTGTCACTAATTGAGGGCTCCTTTTGCTCATGCGCTTTAGCTCAAAAGGGTGCATTAGAGGCACAACATGGAGTTGGTATTCACACAATACCAGACTAGAGTAATCATGTGAACATAAACTAAACAATATGTCATATTTGCACACAGGTTAATCATTAAAACCATATAGCATAACTCACAACGGAATACAGGTTTATTCACGAACACAACAAGAGTTAATCATGGTGGATATATCTAATGAAAAACTACCCATTAAATGATTCAAGAGACATAACCTCTAAAGCACACAATCATGATTAAGCAAGCATGGTTACGATCTTGGTGATTATTAATCATTGATTGAAAGGTACTCAACACAGGTAATCAACAAAGCATAACTGCTCCAAGGACAGGTAGCACATCAATCAGACTTAAGAGCAGTACTGATTATCAACAAAGTACTTAAGATACAAGGGTACCATCCTATGGAGCGCAAGTTGCAGAATCTCATTAAGGTCCTCTGCTTGAATCACCAATAATGATTAAGGACCTATTCAACTTTTCACTTGAGATGAACATGGGATTAGTGTCTCACAATAATTCAACCTTGAGTCAATGAATAAACACCAAAACAATTAACAGCTTAAGCATAGAGTTTGAGATAACCGTCTTAAGCTCTCCCATGGTCTCCAGTTCATCTCAAGGCACCTGCATGGTCTAGTTAGCACAGTTTGGTACCCATCTCGGGATGGGTCCATATTGATCATCCAAAAAAGCCTTTGGTACCCAAATAGCATGTGTGCTAGTCCTAGGTGATCTCATGATTGATCTAGCACAAGAGTATGATTTGGGTCTCCTAAGCGAATAAGATTGAGACAAATTTACTTGCTTAGGAACCTCACCTTTATTACATACCTTGGATAGATGACCCTGCTCACCACACTTGTAGCAGAAGCGTCGCTCAACCTGACATGACGCTTGTTGTTTGTCATTTTCCTTGGTGAGAGTCATCTTGGAGAATGCACATGCTTGGTTCATCAGTAGCGGACATGAAGTGATCATGTGGTCCTTGTTGTTGCATCCAAAACATCTCCTTATCCCTTCGTCCTTGTCTTTGTATGGACAAGATGCGATGAGGTGGCCTAATGCCTTGCACTTGAAGCATCTCTGTTTTCCTCTTCTCTTGTTACTTTTAGATGACATAGAGACATGGTCAGTGCAAACAACATGATTAATTAAATCTTTACCTTTTTCCAAGCTCATGTTGATTTCTTCATCTTTAGGAACATCCTTCTTATGGAGCTTAACACTTGCTGCAGTTTTTCCTTTATCAAGCTTCTTCACCACGCGCCCGTGGATATCTTGAGAAAGTTGAGCAATGTGTCTTCTCCTTAGTTGTCTTTGCTTCTTGTTTCCACACAATTTCTTTTGTGACCCTAAAACTTGTTGCTCAATCAATGATTGGCTTTCTTTTGAGCAACAGGGGTTAGCACATGGTGATATACAATTCAAATGCGCACACGTGCGAGAATGAGGTTCACATGAATTTAAGTTTGCAATTATAACCTCATGAGCAACATTAAGCATGATATGGTCATCAACTAATTTATTATGAGAATATGACAACATATCATACTTTTCACCTAGAGCAAGTTTTTCTAAGTTTATCATTTCTACTTGACTCCTAAGCATAGAATTTTCAGTTTTAAGTTGAGCAGCATTAGATAATACATCATGATTATTTCTTTGCTCAATTAAAACGGATTCATACCGTTGGACCAAATCCTCATGAGAGTACTTTAGCTCCTCATGTTTTTTGGTCATCTTCTCCAGGCTGTCGTTGGTTCTGATGAGAGTCTCCTCTAGCCTGAGAAGCGTCTCGCCTTGTTCCTTGTTCCTTCTCAACAACTTAATCAAGAGCGCTTTGTCTTCTTTGTTGAGATGGATGTAGAAACGGCGAATCTCCTCTTCCACATCGTCGGTCTCATTTTCCCTGTCATTATTATCAGTGGAAGCAAAACAGGAAAATGTACCTTGTGATGATGTAGACTCCTCATCCTCATATTCTTCCTCATCATCGCTTTTGTCTCCACCATCATTGTTAGCAATAAGACATTTATTACTAGTGGAAGACAAACCTGTTGATGAGGTGTATTCATCGTTTGGTTGCCATCGTTCTTGTTCTTCTCCGTTGGACAAGTTAGTATCACCAGCAATAAAGGGAGCAGAGGAAATGCATATGGACTTAAAAAATTTCAACTTAAGTTTAGTCCATAGATCATGACCATCAACAAATAAGTCACTATCACTACTCATGATGGCAAAATAGGCACCTCTAGAAAGAGAATCAACTAAGATGTTGCACGCATGGTGATTTAGAGATAGACATCTTAGTTCATCATTAGAATGATTTTTACTAACATTAGAGGGAAAAATACTTCTACTAAAGACCTGTCTCAAATCAGGATTAACACTCATGAAAGCATTATAAATAGAGACAGACCAAGACTTGTAATTAGAACCATCGCCTAAAAGAAGTTCTACAGTTACCTCTTGTGACGACATCGTCATCTCCGGACGGCTAAGCCCACACTGGAGAGGCCTAGCTCTGATACCAATTGAAAGTTCCCTTTGAACCGGGAACAGGATCTGGATGTCGCCTAGAGGGGGGGTGAATAGGCGAATAAAAATTGTCACTTTAAAACTTAAATCTTACTCTACTCGAAGAAGGATCGCAGTGGAGTGAAGAACCCTTCGAGTAGGTTGCCGCGGAATTGAAGTTCCTGTCTTAAGAATATCTTGCACTTCAAGGAAAGCTAGTACCACAAGTAAGCAGTGAAGTGCAGATATAAAAGCGAGTAAGACAGAGAGTCAGAATACAATACGGAACAGAGCACACAGACGCAAGGATTTATCCCGAGGTTCGGCCAAGCCTGAAATGCTTGCCTAGTCCTCGTTGGAGTTAGCCACACCTGGGCTTGGAGTCTGTTTCAACTCCTTCCTCCGTTTGCTCAGATCTGTCAGTATGACAGATAGAGCCTTTCACTATGTTGAGTTGGGTTACAACAAAAACCGCGGCTGCTTACAAACTTCTTGACAGCACCCCGGCAGAGTAACACTACGCTCAAGACCTTGCTCTTGCTCTTAGCAGCACTTCTCCTCTCTCTAAAGGCTTATAGCTTTGCCTTCTACACAAACTAGAGAGATACACACAAGAGGGAGAGTGAGAATTGATTCGAGTGATGTCTACACTTGTTGGCTGCGCTTGTACATTGCTTGAGGCGCCTAGGGGTCCCTTTTATAGGCACAAGGGGCCTAGGAGCCGTTGGAAGCAATCCAGGAAGGCAAATCTTGCCTTCAGTCGGGTGGCGCACCGGACAGTCTGGTGCACCACCGGACACTGTCCGGTGCCCGATTTCCTTCCAAAATTGGTGCAGGCGACCGTTGCAGTCTTGGAGCCGTTGGCACACCGGACACTGTCCGGTGCACACCGGACAGTCCGGTGCCCCCATCTGACCGTTGGCTCGGCCACGCGTCACGCGCGGATTGCGCGGCCGACCGTTGGCCCAGCCGACCGTTGGCTCACCGGACAGTCCGGTGCACCACCGGACAGTCCAGTGAATTATAGCCGTACAACGCCTGACTTCTCCCGAGAGCGGCTTGTTCACCGGAGTTCAGCCTGGCGCACCGGACACTGTCCGGTGCACCACCGGACAGTCCGGTGTGCCAGACTGAGCTCAGACTTTGCTGTACACATCCAAGCCTTTTTCATTTCTTTTCTTTTCTTCTTCCTTCTGTTTCTAACACTTAGACAAATATATTAGTACACAAAAACCAATGTACTAAGTCTAGAAACATACCTTCTCTTTGATTTTTACATCTATAGCATTTGACATGCTTGAGCTTTGATGTTGGACTCATAAATCATCAAGTCAGCTTGACTTGATCTAGATTGACATTCCTTAGCTCCAACATCCTGCAAAGGTCACATAGAACATCTCCAAACATAGGAACAACCCAAACTAAAAGTCAAGGTGCACTTAGCTCTTTTTGGGCTGCTTCCAGTTCTGGTTTTGACACTGCTTCTTCTTCTAGTAACCTTGACCTCCTTCTTAGAGCTTGGTCTTGAGCCTTATGACTTACACCACATAACTAGATATGTTTCCTCATTGGTTGTAAGTCACGTCCTTATGTAGTGATCCTTGATGTGTTGTAGCTGTTCTCAACTCGATCACCCTTGACTTTGCAAGTCTTCTTCTTCACCCTTGGCTTTGGGTTCCTCAGCCTCTTTGACCTTCTCCCGTGCACTTGGTACCTCGAAGCTCTTCTTGCCTCCGTCCTTGGCTTGATCAGTTGTCTCCGAGCTACGCACCCGAGTCTCACTTTATGCAATGTCCATCATACTTGTGATGCCCATTATCTATCCATCATCTAGTCCTTGGACCATCACACTTGTTCGCTTGTGTTGAACTCTGTTAGCTTTACATTAAGCACCTATTCAACACTTAGACACTTGTTAGTCCTTTAATTGATTTGTCATCCAAACACCAAAACCCACAAGAGAGCTTTCAATTCTTAACAGAAAAACCTTCGAAAGAAGCTTCCAACCTTCGAACTGTATCCAGATATCTTTCAAGCTTCAGATCTCTTGCCTTGCTACTTTTGTCCACATGGCCAGAAATAACTTGAGAATCAGTTTTCAGAATGGCCCTTCTTATTCCCATTGCCGTTAACTTCCAAAGCCCCAACAGAAGTGCTTCGTACTCAGCAATATTATTTGTGCAATTGAAATCAAGCTTGGCTGCATAACATGTTTTTTACTTTTGAAGGTGCCACTAGGACTGCAGCCGCTCCTGCACCGAAGGTTCCCCAAGAACCATCACAGAACACTATCCAAGCTTTGGCATCTTTGTTTACTTCTTCTTCGTGAGCCCCTGGCGTCCAGTCAACGATGAAGTCTGCTAACGCTTGGGACTGGATTGAGGATCTATGCACATAATCAATGGTAAATTCATTAAGTTCTGTAGCCCATTTCCCAATCCTTCCAGTAGCTTCTCTGTTCCTCATAATATCCTTCAAAGACTGTGACGAAGGAACAGTTATGTGATATGCTTGAAAATAATGCCGAAGCTTTTTGGAGGCCATTAACACAGCATATAGCATCTTTTCCAATTCTGTGTAGTTTTTCTTTGACGAACTCAAAACTTCAGAGACGAAGTACACTGGAGCTTGCTTTTTGACTTGGCCATCTAGCTTCTCCTGTACAAGTGCTGCACTTACTGCAGAATGTGAGGCTGCAACATATAAGAGCAATGGAGCCCTTGGCAAAGGTGGAGTTAACGTTGTTAAATCAATCAAATATTGCTTTAACTCTTCGAAGGCCTTTTGCTGAGCCGGACCCCATTGGAAGACTTCGGCTGACTTTAGTATTTCAAAGAAAGGCAGATTTCTTTCTGCTGATCTGGATATAAATCTGTTCAATGATGCTTATCTACCTGCCAGCCATTGAGCTCCTTTCTTTGTGCTTGGCGGTTCCGTACGAAGGATAGCTTCAATCTTGCTTGGGTTAGCTTCAATTCCCTTCGTTGATACTAGACAGCTAAGGAACCTGCCCTTCTTTACCCTAAAATACATTTTTCTGGATTTAATTTCAAACCAGCTTGCCTGAAATTAGCAAATGTCTCTTGCAAATCAGCAATGTGATTTTCTTGCTTTATGCTTTTAACTATGATATCATCAACATAAGTCAACACATTCCTGCCTATTTGAGAATGGAGGACTCTGGCTGTCATTCTGCTGAAGCTTCCTCCAGCATTTTTGAGCCCCTCAGGCATCCGAAGATAGCAATATGTGCCACTGGGGGTTATGAAGCTAGTTTTTGGCTCATCTTCCTTCTTCATCCAGATTTGGTGGTAGCCTGAGTAACAATCTAGTAGACTCATGAGCTCTGACGAAGCTGTTGCATCTACTAGAGAATCTATCCTTGGCAATGGGAACTCATCTTTTGGACAAGCTTTGTTAAGATCTGTAAAATCAATGCACATTCTCCATTTACCATTGGCCTTCTTCACCATAACAGTATTAGCTAGCCACTCTGGGTATTTGACCTCTCTGATAACTCCAGCGCTAAGAAGCCTCTTTACTTCGTTCTGAGCACCTTCAGCTTTGTCATCAGACATTTTCCGAAGCCTTTGTTTTCTTGGCCTGAAAGATGGATCCACATTGAGTGAATGCTCAATGACATCTCTGTTGACACCGCAAAGATCATTGGCTTACCAAGCAAAGACATCTTTGTTGTTGAATAGAAATCTTAGCAAATTCTTTTTATGTTCTTCAGATAACTGAGAACCCAGCAGTACCTTTTGTTCTGCTATATCTTCACATAGAAGCATAGGCTTCGGCTGATTCGCCGAAGCGGCCTTCTCTCTTTTGTACCGATACTGCTCACAGGCTTCGGCTCCATCTATGTTATGGATTGCCTTTGAATCTGTCCAGTTTCCTTTGGCCTTCCTGGCAGCTTCTTGACTGCCATGAACAGCAATGGGCCCTTGTTCCGAAGGTATCTTCATGCATAGATATGCTGGATGAAGTATTGCTTCGAAAGCATTAAGTGTTCCACGACCAATGATTGCATTGTAGGGGTATTCCATGTCAACAATATCAAACACAACCTGTTCAGTCCTTATATTATGAACAAAGCCGAAGGTTATTGGCATTGTGATTTTGCCAAGTGCTACAATTTGCCTTCCTCCGAAGCCACATAAAGGATGTGTAGCATCATGAATCTTATCTTCTGGCTCTTGCATCTGTCTGAAGGCCTTAGCAAATATGATATCTGTTGCACTGCCTGTATCAACCAGAACATTGTGGACCAGAAATCCCTTAATGACACAAGATATGGCCATAGCATCATTATGAGGGTAATCTTTGAGCTGAAGGTCCTCCTAGGAGAAGGTGATTGGGATGTGGGACCATTTTGACTTGATGAAGGGTCCCTGCACCCCAACATGCTGCACCCTTCTTTGTGCCTCCTTCTTCTGCTTCTTGTTAGCCGGCTCTGAACCTAAGCCGCCTGTTATCGGCAGCACCAGCTTCGTAGCCGAAGATGCTTCGGCTTAGTTGCTGAACGAAGCCATCAGCTCAAGAGTGGAAGTGAGTTCACCGAAGGTGGGCACCAATGTTGGAGACTTGTTCTCAAATGCTATGAATTAAGAACAAGGCAACACAAAATGTTAAAGGTTAAGGCCCTTCGTCCTTCGAAGCATTATTTCCCTTAAGATATAATGATCTTCGGATGAAGGTCATGAAGGACATACCTTCATCATCGCAGTATACATTAATGAAAGAAGAAGCATGTGAAACATAAAAACAACATGAATGATTATATAACATTATTAAATCATCTTCTATTATAATATCATGAATAAACAGAAATGATATAGAATTACATTTATACCTTCGGCTTGACAGAAGGAGATAGTACAAGCATGATGCACGAGTGGGTACAAATCAGCGTGAACAGTACGGGGGTACTGTTCATCTATTTATAGGCATAGGGCATAGCCTGTGTGAAATTATATTTATACTCTCTACAATTGATTACATTCATGACACAAACTATCATGGGTCAATCTGTCTTTTCATCTTTAAGTCAGTGCAACCCTTCATCTTAGGTATGTTGCCATGCCGAAGTTCCCTGTAAGGTAGCTTCGGCGTTATTTCCGTGCTGATCTTTCGAAGGTGTTTCTTCTTATAGGACCTTCGGCTTCGAAGCAGACCCCAACACTGAATGTTTTGAGAAATTTCAACTGTGTTGTTGGACTTATGACCTCCAGGAATCTCTGTACTGGAACATACTACTTTAGAAGATGAAAGTCGCCTAGAGGGGGGGTGAATAGGGCGAATCTGAAATTTATAAACTTAAGCACAACTACAAGCCGGGTTAGCGTTAGAAATATAAGCGAGTCCGACAGGGAGGGTGAAAAACAAATCGCAAGCAAATAAGGAGTGAGACACAAGGATTTGTTTTACCGAGGTTTGGTTCTTGCAAACCTACTCCCCGTTGAGGTGGTCACAAAGACCGGGTCTCTATCAACCCTTTCCCTCTCTCAAACGGTCACTTAGACCGAGTGAGCTTCTCTTCTCAATCACACAGGACACTAAGTCCCCGCAAGGACCACCACACAATTGGTGTATCTTTCCTTGGTTACAGTTGAGTTGATCACAAGAAAGAATGAGAAATAAAAGAAGCAATCCAAGCGCAAGAGCTCAAATGAACACAAATGTCACTCTCTCTAGTCACTATTTGATTTGGAGTGATTTCGGACTTGGGAGAGGATTTGATCTCTTTGGATGTGTCTAGAATTGAATGCTATAGCTCTTGTAAGGTGTTGGAAGGTGGAAAACTTGGATGTAATGAATGGTGGGGTGGTTGGGGTATTTATAGCCCCAACCACCAAAAGTGGCCGTTGGGAGGCTGTCTGTCGCATGGCGCACCGGACAGTCTGGTGCACCACCAGACACTGTCCGGTGCGCCAGCCACGTCACCCGACCGTTAGGGTTCGACCGTTGGAGCTTCTGTCTTCTGGGCCACCGGACAGTCCGGTGGTGCACTGGATAGTCACTGTGCGCTGTCCGGTGCGCCTTCTGACGCTGCTCTGACTCTGGCGCGCACTGTAGCGCATTGAATGCGGTTGCAGACGATCGTTGGCGCTGAAGTAGTCGTTGCTCCGCTGGCACACCGGATAGTCAGGTGTTACACCGGACAGTCCGGTGTTACACCGGACAGTCCGGTGAATTTTAGCGGAGTGGCTCCCAGAATTCCCGAGACTGGCGAGTTCGGAGTTAGAGTACCCTGGTGCACCGGACACTGTCCGGTGGTGCACCGAACACTGTCTGGTGGCACACCGGACAGTCCGGTGCGCCAGACCACGGCTGCCTTCGGTTATCTTTTTGCTCCCTTTGTTTGAACCCTTTCTTTTGACTTGTATTGGTTTATTGTGAACCTTTGGCACCTGTAACACTTATAATCTGGAGCAAACTAGTTAGTCCAATTATTTGTGTTGGGCAATTCAACAACCAAAATCAATTAGGAAAAGGTGTAAGCCTATTTCCCTTTCAATCTCCCCCTTTTTGGTGATTGATGCCAACACAAACCAAAGCAAATATAGAAGTGCAAAATTGAACTAGTTTGCATAATTGTAAGTGCAAAGGTTACTTGGAATTGAACCAATAAATATTCTCATAAGATACGCATGGATAGCTTTCTTTTCATATTTAACATTTTGGACCACGCTTGCACCGCATGTTTTGTTTTTGCAAATTTTGTAAAATCTTTTCAAAGATATTTTGCAAATAGTCAAAGGTAAATGAATAAGATTTGAGAAGCATTTTCAAGATTTGAAATTTTCTCTCCCTGTTTCAAATGCTTTTCCTTTGACTAAACAAAACTCCCCCTTGATGAAATCCTCCTCTTAGTGTTCAAGAGGGTTTTAGATATTTGAGAGCACCTAGAGGGGGGTGAATAGGTGATCCTGTAAACTTGAAACTTAAGCCACAAAAACATGGTTAAGCGTTAGCACAATAATCGCCAAGTGGCTAGAGAGGAGTCTCAACAAAACACAATAACCACAAGAGATCAATCACAGAGTTGACACGGTGGTTATCCCGTGGTTCGGCCAAGACCAACGCTTGCCTACTCCACGTTGTGGCGTCCCAACGGACGAGGGTTGCAATCAACCCCTCTCAAGCGGTCCAAAGACCCACTTGAATACCACGGTGTTTTGCTTGCTTTTCTTAATCCTGTTTGCGAGGAATCTCCACAACTTGGAGCCTCTCGCCCTTACACTTGAAGTTCACAAAGAAGCACAGAGCAAGGGAGGGATTAGCAACTCACACAAGACACAAAGATCACAGCGAACACGCACACACAAGACCCAGACTTAAGCTCAAAAGACTAGCACACTAGAACGGAGCTTAAATCACTAGAATGTCGAACAAGTGCGCAAGAATGAAGTGTGAGTGATCAAGATTGCTCAAGGAATGTTTGGTGTACTCCTCCATGCGCCTAGGGGTCCCTTTTATTGCCCCAAGGCAGCTAGGAGCCGTTGAGAGCAATCCTGGAAGGCAGATCTTGCCTTCTGTCGACTGGCGCACCGGACAGTTTGGTGCACCACCGGACACTGTCCGGTGAAGATATCCTTCCTTATTTGGCGAAGCCGACCGTTGGAGTCTGAGAGCCGTTGGCGCACCGGACACTGTCCGGTGCACACCGGATAGTCCGGTGCACCAATGTGACTGTTGGCTCGGCCACGCGTCACGCGCGGAATCCTCGGCCGACCGTTGCCCCGGCTGACTGTTGACTCACCGGACAGTCCGGTGCACCACCGGACAGACCGGTGAATTTTAGCCGTACGCCGTTAATCATCTCCCGAGAGCGACGAGTTCGCCTGTGAACGGCTCACCGGACAGTCCGGTGCGCCACCGGACCGACCGGTGAATTTTAGTCGTACACCGCCGTTGAAGTCCCGAGAGCAGCCTGTTCGCCAGAGCCAGCCTGGCGCACCGGACACTGTCCGGTGCACCACCGGACAGTCCGGTGCACCCAGACCGAGCAGACTTTGGCTAAACAAAGCCATCTCATTTCCAATTCAATCTTTCCTGTTTCCAGCACTTAGACACAATACATTAGTCCATAAAAACAATGTACTAAGTCTAGAAACATACCTTTTGACAAGATTTTCACTTTGTCCACCACTTTGCATAGATTAGCATAAAAGCACTTGTGTTGGCACTCAATCACCAAAATACTTAGAAATGGCCCAAGGGCACATTTCCCTTTCAATCTCCCCCTTTTTGGTGATTTATACCAACACAACATAAAGCAACTAGAACAAGTGCAATAACAATGCAAATGAACACTCAAAATTGTTTTGATTCAATTTTGACATATATGGATCACTCTTTGCCACCACTTGGTTTTTTTTTGCAAATCAAACTCAAATTCCTATCTCTAAGTCAAATTTACTTGTAGAGACATAAGGAGAGGTATTCCAAAGAAAATTGATCAAGGATTTCAAAAACTCCCCCTTTTTCCCATAATCAACACTTCTCCCCACAAGAGGCCAACTTTTGACAAAAGAGACAATAAAGAGTTTTGACAAACCAAAAGCTCTAATCTACCATTTTCAAAAATTTTCAAGTGGTAGCTGATCCATTTATTGCTTTGGCCTTTATTTTCTCCCCCTTTGGCATCAAGCACCAAAACGGGATCAATCTTGGCCCTTTAACCCCATTGCCTCACCAAAATCTTCAAATAAGAGTACAAAGGCAATAAGAGGACATGAGATGAACTTGGAATAAGTTACCCTCTCATCGGAGTGCAGTGGAAGTCTTTCATGGTCCAAGTCCACCTTTTCCCTTTCAACCCTCCTTTGAGACTTAAAACAAGCAAACTCAAGCAAACGGTTAGTCTCAAAGGGTCAAGTTGTAGCACAACTCCCCCTAAATATGTGCATCACTTGCACAAGGACTTGTGAGGTCCGGGAAGTTATTGTACAACTTGAGCACCCTAGTAAGCAACAAAATGCATAAGGAACATGATCAAAGGCATAAATACATGTATGCTATGAATCAATCCAAGTTCCGCGAATCTAGGACATTTAGCTCACTACGCAGCCTGCAAAAGGTCTTTTCATCTAAAGGCTTAGTGAAGATATCGGCTAGCTGGTTCTCGGTGCTAACATGAAACACTTCGATATCTCCCTTTTGCTGGTGGTCTCTCAAAAAGTGATGCCGGATGTCAATGTGCTTTGTGCGGCTGTGCTCAACAGGATTTTTCGCTATTCAGATAGCACTCTCATTGTCACATAGGAGTGGGACTTTGCTCAGATTGTAGCCAAAGTCCCGGAGGGTTTGCCTCATCCAAAGTAGTTGCGCGCAACACTGTCCTGCGGCAACGTACTCGGCCTCAGCGGTGGATAGGGCAACGGAAGTTTGTTTCTTTGAATTCCACGACACCAGGGACCTTCCTAAGAATTGGCACGTCCCCGATGTACTCTTCCTATCGACCTTACATCCAGCATAGTCGGAATCTGAATATCCAATCAAGTCAAAGTTAGACCCCTTTGGATACCAGATCCTGAAGCAAGGCGTAGCGACTAAACATCGAAGAATTCGCTTCACAGCCACTAAGTGACACTCCTTAGGATCGGATTGAAATCTAGCACACATGCATACGCTAAGCATAATATCCGGTCTACTAGCACATAAATAAAGCAAAGAACCTATCATGGACCGGTATGCTTTTTGATCAACGGACTTACCTCCTTTGTTGAGGTCAGTGTGTCCGTCGGTTCCCATCGGAGTCTTTGCGGGCTTGGCGTCCTTCATCCCAAACCGCTTTAGCAAGTCTTGCGTGTATTTTGTTTGGCAGATGAAGGTGCCGTCCTTGAGTTGCTTCACTTGGAACCCAAGGAAGTAGTTCAACTCGCCCATCATCGACATCTCGAATTTTTGCATCATCACCCTGCTAAACTCTTCACAAGACTTTTGGTTAGTAGAACCAAATATTATGTCATCGACATAAATTTGGCACACAAAAAGATCACCATCGCAAGTCTTAGTGAAAAGAGTTGGATCGGCTTTCCCAACCTTGAAAGCGTTAGCAATTAGAAAGTCTCTAAGGCATTCATACCATGCTCTTGGGGCTTGCTTAAGTCCATAGAGCGCCTTAGAGAGCTTACACACGTGGTTGGGGTACCGTTCATCCTCGAAGCCAGGGGGTTGCTCCACGTACACCTCCTCTTTGATCGGCCCATTGAGGAAAGCGCTCTTCACATCCATTTGGTACAACCTGAAAGAATGGAGAGCGGCATATGCTAGCAAAATACGAATTGATTCTAGCCTAGCCACAGGAGCAAACGTCTCCTCAAAGTCCAAACCTGCGACTTGGGCATAACCTTTTGCCACAAGTCGAGCCTTGTTCCTTGTCACCACCCCGTGCTCGTCCTGTTTGTTGCGGAACACCCACTTGGTTCCCACAACATTTTGCTTGGGATGAGGCACCAGTGTCCAAACTTCATTGCGCTTGAAGTTGTTGAGTTCCTCCTGCATGGCCAACACCCAGTCCGGATCTAGCAAGGCCTCTTCTACCCTGAAAGGCTCAATAGAAGAGACAAACGAGTAATGCTCACAAAAATTAACTAATCTTGAACGAGTAGTTACTCCCTTGCTAATATCTCCCAAAATTTGGTCGACGGGATGATTCCTTTGAATCATCGCTCGAACTTGGGTTGGAGGTGCCTGAGGTGCTTCTTCCTCTTCAACTTGAACATCCTGTGCTCCCCCTTGATCATGCGCCTCCACTTGAGGTACCTGTTCATCATCTTGGGTTGGGGGATTCACCGTAGTTGAGAAAGAAGGTTGATCTTGCTCCTTTTGTTCCAGTGGCCTTACATCTCCAATCGCCATGGTGCGCATTGCGGCCGTTGGAACGTCTTCTTCATCTACATCATCAAGATCAACAACTTGCTCTCTTGGAGAGCCATTAGTCTCATCAAATACAACGTCGCTAGAGACTTCAACCAAACCCGATGATTTGTTGAAGACCCTATACGCCTTTGTATTTGAGTCATAACCTAACAAAAACCCTTCTACAGCTTTGGGAGCAAATTTAGAAGTTCTACCTTTCTTCACAAGAATATAACACTTGCTCCCAAATACACGAAAATAAGACACATTGGGTTTGTTACCAGTTAGCAGCTCATATGAAGTCTTCTTGAGGAGGCGGTGAAGGTAGACCCTGTTGATGGCGTGGCAAGCCGTGTTCACGGCTTCCGACCAAAAACGCTCGGGGTCTTGAATTCTCCAAGCATAGTCCTCGCCATATCGATGAGTGTCCTGTTCTTCCTCTCTACCACACCATTTTGCTAAGGTGTGTAGGGAGTGGAGAACTCGTGCTTGATCCCCTCCTCCTCAAGGAACTCCTCCACTTGAAGATTCTTGAATTCGGACCCGTTGTCGCTCCTTATCTTCTTCACTTTGAGCTCAAACTCATTTTGAGCTCTCCTGAGGAAGCGCTTGAGGGTCCCTTGGGTTTCAGATTTATCCTGCAAAAAGAATACCCAAGTGAAGCGGGAAAATCATTAACTATAACAAGACCATACTTACTTCCTCCTATACTCAGATAGGCGACGGGTCCGAAGAGGTCCATATGAAGTATCTCCAAGGGTCTTGATGTTGTCATCACATTTTTGGTGTGATGAGAGCCTCCCACCTGTTTCCCTGCTTGACAAGCTGCACAAGGTCTATCTTTTTCGAAATGTACATTAGTTAGACCTATCACGTGTTCTCCCTTTAGAAGCTTGTGGAGGTTCTTCATCCCCACATGTGCTAAGCGGCGATGCCACAGCCAGCCCATGCAAGTCTTAGCGATTAAGCATGCATCTAGACCGGCCTCTTCTTTTGCAAAATCAACCAAATAAAGTTTGTCGTCTAGTACACCCTTAAAAGCTAGTGAACCATCACATCTTCTAAAGACAGACACATCTAGATTTGTAAATAGACAATTATATCCCATATTGCATAATTGACTAACAGATAACAAATTATATCCAAGCGACTCAACTAAAAACACATTAGAAATAGAGTGCTCGGATGAAATAGCAATTTTACCTAACCCTTTTACCTTGCCTTGGTTCCCATCACCGAATATTATTGAATCTTGGGGATCCTTACTCTTGACGTAGGAAGAGAACATCCTCTTTTCCCCCGTCATGTGGTTTGTGCATCCGCTGTCGATAATCCAGCTTGAACCCCCGGATGCATAAACCTGCAAGGCAAATTTAGGCTTGGGTCTTAGGTACCCAACTCTTGTTGGGTCCTACAAGGTTAGTCACAATTGTCTTAGGGACCCAAATGCAAGTCTTATCTCCCTTACATTTGGCCCCTAACTTCCTAGCAATCACCTTCTTATTTTTTCTATAAATGGCAAAAGAAGCATTGCAAGCATGATATATCGTAGAAGGTTCATTAACTTTCCTAGGAATATTAACAACATTTCTCCTAGGCGTATTATGAACGACATTTTTCTTACCAACATTTCTATCATGCACATAGGAAGAACTAGAAGCAAACATGGCATGAGAATCAAAAGCATCATATGCATTACAACTTCTATAAGTATTTCTAGTCTGTCTCCTATCATAGTACATAAAAGCATGGTTCTTTTTGGTACTACTAGCCATAGGGGCCTTTCCTGTGGCGGAACTGCCCGAATTATTCCGACTTAAGTGCCTAAGTCCGACCTTAGAGGCTAGACCACACTTAAATGGGAATAACCCGTCAATCCCTCGGATCTAGTCCGACACGGCCACTGACAGGATCAAGTACCACAGTCTCACTCGATGGTGAGTCACAGAGCAAATACAATAAAGCATAAAACCATGCATGGAAGAGTATTAAATTATTACATCACCATTGTCACCATCGGAGTTTTTGCAAAAGTAGCCATCATTGTTCGGAATGCAGCGGAATAAAACTAACGATAAATAAATGAAGAGATGGGGAAGCCTGTCCCATCACTCCTCATGCTCCTCCTCAGCCGAGGCAGGGTCCCACTCGACAGTCCAACCCGGTGGCAGGGTGGATGGCCAAGTCACTCCAGCAACCATGTCCTCCAGAGAACCTGTAAAATTATGCCACAAGCAAGGCTGAGTATACTAATACTCAGCTAGACTTACCCGGTGTGAGGAGTCTATACTCCTCTACCTCTAGACATGCAGCTGTTTGGCTGTGGGGTTTGGTTGCCAAAAGCACTAGCTGAGTTTCTAAATCAAGATTTTAACTTAATCAAAGTTAAGTGTGACTCTCTTAAGGCTAAAAGTGTACTATCTATTCATACATAGTAGCAAGCATTATTAGCAATCAACAGTTTGTATCATCTTATCACAGTTTCACTTCTTACTCAATGCAGTACAAGGGATCAAGCAGTCTCATTAGCTGCGAGAAGCAGACGATTCGAATCGAGTTTTTATCCTTGCAAGGTAAACCTAAACACACGACATGTAGGGGCACTCCGTCCCCACACACATCAACCGTCCCCATCGATTCCCTGGCAGCAGATCAGGGCTCACCGCCTTGGCGTACAATGCCTCACTGACCCCGACTGGCCGTCGTGCAGTGACCGCACTTGTACCCACCATAACCGGAATGGGAGACTACGTCTCAGGTCGCGTGAGGGGGTATGTCCACTGGCAGGTTCAATCAGGTACTAGGTTTACCGATTTACCATATTTCTCGGTATGTGTTTAGTACGTTCAAACGCTTGACACAGGTATCCGCACGTTAATCCTTATTCCATTTTCCATCTCGTGGACAACCAATCCCCATGGATTGTGGTCCACCAACTAGTATCCTGACAGTATGAAAGTGGGTACAATCAATTTCCTGATCTCGCGCGAGTGCTAGAAAAATCACTCGTCTTCTACCGAGACCCTAATTAAATAAAGCAGCTACTCGACCTAGCATACTAGTATTCATTTCAAAAGGAATCCTGAGTTCATGCAACTAGGGTTTCAGGCAACTCCTACACTTAAGTGCACAGTACAGGCCTACAAACATTAAGTGTAGTAAAATAGCATATATAAACGGTTATGCATAAAACCGGGGCTTGCCTTCCAAAGCAGTGGCAGGCAGGTCCTCTGGTGCAGGCTCTGGTGCTGGGTCTGGGGCAACCTCCTGGGCAGCTCCTTGCTCCGGCACGAGGACGTACTCTCCGTCAGCAAGATTACAGTCTATCGAAATGCAATGAACATGTATGTCATGATTATGCAAAATTTAAGAACATTAAGCTACAGAATTTACGTCAAGAATTAACTTAGGGTTTCTGGGCTACGAGGGCCTTCTAGTGGTATATATAGACTTATCACCTTTTTGGTTTAGGTTTTCTTTCTAAAATACATATTGGATTTGTATTGCCTCTATAAATTTCAGTGGTCAATTATAAAGATCTTAAGAGGACATTAAGTTCCATCATCCATTTTCCCTTCTTAATTTCCACCTAGGGTTTCTAGTAGGGGTTTTGAACTATGATAGTAGTTTAAAAATTTCCAAAAATTCTGTAAAAATTACAGTGGGTGGTCACTGGCTATACTAGCTTGTCTTTAAAATTTGAGGCTTAAAGTATAAAAGCTAACCTTTACACAAAAATAACAATGGTTAGGTAAATGGGGCCACTTTACACTACAAGTCCTTTATTAAAGTGGTTTCTGACTTAATGGTTATTTTTGCTGGCCTCTAGTAGTGATGAAAAGCTCTTGTGCCAAAAATGACAGAGAGCTACATGGTGGTTAATTAATGGTGAATTTCTAAACTTGGGTGCAAAAAGAGTGATTAGAACTAACTTGTCATTTGAAAAATATCAAACAACAGATTTCAGATTTTTCTTAAGTTCTCATTATCAACACATTAGTTATCCTAAGGTTTGGGGAGGTTTCACCTTAGGAATATTTTTGTAGGGTTTTTCTAAGTTATCCCTATTTTTTTTTCCATTTAAAAGGTATCTTGTTTATTTTACACTACAACAGGGTATGACATATTTTTCCAGTGAACTATATTGACTAAGTATCTCAACAAAAATAGGTGTGCCCTCTGGTTTATCCTTTTTATTACCTTTTCTATTTTCCTTAAACTTAAGCATATTCTAGAATAAGGGGTTAAAATTATCTTAAAGTAATAGACAGAGAGGTTTAACATTTTTAACTAAGTTAGTAAGTGAACATAAACTTCTCCAAATTTTTCTAACCCTAGTTAAATAGTACAACTATTTTTCTTGCTATTATTAAGCTTTTGGCCAAAACTGAAAATAAATCAGAACCTTGTATCCTTCTCTAGTTCATATGGGGTTTTATATTTTTCTTAGACAGGTTACATTATTTAGAGTCTGGCAAAATTGGTTTGACCAAATTTGGATGATTTAAACAAAAGTTATGCATTTTCAAAGTTGATATTCAATTTAAAAACATATTTGCTTAAGGTTTTCTGGAAAACCAGTTTGCACCGAGACCCCTGGGGTTAAATGGATTCAAAACTCGCAGATCTACCCCCGGGTTACTATTCACCTGAGTCTTTGGCTTTGCACTTAACCCCCTGGGTTTCTCTCCCTCTCACCCGCGGTCCCTCCCCTAATCCAAACAGTGGCCGTAGAAAAGAAAGGACGACGCGGCTTACCAGCGACGAGGGAGGTCCGGCGAGGTGGTCAGCGACACTCGGGAGGTTGCGGCGGTCACGTCGATGTGCGGGTCGCCGCTGGAGGTGGTCGGAGCTGCTTGGTCCACGTGCGCAGGCGGGCGAGCTCGTCGGCGGCGTGCGCTCCGGCCTATCCACGGCGGTATGGTTCAATCCAGGGGTACGAGGAGCATCACGGGATGACGTAGAGGCCATACACGCAAGGAATCGAGAAATGGCGGAGGGATTTACCCGGTCCACGCGCGCCGGCGGGTTCTTGAAGTCCGGCGAGCGCGATTCGGCCACTCCGGTGACGCAGGCTCTCGGTTCAAGCTTGAGCAAGGCTCACGGCTTCACCAGGAAGCTAACCGAAGGCTTGGATCGAACGGAGGGAGGCTGGAGAGGGGTTGGCCACGACGGTGGTCTTCGGCCGGCACTGGCGGGCCGCGGGGAGGTCGCCGGAGGCGAGGGCTGGCCTGGGCGAGTCCGGTGAGGTACTTAGGAGGCACTGGGGAAGGTAACCGAGCACTGGGGTGGGTTTTATAGGCGCGGACGCGGCCGAGGCGCCGGCTTGGCTCGGGCGCGGCGCGGGGCGCGCGCGGGCGTGCTCTGGCGTGCTCAGAGCGCGTCGAACACGTGGCGCTTGGCTTCTGCCCGTGTTCTTCGCTCTGCTGAGCGACCAAGCGTACGAATCTCGCCATGTCGACTGTGAAGGATCTCTTCCCTGCACCTAGAGCTACCTATTTCATGTGAGTTCCAAGGGAGGATACGCCCTAGGTTAGGAGATAGACCGGCGCCGAGTTTGGTTTGTCTCACTGCACACTCCGCGACAAAACCGATGTCAAAGCTTGTCAAATGTCCGAGTCTCGGTTTCAAATTTTTCCAGGGGGTGCCTTAAGTGGTATAGCACATTTTTGGTATAGAACCCAAGTGGTTTTGGCGCCATTTTCAAAGTGAACACGGCTGGTCTTGAAGTAGGGTTAAAATGTGACTTAGAGAAAACTAGAGAGCTCTAGCTCTCTCTCCTCTTGGAGATTTGAAATGGGGTTTCTCCAGGGGCCTTTTTGCAATATTTCCTTCCCCTAAATGCTGGTTACAAGTTACTTAAGGTTTGGGTAAAAGTTACACATGTTTTACCCACTTGATCACTCTCTTCCCCCCCCTTACATAGGGTTTTGGAAGGCATGGCTTTGAAGAAATCTAGGGTTCTTCTCCCCCTATTATCCAAGATAGTAAATGTACAAGGATTTAGGGTAAAGTTTCTCATGTCATGTGCAACTTAATCATAACATGAGCCCCAAGGTTCTTATGTGCTGCCCTAAGCCTTTATCTTATGTGATCACAGCTTCTAGTGCCAAGGTGGCCCTTAGCCATGGTAACACTTGGGTGTTACAACCCTCCCCCCTTAAAGGAATCTCGTCCCGAGATTTAGGTAGAGTTCCTTGGAGGGGTGCTTGAGGGGGTGATGGTGGTGTCTCTCCTTTACCCAAGTTTCTCTTGTTAACTGCTCTTCGAATGTCATCCTCTTTGCAACTTCAGAAGGAAGCCCTTCTTAAGTTGTATCCATAACTTAGACTATCCTTGTTATCTAAGTTTTTCTGATAATTGTATTCAAAGGGCAGGTGGGGGTGGGGTTTTGGGGTTACGTACCGGCTCCTTTGGGTAGAAAGTCGGGGAAGCGAGAGCGTAGAAAATCCTCCGTCTCCCATGTAGCTTCTTCTGTTGAATGATGACTCCACTGAACCTTATACATTCTGATCGACCTTGCCCGAGTTGATCTTTCCTTCTGATCCAATACCTTGACGGGGTACTCCTGGTAGGACAAGTCTGGTTCTATCTCAATATCTGGTTCTGGTAGCACTTCAGTGGGTAGACGAACACATTTCCGCAGCTGAGACACATGGAACACATTGTGGACTGCGGACATATGGGATGGTAATTCCAATTGGTAGGCTACGGGTCCACAACTTTTCTTGATCTTATAAGGTCCAATATAGCGAGGGGCCAACTTGCCCTTGATCCCAAATCTTTGGATACCCTTGGTTGGTGATACCTTAAGATAGACATGATCTCCTACCGCAAACTGTAGAGGCCTCCGCCTCTTGTCATGATAACTCTTTTGTCTGGCCTGCGCAGCTTCCAGGTTCTTTTTGATAATTCTAACCTTTGCCTCTGCTTCAAGCACCAAATCTGGCCCAAAAATCTCCCTTTCCCCTGCTTGAGACCAATTTAGCGGGGTTCTGCATCTTCTCCCATATAATGCCTCAAAAGGTGCCATCTTCAGACTGGACTGATAACTGTTATTATAAGAGAATTCTGCCAAAGAGAGACTCTTATCCCAATCCTTCCCATAATGTAGTGCACATGCCCGCAACATGTCTTCCAAAATCTGATTCACCCTTTCTGTCTGGCCATCAGTCTGAGGGTGATAGGCTGAGCTTCGGATTACTTGGGTTCCAAGTGATTCTTGCAGTTTCTCCCAAAAGCGTGCCACAAACAGTGCTCCTCTATCGGATATAATGGTCTTTGGGATACCATGCAATCTTACTATCTGATCCACATAAATTTCGGCGTACTTCTCTGTCTTGTGGGTGGTGTGCACCGGCAAGAAATGAGCAGTCTTGGTCAATCTATCCATAATAACCCATATGGAATCATGGTGCCGGGAGGTATTGGGTAATCCCACTATGAAGTCCATGCAAATGTCCTCCCATTTCCAAGATGGTATGGGAAGGGGTTGCAAAGGGCCTGCTGCTTTCAGATGACTAGCTTTTACTCTATGACAAGTGTCACATTCTGAAACGTACTTGGCAATTTCTCTCTTCATCCGGGTCCACCAATAAAGGGGTCTGAGATCATGGTACATCTTGTTGCTACCCGGGTGAATGGAGAACTTGGAAAGGTGAGCTTCATCCAATATCTTCTTTCTGAGCTCGGGGTTCTTGGGAACCACCAATCGGTCTTCAAACCATAAAACTCCCTTGCTGTCCTGGCGGAAACACTTGTATTTCTCGGCCTTTCGCTTGATCATTTCTCGGATGATCTGAACACCCTTATCCCCAAACTGTGCCTGAGCTATTTGTTCTTGCAATGTGGGCTCCACTGCAATATACCTCAATTCACCGGAAGGAACAACTTCCAGGTTCAGCTTGCACAACTCATCACACAAGGTGATGATTCTTGCATCCATGTTCATGCAATTACATTGGGCTTTTCGGCTCAAAGCATCTGCCACAACATTTGCCTTGCCAGGATGGTAATGTACCTCCAAATCATAGTCCTTGATTAATTCCAACCATCTCCTCTGCCTCATGTTCAGATCTGCCTGAGTGAAAATGTACTTGAGGCTCTTGTGGTCAGTGTAAATGTTACAGTGGGCTCCCATCAAGTAGTGTCTCCATATCTTGAGAGCATGAACTACTGCTGCCAACTCCAAATCATGTGTCGGGTAATTCTGCTCATGAGGTCTGAGGGCTCGGGAAGCATATGCAATAACTCTGTTTTCTTGCATCAACACACAACCCAATCCGGTACCAGAAGCATCACAATAAACCTCAAATGGCTTGGTGTTGTCGGGTTGAGCTAGCACTGGAGCTGTTGTCAAATGTTGCCTCAGGGTATGAAAAGCATCTTCACACTTTTGGCTCCACTCAAATTTGGCTCCCTTCTTCAATAGTTCAGTCATTGGCTTGGCAATTCTAGAGAAATCCGGAATGAATCGTCGGTAATATCCTGCCAATCCCAGAAAACTCCTAATCTGCTTCACTGTAGTCGGGGGTTTCCAGTCCATCACTTCTTGCACCTTCTCAGGATCAACTGATATCCCATCCTGAGAAATTGTGTGACCCAAGAATTTTATTTCTTTCAGCCAGAACTCACACTTGGACAACTTAGCATACAACTGATGGTCGCGAAGTCTCTGAAGCACAACATGCAGATGTTTAGTGTGCTCAGCCTCATTCTTGGAATAAACCAGAATGTCATCAATGAAGACAACCACAAACTTGTCCAGCTCTGGCATAAATACCGAGTTCATCAAGTACATGAAATAGGCCGGGGCATTGGTTAGCCCAAAAGACATCACCAGAAACTCATAGAGCCCATATCTGGTAGAGAAAGCTGTCTTGGGAATATCACTGGCACGGATCTTGATCTGATGGTAGCCCGAGCGAAGGTCTATCTTGGAGAATACCTGGGCTCCCACCAATTGATCAAACAGAACATCAATGCGGGGTAACGGGTACTTGTTCTTGATAGTCACCGCATTGAGAGGGCGGTAGTCAACACACATCCTCAAACTCTCATCCTTTTTCTTCACAAATAATGCTGGACATCCCCATGGTGAAGTGCTCGGACGAATAAACCCCTTGTCCAACAATTCTTGCAATTGTCTCTTCAGTTCTGCCAATTCTGCGGGAGGCATCCTATAAGGTCTCTTGGAGATAGGAGCAGTCCCGGGTTGCAGTTCAATGGCGAACTCAATATCTCTGTCAGGTGGCATTCCTGGTAATTCATCCGGGAAAACGTCGGGGTAGTCACAGACTACTGGGATCTTTTCCACTGGGGATTCTACCATAGCAAAGGCACAAGATCGTGTACAACCCTGGTTGGGTAAGTATAGTGTGATTTCACCACAAATTGGTGAGTGCACCTCAATGGCCCTAGCTGCAATGTCAATCACTACCTGATGTTTGGTCAACCAATCAGTTCCCAATATGATATCCACACTATCCAGTCCCAAGACAAGAAGGTTGGTTTTAATTAGCAAACTACCAAGCTTTAGAGGCACATTCTTGTTGATTTGATAAGTGGCAACTCTGCCTCCGGGTGTTGAGATTGTAATGCCCCCATCGGTGTGATGAAAGGGCAACTGGCATTTGACACTAAACTTGGCACTGATAAAACTATGTGAAGCACCGGAATCAAAAAGAACAATAGCAGGGAAATTTAAAACTGTAAAGATACCAGTCATGACGGGTGCTCCCTCTGGTATGTCAGCCATTGTAGTGAAGTTCAGCTTGCCCTGCCTCACTTGCACTTTCTGCCTCTTCCCCTGGTTCTGGTTGACATTTTGCCCCTGCCTCTGCTGATTCTTGGGACAATTCTTGGCATAGTGCCCAGTACTGCCACAAGTGAAACACCGGTTATCATTAGCCTGGCGGTACTGTTGCTGCTGGTTGTTCCTCTGAACTGGGAATTGGGCACGGTTGGGTGCCTGCTGCTGTTGCTGCTGCTGCTGCTGTTGCTGTGGTGGCCTGATCACCCACCTTCCCTGCTGCTGCTGGGGTCCCCTGCTCTGGGAGTCAGACACAATCCTGAAGCGCTGGGGCTGTGACGAGGGTCCGGCCACAGGGGTCTTCCTCTTCTTCTCCGCCTGCCGAGCCAAGATGCAGTCTTCCTGGGAGATGGCCATGTTGACCAACTCATTGTAACTGTTGGCCCGGACGGTGTTGAGACGGTCACGGAGCTTGGTGCTGAGCCCCCTCCTGAACCTGTCTCGCTTCTTCTCATCCGTATCTGCATGGTATCCGGCGTACTGACACAGATCGTTGAAGGCCTGGGCATACTGTAACACTGTCCTGCTGCCCTGAGTGAGTGCCAGAAACTCATTGAGCTTCCGGTCCATGATGCCAGCAGGAATATGATGCCCTCTAAAAGCGGCCTTGAACTCCCTCCACTCCACCTCTCTGCCATCCGGCTGCATAGCCAGAAAATGGTCCCACCAAGTCCTTGCGGGTCCGCGAAGCTGCTGTGTGGCGAACCTGACCTTGGTGACCTCCGAGCAAATTCCATGGAGCAGTGGGAATTTGGATTCTACCACCCTCAACCACACATCTGCATCAAGTGGGTCCTCCGACCTGGTAAACAGTGGCGGCTGGGTGCTGAGAAACTCCTGGTAAGTAGCAGCGACGGGGTGACGCTGATGGTCTCCACCATACTGCTGAGGTGGTGGCTGTCGCTGAGCTAGCTGCCTCAGAATCTCATTCTGCTGGGCCATGAGCTCCTGCAGAGTGGGAGGCGGTGGCGGTGGAGGAACGTGCTCATTCTGTCCACGGCGCGCTCTCCCAGCCATCTGAAAAAGCCACATGGTTGCTTAATAACACATCTCCAAACTTAAGGTTCGAACATGGTAGGGGAGTCAAAGTAGTTGATAGATTTCAAATAAACCAAACGAGAACATGATCCTTCCATCCGAATTTAAATTACCATCAATCATCCCTAAACATCCAAAAGAGTTTCACTACTGGTTACATTAAGGAGCAAAAAGACTCAACTCTACCTAGCCTAGTACCCTAAGGGTGCAAAAGCTAAGCTAGCGGCGAGGAGTCCAACTATCACGATCCTCTAGCACTAGTCTGGCATCTACTGAGCGAACGAGGCGACGCTAGACTCGGGGGAAGGTGGTCTCCCTGAGCCCGCGGTGTCTACACTGGAGGCAGATTCGTCTCCTCCCTCGATGTCGACGTCCTCGTCAGCCTCCGCATCATGGATCTCTTGGTGATGCATGTCCAGATGCGCATTAGCCTCTGCTAACTGCTGCTGAGTGTTGAGGAGCTGATCCTCGAGGACCTCTATGGTATTCTCCCTGGTACCCACCAGCTCTTCCAACTCATGAGCCTCGTCAGTCAGCTGCTCCACCTGTAAATCCTTCTCCACCAGCTCCTGGGATAAATCCACCACGAGCTCCTCCCGGTTATCCAGGGTGATCTTGGTGTCCTCCAGTAATGCCATCAGGTGGGACATGGCCTCCCCACGCATCACTTGCAGACGATACAGAGCGTTCATGCACCGTACCGACAAGTGTGCCGTGTGGCCTGGGTAGAGAGCCCAGATGTCCTTGGCATGCTCCACCCGGTCCTTCCACATCGGGTCGTCCTCCTTCTCCGCAGGGAACAGCCCAATGGGGTGAGTAGCCAATTCCAAGGGGTGAAATCCACAGAAGGTGGTCAGTCCATGCAGAGCGATAGCCTCAATAGTGTCCTCAGCCCGGTATCCATAGGACTCGGAGTCCAGTGAACGCCAGCCTGGCTGCAAGGGATGAGGCTCCAAGGTCATCCTCACCCTGCAGCGAGGTACCCGGTGCTTTTCAAATAGCTGCACCGCGTACTGAGGGGGTGTCGAATATCCTGCCCCCTGAAGCACCTCCCACAAGATGCGGGGAAAACCCTCTCGTGCAAGTCCGTCAGTGTGGGTCAGTGCACCTCCATCCTCAGAGGATCCGTGGGAAGTCATCTGTGCACGGTTAAGCGTAAGTAAAGGAAAAGAAGTAAAAAGAACAAAGAAAACAAAACTCAACCTGTTTCTGGTTAAAAGAAAAAGGTATTGAGGGCCTAGTTGACTGCTATCTCACTTTTAAGTCCTTTTTATTTGGTCAATTATTTACTTAATGAAGAATGCATGCACGCACGTCCTGAACGGCCTCACAAGAAAATAAAAGGAATAGGAAAAACTCCCATCCTGGAAAAGTGGCCTGTAGGGCCTAGTTACTTAGCCACCTAGCTACCCTTCTATTATCCTAAGGCTTCACGTCCTAGGTCTATCCTGCTCGCCCTACTATCTATCCAACATTGTTTCTATCCAGTTTTATTTTTTTTTTAGAAAAGGGATGGTGTTTAGGATTTATTGATTCCTCTGTGGTGGTACAAGCTCCGATACCAGCTGTGGCGGAACTGCCCGAATTATTCCGACTTAAGTGCCTAAGTCCGACCTTAGAGGCTAGACCACACTTAAATGGGAATAACCCGTCAATCCCTCGGATCTAGTCCGACACGGCCACTGACAGGATCAAGTACCACAGTCTCACTCGATGGTGAGTCACAGAGCAAATACAATAAAGCATAAAACCATGCATGGAAGAGTATTAAATTATTACATCACCATTGTCACCATCGGAGTTTTTGCAAAAGTAGCCATCATTGTTCGGAATGCAGCGGAATAAAACTAACGATAAATAAATGAAGAGATGGGGAAGCCTGTCCCATCACTCCTCATGCTCCTCCTCAGCCGAGGCAGGGTCCCACTCGACAGTCCAACCCGGTGGCAGGGTGGATGGCCAAGTCACTCCAGCAACCATGTCCTCCAGAGAACCTGTAAAATTATGCCACAAGCAAGGCTGAGTATACTAATACTCAGCTAGACTTACCCGGTGTGAGGAGTCTATACTCCTCTACCTCTAGACATGCAGCTGTTTGGCTGTGGGGTTTGGTTGCCAAAAGCACTAGCTGAGTTTCTAAATCAAGATTTTAACTTAATCAAAGTTAAGTGTGACTCTCTTAAGGCTAAAAGTGTACTATCTATTCATACATAGTAGCAAGCATTATTAGCAATCAACAGTTTGTATCATCTTATCACAGTTTCACTTCTTACTCAATGCAGTACAAGGGATCAAGCAGTCTCATTAGCTGCGAGAAGCAGACGATTCGAATTGAGTTTTTATCCTTGCAAGGTAAACCTAAACACACGACATGTAGGGGCACTCCGTCCCCACACACATCAACCGTCCCCATCGATTCCCTGGCAGCAGATCAGGGCTCACCGCCTTGGCGTACAATGCCTCACTGACCCCGACTGGCCGTCGTGCAGTGACCGCACTTGTACCCACCATAACCGGAATGGGAGACTACGTCTCAGGTCGCGTGAGGGGGTATGTCCACTGGCAGGTTCAATCAGGTACTAGGTTTACCGATTTACCATATTTCTCGGTATGTGTTTAGTACGTTCAAACGCTTGACACAGGTATCCGCACGTTAATCCTTATTCCATTTTCCATCTCGTGGACAACCAATCCCCATGGATTGTGGTCCACCAACTAGTATCCTGACAGTATGAAAGTGGGTACAATCAATTTCCTGATCTCGCGCGAGTGCTAGAAAAATCACTCGTCTTCTACCGAGACCCTAATTAAATAAAGCAGCTACTCGACCTAGCATACTAGTATTCATTTCAAAAGGAATCCTGAGTTCATGCAACTAGGGTTTCAGGCAACTCCTACACTTAAGTGCACAGTACAGGCCTACAAACATTAAGTGTAGTAAAATAGCATATATAAACGGTTATGCATAAAACCGGGGCTTGCCTTCCAAAGCAGTGGCAGGCAGGTCCTCTGGTGCAGGCTCTGGTGCTGGGTCTGGGGCAACCTCCTGGGCAGCTCCTTGCTCCGGCACGAGGACGTACTCTCCGTCAGCAAGATTACAGTCTATCGAAATGCAATGAACATGTATGTCATGATTATGCAAAATTTAAGAACATTAAGCTACAGAATTTACGTCAAGAATTAACTTAGGGTTTCTGGGCTACGAGGGCCTTCTAGTGGTATATATAGACTTATCACCTTTTTGGTTTAGGTTTTCTTTCTAAAATACATATTGGATTTGTATTGCCTCTATAAATTTCAGTGGTCAATTATAAAGATCTTAAGAGGACATTAAGTTCCATCATCCATTTTCCCTTCTTAATTTCCACCTAGGGTTTCTAGTAGGGGTTTTGAACTATGATAGTAGTTTAAAAATTTCCAAAAATTCTGTAAAAATTACAGTGGGTGGTCACTGGCTATACTAGCTTGTCTTTAAAATTTGAGGCTTAAAGTATAAAAGCTAACCTTTACACAAAAATAACAATGGTTAGGTAAATGGGGCCACTTTACACTACAAGTCCTTTATTAAAGTGGTTTCTGACTTAATGGTTATTTTTGCTGGCCTCTAGTAGTGATGAAAAGCTCTTGTGCCAAAAATGACAGAGAGCTACATGGTGGTTAATTAATGGTGAATTTCTAAACTTGGGTGCAAAAAGAGTGATTAGAACTAACTTGTCATTTGAAAAATATCAAACAACAGATTTCAGATTTTTCTTAAGTTCTCATTATCAACACATTAGTTATCCTAAGGTTTGGGGAGGTTTCACCTTAGGAATATTTTTGTAGGGTTTTTCTAAGTTATCCCTATTTTTTTTTCCATTTAAAAGGTATCTTGTTTATTTTACACTACAACAGGGTATGACATATTTTTCCAGTGAACTATATTGACTAAGTATCTCAACAAAAATAGGTGTGCCCTCTGGTTTATCCTTTTTATTACCTTTTCTATTTTCCTTAAACTTAAGCATATTCTAGAATAAGGGGTTAAAATTATCTTAAAGTAATAGACAGAGAGGTTTAACATTTTTAACTAAGTTAGTAAGTGAACATAAACTTCTCCAAATTTTTCTAACCCTAGTTAAATAGTACAACTATTTTTCTTGCTATTATTAAGCTTTTGGCCAAAACTGAAAATAAATCAGAACCTTGTATCCTTCTCTAGTTCATATGGGGTTTTATATTTTTCTTAGACAGGTTACATTATTTAGAGTCTGGCAAAATTGGTTTGACCAAATTTGGATGATTTAAACAAAAGTTATGCATTTTCAAAGTTGATATTCAATTTAAAAACATATTTGCTTAAGGTTTTCTGGAAAACCAGTTTGCACCGAGACCCCTGGGGTTAAATGGATTCAAAACTCGCAGATCTACCCCCGGGTTACTATTCACCTGAGTCTTTGGCTTTGCACTTAACCCCCTGGGTTTCTCTCCCTCTCACCCGCGGTCCCTCCCCTAATCCAAACAGTGGCCGTAGAAAAGAAAGGACGACGCGGCTTACCGGCGACGAGGGAGGTCCGGCGAGGTGGTCAGCGACACTCGGGAGGTTGCGGCGGTCACGTCGATGTGCGGGTCGCCGCTGGAGGTGGTCGGAGCTGCTTGGTCCACGTGCGCAGGCGGGCGAGCTCGTCGGCGGCGTGCGCTCCGGCCTATCCACGGCGGTATGGTTCAATCCAGGGGTACGAGGAGCATCACGGGATGACGTAGAGGCCATACACGCAAGGAATCGAGAAATGGCGGAGGGATTTACCCGGTCCACGCGCGCCGGCGGGTTCTTGAAGTCCGGCGAGCGCGATTCGGCCACTCCGGTGACGCAGGCTCTCGGTTCAAGCTTGAGCAAGGCTCACGGCTTCACCAGGAAGCTAACCGAAGGCTTGGATCGAACGGAGGGAGGCTGGAGAGGGGTTGGCCACGACGGTGGTCTTCGGCCGGCACTGGCGGGCCGCGGGGAGGTCGCCGGAGGCGAGGGCTGGCCTGGGCGAGTCCGGTGAGGTACTTAGGAGGCACTGGGGAAGGTAACCGAGCACTGGGGTGGGTTTTATAGGCGCGGACGCGGCCGAGGCGCCGGCTTGGCTCGGGCGCGGCGCGGGGCGCGCGCGGGCGTGCTCTGGCGTGCTCAGAGCGCGTCGAACACGTGGCGCTTGGCTTCTGCCCGTGTTCTTCGCTCTGCTGAGCGACCAAGCGTACGAATCTCGCCATGTCGACTGTGAAGGATCTCTTCCCTGCACCTAGAGCTACCTATTTCATGTGAGTTCCAAGGGAGGATACGCCCTAGGTTAGGAGATAGACCGGCGCCGAGTTTGGTTTGTCTCACTGCACACTCCGCGACAAAACCGATGTCAAAGCTTGTCAAATGTCCGAGTCTCGGTTTCAAATTTTTCCAGGGGGTGCCTTAAGTGGTATAGCACATTTTTGGTATAGAACCCAAGTGGTTTTGGCGCCATTTTCAAAGTGAACACGGCTGGTCTTGAAGTAGGGTTAAAATGTGACTTAGAGAAAACTAGAGAGCTCTAGCTCTCTCTCCTCTTGGAGATTTGAAATGGGGTTTCTCCAGGGGCCTTTTTGCAATATTTCCTTCCCCTAAATGCTGGTTACAAGTTACTTAAGGTTTGGGTAAAAGTTACACATGTTTTACCCACTTGATCACTCTCTTCCCCCCCCTTACATAGGGTTTTGGAAGGCATGGCTTTGAAGAAATCTAGGGTTCTTCTCCCCCTATTATCCAAGATAGTAAATGTACAAGGATTTAGGGTAAAGTTTCTCATGTCATGTGCAACTTAATCATAACATGAGCCCCAAGGTTCTTATGTGCTGCCCTAAGCCTTTATCTTATGTGATCACAGCTTCTAGTGCCAAGGTGGCCCTTAGCCATGGTAACACTTGGGTGTTACATTTCCTTTCTCCTTGGCGGAGATGGGAGCCTTATGGCTTGTTAATTCCTTGGCTTCCCTCTTGAAGCCAAGTCCATCCTTAATTGAGGGGTGTCTACCAATCGTGTAGGCATCCCTTGCAAATTTTAGCTTATCGAATTCACTTTTGCTAGTCTTAAGTTGGGCATTAAGACTAGCTACTTCATCATTTAATCTAGAAATTGAAACTAGGTGTTCACTACAAGCATCAATATCAAAATCCTTACACCTAGTGCAAATCACAACATGTTCTACACAAGATGTTAATTTACTAGATTTTTCTAACTTAGCATTTAAATCATCATTTATGCTCTTTAAGCTAGAAATTGTCTCATGGCAAGTAGATATTTTGCAAGAAAGCATATCATTTCGTTTAACTTCTAAAGCAAGTGAATTTTGTGCACTAACAAATTTATCATGCTCTTCATACAACAAATCCTCTTGCTTTTCTAAAAGTCTATCCTTTTCATTCAAGGCATCAATCAATTCATTAATTTTATCTATTTTAGTTCTATCCAATCCCTTGAACAAACTAGAATAATCTATTTCCTCATCGCTAGACTCATCATCACTAGAAGAATCATAAGTGGTATCCCGAGTACATACCTTCTCCTTCGCCATGAGGCATGTGTGACACTCGTTGGGGAAGAGGGACGACTTGTTGAAGGCGGTGGCGGCGAGTCCTTCATTATCGGGGTCGGAGGAGGAGCAATCCGAATCCCACTCCTTTCCTAGATGTGCCTCGCCCTTGGCCTTCTTGTAATTTTTCTTCTTTTCCCTCTTGCTCTTGTGTTCCTGGTCACTTTCATTATCGGGACAGTTAGCAATAAAATGACCAATCTTACCGCATTTGAAGCATGAGCGCTTCCCCTTGGTTTTGGTCTTGCTTGGCTGTCCCTTGTGACCCTTAAGCGCCGTCTTGAAGCGCTTGATGATGAGAGCCATCTCTTCATCATTGAGCCCTGTCGCCTCAACTTGTGCCACCTTGCTAGGTAACGCCTCCTTGCTTCTCGTTGCCTTGAGAGCAACGGGTTGAGGCTCATTGATTGGACCATTCAGTGCGTCGTCTACCTACCTCGCCTCCTTGATCATCATTCGCCCGCTTACGAATTTTCCAAGGACTTCTTCGGGCGACATTTTGGTGTACCTGGGATTCTCACGAATATTATTCACCAAATGAGGATCAAGAATGGTAAAGGACCTTAGCAATAGTCGGACGACGTCGTGGTCCATCCATCGCGTGCTTCCGTAGCTCCTTATTTTGTTGATAAGGGTCTTGAGCCGGTTGTATGTTTGGGTTGGCTCCTCGCCCCTTATCATCGCAAATCTTCCGGGCTCGCCTTCGACCAACTCCATTTTGGTGAGCAAGGTGACATCATTCCCCTCATGAGAGATTTTGAGGGTGTCCAAGATTTGCTTGGCATTGTCCAAGCCGCTCACCTTATGGTACTCGTCCCTGCACAAGGAGGCTAACAACACAGTAGTAGCTTGTGCATTTCTATGAATCTGTTCATTAATAAAAATAGGACTATCCGAGCTATCAAACTTCATTCCATTCTCAACAATCTCCCATATGCTTGGATGGAGAGAGAACAAATGACTACGCATTTTGTGACTCCAAAATCCGTAGTCCTCCCCATCAAAGTGTGGAGGCTTGCCAAGAGGAATAGAAAGTAAATGTGAATTTGAACTTTGAGGAATACATGAATAATCGAAAGAAAAGTTTGAGTTAACCGTCTTTCGTTTGTCGTAGTCGTGGTCGTCGTTGTCCTTATGGGAAGAAGTGGACTCATCACTGTCGTCGTAGTAGACGATCTCCTTGATGCGTCTCGTCTTCTTCTTCCTTCCATCTTTGCGTCTATGGCCCGAGCCCGAGTCGGTAGGCTTATCATCCTTAGGCTCGTTGACGAAGGACTCCTTCTCTTTGTCGTTGATCACAATTCCCTTCCCCTTAGGATCCATCTCTTCGGGCGATTAGTCCCTTGTGAAGAGAACGGCTCTGATACCAATTGAGAGCACCTAGAGGGGGGTGAATAGGTGATCCTGTAAACTTGAAACTTAAGCCACAAAAACTTGGTTAAGCGTTAGCACAATAATCGCCAAGTGGCTAGAGAGGAGTCTCAACAAAACACAATAACCACAAGAGATCAATCATAGAGTTGACACGGTGGTTATCCCGTGGTTCGGCCAAGACCAACGCTTGCCTACTCCACGTTGTGGCGTCCCAACGGACGAGGGTTGCAATCAACCCCTCTCAAGCGGTCCAAAGACCCACTTGAATACCACGGTGTTTTGCTTGCTTTTCTTAATCCCGTTTGCGAGGAATCTCCACAACTTGGAGCCTCTCGCCCTTACACTTGAAGTTCGCAAAGAAGCACAGAGCAAGGGAGGGATTAGCAACTCACACAAGACACAAAGATCATAGCGAACACGCACACACAAGACCCAGACTTAAGCTCAAAAGACTAGCACACTAGAACGGAGCTTAAATCACTAGAATGTCGAACAAGTGCGCAAGAATGAAGTGTGAGTGATCAAGATTGCTCAAGGAATGCTTGGTGTACTCCTCCATGCGCCTAGGGGTCCCTTTTATAGCCCCAAGGCAGCTAGGAGCCATTGAGAGCAATCCTGGAAGGCAGATCTTGCCTTCTGTCGACTGGCGCACCGGACAGTCCGGTGAAGATATCCTTCCTTATTTGGCGAAGCCGACCGTTGGAGTCTGAGAGCCGTTGGCGCACCGGACAGTGCGGTGCACCAATGTGACCGTTGACTCGGCCACGCGTCACGCGCGGAATCGTCAGCCGACCGTTGCCCCGGCTGACTGTTGACTCACCGGACAGTCTGGTGCACCACCGGACAGACCGGTGAATTTTAGCCGTACGCCGTTAATCATCTCCCGAGAGCGACGAGTTCGCCTGTGAACGGCTCACCGGACAGTCCGGTGCGCCACCGGACCGACCGGTGAATTTTAGCCGTACACCGCCGTCGAAGTCCCGAGAGCAGCCTGTTCGCTAGAGCCAGCCTGGCGCACCGGACACTGTCCGGTGCACCCAGACCGAGCAGACTTTGGCTAAACAAAGCCATCTCATTTCCAATTCAATCTTTCCTGTTTCCAGCACTTAGACACAATACATTAGTCCATAAAAACAATGTACTAAGTCTAGAAACATACCTTTTGACAAGATTTTCACTTTGTCCACCACTTTGCATAGATTAGCATAAAAGCACTTGTGTTGGCACTAAATCACCAAAATACTTAGAAATGGCCCAAGGGCACATTTCCCTTTCAATATTAATTTTGAAGAGGGTATATCAATATTATATCAAAAATAAGATACCAATTGAAAAATTCTTTTCATAATCCAAATTTGAAAGACTACATTTTTGAAATTGGTGGTGGTGCGGTCCTTTTGCTTTGGGCTAATACTCTCTCCCCCTTTGGCATGAATCGCCAAAAACGGATGCTCGAGTGAAATATAAGCCCTTGTTCAAACTTTCTCCCCTTTGGCATACAAAAACATGAGTGAAGATTATACCAAAGTGGAGAACGAAGCGGAGAAACGGCAAATACAATTGGAGTTGAGTGGAAGCGCCTTCTTTGCCGAGAACTCCATTTCCCTTTCAATATCTATGACTAAGCATAAGATGACACTTGAAAAACACATTAGTCATAGACATAAAAGAGATATGATCAAAGGTATAATAATGAGTTATGTGTGCAAAACATCATCAAAAATTCCTAGAATCAAGAATATTTAGCTCATGCCTAAGTCTGGTAAATGTATGTTCATCTAATGGCTTGGTAAAGATATCGGCTAATTGTTCTTTGGTGTTAATATATGCAATCTCGATATCCCCCTTTTGTTGGTGATCCCTTAAGAAATGATACCGAATGGCTATGTGTTTAGTGCGGCTATGCTCAACGGGATTATCCGCCATGCGGATTGCACTCTCATTATCACATAAAAGAGGAACTTTGGTTAATTTGTAACCATAGTCCCTAAGGGTTTGCCTCATCCAAAGCAATTGCGCGCAACAATGGCCTGCGGCAATATACTCGGCTTTGGCGGTTGAAAGAGCCACAAAATTTTGCTTCTTTGAAGCCCAAGACACTAGAGATCTTCCCAAGAACTGGCAAGTCCCCGATGTGCTCTTTCTATTAATTTTACACCCTGCCCAATCAGCATCGGAATAACCAATTAAATCAAATGTGGACCCCCTGGGGTACCAAAGGCCAAACTTAGGAGTATAAACTAAATATCTCAAGATTCGTTTTACGGCCCTAAGGTGAGCTTCCTTAGGATCGGCTTGGAATCTTGCACACATGCATACGGAAAGCATAATATCTGGTCGTGAAGCACATAAATAGAGTTAAGAACCTATCATCGACTGGTATACCTTTTGATCTACGGATTTACCTCCCGTGTCGAGGTCGAGATGCCCATTTGTTCCCATGGGTGTCTTGATGGGCTTGGCGTCCTTCATCCCAAACTTGGTTAGAATGTCTTGAATGTACTTCGTTTGGCTAATGAAGGTGCCCTCTTGGAGTTGCTTGACTTGGAATCCTAAAAAATACTTCAACTCCCCCATCATAGACATCTCGAATTTTTGAGTCATGATCCTACTAAACTCTTCACATGTAGATTCGTTAGTAGACCCAAATATGATATCATCAACATAAATTTGGCATACAAACAAATCATTTGCAAGTGTTTTAGTAAAGAGTGTAGGATCGGCTTTTCCGACTTTGAAGCCATTAGCAATAAGAAAATCTCTTAGACATTCATACCATGCTCTTGGGGCTTGCTTGAGCCCATAAAGCGCCTTAGAGAGTCTATAAACATGGTTAGGATACTCACTGTCTTCAAAGCCGGGAGGTTGCTCAACATAGACCTCTTCCTTGATTGGTCCATTGAGGAAGGCACTTTTCATGTCCATTTGGTAAAGCTTAAAGCCATGGTAAGTAGCATAGGCAAGTAAAATGCGAATTGATTCAAGCCTAGCTACGGGTGCATAGGTTTCACCGAAATCCAAACCTTCGACTTGTGAATATCCCTTGGCCACAAGTCGGGCTTTGTTCCTTGTCACCACACCATGCTCATCTTGCTTGTTGCAGAAGACCCACCTGGTTCCTACAACATTTTGATTAGGACGTGGAACTAAATGCCATACCTCATTCCTCGTGAAGTTGTTGAGCTCCTCTTGCATCGCCATCACCCAATCCGAATCTTGAAGTGCTTCCTCTACCTTGTGTGGCTCAATAGAGGAAACAAAAGAGTAATGCTCACAAAAATGTGCAACACGAGATCTAGTGGTTACCCCCTTTTGAATGTCGCCGAGGATGGTGTTCACGGGGTGATCTCGTTGGATTGCTTGGTGGACTCTTGGGTGTGGCGGCCTTGGGACTTGCTCATCCTTCTTGTCTTGATCATTTGCATCTCCCCCTTGATCATTGCCGTCTTCATGAGGTGGCTCATCTTCTTGATCTTCTTCTTCATCATCTTGAGCCTCATCCTCATCTTGAGTTGGTGGAGATGCTAGCGTGGAGGAGGATGGTTGATCTTGTGCTTGAATGGGCTCTTCGGATTCCTTAGGACACACATCCCCAATGGACATGTTCCTTAGCGCGATGCATGGAGCCTCTTCATCATCTAATTCATCAAGATCAACTTGCTCCACTTAGGAGCCGTTAGTCTCATCAAACACAATGTCACAAGAAACTTCAACTAGTCCAGTGGACTTGTTAAAGACTCTATATGCCCTTGTGTTTGAATCATATCCTAGTAAAAAGCCTTCTACAACCTTAGGAGCAAATTTGGATTTTCTACCTCTTTTAACAAGAATAAAACATTTGCTACCGAAGACTCTAAAATATGAAACATTGGGCTTTTTATCGGTGGGGAGTTCGTAGGATGTCTTCTTGAGGATTCGGTGTAGATACAACCGGTTGATGGCGTAGCAAGCGGTGTTGACCGCCTCGGCCCAAAACCGATCCGAAGTGTTGTACTCATCAAGCATGGTCCTTGCCATGTCCAATAGAGTTCTATTCTTCCTCTCCACTACACCATTTTGTTGTGGCGTGTAGGGAGAAGAGAACTCATGCTTGATGCCCTCCTCCTCAAGAAAGCCTTCAATTTGTGAATTCTTGAACTCCATTCCATTATCACTTCTAATTTTCTTGATCCTCAAGCCGAACTCATTTTGAGCCCGTCTCAAGAATCCCTTTAAGGTTTCTTGGGTTTGAGATTTTTCCTGTAAAAAGAATACCCAAGTGAAGCGAGAATAGTCATCCACAATAACTAGACAATACTTACTCCCGCCGATGCTTATGTAAGCGATCGGGCCGAATAGGTCCATGTGGAGGAGCTCGAGTGGCCTGTCAGTCGTCAAGATGTTCTTATGTGGATGATGAACACCAACTTGCTTCCTCGCTTGGCATGCGCTACAAATCCTGTCTTTCTCAAAATGCACATTTGTTAGTCCCAAAACGTGCTCTCCCTTTAGAAGCTTGTGAAGATTCTTCATTCCAACATGGGCTAGTCAGCGGTGCCAGAGCCAACCCATGTTAGTCTTAGCAATTAAGCAAGTATCGAGTTCAGCTCTATTGAAATCAACTAAGTATAGCTGACCCTCTAATACTCCCTTAAAAGCTACTGAATCATCACTTCTTCTAAAGACAGTAACACCAGTATCCATGAAAAGACAGTTGTAGCCCATTTTACATAATTGAGATACGGAAAGCAAGTTGTAATCTAAAGAGTCTACAAGAAAAACATTGGAAATGGAGTGGTCAGGTGATATAGCAATTTTACCCAATCCTTTGACCAAACCATGGTTTCCATCCCCGAATGTGATAGCTCGTTGGGGATCTCGGTTTTTCTCGTAGGAGGAGAACATCTTCTTCTCCCCTGTCATGTGGTTTGTGCACCCGCTATCGATGATCCAACTTGAGCCCCCGCATGCATAAACCTACAAAACAAGTTTAGTTCTTGATTTTAGGTACCCAAATAGTTTTGGGTCCTTTGACATTAGATACAAGAACTTTGGGTACCCAAACACAAGTCTTTGATCCCTTGTGTTTGTCCCCAACATACTTGGCAACTACCTTGCCGGATTTGTTAGTCAAAACATAAGATGCATCAAAAGTTTTAAATGAAATGCTAGGTTCATTTGATGCACTAGGAGCTTTCTTCTTAGGCAATTTAGCATGGGTTGATTGCCTAGAACTAGATGCCTCACTCTTATACATAAAAGCATGATTAGGGCCAGAGTGAGACTTCCTAGAATGAATTCTCCTAATCTTATGCTCGGGATAACCGACAGGGTACAAAATGTAACCCTCGTTATCCTGAGGCATGAGAGCCTTGCCCTTAACAAAGTTAGATAATTTTTTAGGAGGGGCATTAAGTTTGACATTATCTCCCTTTTGGAAGCCAATGCCATCCTTGATGCCAGGGCGTCTCCCACTATAAAGCATACTATGAGCAAATTTAAATTTTTCATTATCTAGCTCATGCTCGGCAATTTTAGCATCTAGTTTGGCTATATGATCATTTTGTTGTTTAATTAAAGCCATGTGATCATGAATAGCATCAATGTCAACATCTCTACATCTAGTGCAAATAGAAACATGCTCAACGGTAGATGTAGAAAGTTTGCAAGTTTTTAGTTCAACAATCTTAGCATGTAAAATATCATTTTCACTTCTAAGATCGGAAATGGAAGCATTGCAAACATCTAAGTCTTTAGCCTTAGCAATCAATTTTTCATTTTCAATTCTAAGGCTAGCAAGAGAAGCATTCAATTTTTCAATCTTAGCAAGCAAATTCGCATTATCATTTCTAAGATTGGCATATGAATCATCACATACATTTGAATCAACCTTAGCAATTAATCTAGCATTTTCATTCCTAAGGTTGGCAATCAAATCATGACAAGTGCTTAACTCACTAGATAATTTTTCATATTTTTCTACTTCTAGAGCTTAAGCATTTTTAAACTTAACATGCTTCTTGTTTTCCTTAATTAGGAAGTCCTCTTGGGTGTCCAAGAGTTCATCCTTTTCATGAATAGCACTAATTAATTCATTCAATTTTTTCTTTTGTTGCATGTTAAGATCAGCAAAAAGAGTAAGCAAATTGTCCTCTTCATCACTAGAATTATTTTCATCACTAGAGGTTGCATATTTAGTGGAGGATTTAGATTTAACCTTCTTCTTTTTGCCGTCCTTTGCCATGAGGCACTTGTGGCCGACGTTGGGGAAGAGAAGTCCCTTGGTGACGGCAATGTTTGCGGCGTCCTTGTTGGAGGAGGAGTCGGTGGAGCTCTCGTCGGAGTCCCATTCCCGACAAACATGGGCATCGCCGCCCTTCTTCTTGTAGTATCTCTTCTTCTCCTTTCTTCCCCCCTTCTTGTCGTCGCCCCTGTCACTGTCACTAGAAATAGGACATTTTGCTATAAAGTGATCGGGCTTACCACACTTGTAGCAAACCTTCTTGGAGCGGGGCTTGTAGTCCTTCCCCCTCCTTTGCTTGAGGATTTGTCGAAAGCTTTTGATGATTAAAGCCATCTCCTCATTGTCGAGCTTTGAGACGTCGATGGGGAGCCTACTTGATGTAGACTCATCCTTCTTCTCCTCCGTTGCCTTGAATGCGACGGGTTGTGCCTCAGGCGTGGAGGAGGCGCCTTGCTCGATGATTTTCTTTGAGCCTTTGATCATTAGCTCAAAGCTCACAAACTTCCCTATAACCTCCTCGGGAGGCATTAGCGTGTATCTAGGATCACCTCGAATTAATTGAACTTGCGTAGGGTTAAGAAAAACGAGGGATCTAAGAATAACCTTGACCATTTCATGGTCATCCCATTTGGTGCTCCTGAGGTTGCGCACTTGGTTCACCAAGGTCTTCAAGCGGTTGTACATGGCTTGCGGATCATCTCCTTGGTGAAGCATGAAGCGACCGAGCTCCCCCTCGATCGTCTCCCGCTTGGTGATCTTGGTCACCTCGTCTCCTTCGTGCACAGTCTTGAGCACGTCCTAAATTTCCTTTACGCTCTTCAACCCTTGCACCTTATTATACTCCTCTCGACTTAGAGAGGCGAGGAGTATAGTAGTGGCTTGGGAGTTGAAGTGTTGAATTTGGGCCACTTCGTCCGAATCATAGTCTTCATCCCCTACGGATGGCACCTGTATACCAAACTCAACAACGTTCCAAATGCTAGTGTGGAGTGAGGTTAGATGATGCCTCATTTTGTCACTCCACATATTATAATCTTCACCGTCAAAAACCAGTGGTTTGCCTAGTGGAATGGAAAGTAAAGGAGTACGCTTTGAAATACGAGGGTAGCGTAGGGGAATCTTACTAAACTTCTTGCGTTCATGGCGCTTAGAAGTTATGGACGGCGCGTCGGAGCCAGAGGTGGATGGCGATGAAGAATCGGTCTCGTAGTAGACCACCTTCCTCATCTTCTTTTTCTTATCGCCACTCCGATGCGACTTTTGTGAGGAGGATGCCTTATCCTTCCCCTTGTTGTGGGACTCTCCCGATGGAGCCTTCCCATGGCTTGTAACGGGCTTGTCGCCGGTCACCATCTCCTTCTTGGCGTGATCTCCCGACATCACTTCGAGCGGTTAGGCTCTAATGAAGCACTGGGCTCTGATACCAATTGAAAGTCGCCTAGAGGGGGGTGAATAAGGTGAATCTGAAATTTATAAACTTAAACACAACTACAAGTCGGGTTAGCGTTAGAAATATAAGCGAGTCTGAGAGGGAGGGTGAAAAAATCGCAAGCAAATAAGGAGTGAGACACAAGGATTTGTTTTACCGAGGTTCGGTTCTTGCAAACCTACTCCCCGTTGAGGTGGTCACAAAGACCGGGTCTCTTTCAACCCTTTCCCTCTCTCAAACGGTCACTTAGACCGAGTGAGCTTCTCTTCTCAATCACACGGGACACTAAGTCCCCGCAAGGACCAACACACAATTGGTGTCTCTTGCCTTGGTTATAATTGAGTTGATCACAAGAAAGAATGAGAAAGAAAAGAAGCAATCCAAGCGCAAGAGCTCAAATGAACACAAATGTCACTCTCTTTAGTCACTATTTGATTTAGAGTGATTCCGGACTTGGGAGAGGATTTGATCTCTTTGGTTGTGTCTAGAATTGAATGCTATAGCTCTTGTAAGGTGTTGGAAGGTGGAAAACTTGGATGTAATGAATGGTGGGGTGGTTGGGGTATTTATAGCCCCAACCACCAAAAGTGGCCGTTGGGAGGCTGTCTGTCGCATGGCGCACCGGACAGTCCGGTGCGCCACCGGACACTGTCCGGTGCGCCAGCCACGTCACCCGACCGTTAGGGTTCGACCGTTGGAGCTTCTGTCTTCTGGGCCACCGGACAGTCCGGTGGTGCACCGGACAGTCACTATGCACTGTCCGGTGCGCCTTCTGACGCTGCTCTGACTCTGGCGCGCACTGTAGCGCATTGAATGCGGTTGCAGACGACCGTTGGCGCTGAAGTAGCCGTTGCTCCGCTGGCACACCGGACAGTCCGGTGTTACACCGGACAGTCCGGTGAATTTTAGCGGAGTGGCTCCCAGAATTCCCGAGACTGACGAGTTCGAAGTTAGAGTACCCTGGTGCACCGAACACTGTCCGGTGGCACACCGGACAGTACGGTGCGCCAGACCACGGTTGCCTTCGGTTATCTTTTTGCTCCCTTTGTTTGAACCCTTTCTTTTGACTTGTATTGGTTTATTGTGAACCTTTGGCACCTCTAACACTTATAATCTGGAGCAAACTAGTTAGTCCAATTATTTGTGTTGGGCAATTCAACCACCAAAATCAATTAGGAAAAGGTGTAAGCCTATTTCCCTTTTAGAAGACATATGTTTACTTTTACCATTTGAACTCTTCAAATCATGGTTTGCATCAGAAGTTTCAGATCCAACAGCTGGTTTGTTCATTTCAGCAACCTGTTTAACACCACCTGATACATTCTCTTTGGCAGCTCTTCCCACTTCAGCCTTTTCTTCTTCATCATCATGCCTAGTATTAACACTTGGTGGATGGCATTCATCTTTGTGACCTTGTCTTCAGTGGGCTATCTGGCATTTGAAGGAACTGCAAAACATGTGTCATTCAAGTTAAGAAGCTAAGAAAGTCAACATCATTTGCTAACCCACGGATTTCCACACACAAAAATACAAAATATTGTAGCACCATAGAGCTCTGAGCCCCTCACCCTCCTCCCCAGCATGTTCGCTGCGTGGATCTAAATAAAGGAATACTAAGTTTGCAATAATAAATGAACTCATATCAACAGGCATACTCAGTATTGGTAAGCTAAGAAAATATAAATACAGATTTTTTAGCTCCTCTTTTGTCATACGAAAAAGGTGTGATATACAATTTAACAATTTATATTTCTACAATATCTAAGAAAGCATTATACTCTTTGAAATAATATCGATTTGCTGAAAAACTCAACCAAATTTAGAAAGAGAGCACCAGAGAAAAATAGCAATCTGTTGGGGGCTTGTTCTCAAATGCTAAGAGTTAAGAACAAGACAACACAGAAAATGTTAAATATTAAGGTCCTTCGTCCTCCACTTCATTACATCCCTTCGGGACATAAGGAACTTTGGACGAAGGTTACGAAGGACGCACCTTCGTAAACATAACAACATGGGATGAAGCATTCGTATAAATCATGAGGTATAAAATGGACATTCAAATATTAACATAGAATCATTTCCATTTTTATTAATACAAATGAATATAAATGACAGATGTACCTTCGGTCTTGAGGAAGGCAAGAATGCAAGTGTGATGTGAAAGCAAATGACAGGTTCGCGTGAACAGTACAGAAGTACTGTTCATCTATTTATAGGCACAGGTCGCAGCCTGTGACAAATTACAATTATGCCCTTTACAAAAGTTTACAACATTGACTCAGACCACTTATGGATAAGAAGGTCATTCTATTTCTATGTCGGTTTGAAACGCCGAAGCTCCATGAAAAGGAGCCTTCGGCCATCTCTTGGAGACGTCTTCAGCCGAAGCTGCTTCTTCGCGTGAGACCTTCGGCGCACCGAAGCACGACCCCAACAGTAGCCCCTTTCGTGGTGCTAGATCGTTTTTCGTAACGAGCTTGACCCGTGAAAAAAGAGCCTCTTCAGCTTCGGGAAGCCGAAGGTCCAAAAAACACCTTCCCTGAGCTCGTTGCGGAGAAACGATCCGGCTTCCGAGCACGTGCCAGGCCCACCTTGCAGAGTTACTGTTTGATCTTTGCGGTCCACTGCTCAGCGAGTACAAGTGACCGCCCGTCTGGTGTAAAAATCTTGCCGCTTCGCCTTCTTACCTGCAGCACTATATAAACAAGCGGGTAGGTGTGAAGTTACCACAGCATTCATTGCTATTTGCACTGTTTTGCTGCCAAAATTTTTCACCATAACCGAAGCTTGACTCTCAGAACCGAACGAAGGTCAGTCTCGACGTCTGCTTCGTCAGAAAGGAGAGCTTCGGAGAAAAGGAAAAAAGAAAAAAGTTTCTGACTTCCCCAAACTCAGAATTTAAATGGCGAGAGTGCGGTCTACTGCCAAAGTTGTACGTGAGGGAGACGAAGCCGAAGGTTCGGACACTGTGCCCATCTCCGAAGCGATGCAGCGCTCCGGTCTAGTGACTGCGGAAGAAAGGCCTGCTGCCGAAGCAAACCCAACAACAGCCGAAGGAGAAGAAGAAAACATTGAAGGGACTGACCCCGAGGATGACTACCACATTGCCATGCCCAGCAAGCCCAGTCACCTGGATTTTGGGAAATCAACTGTCTCAAAGGCTGACCTTTCGAAGATGGTAAAAGCAGGTTATTTCAATGAAGATCAGAAGAAGCTACTTCGCTTCGGGGGAGAGGAAACCACCCCGAAGCCAGAGGAGGATGAGATTGTTATCTTCAAGAGTTTTTTAAAAGCTGGGCTAAGATTCCCTCTTCACAATATTGTTGCGGAGATACTGAGGAGGTTTGGCATCTACTTCCATCAATTGACTCCTAACGCCATCGTTAGGCTCAATGTTTATATCTGGGCCCTCCGAAGCCAAGCTGTGGAGCCGTTTGCTGATAGCTTCTGCCGAGTTCACGAATTACATTACCAAACCAAGGCCAGGAAAGATGGGCTACATGATAATTTCGGTTGCTACAATTTTGCCTACCGGAAGACAACAAAGTGTCCTGTAATCAGCTACCGAAGCAAATGGCCAGCAGGCTGGAAATCTGAATGGTTTTATGTAAAAGTTGACGAAGACAAAGAAAAATTGGTACAAAGCCCTCTGGATTTGATCTTCGGAGAGACGAGGCCACGATGCCGCATCGGCGATCTAAAAGGTCCCACCTGGGCTGCTCTGGGTGAATTTGAAATTATTTCGGAAAATATTGGCACCAGGGATCTAGTTCAGGAGTTCTTGGCATTCAGAATTTTCCCTACTCTAAAAGAGTGGGAAATGCCGAAGCTGAAGGGAGAGAAGAAGAAGGGGGAGTTGGTTCGTCTCCCCTATCACTTTAAATTCAAGAAGTACTTTAAAAAGCCCTGCAAAGAGTGGTTAGTCACAGTTGAGACAATGTGTAATGAAATCTTGGGGAATTACTCCAAAAAAGAGGATCAATTAATGACAGCGGCCTTCGGCACCCGACCAAAGCGAAGACTAAACCGAGTATTCGATGCCCTGGGCTTCGAGTACCCAGACTATGAGCAGTTGAACAAGGGTGCCGAGGGCCACAAAAGAAAAAGAGTAGTCGAAACTCTGACAAAGGATGAAGAGCAACCGGCAGCAGAGAAGAAAATTCCGAAGAAAAGGAAAATTTCAACTCCGAAACGGAAAATATCCGAAGAAGAGATGACCCCCACACCGCCTTCTACCAGCGACGTGGAAGAAATTTTAAAGGTAATGACTGAACCCATGCCCACGAAGCTAAGTCCATTAGGGCTCCAACTGACGAAGCTTTTTCAAAAGGTGGACGAGCCGGATCAGACGAAGATAAGCAAACCCAAACGGCAAAGAATCATTGCGGTAACTGAAGTTATCGATAAGACACCGCCAAGAGCGTCAGTTCAAAAAACAGCAGCTGCCGAAGGTACCAAAAACGTCGAAGTCGCACCTTCGGAGGTCGCGGCTACCGAAGCCGCTACAGCCGAAGATGTTAATTTAGAGTCAACCATTGAGGATATTAACAAAATTTTGGAAAACATAGCTACAGAAGAAGCTGGTGTTGCTACTGAAAAATCCATGGCCACAGTGCCTGAAAAAGGAAAAGAAATAGCCGAAGATACTTCGGATGACGAAGCCTACACCTTTCAGAATTTAATTGGGCAAAAACTGACGAAGGATGAAATAGAAGAACTTAAAGAGTATGCCAAATCTTGCGGCTACAAGTCAGGTGCCCTCCTATTTGGAGGTGTAGACGATGAAAAACTAGGCTGCATTCGAGACCAGACTGGAGCTAAGGTAATCGGTACTCTATCAAAGAGTATCGGTTTTCCGAAGCTAGAGTCAGACATCAGCCGCTACCGACGACAACATATCGTCGGTAGCTTATTTTATTCTAACTTCAGGGTAAACAACCTTTTCTCTGGTTTTTATTGCTGTTAACAATGAAAATATTACTAACATAAGTTGTTTCTGTACAGAGCATGCTACTGAGCAAAGCTCTGAAGATGCAACAAGACTTGGAGGACAAAAAGCACGAAGCTATAATTGAAAACTTAGAAAGCAAAATAAAAGAGCAATCTGCCATCATTGAAAAGAAGGACTTCGAGCTCCAATCGGCCGAAGGCTTACTGGCTGAGACTGAGGCTAAATTATTAGAGTTGAATTCGAAGCTTATCAATCAATCAAAACAATTCGAACAGGAGAAGCTAGAACTGAATTCGAAGCTTAAAGCCGAAGTCCAGACCAGCTCAGAGTTGAAGAAAGCATTAACAAGCCTTCAAGACAAATGCTTGAACTTTGGCAATAATTGCATTGGACGATTAAAGAAGATATTTTACTCTGTTGGAGCCAGCAGCGGGAAATTTAACCCTTCGGCAGAAAATTTACCCCAGACCTTCGATCATATTGAGGCTGAAATCGAGGAGCTTGACGAAGTTATAGCCGGGCACGGCGACTTCTGTGCCTGGGTAGCTTCTCGGGGTACCGCTGCTGCATTTCTGAAGGCCGGCTGCGAACATGGAAAAATTGTCAATAGGCCCAACTTCACCTTATCTCCATCAATCCTGGATGATATGCCTGACCTCGCCCGAAGTATCTCCAATAGATTTATAAAAATGATATGGACAAAAGGCGGGCGGGAGAAGGCTGGAGATGAAGCCCGAAGTCATCTTGAACCGGTAAGAAATGATATTTTGGAGTTACCTTTTCCTTTGCTCTTGATTTTTACTCATAATCTCTTAATTTATGTAGGATGACGAAGGTGAAGATGATGCCTAAGTTATGTCGCCGAAGCTGTCGCCGAAGCTGAAACTTAATGAAGATCAGTAGAAGTGTACTGTAAAAAAAAAACTCAGGATATTTTTGTAACAATTCTTGTAAATACAATTAGACTGTTCTTCAAGGAACTTTGTACATACCTTGTAATATATTCTTACCCTTCGATTGAGGTGCTTTGATGTGGACGAAATCAGTATTTTGAGCCGAAGGCGAAAAAACACCTTCCCTTCTTTTCGTACACAACGAAGCATAAAAACAATTCTTCTTCTTGCCGAGCAACGAAACTTTTCTCTTTTGTACACAACATACCGTAACAAATCATAAAAAAGGCACTTCTCCGAAGCTTTTCTTTTACATAACGGATCATAAAAAACGTCTTCTCCGAAGCTTTTTGCCGAAGCATCCACTTGGGAACACAAATGCTATGAATGAATGCTTATGCATGCAAATGTTATGATGTAATGTAATGCACGAATGAATGTCCGAAGTATATGTCCGAAGCCACATTGTCAGCCATCACTTAGAAACAACCACACATTAGCTCTGCATTCCCTTAGGAACGACTTTGGAGCTTCTTCGCCTTTTACTTAGGCAATATCAGCGTTGACTTTTCGCTGTAAGCTCTGCATCCCCTTAGGGACGACTTTGGAGCTTCTTCGTCTTTTACTTAGACGGTATAAGCTCTGCATTCCCTTGGGAACGTCTTTGGAGCTTCTTCGCCTTTTACTTTCGGCGGAATCAGCGTTGACTTTTCGCTGTAAGCTCTGCATCCCCTTAGGGACGTCTTCGGAGCTTTTTTTTCTCTTTTTCAGTTTCGGCACTCGATGGTGCGCTCTCAGCTTTTACATTTACATCTTTTGGGGGATTTTGCTCTTATAAAACTAAAAAGGAAAATTACATATGATGGCCCCATTAAAAACCTTTCTCCCCCTTTAGAAAGGAAAAGGGTGCCATAAAAAAGAAAAGAAAAGATAAAATTACATCAAGTTATACATAGAACCGCCGAAGCTCATCGGCATTCCAAGATCTTGGAATTTCATTGCCATCCATGTCCTTCAGTCTGTACGAACCAGGCCTTGACGAAGATGCTACTAAGAAAGGCCCTTCCCATTTCAGTTGCAACTTGCCCACTGTATCCGGGTTGGCCACTCTCCGAAGCACCAAATGTCCTGGCTCAATATTTTTTAGCCGGACTTTTCTATCTCGCCATTTGATTGTTTCAGCCTGGTATTTGTTGATATTTTCCACGGCCTGAAGCCTGATTCCTTCTAAAGCATCTTTTTCCACCAAACAGGTATCTTCGGCACCTGATTCTGCCGAAGCTAGCACTCTTATTGATCCAGCTTTAGCTTCTTCTGGAGTTATTGCTTCGTCACCGAATAATAACTTGAATGGGGTAAAGCCTGTAGACCTTGATGTTGTTGTATTGTGGCTCCACACCACTTTGGTCAATTGATCTGGCCATTTTCCCCTTGGTTGATTAAAAATTAGCTTCATTATTCCTGTCATTATAATGCCGTTGGCCCTTTCAACAAGCCCATTCGACTCTGGATGCCTGACTGATGCAAAGTGGATCTTCGTGCCAATTTGATCACAGAAATTTCTGAAATCTTCGGAGTCGAACTGTGTTCCATTATCTACAGTGATAGCCTTCGGCACTCCGAAGCGACAGACAATACTCTGCCAGAAAAATTTTTGGACAGTGGCCGAAGTTATTGTGGCTAATGGCTTCGCCTCAATCCACTTGGAAAAATACTCCACAGCCACTATAACATATTTCAGATTGCCTTGAGCCGGTGGTAATGGACCCAGCAGGTCGAGGCCCCACCTTTGCAATGGCCAGATGGGTTGTATTAGCTGTGTTAAAGACGAAGGTTGCTTTTGATCTCTTGCACATTTTTGACAACCTTCGCACTTTTGAACTAACTCCGCTGCATCCGAAGCTGCCTTCGGCCAATAAAATCCTTGGCGGAATACTTTTCCAAGTAACGGCCTGGATCCGATGTGGGATCCGCACAGGCCTGCATGTATCTCCTTCATCAACTCTATACCTTCGGCTCTAGACAAGCATTTAAGCAGCGGGGCACAAACTCCACGCTTGTATAACTCCCCTTGTATCATGACATAAGGACGAGCTCTTGCTTCTATCCTTTTATTATAAGCTTCGTCATCTGATAAGAAGTTACCCTGAAGGTAAGAGATTATTTCAGTTCTCCAATCTTCACTGTACACAGGAGAAATGTTAAGGACTGCTCTTTCAAGTAGCTCCACTGAAGGTGCCTTTATTATTTCGAAGAACACATCCGAAGGTAGCGGCAGCCTCTGTGCTGCAGACTTGGCCAACAAATCAGCATGCTCATTCTGTCCTCGAGGGATATTCTTAACAGAAAATCCTTCGAAGGAAGCTTCGATCCTTCGGACTGTGTCTAGGTATTTTTCAAGCTTCGGGTCCTTAGCCTTGCAACTTTTATCAATATGACCCGAAACAACCTGGGAATCAGTTTTAAGAATTGCCCTTCTGATCCCCATTGCCTTTAGTTTCCGAAGACCCAGGAGCAAAGCTTCGTACTCAGCGATATTATTTGTGCAGCTGAAGTCAAGTCTTGCTGCATAGCAAGTTTTAACCTTGGATGGTGAGACCAAAACAGCAGCTGCACCTGCTCCGAAGGTTCCCCAAGAGCCATCGCAAAACACTGTCCATGCTTCGGCATCTTTATTGGCTTCTTCGTCCTGAGCCCCTGGCGTCCAGTCGGCAATGAAATCTGCCAATGCTTGAGACTGAATTGAGGATCTATGCACATAATCAATGTAAAATTCATTAAGTTCCGCAACCCATTTTCCAATACGCCCGGTAGCTTCTCTATTCCTCATGATGTCCTTCAACGGCTGCGAAGAAGGAACAATAATGTTGAATGCCTGAAAGTAATGCCGAAGCTTCCTGGATGCCATTAAAACGGCATACAACACCTTCTCCAGCTCTGTATAATTTTTCTTTGAGACACTGAGGACCTCAGACACAAAATATACTGGGACCTGCTTCTTAACTTGGCCATCAAACTTCTCCTGGACAAGCGCCGCACTTACTGCTGAGTGCGAAGCTGCCACATACAACAACAGGGGAGCCCCTGGCATTGGTGGAGTTAATGTTGTGAGATCTATTAAGTATTGCTTCAGCTCTTCGAAGGCTTTTTGCTGACTTGGGCCCCATTGAAAGACTTCAGCTGACTTCAGCACCTCGAAGAATGGTAAGTTTCTTTCCGCTGATCTGGATATAAATCTGTTGAGGGACGCCAGCCTTCCTGTCAATCTTTGGGCCCCCTTTCTTGTGGTTGGTGGCTCCATTCGAAGTATAGCTTCAATTTTATTTGGGTTAGCTTCGATTCCCTTTGTTGAGACCAAACATCCAAGAAATTTACCCTTCTTCACTCCGAAGACACATTTTTCTGGATTCAGCTTCAGCCCAGCTTGTCTGAAGCTGGCGAAGGTCTCCTGCAAATCAGCAATATGATTTTCTTGCTTCGTGCTCTTTACGATGATGTCATCAACATAGGTCAACACATTTCTGCCTATCTGAGATTGGAGAACCTTCGCAGTCATTCTGCTGAAACTCCCTCCAGCATTCTTGAGCCCCTCAGGCATCCGAAGATAGCAATATGTACCACTTGGGGTTATGAAGCTAGTCTTCGGCTCATCTTCCTTCTTCATCCAGATTTGATGATAGCCTGAGTAGCAGTCCAGGAGACTCATGAGCTCCGAAGAAGCTGCTGCATCAACTAAAGAATCTATCCTTGGCAGCGGGAATTCATCCTTCGGACAAGCCTTGTTGAGATCTGTGAAATCAATACACATTCTCCACTTGCCATTGGCCTTCTTTACCATAACAGTGTTAGCTAGCCACTCTGGGTACTTCACTTCTCTGATAACTCCTGCACTGAGGAGTCTTTTCACTTCATTGCGAGCCCCTTCGGCCTTATCATCAGACATTTTCCGAAGCCTCTGCTTTCGGGGTCTGAAGGATGGATCAACATTAAGCGAATGTTCAATAACATCCCGATTTACTCCGCAGAGATCATTAGCTGACCATGCAAAGACATCTTTGTTATTGAATAAAAACCTTATCAAGGTTTTCTCCTGGTCTTCAGATAATTGCGAGCCCAACAACACCTTCTGCTCTGCTACATCCTCACACAATAACATAGGCTTCGGCTGATCCGCTGAAGCTGCCTTCTCCCTCCTGAATTTGTACTGTTCACAAGCTTCAGCTCCATCTATATTATGGATTGCCTTGGAATCAGTCCAGCTTCCTTCGGCCCTTCTAGCAGCTTCCTGGCTTCCATGAATAGCAATAGGTCCCTGGTCCGAAGGTATCTTCATGCAGAGATAAGCTGGGTGAAGAATTGCTTCGAAAGCATTAAGAGTTCCACGACCAATGATAGCATTATAAGGATACTCCATGTCAACAATGTCAAACACAATTTGCTCAGTCCTTGTGTTGTTGACAAATCCGAAGGTTACCGGCATGGTAATCTTCCCAAGGGCCACAATCTGCCGCCCTCCGAAGCCACAAAGAGGGTGCGTAGCATCATGAATCTTGTCTTCGGGCTCTTGCATTTGTCTGAAGGCTTTAGCAAATATAATGTCAGCTGCACTGCCTGTGTCAACTAGGACATTGTGGACCAGAAATCCTTTGATCACGCAAGAGATAACCATGGCATCATTGTGGGGATAATCCTTAAGCTGAAGGTCTTCCTGAGAGAAGGTAATTGGAATATGGGACCATTTTGACTTGATGAAGGGTCCCTGCACTCCAACATGCTGCACCCTTCTCTGAGCCTCCTTCTTCTGCTTCTTGTTAGCCGGTTCTGAGCAAGAACCGCCTGTTATCGGGAGCACCAGCTTCGAAGCCGAAGCAGCTCCAGCTTGGTTGTTGAACGAAGCCATCAGCTCAGAAAAGTGGAAGTGAGTTCACCGGAGGTGGGCGCCAATGTTGGGGGCTTGTTCTCAAATGCTAAGAGTTAAGAACAAGACAACACAGAAAATGTTAAATATTAAGGTCCTTCGTCCTCCACTTCATTACATCCCTTCGGGACATAAGGAACTTTGGACGAAGGTTACGAAGGACGCACCTTCGTAAACATAACAACATGGGATGAAGCATTCGTATAAATCATGAGGTATAAAATGGACATTCAAATATTAACATAGAATCATTTCCATTTTTATTAATACAAATGAATATAAATGACAGATGTACCTTCGGTCTTGAGGAAGGCAAGAATGCAAGTGTGATGTGAAAGCAAATGACAGGTTCGCGTGAACAGTACAGAAGTACTGTTCATCTATTTATAGGCACAGGTCGCAGCCTGTGACAAATTACAATTATGCCCTTTACAAAAGTTTACAACATTGACTCAGACCACTTATGGATAAGAAGGTCATTCTATTTCTATGTCGGTTTGAAACGCCGAAGCTCCATGAAAAGGAGCCTTCGGCCATCTCTTGGAGACGTCTTCAGCCGAAGCTGCTTCTTCGCGTGAGACCTTCGGCGCACCGAAGCACGACCCCAACACAATCCTTTCTATCTAGAGATACAAACTATCATTTCTTCTAGAAACAACCATCATAAGGAATTATTATCAACTGAGAAACATTTTTCTTATAGCTAATAACTACTGTGCAAATAAAGAAAAAATGAATACAACAAACAATTTGTGACCAACAACAGTATATAGAAACAAAGATCATCTCACCTCATTGCCATGTGCATATAAAAGCAAAAAGTCGTCGACAGATTTTGTATCTACAAATGAGGGGGTTTTGGGGTCTCTAATGCCGTTTTAAGGGATGTGTTGGAGAAAAGGTTAAAATTTATCCCACTAATTTTTTTAGATGCCCCTTAAAACTGCAACATCACCCATTTATCGGTGCAGCAAACCTGGTTCCCACGTCTCTGCTCTCCACCAGCGGCTCCAGCGAAAGCTTCTGCTGCTGGCTGCTTCAACAGCGCTCTGCCTCGGCTTGGAAGATGCTCCGTCCGTCCCGTCCGGCGTGTCTCCACCACCACCGCCTCACTCACAATCTGATTAAAATCAACACAAATAAGAAGTTCCAAACAACGTTTAGATATTGCGACAATTTTTTCATAGGAAACCAGTAGTTTTTAATGTTTCCATAGTATATCTTAACAGATAAAATCTAGAGGATGGAAAGAAACATATTATATAGAGACAAAGTATAATGAGTAGATATTTAACAGTAATATACCATAGCTGTTTGAGCCTCACCAATGTCTCCCTCACTATTCACATCTTGGAAGTATTGACCTGGCAAATTGAATATGGCAATGAAGGCAATCAAGGTTGCTACCATGGTGAGTGAATTGATGGTGTTCTGAATAGCTTCTTGATGCAGTTTCTGCAATTCTTTGTGAATCCCAGTCACTCGTTTATTGGTCTTAGCATTCTCGCTAAGCTGTGCCTGAACATTATGTTTGATATCACTCATAGTTCTCCTCAGTTTTGATGCCTCATCAATTTTCCCCACATTTCTGGCATTCTTTGCACCAACCTCTGCCAACCCACTCTATTATTTCCGTTTTAGACTCACCATAAGGAACTTTGTCAGCCAAATCCATAGCTATTTCATTTTGAATATTGATAGCATTAATTTCAAGTGATTCGTAGCTAAGAAGAAGCTGTACCATCTAAAAACAATAGTGACCAGTAAGGTAAAATAAACTTGGCAAGTCAAAGCAAAGGATCCTTGTAATCAAGTATGGACAATTCCCACAAAAATATCAATCTCTTGGCTGTGTTAAAAATTGGTTCTTCATCTTTGTCAATCTCTTGGCTGCTCACCTGTTGCTGTGTCCTGGTGGCTAGCGGCAACATAGTTGGCCAGTAGCTTAGGTCGTAAGCAACCTGAACATAGAGTTCAACATAGAACTCTTTGTTTGAGTGTAAGCATTGCATTGGATTTTTTCTCGAATTTGTATTGCAGATTGAGATGATACACAGAGCTTTGGATATGGTTGATTCAGCAACCATAATCACATAGTTTTTCAAATGAGCGCAACACTGAATTTATTACTACATTGAAAGATCGAGTACTTTGCACTATATGACAAGCAAGTTTTCCTCGGTACAATTTCCAAGAATTCAAGATTGTACAGAAGAATATTTCTAGTATGCAAATTATACAAGATCAGTTCAGATGGTGATAATCAATATTACAGTTAGCAGATTCAGTTCCATGGTAACATTATTCAGAGCAATGGCAGTGGCATGTTTTTGGAGCTCATAAAAAACATTCGAGCAGCACAGTACCATACCCTGCTGGCAATGACAATGGCTCATGCAACATTCTGACTCAAAAGTGAGCTAATTAGTATCCTGGTTCTGAATTTAATTTGACTCCTCTCCATGAGGCGAGTGTCCAAGTTTCCATTGCACAGGCCTCAGGGCATGTTTAAATTTATTTCTCTAAACTTGAGAGCTCTAAACTTTAAACAAACATTGTAATGTTAGTTATAAACTGCATTCTACCTTACATCAAAGCTTTAGAACTCAAAAGTGAGCTAAAATTTTTAAAGCTTTTAGAGCTCTAAACTTCAAAGAAGTGTATTATCGCAATTTTTCTCTAAACATCACTGTAATAGGTTTCAAACCAGAAACTCATTAAATTTTTGGAGGAGCTAGAAAAAAAAGTTAAACTGCCTTTAGTCCTACCAGTACATAAGTATGAAGACCCAAAAGGTCTCCAAACTTCTTAACAAGTGATTTACATCACCAGTTTGGATTAAGGTTAGCCTTTCGCATCAACATAATATTCAGTGATTTCACCTTTTTCTAGTTTTGTTGCTTAAATATACATTTCCTTTTTTTATATGTTCAACTAAAACAACACAAGGAACTCATGGAAGTGAACATGTTTGTTGATCTACTTCTCCTAGAGGTTTGTCAAGTTCTTTTTTCTATTGCATCATGTGTATTTCTAATGTCAATATGGCTACAAGTTCATAATCCAGCAAGCTCAATTCCGCAAGGTAGCTGCACACAAACTCAAGTTTTCCTCTGCATGCACTCTGAATTTTGAATAAAAAACAGATTTATCGAAAAAACATTAAGAGAAATAAATGCACATGCTCTAAAGTACCGCTTACATTGCCTCCACGACACGAAACTATGAATTGCCTAAAACAAATAGTTATCTAGTATTAGATTCTGAACTTCTTTTAGTCTAGTGCATAATTCTTATATGGTAACATACAAAGGGAAGTTATGTCAAATGCTATGCTCGTTCTAAGCACAGAAAAAAATGATGGAGAAGACATACCATAGAAATGTTGTCACTGTGGGACCCCCAATCTAAAAGCTAAGAGATTTCATTAAGTCAGCCTCCATCTTGACCACCTATGTTGCATACAGAATAGATTTATAGAAATGTGTGTCTATCATCTACGGTCCAAGGAAAATAAACATATGCAATTGAAAGTTCAGCAGAAGGAAGGCTACTTGCTGCTTGGTGTAAGTGTTATCCGTGATATCGGTGTATCTTTTCACCTTCATCTTAGAAAACTCAATTTCTTCATACTTACTGCAACATTTGAAATATGCAGATCAAAGAGAAGTTTTAAAAAAAAAGCAAAAAGAAGGAAACAAACGGTTTAGTCCCCTACGCAGCAACGAGCAATGCAGTGACACCCAGTAGTTGCAGCTTGTCCCGAGCAACGACATTCATTGTGAGGAAGCGGTCCACATAGGAAATCGCAAGGTGGAGTGTTTGAAAGGGAATTAGGCTTACACCTAGTCCCTAATTAATTTTGGTGGTTGAATTGCCCAACACAAATAATTGAACTAACTAGTTTGTTCTAGTGTATAAGTTATACAGGTGTCAAAGGTTCACACTTAGCCAATAAAAAGACCAAGTCTTGGGTTCAACAAAAGAGCAAAGGGACAACCGAAGGCACCTCTAGTCTGGCGCACCGGACTGTCCGGTGTGCCACCGGACATGTCCGGTGCACCAGAGAGAACTCCAGTGCAAACTCGTCGTCTTCGGGAAAATCCAGAGGCAACTCCACTATAATTCACCGAACTGTCCGGTGTACACCGGACAGTGTCCGGTGCTCCAAGGAAGAGCGGCCTCAGGAACTCGCCAGCTTCGGGAAACTGCGACGGTGCTCCGCTATAATTCACCGGACATGTCCGGTGTACACCGGACTGTCCGGTGTAACTTCGGGGCAACGGCTACTTCGCGCCAACGGTCACCTGCAACGGCAATTAATGCGCGCCAGAGCGCGCAGAAGTCAGGCACGCGCGTAGTGGCGCACCGGACACTCTACAGTACATGTCCGGTGCGCCACTGGACATCCAGGCGGGCCCAGAAGTCAGAGCTCCAACGGTCAGAACCCAACCGCTTTGGTGACGTGGCTGGCGCACCGGACTGTCCGGTGTGCACCGGACTGTCCGATGCACCATTCGACAGACAGCCTCCACCAAACGGCTAGTTTGGTGGTTGGGGCTATAAATACCCCCAACCACCCCACATTCAAGTCATCCAAGTTTTCCACTTCTCAACTACTTACAAGAGCTCTAGCATTCAATTCTAGACACACCAAAGTGATCAAATCCTCTCCAAACTCCACACAACGCCCTAGTGATTAGTGAGAGAGATTTGCTTGTGTTCTTTCGAGCTCTTGTGCTTGGATTGCTTTCTTTCTTCTTGGATTCTTCATTGCGATCAAACTCACTTGTAATTGAGGCAAGAGACACCAATCTTGTGGTGGTCCTTGTGGGAACTTTGTGTTCCAAGTGATTGAGAAGAAAAGCTCACTCGGTCTGAGGGACCATTTGAGAGAGGGTAAGGGTTGAAAGAGACCCGGCCTTTGTGGCCTCCTCAATGGGAGTAGGTTTGCGAGAACCGAACCTCGGTAAAACAAATCCGCGTGTCACACTCTTCATTCGCTTGTGATTTGTTTTGTGCCCTCTCTCTCGGACTCATTATTATTTCTAACGCTAACCCGACTCGTAGTTGTGTTTATATTTGTAAATTTCAGTTTCGCCCTATTCACCCCCTCTCTAGGTGACTTTCAATTGGTATCAGAGCCCGGTGCTTCATTAGAGCCTAACCGCTCGAAGTGATGTCGGGAGATCACACCAAGAGGGAGATGGAGATCGGCGACAAGCCCACTACGAGCCACGGGAGCACTTCATCGGAAGAGTCCTGCACCAAGAGGAAGGAGAAGAAGAAGGACTCCTCCAAGCGGAAGGAGAAAAGATCTTCTTCTTCACACCACAAAGAGAAGAAGGAAAAATCCTCTTCCCACAAGCCGCATCGAAGTGGGGACAAGAAAAAGAGGATGAGGAAGGTGGTCTACTACGAGACCGATTCTTCATCGACATCCACCTCCGGCTCCGATGCGACATCCGTCACTTCTAAGCGCCAAGAGCGTAAGAAGTATAGTAAGATCCCCCTACGCTACCCTCGCATTCCTAAACATACACCTTTACTTTTCGTCCCATTAGGCAAACCACCAACGTTTGATGGTGAAGATTATGCTATGTGGAGTGATTTAATGCGATTTCATCTAACCTCACTCCACAAAAGTATATGGGATGTTGTTGAGTTTGGTGTACAGGTACCAACCGTAGGGGATGAAGACTATGATGAGGACGAGGTGGCCCAAATCGAGCACTTCAACTCTCAAGCTACAACCATACTCCTCGCCTCTCTAAGTAAGGAGGAATACAACAAGGTGCAAGGGTTGAAGAATGCAAAGGAGATTTGGGACCTACTCAAGACCGCGCACGAGGGTGATGAACTAACCAAGATCACCAAGCGGGAAACGATCGAGGGGGAGCTTGGTCGCTTCCGTCTTCGCCAAGGAGAGGAGCCACAAGATATGTACAACCGGCTCAAAACCTTGGTGAACCAAGTGCGCAACCTCGGGAGCAAGAAATGGGATGACCACGAGGTGGTTAAGGTTATTTTAAGATCGCTTATTTTCCTTAACCCTACTCAAGTACAATTAATTCATGGCAACCCAAGATATACACTAATGACTCCCGAGGAAGTTATCGGGAATTTTGTGAGCTTTGAATGTATGATCAAGGGCTCAAAGAAGATCAATGAGCTTGATGATCCCTCCACGTCCGAAGCACAACTGATGGCATTTAAGGCGACGGAGGAGAAGAAGGAGGAGTCTACACCGAGTAGACAACCAATTGACGCCTCCAAGCTCGACAATGAGGAGATGGCTTTAATCATCAAAAGCTTTCGCCAAATCCTCAAGCAACGGAAGGGGAAGGATTACAAATCCCGTTCCAAGAAGGTTTGCTACAAGTGTGGTAAGCCCGGTCACTTTATTGCTAAATGTCCATTATCAAGTGACAGTGACAGGGATAACGACAAGAAGGGCAAGAGGAGAGAAAAGAAGAGGTACCACAAGAAGAGGGGAGGCGATGCCCATGTGTGCCACGAGTGGGACTCCGACGAGAGCTCCACCGAGTCCTCCTCCGACGAGGACGCCGCCAACATCGCCGTCACCAAGGGACTCCTCTTCCCCAACGTCGGCCACAAGTGCCTCATGGCAAAGGACGGCAAAAGGAAGAAGGTTAAATCTAAATCCTCCACTAGATATGAGTCTTCTAGTGATGAAAATGCTAGTGATGAGGAGGATAACTTGCGTACCCTTTTTGCCAACCTTAACATGGAACAAAAGGAAAAATTAAATGAATTGATTAGTGCTATTCATGAGAAGGATGATCTCTTGGACTCTCAAGAGGACTTCCTTATTAAGGAAAACAAAAAGCATGTTAAGGTTAAAAATGCTTATGCTCTACAAGTTGAAAAATGTGAAAAATTGTCTAGTGAGCTAAGCACTTGCCATGAGACCATTGACAACCTTAGAAATGAAAATGCTAAATTAATTGCTAAGGTTGATTCCCATGTTTGTATTGATTCAATTTCCAATCCTAGAGATGATAATGTTGATTTGCTTGCTAGGATTGATGAATTGAATATTTCTCTTGATAGCCTTAGGATTGAAAATGAAAAGTTAATTGCTAAGGCTAAAGATTTTGATGTTTGCAATACTACTATTTCTGACCTTAGAACTAAGAATGATATGTTGCATGCTAAGGTTGTAGAATTAAAATCTTGCAAACCCTCTACATCTACCGTTGAGCACACTTCTATTTGTACTAGATGTAGAGATGTTGATATCAATGCTATTCATGATCACATGGCTTTAATTAAACAACAAAATGATCATATGGCAATATTAGATGCTAAAATTGCCGAGCATAACTTAGAAAATGAAAAGTTTAAATTTGCTAGAAGTATGCTCTATAATGGGAGACACCCTGGCATCAAGGATGGCATTGGCTACCAAAGGGGAGACGATGTCAAACTTAGTGCCCCTCCTAAAAGATTGTCTAATTTTGTTAAGGGCAAGGCTCCCATGCCTCAGGATAACGAGGGTTACATTTTGTACCCTGCCGGCTATCCCGAGAGCAAAATTAGGAGAATTCACTCTAGGAAGTCTCACTCTGGCCCTAACCATGCTTTCATGTATAAGGGTGAGACATCTAGCTCTAGGCAACCAACCCGTGCCAAGTTGCCTAGAAAGAAAACTCCTAATGCATCAAATGATCATGATATTTCATTTAAAACTTTTGATGCATCTTATGTTTTGACTAACAAATCCGGCAAGGTAGTTGCCAAGTTTGTTGGGGGCAAACACAAGGGCTCCAAGACCTGTGTTTGGGTACCCAAAGTTCTTGTTTCTAATGCCAAAGGACCCAAAACCGTTTGGGTACCTAAAGTCAAGAACTAAACTTGTTTTGTAGGTTTATGCATCCGGGGGCTCAAGTTGGATCATCGACAGCGGGTGCACAAACCACATGACAGGGGAGAAGAAGATGTTCTCCTCCTACGAGAAAAACCAAGATCCCCAACGAGCTATCACATTCGGGGATGGAAACCAAGGTTTGGTCAAAGGTTTGGGTAAAATAGCTATATCTCCTGACCATTACATTTCCAATGTTTTTCTTGTAGATTCTTTAGATTACAATTTGCTTTCCGTATCTCAATTATGTCAAATGGGCTACAACTGTCTATTTACTAATGTAGGTGTCATTGTCTTTAGAAGAAGTGATGATTCAATAGCATTTAAATGAGTGTTAGAGGGTCAGCTATACTTAGTAGATTTTGATAGAGCTGAACTCGACACTTGCTTAATTGCTAAGACTAACATGGGTTGGCTCTGGCACCGCCGACTAGCCCATGTTGGAATGAAGAATCTTCATAAGCTTCTAAAGGGAGAACACATTTTAGGACTAACAAATGTTCATTTTGAGAAAGACAGGATTTGTAGCGCATGCCAAGCCGGGAAGCAAGTTGGCACTCATCATCCACACAAGAACATCATGACAAGTGACAGGCCACTGGAGCTCCTACACATGGATTTATTCGGCCCGATCGCTTACATAAGCATCGGCAGGAGTAAGTACTGTCTAGTTATTGTGGATGATTATTCTCGCTTCACTTGGGTGTTCTTTTTGCAGGAAAAATCCCATACCCAAGAAACCTTAAAGGGATTCTTGAGACGGGCTCAAAATGAGTTCGGCTTAAGGATCAAGAAAATTAGAAGCGACAACGGGACGGAGTTCAAGAACTCACAAATAGAAGGCTTTCTTGAGGTGGAGGGCATCAAGCATGAGTTCTCCTTTCCCTACACACCACAACAAAATGGTGTAGTAGAGAGGAAGAATCGAACTCTATTGGACATGGCAAGAACCATGCTTGATGAGTACAAGACACCGGATCGGTTTTGGGCCGAGGCGGTCAACACCGCCTGCTACACCATCAACCGGTTATACCTACACCGAATCCTCAAGAAGACATCTTATAAACTCCTGACCGGTAAAAAGCCCAATATTTCATATTTTAGAGTCTTTGGTAGCAAATGCTTTATTCTTGTTAAAAGAGGTAGAAAATCTAAATTTGCTCCTAAGACTGTAGAAGGCTTTTTACTAGGATATGACTCAAACACAAGGGCATATAGAGTCTTTAACAAGTCCTCAGGACTAGTTGAAGTTTCTTGTGACTTGTGTTTGATGAGACTAACGGCTCTCAAGTAGAGCAAGTTGATCTTGATGAGTTAGGTGAAGAACAGGCTCCGTGCATCGCGCTAAGGAACATGTCCATTGGGGATGTGTGCCCTAAGGAATCCGAAGAGCCTCCAAATGCACAAGATCAACCATCCTCCTCCATGCAAGCATCTCCATCAACCCAAAATGAGGACGAGGCTCAAAATGATGAAGGAGAAGATCAAAGAGATGATCCACCTCAAGATGACGGCAATGATCAAGGGGGAGATGCAAATGGTCAAGACAAGGAGGATGAAGAACCAAGGCCGCCACACCCAAGAGTCCACCAAGCAATCCAACGAGATCACCCCATCGACACCATCCTCGGCAACATTCATAAGGGGGTAACCACTCGATCTCGTGTTGCACATTTTTGTGAGCATTACACTTTTGTTTCCTCTATTGAGCCACACAGGGTAGAGGAAGCACTTCAAGATTCGGATTGGGTGATGGCGATGCAAGAGGAGCTCAATAACTTCACTAGGTATGAGGTATGGCATTTAGTTCCACGTCCTAATCAAAATGTTGTAGGAACCAAGTGGGTCTTCCGCAACAAGCAAGACGAGCATGGTGTGGTGACAAGGAACAAAGCTCGACTCGTGGCCAAGGGGTATTCACAAGTCGAAGGTTTGGATTTTGGTGAAACCTATGCACCCGTAGCTAGGCTTGAGTCCATTCGCATATTATTAGCCTATGCTACTTACCATGGCTTCAAGCTTTATCAAATGGACGTGAAGAGTGCCTTCCTCAATGGACCACTCAAGGAAGAGGTCTATGTTGAGCAACCTCCCAGCTTTGAAGATAGTGAGTACCCTAACCATGTTTATAGGCTCTCTAAGGCGCTTTATGGGCTCAAGCAAGCCCCAAGAGCATGGTATGAATGCCTTAGAGATTTCCTTATTGCTAATGGCTTCAAAGTCGACAAAGCCGATCCTACTTTATTCACTAAAACTCTTGACAATGATTTGTTTGTATGCCAAATTTATGTTGATTATATCATATTTGGGTCTACTAACGAATCTACTTGTGAAGAATTTAGTAGGATCATGACACAAAAATTCGAGATGTCTATGATGGGGGAGTTGAAGTATTTTCTAGGATTCCAAGTCAAGCAACTCCAAGAGGGCACCTTCATTTGCCAAACAAAGTATACACAAGACATTTTAACCAAGTTTGGAATGAAGGATGCCAAGCCCATCAAGACACCCATGGGAACCAATGGGCATCTCGACCTCGACATGGGAGGTAAATCCATCGATCAAAAGGTATACCGGTCGATGATTGGTTCATTGCTTTATTTATGTGCATCTCGACCGGACATTATGCTTTCCGTTTGCATGTGTGCAAGATTTCAAGCCGACCCTAAGGAATCACACCTTACGGCCGTAAAACGAATCTTGAGATATTTGGCTTATACTCCTATGTTTGGGCTTTGGTACCCTCGGGGATCCACATTTGATTTGATTGGTTATTCGGATGCCGATTGGGCGGGGTGTAAGATTAATAGGAAGAGCACATCGGGGACTTGCCAGTTCTTGGGAAGATCCTTGGTGTCTTGGGCTTCAAAGAAGCAAAATTCGGTCGCTCTTTCTACCGTCGAAGCCGAGTACATTGTCGCAGGCCATTGTTGCGCGCAATTGTTTTGGATGAGGCAAACCCTGCGGGACTATGGTTACAAATTAACCAAAGTTCCCCTTCTATGTGATAATGAGAGTGCAATCCGCATGGCGGATAATCTCGTTGAGCATAGCCGCACTAAACACATAGCCATTCGGTACCATTTTCTTAGGGATCATCAACAAAAGGGGGATATCGAGATTGCATACATTAACACTAAAGATCAATTAGCCGATATCTTTACCAAGCCACTAGATGAACAAACTTTTACCAAACTTAGGCATGAGCTCAATATTCTTGATTCTAGGAATTTCTTTTGCTAAACTTGCACACATAGCTCATAAGTATACCTTTGATCATGTCTCTTTGATATATGCTATGACTAATGTGTTTTCAAGTGTATTTCAAACCAAGTCATAGGTATATTGAAAGGGAATTGGAGTCTTCGGCGAAGACAAAGGCTTCCACTCCACTCTACTACTCATCCTTCGCCGTCGCTCCGAGCATTTCTTCATCTTTGGTATAATCTTCACTTATATGTTTTATTTGCCAAAGGGGAGAATGTAGTTAGGAAAGGGCCTATATTTCATTCCAAGTATCCGTTTTTGGCGATTCATGCCAAAGGGGGAGAAAGTATTGGCCCAAAGCAAAAGGACCGCACCACCACCCTAATTTTTAAAAATTAATGATTTTCAATTGGTAAATTTCAAATTGGTATCTCTTTGTGTTCTAAAGGGGGAGCAAGTAGTATTTTCAAAACTTGATATCTTAAAATCCTCTTGAACACTAAGAGGAGAATTGATTGAGGGAGAGTTTTGTTTTTAGTCAAAGGAAAAAGCATTTGAAACAAGGGGAGAAAATTTTCAAATCTTATAAATGCTTCTCAAAATTTTATTCATTTACCTTTGACCATTTTGCAAAAGGACTTTAAAAAGAATTTGCAAAAACAAAACATGTGGTGCAAGCATGGTCCAAAATGTTAATAATAAAGAAACAATCCATGCATATCTAGTAAGTAACATTTATTAGCTCAATTCCAAGCAACCTTTGCACTTACATTATGCAAACTAGTTCAATTATGCACTTTTATATTTGCTTTGGTTTGTGTTGGCATCAATCACCAAAAAGGGGGAGATTGAAAGGGAATTAGGCTTACACCTAGTCCCTAATTAATTTTGGTGGTTGAATTCCCCAACACAAATAATTGGACTAACTAGTTTGCTCTAGTGTATAAGTTATACAGGTGTCAAAGGTTCACACTTAGTCAATAAAAAGACCAAGTCTTGGGTTCAACAAAAGAGCAAAGGGACAACCGAAGGCACCTCTGGTCTGGCGCACCGGACTGTCCGGTGTGCCACCGGACATGTCCGGTGCACCAGAGAGAACTCCAGTGCAAACTCGTCGTCTTCGGGAAAATCCAGAGGCAACTCCACTATAATTCACCGGACTGTCCGGTGTACACCGGACAGTGTCCGGTGCTCCAAGGAAGAGCGGCCTCAGGAACTCGCCAGCTTCGGGAAACTACGACGGCTGCTCCGCTATAATTCACCGGACATGTCCGGTGTACACCGGACTGTCCGGTGTAACTGCGGGGCAACGGCTACTTTGCGCCAACGGTCACCTGCAACGGCAATTAATGCGCTCCAGAGCGCGCAGAAGTCAGGCACGCGCGTAGTGGCACACCGGACACTCTACAGTACATGTCCGGTGCGCCACTGGACATCCAGGCGGGCCCAGAAGTCAGAGCTCCAACGGTCGGAACCCAATGGCTTTGGTGACGTGGCTGGCGCACCGGACTGTCCGGTGTGCATAGGACTGTCCGGTGCACCATTCGACAGACAGCCTCCACCAAACGGCTAGTTTGGTGGTTGGGGCTATAAATACCCCCAACCACCCCACATTCAAGTCATCCAAGTTTTCCACTTCTCAACTACTTACAAGAGCTCTAGCATTCAATTCTAGACACACCAAAGTGATGAAATCCTCTCCAAACTCCACACAACGCCCTAGTGATTAGTGAGAGAGATTTGCTTGTGTTCTTTCGAGCTCTTGCGCTTGGATTGCTTTCTTTCTTCTTGGATTCTTCATTGCGATCAAACTCACTTGTAATTGAGGCAAGAGACACCAATCTTGTGGTGGTCCTTGTGGGAACTTTGTGTTCCAAGTGATTGAGAAGAAAAGCTCACTCGGTCCGAGGGACCGTTTGAGAGAGGGTAAGGGTTGAAAGAGACCCGGCCTTTGTGGCCTCCTCAACGGGGAGTAGGTTTGCGAGAACCGAACCTCGGTAAAACAAATCCGCGTGTCACACTCTTCATTCGCTTGCGATTTGTTTTGCGCCCTCTCTCTCGGACTCATTATTATTTCTAACGCTAACCCGACTCGTAGTTGTGTTTATATTTGTAAATTTCAGTTTCGCCCTATTCACCCCCCTCTAGGCGACTTTCAGTGTTTCTGCGTGAAGCTTGAATCCTTCAGCCACCTCCACCAACCAGTCCACAAGGACAACCCTCATTTTGGGGCAGATGTCTTTCTGGATATCCTGAAAATAGCTATGGCTTGGCCTCCTCAATGGTTCAACCTAGCAGTTTCAGAAAGTTTAGAGAAAGTGACACCTTAAAGGCTAACAATTGCACATCTCCATACAAAAGCTAAGATGATTGAATTGAGCTCCAAACAATCATTTCCTTTTGTGAAGGTGTTGCAGCCACGCAACCTCTAGTCTAGACGAGGACCTTCACCACGGCAGCACTACGCAACATCCTAGTGTAACCACTGTCCACTTACCTAGCCAGCAGCAGGTAAAGCTATGAATGTCTCACTCCAACAAAATTTAAATCACGTAGTCCCCACTAAAATCAAACTGGTCAAATCTCAGCACTGAACCGTACAATAAGAGCACGCATCCGAAATGAGCCCATTACGTCATCTACAACTATGACCATACATTCACAGCCCAGATCAGCCAAACAAGAGAACTGTAGCTATGACGAACACCATTGCAATTTATTTGCATCAAACTAAAGCAGTGTTGTCTGCTATGTTTGGCTCTGGCGAACACCATTGCAATTTATTTGCATCAAACTAAACAATTACAGAATGAAAGAAGTTAGAACCAATTGGCAAATGGCATTACTTGAATGATAAAAAATAGACATGATGTGCACCTGCAGCATCTCAGACTGTATGCTATGTTTTGCTCATTTCCTTTGGTACCTCCTACCCCAATCAAATTGTTGTAGCCTGTTCCAAGCCCAAATAATCAGAAACAGTCCCACCAATTGCTTGATTGTCACCAGACAGTATCTAAGCAGCCAACTACCAAAAAATTCAAATCTCATAGTAACCGTGTGGAGTTCAGCCTCAAAAACGAAAATCTTAAGAATAAACCTTACCTATTTAGACATTTCACAAGAAAGGAGCCCTCAGCATATATACATCTTGAAGCCCCGAAGCAAACCTAGGGATAATGCCAGATCCAAGTGAGACGAGACAGATAGGGGGAGGGGGAACGATGGGTGCGTACCTGACCACATTATATAGGAAGAGGGCGAGTACCTCAACGACGAAGCCGTGCTGTGGGTTGACGATGTCCTTAGCGTGAAGACGGGAGTCGGGCGCGATGAAGTAGTTGTGCAACACCTCCATGATCTCCACCGGCTTCATCAGCGGGAAGGAGAGCTCACCATCCCCTCCATCGCAGGCACCACAGGCGAACCGTTGCAGCGACGCCTTCCTGGCGATGGGCAGGTCGTCGCGTAGAGCCAGGGCCATCGCATGCTCGGCGCCGGCTACGAGGCGCATGACCTCGGTCGCCCATGGGGAAGTCCTCGAAAACAGCACCACCTGCCGCCATAGAAGATGGTGAACGCCGTCGGCGCCGTGGGGGCTAGCCCGACCAACTCCTCGCACCTTGCGGCGCCTGACTCCTGTTCGGTGGTGACAACGTCCGCCGGGCATCAAGCTCAGGGTCGTGGTGGCTGGGGCGTGCAGGGTAGCGGGGTTTGCGGCGGCCGCCATCTGCTGCTCGACCTTGACGTACTGGCTCAGCACCCCTCAGGCCACCGCAAACCTCCGGCTCTTGCCCTTCATTGTCGCCATGGCCATGTCGATCGAGAGGACCATTGCACACTCACTTCTCTTCTTGAGTCGTGTGTGTGTGGGGGGGTGGCGGCGGGCATCGCAGGCATGGGCATGCGCCTCAGTGGGCGTCGCGAGGGTGGGGGCAGGCATCAACGATGGTTCACGTTGTCATCGCCGAGGAAGGGGGCGCTGTGGCGGCAGCCATCACGAGCAGGGGCCACGGAATCGACGCGCGGAGGAGGTGGGGGATGGGGAGCACGAGACGAGGGGCGAGGGGCTCCAATGCGGGGATTAGGGTGGGGTGTGGAGTGCGTATGCGGGCATCGTGCGTGACGGCGATGCTGGAATCACTGGGGGGGATGGAATCACTGGGGAGGTGAGTGATTGGATCACGCCGCTCTGCGCGCCGAGGAGGAGAAGGGAGTGGATCGCGCCGAGGAGTGGATCGCGGACCTTCCATGGATCGCGCCGAAGAGGAGTGGATCGCGCCGAGGAGTGGATCGCGGACCTTCCATGGATCGCGCCGAGGAGAAAGGAGCGGATCGCGCTGAGGAGTGGATCGTGGCGGATTTGCGGGCGTTGCGGGCGTTGCGGGCGCGGCAGATTTGCGGGCGCGGCCGATTTGGCGCAGAGGCGCGGACCTTCCATCCGCGCGTCCAAAGAGGAGGTGGCGGCACATTGCTGGGGAGAGGATTTGTGGGCGCGGCGGATTTGCGGGCGTGGCGGATGGAATCCATACATGGAAGGTGGCGGCGGATTTGCTGGGGAGAGGATTTGGGGGCTGCGGACGTGCAGATTTGTGGGCGCGACGGCGGTGCTCGGCTGCGGCCGCGAGGACGGCGGCGGGGACTGTGGGCGCGGGGAGGGGAATCGCGGGCGAAGCGTATGATGGCAGAACTAAATAATTGTGGACACCTACACTAAAGATATAAGGAGTAATAGAGATAAAGCTCGTCGCATATTCGGTTTTGGTATTCATTGCCGACCCAGCGTGCGTTGGTGTCTTCCTGTTCGCTGCCGCCGCGGCGCCGCCGATACGGGAAACAAAACGAAAAGGCCCAGCACGTGCGACGCACGCCGGCCCATTTAAAAACGAGCCAGGCCCACCGCGCAGCGCAAGAGTGAGACCCGAGGAAGCGAGGAAGAGGAACGGGTCGAGCCGCGCCCCGCCTCCGTCGGTATCCTTTATAGGCCGCCTCCCCCAAACCCTCCCTTCCTTCCTTTCCCCGCTCTTCTCCCACGCAAACGCCACCGCCGCATCGAATCCGAGACGCCGATCTCGGATTCGCCGTCACCACACGCTGCCCTCGTCGCGCTCTCCCGCCGCCGCCGCTCGTCTCATCAGGTAACGGCTGGCGTTCCCCCAGATCTGTCTCTCCTCTCTCGCTGCCCGTGAGCTGTGTTTCGCATGGTCCTGTCGCTCGCCCGCCCGCTCGCCCCCTCCCCGCCGCTCGATCTGGCCGCGGTGTTCGTTCTGTGGGCGCCCTGATCTTCCCGTCTGCGTCGCGGTCGGATCTAGGCCGGTTCGGGAGAGGAGCCGGTTGTTCCCAACGTGGGGGCGCGATGAAGGTCGCGGTTTGCTATGCCTGGGCGTGTGGGAGAGATGTTTCTCGGTCGGATTTTGTTGTTGCCCTACTCTAATCAGCACGGGTTCGCAGGACTCTGTCTTTTTCCTTCTGTTTTTGGGTGATCGGTAAGTTTCGGCTCCGCAACATATCCTTGTACGTGCTTCGAGCCTCTCATTCCACTAGATGTGCGTGCTTGTGGTACTTTTTGTTTGTTGGTGGTGCTGAGAAAGTTAGGGGCATCAAATGACCAAGGCATTTCGCTTATTGTGTGCTTGACTGCGCGTGGTGTCGTCTCTGTTCTGCGATTGTCAATCTTGTCCATTAAGTCGAGGAAACATTGGCCCGTCCTTCAGGTCACCCTGTTTGGTTGGTTGATCTATCATGGCTTTCCATCCATATGTAATGGGAGTTGTATATGTTTCCACAGCCTTTTTTTTCGTGGCTCGTACTTGCTCTGGGCTCAGTCTTTTAGTTTGCACCACTTTATAAGTACTAGTGCATTTTAGGGACCCCTATATCTAACAGTATGCGCTAGTAGTTAATTGAAGAATTGGGCTTGATCTTAATTTGTCAGTTGTGCCATTTTTTGCTGTAGTGCTGTGCTGGAAATGTTACGATCCAGTGCAGAGTCTGTGACTTAGAGTGAATGATTACTTGAAATTGCTGTGATTCTGTCTTTCTCTAGCTTGAATATACATGGTCACTTGTGGTGTGATATATATCTTCAAAGTTTGTGTTATGCTCCTGTTTGTTATTGGTGTTCTGTTTACCATGTGCTTCTTTGTGGCCATCATTACTTTTTTGACTTTTTGATTTATTGGTTACCTTCTCCATTACAGCCATGGCAGGATTGGCACCAGAAGGGTCGCAATTTGATGACAAGCAGTATGACAAGAAAATGCAGGAGATACTGTAAGTTCTCTTCCTTAAATTTGTTACTTAATCACTTCGGTGCTATTTTTAGTTCTTCACTTATCATGTAGCTTTTGATTTTCTTAAACTTGTGTACCCTGCTTGCAATGTACAGAACTGAAGACTTCTTCACTTCGTATGATGATGTTTGTGAAAGTTTTGACAGCATGGGGCTGCAAGAGAACCTTCTGAGAGGCATCTATGCCTATGGTATATAAAAATCTTAATAACTTCCCAGTATTCCTTTATTCAGGGAGGTTTTGATCCGTCCTACAATTACATTACTTGATTTGCGTTTGCCTTCAGGTTTTGAGAAGCCATCGGCTATTCAGCAAAGGGGAATAGTTCCCTTCTGCAAGGGGCTTGACGTGATTCAGCAAGCCCAGTCTGGAACTGGAAAAACAGCTACCTTCTGTTCTGGAATCTTGCAGCAACTTGATTATGGATTGGTTGAATGCCAGGCATTAGTTCTTGCTCCAACCCGTGAGCTTGCTCAGCAAATTGAGAAGGTTATGCGTGCTCTTGGGGACTATTTGGGTGTCAAAGTGCATGCCTGTGTTGGTGGAACATCTGTCCGTGAGGACCAAAGGATTCTTGCCAGTGGTGTGCATGTTGTTGTGGGCACACCAGGACGTGTGTTTGATATGTTGCGCAGGCAGTCTCTCCGTCCTGACAACATCAAGATGTTTGTGTTGGATGAGGCTGATGAGATGCTCTCCCGTGGATTCAAGGATCAGGTTTATTTCTTAACCCTTGTTATGCTACCACTTCCAGTGCTAATCACCCATGCATGTGTGATTGTTCTTGCTTCTCATGCTGTAACTTTAAGTACTGTACTAACTGTATCAATTGGTGTTTTTTTAAGTTCTGTGACATGATATTGTACTTAGGTGTTACACATGAAGGCCTAAACCTGATGTGTCCTGATTTATCACAAAGTTGAATTGATAAATTTGGATTCAACATATATGATTCTTGAATTGCTGTAACATCCTTTAAAAATGATGTGCCTTCTTTCAACTGATCCAAGTGGCTAGAGCTGTCTCACTGCATCACTTACATCGGTTTATTCCTTCCTAGACCCCCACACATGGGAGCCTCTGGCATTGGGTCTCCCCTTTTTCCCACTGATCCGTGTTTGGTATTTGGTGATTAGTAGTGATATGCATAGGTCAAATTTAGTATTGGAATGCATATAAAGCTAATTTAGTTTCATGGTGAAACTTGATGATATGGTCTTCTAATGTTTGCCGAACCAGATTAGAAATTTGAACTGTTCTTTTCTGCAACTGTTATCACGGAAGATATCTTTTAATAGCTTATAAGTTGCTTGGCTCTAACTGTGACATGTGCCCTTTGCAGATCTACGATATCTTCCAGCTTCTTCCATCGAAGATTCAGGTCGGTGTCTTCTCAGCTACCATGCCCCCTGAGGCCCTTGAGATCACGCGCAAGTTCATGAACAAGCCTGTGAGGATTCTCGTCAAGAGAGATGAGCTCACCCTTGAGGGTATTAAGCAATTCTATGTCAATATCGACAAGGAAGATTGGAAGCTCGACACTCTGTGTGACCTGTATGAGACCCTGGCAATCACCCAGAGTGTCATCTTTGTGAACACACGCCGCAAGGTGGACTGGCTCACAGACAAGATGAGGAGCAGGGACCACACCGTGTCAGCTACACACGGTGATATGGACCAGAACACCAGGGACATCATCATGAGGGAGTTCAGGTCCGGGTCCTCTCGTGTGCTCATCACCACCGACCTGCTCGCCCGTGGTATCGACGTCCAGCAGGTCTCACTTGTCATCAACTATGACCTGCCAACCCAGCCAGAGAACTACCTCCACCGCATCGGCCGTAGTGGTCGGTTTGGAAGGAAGGGTGTTGCCATCAACTTCGTCACCCGCGACGACGAGCGGATGCTGTTTGACATCCAGAGGTTCTACAACGTGACCGTTGAGGAGCTGCCGGCCAATGTCGCCGACCTTCTCTAGATACTTAGATAGTATGGCTCCTAAGGTTTCTGGATAAAGGAGTTTGTTTTTGTTAAAATACGCCAACTTTTCTCTGCTTTGGATGAGTGGTAAGGTCGGGGTCTGTTCGAATTGCGGCGAAGGATGGGTTTTAAGTTTATTTTGTCGTATGCAACGTTTCGGAATTTTTGTAGCGAGTAGGCTACGTGCCGCTCCTGGGCTAGCTGGGTGCTGAGACACTACTGAAGTATTTTTACCTTAACTGTTGGGCTATGATTCGTGCTGGTGTGTATGTTCTGTACGGGTTCCCGAGCGATGTCAGCATAGCTGCATCATATGAAATGGCAAATTTCTTAGTCTGTTTGCTGAAGATGGGTTAGAATCCGTATAGAGATGCTGCTACGCACTAGCTCTAACTTAACTCTACGTAGGAAGTACGCGATTGTAGAGATTCGGCTCAAAAGTATGCGATTGTGGAGATTCGGCTCAAAACGTGTTAATTTTGACAGATTTAGGAAACAGTTTATACTGTTGAAAATCTGGTATTGATTGAAAATCTGGTATTGGTGATCAACACCATAATGATCATTTGGCGGTTGTTTGCCAAAGTGGTCACACCCTTTCACCGAAGGGCCACGTCCTTTCATCACACCCTTTCGATGTACCCTTTCGTATTATATATACTAGTCGGTTATCCGTGTGTTGCGACGGTTTATAACAATATTCACGTAAATTATCCATAAAAAGATCTCAAGATTTTTTATTGATTATTTTTGCTCTTCGCATAATATTTTTTATGAACGTACGAGTACTATAGACAGCAAATCAGAGACTCCATCCCTCGTCTCCCCACTTCCAAGGTTTCGTAGAGCAAGAGGGCAATGGAAGAGACGGACATACCTATTCGTTGTCGGAGAAGGACACGACGAAGACCTGAGCATCTGGAGGCGATATAGGTAGTATAACGCTAGATATACAGGGAGAGAGCACGCAAGCGGAGAAAGAAGCCCAGCCGGAGCAACTCCAAACCTAGAGGCACCTGCAGTCGTCAATCCGAGAAGGGTGAGAGAATACGAGTGTCTTCCTAGCCCTGGATCCGCCGAAGCGACACAACACTACCACTAACTCCGTAGCATATGCCGACTACTGCCACACTACGGGCCTTGGTTGTCCAATATCTCAGACCTGGACTCCTCATTACCAAGATAACCTAAGCGTGACAAACGCCACCATGTCCTTCTCGACGGCACACATGGAGAAAGGCCAGGAGCATGACCGACTCGCGTCGTACCCGCGTCGATGAGCATCAGTCGGCTCGCGACTGCGACCGTGGACGGGGGCAGTAGGTTGGGGAGGAAGAACAGGGCGAAGTCCGGGAAGACGAACGTGACGTCCGATGACGGCGAAAACGATGGTGCGCGCATGATGTGAAACGTCCTCGTGGACGTGCAATAGCCACTACGCGAGTCGGTGTCGGGGCTGGTGTCGGACGAATATGGGGAGGAGGCGCATGCTCCTACGCCCTCTGCCGAGAATGGGGTGACGCAGAGGTGGAGGCATGAGGGGAGAGAAAAGAAGTAGAATGGCGAACGAGGTGGTAGCAACTGAGGCGAGGACCATCATTATTGTGTGGAGGTATAGATAGTCAAATGGGCCGTGTCTGGTGAGCCGGTCGGAGGCACGACCCATTTAATAGTGCCTGGGCCAACCTAGCACGAGCGCCGTGCGGTGTTTGGGCCGTAGCCTTGGCCCGTAGTGCTGACCTGGCCCAACACGATTATTTTTTTATTTTACAAAAAAAAACATATATGTACAATTTATATTCAATATTATAAACACCTGAGCATGATGTTCTACTGGTTAGACAACATCGCCGAGCGTCTCCCTTCTTGCATCAGGGTGTGGGTTCAAACCACACCTCCTGCACCACTTTTTAACATTTGACGTTGAGTTGATTTGGAAGAAATGTAGGGACTTTTTTGTAAAAAAATGACGCAGGACGACCGTTGAAACTAGTGCTTTAAGTATAGTAGATATATATATATATTAAAAAACGGTACAGGAGATGGGGTTTGAACCCACACCCTGATGGAAAAAAGGATAGATAACACTAGGCGAAGTTGTCTAACCAGTAGAACATCATGCTCAGATGTTTATAATATTGAATATAAACTGTACATATGTATGCATGATTTTTTTTGTAAAATGAAAAAAATCGTGCCGGACCGGGCCAGCACTATGGGCCGAGGCTACGACCCAAGCACCGCACGACGCTCGTGCCGGGTTGGCCTAGTCACTATTAAATGGGTTGTGCTTCGGGCCGGCTCGCTAGACACGACCCATTTGACCATCTATATCTCCACACGGTAATGATGGTCCTCGTCTCAGTTGCCACCACCTCGTTTGCCATTCTACCTATTTTATCTCTCCCCTCATGCCTCCACCTCCGCGCGACCCCATTCTCAGCAGAGGACGTAGGAGCAGGTGTCTCCTCCCCGTATTCGTCCGACACCAGCCCCAACACCGACTCGCGCAGTGGCTATTGGACATCACGAGGACGTTTCACATCATGCGCGCACCATCGTTTTCACCGTCATCGGACGCCCCGTTCGTCTTCCCAGCCTTCGCACTGTTCTTCCTCCTCAACTTGTTGCGCCCACCCACGATCGCAGCCGTGAGTCGACCGATGCTCGTCGACGCGGGTACGGGGTGAGTCGGTCATGCTCGTGGCCTTTTCTCTATGCGTGCTGTCGAGGAGGACATTGTGGCGCCTATCACGCTTAGGTTATCCTATCGATGAGGAGTCCAGGTCAGAGATATTGGACAACTAAGGCCCGTAGCGTGGCAGTAGTTGGCATATGCTATAGGGTTGGTGGTGTTGTGTCGCTTCGGTAGGTCCAGGGCTGGGAAGACACTCGCATTCTCTCGCCCTTTGGACCGACGCCTGATGCAGGTGCCTCTTGGTTTAGAGCTGCTCCGGCTGGGCTTCTTTCTCCACTTGCATGCTCTCTCACTATATATCTAGCGGTATACTACCTATGTCGCCTCCAAATACCTAGGTCTCCGTGCGTGCCGTTGAGGAGGACATGGCAGTGCTTGTCACGCTTAGGTTATCTTGGCAATGAGGAGTCTAGGTCTGAGATATTAGACAACCAAGGCCCGTAGCGTGGCAGTAGTTGGCATATGCTACGGAGTTGGTGGTGGTGTTGTGTCGCTTCAGTGGGTCCAGGGCTGGGAAGACACTCGCATTCTCTCACCCTTCTCGGATTGACGCCTGGTGTAGGTGCCTTTCGGTTTGGAGTTGCTCCGGCTGGGCTTCTTTCTCTGCTTGCGTGCTCTCTCCCTGTATATCTAGCGGTATACTATCTATGTCGCCTCCAGATGCCCAGGTCTACGTCGTGTCCTTCTCCGACAACGAACATGTATGTCCACCTCTTCCCTTCCCCTCCTACTCTACGAAACCTTGGAAGTGGGGGAGGCAAGGGATGTGGGTCTCTGATTTGCTGCCTATGGTACCCGTGCGTTTATAAAAAATATTATGCAAAGAATGGAGAAAACCAATAAAAAATCTTGAGATCTTTTTGGTGGATAATTTACGTGGGTATTGTTGTGAGTCGTCGCAATGCACGAGTAACGGACTAATATATATATATATATATATATATATATATATATATATATATATATATATATATATATATATATGTGTGTGTGTGTGTGTGTGTGTGTGTGTGTGTGTACCATGAGATCAATAAAATGAGAACAAAGATTTCACTCTTGTCACATGTGTCTTTCACTTCTAATACGCTATCAGCATGAAGAGTTTCTCCACTGAGCGGTTCTAGAATGAACCCATCCTCACACCCGCGACCACAACCAACGAAGATGGAGTCGCCGGAGGCATGCTTGTCTGGAGACCGAAGAGGCGTTCCTGTCTTGCCGGCAGGAGCAGCAAAGCACCCGTCCAAGGCGGTGGCGGTGTGGGCGCTTGTCGACGAGTTGCGTGCAGGGGTGCACTACCGGAATCTGGATCTTTGCCGAGTGCTCGGCGCTTTGCCGAGTGCTTTTTGTCGGGCACTCGGCAAAGAAACCTTTGCCGAGTACCGCACTCGATAAAGTCCTGCTCTCGGTAACGACGACGTTTGCCGAGAGCAGGACTCTCAGCACAGGAATACACTCGAATGCCAAACACTCGGCGAAGGGTGGCTTTTGTCAAAGGGCTGTCAGCCGCCGTCTAAAGTTGACGACCATTACCTTTTGCCAAGAGCCGAGTTTTGGCACTCGGCAAAGAATCTTCTTTGCTGAGTGCCCCCCGTTTGACACTCGGCAGAGCAAGCTTTGCCGAGTGCCATCCTCTGGGCACTCGGCAAAGTATATTTTTATTTTTTTATTTTACCAACCAAACTTTTTGTGGTATGTTTCTACACTATGTAGACCTACATGTACCATTTTAGGACAATTATAAAGTGTTTTCTATAACTATTAGATTTAGTTCGTTTATTTGAATTTCTTCAGAAAATTCACATTTGAACTGCAAGTCACTCGAAACTTGGAAAACCATGCATGTAAAAATAATATCCATGCTATTTAGCACAAGTTACCACTGATTTCAGGAGCGGACCGGAAACTTCGAGCACCATGCTCACTAAACATGGTCGTGAACTTGCCATCTAGCTGTTTAAAAATTGTATAAAACACAAACAAAGTCAGAAAATCATGAAACTTGTCCATATGTCATGATATCATATATACAGACTGTGATAAAAATTTGAAAATGTTTCGAGAAAGTTGTGAGGCATTATGTGTAGAAACCTAAGTGGCCTACACATGAAATCATAGAGTGTCAATATAGTTCCCTTAGGTTTCTACACATACTGGCTCACAACTTAATCGAAACATTCTCAAATTTGTATCACAACCTCTACATATGATATCATGACATGTGGACAAGTTTCATGATTTTCTGACTTTGTTTGTGTTTTATACAATTTTTAAACAACTTAATGACAAGTTCACGGTCATGTTTAGTGCGCATGGTGCTCGAAAATTTTGGTCTTCTCCTGAAATTGGTTGTAACTTGTGTTAACTAAAACGGATATCATTTTTGCATTCATGGTTTACCATTTTTCAAGTGACTTGCAGTTCAAATCTGAATTATCCGAAGAAATTCAATTAAATGAACTAAATCGAATAGTTATAGCAAACACTTTTATAATTGTGCTAAAATGGTACATGTATGTCTACATAGTGTAGCAACATACCACAAAAAGTTTGGTAAGGAAAATAAAAAATAAAAAAGCTTTGCCGAGTGTCCAAGAATGGCACTCGACAAAACATTCTTTGCCGAGTGTCAGACGTAAGATACTCGGCAAAGATTTTTTTAAAACCCTAAGTACATTCTTTGCCGAGTGCTTGTCAGTGGGCACTCGGCAAAGAAGTCTTTGCTGAGTGTCAGATCCAGGACACTCGGCAAAGTGTTTTTTAAAATTAAAAAAAATCTTTGCCGAGTGCCAGATCGCGGGCACTCGGCAAAGAAGGTGAACTTAACAATCCCGCGTGGCCGCAGCCCATTCATTTCAGTCACCTGCCGCCGCCACACACCGTCGTCGCTCTCCCCGTGTGCCACCACCACCGGCACCGCCCCACTCCGCGCCATAACCGCCGCCCGGCCCCGCCACGCGCACCACCGCCGCCGGCCGCTTCACGCCACCACCACCCGCTCGGCCCAACCGCCGTCCCCATCGTCGCCCCCATGTGACCTGAGCCCGATGCACCACCGCCGCCGTGCCTCGTCAGTTCCTCAGCCCCCCGACGATCTCCACTATCTAGGTATGAATTTGTCCATGATCTAGCTTTGTATTTATTATGTGTAACTTTGTATTTATTATTGATTAGATGATAGGATGTTAGGCTATAGTCTCATTGAGAATTTGTGAATGAAACATGTAAATCATGTAAATGTAGTTTCCATGTAGTATATATAATATAAATGTAGTTTGCATATAGTTATGTAGTTTTGTTGTGCTATCTCTCATGGATTGAATATATGTAGATGTGATTGTCGGCCATCGTACGTTGAATTATACGTGGATGTCAGCCATCGTGTTGATACTTTTGTTTGCAGGATTTTGAAACCTCCCCGTACAGGGAAGGTGCTGCCGAAACTTTCTATTGATAGGCTTCTGTTAGAGTATGGAGGACCATGAGTGGATGTACATGGGTTGTGTAGGAAGGAATGATGCCACCCCTGAATGAATTAGAATGACCGATGATTTCATGGAACGAGCATATGGCGAAGCTGCTAAAGGAGCGAGTCTAGTCCCATGCCCGTGCAGCAAATGTGCCAACCGGAAAAGAAAATCAAAGAAGTCCATGGTAGAACATATTTGGAAGAATGGATTTATGTTGGGCTATACTCGGTGGATCTTTCATGGTGAAGCGCATAGTACGAGAGAGGAGGTGCTGAGACAAGGCGTCGAGCATTATGATGCCGATGCGGGGGTAGCGGATATGTTGAACGACTATCACGAGGCACGGTAAGTCGGAGGATGTACGGACGAGCTGACTGCAAAGGCGTTCTACAACATGTTTGACGCGGCACAGAAGCCCCTTCACGGTCACACAAAGGTTTCTCAACTGGATGCCATTGGGCGTGTAATGGCGTTCAAGTCGCAGTACAACATGAGTTGAGACACATTCGATGGCTTGTTGACGGTTATTGGCAGCATGCTTTCGAAGGATCACGTTCTGCCAAAGAGCATGTACGAGGCACAGAAAATCCTTCGTGCACTCAAGATGATGTATGAGCAGATACATGCTTGTCCGAAGGGCTGCGTGCTATTTAGGAAAGAATACACGGAGGCAAAGTACTGTCCGAAGTGTAAATCGTCTAGGTTCATGGAGGTAGACTCTGGTGATGGACAGAAGAGGCAGCTCGACATCCCCTTGACAATCCTACAACACCTTCCATTCATACCGAGGATCCAGCGTCTATACATGACCGAGGAATCCGCAAAACAGATGACATGGCACAAAAATGGAAAACGATACAATCCTGACAAGATGGTGCACGCATCCGATGGTGAAGCATGGAAGCACTTTGATGCCATTCACCGTGAGAAAGCCGAAGAGGCTCGTAATGTACGTGTTGCGCTGGCCATAGATAGGTTCAATCCCTATGGACCCGTTGGTGGATCCTTTGTCGAGTGCTGGTCGGTAGACACTCGACAAAGAGATAACTTCTTTGCCGAGTGTATTAGGAGACACTCGGCAAAGGTTACTTCTTTGCCGAGTGTCACCTAGAACACTCGGCAACGGTGCCGTTTCTGCCACCCTGCTCCGTGATGGACGCTTTTCTTTGCCGAGTACCGACTGGCACTCAACAAAGTCTTTGCCAAGTGCCCGATAAAAAGTACTCGACAAAGAAGCTGTTGCTGATGTACTATTTGCCGAGTTCCCTTTGCCGTGTGTTAGTGTTTTTTAGGCTTTGCAGATGCACTCGACAAAGTGCTCGATTCCGGTAATGGTGGAAGACGCCTCCCATGAGGTGCGCCGCCTCACCTGGGCGTCCCGAAAGCACTGGCGCGAGGTGGGCCCTAGCCACATCGTGGACGGGCGCATTCCCAGCCATAGCGAGGGCACAGCCCCAACGCACAGGTGCGGCTATGACGCATACAACATCGCGGGAGAGATGACGATCCTCGTCGAAGGTCTGGGCATCTTTTCCTCGTTCATCAATTCAATGCGGCTACGATCTAGAAGGACAGGGCACGAGTGCACGAGTGTGCAGTCTGTGGCCTCAAATTTTCCATGGTCGAGGCGCTCGGCGACAGGCACGCCAGGGCATCTTACACGCAACACGATTCTACGCGGGCATGCTGAGTCGCTCGGCTGCAAACCCGGGCACGCCGGCGCGAGTGCGCGACCGAGCCTGCATGTTGTAGGTGTCGACCACATCCTTCCAAGGATGGCAAGGAAGATTCCTTAAGCCAGCGCCGATATACGCTGAGTTTGTGGCTGAGGAAAGGACGTCATGAGAAACCAGATGACTCTGTCGGTCTCTATGTTAGAACTCCGGTCGGTGGGAGGCAAACTCACATGAACACACAGTGGACACAATAGTATTTGTTGCTGCCGAAGGGCTGTGTTTCTCTGTTGATTGTACTTTCTATATAAAGGAAATACAAGGGTCTGTACATGGGAATAGGAGACCGAGGCAATCCTAGCATAATCATGATTGATGGTTGCCATCCCAACCACCTAGACGATGCCACAATCTGTGCCCTGCCGCTAATGGCGCTAGCCGCCTGTTACCTTCTATAGTTAGCTTGTGGACTTATTCAAACATTCTCCTCCTAAGTCCTAGAGCAACTACTTTAATTTCTTCATGCTGATCTGACCACGAAGCTCATGTGACCGAGTGCGCCCAAGTGCTTTTGTCACTATGTCACCTAGTTGCAGCTCAGTGCCGACGAACTCGACGTCGATCAGCTTCCTGTCACAGCACTCCTAGATGAAGTGAAACTTCACGTCAATGTGCTTACTCTGGTCGTGATGCACATGGTTCTTCATCAAAGCAATGGCGGACTTGTTGTCCACCTTGAGCTTGGGAGCGAGTACCGCTCCTTCGATGAGCTCAGCCAGCAGCCTTGCCAACCAGAATGCCTCACACGCAGCCACAGCGGCTGTGATATACTCCGCCTCATAGGAAGATAGAGCAACAACCTTTTGTTTCACCAATTGCCAAGCAACCGGCCCTCCAGCCAGGAAGAAGATGAGACCGCTGGTGCTCTTTCGGTCATTGACATCTCCTGCCAAGTTACTGTCAGAGTAACCCAGCAGCTATGGCACTCCTCCATTCTTCCTACTTGGATAGTAGTGCAGGCCCCAGTGCAGCATGCTTGCGACATACCGAAGAACACACTTGACTGCAGCAAGGTGCTCTTGACCCAACGCCTCCATGAATCGGCTAAGATATCCCACCGGATACACCAAGTCCAGCCTAGAGTTGCATAGGTACCTAAGACTGCCGATAAGGCTGCGATATTCTGTGACATCCACGCTCGACGTCGTCCCCTCCTTGAGCAGCTTCAGCTTCGGCTCCATGGGCGTGGCACTGGCATTGCAGCTAGCTAGCTCGCCTTCTCAAGCACTTTGGTGGCATAGGCGCTCTGACGCAGCATGATCCCTTGTGCTCCCTGGGTGACCTCGAGCCCTAGGTAATAGGAGAGGAGCCTAAGATCACTCATCTTGAAGATCTTCTGCATTTGCACCTTGAACTTCCCCACAGCTCCTGCATCGCCACCTGTGATGATCAAATCATCAACATATACGCCCACGACCAGGCGTGCTTCTCCCTTGCCTCGAGTGTACATGCCATGCTCATCAACACAGCGGGCGAAGCCAAGGGCCAGCAGCTCAGCATCAAGCTTCTGGTTCCAGGCGCGTGGGGCTTGGCGAAGCCCGTACAAAGCTTTGTGAAGTCGGAGCACCTTATACTTGTGCTTGTCATCGACGAAGCCAGGGGTTGCTGGACATAGACTTCTTCTTGGAGCTCCTCGTTCAAAAATGCTGACTTCACGTCCATGTTATGGATGCCCTAGCCGTAGTGGGCTGCGATGGCAAAGAGCAAGCGCACGGACTCCTGTCGTGCAACCAACGCGAAGACCTCGTCAAATTCAACGCCAGACTGCTGCACATAGCCCTTTGCGATGAGGCGGGCCTTGTACTTGACGATGTTGTCGTTCTCATCACGCTTGACTTTGTACACCCACTTTAGTCCTATGGCACGGTGACCACGTGGGACCTCAGCCAGCGACCATGTCTTGTTGTCACGGATCGACGCCAGCTCCTCCTCCATCGCGGCAACCCAATTTGGGTTACCATCGGCCTCCTTCAAGGTCCTGGGCTCCTCCATGCCCACGACACGCAGCTCAGCCTCCTCATCGTCATGGTGCACCGGCCCGGGCACTGCACCCACACTGTGGATGTTGTCCAGCGTCCGGTACCAGAGCTCCCTCTTTCCTTTGTCATCAGTGTCGAAGTTCAGGTCGGTGGTGAGCGATGTCGCAAACTCGATGAGTGGCCCGACAACAGGTGTTGCTGTCTACGGAGTCACAGCTCGTGGAGCAGTTAATGGCGAAGTAGGTGTAGGCGTCGTGCCCAGTGCAGCCGGTGCGCCTGTAGAAGGTGGTGTGCCCGATGAGGACGGTGTCCCCAGCGACGACGACCTAGGTACAACCACCTCATCATGGCTCCTCAGGTTGTAGTCGTACTCCACCGTGAAGGAGTCCTCGCTCCCCGCCATCAATTCTTCTCCCCAGTCCTAGCACGCGCTCTCGTCAAAGACCGTGTCGCGTGAAACATGGACGCGCTTGGTGACGGGGTCATAGAAACGATATGCCTTTGACCCGTCCTGGTAGCCGATGAAGACGACCTTCTACCCGCGGTCATCGAGCTTGCTGAGGTGTGGACTTAGGTTCTTGATGTAGGCAATGCACCCAAACACCTTGAGGAAGTGCACGAGTGGCTTCTTCTTGTACCATGCCTGGTACGGTGTTAGCCCGTCGAGCGCGCTGGTGGGCGCCCGGTTGAGGAGGAAGACAGCGGTGTGCACCGCCTCTCCCCGAAAGTACCCTGGCATGCTCTGCGCACGCAGGATACTCCTCGGCGTGTTCACTATCATCTGGTTTCGGTGCTCTACAACACCATTTTGTTGCGTCGAGTATGGCGCTGAGTGGTGTCGTTGGATGCCTTCTCCTGCACAGTATTTGCCAAACTGCACAGATGTGAGCTCACCACCAGTCCACCACTGTTGGTACGAAGTACCTTCAGCTTCTTGTCGGTTTCATGCTCGACATGCGCCTGGAACGCCATGATCGCTGCTGGTGCATCTACCTTTGACCGCAACAGCGTGAGCCACATGTAACGACTCATGTCGTCGACCAACAGTAGGAAGTAGGCATTCCTGGCTGGCGTAGGTGGCGAGATCGGGCCACAGAGGTCACCATGTACGAGTTCGAGCTCCTCCTGAGCCTGGTACTTGGCAGCTTATGAGAATGGCGTCCTCTTTTGTTTTGCTAGAATGCAGTCCTCACAGACTTGGTCGACGTGGTCAATCGCCGACAGCCCACGCACCATGTCTACATGTCTGAGCTTGTGCAGCGACTGGAAGTTGAGGTGACCGTAGCGCTCATGCCAGCGCCATGCCACGTCGCCAACCCGCACGGTGAGACAGCGATGTTTATGTCGAGGAAGTACAGCCGGCTAGGTGATCGATGCACCTTCGCCAGCAGTTTGCGCTGCAGGTCATAGAGGCGCAGAACGCCCGACTCGATGTCGACCTTGAACCCGTCCTCGTCCATTTGGCCGAGGCTAATGATGTTGGTGGTGAGGCGCAGGATGTAATAGACCCCATCAAGATGACAATGCTCGCCGGACTTGCACACGAAGAGGACAGTGCCCTTGCCCTTGATGTCGACCACTGATCCGTCGCCGAATATTACGGTGCCGATGACACCGGCGTTCAGCTCGGCGAAGACAGCCCGTGAGCCCGTCATGTGATTCGTCACACCAGTGTCGAGCACCCAGCGGCGAGAAACCACAATCTCTTCCTGGCTGAGATGGAGGAGCACCTTTGGTTCATCGAGGTGGACATGAACCGACGGCTTGACGAGGTGCAGCGGTGACCTGTGAGGTGAGCACGACATATCCGACGTTGTTACCTCGGTGTTGGCGGCGATGTACATGAGTGCGTGATCATCTTCCTCGGCCAGCGTGACATGAGCCATGCCCTTCTTTCTCCGGCGACAATCTTTGGCCCAATGGCTAGTTTTGCCACAACTGTTGCAGCGATCGCCCGGGAGAGGCTTACCACCGCAGGTGTGCCTGGCCGCCGTGTTTTGGCCATCACGGCCGCTGCTGCCTTGTCCGCGTCCGCGTCCGCCAGACCCAGATCCGCCCCTGAGCTTTCCTGCTCACGGTGAGCTTTATGGCGGGCCTCCCAGTCCTCCACGCAGAGCATCAGGCGCCCCATGGCATCTTTGACCTCCTTGGGCTTGGAGCATTCTTCGAACACACGCAGCCGTCCAACGACCTCCTCGATCGACATTTTGTTCAGATCAAGGAACATCTCGAGGGAGACTGTGGCCTGGGACAGGCGCTCTACGACTACCTGCAACATTTTCTTCACTACCTCGGCGTCCGAGATATTGTCCCCGAGGGTGCGAAGGTTGGTGACGAGCGTAGTGATGTGGATTCCGAACTCGGTGACGCTCTCTCCCTCCTTGAAGGCGAGCATACCGAACTCGCGGCGGAGTTGCTGCGCGCTGGCGTCGCGCGCGCGATCGTCCCTGATCCGCAGTACCTTGACCGCGTCCCACGCCTCCTTCACGGTCCGCTTGCGGGCGAGGGTGCTCCACATCTCGAAGGGGACCGAGCGTAGAAGGCCCACCATCGCCTGACGGTCGTCGTGGTACTCACCTTCGTCGGGGTCTTCGTCGATGCCGAGGTCGACGGCGTCCCAAACACGGAGTGTCTGGAAATTCACCTCCATCACCAAGGCCCATTCTGGATAGTTAGTCCGGGTCAGCATCGGCCACGCGACGTTCGTGGTCGATCGCTCGATGACACGCTCGACGACGCGCGATGCGGAGTCCCGGTGGCGCGAGCGGAGGCTGCTCGAGCGACCATGGCGACGTGGCGGCGAATGCGACGGCTGGACCTTCTTCTTGCCGGAGTCATCACCGGTCTGTAGCTTCTTAGAAGGCGACAGCGATGCCATGACTACGGTAGAACTCGGCTCTGGTACCAAGTGTTAGAACTCCGATCGGTGGGAAGCAAACTCACACCAACACACAGTGGACACAATAGTATTTGTTGCTGCCGAAGGGCTGCGTTTCTCTGTTGATTGTACTCTCTATATAAAGGAAATACAAGGGTTTGTACATGGGAATAGGAGATCGAGGCAATTCTGGCATAATCATGATTGATGGTTGCTATCCCAACCACCTAGACGATGCCACAATCTGTGCCCTGCCGCTAATGGCGCTAGCCACCTGTTACCTTCTATAGTTAGCTTGTAGACTTATTCAAACACTCTACACCTCGGTCGCGACACTTTGGCTGCTCCTGCTCGCTAGTAGATGGTGGTGCCACCGTGGCCACATGTGAAACTCACCACGTGGAGCACATCAACTGCTTGTTGATGGATCATCCATTCCGCGTGCGTGCAACGAGTGATTTGCCTGCTGCCGTACAGGCTCTACCCAGTGCTCAATCCCTGGCTGCTAGCCTGCTATAGTAGCAGGGGATCCTAATTATATGTGACACTATCGTATAGTAGCCTGCTATAGGTCTACGCTGAATATTCTGGAGTTTGCCCTAATTATATGTTACACTATCGTATGGACATATAGTTTTTGCAAGGATGCAACACCTTCAAGTATCTGACATTGAGATGTGTTGTAAATTTTGTAACCTCACGACAACAAGAGCCTTTTTGGTTTGCTTAATTTGATCGCACATGATGGTAAATTAATAAACTAATGATTATGATTTGTAAGGACCATGCAAGAGCTCAAAGAATTTGAATGACTCGCCCTTGATAGCATTAACTATCCTGCTTGGATATCATTTGGCAACTTAAGTAATTCTCTTAATTTAGTATTTTTTAATTAATGATGGATTCATATGCAAAATATTCAATACATATCTTAGATAATTTATTTTGGATTGGAACACAAGGTGATGGATTCTTAGACATTGGCTGCAATATATTCTTTCTGAATATATTAGCCCAGGGACCATATCTACTGCAACGATTTATTCGCCCATTACTAAGAGGTCTAGATCATGATTTGGTGACTACTTACAAAGTGTTCTCTTAAATAAATGTTTAGAACTACAAAATTGTTTCTCATTACCATTATTCATCGTTGTTAGTTATGCAAAGGGTAGTAGAGCCTTAGGCATTGGCTGCAACTTATTTTTTATGAATTTGTTAGTCCTAAGACCATGCCTACCGCAGCAATTTATTTTGTCTACTGTTGAGAGATCTACTCTAATATTTAAGTACATAGAGATTATCTCAAGTGTAAACCAACATTGACGATGACATGATTGTTGAGGTTTATACTATGTATGATTACCTCCAATTCTTCCAAATCACAAGATATGAATTTTGAATTATTTTTGCATCATTGGAAGCAAATGGCTTCCAATATCAATTTTGCATCTAATTGACTATTGGTAGCAATGAGTGAATCCTGGACGGGAATCCTCCGCTCCTAGTCAAGCAAAATTTGGCAATTTTCTTTATATTGAGGTTCTATTCCCCCAAAGAATTCAAGCATGAATATCTATTGGAAATGAACTCACGTGTTTTGTGGTGTGCTCCTAAAAGAGCGCTATGAACAACAAAAGAAATTCATATTGTTTAACTTATGAGTTGAATCATGCATGTATGTCTCCAGTTTTTAAAACTTTAGCAGACTACAAATCTGTTGTTCATAATATTTGCTCCTGAGTTGAAGGTTTTGCTGAATTACCAATATTATTCTTGACTCATTCATATATTGACCTAGGTTGAAAAGCATGATGGATCTCATTTGAATCATCATCATCAGTACCAGAATTTGGTACAAAGCTTATCCCTAAGGGTCATAGTAAAGTAATATTGAGAACAAGAGTTCTAGTTGATATAGTTCTCATGATTCAATGAGCTCATTTGATAAATACGAACGCAACAGGAGGCGAATATCCATTATACAAATATAGAGAATTGTACCATTTTTCATTTTTTAGTAATGCAAAAATTAATAAATAGCAGAAAATAGTGCATCATTTTTTTGTGATTACCTACTATTATATCATAGAGACTATTTTTTGATAATGAACCTTGTGTCATTCAAAATAGTAGCAGCAATTTTGTCGCCTATGAATGGTAATCCAATATCAAGATTCACCTTGATACCAAAATTGACATCAATATTTTTATGCTATACATTATTGACTCATGTAGGACGTGACTAATACTTCCAAGATGAAATTTTTTCTCCAAAACTTACATTGGACGGGACTTATTATCCCGTGGTGAGGGCTAATAGCCAATACCCAATCCAAGTTCAGTCTTTTGTTGCACATCATGTAACTTTACATTTTAGTTGCCCTCTTTTCCTAAGATTTCTGGAAACTCATAATGGAAAAAGATCCACTTGTTCTTTGTGTTCCTTCGTCGAATGAAATACAAATAAAGTATAACTATCTCAATAATAAATGAGTGCTTGCACATTCATTTATTAAGAACTTCTAAGTTCTCGATGGTATTACAGTTTCACTTGTCATAGGACATGCAAAAACATAATGGATCTAAAGAGGTAGTAACTAATTGAGATAATGATTATGTTGATGTGACAAAGAATTGTTTACTCCATGTCAATTTCTCAAATAATTTGGCTAAATTATCTTCAAATCATTGGAGAATTGCAAGTTTAGGGGAGAAAATTTGAATCTTAATTCAACATGTGAGACCTCTTGTGTCTCCACTTCTAGGAAATTGTAAGTCTTATCTACTATTGTCATTCATATTCTTTATGAGTTTTTGCTTACTCATAATAGAATCATTTGGGATTTAGTGGTGAAGAAATTTTGACATGTGGACATCGCGCCACTTACAAAAGTAAAGGAGATTACGCTCTCCCTAAAGGTATTTCAACATTATTCGTTGATACATCCCGTATCCGAATCTTGCGAATATCCTTGTGTGTTTTCACGATATCCTATGTGGTTTCCATGTTGAAACCCATTACTTGGAGTGATGATGTGAATCAGCACTCCGTATATGGATATGAAAACTTAATACTAGTGACAATTTCTTCGATACCATCTAAAGTGTATTGTACATACATAAATCCTATATCAAATGTTGCGTTCAAATAATTTTCTCTCTTGATGAATCCCACGAAGGCCGGGTCTTTTTCAACTCTTTCCCTCTCTCAACTAATCACTTTGACCGGTTGAGTGATTCTTCTTAATCTCAAGGATCACTAAGACCCCGTAAGGACCACCACACACTTAGGTGTCTCTTGCTAGCTTTACAAGTCACTAGAGAGTTTAGAAGGAGATGAAGAAAGCACGATTAAGAAAAAACAAGCAACAAGAGCAACAAATGAAACACAAATCGCACTCTCTCAAGTCACTAATCACTAATGGTCACTTGTCTTAATTGTGGAACTTGGAGAGGTTTGGAAGCTTTGAATGTGTATTGGAATGGATTGTTAGCTCTTATATTGAATGTGTATGAGTGGAATGCTTGGATATCTTAAATGGAGGTGGTTGGGGTTGTATTTATAGCCATCAACCACTTCCTATCCGTTACTCCTTTTCTGCCAATCGTGGATGGTCCGCGCCCCTGGTCCGGACGATCTGCCCCTACACATCAACGACTGAAATCGCAACGGTCAGCAGTAAAGGCTATATCAATAGCTATAGTGCATTTATTGCGTCGTTAGATATCAGATAAAGAAGTCGCGGACGGTCCGACCGTGCACCCCGGACAATCCGCGAGGATGCTAAAAATGTATTTTACCGAACCCGTCACCTTCAGTTTTTCTGTTTTCTCAATGGTTGGACGGTCCGCGCCTAAGGCCGGACGGTCTGCGCTTAGTCCTGGACGGTGCTCGCTTCTCCATCGGACAGTCCGTAGTGTAAATGTTGTTTTTGCAATGTTCCTGTCCGAGGCTCACCCTGGTGTCGCGGACGGTCTGCCGGAAGGGCCTAGACGGTTCGCGCACAGGTGAATTTCTAAAAATCTTCTCTTGTCCGGAATAATCTACTGTATTTCGGACAGTCGACTTAGAATTGATGTAGATGAACTTTATGCACCTGAGAAATGTTAAACTAGGAAAACCGGTTTGTCCATAAGATTTGTGATGATCATCAAACACCAAAATCGATTATAGGAAATAGATGAGGCCATTTCCCTTTCAATCTCCCCCTTTTTGGTGATTGATGCCAACACAAACCAAAGTAGATACAAAGTAGAGAAATGTAGCTAGTTTGCATTTTGACAGATGTGCATAAGTTACTTTGAAATGAAAGCAGTTCTAAGTATATAAGAATGTTTTGATATAGTCAAAATTTTGGACCACAATTGCACCACTTAGCTTGTTTTTGCAAATCATTTGGAAATGTCTTTTTAAATTCTTTTGCAATTTGCCAATGGTACAAGAATATAATTTCTAAAGGCATTTTCAAGTTTTCAAAGATTCTCTCCCTTTTTCAAATGCTTTTCCTTTGGCTAAATAAAAGCTTCCCCTGAAAAAGTTCTCCCCTTAACTGTCAAGAGGGTTTTTGCAAATGCAATAATTCCAATCTGGAAAAAGTTTTCATAAAATAGGGCGGTGGTGCGGTCCTTTTGCTTTGGCCTATTAATTTCTCCCTCATTAGCATTAAGCGCCAAAAACAAAGAAATCTAGAGGCCTGTAACAGGAAAGATATGAAAGTAAATATATGAGTAGGGCAAAGGGTATACAATACTGACAGAAGTGTAGTGGAAGCCTTGCCTTTGCCTACAACTCCATTTCCCTTTCAATCTAAGACTAATTATAGAAGTACACTTGGAAGCACATTAGTCTTTAGCTTAGGCACAAGAAGAATAAGAAATATACATTTTTATCAAATGAAAGAGATATGGCATAATCAAAGGTATAAAATGAGCAATGCGTGCAAGATTTCAATCAAAGTTCCGATAATCTAAGACATTTAGTTCATACATAAGCTTGATAAAATTCTTTTCATCTAGGGGCTTGGTGAAGATATTGGCTAACTGGTTGTGGGTGCTAACGTAAGCAGTTTTGATATCTCCCTGTTGTTGGTGATCTCTCAGGAAGTGATACCAGATGTCTATGTGCTTTGTGCGGCTATGTTCAATAGGATTGTCCGCCATGCGAATTGCACTCTCATTGTCACATAGGAGAGGGACTTTGCTCAATGTATAGCCATAGTCCCTAAGAGTTTGCTTCATCCAGAGTAATTGTGCATAACAATGTCCTGCAGCAATATACTCAGCTTCGACGGTGGATAGAGCTATTGAGTTTTGTTTCTTTGAAGCCCAAGACACTAGGGATCTCCCTAGAAACTGACAAGTCCATGATATACTCTTTCTATCAATCTTACATCTGACATAATCAGCATCAGAGTACCCGATTAGATCAAATGTAGATCCCTTGGGTACCATAGCCCAAATTTAGGAGTGTAAACTAAATATCTCATGATTATTTTCACGGCCATTAGGTGGATTTCCTTAGGGTCGGCCTAGAATCTTGCACACATGCATTATGAAAGCATAATATCCGGTCGTAAAGCACATAAATAGAGTAATGATCCTATCATCGACTGGTATACCTTTTGATCTATAGATTTACCTCCAGTGTCGAGGTCGAGATGCCTATTTGTTCCCATAGGAGTCTTGATGGGTTTGGCATTCTTCATTCCAAACTTCTTGAGAATATCTTGAATGTACTTTGTTTGGCTAATGAAGGTGCCCTCTTGGAGTTGCTTGATTTGAAATCCAAGGAAATACTTTAACTCCCCCATCATGGACATCTCAAATTTCTAAACTCTTCATAAGATGACTTGTTAGTAGACCCAAAGATAATATCATCAACATAAATTTGGCATATAAACAAGTCTTTGTCAATTGTTTTAGTGAAGAGAGTAGGGTCAGTTATTTTGACTTTAAAACCATTAGTGATAAGGAAGTCTCTTAGGCATTCATACCATGCTCTTGGGGCTTGTTTGAGCCCATAAAGCGCCTTTGAGAGCTTATAAACATGTGTAGGATACTCATTGTCTTTAAATCCAGGAGGTTGCTCAACATACACCTCTTCCTTGATAGGACCATTGAGGAAGACACTTTTCACGTCCATTTGATATAAGAAAACTAAGTTAACTTAGATTATCCCCCGTTAGAATATATCTAGCTTCATAGATTCTATCTTATCTTATCCTAACCACTTTGCTTATTCTCTCCTAGTGAAACAACCATGATCTAGTACAAATTAATTAGATCCTATCTGGTCTAATCTAGTTATGCCAAACTAATCTAGATCTTATCCAATATAATGTGAGTCGCTTAACAAGTTCACACTAGTGAAATAAACTGTATCCTACTCCTATGAACCTTGTTCTCCCCTAATGCACTTAAACCTAAACTAGTGCCTTAGACCAACTCGGCCATGAACAACAACTTGAGCAATATGATTGTCTACATAACCTATCCAACCAATCTAGAAGCAAACAACCAAACCAGAATCTCACTAATCTCATTTGACTCATAGCCACCTACTAAACTAGCTGCTCTACCTACTAAAGTGTTACTTACAAATCTATCTTAACCTCTTGTCCCTAACCTGGATGAAGACACCAAAGCTCGAGAAGGAAAAGATCAACCTCGTTAAGGAAGAATAGGAGTCAAGCTAGACCCTCCCCCCCAAAGGAAGCTAGATCCACAATCTTGGATGGAGTCTTTCTTTACCCTACTCTTTCTTACCCAAACCTATCTATGCTTTAAAGACATCTTTTATCCTACATAATAAAGTGGCTATACCTATATATACCCATGCTGTCCTAATCACCTGATAATTTATGATATAGACTGAAAATATCTTTTGGTATTAAAACCAATTAGAAACTTAAACATAGACTACAAACCAAACAAGTTGCATCCCCTTTCTTACAAATCTCGAGGACAAGATTATTTTTAAGGGGGTAGAATTTGTAACACCCAAAATTCTATTTTGTGTTTTATAAAGGTTTCTCCAAATGATTTGAGTTAAAATGTCTTCTAATAATGATTTCCATCCTTTATAAAGTATATCTCTCTAAATGATTTAATAATAATTTGCTATTCAAAACTTAGAGAAAAAAATAAATAAATCATGGTGGAGATTTTATATCTCCTAAATTATGTAACCAATGAATATTGAGGTTTGGATGAACCTTTAATTTAATCATACATCCAAAATAGTATTTCCTAATAATGTGTGTTCCATAAATTAAGCATTTGCCTAAAAAAGTGATAAACATATAAAATAAACATGACCTGCACCTCATACTGGATATTTGATTGTTGCATCTTAAAACTAAAACTGCAAATTCCCATTTGAATTAGGAGTTTGAACTTGAAATTAAAAGGAGAATAGAAAATAAAACAGAAAAGAAATAAAAATAGAGAAGAACCTTATCTAGGCCTCCTGGGCCGATTTACCCGCATGGGTCCATTCCCCCCTTCATCTATGGACCCTAGTCCCCCACGCAGGACCACTAATCTCCGCGGCCTGATCCCGGTTTCCCACTGCACAGGCCACTTCTCCAACTCCCTACCACCGTGCGCGCTCGGTCACTATCTGCAGGGCCGGTATGTCAGTTAACTCCCTAGTTCACTTATTCGTGGGCCCATGTGGTCAGTCCCTTCTTCTCTTCGTAATCTCGCGCGCGCCACACCATAGCCGCCTCCCCGCTTCCTCGGGATTCTGTTGCAACAACTCATGGATCTCGCAACGGACCTTCTCGGCTCGGACTCGCCCTCCCTCGACGCATATATGGGTCGATCCGTGACCCCCAGGTCCAATTGTGTGTCACCATGTCTGAGAAAGAGAAAGGACAGGGGACGACCCGCCATCATTGCGATCTGCTCCCTGGGCTGTATGTCCTCGGTGGATGGCACCGGTGGGATCACTAGGGACCCTGGTACTTGGGCAAAGGAGGTGCCGACGCTGGGGATCACTGGAGTCACGAGAATTGCTCGATGTTGCTTAACTTCATCGACAATCTGCAGCGCGCCACGACCGTCAAGAATTGCCATGTGAATCCCAGTGAGAGCCTTCCCCGCAGCTTCCCCATGTCCCCAATTCGGTATAACATTATTTTGATTAGGAAATAGAGTTCCCGGGCGGGCGAGCTGCCGTTCCAGCCATGGCGCCACCGCGGCGCTGGCGTCTCTTCCTGCTTTCGCCTGGGTGTGTGTGTGAGGGAGAAGGAGATCTAGCCGTTAAATCCGATCACGAAGGGACGTGGATCCACCGTTGGATCGTGGTGAACGGCAGGGATTAGCTTGTCATAGGTGTCCAGCCAAAGTCGATCAGAACCGTTGATCGAAAAGCAAGCGATCGAGGTTAGCTTTGGGCACTTTAAAAATCTGGTCCGTTGATTGTTTGTTGGGCGGTCACGATTAAATCAGAAGCGCATCCCTCGTCCGTGTAATCAAAGCCAGTGATCGGGTGATGGACGGTCAAAACTGGGTCTCAGTTATTTAAAACGCTGGGCGTCGGATCTCGATCCGATGGCTACCTTTGAATACCGATTCGCATTAAGGGCAATTCTAACCTGGCCGTGGGATCTGATCTGGACGGCCAGAATCATCCAATACCCCTTCATCATGCACTTTGACATATGAGACCCTGTTCTTTTCACAAACTAACCTGTTGTCCCTGGAAATTTGTAGAAACGCACCTGGAAGTAATCTTAATATAAAATCTATACTTAAAATATCCCTAAAACTTGTTTAATTCATATTTTGTTAAATTTAACTTCGATTTAGTCCGTTCTAGTTGCATTAACTTCATAATAATATTTCCTATGCTTTTGTAATAATATTTTATCAGATAATATGTTTTCAAAAATAAATATTCATTTAGCCTATGTCTAATAGATTAATCCTTCTAATCAAAGTTAATCCGTCAATAATTATAATCTGACTAAGATATGATTTCCAATTAAGATATAAGTTACATTAATTATTTCTTTAATATCTTTTCTCACTTGTGTTGGGGGCTTGTTCTCAAATACTAAGAGTTAAGAACAAGGCAACATAAAAAGTGTTAAGTGTTAAAGTCCTTCGTCCTTCGAAACATTATTCCCCTTCGGGAAATAATGAGTTTCGGACGAAGGTCACAAGAGACATACCTTCGTAAATATAACAAGTAATGACGAAGGATTCATATAAAACATGAAATATAATATAAACATCATAGAATCATTTCTATTTTATTAACATGAATAAATAGAAATGATTTCAAATTACAAATATACCTTCAGTCTTGAGAGAGGATAAAAGTACAAGCGTGACGCAAAAGCAAAATGCCAAGTCAGCGTGAACAGTACGGGAGTACTGTTCATCTATTTATAGACGCGGGACGCAGCCCACGTAAAATTACATCCATGTCCATTACATTTGTTAATGACTTATGGAAATCTGTCAAGGCCCACGTAGTCTTTTCATCTTTAAGTCGGTTCCCCTTTCTGCTATCGCGACGAAGCTTCCCTGCGCACAGCTTCGGCTGTGCATCATCCTTCGTGGGGCTTGGTAATCAGCTCGTCCTTCGTCCGGTCCAGGCTTCGTCCTGACCGTACTTCATGTTCATAATTCTGAGTCCGAAAGTACCTGTTCACATAATCCACTTGGAAAACATTGTCAAATTATGTTTTTGAGGACCTTCGGAGGACGAAGGCCCCCAACAGTAGCCCCTCGCAATATTAATTTGTTAATGATAAATTCAGATTGCGATATGGACGGAGGCCTTGAGCCGAAGGTCCGAAAAAACACCTTCCCTTTGCTAGAATAGCATCATTCACTGACAAGTGGGGTCTTTCAATTTTGAACGCCCTGGGCGTATAAATAAGATCATACCGCAAACTTATTTGGTACACGCTCTTGCCATCTGCTTCGGCCCACTACATTTTTAGCTCTTGTGCACTACGATTTGCTGATCTTTTTGTTTTTAAAGCTTCGGCCTTGAAAACATTTTTTTAGCGCTTTCGAAGATGTCTGAAGGTAAGAAGATTGCTGCCGAGACGAAGCTGAGCCTCGAGGAAGAGAAGAACTTGGGGTTCCTTATAGCAATGGCGGAAACCAACACAGAGAAAATCACCAAGGAAATTCTTGAAGGTTTGTCCGAAGATACTGATGACAGCGACAGTTTTGATGTTGAAAGTGGTGGGGAAGAATCCGAAGATCGACCATGGCGACCAAGTCACACGGTTTTCGGGAAAACTACTATTAAGCAGAGCCACATTGATAATATGAGGGGGCGGTATTTTCGGGATATATCTATTGTGAGGGCTGATGCTGGAGAAAAGACGTCTCCCACCCCCGAAGAAGATGAAGTCGTAATTTTCCGAAGCTTTCTCAAGGCTGGGCTTCGATTCCCGCTAAGCAACTTTGTTGTTGAGGTACTGAAAACATTCCAAGTGTACCTTCATCAACTTACTCCCGAAGCTGTCATAAGAATGGGGATGTTTGTCTGGGCTGCAAGAAGCCAAGGTTTAGAAGCAAATGCTAAAAGTTTTTGCAACATTCATGAGTTGTTATATGAGACGAAGCCCTGGGGAAAAGAACAATATCACAACAATTTTGGGTGTTACAGCTTCGGTGCCCGCTCCGGGTCAAGCCGCCCTGTGCCAACCTTTCGGAAGAGGTGGCCCGGAGCCTGGATGACTGAATGGTTCTATGTAAAGAATGACTTATCGGTGCAAGAAGATGTCAAAAGTATCATTATGCGCCCCATCTGGCAACGCTTCGGACTTCGAAGGCCGAAGGTTGAAATGGATGAAGCAGCCGAGGAATGCCAAAGAGCCTTCGGCGTGGTCTGCTCTTTCATTGGGACAAGGGACTTGGTCCAAGAGCACATTGCCTTCAGGGTATGGCCACTTGCAGGAAAGTGGGAAGTGCCGAAAGAGACCATCAAAGAGTCCGACGAAGGCGGACTAGTTAGACTGAAATACACATTCGAATACGGAGATAAGTTTGTTGAACCTGATGATGACTGGCTGAAAAGTATTGAAACATTAAGTGACGAACTACTTGGGGCATATTCGAAGGCTGAGAGCACTGCGTTATCAGCAGCCTTCGGAGGCCGAAAAAAGAAAAGGCTCAACCGGGTGTTTGACGCAGTCGGGTTTGTCTACCCTGACTATCATTATCCGGTACTGGGTCGCAAAAGAAAAACTACTTCTCCGGCAACAGAAGCTACCACGAGTGCCACTAATGAGCCAGCGCCGCAAAGGAAAAAGATGAAGGTGCTCACCCACCGAGCGCGCTTCATCGAGCCGGCCACAGTGCCAAAATTTATTGGTGAAGTCTCTTTGGCCTCTGAAGCTATAGAACCAGCTGCAGTGCCGAAGATAGAAGAGAAGACTGAAGCGCTTCTGGCAGAAAAAGCAGAAAAACCGAAGGTTGAAGAGCGGAAAATATCGGAAATCTTAAGTCCTTCAGCAACTGTTGAAACAACAAAAAATCAAAAGGGGCCGTCGGTAACCCCGAGAAGAAAAAGAATGGTGAACGTGTTAGATGTTTTGGAGTCAATTAAGTCTTCAAGCACAACTCCAAAAGGGACTATTGAAGTTGCTGAAGTGTCTACCGAAGCTGAAGTTGCTGAAGCTTCGAAACAACAACCTGAAGCCGAAGCTGGGCCCTCAGAGCCCACCAAAGAACAATCTTTGGAGACCGAGAAAATATCAGAACCAGCTTTGGTTAAAGAAATTGACACTGCCGCCCCCGAAGCTCCTTCCAGCGCACGCGATTACATCGTGCGACATGCTTCGGGGAAGAAATTATCCGAAGAGGAAACTTACGAAGCTAACTACTATGCTAGAGAGCTAAAGTATCCGAAGGGGGCGATAGTATTCAATGGGACAAATGAAAATGACTTCCTATACTGCCTCCCTGATAACAAAGAATTATCTGTCTGCCGGGAGATGGCTAGAAGTATGGGTTTCCCGAAGCTCGAAGCTGGATTGTGTGTTATGACGAAGGAAGATCTCGCAGACAGTCTTGCATACAATAGCTTAAAGGTATGGGAATTAGACGCTTGAAAAAAAAATTTATTACGTAATTCTTTCTTTTATTCTTATATAGATTCTTTTTTGTATAGGGTTTAATTTTAAGCAACGCATTGAGAGCACAAAAGAGCGCTGAAGATGAAAGCTACGAAATTGCGTTCAACAATCTACGTTCAGAAGTTATTAAACTGAGAAACGAAGCTCTAGAAAAAGACAAAATTCTGCTTACATTAGTAGACAAGGTAAAAAAGGACGAAGCTGCTGCGAAGATTCAGACCGAAGCTCACAAACGTGAGATTAAAGATCTTCAGAAACAACTGGCCCGGGCGAAAGAAGAGCGCATACTTGAAGAAACAAGACGGGAATGCAGCGACCAATGGGCTGATCATTTGGAGGCAACCGTGGAAGAGCTTCGGTCTTCTAAGAAAAAATACTACGACAAATCGATGGAATGCGTGAATAAAATTAAAACCAGCTTCGCCAGCGTGGGCGCCTTTTCCAGCGAAGAGAATTTCTCTCGAGGCAATCCCGAAGGTCCACTGGAATGGATTAGTCACGAAGCAGAGGCCTTCGAGGAGATCCTGAGCAGTCGTGGCGACATCTGCGCTTTTTCGGGCGCCAGGGGAATTGCTTCTGTCTTAGAGAAGAAAGGTTGCGGGCATGTAAAATTTTTAGCTCAGTCCGAAGCTGCCTTATCTTCCGAAGACATCAAAGACCCCTCGGCCGAAGCAAGCGTGGTTGGTGGCAAATTTTTTACTGATATCTGGAACGACGGCGGCCGAGGAATGGCGCAAGAAATCATTCAAAGGAGTGAAAAAGGCATCCATGATGCTAGGAAAGTGACAGAAGCTGCCGAAGGGCAAATAGGTATTAATTAGTCGTTCTTATTGTGTTGTAATTTTTATTTCAAACTTTGTTCGCGATTTGTAATAGTAATGAAGAAATGTTCTCTTCCCTCAGAACCTGCTGGATCGACTGCCGACCCTCACACAAAAGGAGATGAGGAGATTAAACGAATGGCCGAAGCTATCATGGATAAAGTTGTTGATCAACTTCTAAATGAGGTCGCCGAAGCAGTATTAAGAGAAGACTATATGTTATTAGAAAAAACATTGGAAGTGTGATCTTTGTAATATTTTGTACATTTGAATGTAATATACAAGTCTCTTTTCATCATTCAATTCTTTACGATGCATGAAATTCTATATACATACCATTTTTGAGCCTTCGGCGAAAAAACACCTTCCCTTCTTTTCATGCTTCGTGAAGAAAACATTCTCCGTAAGAACTGATAAATCACATCCATACTTCGTGTAAACATTCTCCGAAGCTATACAATTTTGATATTACTCTGATGAAGCTCGTCCACGCTTCGTAAAAACATCCTCCGAAGCTATTTTCCGAAGATTATCATTGTATTCCCTCGTGACTTTACATAATTTGCTCTTTCTCAAAGCAACCTTTCGAAGGTTGATACTGTGTCCCCTTCTTTTGCCATATGCAACATGATGTATGATGCTTATGCTATGCAAGATGATGTGATGATGTTATGTTATGCAAATGACATTTGTTCCGAAGATATTCACAAAATATATTTGTAAGCTCTGCATTCCCTTAGGAACGTCTTTGGAGCTTCTTCGCCTTTTACTTAGGCGGTATAAGCTCTGCATTCCCTTAGGAACGTCTTTGGAGCTTCTTCGCCTTTTACTTAGGCGGTATCAGCGTTGACTTTTCGCTGTATGCTCTGCATTCCCTTAGGAACGTCTTTGGAGCAAAAAACTTACACTGCGCTCCCTTTGGAACGGCTTTTTGTAACTTCGGCAACTTACTCTGCGTTCCTTAGAACGACTTTTTGTTGCTTCGAAGGATTTTTATCAATTCGAAGGTCCTCCTTGTTACCGCAAATATTTAAGCTTCAGCAACTTAAGCTTGTGGAGAAGATAGATTTTCCTCATAACCAACCACAAAACTATTATATGAAAACTGAAATGTTCTTTTATTACACAGAAAATAGAACTTAAACGGAAAAACTGTTATCAAAGTAGGATATCTGTCAATAAATGTGCTTCGATTCTGGCACAGTACTATTGACTGTGCGAGCTTCAGATTGCTCTCTGAGATCCCTTTGGTGCGGAACATATTGGCTCCCTTCTGGCTGTTGGCCTTGTTGCAGCGGAGGTGGAGGCGGGGGCTGTTGCCATGAAGCTTGAGGTTGACTCGCCGAAGCTACGGAAACTGCAGGGTGGTTGCCCACATATTCCGGGATGTAAGGCTGATGGTACGAAGCAGTATGCATGACCTGCTTCGGCTGTCCCTGTTGCGCTGCAGCTTCTGCTAGCTCCTTTTGTTTCTGGATGGTGACATGGCACATCCTGGTGGTATGGCCCTTGTTCTCACCGTAGAATAAGCAAAATGTCCTCCTTGGTTGATCTCCAAATCTCCCACCGAAGCCCCTGGCGCCTCTGCCTCTTGGAGCTGGTGGCCGAAAGAAAGTTTGCTGTTGCCCCGAAGCCTGTGAGGAGCACTGCGGCCTGTTCTGCTGACTGCCCTTGTCATCATTTTGAGTGGAGTTGTGAATGGACCTGACATGCCTCGGATAGAATCTTCCTCCGAAGCCCCTGGTCATCTCAGAAAACCTGAAGGCCTCCTCCCTTCTTTGGCGAAAGTCATTATCAGCACGAATGTACTCATCCATCTTTTGGAGCAGCTTCTCCAGAGTCTGAGGAGGCTTCCTAGCAAAGTATTGGGCTGCAGGTCCAGGACGAAGCCCCTTGATCATGGCTTCGATAACAATTTCATTGGGCACCGTTGGTGCCTGCGCCCTCAAACGCAAGAACCTTCTGACATACGCCTGAAGGTATTCCTCATGATCCTGAGTGCACTGGAACAAGGCTTGAGCAGTAACCGGCTTCGTTTGAAATCCTTGAAAGCTGGTTAACAACATATCCTTCAGCTTCTGCCATGAGGTGATCGTTCCTGGTCGAAGGGAGGAATACCAGGTCTGAGCAACATTCCTGACTGCCATAACGAAAGACTTCGCCATGACTGCAGCATTGCCCCCATACGAAGACACTGTTGCTTCGTAGCTCATCAAGAACTGCTTCGGGTCTGAGTGGCCGTCGAACATGGGAAGCTGGGGTGGCTTATAGGATGGAGGCCAAGGTGTAGCCTGCAGCTCAGCGGACAAAGGAGAAGCATCATCGAAAACAAAATTTCCCTGATGGAAATTGTCATACCAGTCATCTTCGTTGACGAAGCCCTCCTGATGAAGGTCTTTCTGCTGAGGCCTTCTGTTTTGCTCATCATGAGTAAGATGACGAACTTCCTCAGAGGCTTCGTCTATCTGCCGTTGCAACTCAGCTAGCCGGGCCATCTTCTCCTTCTTCCTCTGCACCTGTTGATGTAGCATCTCCATATCCCTGATTTCTTGGTCTAGCTCTTCCTCCTGAAGCGTCGGGCTGACAGCCTTTCTCTTCTGGCTTCGGGCCTCCCGAAGAGAGACGGTCTCCTGGTTGTGGTCCAGCGGTTGCAGTGCTGCAGCCCCAGTCGCTGAAGCTTTCTTCGGCGCCATGGCGAAGGTCTATAGCTTCCGAAGGTGTCCAAAAAAGCTCGAAGTGGAAGTGAAAAAGCTCGAAGTGGAAGTGAGTTCACCGGAGGTGGGCGCCAATGTTGGGGGCTTGTTCTCAAATACTAAGAGTTAAGAACAAGGCAACATAAAAAGTGTTAAGTGTTAAAGTCCTTCGTCCTTCGAAACATTATTCCCCTTCGGGAAATAATGAGTTTCGGACGAAGGTCACAAGAGACATACCTTCGTAAATATAACAAGTAATGACGAATGATTCATATAAAACATGAAATATAATATAAACATCATAGAATCATTTCTATTTTATTAACATGAATAAATAGAAATGATTTCAAATTACAAATATACCTTCAGTCTTGAGAGAGGATAAAAGTACAAGCGTGACGCAAAAGCAAAATGCCAAGTCAGCGTGAACAGTACGGGAGTACTGTTCATCTATTTATAGACGCGGGACGCAGCCCACGTAAAATTACATCCATGTCCATTACATTTGTTAATGACTTATGGAAATCTGTCAAGGCCCACGTAGTCTTTTCATCTTTAAGTCGGTTCCCCTTTCTGCTATCGCGACGAAGCTTCCCTGCGCACAGCTTCGGCTGTGCATCATCCTTCGTGGGGCTTGGTAATCAGCTCGTCCTTCGTCCGGTCCAGGCTTTGTCCTGACCGTACTTCATGTTCATAATTCTGAGTCCGAAAGTACCTGTTCACATAATCCACTTGGAAAACATTGTCAAATTATGTTTTTGAGGACCTTCGGAGGACGAAGGCCCCCAACAACTTGATTTTTATTAATCAACATATAATATAGTGTTAGTGTTTAAACACCTTAAACTTCTAAAAACTATATCTTTTGAACCATAACCCTGATTTTAATACTTCTCGAACCTACGATCTCGTAGCATCGCGTAGAAGATTCTTACGCCATTTGTTCTTATGATTGGTGTATTATTATTTTTATGTACTCTTTGTTTATTTGTATGTTTTGCTACGAGTAGCGGTGATGTCACGGGAATCTGAAGACTAACTTGGTAACTGGAATCTCGAGTCCTAGGCAAGTTGTGCCCTTGATCACTTTTTTTACCTAATAATGTTTCTGTTAATCAATGTGACATGCTCAGGTTAATTTGATGGGACCCAATAGGTTTCCCTAGCAATGTTTATCCCTTACCTTGCAAACAGAAGCACTATTGGGTAGTTTTGCTATTGCTCTACCTAGTTTTGGGAAATTAATGTTATATTATGATCATGTTCCAGTTATACTGTTGTTTTAATTATTGTTCATGATAAGATCATTGTGTTAATTGGAACATGGAGTGACCACCCGGGAAAACAGTGCTACCACAAGGGTGGTATAGGACACCATTGCTGATTAATTAGGAAAGCTAGTGGAAGACTACCTTACCCGAAAGGGGCAAGGGCGGTAGAGGAGCTACGTATAGGGAGGTTCTCGGGTCAATTATGTTGTGATGTCTTTTCGGACATGGGATTCCTATATTGCCCTTCTCAGAAACCGTAGCGGGTTTTCGGAAGCTAGTGGAACTTTATAAAGGCCTCGTAGTGGTACCCTGCCTCGTCTCCTCGGTAGAGATGAATGGGAAGTCGCGATCCCTTGGCAAATGGGTAACACGACTTGTGGGTAAAGATGTGCAACCTCTGTAGAGTGTAAAACTGGTATATCAGCCGTGCTCATGGTCATGAGCAGCTCGGACCCTCACATGAGTAATTTATGGAACTAAACTTAATTTGTCATATGCATTGCATTGTGGGTGTTATTATTAATCTTGATCTCTTATTTATTTGGGTTGGTATCTACTTTTACTTAGTAACTGCTAATAAAATTTTGATCAACTCTAAAAGCAATGCTCAGATTTAACCATCTCCTTTGGTAAGCCTTACACTTCACATGAGCTCCCACCTTTGGTGAGTTCATGCAAATTATTCCCCACAACTTGTTGAGCGATGAATGTATGTGAGCTCACCCTTGTTGTACTCACATCCCTCCAGGTCAAGAACAGGTACCATAGGATGAGGCGCATGAAGGATGTTGTGATGAGTTCGTGAGTGGTCTAGGTCGTCGTCTCCCAGTCAACTTTGTGTTGCTAGATCGTTGTCTTCGTATGATGTAATTATTTAACTACTTTGTATAGAACTCTGTGATATATATTAATGATGTGACATTTGTTTCTGTACCATGAGTCATCATATGTGTGAGACTTGATACTAGCACACTTGGTGAAGTTCGCGCCCGGGTTTTGGACCCCTAATACCCGGGTGTGACACAAGAATTTCTTTAAGGTTTCTTGGGTTTGTGATTTTTCTTGCAAAAAGAACACCCAAGTGAAGCGAGAATATTCATCCACAATTACAAGACAATACTTACTCCCGCCGATGCTTATGTAAGCAATTGGGCCGAATAGATCCATGTGGAGTAGCTCAAGCGGCCTATTGGTCGTCATGATGTTCTTGTGTGGATTATAAACTCCAACCTGCTTCCCTGCTTGACATACACTACAAATCATGTCTTTCTCAAAATGAACATTGGTTAGTCCTAAAATGTGTTCCCCTTTAGAAGTTTGTGAAAATTCTTAATTCCAACATGAGCAAGTCGGCGATGCCAGAGCCAGCCCATATTAGTCTTATCAATTAGGCAAGTGTCCAGTTCAGCATTGTTATCAGTGAAATCAACTAAATATAGCTGACCATCTAACACTCCCTTAAAGGCTAGTGAATCATCATTTCTTTTAAAGACAGTAACATCAACATTAGTAAATAAACAATTGTAGCTAGGGGTGGATATCGAGCTGGCTCAGCTTGGCTCGGCTTGACTCGAGCTGACTCGTTAAGATAATGAGCTGGCTTGGCACGACTCGTTATGTTAACGAGCTAAAGATCCAACTCGGTTCGACTCGTTTGCCAACACGAGCTGGCTCGTTTAGCTCGCGAGTCAGCTCGATAATACCATGTCTAGTGTCTACGAACGGATATAAAAACATGTAGCAAAAGAAAAGGAGATCAATTTAGAAAAAAGAATAGAGTTTGCAACTTAAGATTCCAGACTCAACAAAGAACAAGATTAACTATAATAGAGTACTGAGAGCACCTAGAGGGGGGGGTGAATAGGTGATCCTGAAAAACTTAAACTTATAGCCACAAAAACTTGTTAAGTGTTAGCACAATAATCGCCAAGTGGCTAGAGAGGAGTCTCAACAAAACACAATACCACAAGAGATCAAACACAGAGATGACACAGTGGTTTATCCCGTGGTTCGGCCAAGACCAATGCTTGCCTACTCCACGTTGTGGCGTCCCAACGGACGAGGGTTGCAATCAACCCCTCTCAAGCGGTCCAAAGACCAACTTGAATACCACGGTGTTTTGTTTTGCCTTTCAATATCCCGTTTGCGAGGAATCTCCACAACTTGGAGCCTCTCGCCCTTACACTTTAGATTCACAAGAAATTCAGAGTAAGGGAGGAAAGCAACACACACAAATCCACAGCAAAATGCGCACACACACGGCCAAGAATCGAGCTCAAAAGACTATCTCAAAGTTCTCACTAGAACGGAGCTCGAATCACTGAGAACGACAAACGAATGCGCAAAGACTGAGTGTGGATGATCAAGAATGCTCTAAGGTTGCTTGGTGTTCTCCTCCATGCGCCTAGGGGTCCCTTTTATAGCCCCAAGGCAGCTAGGAGCCGTTGAGCACAAGTTTGGAAAGCCATTCTTGCCTTCTGTTATCGGGGGCACCGGACAGTCCGGTGCACACCGGACACTGTCCGGTGCCCGATTTCCTTCCATAAATAGCGAAGCCGACCGTTGGCAGCCTGAGAGCCATTGGCGCACCGGACATGTCCGGTGCACACCGGACAGTCCGGTGCCGTCTTCTAGCCGTTGGCTCGGCCACGTGTCCCGCGCAGATTGTGCGGCCGACCGTTGGCCCGGCCGATCGTTGGCTCACCGGACAGTCCGGTGCACACCGGACAGTCCGGTGAATTATAGCCGTACGTCGCCGGTGAATTCCCGAGAGCGGCCAGTTCGCTCGAACCAGCTTGGCGCACCGGACACTGTCCAGTGCACCACCGGACAGTCCGATGCTCCCAGACTCAGCAGATTCTTGGCTGCTCAAGCCAAGACATTTCCAATTGGATTTTTCCTGTTTCCAGCACTTAGACACAATACATTAGTCCATAAAACAATGTACTAAGTCTGAGAAACATACCTTTATCCTTGATTTGTACTTTGTCCACCTCTTTACACTTAGGCACTTGTGTTGGACACTAAATCACCAAAACACTTAGAAATGGCCCGAGGGCACATTTCCCTTTCAATCTCCCCCTTTTTGGTGATTTATGCCAACACAACATAAAGCAAGTAGAACAAGTACAAAAACAATTCAAATTAGAACTCAAAATTGTTTTGATTCAATTTGACATATATGGATCACTCTATGCCACCACTTGGTTTGTTTTTGCAAATCAAACTCAAATTCCTATCTCTAATTCAAAACCACTTGTAGAGACATAAAGAGAGGTTTTCCAAAGAAATTTGATCAAGGATTTCAAAAACTCCCCCTTTTTCCCATAATCAACACTTCTCCCCACAAGAGACCAACTTTTGACATGAAAGACAATAAAAGAGTTTTGACAAACCAAAAGCTCTAATCTACTATTTTCAAAATTTCTCAAGTGGTAGCTGATCCATTTATTGCTTTGGCCTTTATTTTCTCCCCCTTTGGCATCAAACACCAAAACGGGATCAATCTTGGCCCTTTAACCCCATTGCCTCACCAAAATCATCAAAAGAAGAACACAAAGGCAATAAGAGTATGAAGATGAACTTGGAAAAGTTACTCTTTTCATCGGAGTGCAGTGGAAGTCTTGCATGGTCCAAGTCCACCTTTTCCCTTTCAATTTTCCTTGGAGACTAAAACAACGAAACTCAAGTACATGGTTAGTCTCAAAGGGTCAAGTTGTAGCACAGCTCCCCCTAAATATGTGCATCACTTGCAAACAGGACTTGTGAGGTCCAGGGAGTGTTTGTACAACTTGAGCACCACAATAAGCAACAATATGCAGAATGAACATAATCAAAAGCATAAACACATGTATGCTACATTTCAATCCAAATTCCGCGAATCTAAGATATTGAGCTCACTACGCAGCCTGCAAAAGGTCTTCTCATCTAGAGGCTTGGTAAAGATATCGGCTAGCTGGTTCTCGGTGCTAACATGAAAAACTTCGATATCCCCCTTTTGCTGGTGGTCTCTCAAAAAGTGATGCCGGATGTCAATGTGCTTTGTGCGGCTGTGCTCAACAGGATTTTCCGCTATTCGGATAGCACTCTCATTGTCACATAGGAGTGGGACTTTGCTCAGATTGTAGCCAAAGTCCCTGAGGGTTTGCCTCATCCAAAGTAGTTGCGCACAACACTGTCCTGCGGCAACGTACTCGGCCTCAGCGGTGGATAGGGCAACGGAGGTTTGTTTCTTAGAGTTCCATGACACCAGGGACCTTCCTAAGAATTGGCACGTCCCCGATGTACTCTTCCTATCGACCTTACATCCAGCATAGTCGGAATCTGAGTACCCAATCAAGTCAAAGTTAGACCCCTTTGGATACCAGATCCCGAAGCAAGGTGTAGCGACTAAATATCGAAGAATTCGCTTCACAGCCACTAAGTGACACTCCTTCGGATCGGATTGAAATCTAGCACACATGCATACGCTAAGCATAATATCCGGTCTACTAGCACATAAATAAAGCAAGGAACCTATCATGGACCGGTATGCTTTTTGATCAACGGACTTACCTCCTTTGTTGAGGTCGGTGTGTCCGTCGGTTCCCATTGGTGTCTTTGCGGGCTTGGCGTCCTTCATCCCAGACCTCTTTAGCAAATCCTGTGTGTACTTTGTTTGGGAGATGAAGGTGCCTTCCTTGAGTTGCTTCACTTGGAACCCAAGGAAGTAGGTCAACTCGCCCATCATCGACATCTCGAATTTCTGCGTCATTACCCTGCTAAACTCTTCACAAGACTTTTGGTTAGTGGAACCAAATATTATGTCGTCGACATAAATTTGACACACAAAAAGATCACCATCGCAAGTCTTAGTAAAAAGAGTTGGATCGGCTTTCCCAACCTTGAAAGCATTAGCAATTAAAAAGTCTCTAAGGCATTCATACCATGCTCTTGGGGCTTGCTTAAGTCCATAGAGCGCCTTAGAGAGCTTACACACATGGTCGGGATACCGTTCATCCTCGAAGCCAGGGGGCTGCTCCACGTACACCTCCTCTTTGATCGGCCCGTTGAGGAAAGCGCTCTTCACATCCATTTGGTACAACCTGAAAGAATGGTGAGCGGCATATGCTAGCAAGATACGAATTGATTCTAGCCTAGCCACAGGAGCAAAAGTCTCCTCAAAGTCCAAACCTGCGACTTGGGCATAACCTTTTGCCACAAGTCAAGCCTTGTTCCTCGTCACCACCCCGTGCTCGTCCTGTTTGTTGCGGAACACCCACTTGGTTCCCACAACATTTTGCTTGGGACGAGGCACCAGTGTCCAAACTTCATTGCGCTTGAAGTTGTTGAGTTCCTCCTGCATGGCCAATACCCAATCCGGATCTAGCAAGGCCTCCTTTACCCTGAAAGGCTCAATAGAAGAGACAAAGGAGTAATGCTCACAAAAATTAACTAATCGAGATCGAGTAGTTACTCCCTTGCTAATGTCACCCAAAATTTGGTCGACGGGATGATCCCTTTGAATCACCGCTCGAACTTGGGTTGGAGGTGCCGGTTGCGCTTCTTCCTCCATCACGTGATCATCTTGTGCTCCCCCTTGATCACACGCCTCCTTTTGATGAACCTGTTCATCGTCTTGAGTTGGGGGATGCACCGTTGTTGAGGGAGAAGGTTGATCTCGTTCATCTTGTTCCTGTGGCCGCACTTCTCCAATCGCCATGGTTCGTATAGCGGCTGTCGGAACATCTTCTTCATCTACATCATCACAATCAACAACTTGCTCTCTTGGAGAGCCATTAGTCTCATCAAATACAACGTCACTAGAGACTTCAACCAAACCCGATGATTTGTTGAAGACCCTATACGCCTTTGTATTTGAATCATAACCTAATAAAAACCCTTCTACAGCTTTGGGAGCAAATTTAGAATTTCTACCCTTTTTCACTAGAATGTAGCACCTGCTCCCAAATACACGAAAGTAAGATACATTGGGTTTGTTACCGGTTAGTAGCTCATACGACGTCTTCTTGAGGAGGCGGTGAAGGTAGACCCTGTTGATGGCGTGGCAAGCCGTGTTCACGGCTTCCGACCAAAAGCACTCGGGGGTCTTGAATTCTCCAAGCATAGTCCTTGCCATATCTATGAGCGTCCTGTTCTTCCTCTCTACCACACCATTTTGCTGAGGTGTGTAGGGAGCGGAGAACTCGTGCTTGATCCCTTCCTCCTCAAGAAACTCCTCCACTTGAAGGTTCTTGAATTCGGACCCGTTGTCGCTCCTTATCTTCTTCACCTTGAGCTCAAACTCATTTTGAGCTCTCCTTAGGAAGCGCTTGAGGGTCCCTTGGGTTTCAGACTTATCCTGCAAAAAGAACACCCAAGTGAAGCGGGAAAAGTCATCAACAATAACTAGACCATACTTACTTCCTCCTATGCTTAGATAGGCGATGGGTCCGAAGAGGTCCATATGCAGCAGCTCCAGAGGTCTTGACGTGGTCATCACATTCTTGCTGTGATGTGCTCCTCCCACTTGTTTACCTGCTTGACAAGCTGCACAAGGTCTATCTTTTTCGAAATAAACATTGGTTAGACCTATCACGTGTTCTCCCTTTAGAAGCTTGTGGAGGTTCTTCATCCCCACATGTGCTAAGCGGCGATGCCACAGCCAGCCCATGCAAGTCTTAGCCATTAAGCATGCATCTAGACCGGCCTCTTCTTTTGCAAAATCAACTAAGTAAAGCTTGCCGTCTAGTACACCCTTAAAGGCTAGTGAACCATCACTTATTCTAATGACAGACACATCTACATTTGTAAAAAGACAATTATATCCCATATTGCATAGTTGACTAACAGATAGCAAATTGTAACCAAGAGACTCAACTAAAAACACATTGGAGATTGAGTGTTCATTAGAAATTGCAATTTTACCTAACCCTTTTACCTTGCCTTGATTCCCATCACCGAATATAATTGAATCTTGGGAATCCTTATTTTTGACGTAGGAGGTGAACATCTTCTTCTCCCCCGTCATATGGTTGGTGCATCCGCTGTCGATAATCCAGCTTGAACCCCCAGATGCATAAACCTGCAAGGCAAATTTAGGCTTGGGTCTTAGGTACCCAACTCATGTTGGGTCCTATAAGGTTAGTGCAAATATCCTTAGGGACCCAAATGCAAGTTTTGTCTCCCTTGCATTTTGCCCCTAACTTCCTAGCAACTATTTTCCTATCCTTTCTACAAATAGCAAAGGAAGCATTTAAAGCACAATAAATTGTAGAAGGTTCATTCACTACTTTCCTAGGAGCATGAATAATATTCTTTCTAGGCACATGATGAATAGCATTTCTCCTAGACATATTTCTACCATGCATATAGGAAGAACTAGAAGCAAACATGGCATGAGAGTCAAAATCATTATAAGCATTATAACTCCTATAAGCATTTCTAGTTTGTCTCTTATCATGATACATAAAAGCATGGTTCTTTTTAGTACTACTAACCATAGGAGCCTTCCCTTTCTCCTTGGTGGAGATAGGGGTCTTATGGCTTGTTAAGTCCTTGGCTTCCCTCTTGTAGCCAAGTCCATCCTTAATTGAGGGGTGTCTACCGATCGTGTAGGCATCCCTAGCAAATTTCAGCTTATCAAATTCATTCTTGCTAGTCTTAAGTTGGGCACTAAGACTAGCCACTTCATCATTTAGTTTTGAAATTGAAACTAAGTGTTCACAACAAGCATTAATATCAACATCCTTACACTTAGTGCAAATTTCAACATGTTCAACACAAGAGTTAGATTTACTTGCTACTTCTAGCTTAGCATTTAAATCATTAATTTCACTTTTTAAAGAAGAAATGGTTTCGTTACAAGTAGAAAGTTCACAAGAGAGCATTCCATTTCTTTTAACTTCTAGAGCAAGTGAATTTTGTGCACTAACAAATTTATCATGCTCTTCATATAAAAGATCTTCTTGTTTCTCTAAGATTCTATCCTTTTCATTCAAGGCATCAATCAATTCATTAATCTTAGCTATCTTAGTTCTATCCAATCCCTTGAATAAACTGGAGTAATCTATTTCATCCTCACTAGACTCATCATCACTAGAAGAATCATAAGTATTAGCATTATGATTGATTATCTTCTTCTCCCTTGCCATGAGGCAAGTGTGATGCTCGTTTGGGAAGAGGACTGATTTGTTGAAGGCAGTGGCGGCGAGTCCTTCGTCGTCGGAGTCGGACGAAGAGCAATCCGAATCCCACTCCTTTCCAAGGTGTGCTTCGCCTTTGGCCTTCTTGTAAACCTTCTTGTTCTCTTTCTTCCCATTTTTCCCTTGCTCCTGGTCACTATCATTTTCGGGACAGTTAGCAATAAAATGATCAACCTTACCACATTTGAAGCATGAGCGCTTCCCCTTTGTCTTTGTCTTCCTTGGTTGCCCCTTGCGACCATTTAGCGCCGTCTTGAATCTCTTGATGATGAGAGCCATCTCTTCATCATTGAGCCCGGCCGCCTCAACTTGCGCCACCTTGCTGGGTAGCGGCTCCTTGCTCCTTGTTGCCTTGAGAGCGATGGGTTGAGGCTCGTGGATTGGACCGTTCAACGCGTCGTCGACGTATCTTGCCTCCTTGATCATCATCCGCCCGCTTACGAATTTTCCGAGTACCTCCTCGGGCGTCATCATCGTGTACCTGGGATTCTCACGAATATTGTTCACGAGATGAGGATCAAGAACGGTAAAGGACCTTAGCATTAGGCGGACGACGTCGTGGTCCGTCCATCGCGTGCTTCCGTAGTTCCTTATTTTGTTGATGAGGGTCTTGAGCCGGTTGTACGTTTGGGTTGGCTCCTCTCCCCTTATCATGGCGAATCGTCCAAGCTCGCCCTCCACCAACTCCATTTTGGTGAGCATGGTGATGTCATTCCCCTCGTGAGAGATCTTGAGGGTGTCCCATATTTGCTTGGCATTGTCCAAGCCGCTCACCTTGTTGTACTCTTCCCTGCACAAGGACGCTAAGAGAACAGTAGTAGCTTGTGCATTTCTATGGATTTGTTCATTTATGAGCATAGAGTTATCCGAGCTATCAAACTTCATTCCATTCTCTACAATCTCCCAAATGCTTGGATGGAGAGAGAATAAGTGACTACACATTTTGTGACTCCAAAATCCGTAGTCCTCCCCATCGAAGTGTGGAGGTTTGCCAAGAGGAATGGAAAGCAAATGCGAATTCGAACTATGTTGAATACGAGAATAATCAAATGAAAAGTTCGAATTGACCGTCTTTTTGTAGTCGTTGTCGTCGTCCTTTTGGGAAGAGGAAGATTCGTCGCTGTCGTAGTAGATGATCTCCTTGATGCGTCTTGTCTTCTTCTTCTTCCCTTCTTTGCGTCTGTGCCCCGAGCCCGAGTCGGTAGTCTTGTCGTCCTTTGGCTCGTTGACGAAGGACTCCTTCTCCTTGTCGTTGATCACGATTCCCTTCCCCTTAGGATCCATCTCTTCGGGCGGTTAGTCCCTTTCTTGAAGAGAACGGCTCCGATACCAATTGAGAGCACCTAGAGGGGGGGTGAATAGGTGATCCTGAAAAACTTAAACTTATAGCCACAAAAACTTGTTAAGTGTTAGCACAATATGAGAGCACCTAGAGGGGGGGGTGAATAGGTGATCCTGTAAAAACTTCAAACTTAAGCCAAAAAACTTGTTAAGCGTTAGCACGATTATTGCCAAGTGGCTAAGGTGAAATCTCAACAAAACACAATACCACAAAAGATCAAGCACAGATGTGACACGGTGGTTTATCCCGTGGTTCGGCCAAGCCAATGCTTGCCTACTTCCACGTTGTGGCGTCCCAACGGACGAGGGTTGCAATCAACCCCTCTCAAGCGGTCCAAAGACCCACTTGAATACCACGGTGTTTTGTTGTTCCTTTCACTATCCCGTTTGCAAGGAATCTCCACAAATTGGAGTCTCTTGCCCTTACAAGTATATGATCACAAAGAAAGCACAGAGTAAGGGAGGGAAGCAACACACACAAATCCACAACAAAAGCGCACACACACGGCCAAGACTCGAGCTCGAATGACTATCTCAGAGTTCACGCTAGAACAGAGCTCGAATCACTTAGAATCACAAACGAATGCGCAAAGAACTTGTGTGGATGATCAAGAATGCTCAAGAGTTGCTTGTGTGTCTCCTCCATGCGCCTAGGGGCTCCTTTTATAGCCCCAAGGCAGCTAGGAGCCGTTGAGAGCAAATCCGGAAGGCCATCCTTGCCTTCTGTCGTCGGGGGCACCGGACAGTCCGGTGCACACCGGACACTGTCCGGTGCCCGATTTGTTTCCTTTTCTGACGCTGCCGACCGTTGCAGCCCGTTGGAGATCTGCGAGCCGTTGGCGCACCGGACAGTCCGGTGCACACCGGACAGTCCGGTGCCGTCTTCCGACCGTTGGCTCGGCCACGTGTCCCGCGCGGATTGCGCGGCCGACCGTTGGCCCTGGCCGACCGTTGGCTCACCGGACAGTCCGGTGCACACCGGACAGTCCGGTGAATTTTAGCCGTACGCCGTCGGCGAATTCCCGAGAGCGGCCAGTTCGAGTCGAGTCAGTCTGGCGCACCGGACACTGTCCGGTGCACACCGGACAGTCCGGTGCTCCAGACCGAGCAAAGTCTTGGCTGCACATGGCCAAGTCTTTCTCTCCCCTTCTCGTTTCTTCTTCTTTCTGTTTCTAACACTTAGACAAATATGTTAGTCCATAAAACCAATGTACTAAGGCTTAGAAACATACCTTTACTTCATGATTTGCACCTTGTTCATCCATGTACACAAATTCACAATTAAACACATGTGTTGGCACTCAATCACCAAAATACTTAGAAATGGCCCAAGGGCACATTTCCCTTTCAATCTCCCCCTTTTTGGTGATTTATGCCAACACAACATAAAGCCACTAGAACAAGTGCAAACTCAATTCAAATAACACTTAAATTTATTTTGAATCAATTTTGGCATATATGGATCATCCTTTGCCACCACTTGGTTTGTTTTTGCAAATCAAACACAAATCTCTATCTCTAATTTAAACACACATGTTTAAGCATAAATAGAGTCATTCAAAAAGAGATTGATCAAGGATTTCAAAAACTCCCCCTTTTCCCATAATCAATACTTCTCCCCACAAGAAGCCAACTTTTGACAAGAGAGACAACTTAAGAATTTTGACAAATCAAAAACTCTATTCTACTATTTTCAAAATCTCTCAAGTGGTAGCTGATCCATTTATTGCTTTGGCCTTTATTTTCTCCCCCTTTGGCATCAAACACCAAAACGGGATCAATTTTGGCCCTTTAACCCCATTGCCGCACCAAAATCTTCACTTAAGAGCAAATGGCAATAAGAGTTAATGAGATGGACTTGGAGTAAGTTACCCCTCATTGGAGTGCAGTGGAAGTCTTTCATGGTCCAAGTCCACCTTTTCCCTTTCAATTCTCCTTTGAGACTAACACAAGCAAACTCAAACATATGGTTAGTCTCAAAGGGTCAAGTTGTAACACATCTCCCCCTAAACATGTGCATCACTTTGCAACGGACTTGTGAGGTCCAGGGAGTGTTTGTACAACTTGAGCACCATAATAAGCAACAAAATGCAGAAAGAACATGATCAAGGCATAAATACATGTATGCTATATTTCAATCCAAGTTCCGCGAATCTAAGACATTTAGCTCACTACGCAGCCTGCAAAAGGTCTTCTCATCTAAAGGCTTGGTAAAGATATCGGCTAGCTGGTTCTCGGTGCTAACATAAAACACTTCGATATCTCCCTTTTGCTGGTGGTCTCTCAAAAAGTGATGCCGGATGTCAATGTGCTTTGTGCGGCTGTGCTCAACAGGATTTTCCGCTATTCGGATAGCACTCTCATTATCACATAGGAGTGGGACTTTGCTCAGATTGTAGCCAAAGTCCCTGAGGGTTTGCCTCATCCAAAGTAGTTGCGCGCAACACTGACCTGCGGCAACATACTCGGCCTCAGCGGTGGATAGGGCAACGGAGGTTTGTTTCTTAGAGTTCCATGACACCAGGGACCTTCCTAAGAATTGGCACGTCCCCGATGTACTCTTCCTATCGACCTTACATCCAGCATAGTCGGAATCTGAGTACCCAATCAAGTCAAAGTTAGACCCCTTTGGATACCAGATCCCGAAGCAAGGCGTAGCGACTAAATATCTAAGAATTCGCTTCACCGCCACCAAGTGACACTCCTTAGGATCGGATTGAAATCTAGCACACATGCATACGCTAAGCATAATATCCGGTCTACTAGCACATAAATAAAGTAAAGATCCTATCATTGACCGATATGCTTTTTGATCAACGGACTTACCTCCTTTGTTGAGGTCGGTGTGTCCGTCGGTTCCCATCGGAGTCTTTGCGGGCTTGGCGTCCTTCATCCCAAACCGCTTCAGCAGATCTTGCGTGTACTTCGTTTGGGAGATGAAGGTGCCGTCCTTGAGTTGCTTCACTTGGAACCCAAGGAAGTAGTTCAACTCGCCCATCATCGACATCTCGAATTTCTGCGTCATCACCCTGCTAAACTCTTCACAAGACTTTTGATTAGTAGAACCAAATATTATGTCATCGACATAAATTTGGCATACAAACAAATCACCATCACATGTCTTTGTAAAGAGAGTTGGATCGGCTTTCCCAACCTTGAAAGCATTAGCAAGTAAGAAATCTCTAAGGCATTCATACCATGCTCTTGGGGCTTGTTTAAGTCCATAGAGCGCCTTAGAGAGCTTACACACGTGGTCGGGGTACCGCTCATCCTCGAAGCCAGGGGGTTGCTCCACGTACACCTCCTCCTTTATTGGCCCGTTGAGGAACGCGCTCTTCACATCCATTTGGTACAACCTGAAAGAATGGTGAGCGGCATATGCTAGCAAGATACGAATGGACTCTAGCCTAGCCACAGGAGCAAAAGTCTCCTCAAAGTCCAAACCTGCGACTTGGGCATAACCTTTTGCCACAAGTCGAGCCTTGTTCCTTGTCACCACTCCGTGCTCGTCTTGTTTGTTGCGGAACACCCACTTGGTTCCCACAACATTTTGCTTGGGACGAGGCACCAGCGTCCAAACTTCATTGCGCTTGAAGTTGTTGAGTTCCTCCTGCATGGCCAACACCCAATCCGGATCTAGCAAGGCCTCCTCTACCCTGAAAGGCTCAATAGAGGAGACAAAAGAGTAATGCTCACAAAAATTAACTAATCGAGATCGAGTAGTTACTCCCTTGCTAATGTCACCCAAAATTTGGTCGACGGGATGATCCCTTTGAATCATCGCTCGAACTTGGGTTGGAGGTGCCGGTTGCGCTTCTTCCTCCATCACTTGATCGTCTTGTGCTCCCCCTTGATCACACGCCTCCTTTTGATGAACCTGTTCATCGTCTTGAGTTGGGGGTTGCACCGTTGTTGAGGAAGAAGGTTGATCTCGTTCATCTTGTTCCTGTGGCCGAATGTCTCCAATCGCCATGGTTCGTATAGCGGCCGTCGGAACATCTTCTTCATCTACATCATCACAATCAACAACTTGCTCTCTTGGAGAGCCATTAGTCTCATCAAATACAACGTCGCTAGAGACTTCAACCAAACCCGATGATTTGTTGAAGACCCTATACGCCTTTGTATTTGAATCATAACCTAACAAAAACCCTTCTACAGCTTTGGGAGCAAACTTAGAATTTCTACCCTTCTTCACTAGAATGTAGCACTTGCTCCCAAATACACGAAAGTACGATACATTGGTTTTGTTACCGGTTAGTAGCTCATATGACGTCTTCTTGAGGAGGCGGTGAAGGTAGACCCTGTTGATGGCGTGGCAAGCCGTGTTCACGGCTTCCGACCAAAAGCACTCGGGGGTCTTGAACTCTCCAAGCATCGTCCTCGCCATATCGATTAGCGTCCTGTTCTTCCTCTCTACCACACCATTTTGCTGTGGTGTGTAGGGAGCGGAGAACTCGTGCTTGATCCCTTCCTCCTCAAGAACCTCCTCCACTTGAAGGTTCTTGAACTCGGACCCGTTGTCGCTCCTTATCTTCTTCACCTTGAGCTCAAACTCATTTTGAGCTCTCCTGAGGAAGCGCTTGAGGGTCCCTTGAGTTTCAGACTTATCCTGCAAAAAGAACACCCAAGTGAAGCGGGAAAAGTCATCAACAATAACTAAACCATACTTACTTCCTCCTATGCTTAGATAGGCGACGGGTCCGAAGAGGTCCATATGCAGCAGCTCCAGGGGTCTTGACGTGGTCATCACATTCTTGCTGTGATGTGCTCCTCCAACTTGTTTACCTGCCTGACAAGCTGCACAAGGTCTATCTTTTTCGAAATAAACATTGGTTAGACCTATCACGTGTTCTCCCTTTAGAAGCTTGTGGAGATTCTTCATCCCCACATGTGCTAAGCGGCGATGCCACAGCCAGCCCATGCAAGTCTTAGCCATTAAGCATGCATCTAGACCGGCCTCTTCTTTTGCAAAATCTACTAAGTAAAGCTTGCCGTCTAGTACACCCTTAAAAGCTAGTGAACCATCACATCTTCTAAAGACAGACACATCTACATTTGTAAATAAACAATTATATCCCATTTGACATAATTGACTAACAGATAGCAAATTATATCCAAGACTCTCCACTAAGAATACATTTGAGATAGAATGCTCATTAGAAATTGCAATTTTACCTAACCCTTTTACCTTGCCTTGATTCCCATCACCGAATATAATTGAATCTTGGGAATCCTTATTCTTGACGTAGGAGGTGAACATCTTCTTCTCCCCCGTCATATGGTTTGTGCATCCGCTGTCTATAATCCAGCTTGAACCCCCGGATGCATAAACCTGCAAGGCAAATTTAGGCTTGGGTCTTAGGTACCCAACTCATGTTGGGTCCTGCAAGGTTAGCACAAATATTCTTAGGGACCCAGATGCAAGTTTTATCTCCTTTGCATCTTGCCCCTAACTTCCTAGCAATTACCTTCTTACCCTTTCTACAAATAGCAAAGGGAGCATTACAAGCATAATAAATGGTAGAAGGTTCATTCACTACTTTCCTAGGAGCATGAATAACATTCTTTCTAGGAACATGAGCAATATCTCTCCTAGGCATATGTACAACATTTCTCCTATACATATCCCTATCATGCTTATAAGAAGAACTAGAAGCAAACATGGCATGAGAATCATAAACATGTGAATCAAAATCATTATAAGCATTTCTAGCATTTCTCCTATCATAGTACATAAAAGCATGGTTCTTTTTCGCACTACTAGCCATAGGAGCCTTCCCCTTCTCCTTGACGAAGATGGGAGCCTTATGGCTTGTTAAGTTCTTGGCTTCTCTCTTGAAGCCAAGCCCATCCTTAATTGAGGGGTGTCTACCAACCGTGTAGGCATCCCTTGCAAATTTTATTTTATCAACTTCATTCTTGCTAGTCTTAAGTTGGGCATTAAGACTAGCCACTTCATCATTTAATTTGGAAATTAGAACTAGGTGTTCACTACAAGCATTAACATCAAAATCCTTACACCTAGTACAAATTTCAACATGTTCAACACAAGAATTTGATTTACTAGCTACTTCTAGTTTAGCACTTAAATCAATATTAACACTTCTTAAGGTAGAAATGGTTTCATGACAGGAAGATATTTCACTAGAAAGCATTTCATTTCTTTTCACTTCTAAAGCAAATGATTTTTGTGCCTCTACAAATTTATCATGTTCATCATACAATAAATCTTCTTGCTTTTCTAAAAGCCTATCCTTTTCATTCAATGCATCAATCAATTCATTGATTTTATCTATCTTAGATCTATCTAAGCCCTTGAACAAGCAAGAATAATCTATGTCATCATCACTAGACTCACTATCACTAGAAGAAGCATAAGTGGAGTCTTGAATACTCACCTTCTTCTCCCTTGCCATAAGGCAAGTGAGACGCTCGTTGGGGAAGAGGGCCGATTTGTTGAAGGCAGTGGCGGCGAGTCCTTCGTTGTCGGAGTCGGAGGAGGAGCAATCCGAGTCCCACTCCTTTCCTAGATGCGCCTCGCCTTTTGCCTTCTTGTATTGCTTCTTCTTCTCTCTTTTGTTCCCCTTTTCCTGGTCACTTTCATTATCGGGACAGTTAGCAATGAAATGACCAAGCTTACCGCATTTGAAGCATGAGCGCTTCCCCTTGGCTTTGGTCTTGCTTGGTTGTCCCTTGTGACCTTTAAGCACCGTCTTGAATCTTTTAATGATGAGAGCCATCTCTTCATCATTAAGGCCAGCCGCCTCAATCTGTGCCACCTTGCTAGGTAGCGCCTCCTTGCTTCGTGTTGCCTTGAGAGCAAGGGGTTGCGGCTCGTTGATCGGACCGTTCAACGCTTCATCGACGTATCTTGCCTCCTTGATCATCATCCGCCCGCTTACGAATTTTCCAAGCACTTCCTCGGGCGTCATCATCGTGTACCTGGGATTCTCACGAATATTGTTCACGAGATGAGGATCAAGTACGGTAAAGGACCTGAGCATTAGGCGGACGACATCGTGATCCGTCCAACGCGTGCTTCCGTAGCTCCTTATTTTGTTGATAAGGGTCTTGAGCCGGTTGTACGTCTGAGTTGGCTCCTCTCCCCTTATCATGGCGAACCGTCCAAGCTCGCCCTCCACCAACTCCATCTTGGTGAGCATGGTGATGTCGTTCCCCTCGTGAGAGATCTTGAGGGTGTCCCATATCTGCTTGGCATTGTCCAAGCCGCTCACCTTATTGTACTCTTCCCTGCACAAAGATGCTAAGAGAACAGTAGTAGCCTGTGCATTTTTATGAATCTGTTCATTTATAAGCATAGGGCTATCCGAGCTATCGAATTTCATTCCGTTCTCCACAATCTCCCATATGCTAGGATGGAGAGAGAATAAGTGACTACGCATTTTGTGACTCCAAAATCCGTAGTCCTCCCCATCGAAGTGTGGAGGTTTGCCAAGAGGAATGGAAAGCAAATGCGAATTCGAACTATGTTGAATACGGGAATAATCAAATGAAAAGTTCGAATTGACCGTCTTCCTGTAGTCGTTGTCGTCGTCCTTTTGGGAAGAAGTGGATTCATCACTATCGTCGTAGTAGATGATCTCCTTGATACGCCTCGTCTTCTTCTTCTTCCCTTCCTTTCGTCTATGGCCCGAGCCGGAGTCGGTAGGCTTGTCGTCCTTCGGCTCGTTGACGAATGTCTCCTTTTCTTTGTCGTTGATCACAATACCCTTCCCCTTAGGATCCATCTATTCGGGCGGTTAGTCCCTTTGTGAATAGAACAGCTCTGATACCAATTGAGAGCACCTAGAGGGGGGGGTGAATAGGTGATCCTGTAAAAACTTCAAACTTAAGCCAAAAAACTTGTTAAGCGTTAGCACGATTATTGCCAAGTGGCTAAGGTGAAATCTCAACAAAACACAATACCACAAAAGATCAAGCACAGATGTGACACGGTGGTTTATCCCGTGGTTCGGCCAAGCCAATGCTTGCCTACTTCCACGTTGTGGCGTCCCAACGGACGAGGGTTGCAATCAACCCCTCTCAAGCGGTCCAAAGACCCACTTGAATACCACGGTGTTTTGTTGTTCCTTTCACTATCCCGTTTGCAAGGAATCTCCACAAATTGGAGTCTCTTGCCCTTACAAGTATATGATCACAAAGAAAGCACAGAGTAAGGGAGGGAAGCAACACACACAAATCCACAACAAAAGCGCACACACACGGCCAAGACTCGAGCTCGAATGACTATCTCAGAGTTCACGCTAGAACAGAGCTCGAATCACTTAGAATCACAAACGAATGCGCAAAGAACTTGTGTGGATGATCAAGAATGCTCAAGAGTTGCTTGTGTGTCTCCTCCATGCGCCTAGGGGCTCCTTTTATAGCCCCAAGGCAGCTAGGAGCCGTTGAGAGCAAATCCGGAAGGCCATCCTTGCCTTCTGTCGTCGGGGGCACCGGACAGTCCGGTGCACACCGGACACTGTCCGGTGCCCGATTTGTTTCCTTTTCTGACGCTGCCGACCGTTGCAGCCCGTTGGAGATCTGCGAGCCGTTGGCGCACCGGACAGTCCGGTGCACACCGGACAGTCCGGTGCCGTCTTCCGACCGTTGGCTCGGCCACGTGTCCCGCGCGGATTGCGCGGCCGACCGTTGGCCCTGGCCGACCGTTGGCTCACCGGACAGTCCGGTGCACACCGGACAGTCCGGTGAATTTTAGCCGTACGCCGTCGGCGAATTCCCGAGAGCGGCCAGTTCGAGTCGAGTCAGTCTGGCGCACCGGACACTGTCCGGTGCACACCGGACAGTCCGGTGCTCCAGACCGAGCAAAGTCTTGGCTGCACATGGCCAAGTCTTTCTCTCCCCTTCTCGTTTCTTCTTCTTTCTGTTTCTAACACTTAGACAAATATGTTAGTCCATAAAACCAATGTACTAAGGCTTAGAAACATACCTTTACTTCATGATTTGCACCTTGTTCATCCATGTACACAAATTCACAATTAAACACATGTGTTGGCACTCAATCACCAAAATACTTAGAAATGGCCCAAGGGCACATTTCCCTTTCACAATAATCGCCAAGTGGCTAGAGAGGAGTCTCAACAAAACACAATACCACAAGAGATCAAACACAGAGATGACACAGTGGTTTATCCCGTGGTTCGGCCAAGACCAATGCTTGCCTACTCCACGTTGTGGCGTCCCAACGGACGAGGGTTGCAATCAACCCCTCTCAAGAGGTCCAAAGACCAACTTGAATACCACGGTGTTTTGTTTTGCCTTTCAATATCCCGTTTGCGAGGAATCTCCACAACTTGGAGCCTCTCGCCCTTACACTTTAGATTCACAAGAAATTTAGAGTAAGGGAGGAAAGCAACACACACAAATCCACAGCAAAATGCGCACACACACGGCCAAGAATCGAGCTTAAAAGACTATCTCAAAGTTCTCACTAGAACGGAGCTCGAATCACTGAGAATGACAAACGAATGCGCAAAGACTGAGTGTGGATGATCAAGAATGCTCTAAGGTTGCTTGGTGTTCTCCTCCATGCGCCTAGGGGTCCCTTTTATAGCCCCAAGGCAGCTAGGAGCCGTTGAGCACAAGTTTGGAAAGCCATTCTTGCCTTCTGTTATCGGGGGCACCGGACAGTCCGGTGCACACCGGACACTGTCCGGTGCCCGATTTCCTTCCATAAATAGCGAAGCCGACCGTTGGCAGCCTGAGAGCCGTTGGCGCACCGGACATGTCCGGTGCACACCGGACAGTCCGGTGCCGTCTTCTAGCCGTTGGCTCGGCCACGTGTCCCGCGCAGATTGCGCGGCCGACCATTGGCTCACCGGACAGTCCGGTGCACACCGGACAGTCCGGTGAATTATAGCCGTACGTCGCCGGTGAATTCCCGAGAGCGGCCAGTTCGCTCGAACCAGCCTGGCGCACCGGACACTGTCCGGTGCACCACCGGACAGTCCGGTGCTCCCAGACTCAGCAGATTCTTGGCTGCTCAAGCCAAGACATTTCCAATTGGATTTTTCCTGTTTCCAGCACTTAGACACAATACATTAGTCCATAAAACAATGTACTAAGTCTGAGAAACATACCTTTATCCTTGATTTGTACTTTGTCCACCTCTTTACACTTAGGCACTTGTGTTGGACACTAAATCACCAAAACACTTAGAAATGGCCCGAGGGCACATTTCCCTTTCAAGTACAAGATTAAATATTTTGGATCAGAGATTATTGTGATTTGACTAATTACTCCAACTTGTTTGGCTCGTGAGTCAGCTTGCGAGCCAGTTCGAGCTGGCTCGTTATCGTAACGACTTGAAATACAAGCTCAACTCGTTATAAATTATAAACGAGTCGAGTCGAGTTGAGCCACTATCGAGTCGAGTCGAGTGAGTTAATGAGCTACAAGTTTTTCTTTCAGCCCTAGTTATAGCCCATTTTGCATAATTGAGATACAAAAAGCAAGTTGTAACCTAGAGATTCTACAAGAAATACATTAGAAATGGATGGCCAGGAGATATAGCAATTTTACCCAACCCTTTGACCAAACCTTGATTTCCATCCCCAAATGTGATTGCTTTTTGGGGATCATTAATTTTCTCATATGAGGAGAACATTCTTTTCTCCCCTGTCATGTGGTTTGTGCACCTACTGTCGATTATCCAACTTGTTCCACCGGATGCATAAACCTACAACACAAATTTAGGCCTTGTCCTTAGGTACCCAAACGGTCTTGGGTCCTTTCACATTAGAAACAAGCACCTTGGGTACCCAAACACAAGTCTTTGGATTCTTGTGCTTTCCCCTAACATATTTGGTAACTATTTTGCTGGATTTGTTAGTAAGAACAAAAGATGCATCAAAGGTCTTAAATGAAATGCTATATTCATTTGATGCATCAACAATCCTTTTCTTAGGCATCTTAATATGAGTTGTATGCCTAGAACTAGAAGCCTCATTACTATAAATATAAGCATGATGAGCAACAGGATGAGATTTCTTACAATGAATTCTTCTAATCTTATGCTCAGGATATTTTTTAGGATATAAAATGTAACCTTCTCTATCTTGTACCATGGGAGCCTTGCCCTTAATGAAGTTAGAAATCTTGTCCTTATGGGCATTAAGTTTGATGTTGTTTTAGCTCCCAGGTTGGAGGCCAACTCCATCCTTGATGCCAGGGCGTCTCCCATTGTAAAGCATTCTACGAGCAAATTTAAATTTTTCATTTTCAAGTTCATGCTCAGAGATTTTGGCGTTCAACTTAGCTATGTGATCATTTTGTTCTTTAATCATAGCAAGGTGATCATCCATAGCATTAACATCAATATCTCTACATCTAGTGCAAATAGTAACATGCTCAATGGTAGATGTAGGAACATGGCAAACATTCAATTTTTCAATCTTAGCAATTAAACTAACATTTTCAGTTTTGAGACAAGAAATTGAATCATTGCTTGTTTTAGCTCTTTACTCAAGTTTTTGCATTTTTCAACTTCAAGAGCAAAAGCATCTTTTAGGTTAACAATTTTTTTCCTTAACAAGCAAGTCTTCTTGGCATTCCAAAATTTCATCCTTCTCGTTAATGGTTTTTATCAATTCATTGATTTTCTCCTTTTGTTCTATGGTAAGGTTTGCAAAAGAGAAGACAAATCATCATTCTTTTCACTAGAGCTACCCTCATCATCGGAAGTAGTATATTTAGAGGTGTCTCTACAGTATATCTTCTTCTTTTTGTCCTCCTTGGCCATGAGGCACTTGTGGCCTACGTTGGGGAAGAGAAGACCTTTGTTGATGGCGAAGTTGGTGGCGTCCTCGTCGGAGGAGTCGGTGGAGCTCTCGTCGGAATCCCACTCCCTTCCCATGTGTGCCTCGTCGCCTTTATTCTTGTTGTAGAACTTTTTCTTCTCCATCTTCTTCTTCCCTTTCTTGTCGTTGTCCCTGTCACTATCACTTGCATATGGACATTTAGCAATATAATGACCATAATTACCACATCGGTAGCAAACCCTCTTGGAGCGAGGTTTGTATTCCTTCCCCTTCCTTTGCTTGAGGATTTGTCAGAAGCTCTTAATAATAAGAGCCATCTCCTCGTTGTCAAGCTTGGAGGCATCAATTGGGAGCATGTTGGTTGGTGTAGGCTCTTCTTTCTTTTCTTTCGTTGCCTTGAATGCAACGGGTTGCACCTCGGGTGTGGAGGTGGCACCTTGCTCCAAGTTGACAATGTGTTTGGAGTCTTTGACCATAAGTTCAAAGCTAACAAACTTGCCAATCACCTCCTCGGGAGACATTTGCTTATACCTAGGATTCTCACGAATTAATTGCACTTGAGTGGGGTTACGAAAAACAAGAGATCTTAGAATAACCTTGATCATTTTATGGTCATCCCACTTGGTGCTCCCGAGGTTGCGGATTTGGTTCACCATTGTCTTGAGCCGGTTGTACATGGCTTGTGGCTATTTTCTTTTGTTGAGGACGAACCGACCGAGTTCTCTCTCGATCGTTTCTCGCTTGGTGATCTTGGTCACTTCGTCCCCTTCGTCTGTCGTCTTGAGGATGTCCTAAATTTCTTTGGTACTTTTCAACCCCTGCACCTTGTTGTACTCCTGTCTACACAAGTAAGCAAGGAGTATGGAGGTGGCTTGAGAGTTGAAGTGCCTCACTTGGGCGGCCTCATCGGAGTCGTAATCCTCATCGCCCACTTGTGGTGCCTATGCTCCAAATTCAACAATATCCCAAATGCTTTCGTGGAGTGAGGTTAGATGGTGCTTCATTTTATCACTCCACATACAATAATCTTGACCATCAAATTATGGTGGTTTGCCTAAGGGAACGGAAAGTAAAGGAGCATGTTTAGGAATGCGAGGATAGCGAGAGGGATCTTACTATACTTCTTACTCTCTTGGCGCTTTGAAGATGTCGACTCGGCGTCGGAGGTTGAGGGCATGGAAGAGTCGGTCTCGTATTAGACCACCTTTTTCATCTTCTTTTTCTTCTTGTCTCTCTTCTTGCGTGATTTGATGGAGCCGGTGAATTCATCCTTGTCCTCCTTGTGCTTGTCGTCGGCCTCCTTTGACAGAGCCTTGCCTTCATTTTTCTTCCCCAAAGATCCGGGCTTTTCCCTAGTGACCAACTCATTTTTGGCGTGTTCTCCTGACATTATTTTGAGTTGTTAGACTCTATGAAGTACCGGGCTCCAATACCAATTGAAAGTCACCTAGAGGGGGGTGAATAGGCTAAACCTGTAAATTATAAACTTTGAACACGAACTTCACCCAGGTTAGGATTAGAAACAAATAATAATGAATACGAAGTGCGGAAGAGAGTTCTTCTTACTATGAGTTGCTCAATCAATGCAGATAACTTTGGGAGCTAACTCAAAAGATTGTAAGTAAAAGAACTTAGAGAAAGAGGAGAGGAGGAATCAAATTATAAGGTGAAGATCAACACAAATGAACACAACAATTTTTTCCCGAGGTTTGGTTCCAATGAACCTACTCCCCGTTGAGGAGGCCACGAAGGTCGATTATTTTTCAACCCTTTCCCTCTCTCAACATATCACTTAGACTGGTTGAGTGCTTCTTCTTAATCTAAAGGATCATTAAGACCCCACAAGGACCACCACACACTTAGGTGTCTCTTGCTAGCTTTACAAGTCACTAGAGAGTTTAGAAGGAGATGAAGAAAGCACGATTAAGAAAAAACAAGCAACAAGAGCAACAAATGAAACACAAATCGCACTCTCTCAAGTCACTAATCACTAATGATCACTTGTCTTAATTGTGGAACTTGGAGAGGTTTGGAAGCTTTGAATGTGTCTTGGAATGGATTGCTAGCTCTTGTATTGAATGTGTATGAGTGAAATGCTTGGATATATTGAATGGAGGTGGTTGGGGTTGTATTTATAGCCACCAACCACTTCCTACCCGTTGCTCCTTTTCTGCCAACCGTGGATGGTCCATGTCCCTGGTTCGAACGGTATGCCCCTGCACATCAACGGCTGAAATCGCAATGGTCAACAGTAACGGCTATAATGCATTTAACGTGTCGTCAGATATCAGATAAAGCAGTCGCGGACGGTCCGGCTGTGCACCCCGGACGATCCACGAGGACGCTAAAAATGCATTTTACCAAACCCGTCACCTTCGGGTTTTTCTGGTTTTTCCACGGTCAGACGGTCCGCACTTGAGGTCGGACGGTCCGCACCTGAGGCCGGACGGTCCGTGCTTGGTCCCAGGCGGTGCTCGCTTCTCCATCGGACAGTCCGTTGTGTAAACGTTGTTTTTGCAGTGTTCTTGTCCAAGGCTCACCTTGGTGTCGCGGATGGTCTGTGCACAGGTGAATTTCTAAAAAACTTCTCTTGTTCGGAATAATCTACGGTATTCCGAACAATCAACTTAGAATTGATGTAGATGAACTTTTTGCACCTGAGAAATGTTCAACTAGGCAATTGGTTAGTCCATAAGATTTGTGATGATCGTCAAACACCAAAATCGATTATAGGAAATAGTTGAGGCCATTTCCCTTTCATTGTGGCTCTATTCAAACCATTGTGTGGAGCAACTAGATACTTCACAACGCATTTGATGCATATTATAGTCCCATGTGTGTCCATTGAGGTGATCCTGGACGCGGAATAACATCCATTAACATAGACTTGTTTGGCAAATTAGGAACTATAATAAAAGTATCTTCAGTCCTTAATGGTCAAGTTAAATCTCCATTAAGAGATTTATGCATTTTGTGTGACTAAAATAGAATTGCAAATTACTAACAAAGGTTGGTGGAATGCGGACGTACTCATCACATTCATATCAAATTCGATGAACTACAATTATACACCCCCTCTGTTGCGGTCTAGTACATGGATATTTGACTTTCAGTCAACTCATTATCCCACATGCGTGTTGGTTGTCTTGCACATACCAAAATCATCTATCCAACATACATTTATGGGCATTTGAGATCCTGGAGATAGCGTTATTCGTCATTCATAAGCATATCTCGGATCATCCATTAGGGATTCATACATAGGTCGTATGATGATTAGTTTGAGGAGGATTCCAGGCATTAGGGGGAGACTTATACCACACATAGAATGCCATGAATCAGTAGTGAGTGTCACATACAGACACCCCCTCCCATGAATCCATGCACTAGAGAAACTAGACTATTAGTTCAGAATCTTATGTTTGCAATTTGTTGCAAAACAATATGCCAAATGCATTTACTCACTGAAGGTGTCATATAATTTCCAATCTTATTTGTGCCAGAAAGAGTGGAGGTACCAATTTCTAAACCACTCAACTCCTAATAAGAAGTGAGAAGTATAGTCATAAAAGATATAACTTCTTGTAAGCTTCTGCGAAAATGGAAGAGTAAATGCTCATCAACCTTAGTTGATTGACACTTTATGGATATTTACTATCCAAAGCCTATGGATGTTCTACATCCAAAAGACAAGCATATGTGTGCACACATTTAGGCGCTAGGTCATTGGAACACCCTAACTCTGTCTTGTGGGAATTGACATGGAGTTGAAGGGTTAATATTTTCACTAGCAATATTGGTTCTATCGAATCAATGATACAAAGTCTATAAATGTCAACATTTCTACATCTCGGATTACTGTACACCTATTGGATCCAAACCAAAAGTCCTAGGCACTAGTGTTTCTACACTCATTTTGGGTAAAATCAAACGTGGCAATTGAGGAGAATTGCTCTCGCTAATTTATGATTGAGTAATATCTTACTCTCATAATGCTTTCTTTAAGGAAGCAAGGTGGTGAGATAGCAAGAGCTTGTAGCACATGTCTTCACGTAGATGCACATCCAGCATACCTTTTGTATGTGTGAAAATTATGTTCCTGCATTCTAAGTCAAAAATGCAACATACGTTGTGTACAAGTCAAGTCACTCCATCAATTGAAACTGTAAGGTTGATTGTGGTACAATCGGTTGGTTAGGTTCCTTCCTTCAAAGCTTACTCCCAAATCATGATGATTACATAAGTGTGTTTGTATCAAAATCCTATATGGATATTCTATCATCTCCAATCACACGTGATGATTATGCAATCATTTTAAGACAGGTTATGAGATGAAAATTTGGGTAAACCAAATTCTGCTTAAGTCTAGAACTTAAGTGTATACATGGGTCTACCAATATCCAACCATATGATACACCATATCCATCAACACTAATCATTTAATTCCTAAAGTGGATCAATGTCCATTATAACCCTGAAATTAAACCTTTGTGTCACCAAAGCACATTTGTATCTTGAAAATTGCAGCAGGCCTAATATTGCATTTGCAGGTATTTGCTAGCTTGAAATGCACATCTCTAACATATTTGTTAGAAGAAGGATATCAATGGATATCTATATGGAGCTAAAAGGATATTGACTTGTCATTAGATAAGTTGAGAAGTGATCATAGTTGTTTATGAAGATACTAGCTAATTAATCCCCATATTATATGCTAGATCAGACTAATATCTTTGTGCTAGAATTCTCATGTGAAACATCATAGATTCTAATGATTATTCTCACAAATCATTCTGAAGTCTAACATATCCATTTATGATTTTGTTGAGTGATCAATTGTGATTCCATCGAATCACTAGTCATTATCTATCAAGATAATGATGCTTGTATTGCTTGGATGCAGTCAGGTTATGTGAGTCCATAAAGTGGTTCATCCTCATGTATTGCATTACATTTGAGGATTAACCAAATTGCAAATTAAACATGTTTATGCTTTGCAACTTTATTCATAAAGTCTTTACCAACTTTGACACTTTAAAAGTGTTTATATAATTGGTATGCGATGACTTTGAAATTTGCAAGATTCAGGGGGATCCTCCTCACAGACTATAACCTATTCATACATTATATTGTACTCTTTTTCCTTTTATGAGTTTGCCTTACAAGGTTTCTTATATAAAGTTTTTAAGGAGACAATATCAATACAAGAATATGTCACATCTTCTATTTTCCCCATTAGGGTTTTAAGGGAGATATCCAAGACATGTCATGTCATGGAACCTCCCAAGGTATTAGACCCACCTATAGATGTCCTTGTCCTAAGGACCTCAGACAGTCATGCAAGTGCGCATAATGACTCGACAAGTTCGGTTATTTGTATCTTCATCATATCGCCCAAGAGCGCTTCACCCATCATGCAGAAATTACACACATAATCAGAGAAGAGAATAAGCGGAAGGATTACAATAATATAATTTATATTCATACCAAAGTTTGGTACCTGGCAGAGGTACATCATTTAAAACATAAAGTTTGGTACCTGGCAGAGGCACATCTTTTTAGATGTTGAACCCATCACGACCATGATGGATTCACCATCACCAGTCTTTTCTTTGTAAAATTTCCCATCCCAAATGAAGCATCACCTTTTGTTTAAAACAAAACATTTTGTTTTCTAAAGCACATCTAAGCATCAGAAAACTTTAAGCAATTCAGGCAACAAGGAATGGTAATCAATTTCCAAGGAAGGGAAATGCAACAATTGTTTAGCACACAACTCCTATCACCTAATGCATCATCTCAAGTGATAAAGAGTTTAAAACAACAAGGAAAGGGGTAAATGCACCAGGGCTTGCCCTGTGTTATAGGAGGTTCTGGGTCTATTCCACAGATGTCGAAGTAGAAGTTATTCTCGGCTGGTGGATTCTCAGCTTGAGGTAGAACTTCTTCTTCAACTACAGTCTCTTCCTCGTTTTCTATACACGACAGTACATGTACATGAATGCTCATGTGATGTTATGAATATGCAGTTACATAATAGAATCATACCAAGTTGTATCTTGAATACAACTTTCCTCCACGGTACACACTAATAAGTAGGGCTTTCTAAGTTAATATTCTTTTAGGGTTAAGTAAATTAACTCTAGAAGGCTAGTTATTGGGTTTGTGACCAAACAATGTCCAAATCATTTCAAATTTCACTCAAGGCCTTCAATCATCATACTAAGCCTACCCAAAAAGTTTTAATATTTTTGGAGCTACTAAATTATTTCTAAACTTCTAAAAGGCTTGGTTTGAGCATCTTAAAATACTAAATAATACCAAGCTTGAGGTAAAAATTTTGGAACTATTTTTTAAATACTAGATGATTTTAGAAGTCTAACAAAATTGGTCTCATATTTTTACCATTTTCTAGTATTTTCTACAAATTTCCAAGTCTGGCAATAAAAAGAAAAGGAAAAACTATGAATAGTACTGGGCCAATTCTGGCCCAAACCAGCCCGCGAACAGAGGAAACGCGCTCGCGCTGGCGACTTTGTGCAGAGGCCCTCGGCTTTTTGAAAAACCGGTAAAGAATCCCTATACCCTATTCACATGTTTCACAGACATGTGCACTTAAGTCCTTCCCTTCTTTCTTCTTCGCATGACCATGTCCCCGACCATGGACGGTGGAGCGACTACACCGGCGAACTTGTATCTGCCGTTATACCCTATAATCCCTGCTCGAATTTGTTCTACACCTAATTCCACCCTTGGCGCTCCATTGGGGATCACAATTAAGCACGAACGCCATCCTAGAGCTCGGTCTACGGGCACCCACGGATTTAGAGCCTTCCCAGGCCTGTTCCCAATGACACAGCGCGGTAGAGTTCAATCGGCTGAGTCGATGAGCATCACAAGCATACGACGGTGTTGAGACACGGACAAGAAGGACAAGGATGGACATGTGGGTGGGTGGCCATGGCACGGTGTCTCACGCCCGCGCGACAAACCAATTTGGGGGGAAAGCCAAATTCGGGCGCTACGATGCAGGAGAGGGGCTAGCTGGGGGTGGGTTGAACGCGTAACAAGGAGGCGGAGCAGCGGGTGCCTCCAATTTATAGATCCCGACTGAGCTTATCACAAATTTTGGATTGGGATCAAGTTCACCGCGGCCAGGATATTTTTACAGTGGTCTGCTCACCGTAGCGCGCCAGAGGGGAATGGTTCAGGGATGGCAACCAGTTGCTTGCCATGACCACTACCGTATGGGGAAGCTAGCGACTACATGCCTTTCACTGTGATCACGGCGAGCACCGGCGGCGATATTTCACTGACCGCGTGGCAAGTGGGCACGGTGGTGATCCAGCTCAGGCCTAAGTTCTCCTCACCCAAGATCTTTTCACCCACCATGGTTATCCACTTCACATAGGCACGAATCGCGGCGGCCGGCGTGAATCGCAGCGCGGAGATCACCGGTGGTGACAGATTCACTAAATCAGTGACCTTCTTTAGGTCACTGTACTATCTTGATTACATTCAGTTCGTATGACAGGGCATTTTCAGAGGCATTTTTCTTCAATTTCTAGGTGATGAGCTATTGAACGGACTACATCAAATTTACTCACTATATACCAGTTTTCAATCGATCATAGGAACCCTGGTCATTTTCTCACTCAATCAAGCTCAAATTGGCTCCAAAGTTCATCGGGGTTCACTGTCAGTCAGATTTCAGTCTTCAGTGGTGACTGACAGCCCAACTTTAGCTCCATTTTTCTCCAATTTCCATACAGTTCCAAGGCTTAGTCACTTAATCAAACTTAAACTACTAACATAGCTCTACCATTTTGTTGTAATGATTTAGGGCAAAATCTCCATGGATTAAGAGATACAAAGGCACAAACTTGGCCTAATGTCACTGATTTTCAGAGTTTAAACCATAGGGTGCCATTGGGGCTTTTTGCAAATTACTCCAATTTGCTCCACATCACTTGAAAATCTTCCAATGTAAAAGTTGTTTAGTTTTTTATACTCTACCACTTTGATATATGCACTTTGGTCCAAAAGTGTATAGAAATTGAAATCACCTTATTGGGCACAAATTAGGGTTTCTAGGGTTTCAATTAGGGTTTGGAGTGTTCTAGGGTTTATGTGCCACTCAATTTCCCCAAGTTTAGTCTCTTATGAGCATTTCAACTATCCTTTGAGACAAAACTCAAGTTGTCATCATACACACCCCCATACCTCTATCCCTTGGTTAAGTACCCTATTCTAGGGTTAAGAAGCACTTCAAGTCATCACATCACAACTTATTTTGAAGTTTTAGCCTAGTGGATGCATTCCAGGTGTAACTGTAACACCCTGAATTTGGGAGTATAAAATTTCTTTGCTCATATTCACAAACTCAGGTGTTACTTCTCTTTTCACACCCTTCCCAATCCCCTCTTTCTCTTTTCTATAGAAGAAAAGTGGCTATTTACTTTGTGTAACTATAGTCTATTAGACTAAAACTCCAAGGAATATGTATTGTGACATCATGTCAAACCCTAAATTCCACTTTTGCTTGGTGCATAATACTTGGAAGTGCTAATTTGAATTTGTGGCCTATTTAGATTTGAATCAAATAGAGTAAATAAAAAGAAAAGGGAAAACAAATGCCAGAATAAAAGAAAAAAGGAAAGAAGCCCACACCCCCCGCCCCCTCGGCCTTTCGGCCCATCTGGCCCATTCCGCGCGCGCGCCTTCCTCCCCCCTCTTCTCTCTCTGCCCTGGCGGGCCCGCCCGTCAGCGCAGCCGCTTTCCCCGCGTCCGCGCCCGCTTCCCCCGCTCTCTCTGCTCGCGGGCCCGGGCTGTCAGCTCCTCCGTCTCCGCGTAACCGCCGCCCCGAGCTGCGCGTGCCGCGGACTCCGCGCCCACGTCGCGCGTGGAGCTCGCAACCACCTCGCCCTCGGCCACTTGAGCCCGGTGCCTAGCCCACCCTCTCCCCCTCCCTCATTTGCGCACCTGCAGACCTCCCTTCCACCTCCCGCACGCTGCTCGCACGCCAAAACGCCGCCGCCATTAATCGCCGTCGTCCCGAGCCCGTCCCTCCGTCGACGTTGGAGCTCCGTCGTGCCCTCTGCCACGGTGAGCTCCGCCTCGACGTCCGCAACCCGGGACACGCCCCAATTTCCCCTCTCCCTCCCCAATTTCCTCTGCCCGCGCTCACCCGCCGTTCTCTGCGTAGTCGCCGAGGTCCGCCACCGTCGACTCGGGTTACCGCCGCGCCTTCACCGCCACCGAGGAGTCCCTGGAGTTCGCCTTGAGGTAAGGAACCTCCCCCACCCTCTCCCTTTCTTTTTATTGCCCCCCCGCTGCGCTTAATTCCTCGCCGGAGTCCTTTAGCGCCACCGCCGAGCCACTTCGCCGTGGACCGCCCCCCTCCGGTGCCCCTGTTCCGACCTAGTCCCCACCAGAAGGTTTCCCGCGCCCTCCCCAACCTCCCCGGCCATCCAGGTCGCCCCAAGGACCCGCAGAGCCCCCGCGCCCCTCGTCTCCGGCGAGTTCTCCGCCGCGGGAGCAGGCGCCGCCGCCTCTGCTAGCCGGAGGGGAAGACAGAAGCCGGCCGCCAGATCTCCGCCGTCCAGCTTAGATCGGACGGCCCTGTTTCAAATAGGCCGAGCCCAATTCTAGCCGTCCGCCTGAGATCCAACGGCCCAGGGCCGTTCCCCCCCCCCCCCCCCTCGCACCCCGCCTTCCTGCCATTTGGGCCCCGCCTGTCAGTCGTCCGCCCCCGCGCTGCCCGCCCGGCCCCGCCTGTCAGCCGTCCACGCCCGCGCTTCCCGCCCGGCCCCACCTGTCAGCCGCTCATGCCGCCGCGCGCTCGCGCGTCTGCCCGCGGATCTAATCTCGGGCGTTGATCCGAGATCCAACGCCTATAAGAGCCTGATACCCCTTCGGCCCGCGCAATTTCTTAAAGAGACCCCCGGCTTTCTGCAAATTAACCCGCCGTCCCTGGATCTTCGCAGTTAGGTCCTCGGACCTTTTATTTAATCCAAAATAAGCATTTAAGGCATATTTTAATCCCTAATCTTGTAAAATTCATAACTTTGTCATATGAACTCCAAATTAGGTGCTTCAAATTGCAAAATGTTCATAATATTCTTATCTATCTATTTAAACAATGTTTCCCTGCTGTTTTTATGTCCCAATTAATAGTTGATCATTAGGGTAAAATTAATGTTATTGGAACCCTATTTGAGATAAATAAAAAGTAGTAGACTTTAATAAAAGTTGGAGCACCTAGGTTTATGGACTTAACACCATGTAATGATTTAACCCCACCACTGACTTAGACTTGATTAGTGGATAATGAATCATTTTGTATAGTCATCTACCCTAGACCTAGGGGACACCAGATTGCCAATCCTTTACTACTGTGAACTTGTGATCTCTCTGCTGCATATGTTTGGTTTATTGCTTTTGTTTGTTACTTCCCAAGTGCATAGAATGAATGATTACTTTACGTAGACAACGAGCAGTCTGTGTTTCCCGAGGAAGTTGCAGAAGAAGTCCCTGATCAGCAGTTTGGTGAAGGCAAGTGTCCTCTGACCCATTATGTCCTATTCACTTATAATTCACTTTCCCGCATTACTTAATTGAAACCTAAGGATTGACTAGCTTTATACTTTACCTTATCCTTGATGACCTGTTGGGTTATTATGGTTAGCATTTTGCTATTGCCTCAACCTAATCAATGAACATGATGTGACTATTTATGATACGATACTGTTATCCTGATGATATTGATGAGCTTGTGATACTCTAGGGGGCTCAGGCTGTTTCCTGAGTACCTCTCCGTAAGGACCTGTTCGTTGAGAGACCACCCGGGATAACAGTGCAACCATGAGGGTGAAATGGGATGCCCTTAGCTAATTAATTAGAGGAACTAGAGGTGTAGTTGCTTCGCCGTCGTGCCGTCAATGGGGTCCAGGCACAGTGCTTGCTCTGCCGAGGCTGAGTGCCGAGGTTCTTTCGTTTTGCTTTTTGTTAGTCACTCTCCTGTGGGGAGGGGTACTGTGTTTATCAAACCGGAGAAACCTAACGGGCAGCTATGATCCCTAGGGAATCTTTGTAACAGCTACGTAATGATACCCTGCCGGACCACCTAGGAAGTGATCAATGGGGATTAGCTCTCCCCGGGTAGAAAGGGAATCATGACTCATGGGTAAAGTGTGCGACCTCTGCAGAGGGTAGTGAAACTGATATATCGGCCGTGCTCACGGTTAAGAGCAGCCTTGGGATCCTCTTTGATTAGAGATACTCCGGATACACTTTGGAGGATGACTTTAATGATGATGGTTAATGATGGTGACTTTAAGTATGTATTCTAGTATTTCCTCTCTGAGGAGGTACTTTTGGGATTAAAACTTGGGTTTCATGATAAAATCTGGCTTCTACTAACAATAAATACTTGACCAACTAAAAGCAACTGCTTGAGCCTAACCCCACATAAAGCTAGTCCACTTCAGCCAAACGGGGCATTTGCTGAGTACGTTGATGTGTACTCATCCTTGCTTTACCACAAAACACCAGGTTGTCCACATTGTAACCACTGCTCAGGAGAAGACGAAGCCGTGGAAGGAGACTTCCAGGAGTTCCAAGACTACGACGAGTTTTAGGTGTGGGTTGGCGGCAACCCCCAGTCAGCTGCCTGTGAAGGCCTTATCTTTACTGCGTTTCGCTTAGCACTTTGATTTATCAGTTAAGTTGATGACTATGTGGATGTCTCTGACTCTGTGATGTAATAAGTTAATGCTCTTTTATGTTATTATTCGAGCACTGTGCGATGATGTTTATTTATGTAATCGCTGTGTACGTGAGTTCTGATCCTGGCACGTACATAGTTCGCATTCGGTTTACCTTCCAAAACCGGGTGTGACATAAGTGGTATCAAAGCCGTGCTGACTATAGGACCGCTGACCTAGAGTAGCACTGGTCGTACTAAGGACTATTGACCTTCCCTCTCACCTTGACCTCTGATGTTACTTCAAAAGTCGGTCACCTCGACCAACCCTATGTTTTACTACATATATATACTAAATTATACCTTGTTAAAATTTGATTTTGTTCTGTCTATGGTTTATTCACTTGTCATATTAGTTCTGTTCTTACTCTTATGCTTACGGTGTCTTTTGTAGATGGCTCGTCTTAGACACACTGCACGTAAGTCGGTGATTCCTTTCCTGCCGTCTCGCCTTGCGGAGCGTCCTCTGCCCCGCACCGTGTTCGGTCAGTCGAGTCACCTGGAGAGACTGCACCACCGCCTGTGTGAAGAGCAGGAACGCCGGCGTCAGCACAGAGAGCAGCAGGGCTCTTCCTCCCCACCTGAGCAGGAGGTGGAGTCCGTGAGGCGCCGTTCCTCTGTTCCTCAGCTGGAGGCGCCCCCTGCACCACCGCGGGACGCCCCGGCTGTTGGAGGAGCTACTGGAGGGAGTCCTAGAGGACACCCCGACGGCGACGACTCGGACCACAGCACGGAGTCCTCTAAGCCGCAGGAGGCAGAGGGATGGGTCGCCCGACCCATCACTCGTGACGCCGCTCGCGGTTGTCACTTCCACGACGCACTCGACACCTTGCTGCGCCAGGCTTTCGACCGGCACACATGGTCGATCGAGTACCGTTGTGTAGTCTACCAGCACAGTCGCGGGAGGTACCCGGATCGCTGGGAGGCTACCTGCCTAGTTCACCGTCTGGAGGATGACCTCCGGGGTGCAGAGGCCGTTTCGGAACACTACTCCATCTCCGAGAGGGACACTGTAGAGGCAGCTATGCAGGACGCAGCACGACATGCACTATCCCAGTACTGTTCTTTGTTCGGTGGGGTGGCCGATGGTCTTAACCTTAGGTACTACCCCCGCCGTCCTACTGGCAGCACAGAGAGTGTGGTTGTCTCACCCGTTGGTGAAGGTAACCCTAGGTTGAGCAGCACAGTTAACCTAGTCGCAGTGCTTAACACCGAGCTGGACTACTCTCTGGACGAGCTGAGCAGGGCTCGAACGAAGATTGCTGTGTTGCGTGCTGAGCTAGCAGAGCGCCGCCACCAGGAGGGTGGTTCTCCCGCTCCTGTTGGGACTCAGCATCCTTACCGCTCGCCGCCACGTGGTCACTACACTTATGGTTCCCCTGCCTGTAAGACCAGGATAGATCTGGATCCTTAGATCGTTAGCGTCGAAGTTTGTAATAATTCTTAAGTCAGATGTCTCGGTCTTAGGTAGTCAGTTTAGTTTGCTTATCAGTTGCTTCCATTTAGATTAGTTTGCTTACTAGTTGCTTACATGCTTGTTATGATGAACCTGTGCAGGATTTGAATCTTTGTAATGACTGTAGCCAACATGTGGGTTTCCCCTGCAGTTTGGCTTAGCTAGTGATGTTAATGAAGTCAGTTATTTAGTTGGGAAACCATTTACTTTTACTTTCCTTTTTATCTGAGAAGCTGTATTGGATCATAATGAGGATCAATGAAGCTCTTTGTTCACTCAGTGTCATGAAGAATTCTGTATTCCCTTTTCTTATGCTAAAGGATTGTAAGATCAATGCTGATGTATGAATGTCTTCCACAGATGTCTGACAACAGGCGCCGATGCAACAGGCGTGCTCAGCAAGAGCAGCATGCCCAGCAGGAGGAACATCAGAGACAGCCTCCCCCACCACCCCCGATGACCGTGGAGCAGATGTTCTTGATGTAGACTTAGGCAGTGCAGGCTATTGGGCAGACTCTGGCAGCCATGCAGCAGGCTCAACAGCAACCCCAACCCCGGTTGCAAGTGCAGATGCCCCAGATGCCACGGGATAAGCGTGGTGAGTTCATGAGAGGGCACCCTCCTACCTTTGCCCATTCTGCTGACCCCATGGATGCAGAAGACTGGCTACGTGCAGTGGAAAGGGAACTGCGCACCACCCAATGTGACGACAGGGAGAAGGTTCTGTACGGTCCCCGCCAGCTAAGGGGAGTAGCCCAGTCTTGGTGGGAGTCCTACCTCGCCACCCATGCTGACCCCGAAGCCATCACCTGGGAAGAATTCAGTGAGAGTTTCCGCAGATACCATGTTCCAGAGGGACTGATGATTGTGAAGAAGGAGGAGTTTCTGACTCTGAAGCAGGGACCCCTGTCTGTTAGTGAATATAGAGACAAGTTTCTGCAGCTATCTCGTTATGCACCTGAAGATGTCAACACTGATGCTAAAAGGCAGTACAGGTTCATGAGGGGTTTGGTGGATCCCCTGCATTACCAGCTGATGAATCACACCTTCCCCACCTTCCAGCACCTGATCGATAGGGCAGTTATGACTGAGAAGAAGCGTAAGGATATGGAAGATTGGAAGCGCAAGATGAGTGGACCACAGTCCGGAAGCATCAGTCGTCCCCGCTTCTCAGGCAGTTCATCTCAGCAAGGCAGGCCCGGTCACCCACAGGGATATCAGCATCAGAGTCAGCGCCCGCATCAACAGCAGTTTCAGAGGCAGTACCCACAACAGCAGCAGTATCGTCAGAACAGCCAGCAGGGAGGTAATCAGTATCAGAAGCAGAACAACCAGGCACCTCGCCTTCCTGCTCCCGCAGCAAATCAGAACAACCAGGCAGCCCCAGCACAAGGAGGAGGCAGAGGATGTTTCCACTGTGGAAAACAAGGCCACTAGGCGATGCAGTGCCCAAAGAAGATGGCGCAGCAGCAGACCAACCCCAATGCTCCAACAAGGCAAGGTGTACTGCAGCAGGCAGCAGGCAATCGTGGCCAAGCGTACAACCGTGGGAAGGTGAACCACTTGGAGGCCGAAGCAATCCAGGATGCACCAGATGTGGCAGTAGGTATGTTCTCAGTCGAATCTCATTCCGCAAAAGTGCTATTTGATACTGGTGCAACTCATTCATTTGTCACTGCAACATGGGTAGAAATGCATAACATCTCAGTAGAGGCAATGATGCCGCCCATGAGGATTAATTCGGTTGGTGGCAAGGTGCAAACAGATAAAATATGCTCAAATATAAGGGTGGAAATAAGGGGGATAGGGTTCCCCAATGACCTAATAGTAATAGACACCCTTGGGGTAGATGTCATCCTAGGGATGAATTGGTTAATGAAATATGAAGCGAATGTTAGCTGTGACAAGAGGACCGTAACATTGAAGTCCCCGTCCGGAGAGGAGGTAGTGGCTGAGCTAAAGATGCCTAAATCAGCGGAGGGAGTTTGTCACCAGATTTCAGTTAATAGTAAGGAGACCAACCCGCTCAAGGCTATCAAGGTTGTGTCGGACTTTCCGGATGTGTTTCCCGAGGAGCTAACGGGCATGCCACCCGAGAGAAAAGTCGAATTTGCCATAGAGCTTATCCCTGGTACCGCCCCCATTTCCAAAAGAGCCTATCGAGTGTCTGGACCAGAATTGGTGGAACTCAAGAAGCAGATAGATGAGATGTTAGAGAAGGGTTACATCAGACCAAGCACCTCGCCTTGGGCCGCTCCAGTATTGTTTGTAGAGAAGAAAGATGGTACCAAACGGATGTGCATAGACTACAGAGCCCTAAATGAAGTCACTGTTAAGAATAAGTACCCCCTGCCAAGAATAGAAGATCTGTTTGACCAGCTCAGAGGTGCCGGCGTATTCTCGAAGATAGATCTGAGATCGGGTTACCATCAACTCAGAATCCGACCCTCGGACATACCGAAGACAACATTCATCACCAAGTATGGGTTATATGAGTTCACAGTTATGTCCTTTGGTTTGACAAATGCGCCAGCCTTCTTTATGTATCTGATGAACAGCGTGTTCATGGATTATCTAGACAAGTTTGTTGTAGTGTTCATCGATGATATTCTTATATATTCTCAAAGTGAGGAAGATCATGTGGAGCATTTGAAGATGGTATTGCAAAGGCTTCGAGAGCATCTGTTGTATGCCAAGCTGAGCAAATGCGAGTTCTGGATTCATGAAGTCTTGTTTCTGTGTCACATCATAAACCAAGATGGGTTAGCAGTGGACCCAAAGAAAGTAGCAGATATCCTGAACTGGAAAGCACCGAAGGATGTTCGTGGGATCAAGAGCTTCATTGGAATGGCCGGGTACTATAGGCGTTTCATTGAAGGCTTTTCAAAGATTGCTAGACCAATGACAGCGTTACTAGCGCAGAAAGTTGAGTTTAAGTGGACCCAAAAGTGTCAAGAAGCATTTGAAGAATTGAAGAGTAGATTGACTACAGCACCTGTGTTAGTTCTGCCTGATGTTCACAAGCCATTCTCGGTGTACTGCGATGCTTCTTACACCGGACTGGGATGTGTGCTAATGCAAGAAGGAAGAGTTGTAGCATACTCATCTCGACAGCTGAGGATCCATGAGAAAAATTACCCCACACACGACCTGGAGTTGGCAGCAGTGGTTCATGCGTTAAAGACATGGAGACATTACATGTATGGGCAGAAGTGCGACATCTACACAGATCATAAAAGTCTGAAGTACATATTCACCCAGTCAGAGTTAAACATGAGGCAGCGAAGATGGTTGGAATTGATCAAAGACTATGAGTTGGAGATACATTACCATCCGGGCAAAGCCAATGTTGTTGCAGATGCTCTAAGCAGGAAGAGTCAAGTTAATATGATGGCCACGTACCCAATGCCATATGAGTTAGCCAAGGAGTTCAACAGACTGAGTCTTGGTTTTCTGAACAGTACGCAAGGAGTAACAGTGGAATTAGAGCCCACCCTAGAGCGGGAGATCAAAGAAGGGCAGAAGGATGATGAAAACATCAACAAGATCCGGCAACTGATCTTAGAAGGAAGAGGCAAAGACTTTCGAGAGGATGAAGAGGGAGTAATATGGTTCAAGGACCGATTGTGTGTTCCCGACATCAAACCTATTCGGGAGCTGATCCTCAAGGAAGCTCATGAGACAGCCTACTCCATACACCCTGGAAGTGAGAAGATGTATCAGGACCTAAAAAGGAGGTTTTGGTGGTATGGCATGAAAAGAGAGATCGCAGAATATGTCGCCATCTGTGATAGCTGTCAAAGAACCAAAGCAGAGCATCAGAGGCCCGCCGGACTGTTGCAGCCATTGCAGATTCCTCAGTGGAAGTGGGATGAGATCGGGATGGATTTTATAGTTGGCCTACCTCGTACCCGGGCCGGCTATGATTCCATCTGGGTGGTTGTGGACCGCTTAACAAAGGTGGCCCATTTCATACCCGTGAAGACAACATACACCGGAGCAACGTTAGCTGAGTTATACATGTCACGGATAGTCTGCCTTCATGGTGTGCCGAAGAAGATAGTGTCAGATCGAGGAACACAGTTCACCTCTCATTTTTGGCAGCAGCTACAAGAAGCTTTGGGCACACATTTGAACTTCAGCTCGGCTTATCACCCACAGACGGACGGTCAGACTGAGAGAACCAATCAGATCCTAGAAGATATGCTGAGAGCCTGTGCGTTGCAAGACAAGTCAGGATGGGACAAAAGGTTACCTTATGCAGAATTCTCCTACAACAATAGTTACCAGGCCAGCTTGAAGATGTCACCGTTTCAGGCACTCTATGGACGGAGTTGTAGGACTCCGCTGCATTGGGACCAGCCTGGAGAGAGACAGGTGTTTGGCCCCGACATCTTGCTTGAAGCCGAAGAGAATATCAAAATGGTTCGAGAGAACCTGAAGATAGCACAATCAAGACAGCGAAGCTATGCTGACATAAGGAGAAGGGAATTGAGTTTTGAAGTAGGAGATTATGTCTATCTGAAGGTGTCACCTATCAGAGGAGTCAGAAGGTTCGGAGTTAAAGGCAAGTTAGCACCCCAGTACGTTGGACCATATCAGATTCAAGCAAAGCGTGGAGAAGTGGCCTATCAACTCAACCTACCAGAAAGTTTGTCAGCGGTGCACAATGTGTTCCACGTGTCGCAATTGAAGAAGTGTCTACGAGTACCAGAAGAACAGTTGCCCGTGGAGGACTTGGAAGTCCAAGAGGATCTGACCTACGTAGAGAAGCCAACGCAGATTCTGGAGTTTACAGACAGAGTCACCCAGAGGAACACCATCAGAATGTGCAAAGTCAGATGGGGCCACCACTCTGAGGAAGAAGCAACCTGGGAATGAGAAGATGATCTGAAGGCCAAATACCCTGAACTCTTTGCTGACCAACCTTAAAATCTCGGGGCGAGATTCTTTTAAGGGGGATAGGTTTGTAACACCCTGAATTTGGGGATATAAAATTTCTTTGCTCATATTCACAAATTCAGGTGTTACTTCTCTTTTCACACCCTTCCCCATCCCCTCTTTCTCTTTTCTATAGAAGAAAAGTGGCTATTTACTTTGTGTAACTATAGTCTATTAGACTAAAACTCCAAGGACTATGTATTGTGACATCATGTCAAACCCTAAATTCCACTTTTGCTTGGTGCATAATACTTGGAAGTGCTAATTTGAATTTGTGGCCTATTTAGATTTGAATCAAATAGAGTAAATAAAAAGAAAAGGGAAAACAAATGCCAGAATAAAAGAAAAAAGGAAAGAAGCCCAAACCCCCCGCCCCCTCGGCCTTTCGGCCCATCTGGCCCATCCCGCGCGCGCGCCTTCCTCCCCCCTCTTCTATCTCTGCCCTGGCGGGCCCGCCCGTCAGCGCAGCCGCTTTCCCCGCGTCCGCGCCCGCTTCCCCCACTCTCTCTGCTCGCGGGCCCGGGCTATCAGCTCCTCCGTCTCCGCGTAACCGCCGCCCCGAGCTGCGCGTGCCGTGGACTCCGCGCCCACATCGCGCGTGGAGCTCGCAACCACCTCGCCCTCGGCCACTTGAGCCCGGAGCCTAGCCCACCCTCTCCCCCTCCCTCATTTGCGCACCTGCAGACCTCCCTTCCACCTCCCCCACGCTGCTCGCACGCCAAAACGCCGCCGCCATTAATCGCCGCCGTCCCGAGCCCGTCCCTCCGTCGACGTTGGAGCCCCGCCGTGCCCTCTGCCACGGTGAGCTCCGCCTCGACGTCCGCAACTCGGGACACGCCCCAATTTCCCCTCTCCCTCCCCAATTTCCTCTGCCCGCGCTCACCCGCCGTTCTCTACGCAGTCGCCGAGGTCCGCCACCGTCGACTCGGGTTACCGCCACGCCTTCGCCGCCACCGAGGAGTCCCCAGAGTTCGCCTTGAGGTAAGGAACCTCCCCCACCCTCTCCCTTCCTTTTTATTGCCCCCCGCTGCGCTTAATTCCTCGCCGGAGTCCTTTAGCGCCACCGCCGAGCCACTTCGCCGTGGACCGCCCCCCTCCGGTGCCCCTGTTCCGACCTAGTCCCCACCAGAAGGTTTCCCGCGCCCTCCCCAACCTCCCCGGCCATCCAGGTCGCCCCAAGGACCCGTAGAGCCCCCGCGCCCCTCGTCTCCGGCGAGTTCTCCGCCGCGGGAGCAAGCGCCACCGCCTCTGCTAGCCGGAGGGGAAGACAGAAGCCGGCCGCCAGATCTCCGCCGTCCAGCTTAGATCGGACGGCCCTGTTTCAAATAGGCCGAGCCCAATCCTAGCCGTCTACCTGAGATCCAACGGCCCAGGGCCGTTCCCCCCCCCCCCCCCCGCACCCCCGCACCCCGCCTTCCTGCCATTTGGGCCCCGCCTGTCAACCGTCTGCCCCCGCGCTGCCCGCCCGGCCCCGCCTGTCAGCCGTCCGCGCCCGCGCTGCCCGCCCGGCCCCACCTGTCAGCCGCTCATGCCGCCGCGCGCTCGCGCGCCCGCCCGCGGATCTAATCTCGGGCGTTGATCCGAGATCCAACGGCTATAAGAGCCCGATACCCCTTCGCCCGCGCAATTTCTTAAAGAGACCCCCGGCTTTCTGCAAATTAACCCGCCGTCCCTAGATCTTCGCAGTTAGGTCCTCAGACCTTTTATTTAATCCAAAATAAGCATTTAAGGCATATTTTAATCCCTAATCTTGTAAAATTCATAACTTTGTCATATGAACTCCAAATTAGGTGCTTCAAATTGCAAAATGTTCATAATATTCTTATCTATCTATTTAAACGATGTTTCCCTGCTGTTTTTATGTCCCAATTAATAGTTGATCATTAGGGTAAAATTAATGTTATTGGAACCCTATTTGAGATAAATAAAAATTAGTAGACTTCAATAAAAGTTGGAGCACCTAAGTTTATGGACTTAACACCATGTAATGATTTAACCCCACCACTGACTTAGACCTGATTAGTGGATAATGAATCATTTTGTATAGTCATCTACCCTAGACCTAGGGGACACCAGATTGCCAATCCTTTACTACTGTGAACTTGTGATCTCTCTGCTGCATATGTTTGGTTTATTGCTTTTGTTTGTTACTTCCCAAGTGCATAGAATGAATGATTACTTTACGTAGACAACGGGCAGTCTGTGTTTCCCGAGGAAGTTGCAGAAGAAGTCCCTGATCAGCAGTTTGGTGAAGGAAAGTGTCCTCTGACCCATTATGTCCTATTTACTTATAATTCACTTTCCCGCATTACTTAATTGAAACCTAAGGATTGACTAGCTTTATACTTTACCTTATCCTTGATGACCTGTTGGGTTATTATGGTTAGCATTTTGCTATTGCCTCAACCTAATCAATGAACATGATGTGACTATTTATGATACGATACTGTTATCCTGATGATATTGATGAGCTTGTGATACTCTAGGGGGCTCAGGCTGTTTCCTGAGTACCTCTCCGTAAGGACCTGTTCGTTGAGAGACCACCCGGGATAACAGTGCAACCATGAGGGTGAAATGGGATGCCCTTAGCTAATTAATTAGAGGAACTAGAGGTGTAGTTGCTTCGCCGTCGTGCCGTCAATGGGGTCCAGGCACAGTGCTTGCTCTGCCGAGGCTGAGTGCCGAGGTTCTTTCGTTTTGCTTTTTGTTAGTCACTCTCCTGTGGGGAGGGGTACTGTGTTTATCAAACCGGAGAAACCTAACGGGCAGCTATGATCCCTAGGGAATCTTTGTAACAGCTACGTAATCATACCCTGCCGGACCACCTAGGAAGTCATCAATGGGGATTAGCTCTCCCCGGGTAGAAAGGGAATCATGACTCATGGGTAAAGTGTGTGACCTCTGCAGAGGGTAGTGAAACTGATATATCAGCCGTGCTCACGGTTAAGAGCAGCCTTGGGATCCTCTTTGATTAGAGATACTCCGGATACACTTTGGAGGATGACTTTAATGATGATGGTTAATGATGGTGACTTTAAGTATGTATTCTAGTATTTCCTCTCTGAGGAGGTACTTTTGGGATTAAAACTTGGGTTTCATGATAAAATCTGGCTTCTACTAACAATAAATACTTGACCAACTAAAAGCAACTGCTTGAGCCTAACCCCACATAAAGCTAGTCCACTTCAGCCAAACGGGGCATTTGCTGAGTACGTTGATGTGTACTCATCCTTGCTTTACCACAAAACACTAGGTTGCCCACATTGTAACCACTGCTCAGGAGAAGACGAAGCCGTGGAAGGAGACTTCCAGGAGTTCCAAGACTACGACGAGTTTTAGGTGTGGGTTGGCGGCAACCCCCAGTCAGCTGCCTGTGAAGGCCTTATCTTTACTGCGTTTCGCTTAGCACTTTGATTTATCAGTTAAGTTGATGACTATGTGGATGTCTCTGACTCTGTGATGTAATAAGTTAATGCTCTTTTATGTTATTATTCGAGAACTGTGCGATGATGTTTATTTATGTAATCGCTGTGTACGTGAGTTCTGATCCTGTCACGTACATAGTTCGCATTCGGTTTACCTTCCAAAACCGGGTGTGACAGTAACAAACATAATGACATGTCAATGCATATGATGTCATGCCCAAGTTTTAGATCTGGTAACACCAGAGGTGTTACATCCTTCACCCCATAAAAGAATCTCATCCCGAGATTTAAGGTCCTAGGGTAAGTAATGGAAAAGGAAACGTGTCACTACTTCATTTCCTTATTTATCTTATAGAGCAGGGGGTGGGTGGGGTTTGTTCCAACTTTACAATAAAGTACATAAATCTTACAGGTTACATGAAGCTAAAAACCTAGGAAAATTTTTCTCTAAGAAGTCTTGAGTCTCCCAGGTAGCTTCTTCTTCAGTGTGTTGGTTCCATTGTACCTTATAAAACTTGAGAGTTCTCTTTCAAGTGATTCTGTCCTTCTGATACAGAACTCGAATGGGATGTTCTGAATAAGTCAAGTCTGGTTCCAAAGTAACATCCACCACATCTATAGTTCGATCAGGAATCCGAAGGCATTTCTTCAACTGAGATACATGGAACATATTATGCACCACAGACAATGATTCTGGTAATTGAAGTCTATACGCCACTTGTCCACATCGCTCAAGAATGGGGAACGAACCAATATATCAGAGTGCCAATTTTCCTTTAACCCCGAACTGGCTAACACCCTTCATCGATGATACTTTCAGGTATACATAATCGCCGGCTTGAAAAACCAAAGGTTGACGTCGTTTATCCGCATAGTTTTTCTGCCAAGCTTGAGCTTCTTTCAGGTTATGTCTTGTACGTTGGACTTTTTCTTCTGTTTCTTTAACTAAATCAGGCCTAAAAAACCACCGTTCTCCTGGTTCAGACCAATTCAAGGGTGTTCGGCATCGCCATCCGTATAGAGCTTCAAACAGTGCCATTTTAATGCTTTCTTGATAACTATTATTATAAGAAAATTCTGCCAACGGCAGACAATCATCCCATTTCTGCAGAGATTCCAAGACACATGCTCGTAGCATATCTTCAAGTACCTGATTTACCCTCTCAGTTTGCCCATTTGTCTGAGGATGATAGGCCGAACTGTGGAGTAACTTAGTACCCAAGGATTTGTGCAACTCCTCCCAAAACTTGGATACAACTTGCGGTCCCCGGTCCGATACTATAGTCTTTGGAACTCCATGCAAACTGAGAATACGAGCCACATATATCTGAGCATAGGTGATGACCGGGTAATATGTTTTAACTAGCAGGAAATGAGCTGTTTTTGTAAGCCGGTCAATTATGACCCAGATAGAATGAAATCCTTTAGCGGTCTTGGGAAATCCCACAATAAAATCCATACTGATATCTTCCCATTTCCAAGTTGGGATTGATAAAGATTGTAATGGCCCAGCAGCCTTCATATGTACTGCCTTGACACGTCTACATGTGTCATATTTTGCCACATAGCATGCGATTTCAATCTTCATTTTAGTCCACCAATAATGTTGTTTCAAGTCTTCATACATCTTAGTGCTTCTAGGGTGAATGGAATACCAACTAAGATGAGCTTCGTCCATGATCTGTTGATCGACTTCAGCATCCTTTGGCACTACTATGCGGTCTTTAAACCATATTACTCCTTGATCATCTTTTCTAAAACAATTAGCCTTGTTGACCTCCATTTTCTCATGAATATATTTCATACCCTTATCTATTCTTTGAGCATTAATAATCCTTTGTAGAAGAATTGACTCAAGCTTCAAATGTGTCAAAGTTCCTTGTTGTACTATCCTAGATTCAACTTTTCCATTTCTTGACATAAAGTGGTGTCAGGTGTCCTTACTGTGAGACAATGACAAGAAGCTTTACGACTTAAAGCATATGCCACCACATTAGCCTTTCCTGGGTGATAATGAATCTCCAAGTCATAATCTTTGATTAGCTCGAGCCACCTTCTTTGTCTCATGTTTAGCTCTACTAGGTGAAGATATACTTCAAACTCTTGTGATCCGTATATAAGTGACATATATTCCCCAGCAGATAATGACGCAAAATCTTAAGGGCATGAACTACTGCAGCCAATTCCAGATCATGTGTGGGATAATGTTCTTCATGCCAGTGCACCTACCTTGAAGCATAGGCTATTACTCGTCCCTCTTGCATCAGGACACATCCAAGTCCACTGCCTGACGTGTCACAATACACATCAAATGGCTTTTCAATATCCGGTTGGGCCAAAACCGGTGCAGTGGTCAACAATACTTTTAGTTGTTCAAAGGTCTCATTGCACTTAGAGGACTAGTCAAACTTAGTATCATTTTTCAATAACCCAGTAATGGGTTTAACAATTTTGGAGAAATCCGGAATATATCTACGGTAATAACCAGCCAATCCAAGGAAACCCTGAACATGATGCACTGTAGTGGGTGATTTCCATTCCAGAATATCCTTGACCTTGCTGGGATCGACCGCAATTCCTTTGGCAGACAAAACATGTCCAAGAAATTGGATTTCTTCCAACCAGAACACGCATTTACTGAATTTGGCATAAAGCTAATGTTCTCTTAAGCGCGTTAACACAATTCGCAAGTGTATTGCATGCTCCTCCTCATTCTTGGAATATATTAAAATATCATCAATGAAGACCACCATGAACTTGTCTAATTCAGGCATGAATACCGAATTCATCAAGTATGTGAAGTGGGCTGGAGCATTTGTTAATCCAAAAGACATAACCAAATATTCAAATAATCCATACCGAGTGGTGAACGCGGTCTTGAGTATATCCTCGGGTCAAATTCGGATCTGATGATAGCCCGACCTGAGATCAATTTTAGAAAACACCCAGGCTCCAGTGAGTTGATCGAATAAAATATCGATCCGAGGGAGAGGATACTTGTTCTTAATAGTGACTTCATTGAGGGGTCTGTAGTCCACGCACATTCGAAGAGTTTGATCCTTCTTGACAAAATTTGCTGGACATCCCCACGGCGATGAACTTGGTCTAATGAATCCTTTCTCCAATAAATCTTGCAATTGTGTCTTGAGTTTAGCCAGTTCATTGGGTGGCATACGGTATGACCTTCTGGAGATAGGAGCCATACCTGGCTTCAATTCGATCAAAAATTCCACATCCCTTTCCGAAGGTAACCCGAGCAAATCTTCAGGGAATGCATCCAGGAATTCACACAAAATCGGAATATCCTGTATTTCTTGTACTATGGCCTCAAAAACTTGTTCGGATGTTTTTACTGGGATAGCTACAGGGACGGACAATTGGACTTCTTGTCCATGACTCTATTGAATGGTCCTTTGATCCGCATTGATGATGGCCTTATTCTGGGCTAACCAATTCATGCCTAGAATTACGTCTATATCTTGTCCCTTTATAACAATCATGTTAGTAGGGAACTCGCGTCCGGCCAATGTTACTGGTACGTGGAAGACTACTTCCTTAGTAAATATTTGACCCCCAGGTGAGTGAATAACAAATCCCTCCCTTGATTCAGTGTTATGTATGCAATGCTTCTCCACAAAAGTCTTGCTCATGAAAGTATGTGATGCACCAGAATCAAAAAGGATAACTGCTGGATGATTGCCAACGAGAAATGTACCCATCATCACCGGTTCTCCTTCTGGTGTAGTCGCCACCTAGGTATAATAAACTCGCTCAGTTTTCTTCATATTCTTGCCTGCTGGAGGATTGATCGTGTTTCCCTTTCCTTGATTCACGTTCCCTAAAGTCTGTTGAAAATTTGATTTGTTCTGCTTCGGATAGGGGCAGTCTTTGATGAAATGTCCGGACTTCCCACAATTAAAGCAGCCACTTGAGGAACTGGGAAGGGCAGGGAAACAAGCACTAGGGGCATTCGGCTGATTATTCTGGGTGGGAGCAGGAGTGGGACGAATGAACATGGGTTGCTTGAACGGATATGTGGGTGGACGAGGAGAAGAATGATTTGGGTTGAAGGGATGAATTACCAACCTTGTCCGCTTCTTAGACCCCCGAGATGGTCCTTCACCCGCATATCTTTTTGACTTTCCTTGTCCCGAATTTTTGGCTTCAGCCGATAGTGCTGTGCTTACAGCCCTGCTATAGGTGAGATCCAAGTACGCAGCCATTTTGCGTTGGATCCGATCATTCAATATTTCAATCCCCTCATGAAGCAATTATTCTTTTTTAAATCTGTGTCCACTTGATCGATGGCATATTAGGAGAGGTGATTAAACTTGTTTAGATACTGCATTACAGAATCTCCCCCTTGCTTTAGACGTATGAACTCCTACAGCTTCATCTATAGCACCCCTTCTAGAACATAATGTTCCCCAAATGCTTGTTTGAACTCCGCCCACGTGACCAGGTGTCCTGCAGACTGAATGGCTGAAAATTTTGCCCACCAAGTGCTGGCAGGACCCCTCAACTGTTGGGCGATGAATAGGGGTTTCTGTGTTTCAGTACATCGGATCAACCCGAACTTTTGTTCCATAACCCATACCCATTTGTCTCCTTCCAGCAATTCTTCATCCTTAACAAAGAGCGATGGACAGGTTTTAGAGAACTCTAAATATGTGGTGTCTCGTGGTCCTTGAGGTTGACCTCTACCTCCATGTTGCTGACATTGATTTCTCGCCAATTCACGCAGGAAACGCGTGTTGTCGGCGGTAGCGTTGACTAAGGAAGCGATAGCCTCATCCAAAGTAGGAGGTATAGGTGGCGGGTTTGGAGTTTCCTCCCTGCCGCGGGAAGTTCCCGCTCTGTCATGAGCACGAGTTCTTGATGGCATCTGAGCAAGAAAAACATCCTGAATTATTACATGTCAAACATACACCATCTTTATTACATTGTACTGAACTGTAGTAATTATACATACTCATTAGTACAACTCAACTTCCTTATTTACTTTACATAAGGACACTACTTAAACTACACTACTCTAATTATCCTAGTCCTGGGCCGCATCACTGCTAGCTTCAGGAGAACGCTCATCTGCGAGGTTCATGGAAGGAGGGGCTCCAAAAAGGTCCAACTCCCCATCAGGTCCTCCATCAGCTGCTCCAGATGGTCTGGCTCCCATAGCTATAACTTCTGGTGGCACATTTGGATGTAGCCGGTCATATAACACGTGCACCTCTTCATGCAGGGTGTTACAATACGCTTGCAGATTTTCTAGGGATGCGCTTAGTTCCGCTACCCGGGCTAGAGCCTTGGCCTCACAATCCCAGGTGAAAGAGCGTGATTTACGGCCCAGTCAATGACCGTGTCTCGTTCTGAAATTTCCTGCTACAAGCGATTAACTTCCGCTGACAGCTCAGCGATGCGGTGGCTATCTCGCGCACGCTCCCTACTCCCGTGACGGAGTTCTGACATCAGTCGTTCCACCCTGACTTCTAGATCTCCTATTAGATCGTTGCTTCCACTGCTGCTCCCCTCATGTCTAGGAGCCAGCTGATGTCGGGATACACCATGAGGTCCAGTTGCTTTTCGTTGGGTGGTCTTGGTTCGCGCCATATCTTCATAAGAGGGGAACATTGATTTAGTATAATTTAAACATGATGCATGCATGACCTAATGATTGTGGAATCAACCTTTCGTTGATCCCCTACCTCCTACGTATCCTATTATTTGGCACTCGATTACCTGACTTCACAGATAAGTTACTACCAAAAAGTGGCAAGATAAGAATGAAAGAATATTTCAAGGTAAGTATTTTAAAAATCTTTTGAAGTACTAAGTAATGTCCGAAGAGAAAGGCTTCGCTCCGATACCAGCTGTCACGAAACCTCCCAAGGTATTAGGCCCACCTACAGATGTCCTTGTCCTAAGAACCTCAGACAGTCATGCAGGTGTGCATAATGACTCGGCAAGTTCGGTTATCTATATCTTCATCATATCGGCCAAGAGTGCTTCACCCATCATGCAGACATTACACACATAATCGAAGAAGAGAATAAGCGAAAGGATTACAATAATATAATTTACATTCATACCAAATATAGAGAGAGTATTTATTACATAAGGGGTGTTCGAGTGCAACACTTATTATTACATAACGGGGAGGCAAAACACCATCCCACAAACAAGTTTAACGTTCTTCCTCCTCCTTTGGCACAACCATTGAGCAGAAATAGCAAAACTTGGTTGTTTCATCACCTACAACAACATGGGTTCGAAAACCCTGAGTACGGAGTGTACTTTCACAAGTCTTACCCATCAAAAGAAAAGACTCTCAAGGATACGCTGGCTTTTGGGAATCAAGGTAAAGTTTAACAAGAATCAAAGACTCTGTTTGCAGAAAAGCTTAATATGAGTGGATCCTTAAAAATCCATTTTTTACTTGTCAGGTTAAGTAAAGTTACCTGCATCTAGAGTTCTTTCTATCCTAGATCAAACACTTTGCCTACACTAGTCGTATTTTATCATCCCTTCAGTTCACTAGATTGCTACGTGTAAGTCAGTGACCAAGTCTTCATGTCCGAGAAGTAGCGGCGATCCGAATCGATTAATACCCAGCTGGGGATCTCCAACCACACGACATATGTAGCACTTAACCCTTTCATATGTCAACTCGCCACCGGGTTTCTCAAGACCAGAATGGGTTCATGCCAACCGAGAGCACATATACACCACCGTCCAACCTCTTGCCACAGAGGGTACATGCTACTCTCGCCATCTCTCCACTTCCATTGCGTGGTGGTCTTTCTGGTATTGGTCCGACCGAGGCAAAGCTTACCCATGACGAGGCATGTGGCCAGATAAAAGGTCCTCGATCATCAAGCCTACATCTGTTCGGTCCTTAAGCGACTCAGACAGAGACATTACACCGAGACTTTCTTCTCGTGCAAGTCACCCGCCCGGTCTCGTCTTTATCATTTAAAACCCAAAGTTTGGTACCTGACAGAGGTACATCTTCTCATATGTTGAACCCATCACGACCATGATGGATTCACCATCACCAGTCTTTTCTTTGTAAAATTTCTCATCCCATATGAAGCATCACCTTTTGTTTAAAACAAAACATTTTGTTCTCTAAAGCACAACTAAGCATCAGAAAACTTTAAGCAATTCAGGTAACAAGGAATGGTAATCAGTTTCCAAGGAAGGGAAATGCAACAATCGTTTAGCACACAACTCCTATCACCTAATGCATCATCTCAAGTGATAAAGAATTTAAAACAACAAGGAAAGGGGTAAATGCACCGGGGCTTGACTTGTGTTGCAGGAGGTTCTGGGTCTGTTCCACAGATGTTGAAGTAGAAGTTATTCACAGCTGGTGGATTCTCAGCTTGAGGTAGAACTTCTTCTTCAACTACAGTCTCTTCCTCGTTTTCTATACACGACATTACATGTATATGAATGCTCATGTGATGTTATGAATATGCAGTTACATAATAGAAACATACCAAGTTGTATCTTGAATACAACTTTCCTTCACGATACACACTTGTCGGCGTTTCGAGACCGGGGGGTCCCTGGGCCGACGAGTGAAGTGTCGCCGCGTGCCCCAGCCCAGATGGGTCGACGCGAGGCCGAGCGCGAAGGGGGGAAAGCGAGGAGGCAGGAGATGGGTCGTGAGTGGGGTGGAAATCCCGCGACCTTCGTGTTCGTCCCGCGCCCAGGTCGGGTGCGCTTGCAGTAGGTGGTTACAAGCGTCCACACGGGGGAAGGAGCGAGCGGCCTCACGCGAGCGCCCGTCTCGTCCTCGTCCCCGCGCGGCCGACCTTCTCTAAGAGGGCCCTGGTCCTTCCTTTTATAGGCATAAGGAGAGGATCCAGATGTACAATGGGGGGTGTAGCAGAGTGCTACGTGTCTAGCGGAGGAGAGCTAGTGCCCTAAGTACACGCCATCGTGGCGGCCGGAGAGATTTTGGCGCCCGGTTCGTGTGATGTCGTGGCTGTCGGAGGAGCGCCGAAGCCTGGCGGAGGGACAACTGTCGGGGCCGTCGAGTCCTTGTTGATGTCCTCTTGCTTCCGTAAGGGGGCCGAGAGTCGCCATCGTCAGGGAGCGTGCGGGACGCCATCATCGCCTATCTGGCGGAGCGAGCCAGATGGGACGCCGGTCTTGTTCCCCGTAGCCTGAGTCAGTTTGGAGTAGGGTAATGATGGCACCTCCTGTTGATGTGGTCGGTCCACGCCCTGGGTTGGGCGATGTGGATGCTCCTCCGAGGTCGAGGCCGGGTCCGTCTTCCGTGGCCGAGGCCGAGGCCGAGCCCTCGGGTCGGGCGAGGCGAAGTTCGTCGTCTTCTGGGGCTGAGCCCAAGTCCGAGCCCTGGGTCGGGCGGAGCGGAGTACGTCGTCTTCTGGGGCTGAGCCCGAGTCCGAGCCCTGGGTCGGGCGGAGCGGAGTTCGCCGTCTTCCGGGGCTTAGCCCGAGTCCGAGCCCTAGGTCGGGCGGAGCCGAGTTCGCCGTCTTCCAGGGCTTAGCCCGAGTCCGAGCCCTGGGTCGGGCGGAGCTTCCTATGGTGCGCGTCCGGGCCTGACTGCCTGTCAGCCTCACTCTGTCAAGTGGCACCGCAGTCGGAGTGGCGCAGGCGGCGCTGTCTTTCTATCAGACTGGTTAGTGGAGCGGCGAAGTGACGGCGGTCGCTTTGGCTCTGTCAGCTGAGGGGCGCGCGTCAGGATAAAGGTGTCAGGCCACCTTTGCATTAAATGCTCCTGCGATTTGGTTGGGGTTGCTTCTTGGCGAAGACAGGGCCTCGGGCGAGCCGAGAACGCATTCGCCGCTAAAGGGGGGCCTCAGGCGAGGCGGAGATCCTCCGGGGTCGGCTGCCCTTGTCCGAGGCTAGGCTCGGGCGAGGCGTGATCGAGTCCTTTGAATGGACTGATCCCTGACTTGATTGCACCCATCAGGCCTTTGCAGCTTTATGCTGATGGGGGTTACCAGCTGAGAATTAGGAGCCTTGAGGGTACCCCTAATTATGGTCCCCGACAGTAGCCCCCGAGCCTCGAAGGGAGTGTTAGCACTCGCTTGGAGGCTTTCGTCGCACTTTTTTGCAAGGGGACCAGCCTTTCTCGGTTGCGTTTTTGTTCCGGTGGGTGCGCGCGAGCGCACCCGCCGGGTGTAGCCCCCGAGGCCTCGGAGGAGTGGTTTGACTCCTCCGAGGTCTTAACGCTCGCGCAATGCTTCGGCTGGTCTGGTCGTTCCCTCATGCGAGTTGGCCGTAGCCCGGGTGTACGGTCGGGTCCCAAGTTCTCGGGCTGGTATGTTGACGCTGTCAACAGTTTGGCCGGAGCCGGGTTTGCGAGAGCAGCCCCCGAGCCTCTGCACAGGGCGAGAGGGCGATCAGGGACAGACTCGACTTCTTTATATACGCCCCTGCGTTGCCTTTCCGCAAGGAGGAGGGGGGAGAGCGCCATGTTGCCCTCGGTGGGCGCCGAACATGGTGTCTCCGGTGAGCTGCAAGCGGGTGATCCGAGCGGACGCCCGTGCCCCATTCGTTAGGGGTCGGCTAGGGGCCCAGAGGCGCGCCCAAAAGTACCTGCGGGTGATCTGCCGGACCCGGTCCCCTGGCGACGGGGTTCGAGGGCTCGATGCCTCCCTCTGATGGGATTCCGTTACAAGATCGCTCCCGCTGGTCTCAGAAATGTCCTAGGGTACCTCGGGAGCGCAGCACGAGCCTTGGTTATGTATCGAACGTACCCATGGTCATCCCTCGCTCTGTGTCTGAGGCGACTGTGAACCCTTCGGGGGCCAGCCTTCGAACCCCTGATCAGTAGTGGGCGCGGAGCCCGAGTAGCCTGAGGCGACCGTTGAACCCTTCCGAGGGGCCGGCCTTTAAACCTCGGACCAGTAGTGGGTGTGGAGCCCACGTGCTCTGAGGCGGCTGTTGAACCCTTCCGAGGGGCCAGCCTTCGAACCTCTGATCAGTAGGGAGGCTCGGAGCCTGGTTCCTTCACAGGGAAGGATCCCTTTCGGGGTATCCCCCTTTCCCGGTCCCTGTTGCAAGAGAGAGAAAGAGGAAAAAAGGAAAAGGATACGAAATCGAACGACACGGCGTACCTTTTTTGACGCGGTCATTATGGCGAAGGCGAAGCGTCGCTCGCTTCTCCTGCCAGAGGCGCCGCCTGTCCCGCCGCGGAGTTAATGCGACGGGGCAAGTGGTTCGCGGGGCAGCCGTTGCGCATGCGCGAGCCGTTCGAGGAACGGAACACGGGCGCGTTGTCTTCATGCCGTGAGAGAGGGTTCTCTCGCTGCCCCCGGATGGGACATAAGCTTGGCTGACGACGTGACCGCTGCTTCTGCCTACCTGCCACCGCCATCACTGCCGGCCCAATTTTGACCACATTTGACCGTCGCGCTTGGTTGGCATTGCAGGGTTGCCTCGAGTCGCGTCATTGACTTCGCAGTCGAGGAGGCGTGGTAGTGGCGTGAGTGGCGGTGCAGTTACTCACACGTAGCAACCGGCGCACTAGTTGCACGACGCGTGGGCCTGGTCCTCCAAGCTGGGCGCGTTGGAGGTCGGAGAGGTGCGCCCACTTGGCGTGGTTGTATGCCACCTGCATGGCTGCCCGCCCTTTCGCCCACGCGTGAGCGAAAGTTGCTTCTCACGGAAGGTGATGAGTGAGGTATCCGTATCCTGGAGGCGTAGGAGTCCCTCGGCTCGGTCGGCCTTGCCGCTTACGCACACTCTTACCCGTTCATGGGGTTCTGTTACCGACGCAGTCGAGAAGGCTCGAAGAATCGCTCCGGCGGAAGAGCTTCCGAACATGAAGACTTGTTCGGTCCACGGAATCACTTATCCGAGCGTGAGTTACTTATGGCAGAAGGTGATGAGTGAGGTATCCGTATCCCGGAGGCGTAGGAGTCCCTCGGCTCGGTCATCCTTGGCTGCTTACGTGTACTCCGTCGTTTTCAGGATCCACTTTCGAAGTAGTCGAAAAGCACGAAAGACATTCCGGCGGAAAAGATCTTTTTTCGAGGAAAATTTCGACGCAGAGGGGGTTCCCCCCTTTTAGCCCCCGAGGGAGGGTCGGGCTTCGCTGAGGCAAGGCTGACCCTTCCTTGATGACTAAACTTTGCGTGGGAGCTAGGTATATGAACAAGTTGAAGACATCTTAAGGGTAGAAGCGACGTAGCTGTTGAATGTTCCAAGCGTTGCTGTAGACCTCGCCATGACTGTTGGCCAGCTTGTAGGTTCCGGGCTTTAGAACTTTGGCGATGACAAACGGCCCCTCCTAGGGGGCGTGAGCTTGTGTCGACCTCAGGCGTCTTGTCGCAGCCGAAGCACCAGGTCGCCCACCTGGAGGTCTCGGGACCGGACCCCTCGGGCGTGGTAGCGTCGCATGGACTGCTGGTACCGCGTCGAGTGTAGTAAGGCCTTGTCCCGAGCCTCTTCCAGCTGGTCCAGCGAGTCTTCTCGACTAGCTTGGTTGCTTTGGTCGTCATAGGCCCTCGTCCTCGGGGAGCCGTATTCCAGGTCTGTGGGCAAGATGGCCTCGGCCCCATAGACTAGAAAGAACGGCGTGAAGCCCGTGGCTCGGCTCGGTGTCGTTCTCAGGCTCCAGACCACCGAGGGGAGTTCCTTCATCCATCGCTTGCCGAACTTGTTGAGGTCGTTGTAGATCCGAGGCTTGAGCCCTTGTAGAATCATGCCGTTGGCACGCTCTACTTGCCCATTCGTCATGGGATGAGCCACGGTGGCCCAGTCTACCCGGATGTGGTGATCCTTGCAGAAGTCCAGGAACTTTCTGCCGGTGAACTGGGTGCTGTTGTCGGTGATGATGGAGTTCGGGACCCCGAAACGATGGATGATGTTGGTGAAGAACGCCACCGCCTGCTCGGACCTGATGCTGTTCAGGGGTCGGACCTCGATCCACTTGGAAAATTTGTCGATGGCGACCAACAGGTGCGTGTAGCCCCTAGGTGCCTTCTGCAAGGGGCCGATGAGGTCCAGACCCCACACAGCAAAAGGCCATGTGATGGGTATCGTCTGTAGAGCTTGAGCGGGCAGGTGGGTCTGCCTTGCGTAGAACTGACATCCTTCGCAGGCGCGGACAATCCTAGTGGCGTCGGCCACCGCCGTTGGCCAGTAGAAACCTTGTCGGAAAGCATTTCCAACAAGGGCTCGAGGTGCTGCGTGGTGGCCGCAAGCCCCTGAGTGTATTTCTTGGAGGAGTTCCTGACCTTCGGTGGTGGAGATGCATCGCTGGAGGATACCTGAAGGGCTGCGGTGGTAGAGCTCCTTCCCTTCTCCCAGCAAGACGAACGACTTGGCGCGCCGCGCCAACCGCTGAGCTTCGGCTCGGTCAAGGGGTAGCTCTCCTTGGTGGAGATATCGCAGGTACGGGGTCTGCCAGTTTAGATCAGGCGTGACCCCGCTTTGCTCCCCCTCGACGCGTAGCGTTTTGCCCTCGGGGGCCGAGGGTACCTCGAGCCGAACCAAGGGTGCCTCGGGCGGAGCCGAGGTTGCCTCGGACTGAGCCGAGGGTGCCTCGGAAGGTGCCGAGGGTACCTCGGGCTGGGCCGAGGGTGCCTCGGGCTCGGGCGCGTCGTCGATCTTGACGGAGGGTTGATGCAGATCTCGGGAGAAGACGTCCGGGGGAACCGTCGTACGCCCCGAGGCTATTTTAGCCAACTCGTCCGCAGTCTCGTTGTAGCGCCGAGCGATGTGGTTGAGCTCAAGCCCGTAGAACTTGTCTTCTAGGCGCCGAACCTCATCGCAGTAGGCCTCCATCTTTGGGTCGCGGCAGTGGGAGTTCTTCATGACTTGGTCGATGCCGAGCTGCGAGTCACCGCGAGCGTCGAGGCGTCGGACCCCTAGCTCGACGGCAATCTGCAACCCATTGACCAGGGCCTCGTACTCAGCTACATTGTTGGACGCCGGGAAGTGGAGGCGTAACACGTAGCGTAGGTGTTTCCCGAGGGGCGAGATGAAGAGTAGGCCCGCGCCGGCTCCTGTCTTCATCAGCGACCCATCGAAGAACATGGTCCAGAGCTCCGGTTGGATCGGGGCTGTTGGTAGCTGGGTGTCGACCCATTCAGCCACGAAGTCCGCCAAGACCTGGGATTTGATGGCCTTCCGAGGGGCGAACGAGATTGTTTCGCCCATGATTTCCACCGCCCACTTTGAAATCCTACCCGAAGCCTCTCGGTAGTGGATGATCTCCCCCAGGGGGAAGGATGACACCACAGTCACCGGATGAGACTCGAAGTAGTGTCGCAACTTCCGTCGTGTCAGGATCACCGCGTACAGCAGCTTCTGAACTTGTGGGTAGCGGATTTTGGTTTCGGACAGTACCTCGCTGACGAAGTAGACTGGCCTTTGAACGGGCAATGCATGCCCCTCTTCTTTTCTCTCGACCACAATCGCGGCGCTAACCACCTGAGCGGTCGCGACGACGTAGACCAAGAGGGCTTCTCCGGCAGCTGGGGGCACCAAGATAGGCGCCTTCGTGAGGAGCGCCTTCAGGTTCCCGAGGGCTTCCTCGGCCTCAGGGGTCCAAGTGAAGCGCTCGGCCTTCCTTAAGAGGCGGTACAGGGGTAGACCTCTTTCGCCGAGGCGTGAGATGAAGCGGCTCAGAGCCGCGAGACATCCCATGACCCTCTGTACGCCTTTCAAGTCCTGGATGGGCCCCATGCTGGCGATGGCTGCGATCTTCTCCGGGTTGGCTTCGATGTCTCGCTCGGAGACGATGAACCCCAAGAGCATGCCTCGGGGTACCCCGAAGACACACTTTTCGGGATTGAGCTTGACCCCTTTCGCCTTGAGACACCGGAATGTCACTTCAAGGTCGGAAAGGAGGTCGGAGGCTTTCCTCGTCTTGACTACGATGTCATCAACGTAGGCCTCAACCGTGCGGCCAATGTGCTCGCCGAACACATGGTTCATGCACCGCTGGTACGTCGCGCCCGCATTCCTCAAGCCGAACGGCATGGTGACATAGCAGTACATGCCGAAGGGTGTGATGAAAGAAGTCGCAAGCTGGTCGGACTCTTTCATCCTGATTTGGTGATACCCTGAGTAGGCGTCGAGGAAAGACAGGGTTTCGCACCCAGCAGTGGAATCCACGATCTGATCGATGCGAGGCAGAGGGTAGAGAACCTTCGGACATGCTTTGTTCAGACTAGTGTAGTCTACACACATCCGCCATTTCCCCCCTTTCTTTCTCACAAGCACAGGGTTGGCAAGCCATTCAGGATGGAATACCTCTTTGATGAACCCTGCCGCCATTAGCTTGTAGATCTCCTCGCCTATGGCTCTGCGCTTCTCCTCGTCGAATCGGCGCAGAGGCTGCTTGACGGGTCGGGCTCCGGCCCGGATGTCCAGCGAGTGCTCGGCGACATCCCTCGGTATGCCGGGCATGTCCGAGGGACTCCACGCGAAGACGTCGGCGTTTGCGCGGAGAAAGTCGACGAGCACTGCTTCCTATTTGGGATCGAGCCCGGAGCCGATCCGGACTTGCTTGGAGGCGTCGCTGCTGGGGTCGAGGGGGACGGACTTAACCGTCTCCGCTGGCTCGAAGTTGCCGGCATGACGCTTCACGTCTGGCACCTCCTTAGAGAGGCTCTCTAGGTCGGCGATGAGGGCCTCGGACTCGGCGAGGGCCTCGGCGTACTCCACGCACTCCACGTCGCATTCGAACGCGTGTTTGTACGTGGGGCCGACGGTGATGACCCCGTTGGGGCCCGACATCTTGAGCTTGAGGTAGGTGTAGTTGGGGACGACCATGAACTTCGTGTAGCAGGGCCTCCCTAATACCGCGTGGTAGGTTCCTCGGAACCCGACCACCTCGAACGTCAGGGTCTCCCTTCGGAAGTTGGAGGGTGTTCCGAAGCAGACGGGAAGATCGAGTTGTCCGAGGGGCTGGACGCGCTTCCCAGGGATGATCCCATGGAAAGGCGCAGCGCCCGCCCGGACCGAGGACAGATCGATACGCAGAAGCCCGAGGGTCTCGGCGTAGATGATGTTGAGGCTGCTGCCTCCGTCCATGAGGACCTTGGTGAGCCTGACGTCGCCGATGACGGGGTCGACGACGAGCGGGTATTTCCCCAGGCTCGGCACATGGTCAGGGTGGTCGGCTTGGTCGAAGGTGATGGGCTTGTCGGACCAGTCTAGGTAGACTGGCGCCGCCACCTTCACCGAACAGACCTCCCGGCGCTCTTGCTTGCGGTGCCGAGCCGAGGCGTTCGCCGCTCGCCCGCCATAGATCATGAAGCAGTCGCGGACCTCGGGGAACTCTCCTGCCTGGTGATCTTCCTTCTTGTCGTCGTCGCGGGCCCTGCCACCCTCCGCGGGTGGCTCGGCCCTGTGGAAGTGGCGCTGAAGCATGACGCACTCCTCAAGGGTGTGCTTGAAGGGCCCCTGGTGATAGGGGCATGGCTCCTTGAGCATCTTGTCGAAGAGGTTGGGACCTCCGGGGGGTTTCTGAGGGTTCTTGTACTCGGCGGCGGCGACAAGATCCGCGTCGGCGGCGTCGCGTTTCGCTTGCGACTTCTTCTTGCCTTTCTTCTTGGCGCCGCGCTGAGCTGACGCCTCGGGGGCATCTTCCGATGGGCGGCCCTGGGGCTGCTTGTCCTTCCGGAAGATAGCCTCGACCGCCTCCTGGCCGGAGGCGAACTTGGTGGCGATGTCCATCAGCTCGCTCGCCTTGGTGGGGGTCTTGCGACCTAGTTTGCTAACCAGGTCGCGGCAGGTGGTGCTGGCGAGGAACGCGCCGATGACATCCGAGTCGGTGATGTTGGGCAGCTCGGTGCGCTGCTTCGAAAATCGTTGGATGTAGTCTCGGAGAGACTCTCCCGGCTGCTGTCGGCAGCTTCGGAGGTCCCAGGAATTCCCGGGGCGCACGTACGTGCCCTGGAAATTGCCGGCGAAAGCTTGGACTAGGTCGTCCCAGTCGGAGATCTACCCCGGAGGCAGGTGCTCCAACCAGGCGCGAGCGGTGTCGGAGAGGAACAGGGGGAGGTTGCGGATGATGAGGTTGTCGTCGTCCGTTCCACCCAGTTGGCAGGCCAGACGGTAGTCCGCGAGCCACAGTTCCGGTCTCGTCTCCCCCGAGTACTTTGTGATAGTAGTCGGGGTCAGAAACGGGTCGGGAACGGCACCCATCGTATGGCCCGGCTGAAGGCCTGCGGACCGGGTGGTTCGGGCGAGGGACTCCGATCCTCCCCGCTGTCGTAGCATCCCCCACGCCTGGGGTGGTAGCCTCGGCACACCCTCTCGTCGAGGTGGGCCCGACGATCGCGGTGATGGTGCTCGTTGCCGAGGCGACCCGGGGCCGCAGGCGCGGTGTTGCGCGTGCGCCCGGTGCAGACCGAGGCTTCCCGCATGAATCGGGAAGTCGCGGCACGATGTTCTGAGGGGTACCCCTGCCTCCGGGAGGCGGAGCTCTCGGCCCGCCGGACCGTGGCGCCTTCCAGGAGATCCTTGAGCTCTCCCTGGATTCGCCGCCCCTCGGTGGTTGATGGCTCCGACATCTCGCGGAGGACCATTGCTGCTGCAGCCAGGTTCTGGCCGACCCCACTGGATGCGGGTGGCGGCCTGACCCTGACATCGTTGGCGATGCGGTGCTGGACGCCCTGGGGTAGATGACGCATTTCTCCGGCCGGAGTTGGCCCGCCCATGCCTGCCCGGCGTCCCGGCGGATTGGCTCAAGCGCTCCTGCTCCCTCGTCGAGCCTGGCCTGCACCCCGCGGATTTGCCCGAGTTGTGGGTCGTGACCCCCCGCCAGAACGGGGACCACAGCTAGCTCCCGCGGGATGTCAACGCGAGGCACCGGCCTAGGGGGATCACCGTCCTCCGGCATGCCGAGATGGTTGCCTTCGGGGGGACCCCCTAGATCGACGTGGAAACATTCGCGGCTCGGGTCGCAGTCCTCGTCGCCGAGGCTACGGCTACCGTCGGAACAGTCGGAAAGGCAGTAGTTGCACGCGGTCATGAGGTCTCGCATGGCACCGAGGTTGCCAAGTCCGGAGAAATCCCAATGAAAACTGGGCTCTTCGTCTTCCTCGGACCCAGAGGGCCCGTAGGTCGAGACGTCCGTCAGCCGGTCCCAAGGTGACCGCATTCGAAACCCCAGAGGGTTCGGATTCGCCTCTACGAGAGCGTCCGCCAAAGCGGAGCTGCTAGGCAGGTCGAGGCTAAATCTGAAAGGCGTGGGATGGGAATCGGTCGGTACCTCTTGGTCGACGGGCGGTGATGAGGTCACGTCAGGGGCTGACTGCACCGTCGTCTCAGGTACGAGGGCGACATCCAGCAAGCCTTTCGCGAGCGCGCTGGCGTCGTCCATTTGCTTGGGGTTGACGTGTCGCGGGGAGACAGCGCTCGTCTTCGTCGCAGGCGCGAGGCTAATGCCCGACGCACCCCCCGTTGGAGTGCTGGCGTTGTCGTCTCGCTCGACGGCCGACGAGGCGCCGCCTCCTGGTTGGCCTTGGTTGCCCCGCCTCCTCCTCCTCCTCCGTCGACGGGGAAGAGGACGGGGCGAGCTCGAAGGTTGTTCTTCCACCACGCGGGGAAGACGTCGTCGATCCCGCCGCCGGCGGGCGGACTGTCGGCCGCCATTGTCGCTGTCGCCCGGCGGTGGAAAGAGTATCATGTCGTAGCTGCCGTCGAGGGACATGAACTCAAGGCTCCCGAGACGGAGCACCGTCCCGAGCCGGAGAGGTTGCTGGAGACTACCCATCTGGAGCTTGACGGGAAGCTGTTCGTCAACACGCAGCAGGCCCCTACCTGGCGCGCCAACTGTCGGCGTTTCGAGACCGGGGGGTCCTTGAGCCGACGAGTGAAGTGTCACCGCGTGCCCCAGCCCAGATGGGTCGACGCGAGGCCGAGCGCGAAGGGGGGAAAGCGAGGAGGCAGGAGATGGGTCGTGAGAGAGGTGGAAATCCCGTGACCTTCATGTTCGTCCCGCGCCCAGGTCGGGTGCGCTTTCAGTAGGGGGTTACAAGCGTCCACACGGGGGAAGGAGCGAGCGGCCTCACGCGAGCGCCCGTCTCGTCCTCGTCCCCGCGCGGCCGACCCTCTCTAAGAGGGCCCTGGTCCTTCCTTTTATAGGCATAAGGAGAGGATCCAGATGTACAATGGGGGGTGTAGCAGAGTGCTACGTGTCTAGCGGAGGAGAGCTAGTGCCCTAAGTACACGCCATCGTGGCGGCCGGAGAGATTTTGGCGCCCGGTTCGTGTGATGTCGTGGCCGTCGGAGGAGCGCCGGAGCTTGACGGAGGGACAGCTGTCGGGGTCGTCGAGTCCTTGCTGACGTCCTCTTGCTTCCGTAAGGGGGCCGAGAGTCGCCATCGTCAGGGAGCGTGCGGGACGCCATCATCGCCTATCTGGCGGAGCGAGCCAGATGGGACGCCGGTCTTGTTCCCTGTAGCGTGAGTCAGCTTGTAGTAGGGTAATGATGGCGCCTCCTGTTGATGTGGCCGGTCCGCGCCCTGGGTTGGGCGATGTGGATGCTCCTCCGAGGTCGAGGTCGGGTCCGTCTTCCGTGGCCGAGGCCGAGTCCGAGCCCCCGGGTCGGGCGAGGCGGAGTTCGTCGTCTTCTGGGGCTGAGCCCAAGTCCGAGCCCTGGGTCGGGCGGAGCGGAGTACGTCGTCTTCCGGGGCTGAGCCCGAGTCCGAGCCCTGGGTCGGGCGGAGCGGAGTTCGCCGTCTTCCGGGGCTTAGCCCGAGTCCGAGGCCCGGGTCGGGCGGAGCGGAGTTCGCCGTCTTCCGGGGCTTAGCCCGAGTCCGAGCCCTGGGTTGGGCGGAGCGGAGTTCGCCGTCTTCCGGGGCTTTGCCCGAGTCCGAGCCCTGGGTCGGGCGGAGCGGAGTTCGCCGTCTTCCGGGGCTTTGCCCGAGTCCGAGCCCTGGGTCGGGCGAAGCGGAGTTTCCTATGGCGCGCGACCGGGCCTGACTGCCTGTCAGCCTCACTCTGTCAAGTGGTACTGCAGTCGGAGCGGCGCAGGCGGCGCTGTCTTTCTGTCAGACCAGTTGGCGAAGCGGCGAAGTGACGGCGGTCACTTCGGCTCTGTCAGCTGAGGGGCGCGCGTCGGGATAAAGGTGTCAGGCCACCTTTGCATTAAATGCTCCTGCGATTTGGTCGGGGTTGCTTCTTGGCGAAGACAGGGCCTCGGGCGAGCCGGGAACGCATTCGCGGCTGAAGGGGGGCCTCAGGCGAGGCGGAGATCCTCCGGGGTCGGCTGCCCTTGTCCGAGGCTAGGCTTGGGCGAGGCGTGATCGAGTCCTTCGAATGGACTGATCCCTGACTTGATCGCACCCATTAGGCCTTCACAGCTTTATGCTGATGAGGGTTACTAGCTGAGAATTAGGAGCCTTGAGGGTACCTCTAATTATGGTCCCCGACAGCCATCTATATATGGAGATAGGGTTTGAGACGTGGATGCTGGTTACGTAGAAGAGACGATGTGTAGTAGGTTAATTTACGGATTAATTTGAAATAGATACAAGAAGTTATTTGTAAAAGAATGACACATATAGACAGAGATAGCCATAAAGATATACAATACGCACATTCATTTTTCACGGACCGCGGGAGTCACCTAACAATACGCAACCCTCGTCGACCGTCGTCCTAGTTACGAATCCGTGGGCAGAACAATTGCTCAGCCCACGTCTATTCTTCTTGGACGAGGGGCAAAAGCTGCGTCGAAACGGGAGGCGTGGCTCTACGCTAGCACGCTCCTCCTCGGACGGTCTCTTCTACCTCTCCGTAACAAAGGCGCACGGGCAAAGCGGATCCCCTCTTCCACTCCGCTGCCTCACTTCCGCCGCACGCGACCGGAGGCGGCTCACCGCGTAGCGCCGCGAGCCCAACCCTTGCCCCGCCGCCCGTCCTTCATTCCTTCCGGTGGACCAGCCGCCGTACGCCTCAGGCAGCCATGTCTCCCCCCGAGAATCCCAGCCCCGCGGCGCCGGCCGAGCCGTCGCAGCCGCCGCCACCGTCTGCCGCGGCCAAGGGGAAGCGGAAGAAGGACGAGAAGAAGGATGACGATCTGGTGAGTTCGCCCCGCTTCGAGCCCTAGGAGAGGTCGAACTGCGGTGGCTAAAATCTCGCTCCTCTTGTTTTGATCTTGGGGTTTTGCTTCCGCTTGACGTGTCGGATGGTGCCGCAGTCGGAGGAGGATCTGGCGCTGAAGGAGCAGCTGGAGCTCTACGTCGTGCGGGCGCAAGATGCGGATCCCGGCGTGCAGAAGCTCGCGCTCGAGAGCATGAGGTACTGCCCGCTTCGCAAATCCGCTCGATTCAGGTCTAGGGTTGCGTGACCCCAAGGGTAACTCAGCTTTTGTGGTGGTCCTCGTGTCATATTAGTTGTGGGTTTAAGTTTGTCATCTTTGTGAAGATTTGGTTGAGCTTGAGCGTCATGGTGCTGTATGTTTCTTATTGCCTATATAATGTGTAGAGATTAAGACGAGTTTTCCTGTGTATGGCAATGATAATTGAGTGTTCCAGCTGCACTCCTGTAGCTCTGGACTTCTGGTGCAACTAATGTCTTATTTCTTGACCCCTTTGCTGCCACTAAAACTGATCTGTTTCAGGCAGGAGATTCGCTCTGCCACGAGCTCAATGACTTCAGTTCCAAAGCCGCTGAAATTCCTCCGCCCACACTTTGGAACTCTCAAGTCCTATTTCGAAACAATGCCAGAGTCCGAGCTCAAGGTATCTGTGATCACTTCGGACCACCCAGCTGAGGTATGTTGTAGATTGGTTTGGCACAGTGTTGATGCCGGCATCTTATTGTTTTGCAGAAGTACATGGCTGACATACTGTCAGTGTTAGCTTTAACAATGTCCGTTGAAGGAGAAAGAGTACGTGCCCACCACAATACTTCTCTTCATATTGACATTTTTTTTGTTTAACAAAAAATCGAATCTTCAGCTGTTCCGTGAATCTGGAATTGAGACATCATCTTGTTGCAGGAGAGCCTGAAATACCGTTTGCTGGGTTCTGAAGGTGATATTGGTTCATGGGGTCATGAATATGTGAGGTATGGTTGAACTGAAATAATATGTTTCCTGTCTGCTACACTGTTTTTCCTGGTTCCTTCAATCAGTGAAGTCTAAATTTTTGTATCGTGCTGTATTGGCAATGCTACTCATGCTACATTATGCAAACACAATAAGAAGTTGGTAAGCATTTATTGGACTAATATATCACACTATATCATGAAACAATAAGTGATCTTGTACAAGTATATGCTGTTTACAAACTTGGTCACATCCTGTTCAAATAACAACAGAGCATAGGGATGATTGATGATTCTTTTTTCTACTTGGTTCTCACTCAGGAATTTTTTTTGCATAGAGTAACCTCTTCTTGAAATGCTGTTGATTCAGCTGTGTACTTGTTGGGAAGTTTATTTTACCAGTTTGATATGCTATTTTTTTTAAATATAGATTCACTGTTTGCATTCAATTTCTTTGCAAAACTGTTGGATTTTACATGAATAACTGCCCTATGCAGAAATTTGGCCGGTGAGATTGCACAAGAATTCCAAAAGCGTCAGGTTGCACTCTCACTCATGCTAGAATTCTTAGTCATTTTGTATTGTTGTTATCTATGACTTGTACGAGGGTTTTGGTGTGCTTGATTCTTGTATATAATGCATTTTAAAGTTATAAACAGTGTTTCTTTTCTTAGTATTAGTTTGTTACCACATCTGACCTATTGATATATATTCTGGTAATCATTATTTTTTTTCCATTAATACCAGTTTGGCTGTTGCAGTGTTGGTTGTTCAATAGTTTAAAATTGAAATTCATTTACGCCCCGTTTGGATCATTGGAATTGAATTCCATTCTAATAATAGTAATTTTGGCATATATGAGAGCACCTAGAGGGGGGTGGGGTGAATAGGTGATCCTGTAAAAACTTAAAACTCAAGGCCACAAACTTGATTAAGTGTTAGAATAATAAAGCCAAGTGGCTAGAGAGGAGTTCTTGCTAAACACGATAACCACAAAGAAATCAACACAGAGAGGCACAGTGGTTTATCCCGTGGTTCGGCCAAGTTCAACACTTGCCTACTCCACGTTGTGGCGTCCCAACGGACGAGGGTTGCATTCAACCCCTTTCAAGCGGTCCAAAGACCCATTTGAATACCACGGTGTTTTGCTTTCGTTTCACTATATCCCACTTGCGAGGAATCTCTACAACTTGGAGCCTCTCGCCCTTACAACTTGATTATCACAAAGAAGCACGGAAGTAAGGGTGGGAAAAGCAACGCACACAAGACCCAAAATCAGAGCACAAACACGCACACTAGTCACAACTTGAGCTCGCAACACAACTCGAAGAGTTCTCTACTCAAATGGAGCTCTAGTTGCTATCACAAAGAATCAAATGCGCGGAAATGGAGTCTTGGTGCTTAGAGTTGATCAAAGAATGCTTGGTTTTTCTCCTCCATGCGCCTAGGGGTCCCTTTTATAGCCCCAAGGCAGCTAGGAGCCGTTGGAAGCAATCCAGGAAGGCAAATCTTGCCTTCTGTCGGGTGGCGCACCGGACACTCCGGTGCACCACCAGACACTGTCCGGTGCGGATTGCTTTCCTAATTTGGCGCAGCCGACCGTTGAAGATTTGGAGCCGTTGGCGCAATGGACACTGTCCGGTGCCCCCATCCGACCGTTGGCTCGGCCACGCGTCACGCGCGGATTGCGCGGCCGACCGTTGGCGCGCCCGACCCTTGGCTCACCGGACAGTCCGGTGAATTTTAGCCATACGCTGTTGACTTGGTTCCCGAGAGCGGCGACTTCGCCGCAGACGACTTACCGGACAGTCCGGTGCACCACCGGACAGTCCGGTGATTTATAGCCGTACGCCGCCATCGAGACCCGAGAGCAGGCTGTTTACCGGGACTGGTCCTGACACACCGGACACTGTCCGGTGCACCACCGGACAGTCCGGTGCACCCAGACCGAGCAGCCTTTTGGCTGAACACAGCCAACTTATCTTCAAATCGATTTCTCCTGTTTCTAGCACTTAGACACAATACATTAGTCTTCAAAACAATGTACTAAGTCTTAGAAACATACCTTTAATCTTGATTTGCACTTCTTGAGTCTTTGGCACACATATTACTCAAGGCATTTGTGTTTAGCACTTAATCACCAAAATCTTATAGAAATGGCCCAAGGGCACATTTCCCTTTCAATATATAAATTAAGCTAATTCGGTTTTATGCAAAATATATTTGTATACTATTATTAGCAAGATGTCGGAGATATTTATGTGCTACATTTTTATTATAGAGGAGTGAAACGAAGAGTGTCATGTAAGTTACAGAACAGAAACAAATTCTACTAATGTATAAAATCATTTCCCATCCTCCACCCCATGAATTTGAGATAGACTTATATCTGAACTTTGGAAAGTGGTGGAATGTCAAATTCCAAACTAAATAAGTTTTTTTGTTGAGTGAATTCCAATTTCTCTAAAATGAAGGGATCCAAACGCCCCGTTATGTTTTTTATAAGGTTAACATGGTAAACAACTGCATTTCATTTCTTTCTATCTCATTTTATTTATCTTCATTGTATGTCCCAACATACCTTGCAACCAAGATCACATTTCATTGTGAAATTGCTGCAAAATTTGTAGTTCTTGTCTTATTTCCCCTTTGATGCTACTTGGCTGCAATAGTGGAATTAAGTAGTGGGCAGGTGGACACTGTTTATTCTTTATCATATCCCATTCTTTAGTATTCAATCCTCTAATGCTGGTTTTATTGTTTCTAGGATGATGACTTGCATGCTCTAATGGTGCTAGTCCAGCAAATTGTTTCATTTCACATGAAGGTTTGTTCTGAGTAGAGTTCATGGTCGAATACTTATTTATTCAGTTCATCTTGAACTAAGTGTATTTTTTGTTTGGTAATATTTGATATTTTCTCATTTTTATTAGCATAATGCTGAGCCTGAAGCTGTGGATCTTCTTATGGAGGTACTTCTAATCTTTACAATGCTTGCTATTGTCAAGAGCGCAGTTCCAATGTTTTTGGCTAACGAATGCACAAATTTCCTTTTTTTTGTAGGTTGAAGACCTTGATTTACTAGTTGAGCATGTCGATGCTACAAACTACAAAAGAGCTTGCTTGTACCTTACTAGTTCATCCAAGTAAGTATACAACAACAACAAAACCTTTTAATCCCAAGAAAGTTGGGGTACGCTAGAGTTGGAACCCAACAAAAGTCGCATGTTAAGGTTTAGCACATATATAGCTGTTTTCCATGCACTTCTATTCAAGGCTAAATCTTTGATTATATTCTATCCTTTCAAGTCTCCTTTTATTGCCTCTTCCCATGTCAACTTAGGGCTTCCCCTGCCTCTCTTTCCATTACTATTGTGTCCTAGGATCCCACTATGCACTGGTGCCTTTGAAGGTTTCTGTTGGACATGTCCAAACCATCTCAGTCGGTGTTGGACAAACTTTTCTTCAATTAGTGCTACCCCTAGGCTAGCATGTATATCATCGTTTCAGACTCGATTTCTTCTTGTATGGCCATAAATCCAACACATCATACCCATTTTCGCAACACTTAGTCTGCTGACCATGTCTTTGTGTAGGTTAAAATTCTGCACCATACAACATAGCGGGTCTAATCGTCGTGCTATATGTCGGGGACCATAATTAGGGGTACCCTCAAGACGCCTAATTCTCAGCTGGTAACCCCCATCAGCATAAAGCTGCAGAGGCCTGATGGGTTTGATTAAGTCAGGGATCAGTCCATACGAGCGACTTGATCACGCCACGCCCGAGCCTAGCCTCGGGCGAGGGCAGCCGACCCTGAGATGGTTCCGTCTCGCCCGAGGTCTCCTCTTTCACGGCAGACGCATCTCCGGCTCGCCCGAGGCCTTGCCTTCGATAAGAAGTAACCCTGACTAAATCACCGCACCAACCGACCAAATCACTGGGGCCTTTAACGCAAAAGGTAAGACTGACGGGTAGCCAGGCTTGGCCGAAAGCGCCAGAGGAAGCTCCGCCCGACCCAGGGCTCGGACTCGGGCTAAGGCCCTGGAAGACGGCGAACTCCGCTCCGCCCGACCCAGGGCTCGGACTCGGGCTAAGGCCCCGGAAGACGGCGAACTCCGCTCCGCCCGACCCAGGGCTCGGACTCGGGCTAAGGCCCCGGAAGACGGCGAACTCCGCTCCGCCCGACCCAGGGCTCGGACTCGGGCTAAGGCCCCGGAAGACGGCGAACTCCGCTCCGCCCGACCCAGGGCTCGGACTCGGGCTAAGGCCCCAGAAGACGACGAACTCCGCTTCACCCGACCCAGGGCTCGGACTCCGCCCTGGCCTCTGCCGAGCGACCTCCGCCTCGCCCGACCCGGGAGCTCAGGTTCGGCCTCGGCCATGCAGGATAGACTCGACCTCGGCCTCGGAGGAGCCACCACGTCGCCCGACCTAGGGCACAAGTCCGCCACGTCAACAGGAAGCGTCATCATCACCCTACCCCGAGCCGACTCGGGCCGCAGAGAACAGGACCGACGTCCCATCTGGCCAGCTCCGCCAGATAGGCAATGATGGCGCCCCGCTAGACCCATGACGACGGCGGCTCTCAGCTCCCTTACGGAAGCAGGAGGACGTCAGCAAGGGCCCAGCCACTCCGACAGCTGTCCCTCCGTCCGGCTCCATCGCTTCTCCGACAGCCACGACGCCACACTAGCTGGGTGCCAAGATCTCTCCGGCTGCCACCTTGGCATGTACTTAGGGCACTAGCTCTCCCCCGCTAGACACGTAGCACCTTGCTACACCCCCATTTGTACACCTGGATCCTCTCCTTACGCCTATAAAAGGAAGGACCAGGGCCTTCTTAGAGAAGGTTGGCCTCGCGGGGACGAAGGGCAGGGGCAGGCGCTCTCTCGGGGCCGCTCGCTCCCCTCACCCGCGCGGACGCTTGTAACCCCCTACTGCAAGCGCACCCGACCTGGGCGCGGGACGAACACGAAGGCCGCGGGAATTCTCCGACTCCCTCACGACCCGGCTCCGGCCGCCTCGCTCTCTCTCTCTCTCTCTCTCTCCCCCCTTCGCGCTCGCCCACGCGCTCGACCCATCTGGGCTGGGGCACGCGGCACACTCACTCGTCGGCTCGGGGACCCCCCGGTCTCGGAACGCCGACAGTTGGCGCGCCAGGTAGGGGCCTGCTGCGTGTTGACGAGTAGATTCCCGTCAAGCTCCAGATGGGCAGTCTCCAACGACCTCTTCAACCCGGGACGGTGCTCCGTTTCGGGAGTCTCGAGTTCATGTCTTTCGACGGCAGCTACGACATGATACTCCTTCCACCGCCGCGCGACAGCGACAATGGTGGCGGACAGCCCGCCCGCCGGCGGCGGAATCGACGACGCCTTTCCCGCGTGGGGGAAGGACAACTTTCGAGTTCGCTCCGTCCTCTCCCTCGCCATCGGAGGAGGAGGCGGGGCAACCAAGGCCGAGCGGGAGGCTGCGCTCAGTCGACTGTCGAGCAAATCGACATCTCCAGCGCCCCAACGGAGGACGTGTCGGGCATCACCCCCGCGTTTGAGGCGAAGGCGAGCGCCGTCCCCCCGCGTCACGCCGATCCCGAGCAAGTGGACGACGCCAGCACGCTCACGGAGGGCCTGCAGGACGTCGCCCTCGCACCCAGGACGACAGCACGATCAGCCCCCGATGCGACTTCGTCGATCCTCGTCGACCAAAAGGTACGGGCTGATTCCCATCCTTCGTCATTTCGACTCGGCCTCAACCCGCCTGGCGACCTCGCTTTGGCGGGCGCTCACGTTGAGGCGAGTGCAACCTCTCTGGGGTTTCGTGTGCGGTCGCCTTGGGACCGATTGACGGGTGTCTCGACCTACGGACCCTCTGGGTCCGAGGAAGATGACGACCCCAGCATCTGCTGGGATTTCTCCGGATTTGGCAACCCCAGTGCCATGCGGGACTTCATGACCGCATGTGACTACTGCCTCTCCGACTGTTCCGACGGCAGCCGCAGCCTTGACGACAAGGACTGCGGCCCGAGTCGCGAATGTTTCCACGTCGAGCTAGGGGATCCCTCCGGAGGCGGCTGTCTCGGCATGCCGGAGGATGGTGATCCCCCTAGGCCAGCGCCTCGCGCCGACATCCCGCGGGAGCTAGCTGTGGTCCCCGTTCCGGCGGGGGGTCACGACCCACAGCTCGAGCAAGTCCGCGGGGCGCAGGCCGGGCTCGATGAGGGAGCAGGAGCGCTCGAGGCAATCCGCCAGAACATCGGGCAGGTATGGGCGAGCCAGCCCCCGGCCGGAGGAATACGTCACCTGCCCCAAGGTCTCCAGCACCGCATCGCCAACGATGCCAGGGACAGACCGCCACCCGCATCCGGCGGAACCGGTCAGGACCTGGCCGCCGCAGCGATGCTCCTCCGCGCGATGCCGGAGTCATCAACCACCGAGGGTCGGCGAATCCAGGGAGAGCTCAAGCATCTCCTGGAAGGCGCTGCGGCCCGGCGGGCCGAGAGCTCTGCCTCCCGGAGGCAGGGGTACCCCTCGGAACCTCGTGCCGCGACTTCCCGACTCACGCGGGAAGCCTCGGTCTACACCGGGCGCACGCGCAACACCGCGCCTGCGGCCCCGGGCCACCTCGGCGACGAGCACCCTCATCGCGACCGTCGGGCCCGCCTCGACGAAAGGGTGCGCCGAGGTTATCACCCCAGGCGTGGGGGACGCTACGACAGCGGGGAGGATCGGAGTCCCTCGCCCGAACCACCCGGTCCGCAGGTCTTTAGCCGAGCCATTCGGCGGGCGCCGTTTCCGCCCCGATTCCGACCCCCGACTACTATCACAAAGTACTTGGGGGAAACGAGACCGGAATTGTGGCTCGCGGACTACCGCCTGGCCTGTCAACTGGGTGGGACGGACGACGACAACCTCATCATCCGCAACCTCCCCCTGTTCCTCTCCGACACCGCTCGCGCTTGGTTGGAGCACCTGCCTCCGGGGCAGATTTCCAACTGGGAAGATCTGGTCCAGGCTTTCGCCGGCAACTTCCAGGGCACGTACGTGCGCCCCGGGAATTCCTGGGACCTCCGAAGCTGTCGGCAGCAGCCGGGAGAGTCCCTTCGGGACTACATCCGGCGATTCTCGAAGCAGCGCACCGAGCTGCCCAACATCACCGACTCCGATGTCATCGGCGCGTTCCTCGCCGGCACCACCTGCCGTGACCTGGTGAGCAAGTTGGGTCGCAAGACCCCCACCAGGGCGAGCGAGCTGATGGACATCGCCACCAAGTTCGCCTCTGGTCAGGAGGCGGTCGAGGCCATCTTCCGAAAGGACAAGCAGCCCCAGGGCCGCCCGTCGGAAGATGCTCCCGAGGCGTCTACTCCGCCCGGCGCCAAGAAGAAAGGCAGGAGGAAGTCGCAAGCGAAACGCGACGCCGCCAGCACGGACCTTGTCGCCGCCGCCGAGTACAAGAACCCTCGGAAGCCCCCCGGAGGCGCCAACCTCTTCGACAAGGCACTAAAGGAGGCGTGCCCCTACCATCAGGGGCCCGTCAAGCACACCCTCGAGGAGTGCGTCATGCTTCGGCGCCACTTCCACCGGGCCGGGCCACCCGCAGAGGGTGACAAGGCCCGCGACGACGGCAAGAAGGAAGATCACCAAGCAGGAGAGTTCCCCGAGGTCCGCGACTGCTTCATGATCTATGGAGGGCATGCGGCGAACGCCTCGGCTCGGCATCGTAAGCAGGAGCGTCGGGAGGTCTGCTCGGTGAAGGTGACGGCGCCAGTCTACCTAGACTGGTCCGACAAGCCTATCACCTTCGACCAAGATGACCACCCCGACCACGTGCCGAGCCCAGGGAAGTACCCGCTCGTCGTCGATCCCGTCATCGGCGACGTCAGGCTCACCAAGGTCTTGATGGATGGGGGCAGCTGCCTCAACATCATCTACGCTGAGACCCTCAGGCTCCTGCGCGTCGATCTGTCATCCGTCCGAGCAGGCGCTGCGCCCTTCCACGGGATCATTCCCGGGAAGCGCGTCCAGCCCCTCGGACAGCTCGACCTTCCTGTCTGCTTCGGAACACCCTCCAACTTCCGAAGGGAGACTTTGACGTTCGAGGTGGTCGGGTTCCGAGGAACCTACCACGCAGTGTTGGGAAGGCCATGCTACGCGAAGTTCATGGCCATCCCCAACTACACCTACCTGAAGCTCAAGATGCCGGGCCCCAACGGGGTCATCACCGTCGGCCCCACGTACAAACACGCATTCGAATGCGATGTGGAGTGCGTGGAGTACGCCGAGGCCCTCAGTGCCGACCTGGAAAGCCTCTCCCGAGAGGTGCCGGACGTGAAGCGACATGCCGGCAACTTCGAGCCAGCGGAGACGGTTAAGGCCGTCCCTCTCGACCCCAGTGGCGACACCTCCAAGCAGATTCGGATCGGATCCGGGCTCGACCCCAAATAGGAAGCAGTGCTCGTCGACTTTCTCCGCGCAAACGCCGACGTCTTTGCGTGGAGTCCCTCGGACATGCCCGGCATACCGAGGGATGTCGCCGAGCACTCGCTGGATATTCGGGCCGGAGCCCGACCGGTCAGACAGCCTCTGCGCCGATTCGACGAGGAAAGGCGCAGGGTGATAGGCGAGGAGATCCACAAGCTGATGGCAGCAGGGTTCATCAAAGAGGTATTCCATCCCGAATGGCTTGCCAACCCTGTACTTGTGAGGAAAAAAGGGGGGAAATGGCGGATGTGTGTAGACTACACTGGTCTCAACAAAGCATGTCCGAAAGTCCCCTACCCTCTACCTCGCATCGATCAAATCGTGGACTCCACTGCAGGGTGCGAAACCCTGTCTTTCCTCGATGCCTACTCAGGGTATCATCAAATCAAGATGAAAGAGTCCGACCAGCTCGCGACTTCTTTCATCACGCCCTTCGGCATGTACTGTTATGTCACAATGCCGTTCGGTTTGAGGAACGCGGGTGCAACGTACCAGCGGTGCATGAACCATGTGTTCGGCGAACACATCGGTCGCACGGTCGAGGCCTACGTCGATGACATCGTAGTCAAGACGAGGAAAGCCTCCGACCTTCTCTCCGACCTCGAACTGACATTCCGGTGTCTCAAGGCGAAGGGCGTCAAGCTCAATCCCGAGAAGTGCGTCTTCGGGGTGCCCCGGGGCATGCTTTTGGGATTCATCGTCTCCGAGCGGGGCATCGAAGCCAACCCGGAGAAGATCGCGGCCATCACAAACATGGGGCCCATCAAGGACTTAAAAGGCGTACAGAGGGTCATGGGATGCCTCGCGGCCTTGAGCCGTTTCATCTCGCGCCTCGGCGAAAGAGGCCTGCCCCTGTACCGTCTCTTAAGGAAGGCCGAGTGCTTCACTTGGACCCCCGAGGCCGAGGAAGCCCTCGGGAACCTGAAGGCGCTCCTCACCCAGGCGCCCGTCTTGGTACCCCCAGCTGATGGAGAAACCCTCTTGGTCTACGTCGCCGCAACCACTCAGGTGGTCAGCGCCGCGATCGTGGTCGAAAGGCAGGAAGAGGGGCATGCTTTGCCCATTCAGAGGCCGGTTTACTTCGTCAGCGAAGTGCTGTCCGAGACCAAGATCCGCTACCCACAAGTCCAGAAGCTGCTATATGCAGTGATCCTGACGAGGCGAAAGCTGCGACATTACTTCGAGTCTCATCCGGTGACTGTGGTGTCATCCTTCCCCCTGGGGGAGATCATCCAGTGCCGGGAAGCCTCGGGACGGATCGCGAAGTGGGCGGTGGAAATCATGGGCGAAGCAATCTCATTCGCCCCTCGGAAGGCCATCAAGTCCCAGGTACTGGCGGACTTCGTAGCCGAATGGGTCGACACCCAGTTGCCGACGGCTCCGATCCAACCGGAGCTCTGGACCATGTTTTTCGACGGGTCGCTGATGAAGACGGGAGCTGGCGCGGGCCTGCTCTTCGTCTCGCCCCTCAGGAAGCACCTGCGCTACGTGCTCCGCCTCCATTTCCCGGCGTCCAACAATGTGGCTGAGTACGAGGCTCTGATCAACGGACTGCGAATCGCCGTCGAGCTAGGGGTCCGACGCCTCGATGCACGCGGCGACTCGCAGCTCGTCATCGACCAAGTCATGAAGAACTCCCACTGCCGCGACCCGAAGATGGAGGCCTACTGTGATGAGGTTCGACGCCTGGAAGACAAGTTCTACGGGCTCGAGCTCAACCACATCGCCCGGCGCTACAACGAGACTGCGGACGAGCTGGCGAAGATAGCCTCGGGGCGAACGACGGTTCCCCCGGACGTCTTCTCCCGGGATCTGCACCAACCCTCCGTCAAGATAGGCGACACGCCCGAGCCCGAGGTGCCCTCGGCCCCGTCCGAGGCGACCTCGGCCCGGCCCGAGCTATCCTCGGTTCAACCCGAGGAGCCCTCGGCCCTCGAGGGCGAAGCACTGCACGTCGAGGAGGAGCAGAGCGGGGTCATGCCAGGGCGGGATTGGCAGACCCCGTACCTGCAATATCTCCGCCAAGGAGAACTGCCCCTCGACCGAGCCGAGGCTCGGCGGGTAGCGCGACGCGCCAAGTCGTTCGTCTTGCTGGGCGATGAGAAGGAGCTCTACCACCGTAGCCCCTCGGGCATCCTCCAGCGATGCATCTCCATCGCCGAGGGTCAGGAACTCCTGCAGGAAATACACTCGGGGGCTTGCGGCCATCATGCAGCACCTCGAACCCTCGTTGGGAACGCTTTCCGCCAAGGCTTCTACTGGCCGACGGCGGTGGCTGACGCCACTAGAATTGTCCGCGCCTGCGAAGGGTGCCAATTCTATGCGAAGCAGACCCACCTGCCCGCTCAGGCTCTGCAGACGATACCCATCACCTGGCCCTTCGCTGTGTGGGGTCTGGACCTCGTCGGCCCTCTGCAGAAGGCGCCCGGGGGCTACACGCACCTGCTGGTCGCCGTCGACAAATTTCTCCAAGTGGATCGAGGTCCGACCCCTGAACAGCATCAGATCCGAGCAGGCGGTGGCGTTCTTCACCAACATCGTCCATCGCTTCGGGGTCCCGAACTCCATCATCACCGACAACGGCACCCAGTTCACCGGCAAAAAATTCTTGGATTTTTGCGAGGATCACAACATCCGGGTAGACTGGGCCGCCGTAGCTCACCCCATGTCGAATGGGCAAGTAGAACGTGCCAATGGCATGATTCTACAAGGGCTCAAGCCTCGGATTTACAATGATCTCAACAAGTTCGGCAAGCGATGGATGAAGGAACTCCCCTCGGTGGTCTGGAGCCTGAGGACGACGCCAAGCCGAGCCACAGGTTTCACGCCGTTCTTCCTGGTCTACGGGGCCGAGGCTGTCCTGCCCACTGACCTGGAATACGGCTCCCCGAGGACGAGGGCCTACAACGAAGAAAGCAACCAAGCTAGCCGAGAAGACTCGCTGGACCAGCTGGATGAGGCTCGGGACAGGGCCTTACTACACTCGGCGCGGTATCAGCAGTCCCTGCGACGCTACCACGCCCGAGGGGTCCGACCCCGAGACCTCCAGGTGGGCGATCTGGTGCTTCGGCTGCGGCAAGACACCCGAGGGAGGCACAAGTTCACGCCCCCCTGGGAGGGGCCGTTCGTCATCGCCAAAGTTCTGAAGCCCGGAACGTACAAGCTGGCCAACAGTCAAGGCGAGGTCTACGGCAACGCTTGGAACATCCAACAGCTACGTCGCTTCTACCCTTGAGATGTTTCCAAATTGTTCATATACCTCGCACCCACGCAAAGTTTAGTCAACAAGGAAGGGTCGGCCTCGCCTCGGCAAAGCCCGACCCTCCCTCGGGGGCTAAAAAGGGGGGAAACCCCCTCTGCGTCAAAATTTTCCTCGAACAAAAAATCTCTTTTATCAGAATATCTTTCGTGCTTTTTGACTACTTCGAAAAGTGGGTCATGGAAACGACAGAGTACACGTAAGCAGCCAAGGCTGACCGAGCCGAGGGACTCCTACGCCTCCGGGATACGGATACCTCACTCATCACCTTCTGCGATAAGTAACTCGCGCTCGGATAAAGTGACTCCGCGGATCGAACAAGTCTCTACGTTCGGAAGCTCTTCTGTCAAAGCGATTCTTCGAGTTTTCTCGACTAAGTCGGTGATAGGGCCTCATGGATGAGTAAAAGTGCGCGTAAGCGGCAAGGCCGACCGAGCCGAGGGACTCCCACGCCTCCGGGATACGGATACCTCACTCCTCACCTTTCGCGAGAAGCAACTTTCGCTCGCACAAATATCCCTGTTACCGACAAAAAGTCCAGATGCTTGGAACAAGAGGAAAAGGGACGCAGCTTTACAACACGGCAAGGGTGTGTGTTCTGGCCTCGACGGCCGCACAAAGCACACGCTACAAAACAAGCTGATCCTGCAGGCTCAGATCTTGGCGCTGGAAGGGGGCGGCGACACCCTCGGCATCGACAGCAACTTCGGCAAGGCCCGAACTAGCCTCGGACGGCGACGCGATCCGAGGCCCTCCGCTCCAAAGGACGGCGTCATCTCCACGCCCGGGCGATCGTTGTCAGGGACTTCTCCGGGAATCCGGCCCGAGCAGGCGGCTCGGCCAGCCACCTCCGGGGCCTCGGCCAACCACCTTCCGAGGGCACGAGCCCGGTCCGAAGCCTCGGCTGACCAACTCCGGCGTCGATCCTGCCAACGGACAACTCGGCTAGGCTCCGGCCAACCAGGTTTCATTTCCGAGCCAACTCCGCCTCTGCTCATGCTGATATCGCTACCCCCGGCCTCGGCTCGTCGAAGAGCGGCCGAGGGGTCTCTTTAACTAAGCTAGAGGAGCCTCGGACAACAGGGCCGACCGAGCCGAGGGACTCCTACGCCTCCGGGATACGGATACCTCACTCGTCACCTCGACACGGGGCGACTCATGCTTAGTGAAGCGGTTCGGACAATCAGCAGACGAGTCTTAGTGCTCGGAAATGAGGAGAAAACACACCTCCAAAGCCCTCCCCTGCGGCGCGGGGGCTAGGACCCACCTGTCATGCGGACCGGCTCCGAGCAAAAGAAGCCGAACTGCCGCGCGCGGCGTGCGCGCAACCACCCAGCGGTTACAAGTGACCCTCCACTTTTGCCCAGACCAACGGGCGAAGGGGGCGGGCAGCCATGCGGGCGGCATGCAACCGCGCCAAGTGGACGCGCCTCTCCGACTCCTGACAGGCCAGCATGAAGGCTCAAGCCCACGCGTCGCGCAACCGGCGCGCTGGATGCTGCATGTAAGCCACTATGCCACTTACGCCACCACCGCACCTCCTCGGTTGCGGAACCAATACCGCGACCCAAGGCGGCCCAGCGCGCGGCCCAGCTGCGCCAGCCTGACGCAGCGGTCAAACACGGTCAAAAGTGGGCCGGCAGTAATGACAGTGGCAGGCGCGCAAGAGCAGCGATCACGCCATCAGCCAGGCTCACGTCCCATCCGGAGGCAGCAAGAGAGCCCCCTCTCTCTCACGGTGTGAAGACGACACGCCCGTGACCCGTTCCTCGAACGGCTCGCGCACGCGCAACGGCAGCCTCGCCAACTACTCGCCCCGGCGCATTAACTCCGCGGCTCGACGGACAGCGCTACTGGCAGGAGCAGCTGGCGACGTTTCGCCTTCGCCAAAACAACCACACCGAAAAAGGTACGCCACGACGTTCAATTTCGCATCCTTTTTCCCTTTTTCCTCTTTCTCTATCTCTTGCAACAGGGACCGAGAAGGGGGATAACCCCAAAGGGATCCTTCCCCGTGAAGGAACTAGGCTCCGAGCCTCCATACTGATCAGGGGTTCGAAGGCTGGCCCCCCGAAGGGTTCAACAGCCGCCTCAGATCGCGTGGGCCCGACACCCACTACTGGTCAGGGGTTCGAAGGTCGGCCCCCCGAAAGGTTCCACGACCGCCTCAGGCTACTCGGGCTCCGCGCCCATTACTGATCAGGGGTTCGAAGGCTGGCCCCCCGAAGGGTTCACAGTCGCCTCAGACACCGAGCGAGGGATGACCAGGGGTACGTTCGATACATAACCAAGGCTCGGGCTGCGCTCTCGAGGTACCCTAGGACATTTCCGAGACCAGCGGGAACGACTCTGTAACGGAATCCCATCGGAGGGAGGCAACGAGCCCTCGGACCCCGTCGCCAGGGGACCGGGTCCGGCAGATCACCCGCAGGTACTTTTGGGCGTGCCTCCGGGCCCCTAGCCGACCCCCAACGAACGGGGCACGGACGTCCACTCGGATTACCCGATTGCAGCTCACCGGAGACACCATGTTCGGTGCCCATCGAGGGTAACATGGCGCTCTCCCCCCCTCCTCCTTGCGGAAAGGCGACGTAGGGGCGTATGTAAAAAAGCCGAGTCTGTCCCTGATCGTCCTCTCGCTCTGTGCGGAGGCTCGGGGGCTGCTCTCGCAAACCCGGCTCCGGCCAAACCGTTGACAGCGTCAACATACCAGCCCGAGAACTTGGGCCCCGACAGTGCACCTGGGCTACGGCCTGTTCGCATGAGGGAACCGCCAGACCAGCCGAAGCATTACGCAAGGCATTAAGACCTCGAAGGAGTGAAACCACTCCTCCGAGGCCTCGGGGGCTACACCCGGCGGGTGCGCTCGCGCGCACCCACCGGAACAAAGTGCAACCGAGAAAGGCTGGTCCCCTTGCAAAAAAGTGCGACGAAAGCCTCCAAGCGAGTGTTAACACTCCCTTCGAGGCTCGGGGGCTACTGTCGGGGACCATAATTAGGGGTACCCTCAAGACGCCTAATTCTCAGCTGGTAACCCCCATCAGCATAAAGCTGCAGAGGCCTGATGGGTTTGATTAAGTCAGGGATCAGTCCATACGAGCGACTTGATCACGCCACGCCCGAGCCTAGCCTCGGGCGAGGGCAGCCGACCCTGAGATGGTTCCGTCTCGCCCGAGGTCTCCTCTTTCACGGCAGACGCATCTCCGGCTCGCCCGAGGCCTTGCCTTCGATAAGAAGTAACCCTGACTAAATCACCGCACCAACCGACCAAATCACTGGGGCCTTTAACGCAAAAGGTAAGACTGACGGGTAGCCAGGCTTGGCCGAAAGCGCCAGAGGAAGCTCCGCCCGACCCAGGGCTCGGACTCGGGCTAAGGCCCTGGAAGACGGCGAACTCCGCTCCGCCCGACCCAGGGCTCGGACTCGGGCTAAGGCCCCGGAAGACGGCGAACTCCGCTCCGCCCGACCCAGGGCTCGGACTCGGGCTAAGGCCCCGGAAGACGGCGAACTCCGCTCCGCCCGACCCAGGGCTCGGACTCGGGCTAAGGCCCCGGAAGACGGCGAACTCCGCTCCGCCCGACCCAGGGCTCGGACTCGGGCTAAGGCCCCGGAAGACGGCGAACTCCGCTCCGCCCGACCCAGGGCTCGGACTCGGGCTAAGGCCCCGGAAGACGGCGAACTCCGCTCCGCCCGACCCAGGGCTCGGACTCGGGCTAAGGCCCCGGAAGACGGCGAACTCCGCTCCGCCCGACCCAGGGCTCGGACTCGGGCTAAGGCCCCAGAAGACGACGAACTCCGCTTCACCCGACCCAGGGCTCGGACTCCGCCCTGGCCTCTGCCGAGCGACCTCCGCCTCGCCCGACCCGGGAGCTCAGGTTCGGCCTCGGCCATGCAGGATAGACTCGACCTCGGCCTCGGAGGAGCCACCACGTCGCCCGACCTAGGGCACAAGTCCGCCACGTCAACAGGAAGCGTCATCATCACCCTACCCCGAGCCGACTCGGGCCGCAGAGAACAGGACCGACGTCCCATCTGGCCAGCTCCGCCAGATAGGCAATGATGGCGCCCCGCTAGACCCATGACGACGGCGGCTCTCAGCTCCCTTACGAAAGCAGGAGGACGTCAGCAAGGGCCCAGCCACTCCGACAGCTGTCCCTCCGTCTGGCTCCATCGCTTCTCCGACAGCCACGACGCCACACTAGCTGGGTGCCAAGATCTCTCCGGCTGCCACCTTGGCATGTACTTAGGGCACTAGCTCTCCCCCGCTAGACACGTAGCACCTTGCTACACCCCCATTTGTACACCTGGATCCTCTCCTTACGCCTATAAAAGGAAGGACCAGGGCCTTCTTAGAGAAGGTTGGCCTCGCGGGGACGAAGGGCAGGGGCAGGCGCTCTCTCGGGGCCGCTCGCTCCCCTCACCCGCGCGGACGCTTGTAACCCCCTACTGCAAGCGCACCCGACCTGGGCGCGGGACGAACACGAAGGCCGCGGGAATTCTCCGACTCCCTCACGACCCGGCTCCGGCCGCCTCGCTCTCTCTCTCTCTCTCTCCCCCCTTCGCGCTCGCCCACGCGCTCGACCCATCTGGGCTGGGGCACGCGGCACACTCACTCGTCGGCTCGGGGACCCCCCGGTCTCGGAACGCCGACACTATAAAACTCACCTTTTTAGCTTTTGTGGTATCCTCTTGTCACATAGAATGCCAGATGTTTGACATCACTTCATTCACCCTGCTTTGATTCTATGGCTAACATCTTCATCAATACATCTCGTTATGACATTATTATTGTCATATATTGCTTGTGTCCTCCCTTTTAGAACTAGATGTAAAACTCAAGTATAGCTGAATTTATCTGATTAATCTACTGCATCTGTGTGCGAATGTGAAACTTGCAGATTTCTCCCTGCCCCTGATGATAGTTTGGCACTTGACATAGCGTATACCATCTACATGAAGTTTGGAGACCTTGCAAGTGCTTTGAGAATTTCTCTGCAACTTGAGAAAGTGAGTACATGCTTATTAAACATGCCATTCCATGCTGCTTTGCTTAGAACCAAATTCAACTTGCACATTTTGAATGTCTGTAGTCTGTGCAGTATGTGAAGCAAGTCTACACAGCAACTGATGATCTTCTGCTGAAGAAACAGTTCTCTTATCTCATTGCGCGCCATGTAAGCAGACACCCCATTTTCATTTACATATGTATCTGCTGTAGTGCTGTGACTGATACTTTGCATTCATTCATGCACACAGTCCTGAGATACATCTTATACTTTATTTGCTCTCGCCCTCACCATAAAGTTCTTCCCCTTGTCTGAACAATTGTCTGTTTTCTGAAGGGTTTGGCTATGGAGATTGATGACGAGATCTCTACTGATGATAATGATAAGGAGGCTTTACAAGAAATAGTAAATAATACTAAGTTGAGTGAGGGATATCTTACTCTTGCTCGCGATATTGAGGTCATGGAGCCTAAATCCCCAGAGGATATATACAAGGTGATGTATATTTTACTGCTTATCATATTTTTAATAGCACGATTAAATCCTCTATAATAATTGTGGTCATGTTTTACAATATGTAGGTCCATTTGATTGATGGCCGTGGTGCCAGCTCCAGTCTTGATTCCGCAAGACAGAATTTAGCTGCAACATTTGTAAATGCATTTGTGAATGCTGGGTTTGGCAAGGTTAGCTTTTGAGACAGTTACTAATGTTTGTGAAGAAAGACTTCATTTTAACTTCTTTTTATTACTTTGTGCAGGACAAGTTGATGACTGCTCCATCTGATTCACCCAGCAGCGGGTCTTCCGGAAATTGGTTATTTAAGAACAAGGAACATGGAAAAGCCAGTGCAGCAGCTAGTCTGGTATAATTACAGTATTCTTTATTTTTTGAACTGCAATTTAGGTTTTTTAGAACTATCCAGTAGTAGGTAATGATTTTTTGTTGTTTCCAGGGAATGATTCTCCTGTGGGATACTGATTCTGGGCTCGCTCAGCTTGACAAGTACTTGCATAGTAATGATACTCATGTTGTTGCTGGAGCCTTGCTAGGTATTGGAATTGTCACTTGCGGGGTGAAGAGTGATTGTGATCCTGTATGTGCTCCACTTTGTTAGCTTGTCTTGTCCCCTTGCACCCTGCATCTTTTTTTTTTCCCTAATACCCTCACTTTTCTACCAGGCGTTTGCTATTCTCATGGAGTATATTGGCAAAGATGACTCAAACATTCGTATTGGAGCAATATTGGGTCTTGGAATTGCATATGCTGGTTCCCAGAAAGAAGAGGTGGGACTAGTGCTTGTAATTGAGTCTTGCTGTCTCATAATTTGGTGTTTTGTTCCTTATCAATACTCTTTTTAATTTTCAGCTTAAAATGCATCTATCTGCTGTGCTGGGAGACTCTCAATCACCTCTTGAAGTATTGGTCTTCTCAGCCATTGCCTTGGGGTTGGTGTTTGTTGGTTCTTGCAATGAAGAGATTGCACAGTCTATTATATTTGCCTTGATGGAACGTAGTGAGGCTGAGTTGGCAGAGCCCATTATACGGTTGCTTCCTGTTGCGCTTGGCCTTCTATACCTTGGAAAACAGGTAATTCTAAGCATCCTGTAGATATGGTTCTGATTTCAAAGTTTACAGCTATGTTCAGTAATATAAGTAATAGATTGCTGCTAGGCTTAACATATCCATCTGGAGCATTATTTGTTGCTTCTCATTTCAAGTATTTACCTATTTTGTTCATGTAAAACTGATCAATTGGTCATTGTTAATTACCAGGCCTTATGTTTTTGTGGTTTTTGTTGTGTGGATCCAATAAAAATGCCAAACTGCTCTGGTGCTGATTGCTACTACCTTTTTGTTTACTCTGTTGCAACATGCCACTTTCCAATGTACTCTAACCCCTGTCCTGGAATATAGTGTATAGAAGCAATAGAAAACTGTGCTAGAATACATGGGATTTTGTGGGACATAAGGACCATTTTGCATTAAATAGGCCACAAATTCGGTAGGTGGTACTGTGTTGTTACTTGCCAGTTATTGAGCAATCTTCCTTTAGTCACACAGAAGACAGTATATAGAATTAAATTGATTAGGAAATGAAGTGAGGGTACTGGGTACATCTGTCTTTTATATTCTTCCTTGGTCTATCTTAAAATCTCAAGGATACACTATATTCCAGTACGGAAGGAGTAGATCCATGCACCTGCTATCACTAATAATCAAGTCCTATTTCAGGATAGTGTGGAGGCTACTGCAGAGGTCTCTAAAACATTTGATGAAAAGATAGGGAAGTACTGTGATGTAACACTTATGTCGCTGGCATATGCCGGGACAGGAAATGTGCTTAAGGTATTGTATACTATTCTTTAATGGAAAGGTTTCTAGCAGATTCAGTTTTTAAAGAAGTTTAAGATATTTGGTTGATAGCATGTAATCAACTCTATTTGCAGGTTCAGAAACTTCTTGGCATTTGTTCACAGCATCTTGAGAAAGGTGAAACACACCAAGGGCCAGCTGTCCTTGGAATTGCTCTTATTGCTATGGCTGAAGAATTAGGAGCTGAAATGGCTGTACGTTCACTTGAGCGTCTTCTGCAGTATGGCGAGCAGAATATAAGACGAGCAGTTCCTCTTGCTCTTGGTATACTCTGCATATCTAATCCCAAGGTATGTGAATAAATCCGCCTTATGCACACTAAAGTTCTGATACGTGAAATCTAACTCCTGCTAGAAACAATGCCTGATCAATGCAGTTTTAAGAACTTTGGTTTCACACAAACTTTATTATATCTGAATCCTTGAGTGCCCCATGGGGATTTTTTTTGTTCTAGTTGGTAAATTTCTAAATTGTGTTTTATATCTAAGAAATATCTCTAATGAGACCATCTGAATGGAATTACTGCATGATTGTGCTAACTATTTGATGCACTTGCACCAGCACACAAACATGTGTGAATCCTAGATAACTTTTCAGGTTAAATTTTTGACCATGAAACCAATCTACCAAAAGTCTTGTCTCTATGAGCTGACTTTTTTAAGTGTTCCCATGATACAAGATTTTTTTATTTTCCTAATACTGTTGGACCCAGAACCCATCAAGCTGTATCCATCCATATTAGAACTAAATCATATCATAACAGGCCAGTTTTACTGCAGCACCTTTCTATAAATAGATTGCGACATGGATAATTTTGCATGCCACTTTCATTATTAAAAGCTTGTCAAAATCATCTTCACTGCAATTTGTACTCTCTAATTCCGTGGCACTGACTGTTTTCTTTGCACAAGTATACTATTTTAAAAACTGAAGATCATGTATGCTGAAAGTATGGGCCTTGTAACATCATCCCTGTGTTGTCAATTCTTGTGACTTTTCATAAATAATTGATAATTGATGTGTCAAGGTACAATGTTTGACCAAGTAGAATCATAAAGTGCTCTACATTTGGAATCATATTGTGATCTACACCGTATGTGTCTGTTCCAACAACTTATGAAGATTCTGATTTCACAACCCAAGTTTGGCAGTTTCTTGTGTAGCATTCTTTCAAACATCTAAAAATACTCTGTTTTGGTATGTGATAATTTGAGTGCTGAATGGTTGTTCAGTGGTGCATTCATTTGAACATGTTCCATTAAGTTTAAAATCTGTCTGGTTATATGCCATCAGGCATTCTGATTGCTTTTCTAACACCTGCCTTAGGTGAATGTTATGGACACACTGAGCAGATTGAGTCATGATGCCGATGCCGATGTGTCAATGGTTCGTGTCTATCATTTTTTCCTAGCCTTTCCTTCCTTATACTATATCTTATATATCTGGATATTAAATTTCTCCAGGCTGCAATTATCTCATTGGGTTTGATTGGTGCTGGCACAAACAATGCCAGAATAGCTGCCATGCTTCGTAATCTTTCAAGTTATTACTACAAAGAAGCGGCTCATCTGTTTTGTGTAAGTATAGATCGATAATGACCATTTGGCATCCTTCATGGACTTATGGTTCCTTGATTGTTTTTTAGTTTGATGCTTTGATTAATTTTATTGTGTACATCATCAGGTTAGAATTGCCCAGGGCCTTGTTCACCTCGGAAAGGGCTTGTTGACCCTTTCTCCGTACCATTCTGATAGATTTCTTCTTTCCCCGTGAGTGTCACCTTTGCACCCATTTTCACTTGTGAATGCCACCGAATTGCATTAGAACCTTTTTTTCTTGTTCTGTTTTCTCAGGATGGCACTTGGAGGGCTTGTAACTGTTCTGCATGCGTGTCTTGATATGAAGTCCACTATCCTAGGGAAATATCACTACATACTTTACATTATTGTCCTGGCAATGCAGGTATATTTGTTAGTCATTGGCTCATCAGCTCTTTTTTTGCATTAGAACCTTTTTCTTTCTCATAATATCTTTTTTGCTTTACAGCCCAGGATGCTTTTAACTGTCGACGAGGATCTGAAGCCCCTCTCAGTACCTGTCCGCGTTGGGCAAGCTGTGGACGTGGTTGGTCAGGCAGGAAGGCCTAAGACAATTACCGGATTTCAGACGCACTCCACACCAGTCTTGCTTGCAGCAGGGGAGAGAGCTGAACTAGCAACTGAAAAGTAAGCTGCATTCAGAATGAACGGTGTGTATATGTTCAAGGAAATGTTAATCACTGTTTGTTTGTCTGTGTTGTGCAGATACATCCCACTGACTCCGGTATTAGAGGGCTTTGTGATTTTGAAGAAGAACCCGGAGTACCATGAAGAGTGAAACGCTTTAGCATGCCAAATAGCATGGTGTTTCGGAGGCTCGTGCACATGGCAGTCTTCATCAAGCCCTGGCGCACCCCTCGTCGAGAAATCGCTCGCCCTTTGCTCAACCCTTCGCCTGGAGTTCGTGTTGAATTCTTACCAGAGTTGTGGCTAACTGAAAGCTGTCTTCGATTGTGCTGATATACGATTGTATCTGTACGATTGTAGCAATTACTGGGACAGCTTACCCTGTACGGTGTGGTGATAACGTGGCATAGCATTTTTGGCGCTGGTCTAGGTTAGTCCTTGTGTTGACATGGTGCACCATCATTATAAGTTTTCTGTATTTTATGGATCCGTTCTGTTCGTGTGTACTGGAAACATTGTACACATGATATGTAAGTGTGCCTCCATGTGTGCCTTCGTGTGTGTTTTGGTTTTGCTTTTAGCATGGCTTTTGTCACCCTAAAACCAAAAGACAAACCAAAGCGCTCGAAGCAACTTTTTTCAAATATATATAGAAGAACATTTAGTGGCCTTCATCAAGCTGAACGATTTTTATAATTCATATCTACAACAGGTTTTTGTAGTCCCTAACAAACAAACCCTTTGTCTATGAGTCGCAATGAAGGCCAAGTCAGGGCGTCAGGCTGATACCTGATTGTTTTCATCAGGTCGTGTATAATATGAAATTTGTGTGCTGAAAGAAAAAGAAGGATTTTAAAATCTGTCTTTAGTCTTACATACTCTCTAGTAGTAATGGCTAATGGATAAAACTTTTAATTTTACGGGCACTTGACTTGGGTTGGGTTTGAGTATACTGCATTTCGCGGGTAGTATACTACACTACAATTTTGTGTACCTGATAATTTGGGTATTTGGGTATTTGATATACCTGAATTCAGAGGAAACCAGCAAACTCGCGAAGTTTTCACAGAATCTAAGCAAACAATTTGTATATAATTTTAGCAATCCCGAGGAGTCGAGGAAGTATTTATTCCATAGTTATATCAAACAAAGGCTAAGCTAAATCAATTACGATGTGATTACATCATTACATGACATTTATATTGCCATTAAAGTCATCTGAACCTTTTCATTGTCTGGGTCATCGACATAGACCAATTACAATATATCATAGAGCATATACTAGCAAATAAAAAGCTATAAGTAATCTTTCTGATATAAAGTAACCTTTCTCTATTTTTTTTTCTGAAATCGAATTATATTTTAAGATTTTTAATTGAATAGTACTTGCTGTCCATTTTGTGACTGACGTGTGACGTGATGTCTAATTCAGTATTTTGTGACTGGCGTGATATGTCAAAATTACCGTTCAAAACTGATCATGTTATTGCAACAACAAGCGGCTTTTTTAAAACTTGTTGACGGTTAAAAATTCGGTTTTCTAGAATCGAACTGCCGCGAAAGTTAGAGGTTCAAATGGACATTTTCCAATTACATTCAGCCGTTCAGTCAGGATGGAAGGCTTATAATACATTCCTCCTTCTGGGCCGTACCGCGCGGGCCTTCAAAGCCTGTATCATGCTGCATCTTCCTTCCCTGGGGCCAGCCTCATCAACTCCGCTTCCGGTTCTGGCCCATTGGCGTTGCTTCACATCGACGCGCCTGCGCCGCCGGTCCGCCGCGCCTTCCCCTCCCTTCTCCCCCGCGTGCCCTCCTATTCCTTCTATGCGGCGGCGTGGGGAGCTGCATCTGCCTTCGTCTGGAGGAGTGGGAAGAAGCGCTGCCGAAGGGGTGATTTACGAAGCCAGAGAGCGGCTGGGAGCAAGAGTGCCTGGGACTGGGAGTTGAAGCTAGAGAGGCTAGTTGCTTGTTTGGTGCGCTGCCAAACCGCCCTCAACATCTGACCCGTCTCTCCCTCACTTCCACGGTTCCAGCGAGTGGCGCAACCGCGCAACTGAGCAGCTAGCATGGGGGACGAAGAAGATGATCCTGACTGGCTCCGTGCGTTTCAGGTACCAACTCGCTTCATCTCCCTCCTCTGCCACATCTCCACTTGAGGTCTCCATGAACCTCTTTTGGAGCAAAATCTTTTGTTCCGGATGCAAGATGCCACCTCTTGCCTTAGATTTCCACTTCACTTCTAAATCCCACCCTTGAACCTCTAGCGAAATAGGTCAGAGCTCAGGCTGCAGTGCGCTAACTAAACCCTGGAATTCTGAATTTCGGTTTGCTTGTGGTGGGGGAAAAAAATCAGCTTCTGCCTTAAGATTTCCAGAATTGTTTTTTTGTTCCAAAACCAATACTTCAGAGTTCAGATAGCTATTATGTAGCAGTTACCACTTATCATATGGATTCAAACATTTTTTGGGAGCAGGCACCAACTGTGGCACCTGTGATGCTTTCTTCTGGTTCAGATACCTCCCCTGAAGCTAGTCCTACAAGAACCAGTACATCTAGAAAACAAAACAAGGGAGAGAAGCACGCTAGTCCAGATCATGCACGTGATAGAGATGGTGCTTCACAAAATAAAAACAAAATCTCAGCAGCTACTAGAAGAAAAAACCTTGTCAGTAAAAAAGGTAGAACTAACGTACCTGCATATTTTAGTACTATAAAGATTCTGAGGCACGACTGCTTAAGGTCTTGATCCGTATTTGTCACATGGTTGCTTATTGATTCTTTTGACTAATATGCAGAGGGGTCAACTATGGATGAAAAACAAGCTAATACTCCTAGACGCTTGGTATGGATTTTGAGTGTTGTTTTAGATTCCCTGTCTCCGATTCATGATATCTTGGTAACTAGGCTGGTATTGTGTTGTTGATTTATCCATTAAAAACGATAACATAGCACTATGTAATTCCTACTGTACTATTAGAGACTTGGGCTACTAGTTTGGCCATCAATGAGACTGCAGGTGTCATTTTATTGTATAGATTAGCTGTACCTGTTTGTAATGTTCGATTTATATTGTGATATTAGTGATCAGACACTGCAAGTGTTATGCTTTGTTTTAAATTCACTATGTCATAGTAGTTGTAAGCTGGTCCTATAATTTGTAGTTAATTTTGACACATAATATTTTTTGTAGACTCCAAAGAAGGATATGGTAACACTTTCATCTGGTTCTGATGCTTCACCGGGAAACAGCCTTTCGAGGGCCCAGGAAGATAACCATGAAGAGGACTCACTTAGCACTGCCAAGAGAAAGAATACTCAACAAACTAAGACAAAAAAAACAAAGGATGCTGGAACAAAAACTGGTGCAGACCAAGCAGGGAGTAAGGCACTTTAATATGACTTCCATTTCAGTTGATACTTGACTCAGATTTGGAATGACATGTACATGTTATATTGTTTCATGATTCAACATCAAGATGGAGATGCTGAGGATGATGTGCAAGATAAACTCACAGGGAACTCTGTAAAGTGCCAACTCACCCATCTCTCCATTTTATTCTTTTTGCTCCTTCAAATTTGGATGTGAAACTCTAGGCCTTTAGCTATTTTCAGTTATATATTTGCAGCTCTTTGATGGAGTTTATGCTCCTCTAAATGCCAGGTCTCCCAGAGGTTACCATTAATATTTCCAGATAAAGTTCAACGTTCAAAGGTATACTCAACTCTAAGAGGCACTGCTTATATGGAGATCACTCTCATTTAAACTTTCTACATTTGCGATAAAATGTTATCAACATGCCTGTGATCTCTCCCCTGATTATATTTATATTCTTATTCTCAGAAGAAATGTTTTAGCATTGCTGTGTAAGGAATGTGCTATATAGTGTGTAGACTTATAATCAAGACATGACATAGATACTTGTTTGTGTATGTGTATGTTCACTTGGAGATAAATGCAAGTTCTTCATGTGGCTCGTGGCCCACGATCGCTGCTGGACAGCAGATCGACTAGCAAAAAGAGGACTGCCTCACCCTCAATTTTGTATACTTTGTGATCAAGAGGAAGAAACGATAAACCACTTGCTGGTTTCCTGTGTTTTCTCTCGGGCTGTCTGGTTTCAGATGATGAAATCTGTTGGGTTGCAGCAGCTTGCTCCTAACCCTGCGTGTTCCTCCTTTGAAGATTGGTGGGAAGGGGTTGCTGCATTTTCTGCTGGTCTAGTAAACACAGGGCTGCACAAGGGCTTGAACTCTTTGATCATTATTGGTGCTTGGGCCATCTGGAATCACCGCAATAGCTGTGTTTTTAATGGTGTGCAGCCTAGTCAAAGCATGGTCATCAATTGGGTCAAGGAGGAGGCTCATCTCTGGTATAGGGCTGGAGCCAGGGATTTATCTAACATCCTTATGCTCCAGTAATTTCAGTGGGTATTCTTTAATTTGAGATGTCTTTTGTTGTTGTTGATGTTAATTCTCTCCTTCTCCCTATAGCCTAGTGTTTGTGGGTTCGGGTGGAGTTGTACGAGGTTTCCTTGCCTCACCCTTTCTTCTTAATATATTGATACGCAGCTCTCCTGCGTTTTCGAAAAAAAAAACAATGGGATCATGAATGATTTCAAGTCGGGCGACTTGCTAGTCGATACACCTGGGCGACCAGTCGACTAATCGGGTCCTGGTCGTCCCTACAGCGCTCCTGCATATTTGCAGGACCTATGTATATAATATTGATATATATATATATATATATATATATATATATATATATATATATATATATATATATAGCATATAGAAAGCAATACCAAACATAAGTACATAACAAATATGAATACTGGAACTGGACAATTCAGATTTCAGAACATGAACATCAGTCACTAACTCAATTATATATAGCAACTAGTCGGTTGCCCGTGTGTTGCGACGGCTTACAACAATATCCACGTAAACTATCCATCAAAAAAATTTCAAAATTTTTTATTGATTGTCTCCGCTCTCTGTATAATATTTTTTTGATTTGGCTAACTGATGTTATTGTTTAATCCATGCAATATGTCTTGGTACAACACGGCCAATGAAATGAGCGATTAGATGAGAGTTCACAACGACTGACTGAACGAACAGAGATTATAAAATGACATAATTCCACTATATAGAGACCAAATAAGAGAAAGTTTGTGAGCTCAAGTTTCTAAAATAAGTCACATGAAGTCAAACTTATAAAAAAGATAGATCAAAATATGGAGTGATTGCTAAAGTCAGGCATCAATAAAATCTGGATGCGCTCCATATAAATTATACTACTTCGTAGCAATTACTAACGTTTAAAACTAACAAATAACCTTTCATTTTACTGTTAGTGTGACAATCATTGTTGCTCTATCCAATTCAGCAAGCTCAAACACCATGGAGTCCATTGCGTCAATGTGGTCTCCGAAACGACCTAATGCTTGCAAGAGCCAAGAACGTCGTGCCGTGCTTGGGTTGTAGCCTTGGTCTGTAGTGTTGGCCCGGTCCGACACGATTATTTTTTTTTATTTTACAAAAAAACGTATATACATATATAAATTTATATTCAATATTAAAAATATCATGCTCGCATGATGTTCTACTGGTTAGACAACTTCACCAGTGTCTCCCACCCTTCTTCCATCAGGGCATGGGTTCAAACCCCCACTTCCTGCACTGTTTTTTAATATTTTACGTTGATTTAATCAAATGGGCCGATGGTCTAACGGGCTGGCCCGTCACAGTCAGCAGGCCGGCATGACGTGCCTGGGCCAGAGTTGTGTCCCGCGGGCGTCTGGTCCACGCCGGCCGCCGTTTGGCTATCTATAGACGTGCAACAGATTAATTTGAAATAACTATGAGGAGTTATTTGTAAAAAGATGACGTGGGACGACCGTTGAAACTGGTGCTTTAAGTATAGTATAGATATAGATATAGCATATAGGAAGCAATACCAATTACCAAACATAGCAAATATGAATACTGGAAGACAGAATTCAGATTGCAGGTTTCAGAACATAAACAATTGAACAGCAGTTACTACTCAGTAGTCACTAACTCACTAATTCATATGATGCAGAGTTACAGACTTACTAGTTACTATATAAATGCCAAGTACATACTTACTATTGACCTAAACTAGGAGTCCAGGGCAACTAATCGCCCCCACCCAAATTGGACGACTAATCGGACGACCGGACGATTAGTCGAGCAGATCGGGTCGGCCTCCCTAGTCGTGCTAACAGAACTGACTAGCGATTAGTCGGACGACTTGAAATTGCCCGACTAATCGCGACCAAATTGGTCGACATGATGTACTAAAACACAATAGCCAAGAGGAGGGAGCAAGATTCCTGAAGATAAACTCATTTCTATGCTTCCAGATGTTCTAGGCAACTAAAGGCAAAATTTCCATGAAGAAACTGTGGCCGAACGCACTCTTGACAACCTCAATCATCGTGAAAAAATCCAGATCTTGATTCCACCGAATTCCCACATAATTCCAACATTCTGAGCAGAAAGGGCAATCAAACAGAAGGTGTATGTTGTCTCATAATTGAGCTCACAAAGGATGCAATTGACGTTACCGCCAGAAGTCAGAAAGCCTTCCTTCTAAGAAGGTTCTTTGAGTTAGTTCTATCCTTGAAGACTAGGCAGACAAAAATCTTGATTTTCTTACGAACTTTGGACTGCCAGACCCAATTGAAAGGGGATGGTGGTTGATTGGATCTGAAATTTAAATTATAGAACTTGGAAGAACTGAAATTGGCATTGGCCCAAGGATATATCCAACTGTCTTTGCCCTCCCTAGAATTTTGCATTTGGCCAATAATCTCACAGAAGGCTTGATATTCTTCAGTGGCTTGAGGAGAGAGGAGTATGAAAGTTATCTTCCAGATTCATATTATCAAGAAATTCCTGAAGAGAGGGAAGGGAAGGAATGTTTGGGGGAATTATTGTTCCAAACATCCTGCCAAGGAGGATGGTCCTTTCATCCCCAACCTGAGGCATAGCATGGCCTCTAAAGAGATCCACCAATCTGAAAACATCTTTCCACCAAAAGGAGCCTTTTTCAATAGAGCCATGAGAGACCTGGCTCGAAGTATAGTATGAGCTCCAAACAAGATTCAGCCAAGGGATATCTTGCCTGCCATAGAGTTTATGCAAGAATTTCATCAGAAGAGCTATATTCTGAATTTTCAAGTCGAGCACTCCCAGACCACCCTTATTCTTAGGACATGTCACTTTATCCCAAGCAATGAGGGGATTTCGATGAGCATTATCATTATTACCTCTCCAGGGACAATCCCTTCTCACAGCCTGGGGGCTGTGTTGCTTCCCACGGGCCAAGTTCTTCTTTCACACAATGGGATAAAAAGCTCCAGCCTACTTAACTAACAATCTCTGGATCTCAAGAGCTTCGGCAGTGTACCAAAGAGCCATGTACTTGTGGTTATAATTTCTGAAATGTGTATCTGTATTTGTGTGTTAAATGGAACTGTGAAGAACTAGACTCTGGATAATAACTTGGTGAATCTATCATTCCCTGTTATCCCGTAACGTATTATACGTATACCTGCAACATTCTGACTTCATATCCAAAATTTTATTTTATTTATATTTCCCAACTTATGATCATTGTTCTGTTTGTTTGTTTTCTTTCTAGGCATTGATTGAATGTGATGGTGACTCGATAGATTTAAGTGGAGACATTGGTGCGGTTGGGAGGATAGTAGTTTCAAATGGTCCTACTGCAAATCAGGATTTGTTGTTGGACCTGAAAGGTACTATCAAGTAATTTATCATTTTGTGTATTTCATTGGATACTGAATTGTAATGATGTATCTGTCAAAGGATATCCAAGGCCAGATATCAGTACTGAAGCTTTGCTTAAGCATTTAAACCAGCCCTGTCTTGACTTAAACCTTGATATGTGCAATATTCCATGACTTGAGCATCTTATTTGTTCTTTCTAACTCACACAGGAACAATATACAAAACGACTATAGTTCCATCCAGGACATTTTGTGTTGTAAGTTATGTTCCAAACCCAAGTAGAGATTTATTGTTTTGTGTTGGTGTTTTAACCCTCGATGTATTTTCCTTTCAGGTGAGTGTTGGACAATCAGAAGCAAAGGTTAGCTATCCACTGTCGATTTACACATAGCATTTAGTGTCCTATTTCTGCTTGTTAATTGGGTTATGTTTTCAATTTCTAAATTCCACTTCCATTCCAAGGCAATTATTCACCACAACCCACTCACTGTTTTTTCTGTGCAGATAGAGGCTATAATGAATGACTTCATTCAACTGGAACCACAATCCAATTTATTTGAAGCAGAGACTATGGTGGAAGGTACATACTTCCGACAGTTACTGCAGGGTGCCGGCTAATATGAATTCGTTTTTCTCCAGAGTGTCTCTAATGTATAAAATTGGCATGCATAAAGCAAATTTGTAAATAGTAGCATGGTCGTATCGTTTTTTTATCGAGCTATTTCTTTGTGCATCGACATTTGTGGCTGTAGCTTCATTCTTGCACTATGAGGAAGTAACCAGGCTTCATGAAGATATGGTTCCATTATTTAATGATAATAGCCTGTGCTACAATTTTTCTGCTCTAATATTAAAGATCTATCATTTGTTTAGGTACCCTTGATGGATTCACATTTGATTCAGATGAGGAGGGTGACAAACTCTATGAACCACATGCTAATCAAAACGATCTGAATAACGAAGATGAAGGTCAACCTAAGGCAAAGACCAAAAGGAAAGCAGAGAAAACAACGGTGTGTTTTCTTGACTCCGATAACTAACCTGCAACTATGAATAGCTAGAATCCGGATAGTTGTGATGTACAGAGGTTTCGAATTCATGGTGCTTCAGATTTACAGTGATTGCAGATTCTGTATTGGATGTGTTTACAGTGATTCTGTATTGCAGATTTAGCAGTAGTGCTGTTCTTATTTTTTATGCTTCCTTGGTGTTGCCATCTTTGATGAAGTAAGCATTTCACAAAACCATAACAAAAAAATGCAGTACAACATGCTACCATCAAGTTTGTGGTAAATTTGTCGAGACAACCAGTACGCCAGATTTTGGCTTGCTGTATGTATGAAGCCTCGCTTGCTTCTACCTGCTAGCGTGTTGCAATTCTCTCATAGTAGCCCTTACAGGTCACAACTTGATCTTATGTAACTACAGAAGATTTATTTACTTGGAATAATTGGAATAATGCTTGTCGCAACATCATAGTGCGCCTGCCTGATGGAGGATTCTAATCTGTTTCCCGTGACCTGCAGGGGAAGGCACTGAAGAAGGCGAAGGTTGCAGGAAAGGGCCCTAAAAAGGGCACGAGGAAAACCCAACCTGCGAAGAGAGGTAGAAAGGCTAAGAAATGATGACATGTTGATTTCCTCGGATAAGAAGAAAAAGTCTATTGAGAACCTGGATAGCTGGCAATAAAGATGTGAATTTTTCAACGCATAGTCATGGCTGTGAGGCGCGTCGTCAGTTCAACATCATGCAGTACTTGTTTTAGAGTTTTAGAGAGAGAGAACATGTAAAGCTGTAAACGTTGTTGTGTACTCTATGAGCGTTCAGCTTTGGATCATTGAAAAGATCGAGATGTTCACGTGGAGGCGAACTGACTTCTCTATCACGTGGAGGCGAACTTGAGAATTATTAATGTCAAAATATAACTACAAGAGTGTACTGCAGGAGCATGTGTTCTGACGACTTTTGTCTTACCAGTCTAACGCTCATGAAACCTCTTTGGTCACTTACTAGATGGCATCAGACTGGGACTCAACTGTTTGACGATCACCATGTTCATAGGATATCACACTCTAGTTGGAAAAACTCTACTACAATGGCAATATTGGGTGTAAAGGCATTCATTAGACCAGTCTGACGCAACCAAAACCTCCCTGGTCTATATTCGTAGTCCATTGGACTTAGACACAATGGTCCAACGAACTAGTCGTCGGTCTAAAGTCTCTCCCCTGACACTCCAAAAGTTTTCTTCAGCTTATTAAATTGGTAAAAGAGCTATAATGGATGAGTTGGTGTGTACTTATACAACCTAACCAACTAACAAGTTGTTATAGTAAGTTTAGCATAAACGGTAGTCATCGGATCATCCAATGAGTGAGTGTTAAACCATTGTTCTCGACTTCTCGTTGAACCATTTTCTTGGTTCAACGAGACATAATGGCTAAAAGAGAAATTGGCATAATCATTTCCTATAATCGATTTTGATAGTTGACGCCCATCACAAACCACGTGGACTAATTAGTTTGCCTAGATGTCATTTATCTCATGTGCATAAGGTTCAATACAAACCAAGAAAGAAATCAAGTTGGGGACTTAATAATATTTGGAGCAAAGGACTTGAGAGTGTGCTGCCAGTGGCGTACCGGACAGTATCCGGTGCACCAGGCCGAGTTTCACTTGAACAGCTCACTCTTGGGTTTCTTCTGGGCGCCCTCCGCTATAATTTACCGGACATGTCCGGTGAGCCAACGGAGCAACAACTACCTGGCGCCAACGGTCGACTGCAAAAGGGAACAGTTGTGAACAGTGCGCGGCAGAAGTCAGAGCGCAATGTCCGGTGTGGCACCGGACTGTCTGGTGCATCTACAGGACAAGGGTTCCAACGGTCAAGTCGCTCCAAACCCCAACGGGCGTGCTGACGTGGCACGCACCAGACAGTGAACAGTGCTGTCTGGTGCATCACCGGACTGTCCGGTGTGTCCATCGCCAGCAAAAACAGCCAACGGCCAGGAAGTGGTTGGAGGCTATAAATACCCCCAACCACCTCATTCATTGGCATCCAAGTTTTCTGAACTCTATATTTATTGCAAGAGCAAAGCCAAACACTCCAAGATACATTTAAAGCATTCAATCCACTACAAGCTCCCAAAATCAACTCTAGTGTTTAGAGGCTTGTGAGAGGGTTATTTGTGTTCTTTTGTTGCTTGGATTGCTTTCTCCTTCTCCATTCTTATTCTCATAAGTGCTTTGTAAAGCTAGCAAGAGACACCTAAGTGTGTGGTGATCCTTGTGGGGTCTTAGTGACCGTTTGAGAGAGGGAAATGGTTGAAATAGACTCGGCCTTTGTGGCCTCCTCAATGGGGACTAGGTTCTTTGGAACTGAACCTCTGTAAAACAAATCACCGTGTTCACTTGTGTTGATTTCCATTTGATTTGTTTTCCCTCCTTCCTCTCTCTAAAGTTCCCTTGCTCATATTGATTTGAGTTCGCTCCCAAACATCTGTATTGATTGAGCAACTCTAAGCAAGGAGAACAATCTTTCTAACACTAACCCCGGCCCTAGTACAAGTTTAAAGTTTGTAAATTTCAGGTTTTCCCTATTCACCCCCTCTAGGCGACTTTCAATTGGTATCAGAGCCAGTGCTTCATTAAGAGTCTAACAAATTCGAAGTGATGTCTAGAGACCACGCCAAGAGGGAGATTGTCCCGGGCGACAAGGCCATGGGCTCGGGAAGGACTCTATCAAGGGAGTCCGGCGACAAATACAAGGATGAATCCTCTTCCTCCATCAAGTCACTAAGGAAGGGTGACAAGAAGAAAAAGAAAATAAATAAGGTAGTCTACTACGAGACCGACTCTTCATCACCTTCCACATCCAGCGCCGAGTCTACAACTTCGACGCGCCACGAGCGTAAGAAGTATAGTAAGATGCCTCTACGCTATCCTCGCATTCCTAAATGCGCTCATATACTTTTGGTATCCCTAGGCAAACCACCATATTTTGATGGTGAAGATTATTGTGTGTGGAGTGATAAAATGAGGCACCATCTAACCTCACTCCATGAAAGCATATGGGATATTGTTGAGTTTAGAGCGCAGGCACCACAGGTGGGCGACGAGGATTATGATTCGGACGAGGCTGCCCAAATTAGGCATTTTAACTCCCAAGCAACTTCTATACTCCTCGCCTCCTTGTGTCGAGAGGAGTATAACAAAGTGCAAGGGTTAAAAAATGCCAAAGAAATTTGGGACGTCCTCAAAACGGCGCACGAAGGGGACGAGGTGACCAAGATCACCAAGCGCGAGACGATCGAGGGAGAACTCAGTCGATTCATCCTCAACAAAGGGGAAGAGCCGCAAGCCATGTACAATCGGCTCAAGACAATGGTCAACCAAGTGCGCAACCTCAGGAGCACAAAATGGGATGACCATGAAATGGTCAAGGTTATTCTAAGATCCCTTATTTTTCGTAATCCTACTCAAGTTTAATTAATTCGTGGGGATCCTAGATACAAACAGATGTCTCCCAAGGAAGTGATTGGCAAGTTTGTGAGCTTTGTGTGGCAGAACCACCCGAATTATTCCAGCTTAAGTGCCTAAGTCACGCCTCAGGGGCCGTAACACACTTAAATCGGAATAACCCGTCAGTCCCTCAAATCTAGTCTGATAGAGCCACTTAACCAGGATCAAATTCCACAATCTCACTCGAAGGTGAGTCACAGAAGAAATGCAATAAAACAGGAAACCTTAGTTTAAGTGCTGAATTATTACATAGATCGGAGTTTTTGAGTAGCAAATAAGAGTTCACAAAATAAAATACAGCGGATAATCGATGTCGTCGGTATCGAGGAATTGGGCAAGGCCTAGCCCACTACTCCTCGTGCTCCTCTCCTGCTGGAGCAACATTCCACTCGACCGTCCAACCCGGTGGCAGGGTGGTAGGCCAAGTCACACCATCAACCATTTCCTGAATGGTACCTGCAAAAATTATGCCACAAGCAAGGCTGAGTATACTAATACTCAGCTAGACTTAACCGGTGTGAGGAGTCTACTCCTCTACCTCTAGACTATGCAACTGTTTGGCTGAGGGGTTTAGTTTGCCAAAAGCACTAGCTGTTTCTAAAATCAATTTTTAGCTTTTCAAATTCTATCATCATTAGCTTAGCTAGATTTGCTCCTTCTAAGCATACATGGTGACAAGTATTTAGTTCAATCAACAAGTTATCTCATGTAACCTCATTTCACTTCTTACTCGATGCAGTACAAGGGGTCAAGCAGTCTCATTAGCTGCGAGAAGCAGACGATTCGAACCGAGTTTTTAACCTTGCAAGGTAAACCTAAACACACGGCATGTCAGGGTACTCCGACCCCACACATGACAACCGTCCCCATCGATTCCCCGTTCGCGTCCAGGCCTCACCGCCTTGGCATACAATGCTCCACTGACCCCGACTGCCGCCATGCAGTGACCGCACTTGTACCCACCATAGCTAGCATGGGAGACCCAGTCTCAGGTCGCATGAGGGATAAAGTCCGCGCCCGGCTTCACTCAGGTACTAGGTTTACCGGTTACCATTTTCCCGGCATGTGCTTAGTACGTTCAAAAGCTTGACTCAGGTATCCACACATTAATCCTTAATTCTTTTTCCCGTCTCATGGACAAGGCATCCTCCCTGGATCCAAGTCCATAGACTAACACATATCCCGTTATCAAGATGAATACAATCAATTCCTGACCTCGCGCGAGTGCTAGAAAAATCACTCGACTTCTACCGAGATCCTGATTAGCAAGCAGCTACTCGACCTAGCATACTAGTATTCATCTCAAAAAGGAATCCTAAGTTCATGCAACTAGAGGTTTCAAGCAATTCCTACACTTAAGTGCACATTACAATCCTACAAGCATTAAGTGTAGTAAAATAGCATATAATAATACGGTTATGCATAAAACCGGGGCTTGCCTTCAATTGCTGGGGCTGCGGAGAGATCCTCAACAGCAGCCTCTGAAGCCTGCTCCCGGTCCTCCTCTTGGACAGATCCTTGCTCGGGGATGAGCACGTACTCTCCGTCGGCAAGATTACAACCTAATGAATGCAATGCGTAAGATACATGCATGATATGATATGTGCTTTTAGAAATTACAACTTTGGAGGTGTATGATCTTCTTGAGTTAAACAAAGTTAACTTTACTTATGTAAGACCCTTGGGTGGTATACTTGGTAAATTGGGTCAAACTTCATCTAAGGTAAGTGGTAGGTTTATTTTTGGGGTTCCACTGAATTCTTTTTAAACCTTAGTGAGAATTGATAAGTACTCAAGTTAGACTTATTGGGGTGGAGTTTATTTCTTCTTTCCTTTTCTTTTATTCTCTTAAATGTTTTGGAGTGGGTTTGAACTACAAGTTGCTTTTATAAAATTCTAAAAATTCTGCAAAAATTACAGTGGCTTGGTACTGGTGTATGTTTCTCTGTCTCAAAAATTGGGGATCAGAAAGTGAATGATTTTCTCTGGACAAAATTATCAAATTTTAGGGCAGAAGGGGTGCTTTGAACTACAACTATTATTTAACAGTGGGTAATTCTCTAAAACTTATTTTTGCTGGCTTTTAGGTGTCATAACATGATTTGGTACAAACTTCTAGTCATTAATACCTTTTAGTTATTTTACTATGGTTTTCTCAAGTTTCTAGCCAAATTGGTGCTTTCTACTACCACTATATTTGAAAAATATCAAACAACAGAGTTCTTATTTTTTTGGTTTTTGTTTTGCGCAAGAGCAATCATTTTGAAGTTTGGCATCTTTTTGCTTAAGGGAAGGGGTGGTATGCATTATTTGAGTTAATTGGCCTTTTCTCTTAAATCATTAGCAATAGGTAAGAGTTTGCTTCTTTTTCATGGGTTTGCATTTTTCTCTGGTGGTTTATCTCATTATGGACTTAGTTAATTTTTGGTTGCCCATTATTACATTATTAGGGGTTGTTCATGACTTATTTGGAAAATGCCTCATTATCATTTTATATTTATTTTCCTCACTTAAAAGGTTGGGCTGAGGTGTTCTTTATTTTTGTAGTGGGGCTCTGGTGGTTGTAAGTCCACTGAATTTTTATTATCTATTTTGGGTATAGTTTTGTAATTCTAATAATTGTTTTTCAGTTCAAATAAGGCTAAATAAAGCATTCTAATTTAAAACTGATCTGGACTAATGGTCTCCCTATTTTTCCTAGGTTCTCTGTTACATAAGCAAACTAGGAAAAATAATTTTAATCACTGTTCATTAATTTCTAATGCCTTTCTGATTTTTTCTAAGTTTTGGGCAAAATAGCTTTAAATGAATATCTACATCATATTTTTTAATGCTGGGGTTCCTACTATTTTTAAACAGTGTCTAAGTGAGGTTTGAACACCCACAAATTTTCTTAGGTTCAGTACAGAAGAAAAACTAATTTTCCTTAATTAAACAAGGTTTGGTAAATTTCTGTTTTAAATTTTAAACTCAAAAATTCAGAACAGAAAGCATAGGGTTTATCATTTTTAAATGATAGTTCATAATATTCAGGAGCTAGCAAAATTAGTTTGACAACTTTTTATTAAGAATTCATCAAGTTATGGGTTTTCTAAGTTCTCTGGTCATTTAAAAAGATTAACAAAATTGATTTAATGGAAAACCACTTTGCACTGGGGTCCCTGGCGGGTATTTTAAGTTTTCTTCGCGGATCAGTCCCTGGGCTACTATTCACATGGGTCATTGACGTTACAGAAAACCCCTCGGGTTCTACAAATCCTAACCCGAGGTCCTTCTCCTAACTTAAACAGTAACCACGGCGGAAGAAAGGGCGGAGGGGCTTACCGGCGGCGAGATTGCTCCGGTGAAGTGGTCGAGGACGTAGGGGAGGTCTCGGGGATCACAACGGTGTGCGGGTCGCCGTCGGGGATGGCCGGAGTTGGCCGGTCCACGTGCGCAGGCGGGGATGCTCGTCGGCGGCGAGGAGTCCGGCCTGCTCACGGCGAGATAGTTCAATTGGACGGGTCAGAGGGCTTCACGGGATGCCAGAGAAGATATGGGTGCAAGGAATTGGGCGGAGACTCACCGGTTAGCTCTGTCCACGCGCGGCGGCGAAAGATCGAAGTCCGGTGAGGTCGATCTCGGGCCTCCGGTGAAGTCCGGCCTGGTCCAAGGGCTTGGAAAGCTTCACGGGCCACTGGCGGAGCTAGCCGAAGCACTAGCTCGACTTGGGGGTGGCTGGAGTGGGCTGGCCACGACGGCCGAAGCTCTGGCGGCAATGGCGGGCGGAATTGAGCTCGCCGGAGCTAAGGAGAGGTGGCTGCCCAGTGAAGGTGAGCGCGGGGTGAAGTGAGGCGCGCCCGGGGAGGCTTTATAGGCGCGGGCGAGCACGACCGAGGGTGGGGCTCTGACATGCGCTCGGGGCATGCGCGGCGAACGCCAGTGCGCGCTCTGGCGCCTGGCACAGCGTCGAGCACGAGGCAGCGCAGAGAGAGGTCAAGTTCAAACGCGGATTGGGCCCAAATCTTTGAGATTAAGGCCACGATCCCGTTGAGAGATCTCTTCCTCTCAGGTCCCTTTGTCGTTTGTGTGTGGAGGCTAGCAAGTTTCGCTGACTGGATTAAGAGATAGAGAGGGGAGAAATCCTGTTTGTCTCACTGCCACACACAGGGAGAAGATCTCTGGTTTGACATGTCCGAGGCATGCGTCCCAATGCCATCTCCTGGCACATGACAGAGGGGTTAATTAGGCACATTTTTGTCAATGGGGCCATTAAGATTCGAGTTAGGGATCAAGGTGAACATCCTTGATCTTTGGCTCAAGGTCTGAATTTCAGAATTCTGAAATTCAGAATTCCCAATAAGTCCCCACATGAGAAGCTTGATTTGGGGTTTTAATTGAGTTATTTTGGCTAAGCTTTCTCAACCTTTCTTGTTGTTTATTAAATATACTTCAATTTTTATAATTGGCTCAAGTCATAATTTTAAAATTTTCATACCCTTTTCCTTATTTTCTTGAATTTTTCTCATGGGCTTACTTAGGGTTTTTATTAGGGTTACAACATTCTTACCTTTTGAAAGACCCATTTGTTTTGATCATGATACTTTTAAGTATATGCTTGGTGAATTCTTTATTCTTAAGTTAATTTGATGCTCATGCTTACTTTGGTTCACATAAAATGATGGTTCTTGGTTTGGCATTTTAAGAGAAACCCTAGGTGACACTGGGGTGTCACACTTTGAACTTATGATCAAAGGCTCCAAACACATTGTCAACTTGGAGCAAGGCGTCACCTCCACACTCGAGGTGCAACCCATTGCATTCAAAGCAACGAAAGAGAAGAAGGATGAGTCTACACCAAGTAGACTTCCAATTGACGCCTCCAAGCTCGGCAATGAGGAAATGGCTCTTATCATCAAGAGCTTCCAGCAAATCCTCAAGCAAAGGAAGGGGAAGGATTACAAACCCCGCTCCAAGAGGGTTTGCTATAGGTGTGATAAGTCTAGTCACTTTATAGCAAAATGTCCATATTCTAGTGATAGTGACAGGTACGACAACAAGAAGGGAAAGAAAAAGATGGAGAAGAAGAAGTATTACAAGAAGAAGGGTGGCAAAGCACACATGGGGCGGGAATGGGACTCCGACGAGAGCTCCACCGACTCCTCCTCCAACAAGGACGCCGCCAACATCGCTGTCGGCGTTTCGGACCCGGGGGTCCCTGGACCGACGAGTGAAATCGCTGCGTGCCCCTGCCCAGATGGGTTGGTGCGGGATGGAACACGAGAGGTGGGACAAGCCTCGTATTATCCTGCACCAGGGGTGCCGCTCGTAGTAGGGGTTACAAGCGCGTCGCGTGAGGGAGAGAGAGAGACAGAGTGCGGGAGCCCGTTCGTCCGCCCCTTCCCCTCGCGTGAACCCCCCTCAGGATGGCCCTGGACCTCCCTTTTATAGACGCAAGGAGAGGATCCAGACGTACAATGGGGGCGTAGCTATGCGCTAACGTGTTCGGCAGTGGAGTGCCTAAGCCCTGTGTACATGCCAACGTGGCTGTTGGGGGAGAGCTTGGGCCCTATACATGTGATGGCGTGGCCGTCGGAGGAGCGCCTGAGTCCTGTAGGAGCACAGCTGGTAGCACGGCAAGGATCCTACTGACGTCTCCTTGCTGCCGTAGGGGGCTGAGAGCCACCGGCGTCATGGTGCACGCGGGGCACCATCATTACCCGTCGCCGGGGTAAGCCAGATGGGATGCCGGTCTTGTTCCTTGTAGCCTGAGCAGGCTAGGAATAGGGTAATGATATATCCCCTATTGGCGCGGTCGGTCCGAGCCCAAGGTCAGGCGAGGCGGAGACTTCTCTTGAGGCCGAGGCCGGGGTCGAGCGAGGACACGATTCCTCCCGAGACCGGGGTCGAGGCCGAGTCCGGGGGTCGGGCGAGGCGGAGACCTCCTCCCGAGGCCGGAGCCTAAGGCCAGGCGAGGCGGAAACCTCCTCTCGAGGCCGGAGCCTGAGGTCAGGCGAGGCGGAGCTTCCTGTTGCGCTCGAGGCCGAACTCGGTGGTTGATCGTGACTTGTTGTCAGTCTTGGCCTGGGTGGTTGACATGGTAGTCGGAGCAGGGCGAGCGACGCTGTTTTCCTGTCACATAAGACAGTAAAGAAGAGGGGCGAAGTGACTGCGGTCACTTCGGCCTGGCCGACTAAGTCGCGTGTGTCAGGATACGGCGTCAGGCATCCCCTGCATTGAATGCGCCTGCGAAGCGGTCGGTTGGTGAGGCGGTCTGGCCAAGGTTGCTTCACAACGAAGCCTGCCCGAGCCGGGCTTCGGGAGAGCCGAGGGGGCGCCCACTGCCTGAAGAGGCCCTCGGGCGAGGCGTGAACTTGTCTGGGACTACTGCTCCAGCCCGAGGCTGGGCTCGGGTGAGATCGCGTCCCTTGGGTAGACGAAGCCTTGACTTGAACCGCACCCGTCAGTTGGTCTGAGGGTGTTGACCAGCCATGATTAGGAGCATTGGGGGTACCCCTAATTATGGTACCCGACAGTAGCCCTCGAGCCTCGAAGGGAGTGTTGGTACTCGCTTGGAGGCTTTTGCCGCATTTTCGGTGAGGGGATCGGCCTTTCTCGGTTTTTGCCTTGCTCTGGTGGGTGCGCGCGAGCGCACCCGCCGGGTGTAGCCCCCGAGGCCTCGGAGGAGTGGTTTGACTCCTTTGAGGTCTGAATGCTTTTCGTGGTGCCTCGGCCGGTCTAATCGTTCCCTCATGCGGCGTGGCCGTAGCCCAGGTGCGTGGTCGGGTTCCAAGTTATCAAGCTGGTTTGTTGACGCTGTCAATAGTTTTGGCCGTAGCCGGGTGCGAGAGCAGCCCCCGAGCCTCTGCACGGAGCGAGAGGACGATCAAGGACTTTCTCGACTTTTATCATACGCCCCTACGTCGCCTTTCCGCAAGGAGGAGGGGGAAAGCGCCATGTTGCCCTCGAGGGGCGCCAAACTTGGTGTTTCCAGTGAGCTGCTAACGGGTGATCCGAGTGGACGCACGTGCCCCGTTTGTTAGGGGTCGGCTAGTGGCCCAGAGGCGCGCTCCAAAAGTACCTGCGGGTGATTCGTCGGACCCAGACCCCTTCGACTGGGTCCGAGGGCTCGATGCCTCCCTCCGGTGGGATTCCATTACAAATCATTCCCGCCGGTCTCGGAAATGTCCTATGGTACCTCGGGAGCGTAGCCCAAGCCTCGGCCATGTATCGGACGTACCCAGAGTCATCCCTCACTCTGCATGCTCTAGGGCGACTGTCGAACCCTTCCGAGGGGCCAGCCTACGAACCCCTGATCAGTAATGGGCACGGAGCCCGAGCACTCTAGGGCGGCTGTCGAACCCTTCCGAGGGGCCAGCCTTCGAACCCCTGATCAGTAATGGGCTTGAAGTCCGAGTGCTCTGGGGCGGCTGTTGAAACCCTTCCGAGGGGCCAGCCTTCGAACCCCTGATCAGTAGGAGGGCTCGGGGCCCGCTTCCTTCGCCGAGAAGGATCCTTTCCACAACATCCCCTTTCCCGGTCCCTGTAGCAAGAGAGAGAGAGAGAGGAGGGGAAGGATATGAATTTAAATAGGGTGGCACACCTTTTTTGACGCGGTCATTATGGCGAAGGCGAAGCGACGCCCGCCTCGCCTGCCAGGGGTGTCGCCTGCTCCGTCGGGGAGTTAATGCGACGGGATGGGCGATTCGCGTGGCGCCCGTTTGCGCGTGTGAGCTGTTCGAGGAACGGGGCACGGGTGTGTCGTCTTCACGCCGTGGGAGAGGGCTCTCCTATCGCTTCAGGAGGGGACGCGAGCCTGCAGGCAACTTGACCGCTGCTTCCGCTCGTCTGCCGCTGCAGTTACTGCTGGCCCACTTTTGACCATGCCAACCGTCGTGCCTACCCCGCGGCTGACTGACCCGCGACCGTCGCCTTCAATTAGCACTGTTGGGTCATGCATAGGGTTACCTCGAGTCGCGGCACTAGTTCTGCAGTCGAGGAGGCACAGCATTGGCGCGGGTGGCGGTGTAGCTTCTTGCACGTCGTAACCGGCGCATCGGTTACATGACATGCGGGCCCGCTTCCTTTGCGCTGGTCCACCGGATGTGGTCGAAGCCGAAAGGGCGCACAGTCGCGGTGCAGTTGGATGCCCGTCGTGTGGCGGTCCACCCTTTCGACCACCGATCTCTACGAAGATGGGAGAGCGCTTGTAACCGCAGGACGGTTACATGCCTCGCGTGTGGCGGTTCGCCTTCTTCATGCTTCGGATCAGCTCATATGATGCGTGGGTCCCAGCCCCCGTGTCGTAGGGGGAGAACCCTAGAGTATGTCAGTGGAGACTTCGCCTGTGACGCTAAGAGGTGCAAGTGAGGAGGTCTGCCTATAAAAGGGGAATCGATTCCCCGGGCCGTGGCCATGCCTTCGTTCTCCCCTCATGCATTGCGCCCTTCCACCTTTCGAGCCCCTGGATGGGGTGCACCAGCGTCGCCTTGCTCTTGCTATCGTTGGAGGAGCGCGACTTCGTGGAGATCGACACCTTTCAGCCATCGCTCGGCTTCAAGGATTTTCGTCGTGCAGCCCGGATGCATTCCCTCACCAATCGGCAGTTTGGTGGGGAGAAGCAAGCCAGGCTGCGGCCTCCGCCCCGCCCTCAGCTTCAAGGATTTTCATCATCCGGGCTGGGGCGGAGGAGCGCAACTGAGTGGGGGGTTGCCTCCACGTGGGCCGGTGACCCTTTTCTTCCCCCAGCGTTTGGGGAAGAAAGGCATCCTCCAGCCCTGCGGAGGCGTCCTCCAGCCATGCGGGGGAAGGCGAACTGCTGCTCCCTGGACAGGGTGCAGCTTTCCGTCCTTCGTCCGGGCGGCGGTCGTGCCGCGCACGGGCCGGCCACGTCCAGGTCCTCCTCGCACCGTCAGTCGTGCCAGAGGGTCGCCCAGCACGTCGTACGCCGCGAGGGCGGTGCTCGTGTTCTGGAGCGACCTCAGCGAGGACGGGAGAGAGGACCTGCCGGTGCGCTTTGGGGCGGCCACTGTTCGCCGGCGCGGTGTCGGTGGGTTCGAACCCACGGTCGGCGCCCTCCGACTCTTCGGCCTTAACGGCTTGTCCTCGCCCCTCGTGTGGGGACGTGGGCGAGGGCCTCTTCACAGTAGCGTTTGCCTTGAGGTCATCGCTGCTGCTGTTTAGCCGCCCAAGGTGGAGGTCGTTGTCTCTGCTGCTGCAGAGGTCGCCGGCAAGCCGCTTGGAGTTTGTTGTCCCGCTGGCCCTCTGGTGTGAGGTCGTTCATACCCGCAGGAGCGGAACCGGAGTCCCGTTTGTAAGGTGATATATGGGTTTTTGCCGGAGCAAAATGTAACCGCTTCAAGCACTTAGACATTTGTCGTAGGTCAGGAGAACCGCCGAGGGTTCTGTCGATGTCTAAGTCTGTGTAGCATAGTTACCCCAAGTATATGTGTTGTTCTTTGTGGCTGTCGAGGCCTAAACATTTGGGTATTTTGAATATGAAGGTGTGTGTCTTCCTCATTCCGAGCACTGGGACTTGCCTGTTGGCTAGCCAAACCACTTAACCAAGCGTGAGTTGCCTTTCACGGAAGGTGACGAGTGAGGTATCCGTATCCCGGAGGCGTAGGAGTCCCTCGGCTCGATCGGCCTTGCCACTCTAGGCCTCTCTTGCTCAGCTTTTAGAACCCTCGGCTGCTCTGCAATGAGCCAGAGCTGGAGACAGCGGTGTTAGCGCGGACAGAGGCGGGGTCGGCTCGGAAAGAGACTTCATCGGCCGGGAGCTAGCGGCTTCCCAGGCCGAGGAAGATGTGGCAGCAGTCACTGGAGCTTGGCCAAGACATCTGCTGGCGTGGTGCTGGCGTCCTCCCTTAGGTGGAGGTCCTTTCGCCCGGGTCGCCGTCCGAGGCCGGGCCAGGTTCCGCCGAGGGTGGAAACAACGCCGAGGGTGTTGCTGCTCCCCCTGCCGATGCTCGAACCTGCAGGAACAGTTTGTCTGTAGCATGCGCATGTTTTTTCGTGGCCGCCGAGGCCTAAACACTTTATCGTCGTGTTAAAAAGCTATGTCTCCTTTCCTCTTGTTTCGAGCATCACGACTTGTCTGTGAGTAGCAGAATCGTTTATCCAAGCGAGAGTTACTCTTCGCGGAAGGTGATGAGTGAGGTATCCGTATCCTAGAGGCGTAGGAGTTCCTCGGCTCGGTCGGCTTTGCCGCTTACGTGCACTCTCATTTGGTCGTAGGATTCCGTTATTGATACAGTCGAGAAGGCACGAAAGTCATTTTCTACCCGAGTGTTTGGACTTGTTCGGTGGCAGGATCGCTTATCCGAGCGTGAGTTACTTCTCGCGGAAGGTGATGAGTGAGGTATCCGTATCCCAGAGGCGTAGGAGTTCCTCGGCTCAGTCGGCCTTGCCGCTTACGTGTACTCTCGTCGTTCTCAAGATCCCGCTATCGATACGGAAGTCGAAAGCACAAAGGTCATTTTGGTAGAAAATTTTTCCGAGGAAAATTTTGACGCAGAGGGGGTTCCCCCCTTCTAGCCCCCGAGGGAGGGTCGGGCTTTGCTGAGGCAAGGCCGACCCTTCCTTGACGGTTAGACTTTATGTATATAAACGAGGTACATGAACGACTTAAAACATCTTAAGGGTAGAAGCGACGTAGCTGTTGGATGTTCCAAGCGTTGCTGTAGACCTCGCCTTGGTTGTTGGCCAGCTTGTATGTTCCGGGCTTCAAAATCTTAGCGATGATGAAGGCCCTTTTCCAGGGAAGAGTGAGCTTGTGGCGCCCTCGGGCGTCCTGTCGCAGACGAAGCACCAAGTATCCTACTTGGAAGCCTTGGGGCCGGACGCTTCGGGCGTGGTAGCGTCGCAGCGACTGCTGGTACCGTGCCGAGTGTAGTAAGACGGCGTCCCGTGCCTCTTCGAGCTGGTCCAGCGAGTCATCGCGGCTGGTCTGGTTGCTTCGGTCGTCGTACGCCCTCGTCCTCGGGGAGCCGTATTCTAAGTCCGTGGGGAGGACGGCCTCGGCCCCATAGACTAGAAAGAACGGCGAGAAACCCGTGGCACAGCTTGGCGTCGTCCTCAGACTCCAGACTACCGAGGGTAGCTCTTTCATCCACCGTTTGCCGAACTTGTTGAGGTCGTTGTAGATCCTCGGTTTGAGTCCCTGCAAAATCATACCGTTGGCACGCTCCACCTGCCCATTCGCCATGGGGTGAGCTACGGCGGCCCAGTCCACACGGATGTGGTGGTCGTCGCAGAAGTCCAGGAACTTTTTTCCGGTGAACTGCGTGCCATTGTCAGTGATGATGGAGTTTGGGACCTCGAATCGATGGATGATGTTGGTGAAGAACGCCACCGCCTGCTCGGACCTGATGCTGGTCAAGGGTCGGACCTCGATCCACTTGGAGAATTTGTCGATGGCGACCAGCAGATGCGAGAAGCCCTCGGGTGCCTTCTGCAAGGGACCGACGAGGTCTAGACTCCATACAGCAAACGACCAGGTGATGGGTATCGTCTGCAAGGTCTGAGCGGGCAGATGCGTCTACTTCGCGTAGAATTGACACCCCCGACAGGAGCGTACAATCCTAGTGGCGTCGGCCACCACGGTTGGCCAGTAGAAACCTTGTCGGAAGGCATTTTCCACGAGGGCTCGAGGTGCTGCATGGTGGCCGCAAGCCTCCGAGTGTATTTCTTGCAACAGTTCTTGTCCCTGGGCGATAGATATGCATCGTTGGAGGATGCCCGAGGGGCTGCGGTGATAGAGCTCTTTTTCATCACCCAGCAAGACGAATGACTTGGCGCGCCGAGCCAACTGCCGAGCTTTGGTCTTGTCGAGGGGAAGCTCTCCTCGAAGGAGATATTCCAGGTACGGGGTCTGCCAGTTCGGATCTGGCGTGACCCCATTCTGTTCCTCCTCGACGGGCAAGGCCTCTTCCTCGATGGCCGAGGGTGCCTCGGGTTCGGCCGAGGGTACCTCGGGCTCAGCCGAGGGTACCTCGGGCTGGGCCGTGGCTTCCTCAGGCTTGGGCGCGTTGTCGATCTTGACGGATGGTTGATGTAGGTCTCTGGAGAAGACGTCCGAGGGAACCGTCGTTCGCCCCGAGGCTATCTTCGCCAGCTCGTCCACAGTCTCGTTGTAGCGTCGGGCGATGTGGTTGAGCTCCAGCCCATAGAACTTGTCTTCCAGGCGCCGGACTTCGTCGCAGTAGGCTTCCATCCTTCGATCGCGACAGTGGGAGTTCTTCATGACTTGGTCGATGACAAGATGTGAGTCGCCACGAGCGTCGAGGCGCCGGACCCCTAGCTCGATGGCGATGCGCAACCCGTTAACTAGAGCCTCGTACTCGGCCACAGTGTTTGATGCCGGAAAATGGATGCGAATGATGTAGCGGAGATGCTTTCCGAGGGGGTGAAACGAAGAGCAAGCCAACGCCTGCCCTCATTTTCATGAGTGACCCATCGAAGTACATGGTCCAGAGCTCGGGTTGGATTGGAGTTGTCGGTAACTGGGTGTCAGTCCACTCAGCCAGGAAGTCTGCCAAGACCTGGGATTTTATGGCCTTCCGAGGAGCGAATGATAGTGTTTCGCCCATGAGCTCCACTGCCCACTTTGCTATCCTACCCGAGGCCTCACGGCACTGGATGATCTCCCCCAGGGGGAAGGATGACACCACAGTCACCGGATGAGACTCGAAGTAGTGTCGCAACTTTCGTCGTGTCATAATCACTGCATAGAGCAGCTTCTGGATCTGTGGGTAGCAGACTTTGGTCTCGGAAAGCACCTCGCTGATGAAGTAGACTGGCCTCTGGACGGGCAGTGCATGCCCTTCTTCTCGTCTCTCGACTACGATCGCGGCACTGACCACCTGAGTGGTCGCGGCTACGTAGATCAAGAGGGCTTCTCCTGCAGCGGGGGCACCAGGATGGGTGTATTTGTAAGGAGCGCCTTAAGGTTTCCGTGGGCTTCCTCGGCCTCGGGGGTCCAAGTGAAGCACTCGGTCTTCCTTAAGAGGCGGTACAGAGAAAAGCCTTTCTCGCCAAGGCGTGAGATGAAGCGGCTCAGAGCCGCAAGGCATCCCATGACCCTCTGTACTCCTTTCAAATCTTTGGTCGGTCCTATGTTGGTGATGGCCGTGATTTTCTCCGGATTGGCCTCGATGCCCCGCTCGGAGACGATGAATCCAAGGAGCATGCCTCGGGGGACCCCGAAGACACACTTCTCGGGGTTGAGTTTCACGCCTTTCGCTCTCAGACACTTGAATGTCGTTTCAAGGTCAGAGAGGAGGTCGGAGGCTCTCTTCGTCTTGTCAACGATGTCATCAACGTAAGCCTCGACCGTTCTGCCGATGTGTTCTCCGAACACGTGGTTCATGCACCTCTGGTAAGTGGCACCTGCATTCCTCAAACCAAATAGCATTGTAGTGTAACAGTACTATAACACCATAAAAGCCATCAACTAAAAAATAATGATTTAGTTATTATGATAAATAGGGTATTAAATTTTCATTTAAAGTGATTGTTATTTATATGCATTTTGAAACATTTTTTTATTTGCGCGTGATTGGTTATCGGATGTTTAATATCATTTCTTCTTATAGGGAAAATTCTAGTAAATAACATAATAATTAAATAATATAATAATTATTAGTCTAAAAATATATATTTTATTTATAAAAAGTTTTAGTGAATTTTTAGGGATTTTTCGAGCTCTTTAAAAATGCATTTCGCAATTAAAAAAAACAAAAGACCTAACCCTAACCCTAGGCCCACTAGAGGCCCATCTAATCCCCACAGCCGCCGCTCCCCTGCTGCCTCCTCCCCCAAGCCGCCGCCCCTGTGTTCCTCTCCCTCCCCTATTCTCTCAATTCTCTCTCCCCTCGCTCCTCCCCGCGCTCATGCAAGCCAGCCAGCCGAGCCCCGCGGCCGAGCCGCCCTCCCCCGACCGCGCCGCGTCCAGCACCGACGCGCCAGGGAGCCATCCGGCCGACTCCCCGCGCGCGCTCCTGCTCAACCGCGACTAGGCCGACCCGCGAAGCCAGCGTCCCACGCCTCTGCATCCCGCGACCGACTAGACGCAGCGCCCGAACGCGAGCCCGACCCTGCGCGCAGCCGCGCGATGCGCGCGCCCCAAGCCGAGCAGTGCTGCGAGCTCGACGCCCGCGCGCGAGCGACCCCAACCACGCCAGCAGCCGACGCCGAGTGCCCCGAGCCCGACCACGAACCAACGACGCGCAACCGAGGCCGAGTCCGACCCGCGCCATCCGTTTCTTCTTCATGTATTAAGGGACTTCAAATCTTCCGTTTCTTCCTCCCTCATTATTCTCTAGTAACTGATGCGTGTGATGTCCATTGAAGAGCCTGGCCGACCTCTCCTCTCCCTCCTGCTCTTTATAAAATGCAGCAGAGCCTCTCTCCCTTCTCCTGCCTACCCAACCTCACCCCATCTCTCTAGCTCGCCAGTGCACTGCTTGACGCCGTCGTTCGTTGCCGTTCGTCGCCGGAGTTCACCAGAGCCCGCAGTTCGTCGTCGGGCCACGCACATGCCATTCGTCGTCCGCAGTCGAGCCCCTGCTTTTCTTCACCCGGCCGAAACCCCGTCGAGTTCTCCCCGTCGCACGCGCGAACCCAAGGTTGATGACGACCCAAATTATTTTGTGTATTTTATAAAAGTACTTTTTGATTCGATTCATGAGTTGTATATTTTGTTTGTTGTAATATGAACACGTGTGATTCGCAATTTATGTGTATGTGCGTTATAGAATTGTTTGGTAGATTCATGCGATTATTAGTACCGTGAGAATTCATGTTAATCGATGCGATGATTTTTGGATTAGAAAGAGATGACAAAATTTAGTAAACACACGTTGGTGATAAAAATACTAGATAGGAAACTTTGTAGTCAAATTTGGTCGCAATAAACTTAGAAACTATTTGGAGAATTATAGTTATAGGTGCATTTTAATGGATTTAGAAAAATGGTATAGAACGCATGTCATATGAATAATATAAGATTTCTAGATGATTTAGCTAATTATTTTATTAACATTTTCTTTTTATAAAGAAAGAAGAAAATATCATTAGTAGGATGGAAAATAGATTTTTGCTAGTCAAATAAACATGTTCGCAAATTTAGCACTAAAATTGTTAGAGTACTAGTTTATGTCAAAATAACCTCGCTTGTGTTGGAAAATGTTCAATTAGTAGTTTATAAGGATTTTTAGAATGTTAAATTCATTTTTGCTATACTAAATAATTTGAGTTAGAAATAATAAAAGGTATTTATTAGTATTAAAAGACAATAAGTATTATTTATTTTCATTGATGATGTTAAAATATATTAATACTAGCTAAACTGTATTTATTGCACCCACCCATAAATTCACCATTAGGATTCACAATAATAACTATAATAGAATTAATAAGTATTTACGCGTTTAGGACGTATTTAAGGCGTGATAAGTGCGATGTGTGTTTATTTGTGTATTGGTGTATGTTTATGTAATGGTGCATGTTTATTTATTTGTGTATGTTTTATTTTTGTATGTACGATATGCGACTCTATTAGAAGCCAACTGTGCGGTAGGCGAACCAAATTCGTTCGAAGACGATCCGCAGGACTCGCTTGAGCAAGGCAAGTGGATTCTCCCTCTGCATATTCTATTTGTACCTACTCATTGCATATAATAATGTTTACTTTTTGGATATATTGCATAATTTGATGGGTTAACCTAATTAAGGATTTCCTAGATTTACTACCTGTATTCCTTGTTTAACCTGGGAAAATTATTAAGCTGTGCAAAATTTGTGCCATCGCTCAACTTAATGATTTCTAATGTCACTCATTAATTGGTATTAATGTTCCAAAGTGTTAATTGGCAATTATGGCATTAACCCGATGGTTAACGCAACATTATTTTAAATTAATTGGAACATGGAGTGACCACCCAGGATAACAGTGCAACCACAAGTGCTATCATGGCTCTGGCTTTGGTAATTAGCTCTATATTCTTAGTGCCTAGCAACCTTACCTGAAATATGGGCAAGAGGGGGAGCGGTAGGTGCTGGCAACCCACGTTAACATGGGGTCGTATTCTTGGCTAAGGTACCTCACCCAGGGGGCCACCACCATCGTCTTTAGAAACCTTAGCGGGTTGCTTCGTATTAAGTGTATTTTGTGAAAGCCTCATAATGGATCCCTAGCCATTCACCTCGGCAGTGTTTAAGGGTCTGATCAACCCGGGCTAGATGGGATACATGGCTTGTGGGTAAAGTTGTACCACCTCTGCAGAGTGTAAAACTGATATATCAGTCGTGCTCCCGGTTATGAGCGACCTAGACTCCTCACATGATAATTGAACTTGAAGATGGAATTAAATTGAGATCCGATGATCTGTCAATAATTTGCTTAAGTGGTTTCACTTAAGTGTTTTTGTTATACTCATATTCCTTTGTTTAAATGGGATATTTGGGATTCACACTTATTAGTAAGACAGGTGTTGTTAATAAAATATTGACCAACTAAAATGCTTACTGCTCAACCTTAGCCTCACCTTGTTATACCTGCATTAATTTTTCCCCCACTTGCTGAGCCCCGACCATAAGTGAGCTCACCCTTGCTAATATTTTGATCAGAGGGTGATGTTGGAGACTTTGATGAAGACTTTATCGACGAGGAATTCTAAGTCTAACAATACGCCGGTCATCTTCCTGTGGGAGATTGCCCAGTTGTTTATTTCCGCTTTACTTTGATGTGATACTTGTTAAAGATACAATGTTTCAGATGATGTAATAAAGTATTATACTCTCTTTACGCCTTTATTGCATTGTCTTTTGATATATTACACTTGTGACGTCAACATATGTGTGGAAATGGATCCTGGCACACATATGGTATGCGCTCGGTTCTACCCCCTGGAACCGGGTGTGACAAGTACATGCCAAAAGGTGTGATGAAAGAAGTCACGAGCTGGTCGGACTCTTTCATCTTGATTTGGTGATAGTCTGAGTAGGCATCGAGGAATGACAGGGTTTCGCACCCAACAGTGGAGTCCACGATTTGATCGATGCGAGGTAGAGGATAGGGAACTTTCGGACATGCCTTGTTTAGACCAGTGTAGTCTACACACATCCTCCATTTCCCATCCTTCTTCCTTACAAGAACAGGGTTAGCTAACCATTCGGGATGGAATACCTCTTTGATAAACCCTGCCGCGAGTAGCTTGTGGATCTCCTCGCCTATGGCCCTACGCTTTTCTTCGTCAAAACGACGCAGGGTTTGCTTCACGGGTCGGGCTCCAGCTCTGATGTCCAGTGAGTGCTCGGCGACATCCCTCGGTATGCCGGGCATATCCGAGGGACTCCACGCAAAGACTTTGGTGTTTGCGCGGAGAAAGTCGTCGAGCACTGCTTCCTATTTGGGGTCGAGCTCGGAGCCGATCCGAACTTTCTTGCTGGCGTCGTTGCTGGGGTCGAGAGAGACGGACTTGACCGCCTCAACTGGTTCGAAGTTGCCGGCGTGCCGCTTCGCGTTGGGCGCCTCCTTGGAGAGGCGTTCTAGGTCGGCGATGAGGGCCTCGGACTCGGCGGGAGCCTCAGCGTACTCCACGCACTCCACGTCACATTCGTACGCGTGGCGGTATGTGGATCCGACGGTGATGATCCCGTTCAGGCCCGACATCTTGAGCTTGAGGTAGGTATAGTTGGGGACGACCATGAACTTGGCGTAGCATGGTCTTCCCAATACCGCATGGTAGGTTCCTTGGAACCCGACGACCTCAAAGGTGAGAGCTTCCTTTCAGAAGTTAGAGGGAGTTCCGAAGCAGTCGGGTAAGTTGATCCATCCGAGGGGTAGGATTCTGTCGGTGTTTCGAAACCCGGGGGGTCCCTGGACCGACGAGTGAATTGTCGTCGCGTGCCCCAGCCCAGATGGGTCGACGCGAGGCGGAACGCGAAGGGGGGAAAGGAGGCAGCCGGAGGGAGGCAGGCGTAAGAGAGTGGATCGCGCGGCCTTCGTGTTAGCCCCGCGCCTGAGTCGGGTGCGCTTGCAGTAGGGGGATACAAGCGTCCACGCGGGAGTGGGAGCGAGCGGCCTTGCGCGAGCGCCGTCCCGTCCTTCTCCGCGCGGGCCAACCCTCCCGTAAGAGGGCCCTGGTCCTTCCTTTTATAGGCGTAAGGAGAGGATCCAGGTGTACAATGGGGGGTGTAGCAGAGTGCTACGTGTCTAGCGAAGGAGAGCTAGCGCCCTAAGTACATGCCATTGTGGCAACCGGAGAGGTTTTGGCACCCGGTTCGTGTGGTGTCGTGGCCGTCAGAGGAGCGCTGGAGCCTGGCGGAAGGACAGCTGTCGGGGCTGTCGAGTCCTTGCTGACGTCCTCTTGCTTCCGTAAGGGGGCCGAGAGCCGCCGTCGTCACAGAGCGTGCGGGGCGCCATCATTGCCTATCTGGCGGAGCGAGCCAGATGGGACGCCGGTCTTGTTCCCCGTAGCCTGAGTCAGCTCGGGGTAGGGTAATGATGGCGCCTCCTGTTGACGTGGTCGGTCCGCGCCCTAGGTTGGGTGATGTGGAGGCTCCTCTGAGGTCGAGGTCGAGTCTGTCTTCCGTGGCCGTGGTCGAGTCCGAGCCCCTGGGTCGGGCGAGGCGGAGACCACTAGCTGAGGCCAGGGCTGAGTCCGAGCCCTAGGGTCGGGCAAAGCGGAGTTCGTCGTCTTCTGGGGCTGATCCCAAGTCCGAGCTCTGGGTCGGGCGGAGCGGAGTTCGTCGTCTTCCGGGGTTGAGCCCATGTCCAAGCCCTAGGGTTGGACGAAGTGGAGTTCGTCGTCTTCTGGGGCTGAGCCCAAGTCCAGCCCTGGGTCGGGCGGAGCGGAGTTCATCGTCTTCCGGGGTTGAGCCCATGTCCGAGCCCTGGGGTCGGGCGAGGCGGAGTTCGCCGTCTTCCGGGGCTGAGCCCGAGTCCGAGCCCTGGGTCGGGCGGAGCGGAGTTCGCTGTCTTCCGGGGCTGAGCCCGAGTCCGAGCCCTAGGTCGGGCGGAGCGGAGTTCGCCGTCTTCCGGGGCTGAGCCCGAGTCCGAGCCCTGGGTCGGGCGGAGCGGAGTTCGCCGTCTTCCGGGGCTGAGCCCAAGTCCGAGCCCTGGGGTCGGGCGAGGCGGAGTTTCCTATGACGCCCGAGGCCGGCCTTGGCTGCTGTCAGCCTCACTCTGTCGGGTGGCTCAGCAGTCGGAGCGGCGCAGGCGGCGCTGTCCTCTTGTCAGACCGATCAGTAGAGCGGCGAAGTGACTGCGGTCACTTCGGCTCTGTCGACTGGAGGGCGTGCGTCAGGATAAAGGTATCAGGCCACCTTTGCATTAAACGTCCCTGCGATTTGGTCGGTCGGCGTGGCGATGTGGCCAAGGTTGCTTCTCGGTGAAGACTGTGCCTCGGGCGAGCTGATAGTGTGCCCGTTGCTGGAGGGGGGTCCTCAGGCAAGACGTAGGTTCTCCGGGGTCGGCTTCCCTTGCCCGAGGCTAGGCTCGGGCGAGGTACGATCATGTCCCTTGAATGGACCGATCCTTGACTTAATCGCACCCATCAGGCCTTTGCAGCTTTGTGCTGATGGGGGTTACCAGCTGAGATTTAGGGGTCTTGAGGGTACCCCTAATTATGGTCCCCGACAGTAGCCCCCGAGCCTCCAAGGGAGTACTAATACTCGCTTGGAGGCTTTTGCCGCACTTTTTTGCAAGGGGACCAGCCTTTTTCGGTTGCATTCTGTTCCGGTGGGTGCGCGCGAGCGCACCCGCCGGGTGTAGCCCCCGAGGCCTCGGAGGAGTAGTTTTACTCCTTCGAGGTCTTAGTGCATTTCGCAACACTTCGGCTGGTCTAGTTGTTCCCTCATGCGAGCTGGCCGTAGCCCGAGTGCACGGTCGGGTCCCAAGTTCTCGGGCTAGTATGTTGACGTTGTCAACGGTTTGGCCGGAGCCGGGTTTGCGAGAGCAGCCCCCGAGCCTCTGCACAGGGTGAGAGGATGGTCAAGGACAGACTCGTCTTTTTTACATACGCCCCTGCGTCGCCTTTCCGCAAGGAGGAGGGGGGAAAGCGCCATGTTGCCCTCGGAGGGCGCCGAACATGGTGTTTCCGGTGAGCTGCTGGCGGGTAATCCGAGCGGACGCCCATGCCCCATTTGCTAGGGGTCGGCTAGAGGCCCGGAGGCACGCTCCAAAAGTACCTGCGGGTGATCTGCCGGACCCGGTCCCCTTTGACGGGGTCCGAGGGCTTGATGCCTCCCTCTGATGGGATTCCGTTACAAGATCACTCCCGCTGGTCTCGGAAATGTTCTAGGGTACCTCGGGAGCGCAGCCCGAGCCTTGGTTATGTATCGAACGTACCTAGGGTCATCCCTCGCTCTGTGTCTGAGGCGACTGTGAACCCTTCGAGGGCCAGCCTACGAACCCCTGATCAGTAGTGGGCGCGGAGCTCGAGTGGCCTGAGGCGGCCGTTGAACCCTTCGAGGGGCCGGCCATCGAACCTCTGACCAGTAGTGGGCGCAGAACCCAATCGATCTGAGGCGGCCGTTGAACCCCTCCGAGGGGCCGGCCTTCGAACCTCTGATCAGTAGGGAGGCTCGGAGCCTGTTTCCTTTACGGGGAAGGGTCCTTTTCGGGGTATCCCCCTTTCCCGGTCCCTGTTGTAAGAGAGAGAAAGAGGAAAAGGAAAAGGATGCGAAGTCGAATGACATGGCGTACCTTTTTTGACGCGGTCATTATGGCGAAGGCGAAGCGTCGCTCGCTTCCCCTGCCAGGGACGCCGCTTGTCCCGCCACGGAGTTAATGCGACGGGGCGAGCGGTTCGCGGGGCGGCCGTTGCGCGTGCGCGAGCCGTTCGAGGAACGGATCACGGGCGCACCGTCTTCACGCCGTGAGAGAGGGCTCCCTCGCTGCCCCTGGATGGGACGTAAGCTTGGCTGACGACATGACCGCTGCTCCTGCCCGCCTGTCACCGCCATTACTGCCGGCCCATTTTTGACCGCATTTGACCGTCGCGCTTGGCTGGCACTGCAGGGTTGCCTCGAGTCGCGGTATTGACTCCATAGTCGAGGAGGCGCGGTAGTGGTGCGAGTGGCGGTGTAGTTGCTCGTACGTAGCAACCGGCGTGCCGGTTGCATGGCGCGTGGGCCTGGACCTCCATGCTGGGCGCGTTGGAGTCGAAGGGGCGCGCCCACTTGGCACGGTTGCATGCCGCCTGCATGGCTGTCCGCCCTTTCGCCCGCTGGTCTGGGCGAAAGTGGAGGAGTGTTTGTAATCGCCGGGTGGTTGCATGCACCGCACGCGTGGTGGGTTGGCTTCTTCTCCCCTGGACCGACTTGCATGACGTGTGGGACCCAGCCCCCGTGCCGTGGGGGGGAGGATGTTGGAGCGTGTTGGAGAAGACTCAACCCGCAATGGCGCAGGTGGGGAGAGTCGCCTTTAAAAGGGGGGCGACCCCCTTGGAGGGCAACCATGTCTTCGCGCTCCCCTCATGCATCGTGCCTTTCCACCTTCCGAGCCCCCGGATGGGGGACGCTCGCAATCCTTCCGCCTTGTCGTCGGAGGAACGCAACTTCGTGGAAGTTGGTACCTTTCGGCCATCGTTCGGCTTCAAGGATTTTCATCGTGCAGCCCGGCTGCATCCCCTCGCCGGTGGTCACCCAAGACGGTGACCTCCAGCTTGATGGCGGGGAGAAGCGAGCCGGGCTGCGGCCTCTGCCCCTCCCTCAGCTTCAAGGATGTTCATCATCAGTGCTGGGGAGGGGAGTGTGCCGAGTTGGGGTCGGTCCCTGTGCGGGCGGCGGCCCGCTCCTTCCCTCAGTGATCGGGGGGAAGGGCGTCCGCCGTTCGTGGCATGGGCAGCTGCCGCGTGCCCGGCTCTCTGAGCCGAGCGGCTTCGGAGCCGCTCCTGGTGCCGCCTTCCGCCACAGCAGCTGGAAGAGGTTCCACCACCGACGAGCTAGCCGGCGCCACCCACGGACTGACCTCCAACTCTTCGGCCTTCTGCCCGTCCTTGCCTCTCGAGTTGGGGGCATGGGCGAGGGCCTCATGGCAGCAGCATCCGCCCTGAGGTCATCGCTGCTGTTGTTCGGCCCTCCGGGGCAGAAGTCGTTGTCGTTGCCGCTGCCGGGGCGGGCGACGACGAGCCGTTCGTCGGTCTTTTGTTGCTCCGCAGGCCCCCCCAGTCGCGTGGGGTTGTTCATACCTGCGGAGGTGGAACCGGAGTTCCGTTTGTAATGGCACCTTGAGTGCCGGTGTTTTGTTCAATGCGGCTGTCGAGGCCTGAACGTGTGTGTATTTTCGGCACAGAGCCGTGTTTTTTCTTCATTTCGAGCACTGAGACTCGCCTTGTCGATTATCTGAACCGCTTCACCGAGCGTGAGTTGCCTCGTGCAAAGGTGACGAGTGAGGTATCCGTATCCTGGAGGAGTAGGAGTCCCTCGGCTCGGTCGGCCTTGCAGTCCAAGGCCCCTCTTGCTTAGTTAAAGGAACCCCTCGGCCGCCCTTCGATGAGCCGAAGCCGGAGGTAGCGGTGTCAGCACGGATGGAGGCAGAGTTGGCTTCGAAAAGGAGGTGTAGTTGGCCAGAGCCTGGCTGGGTCGTCCACTGGCGGAACCGACGCTGGAGTTGAGCTACCGAGGCCACAAGCCGAGCTGATGTCTTTGGGGGTCAGCTGGCCGAGGCCTCGGGGTGGCCGGCCGAGCCGCCTGCTCGGGCCAGATTCTCGAAGAAGACCCTGGCGGCGATGGCCCGGGTGTGGTGCTGATGTCGTCCTTCAGAGTGGGGGCCCTCCGACCACGTCGCCGTCCGAGGCTAGGTCAGACCCCGCCGAAGGTGTAGTTGATGCCGAGGGTGCTGCTGCCCCCTTCGACTGTCGACATCCGAGCCTGCAGGGTCAGGTTGTCTTATAGTGTGTGTATGTTTTCTGCGGCCGCCGAGGCCTAAACACACCGTCGTCGTGTTGTAAAACTGCATTTCTTTTCCTCTTGTTTCGAGTATCCGGACTCATTTGTCGGTAACAGAATTGTTTGTGCGGGCGAGAGTTGCTTTTCACGGAAGGCGATGAGTGAGGTATCCGTATCCCGGAGGCGTAGGAATCCCTCGGCTCGGTCGGCCTTGCCGCTTACGCGCGCTCTTACTCGTCCATAGGGTTCTGTTACCGACGCAGTCGAGAAGGCCCGAGAAATCATTTCGGCAGAGGAGCTTCTCGAGCTTGAAGACTTGTTCGGTCCGTGGAGTCACTTATCCGAGCGTGAGTTACTTATCGCAGAAGGTGATGAGTGAGGTATCCGTATCCCGGAGGCGTAGGAGTCCCTCGGCTCGGTCAGCCTTGGCTGCTTACGTGTACTCCGTCGTTTTCAGGATCCACTTTTGAAGTAGTCGAAGAGCACGAAAGGCATTCTGGCAGAAAAGATTTTTTTCTTTTTTCGAGGAAAATTTTGACGCAGAGGGGGTTGCCCCCTTCTAGCCCCCGAGGGAGGGTCGGGCTTTGCCGAGGCAAGGCTGACCCTTCCTTGATGACCAGACTTGGTGTGTGAACGAGGTATATGAGCAACTTGAAAGCATCTTAAGGGTAGAAGCGACATAGCTGTTGGATGTTCCAAGCGTTGCTGTAGACCTCGCCTTGGCTATTGGCCAGCTTGTACGTTTCGGGCTTCAGGACCTTGGCGATGACGAACGGCCCTTCCCAGGGAGGCGTGAGTTTGTGCCGCCTTCGGGCGTCTTGTCGCAGCCGAAGCACCAGGTCGCCCACCTGGAGGTCTCGGGACCTAACCCCTCGGGCGTGGTAGCGTCGCAGGGACTGCTGGTACCGCGCCGAGTGTAGTAAGGCCACATCCTGAGCCTCCTCCAGCTGGTCCAGTGAGTCTTTTCGGTTGGCTCGGTTGCTTTGGTCGGTGTAGGCCCTCGCCCTCGGGGAACCGTATTCCAAGTCTGTGGGCAAGATGGCCTCGGCCCCATAGACTAGAAAGAACGGTGTGAAGCCCATGGCTCGGCTCGGCGTTGTTCTCAGACTCCAGACCACCGAGGGGAGTTCCTTCATCCACCGCTTGCCGAACTTGTTGAGGTCGTTGTAGATCCGAGGCTTGAGTCCTTGCAGGATCATACCGTTAGCCCGCTCCACTTGCCCATTCGTCATGGGGTGAGCCACGGCAGCCCAGTCCACCCGGATGTGGTGATCCTCGCAGAAGTCCAGGAACTTTCTGCCGGTGAACTGGGTGCCGTTGTCGGTGATGATGGAGTTCGGGACCCCAAAGCGATGGATGATGTTGGTGAAGAACGCCACCGCCTGTTTGGACCTGATGCTGTTTAGGGGTCGAACCTCGATCCACTTGGAGAATTTGTCGATGGCGACCAACAGGTGCGTGTAGCCCCCGGGCGCCTTCTGCAAGGGGCCAACGAGGTCCAGACCCCACACAGCAAACGGCCAGGTGATGGGTATGGTCTGCAGAGCCTGAGGGGGCAGGTGGGTCTGCTTCGCGTAGAACTGACACCCTTCGCAGGTGTGGACATTTCTAGTAGCATCGGCCACCGTCGTCGACCAGTAGAATCCTTGTCGGAAGGCGTTTCCAACGAGGGTTCGAGGTGCTACGTGATGGCCGCTGTTGGGGACTTGTTCTCGAATGCTATGAATCAAGAACAAGGCAACACAAAAAGGGTTAAATATCAAAGGCCCTTCGTCCGCTGAAGCATTATTTCCCCAAGGATTTAATGAACTTTGGACGAAGACCAAGAGTACAATATTACGAAGGTTTCACCTTCGTAAACAAACTTACAAAGATAATATAAAGTAGTGTAAAATGCAAAATATCAAAAGATAAATATGTCGGGAACAAATGATACCATTCACATATTTTATTATATGAATATAATATTTAAGGTATGATTATACCTTCGCCTTGACAAGCAAAAATTCTCGAGTGATGCTTTTGCAATTACAGGAATGCGTGAACAGTAAAGGAATACTGTTCACTATTTATAGGCACAGGACACAGCCTGTGAACAATTACAATCATACCCCTCATAAAAGTTTACAACATCGACTCAAACTCTTATGGACTAAAAGGTCATTCTATCTTTAAGTCGGTTTGTAACTCCGAAGCTTCATGAACAGCACCCTTCGACATTACGTACAGATAACTTCAACCGAAACTGTTTCTTCCTGCAGGACCTTCGGTGACGAAGCATGGTCCCAACAGTAGCCCCTTCGCGGTGCTAGATCGTTTTTCGTAACGAGCTTGATCCGTGAAAAAAGTCTCTCAGGCTTCAGGAAGCCGAAGGTCCGAAAACACCTTCCCTGAGCTCGTTGTCGAGAAACGATACAGCTTTCGAGCGTGTAGCGGTTCCACCATGCGAGTTCACTATTCTGGTTTTTGCGGTCCACCGTTCAGTGGGTGAGAGCAACCGTTTGCCTGATGTAAAAATTCCCGACGATTCACCTTCCTTCCTGCAACACTATATAAACAGACTAGTAGGTGTAAAGTTACCACAGCATTCATTGCTATTACACTGTTTTGCTGCCAAAATTTTAACCATAGCCGAAGCTCGACTCTCGGATTCAGACGAAGCTCCAATTAGGTGCCTGCTTCGTCAGAAGAAAAGCTTCGTCAGAAGAGGATTGGATGGCCAGATTACGCTCTACCGCTAGAGTTGAGCGTGAGGGAGGCGAAGTCGAAGGTGCAGAGACTGTTCCTATCTCCGAAGCAATGCAGCGATCCGGATTGGTGACTTCGGAAAGAATCCCTACTGCCAAAACAGAACAAGCTGCTGCCGAAGCAGAACGAGGGGATATTGAGGAAGCTGATTCTGATGATGATTACCATATCGCAGTACCGAGAAAGCCTAGTCATTTGGACTTCGGGAAGTCAACTATCTCCAAGGCGGATTTCTCCAAGATGGTAAAGGCGGGCTATTTCAGAGAAGATGAGAAGAAGCTACTTCGCTTCGGGGGAGAGGAGACTACCCCGAAGCCGGAAAAGGATGAAATAGTTATTTTCAAGAGTTTCTTAAAGGCTGGGTTGAGATTTCCTTTGAATAGAATGATTTCTGATGTGTTGCAAAGGTTTGGGATCTTTTTTCACCAATTGACTCCTAACGCCATTGTTAGGCTTAGCATTTATATCTGGGCTCTCCGAAGCCAGGCGGTGGAGCCGTTTGCCGACAGCTTCTGTCGAGTGCATGAGCTGCATTACCAGACAAAGGCCAGGAAGGATGGTTTGCACGAAAATTTTGGTTGTTACAATTTTGCCTATCGGAAGACCACAAAATTTCCTATGATTAGCTACCGAAGCAAATGGCCGGCAGGCTGGAAGTCAGAATGGTTTTATGTCAAAGTTGACGATGACAGAGAGAAGCTAGTACAGAGCCCTCTTGAACTGATCTTCGGAGAAACAAGACCCCGTTGCAGAATGACAACAGAAGGTCCAACTTAGGCCGCATTGGCCGAATTCAAAATTATTGCATAACACATTGGCACTAGAGATCTAGTGCAGGAATTTCTGGCCTTCAGAGTATTTCCGACCATGAAGGAGTGGACTATGCCGAAGCTTAAAGGAGAAAAGAAAGAAGGGGAGCTTGTCCGACTACCCTATTATTATAAGTTTAAAAAATATTTTAAAACGCCCTGTCAAGAGTGGCTTGATACAATTGAAGTAATGAGTAATGAAATCCTTGGAAATTACTCCAAAAAAGAGGACCAGCTAATGACAGCAGCCTTCGGCACTCGGCCGAAGCGAAGGTTGAACAAGGTGCTCGATGCCATAGGTTTTGAATATGCTGATTATGATCGCCTGGGCAGAGATGCTGGAGGCCCAAAGCAAAAAAGAATTTCCAGCGCTGCTGACGAAGAGGTCTCCAAGGTAACCAAAAAGAAAAGGGGAGATTCTGAAAAACTTAGCCCTGAAGAAAAGAATCCTGAACCGAAGGTGGCCACTGGAGGAAAGAGGAAAACTGCATCTCCAGAACCAAGATCGTTGGTTCGAGAAGAAGATACTCCTGCAACGCCTTCTGCTGTTGAAGTAGAAGAGATTATGAAGGTAATGATTGAACCCTTGCCTGTGAAGCTAAGTCCGCTGGCGTTGGAACTGACGAAGTTTTTTCAGAAGGACAAGGCAGCTTCGACAGAAGAAGGTCCTGCACTGCCGAAAAAACGAAGGATTATTCAAATAACAGATGTAATTCATGGGACACCGTTGCCGACACCGGCATCAAGAATTGCTATTGACCAGACTGCCAAAACTGCCGAAGCTAAGGGCGCCACAGCCGAAACCACCACCAGAGCGGAAACCTCCGAAGCTGAAACTGGCGCAGCCGAAGCTGCCGGAGCTGAGACTGAAGCCGTAGAAGATCTGAACTTGGACGAGACACTTGAAGCTATTGATAACATGCTCTTAAAAATGACTGAGGAAGAAACTGCTGTGGCCGCGGCGAGCACAGGCACTGAAAAGGGGAAAAAACAAGCTGAAGACATTTTGGAGGGTGAAGATTTTGAATTTCAAGATCTACTTGGGCAAGAGCTGACAGACGCTGAAAAAGCAGAGCTTAAAAGATGTGCCATAGCCTGCGGATATAAGCCAGGGGCTACATTATTTGGTGGGGTTAATGAAGGAAAACTGAGGTGCCTTCGAAACCGCAGCGAAACTAAAATTGTTAGAACTCTCTGCAAAAACATTGGCTTGCCGAAGCTAGAAGTGGACCTCTGCCGTTACCAACGGCACCATATCGCCGGAAGTTTGCTTTATGCCAACTTCAAGGTGACAAATATTTTTGTTATTTTATTATTATTATTATCTTTTTAGGTCGTTTTCTAACGAAGATTGTTTCGATAGAGCATACTGTTAAGTAAAGTTCTAAAAATGCAACAAGATCTCGAAGAAGAGAAGAACAAAGCCGTCATTCAAAATTTGGCTGAAAAAGTTGAAAATTACGAAGCTGATTTGAAAAAGAAGGATTTCACCATCCAAGATCTTGAAATGATGGTCAAAGAGCACGAAGGTGCATTAGAAAAGAAAGATTTTTTTATTCAGACTATGGAGGGTTCTTTGGCTGAAGTCCAAACTGAGAATAACAGCTTAAAGAATGAACTGCTCCAACAGTCAGAAAAATTTGAGCAAGAAAAGAAATATCTCGAAGCAAGGCTGAAAACTGAGGTGGATAAAAATTCAATTTTGCAGAAATCCTTTAAAGAACTTCAAGAGAGATGCCTTAGCTTCGGCAGCCGATGCGTGCAACGGCTGAAGGATGTGTTTCATTCTGTCGGAGCCAGCTCTGCAAAATTTACACCTTCAGCTGATAATCTGCCCATCACGTTAGAATATATTGAAGGCGAGGTTGATGTCCTTGACGAAGTTATTGGTGGGCATGCCGATTTCTGCGCCCTGGTAGCTTCTCGGGGCACAGCCACCGCTTTTCTGAAGGCTGGCTGCACGCATGGAAACATTGTGAACAGACCAAACTTCAGCTTGTCAGCATCAGATCTGATAGATATCCCAAGCCTAGCCCGAAGCATTGGGAATAGATTCATGACCCAGACCTGGGTAAGTGGCGGGCGAAAAATGGCGGGTGACGAAGCTCGAAGTCATCTTAAGCCAGTAAGAGACTTATTTTCGTTACTTTTACCTTCTCCCTGAAATTTGTGCCATTCTTATTTTGCTGTTTGACATACGCAGGATGACGAAGCTGAAGAATGACAAAGTTGAAGTTTAACGAAGCCTAGCCTGAAGCTTGATAGTTGTTTGCAATATACTTTCCTGCAAAAATTCTGGAGAAACTTTTGTAATATAGTTATGGAACAACTTATGTAAATTTGTACATACCTTGTAATATATTTTATTTCTGCTATCTGCGTACAAGCTGCTTTGCTGTGGACGAAACTTCTCTTTTGAGCCGAAGGCGAAAAACACCTTCCCTTCTTTTCGTACACAACGAAGCATAAAGAATTTTCCTTCGAATTTTTCCTCATCGCCGAAGCATCTGTGTTTTGTGGTATAATGATGATTCTATATATGTCTAAATGCATGTTTATGAATGCAAATGACATGATGAGATGTATTGTGCAAATGAATATCAAAATACAGAATCATAGCCCTTCAGCGTTGACTTTTCGCTGTAAGCCTCCCTTAGGAGCTTCTTCGCCTTTTACTTTCAGCGGAATCGGCGCTTATTTTTCGCTGTAAGCCTCCCTTAGAAGCTTCTTCGCCTTTTACTTTCAGCAGAATCAGCGCTTATTTTTCGCTGTAAGCCTCCCTTAGGAGCTTCTTCGCCTTTTACTTTCAGCGGAATCAGCGCTTATTTTTCGCTGTAAGCCCTGCATTCCCTTGGGAACGACTTTTGGGCTTCTCCCTGTTTTCTTTTTCTTTTTCCTTTTGCTTTTACATTTACATTTTCTGGGGGATATCAGTCTCATAAAACTGAAATAAGGAAAATTACATGTTGTGGTCCCATTAAAAACCTTTCTCCCCCTTTGGAAAGGAAAAGGGTGCCACGAAAAAAGAATATAAAACATTACATCAAGCTAAACATAGTATCGTTGAAGCTCGTCCGCATTCCATGATCTAGGAATGTCGTTGTCGTCCATATCCCTCAACCTGTAAGAGCCAGGCCTTGACGAAGATACTACCAAAAAGGGGCCTTCCCACTTCAGCTGTAATTTGCCTGCTGTCTCAGGGTTGGCTATTCTTCGAAGTACCAAGTGTCCTGGTTCAATGTTCTTCAGCTTGACTTTTCTGTCGCGCCATTTTATTGTTTCAGCTTGATATTTATTGATGTTTTCCACAGCTTGAAGTCTGATCCCTTCAATAGCATCTTTTTCTACAGAGCAATCAACTTCGTCTTTGCCCTCTGCCGAAGCTACTATCCTTATTGATCCTGCTTTGGCCTCTTCTGGGGTTATTGCTTCGTCACCGAACAATAGTTTAAAGGGCGTAAAACCTATTGGCCTTGACACGGTTGTATTATGGCTCCATACCACTTTGATTAACTCGTCAGGCCATTTTCCCCTGGGCTGATTGAAGATTGACTTCATTATTCCTGTCATTATGATCCCATTAGCTCTTTCGACAAGTCCATTTGACTCTGGGTGTCGAACTGATGCAAAATGGATCTTCGTGCCAATTCGATCACAAAATTCTCTGAAGACTTCAGAATCAAACTGTGTCCCATTGTCCACAGTAATGGCCTTCGGCACTCCGAAGCGACAAACAATGTTCTGCCAGAAAAACTTTTGAATAGTAAATGAAGTTATTGTGGCTAAGGGCTTTGCCTCAATCCATTTGGAAAAATACTCCACTGCCACTACCACATATCTTAAATTCCCCTGTGCTGGTGGTAATGAGCCTAGCAAATCAAGGCCCCACCTTTGCAACGGCCAAGTGGGTTGTATTAATTGAGTTAAAGACGAAGGTTGTTTTTGATCTCTTGCACATTTCTGACAACCTTCGCATTTCTGGACTATATCCGCTGCATCCGAAGCTGCCTTTGGCCAATAAAATCCTTGGCGAAAAACTTTCCCGAGCAAGGGCCTAGATCCAATGTGAGAACCACACAAGCCTGCATGTATTTCCTTCATTAATTCTATACCTTCAGATCTGGATAAACACTTGAGCAATGGGGAACAGACCCCATGCTTGTATAACTCCCCTTCTATTATGACATATGGTCGAGCTCTTGCTTCTATTCTCCTGTTATAAGCTTCGTCGTCTGAAAGAAAATTACCCTGAAGAAAAGAGACGATCTCAGTTCTCCAATCCTCGCTATAAACAGGGGATATATTAAGGATTGCTCTTTCAAGAAGCTCGACCGAAGGTGCTTTTATTGTTTTGAAAAATACTTCCGAAGGTATAGGCAGCCCCTAGGCTGCTGACTTGGCCAATAGATCAGCGTATTCATTTTCTCCACGAGGAATATTTTTGACAGAGAAACCTTCGAAGGAAGCCTCAATCCTTCGGACTGTATCTAGATACTTTTCAAGCTTCGGGTCTCTTGCTTTATAGCTCTTGTCAACATGACCAGATATAACTTGAGAATCAGTTTTAAGAATGGCCCTTCTGATTCCCATTGCCTTTAACTTCCGAAGACCCAAGAGCAGAGCTTCATATTCAGCGATATTATTTGTGCAACTAAAATCAAGCCTTGCCGCATAACAAGTTTTAACTTTGGAAGGTGAAACCAACACAGCAGCCGCTCCTGCTCCGAAGGTTCCCCAAGACCCATCGCAAAACACTGTCCATGCTTCGGCATCTTTATTTGTTTCTTCCTCCTGAGCCCCTGGCGTCCAGTCAGCAATGAAGTCTGCTAACGCTTGGGACTGAATCGAGGATCTATGAACATAATCAATACAAAATTCATTGAGTTCTGCAGCCCATTTTCCAATCCTTCCAGTAGCTTCTCGGTTTCTCATAATATCCTTCAGAGGTTGTGAAGAAGGAACAATTATGTTGTAAGCTTGAAAATAATACCGAAGCTTCCTAGAGGCCATCAAAACAGCATACAGTACCTTCTCCAATTCTGTATAATTTTTCTTCGACAAACTAAGAACCTCAGATACGAAATATATTGGGGCCTGCCTCTTAACTTGGCCTTCAAGCTTTTCCTGAACAAGTGCTGCACTTACCGCTGAGTGCGAAGCTGCCACATATAATAACAAAGGAGCCCCTGGCGTTGGCGGAGTTAATGTTGTTAGATCTATCAAATATTGCTTCAACTCTTCGAAGGCTTTCTGTTGGATTGGTCCCCATTGAAAGACTTCGGCTGATTTCAACACTTCGAAGAATGGTAAGTTTCTCTCTACTGATCTGGATATGAATCTGTTGAGAGATGCCAGCCTCCCCGTCAATCTTTGAGCCCCCTTTTTTGTACTTGGCGGCTCCATTCGAAGTATAGCTTCGATTTTACTTGGATTAGCCTCAATTCCCTTTGTTGAAACTAGGCAACCAAGAAATTTCCCCTTCTTTACTCCGAAGACACATTTTTCTGGATTCAGCTTTAAACCAGCCTGTCTAAAATTAGCGAAAGTCTCCTATAAATCAGCAATGTGGTTATCTTGCTTCGTGCTTTTTACAATGATGTCATCAACATAAGTTAGTACATTCCTGCCTATCTGAGAATGGAGGACCTTCGCTGTCATTCTGCTGAAACTTCCTCCAGCATTTCTAAGCCCCTCAGGCATCCGAAGGTAACAATATGTCCCACTAGGAGTTATGAAGCTGGTTTTCGGTTCATCCTCCTTCTTCATCCAGATTTGATGATAGCCTGAATAGCAATCTAGCAAACTCATAAGCTCTGATGAAGCTGCTGCATCGACTAAGGAATCTATCCTTGGCAATGGAAACTCGTCCTTTGGACAAGCCTTATTGAGGTCAGTAAAATCAATACACATTCTCCATTTACCATTGGCCTTCTTCACCATAACAGTGTTAGCCAACCATTCTGGGTATTTTACCTCTCTAATAACTCCAGCACTGAGAAGTCTTTTTACTTCATTCCGAGCACCTTCGGCCTTGTCATCAGACATCTTTCGAAGCCTCTGCTTTCTAGGTCTGAAGGATGGATCGACATTGAGCGAATGCTCAATAACATCCCTGTTAACTCCACAAAGATCATTAGCTGACCATGCAAAAACATCTTTATTGTTGAACAGAAACCTTATCAAGGTTTTTTCCTGCTCTTCAGACAATTGAGATCCCAATAGCACCTTCTGATCTGCTATATCCTCACATAAGAGCATGGGCTTCGGCTGGTCAGCTGAAGCAGCTTTTTCCCTTCTGAACTTGTATTGCTCATAGGCCTCAGCTCCATCTATGTTATGGATTGCTTTTGAATCTGTCCAATTTCCTTCAGCCCTTCTGGCAGCTTCCTGACTTCCATGAATAGCAATAGGCCCTTGGTCCGAAGGTATCTTCATGCAGAGGTAAGTTGGGTGAAGAATTGCTTCAAAGGCATTGAGAGTACCGTGACCAATGATAGCATTGTAAGGATACTCCATGTCAACAATATCAAACACAATTTGCTCAGTCCTTGTGTTGTTAACAAATCCGAAGGTTACTGGCATGGTAATCTTCCCAAGTGCTACAATTTGCCGTCCTTCGAAACCACAAAGAGGGTGCGTAGCATCATGGATCTTGTCTTCGGGCTCTTGCATTTGTCTGAAAGCTTTAGCAAATATGATATCAGCTGCGCTGCCCGTGTCAACCAAAACATTATGGACCAGAAATCCTTTGATCACACAAGAGATAACCATAGCATCATTGTGTGGGTAATCCTTGAGTTGAAGATCCTCTTGGGAGAAGGTAATTGGAATGTGAGACCATCTTGACTTGATGAAGGGTCCTTGCACTCCAACATGCTGTACCCTTCTCTGTGCTTCCTTCTTCTGCTTTTTGTTGGCTGGCTCTGAGCATGAACCACCTGTTATCGGGAGTACCAGCTTCAGGGCCGAAGCAACTCCAGCTTGATCGTTGAACGAAGCCATCAGCTCAAAAAAGTGGAAGTGAGTTGACCGGAGGTGGGCGCCAATGTTGGGGACTTGTTCTCGAATGCTATGAATCAAGAACAAGGCAACACAAAAAGGGTTAAATATCAAAGGCCCTTCGTCCGCTGAAGCATTATTTCCCCAAGGATTTAATGAACTTCGGACGAAGACCAGGAGTACAATATTACGAAGGTTTCACCTTCGTAAACAAACTTACAAAGATAATATAAAGTAGTGTAAAATGCAAAATATCAAAATATAAATATGTCGGGAACAAATGGTACCATTCACATATTTTATTATATGAATATAATATTTAAGGTATGATTATACCTTCGCCTTGACAAGCAAAAATTCCCGAGTGATGCTTTTGCAATTACAGGAATGCGTGAACAGTAAAGGAATATTGTTCACTATTTATAGGCACAGGACACAGCCTGTGAACAATTACAATCATACCCCTCATAAAAGTTTACAACATCGACTCAAACTCTTATGGACTAAAAGGTCATTCTATCTTTAAGTCGGTTTGTAACTCCGAAGCTTCATGAATAGCACCCTTCGGCATTACGTACAGATAACTTCAACCGAAACTGTTTCTTCCTGCAGGACCTTCGGCGACGAAGCATGGTCCCAACAGCCGCAAGCCCCCGAGTGTATCTTCTTGCAAGAGCTCCTGGCCTTCGGCGATGGAAATGCATCGCTGGAGGATGCCTGAGGGGCTGCGGTGATAGAGCTCCTTCCCATCTCCCAGCAAGACGAAAGACTTAGCGCGCCGCGCCAACCGCCGAGCTTCGGCTTGGTCGAGGGGCAGCTCTCCTCGGTGGAGATATTGCAGGTACGGGGTCTGCCAGCTTTGATTAGGCGTGACCTCGCTCTGTTCCCCCTCGACGCGCCGTGCCTCACCCTCGGGGGCCGAGGGTACCTCGGGCTGAGCCGAGGGTACCTCGGACTGGGCCGAGGGTACCTCGGACTCAGCCGAAGGTGCCTCGGGCGGAGCCGAAGGTGCCTCGGGCTCGGGCGTGTCCTCGATCTTGACGGAGGGTTGATGCAGGTCTCGGGAGAATACGTCCGGGGGAACTGTTGTTCGTCCCAAGGCTATTTTAGCCAGCTCGTCCGCAGTCTCGTTGTAGCGTCGGGCGATGTGGTTGAGCTTGAGCCCGTAGAACTTGTCTTCCAGGCGCCGAACCTCATCGCAGTAGGCTTCCATCTTTAGGTCGCGGTAGTGGGAGTTCTTCATGACTTGGTCAATGACGAGCTGCGAGTCACCGCGAGCGTCGAGGCGTCGGACCCCTAGCTCGATGGCGATTCACAACCCGTTTACCAGAGCCTCGTACTCTGCCACATTGTTGGACGCCGGGAAGTGGAGGCGTAGCACGTAAGGTAGGTGCTTTCCGAGGGGCGAGACGAAGAGGAGGCCTGCGCCGGCCCCCGTCTTCATCAGTGACCCGTCGAAAAACATGGTCCAGAGCTCCGGTTGGATCGGAGCCGTCGGGAGCTGGGCGTCGGCCCATTCAGCCACGAAGTCCGCCAAGACCTAGGACTTGATGGCCTTCCGAGGGGCGAACAAGATCGTCTCGCCCATGATCTCCACCGCCCACTTCGCAATTCTACCCGAGGCCTCTCGGGACTGGATGATCTCTCCCAGGGGGAAGGATGACACCACAGTCACCGGATGAGATTCGAAGTAGTGTCGCAACTTCCGCCGTGTCAGGATCACCGCGTACAGTAGCTTCTGGATTTGCGGGTAGCGAATCTTGGTCTCGGACAGTACCTCACTGATGAAGTAGACTGGCCTCTAGACGGGCAATGCATGCCCTTCTTCTTGGCGCCGCGCTGAGTTGATGCCTCGGGAGCATCTTCCGGTGGGCGGCCCTGGGGCTGCTTGTCCTTCCGGAAAATGGCCTCAACCGCCTCCTGGCCAGAGGCGAACTTGGTGGCGATGTCCATCAGCTCGCTCGCCCTGGTGGGGGTCTTACGACCCAGCTTGCTCACCAGGTCGTGGCAGGTGGTGCCGGCGAGGAATGCGCCGATGACATCTGAATCGGTGACGTTGGGCACCTCTGTGCGCTGCTTCGAGAATTGCCGGATGTAATCCCGGAGAGGCTCTCCCGGCTGCTGGCAGCAGCTTCGGAGATCCCAGGAGTTCCCAGGGCGCACGTACGTGTCCTGGAAATTGCCGGCGAAGGCTTGGACCAGGTCGTCCCAGTTGGAGATCTGCCCCGGGGGCAGGTGCTCCAGCCAGGCTCGAGCGGTGTCGGAGAGGAACAGGGGGAGGTTGCGGATGATGAGGTTGTCATCGTTCGTTCCACCCAGTTGGCAGGCCAGCCGATAGTCCGCGAGCCACAGTTCTGGTCTCGTCTCCCCCAAGTACTTTGTGATAGTAGTCAGGGTTCGGAACCGGGTCGGTAACGGTGCCCGTCGTATGGCGCGGCTGAAAGCCTGCGGACCGGGTGGTTCGGGCGAAGGACTCCGATCCTCCCCGCTGTCGTAACGTCCCCCACGCCTGGGGTGGTAGCCTCGGCGCGCCCTATCGTCGAGGTGGGCCCGATGGCTATGATGATGGCGCTCGTTGCCGAGGCGACCCGGGGCCGCAGGCGCTGTGTTGCGCGTGCGCCTGGAGTGGACCGAGGCTTCCCGCATGAATCGGGGAGTCGCGGCGCGATGTTCCGAGGGGAACCCCTGCCTTCAGGAGGCAGAGCTTTCGGCCTGTTGGACCGCGACGTCCTCCAGGAGATTCTTGAGCTCTCCCTGGATACGCCGCCCCTCGGTGGTTGATGGCTCCGGCGTCGCGCGAAGGAGTAATGTCGCTGCAGCCAGGTTCTGGCCGACTCCACTGGAATCTGGCGACGGCTTCGTCCTGACGTCGTCGGCGATGCGGTGCTGGATGTCTTGGGGGAGATGACGCGCTTCTCTGGCCGAGGGTTGGATCGCCTATTCCTGCCCGATGTCCCGGCGGATCGGCACAAGCGTTCCTGCTCCCTCGTTGAGCCTGGCCTGCCTCTCGCGGATTTGCTCGAGCTGTGGGTCAGGACCCCCCGCCGGGACGGGGACCACAGCTAGCTCCCGAAGGATGTCAACGCGAGGCACGGGCCTAGGGGGATCACCGTTTTCTGGCATACCAAGATGGTTGCGTTCGCCGAGACCCCCTAGATCGACGTGGAAACATTCACGACTTGGGCCGCGGTCCTCATTGTCGAGGTCGCGGCTGCCGTCGGAACAGTCGGAAAGGCAGTAGTCACATGCGGTCATGAAGTCCCGCACGGCACTGGGGTTACCAAGTCCGGAGAAATCCCAACAGAGGTCGGGCTCGCCATCTTCCTCGGACCCCGAGGGCTCGTAGGTCGAGTCGGCCGTCAGTCGGTCCCAGGGTGACCGCACACGATACCCCAGAGGGTTTGGACTCGCCTCTATGAGAGTGCTCACCGAAGCGGAGTCACTTGGTGGGTCGAGGCCGAATCCAAAAGACACGAGATGGGAATCGGTTGGTAACTTTCGGTCGACGGTCGGTGACGAGGTCGCGTCTGGGACTGACTGCACCGTTGTCTCAGGTACGAGGGTGACGCCCAGCAAGTCCTTCGCGAGCGTGCTGGCGTCGTGCGTTTGCTTGAGATTGGCGTGTTGCGGGGAGGCGACGCTCGTCTTCGTCTCAGACGCGAGATCGATGCCCGACGCGCCCTCCGTTGGGGCGCCGGCGCCGTCGACTCGCTCGACAGCCAACGAGGTGCCGCTTCCCGCTTGGCCTTGGTTGCCCCGCCTCCTCCTCCATCGGCGGGGGAGGGGACGGGACAAGCCCGAATGTCGTCCTTCCACCACGTGGGGAAGGCGTCGTCGATTTCCCCGCCGGCGAGCGGGTTGTCGACCGCCATTATCACTATCGCGCGGCGGGGGAAGGAGTATCATGTCGTAGCTGCCGTCGAGGGACATGAACTCAAGATTCCCGAAACGGAGCACCGTCCCGGGCTGGAAAGGTTGCTGGAGACTGCCCATCTGGAGCTTGACGGGAAGTTGTTCGTCAACACGCAGCAGGCCCCTACCTGGCGCGCCAACTGTCGGTGTTTCGAAACCCGGGGGGTCCTTGGACCGACGAGTGAATTGTCGCCGCGTGCCCCAGCCCAGATGGGTCGACGTGAGGCGGAACGCGAAGGGGGGAAAGGAGGCAGCCGGAGGGAGGCAGGCGTAAGAGAGTGGATCCCGCGGCCTTCGTGTTAGCCCCGCGCCTAGGTCGGGTGCGCTTGCAGTAGGGGGATACAAGTGTCCACACGGGAGTGGGAGCGAGCGGCCTTGCGCGAGCGCCATCCCGTCCTTCTCCGCGCGGGCCAACCCTCCCGTAAGAGGGCTCCGGTCCTTCCTTTTATAGGCGTAAGGAGAGGATCTAGGTGTACAATGGGGGGTGTAGCAGAGTGCTACGTGTCTAGCGGAGGAGAGCTAGCGCCCTAAGTACATGCCGTCGTGGCAGCCAAAGAGGTTTTGGCACCCGGTTTGTGTGGTGTCGTGGCCGTCGGAGGAGCGCTGGAGCCTGGCGGATGGACAGCTGTCGGGGCTGTCGAGTCCTTGCTGACGTCCTCTTGCTTCCGTAAGGGGGCCGAGAGCCGCCGTCGTCACAGAGCGTGCGGGGCGCCATCATTACCTATCTGGCGGAGCGAGCCAGATGGGACGCCGGTCTTGTTCCCCGTAGCCTGAGTCAGCTCGGGGTAGGGTAATGATGGCGCCTCCTGTCGACGTGGTTGGTCCACGCCCTAGGTTGGGCGATGTGGAGGCTCCTCCGAGGTCGAGGTCGAGTCTGTCTTCCGTGGTCGTGGTCGAGTCCGAGCCCCTGGGTCGGGCGAGGCGGAGACCGTCGGCTGAGGCCAGGGCTGAGTCCGAGCCCTGGGGTCAGGCGAAGCAGAGTTCGTCGTCTTCTGGGGCTGAGCCCATGTCCGAGCCCTGGGTTGGGCGGAGCGGAGTTCGTCGTCTTCCGGGGTTGAGCCCATGTCCGAGCCCTGGGGTCGGGCAAAGCGGAGTTCGTCGTCTTCTGGGGCTGAGCCCAAGTCCAAGCCCTGGGTCGGGCGGAGCGGAGTTCGTCGTCTTCCGGGGTTGAGCCCATGTCCGAGCCCTGGGGTCGGGCGAGGCGGAGTTCGCCGTCTTCCGGGGCTGAGCCCGAGTCCGAGCCCTGGGTCGGGCGGAGCGGAGTTCGCCGTCTTCCGGGGCTGAGCCTGAGTCCGAGCCCTGGGTCGAGCGGAGTAGAGTTCACCGTCTTCCGAGGCTAAGCCCGAGTCCGAGCCCTGGGTCGGGCGGAGCGGAGTTCATCGTCTTCCGGGGCTGAGCCCGAGTCCGAGCCCTGGGGTCGGGCGAGGCGGAGTTTCCTATGACGCCCGAGGCCAGCATTGGCTGCTGTCAGCCTCACTCTGTCGGGTGGCTCAGCAGTCGGAGCGGCGCAGGCGGCGCTGTCCTCTTGTCAGACCAGTCAGTAGAGCGGCGAAGTGACTACGGTCACTTCGGCTCTGTCGACTGGAGGGCGTGCGTCAGGATAATGGTGTCAGGCCACCTTTGCATTAAACGTCCTTGCGATTTGGTCGGTCGGCGTGGCGATGTGGCCAAGGTTGCTTCTCGGTGAAGACTATGCCTCGGGCGAGCCGATAGTGTGCCCGTTGCTGGAGGGGGGTCCTCGGGCGAGACGTAGGTTCTCTGGGGTCGGCTTCCCTTGCCCGAGGCTAGGCTCGGGCGAGGTACGATCATGTCCCTTGAATGGACCGATCCTTGACTTAATCGCACCCATCAGGCCTTTGCAGCTTTGTGCTGATGGGGGTTACCAGCTAAGATTTAGGGGTCTTGAGGGTACCCCTAATTATGGTCCCCGACAGATTCGCTTCCCGGGCGCGATCCCGTGGAAGGGTGCCGCACCGGCCCGGACCTCAGACCGATCAACCCCTAAGAGTTACAGGGTCTCGGCGTAGATGATGTTAAGGCTGCTGCCTCCGTCCATGAGGACCTTGGAGAGCCTAACATTGCCGATGATCGGATCGACGACGAGCGGGTACCTTTCTGGGCTCGGCACGAAGTCGGGGTGGTCGCCTCGGTCGAAGGTGATAGGCTTGTCGGACCAGTCTAGGTAGACGGGCGCTGCCACCTTCACCAAGCAGACCTCCCGGCGCTCCTGCTTGCGGTGCCGAGCCGAGGCGTTTGCCGCCTGCCCGCCGTAGATCATGAAGCAGTTATGGACTTCCGGGAACTCCTCTTCCTTGCCGCCCTCCTTCTTGTTGTTGTCGTGGCCCTTCCCATCTTCTGCCGGAGGCCCGGTCTTATGGAAGTAGCGTCGGAGCATGACACATTCTTCGAGGGTGTGCTTGACGGGCCCCTGGTGATAGGGGCACGGCTCCTTAAGCATCTTGTCGAACGCGTCGGCCCCTCCAGGAGGTTTCCGAGGGTTCCTGTGCTCGGCCGCAGCGACGAGATTCGCGTCAGCGGCGTCGCGCTTCGCTTGCGACTTGTTCTTGGCCTTCTTCTTCGTGCCCGCTGGGCGGACGCCTCGAGAGCATCTTTCTTCGGCTCTCCCTGAGGCTACTTGTCCTTTCGAAAGATGGCTTCGACCGCCTCTTGACCCGAGGCGAACTTGGTGGCGACGTCCATCAGTTCACTCACACGGGTGGGAGTCTTGCGCCCCAGTTTGCTCACCAGGTCTCGGCATGTGGTGCCGGCGAGGAAAGCTTCGATGACATCCGAGTCGGTAACGTTGGGCAGCTCGGTGCGCTGCTTTGAAAACCGCCGGATGTACTCTCAGAGGGACTCCCCTGGCTGCTTGCGGCAGCTTCAGAGATCCCACGAGTTCCCAGGGCGCACGTATGTGCCTTGGAAGTTTCCCGCGAAAGCCTTGACCAGATCATCCCAGTCGGAGATCTGCGCAGGAGGCAGATGCTCCAGCCAGGCTCGGACGGCGTCGGAGAGGAAAAGGGGTAGATTACGGATGATGAGGTTGCAATCATCCGCCCCTCCCAACTGGCATGCCAGTCGGTAGTCTGCGAGCCACAGCTCCGGCCTCGTCTCCCTCGAGTACTTGGTGATGGTAGTTGGGGCTCGGAAACGGGCAGGGAACGGCGCTCGTCGTATGGCCCGGCTGAAGACCTGTGGACCGGGTGGTTCGGGCAAAGGACTGCGATCCTCCTCGTTGTTGCAGCGTCCCCCACGCCTGGGATGGTAGCCTTGGTGCACCTTCTCGTTGAGGCGGGCTCGATGGTCGAGATGGTGGTGCTCGTTACCGAGGTGATCCCGAGCGGCAGGCGCCTCATCCTGTGTGCGCTCGGGATGGACCGAGGCTTCCCGAATGCATCGGGAGGACACCGCGTGATGCTCCGAGGGGTTAGCTCGTCTCTAGGAGGCAGAACTCTCGGCTCATCGAACTGCGGCGCTTTTCAGGAGATCCTTGAGTTCGCCCTGGATGCGTCGTCCCTCGGTGGTGGATGGTTCCGGTATGACTCGAAGTAGCATCGCCGCTGCAGCTAGGTCCTGGCCGGACCCGCTGATGGCTGGGGGCAGCGCTGCCCTGGCATTGTCGACGATGCGACGCCGGATGTCTTGGGCCCGATGACAGGATTCTCCAGCAAGTGTTCGGCCTGCCCACTCCTGTTCGATGTTCTGTCGGAGCTACACAAGCCGGCCTGCTTTCCCGTCGACCCGGGCCTGCATCTCACGGATTTGCTCGAGCTGTATGTCCTGACCCCCCGTAGGGACTGGGACCACCGCTAGCTCCCGCAGGATGTCAACGCGAGATGCGGGCCTAGGGGGATCGTCAACCTCCGGCATACCGAGGTGGTTGCCTTCATTGTGATCTCCCTGATCGACGTGGAAACATTCGCGACTTGGGCCATAACCTTTGTCGTCAAGGTCATGGCCATCGTCAGAACAACCGGAGAGGCAGTGGTCACATGCGATCATGAAGTCCCGCATGGCACCGGGGTCATTGAGGCTAGAGAAATCCCAACCGGAGTCGGGGTCGTCCTCTTCCTCAGAACCCGCCGGTCCGAAGGTTGAGACGGCTGTCAGTCGGTCCCAGGTCGACCACATGTGGTACCCCGGAAGGTTTGGGTATGCCTGAGAGCACCTAGAGGGGGGGGTGAATAGGTGATCCTGTGAAACTTAAACTTATAGCCACAAAAACTTGTTAAGTGTTAGCACAATAATTACCAAGTGGCTAGAGAGAAGTCTCAACAAAACACAATACCACAAGAGATCAAACACAGAGATGACACAGTGGTTTATCCCGTGGTTCGGCCAAGACCAACGCTTGCCTACTCCACGTTGTGGCGTCCCAACGGACGAGGGTTGCAATCAACCCCTCTCAAGCGGTCCAAAGACCAACTTGAATACCACGGTATTTTGTTTTGCCTTTCAATATCCCGTTTGCAAGGAATCTCCACAAATTGGAGTCTCTTGCCCTTACAAGTATATGATCACAAAGAAGCACAGAGTAAGGGAGGGAAGCAACACACACAAATCCACAGCGAAATGCGCACACACACGGCCAAGAATCGAGCTTGAATGACTATCTCAAAGTTCTCACTAGAACGGAGCTCGAATCACTTAGAATCACAAACGAATGCGCAAAGAATGAGTGTGGATGATCAAGAATGCTCTAAGGTTGCTTGGTTGTCTCCTCCATGCGCCTAGGGGTCCCTATTATAGCCCCAAGGCAGCTAGGAGCCGTTGAGAGCAAATCTGGAAGGCTATCCTTGCCTTCTGTCGTCGGTTCCGGTGCCCGATTTCCTTCCTTAAATAGCGAAGCCGACCGTTGCAGACCGTTGTAGATCTGGGAGCCGTTGGCGCACCGGACATGTCCGGTGCACACCGGACAGTCCGGTGCCGTCTTCTAGCCGTTGGCTCGGCCACGTGTCCCGCGCAGATTGCGCGGCCGACCGTTGGCCCGGCCGACCGTTGGCTCACCGGACAGTCCGGTGCACACCGGACAGTCCGGTGAATTTTAGCCGTACGCCATCGGCGAATTCCCGAGAGCGGCTACTTCACGCCGAGCCAGCCTGGCGCACCGGACACTGTCCGGTGCACACCGGACAGTCCGGTGTGCCAGACCGAGCTGAGTCTTCTTTTCTTCTTCTTTCTGTTTCTAACACTTAGACAAGTATATTAGTACACAAAATCAATGTACTAAGGCTTAGAAACATACCTTTACTCTTGATTTGCACTTTGTCCATCCATGAGCATAAATTCACATTTAAGCACTTGTGTTGGCACTCAATCACCAAAATACTTAGAAATGGCCCAAGGGCACATTTCCCTTTCAATCTCCCCCTTTTTGGTGATTTATGCCAACACAACATAAAGCAACTAGAACAAGTGCAAACTCACTTCAAATAAAACTCAAATTTATTTTGATTCAATTTTGGCATATATGGATCATCCTTTGCCACCACTTGGTTTGTTTTTGCAAATCAAACTCAAATCTCTATCTCTAAGTCAAACACACATGTTGAAACATAAAGAGAGTCATTCCAAACGAGATTGATCAAAGATTTCAAAAACTCCCCCTTTTTCCCATAATCAACACTTCTCCCCACAAGAAACCAACTTTTGATAAGAGAGACAAAAAGAGTTTTGACAAACCAAAAGCTCTATTCTACTATTTTCAAAATCTCTCTATTCTACTATTTTCAAAATCTCTCAAGTGGTAGCTGATCCATTTATCGCTTTGGCCTTTATTTTCTCCCCCTTTGGCATCAAGCACCAAAACGGGATCAATCTTGGCCCTATAACCCTATTGCCTCACCAAAATCTTCAATTTAGAGCAAATGGCAATAAGAGTTCATGAGATGGACTTGGAATAAGTTACCCTCTCATCGGAGTGCAGTGGAAGTCTTTCATGGTCCAAGTCCACCTTTTCCCTTTTCAATTCTCCTTCGAGACTAAAGCAAGCAAACTCAAGCATATGGTTAGTCTCAAAGGGTCAAGTTGTAACACATCTCCCCCTAAACATGTGCATCACTTTGCAACGGACTTGTGAGGTCCAGGGAGTGTTTGTACAACTTGAGCACCATAATAAGCAACAAAATGCAGAATGGACATGATCAAAGGCATAAACACATGTATGCTACAATTCAATCCAAGTTCCGCGAATCTAAGACATTTAGCTCACTACGCAGCCTACAAAAGGTCTTCTCATCTAGAGGCTTGGTAAAGATATCGGCTAGCTGGTTCTCGGTGCTAACATGAAACACTTCGATATCTCCCTTTTGCTGGTGGTCTCTCAAAAAGTGATGCCGGATGTCAATGTGCTTTGTGCGGCTGTGCTCAACAGGATTTTCCGCTATTCGGATAGCACTCTCATTATCACATAGGAGTGGGACTTTGCTCAGATTGTAGCCAAAGTCCCTGAGGGTTTGCCTCATCCAAAGTAGTTGCGCACAACACTGTCCTGCGGCAACGTACTCGGCCTCAGCGGTGGATAGGGCAACGGAGGTTTGTTTCTTAGAGTTCCATGACACCAGGGACCTTCCTAAGAATTGGCACGTCCCTGATGTACTCTTCCTATCGACCTTACATCCAACATAGTCGGAATCTGAGTACCCAATCAAGTCAAAGTTAGACCCCTTTGGATACCAGATCCCGAAGCAAGGCGTAGCGACTAAATATCGAAGAATTCGCTTCACTGCCACTAAGTGACACTCCTTAGGATCGGATTGAAATCTAGCACACATGCATACGCTAAGCATAATATCTGGTCTACTAGCACATAAGTAAAGTAATGACCCTATCATTGACCGGTATGCCTTTTGATCAACGGACTTACCTCCTTTGTTGAGGTCGGTGTGTCCGTCGGTCCCCATCGGAGTCTTTGCGGGCTTGGCGTCCTTCATCCCAAACCGCTTCAGCAAGTCTTGCGTGTACTTTGTTTGGGAGATGAAGGTGCCGTCCTTGAGTTGCTTCACTTGGAACCCAAGGAAGTAGTTCAACTCGCCCATCATTGACATCTCGAATTTCTGCGTCATTACCCTGCTAAACTCTTCACAAGACTTTTGGTTAGTAGAACCAAAAATTATGTCATCGACATAAATTTGGCACACAAACAAATCACCATCACATGTCTTTGTAAAAAGAGTTGGATCGGCTTTCCCAACCTTGAAAGCATTAGCAATTAAAAAGTCTCTAAGGCATTCATACCATGCTCTTGGGGCTTGTTTAAGTCCATAGAGCGCCTTAGAGAGCTTACACACGTGGTCGGGGTACCGCTCATCCTCGAAGCCAGGGGGTTGCTCCACGTACACCTCCTCTTTTATTGGCCCGTTGAGGAAAGCGCTCTTCACATCCATTTGGTACAACCTGAAAGAATGGTGAGCGACATACGCTAGCAAGATACGAATGGACTCTAGCCTAGCCACAGGAGCAAAAGTCTCCTCAAAGTCCAAACCTGCGACTTGGGCATAACCTTTTGCCACAAGTCGAGCCTTGTTCCTTGTCACCACTCTGTGCTCGTCTTGTTTGTTGCGGAACACCCACTTGGTTCCCACAACATTTTGCTTGGGACGAGGTACCAGCGTCCAAACTTCATTGCGCTTGAAGTTGTTAAGTTCCTCCTGCATGGCCAACACCTAATCTGGATCTAGCAAGGCCTCCTCTACCCTGAAAGGCTCAATAGAGGAGTCAAAAGAGTAATGTTCACAAAAATTAACTAGTCGAGACCGAGTAGTTACTCCCTTGCTAATGTCACCCAGAATTTGGTCGACGGGATGATCCCTTTGAATCATCGCTCGAACTTGGGTTGGAGGTGCCGGTTGCGCTTCTTCCTCCATCACGTGATCATCTTGTGCTCCCCCTTGATCACACGCCTCCTTTTGATGAGCCTGTTCATCGTCTTGAGTTGGGGAATGCACCGTTGTTGAGGAAGAAGGTTGATCTCGTTCATCTTGTTCCTGTGGCCGAACGTCTCCAATCGCCATGGTTCGTATCGCGGCCGTTGGAACATCTTCTTCATCTACATCATCACAATCAACAACTTGCTCTCTTGGAGAGCCATTAGTTTCATCAAATACAACGTCGCTAGAGACTTCAACCAAACCCGATGATTTGTTGAAGACTCTATACGCCTTTGTATTTGAGTCATAACCTAACAAAAACCCTTCTACAGCTTTGGGAGCAAACTTAGAATTTCTACCCTTCTTCACTAGAATGTAGCACTTGCTCCCAAATACACAAAAGTAAGATACATTGGGTTTGTTACCGGTTAGTAGCTCATACGACGTCTTCTTGAGGAGGCGTTGAAGATAGACCCTGTTGATGGCGTGGCAAGCCGTGTTCACGGCTTCCGACCAAAAGCACTCGGGGGTCTTGAATTCTCCAAGCATAGTCCTCGCCATATCTATGAGCGTCCTGTTCTTCCTCTCTACCACACCATTTTGCTGAGGTGTGTAGGGAGCGGAGAACTCGTGCTTGATCCCTTCCTCCTCAAGAAATTCCTCCACTTGAAGGTTCTTGAACTCGGACCCGTTGTCGCTCCTTATCTTCTTCACCTTGAGCTCAAACTCATTTTGAGCTCTCCTGAGGAAGCGCTTGAGGGTCCCTTGGGTTTCAGACTTATCCTGCAAAAAGAACACCCAAGTGAAGCGAGAAAAGTCATCAACAATAACTAGACCATACTTACTTCCTCCTATGCTTAGATAGGCGACGGGTCCGAAGAGGTCCATATGCAGCAGCTCCAGAGGTCTTGACGTGGTCATCACATTCTTGCTGTGATGTGCTCCTCCCACTTGTTTACCTGCTTGACAAGCTGCACAAGGTCTATCTTTTTCGAAATAAACATTTGTTAGACCTATCACGTGTTCTCCCTTTAGAAGCTTGTGGAGGTTCTTCATCCCCACATGTGCTAAGCGGCGATGCCACAGCCAGCCCATGCAAGTCTTAGCCATTAAGCATGCATCTAGACCGGCCTCTTCTTTTGCAAAATCAACTAAGTAAAGCTTGCCGTCTAGTACACCCTTAAAAGCTAGTGAACCATCACATCTTCTAAAGACAGACACATCTACATTAGTAAAAAGACAATTATATCCCATATTGCATAGTTGACTAACAGATAGCAAATTGTAACCAAGAGACTCAACTAAAAACACATTTGATATTGAGTGCTCATTAGAAATTGCAATTTTACCTAACCCTTTTACCTTGCCTTGATTCCCATCACCGAATATAATTGAATCTTGGGAATCCTTATTTTTGACGTAGGAGGTGAACATCTTCTTCTCCCCCGTCATATGGTTTGTGCATCCGCTGTCGATAATCCAGCTTGAACCCCCGGATGCATAAACCTACAAGGCAAATTTAGGCTTGGGTCTTAGGTACCCAACTCATGTTGGGTCCTGCAAGGTTAGCACAAATATCCTTAGGGACCCAAATGCAAGTTTTGTCTCCCTTGCATTTTGCCCCTAACTTCCTAGCAACTATTTTCCTATCCTTTCTACAAATAGCAAAGGAAGCATTTAAAGCACAATAAATTGTAGAAGGTTCATTCACTACTTTCCTAGGAGCATGAATAACATTCTTTCTAGGCACATGATGAATAGCATTTCTCCTAGACATATTTCTACCATGCATATAGGAAGAACTAGAAGCAAACATGTCATGAGAGTCAAAATCATTATAAGCATTATAACTCCTATAAGCATTTCTAGTTTGTCTCCTATCATGGTACAAGAAGGCATGGTTCCTTTTAGCACTACTTGCCATAGGGGCCTTCCCTTTCTCCTTGACGAAGATGGGAGCCTTATGGCTTGTTAAGTTCTTGGCTTCCCTCTTGAAGCCAAGCCCATCCTTAATTGAGGGATGTCTTCCAATTGTGTAGGCATCCCTTGCAAATTTTAACTTATCAAATTCACTTTTGCTAGTCTTAAGTTGGGCATTAAGACTAGCCAATTCATCATTTAGTTTGGAAATTGAAACTAAGTGTTCACAACAAGCATTAATATCAACATCCTTACACCTAGTGCAAATTTCAACATGTTCAACACAAGAGTTAGATTTACTTGCTACTTCTAGTTTCGCATTTAAATCATTAATTTCACCTTTTAGAGAAGAAATGGTTTCATTACAAGTAGAAAGTTCACAAGAAAGCATTCCATTTCTTTTAACTTCTAGAGCAAGTGAATTTTGTGCACTAACAAATTTATCATGCTCTTCATATAAAAGATCTTCTTGTTTTTCTAAGATTCTATCCTTTTCATTCAAGGCATCAATCAATTCATTAATCTTAGCTATCTTAGTTCTATCCAATCCCTTGAATAAACTAGAATAATCTATTTCATCCTCACTAGACTCATCATCACTAGAAGAATCATAAGTATTAGCATTACTAGTGATTACCTTCTTCTCCCTTGCCATGAGGCAAGTGTGATGCTCGTTTGGGAAGAGAGCCGATTTGTTGAAGGCAGTGGCGGCGAGTCCTTCGTCGTCGGAGTCGGACGAAGAGCAATCCGAATCCCACTCCTTTCCAAGGTGTGCTTCGCCTTTGGCCTTCTTGTAAACCTTCTTGTTCTCCCTCTTCCCATTCTTCCCTTGCTCCTGGTCACTATCATTTTCGGGACAGTTAGCAATAAAATGACCAACCTTACCACATTTGAAACATGAGCGCTTCCCCTTTGTCTTGGTCTTCCTTGGTTGCCCCTTGCGACCATTTAGCGTCGTCTTGAATCTCTTGATGATGAGAGCCATCTCTTCATCATTGAGCTCGGCCGCCTCAACTTGCGCCACCTTGCTGGGTAGCGGCTCCTTGCTCCTTGTTGCCTTGAGAGCAATGGGTTGAGGCTCGTGAATTGGACCGTTCAATGCTTCGTCGACGTATCTCGCCTCCTTGATCATCATCCGTCCGCTTACGAATTTTCCGAGTACCTCCTCGGGCGTCATCATCGTGTACCTGGGATTCTCACGAATATTGTTCACGAGATGAGGATCAAGAACGGTAAAAGACCTTAGCATTAGGCGGACGACGTCGTGGTCCTTCCATCGCGTGCTTCCGTAGCTCCTTATTTTGTTGATGAGGGTCTTGAGCCGGTTGTACGTTTGGGTTGGCTCCTCTCCCCTTATCATGGCGAATCGTCCAAGCTCGCCCTCCACCAACTCCATTTTGGTGAGCATGGTGATGTCATTCCCCTCGTGAGAGATCTTGAGGGTGTCCCATATTTGCTTGGCATTGTCCAAGCCGCTCACCTTGTTGTACTCTTCCCTGCACAAGGATGCTAAGAGAACAGTAGTAGCTTGTGCATTTCTATGGATTTGTTCATTTATAAGCATAGAGTTATCCGAGCTATCAAACTTCATTCCATTCTCTACAATCTCCCAAATGCTTGGATGGAGAGAGAATAAGTGACTACGCATTTTGTGACTCCAAAATCCGTAGTCCTCCCCATCAAAGTGTGGAGGTTTGCCAAGAGGAATGGAAAGCAAATGCGAATTCGAACTATGTTGAATACGAGAATAATCAAATGAAAAGTTCGAATTGACCGTCTTTTTGTAGTCGTTGTGGTCATCGTCCTTTTGGGAAGAAGTAGATTCATCGTTGTCGTCGTAGTAGACGATCTCCTTGATGCGCCTTGTCTTCTTCTTCTTCCCTTCCTTCCGTCTATGACCCGAGCCGGAGTCGGTAGGCTTGTCGTCCTTCGGCTCGTTGATGAAGGATTCCTTCTCTTTGTCGTTGATCACGATACCCTTCCCCTTAGGATCCATCTCTTCGGGCGATTAGTCCCTTTGTGAAGAGAACGGCTCCGATACCAATTGAGAGCACCTAGAGGGGGGGTGAATAGGTGATCCTGTGAAACTTAAACTTATAGCCACAAAAACTTGTTAAGTGTTAGCACAATAATTACCAAGTGGCTAGAGAGAAGTCTCAACAAAACACAATACCACAAGAGATCAAACACAGAGATGACACAGTGGTTTATCCCGTGGTTCGGCCAAGACCAACGCTTGCCTACTCCACGTTGTGGCGTCCCAACGGACGAGGGTTGCAATCAACCCCTCTCAAGCGGTCCAAAGACCAACTTGAATACCACGGTATTTTGTTTTGCCTTTCAATATCCCGTTTGCAAGGAATCTCCACAAATTGGAGTCTCTTGCCCTTACAAGTATATGATCACAAAGAAGCACAGAGTAAGGGAGGGAAGCAACACACACAAATCCACAGCGAAATGCGCACACACACGGCCAAGAATCGAGCTCGAATGACTATCTCAAAGTTCTCACTAGAACGGAGCTCGAATCACTTAGAGTCACAAACGAATGCGCAAAGAATGAGTGTGGATGATCAAGAATGCTCTAAGGTTGCTTGGTTGTCTCCTCCATGCGCCTAGGGGTCCCTTTTATAGCCCCAAGGCAGCTAGGAGCCGTTGAGAGCAAATCTGGAAGGCTATCCTTGCCTTCTGTCGTCGGGGGCACTGGACAGTCCGGTGCACACCGGACACTGTCCGGTGCCCGATTTCCTTCCTTAAATAGCGAAGCCGACCATTGCAGACCGTTGCAGATCTGGGAGCCTTTGGCGCACCGGACATGTCCGGTGCACACCGGACAGTCCGGTGCCGTCTTCTAGCCGTTGGCTCGGCCACGTGTCCCGCGCAGATTGCGCGGCCGACCGTTGGCCCGGCCGACCGTTGGCTCACCGGACAGTCCGGTGCACACCGGACAGTCCAGTGAATTTTAGCCGTACGCCGTCGGCGAATTCCCGAGAGCGGCTACTTCACGCCGAGCCAGCCTGGCGCACCGGACACTGTCCGGTGCACACCGGACAGTCCGGTGTGCCAGACCGAGCTGAGTCTTCTTTTCTTCTTCTTTCTGTTTCTAACACTTAGACAAGTATATTAGTACACAAAATCAATGTACTAAGGCTTAGAAACATACCTTTACTCTTGATTTGCACTTTGTCCATCCATGAGCATAAATTCACATTTAAGCACTTGTGTTGGCACTCAATCACCAAAATACTTAGAAATGGCCCAAGGGCACATTTCCCTTTCAATGCCTTTACGAAGGCGCTCACTGTAGCGGGGTCGCTAGGTGGATCGAAGCTGAATCGGAAAGGTACAGGATGGAAAACGGACGGTACCTCTTGGTCGATGGACGGCGGTGAGGTCACGTCGGGCGCGGAGCACACCGTCATCTCAGGTACGAGAGTAACACCCAGTAGATCCTTTGCGAGGGTGCTGGCGTTGTTGGGGTCGTGCTTCGGTGCGCCGAAGGTCTCACACGAAGAAGCAGCTTCGGCTGAAGTCGTCTCCAAGAGATGGCCGAAGGTCCCTTTTCATGGAGCTTCGGCGTTTCAAACCGACATAGAGATAGAATGACCTTTTTATACATATACGTCTGAGTCAATGTTGTAAACATTTGTAAGGGGCATAATTGTAATTTGTCACAGGCTGCGACCTGTGCCTATAAATGGATGAACAGTACCTCTGTACTGTTCACGCAAACCTGTCATTTGCCTTCGCATCACACTTGCTCTCCTGCCTTCCTCAGGACCGAAGGTACATTTGTAATTTAAAGTCATTTGTATTCATTCATATCATTAGAAATGGAAATGATTCTACGTTAACATTTGAATGTCTATTTTATACCTCATGATTTATATGAATACTTCGTCCCTCGCTATTATGTTTACGAAGGTATGTCCTTCGTAACCTTCGTCCGAAATTCCTTATATCCCGAAGGGATATAATGTAGTGGAGGACGAAGGACCTTAATATTTAACATTTTCTGTGTTGCCTTGTTCTTGACTCTTAGCATTTGAGAACAAGCCCCCAACATTGGCGCCCACCTCCGGTGAACTCACTTCCACTTTTCTGAGCTGATGGCTTCGTTCAACAACCAAGCTGGAGCTGCTTCGGCTTCGAAGCTGGTGCTCCCGATAACAGGCGGTTCTTGCTCAGAGCCGGCTAACAAGAAGCAAAAGAAGGAGGCTCAGAGAAGGGTGCAGCATGTTGGAGTGCAGGGACCCTTCATCAAGTCAAAATGGTCCCATATTCCAATTACCTTCTCTCAGGAAGACCTTCAGCTTAAGGATTATCCCCACAATGATGCCATGGTTATCTCTTGCGTGATCAAAGGATTTCTGGTCCACAATGTCCTAGTTGATACAGGCAGTGCAGCTGACATTATATTTGCTAAAGCCTTCAGACAAATGCAAGAGCCCGAAGACAAGATTCATGATGCTACGCACCCTCTTTGTGGCTTCGGAGGGCGGCAGATTGTAGCACTTGGGAAGATTACCATGCCGGTAACCTTCGGGTTTGTTAACAACACAAGGACTGAGCAAATTGTGTTTGATATTGTTGACATGGAGTATCCTTACAATGCTATCATCGGCCGTGGCACTCTTAATGCCTTCGAAGCAATTCTTCACCCAGCTTATCTCTGCATGAAGATACCTTCGGACCAAGGACCTATTGCTATTCATGGAAGCCAGGAAGCTGCTAGAAGGGCCGAAGGAAGCTGGACTGACTCCAAGGCAATCCATAATATAGATGGAGCTGAAGCTTGTGAACAGTACAAATTCAGGAGGGAGAAGGCAGCTTCAGCGGATCAGCCGAAGCCTATGTTATTGTGTGAAGATGTAGCAGAGCAGAAGGTGTTGTTGGGCTCGCAATTATCTGAAGACCAGGAGAAAACCTTGATAAGGTTTTTATTCAACAACAAAGATGTCTTTGCATGGTCAGCTAACGATCTCTGTGGAGTAAATCGGGATGTTATTGAACATTCGCTCAATGTTGACCCATCCTTCAGACCCCGAAAGCAGAGGCTTCGGAAAATGTCTGATGACAAGGCCGAAGGGGCTCGCAATGAAGTAAAAAGACTCCTCAGTGCAGGAGTTATCAGAGAAGTGAAGTATCCAGAGTGGCTAGCTAACACTGTTATGGTGAAGAAGGCCAATGGCAAGTGGAGAATGTGTATTGATTTCACAGATCTCAACAAGGCTTGTCCGAAGGATGAATTCCCGCTGCCAAGGATAGACTCTTTAGTTGATGCAGCAGCTTCTTCAGAGCTCATGAGTCTCCTGGACTGCTACTCAGGCTATCATCAAATCTGGATGAAGAAGGAAGATGAGCCGAAGACTAGTTTCATCACCCCAAGTGGTACATATTGCTATCTTCGGATGCCCGAGGGGCTCAAGAATGCTGGAGGGAGTTTTAGCAGAATGACTGCGAAGGTTCTCCAATCACAGATAGGCAGAAATGTGTTGACTTATGTCGATGACATCATTGTAAAAAGCACGAAGCAAGAAAATCATATTGCTGATCTGCAGGAGACCTTCGCCAGCTTCAGACAAGCTGGTCTGAAGCTGAATCCAGAAAAATGTGTCTTCGGAGTGAAGAAGGGCAAATTTCTTGGATGCTTGGTTTCAACAAAGGGAATCGAAGCTAATCCAAATAAAATCGAAGCTATACTTCGAATGGAGCCACCAACCACAAGAAAGGGGGCCCAAAGATTGACAGGAAGGCTGGCATCTCTCAACAGATTTATATCCCGATCAGCAGAAAGAAACTTACCATTCTTCGAGGTGCTGAAGTCAGCTGAAGTCTTTCAATGGGGCCCAAGTCAACAAAAAGCCTTCGAAGAGCTGAAGCAATACTTAATAGATCTCACAACATTAACTCCACCAACGCCAGGGGCTCCTCTGTTGTTGTATGTGGCAGCTTCGCACTCAGCAGTGAGTGCGGCACTTGTTCAGGAGAAGTTTGATGGACAAGTCAAGAAGCAGGTCCCAGTATATTTTGTATCTGAGGTCCTTAGTGTCTCAAAGAAAAATTATACAGAGCTGGAGAAGGTGTTGTATGCCGTTTTAATGGCATCCAGGAAGCTTCGGCATTATTTTCAGGCATACAATATTATTGTTCCTTCTTCGCAGCCGTTGAAGGATATCATGAGAAATAGAGAAGCTACTGGCCGGATTGGAAAATGGGCTGCGGAGCTCAATGAATTTTACATTGATTATGTGCATAGATCCTCAATCCAGTCTCAAGCATTGGCAGATTTCATTGCCGACTGGACGCCAGGGGCTCAGGACGAAGAAGCGAATAAAGATGCCGAAGCATGGACAGTGTTTTGTGATGGCTCTTGGGGAACCTTCGGAGCAGGTGCGGCTGCTGTTTTGGTCTCACCGTCCAAGGTTAAAACTTGCTATGCAGCAAGGCTTGACTTCAGCTGCACAAATAACATCGCTGAGTACGAAGCTCTGCTCCTGGGTCTTCGGAAACTAAAGGCAATGGGGATCAGAAGGGCGATTCTTAAAACTGATTCCCAGGTTGTTTCGGGTCATATTGACAAAAGTTGCAAGGCTAAAGACCCGAAGCTTGAAAAATACCTAGACACGGTCCGAAGGATCGAAGCTTCCTTCGAAGGATTTTCTGTTAAGAATATCCCTCGAGGACAAAATGAGCATGCTGATTTGTTGGCCAAATCTGCAGCACAGGGGATGCCGCTACCTTCGGATGTGTTCTTCGAAACAATAAAGGCACCTTCAGTGGAGCTACTTGAAAGAGCAGTCCTTAACATTTCTCCTGTGTACAGTGAAGATTGGAGAACTGAAATAATTTCTTACCTTCAGGGCAACTTCTTATCAGATGACGAAGCTTATAATAAAAGAATAGAGGCAAGAGCTCGTCCATATATCATGATAGAAGGGGAATTATACAAGCATGGAGTTTGTGCCCCGCTGCTCAAGTGCTTATCTAGAGCCGAAGGTATAGAATTGATGAAGGAGATACATGCAGGCCTGTGTGGATCCCACATCGGATCCAGGCCGTTACTTGGAAAAGTTTTTCACCAAGGGTTTTATTGGCCGAAGGCAGCTTCGGATGCGGCGGAGTTGGTTCAAAAGTGCGAAGGTTGTCAGAAATGTGCAAGAGATCAAAAGCAACCTTCGTCTTTGACACAGTTGATACAGCCCATCTGGCCATTGCAAAGGTGGGGCCTCGATTTGCTGGGTCCATTACCACCGGCTCAAGGCAATCTCAAATATGTTATAGTGGCTGTGGAGTATTTTTCCAAGTGGATTGAGGCGAAGCCATTAGCCACAATAACTTCGGCCACTGTCCAAAAATTTTTCTGGCAGAACATTGTCTGTCGCTTCGGAGTACCGAAGGCCATCACTGTAGATAATGGAGCGCAGTTCGACTCCGAAGTTTTCAGAAATTTCTGTGATCAAATTGGAACGAAGATTCATTTTGCATCAGTCAGGCATCCGGAGTCGAATGGGCTTGTTGAAAGGGCCAACGGCATCATAATGACAGGAATAATGAAGCTAATCTTTAATCAACCAAGGGGAAAGTGGCCAGATCAGTTGACCAAAGTGGTGTGGAGCCACAATACAACAACATCAAGGTCTACAGGCTTTACCCCATTCAAGTTATTATTCGGTGACGAAGCAATAACTCCAGAAGAAGCTAAAGCTGGATCAATAAGAGTGCTAGCTTCGGCAGAACCAGGTGCCGAAGATACTTGTCTTGTGGAAAAAGATGCCCTAGAAGGGATCAGGCTTCAGGCCGTGGAAAACATCAATAAATATCAAGCTGAAACAATCAAATGGCGAGATAGAAAGGTCCGGCTAAAAAATATTGAGCCGGGGCATTTGGTGCTTCGGAGAGTGGCCAACCCAGATACAGTGGGCAAGTTACAATTGAAATGGGAAGGGCCTTTCTTAGTAGCATCTTCGTCAAGGCCTGGTTCGTACAGACTGAAGGACATGGATGGCAATGAAATTCCAAGATCTTGGAATGCGGATGAGCTTCGGCGATTTTATGTATAACTCGATGTAATTTTGTATGTTTTTTCTTTTCTTTTTCATGGCACCCTTTTCCTTTCTAAAGGGGGAGAAAGGTTTTTAATGGGGCCATCACATGTAATTTTCCTTTTTAGTTTCATAAGAGCAAAATCCCCCAAAGAATGTAAATGTAAAAGCTGAGAGCGCACCATCGAGTGCCGAAACTGAAAAAGAGAAAAAGCTCCGAAGACGTTCCTAAGGGAATGCAGAGCTTATACCGCCTAAGTAAAAGGCGAAGAAGCTCCAAAGACGTTCCTAAGGGAATGCAGAGCTTATACCGCCTAAGTAAAAGGCGAAGAAGCTCCAAAGACGTTCCTAAGGGGATGCAGAGCTTACAGCGAAAAGTCAACGCTGATACTGCCTAAGTAAAAGGCAAAGATGCTCCAAAGTCGTTCCTAAGGGAATGCAGAGCTGATGTGTGGTTGGTTCTAACGAAGTAATGGTTGAGAATGTGGCTTCGGACATACACTTCGACATTCATTCGCACATTACATTACATCATGGCATTTGCATGCATAAGCATTCATTCATAGCATTTGTGTTCCTAAGTGGTTGCTTCGGCAAAGAGAAAAGCTTCGGGGAAGTGGTTTTTTATGATTCGTTATGTAAAAGAAAAGCTTCGGAGAAGTGGTTTTTTATGATTCGTTATGCTATGTTGTGTACAAAAAATAGAAGCTTCGGTAAAAAGAAGAATTGCTTTTATGCTTTGTTGTATACAAAAGAGAAAAGCTTCGTTGCTCGGCAAAAAGAAGAATTGTTTTTATGCTTCGTTGTGTACGAAAAGAAGGGAAGGTGTTTTTTCGCCTTTGGCTCAAAATTCTGATTTCGTCCACATCAAAGCGCCTCAATCGAAGGGTAAGAATATATTACAACGTATGTACAAAGTTCCTTGAGAACAGTTTAAATGTATTTACAAAAGTTGTTACAAAAGTATCCTAAGTTTTTTTCCTATAGTGCATTTCTACTGATCTTCATTAAGCTTCAGCTTCGGCGACAGCTTCGGCGACATATCTTAGGCATCATCTTCACCTTCGTCATCCTACATAAATCAAGGAATCGTGAGTAAAAATCAAGTGCAAAGGAAAAGGTAAGTACGAAGTATCATTTCTTACTGGTTCAAGATGACTTCGGGCTTCGTCTCCAGCCTTCTCCCGCCCGCCTTTTGTCCATATCATTTTTATGAATCTATTTGAAATGCTTCGGGCGAGGTCAGGTATATCATCCAGGATTGATGGAGATAGGGTGAAGTTGGGCCTGTTGACTATTTTTCCATGTTCGCAGCCGGCCTTCAGGAATGCAGCAGCAGTACCCCGAGAAGCTACCCAGGCACAGAAGTCGCCGTGCCCGGCTATAACTTCGTCAAGTTCTTCAATTTCGGCTTCAATATGATCGAAGGCCTGTGGTAAATTTTCCGCCGAAGGGTTAAATTTCCCGCTGCTGGCTCCAACAGAGTAAAATATCTTTTTTAATCGTCCAATACAATTGTTGCTAAATTTTAAGCATTTGTCTTGAAGGCTTGCTAACGATTTCTTCAACTCTGAGCTGTTCTGGACTTCGGCTTCAAGCCTCGAATTAAGCTCTAGCTTCTCCTGATCAAATTGTTTTGATTGACTGATAAGCTTCGAATTCAACTCTGATACTTTAGCCTCAGTCTCAGCCAGCAAGCCTGCGGTCGATTGGAGCTCGAAGTCTTTCTTTTCAATGATGGCAGATTGTTCTTTTATCTTGTTTTCTAAGTTTTCAATTATAGCTTCGTGTTTTTTGTCCTCCAAATCTTGCTGCATCTTCAGAGCTTTGCTCAGTAGCATGCTCTGCACAGGAACAACTTACGTTGGTAACATTTTCATTATTAACAGCATTAAAAATCAGAAAAAGGTCGTTTACCTTGAAGTTGGAGTAAAATAAGCTGCCGACGATATGTTGTCGTCGGTAGCGGCTGATGTCTGTCTCTAGCTTCGGAAAACCGATACTCTTTGATAGAGTACCGATTACCTTAGCTCCAGTCTGGTCTCGAATGCAGCCCAATCTTTCGTCATCAATGCCTCCAAATAGAAGGGCTCCTGGCTTGTAGCCGCAAGATTTGGCATAGTCCTTGAGTTCTTCTATTTCGTCCTTCGTCAGTTTTTGCCCAACTAAATTCTGAAAAGAGTAGGCTTCGTCGTCCGAAGAGTCTTCGGCTATTTCTTTTCCTTTTTCAGGCACTGTGGCCATGGATTTTTCAGTAGTAGCACCAGCTTCTTCTGCTGCCATGTCTTCCAAAATTTTATCAATGTCCTCGATGGTTGTTTCTAAATTCACATCTTCGGCTGTAGCGGCTTCGGTAGCCGCGACCTCCGAAGGTGCGACTTCGATGTTTGTGGTGTCTTCGACAGCTGGTGTTTTCTGAATTGACGCTCTAGGCGGCGTCTTGTCGATGATTTCAGTTACCGCAATAATTCTTTGCCGCTTGGGTTTGCTTATCTTCGTCTGATCCGGCACGTCCACCTTTTGAAAAAGCTTCGTCAGTTGGAGCCCTAATGGACTTAGCTTCGTGGGCATGGGTTCAGTCATTACCTTTAAAATTTCCTCCACGTCGCTGGCAGAAGGCGGTGTGGGGGTCCCTTCTTCTTCGGGTGATTTGCGCTTCGGAGTAGATATTTTTCTTTTCTTGGGAATTTTCTTTTCCTTCGCTGGTCTTTCTTCATCTTTGATCAGAGTTTCGGCCACTCTTTTTCTTTTGTGGCCCTCGGCACCCTTGTTCAACTGCTCATAGTCTGGGTACTCGAAGCCTAGGGCATCAAGCACTCGGTTAAGCCTTCGTTTCGGTCGGGCGCCGAAGGCCGCTGTCATTAGTTGATCCTCTTTTTTGGAGTAATTCCCCAGAATTTCGTTGCACATCACCTCAACTGTGTCTAACCATTCTTTGCAGGGTTTTTTAAAGTACTTCTTAAACTTGAAGTGGTAGGGCAGCCGGACAAGCTCCCCCTTCTTCTTCTCTCCCTCCAGCTTCGGCATTTCCCACTCTTTTAGAGTAGGGAAAACTCTGAATGCCAAAAATTCCTGAACTAGATCCCTGGTGCCAATATGTTCTGAAATAATTTCAAATTCACCCAGAGCAGCCCAGGTGGGACCTTCTAGATCGCCGATGCGGCACCGTGGCCTCGTCTCTCCGAAGATTAAATCCAGAGGGCTCTGTACCAATTTTTCTTTGTCTTCATCAACTTTTACATAGAACCACTCAGATTTCCAGCCTGCTGGCCATTTGCTTCGGTAGCTGATGACAGGGCACTTTGTTGTCTTCCGGTAAGCAAAATTATAGCAACCGAAATTATCATGTAGTCCATCTTTTCTGGCCTTTGTTTGGTAGTGTAGTTCGTGAACTCGGCAGAAGCTGTCGGCAAACGGTTCCACAGCTTGGCTTCGGAGGGCCCAGATATAAACATTGAGCCTAACGATGGCGTTAGGAGTCAATTGATGAAAGTAGATACCAAACCTCTTCAGTATCTCCGCAATGATATTGTGAAGAGGGAATCTAAGCCCAGCCTTTAAAAAGCTCTTGAAGATAACAATCTCATCCTTCCCTGGCTTCGGGGTGGTTTCTTCTCCCCCGAAGCGGAGTAGCTTCTTCTGATCTTCATTGAAATAACCTGCTTTCACCATCTTCGAAAGATCAGCTTTTGAAATAGTTGATTTCCCAAAATCCAGGTGACTGGGCTTGCTGGGCATAGCAATGTGATAGTCATCTTCGGGGTCAGTCCCTTCAATGTTTTCTTCTTCTCCTTCGGCAGTTGTCGGGTTTGCTTCAGCAGCAGGCATTTTTTCCGCAATCACTAGACCAGAGCGCTGCATCGCTTCGGAGATGGGCACAGTGTCCGAACCTTCGGCTTCGTCTCCCTCGCGTACAACTTTGGCAGTAGATCGCACTCTCACCATTTGATTCTGAGTTTGGGGAAGTCAAATACTATTTTCCTTTTTCTTTTCTCCGAAGCTCTTCTTTCTGACGAAGCAGACGTCGAGATGGACCTTCGTTCGATTCTGAGAGTCAAGCTTCGGCTATGGTGGAAAATTTTGGCAGCAAAACAGTGCAAATAGCAATGAATGCTGTGGTAACTTCACACCTACCCGTTTGTTTATATAGTGCTGCAGGTAAGAAGGCGAAGCGGCAGGATTTTTGCACCACACGGGCAGTCACTTGTACTCGCTGTGCAGTGGACCGCAAAGGTCAAACAGTAACTCTGCAAGGTGGGCCTGGCACGCGCTCGGAAGCCGGATCGTTTCTCCGCAACGAGCTCAGGGAAGGTGTTTTTTGGACCTTCGGCTTCCCGAAGCTGAAGAGGCTTTTTTCACGGGTCAAGCTCGTTACAAAAAACGATCTAGCACCGCGAAAGGGGCTACTGTTGGGGTCGTGCTTCGGTGCGCCGAAGGTCTCACACGAAGAAGCAGCTTCGGCTGAAGTCGTCTCCAAGAGATGGCCGAAGGTCCCTTTTCATGGAGCTTCGGCGTTTCAAACCGACATAGAGATAGAATGACCTTTTTATACATATACGTCTGAGTCAATGTTGTAAACATTTGTAAGGGGCATAATTGTAATTTGTCACAGGCTGCGACCTGTGCCTATAAATGGATGAACAGTACCTCTGTACTGTTCACGCGAACCTGTCATTTGCCTTCGCATCACACTTGCTCTCCTGCCTTCCTCAGGACCGAAGGTACATTTGTAATTTAAAGTCATTTGTATTCATTCATATCATTAGAAATGGAAATGATTCTACGTTAACATTTGAATGTCTATTTTATACCTCATGATTTATATGAATACTTCGTCCCTCGCTATTATGTTTACGAAGGTATGTCCTTCGTAACCTTCATCCGAAATTCCTTATATCCCGAAGGGATATAATGTAGTGGAGGACGAAGGACCTTAATATTTAACATTTTTTGTGTTGCCTTGTTCTTGACTCTTAGCATTTGAGAACAAGCCCCCAACAGGCGTCATCAGTCTGCTTGGGGCTAACACGTCGCGGGGAAGTGACACCCGCCGTCGTCTCAGGTGCGAGGACAATGCCCGACATGTCCCCCGGGGGAGTGTCGGTGTCGTCGACTTGCTCTGGTGCGACAGCCGTCAAGGTGCCGCCTCCTGCGTGGCCATGGTTGCCTCGTCTCCGCCTCCTCCGGCGAGGAGGGTGGCGAGGATGAGTGGAGCGCTCCTCTTCCGCCGCGGGGAGACGCTGCCGCCGAGCTCGCCGCCGCCGGGCGAGTCGGAGACCGTCGTTGTCGTCGCGCCGCGGGGGGAGAAGTACCATGTCGTAGCTGCCCTCGAGGGACATAAACTCGAGACTCCCGAAGCGGAGCACCGTCCCGGGCTGAAGAGGTTGCTGAAGACTCCCCATCTGGAACTCAACAGGAAGGTGTTCGTTAACACGCAGCAGGCCCCTACCTGGCGCGCCAACTATCGGTGTTTTGGACCCGGGGGGTCCCTGGACCGACGAGTGAAATCGCTGCGTGCCCCTGCCCAGATGGGTTGGCGCAGGATGGAACACGAGAGGTGGGACAAGCCTCATATTATCCTGCACCAGGGGTGCCGCTCGTAGTAGGGGTTACAAGCGCGTCGCGTGAGGGAGAGAGAGAGAGACAGAGTGCGGGAGCCCGTTCGTCCGCCCCTTCCCCTCGCGCGAACCCCCCCTCAGGATGGCCCTGGACCTCCCTTTTATAGATGCAAGGAGAGGATCCAAACGTACAACGGGGGGCGTAGCTATGCACTAACGTGTCCGACAGTGGAGTGCCTAAGCCCTGTGTACATGCCAACGTGGCTGTTGGGGGAGAGCTTGGGCCCTGTACATGTAATGGCGTGGCCGTCGGAGGAGCGCCTGAGTCCTGTAGGTGTAACACCCCTGGTGTTACTATAACTAAAACTTGAGCATGGCATCATAAACATTGGCATTGCATATGTTTGACACACCTAGAGTGCATTCACTAGGTAAAAATTTCAAACAAGTTGTATTGTTACAGCATTTTGCAAATAGACCCCTGGATAGGGAACTTAACCCTAAATAGGGATTAAAGGAGTAAAACCTAGCCCAAGTTGAGAAAACCTAAAAAGCTTTAGGGAAATAGTCATGAAATATTCCCAAAAATAAACTTGAATCACATTTATACCCCTGAGATACCAAAAACCCTAATTGGAACCCTGGAAAACCCTAAAACCAAACCCTAGGGGCCTATGTGCAAAAGTTGTGCACATTTGGACTAAAGTGTAAAAATTACAATGTAAAGACATATAAAGTCCCATGGTTCACATTTAGTATGATTTGCAAGCCAAACCCTAAGTTTTGGACCTAATTGCAAAATAGACCTCAATTGAGTTATATACTAAGTCTGAAAAACAGTGTTATGGGCTCAACTTTTGAGCTTTGTAACTTTTAAACTATAGGGTTTTTGCCCTAGGTAACCACACCAAAATTGTAGCCCAATCATAGGAGAACAGCTTTGCTTAAGAGTGTGAGCATAGCTGTTAAGAAAATATTGGAGATAATCAAGCCTGAAGTCAGGCTGTCAGGCTGATTCAGTCTGAATTTCCGATAGACAGTGACTTGGATCCAAGTTTGAGAGCCATTTCAACTAAGATCCAGTAAGAATTTACCTAGGGTTGCTATAACAAAGTTGTAGAGTTATTAAAGAGGAACAACTTTGTTATGGATGTTTGGTTCTGGTACTACATGGAATTGGGAGATAATGGAGCTCCAAAGTGCTCTGTCAGGTCGACTCATGGGGAAATCGCCATGGTACAGTATCTGGACAGATCAGATCAACTGCTCCCCTCTCCGTCGACGACCATGCGCCAGGATCATCGCTGTCGTTGAGATTCGCACTCGCTGGTAACCGGATAACATCATGGGGAGAGGGAATCTTCGCCACCGGTGAGCTGGACTCCACTCCGGTGACCCCCCCCCCCCCCGTGCTTTCCCTCTACCCTGCGGCTTAAGCCGATAAGCCCACCGGTGAACCACCGTTCTCCGGCCTTGCGCCACGTGTCCCAACCTCGCCACCGCATCGCCGTGACTCCCTCTAAGCTTCTCATCGACCACCGGAGTTACTGCCACGACGTTGAACACGTATTCACTGCACCTGTGCTCTTCTTCACCTCCAGCCGTCGTGTATCTCGCCCAAATTCGCGACCACCGCTCGCTCCTCCTATAAATTGAGCCCCCGGGCAGCTGCACTAGATCATCGCGAAGCTAACGCACCCACTCTTCCCCTCAATTAACCACAGTAGCCGGAGAATTCCCTATTTCCCCCAATTCGGTTTCCGCCACCGTGAAATCCACTTCACCGTGGTCAGCCCTCCACAGGTCAGCCCCAGTCCTCTGCTTCCTCGTTTGAGCACTCTCACAGCTTTGTGATGCTTACCGAACCCTCAATTTGTACTAAGTAGCCTTAGATCACCGGGAACACCTTCATCCATCCGCCATGCTCTCGGTCACCGTGGCCAGAGCTCATTAGTTGGTCATTCATGCAATTAAGTTAGGGGACACGTTCTCCAGGTAGTGAATTCAGTTTAGGCCAAAGCTGAGCACCCATCTTGGCCCCCTCCGGCCGGTCTAGCTCGTCGGAGATGTGCGGCCGCGTTCACCGTCGTCGGGGACTTCAAACCGAGAATAGATAGAAGTTGGAGGACTCTTCTGCAAAGCGTCAGTGACTTAGAAGAACAGTAACCGAACCCATCCCCAGTTAGTGAAAACCCCGAGGGCTTTTCCGCAAAGCCGCCAGCGCGGGCGCGCGCGCGGGCACGCTTCTGCGTGGGTTTGGGCCGTTTGGGCTAGTATTGGCCCAATACTGTTAAGTCTTTTCCTTTTTCTTTTTCAGAAGAACTTTGGAAATCTGTTAAAAATTGTAGAAAAATCCTAAAATTGTGAAACTAATTTTCCTAGACTTCTTATTTTCCAAAGTATTTAATAAAAATAGTTTCATAATTTTTAGGTTAAATAAGGAATTTTAAGGCATTTAAAGTAGTTTAAAGTATTAGTTCTGGATTTTTAGAAAATAGATAATAATCCCAAAATTGCTCCAACTTTTTATATAAGCTCTACACATTATTTAGAAGCCTTGGGTAGAGTTTGGGTTGATTTGGACCTTGTTTGATAACTAGAACCCAAAATTTCCCCCCTGCCCTTTGAACTCCTTTACTAACTCCTGAAACCCTAAGTTCTCGGAGTTCCGTGAAGAAAAATTGTATTCAAGACCTTAGATAATAAGTTTTTATTATCTTTGCACTCTCATGAGCATTACATGGCATTCATTCTTATATACTTATATGTGATTATATTTAGAAAACGAAGAAGAAATTGAAGTGACCAAGGAGAGAACACCACCACCTTCGGACTCTCAGGCAGGATCTTGTCTCTACTTCGACATCTGCGGGCCTGAGCCTGACTCACCTACTAACGAAGGCAAGCCCCGGTGCATTTGCCACCTTCCTTGATGTTTTTTTTTTCAAATCTTTCTCACTTGCTTGCTGCATTAAGTAATAGGAGTTGGTTGCTAAACAATTCCTGCATTACCTTCCTTGATCTTGATTACCTTCCTTGATACACCATCTTACAAAAGGTTTTTACCATGCTTAGTATTGCTCTAGCAAAACAAAAGACTTTGTTTTACAAAAGATGATTGGCAAAGTGGGTGGTATGTTTTTGAAAATAAAACTTGATGGTGGATCCATCACGGCCGTGATGGATTCAACAACAGAAAAGATGTACCTCTGCCAGGTACCAAGCGTTGGGTTTTAAATGATTAAGCTGAGACCGGGCGGGTGACTTGCACGAGAAGAGAGTCTCGGTGTAGTGTCTCCGTCTGAGTCGATTAAGGACCGTGTCGATGTAGGCTTGATGACCGAGGACCCTTTAACTAGTCACATGCCTCGTCATGGGTAAGCCTTGCCTCGGGCAGACTAAGGCCAGAATAAGATAACATGAAATGGGCGTGGAGCGGTGGCGAGAGTAGCGTGTACCCTCCGTAGCAAGAGGCTGGACGGTGGTGTATCTGTGCTCTCGGTTTGCGTGAACCTGATCTGGTCTTAAGAACCCCGATGGCGGGTTGACATATGCAAGGGTTAAGTGCTACATATGTCGTGTGATTGGAGATCCTCAGCTGAGTATAATCGATTCGAATCGCCGTACCTTCGTGGTTATGAAGACTTGGTCACTGACTTACACGTAGCAATCCAGTGAAGATGAAGGAAGAATTAAGAACTTGGCTAGTTCAGGATAAGTGTTTGAACTAGGTTAGAAAGAACTCTAGATGTAGGTAAGTTTACCTAACTTGACAATAAAACTGGATTTTTAAGGATCCACTTTTAGTAAGCATTTATGCAACAACGGAGTAATTGATCTTGAGATACCTTACCTTGACTTCCTTATAACCAGCATACCCTTGAGAGTCTTTTCGTTAGTCGGGTAAGACTTGCTGAGTAATTCCATACTCAGGGTTTATTTCCCTCGTTGTTTTTAGGTGAGGAAGCAGTAGATTTCTGTTGCTTCTGTACCAAGGTGGTTCCTCATGTGGAAAAACAAGAGTGAAGATGCGGGAGGACATAGTCCTCCATAAGAAACTTTTATGTAAAGACTGTTCGGGAGGAGTTTTGCCTCCCTTGGTTATGTAATAATACTACTCAGCACTCGTTTATATTTCTGGTCTGTAATAAGCAACTTGCTCTTACTTTTTAAATAAATGTAAGTTATGTAATCACTTCCGCTGTTCGATATCTTCGATGTTCTGTAATGTCTGCAAGATGGGTAAAACGTTCCTGGAAAGGTAAGAAAAGATACCGAGCTTGTCAAGTGATTCAGGAACATCTACAGGGTTGTCTGATGTCTGTTGGACAAGGACAACTGTAGGTGGGCCTAATGACTTGGGAGGTTCCGTCACAGCTGGTATCGGAGCGTAGCCTTTCTTCGCAGATATTATGAGGCATTTTTCAAAAGGGTTTTCTAAAAACTCACCTAGAAAGATTCCTTCTATTCTTATCCCCCATATCTGAAGAATTTATATGAAAGACCAGATAGGAAGAGTGCTATGTATAGAAGGTATGAATCAACTAAGGTTGATCCTGTAATTACACATGCATCATGCTAATAATTATACTAATAAAATTTTCCCCTAGAGAAATGCCGCCACGCACGAGGAAGACCGCACGTAAGTCAACAGGCCCAATTGGAGTACCTCGTCATCAACTTGCCCCGCGGGATGAGGATAGTAGTAGCAGAAGCAACGATCCAATTGGGGATCTCGAAGCCCGCGTGAATCAACTTCAAACGGAACTGCAACGCAGGACCAGTATGTGGGTCACGGATGGCGACAGGATAAACGAATTAAGGAGTTACATCCGCCGTCTGCAGGATCAGCTTGCTGATCGAGATTTAGCGCTTGACTGGGCTGTACAGTCTCGTTCAGTGGCTGGGGCTAAGGCAGCAAAGGCTCGAGCCCGAGTCGAGGAACTTAGTTCTGCCATTGACAACCTGCAGGCGTATTGCAATACCCTACATGAGGAAGTCTATGTACTGTATTCGCAACTACATCCCAGTGCCCCTATGGATCCTGTCGGGTCGGAAGCCGGACCCTCGCACGTTGCGGGAGAAGCGCTTGGTGGTGAGCTAGACCTTTTTAGGCCCCCTCCTTCTATGAGGCTGGTCGATGAATGGTCTTCCACACCCGACGACGAGGCTGCCAGGAACAACCAGAAGTAGGAATAGTGGTGTAGTAGTAGAAATAGAAATAGTGTATTGTAGGTTGTACTATTATATAATAGGTAATGCTATTGTATACTAGGTAATGTATCCTGTTGTAAAATCGAGTCTGTACATTACTCTTTTTGGTAATGTAAATTGGGTGGTTTTGTCTTTGGCATATCATATTTGTGTTCAAATGTTTGTTGCCACAGATGCCATCCAAGACTCGATCCCAGAATGCAGCTGGAACTTCCAGTGGAAGGGAATCTACTCCAAATCCACCTCCTGTTCCTCCCACACTGGCTGAGGCGATTGCCGCCTTAGTGAACGCGACCGCTGATAATACCCGCTTTCTGAGAGAAATGGCGGGCCAACAGCTCCAGCAGCAAGGTGGGCGGGGTTATCAACAGGGCCCCCGTGAAACTTCTTACCTGGACTTCTCAGAGACACATCCACCCCTGTTTGTTAAAGCTGAAGATCCGTTAGAAGCCGATGAATGGCTTCGAGTTATTGAGCAAAAATTCGGACTTCTGTGTTGTTCGGAGACCCAGAAGCCTTTATTCGCAGCCCAGCAACTACGCGGCCCTACTAGCACTTGGTGGGGAAATTTCGTGGCCGTTCAACCGGCCAATCATCAAATAACCTGGGAAGAATTCAAGGTGGCCTTCTGCGAGCATTATATACTCGAAGGTGTTCTACACATGAAACAAGAAGAATTCATGAAGCTAAAGCAAGGAGGGGATACTGTTAATCAGTATCTCAATAAGTTCAATCATTTGTCGCAGTATGCAATCGATCAAGTGAACACTGATTTGAAAAAGAAGAATTGTTTTATGAGAGGTCTAAATGATCGACTGTAGAGAAAAATGGCAACCTGCATAGATCTTACGTATGGAAGAGCTGTTAGTACAGCATTGGCTGTGGAAGCAAAGTATGCAGGTGTCGGAAAATCTAAGCGATTTGGAGGTGATAGGCCTAGTCAGGGCCCGGTAAAAAGGCAACGGTTTGTTCTCCGGCCTTCTAACCAGAATCGTTCACGTGCACCATCCTTCCCTTTCAAGCAGCCAATAATTATTCGTCCCAATAATGCCCCCACTGCCCCAAGTCAGCCGGGTGCCCTAGGCACTCGATTCCCTGCTTTGCCCAGCTCCTCAACCGGATGTTTCAATTGTGGCAAGTCTGGGCATTTCATCAAAGATTGTCCCTATCCCAAGCAGAACCAGTCAAATAATCAGCAAGGATCGGGGAATTCATCTCAAGTCAAGGGAAATACTAAGGGCAAAAATATCAAGAAGACGGGACGCGTATATTATACACAAGTGGCCACTACACCGGACGGAGAGCCGGTAATGATGGGTATGTTCCTCGTGGCCAATCATCCTGCAGTCATTCTCTTTGATTCTGGTGCTTCGCATACGTTCATTAGCAAGAAATTTGTGGAGCAGCATCACATTTCATGCCATGAATCAAAAGAGGGGTTTAAAATTCACTCACCTGGGGGACAAATCTTTACTAGAGAAGTGGCCTATCAAGTGCCCGTAACATTGGCCGAACGGGACTTTCCTACCAATATGATCGTTCTGAAAGGCCAAGACATAGATGTCATTTTGGGTATGAATTGGTTGGCCAAGCATAAAGCAACACTCAACATTGATCAAAGAACCATCAGGTTGAGTCATAATCAAGAAGAAATTCTCTTGCCCATCCCCATTCCAAACAAAACTACTGGCAGAGTTTATGAAGTCATGGTACCGGAAATCAAGGATATTCCGGTAGTGTGCGAGTTTCCCGATGTCTTTCCCGAGGATTTACCGGGATTGCCACCTGAAAGGGATGTAGAGTTTGTAATTGAGTTGAAGCCCGGTACGGCTCCCATTTCTCGAAGATCATACCGTATGCCTTCAAATGAGTTGGCAGAATTGAAGATTCAATTACAAGATCTCCTAGAGAAAGGATTCATCCGGCCGAGCTCGTCGCCATGGGGTTGTCCAGCCATATTCGTCAAGAAGAAGGATCAAACCTTACGGATGTGTGTGGATTATCGACCCCTGAATGAGGTCACTATCAAGAACAAGTACCCTCTTCCGAGGATTGACATCTTATTTGATCAACTGACCGGGGAGAGGGTATTCTCCAAAATTGATCTCAGATCGGGCTATCACCAGATCCGTATTCGGCCCGAGGATATACCAAAAACCGCATTCACTACGCGGTATGGGTTGTTTGAATATCTGGTAATGTCTTTCGGGTTAACAAATGCTCCGGCCCACTTCACATATTTGATGAACTCAGTATTCATGCCCGAGCTAGACAAGTTTGTGGTGGTCTTCATTGACGATATTCTAATATATTCAAAGAATGAAGAGGAGCATGCTCAACATTTACGAATCGTGTTAACGCGCCTGAGGGAACATCAGTTATATGCCAAGTTCAGCAAATGCGCGTTTTGGCTGGAGGAAATTCAATTTCTGGGACATGTTCTATCTGCCAGGGGGATTGCGGTAGACCCCAGCAAAGTCAAGGACATTTTGGAGTGGAAACCCCCAACCACTGTTCATCAAGTCCGAAGTTTCCTTGGACTGGCGGGATATTACCGTAGATTCATACCAGATTTTTCTAAGCTTGTGAAGCCAATCACAAGTTTATTGAAGAATGATATTAAATTCAATTGGTCTTCTAAGTGTAATGAAGCTTTTAAACAATTGAAGACATTATTAACCACTGCTCCGGTATTGGCTCAACCGGATATCACTAAACCTTTTGATGTATATTGTGATGCATCAGGCAGTGGTCTCGGCTGTGTATTAATGCAAGAAGGCCGAGTAATTGCATATGCTTCAAGGCAGTTACGCCGTCATGAGGAACATTATCCGACTCATGATCTGGAGCTAGCTGCTGTGGTTCATGCCCTGAAAATTTGGCGTCACTATCTGCTGGGAAATATCTGTCACATTTATACAGATCATAAAAGCTTGAAGTATATCTTCACCCAGTCAGAATTGAATATGAGACAAAGGCGATGGCTTGAGCTTATTAAGGACTATGAACTGGAAATTCATTATCACCCAGGCAAAGCCAATGTTGTGGCAGATGCACTGAGCCGTAAGGTTTCCTGCCACTGTCTTACGGTGAAGACCTCTGACAATATCTTATGTCAGGAGATGGAGAAGCTAAACCTGGGAATGGTCCAACAAGGAACCTTGAATCAGCTAAAGCTTGAGTCAGTCCTCTTGCAAAGGATAATTGATGCTTAAAAGGATAATGAGGGTATGAAACACATTCGTGAGAAGTTAAGGGTTGGAAAAGCCAAATGTTTCAAAGAAGATGATCAAGGCATTGTATGGTTTAATAACCGCATAGTGGTGCCGAAGAATGAAGAGATCCGCTAGCAAATTCTTGATGAAGCACATCTTAGCCGCTATTCTATTCATCCCGGAAGAACTAAGATGTACCAAGACTTGAAGCAACATTATTGGTGGACAAAGATGAAGATCGAAATTGCACGCTATGTGGCTAGATGTGACACCTGCAGACGTGTCAAGGCCATACATTTGAAAGCTGCCGGTCCATTACAGTCACTACCAATACCGACATGGAAATGGGAAGACATAAGTATGGACTTCATTGTGGGATTGCCCAGGACTGCAAAAGGGTATGACTCTATCTGGGTTATTGTTGATCGACTTACAAAGATTGCTCACTTTCTCCCAGTCAAGACATATTACCCAGTTCTTACCTATGCGGAATTATACATTGCTCGCATTCTCAGTTTGCACGGTGTTCCAAAGACTATAGTGTCGGATCGTGGACCACAATTTGTATCCAAATTCTGGGAAGAACTTCATAAATCTCTGGGTACTAAGCTGCTCCACAGTTCGGCCTATCATCCCCAAATGAGTGGACAGACTGAGAGGGTTAATCAGATACTTGAAGATATGCTACGGGCATGTGTTCTGGATTTCTCACAAAAATGGGATGAATGTTTACCCTTAGCGGAGTTTTCATATAATAATAGCTATCAAGAAAGTATCAAGATGGCACCCTTCGAAGCTTTATATGGACGACGATGTCGTACTCCGCTAAATTGGTATGAACCAGGGGAAAGGTACTTCTTCAGGCCTGATATGGTGAAAGAGACTGAAGAAAAGGTTCAGAAAATAATTCATAATATGAAAAAGGCCCAAACTCGTCAGAAGAGTTATGCAGACAAACGGCGAATGCCCTTGTATTTTCTTGAAGGGGACTATGTCTACCTGAAGGTTTCACCAATGAAGGGTGTATCGCGTTTCGGGGTTAAAGGGAAGCTTGCGCCCAGGTACATTGGCCCATTCCCTGTACTTAAGCAATGTGGACCAGTGGCATATCAACTGCAGCTCCCCGAAACTTTGTCTGCTATACATAATGTGTTCCATGTGTCACAATTGAAGAAGTGTCTTCGGGTTCCCGATCGAACCATTGAAGTAACAGATGTTGTCCTTGACTCGGACTTGACATATTATGAGCAACCTATTCGAGTCTTGGATCAAAGGGACAGGGTTACCCGGAGAAAAACTCTCAAGTTCTATAAGATACAGTGGAACCAACATTCTGAAGAAGAGGCTACATGGGAAACTCAAGACTTTTTAGACAAGAATTTTCCCGGCTTTTTAGCCTCATGTAATTTGTAAAGTGTATTTAGTTGTTATAATAAAGAAGTGAACCCCACACCACCCCCTGCCTTGTACCTGAAATAAGGAAATAAAAATGTGACACGTTTCCTTTTCCATTACTTACCCTAGGACTTTTAATCTCGGGATGAGATTCTTTTATGGGGGGAAGGATGTAACACCCCTGGTGTTACTATAACTAAAACTTGAGCATGGCATCATAAACATTGGCATTGCATATGTTTGACACACCTAGAGTGCATTCACTAGGTAAAATTTTCAAACAAGTTGTATTGTTACAACATTTTGCAAATAGACCCCTGGATAGGGAACTTAACCCTAAATAGGGATTAAAGGGGTAAAACCTAGCCCAAGTTGAGAAAACCTAAAAAGCTTTAGGGAAATAGTCATGAAATATTCCCAAAAATAAACTTGAATCACATTTATACCCCTGAGATACCAAAAACCCTAATTGGAACCCTGGAAAACCCTAAAACCAAACCCTAGGGGCCTATGTGCAAAAGTTGTGCACATTTGGACTAAAGTGTAAAAATTACAATGTAAAGACATATAAAGTCCCATGGTTCACATTTAGGATGATTTGCAAGCCAAACCCTAAGTTTTGGACCTAATTGCAAAATAGACCTCAATTGAGTTCTATACTAAGTCTGAAAAACAGTGTTATGGGCTCAACTTTTGAGCTTTGTAACTTTTAAACTATAGGGTTTTTGCCCTAGGTCACCACACCAAAATTGTAGCCCAATCATAGGAGAACAACTTCGCTTAAGAGTGTGAGCATAGCTGTTAAGAAAATATTGGAGATAATCAAGCCTGAAGTCAGGCTGTCAGGCTGATTCAGTCTGAATTTCAGATAGACAGTGACTTGGATCCAAGTTTGAGAGCCATTTCAACTAAGATCCAGTAAGAAAATTTACCTAGGGTTGCTATAACAAAGTTGTAGAGTTATTAAAGAGGAACAACTTTGTTATGGATGTTTGGTTCTGGTACTGCATGGAATTGGAGATAATGGAGCTCCAAAGTGCTCTGTCAGGTCGACTGATGGGGAAATCGCCATGGTACAGTATCTGGAAGATCAGATCAACTGCTCCCCTCGCCGTCGACGACCATGCGCCAGGATCATCGCCGTCGTTGAGATTCGCACTCGCTGGTAACCGGATAACATCACGGGGAGAGGGAATCTTCGCCGTCGGTGAGCTGGACTCCACTCCGGTGACCCCCCCCCCCCCCCCCCCCCCGTGCTTTCCCTCTACCCTGCGGCTTAAGTCGATAAGCCCACCGGTGAACCGCCGTTCTCTGGCCTTGCGCCGCGTGTCCCAACCTCGCCACCGCATCGCCGTGACTCCCTCTAAGCTTCTCGTCGACCACCGGAGTTACTGCCACGACGTTGAACACGTATTCACTGCACTTGTGCTCTTCTTCACCTCCAACCGCCGTGTGTCTCGCCCAAATTCGCGACCACCACTCGCTCCTCCTATAAATTGAGCCCCCGGGCAGCTGCGCTAGCTCATCGCGAAGCTAACGCACCCACTCTTCCCCTCAATTAGCCACCGTAGCCAGAGAATTCCCTATTTCCCCCAATTCGGTTTCCGCCACCGTGAAATCCACTTCACCATGGTCAGCCCTCCACAGGTCAGCCCTAGTCCTCTGCTTCCTCGTTTGAGCACTCTCACAGCTTTGTGATGCTTACCGAACCCTCAATTTGTACTAAGTAGCCTTAGATCGCCGGGAACACCTTCATCCATCCGCCATGCTCTCGGTCACCGTGGCTAGAGCTCATTAGTTGGTCATTCGTGCAATTAAGTTAGGGGAAACGTTCTCTAGGTAGTGAATTCAGTTTAGGCCAAAGCTGAGCACCCGTCTTGGCCCCCTCTGGCCGGTCTAGCTCGTCGGAGATGCGCGACCACGTTCACCGTCGTCGGGGACTTCAAACCGAGAATAGATAGAAGTTGGAGGACTCTTCTGCAAAGCGTCAGTGACTTAGAAGAACAGTAACCAAACCCATCCCCAGTTAGTGAAAACCTCGAGGGCTTTTCCGCAAAGCCGCCAGCGCGGGCGTGCGCGCGGGCACGCTTCTGCGTGGGTTTGGGCCGTTTGGGCTAGTATTGGCCCAATACTGTTAAGTCTTTTCCTTTTTCTTTTTCAGAAGAACTTTGGAAATCTGTTAAAAATTGTAGAAAAATCCTAAAATTGTGAAACTAATTTTCCTAGACTTCTTATTTTCCAAAGTATTTAATAAAAATAGTTTCATGATTTTTAGGTTAAATAAGAAATTTTAAGGCATTTAAAGTAGTTTAAAGTATTAGTTCTGGATTTTTAGAAAATAGATAATAATCCCAAAATTGCTCCAACTTTTTATATAAGCTCTACACATTATTTAGAAGCCTTGGGTAGAGTTTGGGTTGATTTGGACCTTGTTTGATAACTAGAACCCAAAATTTCCCCCTGCCCTTTGAACTCCTTTACTAACTCCGGAAACCCTAAGTTCTCGGAGTTCCGTGAAGGAAAATTGTATTCAAGACCTTAGATAATAAGTTTTTATTATCTTTGCACTCTCATGAGCATTACATGGCATTCATTCTTATATACTTATATGTGATTATATTTAGAAAACGAAGAAGAAATTGAAGTGACCGAGGAGAGAACACCACCACCTTCGGACTCTCAGGCAGGATCTTGTCTCTACTTTGACATCTGCGGGCCTGAGCCTGACTCACCTACTAACGAAGGCAAGCCCCGGTGCATTTGCCACTTTCCTTGATGTTTTTTTTCAAATCTTTCTCACTTGCTTGCTGCATTAAGTAATAGGAGTCGGTTGCTAAACAATTCCCGCATTACCTTCCTTGATACCCCGTCTTACAAAAGGTTTTTACCATGCTTAGTATTGCTCTAGCAAAACAAAAGACTTTGTTTTACAAAAGATGATTGGCAAAGTGGGTGGTATGTTTTTGAAAATAAAACTTGATGGTGGATCCATCACGGCCGTGATGGATTCAACATCCGAAAAGATGTACCTCTGCTAGGTACCAAGCTTTGGGTTTTAAATGATTAAGCTGAGACCGGGCGGGTGACTTGCACGAGAAGAGAGTCTCGGTGTAGTGTCTTCGTCTGAGTCGATTAAGGACCGTGTCGATGTAGGCTTGATGACCGAGGACCCTTTAACTGGTCACATGCCTCGTCATGGGTAAGCCTTGCCTCGGGCAGACTAAGGTCAGAATAAGATAACATGAAATGTGCATGGAGCGGTGGCGAGAGTAGCGTGTACCCTCCGTAGCAAGAGGCTGGACGGTGGTGTATCTGTGCTCTCGGTTTGCGTGAACCTGATCTGGTCTTAAGAACCCCGGTGGCGGGTTGACATATGCAAGGGTTAAGTGCTACATATGTCGTGTGATTGGAGATCCTCAGCTGAGTATAATTGATTTGGATCGCCGTACCTTCGTGGTTATGAAGACTTGGTCACTGACTTACACGTAGCAATCCAGTGAAGATGAAGGAAGAATTAAGAACTTGGCTAGTTCAGGATAAGTGTTTGAACTAGGTTAGAAAGAACTCTAGATGTAGGTAAGTTTACCTAACTTGACAATAAAACTGGATTTTTAAGGATCCAGTTTTAGTAAGCATTTATGCAACAACGGAGTAATTGATCTTGAGATACCTTACCTTGACTTCCTTATAACCAGCATACCCTTGAGAGTCTTTTCGTTAGTCGGGTAAGACTTGCTGAGTAATTCCATACTCAGGGTTTATTTCCCTTGTTGTTTTTAGGTGAGGAAGCAGCAGATTTCTATTGCTTATGTACCAAGGTGGTTCCTCATGTGGAAAAACAAGAGTGAAGATGCGGGAGGACATAGTCCTCCATAAGAAACTTTTATGTAAAGACTGTTCGGGAGGAGTTTTGCCTCCCTTAGTTATGTAATAATACTACTCAGCACTCGTTTATATTTCTGGTCTGTAATAAGCAACTTGCTCTTACTTTTTAAATAAATGTAAGTTATGTAATCACTTCCGCTGTTCGATATCTCTGATGTTCTGTAATGTCTGCAAGACGGGTAAAACGTTCCTGGAAAGGTAAGAAAAGATACCGAGCTTGTCAAGTGATTCAGGAACATCTACAGGGTTGTCTGATGTCTGTTGGACAAGGACAACTGTAGGTGGGCCTAATGACTTGGGAGGTTCTATCACAGTAGGAGCACAGCTGGCAGCGCGGCAAGGATCCTGCTGACGCCTCCTTGCTGCCGTAGGGGGCTGAGAGCCACCGGCGTCATGGTGCACGCGGGGCACCATCATTACCCGTCGCCGGGGTAAGCCAGATGGGACGCCGGTCTTGTTCCTTATAGCCTGAGCAGGCTAGGAATAGGGTAATGATATATCCCCTGTTGGCGCGGTCGTTCCGAGCCCAAGGTCGGGCGAGGCGAAGACTTCTCTTGAGGCCGAGGCCGGGGTCGGGCGAGGACGCGATTCCTCCTGAGACCGGGGTCGAGGCCGAGTCCGGGGGTCGGGCAAGGCGGAGACCTCCTCCTGAGGCTGGAGCCTGAGGTCGGGCAAGGCAGAAACCTCCTCCCAAGGCCAGAGCCTGAGGTCGGGCGAGGCGGAGCTTCCTGTTGCGCCCGAGGCCGAACTCGGTGGTTGATCGTGACTTGTTGTCAGTCTTGGCCTGGGTGGTTGACACGGTAGTCGGAGCCGGGCGAGCGGCGCTGTTTTCCTGTCACATCAGACAGTAAAGAAGAGGGGCGAAGTGACTGCGGTCACTTCGGCCTGGCCGACTGAGTCGCGTGTGTCAAGATACGGCGTCAGGCATCCCCTGCATTGAATGCGCCTGCGAAGCGGTCGGTTGGTGAGGCGGTCTGGCCAAGGTTGCTTCACAACGAAGCCTGCCCGAGCCGGGCTTCGGGAGAGCTGAGGGGGCGCCCGTTGCCTGAAGAGGCCCTCGGGCGAGGCGTGAACTCGTCTGGGACTACTGCTCCAGCCCGAGGCTGGGCTCGGGTGAGATCGCGTCCCTTGGGTAGACGAAGCCTTGACTAGAACCGCACCCGTCAGTTGGTTTGAGGGTGTTTACCAGCCATGATTAGGAGCGTTGGGGGTACCCCTAATTATGGTACCTGACAATCGCCATCAACAAAGGTCTTCTCTTCCCCAATGTCGGCCACAAGTGTCTCATGGCTAAGGACGACAAGAAGAAGAAGGTACACTCTAGAGTTAACCCCAAATACACTACATCTGATGATGAGGGTAGCTCTAGTGATAATGAAGATGATTTAGTTTCTCTCTTTGCCAACCTTACCATGGACCAAAAGAAAAAAATTAAATGAATTAATAAAAACCATTAACGAGAAGGATGATCTCTTGGAATGCCAAGAGGACTTGCTCGTTAAAGAAAATAAAAAAATGTTAAATTGAAAATTGCTTATGCTCTAGAGATAGAAAAATGTGAAAATTTATCTAAAGAGCTTAGCACTTGCAATGATTCAATTTACTGTCTTAGAGATGAAAATGCCATTTTAAATGCTAAGATAGAAGAATTGAATGCTTGCAAACCCTCTACATCCACTGTTGAGCATGTCACTATTTGCACTAGATGTAGAGATGTTAATGTTGAAGCTATTGATGATCACCTTGCCATGATTAAACAACAAAATGATCATATAACTAAATTAACTACTAAAACTACCGAGCATGAGCTAGAAAATGAAAATTTTAAATTTGCTAGAAGCGTGCTCTATAATGGGAGACGTCCTGGCATTAAGGATGGCATTGCTTCCAACAAGGGAGCCAAAGCAATGTCAAGCTTAATGCCCCCAATAAACTAACTAATTTTGTTTACGGTAAGGCTCCCATGGTTCGGGATAGATAGGGTTACATTTTATATCCTAAGAACTATCCTGAGCACAAATTAGGAAAATTCATGCTAGAAGACCTCATCCTGTATCTCATCATGCTTATTTGTATAGTTATGAGGCATCTAGCTCTAGACATACCACTCATATCAAAATGCCTAAAAAGAAAATTCCTAATGCATCAAATGAGCACAACATTTCATTTAAAACTTTTGATGCTTCTTATGTGCTCACTAACAAATCAGGCAAAGTAGTTGCCAAATATGTTGGGGGCAAACACAAGAGTCCAAATACTTGTGTTTGAGTACCCATGGTGCTTGTCTCTAATGTCAAAGGACCCAAGACTGTTTGGGTACCTAAGAACAAGGCCTAAAATTGTTTTGTAGGTTTATGCATCTAGTGGATCAAGTTGGATAATCAATAGCGGGTGCACAAACCACATGACAGGGGAGAAAACAATGTTCTCCTCGTATGAGAAAAATGAAGATCCCCAAAGAGCTATCACATTCGGTGATGGAAATCAAGGTTTGGTCAAATGTTTGGATAAAATTGCTATATCCTCTGATCATTCTATTTCCAATGTTTTTCTTGTAGATTCTTTAGATTACAATTTGCTTTCTGTTTCTCAACTATGCAAAATGGGCTACAACTGTCTTTTTACTGATATAGGTGTTACTGTCTTTAGAAGAAGTGATGATTCAATAGCATTTAAGGGAGTGTTAGATGGTCAGCTATATTTAGTTGATTTTAATGATAACAAAGGTGAACTAGACACTTGCTTAATTGCTAAGGCTAATATGGGCTGGCTCTGGCATCGCCGACTTGCCCATGTTGGGATGAAGATTCTTCACAAGCTTATAAAGGGAGAACACATTTTAGGACTAACAAATGTTCATTTTGAAAAAGACAGATTTGTAGCGTATGTCAAGCAGGGAAGCAAGTTGGAGTCCATCATCCACACAAGAACATCATGATGACCGACAGGCCACTTGAGCTACTCCACATGGATCTATTTGGCCCAATTGCTTTGTGGATGATTATTCTTACTTCACTTGGGTATTCTTTTTGCAGAAAAATCTCAAACCAAAGAGACCTTAAAGAGATTCTTAAGACGGGCTCAAAATGAGTTCGAATTAAGAATCAAAAAGATTATAAGTGACAATGGAACGGTGTTCAAGAACTCTCAAATTGAAGGATTTCTTGAGGAGGAAGGCATCAAGCATGAGTTCACTTCTCCCTACACACCTCAGCAAAATGGTGTAGTGGAGAGTAAGAATAGAACTCTTTTTAGACATGGCAAGGACCATGCTTGATGAATACAAGACACCAGATCGGTTTTGGGCGGAGGCGATTAACACCGCCTGCTACTCCATCAACCGATTATATCTTCATCGAATCCTCAAGAAAACATCGTATGAACTCCTCACTGGTAAGAAGCCCAATGTTTCCTATTTTAGAGTTTTTGGAAGCAAATGCTTTATTCTTATTAAAAGAGGTAGAAATTCCAAATTTGCTCCTAAAGCAGTAGAAGGCTTTTTACTTGGTTATGATTCAAACACAAGGGCATATAGAGTCTTCAACAAGTCCACTAGATTAGTTGAAGTTTCTTGTGACATTGTGTTTGATGAGACTAATGGCTCTCAAATAGAGCAAGTTGATCTTGATGAACTAGATGATGAAGAGGCTCCATGTGTCATGCTAAGGAACATGTCCATTGGGGATGTGTGTCCAAAAGAATCCGAGGAGCCCACACAAGCACAAGATCAACCATCATCTTCCATACAAGCATCTCCACCTACCCAAAATGAGGATCAGGCTCAAGAAGATGAAGATCAAGACGATGAGCCACCTCAAGAGGAGGACATTGATTAAGGGGGAGATGAAGATAATAATGATAAGGAAGATGATCAGGAAATACGAGATCAAAGACCACCACACACAAGAGTCCACCAAGAAATTCAAAGAGATCACCCCGTCAACTCCATACTCGGTGATATTCACAAGGGGGTAACCACTAGATCTCGAGTTGCTCATTTTTGTGAACACTACTATTTTATGTCCTCTATTGAGCCAAACAGGGTGCAGGATGCACTAAGAGATCTGGATTGGGTGCTGGCTATGCAAGAGGAGCTCAACAACTTCACGAGGAATGAGGTATGACATTTAGTTCCATGTCCTAACCAAAATGTTGTAGGTACCAAGTGGGTATTCCGCAACAAACAAGATGAGCATGGTGTGGTGACAAGGAACAAAGCCCGACTTGTTGCAAAGGGTTATTCATAAGTCGAAGGTTTGGATTATGATGAAACCTATGCACCTGTAGCTAGGCGTGAGTCAATTCATATATTCTTACCTATTCTACTTACCATGGCTTTAAGCTATATCAAATGGACATGAAGAGTGCCTTCCTCAATGGACCTATCAAGGAAAAGGTGTATGTTGAGAAACCTCCTAACTTTGAAGATAGTGAGTATCCTAACCATGTTTATAAGCTCTCAAAGGCGCTTTATGGGCTCAAGCAAGCCCCAAGAGCATGGTATGAATGCCTACGAGACTTTCTTATCATTAATGGCTTCAAAGTCGGTAAAGCTGACCCTACTCTCTTCACTAAAACAATTGCAAAATACTTGTTTATATGCCAAATTTATGTTGATGATATTATATTTGGGTCTACTAACAAGTCATCTTATGAAGAGTTTAGTAGGATTATGATACATAAATTTGAGATGTCTATGATGGGAGAGTTGAAGTATTTCCTTGGATTTCAAATTTAAGCAACTCCAAGAGGGCACCTTCATCAGCCAAACTAAGTACATTCAAGATATACTCAAGAAGTTTGGAATGAAGAATGGCAAACCCATCAAGACTCCCTTGGGAACTAATGGGCATCTCGACCTCGACACGGGAGGTAAATCCGTAGAACAAAAGGTATACTTGTCGATGATAGGTTCTTTACTCTACTTATGTGCATCTCGACTGGATATAATGCTTTCTGTATGCATGTGTGCAAGGTTCCAGGCAAATCCTAAGGAAGTTCACCTTAGGACCATGAAAAGAATCATGAGGTATTTAGTTTATACTCCTAAGTTTGGGCTTTGGTAGCCCAAGGGATCTACCTTTGATTTAATTGGGTATTCTGATGCCAATTATGCTGGATGTAAGATTGATAGGAAGAGCACATCAGGGACTTGTTAGTTTCTGGGAAGATCTCTGGTGTTTTGGGCTTCAAAGAAACAAAATTCAGTAGCTCTTTCTACCGCCGAAGCCGAGTATATTGCCACAGGTCATTGTTGTGCGCGATTACTTTGGATGAGACAAACCCTTAGGGACTATGGCTACAAGTTGAGCAAAGTCCCTCTCCTATGTGATAATGAGAGTACAATCCGCATGGCGGATAATCCCGTTGAACACAGCCGCACTAAGCACATAGACATCTGGTATCACTTTCTGAGAGATCACCAACAAAAGGGGGATATCGAAATTACTTATGTTAGCACCCACAACCAATTAGCCGATATATTTACCAAGCCACTAGATGAAAAGACTTTTAGCAACTTAGGAATGAGCTAAATATTCTTTATTCTCGGAACATTGGATGAAACATTGCACACATAGCTAATTTATATACCTTTGATCATGTCTCTTTCATTTGGTACAAATGTATATTTCTTATTCTTCTTGTGCCAAGGCTAAGACTAATGTGTTTTCAAGTGTATCTCTATGCTTAGTCTTAAATTGAAAGGGAAATGGAGTATTTGGCAAAGATAAGGCTTCCACTCCAACTCTGACAGTATCATTTATCCTTTGCCGTTTGTCGGTACCCTGAAACAGGGGTACCCCTTATTACATCATGAAGATGCGGTGCCCACGCAGCTATCTCTAGTCGCGTGGTGAACAGCACCTGACCCTGCCACGTGGATGGCTCTGGGGTCGTCACGTGGCCAGAGAAGGCGATATACTCCAAGATGTCAACAGTGGGACTGGACCCCCATGGGAAAGTGTCGGACCCCTGTACATGTAAACCGGACCACCGGGAAAGGACCAGGACCCCCACGTGCACGACCTAGGCCCGCAGGACGGGTCCCGGACCCCTCTGTGTGGGGTCCGGGCCACCCACAGTCGAGTCCCGGGATCCTGGGACAGAGAATACCCAGGCCTTGCTTAAGGTCTGGCAGGGGTCTGGTGTCGACACGTGTCTAGGACCAGCCTGGTGCAGACCTGTCCGCATACGCTACTGCTCCCCGCCCAGGCGGAGACCCGATGCTGCCATGTGGCCTACTGCGCGTGACATAAGCCAGCGGGTGGAGCCTGACGTAAGGCCTCCGGGTTGCGCGGCCTCAGCATTTATTGCGGATAAGGCGCGCCGCCTAACAAGCGATGTGCCGCCTCGGCATTTAATGAGGCCTGCCCACTCTGCTGTCAGGCGGCGACCTGTCCATTCCACTGGCAAGCAGCGTGCCACCTCAGCATTTAATGAGACCTGTCCATTCCGCTGGCAGGTGGCATGCCTGTCCATTGGCAGGCGGCACGCCCATGCTGCTGCATGTACTATACTCATCATCACGCGTACGAACCGAGGAAGCTACCGTTGTGTACCGACACTGTGGGGGCTGCGTACATCTAGGCGCCAAAAGATCTCTGAGACGTCACCTGCATTAGTTGCTCCATGTATTTCTTCCATTGTATCCCTGGGCCCACATGTCGGGGCTCAGCAACCTTGTATGTGCCCCCCTTTGGCTATAAAAGGGAGGGCACACGACGTAACAATACACACTCACTTAGACTCCCAGACTCACAAGTTCATACAAGCTCTCAAGCTTAATACATCATATAGTGGAGTAGGGTATTACGCTCCAGCGGCTCGAACCACTCTAAACCCTTGCGTGTTCTTGTGTTCATCGTCCATCTAGCAACAGGCAAAACGCTTAGGCCCCCTCCTCATCTTAGGATTTAGGGCGGGTGCATTCCGCCACTCGGCTGGAGATTTCCTCTCCGACGTTTGGCGCGCCAGGTAGGGGGGCTTGGCATTAGGTTTTTGCTTGTTTTCCTGCTCGACACCATGGTTCACATCGTCGAGCACCACGACTTCGTCCCCGAGGACTTCCCCATGGAGGAGGAGGCTGCCTCTTCCACACCACGGGCCTCCAGCCGCCCTACGCCCGGTGCTGCTGCTGCTATGCGCTCTACGCGGCAGCACACTCCTGCGCAGACGTCCAGGGCATCAAGGGCTGCTCCCGGTGCGCTATCCACAGCCAGGGAGTTGTTGCGCCACCCTCCTAGCTCCACGGCCTCGCCAGGGGCCATGAAGCAGTGGCGTGATGATGTCGACCGGCTGCTCGGTATGGCGCACTCTGGCTCAGCCAGGCCCAGGCCTTGCTCGTCCCGGCATCAACATGAGGCATCGGCGTCGGTGCGCTTGCCCTATGTGAGGGTTGCACCGACCGAGGACTTGCGGGCGGAGCTCAACCGCCGGCATGCGGGAGAGGACGCCCCAACCTCTCTGGAGGGGCCAGGTGACCTGCGGACAGAACTCAACCGCAGGCGTGCGGGCGAGGATGCCCGTGTCTCTCTGGAGAGGGCGCGTGAGCGCCGACAAAACATCGAGGGTCGCAACCACGACTACGACTTCGCTGCGGTTGCACCGCAGACCTTGACGGGCGCCTGGATCCTGACAGGTGTCCTGTTGGCCAGTGTGGGCTGCGCCGCACTTGCGGATCACCTCCGCGCGGTGACGTGGCCATCCAAGTTCCAGCCACACCTGCCGAAAAAGTACGACAGTACGTCAAACCCGTCGGAATTCCTACAGGTATACGTCACCACCATCACGGCAGCAGGTGGAGACACTGCTGTGATGGCAACATACTTCTATGTAGCCTTGTCCGGGCCGGCCCGAATTAGGCTCATGAACCATGCCCCAGGATCGATCTACTCCTAGGAAGAGCTCTGCGCGCGGTTCACCGCGAACTTCGTCAGTGCTTACCAATAGCATGGCGTGGAGGCACACCTCCATGCAGTGAGGCAGGAACCCGGGGAAACTCTCTGGGCCTTCATCTCCCGCTTCACCAAGGTACGTGGGACTATACCCCGTATCTCTGATGCTTCCATCATCACCGCCTTCCGCCAGGGAGTACGTGATGAAAAGATGTTGGAGAAGTTGGCCACGCACGACGTAGAAACAGTCACCACACTCTTCGCTCTGGTCGACAAGTGTGCCAGGGCCGCCGAGGGTTGTGCATGGCACTCGGCACCACAGACAGGGGTCGCCCAGACGGGTGGCTCGGGTGTCGTCGCCTAGGACGGCAAGAAGAAGAAGAACTACGACCGCGAGAGGTCGTAGACTGCTGCTCCAGTCGTCACGGCTGCGGCTGGGGGCTAGAGCGAGCAAGCGCCCACGGCCACAGGGGGCAACAACGGCTCGTGCCCTGTGCACCCCAACGCTCGCCACAGCGCCACGGAGTGCCATGAGATAATCAAGCTCGCAAAGCGCGTAAGCGAGCGGCGCAAGCAGTCCTCCAAGGACGGCTCCCCACCTCATCGCCGGCCTGGCAAGGAGAGGGCCGACGACGGCGAGGTGGCCGCCGGGGAGCGGGACCTCGGGTACCAGTCACCCGAGGGGGTCCTGAAGGACGTCTTCACCAAGGGCTCCGACTATGGTGACGAGAGTGACTGACGCAAGAAGCTGTACGTCATGTATGGCGGCAGTTGGGAGCTCACCTCCCGCAAGAACGTCAAGTCCCTGCGCCGTGAGATCCTGTCGGCGACCCCAGGGGTCCCGAAGGCTGCTCCACATCAACGATGGAGGAGCACCACCATCTCCTTTAGGGCATCTGACTGCCCCGACAACATGGCAGGGGCCGGTATAGTACCGCTCATTACCGCCCCTATCATCGCCAACCTGCGGCTGCACCTTGTGCTAATCGACGGTAGGGCCAGCCTCAACGTCATCTAGGGATGGCAACGAATTTAAAACCCGCGGGTATAGAGATTATAAACCCGTACCCACGAGATTAATGTTAAACCCGTACCCGCACCCGCTACCCGCGATGGGTAGCGTATGTTACCCAAACCCGCTACCTGCGGGTTTATGGCACCCGCGGGTATACCCGTGGGCATAGTACCCACAAGTTGTCATATTATATATATATATATACATATATACATACATACACATACACATACATATATATACTTACATATACATACATATATATATACATACATATACATATACATACATATACATACATACATAAATTCATATATATACACACACGCGCGCGGGTATGCGGGTTTGCGGGCACGGGTACAACATTTTCATACCCACGATAAAAAACCAGTCGGGTTGAGAATCAAACCCGTACCTGTACCCACGGGTACAAACTCACACCCAAACCCGCACCCTATAGGGTTTTTACCCGTGGGCACGTGGGTAAAATGTGCCTGTTGCCATCCCTAATGTCATCAGCCATGCTGCATTCAAGTAGTTGCAGATCCCGAGTCCTGACTGGGACCCTCTCGCCCATTCTCCGGAGTGGGCCCACAGCCGGTGTATCCCCTTGGGAGCATCACGCTCCCTGTTACATTCGGGACGGAGGAAAACTTCCGCACAGAGAATGTCCAGTTCGATGTTGCGGAGGTTAACCTCCCCTTCAACGCCATCATTGGCAGGCCGGCCCTGTACCGGTTCATGGCCATTTCCCATTATGGGTATTTCATCCTCAAGATGTCATCCCCTGTCGGGGTCCTCACCATGCGGGGCGACCGCGCCGCTGTAGTGGCAGCTGTCGAGAAGCTACATGCCCTGGCGGCAGAGGCTACTCACCCAGACGATGGAGGGAGGGACCCCTGGACCTCCGGCACCAAGGCGCCGACCAAGGTGCCAAAGGTGCGGCCATCCGGGGCGGACGACGTCCCCGTCAAGGTCGTCCGGCTCACCGTGGATTCCTCCCATACCACTCGCATTGCGGGTGATCTAGGCAAAAAATAGGAACTCACGCTCGTCGCCTTCCTCCAAGCAAATGCCGACGTGTTCGCATGGGAGCCGTCGCAGATGCCTGGGATCCCCAGGGAGGTGATCGAGCACCATCTAAAGATCAACCCGGATGCCAGACTAGTGAGTCAGAAGCCTCGCAGACAGTCCGTTGAGCGGTAGGACCTCATCCGCAAGGAGGTCCGAAAGCTACTTGACGCCGGCTTCATCGAAGAGGTCCATCACCCGGTGTGGCTAGCCAACCCGGTCATCGTCCCCAAGGCGAACGGGAAGCTTCGGATGTGCATCGACTACACCAGCCTGAATAAGGCCTGTCCCAAGGACCCGTATCCACTTCAACATATAGATTAGATCGTGGATTCTACCTCCAGATGCGATCTGTTGTCCTTCTTAGATGCTTACTCTGGTTTCCATCAAATCTAGATGTCTAGGGAAGATAGGAAGCATACCGCTTTTTGTAACAGTGGATGGTCTTTACTGCTGTGTCGGGCGATCTTCCCCAACCGCCCACGGCGCGCCGGCACAGCGCGCATGGTGCCCACGATCTCCCCTCCTCCTCTCCCAAACTGCTAGCCTCGCTCCCTTCGCCCCTCCCTACTAGGCTGCCCAGACCACCTCCCGTGTTGGCCGAGGCTGGCCATGGCGTGCGGCGCCCCATGGCGCGGAGGCGCGCCCCCGGCGGTGCGGCGTCGTGGCGGTGTGGCGTCGCAGCGGTGCGGCCAGCTAGCGCGCGGCGGCTCGACGCGACCAGCCGGCATGGTGGCCCGCGGCCAGCCAGCGCCCGGCGCCCTAGCACGGCTCGGCGCGGCCCGCCTCGACGCGGCTCCCCTGCGCGCTCGCTGCGCGGCCGCGGCGTGCCCGACCCGACGCGACCGTGGTGCCTCGGTGGAGCCGGCGCGGCCCGCGGTGTGCAGCTCGCGAGGCCAGCACGGCTCGCGGCCGGGCACGACCAACCAGCCAGCGGCTCGCCCGTGCCCCGCACGGCTGCCCCGTGCGCCCGTGGCCTGGCCGGCCGTGGCCACCGTGGCCGAGTCACCGTCGTCGTTCATCGCACCGAAGTCTTCGCCAGCAGTTCGTCGTGTTCTGCGTCCATGCCTCAACGTCATGCATCTGCGCCCCGCCGTTCGCCATCGTCTGAGGTGAACCCATCGAGGGGAAGCTCATCTAGCCCCGTCTACCCCCCCTAGACGACCACGTCTACCCCGCCCTGCGTGTCCATAGCTTCGCCATCGCACCCATCGTTTGTTCGTGCGTCGAACATGCTGTCCATCCGCGTGATCGTGTGCGCTATCTAGCGCGTAGTGTGCACATCGCCCTCAAGCATTGCGCGTCTCGTCGCGCTTCAGTAAACCACTCCACCTAGAATTGCTCGTGCTGATTAATTACGTATCAAAACGACGAATATTTGAGTAACAATACAATTAGAGTCAAGTAATGATTTTATTGGTGCTTATAATAATTTTTGCTAATATGGCTAAGTCGCATAAAATATCATAATCAGTATTTATGTAGCGCGTTTAAGTCAACGCGTGCCATTCGCGCGCATCATGCATGTCGTTCACACGTGTCGACGCCGTTACGCACGCACCATGCACCTTATTTAGTGAGTTGCGTGCCATGTCGCGCGGCAACAAAATGTTTCGCTTAGAATCGCTCACGTTAACTAATTTACGTAATTAAACGATGACTAACCGAATAGTAAGCCAATCAGAATTAGGTGTTAAGTCTATCGATGCATGCGATAAATACTTGTTTTCTCGCGTGTCGTGAGGATCGCGTGCGTAGTCGTGCGTTGTCCTCTCGCGAGATTAGACCGGTCGCTTATAATCACTCATGGCAGTTAAGTAACTATTTATATAATTGCCCACTATTAAACTAGTAAGTTAGTCATAACTATATAGTAGTTTTAATCTACATTTGATGTCAATTAATGTAATTGTGTCGAATTAAATGTTCTAACTAATACTTTTTAGCGTAAACGTTATAAATTCTCGACCGTAACTTCGACTCTCGCATTCCTTATCCCCGCGTAACCGTAGAAGTGCTCTCTTATTTGTTATAATGCTTGTTTTGATAACATTTTATCTTGTATGGTGTAATGTTCTTATGCATATGTATATGTTTGTTTGTTTGTGCCCGTTCGTCTTCGCTCCGCGTTGCGATTGCATCACGATTCATTTATGAGCTTTGAGGAATCGACGGTCAAGCTTCGGCGACCAAATGATCCAGTTCTTCGAGTTCTATGAGAATGAAGACCCTGAGCATCTGTTTGGTGAAGGCAAGTGTCCTCTGACCCATTATGTCCCATTTACTTTATAATTCACTATCCCGCATACTATGAACAACCTAAGGATTGACTAGCTTTCTATTTACCTGGTCCTTGATTACCTTTTGGGCTTCTATGGTTAGATTCATGCTATTGCTTTACTTTAATCAATGAACATGATGAGATACAATGATGATACTATGGTCTTATTCTGGAAATGATGATATGCCTATGGTATTTAAGGGGACTCGAGCTGTTTCTCGAGTGCCTCTCCGTAAGGACTAGTTCGTTGGATGACCGCCCGGAAAAACAGTGCAACCATGAGGGTGGAATGGGACGCCCTTAGCTGAATAATTAGAGGAACTAGGGTGTAGTTCGCTTCGCCGTCGTGCCGTTAATGGGGCTCGGTGTATGCAGCTCGCTCTGCCAAGGTTGGTTCGCCCCTTGGGGAGGAGTGCGGTGCATTTAGGAAACCTAACGGGCGGCTACATCCTCAGGGAATCTTTGTAAAGGCTTCGTAGTGAATCCCTAGCCATTCACCTTAGGAGTGAATAAGGGTCTTGCAAGCCCGAGCTAGAGAGGGAATCACGACTTGTGGGTAAAGTGCGCAACCTCTGCAGAGTGTTATGAAACTGATATATCAGTCGTGCTCACGGTTATGAGCGGCCAAGGGAGCTCCATTGATTAGAGACACATTGATCAGAGATGTTTGGTTTACAGATGATGATGAGGATAATGCTGGTTTCTATGGTGATTATGATTATGATTATGATTATGGTTTCTGGTATTCTTTCCGTTTGGAAAGGGTACTTTTGGGTTAACAACTTGGGTTAATGTTAAAACTTGGCTCTCTACTAGTAATAATTACCTGATCAACTAAAAGCAACTGCTTGACCCTAACCCCACATAAAGCTAGTCCACTTCAGCCAAACGGGACATTTGTTGAGTACGTTGATGTGTACTCACCCTTGCTTTCACAAAACACCAGGTTGCCTTTGGTGCAATCTATGCTCAGGTAAAGAAGAAGGCGTTGAGGCGGATCTCCAGGAGTTCCAGGACGTCGACGAGTTCGAGGATTAGGCTAGTGACCTCCCCCAGTCAGCTGCCTGTGGTGGGTTGTTTACGTTGGCTACGTTTTTGATTCTATGTACTTTGATTTATATATGTAAATGGCTCTAGTCTGTAATATTATTACTTATTTTTTATTGTAATTCGAAGCATTGTGCTATGATGAGTCATTTATGTAATCGCTGTGTACGTGAATTACTGATCCTGGCACGTACATGGTTCGCATTCGGTATGCCTTCTTAAACCGGGTGTGACAGGAACCGGCACCGCTTCTGGCTCGGCGCCGGACCGGAGCCGCCGCCCAAAAATCACCTCTGTCTCCTCTGGAATGGGCGACGTGACAGAGCTGGACGTGCCCCCCGCGTCGACCTCGATGACAGGGGCGGATGCAGCTGGGGCCTCCTCTGCTACTGTCGATGGAGCAGTGGGGACCCCCTCCGCCGCTGCTGCACCGCTGGCCGTCGGTGGTTCCGCTGCTGCCAAACCCCCAGCTGGAGCATGGGAGCCCGACGACGCCTGCTGCTGGGCGCCTGACCCGCCGGCGGGCACGGCCTTGGATGCAGAGGGGGAGGAAGCCCTGGCAAGCAAGGATGGGATAAGACCCACCAGCATAATAGTTACACTCACAAAAACAAGGGTGGAGCTGCACTTACTTCGGGCCCTGGACCTTCCAGCGGCCCTGGAAGCAGGACGTCCGCTGCTGTTGCTGCTACTGTTGCTGCTGTTGCTATTGCTGCTAGCGCCCCTGGGGGAAATCACCCCTAGGTGGTGGTGGCGGGACCAATGGTGGTGGTGGCGGCAGCGGCGGCGAATCCGATGGCAGAGGACTGATGCTCCTCTGCTCGGCCTGGGCCTAGGGGTCGGTCCCCTCGGCCCCGCCAGCGGTCCTCTGGCGCTTCTGCGGCAGGTCCGAATCAACAGGCAGGTCTATTACAAATGACCCGTCCACGCAGCGCAGCCAGCGTCGCCTCTCTTCCTCCGCACCCCTGGTGCCACCCGGGGCGGAGGAGCTACTGGCAACCCCTTTGCCCTTGTCCAAGGGGCTAGGGGTCGCAGGGGGAACTCCGGAGCCCACACCAATGGGCTGGGAGCCTCCGACCGGTACACCTAGGATCTGGATCCCGTGGTGGGGGTCCCGGCCACCGGTCTGGCGAACCGCCACGCCACTCTCGTCGTGGATTGGCAGCCAGGCCAAGATCGCCACCCTCAACCCTGGGTCATCGTAGAGTGGAGGGATGTCCTTGGGAGGGATTAGGGTCTCAAGAATGAAAGACTCACTAGTGATCCCCTTCACCAGGAGTTCCAGTTCCTCCTAGGACAAGTCGGAGCCTGGCCCGCGCTGGATCCGGTCGATGTCGTTCGAGCCGGTGAACCAGCAACATAGATGCATCCTCTTCTGCAGCGGCGCGACCCGACACTTTAGGAAGTCGCCAACCACGTTCATCGACGTCAAGCCACCGGTTGCCAGGCTCTTGATCCTGTCCAGTACGGACTCGAACTCCGGCGCCAGCGACGGCTTGGACCTCCATTGCTTCCGGTCGAGCCGTGGCCTGTTGCTCGGCAGCGCTAGGTGGTCGTTGGCCTCCGTGCTAGTGATCACCCAGTCGGCGCGCCAGTTTTCCCACCTCGCGCCGCTGAGGGAAGAGATGTAAGAGTCGGCCGAATCCGCCCTTATCTGGAAGTAGTAGGCGCCGAGGTGGTCCTTCGCCTTCCCCGACCTCACCAGCACAAAGAAATGGTGGAAGAGGGCGGTGCAGGGCACCACCCCACGAACATCTCGCATAGGTGTGCGAATATGGCCACCTAGAGGATAGAGTGGGGGTGAGGTGCTGAAGCTGGAGGCTAACCTCCTCCAACAGCAGCAGAAAGAAGGGCGAGATCGGCAACGCCAACCCGCAGGAGAGGTAGGAGATGAAGAGCACGAACTCCCCAGCGGCGAGATTGCCGAGGGAGTGGTGCCGGCGCAGATCCTCCCAGCGAACGCCGGCGCGCTCCATCCGAGCAGGTTCCGCACCAGGTTGAGTGCCACCTCGGACTGGTAATGCTCGGGACGAACCAGCGTGGCCATGGCGACTGCGGCGACGGCAAGCTGAAGAGCGCGAATGCAAAGGGGTGTAGAGGGCTCAGAGGCGAAAGAGCGCAGCAGCTAGAGAGAATGCAAAAGCATAACTGCTACACGTGGGGAGAATCCCTTTTCAAGGAAGACTCCCCGCTCGCGCCCCGAGAAATTCCATCCTACGCGCACCTAGCGCCCAAGCGAACCAGTCGCTGACATGGGGGCCTGGGCCCACAAGTCATGCAGCTGGTGCGCCGGTCTCCGAGTGCAAAAAAGACGAACCACCGTGCAAGGAGCGAACCGCCGCGCACGATCGTGCGCCGCCTCGGGGCCGCTGCGGGGGAATATTTTTAACCTAGGCGGCGACAACGAGGCGCCCCGCGCGCGGCCCGACGAAACCGCCATGCGTGGGGGCCACACATCAGTCAGCCGCGGGGATAGGCACGATAGTTGATGCGACCGATGGCAGACTGACAGCACGTGCGCGCCGAGTTAACACAGCACGCGCTGAGGTGGCACCCCAGTCACTGGTCATGTCGAGCTGACGCAAGGTACAAGTTTTGGCTCCACGTGCAGGCTCGCATCCTCCCCTGAGGTGGGCCCGGGGGCCACTGTCGGTACCCTGAAACAGGGGTACCCCTTATTACAGCATGAAGACGCGGTACCCACGCGGCTATCTCTAGTCGCGTGGTGAACAGCACCTGACCCCGCCACGTGGATGGCTCCGGGGTCGCCACGTGGCCAGAGAAGGCGATATACTCCAAGATGTCAACAGTGGGAACGAACCCCCATGGGAAAGTGCCGGACCCCTGTACATGTAAACCGGACCACTGGGAAAGGACCAGGACCCCCACGGGCGCGACCTAGGCCCCCGGGACGGGTCCCGGACCCCTTTGTGTGGGGTCCGGGCCACCCACAGCCGGGTCCTGGGATCCTGGGATAGAGAATACCCAGGCCTTGCTCAAGGTCTAGCAAGGGTCTGGTGTCGACACGTGTCCAGGACCAGCCTGGTGCGGACCTGTCCGCATACGCTACTGCTCCCTGCCCAGGCGGAGACCCGATGCTACCACGTGGCCTACATAAGCCAGCGGGCAGAGCCTGACGTAAGACCTCCGGGTTACGCGGCCTCGGCATTTATTGCGGATAAGGCGCGCCGCCTGACAAGCGATGTGCCGCCTCGGCATTTAATGAGCCTACCCACTCTGCTGTCAGGCGGCGACCTGTCCATTCCACTGGCAAGCAGCGTGCCGCCTCAGCATTTAATGAGACCTGTCCATTTCGCTGGCAGGCGGCATGCCTGTCCATTGGCAGGCGGCACGCCCATGCTGCTGCATGTACTATACTCATCATCACGCGTATGAACCGAGGAAGCTACCGTTGTGTACCGACATTGCGGGGGCTACGTACATCTAGGCGCCAGAAGATCTCTCAGGCGTCACCTGCATTAGTTGCTCCATGTATTTCTTCCATTGTGTCCCTAGGCCCACATGTCGGGGCTCAGCAACCTTGTATGTGCCCCCCTTTGGCTATAAAAGGGAGGGCACACGACGTTACAATACACATTCACTTAGACTCCCAGACTCACAAGTTCATACAAGCTCTCAAGCTCAATACAGCATATAGTGGAGTAGGGTATTACGCTCCGGCGGCCCGAACCACTCTAAACCCTTGCGTGTTCTTGTGTTCATCGTCCATCTAGCAACAGGCAAAACGCTTAGACCCCCTCCTCATCTTAGGATTTAGGGCGGGTGTATTCCTCCACCCGACTGGAGCTTTCCTCTCCGACACCATTAACTAAGACAACTCTCAATTGGTATAATCCTTCAGTCATATTTTTACTAACATGGGAGAAAGTATTAGGCCCCACAAGGGGAGAAAGCATTATGGGCTCTAAAGTTTTCTGTTTTTAGCGATTAAAGCCAAAGGGGAGAAAGTATTAAGCCCAAAGCAAAAGGACCGCACCATTTCTTCAAATTTTCAAAACCTAAAGGAACAAATTATTTCAATTGATATTTCAGATTTCAATTGGTATCTCAGCTAGTCTCATTTGGTATCCCAAAATCTTTCAATTGGTATATCAATGAGTCTCAAAATTTTCAAATTAGTATCCCATTTGATTTCAAAATCTCACTTAGCATAAGGATTTCATTGGGTATATGTTTCAAAAAGGGAAAACCCTCTTGAAAGCTAAGGGAAGAATTTCTTCAGGGGTGCTTTTATTTAGTCAAAGGAAAATCATTTGAAACAGGGGAAAAATCTCAAATCTTAAAAATGCTTCTTGCAATCATATTCTTATACCTTTGACTATTTGCAAAAAAATGAAAAGAATTTCTAAAAGATTTGCAAAAACAAGCAAGTGGTGCAAATGTGGTCCAAAATATTAAATAGAAGAAAGCAATCACATTTATTCGTAGACATATGTGTAAAGTCTTTCAATTGGTTTAACTTAAAGTAACCTATGCACATCAATCTCAATTGCAAACTAGTTACATTTCTACACTTTATATTTACTTTGGTTTGTGTTGGCATCAATCACCAAAAAAGGGGAGATTGAAAGGGAAATGGGCTTAATCATTTTCTATAATCGATTTTGGTGGTTGATGTCCATCACAAACCACGTGAACTAATTAGTTTGCCTAGATGTCATTTATCTTAGGTGCATAAGGTTCAACACAAACCAAGAAAGAAATCAAGTTGGGCACTTAACAATATTTGGAGCAAAGGACTTGAGAGTGTGCTGCTAGTGGCGCACCGAACAGTGTCCGGTGCAGCAGGCCAAGTTCCACTCGAACAACTCACTCTCGAGTTTCTTCTCGACACGCTCCGCTATAATTTACCGGACTATCCAGTGTGCACCGGACATGTCCGGTGAGCCAACGGAGCAATGGCTACCTGTCGCCAACGGTCGATTGCAAAAGGTAACAGTTGTAAACAGTGCGCGGCAGAAGTCAGAGCGCAGAAGTCACTTCCCGGTGCATCACCGGACTGTTCGGTGTGCCCATCGTCAGCAAAAACAGCCAATGGCTAGGAAGTGCTTGGAGGCTATAAATACCCCCAACCACCTCATTCATTGGCATCCAATTTCTGTACTCCATATTCATTGCAAGAGCAAAGCCAAACACTCAAAGACACATTCAAAGCATTCAATCCACTCCAAGCTCTAAAAATCAACTCTAGTGTTTAGAGGCTTGTGAGAGGGTTATTTGTGTTCTTTTGTTGCTCTTGTTGCTTGGATTGCTTTCTCCTTCCCCATTTTTATTCTCATAAGTGCTTTGTAAAGCTAGCAAGAGACACCTAAGTGTGTGGTGATCCTTGCGGGGTCTTAGGGACCCAAGTGATTAAGGAGAAGACTCATCTGGTCTAAGTGACCGTTTGAGAGAGGGAAAGGGTTGAAATAGACCCGGCCTTTGTGGCCTCCTCAACGGGGACTAGGTTCTTTGGAACCGAACCTCGGTAAAACAAATCACCGTGTTCACTTGTGTTGATTTTCATTTGATTTGTTTTCCCTCTTTCCTCTCTCTAAAGTTCCCTTGCTCATATTGATTTGAGTTCGCTCCCAAACGTTATCCGCATTGATTGAGCAACTCTAAGCAAGGAGAACAATCTTTCTAACTCCGATTTAATTCTAACGCTAACCCCGGCCCCAGTGCAAGTTTAAAATTTATAAATTTCAGGTTTCGTCTATTCACCCCTCTCTAAACGACTTTCAATAGCCACAATGACTTTACTATGTCAGATATTGATGTTACAGTGAAGTATTGGAGCATATAGTCCAATGACCCCTTACCGGACCAATCTAATGCTCATAACATCTTTGTAGTCACTTGCTGGAATGTTCAAACCGAAACTCAATGGTTTGACGGTCACCCTATTCACAGGGCCCAACGATCACGTAGGAAGGACTTTAGGTGCTACAGTTGCACCATCCGGTTTGGTAGTATTCATTAACTAGTACGACACAACCAAAACCTACGTGGTCTGCCTTCACATATTGTTGGACTAAGGTACAATGGTCTGATGACCATGTTCCTAAGATCTAATCATCATGCTTTCTTTAGCATACAATGTGGAGACATCTGATTATACATATTGGCCTGACAATTATGTTTCTGAGGCCTGACGTCTCTACAAACTCCTAAATCACTTTCAATTTAAACATTTTGTGAATAGGGTTTGTTTCGAATGACTTTTATGCTAAATCTGAGCCAGCTAGATTTACATGTATAACTAGTGTACACATACCTAACTTATTAAAATTACATATGTCAAGCTACTAGTTCATGCTCTTCTTTATAGTACAGTCAAAAACAAAAAAAAACAAAGTCCTAAACTACTTTAAATATCTTCCAACTTTAATTAATGCTATTTCATCATTAGTCTTGTCATGTCTATTATAAAGAATTGAAATGAATTCCACAAACTATTCATTGTCCAAACTAGGGCTGCACAAAATGCTCGCGGCTCGTCGGCTCGCTCGGTTCGTGGCCAACTCGGCTCGGATCGGATCGGCTCGTTTAAATTTTTTTCACGAGCTGAGCTGGCATCCTAGCTCGGTTCATTAACGAGCCAACTCGCGAGCTAAACGAGCTATCACATTTCAGCAAAACAAAACTATATACATATCATGTACGTAATAATTTATGAATATTGTCAGGGACCGTAATTAGGGGTACCCCCAAGGCTCCTAATCTCAGCTGGTAACCCCTATCAGCACAAAGCTGCAAAGGCCTGATGGGCGTAATTCCGGTTAAGGCTTCGTCCACTCAAGGGACACGATCTCGCCTCGCCCGAGCCCAGCCTCGGGCAGGAACGGAAGACCAAGGCAGATTCACGCCTCGCCCGAGGGTCTCCTCAAGCAACGGGCGCACCTTCGACTCGCCCGAGGCCCAGCTCAGGCAGGCTTCACGAAGAAGCAACCTTGACTAGATCGCCTCGCCAAGCCGACCGGATCGCAGGAGCATTCAAAGCAAGGATCGCCTGACACCTTATCCTGACGCGCGCTCTCCAATCGACAAGGCTGAAGTGACCGCAGTCACTTCGCCCCTCTACTGACTGACCTGACAGGAAAACAGCGTCGTCTGCGCTGCTCCGACTGCTGCGCCGCCCGCCAGGGTGAGGCTGACAGCAACCAAGTCCAGCCTCGGACGCCATAGGAATCTCCGCCTCGTCCGACCCCAGGGCTCGGACTCGACCTCGCCTCGGACGACTCCGCCTCGCCCGACCCCAGGGCTCAGACTCGACCTCGCCTCGGACGACGATCTCCGCTTCGCCCGACCCCCGGGCTCGGACTCAGCCTCAACTCCGGAAGACGGTCTCCGCCTCGCCCGACCCCCGGGCTCGGACTCAGCCTCAACTCCGGAAGACGGTCTCCGCCTCGCCCGACCCCAGGGCTCGGACTCAGCCTCGACCTCGGAGGAGTCACCACCTCGTTCGGGCTGACCACGCCACAAAAGGAGGCCATCATTACCCTACCCCTAGCTAGCTCAGGCTACGGGGGACAAGACCGGCGTCCCATCTGGCTCGCCCCGGTAAAACAAGTAATAATGGCACCCCGCGTGCTCCATGACAACGGTGGTTCTCAGCCCCCTACGGAAGCAAGGATACGTCAGCAAGGATCCGACAGCCCCGACAGATGTGCTTCTACAGGGCTCAAGCGCTCCTCCGACGGCCACGACGCCACATGAACAGGGCTCCAACACCTCTCCGACAGCCACGACGGCACATACATAGGGCTCTAGCTCCTCTCTACTAGACACGTTAGCACACTGTTACACCCCCCGTTGTACACCTGGACCCTCTCCTTACGCCTATAAAAGGAAGGTCCAGGACTCTCATACAAGGAAGGTGGCCGCGCGGGAGAACGGGCAGCCTAACGCCCCCCTGTCTCTCTCTCTCCCTCGCGAACGCTTGTAACCCCCTACTGCAAGCGCATCCGCCCTGGGCGCAGGACAACATGAGGTCGCGGGTTCCCCCTTACTGTTTTCTCCCCCCTTTGTGTTCTGTCTCGCGCCGACCCATCTGGGCTGGGACACGCAGCGATAATTTACTCGTCAGTCCAGGGACCCCCGGGGTCGAAACGCCGACAAATATGTTATATGTATGTGTGGTGTCTATAACCTATAAGTTAAACTAATGATTGATGAATTATGTCTATGTATGAATATGGTCTATGCGAATATAAGTGTGGGTTAAACTGCTGAACATGTGTGTGAATAGTGAATTGATGAGTGATGAGTGGTGTTAATTTGGTGTTATATTGATACGGTCTGTGAAACTATGAGTATAATTACTATTTTCGGTTGTTAAATTAGTTTAAAATTAACTAGAAATTGATTATTATACACATATTATTTTTTCTACTCTGGCTCGCGAGCTAAACGAGCCAGCTCGAGCTCGTAAACGAGCCGAGCCGAGCTGACTCTGTGGCTCGCTACCTTAACGAGCCGAGCCGAGCCAGCTCGTTAGCTTAACGAGCCAGCTCGAGCTCGAACGAGCCGAGCCGAGCCGAGCCGAGCTGGCTCGATATCCAGCCCTAGTCCAAACACAATTATTATTATTGTGATCTAACTCAAATTACCTCTACACGCCATGCATTAGTCATAATAATCATTAAAGCCACTAAGAGACTATGGTCTTGTTTGGAAGCAAACAAAATTTTAAGAATCTAGTTTCTATCTCCAGTTTCTAGAAACTAGTTTACGAAAAAAACGGGTTAATAGTGTTTGTAACCACCTTAGTTTTCATAAACTGGCTTTAGCTATGTGAGGCTAGCCTTTTGGTTTTTAAGAAACCTAGAATCTAATTTCTATAAACTGTGGCATAAACTAGTATGTTTGGAACCACCTCAGTTTTTATAAATCATTTTCTTAAAAATTGGGTGCTTTCAAACAGACCCTATAGGCTTTTAGACTATGAGGAATAAACTCATTCATCATATTATTACTAATTTAGACTATGAGGAATGAAATAGTGATGAATTAACTAATTCTATTTTCCACGAACAAAAAAGTGAGGAGTGAGAAGACGATGGAGTACCTCATTTCTCAAATCAAACACGCTGTAATTGATCTCTATGGATCCCCATTCTGTTCCCAGCCGGATTTACAATTCATCAGTCTAAGATTCCGAGGGAGTATACTACTACCTCCGTTCACAAATATATGACATCATTGATTTTTTAAAAAAACTTTGACCACTCGTCTTATTCAAAATATTTATTCAAAAATATAAAATTTTAAGTCAAACATAAACTATCTTAAATGATAAAATAAATAATAACTTATTATTTTTTTAATAAAACAAGTGGTCAAAGTTTTTTTTAAAAAGCTATGAACAGAGGGAGTAGCTTCACTGTACAGTTGTGCTGAATTCAAATTTCATTCCACTAGTGGAGGACTACCTTACCCAAAAGGGGCAAGGCCGGTAGAGGAGCTGCGTATAGGGAGGTTCTTGGGTGGATCATGCTGCGATGACTTTTCGGACGAGGGATTGCTATATTGCACTTCTTAGAAACCGTAACAGGTTTTCTGAAGCTAGTGGAACTTTGTAAAGGCCTCGTAGTGGATCTCTAGTCATTCACCTCGGAAGTGTCTAAGGGCCTTGCAAACCCTGACTAGACGGGATATATGACTCATGGGTAAAGATGCGCAACCTCTGCAGAGTGTAAAACTGGTATATCAGCCGTGTTCACGGGCATGAGCAGCTTGGACACTCACATGATTAATCTATGGAATTAAACCTAATCTGTCATATGCATTGCATCGTGGGTGTTGTTATTAATTTGATATCTTATTTATTTGGGCTGATATCACTTACACCTAGTAACTGCTAATAAAATTTTGACCAACTCTAAAAGCAATGCTCAGCTTTAACCATCTCATTTGATAAGCCTTACACTTCACATGAGCTCCCACCTTTGGTGAGTTCACGCACATTATTCCTCACAACTTGCTGAACGATGAACGTATGTGAGCTCACCCTTGCTGTACTCACATTCCCCAGGTCAAGGATAGATACCATAGGATGAGGCGTGTGAAGGATGCCGTGATGAGTTCGTGAGTGGTCTAGGCCGTCGTCTCCCAGTCAACTATGGTTGCTAGATCTTTGTCTTCGTATGATATAATTATTTAATTATTTTATACAGAACTCCGTTATATATTAATGATGTGACATTCGTTTCTGCACCATGAGTAATTGTATGTGTGAGACTTGATCCCAACAAACTTGGTGAAGTTCGCGCCCGGTTTTGACCCCCCCTAAAACCCGGGTGTGACAATTATGTACAACTATTCCGAATTCTATAGTATCCTTGTAGAATCTCAGACCACGACCACGACCACGTCCACGTCCACCACTGTTTTGCTTTGTTGCATTTAAATGGTAGATTTGAATTGGATTGGTTCCTAATAGGGTGTTTCGTTTGAAAAATCAATCTATTCTAGATGAGATGGTGCATCGTGAAGCCATTCCACGAATTTGGTGGAATGAACTCATTCCTCGTATTATTACTAATTTTATATTACGAGGAATGAAACGATGATAAATTAACTAATTTCATTTTATAAATCAAACAAAAAAGTAAGAAGCGAGAAGATGTTGGATTAGCTATTTTTTAAATCAAACACCTCGTAATTGATCTCTATGGATTCTCATTCTGTTTCCAACCGGATTTATAATTCATCAGTTCTAGACTCCGAGGGAGTATACTAGCTTTTTATCACTGGTTGGAGTTGCTTCACTGTACAGTCGTGCCGAATTCAAATTTCAATCCACTGTGAGAGTAGAAGGGATGCCTTTTGTTTATATAAAAAAGATTTAAAACTACTCCTTCATATAAACTCCATCCGATTCCTTGATTACTTCCTGTGTAAGCTAAAGGTTCCTGCGGCCTTTGACCGACGACGAACGAAGTGGCGACTGGCAAGCAATAATCGTCGCAGCGTCCAAGGTTGTCGGTGCCGTCCGATCAGCTGCCCGGGACCATCCCAGCCAGCCGCCCATCCTATGCCCCTAGCGTCAACTGCCAACAGGGACAGGAGGCGTGCGCCGCGCCGCGCATCGCATTGCAGAACTGCGCAGGTGCACTGTGCAGAGTGCCCGAGACACACGACGCGTCATTCGGTTCCGCTCCCCCTTCATTTCCGCGTCCGCTGCTTTGGCTTCGCCTCGCGGTCGCCCAGTCACAGCAGCAACACCGCCCCCGGCCTCGCTTTGCAGCCCCCTCCCTCCACCGCCTCCTCCACGCCCTAGCGCTCCGGCCCCCGCCCCGAGCTCGTCGTGGCCGGCTGCGCTGCGGTGCCCGCACCTGTGGGGGCGTGCGGGCCGGTGGTGAAACGACCCGCGACCTCGGTGCCTCTCGACGTCTGCCCGCTTCCTCGCCGGCGCCATTTTTTTCGTACGCCTCCTGCCCCCCCAGCTCTTGCTCGCTAGTAGCTTGCGGGTGTGGTTTGCTCGGTTGCTCTCTAGTACTTGAGAGGAGGGTATCGGGCTTGTGTGTTTCGCTTGCTTCTCCTCTGTGGCTCTGTGCTTTAGCGCCCAGATCTAGTGCCCTAAATGGATGTAGAGGTGTTGCTTCACCTATTAACTGGCAACATTTCGACTGTCTGATTGGAATCAACCAAGTCGCGACTTCCCGCTACTCCCGTGCTTGAGATTGCGCGCTTGGGTTCCCGTATGGGCGCGGAAGCGGAACAGTGTAACAGGGCGTGTTGTCGTGTTGGTATGCGTGGAAGCGGAACAGTGAAACAGGCCGTGCTCGTCTGTGCACCTTGTGACTGTTAATCCTACACGGCTATGAATAAATGTCACACTGCTGAGTGCAGATTCTGAAATCTGAGTGTACTTTACAGTTTATTGACTAGATGTGCACGTACGGATAGATTAGTGCTGTAGCTTTTCATTCGGTCGGCCACATTTTCTATGATGTTTAGATGAGAGTCATGCGAGGGCGAGGGCGAGGTGAACACAGAATCAATTTTTGGTGGCGGTGTGGTCCCAAATCCCGGCTCATACTAATTTGACCTCAAACCAAACATATCTAAGTGCCCTGTCTCTGTGTACATGCATCCGATGTGGACATATGTCTTCAGATGCCATGCCTATTAGAAATAAATAAAAGTACCGCAGTAGGTCAGATCAGCATAGCTTCGTGCAAGATAACTCTCCCTTATTGTTTTGACATACTGCAGCCATCATAAATTTGTTGTTCAGCCTCTTACTTTCTGCCTGACCCTTTTTAACACATCTTTCATTGCATTATTAGGTCTAAATCCCCTGTGATAAGCACCACTGCTCGTGATGCATTCTTCGGAAAATAAACTGGGTTGGAATGAGACCTCTATGGGGTTGGTTCCTGTACCAAAAAGACCAGCTAGACCTGATGCTTCCCACCAATGCAAATCTGATTCCTTTATGAAGCGATCACCAAGGAAAGTTAGAAATGCTACTCTGGCAAAAAGCATAAAGAGCAAATACCACTGTAGTCCCCTCAAACAGCGGAAGGGTTCAGATTCTGTTCCTGGGAAAATCGTAACAGGACTAACCGCAAGGAAAAAGAAGAAAAGGAAAATCCAAATTACAGACGAGGCAACTCGTTTGGAACGAAGAGCGAGATATTTTCTAATCAAGATAAAACTGGAGCAGAATTTGCTAGATGCTTACTCTGGAGATGGATGGAATGGGCAAAGGTGCATTCCCTTCTCTTTCTGCTGTAATCTGCTGGTGTAAAGAAAGTTTTCAAATCTATATACATCCTTGTAGAGTCAATGCATTCTTTTGAACTTTGGAACCTGAAAAATGCTGTCTTATCTTGTCAGGATGAATAGAGGAAAGTTCACGGAAAGTGTAATGTAGCTTTTAAGGCTTGCAACAAGATGCTTATTATTTTGAAACTTATTCATATGATCTTTATGACGTCCCACGAAGATTAGGTGTATGTGGACAATTTCGACAAATACACGTTTTATGTTTTTAAAACTTCCTTAATTATATTAATATAGCTTTTCATAGTCTATGAGCATTTGGGTTGATGCAATTGATGTCTATTTCATGTAATGAAAGTGCTGTGTGGTACCTTTTATTGACTGGGTTAGTGAGATAACTCTTATTTTCCTTCCTATTGTTCGGATAGGTTCATGTTAACAGGTCATATAACTTTTCTTAAATCAGTTCCACAACATTGCTGTTATGTAATTTGCTTCCTCATTTTTTTCAGTTGTTTTTATGTGCTAGTACAGTAAAGTACACTAATTATGTTCACCTTCCCGAGCAGCCGAGAGAAAATAAAGCCAGAGAAGGAACTGCAACGTGCCAGGAAACAAATCATAAAATGCAAAATTGCTATACGTGATATCATCCGCCAACTTGATTTGTATACTTCTACTGGGAGTGTTGATGACCCACTAATGCCTACAGATCAGTCCACCAATCCCGAACATGTATGTATGTTATCAAGTGAAGGTCAGATGCTCTACTTCATTGGATCTATCAACTGATAAATTGTCAATATTTATTTTGCTAGACCATGTGCTCAACATGCAAGTCTCATGAATCATTTCCCAGCAATAAAATTATCTTCTGCAAAGGGCCCTGCAAAAGGGCATGCCATGAGAAATGTTTGGAACCTCCCTTAAACAAAAGCGGTAATTATTTCTGTTTTACTTCCAAATGTGCGGCTTTATATTTGTTTGACATGGTTATGTGTTGAGTTTAAAGCCTAACAGATTTATTTTGAACTCTCCACCTCCCTTCCCTGAAAACTTTGTTTCAGCCTTTCATGCTATCCTTTTTGTGCTTAGTGTAATAATCTCGTTACATGTGTATGGCAAAACAGTGCCTATTTTGTTTGCTTACCGGTAAAAGTTATAAGGATATATTTTTTCATTTCAAAACCAGTTGATGATTGACAGATAAACAGTACCTTGACATGTCTTCCGCTAGATTTATCCCATTCCTTACTAAGAAGTTACCATTCTAAGTCCAGGCTGATTTTTGGCAATATCTGTGTTTACTTTATTTTAGAGTTATAAATTCATGTGCCAGACCCATCAGGGTCCTCAACAATAATAGCTGAACACTGTCTAGTTCCTCTGTTTTGTAAACCTATTTTAGAGTTTTGCTTTTTGGCTTGTCACTGCTTAACTTTATAGTTTTGTTAATTTTCTACCTTCTATAACTCTTAAAAAATCCCATGTGTAACAAGTTGAGATTTTTGAGCTGTATGTTTACCGCATAGGTTGTACATGGCCAGATGGCCTGGATGTAGAACCAGCTAAACTCTGCAGTTTGAATGCACTTGTTGCTGAGCTGCCATCATTATCACGATAAGTTTGCTTGTCATGATTACAATATGTAATACAAACATTGATTGGCAACGGGCACATAAGTTCATAATCTAGCATAATTGTGCCAATAATCTGAATGAACTTGTGCAGAAAAAAATGATATTGCAAATTTATGGAATTGCACTCAGCAAGGTATATATTACCTCGGGCCAAAATCAACAGTACTAGAGTCTAGTGCCAAACTTTAATTTGCAAAGTTTGTCATGATTTGTATATTCATGTAGTCTTTTCTGTGTAATAGCTTTCATGTTGTGGTGTTGTTTGGTTCACTTTTTGCTTTTGTTTTATATGTAGTAGACAAAACGTTGCCAAACTTTAATAGTGTGGCATTTATTTAATTGGAACTACTACCTTTGAAGTATCATTACTCCTTTGCATGTCTGCTTTTGCAATAGTTCTATGTAGATTCTGTTTTGATGCTGCAGTGGCATTTACTTTACCGATGATACATTTATCTGTCTTGTTCTTTTCATCAGTACTTCCAACAAGTAGCCATGGGTGGCTTTGCAAATTCTGTTTGTGCAAGGTGAGGATTTTAGAAACTATTAATGCACATCTAGGGACAAGTTTTACAGTGAAGTGCCACTTTGAAGTAAGTGTTTATCATTCTCACACCCATATTATGATTATTTTACTTCAGCATTTTTGTCACTGTCAATTCTACTTGCTTTCTGTAGGATATATTCAAGGAAGCTACTGAACTAATAGACTCTGAGGATGCACTAGATGAAGATTGGCTTTCTGAGTATTCAGGTGATGAGGACTATGATCCTGATGAAAATGAGGCCAGTGGCGACTGTATGGACAGCGGGGAGAAGATTATGTCTGATGATTCCAATGGTTCAGGAAGCCCCCTTTATTCTCCAAATGACGATATTCCTGACTTCATATCAGCAGACTTAAATGTTGTGGAAGGGTTTTGTCATACCAATTTAGATTTAGGCATTGATGCCGTTGAAGATGATTTTGCACAGATCCTCACCTACCAAAGGCCAAGAAGAGATGTTGATTATAGAAGGCTTAACGAGGTATATTTCACCAGTACAAATTGTTGTTACCAATATTGTAATTCAAAACACTGGTAGGAAATGTTCTGTAGAAGTCACTCATCAATTAATTGTTGATTACTTATTATCCTGCACAGGAAATGTTTGGGAAAATAACCGGGAATGAAGAACAGAGTGAGGATGAAGATTGGGGCCATGAAAGGAGAAAGAAAAGGACGCATTCAGGTGTTGCTGGGGATAATTCTGTTGGTTTCTTGAACGTTATATCTGATGAAAAGAGCCAGAAGAAGGGGAGAAAACTTTTCAGGATTCCTCCTGCAGCTGTTGAGGTAATTGATACTTGAAAAATGATAGGCTACTTTATAGCTGCATATTATGATTCATATATCTATTTGCTGTCATGCTGTGATACAAGGCCAACTCATGGTTGTATTTGGATTTGAATTCGCTTATTGCGCACTGCCGGCGACTATGGAACTACCACTTCTACCTTGTTCAGTTGTTCATGGCTTCACGCATGCTTACGATAACATCCTCTGATCTTCACCGTGCTCACCGTGCTAAAAACAGGTACTTCGCAGAGCTTTTGCTGAAAATGAGCTTCCACCCCGGGATGTTAAAGAAAATCTCTCAAGAGAATTGGGAATTTCTTTTGAAAAGGTATCCAGTGTTGGAATGTTGGATTGGATAAATGTTCTCAGCTGTGTATTACTGAGTACTTCTATGTGTTGATTCACCTGAAACTTGCTTTATGCTGTTCAATTACTGTATGGCACCGTGGAGTATAGTGAAGTCCATATCACAGTTGTCTTTCTTTCCATCAACAATGTATTTGGACAGGGCGTCTAAGAAATATGGATTGATTACCATTTTTTTTCTTCAAATCTTAACATCAGTAATCAATGTCTGTCATCCATTTGCAGATTGATAAATGGTTCAAAAATACACGGTGTGCTGCTCTCAGAGATCGGAAGGTTTGATTTATGTCCCATGGTTATTCATATGATCTACTGTTTCCGTCCCAAAATAGTTGTCGCTGTGGTATTTGTGACAGTCAAACTTTGTCTGGCTAGACTTTTAGAAAATATTAGCAACATTTGTATCTCCAAATAAGTTTATTACGAAAATAGATTCAAAGAGCTATCTGGTGATACTAATCATGTACTATAAATATTAATTTTTTTGTATATATTTGGTCAAAGTTAAAAAATGGTTAACTCCTTGAAAAGCGAGAACAACTATTTGGGATTGAGGGAGTACATTATATCATTTAATCAATAGTATTCTCTTGCATCCAAAGTTGTTACCTGCTTACCTTTGATTCTTGGCTCCCACCCCACCCCAAACCACCACTTCTGTTTTCTCTCTAGAAACATTTGCAGCAGGCCGTAATAGAAGTTAAAAAACCCAACAATGTCAGTGTATTTATGCTAGTGAATATATGTTTTCTATAAGTGCACAAGTTACTTAATATGTACAGAATCATTCATTGGCACGAACTAAACTTTGATTTAACTGCTATGGCTTTGACTATTGCATATGCTTTTATTCTTTGAGTAAATTTATTGAAGGACACATAACACCAAGTTCTTGTACTTTTCATTCAGCATATCTTGTGGTTATATACTTGACAACGTTGACATTGGTGCCATCTTTCAGGCTGAAGGAAACAGTCATAATACAGCTCCCAGCAAAAGCTCAAAAAATAAAGGAAAAGCTGGAATCTCAGGCAAGGTTGATTCAGCAGACAATCCATACTTTGTTCACATGTCTGAAACCACCAAACTCCTGCTGTGTTTGTGAGCAAATGAGAAAAGTTTGATTCTCAGTTGTCTATTGTCTTAAGGATTCATGTTGGTTATAATAATGCCAGCACAATGGTTAGCTCCCCAGGTGAGGGAGGTGCTGGCCAGGGATCAAATCCTAGTGGCGAAAAGAAAAACCCCTTGCTGCCAATCCCCAAAAGGTAGTGGCAGATCGCAGGTCTGTGGCGGCCTTAGGGCTCGTTCAGTTGGCAGCGGGTTGGAGGGGATTGAGGGGGGATTAAATCCCCTTCTATTCAAAATTGAATAGGAGGGGATTTAATCCCCTCCAATCCGAACAAGCACTTTAGACCTTGTTTGGATACTCTCGTATTTAGTTCAATCCACATGTATAATGTATTGAGGTGGATTGAAGTGTAACTTAGTTTAATTTACACCCCAATCCACCTCAATACATGTGGATTTGGATTGAAGTGTAACTTAGTTTAATTTACACCCAATCCACCTTAATACATGTGGATTGATGTAAATACGGGAGTATCCAAACAAGACCTTATTGGGATGATGAGGCCAGGGTTTGGTGCCTTTCTTCGTTTTTTTTGTCAGTTTATTCTTATTGGAACACAATGGGCGGGTCTCCGCACCCCCACCCCAACCAGACGAGTTCTTTAAATAATTCCATGCACCAAAGGTTTATAGTCTGTGTGTTACTTGATCAGTTGATCTATAAAGTGTAAATATCACCTTTACAGATTACTTCATTTGAAAATCTCATTTCAAGTGGCCATGAACTAAACTGAAGTGTATTTTAAGTTTTTTTTTTCTGTTACACTGAAATATTTTGGTTTCATGCGGAAATTTATTGAAATAAAAGTGCCAAGTTCTCTTTTTTTTTTCTTCATTTTATCTTGTGCATATAGATATCCGAATAGAGTGTTTTGTTAATCTCTCTCCTGTCATGCAGGCTGGAAGGAATGGTCATGTTACTGGTCCCTGCAATAATTTGAGAACAAATGAAGAAAAAACAGGTATATCGGGGAAGTTTGATTCAGGAGACAACTCTTGTTTGGTTCCCTTCTTTGAGATGAGGAAGATGGAATCAACTAGAAGTCCTGCGAGGCTACACAATAAAGGAGGGTGCCTGTCTGCAACAGTCCAAATTAAGGTAGAAACGACACGATGCTGACTGCGTTTAGATCTTATCTAATTTTACGCGGGACTTGATTGTGTGGCCTCAACATGTTTGCAGGAGAGTACATTGTTACCCACAGGCAAGCCTTGTTGGCAGTCAGAAATGAGCCATCCAACAACTAATGAAGTGAGCACTTCAGCGCAAGCTACTACTTGGATCGACGCGGGGGCGTGTGCCGAGGAGCAAGAACCTACTCCTTGGGTGGACATCGGGGCCTCAGACTACCAGCCTTTCCTGGATGTGATCGACGACATGTGCGGACTTGAGTGGAGGCTGCAGAGACTAAAGGAGAACATGCTCTCATCTAGCATATTCGGCCAAACCGCCGCCAGTGAGAGTGACAGAAGAAACCAGACCGTGGTGCTTGTGCCAACCGCCGAGCTCAAGGAAAAGCTGCCGCATGACGGTTTATTCGGGCATTATTGCCCATAGGTCTTATATACATAGCGGATAAACTGTACAGAGAACCAAGAAGAAGAAAACACAAAAGGGAAACAGCAAACAGACAGGTGCCCGCTTACATACCGGTCCATACTGTCAGGCACTACTCCCCTTTCTTGGGCCTCGACACGACTAATACTGTGCTAGTCCAGAACAGATGAGCCATAGCCGTTACCTGTGTGCCTCGGAGGTTCAGTTCATATGTTGTATGTATATCAGAAGAGTCGTGCTTAGTAGTAGCAAGAACGGTGTACACTCCTAAACCCTAGTCCTGATCCAGACCGTGAATCTGGATCATCTTGTCGTGTGGTTGTACCGTGCAGAACAGACAGATGTCGGCTAGTCGTTTGGTTCTTAAGGAAGAAACTACAAGCATGCGTGATTTTTGCTCGTTGCGTGACAAAAACAAAAAGGTGGTGCGGCGCAGGTTTGGATCTGTTTCCACTGCTGTAGACCGTCCCAAAATTCTCTCCAAAGCATAAGCGATCAAAGATCTAAATCCTAAACACCAGAAGACAATCAGATTACACGAGCTGCTAGATGTTTGGCCACCACACCAGTTCATGTGCATATTAGGGAATGGATCCTGCTGCTGCTGCAAGAAATGCTCCTGAAAAAAAAAGGAGAGGCTGCTGGATATTCCAGCTTGGGCCTTGGCCAGGCCAGTGAACTGTGAAAAAGGATCTCCACTCCGGCCGCAAGCAGCGAGCGCGTGGTACCATGTTATCCGGTCCGGTCGTCTCGCCTCATCCCGGAGCAGAGCACAGCACAGCAAGTAAAAACGGAGGATAGGTTAGGGGTCCAAGTGTCTGCGCTGCGCACCATGCAAATCGCAACGCCCTGCCCTCTCTCTCTCTCTCTCTGCTAGTGATAGGGACCATGAAGAGTAAGTATACTAGCTACCTGACAGAGTTAGGATAAGATGGATGGGTTCCTGCTGATGGGGACGGCAGATATGCTAACCTTGGCGCCTGGTGCTGGCCGCTCAAAACCACCAACGTTTCGCACTGCTCATGGATTTGACGTGCTTGGTTTTGGGCCACTTCGATGTGATTTGCTTGCAGCGGAAGGCCGCCCCACACGCTTCCTTGCTAAAACCCTGAAAAGGATGCGATTCTAGTTCTACGTTTTTAAAATTAAATTCGTTTTTTTACTTAAACTTAGACCAAAATAGTACCTATGTGGTAGTGGTACAGATGTAAATCTCAGTCAAGGTTTCTATGGTGTCGCTTATACATTAAAAAAAATTGAAACAACCACCCTCTATAGAAAAGCTCTATATTCTACGGTTTTGAAGCACATCTATATTTAATTTTCAGAGACTTGCTCAAAATACATGTGTCCGAGGTTTAGCTTTTGTTGAGGGCCTTCGGCTCCCGAAGGTCCTCAAGAAACATAATTTGATAATATTTTCCAAGTGTAATATGCGAACAGGCATTTTCGGAGTCAGGTTGCAAATATACAAGAGCGTGGTTAAGACGAAGCTTGACTGGAATGAAAAACGATCATGACGAAGGATGAGGCAATCACGAAGCTATGTGCAGAAAGGCTTCGGCACAACAACAGAAAAGAAGAACCGACTTAAAGATGAAAAGCCAAAACTGGACCTCAAAGAATTACTGTAGTTATTGATAAATGTAAAGGGCACCTATGTAATTTTACACGGGCTGCGACCCGAGTCTATAAATAGGTGAACAGTACTCCCGTACTGTTCACGCTGACTTAGCATATGCTTTTCGCATCACCTTTGTACCTTTACTCTTCATCAATCTGAAGGTACATTTGTAATTCATTTTTGTAAATTTAATAAGGGAAATACATCGATGATTATACTGGTATTATTACTTTCACATTTTATTTAGTTGCTCTGTTATAATCATTTGTCAACATAGCGAAGGTCCTTTCTTCTGTAACCTTCGTCCGAGATTCGTTATACCCGAAGGGGTATAACGTTTCTAAGGGCGAAGGAGTTCGACATTTAACACTTTCATGTTGTCTTGTTCTTGATTCATAGCATTTGAGAACAAGCCCCCAACATTGGCGCCCACCTCCGGTCAACTCACTTCCACTTTTTGGGTTTTGAAAACCTTCGGCAAGCGTCACCTTCGTCATGCCGCCGAAAAAAGCTTCAACGACAGAGGCTGCCACTCTGCAGCCGCTGGATCCCAACCAGGATGTCGTCTCTCTTAGGGAGGCCCGAAGCCAGAAGAGGAAGGCCATCAGCCCAACGCCTCCGGAAGACGACTTGGACCAAGAAATACAAAAAATGGAGATGCTCCATCAACAGGTTCAACGGAAGAAGGAGAAGATGACTCGTCTAGCTGATCTTCAAAAGCAGATAGATGAAGCCTCTGAAGAGCTTCGACATCTCGCTCAAGATGACCAGAATCAAAGGCCCCCGCGCAGAGAGCTTCATCAAGAGGGTTTCTACAACGAGGATGACTGGTATGAAGATTTCCATCATGGAAATTTTGCTTTTGATGATGCTTCTCCCTTGTCAACAGAACTGCAGGCTGTTCCTTGGCCACAATCTTACAAGCCGCCTCAGCTCCCCATGTATGACGGTCATTCAGACCCGAAACAATTCTTGATGAGTTATGAGGCAACCATATCTTCGTACGGTGGCAACACGGCGGTCATGGCAAAGTCCTTCGTCATGGCTGTCAGGAGCGTTGCACAAACTTGGTACTCTTCCCTTAGGCCAGGGACAATCACCTCATGGCAAAAGTTGAAGGATATGCTGATAACCAGCTTCCAAGGGTTTCAGACAAAGCCAGTCACTGCTCAAGCTTTATTCCAGTGCACCCAGGATCATGAAGAATACCTTCAGGCATATGTCCGAAGGTTCCTACGTCTGAGAGCGCAGGCACCAATAGTGCCCAATGAAATTGTCATTGAGGCCATGATCAAGGGTCTTCGGCCAGGACCTGCAGCTCAGTACTTTGCCAGGAAGCCTCCTCAGACACTGGAGAAGCTGCTCCAGAAGATGGACGAGTACATTCGAGCTGACTATGATTTTCGTCAAAGAAGGGAGGAAGCTCTCAGGTTTTCTGAAATGACTAGGGGCTTCGGAGGAAGATTTTATCCAAGGCACGTCAGGTCAATTCACAATTCTTCTCAAAATGACGACAAAGCGAGTCAACAGCAAAGGCCACAGTGCTCCTCGCAAGCTTCGGGGCAACAGCAAAGCCCCTTCCGACCGCCAGCGCCAAGGGGCAGAGGCGCCAGGGGCTTCGGGGGAAGATTTGGGGATCAACCAAGAAAAATATACTGCTTATTCTGTGGTGAGGGCAAGGGCCACACCACCAGGATGTGTCACATTACCATCCAGAAGCAAAAGGAGTTAGCAGAAGCTGCCACACAACAGAATCAGCCGAAGCAGGTCATGCATACTGCTTCGTACCATTCGCCTTACATTCCAGAATATGTAGGCAATCACCCTGCAGCCTCTGTTGCTTCGGCAAGCCAACCCCAAGCTTCCTGGCAACAGCTTCCACCACCACCACCAATACAACGAGCTTCACAGCCAGAAGGGAGCCAGCACTCTCACCCCCAGAGGGACTTCAGAGAAGAATCCGAAGCTCACACAGTCAATAGCACTGTGCCAGAGTCGAAGCACATTTATTGATAAATATCCTACCAAAACAGCACTTTTTCGCATTTTTACATTCAGTATTACCTTTTTGTTAATAAGGAACAATTATGGGAAGTTTAAGTGTCTTTTATCGTTTTTCAATTTCTTGTAACACCTTCTTCATGGTGGCAGTGCAAATTGTTGCCGAAGCATACGGATTTATGGTGGCTTGAAGGACCGTTGTATTGTCAAAAGCTTTTTATAACGAACTCAGTGCAAATGGTTCGAAACAGTGAAAAGTCGTTCCTAAAGGAGCGCAGAGTAAGTTTTCTAAGCTTATAGCGAAAAGTCAGCGCTGATTCCGCCGAAAGTAAAAGGCGAAGAAGCTCCTAAGGGAGGCTTACAGCGAAAAATAAACGCTGATTCCGCTGAAAGTAAAAGGCGAAGAAGCTCCTAAGGGAGGCTTACAGCGAAAAGTCAACGCTGATATAAAAAGTGTGTGTGCTCTATTATAGGGATATGTATCTGTGGCACAAATGTGATTTTGCATAACATAACATCATCACATCATTTTACATAGCATCAGCATCATACAACATATTGCATGTGGAACAAGAAGGGGGTACAGTCTTGATCTTTAGAGAATATTTTGGAAAAGAGAAAATCGTACTAAAACACAAGACAAGTTGAGAAGAAATGTAGCTTCATTAGAGAAGCAACAAAAAAAAAACTTTTCTATAGCGTCAGAGAATATTTCACGAAGCTTGAATAATCTTCACCAGCGAAGTATGCAATTTCTTGTGAATATAAGATTTTCTTCACGAAGCATGAAAAGAAGGGAAGGTGTTTTTTCGCCGAAGGCTCAAAAAATGGTATGTATGCAAGATTTCATGCATCGTAAAGAATTAAAACTGTACATGGATTACATATTACATTCAAAGTTACAATATATTACATACGTAACGTTCCAAATGTTTTTACAGTAACATTTAATCCTCTTTAAGAACTATTTCTGCAGCTTCGTTCAGTAGCTGGTCGACAACCTTGTCCATAATGGCTTCGGCCATTTTCCTAATTTCATCGTCCCCCTTCGGGCGGGGGCCCGGAGATGCCTCAGCAGGTTCTGAGCGAAAAGAAGATACGACTATATTACTATTACAAACCGTGAACAAAGTCTGGAATAAAAAATTACAACATAATAAAAATCACTAATTAATACCTATTCGCCCCTCGGGCTCTGTACTTTTTTCGGCAACCGCCGCTACTTTTCTAGCATCATGGATGTCTTTTTCACTCTTTTGAATAATTTCTTGCGCCATCTCTCGGCCGCCGTTGTCCCAGATATCGGTAAAAACTTTTCCGCCGATCATGCTTGCTTCGGCTGAGGGGTCTTTAATGTCCTCGGAGGACAAAGCAGCTTCGGATTGCGCTAAAGATTTTACATGCTCACAACCTCTCTTCTCCAAAACAGTAGCAATTCCTCTAGCACCCGAAAAAGCGCATATGTCTCCACGGCTATTCAGGATTTCTTCGAAGGCCTCAGCTTCGTTACTAATCCACTCCATCGGACCTTCCGGATTGCCCCTTGAGAAATTCTCTTCGCTAGAGAATGCGCCAACATTGGCAAAGCTGGATTTTATCTTTTTAACGCACTCTATGGATTTAACATAGCATCTTCTCTGAGAAGCACGAAGCTCTTTAACATTAACTTCCAAATGATCTGCCCATTGATCGCTTAATTCTCGTCTTGTTTCTTCAAGAGTGCGTTCTTCTTTGGCTCAGGCTAGTTGTTTACGAAGATCTTCAATTTCACGTTTTTGAGCTTCGGCTTGAGTTTTAGAGTTAGCTTCGTCTTCCTTCATTTTCTCCACTAATGTAAGCAGAATTTTGTCCTTCTCCAAGGCTTCGTTTCTTAGCCTGATAACCTCTGTTCGAAGGTTGTTGAGAGCAATGGTGCAGCTCTCAGCTTCGGCATTCTTCTGAGCCCTCAAGGCATTGCTGAGTATCAAGCCCTATTCAAAAGAATGAATGATTTAACATAAGAGTAAAAAACTAATTCAAAATTCATAAACTTCGAAATTCACAATTTTTATACCTTCAGACTATTGTACGCCAAGCTATCCGCAAGATCCTCTTTCGTCATGGCGCAAAGGCCAGCTTCGAGTTTCGGGAACCCCATGCTTCTAGCCATCTCCCGGCACACGGATAATTCTTTATTCTCTGGGAGACAGTACAAGAAATCATCTTCGTTTGTCCCATTGAACACTACGGCCCCCCTCGGATATTTCAGTTCTCGGGCATAGTGATTGGCTTCAAAAATCTCTTCTTCAGATAGTTTCTTCCCCGAAGCATGTCGCACAATATAATCATGTATTTTGGAAGATGCTTCGGGGGTGGCAGTGTCAATTCCCTCAGTCAGAATCGGCCCTGCTATTTTTGCTTTTTCAGTTTCTAAACTTGCCTTCAAAGGTTGTATCTTGGCGGATTCCGAAGGCCCAGCTTCAGTTTCAAACTGCTGCTTCGAAGTTTCGGCAGCAAAGGCTTCAGTAGTCACTTCAACAGTTTTCTTTGGAGTTGTGCTTGAAGATTTAATTGTCTCCAAAACATCCAGCACATTAACCATCCTTTTTCTTTTCGGGGTCGCTGCTGGCCCCTTCTGGCTCTTAGCTGTCTCAACTTTTGACGAAGGACTTATAACATCTAGAGTTTTTCTTTCTTCAGATTTCTCTTCTCTTATTACTGGTGCTTCGGCCATTTTTTTCGGATTTTGGCGCTGCAGTTGGTTCTCTGGCTTCGGTGGCCGAAGAGGCCTCTCCAATAAACTCGGGCACTGTGGCCGGCTCAATACAGCGTGGAGGGTGTGTGGACACTTTTACTTTCTTCCTCTTCGGCGCTGGCTCCCCGGGAGCAGTCGAAGCAGTGTCCTTTGCAGGAGAAGCATTTTTTCTCTTTTGACCTCGCATTGGATAATAGTAGTAGGGATAGATAAATCCAATTGCATCAAATACTCGGTTGAGTCTCTTCTTTTTTCGGCCTCCGAAAGCTGCTGATAATGCAGTGTTTTCGGCCTTCGAGTATGCCCCAAGCAATTCATCACTTACATTCTCAATGCTTTTCAGCCAATCATCATCCGGTTCAACAAACTTATCTCCATAGTTGAATGTGTATTTCAGCCTGATTAATCCACCCTCGTCAGCTTCTTTAACGGTCTCTTTCGGCATTAACCAGTCATCTACAAGTGGCCACACTCTGAATGCAATATGTTCTTGCATTAAATCCCTGGTCCCAATAAAAGAACACACTACGCCGAAGGCCCTTTGGCATTCTTCAGCTGCTTCGTCCATTTCTACCTTTGGTTTCCGGAGTCCGAAGCGCTGCCAGATAGGGCGCATGATGATGTCTTTGATATCTTCCCGAACCTTCAAATCATTCTTCACGTAGAACCATTCCTTCATCCATTCTCCGGGCCACCTCTTCCGAAAGGTTGGCACGAGACAGCTTGACCCAGACCGCGCACCGAAGCTATAGCAACCAAAATTATTATGATATTGCTCCTTACCCCAGGGTTTTGTCTCATATACTAGCTCGTGTATATTGCAAAAGCTTTTTACACTTGGCTCCAGGCCCTGGCTCCTCACGGCCCAGACGAAGATTCCCAATCGTATCACTGCTTCGGGGGTAAGTTGATGAAGGTAAATTTGATATATTTTCAGAACTTCTACCACAAACCTGCTTAGAGGGAATCGTAACCCAGCCTTTAAAAAGCTTCGGAAGATCACGACCTCATTATCTTCGGGGGTCGACGTAGTTTTTTCTCCGTCATCTGCCCTCACGATGGATATATCCCGGAAATATCTCCCCCTCATATTTTCAAGGTGACTCTGCTTTATAGTTGATTTTCCGAAGTTTGAGTGACTAGGTCGCCATGGGCGATCTTCAGAGTCCTCCCCACCACTATCCACATCATAGCTGTCACTGTCGCCAGTATCTTCAGATAAACCCTCCAAAGTTTCCTTGACAATCTTTTCCGTATTGGTCTTCGACATCGACTCAAGAAAACCCAGGTGCATCTCCTCCGAAAGGCTTAGCTTCGAAGCACCAGCAACTATCTTTTCCTCAGACATTTTCGCGAATGCTAGCAAACCAGACTTGACACCGAAGCTTAAAAATCTAAGACCGAGCAAACGCTGATGCGCGCAGGCTGAAAGCTGGGTGCCTAGGCTAATAGCTGGGTGAGAGAAAGCAGGTAGCAAAAGGGCGTGCCAAATAAACTCGCCGTGACCTTGTATTTATACACCCAGTATGTCGAAAACTGGAGGGCCCCGCTTGTCAATGACTGTTGCTATTCTAGCAAAAGGAAGGTGTTTTTTCGGACCTTCGGCTTAAAGCCTTCGTCCATGTCGCAATATGAATTTATCTTGACAATAAATTGATATTGCGAGGGGCTACTGTTGGGGGCCTTCGGCTCCCGAAGGTCCTCAAGAAACATAATTTGATAATATTTTCCAAGTGTAATATGCGAACAGGCATCTTCGGAGTCAGGTTGCAAATATACAAGAGCGTGGTTAAGACGAAGCTTGACTGGAATGAAAAACGATCATGACGAAGGATGAGGCAATCACGAAGCTATGTGCAGAAAGGCTTCGGCACAACAACAGAAAAGAAGAACCGACTTAAAGATGAAAAGCTAAAATTGGACCTCAAAGAATTACTGTAGTTATTGATAAATGTAAAGGGCACCTATGTAATTTTACACGGGCTGCGACCCGAGTCTATAAATAGGTGAACAGTACTCCCGTACTGTTCACGCTGACTTAGCATATGCTTTTCGCATCACCTTTGTACCTTTACTCTTCATCAATCTGAAGGTACATTTGTAATTCATTTTTGTAAATTTAATAAGGGAAATACATCGATGATTATACTGGTATTATTACTTTCACATTTTATTTAGTTGCTCTGTTATAATCATTTGTCAACATAGCGAAGGTCCTTTCTTCTGTAACCTTCGTCCGAGATTCGTTATACCCGAAGGGGTATAACGTTTCTAAGGGCGAAGGAGTTCGACATTTAACACTTTCATGTTGTCTTGTTCTTGATTCATAGCATTTGATAACAAGCCCCCAACAGCTTTCTTTTAAGCGACGGTTATATACTACATATATTTTATATTAAAAGTGTAGCTTTAGTTAGTTGTAGTTTAGATATATATTAAAAGTATTTGTTAAGAACCCGAAAAAACAATTGGCAAATAAACTTTATCAATAAAATGTTTATCGAGTATAAAGAAAATCTTTAGCAAGTGTTTGAGGCTCTCTATCGAGTCCAGGAGTGAATGAATGGAGTAGTATTTCTTTTCTTTAAAAAGGCTACATGCATGGTGGTTTCTAGTCTGCTTCGACGGTGTGTGTGTGTGCACGCTGGTCGGAGATAAGGTTCGTCCTCGTCCGTCTACACACGGTCGGTTCACGATCTACCGTGTGAACAAGAACACCCGTAGGACCTTTTTGTCTCGTGGCGTGTGCGCGATAACAGCTTGCTCTGAATGCATTGCTCTATAATCCGAGCCCTTCCACACAATCTCACACTGGCAGTAAAAGAGGGCATCAATTTCCTCATGCACATATAGGGATGCACAAAAAGAGAGCATTTGCTTTTATGAGCGTTTTTACTATAATTTAGTCTGAATTTGAATATAGCTATAGATATTTTTAAATACTAAAAGCATTTAGATCTTTAGTTGAGTTTTGGTGATTAATAACAATATAAAATTATTATGACTAACATGTGTATTGAAGAAAACGTGTGAAGTTAGATCACAATAAAAATTGAGAATTATAGGCCAATCTGCTTGTTGAATGTAAGCTTTAAAATCTTAAAGAAGGTTCTTACTAATAGGATCGCTTTATTAGCTAATAAGATAATTAGATCATCGCAAACTGCTTTTGTTCCTTCGCGTTACATTTTGGAAGGAGTTGTTACTCTCCATAAAACGCTACATGAACTTCATAGGAAGAAGAAAGATGGGATAATCTTAAAGTTGGACTTCGAAAAAGCCTACGATAAAATTAGATGGCCTTTTATACAACAAGTGTTGAGAATAAAAGGCTTTTCTGATGTTTGGTGCTCCTGGATTCAAAAAGTTGTCTCCAAAGGGAGTGTGGCGGTTAAAGTTAATGATAAATATAGTCAATTATTTTCAAACTAAAAAAGGGGTAAGATAAGACGCCCCCCCTCTCACCAATTCTTTTTAATATAGTGGTGGATATGTTGGCCATCTTGATTAATAGAGCAAAAGATAGGGGACATTTCCAAGGTGTTATTCCACATATTGTTATTGATGGTTTATCCATCCTCCAATATGCTGATGACGACACTCTTATTTTCTTAGATGATGATATCGAGGGGGCGAAAAATATGAAGTTACTACTTTGTGCGTTTGAACATCTTTCGGGTCTCAAAATAAATTTTCATAAGAGCTAGCTTTTCTGGTATGGTGCTGCTAAAGAACGAGAATTGGAATACTCAAAAAATTTTCGATGTAATAAAGGGCATTATCCTTTCAAATATCTGGGTATTCCAATGCATCACAGAAAGCTTAGTAATGAAGATTGGAATGATATCATAGAAAGATTTAAGAAAAGACTTAGTGGGTGGAAAGGGAAAATGTTGTCTATTGGTGGTCGACTAGTGCTAATTAACTCCAACTTAACTAGTCTTACGATGTTTATGTTGTCCTTCTTCGAAATTCCAAGGAAGGTTCTAGAGAAATTAGATCAAATAAGATCTCATTTCTTTTAGGAAGGAAAGGGGCATAAAAAGAAGTATAGATTAACTAAGTGGAGTATAGTTTGCACACCAAAAGACATGAGAGGGTTAGAAATTATAGACCTTGATCTTCAAAATAAATGTCTACTAAGTAAATGGCTTTTCTAGTTAATTAATGAAGAGGGTATGTGGCAGTCAATTCTTCGTAATAAGTACCTGATAAATAAAATAATCACCCAGGTGGAACACTGAAAGGGAAATGTGCCCTTGGGCCATTTCTATAAGATTTTGGTGATTAAGTGCTCCACACAAATGCTTTGAGTGATATTTGTGCCAAAGACTCAAGAAGTGCAAATCAAGATTAAAGGTATGTTTCTAGACTTAGTATATTGTTTTGAAGACTAATGTATTGTGTCTAAGTGCTAGAAACAGGAGAAATCGCTTTGGAGATAAGTTGGCTGTGTTCAGCCAAAAGGCTGCTCGGTCTGGGTGCATCGGACTGTCCGGTGGTGCACCGGACAGTGTCCGATGGTGCACCAGATAGTGTCCGGTGTGCCAGGACCAGTCCAGATGAACAACCTGCTCTCGGATCTCGACGGCGGCGTACGGCTATAAATCACCTGTTGGGGGCTTGTTCTCAAATGCTAAGAGTTAAGAACAAGGCAACACAGAAAATGTTAAGTGTTAAAGTCCTTCGTCCTCCACCACATTATATCCTTTCGGGATATAAAGAATTTCGGACGAAGGTTACGAAGGACGTACCTTCGTAAGCATAATAACGAGGGACGAAGTATTCATATAAATCATGAGGTATAAAATAAACATTTAAATGTTATCATAGAATCATTTCCATTTTTATTAACATGAACGAATATAAATGATTTCGAATTACAAATGTACCTTCGGTCCTGAGGAAGACGAAAATACAAGTGTGATGCGAAGGCAAATGACAGGTTCGCGTGAACAGTACAGGGGTACTGTTCATCTATTTATAGACACAGGACGCAGCCTGTGACGAATTACAATTATGCCCCTTACAAAAGCTTACAACATTAACTTAGACCTCTATGGATAAAAAGGTCATTCTATCTCTATGTCGGTTTGTAACGCCGAAGCTCCATAAAAAGGAACCTTCGGCCATCCCCTGGGGACAACTTCGACCGAAGCTGCTTCTTCGTGTAAGACCTTCGGCGCAACGAAGCATGGCCCCAACAGTAGCCCCTTTCGCGGCGCTAGATCGTTTTTCGTAACGAGCTTGATCCGTGAAAAAAGCCTCTTAAGCTTCGGGAAGCCGAAGGTCCAAAAAACACCTTCCCTGAGCTCGTTGCCGAGAAACGATTCAATTCCCGAGCTCGTGTCGGTCCCACCTTGCAGAGTTACTGTTTGATCTTTGCGGTCCACTGCGCAGCGAGTACAAGTGACTGCCCGCCTGGTGTAAAAATCCTGCCGCTTCGCCTTCTTACCTGCAGCACTATATAAACAGACGAGTAGGTGTGAAGTTACCACAGCATTCATTGCTATTTGCACTGTTTTGCTGCCAAAATTTTTAACTATAGCCGAAGCTTGATCCTCAAAATCGAACGAAGGTCCATTTCGATGTCTGCTTCGTCAGAAAGAAAAGCTTCGAGAGAAAAGGAAAAAGAAAAAAGTATCTAACTTCCCCAAACTCAGAATTAAATGGCCAGAGTGCGATCTACTGCCAGAGTTGATCGTGAAGGAGACGAAGCCGAAGGTTCGAATACTGTGCCCATTTCCGAAGCAATGCAGCGTTCCGGACTGGTGACTGCGGAAGAAATGCCTGCTGCTGAAGCAAACCCGGCAACTGCCGAAGGAGAAGAAGAGAACATTGAAGGAACTGATCCCGAAGATGACTATCGCATTGCCATGCCTAGCAAACCCAGTCACTTAGACTTCGGGAAATCAACTGTTTCAAAGGCTGATCTTTCCAAGATGGTGAAAGCAGGTTATTTCAATGAAAATCAGAAGAAGCTACTTCGCTTCGGGGGAGAAGAGACTACCCCAAAGCCGGCGAAGGATGAAATTGTCATTTTCAAGAGCTTTCTAAAGGCCGGATTAAGATTCCCCCTACACGAGATTATTGCGGAGGTACTGAAGAGGTTTGGTATCTACTTTCACCAGTTAACTCCTAACGCTATCGTTAGGCTTAGCGTTTATATTTGGGCCCTCCGAAGCCAAGCAGTGGAGCCATTTGCCGACAGTTTCTGTCGAGTTCACGAACTGCACTATCAGACGAAGGCTAGAAAAGATGGATTGCATGACAATTTTGGTTGCTATAATTTTGCTTATCGGAAAACTGCAAAGTTTCCTGTAATCAGCTACCGAAGCAAATGGCCGGCAGGCTGGAAATCAGAATGGTTCTATGTCAAGGTTGATGACGACAAGGAGAAGCTTGTGCAAAGTCCACTCGAGCTGATCTTCGGAGAAACCCGACCCCGCTGCAACATGACACCAGAAGGTCAAACACAACAGGAAATGGATGAATTCAGAATTATTGCAGAGCATATCAGTACCAGGGATCTGGTTCAAGAATTCTTGGCATTCAGAGTCTTCCCTACTCTGAAAGAATGGGAAATGCCAAAGTTAAAGGGGGAGAAGAAGGAGGGAGAACTTGTCCGGCTTCCGTATCACTTCAAATTCAAGAAATACTTTAAGAAGCCCTGCCAAGAGTGGCTGGACACAGTTGAGGTGATGTGTAATGAAATTTTTGGAAATTATTCGAAAAAAGAAGATCAACTGATGACAGCAGCCTTCGGCACCCGTCCGAAGCGAAGGCTGAACCGAGTGCTTGATGCCCTGGGCTTCGAGTACCCTGACTATGAGCAGTTGAGCAAGGGTGCTGAGGGCCAAAAAAGAAAAAGAGTGGCCGAAACTCAGAACAAGGATGAAGAAAGACCAGCAAAAGAGAAGAAAATTCCCAAGAAAAGAAAAATATCAACTCCGAAGCGAAAATTATCCGAAGAAGAGGGGACCCCCACACCACCTTCTACCAGCGACGTGGAGGAAATTTTAAAGGTAATGACTGAACCTGTGCCCACGAAGCTAAGTCCATTAGGGCCTCAACTGACGAAGCTTTTTCAAAAGGTGGGAGAGCCGGAACAAACGAAGATAACCAAACCAAAGCGGCAAAGAATTATTGCAGTGACCGAAGTTATCGATAAGACGCCGCCGAGGGCGTCAATTCAGAAAACGGCAGCTGCTGAAGACACAACAAACGTCGAAGTCGCACCTTCGGAGGTCGCGGCTACCGAAGCCGCTACAGCCGAAGATGTGAACTTAGAAACTACCATTGAGGACATCGACAAAATTTTGCAAGACATGGCTGCAGAAGAAGCTGCCACTGCTGCTAAAAAAACCATGGCCACAGTGCCTGGGAAGGGGAAAGAAATAGTCGAAGACACTTCGGACGACGAAGCCTACACATTTCAAAATTTAATTGGGCAAGAACTGTCGAAGGCCGAAATGGAAGAACTTAAGGACTATGCCAAATCTTGCGGCTATAAGCCAGGAGCTCTTCTATTTGGAGGCATTGATGACGAAAAATTGGGCTGCATTCGAGACCAAACTGGAGCTAAGGTCATCGGTACTTTATCAAAAAGTATCGGTTTTCCGAAGCTAGAAACAGATATCAGCCGCTACCGACGACAACATATCGTTGGCAGCTTATTTTATTCCAATTTCAAGGTAAACAACTTTTCTCTGACTTCTATTGTTTTTAATAATGGAAATATTCCTAACAAAGGTTGTTTATTTGCAGAGCATGCTTCTGAGCAAAGCTCTGAAGATGCAGCAAGACTTGGAGGACAAAAAACACGAAGCTATAATTGAAAATTTAAAGAGCAAGATAAAAGAACAATCAGCTATCATTGAAAAGAAAGACTTCGAGCTCCAATCAACCGAAGGCTTGCTGGCAGAGACTGAAGCTAAAGTATCAGAATTGAATTCGAAGCTTATCGGCCAATCAAAACAATTTGAACAGGAGAAGCTAGAGCTTAATTCGAAACTTGAAGCCGAAGTCCAGGCCAACTCAGACTTGAAGAAATCATTAACAAGCCTTCAAGACAAATGCTTGAAATTTAGCAATAATTGTATTGAACGATTAAAAAAGATATTTTACTCTGTTGGAGCCAGCAGCGGGAAGTTTAACCCTTCAGCGGAAAATTTACCACAAGCCTTCGATCATATTGAAGCTGAAATCGAAGAACTTGACGAAGTTATAGCCGAGCACGGTGACTTCTGTGCCTGGGTAGCTTCTCGGGGTACCGCTGCTGCGTTCCTAAAAGCCGGCTGCGAGCATGGAAAAGTCGTCAATAGGCCCAACTTCACCCTGTCTCCATCAATTCTGGATGATATTCCTGACCTCGCCCGAAGCATCTCAAATAGATTTATAAAAATGATATGGACAAAAGGCGGGCGAGAGAAAGCTGGAGACGAAGCTCGAAGTCATCTTGATCCAGTAAGAAATCATACTTTGTACTTACCTTCTCCTTCACGCTTGATTTTTACTCGCGATACCTTGATTCATGTAGGATGACGAAGGTGAAGATGATGCTTAAAATATGTTGCCGAAGCTGTCGCCGAAGCTGAAGCTTAGTGGAGATTAGTAGGAGTATACCATGGAAAAAACTCAGGAGAATTTGTAACAACTTTTTGTAAATACAATTAATTTGTTCTCAATGAACTTTGTACATACCTTGTAATATATTCTTACCCTTCTATTGAGGCGCTTCGATGTGGACGAAATTAGTATTTTGAGCCGAAGGCGAAAAAACACCTTCCCTTCTTTTCGTACACAACGAAGCATAAGAGACCAATTCTTCTTTTTGCCGAGCAACGAAGCATAAAAGACCACTTCTTCTTTTTGCCGAAGCTTTTCTTTTTTGTACACAACAAAGCATAAGAGACCACTTCTTCTTTTTGCCGAAGCAACCACTTAGGAACACAAATGCTATGAATGAATGCTTATGAATGCAAATGCTATGATGTAATGTAATGTGCGAATGAATGTCCAAAGCATATGTCCGAAGCCACACTCTCAGCCATTATTTCCTTAGAAACAACCACACATCAGCTCTGCATTCCCTTAGGAACGACTTTGGAGCATCTTCGCCTTTTACTTAGACGGTATAAGCTCTGCATTCCCTTAGGAACGTCTTTGGAGCTTCTTCGCCTTTTACTTAGGCGGTATAAGCTCTGCATTCCCTTAGGAACGTCTTTGGAGCTTCTTCGCCTTTTACTTTCGGCGGAACCAGCGTTGACTTTTCGCTGTGAGCTCTGCATCCCCTTAAGGACGTCTTTGGAGCTTCTTCTCTTTTTCAGTTTCGGCACTCGATGGTGCGTTCTCAGCTTTTTACATTTACATTCTTTGGGGGATTTTGCTCTTATAAAACTAAAAAGGAAATTACATATGATGGCCCCATTAAAAACCTTTCTCCCCCTTTAGAAAGGAAAAGGGTGCCATGAAAAAGAAAAAGAAAAACATAAAAAGTTACATCAAGTTATACATAATATCTCCGAAGCTCATCTGCATTCCAAGATCTTGGAATTTCGTTGCCATCCATGTCCTTTAATCTGTACGAACCAGGCCTTGACGAAGATGCTACTAAGAAAGGCCCTTCCCATTTCAATTGTAACTTGCCCACTGTATCTGGGTTGGCCACTCTCCGAAGCACCAAGTGTCCCGGCTCAATATTTTTTAGCCGGACCTTTCTATCTCGCCATTTAACTGTTTCAGCCTGGTATTTATTGATGTTTTCCACGGCTTGAAGTCTGATTCCTTCTAAAGCATCTTTTTCCACAAGACAATCATCTTCAGGACTTGATTCTGCCGAAGCTACTACTCTTATTGATCCAGCTTTGGCTTCTTCCGGAGTTATTGCTTCGTCACCGAATAATAACTTGAATGGGGTAAAGCCTGTAGACCTTGATGCTGTTGTATTGTGGCTCCACACCACTTTGGTTAACTGATCTGGCCACTTTCCCCTGGGTTGATTGAAGATTAACTTCATTATTCCTGTCATTATAATGCCGTTGGCCCTTTCAACGAGCCCATTCGACTCCGGATGCCTGACTGATGCAAAGTGGATCTTCGTTCCAATTTGATCACAGAAATTTCTGAAAGCTTCGGAGTCAAACTGCGTTCCATTATCTACAGTGATGGCCTTCGGTACCCCGAAACGACAGACAATATTCTGCCAGAAAAACTTTTGGACAGTGGCCGAAGTTATTGTGGCTAATGGCTTCGCCTCAATCCACTTGGAAAAATACTCCACAGCTACTATAACATATTTTAGATTCCCTTGGGCCGGTGGTAATGGACCCAACAAGTCAAGGCCCCACCTTTGCAATGGCCAGATGGGTTGTATCAACTGTGTCAAAGACGAAGGTTGCTTTTGATCTCTTGCACATTTTTGACAACCTTCGCATTTTTGAACTAACTCCGCTGCATCCGAAGCTGCCTTCGGCCAATAAAATCCTTGGCGGAACACTTTTCCAAGTAACGGCCTGGATCCGATGTGGGATCCACACAGGCCTGCATGTATCTCTTTCATCAACTCTATACCTTCGGCTCTAGATAAGCACTTGAGCAGCGGAGCGCAAACTCCATGTTTGTATAATTCCCCTTCTATCATGACATACGGACGAGCTCTTGCCTCTATTCTTTTATTGTAAGCTTCGTCATCTGAAAAGAACTTACCCTGAAGGTAAGAGATTATTTCAGTTCTCCAATCTTCGCTGTAAACAGGAGATATGTTGAGGACTGCTCTTTCAAGGAGCTCCACTGAAGGTGCCTTTATTGTTTCGAAGAACACATCCGAAGGTAACGGCAGCCCCTGTGCTGCAGACTTGGCTAGCAAATCAGCATGCTCATTTTGTCCTCGAGGAATATTCTTGACAGAAAATCCTTCGAAGGAGGCTTCGATCCTTCGGACCGTGTCTAGATATTTTTCAAGCTTCGGATCTTTAGCCTTGCAACTTTTGTCAATATGACCCGAAACAACCTGGGAATCAGTTTTAAGAATCGCCCTTCTGATTCCCATTGCCTTTAATTTCCGAAGACCCAGGAGCAGGACTTCGTACTCAGTAATATTATTTGTGCAGCTGAAGTCAAGTCTTGCTGCATAACAAGTTTTAACCTTGGATGGTGAGACCAACACAGCAGCTGCACCTGCTCCGAAGGTTCCCCAAGAGCCATCACAAAACACTGTCCACACTTCGGCATCTTTATTTGCTTCTTCATCCTGAGCCCCTGGCGTCCAGTCGGCAATGAAATCTGCCAATGCTTGAGACTGGATCGAGGATCTATGCACATAATCAATGTAAAATTCATTGAGCTCCGCAGCCCATTTCCCAATCCGTCCAGTAGCTTCTCTATTTCTCATGATATCCTTCAACGGCTGCGAAGAAGGAACAATAATGTTGTATGCCTAAAAATAATGCCGAAGCTTCCTGGATGCCATTAAAACGGCATACAATACCTTCTCCAGCTCTGTATAATTTTTCTTTGAGACACTAAGGACCTCAGATACAAAATACACTGGAACTTGCTTCTTGACTTGGCCATCAAGCTTCTCCTGGACAAGTGCCGCACTTACTGCTGAGTGCGAAGCTGCCACATATAACAACAGAGGAGCCCCTGGCGTTGGTGGAGTTAATGTTGTGAGATCTATCAAGTATTGCTTCAGCTCTTCGAAGGCTTTTTGTTGACTTGGGCCCCATTGAAAGACTTCAGCTGACTTCAGCACCTCGAAAAATGGTAAGTTTCTTTCTGCTGACCTGGATATAAATCTGTTGAGAGATGCCAGCCTTCCTGTCAATCTTTGGGCTCCCTTTCTTGTGGTTGGTGGCTCCATTCGAAGTATAGCTTCGATTTTATTTGGATTAGCTTCGATTCCCTTTGTTGAAACCAAAGCATCCAAGAAATTTACCCTTCTTTACTCCGAAGACACATTTTTCTGGATTCAGCTTCAGACCAGCTTGTCTGAAGCTGGCGAAGGTCTCCTACAGATCAGCAATATGATTTTCCTGCTTCGTGCTTTTTACAATAATGTCATCAACATAGGTCAACACATTTCTGCCTATCTGAGACTGGAGAACCTTCGCAGTCATTCTGCTGAAACTCCCTCCAGCATTCTTGAGCCCCTCAGGCATCCGAAGATAGCAATATGTGCCACTTGGGGTTATGAAGCTAGTCTTCGGCTCATCTTCCTTCTTCATCCAAATTTGATGATAGCCTGAGTAGCAGTCTAGGAGACTCATGAGCTCTGAAGAAGCTGCTGCATCGACTAAAGAGTCTATCCTTGGCAGCGGGAATTCGTCCTTTGGACAAGCCTTGTTGAGATCTGTGAAATCGATACACATTCTCCACTTGCCATTGGCCTTCTTCACCATAACAGTGTTAGCTAGCCACTCTGGATACTTCACTTCTCTGATAACTCCTGCACTGAGGAGTCTTTTTACTTCATTGCGAGCCCCTTCGGCCTTGTCATCAGACATTTTCCGAAGCCTCTGCTTTCGGGGTCTGAAGGATGGGTCAACATTGAGCGAATGTTCAATAACATCCCGATTTACTCCACAGAGATCATTAGCTGACCATGCAAAAACATCTTTGTTGTTGAATAAAAACCTTATCAAGGTTTTCTCCTGGTCTTCAGATAGTTGCGAGCCCAACAGCACCTTCTGCTCTGCTATGTCTTCACACAATAACATGGGCTTCGGCTGATCCGCTGAAGCTGCCTTCTCCCTCCTGAATTTGTACTGTTCACAAGCTTCAGCTCCATCTATGTTATGGATTGCCTTGGAGTCAGTCCAGCTTCCTTCGGCCCTTCTAGCAGCTTCCTGGCTTCCATGAATAGCAATAGGCCCTTGGTCCGAAGGTATCTTCATGCAGAGATAAGCTGGGTGAAGAATTGCTTCGAAGGCATTAAGAGTACCACGGCCAATGATAGCATTGTAAGGATACTCCATGTCAACAATATCAAACACAATTTGCTCAGTCCTTGTGTTGTTAACAAATCCGAAGGTTACCGGCATGGTAATCTTCCCAAGTGCTACAATCTGTCGCCCTCCGAAGCCACAAAGAGGGTGCGTAGCATCATGAATCTTGTCTTCGGGCTCTTGCATTTGTCTGAAGGCTTTAGCAAATATAATATCAGCTGCACTGCCTGTATCAACTAAGACATTGTGGACCAGAAATCCTTTGATCACGCAAGAGATGACCATGGCATCATTGTGAGGATAATCCTTAAGCTGAAGGTCTTCCTGAGAGAAAGTAATTGGAATGTGGGACCATTTTGACTTGATGAAGGGTCCCTGCACTCCAACATGCTGCACCCTTCTCTGAGCCTCCTTCTTCTGCTTCTTGTTAACCGGCTCTGAGCAAGAACCGCCTGTTATCGGGAGCACCAGCTTCGAAGCCGAAGCAGCTCCAGCTTGATTGTTGAACGAAGCCATCAGCTCAGAAAAGTGGAAGTGAGTTCACCGGAGGTGGGCGCCAATGTTGGGGGCTTGTTCTCAAATGCTAAGAGTTAAGAACAAGGCAACACAGAAAATGTTAAGTGTTAAAGTCCTTCGTCCTCCACCACATTATATCCTTTCGGGATATAAAGAATTTTGGACGAAGGTTACGAAGGACGTACCTTCGTAAGCATAATAACGAGGGACGAAGTATTCATATAAATCATGAGGTATAAAATAAACATTTAAATGTTATCATAGAATCATTTCCATTTTTATTAACATGAACGAATATAAATGATTTCGAATTACAAATGTACCTTCGGTCCTGAGGAAGACGAAAATACAAGTGTGATGCGAAGGCAAATGACAGGTTCGCGTGAACAGTACAGGGGTACTGTTCATCTATTTATAGACACAGGACGCAGCCTGTGACGAATTACAATTATGCCCCTTACAAAAGCTTACAACATTAACTTAGACCTCTATGGATAAAAAGGTCATTCTATCTCTATGTCGGTTTGTAACGCCGAAGCTCCATAAAAAGGAACCTTCGGCCATCCCCTGGGGACAACTTCGACCGAAGCTGCTTCTTCGTGTAAGACCTTCGGCGCAACGAAGCATGGCCCCAACATCACCGGACTGTCCGGTGGTGCACCGGACTATCCGGTGAGTCGTCTGCGGCAAAGTCGCCGCTCTCGAGAAACAGTCAACAGCGTACGACTAAAATTCACCGGACTGTCCAGTGAGGCACCGGACTGTCCAGTGAGCCAACGGTCGACTGAGCCAACGGTCGGCCGCGCAACCCGCGCGTGACGCGTGGCCGAGCCAACGGTCGGATGGGGGCACCGGACTGTCCGGTGTGTACCGGACAGTGTTCGGTGCGCCAACGGCTCCAAATATTCAACGGTCAGCTGCGCCAATTTAGGAAAGCAATCTGCATCGGACTGTGAACAGTGCCTGTCTGGTGGTGCACCGGACTGTCCGGTGCGCCACCCGATAGAAGGCAAGAATTGCCTTCCTGGATTGCTTCCAACGGCTCCTAGCTGCTTTGGGGCTATAAAAGGGACCCCTAGGCGCATGGAGGAGTACACCAAGCCTTCTCTGATCATCCCTAAGCACCAAGACTCCATTCTAGCGCATTTGATTCGTTGTGATAGCAATTTGAGCTCCTTCTGAGTCGAGAACTCCGTGTGTGAACTTTGAGCTCAAGTTGTTGGCTAGTGTGCGTGTTTGTGCTCTTGCTTTGAGTCTTGTGTGTGTTTCTTTTCCCACCCTTACTTTCGTGCTTCTTTGTGATCATCAAATTGTAAGGACGAGAGGCTCCAAGTTGTGGAGATTCCTCGCGAACGGGATATAGTGAAACAAAGAGAAACACCGTGGTATTCAAGTGGGTCTTTGGACCGCTTGAAAGGGGTTGAGTGCAACCCTCGTCCATTGGGATGCCACAACGTGGAGGTAGACAAGTGTTGTACTTGTCGAACCACGGGATAACTCGCGTGTCTTTTGTGATTGCTTTTTTGTGATACTTGTGTTCACAAGAGCTCGCTATTTAGTCTACTAACTCTTAATCAAGTTTTGTGGCTTTAAGTTTCAAGTTTTTATAGGATCACCTATTCACCCCCCTCTAGGTGCTCTCAATTGGTATCAGAGCCGTTCTCTTCATGAAAGGGACTAATTGCCCGAAGAGATGGATCCTAAGGGAAAGGGGATGGTGGTCAACGATAAGGAGAAGGAGTCCACCTTCAACGAGCCAAGAGACAATAAGCCCACCGACTCTCGCTCGAGTCACAAAAAGAAAGACGGGAAGAAGAAGAGGCGCATCAAGAAGATAGTCTACTACGACAGTGACGAGTCCTCTTCTTCCCAAAGAGACGACGACGACTACGATGAGAAAAAGAAAACAGTCAACTCAAACTTTTCTTTTGATTATTCTCGTATTCCGCATAATTTGAATGCTCATTTGCTTTCCATTCCTCTTGGTAAACCTCCACACTTTGATGGAGAGGACTACGGATTTTGGAGTCACAAAATGCGTAGTCACTTGTTCTCTCTTCATCCAAGTATATGGGAGATAGTAGAGAATGGAATGCATTTGATAGTTCGAATAATCCCATGTTTATCAATGAACAAATTCACAAAAATGCACAAGCTACCACTGTTCTATTAGCATCCTTGTGCAGGGAAGAGTACCATAAGGTGAGCGGCTTGGATAACGCCAAGTAGATTTGGGACACCCTCAGGATCTCGCATGAGGGAAATGATGTCACCATGCTCACCGAGATGGAGTTGGTGGAGGGCGAACTGGGAAGGTTCGCAATGATTAGGGGGGAGGAGTCAACCCAAACATACAACAGGCTCAAGACCCTGGTCAACAAAATAAGGAGCTATGGAAGCACGAGATGGACGGATCACGACGTCGTCCGGCTTATGCTAAGGTCCTTCACTGTCCTTGATCCTCATCTAGTAAACTCTATTCGTGAAAATCCTAGGTATACCAAGATGACGCATGAGGAAATACTTGGGAAGTTTGTAAGCGGGCGAATGATGATCAAGGAGGCTAGATATGTTGATGAGGCGTTGAATGGCCCAATGCCAATCCACGAGCCTCAAACCATTGCTCTCGAAGCAACAAGTAGCAGGGAGGTGCTACCTAGCAAGGTGGCGCAAGTTGAGGCGGCCGAGCTTAACGAGGAAGAAATGGCCCTCATCATCAAGTGCTTCAAGACGGCGCTAAAAGGAAGAAAGGAGCATCCCAACAAAAGCAAAGCGAAGGGGAAACGCTCCTGCTTTAAATGTGGTAAGTATGGTCATTTTATAGCAAATTGTCCCGACAACACTAATGACCAGGAACAAGAGAAAGGCTGGAAGAGGGAAAAGAAGAAGGCCTACAAGAAGGCGAAGGGCGAGGCACACCTCGGCAAAGAGTGGGACTCAGATTGTTCGTCGTCCGACTCCGACGACGAAGGACTCGCCGCCTCGGCCTTCAACAAGTCGTCGCTCTTCCCAAACGAGTGCCATACTTGTCTAATGGCAAAGGAAAAGAAGGTAATCACTAGAGAAACTCCTAAGTACTCTACTTCTAGTGATGAGGACTCTAGTGATGATGAAATTGATTACACTAGCTTGTTTAAAGGATTAGATAGAGCAAAAGTAGAAAAGATCAATGAATTGATTGATGCTCTAAATGAAAAGGATAGACTTTTAGAAAAGCAAGAGGATCTTTTATATGAAGAGCATGATAAATTTATAAGTGTGCAAAAGTCTCTTGCTTTAGAAGTTAAAAGGAATGAAGTACTTTCATGTGAATTATCTACTTGTCATGAGACTTTGGCTAGCTTAAGAAGTATTAATGATGATTTAAATGCTAAGCTAGAAGTAGCAAATAAATCTAGTTCTTGTGTTGAGCATGTTGTGATTTGCACTAGGTGTAAAGATTTTAATGTTGATGCTTGTAGTGAACATTTAATTTCTATTTCTAAATTAAATGATGAAGTAGCTAGTCTTAATGCCTAACTTAAGACTAGCAAAAATGATTTTGATAAACTAAAATTTGAAAGGGATGCCTACACGGTAGGTAGGCATCCCTCAATTAAGGATGGGCTTGGCTTTCGAAGGGAAGCCAAGAACTTAACAAGTCAAAGGGCTCCCATCTCTGCCAAGGACAAAGGGAAGGCCCCTATGACTAATAGTGTTCAAAGGAATCATGCTTTCTTGTATCATGATAGGAAATATTCTAGAAATGTTCATTATAATAGGAGTTATAATGCTTTTGACTCTCATGCCATGATTGCTTCAAGTTCAAACTTTAATGGTAGATCTAGGAGGAATTTTGTGTCTCATGCTCCTAGGAAAGTGTATAATGGATCTACCACTGTCTTTCATGCTTGCAATGCTAAATTTGTACTGTCATGTAAAAATGAAAAAGTGACTGCTAAAAAGGTGGGGGCCAAATGCAAGGGAGACAAGACTTGCATTTGGGTCCCTAAGGCTATTATAACTAACCATGTAGGACCCAACAAGAGTTGGGTACCTAAAACCCAAGCCTAATTTGCCTTGCAGGTTTATGCATCCGGGGGCTCAAGCTGGATTATTGACAGCGGATGCACAAACCACATGACGGGGGAGAATAAGATGTTCACCTCCTACGTCAAGAACAAAGATTCCCAAGACTCAATCATATTCGGTGACGGGAATCAAGGCAAGGTTAAAGGACTAGGAAAGATAGCTATTTCATCTGAGCATTCCATTTTTAATGTGTTTTTAGTAGAATCGCTCGGGTATAACTTGTTGTCCGTTAGTCAATTATGTAATATGGGTTACAATTGCTTATTTACAAATATAGATGTGTCTGTCTTTAGAAGGAGTGATGGTTCATTAGCTTTTAAGGGTGTACTAGACGGCAAACTCTATTTAGTTAATTTTTCGAAGGAGGAGGCCGGTCTAGATGCATGCTTAATTGCTAAGACTAGCATGGGCTGGCTGTGTCATCGCCGTCTAGCACATGTTGGGATGAAGAACCTTCACAAACTTCTGAAGGGAGAACATGTGTTAGGTCTAACAAATGTGTATTTTAAAAAAGATAGACCTTGTGCAGCTTGTCAAGCAGGTAAACAGGTGGGAAGCGCTCATCACAACAAGAATGTGATGACTACATCAAGACCTCTGGAGCTACTGCATATGGACCTCTTCGGACCCGTCGCCTACCTTAGCATCGGGGGAAGTAAGTATGGTCTTGTTGTTGTTGATGATTTTTCCCGCTTCACTTGGGTATTCTTTTTGCAGGATAAATCAGAAACCCAAGGGACCCTCAAGCGCTTTCTAAGGCGAGCTCAAAACGAGTTTGAGCTCAAGGTGAAAAAGATTAGAAGCGACAATGGGCCCGAGTTCAAGAACCTTCAAGTGGAGGAGTACCTTGAGGAGGAAGGAATCAAGCACGAGTTCTCCGCTCCCTACACACCACAGCAAAACGGTGTGGTAGAGAGGAAGAACAGAACACTTATAGACATGGTGAGGACGATGCTTGGAGAATTCAAGACGCCCGAGCGGTTTTGGTCGGAAGCCGTGAACACAGCTTGCCACGCTATAAACCGAGTCTACCTTCATCGCCTCCTCAAGAAGACGTCATACGAGCTTCTAACCGGTAACAAACCCAACGTTTCTTATTTTCGAGTTTTTGGGAGTAAATGCTACATTCTGGTGAAGAAAGGTAGAAATTCAAAATTTACTCCCAAAGCTGTAGAAGGGTTTTTGTTAGGTTATGACTCAAATACAAAGGCATATAGAGTCTTCAACAAATCATCGGGGTTGGTTGAAGTCTCTAGCGACGTTGTATTTGATGAAACTAATGGCTCTCCGAGAGAGGAAGTTGATCTTGATGATGTAGATGAAGATGATGTTCCAACGGACGCGATTCGCACCATGGCGATTGGAGATGTGCGACCGCAGGAACACCAAGAGCAAGATCAACCATCTTCCTCAACAATGGTGCACCCCCCAACTCAAGATGATGAACAGGTTCCTCAAGAGGAGGCGTGTGATCAAGGGGGAGCACAAGATGTCCAAGATGAGGAGGAAGAAGTACCATGGGCCCCTCCAACTCAAGTTCGAGCAACGATTCAAAGGAATCATCCCGTCGACCAGATTTTGGGTGACATAAGCAAGGGAGTAACCACTCGCTCTAGATTAGCTAATTTTTGTGAGCATTACTCTTTTGTCTCTTATATTGAGCCTTTCAGGGTAGAAGAGGCATTGCTAGATCCGGACTGGGTGTTGGCCATGTAGGAAGAGCTCAACAACTTCAAGCGAAATGAAGTTTGGACACTGGTGCCACGTCCCAAGCAAAACGTTGTGGGAACCAAGTGGGTGTTCCGCAACAAACAGGATGAGCACGGGGTGGTGACAAGGAACAAGGCTCGACTTGTGGCAAAAGGTTATGCCCAAGTCACAGGTTTGGACTTTGAGGAGACTTTCGCTCCTGTGGCTAGGCTAGAGTCAATTCGTATTTTGTTAGCCTATGCCGCTCACCATTCTTTCAGGTTGTTCCAAATGGATGTGAAGAGCGCTTTCCTCAACGGGCCAATCAAGGAGGAGGTGTATGTGGAGCAACCCTCTGGCTTTGAGGATGAACAGTACCCCGACCACGTGTGTAAGCTCTCTATGGCGCTCTATGGATTTAAGCAAGCCCCAAGAGCATGGTATGAATGCCTTAGAGACTTTTTAATTGCTAATGCTTTCAAGGTTGGGAAAGCCGATCCAACTCTTTTCACTAAGACTTGTGACGGTGATCTATTTGTGTGCCAAATTTATGTCGATGACATAATATTTGGTTCTACTAACCAAAAGTCTTGTGAAGAGTTTAGCAGGGTGATGACTCAGAAATTCGAGATGTCGATGATGGGCGAGTTGAAATATTTCCTTGGATTCCTAGTGAAGCAACTCAAGGACGGCACCATCTCTCAAACGAAGTATACGTAAGACTTGCTCAAGCGGTTTGGGATGAAGGGCGCCAAGCCCGCAAAGACTCCAATGGGAACCGACGGACATGTCGACCTCAACAAAGGAGGTAAGTCCGTTGATCAAAAGGCATACCGGTCTATAATAGGGTCTTTACTTTATTTGTGTGCTAGTAGACCGGATATTATGCTTAGCGTATGCATGTGTGCTAGATTTCAATCCGACCCAAGGAATGTCACCTTGTGGCTGTTAAGCGAATCCTTAGATATTTAGTCGCTACACCTTGCTTCGGGATCTGGTATCCAAAGGGGGTCTACCTTTGACTTGATTGGATATTCAGACTCCGACTATGCTAGATGTAAGGTCGATAGGAAGAGTACATCAGGGACGTGCCAATTCCTAGGAAGATCTCTGGTGTCCTGGAGTTCTAAGAAACAAACCTCTGTTGCCCTATCCACCGCTGAGGCCGAGTACGTTGCCGCAGGACAGTGTTGCGCGCAACTACTTTGGATGAGGCAAACCCTTCGGGACTTTGGCTACAATCTGAGCAAAGTCCCACTCCTATATGACAATGAGAGTGCAATCCGCATGGCGGACAATCCTGTTGAACACAGCCGCACAAAGCACATAGACATCCGGCATCACTTTTTGAGAGACCACCAGAAAAAGGGAGATATTGAAGTGTTTTTTGTTAGCACCGAAAACCAGCTAGCCGATATCTTTACCAAGCCTTTAGATGAGAAGACCTTTTGTAGGCTGCATAGTGAGCTAAATGTCTTTGATTCGCGTAACTTGGATTGATATAGAGCATACATGTGTTTTATGCCTTTGATCATGTTCCATTATGCATTTTATTGCTTATTTATGGTGCTAAAGTTGTGCAAGGGATCCCCGGACCTCACAAGTCCATGTGTGAATGATGCACATACTTAGGGGGAGAAATGCTACAACTTGACCCTTTGAAACTAACCGTGTGCTTGAGTTGAGTTTTCTTAAATTAGTCTCAAAGGAGGATTGAAAGGGAAAAGGTGAACTTGGACCATGCAAGACTTCCACTACACTCCGATGAGAGGGTAATTTACTCCAAGTTCATCTCCGTGCTCTTATTGCCTTTTTACTCTTAATTGAAGATTTTGGGTAAGACAATGGGGTTTAAGGGCCAATAATGATCCTGTTTTGGTGCTTAATGCCAAAGGGGGAGAAATTAAGGCCAAAGCAAGAAATGGATCAGCTACCACTTGATAATTTTAGAAAATAGTAGAGTTAGAGCTTTTGCTTTGTCAAAATACTCTTATTGTCTCTTATTGTCAAAAGTTGGTCTCTTGTGGGGAGAATGGTTGATTATGGAAAAAGGGGGAGTTTTTGAATCTTTGATCAATTTCTCTTGGAATACCTCTCTCTATGCCTCAACAAGTGATTTTGACTTAGAGATAGGAAATTGAGGTTAATTTGCAAAAACAAACCAAGTGGTGGCAAAGAATGATCCAAATATGCCAAATTTGAATCAAAAACAATTTTTTGTTCTCATTTGCATTGATGTTGCACTTCTTTAGTTGCTTTTTGTTGTGTTGGCATAAATCACCAAAAAGGGGAGATTGAAAGGGAAATGTGCCCTTGGGCCATTTCTATAAGATTTTGGTGATTAAGTGCTCCACACAAATGCTTTGAGTGATATTTGTGCCAAACACTCAAGAAGTGCAAATCAAGATTAAAGGTATGTTTCTAGACTTAGTACATTGTTTTGAAGACTAATGTATTGTGTCTAAGTGCTAGAAACAGGAGAAATCGCTTTGGAGATAAGTTGGATGTGTTCAGCCAAAAGGCTGCTCGGTCTGGGTGCGCTGGACAGTGTCCGGTGGTGCACCGGACAGTGTCCGGTGTGCCAGGACCAGTCCAGATGAACAGCCTGCTCTCGAGTCTCGACGGCGGCGTACGGCTATAAATCACCGGACTGTCCGGTGGTGCACCGGACTGTCCGGTGAGTCGTCTGCGGCAAAGTCGTCGCTCTCGGGAAACAGCCAACAACGTACGACTAAAATTCACCGGACTGTCCAGTGAGGCACCGGACTGTCCGGTGAGCCAACGGTCGACTGCGCTAACGGTCGGCCGCGCAACGCGCGCGTGACGCGTGGCCGAGCCAACGGTCGGATGGGGGCACCAGACTGTCCGGTGTGTACCGGACAGTGTCCGGTGCGCCAACGGCTCCAAATCTTCAACGGTCGGCTGCGCCAATTTAGGAAAGCAATCTGCACCGGACTGTGAACAGTGCCTGTCCAGTGGTGCACCGGACTGTCCGGTGCGCCACCCGACAGAAGGCAAGAATTGCCTTCCTGGATTGCTTCCAACGGCTCCTAGCTGCTTTGGGGCTATAAAAAGGACCCCTAGGCGCATGGAGGAGTACACCAAGCCTTCTCTGATCATCCCTAAGCACCAAGACTCCATTCTAGCGCATTTGATTCATTGTGATAGCAATTTGAGCTCCTTCTGAGTTGAGAACTCCGTGTGTGAACTTTGAGCTCAAGTTGTTGGCTAGTGTGCGTGTTTGTGCTCTTGCTTTGAGTCTTGTGTGTGTTTCTTTTCCCACCCTTACTTCCGTGCTTCTTTGTGATCATCAAATTGTAAGGGCGAGAGGCTCCAAGTTGTGGAGATTCCTCGCGAACGGGATATAGTGAAACAAAGAGAAACACCGTGGTATTCAAGTGGGTCTTTGGACCGCTTGAAAGGGGTTGAGTGCAACCCTCGTCCATTGGGACGCCACAACGTGGAGGTACACAAGTGTTGTACTTGTCGAACCACGGGATAACTCGCGTGTCTTTTGTGATTGCTTTTCTGTGATACCTGTGTTCACAAGAGCTCGCTATTTAGTCTACTAACTCTTAATCAAGTTTTGTGTCTTTAAGTTTCAAGTTTTTACAGGATCACCTATCCACCCCCCTCTAGGTGCTCTCAAACACATGCCTGGAGACTCACATTTTTGGGCAAGCCTATTAGGTGTTAAGGATATCTTTCTTTGCTTAGGCCTTTTCAAAATTGGGGTGGGACTCAAGTTCATTTTTGGGAGGACAAATGGCGTGGTAACGCAATGTTTAAGGAACTTTTCCCTGGACTCTATGATATAGTCCGCAAAAAGAGAGCTTCTGTTTCTTCTGTTTTAAGATCAAATACAATAAATGTAGCCTTTCGTCGATCCTTGGTGGGTAATAATCTTATGGATTGGCAGCAACTCATAGCCTTGATTACCAATACTCAAATAAACAATCAAAGGGATATTTTTATTTGGTCCTTACATCAGCATGGGAAGTTCACAATGTGTTCTATGTATAGGTCTCTAGTTAGGCCACAAGTGGTTCCAAGAAATCATCCCATTTGGAAAATCAAAATTCCTCTCAAGATTAAAATCTTTATGTGGTACCTTATAAATAATTTAGTCCTAACAACTAATAATTTAGTGAATAAACAATGGAAAAGCTGCCTACGATGTGTAGCTTGTACGTTAAATGAATCCATTCAACATCTGTTCTTCGACTGCCATATTGCTAAATGTGTTTGGCGTTGTATTCAAGTTGCGTTTAATATTTCACCTCCTAGGAGCATTGATCATTTATTTACACAATGGCTTTATGGGGTTGATATGTGTCGGCGTTCCGAGACCGGGGGGGTCCCTGGGTCGACGAGTGAATGTCGTCGCGTGCCCCAGCCCAGATGGGTCGAGCGCGAGGGCGAGCGCGAAGGGGGGAGAGCGAGGCGGCCGGAGACCGGCGTGAGAGAGGTGGGAATCCTGCGGCCTTCGTGTTCGTCCCGCGCCCAGGTCGGGTGCGCTTGCAGTAGGGGGTTACAAGCGTCCACGCGGGAGAGGGAGCGAGCGGCTCCAAGCGAGCGCCTGTTCTCGTCCTCGTCCCCACGCGGCCAACCTTCTCTAAGAGGGCCCTGGTCCTCCCTTTTATAGGCGTAAGGAGAGGATCCAGGTGTACAATGGGGGGTGTATCAGAGTGCTACGTGTCTAGCGGAGGTGAGCTAGCGCCCTAGGTACATGCTGTTGTGGCAGCCGGAGAGATCTTGGCACCCAGCTGGTGTGATGTCGTGGCCGTCGGAGGAGCGATGGAGCTTGGCGGAGGGACAGCTGTCGGAGCGGTTGAGTCCTTGCTGACGTCCTCTTGCTTCCGTAAGGGGGCTGAGAGTCGCCGTCGTCACAGAGCATGCGGGGCGCCATCATTGCCTATCTGGCGGAGCGAGCCAGATGGGACGCCACTCTTGTTCTCTGCGGCCCGAGTCAGCTCGGGGTAGGGTGATGATGGCGCCTCCTGTTGACGTGGCTGGTCTGCGCCCTAGGTTGGGCGATGTGGAAGCTCCTCCGAAGCCGAGGTCGAGTCCGAGCCCCCGGGTCGGGTGAGGCGGAGATTACCGGCTGGTGGCGGGGCGGAGTTCGAGCCCTAGGTCGGGCGAGGCGGAGATCGTCGTCTTCTGGGGCCGAGCCCAAGTCCAAGCCCTGGGTCGAGCGGAGTTCGCCGTCTTCCGGGACTTAGCCCGAGTCCGAGCCCTGGGTCGGGCGGAGTTCGCCGTCTTCCGGGACGTAGCCCGAGTCCGAGCCCTGGGTCGGGCGGAGCGGAGTTCGCCGTCTTCCGGGACTTAGCCCGAGTCCGAGCCCTGGGTCGGGCAGAGTTCGCCGTCTTCCGGGACTTAGCCCGAGTCCGAGCCCTGGGTCGGGCGGAGCGGAGTTCGCCGTCTTCCAAGACTTAGCCCGAGTCCGAGCCCTGGGTCGGGCGGAGCGGAGTTCGCCGTCTTCCGGGACTTAGCCCGAGTCCGAGCCCTGGGTCGGGCGGAGCGGAGTTCGCTGTCTTCCGGGACTTAGCCCGAGTCCGAGCCCTGGGTCGGGCAAAGCGGAGCTTCCTATGGTGCCTCCGGCAGGGCCTGACTGCCTGTCAGTCTTACTCTGTCAAGTGGCACTGCAGTCGGAGTGGCGCAGGCGGCGCTGTCCTTCTGTCAGGCCGGTCAGTGGAGCGGCGAAGTGACGGCGGTCACTTCGGCTCTGCCGGCTGGGGGGCGCGCGTCAGGATAAGGGTGTCAGGCCACCTTTGCATTAAATGCTCCTGCGACTTGGTCGGTCGGTGCGGCGATTTGGTCAGGGTTGCTTCTTAGCGAAGGCAGGGCCTCGGGCGAGCCTGGAATATGTTCGCCGCTGAAGGGGGGCCTCGGGCGAGACGGAAATCCTCCGAGGTCGGCTGCCCTTGTCCGAGGCTAGGCTTGGGCGAGGCGTGATCGTGTCCCTCGAATGGACTGATCCCTGACTTAATCGCACCCATCAGGCCTTTGCAGCTTTGTGCTGATGGGGGTTACTAGCTGAGAATTAGGAGCCTTGAGGGTACCCCTAATTATGGTCCCCGACAGTAGCCCCCGAGCCTCGAAGGGAGTGTTTGCACTCGCTTGGAGGCTTTCGTCGCACTTTTTTGCAAGGGGACCAGCCTTTCTCGGTTGCGTTTTGTTCCGGTGAGGGCGCGCGAGCGCACCCGCCGGGTGTAGCCCCCGAGGCCTCGGAGGAGTGGTTTCACTCCTTCGAGGTCTTAATGCCTCGCGTAATGCTTTGGCTGGTCTGGTCGTTCCCTCATGCGAGCTGGCCGTAGCCCGGGTGTACGGTCGGGTCCCAAGTTCTCGGGCTGGTATGTTGACGCTGTCAACGGTTCGGCCGGAGCCAGGTTTGCGAGAGCAGCCCCCGAGCCTCTGCATAGGGCGAGAGGGCGATCAGGGACAGACTCGGCTTTTTTACATACGCCCCTGCGTCGCCTTTCCGCAAGGAGGAGGGGGGGAAAGCGCCATGTTGCCCTCGATGGGCATCGAACATGGTGTCTCCGTTGAGCTGCAAGCGGGTGATCCGAGTGGACGTCCGTGCCCCGTTCGTTAGGGGTCGGCTAGGGGCCCAGAGGCACGCCCAAAAGTACCTGCGGGTGTTCTGCCAGACCCGGTCCCCTGGCGACGGGGTCCGAGGGCTCGATGCCTCCCTCTGATGGGATTCTGTTACAAGATCGTTCCCGCTGGTCTCGGAAATGTCCTAGGGTACCTCGGGAGCGCAGCCCGAGCCTTGGTTATGTATCGAACGTACCCATGGTCATCCCTCGCTCGGCGTCTGAGGCGGCTGTGAACCCTTCGGGGGCCAGCCTTCGAACCCCTGATCAGTAATGGGCACGGAGCCCAAGTAGCCTGAGGCGGTCGTTGAACCCTTTCGAGGGGCCGGCCTTCGAACCTCTGACCAGTAGTGGGTGTAGGGCCCACGCGATCTGAGGCGGCTGTTGAACCCTTCCGGGGGGCCAGCCTTCGAACCTCTGATCAGTAGGGGGGCTCGGAGCCTGGTTCCTTCTCGGGGAAGGATCCTTTTCGGGGTATCCCCCTTTCCCGGTCCCTGTTGCAAGAGAGAGAAAGAGGAAAAACGAAAAAGGATACAAAATCGAACGACGCGGCGTACCTTTTTGGACGCGGTCATTATGGCGAAGGCGAAGCGTCGCCCGCTTCTCCTGCCAGAGACGCCGCGTGTCCCGCCGCGGGATTAATGCGACGGGGCGAGTGGTTGGAGGGGCGACCGTTGCGCGTGCGCGAGCCGTTCGAGGAACGGATCACGGGCGCATTGTCTTCACACCGTGGGAGAGGGTTCTCTCGCTGCCCCCGGATGGGACGTAAGCTCGACTGACGACGTGACCGCTGCACCTGCTCGCCTGCCGCTGCCATTACTGCCGGCCCGTCTTCGGCCGTATTGACCGTCGCGCCAGGCTGGAGCCGCTGGGCCGTGCGCTGGGTGGCCTCGAATCGCGGTATTGGTTCCGCAGTCGAGGAGGCGCGGTGGTGGCGCAGGTGGCGATGCAGTTACTCACACGTAGCAACCGACGCACCGGTTGCATGACGCGTGGGCCTGGGCCTCCGTGCCGGGCGTGTTGGGAGTCGGAGAAGCGCGCCCACTTGGCGCGGTTGCATGCCGCCTGCATGGCTGCCCACCCTTTCACCCGTTGGTCTAGGCAAAAGTGGAGGGTCGCTTGTAACCGCTGGGCGGTTGTATGCACCGCGCGCGGCGGTTTGGTTTCTTCTGCTCTGAGTCGGCTTGCATGACGTGTGGGACCCAGCCCCCGCGCCGTAGGGGAGGACCTTGGAGTGTGTTGGATAAGACTCAGCCCGTGACGGCTGGGGACGCGAGTAGGGAGAACCACCCTTAAAAGGAGGGTGACCCCCTTGGAAGGCAACCATGTCTTCGCGCTCCCTTATGCATTGTGTCTTTCCACCTTCCAAGCCCCCGGATGGGGGAGATCCGCCGTCTTTCCGCCTCGTCGTTGGGGGAACGCAACTCCGCGGGAGTTGGTACCTTTCAGCCATCGTTCGGCTTCAAGGATTTTCATCATGCAGCCCGGCTGCACCCCTCCGCCGGCGGTCACCCAAGACGGTGACCTCCAGCTTGATGGTGGGGGAAAGCGAGCCGGGCTGCGATCTTGGTCCCACCCTCAGCTTCAAGGATGTTCATCATCCTGGCTGGGGTGGAGGCCGGGATGAGCCAGAGCTCTACCTCCCGCGCGGGCTCGTGGGTCACCCTCTCCCGCGGCGTTCGAGGGAGAGGGCGCTTGCTGGCCCTGCGGGCGGGTCGGACTTCGACAACACGGGGCCGGTCGACAGCAGGCGTCGTCAGCCCCAGCGCGTCGGGCTCGTCGGGTTGGCCCCCGGTGCCCCCTCCCGCCGGAAGGTGGCTGCCGCGCCGTGTGCACGGGAGGACCGCCCAAGATGTCGCGCGCTGCTAGGGCGGCGTTCGTGTTCTGGGGCGGTCCCGCCTTTGCACCGGTACGGTGCCTCCGCGGGGAGGTCGGTGCCCTGCTCGTCCGGGAGGATCCGAGCGGGGATCTGCCGGCGGGCTGACGGCCCCTGTCGTCGGTGCCGAGGCGGAGGCGGCTCGAGAAGTCCCCGTCGCCGACGAGATCACCGCCACCATCCGCGCTCCGGGCCTCCGGCTCTTTGTACTTGTCCTCGCCCCTCGAGCGTCGGCGTGGGCGAGGGCAAGGTTGCGGCGGCGTTCGCCCTGAGGCCATCGCCGCTGCAGTTTGGCCACCCATAGAGGGGGTCGTTGTCGCTGCTGCTGGAGCGGGCGAAGGCGAGCCGTTCGTCGGTCTTCTGTTGCTCCGCAGGCCTCTCCCCCGTCGAGTGGGGTTGTTCGTACCTGCGGAGGCGGAACCGGAGTTCCGTTTGTAATGGCACCTTGAGTGCCGGTGTTTTTGTTCATTGTGGCTGTCGGGGCCTGAACATGTATGTAGTTTCGGCACGGAGCCATGTTTTTTTCCTCCTTTTCGAGCACTAAGACTCGCCTGTTGGTTGTCTGAACCGCTTCACCAAGCGTGAGTCGCCTCGTGTACAGGTGACGAGTGAGGTATCCGTATCCCGGAGGCGTAGGAGTCCCTCGGCTCGGTCGGCCTTGTTGTCCGAGGCTTCTCTAACTTAGTTAAAGGAACCCCTCGGCCGCTCTTCGATGAGCTGAGGCCAGGGGTAGCGGCGTCAACATGAACAGAGGCGGAGTTGGCTCGAAAGGAAAACCTGGTTGGCCGGAGCGTGGCCGGGTCGTCCGTTAGCGGGACCGACGCCGGAATTGACCAGCCGAGGCCTCGGGTCGGGCTGACGTCCTTGGAGGGCAGCTGGCCGAGGCCCCGGGGTGACCGGCCGAGCCGCCTGCTCGGGCCGGATTGACGTCCTTGGAAGGTAACTGGCCGAGGCCCCGGGGTGACCGGCCGAGCCGCCTGCTCGGGCCGGATTCCCAGAGAAGACCCTGGCGGCGATAGCCCAGGCGTGGTGATGACGTCTTCCTCCAGAGTGGAGATCCTTGGACCGCGTCGCCGTCCGAGGCTAGGTCGGCCCTTGCCGAAGGTGTCGTCGATGCCAAGGGTGCTGCTGCTCCCTTCAGCCGTCAAGATCCGAGCCTGCAGGATCGGATTGTCTTTGTCACACCCGGATTTCGGGGGCACCAAGACCCGGGCGCGAACATAAACACCAGGTATGCTGGGACCAAGTCTCACACATATGATGTATAGTGGCACAGGATCGAATGTCACATCTTTATATATAACAGGAGTTCTATACAAAATAAATAATTACATTATAAGGAGACAACGGTCCAGCAACCCAAAGTTGACTGGGAGACGACGGCCTAGACCTCTCACGACACATCGCAGCATCCTCCATGCGCCTCATCCTGCGGTACCTGTTCTTGACCTGTGGGGGGGTGAGACAGCAAGAGTGAGCTCACATACGTTCATCGCTCAACAAGTTGTGGGGAATAATGTGCATGAACTCGCCAAAGGTGGGAGCTCATGTGAAGTGTAAGGCTTAACAAAGAAGATGGTTGAAGCTGAGCATTGCTTTTAAAGTTGGTCAAAATTTTATTAGCAATTACTAAGTATAAGTAAATACCAAACCCAATTAAGTAATAGAACAAAAGTAACAACATCACCTGCGATGCAATGCATATGACAAATTGAATTTAGTTCCATAAATTAATCATGTGAGTGTCCGAGCTGCTCATGACCGTGAGCACGGCTAGTATACCAGTTTTACACTCTGCAGAGGTTGCGCATCTTTACCCACAAGTCGTGTTACCCATCTGCCAAGAGACGGCCAATCCCATACACCTCTACCGAGGAGGCGAGGCAGGGTAACACTACGAGGCCTTTACAAAGTTCCACTAGCTTCAGAAAACCCGCTACAGTTTATAGGAAGTTCCAATGCAGGAATCCCTTGCAGGACCGCCATCGCAGCAAAATCCTCCCGAGGGCCTCCCTACACTGACCACTCCCCTACTGCCCTTGCCCCTTTCGGGTAAGGTAATCTTCCACTAGCTTTCCTAATTAATCAGCCAAGGGCGTCCCATTAAACCCTTGTGGTAGCACTGTTTTCCCGGGTGGTTCTCCATGTTCCAATTAACATAATGATCTTAACATGAACCATAAATAACAACTGATAACAAAAGTATAATCATGAATAGTGTAACCTTCATACCCAAAACCACATATAGCACTAGCAGGTACTACCCAAAAAGTTCAGTGGTAATCAAGGTATGAAGATAGTCAAACTGGGGTAACCTATTGGGTCCCATCAAAATTAACCTATGCAGATCATTATGATTAATTAGAACATGAGTGGGTAAAAAGAAGTGATCAAGGGCACAACTTGCCTGGGACTTGAGATTCCAGGTACCAACTTGCTCTTCAAGTGACTCGTGTCCTCACTGCTAGTCGTAGCAAAACAAACAGTGTATAGGCAAAATAAACATTACACCAAACATATATGCAAAATATATATTAATAATCTACCTATTGAAATAAGATCACAGGAACAGGAATTATTAATTTTGGGGTTATAGATTTTAAGTTATGAATTTCTAAAGATTCTATGTGTTTTGTACAAGATTAAATAGGATATGAATTTTAATATGATTTTCATATCAAAATAGTGGTACTAGATGATAAACAATAATCTTACAAAATTATAGGAACTGGAATGAGTCAAAAAGGAGTTAAAATGTATTTTCTAGGAATTAAAGAAGTTTCTGGGATTAATTTTGCACTATTAATCATTTTCTAAATGAATTTCCATAGTTTATTCCCTGACTGGACTGCGCATTAAAAACTAGAAAGTGCAGGGGCTAAACCATAGTTTTCCCCAAGACTTGGGCTACAGGCGCATGGACTGCGGGCTATTTCTTCTATTTTCCAGGGGGTCTTTAGGAAGTGTTCTCGGTGAAGGGGTATCTAGCATCCAGGGCTGTTGGATCGCCAACCGATGGTTAGGATTAGATCTTTACTGTAATGAAATGGTGCGCCATAACGGCCGTAGGATCCGAAACGCACGGCCCAGATCAACACTCGAATCGTTATGCGCTCGTGTAATCCCGCACGTTGGCCAAAGATCCAACGATCCACGATCGCTATAGCCAAAACGCTTCTGCACATCTAATCGCCACCGCACAACATAAATCGGACGGTCTCAAAGTCGTCCCTAACCCGCGACACCCCTGTTGACCGAACCAGGGCGGCGCCGCACGAATTGGTGGCTGTGACCTCACCGGAGCAGACCCAGAGCGGCACCCTGATGCCCTATTTCTCTATCTAACAGGTGCTACCCAAAGCGCGGAACTCAACGGATTGGATAGAGGTGACTTACCATCGGGTAACGTGGCATGGAGACTCGGCCACAGCGCATAGCGGCATCACGGCGGAGGCAAGATCTCGGCGAGCAATTCACGCCACACCGGCACCCCATACTCCGATTCGACAGGCATTCCACGCAGAGGAGATATGTACGAACCAGGAAAGCAGGTCCCCACCGGCGGTGGTGACGATGAGGACGCTAGACGTGACGCGATGCAGTTCGGCAGAGGAGTTCTTTGATAAGCCATCACCGAAGCCCCAGTGGTCACCAATGCTTCACCCTGCAACGACGCTCTGCCCGGCTCGTAACAGAAGACGGATCCCCCTCCACGGTCGAGCCCCTCTCTCACATAGCTCCCTCTGTTTGCCCCCAACGGTGCCCACGAGTTTGCTCGAATGGTGGCGGATGAAGGACGTAAGGTAAGGAGGGAGGTGGCTTATATGCGCAGGGAGCCCCAGGGATCCGCGATAACCGGTTATGGTTGGCCGTGGAACTCGCGCGAAGACCGCCGATGGCTCCGGCGCGCACGTCGGGTTCTGTTGCGTGGAATCCTTGCGACTTCAGCAACCAGCGCCAGCGCGAGGAAGACGGAGGAAGCGGGGAAGACGGCGGGTTTTGTTGAAGGAGTCTAGCTGAAAGGGCGGGCCTGTAGTCCAGTGACCGGAAGGGAGTGCTCTGTGTACGCGCGAGTGGAGGTCAGGCAGACAGGTTGGTCCTACATATCAGTGTCGGTCCGTGCAAGACGCGTAAGTATGGTGTGGCCGGCCAGCGGGCCCTGCCGGTCTGTGACCGAAGGCGAAGCACGCGTGGACGCGACGACGGGAAAAGAAGAGTGGGCCATGGGGGAATAGAAGGAAAGGGGAAATGGGCCGAAAACGAAGTCGTGGCCCAGTTAGGTTAGTTTTGTTTTATTCTTTTCTTCTCCATTTCTTTTTCTCCATTTTGAAATCCAATTTGAATCCAAATTTAAATTCAAACTTTATGGCTTATCATTTACACTATGTTTGTACAGTTAAAAGTAATAAGTTTAAGGATATTTATATTATATTTTTTTTTATATTTTTATATCATTCCTCTTCTTCTTATTTTCAAAACCCTAATTCTCAAGTTAGGATTTAAACTTCATCTCAAGTCAATTATTATATTTTTATTAATATTATTGTGAACATTATTTGATGCACAAACAAAACTCCAATATGATGCACTTTCTTTTATTTTAGTGTCATTGGTTAAATTTAATCACTCTTCATTTTATGTATGCTCTGTTCATGATGCAAATAAGGTACATAAAATAAGGAACTCACCATATAATGCTTTTATACAATTTTGAGTATTACAAATCCTACCCCCTTAAAAATAATCTCGTCCTCGAGATTTGTGAGAAAAGGGATACAAAAAGATTGGTTTGTAATTCAGATTTTAGTTTATAATAGGTTTAAGATTCGGTTTCATATATTTTTTTTACAATAGTGGGTGATTAGGAAGGCCTGGGTATATATGGGTATAGCCACTTTGTTATGCAGGATGAATGATATCTTTAAAGCATATATAGTTTTGGGTAAGAAGGAGTGGGGTAAGAAAAGACTCCATCCAGGATTGTGGATCTTGACTCATCTTGGTGACCTCACTTGATCCTTGAAGACTTGAGTTGGTGCTCATCCTTTCTTGATGAAGTTGATCATCTTCTTCGGTCTTGTCTCATTGATTAGGAGTTAGTGTATATTATCGGGTTGGGGAATAGGGTTAAGATAGATATGGATGAGGTAGACTACATGATGTAGGTCAAAAGTTTGTTTGATGTTAGGTGGGGATAGGCAGATTATGCAATCCATCAAGACTCTATTGGTTGGGTTGGTCTATAATTCTTTATTTAGTGTAGGGTGAACTAAGTTAAAACATGTGGATATGGTCTAATCCATTTCACAAATATTAACTGGTCCATTAAGTAACTCACTTTAGATAAGATCATAGTAGGTTAGATGGGATCCAGATTAGATTGGTATGACTAGTTTGACTAGATATGATCTAATTAATTTGCATTAGATCATGGTTGTTAAACTAGGGTGGATAGTTATGCTTATTAGGATGAGACAGATCCATGAAGATAAGATAGAATCTTTTGAGGTCAGTTAGATCTACTAGGGTGACATAATATCTTTTCAAGATAAGATGAGTATCTTTTTAAAATAAGATGGATCTACGAGTGTATGATAGAATCTTTCAAGATAAGATAGATATTGTTAGGCTAGATACTTTAATGAGGTAGTTTATCTAGTTATTTATAAAAATAAAAAAAAATTATACCTATGTGTATATTCAGATGCAATTGTGGATATTACTCCACAACCCATCACATTCAATCAAAGATCCAAATCATACAAGTATCATAAGAACAAGCACTCAAGTGTATAGATACCTTAAAAATAGTTTTATTTTTGTTCCTAAGAGTAGGTCTCCTATTCCGAAAGTCACTTTAGGCACGGGATTTCGAAGTGTGAAATCCACATTTGTCTTTAGAAGCAACAGGTAAGAATAATCAGAGTAAAGCGGAAATAGATGAGAAAGATTAAGAAAAGTTTAGAAAGAATCAGAGTAGTAAAGGTAAGTAGATAATGGTTGTCCAGTTCTATCTAGGTTTCGTCCTACAGTCAACATTCCTCTGATACCACTTCTGTCACACCCGGATTTCGGGGGCACCAAGACCCGGGCGCGAACATAAACACCAGGTATGCTGGGACCAAGTCTCACACATATGATGTATAGTGGCACAGGATCGAATGTCACATCTTTATATATAACAGGAGTTCTATACAAAATAAATAATTACATTATAAGGAGACAACGGTCCAGCAACCCAAAGTTGACTGGGAGACGACGGCCTAGACCTCTCACGACACATCGCAACATCCTCCATGCGCCTCATCCTGCGGTACCTGTTCTTGACCTGTGGGGGGGTGAGACAGCAAGAGTGAGCTCACATACGTTCATCGCTCAACAAGTTGTGGGGAATAATGTGCATGAACTCGCCAAAGGTGGGAGCTCATGTGAAGTGTAAGGCTTAACAAAGAAGATGGTTGAAGCTGAGCATTGCTTTTAAAGTTGGTCAAAATTTTATTAGCAATTACTAAGTATAAGTAAATACCAAACCCAATTAAGTAATAGAACAAAAGTAACAACATCACCTGCGATGCAATGCATATGACAAATTGAATTTAGTTCCATAAATTAATCATGTGAGTGTCCGAGCTGCTCATGACCGTGAGCACGGCTAGTATACCAGTTTTACACTCTGCAGAGGTTGCGCATCTTTACCCATAAGTCGTGTTACCCATCTGCCAAGAGACGGCCAATCCCATACACCTCTACCGAGGAGGCGAGGCAGGGTAACACTACGAGGCCTTTACAAAGTTCCACTAGCTTCAGAAAACCCGCTACAGTTTATAGGAAGTTCCAATGCAGGAATCCCTTGCAGGACCGCCATCGCAGCAAAATCCTCCCGAGGGCCTCCCTACACTGACCACTCCCCTACTGCCCTTGCCCCTTTCGGGTAAGGTAATCTTCCACTAGCTTTCCTAATTAATCAGCCAAGGGCGTCCCATTAAACCCTTGTGGTAGCACTGTTTTCCCGGGTGGTTCTCCATGTTCCAATTAACATAATGATCTTAACATGAACCATAAATAACAACTGATAACAAAAGTATAATCATGAATAGTGTAACCTTCATACCCAAAACCACATATAGCACTAGCAGGTACTACCCAAAAAGTTCAGTGGTAATCAAGGTATGAAGATAGTCAAACTGGGGTAACCTATTGGGTCCCATCAAAATTAACCTATGCAGATCATTATGATTAATTAGAACATGAGTGGGTAAAAAGAAGTGATCAAGGGCACAACTTGCCTGGGACTTGAGATTCCAGGTACCAACTTGCTCTTCAAGTGACTCGTGTCCTCACTGCTAGTCGTAGCAAAACAAACAGTGTATAGGCAAAATAAACATTACACCAAACATATATGCAAAATATATATTAATAATCTACCTATTGAAATAAGATCACAGGAACAGGAATTATTAATTTTGGGGTTATAGATTTTAAGTTATGAATTTCTAAAGATTCTATGTGTTTTGTACAAGATTAAATAGGATATGAATTTTAATATGATTTTCATATCAAAATAGTGGTACTAGATGATAAACAATAATCTTACAAAATTATAGGAACTGGAATGAGTCAAAAAGGAGTTAAAATGTATTTTCTAGGAATTAAAGAAGTTTCTGGGATTAATTTTGCACTATTAATCATTTTCTAAATGAATTTCCATAGTTTATTCCCTAACTGGACTGCGCACTAAAAACTAGAAAGTGCAGGGGCTAAACCATAGTTTTCCCCAAGACTTGGGCTACAGGCGCATGGACTGCGGGCTATTTCTTCTATTTTCCAGGGGGTCTTTAGGAAGTGTTCTCGGTGAAGGGGTATCTAGCATCCAGGGCTGTTGGATCGCCAACCGATGGTTAGGATTAGATCTTTACTGTAATGAAATGGTGCGCCATAACGGCCGTAGGATCCGAAACGCACGGCCCAGATCAACACTCGAATCGTTATGCGCTCGTGTAATCCCACACGTTGGCCAAAGATCCAACGATCCACGATCGCTATAGCCAAAACGCTTCTGCACATCTAATCGCCACCGCACAACATAAATCGGACGGTCTCAAAGTCGTCCCTAACCCGCGACACCCCTGTTGACCGAACCAGGGTGGCGCCGCACGAATTGGTGGCTGTGACCTCACCGGAGCAGACCCAGAGCGGCACCCTGATGCCCTATTTCTCTATCTAACAGGTGCTACCCAAAGCGCGGAACTCAACGGATTGGATAGAGGTGACTTACCATCGGGTAACGTGGCATGGAGACTCGGCCACAGCGCATAGCGGCATCACGGCGGAGGCAAGATCTCGGCGAGCAATTCACGCCACACCGGCACCCCATACTCCGATTCGACAGACATTCCACGCAGAGGAGATATGTACGAACCAGGAAAGCAGGTCCCCACCGGCGGTGGTGACGATGAGGACGCTAGACGTGACGCGATGCAGTTCGGCAGAGGAGTTCTTTGATAAGCCATCACCGAAGCCCCAGTGGTCACCAATGCTTCACCCTGCAACGACGCTCTGCCTGGCTCGTAACAGAAGACGGATCCCCCTCCGCGGTCGAGCCCCTCTCTCACATAGCTCCCTCTGTTTGCCCCCAACGGTGCCCACGAGTTTGCTCGAACGGTGGCGGATGAAGGACGTAAGGTAAGGAGGGAGGTGGCTTATATGCGCAGGGAGCCCCAGGGATCCGCGATAACCGGTTATGGTTGGCCGTGGAACTCGCGCGAAGACCGCCGATGGCTCCGGTGCGCACGTCGGGTTCTGTTGCGTGGAATCCTTGCGACTTCAGCAACCTGCGCCAGCGCGAGGAAGACGGAGGAAGCGGGGAAGACGGCGGGTTTTGTTGAAGGAGTCTGGCTGAAAGGGCGGGCCTGTAGTCCAGTGACCGGAAGGGAGTGCTCTGTGTACGCGCGAGTGGAGGTCAGGCAGACAGGTTGGTCCTACATATCAGTGTCAGTCCGTGCAAGACGCGTAAGTATGGTGTGGCCGGCCAGCGGGCCCTGCCGGTCTGTGACCGAAGGCGAAGCACGCGTGGACGCGACGACGGGAAAAGAAGAGTGGGCCATGGGGGAATAGAAGGAAAGGGGAAATGGGCCGAAAACGAAGTCGTGGCCCAGTTAGGTTAGTTTTGTTTTATTCTTTTCTTCTCCATTTCTTTTTCTCCATTTTGAAATCCAATTTGAATCCAAATTTAAATTCAAACTTTATGGCTTATCATTTACACTATGTTTGTACAGTTAAAAGTAATAAGTTTAAGGATATTTATATTATATATTTTTTTTTATATTTTTATATCATTCCTCTTCTTCTTATTTTCAAAACCCTAATTCTCAAGTTAGGATTTAAACTTCATCTCAAGTCAATTATTATATTTTTATTAATATTATTGTGAACATTATTTGATGCACAAACAAAACTCCAATATGATGCACTTTCTTTTATTTTAGTGTCATTGGTTAAATTTAATCACTCTTCATTTTATGTATGCTCTGTTCATGATGCAAATAAGGTACATAAAATAAGGAACTCACCATATAATGCTTTTATACAATTTTGAGTATTACAGTCTTGTAGCGTGTGTTTCCTGCGGCCGCCGAGGCCTAAACACACCCTCGCCGTGTTGTAAAGCTGCGTCTCTTTTCCTTTTGTTTCGAGTATCTGGACTTTTTTGTCGGTAACAGAAATGTTTGTGCGAGAAAGAGTTGCTTCTCGCGGAAGGTGATGAGTGAGGTATCCGTATCCCGGAGGCGTAGGAGTCCCTCGGCTCGGTCGGCCTTGCCGCTTACGCGCACTCTTACCCGTCCATGGGGCTCTGTCACCGACGCAGTCGAGAAGGCTCGAAGGATCGCTTCGGCAGAAGAGCTTTCGAACGTGAAGACTTGTTCGGTCTGCAGAATCACTTATCCGAACGTGAGTTACTTATCGCAGAAGGTGACGAGTGAGGTATCCGTATCCCGGAGGCGTAGGAGTCCCTCGGCTAGGTCAGCCTTGGCTGCTTACGTGTACTCCGTCGTTTTCAGGATCCACTTTCGAAGTAGCCAAAAAGCGCGAAAGACATTGTGGCAGAAAAGATCTTTTTTCGAGGAAAATTTGGACGCAGAGGGGGTTCCCCCCCTTTTAGCCCCCGAGGGAGGGTCAGGCTTTACCGAGGCGAGGCCGACCCTTCCTTGATGACTAAACTTTGCGTGGGTGCGAGGTATATGACCAACTTGAAAACATCTTAAGGGTAGAAGCGACGTAGCTGTTGGATGTTCCAGGCGTTGCCGTAGACCTCGCCTTGACTGTTGGCCAGCTTGTATGTTCCGGGCTTCAGAATCTTGGCGATGACGAATGGCCCCTCCCAGGGAGGCGTGAGCTTGTGCCGCCCTCGGGCGTCTTGTCGCAGCCGAAGCACCAGGTCGCCCACCTGGAGGCCTCGGGACCGGACCCCTCGGGCGTGGTAGCGTCGCAGGGACTGCTGGTACCGCGCCGAGTGTAGCAAGGCCTGGTCCCGAGCCTCCTCCATCTGGTCCAGCGAGTTTTCTCGGCTGACTTGGTTGCTTTGGTCGGTGTAGGCCCTCGTCCTTGGGGAGCCGTATTCTAAGTCTGTGGGCAAGATGGCTTCGGCCCCATAGACTAGAAAGAACGGCGTGAAGCCCGTGGCTCGGCTCGGCGTTGTCCTCAGACTCCAGACCACCGAAGGGAGTTCCTTCATCCATCGCTTGCCGAACTTGTTGAGGTCGTTGTAGATCCGAGGCTTGAGCCCTTGTAGAATCATGCCGTTGGCACGCTCCACCTGCCCATTCGTCATGGGATGAGCCACGGCGGCCCAGTCCACCCGGATGTGGTGATCCTCGCAGAAGTCCAGGAACTTTCTGCCGGTGAACTGGGTGCCGTTGTCGGTGATGATGGAGTTCGGGTCCCCGAAGCGATGGATGATGTTGGTGAAGAACGCCACCGCCTGCTCGGACCTAATGCTGTTCAGGGGTCGGACCTCAATCCACTTGGAGAATTTGTCGATGGCGACCAGCAGGTGCGTGTAGCCCCCAGGTGCCTCCTGCAAGGGGCCGACGAGGTCCAGACCCCACACCGCAAAAGGCCAGGTGATGGGTATCGTCTGCAGAGCCTGAGCGGGCAGGTGGGTCTGCCTCGCATAGAATTGACACCCTTCGCAGGTGCGGACGATTCTGGTAGCGTCGGCCACCACCGTCGGCCAGTAGAAGCCTTGCCGGAAAGCGTTCCCGACAAGGGCTCGAGGCGCTGCGTGATGGCCACAAGCCCCCGAGTGTATCTCTCGCAGGAGTTCCTGACCTTCGGCGATGGAGATGCATCGCTGGAGGATGCCTGAGGGGCTGCGGTGGTAGAGCTCCTTCTCATCTCCCAGCAAGACGAACGACTTGGCGCGCCGCGCCACCCGCCGAGCCTTGGCTCGGTCGAGGGGTAGCTCTCCTCGGTGGAGATATTGCAGGTACGGGGTCTGCCAGTTTCGATTAGGCGCGACCCTGCTTCGCTCCTCCTCGACGCGCAGTGCCTCACCCTCGGGGGCCGAGGGTACCTCGGACTGAACCGAGGGCGCCTCGGGCCGAGCTGAGGGTGCCTCGGGATGAGCCGAGGGTGCCTCGGACTGAGCCGAGGGTGCCTCGGGTTGAGTCGTGGGTGCCTCGGACTGGGCCGAGGGTACCTTGGGCTCGGACGTGTCGTCGATCTTGACGGAGGGTTGATGCAGGTCTCGGGAGAAGACGTCCGGGGGAACCGTCGTTCGCCCTGAGGCTATTTTAGCCAGCTCGTTCGTAGTCTCGTTGTAGCGCCGAGCGATGTGGTTGAGCTCGAGCCCATAGAACTTGTCTTCCAGGCGCCGAACCTCATCGCAGTAGGCCTCCATCTTCGGGTCGCGGCAATGGGAGTTCTTAATGACTTGGTCGATGACGAGCTGCGAGTCACCACGAGCGTCGAGGCGTCGGACCCCTAGCTCGATGGCGATCCGCAACCCGTTGACCAGAGCCTCATATTTGGCCACATTGTTGGACGCCGGGAAGTGGAGGCGTAGCACGTAGCGTAGATGCTTTCCGAGGGGTGAGATGAAGAGTAGGCCTGCGCCGGCTCCTGTCTTCATCAGCGACCCGTCGAAGAACATGGTCCAGAGCTCCGGTTGGATCGGAGCCGTCGGTAGCTGGGTGTCGACCCATTCAGCCACGAAGTCCGCCAAGACCTGAGACTTAATGGCTTTCCGGGGAGCGAACGAGATTGTCTCGCCCATGATCTCCACCGCCCACTTTGCAATCCTACCCGAGGCCTCTCGGCACTGGATGATATCTCCTAGGGGGAAGGATGACACCATAGTTACCGGATGGGATTCGAAGTAGTGTCGCAGCTTCCGTCGCGTTAGGATCACCGCGTACAGCAGCTTCTGATCTTGTGGGTAGCAGATCTTGGTTTCGGACAGTACCTCGCTGACGAAGTAGACTGGCCTCTGAACGAGCAATGCATGCCCCTCTTCTTGCCTCTCGACCACAATCGCGGCGCTAACCACCTAGGTGGTCGCGGCGACGTAGACCAGGAGGGCTTCTCCGGCAGCTGGGGGCACCAAGATAGGCGCCTTTGTGAGGAGCGCCTTCAGGTTCCCGAGGGCTTCCTCGGCCTCAGGGGTCCAAGTGAAGCACTCGGCCTTCCTTAAGAGGCGGTACAGAGGTAGACCTCTTTCGCCGAGGCGTGAGATGAAGTGGCTCAGAGCCGCGAGGCATCCCATGACCCTCTGTACGCCTTTCAAGTCCTTGATGGGCCCCATGCTGGTAATGGCTGCGATCTTCTCCGGGTTGGCTTCGATGCCCCGCTCGGAGACGATGAACCCCAAGAGCATGCCTCGGGGCACCCCGAAGACACACTTTTCGGGATTGAGCTTGACGCCTTTCGCCTTGAGACATCGGAATGTCGTTTCAAGGTCGGAAAGGAGGTCGAAGGCCTTCCTCGTCTTGACTACGATGTCATCGACGTAGGCCTCGACCATGCGGCCAATGTGTTCGCCGAACACATGGTTCATGCACCGCTGGTACGTCGCGCCCGCATTCCTCAAACCGAACGGCATGGTGACATAGCAGTACATGCCGAAGGGTGTGATGAAAGAAGTCGCGAGCTGGTCGGACTCTTTCATCTTGATTTGATGATACCCTGAGTAGGCATCAAGGAAAGACAGGGTTTCGCACCCAGCAGTGGAATCCACGATTTGGTCGATGCGAGGCAAAGGGTAGGGAACCTTCGGACATGCTTTGTTGAGACCAGTGTAGTCTACACACATCCGCCATTTCCCCCCTTTCTTTCTCACAAGCACAGGGTTGGCAAGCCATTCAGGATGGAATACCTCTTTGATGAACCCTGCCGCCATTAGCTTGTGAATCTCCTCGCCTATGGCTCTGCGCTTCTCCTCGTCGAATCGGCGCAGCGGCTGCTTGATGGGTCGGGCTCCGGCTCGGATGTCCAGCGAGTGCTCGGCGACATCCCTCGGTATGCCGGGCATGTCCGAGGGACTCCACGCGAAGACGTCGGCGTTCACACGGAGAAATTCGACGAGCACTGCTTCCTATTTGGGATCGAACCCGGAGCCGATCCGGATTTGCTTGGAGGTGTCGCCGCTGGGGTCGAGGGGGACGGACTTAACCGTCTCCGCTGGCTCAAAGTTGCCGGCATGACGCTTCACGTCTGGCACCTCCTTAGAGAGGCTCTCCAGGTCGGCAATAAGGGCCTCGGATTCAGCGAGGGCCTCGGCGTACTCCACGCACTCCACGTCGCATTCGAACGCGTGTTTGTACGTAGGGCCGACGGTGATGACCCCGTTGGGGCCCGACATCTTGAGCTTCAGGTAGGTGTAGTTGGGGACGGCCATGAACTTCGCGTAGCATGGACTCCCCAGTACCGCGTGGTAGGTTCCTCGGAACCCGACCACCTCGAACGTCAGGGTCTCCCTTCGGAAGTTGGAGGGTGTTCTGAAGCAGACGGGAAGGTCGAGCTGTCCGAGGGGTTGGACGCGCTTCCCGGGGATGATCCCATGGAAGGGCGCAACGCCTGCCCGGACAGAGGACAGATCAACACGCAGGAGCCCAAGGGTCTCGGCGTAGATGATGTTGAGGCTGCTGCCTCCGTCCATGAGGACCTTGGTGAGCCTGACGTCGCCGATGACGGGGTCGACGACGAGCGGGTATTTCCCCGGGCTCGGCACATGGTCGGGGTGATCGTCTCGGTCGAAGGTGATGGGCTTGTCGGACCAGTCTAGATAGACTAGCGCCGCCACCTTGACCGAGCAGACCTCCCGGCGCTCTTGCTTGCGGTGCCGAGCCGAGGCGTTCGCCGCTTGCCCACCATAGATCATGAAGCAGTCGCGAACCTCGGGGAACTCTCCTGCCTGGTGATCTTCCTTCTTGTCGTCGTCGTGGGCCTTGCCACCCTCCGCGGGTGGCCCGGCCCTGTGGAAGTGACGCCGAAGCATGACGCACTCCTCAAGGGTGTGCTTGACGGGTCCCTGGTGATAGGGGCACGGCTCCTTGAGCATCTTGTCGAAGAGGTTGGCACCTCCGGGGGGCTTCCGAGGGTTCTTGTACTCGGCGGCGGCGACAAGGTCCGCATCGGCGGCGTCGCGTTTTGCTTGCGACTTCTTCTTGCCCTTCTTCTTGGCGCCGCGCTGAGTTGACGCCTCGGGAGTACCTTCCGATGGGCGGTCCTGGGGCTGCTTGTCCTTTCCGAAGATAGCCTCGACCGCCTCCTGGCCGGAGGCGAACTTGGTGGCGATGTCCATCAGCTCGCTCGCCCTGGTGGGGGTCTTGCGGCCCAGCTTGCTCACCAGGTCGCGGCAGGTGGTGCCAGCGAGGAACGCGCCGATGACATCCGAGTCGGTGATGTTGGGCAGCTCGGTGCGCTGCTTCGAGAATCGCCGGATGTAGTCTCGGAGAGACTCTCCCGGCTGCTGTCGGCAGCTTCGGAGGTCCCAGGAATTCCCGGGGCGCACATACGTGCCCTGGAAATTGCCAGCGAAAGCTTGGACTAGGTCGTCCCAGTTGGAGATCTGCCCCGGAGGCAGGTGCTCCAACCAGGCGCGAGCGGAGTCGGAGAGGAACAGGGGGAGGTTGCGGATGATGAGGTTGTCATCGTCCGTTCCACCCAGTTGGCAGGCCAGACGGTAGTCCACGAGCCACAGTTCCGGTCTCGTCTCCCCCGAGTACTTTGTGATAGTAGTCAGGGGTCGGAACCGGGTCGGGAACGGAGCCCGTCGGATGGCTCGGCTGAAGGCTTGCGGACCGGGTGGTTCGGGCGAGGGACTCCGATCCTCCCCGCTGTCGTAGCGTCCACCGCGCCTGGGGTGGTAGCCTCGACGCACCCTCTCGTCGAGGTGGGCCCGTCGGTCGCGGTGACGGTGCTCGTTGCCGAGGCGACCCGGGGCCGCAGGCTCTGTGTTGCGCGTGCGCCCGGTGTAGACCGAGGCTTCCCGCATGAATCGGGAAGTCGCAGCATGAGGTTCCGAGGGGTACCCCTGCCTTCAGGAGGCAGAGCTCTCGGCCCGTCGGACCGCGGCGCCTTCCAGGAGATTCTTGAGCTCTCCCTGGATTCGCCGCCCCTCGGTGGTTGATGGCTCTGGCATCGCGCGAAGAAGCATTGCTGCTGCCGCCAGGTTCTGGCCGACCCCACTGGATGCGGGTGGTGGCCTGAGCCTGACGTCGTCGGCGATGCGGTGCTGGAAGTCCTGGGGTAGATGACGTATTTCTTCGGTCGGAGGTTGGCCCGCCCATGCCTGCCCGACGTCCCGACAGATCGGCTCAAGCGCTCCTGCTCCCTCGTCGAGCCTGGCCTGCACCCCGCGGATTTGCTCGAGCTGTGGGTCATGACCCCCCGCCTGAATGGGGACCACAGCTAGCTCCTGTGGGATGTCAACGCGAGGCACCGGCCTAGGGAGGTCACCGTCCTCCGGCATGCCGAGATGGTTGCCTTCGGGGGGACCCCCTAGATCGACGTGGAAGCATTCGTGACTTGAGCCGCGGTCCTCGTCGCCGAGGCTGCGGCTACCGTCGAACAGTCGGAAAGGCAGTAGTCGCATGCGGTCATGAAGTCCAGCGTGGCACTGGGGTTGCCAAGTTCAGAGAAATCCCAACAGATGCTGGGTTCGTCGTCTTCCTCGGACCCAGAGGGCCCGTAGGTCGAGACGTCCGTCAGCCGGTCCCAAGGTGATCGCACACGAAACCCCAGAGGGTCTGGATTTGCCTCTACGAGAGCGCCCGCCAAAGCGAAGTCGCTAGACGGGTTGAGGCTGAATCCGAAAGACGCAGGATGGGAATCGATCGGTACCTTTTGGTCGATGGGCGGCGATAAGGTCGCGTCGGGGACTGACTGCGCCGTCGTCTCAGGTACGAGGGTGACGTCCAGCAAGCTTTTCACGAGCGTGCTGGCGTCGTCCGCTTGCTCGGGATTGGCGTGTCGCGGGGAGACGGCGCTCGCCTTCGTCTCAAACGCGAGGTCGACGCCCGGTGCGCCCCCCGTTGGGGTGCCAGGGCCATCGACTCGCTCGACAGCCGACGAGGCGCTGTCTCCTGCTTGGCCTTGGTTGCCCCGCCTCCTCCTCCGTCGGCGGGGGAGAGGACGGGGTGAGCTCGAAGGTTGTTCTCCCACCATGCGGGGAAGACGTCGCCGATTCCGCCGCCGGCAGGCGGGTTGTCGGCCGCCACTGTTGTTGTCGCACGGTGGTGGAAGGAGTATCATGTCGTAGCTGCCGTCGAGGGACATGAACTCAAGACTCCCGAAATGGAGCACCGTCCCGGGTTGGAGAGGTTGCTGGAGACTACCCATCTGGAGCTTGACGGGAAGCTATTCGTCAACACGCAGCAGGCCCCTACCTGGCGCGCCAACTGTCGGCGTTCCGAGACCGGGGGGTCCCTGGGCCGACGAGTGAATGTCGCCGCGTGCCCCAGCCCAGATGGGTCGAGTGCGAGGGCGAGCGCGAAGGGGGGAGAGCGAGGCGGCCGGAGACCGGCGTGAGAGAGGTGGGAATCCCGCGGCCTTCGTGTTCGTCCCGCGCCCAGGTCGGGTGCGCTTGCAGTAGGGGGTTACAAGCGTCCACGCGGGAGAGGGAGCGAGCGGCTCCAAGCGAGCGCCTGTTCTCGTCCTCGTCCCCACGCGACCAACCTTCTCTAAGAGGGCCCTGGTTCTCCCTTTTATAGGCGTAAGGAGAGGATCCAGGTGTACAATGGGGGGTGAAGCAGAGTGCTACGTGTCTAGCGGAGGTGAGCTAGTGCCCTAGGTACATGCTGTTGTGGCAGCCGGAGAGATCTTGGCACCCAGCTGGTGTGATGTCGTGGCCGTCGGAGGAGCGATGGAGCTTGGCGGAGGGACAGCTGTCGGAGCGGTTGAGTCCTTGCTGACGTCCTCTTGCTTCCATAAGGGGGCTGAGAGCCGCCGTCGTCACAGAGCATGCGGGGCGCCATCATTGCCTATCTGGCGGAGTGAGCCAGATGGGACGCCGGTCTTGTTCTCTGCGGCCCGAGTCAGCTCGGGGTAGGGTGATGATGGCGCCTCCTGTTGACGTGGCTGGTCTGCGCCCTAGGTTGGGCGATGTGGAAGCTCCTCCGAAGCCGAGGTCGAGTCCGAGCCCCCGGGTCGGGCGAGGCGGAGATTACCGGCTGGTGCCGGGGCGGAGTCCGAGCCCTGGGTCGGGCGAGGCGGAGATCGTCGTCTTCTGGGGCCGAGCCCAAGTCCGAGCCCTGGGTCGGGCGGAGTTCGCCGTCTTCCGGGACTTAGCCCGAGTCCGAGCCCTGGGTCGGGCGGAGTTCGCCGTCTTCCGGGACTTAGCCCGAGTCCGAGCCCTGGGTCGGGCGGAGCGGAGTTCGCCGTCTAACCAGGACTTAGCCCGAGTCTGAGCCCTGGGTCGGGCGGAGTTCGCCGTCTTCTGGGACTTAGCCCGAGTCCGAGCCCTGGGTCGGGCGGAGCGGAGTTCGCCGTCTTCCGGGACTTAGCCCGAGTCCGAGCCCTGGGTCGGGCGGAGCGGAGTTCGCCGTCTTTCGGGACTTAGCCTGAGTCCGAGCCCTGGGTCGAGCGGAGCAGAGTTCGCCGTCTTCCGGGACTTAGCCCGAGTCCGAGCCCTGGGTCGGGCGGAGTTCGCCGTCTTCCGGGACTTAGCCCGAGTCCGAGCCCTGGGTCGGGCGAAGCAGAGCTTCCTATGGTGCCTCCGGCAGGGCCTGACTGCCTGTCAGTCTTACTCTGTCAAGTGGCACTTCAGTCGGAGTGGCGCAGGCGGCGCTGTCCTTCTGTCAGGCCGGTCAGTGGAGCAGCAAAGTGACGGCGGTCACTTCGGCTCTGCCGGCTGGGGGGCGCACGTCAGGATAAGGGTGTCAGGCCACCTTTGCATTAAATGCTCCTGCGACTTGGTCGGTCGGTGCGGCGATTTGGTCAGGGTTGCTTCTTAGCGAAGGCAGGGCCTCGGGCGAGCCGGGAATATGTTCGCCGCTGAAGGGGGGCCTCAGGCGAGACGGAAATCCTCCGGGGTCGGCTGCCCTTGTCCGAGGCTAGGCTCGGGCGAGGCGTGATCGTGTCCCTCGAATGGACTGATCCCTGACTTAATCGCACCCATCAGGCCTTTGCAGCTTTGTGTTGATGGGGGTTACCAGCTGAGAATTAGGAGCCTTGAGGGTACCCCTAATTATGGTCCCCGACAATATGAAACTTAGCAACAAAATTTGGTTTGGAGCGAGTGCGATGTGTTGGGCGATACGACTTTATCGAAATGATGTATTTTTTAACAATGCACAAGTTCCTACTTCTATGCAGGTACTTTTCAGGGGCACATACTGGATGAGACAATGGATGCTGCTGCTAAAGGAAGAAGATGGATTACAAGTAAAGCAGGGATGTAGGCTGCTTGAAGTCGCAATGATGCAAATCTTTGCTAAAAATGGCTGGAACTTTAGTAATCAATTGTGCTTTTAATCTGTAATGTAGTGGTGGCATCTATGTTTTGAGTATGGTTATGTTCCTCTTTGAACCCAGAATATTTGGTGTACTGGACAACTATATGCATATTGTCATGCAGAGGCTGGAATAATCAAGTTATTCCCTTTTCTAAAAAATAATGAAGAATGGTTAAGCTTAAGTAGTGTTAGTGGTCCTATTGGTGGAAATCAAGTATCGATTTTGTTGTTTACTTGTTCTTAAATGCTATAAATTAAGAACAAGGCAACACAATTGTTAATAGTCAGAGACATTCGTCCTCCAAAGCATTATTTCCTTTCGGATATAATGATCTTCAGACGAAGGTCTTGAAGGACATACCTTTATTATTTCAGCATATAAACATAAATGTAAATAAGAATGTGAAGAAACATTAAAGAATGTAAATAATGATTAAATCCTCACAATTTATATGTATTTATATCCATAAATATGAATTAACATTGGTGATATTTACAATACAATGGTACCTTCGGTTCACCAGAAGGTGTGAATACCAAGATGACGCAAGAGAGAGATTACAATCCAGCATGAACATGTATTACTGTTCATCTATTTATAGGCATGGGACACAGCCCGGATAAGATTACATTTATGTCCCTGACATTCACTCTTAATCATAATGCTAGTTATCAAGGATTAAGTAGTCTTTTTGAAAGTCGCCTAGAGGGGGGGGGGTGAATAGGGCGAATCTGAAATTTACAAAGTTTAAGTACAACTACAAGCCGGGGTTAGCGTTAGAATTAAAATCGAGTCCGAGAGAGAGGGCGAAAACAAATCGTGAGCAAATAGGAGGTGAGACACGATGATTTGTTTTACCGAGGTTCGGTTCTTGCAAACCTACTCCCCGTTGAGGTGGTCACAAAGACCGGGTCTCTTTCAACCCTTTCTCTCTCTCAAACGGTCACTTAGACCGAGTGAGCTTCTCTTCTCAATCACACGGGACACTAAGTCCCCGCAAGGACCACCACACAATTGGTGTCTCTTGCCTTGGTTACAATTGAGTGGATCACAAGAAAGAATGAGAAAGAAAAGAAGCAATCCAAGCGCAAGAGCTCAAATGAACACAAGTCACTCTCTCACTAGTCACTATTGATTGGAATTGAACTAGAGACTTGGGAGAGGATTTGATCTCTTTGGTGTGTCTTGTATTGAATGCTATAGCTCTTTTAATGTGTTGGAAGGTGGAAAACTTGGATGCAATGAATGGTGGGGTGGTTGGGGTATTTATAGCCCCAACCACCAAACTAGCCATTTGGTGGAGGCTGCTGTCGAATGGCGCACCGGACAGTCCGGTGCGCCACCGGACACTGTCCGGTGCGCCAGCCACGTCACCCGACCGTTAGGGTTCGACTCTGGCACGCACTGTAGCGCATTGAATGCGATGGCAGACGACCGTTGGCGCTGAAGTAGCTGTTGCTCCGCTGGCACACCGGACAGTCCGGTGCCCCACCGGACACTGTCCGGTGCTACATCGGACAATCCGGTGAATTATAGCGGAGAGGCTTCAGAATTCCCGAGACTGGCAAGTTTGGAGTTGGATTCCCTGGTGCACCGGACACTGTCCGGTGGCACACCGGACAGTCCGGTGCGCCAGACCAGGGCTGCCTTCGGTTAAACTTTGCTCCTTTTATTTGAACCCTTTCTTTTGACTTGTATTGGTTTGTTGTGAACCTTTGGCACCTGTAGAACATATTTTCTAGAGCAAACTAGTTAGTCCAATAATTTGTGTTGGGCAATTCAACCACCAAAATTCTTATTGGAAAAGGTTTGTCCCTATTTCCCTTTCACTTTTCCCCCTTTAGGTTAGTTTCGTTCTTGATCTTCGTTATCATACTAAGCCGAAGTTCCTTCAGCCATAGCTTTGGCATCCATCCATATCACCTTCGGGTTGTATATTCATATCGCGCATGTGAAAGCTCTCTTGTGGGTTTTGGTGTTTGGATGACAACTCAATTAAAGGACTAACAAGTGTGCTAAGTGTTGAACAGGTGCTTAATGTAAAGCTAACAGGGTTCAACACAAGTGAACAAGTGTGATGGTCCAAGGACTAGATTATGGATAGATAATGGACATCACAAGTAAGATGGACATTACATAAAGTGAGACTCGGGTGTGTAGCTTGGAGACAACCGATCAAGCCAAGGATAGAGGCAAGAAGAGCTTCAAGGTACCAAGTGCACGGGAGAAGGTCAAAGAGGCTGAGGAACCCAAAGCCAAGGGTGAAGAAGAAGACTTGCAAAGTCAAGGGTGATCGAGTTGAGAAGAGCTATGACACATCAAGGATCACTACATAAGGACGTGACCTACAACCAATGAGGAAACATCTATAGTCATGTGGTGTAAGTCATAAGGCTCAAGATCAAGCTCTAAGAAGTGAACAAGGTCACTAGAAGAAGAACCAGTATCAAAACTAGAACTGGAAGCAGCCCAAAAGAGCTAAGTGCACCTTGACCTTTAGTTTGGGTTGTTCGTATGTTTGGAAATATTCTATGTGACCTTTGCAGGATGTTGGAGCTTAGAAATGACAATCTAGATCAAGCCAAGCTGACTCTCCCTCTTGTGTGAATCTCTCTAGTTTGTGTAGAAGGCAAAGCTATAAGCCTTAAGAGAGTGGAGGAGTGCTGCTAAGAGCTAGAGCATAGTCTTGAGCATATCGTTACTCTGCCGGAGTGCTGCCAAGAAGATTGTAAGCAGCCGCGGTTTTGTTGTAACCAACTCATCATAGTGGAAGGCTCTATCTGTCATACTGACAGATCTGAGCAAACGGAGGAAGGAGTTGAAATAGACTCCAAGCCCAGGTGTGGCTAACTCCAACGAGGACTAGGCAAGCATTTCAGGCTTGGCCGAACCTCGGGATAAATCCCTGTGTCTGTGTGCTTGACTCTGTGCTGTGTGCTGATTCTCTGTCTCACTTAATCTTTATATCTGCACTTCAATACTTATCTGTGGTACAAGTTATATTTGAAGTGCAGGGCATTCTGAGACAGGATCTTCTATTCCGCTGCAACCTACTCGAAGGGTCTTTTCATTCCACTGCGATCTAGTCTTCGAGTAGAGTAAGAGTTTAAGTTTTATAGTGATAATTTTTATCCGCCTATTCACCCCCCCTCTAGGCGACATCCAGATCCTATTCCCGGGCAAAGGGAACTTTTGATTGGTATCAGAGCTAGGCCTCTCCAGTGTGGGCTTAGCCGTCCGGAGATGACGATGTCGTCACAAGAGGTAACTGTAGAACTTCTTCTAGGCGATGGCTTTAATTATAAATCTTGGTCTGTCTCTATTTATAATGCCTTCATGCGTGTTAATCCTGATTTGAGACAGATCTTTAGTAGAAGTATTTTTCCCTCCAATTTGAGTCAAAATCCTTCTAATGATGAACTAAGATGTCTGTCTCTTAATCACCATGCTTGCAACATCTTAGTTGACTCACTGTCTAGAAGTGCCTATTTTGCCATCATGAGTAGTGATAGTGATTTATTTGTTAATGCTCATGATCTATGGACCAAAATTAAGTTAAAGTTTTTTAAGTCCATATGCACTGCTTCTGCTCCCTCTATTGCTGGTAGTACTAACTTGTCCAAGGGAGAAGAATGTGAGAGATGGACACCAAGCGATGGATCCACCTCACCGACAGGTTCATCTCCCACTTGTTATACATGTCTTATTGCTAACGATGAGAATGGAGATGAAAGCAATCATGAGGAGGAATATGAGGATGAGGAGTCTACATCATCACAAGGTACATTTTCCTATATTGCTTCCACTGACAATAGTGACAGGGAAAATGAGATCGATAATGTAGAAGAAGAGGAGATTCGCCGTTTCTACATCCATCCCAACAAAGAGGACAAAGCGCTCTTGGTTAAGCTGTTGAGAAGGGACAAGGAACAAGGCGAGACACTTCTCAGGCTAGAGGAGACACTCATCAAAACAAACAACAGCCTGGAGAAGATGACCAAAGAACATGAGGAGCTAAAGTGTTCTCATAGGAATTTGGTCCAACATTATGAATCTGTTTTAATTGAGCAAAGAAATAATCATGATGTATTATCTAATGTTGCTCAACTTAAAACTGAAAATTCTATGCTTAGGAGTCAAGTAAAAATGATAAATTTAGAAAAACTTGCTCTAGGTGAAAAGTATGATATGTTGTCGTATTCTCATAGTAAACTAGTTGATGACCATATCATGCTTGATGTTGCTCATGAGGTTCTAATTACAAACTTAAATTCATGTGAACCTCATTCTTGCACAAGTGCACATTTGGATAATATATCACCATGTGCTAACCCTTGTCGCTCAAAAGGAAGCGAATGTTTGAATGAGCAACAAGTTGTAGGGTCTAAAAGAAAATTGCTTGGGAACAAGAAACAAAGACAACTAAGGAGAAGACGCCATGCTCGACTTCCTCAAGATATCTACAAACACGTGGTGAAGATACATGAGGAAGGAGAAACTGCAGCAAGGGTCAACCTCCTTGAGAAAGATGTTCCTAAAGCAATAAGTGAAGAAATCAACATGAGACAAGAGAAAGGTAACGATTTAATTAGTCATGTTGTTTACACTAATAATCTCTCTATGTCATCCAAAAGTAAAAAGAGAAGAGGAAAAAAGAGATGCTTCAAGTGCAAAGCATTAGGCCACCTCATCGCGTCTTGTCCGTACAACGACAAGGATGAAGGGGCAATGAGATGTTTTGGATGCAACAACAAGGACCACATGATCACTTTATGTCCTGTCATGAAGAATCAAAGATGTGCATTCTCCAAGATGACTCTCACCAAGGAAAATGACAAACAACAAGCGTCATGTCAGGTTGAGCGACGCTTCTGCTACAAGTGTGATGAGCAGGGTCATCTATCCAAGGTATGTAATAAAGGTAAGGTTCTTAAGCAAGTAAATTTGTCTCAATCTCATTCGCTTAGGAGACCCAAATCATACACTTGTGCTAGATCTATAACGAGATCACCTAGAACTAGCACAAAGGCTATTTGGGTACCAAAGGCACTTTTAGTTGAACGTCATGGACCCATCCCGAGATGGGTACCAAACTTTGTCAACTAGACCATGCAGGTGCCTCGAGATGGAATGGAGACCCTGGGAGAGCTTAACATGGTTATTTCAAACTCTATGCTTAAGCTGTTAATCTTTATTGTCTAATTATTAACTCAAGGTTGGATTATTGTGCAATATTAATCCCATGTTCATCTCGAGTTAAATAAGTTGTAGAAGTCCTTAATCATTATTGGTGAATCAAGCATAGGACGTTGGTGAGAATCTGCATCTGGCTCTCCAAAGGACGGTACCTGTGTTTCTTAAGTGCATTATCAGCATTGCTCTTAAGATGGATTGTCGTGCTATCTATCCTTGGAGTAGTTGTGCTCTTAATCAAGTTTGATTACTTGTGTTGAATTTCTATCAAACAATGATCCATGATTTCCAAGAGCATAATCATGTTTGCTTAATCATGTCTGGGTGGTTTATAGGATATATCTTTTGAATCATCAATGGGTAGCTTTTCATTTTGATATATCCACCATGATTGACTCTCTTGGTGTATATGGATAAACATGTATCTTTTTGTAAATCATGCTATGTGATGTTTAATGATTAACCTAAGTGTAAGCATGATAGCTGTTGTTTAGTCCATGTTCACATAAGTACTTGGTATTGGCACTCTGTGTATAACAATGGTATGCGCCCTCAATGCACCCTCTTGAGCTATGAGGTGCATGAGCGAAAGGAGTCCTCATTTGGTGACAACTGGTACTCTCATGGCCATCCAAGTAAAAGGCAAAGGTATGGAGAATGGAACTATGCAATTTCATTAAATATCTTGGAGTTCCATTGATCATGATCACAGCTATGTTCTTGCCTTTGAATTGATAGTTTCTTGGCATATGTGCTCTCTACTTTAAAATATTGTTTTCCTTGGTGTATCTAAGAAAATTTTTTCTTATTCTTGATGTGAGTAGATATTGTGATTTATATGCATGATCTTGTCATTTCAATTGGTATATGTGGTGCGATGATTATCATGTATGAAGCTGCCTAGGTTGCTTGTAAAATGTTATACTCCTTGAGGCACACATTGTTGTATTAAGTCAACTATTCAATTGATATCTCTTTGTGATGAAATTGATGGAGTATGCCTTGACCAAGATATGTTGTGATCCCCTCTAGTTCTGAGGAAGCTAGAATGTGCAAAGTGCAAGTCATTCAAATACTTGATGCACAACTTTAGGGGGAGCACACATAACTTGTGTCTTTTGAGACTAATTGTTTCTTGAGTGATCTTGTATAGTCTCAAGGTGGTAAAGAGAAGATGAGCAAGAAATGGAGCAATCAGGACTTGGGTACCTCCGTAAGTCAAGTAATTGGTATCTTAAGTCATGAGTAATTGCATATTTTTAGATTGCTCGTGCTCTACAATATTTGTTGATACTAGATGCTTATCTTTAAATATCATGGAACTATGACAGTAATGATCTTTCAATTGATAGCCTTGGTAGTATGCTTCAATTGATAACTGTTGGTAATCACTAGAATAGAAGCTTCATCTTGTGCCGCAATACTATAACTTGTTTTAAGTTTGGTGTCTTAGCAACAAGAAAAGGTTAGGATAAAGGATCAGGCACAAGTGTGGAGAAGCTCCCGAGAGATTAAACCTACAAGATGGAAAGTACACCACAACAGGGTAAAGGTGCAAAAGGAAGTATTGATCTTTTTCATGTATGTATCTTAATTTTCCTCCAATGCTTGTGGTGCATATGTTTAATGAGTAAGGGGAAGTATTGTTAGTACATTTTACCTGCTCAATACCCTGCTGTCCCTTGACATCATTCTATGTTCTTGCTTGAATATGGTTTTGGTGTTTGATGTCAAAGGGGAGAATTTGTGCATTAAAGCTTACCTCAACCTGAGAGGGAAGCTCATCTTAAAGGGGTTTCCTTGAGTTCCTTGAGTTCTCTTGGTCTTAAGGAAGAGTGTGTTCCTTGAGTTCTCTTGGTCTTAAGGAAGAATGTGCAAGTTTGTTGTTATAGATAATTGTTTGTTGTTATAGATAATTCTTATCATATGCTTCCTGTTGTATTAAATGGTGACAATGCAAAACTAGTGCTTGTTGTATTAAATGTGATAATGCAAAACTAGTAGGTCCACTGGTATGAATTAATTGACATCTATTGTGTTTATCCTGAAATAGGTATTCATGTGGGTAATGGTGCATGTGGTTAATAGTGTTTTAAAATCGCTTTAAATTGGTATCTTAATTAAATTGGTATCTTAATGGTGAATAGTGGTAGGTTGATATTCCTGTGATACATCCACTCAATTGATTGGTGTTTAACTCTGAGTCTGTGCATCATGGTTTGATCCTTGACACAATGCATCCCATAGGTGTTAAGGTGTAGCAATGCTTCGAATTAGCCTAAGTATGTGCATTTTGGCATTTAAGGCCAAAGCTAAGATTTTAATGCAAGCACATATTTAGGGGGAGCATTCTACAAACTTAGAGCTCAAAATTTGTGCTTCAAATTTCACTCTTATGTAAGCTTTAATTGTGTTGCCATCAATCACCAAAAAGGGGGAGATTGAAAGCTCTCTTGTGGGTTTTGGTGTTTGGATGACAACTCAATTAAAGGACTAACAAGTGTGCTCAGTGTTGAACAGGTGCTTAATGTAAAGCTAACAGAGTTCAACACAAGTGAACAAGTGTGATGGTCCAAGGACTAGATTATGGATAGATAATGGACATCACAAGTAAGATGGACATTACATAAAGTGAGACTCGGGTGCGTAGCTCGGAGACAACCGATCAAGCCAAGGATGGAGGCAAGAAGAGCTTCGAGGTACCAAGTGCACGGGAGAAGGTCAAAGAGGCTGAGGAACCCAAAGCCAAGGGTGAAGAAGAAGACTTGCAAAGTCAAGGGTGATCGAGTTGAGAAGAGCTATGGCACATCAAGGATCACTACATAAGGACGTGACCTACAACCAATGAGGAAACATCTATAGTCATGTGGTGTAAGTCATAAGGCTCAAGATCAAGCTCTAAGAAGTGAACAAGGTCACTAGAAGAAGAACCAGTATCAAAACTAGAACTGGAAGCAGCCCAAAAGAGCTAAGTGCACCTTGACCTTTAGTTTGGGTTGTTCCTATGTTTGGAAATATTCTATGTGACCTTTGCAGGATGTTGGAGCTTAGAAATGACAATCTAGATCAAGCCAAGCTGACTTGATGATTTATGAGTCCAACATCAATCTCAGTTATGCCAAATATTAAAGAGGCGAAAATCAAAGAGGAGGTTTGTTTCTAGACTTAGTACATTGGTTTTTGTACTAACATATTTGTCTAAGTATTAGAAACAAAAAGAAGAAGAAAAGAAGAAAAAATACAAAGGAAAAGACTTGGCTGGAGCAGCCAAGACTCTGCGCAGTCTCGGTACACCGGACTGTCCGGTGGTGCACCGGACAGTGTCCGGTGCGCCAGGCTGGCGTCTGTCAACTGGCCGCTCTCGGGAATTCATCAGCGGCGTACGGCTAAAATTCATTGGACTGTCCGGTGGTGCACCGGACTGTCCAGTGAGCCAATGGTCGGTCGGACCAACGGTCGGCCGCGCAATCCGCGTGACGCGTGGCCGAGCCAACAGTCTGATGGGGGCACCGGACTGTCCGGTGTGCACCGGACAGTGTCCGGTGCGCCAACGGCTCCAAGTCTGCAACGGTCGACTGCGCCAATTTTGGAAGGAGATCCGCACCAGACTGTGCCGGACTGTCCGGTGCGCCACCCGACAGAAGGCAAGGACTGCCTTCCTGGATTGCTTCCAACAGCTCCTAGGCCCCTTAGGCCTATAAAAGGGACCTCTAGGCGCCTCAAACAAGTGATGAAGTGAAGCCAACAATAGCATACATCACTCGCATCAATTCTCACTCTCCCTCTTGTGTGAATCTCTCTAGTTTGTGTAGAAGGCAAAGCTATAAGCCTTAAGAGAGCGGATGAGTGCTGCTAAGAGCTAGAGCATAGTCTTGAGCATGTCGTTACTCTGCCGGAGTGCTGCCAAGAAGATTGTAAGCAGCCGCGGTTTTGTTGTAACCAACTCATCATAGTGGAAGGCTCTATCTGTCATATTGACAGATCTGAGCAAATGGAGGAAGGAGTTGAAATATACTCCAAGCCCAGGTGTGGCTAACTCCAACGAGGACTAGGCAAGCATTTCAGGCTTGGCCGAACCTCAGGATAAATCCCTGTGTCTGTGTGCTCGACTCTATGTTGTGTGCTGATTCTCTGTCTCACTTAATCTTTATATCTGCACTTCAATACTTATCTGTGGTACAAGTTATATTTGAAGTGCAGGGCATTCTGAGATAGGATCTTCTATTCCGCTGCAACCTACTCGAAGGGTCTTTTCATTCCACTACGATCTAGTCTTCGAGTAGAGTAAGAGTTTAAGTTTTATAGTGATAATTTTTATCCGCCTATTCACCCCCCCTCTAGGCGACATCTAGATCTTGTTCCCGGGCAAAGGGAACTTTCAGCATGCTTTTACCATGAGAGAAAACCTTCATCCCAAAGCCGAAGCCTCCTGTAATAGTCTAGGTCATACTGAAAACATGTGTTAATCACGTTTTTGAGGACCTTTGGAAGAGGAAGCCCCCTAACAGTAGCCCCTCGCAGTGTTAATTTGTTTCTTTGTAACAAATTCAAACTGTTACGTGAATGAAGGCCTTTAGACAAAGGTCCGAAAAAACACCTTCCTTTCTCTAGAATAGCGAAAGACGCTGACATGTAGGACCCACCAAATCGTGCGGCGCTGGGCATATAAATAGGGACTTGCATTGATAGCATTTGCTGCTCCATTCTAGCAGCTTACACTGTTCTTCATTCCAAATTTTCTTGCTCTTCCGATTTTTGATTGAATTTTAAGCTTCGGCATTTCAACCGGACTTGATGGCTGACGAGAAGAAGTCTGGGGACTCAGCTCTTTTCGGGTTCTACAAAGCCATGGAAGAGACCAACGCGAAAAAGATTGCTCGTGAAACACTTGCTGGAATATCTGAAAGTTCCAGTGATAGTGAAGATTTTGATGTAGAGAGTGGGAACGAAGGTGCCCAAGATCGGCTCTAGTGATGAGTCATACTATCTTCGGGAAATCAACTATCAAGCAGAGTCAAATTGATGCAATGAAAGAAAGATATTTTCACGATATTTCTATCGTAAGGACTGCGGGAGATAGCAATGCCCCTGTGCCCGAAGCTGACGAAGTAGTTGTGTACAGGAGCTTCATGAAAGCAGGGCTTCGGTTTCCCTTGGATAAACTTTTAGTTGAAGTTCTAAGGACTTTTGAAATCTACCTTCATCAGATTATCCCCGAAGCTATCATTAGAGTAGGGGTTTTTATTTGAGCCATGAGAAGCCAGGGGTTAGAGCCGAATACAAAATGCTTTTGCAACCTTCACGAGCTGTCCTATGAGACGAAGGCTACTGGCAAAGAACAATATCACAATAATTTTGGTTGTTACAGCTTCATGCCTCATTCTGATGTGAGCTATATTGTCTCGACATTTCGGAAGAGGTGGCCAGGAGCCTAGATGCAAGAACGGTTCTATGTGAAGAACGACGTGGTTGAGAGAGAAGATATTAAGGGGATCATCCAACGCCCTATCTGGTCTTGTTTCGGCATCAGGAGACCGTCTCTCGCACTTGGGAACGATGTACAAGCGTGCCAAGCTGCTTATAGCACAGTTTGCACCTATATTGGCACTAGGGACTTAGTCCAAGAGCACATTGCTTATAAAGTGTGGCTACTTGTAAGTGGGTGGGAGATGCCTAAGGAATCTGCTGCTGATTCCAGCGAAGGTGGATTGGTCTATTTGAAATACACATTTAGGTACAGGAATCAATTCGATGAGCCGAATGATGACTAGTTAGATTGTATTGAGGCAACCAGTGATGAGTTACTTGGTGCTCATATGAGGGCCGAAGATGATGCCATGACAGTTTCCTACGGAGGGCGAGGCAAGAAAAGATTGAATAGGGTTTTCGATGTTATTGGTTTCGTATACGCGGACTATTGCTATCCCTCGCGAAAGCAGGGAAAGAAAAGAAAGGCTGCTACTTCAGTTATTTATACTTCGCCAAAGGCAAAAAAGGTTAAAGTCTTGACACACCGGACCAAGTATACTGAAATGGCCAAAGTGCTGAAGCTTGCTGAAGGGCCTTCTTCTGTTGTTGAACCAAATCGCCTCGCTACTGCCGAAACGTGGGTGGAATTAGCCAAAGAGCCAATCCCGAAGCTAATAATGGGGCAGCAGAAAGCCGAGACGGCTGACGTGCTGAAGCATCCTGCCGAAGCTAAAGCACAAACAACCGAAGAGCCTGAATTAAGGAAATTGGCAGAGCAACCGAAGACTCTGAGCCCGCCGCAGGAGACGAAGCTACCGAGGGTGTCAAAAATTCCTGCAGTAACTCTAAAGAGGAGAAGAATGGCCATCGTACTAGATGTTGTCATGGAATCGACAAAGGTACTAACTCCTGCCTCTGCAGAAGTACCTAGCATGGGTGAAAAGAATGCAAAGGAATCTGCCGAAGCTGTCATTACCCAGGTTAGAACTGAAGCTGGGCCCTCGGTTCCCGCAAAAACGGGGCCTACGGAGATTGTTGAAGAGAATATTGAAGCAAGACCTTTAGATGCTACAAAAACTCCGCTACCGTTAGAAAAAGGAAATGCTAGCAAAGAACCTCAATCCCCTTCTACTGATGCTCCTACTGAGGGATTGGAATTTATAGTGCGTCACGTAGCAGGGAAAATCTATCAGGGGAGCAGATTGCCGAAGCTATGCAATATGCCAAGGATCTGAAGTATCCCCCAGGATCCTTGGTCTTTAATGGCACTGATGAAGAAGACTTTTTGTACTGCCTTCTGGATAATAAGGATACTACTATTTGCCGGGAGATGGTAAAAAATGTAGGACTCCCGAAGTTAGAGCTTAGCCTATCTGCAATGTCGAAGGATGAACTTGCAGACAACCTTGCTTATAATAGCTTGAAGGTATATATATACTTTTGCTCGTAAAGTAAGTTATGTTAATTGTTTTTCTTATTGTTTTTATGTTCTCACACACATATATATATATTATTATTTGTTATTAGGCTTGATTCTTAGTAAAGCTTTAAGGGCTCAAAAAGAAGCCGAACACGAAAGCTGTGAGATTGCACTTGGGAACCTTCGGTCAGAAGTCATCAGACTGAGGAATGAAGCCCTTAAAAAAGATAAAATTCTGCTCTCCTTGGTAAATAAAGTAAAGGTCAGCGAAACCAAGCTTACTGCGCAAGCCGAAGCCCACAGAGCCAAAGTTGACAATCTAGAGAAAAGACTTGCCGAAATGAATGAAAATTTTGAACTTGTGAAGGCAAAACAAGAGATAAGTGAATGGACAAGCTCAAGGCTGGAAAAGATTGTTGAAGAGCTTCGTGATTCTAGGGAAAAATGTTATGAAAAATCCTTGGATTGCGCCAAGAAGCTAAAAGATAGTTTTGCAAAGGTGGGTGCATACTCATCGGAGCAAAAATTTATCCGAGGCGATCCCGAAGGAATCATTCAGTGGATCGGCGAAGAAGTTGAAGCTTTTGAAGAAATACTTAGTGACCGTGGGGATTTTTGTGCTTTCGCCGGTGCCCGAGGGGCTGCAGCAGTTTTGGAGAAAACTGGCCATGAACATGTTAAAGTTGTAGCCCAAGAAGAAGTCATCTTCTCCATAGACGATACGAAGGAACCTTCGGCCGAAGCTACTCTGATGGGCGGGAAATTTTATTCCGATGTTTGGATGAAAGGCATCCCTGAGATAGCCAACGAAGCAATAAAGAAGAGTGAAAAAGAATCCCACGATGCCCGAGCAGAGGCAAAGGAAGCTGAAGAAACTGCTAAACGTGCATTAATTATAGGTACTTTTATTTAATGCCCTTTTGCTTTATTGTTCGTTTCTAGCTTCGAAACCTTGTTATCATATACTTTGCTGCAGCTGGCCTTTCACCACCACCGGAGCCATATAACCCTGAGGTGGACCCCATTATAAAAGAAGCTTTGGATGTGATGAATGTCGCCAATACAATCGTCAACGAAGTTGTCGACAAGCTACTGAATGAAGCTGCCGAAAAAGTACTTAAAGAAGACTAGATTCTAGTTTTGCTAGGAAATCTAATATTTGTGTATGAGTCAAACACCAAATATGTGTATGTATATTAATGTAATATATTTCTTTGTGACGCATGAAAGTTGTGTACATACCATTTTTTAGCCTTCGGCGAAAAAATACCTTCCCTTCTTTTCATGCTTCGCAAAGAAAGAATCACCCCTTCTATGCCACATCTGTTGTATAATATTGTTGTCGACGAAGATTTTCTTGGTGTGAACAATTATATCTGCTGAAGGTATACTTTGTGCTTCAGCACATTGTTCCATAATTCATCAAATATTTTGGGAGGAGCATTTCTTCCCCCTCCACAGCTTTTGTTGCTGATGCGATATGATGTATGATGTAATGCTATGCGAAATAATGCGATGATATGATGCAGCATGATGTTTTTGTCGAAGACGCACGCCCACACGAGAACACACCCAGACTCTGCATCCCCTTGGGAACGACTTTGGAGTCTCTTCACCTTTTACTTAGGTGACATTTCAGCACTGCTTCCCCTTAGGAACGACTTTGGAGCTAAGCTCTGCATCCCCTTAGGAACGACTTTGGAGTTTCTTCACCTCTGATTTAGGTGGTATTTAAGCTCTACATCCCCTTAAGAACGACTTTGAAGCTTCTTCACCTTTTATTTAGGTGGTATCTTAGCTCTGCATTCTCTTAGGAACGACTTTGGAGCTTCGGAACTTACTCTGTGCTCCCTTAGGAACGACTTTGTAGCTTCGGGACTTACTCTGCGCTCCCTTAGAAATGACTTTGTAGCTTCGGAACTTACTCTGCGCTCCCTTAGGAACGACTTTGTAGCTTCGGAACTTACTCTGCGCTCGCTTAGGAACAACTACAATTAATGATGTAACCAAAGTATTTTTATTACATCAAATTTGGATATTAATTCTTCCTGAATTATATTTCTTGGCAAGAAAATATAAAGGCAGAAAAGTTTAAGATACATCAGATCAGGAAATTCTTTAATCGCACCACTATAGTCTCTTTTAGTAAATGTGCTTCGATTCAGGTACAATGTTGTTGACTGTACGAGCTTCGGACTCCTCTTGAAGGTCACGTTGTTGCTAAGCGTGGCGGTGCCCTTCTGGTGCTAGCGGTGGTGGTGGTGGTGGCAACTGGGCCTAGGAAGCTTGAGAATGGCTTGCCGAAGCAACAAAGGTTGTAGGCTATTGGTTGCCTACATACTCTGGGACATAAGGAGAGTAGCACGAAGCAGTGTAGAGGACTTGCTTCGGCTGACTCTGCCGTGCTTCAACTTAAGCAATTTCCTTCTGCTTCTGAATGGTAACCTGGCATGTCCTTGTTGTGTGGCCCTTGTCCTCGCCACAAAAAAGGAAGTATAACTTTTGGGGCTGATTGCCAAACCTTCCACCACCAAAACTTCTTCCTCCTCTACCTCTCGAATCTGGTGGTCTGAAAGAAGTCTGTTGCATGCTCGAAGTCTGAGAACTTTGATGGCTATGTTGAGCATTGCTGGCCCTATCATCGTTGGTATTGGAGTTGTGGATTGATCAGACATGCCTAGGGTGAAATCTTCCTCCGAAGCCCCTGGTTATCTCAGAAAACCTATAGGCCTCCTCCCTTCTTTGGCGAAAATCATTATCAGCCCGGATGTACTCATCCATCTTCTGAAGAAGCTTCTCCAGAGTTTGTGGAGGCTTCCTGGCAAAATATTGAGCTGTAGGTCCTGGCCGAAGCCCCTTGATCATGGCCTCAAAGACAATTTCATTGGGCGCTATGGGCGCTTGTGCTCTTAAGTGCAAAAACCTTCGAACATACGCCTGAAGGTATTCCTCATGGTCCTACATACATTGAAACAAGGCTTGAGCTGTGACTAGCTTCGTCTGAAAGCCTTGGAAACTAGTGACCAACATGTCCTTGAGCTTCTGCCACGACGTAATTGTCCCTGCCCGGAGAGAAGAGTACCAAGTTTAGGCCACATTTCGGACTGCTATGATGAAGGACTTTGCCGTGATGGTAGCATTACCCCCATACAAAGATATTGTTGCTTCGTAACTCATCGAGAATTGCTTTGGATTTAAGTGCTCATCATACATGGGCAACTGAGGTGGCTTGTTGGATTTTGGCCATGGGATAGCCTGCAATTCTTGAAAGTCGCCTAGAGGGGGGGTGAATAGGCAGAATCTGAAAATTATAAACTTAAGCACAACTACATGCCGGGGTTAGCCTTAGAAACATAATCGAGTCCGAAAGAGAGGGTGAGAAACAAATCACAAGTAAATGAAGAGTGAGACACGGTGATTTGTTTTACCGAGGTTCGGTTCTTGCAAACCTACTCCCCGTTGAGGTGGTCACCAAGACTGGGTCTCTTTCAACCATTTCCCTCTCTCAAACGGTCACTTAGACCAAGTGAGCTTCCTTCCTTGATTTCCTGGGTCACTTAGACTCTGCAAGGACCACCACACAATTGGTGTCTCTTGCTTTGCTTACAAGGTTTTGAAAGTAAGAATGAGAGAAAGAAGAAAGCCAACCAAGCAACAAGAGCAACAAAAGAACACAAGTCGATCTCCTCACAAGTCCTAAAAACTAGAGTTGAATTGGGGACTTTGATTCGATCGGAGGCTTTGATTTGTGTCTTGGAGTGTTATGTATTGCTCTTGTATTGAATGAGGTGTAGTGAATGCTTGGATGCCTCGAAGAGTGGTGGTTGGGGGGGGTATTTATAGCCCCAACCACCAATATGGCTGTTGGTGAAGACTTCTGTCGAATGGCGCACCGGACAGTCCGGTCCACCACCGGACATTGTCCGGTGCGCCAGCCACGTCACCAGGCCGTTGGGTTCCGACCGTTGGAGCTCTGACAATTGGGGCCACAAGACAGTCCGGTGGTGCACCGGACAGGTCCTGTAGACTGTCCGGTGCGCCTTCTAGTGTCTGCTCTGACTTCTGCGCGCGCAGGCGTGTACTGCTTGCTTTTACTGTTCACTTGCAGGCGACCGTTGGCGCGAAGTAGCCGTTGCTCCGCTGGCACACCGGACAGTCCGGTGAATTATAGCGGAGTGGCTCCCCAAATTCCCGAAGCTGGCAAGTTCAGAGTCGATCTCCCTGGTGCACCGGACACTGTCCGGTGGCACACCGGACAGTCCGGTGCGCCAGACCAAGGCTGCCTTCGGTATACTTTGCTCCTTAGTTTTGAACCCTTTCTTTTGACTTGTATTGGTTTGTTGTGAAACTTTGGCACCTGTAGAACTGATAATCTAGAGCAAACTAGTTAGTCCAATTGTTTGTGTTGGGGAATTCAACCACCAAAATTCATATAGGAAAAGGTTTGACCCTATTTCCCTTTCAATATCTCCTTTTTGGTGATCTATGCCAACACAAACCAAAGCAAATATAAAAGTGCAGAATTGAACTAGTTTGCATAATGTAAGTGCAAAGGTTGCTTGGAATTGAAACCAATATACTTTTTCAATAGATGTGCATGGGTGGTTTTCTTCTTATTTAAAATTTTGGACCACATTTGCACCACTAGTTTTGTTTTTGCAAATCCTTTGTAAAATTCTTTTCAAAACATTTTGCAAATAGTCAAAGGTACATGAATAAGATTGAAAGAAGCATTTTCAAAATTTAAAATTTTCTCCCCCCGTTTCAAATGCTTTTCCTTTGACTTAAACAAAAACTCTCCTAAATAAAATTCTCCTCTTAGTGTTCAAGAGGGTTTTACAGATTTTTGAAGATACTTTCTCCCCTTTTTGAACACAATAAGATATCAATTTGAAAACTTTATTTTTAAAATTCGGTGGTATGGTGGCGCGGTCCTTTTGCTTTGGGCTCATACTTTCTCCCCCTTTGGCATGAATCGCCAAAAACGGATACTTGTGAGTGAAATATAAGCCCTTTTAACTTTCTCCCAATGGCAAACAAATAGACATGAGTGAAGATTATACCAAAGTGGAGAATGATGCAGAATACCGACAAATACCAGTGGAGTTGAGTGGAAGCGTCGTCTTTGCCGAATACTCCATTTCCCTTTCAATTTTATGACTAAGCATAATAACACACTTAAAAACACATTAGTCATAGACATAAAAGAGATATGATCAAAGGTATATAAATAAGCTATGTGTGCAAAGAATCAATCAAAATTCCTAGAATCAAGAATATTTAGCTCATTCCTTAGTTTGGTAAAGGTTTCTCATCTAAAGGCTTGGTAAAGATATCGGCCAATTGATCTTTGGTGTTTATATAGGCTATCTCGATATCCCCCTTTTGTTGGTGATCTCTCAAAAAGTGATACCAAATGGCTATGTGCTTAGTGCGGCTGTGTTCAACGGGATTATCCACCATGCGGATTGCACTCTCATTATCACATAGGAGAGGGACTTTGCTAAATTTGTAGCCTTAGTCCCTAAGGGTTTGCCTCATCCAAAGCAATTGCGCGCAACAATGGCTTGCGGCAATGTACTCGGCTTCGACGGTAGAAAGAGCTACTGAGTTTTGTTTCTTTGAAGCCCAAGACACCAGGGATCTCCCTAGAAACTGACAAGTCCCTGATGTGCTCTTCCTATCAATCTTACACCCTACCCAATCAGCATCGGAATATCCTAATAAATCAAAAGAGGATCCCTTGGGGTACCAAAGACCAAACTTAGGTGTTTGAACTAAATATCTCAAGATTCTCTTCACGACCCTAAGGTGAACTTCCTTAGGATCAGCTTGGAACCTTGCACACATGCATACAGAAAGCATAATGTCCGGTCGAGATGCACATAAATAGAGTAAAGATCCTATCATCGACCGTGTTGGGGACTTGTTCTCAAATGCTAAGAGTTAAGAACAAGGCAACATAAAAAGGGTTAAATGTTAAAGTCCTTCGTCCTTCGAAACATTATCTCCCTTCGGATATAATGAATTCCGGACGAAGGTCATGCAGGACAAACCTCCACAAGCACAATAAATGATGAAGAAGGATTCATACACAAGATATGAAAAAAATAGTATAAACACTTTAAACGTTATTATCAACTTATTTTTATTTGCGTTACTGTATTAACAATGACATATTATAAATGTACCTTCGCCTCGAAGGAAAGCAGGGGATACAAGCGTGACGTGAGAGTAAATGCCAAGTCAGCGCGAACAGTACGGGAGTACTGTTCATCTATTTATAGGCAAGGGACGCAGTGCATGTAAAATTACATTCATGCCCTTTATATTTGCTAATAACTCTATAGTAATTCTTCGAGGCCTAATTTGCCTTTTCATCTTTAAGTCGGTTCCCTTTTCTACTGTCATGCCGAAGCTTTCCTGTGCACAGCTTCGTGATCACCTTGTCCTTCATCATAATCACCTTTCGTCTCGCTCAGGCTTCGTCCTGACCATGCTCTGTATGCTCATGATCCGAATCCGAAGATACCTGTTCACATATTTCACTTGGAAAACATTGTCAAATCATGTTTTTGAGGACCTTCGGAAGCCGAAGGCCCCCAACAGTAGCCCCTCGCAATATTAATTTGCTAGAATAATAAATTCAGATTGCGATATAGACGAAGGCCTTAAGCCGAAGGTCCGAAAAAACACCTTCCCTTTGCTAGAATAGCAATAGTCAATGACAAGTGGGGCCCTGCCACCTGCAACGTACTGGGCGTATAAATAAGAACGCACCGCGAGCACATTTAGCACGCTTTCTTGCCATCGGCTCCTGCTTTCCTAATTTTTAGCTCTTTGCACACCAACGCTTGCCTGGCTTTTTGCATTTTTAAGCTTCGTCTTTGAGAGCACTTTCCTAGCATTTTCGAAGATGTCTGAAGACAAGAAAGCCGTCGCTGAGTCGAAGCTAAGCCTTTCCGAAGAGATGAATCTCGGCTTCCTTGAATCAATAGCAAAGACAAATATAGAGAAGATTACTAGGGAGATTTTAGAGGGTTTGTCTGAAGACACTGGTGACAGTGACAGCTATGATGTGGAAAGTGGCGGTGAAGATTCCGAAGATCGACCTTGGCGACCAAGCCATGCAGTTTTTGGGAAATCAAGCATTAAACAAAGCCATCTTGTCAATATCAGGGGTAGATATTTTCGGGATTTATCTATTGTAAGGGCTGACAAAGGAGAGAAAACTTGTCCGACTCCCGAGGAAAATGAAGTCGTGATATTCCGAAGCTTCTTTAAGGCTGGACTTCGGTTTCCTTTGAGCAGTTTCGTGGTAGAAGTTTTGAAGATATTTGAAATCTACCTTCATCAAATTACTCCCGAAGCAATCATAAGGATGGGAATCTTCGTATGGGTCGTGAAGAGCCAAGGTTTGGAACCAAATGCAAAAAGTTTCTACAATATGCATGAGTTATTGTATGAGACAAAACCATGGGGTAAGGAGCAATATCACAACAATTTTGGTTGTTATAGCTTCGGTGCCTGCTCTGGGTCAAGCTGTCCCGTGCCAACTTTTTGGAGAAGATGGCCTAGGGACTGGATGAAGGAATGGTTCTATGTGAAGAACGACTTGAAAACGCGAGAAGATATTAAAGATAACATTATGCGCCCTATCTGGCAGCGCTTCGGCCTTCGGAAACCGAAGGTGGAAATTGACGAAGCGGTCGAAGAATGCCGGAGAGCCTTCAGAGTAGTTTGCTCTTTCATCGGGACAAGGGATTTGATCCAAGAACACATTGCTTTCAGAGTATGGCCATTTGCAGAAAAGTGGGAAATGCCAAAGGAAACCGTCAACGAACCTAACGAAGGTGGACTAGTTAGATTAAAATTCACCTTCAAATATGGAGATAAGTTCGTCGAGCCAGATGACGACTGGCTGAAAAGTATTGAGGCCGTAAGCGATGAGCTGCTTGGGCCATACTCGAAGGCAGAAGATATTGCACTATCCACAGCCTTCGGAGGCCGGAAGAAGAAAAGACTCAACCGAGTATTTGATGCCATTGGGTTCGTGTATCCTGACTACCGTTACCCAACACGGGGTCAAAAAAGGAAAGATACGACGTCTGCGAAGGAAGTCGCCTCAGCCGCTCTTAGTGAGCCAACGCCGAAGAGGAAAAAGATAAAGGTTCTTACGCACCGTCCACGCTATATTGAACCGGCCACAGTGCCCGAGTTTGTTGGTGAATCCTCTTCGGCCCCCGAAGCCAAGGAGCCGACACCCCTGAAGAATATTGAAGAGCCGGTCACAATGCCGGAGATAAAGAAAATAGAAGAATCGAAGGCTAAAGAAACAAAGACATCTGAAATTTTAAGTCCTTCAGCAAAAGTTGAAGTACCAAAAAGCCAAAAGGGTCCAGCATTGACCCCCAAAAGAAAAAGGATGGTTAATGTACTGGATGTATTGGAGACAATAAAGTCTTCAAGCACTACTCCGAAGAAAATTGCTGAAACTCCCGAAGTGCAAATCGAAGCCTTTGGTGCCGAAGCTTCAAAGCACCAAGCTGAGACTGAAGCTGGGCCTTCAGAGCCCGCCAAGGTAAAATCCTTGGAAACCAAAGAAACAGAAACAACAGAACAAATTTTTGTTGAAGAAACTAGCACTGCCGCCCCTGAAGCCTTTTCCGAAGCTTCCGATTATATTACGACATGCTTCAGGGAAGGAGTTGACTGAAAAAGAAAAGCAGGAGGCTCAGTTCTATGCCCAAAGACTGAAATATCCCAAGGGGGCGTTGATATTCAACGACAGCGGAGAAGAAGACTTCTTGTATTGTCTCCCTGACAGCAAGGAGATTTCAGTCTGTCGGGAGATGAGCAAAAGCTTCGGATTCCCAACACTAGAAGACGGGCTCTCAGTGTTGTCAAAGAACGAGCTGGCTGATAGCTTAACGTACAATAGTTTAAAGGTGAAAAAATGAGATCTTTGTATTATTTCTTGAAACCAAAATTTTTCATTTGCTTAAACTTATTAACACACATTTTTTCCCAGGGTCTTATACTTAGCAATGCCCTCAGGGCACAAAAAGATGTCGAAGACGAAGGGTGTACCATAGCCTTGAGCAACCTTCGTTCCGAAGTAATTGAACTAAGGAACGAAGGTCTCAAAAAAGATAAAATATTACACTCGTTATTGAATAAAATAAAAGAAGACAAAGCTGCTTTCAAAGCTCAAGCTGAAGCTCAGAAGCGCGAAATTGAAGATCTTCGGAAACAACTAGTCAGAGCTAAAGAAGAGTGCACACTTGAAGAAACAAAACGAGAAATTAGTGAACAATGGGCCAATCATTTAGAAAAAAACATTGAAGAGCTTCGTGCATCCAAGAAAAAGTGTTATGAAAAATCTATAGAATGTGTTAAGAAAATAAGAACCAGCTTTGCCAGCGTCGGCGCATTCTCAAGTGAGGAGAACTTCATAAGGGGTGACCCCGAAGGCCCAATTGGATGGATCAGCCACGAAGCTGAAGCTTTTGATGAGGTTTTGAATAGCCGTGGAGACATATGTGCCTTTTCGGGTGCTAGGGGGATTGCCACTATTTTGGAGAGGAAAGGTTGTGACCATGTGAAATTTTTGGCACAATCCGAAGCCGCCTTGTCTTCTGAAGATATAAAAGACCCCTAGGCCAAAGCGAGCCTGATCGGTGGAAATTTTTTTACCGACATCTGGGACAATGGTGGCTGGGAGATGGCCCAAGAAATTATACGAAAGAGCGAGAAAGGTATTCATGACGCTAGAAAAGTAGAAGAAACCGCTGAGAAAAGTGCGGATGTCGAAGTGCAAATAGGTATTGACTAGCAGTTTTTAGCTTTGTTGTAATTTTTTTTTGATTTCGAACTTGTTTACGCTTTGTAACACAGCCGCACTTTCTCCTCAGAGCCTGCCAAGCCATCGGCGGACCCCCACGTGAAGGGGGACGACGAAATTAGAAAAATGGCTGAAGCTATCATGGATAAAGTTGTTGATGAACTACTGAACGAAGCTGCAGAAGTAGTTCTAAGGGAAGACTAGATGTTATTGTAAAAACACTTGGAATGTAATATTTATTGAACATGTGTAATATTTTGTAACTTTGAATGTAATATATAAGCTATTTATAGTTCAATTCTTTACGATGCATGAAACTTTACATACATACCGTTTTTTGAGCCTTCGGCGAAAAAACACCTTCCCTTCTTTTCATGCTTCGTAAATAATATCCGTATTTTCATAAAAACATCCAATCTTCGTAAAATCAATAACCGATAGATCTTTTCATTTCAGAGTTTGACGAAGGTATGCTTCTTCAATATTTACTTTTTTGTGCCTTGGCACTGTTTCTTCGAAACAATCTCCAAATATCAACATTGATCCCCTTCTTGCGTCATTGATGCAATATGATGTATGGTGTTATGCTATGCAAATGATGTGATGATGTGATGTTATGCAAAATGATATTTGCCGAAGATCGACGTTTATTTTTCACTCTAAGCCTTCCTTAGGAGCTTCTTCGCCTTTTACTTCAGCGGAATCAGCGTTTATTTTTCGCTGTAAGCTTCCCTTAGGAGCTTCTTCGCCTTTTACTTTCAGCGGTATCAGCGTTTATTTTTCGTTGTAAGCCTCCCTTAGGAGCTTATTTGCCTTTTACTTTCAGCGGTATCAGCGTTTATTTTTCACTGTAGGCTCTGCATTCCCTTTGGAACGACTTTTGAGCAGAAAACTTACGCTGCGCTCCCTTAGGAACGACTTTTTGTTATTTCGGAAATTCTGCTTGTAACCATAAATTCTTATGCTTCGGCAACTCCGCTATTCTGTGGAGAAGGTATATTTTTACTGTGGCGAAAACGAAGCTATTACAAGAGATTGAAAAACGACAAAAAACACTCAGGCTTTCAATAATTGTTCCTTATTAAAAAGAAAATGATACTGAATGTAAAAACTGCTGCCGAGGTAGGATATTTGCTAGTAAATATGCTTTGATTCTGGCACAGTACTATTGACTGTGCGAGCTTCGGACTCTTCTCTGATGTCCCGTTGGAGGTGGGTATGCTGACTCCCTTCTGGCTGCTGGCCTCGTTGCATTGGTGGTGGAGGAGGAGGCTGTTGCCAGGATGCCTGAGGTTGGCTTGCCGAAGCGACAGAAGCTGCAGGGTGGTTGCCTACATACTCTGGAATGTAAGGCGAATGGTATGAAGCAGTATGCATAACCTGCTTCGGCTGGCTCTGTTGGGCTGCAGCTTCTGCTATCTCCTTTTGTTTCTGGATGGTAACATGGCACATCCTGGTGGTATGGCCCTTGTCCTCACCACAGAATAGGCAATAAATCTTCCTGGGCTGATCCCCAAATCTCCCTCCGAAGCCCCTGGCACCTCTGCCCCTTGGAGCTGGAGGCCGAGGATAACTCTGCTGGTGCCCCGAAGCCTGGGAGGAATATTGCGGCCTCTGCTGCTGGCTTCCCCTGTCATCATTCTGAGTGGAATGAATCGATCTGACATGTCTGGGATGAATTCTTCCTCCAAAGCCCCTGGCTATTTCGGAGAACCTGTAAGCTTCCTCGCTTCTCTGTCGAAAATCATTGTCAGCGCGGATGTATTCATCCATCTTCTGAAGCAATTTCTCCAGAGTCTGAGGGGGCTTTCTGGCGAAGTATTGGGCTGAAGGTCTCGGCCGAAGCCCCTTAATCATGGCCTCAATGACAATTTCATTGGGCACTGTTGGCGCTTGTGCCCTCAGGCGTAAGAATCTTCGGACATACGCCTGAAGATATTCTTCGTGATCTTGGGTGCACTGGAATAAAGCTTGAGCGGTGACCGGCTTCATTTGAAACCCTTGGAAACTGGTGATCAGCATATCCTTCAGCTTCTGTCATGATGTGATTGTTCCTGGCCGAAGGGAGGAGTACAAGGTTTGTGCAACATTTTTGACAGCCATGACGAAAGACTTCGCCATGACTGCAGTATTGCCACCATACGAAGATATTGTTGCTTCGTAGCTCATCAGAAACTGCTTCGGATCTGAGTGGCTGTCGTACATGGGGAGTTGAGGTGGCTTGTAGGACGGAGGCCAAGGTGTAGCCTATAGTTCTGCTGAGAGAGGAGAAGCATCATCAAAAGCAAAATTTCCATGATGGAAATTCTCATACCAATCATGTTCGTTGAAGAAGCCCTCTTGATGAAGCTCTCTGTGCTGAGGCCTTCGGTTCTGCTCATCTTGAGTAAGATGGCGAACTTCTTGAGAGGCTTTGTCTATCTGCCTTTGCAGATCAGCCAGCCTAGCCATCTTTTCCTTCTTCCTTTGCACCTGCTGATGGAGCATCTCCATATTTCTGATCTCTTGGTCCAAGTCGTCTTCCTGAGGCGTTGAACTGATGGCCTTCCTCTTCTGGCTTCGGGCCTCCCGAAGAGAGAGGGTCTCCTGGTTGGGGTCCAGCGGCTGCAGAGCGGCAGCCCCTGTTGCTGAAGCTTTCTTTTGCGGCATGACGAAGGTCTATGCTTGCCGAAGGTGTTCGAAACTCAAAAAGTGGAAGTGAGTTCACCGGAGGTGGGCGCCAATGTTGGGGACTTGTTCTCAAATGCTAAGAGTTAAGAACAAGGCAACATAAAAAATGTTAAATGTTAAAGTCCTTCATCCTTCGAAACATTATCTCCCTTCGGATATAATGAATTCCGGACGAAGGTCATGAAGGACAAACCTCCACAAGCACAATAAATGATGAAGAAGGATTCATAGACAAGATATGAAAAAATAGTATAAACACTTTAAACGTTATTATCAACTTATTTTTATTTGCGTTACTGTATTAACAATGACAGATTATAAATGTACCTTCGCCTCGAAGGAAAGCAAGGGATACAAGCGTGACGTGAGAGTAAATGCCAAGTCAGCATGAACAGTACGGGAGTACTGTTCATCTATTTATAGGCAAGGGACGCAGCCCATGTAAAATTACATTCATGCCCTTTATATTTGCTAATAACTCAATAGTAATTCTTCGAGGCCTAATTTGCCTTTTCATCTTTAAGTCGGTTCCCCTTTTCTACTGTCATGCCGAAGCTTTCCTGTGCACAGCTTCGTGATCACCTTGTCCTTCGTCATAATCACCTTTCGTCTCGCTCAGGCTTCGTCCTGACCATGCTTTGTATGCTCATGATCCGAATCCGAAGATACCTATTCACATATTTCACTTGGAAAACATTGTCAAATCATGTTTTTGAGGACCTTCGGAAGCCGAAGGCCCCCAACAGACCGGTATACCTTTTGATCTACGGATTTACCTCCCGTGTCGAGGTCGAGATGTCCATTGGTTCCCATGGGTGTCTTGATGGGCTTGGCATCCTTCATTCCAAACTTGGTGAGAATGTCTTGAATATACTTCATTTGGCTGATGAAGGTGCCCTCTTGGAGTTGCTTTACTTGAAATCCTAGAAAATACTTTGCCCCTGTTTGTTTCGGCTTTTCGCAGCTTTCAGCCACCAAAAGCTGCTGCGGACTGCCAAACACTCAGTTTTTCAGCCAGCTTCTATAAAATTTGTTTTGGTAAAAACCATTGAAAATCAACATAAACATATAATCGGTTAAGTCGTCGCAATAATAGTAATCTGTCACTTTATATCCTGAGCCCCATGGACAACTTTATCTTCCTCCACACGTAATCCTAATGATACTCAGATTCTCTACACAGCCAGATTCTCCCCACAGCTAGATTCTTAGAAAAGCTCGTCAGAAAAAAGCTGAACCAAACAGGCCCATTAACTCCCCCATCATAGACATCTCGAATTTTTGAATCATGATCCTACTAAACTCTTCACAAATAGATTTGTTAGTAGACCCAAATATGATATCATCAACATAAATTTGGCATACAAACAAATCATTTTCAATGGTTTTAGTAAAGAGAGTAGGATCAGCCTTACCGACTTTGAAGCCATTAGCAATAAGAAAATCTCTTAGGCATTCATACCATGCTCTTGGGGCTGGCTTGAGCCCATAAAGTGCCTTAAAGAGTTTATAGACATGGTTAGGGTACTCACTATCTTCAAAGCCTGGAGGTTGCTCAACATAGACCTCTTCCTTGATTGGTCCATTGAGGAAAGCACTCTTCACGTCCATTTGGTAAAGCTTAAAGCCATGGTAAGTAGCATAGGCAAGTAATATGCGAATTGACTTAAGCCTAGCTACAGGTGCATAGGTTTCACCAAAATCCAAACCTTTGACTTGTGAATATCCCTTGGCCACAAGTCGTGCCTTGTTCCTTGTCACCACACCATGCCCATCTTCTTTGTTGCGGAAGACCCACTTGGTTCCTACAACATTTTGGTTAGGACGTGGAACTAAATGCCATACCTCATTCCTTGTGAAATTGTTGAGCTCCTCTTGCATCGCCAACACCCAATCCGAATCTTTATGTGTGTCCTCTACCCTGTGTGGCTCAATAGAGGAAACAAAAGAGTAATGTTGACAAAAATGAGCAACACGAGATCGAGTGGTTACCCCCTTATGAATATCTCCTAGGATGGTGTTCACGGGGTGATCTCGTTGGATTGCTTGGTGGACTCTTGGGTGTGGCGGCCTTGGATCTTGTTCATCCTCCTTGTCTTGATCATTGGCATCCCCCCTTGATCATTGTCGTCCTCTTGAGGTGGCTCATCTTCTTGATCTTCTTCTTCATCATCTTGAGCCTCATCCTCATCTTGAGTTGGTGGAGATGCTTGTATGGAGGAAGATGGTTGATCTTGTGCTTGTGGAGGCTCTTCGGATTCCTTAGGACACACATCTCTAATGGACATGTTCCTTAGAGCGATGCACGGAGCCTCTTCATCATCTAGCTCATCAAGATCAACTTGCTCCACTTGGGAGCCGTTAGTCTCATCAAACACAATGTCACAAGAGACTTCAACTAGCCAGTGGACTTGTTGAAGACTCTATATGCCTTTGTGTTTGAATCATAACCAAGTAAAAAGCCTTCTACAGCCTTAGGTGCAAATTTAGATTTTCTACCTCTTTTAACAAGAATAAAGCATTTGCTACCAAAGACTCTAAAGTATGAAACATTGGGCTTTTTACCGGTGAGGAGTTCATATGATGTGTTTTTGAGGATTCGGTGAAGATATAATCGGTTGATGGCGTAGCAAGCGGTGTTGACCGCCTCGGCCCAAAATTGATCTGAAGTCTTGTATTCATCAAGCATGGTCCTTGCCATGTCCAATAGAGTTCTATTCTTCCTCTCCACTACACCATTTTGTTGTGGCATGTACGGAGAAGAGAACTCATGCTTGATTCCCTCCTCCTCAAGAAAGCCTTCAATTTGAGAGTTCTTGAACTCCGTTCCATTGTCGCTTCTTATTTTCTTGATCCTCAAGCCGAACTCATTTTGTGCCGGTCTTAAGAATCCTTTCAAGGTCTCTTGGGTTTGAGATTTTTCCTGTAAAAAGAATACCCAAGTGAAGCGAGAATAATCATCCACAATAACTAGATAGTACTTACTCCCGCCGATGCTTATGTAAGCTATCAGGCCGAATAGGTCCATGTGGAGGAGCTCGAGTGGCCTGTCAGTCGTCATGATGTTCTTGTGTGGATGATGAACACCAACTTGCTTCCCTGCTTGGCATGCGCTACAAATCTTGTCTTTCTCAAAATGAACATTGGTTAGTCCCAAAATGTGCTCTCCCTTTAGAAGCTTGTGAAGATTCTTCATTCCAACATGGGCTAGTCGGCGGTGCCAGAGCCAACCCATGTTAGTCTTAGCAATTAAGCAAGTGTCGAGTTCAGCTCTATTGAAATAAACTAAGTATAGCTGACCCTCTAACTCTCCCTTAAATGCTACTGAATCATCACTTCTAAAGACAGTAACACCTACATCCGTAAAAAGACAGTTGTAACCCATTTTGCATAATTGAGATACAGAAAGCAAGTTGTAATCTAAAGAATCTACAAGAAAAACATTAGAAATAGAGTGGTCAGGTGATATAGCAATTTTACCCAATCCTTTGACCAAACCTTGATTTCCATCCCCGAATGTGATAGCTCTTTGGGGATCTTGGTTTTTCTCGTAGGAGGAAGTCAGAGAGGAAATCTCCCCGACCGGGTGGCGGATTGCACCCGCCCTAAATCCTAAAGAGAGGAGGGGCCTAAGCGTTTTGCTTGCTACGAGACTGGTGGATGAACACACGAGAGCACACGAGGGTTTAGAGTGGTTCGTGCCGCCGGGGCGTAACACCCTACTCCACTGTGTAATGTATTGTGAGTCTGAGCTTGGATCTGTTTTGTAACGTCGCATGCCTCCCCTTTTATAGATGAAGGGGGCATGCACAAAGGGACTGGGCCCCGACATGCGGGCCCAGGGACAGAATGTATATATAACACTTGAGGCTTCTAATGTTCGCTGCTGGGGCAATCTTCCCATGCCCTGACGCTGGAGATCTGTGCATCCTTCGGCGTGCTGGGGAAGCCTTCTTGCAGAAGGGACAACGAGCACGGTCCGCCGCATGGCACAGGCGCACTATTTGATGATAGATTGGACAGGCGCGCCGACTGACACCGTCTGCCAGCGGAGAGGACTGGACGCATTAAATGCCGAGGGGGCACGTCTTTCATTGGCTTGGCGCAGGCATCGCGTCCCTACTGTGATAAACGCAGAGGCTCCGCGACTCCAGTGACCCGACGTCAGACTCCTTCCGTCAGCTTACGTCATGGGCCACAAGCCATGTGGTAGTAGCGGGTTTCCGCCTTGGCGGGTGGGGGGGGCATGGCGCAAGCCCCGGACACGTTCTGCCCCAGACCCCTTCCAGGGTAGGGTCCGGGTATTTCCTGCCCCTAGGATCTGGGACCCGGTGGTGAACCGACTGGACCACACTTGGAAGGGTCCGGGATCTGTCCCGGAGGTCCGCACGCTATGTACGGGGTCCGGTGCCTTCCATGCAGCAGGTCCAGGCCCGCTGTGTACATCCGGAGCTCCTCCTTTCCCATGGCGACCCCCAAGGCGGTTGATGTTGCACGACAGTGGCCTGTTTACCGCGCAACCAGAGACTTGGCACAACGCCTTTTCCTTGTAACAGGGGGTACCCCTGTTTCAAGGTACCGACAGTGGCCCCTAGGCCCACCTCAGGGGAGGGCGCGAGTCTGTAGGTGGGGCCGTAACCCTCTTCCGGTGCAAGCTCTGCATGATCGGGAACCGGTGCATCTTTTTAGCGTGCGCCGTTGAAAGGGAAATGTGCCCTTGGGCCATTTCTAAGTATTTTGGTGGTTTAGTGTCCAACACAAGTGCCTAAGTGTAAAATGGTGGACAAAGTACAAATCAAGGATAAAGGTATGTTTCTCAGACTTAGTACATTGTTTTAGAGACTAATGTATTGTGTCTAAGTGCTGGAAACTGGAAAAGACCAACTGGAAAAGCCTTGGCTCGAGCAGCCAAGACTTTGCTCAGTCTGGAGCACCGGACTGTCCGGTGGTGCACCGGACAGTGTCCGGTGCGCCAGGCTGGCTCGAGCAAAGTGGCTGCTCTCGGGACTTCGACGGCGGTACACGGCTATAAATCACCGGACTGTCCGGTGGTGCACCGGACTGTCCGGTGGGCCGTTCACAGGCGAACTCGTCGCTCTCGGGAATTCATCGTCGACGTACGGCTATAATTCACCGGACTGTCCGGTGTGCACCGGACTGTCCGGTGAGCCAACGATCGGTAGGACTAACGGTCGGCCGCGCGATCTGCGCGGGACACGTGGCCGAGCCAACGGCTAGAAGGGGGCACCGGTCTGTCCGGTGTGCACCGGACATGTCCGGTGCGCCAACGGCTCTCAGGCTGTCAACGGTCGACTGCGCCATTTTTGGAAGGAAATCGGGCACCGGACAGTGTCTGGTGTGCACCGGACTGTCCGGTGCACCAGTCGACAGAAGGCAAGATCTGCCTTCCTAGATTGCTCTCAACAGCTCCTAGCTGCCTTGGGGCTATAAAAGGGACCCCTAGGCGCATGGAGGAGAACACCAAGCATTCCTACAACATTCCTAAGCACCAAGACATCGATTTCGCGCATTCGTTTCATTGTGATAGCATATAGAGCTCTAGTGGAGTTGTGAACTCATTGAGTTGTGTTGCGAGCTCTTGTTGCGACTTGTGTGCGTGTTGACACTCTGATTCTTGTGTCTTGTGTGCGTTGCTAATCCCTCCCTTGCTCCGTGTTCTTTGTGAATTTCAAGTGTAAGGGCGAGAAGCTCCATGTTGTGGAGATTCCTCGCAAACGGGATTGAGAAAAAGCAAGCAAAACACCGTGGTATTCAAGTGGGTCTTTGGACCGCTTGAGAGGGGTTGATTGCAACCCTCGTCCGTTGGGACACCACAACGTGGAGTAGGCAAGCGTTGGTCTTGGCCGAACCATGGGATAACCACTGTGCCATCTCTGTGATTGATCCTTGTTGGTTATTGTGTTTTGTTGAGAATTCCTCTCTAGCCACTTGGCAATTATTGTGCTAACGATTAACCAAGTTTTGTGGCTTAAGTTTTCAAGTTTCACAGGATCACCTATTCACCCCCCCTCTAGGTGCTCTCAATTGGTATCAAAGCCGTTCTCTTCACAAAGGGACTAACCGCCCGAAGAGATGGATCCTAAGGGGAAGGGAATCGTGATCAACGACAAAGAGAAGGAATCCTTCGTCAACGAGCCGAAGGACGACAAGCCTACCGACTCCGGCTCGGGCCATAGACGGAAAGAAGGGAAGAAGAAGAAGACGAGGCGCATCAAGGAGATCGTCTACTACGACGACAGCGATGAGTCTACTTCTTCCCAAAAGGACGACGACCACAACGACTACGAGAGAAGGAAACCGGTTAATTCGAACTTTTCTTTTGACTACTCTCGTATTCCGCAAAGTTCAAATTCACATTTGCTCTCCATTCCACTCGGCAAGCCTCCACACTTTGATGGGGAGGACTACGGATTTTGGAGCCACAAAATGCGTAGTCACCTATTCTCTCTCCATCCTAGTATATGGGAGATTGTAGAGAGTGGAATGCACTTTGATAGTTCGGATAGTCCTGTGTTCATTAATGAGCAAATACATAAGAATGCACAAGCTACTACTGTTCTTCTAGCTTCTTTGTGTAGGGATGAATACCACAAAGTGAGCGGCTTGGATAACGCCAAGCAAATATGGGACACCCTCAAGATTTCTCATGAGGGGAACGACGTCACCTTGCTCACCAAAATGGAGTTGGTGGAGGGCGAGCTTGGATGGTTTGCGATGATAAGGGGCGAGGAGCCAACTCAAACATACAACCGGCTCAAGTCCCTTATCAACAAAATAAGGAGCTATGGAAGCACGCGATGGACGGACCACGACGTCGTCCGACTGATGCTAAGGTCCTTTACCGTTCTTGATCCTCATTTGGTGAATAATATTCGTGAGAATCCCAGGTACACCAAAATGTCGCCCGAAGAAGTCCTTGGAAAATTCGTTAGCGGGCGAATGATGATCAAGGAGGCGAGGTACATGGATGACGCATTGAATGGTCCAATCAACGAGCCTCAACCCCTTGCTCTCAAGGCAACAAGAAGCAAGGAGGCGCTACCTAGCAAGGTGGCACAAATTGAGGCCGCCGGACATAATGATGAAGAGATGGCCCTCATCATCAAGAGATTCAAGACGGCGCTTAAAGGTCGCAAGGGACAGCCAAGCAAGACCAAAGCCAAGGGGAAGCGCTCATGCTTCAAATGCGGTAAGCTTGGTCATTTTATTGCTAACTGTCCCGACAATGATAGTGATCAGGATCAAAGGAACAAGAGGGAGAAAAAGAAGAACTATAAGAAGGCAAAGGGCGAGGCACATCTAGGAAAGGAGTGGGATTTGGATTGCTCCTCCTCCGACTCCGACAATGAAGGACTCGCCACCACCGCCTTCAACAAGTCATCCCTCTTCCCCAACGAGCGTCACACATGCCTTATGGCAAGGGAGAAGAAGGTAAGTACTCGAAACTCTACTTATGCTTCTTCAAGTGAGGACGAATCTAGTGATGAGGATGAAATAGATTATTCATGTTTATTTAAGGGCCTAGATAGAACCAAGGTAGATAAAATTAATGAGTTGATTGATGCCTTGAATGATAAGAATAGGCTTTTAGAAAAACAAGAGGACTTGTTGTATGAAGAACATGACAAATTTTTAGAAGCACAAAAATCTCATGCCTTAGAAGTTAAGAGAAACGAAATGCTTTCTTGTGAATTATCTTCTTGCCATGAAACAATTTCTAGCTTAAGGAGCATTAATGATGATTTGAATGCTAAGTTAGAAATAGCTAGTAAATCAACAACTTGTGTAGAAAATGTTGTTATTTGCAATAGATGTAAAGAGTTTGATATTGATGCTTGTAGTGAACACATAGCTTCTATTGCAAAATTAAATGATGAAATGGCTAGTCTTAATGCCCAACTTAAGGCTAGCAAAAGTGATTTTGATAAACTAAAATTTGCTAGGGATGCCTACACGATTGGTAGACACCCCTCCATTAAGGATGGGCTTGGCTTCAAGAGGGAAGCCAAGAACTTAACAAGCCATAAGGCTCCCATCTCTGCCAAGGAGAAAGGGAAGGCCCCTATGGCAAGTAGTACTAAAAAGAACCATGCTTTTATGTACAATGATAGAAGACAGTCTCATAGGAGTTGTAATGCTTTTGATTCACATGCCTATGATTCTTATGCTATGTATGCTTCCAGTTCTTCCTATATGCATTGTAGAGATATGCCTAGGAAAAATATTCATCATGTGCCTAGAAAGAATTTTGTTCATGCTCCTAGGAAAGTTATGAATGGTCCCTCTACAATTTATCATGCTTTGAATGCTTCCTTTGCTATTTGTAGAAAGGATAGGAAGATAATTGCTAGGAAATTAGGGGCAAAATGCAAGGGTGATAAAACTTGCATTTGGGTCCCTAAGGAAATTGTGACTAACCTTGTAGGACCCAACAAGAGTTGGGTACCTAAGACCCAAGCCTAAATTTGCCTTGCAGGTTTATGCATCCGGGGGTTCAAGCTGGATTATCGACAGCGGATGCACAAACCATATGACGGGGGAGAAGAAGATGTTCACCTCCTACGTCAAGAATAAGGATTCCCAAGATTCAATCATATTCGGTGATGGGAACCAAGGCAAGGTGAAAGGTTTAGGCAAGATTGCAATATCAAATGAGCATTCTATCTCTAATGTGTTTTTAATTGAGAGTCTTGGATATAATTTACTATCTGTTAGTCAATTATGTAATATGGGATATAATTGTTTATTTACAAATGTAGATGTGTCTGTCTTTAGAAGATGTGATGGTTCACTAGCTTTTAAGGGTGTACTAGACGACAAACTTTACTTAGTTGATTTTGCAAAAGAAGAGGCTGGTCTAGATGCATGCTTAATGGCTAAGACTTGCATGGGCTGGTTGTGGCATCGTCGCTTAGCACATGTGGGGATGAAGAACCTCCACAAGCTTCTAAAGGGAGAACACGTGATAGGTCTAACCAATGTTCATTTCAAAAAAGATAGACCTTGTGCAGCTTGTCAAGCAGGTAAACAAGTGGGAGGAGCACATCACAGCAAGAATGTGATGACCACGTCAAGACCTCTGGAGCTGCTGCATATGGACCTCTTCTGACCCGTCGCCTATCTGAGCATAGGAGGAAGTAAGTATGGTCTAGTTATTGTTGATGACTTTTCCCGCTTCACTTGGGTGTTCTTTTTGCAGGATAAGTCTGAAACCCAAGGGACCCTCAAGCGCTTCCTAAGGAGAGCTCAAAATGAGTTTGAGCTCAAGGTGAAGAAGATAAGGAGCGACAATGGGTCCGAATTCAAGAATCTTCAAGTGGAAGAGTTCCTTGAGGAGGAAGGGATCAAGCACGAGTTCTCCGCTCCCTACACACCTCAGCAAAATGGTGTGGTAGAGAGGAAGAACAGGACGCTCATAGATATGGCGAGGACTATGCTTGGAGAGTTCAAGACCCCCGAGTGCTTTTGGTCGGAAGCCGTGAACACGGCTTGCCACGCCATCAACAGGGTCTACCTTCACCGCCTCCTCAAGAAGACTTCATATGAGCTGCTGACTGGTAACAAACCCAATGTATCGTACTTTCGTGTATTTGGGAGTAAATGCTACATTCTAGTGAAGAAGGGTAGGAATTCCAAATTTGCTCCCAAAGCCGTAGAAGGGTTTTTATTAGGTTATGATTCAAATACAAAGGCATATAGGGTCTTCAACAAATCATCGGGTTTGGTTGAAGTATCTAGCGACGTTGTATTTGATGAGACTAATGGCTCTCCAAGAGAGCAAGTTGTTGATCTTGATGATGTAGATGAAGAAGACGTTCCAACGGCCGCGATACGCACCATGGCGATTGGAGATGTACGGCCTCAGGAACAATTGGAGCAAGATCAACCGTCTTCCTCAACTATGGTGCATCCCCCAACTCAAGATGACGAACAGGTACCTCAAGTGGAGGCGCATGATCAAGGGGGAGCACAGGTTGATCAAGTTGAAGGGGAAAAAGCACCTCAGGCACCTCCAACCCAAGTTCGAGCGACGATCCAAAGGGATCATCCCGTCGACCAAATACTGGGTGATATTAGCAAGGGAGTAACTACTCGTTCAAGATTAGTTAATTTTTGTGAGCATTACTCTTTTGTCTCTTCTATTGAGCCTTTCAGGGTAGAAGAGGCCTTGCTAGATCCGGACTGGGTGTTGGCCATGCAGGAGGAACTCAACAACTTCAAGCGTAATGAAGTTTGGACACTAGTGCCTCGCCCCAAGCAAAATGTTGTGGGAACCAAGTGGGTGTTCCGCAACAAACAGGACGAGCACGGGGTGGTGATGAGGAACAAGGCTCAACTTGTGGCAAAAGGTTATGCCCAAGTCGCAGGTTTGGACTTTGAGGAGACATTTGCTCCTGTGGCTAGGCTAGAATCAATCCGTATTTTGCTAGCATATGCCGCTCACCATTCTTTCAGGTTGTACCAAATGGATGTGAAGAGCGCTTTCCTCAATAGGCCGATCAAAGAGGAGGTGTACGTGGAGCAACCCCCTGGCTTCGAGGATGAACAGTACCCCGACCACGTGTGTAAGCTCTCTAAGGCGCTCTATGGACTTAAGAAAGCCCCAAGAGCATGGTATGAATGCCTTAGAGACTTTTTAATTGCTAATGCTTTCAAGGTTGGGAAAGCCGATCCAACTCTTTTTACTAAGACTTGCGATGGTGATCTCTTTGTGTGCCAAATTTATGTCGATGACATAATATTTGGTTCTACTAATCAAAAGTCTTGTGAAGAGTTTAGCAGGGTAATGACGCAGAAATTCGAGATGTCGATGATGGGCGAGTTGAACTACTTCCTTGGGTTCCAAGTGAAGCAACTCAAGGACGGCACCTTCATCTCCCAAACGAAGTACACGCAAGATTTGTTAAAGCGGTTTGGGATGAAGGACGCCAAGCCCGCAAAGACGCCGATGGGAACTGACGGACACACCGACCTCAACAAAGGAGGTAAGTCCGTTGATCAAAAAGCATATCGGTCCATGATAGGTTCTTTGCTTTATTTATGTGCTAGTAGACCGGATATTATGCTTAGCGTATGCATGTGTGCTAGATTTCAATCCGATCCTAAGGAGTGTCACTTAGTGGTTGTGAAGCGAATTCTTCGATATTTAGTCGCTACGCCTTGCTTCGGGATCTGGTATCCAAAGGGTTCTAACTTTGACTTGATTGGATATTCAGATTCCGACTATGCTGGATGTAAGGTCGATAGGAAGAGTACATCGGGGACGTGCCAATTCTTAGGAAGGTCCCTGGTGTCGTGGAACTCTAAGAAACAAACCTCTGTTGCCCTATCTACCGCTGAGGCCGAGTACGTTGCCGCAGGACAGTGTTGCGCGCAACTACTTTGGATGAGGCAAACCCTCCGGGACTTTGGCTACAATCTGAGCAAAGTCCCACTCCTATGTGACAATGAGAGTGCTATCCGCATAGCGGAAAATCCTGTTGAGCACAGCCGCACAAAGCACATTGACATCCGGCATCACTTTTTGAGAGACCACCAGCAAAAGGGGGATATCGAAGTGTTTCATGTTAGCACCGAGAACCAGCTAGCCGATATCTTTACCAAGCCTCTAGATGAGAAGACCTTTTGCAGGCTACGTAGTGAGCTCAATATCTTAGATTCGCGGAACTTGGATTGAATTGTAGCATACATGTGTTTATGCCTTTGATCATGTTCATTCTGCATTTTGTTGCTTATTGTGGTGCTCAAGTTGTACAAACACTCCCTGGACCTCACAAGTCCTTTTTGCAAGTGATGCGCATATTTAGGGGGAGCTGTGCTACAACTTGACCCTTTGAGACTAACCATGTACTTGAGTTTGGTTGTTTTAGTCTTCAAGGAGGATTGAAAGGGAAAAGGTGGACTTGGACCATGCAAGACTTCCACTGCACTCCGATGAAAAGAGTAACTTTTCCAAGTTCATCTTTATACTCTTATTGCCCTTTTGCTCTTATTTGAAGATTTTGGTGAGGCAATGGGGTTTAAGGGCCAAGATTGGTCCCCTTTTGGTGCTTGATGCCAAAGGGGGAGAAAATAAAGGCCAAAGCAATAGATGGATCAGCTACCACTTGAGAAATTTTGAAAATAGTAGATTAGAGCTTTTGGTTTGTCAAAACTCTTTTATTGTCTCTTATGTCAAAAGTTGGCCTCTTGTGGGGAGAAGTGTTGATTATGGGAAAAAGGGGGAGTTTTTGGAATCCTTGATCAAATTTCTTTGGAAAACCTCTCTTTATGTCTCTACAAGTGGTTTTGACTTAGAGATAGGAATTTGAGTTTGATTTGCAAAAACAAACCAAGTGGTGGCATAGAGTGATCCATATATGTCAAATTTGAATCAAAATAATTTGAGTTCTTATTTGAAGTGATTTTGTACTTGTTCTACTTGCTTTATGTTGTGTTGGCATAAATCACCAAAAAGGGGGAGATTGAAAGGGAAATGTGCCCTTGGGCCATTTCTAAGTATTTTGGTGGTTTAGTGTCCAACACAAGTGCCTAAGTGTAAAATGGTGGACAAAGTACAAATCAAGGATAAAGGTATGTTTCTCAGACTTAGTACATTGTTTTAGAGACTAATGTATTGTGTCTAAGTGCTGGACACAGGAAAAGACCAACTGGAAAAGCCTTGGCTCGAGCAGCCAAGACTTTGCTCAGTCTGGAGCACCGGACTGTCCGGTGGTGCACCGGACACTCGCCAGGCTGGCTCGAGCAAAGTGGCTGCTCTCGGGACTTCGACGGCGGTGTACGGCTATAAATCACCAGACTGTCCGGTGGTGCACCGGACTGTCCGGTGGGCCGTTCATAGGTGAACTCGTCGCTCTCGGGAATTCATCGTCGACGTACGGCTATAATTCACCGGACTGTCTGGTGTGCACCGGACTGTCCGGTGAGCCAACGGTCGGCAGGACTAACGGTCGGCCGCGCGATCTGTGCGGGACACGTGGCCGAGCCAACGGCTAGAAGGGGGCACCGGTCTGTCCGGTGTGCACCGGACATGTCCGGTGCGCCAATGGCTCTCAGGCTGCCAACGGTCGACTACGCCATTTTTGGAAGGAAATCGGGCACCGGACAGTGTCCGGTGTGCACCGGACTGTCCGGTGCACCAGTCGACAGAAGGCAAGATCAGCCTTCCTAGATTGCTCTCAACGGCTCCTAGCTGCCTTGGGGCTATAAAAGGGACCCCTAGGCGCATGGAGGAGAACACCAAGCATTCCTACAACATTCCTAAGCACCAAGACATCGATTTCGCGCATTCGTTTCATTGTGATAGCATATAGAGCTATAGTGGAGTTGTGAACTCATTGAGTTGTGTTGCGAGCTCTTGTTGCGACTTGTGTGCGTGTTGACACTCTGATTCTTGTGTCTTGTGTGCGTTGCTAATCCCTCCCTTGCTCCGTGTTCTTTGTGAATTTCAAGTGTAAGGGCGAGAAGCTCCAAGTTGTGGAGATTCCTCGCAAACGGGATTGAGAAAAAGCAAGCAAAACACCGTGGTATTCAAGTGGGTCTTTGGACCGCTTGAGAGGGGTTGATTGCAACCCTCGTCCGTTGGGACACCACAACGTGGAGTAGGCAAGCGTTGGTCTTGGCCGAACCATGGGATAACCACCGTGCCATCTCTGTGATTGATCCTTGTTGGTTATTGTGTTTTGTTGAGAATTCCTCTCTAGCCACTTGGCAATTATTGTGCTAACGATTAACCAAGTTTTGTGGCCTAAGTTTTCAAGTTTCACATGATCACCTATTCACCCCCCCTCTAGGTGCTCTCAGCCGTACTAACTTAGCGCGCGCACGCTGCCAGTTTGCTACTGGTCACCCAAACCGTCGCGCCCGTCTTTGCAGCGGACTGGCGCGTGGCCCCCCACGTATGGCGGTTCGGTCGTGCCCCACGCGCATGGGGCGCCCTGTTGGCCCCGCCAATGTTGAGAATATTTTCCAGCGGTGGCCCCAAGGCGGCGTGGGAGCGCGCGGTGGTTTGTTCTTCCAGTGCATGCAGATCAGCGTCCCAGTCATGTGACTTGTGGGCCCAGGTTCCTCTGTCAGCGACTGAGTTGCTCGGGCGCTAGGTACGCGTCGGGCGGGTTTTCCCGGAGCGTGCGTGGAGCCACCTCTTGATGGAGGGTCTCCCGTGCGTAGTGGTTTTGCCTCCGCATTCTTTCCTAACTGCTCCGCCCTTTCACCTCCGAGCTTTCCACACTTCTCGGTGTTCGTGCTCCTCAGTTTTCGGCCGTCGCGGCTGCAATGGCCTCGCTGGTCTGCCCTGATCACTACCAGACTGAGGAGGCACTCGACTCGGTGCGCCGTATGCTCGGATGGGGCTCGCCTGCGCTCGCCGGGAGGATCCAGGTCGGCACTATTCCCCTCGGCAATCTTGCCACCGGGGAGTTTGTGCTCTTCGTCTCCTATCTCTTCTATGGGTTGGCGCTGCCGATTTCGCCATTCCTTCTGTTGTTGTTGGAGGAGTTCGGGCTCCAACTCCAGCATCTCACGCCCCACTCCATTCTCCAGGTGGCCATCTTTGTTCATTTTTGTGAGATGTTCGTGGGAGTGGCGGCTTGTACTTCCCTCTTTCGCCAATTTTTTGTGCTGGTGAGGTCTAGGAAGGGCAAAGACCACGTTGGGGCCTACTACTTCCAGACAAGGTCAGATCCGACAGTGACCTACATCGCCTCTCTTGGCAGTGCGAGGTGGGAGAACTGGCGGCACGACTGGGTGATTGCCCGCACTGAGGTCAGCGACCGTCTTGCCCTTCCGAGTGACGGGCCCAATCTCAGCCGGAAGCAGTGGAGGGAAAAACCACGCTTGGTGCCAGAGTTCGTGCCCATCCTAGATAGGATCAAGGAACTGGCAGTTGGCGGCCTAACCTCAATGCACGTACTCGGCGATTTCCTGAGGCGTCGAGTGATGCCACTACAGGGAAGGCCGTGTCTATGCTATTGGTTCACCGGCTCCAGTGACATTGGCAGAATCCTGCGTGGGCCTAGGACTGACCTGACCTGGGAGGTGTTGGAAATTTTCGTGAGGTTGATTACCGGTGAGGCTTTCATCCCCGAATCCTTGATGCCTCCCCAGGGCATTCGCCGCTCTGCGACGACCCAGGGTTGCGGTCAGTGGTGTTGGCCCGACTGCCGACCCTTAATGAGAGTGGTGTGGCGGTTCGCCAGACCGGCAGCCGGGACCCCCATCGGGGGATCCATATTCCTGGTACACCAGCCGGAGGCCCCCAGCCTGCTGATGTGGCCCCCAGGGTCCCCCCTATGGGGCCCAACTTCTCGGGTAAAGGCAAGGAGCCTGCATGCAGCTCCTCCACTCCGGACGTCGCCGGGAGGCCGGGGGAAGAGGGGCGACCTCGACTGTGTCGTGCCGATGGGTCCTTTGTTTCGGACCCACCCCTTGATTCGGCCGCCGAGAGGTCGGGGGAAGAAAGACAACATCGATTGCGTCGCGCCGATGGGTCTTTTGTCTCGGACCCACCCCTTGATTTGGACTCCTCCCAGAAGTGCCAGAAAACGGTTGGTGGGGCTAAGGAGGCCGGACCTCAGGCCCAGGATGGGCAGAGGGGCATGAGCCCTCCAACGCTACCTCCTTCGAATTCGACTCCACCACCACTGCCGCCCATGACGGACCAATCGTCATCACTGTAGGGGCAGCGGCAGCAACGATAACGGGTGCCCGCTTCCAAGGCCACTAGAAAGTTCATGGCCCCAAGTAAGCTCAAGCTCTTTCTAATGTCATATTTCAAGCATAGTTTTTAGCTGACGGGTCATGGACCGCCCTTTGCTTGTTAGGGCCCCTCCTTCTTCAACTTCCACAGGCGCTCGTACCCCTTCGGTTGTCGTGCCCGCCGGTGGGTCTGGTTCCCAGTAGCGTACACCCGCTGAGGATGTTGCCGGCGATCTGTCAGCGGCTACCGCATCTTCAGCATCAGCGTCGATGCCAAATCCTCCATTGGCAGTGGCCGAAGAAGTTCCCACTATACATGCCTCCACCGCGCTAGGTGGCGCTAGTGCTGGGGTGGCGCCGTCGGACCCCCAAGATCTGTCTGTCACCATCGAGGCGGCACCTTCGGGTCCCTGAGTTCCAACTGAGGGTCCAGAGGTAACGCTGTTGCCAACAGCCGCTGAGGGCCTAGCAGCGGGGATACCGTCGGATGCACCATCAGCGGTAGGCATGGGAGGTGCACCCAGCTTTGTTCCACCACCAACTCTAGGGTCTCCGGAGGTTATCCTTGGGCGACCGCTTTGGTCCAGCACCGAATCTAAAGCAACGCTGACTCCCCTCCCTCGGGTGTTGTCCCACGCTCACCAGGCTCTCCGGGAAACTGAGGTGGCTATTCGGCGGGAGTGGGAGGCGCTCGAGACCGAGCACCAGTGCCTTGGCGACTGGCGCACCCAACTGGAGGAGCGCACTAAGGCGGTGTCCTGCCATTTTGCCTCAGAACGGGCCGAGTTTGAGCAGGAGCGTGAGGACTTCAAGGAGGACATCCGGAGGGTGTCTGACCGGGAGGACGAGGTGATCCAAAAGGAGAAAAGCCTGGCTAGGAAGGAGGTACACTTAGACCAAAGGGAGGAGACCGTCACAGCGCTCCAAGTTAAGCTGAAAGCTTATAGTACGGTGCTGGAGAAACAGCGGGTCAAGTAGGCTGCGGCTGAGGTGAAGCTGCAGAAGCTGCAGCAGGAGCTCGCCGACAGGGCCAGCGACATTGCTTGTGCCGAGGGAAGCCTCAAGGAGGGGGAAGCTTCCCTTGCGAAACGGGTAGCTGGTCTTACCCGGCAGGAGGAGGACCTCGCCTTCAGGGAGGAGATGTGGGCAAGGCGGAACAAGCTACTGGATGAGCTTGAGCTTGAGGCCGAGGAGAGGAGGAAGTGTTTGGAGGAGAAAGTGCGGGCTCTGGAGGAGCAGGTCCGCCGGTTTCGGGCAGCACGCGTTGCTCAGACAACGCAGACAGCCTCGGACCCGCAGGCAGTGGAGGCGATGTGGAAGGTACTCGACGACCTGCGGGCTGAGCAACGTGCCGGGGCCCAGCACATCGCTACCTGGGCCGGCGAGGCAAGCACGACGCTAGTGTCGTTGGGGGTGAGCCCCATCCCGGCACTAGTGCGGCCGGCGTCTATCTCCGACGTGCTCCCGGTACTGGATTCTACTGCAGACCGCCTTCGACGTCTGGATCAGATTCTTGGCGCCTGCTTGGAGGCCGAGGGCAGCAGACTTTGCCGGTCGGCAATAGAATACGTCTTGACATGCTTCCGGAGCCACGATCCGGCTATCTCCTTGGGGCCAGTCATCGCAGGTCCGGTGACCAACGCTGAAGATGCTGCTCGTGAGGGCGTGCAGGACGTTGTGGACGCGGTGGCCGAGCGCTTTCAGTGGGATCCTACTGGCGATGAGTAGCTAGGCCTGCGTGGAGAAAACGAGGGTTCCGCTGGGGAGCGGGTTGTAATATACCATTGATTTCGCAAGATACTCTTCAGGTACTACTTACTGGGCAATATTACAACTTATCTGCACACCACTTTTCCTTTGCTGCGTGCACCGTTACCAACTTCTTCCTTGGTACTTGGCCCCCCTGGGATATGGCCTCGACGCGTCGGGGCTGGATACCAGGATTCGTAATTGGCAACTGATGTCGTGACCCTGAAGGGGAGCTCCCAACTGGGACTTGACCTGCACACAGTCTTGGCAAGGTATTTTTAGCAGTGCGCCCATAGGGTCCACCGGCTGGTACTTCTTATCCTTTGATTTACGCAACAGGACCGGCCGTGGGGCGGTGGGGCATGTAGGTTTACGGTACTTTACCATACCAAACAACTTCACGACCCCTAACCATCCCATCGCCTGGTTGCCGGGTCTGGCTACTCAGCTCGGATGTCACAATACCAGCCAGGGAATAAAACTGCATGAGTGGTGAGATAGCAATAATGGTCACAAACTGTATGATTAAAATCCACATAAGAACAGTTTTGTGGGTCGAACCCCTTCCTTATAACTCGATATACACAGGCGCAGGCCAATAGGCCGGGTTTATTTGAGGGCGGACCTCCCCGGGCTGGCGCTTATAAGTGTGCTTCTTGGTTACAGGGAAAGGGACCGAACCCCCAATTATGTCTTTATGGGAAAAACTTACGGAGATGTTCTATGTTCCAAGGGTTGGGAAGAGGTACTTCGTTGGCTGTGGCAAGGCGGACGCATCCGGGGCGGCATATTTCTGTCACCTTGAAGGGCCCTTCCCAACTGGGAGAGAGCTTATGGAGCCCTTCTCGGTTCAGTATTCACCTCAGGACCAGATCCTCGACCCCAAGCTTCCTACTATGCACGAACCGCTGGTGGTAGCGCCTGAGCGCCTGGTTGTATCGTGCATTTCGGATTGACGCTTGCCACCTGTGTTCGTCGATGAAGTCCACATCTTCACGTCGCAGCTGTTCCTGCGCAGACTCATCAAAAGACTGGACTCACGGGGAGCCCATAATGATTTCCGGAGGAAGGCAAGCTTCAGCCTCGTATACCAGGAAGAATGGGTTCTCCTCGGTGGCTCGGCTAAGCGTGGTCCGGTTCCCCCATAACACTGATGGGAGCTCACTGACCCAATTCGCGCCATGCTTTTTAAGCAGTCATAGGTGCGCGTCTTGAGTCCCCTAAGGATTTCTGCATTTGTCCTCTCCGCCTGCCCGTTACTTCTGGGGTGGGCCACGGATGCGAAGCAGAGCTGGGTGTCGATGTCCTCGCAATATTCCTGAAAGACCCGACTTGTAAACTGGGTCCCGTTGTCTAAAATGATATGGCTTGGGACCCAGAATCTACAGACGATCGACTTGAGGAAGGCGACAGCAGCACTCTGGGTAATGTTGACCACTGGGGTGGCCTCTAGCCACTTGGTGAACTTGTCGATGGCGACAAAGAGGTATTGATAGCCGTCGACGGCCCTGGGAAATGGTCCCAGGATATCCACCCCCCATACGGCGAACGGCCAGGAGGGCAGAATCATTTGCAGAGCCTGAGCCGGTGTGTGTATCAGCTTTGCGTGGTACTGGCACGCTTCGCAGGACTTTACTAGCTCGGTTGCATCCTGGAGGGTGGTTGGCTAGTAAAAACCATGCCAGAAGGCCTTACCGACCAACGTGCGGGATGAAGAATGACTTCCGCACTCCCCTTCATGGATCTCCGTGAGTAACTCACGGTCCTCCTCCTGGGTGATGCACCGCATAAGAATACCATTGGTGCCGCGGCGGTAGAGACCCCCTTCTACCGTCGTGTACCATTTAGCCAACCGTACTATGCGTTCTATGGAGACATGGTCTTCAGGAAGGATATTGTCCTTCAGGTAGTCCCGGATCTCGGAGATCCATGCATCGGGACCACTCTGAGTTGTTGGTTGCGATGCTAGGGGGCTGGTGAATCCCCCCAGTGCACACACCACCTTTGGTGGGTCCTGGGACGCCACCGGGACCGTCGGCTTCGAGGTGCCGGTCTCGTCCCCCTCGCTCATTTCGGTTGGCTGGGCGGTGGGTCTCAGCAACCGCCTTTCGAAGGCGCCCTCGGGCACGGGTGCTCGAGTTTATGCTCTCTAGGAGAGGTCATCTGCCACTGAGTTGTTGGCCCTGGGAACATGTTGTAGTTCCAAAGCTGCAAAGTCCTTCTCTAGCTTCTTTACATGAAGGATGTAAGATGCGAGCCTGGGCTCATTGCAGCTGCATTCCCCATGGGTCTGCTTGACGATTAGCTGAGAGTCCCCCTTCACAAGGAGCTGGCGGACCCCCAGGGATAGGGCCGCAGATAGGCCGAAGATCAGTGCCTCATATTCTGCCATGTTGTTGGTGGCTTTGAACTCGAGGCGTACCACATACTTCAACTGGTCCCCGTCTGGGCTGACAAGGACCACTCCTGCACCAGCACTCTCTTAGCGGGCGGACCCGTCGAAGAAGAGTGTCCAGTGGGGTTCGGTGAAGACTGGGCCCCCGCGCCCCGCAGGTGTGGAGCCTGGCTCGGGGTCCGCCCCCCCAGGGGCATACGGGGGTGGAGTCCACTCCACAATGAAGCCAGCTAGGACCTGACTCTTGATAGCGTGGCGGGGCTGGAATTCTAGCTGGAATTTGGCGAGCTCCGCTGCCCATTTGGCGATGTTGCCGATGGTGTTTGAGTTGTGGAGGATGGCCCTTAATGGAAAGGAGGTCACCACCACAACTCTATGCGCCTGGAAGTAGTGGCGTAACTTCCTGGACGCGACCAGGACATCATAGAGGAGCTTATGTGTCTCGAGGTACCTAACCTTTGCTTCATGGAGGACCTCGCTGACGTAATAAACTGGTTTCTGGACGGTCCGGGCACCGGACGCTGGTTCTGAGTTCTCAGGCCTCTGTCCTTCTGGTGTCACCCTTTCGGCGACTAACACCATGCTCAGTGCTTCCGTGGCCGCCGCAATGTACAAGTACAGCGTTTCTCCTGGCTCTGGGGTGACCAGGATCGACAGGGAGGTTAGGTGTTGTTTCAATTCCCGGAAGGCTTGTTCCGCTTCTTCGGTCCAAGTGAAAGGGCCAGATTTCCGTAGGAGCTTGAAGAAGGGCAGGGCCCTCTCAGCCAGCCTTGAAATGAAGCGGCTCAGAGCAGCCAAAGATCCCGTAAGCTTCTGGATGTCCTTGACACGGGCGGGAGGCCTCATTATCTCGATAGCCTTGATTTTTTCTAGGTTAGCTTCAATGCCCCGATATGAAACCAGGAAACCCAGCAGCTTTCCTGCGGAAACGCCGAAGATGCATTTCTCCAGGTTCAGTTTGGTGCGGGTTGCCTGCAGCTTGTCGAAGACCAGGGTGAGATCTTCTACTACAGTCGACCCCCTTCTAGTCTTGACCACGATGTCATCAACGTAAACTTCCACCTTGTCCCGGATCAGGTCCCCAAATGTCTTACTCATCGCTCGAACAAATGTTGGCAGGGCGTTTTTCAGACCATAGGGCATCACAACATAGCAGTACAACCCATCTACCGTTACAAAAGCAGTGTGCTTTTTATCTTCCCTAGACATCTGAATTTGATGAAAACCGGAGTAGGCATCTAGGAAGGACAAAAAGTCGCACCCTGAGGTAGAGTCCATGATCTGATCTATACGTGGAAGTGGGTACGGGTCCTTGGGGCATGCCTTATTTAGGCTGGTGTAGTCGATGCACATCCGGAGTTTCCTATTTGCTTTTGGCACGATGACTGGGTTGGCCAGCCACACGGGGTGGTGAACCTCTTCAATGAAGCCAGCGTGCAACAGTTTCCGAACATCCTCCCGGATGAAGTCCTGTCGTTCCATGGACTATCTCCAAGGCTTCTGGCTTACTGGCTTGGCGTTCGGATAGATCTTCAGAAGGTGCTCAATCACCTCCCTAGGGATCCTAGGCATCTGCGACGGCTCCCAAGCGAATACGTTGCAATTTGCCCAGAGGAAGGCGACGAGCGCGAGTTCCTATTTCTCTCCCAGATCTCCCGCGATGCGGGTGGTCCAGGATGGGTCTGCGCCGACCTAGATGGTCTTCGCAGTCACCTTTGAGTGCCCGCCATCTACTTCGGTTGGTTGCACCTTCGGTGCTTTGGCGTCGGGGGCTAAGGAGCTTCTTCCTCCGTCGTTTGGCCGAGCGGTCTCGGCTGCCAGAGTGTGTAGTTTTTCAATAGCCGCCAGCGTGGCAGTGTGGTCACCCCGCACGGTGAGGACTCCTGCGGGAGATGGCATCTTGAGGACCAAGTACCCGTAATGGGTGATGGCCATGAAGCGGTACAGGGCCGGCCTCCCAATGATGGCTTTAAATGGGAGGTTGACCTCCGCGACGTCGAACTGGACGTTCTCCGTGTGGAAGTTTTCCTCCGTCCCGAATGTAACCGGGAGCGTAATACTCCCGAGGGGATATATGGGCTACGGGCCTACCCCGGAAAATGGGCGGGAGGCCCCCAGCCGGGACCCCGGGATCTGCAGCTGCTTGAACGTTGCATGGCTGATGACATTAAGGCCAGCCCCTCCATCGATCAGTACGTGATGCAGCCGTATATTGGCGACAATGGGGGCGGTGAAGAGCGGTAGTATGCCAGCCCCCGCCATGTTGTCGAGGCAGTCGAGTGCCCCGAAAGAGATGGTGGTGCCCCTCCATCGTTGGTGCAGGGCAGCTTTGGGGATTCCTGGGACTGCCGACAGGACCTCCCGTCGGAGGGTCTTGACACTCCTACGGGAGACGAGCTCCCAGCTTCCGCCGTACATGACATACAGCTTCTTGCGGTGGTCGTCGTCATTGCCAGAGTCGGTTTCTTCGGTGAAAATGTCTCTAAGGTTTTTCTCGGGTGACTGGTAGGCGAGGTCCTATCCTCCCATAGCCGCAGCCTTATCGTCGGTCCCTTCCTCGTGATGCCAGCGACGAGGTGGCGAGCCATCCCTAGGGGATCGCTCGCGCCGCTTGCTGATGTGCTTTGCTAGCTTGATAATCTCCCGGCAATCAGCGACACTATGGCGACTGTTGGGGTGCACCGGGCATGTGTTGCTGCTGCCTTCCTGGGGCAGTGAGCACTTGTTGCGCTTACCTTGGCCCCTGGCCGCGGCAGAGACGACCGGGGCAGCAACCCGTTGATTCTCGCGGCCGCGGCCCCTGTTTTTCTTTTTCTTCTTGACACCGACCTGGGCGATGGCGTCGGAACCGTCGGCCTGGGTGACCCCAGCTTGCGGCGCCGAGTGGTAGGCACGGCCCTCGGCGGTCCTGGCACACTTATCAGCCAGAGCGAAGAGTGTGGTGACGTTGTCCACATCACGCGTGGCCAGCTTTTCCAGCATCTTCTCGTCGCGCACCCCCTGACGGAAGGCAGTGATGATAAAAGCGTCTGAGATACGAGGTATCGACCCACGTACCTTGGTGAAGCGGGAAATGAATGCCCGGAGGGTTTCTCTGGGTCCCTGCCTTACTGCATGGAGGTGTGCTTCTACACCATGCTGCTGATAGGCGCTGGCGAAGTTCGCCATGAACCGCACGCAGAGCTCTTCCCAGGAGTATATGGATCCTGGGGCTTGGTTCATGAGCCAAGTCTGGGCTGGCCCAGACAGAGCTACACGGAAGTAGGTCGCCATCACAGCGGTGTTTCCACCTGTCGCTGCAATGGCGGTGATATAGACCTACAGGAATTCTGACGGGTTTGTCGTACCGTCGTATTTTTCTGGTAGGAGTGGACAGAACTTAGCTGGCCATGCCACCGCGCAGAGGTGGTTCGCTAGGGCGGCACACCCTACTCCAGTCAATGGGATGCCCGCCTGGAATCGGGCATTTCCCGAGTCCGGTGGCACGACGGCTGCTGGACCTTGCCCGAGGTTGTGACTCTCGGGGCTCCAGCGGCATTCACGCGTCTCCCTTAAGGAGAGGCGGGCATCCTTGCCCGCACGCCTATGGTTGAGTTCGTCCTGCAGGTCTTCTGGTCTCTCCAGGTTGACTTGCGTACCTTCTGACGCACGTCTACGATTGAGCTTTGCTCGCAGGTCTTGGGTCAGCGCGGCTCTCTCCGAGGGCGAGTGCATCGAGGCTGATGCGTCGTAACGGCATCGGGACGATTGAGGCCTGGGCCTAATCGAGCCAATGTGTGCTATGCCAAGGAGGCGATCCACGTCGTCGCGCCATTGTCCCACGGCCCCCGGCGAGGCTGTGGAACTCGGTGGGTGGCGCAACAACTCCCTGGCCGCGGAGAGCGCTACGGCGGGAGCGAGCCCCGATGGACTCCTGTGCTGCTGTGCGGAGCGCATAGTTGCGGCACTGAGTGCCGGGTAGTCGGACTCCTGTGGCATAGCGGATGCGGCCCCCTCTTCCAAGGGGAAATCCTTGGAGGCTTCATCTTGGTGCTCGGCGATATGGATCATAGCGTCAAACAGGTAGCTAACAAAAACTTGAAGCCTGGCCTCTACCTGGCGCGCCAAATGTCGGAGAGGAAATCTCCCCGGCCGGGTGGCGGATTGCACCCACCCTAAATCCTAAAGAGAGGAGGGGCCTAAGCGTTTTGCTTGCTACGAGACTAGTGGATCAACACACGAAGCACACGAGGGTTTAGAGTGGTTCGGGCCGCCGGGGCGTAACACCCTACTCCACTGTGTAATGTATTGTGAGTCTAAGCTTGGATCTGTCTTGTAACATCGCATGCCTCCCCTTTTATAGATGAAGGGGGGCATGCACAAAGGGACTGGGCCCCAACATGTGGGCCCAGGGACAGAATGTATATATAACACTTGAGGCTTCTAATGTTCGCTGCTGGGGCAATCTTCCCATGCCCTGACTCTGGAGATCTGCGCATCCTTCGGCGTGCTGGGGAAGCCTTCTTGCAGAAGGGACAACGAGCACGGTCCGCCGCATGGCACAGGCGCGCTGTTTGATGATAGATTGGACAGGCGCGCCGTCTGACACCGTCTGCCAGCGGAGAGGACTGGACGCATTAAATGCTGAGGGGGCACGTCTTTCGTTGGCTTGGCGCAGGCGTCGCGTCCCTACTGCGATAAACGCAGAGGCTCCATGACTCCAGTGACCCGACGTCAGACTCCTTCCGTCGGCTCACGTCATGGGCCACAAGCCATGTGGTAGTAACGGGTTTCCGCCTTGGCGGGGGGGGGGGCACGGCGCAAGCCCCAGACACGTGTCTACCCCGAACCCCTTCCAGGGCAGGGTCCGGGTATTTCCTACCCCTAGGATCTAGGACCCGGCGGTGAACCGATCGGACCACACTTGGAAGGGTCCGGGATCTGTCCCGGAGGTCCGCACGCTATGTACGGGGTCCGGTGCCTTCCATGCAGCAGGTCCAGGCCCGCCGCGTACATCCGGAGCTCCTCCTTTCCCATGGCGACCCCCAAGGCGGTTGATGTTGCACGATAGTGGCCCATTTACCATGCAACCAGAGACTTGGCACAATGCCTTTTCCTTGTAACAGGGGGTACCCCTGTTTCAAGGTACCGACAGAGGAGAACATCCTTTTCTCCCCTGTCATGTGGTTTGTGCACCCGCTGTCGATGATCCAACTTGAGCCCCCGGATGCATTAACCTACAAAACAAATTTAGGCCTTGTTCTTAGGTACCCAAATGGTCTTGGGTCCTTTTACATTAGAAACAAGCACCTTGGGTACCCAAACACAAGTCTTAGAGCCTTTGTGTTTGCCCCCAACATATTTGGCAACTACCTTGCCTGATTTGTTAGTTAGCACATAAGAAGGATCAAAAGTTTTGAATGAAACATTATGATCATTTGATGGAGTAGAAGATTTCTTCTTAGGCATTTTAACATGTGTAGAACGCCTAGAGCTAGAAGCCTCATTCTTATAAATAAAAGCATGGTGAGAAACAGAATGAGTCTTCTTTGCATGAATTCTCCTAATCATATCCTCAGGATAACCAGCAGGATACAAAATATAACCCTCGTTATCCTGAGGAATGGGAGCCTTGCCTTTAACAAAATTAGACAATCTTTTAGGAGGGGCATTAAGCTTGACATTGTCCCCCTGTTGGAAGCCAATGCCATCCTTAATGCCAGGGCGTCTCCCATTATAAAGCATGCTACAAGCAAATTTAAATTTCTCAATTTCTAGTTAATGCTCGGCAATTTTAGCATCTAGTTTAGCTATATGATTATTTTGTTGTTTAATCATAGCAAGGTGATCATGAATAGCATCAATGTTAATATCTCTACACCTAGTACAAATAGAAACATGATCAACGCTAGATGTAGAGGGTTTGCAATCATTTAATTCAACAATCTTAGCATGTAAAATAGCATTCTCATCTCTAAGATTGGAAATAGAAGCATTGCAAATATCTAAGTCTTTAGCCTTAGCAATTAATTTTTCATTCTCAGACTTAAGGCTAGCAAAAGAGGCATTCAATTTTTCAATCTTAGCAATTAGACTAGAATTATCATTTCTAAGATTAGTAATTGAATCATTACAAATATTTGACTTCTCAACCTTAGCAATCAAATTAGCATTCTCAATTCTAAGGTTGGAAATAGTCTCATGGCAAATACTAAGCTCACTAGTTAATTTTTCATTTTTCTCTACCTCCTGCGCATAAACATTCTTAGTCTTAACATGCTTCTTATTTTCCTTAATAAGGAAGTCCTCTTGGCTATCCAAGAGTTCATCCTTCTCATGAATAGCACTAATCAATTCATTCAATTTCTCTTTTTGTTGCATGTTGAGATTGGAAAAAAGAGTAAGCAAGTTATCTTCATCATCACTAGAATTTTCCTCATCACTAGAGGTTGCATACTTAGTGGAGGATCTCGATTTTACCTTCTTCTTCTTGTCGTCCTTTGCCATAAGGCACTTGTGGCCGATGTTGGGGAAGAGGAGGCCTTGTTGATGGCGATGTTGGCAGCGTCCTCATCGTCGGAGGAGTCGGTGGAGCTCTCGTCGGAGTCCCACTCCCGGCAAACATGTGCATCACCACCCTTCTTCTTGTAATACTTCTTTTCCTTCCTCTTTCCCCTCTTGTCGTTTTCCCTGTCACTATCACTAGACAATGGACATTTAGCGATAAAATGACCGGGCTTACCACATTTGTAGCAAACCTTCTTGGAACGGGGCTTGTAATCTTTCCCCTTCCCTTGCTTGAGGATTTAGCAGGAGCTCTTGATGATGAGCGCCATTTTCTTTTTGTCGAGCTTGGAGGCGTCGATGGGGACCCTACTCGGTGTAGAGTCTTCTTTCTTCTCCTCCGTTGCCTTGAATGCAATGGGTTGTGCTTTGGGTACGGAGGAGGAGGCGCCTTGCTCGATGATCTTCTTGGAGCCTTTGATCATCAATTCAAAGCTCACAAATTTGCCTATTACTTCCTCGGGAGACCTTAGTTTATATCTTAGATCACCACGAATCAATTGAACTTGAGTAGGGTTAAGAAATACAAGTGATCTAAGAATAACCTTGACCATCTCATGGTCATCCCATTTGGTGCTCCCGAGGTTGCGCACTTGATTTACCAAGGTCTTTAGCCTGTTGTACATGGCTTGTGGGTCTTCTCCTTGGTTGAGCATGAAATGACCGAGCTCCCCCTCGATCGTTTCTCTCTTGGTGATTCTTGTCACCTCATCTCCTTCGTGCGCGGTCTTGAGCACGTCCCAAATCTCCTTGGCGGACTCCAACACGTGTACTTTGTTATACTCCTCTCGACTTAAAGAAGAGAGAAGTATAGTTGTTGCTTGGGAGTTAAGGTGTCGGATTTGGTCGACCTCATCCGAGTCATAGTCTTTATCCCCCACCTGTGGTACCTGCACTCCATACTCAACAATATCCCATATGCTTTTGTGGAGTGAAGTTAGATGACCTTTCATTTTAGCACTCCACATAGAATAATCTTCACCTTTAGAAACCAGTGGTTTGCCTAATGGGACGGAAAGTAAAGGAGTATGTTTAGGAATGCGAGGATAGCGTAGGGGGATCTTACTAAACTTCTTGCGCACATGGCGCTTAGAAGTTACGGATTGCGCGTCGGAGCCGGAGGTGGATGGCGACGAAGAATCGATCTCGTAGTAGACCACCTTTTTCATCTTCTTCTTCTTATCGCCACTCCTATGCGACTTGTTGTGAGAGGTTGACTCTCCCTTTCCTTTGGAGTCGGACTCCCTTGATGGAGCCTTCCCGTGGCTTGTAGCGGGCTTCTCGCCGGTCACCATTTCCTTCTTGGCGTGTTCTCCCGACATCACTTCGAGCGGTTAGGCTCTAATGAAGCACCGGGCTCCGATACCAATTGAAATTTGCCTAGAGGGGGTGAATAGGCAGAATCTAAAAATTATAAACTTAAGCACAACTACAAGCCGGGGTTAGCGTTAGAAACATAATCGAGTCCGAAAGAGAGGGTGAAAAACAAATCACAAGTAAATGAAGAGTGAGACGCGGTGATTTGTTTTACCAAGGTTCGGTTCTTGCAAACCTACTCCCCGTTGAGGTGGTCACCAAGACCGGGTCTCTTTCAACCCTTTCCCTCTCTCAAACGGTCACTTAGACCGAGTGAGCTTCCTTCCTTGATTTCCCGGGTCACTTAGACCCCGCAAGGACCACCACACAATTGGTGCCTCTTGCTTTGCTTACAAGGTTTTGAAAGTAAGAATGAGAGAAAGAAGAAAGCCAACCAAGCAACAAAAGAACATAAGTCAATCTCCACAAGTCCTAAAAACTAGAGTTGAATTGGGGACTTTGATTCGATCAGAGGCTTTGATTTGTGTCTTGGAGTGTTGTGTATTGCTCTTGTATTGAATGAGGTGTAGTGAATGCTTGGATGCCTTGAAGAGTGGTGGTTGGGGGGTATTTATAGCCCCAACCACCAATATGGCCGTTGGTGAAGACTTCTATCGAATGGCGCACCGGACATTGTCCGGTGCGCCAGCCACGTCACCAGGCCGTTGGGTTCCGACCATTGGAGCTCTGACAATTGGGGCCACCGGACAGTCCGGTGGTGCACCGGACAGGTCCTGTAGACTGTTCGGTGCGCCTTCCGGCGCCTGCTCTGACTTCTGCGCGCGTAGGCACGCACTGTTTGCTTTTACTGTTCACTTACAGGCGACCGTTAGCGCGAAGTAGCCGTTGCTCCGCTGGCACACCGGACAGTCCGATGTTACACCGGACAGTCTGATGAATTATAGCGGAGTGGCTCCCCAAATTCCTGAAGCTGGCAAGTTTAGAGTCGATCTCCCTGGTGCACCGGACACTGTTCGGTGGTGCACCGGACACTGTTCGGTGGTGCACCGGACAGTCCGGTGCGCCAGACCAAGGCTGCCTTCGGTATACTTTGCTCCTTAGTTTTGAACCCTTTCTTTTGACTTGTATTGGTTTGTTGTGAACCTTTGGCACCTGTAGAACTCATAATCTAGAGCAAACTAGTTAGTCCGATTGTTTGTGTTGGGCAATTCAACCACCAAAATTCATATAGGAAAAGGTTTGACCCTATTTCCCTTTCAATTATGCTGCCAGAGGAGAAGCATCATCAAAGGTAAAGCTACTATGATGGAAGTCATCATACCATTCATCTTCGTTGAATGAGCTCTCCTGACGAAGCTCCCTGTGCTGAGGCCTTCGGTCATGGTCATCTTGGGTAAGATGGCACATTTCTTTAGTGGCTTCGTCGATCTTCTTCTGAAAGTCAGCCAGCTGGGCCATCTTCTCCTTTTTCCTTTGCGCCTGCTGATGAATGACTTCTAGGTTCCTGATCTCCTGGTCTAGCTCCTCATCCTAAAGTGTTGGGCTAGTAGCTTTTCTTTTCTGGCTTCTCGGAGAGAGAGTGTCTCCTGGTTTGTGTCCAGTGGCTGCAGTGCAGCCCCTGGCGCTGCTGTCTTATTTGGTGGCATGACTGTAATACCCAATTTGTAATTTGTTAGAAATAATATAAATAGAGAGAAAAAAATTCTCCTTATGTGAGTTTTACCTTTATGCATCATCACATGTGAACACCATATTCAGAAATAAATAATTAATAAAAAGATATACTATTAAATTATGCATCATGCTGGGATTTTTATTTTGTGTGCATTTTGTGGCAATATAAAAATGATGTGACAAGAAATATATTAAAGTCCAAAAGGGGAATTTAGAACCTAAAAGAAATTCCTGAATCTAGAAAAGAGAAGAAAATAAATATAATGTGGAGAAAAATAAGTAAATAAAGATATGTGATCCCATACTAGGGTTTGAAATTGTATAATTGACTCAAAAGTGAAACCTATATTCAAATTCAAATTTTGATTCAAAAGAATTAAGAATAAAAAGGAAAGAAAAAGGAAAGCTATGTGCACTATAAGTAAAATATAGACAAATAAATATAATTTTTCATGATGACATTTCTAATTGAACATTTAATATCTGTGTGAAAACTCACCAAAGAATTCGAATTTGAATAGAAGAGTTTAAAGATACATTCAAATGGGATTATGGAAGAATTAGGAGTAATAAAAAAAGAAGGAACGTTGGGGCTAGTCTTGGGCCGAATTTGCCCCTGGCCCAACCCCTCACCACTCAGCCAGACCCACGACCCGCCTGGACACCGCCAGACCTTACCTTCTCTGTCGTGTGGGCCCCGTTCGCCAGATCCTTCTTCTCTCTGTTGTGTGTCGCGCCGGCTGTGTCCCAATCCTCCACAACCCCGCGCGAATTCAGCTGTGACCATGGGAAATCTGTTGCAGACCGCGTGAATCCAGGGCGCCACGACCTGGCCGGAGTTCCGCTTGGGTATAATGAGTGGTCGAGTTTCTCTCATCGGTGAGGGAGCAGAACCAGTCGTCTTCCTCCCGTAAGCCTCGCCAGTCTTGCTCGCGCTGGGTTAAAGACGCTCCACGCAATTCTTCGGGCTCTGGTCAACTCTCGCTGCGGGCCTCGGCCACATTATAAGACGTCGACCATTTATCTCTCACCCTCCTTTCACTACCGCCGTCGTGAGGGAGATCGTGAAAATCAGAGAGAGTGCGGCGCGGGCGGGCTCGGTCCGTCGTGTGTTGCGTGGCCACGCCGTCGATTGAGCTCGGAGAGCTGCCGGGGAGGACCGTCTTGATCGCCCGAGCGTGGGAAGGGCACCATCTTCCACTGCAAGGCATCGACTGCATGTGAATTGCTCGCCGAATTTCTTCATCCGCCGTGGGACCACTCCGCACCATGGACAGCACGCTCACACGCGCCGTTGCTGGTATGTGTCCCTTTCCCGTGTTCGCGTGCATTACGCAACGAGTAGAACCTTTCTAATTAAAGTTTAATGCACTGGTGATGGGGAATTGCTTCACCGGCGATGCAATTCGCCGTCGTTGACGCGCGGTTAGTCGGGAGGTTGGGGATGGACGCTTGTCGTCGATCTATGGATGGAGGGCGGAGATTAGATGGTGGCTTACCCATTCGCGATATTAAATTAGGACTGTAGGATGGGAATCGTGCGGGCGGCGGGGTATTCTGGTTCACTTTGAATCCAGAACGTTGGTTGCCGATCCAACGCGTGTGAACGCAGGACCGTTTATAACTCACACTGATCTAATCCAGGCTGCTCACAGTTGATCCAACGGCCGTGCTCGGCCGATACCCCTTCGCGTTTCCACATTGCAGAAAACCCCTTATAAGTTTAGAGATTCAACCCGCTGTCCTCTGCGCAGAGCGGTATGTGTCTTAGGATCTTTTGCGCCAGCACCCCTGCACTTCCTAGAAAATGACGCCTAGTCCAAATAATTAATGAAACCAGGAAAATTAGTTAGAAAATAGTTTTTAGTGCATATTTATATGCAGAAACTTATTTAATTTGTAGAAAATGCATATGAACTCCAATTTGGTCCATTTCAGTTCCTAAATTTTTATAATATTATTGTCTATCCAATAGTACCACTGTTTTACATGAAATACACATTAAAATTTATTTCTCACTTAACCCTATATTAAATGCATATAATCTTTGGGAATTCATAACTTAAATTATATAACTCCAAAATTGATAATTCCAGTTCCTATGATCTTATTTTAATGTCTAGATTATTACTGTGTATTTTATTTACATGTTTGGTGGAATGTTAATTTTTGCTATACTATGTATGTATTGTGTTGATGCGAGTAGATGAGCAAGCTTCAGAGGACCCTGAGGTTCAGCTGGTGGAGACCACTGAGCAGGAGCTCGTGGAAGGCAAGTTGTGCCCTTGAACACTTCTTTTACCCATTCATGTTCTTATTAATCATAATGATCTGCATAGGATAATTTTGCTGGGACCCAATAGGATACCCTAGATTTTGACTATCTTTATACCTTGTTTCACCACTGGTTTTACTACTAAATTTTTGGGTAGTACATGCTATTGCTTTATGTGGATTTGGGTATAGAGATATTTACTACTCATGATTACACTTGTTATTATCTGTTCATGATTTTATGTTCATGATAAGATCATTATGTTAATGGGAACATGGAGAACCACCCGGGAAAACAGTGCTACCACAAGGGTTTAATGGGACGCCCTTGGCTGATTAACTAGGAAAGCTAGTGGAGGGCTACCTTACCCGAAAGGGGCAAGGGCAGTAGGGGAGTGGTCAGTGTAGGGAGGTCCTTGGGTTGATTTTGCTGCGATGGCGGTCAGGCGAGGGATTCCTGCACTGGAACTTCCTATAAACTGTAGCGGGTAGTCTGAAGCTAGTGAAACTTTGTAAAGGCCTCGTAGTGGTACCCTGCCTCGCTTCCTTGGTAGAGGTGTATGGGGTCTGATCAACTCCGTGGCAAATGGGTAACACGACTTGTGGGTAAAGATGCGCAACCTCTACAGAGTGTAAAACTGGTATACTAGTCGTGCTCACGGTCATGAGCGGCTCGGACACTCACATGATTAACTTATGGAACTTAAACTTAATTTGTCATATCATTGCATTTGGGATTATTTTACTATTACTTTTACTTATTATTACTATGGTTTGGTATTCACTTACACTTAGTAACTGCTAATAAAATTTTGACCAACTTATAAAAGCAATGCTCAGCTTCAGCCTTTATTTCATTGACCAGCCTTACACTTCATGAACTCCCACCTTTGGTGAGTTCATGTCACATTATTCCCCACGACTTATTGAGCTATGAACGTATGTGAGCTCACCCTTGCTGTCTCACACCCCCCCACAGGAGAAGAGCAGGTGGTTCAGGAGGAGCCACAAGGGGAGGAGTATGATCTGATCTAGGTGGCGTTTCTCAGTTGGCATTAGCGCCGACGATCCTTAGTTCGTTTTATGTTTATTCTTTTATTTTGTATTAAGTCTTCCGCTATGTAATAAGTACTCTGATGTTTTGTGACATTTATCTCTATACACTCTGTTATTATATATGTTGTCTTCTTGGCGCATGTATGAGATGCACCCGGCTTTGTCCGCTAAAACCGGGTGTGACAATGACGAAGGTTGATGCTTTGCCGAAAGTTATGGAAGTGAGTACACCGGAGGTGGGCGCCAATGTTGTTTACTTGTTCTTAAATGCTATAAATTAAGAACAAGGCAACACAATTGTTAATAGTCAGAGATATTCGTCCTCCAAAGCATTATTTCCTTTCGGATATAATGATCTTCAGACGAAGGTCTTGAAGGACATACCTTCATCATTTCAGCATATAAACATAAATGTAAATAAGAATGTGAAGAAACATTAAAGAATGTAAATAATGATTAAATCCTCACAATTTATATGTATTTATATCCATAAATAGGAATTAACATTGGTGATATTTACAATACAATGGTACCTTCGGTTCGCCAGAAGGTGTGAATACCAAGATGACGCAAGAGAGAGATTACAATCCAATGTGAACAGTACGTATTACTATTCATCTAATTATAGGCATGGGACACAGCCCAGATAAGATTACATTTATGTCCCTGACATTCACTCTTAATCATAATGCTAGTTATCAAGGATTAAGTAGTCTTTTCCCCATTTAGGTCGGTTTCGTTCTTGATCTTCGTCATCATACTAAGCCAAAGTTCCTTCAGCCATAGCTGCGACATCCATCCATATCACCTTCGGGTTATATCTTCATATCGTGCATGCCTTTACCATGAGAGAAAACCTTCATCCCAAAGCCGAAGCCTCCTGTAACAGTCTAGATCATACTGAAAACATGTGTTAATCACGTTTTTAAGGACCTTCAGAAGAGGAAGGCCCCCAATAGATTTCTACAGGACAAGCAAGAAGATTAAGGATCATCTAAGTGTCAATAAAGTTGTTGGTCAATTGGAGTAGTGATAGTACCTTTATTTTCTCTTTGGCAGTACTACAAAGGGGGCATGATCGAATAACTTGACCTAGGCAAGTCCAATTAGAAGTGATGATGCACACCTTTGAAAACTACTGCTAGATAAATCCATGAGAAGTTGAAACAAAATCTAACTCGAAAAATGATCAAAACAAGTGAGCTCATAGTGCTGCAATAACATCGGACGTGTATGGTGTGCACCGAATATAGGGCATCAGACAAGGGAATGCCTTGTTGCGAGTAGGCATGCAAAGCACCAGCATATCTTGTGCACCGGACAATGCACCCAAAGAGCTTACATAATGGTACTCGGATCAATGTATTCACAAGACATGTCCGGTGTATCATCAGACATGACAATGGACATGGTACTTTGAGGGACTGTAAATTGTGTACGAGAGATTGGGTACGCACCAGACATGTTCACTCGAGCTCTATACTCACCGAATGTATTTGATGTGGCACCTATGTGAGCACCAAATACAATAAATTAATAACTGCCTTTTGAAACTAGTCGTGAGAAGGTACCAAACATGTCTGGTGCATAGAATGGGTGCACACCAAACATATCTGGTGCACCCGACTAGGTTGAGTGGAGGGATAATGGCCAACAAGTTCCTTTGCTTGAAGCTATTTATACCCACCAATTCATCACACTCGACTATTAGTGCCTCCTTGGTACAATATATGTATGAGGACGAGCAAAAGAAACAAAGACATGTCTATTTTGTATCTGAAGCTTTAGGCACATCCAAGTCTAACTACTTAAAAATTTAGATGATACTATACAGTAGTACTAGCCTCAAGAAAGCTTTGTTATTATTTCCAACCCAACCATATAACATGATCTTCATCTCAATCTTTATGGGATATTTTTAGAAAAAGAGAAACAACAAGGAGAATTGTTAATTGGTCTATAGAATTCTTGTGTCACAAATATTATTATTTTTGTCTAGTTTACTAGTGTCCAAGCTACATTGACTGCATGCTTAATTAGTCACCAGATCAAGGCTTCTCTTGCATAAGGGATTTTGTTTTTTTCTAGATTACAGCTAAGCCAGAAGAAAAGGCGGAAGAAGAGCCAAAATTCCCATTAGAAGTCATCTCAAATGCTGGAGGTGTACCCATAGTGATGGACGAAACTATTGGGGTTAATTTTGATAGTGACACAAAATCTTACATTCCAAGACGTTATGCAACTCTGCCATCTGTTCTACAAGATTGCTATTAAGGTTGTAGAGAATGATGACATTTACACAAAATACTCCAACGAAAGTTACGACACATTTAGTTGTGTTTTATGCTACAATTACCTCAAAATACTTCTTGATGCATTTTACGTCAATTTACGAAATTCTTGATGCATTTTACGTCAATTTATGAAATTCTTGATGCGTTTTACGCCTATTTACGATTTTTATGTGTTTTACGACAACCTTGTGCGAAGCAAGATACACAACAGCTATTCCAAATTGTGTGTGACTTTTACGCCCCAAATAGTGGACCTCTTACCCATTGTAAAGTCAATTGTAGTATACACTAAATTATACACAATTTTACGCTTCGTTTGTATCAGTTTTACACTAAAACAGACAAAGCAAGATATACGATAACTACCACAAATCTTACGCATCTTTTACGCAACGTTGAGAATGAAGCGGTAACTGTCCCACATTTATCGCAATTTTACAGCACTACTATCCTAATCTCAAACAACCCAGATCTACGCACACACTGGTCACGTATATACAATAGCATAAATTGTCTGACGTCTCGATATTGCATGGTTTATGATGTTACGTTTTATGTTCTTATACAATTATAAACACTGAACAAACTTGTAAAGTCGTCTCACATGATTTGCGTGTCAGCAGATTCTTTTTGCATGGTTTATGCACATTATTCAATCTGTTTATCCCGGTATAATTGCTGACGCATGCATAGGTGAACTGTCTTCTCAGATTCGTTGCATGGTATATACGAATTCTATAACTCGGTTATACTAGCATAAATGCTGACGCAATCATGCGGGTGGTGGCCTATCCACGTCTTGGCTGGGGCTTCCCCTACTAATCGAAGCCCATGGCTTCCATTACCTCTCTCTCTCTCATATATATATATATATATATATATATATATATATATATATATATATATATATATATATATATATTAAAGGTATTTGCTCAGAAAAGTTCTTTGGCTAATACGTAAGTTTGTATTGGCCAAAAATAACAATAAGTATATATAAAAAATTTGGAGCTCACCGCAGGCACAGGCGCACCTCATACGGGCCGGCCGCACAGTTTACAAAACCGGTGGTAAATCGGGCGGTTTACTGAAACCATCGTTGAGCGGTATCAGTTTACCATTGGTTTATTTTCAAATTTCAAAAAATTGAAAAAATATAAAAATTAAAAAATATGATAAAAAACTAGATCTTCTCATGAGTAATCTAATGTACAAGATATTCAAATTTAGTCTCATTAGCCCATTAAAAATATAAAACATTTAGACCTGTTACTAAACCCGTTAGCTCGTTAGGTTTTTTTAAAAAAAACAACAAATCTTCTCTCCTTCCCCTCACTTTCCCCAGTCCTCTCAGCCCCTGCCTCCTACACCCGCCACCTCCCTGTCCGAAGCCACCACCGCAGCAGCAAAAACCGCCCCAGCGACGCGGTTAATCGCTCATGAGGCATGGTTTACCACTCGCCGGGAGCGGTTAACCGCCAGCCGCCTCGAGCTCCCTCTCCAACCGGTCCCTGCCGAGCTCCACCAGTGAAAACCGCCGGTAAACCACGCAAATCGAGCGGTAAACCGTTACCTGGAATCGGTAAACCGCATTCTCTTACTGAGAAACCAGATTTAATGCCCACAATAGGCTCAATTTAGATATTTTTAGTGCCTAGATTTGGTTTTTTAATGTTTAGGTTTTCAGATTCCGTTCATATTTATGTTAATACATAGTTATTGTTAGATTCTGTTCATGTTATTGTCGGATGGAGATAGCAATAAAAATACAGCTTGTGTTAGTATTGTTAATAGTTAGTTATATATGTAACTCATAATATTATTTACTACTATTATAAAGATGATTTATTGTTGTTATACATGTGATGGCTTATGGTTTATGGATTAGTTATTGTTCCAAGTTATATGATATTTTTGCCATGTCGGATGAAGGTAGAGATAGAGAAATATAGAGATAGGGTCTGGTTGCACGGAGAGAAGGTTAGCGCAGGTTTCAAATACAAGTATTGTAGAGAAACAAAGAGCGAAGAGGGTGGTACCTGAAAGGGAAATAGGGTCAAACCTTTTCCAATAAGAATTTTGGTGGTTGAATTGCCCAACACAAATTATTGGACTAACTAGTTTGCTCTAGAAAATATGTTCTACAGGTGCCAAAGGTTCACAACAAACCAATACAAGTCAAAAGAAAGGGTTCAAACAAAGGGAGCAAAGTTAAACCGAAGGCAGCCCTAATCTGGCGCACCAGACTGTTCGGTGTGCCACCGGACAGTGTCTGGTGCACCAGGGAATCCACCTCCAAACTTGCCAGTATCGGGAATTCTGAGAGCCGCTCCGCTATAATTCACTGGACTGACCGGTGCACCACCGGACTGTCCGGTGTGCCAGCAGAGCAATGGCTACTTCGCGCCAACGGTCGTCTGCAAAACGCATTCAATGCGCTACAGTGCGCGCCAGTGTTAGAGCAGCGCCAGAAGGCGCACCGGACAGTCTACAGGACCTGTCCGGTGCAACACCGGACTGTCCGGTGACCCAGAAGACAGAAGCTCCAACGGTCGAACCCTAACGGTCGGGTGACGTGGCTGGCGCACCGGACAGTGTCTGGTGGCGCATCGGACTGTCCGGTGCGCCATGCGACAGACAGCCTCCCAATGGCCACTTTTGGTGGGTGGGGCTATAAATACCCCAACCACCCCACCATTCATTGCATTCAAGTTTTCAGACTTCCTACACCTTACAAGAGCTATAGCATTCAATACAAGACACATAAAAGAGATCAAATCCTCTCCCAAGTCTAAAGTTCATTCCAAATCAATTAGCGACTAGTGAGAGAGTGACTTGTGTTCATTTGAGCTCTTGCGCTTGGATTGCTTCTTTTCTTTCTCATTCTGTCTTGTGATCAACTCAATTGTAACCGAGGCAAGAGACACCAATTGTGTGGTGGTCCTTGCGGGGACTTTGTGTCCCGTTTGATTGAGAAGAGAAGCTCACTCGGTCTAAGTGACCGTTTGAGAGAGGGAAAGGGTTGAAAGAGACCCGGTCTTTGTGACCACCTCAACTGGGAGTAGGTTTGCAAGAACCGAACCTCGGTAAAACAAATCACCGTGTCACACTCTCCATTTGCTTGTGATTTGTTTTCGCCCTCTCTCTCGGACTCGATTTTAATTCTAATGCTAACCCCGGCTTGTAGTTGTGCTTAAACTTTGTAAATTTCAGATTCGCCCTATTCACCCCCCTCTAGGTGACTTTCAATTGGTATTAGAGCCCGGTGCTTCATTAGAGCCTAACCGCTCGAAGTGATGTCGGGAGATCACGGCAAGAAGTTGATGGTGACCGGCGACAAGCCCATTACAAGCCACGGGAAGGCTCCATCGGGAGAATCCCGCAACAAGGGGAAGGAGAAGGAATCCCCTTCACATAAGTCGCATCGGAGTGGCGAAAAGAAAAAGAAGATAAGGAAGGTGGTCTACTACGAGACCGACTCTTCATCGCCATCCACCTCCGGCTCCGACACGCCGTCCATAACTTCTAAGCGCCATGAGCGCAAGAAGTTTAGTAAGATTCCCCTACACTACCCTCACATTTCTAAACGTGCTCCATTACTTTCCGTTCCATTAGGCAAACCACCGGTTTTTTACGGTGAAGATTATAACATGTGGAGTGACAAAATGAGGCATCACCTAACCTCACTCCACACAAGTATTTAGAACGTTGTTGAGTTTGGTGTGCAGGTACCATCCGTAGGGGATGAGGACTATGATTCGGACGAAGTTGCCCAAATCCGGCACTTCAACTCCCAAGCCACCACTATACTCCTCGCCTCTCTAAGTCGAGAGGAGTATAATAAGGTGCAAGGGTTGAAGAGCGCCAAAGAGATTTGGGATGTACTCAAAAAGGCGCACGAAGGAGATGGGGTGACCAAGATCACCAAAAGGGAGACGATCGAGGGGGAGCTCAGTCGATTCATGCTTCACCAAGGGGAGGAGCCACAAGCAATGTACAACCGGCTCAAGACCTTGGTGAACCAAGTGCGCAACCTCGGGAGCACAAAGTGGGATGACCATGAAATGGTCAAGGTTATTCTAAGATCACTAGTTTTTCTCAATCCTACTCAAATACAATTAATTTGTGGTGATCCTAGATACAAAATAATGTCTCCCGAGAAAGTAATAGGTAAATTTGTGAGCTTTGAACTAATGATCAAAGGCTCCAAAAAGATTATCGAGCAAGGCGCATCCTCCTCTGTACCCGAAGCACAACCCGTTGCACTCAAAGCAACGGAGGAGAAGAAAGAAGATTCTACTCCAAGTAGAATTCCCATCGACGCCTCCAAGCTCAACAATGAGGAGATGGCGCTTATAATCAAAAGCTTCTGTCAAATCCTCAAACAAAGGAAGGGGAAGGATTACAAACCCCGTTCCAAGAAAGTGTGCTACAAGTGTGGTAAGCCCGGTCATTTTATTGCAAAATGTCCATTATCTAGTGATAGTGACAGGGGCGACGACAAGAAGGGAAAGAGGAGAGAAAAGAAGAGGTACTACAAGAAGAAGGGCGGCGATGTCCATGTTTGCCGGGAGTGGGACTCCGACGAGAGCTCCACCGACTCCTCCTCCGACGAGGACGCCGCCAACATCGCCGTCAACAAAGGGCTCCTCTTCCCCAACGTCGGCCACAAATGCCTCATGGCAAAGGACGGCAAAAAGAAGAAGGTGAAATCCAAATCCTCCAGTAAATATGCAACATCTAGTGATGAGGCTAATTCTAGTGATGATGAGGATGATTTATTTACTCTCTTTGCCAACTTGAACATGCAACAAAAGGAAAAATTAAATGAATTAATTAGCACTATTCATGATAAGGATGAACTCTTGGATAGCCAAGAGGACTTCCTAATTAAAGAAAACAAAAAGCATGTTAAAGTTAAAAATGCTTATGCTCTAGAAGTAGAAAAATGTGAAAAATTAACTAGTGAGCTAAGCACTTGCCATGATATTATTTCCAACCTCAGAAACAAGAATGCCAATCTAGTTGCTAAGGTTGGGAAGCTTGATGTTTGTGATGATTCAATTGTTAGTCTTAGAAATGATAATGCCAACCTAATTGCTAAGATTGACAAATTGAATGCTTCTCTTTCTAGCCTTAAAATTGAAAATGAAAAATTAATTGCCAAGGCTAAGGATTTAGATGTTTGCAATACTACTATTTCCAATCTTAGAGATGAGAATGATATTTTACATGCTAAGATTGTTGAATTTAATACTTGCAAACCCTCTACATCTTCCGTTGAGCATGTTACTATTTGCACTAGATGTAGAGATGTTAATATAGATGCTATTCATGATCACCTTGCCTTAATTAAACAACAAAATGATCACATAGCTACATTAACTGCTAAAATTAATGAGCATGACTTAGAAAATGAAAATTTTAAATTTGCTAGAAGCATGCTCTATAGTGGGAGACGCCCTGACATTAAGGATGGCATTGGCTTCCAATAGGGAGACAATGTCAAGCTTAATGCCCCGCCCAAAAGATTGTCCAATTTTGTTAAGGGCAAGGCTCCCATTATTCAGGATAACGAGGGTTACATTTTATACTCTGCCGGTTATCCCGAACACAAAATTAGGAGAATTCATTCTAGGAAGTCTCACTCTGGCCCTAATCATGCTTTTATGTATAAGAGTGAGGCATCTAGCTCTAGGCAATCAACCCATGCTAAATTGCCTAAGAAGAAAACTCCTAAAGCATCAAATGATTATAATGTTTCATTTAAAACTTTTGATGCTTCCTATGTGCTAACTAACAAATCAGGCAAGGTTGTTGCCAAGTATGTTGGGGGCAAACACAAGGGATAAAAGACTTGTGTTTGGGTACCCAAAGTTCTTGTATCTAATGTCAAAGGACCCAAAACTGTTTGGGTACCTAAAATCAAGAACTAAATCTGTTTTGTAGGTTTATGCATCCAGGGGCTCAAGTTGGATCATCGACAGCGGGTGCACAAACCATATGACTGGGGAGAAGAGAATGTTCTCCTACGAGAAAAACCAAGATCCCCAACGAGCTATCACATTCGGGGATGGAAATCAAGGTTTGGTCAAAGAATTGGGTAAAATTGCTATATCACCTGACCATTCTATTTCCAATGTTTTTCTTGTAGATTCTTTAGATTACAACTTGCTTTCCTTATCTCAATTATGTAAAATGGGCTACAACTGTCTTTTTACGAATACAGGTGTTACTGTCTTTAGAAGAAGTGATGATTCAGTAGCTTTTAAGGGAGTATTAGAGGGTCAGCTATACTTAGTTGATTTCAATAGAGCTGAACTCGATACTTGCTTAATTGCTAAGACTAACATGGGCTGGCTCTGGCATCGCCGACTAGCACATGTTGGGATGAAGAATCTTCACAAGCTTCTAAAGGGAGAACACATTTTAGGACTAACAAATGTGCATTTTGAGAAAGACAGGATTTGTAGCGCATGCCAAGCAGGGAAGCAAGTTGGTGTTCATCATCCACATAAGAACATCATGACGACTGACAGGCCACTCAAGCTCCTCCACATGGACCTATTCGGCTCGATCTCTTACATAAGCATCGGCGGGAGTAAGTACTGTCTAGTTATTGTGGATGACTATTCTCGCTTCACTTGGGTATTCTTTTTACAGGAAAAATCTCAAACCCAAGAGACCTTAAAGGGATTCTTAAGACGGGCTCAAAATGAGTTCGGCTTGAGGATCAAGAAAATCAGAAGCGATAATGGGACGAAGTTCAAGAACTCTCAAATAGAAGGTTTTCTTGAGGAAGAGGGCATCAAGCATGAGTTCTCTTCTCCCTACACGCCACAAGAAAATGGTGTAGTGGAGAGGAAGAATAGGACTCTATTGGACATGGCAAGGACCATGCTTGATGAGTACAAGACTTCAGATCGGTTTTGGGCCGAGGCGGTCAACACCGCTTGCTACGCCAACAACCAATTATATCTACACTGAATCCTCAAGAAGACATCATACGATCTCCTAACCGGTAAAAAGCCTAATGCTTCATATTTTAGAGTCTTTGGTATCAAATGTTTTATTCTTGTTAAAAGAGGTAGAAAATCAAAATTTGCTCCTAAGGCTGTAGAAGGCTTTTTACTAGGATATGATTCAAACACAAGGGCATATAAAGTCTTTAACAAGTCCACTAGACTAGTTGAAGTTTCTTGTGACATTGTGTTTGATGAGACTAACGGCTGTCAAGTAGAGCAAGTTGATCTTGATGAATTAGATGATGAAGAGGCTCCATGCGTCGCGCTAAGGAACATGTCCATTGGGGATGTGTGTCCTAAGGAATCCGAAGAGCCCATTCAAGCACAAGATCAACCATCTTCCTCCAATCAAGCATCTCCACCAACCCAAGATGAGGATGAGGCTCAAGATGATGAAGGAGAAGATCAAGAAGATGAGCCACCTCAAGAAGACGGCAATGATCAAGGGGGAGATGCCCATGATCAAGACAAGGAAGATGAACAAGTTCCAAGGCCACCACACCCAAGAGTCCACCAAGCAATCCAACGAGATCACCCCATGAACACCATCCTAGGAGATATTCATAAGGGGGTAACAACTCGATCTCGTATTGCTCATTTTTGTGAACATTACTCTTTTGTTTCCTCTATTGAGCCACACAGGGTAGAGGAAGCACTTCAAGATTCGGATTGGGTGCTGGCGATGCAAGAGGAGCTCAACAATTTCAAAAGGAATGAGGTATGGCATTTAGTTCCACGTCCTAACCAAAATGTTGTAGGAACCAAGTGGGTCTTCCGCAACAAACAAGACGAGCATGGTGTGGTGACAAAGAACAAGGCACAACTTGTGGCCAAAGGGTACTCACAAGTCGAAGGTTTGGATTTCGGTGAAACCTATGCACCCGTAGCTAGGCTTGAGTCAATTCGAATATTACTTGCCTATGCTACTCACCATGACTTTAAGCTCTACCAAATGGACGTGAAGAGTGCCTTCCTCAACGGTCTATGTTGAGCAACCTCCCGGCTTTGAAGATAGTGAGTATCGTAACCATGTTTACAAACTCTCTAAGGCGCTTTATGGGCTCAAGCAAGCCCCAAGAGCATGGTATGAATGCCTAAGAGATTTTCTTATCACTAATGGCTTCAAAGTCGGTAAAGCCGATCCTACTCTATTCACTAAAACCATAGAGAATGATTTGTTTGTATGCCAAATCTATGTTGATGATATCATATTTGGGTCTACTAACAAATCCATTTGTGAAGAATTTAGTAGGATCATGATTCAAAAATTCGAGATGTCTATGATGGGGGAGTTGAAGTATTTCTTAGGATTTCAAGTCAAGCAACTCCAAGAGGGCACCTTCATTAGCCAAACGAAGTATATTCAAGATATTCTCACAAAATTTGGAATGAAGGATGCCAAGCCCATCAAGACACCCATGGGAACCAATGGGCATCTCGACCTCGACACGGGAGGTAAATCCGTAGATCAAAAGGTATACTGGTCAATGATAGGTTCTTTACTCTATTTATGTGCATCTCGACCGGATATTATGCTTCCGTATGCATGTGTGCAAGGTTCCAAGCCGACCCTAAGGAAGTTCACCTTAGGGCCGTGAAGCGAATCTTGAGATATTTAGTTCAAACACCTAAGTTTGATCTTTGGTACCCCAAGGGATCCTCATTTAATTATTAGGATATTCCGATGCTGATTGGGCAGGGTGTAAGATTAATAGGAAGAGCACATCAGGGACTTGTCAGTTTCTAGGAAGATCCCTGGTGTCTTGGGCTTCAAAGAAGCAAAACTCAGTAGCTCTTTCTACCACCGAAGCCAAGTACATTGCCGCAGGCCATTGTTGCGCGCAATTGCTTTGGATGAGGCAAACCCTTAGGGACTATGGCTACAAGTTTAGCAAAGTCCCTCTCCTATGTGACAATGAGAGTACAATCCGCATGGCGGATAATCCCATTGAACACAGCCGCACTAAGCACATAGCCATTCGGTATCACTTTCTGAGAGATCACCAACAAAAGGAGGATATCGAGATAGCCTACATAAATACCAAAGATCAATTGGCCGATATCTTTACCAAGCCATTAGATGAGCAATCCTTTACCAAACTTAGGCATGAGCTAAATATTCTTGATTCTAGGAATTTTGATTGATTCTTTGCACACACTGCTCTTTTATATATATACCTTTGATCATATCTCTTTTTATGTCTATGACTAATGTGTCTTCAAGTATCATCTTATGCTTAGTCATAGGTATTGAAAGGGAAATGGAGTAGTCGGCAAAGAAGGCGCTTCCACTCAACTCCAATTGTGTTTGCCGGTACTCCGCTTCGTTCTCCACTTTGGTATAATCTTCACTCATATTTTTGTGTATGCCAAAGGGGGAGAAAGTTTGAAAAAGGGCTTATATTTCACTCACAAGTATCCGTTTTTGGCGATTCATGCCAAAGGGGGAGAAAGTATGAGCCCAAAGCAAAAGGACCGCACCACCACCAAATTTAAAAATGATGTTTTCAATTTGATATCTTATTGTGTTCAAAAGGGGGAGAAAGTAGTATCCTAAAAAATTGCAAAACCCTCTTGAACACTAAGAGGAGAATTTTATTTAGGGGGAGTTTTTGTTTTAGTCAAAGGAAAAGCATTTGAGACAGGGGGAGAAAATTTCAAATCTTGAGAATGCTTTCTTCAATCTTATTCATATACCTTTGACTATTTGCAAAATGATTTTGAAAAGAATTTTACAAAGGATTTGCAAAAACAAAACTCGTGGTGCAAATGTGGTCCAAAATTTTAATAAAGAAGAAAACCATCCAAGCACATCTATTGAGATAAGTATATTGGTTTCAACTCCAAGCAACCTTTGCACTTAAATTATGCAAAATAGTTCAATTCTGCACTTTTATATTTGCTTTGGTTTGTGTTGGCATCAATCACCAAAAAGGGGGAGATTGAAAGGGAAATAGAGTCAAACCTTTTCCAATAAGAATTTTGGTGGTTGAATTGCCCAACACAAATTATTGGACTAACTAGTTTGCTCTAGAAAATATGTTCTACAGGTGCCAAAGGTTCACAACAAACCAATACAAGTCAAAAGAAAGGGTTCAAACAAAGGGAGCAAAGTTAAACTGAAGGCAGCCCTGGTCTGGCGCACCGGACAGTGTCCGGTGCACCAGGGAATCCACCTCCAAACTTGCCAGTCTTGGGAATTCTGAGAACCGCTCCGCTATAATTCACCGGACTGTCCGGTGCACCACTGGACTGTCCGGTGTGCCAGCGGAGCAACGGCTACTTCGCGCCAACGGTCGTCTGCAAAACGCATTCAATGCGCTACAGTGTGCGCCAGTGTCAGAGCAGCGCCAGAAGGCACACCGGACAGTCTACAGGACATGTCCGGTGACCCAGAAGACAGAAGCTCCAACGGTCGAACCCTAACAATCGGGTGACGTGGCTGGCGCACCGGACAGTGTCCGGTGGCGCACCGGACTGTCCGGTGCGCCATGCGACAGACAGCCTCCCAACGGCCACTTTTGGTGGGTGGGGCTATAAATACCCCAACCACCCCACCATTCATTGCATCCAAGTTTCCAGACTTCCTACACCTTACAAGCGCTATAGCATTCAATACAAGACACACAAAAGAGATCAAATCCTCTCCCAAGTCCAAAGTTCATTCCAAATCAATTAGCGACTAGTGAGAGAGTGACTTGTGTTCATTTGAGCTCTTGCGCTTGGATTGCTTCTTTTCTTTCTCATTCTTTCTTGTGATCAACTCAATTGTAACCGAGGCAAGAGACACCAATTGTGTGGTGGTCCTTGCGAGGACTTTGTGTCCTGTTTGATTGAGAAGAGAATCTCACTTGGTCTAAGTGACCGTTTGAGAGAGGGAAAGGGTTGAAAGAGACCTGGTCTTTGTGACCACCTCAACGGGGAGTAGGTTTGCAAGAACCGAACCTCGGTAAAACAAATCACCGTGTCACACTCTCCATTTGCTTGTGATTTGTTTTCGCCCTCTCTCTCGGACTCGATTTTAATTCTAACGCTAACCCCGGCTTGTAGTTGTGCTTAAACTTTGTAAATTTCATATTCGCCCTATTCACCCCCTCTAGGCGACTTTAAGTACCCGATTGAAGGAGCATCTCACGCATAGATGGAAGAATGTCAAGAAATGTCCCTCTGTTTCTTCAGACATAAAAGCATACTTCCAAATTGATATAGATAAGACAAAGGAAAGGAAGAGTTCTATGTTCAAGCAGCAACTAAGGGCAGATGAGGCAACACGAACCCATTTTGGGGACGATGAGTATGAGGATGGACTTCAAGCGGCACTGCATCAGTCACGTGTGGAGCACGAATTTAGTTAGAGGGCTGGTGCAAGGTATGACGGGTGTGGTGGATCCTCCAGCCAGAGAGTATCTCGAGGGCCACTTGATAGGATGATGGGAATGAGTAGGGAACAAGTACCTGAGCGTGTTAGAGACTACAATCTTGCTCAAGCCTCTGGACCAAGGCAACAGAAGATAGTTACTGGTCCCTAGACATGTAAGGGAAGGAGCTCAAAAGAGATTCTTGGTAGGGCTTGGGCAAAGGCTTGTCATGTCATTGGCATCCCAGGTCGAAAGGTCGATAACCCATATTTTAGGGCCATGATTATGGAGTCCCAAAAACAAGGTAACAAATAACACAATATATTTTGTTGTATTTGATCTATGTTGTTGATATAATCTTGTTGCCTTAAATGCAGGTGTGGGGGTCATATTACCAACTAGTCGAGAGATTGATGGCAAGTATCTTGATGAAAATGTTAAGGAGTTTCGAAAGGAGATTGACAAATGGAAGATTGAGTGGAATGAGTTTGGTGCGACTATAATGTGTGATTCATGGACTGGTCCTACACAAAAGAGCATCATTAACTTTTTCATATATTGCAATGGGATTATGTATTTTTTTAAAGACCGTTGATGCAATTGGAGAGGTCTAGGACCATAAATTTATAATGCAGATACTATGTTGTACATATTCTTAGTTGCTTCACCCTGTTTTACTGACCACTCATACGTATGTTGATGTAGCAGGAGATCAAGCATGTCTTGAAGATTATTGAACCAGAGAATGTTGTCCAAATTGTAACAGATAATGGTTCCAACTTTAAGAAGGCTTGTAAGATGCTGAGCAGAGAAGCCACAGAGTACAAGCATATACTATGACAACCATGTTTAGTACATAACATTAATCTGATGCTAAAGGACATTGGAAAGTGGGTACATCATGAAGCGATGATTCAAAGCGCCCAAAGGATATGTAGTTGGATGTACAACTCATCAAGTTTACACAGTATGATGAAGAAAGCCATCGAAGGTGAGTTAGTGAAATGGAATGCTACCAGATTTGACACCAACTACATGTTCTTGGAAAGTTTTATGAGAAGGAAGGATAAGTTCATGGTATGGTTTACGTCACCAGAATTCAGGCACTCACGTTACTTCCTAACTGAAATGGGAAGATATGCTTTTGACAACATCACCAATGTTGACTGGTGGGAGAACATGCAATATGTTTTAGATGAAATTGAACCTCTATATGTGTTCCTAAGATTTGTTGATCAGGAGAAAAGTCCAACACTTGGTGAGGTGCACATGCAATACACAAACACCAAACACACATACCAAAGTAAGTTTGAGAATGACAACACCCGCTACAACATGATCATGGACGCAGTTGATGCTAGAATGAACATTGTCATGACAGACACATATATATATATGTACAACCAGCGTGTGTCTTGCATCCATATCTGAACTATGTCATGGGGACCACAAACAATCTCATGACAGATCTTCATAAGGGTGTTGAAAGGATGTTTTATTCGAATACTGCTGCAATGGCACTCCAAGAGTATGACTTCTATAAGAGGAAGATTGGAGACTTCTCGAGTGAGTTTGCAAGGAGAATGGTCGTTGACCGCAGGACTTCTCCTTCGAGTTGGTGGTCCATGTTTGGATCGGATACGCCGACACTACAACGTGTTGCTAAGCGGCTTCTATCATAGTGTGCCTCATCGAGTGGGTGTGAGCGCAACTGGAGTACTTTCGCATTCATCCACACAAAGCTCTGCAACAAACTTGGCTACTTGAAATTGCATGAGCTTGTGTTTGTTAACTACAACCTTCGTCTTCGCATCCAACGAGAAACTGGTACACACCAGAGCCTAGTGACTTTGATCCTACCTTGGCCTTCATGGATCTATCATTACACAGGCATAATGAAGCCATTAGAGATTGGATGGAAAGAGGAAGATCCAATGCACCTCCGACATTGGATGAAGACTCACCTATCAGTGACTCTCCTCTTCCTAGCGCGTTGTTTACATTGCTTGTACGTGAACAAGGAGGCACAAAGGAAGTGCAAGAATGGGCCCATGAAACAGTTGGCGACACCCACCTTGGCAAGCGAAAGACAAGACTTGGTCCATCAGATAGAAAAGTAAAAAAGGGTCAAAATCACCGATCAAATTGAAGAGGAAGAATTAAGAGGATGAAGACAGTGATGATAACACAACCAACCCTAGTGTTGGTGATGATGGTAGCCATGGTGATGTTGAATTATATGGTGCGGGAGGGAGTGGTATAGGAGGGAGTGGTGCAGGAGATTGGAGTTCCACTAGAGGAAGTTGGTTCACCTATTCCACACAAGATTCATACCATGATACACCTCATTCACAGCGGGAGACAATAAGTGGTTGGCGTCGTTCGGATTCATTTCCTGTCCAAGATGGAATCTGTAGCTCAAGTAGCTCCAGTCTTCTAACTATCCGCCTGGACAAGACCCAGTCTATAACCCTTATGTATGGCAATGGCAACCGGTTCAAGTAAACTATGGACCCCCTCCACCATCAGGCGAAGTACCACCATCGATCATGTATGGGTATGGAAAATATGGACCCCCTCCACCACCATATTTAAATTATCAAATATGTATCCATCAGGACCATAATATGGGTATGGACAAGTTCCCGCTGCACCAGTATGTTATTTTTGTTTTGTGGATAAGTATTTATTTACCGTTCTTGTTTTCTCGCTAATGTATCTCATATCTTTTGTGTAGACCTATCACTACACGACGGTTCACTTACAGCGACCTACGGTTGGTTGCTAAAACGGCCTTCAGCGACCTATGGTTGGTCGCTAAAAACTTTTAGCGACTCATAAGGATGGTCGCTGTAAGTGCCGTCGCTAAAGGCTTTAGCGACCGACATCTTTTTAGCGACCGACCGTCCGTTGCTAATATTGTATATTTAGCGACCAACCGTGGGTTGTTGTACTATAGATTTAGCAACCAAACGTAAGTCGTCATACTGTACATTTAGCAACCAACAGAAAGTCGCCCTTTTTACAGTTGTTATTAATAAAAATATACATTTAATTAAGCACCACAAATCACAGATTTTTATACACAAATCATAAAGACATACACAGTTAATCAGTATACCACAGTCATAGATCCATCACATAAACACAAAAGCACCACAATTATATATTCACAAAAGCATCACAATTATAATATCATTCACAAGTAGATCATTTACAGATAGCTAGCTAGATAATTCACGAAAGCTCCAGAGATGATCAGTCACTAAAGCACCACAGCGACACCACTCCAGTTTGAAGCAGTTCAAAAGCCCACAACTACATCACTAATGTTTCATATCACTCCAGCTATTGTTCAAAAGCCCACAACTACATCTTTTTCTTGGCTCTCAGTCTACAGTTGAGTTTGGAGCTATTGCACCTTTACTGAAACAGAGCTTGTCTTGAAGGAGTTCTAAAGGACAACATTGTAAATAAGTTAACTTGAGCTCAGCAAGACATGGGAAACAAATTGTGTAGAAGACATCACAAACTGTCCATCTTCATCCGGTGTTGCAACCGTTGCTACCATATCATCCTACCATCAAGATTAAAACTTAATTAGTATATTGTAACTCAAGTCAGAAATTAAAAGCAAAAAGATAAATAGATACTTACAATAGCTTTCCGAATAGTTTCACTAAATCTTTTCTTCTTGCTACAATGCATCTCCTTGAAAAGATAAATTGCACTTGGTTGGGTATCTTTATATTTTCTTGCCCGCTGAAAAGATACCAATTAGTGTTACTGTCATATTTTCTAATATGGCTAAAGTAGCCTCAACAAAAACATGGATGAAATAAAAATAAAAGCATGCTCCTGGAGATACCAAAGATGTATATAAAGCTAAGGATATCAAGGTGCTCTACAGTCACAAAAATATACACACAAAAAAGGCGAAGGTAAAATGCATGAAAGAGTCCTGAAAAATGCTAAACAATATATTTTGCACAGTTTTAGAAATTATTGTATAAATTACAAAATGTATAAATTACCATGAAAGTATGAATAACTAAATACAAAGAGAAATATTCAACAGTTGGGAACAAATGTACGCCAAACAATCTCTGGAGTTCCAGCGACCAAGTGTTCTAGAATCAAAAGTCCATCAGATCACTCAATTTAAAGGCAAATATAACAAAAACCTAACAGCAATGCAAAGTAGCAGGCTCATCATGATTCAAGTTGAACATAATTCATTGTACTAAATGATAAAATCATAGAAACATATATGCGTGTTCCAAATGAAATCTGAACAATGAAAACCCCATAAAGAAATTACAGCCACCTTCAAGGAAGATAACATTGAATCAGTTGTCCAGACCAAATCATCCAATGCATTGTCACAACTCTAAAACAACTGTTCACTGATAGCATCTTTTTGTAGCACATAACAGTAAATATTCTCACTACAACATTTAGCTAATATAATTCAGCTAATATAATTTACGTCAGAAAGGAAATCAAAAATTGACTAAAGGTTACAGATGTGCAGGCCGAAATACTGAGGAGTAGGGGCTGTGAACGCTCCAAAGCAAATGTGAACCCACGTGATCCCTTATATAGTAATAATAATTTGGAAAATGAGAGCATCAACGTAAACTCACATGTCAGTACTCAATTGGACATGTCATTTACATTGGATCAAGCTTAGAAGTCACTTTCTCATCATTAATATGTGGCTTGCGTGAAAACTTTGTCTGCAGATTTTTATTTTAATGCTAAATGATACCTCTTTGGTCATCATAGTACTTGCATATTACAATTAACATTCACTCACCAGATCACCATTGTGGTCATTCCCATACTGATTGCATATCATTTTGATTTGCAGTTACCAGCCACAATGTCACACTCAGCAATGCAGATCTCTATTCCTGTCAAAGTGATCACCGGCTTATTTGCACCATATAATTATTGAGCTCACATTTATGAAGTGATCTTTGACTGAATATTTTTTGGCATTTTCTATGGCAACTAGATACAACTATTTTTCCTTCAAACAAACAGATTGTACTGCTCCATGTTTAGAAATTTTTAGATTGCATGAATACAATTGGGAAAATAAGTAAGAATTACCTTTTTGGGGTTTACTCCGTGTTAATTGAGATGCTTCTTGAAACAGGGTGGTGTAATGAAATTGCCTGCAAATTCATGACAAATCTAAGCCTAAGGTGTGCCTTTCCAGCAGCTGCTTCAAATGCTTTGGACGGAACCTGTATAGAAGCATACTGAAAATTGTTTACCATCTCAAATCAAAGTTGTTTTTATGATCTTTGACTGAACTATGATATTTTATATAAACTCCTTGCAATGGTGTAATGCTGACTGAATTTTTTTAACAGCTAAACCGAAACATCAAAACATTTATGGTGAAAAAACATAGGAAAACATTATGTAGAACTGGAATGACAATAAGGGGAGCATCGATTATCGCAGCATACCAAGTAAAAAAACCAAATACCAGGTTCTCTATTACAAAGGTAGATGCAGTAGTTCCCGCATGTATGATTGCATTGGCACATATTGTTGCACTGTGAAAAACGCTATTCCTCATTTCCACTACTTGTTTTATTACCTTCAGAATTAAAAGATTATACCTGTAGATAATGTGTTCTTATCTACTTTCTTGCTGGCGCGTGAAATGGATGATGGGTCGGGGGCATCTCGCGAGATGCCAGCAACGGACTCCGACGCGAACCATTGCCAGAAGTCCATCACCGTCGTGGCGAAGTACTTCCTAGTTGAGTTGCTCTCCGCCACCGTCGTCGGGTGGTCCACCAGAGCGACGAAGATCGCCCATACCGGCGGCGCTGAACGCCGCTGGAGCAGGAGGCAGAGGCGAGCCGCGAGGCGGGGGAGGCGATGGGTCGGAGGTGAAGCCGTTGGAGCAGGAGGCGGCGGCGCTAAATCACCAAGAGCAGCAGATCCAAAGGGAGCATGGGAGCAGGCGAGTAGCCAACGACGCATGGCAGATGACCGGAGCCCGGAGCGAGCAGCATACTACGCGGGGCTGGAGGCAGGGCGAGGGCGCGATACGGCTAGGGTTGAGGGCGGAGGCGGCATGGTGGCGCCGTCGAGAGAAGGGGAGAAGAGGAGGTAGGGTTTGCTAGTTTTTAATAGAAGTGATTTTGATTTGGACGATTTGCCGAGTTGGGCCTGTTCGGGCCTAATTTTTTTAGCCACCAACAGTTACATCTCAATGAATAGCGACCAACCGTCAGATGTCCACCTGTCTCTATAGCGACCAACCTTGAGTAGTTAAATTTCTAGACTTTTAGCGACCGGTGGCCCGTCGCTACAAATGCATTTAGCGACCAACTGTCGGTACATAACTTTTAGCGACCAACCGTCTGTCCCTAATAAGGGTCGCTAAAGATCAACCGTCGTATAGTGTATCACTATCACTATGACAGATTGGAACAATATTACGATCCTTCCAACATGGCTTAGTACTATCACTATGACTCGAGCTGAACATGTGAGTAGTGTGAAATAAAGTTGGAGAGCTGTAAATGAACTTGTATTTAAGGATTGCGAAGTTCGTTGGTTGTTTGTTGCATGAGAACTAGAATTTGTGGTTGTATATATATGTTGTATGTTATTTCGATGAACATATGTCGTGTGTGTGCAATGTGAATTGAGCAAATTGCAAATAAATCATAATAAAATTTTCCATTTTTTCTGTAAAAAAACAGCAAAATCCGGTTCGTTCCGTGGAAAACCGATGGTTTAGAGTAGTTTACCACCAGTTTTTCATCGATAAACCGGTATAAATTTAAATTGGTTTGGATTATCTAAACTAGTCGATTTTTACCAATTTACCGGTGGCAAACTGTTGCCGGTAGATACCGGTTTTCCTGCCTAAAACTAGGTTTTGTAAACCGTGCCCTGCCGCCGGCACGTAGCCAGCACTAGCGGCGGCCGGTGGGGGCAGTAGTGGCGCACAGCTAGCGATGCTGCTGAATCTGCATGCATGGACCATGCAACTATCTATACGCGCATGCAATGCAAGGAAGCTGCCGCCTGAGTCCTGACGACGTACAGCCGTAGTGTCGACGCTGCCGGCCCCCTGGACCGCGCACCGCCCGGCCGCTTTTTTTCTTTGGGGCCGTGTCAACGCTAGCTCTGCGCCTGCGTGAGGAGAGACGGCTAGAGCAACTCCGACCGACCGGCCGGGAGATGCCATGCCTGCTCTTGTTTGACGCATGTATATTCGTTCCTCGAGATCGACCAATGCAAGCTAATTAAGAGGCGCCATGCATGCATGCATTGCCGGCCGTGTCTAGCTAGATCTCATGCATGGTCTCTAAACACTCTAATTAAGCACCAAACATTAGATCGGTTTCGCCAGCTCTCTTTTAAGGCATCAAAAAGTAGGTCTAACGTTAATTTATTTATTAGCTAACCTTAACAAAAAAAAGTGAATCACACAAATGGTCTGAACTTTTAGTACCTAAAGTTAACCAACTAAACTTTAGGTCATATATATAGAGATTCCAATACGAACAAGGCTATATATATATATGCCTTACATGGCCCTGCATTCTTTGAGAATATAATTTATTTTAGACTAAACATACATTTATTAATTAACATATGACTATAGTTGGTACATACATTCGAATGTGGATAAAAAAAAGAAGGTTAGAAAGAACTATATTTTATTAAATTAATCATTGAAAAAGTATAATATCGATAGTATATATTTGCATAAACTTAGCCAAACTTATCTCTACTAACTATTAAGTTAGCAGTGTAGACCGCCCCCGCCTCCACCCTCACGGCCTTCCGCAAACCCCGCCCCTCTTCCAACCACCTCCGCAACCGACAGGACGCCGCTGCGGCGGCACTCGGTCCGGCTGCTGGCGCTCGTCGCCGGGGAGCACCCGCGTGACGCCGTCGCGCCGCTCGTGCCTAGGCTCCTGGCCGCCTCCAGACTTCAAATCCCCACCACCATCGAACCTCCCCAACCCGGCAAATCCTAAATCCAATATAGGCTAACCCTAGCCGCCCATCCGCCCGCCGTGAAGGCGTCGATCAAGTTCCGGGACGACGACCGACCGCTGCTGCGCGCCAAGGTGCCGATTGGCGTGCTAGGGCTGCCCTTCCTCTCGGGCCTCGCGGCGGGGGGAGACGCCAAGGACCTCCGTTTTGACCTCTCCACCGCCTTCCCCTCTGGCCCGGCGCTCCGCCTCTCATACCGCCCCAACGAACCCCTCCAGCCTTTTGCCCTCTCCGTCCGCACGGGGTCCCCTATCCGCGCCCCATTCGCCCTCGCCGCCGAATTCAACCTCACCTCCTCCAACCCGCCCGCCTTCTCGCTCCTCTTCAAGCCCCGGATCGGGGACTTCGCCGTCGCAAGCTCCGTCCACTCCCCGCCGACACCGCCGCCCACATCCACTCCGCCCCCGCTAGCGATCAAGATGGTCGACCTCACCACCAACAGCGACGACCACGACTGCGAAGCACACGGTAACGACTTCTCCTTCGCCGAGAATGTATTCGGGGCGAACGTGGCGGCCGCCACCGGGACGAACGGCGGCGGCGTAGGCGCGCTGCTGTCCGGGATGCGGCTCACGACCAGGAGCGTGCTGCCACTGTGGAGTAAAGCGAGCCTGTGGTTCCAGTGGGGGCTACGCGTGCCGCCGGAGATCAAGGCCACGCTTGCAGACAACGGGTACGGGCGCAAGGCTGGGAGCCTCGCCATCAGCTAGCTGCCGCTGCTGGTGATGAACAAGATCACTATCGAGCACACGCCCAAGGTGCCTTCACAGTCTGAAGCGGACAAGAAGAGGAAGAAAGACACACCACCGGCAGCTGAGGATGAAGAGTTCTCACTCATGAAGAGGCAACTGGATAAGCTGAATGCGGAGAGCACAATGCTGCGTCCTGCAGTCGAGGACTTGAGTGCAGAGATTGGAGCCGGCAAAGGCAATGATCGTAAGCTGCCAACAGCAGTGCCACCTCAACAACATACTTTAGTGTCGAAACCAGATCGTCATTTCCACATAAATGCGAAGGAATTGGTAGACAGTGGGACGAAACCGGCCTCAAATGAAGCAAGTGAGGAGTTGAAGAAGGTGCTTGAGGGCCGACGGAAGTAAGAAGCACCTAGCTAGGGCTTGCTGTTATTGCAAGCCCTACAATATGACATAGCTGCTGACTATTGTGTCAGGTTTTGTGGTTAATAATAATACTTCCTCGCTGGAGAAGATTGCTAAGGGCAGTTTAGCCCCTCGCTGGAGCCTGGAGGCAAGTGAGGTTGCCATTCGCCATAGGTGTGGTAGTAATTTTGCCTCAATTCTATTTTCATTGCTTGTCTTAGGATATCCTGTTCTGTATAAATTTTCATATTTTCATCTAAAATGAATGATGGATTAGCTTTTTCAACAGCCCCCTTCGAAGGATGTGGTATTAATCTCAGTGCAATTTAGGTATGTGCAATTATTTCTTTGAATCAAGTGTTGAGCATTGGTGACGCTCCCAAGTTGCCTATATCTTAAGAAGCGGCTTGGCTGATTATTAAGATATAGACAACTGAAGTGTGAACTGGGAAAATAGGTCTGGAATAACCCCAATAACTCTGAATTGTTTTGAGTATCCTTTCGTAATTCCTATGTTAATTTAGGGCTCAGAGCGACGATCGATGTTGGATTCGGCACAAACATGTACAAGTTGAAACGGTTTCTCCCTTGTCGCTGGCTGCTTCTCTCTTCCACGGCAGGGCAGAACCTTCCCTCTCGTTCTCCCTTGTTGCAACTGTCTCCCTGCGCCGCCTGTTTGTTCCCAGTGTGCTTTGTCGGACTTGGACGCGAAGCTGGGCTCTATATGGCCGGAGTCGGGCGGTTCCGACGACGGACCGCTCATCTCGGGTGGAATCCCTGCAAAACCAGAGCCAATGGTGGAGGTCCTCGCGAGCTCAAGCCAGCAACAACGACCAACTCCATCAACCATTTGTCCCAAGGTCGCCATCGCCAAACGCATCCGCCTGTCTGTTATGTCCTCCAAGCTCGGTGCCGAGAAAAGGAAGCAAAGCCCGGCGCTGCTGTCGTCTAGGGCTAGAAAAAAAGCTCGAGCTCGATGAGCTGGCTTGGGCTTGCAGCAGCTCGACTCGGACCGGCTCGACGCTCAGAACGAGCCCGAACCGAGCCTGTTTTTGTGGCTCGTGAAAAGAGCGAGCCAGCTCGGCTCGGCTTGCGAGCTGGCTCGTGGCTCGACCCAACAACAATTTGTTACATAAAATCCTAATTAGCATATAATATTACTACCGAGTAGACAATTAATTTATGTTATTTGAGATTACTATACAAAATTAATCTATTTTCTATATTATATTAGTAATATATCTATTTTACTAATTTAAAATATGTTTTTAAAAATATTTTAAAGATTTTGTATTATAATTTAGAGAGCAGATCTACGTTTATGGCTAGGATCGTTGGCTCGCGAGCCAGAAGCGAGCCGAGCCGCTTTCCAAACTCGCCGGATGGGCGAACCGAGCTCGGCTCGTCTCATTTCCACCCCTACTGTCGTCTTCATCCTCGATTCGGTCGACGGTCCCAAATCCAAGTCGGCGATGGTGAATGAAGCATCCTCCTTTTTCTGTTCTGTTTGATTTCTCTGTTTTCCCCAGATTTGTTCATAGAATAACCCTTGGGTCAGGGGATCTTAGTCTATCGTTCCTTTTTTTCTTGCAATGGGTTAGGAGTGTTTTAATGATTAATTTGTCATTTACTAAACAAACTTCAGATACGTAGCTTTTGGTCCCATGCCGGGCACCGTGAAGGAATTCCCTTTTTGTGCTAATAAAACTAGAGTATATCCTCTCATTTCTGCGTCAATTTGAGGAGTACGTACATATTATTATCATTGATTCTTTCATTGACATAGAATAAGCCACATTATGTCCCTTTTTCTACATTGAATGTTCATCTGTGCTCAAGGCCTTGATGCCTTCCATCTGCATGAGCAGAATGAAGAAATTTTGGCCAAAATGTGCTTGCATGCATATGCTCTAGGAGGTTTATAATCAAGGATAATTTTCTGGAACCGTGAAAAGGAGCTCAGTCCATTGATTAAGGTTTCAAGCAGATTTAAGGAATTTTCCTCTAACATAAGTTATCTTTGTTAGGCATCTTGATAATTTTGTCAGATGGCAAGAGGACCTCTAGAATACAAGATGGTCCGTATTTTCATGTATAAGGATTAAGGAATGATGAAAATATCATCTGTTTGAAATGTACAGTTGTTACACCAATCCTTATGTGGTATCATGGCCACTAAACATCATGAAGCAAGCCACTACGGGTAAGTTCTTTCATGCTTGTTTCAGACATTCTTCACCATGGGTCAGGTGTTCACAGGAGATTTGCCCCTTTCTCACTTCTCAGGTACACACGAGCTGAACTGAACTGAGCAACAACTTGAGCATCTTCCCTCCCTAGCCATTGCATATCACACTCACACACTGCCAGCATGCATCATGATTTATGAGATTCAGTGGTCCTTTATTCCAACAGTTTCCCCCTTGTCTTCTATATTTATTTGATACCAACTAAGTTGGTTTAGGTGTCACAATATTTGCTTATTTCCATTTTTTGTTTCATGCAGCAAGGGACACTCAAATTCTGATCTTGAAGCAGTTCTTAGATGAGAAGGCGAAGAATAAGTAGAGAAAATGAATCATTAGCAGAATTATGATGGTCTAACTTGTTCAAAACTGCCAAAGTTTAGCTCCTATGTACACCAAACCAGAAATCCCTATAGTTCTCACATGTGTTACATTGACCAAGTTAGTATAAAAACACCAATATTTGTGGTAGTTCATGCCTGTGTTTGTGGTAGTTTTTGTCGTATGTGTTGTTTATGTTATCAGAGAACTCTGTCGCTCTACAATGTGGTGGGGATGCTCTGTTAATGGCACTGCTTTTAATATTTAAATAGTGTGGTGAACGATAAAGTAACATGTATTCTTTTTATTGTTCTTTTCCTTTGTTGGGTTCATTTGTTTAATGGATGATGAGCCAATGGCTTCATGGAGCAGCAGTGACAGTGAGACACCAACTTCAGTATATGCTCAAATTATGTCACTGTCTGCTTCGAGTCATCATGTCCGTGATGGACCTAGATACTTCATAACTTGTTCTAACCACAACAAGACATCATAACTTACTTGGATTGTTGAGTTTAATAAGAATGAAAGAGCCTGGACCAACAACTCTTGCTTTAGGGATTGATTAGACCTCGTTGGGGTTGAATTTAAACTCCCAAGATAATCTTTACAAGACATTTGGCTCTCCGTGGTCAAGTGAGCCAGCTATAGGAGAACCTGATTATCAGATCCCAGCTTGTTTCTCTGCAGAGCCACCACCAGCACTGCAAGCAAGCTTCTAAATATTTAGTTTTTGTTAGCGTTCTTCTGGCATTACATATTCACATTTTTTTCATCCTCTGCAGCCATTTCATTTTCAGAAGTTTCACCCTTTGACACTATTCTACATCTTTTACAGGTACTATTCTAAATATCTATACTTTTCATTCCTACTTTTGCAAATAATCTTCTATCTGTTTACTGGTAAATTTGTTTTTCCAATTCAAAATATCTTGTGACTCGTTTATATTGAGCATGTGTTTACAAATAATGTTCTCATCAGCTCATGTGGTCTTTTAAGCCCTGCCTCTACATGGACTTCGGCCTCGCTTCCGCTGTCACCACGCTCTGGACCTGCACCGATGTCACGCACCTCGTGCACGTGCTCCTGCAGTTCCGCCTCGTCTGGTGCGGCAAGCTAATCCGTTATGCCCGCGCCGTCGCCGCACACTACGTTTGCTCCGTCAAGGGCCTCTGCTTTGACCTCTTCATCATTAGGGGTAGAAACAGAGCTTTCAATGCATGTTGGAGGTGCACGATGTGATCAATATTATCCATGCTTGATAAATGATGACAATGGTGATGGCCATGATATATGGTCAACATTGTATTGATCTTTTTCCGAGTTTTCGGCTATCATGTTGTTTGCTGGAATGGAGATATTTCATTGTTCACTTGGTTCTTGTGATAGAGTTAATTACCTTATTTCTGTGCTTTCTTAGTACCCTTTTTCTGATATTTGAGTTATAAATAACACTTTCTCAATTGTGCTGTCATTATAACTCAATGACATTATTAAAATCATATATAGAAATCAATATGTTACTAATGGTTGCAATGTAATGGTGAAATAGCTAGATTAAATAACCAAATTTATATATGGGTAGGATCACAATGGATTCCGAAACATTTTCTCATAACAATATAACACACATTTGTACATAAGTTATCATATTATTATACGTTTCCGTTGCAACGCACGGGCACTCATCTAGTATTAACAAAAATCACTTTGGCTCGAATCTCTAGAGTTACATTTGACGACGAGAAGGAAATAGAGAGGGAGGGGGGGGGGGCAGCTTTTTGCCGTTGAGATCCAAAAGCGTACGATATGCATGTATGATGGCCATGGTCACAAGTCTGCATGTATGGTACCTCTTGGATCTTTCCGGTAAATGGCAAAGCGGATCGGATCCGATATGCATGATGTCCGGTTACTAAAACTTGTTTATTTTACTGCCTCCTTTATGTTTGTTACTAGCTAGCACTAGCACTACACCCTAGACAATGCAACCGCCGCCGCTCAAAATTCAAAATTAGCGCATGGAATTAGAGGTGTTTATGGTAAACTCGATAATCGGCAAACCTCTATACCACAACCAAAGATATACTCCCTCCGTCCTAAATTAAAATTCGTTTTAGCTTTGTTCATGAATCCACCATTCGTAAAAAAAGGACATGTGATGATAGGCTTCACGTACGCGTTTGTCCAATGCCCTAAAACTGCGGACGTCTGGAGACTTACTGGGATTGAAATACGTAGGATGGAGGGTGTGTATTATGATGTCTCATGCTCGCTCCCCGCTGATATTCATAGTGAATGTCTTCCACACATTGTTCCATCTGTTCTTTGGAGAGCTTGGGAAAAACAGAAACATTATTGTTGTCATCAGAGAGGAGGGGGGGCTTCATCTTCTCATATATATAGAATAGTGTCCAGTACAATAGATGATTTGTGAATCTGGCACCATCGTTTCCGTGACAATCATGTAACCTCCAAGTATCTATACACAGCACTCCCCTTGAGTGCAAACTTTCAATAATATTTGGTGGGCTTTGCCCCCCCCCCCCCCCCCCCCCCCCCCCTTCTTTCTTAAAAATAGGACATAGGGTATTACGTATATTGCGACCTGGAACTCTGTAAACTGCCCATATGCTCGTAACTATACCACACCCATGATCAGCGTGCCTATGGTATCATACAACGATGACAAGTAGGGTTCTTTCTTCTTCGGATCGGTTCTCTCCTTAAAGTTAGGTAATCGAATCCATTTTTAATTTGTTGGTATGCGGTTGAAATAATTCAAATATCACATGGTAACGTTGGAACCAGTTAGCCACCGCCTAAGTATCGGCATTATCAGCACCAGAACTACGAATCAGTGCTTTTTTGCTGAAGTGAACTTGGAAGTGGCACTTGGGTTAGAGCTAGCAAAATTGGTACGAAGTGTTTTAAGGCAAAAAAAAAAAGTTGGATAGGCAGGCATCAAAGGATCGCGGAGTGGCATACTTATGCATGCATATATTGGTGGGGGGTAGGTAAACAAAACAGACCCGAGAGAAAAAGGTTTCCACAAGCAACTCTTTTTCCAGAACCGGGCTGCATGCATGCCCTCTTTCATCACACACACACACACACAACACAAAATGTGTACAGTGTACGTCTCCTTATCGCCAACCTTGCACAGAAAGGTTACAACGACGACAAGTGTGCTGGGAGTAGGAGTAGTAGCATGTAGTAGAATAGACTTCCTACGACGATTGCAAGTAAAGGCTCGTGTGGACGTACTGACGTGCAGAGCGGCATGCAGTGCAGGTCAGCCGGCCGTGCATGCATGGAGAATTTGCAAAGCAGTTGCAGCCCATCATCCCATCGCATCGCGTCGGTGGACGGGTGGCAGTGGCACTGCATGCAGCCTACGGTCGCCTCCCAGTCCCCCCTCGTCGTCATCGTGCGTCCACTCACTGTCTCACTACTGCTGTACTGCACCAGCACTGCTAGCTGCTGCTGCCTTGAGGGATAAAAGTGGTAAGGCATGACAAATTTAGGGGGTGTTTGGTTACCCCCAACTAAACTTTAGCCCCTATCACATCGAATGTTTGAACCTCCGTTCCGGGTATTAAATGTAGTCGGATTATAAAACTAATTTGTCAGCCGAAGATTAAAAGACGAGACGAATCTAGTCCAGTTGGTTGGGTCTATATTTCATACTCTTATTTGAAAGTCAAACGCTTGATGTGACCCGGGCTAAACTTTAGCAGGGGCAACCAAACACCCCCTTAATATTTTAAAATAAATATATATAAAATTTGATATTGAAATTTTCTTATGTTATCAAGCACATTAATACAAATACGAATAAAATATTACATAAATTGTTTTATATATTATTTGCTCCCTACAATATAAAAAGTTGAAAAAAATTACCGAATTTGTTTCCAAATCTATACCGAAGTTTATATCTATTATTTGAGAAAATATATGATGAATTTAAGGTTTACTTTTTATGAATATTTAGAAGAAGCTGAATGTTAAAAGCAAGAATACAAATTTGTATTATACCTTCTATATCCTATTTATTCGTAATCGAAGAAAAACGACTAAAAAACTAATTACCGAATAAATACCCTGTTTTCATCCCTCTTTCATTCTTTTTTTTCCCAGTACACCCCGGCCAGAGCCCTAGCGTAGGCAGTAGCTACAACTACTAGCAGAAAAGGGAAACTGTCGTCACAGCTTGGCAGACAGACAGTGGGGGGAAAAAGGAGAATGGATCGGAGGGTTGGAGAGGCGGTAGCAAAGCAGAGCAGAGAGTGAGAGTCAGCAGCAGGTGCGTGTGTGCATGCATGCATACGCGCATGGCCGCTCGAAAGCGGCGTGCATGCTCTGCTTCGAGCTGAGCCGACAGCCGAAAAAGAGAGCGCGGAAATGTAAAAGTAAAATGGCAGGCAGCTCTACACCTAGCTAGTAGCTAGGTCTAGGCGTAGCAAGCTAGCTAGTGTACTCGAGCCCATACCCGTGTACTAGGAGGAAGAGTAGATTTTTTTTATTAATGAGCTACTGACGGTCTCGGCCGTCGGGAGAAGGTATGTGCATGTCGATCGGCGCATACACGTCGGCGACGTTACACAGCCAAGAAATAAAGAGGCATACTACTAGGCCCCCCAAAAAAAATATCTCGAAATAGCCGGCCGGCCACAGATGCAGCTAGCACGCATCTGCTAGCTAGACACGGCAGCGGTTCTCGCTAGACGCTAGAGACTGCCACTATCTGACTATCTGAGCTGCTACTTCTGGGCCATTCGGAATGAGAGTACTACTGCGTTGTGTGTTGGAGTTCTGCTGTTCTGGCGGCAGCAGTAAATATCTCAAAAGGCAACAAAGAATTATATATATATATATATATATATATATATATAAGATTATAAGTTACCAAGTTTAAGGGGTGTTTGAACTAGAGGTGATAGCTACTCCCTCTGTCCACGAACGTTGGTCGTTCTCGCTTTTCGAGGAGTCAACTATTATTACATAGACATTTGAATTTTTTTTTGGTAAAATTATTCGAATACGCAAAATATTGTTAATGTATTGTATAAAATCTAGTCGAACTTAAGAAAGTTTGACCGACACGAATACAAACATTTGTCGACAGAGGAGGGAGTAGTTGAGTACAAAAACTGTAAGTCAAAATAGTTAGCTAACCATTATCTAAAAGTAGGTAATATCTGAACTATTAGCTAGGCCTATGTAGTGCATTTAAACAAGACCTAAAAACTCTCCTTGAAATTAAAACTATCTTGATGAAAACAAAAGACGCTTTTGCTGCGAAAATACAAACACACACACACAAAAAAAAGATCTCGCTGAAAGATCCCGCCCGCCCTATCACATGGACGGACAGAGAGAAAAGCCTCATCCTAACCAAAGAGGCCACACGCCTAACTTGGTTGGCCAGCCGCAAGCCCCCCTTCCCCTATCATTAGTGGTTGAATCCGAGGGCCACAACGTATGGGGCACCGCGGCCACACATCCCAACTCGAATCAAACATCCAAAAAATAATAATTAAAAAAAAGGCAAGGCAAGGCAAGGCAGGTCCAAAAGCGACAAGAGTTCATTCGCAACCCTCCTGGGTGGCTCCTCCCGTCCCGCAGGAGGGCGGAGGCGAGGCGAGGCGTGGACGCGGGGTGCGCGTAGCACTGCTCCTCCGGGTACGGGGACGGACGGGGCCATGCGCGCGCAAGCGCTAGCCTCCAAGATCCTGCGGGCCCCGCGCTCGCGATTCACGTGAAAAGGCCACCGGTAAAGGGCGCGCCACGGAGGCCCGAGAATCCGGCGCGGCCAATGGGAGCGCGCCGGGTCAGCGGATAAGGCGAAACCGTAGGACCTTTTCCGTTGGCGGGTGGATGGGATGGGATGGGATGGGATGGGAATGGGATCATGGGATGGGCAAATCGGTCTCAGAGACTCAAAATCGCGTCCTGCTTACTAAAATGCCCCCTCCGGCCTCCGGGTTTGCTCTTGGGTGGTTGCAACTCCACACAATTAAGAATGCAGATTTGGTTTTAGAGTGTGCAGTAGGTGGGTAGGACATATATATTAGGGTAATGTATAACCCATTTAATATATGGTCTCTTGAGGGGTCTATGAGGTGCTAAGTGAGAAAAAAATACAAGATACAAGATCTTCTCTTCACGACTTTCCATACACGTTGTCTTTTAGCTGCATTGATGATCTAGGGTCTCAGAATTGTACCATACAATCTCTTAGTCGTCTCTTATACTTGAAAAACCGAACTGGTGTCTCAGGGTTGTACATGCACTTATGAACATATGTCTCATGTCTTGGGTTGGGCATCACAAAACTCTTGTTCTTAAACATGCATTCATTAATACTCCCTCCGTCCTAGTATATGTAATTCGTTTTTAGACTAAACATGCATTCATTAGCTAACCTATGAATGTAGTTTGCATGTACGTCTAAATCCATTATCATTCATTTTGAATGCGGACGGGAAACAAGAGGGTTAGAAAAGGACTATATTTTTATGACGGATGGAGTATTAAACATATAAAACGATGGGTCATGACGGCAAAACTTACACTACTTTCCTTGATCTTTTTTTCCAAAACAGAATAAAAATGTTTTATTCCGGTCTCTATAGGAGTTGTGGTCATTGTTATAAAGCTCTAGCTAGCCTCCTACGAAGAGAATATTTCAAAAAAGGCATAAAAGCAGAGAGACCGAATAAGACTAATAACAACTAAGCACCAAACCAAAATCAATAAGGTAGCCGCCCTTTTTCACGAATGTATCCATCGCTTTTGCTCAATTTATTTGTTGCTTGTTACAATTAGGGATGAAAACGGACGGAAAACACCTTCTCTTGTTCCCGTTTTCGCGTTTTATCACTAGAAACGGGATCGGTCCCGGAATAGCTGGGAACAGAAACGGGATAAATGAGGTGTACGAAAACGAACGAGAATATTAAGTGGAAGCTCGTAATTTAATACAAACACGTGTGATATTGATGACTAACTGGTGACTGATTGGCAAGGCAACACACATGAAACAAATCGATACAAAGAGGCGCAACACTCCGTTTTCGTTTGCTTGCTAGTGGTATATATACTAATTAAAAAACAAAAAACAAAGGGTTAAATGTGGAAAACCGTACGGATCGGAACGGAATTTTACCCGTCCATTTTTCAACCCTAATTACAATCTTCGGAATGCATGGTTAAAACACTAAGTAGAGGTTACTGAGATTTATCATTTGATGACATTTTTTTTTGTAAAGTTAGTACTTTTTTTGTCCGAGATTTGTCACCAGTTTTCATGTGCCAACTAACAGCTTTTATGAAATACAAGTGTGTAGCAATCTCCTCCTCGATGGGCTAGTGACTTTTTTTTTTAAAAAAAAGAGAGAGATAGAGAGAGAGGGACATACATTATTTCACAACAAATATGGCGTGCATTTGCTTGATAAATAGAAATACGATTCAGATACCCCCTCCGCGCGCCATCATGTATTTTAGATACCCTCGTATATAAGAATCTAAATCTACAGATGCATGCCAGAGATACTACCAGAATCTAGAATCTCATTTCTCGACCCACATTTAGCTATACATATATATTGACCGCGCATTTGGTTGGTTGGACCCCATACCCCATTATTCTCGAATATATCTGTCCTCTTACCGAAATAGAAAAAGGTGGAAATAAAATAAAGAACTCATGTGTGTGTACTTCGTCATTCAGGCTGCTGGCAGAGCTTGCCGTGCTGAATCGACCAAAAAGTTCGCGGGAAATGCCAACATGGCAAGTTCAAACAAATATAATGCCACTGTATAGTACTAGTAATCTAGTATATTTATTCCAGTCCACTATATAAAGGAAAAAGATCATAACAAAAATAATATATGTTCGTTACTATTGGATGCCCAATTACATTAGTAGCGTGTGTATATATTTAACACCTGCTCATCGCAGACATGGAGGTGTAGCATGCATCAGGACAAGGGTGTGGTACTTGACAATTCACCAACAAGGGAAAAAACATATGCATGGGGGGAAACACTAAGCTTCAAAGGTTTGCTTTTCATACAGCACAAGAGAGGCATAGCGACAAGCGCTGTGTTAGTCCAAAAGAGATTGCCATTAAGTAATGCTTATCCCCATGTTTCATTGGGCACTGTCGTCTCTAGAAAAAAATATCATTAATCCATAGTGTGCATGCTTACAAAGGAGACAACCAAGAAACAAAATTCCAATTAAGTTTTTTTTATATAAAAAAAAACTTGGTGCACAAATAACTTGTGTTTCTGTTATCCTGTTTCTAATGCCGTGAGATCAAAGCGTTTGGAAGAGTGAAATTTGACCCACCGGCGAGTCCTAACGAATTGTAGAGAAACAATACGCTATACATTGATGTACCAGTCAAGATAACATACGAGTAGTACCACTGATGTTTAGCGCGGGAGAAGAAGAGCACGACGATATAGTGGGAGTAGTCGGTACTTCCTCGTGTACCAGCAACAGCGACACATTTACCCATGCTCTCATGTTCATTGTTGATCAACACCGCAACAATATTAGTAGCATCTCTATGGTATCCATGCGTAAAAGCTGCACCGCTGGTGTGCTAGCATCGCGTGACGTCTTGAGCGTCCGAAACTATAGGAAAAGAGGCGATGACAGCTAGAAATCTCTCTCTCTTGTAGCATGTCGGTCTCCTTCGTATATAAACCCTTGCTAATGGACTCTTCAGTCCATTGACATTCTCATGATCATTATTGCTTCTTACACCTATAGTCAACAATTGTCAAAGTGTTTCTTACAATTTTCACCTCTTAGTGTGTATATTCTTTTTTTCCCTCCTTTATTTCTCCACACATTGACATCTATCTTTGCTTAAACAAAGGTGTGAATCACACATACGGTTCTTGCTACTACCAGGTGCCTTACTTTGTGAGACAGACTTGCAGTAGTTGGCTGGCATACACATACAAATAAAGACATCTGCAGTCATCCAGTGAGCTTCCTCAAAAAAAAAAATGGGGATGGTGAATGTTGGGAGGTAGGGCAAATTGGTCTCATTTATCCGTCTGCAAATCTCAGATGACCAAGCAATGCAATCCTAACGACACATGTGCAAGGATGAATAAAGAGCACATATATGACTCGGAGAGGAAGGGGGGCTGCCCAAAACGCTGTGGGGGGCCTGGAATGGCATGGGTCCCTCAGGGCAGCAGGAGACAGAAGAGAAAGGGACATGGTGAGTGAGAGGGTGGCTTGTCTCATCCTGTGGCTGTGGCCATCCTCCATGCCCAGGCCCTCTAAAACCCCACCCTGTACCGCCTTCGCTTGAACCCTTTCTTCCTCCTCCCCCAAGCCCCAACCAGCTCCAATTCCCCCCATACATAATATCTTTCTCTCTCATCCTCCAAAGGACCAAGAAGTACCATTTCTGCTCTCTCCATTCGTCTTCAATCCCAACACAGCTTCTCAATTCAGCTCAGGGAATTCTCCCTTTTCTTTTGTTTTGCTCTAGTGCTCTTGGCTGTTTACTCCGCTTCTTATCCTCTTCTCTCCACAGGAGAGGAGTGCATGTGCAGCAGCTGTAAAGACAGTATTTTTTTTTCACCTCATCTTCTCCCAAGGTGGTGTTGGTGCCCCAGGTGGAGGCAACTGCCAAAGTGTTTGGGTTTCTTGAATGTTAGGCTTTTTTTGGGGAGGAGGAAAGGGCTTGATCGATTAGGTTCAGCCATTCTTGCCCCAGTGTTCTTGGATTCATGGTCGTGGAATTAATCCAAGGGTAGCTGGAGCTGCTCATTTTCCCTTCCGAGAAAACGAAGGCGAAGGCGATCGTTTGAACGGTAGCTAGCTGTTGCCGTTGAGGCGGTGCAATGTCGTCTTCCTGCATGCCGACCGGCCTGCGGCTGGACCTGGACATGGTGAAGGCGGCGGCGTCGCCGGGCGCGCACTCGTCGCCGCTGCGCCCGGTGCACTCGTCGCCGTCGTCGACGCTGTCGGAGGCGTCCAACGCGTCGTCGTCGGCGACGTCCGTGTCGCTGAAGCGGGCGCGCGCGCCGCGGAAGCGGCCGAACCAGGCGTACAACGAGGCCGCCGCGCTGCTGGCGTCCATCCACCCCTCCGTCTTCCCCGTCAAGAAGAGCCCCAAGACGGCGCCGCCGCGCCCGCCGTCGTCGCGGCAGCTCTCCGGCCTCGCGGCGGCGCTCGACGCCTCCTCCTCCGACCTCCTCCCGCCGCTCCCCGTCCTCGCCGACTCCGCATTCCTGCTCCGAGACATGCCCGCGCCGTCGCCGCAGCCGCAGCCGCAGAGCCCGTCCGGCGCCAAGAACTGCTCGTCGCCGGCCCCCGTGAGCAGCGCGTTCCGGGACTTCCGCGACCCGGCGCCGTCGCCGGCGAGCCCCGACACCGTCGACGTCGACGAGCTCGGCGAGATCGACTTCGACGACGACAGCTTCGACGCCGAGTCCATCCTCGACGTCGACGAGGCCGCGGCCGCGGCCGCGGCCGAGGGCCTCGACGGCATCATGGGCAGCCTCACCGTCGAGAGCAACAGCACCGCCGCCACCACGTCCGATGACTCCATCCTGTCCAGCTCCGGCATCCACCCCTACCTCAGGAGCCTCATGGTGGTCGGCCTCGCCGGCAGGTTCGAGCTCGGCCTCGGGTCCCGGCAGGGCGCTCGGCCCAACCTCAACCGCGCACTGAAGCGGCGGGACGACGACGGCGCCTGGTGGATGTGGCCGGCAGTGCCGGTAAAGGACCTAACGGTTGCACCACCGACACCGCCGGCGTCAAACGCCGCAGTATCACAGCCACAGCCCGCCGCCGCTCTGGAGAAGAACAAAAGCAAGAAGAAGAAGAAGGTGGTGAAGGTGGAGAAGGTCATGATGGGGGCGAAGGGAAAGGAGGAGCTGCTTCCCAGCGCGAAATGCAAGGAGGAGGAAGCTGACGGCTCCGTCGACGCCGCTGATGGCGACGGCGACGCTGAAAGCGCGCCGGTGAAGGCGCCAAAGACCGGGCTGGGGCTGAAGCTGGACGCCGACGAGGTGCTCAAGGCGTGGTCCGACAGAGGGTCCATGTTTGCCGAGGGAAGCGCGCCGGAGTCGCCGACATCGGCCGCCGAAGCGCGGGTAAGTGTAACAATTGGGTACCGTCTGCATGCATCTCCAGTGTTCTTTCGTTTAAAATTTTGGAATTCTAAACAAATTTTAGATGTATAGTAAAAACCACGCATAGAAAATTTGAAGCAATCTATAATTTGCGGTGACAAGGCTCACAGTGGTAAAAAAATCTGGAATTGTGAATTGCTTCCTTCGAACAAGTAAACCAGAGGGACTATATTTATCTAAATGGATGGTCCCTCGCATAAAGTACTGTGCAGTACTGCACTGCTACATATCAGCGAGTACACGTCTTTTTCAGAACATCAGCGGTACTGCAGTAACCCGTAGAAAAAAAAAAGTTATCGAGATAAAATATTGAGTTTTTTATTTACTGGGGAAGAAAATACAGAAAATAGTGAACCTTAGAGCCTTAGAGTATGTAGGAGAGTCTTTATAGATTTCACTTTCTAAATTATCATTTAGAGACTCGTTTATATAAAAATCACTTTATATATCTTTTTAGTCTCCAACAGCTATTCTATATGATGTTTATCTTTCCAATCTTCAACAGTTTTCCTATATGTAGTTTACGCTCTAGAGAGCTATTCATATTTTCTATCTTTGTCTAGTGAGAAATTCGGAATAGAAGAAGACTATATTTGGATAGCCATTTAATTAAGTTGTTGGATGATTTTTTTTTTAAAAAAAAACTCTATTCATAAGGAAGAATATGGAGAGTCTTTTGGAGTTGCTCTTAGGTCTCAGCAAGAACAATTTTTCAAATTTGGATGAACTACTTTCTGCTCTATTAGTTCAATGTAATTCTGTTAGAGAAGGGAATAATCCAAACCAGCCATTCTATTTGGTTATATATGGCTAGTTAAACTGAATCATTCAACAGTGGACCACAGACAGTAGAGCCTGGAGATCTGGTGCCAAGCACAACAACAGGTCTGCCTGTCCTGTCCTCTAGAAAAGGGTCGTTTTGGGCTCGGTTTTTTGGTGGCCCTTGGGCCAGCCAAACGATAGAGCAATCGCAACAAACGCTGCTAGCCCCCAACTCGGTTGGCCGTTCTGCAATTTGCTCTGTGGCCACATGCATGCCAGTATTTGGAGCCTGTCACTCATACCAGACAGCCAGCTCCTTATATAGTATGGGCATACCAAGCATGTGGTTTCCATTAGAGACTTCTCGTTGACGACGACGATGTAATGACAGCCTTGCAGAGTTCCTCCTAAATATCTTAATTTGCACGCCATCTGAAGCTCTGAAAGACTGAAACCGAGGAATGGGAGCTCTCTATCTTAATGTGCATTGTCCCTTGTCATCACAGGCCAAGCTCTCAGACATGGACCTGTTTCCGGAGAGCGGAGCCGCCGCCGCCGGCGGCGGCGGCGTCAGGGAGGCCAGCGTGCTGCGGTACAAGGAGAAGAGGCGCACCCGGCTCTTCTCCAAGAAGATCCGGTACCAGGTGCGCAAGGTGAACGCCGACTGCCGGCCTCGGATGAAGGCAAGCACCACTAGAACTGATTAGAAAGAGCGTAAAAGATGTGTCCCGTAAGGCCCCAGAAAACACTCAACACCAAAGGGAGAGAAAAAAAAAGTTCATCCTGATGACGCAGTATTGCAGTTCGTCGTAAAGGCCGAAGGTTCTGAGGCGCTGACGTGCTCTGTGTTTCTCTGTTCCTGCTGTGGTTTCTTGCAGGGGAGGTTTGTTAGGAGCCCGTCTCTTCTTCGGCAAGCCCTGGAGGAAGAGAGCTAGCTAGACAGACACAGGCAGTGGTCCTCGCTAGCCTTTTATTTTCTTTTAATTTTTTTTCAAAGCACCTTTTTGTTCCTCTAGTTCCTCGTTAGCTAAGACTAAAGAGATGTGAGTGAGAATTTTTCCCAGTTTTTTTCTTTGTTTCATCGGAGTTTTGCTCTGGAGAGGTGAGGAGAGGATGGCTTTAGAGTGGGTTGTCATGGCATGGTGGTCACATAGTTTGTCTCAGGTTTACAATGTGAGAGGTAAAGAAGGAAATAAAGCGGTGTTAGACGAACATACGGTCATACAGCAAGCAGCTCCAGATGATGGGGGTTTGTTCTGCTCTTACTGCTCCAGAATTACCGACTGTTAATCTATTGCGAAGAAGAAAACGACTACAAATTAGCACGGATTATTATGAGCACTACCTCCGTTCTCGAATATTTATCGTCTGCTAGTTTATTTTTTACTAAATCCGACGAATAAAAAAGAAGAACCGAGGAGGGAGTAGTACGTAAGTATTTTTCTTTTAATCAGCTGACAGCATCTGCTGTTCATGCATTATGCTTGCCACTGCTTTGGAGGCAGCGGTAAAATTATCTGCAGTACGGTCACTGCCAAAATACAGCAGCAAATCAGAACGAAAAGAGAAGAACACTACAGATCTCATCGAAACTTCAGCATCGCCTGGAGAACTTTTCTATCAGAAATTTTATTTCACAAGGGGAACTACATGCAGTAAATAAACCAACAGGTGGCTGGCTGAAGCCGAGGTTCAGCACATCAGATACTGAGATGGTATCCTCTTCTTTCTTTTTTTTTTAAGTTGGAGTGCGTCAGACAAAAAAGAGCGAAACGATTTCGCAGAGGCACAGACCTGCACAGCTCAGTTATCCAACATACATCTAGGCAAAATGCCAACCAACGGCATGGACAGCGCAGGCGAAATTGGTCAGATGCCAATTGGATGGTTCTCCGCAGCCTCCCCTTCTGCGACGCCTGCATATGTATGCTGATGCTCTGCAGAGCCGCTCAACTGGTCGGAAATGACACAGAGGGTAACCGGCTAATGGCCCAGATAAGCTTTCAGTGCATTCAGCAGAAACGCGCTGCAGTTCATGACAGTTTTTTTTTTTTTTTACAAATGTACGATGTATCTCCTGGAGAAAACAGAGTTAACAAAAGAAGAGGTAGGGAAGCATACAAACTTAACATGCATGGGATTTTTACTTCAAAGCTTCATGGTTCATGAACTAATACAACACCACAACAGTCCACAGGTATACAGTGCATACAACAAGTAATGGTCCATAGTGACAACATCTATCCATACGCCGCTCTTATTGGGCGCGTATTTACACAAGCGGAAGTGTCCAAGCAGACATTAAGGGTACTACAACAGCTAGGCGCCATAATTGGTTCCAAGCAGACATTAAGTGTACTATAACAGCTAGGTGCCGCAATAATCGGCTACTCGCAGTAGGCTTTTATCAAAGACAAAAAAAGAAGAGGTGAGCCCCCGCTGATGTCCTGGGGGCTGTGGAGTCTCTCATGACATGCTTATTGTTGTGGCAACTTCAGGGTGGTAGTGAAGCATCTCCTGCCACATCATTTCCCGGATCATCTCTGAGCTGATGTTTTCGTCTATGTCCAGATCGATGGGCACTTGGGCTGGGGGATTTGCGCTTGGATCATACAGAGGGGACATGTAAGGGTGCTCGAGAGCCTCGGTGACACTGATCCTTTTGGTGGGGTCGAAGATGAGCATCTTCTGCAACAGATCAATGGCAAGAGGGTGTGCATGTGGGTACATACTTACGAGAGGAACACCAGGGGTATAGGGAAGGGACTTGATGTATCTCCGAGCCTTTGGGTTGTCGATGAACTCTAGGTCAGCCTCACTCATTGTGCCGAGGACGTTCACTATGAGCTTGAGCTGATTCAGGCATTCAGTTCCTGGAAATATTGGCTTGCGGCCAAGGAGCTCAGCAAAGATGCACCCAACAGACCAGACATCTATGGATGTGCCGTAGTTGTCGCAGCAGAGGAGCAGCTCAGGAGCTCTGTACCAGCGGGTGACGACGTATTCAGTCATGAACTGGCCTTTGCTACTGTTTGTACGTGCGAGACCAAAATCACATATCTTCAGATCACAATTTGCATTCACCAGCAGGTTTCCAGGTTTTAGGTCTCTGTGGAGTATTTCTGCTGAATGGAGATATTTGAGTCCTCGGAGCAACTACAATGAAGGAAAAGAAGTACGCCAGATTATTAGCGATAACGTACATAGCAAATATCAAGATGAAATGGCAAAAAATACAAATGTTCTCGAAATACAAAAAAAAAATCCAACCTGGTCCTTACTTCATGTAGAGAATAACCTCTATTTTTCAGCTTCATGCAGAACTACTTATTAACTACTGAACAGATTCTTAAGCCCTATGCAGAAGTACTTATTAACTATTGGATGAACTAGGAACTGAGCTGTAGCTCAGTGGTAAAGGCTCGGTGGTACGAGCTGGCCAGTCCTGGGTTCTCGATTCCTATCGTTCCCAGCATCTCCCCCTCGGTAATAAATAATAATAAAAACTATTGGATGAACTCTTTGTAAATATGCAAGCTGGCTGAAAGAACTGCTAGCTTTACCAGATGATTCCATTTTTCAATAAAAGCTGTTGTTTTATTTGGAACAGGAAGTCTGATCAAATAAGGTGCAAGCTGTCTTACTCGACATATCATTTGGAGTGTGAGATCTGGCTCGAGCAAGTCAGTATAAGCTGAAATATGTAAACATCTAAAGGGAGGGTGTTAAGCTGCACAAAGCATGTGGGCAATAATGTATAATTGTGTATGCATATTTGATAAGCCAATGGGAGAATGACTGTGAATTGTTTGCATGTGACAACGTAAGCAAATAAAATCAAACTTGAAAAATTGAAAACTTGCCAAATAGGAAACATGGTGACAGATATTCACATGTGCAGCATGCTCAACTGCTTGCTGATTTGAACTTGCATACAAAAAAGAGAGGATGCGTACCAGATTTGAACTATTATATGGACTAAAATATAACCCAAAAGCAAAAGGGTCTCTAGCTCAGTTGATTAGGTGGTCTGAGTAGCAGTCCTCAAGTCATGGGTTTGACTCCCCGTAGTAGCGAATTTCAGGTTATGATTAAAAAAATCCTCTCGTTTGTCACACGGCAAAGCACAGATCTAAGGTTTAGTCCTGGTCGCGGTCGTGTTTTCATATGAGCTATGGTGCCGTTGTGTATGGGTAGGGCAGGGGGGTCGACCTACGTGAGAAGGTCTTCTTTGTTGAAGTGTATAGATGGATTGACTACCTTCTCCCATCAGTTTAAGCTTTTGGATTGAACTAGTCAGTGCGTCCACTCTAACATGGTATCAAAGCCAGAGATCTCGAGTTCGAATCCTAGCAGAGGCTTTATTTGTGCCTCCACCCATTTATTTCCACGTTTGTGCCTTTCTCTCTGCACGTAAGTGGGTGTTGAAGTGTATAAGTGAATTGGCTACCTTCTTCCATCAGCTTAAGCTTTTGGGTTGAATTGGTCAGTGCGCTCACTCTAACACAGGGTTGTCTTACGCCCGAAGGTCGAGTTTTTTTTAATATAACCCAAAAGGCAATATTCTTCTTTTGAGCTCAAAAGAACTAGAAAGGTTTAAATTGTTCCACAACATTAAATCCGAAGTTGTCTATATTTGCAGAGTAATCTTTAGCTTCAAGAGAGAAGATAACTGGCCAATCAACTAAGTGCAAGAATTTGTAAAACCAACCAGAATATCACTGGAGATTATGCTCTTCTGGATGCAATTATTTCATATTAACTTTCTCATTCTATCTGGATTTCATGATTTCATAATATTCTTAGTGAACAAGTAATATTATTATAACAACTTTTTGAGAAAACGGCTTATGAAAGAAGATTTTCAGAAGAGACAGATGCAACAGGGCTTAGATTGATTTTGATATCATGACTAAACTGACACGCAGAGTGGACTATCAATGCAATAAAATTCAACTTCAGATTAGTGCCAATGCTAATAATACTCCTCTGCTGCAGTTGAGGTACAGTGTGGCAGTGCACACCTCCAACAACACTTGTTTAGGTAACTAATAGCTAAAGAGCATTACAACACACATAATTTAAGTTTTATTTGTTGAACAACACAGATATGAAAGAGTACATTCAGAACAGGGAAGAGTGATCCAAGTTTTACCTGAAAAAGAAAATACTGGCAGTGGTCATTGGAAAGGCCCTGAGGTGATTTGATTATCTGGTGCAAATCAGTATCCATGAGTTCGTATACCAAGTACACATCCTTAAAGCTTCTCCTGTGTATTGGCATCATTATATCCTTCAAAGCAATGACATTCTCATGCCGGAGATGGCGAAGGAGTTTCAGCTCCCGCAAGGTCCGTAGTGCATCCACACGGTTGTCGAAAACGTTGTGTATCTTCTTTATTGCTACTTTCTCATTTGTTTCACGATTAATGGATGAACAAACTATCCCATAAGCTCCTCGACCAATGGGCTTGATCGGCACATATTTGGTGTCTATCTCAAATAAGGTCTGCCACATAGAGTAGTAATGCTTTCCTTGGTTCCCGATTCCATTCGGAGGATCCACCATCATCGCCATTTTGTACTAAGGAAATGAAAGGAAATAATTTGGTATATAAACAACAATTAAAACAAAAATGTTGGAAGCGTTACAAATGCAGAAGATCAAATAACTTGTAGAATTGAAGCCAAATACTAGACATATAGTCATATCATATAGCAGTGTGGTCAAAGTTATCTACAGAGTATTAAGTTGCATGCACCAATTAGTTCAACCCAAAAGCTAAATCTGATAAAAAGAGGTGGTCAATTCACTTATATTACAACACACCCCCTCACGCCGAGCCTCTATTAGGTCTCAGACGCGGAATAGAAGCGAGCAACAAATATTATTTTAATTGCGCTATCAGCAATTCACTTATATTACAAATACTCTCCCTCACGCCGAGCCTCTATTAGGTCTCAGATGTGGAATAAGAGCAAGCAGCAATTATTTAATTTTAATTGTGCAAACCAGGGTTCAAACTCGTGACCTTTGGCTCATATATCATATTAAGTTGCATGCAACAACCAGTTCAACCCAAAACCTTAAACTGATAGGAAGAGGTGGGCAATTTCACTTATATTACAACACAGAGTCACAAACTATACTACAATGTGGTGAACTGACATGCTCTGAACTGAAGCTTCTCGATTGAGAGCACATCAACCTCAAGAGCACGCCAAATAATGTGTCCTCAATCCTCATTTTTTCATTCCGGATGAACACTAATATTAAATTCTAGTCTAGTAAGGAAATTTAGGACCTAAACCAAAATCTACATCGATTCAGTTAAGAGAGAAAAGGAGCATGGCAGACCCATGGAATTCAATCTTTGGGTTGAGAGGATGCACAGGCCACAGGCCAGACTTAGCAGCAAGTACCAAATGCAAATAAACAGCACGCTTGCTGAACGACAGCATTGTTTCGACAAGCAAGCAATTATCCAATGCTAGGTCAACCCAGCTCGGCAGCTCCGTGTCTCCCTCCATGCAGTAGCTTCTCACCACCCAACCATTTCGGTCGGATCGTTAGTCCGTTGCTACCGTTAATCACTCGACGCACCACGCCACCACCCGTGCAATGGTGTAGAATGTCCTCCGCGCTACAATCACAAGCTAGGTTCCTAATCCCAAGCAAGCAAGCAAGCAAGCAACCTTAACCCATATGTAGCTCCTGGAGGCAATCCGCAACCACCGAGACGAATAGAACACGAGCAACTAAACCAGCAGATCGATCACGGATACCGACGGACCATCCCATCACATTCCCTGATCATGGCCGCGTCGGGGAAGACAGAATCCCCCCACCACGAATCCGCTTGCAGAGTGGCGGGATAGATAGGTCGGTGCCAAATCAGTCAACTGCGCGTGCAGGCGCCAATTCCGAGCTCGAGACCAGCGCCCGGGCGACCCAGATCGAGGGCACGAGATGACGCCCCCAGCTGCCGGGGAGCGAGATCGGTCGTGTCCGGACACGAACGGACGGTCGGTCGGTCGTCGGAGCGCAAACCATAGCAGACAATACAGACAGAAAGCGAAGGAAGGAGAAAACGCGGAAGATTTCCACTCACACGAGAGGATGAGGGGAGGGGAGGGGAGAGGAGAGGACGGCGCGCCTGGCCGAGTGAGTGGAGCAGCTTCGGTCAGAGAGGCGTCGCCATGCGCGCGGCCGAATCCCTCGCCTCCGCTCCGCTCGCTGTGAGCACCTCCAGCCGTGGGCGGGAGGGGAGGAAGAGGAGGGGGGAGGAGAGTCCCGTGCCGTGAGGAGGGATGGGGGTGGGGAGGACCGGGAGAGGGGAGGAATATTCTGACCTGCTGACTGACGGGTCATGGTCACATCGCGTCGCGTCGCCCGGCCGTCGATGCCCCCACGGCCGTCGGATGCGGGCGCTACGTCGGGCGCGCCGGAGACCGACACGGAAAGGAAGGGAGGAACGGACGCGACGGGGCGCGGCGGGGCAGGGCCGCAGGGGAGAGGGGCCGAACGCGGGTAGTAGGTGACGTGCCGACCAGCAGGCCCAGCCGGCCGGTCCAGCAGCTCCAAGCCCACGTGACTAATACATGCTCCATAGCACCATAACACAATAACGGCATTGCTTCTTTTCTTCGAGCCTTCCACGGCCTAAAGTTTGGCTTGCAAGATGCTTCAAAGAAACTTTTCCAAGTATCACTTTAATTTACGTTGCAACTAATAGGATATATACATATAAATTAGACCAATGTTGAGCATCATATTTAACACTGATTACGTTTAGACGGTCTGCTCGGCCCTATAGCATGAAAGATTCGCGCCCTCGCAATAAAATAAACACGAACGAGAGTATTTATTTTATATGTGATTATCCTAATATATTCGTGATCTTTTAGATCTCACATATAAAAAGGTCCAGATCTCTTTCCCTATGAATATAAAGGGGTATGATCGATTGAGAATCCCCGAATATATTCCAATCGAGTCCATCTACTTTATTTACCTTTCTTTACGATTTCTACTCTAGGAATAGATGTAGCGTAGCTCTAGTTGTAGCTTTCTGCATATCCATCTCCACTCCTATTCAGCTCTATGCCGTCTAGATCCGTCATGGATGGGAAGTCTGCCGATCCAAATACAACCCTGGGATCTTACCCCTCCCGGGGGACAAGATCCAGTTCAGTTATTCAAGATACTGTTCATCGACTTGATCTTTTAATTCTTAAGCGACTCTACGTCGTCTAAAAATACCCGGGTGGCCTGCCAACCTGGAGCACCCTAAGATCTCTCCCCCAGAGGGCGAGATCTAGGTTCCTATGAGGAGGAAGAGGACCATGTGCCACCGTGAACCGTCCGCCCCGGGGTGTGGACCGTCTGGAGCAACACAGGGAAGGAGTCGCTCCTGCAGCGAGGTCGCGAACCGTCTAGTCCAAGAATGCGGACCGTTCGTGCTGCCGCAGAGGGCATCATTGGACAGTGCACCCCTAGTATTTGGCGTCCTGATCGACGCCAACATACTTTTTAGCGACTCCGCTGGTGACGACTGAGATTAGATTTATTAGATCGTCCACGATGGTCGATCCTAAAATCGCAACAATGTTTCCCTAGATAATGACACAAGGCTAGCTAATTTATCTATCGTTGTGCGTGAGAAATTAGAAGACGACATGAAGAAGGTGACCGAGGAGTTCCAACGACAACAATCTTAGAGGCGCGAGGTGACGGAGAACCGGTACCTCTCGCACTTCAGAACAGATCACCACCAGAAGATCGTCCGGGCAAGGGAGATAAAGCTTGATACCCTATCAGACTTGTTGGACCAGTTCCCCACTGTAACCGATGCCGCATCATTCAATGATCTTCAACCTATTAAAATTTCTTTTGATAATCGAATTAAAAGTATGAGAGAGGATATATAGAAATTGTGCATGCATTAGAAAAATCTCACAAGCCTGTTTTTTGTCACATGAATTAGGCACGAGACAACTACGCCAAACACATTGGCAACAAATGGGCTTTCTCGGTCCTAGCCATATTATGGTATACCGATGAACTCGTATCAGGGGCAATCGCTATCGTCATCTTCACTATGCGATGGATCAGTTTTGAGCACGGCCGGACAGTCCGCACATGATCTTGGAAAGTCCAGCCCTCCATCGAACCGTCTAGCCCTTACACTAGATAGTCTGGAGACATAGAGCCCCCCACAAAGTTTGCAGGCGATGCCCGGCACGAGCGGACAGTCCGAGCATAGTACCGGACTATTCGATCCCTTCGCGGACCATCCAACCGCATAGGTCAAATCGTCTGAAATACCGAAAGTCACCTATGATCGTCCAAGTGTAGAAGGCTGGCATACAGATAACCGACCACCTGAGCCCCGTAATGATTATCATGGCAATAGTAGCTTAGGGGATGAGTCAAAAAAGTTACATGTCGTTGAGCTTGTTTGGTCTGCTAAGGCCAAATTTTCTGCTCGCTCTCACCTGTACTCGGTACACAAGGGGAAGTTAAGTTCAATTTATTGTTGATAAATGTGATAAAATATTTGATGAGTTGCTTAAGAATGGTAACATTAAATTGTCGCATACAATTCCTCCGATAGAAGAATTGAAAGGCGTGCATATTGTAAATGACACAGCTCCTTTATTCATAACACCAATGATTGTAATGTCTTTCGTCGGTAAATACAATCGACTATAAATGAAGGCTGCTTAAGATTTCAAGAAATGAAGATTAGCAGACCATCTGTCCCCGTCGGCACATTAGAGCCAACGAGCAAAAAAGTCTTGGTTTGGCCATGTGCGGACGATAAAGGCAAAGAAAAAATATTATCATTGGTGACCCTCGTACGCCAAATATATCACGCAGAGTGGTTACTCGAAAGGCTCTGGACAAAAGAAAGGCAGGAGGCATTGGGGGACAAGCATGATCGGACACCTAATCACGGTCACATGTCCTGCATATGGCAGACGGTCCGGACACCAAGGTCGAACAATCTAGGATAGGCGCGGACAGTCCGGCTACGAAGGCAGGACGGTCCATAAACGACTAGAAGTAGCAACAACCTTAGACCGTCAAACCATAACATCCTAAAACATGTACTAGGAATCAAAACACTTCCAAGATGTCTGGCCAGCTCATCAGAGTCGGACCTACTTGTCGGGTATCTGGGAACAGGGTACCCAAAGTAGGACCATACCTCCCACCGACCCATTTGTCGAGCAAGCCTGTGAGGCACAGCGACCGACCAAGTCCTCGTCGAGTAAACCTACAAAGCGGAGTGACCGATCAAGTCCCCACTGAGCAAACCTGTGAGGTAGAATTATCGATCAACTCCTTGTCGAGCAAACCTCTGAGGCGGAGCGACCTACCAAGTCCCTGTCGAGCAAGCCTGCGAAGCAGAGTGGCCGACCAAGTCACCGTCGAGCAAGCATGCGAGAAGGAGCGGTCGGCCGAGTCCCCACCGAGCAACTTGGTAGGGCGAAGGTCCCAGCCCGGTGCTACTGACCCACATCAACTACGACAAGGCGCAACATCACCAAGCCATGTTCGGACATACATGCAACATACCGAAGGGGCACCAGAAGGTCAACATAACTATACGTCCCCACAAAAGGTCTTAGGCATATCCCTTCTGACCTATGGGGTCAGTCAACATCAGTCGTGGGAGGACCTCCACCCCGAAGTCCCAATAGTGACCCATATACCGGGAAAGACAGAACAATGCGCCATACCGAGCATATGTCTAAGTATGTGGGTTGGTGACGCGGTGTTTGTGACGATGGGCGGAGCCATGCCAAGCACAACTGCACTGAAAGACTAACTTCAGTGACCTGCACTACTACAAAAACATTAGCAATAGACTCTATCAGAGAGAAAATCCTCCGATCGGGTGGTGGAGTGCACCCGCCCTGATCCTAAGATGAGGAGGGGGCTTAGGGATTTGCCTGACTAGCTAGAAGAACACGAGAACACAAGGGTTAGAGTGGTTCGGGCCGCTGGACCTAATACCCTACATCCACTGTGAGTTGTATTGCTTGAGAGTCTCTATGTCCGAGGGTCTCCGAGGGAGTCTTCCTCAATCCGTGTGCGTCTGTCTTTACCGTGTGTGTGCCCTCCCTTTTATAGTCCAAGGGGGCACATACATGGTCACCAAGCCCTGACTAGTGGGCCTAGTAATCTATTTCTAGATATGGAGTAAGTGGAGTGGTAGTCCGTGGAGAAGGGATATCTTGTCTTGGTCTTCGTGTAGATCTCCTAGCTTGTCGTGCCCTTGCCACGTCTAATCAGAGCAGGGTGCAGGTGTATACTACGACGTAGGATAATGCGCTACCACATGTAGGGGTGCCCAGTCGGCGTCGTCTGTCTTTTCCGCCTGTTTCCCTTTGCCTCGGTAACACGCGAGCTATAGGAGTCGTAATGATAGCAGCCCAAGCTACACAGGGAGTCAATGATCTTGCCTCGGTAACGCATGAGTTACTGTGTGGCCCGTGTATTGTGGACGCACCGCCTACCATTGGGGTGGGAAGGTATATGTCTCGTCCACAGTTAATGCAGAGGCGCTTTACACTCAGAGGCTGACGTCAACCTTTCCCCGATGGGTTACATCGTGCGTCGTAGAACATGTGGCAACACCGGGCCTCACCTTGTGCGGGAGTAGTGACTGGGATCGTCCTTCCTCGTGATAGCTCCAGACTATCCTTGGCTAGGGTTCGGATGGTGTTCGGTGGAGGTCATTGAAAGGGAAACAAGGTCAAACCTTTTCCAAAATGATTTTGGTGGTTGAATTGCCCAACACAAACAATTGGACTAACTAGTTTGCTCTAGAATATATGTTCTACAGGTGCCAAAGGTTCACAACAAATCAATATAAAGTTAAAAGAAAGGGTTCAAAACAAAGGAGCAAATAAAACCGAAGGCTGCCCTGGTCTGGCGCATTGGACTGTCCGGTGCAGCAGGGAGATCAACTCCGAACTTGCCACCTTCGGGTTTCTGGAAATCGCTCTCCGCTATAATTCACCGGACTGTCCGGTGTAGCACCGGACTGTCCGGTGTGCCAGTGGGAGCAACGGCTAACAGCGCCAACGGTCGTCTGCAAAAGTGTACACTGCGGTGAACAGTGCGGACTATGTGCGCAGAAGTCAGAGCAGGCGCCAGAAGGCACACCAGACAATGAATAGTGCTTGTCCGGTGGCCCAGTTGTCAGAAGCTCCAACGGTTGAACCCTAACGGTTGGGTGACGTGGCTGGCGCACCGGACAGTGTCCAGTGGCGCACCGGACTGTACGGTGCGCCCGTCGACAGCAGAGTTCCCCAACGACCATTTTGGTGGGTGGGCTATAAATAACCCCAACCACCACCACTTCAAGGCATCCAAGTTTTCACCCAACACATTCAATACAAGAGCTAGTGCATTCAATACAAGACACAATTAGAGTGAATCAAAATCTCTCCAAGTCCCAATTCCACTCAAAGCAATAGTGACTAGAAGAGAGAGTTTTGCCGTGTTCTTTTGAGCTCTTGCGCTTGGATCGTTTTTGTCACACCCGGTTTTTAGAAGGCAAACCGAATGCGAACCATGTACGTGCCAGGATCAGTTATTCACGTACACAGCTGTTACATAACATGGACATCATCACACAGTGCTCAAATAGTATTAAAAGGGGAAATAATAGTCGATTACATCATACGTCTGAGACGTCCATATAGTTCTTACAATAAATCAAAGTGCGAAAACGAAACGTAGATAACGCGACCTTCACAGGCAGCCGACTGGGGGTTGCCGCTAACCCACACCTAGAACTCGTCGTAGTCTTGGAACTCCTGGAAGTCTCCTTCCACAGCTTCGTATTCTCCTGAGCAGTGGTTGCAATGCTGACAACCTGGGGGGGGGGGGGTTTGGTGTGTAGAGCAAGGGTGAGTACACATCAACATACTCAGCAAGCATCCCGTTTGGCTGTAGTGGACTAGCTTTATGTGGGGATAAGTCAAGCAGTTGCTTTTAGTTGGTCAGGTTATTACTTACTAGTAGAGAGCCAGGTTTTAACATTAACCCAAGTTATTAGCCCAATGTATCCTTTCCAAACGGAAAGAATACCACTTACCAATACCATAATCATAATCGGAACCATCAATCTCATTGCCACCTGTACCAAAATATCTCTGATCAAGTATCACTAATCTCTGGAGCTCCCTTGGCCGCTCATAACCGCGAGCACGGCTGATATATCAGTTTCATAACACTCTGCAGAGGTTGCGCACTTTACCCACAAGCCGTGATTCCCTCTTGCCTCGGGCTGATCAAACCCTTAAATACTACCAAGGTGAATAGGCAGGGTCTCACTACGTAGCCTTTACAAAGATTCCCCGGGGCTGTAGCCACCCGTTAGGTTTCCTAAATGTACCGCACTCCTCCCCAAGGGACAAATCAACCTTGGCAGAGCGAGCCGCATACACCGAGCCCCATTGACGACACAACGGCTAAGCGAACTACACCCCGGTTCCTCTAATTATTCAGCTAAGGGCGTCCCATTCCACCCTCATGGTTGCACTGTTTTCCCGGGCGGTCATCCATTGAACAGGTCCTTACGGAGAGGCACTCGAGAAACCGCTCGAGTCCCCTTAAATGCCACAAGTATGATCATAAATAAGAAGGGAAAACAGCGTATCATAGATAATCACATCATGTTCATTGATTAGAGTTGAGCAATAGCATCAAACTAAGCAGTAATAATCCGACCCAAATAGGTAAACAAGGACATGGATAACAAAAGCTAGTCAATCCTTAGGTATAAATGTGTAATGCGGGAGGTGAATTAAAGAATGAATAGGACAAAGATAGGTCAAAGGACACTTGCCTCCACCAACCGACTGCTGCTCAGGGGCTTCTCCTGCGAATTCCTCGGGCTCTTCGACCGGATCGTTCTCTATGTGAGCGCAAACATACATACATCCACATATTTAATACAAAAGAACAGCACACCATACAAGGTAACAAGTAAAGCGAATATGCATCAAGTATGACATTCGATATCGCATTCATTAAGGTTAGAAAGAAACGGGGAAAGGTCTCGCGGGGGGGGGGGTTAAAGTTTATGCACTAATGATTAGTTACAATTGGTTCTTAACAAAAGAATTCTGTTATATATATACTAATGGAAACCTAATCATTTTTAGTTGATCAACATTGAATGAGATAAACAATTAACTGCGTGAATCAACTGGCATAACGGAATTTTAAATTAAACTTCCTATTTCCATAGCATGAACAATGATCAGTCTACCTAAAATAAAGTAATTATGATCACAAAAAGTAAATAAAATAAAATAATAAAAAAGATAAAAAAACAGAGGGGGGGGGGGCGGTTGAACCGGCCCTAGGGCGGTTGAACCGGCCCTAGGCTGGGCGGCCGGGGCGGCCGAACGCGGGGGAGGGCGGCTGAGCCGGCCGGTTGAACCGGCGGCCAGGGCGGCTGAACCGGCCCTGCGCAGGGGGCGCGGCCAGGGGCCAGGCGGGCGGGCCAGGCGCGGCCAGTGGCCGGCTGGGGCTGGCCGGGGCGCGGCCGGGCGCGGCTGGGGCCGGCCAGGGCGCGGCCAGGCGGCCGGAGGCGCGGCCAGGCGGCCGGGCGCGGCCAGGGCAGCCGAGCGGCCGGGCGGGGCTGGGGGGCGGCCGGCGCGGCCAGGGGCGGCCGGGCCTTGGCCGGGCGGGGAGGGGGAGAGGAGAGGAGAGGGGAGGGAGGAGAGGGAGGAGAGGGGGGGGGGGGCTCACCGGCGTCGGGGAGCGACGGCGAGGGGCGGCCGGCGGCAGGGGGCGGCGGCGGCTTAGGGCAGGGGTAGGGGATGGCGGCTAGGGAGAGAGAGGGAAAATGAGAGGGAGAGGGAGAGGGTTTGGGAAAAAAAAGGGGGGGATGGGGGGGCGGCTGGGCCTCTTTGGGCCCAAGAGGGGGCGCCAGGGGCGGCTGGGCCGGCCGGGGTCGGCCCACGGCGCGGGAGAGAGAGAAAAAGAGGAGAGAGAAAGAGAGAGAAAAAGAAAGAAAAGATTTTCTCCTCATTTTTCGAAATCCGATCTTTCTACATGAATGCATTTGCACTTTCAAACAAGCAAAAAAATGCATGGTTCGGCATGGTGCATCAAACAACATAAAGTATTTTTAGAGTTTTTCCTTACACGGGAATTCCAAACCGAATCCCGCTAAAACTTTGGAAAAGGTCAAGGTTTAGCGAGGGGAAAAGAAAAAGAAAAGGTAACGCCCGAATTTTGGCGAGTAAAGAAAAGAAAAAATTCAACTGTAAAATTCGGGGCGTTACAAACCTATCCCCCTTAAAAGAATCTCGCCCTCGAGATTCAGGGCTGGCTAGCAAAGAGCTCTGGGTACTTAGCCATCAAATCATCTTCACGCTCCCAGGTTGCTTCTTCCTCAGAGTGGTGACTCCATCTGACTTTGCACATTCTGATGGTCTTCCTTCGGGTGACTCTATCTGCAACCTCAAGGATCTGAGCTGGCTTCTCAACATAGGTCAAGTCCTCCTGGACTTCCAGACCTTCCACTGACAACTGCTCTTCTGGCACACGCAAGCACTTCTTCAATTGAGACATATGAAAGACATCATGCACAGCTGACAAATTCTCTGGCAGACTGAGCTGATAGGCCACTTCTCCACGCTTTGAGAGGATTTGATACGGACCAATGTAGCGGGGTGCTAGCTTGCCTTTGATTCCGAACCTTCTGACTCCTCTGATCGGTGACACTTTCAGATAGACAAAGTCTCCGACTTCAAAACTCAGCTCTCTTCTTCTTGTGTCTGCATAGCTTCGCTGCCTCGATTGCGCTATCTTCAGATTCTCTCGGACCATCTTGATGTTCTCTTCGACTTCAAGCAAAATGTCTGGCCCAAACACTTGCTTCTCTCCAGGCTGATCCCATTGCAACGGAGTTCTGCAACTCCTTCCATAAAGCGCTTGAAATGGTGACATCTTCAAACTGGCCTGGTAACTGTTGTTATAGGAAAACTCTGCATAAGGCAATCGCTTGTCCCATCCGGACTGATCTTGCAACGCACAGGCTCTCAACATGTCTTCAAGAATTTGATTGGTTCTTTCGGTCTGGCCATCTGTCTGCGGATGATAAGCTGAACTGAAATTTAGATGTGTGCCCAAGGCTTCATGCAACTGCTGCCAGAAATGAGAGGTGAATTGCGTTCCTCTGTCTGACACTATCTTCTTTGGCACACCATGAAGACAAACGATCCGAGACATATACAACTCTGCCAATACTGCGCTGTTGTAGCTGGTCTTGACTGGTATGAAGTGGGCTGACTTGGTCAAACGGTCCACTACTACCCAAATGGAATCGTAGCCGGCTCGAGTGCGAGGCAATCCGACTATGAAATCCATGCCGATTTCATCCCATTTCCATTGAGGGATCTGCAACGGTTGCAACAATCCAGCTGGTCTCTGGTGTTCGGCCTTAATTCTTCGGCAACTATCGCACTTAGCCACATGCTCTGCGATTTCCCTCTTCATTCCGTACCACCAGAATTTCTTCTTCAGATCCTGATACATCTTCTCACTGCCAGGGTGAATCGAATAGGCTGTCTCATGAGCTTCCTTGAGAATCAACTCCCGAATGGACTGGACATTGGGAACACACAAGCGGTCTTTGAACCATATCACGCCTTCTGCATCTTCTCGAAAATCTTTGCCTCTGCCATCTATAATCAGTCGCCGGATCTCACTGATCTTCTCATCATTCTTCTGCGCTTCTTTGATTTCGCGCTCCAAGGTAGGTTCCAATTCAATTGTGACTCCTCGCGAATTGTTCAGAAATCCGAGACTCAACCTGTCGAACTCTTTGGCCAACTCATAAGGCATCGGACGAGCGACCATCAGATTGACTTGACTCTTTCTGCTTAAAGCATCTGCCACTACGTTTGCTTTGCCTGGATGGTAATGGATCTCCAACTCATAGTCTTTGATCAACTCTAACCATCTTCGCTGCCTCATGTTCAATTCTGACTGAGTGAATATGTACTTCAGACTCTTGTGATCTGTGTAAACATCGCATTTCTGTCCATACAGATAGTGCCTCCATGTCTTCAGTGCGTGAACCACTGTTGCCAACTCTAGATCATGGATTGGGTAATTCTTCTCATGGACCTTCAGCTGTCGGGACGAGTAAGCCACAACTCTTCCCTCTTGCATCAACACGCATCCCAAACCTGTGTAACAAGCATCACAGTACACAGAGAAGGGCTTGTGCACATCAGGCAAGACTAGGACAGGCGCTGTTGTCAACTTCTCTTTCAGCGCTTCGAAGGCCTCTTGACATTTCTGGGTCCACTTGAACTCAACCTTGTTGCCTAGCAACGCTGTCATTGGTTTCGCAATCTTCGAAAACCCTTCAATGAATCGCCGATAATATCCGGCCATTCCAATGAAGCTCTTGATTCCTCGAGCATCTGTTGGCGCTTTCCAGTTCAGAATGTCTGCCACTTTCTTCGGATCCACAGCCAATCCTTCTTTGTTGATTATGTGACCCAAGAACAGGACTTCACTGATCCAGAACTCACACTTGCTCAACTTTGCATACAACTGGTGCTCTCGCAATCTCTGCAATACCATCCTCAAATGATCTGCATGTTCTTCTTCACTTTGAGAATAAACCAGAATGTCATCAATGAATACCACCACAAACTTATCGAGATAATCCATGAATACACTGTTCATCAAGTTCATAAAGAACGCTGGTGCATTGGTCAAACCAAAAGACATCACTGTGAACTCATACAAACCATACTTGGTAATGAATGCCGTCTTCGGAATGTCCGAAGGCCGGATCCTGAGCTGATGATAACCTGACCTCAGATCAATCTTGGAGAACACACTGGCTCCTCTCAATTGGTCAAACAGATCTTCTATTCTGGGCAAGGGATACTTGTTCTTGATCGTGACTTCATTCAAAGCTCGATAATCGATACACATCCTCTTGGTGCCATCTTTCTTCTCCACAAACAGGACAGGGGCGGCCCAAGGCGAGGTGCTTGGCCGGATGTAACCTTTCTCTGACAGCTCATCAATCTGCCTCTTAAGCTCAACCAACTCTGGTCCAGATATTCTGTAAGCTCTCTTAAAGATAGGGGCGGTTCCAGGAAGAAGCTCTATGGCAAACTCAACTTTCCGCTCTGGTGGCATACCCGGTAAGTCCTTTGGAAACACATCTGGGAATTCAGACACAACCTTGATACTCTCAATTGGGTCTGCTTCACTGCTATCGACAGCCATCTGATAACAACTTCCTTTCTTCGGCTCAGGCGGGACTAACTCGGTCACCACTTCCTCTCCTAGTGGGGACACCAACTTGATTGTCCTTTTATCACAACTGATAACTGCCTGATACTTATCTAGCCAATTCATCCCTAGGATGACATCTATTCCCTGAGTACCCATTACTATAAGGTTAGCGGGAAACGCTATCCCCCTTATTTCCACACTTATATTCAAACATATGCTATCAGCTCGAATTCTACCACCGGCTGAGTCAATTTGAATGGGGGTTGACATGGCAGTAATTGGAAGATTATGTGCTTCTACCCATGATGCAGTAATGAAAGAATGCGTTGCTCCAGTATCAAATAACACTTCTGCAATATGGGAGTCGACTGGGAACATACCTACTGTCATGCCGGGGGTCTCCTGAACTGCTTCAGCCTCCAAGTGGTTTAGTCTTCCATGATTGTAGCGCGGCTGAGGGCGGTTGCCTGCTCCAGACTGAGATGCATTCTGCTTTGCTGGGGCATTGGGGCCTGACTGCTGCTGGGCTGCCTTCTTCGGACATTGCATCACCCAGTGGCCTTGCTCTCCACAGTGGAAACACGCTCTGTTTCCAACCTGAGCTGGTGCTGCCTGATTGTTCTGCTGGCTTGCTGGGGCAGGAAGACGAGGTGTCTGCTGATTCTGCCTCTGAAACTGACCTCCTGACTGATTGCTCTGACGGTTCTGGTACTGATGCTGAGGGTACTGCCTTTGAAACTGCTGATACTGCTGACGCTGCTGATGCTGCTGAGGTGGACGCTGGTTCTGCCTGAACTGCTGAGGTTGATTGCCTGAGAAACGGGGACGGCTGCTGCTTCCAGGCTGGGGTCCACTGATCTTGCGCTTACGATCTTCCATCTCCTTACGCTTCCTTTCTGTCATGATTGCTCTGTCAATCAGGTGCTGGAATGTCGGGAAGGTATGATTCATCAGCTGATACTGCAGAGGGTCAACCAAGCCTCTCAAGAAACGGTATTGTCGCTTGGCGTCAGTGTTGACATCCTCAGGAGCATAGCGAGACAACTGCAGAAACCTGTCTCGATACTCACTGACAGATGATGACCCTTGCTTAAGGGCCAGGAACTCCTCCTTCTTCACTGTCATCAGACCGGCAGGCACATGGTACTGACGAAAGCTACCTCTGAACTCTTCCCAGGTGATGGCATCGGGGTTGGCATGGGTGGCGAGGTAAGACTCCCACCATGATTGGGCTGCTCCTCTCAACAGACGGGGACCATACAAGACTTTCTCCCTGTCATCACACTGAGCGGTATGCAACTCCCGCTCCACAGTGCGCAGCCAATCTTCAGCATCCATGGGGTCAGAAGAGTGAGCGAACGTTGGGGGATGACCTCTCATGAATTCAGCACGCTTGTCTCTAGGCATCTGAGGCTGGGGTGGAGCCTGCTGCTGCTGCTGCTGCTGCTGCTGCTGAATGGCGGCCAGAGTCTGACCGATGGCCTGAACTGCCTGAGTCTGCATCAGAAACATCTGCTCGATCGACATCGGGGGCGGGGGCGGCAGGTGCTGCTGCTGGGGCACCTCATCCTGCGGGGCGGCTTGCTCCTGCTGAGCACGCCTTCCTCCTCTGCGCCTGTTCTCTGACATCTGCAGAACGCAACCACACATCAGAACTGATCTGGCAAATCTTGCAGCATAAGAAAAGAGTAGAGAATTCTCCAACAGCACTGAACAGATGAGCATCTTCACTGATCTCCAACACAGACCACACATCTTCTCAGATAAAGAGGAAAGTAGAATAAAGGTTTTCCCAACTATATAACTAACTCCATTAACATAATATGTAAACCAAAATGCAGGGGATACCCACACTCTGGTGACAATCATTACAAAGATCCAAACCAAACATAGTTCATCATGACAAACATAAATGCACAGGATATAGCAAACTACCCTGTCTAACTAAGACTAACTAAGACCGAGACTAACGCTAAGACTGAAGCTTCTATGTATATATTGTATTAATTACAGGATCCAACTCTAACGAGCTATGGTTCTAGATTTATCTTGGTCTTGCAGTCGGGATTGCCATAAGACTGGAGTCCACGCCGAGGTGAGCGATACGGGTGCTGAGTCCCGACAGGAGCGGGGGAACCATCATCCAAGTGACGACGTTCCGCGCGCTCAGCCCGCAGCAGGGCGATCTCAGCACGAGCCCTACTCAGCTCGTCTAATGCATGGTCCAGCTCCGTGTTTAGCACGGCGGCTAGGTTGACTGTGCTGCTCAACCTAGGATTGTCCTCACCAGCAGGTGAAACAATCACGCCTCCTGTGCTGCCAGATGGACGACGGGGGTAATACTTCAGGTCGAGGCCGTCAGCTACCCCACCGAGAACCGAGCAGTAGTGCGAAAGCGCACGCCGTGCAGCATCCTGCATGGCTGCCTCAGCTGAGTCCCGCTCAGAGATAGAATAGTGCTTTGAGCAAGCCTCCGCGCCCTGGAGACTGTTCTCCGGACGGCGCACCAAGCAGGTCGCCTCCCAGCGGTCCGGGTAGACCCCGCGACTATGCTGGTAGACCACACAGCGATACTCGATGGACCAAGTACGCCGGTCAAGTGCCCGACGTAGCAGGGTGTCGAGCGCGTCATGGAAGTGACACCCGCGAGCAGCGTCGCGAGTGATGGGTCGAGCAACCCATCCTTCCGGCTCATGGTTAGAGAGGTCGAGGTCGTGGCTCGAGCTGTCGTCGCCACCTCCGTCGTCTGGGTCTCCTCCAGCAGCTACTCCAGAAGCTGGGGCGCCCAGTGGTGGTGCAGGGGGCGCCTCCAGGGGAAGCACAGGAGAGCAGCTCCTCACAGACTCTATCTCCTGATGGAGCGAGAAAGAAGAGCCCTGCTGCTCCTGTCATCGACGTTCCTGCTCCTCATGCAGGCGGTGGTGCAGTCTCTCCAAGTGGCTGGACTGTCCGGCCACGGGACGGCGAAGCGGACGCTCAGCAAGGCGGGAGGGTAAGAAGGGGATGACGGACTTTCGTGCAGTGTGTCTAAGTCGAGCCATCTACAAAAGACATCGCAAGCAAAAGGGTGAGAACAGAATTAATATGACCAGCAAATAATGAATCATAAATAAATGAAGGATCAGAATAATAATGAATCATAAATAAAGGAAGGATCAGGATAAACAAAATTTTCAGCAAGGCATATTATATAGTAGAACATAGGTTTGGTCAGTAGGACCAACTTTTGAAGGGATATCAAAGTCAAGGCAGGGACAGAGGTCTATAATCCTTAGAACGACCATTCTACTCTAGGTTAGCGGTCCTACAGTCAGCACGGCTTTGATACCACTTATGTCACACCCAGTTTTTAGAAGGCAAACCGAATGCGAACCATGTACGTGCCAGGATCAGTTATTCACGTACACAGCTGTTACATAACATGGACATCATCACACAGTGCTCAAATAGTATTAAAAGGGGAAATAATAGTCGATTACATCATACGTCTGAGACGTCCATATAGTTCTTACAATAAATCAAAGTGCGAAAACGAAACGTAGATAACGCGGCCTTCACAGGCAGCCGACTGGGGGTTGCCGCTAACCCACACCTAGAACTCGTCGTAGTCTTGGAACTCCTGGAAGTCTCCTTCCACAGCTTCGTCTTCTCCTGAGCAGTGGTTGCAATGCTGACAACCTGGGGGGGTTTGGTGTGTAGAGCAAGGGTGAGTACACATCAACATACTCAGCAAGCATCCCGTTTGGCTGTAGTGGACTAGCTTTATGTGGGGATAAGTCAAGCAGTTGCTTTTAGTTGGTCAGGTTATTACTTACTAGTAGAGAGCCAGGTTTTAACATTAACCCAAGTTATTAGCCCAATGTATCCTTTCCAAACGGAAAGAATACCACTTACCAATACCATAATCATAATCGGAACCATCAATCTCATTGCCACCTGTACCAAAATATCTCTGATCAAGTATCACTAATCTCTGGAGCTCCCTTGGCCGCTCATAACCGCGAGCACGGCTGATATATCAGTTTCATAACACTCTGCAGAGGTTGCGCACTTTACCCACAAGCCGTGATTCCCTCTTGCCTCGGGCTGATCAAACCCTTAAACACTACCAAGGTGAATAGGCAGGGTCTCACTACGTAGCCTTTACAAAGATTCCCCGGGGCTGTAGCCACCCGTTAGGTTTCCTAAATGTACCGCACTCCTCCCCAAGGGACAAATCAACCTTGGCAGAGCGAGCCGCATACACCGAGCCCCATTGACGGCACAACGGCTAAGCGAACTACACCCCGGTTCCTCTAATTATTCGGCTAAGGGCGTCCCATTCCACCCTCATAGTTGCACTGTTTTCCCGGGCGGTCATCCATTGAACAGGTCCTTATGGAGAGGCACTCGAGAAACCGCTCGAGTCCCCTTAAATGCCACAAGTATGATCATAAATAAGAAGGGAAAACAGCGTATCATAGATAATCACATCATGTTCATTGATTAGAGTTGAGCAATAGCATCAAACTAAGCAGTAATAATCCGACCCAAATAGGTAAACAAGGACATGGATAACAAAAGCTAGTCAATCCTTAGGTATAAATGTGTAATGCGGGAGGTGAATTAAAGAATGAATAGGACAAAGATAGGTCAAAGGACACTTGCCTCCACCAACCGACTGCTGCTCAGGGGCTTCTCCTGCGAATTCCTCGGGCTCTTCGACCGGATCGTTCTCTATGCGAGCGCAAACATACATACATCCACATATTTAATACAAAAGAACAGCACACCATACAAGGTAACAAGTAAAGCGAATATGCATCAAGTATGACATTCGATATCGCATTCATTAAGGTTAGAAAGAAACGGGGAAAGGTCTCGCGGGGGGGGGGGGTTAAAGTTTATGCACTAATGATTAGTTACAATTGGTTCTTAACAAAAGAATTCTGTTATATATATACTAATGGAAACCTAATCATTTTTAGTTGATCAACATTGAATGAGATAAACAATTAACTGCGTGAATCAACTGGCATAACGGAATTTTAAATTAAACTTCCTATTTCCATAGCATGAACAATGATCAGTCTACCTAAAATAAAGTAATTATGATCACAGAAAGTAAATAAAATAAAATAATAAAAAAGATAAAAAAAACAGAGGGGGGGGGGGGCGGTTGAACCGGCCCTAGGGCGGTTGAACCGGCCCTAGGCTGGGCGGCCGAGCTGGGCGGCCGGGGCGGCCGAACGCGGGGGAGGGCGGCTGAGCCGGCCGGTTGAACCGGCGGCCAGGGCGGCTGAACCGGCCCTGCGCAGGGGGCGCGGCCAGGGGCCAGGCGGGCGGGCCAGGCGCGGCCAGCGGCCGGCTGGGGCTGGCCGGGGCGCGGCCGGGCGCGGCTGGGGCCGGCCAGGGCGCGGCCAGGCGGCCGGAGGCGCGGCCAGGCGGCCGGGCGCGGCCAGGGCAGCCGAGCGGCCGGGCGGGGCTGGGGGGCGGCCGGCGCGGCCAGGGGCGGCCGGGCCTTGGCCGGGCGGGGAGGGGGAGAGGAGAGGAGAGGGGAGGGAGGAGAGGGAGGAGAGGGGGGGGGGCTCACCGGCGTCGGGGAGCGACGGCGAGGGGCGGCCGGCGGCAGGGGGCGGCGGCGGCTTAGGGCAGGGGTAGGGGATGGCGGCTAGGGAGAGAGAGGGAAAATGAGAGGGAGAGGGAGAGGGTTTGGGAAAAAAAAGGGGGGGATGGGGGGGGGGGCGGCTGGGCCTCTTTGGGCCCAAGAGGGGGCGCCAGGGGCGGCTGGGCTGGCCGGGGTCGGCCCACGGCGCGGGAGAGAGAGAAAAAGAGGAGAGAGAAAGAGAGAGAAAAAGAAAGAAAAGATTTTCTCCGCATTTTTCGAAATCCGATCTTTCTACATGAATGCATTTGCACTTTCAAACAAGCAAAAAAAATGCATGGTTCGGCATGGTGCATCAAACATCATAAAGTATTTTTAGAGTTTTTCCTTACACGGGAATTCCAAACCGAATCCCGCTAAAACTTTGGAAAAGGTCAAGGTTTAGCGAGGGGAAAAGAAAAAGAAAAGGTAATGCCCGAATTTTGGCGAGTAAAGAAAAGAAAAAATTCAACTGCAAAATTCGGGGCGTTACAGTTTTTCTTCTTCCCCATTTCTTGTTGCCAAGTCATTTGTAATCAACGCAAGAGACACCAAGTTGTTGTGGTCCTTGTGAGGGGTCTAAGTGACCTGTTGGTTAAGGAGAAAAGCTCACTCGGTCTAGGTGACCGTTTGAGAGAGGGAAAGGGTTGAAAGAGACCCAGTCTTTGTGACCACCTCAACGGGGACTAGGCCTTCGAGGGCCGAACCTCGGTAAAATAAATCACCATGTCTCTCTCGCTATTTGCTTGTGATTTGTTTTCACCCTCTCGGACTCGATTTTATTTCTAACACTAACCCCGGCTTGTAGTGTGTGCTTAAGTTTACAATTTTCAGATTCCGCCTATTCACCCCCCCTCTAGGCGACTTTCAGTCATGTCTCCTCCGATGGTTGCCAGCACATGGCAGCATCGGACCCCCTTAGGCCAGAGGTCCGAGTGGCCCTCCATGAGTGTCGGGGCCATTCCCGGGGGTCCGACCCCTAGGCGCAGGTGTCGAGAGCCCTCGTCTTGAAGACACGCGGCAAACCCGGACCCCTTCGCTGGGGTTCCAGAGCGCTAATTATAATTGTTAACCATCACCAGAGGTCAGTGGCCTTACTAGACAGACCCAACCACTGGGCCAGGATGGACAACCATTAGCATGGTGACTAAGGGTAGTCTCGGAGGGTCCACCTTGACCCAACAATAGTGGGTACCCTATTTTTGAGGTATCGACAGTGGCCATCGGGCCCACCTCGTGTGAGGTGGTAAACCCATAGGCGGGGCCATAATTGCACTTTGCTTCTAAAATGCATCTTGCATGTGGCCCCCACGTCTGGTGACATGAGTTGAAAAGGAATCCACCACATGGCAACGTAATGGTGCTTAGTGGCATACCTATGACGTCCTCATCCTGATTGCATTCAATCCTCTAGATTATGCTTCTATACCTAGCATATTTGTATTTTATGTTCTTGATCATATCATTTTAAGTTTAACTATGTATATCGGTGTTCAAGTTGTAATACATCATCCCAGGACCACACAATTCTTTGTGCAAATGATGCATATGCTAAGGGGGAGGATATGCTACAATTTGACCCTTTGCGACTAATGTATTTGCTTAAGTGATTTTGGTGTAGTCTCAAAGGTGAATGGAAAGGGAAATGGCGGACTTGAACAACGAAAAAGGCTTCCACTGCATAACGCTATCATGTTCAAGTTGCCCTTGGTGTTCATTTGCCTTCTTGCTTTTTGGTGAGGCAATGAGGTTTATAGGCCACTAGTTTCTCCATTTTGGTGCTTAATGCCAAAGGGGGAGAAATTAAGACCAAAGCAAATGGATCAACTGCCACTTGTGAATTTCAAAAATTATTGTGTTTAGTACTTGTCTTTTGAACAAAACCCTCTTATTGCAAAAATTATTCTCTTGTGGTGGAGAAATCTTTATTATGGTAAAAGGGGGATTTTTGGATTTTGATCAAAACTAGTCTTGAAAAATCATTTGATTTGCAAAAATAAGATGTTTTTGACATTAAAGTAAGAAAATGAATTTGTCTTGCAAAAATAAACCAAGTGGTGGCAAATGATCCAAATATGCCAAATCCTTTACTTATTCTATCAATGGTTGATTTGACTGCAGTTTCCAAAAGTTGACTCATATTTGATTATGTTAGTGCCTCTTTAAGTTGCTTTTGGTATGTTGGAATAAATCACCAAAAAGGGGGAGATTGAAAGGGAAATGTGTCCTTGGGCAATTTCAATTTGTTTTTGTGATTAAATACTCAACACATTATTTTGGACTAACATCTTCTTGTATGAGCATGAGCACATGTAGTTGTTAAAGCAAATTGAGAAAAAGGCACTTTTAGGCTTGAAAATGGGCATACTACAAATCTATATGGTTTCAAGTGAAAAAGGTATGCTTCTAGCACTTAGTCAATTGTTTTAGATACTAATCATGTTTATCTAAGTGCTAGGGACTATGTGAAGTCGAGCCAAAAAGAGCAAAGAAAAGTTGGCACGAAAAAGAAGCATCAGGGCTGGTCTGGGTAGCACCGGATGGTCCGGTGCCACCCACCGGACAATCCGGTGACTGTCCGGTCGAACGGGCCACTCTCGAGAAAAGGCAGGCTCCCTCAGCTATAATTCACCGGACAATCTGTGTGGGAGCATCGGGCAGTCCGGTGTGTGAGCCGACCAACGGCTACAAGACACATCAGCCAAAGCCAATGGTCAGGAGGAGCATCGAACAATCAGGTGCCCCCACCGGATAGTCCAATGCCCCCAGAAGCATAAAGTAACCAATCAGGGATTCAGTGACAGTTACACTTTGCAGTGTCCAGTGTTCACCTGACAGTCCAGTGCACCCGCGGACAGAAGGCAACTAGGGCCTTCTAAATGGAGCTCCAACGGCTCCTAGGACCCTTAGGGCTATATAAGGACCCCCTAGGCGCCATGGAGCAGACCCCAAGTACCCTTTGAGCACACTACAACTGTGAATCTTTGTGACCACACTGTTGACTTGTTAGAGAGAAATTTGGGCGCATTCTTGAGCTGTAGCTCTATTGTTTTGATTCGTGTGCTCTCTCTTTTTTTGTGCGTGTTGTTGTTGTGTTGTGCTCTTGTGTGCGTCTCTACTCCCATCCTTACTCTGGTTTTTTCTTGTAATCATTTGTGTAAGGTGTGAGAGACTCTAATTTGTAGAGATTCCTCACAATGGGATTTTGATATAAAGAAGACATTTGTGGCACTCAAGTTTGATCTTTGGATAACTTAAGAGGGGTTGAGTGCAACCCTTGACCCACGGAGGTCACCACAACGTGGAGCAGGCATTCACCAAACCACGGTAAAATGTTGTGTCACTTGTCCATTTAGTTATTGCGATTACTGTCTTCTTGAGTTCTCTACTCTCTTGCAATATTGCTCCTAAGTTTAATACTCATCTTAAAGGAGCAATCAAGGGAAGAGTTCTCTATCTATCTCCCTTCTCATCATAACTTGGTTTTAGTTCTCACTAACACCTATTGTAAACCAAGTTTGTGTTGTTTAGAGTTAATTTTGCAAGATCACCTATTCACCCCCCTTGAGGTGCTCCCAATTGGTATCGAAGTCGTTCTCTTCATCAAGGGACTAACCGCCCGAAGAGATGGATCCTAAGGGAAAGGGGATTGTGATCAATGACAAGGAGAAGGAGACCATCAACAACAATGAGCCAAAGGGACATAAGCCCACCGACTCGGTCTCAAACAACAAGAAGAAGGACATGAAGAAGAACAGGCACATCAAGAAGATAGTCTACTACGACAGCGACACATCCTCATCTTCACCAAAGGACGACGACGATTCTTCTTCAAAGAAAAAGACGGTTAACCAAAATTAATTTTTTGATTATTCTCGTATTTCGTATAACTCCAATGCTCATTTATTATCTATTCCTCTTGGCAAGCCCCCTCACTTTGATGGGGAAGATTATTCTTTTTGGAGCCGTAAAATGCGTAGTCATTTATTTTATCTTCATCCTAGCATTTGGAAAGTAGTAGAAAATGGAATGCATTTTGATAGTAATGATAATGACATATTTATTAATGAGAAAATCTATAAAATGCTAGGCTACTACTGTTTTTAGCATCTCTATGCAAGGATGAATACAACAAGGTTAGTGGTTTGGACAATGCCAAGCAAATATGGGACACACTCAAAAACTCTCATGAGGGTAATGATGCACAATGATCACCAAGATGGAGTTGGTGGAAGGCGAGTTGGGGAGGTTTGCCATGAAGACGGGTGAGGAGCCAACTGTAACATACAACAGGCTTAATACCATAGTGAACAAAATCAGAAGCTATGAAGCACAAGATGGACAGATCATGACGTTGTGCGCCTCATGTTAAGGTCATTTACTGTTATTGAGCCTCATCATGTTAATCTTATTCATGAAAACCCCAGGTATACCAATTTGTCGCACGAAGAATTTCTTGGTAAGTTTGTAGGTGGGTACATGATGGTAAAAGAAGTAAGGTACGTCGACGACATCACTAACGGACCTCTTCCTCACTATGAGCCACAACCCATTGCACTCAACACAACAATCAACAAGGAGGCACTCCCAAACAAGGTGGAGCAAGTTGCGGCGGCTGGACTTAATGAGGAGGGAATGTTGTTTGTAATCAAGTACTTCAAGACCGCATTGAAGCAACACAAGGACTACCCCAACAAGAACAAATCAAGGGGAAAGTGTTCATGCTCCAAGTGTAGTAAGTGTGATCATTTTATTGTTCAATGTCCAATAATGAATATGTCCAGGAACAAGACAAGAAAGGGAAGAAGGAGAAAAAGAAGTTCTATAGAAAGAAGACGGGCAAGGTGAACATTCGCAAGGGAATGGGACTCAGACTGCTCTTCATCCGACTCCAATGATGAAGGACTTGCTGCCTCTACTTTCGACAAGTCCTCCTTCTTCCCCAACGAGCATCACACTTGCCTCATGGCAAAAGAGAAGAAGGTACGTACACGTGATACTCCTAAGTATATTCCTTCTAGTGATGAGGAATGTGATGATGATGTAGATTATATCAATCTTTTTAAGGGCTTCGATAGATCTAAGGTAGATAAAATTAATGAATTAATCGATTCTATTAATGAAATTGATAGATTGCTAGAAAAGCAAGAGGATCTACTTTATAAGGAACGTGATAAAGTAGTAGAAGTAGAAAAATCTCTTGCTTTAGAAATAAAGAAGAATGAAATGCTTGCATTTGAATTGTCTTCTTGCCATTCCTCTATTACTAGCCTTAAGAGTTTAAATACTGATTTAGATGCTAGAATAAAGAAATTAAGTGTTGCTAGTTCATCCAATGAGCATATTTCAATTTGTGCTAAATGTAAAGACCATGATTTTGATGCTTGTAGTAATCATGCCTCTACGATTGCAAAGTTGAATGATGAAATTGTTCAATTAAATGTTCAACTTAAAACTTGCAAAAATGAAGTAGAGAAAGTTAAATTTGCTAGGGATGCCTTCAACATTGGCAGACATCCCTCCATTAAGGATGGACTTAGTTTCGAAAAGGGAACCAAGGACATTAAAACCCAAAAGGCCCTCAACTTCACCAAGGAGAAGGGGAAGGCGCCTATGGCTAGTAGCACACATTCTTTTCATGAAAAGAAGAATCATGCTTATTTGTATTCTAATGTTAAGAATGATTCTCATAATGCTCATCATGATACTTGTAATGATAGTTTTACTTTTCAAAAGCATCATGATGGTGTCTTTACTCCTCGCACTATGTTTGCTTCATCTAGAAATTCTAGTAGGAGTAGAACTATGCGCCATGTTTCTCATGCGCCTAAGGATAGGAATGCATCTCATGGACCTTCTATTCTATTCCGTACTTTTGATGCATCCTATGTAATTCATTATAAGGATGATAGAATTGTTGCTACAAATGTGGGACCAAAATGCAAGAAAGGTAAGACTTGCATTTGGGTTCCAAAATCTTATGTAACTAACCTGACAGGACCTAACACAAGTTGGGGGCCTAAACCCCAAGCCAAAAATCCTTGCAGATTTATGCATCTGGGAGCTCAAGCTGGATCATTGATAGCAGATGCACAAACCACATGACGGGGGAGAAGAACATGTTCACCTCCTACGTCAAGAATAGGGATTCCCATGACACAATCATCTTTGGAGATGGGAATCAAGACAAGGTAAAGGGGATAAGTAAAATAGTGATTCCTACTAAGCATTCCATTTCTAATGTCTCTTTGGTAGAATCGCTTGGATATAATATGTTTTCTGTTAGTCAACTATGTCACATGTGATATAATTGTTTATTTACAAATGTTGATGTAACCGTATTTAGAAGAAGTGATGTTTCAATAGCATTTAAAGGCGTGTCTGACGACAAACTTTATTTAGTAGATTTTACCAAAGAAAATGATGATCTAGATGCATGTTTACTTGCTAGGACTAACATGGGTTGGCTTTAGCATCACTGTCTAGCACATGTCGGGATGAAGAACCTTCATAAGATTCTAAATGGAGAACATGTGTTAGGACTAATCAATGTCTATTTTGAGAAAGACAGACCTTGTGCAGCATGTCAAGTGGGGGAACAGGTGGGATCAAGTCATCTAAGCATGAATGTGATGACGACATCAAGACCATTGGAGCTTCTCCATATGGACGTCTTCGGTCCTGTTGCTTATCTTAGCATCAAGGGAAGTATGGTCTTGTTATTATTGATGATTATTCCCGCATCATTTAGGTATTCTTTTTGCAGGACAAATCTGAAACCCAAGAAACTCTCAAGCGCTTTCTAAAATGTGCTCAAAATGAGTTTGAGCCAAAAGTGAAGAAGATAAGAAGCGGCAATGGATCTGAGTTTAAAAATCTCCAAGTAGAGGAATATCTTGAGGAGGGGCATCAAGCATGAGTTCTTGGCTCCCTACGCTTCACAATAAAATGGTGTAGTGGAGAGGAAGAACAGGACGCTCATTGATATGGCAAGGACGATGCTGGGAGAATAAAAGACGCTGGAACGGTTTTGGTCGGAAGCCATGAATACGGCTTGCCATACCATAAACTGTCTCTATCTCCATCGCCTCCTCAAGAAGACGACATATGAGCTTCTAATCGGTTACAAACCAAATGTTTCTTATTTTTGTGTATTTGGGAGCAAACACTACATCTTGGTTAAGAAAGGTAGACATTCAAAGTTTGCTCCCAAAGCTTTTGAAGGGTTTTTACTTGGTTATGATTCAAGTACCACATAGGGTATTCAACAAATCTTTAGGTTTAGTTGAAGTCACTAGTGACGTTGTATTTGATGAGACTAATGGCTCTCCAAAAGAGCAAGTTGGTCTTGATGACATAGATGAAAACAAGGTTCCGACGGTCGCAATGAGGACTATGTCGATAGGCGATGTGCGACCATATGAACAACAAGTGCAAGATCAACCTTCTTCGTCAACAATGGTGCATCCCTCAACTCAAGATGAGGAACATGTACCTCAAGACAATGACATGGATCAAGGGGGAGCATAAGAACAAGAAGAAAGAGAGGAGGAAGAAGCACCACATGCACCTCCAAATCAAGTCCGCTCCAACATTCAAAGGGATCATCTGGTGGATTAGATCCTTGGTGACATTAGCAAGGGAGTTACTACATGTTCACATATTGCTAATTTTTGTGAGCACTACTCCTTTGTTTCTTCTATTGAGCCTTTCAGGGTGCTCTGCAGGATCCGGACTAGGTGTTGGCCATGCAGGAGGAGCAAAACAACTTCAAGAGAAATAAAGTATGAAGTTTGGTTCCACGTCCAAAGCAAAATGTTTTGGGAAACAAGTGGGTGTTTCGCAACAAATAAGACGAGTACGGGGTGGTGACAAGAAACAAGGCGAGACTTGTGGCAAAAGGTTACGCCTAGGTCGCAGGTTTGGATTTTGAGGAGGCGTGAGGAGATGTTTGCTCCTGTAGCTAGGCTTGAGTCTATTCAAATACTATTAGCCTATGCTGCTCACCATTCTTTTAAGCTCTATCAAATGGACGTGAAGAGCGCTTTCCTCAATGGGCCAATCAAGGAGGAGGTGTACGTGGAACAACCCCCTAGCTTCAAGGATGACAGGTACCCTGACCATGTGTATAGGCTCTCTAAGACGCTCTATGGACTTAAGCAAGCCCCAAGAGCATGGTATGAATGCCTTAGAGATTTCCTTATTTTTAATGCTTTCAAGGTCGGAAAATCTGATCCAACTCTTTTCACTAAGACTTGCAATGGTGATTTATTTATATGCCAAATTTATGTCGATGACATAATTTTTGGTTCTACTAATCAAAAGTCATGTGTGGAGTTTAGCAGGGTGATGACATAGAAATTCGAGATGTCCATGATGGGGGAGTTGACTTACTTCCTCGGATTTGAAGTGAAGCAACTCAAGGAAGCGTCATTCCTCTCTCGAACAAAGTATATCTAAGATATACTAAAGAATTTTGGGATGAAGGACGCAAAACCTGCTAAGACGCTAATGGGAACTAACGGACATCTAGACCTCAACGTAGGAGGTAAGTCCGTAGATCAAAAGATATACCGATCTATGATAGGATCCTTGCTTTATATTTGTGCAAGTATACCAGATATTATGTTTTCTGTTAGCATATGTGCTAGATTTCAATCCGATCCTAAGAAATATCACTTTGTGGCTGTGGAGCGTATTCTTCGATATTTAGTTCATACGCCTTACATCGGGCTCTGGTATCCTAGGGGGGGTCTACCTTTGACTTGATTGGATACTCAGACTCCGACTATGTTGGTTGCAAGGTTGATAGGAAGAGCACATCAGGGACTTTTCAATTTATAGGAAGATCTCTAGTGTCTTGGAGTTCAAAGAAACAAACTTCCGTTGTCCTATCCACCGTCGAGGCCGAGTATGTTGCCGCAGGTCAGTGTTGCACGCAATTATTTTGGATGAGGCTACAATCTGAGCAAAGTTCCACTCCTATTTAATAATGAGAGTGCAATCCGCTTGGCAGATAATCCCGTTGAACACAGTCGCACTAAGCACATAAACATCCAGCATCACTTTCTGAGAGATCACTAGCAAAGGGGAGATATCAATGTTTGCCATATTAGCATCGATCACCAGCTCGCTGATATCTTCACCAAGCCTTTAGATGAGAAAGGGTTTTGTAAGCTGCGTAGTGAGCTAAATGTTTTAGATTCGCGGAACTTGGATTGAACTATAACATATATATCTTTTATGTTCTTGATCATATCATTTTAAGTTTAGTTATGTATATCGGTGTTCAAGTTGTAATACATCATCTCCGGACCTCACAAGTCATTATGCAAATGATGCATATGCTAAGGGGGAGGATATTCTACAACTTGGCCCTCTGAGACTAATGTATTTCCTCAAGTGATTTGGTGTAGTCTCAAAGGTGAATGGAAAAGAAATACTGGACTTGAACAACGAAAAAGGCTTCCACTGCATAACGCTATCATGTTCAAGTTACCCTTGGTGTTCATTGCCTTATTGCTCTTAATTCAATTTTTTTGGTGAGGCAATGAGGTTTACAGGTCACTAGTTTCTCCGTTTTGGTGGTTAATGCTGAAGGGGGAAATTAAGGCCAAAGCAACTGGATCAACCGCCACTTGTGAATTTCAAAAATTATAGTGTTTAGTACTTGTATTTTGAACAAAACCCTCTTATTGCAAAACTATTATCTTGTGGAGGAGAAATCTTTATAATGGGAATAGGGGGAGTTTTTGGCTTTTGATCAAAACTAGTCTTAAAAAATGTTTTGATTTGCAAAACTATGGTGTTTTTGACATGGAAGTAAGAAAATGAATATGTCTTGCGAAAATAAACCAAGTGCTGGAAAAATGATCCAAATATGTTAAATCTTGTACTTATTCTATCAATGGTAGGTTTGACTTCAATTTGCAAAAGTTGACTCATATTTGATTATGTTAGTGTCGCTTTAAGTTGCTTTTGGTATGTTGGCATAAATCACCAAAAAGGGGGAGATTGAAAGGGAAATGTGCTCTTGGGACATTTCTATTTGTTTTGGTGATTAAATGTTCAACACATTGTTTTGTACTAACATCTTCTTGTATGAGCATGAGCACAGGTAGTTGTTAAAGCAAATTGAGAAAAAAGCACTTTTAGGCTTGAAAATGGGCATACTACAAATCTATATGGTTCCAAGTGAAAAAGGTATGCTTCTAGCACTTGTCAATTGTTTTAGATACTAATCATGTTTGTCTAAGTGCTAGGGACTATATGAAGTCAAGCCAAAAAGAGCAAAGGAAAGTTGGCACGAAAAAGAAGCATCAGGACTGGTCTGGGTAGCACTGGACGATCCGGTGCCACCCACCGGAAAGTTTGGTGAGTATCCGACCGAATAGGCCGCTATCGGGAAAAGGCAAACTCGGCTATAATTCACCGGATAGTCCGCACGAAGCGCTAGACAGTCCGTTGTGTGAGTCGTCCAATGGCTACAAGACACGTTAGCCGAAGCCAACGGCCAGGAGGAGCACCGGACAGTCCGGTGCCCCAAGAAGCAGAAAGTAACCACTAACCAATCAGGGATTCAGTGACCATTGCACTATGTAGTTTTCGGTGTGCACTAGATAGTTCGTTGCACCCATAGACAGAAGGCAACTAGGGCCTTCTAAATGGAGCTCCAACGGCTCCTAGGTCCCTTGGGGCTATAAAAGGACACCCTAGGCGCCATGGAGCAGACCCAAGCACCCATTGAGCACACTACGACTCCGAATCTTTGTGACCACACTATTGACTTGTTAGAGAGAGATTTCAACGCGTTCTTGAGTTGTAACTCTGTTGTTTTGATTCGTGTGCTCTATCTTTTTGTTTGTGTGTGTGTTGTTGCTGCGTTGTGCTCTTGTGCGTGTCTTTACTCCCATCCTTACTCCGGTTTTTATTGTAATCATTTGTGTAAGGTGTGAATTATTCTAATTTTTGGAGATTCCTCACAACTAGAATTTGATATAAGGAAGACATCTATGGCACTCAACTTTGATTTTTGGATCACTTGAGAGGGGTTGAGTGCAACCATTGACCAAAGGAGGTCACTGTAAGGAAAATGGACCTGAGCCATTTAGCTAAGTGATTTTGGTGTTTGATGATCAACATAACCTTGTGGACTAATGTGCTTGATAGTGTTTGTGTTTATAGTTCACAGGATGCGAAGAGGATTGGACTAAGGCACTGAGGATGCAACACCTCAAAAGAAGACCTAAAAGATGCGTAGAAGTCCAAGACTCAAGAACAAAAGAAGCCAAAGGAAACAACAAAGAAATCCATGATGTGGGCAGTTTGCGCAGAGAGCCCACAACCAGTTGCTCTAGAGGTTTTAGCACTGGACTGTCTGGTGTGCATCGGATAGTCTGGGCAATGGTCAGATCTAACGGTCGACTGCTATAGGCCCCAACGGTCAGCTGACGTGGCCAGGGCACCGGACATGTCTAGTGTGCCTGACGACAGGGCAATCAACTTTCTGTCCAATGACTAGAATTGTGGGGGAGGTTATACATACTTCACCCAACCGACCATTTGGAGGTGTGGGAGCCCAAGCAACAAACCAAGACATATTGTAAACATTTCCAAGTGCTCATATACCCAAGTGCTTAATAGAATCACTCGGTGATTAGCATATGTGTTTTGTGAAGTGCTTAGGTTAGTTAGACCGCTTATGCGCTTGCTCTAGGTGAATCCTAGTTAGTTAAGTGAGTTTAGAAAAAACACAACCCCTCGGCTCTTGTGTGAGCAATTGTAATTGTACCGAGTGGGGCGAGAGTCTTGTGAGACCGTGACAACGAAGTTTGTGTCACGGCTGCCACCATGTACGGAGGGAACGAGACCTGCGATGTTTCGACCAGAAGCTCGATAGTGGAGACGGCGGGGAGCATCCGAGAGGAGCCGGAAGCAGAGCACTACTTGCGCGTGGAGAAGGCCTATGGCTCTCTACGGAGTTACTCGACTGAGGTGCTTGGCCCTCGCGTGGGCTACCCTTTGCAAAGGGGCACCAATGGGGATTAGTCAGGACCTTGCGTGATTCTGGATACCTCGGTAAAAATACTAGCATCATCCACGAGAGTTTGGATCTCTACCTTGCTCTTTACCTTCCGCATTTATATTGAGTAATTAAGTTTCAATATCCTCTTTCTAGTTAGAATATTTAGGATTGAAACTTAGGTTTTGCGGTAGAGATAGCAACACTTAGACAAAACCTAGTTTGCACATTCTAGATTGTTTATTTGCATAAGTTTTTCTTTAGGGATTTATTTGTGGCCTAGTTTAGAGAATAGTTTTTAGAAGTCCTAATTCACCCCCTCTTAGGCGTCACCGTTTCCTACAAGTGGTATCAGAGCCCGGTTTGGCTCTTTTGAAATGTTTTAGCTTCACTACTAATCGAGCCGACGCTTTTTAGAGGAAGGGGATGGATACCCATAGGCCACCACACTTCGACGGCACTAACTTCCCATATTATAGTGCTAGAATGGCTTGTTACCTAGAGGTCATTGATCTAGGTGTTTGGAGCGTCACTCATGATGGGATGAAATCACCTAAAAATCCCGAGAAGCTCACCACGAGTGAGGAAAAAGAAATTCATTTGAATGCTAGAGCAAAAAATTGCTTGTATTAATCTCTTAGCATGGAAATTTTCAATCAAGTTTTTACATTAAAGCTGCTAATGAGATTTGGCTAAAATTGCATGAGCTCCATGATGGCACATCCAATGTCCATGAGCAAAAACATTGCCTAGTTTTAAATGATTACAATTCTTTTGCTATGAAAGATAATGAGCTTGTTAGGACATGTATTCTCATTTGATTCTAATCATCAACGAGCTCAATTCTATTGGAATTAATAAGCTAGGTTGTAACACCCCTGGTGTTACTATAACTAAAACTTGAGCATGGCATCATGAGCATGGGCATTGCATATGTTTGACATACCTAGAGTGCATTCACTTGGCAAAAATTTCAAACAAGTTGTATTGTTTTAAAGTTTTACAAATAGGACCCTGGGTAAAGGACTTAACCCTAAATAGTGGTTAAAGGGGTAAAGCTTAACCCAAGTTAAGAAAATCTAAAGACTTTAGGGTAAAAGTCATAAAATGACCCCAATAATAAAGTTGAATCACTTTTATATCCCTGGGATACCAGAAACCCTAATTGGAACCCTGGGAAACCCTAAAACCAAACCCTAGGGACCTAAGTGCAAAATTTGTCCACTTTTGGGCTAAAGTGCAAAAACCAAGTCAAATAAGTGTTTCAAGTCAAGTGGATCACAAATATGTGGATTTGAAAGCCAAACCCTAAGTTTTGGACTAAAATGCAAAATGGACCTTCTTTAAGTTTTACTCTAAGTCTGAAAGTTAGTGAATGGGCTCAACTTTGGAGCCTTGTATCTTTCAGGATATAGAGTTTTTACCCTAGGTCACCACATCAAAGTTGAAGACCCATTATAGGAGAACAACTTTGCTTAAGGTTGTGAGCTTAGTTGTTAAGAAGAATTTAGAGAAAACCAGGCCTAAAGTTGGGCTGTCAGGCTGTCATGTCTGAATTTTCAGACTAGCAGTGAACTGACATCAACTTCTAGCCCAGATTCGAGCATGATCTAGTGCTCAAATGTGATCAAGTCCTATAGTTGAGTTGTAGCTGGTATGTAGCACTACAACTTTGGTGCAGAGACTTGGACCTGTTGTCACATGAAATCTGGAGAAAACTGACTCTAAAGTTGCTCGGTCAGAAGCCTGATGAACGTATGGCCATGGTACAGTGCTCGAATAAACTGAAGAAGATCCCTTCGTGCTCATCGCCGGTAGCCGCCGCCGTTGATCACGGTTCATCACGATTCGTGCTCTGTGGTCCTCGGATAAGCGTCGCTCGGTAAAGATCTTTACCGCCGGTGAGCTGGCCACCACTCCGACGACCCCTCCCCCTGTCTTCCTCTACTGCTTTGCGGCTGGTGATAAGTTCGCCGTCGACCGCCGCTGCCCGACCGTGCGCCGCGTGGCCTAGCCGGTTCACAGCACCGCCGTAACGCCCTATGTAACACCCAGGTGTTACCCTGGCTAGAGCCACTTTGGCACTAGAAGCTGTGATCACAAAAGATAAAGGCTTAGGGTAGCACCTAAGAACTTTGGGACTTATGTGCTAATTAAGTTGCCCATGACATAAGAAACATTACCCTAAATCCTTGCACACTTACTATCTTGGACAACAGGAGGAGAAGAACCCTAGATCTCTCCAAAGCCCTACCTTCCAAAACCCTAAGTAAAGGGGGGGAAGAAAGTGATCAAGTGGGTAAAGCATGTGTAACTTTTACCCAAACCCTAAGCAACATTATAACCATCATTTTGGAGAGGGAAATTTTGCAAAAAGGCCCCTGGAGAAACCCCATTTCAATTCTCCAAGTGGAGAGAGAGCTAGAGCTCTCTATTTCTCTCTAAGTCACATTTTAGCCCTAATTCAAAGACCAGCCGTGTTCACTTTGAAAATGGCGCCAAAACCACTTGGGTTCTATACCAAAAATGTGCTATACCACTTAAGGCACCCCCTGGAAAAATTTGAAACCGAGACTTGGACGTTTGACAGCACTTGACATCAGTTTTGTCACTGAGTGGGCAGTGAGACAAACCAAACTTGGCGCCGGTCTATCTCCTAACCTAGGGCGTATCCTCCCTTGGAACTCACATGAAATAGGTAGCTCTAGGTGCAGGGAAGAGATCTTTCACAGTCGACATGGCGAGATTCGTACGCTTGGCCGCTCAGCAGAGCGAAGAACACGGGCAGAAGCAAAGCGCCACGCGTTCGACGCGCTCTGAGCTCGCCAGAGCACGCCCGCGCGCGCCCCTCGCGCCCGCGTCGCGCCAACCGGGCAAGCCAGCGCCCTGGTCTGCGCCCGCGCCTATAAAACCCTCCCGAGCTTCGACCATACCCGTCCGCACCCACCCGACCCTCGCCGGAGCTTGGTTCGCCGTCGTTGGCCCGTGCGCAGCTGTCCGCGGCCACCCAGTCTCCCTGCCACCGTAGACCGGCCCGCCCAGCCATTTCCAGCCCCGTCCAGCCCCCAGAGAAGATTGTGCACCCCTCTGCGAGACTCCCCGAGCAAGGAATCGGAGTTTCCTTCGCCGGAGAAGCCAGTCCACCCTCGCCGGAGCTCTCGACCCCGCCGGAGTACGTGGACCGGGTAAACCACTCCACCACCCTTCGATTCCTTGTGCACACCGTCGCTGTGTGACCCCGTGATGCTCACCGTGCCGTCGGATTGGACCAGCTCGCCGTAGTTTGGCCGGTACACTCGCCGCCGACGAGCACATCCGCCTGCGCTCGTGGACCGGGCGACTCCGACCACCTCCGACGACGAGCCGTACCTCGACGTGACCGCCAGAACCTCCCCGAGCCGACCCCACCCTTCGCCGGACCTCCCTCGCCGCCGGTAAGCCGCGCCGTCCTTTCTTTCCTGCGGCGACTGTTCTGTTTAGGGGAGGGACCGCGGGTGTGAGGAAGAAAACCCTGGGGGGTTAAGTGTAAAGCCCAAGACTCACATGAATAGTGGCCCGAGGGTAGATCTGCGAGTGTTGAATCAGTTTAACCCCGGGGGTCTCGGTGCAAACTGGTTTTTCCAGAAAACCTTAATTAAATCTGTTTTTAAATTGGACAGCAACTTTGAAAATGCATAACTTCGGTTTAAATCGTCCAAATTTAGTCAAACCAATTTTGCCAGACTCTAAATAATGTAACCTGTCTAAGAAAAATATAAAACCCCATATGAACTAGAGAAAAATATAAGGTCCTGATTTATTTTCAGTTTTGGCCAAAAACTTAATAATAGCAAGAAAAATAGTTGCACTATTTAACTAGGGTTAGAAAAATTTGGAGAAGTTTGTATCCACCCACTGACCTAGTTAAAAATGTTAAACCTCTCTGTCCATTACATTAAGATAGTTTTAACCCCTTATTCTATAATATGCTTAAGTTTAAGAAAAACAGAAAAGGTGATATAAATGATGAACCAAAGAGCACACCTATTTTTGTTGAGATACTTAGTCAATGTAGTTCACTGGAAAAATGTATCATACCCTGTTGTAGTGTAAAATAAACAAGATACCTTTTAAATGAAGAAAATAGGGATAACTTAGAAAAACCCTACAAAAAAATACCCCTAAGGTGAAACCTCCCCAAACCTTAGGACAACTAATGTGTTGATAATAAGAACTTAAGAAAAATCTGAAATCTGTTGTTTGATATTTTTCAAATAACAAGTTAGTTCTAATCACCCTTTTTGCACCAAAGATTAGAAATTCACCATTAATTAACCATCATGTTGCTCTCTGCCATTTTTGGTACAAGAGCTTTTTATCACTACTAGAGGCCAGCAAAAATAACCATTAGGTCAGAAACCATTTTAATAAAGGACTTGTAGTGTAAAGTGGCCCATTTTGCATAACTATTGTTATTTTTGTTTAAAGCCTAGCTTTTGTACCTTAAGCCTCAAATTATTAAAACAAACTAAAATAGCCAGTGTCAACCCACTGTAATTTTTACAAAATTTTTGGAAATTTTTAAACTACCATCATAGTTCAAAACCCCTACTAGAAACCCTAGATAGGACTTAAGAAAGGAAAATGGATGGTGGAATTTAATGCCCCCCTAAGACCTTTATAATTGTCCACTAAAATCTATAAAGGCAATACAAATCCAATATGTTATTTTAAAAGGAAAGCCTAAACCTAAAAGGGTGATAAGTCTATGTATACCACTAAAAGACCCTCATAGCTAAGGATCCCTAAGTTAATTCTTGACTTAAATCCTGTAGCTTAATGTTCTTAAATTTTGCATAATCATGACATACATGTTCATTGCATTTCGATAGACTGCAATCTTGCTGACGGAGAGTACGTCCTCGTGCCGGAGCAAGGAGCTACCCAGGAGGTTGCCCCCGACCCAGCACCAGAGCCTGCACCAGGGGACCTGCCTGCCACTGCTTTGGAAGGCAAGCCCCGGTTTTATGCATAACCTGTTAATTATGTTATTTTACTTCACTTAATGATTGTAGGATTGATTGTGCACTTAGGTGTAGGAATTGTTTGAAACCCTAGTTGCATGATCTCAGGAATCCTATTGAGATGAATACTAGTATGCTAAGTCGAGTAGCTGCTTTACTAATTAGGATCTCGGTAGAAGTCGAGTGATTTTTCTAGCACTCGCGCGAGGTCAGGAATTGGTTGTATCCACTTTCCTATCATGTTGGTGTGGTTTGTGGGCAACAATCCATGGGGATTGGTTGTTCACGGGATTAAAAGTTGATTAAGGATTAAGGTGTGGTACCGTGAGTCAAGCGTTTGAACGTACTAAACACATACCGAGAAATATGGTAAATCGGTAAGCCTAGTACCTGAGTGAACCTGCCCGCAGATTGCCCTCCTCACGCGACCTGAGACATAGTCTCCCATTCCGGTTATGGTGGGTACAAGTGCGGTCACTGCACGACGGCCAACCGGGGTCAGTGGGGCATTGTACGCCAAGGCGGTGAGCCCCTTTCTGTTGCCAGGGAATCGATGGGGACGATTGATATGTGTGGGGACGGAGTGCCCCTACATGTCGTGTGTTTAGGTTTACCTTGCAAGGATAAAAACTCGATTCGAATCGTCTGCTTCTCGCAGCTAATGAGACTGCTTGATCCATGCTGCTACATTGAGTAACAAGTGGAACTGGTTGAGATGATACAAACTGTTGATTGCTAAAAATGCTTGCTACTATGTATGAATAGATAGTACACTTTTAGCCTTAAGAGAGTCACACTTAACTTTGATCAAGTTAAAATCTTGCTTTAGAAACTCAGCTAGTGCTTTTGGCAACCAAACCCCCACAGCCAAACAGCTGCATGTCTAGAGGTAGAGGAGTATAGACTCCTCACACCGGGTAAGTCTAGCTGAGTATTAGTATACTCAGCCTTGCTTGTGGCATAATTTTTTTACAGGTTCTCTGGATGACATGGTTGCTGGAGTGACTTGGCCATCCACCCTGCCACCGGGTTGGACTGTCGAGTGGGACCCTGCCTCGGCTGAGGAGGAGCATGAGGAGTGATGGGAAAGGCTTCCCCATCCCTCCATTTATTTACCGTTAGTTTATTTTCCGCTGCACCCCAAAAACAATGATGGTTACTTTTGCGAAAAACTCCGATGATGACCATGGTGATGTAATAATTTAATACTCTTCCATGCATGGTTTTATGCTTTATTGTATTTGCTCTGTGACTCACCATCGAGTGAGACTGTGGTACTTGATCCTGTCAGTGGCCGTGTCGGACTAGATCCGAGGGATTGACGGGTTATTCCCATTTAAGTGTGGTCTAGCCTCTAAGGTCGGACTTGGGCACTTAAGTTGGAATAATTCGGGCAGTTCCGCCACAGCTGGTATCGGAGCTTGTACCACCACAGAGGAATCAATAAAACATGGATACCATCCCTTTTCTAAAAGTAAAACTTGATAGAAACAATGTTGGATAGATAGTAGGGCGAGCAGGATAGACCTAGGACGTGAAGCCTTAGGATAATAGAAGGGTAGCTAGGTGGCTAAGTGACTAGGCCCTACAGGCCACTTTTACAGGATGGGAGTTCTTCCCTATTCCTTTTATTTTCTTGTGAGGTCGTTCAGGACGTGCATGCATGCATTCTTAATTAAGTAAATGAATAACTAAGTGAAAGGGCTTAAAAATGAGACAGCAGCTAACTAGGGCCCCAGTGCCTTTTTCTTTTAGTTAGAGGCAGGCTGAGTTTTATTTTCTTTGTTCTTTTGAAATTCTTTTTCTTTACTTACGCTTAACCGTGCACAGATGACTTCCCACGGATCCTCCGAGGATGGAGATGCACTGACCCACACTGACGGACTCGCACGAGAGGGTTTTCCCCGCATCTTGTGGGAGGTGCTTCAGGGGGCAGGATATTTGACACCCCCTTAGTACACGGTGCAGCAGTTCGAGAAGCACCGGGTACCCCGCTGCCGGGTGAGGATGACCTTGGAGCCTCATCCCCTGCAGCCAGGCTGGCGTTCACTGGACTCCGAGTCCTATGGATACCGGGCTGAGGACACTATTGAGGCTATTGCTCTACATGGACTGACCACCTTCTGTGGATTTCACCCCTTGGAGTTGGCTACTCACCCCATTGGGTTGTTCCCTGCGGAAAAGGAGGACGACCCGATGTGGAAGGACCTGGTGGAGCATGCCAAAGACATCTGGGCTCTCTACCCAGGCCACACCGCTCACTTGTCTGTGCGATGCATGAATGCTCTGTATCGTCTGCAAGTGATGCGTGGGGAAGCCATGTCCCACCTGATGGCATTACTGGAGGACACCAAGATCACCCTGGATAACAGGGAGGAGCTTGTGGTGGACTTATCCCAGGAGCTGGTGGAGAAAGATTTACAGGTGGAGCAGCTGACTGACGAGATTCATGAGTTGGAAGAGCTGGTGGGCACCAGGGAGAATACCATTGAGGTCCTCGAGGATCAGCTCCTCAACACCCAGCAGCAGCTGGCAGAGGCTAATGCGCATCTGGACATGCATCACCAAGAAATCCATGATGCGGAGGCTGACGAGGACGTTGACATCGAGGGAGGAGACGAGTCTGCCTCCAGTGTGGACACCGCTGGCTCAGGGAGACCACCTTCCCCCGAGTCTAGCGTCGCCTCGTTCGCTCAATAGATGCCAGACTAGTACTAGAAGTTGGTGATAGTTGGACTCCTCGCCGCTAGCTTAGCTTTTGCACCCTTAGGGTACTAGGCTAGGTAGAGTTGAGTCTTTTGATCCTTGATGTAACCAGTAGTAAAACTCTTTTGGATGTTTAGGGATGACTGATGGTAATTTAAATTCGGATGGAAGGATTATGTTTTCGTTTGTTTTATTTGGAATCTATCAAATTACTTTGACTCCCCTACCATGTTCGAACCTTAAGCTTGGAGATGTGTTATTAAGCAACCATGTGACTTTTTCAGATGGCTGGGAGAGCACGCTGTGGTCAGAATGAGCACGTTCCTCCACCGCCACCGCCTCCCACTCTGCAGGAGCTCATGGCTCAGCAGAATGAGATTCTGAGGCAGCTAGCTCAGCGTCAGCCGCCACCTCAGCATTTTGGTGGAGACCATCAGCGTCACCCCGTCGCTGCTACCTACCAGGAGTTTCTCAGCACTCAGCCACCCTTGTTTACCAGGACGGAGGACCCCCTTGATGCAGATGTGTGGTTGAGGGTGGTAGAGTCCAAGTTCCCATTGCTCCATGGGGCTTGCTCGGAGGTCACCAAGGTCAGGTTCGCCGCCCAGCAGCTTCGCGGACCCGCAAGGACTTGGTGGGACCATTTTCTGGCTATGCAGCCGGATGGTAGAGAGGTGGAGTGGAGGGAGTTCAAGGCCGCTTTCAGAGGGCATCATATTCCCGCTGGCATCATGGACCGGAAGCTCAATGAGTTTCTGGCACTCACTCAGGGCAGCAGGACAGTGTTACAATATGCCCAGGCCTTCAACGATTTATGTCAGTATGCCGGATACCATGCAGATACGGATGAGAAGAAGCGAGACAGGTTCAGGAGAGGGCTCAGCACCAAGCTCCGTGACCGCCTCAACACCGTCAGGGCCAACAGTTACAATGAGTTGGTCAACATGGCTATCTCCCAGGAAGACTGCATCTTGGCTCGGCAGGCGGAGAAGAAGAGGAAAACCCCTGTGGCAGGACCCTCGTCACAGCCACAGCGCTTCAGGATTGTGTCTGACTCCCAGAGCAGGGGACCCCAGCAGCAGCAAGGAAGGTGGGTGATCAGGCCACCTCAGCAGCAGCAGCAGCAGGCACCCAACCGTGCCCAATTCCCAGTTCAGAGGAACAACCAGCAGCAGCAGTACCGCCAGGCTAATGATAACCGGTGTTTCACCTGTGGCAGTACTGGACACTATGCCAAGAATTGCCCCAAGAACCAGCAGAGGCAGGGGCAGAATGTCAACCAGAACCAGGGAAAGAGGCAGAGAGTGCAAGTGAGGCAGGGCAAGCTGAACTTCACTACCGTGGCTGACATTCCAGAGGGAGCACCCGTCATGACTGGTATCTTTACAGTTTTAAATTTCCCTGCTATTGTTCTTTTTGATTCCGGTGCTTCACATAGTTTTATCAGTGCCAAGTTTAGTGCCAAATGCCAGTTGCCCTTTCACCATACCGATGGGGGCATTACAATTTCAACACCTGGAGGCAGAGTTGCCACTTATCAAGTCAACCGGCAAGTGCCTATAAAATTTGGTAGTCTGGTAATTAGAACCACCCTTCTCATCTTAGGATTGGATAGCGTGGATATTATTCTGGGAGTTGACTGGTTGACCAGGCATCAGGTAGTATTGGACATTGCAGCCAGAGCCATTGAAATTCATTCCCCTGCTTACGGCGAGACTGTTTTGTATTTACCCAACCAGGGTTGTACCCGGTCTTGTGCCTTTGTTATGATAGATTCCCCAGTGGAAAAGATCCCAGTAGTCTCTGACTATCCGGATGTTTTTCCGGATGAATTGCCCGGAATGCCACCTGACCGAGATGTTGAGTTTGCCATCGAATTGCAACCCGGGACTGCTCCTGTCTTCAAGAGACCTTATAGGATGCCTCCCGCGGAGTTGGCAGAACTGAAGAAACAATTGCAAGAATTATTGGACAAGGGGTTTATCCGTCCAAGCACTTCGCCATGGGGATGTCCCGCCTTGTTCGTGAAGAAGAAGGATGAGAGTTTGAGGATGTGTGTTGACTACCGCCCTCTCAATGCGGTGACTATCAAGAACAAGTACCCGTTACCCTGTATTGACGTTCTGTTTGATCAATTGGTAGGAGCCAAGGTATTCTCCAAGATAGACCTTCGCTCGGGCTACCATCAGATCAAGATTCGAACCAGTGATATTCCCAAGACGGCCTTCTCTACCAGATATGGGCTCTATGAGTTTTTGGTGATGTCTTTTGGGCTGACCAATGCCCCGGCTTATTTCATGTACTTGATGAACTCAGTATTCATGCCAGAACTGGACAAGTTTGTGGTTGTCTTCATTGATGACATTCTGGTTTATTCCAAGAATGAGGCTGAGCACACTAAACATCTGCATATTGTGCTTCAAAGACTTCGCGACCATCAGTTGTATGCTAAGTTGTCCAAGTGTGAGTTCTGGTTGAAGGAGATAAAATTCTTGGGTCACACAATCTCTCAAGATGGGATATCAGTTGACCCTGAGAAAGTGCAAGAAGTGATGGACTGGAAACCCCCAACTACAGTGAAGCAGATTAGGAGTTTTCTGGGATTGGCAGGGTATTACCGACGATTTATTCCGGATTTCTCCAGAATTGCCAAGCCAATGACTGAACTGTTAAAGAAAGGAGTCAAATTTGAGTGGAGCCAAAAGTGTGAAGATGCTTTTCATACCTTGAGGCAACAATTGACAACAGCTCCAGTGCTAGCTCAGCCGGATAATACCAAGCCATTTGAAGTTTATTGTGATGCTTCTGGGACAGGACTGGGTTGTGTGTTGATGCAAGAGAACAGAGTGATTGCTTATGCTTCCCGAGCCCTCAGACCTCATGAGCAGAATTACCCGACACATGATTTGGAGTTGGCAGCAGTAGTTCATGCTCTCAAGATATGGAGACACTACTTGATGGGAGCCCACTGTAACATTTACACTGATCACAAGAGCCTCAAGTACATTTTCACTCAGGCAGATCTGAATATGAGGCAGAGGAGATGGCTGGAATTAATCAAGGACTATGATTTGGAGGTGCATTACCATCCTGGCAAGGCAAATGTTGTGGCAGATGCTTTGAGCCGAAAGGCCCAATGTAATTGCATGAACATGGATGCAAGAATCACCACCTTGTGTGATGAGTTGTGCAAACTGAACCTGGAAGTTGTTCCTTCCGGTGAATTGGGATATATTGCAGTGGAGCCCACACTGCAAGAACAAATAGCTCAAGCACAGTTTGGGGATAAGGGTGTTCAGATCATCAAGGATATGATCAAGCAAAAGGCCGAGAAATACAAGTGTTTCCGTCAGGACAGCAAGGGAATTTTATGGTTTGAAGATCGATTGGTTGTTCCCAAGAATCCAGAGCTCAGAAGGAAGATATTAGATGAAGCTCACCTTTCTAAGTTCTCCATGCACCCTGGTAGCAACAAGATGTACCATGATCTCAGACCTCTTTATTGGTGGACCAGGATGAAGAGGGAAATTGCCAAATACGTTTCAGAATGTGACACTTGTCAGAGGGTAAAAGCTAGTCATTTGAAAGCAGCAGGCCCTTTGCAACCCCTTCCCATACCATCTTGGAAATGGGAGGACATTTGCATGGACTTCATAGTGGGATTACCCAATACCTCCCGGCACCATGATTCCATATGGGTTATTGTGGACAGATTGACCAAGGCGGCTCATTTCTTGCCAGTGCACACTACCCACAGGACGGAGAAGTATGCGGAAATTTACATCGACCAGATAGTTCGTCTGCATGGGATACCAAGGACCATAGTCTCTGACCGAGGAGCACCTTTTGTGGCACGATTTTGGGAGCAATTACAGGAATCACTTGGGACCCATGTAATCCGAAGCTCAGCATATCACCCTCAGACAGATGGTCAGACAGAAAGGGTAAATCAGATTTTGGAAGACATGTTGAGAGCATGTGCACTACACTATGGAAAGGACTGGGACAAGTGTCTGTCCTTGGCAGAGTTTTCTTACAATAACAGCTATCAGTCTAGTCTGAAAATGGCACCTTTCGAGGCTTTGTATGGGAGAAGATGCAGAACCCCGCTAAATTGGTCTCAAGCAGGAGAAAGGGAAATATTTGGGCCAGATTTGGTAATTGAAGCAGAGGAAAAGGTTAGAGTTATCAGGAAAAACTTGGAAGCTGCTCAGGCCAGGCAAAGGAGTTATCATGACCAGAGACGGAAGCCACTGCAGTTTGAAGTGGGAGATCATGTCTATCTTAAGGTATCACCAACCAAGGGTGTCCAGAGATTTGGGATCAAGGGCAAGTTGGCCCCTCGCTACATTGGACCTTATAAGATCAAGGAAAGTTGTGGACCCGTAGCCTACCAATTGGAATTACCACCCCATATGTCAGCAGTTCACAATGTGTTCCATGTATCTCAGCTGCGGAAATGTGTTCGTCTACCCACCGAAGTGCTACCAGAACCAGACATTGAGATAGAACCAGACTTGTCCTACCAGGAGTACCCCGTCAAGGTATTGGATCAGAAGGAAAGGTCAACTCGGGCAAGGTCAATCAAGATGTATAAGGTTCAGTGGAGTCATCATTCAGCAGAAGAAGCTACATGGGAGACGGAGGATTTTCTACGCTCTCGCTTCCCCGACTTTCTACCCAAAGAAGCCGGTACGTAACCCCGAAACCCCACCCCCCCACCTGCCCTTTGAATACAATTATAAGAAAAACTTAGATAACAAGGGTAGTCTAAGTTCTGGATTTAACTTAAGAAGGGCTTCCTTCTGAAGTTGCAAAGAGGATGACATTCGAAGAGCAGTTAACAAGAGAAACTTGTGTAAAGGAGAAACACCACCATCACCCCTTCAAGCACCCCTCCAAGGAACTCTACCTGAATCTCGGGACGAGATTCCTTTAAGGGGGGAGGGCTGTAACACCCAGGTGTTACCCTGGCTAGAGCCACTTTGGCACTAGAAGCTGTGATCACAAAAGATAAAGGCTTAGGGCAGCACCTAAGAACTTTGGGACTTATGTGCTAATTAAGTTGCCCATGACATAAGAAACATTACCCTAAATCCTTGCACACTTACTATCTTGGACAACAGGAGGAGAAGAACCCTAGATCTCTCCAAAGCCCTACCTTCCAAAACCCTAAGTAAAGGGGGGGAAGAAAGTGATCAAGTGGGTAAAGCATGTGTAACTTTTACCCAAACCCTAAGCAACATTATAACCATCATTTTGGAGAGGGAAATTTTGCAAAAAGGCCCCTGGAGAAACCCCATTTCAATTCTCCAAGTGGAGAGAGAGCTAGAGCTCTCTATTTCTCTCTAAGTCACATTTTAGCCCTAATTCAAAGACCAGCCGTGTTCACTTTGAAAATGGCGCCAAAACCACTTGGGTTCTATACCAAAAATGTGCTATACCACTTAAGGCACCCCCTGGAAAAATTTGAAACCGAGACTTGGACGTTTGATAGCACTTGACATCAGTTTTGTCACTGAGTGGGCAGTGAGACAAACCAAACTTGGCGCCGGTCTATCTCCTAACCTAGGGCGTATCCTCCCTTGGAACTCACATGAAATAGGTAGCTCTAGGTGCAGGGAAGAGATCTTTCACAGTCGACATGGCGAGATTCGTACGCTTGGCCGCTCAGCAGAGCGAAGAACACGGGCAGAAGCAAAGCGCCACGTGTTCGACGCGCTCTGAGCTCGCCAGAGCACGCCCGCGCGCGCCCCTCGCGCCCGCGTCGCGCCAACCGAGCAAGCCAGCGCCCTGGTCTGCGCCCGCGCCTATAAAACCCTCCCGAGCTTCGACCATACCCGTCCGCACCCACCCGACCCTCGCCGGAGCTTGGTTCGCCGTCGTTGGCCCGTGCGCAGCTGTCCGCGGCCACCCAGTCTCCCTGCCACCGTAGACCGGCCCGCCCAGCCATTTCCAGCCCCGTCCAGCCCCCAGAGAAGATTGTGCACCCCTCTGCGAGACTCCCCGAGCAAGGAATCGGAGTTTCCTTCGCCGGAGAAGCCAGTCCACCCTCGCCGGAGCTCTCGACCCCGCCGGAGTACGTGGACCGGGTAAACCACTCCACCACCCTTCGATTCCTTGTGCACACCGTCGCTGTGTGACCCCGTGATGCTCACCGTGCCGTCGGATTGGACCAGCTCGCCGTAGTTTGGCCGGTACACTCGCCGCCGACGAGCACATCCGCCTGCGCTCGTGGACCGGGCGACTCCGACCACCTCCGACGACGAGCCGTACCTCGACGTGACCGCCAGAACCTCCCCGAGCCGACCCCACCCTTCGCCGGACCTCCCTCGCCGCCGGTAAGCCGCGCCGTCCTTTCTTTCCTGCGGCGACTGTTCTGTTTAGGGGAGGGACCGCGGGTGTGAGGAAGAAAACCCTGGGGGGTTAAGTGTAAAGCCCAAGACTCACATGAATAGTGGCCCGAGGGTAGATCTGCGAGTGTTGAATCAGTTTAACCCCGGGGGTCTCGGTGCAAACTGGTTTTTCCAGAAAACCTTAATTAAATCTGTTTTTAAATTGGACAGCAACTTTGAAAATGCATAACTTCGGTTTAAATCGTCCAAATTTAGTCAAACCAATTTTGCCAGACTCTAAATAATGTAACCTGTCTAAGAAAAATATAAAACCCCATATGAACTAGAGAAAAATATAAGGTTCTGATTTATTTTCAGTTTTGGCCAAAAACTTAATAATAGCAAGAAAAATAGTTGCACTATTTAACTAGGGTTAGAAAAATTTGGAGAAGTTTGTATCCACCCACTGACCTAGTTAAAAATGTTAAACCTCTCTGTCCATTACATTAAGATAGTTTTAACCCCTTATTCTATAATATGCTTAAGTTTAAGAAAAACAGAAAAGGTGATATAAATGATGAACCAGAGAGCACACCTATTTTTGTTGAGATACTTAGTCAATGTAGTTCACTGGAAAAATGTATCATACCCTGTTGTAGTGTAAAATAAACAAGATACCTTTTAAATGAAGAAAATAGGGATAACTTAGAAAAACCCTACAAAAAAATACCCCTAAGGTGAAACCTCCCCAAACCTTAGGACAACTAATGTGTTGATAATAAGAACTTAAGAAAAATCTGAAATCTGTTGTTTGATATTTTTCAAATAACAAGTTAGTTCTAATCACCCTTTTTGCACCAAAGATTAGAAATTCACCATTAATTAACCATCATGTTGCTCTCTGCCATTTTTGGTACAAGAGCTTTTTATCACTACTAGAGGCCAGCAAAAATAACCATTAGGTCAGAAACCATTTTAATAAAGGACTTGTAGTGTAAAGTGGCCCATTTTGCATAACTATTGTTATTTTTGTTTAAAGCCTAGCTTTTGTACCTTAAGCCTCAAATTATTAAAACAAACTAAAATAGCCAGTGTCAACCCACTGTAATTTTTACAAAATTTTTGGAAATTTTTAAACTACCATCATAGTTCAAAACCCCTACTAGAAACCCTAGATAGGACTTAAGAAAGGAAAATGGATGGTGGAATTTAATGCCCCCCTAAGACCTTTATAATTGTCCACTAAAATCTATAAAGGCAATACAAATCCAATATGTTATTTTAAAAGGAAAGCCTAAACCTAAAAGGGTGATAAGTCTATGTATACCACTAAAAGACCCTCATAGCCAAGGATCCCTAAGTTAATTCTTGACTTAAATCCTGTAGCTTAATGTTCTTAAATTTTGCATAATCATGACATACATGTTCATTGCATTTCGATAGACTGCAATCTTGCTGACGGAGAGTACGTCCTCGTGCCGGAGCAAGGAGCTACCCAGGAGGTTGCCCCCGACCCAGCACCAGAGCCTGCACCAGGGGACCTGCCTGCCACTGCTTTGGAAGGCAAGCCCCGGTTTTATGCATAACCTGTTAATTATGTTATTTTACTTCACTTAATGATTGTAGGATTGATTGTGCACTTAGGTGTAGGAATTGTTTGAAACCCTAGTTGCATGATCTCAGGAATCCTATTGAGATGAATACTAGTATGCTAAGTCGAGTAGCTGCTTTACTAATTAGGATCTCGGTAGAAGTCGAGTGATTTTTCTAGCACTCGCTCGAGGTCAGGAATTGGTTGTATCCACTTTCCTATCATGTTGGTGTGGTTTGTGGGCAACAATCCATGGGGATTGGTTGTTCACGGGATTAAAAGTTGATTAAGGATTAAGGTGTGGTACCGTGAGTCAAGCGTTTGAACGTACTAAACACATACCGAGAAATATGGTAAATCGGTAAGCCTAGTACCTGAGTGAACCTGCCCGCAGATTGCCCTCCTCACGCGACCTGAGACGTAGTCTCCCATTCCGGTTATGGTGGGTACAAGTGCGGTCACTGCACGACGGCCAATCGGGGTCAGTGGGGCATTGTACGCCAAGGCGGTGAGCCCCTTTCTGTTGCCAGGGAATCGATGGGGACGGTTGATATGTGTGGGGACGGAGTGCCCCTACATGTCGTGTGTTTAGGTTTACCTTGCAAGGATAAAAACTCGATTCGAATCGTCTGCTTCTCGCAGCTAATGAGACTGCTTGATCCATGCTGCTACATTGAGTAACAAGTGGAACTGGTTGAGATGATACAAACTGTTGATTGCTAAAAATGCTTGCTACTATGTATGAATAGATAGTACACTTTTAGCCTTAAGAGAGTCACACTTAACTTTGATCAAGTTAAAATCTTGCTTTAGAAACTCAGCTAGTGCTTTTGGCAACCAAACCCCCACAGCCAAACAGCTGCATGTCTAGAGGTAGAGGAGTATAGACTCCTCACACCGGGTAAGTCTAGCTGAGTATTAGTATACTCAGCCTTGCTTGTGGCATAATTTTTTTACAGGTTCTCTGGATGACATGGTTGCTGGAGTGACTTGGCCATCCACCCTGCCACCGGGTTGGACTGTCGAGTGGGACCCTGCCTCGGCTGAGGAGGAGCATGAGGAGTGATGGGAAAGGCTTCCCCATCCCTCCATTTATTTACCGTTAGTTTATTTTCCGCTGCACCCCAAAAACAATGATGGTTACTTTTGCGAAAAACTCCGATGATGACCATGGTGATGTAATAATTTAATACTCTTCCATGCATGGTTTTATGCTTTATTGTATTTGCTCTGTGACTCACCATCGAGTGAGACTGTGGTACTTGATCCTGTCAGTGGCCGTGTCGGACTAGATCCGAGGGATTGACGGGTTATTCCCATTTAAGTGTGGTCTAGCCTCTAAGGTCGGACTTGGGCACTTAAGTTGGAATAATTCGGGCAGTTCCGCCACACCCTATGACTGTCCCATCATCGCCGAGAGGTTTGCCACGGCGGTAGCCACGTACTCACCGCGGCCAACACTTCTTCCTCCTCTCCGACCGCCGCGCGTCTCCTTGAAATTCACCGGTCACCGCCCCGGCGCCTATAAATTGAGTGTGCCCCTAGGTCCGTATGGTAGTCAAGCACCTCGACACCCCGTATTGCCTCCAGTTGATCACCGACGAGCTAGAATTTCGTGTTTCCCCCAACACAGTTCTCCGCCGCCGTGAAAGTACCTCACCGTGGCCAGCTCGATTTAGGTGAGCTCAAGTCCCTCTGCTGCTTGTCTTAGCATCCTTAGGCCCTCCTTAAGCTCGTCGACCCCTCCAATTGAACTAGGACGCCACCCATCGCCGGGAACACGGTTGTCTCGCCGTGAGGTTCACGGCCGTAGTGGCCAGAGCTTATTAGTTAGTCGTTGATGAAATTAGGTTAGGGGAAGTGATCTGGGGTGGTTCAATTCCATGTCCACTGCTCGGGAGCGCCGGTCATGGCCCCGTTCGGCCGATACAGTGGCTCACCGGAGCACGGCTGCGTTCACCGTCGTCGTGGACCGCGGGATGTAAAGGAATAGAAGATCGAGGACCTATCTGCAATCTGTCAGCGACTCTGTGAAATAGTAAAAGAACTCGTTCCCAGTTAACCAAAAACCCGAGGGCCTCTGCGCAAAGTCGCCTCGCGGGCGCGGGCGCGCGCGCGAATCCGCTCGGGCTTGGGCCGGCTGGACCTGAATCGGCCCAGTACTGTTGCTATTTTTCCTTTTTCTTTTTCCGCAGAACTTTAGAAATCGGTAGAAAATTGTAGAAAAATCCTAAAAATATGAAACCAATTTTCCTAGGCTTGTTATTTTCCATAGTATTTAATAAAAATAGTTTTATGATTTTTAGTTTGAACAGGGAATTTTAGGGTACTTAAAATAGCCCAAACCATTGATTCTGGATTTTTAGAAAATAAATAATAAGTCCAAAATTTCCCAAACTTTTTATGTGAGCTTTTCACATTATTTAGAAGCCATGGGTAGAGTTTGGGTTGATTTGGACCTTGTTTGATCACTAAACCCAAAACCACACCCCCCTGCTCTATGAACTCCTTTACTGACTCCGGAAACCCTAGGTTCTCGGAGTACCGTGAAGGAAAGTTGTACTCAAGACATAAATAATAAGTTTATGTTATCTTTGCATCCTCATGAGCATTCCATGACATCCATTCTTATGCATGTATATGGTTATATTAGAGCAAGAAGAAGAAGAAGTTTCTGAAGAGGGGATACCACCCACCTCTGATCCTCAAGCAGACAACTGCTTTTATTTCGATATCTGTGGATCTGAGCAGGACACACCTGATAACAAAGGCAAGCCCCGGTGCATGCAACCCTTTTCCTTGTGTTTTTAAATACTTTTCGCACACTTAAGTCTAATGAAATGTGCATTAGGTTCATAGGAGTTACTTTGAAACCCTTTGATGCATTGCTTTCCTTGATATCCATACCTTTATAGATACTTCTGTGAAGTATCAAAAGTATGATTTACAAAAATGCTTAGCCTTGCTTAGATCTTGTGGATAGAGGTTGTCCTCAATTTAACCATGGAGAGGATGGCTTCTACCCGCAAGAATATTTTCATTTGGAGCAATAGTGGGATCTTACTGCAAAGTTCCCTGAGATGCTCTTTCCTCCTAAGGAACAGACACAATCCTAAGGATGGAAATACTCAAATTGAGACTTGGGGTAGGAACAGGTGATGTTCTACCCAGGTTGGTTAAGGATTAACGCGTATGTAGGCGTGCTGACCGAGGACCCTTTAACTGGTCACATGCCTCGTCATGGGTAAGCCTTGCCTCGGGCAGACTAAGGCCGAAATAAGATAACACGAAATGGGAGTGGAGTGGTGGCGAGAGTAGCGTGTACCCTCCGTGGCAAGAGGCTGGACGGTGGTGTATCTGTGCTCTCGGTTTGCGTGAACCTGATCCGGTCTTAAGAACCCCGGTGGCGGGTTGACATATGCAAGGGTTAAGTGCTACATATGTCGTGTGATCGGAGATCCTCAGCTGAGTATAATCGATTCGGATCGCCGTACCTTCGCGGTTATGAAGACTTGGTCACTTCCCTGCAACCTAGAGTCAGGATGTGAAAACTATGGACAAAAATGATGTTGTCTTGATGTGATGTGAAATTAGAATAGATGCAAATGGAGTCTATTAATACTTAATATGGCGTTAAAAGATTGAAAGTAAGGACTCACTTTAGTAAGCTACTTTTGCAAAAATATAAGTTGATTTTTGCTAAAGCCTCCCCTTGACTCCTATTTACCCAGCATACCCTTGAGAGTCTTTTCCTTAGTCGGGTAAGACTTGCTGAGTAATTCCATACTCAGGGTTTATCCCTTTGTTGTTTTTAGGTGGGGAAGTAGCAGACTTTTGCTGCTTCTGTGCTAAGGTGGTTCCCAACGAAGCAAAACAAGACTGAAGTGCGGGAGGACTCGGTCCTCCATCTTAGATCTTTTGTTTATAGTCTTTCGGGAGAAGTTTGTGTCTCCCTGGTTTGTATAATTATTACTTCTATGCACTCACTTTTAGACTGGTCTGTAATAAATTAACTCGAGCTTGCTTTTGAAAATAAATGTAAGTTCATGTAATTCGCTTCCGCATTTCTTGATCTCCGATGATCTGTAATGTCTGCAAGACGGGTGAAACGTTCCTGGTGAGGTAAGGAAAGATACCGAGCTTGTCAAGTAACTTAGGAACATCTACAGGGTGTCTGATGTCTGTTAGACAAGGACAACTGTAGGTGGGCCTGATTACTTGGGAGGTTCCGTCACAGCTGGTATCGGAGCGTAGCCCTTCTTTGCAGATGTTATAAGGCATCTTCAAAAGATTTTCAAAAGTCTTACCTAAAGATTCTTTTCTCTTCTTACCTAAGTATTCTGAAGAGTTTATCTTAAAGACCAGATAGGAAGAGTGCAACGTATAGAAGGTTGAATCAACCAAGGTTGATTCTGTACTTACTCATGCATCATGCTAAGAATTATACTAATAATATTTTCCCCCTTAGAAAGATGCCGCCACGCACGAGGCTAACGGCACGAAAATCAACGGGACCAATTGGAGTACCCCGGCATCAACTGGCTCCTCGACATGAAAGCAGTAGCAGCGGGAGTAATGACCCCATAGGAGACTTGGAAGCCGAAGTGAGTCGACTTCAAGCAACGCTGCGACACAGGACCAATGCTTGGATTGCAGACGGAGATAGAATAAATGACTTAAGAAGGGACATCCGTCACTTGCAGGATCAGCTGGCTGATCGGGACTTAGCACTTGACTGGGCAGTACAATCACATATGTTGGCATGTGCTAAGGAAGCAAGGGCTCAGGCCCGAATCAAAGAACTTAGCTCAGCTGTCGACAACCTGCAGGTCTACTGCAATACATTGCATGAGGAAGTCCATGTGCTCTACTCACAACTACACCCTAGTGAGCCTGCACACTCTGCTGAGGCGGAAGCCGGACCCTCTCACGTTGCGGGACGCGCGTTGGGTGGGGAGTTAGATCTTTTTGAACCCCCTCCTTCTTTGAGGTTGGTTGACGTCTGGACTCCCACACCTGACAATGAAGCCGCCAAAAGCAACGGAAAGTAGGACTAATGGTGTAATAAAAGTAGAGTAGGGTATTGTAGGGTGTACTGTTGTATAATAGGTTAAACTTTTGTAAAATGGGTAATGTATCCTGTTGTATAATATCGAGTCTGTATCATTACTCTTTATAGTAATGTAAAACGGAAGGTTTTCTTTGGCACATTATGTTTATTCAAATGTTTTTGCCTCAGATGCCGATCCGGACTCGCGGACAGGATGCAGCCGGAACATCCGGGGGTCGGGATGCTACCCCGAATCCACCTCCCGTTCCACCCACTCTTGCCGAGGCAATCGCTGCCTTGGTGAATGCTACAGCCGACAACACCCGCTTCCTGAGGGAGATGGCGGGTCAGCAGCAGCTTCAGCAACAAGCAGGAAGAGGATTCCAGCAAGGTCCCCGGGAGACTACTTATCTGGATTTCTCCGAGACTCGTCCACCTCTCTTCATCAAAGCAGAAGACCCGCTCGAAGCCGACGAGTGGATAAGGGTCATTGAACAGAAGTTTGGCCTTCTACGTTGTTCGGAAACACAGAAGCCATTGTTTGCGGCACAGCAACTCCGAGGCCCTGCCAGTACTTGGTGGGGGAACTTTGTGGCCATCCAACCGGACAACCATCAAATTACATGGAACGAGTTCAAAGCAGCATTCCACGAGCATTATATTCCAGAGGGAGTGCTGCACATGAAACAAGAAGAGTTTATGAAATTGAAGCAAGGGGGAGATACTGTTAACCAGTATCTCAACAAATTCAATCACCTGTCACAATACGCAATTGATCAGGTGAACACAGACTTGAAGAAAAGGAATTGTTTTATGAGAGGTCTGAATGACCGGATGCAGCGAAAAATGGCTGCATGTATTGATCTTACCTATGGGAAGGCTGTCAGCACAGCCTTATCTGTGGAGGCCAAATATGCAAATTCTGGGAAAAGTAAGGGATTCAGTGGTGATAGGCCTAATCAGGGCCCGGTAAAGAGGCAACGGTTTATTCTCCGGCCCTCTAACCAGAACCGTTCAAGTGCACCATCTTTCCCTTTCAAGCAGCCCATAATTATTCGTCCCAACAAAGCTCCTACTGTCCAAAGTCAGCCGGGTGCCCCCGGCGCTCGATTCCCTGCTCTGCCAAGTTCTTCAACTGGATGCTTTAACTGTGGCAAATCTGGGCATTTTATTAAAGATTGCCCCTATCCTCGGCAAAATCAGGCTAATAATCAGCAAGGATCGGGAAATTCTGCTCCAGGCAAGGGAAGTACTTCGGGCAAGAATACCAAGAAAACGGGGCGAGTATATTATACGCAAGTGGCTACCACACCGGAGGGAGAGCCGGTGATGATGGGTACGTTCCCTGTGGCCAGTCACCCTGCAATTATTCTTTTTGATTCTGGTGCTTCGCATACCTTCATTAGCAAGACATTTGTGGAGCAACATCACATTGCATGTCATGAATCAAAAGAGGGATTTAAAATTCATTCACCTGGGGGACACATTTTTACTAGAGAAGTGGCCTATGAGGTGCCAGTAACCATGGCCGGACGGAACTTTCCTGCTAACATGATTGTTCTGAAAGGCCAGGATATAGATGTAATTTTGGGGATGAATTGGTTAACTCAACACAAGGCAATTCTCAACACTGAACTCAGAACCGTCAGGTTGAGCTATAATCAGGAAGAAATTCTTTTGTCCCTCCCCAAAACTAATCCAGTCAAAGCTTCTGGTAGAATATTTGAAGCCATTGTACCGGAGATCAAGAACATTCCGGTAGTATGTGAGTTTCCAGATGTATTTCCGGAAGATTTGCCTGGACTACCCCCTGAAAGAGATGTAGAATTCGTAATTGAGCTAAAGCCCGGTACGGCTCCCATCTCCCGAAGATCGTACCGTATGCCCCCTAATGAGTTGGCGGAATTGAAGATTCAATTACAAGACCTACTGAATAAGGGATTTATCCGGCCAAGCTCGTCCCCGTGGGGTTGTCCCGCCATTTTTGTTAAGAAGAAGGATCAAACCTTGCGCATGTGCGTGGACTATCGGCCCCTAAATGAGGTCACTATCAAGAATAAGTACCCTCTTCCAAGGATCGACATTTTATTTGATCAACTGACTGGGGCGAGGGTATTTTCCAAAATTGATCTCAGGTCGGGCTATCATCAAATCCGTATTCGGCCCGAGGATATACCGAAAACCGCATTTACTACGCGGTATGGATTGTTTGAATACTTGGTAATGTCTTTCGGGCTCACAAATGCTCCTGCCCACTTCACCTATTTGATGAACTCGGTGTTCATGCCTGAGTTGGACAAGTTCGTGGTGGTCTTCATCGACGATATTTTGATATACTCTAAAAATGAAGAGGAGCATGCTCAGCATCTACGGATAGTATTGACGCGCCTGAGGGAACATCAGCTATATGCCAAGTTCAGCAAGTGCGCGTTCTGGCTGGAAGAAATTCAATTTCTGGGGCACGTGTTATCAGCTAAAGGAATTGCGGTAGATCCTAGCAAGGTCAAGGATATTCTGGAATGGAAACCCCCAACAACTGTTCACCAAGTCCGGAGTTTTCTTGGACTAGCGGGATATTATCGCAGATTCATACCTGATTTTTCTAAGCTTGTGAAGCCAATCACAAGTTTATTGAAAAATGATACTAAGTTTAATTGGTCTTCTAAGTGTAACGAAGCCTTTGAGCAACTGAAGACACTATTGACCACTGCTCCGGTATTGGCTCAACCGGACATCACTAAGCCTTTTGATGTATATTGTGATGCGTCAGGCAGTGGACTCGGCTGTGTGCTGATGCAAGAAGGCCGAGTAATTGCGTATGCTTCAAGGCAGTTACGCCGACACGAAGAGCATTATCCAACACATGATCTAGAGTTAGCTGCTGTGGTTCATGCCCTGAAAATATGGCGTCACTATATGCTGGGGAATATCTGTCACATATATACAGATCATAAGAGTTTGAAGTATATATTTACCCAGTCAGAGTTAAATATGAGGCAAAGACGATGGCTTGAGCTCATTAAAGACTATGAACTGGAGATCCATTATCACCCAGGCAAAGCCAATGTGGTGGCAGATGCATTGAGTCGTAAGACTTCCTGCCACTGTCTTATGGTAAAGACCTCCGAAAACACTTTATGTCAAGAAATGGAGAAGTTAAACCTGGGGATAATCCAATAAGGGACTCTGAATCAGCTAAAGCTTGAGTCAACCATTTTGCAAAGGGTAATTGATGCTCAAAAGGATAATCTGGGCATGAAGCACATACGAGAGAAGATAAGGGCTGGAGTAGCCAAGTGTTTCAAGGAAGACGATCAAGGTGTGTTATGGTTTAACAACCGCATAGTAGTGCCAAGGGATGAAGAACTCCGCCAGCAAATCTTAGATGAAGCGCATCTTAGTCGCTATTCCATTCATCCGGGAAGCACTAAGATGTATCATGATCTAAAACAACATTACTGGTGGACCAAGATGAAGATTGAAATTGCACGCTATGTGGCTAAGTGTGACACTTGCAGACGTGTCAAAGCCATACACATGAAAACTGCTGGTCCATTGCAATCTTTGCCAATCCCAACATGGAAATGGGAAGACATCAGCATGGACTTCATTGTGGGATTGCCCAGGACCGCAAAAGGGTATGACTCCATCTGGGTGATTGTTGATCGACTTACAAAGGTTGCTCATTTTCTGCCGGTCAAGACATATTATCCGGTACTTACCTATGCGAAGTTATACATTGCCCGTATTCTCAGTTTGCATGGTGTTCCAAAGACCATAGTGTCGGATCGTGGACCTCAGTTCGTATCCAAATTTTGGGAAGAACTTCATAAATCCCTGGGAACTAAGTTACTCCACAATTCGGCCTATCATCCTCAAACCAGTGGACAAACTGAGAGAGTGAACCAAATACTTGAAGATATGTTGCGGGCATGTGTCCTGGATTTCTCGCAGAAATGGGATGAATGTTTACCTTTGGCGGAGTTTTCATATAATAACAGTTATCAAGAAAGTATCTAGATGGCACCTTTTGAAGCTTTATACGGACGTCGGTGTCGAACTCCGCTAAATTGGTCTGAACCTGGTGAAAGGTATTTCTTTAGGCCTGATATGGTAAAAGAAACCGAAGAAAAGGTTCAGAAAATAGTTCATAATATGAAGAAGGCACAGGCTCGTCAGAAGAGTTATGCAGATAAACGGCGAATGCCCTTATACTTCTTAGAAGGAGACTACGTCTACTTAAAGGTTTCACCAATGAAGGGAGTATCGCGTTTCGGGATAAAGGGAAAACTTGCACCTAGGTACATTGGTCCATTTCCTATTCTTCAAAGATATGGGCCAGTGGCGTATCAACTCCAACTTCCCGAAACATTGTCTGCCGTGCATAATGTATTCCATGTATCTCAATTGAAGAAGTGTCTACGGGTTCCCGATCGAACCGTTGAAGTGACTGATGTTGTCCTGGAACCAGATTTAACGTACTCGGAACATCCTATTCGAGTTCTGGATCAAAAAGACAGGGTTACCCGGAGAAAGACTCTCAAGTTTTATAAGGTACAGTGGAACCAGCATTCGGAAGATGAGGCTACATGGGAAACCCAAGATTTCTTAGATAAGAATTTCCCAGGCTTTCTAGCCTCTCGTAAGTTGTAAAGTTTGTATAGCTGTGTACTAAAGGAATGAACCCCCACACCACCCCTGCCTTGTACCAAAAATAAGGAAATAAAGATGTGACACATTTCCTTTTCCATTACTCACCCTAGGACTTTAAATCTCGGGACGAGATTCTTTTATGGGGGGAAGGATGTAACACCCCTGGTGTTACTATAACTAAAACTTGAGCATGGCATCATGAGCATGGGCATTGCATATGTTTGACATACCTAGAGTGCATTCACTTGGCAAAAATTTCAAACAAGTTGTATTGTTTTAAAGTTTTACAAATAGGACCCTGGGTAAAGGACTTAACCCTAAATAGTGGTTAAAGGGGTAAAGCTTAACCCAAGTTAAGAAAATCTAAAGACTTTAGGGTAAAAGTCATAAAATGACCCCAATAATAAAGTTGAATCACTTTTATATCCCTGGGATACCAGAAACCCTAATTGGAACCCTGGGAAACCCTAAAACCAAACCCTAGGGACCTAAGTGCAAAATTTGTCCACTTTTGGGCTAAAGTGCAAAAACCAAGTCAAATAAGTGTTTCAAGTCAAGTGGATCACAAATATGTGGATTTGAAAGCCAAACCCTAAGTTTTGGACTAAAATGCAAAATGGACCTTCTTTAAGTTTTACTCTAAGTCTGAAAGTTAGTGAATGGGCTCAACTTTGGAGCCTTGTATCTTTCAGGATATAGAGTTTTTACCCTAGGTCACCACATCAAAGTTGAAGACCCATTATAGGAGAACAACTTTGCTTAAGGTTGTGAGCTTAGTTGTTAAGAAGAATTTAGAGAAAACCAGGCCTAAAGTTGGGCTGTCAGGCTGTCATGTCTGAATTTTCAGACTAGCAGTGAACTGACATCAACTTCTAGCCCAGATTCGAGCATGATCTAGTGCTCAAATGTGATCAAGTCCTATAGTTGAGTTGTAGCTGGTATGTAGCACTACAACTTTGGTGCAGAGACTTGGACCTGTTGTCACATGAAATCTGGAGAAAACTGACTCTAAAGTTGCTCGGTCAGAAGCCTGATGAACGTATGGCCATGGTACAGTGCTCGAATAAACTGAAGAAGATCCCTTCGTGCTCATCGCCGGTAGCCGCCGCCGTTGATCACGGTTCATCACGATTCGTGCTCTGTGGTCCTCGGATAAGCGTCGCTCGGTAAAGATCTTTACCGCCGGTGAGCTGGCCACCACTCCGACGACCCCTCCCCCTGTCTTCCTCTACTGCTTTGCGGCTGGTGATAAGTTCGCCGTCGACCGCCGCTGCCCGACCGTGCGCCGCGTGGCCTAGCCGGTTCACAGCACCGCCGTAACGCCCTATGACTGTCCCATCATCGCCGAGAGGTTTGCCACGGCGGTAGCCACGTACTCACCGCGGCCAACACTTCTTCCTCCTCTCCGACCGCCGCGCGTCTCCTTGAAATTCACCGGTCACCGCCCCGGCGCCTATAAATTGAGTGTGCCCCTAGGTCCGTATGGTAGTCAAGCACCTCGACACCCCGTATTGCCTCCAGTTGATCACCGACGAGCTAGAATTTCGTGTTTCCCCCAACACAGTTCTCCGCCGCCGTGAAAGTACCTCACCGTGGCCAGCTCGATTTAGGTGAGCTCAAGTCCCTCTGCTGCTTGTCTTAGCATCCTTAGGCCCTCCTTAAGCTCGTCGACCCCTCCAATTGAACTAGGACGCCACCCATCGCCGGGAACACGGTTGTCTCGCCGTGAGGTTCACGGCCGTAGTGGCCAGAGCTTATTAGTTAGTCGTTGATGAAATTAGGTTAGGGGAAGTGATCTGGGGTGGTTCAATTCCATGTCCACTGCTCGGGAGCGCCGGTCATGGCCCCGTTCGGCCGGTACAGTGGCTCACCGGAGCACGGCTGCGTTCACCGTCGTCGTGGACCGTGGGATGTAAAGGAATAGAAGATCGAGGACCTATCTGCAATCTGTCAGCGACTCTGTGAAATAGTAAAAGAACTCGTTCCCAGTTAACCAAAAACCCGAGGGCCTCTGCGCAAAGTCGCCTCGCGGGCGCGGGCGCGCGCGCGAATCCGCTCGGGCTTGGGCCGGCTGGACCTGAATCGGCCCAGTACTGTTGCTATTTTTCCTTTTTCTTTTTCCGCAGAACTTTAGAAATCGGTAGAAAATTGTAGAAAAATCCTAAAAATATGAAACCAATTTTCCTAGGCTTGTTATTTTCCATAGTATTTAATAAAAATAGTTTTATGATTTTTAGTTTGAACAGGGAATTTTAGGGTACTTAAAATAGCCCAAACCATTGATTCTGGATTTTTAGAAAATAAATAATAAGTCCAAAATTTCCCAAACTTTTTATGTGAGCTTTTCACATTATTTAGAAGCCATGGGTAGAGTTTGGGTTGATTTGGACCTTGTTTGATCACTAAACCCAAAACCACACCCCCCTGCTCTATGAACTCCTTTACTGACTCCGGAAACCCTAGGTTCTCGGAGTACCGTGAAGGAAAGTTGTACTCAAGACATAAATAATAAGTTTATGTTATCTTTGCATCCTCATGAGCATTCCATGACATCCATTCTTATGCATGTATATGGTTATATTAGAGCAAGAAGAAGAAGAAGAAGTTTCTGAAGAGGGGATACCACCCACCTCTGATCCTCAAGCAGACAACTGCTTTTATTTCGATATCTGTGGATCTGAGCAGGACACACCTGATAACAAAGGCAAGCCCCGGTGCATGCAACCCTTTTCCTTGTGTTTTTAAATACTTTTCGCACACTTAAGTCTAATGAAATGTGCATTAGGTTCATAGGAGTTACTTTGAAACCCTTTGATGCATTGCTTTCCTTGATATCCATACCTTTATAGATACTTCTATGAAGTATCAAAAGTATGATTTACAAAAATGCTTAGCCTTGCTTAGATCTTGTGGATAGAGGTTGTCCTCAATTTAACCATGGAGAGGATGGCTTCTACCCGCAAGAATATTTTCATTTGGAGCAATAGTGGGATCTTACTGCAAAGTTCCCTGAGATGCTCTTTCCTCCTAAGGAACAGACACAATCCTAAGGATGGAAATACTCAAATTGAGACTTGGGGTAGGAACAGGTGATGTTCTACCCAGGTTGGTTAAGGATTAACGCGTATGTAGGCGTGCTGACCGAGGACCCTTTAACTGGTCACATGCCTCGTCATGGGTAAGCCTTGCCTCGGGCAGACTAAGGCCGGAATAAGATAACACGAAATGGGAGTGGAGCGGTGGCGAGAGTAGCGTGTACCCTCCGTGGCAAGAGGCTGGACGGTGGTGTATCTGTGCTCTCGGTTTGCGTGAACCTGATCCGGTCTTAAGAACCCCGGTGGCGGGTTGACATATGCAAGGGTTAAGTGCTACATATGTCGTGTGATCGGAGATCCTTAGCTGAGTATAATCGATTCGGATTGCCGTACCTTCGCGGTTATGAAGACTTGGTCACTTCCCTGCAACCTAGAGTCAGGATGTGAAAACTATGGACAAAAATGATGTTGTCTTGATGTGATGTGAAATTAGAATAGATGCAAATGGAGTCTATTAATACTTAATATGGCGTTAAAAGATTGAAAGTAAGGACTCACTTTAGTAAGCTACTTTTGCAAAAATATAAGTTGATTTTTGCTAAAGCCTCCCCTTGACTCCTATTTACCCAGCATACCCTTGAGAGTCTTTTCCTTAGTCGGGTAAGACTTGCTGAGTAATTCCATACTCAGGGTTTATCCCTTTGTTGTTTTTAGGTGGGGAAGTAGCAGACTTTTGCTGCTTCTGTGCTAAGGTGGTTCCCAACGAAGCAAAACAAGACTGAAGTGCGGGAGGACTCGGTCCTCCATCTTAGATCTTTTGTTTATAGTCTTTCGGGAGAAGTTTGTGTCTCCCTGGTTTGTATAATTATTACTTCTATGCACTCACTTTTAGACTGGTCTGTAATAAATTAACTCGAGCTTGCTTTTGAAAATAAATGTAAGTTCATGTAATTCGCTTCCGCATTTCTTGATCTCCGATGATCTGTAATGTCTGCAAGACGGGTGAAACGTTCCTGGTGAGGTAAGGAAAGATACCGAGCTTGTCAAGTAACTTAGGAACATCTACAGGGTGTCTGATGTCTGTTAGACAAGGACAACTGTAGGTGGGCCTGATTACTTGGGAGGTTCCGTCACATAGGTGATGCGGACATTCTGAGGAAGATTATCTCCCTACCCCCACAACAAAGATATGGGGGGCATCATCACCATTCTTCACAACATGGAGGACTTGAATATAATGACCCCAACAATTGTGATCAGAAAGATTGCGGCTGTTGGGGGCCTTCGTCTTCCGAAGGTCCTCAAAAACACGACTAACATGCCTTCCAAGTATTATATACTGTCACAGGAACCTTCGGCTTTGAGATGAAGGTATTCAAGGCATGAAAGGCACGGTCTAGGAGAAGGATAAACCAATTCCAAAGCTACGGGTGAAGAAGCTTCGGCTTAGCGCAAGGGCGGTGATGGAGAATGGAACCGACTTAAAGGGAAATATACTACTTAGTCCTCGACTGATTGCCCCTTAGTCAGTAGTAAGTGTCAAGGGCATGGATGTAATTTTACCCAGGCTGTGTCTTGTGCCTATAAATAGATGAATAGTAACACCATACTGTTCATGCTGGCTTGTAATCATTCGCACGTTGCCCTTGTATTTCAACCTTCTGTCTAGCCGAAGGTACATATGTAATTTAATATCATTAATGTTTATTCATGATTATATAATGAAGATGTTGGTGGTCTAATGATTTAATATAGTTATTCATGTTCTTTTTATGTCTCATATGTTTCTGCTTTTATTCTTACATATTGGTATGCCGAAGGTATGGCCTTCATAACCTTCGTCTGAAGATCATTATATCCTAAGGGATACAATGCTTTGAAGGACGAAGGTCTTTAACCATTAACATTTGTGTTGCCTTGTTCTTAATTCATAGCATTTGAGAACAAGTGACCAACAGCCGCAAAGTCGTGACCGAAGCAGATTCTAATGAGCTACGAAGCAACCATATCTTCATATGGGGGCAACACAGCAGTCATGGCGAAATCCTTCGTCATGGCAGTCAAAAATGTCGCACAAACTTGGTACTCTTCTCTCCGGCCAGGAACAATCACATCATGGCAGAAGCTGAAGGACATGCTAATCACTAGTTTCCAAGGGTTTTAGACAAAGTCGGTCACTGCTCAGGCTTTGTTCCAGTGCACGCAAGACCACGAAGAATACCTCCAGGCGTATGTCCGAAGGTTCTTGCGTCTGAGAGCACAAGCGCCCACAGTGCCCAATGAAATTGTCATTGAGGCCATGATCAAAGGGCTTCGGCGAGGACCTATGGCTCAGTACTTTGCCAGGAAACCCCCTCAGTCTCTAGAGAAGCTTCTTCAGAAGATGGATGAATACATCCGGGCTGATAATTATTTTCATCGGAGAAGGGAAGAAGCCTACAGGTTTTCTGAAATGACTAGGGGCTTTGGAGGAAGAATCCACCCTAGGCATGTCAGGTCAATCCATAATTCTAGCCAGAGTGATGACAGAGGAACCTAGCTTCAAAGGCCACAACACAGCTCCCAATCCTCAGGACAACAACAAAGCTTTTTCAGGCCACCAGCCCCAAGGAGCAGAGGCGGCAGGGGCTTCGGAGGAAGGTATGGGGATCAGCCCAGAAAGCTCTATTGTTTATTCTGTGGTGAAGACAAGGGCCACACTACAAGAACATGCCAGGTCACCATTCAGAAGCAAAAGGAGATTGCCGAAGCAGAGGCGCGGCGGAATCAGCCGAAGCAGGTCTTACATACTACTTCATGCTACTCCCCCTATGTACCAGAATACGTAGGTAATCAACCTACGACTTCTGTCGCTTCGGCAAGTCATTCACAAGCTTCCTGGAACCAACTCCCATTACCACCACCATTGCCACCTACTCACACCCAAAGCCAGCAGCCAGAAGGGCACCAGCACGCCCAACAGCAGCGCGACTTCCGGGAGGAGTCCGAAGCTCATATAGTCAACAGCACTTTGTCAGAATCGAAGCATATATACTCAGGAATATCCTACTTTTAATGTACCATTATCTTTTATGCCATTTTATTTTTTATACGAGAAACGAGTAACGAAGGACTTAATTTCGATTTCTTGTAATAATTGTGCCTGCATCAATGAGTAAAACATACCTTCCTCACAGACTTCCGAAGCTCGAAAGACGTTTATAAGGAAGCGGAGTAAACTCCGAAGCTCAAAAGTCGTTCCTATGGGAATGCAGAGCCAAAAATTAAGTTCCGAAGTTGCAAAAAGTCGTTCCTAAGGGAGCACAGCGTAAGTTTTCTGCTTAAAAGTCGTTCCTAAGGGAATGCAGAGCCAAAAATTAAGTTCCGAAGCTGCAAAAAGTCGTTCCTAAGGGAGCGCAACATAAGTTTTCTACTCAAAAGTCGTTCCAAAGGGAATGCAGAGCCAAATACCACCGAAATAGAAGGCGAAGAAGCTCAGAAGTCATTCCTAAGGGGATGCAGAGCTTAATGCCACCGAAATAGAAGGTGAAGAAGCTCAAAAGTCGTTCCTAAGGGAATGCAGAGCTTAAAGACTCAAAAGTCATTCCTAAGGGAATGCAGAGTCTTGTGTTCCAGTGTGGGCGTGTGCGTGTGTATGGTCGACATCACCATCATTTTGCATCATGTCATCATATCATTCTGCATAACATTACATCATACATCATATCACATCAACAGCAAAAAAGATTGAATACGAAGCAAATCTTCGGCAATACTTTGGTAAAAGAAAATGTGCTGATGCACGAAGCGAACTTCAGGAAATACGTCTTAATCGGACTCGCCAAAGGCGGGGTTTGTTTCTTTACGAAGCATGATAAGAAGGGAAGGTGTTTTTTCGCCGAAGGCTCAAAAACGGTATGTATGTAAGTTTCATGCATCACAAAGAAATATATTACAGTAATTTACATGACTCATCAATTGTTCAAAACACCAAATGTTACAAAGTGTTTTTACAATAAAGTCTAATCTTCCCTAAGAATTTTTTCCTCGGCCTCGTTCAATAGCTTGTCGATGACTTCATCAATAATAGAGTTAATAACGCTCATTACATCCAATGCTTCCTTCATAACTGGATCAGCTAGGGGGTTGTATGGCTCCGGCAGCGGTGACAGTTCAGTTGTAGTAGGAAAACTATTAATTCGAAACCACAAATTAAGTGCCAAAGCTAAAAACTCAAAAACAATACCTATGCGCCTTTCGCGTTCAACAACTTTTTCACCTCGCCTAGCTTCTTCTCGGGCTTCATGGGTTTCTTTTTCATTTTTCTTTATTATTTCATTGGCCAATTCTCGGCCACCATTCACCAAAATATCAGAATAAAATTTTCCACCCAACGAAGTAGCTTCGGCCGAGGGTTTTTTATGTCGTCTATGGAGAAGGCCACTTCAGCTTCGGCCGCAGCTTTAACATGATTGCATCTAGCCTTCTCTAGAATAGCCGCAATTCCCCGTGCGCCGGAGAAAGCACAGATATCCCCACGATTGCTTAGGATCTCCTCAAAAGCTTCGGCTTCCCCGCTTATCCACTCAATAACGCCCTCGGGGTCGCCTCGGATAAAATTCTCCTTAGAAGAATAGACACCCACTTTGGAAAAGCTAGTTTTCAATTTCTTCACGCAATCCAAGGATTTTTCAAAACATCTTTCCTTGGATTCACGAAGCTCCTCAACATTTTTCTCTAGCTTAGCCTTCCAATATTCACTAATTTCTTGGCTAACCTTTGCGAGCGCACAATTTTCATTGGCTTCGGCAAGTTTTTTTACGAAGATCTTCAACTTCGGCTTTATAAGCTTCGGTTTGAGTATTAAATTTTGCTTCATCTTCTTTTGCTTTATCCACCAATGAAAGTAGAATTTTGTCTTTCTCCATGGCTTCGTTTCTTAGCCTGATGACCTCTGATCGAAGGTTGCTGAGAGCTACAGAGCAGCTCTCGTCTTCGGCGTTCTTTTGTGCCCTCAGGGTGTTGCTAAGGATTAAGCCCTACAAGGAAGAATAAAGGATTAATGTGAGAATAAAAGACTTCATTTCCAAGTCCATAAACTTCAAAGTTCACTTTTGTACCTTCAGGCTGTTGTATGCGAGGCTGTCCGTGAGGTCAGCCTTCGTCATGGCGCAAAGGCCAGCTTCGAGCTTCGGAAATCCCATACTTTTGGCCATCTCCCGGCAGACGGATAACTCTTTGTTGTCCGGGTGGCAGTACAGAAAATCATCTTCGTCTGTCCCGTTAAACACTAAGGACCCCTTCGGGTACTTTAGCTCCCGGGCATAGTGTTTGGCTTCAAAAACTTCTTCTTCGGATAATCTTTTCCCCGAAGCATGTCGAATAATATAGTCAAGATCTTTGGACGGTGCTTCGGGAGCAGGGGATTTGGCTTCTTTGGCCACATTTTCTCCAGAGCTACACTAGTATCTGGAGATTCTTCTTCGGCCTTCTGCTCAGTTGCGGCAAGCTTCGTTTTAGCAGGCATTAAGGGCCTAGCTTCGGTCTCCATATGAGCTGTAACAGCTTCGACAACCTTCTTCACAGGAGCAGGAGTCAGCGCTCTTGTTGTCTCCACAACGACGTCTAGCACGCTGGCCATTCTTCTCCTCTTAGGAGTGGTGGCAAGAGCCTTTGTAACCTTCGGCAGTTCCGCTTCTACTGGTGGGCTCAGAATTTCCAACAGTGTTGGGGACTTGTTCTCAAATACTATGAATTGAGAACAAGGCAACATGAAAAGTGTTAAATGTTAAATTCCTTCGTCCTTATAAACATTATGTCCCTTCGGATATAATGAATCTTGGACGAAGGTTACAAAGGAAAAGATCTTTGTAAAATTGATTAATGGTAAAAAAGAACACATATATAAAACACAAATAATGATATGAGTATTATCATCAACTTATCTTTATTGTAAAATTCATGAAAACAAATTACAAATGTACCTTCAGATTGATGGAAAGTAAAGGTGCAGACGTGATGTGGAAAAGCGTATGCCAAGTCAGCGTGAACAGTACGGGAGTACTGTTCGTCTATTTATAGGCACGGGACGCAGCCCGTGTAAAATTACATTGATGCCCTTTACATTTGACAATAACTTTATAGCAATCCTTCGAGGTTTAATTTGACTTTTCATCTTTAAGTCGGTTCCTCTTTTCTGCCGTCATGCCGAAGCTTTTCTACACGTAGCTTCGTGATCGTCTTATCCTTCGTTGTGGTCGCTTTCCACCCCAGTCAAGCTTCGTCTTAACCATGCTCTTGTACACCCGCAACCTGACTCCGAAGATACCTGTTCACATGTTTCACTCGGAAAATATTGTCAAATCATGTTTTTGAGGACCTTCGGAAGCCGAAGGCCCCCAACAGTACCCCCTCGCAATATTAATTTACTGTAATGATAAATTCATATTGCGACATGGACGAAGGCTTTAAGCCGAAGGTCCGAAAAACACCTTCCTTTTGCTAGAATAGCAACAATCATTGACAAACGGGGCCCTCCAGTTTTCGACACACTGGGTGTATAAATAAGAGCTCACCACAAGTTTATTTGGCACGCTCTTTTGCCATCTGCTTTTACTCACCCAACTTTTCAGCCTGCGCGCGACAGCACTTGCTCGGTTTTAAATTTTTAAGCTTCAGTTTCGAGTGTGTTTTGTCAGCATTTGCGAAGATGCCGGAGGATAAGAAAGTTGTTGGTGCTTCGAAGCTAAGCCTTTCTGAGGAAATGCACCTGGGCTTTCTTGAATCAATATCAAAGACTAATACAGAGAAGATTACCAGGGAGATTTTGGAGGGTTTATCTGAAGATACTGGCGACAGTGAAAGTTACGATGTGGATAGTGGTGGTGAAGATTCCGAAGATCGACCCTGGCAACCAAGCCATGCAGTTTTTGGTAAGTCCAGTATTAAGGAAAATCATCTTGTCAATATGAGAGGGAGATACTTTTGGGACTTGTCTGTTGTGAGGGCTGACGAAGGAGAGAAGACTTGTCCAACTCCTAAGGAAAATGAGGTCGTGATATTCCGAAGCTTCTTGAAAGCTGGATTACGATTTCCCTTGAGCAGTTTTGTCGTGGAAGTATTGAAGACATTCGAAATCTACCTTCACCAACTTATCCCCGAAGCAATCATAAGGATGAACATCTTTGTGTGGGCCGTGAGAAGCCAAGGTTTGGAACCTAACGCAAAAAGCTTCTGTAACATACACGAGCTATTGTATGAGACAAAACCCTAGGGTAAAGAGCAGTATCACAACAACTTTGGCTGCTATAGCTTCGGCGCTCGGTCCGGGTCAAGCTGCCCTGTGCCAACCTTTCGAAAGAGGTGGCCCGACGACTGGATGACAGAATGGTTTTACGTGAAAAACGACTTGAAATCGCGTGAAGATATCAAAGGTATCATTATGCGCCCTATCTGGCAACGCTTCGGCCTCCGGAAGCCGAAGGTGGAAATGGATGAAGCAGCCGAAGAATGCCAGAGAGCCTTCGGCGTGGTTTGCTCTTTTATCGGGACAAGGGATTTGGTCCAAGAGCATATTGCCTTCAGAATATGGCCACTTGTAGAAAAGTGGGAAATGCTGAAGGAAACCGTCAAGGAACCTGACGAAGGTGGACTAGTTAGGCTAAAATACACATTCAAATACGGAGATAAGTTTGTTGAACCAGATGATGACTGGTTAAAAAGCATTGAGGCCATAAGTGACGAATTGCTTGGGGTATATTCGAAAGCTGAAGATACTGCATTATCAGCGGCCTTTGGAGGCCGAAAGAAGAAGAGACTTAACCGAGTATTCGATGCAATTGGGTTTGTCTACCCCGACTACCATTACCCAGTGCGAGGCCAAAAAAGAAAGAATACTTCTCCTGCAAAGGAAGTTGCTTCAGCTGCTCCTAGCGAGCCAGCGCCGAAGAGAAAAAAGGTAAAGGTTCTCACACACCGGCCACGTTATATTGAACCGGCCACAGTGCCTGAGTTTATTGGTGAGGCCTCTTCGGCCACCGAAGCTAGAGAACCAACTCCAATGCCAAAAATCGAAGAAATGGCCGAAGTACCAGCAACAGAGAAAACAGAAGAACCGAGGACTGGAGAAACAAAAACATTAGAAATTTTAAGTCCTTCAACAAAAATTGAGGCAACAAAAAGCCAAAAGGGTCCGGCAGCGACCCCGAAAAGAAAAAGGATGGTTAATGTGCTGGATGTTTTGGAAACAATTAAATCTTCAAGCATAACTCCGAAGAAAACTGTTGAAGGTTCTGAAGTGTCTACTGAAGCCTTTGTTGCTGAAGCTTTGAAGCAACAATTTGAAACTGAAGCTGGTCCTTCGGAGCCCACCAAGGTGAAACCTTTGAAAGCTGAAGAAACAAAATTGACAGAGGCAACTTTGGAAACTGAAAAAACAAAAATGACAGAGCCGATTTTGATTGAAGAAATTGACACTGCCGCCCCCGAAGCATCTTCCAAAATACGTGATTATACTGTGCGATATGCTTCAGGGAAGAAACTATCTGAAGAAGAGATTTTTGAAGCTAATCACTATGCCCGAGAACTGAAGTATCCGAAGGGGGCCGTAGTGTTCAATGGAACAGACGAAGATGACTTCCTATACTGCCTCCCAGACAATAAAGAATTATCCGTCTGCCGGGAGATGGCTAGAAGCATGGGGTTCCCGAAGTTTGAAGCTGGCCTTTGCGCCATGACGAAGGACGATCTTGCGGATAGCCTTGCATACAATAGTCTGAAGGTACAAAAATTGTGAATTTTGAAGTTTATGAATTTTGAATTAGTCTTTTGTTCTTATGTTAATCCATTCATTCTTTTGAACAGGGCTTAATACTCAGCAATGCCTTAAGGGCACAAAAGAATGCTGAAGATGAGAGCTGCACTATTGCTCTTAACAACCTTCGAACAGAGGTTATCAGGCTAAGAAACGAAGCCTTAGAAAAGGACAAAATTCTGCTTACATTGGTGGATAAGATAAAAGAAGACGAAGCTAATTCTAAAAGTCAAGCCGAAACTCAGAAGCGCGAAATCGAAGATCTTCGGAAACAATTAGCCCGAGCTAAAGAAGAACGCATTCTTGAAGAAACAAAACGAGAACTAAGTGATCATTGGGCAAATCATTTGGAAATAAATGTTGAAGGGATTCGTGCTTCCAAGAAAAGGTGCTATGATAAATCCATAGTGTGTGTTAAGAAGATAAAATCCAGCTTCGCCAGCGTTGGCGCATTTTCTAGTGAAGAAAATTTCACAAGGGGGAATCCAGAAGGCCCGATTGAATGGATCAGTCACGAAGCTGAGGCCTTCGAGGAAATCTTGAATAGCCGCGGGGACATTTGCGCTTTTTCGGGCGCCAGGGGAATTGTTACTATTTTGGAAAGGAAAGGGTGCGAGCATGTGAAATCTTTAGCACAATCCGAAGCTGCTTTATCCTCTGAAGATATTAAAGACCCTTCAGCCGAAGCAAGCCAGGTTGGTGGAAAATTTTTCACCGACATTTGGGACAATGGCGGCCGAGAAATGGCTCAAGAAATCATTCAGAGAAGCGAAAAAGGCATCCATGATGCTAGGAAGGTAGCGGAGGCTGCTGAAAAAAGCACAGGGCCCGAAGGGCAAATAGGTATTAACTAGTGGTTTTTATTCTGTTGAGATTTTTGATTTTGAACTTTGTTCGCGGTTTGTAATAGTAATATAGCCGTATCCTCTCCTCCCTCAGAACCTGCTGAGGCATCTCCGCCCCCCCCGAAGGGGGACGACGAAATTAGACAAATGACCGAAGCCATCATGGACAAAGTTGTCAATCAGCTACTGAACGAAGCTGCAGAAGTAGTTCTTAGGGAAGATTAAGTGCTATTGTGAAAATATTTGGAACGTGACATGTGTAAAACTTTGTAACTTTGAATGTAATATATAATCCATTTATGGTTCAATTCTTTACGATGCATGAAATTTTGCATACATACCGTTTTTTGAGCCTTCGGCGAAAAAACACCTTCCCTTCTTTTCATGCTTCGTGAAGAAAATCTTTTATGTATCACAAGAATTTCCATACTTCTCTGATGAAGAATATCCAAGCTTCGTGAAAACATTCTTCAAAGCTATAAAAAAGTTTTATGTTGCCTCTCTAATGAAGCTATACTTCTTCTCAATTTATCTTGCGCTTTAGCACGATTTTCTCTTTTTCAAAACATTCTTCGAAGATCAATACTGTGTCCCCTTCTTGTTCTACATGCGATATGATGTATGATGCTTATGTTATGCAAAATGATGTGATGATGTTATGCTATGCAAAATGATATTTATGCCGAAGATACACACATCCCTGCAATAGAGCACACAATCTTTTTGTCTCAGCGCTGACTTTTCGCTGTAAGCCTCCCTTAGGAGCTTCTTCGCCTTTTACTTTCAGCGGAATCAGCGTTTATTTTTCGCTGTAAGCCTCCCTTAGGAGCTTCTTCGCCTTTTACTTTCAACAGAATCAGCGTTTATTTTTCGCTGTAAGCCTCCCTTAGGAGCTTCTTCGCCTTTTACTTTCAGCGGAATCAGCGTTTATTTTTCGCTGTAAGCTCTGCATTCCCTTCGGAACGACTTTTGAGCAGAAAACTTACACTGCGCTCCCTTAGGAACGACTTTTTACTACTTCGAAGAAGTTACGGTGCATTCCTTAGAACAAGTTTTTGATAATTCGAAGGTTCTCCGTGCCACCATAAATTCTTGTGCTTCGGTAACTCAAGCCTATGGAGAGGATATATTTTCATTATGATAATGAGCTAAACTGTCACAAGAATTTGAAAAAACGATAAAAGACACTTAAACTTCTCATAATTGTTCTTTACTACAAAGAAAGTAAAACTGAATGCGAAAATGCAAAAAGTTGCTCTCGAGGTAGGATATTTTGTCAGTAAATGTGCTTCGACTCTGGCACAGTGCTATTGACCGTGCGAGCTTCGGACTCCTCTCTGAAGTCCCTCTGGGAGTGAGAGTGCTGGCTCCCTTCTGGCTGCGGACCTCGTTGTACTGGTGGTGGCGGTGGAAGCTGTTGCCAGGAAGCTTGGGGTTGGCTTGCCGAAGCAACAGAGGCTGCAGGGTGATTGCCTACATATTCTGGAATGTAAGGCGAATGGTACGAAGCAGTATGCATAACCTGCTTCGGCTGGTTCTGTTGCGCTGCAGCCTCTGCTAGCTCCTTTTGCTTCTGGATGGTAACATGGCACATTCTGGTGGTATGGCCCTTGCCTTCACCACAGAATAGGCAGTAAATTTTTCTTGGTTGATCTCCAAATCTTCCCCCGAAGTCCCTGGCACCTCTGCCCCTTGGCGCTGGCGGCCGGAAAGAGCTTTGCTGTTGCCCCGAAGCTTGCGAGGAGCACTGTGGCCTTTGTTGTTGACTCCCTTTGTCATCATTTTGAGTAGAATTGTGAATTGACCTGACGTGCCTCGGATAAAATCTTCCTCCGAAGCCCCTGGTCATTTCAGAGAACCTGAAAGCTTCCTCCCTTCTTTGGCGAAAATCATTGTCAGCTCGAATATACTCATCCATCTTCTGGAGTAGCTTCTCCAAAGTTTGAGGAGGCTTTCTGGCAAAGTACTGAGCTGAAGGTCCTGGCCGAAGCCCCTTGATCATGGCCTCAATGACAATTTCATTGGGCACTGTTGGTGCCTGTGCCCTCAGACATAGGAACCTTCGGACATATGCCTGAAGATATACTTCGTGATCCTGGGTGCACTGGAATAAAGCTTGAGCAGTGACTGGCTTCGTCTGAAACCCTTGGAAGCTGGTTATCAACATATCCTTCAGCTTTTGCCATGAGGTGATTGTCCCTGGCCTAAGAGAGGAGTACCAGGTTTGTGCAACACTCCTGACGGCCATGACGAAAGACTTTGCCATGACCGCCGTGTTGCCACCATACGAAGATATGGTTGCCTCATAGCTCATCAAGAATTGTTTCGGGTCTGAATGACCGTCGTACATGGGGAGCTAGGGTGGCTTGTAAGACTGTGGCCAAGGAGTAGCCTGCAGTTCTGTTGACAGGGGAGAAGTATCATCAAAAGCAAAATTTCGGTGATGGAAATCTTCATACCAGTCGCCCTCGTTGTAGAAGCCCTCTTGATGAAGCTCTCTGCGTGGGGGCCTTTGGTTCTGGTCGTCTTGAGCAAGATGTCGAAGCTCTTCAGAGGCTTCGTCTATCTGCCTTTGAAGATCAGCTAGACGAGCCATCTTCTCCTTCTTCCGTTGGACCTGTTGATTGATCATCTCCAAATTTTGGATTTCTTGATCCAAGTCGTCCTCCGGAGGCGTTGGACTGGTGACCTTCCTCTTCTGGCTTCGGGCCTCCCTAAGAGAAACGACATCTTGATTGGGGTCCAGCGGCTGCAGAGTGGCAGCCCCTGTCGTTGAAGCTTTTTTCGGCGGCATGACGAAGGTGACGCTTGCCGAAGGTGTTCAAAACTCAAAAAGTGGAAGTGAGTTCACCGGAGGTGGGCGCCAATGTTGGGGACTTGTTCTCAAATACTATGAATTAAGAACAAGGCAACATGAAAAGTGTTAAATGTTAAATTCCTTCGTCCTTATAAACATTATGTCCCTTCGGATATAATGAATCTTGGACGAAGGTTACAAAGGAAAAGATCTTCGTAAAATTGATTAATGGTAAAAAAAGAACACATATATAAAACACAAGTAATGATATGAGTATTATCATCAACTTATCTTTATTGTCAAATTCATGAAAACAAATTACAAATGTACCTTCAGATTGATGGAAAGTAAAGGTGCAGACGTGATGTGGAAAAGCGTATGCCAAGTCAGCGTGAACAGTACGGGAGTACTGTTCGTCTATTTATAGGCACGGGACGCAGCCCATGTAAAATTATATTGATGCCCTTTACATTTGACAATAACTTTATAGCAATCCTTCGAGGTTTAATTTGGCTTTTCATCTTTAAGTCGGTTCCTCTTTTCTGCCGTCATGCCGAAGCTTTTCTACACGTAGCTTTGTGATCGTCTTATCCTTCGTTGTGGTCGCTTTCCACCCCAGTTAAGCTTCGTCTTAACCATGCTCTTGTACACCCGCAACCTGACTCCGAAGATACCTGTTCACATGTTTCACTCGGAAAATATTGTCAAATCATGTTTTTGAGGACCTTCGGAAGCCGAAGGCCCCCAACAAATAGCTTTGTTGCCTTTTCCAATTCTGGCTTTTTGGCTGCCTCATCTTTGGCTTCGACTAGCTCAACTATAGGCAACTTCGGCGCTGTAGTTGATTTCTCAGCACTCCGAGTGGCGGGAGCAGCCTGTTCCGCTTCGGCAGTGGAAGATGTTTCTTCACCAAATTTTGGCACTGTGGCTGTTTCAATATATCTTGGTCGGTGTGTCAAAACCTTTATTTTCTTGCCCTTTGGCACAACAGTTGTTGGGGGCCTTCGGCTTCCGAAGGTCCTCAAAAATATGATTTAAACAATGTTTTGGGAGTATAATGTGTGAACAGGTATCTTCGGACTCGAATCGATATCACAGTGGGGGAAGCCCAAAGAATACGAAGGTTGATACAGCGCCGAAGCTGTGAGCAGGAAAGCTTTGGCGTGATAGCAGAAAATGAAACCGACTTAAAGATGAAAAGGCTATTCAGACCTCGGTGAATTACTATAGAATTACTACCAAATGAAAAGGACATGGATGTAATTTTACATGGGCTGCGTCCCGTGCCTATAAATAGGTGAACAGTGCTCCCGTACTGTTCACGCTGACTTGGCATTTACTTTTACATCACGCTTGTACTTTTACCTTCTTTCGAGCCGAAGGTACGCTTGTAATTTGATATCATTTCCATTTTCCTATAATAATAATATAGAAATGAGTTGATAATTATACAAAATTGTTTATGATATCTCTTGTATTACATATGATTCCTTTTTCATTATGATATGTTGTGTTGATGAAGGTTTGTCCTTCATAACCTTCGTCCGAAAATCATTATATCCCAAGGGAAATAATGCTTCGAAGGACGAAGGACTTTGACATTTAACATTTTTTGTGTTGCCTTGTTCTTAACTCATAGCATTTGAGAACAAGTCCCCAACATTGGCGCCCACCTCCGGTGAACTCACTTCCACTCTTTGAGTTTGGAACATCTTCGGCAATCATAAATCTTCGCTATGGCGCCGAAGAAGGCTTCAGCAACTGGGGCTGCAGTTCTGCAACCGCTGGACCCTAATCAGGAGACTCTCTCTCTTCGGGAGGCCCGAAGCCAGAAGAGGAAGGCTGTCATCCCGACATCGCAAGAGGATGAGCTAGACCAAGAAATCAGAGACATGGAGATGCTTCATCAACAGGTGCAGAGGAAGAAGGAAAAGATGGCCAGGCTAGCAGAACTGCAAAGGCAGATAGACGAAGCCTCTGAAGAAGTTCGTCATCTTACTCAGGATGAGCAGAACCGAAGGCCTCAGCACAACGACCTTCATCAGGAGGGTTTTTTCAACGAAGATGACTGGTATGAGAATTTCCATCATGGAAATTTTGCTTTTGATGATGCTTCTCCTCTGTCCGCTGAGCTGCAGGCTACACCTTGGCCTTCGTCCTACAAGCCGCCCCAGCTTCCCATGTTTGACGGCCATTCAGACCCAAAGCAGTTTTTGATGAGCTACGAAGCAACAGTATCTTCGTATGGTGGCAATACTGCAGTCATGGCAAAATCTTTTGTTATGGCTGTCAGGAGTGTTGCTCAAACCTGCTATTCCTCCCTTCGACCAGGAACAATCACTTCATGGCAAAAGCTGAAGGACATGTTGTTAACCAGCTTCCAAGGGTTTCAGACGAAGCCGGTCACTGCTCAAGCTCTATTCCAGTGCACCCAGGATCACGAAGAATACCTTTAGGCGTATGTCCGGAGGTTCTTACGTTTGAGGGCACAGGCGCCAACAGTGCCCAACGAAATTGTAATTGAGGCCATGATCAAGGGACTTCGGCCAGGACCTTCAGCTCAGTACTTTGCTAGGAAGCCTCCTCAAACTTTGGAGAAGCTGCTCCAGAAGATGGACGAGTATATTCGGGCTGACAATGATTTTCGTCAAAGAAGGGAGTAAGCTTTCAGGTTTTCCGAAATGACCAGGGGCTTCGGAGGAAGATTTTATCCGAGGCACGTCAGGTCAATTCACAACTCTACTCAAAATGATGATAAGGGGAGTCAGCAGCAAAGGCCACAGTGCTCCTCACAGGCTTCGAGGCAACAGCAAAGCTCCTTCCGGCCGCCAGCTCCAAGAGGCAGAGGCGCCAGGGGCTTCGGCGGAAGATTTGGAGATCAACCAAGAAGAACATTTTGCTTGTTTTGTGGTGAGAACAAGGGCCATACCACCAGGATGTGCCATGTTACCATCCAGAAGCAAAAGGAGATAGCTGAAGCTGCAGCACAACAGGGTCAGCCGAAGCAGATCATGCACACTGCTTCGTATCATTCGCCTTACATCCCAGAATATGTAGGCAATCACCCTGCAGTTTCTATTGCTTCGGCGAGTCAACCTCAAGCTTCCTGGCAACAACCTCCGCCTCCACCACCGCTGCAACAAGGCCAGCAACCAGAAGGGGGCCAATATGCTCAACATCAAAGGGACTTCAGAGAACAGTCCGAAGCTCGCACAGTCAATAGCACTGTGCCAGAGTCGAAGCACATTTATTGACAAATATCCTACCTTGATAGTAGTCTTTCCCATTTAGTTTTATTTTCTGTGTAATAAAGGACACTTTTTAAATCTCATGTAATAGTTTCGTTGTCTGCCACAAGGAAAATATATCTTCTCCACAGGCTTAAATTGTTGAAGCTTAAAGATTTGCGATAGCAAGGAGGACCTTCGAATTATCAAAAATTTATTTTAAAAGGCACGGTATGAATTTTTCGAAGCAACAAAAAGTCGTTCTAAGGAACGCAGAGTAAGTTTGCTGAAGTTACAAAAAGCCGTTCCAAAGGGAGCATAGTGTAAGTTTTCTGCTCAGAAGTCGTTCCAAAGGGAATGCAGAGCTTACAGCGAAAAATAAACGCGGATACCGCCTAAGTAAAAGGCGAAGCGCGAAAAGTCAACGCGAATACCGCCGAAAGTAAAAGGCGAAGAAGCTCCTAAGGGAGGCTTACAACGAAAAATAAACGCTGATTCCGCTGAAGTAAAAGGCGAAGAAGCTCCTAAGGGAGGCTTACAGCGAAAAGTCAACGCTGATTTAAAAAGATTATGTGTTTTATTGCAGGGATGTCCGTGTATCTTCGGAATAAATACCATTTTACATAACATAACATCATCATATCATTTCGCATAGCATAAGCATCATACATCATGTTGCATATGGCACAAGAAGGGGGCACAATATCGATCTTCGGAAAAATGCTTTGAAAAAGGGAAAATCATGCTGAGTCACAAGGAGATACAATATTGATCTTCGGAGTGTAGCTTCGGAAAATATTTTCACGAAGCTTGGACATTCTTCATCAGAGCACTATGGATATTGTTCTGATAAATGAAAATTCTTCTTCACGAAGCATGAAAAGAAGGGAAAGTGTTTTTTCGTCGAAGACTCAAAAAGGTACGCATGTAAAATTTCATGCATCGTAAAGAATTGAACCATAAAAAAACAAGTATATTACATTCAGGGTTACAAGATATTTCACATATTACATTTCAGATGTTTTTACAATAGCACCTAGTCTTCCCTAAGTACTACTTCCGCAGCTTCGTTCAGGAGTTGATTGACAACTTGATCCATGATAGCTTCGGCCATCTTTTTGATTTCATCGTCTTCCTTCGGGTGAGGGCCTGGAGATGTTTTAGCAGGATCTGAGGGAGGACAGGATACGGCTACATTGCTATTACAATTGGCGAACGAAGTTTGAAATCAAAAATTACAACACAATAAAAACCATTAGTTAATACCTATTTGCCCTTCGGGCTCTGCGCTTTTCTCAGCAGCCTCGGCCACTTTTCTAGCATCATGGATGCCTTTTTCGTTTTTTTGGATAATCTCTCGGGCCATTTCTCGGCCACCATTATCCCAGATATCGGTAAAAAATTTCCCACCAACCATGCTAGCTTCAGCTGAAGGGTCTTTAGCATCTTCGAAGGACAAGGCAGTTTCGGATTGTGCTAAAATTTTTACATGTTCGTAGCCTTTCCTTTCCAAAATGCTGGCAATCCCCCTGGCACCCGAAAAAGCGCATATGTTTCCGCGACTATTTAAAATTTCCTCAAAGGCCTCAGCTTTGTGATTAATCCATTCAATGGGACCTTCGGGGTTGCCTCTTGTAAAGTTTTCTTCGCTCGAGAATGCGCCAACGCTAGCGAAGCTAGCTTTCATTTTCTTAACACATTCCATAGATTTGTCATAACATCTTTTCTTGGATGAACGAAGCTCTTCAACAGTTCCTTCTAAATGATTTGCCCATTGGTCGCTAAGTTCTCGCTTCGTTTCTTCAAGTATGCGTTCTTCTTTAGCTCGGGCTAATTGCTTCCGAAGATCGTCAATCTCGTGCTTTTGGGCCGCAGCTTGTGCCCTCGAGGCAGCTTCGTTCTCCTTTATTTTATCCACCAATGTAACTAGAATTTTGTCCTTTTCCAAGGCTTCGTTTCTTAGTTTGATCACCTCTGTTTGAAGGTTGTTAAAAGCAATTTCATAGCTCTCGTCTTCGGCATTCTTTTGCGCTCTCAGCGCGTTGCTTAGATTAAACCCTATATGTAAAAGAGTTAGTATAAGAATAAAAGAATAAATTTCAAATCATAAAGTTTCCAAATGCGCAAATCTCGTACCTTCAGGCTATTATACGCAAGGCTGTCCGCAAGATCATCCTTTGTCATCGCGCAGAGGCCAGCCTCCAGTTTCGGAAATCCCATGCTTCGGGCCATTTCCCGACAGACGAGTAATTCTTTGTTATCCGGGAGGCAGTATAGGAAATCTTCTTCATTTGTACCATTGAACACTAGTGCCCCCTTCGGATATTTCAATTCTTTGGCATAGTGATTAGCTTCAAAAACTTCTTCTTCTGATAACTTTTTCCCCGAAGCATGTCGAACAATATAATCAAGGACTTTGGGGGATGCTTCGGGGGCAACAGCACTGATTTCCTCAACAAGAATTGGCTCCGTAATTTTTTCTTCCTCGGTTTCCAAGGGTCTCACCTTCGTGGGCTCTGAAGGCCCAGCTTCAGTTTTAGTTTGTTGTTTTGGAGCTTTAGTATCAAAGATTTCAGTTTCCGCTTCGGAAGTTTCAACAGTCTTCTTCGGAGTCGTGCTTGAGGACTTAATTGTCTCCAGAACATCTAGCACGTTGACCATTCTTTTTCTTTTCGGGGTCACCGCTGGGCCCTTTTGGTTTTTTATTGTCTCAACACTGGCTGAAGGACTTAAAATTTCCAATATTTTCGTTCCTTCAGTTCTCGGTTTTTCTGCTTTCTTTGCTGAAGGTTCTTCAGTTTTTTCTTCAATCTTCGGCACTGAAGTTGGTTCTTTAATTTCGGTGGCCGAAGAGGTTTCGCCGGCGAATTCGGGTACTGTAGCTGGTTCAATGTAGCGTGGTCGGTGTGTGAGAACCTTTACCCTTTGTCTCTTCGGCGCTGGCTCACTAGGAGCAGCTGAAGAAGTTTCTTGTGCAGAAGCTGCGTTTTTTCTTTTTTGACCCCGCGCTGGATAGTGGTAGTCGGGGTACACGAACCCAATTGCGTCAAACACTCGGTTCAGTCTTTTCTTTTTCCGGCCTCCGAAGGCTGCTGACAATGCAGTATCTTCGGCCTTTGAATAAACCCCGAGTAGTTCATCACTTAAATTTTCAATGCTTTTTAGCCAGTCATCATCTGGCTCAACAAATTTATCTCCAAACTTGAAAGTATACTTCAGCCTGATAAGTCCACCTTCGTCAGCCTTCTTTATGGTCTCTCATGGCATTTCCCATTTTTCCGCGAGCGGCCACACCCTGAAGGCAATATGCTCTTGAACCAAATCTCTCGTTCCAATAAAAGAGCAAATAACTCCGAAGGCTCTCTGGCATTCTTTGGCAGCTTCATTCATTTCAACCTTCGGTTTCCGCAGGCCAAAGCGTTGCCAAATAGGGCGCATAATTATACCTTTAATATCTTCCCGTGTTTTCAGGTCATTCTTCACATAAAACCATTCTGTCATCCAGTCGCCGGGCCATCTCTTCCGAAAGGTTGGCACGGGACAGCTTGACCCGGACCGAGAGACGAAACTGTAGCAGCCGAAATTATTGTGATACTGCTCCTTACCCCAGGGTTTTGTCTCGTACAACAATTCGTGTATGTTGCAGAAACTTTTCGCATCAGGTTCCAGACCTTGGCTTCTCACGGCCCACACGAAGATATTCATCCTTATGATTGCTTCGGGGGTAAGTTGGTGAAGATAGATTTCAAATATTTTCAGTACTTTTACGACAAAGCTGCTCAGGGGAAATCGTAGCCCAGCTTTCAAAAAGCTTCGGAACACTACGACTTCATTTTCCTCAGGAGTCGGACAAGTCTTCTCTCCTTCGTCGGCCCTCACAATGGACAAGTCCCAGAAATATCTTCCCCTCATGTTGACAAGTTGATTTTCTTTGATACTTGATTTGCCAAAAACCGCATGGCTTGGCCACCAAGGGCGATCTTCGGAGTCTTCACCACCGCTATCTGCATCATAACTATCGTTGTCATCAGTATCTTCAGATAAACCTTCTAAAATCTCTTTGGTGATCTTTTCTGTATTTGTCTTCGACATTGCTTCAAGAAACCCCAGGTTTTTCTCTTCAGAGAGACTCAGCTTCATCTCGACAGCAGCTCTTTTATCTTCAGACATCTTCGGAAATGCTAAAAAACTGCTTTCAAAGCTGAAGCTTAAAAACTTAAAAAGCCAAGCAAGTGTTGGTGCGCAAGAGCTAAAAATTGAGTAAGCAAGAGCAGATGGCAAGAAAGCGTACCAAATGAGCTTGCGGTATGCTCTTATTTATACGCCCAGTGTATTAAAAATTGGAAGACCCCGCTTGTCAGTGAATGTTGCTATTCTAGCAAAGGGAAGGTGTTTTTTCGGACCTTCGGCTTAAGGCCTTCGTCCATGTCGCAATCTAAATTTATCATTCTAACAAATTAATATTGCGAGGGGCTACTGTTGGGGGCCTTCGGCTTCCGAAGGTCCTCAAAAATATGATTTAAACAATGTTTTGGGAGTATAATGTGTGAACAGGTATCTTCGGACTCGAATCGATATCACAGTGGGGGAAGCCCAAAGAATACGAAGGTTGATACAGCGCCGAAGCTGTGAGCAGGAAAGCTTCGGCGTGATAGCAGAAAATGAAACCGACTTAAAGATGAAAAGGCTATTCAGACCTCGGTGAATTACTATAGAATTACTACCAAATGAAAAGGACATGGATGTAATTTTACATGGGCTGCGTCCCGTGCCTATAAATAGGTGAACAGTGCTCCCGTACTATTCACGCTGACTTGGCATTTACTTTTACCTTCTTTCGAGCCGAAGGTACGCTTGTAATTTGATATCATTTCCATTTTACTATAATAATAATATAGAAATGAGTTGATAATTATACAAAATTGTTTATGATATCTCTTGTATTACATATGATTCCTTCCTCATTATGATATGTTGTGTTGATGAAGGTTTGTCCTTCATAACCTTCGTCCGAAAATCATTATATCCCAAGGGAAATAATGCTTCGAAGGACGAAGGACTTTGACGTTTAACATTTTTTGTGTTGCCTTGTTCTTAACTCATAGCATTTGAGAACAAGTCCCCAACATAATAATGCTTCGAAGGACGAAGGACTTTGACGTTTAACATTTTTGTGTTGCCTTGTTCTTAACTCATAGCATTTGAGAACAAGTCCCCAACAACAGTGATGGCCGAAGGGGTAGCTTTCCTCTTTCTTCCTTGCTTCCGCGAGGGATAGCAGTAATCAGGATACATAAAGCCAATTCCATTGAAAACTCTGTCCAGTCTTTTCTTGTTCCGACCCCCGAAGGCTGAGGACAAAGCATCATCTTCAGCCTTGGTGTATGCCCCAAATAGTTCGTCGCTAGTAGCCTCAATGCATTTCAACCAGTTGTCATTCGGTTCGTCGAACCTTTCTCCGTATCTGAAGGTATATTTTAATTGAACTAATCCACCTTCGCTAGACCCAGCAGCAGTTTCCTTCGGCATCTCCCAGCTATCCACAAGTGGCCACACTCTGTAGGCTACGTGCTCTTGGATTTTGTCTCTTGTGCCAATGAAAGCACAGACATTGCTGAAAGCCTTTTGACACGCTTCTGCATCCTTTTCAATGGCTACCCTTGGCCTTCAAAGGCCGAAGCGGGACGAGATAGGACGTTGGATAATCTCCTTAATGTCCTCCCTCTCAATCAGATCATTCTTGACATAAAACCATTCCTCCATCCAGGCCCCAAACCACCTTTTCCGAAATGTTGGAACCAGATAGCTTGCGTTGGAACGAACAATAAATCCATAACAACCGAAGTTGTTGTGATATTGTTCTTTGCCAGTAGCCTTCGTCTCGTACAATAGTTCATTCATATTGCAGAAACATTTTGCGCTCGGTTCCAGCCCTTGGCTTTTTACAGCCTAAACAAACATCCCCATCCTAATTATAGCTTCAGGAGTAATTTGGTGCAGAAAGATCTGAAATATCTTCAACACTTCAACCACAAATTTGCTCAATGGGAACCGAAGGCCTGCCTTCATAAAGTTTCGGTAAACAACAACTTCATTTTCTTCAGGAGCAGGGGTGGTGCTGTCTTCTCCAACCCTCACAATAGACATATCATGAAAGTACCTTCCCCTCATGGCATCAACCTGACTCTGTTTAATGGTCGACTTTCCGAAGATAGTATGGCTTGGTCGCCAGGGCCGATCTTCGGAATCTTCATCTCCACTTTCCGCATCAAAGTCATCACTGTCATCAGAATCTTCAGATAAATCCGCCATTATCTCCTTTGTAATCTTCTTTGTATTTGTTTTTGCCATAGATTCGTAAAACCCAGCAATAAAAGGGTCCACAACCTTCTTCTCCTCGGCCACCTTCGTCACCTCAGACACCTTCTTCTCCTCAGACATTTTTTTAAAATTTTAGTATTTCGCAAAGACCGAAATTCAAACAAGAGCTGACAGCAAGAGAATTAAAATTTGAGAAAATAGCGCAAGCAACAGAAATGGCGTAACAAATGCCGCTGCTGCGGGTTTCTATTTATACGCCCAGTGCATTGCAACTTGGCGGGCCCCAGTTATCATTGACTTTCACTATTCTAGCGAAGGGAATGTGTTTTTTAGAACCTTCGGCTTAAGGCCTTCGTTCACGTCGCAGTCTGAATTTATTACAAGAACAAATTAATACTGTGAGGGGCTACTGTTGGGGGCCTTCGTCTTCTGAAGGTCCTCAAAAACACGACTAACATGCCTTCCAAGTATTATATACTGTCACATGAATCTTCGGCGTTGAGATGAAGGTATGCAAGGCATGAAAGGCGCGGTCTGGGAGAAGGATAAACCAACTCCGAAGCTACGGGTGAAGAAGCTTCGGCTTAGCGCAATGGCGGTGATGGAGAATGGAACCGACTTAAAGGGAAATATACTACTTAGTCCTCGACTGATTGCCCCTTAGTCAGTAGTAAGTGTCAAGGGCATGGATGTAATTTTACCCAGGCTGCGTCCTGTGCCTATAAATAGATGAACAGTAACACCGTACTGTTCACGCTGGCTTGTAATCATTCGCACGTTGCCCTTGTATTTCAACCTTCTGTCAAGCCGAAGGTACAAATGTAATTTAATATCATTAATGTTTATTCATGATTATATAATAAAGATGTTGGTGATCTAATGATTTAATATAGTTATTCATGTTCTTTTTATGTCTCATATGTTTCTGCTTTTATTCTTACATATTGGTATGCCGAAGGTATGTCCTTCATAACCTTCGTCTAAAGATCATTATATCCTAAGGGATACAATGCTTTGAAGGACGAAGGTCTTTAACCATTAACATTTGTGTTGCCTTGTTCTTAATTCATAGCATTTGAGAATAAGTGACCAACAGCGGCATTTGAAATGTCGTGAAAGATGGGTCAAGAGGAGGCAACTTCTTCAAGGGCATATGCTTTTGCATGTGATGAAAAGAAAGGCAAGAAGAAGGCTCCCACTCCAAGCTCCTCAAGTGAAGAAGAGAAAGAAGAAGAATGTGATGATGATGAAGATGATCAACCCTCAACATCATCATCCGAGGACGAAGAAACAATTTGACGCATCAAAAAGGTAATGGGGATGATTTGTAAGATTAATCTAATAGTTGTGCCCCTACAGGCCGAGGATCTTCTCTTTAACATTGACAGGAAAAAGCAAAGAAAGAGAGGATGCTTCGCATGCGGGGAGAAGGGCTACTTCAGGGACAACTATCCAAATATGGCCGAACCCACAAAGAGGAGGAGCAAAGGCAAGGCTCTTACAAGTGTCAAAACTTGGGATGAACCCACAAAGAGCAAAGGCATGGCCGAACCCACAGAGAGGATGCCCAAGTCCCAAAATATGATTTTGGTTGTTACAAATTCTACCCCCTAAAAATAATCTCTTCCTCGAGATTAGTAGACAAGGGATGCAAAGCGTTTAGTTTGCAGTTTATCTTTTAGTCCCTGATCAGTTCAAGAATCAAAAGTTTTATTTTCTTTAATATTAATGTGTAGGTGATTAGAAAAGTATGAGCTTCTTTTATATCGAGCCATCTGATAGGCAGGCTAAGAGATGGTTAGATCAAGGGTAGGTTGAGGTAAGAAAGGTTTAGGCGAAGAAAGACTGCATTTCACATTGTCGATCCTGACTTGTCTGACGATCTGGTCTGACTCTCATCCTTCATTAACGAGGCTGATCTTCTCTTCTTAGGTCTTGATGTCGGTGTCTGAGTTAGGGACATATAGTTTAGATAGATTTGTAGGTAAACCAAATAGCTTAGCAGGTACAACATATGGCTTAGTAAGTGGCTTAAGCTAAATGAGAATAGGTAGAATCAGGTTTAGTTGTTTTGCTTCTAGGTTGGGCTAGATAGGTCATACAATCCACTATGTAGGTTAGGTTGTTGTTCATGGCCGAGTTGGTCTAAGGCAACAATATAGGTTAAAAGATGTTTATATGAGTAGGTCTAATTTATTTCTCCAGTATTAACTTGTTAAGTGGCTGACCTTATATTATGTCGTATTTAGATTAGATGGGATCCAAATTAGTTTGGCATGACCAGTTTTGATTAGATAAGATTAAATTAATTTAATTTGGACTAGATTATGGTTGTTACTCTAGGATGGGATAAGTATACTTATTAGGACAAGATGAATCTGTAACGATAAGATATAATCTTTTAATATGAGATGGATCTATATGACAGGTCTATTTTTATGGGGGATATTCTATCTTTCTATATATATAGATGCAATTGTGGACATTACTCCACAATTTATTACACTCAATCCAAGAACCGAAACAAACAAGATTCATAAGGACAAGCATTAAAGCACATAGATACCTATAAAAATAGTTTTTTTCCTAGAATTAGGATTCCTATCACTAAGGGTCACTTTAGGTACATGATTTCAAGCTATAAAATCCATTTGGTCTTTAGAAGAGAGAAGATAAGAGTAATCAGAGTAAAGCAACAATGGATGAGAAAAGATTTGAGAAAAGTTCAGAAAGAATCAAAGTAGTAAAGGTAAGTAGGTAAAGGTTGTCCAGTTCTATCTAGGTTATGTCCTAAGTCAACATTCCTCTGATACCACTTCTGTCACACCCGGATTTAAGGGCAAACCCGGGCGTGAATCAAATGTGTGCTAGGATAAAGTCTCACGCATATGATGACTCAAGGTACAGAAATAAATGTCACATCTTTACTATATAATAGGATTTTTGTATAAAATAGCTAAATAATTACATCATATGAAGACAACGATCCTTCGCAACCCTAGTTGACAGGGAGACGACGACCTAGACCTCTCACGAAGTCATCACGGCATCCTTCCTGCTCCTCATCTTGCGGTACCTATTTTTGACCTCGAGGTGAGTATAACAAGGGTGACCTCACATACGTTCATCGCTCAACAAGTTGTTGGGAATAATGTGCATAAGCTCACTTACGGTGGGGGCTCATGTGTAGTGCAAGGCTTACCAAAGAGAATGGTTAAGGCTGAGCATTGCTTTTAAGAAGTTGGTCAAAATTTTATTAGCAGTTACTAAGTATAAGTAGATACCATCCTAATAAAATAAGAGATCACAATTAATAATAAATCCCACAATACAATGCAAATGACAAATTAAATTTAGTTCCATAAATTAATCACGTGAGAGTCCTGAGTCGCTCTTGACCGTGAGCATGGTTGATATACCAGTTTACACTTTGCAGAGGTTGCGCCCTTTACCCACAAGTCGTGTATCCCGTCTAGCCAAGGTTTGCAAAGCCCTTATACACTTCCGAGGTGAATGGCTAGGGATCCACTACGAGGCCTTTACAAAGTTCCACTAGCTTCAGAAAACCCACTACGATTTCGTGAGAAGAGTGATATAGGAATCACTCGTCCGAAAAGCCATCGCAGCATGATCGACCCGAGAACCTTCCTACACCGGTAACTCCTTTATCGCCCTTGCCCCTTTTGGGTAAGGTAGTCTTCCACTACCTTTCATAATTAGTCAGCCAAGGGCGTCCCATTTCACCCTTGTGGTAGCACTGTTATCTCAAGTTAAGCTCCATGTTCCATTTAAAATAATAATCTTGTCATGAACAATAATGAAACCAACGATAACAATGGAACATGATCGTAATTCAATATGGCATTAATCCCAAAACTAGGTAGAGCAATAGCAAGTCTACCCAATAGTTCATTTGTTTGCAAGGTGTAAGGTGAAAAAACTAGGTAAAACCTATTAGGTCCCATCAAATTTACCTGAGCATGTCACAATGATTAACAAAAACATTATTGGGTAAAGAAGAGTTATCAAGGGCACAACTTGTCTTATACTAGCGATTCCAGGTACTTCACCAAGTTGGTCTTTGGGTTTCTGGTGACCTCGCCGCTACTCGTAACAATACATACAAATAGATAAGGAGTACATACAAATAACATTATACTAAACATGAAAACAAACTACGTAGGAATATTCTATGGGCCGCTACGAGATCGTAGGTTTGAGAACAATTAAAATCAGTGTTAAAACGAAGAATTTATGGATAAAACGATATTTTAGACGCAATAAATCTAAGAGATGAGATGTAATAGATATTGCATTTAAACTAAACAGGTATTAAATTAAAATATTTGAGTTGGTATTATTCATTAACAATTATTCATAAACGGTGTAGGTTAGAACTATAAATTAGGTTAATTATATTATCTAGCTAATTAACATCAATTAAATCTCTACTAATCTATATGTTTGTAGTGTGGGCGTCCACATCTCTATTAGTGAAGCATGCCCCCGCCCCGGCTCTCCTCGCCCGCTCTCCATCATGGAAGGCACTGCCATCTCGGAATCTCCGCGCCCACCTGCTCCCCCCACTCTGCTGTCCATGGAAGACCGACTCTTCTTCCAAAATCCATGGAAGACCGGCTCTCCTTCTAAAACCTACGCGCACACCCGCTATGCTCTCCATGGAAGGCCGACGCCATGATCTTAAACCTCCGCGCACATGGAGAGGAGGACAAGGTGGCCCCGCGCTCTGCTCTCCATGGAAGGGCTGCGTCGCTCCAAAATCTCCGCGCACACCCGCACGACCGCGCTAGGCAGCACCACCAGTGCGCACGCCCCTACCAACAATGCCCCCACCACGACGACGACGCGCAACCCATGTCGTCGCGCTACAAGCACCCGTCCCTCACCCCGCATGCTATGACTGGACTGCCGCACCTGGTCCCCACTCCCACGAGATTGCCACCCCTCCCGCCTCGCTAGACATGCCACCATAGATCTAGCTAGGGTGGCGTCATTGCGTTCAATCCTGTGCGAGAGAATGCGAAATCGCCGTCAGATTGATATTGACCAGAGGTTTCTCCGTCCAGCTGCATCAGGTTTCGCTGCCATTTGCAGCGACTGTGCTCCAATTCGGTCGTTTGGGGGAAAAGGTGACTCCTCCCATTTCTCTCGATGCATGAGTTGACAAACATCTGGGAGAAACATCCCCTCTTTAATTCAAAAAAATCGACAAAGAACGATTGTTCTTGTGAGCAGGGATCGTATCTGCTGAATCCTTGGGCTCCAGGGATGGTTCTCGGCATGGACGACAACGTAGACCCCTACGAGGAGGCCATGGTCGAGGACGACTCCGACAACTCTGACGCGGATGACTCAGATGCGGAGAGCAACTATGAGGATAAGTCGTTCGACCTCCTCAAGTCCGACAAGCACCGGGTGCGCAACCCGGATGACACCTTTTGCAGCCCCTTCTGCCCTACAAGAAGAGCAGGGGTACAAGAGCAAGGACCTCCTCTAGCATGCCCCGACGGCATCGGTGTCTCCAACAAGCATCGACATCACAGCCGCAAATGTATGCTTTACTTTCAGTCAAATCTCTGTGGGAACTAAACTGTAGTATTTGCATAGACTTCACTGATATGTGCCTTTTTGAATATTTAGGTGGAGGTTATGTAATATCACCAGTTGATCAACGAAGACAATCAGTTTTAAAGCACATGTTTGCCACGACCTCTCCGCTGTATGTATCTCAACTCTATTGCGTGCAGGCGAGCAATGGAATAAAAAAGCCTTACCATGTATCTCTGTTGGAGCGAAGGCGGAAACGCCACCCTTCGCCCGAAGTCTCCACCACTTAGCCCCTGCCCTGACGGACAAAGCAGGCAGGGACACCCTTCGCTTCATCGGCACCGGAGACGACACAGAGACCCTTCGCTAGATTCGGCACCAGACGAAGGCCTGCGGCGACGCCTCCCCGCGGCGCGGCCTCGTTCAGCTCTGAGGCCCACATGAGATCTGGCCCATTGTAACGGGCCCTGCGTGGCCGCGTTTGTGTTACGGGCCTAATCTGTAAAGGCGTACTTGTAATTACAGCTTGTAACCCCGCTTTATGGGAATATTCTGGGGATAAACTAGGTACCCGAGGGCACATGCGTCCTTAATGCAAGGCGCCGTGCACTCGGATACCTATAAATACCCCCGCACAGTGCCCGTGAGAGGCTAGATTAACAGAGCTTTTGCCATCACGCGCGAGCGCCCTGTTGCCATCACCATTCACTCGTGTTGGATCCCCTTGCTGTCGAGAGCAAGTTCCAACAATCTCAACTCTATTGCTCTGCTTAGCCAAGGCCTCTCCGCTATATGTGCCTAGTACCCCTACCATTTTTGGCCACTCCCACTTGGAGTAATACTAATATAAAATCACCTATTTGAAGCCTACCAGTATTATCATAACATGGTTGTCTACTTGTGTACTACAACCACAATAATTAACCATATGGGTTGATAATGAGCTATTCTTTTTTGAAACGATAAAATGAGATATCCTTATCAAGGATTCTTGGAGTCAGGCATTTGCCATACTGAGAGTTTTGAATTTGCCAAAAATGTTTAATTTGGTACAAATAACCCAATTGCTCCCGTTGAGTTAATGACATGGGAACGAAAAATTAGTTTGAAAATCCTATACTACCAACACAAAAGAAATGAGAAAAAATAAAAAAGAAGTACACAATTGGGTTATCTGTCAAACTCGGAAGTTTTTTTTATCAAACAACACAAATTGAGTGTTCCATAAAAAATGTTTGCTCTGGTTTCAACTATCCACTTATCCAACTTGTATTGAATGTGCTTGCAACCCTCATAGCACATACTATAGATTCTACATTTTCAACAATTAAAATAAGAGTTGAGCATACGAAATGTGTCCATGCTTGAAAAGGTGGAAACATTAGAACAGTGAACAACAACTTAACTACAAAGTTGTTACTGTTTTTTAGTGTATCCTAAATGCTAAACTATAAGCGGTCGGTCATCCTTTGTTTAGAGTTTAGGCTTTTTAGATAGTGTTTATGTTGCGTTGTGCTACATTGGGGAGGATGCAGGGACGATGGGGCCGAGCAGAAGCCACTACAGTAGCCGACACTGGAGGTCGCCGTGGATGTGGGCTAGGTTTCGTGGAGGGATATGGTGGCGGCGAAGGCGATGTCAAGGTTTATGGGTGGGTTGCTCGAGTTGAGGACCAACGATGCACTCAGTGTGGTTGGAAGATTCTTGAGAAAACACACCATCCTGAAAACAACAGATGAGGTTTCCAATATTGAATTAGAGAAATTAGGGGATATGGTGGCGATATTGGCCTCCCAGATCGAGGAAACGAACCGATACTTGCTCGCTGAACACCAGAAGCTGGGGCCTTTCATGCAGGTGCTTCCCATATGCAACAAGCTATTTTTGGTTGAAACTATTTGAGAAAATTTGACATATGGATTTTAACCTGAATTCATTGGGTTTTACTTATGTGCAAATGTTATATTTACATGAGAAACATGCCTTTGATAGTGATTTTTGAAACTCTGATTATAGATGAATGTTAATCTTATGGTTGTGATTTATTTTAGAATGCATGCCAGTAGCTCATGTTGCATATAACTGTTTTATTTTCTTCAACAGTAGTTCATCTTCAATGATTCTGTACATGCTGCTAGATTATTCATGGTTATCATCTCCTGCACATGGCAGTATCTGGTGTGATTGAGTTTATTCAGTGCTATGGTAGGAGTATAGGACTTAGTGAAAATTGTTAATGGTGGATATCCAACCAATGTTCCATATTTCTATTGAAAACACTTACACGTGTATTTTATTTTGTTTAACACTTATGCTTGTATTTTATTTTATTTAACATGGGCACAAACACTTACGCAAGATCTAAATCTTTTCCCAAGACCATGCCTTTTCACACATGCTACCCCTGGGTTGTGAAAAATATTTTCATTTTTGTAAATGTGCCTCAAGTCAATCTTTTGAATTTTATCAGTCTAAAATACTTATTTGTTGTTTGTTTACCATGGCTGACAATAAGAAGTTAAGAACACTACTGGGTAAACTGGAACACTTCAGGTTCAGCCTTGAGTGGGTTTGGTTTTATACTCCTATGGAGTTTTACACCGTCTGCAACCATTTTCAATTGATTTCGAGCTTTGGTAAAGGTTATGGTGAGTAAAGCGGTGATATGGGAATTGGGAAAGGAAAGAGCACATAAGAAGCCGATGGGTCCCTGCTCGCGTGCCTGTCGCTCTAGGAGCCTACGGACGAGGAGCCCCTTGTTTATAGACCTCGCCTTTTGATATGTGGTGGTGAAAGTGTTGAACTGGTAGGTCTGTTCTTCTCAATGAATAGATAGTATCATATTGAGGGCCTTTTTCTTTCCACTTAATGATGTGTTTTTGGCTTACCAGGATCATGTGGGACCAGCTCCGATGAAGCTTTTCCATTTTTCTTAGGCATGCAACTCCGATGAAGTTGCTGGCCACGTCATCCTCTGTGGGCCTATTTCCATGGCCATGAGAAAATTGAGGATCGGTTACCACCTACTTGCGTCCATCGGATGAACCTATGTCGTTGCTGCTTAACTGCATATTGAGATTGAGATTGTGTGGTGTTTTGTTTCAGGTTCAGCCTCACCGCCTGCTGTGGAGAGGACAACACTGTAGTCTGAGACCGCTGCTCTACAAGTTTCTACTGCCCTACTTCATTTCCAGGGTGCCCTTATTTTTAAGCATGTATTCTTCGGGTAGCAGATGTTAGTACCAATTTATAATACATCTCTAATTTATATTTTCTATATCTAATTTCACATGCAGCTTGTTCACTTTGCATGTGATGGTTTGAAATATTATATGCATATACCATATCATGTTCCCTTTGACTTGATATTATTTGAAAACTTCACGTGTGGCACATAACTTTTGTCTTTAGTTTACAGGTCATTGCATCTTTTTGACCACTGTGTTGGAAGGAGGTTACAATGCAAAAATGCAATGTGTTTCTGGTTCTTGCCTGTGGTGGGCTATTTGTTGCAACCTTGGCTTGGACGCTACTATCTAGGTAGGTTGACCCCACCTCAAGTGTTCCTAGATCAACAAGCAAACAGGCCCGTCGTATTCTCCCCACCTCAAGGCCTAGTTTGGATACTCTAGGATTAGAGTGTTTTGGAGGGATTGGAGAGGTTGTAAATCCCCAATAGATCAAATACTCTCTCAATACATCTCAATCCACTTCAATCCCACTCGTTACTAGATTATCCAAACTAGGCCCAAGTGTTCCTAGATCAGCAAGCAAACAGGCCCGTCGTATTCTCCCCACCTCAAGTGTTCCTAGATTAGCAAGCAAACATGCTCGCCGTATTCTTCCTTTCTGTCGTCTAATTGTTACTTTGTTAGAATTGCAACTAATAACAAGTTTTGTTCAGACGTGTTATGTATCCTGTTATCAGGACATAACATACATTTGATTGTTTTTTCTGGCAATAATAATTTCATCTACAATTTGTAAATGCCTTTCCATTCAACCCTGGCAGGAGTAGATCATCATGCCGATTATCGTCTCCCATGGTCTGTATCTAGCTTCAGCATTTACTATGGTGATGTAATAATGTAATATAACATGAGCATGGTTACTGCATATTGTTTAAGACTTTAAATGCAGTGCAAAACAAAGATAAGCCACAATATTTTACTTCTCTTCTAATCATCACTTTCGCATGGACTTGTACTCGTCGTATTTATTTTACTTTCAGCCTGTAGTGTTGAACATTAATTGCATACAAACTCTCATGAATGTGAATGCAAAAGTTCAGTTCTAGGGGTTGTGTTGCTTATTCCCTCTTTACTGATCAATTCTAGACGATTAGTGCATATACTAAGTGATCCAGAGAAGCATGCAATTTATGATCAATATGGTGAGGAGGGCTTAAAGGGGATTCCTCCACCTGGTTCCCAGAGCTGGTCCTCCACAACTGCTGGCCCAACTACAGTCAATGATGACGAGTCATAAGAGACTTTTTTTTACTTCAGTACATTCTTTGGTAGGGGACAAATTTGCGTGAGGAGTTATGAACTGCATGCAGATTGAGAAATGGGAGCATTTGCGTATTTAAGTGCGCTGCACTACAATACTTAGATAAATTTTCACGATGGTTGATTAAGGTGTTTGTGGATGTTTCGCAATCTCCATCGCGTTTCGTAAGATGGACACATCCACCGCGTTTCGTAAGATGGACACGTCCATCATGTTTTGCAAGATGGGAGCCACCAAGCTCTCGTTCAGTTTCAATGTAGAACAACTTCACGCTCCTTCCTATTTTGGATCCTTCTATCCTTACCCGGATTATGGTGCCGAGCAACAAAGATAGCCTATCATTGATCTAGATGAGCAGCAATAGATCCCCTCAATAATTTGTATGTCGTCGCAACACATGAGCACCTAACTAGTAAGTATTAATTAATTTAAATATGTGGCATAACTAAAACAATGTTATTACTACATACACAAATAAAATAATATGAACCTAACACAACTTGAATAGATTAAAACAAATTATTTGACCTATAAGATATCACATTTTTAATAAATTAGTAGAGTTGTACAGAAATACGTGACATGACGGTGGGAAAGATTTGTTTACAAATGCATGACCTAATTGTTGCCAACTTATCATGATTTACCACTAGAGTTGGGGAGGAACTCGAACTTCGATGAGCTGGTCATGGCGACTTATGGCTACGAGCTTAGCTCGCAGTGGGCTGTTGTGTCTTGGATGGCAGCGGTGCTGCTGCGAGGCTGTAGAGGAGATGGGTCTATGATTGATGGCTTGAGATGTTATGGTGCCATGCATTTATATAGGCTAGGAGGTAGGTTTACATGACAGATCTAATCTGGTAATTATGTGTTACAATTCTATCCTATTTGTTAGGAACTCTAACAAACTCGAAACCAAATCCGTTGCGCATGTGAGGAAAGATCCTATCAACGGGCCCCTACTCGACATTGATGCATTGGATGACGTCATCGATGATGTCATGATGATGCAGTCATCCGGCTAGGGAATAAAGAAAAGAAAAAAAATCAAAATGAACGTGGGAGAGCACATGGGTTTCGTGTGGTGTTATCCTCACAGGGACAAGCAACGGGTAGCATCCGATGTGAGTTCTCTTGTTTTATTTTTTCTTTCCTGTTTTTTTTCTATTTGATTTCCTATTTTTTTTTACCAATTTCAAATTTAATTTTGAGTTAAATTTTCAAATTCGAGTGAAATGCACAATCATAAATCCAGCATGACATGTAAGTATAATTGTATACATATGTTTACATCCATTCTTTTGTTTATGCTTCAAATATATAATAAACGATAATTCATACATTATTTGTTTAGGAAAATATTATTTTTGAATGTGTGATCAATTTAAATTTTAATTCGAAAATAAATTATTGATTACTTACTTATTTTAAGAAACATAATTTCTACTGTATCATCTTTATTAAGAGATATTTTAGTATAAATCTTAGAAAATCTAACAAGGGATAACATAGTTCATATCGGAATAGTATTTTTTTAGGAGAAATAATTTTAAGGAAAATTCTTATTAAAAGAAATTCAGCTATTGTTGGAGAATTTTGCCCAAGTCCCAAAATATGATTTTGGGTGTTACATGTGGTTCGACACTAGAGCTAATGTACATGTTTGTTCTGATCTAAGCTTATTTTGTTCTTATCACACTACCGACAATAGCGTCATGTTGATGGGCAATGGGTCAAGTGTTGCTGTACATGGAATAGGAAGAGTCGATCTGAAGTTGACCTCTAGAAAGACTCTCTCTTTGAAGAATGTGCAACACGTTCGTGGAATAAATAGGAACCTTATTAGTGGTTCTCTTTTATGTCGCGATGACTTTAAGTTAGTGCTTGAGTCGAATAAGTTTATTGTCTCAAAATTTGGTTTGTTTATTAGCAAAGGTTATGACAGTGGTGGTTTGTTCTGCCTTTCAGTGGCTGATGATTGTAATAATGTGGCAAACTCACTTTTCATATTCTAAACTAAATGTAGGAGAGAGTTTGGCACTTTCGACTTTGTCATATTAATTTTGATTGAATTATCCAATTGTCTAGGCTTAATTTGATTCCAAAAATTTTTGTTGTTAGGAGATCTAAGTGTCATGCTTATGTGTAAACTAAGCAACCACATAAATCTTTTAAGAGCGTGGAAGATAAGAGTCTAGAACCTTTAGATCTCATTCACTCAGGTCTATGTGAAATGAATGAAATTTTGATGAGAGCAGCTAAGAAATATTTTATCACATTTACTGATGATGCTACTAGATATTGCTAGCTCTATCTTGTTAAGATGAAAGATGACACACTTAATTGTTTTAAGATCTATAAAGCAAAGGTAGAAAACCAACTAGAAAATAAAATTAAATGAGTTAGATCTGATAGAGGAGGGGAGTATCTTTCTAATGAATTCGGTGAATACTGTGCGGAACGTGGAATCATCCATGAGACAATAGCTCCCTACTCGCCTCAATCAAATGGGGTGGCCGAACGAAAAAACTGAACTTTGACGGACTTGGTTAATGCCATGTTGGATAGTTCTGGTTTACCTAAGTCATGGTGGGGCAAAGCTATTTTGGCCGCATGCTTTGTTCTAAACCGAGTTCCATCAGCTAAGGGTGATAAAACACCCTATGAAGGATGGAAAGGTAGAAAGATTGCCCTTGGATTTCTGTGTGCATGGGGTTGTTTAGCCTAAGTTAATGTGCCTGCGTGCAAGAAACATAAATTGGGACCAAAAACCATTGATTGTGTCTTTCTAGGATATGTGCATAATAATGCAGCCTATAGATTTCTAGTGATTGAATCTGATTTTCTAGATGTGTATGTTAACACCGTGACTGAATCTCGTGATGCCTCCTTTTTCGAAGATATACTCCCTATGAAGGATAGAGTTACAGCACGTAGCAAGGCATCTACTAGTTATACAACTGAACCTAATCCAGTTTCTTTACCTCCTGCTTATTATGAACAACACATTGAGGATAGCAGTATGGTAGCTCCTCGTAGGAGCAAGAGACAAAGGACTGAAAAAATCCTTTAGTGATGACTTTATTGTTTATCTTGTGGATGATACACCAAAAACCATTGCAGAGGCATATGCATCACCAGATGCAGAGCGTTGGAAGGAGACAGTCCACAATGAAATGGAGTCCATTATAACAAATGGGATTTGGGGAATTTGTGACCTGCCACTTGAGTGTAAACCTATGGGATGTAAATGGATATTTAAGAAAAAGCTGAAACCATATGGTATTGTCGATCAATACAAGACTAGGCTTGTGGCCAAGGGATTTACCCAAAAGAAAAGTGATGATTATTTTAATACCTATTCACCAGTTGCTAGATTGATCACAATTTGTGTGCTAATTGCACTTGTTGTGAGTTATGATCTACTCATACATCAAATGAATGTGAAGACAACTTTCCTTAATGGTGAGCTTGATGAGGAGATCTATATGAAGCAGCCAGAGGGATTTGTGACACATGGATAGGAGAACATGGCATGTAGACTAAGAAAATCCTTATATGGCCTCAAGCAGGCACCAAAGCAATGTCATGACAAGTTCGATAGAACTTTGATGTCAGCAGGCTTTGTGGTAAACGAAGCTTACACTTGTGTGTACTATCGGTTTGTTGGTGGTAAGGGAGTAATATTGTGCTTGTATGTGGATGGCATACTAATCTTTGGGACTAGTATTGATGTGATAAATGATGTGAAATCATTTTTATCTCAAAATTTTGATATGAAGGATTTGGGAGAGGCTGATGTTATATTAAATATAAAACCGATTAAGGGTGAGAATGGGATTATTCTCAAACAATCTCATTATGTGGAGAACACTCTAAATCGCTTTGGGTTTTCTGATTCTAAATATTCTCCAACACCTTTTGATCCTAGTCTAAAGCTTCATAAGAATAGAGGACAAGGAATTAATCAGTTCAGATACTCCCAAATTATTGGTTCCCTCATGTACCTTGTTGGTGCAACCAGACCTGATATCTCATTTGCTGTGAGCAAATTGAGTAGATTCACTTCTAATCCAGGAAGCGATCACTGGTGTGCACTAGAACATGTAATGAGATACTTGAGAGGTACTTCTGCGTATGGACTTCACTACACTGGGTACCCTATTGTACTTGAAGGGTATAGTTGTTGGAGAAATAGGCATTTTCAGTTTTAATTTAATCCAGAAAATCACAGTGATGTATGTGACATATATGTGTACATGTGTATCACTACTCACATAAGTTGTAAACAACAGTAAAATATGAACAAATACTAAGAACAGAGTGTACCCTGCGGAGGGACCGATGCTCAAGGTATCAGTGGCTCCATTCACATGAGACATCTCGTGTGTATGTTTGATGTAGTCATTCGCAGTCGATGCAGACAGATGTACATGGTGCAGTCCCTCGAACAGCGTCGATGACGAAGAACTGGATTAGCATTGGTCGAGCGGACGGAGCGAGCAGTCGCAAGTATGCTCCCCAAAAACCTGATCGTCCACACACCCGTGCAAGTGTAGCTCTGCGGACGGCAGTTTTGGAGGCCCGCTCTCCACACTCTCTATGCTCGCAGAAGGTGGGACGGGAATGGCTATGTGTAACACGTCTAAGACTATTCAGTGTTTGTACATGCTATCTTAACCGGAAGCAGCCTCACCTCCTCCGTATATATACACGCACAGAGGGAGGCCAATGGATAGTAACGGTCGCCATCAGAGCTACCGTTACAGCCAGCCAGAAACTGACACCATCAGTGACGTCCGTTACTAGCTGACAACCATTACAACCCGTCTGTTACTAGCCATAACACATGAAACGACCAGTAACGGACGATAGCAATGGACGGTCATCACTCTAGGCAAAATGCGCAACCGTTAGGAAGGAATATTCGGACCAAGGTCTGATCTACCACGGCCACGGCATGGCCCAGCCGACGGCGTGCGTGTGTGGTAGCCCTTCATCCTTTTCTTAGCTTCTCAATAGATGCACCAAAGGTCCACCTTTTTAAGTTGATTGAGTTGTCCCTTGAACTTCCGGTATGGTAGTAAAGAATAGTACACCGTAGCATTACAGTGGTCCTTTAGCATTGACTATTATTAAATATTAATTTGGGACAACCCACATTATTTCAACAATAGTGATTCCAACTAGATCTAAGATGCAGTTGAGATCAAGGCCAAAAGTGGATATATATTCACAATTGGTGGGGTTACAGTTTTTTGGAGGTCTCGTAAGCAGACTGTCTTAACGAAGTCTACTATGGAGGTGGAACTTGTAGCACTTGAATCAGCCACTACTGAGGCAGAGTGGTTGGAAGAGCTCTTGATGGACTTGCCAATGGTTGATAAACTAGTACTAGACATTCTGTTGCATTGTGATAATCAAAGCGTGATCACAATTGTGGCAATACAAAGGAAAATGCAAAGTTCTCATGACATGTGAAACGACGAATCAAATCAATAAGGCATTTGAGAAATACTAGAGAGATCGCCGTAGAGTATATTAATACTGCTCGAAACATGGCGAACCCTTTCACAAAGGGATTAGCACGTGCTGTGATTGATGAAGCATCAAGGGAGATGGGATTAAAGCCCATGTGATGTTATCATATAGTGGTAACCCAATCTATGTGATTGAAGATCCCGTGAATTAGTAATTGGGAAGAACAAACTGTTTTGTATAACAAGTGAGTATAATATTTTTACTCATTTCCCGCTAGAAGATGCATACTCTTGGTGCTTTAAGGAAAGGTGACTTTTGTCTTAATGTATTCTGAGGCTTGTAACAGGCAAGGTACTATTCTATAGGGTACACTTGTAAGAATACACCTATGTGAGTTTGACTGTGAGGTCGCAATCTATGAGATGTGGGTAATCTCAAATAAATTCACTAAAGGACATGGGAGCATGACCGTAATGCTCCAATCAGAGGCATGGCTTTAGGCAGCCTAGTATCAATGATGCCTATTGTCACACCCGGTTTTGGAAGGCAAACCAGATGCAAACCAGGTACACTCATGTACACAACGATTACATAATTGGACATCATCACACATTGCTCAAAGTAAATAGCAGAAAGGTACTTTCTTACATCAAGATGTCCAAGGCATCCACAGAGTCTATAACATAGTCATTAACATTATCAAAGTGCGGAATACGAAATGTAGCAGATAAGGCCTTCACAGGCAGCAGACTGGGGGTTTGCCACTAAGATAATTAGAACTCATCATAGTCTTGGAACTCCTCAAAGTCCTCCATGTTGCTAGCATCTCCTCCTGAGCACTGAATACAGTGGGGACAACCTAGGGTGGGGTGGTTTTTAAAGCAAGGGTGAGTACACATCAACGTACTCAGCAAATGTCCCGTTTGACTAAAGTGGACTAGTTGTATGTGGAGTTAAGGTTAAGCAGTTGCTTTTAGTTGGTCAAGTATTTATTACTAATAGTAGAGCCAAATTTTAGTAAGAAACTTAGTTATTACCCAAATGTACTCCCTCCAAGAGGAAATATCAGAGATCATAATTGTAACCATCATCGTTAAACATCATCATAAAAGTAACCAAAGTTCTTCTAATCAGAGAGGATCCCAAGGCCGCTCTTAACCGTGAGCTCGGCTGATATACCTGTTTCTAACGCTCTATAGAGGTTGCACACTTTACCCACGAGTCGTGATTCTCAGCCTGGAGATCATGACTCCCCATTGATCACTACTAAGGTGAGCTAGTAGGGTCTCACTACGTAGCCTTTACAAAGACTCCCCTGGTGCATAGTTACTCGTTAGGTTTTGCCAGTTGTACAAACTAGTACACCTCCCCAAGGTTGGTGACTAACAAAACCAAATCAAATGAACCTCTTCACCCCCTTGGTAGAGCGAGCACTATGCCCCAACCCCCATTGACAGCCCTCCGGCAAAGCCAACTACACCACTAGGTTTATCTAATTATTCAGCTAAGGGCGTCCCATTCCACCCTCATTGTTGCACTATTATCCCGGGTGGTCACTCAACGAACAGGTCCTTACAAAGAGGTACTCAGGAAAATGACCTGAGTCCCCTAAAATATCACAAGATCATCATCGAGATAACATCATCGTATCATAAATATTCACATCATGTTCGTTGATTAAGTTAAAGCAATAGCATAAAGCTAACCATGATAACCCAAAAGGTAAACAAGGATAAGATAAATACAGACTAGTCAATCCTTAGGTTTTCCATAAAGTAATGCGGGACGGTGAATTATAAAGTAAGTAGGACATAATAGGTCAGAGGACATTTGCCTTCACCAGGTTGTTGCTCAGGAAGATCTTCGGCAACACACTCAGGAACCACGAGCTGCTCGTTGGCTAAACAAAGCGATCATGCATTCAATACATTTAGATAAAGACAAATAAACAATGCACCAAACATATGCAATCGAGTGGACACAAGTTTGATAGAGTAGTATAACATAAAAAAAAAGTAAACCTAGGTGCTAGGGTGGATTAGTACACTTAGAGATTAGTGATTCCCTAAATATTATGGATTACATAATTTAGTTCCACTAATTTTAGTGAGACACAAAATTATACCAGGGATAAATTCATACATGACATATTATTAATCTCACAAAATTAAATACCTAAGTACCATTAGGGTTTTCCTTTTTATTTTATTATTTCATAAGCAATTTATTACATACACTAACCTATAGCTTAGGCATAAAATTAAAGTGCACAGATAGTGAATGGTCATAATTTATTTGGACAGAGCATAATACTATGAACATTTTGCAGTTTGAATCACTTAATTTGGAGTTCATATGAAAAAGATAAGAAATAAACAAGTTTTGAAGTTTAAAATACAAAATTAGGCCTAAATCTATGATTAAATATAAGCCTAGGGTTCAATCTACAAGATTACAGGGGCCTGCGTGCGAAACAGAGGGACAACGGGTTGATTCTCGGAAAACTGAGGGGCTCTTTAACAAAAATACACGTGAAGGGGTACGGGGTTGCGCTAGCCATTCGATCTTCGATCAACGATTTGGATTAGAACAGCGAGCGAGGGCACGGGCACACGGACTATGGGCTTCTGACAGGTGGGCTTGGGGTGGGTTGAGGCAGTGACACGCGGGGCCCATGGGTCAGCGGTATGCCGAGGGCGCGAGGCGCGCTGGCCACTAGATCGTAGATCGACAACGCTGGTTCCACGAACCGCGTGAACCCTTATCCGCGAATCTGGGCTGTTAGATCAGAATCGGGTGGTTAGGATGGGCGCCAGGGGGATTTACCTTCTCCGGCCGGCCAGGGGCGGTGCCATACGCGCCTGCGACGGCATAGCTGTCGGAGATCAGGTAGATTGGGGTTTCTAGGGCGCTAGGGGTCGGTCTGGGTTGCCAGAAAGGTTGGGGATGACCTGACAAGCGTTATGACAAGGTCGGGGTTGCATGAACGGGGCTGAGGCGACCAGACGACGGAGGGGAAGTCCTTGGCGGACCGGGGAACACTCCGGCGAGCAATCGTGCATGACTAAGTGCATGACAGGGGAGATTAGGGGTGGGGTTAGGTCGGTGTGGGGGACGGATATCCCCCGGGTCCACTAGAAGGCAAGAAAGCCTTGCGAAAGGCCCCAGGCCCATTATTTCGCAAGGCCATCCCTTCGTGGGCCAGGGGAGGAACTTTCAGCAGAACAGATCAACACGAGGATGGATCAACTCGAGCCCATGCGGTTCGCTGAACTCAAACGCTATCCGCAGCATTGATCCGACTTTCCCGCGCAGCGCCCTCATATGTCGGAGCCGAAGGATTATAAGTCGGCAAGATTATAGGAAGATAAACTCAGTCGGTTCATATTACTTAGGAACACGTGGTTATCATATCCGTATGTAACGCCCCATGGTCGAATATATAAGGCCTAGGGGGCACCCCTTCAAGATCATCTTACTCATTAGCCATCCACCCAGTTCTCTAATATCTCCTATACTAGAGAATTCTCTTGTAATCCACCACACATAAGATCCACTCCAGGATGTAGGGTATTACGCATCTCAAAGCGGCCCGAACCTGTACAAGATTGCCCACCGTCTCTCGTGCCTCTAGCACAAACCATCGAGCTACAGTCAGCTACACCGTCCTACTCCTAAAAACACCTCGAGGGGCAACCCCCAGGTGTGCGGTCGGACCCAAATCACCGACAGCTGGCACGCCAGGTAGGGGGTGTGTCACTGATCCAAGCTAGCTCAATGGCTATCACTTTCTAGCACAAGATCATCCTCCGCCCTGGATCCATATTCTGCTTTGGAACCATTTCGTCCGTGGCCAACGAAGAAGGAACTCTACATCGCATCGCAGATCCACCGGAGAGGAAGCCTTCCCCAACACTCTTCAGGAAAGTCGGAGCAAAGCCGAAAATAGCGCAACCTCCAGCGCTCCGAGCGAAGACTACCTCCCACCAGCCGGGAGCAGAAGATCCGACTACCCGGAGGACTCCGCTGACTACCTCTCCTATGGAAAGATGGACATGGATCACAAGGAAAAAGGAACCAAACGAGGTAAAAGCTCGTCAAGCTGCTCTCTAGGTATCTCCACCCTCAAAGGAGAACAGGAAGAAGCTTGTCACTACAACGGCGCCATTCTACCCCGACATCCTCTTTATCGAGGGAAGAGTGGAATTTGCTCCCGTCTTTGACGACGAACCAACCGCGCTGGGAGAAGAACCTCTTCAGCGAGAATCTCGCCAACGAAGGAACCGACGCCGAAATATTCAGAGACATCATGAAGCCGGAGAACGCGATCCGGCATAGCCCATGTCGCGAGATGAGGTCTCAGAGGTGGGAGAAACTCCAGATGAACGAGTCTTCAGGGAAAGAAGTAATTCCCAACGGCGCGATCTTCGGCAAGCTCAAGAGCAGGCTGAACAGGAAGCGAAACAACACCGAGAGAACCCTCTTTTTGGCCGAAACCTGAATCCTGACTACGCCCGAGCCATGAATACACCAAGCGAGGTCGGTGGAGTGTTAGCTCAGATAGCTGATGGCCTCCCCCGGACTCCAAACGCTGAGGGCTATCGACGGCTGCTCACTCGGGCAGCTAATCATCTTCTGCCTCTCGCTCATCCTCCGAGCGACCTACGACACGCCATCAACAGTCGGTGGGACGCACGGAGCTCCATCAATGCTTCGCGCGAACGACGGCACGAGAACGAGATCCGGCGCCGAGAAGAGTATGACCGGGATCACGGTGTCCCCGCGCGAAGTTAGGCCACCAGAGTTGAGTCGGCAACGGTTTCAACTGGCGGCACAACCCAGGGACAGTCGAGGCACCACGTCAGCGACTCCCCTCCCTGGGACCAACATCATCATCGTCGGTAGGAGGACACGTGTGGGGTATCGGCGCTCACTCCACGTCTTAGGGCCATTCAATGCCCCCTAACTTCAAGGTCTCCAACGTCGACAAGTACGAACCTAAGCAGGACCCGAGAGGCTGGCTGGCCGTTTACACCACCGCTGCCCGGGCCGCTAGGGCAACTAAAGACATGATGACTGCGTACCTACCCATCATCCTCGAGCAAGATGCACTGCAATGGCTACGACACCTACCCTGACACTGCATCGACGACTAGAGTGACTTCAGTCGACGCTTCATCGCCAACTTCCAATCCCTCTCCGACAAGCCAGCGCAGCCATGGGACCTCAAGACCATCAAGCGCCGAGGGGATGAGACTCTTCGATCGTACCTCAAAAGATTTTAGACCATGAGGATTCGAATCCCCGAGGTTGTGGAAGCAGCGGTGATCGAGGACTTCTACTAGGGATCTAATGACTCGGCCTTCGTCCGAGCCATACTACCAAATACCTCCGAACAGCTGTTCAGGGAAGCGGGCATCTACATCACCGCCGACGAACGAGCTTAGGACCTCATCGGAGGAGCCAAGCCTGCACCGCCAGCACCACGACGCGACGCGAACCAGCAACCCGACAAATGTTGGGAAAAGAGGCCTCGTGATGAGGTTCACGCTGCCGGACCACCCGTCTCTCATGCCCAAGGGGCACCCCATGGAGGAGAACAAACGTTGGCGACATCCTCGACGCCTAATGTCCATACCATAAAGACATGCGCCACACCCTTCGAAACTGCAGAGACTTCAAGCACTCCGTCGGGAACAGCTGACCTTTCCAACCTCTACCACCTCCCCCGCCACGAGGAGGACCCGGAAAACCACGACAACCTCAGCAGCAGGAAGGGGGAGGAGGCGGAGCATTTCCCTGCGTCGACGGAGAAGTCAACATCATCTTTGGCGGACACGGGTCTCAAGAAAGCAAGAGGCAGCAGAAGCTCAACGACCGTTCGATACTTATGGCGACCATCGGTCCTCCCGCCCCATACTGGTGGTCCAAACACCTAATCACCTTCACCCGGGTGGATCAATGGCTTAACTTCGACCATCCGGGCAAGTACCCGCTCCTCGTCGATCCGGTGATCCGAGAAAGCAGGGTGAATAAGGTGCTAGTGGACGAGGGAAGCAACATCAACGTCACCTTTCCCCGAACACTCCTAGGCTTGAGGATCACACTCAAAGAGCTCCAAGAGTCAGATACTCCTTTTTTCGGCATCGTGCCGACTGAAGGAGAGTACCCGCTAGGACACATCTACATGCCAGTCACCTTTGGAACTCTAGGTAACTACAGAACTGAGTACCTTAGGTTTGAGGTGGCGAGCTTCAATTGCGGATACAACGCCATCATAGGCAGGCCCGGACTAGTGAAGTTCATGGCCATTCCGCATTATACGTACATGATATTGAAGATGCCTGGACCACAAGGAATCATCATTGTGCGCGCTGACTTCCAAGGCGCCGCGGAGTGCTTCCGAGTGGCTATTCAGGCGGCTCTCACCACCAAATTGTCGACGACTTTTTCTGCACAGGCAAACTCAAAGCCTGAGTTGGACCTCACAGTACCTACAAATGAAGCTCAAGCCGTGACCTCTATGCGGCCTACTGAAGAAACCAAGAGAATCAACCTCGGGTTCGCTGATGAACGCAAGACTGCCATCATCAGCTCCAGCCTGGATGACAAATAGGAAAGCACGCTCGTCCAGTTCCTGCAAGACAACCGAGACGTATTTGCATGGCAACCTACGGATATGCCGGGAATCCCGAGAGAGCTAGCTGAGCACAAGCTAAAAGTCTACCCTCAGCCAAGGCCGATTCGGCAAAAGTTGCGTCGTTTCACGCCCGACAAGAGAGAAGCCATTCATGCCGAGCTAGATCGATTAGTCGCGGCAGGGTTCATTAGAGAAGTGCTGCATCCTGAATGGTTGGCAAATCCTGTTCTTGTACTCAAAAAGAATAAAGTGGATTGGCGCATGTGCGTCGACTATACAAATCTCAACAAGCACTATCCGAAGGATCCCTTCAGACTTCCTAGAATAGACCAAGTGGTAGATTCAACCGCCGAGTGCTCTATGTTGTCTTTCTTGGATTGCTACTCTGGGTATCATCAGATCAGTCTGGCAAAAGAAGACGAAGAAAAAACTGCATTCATCACCCCGTCTGGAGCTTTCTGCTATACCTCCATGTCATTTGGCCTCAAAAACGCTGGAGCGACTTACCAGAGAGCCATTCAGACATGCTTAGCCGACCACTGGGGCAAGCGTCTAGAAGCTTATGTGGATGACGTGGTGATCAAGGCAGAAAACTCAGAAAATTTCATTGAAGATTTGCAGCTGGTTTTCAACAGTCTACGGCGATATCGATGGAAGCTTAACCCAGAAAAGTGTGTCTTTGGAGTACCGACAAGCAAATTACTCGGATTCATTGTCAGCCACCAAGGAATTGAAGCTAACCCAGAAAAGATTGAAGCTATCATGAGAATGGAAGCACCACGATCACAGAAGAAAGTACAAAGACTTACTGGATGCATGACAACTTTGAGCAGGTTCATATCAAGGCTGGGAGAGAAAGGCTTACCGTTCTACAGATTGCTCAAGAAGGTAGACAAGTTCCAATGGACTTCAGAAGCCCAAGAAGCTCTTGATGCACTGAAGAAATTCCTGACAACACCACCAGTACTAAAACCACAGCACCGAGCCACGTCGGGTCAGCCGGCCAAAGATCTACTGTTATATATCTCTTGCACGACTCACGTGGTGAGCACTGCATTGGTAGTCGAGCGAGCAGAAGAAGGACATGCATATCCAGTAAAGCGTCCCGTCTATTTCATCAGTGAAGTTCTAGGGCCCTCAAAGAAGAAATATCCTCAAGTTCAAAAGCTATTATATGCAGTACTTCTAACTGCACGTAAGCTCCGTCACTACTTTGACGACCACAAAGTCATAGTAGTCACTGGATTTCCAATAGGGGATATTCTCCACAACAAAGAAGCCATCGGAAGAATAGCCAAGTGGGCTTGCGAGCTAGGAGCTCATGACATCGAGTTTCGACCTCGCACTGCAATAAAGACTCAAGCATTAGTTGACTTCATGTCAGAGTGGACCGAGCAACAAGTGCCAGATAACCCAGAGACTGTGGAAGTATGGCAGATGTATTTCGATGGCTCGTTAAAGCTGCAAGGGGCAGGCGTAGGGATCCTCTTCATTACACCCGGAGGTGAACAACTCAAATATGCTCTTCAGTTGTTATTCTCAGCATCCAACAATGCAGCAGAATACGAAGCTTTGATTCATGGACTGAATATTGCCGTATCACTGGGCATTAAGAGACTGATGGTATACGGAGATTCACTGGTGGTCATAAGTCAGATAAATAAGGAATGGGATTGCTCGAATGGCTCTATGGGCAAGTATTGCGCAGTCGTCCGAAAGCTGGAGGACAAATTCGAAGGGCTGGAATTTCATCACGTAGAGAGAGATCGCAACGCGACTACAGATGCATTGTCAAAACTGGGATCCAGTCGAGCCCAAGTCCCACCTAGGATTTTCGTCCAAGAAGTGCCACGCCCGAGTATTTCCTTAGAACAGGCAGAAGAATGCAATGTTCTAAGCCAGCAAAAGTCAGATGCTGATAACTGGAGGGAGCCTATCATCAGATATATAAAGAATGAAGAGGAGCCAGATGACAAAACTGCAGCAGAACGCAATGCAAGGCAGTCAGCCCACTACACTCTCATTGGGGAAGCACTATACAGGAGGGGCGCGATGGGAGTTCTCATGAAGTGCATTCTTTCGGCTACTGGGAAGCAACTATTAGATGAAATCCATGCCGGGCAGTGCGGGATACATGCAGCGTCCAGAACATTAGTTGGGAAGGTCTTCAGGTCTGGTTTCTACTGGCCAACAGCCAAGAGCGATGTAGCCGAGTTAGTCCAGAGGTGCGAAGCTTGCCAATACTTGTCAAAGCAGCAGCATTTACCAGCACAACAACTGCAGACCATACCCGTAACATGGCCATTTGCGTGCTGGGGACTGGATATGATTGGACCCTTCAAGAAAGCTCAGGAGGATACACTCACGTGCTGGTTGCCATCGACAAATTCACTAAATGGATAGAGTACAAACCTATTGCTTCTCTAACTTCAGCCAAGGCAGTAGAATTCATACAAGATATAATATTCAGATTTGGAATACCAAATAACATCATAACCGATCTAGGATCCAATTTCACTAGCTCTGAATTCTTTGATTTCTGCGAACAACAGTGCATTCAGGTCAAGTACGCGTCAGTAGCACATCCAAGAGCTGACGGACAGGTAGAAAGGGCTAATGGAATGATATTGGAAGCACTCAGAAAGAAAGTCTTCGACAAGAATGAAAAGTTTGCAGGAAAGTGGATCAGAGAGTTGCCATATGTGATTTGGAGCCTAAGAACTCAACCTAGCCAAGCCTTGCATGGAAATACTCCTTTCTTCATGGTCTATGGTTCGAAGGCAGTGCTACCTGCCGACCTCAGGTTTGGGGCGCCAAGATTAGTCTTCGATAACATAGCTGAGGCAGAAGCTACCAGACTGGAGGATATTGATGTACTAGAAGAAGAGCGATTGAATACAGTAATTCAGTCGGCTAGGTACTAGCAAACTCTGAGGCGCTATCATGATAAGGCCATACGACATCGATCCTTCACAGTGGGAGACTTGGTCCTTCGCTGAATTCTAACTGGGGAAGGACGACATAAATTGTCGCCACTATGGGAAGGGCCATTCATGGTAGCAGAAGTCACTCGGCCAGGATCATATCGACTTACTCAAATGGATGGCACGGAAATAGGGAATTCATGGAATATAGAACATCTCAGGAAGTTTTACCCCTATCTAGATTTCAAAAGCTATTAGGGCAGCATTGTATTCTATAATGGGAAAAGTACATCATCAATAAAAAGACTTCATTCTTGAAAGAACTCGACCTATTGCCAATCTGCACGCTTACTTAACTCAGGGTGACCACTATACCCTACTAACGGAGCAATCGACTTAAGTCGGCAATGACTTAAGGCGGTGTGACATGCTTACGCTTACTTAACTCAGGGTGACCACTATACCCTATTAACGGAGCAATCGGCTTAAGTCGGCGATGACTTAAGGCGGTGCGACATGCTCATGCTTACTTAATCCAGGGTGACCACTATACCCTACTAATGGAGCAATCGGCTTAAGTCAGCGATTACTTAAGGCGGTGCGACATGCTCACGCTTACTTAATCCAGGGTGACCACTATACCCTACTAACGGAGCAATCAGCTTAAGTCGGCGATGACTTAAGGCGGTGTGACATGCTCACGTCTACTTGATCCAGCATAAACATGCTTACGATTACTCATCTCAGGGCGATCTCTATGCCCCATGAAATAGGAAGAAGTTTCAAAACCATCACACTGCGCTTACTTCTGCAATCGTAACAACTGTTGAATTCAAACAACAGAGAAATAACAATAGCGTTCAGTACCAGGAACACTTTCTAACAGAACATTCGAGCACATTGACCACATACACATACAATTCATAAATGCATTCAGTGTTTCTACTTGGCAATGTTCTTCCCAGGAGCAACTGACGAAAAGGGTGACTCGAGGAGTCAGGAGCAGCGTTGACATCAGCAACTATGTCATCAGGAACGATCACGCCCGGCCTTCTCATCAAGATCTACCCCGCGCGAATGGCTTTATCCATAGCCTTGTCGCGCTGAGCCTTCAAAGTAGTAGAAGTGTCTTCAGCAACCTTGGTAGCCAGTCGAGCAGCTTCTAGCTCCTAGACGACTGATCTTTTGGAGGCGTGCAGATCCTTGATGACAGAATCTTTGCTCGACACCAACTGCCTGAGACGAAGGATATCATCCTAGGATAATTATAGCTCGTGACGATGATGATCCAAATCTGCCATGGTGAAGCGATGGCTCCTCTCCAAGATAGTCAAAGAATTGTTGGCGTCACGATACAACCTATCAAGGTTATCACTAGAAGCTGCGAGTACGCGTTTTTCTTCCTGCAGACAAGAATCAGCTCTCAAGCACCCAGTAAGCAGCAAAACCACAAAAGAGAAAGTCAAGTAGGCTTACCTCATTAGCCACCCTTTCAGAGTCAAGCTGAGCATTGAGAGAGGAATTCAATGAGTTGACATCAGCTAAAGAAGCAGAAATCCGGGCCAGGTCGGCCTGACCTGAGAATACTTCTCCTCAAGTTCAGAGTACCGACGGGTCATATCTAACAAAAAACAGTTGAAGAAAGACACACCGTTAAAAATGGACTAATCAAGAGGTCAAGGAAGAAAACAAAGGCACTAACCAGCATTAGTCATTTTCAAATCAGATATCTGCCTCTGAAGCAGCAACAGATTCCAATGCATCAGAGACAGAGCTCTTTCTGGGACAGAGGCACCTTGTGATCTTAGTTGACCAGTCATCTCGTCGACCAAAGCCTGATATTGAAAAAAATGAGTACAAAGACAGCATTTTGCCTGGAGTATAGCCAGATCGAGAAAAGCCAGATTACTTGAAGATTGGAGAAGAATGAAGGAAACCCCAAATCATAAGAAGCCAGGTGGTGGCTCGACGAGGAAACATCAACCGAGGCAATCTGGAGAGCATCATCAGGGATCAACTCAACATCACCAGTAGGCATCAGAACTCTAGCATCAGGTGCGCCGGTCTCTAAGGCGACTTCCTCGTTTAAAGCGTGCACCGTTGCCATGCCATCAGAATGTGGAGAAGACCCAATGTGGACATCCATGAAGGTATGAGAAGGGGAGCCCGCCCGGACACCCTCGGGGGCTGGGTCGCAACTCGCGCTACCCACTCGAGCCGGATCATTACTAATAACACCCTCGGGGGCTAGGTAACCGCTTGCACCATCCTCAGGGATCGGGTTCTCTGCAGCAGCCACCTCTAAGGCTGAAGGATTCTCAGTCACCTCCATGGGAATTGAACAACCTTGACCAACCTCTTGGCCCCGAAGACTGCACTCCAAGGTCGATGAGGCACGAGACGCCGCTCGAGATAACTCTAATCCAACATCTGGAATGTCAGAGCAAACGTCCATCATACCACCGTCCGTGGGTTCGGACAGCAAATCTTTAGGAACGACATCTTCGAGAGCTTGATCAAAATTTGCTAGGGATAATTCTTGCAGACCGACGAGAGCGGACAAAGCTAGAGAAGGGATATCACTACTCTCCCCACTGACTATGTGACGCCGACTATTCTTCCGAATTAAGGGGATTTCCTCCTCTTCTTCTTCATCCTCATCAACAATACAAATAATACACCCATTGGGATCAGCTCTAGCAGGATCACTCCCATTGGGTCCAGCATCAGCAGGGTCACACCCATTGGGATCAGCTCTGGCAGGATCACACCCATTGGGATCAGCATCAGCAGGGTCACACCCATTGGGTTCAGCATTAATAGGGTCACACCCATTGGGATCAGCCCCAGTAAAGAGTTCCACTGGTACTTCTTCAGCAGTAGGAGTAGAAGGGCCAGCGTCATGATCCAAGCACGACACTCGCCGAAGCCGTCTCTTTTTCTTTTTCTTCCCCTTAGTAGGAGCAGTTGGACGACCAACTTGACGAAGACGTTTCGGGCGAGCACCCTCAGGACTTCGAGTATCCACGGCTTTCTCAGGCTCTGGAATAGTTGCAACAGCCACCATTTCAGCAAGGGTAGAATCAGAGGAATCCCCCGCCAACATATCCAGCATAGCACCTATCTCTGCATCACTCGGATTAGTAGGTGTCTCAAAGTGAACTTGCTTCTCGTCATTGGGAAGGCCGCCAAGTGAAGCAACCAGGACTTCAACTTCTTCGAAGAGGGTCGCACTCTAAGACCCAAACCACTGTCACCAGCAGGAGGATTGGACACAAAACTGAAAAAGGGCTTAGAAGATGGCAAATTCCAAGCAGAATATGCAATAGGAGCACCAATATTCGATACCTTGCCCCTCAATATCATCTCCAGTCGACTCACCAAATCCATAGTAGGAATCCTCTTGTCAGTAAGCCGAGTTGAGTTGGTGGCACCACTGTACAAGTAAGCCGGGTACGCCCTATCCTTCAGGGGCTGAATATTCTTAAAAACAAAGTCTGCAACCGACAGCTTCAGCGCTCGACGGCCCATATATATGTCCACACCTCGGCAGTGATCCCCTGGGAATCGTCCGAGTCTTCGGACGATGTCGGGGGCGAGGTGTAGACTGGCGATCCCTCGGACTCGGAGGAGAACTCCTCCTCCGAGTACTCAGAATCGCCGAAATCCTCCGAGGGAGGGGTCGGCTCGCGCTTCCGCTTGTCGCCAGAGTGGTGCGACGAACTCCCGCTCTTCTTGCCCTTGCCCATGGTGGAGTAGAAAAGAGGAGAATAAGCAAGCAACGGTATAGAGATGTGTGAAGACGCCAGTGAAGCAAGCACTCTATTTATAGAGGAAGAAAGCAACCGCTCATCTCCTACCACGGTCACTAAACAGTCGCAAGTATTCAATAAGCAATTCAAATCGTCTGGAAACAAGTTAGGCGGCTGACGCCGTTTCACGTAACACAGCACCCATTGGGACTCAAGTCAACTGCATAGGTGATATGATTACACCCGCGGTCACATCAAGTTACTACTTAGGGACAGTCCGCTAAACGCTCAGTGCACCATGCCGTCCCTTGCCTACACCCATTGGGGGGGACGTCCAGGAATTTTCAATAGATTTTCCCAATCAGTCACATCCATACAGTGTACGCAATGAATGTATCAAGACAAAAAGAAGATATCTATGGAGATCGGAAGAAAGCCAAAAAATAGCTGATGAAGTACAAGTCTAATCAACAGGAGCATTGAAGCACGAAGCGAAAGGAAGACTAGCCAAGGGCCATCTACCAGATGTCCAATCCGTCGTGATCAAATAAATTTCAAGTTGGTGCACAGGTCGTATTGTTGATCTCAAAAAAGAAAAAAAACTATACACTGATCTCTAAAGCATAAACTGATGATATAATGCTGAAATCTAAGGCATGAAATGAAGATCAGATAATGCTAATTTCAAAGGCATGAGTCTAAGTCAGAGACAATGGTTTCTAAAAAAAGCATGGGATGAAGACCTTTGAGTGGATTATTTTCAGTAATCCACTCAAAGCTCGGGGGCTACACCCATTGGGTGCACCTTCGGTGCACCCAATGAATCCTGAGACCCCAAGAACAAAATGCTGATCTCTAAAGCATAGGCTGATGGCAAAAGGCTGATTTCTAAAGCATAAGTATAAGTCAGATACTACGATTTCTAAAGAAGTATGGGATGAAGACCTTTGAGTGGATTATTTTCAGTAATCCACTCAAATCTCGGGGGCTACACCCATTGGGTGCACCTTCGGTGCACCCAATGAATCCTTAACCCCTAAGAACAAAACGTTGACCTCTAAAGCATAAATAAAGCACCGATTGCTGAAGATTAAAAGCAAAAGACTATGGAATGATGCCAAAAGATGACAGAAGATCGTTTTTACCAAGTTACTCAGAGTTGGAGGTAACGACTTAGCGGACAAGTTTCAAAATCGTAAGCTGGACCTGGAATCTTTGGGCCGATTATTTCAAAATCAACACAAAGATTGGGGGCTTGTGGGGGACGAATATCCTCCAGGTCCACTAGAAGGCAAGAAGGCCTTGCAAAAGGCCCTAGGCCCATTATTTCGCAAGGCCATCCCTTCGTGGGCCAGTGGAGGAACTTTCAGCAGAACGGATCAACACGAGGACGGATCAACATGAGCCCATGCGGTTCGCTGAACTCAAACGCTATCCGCAGCATTGATCCAACTTTTTCGCGTAGCGCCCTCAGACGTCGGAGCCGAAGGATTATAAGTTGGTAAGATTATAGAAAGATAAACTCAGTCGGTTCACCATTACTTAGGAACACGTGGTTATCATATCCACATGTAATGCCCCACGGTCGAATATATAAGGCCTAGGGGGCACCCCTTCAAGATCATCTTACTCATTAGCTCCACCCAGTTCTCTAATATCTCCTGTACTAGAGAATTCTCTTGTAATCCACCACACATAAGATCCACTCCAGGACATAGGGTATTACGCATCTCAAAGCGGCCCGAACCTGTACAAGATTGCCCACCGTCTCTCGTGCCTCTGGCACGAACCATCGAGCTACAGTCAGCTACACCATCCTACTCCTAAAAACACCTCGAGGGGCAACCCCCGGGTGTGTGGTTGGACCCAAATCACCGACAGTCGGTTACCTTGAGGGGAGGCTCAAGGACCCACGAATGGTGTACGGGGCACGACGAGGACATGGGTCGTCGGCGGAGGAGATGCGACAGAGAACCAGTGAGCGCGGACTAGGCGAACCAGAGGGGGAGGGGGTGAACCAAGGGGTGTCTCAGGTTTCGGGTGACAAGGCGAAGCTTACCGAGGCAACAGACATGGTGAGGGATCGATGGCGACCGCAGGACGGGCGTGAGACCATAGCGGGCGATGGCGGAGCTCCCTGGGTGTGTGCATGGTGCGAGGCGAATGCTGAGGGCTGCGAGTGCGTGAGTGAGGGAAGAGGAGGGCAAGCGGGTACTGGGCAGCTAGAAAAAGGCCAGGGTGGGGACGGGCGCAGCCTCGACGTGTGTCGTGGGCGTGGAGTCCACGGCGACAAGCGGGTCGTGTGCGGGCGGTTCGGAGGGAAGGGTCCGACAGACGGGACCCATGGGTCAGCGAGGGCGGGCGAGCGAACGGGGGGCCGGGCTGACGAGCGAGGCCCGCGGGACAGTAAGAAGGTGCGCGCGCGTGGAGGAGATCGGCGCCGACAAGTCAGCCCCACTGGGCAGCGAGAGGGAGAGGGGGGAGAGAGAGCGGGCACGAGAAGGCTCTGACAGGCGGGGACCGCCTGTCAGGGGAGGGCTGGCGTGCGGGCGAGCGCGCGGGGCTAGGACGGCTTGGGCTAGTTGCACCGAAATGGCTTTTTCCTTTTCCTAGAATTTCTAATTGCTTTTCTATTTTATTTTCTATATGGTTTTTGTGGCAGAACCTTCCAAGTTATTGGGCCCACATGCACCTGTCCTTGTCTCAAAGACCTCAAACTGCTATGCATGTGCACCAGATAACTTAACAGGATCCGTCCGATTGCCCCAAGGACACAAGATAAACCACTTACAACCAGAACCGCGGGATTAAGTAACACAAATCACACACTTCAACATTTTTGCAGCGGAAATCTTATTACCAAATTTTATAGGTTACAAAAAGTTTACATTATTTTATCAGAGTGATTACAAAAGTATAAGTTTGAAATATATGCTAGCTCAAGTGACCATCCTCAATAAGAAGTATAAGGGAGTTAGACTTATAAGAAGGCCGAGCCCACCAGCACTTAACACCATCATCAGCAGCACAAAAATATGACCTGAAAAACAACAAGGAATAAAACCCTGAGTATGGAATTACTCAGCAAGACTTACCCGACTAAAGAAAAGACTCTCAAGGATATGCTGGATTTGGGAATCAAGGAGAGGCTTTAGCAAGAATCAACTTAGATACTTTTGCAGAATTAGCTTACTAAAGTGAGTCCTTACTTTCAATATTTTAGCGCCAGATTAAATATTAATAGACTCTGTTTGCATTTGGTCTAATTTTACCATCTCATCAATACAACATCATTTTTATTCATGAGGTTCACATCCTGACTTAGGTTGCAGGGCAGTGACCAAGTCTCCACTGTCCGGGGATATAACGGCGATCCAAATCGATTTACTAAGTGAGGATCTCTAACCACACGACATATGTAGCACTTAACCCTTGCATATGTCAACTCGCCACCGGGGTTCTTAAGACCAGATCAGGTTCACGCCAACTGAGAGCATAGATACACCACCGTCCAGCCTCTTGCCACGAAGGGTACACGCTACTCTCGTCATCTCTCCACTCCCATTGTGTGTTATCTTATTCTGGTATTAGTCTGCCCGAGGCAAAGCTTACCCTGTCCCATATCTAGGGCATGTGGCCAGTTAAGATAGTCCTTGATCATCAAGCCTACATACGCATCCAATCCTTAATCAACCTGGGTAGAACATCACCTGTTCCAAGCCCAAGTCCCGATTTAAGTACTTCCATCCTTACGATTGTTTGTGTTCCTCAGGACGAAAAAGAGCATCACAGGGAACTTTGCAGTAAGATCCCACCATTGCTCCCAATAAAAATATTCTTACAGGCAGAAGCCATCCATCCTCAAGATAACCCCTGAGCTAGGCATTAACGCAAAGGACAACCTCTATCCACAAGATTTACCTCTAAGCAAGGCTAAGCAACTTTGTAAATCATATTTTGATACTTCATCAGAAGTATCTATAAAGGTATGGATATCAAGGTAGGTAATGCATCAAAGGGTTTCCAAGCAACTCCTATAAACCTAGTGCACATTTCACTAGACTTAAAGTGTGCAAAAAATTATTTAAAAACACAAGGAAGGGGTTGCATGCACCGGGGCTTGCCTGGAGTAACACTAGGTTAGTGTTGTTAGACGACGTCCACTTGACGATCATCCTTGTCCTAGCACTTGATCAGGCAGGTTCGTTCTTCAGCATCACCATGCGGAGTAGCCCGCGCTTGGGGTTGACTTGGCTCGTCTTCCGCATCCCGTGATTAATTAACATGTAACACCCCAGGTGTTACCATGGCTAGAGCACACCTTGGCACTAGGGACTGTGATCACATGTGGGAGAAAACTTAAGGAGCAAAGTGTAAGAGCCTTGGAGGCTAGGTTTTAACCAAGAGAGGTGAATGATCAAAAACATTACCCTAGTTGTGTGCAACTACCCCTTTGGACAAGGGGGAGTAAACCCTAGACCCCTCTTGAACCCTATCTTCCAAAGCCATGGTTGAAAGGGGGAGAGAATAAGCAATTGTGCAAACCATGAGTTAATTTTTAACCAAACTTTAAGTAACTTTATAACCAGCAATTATGGGAAGGAAATATTGCAAAAAGACCCCTGGAGAAACCCCAAATCAAATCTCCAAGTAGAGTGAGAGCTAGAGCTCTCTAATTCTCTCTAAGTCAAAAACTACACCTACACTAAAGATCAACCGTGTTCACCTTGAAGATGGCACCAAAACCACCTATGTTCTATACCAAAAATGTGGCATACCACCTAGGGCACCTACTGGAAAAAGCTGAGCCCGAGACCTTGACGTTTGACATGCCTTGGCATGGTTTTTGTCGCGAGGTGGGCAGAGTGACATACCTGATTTGGTGACCGAAGATCTCCCTACCTAGGCCATATCTGCCATGGCAACTCACGGATGAGAGACAGCCCTAGGTGCCAGGAAAAGACTCACGCCGGATTTTTGCCAAGATTCGCACGTTTGCGACTTGGGTGAGCTGTGGAACACGGGCAGAAGAAAAGCTCCACGTGTTCGACGCGCTCTGCGCACGCCAGAGCACGCCCGCGCCCGACCCCACGCCGCGCCGAGCCGCGCCCGTGTCCCCTGTGTGCGCCACCCCTATAAAGCCCACTCAGGCATCGTCCATACCCTTCCGCGCACACTCAAACCTCCCCGGAGCTCAACTCACCGTCGTTTGCCCGTGCACGGCGTGTCCGCGGCCACCCGAGCCCCTGCCGCCGTAGACCGGCCAGCCCATCCTTTCCCAACCCTGTCCAACCCTCGGAGATGAGGGAGCCCACCTCGGTGAAGCTCCCCGAGCGAGGAATCGAAGCCTGCTTCGCCGGAGAGGCCAGTCCACGGTCGCCGGAGTTCACAACCCCGCCGGAGTGCGTGGACCGGGTAATCCACTGAACCATTTTCCGATTCCTTGTGCACACAGCCCCTACATCACTCCGTGAAGCTCACCGTACCATTGGATTGCATTAGATCGCCGTGGTTTGGCCGGCACACCCGCCGCCGACGAGAACACCCGCCTGCGCACGTGGACCGAGCGATTCTGGCCATCCCCGCCATCGAGCCGTACATCGCTGTGACCGCCAGAGCCTCCCCGAGCCGACCCCGCCCCTCGCCGGACCTATCTCACCACCGGTAAGCCGCGCCACCCTTTTCTTTCTTGCGGGCGCTGTTTAAACCTAGGGAAGGACCGCAGGGGTGAAGGAAGGAAGTCTGGGGGGTTTTGTGAAATGTCAGTGACTCAAATGAATAGTAGCACGGGGGTATAACTGAGAGAGTTAGTTTGGAAATACCCCAGGGTCCTCGGTGTAAACTGCTTTTCCAGAAAACCTTTATTAAATCTGATTTTAAATTTGAATAGAAACTTTAATAATTCATAACTTCTGTTTAGTTCATCCAAATTTGGTCAAACCAATTTTGTCAGACTCTAAATAATGTAAACTACTTAGGAAAAATATAAAACCCCTATGTACTACAGAAAACTTTAGGGTTCTGATTTAATCATTGTTTTGACCAAAAGCTAAATAATAGGGATAAAAATAGTTGCACTATTTGACTAGAGTTAGAAAAATTTGGAGAAGTTTATACCCACCTACTGACCTGTTTAAAAATGCTAAAACTCTCTGTCCAACCCATTAAGTTAGTTTTTGCCATTTATCTTACAATATGCTTAAGATTAAGAAAAATAGAAAAGATGATTTAAATAATGAACCAGAGGGCACCCCTATTTTTGTTAGAGCACTTATTCAATGTAGTTTACTAGAAAAATCTATTATACCCTGGTTTAGTATGAAATAAGTAGGACCCTATTTATTTTTAGAAAACAAGGAAAACTTAGAAAAACCCTACAAAAATAACCCCAAGGTGAAAACACCCCAAACCTTGGGATAACTAATGTTTTGTTATTATGAACATAGGAAAAATACAAAATCTGTTGTTTGATATTTTTCAAATGGCAAATTAGTTATAAGCACCTTTTTGGCATAAAACTTTAAGAAATCACAACTAAATAACCACCAATTAACCTTCTGTGGTTTTTGGCACAGAAGCTTATTATTATTGATAGATGCCAACAAAAATAACCCTTAGGGCATAACCCAACCCTAATTAAGAGAGGTAGTGCAAAGTGGCCCATTTTACACAACTTTTGTCATTTTTGTCTAAAGCATAGCCTTTTTATTTTAAACCCCAAATTCCTAGAATAGGCTATAGTGACCCATAGCAGCCCACTGTAATTTTTACAGAATTTTTGGAAAAAGTTAACTCATTGTTGTAGTTCAAACCTACACTAGAATTCATAAATAGAAAATAAAGAAAGGGAAAATGAATAATGAAAATTAGTGTCATCCTAAAACCCTTTGTGAATTGTCCACTAAAATGGGTAAAGGAAATACCAACCCACTATGCTTATCCTTAACAAAACCTAAACCTAGAGTGATAAGCATAAACCACTAAAAGCCACATATGACCAATGAACCCTAAGTTGCCAACTAACTTAGTTTTTCTTCCCTTAGCATAATGTTATTAAATCCTGCAGAATCCTGACATACATATTCATTGCATTTCAATAGACTGTAACCTCGCTGACGGAGAGTACGTCCTCGTGCCGGAGCAAGGAGCTGCTCAGGAGGTAGCCCCGGATCCAGCACCAGAGCCTGTACCAGAGGATCTGCCTGCCCCCGCTTTGGAAGGCAAGCCCCGGTTTTATGCATAACCGTTTATATATGCTATTTTACTACACTTAATGTTTGTAGGCTTGTACTGTGCACTTAAGTGTAGGAGTTGTTTGAAACCCTAGTTGCATGATCTCAGGAACCCCATTGAGATGAATACTAGTATGCTAAGTCGAGTAGCTGCTTTATTAAGTAGGATCTCGGTAGAAGTCGAGTGATTTTTCTAGCACTCGCGCGAGGTCAGGAATTGGCTGTATCCACTTTCTTATCATATTGATGTTGGTTTGTGGGCAACAATCCATGGGGATTGGTTGTCTACAGGATAAAATTTGGAATAAGGATTAAGGTGTGGTACCGTGAGTCAAGCGTTTGAACGTACTAAGCACATGCCGAGAAATATGGTAAATCGGTAAGCCTAGTACCTGAATGAACCTGACAGTGGACATATCCCCTCACGCGACCTAAGACGTGGTCTCCTGTTCCGGTTATGGTGGGTACAAGTGCGGTCACTGCACGACGGCAGTCGGAGTCAGTGAGGCATTGTACGCCAAGGCGGTGAGCCCTGATCTGCTGACGGGGAATCGATGGGGACGGTTGATGTGTGTGGGGACGGAGTGCCTCGCCACGTCGTGTGTTTAGGTTTACCTTGCAAGGATAAAACTCGATTCGAATCGTCTGCTTCTCGTAGCTAATGAGACTGCTTGATCCATGCTGCTACATTGAGTAACAAGTGGAAATGTGATGAGTTGACAAAAGAGGTTGATTGCTAAAAATGTTTGCTACTATGTATGAGTAGATAGTACATATTTAGCCTTAAGAGAGTCACACTTAAATTTGACAAAGTTAAAACTTGATTTAGAAACTCAGCTAGTGCTTTTGGCAACCAAACCCCACAGCCAAACAGCTGCATGTCTAGAGGTAGAGGAGTAGACTCCTCACACCGGGTAAGTCTAGCTGAGTATTAGTATACTCAGCCTTGCTTGTGGCATAATTTTACAGGTTCTTTGGAGGACATGGTTGCTGGAGTGACTTGGCCGTCCGCCTTGCCACCGGGTTGGACTGTCGAGTGGGACCCCGCCTCGGCTGAGGAGGAACATGAGGAGTGATGGGACAGGCTTCCCCATCTCTCTGTTTATTTACCGTTAGTTTGAATTCCGCTGCACTTCGAACAATGATGGTTTCTTTTGCAAAAACTCCAATGATGATGATGTAATAATTTAATACTCTTACATGCATGGTTTTACGCTTTATTGTATTTGCTCTGTGGCTCACCATCGAGTGAGATTGTGGTACTTGATCCTGTCAGTGGCCGTGTCGGACTAGATCCGAGGGATTGACGGGTTATTCCCATTTAAGTGTGGTCTAGCCTCTAAGGCAGGGCTTAGGCACTTAAGTTGGAATACTTCGGGCAGTTCCACCACATAACGTACCTGAATGAAATGCATTATGCACATGAATGCATATAGACAAGAATATCGCAAACCTAAATAGTGCTACGTGATAGCGAATTTAATTCGTAGCGGCGAGGCGTCGTACCATTTTAAACGGAAACACTAGTTATCGACGTACGACTACGCCCAATTATTACACTTTTCTAGCGTAATCGCATCTACTTCAAACATCAAGTAATAGCAAGCTAAGCACAAGTCTTTTGCCAAAACATCCAATATCAAATTACTCGTCATATTTTTATTCACTATTTTTGTATACCGACAACTTAAAGTAAGGGGGCACATTATCTAACTTCCTAAATTGTGTTAATTAATTATCTTGAATTCCACGCTAATTAGATAGCTTGGTGCCCTTCACTGTTAATTACACGAGGTAATTTGCACATTCACTAAAACATAATAATAGCAGTAGCGAATCAGAGTATGATTACCATATCGACCATAACTTCGCGCAGACAGCAACGATTCTTGCGCAGACCTTTTTCCGAGCACCCGGCAAGCACCACACAGGATTAATTGCTTTATCCGAATTCTTGGGATCATTCAACGATGCAAGGGATGTCCATGAGTTGGAGACTTGCAGGGTCGAGCATGACAAGGAGTTCCGAGGGTCAACATAAGCAACACGAAATTGGAAATCAAATCATCGGAGTCGATGAGCACGTCGTGGGCACAACGTGGGTCGACGACGAGGTCCATGACGAGCGTCGCAAGGTACGACAAACGGGAAGGAGGCGACGCACTCAGACGAATTGGCGGCTGGAGGAGACAACGCTGAGGGAGATCGACAACCGATGTCGAGGAGTGCTAGCGAGGCGCGACGATTTGGCAGACGGGGAGAGGAAACTGTGGCCATGGCAAGAGGCCAAGGATGGAGCTGCTGGACATGGCCGAGCAGGGGAGGACGGATCCAACAGCTCGACGGCAAATGCGAGCACGCGTGAAGCCTGATGACAACGGGAATCGAGCTCGCGACAGGAAGCGATGACGACGCAGCATGGCAAGCTGGAACAAGGTCGCGTCAACATGGGGCTGGATTCGACGCGGGAGCTCGACGCGCACGGATTTTTGTTTCGTGGCTCCACAAATGACGCGTGGACAGACAGCAAACAGGGACGCGCGGCAAAATTCCGGGCGCGACGCAGGGGACACGACATGGTGTCCAAGCCGGACCCGAGCGATTCGCTTGCGCAGGGGCAAGCAGGGCGCGAGCTGCGTGCAGGCACGCGCGCAGGGGACTTCAGCTGGGCACGGTGCAGGTCTGCAGGGAGAAGCTCAACGAGCTGAAGGCCGAATCGCGACGCGAGCAAGGAAACAAGTGCACGACGCAGGAGTTGGGCACGAGCATAGCTAGGGATGGAGCTCGGCCGAGCGGCTGCCGCCATGGGCGAGGTAGGGAGCTTCGACGGCGACCATGGAGAAGCAGGGGCGCGCAGCGAGGAAGAAGTAGAGGGAGGGAGAGAAGCAGCTGGGCGCGCAGGGAGAATGCGCCATGGCTGAGGGAGCTTGGGACACAGGGGCGCCACGCAGAGGAAGCTCTGCGTGCTGGGATCCGGCGCCAGGGAAGGAAGAAAGAAGAGCGGCTGTCGGAGGGAAGGAGACGCGGCTGGGGAGAGACTCCGCTGGTGCTCCACTCGACGGCCGGAGATGAGGCGACTCGGGAAGAGCCTGAGCATCGGCCAAGAAGATAAGGCAGGGGGAGGGAGAAGTATGCGGGAGCTACTCGGCAACTAGGAAGACGCGAGAAGCTGGTACACCGACGACTGGATCAGGCTCCCACGCCGGTAGAAGATGAGGACGAGGGAACGGTGGCCCAAAGAAAATCAGAGAGAGAAGGAACGACGGGATAAGGAGACGTGCTGGAAAAAATCAGCAATGGGTGGCTGTAGAGGATAGGACTGCTGGGATTTTTTTAATTTCTCTTTCTCCCCTTTTTTATAGAAATTCATAGATATTTCGAATTGGAATTTTTTTAGCGATGAATAAAGGGTCGACACTACTTGCGACACAGTTTGATTGGATTCGAAATTTCGATACATTTATCTGCGGTCTAAACATCTGATTCCATGGTTGTGGGCAATTTGTGTGATAATCGGATCTCAATTTTTAGCGATAAACAAGGAGTCGATGCATGATACGGCAAACGACTACGCACATTATTTTCTCGGATCACGAAACGGAACCTCCGAGGTTTACGATTCTGACTAAATTTCGTTTAGATAATTTTCGTGACTATTCCGGCCACGATGAAAACGGACCAGATTGACACGAGTTCGGCTTCGGTATTTTAATCTGCTCTGCGTGATTCGACCGAAATTAGCCGAAATCCTATTCGCTATTGTACACTCATTGCCATCGCCAAAACACCGTGCGGACGGATAAATTGGATCCTAACCCCGCGCACGATTTCTCTCAGACAATGCGCGATATAAATTATTTTGTCCCGAACAATTTTAGTTGTCGAGTTCAAATTAATTTGTCCGGAATAAAATCATCCGAGTGAGTCGGGCTTCCAAATTCATATTCGCGCGAGTGCTGAATTTTAAATAATCATCGGACGCACCGATTTTCGGAACAACGATGTTCCAAACATCATGAAAATTTAGGAAGAGCTCGGATAGATACAAACGAGGTCGAACTCGCGACCGACAAAACAGATGCGATATTAAAATCGCGACAGGTGAAGATGTTTAAAATTTAGCATCCGTTTCATCCACTGATATTACGTGCTTAAATTCATACTCGTTGTCGAGCGGAATATAAACACCTGGGGTGTTACAGTTTTCAAATCAAATCCAAACCATGTTTCAAATTTAAACCAATTCAAACATGTGCATCAATTCAATGGGTAATTTAGGCTCAGCAAGATGCAACAATTCATTACTCACATAGTTTTGACAAAAATAAATAATTAATCCCTTACTAAATTAAGCTCATTCTACTCAAAAGAAAAAGAGAGAGACTAGAGAGAGAGAGAGAGGCAAGAGATAACACCTGAATTTGATAGATATTTAGAAAAAAATTATACCCCCAAATTCAGGGTGTTACAAACCTATCTCCCTTAAAAAGAATCTCACCCTCGAGATTCAGGATTGGCTAGCAAAGAGTTCAGGGTACTTGGTTTTCAAATTGTCTTCTCTTTCCTAGGTTGCTTCTTCCTCTGAGTGGTGCCCCCATTGACTTTGCACATCCTGATGGTGCTTCTTCGAGTGACTCTGTCTGCTGTGTCCAGAATCTGAGTTGGCTTCTCAATGTAAGTCAGATCTTCTTGAACTTCAAGATCCTCAGTTGGCAATTGCTCCTCTAGCACCCGCAAGCATTTCTTCAGCTGAGACACATGGAACACATCATGCACGGCTAACAAACTTTCTAGTAAGCTAAGTTGATATGCTACTTCTCCATGTCTTGCCTGGATCTAGTACGGTCCAATGTATTGAGGTGCTAGCTTGCCCTTGACTCTGAACCTTTTGATTCCTCTGATGGGTGACACTTACAATTAGACATAATCTCCCACTTCAAAACTCAATTCTCTTCTTTGGGTGTCAGCATAGCTTCATTGTATGGACTATGCTATCTTTAGATTCTCTCGAACCATTCTGATGTTCTCTTTAGGTTCAAGCAAAATATCTAGACCGAACACCTGCCTTTCGCTGGGTTGATCCCAATGCAACGGAGTTCTTGAATTCCTCCCATAAAGTGCTTGGAATGGTGACATCTTCAGACTGGTCTGATAACTGTTGTTGTAGGAGAATTCTGCATACGGTAGCCTCTTGTCCCAACCTAACTTGTCTTGCAAATCACAAGCCCTTAACATATCTTCAAGAATCTAGTTGGTTCTCTCTATTTGACCATCTGTATGCGGGTGATAAGCTGAACTGAACTTCAAATGTGTGCCCAAAGCTTCACGCAACTGCTGCAAAAAATGAGAAGTGAACTGGGTACCTCTGTCTGATAATATCTTCTTTAGAACACCATGCAGGCACACAATCTGAGACATGTATAGTTATGCCAACACTGCGTTGTTATAGGTGGTCTTGACAGGTATGAAATGAGCTGCTTTTGTTAAACAGTCCACTACTACCCATATAGAGTCATAACCAGCACGAGCGCGGGGCAGACCAACTATAAAATCCATCTCATTTCAACTGAGGAATCTATAACGGCTGCAACAAACTTGCGGGTCTCTGATGCTCTGCCTTGATCCTCTGACAACTATCGCATACAACCACATATTATGTTATCTCCCTTTTCATTCCATACCACCAGAATCTTTTCTTTAGGTCTTGGTACATCTTTTCGCTACCAGGGTGTATGGAATACGCTGTCTCATGAGCTTCCTTGAGAATCAGTTCCCGAATCGATTTGATGTCGTGAACATAGTCTATCCTTGAACCATACCAGTCCTTCTGCATCTTCACGGAAATCTGGGCCTTTCCCTTCTATGATCAGCCATCGTATCTCGTTGATCTTCTCATCGTCTTTCTAGCTCTTCCTGATATCTTGCTCTAGAGTGGGTTCCAGTTCAATTGTCACTCCTTGAGTGTTGTTCAGAAATCTAAGACTCAGTCTGTCGAATTCCTTTGCTAGCTTGTACGGCATCGGGTGAGCGGCCATCATATTGACTTGGCTCTTTCTACTCAAAGCATCTGCAAGCACATTTGCTTTGCCTAGGTGATAATGTATCTCCAACTCATAGTCTTTGATTAGCTCCAGCCATCTTTGCTGCCTCATGTTTAGCTCTAACTGGGTGAATATGTACTTGAGACTCTTGTGGTCCGTGTAGATATCACACTTCTGCCCATACAAATAGTGCCTCCAGATCTTTAGTGCATGAACTACTTTTGCTAACTCTAGATCATGAGTGGGGTAATTCTTCTCATGAATCTTCAACTGTCGGGATGAGTACGCCACTACTCTCCCTTCCTGCATTAACACGCATCCCAGTCAGGTATACAAAGCATCACAATATACTAAGAATGACTTGTGAACATCTGGCAGAATCAATACCGGTGTTGTTGTCAACTTCTTCTTCAACGTCTTAAAGGATTCTTGGCATGCTTGGGTCCACTTGAACTCAACCTTCTTTGCCAGCAAGGCTGTCATTGGCATGGCAATCTTGGAGAAACCTTCAATGAAACGCCGATAGTAACCGGCCATTCTAATGAAACTCTTGATTCCTCGGACATCTTTCAGTGCTTTCTAATCCAGAATAGTTGCTACCTTCTTCGGATCCACAGCCAATCTGTCTCGGTTTATAATATGACCCAAAAACAGGACTTCACTGATCTAGAACTCGCACTTGCTAAGCTTAGCATACAACTGACAATCTCGTAGCCTCTGCAGTACATTCCTCAAGTGCTCTTCATGCTCTTGCTCATTCTGGCATATATAAGGATATCATCAATGAACACCACTACGAACTTGTCAAGATAGTCTATGAACACACTGTTCATCAAGTACATGAAATAAGCTGGCGCATTTGTCAAACCGAATGACATGACCGTGAACTCATACAGTCCATACTTGGTGATAAATGTTGTCTTCGGTATATCTGAAGGTCGGATTCTGAGTTGATGGTAACCTGACCTCAGATCTATCTTCGAGAACACACTGGCTTCTCTCAACTGATCGAATAGATCCTCAATTCTGGGCAGGGGTACTTGTTCTTGATAGTGACTTCATTCAAAGACCTGTAATCAATGCACATCCTCTTTGTACCATCCTTCTCCACAAATAACATTGGGGCTGCCCAAGGTGAGGTACTCGGTCTGATGTAGCCTTTCTCTAACAATTCATTAATCTGCTTCTTGAGTTCCACCAATTCTGGTTCGAACACTCGATATGCTCTCTTGGAAATAGGGGCGGTGCTAGGTATAAGCTCTATGGCAAATTCAACTTTCCTTTCAGGCAGCATGCCTGGTAACTCCTCGGGAAACACATCTAGGAATTTTGATACTATGTTGATAGCTTCTAATGACTCAATTTCCTCAATATGGGCGGTGACTTGGTGACAGCTTCCTTTCCTTAGTTCAGACAAGACCAACTCCACTAACACTTCCTCTCCTAATAAGGACACTAACTTCACCATCCTCTTGTCACAGCTAAGACTTGCTTGATATTTGGTTAGCCAATTCATCCCTAGGATGACAACTATAGTCGCATCCCGGTTACCCATTACTATTAGGTCAGCGGGGAACTCTATCCCCCTTTTTTGAACTCTTGTACTGGGCAAAATCTATCTGTTTGGTTTCTCCCACCAATTGAACTAACCCTCATAGGTGGAAACATGGGTTCTACTGGTATATTGTGTGATTCTACCCATGATGCAGTATCAAATAACACATTTGCAGAATGGTACTCAACTGAGAACGTACCTAGTGCCACTCCTAGGGTCTCCTGAACTGTGTCGGCCTCCAGGTGGTTCACTTTTCCATACTGGGCACGAGGCTGTCCACGGTTGTTGCCTCCTTGTTGCGATGCATTCTACCTAGCAGGGACATTAGGAGTTGGTTGCTACTAACTTGCCTTCTTTGGGCAATGATTCGCCTAGTGGCCTTGTTCCCTATAGTGGAAACATGCGCGGCCTCCTCCATATACTGGAGCCGCTTGGTTGTTCTGGTTGGTTGCTGGGGCAGGAAGGCGAGGTGCCTGGTTGTTCTGGCGCTGGTACGGATTTCTTCCTTGTGGGTTGTTCTGACGGTACTGTTGTTGCTGCTGAGGAAACTGCCTCTGATACTGCTGGTGCTGGTGCTAACGCTAATGCTGGTGCTGGTGACCTTGTTTGAACTGCTAAGGTGGGTTGCCTGAGTAGCAGGGACGGCTGCTACTCCCGGCCGAAGATCCACCAATCTTGTGTTTCCTGTCTTCCATCCCCCGGCGCTTCCTTTGAGTCATTATGGCTCTATCGATCAAATGTTGGAAAGTAGGGAAAGTGTGGTTCATCAGCTGATAGTGAAGGGGATCAACCAAACCTCTCAGAAAGCGATACTGCCTCTTAGCATCTGTATTGACATCTTCTGGCGCATAACATGACAACTGTAGAAACTTGTCCCTGTACTCACTGACAGACAGCGGATCTTGCTTCAATGCTACAAATTCCTCCCTCCTTACTATCATCAGTCCTTCAGGCACATGGTAACAACAGAAGTTGTCCCTAAACTCCACCCAGGTGATGGCTTCAGGGTTGGCATGGGTGGCAAGGTAAGACTCCCACCAGGACTTTGCTGCTCCCTTAGCTGACGGGGGCCATATAGAACCTTCTCACAATCATTGCACTAAGCAGTGTGCAACTCACGCTCCACGGTATGGAACCAATCCTCGGCATCCATGGGATCAACAGAATGGGCAAAGACTTGGGGGTGGCCCCTCATGAACTCTGCCCGCTTATCTCTGGGCACCTATGGCATCTGAACTTGCACCTGAGGTTGAGGTGGGGGTTGTTGCTGCTACACCTACTGCATTGCTGCTAAAGTCTGACCAATTGTTTGGACTGCTTGGGTTTGCATCATGAACATCTGCTCAATGGTCATCGGGGGTGGCGGTGGCAACTGTTGCTGAGCTGCCTCCTCCTGGGGTACCTACTGCTCTTGCTTAGCATGTCTTCCACCTTTGTGCCTATTCTCAGACATCTGTAGAAAGCACACACATATCAGATCTGACTCCACAGTCTTTCAGCATAAGAAAAGATATATGGAAATCTTCATAGCACTGAACATTTGAACATCTTCACTGACTCTCAACACAGCCAACATAGCTTCTCAGATAAAGAGGAAAGTGGGAATAAATAGGTTGCCCAACTAAACAACTGACTTTATTATTAACTACTCCAAGTTGCAAGGGATGCCCACACCTTGATGACAATCATTACAAAGATCCAACTTCATTACAAGTTCATCACGACAAGCATCAAAACACATGATAAGCAAACTAACTCTAACTAAGACTGACTAAGACTAAGACACTAAATTAAGCATTATTACAGACTCCAACTCTGTCGATCTGTGGCTCCAAATCTATCTGGGTCTTGCAGTCAGGGGTGCCATAATCAAAGCGACCACAGGGTGACGAGCGGTAAGGGTGCTAAATCCCGATAGGAGCAGGAGAACCACCATCCTGATAGTGGCGCACTATGCGCTCAGCACGCAATTCCGCAACCTCCGCCCGAACCTTGCCCAACTCGTCAAGGGCGTGGTCTAGCTCGGTGTTGAGCATGGTGACCAGGTTGACCATGTTGTTCAGCCTGGGATTGCCCTCACCAAAGGCGAGACAATCACTCCTCCAGCACTGCCAGTCGAACGGCGAGGGTAGTGCTTCAGGTCAAGGTCGTCAGCTACCCCGCTGAACAACGAGCAGTACTGTGAAAGTGCATGTCGTACAACATCTTGCATGGCTGCCTCGGTAGTATCTCTCTTAGTGATAGAATAGTGCTCTGAGAAGGCCTTTGGACCCCGGAGATCATCGTCCAGACAGCGCACCAAGCAATTAGCCTCCCACTGGTCCGGGTATAACCCGCGACGATGTTGGTAGACTACACAACGACAGTACTCAATAGACCAAGTGTGTCGGTCGAAGGCCCGACGCAGTAAGGTGTCGAGAGCGTCGTGGAAGTGACACCCGCGAGTGGCGTCATGGGTGATGGGTCTAGTGATCCATCCCTCTGACTCCTACTCCTCCGAGAGCTCCGTGCTGTGGCTCGAACTGCCACCAGCGTTGTCGTCTCTGTCTCCGTTAGGGTCTCCTCCAGTAGCCGGGATGCCATGTGGTGGTGCAGGGGACATCTCTGGCTGAAGTGCAGGGGAAGGGTGGAAGGCTACCTCTTAGACTCCACCTCCTGCGAGGTGAGGGGGAAGAGTCTTGTTGCTCCTGCTCCTAGCGTCGACGCTCCTGCTCTTCGTGCAGGCGACGATGCAGTGTCTCTAGATGACTAGACTGACCAGTCACCATGCGACGCAGTGGGTGCTCCGCCAGGCGAGAGGGCAAATAAGGGATCACTAACTTATGTGCAGTGCATCTAATACGAGCCATCTACAAAAGACATCGTAAGCACAAGAGTGAGAGTAGAACTATAAGACCAGCAAGTAAACAGAAAGCAAAGTGAGACAAAAAATTTGTAAGGTGAGAATATAAATAGTAATATAACATAGAATTGGTCAAGGTGACCAACTTTTGAAATGACACCAAGGTCAAGGTAAGAGTAGGGGTCTATAGTCCTTAGGGCGACCATTCTAGTCTAAGCTAGCGGTCCTATAGTAAGCAAGGCTTTGATACCACTTATGTGAGAGCACCTAGAGGGGGTGAATAGGTGATCCTGTAAAATCAAATACTAAATAGCCACAAACTTGATTATTAAAGTGTTAGTGCGACTAAGTAGCTATGAAGCGAGTTCTTGTGAACAAAACAATCACAGAAAAGCAACACAAGAGACACGCGATTTTTATCCAGTGGTTCGGCCAAGTAACACTTGCCTACTTCCACGTTGTGGCGTCCCAATGGACGAGAGTTGCACTCAACCCCTTTCAAGTGATCCTATGATCTTTTGAGTATTCTCCCCGTTTGCGGGGAATCTCCACAAGTTGGAGCCTCTCGCCCTTACAATATAGATCACAAAGAAAGCACAAGAGTAAGGATGGGAGATCAACACACGCAAGACTCAAATCCGTAGCACAACCACGCACACAAGTGAAGAGGTGAGTACACAAACACAGCGCAAGGAGTTTACAACTCGAACAGTGCTCAAATCTCAAGACCTATGATATGATTGCGTGAATGCAGAGTCTAGGTGTCTTAGGATGTTTCTTGTAAGCTTGGTGTTATGCTCCATGTGCCAAGGGGTCCCTTTTATAGCTCCAAGGCAGCTAGGAGCCGTTGGAGACCAACTTGGAAGGCAATTCCTGCCTTCTGTCGTGTGGCGCACCGGACAGTCTGGTGTGCCACCAGACAACCACTGTAGCAGTCCGGCGCACGATTTCCTTCCATATCGGGCACAGCCGACCGTTGGTCCTCCGGGCCAGTTGGCACATCGGACACTGTTCGGTGCACACCAGACAGTCCAGTGTGCCCAACCGACCGTTGCCACAGACCACGTGTCGCGTGTTGTTCGCGCGGATGACCGTTGGCTGCTAGCGTCGTTGACTCAACGAACAGTCTAGTGCACCATCGGACAGTCCGGTGAATTATAGCCACGTCGCCTTTTTCTTTTCCCGAGAGCGATGAGTTCATCGTTGATGACTTGGACGCGTGCGCATATGACTCACCGGACAGTCCGGTGCACCACCGGACATTCCGGTGCACCACCGGACAGTCCGGTGATTTATAGCTGCGTCGCTCTACCGTTTCTCGAGAGCAATTGGTTCACCGTCGGCCAGCCTGGGGCACCGGAAACCGTCCGGTGCACCACCGGACAGTCCGGTGTGCCAGGCCCAAGCTGGTTTTGGCTATACACAGCCAACTCTTCTCCATTTCCTTTATTCTTTTCTTGGCACTGTTTCTAGCACTTAGATAACCACGTTAGTATTCAAAAACAATATACTAAGTCTAGAAACATACCTTGTACTTTGATTTGCACTTTTCACACATTTAGCACATAAGGACTCAATTAATATGTGTTGAGCATTTAATCACCAAAATACTTATAGAAATAGCCCAAGGGCATATTTCCCTTTCAATCTCCCCTTTTTGGTGATTTATGCCAACACATTAAGAAGCAACAAAAGAAGTGCAATATCAATGCAAATTGAAGACCAAATTCTCTTTACTTAGGATTTGGCATATTTGGATCACTCTTTGCCACCACTTGGTTTATTTTGCAAATCAAATTCTTTTTCCTATTTCTATGTCAAACACACTTGTTTGTGCAAATGGAGAGATATTCCAAGAGTGAAATTGATCAAGTGCCAAAAACTCCCCCTTTTTCCATAATCAAAATTCTCCCCCATAAGAGACCAAATTTTGGAATAAGAGTATTTTGGACAAATCACAAATTCTAACTCTACTATTTTAAAAATTCTCAAGTGGTTGGTTGAACCATTTGCTTTGGCCTTAATTTCTCCCCCTTTGGCATTAAGCACCAAAACAAGATCATTTTTGTGACAGAACCTCCCAAGTCATTAGGCTCACCTACAGTTGTCCTTGTCCAACGGACCTCAGACAACCTTGTAGGTGCCCCTGAATCACTTGACAAGTTTGGTATCTGCTTTTCTTACCTTTCCCAAGAGCGTTTTACCCGTCACGCAGACATTACAAGCATCAGAGTTACGAGAATGCGGAAGCGATTACATAAACTTACCTTTATTTTAAAAGTAGGACAAAGTTTTATATTACAGACCAGGATATAACTCACGAGTGCATAGTATTAATATTACAGAACCAAGGGAGGCAAAAGCCCCTCCCGATAAGTTTTTAAACAAAAGTTCTTATGGAGGAACTCTTCCTCCCGCAGCTTTACTCTTGCTTTTCTTCTTTTGGGACCACCTTGGAACAGAAACAACAAAAGTTTGTTGCTTCCTCACCTAAAAAATAGGGAATAAAACCATGAGTATGGAATTACTCAGCAAGACATACCTGACTAAGGAAAAGACTCTCAAGGGTATGCTGGCTTAAGGGAGTCAAGGTAAGGCTTGTCAATAATCAATGACTCTATTTGCAGAAATGCTTACTAAAGTGGATCCTTAAAAATCCAATTTTATTTTGTCAGGTTAAGTAAGATTACCTGCAACTAGAGTTCTTTCTACCCTAGTTCAAACACTTGACCTGCACTAGCAGATTTCTTATCAACTCTTCATCTTTACTGGAGTTCTACGTATAAGTCAGTGACCAAGTCTTCATAACCGCGAAGGTACGGCGATCCGAATCGATTATACTCAGCTGAGGATCTCCGATCACACGACATATGTAGCACTTAACCCTTGCATATGTCAACCCGCCACCGGGGTTCTTAAGACCAGATCAGGTTCACGTCAACCGAGAGCACAGATACACCACTGTCCAGCCTCTTGCCACGGAGGGTACACACTACTCTCGCCACCGCTCCACGCCCATTGCGTGTTATCTTATTCTGGCCTTAGTCTGCCCGAGGCAAGGCTTACCCATGACGAGGCATGTGACCAGTTAAAGGGTCCTTGGTCAGCAGGCCTACATCGAGACTGTCCTTAATTGACTTAGACGGAGACACTACATCGAGACTCCTTTCTCGTGCAAGTCACCCGCCCGGTCTCAGCTTAACCATTTCAAACCCAAAGTTTGGTACCTGGCAAATGTACATCTTTTCCGATGTTGTACCCATCACGACCATGATGGATCCACCATCAAGTTTTATTTTCGAAAACATCCCACCCACTTTTTGCCACATCATATTTTGTAAAAACAAACCATTTTGTTTTTTTAAAGCAAGGCTAAGCATCAAAAACCTTTTGTAAAACGGTGATCAAGGAAGGTAATCAAATTCAAGGAAGGTAATGCAGGAATTGTTTTAACAATCAACTCCTATCACCTAATGCATTAAGCAAGTGAAAAGATCTTTAAATCACAAGGTGGTGGCAAATGCACCGGGGCTTGCCTTCGTTTATAGGTGAGTCAGGCTCGGATCCGCAGATGTCAAAGTAAAAACAATTCCCTGCCTGAGGTTCCGCAGGTGGTGGTGGTGAAGTCTTCTCCTCTTCTACCTCAACCTCTTCTTTGTTTTCTAGATATAACCATATATATACATATATAAGAATGAATGCCATGTAATGCTCATGAGAGTGCAAAGATAATAAAAATTTATTATCTAAAGTCTTGAATACAATTTTCCTTCACGGAACTCCGAGAACTTAGGGTTTCCGGAGGCAACAGTGAAGTTCAAAGAGCAGGGGGTGGGGGTTTTGGGTTCTAATTATCAAACAAGGTCCAAATCAAACCAAATTCTACCCAAAGCTTCTAAATAATGTTTTGAGTTCATATAAAAAGTTTGGGCAATTTTGGGATTATTATCTATTTTCTAAAAATCCAGAACCAATGTTTTAAGTTATTTTAAATGACCCAAAATTCCCTATGTAATCTAAAAATCATGAAACTATTTTTTAATAAATACTATGGAAAATCAGGAATCTAAGAAAATTGGTTGGACATTTTTAGGATTTTTCTACAATTTTCTAGAATTTATTTGGTTCTGGAAGAAAAAGAAAAAGAAAAACTTGCAACAGTATTGGACCTAATCTAATCTAGGTCGGCCCAGCAACAGCAGAAGCACGCCCGCGATGGTGACTTTGCGAAAAGACCCTTGGCTTAACGGCTAACCCGAAGTGGGTACATTTACTATTGCACTGAGTCGCTTACAGTTTGCAGAGATGCCCTCGTACTTCTAATTCTTCGCAGGATGGGGTCCCCGACGATGGCGAGCGCGGCAGAGCTCCGGCGAGCACCTGGACCGGCCAGACGGAGCAAGGACTGGTTCCTAACTTCGGCCAAAACCAAATCCGAGTCCGTATGAATGTTTCCCCCAATTAAATTTCAAGAATGGTCAACTGGTTAGCTCTGGCCACGGCGACAGTGCGGTTGACCAAAGGAATAGCACGTTCCCGATGATCCATGGCGGTCCAGTTCAATTAAAGGGGTCGAGGAGCTTGAGGAGGGCCTAGGGACGCTAGAACAAGCAACAGAGGGACTTGGACTGACCTGTGTTGAGCTGGCCGCGACGAGGTTTCTCCTACGGTGTTCTTGCGCGGATTTGGGGGAAATTCAAAATTCACACACCTAGGTGAACGGTCGAGGCTATTTTTTGGTGGCTAGATGCTTAACTACCTTACGGAGCTCGTGGCGGGGTCAATTTATACTACGGGAGAGCGGTGGCCGGGAATTTTAGTGGTGACGCGCGGCGGTCGGAGGAGTAAGAGTTCACTGGCGCGCGTGAATCCGTGGCATCTACCGTGGCAGTCACTCCGGCGACGGACAGAGGACTATAGCGGTTCACGGCGATCCAGTGGAGGTGCCAGGGTACGTGGCACAAGGCTGTGCGACGGCTGTCGCCGGCGAGCTTATCTGCCCAAGCCGCAAAGCACGGGGGTACGGCGGTGAGTCACTGGAGTTATCTTCAGGCGAATAGCTATTACTTGGCAGACTTATCGGGTAACCGGTGGTGTAAATCGCAACGGCGGCGGCGTGAATCGCGGCGGAGATCGGTCGTCGGCGGTGAGGACTATGCGCTGGCGTTCTGATCCATATCAGGTCACTGTACCATGGCCAAACCGATTCAGGGTGCCTGACAGCTTAAGTTTAGGGCCAATTTTCTCTCAGATTTCTATAGCAACTTGCCCAAATCTCTGCAGCAAAGTTGTAGAGCTGCACACCAGCTACAATATTGTCATAGCAATCCTAAGCAAATTCTTGCTTGTTCATGCCTGAAATCATGCCCAAAGTCTCTATGGTTGCACTGTCAGCCTGAAATTTAGATTTTAACAGCCTGACAGCCTGACTTTGAGTGTGATTATCTCCAAATTCTTCATAACAACCTTGCTTACACTCTTAAGCAAAATTGTTCTCCTTTGTTAGGTCTATAAGTTTGATGTGGTGACCTAGGGAAAATTCTCACTAATTTGAAAGATACAAGGGCTCAAAGTTGAATCAATCACACTGAAATTCAGACTTCATCAAAAGGGGCAAGTGTGGCTCTTTTGCACTTAAGTCCAAATCTCAAGTTTTGGATTGCAAACCCTCATGATTGGGAACCATATGACTTAAGATACTTTAACATCATGGTTTTTGCACTTTAGTCCACAAGTGCACTATTTTTGCACATAGGACCCTAGGGTTTGGATTTAGGGTTTTCCAGGGTTTCAATTAGGGTTTCTGGTATCTCAGGGGTGTAAATGCAATGTAGGTCTATCCTTGGTAACTTTTTATGATTATTTCATTTAACCTTTGGGGCTTTCTCTATTTGGCTCTTGTTTACCCTTCAGAACCCTATTTAAGGTTAAGCACCCTACACTAGGGTCTTATTTGCAAAATGCCATAACAATAAAACTTGCTTGAAATTTTTGCCTAGTGAATGCATTCTAGGTGTATCAAACATATGAAATGCTGATGCTTATGATGTTATGCTCAAGTTTTAGTAACAGTAACACCAGGGGTGTTACATCCTTCCCCCCATAAAATAATCTCGTCCCGAGATTAAAAGTCTTAGGGTAAGAAGTGGAAAAGGAAATGCTTCACGTTTTTATTTCCTGAGTTTTGGAACAAGGCAGGGGTGGGTTTGGGGCTCACTCCTTTATTACAACAATTTTATACACTTTACAAATTACATGAGGCTAAAAAGCCTGGGAAATTCTTATCTAAGAAGTCTTGAGTTTCCCATGTAGCCTCTGTGGGGGACAGATATCCCCGGGTCCACTAGCAGAGTAAAAGACCTCACGAAAGGCCCAAGGGCCCGATAAATCGTAAGGTCATTTCTTCATGGGCCCGGAGGAGAGGACAATCAGCGAGGCAAACCAATGTAAAGCCGGATCGACGCAAGTCCAGATAGGCCCCATAGCGTTGAGCAAGAAATCACAACAGAAGATCCGACTTCCCCACACTGGAGCATCATGCAGTAGAACTAGGCGAGGATAAGTCGGCTGAATCATAGGGAGATAGACTCGAACAGTTCACTATCTTTTAGGCGCACGTTGTTATCATATCCACATGTATCGCCCCACGGTCGAATATATAAGGCCCAGGGGGCACCCCTTCAGAACGATCGAACACACTATCCAGCCATCGACCTAAACTCTCCACATCCTCGCTCTAGAGAATCACCTTGTAACCCATTACACGAAGCATCTTCGCCAGGACGTAGAGTGTTACGCATCTCTAAGCGGCTCGAACCTGTAAACATTATCCCTAGCCTCTCGTGCATCTGGCACGAACCATTTTGCTACAGTCGGCGACACCACCCTGCTCCTAAAAGACACCTCGAGGGGCAACCCCAGGTGTGCGGTCGGACCCAAAACACCGACAGCTGGCGCGCCAGGTAGGGGGGTGTGAACGATCTAAGCTAGCTCAATGGCCGTCACCATCAACAACAGGATCACCTTCCGTCCTAGATCCATGTTCTGCTTTGGAACGATCTCATCCATAGCCGACGAAAAGGGAATTCTACACCGCGTTGCAGATCCGCCGGGAAGGAAGCCTCCTTCAACAAACTCCGAAAATACCGGGGAAGCATTACCCTCAGCTCCCCGAAAGAAGATCGCCACGACTGCCACGCCATTCTACCCCGACGTTCTCTTCATCGGAAGAGTGGAGTCGCCTCCCGTCTCTGACGACGAGCCGACCGCGCCTAGGGAGGAACCACCTCAGCGGGAATCCCGTCGACGAAGAAAACGGCGCCGAAACATCCGGAGACATCGCCAAGCTGGAGAACAGGATCCGGAGCAGCCTGTCTCGCGAGACGAGGTCTCGGAGATGGGAGAAACTCCGGAAGAACGAGTCTTCAGGGAACGAAGGAACTCCCGACAACATGACCGTCGACGAGCTCAGGAACAAGCCGAGCAAGACGCGAGGCAGCGCCGAGAAAATCCACTATTCGGCCGTAACCTGAACCCCGACTTCGCCCGAGCCATGAACACGCCGAGTGAAGTCGGAGGAGTGCTAGCTCGGATAGCTGACGGACTCCCTCGGACTCCAGACGCCGAGGGCTATCGATGCCTGCTCACCCAGGCAACCAACCATCTTCTACCTCTCGCTCACCCGCCGAACGACTTGCGACACGCCATCAACAGTCGCCGGGACGCGCGGAGTTCTATCAACGCTTCGCGCGAACGACGGCATGAGAACGAGATATGCCGCCGGGAGGAATACGACAGGGATCATGGCATCCCCACTGGGAGTCAAGCCACTGGAGCCGAATCAACGACGGCCTCGACTGGCGGAACTGCCCGGGGGCGGTCGAGGAACCACAACAACTACTCCCCTCCCCGGAACAGACATCATCCCCGACGACAGGAGGACACATGTGGAGTGTCTGCCCTTACTCCACGCCTTAGGGCCATTCAATGGCCCCCTAACTTCAAGGTATCCAATGTCGATAAATATGAGCCTAAGCAGGACCCAGGAGGCTGGCTGGCCGTCTACACCACCGCCGCTCGAGCCGCCGGAGCATCCGAGGATGTGATGACTGCGTACTTACCTATTGTCCTCAGGCAAGATGCACTGCAATGGCTACGACATCTACCTCGACACTGCATCGACGACTGGAGCGACTTCAGCCGGTGTTTCACTGCCAATTTTCAGTCCCTCTCCGACAAACCGGCGCAACCATGGGACCTCAAATCCATCAAGCGCCGGGGGGATGAAACTCTCCGATCGTACCTCAAAAGGTTCCAGACCATGAGAAATCGTATCCGTGAGGTCACGGAGGCGGCCGTGATCGAGGACTTCTATAGAGGATCCAATGACTCGGCCTTTGTCCGAGCCATATTACAGAAGGCACCAACTACCTCCGAGGAGCTGTTCCGGGAAGCCGACCTCTACATCACCGCCGACGAGCGAGCCCAGGACCTCATCGGAGGAGCAAAGCCTGCACCGACAGCACCACGACGCGACGCGAACCAGCAACCTGACAAACGCTGGGAGAAGAGACCGCGCGAAGAGGTACACGCCGCCGGACCACCTGCCTCTCGCGCCCGAGGAGGACCTCGCGGAGGCGAGCGCACGCTGGACGACATCCTCGACGCCCAGTGTCCATACCACAAGGACATGCGCCACACTCTTCGGAACTGCCGGGATTTCAAGCATTCCGTTGGGCACGACCGACCCTTCCAACCTTTACCTCCTCCTCCGCCGCGGGGAGGACCAGAAGAACCACGACAACCCCAGCAGCAGGAGGAGGGAGGAGGAGGAGGAGCCTTCCCCGCGCGTTGACAGGGAGGTCAATGTCATCTTCGGCGAACACGGATCGCAGGAGAACAGAAGACAACAAAAGCTCAACGATCGCCAGATATTGGTGGCGACCACCAGCCTTCCCGCCCCATACCGGTTGTCGGAGCACCCAATCACCTTCACTCGGGCGGATCAATGGCTCAACTTCAACCATCCGGGCAAATACCCGCTCCTCGTCGATCCGGTGATCCGAGAGAGCAGGGTGAAGAAGGTGTTAGTGGACGGGGGGAGCAGCATCAACGTCACCTTCCCCCGGACACTCCGAGGCTTGGGAGTTCACCTCAAAGAACTCCACGAGTCAGACACTCCCTTCTTTGGCATCGTGCCAACTGAGGGAGAATACCCGTTGGGCCACATCTACATGCCCGTCACCTTTGGGACTCCGGAAAACTACAGAACTGAGTTCCTGAGGTTTGAAGTGGCAAACTTCGACTGCGGGTACAACGCCATCGTCGGGAGGCCGGGACTGGCAAAATTCATGGCCATTCCGCATTACACGTACATGATATTGAAGATGCCGGGACCGCAAGGAATCATAACTGTGCGTGCCGACCTCCAAGGCGCCGCAGAATGCGAGTGGCCATCCAGGCAGCCCTCGCTACTAAACCGTCGGCAACTTCTTCGATCCAGGCAAACTCTAAGCCTGAGGAAGACCATACAGCACCGGCGAATGAAGCTCGAGCTGCGACATCTATGCGGCCGACTTAAGAAACTAAAAGGATCAATCTGGGGTTTGCTGATGAACGCAAAACTGCCATCATCAGCTCTAGCCTGGATGATAAATAGGAAGGCGCGCTCGTCCAGTTTCTGCAAGACAACCGAGACGTATTCGCATGGCAACCTGCGGATATGCCGGGAGTCCCGAGAGAACTGGCCGAGCACAAACTGAAGGTCTATCCCCAAGCAAGACCGATCCGGCAAAAGCTACGTCGTTTCACGCCCGACAAGAGAGAGGCCATTCGCGCTGAGCTGGCCCGCTTGGTCGCGGCCGGGATCATTAGAGAAGTATTACATCCCGAGTGGTTAGCCAACCCTGTTCTTGTACTCAAAAAGAATAAAGTGGATTGGCGCATGTGCGTCGACTATACTGATCTCAACAAACATTGTCCGAAGGATCCCTTCGGGCTCCCAAGGATAGATCAGGTGGTAGACTCCACCGCCGGATGTTCGGTGCTGTCTTTCTTGGATTGCTATTCGGGATATCATTAGATCAGCTTGGCAAAAGAAGACGAGGAAAAAACGGCGTTCATCACTCCGTTTGGTGCTTTCTGTTATACCTCCATGCCGTTCGGCCTCAAAAATGCTGGAGCGACTTATCAGAGAGCCATCCAAACATGCTTAGCCGATCACTGGGGCAAGCGTGTGGAAGCCTACGTAGACGACGTGGTAATCAAAACGGAAAACTCGGAAAACTTCATCGAAGACTTGCAGCTGGTTTTCAACAGTCTACGACGGTATCGATGGAAGCTCAATCCCGAAAAATGTGTCTTCGGGGTACCAGCGGGGAAGCTACTCGGATTTAATGTCAGCCACAGGGGAATTGAAGCTAACCCGGAAAAGATTGAGGCTATCATGAAAATGGAAGCTCCACAATCACAAAAGAAGGTTCAACGACTTACTGGATGTATGGCCGCTCTGAGCAGATTTATATCCAGGCTAGGAGAAAAAGGTTTACCGTTCTACAAGCTGCTCAAGAAGGTGGACAAGTTTCAGTGGACTTCAGAAGCGCAGGAAGCCTTGGACGCACTGAAAAAATTCTTGACAACCCCACCAGTACTGAAACCACCACGGCGAGCCACGTCGACTCAACCGGTTGAAGATCTGTTGCTATATATCTCTTGCACGACTCACGTGGTAAGCACCGCGTTGGTAGTCGAGCAAGCGGAAGAAGGACATGCCTACCCTGTGCAACACCCCGTTTATTTCATCAGTGAAGTTCTGGGACCCTCGAAGAAAAAGTATCCTCAAGTGCAGAAGCTATTATATGCAGTACTTCTAACTGCCCGCAAGCTGCGTCACTACTTTGATGACTACAAAGTCATAGTAGTCACCAGTTTTCCGATAGGGGATATTCTCCACAACAAGGAAGCCATTGGCCGAATAGCCAAGTGGGCCTGTGAACTGGGGTCTCATGACATCGAATTTCGACCTCGTACTGCCATTAAGTCTCAAGCATTGGTTGACTTCGTATCAGAATGGACTGAACAACAAATACCAGAGAACCCGGAAGCTGCAGAAGTATGGAAGATGTATTTTGATGGCTCGCTGAAGCTGCAGGGAGCAGGTGCAGGAATTCTCTTCATCGCGCCCGGAGGCGAACACCTCAAATATGCTCTCCAACTGTTATTTCCAGCCTCTAACAATGCAGCCGAGTATGAAGCCCTGGTCCATGGACTAAACATCGCCATATCACTGGGCATCAAGAGATTAATGGTATACGGAGATTCTCTGGTGGTCATAAGTCAAATAAACAAAGAATGGGACTGTTCGAATGATTCAATGGGAAAATACTGCACTGCCGTCCGGAAACTAGAAGATAAGTTTGAAGGTCTAGAATTTCATCATGTGGAGAGAGATCGAAACACGGCAGCTGATGTACTGTCCAAGTTAGGATCCAGCCGGACTCAGGTCCCACCCGGAGTCTTCGTGCAAGAAATACCACGACCAAGCATCTCAACAGATCAAGCAGAAGAATGTAATATCGTGGATCAACCCGAGTCAGACTCTGACGACTGGAGAAGGCTGATCATCAGATATATAAAGAATGAAGAGGAACCAGATGACAAAAATGCAGCCGAACGCATCGCCAGACAGTCTGCCCACTACACACTCATTGGAGAAACATCATACAGAAGGGGTGCATCGGGCGTCTTCATGAAGTGCATTCTCTCATCCACTGGGAAGCAACTTCTAGATGAGGTCCATGCTGGGCAATGTGGAATACACGCAGCGTCCAAGACACTAGTCGGGAAGGTCTTCAGGTCAGGATTTTATTGGCCAACAGCAAAAAACGATGCAGCCGAGTTAGTTCAGAAGTGCGAAGCTTGCCAGTACTTGTCAAAGCAACAACATTTACCAGCACAGAAATTGCAGACCATACCAGTAACTTGGCCCTTCGCATGCTGGGGACTGGATATGATTGGACCTTTCAAGAAAGCTCAAGGAGGGTACACTCATGTACTGGTAGCAATCGACAAGTTCACCAAATGGATAGAATTCAAACTCATTGCTTCCTTAACCTCAGCCAAGGCCGTGGAATTCATACAAGACATAATATTCAGATTCGGAATACCAAACAACATTATAACTGACTTGGGATCCAATTTCACAAGTTCAGAATTCTTCGATTTCTGCGAGCAAAAAGGCATTCAGATCAAGTATGCTTCGGTAGCACACCCGAGGGCCAACGGGCAGGTTGAGCGAGCCAACGGGATGATACTGGAAGCGCTCAGGAAAAAGGTATTCGAAAAGAATGAGAAGTTCGCAGGGAAGTGGATAAGGGAATTGCCCTACGTCGTTTGGAGCTTAAGAACTCAGCCAAGTCGAGCTCTACATGGAAATACTCCTTTCTTCATGGTTTATGGGTCAGAGGCAGTATTACCCGCTGATCTCAAGTTCGGGGCGCCAAGGTTGGTCTTCGAAAGCATAGCAGAAGCCGAAGCTACTAGGCTGGAGGACATCGATGTACTCGAAGAAGAACGGCTGAATGCAGTAATTCAATCAGCACGGTACCAGCAGACTCTGAGACACTATCATGATAAGGCCGTGCGACAACGATCCTTCTCAGTGGGAGATCTCGTCCTCCGCCGAATTCTTACGGGGGAGGGACGACATAAGTTGTCGCCCTTATGGGAAGGACCATTCATAGTAGCAGAGATCACTCGGCCGGGATCATATCGTCTAACTCAGATAGACGGCACAGAAATTGGGAACTCCTGGAATATAGAACACCTCAGGAAGTTTTACCCTTAGCTGAATTTCAAAAGCTATCGGGACAACAATGTACTCTGTAAAACAGGAGATATGTCATCAATAAAGAAGACTTCAAAGATACTCAATTTGTTCATGATTGACTAGCACTCTTACTTAACTCGGGGTGACCACTATGCCCTGCTAACGGAGCAATCAGGCTTAAGTCGGCAAAGACTTAAGACGGTGCAACATGCTCACGCTTACATAACTCGGTGTGACCACTATGCCCTGCTAACGGAGCAATCGGCTTAAGTCGGCAAAGACTTAAGACGGTGCAACATGCTCACGCTTACATAACTCGGGGTGACCACTATGCCCTGCTAACGGAGCAATCGGCTTAAGTCGGCAAAGACTTAAGACGGTGCAACATGCTCACGCTTACTTAACTCGGGGTGACCACTTTGCCCTGCTAACGGAGCAATCGGCTTAAGTCGGCAAAGACTTAAGACGGTGCAACATGCTCACGCTTACTTAACTCGGGGTGACCACTATGCCCTACTGACGGAGCAATCGGCTTAAGTTGACAACGACTTAAGGCGATACGACATACTCGCACTTACGTAACTCAGGGTGACCACTATGCCCTGTAAACAGAAGCAATCAACTTAAGTCCATAGCGATTTAAGGCGATATGACGTACTTACAACTACTCATATAAGGATGACTTCTATATCCCGTAAACAAGTTTCAAAAACCATCACACAGCCTTTTTACTGCTACAAATTTATGCACTGTTGAACTCTAAAACAGTAGGAGAATAGCAATATCATTCAAATGCTAAACTGGTGTCCTCTAAACAAATATATGATCGTGCTAACCGCGTGCTCAAAGCACGCAAAATATCCCTCTATTTCGTGATGTCTTTCTCAGGAGCCACCGATGAGGAAGGGCGACTTGAGGAATCAGGCGCAGCATTCACATCAGCCCTTATATCTTCAGGAACGACTACACCAGGTCTCCTCATCAAGATTCGTCCCGCTCGAATGGCCTTATCCATGGCCCTGTCGCGCTGGGCTCTCAGAGTACTGGAAGTCTCTTCAGCAACCTTGACAGCCAACTGGGCAGCCTCTAGCTCCTGGGTAACAGATTTCTTGGAAGCACGCAGATTCTTGATGACAACATCTTTAGCCGATATCAACTCCCTAAGACGAATCACATCATTCAAGGACTCCTGTAGCTTATAGCGAAGATTGTCTAACTCCTCCATGGAAAAGCGATGACTCCTCTCCAGGATGGTCAGCGAGTTGCTAGAATCACGATACAGTCTGTCGAGATTGTCGCGAGATGCAGCAATGGCACTTTTTTCTTCCTGCAAACAAGAATTAACTTCTTTCAAATATCAAACAAACAATAGGAACACAGCAACGCAAAGTACAGTTTCGCAAGTCACCTTTTCAGAATCAAGCGGAACGCGCAGAGAAGAGCTCAGGGCATTGGCATCATCTAAGGCAGCAGAAACCTGAGCTAGTTCAGTCTGGCTTTGAGAATACTTTTCTTCAAAGTCAGAGCACCGCTGGACCAGCTCAGCTTGATCTCGAGAATGTTTTTCTTCAAGAGTGGTAATTTGCCGAGTTAAATCTAGCAGGAAATAATCAAACAAAAAGGATCAGGATATAAAGCAGTTCAATAATGCAGACAAAGAAAGACAGAAGAGTACTAACCAGCATTGGTCGCCTCCAAGTCAGAAACACATTGTCGAAGTATCACCGGATTCCAACATGCAAGAGACAAAGCTCCTTCTGGAACAGAAGCACCCTGCAACCTCAGCTGACTAGCCATTCCGTCTACCAAAGCCTGATAAGAAGAACAGATGAGTGTAATGACAGCAGTTCACACAACGCGAAAGTTAAGACAAGATATATTACAATACCTAAAGATTGGAAAAGAACGAAGGGGCTCCCAGATCATGAGGGATCAATTGATGGCCTGGCGTAAGGTCACCACCCGAAACAGTTGGCAACAAACTAGCAGAAACCAACTCAGTGCCATCAACAGGGCTCAAGACTTGGCCAGCGGGGACGCTGCCCTCCAAAGCGACTCCCTGGTTCGAAGCTTGGGCGACCATCACACAGCCGGAGTGCGGGGGCGATCCCGCATGAACGTCCATGGAAGTACAAGAGGGGGACCTTGCTGGGACACCCTCGGGGGCTGGGTCGTAGTTTTCATTACCCACATGAGCCGGATCATCTCCGGCAGTACCCTTGGGGGCTGGATAGTGGCTTGCACTTTCCACCTGAGCCGAGTCACCCTCGGCAACACCCTCGGGGGCTGGGTAAGCGTCAACACCACCCTTGAGAGTCGAGTTCTCTGCAATGGCCACCGCTAAGGCTAAAGGCCCCTCAGTTGCTTTCATGGGATCGAGATGATCCAAAACAGTCTCCTGGCCCTCAAGACCGCGCTCTAAGGTCGACGAGGCGCGGGATGACCTCAACCCAGCATCGAGCATGTCGGCACAAACCTCCATCACACCGTCGTCCGCTGGCTCTAACAAAAGGTCCTCTGGAACCATATCCTCTAGGGTCTGATCAAAATTGGCCAGAGATAACTCCTGTAAGCCAATGAGGGCTGACAAAGCAGGAGAATGAACCCCACTACTCTCCCCACTGGCAATATATGTCGACTGTTCTTCCGGGTCAAAGGGACTTCGTCTTCTTCCTTCCTGTCATTTTCATCAACAACATAAGCGTCACACCCATTGGGTTCAGCAGCAGTTGGAGCACACCCATTGGGGTCAGCGTCAGTGAAATCAGGCACGGGAACCTCCTCAGCAGCAGGAGCCGAGGAACCAGCACCCTGATCCAAACTAGACACTTGCCGGAGATGTCTCTTTTTCTTTTTCTGCTCATCCGCAGAAGGATCAGGTTGATTGGCTCGGCAAGGGTGTCTCGGGCGAGCACTAGCAGGCTTCTGAACATCCAAAGTTATACTGGCTTCCGGGAGAGGCGCCGCTACCAATGTTCTAGCAGGAGCAGCATCAGGGGAGTCCTCAGCTAGAAAATCAAGCATAGCACTTATTTCTGCATCACTAGGATCCAGGGGCACCTCAAAGTGGACTTGCCGTTCATCGTCAGGAATTTCCCCGAGCGAAGCAACCAATGTGTTAACCTCTTCGGCAGAGGGTCGCACTCTAAGGCCCAAACCGTCATCAGTAACAGGTGGATTCAACACGAAAAAAGTGAAGGTCTTGGGAGAAGGCAGGTTCCATGCTGAATATGCCACTGGGGCGCCAATATTTGATACTTTGCCTCTAAGGATCGTCTCAAGTCGGGTCACTAAGTCTACAGAGGGAATTCTCCTGTTGGTAACCCGAGTCGGATCAGCCAAGCCTCTGTACAGATAAGCTGGGTATGCCCTGTCCTTCAACGGCTGAACATTCTTGAAAATAAAATCAGCAACCACAGCTTCAGCAGTCAGGCCCTTTTCTTTCAGCAAACCAACTTCAGCTAGCAAAGCCTTCGCTTCAGCTACCTCCTGATCTGTGGGAGACTCAGTCCAACTCGGAGTGCGAACGTCCGGCTGTCTTCCCGACCGTGTAGGGATGGAATTTCCATGGTTCTCAACAATAAACCACTCCAAGCGCCATCCCTTGATGCTGTCTTTAAGTGGAATTTCAACATACTCAGTCTTTCTCCCACGGCGCATCTCCAAACTAGCACCCTCGACCAGCTGATGTTGACCCCCGGCCATTCCAGGACGGCAGTGATACAAATACTTCCACAACCCAAAATGTGGCAGCACACCCAGGAAAGCTTCGCACAAATGAACATAAATAGAAATTTGAAGAATAGAATTGGGATTCAGGTGGGTCAAGTTAAGGTGATAAAAATCAAGGAGGCCGCGGAAGAAAGGTGAAACGGGGAGAGCGAGACCGCGGAGAAGAAAGGGAACATAAATCACGGATTCATGAGTATCCTCTGTCGGGACAGTGACCCCATGACAAATTTGCCAAGAACAAAGCTCCCTCGGGGGAAGAACCCCGATGGACACGAGGTGAAGGAGATCGGACTCGGAGACAACGGACATGTGATTACCCGCGAAAGGCAATTGGCTGTTGGGGTCGATAGGGGGAATTACTGTAGCAGATGAACTCGAAGCTTTTCTCTTGGGCGCCATCTCGAATCTACTGGCGAACAGAGCAAGAGCTGAATTGCAGAGAGAATTTGGAGGCAGGAAAACAAGAACTAGGGCACGGAAAGCAGAGGCGGCTGAAAGCGCTGTATAAACAGGATATTCCTGAGCTGGATGCCGTTTCCAAAAGCGCCCAGTCAGCACCCGGCGGTTACTTCTAAAACACCAGTGTGCCACATCATCACTCGGCCATTATCCTCAAAGGTGGCTGACGCGGCCCGTTTTAACTCGGCTGTCATTTCTAAGACGCTGACGTTATCACCAATGTTTTCAGTTGCTCGGCGGCTATCTCTAAAGCACCGATGATGTCTTCATTCGCTCGGCATATACCTCTAAAGCGCCGATAATGTCTTCGGTCACTCGGCAGCTATCTCTAAAGCGCCGATAATGTCTTCGGTCACTCGGCAGCTATCTCCAAAGCGCCGATGATGTCTTCATTCGATCGGCAGTTACCTCTAAAACGCCGATGCAGCCTTCAGTCATTCCGTTGCTGACACAGTTTCGTAATCACTCGGACGCCGTCTTAAAAAGTGCAAATGGTGACAATAATAGCTCGGCCATCACAAAACGTCAGCGTGATGCCCGAGTTATTTAGTTACTATCCCAAAGGAGGAAGGACTCAAAAACTCGGCGTTGATCATAATTGACAATTTAGTTGATTAAGGGCTCAAAATCTGCACAGAAGGGACGGAACTGTTCTTCATTAAGGGAGTTTTCATACTTACAAATCAACTCATTATGAGTTGATAACTTCCCTATTGCTACAACTACTACTGCTACTACTACTACTACTACAACTACGCTACAATATACTACTTTACATTACTAATATTACTACATTATACTACTTCTAATCTATACTAATATTTAAAAACCAGTGGCATCTAGCCACTGGCCTTGTTGCCGCCCCTGCTGCTGCCACCGCTGCCCCTGCCGCCGCTGCTGCTGCCCCCGCCGCTGTTGCTGCCCCTGTCGCTGCTGCCGCCCCCGCCGCCGCAGTCACCATCGTCGTCGCCGCCACCGCCTCCGTCGTCGTCGCCGTCGTCGTCGTCGTCGTCGTCGTCGCCCTCGCCACCGTCGCCGCCATCCTCCTCGGACGAGTCCTCCTCGTCCGAGGAGTCTTCCGACTCATCCGAGCCCGCGAGCCCGGAACGCTCGATGGCCCGGATGTAAGTCCAGACCTCCGCCGCGAGCCCCTGGGAGTCGTCCGAATCATCAGACGACTCACGCAGAGGGATGGGAGCCGGAGACCCCTCGGATTCGGAGGAGAACTCCTCCTCTGAATACTCCGAGTCACCAAAATCCTCAGACGGAGGAGTTGGCTCGCGCTTGCGTTTCTTGCCCATGGTGGAAATGCAGGTAGAAGAAAGAAAGCAGGCAGTGGAGAACAGCGAGAGATGTGAAAAAACCAGGCAGGCAAAGGCACTATTTATAGGAAAAGAAGGCAACCGCTCACCTCCAACCGTGGTCACTGAACAGTCGCGAAGCATTCAATACAACCTTCAACTCGTTTGAAGACGCGCGGCTGACGCCGTTTCACGCAATGCAACACCCATTGGGACTCCAGTCAAACAGCACAGAAGATATGATTACACCTGCCGTCACATCACATTACTACTCAGAAGCAGCCGGTTAAAACACTCAGCGTACCAAGCCGTCTCTTACCCACACCCATTGGGGGGGACGCCCAGGAATTATCAGTATATTTTTCAAAAAACTGTCACATCCGTGCAGAGCGTGCAATGAACACCCCAAGACAAAAATGAGATATCAGTAAGGATCAGAGGAAAGCCAAATATAGCCGGTGAAGTACAAAATCGGACCGATGGAAGCGACGTGAAGACTAGCCAGGGAACGTCCATCAAATGTCCAATCAGTCACAGAGCAAATAAATTGCACCACTTAGCGAGATATGAGCAGATCTCGAACTCGGCTGCAAAAGACAAAATACATGCTGACCTCAGATGCAAAATAGTGATGGCATAATGCTGACCTCTAAAGCATAATATGGATGACATAATGCCGACTTCTAAGGCATCCGAAAAACGAAAAAGGAGAGAAAGTATGGCTCTTGGTAAAAGGACACGAGGGAAAGACCTTTGAGAGGATTGTTTTCAAAAATCCACTCAAAGCTCGGGGGCTACACCCATTGGGTGCACCTTCGGTGCACCCCATGGATCACCATCTCAAGCCAAGGTAGTGCCGACTTCTAAGGCATAAGATGAGATTAAAAGACAAGGCTGGACCTCAATCAGAACACGGGAAGAAAACAAAAACAATTTCTGATGAAGACCTTCGAGTAGATTATCTTCTAAAATCTACTTGAAGCTCGGAGGCTACACCCATTGGGTGCACCCCTGGTGCACCCAATGAAATTCAAGGTCTTGCGAAATGATAAGACGATTTCTAAGACACATATGTGAGGCAGAACCACAGATTTCGAGTGAAGAAAAGCAGAAGAAGATAGTAAGAAATCATCTTCACCAGACTGCCCGAGAAGCATTTCTTGTTGTAAGGATAACCTACAAGTTGGGCCTAGGATCTTTGGGCTAATTATCTCAAAATCAACCCAAAGATCAGGGGCTTGTGGGGGACAGATATCCCCCGGGTCCACTAGCAGAGTAAAAGACCTCACGAAAGGCCCAAGGGCCCGATAAATCGTAAGGTCATTTCTTCATGGGCCCGGAGGAGAGGACAATCAGCGAGGCAAACCAATGTAAAGCCGGATCGACGCAAGTCCAGATAGGCCCCATAGCGTTGAGCGAGAAATCACAACAGAAGATCCGACTTCCCCGCGCTGGAGCATCATGCAGTAGAACCAGGCGAGGATAAGTCGGCTGAATCATAGGGAGATAGACTCGAACAGTTCACTATCTTTTAGGCGCACGTTGTTATCATATCCACATGTATCGCCCCACGGTCGAATATATAAGGCCCAGGGGGCACCCCTTCAGAACGATCGAACACACTATCCAGCCATCGACCTAAACTCTCCACATCCTCGCTCTAGAGAATCACCTTGTAACCCATTACACGAAGCATCTTCGCCAGGACGTAGGGTGTTACACATCTCTAAGCGGCCCGAACCTGTAAACATTGTCCCTAGCCTCTCGTGCATCTGGAACGAACCATTTTGCTACAGTCGGCGGCACCACCCTGCTCCTAAAAGACACCTCGAGGGGCAACCCCAGGTGTGCGGTCGGACCCAAAACACCGACAGCCTCATCTTCGGAATGTTGGTTCCACTGTTTCTTGTAAAACTTGAGAGTTTTTCTTCAGGTAATCCTGTCCTTTTGATCCAAGCCTCGAATGGGATGTTCGGAATATGTCAAGTCCAGCTCAAGGACAACATATGTTACTTCAATAGTTCGATCTAGAACCCGAAGACACTTGTTTAGTTGAGACACGTGGAACACATTATGTACAGCAGACAAGGTTTTGGGTAGTTGAAGTCGATATGCCACTGGCCCATATCTTTCAAGAATGAGGAAAGGACCAATATATCGTGGTGCAAGCTTCCCTTTAACCCCGAAACGCGATACGCCCTTCATTGGCGAAACCTTTAGGTAGACATAGTCTCCCTCCAGAAAATATAAGGGCATTCGCCGTTTGTCTGCATAACTTTTCTGACGAGCTTGAGCTTTCTTCAAATTATGAATTATTTTCTGAACCTTTTCTTCGGTCTCTTTCACCATATCAGGTCTGAAGAAGTACCTTTCACCAGGTTCAGACCAATTTAGCGGAGTACGACATCGTCGTCCATATAAAGCTTGAAAGGGTGCCATCTTGATGCTTTCTTGATAGCTATTATTATATGAGAACTCCGCTAATGGTAAACATTCATCCCATTTTTGTGGAAACTCCAGAACACATGCTCGCAACATATCTTCAAGTATTTGGTTCACCCTCTCGGTCTGCCCACTTGTTTGAGGATGATAGACCGAACTATGGAGCAATTTAGTACCCAAGGATTTGTGAAGTGCTGCCCAAAACTTGGCTACAAATTGAGGTCCACGATCCGATACTATAGTCTTTGGAACACCATGCAACCTAAGAATACGAGCAATGTACAATTGGGCATAAACAGTAACCAGGTGATCTGCCTTGACTGGCAGAAAATGGGCAATTTTCGTAAGTCGATCAACAATAACCCAGATAGAGTCATACCCTTTTGCGATCCTGGGCAATCCCACAATAAAGTCCATACTTATTTCTTCCCATTTCCACGTTGGTATTGATAGAGACTGTAATGGACCGGTAGCTTTCAGGTGTATGGCCTTGACACGTTTACAAGCGTCACATCTAGCCACATAGCGTGCAATTTCAATTTTCATCTTCGTCCACCAATAATGTTGTTTCAGATCTTGATACATCTTAGTGCTTCCAGGATGAATAGAATAGCGACTAAGATGTGCTTCATCTAAAATTTGCTGGCGAACCCCTTCATTCTTCGGCACCACTATGCGGTTATTGAACCATACAACACCTTGATCGTCTTCTCGGAAGCAATTGGCGTTTCCAGCCCTTATCTTTTCACGTATATGTTTCATACCCTCATCATTTTTCTGTGCATCAATTATCCTTTGTAAGATGACTGACTCCAGCTTCAAGTGATTTGAAGTCCCATGCTGAATCATTCCTAGGTTCAAATTCTCCATCTCGTGGCATAATGTAATGTCAGAAGTCCTCATTGTTAGACAATGACAGGAAGCCTTACGACTGAGTGCATCTGCCACTACATTTGCTTTGCTTGGGTGATAATGGATCTCTAATTCATAATCCTTGATCAGCTCGAGCCATCTCCTTTGTCTCATGTTCAACTCTGACTGGGTGAAGATGTATTTCAAGCTCTTATGATCTATATAAATGTGACAGATATTACCCAGCAGATAATGACGCGAAATCTTCAGGGCATGAACCACTGCAGCTAGCTCCAGATCATGAGTGGGATAATGCTCCTCATGCCGGCGCAACTGCCTTGAAGCATATGCAATTACTCGACCCTCTTGCATTAATACGCAGCCAAGACCACTGCCTGATGCGTCACAATACACATTAAAGGTCTTATTGATATCCGGTTGAGCCAATACCGGAGCAGTGGTTAATAATACCTTCAATTGTTCAAAAGCTTCATTACATTTTGAAGACCAATTGAATTTAGTATCATTCTTCAACATACTTGTGATTGGCTTCACAAGCTTGGAAAAATCTGGTATAAATCGGCAGTAATAACCAGCTAGTCCAAGGAAACTTCGAACTTGATGAACAGTGGTTGGGGGTTTCCACTCCAAAATATCCTTGACCCTGCTGGGATCTACCGCAATCCCCCTGGCAGATAACACATGTCCTAGAAATTGAATTTCTTCTAGCCAAAACGCACACTTACTGAACTTGGCATATGATTGGTGTTCTCTTAAGCGCGTCAACACAATCCATAAATGTTGAGCATGCTCCTCTTCATTCTTGGAATATATTAAAATACCATCTATGAAGACCACCACAAACTTGTCCAACTCGAGCATAAATACCGAGTTCATCAAATAAGTGAAGTGGGCAGGAGCATTTGTCAGTCCAAAGACATTACCAGGTATTCAAATAATCTGTACCGCGTAGTGAATGCGGTTTTTGGTATATCCTCGGGCCGAATACGGATCTGATGATAGCCTGATCTGAGATCAATCTTGGAGAATACCCTCGCCCCGGTCAGTTGATCAAATAAAATATCAATCCATGGAAGAGGGTACTTGTTCTTGATAGTGACCTCATTAAGGGGTCGATAATCCACGCACATCCGTAATGTTTGATCCTTCTTCTTGATGAAGATGGCTGGACAACCCCATGGTGACGAGCTTGGCCGGATGAATCCTTTTTCTAGTAGATCTTGTAATTGGGTTTTCAGTTCTGCCAGCTCATTTGGAGGCATTCGGTACGATCTTCTAGAAATGGGAGCCGTACCGGGCTTCAACTCAATTACAAACTCTACATCTCTTTCAGGTGGCAATCTAGGCAAATCCTCTGGAAAGACATCTGGGAACTCGCATACTACCGGAATATCCTTGATCTCCGGTACAATGGCTTCATAAACTATGCCGGTAGTTTTGGTTGGAATGGGGATAGACAAAAGAATTTCCTCTTGGTTATGACTCAACCTGATGGTTCTCTGATCAGTGTTGAGGGTCGCTTTATGTTGGGCCAACCAATTCATGCCCAAAATCAAATCTATATCTTGGCCTTTCAGAACAATCATATTAGTAGGAAAGTCCCGTCCGGCCAATGTTACGGGCACTTGGAAAGCCACTTCCCTAGTAAATATTTGTCCCCCAGGTGACTGAATTTTAAACCCTTCTTTTGATTCATGGTATGGAATGCAATGTTGCTCCACAAATTTCTTGCTGATGAATGTATGCGAAGCACCAGAATCAAAGAGAATAATTGCGGGATGATTGGCCACAAGGAACGTACCCATCATTACTGGTTCACCGTCCGGTGTGGTGGCCACTTGAGTGTAATAAATTCGTCCCGTCTTCTTTATGTTCTTGCCCATATTTCCCTTAGCTTGAGAAGAATTCCCAGTACCTTGTTGATTGTTTGTGCGATTCTGCTTCGGATAAGGGCAATCCTTAATAAAATGCCCAGATTTTCCGCAATTGAAGCAGCCTGTTGACGAACTGGGAAGAGCCGGGAAACGAGTGCCAGGGGCACCCGACTGACTTGTTGTAGTGGGGGCAGCATTGGGACGGATGAACACTGGTTATTTGAATGGGAAGGAGGGTGGACGTGATGAAGAACGACCCTGATTAAAAGGCCGGATAACTAACCGTTGCCTTTTCTCGGGGCCCTGATTAGGCCTGTTACCTCCACTCCCCTTGGTTTTTCCAGAACTTGTGTATTTAGATTCAACTGCTAGCGCTGTGCTGACAGCCCTTCCGTATGTGAGGTCGATGCAAGTAGCCATTTTCCTTTGCATCCAATCATTTAAACCCCTCATGAAACAGTTCTTCTTCTTTAAGTCGATGTTGACTTGGTCGATTGCATACTGAGATAAGTGATTAAATTTATTGAGATACTGGGTGACAGTATCTCCGCCTTGCTTCAACTTCATGAATTCCTCCAGTTTCATGTGGAGTACTCCTTCTGGTATGTAATGCTCTCTGAAGGCTAGCTTAAATTCATCCCAGGTAATCTGATGATTGGCCTACTGAACGGCCACAAAGTTCCCCCACCAAGTGCTGGCAGGGCCACGCAATTGCTGAGCTGCGAACAGGGGCTTCTGAGTTTTGGAACATCGAAGAAGTCCAAATTTCTGCTCAATGACGTGGATCCATTCATCCGCCTCTAAAGGGTCTTCTGCCTTGATGAACAACGGGGGGCGCGTTTCGGAGAAGTCCAAATAAGATGTCTCACGGGGACCTTACGGATAGCCCCTCCCACCTTGTTGTTGAAGTTGTTGACCTGCCATCTCCCGCACGAAGCGGGTATTATCTGCTGTAGCATTTACCAAGGCAGCGATAGCCTCGGCAAGTGTGAGAGGGACTGGAGGTGGGTTTGGTGTTGCCTCCCTCCCACGGGAGGTACTAGCCCCATCCTGAGCACGAGTCCGGGAAGGCATCTGTGGCAACAAACATTTGAAACCAGTATGATATGCCAAAGAAAACCATCCATTTTATATTACTAAAAAGAGTAATGTTACAGACTCGAATTTTTTTACAACAGGATTACACTACCTATTATACATCACTACCATTTCTACTACTATACTATACTATTCTACTCCTGCTTCCCGTTGCTCTCGGTAGCCTCGTTGTCGGGCGTAGGAGACCACTCACCGACCAACTTCATAGAGGGAGGGTCCTGAAAAGGTCCAATTCGCCACCATAAGCTTCTCCTGCTACATGAGAAGGTCCGGCTTCTGTCCCGACCACTACCGGAATCAGTTCCTTTGCCGTGTGTCTCAGACACACGGCAAAGGCAAATTTACACTCGGCAAATGCTTTGCCGAGTGTTACACTCGGCAAAGAACGATCGGTAAACTGTACATCGGCAACAGCCTCTTTGCCGAGTACTATTTGTCGGGCACTCGGCAAAGACTTTGCCGAGTGCCAAACGACACTCGGCAAATAAAAGTCACCGTCACGGTGCCAAGTAACGATGACGGATCCTTTGCCGAGTGCCGTCTGTGGCACTCGGCAAAGAGGTCAATGTTGCCGAGTGTTTGCTCGAGAGGCCCTCGGCAAAGACTGACCCAGTGGGCCCCACTGCCAGTCCTTGTGCCGAGTGCTCTAGTAGGCACTCGGCAAAGGAGGCTTCTTTGCCGAGTGTCTGTTGGACAGGTACTCGGCAAAGAACCCTCCAGTGGGCCCCTTTGCCAGTCCCTTTGCCGAGTGCCTTGGCAACGGCACTCGGCAAAGATGTCTTTGCCGGTTCCCAGGTTTCCTTCTTTGCCGAGTGCCATTGTCAGCACTCGGCAAAGATGGCTTTACCGGTTCCCAGGTTGTCTTCTTTGCCGAGTGCCATGGTCATAGCGCTCGGCAAAGCAACCCTTTGCCGAGTGTTACACTCGGCAAAGTGACCAGGATGTCCCTTTTTTATTTGCTTTTGTTGTTCCATCCAAACAAACAAAAGATATATATCATTCACATCACATTATATATCAAGCACATCACAGAATAAACACATTTATCATCAACACCATATATATCACAAAGTCTCACTAAAGTCTCACAAAACAGATCACAAGTCTCACTAAAGTCAGAATCATCACAAAACAGATACAAGTCTGCATCATCACTAACATCACCAAGTATCTCACAAGATAAAGTGTAAATAACATCACCAACACTCATAAAGGTAAGTCTGGATCATCACAAAACAAATCATCAACGAGGTGGGCATCTGGACTGGTTCGGCGAAGGGCTGGACGAAGCATGAGGGTTGTTCGACGCCGCCGATTGACCCTGCACAGAGAAGAGATTGTATGTGTGAGAACATATGAATATATATCATGCAGTACTAAAATTTTGATACTCACAGGAGTAGTGAACTCTGTAGGGTCAGCTGCAGGGAACAACGGAGGTGGTGGAGCATGACCCTGTGCGGCGCCAAGGCTCTGCATGTACGCGAACATCTCCGCCATCCTCTTCTCCAGCTCCTCACGTTGCCTCCTCTCATCATCTAGCTGAGTCTATAATATTTCGCCCCAATGTTACGATAATGCAAAGAGAAGATATATAAAAATCAATGAACGATGAATAGATAAGGAATAACCTGGAGTTGCTGGATACGATGCTGTGAGGTGTCCTGCCGAGGTCGTATGGCTGGGCTTGCGCTCGTGCTCCTTGCTCGCACCTAAGAGAGAGTGGGAGTGGAGGACGAGTCGATTGCCCCGTCGGCAATCCAGTACCGCCCATGCCTCTTGCCTCCTCCGACCCTCATGAGGACATCTCCGTCGATGTCCTCGGTCCTCGGATCGTAATCTGGCCCATGGACCTCCTTGGCCATGGCGGTGTACTCACTGAGTCGGCTGTGGATGGCGGGGTTGGTGTACGCCTCGGGCCCGTCATCCGGGTTGTAGGTGACGTCGGACGTCGCCTTCCCCTTGTGGGCCATGGCATATGCCGAGAACGTGGAGCAAGGCGTGCCACCATGTGCCGCCGACTGCGAGAAAACCAACGATATGGTTAGAAATCATGTCTAATCGAAAGTTATATACCTAAATAAAAAAGAGCGCGTACCCATGCTTCCGCGTATTTGCCCAGGCTGCGGCTGCCTTGATGGTGGGAGGGACCTTGCATCAGCAAACGCCGTTCCCGGCTAGCGTTGTGCGCCTCGTCCCACTCAGCCGAGCACCACCTCTGCACCATCTTCTCCCAGCACTCAGGATGCGCGGCGCACCAATGAGGAATCATCTAAAAAAATATAAGTACACCGCATATCAGAAGATAAGAATAAGCATATTTAGTACCAATAATAAAGTTTTGTATTTACCTGCAAGTACTGGTCCGCAGTCAATGACATGGTTCGGGCGTCCTTCTTGTTCACCTTCTCCCCAAGGACGGAGCCGTGGTAAGTGACGATGGCCTGGATGCGCGCCTCGTAGTGCATGTCCACGACGAGCTTCTTACAGCACGTCATAGACACCACATCCGCCCTGGCCTCGTATCCAGCATCGCACCTGAAGAAATCCTACATACAAAGACGATGTATCCATACATTATTTCAAGAATATGCAACAAATGCGACTTATTAAACAATATAGTGCGAGGAAGACTTACCCACAGCTCTTGCTTCACCCGCTCTGCCTTGTTGTTGAATTGTCTGCCGTCCCGATCTACTGCATCGGGGGCGACGGCGTAGTGGTCGAAGGTGTATGCTGGGCTCGTCACTCCGGCGTACTCGACAAGTCCAGGGAAGTGTTCCCGGCATAGAAGGCCGAGGATGCCATTGGGGTTGCGGCCGTGACCCCCTGCAGTCTCCAAAACCATCCAAGACCTGTCGAAGTGATTAAGATGAAGTATTAGTTTCTATTATTAATTTGAACATATAATATGAAAAAGCAGCAACAACATCTAAAGTTACCTACCTCTCTCCATCGGGTCGTATCAGCGGACGTCTGTCACGAAGTATGGGTCGCTTAGGTAGGCTCGCAGGACCTCGCAGGTAGATACTCCTCGAACCTGAGGAGCCAGAACCTGAGACGTCCTGCTGAGCGGCGTCGTCGTCGTCGTCGTCCTACTGCGCCGCATCGTCGTCGTCCTGCTGTGCCGCATCGACAGCGGCTTGCTGCTCCACCTGCTGCTGTACGGCGTCGTCCTGCTGCGCCTCCTCCTCCGTCCTACGGGTGCTCCTCCTCCCCCTCCCCCTCCCCCTCCTCGTCCTCGTCCCACCGCCCACCATCTTTGTCCAACAACCTGCAATTAAGAGTAAACAATTAAGCACAGATAAAAAAATATGTATTTAGAAACATATGCAAAATAAATGAAATATAGCATTACATCGATTAAAAATAATCTTCATATGTGTCCGGGTTAGCCGGATCATAAGTGTCATCATCACTATCAACCATTTCATAGTCAACATCATCTGAAGGCGCAATTTCGTCATTGGCATTGCCTTCAAGTATTTCTAAGTCATTCTCATTTTGCACCTCATCATCCTCGTCATCAACAACCATTTCAATATCTACTTCCATTCCGATCGCTTCGGTTAAGTCTATCTCAAATTGCCCTTCGAGCCCATCTTCTTGGAAGAACTCTCCATCATATGTGTCCGGGTCTAAGTTATAATCTTCATCGTTTGGAACAGGTAATTTAGCATGCGGTGATACCTTATACACAACATCCCAACCCTTAAGATGTTGTTTCGTTTGGCACGCATATGGAAGATAATACACTTGTGTGGCCTGTTGGGCCACAATATAGACATCGTCTCCTGTTAAGGTGGAATCCTGTCGAATTTCGACTATCCCAAGATTAGAATGTGTCCGTCTCGTAACTTCAGGGTCAAACCAATGACATTTGAATATCACTGGAGTAAGAGGTTTGGAACCATAAAAATTGAGTTCATATATTTCTTCAATTCTTCCATAATACTCGACCTCGTCAAACCCGGGCGTAAAGACTCCAGAACACGTGGTTTTTCGATTGGGCCGACTTTGGTCGTAGCTTGTTGTGCGAAAACGGTATCCATTGACGTCATACCCAGAAAATTTCCGGACCCTATAGGCAAAGCCATTGGCTACTTGTCTCAACTCGGCACTCATAGACGGCTCTCTTTGGCCCTGCAAGTTCAAACACGCTAGATTGTTATATTATTCGCACGTAAGAGCAACTTGGAATAACAAACTAAGCACGTACCTTATGTTTAAACCAGGAAATGAAATCGGGCAATCCATTTCCCGCACCCTTTCTAAGAAGGGTATCATATTCCTGTGGAGTTGGGTCCCTTGATCGACGCCAGAATTCATGAAGAAATTGCTCCATGTATGGCGTCACCTCTTCAAGGTTGGTCAATACATATAGCATGATATGGCGCCACTCTTCATGTCTCAGGGTCTTGGTGGTCGAACCACTCGCGCTTCCGAGTTGCCCTCGAAAAATGCTGAGGTTCGATTCATTGCTGCCATCATTGTAACGAGGGGGTGGATTATGCACGCTCGGCAGTTTGTCACCATAGTAAGTTGTTGTGAAGTTTGACACCTCCTCCAGTATGTATGCCTCTGCAATGGAAGCCTCGATTTTGCATTTATTTCTACATTTCTTTCGGATACTCTTTAGACATCTCTCGATTGGATAGCACCAACGTCTTTGCACGGGCCCCCCCATTCGTGCCTCATACGGGAGATGAATAATCAAATGCTGCATCGGATTGAAGAAGCCGGGTGGAAAGATCTTCTCCAGCTTACACAGTAACACGGGTGCCATCCTTTCCAAGTCTGCAATCATGGTCCGAGCTAACTCTTTTGCACAAAGCTGGCGGAAGAAATAGCTCAACTCTGCAAGCGCTAGCCAGACATGCTCAGGGACATAGCCTCGAACCATCGCCGGAAGAATTCGTTCAATCCATATGTGGAAGTCATGACTCTTCATCCCTAAGACTCGCAGAGTAGATAAGTTCACCCCCCTACTAAGGTTAGCTGCATACCCATCAGGGAACATTAACATCTTGATCCACTGTAGTACTTCCTTCCTCTGGGCCCTGCTCAGGACGAAATCGGCCTTAGGCCTTCTCCATGTCTTACCACCACTAGGCGGCTTCATCTCTTGGTTTGGTCTATCACATAACTCTGCCAGATCCACTCTTGCCTTTACGTTATCCTTTGACTTATCAGGAATCTCCATAATTGTTGCCCAAAGTGCCTCGGCGACATTCTTTTCAGTGTGCATCACGTCAATGTTGTGTGGAAGGAGCAGGTCATCATAATAGGGGAGCCGAGTCAAGCCCGACTTATGTGTCCACATATGTTGCTCACCATATCCCACAAAACCACCTTCTGGGTTGGCCACGAGACCATCTATCTGTTCGCGAACTTCGGCACCAGTCATCATTGCAGGTGGGCGGTCTGTCACCATGACACCTTCCGTAAAGTTCTTGATGTCTAGTCGGAATGCATGGTCAGGAGGGAGAAATTGTCGATGTTTATCGAATGACGAATATTTGCCACCCTTCTTCAACCAAATGAACCTAAGAGCTTCCTTGCAAACTGGGCATGGGAACTTACCGTGAACACACCAGGCGCAAAATAGCCCATACGCCGGAAAGTCATGCATGGAGTACTGGTACCAAACATGCATTTTGAAGTTTGTCTTCGTAGCTCGGTCGTACGTCCATACCCCTTCCTCCCAAGCACGGACCAATTCATCAATCAAAGGCTCCATGTACACGCCCATTTTATTCCCCGGTTGTCCAGGAATTATCAACGACACGAATATGTTCTGTCTTTGAAAGCATACGCCGGGGGGGAGATTGATGGGGATAACGAACACGGGCCAACATGTGTATGGGGCAGCGGTCATTCCATAGGGATTGAACCCATCTGTGGCCAGCGCAACACGAACATGTCGAGCCTCTTTGGCTTTCTCATGGTGAATGGCATCAAAGTGGGTCCATGCTTCACCATCGGATGCGTGAACCATCTTGTCAGGATTGTATCGTTTGCCTTTTTTGTGCCATGTCATCTGTTTCGCGGATTCCTCTGTCATGTATAGACGCTGGATCCTTGGTATGAACGGAAGGTGGCGTAGGATTGTCACGGGGATGTCGAGCTGCCTCTTCTGTCCATCACTAGAGTCTACCTCCATGAACCTAGACGATTTACACTTCGGACAGTACTTTGCCTCAGTGTGTTCTTTCCTAAATAGGACGCAGCCCTTCGGACAAGCATGTATCTGCTCATACGTCATCTTGAGTGCACGAAGGAGTTTCTGTGCCTCGTACATGCTCTTTGGCAGAACGTGATCCTCCGGAAGCAGGCTGCCAATAACTGTCAACAAACCATCGAAGGCGTCTCGACTCATGCTATACTGCGACTTGAACGCCATTATACACCCAATGGCATCCAGTTGAGAAACCTTTGTCTTGCCGTGAAGAGGTTTCTGTGCCGCGTCAAACATGTCGTAGAATGCCTTTGCGGTCGCCTCTGGCTCGTCCTCCGTACGTCCTTCGGCGAACTGTGCCTCGTGATAGTCGTTCAACATGTCTGCTACCCCGGCATCAGCATCGTAATCCTCGACGCGTTGTCTCACCACCTCCTCTCTCGTGCGATGCGCTTCACCATGGAAGATCCACCGAGTATAGTCCGGCGTAAATCCATTCTTCCAAATATGTTCTACCATGGCCTTCTTTGGTTTTCTTTTCCGGTTGTCACATTTGCTGCACGGACAAGGGACTAGGCTAGCTCCTTTAGCAGCTTCGCCATATGCCCGTTCCACGAAAGCATCGGTCTTCCTAATCCATTCTGGGGTGACATCATTACGTCGAACGTGGCCCGTGTACATCCACTCACGGTCCTCCATCCTCTAACATATATAACCGAGTATAGTTTAATATAGACATGTAATGCATGTACACTACGTTCCTACCTTCTAATAGGTGAGGATAGGTCCTAATCCCACCCGCGGTTGTGTAGATGGAGTTAGTTTCCATGCTCTACTCCGATCCGAGATAGAATTTTGGCAGCACCTCCCCGCTGTTCTCCAGATACACGTCCTGGCAGGGAGAGTGTACTGTCCGGAGAACAACAGGGAGGTGACGTCGAAACTCTTTCTCGGACCGGAGTAGAGCATGGAAACTAACACCATCTACGCAACCGCGGGCTGTCCAAAAAACGTGGACAATTCGAAACTGATACATTTGTAGATATGCAAAGATCTGCATATCTACACCGTATCTCTTTCGAACGGGAGACGCCTAACTGGGTTACGTGATCTACGACCATGATGCGGAAATAGAGGTTATACCTAGGGTGGCGGTGGAGTCAGGCTAGTGGGGCTGTGGCGGGTCGGTGCAGTGGCGACGCGACGCGGTGCAGGCAGACCCGCAGCGGCTAGGAAGACAAGTATCTTCTCTGTAAAAAAGAAACACAAGTCTATTAATACAAAAAAAAATCGACAGCACCTCCCCTGTACGTTGAGGTTTTTAAAACCTGCAAATAACACTAACAGCACGATGGCTGACATGCACACAATAACAAAAAATTCACCTAAAGTATACACTGCAAAGGTAATAGAGCAATCTAATTAGTGCTGAGAACAAGTGAGCACAAGGTTTTCAAAGATCTATTTCTACTTGCATGATTCAAACTTAACAAGAATTAAATCCTAATTTAAGGGTGTGTATTAGGATTATCTAATACACATGATTCTAACCTCGGTCTACACAGGGTTTTGAGAGCATTTAGGATTATCTAAAGCACATTCAGAGTCATCGTTGCCGAGCTCAACACAAGGTAAAAGCAGCTCCGACTTTGCCAGACGGGCCGCACACGGCCAAAAGAGTGCGCCTTCAGAAAGGGAGAGACGTCCAGGATGCCATCGTCACATGTCCAAGATAGACCGGACTTTCGCCCATGGAAGACAGAGCATTGTGACACCCTCAACAGGGGAAAGTGGCGCCCACGAACATCACCGTCGCTCAGACTTTTACCCAAGATGCCCTCCATCACTCAGAAAGGCCAGGACCCTAGTTCAAAGCATGCAGCCACCGCCCGGGCTTCGCGCAAACCCCTCTAGAGGGGCACCAACGTGCCGGCTACCGCAGCAGCTGCAAAGCTGTGTCGTCTGTCATCCCCTCCTGCTGGGCACACGGAACCAGTAACACCTTGCCTGTGCGCCACACTCGTTGCCACTGAAATGAGAGCATCATCTTCGCAACTGTCACTCACACGCTCCAACCTCTCCAGGCCGCCACAACCTAGAATAGCCAGAGTCGATGGCGCCCAGCCACGGCCGTCGTCGTCACCACGCCAGCCACAGTCGTTGTCGTGCCGGTCGTGCCAACCGCAGCCACGGCGAACGGTCGGCGTTCCTTGAGAAAGATGTCACACTGGACGTTGCCCGGGTGGCTGCAGAAGGGGCAGGATCGGACCTGGAGGTGGACGACGACCTGGACCGCCGTTGGGAAGGCCGGATCGGCGAGCTGGCTAGCCTAATCTAGGAGGCTGGTCGTTGTCTACTGCTCCTCCCTGCTAGCATGGGCGGGTGGCGTGGTGGCTCGCACGACTGACTCGTGGCGGCGATGCCCGCGCTCGCGTGGCTGTGGCTGGCCAGCGGGGCTGGCTCGCTACGGCGGCGGCGTGGTTTGCCTGGGTCAGGGGCGTTGGTCGTCGGCGGATCTACGACTGTCAACGGTGCCTTCTGCAGGTGGTGGGTCGTGGGGCTAGGGCCGAACCATGAGCCTCTCCAGCTAGATTCATCTCCCCGCCTCTCGTTTCGGCCTATGGTGTGGGGAGGGCTGGCTGGCTCCGTGCATTGGCACGTGTGGTGGGAGGTCCTCCGGCGAAAGCCATGCTCGCTTTCGGGCGGACAGTAGTGACGCCCGCGGGCGCCAGCCCTACCCTATTGAGGGTGCCGTCTTTAGACCTCTCACCCCCATGCGGGAACCCTCGCCTCGGCCTTCTTGGGGTCTTTCACTAGTGCTCGACCGGCGTTGGGGCTCTAAGGTTTGGGGCTTCTGGATTGGTGCGTTGTTGGATGGCAGAAGGTGACAACGCACGGCGGCTTGGTGGGTGACTTCGGCATGGCTGACCCTTCAGCTTTCTCCTTGGTGCTAGCGATCTACGCTGCTCTGCAAGGTCTTCGGAGGAAACTTTGCTTGGTCTGTACCAGGCGGACAATGACGACTTTTCGACGTCGTTTCTCCTTCTTGAAGGCGCGGCCCAGAAGACCTCAAGTTTGTGTGTTCGTCGGTGTTGTGGAGGCTCTTCGTCACTCCACTTGGCTCGATGGTGTCGGGGCCTTTGTCGTTTTAGGCGTCTGCTTGCTCCCGAAGTTCAACGTTATGGATCTTTGCTTGTGGTGAAGAATTGGAGCTGCCTCGTATGGGATGTGCCGAGGCTTGGCAACGATGGCGCGCCTCGGTCTTATTCCTTGCCGAGTGCCTCGTATGGGATGTGCCGAGGCTTGCTCCCGAGGCTTGTCCCTAGTCTCAATATGGCTCACAAGATCTAGCGCACCCTAGAGAATGTCGATCTATTTCTACTTGCATGATTCAAAGATCTATTTCTACTTGCATGATTCAAACTTAACAAAAATTAAATCCTAATTTAAGGGTGTGTCTTAGGATTATCTAATACACATTATTCTAACCTCGGTCTGCGCAGGGAGGATGTCGATGGCCGGAGCGGGGAGTGGCGGAGATGGCACTGCAGGGGCGGCGGCGCTTGGTGGTAGGGGGGCGGCGCTTGGTGGCAGTGGGGGCGGCGGCGCTTGGCGGCGTGGGGGCGACGGGGCGCGGCCCGGCGGCGTGGGGGCGGGGCGCGGCGCCCGGCGGCGTGGGGGCGGCGGCGTGGGGGCCCGACGGCGTGGTGGCGGTGTGGGCGCGGGTTAGAAAAGAAGAAAGGAAGTGAGCGAAGAGAAGAAGAGAGGAAGACGACGGGAGTATTATTCAACGGCTTTGCCGAGTGCCAGATCGCGGGCACTCGGCAAAGAATTTTTTAAAAATTTTAAAGTACATTTTGTCGAGTGCCCGTGATCTGGCACTCGGCAAAGACGGCTTTGCTGAGTGCCGACTGACAGGCACTCGGCAAAACCTTAACTTATTGTTTTTGCCGAGTGCTGCCAGGCTGGCACTCGGCAAAGAGAGTCTTTGCCGAGTGTCTCCTTTGGACACTCGGCAAAGTACATTTTTATTTTTTTATTTTGCCAACCAAAAATTTTTGTGGTATGTTCCTACACTATATAGACCTACATATACCATTTTGGGTCAATTATAACAGTGTTTTCTATAGCTAGTACATTTAGTTTGTTTATTTGAATTTCTTCGGAAAATTCAGATTTGAACTGCAGGTCACTTGAAACTTGGAAAACCGTGCATGCAAAAATGATATCCATGCTACATAGCACAAGTTACGACCGATTTCAGGAGTGGACCGGAAACTTCGAGCACTATGCTCACTCAACATGGCCGTGAACTTGCCATACAACTGTTTAAAAAATTTATAAAACACAAACAAACTTAGAAAATCATGAAACTTGTCCACATGTCATGATATCATATGTAGAGTCTGTGATAAAAAATTTAGAATGTTTGGAGAAAGTTGTGAGACATTATGTGTAGAAACCTAAGAGAACCACACATGAAATCATAGAGTTTCAATGTGGATCTCTTAAGTTTGTACACATAGTGCGTTACAGCTTTCTTGAAACTTTTTCAAATTTTTATCACAGCCTCTACATATGATATCATGACACGTGGACAGGTTTCATGATTTTCTGACTTTGTTTTTGTTTTATACAATTTTTAAACACCTGGATGGCAAGTTTACAGTCATGCTGAGTAAGCATGGTGCTCGAAGTTTCCGGTCCGCTCCTGAAATCGGTCGTAACTTGTGCTATGTAGCATGGATATGATTTTTGCATTCACGGTTTTCCAAGTTTCGAGTGACCTGCAGTTCAAATCTGAATTTTCCGAAGAAATTCAAATAAACAAACTAAATGTACAAGCTATAGAAAACACTGTTATAATTGTCCCAAAATGGCACATGTAGGTCTACATAGTGTAGAAACATACCATAAAAAGTTTGGTGACCAAAATAAAAAAAATAAAATATGCTTTGCCGAGTGTCTACATAGGACACTCGGCAAAGACTATGTTTGCCGAGTGTCAGATATTTGACACTCGGCAAAGACTGACGGCCGTCAGTTGTAGACGGCCGCTAATGGCCCTTTGCCGAGAGCCATGTTTGCCGAGTGCTTGACACTCAGCAAAGCAGTCTTTGCCGAGTGCTTTGCTGTGCCGAGTGGCCTACACTCGGTAAACTAGCTCTTTACCGAGCGCAGGACTTTGCCGAGTGCGGCTCTCGGCAAAGTCTGCTTTGCCGAGTGCCCGATAAAATGCACTCGGCAAAGCCACCGGCACTCGGCAAAGGCGCGGATTCCGGTAGTGGACAGGATCCGCGGGTATATTGGGGTGCAATTGTGAATACAGTACATGAACTTCTTCATGTAGAGTATTGCAATAAGCCTACAGGTTATCGATAGCTGAGCTAAGCTCTTCTACTCTGGCTCGAGCTTTTGCCTCCTTAGCCCAGGCAATCGAACGAGACTGAACCACCCAGTCGAGTGCTAAATCTCGATCTGCGAGCTGATCTTCCAGGTGGCGGTTGTTTCTTCTCAACTCATTGATTCTGTCGCCATCCGCAACCCAGATGTCAGTCATGCGTCGGAGTTCTGTTTGAAGCCGATTCACTTGCGCTTCAAGATCCCCGATCGGATCATTACTCCCACTACTGCTATCCTCGTGTCTTGGGGCAAGTTGATGACGTGGCACACCAATTGGGACAGAATGCTTGCGCGCAGTTTTTCTTGTGCGCGGCGGCATTTTTCTAAGGGGGAAAATTAGCATAATTCTTAGCATGATGTATGTGTAATTACATAATCAACCTTGGTTGATTCACACCTTCTATATGTTGCACTCTTACTACCTGGTCTTTAAGATAAGCTCTTCAGAAATGCTTAGGTAAGAAAGGAAGAGATTTTCTAGATAAGTCTTTAGGAATGTCCTTTGAAGATGCCTCATAACATCTGCAGAGAAGGGCTTCGCTCCGATACCAGCTGTGACGGAACCTCCCAAGTCATTAGGCCCACCTACAGTTGTCCTTGTCCAACGGACCTCAGACAACCCTATAGGTGCCCCTGAATCACTTGACAAGTTTGGTATCTGCTTTTCTTACCTTTCTCAAGAGCGTTTTACCCGTCACGTAGACATTACAAGCATCGGAGTTACGAGAATGCGGAAGCGATTACATAAACTTACCTTTATTTTAAAAGTAGGACAAAGTTTTATATTACAGACCAGGATATAACTCACGAGTGCATAGTATTAATATTACAGAACCAAGGGAGGAAAAAACCCCTCCCGATAAGTTTTTAAACAAAATTTCTTATGGAGGAACTCTTCCTCCCGCAGCTTTACTCTTGCTTTTCTTCTTTTGGGACCACCTTGGAACAGAAACAACAAAAGTTTGTTGCTTCCTCACCTAAAAAAATAGGGAATAAAACCTTGAGTATGGAATTACTCAGCAAGACTTACCCGACTAAGGAAAAGACTCTCAAGGGTATGCTGGCTTAAGGGAGTCAAGGTAAGGCTTGTCAATAATCAATGACTCTGTTTGCAGAAATGCTTACTAAAGTGGATCCTTAAAAATCCAATTTTATTTTGTCAGGTTAAGTAAGATTACCTGTAACTAGAGTTCTTTCTACCCTAGTTCAAACACTTGACCTGCACTAGCCAATTTCTTATTGGCTCTTCATCTTTACTGAAGTTCTACGTATAAGTCAGTGACCAAGTCTTCATAACCACGAAGGTACGGCGATTCGAATCGATTATACTCAGCTAAGGATCTCCGATCACACGACATATATAGCACTTAACCCTTGCATATGTCAACCCACCACCGGGGTTCTTAAGACCAGATCAGGTTCACATCAACCGAGAGCACAGATACACCACCGTCCAGCCTCTTGCCACGGAGGGTACACGCTACTCTCGCCACCGCTCCACGCCCATTGCGTGTTATCTTATTCTGGCCTTAGTCTGCCCGAGACAAGGCTTACCCATGACGAGGCATGTGACCAGTTAAAGGGTCCTTGGTCAGCAGGCCTACATCGAGATGGTCCTTAATCGACTCAGACGGAGACACTACACCGAGACTCCTTTCTCGTGCAAGTCACCCGCTCGGTCTCAACTTAACCATTTCAAACCCAAAGTTTGGTACCTGGTAGAGGTACATCTTTTCCGATGTTGAACCCATCACGGCCATGATGGATCCACCATCAAGTTTTATTTTCGAAAACATCCCTCCCACTTTTGCCACATCATATTTTGTAAAAACAAAACATTTTGTTTTTTAAAGCAAGGCTAAGCATCAAAAACCTTTTGTAAAACGATGATCAAGGAAGGTAATCAAATTCAAGGAAGGTAATGCAGGAATTGTTTTAACAATCAACTCCTATCACCTAATGCATTAAGCAAGTGAAAAGATCTTTAAATCACAAGGTGGTGGCAAATGCACCGGGGCTTGCCTTCGTTTATAGGTGAGTCAGGCTTGGATCCGCAGATGTCAAAGTAAAAACAATTCCCTGCCTGAGGTTCCGCAGGTGGTGGTGGTGAAGTCTTCTCCTCTTCTACCTCAACCTCTTCTTCGTTTTCTAGATATAACCATATATATACATATATAAGAATGAATGCCATGTAATGCTCATGAGAGTGCAAAGATAATAAGAATTTATTATCTAAAGTCTTGAATACAATTTTCCTTCACGGAACTCCGAGAACTTAGGGTTTCCGGAGGCAACAGTGAAGTTCAAAGAGCAGGGGGGGTGGGGGTTTTGGGTTCTAATTATCAAACAATGTCCAAATCAAACCAAATTCTACCCAAAGCTTCTAAATAATGTTTTAAGTTCATATAAAAAGTTTGGGCAATTTTGGGATTATTATCTATTTTCTAAAAATCCAGAACCAATGTTTTATGTTATTTTAAATGACCCAAAATTCCCTATGTAATCTAAAAATCATGAAACTATTTTTTAATAAATACTATGGAAAATCAGGAATCTAAGAAAATTGGTTGGACATTTTTAGGATTTTTCTACAATTTTCAAGAATTTATTTGGTTCTGGAAGAAAAAGAAAAAGAAAAACTTGCAACAGTATTGGACCTAATCTAATCCAGGTCGGCCCAGCAACAGCAGAAGCGCGCCCGCGATGGTGACTTTGCGAAAAGACCCTTGGCTTAACGGCTAACCCGAAGTGGGTACATTTACTGCTGCACTGAGTCGCTGACAGTTTGCAGAGATGCCCTCGTACTTCTAATTCTTCGCAGGATGGGGTCCCCGACGACGGCGAGCGCGGCAGAGCTCCGGCGAGCACCTGGACCGGCCAGACGGAGCAAGGACTGGTTCCTAACTTCGATCGAAACCAAATCCGAGTCCGTATGAATGTTTCCCCCAATTAAATTTCAAGAATGGTCAACTGGTTAGCTCTGGCCACGGCGACAGTGCGGCTGACCAAAGGAATAGCACGTTCCCGACGATCCATGGCGGTCCAGTTCAATTAAAGGGGTCGAGGAGCTTGAGGAGGGCCTAGGGACGCTAGAACAAGCAACAGAGGGACTTGGACTGACCTGAGTTGAGCTAGCCGCGACGAGGTTTCTCCTACGGTGTTCTTGCGCGGATTTGGGGGAAATTCAAAATTCACACACCTAGGTGAACGATCGAGGCTAATTTTTGGTGGCTGGATGCTTAACTACCTTATGGAGCTCGCGGCGGGGGGGCGGTGGCCGGGAATTTTAGCGGTGATGCGCGGCGGTCGGAGGAGTAAGAGTTCACTGGCGTGCGTGAATCCGTGGCATCTACCGTGGCAGTCACTCCGGCGATGGATAGAGGACTACAGCGGTTCACGACGATCCAGTGGAGGTGCTAGGGTATGTGGCACTCCGGCGACTTTGAGTGTGATTATCTCCAAATTCTTCATAACAACCTTGCTTACACTCTTAAGCAAAATTGTTCTCCTTTGTTAGGTCTATAAGTTTGATGTGGTGACCTAGGGCAAATTCTCACTAATTTGAAAGATACAAGGGCTCAAAGTTGAATCAATCACACTGAAATTCAGACTTCATCAAAAGGGGCAAGTGTGGCTCTTTTGCACTCAAGTCCAAATCTCAAGTTTTGGATTGCAAACCCTCATGATTGGGAACCATATGACTTAAGATACTTTAACATCATGGTTTTTGCACTTTAGTCCACAAGTGCACTATTTTTGCACATAGGCCCCTAGGGTTTGGATTTAGGGTTTTCCAAGGTTTCAATTAGGGTTTCTGGTATCTCAGGGGTGTAAATGCAATGTAGGTCTATCCTTGGTAACTTTTTATGATTATTTCATTTAACCTTTGGGGGTTTTCTCTATTTGGCTCTTGTTTACCCTTTATAACCCTATTTAAGGTTAAGCACCCTACACTAGGGTCTTATTTGCAAAATGCCATAACAATACAACTTGCTTGAAATTTTTGCCTAGTGAATGCATTCTAGGTGTATCAAACATATGCAATGCTGATGCTTATGATGTTATGCTCAAGTTTTAGTAACAGTAACACCAGGGGTGTTACAATTTTTGGCCCTTTTAACCCCATTGACTCACCAAAATGTCAAATAAGAGCAAAAAGGCAATGAGAGCATAAGTATGAACTTGGAATAAAATACACGAATACCGAAGTGTAGTGGAAGTCTTTTTGTCATCCAAGTTCACTTTCTCTTTCAATGTACTTTTGAGACTGCATCAAGTGTACTCAAACAAACAAGTTAGTCTCAAAGGAGTCAAGTTGTAGCATGTCTCCCCCTAAACATGTGCATCATTTGCATACAGACTTGTGAGGTCCGGGGATGACTTGTACAACTTGAGCACCACAAACAACAATAATTGATTTAAAAGCTCAAAGTAACATGATCAAAGGCATAGAACACATGTATGCTATAGATCAATCCAAGTTACGCGAATCTAAGACATTTAGCTCACTACGCAACCTGCAAAACCTTTTCTCATCTAAAGGCTTAGTGAAGATATCGGCTAGCTGGTTCTCGGTGCTAATATGGTACACATCGATATCTCCCTTTTGCTGGTGGTCTCTCAGGAAGTGATGCTGGATGTCTATGTGCTTAGTGCGGCTGTGTTCAATAGGGTTATCCGCCAAGCGGATTGCACTCTCATAGTCACATAGGAGTGGGACTTTGCTCAGATTGTAGCCAAAGTCCCGGAGGGTTTGCCTCATCCAAAGCAGTTGCGTGCAACACTATCCTGCGGCAACGTACTTGGCCTCAGCGGTGGATAGGGCAATGGATGTCTGTTTCTTGGAACTCTAGGACACCAGGGACATTCATAGAAATTGGCACGTCCCTGATGTGCTCTTCCTATCAACCTTGCACTCGGCATAGTCAGAGTCTGAGTATCCAATCAAGTCAAAGGTAGACCCCTTTGGATACCAGATCCCGAAGCAAGGCGTAGAGACTAAATACCTAAGAATTCGCTTAACGGCCACAAGGAGACACTCCTTGGGGTCGGATTGAAATCTAGCACACATGCACAAACTAAGCATAATGTCTGGTCTACTAGCACAAAGATAAAGCAACAAACCTATTATTGACTGGTATGCCTTTTGATCAACGGACTTACCTCCTTTATTGAGGTCTAGGTGTCCGTCAGTTCCCATTGGTGTCTTCGCGGGCTTGGCGTCCTTCATCCCAAACCTTTTGAGAAGATCTTGAGTGTACTTTGTTTGGGAGATGAAGGTGTCGTCCTTGAGTTGCTTCACTTGGAATCCAAGGAAGTAGGTCAACTCGCCCATCATCGACATCTCAAACTTTTGCATCATCACCCTGCTAAACTCCTCACAAGACTTTTGATTAGTAGAACCAAATATTATGTCATCAACATAAATTTGGCAAACAAAAAGATCGCCGTTACATGTCTTTGTGAAAAGAGTGGGATCGGCTTTCCCAGCCTTGAAAGCATTAGAAATAAGGAAATCTCTAAGGCATTCATACCATGCTCTTGGGGCATGCTTAAGTCCATAGAGCGCCTTAGAGAGCTTATATACATGGTCGGGATACCTATCATCCTCAAAGCCAGGGGTTGTTCCACGTATACCTCCTCCTTGATTGGCCCATTGAGGAAAGCACTCTTCACGTCCATTTGGAATAACCTAAAAGAATGGTGAGCAGCATAGGCTAATAATATCCGAATTGACTCTAGCCTAGCAATAGGAGCAAAAGTCTCCTCAAAATCGAAACCTGCGACTTGGGCATAACCTTTTGCCACAAGTCGAGCCTTGTTTCTTGTCACCACCCTGTGCTCGTCTTGCTTGTTGTGGAACACCCACTTGTTCCCACAACGTTTTGCTTTGGACGTGGCACCAGGCTCCAGACTTCATTCCGTTTGAAGTTGTTGAGATCCTCCTGCATGGCCAACACCTAGTCCAGATCCTGCAAGGCCCCTTCTACCCTAAAATGCTCAATAGAAGAGACAAACGAGTAATGCTCACAAAAATTAGCTAATCGTGAGCGAGTAGTTACTCCCTTGCTGATGTCACCCAGAATCTGATCGACAGGGTGATGTCTTTGGATCGTCGCTCAGACTTGAGTTGGAGGGACACGTGGTGCTTCTTCCTCCATAACCTATTCTTCTTGTGCTCCCCCTTGATCCTGCCCCTCTTCTTGAGGTACCTGTTCACCGTCTTGAGTTGGGGGATGCACCAATGTTGAGGAGGATGGTTGATCTTGCTCCTGTAGTTCCTATGGTCGCACATCACCTATTGCCATCGTGCACATTGCGGCCGTCAGAACTTCTTCTTCATCTATATCATCAAGATCAACTTGCTCTCTTGGAGAGCCATTAGTCTCATCAAATACAACGTCGCTAGAGACTTCAACTAATCCGGATGATTTGTTGAAGACCCTATACGCCTTTGTATTTGAGTCATATCCTTGTAAAAACCCATCTACTGCCTTGGGAGCATATTTAGAGTGTCTACCTTTGTCACACCCGGGTTTTAGGGGCACCAAGACCCGGGCGCGAACATAAACACCAGGTATGCTGGGACCAAGTCTCACACATATGATGTATAGTGGCACAGGATCGAATGTCACATCTTTATATATAACAGGAGTTCTATACAAAATAAATAATTACATTATAAGGAGACAACGGTCCAGCAACCCAAAGTTGACTGGGAGACGACGGCCTAGACCTCTCTCGAATACACCACGGCATCCTCCAAGCGCCTCATCCTGTGGTACCTGTTCTTGACCTGTGGGGGGGTGTGAGACAGCAAGAGTGAGCTCACATACGTTCATCGCTCAACAAGTTGTGGGGAATAATGTGTATGAACTCGCCAAAGGTGGGAGCTCATGTGAAGTGTAAGGCTTACCAAAGAGGATGGCTAAAGCTGAGCATTGCTTTTAAAGTTGGTCAAAATTTTATTAGCCATTACTAAGTATAAGTAAATACCAACCCAGTTAAATAGTAGAACAGAAGTAATAACAACATCACCTGCGATGCAATGCATATGACAAATTGAATTTAGTTCCATAAATTAATCATGTGAGTGTCCGAGCTGCTCTTGACCGTGAGCACGGCTAGTATACCAGTTTTACACTCTGCAGAGGTTGCGCATATTTACCCACAAGTCATGTTACCCATCTGCCAAGGGATCGCGACTTCCCATACACCTCTACCGAGGAGGCGAGGCAGGGTAACACTACGAGGCCTTTACAAAGTTCCACTAGCTTCAGAAAACCCGCTACAGTTTATAGGAAGTTCCAATGCAGGAATCCCTTGCAGGACCGCCATCGCAGCAAAATCCTCCCGAGGGCCTCCCTACACTGACCACTCCCCTACTGCCCTTGCCCCTTTCGGGTAAGGTAGTCTTCCACTAGCTTTCCTAATTAATCAGCCAAGGGGTCCCATTCCTCCCTTGTGGTAGCACTGTTTTCCCGGGTGGTTCTCCATGTTCCAATTAACATAATGATCTTATCATGAACAGTAATAATAAACATATAATAAAAGTGTGATCATGAATAATGTACCTTCATACCCAAAACCACATAAAGCACTAGCAAGTACTACCCAAATAGTTCAGTGGTAACAAGGTATAAAGATAGACAAACTAGGGTAACCTATTGGGTCCCATCAAAATTAACCTATGCAGATCATTATGATTAATCAGAACATGGCTGGGTAAAAAGAAGTGATCAAGGGCACAACTTGCCTGGGACTTGAGATTCCAGGTACTAGGATGATCTTCAGGTGACACGTGTCCTCACGCTAAACGTAGCAATACAGACAAACATGTGTAGGCAAAATTAACATTACATCAAACATACGTACAAACTAAATAATAATGGTCTACGCGTCGTAATGAGATCGTGGGAACAAGAATCGCTAAATTCGAAGTTACGGTTAAGAAGTTATGGTTTTCCAAAGATCCACGCGGTTAAATATAGAATAGCCTAAGTGCAACATTTTAACCTATATTTCATGACAAAACAAAGTTGCCAGATGATAATAAATATTATTGTGAGACTAATGCAACTAGAATGGATCAAAAAGGAGTTACGGTTATTGAGTTACGAATTTCTAAAGATTTAATAGTAGTGTATAAAAGAAATTAAGTACAAAATTTCAATTTAGGTTTCATAACAAAATAAAGTTACTGGATGATAAACAATATTATTACAAGTCTAATGCAACTGGAATAAATTAATTTGGAGTTAAAATGGATTTAGTACGAATTAAACAAGTTTCTTGATTTATTTTTAAACTAAAAATCATTTTCTGAATTATTTTATCCCTTTTATTTAACACCTGGGCTGCGGACACAATTTTTGGAAAGCACAGGGTGCACTTTATAAAAACCAGGGGCCTATACCGAATTACTTAACATGGAAAGGGATGGCGGGTTGATAAGTCAAAAGGGCGAGGGTTCTTTTACAAAATCACCACGCCGAAGAGATATACTGCGATCTAAGCCGTTGGATCTAAAATCGAGGGCGCAGATTAGACACAACTTAAAACTAACCGGTACGTTCAACTGGCCTTTGGATCGAGATCCAATGGTCCTGATTTCAAATAGCGTAAACTGTTTTCCGCCGCAGATCTATAGGTCAACGACTCAGATTCCTCTGTCGTCGCATTCACCTGGCCGATCGAATCCCAGCCATCCATCTCCAGATCACTGGCTAGAACACCATCTCCCTCCCCGCTTGGGCTAGACGGCGGCGCAAGGTCCCCCAGGGCGGCGCCATTGCCGGATCATCACCCAAGCGCAATCTGGCGGCCAAAATCCAATTGGCGACGAGTATGCGTAGTACGGAATGTGGCGAACACGATTGGGGCAACATACCCGAGAAAGAAGCGACGATAATCAGCGCCCACGGTGTGCGGCGGATTCATGGCATTGCTGCGCGACGGCGAGAAATTCCCTCGCCCGAGAACGCTCCCAGCCATTCCTGGGGTCACGCCGGTTTCGCTCTGAGTCGCCGAAGCCCCACAATGCCACGACCCGAGATCTCCCCGACGACGGCGCTGCGGCGAAGTTGGAGCAAGGGCGCTGGCCGGGTTTGCGTGGCTGAGCAGGGATTCTAGAGAACATGGATGGCACGAGCGAAGATGGGGAGGGAGGAGGTCGCGATATGCTTTTATATGCCAAGGAACGAAGCGAGGTGATTCGGTTGGCGAGAATCTCGTGCGGAATTTGCTCCCGGTTTGTTGAGCTCCGCCATCGAACGAACGAAGATGACGACCCAGCCAGCAAGGGCCCACCTGGCGGTGATAAGCAGTGAGGTCGCACACGACTGAGCACCAAGGTCCGTCCGTCAGTGACTCAGTCAAAAAGGAAAAGAAAAGGGCGCAAGTGGGCCGACGGGGTGCTTTTCAGCCCAGCAGAGGTGGAGAGGCGCACGGGACCAAGTAGCCTGGGCTGAGTTTCGGCCCAGCACGAGTGTAAGTGGTTTATTTTTTTTTTCTTTTGTTCATTTCCATTTCTCACTTCTAGTTTTCAAAGTTGAATTCAAATCTGTTTTTAAATGCACATCCAAAATTCTAGCATGATGCATTCCTTCTTTCTTTATATATATTATTATTATTATTATTTAGATGAACACTTCAATAATGGAATATACACATGGTATTTATTTACTTAGAGAACATTACTTTGAATGCACATTTAGAAAAGATAATATCCATTACATACTTAAGAGAAGTTAATACATAATCTCCCATGAATTATTTTAGTACAACTATATTTTTTTTAAGAGGCGTATTATTTGTATAGTTTATAAAGTTAATAGTAAATAGTTTGGAAGTCTCTCTTTTATTTGTTGCTCCAACCTTTTAGTTTTAAGTTTTGGATATAAATCCTGATTACCAAATTCTTGGTTATCATTATGTGTTTAGTTTAGAGAGATATATTCTATAAAGGAATAAAATTGTTATTGGAAGTCATTTCCCAAGATAGAATTTTAGGTGCTACAAATCCTACCCCCCTTAAAAATAATCTCGCCCTCGAGATTGTAAGAAAAGGGATACAATAGGTTTGGTCTAGAATTTTAGTTTCTCATTTGGTTTTGGGAATCAAAGTTTTGTTCAAGTTTTTACATAACAGTTAGTAGATGATTTAGAAAATATGAATATTGTATGTCTAGCCATTTATTGGGTCAGATGAGGTATGGTTATGGCCAGTAGAGGTTGTGGCAAGGGTATGATAAGGAGAGACTTCATCCTGAACTCTGGATCTTGGTTCCTCTGGCGATCCAACTTGATCTTTGAAGACTTGAGTTGATGCTTATCCTCCTTTGATGTGGTTGGTCTTCTTTAGCCTTTCTTCTTGGAGTTGCCATCCGAGTTAAGGACATATGGTTAGGATATATGTGAGTAGGATGGATTATATGGTGTAGGTAGGTTAGAATCTCTTGCTAGGTTAAAATTGAGGGGTTATGCAACTATCGGATGGTTAAGGTAGTTGCATATGGCCAAGTCGATCTATCATTCTTTAATTTAGTGCAGGGTGAACTAAGTTAAGACCTGTTCTATAGGAGTAGAGCCTAATCTATTTCCTCAGTATTATCTAACATGTTTGGTAAGTCACTTTAGATTAGATCAGATCTAGGTTAGATTGGTGTGACTAGTTTGACTAGATAAGATCTAATTAATTTGCATTAGATCATGGTTGTTAAACTAGGGTGGATAAGTATGCCTATTAGGATAAGATGGATCCATAAAGATAAGATAAAATCTTTTGAGGTCAGATAAAATCTTTTCAAGATAAGATGAGTATCTTTTAAGATGAGATGGATCTATTAAGATAAGGGAGAATCTTCTAAGATAAGATGAATTGGTTAGAATGAGATCTTTTAGGATAAGATAAATCTCTTAAGCTAGATATGTTCCAATGGGGATAATCTAGGTTGTCTAGTTATTTTATAAATATATTTTTATACCTATGTGTATATGCAGATGCAATTGTGGACATTACTCCACAACTCATCCCACTCAATTAAAGATCCAAATCAAACAAGTATCATAAGAACAAACATTCAAGCATACAAATACCTATAAAAAATAGTTTTGTTTTTTTGTTCCTAAGAGTAGGTCTCCTATTCCTAAAGTCACTTTAGGCACAGGATTTCAAAGTGTGAAATTCACATTTGTCTTTAGAATGAAAAGGTAAGAATAATCAGAGTAAAGCGGAAATAGATGAGAAAAGATTAAGAAAAGTTTAGAAAAGAATCAGAGTAGCAAGGGTAAGTAAAGAATGGTTGTCCAGTTCTATCTAGGTTTCGTCTACAGTCAACATTGCTCTGATACCACTTTTGTCACACCCGGGTTTTAGGGGCACCAAGACCCGGGCGCGAACATAAACACCAGGTATGCTGGGACCAAGTCTCACACATATGATGTATAGTGGCACAGGATCGAATGTCACATCTTTATATATAACAGGAGTTCTATACAAAATAAATAATTACATTATAAGGAGACAACGGTCCAGCAACCCAAAGTTGACTGGGAGACGACGGCCTAGACCTCTCTCGAATACACCACGGCATCCTCCAAGCGCCTCATCCTGTGGTACCTGTTCTTGACCTGTGGGGGGGGGTGTGAGACAGCAAGAGTGAGCTCACATACGTTCATCGCTCAACAAGTTGTGGGGAATAATGTGTATGAACTCGCCAAAGGTGGGAGCTCATGTGAAGTGTAAGGCTTACCAAAGAGGATGGCTAAAGCTGAGCATTGCTTTTAAAGTTGGTCAAAATTTTATTAGCCATTACTAAGTATAAGTAAATACCAACCCAGTTAAATAGTAGAACAGAAGTAATAACAACATCACCTGCGATGCAATGCATATGACAAATTGAATTTAGTTCCATAAATTAATCATGTGAGTGTCCGAGCTGCTCTTGACCGTGAGCACGGCTAGTATACCAGTTTTACACTCTGCAGAGGTTGCGCATCTATACCCACAAGTCATGTTACCCATCTGCCAAGGGATCGCGACTTCCCATACACCTCTACCGAGGAGGCGAGGCAGGGTAACACTACGAGGCCTTTACAAAGTTCCACTAGCTTCAGAAAACCCGCTACAGTTTATAGGAAGTTCCAATGCAGGAATCCCTTGCAGGACCGCCATCGCAGCAAAATCCTCCCGAGGGCCTCCTTACACTGACCACTCCCCTACTGCCCTTGCCCCTTTCGGGTAAGGTAGTCTTCCACTAGCTTTCCTAATTAATCAGCCAAGGGGTCCCATTCCTCTCTTGTGGTAGCACTGTTTTCCCGGGTGGTTCTCCATGTTCCAATTAACATAATGATCTTATCATGAACAGTAATAATAAACATATAATAAAAGTGTGATCATGAATAATGTACCTTCATACCCAAAACCACATAAAGCACTAGCAAGTACTACCCAAATAGTTCAGTGGTAACAAGGTATAAAGATAGACAAACTAGGGTAACCTATTGGGTCCCATCAAAATTAACCTATGCAGATCATTATGATTAATCAGAACATGGCTGGGTAAAAAGAAGTGATCAAGGGCACAACTTGCCTGGGACTTGAGATTCCAGGTACCAGGATGATCTTCAGGTGACACGTGTCCTCACGCTAAACGTAGCAATACAGACAAACATGTGTAGGCAAAATTAACATTACATCAAACATACGTACAAACTAAATAATAATGGTCTACGCATCGTAATGAGATCGTGGGAACAAGAATCGCTAAATTCGAAGTTACGGTTAAGAAGTTATGGTTTTCCAAAGATCCACGTGGTTAAATATAGAATAGCCTAAGTGCAACATTTTAACCTATATTTCATGACAAAACAAAGTTGCCAGATGATAATAAATATTATTGTGAGACTAATGCAACTAGAATGGATCAAAAAGGAGTTACGGTTATTGAGTTACGAATTTCTAAAGATTTAATAGTAGTGTATAAAAGAAATTAAGTACAAAATTTCAATTTAGGTTTCATAACAAAATAAAGTTACTGGATGATAAACAATATTATTACAAGTCTAATGCAACTGGAATAAATTAATTTGGAGTTAAAATGGATTTAGTACGAATTAAACAAGTTTCTTGATTTATTTTTAAACTAAAAATCATTTTCTGAATTATTTTATCCCTGTTGGGGGCTTGTTCTCAAATGCTAAGAGTTAAGAACAAGGCAACACAGAAAATGTTAAGTGTTAAAGTCCTTCGTCCTCCGCAACATTATATCCCTTCAGGATATAAAGAATTTCGGACGAAGGTTACGAAGGACGTACCTTCGTGAGCATAATAACGAGGGACGAAGTATTCATATAAATCATGAGGTATAAAATAAACATTGAAATGTCATCATAGAATCATTTCCATTTTTATTATCATGAACGAATATAAATGACTTCAAATTATAAATGTACCTTCGGTCCTGAAGAAGGCGAAAATACAAGTGTGATGCGAAGGCAAATGACAGGTTCGCGTGAACAGTACAGAGGTACTGTTCATCTATTTATAGACACAGGACGCAGCCTGTGACGAATTACAATTATGCCCCTTACAAAAGTTTACAACATTAACTTAGACCTCTATGGATAAAAAGGTCATTCTATCTCTATGTCGGTTTGTAACGCCGAAGCTCCATAAAAAGGAACCTTCGGCCATCCCCTGGGGACAACTTCGGCCGAAGCTGCTTCTTCGTGTAAGACCTTCGGCGCAACGAAGCATGGCCCCAACAGTAGCCCCTTTCGCGGCGCTAGATCGTTTTTCGTAACGAGCTTGATCCGTGAAAAAAGCCTCTTAAGCTTCGGGAAGCCGAAGGTCCAAAAAACACCTTCCCTGAGCTCGTTGCCGAGAAACGATTCAATTCCCGAGCTCGTGTCGGTCCCACCTTGCAGAGTTACTGTTTGATCTTTGCGGTCCACTGCGCAGCGAGTACAAGTGACTGCCCGCCTGGTGTAAAAATCCTGCCGCTTCGCCTTCTTACCTGCAGCACTATATAAACAGACGAGTAGGTGTGAAGTTACCACAGCATTCATTGCTATTTGCACTGTTTTGCTGCCAAAATTTTTAACTATAGCCGAAGCTTGATCCTCAGAATCGAACGAAGGTCCATCTCGAAGTCTGCTTCGTCAGAAAGGAAAGCTTCGGGAAAAAAGGAAAAAGAAAAAGTGTTTTAACTTCCCCAAACTCAGAATCAAATGGCCAGAGTGCGATCTACTGCCAGAGTTGAACGTGAAGGAGACGAAGCCGAAGGTTCGAATACCGTGCCCATTTCCGAAGCAATGCAGCGTTCCGGACTGGTGATTGCGGAAGAAATGCCCGCTGCCGAAGCAAACCCGACAACTGCCGAAGGAGAAGAGAACATTGAAGAAACTGACTCCGAAGATGACTATCGCATTGCCATGCCCAGCAAGCCCAGCCACCTAGACTTCGGAAAGTCGACTGTTTCAAAGGCTGATCTCGCCAAGATGGTGAAGGCAGGTTATTTCAGTGAAAATCAGAAGAAGCTACTTCGCTTCGGGGGAGAAGAAACTACCCCGAAGCCAGAGAAGGACGAGATTGTTATTTTCAAGAGCTTTTTAAAGGCTGGGCTGAGATTCCCTCTTCATGGAATTATTGCAGATGTATTGAAAAAATTTGGTATTTACTTTCATCAATTGACTCCTAACGCTATCGTTAGGCTTAATGTTTATATCTGGGCCCTCCGAAGCCAAGCAGTGGAGCCATTCGCTGACAGTTTCTGTCGAGTTCATGAGTTACATTATCAAACAAAGGCCAGAAAAGATGGGTTACATGACAACTTCGGCTGCTACAATTTTGCCTACCGGAAAACAACAAAGTGTCCTGTTATCAGCTACCGAAGCAAATGGCCAGCAGGCTGGAAATCTGAGTGGTTTTATGTGAAGGTTGACGAAGATGAAGAGAAATTGGTACAAAGTCCACTTGATTTAATCTTCGGAGAGACAAGGCCACGGTGCCACATGACATTGGAGGGTGCCACCTGGGCTGCACTAGGTGAGTTTGAAATTATTTTAGAGCATATCGGTACCAGGGATCTGGTTCAAGAATTCTTGGCATTCAGAGTCTTCCCTACTCTGAAAGAATGGGAAATGCCCAAGCTAGAAGGGGAGAAGAAGAAGGGGGAACTTGTCCGGCTGCCTTATCACTTCAAATTCAAGAAATACTTTAAAAAGCCTTGCCAAGAGTGGCTGGACACAGTTGAGGTGATGTGCAATGAAATTCTTGGGAATTATTCCAAAAAAGAAGATCAACTGATGACCGCGGCCTTCGGCACCCGCCCGAAGCGAAGGCTGAACCGAGTGCTTGATGCCCTGGGCTTCGAGTACCCTGACTATGAACGGCTGAACAAGGGTGCTGAGGGCCAAAAAAGGAAAAGAGTGGCCGAAGCTTTGAACAAGGATGAAGAAAGACCACCAAAAGAGAAGAAAATTCCCAAGAAGAGAAAAATATCAACTCCAAAGCGAAAATTATCCGATGAAGAGGGGACCCCCGCACCACCTTCTACCAGCGACGTGGAGGAAATTCTAAAGGTAATGACTGAACCCATGCCCACGAAGCTAAGTCCATTAGGGCCTCAACTGACGAAGCTTTTTCGAAAGGTGGAGGAGCCGGAAAAAACGAAGATAACCAAAGCAAAAAGGCAAAGAATTATTGCAGTAACCGAAGTTATTGACAAGACGCCACCGAGGGCGTCAATTCAGAAAACGCCAGCTGTTGAGGGCACAGCAAATGTCGAAGTTGCACCTTCGGAGGTCGCGGCTACCGAAGCCGCTACAGCCGAAGATGTGAACTTAGAAACTACCATTGAAGACATCAACAAAATTTTGACAGACATGGCTGCAGAAGAAGCTGCCACCGCTGCTGAAGAAACCATGGCCACAGTGCCTGGGAAGGGGAAAGAAATAGCCGAAGACACTTCGGACGACGAAGCCTACACATTTCAAAATTTAGTTGGGCAAAAACTGTCGAAGGCCGAAATAGAAGAGCTTAAGGATTATGCCAAATCTTGCGGATATAAGCCAGGAGCTCTTCTATTTGGAGGCATTGATGATGAAAAACTGGGCTGCATCCGGGATCCAACTGGGGCTAAGGTCATCGGTACTCTATCAAAGAGTATCGGTTTTCCGAAGCTAGAAACAGACATCAGCCGCTACCGACGACAACATATCGTCGGCAGCTTATTTTATTCCAATTTCAAGGTAAACAACTTTTCTCTGACTTCTATTGTTTTTAATAATGGAAATATTCCTAACAAAGGTTGTTTATTTGCAGAGCATGCTTCTAAGCAAAGCTTTGAGGATGCAGCAAGATCTAGAGGATAAAAAACACGAAGCTATAATCGAAAATCTAGAGAGCAAGATAAAAGAGCAAACAGCTATCCTTGAAAAGAAAGACTTTGAACTCCAGTCGACTGAAGGCTTGCTGGCAGAGACCGAAGCTAAAGTATCAGAATTGAATTCGAAGCTTATCTGGCAATCAAAACAATTTGAACAAGAGAAGCTAGAGCTTAATTCAAAACTTGAAGCCGAAGTCCAAACCAACTCAGATTTGAAGACATCATTAACAAGCCTTCAGGATAAATGTTTGAAATTTAGTACCAGCTGCATTCAACAATTGAAGAAGATCTTTTACTCAGTTGGAGCCAGCAGTGGAAAGTTCACCCCCGCTGCTGAAAATTTGCCAAGAGCCTTTGATCATATTGAAGCTGAAATTGAAGAACTTGACGAAGTTATAGCCGGGCACGGTGACTTCTGTGCCTGGGTAGCTTCTCGAGGCACCGCTGCAGCGTTCCTGAAAACCGGCTGTGAGCATGGAAAAGTCGTCAACAGGCCAAACTTCACTCTCTCTCCATCCATTCTAGATGATATTCCTGACCTTGCCCGAAGCATCTCAAATAGATTTATAAAAATGATATGGACAAAAGGCGGGCGAGAGAAAGCTGGAGACGAAGCTCGAAGTCATCTTGAACCAGTAAGAAATCATACTTTGTACTTACCTTCTCCTTCACACTTGATTTTTACTCACGATACCTTGATTCATGTAGGATGACGAAGCTGAAGATGATACTTAAAGAATATGCCGCCGAAGCGGAAACCTGACGAAGATTAGTAGGAGTACACTAGAAAAAACTCAGGAGAATTTGTAACGACTTTTTGTAAATACAATTAAACTGCTCTCAAGGAACTTTGTACATACCTTGCAATATATTCTTACCCTTCTATTGAGGCGCTTTGATGTGGACGAAATTAGTATTTTGAGCCGAAGGCGAAAAAACACCTTCCCTTCTTTTCGTACACAACGAAGCATAAAAGACCAGTTCTTCTTTTTGCCGAGGCTTTTCTTTTTTGTACACAACGAAGCATAAAAGACCACTTCTTCTTTTTGCCGAAGCTTTTCTTTTTTGTACACAACGAAGCATAAAAGACCACTTCTTCTTTTTGCCGAAGCAATCACTTAGGAACACAAATGCTATGAATGAATGCTTATGAATGCAAATGCTATGATGTAATGTAATGTGCGAATGAATGTCCAAAGCATATGTCCGAAGCCACACTCTCAGCCATTATTTCCTTAGAAACAACCACACATCAGCTCTGCATTCCCTTAGGAACGACTTTGGAGCTTCTTCGCCTTTTACTTAGACGGTATAAGCTCTGCATTCCCTTAGGAACGTCTTTGGAGCTTCTTCGCCTTTTACTTTCGGCGGAATCAGCGTTGACTTTTCGCTGTGAGCTCTGCATCCCCTTAGGGACGTCTTTGGAGCTTCTTCACCTTTTCAGTTTCGGCACTCGATGGTGCGTTCTCAGTTTTTACATTTACATTTTTTGGGGGATTTTGCTCTTATAAAACTAAAAAGGAAATTACACATGATGGCCCCATTAAAAACCTTTCTCCCCCTTTAGAAAGGAAAAGGGTGCCATGAAAAAAAAGAAAAGAAAAACATAAAAAGTTACATCAAGTTATACATAATATCGCCGAAGCTCATCCGCATTCCAAGATCTTGGAATTTCGTTGCCATCCATGTCCTTCAATCTGTACGATCCAGGCCTTGACGAAGATACTACTAAGAAAGGTCCTTCCCATTTCAACTGTAGCTTGCCCACTGTGTCTGGGTTGGCTACTCTCCGAAGCACCAAGTGACCCGGCTCAATATTTTTTAACCGGACCTTTCTATCTCGCCACTTGACTGTTTTAGCTTGATATTTATTGATATTCTCCACGGCCTGAAGCCTGATCCCCTCTAAAGCATCTTTTTCCACAAGGCAAGCATCTTCGGGACCTGATTCTGCCGAAGCTACTACTCTTATTGACCCAGCTTTAGCTTCTTCCGGAGTTATTGCTTCGTCACCGAATAATAATTTGAATGGGGTAAAACCTGTAGACCTTGATGTTGTTGTATTGTGGCTCCACACCACTTTGATTAACTGGTCTGGCCACTTTCCCCTGGGTTGATTGAAGATTAACTTCATTATTCCTGTCATTATAATGCCGTTGGCCCTTTCAACGAGCCCATTTGACTCCGGATGCCTGACTGATGCAAAATGGATCTTCGTTCCAATTTGATCACAGAAATTTCTGAAAGCTTCGGAGTCGAACTGCGTTCCATTATCTACAGTGATTGCCTTCGGTACCCCGAAGCGACAGACAATATTCTGCCAGAAAAACTTTTGGACAGTAGCCGAAGTTATTGTGGCTAATGGCTTCGCCTCAATCCATTTAGAAAAATACTCCACAGCTACTATAACATATTTTAGATTCCCTTGGGCCGGTGGTAATGGACCCAACAAGTCAAGGCCCCACCTTTGCAATGGCCAGATGGGTTGTATCAGCTGTGTCAAAGACGAAGGTTGCTTTTGATCTCTTGCACATTTCTGACAACCTTCGCACTTTTGAACTAACTCCGCTGCATCCGAAGCTGCCTTCGGCCAATAAAACCCTTGACGGAAGACTTTTCCAAGCAACGGCCTAGATCCAATATGGGACCCACACAGGCCTGCATGTATTTCTTTCATCAACTCTATACCTTCGGTTCTAGATAAGCACTTGAGCAGCGGAGCGCAAACTCCATGCTTGTATAACTCCCCTTCTATCATGACATACGGACGAGCTCTTGCCTCTATCCTTTTATTATAAGCTTCATCATCTGATAGGAAGTTACCCTGAAGGTAAGAGATGATTTCAGTTCTCCAATCTTCGCTGTAAACAGGAGATATGTTGAGGACTGCTCTTTCAAGAAGCTCCACTGAAGGTGCCTTTATTGTTTCGAAGAACACATCCGAAGGTAACGGCAGCCCCTGTGCTGCAGACTTGGCTAACAAATCAGCATGCTCATTTTGTCCTCGAGGGATATTCTTGACAGAAAACCCTTCGAAGGAGGCTTCGATCCTTCGGACCGTGTCTAGATATTTTTCAAGCTTCGGATCTTTAGCCCTGCAACTTTTGTCAACATGACCTGAAACAACCTGGGAATCAGTTTTAAGAATCACCCTTCTGATTCCCATTGCCTTTAATTTCCGAAGGCCCAGAAGCAGGGCTTCGTACTCAGTAATATTGTTTGTACAGCTGAAATCAAGTCTTGCTGCATAACAAGTTTTGACCTTGGATGGTGAGACCAACACAGCGGCTGCACCTGCTCCGAAGGTTCCCCAAGAGCCATCACAGAAGACTGTCCACACTTCGGCATCTTTATTTGCTTCTTCATCCTGAGCCCCTGGCGTCCAGTCGGCAATGAAATCTGCCAATGCTTGAGACTGGATCGAGGATCTATGCACATAATCAATGTAAAATTCATTGAGCTCTGCAGCCCATTTTCCAATCCGTCCAGTAGCTTCTCTATTTCTCATTATATCCTTCAACGGCTGCGAAGAAGGAACAATGATATTGTATGCCTGAAAATAATGTCGAAGCTTCCTGGATGCCATTAAAATGGCATACAATACCTTCTCCAGCTCTGTATAATTTTTCTTTGATACACTAAGGACTTCAGATACAAAATACACTGGAACTTGTTTCTTGACTTGGCCGTCAAGCTTCTCCTGGACAAGTGCCGCACTTACTGCTGAGTGCGAAGCTGCCACATATAACAACAAAGGAGCCCCTGGCGTTGGTGGAGTTAATGTTGTTAAATCTATCAAATATTGCTTCAGCTCTTCGAAGGCTTTTTGTTGACTTGGGCCCCATTGAAAGACTTTAGCTGACTTCAGCACCTCGAAGAATGGTAAATTTCTTTCTGCTGACCTGGATATGAATCTGTTGAGAGATGCCAGCCTTCCTGTCAATCTTTGGGCCCCCTTTCTTGTAGTTGGTGGCTCCATTCGAAGTATAGCTTCGATTTTATTTGGATTAGCTTCGATTCCCTTTGTTGAAACCAAGCATCCAAGAAATTTCCCCTTCTTTACTCCGAAGACACATTTTTCTGGGTTCAGCTTCAGACCAGCTTGTCTGAAACTGGCGAAGGTCTCCTGCAGATCAGCAATATGATTTTCCTGCTTCGTGCTTTTTACAATGATGTCATCGACATAAGTCAACACATTTCTGCCTATCTGGGACTGGAGGACCTTTGCAGTCATTCTGCTGAAACTTCCTCCAGCATTTTTGAGCCCCTCAGGCATCCGAAGATAGCAATATGTGCCACTTGGGGTTATGAAGCTAGTCTTCGGCTCATCTTCCTTCTTCATCCAGATTTGATGATAGCCTGAGTAGCAGTCCAGGAGACTCATGAGCTCTGAAGAAGCAGCTGCATCGACTAAAGAGTCTATCCTTGGCAGGGGGAATTCATCCTTCGGACAAGCCTTGTTGAGATCTGTGAAATCGATACACATTCTCCACTTGCCATTGGCCTTCTTCACCATAACAGTGTTAGCTAGCCACTCTGGATATTTTACTTCTCTGATAACTCCTGCACTGAGGAGTCTTTTTACTTCATTGCGAGCCCCTTCGGCCTTGTCATCCGACATCTTCCGAAGCCTCTGCTTTCGGGGTCTGAAGGATGGGTCAACATTGAGCGAATGTTCAATAACATCGCGATTTACTCCACAGAGATCATTAGCTGACCATGCAAAAACATCTTTGTTGTTGAATAAAAACCTTATCAAGGTTTTCTCCTGGTCTTCAGATAATTGCGAGCCCAACAGCACCTTCTGCTCTGCTATGTCCTCACACAATAACATGGGCTTCGGCTGATCCGCTAAAGCTGCCTTCTCCCTCCTGAATTTGTACTGTTCACAAGCTTCAGCTCCATCTATGCTATGGATTGCTTTGGAGTCAGTCCAGCTTCCTTCGGCCCTTCTAGCAGCTTCCTGGCTTCCATGAATAGCAATAGGCCCTTGGTCCGAAGGTATCTTCATGCAGAGATAAGCTGGGTGAAGAATTGCTTCGAAGGCATTAAGAGTACCACGGCCAATGATAGCATTGTAAGGATACTCCATGTCAACAATATCAAACACAATTTGCTCAGTCCTTGTGTTGTTAACAAATCCGAAGGTTACCGGCATGGTAATCTTCCCAAGTGCTACAATCTGCCGCCCTCCGAAGCCACAAAGAGGGTGCGTAGCATCACGAATCTTGTCTTCGGGCTCTTGCATTTGTCTGAAGGCTTTAGCAAATATAATGTCAGCTGCACTGCCTGTATCAACTAGGACATTGTGGACCAGAAATCCTTTGATCACGCAAGAGATAACCATGGCATCATTGTGAGGATAATCCTTAAGCTGAAGGTCTTCCTGAGAGAAAGTAATTGGAATGTGGGACCATTTTGACTTGATGAAGGGTCCCTGCACTCCAACATGCTGCACCCTTCTCTGAGCCTCCTTCTTCTGCTTCTTGTTAGCCAGCTCTGAGCAAGAACCGCCTGTTATCGGGAGCACCAGCTTCGAAGCCGAAGCAGCTCCAGCTTGATTGTTGAACGAAGCCATCAGCTCAGAAAAGTGGAAGTGAGTTCACCGGAGGTGGGCGCCAATGTTGGGGGCTTGTTCTCAAATGCTAAGAGTTAAGAACAAGGCAACACAGAAAATGTTAAGTGTTAAAGTCCTTCGTCCTCCGCAACATTATATCCCTTCAGGATATAAAGAATTTCGGACGAAGGTTACGAAGGACGTACCTTCGTGAGCATAATAACGAGGGACGAAGTATTCATATAAATCATGAGGTATAAAATAAACATTTAAATGTCATCATAGAATCATTTCCATTTTTATTATCATGAACGAATATAAATGACTTCAAATTATAAATGTACCTTCGGTCCTGAAGAAGGCGAAAATACAAGTGTGATGCGAAGGCAAATGACAGGTTCGCGTGAACAGTACAGAGGTACTGTTCATCTATTTATAGACACAGGACGTAGCCTGTGATGAATTACAATTATGCCCCTTACAAAAGTTTACAACATTAACTTAGACCTCTATGGATAAAAAGGTCATTCTATCTCTATGTCGGTTTGTAACGCCGAAGCTCCATAAAAAGGAACCTTCGGCCATCCCCTGGGGACAACTTCGGCCGAAGCTGCTTCTTCGTGTAAGACCTTCGGCGCAACGAAGCATGGCCCCAACAATCCCTTTTATTTAACACCTGGGCTGCGGACACAATTTTCGGAAAGCACAGGGTGCACTTTATAAAAACCAGGGGCCTATACCGAATTACTTAACATGGAAAGGGATGGCGGGTTGATAAGTCAAAAGGGCGAGGGTTCTTTTACAAAATCACCACGCCGAAGAGATATACTGCGATCTAAGCCGTTGGATCTAAAATCGAGGGCGCAGATTAGACACACCTTAAAACTAACCGGTACGTTCAACTGGCCTTTGGATCGAGATCCAATGGTCCTGATTTCAAATAGCGTAAACTGTTTTCCGCCGCAGATCTATAGGTCAACGACTCAGATTCCTCTGTCGTCGCATTCACCTGGCCGATCGAATCCCAGCCATCCATCTCCAGATCACTGGTTAGAACACCATCTCCCTCCCCGCTTGGGCTAGACGGCGGCGCAAGGTCCCCCAGGGCGGCGCCATTGCCGGATCATCACCCAAGCGCAATCCGGCGGCCAAAATCCAATTGGCGACGAGTATGCGTAGTACGGAATGTGGCGAACACGATTGGGGCAACATACCCGAGAAAGAAGCGACGATAATCAGCGCCCACGGTGTGCGGCGGATTCATGGCATTGCTGCGCGACGGCGAGAAATTCCCTCGCCCGAGAACGCTCCCAGCCATTCCTGGGGTCACGCCGGTTTCGCTCTGAGTCGCCGAAGCCCCACAATGCCACGACCCGAGATCTCCCCGACGACGGCGCTGCGGCGAAGTTGGAGCAAGGGCGCTGGCCGGGTTTGCGTGGCTGAGCAGGGATTCTAGAGAACATGGATGGCACGAGCGAAGATGGGGAGAGAGGAGGTCGCGATATGCTTTTATATGCCAAGGAACGAAGCGAGGTGATTCGGTTGGCGAGAATCTCGCGCGGAATTTGCTCCCGGTTTGTTGAGCTCCGCCATCGAACGAACGAAGATGACGACCCAGCCAGCAAGGGCCCACCTGGCGGCGATAAGCAGTGAGGTCGCACACGACTGAGCACCAAGGTCCGTCCGTCAGTGACTCAGTCAAAAAGGAAAAGAAAAGGGCGCAAGTGGGCCGACGGGGTGCTTTTCAGCCCAGCAGAGGTGGAGAGGCGCACGGGACCAAGTAGCCTGGGCTGAGTTTCGGCCCAGCACGAGTGTAAGTGGTTTATTTTTTTTTCTTTTGTTCATTTCCATTTCTCACTTCTAGTTTTCAAAGTTGAATTCAAATCTATTTTTAAATGCACATCCAAAATTCTAGCATGATGCATTCCTTCTTTCTTTATATATATTATTATTATTATTATTTAGATGAACACTTCAATAATGGAATATACACATGGTATTTATTTACTTAGAGAACATTACTTTGAATGCACATTTAGAAAAGATAATATCCATTACATACTTAAGAGAAGTTAATACATAATCTCCCATGAATTATTTTAGTACAACTATATTTTTTTTAAGAGGCGTATTATTTGTATAGTTTATAAAGTTAATAGTAAATAGTTTGGAAGTCTCTCTTTTATTTGTTGCTCCAACCTTTTAGTTTTAAGTTTTGGATATAAATCCTGATTACCAAATTCTTGGTTATCATTATGTGTTTAGTTTAGAGAGATATATTCTATAAAGGAATAAAATTGTTATTGGAAGTCATTTCCCAAGATAGAATTTTAGGTGCTACAACCTTTCTTCACCAGAATGTAGCATTTGCTCCCAAATACACGAAAGTAAGAGACATTGGGTTTGTTACCGGTAAGGAGTTCGTAGGAGGTCTTCTTGAGGATACGGTGCAGGTAGAGCCGATTAATGGCATGGCAAACTGTGTTCATAGCTTCCGACCAAAATTACTCAGGCGTCTTATATTCTCCAAGCATCGTTCTTGCATGTCGATTAGCGTACTGTTCTTCCTCTCTACCACACCATTTTGTTGTGGTGTGTAGGTGAAAGGGAAATGTGCCCTTGGGCCATTTCTATAATTGTTTTGGTGATTAAGTGACCAACACAAATGTTTTGAACTCTTATGTGCTAAACAAGCAAAAGGTGCAAATCAAAGACAAGGTATCTCTAGACTTAGTGAATTGTTTTTGAGTACTAACATGGTTATCTAAGTGCTAGAAACAGTGCCGAGGAGAGAAGAAATGAATTGGAAAAAGCCAACTCCAGCTTGGCCTGGCACACCGGACAGTGTCCGGTGGTGCACCGGATAGTTTCTGGTGCCCTAGGCGAGTCTCCAGTGAACTAGCCACTCTCGGAATTCGATGGAGTTGTATGGCTATAATTCACCGGACTGTCCGGTGGTGCACCGGACTGTCCGGTGAGACATCCACGGCGAACTCGTCGCTCTCGGGAAAAGGAACAGGGCGATGTGGCTATAATTCACCAAACTGTCCGGTGATGCACCAGATTGTCCGGTGAGCCAACGGCGCCCACGCCAACAGTCATCCGCGCGATCAACGCGCGACACGTGGTTGCTCCAATGGTCGGCTGGGTGCACCGGACAGTGTCCGGTGCGCCATCTGACCCGCGGGAGCAACGGTCGGTTGTGCCCGATTTAGAAGGAAATCGCGCACCGGGCATGCTACAGTGGCTGTCCGGTGGCGCACCAAACTGTCCGGTGCGCCACTCGACACAAGGCAAGGATAGCCTTCCATGTTGATCTCCAACGGCTCCTAGCTGCCTTGGGGCTATAAAAGGGACCCCTAGGCGCATGGAGCAGGAAACCAAGTATTCTCTAAGCATACTAAGACATCCAGACTCCGCTCCCACGCATTTGATTCGTCATGTTATTGATTTGAGCTCCATTTGAGTTGTGAACTTCTCGTGTTGTCATTTGAGCTCAAGTCTTCACTGGTATGCATGTGTGTGCTACGGATTGAATCTTGTGTGTGTTGCTTTTCCCTCCCTTACTTATGTGTTTTTTTGTGATCATCACTGTAACGGCGAGAGGCTCCAAATTGTGGAGATTCCTCGCAAATGGGAAAATACTCTAAAAGAAAAGACCGTGGTATTCAAGTTGATCCTCGGATCACTTGAAAGGGGTTGAGTGCAACCCTCGTCCATTAGGACGCCACAACGTGAAAGTAGGCAAGTGTTACTTGGCCGAACCATGGGATAAAAATCGTGTGTCTCTTGTGTTGCTTTCTCTGTGATTGTTTTGTTCACAAGAACTCGCTTCAAAGCTACTTAGTCGCACTAACACTTTAATAACTAAGTTTTGTGGCTATTTAGTGTTTGATTTTACAGGATCACCTATTCACCCCCCCTCTAGGTGCTCTTAATTGGTATCAAAGTCGTACTCTTCACTTAAGGGACTAACCGCCTGAAGAGATGGATCCTAAGGGTAAGGGGATGGTGATTAATGACAAGGAGGAGTCTCTCTTTAATGAGCCAAGAGACGACAAGCCTACCGACTCAGGCTCAAGTTACAAGAAGAGAGACAGGAAGAAGAAGAAGAGACGCATCAAGAAGATCATCTACTACGACAGCGATGCATCTTCTTCTTCAAGGGACAACGACGATGACTCTTCGTCAAAGAAGAAAATAGTTAATCAAAACTATTCATTTGATTATTCCCGTATTCCGTACAATTCTAATGCTCACTTGCTATCAATTCCATTTGGGAAACCCCCACACTTTAATGGAGAAGACTATTCTTTCTGGAGCCATAAAATGCGTAGTCATTTATTTTCTCTCCATCCTAGTATCTGGGAGATTGTTGAAACAGAATGCATTTTGATAGTACTGACAATCCCGTTTTCATAAATGAGCAAATTCATAAAAATGCCCAAGCTACTACTGTCTTGCTAGCTTCACTTAACAGGGATGAATATAATAAGGTGAGTGGCTTGGACAACGTTAAGCAAATCTGGGACACCCTCAAGATATCTCATGAGGGAAATGATGCCACTATGATCATAAAGATGGAACTAGTGGAAGGTGAGCTGGGGAGGTTCGGGATGATCAGGGGAGAGGAGCCAACTCAGACCTACAACAGGCTCAAGACCCTGGTCAACAAGATTCGAAGCTATGGAAGCACAAGATGGACGGATCATGATGTCGTCCAACTCATGCTAAGGTCATTTAATGTAATTGACCCCCATCTTGTGAATCTTATTCGTGAAAACCCCAGTTACACCAAAATGACACCCGAGGAGATCCTCGGAAAGTTCGTAAGCGGGCGCATGATGGTGAAGGAGGCATATTACGTGGACGACGTGCTAAATGGACTACTGCCCATCTACGAGTCATAGCCCGTTGCTCTCAAAGCAACAAGCAGCAAGGAGGCGCTACCTGTAACACCCCAAATGTTACTTAGGGTGTTCACCCATGACTACATCATTAAACCTATTATCACATGTGGTTTAGTTTGAGCAAGGTACACCAAACTTGGAAATCAAATCCTAAGTAAGTGAACCCCATCTTAGAAGTCATACCTTGGGTTGTCATGCAATTAAGGGGGAGAATTGCCCAAAACCCTAAGTCAAACCCCTTTGGACAAGTGGAGCACTAGAGGTAAGTATGATCAAAAGGCTGTGAAAACCCCATGATCATGACTTGGGCCAATTATAAAAGTTGTAATACACTTGATACCCTACAAATAATAGTAAGAAAGTGACGCCAAAAAGATTTCAGAAAAACTCCAAAAGGGTCACCAAAGGGTGAAGCACAAAAGAAAAATCAGAATTCTTCTAAGTCCAAAAACCAACCCTTTTTCAAAGATCAAACATGTTCACCACAATTCAAACTTCAAAACCATTTGACCCAATTGACAAAGTGGCACCAAAATACCTCTAGAATACCCTAGAAAAGTTTGAACCCAACCCTAAGTCGTTTGACACGACTTGGCACAAGTTTTGTCTCGGTTTGAACAGCTAAGACATAGGCCACTTCTCACCCCTATCTCTCCCTACCCCGACCGTATCTTGGCTTGGGACACACATCAAAAAGGTAGGATATGGTGCAGGGAAGAGATCGTGTACAGTGGTTTTGCCAAGATCTTCACGCTATAAATGCTCCAATCGGCCGTTGAACAAGGGCAGAAGCAAACACACACGTGTTCGACGCGCTCTGAGCTCGCCAGAGCACGCCCGACGCGCGCCCCCGCGTCGCGCCAAGCCAAACCAGCGCCACTGCCCGCGCTCGCGCCTATAAAAGCCCCCAGGGACTTCGACCGTACTCCTCCGCGCCCGCTCGACCTCACCGGAGCACCAGATCACCGGCATTGCCCCGTGCACGGCGTGCCCGCGGCCACCCGATCCCCCGCCACTGTAGACCGGCTAGTAGAGACTTTCCCGACCCCGTCCGACCCTCGGAATAGGCTGTGCGTGCCTTGGTGAAGCTCCCCGAGCAAGGAATCGGACTTTGCCTCGCCGGAGAAGCCAGTCCACGATCGCCGGACTTCACCCGATCGCCGGTGAACGTAGACCGGGTAAGTCTCTACACCATTTTCTAATTCCCTGCGCACATAGCTTCTATGTCATCCCATGCAGCTCATCATGCCGTTTAATTGAACTAGATCGCCGTGGTTAGGCCGGAGCACTCGCCGTCGACGAGTTCATCCGCCTGCGCCCATGGTCCGGTCGATTCCGGCCACCACCGCCGTCGAGCCGTGAATCGCTGTGACCGCCAGAACCTCCCAAAGCCAACCCCGCCCCTCGCTGGACCTCTTCCGCCGTCGGTGAGCCACGCCATCCTTTTCCTTTCCACGGTTACTGTTTACTTAGGGGGAGGGACCGCGGGGAAGAAGAAGAAAAGGGCAGGGGGTTTTGTGCGCTGTCAGTGACTCAGGGGAATAGTGGTGCAAGGGTATAACTGAAGGAATTAGTTTAGTAAGAACTCAGGGTCTTTGATGCAAATGGGTTTTCCAGAAAACCTTTTTAAATATTCTGATTTTAATCCCAACAGAACTTGAAAAATTCATAACTTCAGTTTGGTTTACCCAAATCGAGTCAAACCAATTTTGTCGGATCCTAAATAATATAAACTACTTAGGAAAAATATAAAACCCCTAAGTATTACAGAAAACTTTAAAGTGTTGATTTAAATTATTAACTGGTCAAAAGCTAAAAGAAATAAGGAAAAATATCTACACTATTTGACTGGGGTTAAGAAAATTTAGAGAGGTACTTAATCATTTCCTAACCTGTTTAAAAATAATAAACCCCTCTGTACACCCCATTAAGGTAGAGTTTGCCATTTAAATCACTTTTTGCTTAGAGTTGAAGAAAATATGAAAGGTAGTTTAAAATAGGAACCAGAGAGTACCCATATTTTTGTTAGCTCCCTTATTCAGTGTAGTTCACTGGAAAAATTTACTATACCCTTGTTTAGTGCAAAAGAAAGGAGATATCTTTTTATTTAGAAAAACAAGAAAACCTTAGAAAAACCCTAGAAAAATAACCCTGAGGAGAAAACACCCCAAACCTTGGGATAACTAATATTTTGTTTTTATAAACATAGGAAAAATATGGAATCTGTTGTTTGATATTTTTCAAATAACAAGTTAGTTATAAGCCCCTTTTTGGCATAAAACTTTAGAAATTCACAACCAAATATCCAGTAGGCCTTTTTCTATGATTTTTAACACAGAGGCCTAATATCACTTATGTATCTGGACAAAAATAAAATTTGGTATAGAAACTTCAATTAAATCCCAGCTATAGTGCAAAGGTCCTTTTTGAAACTTATCCTTGTTAATTTTGCACAAGTAGTATCTGAATCAATATCCACCTCGAATTTGTAGGACAGATTGCAGTGACAACTAGTAACCCACTGTAATTTTTATAGAATTTTTGGAAAAATTTAAATCACTGTTGTAGTTCAAACCTACACTAGAATTCATAAATAGAAAAAAGGGGGGAATTAATAGTAGAAATTAATGTTACCCTAACGGCCTAACCCAACCAGCAAAACCCTTAAATGCCTACTAAAACATCTAGGGGAAATCCAAGTTTCAATCCACTGTGCTTATGCCTAGAACAAAACCCAAACCTAAATTGATAAGCATAGCCCACTAAGAGCCTCTATAACCAGGAAACTCTAAGTTATTAACTAACTTAGTTTTTCTTCACTTAGCATAATGATTACTAAGTCCTGCATAATCATAGCATACATATTCTTATTCATTACATTCGATAGATTGCAACCTCGCTGACGGAGAGTACATCCTCATGCCGGAGCAAGGAGTTGCTCAGGAGGTAGCCCCAGATCTAGCACCAGAGCCTGCCCCAGTGGATTTGCCTGCCCCAGCTTCGGAAGGCAAGCCCCTGTTTTATGCATAACCTGTTCTATATGTTATTTTACTACACTTAATGTTCGTAGGCTTGTATTGTGCACTTAAGTGTAGGACCTAGTTGCATGAACTCAGGAATCCTTTTTGAGATGGATACTAGTATGCTAGGTCGAGTAGCTGCTTTGCTAATTAGGGATCTCGGTAGAAGTAGAGTGATTTTTCTAGCACTCGCGCGAGGTCAGGACATTGATTGTACCCACTTTCATATCATACTGATGTTGGTCTGTGGACACGAATCCATGGCGATGCGTGGTCTACGAGATGAATTTGGAATAAAGATTAACGTGCAGATACCTGTGTCAAGCATTTGAACGTACTAAGCACATACTGAGAAATATGGTAAATCGGTAAGCCTAGTACCTAAGTGAACCTAGCAGTGGACATATCCCCTCACGCGACCTGAGACGTGGTCTCCCATTCCGGTTATGGTGGGTACAAGTGCGGTCACTGCACGACGGTAGTCGGGGTCAGTGAGGCATTGTACGCCAAGGCAGTGAGCCCTGATCTGCTGACGGGGAATCGATGGGGACGGTTGATGTGTGTGGGGACGGAGTGCCTCGCCATGTCGTGTGTTTAGGTTTACCTTGCAAGGATAAAAACTCGATTCAAATCGTCTGCTTCTCGCAGCTAATGAGACTGCTTGATCCATTGTACTACATTGAGTAAAAAAGTGGAAGTATGATGAATGGGCAAAAGTTGTTGATTGCTAAATGTTTGATACCATGTATGATTAGATAGGTATACAATTAGTCTTAAGAGAGTCACACTAAAACCTGACAAAGCTAAAACTTGATTTATAGACTCAGCTAGTGCTTTTTGGCAACCAAACCCCTCAGCCAAACAGCTGCATGTCTAGAGGTAGAGGAGTAGACTCCTCACACCGGGTAAGTCTAGCTGAGTATTAGTATACTCAGCCTTGCTTGTGGCATAATTTTACAGGTTCTCTGGAGGACATGGTTGCTGGAGTGACTTGGCCGTCCACCTTGCCACCGGGTTGGACAGTCGAGTGGGACCCTGCCTCGGTAGAGGAGGAGCATGAGGAGTGATGGGACAGGCTTCCCCATCCCTCTGTTTATTTATCGTTAGTTTTATTCCACTGCACTTCGAACAATGATGACTACTTTTGCTAAATCTCCGACGATGATGTAATAAGCTTGATAGTCCATAATGTATGGTTTTATGTTTTATTGTATTTGCTCTGTGACTCACCATCGAGTGAGACTGTGGTACTTGATCCTGTCAGTGGCCTCGTCGGACTAGATCCGAGGGATTGACGGGTTATTCCCATTTAAGTGTGGTCTAGCCTCTAAGGCGGGACTTAGGCACTTAAGTTGGAATAATTCGGGCAGTTCCGCCACAGCTGGTATCGGAGCTCGTACCACCACAGAGGAATCAATAAACTATAAATACCATCCTTTTTTCAAAATAAAACTTGATAGAAACAAAGGTTGGATGGATAGTAGGACGATCAGGATAGACCTAGGACGTGGAGCCTTAGGATGATAGATGGATAGCTAGGTGGCTAATTAAGTAAGCCCTACAGGCTACTATAAAGGATGGGAGATCTTTCCTATTCCCTCTAAGTTGACGTGAGGTCGTTTAGGACGAGCATGCATGCATCCTTAATTAAACTATTTAATAAGTGGGTAAGAACCTTAATACATAGTAATAACAAATTAGGTACCCCAGTGCCATTGTCGTAGTTTTAGAGAGGCGGAATCACGATCCCTTTTTATTTTTTTATTCTTTTTCTTTTACTTACGCTTAACCGTACACAGATGACTTCTCACGGATCCTCGGACGAAGGGAATGCACAGTCCCACACTGATGGGCTTGCACGAGAGGGTTTCCCCCGTATCTTGTGGGAGGTACTTTAGGGAGCTGGTTACGCGACGCCTCCCCAGTACGCGGTGCGGCTGTTTGAGAAGCACCGAGTGCCCCACTGTAGGGTGAGAATGACCCTGGAGCCTCATCCCCTGCAGCCAGGCTGGCGTTCGCTGGACTCCAAGTCTTTTGGATACAGGGCTGAGGATACTATCGAGGCGATTGCTCTTCACGGACTGACCACCTTCTGCGGATTCCACCCCTTGGAGCTGTCCACTCACCCCATTGGGTTGTTCCCTGCAGAAAAGGAGGACGACCCAATGTGGAAGGATCAAGTGGAGCATGCTAAGGATATTTGGGCTATCTACCTAGGTCAGACTGCTCACTTGACGGTGCAGTGCATGAATGCCCTGTATCGTCTGCAAGTGATGCGTGGAGAAGCAATGTCTCATCTGATGGCACTATTGGAGGCTACCAAGATCACGTTGGATAACAGAGAGGAACTTGTGGTTGACTTGTCCACTGAGATGGTGGAAAAAGATCAACAAGTGGAGCAGTTATCAGATGAGATCCACGAGCTTGAGGAGCTAGTGGGAACCAGGGAGAACACCATCGAGGTTCTCGAAGATCAGTTGATCAATACCCAGTAGCAGCTTGCAGAGGCTAACCAGCACCTGGATATGCATCACCAGGAGATCCAGGACATGGAGGCCAACGAGGATGTCGATATCGAGGGAGGAGAGGAGCCTGCCTCCAGCTTGGACACTGCTGGCTTGGGGAGACCACCTTCCCCCGAGTCGAGTGTTGCCTCGTTTGCTCACTAGGTCGCAGGGGTAGAGTTAGAAGTCTGTGACGGTGGACTCCTCGGGACTAGCTTAGCTTTTGCACCCTTAGGGTACTAGGCTAGATGGAGTTGAGTCTTTTTGAGTTATTGATGTAAGCATGGCAAACTCTTTTGGAAGTATGGATGATGAATGATGCCAGTTTTTAATTTAAGAAGAAAAGTTTATGCCCTGCGGAATCTGTTATAATTATGCAAGAATATATTGGTTTTACCCTTTTGACTCTTTCACCGCAATGTAACATTGAACCTTGGAATATAATATTGAGAATATCCATGATTTTTCAGATGGCAGGGAGAGCGCGTCGTGGACAGAATGAGCGCATTCCTCCACCACCACCGCCACCACCTCCTACTCTGCAGGAGCTGATGGCTCAGCAGAACGAGATCTTGCACAGTTAGCTCAGCGCCAGCCACCACCTCAGCATTATGGTGGTGGTGATCATCAGCGTCACCCCGTAGCAGGCACTTATCAGGAGTTCCTCAGTACCCAGCCACCACTGTTCACCAGGGCCGAGGACCCACTTGATGCTGATGTATGGCTTAGGGTAGTGGAATCCAAATTCCCACTACTCAATGGAGTTTGTTCAGAGGTGACTAAGGTCTGGTTCGCCACCCAGCAGCTTCGCGGACCCGCGCGGACATGGTGGGACCACTACCTTGCTATGTAACCAGTTGACCATGAAGTGGATTGGAGAGAGTTCAAGGCAGCTTTCAGGGGACACCATATTCCAGCAGGCATTATGGACCGCAAGCTCAATGAGTTCCTGGCACTCACTCAGGGGAACCGGACAGTGCTACAGTATGCTCAGGCCTTCAATGACATGTGTCAGTACGCCGGATACCATGCAGACACTGACGAGAAGAAGAGGGATAGGTTTAGGAGGGGGCTCAGCACTAAGCTCCGTGACCGTCTCAACAGGGTCAGGGCCAACAGCTATAATGAGTTAGTCAACATGGTCATTTCCCAGGAGGACTGTATCACAGCTCGTCAGGCAGAGAAGAAGAGGAAGACCCCTGTGGCAGGACCTTCAGCTCAGCCACAGCGCTTCAGGATCATGTCTGACACTCAGAATAGAGGACCTCAGCAGCAGCAAGGGCGTTGGGTGATCCGACCACATCAACAGCATGCACACAACCGCACCCAGTTTCCAGTTCAGAGGAACAACCAGCCACAGCAGCAGCAGTACCATCAACCAAATGACAACAAGTGTTTCACTTGTGGTAACACCGGGCATTATGCCAAGAATTGCCCCAGAAACCAGCAGCGGCAGGGACAGAATGCCAAGCAGAATCAAGGCAAGAGACAGAAGGTGCAAGTGAGGCAAGGCAGACTAAACTTCACCACCATGGCTGACATTCCAGAGGGAGCACCCGTCATGACTGGTATCTTTACAGTTTTGAATTATCCTGCAATTATTCTTTTTGATTCTGGTGCATCACACAGTTTTATCATTGCCAAATTTAGTGCCAAGTGCCAATTACCTTTTCACCACACCAATGGGGGTATTACGATTTCAACACCAGGAGGCAGGATTGCCACCAATCAAATCAACAAGAATGTGCCTATAAAGTTTGGTAGTTTGATAATTAAAACCAACCTCCTCATTTTGGGTTTGGATAGTGTGGACATTATATTGGGAACTGATTGGTTATCCCGGCATCAGGCAGTACTTGACATTGCAGCAAGGGCCATTGAGATTCACTCCCCTACTTATGGCGAGACTGCTTTATATTTGCCTGATCAGGGATGTACCCGTTCCTGTGCTTTCACTATGATAGAGTCCCCGGTTGAGAAAATCCCTATGGTCTGTGACTACCTAGATGTTTTCCCGGACGGATTGCCAGGGATGCCACCCGACAGAGACATAGAGTTCGCAATTGAATTGCAACCCGGAACTGCACCTATATCCAAGAGACCATATAGGATGCCTCCAGCAGAGTTAGCAGAGTTGAAAAAGCAGCTACAAGAGTTGTTGGACAAGGGGTTCATTCGCCCAAGAACTTCACCTTGGGGATGCCCAGCCTTCTTTGTAAAGAAGAAGGATGAAAGTCTGAGAATGTGTGTTGATTACCGCCCTCTCAATGCGGTGACCATCAAGAACAAATACCCACTGCCCTGCATCGATGTTTTGTTCGATCAGTTGGTAGGAGCCAAAGTGTTCTCCAAGATAGACCTTCGCTCGGGTTACCATCAAATCAAGATCCGTGCCAGTGATATTCCCAAGACGGCTTTCTCCACCAGATATGGGCTTTACGAGTTTTTGGTGATGTCTTTTGGGCTGACCAATGCCCCGACTTATTTCATGTATCTGATGAACTCAATGTTCATGCCAGAATTGGACAAATTTGTGGTGGTTTTCATTGATGATATTCTGGTCTATTCCAAGAATGAGGATCAGCATGTTGAGCATCTACACATCGTGCTTCAGCGACTGCGCGATCATCGTCTTTATGCTAAGTTGTCTAAGTGCGATTTCTGCCTAAGGGAAATTAAATTCTTGGGTCACACAATTTCTCAGGATGGAATATCAGTTGATCCTGAGAAGGTACAAGAAGTAATGGATTGGAAACCTCCTACCACAGTGAGACAGATTCGGAGTTTTCTGGGATTGGCAGGATATTACCGACGATTTATTCCGGATTTCTCCAGAATTGCCAAGCCAATGACTGAACTGTTGAAGAAGCGAGTCAAGTATGATTGGAGCCAGAAGTGTGAGGATGCTTTTCATACACTGAGGCAGCATTTGACAACAGCACATGTGCTAGCTCAGCCCGACAATACCAAGCCCTTTGAGGTTTATTGTGATGCTTCCGATACTGGATTGGGATGTGTCTTAATGCAAGACAACAGAGTCATTGCTTATGCCTCCCAAGCACTCCGACCCCATGAGCAGAACTACCCCACACATGATCTAGAGTTAGCAGCTGTGGTTCATGCTCTCAAGATTTGGAGACATTACTTGATGGGAGCTCACTGTAACATTTACACTGATCATAAGAGTCTCAAGTACATTTTCACTCAGGCTGATCTTAATATGAGACAGAGGAGATGGTTAGAGCTAATCAAGGACTACGATTTGGAGGTGCATTACCATCCTGGCAAGGCCAATGTTGTGGTAGATGCCTTGAGCAGGAAAGCCCAATGCAATTGTATGAACATGGATGCAAGAGTCACCACCCTATGTGATGAGTTGTGCAAACTGAACCTAGAAGTTGTTTCCTCCGGTGCTTTAAATTATATTTCAGTGGAGCCCACCTTACAAGAGCAAATAGTCATGGCACAGATTGGTGACAAGGGTGTTCAGGTCATTAAGGAAATGATCAAGCAGAAGGTAGAAAAATACAAATGCTTCCGCCAGGACAGCAAGGGAATCCTATGGTTTGGAGACCAATTAGTTGTTCCCAAGAACCCTGAGCTCAGAAAGAAGATATTGGATGAAGCTCACCTATCCAAATTTTCCATGCACCCTGGTAGTAACAAGATGTACAATGATCTCAGATCCTTATACTGGTGGACCAGAATGAAGAGGGAAATTGCGAAGTATATATCAGAATGTGACACCTGCCAAAGGATCAAGGCCAGTCATTTGAAGGCAGCAGGCCCTTTGCAACCCCTCCCCACGCCATCCTGGAAATGGGAAGATATCTGCATGGATTTTATCGTAGGATTGCCCAATACCTCCCGACATCATGATTCTATCTTGGTCATTGTAGATCGGTTGACCAAGACAGCTCACTTCTTGCCAGTGCATACCACCCACAAGGCAGAGAAATATGCAGAAATCTATGTTGATCAAATAGTGCATTTGCATGGAATTCCGAAGACCATTGTGTCTGATAGGGGAGCACTGTTTGTGGCACGCTTTTGGGAGCAGCTCCAAAAATCACTTGGGACCCATGTAATAAGAAGCTCAGCATACCATCCTCAAACAGATGGTCAGACCGAAAGGGTGAATCAGATTTTGGAAGACATGTTGAGGGCATGTGTGCTACACTATGGAAAGGATTGGGACAAATGTCTTTCATTGGCAGAGTTCTCTTATAATAACAGCTACCAGTCTAGCTTGAAGATGGCACCTTTTGAGGCCCTGTATGGGAGAAGGTGTAGGACCCCACTGAATTGGTCTCAAGCAGGAGAAAGGGAAATTTTTGGACCAGACTTGGTACTTGAAGCAGAAGAAAAGGTCAGAGTCATTAAGAAGAACTTAGAAGCTTCCCAGGCCAGGCAAAAGAGCTATCATGACAAGAGAAGGAAACCTCTACAGTTTGAGGTGGGAGACCATGTTTATCCTAAAGTGTCACCCACCAAAGGTGTCCAGAGATTTGGAATCAAGGGCAAGTTAGCTCCTCGCTACATTGGGCCCTATGAGATCAAGGAAACTTGTGGACCTGTAGCATATCAATTGAAGTTGCCACCCCACATGTCGGCAATTCATGATGTGTTCCATATATCTCAGCTACGGAAATGTGTCCGCTTACCCACGGAGGTGCTACCTGAACCAGAAATTGAAATAGAACCAGACTTGTCTTATCAAGAGCACCCCATTAGGGTGTTGGATCAGAAGGAGAGATCAACGCGGGCAAGATTGGTCAGAATGTATAAGGTTTAGTGGAGTCACCATTCAGTAGAAGAGGCCACGTGGGAGACTGAGGATTTTCTACGCTCTCGCTTCCCCGACTTTCTGCCCAAGGGAGTTGGTACGTAACCCAAAACCCCACCCCCACCTGCCCTTTAAATCTAAATATAAGAAAAACTTAGATGTCAAAAGTATAGTAAGTTTTGGAAATAACGTGAGAAGGACTTCCTTCTAAAGTTGCAAAGAGGATGACATCCGAAGAGCAGTTAACTAGAGAAACTTGAATAAAAGCAGAAACCACACACCAGCACACCTTCATGGCACCCCTCCGGAGGACTCCGCCTAAAATCTCGGGGCAAGATTCCTTTAAGGGGGGAGGGCTGTAACACCCTAGGTGTTACTTAGGGTGTTCACCCATGATTACACCATTAAACCTATTATCACATGTGGTTTAGTTTGAGCAAGGTACACCAAACTTGGAAATCAAATCCTAAGTAAGTGCACCCCATCTTAGAAGTCATACCTTGGGTTGTCATGCAAATAAGGGGGAGAATTGCCCAAAACCCTAAGTCAAACCCCTTTGGCCAAGTGGAGCACTAGAGGTAAGTATGATCAAAAGGCTATGAAAACCCCATGATCATGACTTGGGCCAATTATAAAAGTTGTAATACACTTGATACCCTACAAATAATAGTAAGAAAGTGACCCCAAAAATATTTCAGAAAAACCCCAAAAGTGTCACCAAAGGGTGAAGCACAAAAGAAAAAACAGAATTCTTCTAAGTCCAAAAACCAACCCTTTTTCAAAGATCAAACATGTTCACCACCATTCAAACTTCAAAACCATTTGACACAATTGACAAAGTGGCGCCAAAATACCTCTAGAATACCTTGGAAAAGTTTGAACCCAACCCTAAGTCGTTTGACACGACTTGGCACAAGTTTTGTCTCGGTTTGAACAGCTAAGACATAGGCCACTTCTCACCCCTATCTCTCCCTACCCCGACCGTATCTTGGCTTGGGACACACATCAAAAAGGTAGGATATGGTGCAGGGAAGAGATCGTGTACAGTGGTTTTGCCAAGATCTTCACGCTAAAATGCTCCAATCGGCCGTTGAACAAGGGCAGAAGCAAACACACACGTGTTCGACGCGCTCTGAGCTCACCAGAGCACGCCCGACGCGCGCCCCCGCGTCGCGCCAAGCCAAACCAGCACCGCTGCCCGCGCCCGCGCCTATAAAAGCCCCCAGGGACTTCGACCGTACTCCTCCGCGCCCGCTCGACCTCACCGAAGCACCAGATCACCGGCATTGCCCTGTGCACGGCGTGCCCGTGGCCACCCGATCCCCCGCCACCATAGACCGGCCAGTAGAGACTCTCCCGACCCTCGGAATAGGCTGTGCATGCCTTGGTGAAGCTCCCCGAGCAAGGAATCGGACTTTGCCTCGCCGGAGAAGCCAGTCCACGATCGTCGGACTTCACCCGATCGCTGATGAACGTAGACCGGGTAAGTCTCTACACCATTTTCCGATTCCCTGCGCACATAGCTTCTACGTCATCCCGTGGAGCTCATCGTGCCGTTTAATTGAACTAGATCTCCGTGGTTAGGCCGGAGCACTCGCCGCCGACGAGTTCACCCGCCTGTGCCCGTGGTCCGGTCGATTCCGGCCACCACCGCCGTCGAGCCGTGCATCGCTGTGACCGCCAGAACCTCCCGAAGCCAACCCCACCCCTCGCCGGACCTCTTCCGCCGCCGGTGAGCTGCGCCATCCTTTTCCTTTCCACGGTTACTGTTTACTTAGGGGGAGAGACCGCGGGGAAGAAGAAGAAAAGGGCAGGGGGTTTTGTGCGCTGTCAGTGACTCAGGGGAATAGTGGCGCAAGGGTATAACTGAAGGAATTAGTTTAGTAAGAACCCAGGGTCTTCGATGCAAATGGGTTTTCCAGAAAACCTTTTTAAATATTCTGATTTAAATCCCAACAGAACTTGAAAAATTCATAACTTCAGTTTGGTTTACCCAAATCGAGTCAAACCAATTTTGCCGGATCCTAAATAATATAAACTACTTAGGAAAAATATAAAACCCCTAAGTATTACAGAAAACTTTAAAGTGTTGATTTAAATTATTAACTGGTCAAAAGCTAAAAGAAATAAGGAAAAATAGCTACACTATTTGTCTGGGGTTAAGAAAATTTAGAGAGGTACTTAATCATTTCCTAACCTGTTTAAAAATAATAAACCCCTCTGTACACCCCATTAAGGTAGAGTTTGCCATTTAAATCACTTTTTGCTTAGAGTTGAAGAAAATATGAAAGGTAGTTTAAAATAGGAACCAGAGAGTACCCATATTTTTGTTAGCTCCCTTATTCAGTGTAGTTCACTGGAAAAATTTACTATACCCTTGTTTAGTGCAAAAGAAAGGAGATACCTTTTTATTTAGAAAAACAAGAAAACCTTAGAAAAACCCTAGAAAAATAACCCTGAGGAGAAAACACCCCAAACCTTGGGATAACTAATATTTTGTTATTATGAACATAGGAAAAATATGGAATCTGTTGTTTGATAGTTTTCAAATAACAAGTTAGTTATAAGCCCCTTTTTGGCATAAAACTTTAGAAATTCACAACCAAATATCCAGTAGGCCTTTTTCTATGATTTTTAACACAAAGGCCTAATATCACTTATGTATCTGGACAAAAATAAAATTTGGAACAGAAACCTCAATTAAATCCCAGCTATAGTGCAAAGGTCCTTTTTGAAACTTATCCTTGTTAATTTTGCACAAGTAGTATCTGAATCAATATCCACCTCAAATTTGTAGGACAGATTGCAGTGACAACTAGTAACCCACTGTATATTTTACAGAATTTTTGGAAAAATTTAAATCACTGTTGTAGTTCAAACCTACACTAGAATTCATAAATAGAAAAAAAGGGGGAATTAATAGTAGAAATTAATGTTACCCTAACCCAACCAGCAAAACCCTTAAATGCCTACTAAAACATCTAGGGGAAATCCAAGTTTCAATCCACTATGCTTATCCCTAGAACAAAACCCAAACGTAAATTGATAAGCATAGCCCACTAAGAGCCTCTATAACTAGGAAACTCTAAGTTATTAACTAACTTAGTTTTTCTTCACTTAGCATAATGATTACTAAATCCTGCATAATCATAGCATACATATTCTTATTCATTACATTCGATAGATTGCAACCTCGCTGACGGAGAGTACATCCTCATGCCGGAGCAAGGAGTTGCTTAGGAGGTAGCCCCGGATCCAGCACCAGAGCCTGCCCCAGTGGATTTGCCTGCCCCAGCTTCGAAAGGCAAGCCCCGGTTTTATGCATAACCTGTTCTATATGTTATTTTACTACACTTAATGTTTGTAGGCTTGTATTGTGCACTTAAGTGTAGGAGTTGATTGAAACCCTAGTTGCATGAACTCAGGAATCCTTTTTGAGATGGATACTAGTATGCTAGGTCGAGTAGCTGCTTTGCTAATTAGGGATCTCGGTAGAAGTTGAGTGATTTTTCTAGCACTCGCGCGAGGTCAGGACATTGATTGTACCCACTTTCATATCATACTGATGTTGGTCTGTGGACATGGATCCATGGGGATGCATGGTCTACGAGATGAATTTGGAATAAAGATTAACGTGCGGATACCTGTGTCAAGCGTTTGAACGTACTAAGCACATACCGAGAAATATGGTAAATCGGTAAGCCTAGTACCTGAGTGAACCTGGCAGTGGACATATCCCCTCACGTGACCTAAGACGTGATCTCCCATTCCGGTTATGGTGGGTACAAGTGCGGTCACTGCACGACGGCAGTCGGGGTCAGTGAGACATTGTACTCCAAGGCGGTGAGCCCTGATCTGCTGACGGGGAATTGATGGGGACGGTTGATGTGTGTGGGGACGGAGTGCTTCGCCATGTCGTGTGTTTAGGTTTACCTTGCAAGGATAAAAATACGATTCGAATCGTCTGCTTCTCGCAGCTAATGAGACTGCTTGATCCATTGTACTGCATTGAGTAAAAAAGTGGAAGTATGATGAATGGGCAAAAGTTGTTGATTGCTAAATGTTTGATACCATGTATGATTAGATAGGTATACAATTAGTCTTAAGAGAGTCACACTAAAACCTGACAAAGCTAAAACTTGATTTATAGACTCAGCTAGTGCTTTTTGGCAACCAAACCCCTCAGCTAAACAGCTGCGTGTCTAGAGGTAGAGGAGTAGACTCCTCACACCGGGTAAGTCTAGCTGAGTATTAGTATACTCAGCCTTGCTTGTGGCATAATTTTACAGGTTCTCTAGAGGACATGGTTGCTGGAGTGACTTGGCCGTCCACCTTGCCACCGAGTTGGACAGTCGAGTGGGACCCTGCCTCGGCATAGGAGGAGCATGAGGAGTGATGGGACAGGCTTTCCCATCCCTCTGTTTATTTATCGTTAGTTTTATTCCGCTGCACTTCGAACAATGATGACTACTTTTGCTAAATCTCCGACGATGATGTAATAAGCTTGATACTCCATAATGTATGGTTTTATGCTTTATTGTATTTGCTCTGTGACTCACCATCGAGTGAGACTGTGGTACTTGATCCTGTCAGTGGCCTCGTCGGACTAGATCCGAGGGATTGACGGGTTATTCCCATTTAAGTGTGGTCTAGCCTCTAAGGTGGGACTTAGGCACTTAAGTTGGAATAATTCGGGCAGTTCCGCCACACTACCAAGCAAGGTAGCACAAGTGGAGGCTGCTGGGCTCAATGAGGAAGAAATGGCGCGCTCATTATCAAGCGTTTCAAGACCGCGCTCAAAGGACGCAAAGAGTACCCCAATAAGAATAAAACAAGGGGAAGCGTTCATGCTTCAAATGCGGTAAGACTGGTCATTTTATTGTTCAATGTCCCGATAATGAAAATGATCAGGCATAAGAAAGACATGGGAAGATGGAGAAAAAGAAGAATTATAGGAAGGCAAAGGTCGAGGCGCATCTAGGAAAGGAATGGTACTCTGACTGCTCTTCATCAGACTTCAACGACGAAAGACTTGCTGCCTCGGCCTTCGACAAGTCTTCACTCTTCCCCAACAAATGTTATACATGTCTTATGGCTAAGGAGAAAAAGGTACGTATTCGAGATACTCCTAAGTACTCTTCTTCCAGTGATGAAGAATCCTCTAATGATGAAGTAGATTACTCTGGTTTATTTAAAGGTTTAGATAGAGCCAAAGTAGAGAAAATTAATGAATTAATTGATGCTCTAAATGAAAAAGATAGACTACTAGAAAAGCAAGAGGACATTTTTATGAAGAACATGACAAGTTTGTTAGTGTTCAAAAAACTCTTGCTTTAGAAGTTAAAAGGAATGAAATGCTATCCTCTGAGTTATCTGCTTGCCATGAAACTGTCTTTAGTCTAAGGAGTTTAAATGATGAATTAAATGCTAAGCTAGAGGAAGTTAACAAAACTAGTTCATGTGTAGAGCATGTTGTTATTTGTAATAGATGTAAGGATATTGATGTTGATGCCTGTGATGAACATCTTGCTTCTATTACCAAATTGAACAATGAGGTGGCAAGTCTTAATGCTCAACTTAAGACTTGCAAAGTTGAATTTGATAAACTAAAATTTGCTAGGGATGCCTACACTGTTGGTAGACACCCCTCAATTAAGGATGGGCTTGGTTTTCGAAAGCAAACCAAGAACTTAACAAGTCAAAGGACTCCCGTTCTCAACAAGGAGAAAGGGAAGGCCCCTATGGCTAGTAGTCCTCAAAGGAATCATGCCTTTATTTATGATAGGAAAATTGCTAGTCATTCTCATAAGAGTTATGATCATGCTACTTTTTATGATTCAAATGCTATGTTTGCTTCTAGCTCCACTCATGATTATGGTAGAAGTAGGCCTAGGAGAAATCATGTTGTGTCTCATGCTCCTAGAAAAATATGCAATAAACCCCCTACTATTTATCATGCTTGCAATACTTCTTTTGTACTTACATGCAAAAATACAAAAGTAGTGGCTAGAAAATTGGGATCCAAATGCAAGGGAGACAAGACTTGTATTTGGGTTCCAAAAGTTATTGTGACTAACCTTGTAGGACCCAACAAGAGTTGGGTACCTAAAACCCAAGCTTAAATTGCCTTGCAGGTTTATGCATCTGGGGGCTCAAGATGATTATCGACAGCAGATGCACAAACCACATGACGGGGGAGAAGAAGATGTTCACCTCCTATGTCAAGAACAAGGATTCACAGGATACAATCATATTTGGAGATGGGAATCAAGGCAAGGTCAAAGGTTTGGGAAAGATAGCCATCACAAGCGAGCACTCCATTTCAAATGTATTTTTAGTAGAGTCGCTAGGATACAACCTTCTGTCTGTAAGTCAATTGTGCCTAATGGGTTACAATTGTTTATTCACAAATGTAGATGTATCTGTCTTTAGAAGGAGTGATGGTTCATTAGCATTTAAGGGTGTATTAGACAGCAAGATCTATTTAGTTGATTTTTCAAAAGAGAATGTCGATCTACATGCATGCTTAATAGCTAAGACTAGTATGGGCTGGCTTTGGCATCACCGTCTAGCACATGTTGGGATGAAGAACCTTCATAAACTTCTAAAGGGAGAACATGTGTTAGGACTAACCAATGTTTGTTTTGAGAAAGACAGACCCTGTGCAGCATGTCAGGCAGGGAAACTGGTGGGAAGCACTCATCACAGCAAGAACGTGATGAAAACATCAAGACCACTGGAGCTTATTCACATGGACCTCTTCGGACCCGTTGCCTACCTCAACGTCGGGGGAAGTAAGTATGGTCTTGTAATTGTTGATGACTTTTCCTGCTTCACTTGGGTGTTCTTTTGCAGGACAAATCAGAAACCCAAGGGACCCTAAAACGCTTCTTAAGGAGAGCTCAAAATGAATTCGAGCTAAAGGTGAAGAAGATAAGGAGCGACAATGGGTCCGAGTTCAAGAATCTGCAAGTTGAGGAGTATCTTGAGGAGGAAGGCATCAAGCACGAGTTCTCTGCTCCCTATACACCACAGCAAAATGGTGTAGTAGAGAGGAAGAACAGGACGCTAATCGACATGGCGAGAACAATGCTTGGAGAGTTCAAGACGCCCAAGCGGTTTTGGTCGGAAGCTTTGAACATAGCCTGCCATGCCATAAACTGGCTCTATCTGCATCGCCTCCTCAAGAATACCTCCTACGAACTTCTTACCAGTAACAAACCCAATGTCTCTTACTTTCGTGTATTTGGGAGCAAATGCTACATTCTAGTGAAGAAAGGTAGACACTCTAAATTTGCTCCTAAGGCAGTAGAAGGGTTTTTACTAGGGTATGACTCAAATACAAAGGCGTATAGGGTCTTCAACAAATCATCGGGATTGGTTGAAGTCTCTAGCGATGTTGTATTTGATGAGACTAATGGCTCTCCAAGAGAGCAAATTGATCTTGATGACATAGATGAAGATGAAGTTCCGACAGCCACAATGCGCACGATGGCGATAGGTGATGTGCGACACAGGAACAACAGGAGCAAGATCAGCCATCTTCCTCCACGATGGTGCATCCCCCAACTCAAGACGATGAACAGGTATCGCAAGAAGAAGGGCATGATCAAGGGGGAGCACAAGTAGATCAAGCAATAGAGGAAGAAGCACCACGGATCCCTCTAACTCAAGTCCGAGCAACGATCCAAAGACATCACCTCGTCGATTAGATTCTGGGTGATAACAGCAAGGGAGTAACTACTCGCTCACGCTTAGCTAATTTTTGTGAGCATTACTCATTTGTCTCTTCTATTGAGCCTTTCAGGGTAGAAGAGGCCTTGCAGGATCCGGACTAGGTGTTGGCCATGCAGGAAGAACTCAACAACTTCAAGAGAAATGAAGTTTAGAGCCTGGTGCCACGTCCAAAGCAAAACATTATGGGAACCAAGTGGGTGTTCCGCAACAAGCAAGACGAGCACGAGGTGGTGATAAGAAACAAGGCTCGACTTGTGGCAAAAGGTTATGCCCAAGTCGCAGGTTTGGATTTCGAGGAGACTTTTGCTCCTGTGGCTAGGCTAGAGTCTATCCGAATATTATTAGCCTATGCCGCTCACCACTCTTTTAGGCTGTTTCAAATGGACGTAAAGAGCGCTTTCCTCAACGGGCCAATCAAGGAGGAGGTATACGTGGAACAACCCCCTGGCTTTGAGGATGACAGGTATCCTGACCACGTGTATAAGCTCTCTAAGGCGCTCTATGGACTTAAGCAAGCCCCAAGAGCATGGTATGAATGCCTTAGAGATTTCTTAATTGCTAATGCTTTCAAGGTTGGGAAAGCTGATCCCACTCTTTTTACAAAGACTTGTGATGGTGATAGTATGCCAAATTTATGTCGATGACATAATATTTGGTTCTACTAACCAAAAGTCTTGTGAGGAGTTTAGTAGGGTGATGATGCAAAAGTTCGAGATGTCGATGATGGGCGAGTTGACCTACTTCCTTGGATTCTAAGTGAAGCAACTCAAGGACGGCACCTTCATCTCCCAAACAAAGTACACTCAAGATCTTCTCAAGAGGTTTGGGATGAAGGACGCCAAGCCCGCAAAGACACCGATGGGAACTAACGAGCACATTGACCTCAACAAAGGAGGTAAGTCCATTGATCAAAAGGCATACCGGTCTATGATAGGTTCATTACTTTATTTATGTGCTAGTAGACCGGACATTATGCTTAGTGTATGCATGTGTGCTAGATATCAATCCGACCCTAAGGAATGTCACCTTATTGCCGTTAAGTGAATTCTTAGGTATTTAGTTTCTACGCCTTGCTTTGGGATCTGGTATCCAAAGGGACTTTGATTATGTCGAGTGCAAGGTTGATAGGAAGGGCACATTGGGGATGTGCTAATTTCTAGGAAGGTCCCTGGTGTCCTGGAGTTCAAAGAAACAAACATCTGTTGCCCTATCCACCGCTGAGGCCGAGTATGTTGTCGTAGGATAGTGTTGCACGCAACTACTTTGGATGAGGCAAACCCTCTAGGACTTTGGCTACAATCTGAGCAAAGTCCCACTCCTATGTGACAATGAGAGTGCAATCCGCTTGGTGGATAATCCTGTTGAACACAGCCGCACTAAGCACATAGACATCCGACATCACTTCCTGAGAGACCACCAGCAAAAGGGAGATATCAAGGTGTACCATATTAGCACCGAGAAACAGCTAGCCGATATCTTCACTAAGCCTTTAGATGAGAAAAGGTTTTGCAGGTTCCGTAGTGAGTTAAATGTCTTAGAATCGCGTAACTTGGATTGATCTATAGCATACATGTGTTCTATGCCTTTGATCGTATCACTTTATGCATTTAATCCATTATTGTCTAATTGTGGTGCTCAAGTTATACACGTCATCCCCAGACCTCACAAGTCCATATGCAAATGGTGCACATATTAAGGGGGAGATGTGCTACAACTTGACCCTTTGAGACTTACTTGTTTGTTTGAGTACCCTTGATGCAGTCTCAAAGGTACATTGAAAGGGAAAATGGACTTGGACAATGCAAAGACTTCCACTGCACTCCGGTATTAGTGTATTTAATTCCAAGTTCATTCTTATGCTCTAATTGCCTTTTTGCTCTTAATTGACATTTTTGGTGAGGCATTGGGGTTAAAGGGCCAAAAATGATCCCATTTTGGTGCTTAATGCCAAAGGGGGAGAAATTAAGGCCAAAGCAAATGGATCAGCTACCACTTGTGAATTTCAAAATTAGTAGAGCTAGAATTTGCATTTTGCCCAAAATGCTCTTATTGCAAAATTCGGTCTATGATGGGGGAGAATTTTGATTATGGGAAAAAGGGGGAGTTTTGGCACTTGATCAATTTCACTTTTGGAATATCTCTCTTTGTGCCCAAACAAGCGTGTTTGACTTAGAGATAGGAAAATGAATTTGATTTACAAAAACAAACCAAGTGGTGGCAAAGAGTGATCCAAATATGCCAAATCATAAGCAAAAAATAATTTGGTCTTCAATTGAATTGATGTTGCACTCTTTTTGTTGCTTTTTGATGTGTTGGCATAAATCACCAAAAAGGGGGAGATTGAAAGGGAAATGTGCCCTTGGGCCATTTCTATAATTGTTTTGGTGATTAACTGACCAACACAAATGTTTTGAACACTTATGTGCTAAACAAGCAAAAGGTGCAAATCAAAGACAAGGTATGTCTCTAGACTTCGTGAATTGTTTTTGAGTACTAACATGGTTATCTAAGTGCTAGAAACAGTGCCGAGGAGAGAAGAAATGAATTGGAAAAGAGTTGGCTATGTACAACCAACTTCAGCTCGGCCTGGCACACCGGACTGTCCAGCGGTGCAGCGGAGAGTGTCCGGTGCCCCAGGCGAGTCTCCGGTGAACTAGCCACTCTCGGAATTCGACGGAGTCATACGGCTATAATTCACCGGACTGTCTGGTGGTGCACCAGACTGTCCGGTGAGACATCCGTGGCGAACTCGTCGCTCTCGGGAAAAGCAACAGGGCGACGTGGCTATAATTCATCGGACTATCCGGTGATGCACCGGACTGTCTAGTGAGCCAACAGCGCTCGCGCCTACGGTCGTCCACGCGATCAACGCACGACACATGGCTGCTCCAACGGTCAGCTGGGTGCACCGGACAGTGTCCGATGCGCCATCTGACCCGCGGGAGCAACGGTCGACTGTGCCTGATTTGGAAGGAAATCGTGCACCAGACATGCTACAGTGGTTGTCCAGTGGCGCATCGGACTGTCCGGTGCGCCACTCGACAGAAGGCAAGGATAGCCTTCCATGTTGATCTCCAACGGCTCCTAGCTGCCTTAGGGCTATAAAAGGGACCCCTAGGCGCATGGAGCAGGAAACCAAGTATTCTCTAAGCATACTAAGACATCCAGACTCCGCTCCCACGCATTTGATTCATCGTGTTAGTGATTTGAGCTCCATTCGAGTTGTGAACTCCCCGTGTTGTCATTTGAGCTCAAGTCTTCACTTGTGTGCGCGTGTGTGCTGCGGATTGAATCTTGTGTGTGTTGCTTTTCCCTCCCTTACTTCTGTGTTTTTTTGTGATCATCAGTGTAAGGGCGAGAGGCTCCAAATTGTGGAGATTCCTCACAAACGGGAAAATACTTGTTGGGGGCTTGTTCTCAAATGCTAAGAGTTAAGAACAAGGCAACACAGAAAATGTTAAATATTAAGGTCCTTCGTCCTCCACTTCATTACATCCCTTCGGGACATAAGGAATTTCGGACGAAGGTTACGAAGGACGCACTTTCGTAAGCATAATAACATGGGGTGAAGCATTCATATGAACCATGAGGTATAAAATGGACATTCAAATGTTAACATAGAATCATTTCCACTTCTATTAATACGAACGAATATAAATGACAAATGTACCTTCGGTCCTGAGGAAGGCAGGAATACAAGTGTGATGCGAAGGCAAATGACAGGTTCGCGTGAACAGTACAGTGGTACTGTTCATCTATTTATAGGCACAAGTCGCAGCCTGTGACAAATTACAATTATGCCCCTTACAAATGTTTACAATATTGACTCAGACCTATATGAATAGAAAGGTCATTCTATCTCTATGTCGGTTTAAAACGCCGAAGCTCCATAAAAAGGAAGCTTCGGCCATCTCTTGGAGACGACTTCAGCCGAAGCTACTTCTTCGTGTGAGACCTTCGGCGCACCGAAGCACGACCCCAACAGTAGCCCCTTTCGCGGTGCTAGATCGTTTTCCGTAACGAGCTTGACCCGTGAAAAAAGAGCCTCTTCAGCTTCGGGAAGCCGAAGGTCCAAAAAACACCTTCCCTGAGCTTGTTGCGGAGAAACGATCCGGCTTCCGAGCACGTGCCAGGCCCACCTTGCAGAGTTACTGTTTGATCTTTGCGGTCCACTGCACAGCGAGTACAAGTAACCGCCCGTCTGGTGTAAAAATCTTGCCGCTTCGCCTTCTTACCTGCGGTAGTATATAAACAAGCGGGTAGGTGTGAAGTTACCACAGCATTCATTGCTATCTGCACTGTTTTGCTGCCAAAATTTTCCACCATAGCCGAAGCTTGATTCTCAAAATCGAACGAAGGTCCTTCTCGACGCTTGCTTCGTCAGAAAGGAGAGCTTCGGAGAAAAGAAAAAAGAAAAAAGTTTTTGACTTCCCCAAACTCAGAATCACATGGCACGAGTGCGATCTACTGCCAAAGTTGTACGTGAGGGAGACGAAGCCGAAGGTTCGGACACTGTGCCCATATCCGAAGCGATGCAGCGCTCCGGTCTAGTGACTGCGGAAGAAAGACCTGCTGCCGAAGCAAACCCGACAACAGCCGAAGAAGAAGAAAACATTGATGGGACTGACTCCGAAGATGACTACCACATTGCTACGCCCAGCAAGCCCAGTCACCTGGATTTTGGAAAATCAACTGTTTCAAAAGCCGATCTTTCGAAGATGGTGAAAGCGGGTTATTTCAATGAAGATCAAAAGAAGCTACTCCGCTTCGGGGGAGAAGAAACCACCCCGAAGCCAGGGAAGGATGAGATTGTTATTTTCAAAAGCTTTTTAAAGGCTGGGCTGAGATTTCCTCTGCACAATATTATTGCAGAGATATTGAGGAGGTTTGGTATCTTTTTTCATCAATTGACTCCTAACGCGATCGTTAGACTCAATGTTTATATCTGGGCCCTCCGAAGCCAAGCTGTGGAACCTTTTGCCGACAGCTTCTGCCGGGTTCACGAATTACACTACCAGACAAAGGCCAGGAAAGATGGACTTCATGATAATTTTGGCTGCTATAATTTTGCCTACCGAAAGACAACAAAGTGCCCTGTCATCAGCTACCGAAGCAAATGGCCAGCAGGCTGGAAATCCGAGTGGTTCTATGTGAAAGTTGACGAAGATATAGAAAAATTGGTACAAAGCCCTTTGGAGTTAATCTTCGGAGAGACAAGGCCACGATGCCGTATCGGCGATCTAAAAGGTCCCACCTGGGCTGCTCTGGGTGAATTTGAAATCATTTCAAAACATATTGGCACCAGGGATCTAGTTCAGGAATTTTTGGCATTCAGAGTCTTCCCTACTCTAAAAGAGTGGGAAATGCCGAAGCTGAAGGGAGAAAAGAAGAAGGGGGAGCTGGTCCGTCTGCCCTATCACTTTAAATTCAAGAAATACTTTAAGAAGCCCTGCAAAGAGTGGTTAGAAACAGTTGAGACAATGTGCAATGAAATCTTGGGGAATTATTCCAAAAAGGAGGATCAATTAATGACAGCGGCCTTCGGCACCCGACCGAAACGAAGGCTGAACCGAGTATTTGATGCCCTGGGCTTCGAGTACCCAGACTATGAGCAGTTGAACAAGGGTGCCGAGGGCCTCAAAAGAAAAAGAGTAACTGAAATTCTGACAAAGGGTGAAGAGCAACCAGCAGCAGAGAAGAAAATCCCGAAGAAAAGGAAAATATCAAGTCCGAAACGGAAAATATCCGAAGAAGAGAGGACCCCCACACCGCCTTCTACCAGCGACGTGGAAGAAATTTTAAAGGTAATGACTGAACCTATGCCCACGAAGCTAAGTCCATTAGGGCTCCAACTGACGAAGCTTTTTCAAAAGGTGGACGAGCCGGATCAGGCGAAGATAAGCAAACCCAAACGGCAAAGAATCATTACGGTAACTGAAGTTATCGATAAGACACCTCCAAGAGCTTCAGTTCAGAAAACAGCAGCTGCCGAAGGCACCAAGAGCATTGAAGTCGCTCCTTCGGAGGTCGCGGCTAGCGAAGCCGCTACAGCCGAAGAGGTTAATTTAGAAACAACCATTGAGGATATTAACAAAATTTTGGAAGACATAGATGCAGAAGAAGCCGGTGCTGCTACTGAAAAATCCATGGCCACAGCGCCTGAAAAAGGAAAAGAAATAGCCGAAGATACTTCGGATGACGAAGCCTACTCCTTTCAGAATTTAATTGGGCAAAAACTGACAAAGGACGAAATAGAAGAACTTAAAGAATATGCCAAATCCTGCGGCTACAAGTCAGGTGCCCTCCTATTTGGAGGTGTAGATGATGAAAAACTAGGCTGCATTCGAGACCAGACTGGTGCTAAGGTAATCGGTACTCTATCAAAGAGTATCGGTTTTCCGAAGCTAGAGTCAGACATCAGCCGCTACCGACGACAACATGTCGTTGGTAGTTTATTTTACTCCAACTTCAAGGTGAACAACTTGCCACCTAACTTTTGTCGCTTCTAATAAAAACATGTCTGACGAAGGTTGTGTTCGTACAGAGTATGTTGCTGAGCAAAGCCTTGCAAATGCAACAAGATCTTGAAGATAAAAAGCATGAAGTTATAATTGGAAATTTGGAAAACAAAATAAAGGAGCAATCAGATGCTTTCGAGAAAAAGAACTTTGAGCTCCAGGCAACCGAAGGTTTATTGGCGGAAGCTGAAGCAAAGATATCAGAACTGAATACGAAGCTTCTCCGCCAGTCTGAGCAGTTCGAACGAGAAAAACAAGATCTTAGTGCAAAACTTGAAGCCGAAGCTCAGCAAAATTTAGATTTGAGAAAACTACTGACAAATCTTCAAGAAAACTGCTTGAATTTTAGCAACAAGTGCATTCAACGACTAAGAAAGATTTTTTACTCAGTTGGAGCCAGCAGTGAAAAATTCACCCCCTCAGCTGAAGATCTGCCGAAGACCTTCGAACATATTGAGGGGGAGATTGACGAGCTTGACGAAGTCATAGCTGGGCATGGTGACTTCTGTGCCTGGGTGGCTTCTCGGGGCACTGCTGCTGCATTTCTGAAGGCCGGCTGCGACCACGGAAAAATTGTCAACAGGCCGAACTTCAGCTTATCTCCATCAATCCTGGATGATATGCCTGACCTCGCCCGAAGTATCTCCAATAGATTTATAAAAATGATATGGACAAAAGGCGGGCGGGAGAAAGCTGGAGACGAAGCACGAAGTCATCTTGAACCAGTAAGAAATGATACTTCGGAGTTACCTTTTCCTTTGCTCTTGATTTTTACTTATAATCTCTTAATTTATGTAGGATGTCGAAGGTGAAGATGATGCCTAAGTTATGTCGCCGAAGCTGTTGCCGTAGCTGAAACTTGATGAAGATCAGTAGAAATGTACTGTAGAAAAACTCAGGATATTTTTGTAACAATTCTTGTAAATACAATTAAACTGTGTTCAAGGAACTTTGTACGTACCTTGTAATATATTCTTACCCTTTGCTTGAGGCGCTTTGATGTGGACGAAACCAGTATTTTGAGCCGAAGGCGAAAAAACACCTTCCCTTCTTTTCGTACACAACGAAGCCTAAAAGACTACTTCTCCTTTCTGCCGAAGCTTTTCTTTACAAAAGAAAACATAAAAGACTACTACTCTTTTCTGCCGAAGCTCTTCTTTACATAAGAAAACATAAAGACTACAACTTTCTTTTACACAACGATTCATAAAAAACCACTTCGAAACTTTTCTTTTACATAATGAATCATAACAAACCATTTCTCCGAAACTTTTCTTTGTGCCGAAGCCACCACTTAGGAACACAAATGCTATGAATGAATGCTTATGCATGCACATGCCATGATGTAATGTAATGTGCAAATGAATATCCGAAGCGTATGTCCGAAGCCACATTCTCAACGTTTACTCCTTTAGAATCGACCACACATCAGCTCTGCATTCCCTTGGGAACGGCTTTGGAGCATCTTTGCCTTTTACTTAGGCAGTACCAGCGTTGACTTTTCGCTGTAAGCTCTGCATCCCCTTAGGGACGTCTTTGGAGCTTCTTCGTCTTTTACTTAGACGGTATAAGCTCTGCATTCCCTTAGGAACGACTTTGGAGCTTCTTCGCCTTTTACTTTCGGCGGAATCAGCGTTGACTTTTCGCTGTAAGCTCTGCATCCCCTTAGGGACGTCTTCGGAGCTTTTTTCTCTTTTTCAGTTTCGGCACTCGATGGTGCGCTCTCAGCTTTTACATTTACATCTTTTGGGGGATTTTGCTCTTATAAAACTAAAAAGGAAAATTACATATGATGGCCCCATTAAAAACCTTTCTCCCCCTTTAGAAAGGAAAAGGGTGCCATAAAAAAGAAAAGAAAAGGTAAAATTACATCAAGTTATACATAGAACCGCCGAAGCTCATCCGCATTCCAAGATCTTGGAATCTCATTGCCATCCATGTCCTTTAGTCTGTACGAACCAGGCCTTGACGAAGATGCTACTAAGAAAGGCCCTTCCCATTTCAGTTGCAACTTGCCCACTGTATCCGGGTTAGCCACTCTTCGAAGCACGAAATGTCCTGGCTCAATATTTTTTAGCCGGACTTTTCTATCTCGCCATTTGATTGTTTCAGCCTGGTATTTGTTGATATTTTCCACGGCCTGAAGCCTGATCCCTTCTAAGGCATCTTTTTCCACAAGGCAAGTATCTTCGGCACCTGATTCTGCCGAAGCTACCACTCTTATTGATCCAGCTTTAGCTTCTTCTGGAGTTATTGCTTCGTCTCCAAATAATAACTTGAATGGGGTAAAGCCTGTAGACCTTGATGTTGTGGTATTGTGGCTCCACACCACTTTGGTCAACTGATCTGGCCATTTTCCCCTTGGCTGATTAAAAATTAGCTTCATTATCCCTGTCATTATGATGCCGTTGGCCCTTTCAACAAGCCCATTCGACTCCGGATGCCTGACTGATGCAAAATGGATCTTCGTGCCAATTTGATCACAAAAATTTCTGAAATCTTCGGAGTCGAACTGTGTTCCATTATCTACAGTGATAGCCTTCGGCACTCCGAAGCGACAGACAATATTCTGCCAGAAAAATTTTTGGACAGTGGCCGAAGTTATTGTGGCTAATGGCTTCGCCTCAATCCACTTGGAAAAATATTCCACAGCTACTATAACATATTTTAGGTTGCCTTGGGCCGGTGGCAATGGACCCAACAAGTCAAGGCCCCACCTTTGCAATGGCCAGATGGGTTGTATCAGCTGTGTTAATGACGAAGGTTGTTTTTGATCTCTTGCACATTTTTGACAACCTTCGCACTTTTGGACTAACTCCGCTGCATCCGAAGCTGCCTTCGGCCAATAAAATCCTTGGCGGAATACTTTTCCAAGTAACGGCCTGGATCCGATGTGGGATCCGCACAGGCCTGCATGTATCTCCTTCATCAACTCTATACCTTCGGCTCTAGACAAGCACTTAAGCAGCGGGGCACAAACTCCACGCTTGTACAACTCCCCTTCTATCATGACATAGGGACGAGCTCTTGCCTCTATCCTCTTATTATAAGCTTCGACATCTGATAGGAAGTTACCCTGAAGGTAAGAGATTATTTCAGTTCTCCAATCTTCACTGTACACAGGAGAAATGTTAAGGACTGCTCTTTCGAGTAGCTCCACTGAAGGTGCCTTTATTGTCTCAAAGAACACGTCCGAAGGTAGCGGCAGTCTCTGTGCTGCAGACTTGGCCAACAAATCAGCATGCTCATTCTGCCCTCGAGGGATATTCTTAACAGAAAATCCTTCGAAGGAAGCTTCGATCCTTCGGACCGTGTCTAGGTACTTTTCAAGCTTCGGGTCTTTAGCCTTGCAACTTTTATCAATATGACCCGAAACAACCTGAGAATCAGTTTTAAGGATCGCCCTTCTGACCCCCATTGCCTTTAGTTTCCGAAGACCCAGGAGCAAGGCTTCGTACTCAGCGATATTATTTGTGCAGCTGAAGTCAAGTCTTGCTGCATAGCAAGTTTTAACCTTGGACGGAGAGACCAACACAGCAGCTGCGCCTGCTCCGAAGGTTCCCCAAGAGCCATCACAAAACACTGTCCATGCTTCGGCATCTTTATTCGCTTCCTCGTCCTGAGCCCCTGGCGTCCAGTCGGCAATGAAATCTGCCAATGCTTGAGACTGAATTGAGGATCTATGCACATAATCAATGTAAAATTCATTGAGTTCCGCAACCCATTTTCCAATACGCCCAGTAGCTTCTCTGTTCCTCATGATGTCCTTCAACGGCTGCGAAGAGGGAACAATAATGTTGAATGCCTGAAAGTAATGCCGAAGCTTCCTGGATGCCATTAAAACGGCATATAATATCTTCTCCAGCTCTGTATAATTTTTCTTTGAGACACTGAGGACCTCAGACACAAAATATACTGGGACCTGCTTCTTAGCTTGTCCATCAAACTTCTCCTGGACAAGCGCCGCACTTACTGCTGAGTGCGAAGCTGCCACATACAACAACAGAGAAGCCCCTGGCGTTGGTGGAGTTAATGTTGTGAGATCTATTAAATATTGCTTCAGCTCTTCGAAGGCTTTTTGTTGACTTGGGCCCCATTGAAAGACTTCAGCTGACTTCAGCACCTCGAAGAATGGTAAGTTTCTTTCTGCTGATCTGGATATAAATCTGTTGAGAGATGCCAGCCTTCCTGTCAATCTTTGGGCCCCCTTTCTTGTGGTTGGTGGCTCCATTCGAAGTATAGCTTCGATTTTATTTGGGTTAGCTTCGATTCCCTTCGTTGAAACCAAACACCCAAGAAATTTGCCCTTCTTCACTCCGAAGACGCATTTTTCTGGATTCAGCTTCAGACCAGCCTGTCTGAAGCTGGCGAAGGTCTCCTGCAAATCAGCAATATGATTTTCTTGCTTCGTGCTCTTTACGATAATGTCATCAACATAGGTCAACACATTTCTGCCTATCTGAGATTGGAGGACCTTCGCAGTCATTCTGCTGAAACTCCCTCCAGCATTCTTGAGCCCCTCAGGCATCCGAAGATAGCAATATGTACCACTTGGGGTTATGAAGCTAGTCTTCGGCTCATCTTCCTTCTTCATCCAGATTTGATGATAGCCTGAGTAGCAGTCTAGGAGACTCATGAGCTCCGAAGAAGCTGCTGCATCAACTAAAGAGTCTATCCTTGGCAGTGGAAATTCATCCTTCGGGCAAGCCTTGTTGAGATCTGTGAAATCAATACACATTCTCCACTTGCCATTGGCCTTCTTCACCATAACAGTGTTAGCTAGCCACTCTGGGTACTTCACTTCTCTGATAACTCCTGCACTGAGGAGTCTTTTTACTTCATTACGAGCCCCTTCGGCCTTATCATCAGACATTTTCCGAAGCCTCTGCTTTCGGGGTCTGAAGGATGGATCAACATTAAGCGAATGTTCAATAACATCCCGATTTACTCCACAGAGATCATTAGCTGACCATGCAAAGACATCTTTGTTGTTGAATAAAAACCTTATCAAGGTTTTCTCCTGATCTTCAGATAATTGGGAGCCCAACAACACCTTCTGCTCTGCTATATCTTCGCACAATAACATGGGCTTCGGTTGATCTGCTGAAGCTGCCTTCTCCCTCCTGAATTTGTACTGTTCACAAGCTTCAGCCCCATCTATGTTATGGATTGCCTTAGAATCAGTCCAGCTTCCTTCGGCCCTTCTAGCAGCTTCCTGACTTCCATGAATAGCAATAGGTCCTTGGTCCGAAGGTATCTTCATGCAGAGATAAGCTGGGTGAAGAATTGCTTCGAAGGCATTAAGAGTTCCACGACCAATGATAGCATTGTAAGGATACTCCATGTCAACAATATCAAACACAATTTGCTCAGTCCTTGTGTTGTTGACAAATCCAAAGGTTACCGGCATGGTAATCTTCCCAAGTGCCACAATCTGCCGCCCTCCGAAGCCACAAAGAGGGTGCGTAGCATCATGAATCTTGTCTTCGGGCTCCTGCATTTGTCTGAAGGCTTTAGCAAATATAATGTCAGTTGCACTGCCTGTATCAACTAGGACATTGTGGACCAGAAATCCTTTGATCACGCAAGAAATAACCATAGCATCATTGTGAGGATAATCCTTAAGCTGAAGGTCTTCCTGAGAGAAGGTAATTGGAATATGAGACCATTTTGACTTGATGAAAGGTCCCTGCACTCCAACATGCTGCACCCTTCTCTGAGCCTCCTTCTTCTGCTTCTTGTTAGCCGGCTCTGAGCAAGAACCGCCTGTTATCGGGAGCACCAGCTTCGAAGCCGAAGCAGCTCCAGCTTGATTGTTGAACGAAGCCATCAGCTCAGAAAAGTGGAAGTGAGTTCACCGGAGGTGGGCGCCAATGTTGGGGGCTTGTTCTCAAATGCTAAGAGTTAAGAACAAGGCAACACAGAAAATGTTAAATATTAAGGTCCTTCGTCCTCCACTTCATTACATCCCTTCGGGACATAAGGAATTTCGGACGAAGGTTACGAAGGACGCACTTTCGTAAGCATAATAACATGGGGTGAAGCATTCATATGAACCATGAGGTATAAAATGGACATTCAAATGTTAACATAGAATCATTTCCACTTCTATTAATACGAACGAATATAAATGACAAATGTACCTTCGGTCCTGAGGAAGGCAGGAATACAAGTGTGATGCGAAGGCAAATGACAGGTTCGCGTGAACAGTACAGTGGTACTGTTCATCTATTTATAGGCACAAGTCGCAGCCTGTGACAAATTACAATTATGCCCCTTACAAATGTTTACAATATTGACTCAGACCTATATGAATAGAAAGGTCATTCTATCTCTATGTCGGTTTAAAACGCCGAAGCTCCATAAAAAGGAAGCTTCGGCCATCTCTTGGAGACGACTTCAGCCGAAGCTACTTCTTCGTGTGAGACCTTCGGCGCACCGAAGCACGACCCCAACAATACTCTAAAAGAAAAGACCGTGGTAATCAAGTTGATCATCGGATCACTTGAAAGGGGTTGAGTGCAACCCTCGTCCATTGGGACGCCACAACGTGGAAGTAGGCAAGTGTTACTTGGCCGAACCACAGGATAAAAATCGTGTTTCTCTTGTGTTGCTTTCTATGTGATTGTTTTGTTCACAAGAACTCGCTTCAAAGCTACTTAGTCGCACTAACACTTTAATAACTAAGTTTTGTGGCTATTTAGTGTTTGATTTTACAGGATCACCTATTCACCCCCACCCCTCTAGGTGCTCTCAGTAGGGAGCGGAGAACTCGTGCTTGATGCCTTCCTCCTCAAGATACTCTTCAACTTGTAGATTTTTGAACTCAGACCCATTGTCGCTCCTTATGTTCTTCACCTTTAGCTCAAATTCATTTTGAGCTCTCCTTAAGAAGCACTTTAGGGTCCCTTGGGTTTCTGACTTATCCTGCAAAAAGAATACCTAAGTGAAGCAGGAAAAATCATCAACAATTACAAGACCATACTTACTTCCCCCGATGCTGAGGTAGGCAACGGGTCCGAAAAGATCCATGTGAAGAAGCTCCAGTGGTCTTGATGTCGTCATCATATTCTTGCTGTGATGAGTGCTTCACACCTATTTCCCTGCCTGACATGCTGCACAAGGTCTGTCTTTCTCAAAACAGACATCGGTTAGTCCTAACACATGATCTCCCTTTAGAAGCTTATGAAGGTTCTTCATCCCAACATGTGCTAGACGGTGATGCCACATCCTGCCCATATTAGTCTTAGCGATTAAGCATGCATCTAGATCGGCATTCTCTTTCGAAAAGTCAACTAAATAGAGCTTGCCGTCTAATACACCCTTAAAAGCTAATGAACCATCACTCCTTCTAAAGAGAGATACATCAACATTTGTAAACAGACAATTGTAACCCATGTGACACAATTGACTTACAGACAGAAGGTTGTACCCGAGCGACTCTATTAGAAATACATTCGATATTGAGTGCTCGTTAGTGATTGCTATCTTGCTCAAGCCCTTTACCTTGCCTTGGTTCCCATCTCCAAAGATGATTGTATCCTGGGAATCCTCGTTCTTGACATAGGAGGTGAACATCTTCTTCTCCCCCGTCATGTGGTTCGTGCATCCGCTGTCGATAATCCAACTTGAGCCCCCAGATGCATAAACCTGCAAGGCAATTTAAGCTTGGGTTTTAGGTACCCAACTCTTGTTGGGTCCTACAAGGTTAGTCACAATAGTTTTTGGAACCCATATGCAAGTTTTGTCTCCCTTGCATTTGGATCCCAACTTCCTAGCAACTACTTTTGCATTCTTACATGAAAGTACAAAAGAAGTGTTGCAAGCATAAAAAACAGTAGTAGGACCATTGCACACTCTCCTAGGCGCATGAGACACAACATGATTATTTCTAGGCCTATTTCTACCATAAGCATAAGTAGAGCTAGAAGCAATCATAGCATGAGAAAAATATGATAACCAGGTAAAACAGCATGATCATAGCATCTATCATTCTAAGCACACCTATTAAATTTCCTATCATAAATATTGGCATGGTTCTTTTGAGAACTACTAGCCATAGGGGCCTTCCCTTTCCTTTTGGGATTGGAAGTCCTTTGGATTGTTAAGTTCTTGGTTTCCTTTCGAAAACCATGTTCATCCTTAATGAGGGGTGTCTACCAACAGTGTAGGCATCCCTAGCAAATTTTAATTTATCAAAATCAACTTTACAAGTCTTAAGTTGAGCATTAAGACTTGCAACCTCATTGTTTAATTTAGCAATGGTGACAGCATGTTCATCAAAATTAACATCTTTACACCTATTGCAAATAACTACATGTTCTACACATGAACTAGTTGCATTTGCTTTCTCTAGTTTAGCATTTAATTCATCATTTAACTCCTTTAAACTAGAGAAAGATTCATGACAAGCAGACAACTCAGAGGACAACATTTCATTTCTTTTAATTTCTAAAGCAAGGGATTTTTGAACACTAACAAATTTATCATGTTCCTCATATAAAATATCCTCTTACTTTTCTAGCAGTCTATCCTTTTCATTAAGAGCATCGATTAATTCATTAATTTTCTCTACTTTGGCTCTATCTAACCCCTTAAACAAATTAGAGTAATCTACTTCATCATCGGAAGATTCCTCATCGCTAGAAGAAGAGTACTTGGGGGTATCTCGACTACGTACCTTCTTCTCCTTAGCCATAAGGCAAGTATGGCATTTGTTGGGGAAGAGTGAAGACTTGTCGAAGGCCGAGGCAGCCAGTCCTTCATCGTCAGAGTCGAATGAAGAGCAGTCAGAATCCCATTCTTTTCCAAGATGCGCCTCACCCTTCGCCTTCATGTAATTCTTCTTCTTCTCCTTCTTCCCATGTCTTTCTTATGCCTGGTCATTTTCATTATCGGGACATTGAGCAATAAAATGACCAGTCTTACCATATTTAAAACAGAAGCGCTTTCCCCTTGTTTTATTCTTGTTGGGGTACTCTCTGCGTCCTTTGAGCGCGGTCTTGAAATGCTTGATGATAAGCGCCATTTCATTCTCATTGAGCCCGACAGCCTCCACTTGTGCTACTTTGCTTGGTAGCACCTCCTTGCTGCTAGTTGCTTTGAGAGCAACAGGCTGCGGCTCGTAGATGGGTAGTGGACCATTTAGTGCATCGTCCACGTATCGCGCCTCCTTCACCATCATGCGCCCGCTCACGAATTTTCTGAGGATCTCCTCAGGCGTCATTTTGGTGTACCTAGGATTTTCACGAATAAGGTTGACAAGATGGGGGTCAATAACGGTAAATGACCTAAGCATGAGTCGGATGATGTCATGATCCGTCCATCTTGTGCTCCCGTAGCTTCGGATTTTGTTGACCAGGGTTTTGAGCCTGTTGTACGTATGTGTTGGCTCCTCTCCCCTGATCATTGAGAACCTTCCTAGTTCGCCCTCCACCAATTCCATCTTGGTGATCATGGTGGCGTCGTTTCCCTCATGTGATATCTTGAGGGTATCCTAATTTGTTTGGCATTGTCCAAGCCACTCACTTTATTATACTTGCCCCTACAAAGAGATGCTAGCAAGACATTAGTAGCTTGGGCATTTTTATGAATTTGTTCATTTATAAAAATAGGGTTATCTGTACTATCAAAATGCATCCCATTTTCCACAATTTCCCAAATGCTAGGATGGAGAGAAAATAGGTGACTATGCATTTTATGACTCTAAAATGAGTAATACTCTCCATCAAAGTGTGGGGGTTTTCCAAGAGGAATAGAAAGTAAATGGGCATTTGAATTATACGGAATACAGGAATAATCAAAGGAATAGTTTTGATTAACCGTCTTTTTCCTGGACGAGGAGTCATCGTCACTTGGTGAAGAAGAGGAAGCATTGCTGTCGTAGTAGATGATCTTCTTGATGCGTCTCTTCTTCTTCCCATCCCTCTTCTTGCGACTCGAGCCTGAGTTAGTGGGCTTGTCATCTCTTGGCTCGTTGAAGAGGGACTCCTTCTCCTTGTCGTTGACCACCATCCCCATACCCTTAGGATCCATCTCTTCAGGCGATTAGTCCCTTAGATGAAGAGTACGGCTCTGATACCAATTGAGAGCACCTAGATGGGGGGTGAATAGGTGATCCTGTAAAATCAAATACTAAATAGCCATAAACTTGATTATTAAAGTGTTAGTGTGACTAAGTAGCTATGAAGCGAGTTCTTGTGAACAAAATAATCACAGAAAAGCAACACAAGAGACACGCGATTTTTATCCCGTGGTTCGGCAAAGTAACACTTGCCTACTTCCACGTTGTGCCGTCCCAATAGACAAGGGTTGCACTCAACCCCTTTCAAGTGATCCTATGATCAACTGGAATACCACGGTCTTTTCACTTTTGAGTATTCTCCCTGTTTGCGAGGAATCTCCACAAGTTGGAGCCTCTCACCCTTACAATATAGATCACAAAGAAAGCACAAGAGTAAGGATGGGAGAGCAACACACGCAAGACTCAAATCCGCATCACAACCACACACACAAGTGAAGCGGTGAGCACACAAACACAGCGCAAGGAGTTTACAACTCGAACAGTGCTCAAATCTCAAGAACGATGATCTGATTGCGTGAATGCAGAGTCTATGTGTCTTAGGATGTTTCTTGTAAGCTTGGTGTTATGCTCCATGCGCCTAGGGGCCCCTTTTATAGCCCCAAGGCAGCTAGGAGCCGTTGGAGACCAACTTGGAAGGCAATTCCTGCCTTCTGTCGAGTGGCACACTGGATAGTCCGGTGCGCCACCGGACAGCCACTTTAGCAGTCCGGTGCACGATTTCCTTCCATACCGGGCACAGCCGACCGTTGGTCCTCTGGGCCAGTTGGCACGCCGGACACTGTCTGGTGCACACCGGACAGTCCGGTGTGCCCAACCGACTGTTGGCGCGGGCCACGTGTCGTGCGTTGTTTGCGCGGACGACCATTGGCTGCTGGCGCTGTTGACTCACCGGATAGTCTGGTGCACCACCGGACAGTCTGGTGAATTATAACCACGTCGCCTTTTTCTTTTCCCGAGAGCGATGAGCTCATCATTGATGACTTGGACGTGTGCGCAGATGACTCACCGAACAGTCTGGTGCACCACCAAACAGTCCGGTGATTTATAGCTGCATCGCTCCGCCATTTCCCGAGAGTAACTGGTTCACCGTCGGCTAGCCTGGGGCACCGGACACTGTCCGGTGCACCACCGGACAGTCCGGTGTGCCAGGCCTGAGCTGGTTTTGGCTGTACACAACCAACTCTTCTCCATTTCCTTTCTCCTTTTCTTGGCACTGTTTCTAGCACTTAGAAAACCACGTTAGTATTCAAAAACAATATACTAAGTCTAGAAACATACCTTGTACTTTGATTTGCACCTTTCACACATTTAGCACATAAGGACTCAATTAATGTGTTGGGCATTTAATCACCAAAATACTTATAGAAATTTCATTATGTCACACCCGGTTTTGGAAGGCAAACCAGATGTGAACCATGTACGTGTCAGGATCAGAAACTCACGTGCACAGCGATTACATAATTGGACATCATCACACATTGCTCAAAGTAAATATTGGAAATGTACTTTATTACATCAAGATATCCAAGACATCCACTGAGTCTATAACATAGTCATTAACATTATCAAAGTGCGGAATACGAAACATAGCAGATAAGGCCTTCATAGGTAGTTGACTGGGGGTTTGCCACTAAGATAACTAGAATTCGTCATAGTCTTGGAACTCCTGAAAGGGAAATAGGGTCAAACCTTTTCCTAAATAATTTTGGTGGTTGAATTGCCCAACACAAACAATTGGACTAACTAGTTTGCTCTAGATTATATGTTCTACAGGTGCCATAGGTTCAACACAAACCAATAAAAAGAACAAGTTAGGGTTCAAAAGAAAGGAGCAAAAGAAAACTGAAGGCTGTCCTGGTCTGGCGCACTGGACTGTCCGGTGTGCCACCGGACAGTGTCCGGTGCACCAGGGAGATCAACTCCAAACTCCTTAGCTTCGGGTTTTCTGGGATGCCACTCCGCTATAATTCACCGGACTGTCTGGTGTACCACCGGACTGTCCGGTGTGCCATGTGGAGCAATGGCTACAGCGCCAACGGTCGTCTGCAAAAGGTGAACAGTGCGTGAACAGTGCGCGGATAGCTCGCGCAGAAGTCAAAGAAGCGCCAGAAGGCGCACCGGACAGTGAATAGTGACTGTCCGGTGCACCACCGGACTGTCTGGTGGCCCAAGCTATCAGAGCTCCAACGGTCGAACCCTAATGATTGGGTGATGTGGCTGGCGCACCGGACAGTGTCCGATGGAGCATCGGACTGTCCGGTGCGCCCATCGACAGACAGCCTCCCCAATGGCCATTTTGGTGGGTGGGGCTATAAATACCCCCCAACCACCACACTTCAAGGCATCCAAGTTTTCAGCCATTGCATTCAATACAAGAGCTCTAGACTTCACTCTAAGACACAAAACAAAAGATCAAATCCTCACCAAGTCCCAATCTCATTCCAAAGACTTAGTGGCTTGTGAGAGGGAGACATTTGCGTTCATTTGAGTTCTTGTCGCTTGGATCGTGTTTCTTCTTCCTCTTTCTTCTTCTCAAGCAACTTGTAATCAAAGCAAGAGACACCAAGTTGTGGTGGTCCTTGTGAGGGGTCTAAGTGACTCGTTGATTAAGGAGAAAAGCTCACTCGGTCTAGGTGACCGTTTAAGAGAGGGAAAGCGTTGAAAGAGACCCGGTCTTCGTGACCACCTCAATGGGGAGTAGGTTTATAAGAACCGAACCTCGGTAAAACAAATCATCGTGCCATCCGCTTCATTTGCTTTTGATTTGTTTTCACCCTCTCTTTCAGACTCGATTTTATTTCTAACGCTAACCCCGGCTTGTAATGTGTGCTTAAGTTTATAATTTTCAGATAACACCTATTCACCCCCCTCTAGGCGACTTTCAACTTCTCAAAGTCCTCCATGTTGCCAGCATCTCCTCTTGAGCACTGAATACAGTGGGGACAACCTAGGGTGGGGTGGTTTTTAAAGCAAGGGTGAGTACACATCAACATACTCAGCAAATGTCCTGTTTGGCTAAAGTGGACTAGCTATATGTGGAATTAAGGATAAGCAGTTGCTTTTAGTTGGTCAAGTATTTATTACTAATAGTAGAGCCAAATTTTAGTAAGAAACCCAGTTATTACCCAAATGTACACCCTTCAAGAGGAAATACTAGAGATCATAATTGTAACCATCATCATTAAAGATCATCATAAAAGTAACCAAAGTTCTTCTAATCAGAGAGGATCCCAAGGCTGCTCTTAACCATGAGCTCGGCTAATATACCAGTTTCTAACACTCTTCAGAGATTGCACACTTTACCCATGAGTAGTGATTCCCATTCCGCCCGGAGATCATGACTTCTCATTGATCACTACTAAGGTGACCTGGCAGAGTCTCACTACATAGCCTTTACAAAGACTCACCGGTGCATAGCTGATACACCAGGCCTAGGTGGGGTTGGCTGAGGCCCAACAAGTTAGGGTTGCCCAGAGCCCAACAGTTCTTTAAGCACACCCAACTCAGGGAAAGGCCCAATCGCCCCAAAAGACTAGTCTAATGGGAGAAGGGTGGCTCTCCCTTTTAAAGTGGCTTCCTCCTCCCAAGTTAAGCGAGGTGGGATAATTCTGAGGCTCACACGGTCACCGTCCGACTACAACTGGGCCAACTAGGCCAATTGCGTCTTTGCCAACGGGTAATAGTGGAGGATGTCCTCATCATTCCCACCTTCTTAAAATGGGCCGTAGCTCTGATACCAGATGATACACCCAGCCTAGGTGGGGTTGTCCGAGGCCCAACAAATTAGGGTTGCCCGGAGCCCAACAGTTCATTAAGCACACCCAACTCAGGGAAAGGCCTAATCGCCCCAAAAGAATAGTCCAATGGGTGAAGGGTGGCTCTCCCTTTTAAAGTGGCTTCCTCTTCCCAAGTTAAGCGAGGTGGGATAATTCTGAGGCTCACACGGTCACCGTCCGACTACAATTGGGCCAACTGGGCCAATTGCGTCTTTGCCAACGGCTAATAGTGGAGGATGTCCTCATGATTCCCACCTTCTTAAAATGGGCCCTAAGCTTTGATACCAGATGATACACCCAGCCCAGGTGGGGTTGGCTGAGGTCCAACAAGTTAGGGTTGCCCAGAGCCCAATAGTTCTTTAAGCACACCCAACTTAGGGAAAGGCCCAATCACCCCAAAAGACTAGTCCAATGGGGTAAGGGTGGCTCTCTCTTTTAAAGTGGCTTCCTTCTCCCAAGTTAAGCGAGGTGGGATAATTCTGAGGCTCACACGGTCACCGTTCGACTACAATTGGGCCAACTAGGCCAATTGCGTCTTTACCAACAGGTAATAGTGGAGGATGTACTCATCATTCCCACCTTCTTAAAATGGGCCCTAGCTTTGATACCAATTGATAGTAGACGCGGCCCGATCTTCCGTGAGATACGATAACTTGATTGAGTGGAGATCTCGACGTTGATGATCCAAGGCTCCGAGCGAACGGTTCCTCGTAATCACTACACCACGGCTCCATTGGTTATCACCCATGACACACGAGTGACCTCGCCACGAAGGCTTATCCCTGCAAGCGCAATCAAGAACACAAGCAAGAACAGGAAAGAAACGCAACCAAAATTGTATTGATTACGGGATGGGGTCTCACAAACCGATGACGGCGACACTGTTCGATGACAGAATTGATCTAAGCAAAACCCAAACCTAAATATGGCGGTGGCTGCTGAATAAATAGAGTATTAGGGCGTGCGTGACCCCTGGACTTGCCCCTAATGGGCTCCGACGCGATACACGGCCCAACGGCCCAACAGACGGTGTCGCAGCACCAAAACAGAATCTGAACGCTGACTTGTTTCGACGATTCCTGTTGACTCCAGATGAATTTTAGGGTGGAACCAGTTGGGTTGGTTAGATAATCTCGTTATCTTTCCAACCATATCCAGTCTGTCACAATCGGAGTCTGGATGCATCTTGGGCGTCCATTTTAGTGCAGACTGGTCCTGGAACCCGAGATGGAGTCGCAGCCGACTCGGACTTGATCTCCTTCCTGTTGTGGACACCCTTGCTGCTCCTCCTCAACACCTTGGCCTTTCCCAAGTCCTTGCTGGTCCTCTCCAAGGTACCTAATCATCGAAACATCCATGGCCCCAAGCGTAAGCTCTGAAACACAATTGACTAGGGTAGAACGTACCTGGAGATTTAGCTGTCGTGCACGAGATCGTGTTATCTGTCCATTTATTGTATGTATAGAAGTGATGTCCTCATCAATAGCTGCCCGTTAGGTTTTGCCAATCGTACAAACACAGTACACCTCCCCAAGGTGGGAGACTAACAAAACCAAATCGAATGAACCTCTACACCCCCCTTGGCAGAGCGAGCACTACTCCTCGGCCCCCATTGACGGCCGTCCAACAAAGCCAACTACACCCCTAGGTGCATCTAATTATTTAGCTATGGGCGTCCCATTCCACCCTCATGGTTGCATTGTTATCTCGGGTGGTCACTCAACGAACAGGTCCTTACAGAGAGGTACTTAGGAAAATGGCCTGAGTCCCCTAAAATATCACAAGATCATCATCAGGATAACATCATCGTATCATAAATATTCACATCATGTTCGTTGATTAAGTTAAAGCAATAGCATAAAGCTAACCATGATAATCCAAAAGGTAAACAAGGATAAGGTAAATACAGGATAGTCAATCCATAGGTTTTCCATAAAGTAATGCGGGATGGTGAATTATAAACTAAGTAGGACATAATAGGTCAGATAACACTTGCCTTCACTAGGTCTATGATTAAATAAAATCCTAGGGTTCAATCTGCAAGATTATAGGGGCCTACGCACGAAACAGAGGGACGGCGGGTTGATTCTCGGAAAATCGAGGATATCTTTAACAAAAAAAATACACGTGAAGGGGTATGGGGTTGCGCTAGCCGTCCGATCTTCGATCAATGGTTTGGATTAGAACAACGACCGAGGGCGCGGGCTGTGGGCACCTGACAGGTGGGCTCGGGGTGGGTTAAGGCACTGACACGTGGGGCCCATGGGTCAGTGGTATGCCGAGGGCATGGGGCACGCTGGCCACTGTATCGTAGATCGACAGCGTTGGTTCCACGAACCGCGTGAACCGTTATCCACGAATCCGGGCCGTCAGATCAGAATCGGGTGGTTAGGATGGGCGCCAGGGGGCTTTACCTTCTCCGGCCGGCTAGGGGCGACGCCATACGTGCCCACGTGAGAGCACCTAGAGGGGGGTGAATAGGTGATCCTGTAAAACTTGAAACTTAGTGCCACAAAAACTTGATTAGGGGTTAGCACAATAAGGCCAAGTGGCTAGAGAGGAGTCTTAGCAAAACACAATAACCACAAAGAGATCAACACAGAGATGGCACAGTGGTTTATCCCGTGGTTCGGCCAAGTCCAATACTTGCCTACTCCACGTTGTGGCGTCCCAACGGACGAGGGTTGCACTCAACCCCTCTCAAGCGGTCCAAAGACCCACTTGAATACCACGGTGTTTTGCTTGCACTTTACTATATCCCGCTTGCGAGGAATCTCCACAACTTGGAGCCTCTCGCCCTTACAAAGATGTTCACAAAGAGTCACGGAAGTAAGGTTGGGATGAGCAACGCACACAAGACACAAAATCAGAGCAACAACACGCACACAAGTCACAACACGAGCTCTCAACACAACCCGAAGAGTACACTACTCAAATGGAGCTCTAGTTGCTATCACAAAGAATCGAATGCGCGGAATTGAAGTCTTGGTGCTTAGGAATGCTTAGAGAATGTTTGGTGTGCTCCTCCATGCGCCTAGGGGTCCCTTTTATAGCCCCAAGGCAGCTAGGAGCCGTTGAGAGCATTCCAGGAAGGCAATTCTTGCCTTCTGTCGCCTGGCGCACCGGACAGTCCGGTGCGCCACCGGACACTGTCCGGTGCGGATTTCTTTCCTTTTGTGGCGCAGCCGACCGTTGAAGATCTGGAGCCGTTGGCGCACCGGACACTGTCCGGTGCACACCGGACAGTCCGGTGCCCCCTTGTGACCGTTGGCTCGACCACGCGTCACGCGCGGAATCCTCGGCCGACCGTTGGCCCGGCTGACCGTTGGCTCACCGGACAGTCCGGTGCACCACCGGACAGTCCGGTGATTTATAGCCGTACGCTGTTAATCACTTCCCGAGAGCGACGACTTCGCCTGTGAATGGCTCACCGGACAGTCCGGTGCACCACCGGACAGTCCGGTGATTTATAGTCGTACGCCGTTGATCGCTTCCCAAGAGCAGCCAGTTGACAGTCGCCAGCCTGGCGCACCGGACACTGTCCGGTGCACCACCGGATAGTCCGATGCACCCAGACCGAGCTGTCTTTGGCTGAACAAAGCCATCTCTTTTCCAATTTGATTTCTCCTGTTTTCAGCACTTAGACACAATACATTAGTTCTTAAAACAATGTACCAAGTCTAGAAACATACCTTTAGACTTGATTTGCACTTTGTCCATCACTTTGCATAGATTACCATAAGTCCACTTGTGTTGGCACTCAATCACCAAAATACTTAGAAATGGCCCAAGGGCACATTTCCCTTTCAATCTCCCCCTTTTTGGTGATTTATGCCAACACAACAAAAAGCAACTAAAGGAAGTGCAACATCAATACAATTGAGAACTCAATATTGTTTTGATTCAAATTTGGCATATATGGATCATTCTTTGCCACCACTTGGTTTTGTTTTTGCAAATCAACCTCAACTTTCTATCTCTAAGTCAAACACACTTGCTGAGACATAAAAAGAGTTGTTCCAAGAGAAATTGATCAAAGATTTCAAAAACTCCCCATTTTCCCATAATCGACTATTCTCCCCACAAGAGGCCAACTTTTGACAAAAGAGACAACAAGAGAGTTTTTCCAAACCAAAAGCTCTATTCTACTATTTTCAAAATTCTCAAGTGGTAGCTGATCCATTTATTGCTTTGGCCTTATTTTCTCCCCCTTTGGCATCAAGCACCAAAACGGGATCAATCTTGGCCCTTAAACCCCATTGCCTCACCAAAATCTTCCAATAAGAGTACCAAGGCAATAAGGATATTGAAATGGACTTGGAGTAAGTTACCCTCTCATTAGAGTGCAGTGGAAGTCTTGCATGGTCCAAGTCCACCTTTCCCTTTCACTACAGGAAACACCTAAATTTTCGTGGGCAAAAGCCCACGAAAATAAGCCTAAACCGACGAAAATAGACTATTTTCGTCGGCAGACCGACGAAAATAGCCGCCGAAAATAAGTTCGACGAAAATAGGCACCTATTTCCGTCGGTACCGACGAAAAATACCTATTTTCGTCGGCTTTCCCAAGGCCGACGAAAATAATTGGTCGACTGACTATTTTCGTCGGCCTTGGGAAAGCCGACGAAAATACGCCCAGGCTATTTTCGTCGGCCAGGTGGGGCCGACGAAAATACATGCCCGGTATTTTCATCGGCCCGCTGATGGCCGACGAAAATATGTTCCCAGGATATTTTCGTCGGCCACCACCGAGGCCGACGAAAATTGATGGTTCCCCCCAAAACAGATTTTTCTGCACCTATTAATAATTCACAGCAAAATACACAATATCACAATTCACATATATACAGATTCACAATCAAAATACATAATTCACAAAACACATTCACATATACATATCACAAAACACATTGACATATACATATCACAAAACACATTCACATATACATAAATAGTCCATAGTCCATAGTCCATAAGTCCATAGTCCATAAGTCCATAGTCCATACATAGTTTCAATACCATAAGTTCATAGTTTCAAACAAACTCACTACTCACTAATCACTCCTGCGGGCTGTGGGAGTTTTGGCCACTCCCTCCTCCACCACCAGGAAGGTGGCCACTCCCTCCAGAACCATGGACGAGGAAGTCGTGGACGTTGACAGCACCCTCCTGAGCATGTGACGCTGAACCCTGCAATTCATCAATCATTCAAATAAGGCTGTGTTTTGCTATCCCTATACCTATACTGGCTATGTTTGGTCACTATTTGCATAAAACTAAACATGGAACGTCACCTGTGATCCATGGTGATAAGGAGGCTGTGCATGCATCCACGGGTACTGTTGTGCTGGCCACCCCTGAGGTGGTGGCACCCACCCCGTCGGTGGCGGTGCCATCCACGCTTGAAATGGCTGCGATCCTTGGGGTGGTGGAGGCGTCCAAGTGCCTGGAGGTGCCTGCGTCCACCCAACATCGGTCCACTGTGGCTGCGACGCTGGAGCTTGTCCTGGCCATTGTCCCCATCCTTGTGCCTGCGATCCATTTTTGATAATAAAAAAAGAGTTGCTATGGAATTGAAGTGTTCAGATAGTGTTACCTGGGGAGGACGAAAAGCGGGCAAGTTCATATCAGGGCCGAGTCGAGTAGTCATTTCCTGCAAATGGATGAAACGTTAGAATCGCAACACTATACTTTGAATTCAATGACACGTGATGAGATAGACGAATTACCTGAAAATAAGAAGTCATATACTGCGTCAGCTGTCCGACCTGCTCCTGCGCTGCTCGAGCCTGCTCCTGTGCGAGTCGAGCCTGCTCCTGTGCTGCCCGAGTCTCCTCCTCCAGCTGAGCCTCTCGAGCAGACTTGGAGCGAGAACTCCCTGCCGAAGACGATGTCTTCCCTTGACCTATGGTCCTGTTGTACTCCACAACGCCGGTGCCAAAGGCAAACCTGCATGATACACATAGTTGAGCCATTAAGTGGACACATTCTTATTAATGAAATTGTCGAATCAAAGACAACCACCTCACCTGCCATGCTTTCTACCCCCACCACTGTGGTCACGGCGAGGAGGCACGGCGAGGAGGCGGCGATGGCGATGGGTCACGGCGATGGGGCACGACGAGTAGGCGGGCACGGCAAGGGCCGGGCACGCTGATGGGGCACGGCGAGGAGGCGGGCACGGCGATGGGGCACGGCGAGGACGCGGGCACGGAGAGGGCCGGGCGAGGCGAGGGGCGGCGCGGGGACGGGGCACGGCGACGAGGCGGCCACGGCGAGGGGAGTGCGGGGACGGGGCACAGCGAAGGGGCGGCGCGGGGACAAGCCACGGCGAACGGGCGGCGCGGGGAAGGGGCACGGCGCGGCGTCCGTGCGTGCGAGCGTGCGGTGGCGGCGCGGGGACGGGGCACGGCGCGGCGTGCGGCGTCCGTGCGCGCGGCGTGCGGCGGCGCGGCGTGCGGTGGCGGCGCGGCGTGCGGTGGCGGCGAGGCGTGCGGCGGCGCGGCGAACAGAAAAACGAGCGAGCGAGAGAAACGAGCGAGAGCGAGAGAGAAGGTGCGGGCGCGGGGGAGATTTAGGTCTTTTATTTTCGTCGGCCGTATTGGGGCCGACGAAAATAGTGGTCGTATTTTCGTCGGCCTCGTGGGGCCGATGAAAATAGTTGACGTATTTTCGTCGGCACGGCTTCGGCCCACGTAAATAACACCTATTTTCGTCGGTTACGAGGACGACGAACATATATTCAGTATTTTCGTCGGCCTGCCGACGAACATAGCCCCTGGCCCACGAAAATACTCTGTATTTTCGTCGGTAACGAGGCCGACGAAAATACCTTCCTTATTTTCGTGGGTCGGCCAACGAAAATATCTGGGCCCACGAAATTTTATGCGTTTCCTGTAGTGTTTCAAGCCACCTTTGAGACTAAATCAAGCAAACTCAAGCACACGGTTAGTCTCAAAGGGTCAAGTTGTAGCACATCTCCCCCTAAATATGTGCATCACTTGCAAAAGAACTTACGAGGTCCGGGGAGTGTTTGTACAACTTGAGCACCATAAGTAAACAACAAAATGCATAAGGAACATGATCAAAGGCATAAACACATGTATGCTATAAATCAATCCAAGTTTCGCGAATCTAAGACATTTAGCTCACTACGCAGCCTGCAAAAGGTCTTCTCATCTAAAGGCTTGGTAAAGATACCGGCTAGCTGGTTCTCGGTGCTAATATAAAACACTTCGATATCTCCCTTTTGCTGGTGGTCTCTCAAAAAGTGATGTCGGATGTCAATGTGCTTTGTGCGGCTGTGCTCAACAGGATTGTCCGCTATGCGGATAGCACTCTCATTGTCACATAGGAGTGGGACTTTGCTCAGATTATAGCCAAAGTCCCGGAGGGTTTGCCTCATCCAAAGTAGTTGCGCGCAACACTGTCCTACGGCAACATACTCGGCCTCAGCGGTGGATAGGGCAACAGAGGTTTGTTTCTTAGAGCTCCATGACACCAGGGACCTTCCTAAGAATTGGCACGTCCCCGATGTACTCTTCCTATCGACCTTACATCCAGCATAGTCGGAGTCTGAATATCCAATCAAGTCAAAGGTAGACCACTTTGGATACCAGATCCCGAAGCAAGGCGTAGCGACTAAATATCTAAGAATTCGCTTCACGGCCACTAAGTGACACTCCCTTGGATCGGATTGAAATCTAGCACACATGCATACACTAAGCATAATATCCAGTCTACTAGCACATAAATAAAGCAGGGAACCTATCATAGACCGGTATGCTTTTTGATCAACGGACTTACCTCCTTTGTTGAGGTCGACATGTCCGTCAGTTCCCATCGGAGTCTTTGCGGGCTTGGCGTCCTTCATCCCAAACCGCTTTAGCAAGTCTTGTGTGTACTTCGTTTGGGAGATGAAAGTGCCGTCCTTGAGTTGCTTCACATGGAACCCAAGGAAGTAGTTCAACTCGCCCATCATCGACATCTCAAACTTTTGAGTCATCACCCTGCTAAACTCTTCACAAGACTTTTGGTTAGTAGAACCAAATATTATGTCATCGACATAAATTTGGCACACAAATAAGTCACCATCACATGTCTTAGTGAATAAAGTTGGATCGGCTTTCCCAACCTTGAAAGCATTAGCAATTAAAAAGTCTCTAAGGCATTCATACCATGCTCTTGGGGCTTGCTTAAGTCCATAGAGCGCCTTAGAGAGCTTACATACGTGGTCGAGGTACCGTTCATCCTCGAAGCCAGGGGGTTGCTCCACGTACACCTCCTCCTTGATTGGCCCGTTGAGGAAGGCGCTCTTCACATCCATTTGGAACAACCTGAAAGAATGGTGAGCGGCATATGCTAGCAAAATACGAATGGACTCTAGCCTAGCCACAGGAGCAAAAGTCTCCTCAAAGTCCAAACCTGCGACTTGGGCATAACCTTTTGCCACAAGTCGAGCCTTGTTCCTTGTCACCACCCCGTGCCTGTCTTGTTTGTTGTGGAACACCCACTTGGTTCCCACAACATTTTGCTTGGGACGAGGCACCAGTGTCCAAACTTCATTTCTCTTGAAATTATTGAGCTCCTCCTGCATGGCCAACACCCAGTCCGGATCTAGCAAGGCCTCTTCTACCCTGAAAGGCTCAATAGAAGAGACAAAGGAGTAATGCTCACAAAAATTAACTAATCTAGAACAAGTAGTTACTCCCTTGCTAATGTCACCCAAAATTTGGTCGACGGGATGATTCCTTTGAATCGTCGCTCGAACTTGGGTTGGAGGGGCCTGAGGTGCTTCTTCCTCTTCAACTTGGACATCCTGTGCTCCCCCTTGATCATATGCCTCCTCTTGATGAACCTGTTCATCGTCTTGAGTTGGGGGATGCACCATTGTTGAGGAAGAAAGTTGATCTTGCTCCTCGAGTTCCTGTGGTCGCACATCGCCAATCGCCATGGTGCGTATTGCGGCCGTTGGAACGTCTCCTTCATCTACATCATCAAGATCAACAACTTGTTCTCTTGGAGAGCCATTAGTTTCATCAAATACAACATCGCTAGAGACTTCAACTAAACCCGATGATTTGTTGAAGACTCTATACGCCTTTGTATTTGAGTCATAACCTAACAAAAACCCTTCTACAGCTTTGGGAGCAAACTTAGAATTTCTACCTTTCTTCACTAGAATATAGCATTTGCTCCCAAATACACGAAAGTAAGACACATTGGGTTTGTTACCGGTTAGAAACTCATACGAAGTCTTCTTGAGGAGGCGGTGAAGGTAGACCCGGTTGATGGCGTGGCAAGCCGTGTTCACGGCTTCCGACCAAAACCGCTCGGGGGTCTTGAACTCTCCAAGCATCGTCCTTGCTATGTCTATGAGCGTCCTGTTCTTCCTCTCTACCACACCATTTTGCTGTGGTGTGTAGGGAGCGGAGAACTCGTGCTTGATCCCTTCCTCCTCAAGGTACTCCTCCACTTGAAGGTTCTTGAATTCGGACCCGTTGTCGCTCCTTATCTTCTTCACCTTGAGCTCAAACTCATTTTGAGCTCTTCTTAGGAAGCGCTTGAGGGTCCCTTGGGTTTCAGATTTATCCTGCAAAAAGAATACCCAAGTGAAGCGGGAAAAATCATCAACTATAACAAGACCATACTTACTTCCTCCTATGCTTAGATAGGCGACGGGTCCGAAGAGGTCCATATGAAGCAACTCCAAAGGTCTTGATGTGGTCATCACGTTTTTGGTATGATGAGAGCTTCCCACTTGTTTACCTGCTTGACAAGCTGCACAAGGTCTATCTTTTTCGAAAGTTACATTAGTTAGACCTATCACGTGTTCTCCCTTTAGAAGCTTGTGAAGGTTCTTCATCCCCACATGTGCTAAACGGCGATGCCATAGCCAGCCCATGCTAGTCTTAGCAATTAAGCATGCATCTAGACTGGCTTCCTCTTTTTCAAAATCAACTAAATAAAGTTTGCCGTCTAGTACACCCTTAAAAGCTAATGAACCATCACTTCTTCTAAAGACAGACACATCTACATTTGTGAATAAACAATTATATCCCATATTACAAAGTTGACTTACAGATAACAAATTATATCCAAGCGACTCAACTAAAAACACATTAGAAATGGAGTGCTCAGATGAAATAGCAATCTTTCCTAACCCTTTCACCTTGCCTTGGTTCCCATCACCGAATATGATTGAATCTTGGGAATCCTTGTTCTTGACGTAGGAGGTGAACATCTTCTTCTCCCCCGTCATGTGGTTTGTGCATCCGCTGTCGATAATCCAGCTTGTACCCCCGGATGCATAAACCTGCAAGGCAAATTTAGGCTTGGGTTTTAGGTACCCAACTCTTGTTGGGTCCTACAAGGTTAGTCACAATGGTCTTAGGGACCCAAATGCAAGTTTTATCTCCCTTCTTCCTAGCAATCACCTTCTTATCCTTTCTACAAATAGCAAAGGAAGCATTTCAAGCATGATATATTGTAGAAGGTTCATTTATTTTCCTAGGAACACTAGCAACATTTCTCCTAGGCATATGATGAATGACATTTTTCCTAGTCAAATTTCTATCATGCATAATAGAAGAACTAGAAGCAGTCATGGCATGAGAATTAAAAGCATCATAACTTCTATAATTATTCCTAGTATGTCTCCTATCATGGTACATGAAAGCATGGTTCTTTTGAACACTACTAGCCATAGGGGCCTTCCCTTTCTCCTTGGCGGAGATGGAAACCGTATGGCTTGTTAAGTTCTTGACTTCCCTCTTGAAGCCAAGACCATCCTTAATTGAGGGGTGTCTACCACTCGTGCAGGCATCCCTTGCAAATTTTAGCTTATCAAATTCACTTTTGCTAGTCTTAAGTTGGGCATTAAGACTAGCCACTTCATCATTCAATTTAGAAATTGAAGCTAGGTGTTCGCTACAAGCATCAATATTGAAATCTTTACACCTATTGCAAATTGTAACATGTTCTACACAAGATATTGATTTATTAGCTATTTCTAACTTAGCATACAAATCATCATTTTTGCTCTTTAAGCTAGAAATAGAGTCATGGCATGTAGACAATTCACAAGAAAGCATTTCATTCCTTTTAATTTCTAAAGCAAGGGATTTTTGAGCCTCTACAAACTTATCATGTTCTTCATACAAAAGATCCTCTTGCTTTTCTAATAATCTATTCTTATCATTCAAAGCCTCAATCAATTCATTAATCTTATCAACCTTAGTTCTATCTAAGCCCTTGAATAAACATGAATAGTCTATTTCATCATCGCTAGATTCTTCATCACTTGAGGAAGCGTATGTACTAGTATTACGAGTGCTTACCTTCTTTTCCCTTGCCATGAGGCAAGTGTGATGCTCGTTGGGAAAGAGGGATGACTTGTTGAAGGCGGTGGCGGCGAGTCCTTCGTTGTCGGAGTCGGACGACGAACAATCCGAGTCCCACTCCTTGCCAAGGTGTGCCTCGTCCTTAGCCTTCTTGTAAGACTTCTTCTTTTCCCTCTTGTTCCCTTGTTCCTGGTCACTTAGCATTAGGCGGACGACGTCGTGGTCCGTCCATCGCGTGCTTCCATAGCTCCTTATTTTGTTGACGAGGGTCTTGAGTCGGTTGTACGTTTGGGTTGGCTCCTCGCCCCTGATCATTGCGAATCTCCCAAGTTCGCCCTCCACCAACTCCATCTTGGTGAGCATGGTGACGTCGTTCCCCTCATGTGAGATCTTGAGGGTGTCCCAAATCTGCTTGGCGTTATCTAAGCCGCTCACTTTATGGTATTTGTCCCTGCACAATGAAGCTAGAACAGTAGTAGGTTGTGCATTTTTGTGAATTTGCTCATTAATGAACATGGGACTATCAGTACTATCAAATTTCATTCCACTTTCTACTATCTCCCATATGCTTGGATGGAGAGAGAACAAGTGACTACGCATTTTGTGACTCCAAAATCCGTAGTCCTCTCCATCAAAGTGAGGAGGTTTACCAAGTGGAATGGAGAGTAAATGAGCATTGGTACTTTGTGGAATACGAGAGTAATCAAAAGAAAAGTTCGAATTGACCGCCTTCTTTTTCTCGTAGTCGTTGTCGTCGTCCTTTTGGGAAGAGGAAGATTCGTCGCTGTCGTAGTAGACTATCTCCTTGATGCGCCTTGTTTTCTTCTTCTTCCCGACTTTTCTTTTGTGGCCCGAGCCCGAGTCAGTAGGCTTGTCATCTTTCAGCTCGTTGACGAAGGACTCCTTCTCCTTATCATTGATCACAATCCCCTTGCCCTTAGGATCCATCTCTTTGGGCGATTAGTCCCTCACGTGAAGAGAACGGCTTTGATACCAATTGAGAGCACCTAGAGGGGGGTGAATAGGTGATCCTGTAAAACTTGAAACTTAGTGCCACAAAAACTTGATTAGGGGTTAGCACAATAAGGCCAAGTGGCTAGAGAGGAGTCTTAGCAAAACACAATAACCACAAAGAGATCAACACAGAGATGGCACAGTGGTTTATCCCGTGGTTCGGCCAAGTCCAATACTTGCCTACTCCACGTTGTGGCGTCCCAATGGACGAGGGTTGCACTCAACCCCTCTCAAGCGGTCCAAAGACCCACTTGAATACCATGGTGTTTTGCTTGCACTTTACTATATCCCGCTTGCGAGGAATCTCCACAACTTGGAGCCTCTCGCCCTTACAAAGATGTTCACAAAGAGTCACGGAAGTAAGGTTGGGATGAGCAACGCACATAAGACACAAAATCAGAGCAACAACACGCACACAAGTCACAACACGAGCTCTCAACACAACCCGAAGAGTACACTACTCAAATGGAGCTCTAGTTGCTATCACAAAGAATCGAATGCGCGGAATTGAAGCCTTGGTGCTTAGGAATGCTTAGAGAATGTTTGGTGTGCTCCTCCATGCGCCTAGGGGTCCCTTTTATAGCCCCAAGGCAGCTAGGAGCCGTTGAGAGCATTCTAGGAAGGCAATTCTTGCCTTCTGTCGCCTGGCGCACCGGACAGTCCGGTGCACCACCGGACACTGTCCGGTGCGGATTTCTTTCCTTCTGTGGCGCAGCCGACCGTTGAAGATCCGGAGCCGTTGGCGCACCGGACAGTCCGGTGCCCCCTTGTGACCGTTGGCTCGACCACGCGTCACGCGCGGAATCCTCGGCCGACCGTTGGCCCAGCTGACCGTTGGCTCACCGGACAGTCCGGTGCACCACCGGACAGTCCGGTGATTTATACCCGTACGCCGTTAATCACTTCCCGAGAGCGACGACTTCGCCTGTGAATGGCTCACCGGACAGTCCGGTGCACCACTGGACAGTCCGGTGATTTATAGCCGTACGCCGTTGATCGCTTCCCGAGAGCAGCCAGTTGACAGTCGCCAGCCTAGCGCACCGGACACTGTCCGGTGCACCACCGGACAGTCCGATGCACCCAAACCGAGCTGTCTTTGGCTGAACAAAGCCATCTCTTTTCCAATTTGATTTCTCCTGTTTCAAGCACTTAGACACAATACATTAGTTCTTAAAACAATGTACCAAGTCTAGAAACATACCTTTAGACTTGATTTGCACTTTGTCCATCACTTTGCATAGATTACCATAAGTCCACTTGTGTTGGCACTCAATCACCAAAATACTTAGAAATGGCCCAAGGGCACATTTCCCTTTCACCACGGCGGCGCAACTGCCGGAGATGAGGTAGACTAGGATTCCTAGGGTGCTAGGGGTCGGTCTATGTCACGGAACCTCCCAAGGTATTAGGCCCACCTATAGATGTCCTTTTCCTAAGGACCTCAGACATCCATGTAGATGCACATAGTCACTCGACAAGTTCGGTCATCTGCATCATCCTCATTCGACCAAGAGCACTTTACCCATCACGCAGACATTACACACATCATCAGAGAAAAGAATAAGCAGAAGCAGATTACAATAACTTACTTTACATTTGTAAAATATAGAGAGAGTGTTTATTACAATACCAGGTGTTATGAGGGCATAAGATATTATTACAAAACAGGAAGGTAAAACATCCTCCCACATAAAGCTTAGTGTTTTAAACTGGGAGGCAACACATCCTTCCTAAACATTTTACTGATTTGGCTCCTCCCTTGGCACCACCTTCGAGCAGAAACAGCAAAACTCCACTGTTTCATCACCTACAACAACATGGGTTCGAAAACCCTGAGTACGGAATGTACTTTCGCAAGTCTTACCCGACAAAGGAAAAGACTTTCAAGGATATGCTGGCTTGTGGGATTCAAGGTAAAGCTGATCAAGAATCAAAGACGTTGTTTGCAGATATGCTTACTAACAGTGGATCCTTAAAAATCCAGTTTTATTATCAGGTTAAGTTATTACCTACATCTAGGGTTCTTTCTATCCTAGTTCAAGCACTTGGCCTACACAAGCCATCTTTTATCACCCCCTTTGAGTTCACTGGAATGCTACGTGTAAGTCAGTGACCAAGTATTCATGTCCGAGAAGTAACAGCGATCCGAATTGATTAATACTCAACTGAGGATCTCCAACCACACGACATATGTAACACTTAACTCTTGCATATGTCAACTCGCCACCGGGTTTCTCAAGACCAGAACGGGTTCACGCCAACCGAGAGCACAGATACACCACCGTCCAGTCTCTTGCCACGGAGGGTACACGCTACTCTAGCCATCTCTCAACTCCCATTGTGTGGTGGCCTTTCTGGTATTGGTCCGACCGAGGCAAAGCTTACCCATGACGAGGTATGTGGCCAGTTAAAGGGTCCTCGGTCAGCAGGCCCACATCGACACGGTCCTTAATTGACTCAGACGGAGACACTACACCAAGACTTCCTTCTCGTCCAAGTCACCCACCCGGTCTTGTCTTTATCATTTAAAACCCAAAGTTTGGTACCTGTTAGAGGTACATCTTTTCTGATGTTGAACCCATCATGGCCATGATGGATCCACCATCAAGTCTTTTCTTTGAAAACTCCCCATCCCATATGAAGCATCATCTTTGTTTAAAACAAAACATTTCGTTTTCAAAGGCAAGGCTAAGCATCAGAAAACTTTTAAGTAAAACAAGTATCAAGGAATGGTAAACAGTTCCAAGGAAGGAAATGCAGCAATTGTTTATCACTCAACTCCTATCACCTAATGCATCATTTCAAGTGATAAAGAGTTTGAAATAACAAGGAAGGGGCAAATGCATAGGGGCTTGCCTTGTGTTGTAGGAGCCTCAGGGTCTGTCCCACAGATATCAAAGTAGAAGTTGTTCTCGATAGGTGGAATTTCAACTTGTGGTGCAACTTCTTCTTCGACTACCACTTCTTCTTTGTTTTCTATACAAAACAATACATATACATGAATGCATATGTGGAGCTATGAATATGCAGTTATAATAAAAAGCACACTAAGTTGTATCTTAAATACAACTTTCCTTCACGGTGGCCACTAGTCACTAGAGTTTCCTAGTTTAGTGCTCTATTAGGGTTAGGTATTTAAATCCTAGAAAGCTAGTTTCTTGGGTTTGGGATCAAACAATATCCAAAGCATGCCAAACTTTACTCAAGGGTTTTAATCATCATATCAAGCTTACCCAAAAAGTTTTATTATTTTTGGAGCTACCAATTTAATTCTAAATTTCTAAAAGGCTAGGTTTAGGCATCTTTAAATGCTAAATAAATCCTGGTTTGAACTAAAAATCTTGGAACTATTTTTATTAAATACTAGAAGAATTTAGGAGTCTAATAAAATTGGTCCCATGATTTTATCATTTTTATAGAATTTGCTATAAATTTCCAAGCCTGGCAGAAAAAGAAAAAGAAGGAACAGTATTAGGCTGAAACAAGCCCAAACCGGCCCACCAACAGGGGAACTCGCGCCCACGCGCGCCCGTGTCGGTAGTTTTGCACACAGACCCCCGGTCTTTCGAATAACTAGTAAAGAGGTCGCGACACTATTCCCTTGTTTCTCTGACAATCACACTTTAACCCCTCGGCTTCTATTTCTTCGCAAGGTCAAGTCCCCGATGGTGAACGGCGACGTGCGCGCTCCGGCGAGCTTGTACCTCCCGGAATACGCAACAACCAGTGTCGTAACTTGGTCTACACCTAATTCCACCCCTGGCGATCCTAATCCAACCCTCAATTGCACGAGTCCGGCCCGAAGTTCTTCTGCCTATGACGACGGCGAGACCCAAGGGAAACCCGAGGTGTTCCCGATGACTAGGCATGGTATAGCTTAATTGGAGGGGTCTACGAGCATCATAAACACACGAGAGTGCCGAAACACGAACCAGAAGAGCGAGAGCGGACCTGGAGGTGGCTGACCACGACGAGGTGACTCACGGCGACGCGAAGAGTGGATTTCTGGGAAATCCCAAATTAGGGAACGGTGGTGGATGATCGGAGACGAGGGCTGGTGCTTTGGCTTTGTAACAACCTAGCGGAGCCAACTGTGCACACAATTTATAGCCTCCAAGAGTAGTGGCTCCAAATTTTGAAGGGGAAAGCTAGCGGCTGGAGAGAGAGGGGTGAGTCACTGGCACGAGCTACCGTGGCGGTCACTGGCTAACTAGCTATGGCGGTCACTGCTGAGTCCTTGCGGCTTGCAACAACATGGTGAATCGACAACTGTGTGGCGCAATCGCGGTGAACGGCGATCTCCACGGTGAGGACCGTCCGGCCACGTCGCGGCGCAAGTGGGTACGACGACTGGACGTAACAGTGCTCCGACTTCATCCCTGCACAAGATCTTTTCACCGGTGACCGTTATCCGCACACCAGAGCACACGAATCGCAGCGCCGACGAGGATCACGGCGCCAATTCACCGGCGGTGAGATACACTGAACCTGATCTTGTTCAGTCATTGTACCATCGAAATCATTCATTAGAGCGCTTGACAGAGCAACTTGCAATGCTTTGTTCTCAAATTTTTATGTGGTAACACCCTAATCTGTCTGTAACAAAGTTAATCTCCTATATACTAGCACCAATTCAATTATAGGAATCTCGGTCATTTGCTCACTCGATCAAGCTTGAATCGACTCCAAAGTTCATCAGAACTCACTGTCAGCTAAGTTTCAGTCTTCAATGGTGACTGACAGTCCAACTTTAGGCTCATTTTTCTCCAATTTTTGTACAGCACCAAGGCTTAGTCACTTAATCAAAGTTGTACTCCTATCATGGCTCTACAAGTTTGATGTATTAACCTAGGGCAAAATCCTCATGAATTAAGAAATACAAGGCTCCAAAGTTAGCTTAATCTCACTGAAATTTCAGAGTTTAACACATGGGTGTTCTTGGGACTTTTGCAATTAAGTCCAAACTGCTCCACACTACTTGAAAATTTTCCAATGTAAAAGTTGCTTGGTTTTTGATGTTCTACCACTTTTATATATACACTTTGGTCCAAAAGTGTATAGAATTTGAAATCACCCCCTAGGGTACAAGTTAGGGTCTTCTAGGGTTCCTTTTAGGGTTTTGAGCACTCTAGGGTTTTTGTGCCACTCAAATCCATCAATCTTGATCTCTTATGAATATTTCCAATGACTTTTGAGGTATTACTCAATTTGGCTTCCCATTACCCACATGCCCTAATCCCAGGGTTAGGTACCCTACCCTAGGGTTAAGAATACTTCAAGCCACCACATCACACTTGTTTTGAAGTTTTACCTAGTGTATGCATTCTAGGTGTAACAAACAAAATGAAATGTTAATGCATATGATGTCATGCTCAAGTTTTAGTGCCAGTAACACCAGGGGTGTTACAGTTTAGGTTGCTAGAAAGGTTGGGGATGACTTGACAAGTGTTATGGCAAGGTCGGTGTTGCATGAACGTGGCTGAGGCGACCAGACGACGGAGGGGAAGTCCTTGGCAGACCGGGGAACACTCTAGCGAGCAATCGCGCGCGCGACTAAGTGAAGGACAGGGGAAATTAGGGGCGGGGTTTGGTCGGTTACCTTGAGGGGAGGCTCAGGGACTCACGAATGGCGTCTGGAGCATGTCGAGGACACGAGTCATCGTTGGCGGAGCTGCGGCAGAGAACCGGTGAGCGTGGACCAGGCGAACCAGAGGGGGAGGGGGCGAACTGAGAGGTGTCCCGGGTTGCGGGTGACAAGGTGGAGCTTACCGAGGCAACGGACACGGCGAGGGCTCGACGGCGGATGCAGAACGGGCGCGAGACCACGACGAGATGCAGCGGAGCTCCCTGGTTGTGCGCGCGGTGCGAGGCGAGTGCTGAGGACTGCGAGTGCGCGAGTGAGGGAAGAGGAGGGTGAGCGGGTATTGGGCAGCTAGAAAAAGGCCAGGGTGGGGACGGGCGTGGCCTCGGCGTGTGTCATGGGCGCAGAGTCCACAGCGACACGCGGGTCGAGCGCGGGCGGTTCGGAGGGGAAGGGTTCGACAGACGGGACCCACAGGTCAGCGAGCGAATGGGCGGCCAGGCTGACGAGCAAGGCCCACGGGACAGTGAGAGAAGGTGCACGCGCGGAGGAGATCGGCGCCGACAAGTCGTCCCCACTGGGCAGCAAGAGGGAGAGGGGGGAGAGAGAACAGGCGCGAGAAGGTGCTAGGGAGGGCTGGCACGCGTGCGCAGACACGCGCGGTGTTGGGCCGACTTGGGCTAGCTGGGCCGAAATGGTTTTTCCTTTTCCTGGAATTTCTTATTGCTTTTTTGTTTTACTTTCTCTATGGTTTTTAAATCAAATCCAAACCAAGTTTCAAATTCAAACCAATTTAAACATGTGCATCAATTCAAAGGGTAATTTAGGCTCAGCATGATGCAACAATTCATGACTCACATAGTTTTGACAAAAATAAATAATTAATCCCTCACTAAATTAAGCTAATTCTACTCAAAAGAAAAAGAGAGAGAGACTAAAGAGAGAGAGGCAAGAGATAACACCTGAATTTGGTAGATATTTAGAAAGAAATTTTATACTCCCAAATTCAGGGTATTACACCTATAGGTGAAACCAACTTACACAATACTAGCAATTCAAGGCTTTGTCCATTGCAAAATCGTGAGGAGGTGAATCCTGTAATGCAAGGTGAAGCTCAACACATATCGGGTCTACATTGTAAAGCTGGTATATGAAAGCGTAGAGATTGAGTCAATTGGAGACCTTGACTTTGGTGGGGATTGTTAGAATTAGGCCCACTAGTGTGTGGTCCAATTCAATAAGGAAGCCAAGGCAGTATGTAGAGATGGCATGTGGCTTTAGTCCCATGTTGCCCATCTAAGTAGGAGAGAACCAACTTATATGTGAGAGTGTTCCATACTCTTCACATGAGACAAATAAAGGGCTATGGAGGCTACCAAACGCGCTCACTCGCGTTTCATATTTTTCGCGTTATTTATCGCGACACGACAGTTTAATTTTTGCCTTTTGTTTATTTGGTTATCAAATATCACACCTAGACTGCCACATCAACCATGAGTAATGGGCACACATGTTACGTGCGAGATCTCCAGGCGGTTGCACGTAGAGATATTCCTAGAGACGATTCTTGGAATTTAGCAGATCAAATCAAGGAGGTTGCGGTGGCCCATCTTTAAAGGGTAGACGTCCTTCAGTCAGACGACAGACGCGAATAGCAACCAACTCATCCTCTTCTTTTCAATTCTCTGCATCATCGCTTCTCTGTCTTGTCGTCCCTTCGTCTGCCATACAACAGATCAAGGGAGAGCGGTGTCTCTGAACCACCACCAGCGTTTTGACGACCTGCACGGGTGTCGACGAATCAGATTTCTAGGAAGTGCTTCGCGCATGTCCGCTCGGGTTACTCTCCAACACTCATGGAAATCACTATGAGTAAATCTACATTTTCAGTTTATTGCGATGACAGTCTTATGATTAGATCCGTTGTCGATTCTTCTTTTATGCGTTAATTTTGTTGAGTTAGTTCAGATTTGTTCTATTCTAATGTTATGGATACTATCTGCCACTAGATTTGGGTTTTTTGTTTTATGTTGCATTATCAAATTAATCTTAGACCCTGTTAATTTTCCAACATGTGGTCATCGCACATGCCCAGTCAGAAGTCGCGACGGTGCTGGGCGCTGGAGCTCCACTGCTGGTGATGGGGGCAACAATATTAAGGGACCACAGGTGGGAGGTGACCACAATGCTGCAACACCACCAGGGTAGTGGCGGCTGGAGGAGGAGGAAGTGTGGCACCAGATGTTCAACGGGGCAGTGGCGTTCCTGGCGACGGTGGTGTTGGGGTTGGGCCACGACGACCAATAGGTGTACTACAGGGAGGAGGCTGGTGGGCTCGAGATAACAACATGGGTAGGTCGCAACCTAAGCTGACGCAGGCGCGACCGAGCTCGACCGTGGTCAGGGACACACAGGCGCCAAACATCTACTGCCGATGATAGGGGCAAGATAATGAGGGGAGGCTAAGAGAGTCATGGAATAACTCATTGAGGCAGGAGGAGGATGAAGATCTGGAGCTTCTAGGATCGATGACAACCAACTATAAAATTTTCTTTTCTTTTTTTCTTTCTCTGACTTAGGGCCTGTTTGTTTCATCTTATAGATTATATAATCTATATTATAATCTAAATTATATAATATAGATTATAATCTATATGTAGGTGTTTGGTAGTCTAGATTATATAAATACGGATTATTCGCAAAGACAACAGTACCCTTATTTGTTTACTAGGTGAGTGCCCGTGCGTTGCAACGGGAACATATAATACCATGATAACTTATATACAAAATGTGTGTTATACAGTTATATATGAGAAAAGATTTCATAATCCATTTGTGATCCTGACCATACATAAATTTTGTTATTTTAATCTAGCTATTTCACCACTACAGGTGCTCAATACATATAACTGATATATCCATATCCTCTTTGGTATTATGTGCACTTAAAAAAGACAGTAAAATTTACATGAAATTCAAAAGCAAACAATTCAAATATATAGGATGTATGCTAGTGAGAAAAATGCTAAAAAGAAGAATCCATTTGAATAACTTCAGTTCTTCCAAGAGATCTCCTTTAAGTATATCTAGACACAAGCAAAATACCAACACAAAACTATACATTGCTATCTAGAACAAAAACAATATCCCACAAATCAAAACTATAATGAAACAACATGCGCACCTGTTGTTTCATATTCATTTGTGTTTGTCTTTCTGCCTAGGGAAGCTATTGAATCGGTTCCATGGATGGAAGTGATTGATCCTATGGCGGTGAATGCAGTTGCTGTATAGAGATCTAGTTGGCGTTGTTGAAGCAAAAGCGGTTTCTGCTGTTGTTGCTCATACAACACATACACTTTGGGCTTCTCCCACAGCAGGGACAATAGTAGCTTGTAAGAATAAACCACACAATTTTCTGTTATGAAATAACAAGAGTATTCAGTTATACATTATCCAACAAAATCGACCTAGTGCTTCAAAGAGACGTGGAAGATGTAATGGAACAAGATTATGAGGTATTATGTCAATGAGAAACAAACTATAAAATGGTAGGATAGGAACTGCCACATAGCATCTTGATCATATCTGGGTTAGGACTCAGGACATGCCAGTAAAGGTGTGCAACAAGTCTGCAAGTACTTTTATGCAACTCTAGAGAGAGAGCACATGGATACTACTATAGTTCTATTTATACCAACATTTCCTTAGTAGTTTAACGACTCATTATCTGATATAAACTCTGATCAGATCCCAGGAAGCAGGAGCTAACTTTGGACTGTATTATAGTATGATGTATCAGCTTGAATTTACTAAAGAAAAAACAATAGACAAAATAAAAAAAGAAGGTTGATCAATGGTACCCAAATTACCAAACATTCAACTCTGCTGCTGGTACTGACTTGAGAGTTGAGACCTACAACAACCATTTATTCAAAGCCAAAATATAAAAAGGAAAACACATAGCTGATAGAACATATTGTTGCAAAATAGGAATATCCATATATAGATTACAGACCAACAATCCTCTCTGTCTTTTCCCCTTTCGATTCTTTTGATTCCCATATATGAGCTTTAGAACAAAATGGAGATGTATCTGAGCGAAAGAAATTGGGAATGACAATGCATGTATAGATAGAGTACGTCAGATGTTAGGAAAAAAATACTCATTTTTACCTTTCCTTCTAAACAAGGAGGAAGGAATGGGTTGCTGCCAATAAACATTTCAGTAAATAGATATAAAGTTTAGCATTCAATAATTTTATAGTAAATTCAGTAAATAATTCATCATATGGGATACAATACCAGTATGTTTGAGTAGGTAGAGGTTAAAGATTTTTTTTGACCTGTGTGAGAAACTGAGAATGTCTCCTCTATATATGATGTCCGATGTTTTTCCCCTAGCAACTCAAGTTTTTTAAAACCAATAAACAATGACTTTACTAAATCTGTAAATGTTTCACAAAAATCTACTCAATGCGAAGACCATCTTTTGAGCTCTCAAAAGCTGACTTGGTAATTAATCTCAAAGTTTATGTCAGAACCCCTCATGCATCTAATCCCACCTAAAGGGTTGAAAATTTAAAGCGCAATACAATCCATGAAAAACTCTGAATGACACTGTAAATGACACTAATTATTCATGCACCAATGAAAACTCCAGGCCCACCAGAATGTTTGTTCCTTAATCTAGAAAAAATGGTTTTCAATTGTGCATGTTTGTTGTTACTTTGCTATTCTAAAACTGAACTCATTCCAATCATGGACTGAGTTTCAGAAGAATGTACTTGAAAGAGCTGGGAGTGAGTAATCTTCAATGGTGAGTATATTGTTCCATCCAAAAATATTTGACAAAAATGATAGTGCACAACGATTACATAAAAACGAACAACATATATATATAATCAACCTCAATATCTCACAAATAATAACGTGCAGATTCAACATTGTTTAACAAATTTGTCTGCTCATGAAAAAAGCTACTTAGTACAAATAGGGTGTCAATTGTTCTAGAAGACAATGTGGATTATTCTCACTACACTCAATGCACATGTTTCTTACAAAGAAACACTTGCCTACTCATCATGTTATTAATCAAATTCATGAAATCCATGGTTTGGTACCCAACAAAAAAGATAATTAAAAAGAAGAAAGGGCTATGTAGCATATATGGCCATGACTGATTTGTTGGTCTTTGGTCGTTTCTTAGTTACTTTTGGTGATTTCTATTGTACTGATCATTTCCTTTAGAGGGTCATCCTCTTCTTAATACAATGATACTCTACTCTCATTTGTGTTCAAGAAATAAAAATAAAATAAACATATTTGGTCGGTTGATCGTTACCTTTCTTGTTGTAGCTCTCCAGGACTAAAACATGCTCGTCGATAAGCCGCTACATCCACTTGATCGATGCCTTGAACAACCTTATCATGCAATGTTGTCTCCTCCAAGTGTGCATGCGTTCACTTGCTCTCAGCGTCGGGTAGGCTAGAAATGAAACCCAACAAGGGACTAAAAACAAACAAATAAAAAATGACACAATTTGCTCAGACCATTATATTCGCAAAGTTGGAAATTTATTCAATGATGAAACATATTTATCTGGCTAACTGCAGTTCCTAGCATTGATCACATAGCAGAAAGGCTAAAAATCTTTATTAGTGATTTCTTAGATCTTGATCCATCCGAACCAAAAAATAAAAGGAATATCCATGCTTTTTGAGATTGAATTGCTTCTAAGGTTGCACAGGTAGGGGCAAACACTTGATATGATGGTATTGTGGCGTGCAATTCGTCAAATACCTGCGATGGTATTGTTAGTGGGAGTGTGATTTCTAGCTGTATTATTGTAGTCTTGTAATTGGCAAGGCTAGATTCCCATTAACACTTTGCATGATGAATGTTCATAGTCGATTCCTTTCTTTGTCAGAATTATTAAATAAATATGTTAATGTGCATGATCAATGTTCACAGGTGATTCCTTGTCAGAACTGTTAAATAACATGTTGATTTAGTTAGTAAAGGCTATATAAAAATTACAAGTACACGAATGTTATGTAAAGGCATCGTTTCTTAATGAATAATGTATTTTTGTTATCCATTGCATCTAGCAATGCACGTATGGAGAAGAAAGAAATTATACCTAATCTTTTTGAGCTTGTTGAGGTTGTCCCTAAGCTTCATACCGAGGGCGTTGGAGATGGCATGTGAGAACCTATTGTCCTTGTAGTCATTCCTGTCAAGGAACCAATCTGGCACCTTGAACTACCTAGGAATGGCCACGACCGTCATCAGGCGCTCCAGCTCAACCACAACAAACCAAACCTCAACCAGTAAGATTGAGTCAACCATACTCCAGACTCCATTGTATAACACCCTCAACTCACAAATCCTAGTAGTTTTGCTAATAAAAACACAGTTGTCCCCTTTCAGATTTGAGCTCACGCAAGAACAGCCAACCCCACAAATCTATTCTAGCCTCATTGTTACAAAAATCCCCACCAGCTCACACAGACATTCATGATCTCACATTGATGGCCTCGATGGTGTACTTGATCTGGAACAACTGCCTCTCCTACAAGAAGGTGTTCACCCCACGGTCATACTCCATCCTACAAAGACCCCAAACTGAATGCAGTCGTGCTAGCACACGACGCGCCATCTGCGGTGACGACAGATTGAATCTAGAGAGTTTGAAGGACAGATGGATCTGAACTCAGCTAGTCACCTTGTAAGAAACATCCTGTCACTGACAACAATGACACTGATGGCGGTGATTGTGGATGATGGATCGAGCAGGACCTCAACGCCTCTCTCTCTATTCTCTTATGCTTGCCGAGAAAGTTGAAGCGAATACATTGAACCCAGAGGGATCTGAACTCGGCTAGTCACCATGGGCGATGCTGGCATGTGCAGTTGTGTGTCCACCATGGAGCCGAAAGTGTGCACCTTGGATAGCACGACCAAGTCGATGGAGCAGAGCACGTCTACGTAGTCTAGTACGGTCCTAGCAGGCGCCGCGGCGGGCAGCGGCGAGCTGATCCCGTCAGCCAAACCCTAGCTGGCCCTCGGTGACGACACCTTGTCGACACAACCTAATTTTCAGAAACAACCTCACCAGTACAAACCAATCTGCAGCTTATAAAACGCTACTTGGACCTGTATTGCATAATAGATGAACATAAACAAAGATGGTGCCTCTGCACCTACTACTTCCATGCTCATGGTAGCGTGTTCACTTGCCTAGAAAGAGATGGGCGTGAGACGGGCACATGGTGGCTCGACGCTGGGCACGACGGTGGCCTCCTAGGCGCTGGGCGCAGCCACGCGCTGATGCCGCGCTAGGACAAGGCGGTAGTGGTGCAGCAATACTGCCGGGGCAGCACATCGGTCGTTGCGCCAACGGACGACGATGTGGGCCTAGTCGCCGCGGCCGGCCTCCACCGGCATCTCCCATCGCGTCCACCGTGCGCTCAGCAGGTGATGGAGTCGCCGCCGGGTGTCGCGACGTGGCCGGAGGAGGAGCAGACCGCCCCATCTTCGCCCTAGCCAGGGTTGCGATGGGAAGAGAGAGATTGCCCCATCTAAAGGAACCGAATGTGCCATTGGGAGGGGAGGGGAGGGGAGGGGGAGAAAGGGCGGCGTGGTTGGATCGCGCGGGATGACGGTAGGAGAGGGCGGGAGGCGCGATCGGGGTTGTAGGGTTCCACCGTTCTCTACTCCTCCGCCGTCCTTGGTTTTGGAATAGGGTGAAGCAAGGGGGCGGGGGAAGGGGGTCACGGAGGTAGGGGCGGGCGTGAAGGGGCAGAACCGTGCACCGTGTGGATGCTTACACTGCTGTCTTAAGAAGTAGTATATATTTGATGTGGGAAAAGAAGGATGACATATATTGTAATTATTATTTACATAATATGGGTAGTGGGTCCTTTACCAAAAATGATCTCAAATAAGCTATTCTTAAGGAGATTATCATAATCTAGGCTTTAGATTATATAATCTGAACCTATAATCTAGGTGTTTATTTACCTGCTAAATTTTTTGCGCTGGATTATATAATCTAGAGAGGTTATAATCTGAAACAAACAGGCCTTACATTGGTAGAACGTCCTACGGAGTATGCCTCTTTCTTAATCCGACGATGGAGATTTACGATCGGACGATGGAGATTTAACGGTTGACATGGACTAGCTATTTTGCGAGAAAACCCAGGTGATTTAGAATATTAGGATTGTCCGAATTAGTGGCACGATGTTAGAGGCAGCAATCATATCGAGCATACTATTGTCATGTACTACTTTAATTTTAGAGTTTGTTTTTTAAATGAAAAATAATTTAAATCTACACGATTTACACCAAGTGTTAGTGTTAAGAGATATATGAGATATAGCTAGAGATACGTAACACCCAAATTCAGAAATTGGAATTGGTAGAAGAAATCTGAGTAAACTACCCTTGATAAATAATTTGACTTTATAATTCATTCTTTTTAAGGTAAATGATCATAATAAAATAACTATAGTTAAAATAAATCCTAATAAAGAGTAGACATTGGAAAATGTTCCTATCAAAACAAAGGGAGAATTTTTTTAATATACCTTTAATCCAACTACACACTCAAAATAATAATGTGGTGTGTACTTTATGTTGAAAACCTAGCGTAAATAAAATAAATAAATAAATAAAGTAACTGAATAAATAAATATTATGTAGAAATTGTGCATCATGTGGAGTTTTTCTTGTGCATAAATTTGAAATTTAGAAATTAAACATGGTTTGAATTGGATTTGAAATAAGAAAAGAAAATAGAAATAAAAAAAGAAGAAACAAACCTGCTTGTAGGCTGAATCCCTAGTTGGTCGGCCCATCCAGCCCATTTTCCTTTCCAGCAGCGCGCGCACTCACTTCTCAGGCCGACATGTGGGCTCCACTGCTCATCCTCACTAGCACCGGACGCTCTAGCACCTAAAACGCTGGCGCGTGGGACCAGCCTGTCGGATTCGTCTCCCCTTCGTGGCGAACGCAGCTACGTTTGGAACAGACCACCGAAATCGCGGGAAAAAAATCTGGCCCTGCCCTCACCCGATCGGACTCCTGCCCGGTGAATAAATACCATGCCCTGGGCTCCTCCTCGGCCATAGCTCTAGGTCGGGACTCCACCAACCCCCAGTAGGCCTCGGGTGTCTTTGCAGAACCGGGCACACGGGATGGTCGAAAAATGAACCAAGTCGCCACCCATGAATCCGCCGCATGTCGTCACTAAAGCCATGGGGGTTCCCAGGGATCGTCTCTGGAGCACGTGGGATCTCCCTGGCAACCGGACCATGTGCGTGGCCATGTGGTGGTGCCATAATTTCTCGCCGAGAACTTGCCTCCGCCGTGATGCCGCTATGCGTTGTGGCCGAGTCTCCATGTCACCTTCCCCAATGGTAGGTCACCTCTATCCGATCCGTCGGGTTCCGCGCTTTGGGTAGCACCCATTAGATAGCGGAATAGGGCATCAAGGCGCCACTCTGGGTCTGCTCCGGTGAGGTCACGGCCGCCGATACGGGCGGCGTTGCTTCGGGTGGGTGTCAGGTGGAAGAATGATGTGGGTCATTCAGTTGGATTTGGGTGGTGTCGATTAGGGCACGTGTATCCATTCGCAAGTGCAAATCTGGGTCGCTGACTCAAAATTGTGGGGTGGAGATCAGATCGCACGTTAATAGAATCCTCACCGTAGATCTTTGATCCTACGGCCACCATCGCATATCAGTTCGTGTATGGGATCTATTTAATGTCGGTCGTAGGATTAGATCAGTGTGGCCAGGATTTAACCATACCCCCTTTGTCGCCCCGTCTTACAAAAGAGCCCTCGGAGTTTTGTGGAACCAACCCGCCATCCGCGCAGGGTGGATGTGAGTCTTGGAGAAATATACGAATTAGCCCCTGATCTTTTTGGTATCTGGCGCCCAGTCTAGAGAACAATAAAAATAGAAAATTAATTATAGAAAATGATTTTTAATACAAAAATAATTCCAGGAACTTGTATAAATCATATTTAATTCATTTTAACTCCAAATTGATCCATTCCAGTTGCAATAATTTTGTTTTAATATTGTTCATCACCTAGTACCTTTGTTTAGCCATGGGACTTGAATTAAAATTATTCACTTGAATTACTCTATTCTAGGTACTAAATAACTCCAGAAATTCATAACTTGGTAACCGTAACTCCAAATTTAGTAATTCTCGTTCCTACGATCTCGTAGCTTCGCGTAGATTACTATTATGCAGTTTGTACTTATGTTTGGTGTAATGTTAATTTTGTATATACCATGTTTGTTTGTATTGCTACGACTAGCATGAGGTCACGAGTCACCTGAAGATCATCCTGGTACCTTGAATCTCAAGTCCCAGGCAAGTTGTGCCCTTGATCACTTCTTTTACCCAGTCATGTTCTTATTAATCATAATGATCTACATAGGTTAATTTTGATGGGACCCAATAGGTTACCCTAGATTTGATTATCTTTATACCTTGTTTCACCACTGGTTTTACTACTAAATTTTTGGGTAGTACATGCTATTGCTTTATGTGGTTTTGGGTATAGAGATATTTATTACTCATGACTACACTTTTTATTATCTGTTATTATTTATTGTTCATGATAAGATCATTATGTTAATGGGAACATGGAGAACCACCTAGGAAAACAGTGCTACCACAAGGGTTTAATGGGACGTCCTTGGATGACTAACTAGGAAAGCTAGTGGAGGACTACCTTACCCGAAAGGGGCAAGGGCAGTAGGGCAGTGGTCAGTGTAGGGAGGTCCTCGGGTTGATTTTGCTGCGATGGCGGTCAGGCAAGGGATTCCTGCTTTGGAGCTTCCTATAAACTGTAGTGGGTTTTCTGAAGCTAGTGGAACTTTGTAAAGGCCTCGTAGTGTTACCGTGCCTCGCCTCCTCGGTAGAGGTGTATGGGATTGGTCGTCTCTTGGCAAATGTGTAACATGACTTGTGGGTAAAGAAGCGTAACCTCTGCAGAGTGTAAAACTGGTATACTAGTCGTGCTCACGGTCATGAGCGGCTCGGACACTCACATGATTAATTTATGGAACTAAATTCAAATTGTCATGTGCATTGCATCGCAGGTGATGTTGTTACTTTTGTTCTACTACTTAATTGGGTTTGTATTTACTTATACTTAGTAATTGCTAATAAAATTTTGACCAACTTTAAAAGCAATGCTCAGCTTCAACCATCCTCTTTGGTAAGCCTTACACTTCACATGAGCTCCCACCTTTGGCGAGTTCACGCACATTATTCCCCATAACTTGTTGAGCTATGAACGTATGTGAGCTCACTCTTGTTGTCTCACACCCACCACAGGTCAAGAACAGGTACCACAGGACAGTGGCAGACCCAGAATTTAACCAAGACCCGGGCCGAAGTGATCATAAACTCTAATAGTAGCATATAAATAAATTGTACGGCGAAACAACGTTATCATAAATGTTAAAGATGACATACAAGTTATGATGTAGCTCCTTCAAAATGTATCATGTCAACATCAACATTAGTGCTTCTTGCTCTGAAACCTTGAAGGAAATTATATTAAGAACGCGATTTGAAAGGTAATGTTGAATAAATTTAATAATATTAGTAATTGGTACATACCACTAGTACGAGGTAGATTCACCCTGCGGGTTCTCATGCCTTGAAAATAATCCAATATCTTTGCATCCTCAATGCTTGTAGATATATCCCTCTCAATATAACACACCATACAATGGTTAAGCCATTTGTCTCCTGTCTTATTCCGCAACTCAGTTTTAATGATATTCATAGATGAGAAAGCTCTCTCCACAGATGCTGTTGCCACTGGTAAAATCAAAGCTAATTCAATGAGACAATATACAAATGGAAAGACAACATGCCTGTCACTCTGAACCATTCTCACAGCAAGATCACCAAGGTCATTGCAACTTAGAATATCTGGATCAGCTCTCATATCAATAATGAATATCTCAAGTTGGTCTTTCAAAACTATGCAATCATATGTAGAGAAGTCTGCATCATACAATTTAGCAAGCTCAATTAACTTATCTCCATCAAAATTGGCAAAAGAATTTCTTGGATCAAGGCAGGCAATGCATCTCAATAATCGGGTAGATCTTTCACCAAAATGGTTGTTCAACTCCACAATAAGTTGGTCAAGCACCACATTAAATATTTCATGTTTCAAGTGATGATGGTAAGTTATCAACTGACCTCCACGACCTCTTGAGCGACCTCTAGCAGTGGTTGTATCCAACATGTTTGGCACAATGATATTATATTGAATGCAAAATGATTTTGTATCCTCAAATAGATCTTCCCATCCATGTTGTCTAATTTCATCAATTTGTTGCAATGTGGCACCAATCAGTCCTATGGCATGAACAATATTTTGATCTTTCTTTTGCAAGCATTGGGATAAATCATTAGTCTTACCCAATAATTTGATAACAAAATGCATAATAAGCACAAACTCAAAAGTCTCCATTTGTTTTAGCAAACCAGATGTAGTAGTCTTTGAGAACTAGGACCATCTTGACATATATTCTCTAATACCTCCAAGACTGCTTTCCACATATAATGAAGACGACACAATGTTTTGTGGTGTAATCCCCACTGAGTGTCCCCAGGCCTTGCAAGATTAGTTGCTTGGTTTTTCCCTCTTCCAGAAAAAATTTCACCCATTTCTAAACTATGCACAAGGTTGTCATGATGTTCTTGGGCCAACTGATCATGTCTCTTACAAGATGCATTGACAGTGTTAACAATTAATGTGGTATAGGTAAAGAAATTCATGACAAAAGGGCAACATTTGGCAACAACAACAACCACTAATTGCAATTGATGGGCAAAACAATGTATATAAAATGCATAGGGATTTTCATCCAATACCCGTCGTTGTAGCCCATGGAATTCACCTCTCATGTTTGATGCCCCATCATAGCCTTGTCCTCGTATTTTATGTATGGATAAACCATGACTGAGAAGCATAGAGTCCAAAGCTTCCTTTAGAGCTATTGAAGAAGTGTCCGAAACATGTTGAATTCCCAAAAATCTTTCGATGACATAGCCTTTGTTGTTCACATACCTATATCACAACACATAGAAGCCAATTAAATCACAAAACATGTACACTTGTTGCTTAAATAAAAATGCTAACCTCACAATAATAGCCATTTGCTCTTTTATAGAGGCATCCCGAGACTCAACAATAAGAATGGAGAAATTTTTATCCCCAATATCATATAAAATAGCTTTGGAGGTCTCTTTTGCACAAGCCTCACATAGTTGCTTTTGTATTTTTGGTGAAGTCAATGAATGGTTAGCAGGAGAATCACCAAGAAGGTTTTGAATAGCTTTACTCCTCTTTCTAAACCAATCAACAAATTCAAGAAAGTTTCCCTTATTGCAAGAGGTAGAAGACTCATCATGACCACGAAAGGCAAGAGCTTGCAACAAAAGAAATCTCACGATACTCAACATTATAGTGATTCGATTCAAATATTCTTCTTCATGCTTCTTAGAACCACTTGCCATTGCGTGTCCAACACTTTGCCTTTGATTTCTAAAATCCTCACAATGTTTCCTAGCTTTATTATGCAAGCTATCCACCTTCCCAACATGCTCAACAAAAGATTTTGTTGCATTCTTCCAATTACAAAAACCCTTGCTTGTGAATGCATCAATACCAAAATTTTCATGTCTTTGTTGTTTGAATAGATAACAGTAAAAACTAAAGGCAGCATCTTTGGTAACACTATACTCTAACCAATTATGGTTCTTGAACCATGAATCATGAAAACTTCTTTGTTAGTCTCCCATCTTCTTTTTAGGATAATGCCCAATTGGTTGACATGGACCCCGTAACAAATACTCTCTTCTAACAGCATCCCTAATGTTAACATCGTATTCATCAATTGGTTTTCTAAGCCTAGGATCAACAACTATATCGAATACCTACTCAGAAGGTGGAATTTCTTGCTCTTGTTCATGTGAAGTTGGATTTAGTATTGCCTCAACAGTAGCCTCCTCAGTTGAAATTTCTTGGGCTTGATTGTTACTGGTTCCGGTTCCCACTGTTGGTTGAGAATTGAGGTTTGATCTTGGCTGCACATTAGGCACGATGGGTGTCAGAGCTGGAGAGAAAAATGATTGCAATGTTCTATGCCTCTTCTTCATTTTGACGGGCGGACGACGCGTGGCTGGGCGGGCGAGCCGGCGAGGTGCTGACTGATTTGTGACTCGGACACTCGGTGATGGTGAGCCGCAGGCCACAAGCCGCAGCCGCGACGATGCATGGCGCGTGGCCTGGTGGCTGGCGGGCGTCGGGCGGGCAAGGGACGAGGCAACCGTGCTTGCCGCTGGGACAAAACCGTGCTTGGGCAGTTGGGCGATGGGCAACGACGCTGGCCGCTGGGACAGGATGCGGTGGCGGCGGCGCTGGGAGCCTAGGACAGGATGCGGCGGCGACGGCGCTGGGAGCCTGGGACTACGGTCTGCGCTTGGGCTGTTGGGCAAGGGGCGCAGGCGCACAGCGTAGGACACGTGGCCGATGAGTCGACGAGACGACGAGGGCAGCGGCGCCATGGCGGCTGGCGGCTAGACTAGGGTTCCTGACTTCCTTTCCTTCTGTTCTGGGCTACGAGCCTGCGATAAAATTTCTATTTTTTGGGCCTGTGCGCCTCGGGCCATGGCCTAGGTGGCCATGGGCGTCGGTCCACCCCTACCACAGGATGAGGCGCTTGGAGGATGCTATGACGAGTTCGTGAGAGGTCTAGGCCGTCATCTCCCAGTCAACTTTGGGTTACTGGACCGTTGTATCCTTATAATGTAATTATTTATTTATTCCTGTTATGTAGTAATGATGTGACATTCAATCCTGTGCCATGATTCATCATATGTGTGAGACTTGGTCCCAGCACACCTGGTGATTATATTTATGCCCGGACTTTGGACCCCCTAAAACCCAGGTGTGACAGAAGTGGTATCAGAGGGATGTTGACTGTAGGACAAAACATAGATAGAACTGGACAACCATTGTCATACTTACCTCTGCTACTCTGATTCTTTCTAAAATTTTCTTAATCTTTTCTCATCTATTTATGCTTTACTCTAATTATTCTTACATTTTCCTTCTAAAGACAAATGTGGATTTCACACTTTGAAATCTTGTGCCTAAAGTGACTTTAGGAATAGGAGACCTACTCCTAGGAACAAAATCAAAACTATTTTTGTAAGTATTTGTATGTCTGAATGCTTGTTCTTATGATATTTGTCTGATTTGGATCTTTGATTGATTGTGATGAGTTGTGGAGTAATGTCCACAATTACATCTGCATATACATATAGAAAAAAATACTCATAAAAATAACTAGACAAACTAGATTATCCCTCATTAAAGTATCTAGCCTAACAATATCCATCTCATCTTAAAAGATTCTATCCTACACTCCTAGATCCACCTTATCTCAAAAGATCCTAACTGATCCTAATTAAAATATATCTAGCATAATAGATCAATCTTATCTTAAAGGATACTCTATTACCTTAGTGGATTCATCTTATCTAGAAAAGATTTTATGTCATCCTAATAGATCTAACTGACCTCAAAAGATTCTACCTTATCCTTATGGATTCATTTTGCCCTAAGTAGCATATTTATCCCACACTAGAGTAATAACCATGATCTAATGCAAATTAATTAGATCTTATCTAGTCAAACTAGTCATACCAATCTAATCTAGATCCCATCTAATCTAATATGATCGAATCTAAAGTAAGTTACATAAATAGGTTAGTTAATATTGGTGAAATAGATTAGACCCTATAAACATGTTTTGGGCCTAAGTTAGTACCTTAGATCAACTCAGCCATACACTCCCAATAGGTTACATACTCCATCTATGCTAACCTATTGATAAACAAGATTTTGTCCTACCCATAAACCCAAGCTATCTTAACTATATCTCCCTAGCTTGGATGGAGACACCAAGACCGAAAGAAAGGAAAAGATCAACATCGACAAGGAAGGATATAACAGTCAAAGCGAATCCCAAGATGGATCAAGATTTAAACATTTCAGATGAAGTCTTTTCCTTACCATAATCTCTCTTACCTCAACCTGTCCAGTTTATAACCTACATAATATATAGCTAGGATACCCAGGCCTTCCTAATCACCATCTTATTTGTGTTAAAGACATGAAATATATATATATATGTTGGTATTAAAACTAAACAAAAAAAGCTAAGCTGCAAACCAAACTATCTACAACCCTTTTCTTACAAATCTCGAGGATGAGATTTCTATTAAGGAGGGTAGGATTTGTAACACCCAAATTCAGAAATTGGGATTGGTAGAAGAAATCTGAACAAAGTACCCTTGATAAATAATTTGACTTTATAATTCACCCTTTTAAGGTAAATGATCATGATAAAATAACGATAGTTAAAATAAATCCTAATAAAGAGTAGACATTGGAAAATGTTCCTATCAAAACAAAGGGAGATTTTTTTTAATATACCTTTAATCCAACTACACACTCAAAATAATAATGTGGTGTGTGTACTTCATGTTGAAAACCTAGCGTAAATAAAATAAATAAATAAATAAAGTAACTGAATAAATAAATATTATGTAGAAATTGTGCATCATGTGGAGTTTTTCTTGTGCATAAATTTGAAATTTAGAAATTAAACATGGTTTGAATTGGATTTGAAATAAGAAAAGAAAATAGAAATAAAAAAAGAAGAAACAAACCTGCTTGTGGGCTGAATCCCTAGTTGGTCGGCCCATCCAGCCATTTTCCTTTCCAGCAGCGCGCGCACTCACTTCTCAGGCCGACATGTGGGCTCCACTGCTCATCCTCACTGGCACCGGACGCTCTGACACCTAAAACGCTGGCGCGTGGGACCAGCCTGTCGGATTCGTCTCCCCTTCGTGGCGAACGCAGCTCCGTTTGGAACAGACCGCCGAAATCGTGGGGAAACAAAATCTAGCCCCACCCTCACCCGATCTGACTCCTGCCCGGTGAATAAATACCATGCCCTGGGCTCCTCCTTGGCCATAGCTCTAGGTCGGGACTCCACCAACCCCCAGTAGGCCTCGGGTGTCTTTGCAGAACCGAACACACGGGATGGTCGGAAAATGAACCAAGTCGCCACCCATGAATCCGTCGCACGTCGTCACTAAAGCCATGGGGGTTCTCATGGATCGTCTCTGGAGCACGTGGGATCTCCGTGGCAACCGGACCATGTGCGTGGCCATGTGGTGGTGCCATAATTTCTCGCCGAGAACTTGCCTCCGCCGTGATGCCGCTATGCATTGTGGTCGAGTCTCCATGTCACCTTCCCCAATGGTAAGTCACCTCTATCCGATTCATCGGGTTCCGCGCTTTGGGTAGCACCCGTTAGATAGCGAAATAGGGCATCAGGGCGCCACTCTGGATCTGCTCCGGTGAGGTCACGGCCGCCAATACGGGTGGCACTGCTTCGGGTGGGCGTTAAGTGGAAGAATGATGTGGGTCGTTCAGTTGGATTTGGGCGGCATCGATTAGGGCACGTGTATCCATTCGCAAGTGCAAATCCGGGTCGCTGACTCAAAATCGTGGGGTGGAGATCAGATCGCACGTTGATAGAATCCTCACCGTAGATCTTTGATTTTGCGGCCACCATCGCATACCGGTTCGTGTATGGGATCTATTTAATGTTGGCTGTAGGATTAGCTCTGTGTGGCCGGGATTTAACCATACCCACTTCGTCGTCCCAATTACAAAAGAGCCCTCGGAGTTTTGTGGAACCAACCCGCCATCCGCGTAGGGTGGATGTGAGTCTTGGAGAAATATACAAATTAGCCCCTAGTCTTTTTGGTATTTGGCGCCCAGTCCAGAGAACAATAAAAATAGAAAAGTAATTATAGAAAATGAGTTTTAATACAAAAATAATTCCAGAAACTTGTATAAATCATATTTAATTCATTTTAACTCCAAATTGATCCATTCCAGTTGCAATAATTCTGTTTTAATATTGTTCATCACCTAGTACCTTTGTTTAGCCATGAGACTTGAATTAGAATTATTCACTTGAATTACTCTATTCTAGGTACTAAATAACTCCAGACATTCATAAATTGGTAACCGTAACTCCAAATTTAGTAATTCTCGTTCCTACGATCTCGTAGCTTCGCATAGATTACTATTATGCAGTTTGTACTTAGGTTTGGTGTAATGTTAATTTTGTCTATACCATGTTTGTTTGTATTGCTATGACTAGCGCGAGGTCACGAGTCACCTGAAGATCATCCTGGTACCTTGAATCTCAAGTCCCAGGCAAGTTGTGCCCTTGATAACTTCTTTTACCCAGTCATGTTCTTATTAATCATAATGATCTGCATAGGTTAATTTTGATGGGACCCAATAGGTTACCCTAGATTTGATTATCTTTATACCTTGTTTCACCACTGGTTTTACTACTAAATTTTTGGGTAGTACATGCTATTGCTTTATGTGGTTTTGGGTATAGAGATATTTATTACTCATGACTACACTTTTTATTATCTGTTATTATTTATTGTTCATGATAAGATCATTATGTTAATGGGAACATGGAGAACCACCTAGGAAAACAGTGCTACCACAAGGGTTTAATGGGACGCCCTTGGCTGACTAACTAGGAAAGCTAGTGGAGGACTACCTTACCCGAAAGGGGCAAGGGCAGTAGGGGAGTTGTCAGTGTAGAGAGGTCCTCGGGTTGATTTTGCTGCGTGGCGGTCAGGCGAGGGATTCCTGCTTTGGAGCTTCCTATAAACTATAGTGGGTTTTCTGAAGCTAGTGGAACTTTGTAAAGGCCTCGTAGTGTTACCGTGCCTCGCCTCCTCGGTAGAGGTGTATGGGATTGGTCGTCTCTTGGCAGATGTGTAACATGACTTGTGGGTAAAGAAGCGTAACCTCTGCAGAGTGTAAAACTGGTATACTAGCCGTGCACACGGTCATGAGCGGCTCGGACACTCACATGATTAATTTATGGAACTAAATTCAAATTGTCATGTGCATTGCATCGCAGGTGATGTTGTTACTTTTGTTCTACTACTTAATTGGGTTGGTATTTACTTATACTTAGTAATTGCTAATAAAATTTTGACCAACTTTAAAAGCAATTCTCAGCTTCAACCATCCTCTTTGGTAAGCCTTACACTTCACGTGAGCTCCCACCTTTGGTGAGTTCACGCACATTATTCCCCACAACTTGTTGAGCTATGAACGTATGTGAGCTCACTCTTGCTGTCTCACACCCCCCACACAGGTCAAGAATAGGTACCAAAGGATGAGGCGCTTGGAGGATGTTGTGACGAGTTCGTGAGAGGTCTAGGCCGTCGTCTCTTAGTCAACTTTGGGTTGCCGGACCGTTGTCTCCTTATAATGTAATTATTTATTTATTTTATACAGAACTCCTGTTATGTAGTAATGATGTGCATGGTCCTGCTCCGTGTTTAGCACGGCGGCTAGGTTGACTGTGCTGCTCAACCTAGGATTGTCCTCACCGACAGGTGAAACAATCACGCCTCCTGTGCTGCCAGATGGACGGCGGGGGTAATACTTCAGGTCGAGACCGTCAGCTACCCCACCGAGAACCGAGCAGTAGTGCGAAAGCGCACGCCGTGCAGCATCTTGCATGGCCGCCTCAGCTGAGTCCCGCTCAGAGATGGAATAGTGCTCTGAGCAGACCTCAGCACCTTGGAGACTGTTCTCCAGACGGCGCACCAAGCAGGTCGCCTCCTAGCGGTCCGGGTAGACCCCACGACTATGCTGGTAGACCACACAGCGATACTCGATGGACCAAGCACGCCGGTTAAGTGCCCGACGTAGCAGGGTGTCGAGCGCATCGTGGAAGTGACACCCGCGAGCAGCGTCGCGAGTGATGGGTCGAGCAACCCACCCTTCTGGCTCCTGGTCATCAGGGAAGTCGGTGTCATGGCTCGAGCTGTCATCGCCACCTCCATCATCTGGGTCTCCTCCAGCAGCTACTCCAGAGGCTGGGGCGCCTAGTGGTGGTGCAGGGGGCGCCTCCAGGGGAAGCACAGGAGAGCAGCTCCTCACAGACTCTATCTCCTGCTGGAGCGAGAAAGAAGAGCCTTGTTGCTCCTGTCGTCGACGTTCCTACTCCTCATGCAGGCGGTGGTGCAGTCTCTCCAAGTGGCTGGACTGTCCGGCCACGGGACGGCGAAGCGGACGCTCAGCAAGGCGGGAGGGTAAGAAGGGGATGACGGACTTTCGTGCAGTGTGTCTAAGACGAGCCATCTACAAAAGACACCGCAAGCAAAAGAGTGAGAACAGAAATAATATGACCAGCAAATAATGAATCATAAATAAATGAAGGATTAGAATAAAACATAATTTTCAGCAAGGTATAATATACAGTAGAACATAGGTTTGGTCGGTATGACCAACTTTTGAAGGGATATCAAAGTCAAGGCAGGGACAGAGGTCTATAGTCCTTAGAACGACCATTCTATTCTAGGTTAGCGGTCCTACAGTCAGCACGGCTTTGATACCAGCTTATGTCACACCCAGTTTTAGAAGGCAAACCGAATACGAACCATGTACGTGCCAGGATCAGCAATTCACGTACACAGCAGTTACATAACATGGACATCATCACACAGTGCTCAAATAGTATTAAAAAGGGAAATAATAGTCGATTACATCATGTGTCTGAGACATCCACATAGTCTTTACAATAATCAAAGTGCGGAAAAGAAACGTAGATAAACGCGGCCTTCACAGGCAGCCGACTGGGGGTTGCCGCTAACCCACACCAAGAACTCGTCGTAGTCTTGGAACTCCTAGAAGTCTCCTTCCACAGCTTCATCTTCTCCTGAGCAGTGGTTGCAATGCTGACAACCTGGGGATGGGGGGTTTGGTGTGTAGAGCAAGAGTGAGTACACATCAACATACTCAGCAAGTATCCCGTTTGGCTGTAGTGGACTAGCTTTATGTGGGGTAAGTCAAGCAGTTGCTTTTAGTTGGTCAGATTATTATTTACTAGTAGAAAGCCAGGTTTTAACATTAACCCAAGTTATTAGCCCGATGTACCCTTTCCAAATGGAAAGAATACCACTTACCAGCACCATAGACATAACCAAAACCATCAGTCTCATTGCCACCTGTAAACCAAAATGTCTCTGATCAAGTACCGCTAATCATTGGAGCTCCCTTGGCCGCTCATAACCGCGAGCATGGCTGATATATCAGTTTTCAAACACTCTGCAGAGGTTGTGCACTTTACCCACAAGCCGTGATTCCCTCTTGTCTCGGGCCGATCAAACCCTTAAACACTACCAAGGTGAATAGGCAGGGTTTCACTACATAGCCTTTACAAAGATTCCCTGGGGCTGTAGCCGCCCGTAAGGTTTCCTAAATATACCGCACTCCTCCCCAAGGGACAAATCAACCTTGGCAGAGCGAGCCGCATACACCGAGCCCCATTGACGGCACGACGGCGAAGCGAACTACACCCCGGATCCTCTAATTACTCAGTTAAGGGCGTCCCACTCCACCCTCATGGTTGCACTGTTTTCCCGGGCGGTCATCCATAGAACAGGTCCTTATGGAGAGGCACTCGAGAAACCGCTCGAGCCCCCTTAAAGGCCACAAGTACAACATCATAATAAGAGAAGGGAAAACAGCGTATCATATATGATCTCATCATGTTCATTGATTAGAGTTGAGCAATAGCATAAAGCTAAACAATAATAATCCGACCCAAATAGGTAAACAAGGACATGGATAACAAAAGCTAGTCAATCCTTAAGTATAAATGTGTAATGCGGGAGGTGAATTAAAGAATGAATAGGACAGAGATAGGTCAAGGGACACTTGCCTCCACCAACCGACTGCTGCTCAGGGGCTTCTCCTGTGAGTTCCTCGGGCTCTTCAACCGGATCGTTCTCTATGCGGTTGCAAACATACATACATCCATCCATTGAAATTAGGAAACAAACAGTACACCATGCAAGAGAACAAATAAAGTAAATATGCATAGAATATCACATACGATAATGAATTTACCATGGTTAGAAAGGGGCGGGGAAAGGTCTCGCGAGGGTTAAAGCTTATGCCCGAGACGCACTACGGGTAAACGAATAACTAAACGTTACGTGCTCTAGGGATGGATCCGGATATTTATTCGGATGTCAATTTTTTGGTCTTCTTTCTTCGATTGTGAACAAATAACATATATAATTTGATATGTAAATTTATATTCTTGTTTTTAACATTGAAGCTATTAATCTTCACAAAAAATAAACATTAAATTCGTTCTAGATATTTTTAAATAATTGATATAAAATTCGGATGTCTATCCGAATACGGATTCGGATGTTTTTTCATCTTTTTTGTTGTATGGAGAAAATAATGTACATAAAAAATTATACAAAAATTTATTTAAATACTTCATAATATTCTTCATAACATTGCCAAAAATTAGCTTTAAATTATATGTATACCTATGCTAAAATATTAGATTTGTGATACAATTCGGATGTTTTAGGAACATCCCTAACGTGCTCTAGTTCTGCTTAGCCTCAATAATAAGGATTAGCTACATGCACTAATGTAAGCGTGACCACTTTTAGTAGATTAACATTAAACGAGATAGACGATTAACTATATGAATTAACTAACGTAACCGAATTCCAAATTGAGTTTTCCATTTATTAATTACATAACACGATTTGCTACGCACGGAATACAGGGGGGTAGACGGGTGGCTAAGGGGTAGACGATCGTGTCGCGAACGCGACAGGGCGCTATGCGTCGCGTCGCGAGCACGACGAGCTACGCCAAAACGCTGCGCGAACACGCGCACGCGCAAAGCCACGCTTAACGTGCCGCGAACGAGTCGCGCACGCGTCGGGGCCGTGCGCTGGCCGAGCTCGAGGCCGCGCGCCAAAGGCATGCTGGGCCGAGCTCGAGGCCGCGCCGGGGCCATCACGACACGAGCAAGGCACGCCAGGGCGGGCGGGCGAACACGAGCGACGGCGACGTCGCGGGCAGGGGAGCGCGTCGAGCCGCCATGGCCGGGACGGCCGGAGCCGGGGCGGCCGAACCGGGGCGGGGTTCGCCGAGGACGGGCGCGACGGGGGCGGCCGAACCGGGGCGGGGCGGGGGCGGCCGAGCCGGGGCGGGGCTCGCCGGGGGGCGGTCGAACCGGGGCGGCACAGGGGCGGCCGAGCCAGGGCGGGGCTCGCCGGGGGGCGCGGGGACGGCCGAGCCGGGACGCGGCGAGGCGGGGCCGGCCGAGGTCGGGGACGGGGGGGCCGAGGGCGGCCGAGCGGGTGAGGCTGGGGTCGGGGCGCGGCAGGGCGGGGGCCGGCGCGGGACGGCCGAGCCGGGGCCGGGCGCGGCGGAACGGGGGCCGGCGCGGGACGGCCGAGCCGGGGGCCGGGCGCGGCGGGACGAGGGCGGCGGAGGCGGCCGAGCCGGGCGGCCGGGGTCGGGGCGAGCGCGCCCACGGCGCGGGGGAGGGCGCCGACGAGTGGGGGAAGGGGGAGGAAGGGAGGGAGGAGAGGGGAGGGGGGGAGGGCCTCACCGCGGCGGGGGAGGGCGGCGCGGCGGCGGCGCTGGGGAGGGAGCGGTGGCGGCGACGCTAGGGCAGGGAGAGGGCGGCGGCAGTTAGGGTAGGGGAGGGGAGAGAGAGAGAGGGAGGGAGGGAAATTTTGGGGGGAAAAAGGGAGGGGCGGCTAGGCCGGCCATGGGCCCAAAGGGGAGGGAGGGGGCGCGGCTGGGCCGGCTGGGGCGGCCCACGGCGGGGGGAGGAGGGGGGCGCGGCTGGGCCGGCCAGCTGGGCCGGGCGCGCGGGGGAGGGGGCGGCTGGGCCAAAAATGGGGAAGGAGGGGGGAAGGGAGAAGAAAAAGGTTTTCCTTTTTCTAAAAATCAACTTTCTCTAGATGAATGCATTTACATTTTAAAACAATCAAAAAGTATGCATGGTTCAGCATGGTGCATCACACAAAATAAAGTATTTTAGGGTTTTGCTTTACATGGGATCTCAAGCTGAATCCCGCTTTACTTTGAAAAGGATCAAGGTTTGGCGAGGAGAAAAGGGAAAAGGAAAGGGTAACGCCCGAATTTGGTGAGAGAAAAGAAGAAAAAAATTCTACCCCCAAATTCAGGGCATTACAAACCTATCCCCCTTAAAAGAATCTCGCCCTCGAGATTTAGGGTTGGCTAGCAAAGAGCTCAGGGTATTTAGCCATCAGATCATCTTCACGCTCCCAGGTTGCTTCTTCCTCAGAGTGATGACTCCATCTGACTTTGCACACTCTGATGGTCTTCCTTCGGGTGACTTTGTCTGCAATCTCAAGGATCTGCGCTGGCCTCTCAACATAGGTCAAGTCCTCCTGGACTTCAAGACCTTCCACTAGCAACTGCTCTTCCGGCACACGCAAGCACTTCTTCAACTGAGACACATGGAAGACATCATGCACGGCAGACAAATTCTGTGGCAGACTGAGCTGATAAGCCACTTCTCCACGCCTTGAGAGAATTTGGTACGGGCCAATGTAGCGGGGTGCTAGCTTGCCTTTGACTCCGAACCTTCTGACTCCTCTGATCGGTGACACTTTCAGACAAACAAAATCTCCGACTTCGAAACTCAGCTCTCTTCTTGTTGTGTCTGCATAGCTTCGCTGCCTTGATTGCGCTATCTTCAAATTTTTTCGGACCATCTTGATGTTCTCTTCAGCTTCAGCAGAATGTCTGGCCCGAATACTTGCTTTTCTCCAGGCTGATCCCATTACAATGGAGTCCTACAACTCCTTCCATAGAGCGCTTGAAATGGTAACATCTTGAAACTGGCCTGGTAACTGTTGTTATAGGAAAACTCTGCATAAGGCAATCTCTTGTCCCATCCGGACTGATCTTGCAACGCACAGGCTCTCAACATGTCTTCGAGGATTTGATTGGTTCTTTCAGTCTGACCATCTGTCTGCGGATGATAAGCTGAACTGAAATTCAGATGTGTGCCCAAGGCTTCATGCAACTGCTGCCAGAAATGAGAGGTGAACTGCGTTCATCTGTCTGACACTATCTTCTTTGGCACACCATGAAGACAAACGATCTGAGACATGTACAACTCTGCCAATACTGCACTGCTGTAGTTGGTCTTGACAGGTATGAAGTGGGCTGACTTGGTCAAACGGTCCACTACTACTCAAATAGAATCGTAGCCGGCTCGAGTACGAGGCAATCCGACTATGAAATCCATACCGATTTCATCCCATTTCCACTGAGGAATTTGCAACGGTTGTAACAATCCAGCTGGTCTCTGGTGCTTTGCCTTAATTCTTCGACAACTATCACACATAGCCACATGCTCTGTGATTTCCCTCTTCATTTCGTACCACCAGAATTTCTTCTTCAGATCCTGATACATCTTCTCACTGCCAGGGTGAATCGAATAGGCTGTCTCATGAGCTTCCTTGAGGATCAACTCTCGAATAGACTCGACATTGGGAACACACAAACGGTCCTTGAACCATATCACACCTCCTGCATCTTCCCGAAAATCTTTGCCTCTGCCATCTAGAATCAGTCGCCGAATCTCACTGATCTTCTCATCATTCTTCTGCGCTTCTTTGATTTCTCGCTCTAGGGTAGGTTCCAACTCAACTGTAACTCCTCGCGAATTGTTCAGAAATCTGAGACTTAACCTGTCAAACTCCTTGGCCAACACATAAGGCATCGGACGAGCGACCATCAGATTGACTTGACTCTTCCTGCTCAAAGCATCTGCCACTACGTTTGCTTTGCCTGGATGGTAATGGATCTCCAACTCATAGTCTTTGATCAGCTCTAACCATCTTCGTTGCCTCATATTCAACTCTGACTGAGTGAATATGTACTTCAGACTCTTGTGGTCTGTGTAAACATCGCATTTCTGTCCATACAGATAGTGCCTCCATGTCTTCAGCGCGTGAACCACTGCTGCCAACTCTAGATCATGAATTGGGTAATTCTGTTCATGAACCTTCAGCTGTCGGGACGAGTAAGCCACAACTCTTCCCTCTTGCATCAACACGCATCCCAAACCCGTGTAACAAGCATCACAATACACCGAGAAGGGCTTGTGCACATCAGGCAAGACTAGGACAGGCGCTGTTGTCAACTTCTCTTTCAGCGCTTCGAAAGCCTCTTGACATTTCTGGGTCCACTTGAACTCAAATTTGTTGCCTAGCAACGCTGTCATTGGTTTTGCAATCTTCGAAAACCCTTCAATGAATCGCCGATAATATCCGGCCATTCCAATGAAACTCTTGATTCCTCGAGCATCTGTTGGCGCTTTCCAGTTCAGAATGTCTGCCACTTTCTTCGGATCCATAGCCAATCCTTCTTTATTGATGATATGACCCAAGAACAGGACTTCACTGATCCAGAACTCGCACTTGCTCAACTTTGCATACAACTGGTGCTCTCGCAATCTCTGCAATACCATCCTCAAATGATCTGCATGCTCTTCTTTGCTTTGAGAATAAATCAGAATGTCATCAATGAATACCACCACAAACTTATCAAGATAGTCCATGAATACACTATTCATCAAGTTCATGAAGAAGGCCGGTGCATTTGTTAGACCGAAAGACATCATAGTGAACTCATACAACCCATACTTGGTAATGAATGCCATCTTCGGAATGTCTGAAGGTCGAATCCTGAGCTGATGATAACCCGACCTCAGATCAATCTTGGAGAACACACTGGCTCCTCTCAACTGGTCGAACAGATCTTCTATTCTAGGCAAGGGGTACTTATTCTTGATCGTGACTTCATTCAGAGCTCGATAATCGATACACATCCTTTTGGTGCCATCTTTCTTCTCCACAAATAGGACAGGGGCAGCCCAAGGCGAGGTGCTTGGCCGAATGTAACCTTTCTCTGACAGCTCATCAATATGCTTCTTAAGCTCCACCAACTCTGGCCCGGAAATCCTGTAAGCTCTCTTGAAGATAGGGGCGGTTCCAGGAAGAAGCTCTATGGCAAACTCAACTTTCCGCTCTGGCGGCATGCCTGGTAAGTCCTTTGGAAACACATCTGGGAACTCGGACACAACCTTGATACTCTCAATTGGGTCTGCTTTACTGCTATCGACAGCCATTTGATAACAACTTCCTTTCTTCGGCTCAGGCGAGACTAACTCGGTCACCACTTCCTCTCCTAGTGGGGACACCAATTTGATTGTCCTCTTATCACAACTGATAACTGCCTGATACTTATCTAGCCAATTCATCCCTAGGATGACATCTATTCCCTGAGTACCCATTACTATGAGATTAGCGGGAAACACTATCCCCCTTATTTCCACACTTACATTCAAACAAATGCTATCGGCTCAAATTCTACCATCGGCTGAGTCAATTTGAATGGGGGTTGACATGGTAGTTATTGGAAGATTATGTGCTTCTACCCATGATGCAGTAATGAAAGAATGTGTTGCTCCAGTATCAAATAACACTTCTACAGTATGGGAGTCGACTGGGAACATACCTACTATCATGCCGGGGGTCTCCTGAACTGCTTCAGCCTCCAAGTGGTTCAGTCTCCCATGATTATAGCGCGGCTGAGAGCGGTTGCCTGCTCCTGGCTGAGGCACATTCTGCTTTGCCGGGGCATTAGGGCCTGACTGCTACTGGGCTGCCTTCTTCGGACATTGCATCACCCAATGGCCTTGCTCTCCACAGTGGAAACATGCTCTGTTTCCAACCTGAGCTGGTGCTGCCTGACTGTTCTGCTGGTTTGCTGGGGCAGGAAGACAGGGTGCCTACTGATTCTGCCTCTGAAACTGACCTCCTCCTGACCGATTGTTCTGACGATTCTGATACTGGTGCTGAGGATACTGCCTTTGGAACTGCTGCTGCTGAGGTGGACGCTGGTTCTACCTAAACTGCTGAGGTTGATTACCTGAGAAATGAGGACGACTGCTGCTTCCAGGCTGGGGTCCACTGATCTTGCGCTTACGATCCTCCATCTCCTTACGCTTCCTCTCTGTCATGATTGCTCTGTCAATCAGGTGCTGGAATGTCGGGAAGGTGTGATTCATCAGCTGATAGTGCAGAGGGTCAACCAAGCCTCTTAAGAAACGGTATTGTCGCTTGGCGTCGGTGTTGACATCTTCAGGAGCATAGCGGGACAACTGCAGAAACCTATCCCGGTACTCGCTGACAGACGATGACCCTTGCTTGAGGGCCAGGAACTCCTCCTTCTTCACTGTCATCAGACCTGCAGGAACATGGTACTGACGAAAGCTACCTCTGAACTCTTCCCAAGTGATGGCGTCGGGGTTGGCATGGGTGGCGAGATAAGACTCCCACCATGACTGAGCTGCTCCTCTCAACAGACGGGGACCATACAGGACTTTCTCCCTGTCATCACACTGAGCGGTATGCAACTCCCGCTCCACAGTGCGCAGCCAATCTTCAGCATCCATGGGGTCAGAAGAGTGAGCAAACGTTGGGGGATGACCTCTCATGAATTCAGCACGCTTGTCTCTAGGCATCTGAGGCATCTGAGGCTGAGGTGGGGCCTGCTGCTGCTGCTGCTGCTGAATGGCGGCCAAAGTCTGACCAATGGCTTGAACTGCCTGAGTCTGCATCAGAAACATTTGCTCGATGGACATCGGGGGCGGGGGCGGCAGGTGCTGCTGCTGGGGCACCTCATCTTGCGGAGCTGCCTGCTCCTGCTGAGCACGCCTTCCTCCTCTGCGCCTGTTTTCTGACATCTGTAGAATGCAACCACACATCAGAACTGATCTTGCAAATCTTGCAGCATGAGAAAAGAGTATAGAATTCTCCACAACACTGAGCATATGAGCATCTTCACTGATCTCCAACACAGACCAACACAGCTTCTCAGATAAAGAGGAAAGTGGAATAAAAGGTTTCCCAACTATATAACTAACTCCATTAACATAATATGTAAACCAAAATGCACGGGATACCCACACTCTGGTGACAGTCATTACAAAGATCCAAACCAAACATAGTTCATCATGACAAACATAAATGCACAGGATATAGCAAACTACCCTGTCTAACTAAGACTAACTAAAAGCGAGACTAACGCTAAGACTGTAGCTTCTACGTATATATTTTATATTAATTACAAGATCCAACTCTAACGATCTATGGTTCTAGATTTATCTTGGTCTTGCAGTCGGGATTGCCATAAGACTGGCGTCCACGCCGAGGTGAGCGATACGGGTGTTGAGTCCCGACGGGAGCGGGGGAACCATCATCCAAGTGACGACGTTCCGCGCGCTCAGCCCGCAGCAGGGCGATCTCAGCACGAGCCCTACTCAGCTCGTCTAGTGCATGGTCTAGCTCCGTGTTTAGCACGGCGGCTAGGTTGACTGTGCTGCTCAACCTAGGATTGTCCTCACCGACAGGTGAAACAATCATGCCTCCTGTGTTGCCAGATGGACGGCGGGGGTAATACTTCAGGTCGAGACCGTCAGCTACCCCACCAAGAACCGAGTAGTAGTGCGAAAGCGCACGCCGTGCAGCATCTTGCATGGCCGCCTCAGCTGAGTCCCGCTCAGAGATGGAATAGTGCTCTGAGCAGACCTCAGCACCCTGGAGACTGTTCTTCGGACGGCGCACCAAGCAGGTCGCCTCCCAGCGGTCCGGGTAGACCCCATGACTATGTTGGTAGACCACACAGCGATACTCGATGGACCAAGCACGCCGGTTAAGTGCCCGACGTAGCAGGGTGTCGAGCGCATTGTGGAAGTGACACCCGCGAGCAGCGTCACGAGTGATGGGTCGAGCAACCCACCCTTCCGGCTCCTGGTCAGCAGGGAAGTCGGTGTCGTGGCTCGAGCTGTCGTCGCCACCTCCGTCGTCTGGGTCTCCTCCAGCAGCTACTCCAGAGGCTGGGGCGCCCAGTGGTGGTGCAGGGGGCGCCTCTAGGGGAAGAACAGGAGAGCAGCTCCTCACAGACTCTATCTCCTGCTGGAGCGAGAAAGAAGAGCCCTGCTGCTCCTGTCGTCGATGTTCCTGCTCCTCATGCAGGCGGTGGTGCAGTCTCTCCAAGTGGCTAGACTGTCCAGCCACGGGACGGCGAAGCGGACGCTCAGCAAGGCGGGAGGGTAAGAAGGGGATGACGGACTTTCGTGCAGTGTGTCTAAGACGAGCCATCTACAAAAGACACCACAAGCAAAAGAGGGAGAACATAAATAATATGACCAGCAAATAATGAATCATAAATAAATGAAGGATTAGAATAAAACATAATTTTCAGCAAGGTATAATATACAGTAGAACATAGGTTTGGTTGGTATGACCAACTTTTGAAGGGATATCAAAGTCAAGGCAGGGACAGAGGTCTATAGTCCTTAGAACGACCATTCTATTCTAGGTTAGCGGTCCTACAGTCAGCACGGCTTTGATACCAGCTTATGTCACACCCGGTTTTAGAAGGCAAACCGAATGTGAACCATGTACGTGCCAGGATCAGCAATTCACGTACACAGCAGTTACATAACATGGACATCATCACACAGTGCTCAAATAGTATTAAAAAGGGAAATAATAGTCGATTACATCATGTGTCTGAGACATCCACATAGTCTTTACAATAATCAAAGTGCGGAAAAGAAACGTAGATAAACGCGGCCTTCACAGGCAGCCGACTGGGGGTTGCCGCTAACCCACACCTAGAACTCGTCGTAGTCTTGGAACTCCTGGAAGTCTCCTTCCACAGCTTCATCTTCTCCTGAGCAGTGGTTGCAATGCTGACAACCTGGGGATGGGGGGGTTTGGTGTGTAGAGCAAGAGTGAGTACACATCAACATACTCAGCAAGTATCCCGTTTGGCTGTAGTGGACTAGCTTTATGTGGGGTAAGTCAAGCAGTTGCTTTTAGTTGGTCAGATTATTATTTACTAGTAGAAAGCCAGGTTTTAACATTAACCAAGTTATTAGCCCGATGTACCCTTTCCAAACTGAAAGAATACCACTTACCAGCACCATAGACATAACCAAAACCATCAGTCTCATTGCCACCTGTAAACCAAAATGTCTCTGATCAAGTACCGCTAATCATTGGAGCTCCCTTGGCCGCTCATAACCGCGAGCATGGCTGATATATCAGTTTTCAAACACTATGCAGAGGTTGTGCACTTTACCCACAAGCCGTGATTCCCTCTTGCCTCGGGCCGATCAAACCCTTAAACACTACCAAGGTGAATAGGCAGGGTTTCACTACGTAGCCTTTACAAAGATTCCCCGGGGCTGTAGCCGCCCATTAGGTTTCCTAAATGTACCGCACTCCTCCCCAAGGGACAAATCAACCTTGGCACAGCGAGCCACATACACCGAGCCCCATTGACGGCACGACGGCGAAGCGAACTACACCCCGGATCCTCTAATTACTCAGCTAAGGGCATCCCACTCCACCCTCATGGTTGCACTGTTTTCCCAGGCGGTCATCCATAGAACAGGTCCTTATGGAGAGGCACTCGAGAAACCGCTCGAGCCCCCTTAAAGGCCATAAGTACAACATCATAATAAGAGAAGGGAAAACAGCGTATCATATATGATCTCATCATGTTCATTGATTAGAGTTGAGCAATAGCATAAAGCTAAACAATAATAATCCGACCCAAATAGGTAAACAAGGACATGGATAACAAAAGCTAGTCAATCCTTAAGTATAAATGTGTAATGCGGGAGGTGAATTAAAGAATGAATAGGACAGAGATAGGTCAAGGGACACTTGCCTCCACCAACCGACTGCTGCTCAGGGGCTTCTCCTGTGAGTTCCTCGGGCTCTTCAACCGGATCGTTCTCTATGCAGTTGCAAACATACATACATCCATCCATTGAAATTAGGAAACAAACAATACACCATGCAAGAGAACAAATAAATTAAATATGCATAGAATATCACATATGATAATGAATTTACCATGGTTAGAAAGGGGCGGGGAAAGGTCTCGCGAGGGTTAAAGCTTATGCCCGAGACGCACTACAGGTAAACGAATAACTAAACGTTACGTGCTCTAGTTCTGCTTAGCCTCAATAATAAAGATTAGCTACATGCACTAATGTAAGCGTGACCACTTTTAGTAGATTAACATTAAACGAGATAGACGATTAACTATATGAATTAACTAACGTAACCGAATTCCAAATTGAGTTTTCCATTTATTAATTACATAACACGATTTGCTACGCACGGAATACACGGGGGGGTAGACGGGTGGCTAGGGGGTAGACGATCGTGTCGCGAACGCGACAGGGCGCTATGCGTCGCGTCGCGAGCACGACGAGCTACGCCAAAACGCTGCGCGAACACGCGCACGCGCAAAGCCACGCTTAACGTGCCGCGAACGAGTCGCGCACGCGTCGGGGCCGTGCGCTGGCCGAGCTCGAGGCCGCGCGCCAAAGGCATGCTAGGCCGAGCTCGAGGCCGCGCCGGGGCCATCACGACACGAGCAAGGCACGCCGGGGCGGGCGGGCGAACACGGGCGACGGCGACGTCGCGGGCAGGGGAGCGCGTCGAGCCGCCATGGCCGGGACGGCCGGGGCCGGGGCGGCCGAACCGGGGCAGGGTTCGCCGAGGACGGGCGCGGCGGGGGCGGCCGAGCCGGGGCGGGGCTCACCGGGGGGCGGCCGAACCGGGGCGGGGCGGGGCGGGGGCGGCCGAGCCGGGGCGGGGCTCGCCGGGGGGGCGCGGGGACGGCCGAGCCGGGGCCGGCCGAGGTCGGGGACGGGGGGGCGAGGGCGGCCGAGCCGGGCGGCCGAGCGGGCGAGGCCGGGGTCGGGGCGCGGCAGGGCGGGGGCCGGCGCGGGACGGCCGAGCCGGGGCCGGGCGCGGCGGGACGGGGGCCGGCACGGGACGGCCAAGCCAGGGGCCGGGCGCGGCGGGACGAGGGCGGCGGAGGCGGCCGGGGTCTGGACGAGCGCGCCCACAGCGCGGGGGAGGGCGCCGACGAGAGGGGGAAGGGGGAGGAAGGGAGGGAGGAGAGGGGAGGGGGAGGGAGGGCCTCACCGCGGCGGGGGAGGGCGGCGCGGCGGCGGCGGCACTGGGGAGGGAGCGGCGGCGGCGGCGCTAGGGCAGGGAGAGGGCGGCGGCGGTTAGGGTAGGGGAGGGGAGAGAGAGAGAGGGAGGGAGGGAGGGAAATTTTGGGGGGGGGGGGAAGGGAGGGGCGGCTGGGCCGGCCATGGGCCCAAAGGGGGAGGGAGGGGGCGCAGCTGGGCCGGCTGGGGCAGCCCACGGCCGGGGGAGGAGGGGGGCGCGGCTGGGCCGGCCGGCTGGGCCGGGCGCGTGGGGGAGGGGGCGGCTGGGCCAAAAATGGGGAAGGAGGGGGGGAAGGGAGAAGAAAAAGGTTTTCCTTTTTCTAAAAATCTACTTTCTCTAGATGAATGCATTTACATTTTAAAACAATCAAAAAGTATGCATGGTTCGGCATGGTGCATCACACAAAATAAAGTATTTTAGGGTTTTGCTTTACATGGGATCTCAAGCCGAATCCCGCTTTACTTTGGAAAGGATCAAGGTTTGGCGAGGAGAAAAGGGAAAAGGAAAGGGTAACGCACGAATTTGGTGAGAGAAAAGAAGAAAAAAATTCTACCCCCAAATTCAGGGTGTTACAGGAGCGTGTCTTGAACCGTACTTGGGAAGGTGCGGTCATATCGATAGCGATCACTCGGCGTGCCCTCGGCCTGTCGTTCACGTGGCTGCCCTCAGCCACGCCTCATCCTGTGGTGTCATGTCTTGTCCTAGTTGGCGTGGACATCGTGACGCCTAATTTGGGTTTCCACCTTGCTGACTTTCTTAGTAGGGACCTAGGTGGCCACCCTATCTTATGGACTTTCTTGGCAGGGGCCAGGCCGGCCGCTCCGCCAACGAACTTGCTCGGCAGGGACTTGGCCGATCGCACCGCCTCGTGGACTTGCTCGGCAGAGACCTGGTCGGTCGCCCCACCTCGTGTACTTGCTCGGCAGGGACCTGGGTGGTCGTTCTGCCTCGCGAACTTGCTCGATAGGAAGACTTTGGTCGGTTAAAAAGGTTTTACAGGCCTTATTTCGGGTACCTGTTCCTATATACCCAACACTAGTTGAGCGGAAAATTAGCGAGATGAAGGATGAATTGGTACCAACAATCAAATTGTACTCACATCCCACCTACACTCAACTAACTAAAATTATCTGAGTTAGAGCTTAGCTACATCGGAAAGCCTAAATATTACTTTCTCCATTCAAAATTAAAATTCTTAATGTATGTGTTTTACACATGTGTAAAAAATCATCTTCATCTATTTAAATATAAACATAAAAATCAAAAGTTAAAATAACTACTATTTTGAGACGGAGGAAATACGATACTACCTCCATAAAAAGATATATAATTCTGTATTCAATCATGATTTTAACCAAAGTTGTATAAGAACATCATAAATACCAATAACTTTAAATAACTATATCATGGCTATAATTGATCTAACAGTTTTTTAATAATGTAAAATATTGATAATATCTTTTATATAAAGTGGATCTGTAACACCTCAAAACCATCAACCAAAAATAATACATTTAGGATATTAGTAGTAATAATATTAAAAATATTTTTCTTCAAGTGTTTTATTTTATTTGTCTTCAGAATAATTTTTGTTTGCTCATATTTGATTTATAGTTGCTTCATAAAATTTCTGTTATATTAAAAACCCAATTAAGTAATATATAAACATTGATAAAAAATTAGCATTTTAGTTATAAATAATTTTGGTATAATTATTATAATTTTTAGAAAAAATTTAAAATATATTTATTTGTATTTCTAATGGATAAAAAACCAAAAAGAAAAAATAAAATAAAAACCGAAACCCTAGCCGTCGGCCGGATTTGGCCCACGAGGGACCATCTGCGCCCTCCCCCTCATTTCCCCACCCCTCTCTCTCACCGCCAGACGGGACCCACCCGCCAGGCGCTCCTTCCTCCTCGCGCCGCTGCCGCGCCCTACCCTAGCCAGCCGAGCCGACCCCACGCCCTAGCCGAACCGACCCACGTCTCCTCATCTCCCTCACGCGCCCGAAACGGCTGCCCCTTCTTCTCCCCTCCTCCCTCATTTCCTCCCCCACTTCCCTCTCTCAATCAATGGAGAAACGACCGCCATTAATGGAATTAAGCCCCAATGCCCTTTACCTCCTCCACAACGTCCCTCCATCTCCCTCTCTTCTCTCTATAAATAGGACCAGCCCGAGCCTTTCTTTTCCCCTGCCTGAGCTCTCTCTTCCTCTCCTCTCTTCTCCACCCAAGTCTGCGTCGTCCGCCGTCGAGCCCGTGCCTGCGCGCTGTTCGCCGAAGCCCCGCCCGAGCCTCGCTGCGCCACCCCATCCCGTTCCCCCTCGGCCGAGCCTCCCTGCTCACCGGGCTTTCTCCCTACGCACGAACTAGCTCAAGGTAGAAGAAAGTCGTTTTGCGTTTTGGCCCTCTGAATTTCTGAAAATTATTTCTGTATTTTCTACAGTACAAATGTATGTAAAAGAGATCCAAAAACCTCATGTGCTACTCCCCGAAGTATACGTGTAATTTTGAATCAACCCCGACAATAGTATTTTGAATATAGACATTATTTTTATAATTTGAAAAATATATAGGTTGTCACGATTTTTTAATTTTGTGATGTAGTATTAGAAACATTGCGACTAACTTCTCATTTTAGCACATAAAACAATATTATGTTAGTAGTGGTTTAAGTATAATTTTACTGATATAAGAAAATAAAAGAAGTATTAGGCCCCATCTTCTTTGGTCATGTTAAAATTTAGATTTTTACTAGTCATGATATATGTGTTCATACGTATAGCACTTAATTAATTAGAAATAGTAAAATATCTATTTAGGTTGAAATAACCATGATTATGTTACTAACGTCCAAAATTAGTAATTTACATTAGATTCTTAGAATATTATTATTATGTGATTTATAAATAAATATTTTAGTAATACGTATAATTTCTGTTTAGAAAGGAAAGGATAAAATCCAAAGGATTATTATTAGTCATAAAGAAAATAATTAATTAATAATTATTTTCCGTAAAGCTTGTTAAGTCATGTTATCTACGCTATATTAGATAAAATACCTTCGTAGTCACCTGCTCATATAATTTTCGCCAATGATAACTCAAAGTGGAAAACTTAGTGGATTAATAAAATAGTTATGATTTAGACATTATTTACAAGTATAGTTGTGTGACATGTCATTGTTTATGTAATGGTAAATGTTACCCATATAATGGTGTATGTTTATTCATTTGGCGTTTGTATTCTTTTGTATGTACGATACGCAAATCGATGCTAGAAGTTGACTGTGAGGTAGACGAATCAAACTCGTTCGAGGACAACCCATATGACGCTTTCGAGCAATGCAAGTGGATTCTCACTCTGCATTTCTATTTGTACCCAAATAATGCATATAATAATGTTTATTTTTTGAATATTGCATAATTTGATGGGATTTGCCTAAATAGGATTTACTAGAATTACCAACCATATTCCTTAATTTACCCTGGGATAAATGTTATGCTTAGCAATTTTTGCTACTGCTCAACTTAATAAATATGATGTCACTCTTTTAATGATACTATGTTCCAGAAATGAAGTTTTATTTATGATGTTAACCCAATGGTTAAACAAAACATTTTGTATTAAATGGAACATGGAGTGACCACCTAGGATAACAGTGCAACCACGAGTGCTATAATGGCTCTGGCTTTGGTAATTAGCTCTATAGACTTAGTGCTTAGCAACCCTGAGAGCACCTAGAGGAGGGTGAATAGGTGATCCTGTAAAAATTCAACTCTAAATAGCCACAAAACTTGGTTATAGAAATGTTAGTGCGACTAAGTAGTTGAGAAGCGAGTTCTTGTGGGCAAAACAATCACAAAGAGATCAACACAAGAGACACGCGATTTTATCCCGTGGTTCGGCCAAGTAACACTTGCCTACTTCCACGTTGTAGCGTCCTAATGGACGAGGGTTGCACTCAACCCCTTTCAAGTGATCCAATGATCAACTTGAATACCATGACTTTTCTTCCTTATCTCTTTTTCCCATTTGCAAGGAATCTCCACAAGTTGGAGTCTCTCGCCCTTACAACAAAGATCACAATGAAAGCACATGAGTAAGGTTGGGGAGCAACACACAAATCTGCAGCACACACACAAGCCAAGACTTGAGCTCAAAATGAAGCACAACGAGTTCACAACTAAAACGGAGCTCAAATCACTAACACAATCGATCAAGTGCGCGGAGACGGAGTGTGGGAGACTTAGAATGCTTAGTGAATGCTTGGATGACTCCTCCATGCGCCTAGGGGTCCCTTTTATAGCCCCAAGGCAGTTAGGAGCCATTGGAGACTAACAAGGAAGGCTAAGATTGCCTTCTGTCGGGTGGCGCACCGGACTGTCCGGTGCGCCACCGGACAGTCACTGTAGATAGTCCGGTGTGGATCTCCTTCCTATTTTGGTGCAGTCGACCGTTGCAGATTCGTGGCAGTTGGCGCACTGGACACTATCCGGTGCACACCGGACAGTCCAGTGCCCCCTGCCGACCGTTGGAGCGGGCCATGCGTCGCCCGCGGATTGCGCGGTCGACCGTTGCGCAGTCGACCGTTGGCTCACCGGACAGTCTGGTGCACCACCGGACAGTCCGGTGAATTTTAGCCGTACGCCGCTGATCCTTTTCCCGAGAGTGACGACTTCACCGCGGATGACTCACTGGACAGTCCGGTGCACCACCGGACAGTCCGGTGAATTATAGCCGTATGCCGCCGTCGAGTCCCGAGAGCGGCCAGTTCACCTTGGACTCGCCTGGCGCACCAGACACTGTCTGGTGCACCACTGGACAGTCCGGTGCACCCAGACCGAGCAGGCCAACTCTTTTCCAATTCCTTTTCTCCTGTTTCTAGCACTTAGACAAAATATGTTAGTACTCAAAACAATGTACTCAGTCTAGAAACGTACCTTGTTACATGATTTGCACTTCTCCAATCTTTGGCACATTCAGAACTTAGAGAACATGTGTTGGGAACTTAATCACCAAAACATTATAGAAATGGCCCAAGGGCACGTTTCCCTTTCAATCTCCCCCTTTTTGGTGATTTATGCCAACACTTCACAAAGCAACCAAAATAAGTGCAATATCAATGCAAAAGAGAACCAAATTGTTTTTTACTCTAATTTGTCATATTTGGATCATTATTTGCCACCACTTGGATTGTTTTTGCAAATCAAATTCATTTTGCTATCTCTAAGTCAAACTCACTTGTTTGGGCACAAAGAGAGATATTCCAATGGAAAAATTGATCGAGTGCCAAAAACTCCCCTTTTCCCATAATCATAAATTCTCCCCCACAAGAGACAGAATTGCGCAATAAGAGCATTTTGGTCAAATCAAAATTCTAACCCTACTATTTTCAAAATTCTCAAGTGGTAGCTGATCCATTTGCTTTGGCCTTAATTTCTCCCCCTTTGGCATTAAGCACCAAAACGGGATCATTTTTTGCCCTTTAACCCCATTGCCTCACCAAAAATTGTCAATTAAGAGCAAAAAGGCAATAAGAGCATAGATATGAACTTGGAGTTAATTACACTAATACCGAAGTGCAGTGGAAGTCTTTGCATGGTCCAAGTTCACCTTTCCCTTTCAATGCACCTTTGAGACTATATCAAGAACACTCAAACACAGAGGTTAGTCTCAAAGGGTCAAGTTGTAGCACTTCTCCCCCTAAATATGTGCATCATTCACACATGGACTTGTGAGGTCCGGGGATCCCTTGCACAACTTGAGCACCATAAATAAGCAACAAATTACATAAATGCATAAAATAACATGATCAAAGGCATAAAACACATGTATGCTATAGATCAATCCAAGTTACGTGAATCTAAGACATTTAGCTCACTACGTAGCCTGCAAAAGGTTTTCACATCTAGTGGCTTGGTAAAGATATCGGCTAGCTGGTTCTCGGTGCTAATATGGAACACCTCGATATCTCCCTTTTGCTGGTGGTCTCTCAGAAAGTGATGTCGGATGTCTATGTGCTTAGTGCGGCTGTGTTCAATAGGATTATCCGCCATGTGGATTGCACTCTCATTGTCACATAGGAGTGGGACTTTGCTCAGATTGTAGCCAAAGTCCCAGAGGGTTTGCCTCATCCAAAGTAGTTGCGCGCAACACTGTCCTGCGGCAACATACTCGGCCTCAGCGGTGGATAGGGCAACGGAGGTTTGTTTCTTTGAACTCCAAGACACTAGGGACCTTCCTAGGAATTGACACGTCCCTGATGTACTCTTCCTATCAACCTTGCATCCAGCATAATCGGAGTCTGAATATCCAATTAAGTCAAAGGTAGACCCCTTTGGATGCCAGATCCCGAAGCAAGGCGTAGCAACTAAATATCTAAGAATCCACTTAACGGCCACAAGGTGACACTCCCTTGGGTCGGATTGAAATCTAGCACACATGCATACGCTAAGCATAATATCCGATCTACTAGCACATAAATAAAGTAATGACCCTATCATAGACCGGTATACCTTTTGATCAACGGACTTACCTCCTTTGTTGAGGTCGACATGTCCGTCGGTTCCCATCGGTGTCTTTGCAGGCTTGGAGTCCTTCATCCCAAACCTCTTGAGAAGATCTTGAGTGTACTTCGTTTGGGAGATGAAGGTGTCGTCCTTGAGTTGCTTCACTTGGAACCCAAGGAACTAGTTCAACTCGCCCATCATCGACATCTCAAACTTTTGAGTCATCACCCTGCTAAACTCCTCACAAGACTTTTGGTTAGTAGAACCAAATATTATGTCATCGACATAAATTTGGCACACAAAAATATCACTGTTACAAGTCTTAGTGAAAAGAGTGGGATCGGCTTTCCCAACCTTGAAAGAATTAGCAATTAAGAAATCTCTAAGGCGTTCATACCATGCTCTTGGGGCTTGCTTAAGTCCATAGAGCGCCTTAGAGAGCTTACACAATGGTCGGGGTACCTGTCATTCGCAAAGCCAGGGGGTTGTTCCACATACACCTCCTCCTTGATTGGCCCGTTGAGGAAAGCGCTCTTCACATCCATTTGAAACAACCTGAAAGAGTGGTGAGCGACATAGGCTAATAATATTCGAATAGACTCTAGCCTAGCCACAGGAGCAAAAGTCTCCTCGAAATCCAAACCTGTGACTTGGACATAACCTTTTGCCATAAGTTGAGCCTTGTTCCTTGTCACCACCCCGTGCTCGTCTTGTTTGTTGCGGAACACCCACTTGGTCCCCACAACATTTTGCTTGGGACATGGTACCAGGCTCCAAACTTCGTTCCTCTTAAAGTTGTTGAGCTCTTCCTGCATGGCCAACACCCAGTCCGGATCCTGCAAGGCCTCTTCTACCCTGAAAGGCTCAATAGAAGAGATAAACGAGTAATGCTCACAAAAGTTAGCTAATCTTGAGCGAGTAGTTACTCCCTTACTTATGTCACCCAGAATTTGGTCAACGGGGTGATTCCTTTGAATCGTTGCTCGGAATTGAGTTGGAGGGGCCAGTGGTGCTTCTTCCTCCATCACTTGTTCTTCTTGTGCTCCCCCTTGATCACACGCCTCTTCATGAGGAACCTGTCCATCATCTTGAGTTGGGGGATGCACCATTGTCGAGGAAGAAGGTTGATCTTGCTCTTGATGTTCCTGTGGTCGCACATCATCTATCGCCATCGTGCGTATTGCGGCCATTGGAACATCATCTTCATCTACATCATCGAGATCAACTTGCTCTCTTGGAGAGCCATTAGTCTCATCAAATACAACGTCTCTAGAGACTTCAACCAAACTCGATGATTTGTTGAAGACTCTATACGTCCTTGTATTTGAGTCATACCCTAGTAAAAACCCTTCTACAGCTTTGGGAGAAAATTTGGAATGTCTACCTTTCTTCACCAAAATGTAGCATTTGCTCCCAAATACACAAAAGTAAGAAACATTGGGTTTGTTACCGGTAAGGAGTTCATAGGAGGTCTTCTTGAGGAGGCGATGTAGGTAGAGCCGGTTTATGGCGTGGCAAGCTGTGTTCACAGCTTCCGACCAAAACTGCTCGGGCGTCTTGAACTCTCTAAGCATCGTCCTCGCCATGTCGATGAGCGTCCTGTTCTTCCTCTCTACCACACCATTTTGCTGTGGTGTGTAGGGAGCGGAGAACTCGTGCTTGATGCCTTCTTCCTCAAGATATCCCTCCACTTGCAGATTCTTGAACTCAGACCCGTTGTCGCTTCTTATCTTTTTCACCTTGAGCTCAAATTCGTTTTGAGCCCGCCTTAGAAAGCGCTTGAGGGTCCCTTGGGTTTCTGATTTATCCTGCAAAAAGAACACCCAAGTGAAGCGAGAAAAATCATCAACAATAATAAGACCATACTTACTTCCCCCGATGCTAAGATAGACAACGGGTCCGAAGAGGTCCATATGTAGTAGCTCTAGTGGTCTTGATGTTGTCATCACATTCTTGTTGTGATGAGTGCTCCCCACTTGTTTCCCTGTCTGACAAACTGCACAAGGTCTGTCTTTCTCGAAGCAGACATTAGTTAGTCCTAACACATGTTCTCCCTTTAGAAGTTTATGAAGGTTCTTCATCCCAACATGTGCTAGACGGCGATGCCACAGCCAGCCCATGCTAGTCTTAGCTATTAAGCATGCATCTAGATCGGCCTCCTCTTTCGAAAAATCAACTAAGTAGAGTTTGCCATCTAATACACCCTTAGATGCTAATGAACCATCACTCCTTCTAAAGACAGAAACATCAACATTTGTAAACAAACAATTGTAGCCCATGTGGCACAATTGACTTACAAACAGGAGATTATAACCAAGCGACTCTACTAGAAATACGTTTGAGATGGAGTGCTCGTTGGTGATGGCTATCTTGCCCAAGCCTTTGACCTTGCCTTGGTTCCCATCTCCAAAGATTATCATATCCTGGGAATCCTTGTTCTTGACGTAGGAGGTGAACATCTTCTTCTCCCCCGTCATGTGGTTTGTGCATCCGCTGTCGATAATCCAGCTTGAGCCCCCGGATGCATAAACCTGCAAGGCAATTTACACTTGGGTTTTAGGTACCCAACTCTTGTTGGGTCCTACAAGGTTAGTCATAATAGCCTTTGGAACCCAAATACAAGTCTTGTCTCCCTTGCATTTGGATCCCAACTTTCTAGCAACTACTTTATCATTCTTACATAAAAGAGCAAATGAAGTATTGCAAGCATGGTAAATAGTAGTAGATTTATTACACACTTTCCTAGGCACATGATCCACAATATTTCTTTTCCTAGGCCTACTTCTACCATGCACAAAAGTAGAGCTAGAGGCAAACATGGCATGTGAATCATTATAATCAACATAATTCCTATTATAATGAGCATTCCTAGAAAATTTTCTATCATAAATGAAAGCATGATTCTTTTGATTACTACTAGCCATAGGGGCCTTCCCTTTCTCCTTGTTGGGAATGGGAGCCCTTTGGCTTGTTAAGTTCTTGGCTTCCTTTTGAAAGCCAAGTCCATCCTTAATTGAGGGGTGTCTACCAACAGTGTAGGCATCCCTAGCAAATTTTAACTTATCAAAATCAACCTTGTAAGTCTTAAGTTGAGCATTAAGACTTGCCACCTTATCATTTAATTGGGTAATAGGCGCAAGATGTTTATTACAAGCATCAATATCAAAATCCTTGCATCTATTGCAAATTACAACATGTTCTACACATGAACTAGATTTATTAGCTACCTCTAGTTTAGCATTTAAATCATCATTCAAAATCTTTAAACTAGATATAGATTCATGACAGACAGACAATTCAGAGGATAACATTTCATTTCTCTTAATTTCTAGAGCAAGGGATTTTTGAACACTAATAAATTTATCATGCTCTTCATACAAAATATCCTTTTGCTTCTCTAACAATCTATCTTTTTCATTTAAAGCATCAATTAACTCATTGATTTTATCTACTTTAGTTCTATCTAAACCCTTAAATAAATCAGTATAATCTACTTCATCATCGCTAAAAGTAGTGTATTTAGAGGTGTCACGAACACTTACCTTCTTCTCCTTGGCCATGAGGTAAGTGTGTCGTTCGTTGGGGAAGAGAGAGGACTTGTTGAAGGCTGAGGCAGCGAGTCCTTCATCGTCAGAGTCAGAAGAGGAGCAGTCCGAGTCCCATTCCTTTCTGAGGTGTGCCTTGCCCTTTGCCTTCCTGTAGCTCTTTTTCTTCTCCTTCTTCCCGCTCTTTTCTTGTTTCTGATCACTAGCATTATCGGGACAATTTGCTATAAAGTGACCAGTCTTACCGCATTTGAAGCAGGAGCGCTTTCCCCTTGTTTTGTTCTTGTTGGGGTACTCCTTGCGTCCTTTAAGAGTGGTCTTGAAGCGCTTGATGATAAGCGCCATCTCATCCTCGTTGAGGCCAGCAGCCTCCACTTGTGCCACCCTGCTTGAAAGCGTCTCCTTGCTATTAGTAGCCTTAAGAGCCACAGGTTGAGGCTCGTAGACGGGTAGTGGACCGCTTAGTGCATCGTCCACATATCGAGTCTCCTTCACCATCATGCGCCCGCTCACAAACTTCCCAAGAATCTCCTCGGGCGTCATCTTGGTGTACCTAGGATTCTCACGAATAAGGTTGACAAGATGGGGGTCAATTACGGTAAATGACCTTAGCATTAGTCGGACGACGTCGTGGTCCGTCCATCTTGGGCTTCCATAGCTCCTAATCTTGTTGACCAGGGTCTTGAGCCTGTTGTATGTTTGAGTTGGCTCCTCTCCCCTAATCATGGCAAACCTTCCTAGCTCGCCTTCCACCAACTCCATTTTGGTGATCATGGTGGCGTCGTTCCCCTCATGCGATATCTTGAGGGTGTCCCATATTTGCTTGGCGTTGTCCTAGCCACTCACCTTGTTGTATTCATCCCTGCACAAAGATGCTAACAAAACAGTGGTAGCTTGTGCATTCTTATGAATTTGTTCATTAATAAACACCAGGTTATCCGTACTATCGAAATGCATTCCATTTTCAACTATCTCCCAAATACTAGGATGGAGAGAAAATAAGTGACTACGCATTTTGTGACTCCAAAAAGAGTAGTCTTCTCCATCAAAGTGTGGAGGTTTACCAAGTGGAATTGAAAGCAAATGAGCATTGGAATTGAAAGGAATGCGAGAATAATCAAATGAAAAGTTTTGATTAACCGGTTTCTTCTTATACGAGTCGTCGTCGTCATCTCTTGGTGAAGAAGAGGATTCATCGTTGTCGTAGTAGACTATCTTATTGATGCGCCTCTTCTTCTTTCTGTCCTTCTTCTTGTGACTCGAGCCAGAGTCAGTGGGCTTGTCATCTCTTGGCTCGTTGAAGATGGACTCCTTCTCCTTATCGTTGACCACCATCCCCTTTCCCTTAGGATCCATCTCTTCGGGCGATTAGCCCCTTATGTGAAGAGAACAGCTCCGATACCAATTGAGAGCACCTAGAGGGGGGGTGAATAAGTGATCCTATAAAAATTCAACTCTAAATAGCCACAAAACTTGGTTATAGAAATGTTAGTACAACTAAGTAGTTGAGAAGCGAGTTCTTGTAGGCAAAACAATCACAAAGAGATCAACACAAGAGACACGCGATTTTATCCCGTGGTTCGGCCAAGTAACACTTGCCTACTTCCATGTTGTGGCGTCCCAATGGACGAGTGTTGCACTCAACCCCTTTCAAGTGATCCAATGATCAACTTGAATACCACAACTTTTCTTTCTTATCTCTTTTTTCCGTTTGCGAGGAATCTCCACAAGTTGGAGTCTCTCGCCCTTACAACAAAGATCACAATGAAAGCATAAGAGTAAGGTTGGGGAGCAACACACACAAATCCACAGCACACACACGCACACAAGCCAAGACTTGAGCTTAAAATGAAGCACAACGAGTTCACAACTAGAACGGAGCTCAAATCACTAACACAATCGATCAAGTGCGCGGAGACGGAGTGTGGGAGACTTAGAATGCTTAGTGAATGCTTGGATGACTCCTCCATGCGCCCAGGGGTCCCATTTATAGCCCCAAGGCAGCTAGGAGCCGTTGGAGACCAACAAGGAAGGCTAAGATTGCCTTCTGTTGGGTGGCGCACCGGACTGTCCGGTGCGCAGTCCGGTGCAGATCTCCTTCCTATTTTGGCGCAGTCGACCGTTGCAGATTCGTGGCAGTTGGCGCACCGGACACTGTCCGGTGCACACCGGACAGTCCGGTGCCCCCTGCCGACCGTTGGAGCGGGCCACGCGTCACCCGCGGATTGCGTGGTCGACCGTTGCGCAGTCGACCGTTGGCTCACCGGACAGTCCGGTACACCACCGGACAGTCCGATGAATTTTAGCCGTACGCCGCTGATCCTTTTCCCGAGAGTGACGACTTCGCCGCGGACGACTCACCGGCAGTCCGGTGCACCATCGGACAGTCCGGTCAATTATAGTCGTACACCGCCGTCGAGTCCCGAGAGCAGCCAGTTCACCTTGGACTCGCCTGGCGCACCGGACATTGTCCGGTGCACCTAGACCGAGCAGGAGAGCCAACTCTTTTCCAATTCCTTTTCTCCTGTTTCTAGCATTTAGACAAAATATGTTAGTACTCAAAACAATGTACTCAGTTTAGAAACGTACCTTGTTACATGATTTGCACTTCTCCAATCTTTGGCACATTCGGAACTTAGAGAATGTGTGTTGGACACTTAATCACCAAAACATTATAGAAATAGCCTAAGGGCACATTTCCCTTTCAATCCCTATCTGAAAGATGGGCAAGAGGGGGCGACAGTGGTTTGGTGGCAGCTCATGTTAACATGGGGTGGTAGTTTTGGCTAAGTTACCTTACCGAGAGGGCCATCAATTCTGACGTGGAAATCTTAGCGGGTGCCTTTGTACTAAGGATATTTTGTGAAAGCCTCATAGTGGATCCCTAGCCATTCACCTAGGAAGTGTTTATGGGTCCGATCAACCCAGGCTAGATGGGATAAATGGTTTGTGGGTAAAGTTGTACCACCTCTGCATAGTGTAAAACTGATATGTCAGTCGTGCTCACGGTTAAGAGCAACCTGGACCCTCACATGATAATTCAACTTAAAGATAGAAAATAAATTATAGTCCGATGATCCACCAGTGGTTTGCTTAAATGATTTCACTTAAGTATTTTTGATATAATTTTATGCCTTTGATTAATTAGGATATTTGGGATACACTTATTAGTAAGACATGTGTTGCTAATAAAATATTGACCAAATAAAATGCTTACCGCTTATCCATAGCCTACCTTGTTAACTTTACATTATTCCTCCCACTTGCTGAGCCCGACCATAAGTGAGCTTACCCTTGCTAATATTTTGATCAAAGGGTGATGACGAAGACTTCACAAATGACGTTGATGAATTTTGAGTCTAACGATACGCCAGTCACCTTCTTGTGGAAGAGTGTCCATGTTTAATTCCGTCGTACTTTGATAATGATACTTGTTTAAGATACTATGATCCGGATGATGTAATAAAGTTACTCTACTTTTTTACGTCTTTATTGAATTATCTTTTGATATATTATATTTGTGACGTCAATATATATGTGAAAAATGAATTCTGGCACATATATGCTATGTATTTGATAGGATCAAATGTCATGGCTTATCCAAACAGAATTTTGACGGAGGGAGCACCAAAGCGGAGAGAGCCATCAGAGAGGAGCTAGCAGTGATATACTTGCGTGCGTGCGTGTTCTGTACTCTAGCTAGTTGGAACCTGTGAAGCGCCCACAGCGGGGGGCCGCAAGGCCGCAACTGCGCCAGGGAGACAGGAGACGCGCGAAAACCGTCGCGTTCCTTCCGTGCTCCCTTCTCGAACCGACACCGGCCAGGCGGGCCAGCCAGCCACACACCAACCTGACACGGCGCGGGCGCGGGCGCCGGTCCAAACCCGAATCTCTCCTGTCGATTCCTCCCTCTTCTTCCTCCTCGTCCCTCCCAAATCCCCGAACCCAAGCGCGCGACTCCCTCTCGCCTCGCAGATCTTCCAGAACTCGCTACGATTCGGGCAATCCGCCGGCCCGCGCCCTAGTAGGTCTCCGCGGGCGGGATTGGTTGATGCCTCCCCGCCTCGCGTGACCGCTGCCCGAGGGCTGGACCCGAGATCTCCGCATGGATCACAGGGGCGGCGGCGGCGGTGGCGGAAACAAGAACCGCACCGATCTCCTCGCTGCAGGGCGGAAGAAGGTACCAACTCCCGCGAATTTGTGCTCCCTGTTCTCTTTTGTGTCTTTTTTTGGGGGGATTTTGATCGAGCGTTACGTTACGTTTACGGTTTACCTCGCGTGCAGCTGCAGCAGTTCCGGAAGAAGAAGGGGAAGCGGGGTCCCGGCAATAAGGCCGACGCCGATGCTGACGCGGAGGCCGGGGAGGGGGCGCCCAAGGCGGCGGAAGAGTCTGTGCCCGAGCCGAAATCGCCTGTTGGGTTGAAGCTCCTCGCCGGGGAGGGCGGCGGCGGGAGCACTCCATTTGAGGTGAGGTTCGAGCGCTTCAGTGTGATGGCGTGGGTTTTGAGTGGGCTGCTCCTGCTCCTAGCTGTTGTTGTTGCTGGGTGTGTAATGCATGTCTGTCAATGCAGGAAGCGGAGAGGTCCCAGGCGGAGCAGTGCAACGGCGAGGGGCCTGGTACCGCGGAGTCCAGCTCTGTGGAGAGTGCCAATGCGGTGCATGAACAGGAGACGGTGCAAGAACAGGAGACGGATGATGGTTCCGATGCGCATCATGTCGGTCCTAGTGAGCAGGGGATTTTGGAGCATCCTGAAAGCCAGACAGCTGGTGGCAGGGATCTATCACTTCAGGCTACCAGTGGAGACAGCATTGGTGATGATAATGTAGGACGAGCTCAGCTGGGTGATGTGGATAGCATGGAGCTGAATGCTTCTTCTGAAGGTAATGGATCAGATGGTGATTGCAATCAACTAGGGGAACACCAGCAGGTGGGAATGGATGCTGTTGAAAGGCCAACAAGCTCCAGTTTCGAAGAATTCACCGAGGTGCCAATTCATTCTCAAGGCATTGAAGCCGATAATATCCACGGTGAAGGGGCTCAGGAAATGGTGATGGATGTTTCTGGGAGGCCATTAGATGGAGACATACAGCATGACGTCGAGCCCACAGCTTCTGCTGAAATAGATGCCGAGACTGCACTTGAAGAGTTAACTGTTGCAGCTTCAATTGTGATTCCTGAGTGTACTGCAAGAGGTACTGAGTACGAAAGAGACACTGAGTATGAAACCGATGGAGTAGACAAAGAGGCTCTCCTAGAAGATCCAAGCACGGTGCATGTAAGTGATGAAGCTGTCACTATAGATGATTTGAGTGTTCAGGCCAAGCCAACAGCATCAGCGGATATGCCACTTTGTGAGCAGAAGGGGGATCCAGCTTTATCTAGAAGTGCAGTATTGCAAGGCATTATGCCACTTCACTTTGAGGATATACAAAGTCATCTGTTCTCTGCAACTCTGTCAAGGGATTTTCTCCAGTTGCAGCTAGATGAGGCTGCTGGCCTTTATTCAGATTTTACACAACAGTCTTCTGACAATACCACACAGCTCCGGGTACTGCTAAAAGAAACTGAAGAAAGCAAACTAGCAGTTGACAGAGGGCTTCATCAATGTAGACATGAGCTCTCCAAGGTGAACATAGAAAAGGGGCAACTTGAACTGATCATGGCTTCCTTGAAAGAAGAAATCAACACTAGCAACACGAGGTGCACATTTTTGGAGAGTGAGCTACATTCCTCCAAGGAGAGCACAGAACAAATCCACAGTGAACTAGCTAACAGCAGATTGTTACTGGAAGCTCTGCAAAAGGAGAACATGGAGCTTACTGCAAGCCTTGCTTTTGAGAAAGAAGCCAAAAAAGAAGTTGAAGAACAGCGGGACCATCTATCTTCTGATAACAGGAAGCTTTTATCGGAGTTGTCAGGTCTTGAGCTTAGCTTAGCTTCTGTGAAAGAGGAAATGGATGCTAGCAGTAGCAGATGCAATGTTTTGGAGTGTGAGCTGCGTTCCTCCAATGAGAATATGAATCATACTTTGACAGAGTTGGCAAATTGCCAGGCTTTATTGGAAACATTACAGAAAGATAATTTGGAGCTGTCTGCAAATTCTGCCTCCGAAAGAGAAGCAAAAATGAAACTCCAAGAAGACAATTTGTATCTATGTAATGAAAAGGGAAAGCTTTCTTCAAATTTACATGAACTAAATGACAAGTTGGAAGTTTCATATGCCAAGCATAAGCAGCTTGAGTCACATGTCAAAGATACAGAAACATACTTTGGACAACTTACCGAGCAGCTAATTGAGGAAAATCTGTACACAAGTATTAGCATCGATATTTACCAATCTACAATCAAATACTTAGACATTAAGTACAATATTGTGCTGGGACAATTCCAGAATATTATGCGTCAAGAACTTCATTTGGACTCGTCTGAAGTCACTACTGAGAATGCTGAAAGAGCCATTATGACCCCTAGACATGGTAATAATCAGTGTTTGCTTAATTTGGTAAATGCGAATGACTCATGTAACTCAACTGCTTTGCTGTCGCTGAAGGGCCATCTAGAGATGGCAAAAAGTGATTTGCATAACCTTGAAAAGTTGCTAGAGAGGATCTCCTCTAGGTCTGATGGACGTGTTCTGGTATCAAAACTCATTAAATCCTTTGAGTCAAAGGGAAGTGACGATGATACTGGACTGTCTGAGGGGGAGCATGATAATTTACAAAAGTCAACTCGGGAGATGCTATCATGCCTAGGGGAGAAGTTTATAGCAATGAGCTCAGATATTTCAAAAACTGAAGAATATTTGGCTGAACTGTGTAACAAAATTGAACTTTACGTCAAGTCTACTGTGCAGCATGATAGAGATAGACAATGTACTGTTGTTCTTGAGGCCAAAATGGATGAACTTGCTGGCAAGCTGAGCAACTACAAGGAGACAATTGACAATCTGCACAATCAGGTTGCTATTGTGCAGCAGGATGCAAACAGTAATGCTGGAAAGCTCATTGATCAAGCAGAACTGTTGCAGAAGGATGCGGTAGAAAGGATTTCCATTCTTGAGAATGAGAGAATGTCTTTATCAGATTTACTCAGTGAAGTAACAAACAAGCTCGCCTCTTTGGGAGATGCTGTATTTCCTAGTGGTTCCAGTGAAAGTGAAGGTCTCAATTTCTGCACTTTGAGCTGTGTGGACCTTGTTGCTAGATCATTTCAAAGTCTTCAGGAGAAATTAGAGGCTGCTCAAATAGATAATGCTCAGCTCAATAGTTCTCTGGTGGAGCTCAGGAAGGCAATTGGTGTTGCTCAAGAGAGGAGTGAACAAGCAGATGGAATTGTCAAGAAACTGTATGATTCCCTGCAGGAACTTCTATGTGATTCACTTAGAAGTTCAGATGAATTTGGGGCCAGATATAGTGTTGAGGAACCAATTGAAAGTCAATATGGAAGACTCATTGCACAATTAAAGAATTTGTTGCATGACCACCATTCCACGCTGTCAACTAATGCTGAACTTGAGTTGAGGCTGTCAAGTAAATGTGAAGAAGTTGAGGAGCTCAACATGAGATGCAGTTCTCTATTAAAAAAATTGGATGAAGTTTGTATTCTGAATGAGGAGCTTAAGTCAGCTTCTTCAAGTAAAAACGCCACACTGGATAAACTACACAGTAGATGCCTTACTGTAGCAGAAATGTTGGCTTCATGCTCAGCAAATCATTCCTCGACAGTTCAGTTGATATCTGATATTAGTGAAGGATCTAGCAAGGAAGATCATATTCTTACCATCCTTCTCCCATGCATTGAGGAGGACGTGGCTTCATGCATCGAGAAATTTGAAAATGCAGCTGAAGAAATCCGTTTGTCAAAGATATGCTTGCAAGAGATCAGCATATTTGACCAGATTTCATTTGAAAAATGGTCTTACCCCTTGCCCACATTGATTAAAGAGGAAATTTTACCAAAGATATGTGATTTGCAAGACAGATTTGACCAGCTCAATGCACTAAACATTCAGCTGGAAACTGAAGTTTCAGTCCTCAAGGATGGCATGAAAGAGCTGGATGAAGATCTTGGAACTTCGCGTACTGAGCTTCAGAAAAAGGTTTCTGAACTTGAACAGTTAGATCAGAAATTTTCATCTGTCAAGGAAAAACTTAGTATTGCTGTTGCAAAAGGTAAAGGTTTGATAGTGCAGCGTGACAGCCTTAAGCAGTCTTTGCTGGAGAAGTCTGGTGAGATCGAGAAACTCACACAAGAACTGCAGTTAAAGGAAACATTGCTGAAAGAGTTGGAAGCCAAGCTCAAATCCTATACAGAAGCAGATCGAATTGAAGCCTTGGAATCGGAGCTGTCATACATAAGGAATTCAGCTACAGCTCTAAGGGATTCATTTCTTCTAAAAGACTCTGTTCTTCAGAGAATTGAAGAGGTCTTAGAAGAACTAGATTTGCCAGAGCAATTTCATTCTCGAGATATTGTTGAAAAAATAGAACTGCTGTCAAAGATGGCCATTGGCACTCCTTTCACTCTACTTGATGGTGATAAGAGATCCTCTGTTGATGGGCATTCTGAGTCTGGTGCGGCTATGAATGTCATAGACGATGAGCAGAACTCAAATTCAAATTCAGTATCTGATGAAGTAAAGAGCAAATATGAGGAACTGAATAGGAGATTCTGTGAGCTGGCTGAACAGAACAATATGCTGGAACAATCTCTAGTGGAAAGGAACACTCTTATACAGAAATGGGAAGAAGTCCTTGGCCAAATTAGCATCCCCCCACAGTTCAGGATGTTGGAAGCAGAAGATAAGTTAGCATGGTTAGGAAACAGATTCTTGGAGGTGGAACAGGAGAGAGATTCATTACAGTTGAAGATTGAGCATCTTGAGGATTCCTCAGAAATGCTTATTGCTGATCTAGAAGAGTCACATAAAAGGATATCTGAACTCAGTGCAGAGGTTGTTGCTATAAAGGCTGAGAAGGATTTCTTTTCACAAAGCCTAGAGAAACTGAGATTTGAGTTCCTTGGGCTCTCTGAGAAAGTTGTTCAAGATGAGTTTGTTAGAGATAAATTGCGAAAGGATTTATCTGAACTGCGGGATAAGTTAGCTGAAAAAACCGAGGAGAGCAGGCACTACCATGAAATGGACACCGAGGTCCACAAACTGCTGAATTTGGTGCAAAACACATTGCAGGATGGCAGTAACTCTGAAATTTCATCGGGAGGCATTTCTGCCGTGTTGTGCTTGGGCAAAATGCTGAAGAAACTTTTAGATGACTATGGCACTCTTCTGTACAAGTCGACTGAAGGCAATTTTGCTGAGAGAGACATTCAGTTAGAGGATATCAAGCCATCTAAGGATGCCTCTGAATCGGACACTGGTGCATACGAGAAAGAGATGGAACTAAATTCTTTAAATAACGAGTTAGATCATGCTCACAACAATCTGGCCTTAGTGCAACAGGAGTGTGATGAAGCTGTGGAGAAGGCACAATCACTAATGCTGGAAATTGAGACCTTACATGCTCAAATAAGTAAATTGCAGGAAAGTGATGCTGAACAAATGCAAAAGAAAGAGATGGAACTAAATTCTTTAAATAACGAGTTAGATCATGCTCGTAACAATCTGGCCTTCGTGGAGCAGGAGCGTGTTGAAGCTGTGGAGAAGGCACAATCACTAATGATGGAAATTGAGACCTTACATGCTCAAATAAGTAAATTGCAGGAAAATGATGCTGAACAGATGCAAAAGTATCAGTCGCTTGTCCTTGAACTAGAAAGCGTGGGTAAGCAACGGGACAATCTACAGGAGCGGTTAAATCAGGAGGAGCAAAAGTGTGCCTCATTGAGGGAGAAACTAAATGTTGCTGTCAGAAAAGGGAAGGGTCTAGTGCAACACAGAGACAGCTTGAAACAAACTATGGAAGAGATGAATGTAACGATAGAGAAACTTAAAAGTGAAAGAAAACAGCACATTGAATCACTTGAGACTGAGAAATCATCGTTAATGGATCGATTGGCTGAGAATGAGAAGAGCTTGCATGAAACAAACCAGTACTTGAGTGGACTATTAAATGCTTTAAATAGAGCAGATGTTGCTCGGGAATTCGATATGGATCCAATCACCAAGGTTGAAAAGATGGCTAAATTTTGCCTTGACCTACAGTCAACAGTGGCTTCATCGCAAAACGAAGTGATGAAATCAAAACGAGCAACAGAGCTGCTTCTTGCTGAGTTAAATGAAGCTCATGAAAGGGCTGACAACCTGCAGGAGGAATTGGTCAAGGCAGAAGCTGCACTTTCTGAATCTTCTAAACAATACATTGTTACAGAATCTGCAAGAGCTGATGCTGTTTGTCAGCTTGAACTTATTATGCATGCACAGTCACAAACAAGGAGGAGGCAAGCAGATCATTTGCTGGAGTTAAACTCAACCAGCAGTCAACTAAGAGAAGTCTGCTTTGAACTTTCACACTGTCTTGTTAATACATTCAGTAAGGATGTGGATCTTATCTGCTATGTGGTGAACTTCATGAGGTCTTCTGGTAAATTGATGGATGACACAAATATGATGGACATACCGATTGCCTCTAAACATGTTTTGTCCAACCGCACAAACAACAAGGTATATTATGCTCTATATAAGTACATTATTTTAATGTTTTGCTTCATTTCGAATACTCACAACTTCTTTGGATTAGCAAGATTTATACCATTTTGAAGGTTGACCTGTATCTACATATTGCCACATGTATATCAAAGACATGTAATATTGCTCATTAACTTGCATTTTTTTGCATAGTTAGATAAACTGTAGCCTATTTTTCTTTATTAAATGAAATATGCATTATTTAAAAGTAATATTTATATATAGAATACAGCCTTATCTTTACATTTTCTTGGTTCACCATGGAAGTCATCAATTTCCTTGGAATGTGTATTTCCATCCATAGTAAAATCGAAAATTAATGGCACCTTGCCTTTTCCTGTGGCGAAACAACAGTACACACAGATGTTGTTATATGAAATTCAAAGAGTTGCCTTTTGATTTGTGGCAAATCCTAACCGCTTTTTAATTGCTCTTTACAGAAGGCTCATATTCCAAATGCCCCTTTGGAAATTAAGACAGATGATACAGATGACAGTCAGTTTTTGCATCATCTTGCTATTGCATGCCATGCTTTATCTGATTGTGTTAAGGACTGTAATGATCTCAAAAGAAACATTGATGAGCATGACTTTTCAGTTGAACAGAAAGCAACCGAGCTATTTGATGTTATCTCCACCTTCCAGAATAGGTTCACTTCTCAGCATAATGAGTTGGAATCTTTGAGAGCAAAATTTGTTGAACTACAGTCAGAGATGAAAGAAAGAGACGAGGAGATTGTATTTGCACAAAGGAATATGAGCTTGCTATATGAAGCATGCGCAAGTTCAGTTGCTGAGATTGAAGGAATTAGTGATATATATCCTGGTAGACACGGCTATGCTGTTAAACATTCTGCAGATGAATGTATAAAATCAATCGTTGAACAGTTAGTTATGGCTGTAAAAACTTCTCAGAACAGTAATGAAGGTAGCACAAAGGAGCTGAAGGCTATTGTTCTTGAGTTGCAGCAGGAGCTTCAAGCTAAAGATGTCCAAATTAGCACAATTAGTTCTGATCTATCATATCAGTTAAGGGCGGCTGAATCTTCTGCAAAGCAGTTCTCAGTTGATCTTGAAGATGCAAGAATGGAGCTCCAAAATTTGGAGAAACAAATTGATGTGTTGCAGAATCAGAAGAAGGATTTAGAGACTCAATTAAATGAGCTTAAAAATATGGAATCAATGGCAAGTGAGCAACATGGAAGAATTGAGAAATTGACTGATGAATTAAGCAGAAAAGATCAAGGTGAGCTGTCAGAACATTTTGGTTCAATTATTTGTGTTTTGGTCACTGCTACATATTTTCATGTAATTTTAAATAACAAAAAACATTTGTTCCTTTGATTTATATGCTTTTTATATGTTCTGCAGAAATTGAAGGTTTGGTGCAAGCACTCGATGAAGAAGAAAAAGAGCTTGAAATCTTGGAGAATAAAAGCCTTCAGTTGGAGCAAATGCTGCAAGAGAAAGAATTTGCCTTGAAGACCTCAGAAGTTTCTAGGACCAAAGCTTTGGCAAAACTTGCAACGACTGTTGACAAATTTGATGAGCTGCATAGCTTGTCTGAGAACCTTCTTGCTGAAGTGGAAAACCTTCAGTTGCAATTGCAAGAAAGAGATTCTGAGATCTCTTTTCTGCGAAAAGAAGTTACAAAAAGCACTAATGAACTGCTAACCACTGAAGAGAGCAACAAAAATTACTCATCTCAGCTAAATGGTTTTATGAAGTGGTTAGAAAGAGAACTGTTGCAGTTCGGCATGCATTCTGAGAGTGCCAATGATTATGATTACACTCAATTTCCTGTCTATATGGATATGTTGGACAAAAAAATAGGATCTCTGATAGCCGAATCAGATGATTTAAGGGTTACAGTTCAAAGCAAAGATTCTTTACTACAGGTTGAGAGGGCCAAAATTGAGGAGTTGATGCGTAAATCAGATGGTCTAGAAGCCTCATTGAGCCAAAAGGATTCCCAGATAGGGTTACTTCGCCGGGACAGAGCATCCAATCAGCAGAGCAGATCTATAAATTTGCCTGGCACTTCAGAGATTGAGCAAATGGTAAGTATGTTTTATTTTGTGGATATAAAAGTACTTGATTAATATGCATTGGAGTAGTTTATTTATGCTTACTTGCATATTCAATTTGGGTGCAGAATGAGAAAGTAAGCCCAGCTGCAGTTGTCACTCAGATTCGAGGCGCACGAAAAGTCATCAATGACCAAGTTGCTATTGATGTAGAGATGGAGAAGGACAAGCCTTTTGATGATGAAGACGACGACAAAGGTAAGCATATGCCCTGCATCCTACTCCATACAGTTTTGCACTTTTAGTTTTGTTCTCAGATTGATTTCACATTGGTATTGCAGCCCATGGTTTCAAGTCATTGACTATGTCACGCTTTGTTCCTAAATTCACTCGACCGGTATCAGACAGAATTGATGGGATGTGGTAACTGCAATCTCAATTGCTAATTTGTTACTTTACTGATTCGTGATGTTTTGGTGGAGTCACTAATTTTCTTTCTTTTTTCTTTTATTAACAGGGTCTCAGGCGATAGATTGCTCATGAGGCAACCGACCTTAAGACTCGGCGTCTTGATATATTGGATTGCACTGCATGCGTTGCTTGCTAGTTTTATTTGAACTCTGTAAAGGTGAGTGATGATTTTACTACGCACCAATTTAACCTTCTACTGTTATGGCCCTGCTGTCTGTGACAAACTATGTTGTGCATGTTGGAACATGACAGTCTTGCACTCATGTTTCATCTCCAACTACAATGGTTGCTGCATAGCATATGCACCTGATGATGATTGATAAACATATATTGGACTGATTCACTGAACATCCATCACCCATAGCGTTGGTTTGATGGGAATCAATGTTTTAGGAAATGAAAAGCTAAGGGAACGAGCACAAGAAGTAATTCTCTTAAATAAATTGTGCCAATAAAATGAGTACTAGCGGTCTAGGAACCGTCTTGAGAAATGTGGACTGTTGACTGTTCTATCATATTTTTTCTTCATGAAATTGAGTTTTGTCATGCAAATTGACTTCTCTTAATGTTATGCAGTTGTCGCGATGTTCTGGGCGAGTGACCGTACAGTACTCTTGTGTCTATAGCAAGTTATCTAAACAGAAGCAGATTGCACTAATACCGCGATTCCTTTTGAAAATGTTACCGAATACTTTAGCCGTATTGGCAGCTGCGAGACATCTTCAGGATGCATTTCACCCATCATCCTGGTGCTTGATCCTGTCTAGCGTAGTTTGTGTTCAATTGATACAAATGGTGGAAGAGAACTGAAGGAAGCAGCAGCAAAGAACCCCCTGTACATACATTTTTGTTTGCTCTATTCTTTGCTTTTAGAAAAGATGGGAGGGCATTGTACATGCTAGCGACTACTGACTACACTATATGATACAGGATTACAGGAAAGTGACATGTAGTTTTGGAAGTTAGGGTTTTGGGACATGTTTTGGAAGTTAGGGTTTTGGGATGGTAACAGGCCAATAAAATGAGTACCAGCGATCTAGGAACCGTCTTGATAAATGTGCACTGTTGACTGTTCTATCATGTTTTATCTTCATGAAATCGAGTTTTTGTCATGTTAATTGACTTCTCTTAATGTTATGCAGATGTAGCGATCTCCTGGCGAGTGACTGTACAGTACTCTGTGTCTATAGCAAGTTATATCTAAACAGAAGCAGTTTGCACTGATACCGTGATTCCTTTTGAAAATGTTACCGAATACTTGAACCGTATTGGCAGCTGCAGAAATCTTCATGATGCATTTTCACCCATCCTGGTGCTTGATCCTGTCTAGCTTAGTTTGTGTTCAATTGATACAAATGGATGGAAGAGAACTGAAGGAAGCAGCAGCAAAGAACCCCCTGTACATACATTTTTGTTTGCTCTATTCTTTGCTTTTAGAAAAAGATGGAGGGCATTCTACATGCTAGCGACTACTTACTACACTATATGATACAAGATTACAGGAAGTGACATGTAGTTTTGGAAGTTAGGGTTTTGGGATGGTAGCAGGTCATCCCCTCCCTTGAGTTGGCCCCCTCAATCCCATCATGCCTTCTAATCTTTTTCGTTTACATGTATAACACAGTGATTATATCATTTATTGTAATCCACAGTGTGCAATGGGGGAGCTTGCACATTTTATTTCCGTCAAGTGAAGCCTGAGTGCTGAAAGTTCATGTCAGGTCTGGTTTGAGGAGTGCGTTGAGCCCCGTGAGGCTTCAGTGGTTGTTTTGCTACTGTTGCCGCCAAAAATCAAATGACGAAATATTACATAACTTAGTTCAAAATTTGTTAGATTATATAATTTAGACAGATTATAATTCCCAACAAACCCCCCTTAATGTCTAACACTAAATAAACAACAGTTACTGCTCACATACAAAGCACGAAAGAAGAAATCCTAAACAACAGTTACTGGTCACATGCAAAGCACGAAAGAAGAAAGAAATTTTATTGCTGTTAGTTTCGGATTAAAGCCGACTGTTTCAACTACTGCATCTACACTCTATAGAGATAAAAACACTATGAAAGCAATATAAACCGGTACAGATTAAAGTCAAGCGAACAACAGTCGGCATGGAGTGGATCAGGCACAAAAGATTTGCTGTTGGACAAGTATGTGATTGGACTTCTAATCATTAATAAATGAGCAGTGTTTTTTCAACAATATATTCTTCTTTTTTTACTTCTACACATAATGGCTTTTTTGAGACAAAGTTTGGTCACCTCTTTACTCTCTTATTTTAAAGACAGCAATTAGGTTTCTAAGCGTTTGTCAGTCCATTCTATTCAATGATCTCGATCACATAGTTCATTCCAAACAGATGATGCTATTTCACTATCATCCATCTAGCACACATCGACCATGCAGCAGCAGCAGCAACCGTTTGAATAATTGCTATTCACTGTCCGGCCATTGTTTCTGCTAGAGCCGGACAGCCGTTCGTCTCTCCCTGTCCTACTGCTCCTTCAGTTGCTAGCTCATCATGTCATGCCAGGAGCTCATGATATATATGTGAGTCATTGTATTTTCAGTGTCTTTCTAACCTCAGTCACTCGCTGTATGCTCAGTGCTATGACCACGTCTGTAAATCTAATTTATATATGGTGTTAAAACATGTACTGTATGTGCCATTAGGACTGTCATTGAGTAAAAAAGTCTTCTTATTAGAATATTAAGAGTAATGGGAGGAACATCACCATCTTGTTTGCAAATGTTTGTTCAAGAATATTATAGGACTGTGTGCAACCTCGCTGGGTTGTTCTTGTCCAGGAACATCACCATCCACTGTTCTTGCAGGCTATACCGTGTTGTAAACTTAGCAAAGAATGCAAAAATGCATTGATAGTTTCACGCAGAAGTTTTAGATAAATGTATGTACTGACGGGTGAAGTGCTTTGATAATATTACCATTTGTGATTAAAATTGTTACAACAGCTGATTTTCCATGCACATATGTCGACATGTTTATCATTCCTCCAACCATAAGAAAACTCCTACCCTTATCACTGAATGATAACAGGTAGAGAAATCTTTTAGGTCATGTTTAGATCCTTAGAATTGAATTACATTCTAATGATCATAATTTAGGTAAAGACCAATTAAACTAATATGATTTTATACAAAATATATTTGTATAATACTATTAGCCATATGTAAGAGATATTTATATGCTACATTTCTACTATAGAGGAATGAACCTTAGGTTCTATGCTTATTTTTTGTATTCTAGTGGTTAGAAGCTAAGCTTTGTGGGAGAGAGGATTAGAATTCGAACCTTAGGTTCTATGCTTATTTTTTGTATTTTCCTGGCGCTGCGCGTGGGAGGGAGACTTTTCCTGGCGCTGCGCGTGGGAGGGAGACGCGGGAAGAAATATCCATTTCCACTTAAATATAGTAGAGACTTAGATTAAGTTATTTGTTTTAATTCGTCCCTCACAATGATAATAACTAAAGTGTCAAATCTTAGAGTCAAGCATCTTAAGAAACAATTAGATAAGTTCTTAACGTCGAGCTTACGTCACGAGATCCTTAGCTCATTCATAATAACATTAAGCCTATGGAACATTAAGTGGGTGTGTTTTATTTTTTGTATTTTTCTGGCGATGTACGTGGAAGGGAGACGTGGAAAGAAATTCTCAGTTAAATATAGTAGAGACTTCGGTTGAGTTATTTGTTTTAATTCGTGCCTCACAATGTGTTGGTGCCTTTTTCGGGCGCCAATCACTGCGTGAGAACCGGCGGCAATGCTCTCTGCATAGGCGCGGATGGTCCGCGACCTGGCGCAGGGCTAGGGTTCCCTGCCTGACGGGCCGGACGGTCCGCGCCCTGGGGCCGGATGGTCCACGCGTGTGCAGGGGCGGCGAAGGTCACCGGCGGCGCCTAGATCTCGCTCCGGGAAGAGACCCCGTCGGGGAGGAGAGATCCTAGGGGTTGTCTAGGCTCGGCAGGCCGACCTAGACTCCTTTAATTGACGTAGAGTCGAAGAGAAACGAAGAATTTGGGGATTGGAATACTAAACTAGGGCTAAACTAGAACTACTCCTAATGCATAAGGTAAAAACGAGAAATACACTTGATTTGATCGATTGTTGGAGGGTTCAATCGGCTGTAGCTCTTCATCTATATAAAGGGGAGGTCTGGATCCGCTTCAAACTGCTTCCCGAGTTAATCCCACGGCTTTAGGTAACAAATCTCGTGAGAAACTAGGAACCCTAATTGACTGTGCACGCGCGGACCGTCCGCACCACCACCGCAGACTGTCCGGACCGCGGACCGTCCGGCCTCAGGGCTGGACAGTCTGCGAGGCTCTTTTTGGTCTCCAACATATGCCCCTGCCTTTTGGTAAAGGTTGACGAACCAAAAGCATATGAACTAAACCTGATTGTCGGCGTTTCGAGACCGGGGGGTCCCTGAGCCGACGAGTGAAGTGTCGCCGCGTGCCCCAGCCCAGATGGGTCGACGCGAGGCCGAGCGCGAAGGGGGAAAGTGAGGTGGCCGGAGATGGGCGTGAGAGAGGTGGAAATCCCGCGGCCTTCGTGTTCGTCCCGCGCCCAGGTCGGGTGCGCTTGCAGTAGGGGGTTACAAGCGTCCACACGGGGGAGGGAGCGAGCGGCCTCACGCGAGCGCCTATCTCGTCCTCGTCCTCGCGCGGCCAACCCTCTCTAAGAGGGCTCTGGTCCTTCCTTTTATAGGCGTAAGGAGAGGATCCAGGTGTACAATGGGGGGTGTAGCAGAGTGCTACGTGTCTAGCGGAGGAGAGCTAGCGCCCTAAGTACACGCCATCGTGGCGGCCGGAGAGATTTTGGCGCCCGGTTTGTGTGATGTCGTGGCCGTCGGAGGAGCGCTGGAGCCTGGCGGAGGGACAGCTGTCGGGGCCATCGAGTCCTTGCTGACGTCCTCTTGCTTCCGTAAGGGGGCCGTGAGCCGCCATCGTCAGGGAGCGTGCGGGGCGCCATCATCGCCTATCTGGCGGAGCGAGCCAGATGGGACGCCGGTCTTGTTCCCCGTAGCCTGAGTCAGCTTGAAGTAGGGTAATGATGGCGCCTCCTGTTGACGTGGCCGGTCCACGCCCTAGGTTGGGCGATGTGGAGGCTCCTCCGAGGTCGAGGTTGAGGCATCTTCCGTGGCCGAGGCCGAGTCCGAGCCCCTAGGTCGGGCGAGGCGGAGGCCGTTGGCTGAGGCCAGGGCGGAATTTGAGTCCTGGGGTCGGGCGAAGCGGAGTTCGTCGTCTTCTGGGGCTGAGCCCAAGTCCGAGCCCTGGGTCGGGCGGAGCGGAGTTCGCCGTCTTCCGGGGCTTAGCCCGAGTCCGTGCCCTGGGTCAGGCGGAGCGGAGTTTGCCGTCTTCCGGGGCTTAGCCCGAGTCCGAGCCCTGGGTCGGGCGGAGCGGAGTTCACCGTCTTCCGGGGCTTAGCCTGAGTCCGAGCCCTGGGTCGGGCAGAGCGGAGTTCGCCGTCTTCCGGGGCTTAGCCCGAGTCTGAGCCCTGGGTCGGGCGGAGCGGAGTTCGCCGTCTTCCGGGGCTTAGCCCGAGTCCGAGCCCTGGGTCGGGCGGAGCGGAGCTTCCTATGGTGCGTGCGGCCGGGCCTGGCTGCCTGTCAGCCTCACTTTGTCAAGTGGCACCGCAGTCGGAGCGGCGCAGGCGGCGCTGTCTTTCTGTCAGACCGGTCAGTGGAGCGGCGAAGTGACGGCGGTCACTTCGGCTCTGTCAGCTGAGGGGCGCGCGTCAGGATAAAGGTGTCAGGACACCTTTGCATTAAATGCTCCTGCGATTTGGTTGGTCGGTGTGGCGATTTGGTCAGGGTTGCTTCTTGGCGAAGACAGGGCCTCGGGCGAGCCGGAAATATGTTCGCCGCTGGAGGGGGGCCTCGGGCGAGGCGGAGATCCTCCGGGGTCGACTGCCCTTGTCCGAGGCTAGGCTCGGGCGAGGCGTGATCGAGTCCCTCGAATGGACTGATCCCTGACTTAATCGCACCCATCAGGCCTTTGCAGCTTTATGCTGATGGGGGTTACCAGCTGAGAATTAGGAGCCTTGAGGGTACCCCTAATTATGGTCCCCGACAGTAGCCCCCGAGCCTCGAAGAGAGTGTTAGCACTCACTTGGAGGCTTTCGTCGCACTTTTTTGCAAGGGGACCAGCCTTTCTCGGTTGCGTTTTGTTCCGGTGGGTGCGCGCGAGCGCACCCGCCGGGTGTAGCCCCCGAGGCCTCGGAGGAGTGGTTTGACTCCTCCGAGGTCTTAACGCCTCGCGCAATGCTTCGGCTGGTCTGGTCGTTCCCTCATGCGAGCTGGTCGTAGCCCGGGTGTACGGTCGGGTCCCAAGTTCTCGGGCTGGTATGTTGACGCTGTCAACGGTTTGGCCGGAGCCAGGTTTGCGAGAGCAGCCCCCGAGCCTCTGCACAGGGCGAGAGGGCGATCAGGGACAGACTCGACTTTTTTACATACGCCCCTGCGTCGCCTTTCCGCAAGGAGGAGGGGGGGAGAGCGCCATGTTGCCCTCGGTGGGCGCCGAACATGGTGTCTCCGGTGAGCTGCAGGCGGGTGATCCGAGTGGACGTCCGTGCCCCATTTGTTAGGGGTCGGCTAGAGGCCCAGAGGCGCGCCCAAAAGTACCTGCGGGTGATCTGCCGGACCCGGTCCCCTGGCGACGGGGTCCGAGGGCTCGATGCCTCCCTCAGATGGGATTTCGTTACAAGATCATTCCCGCTGGTCTCGAAAATGTCCTAGGGTACCTCGGGAGCGCAGCCCGAGCCTTGGTTATGTATCGAACGCACCCATGGTCATCCCTCGCTCTGTGTCTGAGGCGGCTGTGAACCCTTTGGGGGCCAGCCTTCGAACCCCTGATCAGTAGTGGGCGCGGAGCCCGAGTAGCCTGAGGCGACCATTGAACCCTTCCGAGGGGCCGGCCTTCGAACCTCTGACCAGTAGTGGGTGTGGAGCCCACGTGCTCTGAGGCGGCTGTTGAACCCTTCCGAGGGGCCAGCCTTCGAACCTCTGATCAGTAGGGAGGCTCGGAGCCTGGTTCCTTCACGGGGAAGGGTCCTTTTCGGGGTATCCCCCTTTCCCGGTCCCTGTTGCAAGAGAGAGAAAGAGGAAAAAAGGAAAAAGATACGAAATCGAACGATGCGGCGTACCTTTTTTTGACGCGGTCATTATGGCGAAGGCGAAGCGTCGCTCGCTTCTCCTGCCAGAGGCGCCGCCTGTCCCGCCGCGGAGTTAATGCGACGGGGCGAGTGGTTCGCAGGGCAGCCGTTACGCGTGCGCGAGCCGTTCGAGGAACGGAACACGGGCGCGTTGTCTTCACGCCGTGAGAGAGGGTTCTCTCGCTGCCCCCGGATGGGACGTAAGCTTGGCTGACGACGTGACCGCTGCTCCTGCCCGCCTGCCACCGCCATTACTGCCGTCCCGTTTTCGATCGCATTGACCGTCGCGCCAGGCTGGAGCCGCTGGGTCGTGCGCTGGGTCGCCTCGAGTCGCGGTATTGGTTCCGCAGTCGAGGAGGCGCGGTGGTGGCGCAAGTGGCGGTGCAGTTGCATGCACGAAGCATTCGGCGCGCTGGTTGCATGACGCGTGGGCCTGGGCCTCCATGCTGGGCGTGTTGGGAGTCGGAGAAGCGCGCCCACTTGGCGCGGTTGCATGCCGCCTGCATGGCTGCCCGCCCTTTCGCCCGCTGGTGTAGGCAAAAGTGGAGAGCCGTTTGTAACCGCTGAGCGGTTGCACGCACCGTGCACCGCGGTTTGGCTTCTTCTGCTCTGGGCCGGCTTGCATGACGTGTGGGACCCAGCCCCCGTGCCGTAGGGGAGGACCTTGGAGCGTGTTGGAGAAGACTCAGCCCACGACGGCTGGGGACGCAAGTAGGGAGAGTCGCCTTTAAAAGGAGGGTGACCCTCTTGGAAGGCGACCGTGTCTTCGTGCTCCCTTATGCATCATGTCTTTCCACCTTCCAAGCCCCCGGATGGGGGATATCCGCCGTCTTTCCGCTTCGTCGTTGGGGGAACGCAACTCCACGGGAGTTGGTACCTTTCAGCCGTCGTTCGGCTTCAAGGATTTTCATCATGCAGCCCGGCTGCACCCCTCCGTCGGCGGTCACCCAAGACGGTGACCTCCAGCCCCTGGATGGGGAGAGGCAAGCCGGGCTGCGATCTTGGTCCCACCCTCAGCTTCAAGGATGTTCATCATCCTCGCTGGGGTGGAGGCCGGGCTGAGCCGGAGCTCTACCTCCCGTGCGGGTTCGTGGGTCGGCCTCTCCTTCGGCGTTCGAGGGAGAGGGCGCTCACTGGCCCTGCGGGTGGGTCGGACGTCGACAACACGGGGCTGGTCGACGGCGGGCGTCGTCAGCCTCAGCGCGTCGGGCTCGTCGGCTTAGCTCCCGGTGCCCCCTCCTGCCGGAAGGCGGCTGCCGCGCCGTGTGCACGGGAGGACCGCCCAAGATATCGCGTGATGCCAGGGCGGCGTTCGTGTTCTGGGGCGGTCCTACCTTTGCACCGGTACGACGCCTCCACGCGGAGGTCGGTGCCTCACTCGCCTGGGAGGATCTGAGTGGGGATCTGCCGGAGGGCTGACGGCCCCTATCGTCGGTGCCGAGGCGGAGGCGGCTCGAGAAGTCCCCGTTGCCGACGGAATCACCGCCACCATCCACGCTTCGGGCCTCCGGCTCTTTGTACTTGTCCTCGCCCCTCGAGTGTCGGCGTGGGCGAGGGCAAGATTGCAGCAGCATCCACCCTGAGGCCCTCGCTGCTGCAGTTCGGCCACCCGGAGCGAGGGTCGTTGTCGTTGCTGGCGGAGCGGACGACGGCGAGCCGCCCGTCGGTCTTCTGCTGCTCCGCAGGCCCCTCCCCCATCGAGTGGGGTCGTTCGTACCTGCGGAGGTGGAACCGGAGTTCCGTTTGTAATGGCACTTCGAATGCCAGTGTTTTTGTTCATTGTGGCTGTCGAGGCCTGAACATGTATGTGAGTTCGGCACGGAGCCGTGTTTTTTCCTCATTTTCGAGCACTAAGACCCGCCTGTTGGTTGTCTGAACTGCTTCACCAAGCGTGAGTCGCCCCGTGTAAAGGTGACGAGTGAGGTATCCGTATCCCGGAGGCGTAGGAGTCCCTCGGCTCGGTCAGCCTTGTTGTCTGAGGCTTTCCTTGCTTAGTTAGAGGAACCCCTCGGCCGCTCTTCGATGAGCCGAGGCCAGGGGTAACGGTGTCGGCGCGAACAAAGGCAGAGTTGGCTTGAAAAGAAGACCAGATCGGCCGGAGCCTGGCCGGGTCGTCCGTTAGCGGGACCGACGCCGGAATTGATCTGCCGAGGCCTCGGGCCGGGCTGATGTCCTTGGGGGACAGCTAGCCGAGGCCCCGGGGTGACCAGCCGAGCCGCCTGCTCGGGCCGGATTCTTGGAGAAGACCCTGGCGGCGATGGCCCGGGCTTGGTGATGACGTTGTCCTTCAGAGCGGAGACCCTTGGACCGTGTCGCCGTCCGAGGCTAGGTCGGACCTCGCCGAAGGTGTTGTCGACGCCGAGGGTGCTGCTGCTCCCTTTAGCCGTCAAGATCCGAGCCTGCAGGATCGGATTATCTTGTAGCGTGTGTTTTCTGCGGCCGCCGAGGCCGAAACACACCCTCGCCGTATTGTAAAGCCGCGTCTCCTTTCCTCTTGTTTCGAGTATCTGGACTTTTTTGTCGGTAACAGAACTGTTTGTGCGAGCGAGAGTTGCTTCTCACGGAAGGTGATGAGTGAGGTATCCGTATCCCAGAGGCGTAGGAGTCCCTCGGCTCAGTCGGCTTTGCCGCTTACGCGCACTCTTACCCGTCCATGGGGTTCTGTCACCGACGCAGTCGAGAAGGCTCGAAGAATCGCTCCGGCAGAAGAGCTTCCGAACGTGAAGACTTGTTCGGTCCGTGAAATCACTTATCCGAACGTGAGTTACTTATGGCAGAAAGTGATGAGTGAGGTATCCGTATCTCGGAGGCGTAGGAGTCCCTCGGCTCGGTCAGCCTTGGCTGCTTACGTGTACTCCGTCGTTTTCAGGATCCACTTTCGAAGTAGTCGAAAAGCACGAAAGACATTCTGGCAGAAAAGATCTTTTTTCAAGGAAAATTTCGACGCAGAGGGGGTTCCCCCCTTTTAGCCCCCGAGGGAGGGTCGGGCTTTGCCGAGGCAAGGCTGACCCTTCCTTGACGACTAAACTTTGCGTGAGAGCGAGGTATATGAACAACTTGAAAACATCTTAAGGGTAGAAGCGACGTAGCTGTTGGATGTTCCAAGCGTTGCTGTAGACCTCGCCTTGACTGTTGGCCAGCTTGTACGTTCCGGGTTTTAGAACTTTGGCGATGACGAATGGCCCCTCCCAGGGGGGCGTGAGCTTGTGTCGACCTCGGGCGTCTTGTCGCAGCCGAAGCACCAGGTCGCCCACCTGGAGGTCTCAGGACCAGACCCCTCGGGCGTGGTAGCGTCGCATGGACTGCTGGTACCGCGCCGAGTGTAGTAAGGCCTTGTCCCGAGCCTCTTCCAGCTGGTCCAGCGAGTCTTCTCGACTAGCTTGGTTGTTTTGGTCGGCATAGGCCCTCGTCCTCGGGGAACCGTATTCCAGGTCTGTGGGCAAGATGGCCTCGGCCCCATAGACTAGAAAGAACGGCGTGAAGCCCGTGGCTCGGCTCGGTGTCGTCCTCAGGCTCCAGACCACCCAGGGGAGTTCCTTCATCCATCGCTTACCGAACTTGTTGAGGTCGTTGTAAATCCGAGGCTTGAGTCCTCGTAGAATCATGCCGTTGGCACGCTCTACTTGCCCATTCGTCATGGGATGTGCCACGGCGGCCCAGTCCACACGGATGTGGTGATCCTCGCAGAAGTCCAGGAACTTTCTGCCTGTGAACTGGGTGCCGTTGTCGGTGATGATGGAGTTCGGGACCCCAAAACGATGGATGATGTTGGTGAAGAACGCCACCGCCTGCTCGGACCTGATGCTGTTCAGGGGTCGGACCTCGATCCACTTGGAAAATTTGTCGATGGCGACCAACAGGTGCGTGTAGCCCCCGGGTGCCTTCTGCAAGGGGCCGACGAGGTCCAGACCCCACACAGCAAAAGGCCATGTGATGGGTATCGTCTGCAGAGCCTGAGCGGGCAGGTGGGTCTGCCTTGCGTAGAACTGACACCCTTCGCAGGCGCGGACAATTCTAGTGGCGTCGGCCACCGCCGTTGGCCAGTAGAAACCTTGTCGGAAAGCATTTTTGACAAGGGCTCGAGGTGCTACGTGGTGGCCGCAAGCCCCCGAGTGTATTTCTCGGAGGAGTTCCTGACCTTCGGTGGTGGAGATGCATCGCTGGAGGATGCCTGAAGGGCTGCAGTGGTAGAGCTCCTTCCCTTCTCCCAGCAAGACGAACAACTTGGCGCGCCACGCCAACCGCCGAGCTTCGGCTCGGTCGAGGGGTAGCTCTCCTCGATGGAGATATTGCAGGTATGGGGTCTGCCAGTTTTGATCAGGCGTGACCCCGCTTTGCTCCCCCTCGACGTGCAGCGTCTCGCCCTTGGGGGCCGAGGGTACCTCGGGCCGAACCGAGGGTGCCTCGGGCCGAGCCGAGGGTGCCTCGAACTGTGCCGAGGGTACCTCGGGCTGGGCCGAGGGTGCCTCAGGCTCGGGCGTGTCGTCGATCTTGACGGAGGGTTGATGCAGGTCTCGGGAGAAGACGTCCGGGGGAACCGTTGTTCGCCCCGAGGCTATTTTAGCCAGCTCGTCCGCAGTCTCGTTGTAGCGCCGAGCGATGTGGTTGAGCTCGAGCCCGTAGAACTTGTCTTCCAGGCGCCGAACCTCATCGCAGTAGGCCTCCATCTTCGGGTCGCGGCAGTGGGAGTTCTTCATGACTTGGTCGATGATGAGCTACGAGTCACCGCAAGCGTCGAGGCGTCGGACCCCTAGCTCGACGGCAATCCGCAACCCGTTGACCAGAGCCTCGTACTCAGCTACATTGTTGGACGCCGGGAAGTGGAGGCGTAGCACGTAGCGTAGGTGCTTCCCGAGGGGCGAGATGAAGAGTAGGCCTGCGCCGGCTCCTGTCTTCATCAGCGACCCATCAAAGAACATGGTCCAGAGCTCCGGTTGAATCGGAGCTGTTGGTAGCTGGGTGTCGACCCATTCAGCCACGAAGTCCGCCAAGACCTGGGATTTGATGGCCTTCCGAGGGGCGAACGAGATTGTTTCGCCCATGATTTCCACCGCCCACTTTGCAATCCTACCCGAGGCCTCTCGGCAATGGATGATCTCCCCCAGGGGGAAGGATGACACCACAGTTACCGGATATGACTCGAAGTAGTGTCGCAACTTCCGCCGTGTCAGGATCATCGCGTACAGCAGCTTCTGAACTTGTGGGTAGCGGATTTTGGTTTCGGATAGTACCTCGCTGATGAAGTAGACTGGCCTCTGGACGGGCAATGCATGCCCCTCTTCTTGCCTCTCGACCACAATCGCGGCGCTAACCACCTGAGTGGTCGCGGCGACGTAGACCAAGAGGGCTTCTCCGGCAGCTGGGGCACCAAGATAGGCGCCTTCGTGAGGAGCGCCTTCAGGTTCTCGAGGGCTTCCTCAGCCTCAGGGGTCCAAGTGAAGCGCTCAGCCTTCCTTAAGAGGCGGTACAGAGGTAGACCTCTTTCGCCGAGGCGTGAGATGAAGCGGCTCAGAGCCGCGAGACATCCCATGACCCTCTGTACGCCTTTCAAGTCCTTGATGGGCCCCATGCTGGTGATGGCTGCGATCTTCTCCGGGTTGGCTTCGATGCCCCGCTCGGATACGATGAACCCCAAGAGCATGCCTCGAGGCACCTCGAAGACACACTTTTCGGGATTAAGCTTGACGCCTTTCGCCTTGAGACATCGGAATGTCACTTCAAGGTCGGAAAGGAGGTCGGAGGCTTTCCTCGTCTTGACTACGATGTCATCGACGTAGGCCTCGACCGTGCGGCCAATGTGTTCGCCGAACACATGGTTCATGCACCGCTGGTACGTCGCGCCCGCATTCCTCAAGCCGAACGGCATGGTGACATAGCAGTACATGCCGAAGGGTGTGATGAATGAAGTCGCGAGCTGGTCGGACTCTTTCATCCTGATTTGGTGATACCCTGAGTAGGCATCGAGGAAAGACAGGGTTTCGCACCCAGCAGTGGAATCCACGATTTGATCGATGCGAGGCAGAGGGTAGGGAACCTTCGGACATGCTTTGTTCAGACCAGTGTAGTCTACACACATCCGCCATTTCCCCCCTTTCTTTCTCACAAGCACAGGGTTGGCAAGCCATTCGGGATGGAATACCTCTTTGATGAACCCTGCCGCCATTAGCTTGTGGATCTCCTCGCCTATGGCTCTGCGCTTCTCCTCGTCGAATCGGCGCAGAGGCTGCTTGACGGGTCGGGCTCCGGCTCGGATGTCCAGCGAGTGCTCGGCGACATCCCTCGATATGCCGGGCATGTCCGAGGGACTCCACACGAAGACGTCGGCGTTCGCGCGGAGAAAGTCGACGAGCACTGCTTCCTATTTGGGATCAAGCCCGGAGCCGATCCGGACTTGCTTGGAGGCGTCGCTGCTGGGGTCGAGGGGGACAAACTTAACCGTCTCCGCTGGCTCGAAGTTGCCAGCATGACGCTTCACGTCTGGCACCTCCTTAGAGAGGCTCTCCAGGTCGACGATGAGGGCCTCGGACTCGGCGAGGGCCTCGGCGTACTCCACGCACTCCATGTCGCATTCGAACGCGTGTTTGTACGTGGGGCCGACGGTGATGACCCCGTTGGGGCCCGGCATCTTGAGCTTGAGGTAGGTGTAGTTGGGGACAGCCATGAACTTCGCGTAGCAGGGCCTCCCCAATACCGCGTGGTAGGTTCCTCGGAACCCGACCACCTCGAACGTCAGGGTCTCCCTTCGGAAGTTGGAGGGTGTTCCGAAGCAGACGGGAAGATCGAGTTGTCCGAGGGGCTAGACGCGCTTCCCGAGGATGATCCCATGGAAAGGCGCAGCGCCCGCCCGGACCGAGGACAGATCGATACGCAGAAGCCCGAGGGTCTCGGCATAGATGATGTTGAGGCTGCTGCCTCCGTCCATGAGGACCTTGGTGAGCCTGACGTTGCCGACGACGGGGTCGACGACGAGCCGGTATTTCCCCGGGCTCGGCACATGGTCGGGGTGGTCGGCTTGGTCGAAGGTGATGGGCTTGTCGGACCAGTCTAGGTAGACTGGCGCCGCCACCTTCACCGAACAGACCTCCCGGCGCTCTTGCTTGCGGTGCCGAGCCGAGGTGTTCGCCGCTTGCCCGCCGTAGATCATGAAGCAGTCGCGGACCTCGGGGAACTCTCCTGCCTGGTGATCTTCCTTCTTGTCGTCGTCGCGGGCCCTGCCACCCTCCGCGGGTGGCCCGGCCCTGTGGAAGTGGCGCCGAAGCATGACGCACTCCTCAAGGGTGTGCTTGACGGGCCCCTGGTGATAGGGGCACAGCTCCTTGAGCATCTTGTCGAAGAGGTTGGGACCTCCGGGGGGTTTCCGAGGGTTCTTGTACTCGGCGGCGGCGACAAGGTCCACGTCGGCGGCGTCGCGTTTTGCTTGCGACTTCTTCTTGCCCTTCTTCTTGGCGCCGCGCTGAGTTGACGCCTCGGGGGCATCTTCCGATGGGCGGCCCTGGGGCTGCTTGTCCTTCCGGAAGATAGCCTCGACCGCCTCCTGGCCGAAGGCGAACTTGGTGGCGATGTCCATCAGCTCGCTCGCCCTGGTGGGGGTCTTGCGACCCAGCTTGCTCACCAGGTCGCGGCAGGTGGTGCCGGCGAGGAACGCGACGATTACATCCGAGTCGGTGATGTTGGGCAGCTCGGTGCGCTGCTTCGAGAATCGCCGGATGTAGTCCCGGAGAGACTCTCCCGGCTGCTGTCGGCAGCTTCGGAGGTCCCAGGAATTCCCGGGGCGCACGTACGTGCCCTGGAAATTGCCGGCGAAAGCTTGGACTAGGTCGTCCTAGTTGGAGATCTGCCCCGGAGGCAGGTGCTCCAACCAGGCGCGAGCGGTGTCGGAGAGGAACAGGGGGAGGTTGCGGATGATGAGGTTGTCATCGTCCGTTCCACCCAGTTGGCAGGCCAGACGGTAGTCCGCGAGCCACCGTTCCGGTCTCGTCTCCCCCGAGTACTTTGTGATAGTAGTCAGGGGTCGGAACCGGGTTAGGAACGGCGCCCGTCGTATGGCCCGGCTGAAGGCCTGCGGACCGGGTGGTTCGGGCGAGGGACTCCGATCCTCCCCGCTGTCGTAGTGCCCCCCACGCCTGGGGTGGTAGCCTCGGCACACCCTCTCGTCGAGGTGGGCCCGACGGTCGCGGTGATGGTGCTCGTTGCCGAGGCGACCCGGGGCCGCAGGCGCTGTGTTGCGCGTGCGCCCGGTGTAGACCGAGGCTTCCCGCATGAATCGGGAAGTCGCGGCATGATGTTCCGAGGGGTACCACTGCCTTCGGGAGGCGGAGCTCTCGGCCCACCGGACCGTGGCGCCTTCCAGGAGATCCTTGAGCTCTCCCTGGATTCGCCGCCCCTCGGTGGTTGATGGCTCCGGCATCGCGCGGAGGAGCATTGCTGCTACAGCCAGGTTCTGGCCGACCCCACTGAATGCGGGTGGCGGCCTGACCCTGACATCGTCGGCGATGCGATGCTGGAAGCCCTGGGGTAGATGACACATTTCTCCGGTCGGAGGTTGGCCCGCCCATGCCTGCCCGACGTCCCGGCGGATTGGCTCAAGCGCTCCTGCTCCCTCATCGAGCCTGGCCTGCACCCCGCGGATTTGCTCGAGTTGTGGGTCGTGACCCCCGCCGGAACGGGGACCACGGCTAGCTCCCGCGGGATGTCAACGCGAGGCACCGGCCTAGGGAGATCACCGTCCTCTGGCATGCAGAGATGGTTGCCTTCGGAGGGACCCCCTAGATCGACGTGGAAACATTCGCGGCTCGGGCCGCAGTCCTCGTCGCCGAGGCTACGGCTACCGTCGGAACAGTCGGAAAGGCAGTAGTCGCATGCGGTCATGAAGTCCCGCATGGCACTGGGGTTGCCAAGTCCGGAGAAATCCCAACAGAAGCTGGGCTCATCGTCTTCCTCGGACCCAGAGGGCCCGTAGGTCGAGACGTCCGTCAGCCGGTCCCAAGGTGACCGCATACGAAACCCCAGAGGGTTCGGATTTGCCTCTACGAGAGCGTCCGCCAAAGCGGAGCCGCTAGGCGGGTCGAGGCTAAATCCGAAAGGCGTGGGATGGGAATCGGTCGGTACCTATTGGTCGACGGGCGGTGATGAGGTCACGTCGGGGACTGACTGCACCGTCGTCTCATGTACGAGGGTGACACCCAGCAAGCCTTTCGCGAGCGTGCTGGCGTCGTCCGTTTGCTCGAGATTGACGTGTCGCGGGGAGACAGCGCTCGTCTTCGTCTCAAGCGCGAGGTCGATGCCCGGCGCGCCCCCCGTTGGAGTGCTGGCATTGTCGACTCGCTCGACGGCCGACGAGGCGCCGCCTCTTGCTTGGCCTTGGTTGCCCCGCCTCCTCCTCCGTCGGCGGGGAAGAGGACGGGGCGAGCTCGAAGGTTGTTCTTCCACCACGCGGGGAAGACGTCGTCGATCCCGCCACCGGCGGGCGGACTGTCTGCCGCCATTGTCGCTGTCGCCCGGCGATGGAAAGAGTATCATGTCGTAGCCGCCGTCGAGGGACATGAACTCAAGGCTCCCGAAACAGAGCACCGTCCCGGGCCGGAGAGGTTGCTGGAGACTACCCATCTGGAGCTTGACGGGAAGTTGTTCGTCACACGTAGCAGGCCCCTACCTGGCACGCCAACTGTCGGCGTTTCGAGACCGGGGGGTCCCTAAGCCAACGAGTGAAGTGTCGCCGCGTGCCCCAGCCCAGATGGGTCGACGCGAGGCCGAGCGCGAAGGGGGGAAGTGAGGTGGCCGGAGATGGGCATGAGAGAGGTGGAAATCCCGCGGCCTTCGTGTTCGTCCCGCGCCCAGGTCGGGTGCGCTTGCAGTAGGGGGTTACAAGCGTCCACATGGGGGAGGGAGCGAGCGGCCTCACGCGAGCGCCTGTCTCGTCCTCATCCCCGCGCGGCCAACCCTCTCTAAGAGGGCCCTGGTCCTTCCTTTTATAGGCGTAAGGAGAGGATTCAGGTGTACAATGGGGGGGTGTAGCAGAGTGCTACGTGTCTAGCGGAGGAGAGCTAGCGCCCTAAGTACACGCCATCGTGGCGGCCGGAGAGATTTTGGCGCCCGGTTTGTGTGATGTCGTGGCCGTCGGAGGAGCGCTGGAGCCTGGCGGAGGGACAGCTGTCGGGGCCATCGAGTTCTTGCTGACGTCCTCTTGCTTCCGTAAGGGGGCCGTGAGCCGCCATCGTCAGGGAGCGTGCGGGGCGCCATCATCGCCTATCTGGCGGAGCGAGCCAGATGGGACGCCGGTCTTGTTCCCCGTAGCCTGAGTCAGCTTGGAGTAGGGTAATGATGGCGGCTCCTGTTGACGTGGCCGGTCCACGCCCTAGGTTGGGCGATGTGGAGGCTCCTCCGAGGTCGAGGTCGAGTCCGTCTTCCGTGGCCGAGGCCAAGTCCGAGCCCCTAGGTCGGGCGAGGCGGAGGCCGTTGGCTGAGGCTAGGACGGAATTTGAGTCCTGGGGTCGGGCGAAGCGGAGTTCGTCGTCTTCTGGGGCTGAGCCCAAGTCCGAGCCCTGGTTCGGGCGGAGCGGAGTTCGCCGTCTTCCGGGGCTTAGCCCGAGTCTGTGCCCTGGGTCGGGCGGAGCGGAGTTCGCCGTCTTCCGGGGCTTAGCCCGAGTCTGAGCCCTAGGTCGGGCGGAGCGGAGTTCGCCGTCTTCCGGGGCTTAGCCCGAGTCCGAGCCCTGGGTCGGGCGGAGCGGAGTTCGCCGTCTTCCGGGGCTTAGCCCGAGTCCGAGCCCTGGGTCGGGCGGAGCGGAGCTTCCTATGGTGCGTGCGACCGGGCCTGGCTGCCTATCAGCCTCACTTTGTCAAGTGGCACCGCAGTCGGAGCGGCGCAAGCGGCGCTGTCTTTCTGTCAGACCGGTCGGTGGAGCGGCGAAGTGACGGCGGTCACTTCGGCTCTGTCAGCTGAGGGGCGCGTGTCAGGATAAAGGTGTCAGGCCACCTTTGCATTAAATGCTCCTGCGATTTGGTCGGTCGGTGCGATGATTTGGTCAGGGTTGCTTCTTGGCGAAGACAGGGCCTCGGGCGAGCCGGAAATATGTTCGCCGCTGGAGGGGGGCCTCGGGCGAGGCGGAGATCCTCCGGGGTCGGCTGCCCTTGTCCGAGGCTAGGCTCGGGCGAGGCATGATCGAGTCCCTCGAATGGACTGATCCCTGACTTAATCACACCCATCAGGCCTTTGTAGCTTTATGCTGATGGGGGTTACCAGCTGAGAATTAGGAGCCTTGAGGGTACCCCTAATTATGGTCCCCGACACTGATGTAACTCACCGGCTTTTCAATATGGAGATCATTCAATAAAGCACCAATGTATAAAGGCCGTTTCAGATTATATCTTTCTCGGCCATGACTATTTGATCAATGAATCAAAAGGAATAGAATGGAGGTGCCTCCCAGTCTGGATAGACAAAGGGACTATACATGTACCATGGATTCATCATCGTACCATTCCATGTTTGAACAGGATAATATACCGACGATGAGTAAACAGGTGGAAAGTACCCTAGTCTCATAGGATGAATAGGCGATGCTTGTTGTGTCGCCTTTCGGGCCATTTTGTTTAACCATTTCGTTTTAGCAGGTGACTGGGGTTTCTTCATTGACCGATCACGTAGAATGGTCTTCTTGCTAGTATTCTTGGAGAGCAACTGATCAAAAGTAGGGTCAGCTTTGATCAGCCGACCATATGTGCTTTGCCATTGCGTCTCTTTCCCTTTTAAAGCTTTGTGTGGAGGCGGGCCATAGGCGGACTGTCCGGCAGAGTTAGCCGGACCGTCTGTCTGATCACCGGACCGTCCGCATGTAGGTGCCAGACCGTTGGTGATGCTCAGGTCAGGCTGTCGTGCTTGACTCATTAATTGTGCCTGCCCCCCGGTGCCTCCGGACTTTTTAGCCTTATCGTCCAGAGCCTTTCGAGCAATCTCTTTTTGTGATATATTTGACATGTGAGGATTGCTAATGATGATGTCTTTGCTTTTGCCTTTATCGGCCATTTCGGGCTGAACTAAGATCTTTTTGCATGCGATATCTATTGTATTAACAGGAAATAGCTGTGTGTCCACTTGCATCTCCTAAAAAGCCAAACCGACCCTCATTTATGGCCGATTGTACCTGTTGACGAAAAACGTTACAGTCATTGGTGGCATGAGAAAAAGAATTATGCCACTTACAATAAGCACATCTCTTTAATTCATCTATAGGAGGGATAGTATGAGTTAATTTAATATTACCATTTTAAGTAGTTCATCAAATATCTTATCGCATTTGGCAACATTAAAGGTAAATTTAATCTCTTCTTGCCGATTCTTTTGAACCGGCTGTAAGGAAGAACATGCCGAAGATTTGGCCTTTGTTGGCCAAATAAACTCCGCGGTATATACATATGCGGATTCATCATCTGAACTATCACGCTCTATTAGATGTATAGCACGGGCGACCGATTTTGATGTCTCTTTAAATCGGCTTTCACAGGCTAAAGCCCGCTAATGTAGCTAGGCTATCGAAAAGAACTAGATCCCATCTAATTTGTCTCTTAAGTAGGATAGCAACCCATTAAAAGCTAGCCCTGCTAGCTCTTTGTCTGCGACATGGATCCGAAAGCATCGGTTTCTAGTGTCCCGGAACCTCCGGATATAATCATTAACCGATTCTTCGGTGTCCTTATCGGACTGAAGCTAAGTCAGCTAGTCCTAATTTATATTCCCCGGCAAAGAAATGTTCATGAAATTTACTTTCTAACTCATTCCAGGAATTAATGGAATTAGGAGGCAGGGCGGCGTACCATGCAAACACGGTACCAGTAAGGGATAAAGAAAATAAACGAACACGAAATGCTTCTCCATCGGCCAATTCGCCTAGGTGTGCTAGGAACTGGCCTATGTGTTCGTGTGTGCTTCTCCCATTCTCACTAGATGTCGGCGTTTCGTACCTGGGGGACCCTCAACCGGACCAATTAGTGAATTTTGTGCCGCGTGTTCCTGCCCAGATGGGTTGATGCAAGATGGAACACAAGAGGAGGGATGAGGCTTATATTATCTTGCACCGGGGTGCTTGCAGTAGGGGCTACAAGCTTCGTGAGAGCAGGAACCGGCCCTAGGCCTCTTGAGAAGCCTAGTGTTGCGGAGTGGAGTTCAATGTTCGAGTGAGTCCGTCTCCGTCATTCTTACCGCCTGTGCCCCCCTTTTGAGAAGGCCCTGGGCATCCCCTTTTATAGATACAAGGAGATGGTCCGGCTGTACATATGGGGTGTAGCTATGTGCTAACGTGGCCGACGGAGAAGTGCTTGAGCCCTGTATGAAGCGTAGCTGGCGGTGCGGCCCTGGGTCCTGCTGACGTTTCTTTGCCTTCATAGAGAGCTTGAGAACAATCGACGTCATGGGCGCATGCAGGGAACCATCATTACCTGTTGCCGGAGTAATCTAGATGTGACACCGGCCTTGTTCCTTCGTAGCCTGAGGCGGCTAGCTAGAGGTAGGGTAATGATGTGTCCCCTGTAGCATAGTCGGTCCGAGGCCAAGGTTGGGCGAGGCGGTGACTTCTCCTGAGGCCGAGGCTGAGGCCAAGGTCAGGGTCGGCCGAGGCGGAGACCTCCTCCCGAGGCCGAGGCTGAGGCCGAGGTTGGGGTCGGGCGAGGCGGAGACCTTCTCCCGAGGCCGAGGCCGAGGTCGAGGCCTGGGGTCGGGCGAGGCGGAGCTCCCTGTTGCGCTCGAGATTGAACTCGAGAAAGGCCGTGACTCACTGTTGTTAGTCTTTCCCTGGTGGTTGTCACAGTAGTCGGAACGGGGTGAATAGTGTTGTTTTCCTATCAGAACGATCAATAAAGGGGCGAAGTGACTGCGGTCATTTCAACCTTGCCGACTGAGGCGCGCGTGTCAGGATAAGGTGTCAGGTGATCCCTGCATTAAATGCGCATGCGATACGGTCGGCGGTAAGGCGATTTGGCCGAGGTTCCTATACGACAAAGTTTGCCCGAGCTTAGCCTCGGGCGAGCCGGGGGTGCGCCTGCTGCCTGAGGAGGCCCTCGGGCGAGGCGTGAATCCGTCCGGGACCACTGTTCTTGCTCGAGGCCGGGCTCAGGCGAGACGAGATCGCGTCCCTTGGTAGATGAGGCTTTATCTTTGAGCTGTGCTTACCATCCTATACGGTCTGTTTTGAAGATGTTTTCCAGCTATGCTTAGGAGTATTGGGGGTACCCCTAATTACGGTACCCGACAGTAGCCCCCGAGCCTCAAAGGGAGTGTAGGCACTCGCTTGGAGGTTCTGCCGGATTTTTTGCAAGGGGACTAGCCTTTCTCAGTCATATTTTGTTCCGATGGGTGCGCGCAAGCGCACCCATCGGGTGTAGCCCCCGAGGCCTCGGAGGAGTGGTTTGACTCCTCTGAGGTCTTAATTTTTCTTGTGATTCCTCGGTCGGCCTTGTTGTTCCCTCATGCGGCCTGGTCGCAGCCTGGGTGCATGGTCAGGCTTCGAGTTTTTAAGCTGGTTGGTTGACGTGGTCAACATTTTGGCCGTAGCCTGGTGCGAGAGCAGCCTCCGAGCCTCTGCACGGAGCGAGAGGACGATCGAGGACCGTCTCGGCTTTTATTGTACGCCCCTTCGTCGCCTTTCCGCAAGGAGGAGGGGGAACGCGCCGTGTTACCCTTGATGGGCACCGAACACGGTGTTTCCAGTGAGTTGCTAACGGGTAATCCGAGTGGACGCCCGAGCCCCGTTCGATAAGGGTCGGCTAGTGGCCCAGAGGCGCGCTCCAAAAGTACCTGCAGGTGATTTGCTGGACCCGGGCCCATTTGATAGGGTCCAAGGGCTTGGTGCCTCCCTCCGGTGGGATTCCATTACAAAATCGTTCCCGCTAGTCTCGGAAATGTCCTAGGGTACCTCGGGAGCGTAGCCCGAGCCTTGGCCATGTAACGGACGTACCCAGGGTTATCTCTGACTCTGCATGTTCTAGGGTGGCTGTCGAATCCCTTCGAGGGGCCAGCCTTCGAACCCCTGATCAGTAAAGGGCTCGGGGCCCGAGTGCTCTGGGGCGGTCGCCGAACCCCGTGGGGCGCAACCTTCGAACCCCTGATCAGTAGGAGGGCTCGGGGCCCGTTTCCTTCGCTACGAAGGACTCCTTCGAAATGTCCCTTTTCCTGATCCCTGCGGAGAGAGAGAAAGAGAGAGAAAAGGAAGAAAGGAGATATTTCGAAACAGTGTGACACACCTTTTTTGAGGCAGCCATCATGACGGAGGCGAAACGGCGCCCGCCCGCCTGCCAGAGGAGACGTGTGTTTTGCCAGGGAGTTAATGCGACGGGACTGGCGACTCACGGGGTATCTGTTGCGCGTGCGTGAGTCGTTCGAGGAATGGAACATGGGTGCGTCGTCTTTATGCTGTAGGAGAGGCTCCCCTACCGCATCAGGGGAGGATGCGAGCCTGTAGGTGGTACCCGTGACCTTCGCACTTAATTGGCACTGTTGGGTCATACGCGGGGCTGCCTCGAGTCGCTGCACTGGTTCTGTAGTCCCGAGAAGAGCAGCATTGGCGCAAGTGGCGGTGCGATTTCTTTGCACGCAGTAACCAGTGCGCCGGTTACATGACATGTGGGCCTGGGCCTCCATGCTAGACCGCCAGTTGCAACAAAGCCGAAAGGGTGCACAACCGTGGTGCGGTTGCATGCTTCTCGCGTGGCAGCCTGCCTTTTCGACTGCTGGTTTTGGCGAGGATGAGAGAGCGCTTAACCGCGGGGTGGTTGCGTGCTTTGTGTGCGGCGGTTCGCCATCTTCGTGTTTCGGGTCAGTTTGTATGACATGTGGGACCTAGCCCCCGTGTCATAGGGCGGGAACCCTAGAGCACGTCGGGGGAGACTTTGCCCGTGATGCCTTGGGGGCGCGAGTGGGGAGATCTGCCTTTAAAAAGGGATCGACCTCCTGGGCAGTAGCCATGCCTTTGCTCTTCCCGCATTCATCGCGTCTTTCCATCTTCCGGGCCTCCAGATGGGGTCACCGGTGTTGCCTTCTTCTTGCTGCTGCATGGTGGCCGCAAGCCTCCGAGTGTATTTCTTGTAATTGCTCTTGCCCTTGAGCGACGGATATGCATCGTTGGAGAATGCCCGAGGGGCTGCGGTGGTACAATTCTTTTTCATCACCCAGTAAAACGAACGACTTGGCGCGCCGAGCCAGTCACCGAGCTTCGGCCTTGTCGAGGGGCAGCTCTCCTCGGAGGAGATATTCTAGGTATGGGGTCTGCCAGTTTAGGTTTGGTGTGACCCCATTCTGCTCTATCTCGACACGCATGGCCTCACCCTCGGCGGCCGAGGGTACCTCGAGCTGGGCCAAGGTCTCCTCGAGTCCGGGTGCGTCGTTGAGTTTGACGGATGGTTGATATGTCTCTGGAGAAGACATTCGGGGGAACTGTTGTTCGTCTCGAGGCTATCTTAGCCAGCTCATCTGCAGTCTCGTTGTACCGTCGAGCAACATGGTTGAGTTCTAGCCCATAGAACTTATCTTCCAAGCACCAAACTGAAAGGGAAATGTGCCCTTGGGCCATTTCTTAGTATTTTGGTGATTTAGTGCCCAACACAGGTGCCTAATTGTAAAATGGTGGACAAAGTACAAATCAAGGATAAAGGTATGTTTCTCAGACTTAGTACATTGTTTTATGGACTAATGTATTGTGTCTAAGTGCTGGAAACAGAAAAAATCAAGTTGGAGAAGAGATGGCTCGAGCAGCCAAAGTCTGTCCAGTCTGGAGCACCGGACTGTCCAGTGGTGCACCGGACAGTGTCCGGTGCACCAGGCTAGCTCGGCGTGAAGTAGCTGCTCTCGGGAATTCGCCGACGGCGTACGGCTAAAATTCACCGGACTGTCCGGTGTGCACCGAACTGTCCGGTGAGCCAACGGTTGGCCGGGCCAACGGTCGGCCGCGGAATCTGCGCGCGACACGTGGCCGTGCCAACGGTCGGAAGGGGGCACCGGACTGTCCGGTGTGCACCGGACATGTCCGGTGCGCCAACGGCTCACAGATCTGCGACGGTCGGCAACGGTCGGCAGCGCCATTTTAGGAAGGAAATCGGGCACCGGACAGTGTCCGGTGTGCACCGGACTGTCCGGTGCACCCGACGACAGAAGGCAAGATTGGCCTTCCAGATTTGCTCTCAACGGCTCCTAGCTGCCTTGGGGCTATAAAAGGGGCCCCTAGGCGCATGGAGGAGTACACCAAGCAACCTTAGAGCATTCTTGATCATCCACACTCAGTCTTTGCGCATTTGTTTGTCATTCTCAGTGATTCGAGCTCCGTTCTAGTGAGAACTTTGAGATAGTCCTTTGAGCTCGATTCTTGGCCGTGTGTGTGCGCATTTTGCTGTGGATTTGTGTGTGTTGCTTTCCTCCCTTACTCTGAATTTCTTGTGAATCTCAAGTGTAAGGGCGAGAGGCTCCAAGTTGTGGAGATTCCTCGCAAACGGGATATTGAAAGGCAAAACAAAACACCGTGGTATTCAAGTTGGTCTTTGGACCGCTTGAGAGGGGTTGATTGCAACCCTCGTCTGTTGGGATGCCACAACGTGGAGTAGGCAAGCGTTGGTCTTGGCCGAACCACGGGATAAACCACTGTGTCATCTCTGTGTTTGATCTCTTGTGGTATTGTGTTTTGTTGAGACTCATCTCTAGCCACTTGGCGGTTATTGTGCTAACACTTAACAAGTTTTTGTGGCTATAAGTTTAAGTTTCACAGGATCACCTATTCACCCCCCCCCTCTAGGTGCTCTCAATTGGTATCAGAGCCAGGTTCTCTTCACAAAGGGACTAACCGCCCGAAGAGATGGATCCTAAGGGGAAGGGAATCGTGATCAACGACAAAGAGAAGGAATCCTTCGTCAATGAGCCGAAGGATGACAAGCCTACCGACTCCGGCTCGGGCCATAGACGGAAGGAAGGGAAGAAGAAGAAGACAAGGCGCATCAAGGAGATCATCTACTACGACGATAGTGATGAGTCTACTTCTTCCCAAAAGGACGACGACAATGACTACAAAAAGACGGTCAATTCGAACTTTTCATTTGATTATTCTCGTATTCAACATAGTTCGAATTCGCATTTGCTTTCCATTCCTCTTGGCAAACCCCCACACTTCGATGGGGAGGACTGCGGATTTTGGAGTCACAAAATGCGTAGTCACTTATTCTCTCTTCATCCAAGCATATGGGAGATTGTAGAGAATGGAATGAAGTTTGATATCTCGGATAATTCCATGCATATAAATGAACAAATTCATAGAAATGCACAAGCTACTACTGTTCTCTTAGCGTCTTTGTGCAGGGAAGAGTATAACAAGGTGAGCGGCTTGGACAATGCCAAGCAAATATGGGACACCCTCAAGATCTCACACGAGGGGAATGACATCACCATGCTCACCAAAATGGAGTTGGTGGAGGGCGAGCTTGGACGATTCGCCATGATAAGGGGAGAGGAGCCAACTCAAACGTACAACCGGCTCAAGACCCTTATCAACAAAATATGGAACTACGGAAGCACGCGATGGACGGACCACGACGTCGTCCGCCTAATGCTAAGGTCCTTTACCGTTCTTGATCCTCATCTCGTGAACAATATTCGTGAGAATCCCAGGTACACGATGATGACGCCCGAGGAAGTACTTGGAAAATTCGTAAGCGGGCGGATGATGATCAAGGAGGCAAGATACGTCGACGACGCGTTGAACGGACCAATCCACGAGCCTCAACCCATTGCTCTCAAGGCAACAAGGAGCAAGGAGTCGCTACCTAGCAAGGTGGCGCAAGTCGAGGCGGCCGGGCTCAATGATGAAGAAATAGCTCTCATCATCAAGAGATTCAAGACGGCGCTAAATGGTCGCAAGGGGCAGCCAAGCAAGACCAAGACAAAGGGGAAGCGCTCATGCTTCAAATGCGGTAAGGTTGGTCATTTTATTGCTAACTGTCCTAAAAATGATAGTGACCAGGAGCAAGGGAAAAATGGGAAGAGAGAGAACAAGAAGGTTTACAAGAAGGCCAAAGGCGAAGCACACCTTGGAAAGGAGTGGGATTCGGATTGCTCTTCGTCCGACTCCGACGACGAAGGACTCGTCGCCACTGCCTTCAACAAATCGGCTCTCTTCCCCAACGAGCATCACACTTGCCTCATGGCAAGGGAGAAGAAGGTAATCACTCATAATGCCAATACTTATGATTCTTCTAGTGATGATGAGTCTAGTGAGGATGAAATAGATTATTCTAGTTTATTCAAGGGACTGGATAGAACTAAGATAGCTAAGATTAATGAATTGATTGATACCTTGAATGAAAAGGATAGAATCTTAGAGAAACAAGAAGATCTTTTATACGAAGAGCATGATAAATTTGTTAGTGCACAAAATTCACTTGCTCTAGAAGTTAAAAGAAATGGAATGCTTTCTTGTGAACTTTCTACTTGTAATGAAACCATTTCTTCTTTAAAAGGTGAAATTAATGATTTAACTGCTAAACTAGAAGTAGCAAGTAAATCTAACTCTTGTGTTGAACATGTTGAAATTTGCACTAGGTGTAAGGATGTTGATATTAATGCTTGGAGTGAGCACTTAGTTTCAATTTCAAAACTAAATGATGAAGTGGCTAGTCTTAATGCTCAACTTAAGACTAGCAAGAGTAATTTTGATAAGCTAAAATTTGCAAGGGATGCCTACACAATTGGTAGACACCCCTCAATTAAGGATGGACTTGGCTACAAGAGGGAAGCCAAGGACTTGACAAGCCATAAGGCTCCTATCTCCGCCAAGGAGAAAGGGAAGGCTCCTATGGCTAGTAATGCTAAAAAGAACCATGCCTTTTTGTATCATGATAGGAGACTAACTAGAAATACTTATAGGAGGTATAATGCTTATAATGTTTTTGATTCTCATGACATGTTTGCTTCTAGTTCCTCCTATGTGCATGATAGAAATGTTGTTCATAATATGCCTAGGAAAAATGTTGTTAATGTCCCTAGGAAAGTTAATGAACCTTCTACAATATATCATGCTTTGAATGCTTCCTTCGCTATTTGTAGAAAGGATAGGAAAATAGTTGCTAGGAAGTTAGGGGCAAGATGCAAGGGAGACAAAACTTGCATTTGGGTCCCTAAGGATATTTGTGCTAACCTTGCAGGACCCAACATGAGTTGGGTACCTAAGACCCAAGCCTAAATTTGCCTTGCAGGTTTATGCATCCGGGGGTTCAAGCTGGATTATTGACAGCGGATGCACAAACCATATGACGGGGGAAAAGAAGATGTTCACCTCCTACGTCAAGAATAAGGATTCCCAAGATTCAATAATATTCGGTGATGGGAATCAAGGCAAGGTAAAAGGGTTAGGTAAAATTGCAATCTCAAATGAGCACTCTATCTCTAATGTGTTTTTAGTAGAGTCTCTTGGATATAATTTGCTATCTGTTAGTCAATTATGCAATATGGGATATAACTGCTTATTTACAAATGTAGATGTGTCTGTCTTTAGAAGATGTGATGGTTCACTAGCTTTTAAGGGTGTACTAGACGGCAAACTTTACTTAGTTGATTTTGCAAAAGAAGAGGCCGGTCTAGATGCATGCTTAATGGCTAAGACTTGCATGGGCTGGTTGTGGCATCGCCGCTTAGCACATGTGGGGATGAAGAACCTCCACAAGCTTCTAAAGGGAGAACACGTGATAGGTCTAACCAATGTTTATTTCGAAAAAGATAGACCTTGTGCAGCTTGTCAAGCAGGTAAACAAGTGGGAGGAGCACATCACAGCAAGAATGTGATGACCACGTCAAGACCTCTGGAGCTGCTGCATATGGACCTCTTCGGACCCGTCGCCTATCTGAGCATAGGAGGAAGTAAGTATGGTCTAGTTATTGTTGATGACTTTTCCCGCTTCACTTGGGTGTTCTTTTTGCAGGATAAGTCTGAAACCCAAGGGACCCTCAAGCGCTTCCTAAGGAGAGCTCAAAATGAGTTTGAGCTCAAGGTGAAGAAGATAAGGAGCGACAACGTGTCACACCCGGTTTTTAGAAGGTAAACCGAATGCGAACCATGTACGTGCCAGGATCAGTTATTCACGTACACAGCAGTTACATAACATGGACATCATCACACAGTGCTCAAAATAGTATTAAAAGGGGAAATAATAGTCGATTACATCATACGTCTGAGACGTCCATATAGTTCTTACAATAAATCAAAGTGCGGAAAAGAAACGTAGATAACACGGCCTTCACAGGCAGCCGACTGGGGGTTGCCGCTAACCCACGCCTAGAACTCGTCGTAGTCTTGGAACTCCTGGAAGTCTCCTTCCACAGCTTCATCTTCTCCTGAGCAGTGGTTGCAATGCTGACAACCTGGGGGGGGGGGATTGGTGTGTAGAGCAAGGGTGAGTACACATCAACATACTCAGCAAGCATCCTGTTTGGCTGTAGTGGACTAGCTTTATGTGGGGATAAGTCAAGCAGTTGCTTTTAGTTGGTCAGGTTATTACTTACTAGTAGAGAGCCAGGTTTTAACATTAACCCAAGTTATTAGCCCAATGTATCCTTTCCAAACGGAAAGAATACCACTTACCAATACCATAATCATAATCAGAACCATCAATCTCATTGCCACCTGTACCAAAGTATCACTGATCAAGTATCACTAATCTCTGGAGCTCCCTTGGCCGCTCATAACCGCGAGCATGGCTGATATATCAGTTTCATAACACTCTGCAGAGGTTGCGCACTTTACCCACAAGCCGTGATTCCCTCTTGCCTCGGGCCGATCAAACCCTTAAACACTACCAAGGTGAATAGGCAGGGTCTCACTACGTAGCCTTTACAAAGATTCCCCGGGGCTGTAGCCACCCGTTAGGTTTCCTAAATGTACCGCACTCCTCCCCAAGGGACAAATCAACCTTGGCAGAGCGAGCCGCATACACCGAGCCCCATTGACGGCACAACGGCTAAGCGAACTACACCCCGGTTCCTCTAATTATTCAGCTAAGGGCGTCCCATTCCACCCTCATGGTTGCACTATTTTCCCGGGCGGTCATCCATTGAACAGGTCCTTACGGAGAGGCACTCGAGAAACCGCTCGAGTCCCCTTGAAGGTCATAGATATAATCATAAATAAGAAGGGAAAACAGCGTATCATAGATAATCACATCATGTTCATTGATTAGAGTTGAGCATTAGCATCAGACTAAGCAGTAATAATCCGACCCAAATAGGTAAACAAGGACATGGGTAACAAAAGCTAGTCAATCCTTAGGTATAAATGTGTAATGCGGGAGGTGAATTAAAGAATGAATAGGACAGAGATAGGTCAAAGGACACTTGCCTCCACCAACCGACTGCTGCTCAGGGGCTTCTCCTGCGAATTCCTCGGGCTCTTCGACCGGATCGTTCTCTATGCGAGCGCAAACATACATACATCCACATATTTAATACAAAAGAACAGTACACCATACAAGGGAACAAGTAAAGCGAATATGCATCAAGTATGACATTCGATATCGCATTTGTTATGGTTAGAAAGAAATGGGAAAGGGTCTCGCAGGGGTTAAAGCTTATGCACTAATAATCAATTACAATTGGTTCTTAACAAAAGAATTCTGTTATATACACTAATGGAAACCTAATCATTTTAAGTTGATCAACATTGCACGAGATAAACAATTAACTAAATGAATCAACTAGCGCAACAAAATTCTAAATTAAACTTCCTATTTCAATAGCATGAACAATGATCAGCCTACCTAAAATAAAATAGCTATGATCACAGAAAGTAAATAAAATAAAATAAAAAAATAAAATAAAAAAACAGAGGGGGGCGGTTGAACCGGCCCTAGGCAGGGCGGTCGGGCGTGGGCTGGGAGGGGCGCGCGGCCAGGGCCGGCTGGGCGCGGGCTGGGGGCGGCCGGGGCTGCCAAGGAGAGAGGAGGGGGAGGGGAGAGGGAGGGAGGAGGGAGGGGGGGCCTCACCGGCGATGGGCGGCCGAACCGGCAGGGGGCGGCGGCGGCTTAGGGCAGGGGGTAGGGGCGGCGGTGGGGAGAGAAAATGGGAGAAAATGAGAGGGAGGGAGAGAGAATTGGGGAGAAAAGGGGAGGTGGGGGCGGCTGGGCCAACCAAGGCCCAAGAGGGGGCGCGGGGGCGGCTGGGCCGGCCGGGGTCGGCCCACGGCGCGGGAGAGAGAGAAAAAGAGGAGAGAGGGAAAGAGAAAGAAAAAAGAAAGAAAAGATTTTCTCCTTATTTTCGAAATCCGATCTTTCTACATGAATGCATTTGCACTTTCAAAGCAATCAAAAAAATGCATAGTTCGGCATGGTGCATCAAACAACATAAAACAGTTTTATGGTTTTCTTTATACGGGAATTCCAAATCGAATCCCGCTAAAACTTTGGAAAAAGGTCAAGGTTTAGCGAGGGGAAAAAGAAAAAGAAAAGGTAACACCCGAATTTTGGCGAGTAAAGAAAAGAAAAAAAATTCAACTGCAAAAATTCGGGGCGTTACAAACCTATCCCCCTTAAAAGAATCTCGCCCTCGAGATTCAGGGCTGGCTAGCAAAGAGCTCTGGGTACTTGGCCATCAAATCATCTTCACGCTCCCAGGTTGCTTCTTCCTCAGAGTGGTGATTCCATCTGACTTTGCACATTCTGATGGTCTTCCTTCGGGTGACTCTATCTGCGACCTCAAGGATCTGAGCTGGCTTCTCAACATAGGTCAAGTCCTCCTGGACTTCCAGACCTTCCACTGGCAACTGCTCTTCTGGCACACGCAAACACTTCTTCAACTGAGACACATGAAAGACATCATGCACAGCAGACAAATTCTCTGGCAGGCTGAGCTGATAGGCCACTTCTCCACGCTTTGAGAGAATTTGATACGGACCAATGTAGCGGGGTGCTAGCTTGCCTTTCACTCCGAATCTTCTGACTCCTCTGATCGGTGACACTTTCAGATAGACAAAGTCTCCGACTTCAAAACTCAGCTCTCTTCTTCTTGTGTCTGCATAGCTTCGCTGCCTCGATTGCGCTATCTTCAGATTCTCTCGAACCATCTTGATGTTCTCTTTGGCTTCAAGCAAAATATCTGGCCCAAACACTTGCTTTTCTCCAGGCTGATCCCATTGCAACGGAGTTCTACAACTCCTTCCATAGAGCGCTTGAAATGGTGACATCTTCAAACTGGCCTGATAACTGTTGTTATAGGAAAACTCTGCATAAGGCAATCTCTTGTCCCATCCGGACTGATCTTGCAACGCACAGGCTCTCAACATATCTTCAAGAATTTGATTGGTTCTTTCGGTCTGGCCATCTGTCTGCGGGTGATAAGCTGAACTGAAATTCAGATGTGTGCCCAAGGCTTCATGCAACTGCTGCCAGAAATGAGAGGTGAACTGCGTTCCTCTGTCTGACACTATCTTCTTTGGCACACCATGAAGACAAACGATCCGAGACATGTACAACTCTGCCAATACTACACTGTTGTAGCTGGTCTTGACAGGTATGAAGTGGGCTGACTTGGTCAAGCGGTCCACTACTACCCAAATGGAATCGTAGCCGGCTCGAGTGCGAGGCAATCCGACTATGAAATCCATACCGATTTCATCCCATTTCCACTGAGGAATCTGCAACGGTTGCAACAATCCAGCTGGTCTCTGGTGCTCTGCCTTAATCCTTCGGCAACTATCACACTTAGCCACGTGCTCTGCGATTTCCCTCTTCATTCCGTACCACCAGAATTTCTTCTTCAGATCCTGATACATCTTCTCACTGCCAGGGTGAATCGAATAGGCTGTCTCATGAGCTTCCTTGAGAATCAACTCCCGAATAGACTGGACATTGGGAACACACAAGCGGTCTTTGAACCATATCACGCCTTCTGCATCTTCTCGAAAATCTTTGCCTCTGCCATCTAGAATCAGTCGCCGAATCTCATTGATCTTCTCATCATCCTTCTGCGCTTCCTTGATTTCTCGCTCCAAGGTAGGTTCCAATTCAACTGTGACTCCTCGCGAATTGTTCAGAAATCCGAGACTCAACCTGTCAAACTCTTTGGCCAACTCATAAGGCATCGGACGAGCGACCATCAGATTGACTTGACTCTTCCTGCTCAAAGCATCTGCCACTACGTTTGCTTTGCCTGGATGGTAATGAATCTCCAACTCATAGTCTTTGATCAGCTCTAACCATCTTCGTTGCCTCATGTTCAACTCTGTCTGAGTGAATATGTACTTCAGACTCTTGTGATCTGTGTAAACATCGCATTTCTGTCCATACAGATAGTGCCTCCATGTCTTCAGTGCGTGAACCACTGCTGCCAACTCTAGATCATGGATTGGGTAATTCTTCTCATGAACCTTCAGCTGTCGGGACGAGTAAGCCACAACTCTTCCCTCTTGCATCAATACGCATCCCACACCTGTGTAACAAGCATCACAGTACACAGAGAAGGGCTTGTGCACATCAGGCAAGACTAGGACAGGCGCTGTTGTCAACTTCTCTTTCAGCGCTTCAAAGGCCTCTTGACATTTCTGGGTCCACTTGAACTCAACCTTGTTGCCTAGCAACGCTGTCATTGGTTTCGCAATCTTCGAAAACCCTTCAATGAATCGCCGATAATATCCGGCCATTCCAATGAAGCTTTTGATTCCTCGAGCATCTGTTGGCGCTTTCCAGTTCAGAACGTCTGCCACTTTCTTCGGATCCACAGCCAATCCTTCCTTGTTGATTATGTGACCCAAGAACAGGACTTCACTGATCCAGAACTCACACTTGCTCAACTTTGCATACAACTGGTGCTCTCGCAATCTCTGCAATACCATCCTCAAATGATCTGCATGTTCTTCTTCACTTTGAGAATAAATCAGAATGTCATCAATGAATACCACCACAAACTTATCAAGGTAATCCATGAATACACTGTTCATCAAGTTCATGAAGAACGCTGGTGCATTGGTCAAACCAAAAGACATCACTGTGAACTCATATAAACCATACTTGGTAATGAATGCCATCTTCGGAATGTCCGAAGGTCGGATCCTGAGCTGATGATAACCTGACCTCAGATCAATCTTGGAGAACACACTGGCTCCTCTCAACTGGTCGAACAGATCTTCTATTCTGGGCAAAGGGTACTTGTTCTTGATCGTGACTTCATTCAAAGCTCGATAATCGATACACATCCTCTTTGTGCCATCTTTTTTCTCCACAAACAGGACAGGGGCGGCCCAAGGCGAGGTGCTTGGCCGGATATAACCTTTCTCTGACAGCTCATCAATCTGCTTCTTAAGCTCAATCAACTCTGGTCCAGATATTCTGTAAGCTCTCTTAAAGATAGGGGCGGTTCCAGGAAGAAGCTCTATGGCAAACTCAACTTTCCGCTCTGGTGGCATACCCGGTAAATCCTTTGGAAACACATCTGGGAATTCAGACACAACCTTGATACTCTCAATTGGGTCTGCTTCACTGCTATCGACAGCCATCTGATAACAACTTCCTCTCTTCGGCTCAGGCGGGACTAACTCGGTCACCACTTCCTCTCCTAGTGGGGACACCAACTTGATTGTCCTTTTATCACAACTGATAACTGCCTGATACTTATCTAGCCAATTCATCCCTAGGATGACATCTATTCCCTGAGTACCCATTACTATAAGGTTAGCAGGAAACGCTGTCCCCCTTATTTCCACACTTATATTCAAACATATGCTATCAGCTCGAATTCTACCACCAGCTGAGTCAATTTGAATGGGGGTTGACATGGTAGTAATTGGAAGATTATGTGCTTCTACCCATGATGCAGTAATGAAAGAATGTGTTGCTCCAGTATCAAATAACACTTCTGCAATATGGGAATCGACTGGGAACATACCTACTGTCATGCCGGGAGTCTCCTGAACTGCTTCAGCCTCCAAGTGATTCAATCTTCCATGATTATAGCGCTGCTGAGAGCGGTTGCCTGCTCCAGGCTGGGACACATTCTGCTTTGCTGGGGCATTGGGGCCTGACTGCTGCTGGGCTGCCTTCTTCGGGCATTGCATCACCCAATGGCCTTGCTCTCCACAGTGGAAACATGCTCTGTTTCCAACCTGAGCTGGTGCTGCCTGATTGTTCTGCTGGTTTGCTGGGGCAGGAAGACGAGGTGTCTGCTGATTCTGCCTCTGAAACTGACCTCCTCCTGACTGATTGCTCTGACGATTCTGGTACTGATGCTGAGGATACTGCCTTTGGAACTGCTGATACTGCTGACGCTGCTGATGCTGCTGAGGTGGACGCTGGTTCTGCCTGAACTGCTGAGGTTGATTGCCTGAAAAACGAGGGCGGCTGCTGCTTCCAGGCTGGGGTCCACTGATCTTGCGCTTACGATCCTCCATCTCCTTACGCTTCCTTTCTGTCATGATTGCTCTGTCAATCAGGTGCTGGAATGTCGGGAAGGTGTGATTCATCAACTGATACTGCAGGGGGTCAACCAAGCCTCTCAGAAAACGGTACTGTCGCTTGGCGTCAGTGTTGACATCTTCGGGAGCATAGCGGGACAACTGCAGAAACCTGTCTCGATACTCACTAACAGATGATGACCCTTGCTTAAGGGCCAGGAACTCCTCCTTCTTCACTGTCATCAGACCTGCAGGCACATGGTACTGACGAAAGCTACCTCTGAATTCTTCCCAAGTGATGGTGTCGGGGTCGGCATGGGTGGCGAGGTAAGACTCCCACCATGATTGGGCTGCTCCTCTCAACAGACGGGGACCATACAAGACTTTCTCCCTGTCATCACACTGAGCGGTATGCAACTCTCGCTCCACAGTGCGCAGCCAATCTTCAGCATCCATGGGGTCAGAAGAGTGAGCGAACGTTGGGGGATGACCTCTCATGAATTCAGCACGCTTGTCTCTAGGCATCTGAGGCATCTGAGGCTGGGGTGGAGCCTGCTGCTGTTGCTGCTGCTGCTGCTGAATGGCGGCCAGAGTCTGACCGATGGCCTGAACTGCCTGAGTCTGCATCAGAAACATCTGCTCGATCGACATCGGGGGCGGGGGTGGCAGCTGCTGCTGCTGGGGCGCCTCATCTTGCTGACCGGCTTGCTCCTGCTGAGCACGCCTTCCTCCTCTGCGCCTGTTCTCTGACATCTGCAGAACGCAACCACACATCAGAACTGATCTGGCAAATCTTGCAGCATAAGAAAAGAGTATAGAATTCTCCAACAGCACTGCACAGATGAGCATCTTCACTGATCTCCAACACAGACCACACAGCTTCTCAGATAAAGAGGAAAGTAGAATAAAGGTTTTCCCAACTATATAACTAACTCCATGAACATAATATGTAAACCAAAATGCAGGGGATACCCACACTCTGGTGACAATCATTACAAAGATCCAAACCAAACATAGTTCATCATGACAAACATAAATGCACAGGATATAGCAAACTACCCTGTCTAACTAAGACTAACTAAGACCGAGATTAACGCTAAGACTGAAGCTTCTATGTATATATATTTTGTATTAATTACAAGATCCAACTCTAACGAGCTATGGTTCTAGATTTATCTTGGTCTTGTAGTCGGGATTGCCATAAGACTGGAGTCCATGCCGAGGTGAGCGGTACGGGTGCTGAGTCCCAACGGGGGCGGGGGAACCATCATCCAGGTGACGACGTTCCGCGCGCTCAGCCCGCAGCAGGGCAATCTCAGCACGAGCCCTACTCAGCTCGTCTAATGCATGGTCCAGCTCCGTGTTTAGCACGGCGGCTAGGTTGACTGTGCTGCTCAACCTAGGATTGTCCTCACCAGCAGGTGAAACAATCACGCCTCCTGTGCTGCCAGATGGACGGCGGGGGTAATACTTCAGGTCGAGGCCGTCAGCTACCCCACCGAGAACCGAGCAGTAGTGCGAAAGCGCACGCCGTGCAGCATCCTGCATGGCTGCCTCAGCTGAGTCCCGCTCAGAGATAGAATAGTGCTCTGAGCAAGCCTCCGCGCCCTAGAGACTGTTCTCCGGACGGCGCACCAAACAGGTCGCCTCCCAGCGGTCCGGGTAGACCCCGCGACCATGCTGGTAGACCACACAGCGATACTCGATGGACCAAGTACGCCGGTCAAGTGCCCGACGTAGCAGGGTGTCGAGCGCGTCGTGGAAGTGACACCCGCGAGCAGCGTCGCGAGTGATGGGTCGAGCAACCCATCCTTCCGGCTCATGGTCAGCAGAGAAGTCGATGTCGTGGCTCAAGCTGTCGTCGCCACCTCCGTCGTCTGGATCTCCTCCAATAGCTACTCCAGAAGCTGGGACGCCCAGTGGTGGTGCAGGGGGCGCCTCCAGGGGAAGCACAGGAGAGCAGCTCCTCACAGACTCTATCTCCTGCTGGAGCGAGAAAGAAGAGCCTTGCTGCTCCTGTCGTCGACGTTCCTGCTCCTCATGCAGGCGGTGGTGCAGTCTCTCCAAGTGGCTGGACTGTCCGGCCACGGGACGGCGAAGCGGACGCTCAGCAAGACGGGAGGGTAAGAAGGGGATGACGGACTTTCGTGCAGTGTGTCTAAGTTGAGCCATCTACAAAAGACATCGCAAGCAAAAGGGTGAGAACAGAATTAATATGACCAGCAAATAATGAATCATAAATAAATGAAGGATCAGAATAAACAAAATTTTCAGCAAGGTATAATATATAGTAGAACATAGGTTCGGTCGGTATGACCAACTTTTGAAGGGATACCAAAGCCAAGGCAGGGACAGAGGTCTATAGTTTTTAGAACGACCATTCTACTCTAGGTTAGCGGTCCTACAGTCAGCACGGCTTTGATACCACTTATGTCACACCCGGTTTTTAGAAGGTAAACCGAATGCGAACCATGTACGTGCCAGGATCAGTTATTCACGTACACAGCAGTTACATAACATGGACATCATCACACAGTGCTCAAAATAGTATTAAAAGGGGAAATAATAGTCGATTACATCATACGTCTGAGACGTCCATATAGTTCTTACAATAAATCAAAGTGCGGAAAAGAAACGTAGATAACACGGCCTTCACAGGCAGCCGACTGGGGGTTGCCGCTAACCCACGCCTAGAACTCGTCGTAGTCTTGGAACTCCTGGAAGTCTCCTTCCACAGCTTCATCTTCTCCTGAGCAGTGGTTGCAATGCTGACAACCTGGGGGGGGGGATTGGTGTGTAGAGCAAGGGTGAGTACACATCAACATACTCAGCAAGCATCCTGTTTGGCTGTAGTGGACTAGCTTTATGTGGGGATAAGTCAAGCAGTTGCTTTTAGTTGGTCAGGTTATTACTTACTAGTAGAGAGCCAGGTTTTAACATTAACCCAAGTTATTAGCCCAATGTATCCTTTCCAAACGGAAAGAATACCACTTACCAATACCATAATCATAATCAGAACCATCAATCTCATTGCCACCTGTACCAAAGTATCACTGATCAAGTATCACTAATCTCTGGAGCTCCCTTGGCCGCTCATAACCGCGAGCACGGCTGATATATCAGTTTCATAACACTCTGCAGAGGTTGCGCACTTTACCCACAAGCCGTGATTCCCTCTTGCCTCGGGCCGATCAAACCCTTAAACACTACCAAGGTGAATAGGCAGGGTCTCACTACGTAGCCTTTACAAAGATTCCCCGGGGCTGTAGCCACCCGTTAGGTTTCCTAAATGTACCGCACTCCTCCCCAAGGGACAAATCAACCTTGGCAGAGCGAGCCGCATACACCGAGCCCCATTGACGGCACAACGGCTAAGCGAACTACACCCCGGTTCCTCTAATTATTCAGCTAAGGGCGTCCCATTCCACCCTCATGGTTGCACTGTTTTCCCGGGCGGTCATCCATTGAACAGGTCCTTACGGAGAGGCACTCGAGAAACCGCTCGAGTCCCCTTGAAGGTCACAGATATAATCATAAATAAGAAGGGAAAACAGCGTATCATAGATAATCACATCATGTTCATTGATTAGAGTTGAGCATTAGCATCAGACTAAGCAGTAATAATCCGACCCAAATAGGTAAACAAGGACATGGGTAACAAAAGCTAGTCAATCCTTAGGTATAAATGTGTAATGCGGGAGGTGAATTAAAGAATGAATAGGACAGAGATAGGTCAAAGGACACTTGCCTCCACCAACCGACTGCTGCTCAGGGGCTTCTCCTGCGAATTCCTCGGGCTCTTCGACCGGATCGTTCTCTATGCGAGCGCAAACATACATACATCCACATATTTAATACAAAAGAACAGTACACCATACAAGGGAACAAGTAAAGCGAATATGCATCAAGTATGACATTCGATATCGCATTTGTTATGGTTAGAAAGAAATGGGAAAGGGTCTCGCAGGGGTTAAAGCTTATGCACTAATAATCAATTACAATTGGTTCTTAACAAAAGAATTCTGTTATATACACTAATGGAAACCTAATCATTTTAAGTTGATCAACATTGCACGAGATAAACAATTAACTAAATGAATCAACTAGCGCAACGAAATTCTAAATTAAACTTCCTATTTCAATAGCATGAACAATGATCAGCCTACCTAAAATAAAATAGCTATGATCACAGAAAGTAAATAAAATAAAATAAAAAAAATAAAATAAAAAAACAGAGGGGGGGGCGGTTGAACCGGCCCTAGGGCGGTTGAACCGGCCCTAGGCAGGGCGGTCGGGCGCGGGCTGGGAGGGGCGCGCGGCCAGGGCCGGCTGGGCGCGGGCTGGGGGCGGCCGGGGCTGCCAAGGAGAGAGGAGGGGGAGGGGAGAGGGAGGGAGGAGGGAGGAGGGAGGGGGGGCCTCACCGGCGATGGGCGGCCGAACCGGCAGGGGGCGGCGGCGGCGGCTTAGGGCAGGGGGTAGGGGCGGCGGTGGGGAGAGAAAATGGGAGAAAATGAGAGGGAGGGAGAGAGAATTAGGGAGAAAAGGGGAGGTGGGGGGCGGCTGGGCCAACCAAGGCCCAAGAGGGGGCGCGGGGGCGGCTGGGCCGGCCGGGGTCGGCCCACGGCGCGGGAGAGAGAGAAAAAGAGGAGAGAGGGAAAGAGAAAGAAAAAAGAAAGAAAAGATTTTCTCCTTATTTTCGAAATCCGATCTTTCTACATGAATGCATTTGCACTTTCAAAGCAATCAAAAAAAATGCATAGTTCAGCATGGTGCATCAAACAACATAAAACAGTTTTATGGTTTTCTTTATACAGGAATTCCAAACCGAATCCCGCTAAAACTTTGGAAAAAGGTCAAGGTTTAGCGAGGGGAAAAAGAAAAAGAAAAGGTAACGCCCGAATTTTGGCGAGTAAAGAAAAGAAAAAAATTCAACTGCAAAAATTTGGGGCGTTACACAACGGGTCCAAATTCAAGAACCTTCAAGTGGAGGAGTTTCTTGAGGAGGAAGGGATCAAGCACGAGTTCTCCACTCCCTACACACCTCAGCAAAATGGTGTGGTAGAGAGGAAGAACAGGACGCTCATAGATATGGCGAGGACTATGCTTGGAGAATTCAAGACCCCCGAGTGCTTTTGGTCGGAAGCCGTGAACACGGCTTGCCACGCCATCAACAGGGTCTACCTTCACTGCCTCCTCAAGAAGACGTCGTATGAGCTACTAACCGGTAACAAACCCAATGTATCTTACTTTCGTGTATTTGGGAGCAAGTGCTACATTCTAGTGAAGAAGGGTAGAAATTCTAAATTTGCTCCCAAAGCTGTAGAAGGGTTTTTATTAGGTTATGATTCAAATACAAAGGCGTATAGGGTCTTCAACAAATCATCGGGTTTGGTTGAAGTCTCTAGCGACGTTGTATTTGATGAGACTAATGGCTCTCCAAGAGAGCAAGTTGTTGATTGTGATGATGTAGATGAAGAAGATGTTCCGACGGCCGCTATACGAACCATGGCGATTGGAGAAGTGCGGCCACAGGAACAAGATGAGCGAGATCAACCTTCTCCCTCAACAACGGTGCATCCCTCAACTCAAGACGATGAACAGGTTCATCAAAAGGAGGCGTGTGATCAAGGGGGAGCACAAGATGATCACGTGATGGAGGAAGAAGCGCAACCGACACCTCCAACCCAAGTTCGAGCGGTGATTCAAAGGGATCATCCCGTCGACCAAATTTTGGGTGACATTAGCAAGGGAGTAACTACTCGATCTCGATTAGTTAATTTTTGTGAGCATTACTCCTTTGTCTCTTCTATTGAGCCTTTCAGGGTAGAGGAGGCCTTGCTAGATCCGGATTGGGTATTGGCCATGCAGGAGGAACTCAACAACTTCAAGCGCAATGAAGTTTGGACACTGGTGCCTCGTCCCAAGCAAAATGTTGTGGGAACCAAGTGGGTGTTCCGCAACAAACAGGACGAGCACGGGGTGGTGACGAGGAACAAGGCTCGACTTGTGGCAAAAGGTTATGCCCAAGTCGCAGGTTTGGACTTTGAGGAGACGTTTGCTCCTGTGGCTAGGCTAGAATCAATTCGTATCTTGCTAGCATATGCCGCTCACCATTCTTTCAGGTTGTTCCAAATGGATGTGAAGAGCGCTTTCCTCAACGGGCCAATCAAGGAGGAGGTGTACGTGGAGCAACCCCCTGGCTTCGAGGATGAACGGTACCCCGACCACGTGTGTAAGCTCTCTAAGGCGCTCTATGGACTTAAGCAAGCCCCAAGAGCTTGGTATGAATGCCTTAGAGACTTTTTAATTGCTAATGCTTTCAAGATTGGGAAAGCCGATCCAACTCTTTTTACAAAGACATGTGATGGTGATTTGTTTGTGTGCCAAATTTATGTCGATGACATAATATTTGGTTCTACTAACCAAAAGTCTTGTGAAGAGTTTAGCAGGGTAATGACGCAGAAATTCGAGATGTCGATGATGGGCGAGTTGAACTACTTCCTTGGGTTCCAAGTGAAGCAACTCAAGGACGGCACCTTCATCTCCCAAACGAAGTACACACAAGATCTGCTAAAGCGGTTTGGGATGAAGGACGCCAAGCCCGCAAAGACGCCAATGGGAACCGACGGACACACCGACCTCAACAAAGGAGGTAAGTCCGTTGATCAAAAAGCATACCGGTCTATGATAGGTTCTTTGCTTTATTTATGTGCTAGTAGACCGGATATTATGCTTAGCGTATGCATGTGTGCTAGATTTCAATCCGATCCGAAGGAGTGTCACTTAGTGGCTGTGAAGCGAATTCTTCGATATTTAGTTGCTACGCCTTGCTTCGGGATCTGGTATCCAAAGGGGTCTAACTTTGACTTGATTGGGTACTCAGATTCCGACTATGCTGGATGTAAGGTCGATAGGAAGAGTACATCGGGGACGTGCCAATTCTTAGGAAGGTCCCTAGTGTCATGGAACTCTAAGAAACAAACCTCCGTTGCCCTATCCACCGCTGAGGCCGAGTACGTTGCCGCAGGACAGTGTTGTGCGCAACTACTTTGGATGAGGCAAACCCTCAGGGACTTTGGCTACAATCTGAGCAAAGTCCCACTCCTATGTGATAATGAGAGTGCTATCCGAATAGCGGAAAATCCTGTTGAGCACAGCCGCACAAAGCACATTGACATCCGGCATCACTTTTTGAGAGACCACCAGCAAAAGGGAGATATCGAAGTGTTTCATGTTAGCACCGAGAACCAGCTAGCCGATATCTTTACCAAGCCTCTAGATGAGAAGACCTTTTGCAGGCTGCGTAGTGAGCTCAATATCTTAGATTCGCGGAACTTGGATTGAATTGTAGCATATATGTGTTTATGCCCTTGATCATGTTTATTCTGCATTTTGTTGCTTATTGTGGTGCTCAAGTTGTACAAACACTCCCTGGACCTCACAAGTCCGTGGCAAAATGATGCAGAGTTTTAGGGGGAGATGTGTTACAACTTGACCCTTTGAGACTAACCATATGCTTGAGTTTGCTTGTTTTAGTCTCAAAGGAGAATTGAAAGGGAAAAGGTGGACTTGGACCATGAAAGACTTCCACTGCACTCCGATGAGAGGGTAACTTATTCCAAGTTCATCTCATGAACTCTTATTGCCATTTGCTCTTAATTGAAGATTTTGGTGAGGCAATGGGGTTATAGAGCCAAGATTAATCCCGTTTTGGTGTTTGATGCCAAAGGGGGAGAAAATAAAGGCCAAAGCGATAAATGGATCAGCGACCACTTGAGAGATTTTGAAAATAGTAGAATAGAGCTTTTGGTTGTCAAAACTTGGTTTCTTGTGGGGAGAAGTATTGATTATGGAAAAAGGGGGAGTTTTTGAAATCTTTGATCAATCTCTTTTGGAATGACTCTCTTTATGATTCAACATGTGTGTTTGACTTAGAGATAGAGATTTGAGTTTGATTTGCAAAAACAAACCAAGTGGTGGCATAGAGTGATCCATATATGTCAAAATTGAATCAAAATAATTTGAGTTCTTATTTGAAGTGTTTTTGTACTTGTTCTACTTGCTTTATGTTGTGTTGGCATAAATCACCAAAAAGGGGGAGATTGAAAGGGAAATGTGCCCTTGGGCCATTTCTTAGTATTTTGGTGATTTAGTGCCCAACACAGGTGCCTAATTGTAAAATGGTGGACAAAGTACAAATCAAGGATAAAGGTATGTTTCTCAGACTTAGTACATTGTTTTATGGACTAATGTATTGTGTCTAAGTGCTGGAAACAGAAAAAATCAAGTTGGAGAAGAGATGGCTCGAGCAGCCAAAGTCTGTCCAGTCTTGAGCACCGGACTGTCCGGTGGTGCACCGGACAGTGTCCGGTGCGCCAGGCTGGCTCGGCGTGAAGTAGCTGCTCTCGGGAATTCGCCGACGGCGTACGGCTAAAATTCACCGGACTGTCCGGTGTGCACCGGACTGTCCGGTGAGCCAACGGTCGGCCGGGCCAACGGTCGGCCGCGGAATCTGCGCGCGACACGTGGCCGTGCCAACGGTCGGAAGGGGGCACCGGACTGTCCGGTGTGCACCGGACATGTCCGGTGCGCCAACGGCTCCCAGATCTGCGACGGTCGGCAACGGTCGGCAGCGCCATTTTAGGAAGGAAATCGAGCACCGGACAGTGTCCGGTGTGCACCGGACTGTCCGGTGCACCCGACGACAGAAGGCAAGATTGGCCTTCCAGATTTGCTCTCAACGGCTCCTAGCTGCCTTGGGGCTATAAAAGGGGCCCCTAGGCGCATGGAGGAGTACACCAAGCAACCTTAGAGCATTCTTGATCATCCACACTCAGTCTTTGCGCATTTGTTTGTCATTCTCAGTGATTCGAGCTCCGTTCTAGTGAGAACTTTGAGATAGTCCTTTGAGCTCGATTCTTGGCCGTGTGTGTGCGCATTTTGCTGTGGATTTGTGTGTGTTGCTTTCCTCCCTTACTCTGAATTTCTTGTGAATCTCAAGTGTAAGGGCGAGAGGCTCCAAGTTGTGGAGATTCCTCGCAAACGGGATATTGAAAGGCAAAACAAAACACCGTGGTATTCAAGTTGGTCTTTGGACCGCTTGAGAGGGGTTGATTGCAACCCTCGTCCGTTGGGACGCCACAACGTGGAGTAGGCAAGCGTTGGTCTTGGCCGAACCACGGGATAAACCACTGTGTCATCTCTGTGTTTGATCTCTTGTGGTATTGTGTTTTGTTGAGACTCATCTCTAGCCACTTGGCGGTTATTGTGCTAACACTTAACAAGTTTTTGTGGCTATAAGTTTAAGTTTCACAGGATCACCTATTCACCCCCCCCCCCCCTCTAGGTGCTCTCACAAACTTCGTCGCAGTAGGTCTCCATTTTTCGATCACGGCAGAGAGAGTTCTTCATGACTTGGTCAATAACGAGCTGCGAGTCGCCACGGGCGTCGAGGCACCGAACCCCTAGCTCGACAGCGATGCGCAACCCATTAACCAAGGCCTCGTATTCGGCCACGTTGTTTGACGCCGGAAAATGGAGGCGTATTACATAACGCACATGTTCTCCGAAGGGTGAGATGAAGAGCAAGCCCACGCCTGCTCCGGTTTTCATCAACGACCCATCAAAGTACATGGTCCAAAGTTCGGCATGGATTGGGGCCGTTGGCAACTGGGTGTCGGTCCATTCAGCCAGGAAGTCGGCCAAGACTTGGGATTTTATGGCCTTTCGAGGTGCAAATGAAAGTGTTTCCCCCATGAGTTCCACTGCCCATTTCGCTATCCTACCCGAGGCCTCTCGGCACTGGATGATCTCTCCCAGGGGGAAGGATGACACCACAGTCACCGGATGAGACTCGAAGAAGTGTCGCAATTTTCGTCGTGTCAGAATCACTGCATACAGTAGCTTCTGGATTTGCGGGTAGCGGATTTTGGTCTCAGATAGCACCTCGCTGATGAAGTAGTCTGGCCTCTGGATGAGCAGTGTATGCCCCTCTTCTCGTCTCTCGACTACGACCGCAGCGCTAACCACCTGAGTGGTTGCGGCGACGTAAATCAAGAGGGCTTCTCCTGCGGCGGGGGGCACCAAGATGGGTGCGTTAGTAAGGAGTGCCTTTAAGTTTCCGAGGGCTTCTTCGACCTCGGGAGTCCAAGTGAAGCGCTCGGCCTTCCTTGAGAGGCAGTATAAGGGCAATCCTTTCTCGCCAAGGCGCGAGATGAAGCGGCTCAGAGCCGCAAGGCATCCCATGACCCTTTGTACTCCTTTCAAATCTTTGATGGGTCCCATGTTGGTGATGGCCATGATTTTTTCCGGGTTGGCGTCGATGCCTCGTTTGGAGACGATGAACCCTAGGAGCATGCCTCGGGGGACTCTGAAGACACACTTCTCGGATTTGAGTTTTACGCTCTTCGCTTTTAGGCACCTAAATGTTACCTCAAGGTCAGAGAGGAGGTCAGAGACTTTCCTTGTTTTGACAACGATGTCATCGACGTAAGCCTCGACCGCTCTGCCGATGTGCTCTCCGAACACATGGTTCACGCACCTCTGGTATGTTGCACCTGCATTCCTCAAACCAAATGGCATAGTAGTATAACAATACATGCCAAAAGGTGTGATAAAAGAAGTCGCGAGCTGGTCAGATTCTTTCATCTTGATTTGGTGATAGCCTGAATATGCATCGAGGAAAGACAGGGTTTCGCACCCAGCGGTGGAGTACACAATTTGATTGATGCGAGGCAAAGGGTAGGGAACCTTGGGACATGCTTTATTTAACCCAGTGTAGTCTACACACATCCTCCACCTCCCACCTTTTTTCTTTACAAGTACAAGGTTAGCTAACCATTCTGGATGGAATACCTCTTTGATGAACCCTGCAGCCATTAGCTTGTGGACCTCCTTGCCTATGGCTCTGCGCTTTTCTTCATCAAAACAGCGCAGGTGCTGTTTCACGGGTCGGGCTCTGGCTCGGATGTCCAGTGAGTGCTCGGCGACATCCCTCGGTATGCCCGGCATGTCCGAGGGACTCCACGCAAAAATTTCGGCGTTTGCACGGAGAAAGTCGACGAGCACTGCTTCCTATTTGGGGTCAAGCTCGGAGTCGATCCTGACTTTCTTGCTGGCGTCGTTGCTGGGGTCGAGAGAGACAGACTTGACTGCCTCGGCTGGCTCAAAGTTGTCGGCGTGCCGCTTCGCATCGGGCGCCTCTTTGGAGAGGCAATCCAGGTCAGCGATGAGGGCTTCGGACTCAGCGAGGGCTTCGGCGTACTCCACACATTCCACGTCGCACTCGTAAGCGTGGCGGTACGTTGGTCCAACGGTGATGACTCCCTTAGGGCCAGGCATCTTGAGCTTGAGATAAGTGTAGTTGGGGACAGCCATGAACTTGGCGTAGCACGGTCTTCCCAGCACCGCGTGATAGGTCCCTCGGAACCCGACTACCTCGAAAGTGTGGGTTTCCTTTCAGAAGTTGGAGGGAGTTCCGAAGCAGACGGGCAAGTCAATCTGTCCGAGGGGCAGGATACGCTTTCCGGGTGCAATCCCATGAAAGGGTGCTGCACCAGCCCGGATCTCGGACCGATCAACCCCTAAGAGCTCTAGGGTCTCGGCGTAGATGATGTTGAGGCTACTGCCTCCGTCCATGAGGACCTTGGAGAGCCTAACGTTGCCGATGATAGGGTTGACAACGAGCGGGTATCTTCCTGGGCTCGGTACGTAGTCGGGGTGGTCGCCTTAGTCGAAGGTAATGGGCTTGTCGGACCAATCTAGGTAGACTGGCGTTGCTACCTTCACCGAGCAGACCTCCCGGCGCTCCTGCTTGCGGTGTCGAGCTGAGGCATCCGCCACTTGCCCACCGTAGATCATGAAGCAGTTGTGGACCTCTGGGAACTCTTCTTCCCTGTCGCCTCCCTTCTTGTTGTTGCCTTGGTCCTTGCCATCCTTCGCCTAGGGTCCAGCCTTATTGAAGTAACACCGGAGCATGTCGCACTCTTCAAGGGTGTGCTTGATGGGACCCCTGTGATAGGGGCACGACTCCTTGAGCATCTTGTCGAACACATTGGCCCCTCCGGGAGGCTTCTGAGGATTCCTGTGCTCGGCAGCAGCGACGAGATCCGCGTCAACGGCGTTGCGTTTTGCTTGCGCCTTCTTCCTGGTCTTCTTCTTCGCGCCACGCTGGACGGATGCCTCGGGGTCGTCTTCCTTCTGCCTTCCCTGAGGCTGCTTGTCCTTCCGGAAGATGGCTTCGACTGCCTCCTGACCAGAGGCGAACTTGGTGGCTATGTCCATCAATTCGCTTGCCTTGGTGGGTGTCTTGCATCCCAGTTTGCTTACCAGGTCCCGGCAAGTGGTGCTGGCGAGGAATGCTCCGATGACGTCCGAGTCGGTGATGTTAGGCAACTCGGTGCACTGCTTTGAAAACCGCCGGATGTACTCTTGCAGGGATTCCCCTGGCTGCTGGCGGCAGCTCCGGAGATCCCATGAGTTCCCAGGGCGCACGTACGTACCTTGGAAATTTCCAGCGAAGGCCTTGACTAGGTCGTCCCAGTCGAAGATCTGGGCAGGAGGCAGATGCTCCAGCCAGGCCCGGGCAGCGTCAGAGAGGAAAAGGGGGAGGTTGCGGATGATGAGGTTGTCGTCGTCCGTCCCTCCCAACTGGCACGCCAGCCGGTAATCTGCGAGCCACAACTCCGGCCTTATCTCCCCTGAGTACTTGGTAATGGTAGTCGGGGCCCGGAACCGGGCTGGGAACGGCACACGTCATATGGCCCGGCTGAAGACCCGTGAACCTGGTGGTTCGGGCAAGGGGCTCCGATCCTCCTCACTATCGTAGCGTCCCCCGCGTCTGGGGTGGTAGCCTCGGTGCACCTTCTCCTTGAGGCGGGCTTGACGGCCGCGACAGTGTTGATCGTCGCCGAGGCGATCCTAGGCTACAAGTGTCTCGTCTCTTGTAAGCTCGGTGTGGACCGAGGCCTCGCGCATGTGTCGGGAGGATGCTACGTGATGCACCAAGGGGCACCCTCGCCTTTGGGAGGCAGAGCTCTTGGCTCGTCGGGCTGCGGCATTTTCCAGGAGGTCCTTGAGTTCGCCCTGGATACACCGCCCCTCGGTGGTAGATGGCTCCGACATCGTTCGAAGTAACATCGTCGCTGCAGCTAGGTTCTGGCCAACCCCATTGAAGGCCGGGGGCAGCCCTGCCCTGGCATCGTCAATAATACAGCACTGGACGTCCCGGGCCCAATGACACGCTCCTCCGGCGAGCGCTCGACCTACCCACTCTTGCTCGAGGTTTTGTCGGAGCTGCACAAGTCGCCCCGTTTCTTCGTCGAGCTTGGCCTGCATCTCACGGAGTTGCTCGAGCTGTGTGCCCTGACCCCCCCGTAGGGACCTAGGCCACAGCTAGCTCCCGCGGGATCTCAACGCGAAACGCAGGTGCAAGGGCGCCGTCATTTCCTGGCATGCCGAGGTGGTTGTCTCCGTCGTGATCTTCCTGATTGATGTGGAAGAACTCACGAGTTGGGTCGTAACCCTCATCGTCAAGGCTGCGGCCATCGTCAGAGCAGCCCGAGAGGCAGTGGTCACATGCGGACATGAAGTCTTGCATGGCACCGGGATCACGGAGTCCAGAGAAATCCCAACTGAAGTCAGGGTCGTCCTCTTCCTCGGAACCCGCGGGTTCGGAGGTTAAGATGGCCATCAGTAAGTCCCAAGTTGACCACATATGGTACCCCGGAAGGTCAGGATATGCCCTCACGAAAGCGCTTACCGAAGCGGGGTCGCTTGGTGGGTCGAAGCTGAATCTAAAGGGAACAGGATGGAAAACTGAAGGTACCTCCTGGTTGGTGGACGGCGGTGAAGTTGCATCGGAGATGGAATGTGTCGTTATCTCAGGTGCGAGACTAATGCCCGACAAGTCCCTCGCAAGGGTGCCGACGTCATCAGTCCGCCTGGGGCTAGCGTTTTGCTGGGAAGCGACACCTGTCATTGTCTCAGGTGCGAGGATAACACCCGACATGTCCCCCGCAGGGATGTCAGCGTCATCGACTCGCTCTGGTCCGACAGCCGACGAGGTGCTGCCTCCTGCCTGGACATGGTTGCCCCGTCTCCGTCTCCTCCGGTGAGGAGGGTGGTGGGGTTGACTCGTGTTCTTCTTCCGCCATGGGGAGATGTCGTCGTTGAGTTCGCCTCCGCCGGGCGAGCCGACGACCGTCGTTGTTGTTGTGCTGCGGGGGGAGGAGTACCATGTCGTAGCTATCGTCGGGGGACATGAACTCGAGACTCCCAAAGTGGAGCACCGTCCTGGGCTGAAGAGGCTGCTAAAGATTGTCCATCTGGAACTCAAAGGGAAAGTATTGTCAACACGCAGCGCCCCCTACCTGGCGCGCCAACTGTCGGCGTTTCGGACCCGGGGGACCCTCAACCGGACTGACTAGTGAATTTTGTGCCGCGTGTCCCTGCCTAGATGGGTTGATGCAAGATGGAACACAAGAGGAGGGATGAGGCTTATATTATCTTGCACCGGGGTGCTTGCAGTAGGGGCTACAAGCTTCGTGAGAGAGGGAACCGGCCCTAGGCCTCTTGAGAAGCCTAGTGTTGCGGAGTGGAGTTCAATGTTCGAGTGAGTTCGTCTCTGTCGGTGTTTCGGACCCGAGGGGTCCCTGGACCGACTAGTAAATTTGTCGCTGCGTGTCCCTGCCCAGATGGGTTGGTGCGAGATGGAACACAAGGGGAAAATGAGCCTTGTATTATCCTGCACCAGGGTGCTCGTAGTAGGGGTTACAAGCGTTGCGAGAGAGCGAGAGCGGGAGAGCGACAGAGAGAGAGGGTCTGGCCCTGCCCGTCTTCTCCCGTCCCTTTGTCGTGTGTCTACCCGTCTCCTCTCTTTTTTTCTCCTCCTGGACATCCCCTTTTATAGACATAAGGAGATGGCCCAGCTGTACAAATGGTGGTGTAGCTATGTGCTACGTGGCCAGCAGGGAAGTGCCTGGTCACTATGTACATGTTAACGTGTCCGTTGGAGAAGTGCATTGAGCCCTGTAGAAGCACAACTGTTGGTGCTGCATGGATCCTGCTGACGTCTCCTTGCTTCCGTAGGGGGCTTGAGAACCACCGACGTCATGGACGCATGCGGGGAACCATCATTGCTTGTTACCGGGGTAAGCTAGATGGGACGCCCGTCTTGTTCCTTTGTAGCCTAAGCTAGCTAGGAGTAGGGTAATGATGTATCCCTTGTGGCGCAGTCGATCTGAGCCTGAGGTCGGGCAAGGCGGTGGCTCCTCCGAGGCTGAGGCTGGGGCTGAGGCCCAAGGTCGGGCGAGGACGTGACTCTTCCTGAGGCCAAGGCTGAGGCCGAACCCCGGGGTCGGGCGAGGCGGAGATCTCCTCCCGAGGCCGAGGCCTAAGGTCGGGTGAGGCGGAGCTTCCTGTTGCGCCTGAGGCTGAACTTGGCTATTGTCGGTTTCACCCGGGTGGTTGGCACAGCAGCCGGAGCGGGGCGGGCGGCACTGTTTTCCTGTCAGATCGGTTAGTGAAAGGGCGAAGTAACTGCGGTCACTTCGACCTTGTCGACTGAGGCACGCATGTCAGGATAGGGTGTCAGGCAATCCCAGCATTAAATGCGCATGCAATACGGTCGGCTGATAAGGCGATTTGGCCAAGGTCGCTTGCACGACAAGGCTTGCCTTTGGCTGAGCCGAGGGTGTGCTCACTGCCTGAGGAGACCCTCGGGCGAGACATGAATTCGTCCGAGACTACTGTTCCTGCCCGAGGCCGGGCTCGGCCGAGGCGAGATCGTGTCCCTTGGTAGACGAAGCTTTGACTTTGACTCGAACTGTCAGTCTTGTTTATCAGCCATGTTTAGGAGTGTTGGGGGTACCCCTAATTACGGTACCCGACAGTAGCCCCCGAGCCTCGAAGGGAGTGTAGGCACTCGCTTGGAGGTTCTGCCGAATATTTGTGAGGGGACCAGCCTTTCTCGGTTATGTTTTGTTCCGGTGGGTGCGCGCGAGCGCACCCGCCGGGTGTAGCCCCTGAGGCCTCGGAGGAGTGGTTTGACTCCTCTGAGGTCTTAATTCTTGCTGTGACGCCTCGGTCGGCCTGGTTGTACCCTCACATGGCCTGGCCACAGCCCGGGTGCATGGTCAGGCTCCGAGTTTTTGAGCTGGTTTGTTGACGCTGTCAACAGTTTTGGCCGCAGCCGGGTGCGAGGGCAGCCCCCGAGCCTCTACACGGAGCGAGAGGACGATCATGGACTGTCTCGACTTTTATTATACGCCCCTTCGTCGCCTTTCCTCAAGGAGGAAGGGGGGAATAGCGCCACGTTACCCTCGGAGGGTACCGATCAAGGTGTTTCCAGTGAGTTGCTAACGGGTGATCCGAGTGGACGCCCGTGCCCCATTCGTTAAGGGTCGGCTAGTGGCCCAGAGGCGCGCTCCAAAAGTACCTGCAGGGGATTTGCTGGACCCAGACCCATTTCGATAGGGTCCGAGGGCTCGGTGCCTCCCTCCGGTGGGATTCCATTACAAATCGTTCCCTCTGGTCTTGGAAATGTCCTAGGGTACCTCGGGAGCATAGCCCGAGCCTCGACCATGTAACGGACGTACCCAGGGTCATCCCTCACTCTGCGTGCTTTGGGGCGGCTGTCGAACCCTTCCGAGTGGCCAGCCTTCGAACCCTGATCAGTAGTGGGCGCGGAGCCTGAGTGCTCTGGGTGGCTGTCGAGCCCTTCCGAGGGGCCAGCCTTCGAACCCTGGATCAGTAATAGGCGCGGAGCCCGAGTGCTCTGGGGCGGGTGCTGAACCCCGCAGGGCGCAACCTTTGAACCCCTGATTAGTAGGAGGGCTCGGGGGCCCGTGTGCTCTGGGGCGGCTGCTAGACCCCGCAGGGCGCAACCTTCGAACCCCTAATCAGTAGGAGGGCTCGGGGGCCTGAGTGCTCTGGGGCGGCTGCTGGACCCCACAGCGCGCAACCTTCGAACCCCTGATCAGTAGGAGGGCTCGGGGGCTCGAGTGCTCTGGAGCGGCTGCTGGACCCCGCAGGGCGCAACCTTCGAACCCCTGATCAGTAGGAGGGCTCGGGGGCCCGAGTGCTCTGGGGCGACTGCTGGACCCCGCAGGGCGCAGCCTTCGAACCCCTGATCAGTAGGAGGGCCCGGGGGCCCGTTCCCTTCGCGGAGAAGGATCCTTTTCGAAATATCCCCTTTCCCGGTCCCTGTGGCAAGAGAGAGAGAGGGGAAACGGAAAAGGATATGAATTTAAATAATGTGGCGCACCTTTTTTGACGCGGTCATCATGACGGAGGTGAAACATCGCCCGCTTTGCCTGCCAAAGGTGTCGCTTGCTCTGCCAAGGAGTTAATGCGACGGGACGGGCGATTCGCGGGGCGCCTGTTGCACGTGCGCGGGCCGTTCGAGGAACGGAGCATGGGCGCATTGTCTTTACACCGTGGGCGAGGGCTCCCCTGCCGCTTCAGGAAAGGACGCGAGCCTGGGGGTGACTTGACCGCTGCTCCCGCTCGTCTGTTGCAGCAGTTATTGCCGGTCCGCTTTTGGCCATATCAACTGCCGCGCCTACCCCCGTGGCTGATTAACCCATGATCGCTGCACTTATTTGGCACTGTTGGGTCACGCGTGGGGCTGCCTCGAGTCATGGCACTCATTCCGCAGTCGAGAAGACGCAGCATTGGCATAGGTGGCGGTGCGGTTTCCTTGCACGTAGTGACCGTCGCGCCGGTTACATGATATGTGGGACCGGGCCTCCGTGCCGGTCCACCGGATGTGACGAAGCCGAAAGGGTGCATAACCGCGGTGCGGTTGCATGCTTTCTGCATGGCGGCTCACCCTTTCGTCCGCTGGTTTCGGCGATGAGGAGGGAACGCTTATAACCGCAGGGCAGTTACATGCTTCGCGTGCGGCAGTTTGCTTCCTTCGCGTTTCGGGTCAGCTCTCATGACGTGTGGGACCCAACCCTCGTGTCGTGGGGTGGGAACCCTGGAGCACGTCGGTGGAGACTTTGCCCGTGAAGCTTGGGGGTGCGAGTGAGGAGATCTGCCTATAAAAGGAGATCGATCCCCCGGGCAGTAGCCATGCCTTCGCACTCCTCTCTTGTATCGCTCCCTTCCACCTTCCGAGCCCCCAAATGGGGCGTTGCTGTGTGGCTTTCTTCTTGCTGCTATTTGAGAAGCGCGACCTCATGGGGGTTGGTGATCTTTGGTCACCGCTCGGCTTCAAGGATTTTCATCATGCAGCCCGGCTGCAGTCCCTCACTAATGGTCATCCGTAGGGATGATCACCAGCCTTGTGGTGGGGAGAAGCAAGCCGGGCTGCAGCCTCTGCCCCGCCCTCAGCTTCAAGGATGTTTATCATCCAGGCTGAGGAGGAGGAGCACGCCGAGCTGGGCTCTGCCTCCCACGTGGGCCGGTGACCCGCTTCTCCCTCCAGCATTCGGGGGGAAGGGCATCCTCCAGTCCTGCGGAGGTGACGTCCTCCAGCCATGCGGGGGAAGGCGAACTGCTGCCGCCTGGCCAGGGTGCAGCTGTCCGTCCTCCACCCGGGCGATGGTCGTTCCGTGTGTGGGCTGGCTATGCCCAGGTCCTCCTTGCGCCGTCGGCTGCACCGGGGGGTCGCACAACACGTCGTACGCCGCGAGGGCGATACTCGTGTTCTGGGACGGCCCCGGTGAGGACGGGAGTGAGGACCTGCCGGTGCGCTTTGGGGCGGCCGCCGTTTGCCGGCGCGGTGTTGGTGGGCAGGTGGCCGCTGTCGTCGGTGCTGAGGTGGTGGTCGCCATAGGTGAGGCTTCCTCTTGCACAAGCGGTTGTCTCCGTTGACGAGACCGTCGGCGCCACCTGCGCTCCAGACCTCCGGCTCTTTGGCTTTAATGGCTGGTTCTCGTCCTCCGTGAGGGACGTGAACAAAGGCCCTTCAGCAGTAGCGTTTGCCCTGAGGCCATCGCTGCTGCTGTCTAGCCGCCCGAGGCGGAGGTCGTTGTCGCGCTGTTGGTGTGGAGGTAGTTCATTCCCGCGGGAATGGAGCTGGAGTCCCATTTGTAAGGGAATGTAAGAGCAAAATGTGATTGCTCCAAGTACTGAGATATCTGTTGTAGGTCGGGAAAGCTGCCGACATCTACGTAGCGTAGTTATCCCGAGTACGTGTGTTTGTTGTTTGTAGCTGTTGAGGCCTGAACATTTGGGTATTTGAGTATAAAGTCGTGCTTCTTCCTCGTTTCGAGCATTAAGACTTGCCCGTCGGTAACCAAACCACTTAACTGGGCGCGAGTTACTTTTCGCGGAAGGTGACGAGTGAGGTATCTGTATCCCGGAGGCATAGGAGTCCCTCGGCTCGGTCGGCCTTGCCGTTTACGTGCTCTCTCGCTCGTTTTTAGGATCCTGTTATCGATATAGTCGAAAATGCACGAAAGTCATTTTCTACCCGAGCGTTAGGACTTGTTCGATAGCAGGATCGCTTATCCGAGGGTGAGTTACTTTTCGTGGAAAGTGACGAGTGAGGTATCCGTATCTCGGAGGCGTAGGAGTCCCTCGGCTCGGTTGGCCTTGCCGTTTACGTGCTCTCTCACTCGTTTGTAGGATCCTGCTATCGATATAGTCGAAAGCACGGAAGTCGTTTTCTACCCGAGCATTAGGACTTGTTCGATAGCAGAACCGCTTATCTGAGCGTGATTTACTTTTGGCGGAAGGTGACGAGTGAGGTATCCGTATCCCGGAGGCGTAGGAGTCCCTCGGCTCGGTCGGCCTTGCCGTTCAAGGTCTCTCCCGCTCGTTTTCAGGGTTCTGTTATCGATACAGTCGAAAGCACGAAAGTCGTTTTGGTAGAAAACTTTTCTTGGTAGAAAACTTTTCCGAAGAAAATTTTGACGCAGAGGGGGTTCCCCCCTTCTAGCCCCCGAGGGAGGGTCGGGCTTTGCCGAGGCAAGGCTGATCCTCCCTTGACGGTTAGACTTTATTTATGTATGTAAAGAAAACAAGGAACACAAACGACTCAAAACATTTTAAGGGTAGAAGCGACATAGCTGTTGGATGTTCCAAGCGTTGCTGTAGACCTTGCCTTGATCGTTGGCCAGCTTGTATGTCCCGGGCTTCAAAACTTTGGCGATGATGAACGGCCCCTCCCAGGGAGGTGTAAGCTTGTGGCACCCTCGGGCATCTTGTCGCAGCCGAAGTACCAAGTCCCCCACTTGGAAGTCTCGGGGCCGAACCCTGTGGGTGTGGTAGCGTCGCAGAGATTGCTGATACCGCGCTGAGTGTAGTAAGGCCACGTCCCGAGCCTCTTCCAGCTGGTCCAAGGAATCTTCTCGGCTGGTCTGGTTGCCTCGGTCGTCGTACGCCTTTGTCCTCGGGGAACCGTATTCTAAGTCCATGGGTAAGATGGCCTCGGCCCATAGACTAGGAAAAACGGTGAGAATCCCGTGGCCCGGCTCGGCGTCGTCCTCAGACTCCAAACCACCGAGGGTAGCTCTTTCATCCACCGCTTGCCAAACTTGTTGAGGTCGTTGTAGATCCTCGGTTTTAGTCCCTGCAAAATCATACCGTTGGCACGCTCCACCTGCCAATTTGTCATCGGGTGAGCTACGGCGGCCCAGTCCACACGGATGTGGTGGTCCTCGTAGAAGTCCAGGAACTTTTTCCCGGTGAACTGTGCGCCATTGTCAGTGATGATTGAGTTTGGGACCCCAAAGCGATGGATGATATTTGTGAAGAACGCCACCGCCTGCTCGGACCCGATGTTGGTTAAGGGTTGGACCTCGATCCACTTGGAGAATTTGTCGATGGCGACCAGCAGGTGCTTGAAGCCCCCGGGTGCCTTTTGCAAGGGACCGACGAGGTCTAGACCCCAAATGGCAAACGACCAAGTGATGGGTATTGTCTGCAGGGCCTGAGCGGGCAGGTGTGTCTGTCTCGCGTAGAACTGACACCCCCGGCAGGAGCGTACAATCCTAGTGGCGTCGACCACTGCGGTTGGCCAGTAGAAACCTTGTCGGAAAGCGTTTCCCATGAGGGCCCGAGGTGCTGCATGGTGGCCACAAGCCCCGAGTGTATTTCTTGTAGCAGCTCTTGCCCTTGGACAATGGATATGCATCGCTGGAGAATGCCCGAGGGGCTGCGGTGGTACAGCTCCTTTTCATCACCCAGCAAAACGAACTATTTGGCGCGTCAAGCCAGTCACCGAGCTTCGGCCTTGCCGAGGGGCAGCTCTCCTCAGAGGAGATATTCCAGGTACGGGGTTTGCCAGTTCGGGACCGGTGTGACCCCATTCTGCTCCTCCTCGACACGCAGGGCCTCACCCTCGGCGGCCGAGGGTACCTCGGGCTGGGCCGAGGCCTCCTCGGGCTCGGGCGCGTCGTCGACTTTGACGAATGGCTGATATATATCCTTGGAGAAGACGTCCGGGGGAACTGTCATTCGCCCCGAGGCTATTTTTGCCAGCTCATCTACGGTTTTGTTGTATTGTCGAGCAACATGGTTGAGTTCCAGCCCGTAGAACTTATCTTCCAAGCGACGAACTTCGTCGCAGTAGGCCTCCATTTTTCGATCGCGACAGTGGGAGTTCTTCATGACCTGGTCAATGACGAGCTACGAGTCACCACGAGCATCGAGGCGCCGAACCCCTAGCTCAACGGCGATGCGCAGGCCATTAACCAAGGCTTCATACTCGGCCACGTTGTTTGACGCCGGGAAATGGAGGCGCAGTACGTAACGAACATGTTCTCCGAGGGGTGAGATGAAGAGCAAGCCCGCACCTGCTCCGGTTTTCATCAGCGACCCGTCGAAGTACATGGTCCAAAGTTCAGGCTGTATTGGGGCCATCGGTAACTGGGTGTCAGTCCATTCAGCCAGGAAGTCGGCCAAGACTTGGGATTTTATGGCCTTTCGAGGGGCGAATGAGAGTGTTTCGCCCATGAGTTCCACTGCCCATTTTTCTATCCTACCCGAGGCCTCTCAGCACTGGATGATCTCTCCCAGGGGGAATGATGATACCACAGTCACCGGATGGGACTCGAAGTAGTGTCGCAACTTTCGCCATGTCAGAATCACTGCGTACAGTAGTTTCTAGATCTGCGGGTAGCGGACTTTGGTCTCGGATAGCACTTCGCTGATGAAGTAGACTGGCCTCTGGACGAGCAGTGCATGCCCTTCTTCTCGTCTCTCGACTATGATTGGGGCGCTGACCACCTGAGTGGTTGCGGCTATGTAGATTAAGAGGGCTTCTCCCGCAGTGGGGGGCACCAAGATGGGCACATTGGTAAGGAGTGCCTTTAAGTTTCCGAGGGCTTCCTCGGCCTCGGGGGTCCAAGTGAAGCGCTCGGCCTTCCTTAAGAGGCGGTACAGGGGCAATCCTTTTTCGCCAAGGCGTGAGATGAAGCGGCTCAGAGCCGCAAGGCATCCCATGACCCTCTGTACTCCTTTTAAATCTTTGATTGGCCCCATGTTGGTGATGGCTGCGATTTTCTCCGGGTTGGCCTCTATTCCCCGCTCGGAGACGATGAATCCCAGGAGCATGCCTCGGGGGACTCCGAAGACACACTTCTCGGGATTGAGTTTCACGCCTTTCGCTCTCAGACACTTGAATGACGTCTCAAGGTCAGAGAGGAGGTCGGAGGCTTTCTTTGTCTTGACAACGATGTCATCGACGTAAGCCTCGACCGTTCTGCCGATGTGCTCTCCGAACACATGGTTCATGCACCTCTGGTAGGTGACACCTGCATTCCTCAAGCCAAATGGCATTGTAGTATAACAATACATGCCAAAAGGTGTGATAAAAGAAGGTGCGAGCTGGTCGGACTCTTTCATCTTGATTTGGTGATAGCCTGAGTAGGCATCGAGGAAAGACATGGTTTCGCACCCAGCAGTGGAGTCCACAATTTGATCGATGCGAGGCAGAGGGTAGGGAACCTTCGGACATGCTTTGTTTAGACCAGTGTAGTCTACGCACATCCTCCATTTCCCGCCCTTTTTCTTTACAAGAACAGGGTTAGCTAACCATTCGGGATGGAATACCTCTTTGATGAACCCTGCAGCCAGTAGCTTGTGGACCTCCTCGCCTATGGCCATGCGCTTTTCTTCATCAAAACGGTGCAGGGACTGCTTCATGGGTCGGGCTCCAGCTCTGATGTCTAGTGAGTGCTCGGCGACCTCCCTTGGTATGCCTGGCATGTCCGAGGGACTCCACGCAAAAACTTCGGCGTTTGCGTGGAGAAAGTCGACGAGCACTGCTTCCTATTTGGGGTCAAGCTCGGAGCTGATCCGGACTTTCTTGCTGGCGTCGTTGCTGGGGTCAAGAGGGACGGACTTAACCGCCTTAGCTGGTTCGAAGTTGCCGGCGTGGCGCTTCGCATCGGGCGCCTCCTTGGAGAGGCGTTCCAGGTCGACGATGAGGGCCTCAGACTCAGCGAGGGCCTCAGCGTACTCCACACATTCCACGTCGCATTCGTACGCGTGGCTGTACGTGGATCCGACGGTGATGATCCAGTTGGGGCCTGGCATCTTGAGCTTGAGGTAGGTGTAGTTGGGGACGGCCATGAACTTGGCGTAGCACGGTCTTCCCAACACCGTGTGGTATGTCCCTCGGAACCCAACTACCTCGAAGGTGAGGGTTTCCTTTCGGAAGTTGGAGGGAGTTCCGAAGCGGATGGGCAGGCCAATCTGCCCGAGGGGCAGGATACGCTTTCCGGGTGCTATCCCGTGGAAGGGTGCCGCACCGGCCCGGACCTCGGATCGATCAACCCCCAAGAGTTCTAGGGTCTCGGCGTAGATGATGTTGAGGCTGCTGCCTCCGTCTATGAGGACCTTGGAGAGTCTAACGTTGCCGATGATCGGATCGACGACGAGTGGGTACTTCCCTGGGCTTGGCACGAAGTCGGGGTGGTCGCCTCGGTCGAAGGTGATAGGCTTGTAGGACCAGTCTAGGTAGACTGGCGCTGCCACCTTCACTGAGCAGACCTCCCGGCGCTCTTGCTTGCGGTGCCGAGCTGAGGCGTTCGCCACCTGCCCGCCGTAGATCATGAAGCAGTTATGGACCTCCGGGAACTCCTCTTCCTTATCGCCCTCCTTCTTGTTGTTGCCTTGGCCCTTGCCATCTTCCGCCGGGGGCCCGGCCTTATGGAAGTAGCGCCAGAGCATGACACATTCTTCAAGGGTGTGCTTGACAGGACCCTGGTGATAGGGGCACGGCTCCTTGAGCATCTTATCGAACGCGCCGGTCCCTCTAGGAGGCTTTCGAGGGTTCCTGTGCTCGGTAGCAGCAACGAGATTCGCGTCAACAGCGTCGCGCTTTGCTTGCGCCTTCTTCCTGGTCTTCTTCTTCGCGCCACGCTAGGCGGACGCCTCGGAGGTGTCTTCCTTCGGCTCTCCCTGAGGCTGCTTGTCTTTCCGGAAGATGGCTTCGACCGCCTCCTGACCCGAGGTGAACTTGGTGGCGACATCCATCAATTTGCTCGCCTTGGTGGGAGTCTTGCGCCCCAGTTTGCTCACCAGGTCTCGGCAAGTGGTGCCGGCGAGGAAAGCCCCGATGACATCCGAGTCGGTAATGTTGGGCAGCTCGGTGCGCTGCTTCGAAAACCACCGGATGTACTCTCGGAGGGATTCCCCTGGCTGCTGGCGGCAGCTTCGGAGATCCCATGAGTTCCCAGGGCGCACGTACGTGTCTTGGAAATTTCCCGCGAAAGCCTTGACCAGGTCGTCCCAGTCGGAGATCTGCGCAGGAGGCAGATGCTTCAGCCAGGCTCGGGCAGCGTCAGAGAGGAAAAGGGGGAGGTTGCGGATGATGAGGTTGTCGTCGTCCGCCCCTCCCAACTGGCATGCCAGCCGGTAATCCACGAGCCACAACTCTGGCCTCGTCTCCCCTGAGTACTTGGTGATGGTAGTCGGGGCTCAGAACCGGGCGGGGAACGGCGGTCGTCGTATGGCCCGGCTGAAGACTCGCAGAGCGGGTGGCTCGGGCGAGGGACTTCGATCCTCCTCACTATCGCAGCATCCCCCACGCCTGGGGTGGTAGCCTCGGCGCACCTTCTCCTCGAGGCGGGCTTGATGGTCGCGACGGTGTTGCTCGTCGCCGAGGCGATCCTGGGCGGCAGGTGCCTCGTCTCGCGTGCGCTCGGGATGGATCGAGGCCTCCCACATGCGTCGGGAGGACGCCGTGTCATGCTCTGAGGGGTCAGCTCGCCTTCGAGAAGCAGAGCTCTCGGCTCGTCGAGTTGTGGCCCTTTCCAGGAGATCCTTGAGTTCGCCCTGGATACGCCGTCCCTTGGTGGTGGATGGCTCCGGCATGGTTCGAAGTAGCATCGCCGCCGCAGCTAGGTCCTGGCCGGACCCACGACGGCCGGGGGCAGTGCTGCCCTGGCATTGTCAACGATACAGCGCTGGACATCCCGAGCCCGATGACGGGCCCCTCTAGCGAGTGTTCGGCCTGCCCACTCCTACTCGATGTTCTGTCGGAGCTGCACAAGTAGCCCTGTTTCCTCGTCGACCTTGGCCTGCATCTCGCGGATTTGCTCAAGTTGTGTATCCTGACCCCCCGCAGGGACTGGGACCACAGCTAGCTCCCGCGGGATGTCAACGCGAGATGCGGGCCTAGAGGGATCACCAACCTCCGGCATGCCGAGGTGGTTGCCTTCGTCGTTATCTCCCTGATCGACGTGGAAACATTCGCGACTCGGGCCATAATCCTCGTCGTCAAGGCCGTGGCCATCGTCAGAGCAACCGGAGAGGCAGTGGTCACATGCGGACATGAAGTCCCGCATGGCACCGGGATCACTGAGGCCAGAGAAATCCCAACCAAAGTCGGGGTCGTCCTCTTCCTCGGAATCCGCCGGTCCAGAGGTTGAGACGGCTGTCAGTCGGTCCCAGGTTGACCACATATGGTACCCCGGAAGGTTTGGATACGCCCTTGCGAAAGCGCTCACCGAAGCGGGGTCGCTTGGTGGATCGAAGCTGAATCGAAAGGGAACAGGGTGGAATACGGACGGTACCTCTTGGTCGATGGATGGTGGTGAAGTCGCATCGGGGACAGAACGCACCGTCATCTCAGGTACGAGGCTAACGCCCAGTAGGTCCTTTGCGAGGGTGCTGGCGTCATCAGCCCGCTTGGGGCTGGCACGTTGCGGGGAAGCGACGCTCGTCATTGTCTTAGGCGTGAGGACAACACCCGACATGTCCCCCAGAGGAGTGCCGGTGTCGTCGACTCACTCTGGTTCGACAGCCGATAAGGTGCCGCCTCCTGCGTGGCCATGGTTGCCCCGTCTCCGTCTCCTCAGGCGAGGAGGGTGGCGGGGACGACCCGAGCGTTCCTCCTCTGCCGCGGAGGGATGCCGTCGTCGAGTTCGCCGCCGCTGGGCGAGCCGACTATCGTTGTTGTCGCGCTGCGAGGGGAGGAGTACCATGTCGTAGCTGCCGTCAAGGGACATGAACTCGAGACTCCCGAAGCGGAGCACCGTCCCGGGCTGAAGAGGTTGCTGAAGTCTACCCATCTGGAACTCAACGGGAAAGTGTTCGTTAACACGCAATAGGCCCCTACCTGGCACGCCAACTGTCTGCGTTTCGGACCCGAGGGGTCCCTGGACCGACTAGTAAATTTGTCGCTGCATGTCCCTGCCCGGATGGGTTGGTGCGAGATGGAACACAAGGGGAAAATGAGCCTTGTATTATCCTGCACCAGGGTGCTCGTAGTAGGGGTTACAAGCATTGCGAGAGAGCGAGAGCGGGAGAGCGAGTAGGAGAGAGCGAGAGAGAGAGAGGGTCTGGCCCTGTCCGTCTTCTCCCATCCCTTTGTCGTGTGTCTACCCATCTCCTCTCTTTTTTTTCCTCCTCCTGGTCATCCCCTTTTATAGACATAAGGAGATGGCCCAGCTATACAAATGGTGGTGTAGCTATGTGCTACGTGGCCAGCGGGGAAGTGCCTGGTCGCTATTGTCGGGGACCATAATTAGGGGTACCCTCAAGGCCCCTAAATCTCAGCTGGTAACCCCCATCAGCACAAAGCTGCAAAGGCCTGATGGGTGCGATTAAGTCAAGGATCGGTGCATTCAAGGGACATGATCGTGCCTCGCCCGAGCCTAGCCTCGGGCAAGGGAAGTCGACCCCGGAGAACCTACGTCTCGCCTGGGGACCCCCCTCCAGCAACGGGTACACTATCGGCTCGCCCGAGGCCCAGTCTTCACCGAGAAGCAACCTTGGCCACATCGCCACGCCGACCGACCAAATCGCAGGGGCATTTAATGCAAAGGTGGCCTGACACCTTTATCCTGACGCACGCCCTCCAGTCGACAGAGCCGAAGTGACCGCAGTCACTTCGCCGCTCTACTGACCGGTCTGACAAGAGGACAGCGCCGCCTGCGCCGCTCCGACTGCTGAGCCACCCGACAGAGTGAGGCTGACAGCAGCCAAGGCCAGCCTCGGGCGTCATAGGAAACTCCGCCTCGCCCGACCCTAGGGCTCGGACTCGGGCTCAGCCCCGGAAGACGGCGAACTCCGCTCCGCCCGACCCAGGGCTCGGACTCGGGCTCAGCCCCGCAAGACGGCGAACTCCGCTCCGCCCGACCCAGGGCTCGGACTCGGGCTCAGCCTCGAAAGATGGCGAACTCCGCTCCGCCCAACCCAGGTCTCGGACTCGGGCTCAGCCCCGGAAGACGGCGAACTCCGCTCCGCCCAACCCAGGGCTCGGACTCGGGCTCAGCCCCGGAAGACGGCGAACTCCGCTCCGCCCGACCCAGGGCTCGGACATGGGCTCAACCCCAGAAGACGACGAACTCCGCTCCGCCCGACCCAGGGCTCGGACTTGGGCTCAGCCCCACAAGACGACGAACTCCGCTCCGCCCGACCTAGGGCTCGGACTTGGGCTCAGCCCTAGGAGACGACGGACTCCGCTTCGCCCGACCCCAGGGCTCGAAGTCAGCCCTAGCCTCAGCCGATGGTCTCCGCCTCGCCCGACCCAGGGGCTCGGACTCGACCACGGCCACGGAAGACAGACTCGACCTCGACCTCGGAGGAGCCTCCACATCGCCCAACCTAGGGCGCGGACCGACCACGTCGACAGGAGGCGCCATCATTACCCTACTCCGAGCTGACTCAGGCTACGGGGAACAAGACCGGCGTCCCATCTGGCTCGCTCCGCCAGATAGGCAATGATGGCGCCCCGCACGCTCTATGACGACGGTGGCTCTCAGCCCCCTTACGGAAGCAAGAGGACGTCAGCAAGGACTCGATAGCCCCGACAGCTGTCCTTCCGCCAGGCTCCAGCGCTCCTCCGACGGCCACGACACCACACGAACCGGGTGCCAAAACCTCTCCGGCTGCCACGACGGCATGTACTTAGGGCGCTAGCTCTCCTCCGCTAGACACGTAGCACTCTGCTACACCCCCCATTGTACACATGGATCCTCTCCTTACACCTATAAAAGGAAGGACCAGGGCCCTCTTACGGGGGGGGGGGGGTTCGCCTGCGCGGAGAAGGACGGGACGGCGCTTGCGCAAGGCCGCTCGCTCCCACTCCCGCGTGGACGCTTGTATCCCCCTACTGCAAGCGCACCCGACTCAGGCGCGGGGCTAACACGAAGGCCGCGGGGTCCGCTCTCTCACGCCTGCCTCCCTCCGGCTGCTTCCTTTCCCCCCTTCGCGTTCCGCCTCGCGTCGACCCATCTGGGCTGGGGCACGCAGCAACAATTCACTCGTCGGTCCAGGGACCCCCCGGGTTTCGAAACACCGACAGTTGGCGCGCCAGGTAGGGGCCTGCTGCGTGTTGACGAACAGCTTCCCGTCAAGCTCCAGATGGGTAGTCTCCAGCAACCTTTCCAGCCCGAGATGGTGCTCCGTTTCGGGAATCTTGAGTTCATGTCCCTCGATGGCAGCTACGACATGATACTCCTTCCCCCGCCGTGCGACAGCGACAATGGCGGTCGACCACCCGCTCGCCGGCGGGGAAATCGACGACGCCTTCCCCACGTGGTGGAAGGACGACATTCGGGCTTGTCCCGTCCCCTCCCCCACTGACGGAGGAGGAGGCGGGGCAACCAAGGCCAAGCAGGAAGCGGCACCTTGTTGGCTGTCGAGCGAGTCGACGGCGCCGGCGCCCCAACGGAGGGCGCGTCGGGCATCGATCTCGCGTCTGAGACGAAGACAAGCGCCGCCTCCCCGCAACACGCCAATCTCAAGCAAACGCACGACGCCAGCACGCTCGCGAAGGACTTGCTGGGCGTCACCCTCGTACCTGAGACAACGGTGCAGTCAGTCCCAGATGCGACCTCGTCACCGACCGTCGACCGAAAGGTACTGACCGATTCCCATCTCGCATCTTTTGGATTCGGCCTTGACCCACCAAGCGACTCCGCTTCGGTGAGCACTCTCTTAGAGGCGAGTCCAAACCCTCTAGGGTATTGTGTGCGGTCACCCTGGGACCAACTGACGGCCGACTCGACCTACGAGCCCTCGGGGTCCGAGGAAGATGGCGAGCCCGACCTCTGTTGGGATTTCTCCGGACTTGGTAACCCCAGTGCCGTGCGGGACTTCATGACCGCATGTGACTACTGCCTTTCCGACTGTTCCAACGGCAGCCGCGGCCTCGACAACGAGGACCGCGGCCCAAGTCGTGAATGTTTCCACGTCGATCTAGGGGGTCCCGGCGAAGGCAACCATCTTGGTATGCCGGAAAATGGTGATCCCCCTAGGCCCGTGCCTCGCGTTGACATCCTTCGGGAGCTAGCTGTGGTCCCCGTCCCGGCGGGGGGTCCTGACCCACAGCTCGAGCAAATCCGCGAGAGGCAGGCCAGGCTCGACGAGGGAGCAGGAACGCTTGTGCCGATCCGCCGGGACATCGGGCAGGAATGGGCGGTCCAACCCCTGGCCGGAGAAGCACGTCATCTCCCCCAGGACATCCAGCACCGCATCACCGACGACGTCAGGGTGAGGCCGCCGCCGGATTCCAGCGGAGTCGGCCAGAACCTGGCTGCAGCGGCAATACTCCTCCGCGCGATGCCGGAGCCATCAACCACCGAGGGGCGGCGTATCTAGGGAGAGCTCAAGAATCTCCTGGAGGACGCCGCGGTCTGACGGGCCGAAAGCTCTGCCTCCCAAAGGCAGGGGTTCCCCTCGGAACATCGCGCCGCGACTTCCCGGTTCATGCGGGAAGCCTCGGTCCACTCCGGGCGCACGCGCAACACAGCGCCTGCGGCCCCGGGTCGCCTTGACAACGAGCGCCACCATCACAGCCCTTGGGCCCACCTCGACGACAGGGCGCGCCGAGGCTACCACCCCAGGCGTGGGGGACGCTACGACAGCGGGGAGGATCGGAGTCCTTCACCCGAACCACCCGGTCCGCAGGCTTTCAGCCACGCCATACGACGGGCACCGTTCTCGACCCGGTTCCGAACCCCGACTACTATCACAAAGTACTCGGGGGAGACGAGACCGGAACTGTGGCTCGCGGACTATCGGCTGGCCTGCCAACTGGGTGGAACGGACGATGACAACCTCATCATCCGCAACCTCCCCCTGTTCCTCTCCGACACCGCTCGAGCCTGGCTGGAGCACCTGCCCCCGGGGCAGATCTCCAACTGGGACGACCTGGTCCAAGCCTTCGCCGGCAATTTCCAGGGCACATACGTGCGCCCTGGAAACTCCTGGGATCTCTGAAGCTGCCGCCAGCAGCCAGGAGAGTCTCTCCGGGACTACATCCGGTGATTCTCGAAGCAGCGCACAGAGCTGCCCAACGTCACTGATTCAGATGTCATCGGCGCGTTCCTCGCCGGCACCACCTGCCGCGACCTGGTGAGCAAGCTGGGTCACAAGACCCCCACCAGGGCCAGCGAGCTAATGGACATCGCCACCAAGTTCGCCTCTGGCCAGGAGGTGGTTGAGGCCATTTTCCGGAAGGACAAGCAGCCCCAGGGCCGCCCACCGGAAGATGCTCCCGAGGCGTCAACTCAGCGCGGCGCCAAGAAGAAGGGCAAGAAGAAGTCGCAAGTGAAACACGACGCCGCCGACGCGGACCTTGTCGCTGCCGCCGAGTACAAGAACCCTCGGAAGCCTCCCGGAGGTGCCAACCTCTTCGACAAGATGCTCAAGGAGCCGTGCCCCTATCATCAGGGGCCCGTCAAGCACACCCTTGAGGAGTGTGCCATGCTTCGACGACACTTCCACAAGGCCGGGCCACCCGCGGAGGGTGGCAAGGCCCTCGACGACACAAAGGAGGAAGATCACAAGGCAGGAGGGTTCCCCGAGGTCCGCGACTGCTTCATGATCTACGGCGGGCAAGTGGTGAACGCCTCGGCTCGGCACCGCAAGCAAGAGCGTCGGGAGGTCTGCTCGGTAAAGGTGGCGGCGCCAGTCTACCTAGACTGGTCCGACAAGCCCATCACCTTTGACCGGGCCGACCATCCAGACTACGTGCCGAGCCCGGGGAGATACCCACTCGTTGTCGACCCCATCATCGGCAACGTCAGGCTCACCAAGGTCCTCATGGACGGAGGCAGCAGCCTCAACATCATCTACGCCGAGACCCTCGGGCTCCTGCGGATCGATCTGTCCTCGATCCGGACGGGCGCTGCGCCTTTCCACGGGATCGTCCCCGGGAAGCGCGTTCAACCCCTCGGACAACTCGACCTACCCGTCTGCTTCAGGACGCCCTCCAACTTTCGAAAGGAGACCCTCACGTTCGAAGTGGTCAGGTTTCGAGGAACCTACCACGCAGTGCTGGGGAGGCCATGCTACGCCAAGTTCATGGCCGTCCCCAACTACACCTACCTCAAGCTCAAGATGTCGGGCCCCAACGGGGTCATCACCATCGAGCCCACGTACCGACACGCATACGAATGCGATGTGGAGTGTGTGGAGTACGCCGAGACCCTCGCTGAATCCGAGGCCCTCATCGCTGACCTGGAGAGCCTCTCTAGGGAGGCGCCCGACGTGAAGCGCCACGCCGGCAACTTCGAACCAGCGGAGACGGTCAAGTCCGTCCCTCTCGACCCCTGCAACGACGCCTCCAAGCAGATCCGGATCGGCTTCGAGCTCGACCCCAAATAGGAAGCAGTGCTCGTCGACTTTCTCCGCGCAAACGCCGACGTTTTTGCGTGGAGTCCCTCGGACATGCCCGGCATACCGAGGGAAGTCGCCGAGCACTCTCTGGATATTCGAGCTGGGGCCCGACCTGTGAAGCAGCCTCTGCGCCGATTCGACGAAGAAAAGCGCAGAGCCATAGGCGAGGAGATCCACAAGCTAATGGCGGCAGGGTTCATCAAAGAGGTATTCCATCCCGAATGGCTTGCCAACCCTGTGCTTGTGAGAAAGAAAGGGGGAAATGGCGGATGTGTATAGACTACACTGGTCTAAACAAAGCATGTCCGAAGGTTCCCTACCCTCTGCCTCGCATCGATCAGATCGTGGATTCCACTGCTGGGTGCAAAACCCTGTCTTTCCTCGATGCCTACTCAGGGTATCACCAGATCAGGATGAAAGAGTCCGACCAGCTCGCGACTTCATTCATCACACCCTTCGGCATGTACTGCTATGTTACAATGCCATTTGGTTTGAGGAATGCGGGGGCAACGTACCATGTGTTTGGCGAACACATCGGCCGAACGGTCGAGGCCTACGTCGATGACATCGTAGTCAAGACGAGGAAGGCCTCCGACCTCCTTTCTGACCTTGAAGCGACGTTCCGATGTCTCAAGGCGAAAGGCGTGAAGCTTAATCCCGAAAAGTGTGTCTTCGGGGTCTCCCGAGGCATGCTCTTGGGGTTCATCGTCTCCGAGTGGGGCATCGAAGCCAACCCGGAGAAGATTGCAGCCATCACCAGCATGGGGCCAATCAAGGACTTGAAAGGCGTACAGAGGGTCATGGGATGTCTCGCGGCTCTGAGCCGCTTCATCTCCCGCCTCGGCGAAAGAGGTCTGCCTCTGTACCGCCTTTTAAGAAAAGCTGAGTGCTTCGCTTGGACTCCTGAGGCCGAGGAAGCCCTCGGGAACCTGAAGGCGCTCCTCACGAACGCGCCCATCTTGGTGCCCCCCGCTGCCGGAGAAGCCCTCTTGATCTACGTCGCCGCAACCACCCAGGTGGTTAGCGCCGCGATCGTGGTTGAGAGACGAGAAGAAGGGCATGCATTGCCCGTCCAGAGGCTAGTCTACTTCATCAGTGAGGTACTGTCCGAGACCAAGATCCGCTACCCACAAATCTAGAAGCTGCTGTACGCGGTGATCCTGACACGGCAGAAGTTGCGACACTACTTCGAGTCTCATCCGGTGACTGTGGTGTCATCCTTCCCCCTGGGAGAGATCATCCAGTCCCGAGAGGCCTCGGGTAGAATTGCGAAGTGGGCGATGGAGATCATGGGCGAGACGATCTCGTTCGCCCCTCGGAAGGCCATCAAGTCCCAGGTCTTGGCGGACTTCATGGCTGAATGGGCCGACACCCAGCTCCCGACGGCTCCGATCCAACCAGAGCTCTGGACCATGTTTTTCGATGGGTCGCTGATGAAGACGGGGGCCGGCGCAGGCCTCCTCTTCGTCTCGCCCCTCGGAAAGCACCTACGCTACATGCTACGCCTCCACTTCCCGGCGTCCAACAATGTGGCAGAGTACGAGGCTCTGGTAAATGGGTTGCGAATCGCCATCGAGCTAGGGGTCCGACGCCTCGACGCTCGCGGTGACTCGCAGCTCGTCATCGACCAAGTCATGAAGAACTCCCACTGCCGCGACCCGAAGATGGAAGCCTACTGCGATGAGGTTCGGCGCCTGGAAGACAAGTTCTACGGGCTCGAGCTCAACCACATCGCCCGACGCTACAACGAGACTGCGGACGAGCTGGCTAAAATAGCCTCGGGACGAACAACAGTTCCCCCGGACGTATTCTCCCGAGACCTGCATCAACCCTCCGTCAAGACCGAGGACACGCCCGAGCCCGAGGCACCTTCGGCTCCGCCCGAGGCACCTTCGGCTGAGTCCGAGGTATCCTCGACTCAGTCCGAGATACCCTCGGCCCAGTCTGAGGTACCCTCGGCACGGTCAGAGGTACCCTCGGCTCAGCCCGAGGTACCCTCGGCCCCCGAGGGTGAGGCACTGCACGTCGAGGGGGAACAAAGCGAGGTCACGCCTAATCAAAGCTGGCAGACCCCCTACATGCAATATCTCCACCGAGGAGAGCTGCCCCTTGACCAAGCCGAAGCTTGGCGGTTGGCGCGGTGCGCCAAGTCTTTCGTCTTGCTGGTAGATGGGAAGGAGCTCTACCACCGCAGCCCCTCAGGCATCCTCCAGCGATGCATTTCCATCGCCGAAGGCCAGGAGCTCTTGCAAGAGATACACTCGGGGGCTTGCGGCCATCACGCAGCACCTCGAACCCTCGTTGGAAATGCCTTCCGACAAGGATTCTACTGGCCGACGGTGGTGGCCGACGCCACTAGAATTGTCCGCACCTGCGAAGGGTGTCAGTTCTATGCGAGGCAGACCCACCTGCCCGCTCAGGCTCTGCAGACCATACCCATCACCTGGCCGTTTGCTGTGTGGGGTCTGGACCTCGTTGGCCCCTTGCAGAAGGCACCCGGGGGGCTACACGCACCTGTTGGTCGCCATCGACAAATTCTCCAAGTGGATCGAGGTCCGACCCCTAAACAGCATCAGGTCCGAACAGGCGGTGGCGTTCTTCACCAACATCATCCATCGCTTTGGGGTCCCAAACTCCATCATCACCGACAACGGCACCTAGTTCACCGGCAGAAAGTTCCTGGACTTCTGCGAGGATCACCACATCCGGGTGGACTGGGCTGCCGTGGCTCACCCCATGACGAATGGGCAAGTGGAGCGGGCCAACGGCATGATCCTGCAAGGACTCAAGCCTCGGATCTACAACGACCTCAACAAGTTTGGCAAGCGGTGGATGAAGGAACTCCCCTTGGTGGTCTGGAGTCTGAGGACAACGCTGAGCCGAGCCAAGGGCTTCACACCGTTCTTTCTAGTCTATGGGGCCGAGGCCATCTTGCCCACAGACTTGGAATACGGTTCCCCGAGGGTGAGGGCCTACACCGACCAAAGCAACCGAGCCAACCGAGAAGACTCACTGGACCAGCTGGAGGAGGCTCGGGACGTGGCCTTACTACACTCGGCGCGGTACCAGCAGTCCCTGTGACGCTACCACGCCCGAGGGGTTAGGTCCCGAGACCTCCAGGTGGGCGACCTGGTGCTTCGGCTGCGACAAGACACCCGAGGGCGGCACAAACTCATGCCTCCCTGGGAAGGGCCGTTCATCATCGCCAAGGTCCTGAAGCCCGGAACGTACAAGCTGGCCAACAGCCAAGGCGAGGTCTACAGCAACGCCTGGAACATCCAACAGCTACGTCGCTTCTACCCTTAAGATGCTTTCAAGTTGCTCGTATACCTCGTTCACACACCAAGTCTGGTCGTCAAGGAAGGGTCAGCCCGACCCTCCCTCAGGGGCTAGAAGGGGGCAACCCCCTCTGCATCAAAATTTTCCTCAAAAAAAGAAAAAAAATCTTATCTGCTAGAATGCCTTTTGTGCTCTTCGACTACTTCAAAAGTGGATCCTAAAAACGACGGAGTACACGTAAGCAACCAAGGCTGACCGAGCCGAGGGACTCCTACGCCTCCGAGATACGGATACCTCACTCATCACCTTCTGCGATAAGTAACTCGCGTTCGGATAAGTGACTCCGCGAACCGAACAAGTCTTCATGCTTGAGAGTTCCTCTGCCGAAATGATTTTTCAGGCCTTCTCGACTGCATCGGTAACAGAACCCTATGGACGAGTAAGAGCGCGCGTAAGCGGCAAGGCCAACCGAGCCGAGGGATTCCTACGCCTCCGGGATACAGATACCTCACTCGTTGCCTTCCGTGAAAAGCAACTCTCGCCCGCACAAACAATTCTGTTACCGACAAATGAGTCCGGATACTCGAAACAAGAGGAAAAGAAACACAGCTTTACAACACGACGATGGTGTGTTTAGGCCTCGGCGGCCGCAGGAAACATACACACACTACAAGACAACCTGATCCTGCAGGCTCGGACGTCGACAGCTGAAGGGGGCAGCAGCACCCTCGGCATCAACTACACCTTCGGTGGGGTCTGACTTAGCCTCGGACGGCGACGCGGTCGGAGGGCCCCCACTCTGAAGGACGACATCAGCACCACACCCGGGCCATCGCCGCTAGGGTCTTCTTCGAGAATCCGGCTCGAGCAGGCGGCTCGGCCGGCCACCCCGAGGCCTCGGCCAGCTGTCCCCCAAAGACATCAGCTCGGCTTGTGGCCTCGGCAGCTCAACTCCGGTGTCGGTTCCGCCAGTGGACGACCCGGCCAGGCTCTGGCCAACTACACCTCCTTTTCGAAGCCAACTCTGCCTCCGTCCGTGCTGACACCGCTACCTCCGGCTTCGGCTCATCGAAGGGCGGCCGAGGGGTTCCTTTAACTAAGCAAGAGGGGCCTCGGACAGCAAGGCCGACCGAGCCGAGGGACTCCTACTCCTCCGGGATACGGATACCTCACTCGTCACCTTTGCACGAGGCAACTCACGCTCGGTGAAGCGGTCCAGATAATCGACAAGGCGAGTCTCAGTGCTCGAAATGAAGAAAAAACACGGCTCCGTGCCGAAAATACATACACGTTCAGGCCTCGACAGCCGCATTGAACAAAACACCGGCACTTAAGGTGCCATTACAAACGGAACTCCGGTTCCAACCCCACAGCAGCAGCCATGACCCCAGTACGGATGCGGCCACCGGAAGGCTTTCGTTCGTGTCCCTACTCAAGGGACGCGAAACAGACATCAAAGCCAAAGAGCCGGGGGCCGGCCCGTAGGCGGCGCCGACGGCCTCGATGGGGGAGGAGCTTCCTCCGGCCGCCACCACATCAGCACGGACGGCGGCGTCCGCCTCTCCGCCAACGCCGACGGCCGGCAAGGTGCACCGACAGGTCCTCACTCCCGTCCTCGCCGCAAAAGCGAGGAGAAGGACGGAATGTTGCATCCTAGCTGGACAGCAACAGTTCGCCTTCCCCGGCATGGCTGGAGGACGCCTCCTCCGCAAGGCTGGAGGATGGATTCCACCACCAGAAGCTGGAAGAGGAGGTGGCCAGCCGGCCCGCGCGGGAGGTAGAGCTCTGGCTCAGCCCGGCCTCCGCCCCAGCAAGGATGATGAACATCCTTGAAGCTGAGGGCGAGACCAAGATCGCAGCCCGGCTTGCTTCTCCCCGTTCAGAAGCTAGAGGTCACCGTCTTGGGTGACCACCGGCGAGGGGATGCAGCCGGGCTGCACGATGAAAATCCTTGAAGCCGAACGATGGCCGAAAGGTACCAACTTCCATGAAGTTGCGTTCCTCCGACGACAAGGCGGAAGGATTGCGGGCATCCCCCATCCGGGGGCTCGGAAGGTGGAAAGGCACGATGCATGAGGGGAGCGCGAAGACACGGTTGCCCTCCAAGGGGGTCGCCCCCCTTTTAAAGGCGACTCTCCCCACTTGCGCCCTCAACCGTCACGGGTTGAGTCTTCTCCGACATGCTCCAAGATTCTCCCCCCCCCCCCACGGTGCGGGGGCTAGGTCCCACACGTCATGCAAGCCGGTCCAGGGGAGAAGAAGCCAAACCGCCACGCGCGCGCGGTGCATGCAACCACCCGGCGGTTACAAGCACTCCTCCACTTTCGCCTAGACCAGCGGGTGAAAGGGCGGACAGCCATGCAGGCGGCATGCAACCGTGCCAAGTAGGCGCGCCCCTTCGACTCCAACGAGCCCAGCATGGAGGTCCAGGCCCACGCGTCATGCAACCGGCGCGCCGGTTGCTACGTGTGAGCAACTGCACCGCCACTCGCGCCACTACCGCGCCTCCTTGACTGCGGAGTCAATACCGCGACTCGAGGCAACCCTGTAGTGCCAGCCAAGCGCGATGGTCAAATGCGGTTAAAAATGGGCCGACAGTAATGGCGGTGACAGGCGGGCAGGAGCAGCGATCACGTCGTCAGCCAAGCTTACGTCCCATCCAGGGGCAGCGAGGGAGCCCTCTCCCACGGCGTGAAGACGGTGCACCCGTGATCCGTTCCTCGAACGGCTCGCACACGTGCAACGACCGCCTCGCGAACCGCTCGCCCCGTCGCATTAACTCCGCGGCAGGACAGGCGGCGCCTCAGGCGGGAGAAGCAAGCGACGCTTCGCCTTCGCCATAATGACCGCGTCGAAAAAGGTACGCCACGTCATTCGACTTCGCATCCTTTTCCTTTTCCTCTTTCTCTCTCTTACAACAGGGACCGGGAAAGGGGGATACCCCGAAAAGGACCCTTCTCCATGAAGGAAACAGGCTCCAAGCCTCCCTACTGATCAGAGGTTCGAAGGCCGGCCCCTCGGAGGGGTTCAACAGCCGCCTCAGATCGATTGGGTTCTGCGCCCACTACTGGTCAGAGGTTCGATGGCCGGCCCCTCGAAGGGTTCAACGGTCGCCTCAGGCCACTCGGGCTCCGCGCCCACTACTGATCAGGGGTTCATAGGCTGGCCCTCGAAGGGTTCATAGTCGCCTCAGACACAGAGCGAGGCATGACCCTGGGTACGTTCGATACATAACCAAGGCTCGGGCTACGCTCCCGAGGTACCCTAGGACATTTCCGAGACCAGCGGGAGCAATCTTGTAACGGAATCCCATCAGAGGGAGGCATCGAGCCCTCGGACCCCGTCAAAGGGGACCGGGTCTGGCAGATCACCCGCAGGTACTTTTGGAGCGCGCCTCCGGGCCTCTAGCCGACCCCTAGCAAATGGGGCACGGGCGTTCGCTCGGATTACCCGCCAGTAGCTCACCGGAAACACCATGTTCGGCGCCCTCCGAGGACAACATGGCGCTTCCCCCCCCCCCCTCCTTGCGGAAAGGCGATGCAGGGGCGTATGTAAAAAAGACGAGTCTGTCCTTGACCGTCCTCTCGCCCTGTGCAGAGGCTCGGGGGCTGCTCTCACAAACCCGGCTCCGGCCAAACCGTTGACAGCGTCAACATACCAGCCTGAGAACTTGGGACCCGACCGTGCACTCGGGCTACGGCCAGCTCGCATGAGGAAACAACTAGGCCAGCCGAAGTGTTGCAAAACGCACTAAGACCTCGAAGGAGTAAAACTACTCCTCCGAGGCCTCAGGGGCTACACCCGGCGGGTGCGCTCGCGCGCACCCACTGTGACGGAACCTCCCAAGTAATTAGGCCCACCTACAGTTGTCCTTGTCTAGCAGACATCAGACACCCTGTAGATGTTCCTAAGTCACTTGACAAGCTCGGTATCTTTCTTGACCTCACCAGGAACGTTTCACCCGTCTTGCCGACATTACAGATCATCGGAGATAAAGAAATGCGGAAGCGATTTACATAAACTTATATTTATTTCAAAAGCAAGCTCGAGTTATTTTATTACAGACCAGACTAAAAGTGAGTGCAGAGTAGTAATATTATACAAACCAAGGGAGACACAAACTTCTCCCGAGAAGCTAAAAAAACAAAAGGATCCTAGGTGGAGGACCGAGTCCTCCCGCACTTCAGTCTTGTTTTTCTTCTTTGGGAACCACCCTGGCATAGAAGCAGCAAAAGTCTGCTACTTCCTCACCTAAAACAACGAAGGGATAAACCCTGAGTATGGAATTACTCAGCAAGACTTACCCGTCTAAAGAAAAGACTCTCAAGGGTATGCTGGCCTTTAGGGAGTCAAGGTAAGGCTTTTCAATAAGCAAAGACTCTGTTTTGCAGAAATGCTTACTACAGTAGATCCTTAAAAATCCAATTTTATTTGTCAGGTTAGGTTTAATTACCTGCAACTAGAGTTCTTTCTACCCTAGTTCAATAACTGGTCCTGCACTAGCCGGTTTCTTAACAAAAACCCATCATCTTTAGTGGAATGCTACGTGTAAGTCAGTGACCAAGTCTTCATAACCGCGAAGGTACGGCGATCCGAATCGATTATACTCAGCTGAGGATCTCCAATCACACGACATATGTAGCACTTAACCCTTGCATATGTCAACCCGCCACCGGGGTTCTTAAGACCGGATCAGGTTCACGCAAACCAAGAGCACAGATACACCACCGTCCAGCCTCTTGCCACGGAGGGTACACGCTACTCTCGCCACCGCTCCACTCCCATTTCGTGTTATCTTATTCTGGCCTTAGTCTGCCCGAGGCAAGGCTTACCCATGACGAGGCATGTGACCAGCTAAAGGGTCCTCGATCATCAAGCCTACATCGAGACGGTCCTTAATCGACTCAGACGGAGACACTACACCGAGACTCTCTTCTCGTGCAAGTCACCCGCCCGGTCTCAGCTTAATCTTTTTAACCCAAAAACTTGGTACCTGACAGAGGTACATCTTTTCCGATGTTGAATCCATCACGGCCATGATGGATCCACCATCAAGTTTTATTTTTGAAAACAACCCTCCCACCTTTGCCACATCAACTTTTGTAAAAACAAAACATTTTGTTTTTCTAAAGCAATGCTAAGCATCAAAATCTTTTGTAAAACAGGTGAGCAAGGAAGGTAATCAAATTCAAGGAAGGTAATGCAGGAATTGTTTTATCAATCAACTCCTATCACCTAATGCATCAAGCAAGTGAGAAAGATTTTAAAAACATCAAGGGAGGTGGCAAATGCACCGGGGCTTGCCTTTGTTATCAGGTGAGTCCTGCTCGGATCCACAAATATCGAAATAAAAGCAGTTGCCTGCTTGAGGATCGGAGGTTGGTGGAGTTCCCACTTCAGTGACTTCTTCTTCTTCTTCGTGTTCTAACATAACCATATATATGCATAAGAATGGATGCCATGGGGTGCTCATGAGGATGCAAAGATAATATAAACTTATTATCTAAGTCTTGAGTACAACTTTCCTTCACGGTACTCCGAGAACCTAGGGTTTCCGGAGTCAGTAAAGGAGTTCATAGGGCAGGGGGGGTTGGTTTTGGGTTTGGTGATCAAACAAGGTCCAAATCAACCCAAATTCTACCCAAGGCTTCTAAATATTGGTTTAAGTGCCCATAAAAAGTTTGGAAATTTTTGGACTTACCATTTATTTTCTAAAAATCCATAACTAATACTTTTAACTACTTTAAATACCCTAAAATTTCTTATTTCCACTAAAAATCACAAAACTATTTTTATTAAATTCTAGGGAAATTAACAAGCCTAGGAAAATTAGTTTCACAATTTTAGCATTTTTCTACATTTTTCTATATATTTCTAAAGCTCTGTGGAAAAAGAAAAAGGAAAAGCTTCAATAGTAACGGGCTGAAACCAGCCCAGACGGCCCAGTCCAGAGGGGAAAGCGCGCGCGCGCCCGCGCCCTGGCGACTTTGCAGAAAGGGCCTCGGGTTTCTGGCTAACTAAGAACAGGTCATTTCACTGTTTAACCAAGTCACTGACCATTACAAAAAGGCCCCTGCGTTTCTATCAATTCGCAACTTGAAGTCCACGACGGCGCTCACGCACCGCCGCGCTCCGGCGAGCAAGCAGACCGGCCGAACGGGGCCATGACCGGCGCTCCCGAGCGGTGGACACCAAATCGAAGCTAGCCTGAGCATGTCCCCTAACCTAATTGCACGAACGACCAATTATTGAGCTCCGGCCACGGTGACCGAGAGAATGGCGGACATATGAGTGCGTTCCCGTCGATTCATGGCGGTCTAACTCGATTCAATGGTTCGGTAAGCATCAAGAGGAAGCAAGGACGTCGAAACAAGGGAACCGAGGGTGAGATCGGACCTGAATCGGGCTGACCACGGCGAGGTGTTCTTCGCGGTGCTTTTCAACGGGTTTGGGGAAAACTTGGAATTGGAGCTCACGGGGGCAGGACTGGGGCTGATACTGGACGAGGAAGTACGTGATGAAGTTACAAAGCTACCGGTGGGCTCAATTTAAAGACTCCGAGAGCGGTGGCTCTTAATTTGACCGCGGCGAGCTGGCGGCCGGAGGTGAAGAAGAAGCCTGGCGCGCGCGGTTACGTGTCCTATGGCGTGGCAAGGCTTTAGGTAAAAGAAGGACAGCGTGTAGTGATCGACTGCAACGTGGTAAGATGACCGACGGCGTGGCATAGCAACAAGAAACGGCGGCACACCGGTGATGGCCGCACGACCACGTCGCCGGTAAAGGGAGGAGTAATCGAGTGGCCACAGTGCTCCAAGTTTATCCACGGGGAGATCTTTGCAAGGTGAGCAATATCCACACGGCCGTGGCACCAATCCCGGCAAAGAGGTCGCCGGCGGTGAGATCTTTTCCACGGCGGTCGTTCTGATCCGGTTAGATCACTGTACCATCGTGAACACCAGTTCAGAGCGACTGACAGAGCACATTGGAGCCCAGTTTTCTCAAATTTTTGTGTGAAACCAAAGCCAACTTTCTGTAGTAAAGTTGTAGAACTATAATCCCTCTACAACTTTGCTACAATATGTATTCACAAAAAGTCATTGGATCAAAGTTTAATTCCCCCACAAAGTCGACCCTGTTACACTGAAAAGCTGATTTTCAGAATGAACAAGCCTGACAGTCAAACTTTGATTGGGTTTTTCTCCAAATTTCTCATAACAACTAAGCTCACACTCTTTAGCAAAGTTGTTCTCCTATAATTGGTCTTCAACTTTGATGTGGTGACTTAGGGCAAAAACCCTATACTTTGTAAGTTACAAAGCCCCAAAGTTGAGCCCATTCTCTGATTTTCAGACTTAGAATAAAACTCACATGAGGTCCATTTTGCATTTAAGTCCAAAACCTTGGGTTTGGCTTTCAAGTCCACACATTTGTGATCCAAAGGACTTAAGAAACCTATTTGGCTTGGTTTTTGCACTTTAGCCCAAAAGTGGGCTAATTTTGCACATAAGCCCCTAGGGTTTGGTTTTAGGGTTTTCCAGGGTTCCAATTAGGGTTTTTGGTATCCCAGGGGTATAAAAGGAATTCAAGTTTGCTCTTAGAGTCATTTTATGACTTTTACCCTAAATTCTTTAGGTTTTCTTAACTTGGGTCAAGTTTTACCCCTTTAACCACTATTTAGGGTTAAGTTCCTGAACCAGGGTGCTATTTGCAAAAACACAAAAACACTTAAAACAGTACAACTTGTTTGAAATTTTTGCCTAGTGAATGCATTCTAGGTGTGTCAAACATATACAATGCCAATGTTATGATGTCATGCTCAAGTTTTAGTTATAGTAACACCAGGGGTGTTACACCCACCGGAACAGAATGCAACCGAAAAAGGCTGGTCCCCTTGCAAAAAAGTGCGGCAAAAGCCTCCAAGCGAGTATTAGTACTCCCTTGGAGGCTCGGGGGCTACTGTCGGGGACCATAATTAGGGGTACCCTCAAGGCCCCTAAATCTCAGCTGGTAACCCCCATCAGCACAAAGCTGCAAAGGCCTAATGGGTGTGATTAAGTCAAGGATCGGTCCATTCAAGGGACATGATCGTGCCTCACCCGAGCCTAGCCTCGGGCAAGGGAAGCCGACCCCGGAGAACCTACGTCTCGCCCGGGGACCCCCCCTCCAGCAACGGGTACACTATCGGCTCGCCCGAGGCCCAGTCTTCACCGAGAAGCAACCTTGGCCACATCGCCACGCCGACCGACCAAATCGCAGGGGCATTTAATGCAAAGGTGGCCTGACACCTTTATCCTGACGCACGCCCTCCAGTCGACAGAGCCGAAGTGACCGCAGTCACTTTGCCGCTCTACTGACCGGTCTGACAAGAGGACAGCGCCGCCTGCGCCGCTCCGACTGCTGAGCCACCCGACAGAGTGAGGCTGACAGCAGCCAAGGCCGGCCTCGGGCGTCATAGGAAACTCCACCTCGCCCGACAGGGCTCGGACTCGGGCTCAGCCCCGGAAGACGGCGAACTCCGCTCCGCCCGACCCAGGGCTCGGACTCGGGCTCAGCCCTAGAAGACGGCGAACTCCGCTCCGCCCGACCTAGGGCTCGGACTCGGGCTCAGCCCCGGAAGACGGCGAACTCCGCTCCGCCCGACCCAGGGCTCGGACTCGAGCTCAACCCCGGAAGACGGTGAACTCCGCTTCGCCCGACCCAGGGCTCAGACTCGGGCTCAGCCCCGGAAGACGGCGAACTCCGCTCCGCCCGACCCAGGGCTCGGACTCGGGCTCAGCCCCGGAAGACGGCGAACTCCGCTCCGCCCGACCCAGGGCTCGGACATGGGCTCAACCCCATAAGACGACGAACTCCGCTCTACCCGACCCAGGGCTCGGACTTGGGCTCAGCCCCAGGAGACGACGGACTCCGCTTCGCCCGACCCCAGGGCTCGGACTCAGCCCTGGCCTCAGCTGACGGTCTCCGCCTCGCCCGACCCAGGGGCTCGGACTCGACCACGGCCACGGAAGACAGACTCGACCTCGACCTCGGAGGAGCCTCCACATCGCCCAACCTAGGGCGCGGACCGACCACGTCGACAGGAGACGCCATCATTACCCTACCCCGAGCTGACTCAGGCTACGGGGAACAAGACCGGCGTCCCATCTAGCTCGCTCCGCCAGATAGGCAATGATGGCGCCCCGCACGCTCTGTGACGACGGCGGCTCTCGGCACCCTTATGGAAGCAAGAGGACGTCAGCAAGGACTCGACAGCCCCGACAGCTGTCCTTCCGCCAGGCTCCAGCGCTCCTCCGACGGCCACAACACCACACGAACCGGGTGCCAAAACCTCTCCGGCTGCCACGACGGCATGTACTTAAGGCGCTAGCTCTCCTCCGCTAGACACGTAGCACTCTGCTACACCCCCCATTGTACACCTGGATCCTCTCCTTACGCCTATAAAAGGAAGGACCAGGGCCCTCTTACGGGGGGGTTGTCCCACGCGGAGAAGGACGGGACGGCGCTCGCGCAAGGCCGCTCGCTCCCACTCCCGCGTGGACGCTTGTATCCCCCTACTGCAAGCGCACCCGACTCAGGCGCGGGGCTAACACGAAGGCCGTGGGATCCGCTCTCTCACGCCTGCCTCCCTCTGGCTGCTTCCTTTCCCCCCTTCGTGTTCCGCCTCGCGTCGACCCATCTGGGCTAGGGCACACGGCAACAATTCACTCGTCGGTCCAGGGACCCCCGGGTTTCGAAACACCGACACTATGTACATGTTAACGTGTCCGTTGGAGAAGTGCATTGAGCCCTGTAGAAGCACAGCTGTTGGCGCTGCATGGATCCTGCTGACGTCTCCTTGCTTCCGTAGGGGGCTTGAGAACCACCGACGTCATGGACGCATGCGGGGAACCATCATTGCTTGTTACCGAGGTAAGCTAGATGGGACGCCGGTCTTGTTCCTTCATAGCCTGAGCTAGCTAGGAGTAGGGTAATGATGTATCCCTTGTGGCGCGGTCGATCTGAGCCTGAGGTCAGGCGAGGCGGCGGCTCCTCCGAGGCCAAGGCCCAGGGTCGGGCGAGGACGTGACTCTTCCCGAGGCCGAGGCTGAGGCCGAGCCCCGGGGTCGGGCGAGGCGGAGATCTCCTCCCGAGGCCGAGGCCGAGGCCTAAGGTCGAGTGAGGCGGAGCTTCCTGTTGCGCCCAAGGTTGAACTTGGTTGTTGTCGGTTTCACCCGGGTGGTTGGCACAGCAGCCGGAGCGGGGCGCGCGGCGCTGTTTTCCTGTCAGATCGGTCAGTGAAAGGGCGAAGTGACTGCGGTCACTTCGACCTTGTCGACTGAGGCACGCGTGTCAGGATAGGGCGTCAGGCGATCCCAGCATTAAATGCGCATGCAATACGGTCGGCTGGTAAGGCGATTTGGCCAAGGTCGCTTGCACGACAAGGCTTGCCTTTGGCTGAGCCAAGGGTGTGCTCACTGCCTGAGGAGACCCTCGGGCGAGACGTGAATTCGTCTGGGACTACTGTTCCATCCCGAGGCCGGACTCGGCTGAGGCGAGATCGCGTCCCTTGGTAGACGAAGCTTTGACTTTGACCCAAACTATCAGTCTTGTTTATCAGCCGTGTTTAGGAGTGTTGGGGGTACCCTAATTACGGTACCCGACAGTCTCCGTCATTCTTACCGCCCGTGCCCCCCTTTTGAGAAGGCCCTAGGCATCCCCTTTTATAGATACAAGGAGATGGTCCAGCTGTACATATAGGGTGTAGCTATGTGCTAACGTGGCCGGAGGAGAAGTGCTTGAGCCCTGTATGAAGTGTAGCTGGCAGTGCGGCCCTGGGTCCTGCTGACGTTTCTTTGCCTTCGTAGGGAGCTTGAGAACAATCGACATCATGGGCGCATGCAGGGAACCATCATTACCTGTTGCCAGAGTAATCTAGATGTGACACCGGCCTTGTTCCTTTGTAGCCTGAGGCGGCTAGCTAGAGGTAGGGTAATGATGTGTCCCCTGTAGCGTAGTCGGTCCGAGGCCGAGGTCGGGCGAGGCGGTGACTTCTCCCGAGGCCGAGGTCGAGGTCGGGCGAGGCGGAGACCTCCTCCCGAGGCCGAGGCTGAGGCCGAGGTCGGGGTCGGGCGAGGCAGAGACCTTCTCCCGAGGCTGAGGCCTGGGGTCGGGCGAGGCGGAGCTCCCTGTTGTGCCCGAGGCTGAACTCAAGAAAGGTCGTGACTCACTATTGTTAGTCTTTCCCTGGTGGTTGGCACAATAGTCGGAACGGGGTGAATAGTGTTGTTTTCCTGTCAGAACGATCAATAAAGGGGCGAAGTGACTGCGGTCATTTCGACCTTGCCGACTGAGGCGCGCGTGTCAGGATAAGGTGTCAGGTGATCCCTGCATTAAATGCGCATGCGATACGGTCGGCGGTAAGGCGATTTGGTCGAGGTTGCTATATGACAAAGTTTGCCCGAGCTTAGCCTCGGGCGAGCCGGGGGTGCGCCTGCTGCCTGAGGAGGCCCTCGGGCGAGGCGTGAATCCGTCCGGGACCACTGTTCTTGCCCGAGGCCGGGCTCGGGCGAGACGAGATCGCGTCCCTTGGTAGATGAGGCTTTAACTTTGCGCTGTGCTTACCATCCTTTACGGTCTGTTTTGAAGATGTTTTCTAGCTATACTTAGGAGTATTGGGGGTACCTCTAATTACGGTACCCAACACTAGAAAACTTAGAAAATTTCGATATCCTTGCCCCTTGTGGATATGGGACAGTGTCAAACCGGTGATTATATGGCTTTTGGTATGATTGCCCCACTCTGGCTACACTAACTTCAAACTTATCTCGAAATAGTTCAGTCATCTCTTCCCTAATTTTTTCTATTGCACCCAGTGGTAGACCACCGGATCCTGGGCTGTGGGGCTCATTTGGTCGGGCATTAGTATGCCGACCTTCTTGTCGTGACCGATCGATAGTGTTGATCGGTCTGTGATTGTATGGTGCGTTATGGTTTAAATATGTAGAGGGCGAAACATACTGCTGCTGTGGAGTGTAATAATTTGGTACATGGTGTGCAACAGCAGGTTCTGCATATGCGTATCCGGTTTGTCCGGTGGTAAATCCGAACTGACCGGTTGCGTTCGCCATTATCAGGACGCCACGTGGTAGTCCTGGTGTGGCCCCGAACTGTCCGGCAGGGAAAGCCGGACGGTCCGCGTAAGGGCCGGACGGTCCGGGCAGAGGCTCGGACAGTCCGACTGCATCCAGGGTCGTCATTCTGCCAATCAGGGACGGCGGTGGCCCTAGGGCGGCCTTAGACTGTCCGGCAGAGCAAGCCGGGCGGTCCGCGTATGGGCCGGACTGTCCGAGCAGAGGCTCGGACGGTCCGACCGCATTCAGGGGCGTCGATCTGCCAAGCAGGGACGGCGGTGGTTGTATTTGCCCTAAATATGAGTTCATCGGCATACCATATAAAGGCTGGGGCTGCGAATCCCCATTTGTTGCCGATGCATCAGACATAAATACCCTGTTACTAGTTTCATATGATGGAAAACTAGGAGCAACAGACATTTCCAACGTACGTGTTAATTTTCTAATTGACTCTTCTAACCCTACAATCTGTTGTTTCATTTGATCCTGCCGCTGATCCACATAATATTTAATAGATTGAATATCGTCGGGTTTACTTACGTTGGGAACTTGAAGTGAAGATAGAAGAGATGTGACGTCGGTCTCTCCATGTTTGATAAGCTTTTGGTGGCGATCCACCGTGTATTGTGACGAATTTCTCCTTCGCTTGACGCATGTAGTCCTCGAATTGTTGTTGCTCATCGGCCGTCAGATTTTCAACAGCTGTTTTCAGGATATTATTTGGGGAGATATTGTGATCTTTAGAACCGGCCATTTGAGGGCCTGATTTTTAGTAGATCTAGACACCAGCGTCCCCAGCGGAGTCGCCAAAAGTGTGTTGGTGCCTTTTTTGGGCGCCAATCACTGCGTGAGAATCGGCGGCGGTGCTCTCTGCACAGGCGCGGACGATCCGTGGCCAGGGGTCGGACGGTCCGCGACCTAGCGCAGGGCTAGGGTTTCTTGCCTAACGGGCCGGACGGTCCGCGCGTGCGCAGGGGCGACGAAGGTCGCCGGCGGCGCCTGGATCTCGCTCCCGGGAGGGACCCCGTCGGGGAGGAAAGATCTTAGGGGTTGTCTAGGCTCGACAGGCCGACCTAGACTCCTCTAATCGACGTAGAGTCGAAGAGAAGCGGAGAATTTGGGGATTGGAATACTAAACTAGGGCTAAACTAGAACTACTCCTAATGCATAAGGTAAAAACGAGAAATACACTTGATTTGATCGGTTGTTTGAGGGTTCAATCGGCCATAGCCCTTCATCTATATAAAGGGGGGTCTGGATCCGCTTCAAACTGCTTCCGAGTTAATCCCACGGTTTTAGGTAACAAATCCCGCGAGAAACTAGGAACCCTAACTGACTCTACGCACGCGCGGATCGTCCGCGCCACCACTGCGGACTATCCGGACCGTGGAGGCCGGACCGTCCACGAGGCTCTTTTTGGTCTTCAACACAATGATAATAACTAAAGTGTCAAATCTTAAAGTCAAGCATCTTAAAAATGATTAGAAAAGTCTTTATCGATGAACTCGCCTCCCGAGATCCTTAGCTCATTCATAATAACATTAAGCACGTTAAGGGCTGATTTGATCTCGAGAGGCGAGTTCGTCGATAAAGACTTTTCTATTTGTTTATTAAGATGTTTGACTCTAAGATTTGATACTTTAGTTATTATCATTGTGAGGCACGAATTAAAACAAATAACTTAACCTAAATATGTGTGATTCCTACTCACCGAATCAGTCTTAAAGGGTTATTTTGTTTCTAGAAACTCTATTTTATAATCATTGTACGGTTGACTATTTACTTCATGGGTAAATACAGCTAATAATTATTGAATGACCATTGTACCGGTAACCATTTTCCATTTAGCCCCATTTATAATCGCACACCCAAAAGAATCAGACACATACCAGTTCACCCCTCGCTCTCGCTGCCACTTCTCCCGTTCGGCCTTTTTTTCCCTTCCACCAATGGAAGCTCTCACAGCCCGCTCCTCCGTCCTCTCGCCGCCGGGGATTGCCGGAGACGCCTCGCCCTCCCTGCCACTGCCCCTCCGCCGAGCCTCCGCTGCGTTCCCTGGGCCTCGCAGGAGCCCCTCCGCCCTCGCCATCTCCACGCGCTGGCTGCGCGCTCTGCCTCGACGCGGCGACCGCCTGCTCTCCGGGGAAGGGGAAGACGTGCCCCCGGACCCCGCCGATGACGCGGCTGGCGGGGCGGAAGATTTTCTAGTACTCGAGGTACTCGCTGATGATATGATATGTTGTTATTGGAGATCCAACCCGTGCAATACCTGACATATTGTGCTGTACTTCAGTAGTACGGAGTTTTGCGACAGTTCAACTGCTATGATAATAAGGAGCTTCCATCAGTAGAACAATTGGAACTATTGTTTTGACATAGATACGTTATATTTCCATTTGAAGATTTAAATTGCCTGTCTAACTTGGCAGAACCTCAGAATGTTTAATCAACGGGAGAAGGCAATAATCTGCGAGGAATTCGCTCGTCAAGTAGTATGTAGTATCAATTGCTGAAGGATGACTAATTTGGCAAAATAGCTTTATTATAATAATGACCTTTTAGTATATGATATGTAACCGGGTTCACTAATTGATTTTGTGACTTTTGCCAAAGACAAATTATGGTTACTACCGCATTGTTCTAAAGGAACCTGACCTCTGCATAATATTGCATGGTGTTCAGTTAGATTGTATTTATTAAAATTTAAGCTAGTTCGTCAATGAAGTCACTTTGGATGGAGTTCTGCGCTGCATTTTTGTGCAGGCGTCTGTTACTTTAATTGTTCATATTTGGCCTTTATCTTTGCCAAAAAGATTCCTGGTGGGCTGATTCTGGATGGTGGATTGACCTTTCTCTAGATGTCTTTATAAGTATTGAAAGTGATATGCTAATGCCTTAGGAGGACATTTTGCTTTCTTTGTAAGTTTGTGTCTTCTTACTTTTTGTAATTATATTTCCTTTGTAAGTTCGTCGTTTTATTTCATTCTCTGTGACTCCGTGTTGAACAGTTGAAGTGCTTTAGCTTTATGAGAAGCCTAACCACTAAGTCAAAGTGATATTATGATTGTAAGCACATGCCCTTTTTCTTTGTTATTTGTGTGTTGATGCCTGCAGCGCAGGTCTAGTGCGATGGTTAGAGCTGTCTCACTGAGCAGTTTTTCCGCATTTGTGGGGGAAGGCTTGCCTCGGTTTATCCCTTTGCTAGACCCCACCCCCTTGTGTTTTGATGCCTGAAAAGTAAAAATGTCACAGTAATTACAATTATAAGCAACTACATTAATTGTATGCTGGGGCAATAAACTATGGCAATTCTCACCCTGTCGGCGTTTCGACCCCGGGGGGTCCCTGGACCGACGAGTAAATTGTCGCCGCGTGCCCCAGCCCAGATGGGTCGGCGCGAGATGGAGCGCGAAGGGGGGAAGAAGCCGGAGGGAGACAGGCGTAAAAGGGGAAACCCGCGGCCTTCGTGTTTGTCCCGCGCTCAGGTCGGGTGCGCTTGCAGTAGGGGGTTACAAGCGTCCACGCGGGAGGGAGCGAGAGGCTTACGCGAGCGCCGTCCCGTCCTTCCCTTGCAGCCCACCTTCCGTAAGAGGGCCCTGGACCTTCCTTTTATAGGCGTAAGGAGAGGATCCAGGTGTACAATGGGGGGTGTAGCAGTGTGCTAACGTGTCTAGCGGAGGAGAGCTAGTGCCCTAAGTACATGTCGTCGTGGCAGCTAGAGAGGTTTTGGCACCCGGTCCGTGTGGTGTCGTGGCCGTCGGAGGAGCATTGGAGCCTGGCGGAAGGACAGCTGTTGGGGCTGTCGAGTCCTTGCTGACGTCTCCTTGCTTCCGTAAGGGGGCTGAGAGCCGCCGTCGTCATGGAGCATGCGGGGCGCCATCATTACTTGTTTATCGGGGCGAGCCAGATGGGACGCCGGTCTTGTTCCCCGTAGCCTGAGTTGGCTTGGGGTAGGGTAATGATGGCGCCTCCTGTGACGTGGTCGGTCCGAGCCCTGGGTTGGGCGAGGCGGAGGCTCCTCCGAGGTCGAGGTCGAGTCTGTCTTCCGAGGCCGAGGTCGAGTCCGAGCCCCTGGGTCGGGCGAGGCGGAGACCGTCGGCTGAGGCCAGGGCTGAGTCCGAGCCCTGGGGTCGGGCGAGGCGGAGTTCGTCGTCTTCCGGGGCTGATCCCGAGTCCGAGCCCTGGGTCGGGCGAGGCGGAGTTCGTCGTCTTCCGGGGCTGAGCCCGAGTTCGAGCCCTGGGGTCGGGCGATGCGGAGTTCGTCGTCTTCCGGGGCCGAGCCCGAGTCCGAGCCCTGGGGTCGGGCGATGCGGAGTTCGTCGTCTTCCGGGGCTGAGCCTGAGTCCGAGCCCTGGGGTCGGGCGAAGCGGAGTTCGTCGTCTTCCGGGGCTGAGCCCGAGTCCGAGCCCTGGGGTCGGGCGAAGCGGAGTTTCCTATGGCGCCTGAGGCCGGACTTGGCTGCTGTCAGCCTCACTCTGCCGAGTGGCACAGCAGTCGGAGCGGCGCAGGCGGTGCTGTCCTCTTGTCAGGCCGGTCAGTGGAGCGGCGAAGTGACTGCGGTCACTTCGGCTCTGTCGACTGAAGGGCGCGCGTCAGGATAAGGTGTCAGGCCACCTTTGCATTAAATGCTCCTGCGATACGGTCGGTCGGCGTGGCGGCTTGGCCAAGGTTGCTTCTTGGTGAAGTCTGGGCCTCGGGCGAGCCGAAGGTGTGTCCGTTGCTGGAGGGGGTCATCGGGCGAGACGTAAATCCTCCGGGGTCGGCTGCCCTTGCCCGAGGCTGGGCTCGGGCGAGGCGAGATCGTGTCCCTTGAGTGGACCGATCCTTGACTTGATCGCACCCATCAGGTCTTTGCAGCTTTGTGCTGATAGGGGTTACCAGCTGAGCTTAGGAGTCTTGAGGGTACCCCTAATTATGGTCCCCGACACACCCGCTCACTTGTAAATCTCCATGCTTATTTTTTTGACCTGGGAAATATTTTCTTTCATAATCTCTTACCCTTTGGGCGCCGTGACACATTTAGCTAATTGTTATTGCTCTGTATAATTTATTTTTATGAGCTTTCCAAGATTGACTATCGTTCTCTTCCTGTTTGTAATATTGAAAGAATAATGTAACTCTACGCAAAAGCAATGACATGGATACCATTAAACATGATGATGCTGGCACTTCTGGAATTGGTGGGAGTAACACTGGTGGCTCTAGGACTGGCCTATTCAGAACACCTATTTCAGGTGGTGTGCACAGTGCAACTGCTGTTCATGATTTACCACCACCAGCTTTGGCTGTTCGCAACCTCATGGAACAGGTATATTTCCGCTCTCCTGTGTTCGGTTTAGTTGTATCTGAGATAGAAAGAGGTAAACAATTAAATATGGATATGAGAAAGAACATGTAATGACTATGTTCATTTTTTTAAACCAGGCAAGGTTTGCTCATCTGTGCACTGTAATGTCTCGGATGCATCACCGCCGTGAAGGATACCCATTTGGTTCCCTAGTAGATTTTGCACCTGACCCATTTGGCCGTAAGTAATTTTAATATCACATCTTGTACCTACCAAGTTTCTAGATTGTTTTATTTATTTATTTATTTATTGCATTTTTGTCATGAAGACCCAATCTTCTCATTATCCCCGCTAGCCATCCACACAAGAAATCTGTTGGCAGACCCAAGATGCACCCTTGTTGTACAGGTAAATTTTGACAATCGGCTATACTATATAATCAGCTCTTGAGTGTCTTTGTTGATTTCGTACTAAAATTCTGAACCTTAGGTTCCTGGATGGAGTGGACTATCAAATGCACGAGTAACTATCTTTGGTGATGTCATTCCATTGCCCACTGAACAACAGGTTTGCACTAAAATGACTACTGATATTATCTCTTTTCCTGAATACCATCTCTTGCAATGCCATGTCACCTAATTCAGTAAATTTTAAAAAAACTCGGCTGGGGAGGGAAAGACCGTCCTCCCGGTATTATATTAAGAAGAGACCGAAATATGGTCCCGACCGAGAAAATCCCGAACCCTGGCCCCCCGTCACTAGTAGGCCATCACCCTCCACTCTGCAACGGCCCAGCCGGAGGGTGGCACGCAGGACGTAACCCGGGAGCAGGTGGGGCACAACGAGGGGATTTTTTTAACCAAGCTAGAAATTCGCCCCCGAGGGGGATCGAACCCAGGACCTGGAGGTGCTACTCGGAAGCCTTAACCATTACGCTAGAGGCCCTTTCACATTTTCTGGACATGTGTGCTATATTGCCATTATTTCGTTCATATGTGAACTATGTACTGCAGAAAGCTAACCCCTGCTGGCTTCAGCAGGCTATATGATGGTCATACATGGAATGGACAAAATAAACTCAAAATCAAACCACCCATTTGAACTTGCCTTCAGCTTAAGACATGCCAAAGTTGAAGTCACATATTTTTTTTTTGCCTACTTATGGTTATCAATCCTTATAGCTACCAACCAATTGGAGTCACCCTAACTGAAAACCTGCCAAAAATGGGGGTAAAAGACTCATGAACATGAGTTAAGCATCTGGGAGTTGGAGTTTCGTTTCCTATGAGGTAGGTAACTCGGTATATGATGTAAAGAACTTGGCCAGAAGCTCTATAAGAATACTGAGGAGGCAACTATTTTCATGTGCTTCTGCCTTGGATATTCTTCCGTTCAGATATTTGTTCAATTCTTGAATAGAATTAATACATCTGTATCAGGAATGGGCTCATCAGCAGTATGTTTCAAAGCACCAGCAGTGGGCATCCCAACAGTGGGGTAACTTTTACTATTACAGAATGCACACAATAAGGTAGTTCCTGAATTTGCATGAATGAGAACTATTTTCTCCACTTTTCGTATTAGTGTTCTTCAAGATTTCATGGGCATTGGTGTTTCTGTATAAGATGCATTTTCTTCTTGGCTTCTTGCTTGTCTGGTTGTGATAAAAGCAATTATTCTCTAAAACAAAGTACACAAGATTTGCAGCTAATTAGTTTACTATTTGAGTTCACTTTCAAGGCGAAGCAGTTATAACTGACCAGTATGCATGATCAATATGTACTTTTGTTTCTAACTCATTGAATTTAGTAAAAAACAAAAGCAAGAGCACTCTTACAACAACCAAGGGAACTAGTCCTTTGTAATACTATACAAATCGTGGTTCCAGTTGTCCTAATTGTCTTTTATTCCTAATTGTCTTTTATTCAGATGATCAGATCTCTTTCCCTAGCCCTTTTCCTGCCAATGTGGAGTTTAAATATTGTGAGGTCATATAAGTTTAACTTATTTAGTTTGATATAATCACATAGGTTTTGTAGTATCAGTAGTACACCCTCGCATATTTAATTGTCTCTGTGTTGCCCCCCCACCCCCCCCAGATCCATTGATAACTGGTAATTACATGCGAACTTTGTTGCAGTGACATATATTTCATTGGAGGTTTTGGTACTGTTGCTTGGGTAGATGTGAACGAATATGAGGCTCTGCAACCTGACAAGATTGCTATGGATGGAGGGGAACAAAATCTGAAGGTAAGCTAATGAGTATTTGCTCAGAGAACAGCCTGAAGAAGTGAAGACCTCAATGTATTCCATGAACTCTTGTAGCTCATTTGATCTTAGGCACTATACATACTTGGAAGTGATTCCTCTGCTCTGTCTGTTGCCCTTTGAACAGGAACTCAACACAATGTTCTCAAAGCCTCTGAAAGAGCTTTTGTCAACTGATGAAGGAGAGGTAGACGATGTTGCTCTTATTTCAATGGACAGCAAAGGTATCGATATCCGTGTCCGACAAGGTGCACAGGTACAGCCTTCGGAAGATCTTTAGCACGTAGATATGCAGATCCAACACCCTAAGTTTTTGCTTTCCACTTTTCATAATTGAGATCACGCGCCTATGCGTTATGCTGCCATTTTCTGTACGGTGGTGGTTATTTCGCAGAACAGCATAAAGTGTTAAAGCCCTTTTCTGTTCTTGGGCGTGTTTTGCAGTTCAACATCCAGAGGGTGCCCTTTGAGGTGGATCACAGCGTCGAAACACTGGATGAAGCCACGGAAGCGCTCAGGAGGATAATCAGCAAGTCTAGGTGGCACACAAAGAGCTCAGTCATAGGACGCCCTTGAAGCTGAAGCTGGAGGCTCTGTAGAACAGTTTGTACAGTGCGGCAGCAGTCTCTACTATGGTATGTGCCAATAAGGGGAACTCCGTTCCAGAGTTTCGTCTACTGCCAAGGGCCTCGTGTTTGTGGGTGGGTTGAATAAACACGCAATTTGAGATGATGCTGTTTTGACCATGAATTTAGATTGAACGCACAACGGCAAAAGGATTTTATGTGAAGTTGTCGATGGGTTGAAAAAGATGTGACCATCTCTGACCTGCTTCATTCATGAGGAATTGAGGATAAAGCACATTTGAACATGCGCATGCCATTTTGTTTTTACCAAATTCAGTTTTCATGAAACGTGAAAGTGGGCATGCCTAGATTGATTGTGTCAGGCGCGAACAAATCACCCAGTTTTTTAGTGCCAAGGCAACAATTATAGTCTATAGATGAGTTAAGTGCTGCTCTGGCTCTAACTCTAGCACCGGCGAGAAGCCGGAGTAGCACAAACAGCCGAATCGGAGGAAAGAGTGTTTCTGGTGATGGTGAAGAACCGGAGCCGTTTTGACAGTAGATGCGATGCGAATCCACAGACCACAGTGGGCGGACCCAGCACCAGGCACCTTAGACAGAGGGTGGCCTAGGTTATCTCGCGGGGTCTAATAGATAGAAACAAAGTATGTTACGTATAAGCAAACAAGTAGCGTATTATATATAAAACGAAAGCATAGATGTAAAGTATTAGATCGTCTCCAACAAGGATCTATATATGGTCTTGTCCTCTATATTTAGCGTCTTCACTCGTACTGAAGACATCTAACAACGATCGCTATTTCATTCGCTAAAATATAGAGGGTGTCATTTGACCGCTATATTTAGCGTCTTCCTGTGCATCCACTATCACAGTTGCCGCTGCTGCCGAGGAGGAACCTAAGTGCGCGCAGCCACCAACGAGATGAAGCAGAGCGAGCAACGGATTGCCAACAGGATGAGCATGCACACTGTCTGTAGCGTTGGGGAAGAAGGAAAGGGGAAAGGCATTTTCTCCTTTTTATTTCAGTTAGAAATACATTGAAAATAACTGGGTAGAAATTTGTGATTAATAATATTAGTGAAAATATGAAAAATGAGATATAGATGACAAAATTTAAAGACCATTGCTGGAGAAAGTCTAGATATAGTGGACGAAATTTTTTAGAGAGTGTTGTAAAGGACAGAGAATATTTTTTTAGGGGACGAAATTTAGAGAATGTTGCTGGAGACAGTCTTATAGTGTAATCTCATCTAGACTGCCCTCTAAATCTTGGGTCTACCACCGGTTTGGATGCTTCTACCCCGCTGGTTCCAGTTGTATACGGAGGCGAAGCCATGATTCTCGCAATCTTGCTTTTATGAAAGGTCCATTTAGGGGTGGTAATAAGCTCTAAAAATTTTATACTATAAAATTTAAAGATCGGATCAGATTAGTATCGAACTCGATTTTTAAACTAAAATTGATTAAACGCTCAGACAAATTATAAAAAAACATTTGGATCGTGACTCATTATCATCCCAGTGCATTGCCAACTTATCATCATCACATCAAAATAAATTTCTCATATTCTCCTATAATTTTTGTAAGCACGCTGATTAAATGGGTTTGTTTGGGATTATAATCTACTCAGATTATATAATCTAACAAATTTTAAACTAAGTGTTAGTTCAAAATTTGTTTAATTTTATAATTTAGATATATTATAATTTGAAACACCCCCTAACTCAACTTTTGACAAAACAAATTTCTCGTCCTCTTCTGTAATTTTTGAAAGTACTCATCTCTTGTGGACACGTAAGGTGGTACTAAACTGACACAAAATTGTAGCTTATGTCACAAAATGCACACTTGCTCTCATAATGCTGGGCCGTTGTACCAAATGGGTAGCCATTTAAACAAGCAACAAGTCAACACATACATGTTTAAAGTCCATTTTATGTATTATTTTCCCTTTTTATCTTATTACATGATGTAACACTTTTTTTTTAGTTCTTAGAGTTTGTTTGAGAGCAAGTAGAATGAAAGAGATTAAGGAGGTTAAAATTCCTTACTTTAAAATTTTAAAGTGGAATAAAATCACTTATTATTTAAAAATTAAATAGCGAAAGATTCTACTTCTCTAAAATCCCCTTTATTACCTTTCTTCCAAAAAGTCTTTTGGACTTTTGTAGGGTCACAGTTTAAAGGTATCATAGTACTATTTGTATTTTGTCTAATACAATACCACTATGTATGTATGGTTGTATTTGTCGACTTATCATATCTTGAGTGAAATGTTCGATGTGGATATATTTAAGATATTTCTGATTTAGATTATTCGTTTCTGACTATTATTGATGTGTTCTCGTGCGAATTGTTTTGCTTCCGATTTCCAACATCATTCTCGATTCTATTTTCGTTTTCAGATAGAGAATATAAATTTAAAAATATTTAGAGGTTTTTTCTGACAGTTCCCGATCGTTTTCATTGTGCCAATTTCCTTTTTTTCAAAAGGCACCCTACGGTTATTTCGTATCAGCAATAGCATACGCCCCACGTCTGACGTTCCCACGCCTTCTTTCCTCCCTGCCCCCACCACGAAACTCCACGACGACGCGTCCGCGCACCTGGCAGGCACGCACGACCACGGACCACCGTGGTACCGTCCACCGGAGCCGAGCAACGCTAGGAGTTGAGCCGATGGAGGTGGCGTCGGGGGACGAGGATCTGGAATCGCTGCTCCAGAACTTCCATCGCGTGTCCCAGGTACTCGATACCAGCCGCATGGCACCCCCTACTGCCCAGTACCAGTTATACTTACACTACGGCCGCCCGGCCGCGAATCGCGTTCCGGCGCACGCAGTCCACCCGCGACCCGTTTCGGTTTGGTTTCGAATGATCGCGCTCCGCGCTGCACTGGCCTGCTAGGGTCATCGACGGTTCGTTTCACGTGTTGATTCAGTGACCAGTTCGAGAAATGGAAGTTGTAGTCATCGTTCGTTGAACCTTTCAGTCTGTACTCAGGCGGCGCGTGCTCCCTTGCTCAGCCTGTGTTCGATGAAATTACAAAGTGGTTGCAGTTGGAGAGTGGGTGCCTCCAGCTACATTGGCATGTTTTACAAGATTTGCGTCCAGAGAGTGTAGCGTGGTGTTGTTGGTAGCAGAATAAGCTGCCTGCTAACTGATGTTGTATCTAGACAATGTTGTGGTTGCCTTGCTGGTAGATATACAGAAGCTCACTTGCTTCTAAATGTCCACTTGTTCTAGTTTACCTTGCCTAAGGAAGATGGCCTGTGTTGTATGTTTCATAGTACCCGTTAGCATTTTCTGTCCATATTGGTCTTGTGTTGTCTTTATTTCTTTTCTTTTTTTTCCTGAACAGGGGTACAAAGATGCACTTATGCAGGTCCAGGTTTTAAGAGTAAATTGCAGCACTGAGTTCAAAAGGCGGGAAGCTCTTGAATCACATATTACAGATCTCAAGAAAGGTTAGCCGCTTCAGCCGTCTCTACAAGTTTAAACTCAATCTCCTGTCTTAAGAGTCTGTAAATTTTGCGGTAGCTTATCATTTACCTTTCCTTCTGAGATCGAAAGAAACAAGTAACTGTTCATGCTCTGCAGATAATGAGCGGTTAAGAAGGCAATACACAGAAACTTTATTCAAGGTCACCAACCAGGTTGGTTGCTACTTACTATGTGCATTTATATAAGTGTAATTGCATAAATCAAGGCTAGCAAGTGCCATTTTCACCTATGATCTAACTGAGAACAGGGTTCTTCATTCCATGGGAGCAGTTTTAACAGATGTGATGACTAGTTGACTGCCAAATGCTTCTGTAGTTTGGTCTTGATTTTTTTTAATCTTTTCCTGAAAATGCGGCGGAACCAGTACAACAACATGTATTATAATAGGACCTCAGTATGTCTCAACATCTGTTTATGGATAATAGGACATTGTGATGTCTAGGAATGTGGGTTGTCGTCAAGTATTATTATATGATATGTGCTTTGTTTAGTATGCTGTGCCTATGATTGATAATAAAACTAAGGATTATTTCTAACCTGACATGCTATTCAGGTGAAATTCCACGCAGAAGCTCAAAGCCTGAAGGAAGAGCTGGACAAGGCAAATAGTAGATTGTTATCCATGGAAGAGGTAACTAATTGTCCTCTAACACACCTAAGCTTTTGGGTAATCCACAAATTAATCTATACATGCATCAATTTAATTCAGGAACACAAGAGGGAAACTGAGAAACTTAAGCACAGCAGTGAAATGAACATCAATGCCCTGGAGAACAAGCTCAGGTAAGAAACATCGATTGAGGGAGGCTGCATAAGATTGCTGAGGGAGTCATATTCAGACAATTTTCCTTCTGGTTGCTTTGTGAATACTGAACCAGCTATCGACTTTCACTGCAATCAGCCACGCCCTTGTACAGCAAGCAAGAGATGAAGCTGCAATGAAGCAACTGAAGTTGGAGCTGAGTGCCCATAAATCTCACATCGACATGTTAGGTAGCAGGTTGGAGCAGGTTACTGCTGACGTTCATTCGCAGTGTAATGTTCTTAACTTCCCTTCTACGTTTAAGATTAGCCCTTCTTCTGAAATAGAGTCTCTTATCCCATCTGATGGCAATTCTTCCTGGTTCCTTGTACAGATAAAAATGAGATCCAGGATTTGAGGGATGTGGTTTCTGTTGAACAAGAGGAGAAAAAGGACATTCACAGGAAGCTTCAGAATGTGGAAAACGAGTGTATGTTCAAGCTGAATTGGTGAACTGAAAAAAAAAAGAGATGAGTTTCTGCAAACAGCAGACGTCATGAACCAATTCAAACAGGAAAACAAAAACATGATTCGTATCCCCAACATGCTTTAAGTAGCTTTCCATGGGCTTGCCTTTCAGTTCTGAAAAGGGGACACAATATGAACCACCAACCCCTTGTCTGATCTTCAGAAAGTAGCAAAATTTTCCTTATCAGTGCATTGCTTCTTGGTGGCCTTAACATGTTCTCTAATGATGCAGTGAGGATGACGAGGATGAAGCAGGCGGAGCAGCAAAGGGATTCTGTCTCGGTCCAGCACGTGGAGACGCTGAAGCAGAAGGTCATGAGGCTTCGGAAGGAGAACGAGTCCCTGAAGAGGAGGCTGGCGAGCTCTGAAGTCTGAACTGGAGTGCACATGAAAACTGCAACTGCTTTCCTTCACGCCGTAGTTTTATCTCATACTGTAGGATCTAGGAAAATCCACTGCTCCAAAAAAACATATCACTGCCAGATGCTTTAAAACCAGCAATGATAGGTATGTTTTCACTGAAAGTTATTATCACTAATCGACACACTCATAACCTTTTCATATGAAATTATATAAAGATAAACTCTATGTCCAAGATATAGAGTTCAAAGAACTTTTTAGTTGACAACATTTTCATATAAGACAATTTAGATGTTCGAATATTCAATATAAAGATCACATGCCTATTAAACTATCTTGGGTAAAAAATATAATCAACATTAAACTTGTATTATTCGATCAGAATTCGAGTCTTGTTCTTTTGTGTTCTTTGTCTAGTTTTTTACAAACTTCATAGATATATTATTATATAGTCATGATGCACTAACACTAGATGAGGTTTTTGAGGCTTTGCACACTAACAAAAAATAAAATGGATAGTATTTTTCAAGGGTTTTTCTTTCAAAAAAGAGCATTGTCTATTTGTAGGAGGATGAAAATGTGATATTCTGGCCCTGAAATGGTGATATCCTGGACCAAGTCTTAATATAATTAATAAAGTACTCATATAAATAAGGTACATCTTATTTTTCGGAAGTCTATCTCGAAAAAACTTCCAAGTTAAGCGTGCTTGACTTAGAGCAATTTAGGATGAGTGATTGACCGGGAAGTTTTCTCGGGTGCGCATAAGTGAGGACAAAGTGCATACAAAAGACTCGTGTTGGTCTGTATGGACAATATATGATCCTAGAGAGTATGCCCGGACAAAAAGAACCGGAACCGAGGAACCGAACTGAAATAACTGAGAACCGAAACCGAACTAACCGAACCGAAGGAACAGTTATGAAATTCGGTTCTGGTTTTTGAGAACCGAAATAAATGAGATATTTTCGGTTCTACACTCGAAAGAACCGAAAGTACCAGATTCAATTTGTTACATGTGTTTGTAACTTCGGATGTTGTGTTTATTGACTTATGTTGAACCTCTAATCATCCATGAACTTTTGGGCTTTGTGCACTTGTGGTTGTTTGTGGGAGATGCTACTGAAATTTCTCATAAAAGTTGTCGTTATTCAGAATTTTAGAGTGGTTGTTACAGTTCGGTTAGAACAGAAGAACCGAGAACCAAACTAGTCGGTTCTGGTTTCTTTATCTTGCTATTTCGGTTCTAGTTTTTAAAGAACCAAATTTCTACAAGAACCAAGGAACCGAAGAATCGAACGCCTAGTCCTACTAGAGAGCTGCTAGGAATAAGTACCACATGTCTGGGATTGAACAGGTGTTACAAAAAATAAATCAAACAATGATAATAGAGACAAAAATTCTAATGATTACAAAGATCGTTTAAAATCTTGAAACAATAGAGATAAATTTTGCAACTATTACAAGAAAGGTAATAATTTTATAGCCAAGTATTATAAATTAAAAAACGAATATAAGAAAATTGGCACATATATAGAGAAAGGTAAATTTAATAATAAAGATAATGCTTCTATTGTTGCTTCTAAGTTAGATGGTTCTACTATTGAGATACTTTTTGCTTTTGTTAGATGTGCAAATATGGTGATTAATGGATTTTTTAATTAGGTTGTTTCATTTCGTATATACATTAATAAAATTTGGTTTGGCGCCTATGATTCTGTCCAAGGTGGAGGTTTTGTTAGATGGGGTGATAACAGTTCACGTGATATTATTGAAATTGAATATGTTCGAATTAAGATGTATGATGACATTGTTAGAACTTTAACCGGTGTGATGCATACTTTCCTGTATGATGAAATTGAAATTGAAAAAATTATAAAAGATTTGACTTGTTCGAAATTGAAACTCACTTAATTCCACCTAATCCACATGGATTGAGATCAAAACAAACAAGCCCTAATGTTTCCTTGAGAATGTGTTATTATAACTTACCCGGATGTTGCATTTTCTTAGGGCTAGATTAGGAACTCTATTTTTCTAAGAGATTTCTATTTTCAAATAAAAATGAACTATTTTTTTTGGAAAAATAAAAATCGCTTGAAAAAATGTGGTTTTCGAAACTAGTCCTTACTGAAAGTTGCCTAGAGGGGGGTGAATAGGCAACTTAAAACTTTTTCAACAAAAACTAGAAGCAAACTGGGTAAAACTGAATTGATCTCGAAATTCACCCAGTTAACTTTGGAAATGAGATGTTCTAGTTGATCCACAGGGTTCAAAGTAGTAGATCTAAGAAAGGCACTTCTCAAAATCCACACACCAAAAAGATATGAACAAATCTTCCACGGAATGGTGAGAGAATGAAGAACACAAACAAACACAATGAGCAAGAACACAAGAGACACAAGATTTATCCCGAGGTTCGGTCACACCACCAAGGTGCCCTACTTCCTCGTTGAGGCGCCCACCAAGAGCCGGGTCTCTTTCAACCCTAATCCTCCCTTTGCCGACCACAAAGGTCAAGCCCACACAATAATCTTTGCTCAAAACGAGCGGGTAATACAAACTTTCTTGTGGTCTTCCACAAGATTTGGAGACTCACAAGAGACACCTAGTCGTCTAGGAGCTAGAAGCTCCAAGAGTAATGAATCCACAAAGAACTCGATGTAGTACCAAAGCTCGAATGAAGAAGAGTAAGAGAGATTTGGAGATGAAGCACAAAAACTGCAGCTCTCAAACTCACTCAAAGATTTCTCTCCAAAGATTTGAAATGGGAGAGGCAAGAGGTGTGTGAGAGAGAGTGGGAGGTGTTTCTTAGGTTGGGAATGAAGTTTTATGCGTGCTCTTCTGTGGGGAGATAGGTAGGAGTGAGTATATATAGGTGGGGCTCCAAAACTAGCCGCTTTTGACTTTTCTGCCCAAAAACCGGTTGAACCGGTCCCAAAACCGGTTGAACCGGTTTTCAAAAAGCTACGCACAGCTTTTTGGCTGACACAGCAGACTGGCAGAAAAAAAGTGAACAGTGCAAAAACCGGTTGAACCTATTTTAAAACCGGTTGAACCTGTTTCCACCAAACAAAAACCGGTTGAGTGTCCGGCTGAACCAGTATTTTCAAAAAAGGTGAACAGTGCAAAAACCGGTTGAACCTATTTTTTTCAAAGAGCAATTTTGGCCAAGATAGACTTAAAAAGGTTGTACTACATACTTTCACTAAGAATTAACAAGGGTAAAATGGAAGTTTTGGATCAAGGATTTTGAGCTTTAGTACCAACACCAACCTTCTTTTTGGATCCCCCTTGATAGTACGGCGATTCCTATACTCAAGTTAAATAAAATATAATTAAGTAAACTCCTTGAGTCATTGGTGTCTCAAGTGTGATTTCTCCATGGTGTTGCTTCATAAGGATCACAAACATCTTTGTCTCACCTTTTGAAGCAAACACAAATCGAGCCTGTGACTTGTGCCATTTCACCATATATGAGTTCAAATCATGGCTTCAAGTCACCTTACTGATGCATCAACATGTTGTAACTCTTCATAGCTGATTAGTTCATCGACTTAGTGCAAGTACTCTCTTCTTCACCTTAGCCATGGTACCTTGGTCTACAAGCCGTCGCTTGACCTTCACCTTCTCTTAGTTCCTCGAAGCCCTTTCCTTGCTATCTTCACCCTATCAAGCCATTCTTGAGTCACATCCTATTGAGCATCCATTGAGAGAATCATTTCTTCAATATTGTGAACCTTGCTTGAATGTCATCTAGATATAACTGCTAAGATCAATCAAGCTCTAGTTTGATTCTCATATATTCATATATGGACTAATAGTAATATGGTCAAGCCAATTCACGATTCCTCATATCTTATTCACTTTGGCTTGACCAATCCTCTTAATCACTTCAACCTCTATTATGATCATATTTATGCATAGTGATTTCTCAGGACTTGTCCATATATTCAAACCAATATAGAGACCATATTATATCCATTTGCATTGTCGCACTGGTTATTTGACCTTGTGTTGAACTTTGTTCACTGATCATTATACACTATTCAAGTATGTTCATCATACTGAATTCCCTGTTCAACACTTAGCAAACTTGTTAGACCTTTAAATGTGTTGTTATCCAAATCAGCAAAACTCACAAAAGGGATGAATGCACTTTCAATCTCCCCCTTTTTGGTGATTGATGACAACAGATTTAAAGCTTACATAAGATTTATAAATAAGATTTTGAATCCTATGATATAGTTTCCTCCCCCTAAATATGTGCATTTCAGAAAATACCAATTTTGTACTCAAATGCCAAAACCACATATTTGGGTCAAAGTATGGAGATAACTTATATCATACTATTCATAGGGTGCAGTGCGTCATAAAATAAACGTGATGCTCATGACATAGTATACACTCATCAACTTTCTACATCTTATGTTTTTCTTATGATTCCCTTTTTTAATTATTTCTCCCCTTTTTAAAGTCTTCTAACACTTAGTTACATAAGACTAAAGGTAAGCTTTAATGCAAAATTTCTCCCCCTTTGTCATAAATCTCCAAAAAGGATACAAAGAATATAAAGGGTAGAAATTATGATTAAGCAAGATGGGAACACACTACTATGAAAAGGGTCCTTAGATGGCACAAAGGTAATGGAGAAGTGACATGAAGTGATGTACCTTTGTGTTTTACCTTTTCAAGGGGAGTTCCAAACTTGTGTTGGATTTACAATTCATTTGCAAGCTCTTGTTGGTATAGTTGTAACATAGGTCCAAGATTTCAACTGAATATTGCCATACTAATTGAAAGATAAATCTTGATACCTGGAGTCTAGATGTCACCTAGCATTTTCTTATCATAACAAGAGGTAGCATGAAAATTGCACAAGTATGGATTATACAACTAGTGATCATGTTCGAAAAATATCAATTGAAAACCACCAATTGATACAATTTGATAGATAATCAGATCACTAATTGCATATTACACTAAGTTCTCCTCAAGTTTTAGTGCACACATATATATGAATTCAATTGGTACCTGTTGAGAGTACTTATTTGCAACTTAAAGTACCATTGGCATAAAAGGAGTATCAATTGAACATAATCATGCAACATAAGAAACATGTGCACTATTTAATCAATTAAGTTCTAGACAGGAGAATCTATAAGCTATGCTACTTCAGATATTTGTAATCCAAAAAGATGTGATACATATTTACCAATTTTAGATGACGTTGGAGTAGCATATACAAGAGAAACTCATTCTCTTATAAAATGTATAGAAGATACATTTATTGGAGCAAAGAATCTTTGATACCCATCAAAATTTGCAGTGGAAGCGATTGTCTTTGCTTGAAGATTCCTTTCTAATTTGAGACTTTGTTCCATGCCATATGGTCTTCATTATAATCATGAATTTCTATCTTAGCTTTTGATAGGCTTGACATTTCAAAGAGAAACTTATCCTCTTTAAACGATCAAGAGAAACTCATTCTCTTCAAAGAACTACACAAATTCACTAAAAGAAAATGTTAGTCTTTAAGGACACAAGATATAGAATGAGCTCCCCCTAAATGTATGCATCAAGTACTTGAATTACTTGTAACATGCACTTGATTCAATTAAGATTCTTAGAGGAGTTCATCATATATCTTGGTCAAGGCATAATATATTTGAAACAATTGAATTTATGCTAGAGAACACATATCGTTCCCCAATAGAACTAATCCATGGGGTGACATGTGGTAAATATTTGATCATTTCCTTGGAACCACTCATCCTCATTTGATGTTCTCCAAGGTGTGAGACTACAAAACATGAACTTGAAGAAATCATTAGCCTCACAAGATATAGGCTAAACTCTTCCTCAATTTGTGCATGCAAGAGTACACAAAGTACACTTATGCACATCAACAATACGAGGTTAAAGGAGATGTTTGCACTATATCTTGGTTTAACATAACATGCTTTACATAGATGATGAAAATTAAACCAATTGAAAGTTTAAGAAATGAAAGTATATCAATTGAAATTCTGAATGGTAAAGCATGCTAATATGAACCTCAAACCTCATAATGAAGGATATCATATAAATATGTCACTACATCTTCATTATTTGGTTGACAAGAAGTGTAACTCCCTTCTTGAATCACTGTGATTTCTTTTCTCTTTATGATTTCATCCAACCAGGCGATCTTGAACTTCATTCATCTTGGCTTGTTTCAATCATACTTGATATGGGACCCATTGAAACTCAATGATTGAAACAACCAAGACTCTCATATCTGTAGATTTTGAATCCATCTTGAAAGCACTTGGAAAGACCTTGTTGAAATACTTAGAAAAGAGAGCATTAGAAACACAAGGGAGGGTTTCACAAATGATAATCCTTATATGTGGATGGAGAATGAATCATCATTCTTAAAACCCAAAAGGATAGATTAAATTCCTTTTAAATTAGTGCACACATATAGTTGATGTCAAAGTTATATGCACTATTGAACATTTTATATTGCAAGGAAATTAACCTATACTATGGTACATCCCACTAAGGATAGAATACTAAAACAACTAAAGGATAGGAAGTTTTCATACCTTGGCCTCTTATCAACTTCATCTTACTTTAGTTGAATAGTATCCTTTAAGCTTGTGATTTATCCAATTTAATAATAAGCACCATCTCTTAACATAGATTTTCTATGGATAAACTCAACACAAGAGATGGCATTAGTAGCACAAGCACTAGTTTCTTATTTTGCAACCCTTTATATGTGGAAGGCAAGTGTGTTGCTAAAATAGAGAAACATCATAATATGGACTAAATTTCCTTGAACCCTCATGCACAATATATTTTGAATGACATGGATAATATGCATGGTTATTCAATGAAGTCTAAAGGGATGACTTAATCCATATTATGGTGAGTGTCTAATATAGAAGAATCAAATCCAAATTAACTAGATAGAGAATACGTCACATAATTTTGGATTGTTCACCATATGATAATATTCATTCAACTTCCAATTAGACCTTTATTTCATAATCAACAACTGATGTATATCCTCAAGTGCTTCTTTTTCCTTAGTGGCTACACAAGTCACAAAAAGATAAGATTTGAAAATAATATGCACTTGAGATTCAGTTGTTACCGCCCTAGCTACTATCTCCAAAGATGATTTATACATTCATTATCGAGCACCCAACTTGATCCATTGAAGGAGTGATCCTGCAAAACAAGTTTAAGCTTCATATCATGGTACCCAATTTGAATTGGGTCCTTTGAGATTAGTAGCAAGAGCCTTGAGTACCCACACAATCCTTATTGTGGCCTTTCTCTTTGTGTAGGTACCCACATATACTTGACAACCATCTTACATCGTTTCAAGTCAATATTTAATCACATAGATAAAAACTAGAGTTAAGAATAGGAGCCTTTTCTCCTTTTATTAATACATCATTGTGTTGCCTTCTTGATGATGAACCTACCTTGACTTTGGGTGCACCTAGCTTATCAAGGTTAGTCGCACAAGCATTCATATCATAAAGACAAGTTATGCATGGAATTTACAACTTAGTGATCCAATTCAATGTGAAGCATATGGATATCGATTGAAGTAGATTTCTAAGATATCAAAATATGGGTTTCCAAAATTTAGAGAATATGGATCACTAATTGTACCTTTTACAGTTTAAAAATCATATCCATGTTAGTGCATATGTATGTGATGAATATCAACAAAAAGATTCTTATGCACTTTTAGAATTAACGATAAGGGAATTTTAAACTGCATCAAGAGTAGCTATTTAGAAAACAAAGATTACAATCCATATGAATGAGATACAAATTTACCATTTTGGATTGTCTTAGTATAGCTTACTCAAGTGAAACTTATTCTTTATGACACAAGATATATAATGTTCTCCCACTAGATATGTGCATCAAGTATTTGAATGACTTGCCACATGCACTTTCAATTCAGTTAAGAGTCTCATGAGGAGTATATTACATATCATGGTCAAGGCATGAAAAATTTGTAATGAATTAACTTATGCCTAAGAATACTTACCACCATATAGAATATACCATTTGTTATACCAATTTGACAGATCTTACTATCTGTGGTGGTGTCACCTTAGTATTCTTCTTTTCATCATTTGTGGAGACTTCCTTCTTTGTTATCTCTTTTCCTTTTAAAACTAGTCGATAAAACACTTTGAAAAGAGGTATTAGTAGTACAAGGAAGTATTTAATGAATGATGATATCTATATATGAATGGCAAACAAATCATCATTTATGAGGCGTAAAGGCATAAATTAAATTACTTTTAAGTTAATGCACATGGAGTAGTGAATTCACAATATGCACTAATTTACAAATTTAAGCCAAAAGGAATATAACCTTCATATTGACATTTCTTTCCATAAAATAGATTATTACCAATTGAAAGAATGCCACTTGAAAGGAACTATTACTGGTCACATACCAAATGAAACAACTAGTTCCATACCTTTGCCTTGAGCATTCATAATCTTTCTTTTAGGTGAAGATTAACCTTTAAAGCTTGTGATTTTACCAATTGAAATAGCACAATCTCTACTTATAAATTTCCATGAAATATCTTAAAAGAGATTGTATTAGTAACACAAGCAATAGTTTCCTATTTAGCAACCTCTAGTATATGAATGACAAGAAGGTTACTAAAACAAGGAAACCTCATGATATGAACTAAATTACCCTTACAAGCATCATGCATAACATTAATTGTAAAAAAGATGAAAGTAGCATGATTATTTAATTAAGTTTACATGGCAAGTTCAATTCATAGCATGGTGAGTGATTAATGTAGAAGACTCAAAACCAATTTAAACAAGAATGAATACATCACATAGTATTGGTTCGATCTTCTTTGAATGTTGAATGGCACACTCCATTTGGGAAACACATTCTCATGTTGTGAAACTACATAAATCACTTAGATAAAAACATTAGTCTCACAACTCTAGTCATATAGAGAATTTCCCTTTTGGTAAGTGCTTTAAGAATTTGAATTTCTTACTTAGCACTCTATTCATTTAAGAACATGGGATAATCCTCTTTATGTCTAGGTCATGGCAATAATACCATAATCAATTTGAAATATGCCACAAGACACATACAACCAATTTAAAGCATGTAGATTGTCACGATATAAACATATAAACTTGCAATCTACCATATAATTAGATCTTTTCCAAGGCAAGGTAAAATCTTTTAAGTTCATTCTCAAGTGCTTCATTTTTCCTATGTGGCTACAAAAGACACAAAGGAATATACCAATTAAAAGCAATGTGCACTTAAAAATTAATTGTTACCATCCTTTGGATATCACTTGGTTATAGGCCTTTTGCTTGATTCCCACAAAGGTTAATCCTTATTCCCTACAACACAAGTTCTTGCTAGAGATGAATATGAAGTTAGTGATATAACAATTCAATTCATCTTTGGGTCAATCTTAAAGGATAGACAATGTAAGATTGATAGCTTGAGATAAGAATTGAGTTAAACCGCTCAAGCACCCCAAAGCTTCATATCATCTCTGGGTACCTGCAAAACTTATTAAGTACATTTTGGTACCCATCTCATGATAGGTCCATCAAGGTTAGCCAATAAGGACTTAGGCACCCAAATAGCCTTGGTCCTAGAATGTGGTGAACTCATCACCTTTCTAGCACAAGAGTCAAATTTGGGTCTCCTAAGCATATTTGAATGTATTGACAAGTTAGGCTTAGGAGTTTTACCCTTTGGACAAACTTTGAATAGATGACCTTTTTCACGGCAATTGTAGCAAATGCGATGCTTGTCCTTGCAATGCATTTGCCTTTTGCTTTCATCCTTTTTGATGGTCATCTTTCTTGATCGTGCAAGGTCTTGATTCTTCATGTGGGGGCATGAATCAATTTCATGGCCCTTCTCCTTGCATCCATAGCATCTCCTATCGCTTCTCTTTGATCTTTCTTTGTTGAAGCACATAGGTACATTGTTAGAGCAAATCATATTAGCATTAATTTTCTCACCATGGATTTTGCTCATGCCCTTCTTGGAGAGCTTGGTATTCTTTTGAAGGGGTTTTGTGCATGCTACGGTTGTCCCCTTCTCAAGCTTTTTCACCATATTATCACGGTTATCTTGAGAAGGTTGAGCATGACACTTTCCCTTCAAAATAGTTGAGCTCCTTCTTAGCCTTCCAACTTCTTCCTTGAGCTCTTTATTTTCTTGTGTGATAGAGATATCACAAATTCCTGAAATTTCTAGCTCAATGGAAGATTGGCTTTCTTGAGAGCAACATTTGTTAGCACATGGTAATATAGTTTCAATTTCAACACATGTGCACATGTGAGGTTGGTATGATTTCAAATTAGTTAACACAACCTCATGAGCCATTTCTAACATGATATGTGAATCCATAAATTTATTATGAGAGCACACAAGCTTATCATGTTTTTCTTGCAAAGCTAGATTTTCAATATTTAGCTTTTCTACCGTGTTCTTGAGCATATCATTTTTATTTTCTAATTGAGCAATATATGATGAATGATTAATAGCTTTAATTTGCTCAATTGAAATGTCTTCATACCTTTGGACCAAATCATCATGAGAGCACTTTAGCTTCTCATTCTCTTTGGTCAACTTCTCCAAGTCTTTGATTTTTTCGATGAGGATATCTTCTTGCTTATGAAGCATTTCTTTTTGTTCTTCCGCTCTTTTCATGAGTTTGAGCAAGCTCATCCGGTTCTTCTTGCTTAGTTGAGCGAAGAATTGTTGAAGATCATCCTCATCTTCACTATCACTTTCTTGCTCCTCCTCCTCATCACTTTCGCTTTCACTGTCACTCCCATTAGCAATAAAGCACATATGAGAAGTGGATTTGAAAGACGAACCTTGTGAAGAGGTGGATTCGTCGTTTGGTCTCCAACGATCATTTTCTTCCTCTTCAATAATGTTCTTCGCCTCATCTTCCTTCATTTTGAGGAACATCCTTTCGGCGATTCTCATGGCAAGGTCTATTGCCCTAGGATCAACATCTGCACCAAAAGATGAAGTCGAGGCAACCTCAACTTTTTCAAGCTTAGAAGCACTTTCGTTTCTTAGTCCCCTCGACATGATCTTTCCTCACGCGGTTAAGCGTTAGAACGAGGATTAGGCTCCGATACCAATTGAAAGTTGCCTAGAGGGGGGTGAATAGGCAACTTAAAACTTTTTCAACAAAAACTAGAAGCAAACTGGGTAAAACTGAATTGATCTCGAAATTCACCCAGTTAACTTTGGAAATGAGATGTTCTAGTTGATCCACAGGGTTCAAAGTAGTAGATCTAAGAAGGGCACTTCTCAAAATCCACACACCAAAAAGATATGAACAAATCTTCTACGGAATGGTGAGAGAATGAAGAACACAAACAAACACAATGAGCAAGAACACAAGAGACACAAGATTTATCCCGAGGTTCGGTCACACCACCAAGGTGCCCTACTTCCTCGTTGAGGCGCCCACCAAGAGCCGGGTCTCTTTCAACCCTAATCCTCCCTTTGCCGACCACAAAGGTCAAGCCCACACAATAATCTTTGCTCAAAACGAGCGGGTAATACAAACTTTCTTGTGGTCTTCCACAAGATTTGGAGACTCACAAGAGACACCTAGTCGTCTAGGAGCTAGAAGCTCCAAGAGTAATGAATCCACAAAGAACTCGATGTAGTACCAAAGCTCGAATGAAGAAGAGTAAGAGAGATTTGGAGATGAAGCACAAAAACTGCAGCTCTCAAACTCACTCAAAGATTTCTCTCCAAAGATTTGAAATGGGAGAGGCAAGAGGTGTGTGAGAGAGAGTGGGAGGTGTTTCTTAGGTTGGGAATGAAGTTTTATGCGTGCTCTTCTGTGGGGAGATAGGTAGGAGTGAGTATATATAGGTGGGGCTCCAAAACTAGCCGCTTTTGACTTTTCTGCCCAAAAACCGGTTGAACCGGTCCCAAAACCGGTTGAACCGGTTTTCAAAAAGCTACGCACAGCTTTTTGGCTGACACAGCAGACTGGCAGAAAAAAAGTGAACAGTGCAAAAACCGGTTGAACCTATTTTAAAACCGGTTGAACCTGTTTCCACCAAACAAAAACCGGTTGAGTGTCCGGCTGAACCAGTATTTTCAAAAAAGGTGAACAGTGCAAAAACCGGTTGAACCTATTTTTTTCAAAGAGCAATTTTGGCCAAGATAGACTTAAAAAGGTTGTACTACATACTTTCACTAAGAATTAACAAGGGTAAAATGGAAGTTTTGGATCAAGGATTTTGAGCTTTAGTACCAACACCAACCTTCTTTTTGGATCCCCCTTGATAGTACGGCGATTCCTATACTCAAGTTAAATAAAATATAATTAAGTAAACTCCTTGAGTCATTGGTGTCTCAAGTGTGATTTCTCCATGGTGTTGCTTCATAAGGATCACAAACATCTTTGTCTCACCTTTTGAAGCAAACACAAATCGAGCCTGTGACTTGTGCCATTTCACCATATATGAGTTCAAATCATGGCTTCAAGTCACCTTACTGATGCATCAACATGTTGTAACTCTTCATAGCTGATTAGTTCATCGACTTAGTGCAAGTACTCTCTTCTTCACCTTAGCCATGGTACCTTGGTCTACAAGCCGTCGCTTGACCTTCACCTTCTCTTAGTTCCTCGAAGCCCTTTCCTTGCTATCTTCACCCTATCAAGCCATTCTTGAGTCACATCCTATTGAGCATCCATTGAGAGAATCATTTCTTCAATATTGTGAACCTTGCTTGAATGTCATCTAGATATAACTGCTAAGATCAATCAAGCTCTAGTTTGATTCTCATATATTCATATATGGACTAATAGTAATATGGTCAAGCCAATTCACGATTCCTCATATCTTATTCACTTTGGCTTGACCAATCCTCTTAATCACTTCAACCTCTATTATGATCATATTTATGCATAGTGATTTCTCAGGACTTGTCCATATATTCAAACCAATATAGAGACCATATTATATCCATTTGCATTGTCGCACTGGTTATTTGACCTTGTGTTGAACTTTGTTCACTGATCATTATACACTATTCAAGTATGTTCATCATACTGAATTCCCTGTTCAACACTTAGCAAACTTGTTAGACCTTTAAATGTGTTGTTATCCAAATCACCAAAACTCACAAAAGGGATGAATGCACTTTCACTTACTCTGTTGTTTTTGTATTTAGAAAATCTATGGCAAAAATCTATAGGTAAAACATATTATAACTGCTCTTATGTTTATTTAGAAGTTGATCCACTTAATGCATATCTATAGGTATATCTAATCCTTGTTTTGATTGCTTTATTAATTAATGGGTCTCACGTAAGGCCGGTAGACACTATCGGACTTTGGCTCTTTGCCGAGTATTAAATATTTTGTCGAGTGTTTTTTTCGGGCACTCAGCAAAGAAGCTCTTTGTTGAGTGCCACGCAAAAAAAAACCTCGGTAAAAGAAAATACTCAGCGAAGAAGCTATTTGCCGAGTGTTTTATTTTAGACACTCGGCAAATAGCTTCTTTGCCGAGTGTTTTTTGACACTCGACAAAAAACTTCTTTGCCGAGTGTAAAAAATATAACACTCAGTAAAAAACTCTTTGCCGAGTGCTTTTTTTCAACGCTAGGTAAAGACAATTTAAAAATCACATTTTAAAGTAGTAAATTAATTCAAATGGAAAAGTTTTCAACTACAAATTTATATAACTCGTCATGATGCACAATTTATATTTTGAGCATTTCTTCATTTGACAAAATAAAAATAAATTTGTTCATAAAACCTATATCTCTCTCATCGTTTATGAAACTATGAGAAAGATGTATAAGATTTGTGCATATTGTTAGAACCATCATTTGAGATGAGAAAATGACTAAACAACCAAAATAAACTTTGTAGATCTTGAGAAGTTATAGAATTTTATAGTTGGCAACTTTTTCATTTGAAGTCATCTTGTCAATGAAAACTACGTCTAAATTTAAAAAATTTAAAATTTGAATTTTGAAAACGACCTCGAAAGAAAAAAACCAACAACATGAAAGTTGTAGGTATTGAAGAGATATAAAACTTTGTAGTTGACAATATTTTAGTTTGAAATCATCTTGTCATGCAAAACTATGTTTGAATTTTACAATTTAAATTTTTTAAACTCCCTCAGATGGAAAAACTACCAAAATAAAAATTGTAGGTCTTGAAATGTAATAAAACTTTATAATTGATAATTTATTGATTTGAAATCATCTTATCATTGAAAAATTCGGGTGAAGTTCTTAATTTTGAAATTCAAATTTTGTATACGGCCTCGGATGTAGAAACTATCAAAATAGAACTTGTAGATCTCGAAAAGTTATGTAACTTTATAGTTGGTCACATTTTCAAATGAATTTATTTAGTGCCTTAAATAATTAAATTACTCTCGGTTTGTTATATAGACATAATTGATGTAGTAGTGTAGTGGTAGAGTAGGGTATGTGCGAGAGAGAGGTTGCGCGAGTTCGAATCTCACCATTCACAAAACATATAAATTTGATTCAAAATAATAGTGAAAATGAAAATGATAGTGTGATGGGTATGGTAATAGGTAGTGGTCGGAGAGTTGTTCCTATAACTAAAAAAAATTGTTGTTTTTTTGTTTTTTCGATTTTTGATTTGCCGAGTGCTTTTCTTTACCGAGTGTCCGTAAAAAGTACTCGATAAAGAACCATTTGTCGATAAAATATTTGCCGAGTGTAAAATGGTCTTTGGTGAGTGTCTAAGACACTCGGTAAAGAACGCGATTTCGGTAGTGAGAGGCTTAATGCCATGTAATAATCATAAAATCAATCGTAAAGTAAAGTGAACAATCGATGATTTAAATAAATGGATGCCATAATTATGAGCAATAGGAACTAATGAGACCCTAACGAGCTCTAAATAAAGCATCAATAGACAGACCCATATACTTTTATTCAAAATAAAGCGCACATATATATAGAACGATGGAGCTACGCTATCCTAAAAGCACATGGATTGCTTCCTTGGTGGCGTCGTCATCCCATGGAAGCACCCCACCACCTTGTTGCTCCCTTCCCATCCTGCAAAATAAAAGGAATAATCATCAAGGCGGCCTAGTTAAACTGCGGGAAGACGAGGAAGCTGATACCTTTGGCCATGTGGAAGCCGCGTTTCTGCAGCTCCGTGTACTCCTGGCAGAGCGCGCAGGGGCCGCACCAGAAGTGGACGCAGCAGTCCATGCAGGGGGACTCTCGCAGGCTGTACTGCGACCGCATGGAGGAGCGCTTGGCGCAGCCGTACAGCCACTGCCAGCCTATCGTCCACAGCAGGTAGTACAGTGTGCCACTCATGCAGCACGCTGCAAATGCAATGCAATGCAATGCAAGCGGTTAGTTTGGGAGTATGGAACAGGAGAGATGGAGACGAGGGGGTAGTAGTAGTATGGGAGTGGCCTGTAGTGGAACGCGTACACGTGGAGCCTCTGTCCACGATCTCCGCGATGCGGCCGAACGTCACGCAGGGGCACCAGAGCGTCAGGCAACCTGCAACGTGGTCGATCGTCGGCCGGGAGAGAAGGGACGGAGAGCTGAAAAACATGCATCGTAGTACCTACGGGAAGAAGAAGAAGAAGAAGAAGAGAGAGATATGGAGAGTAGCTTGCTATAGCTAGCAGGTTTGTTTGCACTGCGTACAGGTGTGAAGATCCCCGAAGCAGTCGCAGAGCCCCACGGACCACTCCCCCGGCATGCTGCTTCAGGCAGACGCGCGCGGTCAGTTGGTCGGATTTGGATACGTTGCGGCGGTTAGTTTCTGAATGATCTCGGTGGTTTCAGGCAACGCGACCTTTGATCCGCTTGGTGTCACTATATATAGCAGTATCGCTCTAGATAGCAGCAGATCATCTCAAAACAAAAGGCCTATGCTTCTCTGTTCTCTCTCTCTCTCTCATGGATCCATGGATTGATCCGCCAGAGGAGAGAGAGGGCCTCCATGGATGGATCCATCCATGCCGACTGGGCACGCTCTGGTTTGAACCATTCCTTCTGAGATCCCCATGCATGCTCACCGATCCGATGTCCATGTCCTGGCAACAGTTTAGGATCTTCCAGTTTGTCGCTAACTTTCGTTCCTACATATATTACTCCTGAATGCTCAGCAGTGCAGCGTCAATGATTCCAAGTTACTTAGTCCCTTCGATTCATCCTGCATCATTTTTTTAAAAAAAAAAGAAAAAAGAGGATCAGAGACACCCAGATGAGTGGGCCAGAGGAAAGAACAAACCGAGCCAAGAATAAACCTGTTGACTCGGTGAGACAAACAGCATTAGCTCATGCATGACTCACTGGACTGAATTGCTTCCAGTATTCAACAAAACTGTTCCAGAACAAGCACCCAACCAATACATTGGATGCCAGCTCCACTTACGGCCGGTTTCGGCCTAATAACAGCCTTGAACTAACTGGGATGGAACAAGTCAGACTTGGGTCTACACAAGAGGGGTCATGCAAGAGTTATCTGTTCTGCAATTTTTTTAACCATGTTTTGAATTGACGAGGGAAAAAAAGAAAAAAAAACATGTAACCAGATTTGTTATGATCAAACTATTCTTTGTTTAAATGTAGTCGTGCAGTTGTATGTTGGGGCATATATCTGTTCCAGTTTACCAAACAAATGGGACATCCTTACTGAGACATCCAGGGACTACCATATTGTGAACTGATGACTGATGGAGAAAAAAGAAAAAGAAATTCAACCGCATGCAATTGTATTGGGGTACATATCTGCTCTAGTTTACCAAACAAATAGCACATCCTCACTGAACTCCAGGGGTCTAGTCCCCCCCCCCCCCCATATAATCCATTGCATCTATTAAGCTCGATTCTTGGTACATTGAAAGGTAATGCCCACAGGTCACCTAAAACTAAAATTACAAATCGATTTTACATAACTACACAGCTGATTGAATATCTCCAGATGAATGATTATGGTGCCAGGGATACCAGCACAAGTACACAACAAGAGAAAATAGCTCAGGAGAATGGTAACATCTCAGACCATGGGTAACTTATGTTCAGGGACACTAACAGGAGCTACAGAAATGATCACCAGCCTCTATTCTCCATGCTAACTAAAGAGTAACTTATGTTCATATGGCACCACTGCTCCGACCATGGCTCCATTATTTGGTCACCTATCCAGTGCGGGACTCTTTGCCGACTGGGCCAAATGAATCATTTGCCACATACTATCATATTGATCCAATCTTTGGGTTCTTTAACAGAGGCTATTTCACTGCAGAAGCACTCCGATGCAAGCCAGTCATTGCACTGGCAATCTTACCACTCGAGTGCTTGATCTGGAAGCTCCCAGCCCTCCTGGGCCGGGGCATGTAGAGGGCACTGAGCATCTTTTCCAAACCATCGACAGTGTACCTTACATACTTGCTGGCATTTCCCTCTTGCTCCACAAGTGGCCCATAGTTCTGCATGTAGCTCCGGTAGGTAGGGACGATAGTCTGCACCACAAGATTACATGTCCTCTCCCGCAGATCCTTGTCTGGTATAACCCACGACGATTGCCTGCGATGCATCTCATCAAAGCTAGAATTGAATGTTTTGAGGCGCTGCTTCACCAGGTCCCTTGCAGTGGCCCGGCCCTTGGAGAACAATATTAATCCCTCCCGGTTCAGTAGCGGCGAAAGTGCTCCCCAGCTCTCCCTGATGAACATTGACAAATAGTATTCCTTGTATTGTTCATGCTCTCGCAGCCACACATCACCCAAGACCTCTCCTAGCTTAGTAGCCTTCAGATGCCTGAAGAAATGCCAATGGGTATTCATCATGAAGAGATACGACAGCGTAGCGTTGTCATATGCCTTGGACCAAACATCGAAGTTAGCTTCAAGGGCCTTGATGATGTTTAGCACCGCGTCAACAAGCATCCTGTCATTGAACGCCTCCTTGCGCCAGCTGCGATGGATAGTTAGCGCCTGCCCAAGCACAGGCCTGTATTGCTCACCAAGCAGTCGGTTGCAGTACTCAACGACAAAGGTAACTAAGCGTGGCACGCCCCCATCAACTGGGGGAGGCATGTGCCGCTGCAGCTCCACCTGCACAATCAACTCCTCAAAGATCTCGACGGCACCTTCTATCAACAACTTGACAAGGTCCCTTGTCTGGCTCTGAATCTCCGCGCACGCTTTGCCACCGAACAACCTGTTGAAGTCCAGTCTGAGCTTATTCAGAGAATCAAACACCTCCAGCAGACGCTGGAGCTTGATGGGGTCCTTCTTGGCATCAGCAACTGCGCGGCCAAACCTCAGGAAGTCAAGAACCCCGGCTTGTGCCGCCACCTCTGCAAAGCACGCGGACGCGACATCCTTATGCTGCCCAAACACCTTGGCACAGAGCTGCCGCTCCGACTCGAGGAGACGGCGCACCACAAACTCCAAATGCCGCCCCCACAGCTCAAAAGCAGGTCCCAATGCCTGCGCGTCCTGAGAAGGGTCGCGCAGGTAGTCGAGGCCGAGAGCACGAAGACTGGCACTGACCACACCGCCGCGCGCATCGATATAAGAGGCCACGCAGCGGTCTTGCCTGCCGTTGGCCACGAGGCGATCGAGGATGAGGGTGAGCTTGTGGACGGCGGCGGCAGGCACGCGGGACGGCGTGGCCGATCCAGCGGCGGCGCCGGTCTGCGGCATCGCGAGCGGCGCGGAGTGGTCGGCGAGGAGGCGGCGGAACTCGGCCTCGAGGATACCGAGGGCGGCTGCCAGGAGCCCGCCATCGAGGTCACCGGCGGGAGGTGTCCTGAGCTCGTCGAGCGTGACCCCGAGGTCGGCGAGGAAGCGCTGGTCGGCGAGGTCGCGGTCGCCGAGGTACTCGACGATGTCGGCGAGCCACTGCGCGGCGAGCCCGCAGTTGTCGGCGAGGAACCTGTGCGCCTCCTCGAGCTGCGCCAGGACGGCGAGGTACCCCGGCAGGTCCCCGGCCGCGCCCGATCCCGCGGCGCCTGGCGCCAGGAGCGGCGGCTCGAGGCCGTGCACGGCGTCGAACACCTTGAGCACGGCGGCGGCGGGGCCTACGGCGCGGTCGATGTGGGGCCCCGCGGCGGCGAGCTCGGCATGCGGCGCGCGTATTGGGCGCACCGCGGCCTCCAGCGCCGGCAGCGCCGCCTGGATCTCCTCTAGACGGGGCCCCGCGCGGGCCAGCGAGTGGCCCAGAGCGCGCGACTTGTCCACACCGGCACGCAGCGTGCGCCGAGCCGCCGCAACGCGGCCCTCGCCGCCGTGGTCCATCCCGGCGGCTGCGCCCTACGCAATGCAGGGCCCCTGGAGCCTCCCTCTCGGGCCCTTCCTCCCCTCTCTCTCCTCTCTTCGTCTCGCTGGAAGCGCTGTGGATTGCTTGCGACCGAAAGAGTAAGGAGAGAGACTGACTCGACTGAGAGAGAGATTTTTTTTTAACGGAGGTTCGAGGGGGGGGGGGGGGGGGGGGGCGGGGGTTGTTGGGATTGGGAACTTGGGAATAGATCGAATCGAAGGGGTGAACCGTGAACGAAAGATGATAGCATTCCCTTTTCTTGCTTATTTGAAAAGTTATAATAAACACAAGAAAAAAGTGAGGAAATTGCCATTTTTACAAACTTTCTCTAAAATACCTTTTTAACAAAATCCCTGACTTTCCGTTGGCATGTTTAGTTCCATGGACTATATATTAGTTCATGCATTTTAGTTCCATTTACTGCTTAATTTGTCAAATAGTGGGACCAAATTAGTCCCTAATCCTCTATTCCTCTAAGGAGTGGCTAAAATAGACTAACGTCCCGTTTGGATCACTGGAATTGAATTCTATTCTAATAACAGTAATTTAGGCATATATCAATTAAGCTAATTCGATGTTATGCAAAATATATTTGTATACTATTATTAGCAATATGTTGGAGATATTTATGTGCTACATTTTTACTATAGATGAGCGAGAAGAAGAGTGTCATATAAGTTACAGAGTAGAAACAAATTCTACTAATGCATAAAATCATTTCCCACCCTCCACCACATAAATTTGAGATAGGCTTATATATGAACTTTAGAAAGTGGTGGAATGTCAAATTCCAAACTAAATAAGTTACTTTATTGAGTGAATTCTAATTCCTCTAAAAATGAAGAGATCCAAACGCCCCGTAATCTATATTGCCTATTGTTGCCGTGTGAGAAGGGTAGTGCCGTAGTGGCTAGAGATAGTAAAGAACATGTTCTTCCTATAATTTATTTGATAAGTCCTTAACACTTTTAATCTTTAAACTAAAGAAATCAAACATCCCTTTAGGCCACCTTTAGAACAAATGAAAGTAATTTTAAAGGATTAAAATCATATAGAAAATTTTCTTATGGCCCTTTGAATCAAAGAAATGATGAGTTTCTAGTGGCCCTATAAATTCTGTATGGAATGGTTCATTGTAGCGAGATTTTTAACATGAGGTCTAACTTCTTAGAAACTTTTCTTTGTGTCTCTCTCCTCTAATTCTTGTATTCTTCCTACGTTATATCTAATAGATATGTTGGAGATTTTCGCTTTGGATTAAAGCCCGTTGTTTGAACTAGTGCAGCTGCAATATATAGAAACAAAAACATTATAGTAACACTAAAAGTCGGTACAGATAAAAACCAAGGGTATAACGAGGACATATCCTGTGCAATCACTCATTTTGGTGCAAGCGTGCAATCAAACTATCCAGAGCATCCAGTCTAGATCCAACGGTTTCATATGGAAGTGGTTAAATGTAAAATAGACACTAGGTTTCAGCTAGAAGGGGTTAAATATAAAATAACAGTTACCATTAGATCTAGATCGGATGCACCAGATCGCTTGATTGCATGCTTGCACCAGGATAAGTAATTGCATAGGATATTTTCCCGGGTATAGGCTGGTTTAATTCCTTTATGATTGTAAGTGTCGTTGTTACTATATTATTTTTCCTATTCCCGTGTTTTACCAATGCTGCATTCCAAAACCTTTAAAGCTTTTATAGCTATACTATTTTATTTCTACTTTAGTGCTAATTTAGGAACCTCATTTTTTAAAAGAAAATTAGTTTATTTTTCCTTTACAAAATAAAAATTATTTGTAAAAATACAGTTCTCAAACTACCAAAAGAAATAAAAGACTGAAAGAACATATCCTTAAAGCTGCGCCATATAATCTTGCGCGAATCATTGCCGAGTTGAAGTTTGAACGCAGGAAAAGACGCGCGCGCAGACGTGAGGTGGCATGTGGAGCGAGGGAATAATTTTGAGATCCAGTGTGCCGCTGGTGGGCCATGCACGTGCAGCCTGCGCCCTGCAGAGTGGGCCATCCAGTTAATCGCGACGGGCTTGAGTGGCTACCGTTGCCACAGCGGGGGCTGGGCCTTGCCAATCCCGTAGGCCATCGGCGCCGCCTGTCGCGGCTCGGCCATCAGCGCTGTCACGGGTTGAGCCCGCGACCTACGACTTTGAATCTATAGTTGTCCAAACGGACCGGCCCGTCGGGCGGTACGCGGCCCGGCAAGAGCACGGCCCGGCCCGCTTGGAGCCGTGCCCGGGTCAGCCCGGCACGAACACAGTGACGTGCTTGGGCAGGTAGGCCGGCCTGCGGTGCAGACACGGACCCGGCACGGCAAAGAGGCTGGCTCGGTACCAGCCCGCGACCCCCTCCCCACCCGAAAACCTAAACCTAATCTGTTCTCCTCGGCGGCCTCTCCTCTTGCTCTCGGCTCTCGCGTCTCTCCCACGCTGTCGGCTCCTGCCTCTCCCTCGTCCGCTCCCCTCCGATCGACGGCGAACCTGTACGGCTGTGCCTCTCCGTCGTCAACGGATCCGACGATCTGGTGTCTGGTGCTGTCGGGTCCGCCTCTCGCCCTCTCCCTCGTCCCGCTCCCCTCTGCTCGACGGCTTCGCCTCTCCCTCGTCCGCTCCCCTCTGCTCGCCGACGAGCCTGTACGCTGTGCCGGACTGCCGGTCGTCGACGGATCCGTTGATCTGGTGACCGGTGCTCTAATCCTCCTCTCCTATACCTACTCCGTAACCCTAATCCTCGATCTACTCGCTCTGGTCTTCGTGTCCCGTCTCCTCTTGTTGCCTCATCGGTGGATCTGGTGCTCCAGCGAGCAGGTATGAATCTCTATACTATAATCCTCGATTTTGTTTGTTTTTCTTCGATTATTTGTTTCTCATTAAGTCCTTGTCCCTCTCCTCTCTGCATGTGAAGGACACCGACCATCTGGTTGGTGTCGCTCGTCGTGAGGAGTCGGAGACGCCGTGAGCTCGTGACGGGTTCGGCTGGCCACTGGCGATGGCATCCATTGGAGACGTCCAGGAGCTAGACCCAATCGCCGAGGATGAGGAGAGGAGGCTAGAAGACGAGAACGCAGTCGATGATGCACTCCAGTTCCTCGTCGGTGGTGCTGGTGTCGTTGAGGCGGGAACCGTGACTGGATCCACGCCGACTAGATCCACGCCGACGAGCCCCACGGTCGAGGTGACCAGTGGCTCTGGATCCCGCATCCGTTCGAGGAGGAGGGGACCTACGTCCAAAGTCTGGCAAGACTTTGAAGAAGTGACTGCCATGGAGGGAGGTAAGGAGGTAAGAATCGCTGTCGTTTGCCATTACTACAAGCAAACTTTATCTGCTAAGTCTTCTTCTGGTACTGGGCACTTGATCAGACACTCGATGCATTACTTAGCTAAGAAAGAAAAGGAGAAAGTTGGCATTGTCCAGTCTGTTCTTAGATTTAATACTGATGGTTCTGTTATTACATGGGAGTACTCTGCTAGTGTTGCACGATCTGAGCTTTGTCGTTTGATTGCTAGATTAGATTTGCCTATTTCATTTGGTGAATCAGATGCTTTCCAGGAATACATTACCCGTGCTCATAATCCTAGGTTCATTAAGTCATCTAGGCAAACAACTGCAAGGGATTTAATTAGACTCTTTAATGACCGGGTTGGACAACTAATTGAGGTCTTAAAATCTGTATCCTCTGTTGCTTTAACCTCTGATATTTGGTCTGGCAAGGCCAAAGAGGATTACATAAGTGTAGTTTCTCATTTTGTTAATTGTGGTTGGTGTTTAGAAAAGAGGCTGCTTGGTTTAAGATCTATAGAAGTTGCACATATAGGTGAAAACATAGCTTAGCGTGTTGCAGTTGTTGCAGATGACTATGAGATTAGTGATAAATTTTTTGCTATTGTTCTAGATAATGCTTCTTCTAACAAAACTGCAATGTATCATCTTAAACCTATTTTCTCTGGTTACATTGGCCATTTAATACATTTTGATGCTTCTACTGATGAATGCTTGAGTGAAGTTTTCTTGCATCAGCGTTGTGCTTGCCATATTATTAATTTGATTGTGAAATGTGGTTTGAAACGCTTGAAACAACATGTTGATGATTTTAGAACTGCTATTACTTTTTTAAATGCTTCCAATCAACGTATTGCTGCTTATAAGCAATATTGTTTGAGTGTTGGTGTTAGACCTCGCAAGTTTGGAGTGGACATGGATGTTAGATGGAACTCAACTTTTCTTATGCTTAAGCATTTAGTTCCCTATAGAGGGACTTTCTCTGTGTGGATTAAGACAAACCATCCTTGCAAAGAGGATGGGTCTGTCTTACTTAGTGATGATCATTGGTACATTGCTGAGAAGATGTTATCTTTTCTTCAAGTCTTCTATGATTCAACTGTTGCACTGTCTGGTGTTTACTACCCAACATCACCTTTAATGTTACATCATATCTTGAAAATTGCTAGACAACTAAATGCATTTGAAAATGATAGACTGCTTAGAGAAGCTATTGTTCCTATGAAGTCAAAGTTTCTGAAATATTGGAGGGATATACCCATTCTCTATGCTTTTGCTTTCATTCTTGACCCTAGAGCTAAGATGAGGGGGTTTCACAAACTTCTTCTTAGGTTGTCTTCCCTAACTGATACTGATTACAGTACCTTTCCATCTACTATTCGTACCAAGTTAAGTAAGATGTACATAATCTATGAGACCAAATTTGGTGAGGTGTGCTTGAATGCAAATCAACAGCCTGCATCTGGTGGTTCTGGTAAGGCTAGTGAGTCTTGGGATGACATCTATGGTGATGATGATTCTTTTCCTGCTTCTGTTGGAAGGGGTGCAGGTCCCTCAGTATCATCTTCTCAATCTGCTCTCTCTGAACTGTCTTCATATCTTGACAGTGACAATGAAACTCAGTTTGGCTCTGATTTCAATATTCTTACCTGGTGGAAAAGCCATAACCAGACTTATCCTATACTTTCTATACTTGCTAAAGATGTACTAACTGTCCCTGCTTCTACAATATCTTCGGAGTCCACTTTTAGTCTTGCTGGCAGGGTCCTCGAGGAACGGCGACGGCGGCTAACAACTGACATGGTGGAGGTCCTCTCATGCATCAAGGACTAGGAGTAGCAGACTTGCACAAGCAGCATGAGGTGGAGAAGGAGACCAAGGAACTAGAAGTGGCTTATGAATCTCTGTACCTGGATGATGAACAAGAAACAATTTCTGGGATCAAGAGAAAGGAGCAAGAAAGAGTTGAAGTGACAAGGAACAGGAGAATTAGAACTTAAACTTATGATTTATATAATGGACTGTAAGTCTGTAATTGACACTTGAACAGTTGAACTATAACTCTATAAGGAGCTGGTTGTACTCTTTTTCTTCCTAGGGTTTTCTCACGAGGTGTTGAAAGCTCTCTTGTGAGTTTTGGTGTTTGGATGACAACTCAATTAAAGGACTAACAAGTGTACTAAGTGTTGAACAGGTGCCTAAGGTAAAGCTAACAGGGTTCAACACAAGAGAACAAATGTGATGGTCCAAGAACTGGATTATGGATACATAATGGACATCACAAGTAAGATGGACATTGCATAAAGTGAGACTCGGGTGCGAAGCTCGGAGACAACTGATCAAGCCAAGGACGGAGGCAATAGAAGCTTCGAGGTACCAAGTGCACGGGAGAAGGTCAAGGAGGCTGAGGAACCCAAAGCCAAGGGTGAAGAAGAAGGCTTGCAAAGTCAAGGATGATCGAGTTGAGAAGAGCTATAACACACCAAGGATCACTACATAAGGACGTGACTTACAGACAATGAGGTAACAGCTACAGTTATGTGGTGTAAGTCATAAGGCTCAAGATCAAGCTCTAAGAAGGAGATCAAGGTCATTAGAAGGAGAACAAGTGTCAAAACCAGAACTGGAAGCAGCCCAAAGGAGCTAAGTTCACCTTAATCTTTAGTTTGGGTTGTTTCTATGTTTGGAGATGTTCTATGTGACCTTTGCAGGATGTTGGAGCTAAGAAATGTCAATCTAGATCAAGTCAAGCCGACTTGATGATTTATGAGTCCAACATCAAAGCTCAAGCATGTGAAATGCTATGGATGTAATAATTAAGAGAAGGTATGTTTCTAGACTTAGTACATTGGTTTTAGTGTACTAATATACTTGTCTAAGTGTTAGAAACAGAAAGAAGAAGAAAATGAAAGAGGTGCAAAAGGCTTGGCTGTGTACAGCCAAGGTTCTGCTCAATCTGGGTGCACCGGACTGTCCGGTGGCTCACCGGACAGTGTCCGGTGGTGCACCGGACAGTGTCCGGTGCTCCAGGCTGGCTCAAGCGAACTGGCCGCTCTCGGGAATTCACCGGCGATGTACGGCTATAATTCATCGGACTGTCCAGTGTGCACCGGACTGTCCGGTGAGCCAACGGTCGGCCGGGCCAACGGTCGGCCGCACGATCTGCGCGGGACACGTGGCCGAGCCAACGGCTAGAAGGAGGCACCGGACTGTCCGGTGTGCACCGGACATGTCCGGTGTGCACCGGACATGTCCGGTGCGCCAACGGCTCCAAGACTGCCAACGGTCGGCTTCGCCATAGAAGGAAAGAAATCGGGCACCGGACAGTGTCCGGTGTGCACCGGACTGTCCGGTGCACCACCCGACAGAAAGCTGATATTGCCTTCCAAATGAAGTCCAATGGCTCCTAGGCCCCTTGGGTCTATAAAAGGGACTCCTAGGCGCCTCCAAGAGCTATATAAGTGCAGCCAACAAGTGTAGACATCACTCGAATCAATTCTCACTCTCCCTCGTGTGTGTAACTCTATAGTTTGTGTAGAAGGCACAACTATAAGCCTTAAGAGAGAGGAGAGGTGCTGCTTAGAGCTAGAGCAAGGTCTTGAGCGTATTGTTACTCTGCCGAGGTGCTGCCAAGAAGTGTGTAAGCAGCCACGGTGTTGTTGTAACCCAAATCAATAGTGAAAGGCTCTATCTGTCATACTGACAGATCTGAGCAAACGGAGGAAGGAGTTGAAATAGACTCCAAGCCCAGGTGTGGCTAACTCCAACGAGGACTAGGCAAGCATTTCAGGCTTGGCCGAACCTCGGGATAAATCCTTGCGTCTGTGTGCTCTGTTCTGTATTGTATCCTGACTCTCTGCCTTACTCGTCTTTATATCTGCACTTCAATACTTATCTGTGGTATAAGCTTTATTTGAAGTGCAGGACATTTTGAGACAGGATCTTCTATTCCGCTGCAACCTACTCGAAGAGTCTTCTCACTCCACTGCGTACTAAGTCTTCGAGTAGAGTAAGATTTTAAGTTTTAAAGTATTAAGTTTTATTCGCCTATTCACCCCCCCTCTAGGCGACATCCAGGTCCTGTTCTCGGGTCAAAGGGAACTTTCAATTGGTATCAGAGCTAGGCCTCTCCAGTGTGGGCTTAGCCGTCCGGAGATGACGATGTCGCCACAAGAGATAATTGTAGAACTTCTTTTAGGCGATGGCTCTAATTACAAGTCTTGGTCTGTCTCTATTTATAGTGCTTTCATGAGTGTTGATCCTGATTTGAGACAGGTCTTTAATAGTAGTATTTTCCCTCTATTATTAGTAAAAATCCTTCCAATGAAGAACTAAGATGTCTAACTCTAAATCACCATGCATGCAACATCTTAGTTGATTCCCTATCTAGAGGTGCCTATTTTGCCATCATGAGTAGTGATAGTGATCTATTTGTTGATGCTCATGATTTATGGAATAGGATTAAAGAAAAATATTTTGTGGCAAACTGTGATGCTCCTACTCTCTATATTACTTGTGATACTAACCATTCAAAGGGAGAAGAACAAGAACGATGGCACCCAAACGATGAATCCACCTCGTCGACAGGTTTGTTCTCCACTAGTGATAAATGTTTGTAACACCCACTTTGTAATTGCTAGAAATAATATCAATAGAGAAACAATTTCTCCTTATGTGAGTTTAACCTTTGTGCATCATCACATGTGTACACCCTAGGGATAAACAAATAATTAATACCATAAAAGCCACAAAAATATGCATCATGCTGGGATTTTATTGTGTGTGCATTACTTGTGACAATATAAAAAAATAATAGTAATATAAAAAAATGAATAGGTTAAATCTAGAATGGAAATTGAGGTCTAAAAGGAATTCTAGAATTTAGAAAAGAGAAGAAAATGAATATTATGAGGAGAAAAAGGAGTAAATAAAGATATATTATGCCTACAGTAGAGTTTGAATTTGTATAATTGACTCAAAGTTGAAACTCATATTCAAATTCAAATCTGGATTCAAATAATTGTGAATAAAGAAAAACAGAAAATAAAAAAATCAGAATAAAGATAAAAGAAAATAGCATGTTGGGCCGACTTCCTCATTTCAGCCCACATCGCTCTCATCCACCGCGCAGCCTACTATCCTGGCCTTGTGTCTCTGTCGCGGGGGTCCCACCTGGCGGCTCCATCTCCTTCGTGCCGAATCCATAGCCGACGAGATCGGCTGGGTTCGTGGGATTTCGGTGCGCCCAAGATATATGATTCGATCCTACCCCCAACAACCTCTCCCATGGCTGGGCGGCGCCGTTCATCCGTGGTGGGTGCTCCTGGCCTGGGCGGCTTGGCCGGCCCTCCCGGATTCCCATGGCGTGCTCCCTCCACCGTGCCCCTACTTCCTCTCCTCACCACCTGCAGCAGACCTCGTGGGGGTACATCTGAGGCTCCCATGCATACCATTCTCTTCCGCTAAGTGCCGCTGCCGTCGAAGTTCATTGTCGCCATCGCGTGTGGGTTCCTCTCGGCGTGAGGCTAATACGGGTCACCATCTGAAGCACTGAAGAACGGAGCGTGGGTGAAGGGGGGGTGAGATTTGATGCCACTGCTGTCGAGCTCGCCCGCACCGGTCCACGGATGGGGGATCGCCATGCTATGCACTGCTCGGATGGGCGCGTCGCCGGTGGGGCCATGGCCACATCACCTTGGAGCTTCTTCAGCCACTGCGAACTCGCCCTCTGTTCTCCTGGCCATAGAATTTGTGATCGATGACCTGTCCACCGTCGCATGCGGTATGAGCCTCGGCAGGTTGCAGAACACCAGGGGCGGGTTCAAGCCCGATGCCATTTCCGTCTATGCCTCCCTCGCCGGGGTGTTGCCGTCTTCGACCACTGGATCCCCTCCATGCCCACATCCACACATTCAATTGCTTGCTCGTCCACTCGGCGACGTTCACGCCTGTCACCGCAGGCTAATCTCTGCGCAATCCAATCACTGGTAATATATCCCCCATTCTATTCTCCATAATCTCTGCATGGTTTAGGGAGATTTGCTTCGAAATTTGGTGCACCGGGGCGCCGTCCAGATCGCGGCGGCGATGTCATGGGTCACGGCCATGGTAGCTGGGAGCGCCACCTCCTTGCTTGACCATCGGGAGGTGGAAGGGGCATTGTTAGCCGTCGATCCAGGTTTGAGCGGCCACGATTAGATCTCAGGGTAACCATGTTTGCGCCGTTGGATCCACATCTAACGGCTACGGATGGATCAAGGGAATAGCCCTTCGCGGGATTAATCCGGTCTGTAAGATCTAGATCGGGTGGCTAGGAGAGAGCGCGGTGGAGTAACTAGCGCGAGACTAATCTGGTGCGTAGATTTTGGATCAAACGGCCGATATTAAGCCATACCCCTTCGTGGGTACATTTTTCTAAAGAGACCCTATACTTTGCCAGAATCAACCCGCAGTCCTGCGTGGGTTGAGTCTGAGTCACAGGAATTTTTGTAGAGTAAACCCTGCTGTTCTCAGATTTTGAGGCCCAGTCCAGTGTTGTTTTAAAGTGATTAAATGAATTAGAAATTAGATTTTTAATATAAAAATAAACCCTAGAACTTGTATAATTCATAGAATATTCATATGGGCTCCAAAATAATCCATTCCACTTTCTAAATTTTTGTAATTTTATTCTTTATCACCTAGAGCCTCTGTTTGGTCATGAAAACAGTAAGAAATTTAATTCCTCACTTAATCTATTTTAAACACATAAAACCTTTAAAAATCCGTAACTTAAAATCTATAACTCCAAAAATTATGATTCCTGTTCCTGGAATTTTATTTTATTATGTAGAATATTTCTGTGTATTTTGTTTACATGCTTGGTGTGATGTTAATTTTCCTATGTACTGTGCTTGTTTGTATTGTGGCGAGTAGAAGAGCCCGTTGCTGAGGATCCTGGTGAGCAGCAGGTTGAGGTAGCTGAGCAGGAGCTCATTGAAGGCAAGTTGTGCCCTTGACCACTTTTTACCCAATAATGTTCTTTAATACCATTTATCCATGCATAGGTTAATTTTGATGGGACCCAATAGGTCACCCTAGATTGTTTATCTCATTACCTTGTTTACCCCTGATTCACTTGGGTAGTTTGCTATTGCTTTACCTGGTTTTGGGATAATCATTTATTACCTCTATGTTCCAATTCTGTTGTTATTCTATTTATGTTCATGTCAAGTTCATTAATGTTAATTGGAACATAGAGCTTAACTTGAGAACCACGTGCCACCACAAGGGTTTAATGGGACGCCCTTGGCTGACTAATTAGGAAAGCTAGTGGAAGACTACTGTCGGGGACCATAATTAGGAGTACCCTCAAGACGCCTAATTCTCAGCTGGTAACCCCCATCAGCATAAAGCTGCAGAGGCCTGATGGGTTTGATTAAGTCAGGGATCAGTCCATACGAGCGACTCGATCACGCCACGCCCGAGCCTAGCCTCGGGCAAGGGCAGCCGACCCCGAGGTGTTTTCCGTCTCGCCCGAGGCCCCCTTTTCACGGCAGACGCATCTCCGGCTCGCCCGAGGCCTTGCCTTCGTTGAGAAGCAACCCTGACTAAATCACCGCGCCGACCGACCAAGTCACTGGGGCATTTGACGCAAAGAGTGGGACTGCCGGGCGGCCAGGCTTGGCCAAAAGTGCCATAGGAAGCTCCGCCCGACCCAGGGCTCGGACTCGGGCTAAGGCCCCGGAAGACGGCGAACTCCGCTCCGCCCGACCCAGGGCTCGGACTCGGGCTAAGGCCCCGGAAGACGGCGAACTCCGCTCCGCCCGACCCAGGGCTCGGACTCGGGCTAAGGCCCCGGAAGACGGCGAACTCCGCTCCGCCCGACCCAGGGCTCGGACTCAGGCTAAGGCCCCGGAAGACGGCGAACTCCGCTCCGCCCGACCCAGGGCTCGGACTCGGGCTAAGGCCCCGGAAGACGGCGAACTCCGCTCCGCCCGACCCAGGGCTCGGACTCAGGCTAAGGCCCCGGAAGACGGCGAACTCCGCTCCGCCCGACCCAGGGCTCGGACTCGGGCTAAGGCCCCGGAAGACGACGAACTCCGCCTCGCCCGACCTAGGGCTCGGACTCCGCCCTGGCCTCTGCCGAACGACCTCCGCCTCGCCCGACCCAGGAGCTCGGGCTCGGCCTCGGCCATGCAGGACAGACTCGACCTCGGCTTCGGAGGAGCCTCCACGTCGCCCGACCTAGGGCACGAGTCCGCCATGTCAACAGGAAGCGCCATCATCACCCTACCCCGAGCCGACTCGGGCCGCAGGGAACAGGACCGACGTCCCATCTGGCTAGCTCCGCCAGATAGGCAATGATGGCACCCCGCTGGAACCATGACGACGGCGGCTCTCAGCTCTCTTACGGAAGTAGGGGGACGTCAGCAAGGGCCCAACCACTCCGACAGCTGTCCCTCCGCCAAGCTCCATTGCTTCTCCGATAGCCACGACGCCACACTAGCCGGGTGCCAAGATCTCTCCGGCTGCCACCTTGGCATATACTTAGGGCACTAGCTCTCCCCCGCTAGACACGTAGCACCTTGCTACACCCCCATTTGTACACCTGGATCCTCTCCTTACGCCTATAAAAGGAAGGACCAGGGCCTTCTTAGAGAAGGTTGGCCTCGCAGGAACGAGGGGCAGGGGCAGGCGCTCTCTTGGGGCCGCTCGCTCCCCTCACCCGCGCGGACGCTTGTAACCCCCTACTGCAAGCGCACCCGACCTGGGCGCGGGACGAACACGAAGGCCACGGGATCTCCGACTCCCTCACGACCCGGCTCCGGCCACCTCGCTCTCGCTCTCTCCCCCCTTCGCGCTCGCCCACGCGCTCGACCCATCTGGGCTGGGGCACGCGGCACACTCACTCGTCGGCTCGGGGACCCCCCGGTCCTGAAACGCCGACAGTTGGCGCGCCAGGTAGGGGCCTGCTGCGTGTTGACGAGTAGTTTCCCGTCAAGCTCCAGATGGGCAGTCTCCAACGACCTCTTCAACCCGGGACGGTGCTCCGTCTCGGGAGCCTCGAGTTCATGTCTTTCGACGGCAGCTACGACATGATACTCCTTCCACCGCCGCGCGACAGCGACAATGGTGGCGGACAGCCCGCCCGCCGGCGGCGGAATCAACGACGTCTTTCCCGCGTGGGGGAAGGACAACTTTCGAGCTCGCCCCATCCTCTCCCTCGCCATCGAAGGAGGAGGCGGGGCAACCGGGGCCAAGCGGGAGGTTGCGCTCAGTCGGCTGTCGAGCAAATCGACATCCCCAGCACCCCAACGGAGGACGCGACGGGCATCACCCACGCGCCCGAGGCGAAGGCGAGCGCCGTCCCCCCGCGACACGCCGACCCCGAGCAAGTGGACGACGCCAGCGCGCTCACGGAGGGCCTGCAGGACGTCGCCCTCGCACCCAGGACGACAGCACGATCAGCCCCCGATGTGACTTCGTCGATCCTCGTCGACCAAAAGGTACCGGCTGATTCCCATCCTTTGTCATTTCGACTCGCCCTCAACCCGCCTAGCGACCTCGCTTTGGCGGGCGCTCACATTGAGGCGAGTGCAACCTCTCTGGGGTTTCGTGTGCGGTCGCCTTGGGACCGATTGACGGACGTCTCGACCTACGGGCCCTCTGGGCCCGAGGAAGATGACGATCCCAGCATCTGCTGGGATTTCTCTGGATCTAGCAACCCCAGTGCCATGCGGGATTTCATGACCGCATGCAACTACTGCCTCTCCGAATGTTCCGACGGCAGCCGCAGCCTTGACGACAAGGACTGCGGCCCGAGCCGCGAATGTTTCCACGTCGAGCTAGGGGATCCCTCCGGAGGCAGCTGTCTCGGCATGCCGGAGGATGGTGATCCCCCTAGGCCAGCGCCTCGCGCCGACATCCCGCGGGAGCTAGCTGTGGTCCCCGTTCCGGCGGGGGGTCACGACCCACAGCTCGAGCAAGTCCACGGGGCGCGGGCCGGGCTCGATGAGGGAGCAGGAGCGCTCGAGGCAATCCGCCGGGACGTCGGGCAGGTATGGGCGGGCCAGCCCCCGGCCGGAGAAATGCGTCACCTGCCCCAAGGTCTCCAGCACCGCATCGCTAACGATGCCAGGGACAGACCGCCACCCGCATCCGGCGGGACCGGTCAGGACCTGGCCGCCGCAGCGATGCTCCTCCGCGCGATGCCGGAGTCATCAACCACCGAGGGTCGGCGAATCCAGGGAGAGCTCAAGCATCTCCTGGAAGGCGCTGCGGCCCGGCGGGCCGAGAGCTCTGCCTCCCGAAGGCAGGGGTACCCCTCGGAACCTCGCGCCGCGACTTCCCGACTTATGCGGGAAGCCTCGGTCTACACCGGGCGCACGCGCAACACCGCACCAGCGGCCCCGGGCCACCTCGGCGACGAGCACCCTCATCGCGACCGTCGGGCCCGCCTCGACGAAAGGGTGCGCCGAGGTTATCACCCCAGGCGTGGGGGACGCTACGACAGCGGGGAGGATCGGAGTCCCTCGCCCGAACCACCCGGTCCGCAGGTCTTCAGCCGGGCCATTCGGCGGGCGCCGTTTCCGCCCCGATTCCGACCCCCGACTACCATCACAAAGTACTCGGGGGAAACGAGACCGGAATTGTGGCTCGCGGACTACCGCCTGGCCTGTCAGCTGGGTGGGACGGACGATGACAACCTCATCATCCGCAACCTCCCCCTATTCCTCTCCGACACTGCTCGCGCTTGGTTGGAGCACCTGCCTCCGGGGCAGATTTCCAACTGGGAAGATCTGGTCCAAGCCTTCGCCGGCAACTTCCAGGGCACGTACGTGCGCCCCGGGAATTCCTGGGACCTCCGAAGCTGCCGGCAACAGCCGGGAGAGTCCCTTCGGGACTACATCCGGCGATTCTCGAAGCAGCGCACCGAGCTGCCTAACATCACCGACTCCGATGTCATCGGCGCATTCCTCGCCGGCACCACCTGCCGTGACCTGGTGAGCAAGTTGGGTCGCAAGACCCCCACCAGGGCGAGCGAGCTGATGGACATCGCCACCAAGTTTGCCTCTGGTCAGGAGGCGGTTGAGGCCATCTTCCGAAAGGACAAGCAGCCCCAGGGCCGCCCGTCAGAAGATGCTCCCGAGGCGTCTACTCCGCTCGGCGCCAAGAAGAAAGGCAGGAGGAAGTCGCAAGCGAAACGCGACGCCGCCAGCACCGACCTTGTCGCCGCTGCCGAATACAAGAACCCTCGGAAGCCCCCCGGAGGCGCCAACCTCTTCGACAAGGCACTCAAGGAGACGTGCCCCTACCATCAGGGGCCCGTCAAGCACACCCTCGAGGATTGCGTCATGCTTCGACGCCACTTCCACCAGGCCGGGCCGCCCGCAGAGGGTGGCAGGGCCCGCGACGACGACAAAAAGGAAGATCACCAAGCAGGAGAGTTCCCCGAGGTCCGCGACTGCTTCATGATCTACGGTGGGCATGCGGCGAATGCCTCGGCTCGGCATCGTAAGCAAGAGCGTCGGGAGGTCTGCTCGGTGAAGGTGGCGGCGCCAGTCTACCTAGACTGGTCCGACAAGCCCATCACCTTCGACCAGGACGACCACCCGGACCACGTGCCGAGCCCGGGGAAGTACCCGCTCGTCGTCGATCCCGTCATCGGCGACGTCAGGCTCACCAAGGTCCTGATGGATGGGGGCAGCTGCCTCAATATCATCTACGCCGAGACCCTCAGGCTCCTGCGCGTCGATCTGTCATCCGTTCGAGCAGGCGCTGCGCCCTTCCACGGGATCATCCCTGGGAAGCGCGTCCAGCCCCTCGGACAGCTCGACCTTCCTGTCTGCTTCGGAACACCCTCCAACTTCCGAAGGGAGACTTTAACGTTCGAGGTGGTCGGGTTCAGAGGAACCTACCACGCAGTGTTGGGAAGGCCATGCTACGCGAAGTTCATGGCCATCCCCAACTACACCTACCTGAAGCTCAAGATGCCGGGCCCCAACGGGGTCATCACCGTCGGCCCCACGTACAAACACGCGTTCGAATGCGATGTGGAGTGCGTGGAGTACGCCGAGGCCCTCGCCGAGTCCGAGGCCCTCATCGCCGACCTGGAAAAACTCTCCCGGGAGGTGCCAGACGTGAAGCGACATGCCGGCAACTTCGAGCCAGCGGAGACGATTAAGGCCGTCCCTCTCGACCCCAGTGGAGACACCTCCAAGCAGATCCGGATCGGTTCCGGGCTCGACCCCAAATAGGAAGCAGTGCTCGTCGACTTTCTCCGTGCAAACGCCGATGTCTTTGCGTGGAGTCCCTCGGACATGCCCGGCATACCGAGGGATGTCGCCGAGCACTCGCTGGATATTCGGGCCGGGGCCCGACCGGTCAAACAGCCTCTGCGCCGATTCGACGAGGAAAGGCGCAGGGTGATAGGCGAGGAGATCCACAAGCTGATGGCAGCAGGGTTCATCAAAGAGGTATTCCATCCCGAATGGCTTGCCAACCCTGTACTTGTGAGGAAGAAAGGGGGGAAATGGCGGATGTGTGTAGACTACACTGGTCTCAACAAAGCATGTCCGAAGGTCCCCTACCCTCTACTTCGCATCGATCAAATCGTGGACTCCACTGCAGGGTGCGAAACCCTGTCTTTCCTCGATGCCTACTCAGGGTATCATCAAATCAAGATGAAAGAGTCCGACCAGCTCGCGACTTCTTTCATCACGCCCTTCGGCATGTACTGTTATGTCACCATGTCGTTCGGTTTGAGGAACGCGGGTGCGACGTACCAGCGATGCATGAACCATGTGTTCGGCGAACACATCGGTCGCACGGTCGAGGCCTACGTCGATGACATCGTAGTCAAGACGAGGAAAGCCTCCGACCTTCTCTCCGACCTTGAACTCACATTCCGGTGTCTCAAGGCGAAGGGCGTCAAGCTCAATCCCGAGAAGTGCGTCTTCGGGGTGCCCCGAGGCATGCTCCTGGGATTCATCGTCTCCGAGCGGGGCATCGAAGCCAACCCGGAGAAGATCACAGCCATCACAAGCATGGGGCCCATCAAGGACTTAAAAGGCGTACAGAGGGTCATGGGATGTCTCGCGGCCTTGAGCCGTTTCATCTCGCGCCTCGGCGAAAGAGGCCTGCCCCTGTACCGTCTCTTAAGGAAGGCCGAGTGCTTCACCTGGACTCCCGAGGCCGAGGAAGCTCTCGGGAACCTGAAGGCGCTCCTCACCCAGGCGCCCGTCTTGGTACCCCCAGCTGATGGAGAAGCCCTCCTGGTCTACGTCGCCGCTACCACTCAGGTGGTCAGCGCCGCGATCGTGGTCGAAAGGCGGGAAGAGGGGCATGCCTTGCCCATTCAGAGGCCAGTTTACTTCGTCAGCGAGGTGCTGTCCGAGACCAAGATCCGCTACCCACAAGTCCAGAAGCTGCTGTATGCAGTGATCCTGACGAGGCGAAAGCTGCGACATTACTTCGAGTCTCATCCGGTGACTGTGGTGTCATCCTTCCCCCTGGGGGAGATCATCCAGTGCCGAGAAGCCTCGGGACGGATCGCAAAGTGGGCGGTGGAAATCATGGGCGAGACAATCTCGTTCGCCCCTCGGAAGGCCATCAAGTCCCAGGTATTGGCGGACTTCGTTGCTGAATGGGTCGACACCCAGTTGCCGACGGCTCCGATCCAACCGGAGCTCTGGACCATGTTTTTCGACGGGTCGCTGATGAAGACGGGAGCCGGCGCGGGCCTGCTCTTCGTCTCGCCCCTCGGGAAACACCTGCGCTACGTGCTCCGCCTCCATTTCCCGGCGTCCAACAATGTGGCTGAGTACGAGGCTCTGATCAACGGATTGCGAATCGCCATCGAGCTAGGGGTCTGACGCCTCGATGCACGCGGCGACTCGCAGCTCGTCATCGACCAAGTCATGAAGAACTCCCACTGCCGCGACCCGAAGATGGAGGCCTACTGTGATGAGGTTCGACGCCTGGAAGACAAGTTCTACGGGCTCGAGCTTAACCACATCGCCCGGCGCTACAACGAGACTGCGGACGAGCTGGCGAAGATAGCCTCGGGGCGAACGACGGTTCCCCCGGACGTCTTCTCCTGGGATCTGCACCAACCCTCCATCAAGATCGGCGACACGCCCGAGCCCGAGGCGCCCTCGGCCCCGTCCGAGGCGGCCTCGGCCCAGCCCGAGCCATCCTCGGTTCAGCCCGAGGAACCCTCGGCCCCCGAGGGCGAAGCACTGCGCATCGAGGAGGAGCAGAGCGGGGTCATGCCAGAGCAAGATTGGCAGACCCCGTACCTGCAATATCTCCGCCAAGGAGAACTGCCCCTCGACCGAGCCGAGGCTCGGCGGGTAGCGCGACGCGCCAAATCGTTCGTCTTGCTGGGCGATGAGAAGGAGCTCTACCACCGTAGCCCCTCGGGCATCCTCCAGCGATGCATCTCCATCGCCGAGGGTCAGGAACTCCTGCAGGAAATACACTCGGGGGCTTGCGGCCATCACGCAGCACCCCGAACCCTCGTCGGGAACGCTTTCCGCCAAGGCTTCTACTGGCCGACGGCGGTGGCTGACGCTACTAGAATTGTCCGCGCCTGCGAAGGGTGCCAATTCTATGCAAAGCAGACCCACCTGCCCGCTCAGGTTCTGCAAACGATACCCATCACCTGGCCCTTCGCTGTGTGGGGGCTGGACCTCATCGGCCCTCTGCAGAAGGCGCCCGGGGGCTACACGCACCTGCTGGTCGTCGTCGACAAATTCTCCAAGTGGATCGAGGTCCGACCCCTGAACAGCATCAGATCCGAGCAGGCGGTGGCGTTCTTCACCAACATCATCCATCGCTTCGGGGTCCCGAACTCCATCATCACCGACAACGGCACCCAGTTCACCGGCAAAAAATTCTTGGATTTTTGCGAGGACCACAACATCCGGGTAGACTGGGCCGCCGTAGCTCATCCCATGTCGAATGGGCAAGTAGAACGTGCCAATGGCATGATTCTACAAGGGCTCAAGCCTCGGATTTACAATGATCTCAACAAGTTCGGCAAGCGATGGATGAAGGAACTCCCCTCGGTGGTCTGGAGCCTGAGGACGACGCCGAGCCGAGCCACGGGTTTCACGCCGTTCTTCCTGGTCTACGGGGCCGAGGCCGTCTTGCCCACTGACCTGGAATACGGCTCCCCGAGGACGAGGGCCTACAACGAAGAAAGCAACCAAGCTAGCCGAGAAGACTCGCTGGACCAGCTGGACGAGGCTCGGGACAGGGCCTTACTACACTCGGCGCGGTATCAGCAGTCCCTGCGACGCTACCACGCCCGAGGGGTCCGACCCCGAGACCTCCAGGTGGGCGACCTGGTGCTTCGGCTACGGCAGGACGCCCGAGGGAGGCACAAGCTCACGCCCCCCTGGGAGGGGCCGTTCATCATCGCCAAAGTTCTAAAGCCCGGAACGTACAAGCTGGCCAACAGTCAAGGCGAGGTCTACGGCAACGCTTGGAACATCCAACAGCTACGTCGCTTCTACCCTTAAGATGTTTCCAAGTTGTTCATATACCTCACACCCACGCAAAGTTTAGTCAACAAGGAAGGGTCGGCCTCGCCTCGGCAAAGCCCGACCCTCCCTCGGGGGCTAAAAGGGGGGAAACCCCCTCTGCGTCAAAATTTTCCTCAAACAGAAAACCTCTTTTACCAGAATATCTTCCGTGCTTTTTGACTACTTCGAAAAGTGGGTCCTAGAAACGACGGGGTACACGTAAGCAGCCAAGGCTGACCGAGCCGAGGGACTCCTACGCCTCCGGGATACGGATACCTCACTCGTCACCTTCTGAGATAAGTAACTCGCGTTCGGATAAGGTGACTCCGCGGATCGAACAAGTCTCTACGTCCGGAAGCCCTTCTGTCGAAGCGATTCTTCGAGTTTCTTCGACCGAGTCGGTGATAGGGCCTCATGGACGAGTAAAAGTGCGCGTGAGCGGCAAGGCCGACCGAGCCGAGGGACTCCTACGCCTCCGGGATACGGATACCTCACTCCTCACCTTCCGCGAGAAGCAACTTTCGCTCGCACTAACATCCCTGTTACCGACAAAAAGTCCAGATGCTCGAAACAAGAGGAAAAGAGACGCAGCTTTACAACACAGCAAGGGTGTGCGTTCTGGCTTCGACGGCCGCACAAAGCACACACTACAAGACAAGCTGATCCTACAGGATCGGGTCCTGACTCGGAAAAGGGGGTAGCGACACCCTCGGCATCAACGGCACCTTCGGCAAGGCCCGACCTAGCCTCGGACAGCGACACGGTCCGAGGGCCTCCGCTCCGAAGGACGGCGTCATCACCGCGCTCGGGCGATCGTTGTCAGGGACTTCTCCGGGAATCCGACCCGAGCAGGCGGCTCGGCCAGCCACCTCCGGGGCCTCGGCCGACCACCTTCCGAGGGCACCAGCCCGGTCCGAAGCCTCGGCTGACCAACTCTGGCGTCGATCCTGCCAACGGACAACTCGGCTAGGCTCCGGCCAACCAGGTTTCATTTCCGAACCAACTCCGCCTCTGCTCATACTGATATCGCTACCCCTGGCCTCGGCTCGTCGAAGAGCGGCCGAGGGGTCTCTTTAACTAAGCTAGAGGAGCCTCGGACAACAGGGCCGACCGAGCCGAGGGACTCCTACGCCTCCGGGATACGGATACCTCACTCGTCACCTTGACACGGGGCGACTCATGCTTGGTGAAGCGGTTCAGACAATCAGCAGACGAGTCTTAGTGCTCGGAAATGAGGAAAAAACACGGCTCCGTGCCGTAATTACATACATGTTCAGGCCCCGAAAGTCGAAATGAACAAAAAACCCGGCACTCGAAGTGCCATTACAAACGGAACTCCGGTTCCGCCCCCGCGGGTACGGACAACCTCCCCGCCAGGGAAGCCCGAGGAGCGGCAAGCTCTGGGTGAATCACCAGCAAACGCGGGACGCCCCTAAGCACCCCGGCAGATCCTCGCAGCCGTCCTCACCGCGAATGCGAGGGGGAAGATGGAATGTTGCATCCTAGCTGGGCAGCAACAGTTCTCCTTCCCCGGCATGGCTGGAGGATGTCTCCGCCGTGGGGCTAAAAGGCGATTGCCACCACCAGAAGCTGGAAAATGAGGTGGTCCGCCGACCCGCGTAGGAGGTGGAGCCCCGGCTCGCCTCGCTCCCCGCCCCGGCGAGGATGACGAACACCCTCAACACTGAGGGCGGGGCCGGGACCACAACCCGGTTCGCCTCTCCCCATCGGGGAGCTGGAGGCCACCGTCTTGGGTGATCACCAGCGGAGGGGAGCCGCCGGGCCGTGTGATGAAAATCCTTGAAGCCGAACGATGGCTGAAAGGTACCCACTCCCGTGGAGCAGTGTCCTCCGACGATGAGGCACGAAGACGGCGGTCTCCCCCATCCGGGGGCTTGAAAGGTGGAAAGACACGATGCATAAGGGAAGAAGAAGACATGGTCGCCTTACGAAAGGGGTCGCCCTCCTTTTAAAGGCAACTCTCCCTGCTTGCGCCCCCAACCGTCACGGGCTGAGTCTTCTCCAACACGCCTCCAAAGTCCTCCCCTGCGGCGCGGGGGCTGGGACCCGCCTGTCATGCAGACCGGCTCCGAGCAGAGGAAGCCGAACCGCCGCGCGCGGCGCGTGCAACCACCCAGCGGTTACAAGTGACTCTCCACTTTTGCCCAGACCAACGGGCGAGAGGGGCGGGCAGCCATGCGGGCGGCATGCAACCGCGCCAAGTGGACGCGCCTCTCCGACTCCTGACAGGCCAGCACGGAGGCTCAAGCCCACGCGTCGCGCAACCGGCGCGCCGGATGCTGCATGTAAGCCACTATGCCACTTGCGCCACCACCGCACCTCCTCGGTTACGGAACCAATACCGCGACCCGAGGCGGCCCAGCGCGCGGCCCAGCAGCGCCAGCCGGGCGCAGCGGTCAAACGCAGTCAAAAGTGGGCCGGCAGTAATGACGGTGGCAGGCGCGCAAGAGCAGCGGTCACGCCATCAGCCAAGCTCACGTCCCATCCGGAGGCAGCAAGAGAACCCCCTCTCTCACGGTGTAAAGACGACACGCCCGCGACCCGTTCCTCGAACGGCTCGCGCACGCAACGACAGCCTCGCCGACCACTCGCCCCGGCGCATTAACTCCGCGGCTCGACGGGCAGCGCTTCTAGCAGAAGCAGCTGGCGACGTTTCGCCTTCGCCAAAACGACCACACCAAAAAAGGTACGCCACGTCGTTCAATTTCATATCCTTTTTTCCCTTTTCCTTCTTTCTCTATCTCTTGCAACAGGGACCGGGAAAGGGGATACCCCCAAAGGGATCCTTCCCCGTGAAGGAACTAGGCTCCGAGCCTCCTTACTGATCAGGGGTTCGAAGGCTGGCCCCCCGAAGGGTTCAACAGCCGCCTCAGATCGCGTGGGCCCGACACCCACTACTGGTCAGAGGTTCGAAGGTCGGCCCCCCGAAAGGTTCCACGACCGCCTCAGGCTACTCGGGCTCCGCGCCCATTACTGATCAGGGGTTCAAAGGCTGGCCCTCCGAAGGGTTCACAGTCGCCTCAGACACCGAGCGAGGGATGACCAGGGGTACGTTCGATACATAACCAAGGCTCGGGCTGCGCTCCCGAGGTACCCTAGGACATTTCCGAGACCAGCGGGAACGACTCTGTAACGAAATCCCATCGGAGGGAGGCAACGAGCCCTCGGACCCCATCGCCAGGGGACCGGGTCCGGCAGATCACCCGCAGGTACTTTTGGGCGTGCCTCCGGGCCCCTAGCCGACCCCCAACGAACGGGGCACGGACGTCCACTCGGATTACCCGATTGCAGCTCACCGGAGACACCATGTTCGGTGCCCATCGAGGGTAACATGGCGCTCTCCCCCCCTCCTCCTTGCGGAAAGGCGACGTAGGGGCGTATGTAAAAAAGCCGAGTCTGTCCCTGATTGTCCTCTCGCTCCGTGCGGAGGCTCGGGGGCTGCTCTCGCAAACCCGGCTCCGGCCGAACCGTTGACAGCGTCAACATACCAGCCCGAGAACTTGGGCCCCGACAGTGCACCCGGGCTACGGCCTGTTCGCATGAGGGAACCACCAGACCGGCCGAAGCATTACGCAAGGCATTAAGACCTCGAAGGAGTGAAACCACTCCTCCGAGGCCTCGGGGGCTACACCCGGCGGGTGCGCTCGCGCGCACCCACCGGAACAAAGAGCAACCGAGAAAGGCTGGTCCCCTTGCAAAAAAGTGCGACGAAAGCCTCCAAGCGAGTGTTAACACTCCCTTCGAGGCTCGAGGGCTACTGTCGGGGACCATAATTAGGAGTACCCTCAAGACGCCTAATTCTCAGCTGGTAACCCCCATCAGCATAAAGCTGCAGAGGCCTGATGGGTTTGATTAAGTCAGGGATCAGTCCATACGAGCGACTCGATCACGCCACGCCCGAGCCTAGCCTCGGGCAAGGGCAGCCGACCCCGAGGTGTTTTCCGTCTCGCCCGAGGCCCCCTTTTCACGGCAGACGCATCTCCGGCTCGCCCGAGGCCTTGCCTTCGTTGAGAAGCAACCCTGACTAAATCACCGCGCCGACCGACCAAGTCACTGGGGCATTTGACGCAAAGAGTGGGATTGCCGGGCGGCCAGGCTTGGCCAAAAGCGCCATAGGAAGCTCCGCACGACCCAGGGCTCGGACTCGGGCTAAGGCCCCGGAAGACGGCGAACTCCGCTCCGCCCGACCCAGGGCTCCCACTCGAGCTAAGGCCCCGGAAGACGGCGAACTCCGCTCCGCCCGACCCAGGGCTCAGACTCGGGCTAAGGCCCCGGAAGACGGCGAACTCCGCTCCGCCCGACCCAGGGCTCGGACTCAGGCTAAGGCCCCGAAAGACGGCGAACTCCGCTCCGCCCGACCCAGGGCTCGGACTCGGGCTAAGGCCCCGGAAGACGGCGAACTCCGCTCCGCCCGACCCAGGGCTCGGACTCAGGCTAAGGCCCCGGAAGACGGCGAACTCCGCTCCGCCCGACCCAGGGCTCGGACTCGGGCTAAGGCCCCGGAAGACGACGAACTCCGCCTCGCCCGACCCAGGGCTCGGACTCCGCCCTGGCCTCTGCCGAACGACCTCCGCCTCGCCCGACCCAGGAGCTCGGGCTCGGCCTCGGCCATGCAGGACAGACTCGACCTCGGCTTCGGAGGAGCCTCCACGTCGCCCGACCTAGGGCACGAGTCCGCCACGTCAACAGGAAGCGCCATCATCACCCTACCCCAAGCCGACTCGGGCCGCAGGGAACAGGACCGACGTCCCATCTGGCTAGCTCCGCCAGATAGGCAATGATGGCACCCCGCTGGAACCATGACGACGGCGGCTCTCAGCTCTCTTACGGAAGCAGGGGGACGTCAGCAAGGGCCCAACCACTCCGACAGCTGTCCCTCCGCCAAGCTCCATTGCTTCTCCGACAGCCACGACGCCACACTAGCCGGGTGCCAAGATCTCTCCGGCTGCCACCTTGGCATGTACTTAGGGCACTAGCTCTCCCCCGCTAGACACGTAGCACCTTGCTACACCCCCATTTGTACACCTGGATCCTCTCCTTACGCCTATAAAAGGAAGGACCAGGGCCTTCTTAGAGAAGGTTGGCCTCGCGGGAACGAGGGGCAGGGGCAGGCGCTCTCTTGGGGCCGCTCGCTCCCCTCACCCGCGCGGACGCTTGTAACCCCCTACTGCAAGCGCACCCGACCTGGGCGCGGGACGAACACGAAGGCCGCGGGATCTCCGACTCCCTCACGACCCGGCTCCGGCCACCTCGCTCTCGCTCTCTCCCCCCTTCGCGCTTGCCCACGCGCTCGACCCATCTGGGCTGGGGCACGCGGCACACTCACTCGTCGGCTCGGGGACCCCCCGGTCCCGAAACGCCGACAACTACCTTACCCGAAAGGGGCAAGGGCAGTAGGGGAGTGGTCAGTGTAGGGAGGTCCTTGCTTGATTTTGCTGCGATGGCGGTCAGACAAGAACCCTGCATTGGAACTTCCTATAAACTGTAGCGGGTTTTCGGAAGCTAGTGGAACTTTGTAAAGGCCTCGTAGTGTTGTCCTGCCGCGCTTCCTAGGTAGAGGTGTATGGGAGTCGCGACCCCTTGGTAGATGGGTAACATTACTTGTGGGTAAAGGGTACAACCTCTGCAGAGTGTAAAACTGGTATACTAGCCGAGGTCACGGTCATGAGCGGCTCAGGACTCTCTGATGTTTAAATTATGGAACTTAAATTCAATTTTGTCATTTGCATTGCATGGGTTTGTTATTAATTTTGTTCTATTACTTTACTTATGGTTTGGTATTTACTTACACTTAGTAACTGCTAATAAAATTTTGACCAACTACTTAAAAGCAATGCTCAGCTTTAACCCCTATCATTGATTAGCCTTACACACCACATGAACTCACACCTTTGTGAGTTTATGTTCACTGGTTCCCCACAACTTGTTGAGCTATGATCATGTGTGAGCTCACCCTTGCTGTCTCACACCCCCCACAGGAGAAGAGCAGGTGGTTCAGGAGGAGCCACAAGGCGAGGAGTATGATCTGATCTAGGTGGCGTTTCTCAGTTGACATTGGCGCCAACGATCCTTAGTTCGTTTTATGTTTATTCTTTTATTTTGTAATAAGTCTTCCGCTATGTAATAAATACTCTGATTATTGTGACATTTATCTCTATACACTCTGTTATTATATATGTTGTCTTCTTGGCGCATGTATGAGATGCACCTGGCTTTGTTCCTTAAGGCTGGGTGTGACAGAAGTGGTATCAGAGGAAATGTTGACTGTAGGACGAGACCTAGATAGAAATGGACAAAACCCTTACCTGCTTATCTTATTCTGATTCATTGTATACTTACCTTACTCCGATTCTCTCTATACTTATCTTGATCCTATCTCACCTTCTACTGTTCTCCTCTGATTATTCTTATCTTTTCTACTTCAAGACAAGATGGATTTCACACTTTGGAATCCTATAACTATGAACTTTTTCAGAGATAGGGAACCTAAGACGAAATTAAAATTATTTTCTCTATTAAAAATGTTGGTTGATTGTTCTGATGATCAATGTCTGATTTGCTTCTTTGATTGATTGAAATAGTATAGACGGGCATCTTAGCATGTACCACCATAAGGTAATGTATTAGCTTTAGTGGATAACACACTAATTTACTTAGCTAATAAATCCCCCGCAGTAACATTTCTCGTAATTACTCGCCTTGTCTACAATTCTTCCTTTCTTACCCTATATTCCTAACCCAAATGGGCTACCCCTATACTGTTAGAAGAGAGCAGTATAGGCTTGATCCTTGGTATGTCATGGTTAAGAAAGGCAAAGACAGTTTATACACTGGGCTAAGGGAACCATAGAACTTACCAGCCCTAAAGGAGAAAGATTTCAAGTTAATATTACAGTAACCACCTTATCCAAACGTGCAATGTTCTTTATACCTGAGGAGTTGTTGGTGACAACATCCGTGTGGTTAGAGATTTTCCGGATGTCTTTCCAGAGAAGTTACCAGGGATGCCACCTGATAGAGAAGTTGAGTTTGTTATCGATCTCTTACCTGGAACTGCCCCTATTTCTAAACGGTCATATAGGATGTCCGTAGAGGAGTTGAAGGAACTTAAGAAGCAGTTAACTGAGTTACAAGAGGCTGGGTACATTCGTCCGAGTTCCTCACCTTGGGGAGCACCGGTACTGTTTGTACAGAAGAAGGATGGATCACAGTGGATGTGTGTGGATTATAGATCTCTTAATGATGTTACGGTGAAGAACAAGTATCTGTTGCCCCGTATTGAGGATTTGTTTGATCAAATGAGAGGAGCAAGAGTATTTTCAAAGATTGATCTCCGATCGGGATACCATCAGATGAGGATTAGACCATCGGATATTCCCAAGACGACTTTCTCGACTCGATATGGATTATATGAGTTTACTGTCATGTCGTTTGGATTAACCAATGCACCTGCTTATTTTATGAACTTGATGAACAAGGTGTTTATGGAGTATTTGGACAGATTCGTCGTGGTATTCATCGACGATATTCTTATTTATTCTCAGAGTGATAGTGATCACGAGGAACATCTGAGGTTGGTGCTACAAAAGCTACGAGATAACCAGCTATATGCCAAGTTTAGCAAGTGCGAGTTTTGGATTGGCGAGGTGCCATTTCTTGGTCATATTATTTCTAATGGAGGAATATCAGTGGATCCTGCTAAAGTTAAGGAGATAATGGAGTGGAGAGTACCCACTACAGTTACCGAGATTCGGAGTTTCTTGGGACTCGCAGGATATTATCGGAGATTTATTGAAGGATTTTCTAAGATTGCTAAGCCTATGACTTCACTTTTGGAGAAAGGAAGAGAATTTCAGTGGGACGAGAAGTGCCAAGACAGCTTTGAGCAATTGAAAAAGAGGTTGATGTCGCCACCAGTATTGGTTATGCCAGACCTACAGAAAGGATTCGATATCTATTGCGATGCATGTGGCCAAGGCTTAGGATGTGTGCTCATGCAGGAAGGACATGTGATTGCTTATGCTTCTCGTCAGTTGCGGAAACATGAATTGAACTACCCCACTCATGACTTGGAATTGGCAGCCGTTGTGCATGCGCTTAAGATTTGGAGACATTATATCATGGGAACCAAGTGCCAAGTGTACACGGATCATAAGAGTTTGAAGTATATATTCACTCAGAAGGATCTCAATCTTAGGCAACGCCGTTGGTTGGAGCTTATTAAGGATTATGATTTGGAGATTCACTATCACCCGGGCAAGGCAAATTTGGTTGCAGATGCCTTGAGTCGCAAGGAGCATGTTCATTCAGCTATTGTTGCCCAGCTACCCGATGAGATTGTTGAGGATTTTAGGAGACTTAACCTGGGGATAGTTGCTCATACTGAAGGAGTTACTATTGATGTGGAACCTACTTTGGAGCAAGAGATCCGCAAAGGACAAATTGGTGATGCTAAAATAAAAGAGATTAAGGATCTGATTACTGAAGGTCGAGTTCCGGAATTTACCGAAGATGAGCAGGGCACCGTATGGTTCAAGGACAGGATGTGTGTTCCTGATATTAAAAGCCTTCGAGAGACTATTTTAAAGGAGGCCCATGATTCGGATTATTCTATTCATCCTGGTAGTACTAAGATGTATCAGGATTTGAAGCGGAAGTATGGGTGGTATGGGTTGAAAAGAGATGTGGCTGCACATGTGGCTATGTGCGATGTATGTCAAAGAGTTAAGGCTGAACACCAGAGGCCAGCTGGACTACTGCATCCACTGAAGATACCCGAGTGGAAGTGGGAAGAGATTGGTATGGATTTCATTACTGGATTGCCTCGCACCCAGAAAGGATATGATGCTATATGGGTGATTGTGGATAGATTGACTAAAGTGGCCCACTTTATTCCTGTGAAGACTACTTATAAAGGTTCTCAGCTAGCAGAGTTATATATGGCTCGGATTGTGTGTTTGCATGGAGTACCAAAGAAGATCGTGTCTGATCGAGGTTCGTAGTTTACCTCAAGATTTTGGAGAAGCTTTCATGAGAATATGAGCACAAAGTTGAACTTCAGTACGGCTTATCACCCTCAGACTGATGGACAGACTGAAAGAACTAATCAAGTATTGGAAGATATGTTGAGAGCATGTGCCCTTCAGCATGGAGGAAGTTGGGATAAGAGTCTGCCTTATGCTGAGTTCTCGTATAATAATAGTTACCAGGCCAGTCTGAAGATGTCACCTTTTGAAGCTTTATATGGGAGAAAGTGCAGGACTCCTCTATATTGGGATCAAACTGGAGAAAGACAATTCTTTGGGCCTGAATTGATTCAAGAAGCAGAAGAACAAGTTCGTATAATTCGAGAGAATTTGAGAGTGGCTCAAACCAGGCAAAAGAGCTACACAGATAATAGAAGAAGACCACTGGAATTTGAAGAAGGAGATTATGTGTACCTCAAGGTGTCACCACTTCGTGGAATGAGGAGATTCAAAGTTAAGGGCAAATTGTCCCCTCGCTATATTGGACCATTCTTGATCTTTAGGAGAGTTGGAGAGATGGCATACCAACTTGAGTTACCGGATAGTCTATCGGATGTGCATAACGTGTTCCACGTATCTCAACTAAAGAAGTGTCTCCGTGTTCCCGAGGAACAGTTACCCATGGAAGAGCTTAGTGCTCAAGGTGATTTGACTTACACGGAATACCCGATTAAGATTTTGGATACTTTGACTCGAGTTATAAGAAATAAGGTGATAAAGATGTGCAAAGTCCAACGGAGTCACCACGGCGAAGATGAAGCAACCTGGGAAAGAGAAGAAGAGCTTCGCATAGATTTTCCCCATCTTTTCCCTCGTTCTTCCTAAATCTCGAGGATGAGATTATTTTTAAGGGGGGTAGGATTTGTAACACCCACTTTGTAATTGCTAGAAATAATATCAATAGAGAAACAATTTCTCCTTATGTGAGTTTAACCTTTGTGCATCATCACATGTGTACACCCTAGGGATAAACAAATAATTAATACCATAAAAGCCACAAAAATATGCATCATGCTGGGATTTTATTGTGTGTGCATTACTTGTGACAATATAAAAAAAATAATAGTAATATAAAAAAATGAATAGGTTAAATCTAGAATGGAAATTGAGGTCTAAAAGGAATTCTAGAATTTAGAAAAGAGAAGAAAATGAATATTATGAGGAGAAAAAGGAGTAAATAAAGATATATTATGCCTACAGTAGAGTTTGAATTTGTATAATTGACTCAAAGTTGAAACTCATATTCAAATTTAAATCTGGATTCAAATAATTGTGAATAAAGAAAAACAGAAAATAAAAAAAATCAGAATAAAGATAAAAGAAAATAGCATGTTGGGCCGACTTCCTCATTTCAGCCCACATCGCTCTCATCCACCGCGCAGCCTACTATCCTGGCCTTGTGTCTCTGTCGCGGGGGTCCCACCTAGCGGCTCTATCTCCTTCGTGCCGAATCCATAGCCGCCGGGATCGGCTGGGTTCGTGGGATTTCGGTGCGCCCAAGATATATGATTCGATCCTACCCCCAACAACCTCTCCCATGGCTGGGCGGCGCCGTTCATCCGTGGTGGGTGCTCCTGGCCTGGGCGGCTTGGCCGGCCCTCCCGGATTCCCATGGCGTGCTCCCTCCACCGTGCCCCTACTTCCTCTCCTCACCACCTGCAGCAGACCTCGTGGGGGTACATCTGAGGCTCCCATGCATACCATTCTCTTCCGCTAAGTGCCGCTGCCGTCGAAGTTCATTGTCGCCATCGCGTGTGGGTTCCTCTCGGCGTGAGGCTAATACGGGTCACCATCTGAAGCACTGAAGAATGGAGCGTGGGTGAAGGGGGGGTAAGATTTGATGCCACTGCTGTCGAGCTCGCCCGCACCGGTCCACGGATGGGGGATCGCCATGCTATGCACTGCTCGGATGGGCGCGTCGCCGGTGGGGCCATGGCCACATCACCTTGGAGCTTCTTCAGCCACTGCGAACTCGCCCTCTGTTCTCCTGGCCATAGAATTTGTGATCGATGACCTGTCCACCGTCGCGTGCGGTATGAGCCTCGGCAGGTTGCAGAACACCAGGGGCGGGTTCAAGCCCGATGCCATTTCCGTCTATGCCTCCCTCGTCGGGGTGTTGCCGTCTTCGACCACTGGATCCCCTCCATGCCCACATCCACACATTCAATTTCTTGCTCGTCCACTCGGCGACGTTCACGCCCGTCACCGCAGGCTAATCTCTACGCAATCCAATCACTGGTAATATATCCCCCATTCTATTCTCCATAATCTCTGCATGGTTTAGGGAGATTTGCTTCGAAATTTGGTGCACCGGGGCACCGTCCAGATCGCGGCGGCGATGTCATGGGTCACGGCCATGGTAGCTGGGAGCGCCACCTCCTTGCTTGACCATCGGGAGGTGGAAGGGGCATTGTTAGCCGTCGATCCAGGTTTGAGCGGCCACGATTAGATCTCAGGGTAACCATGTTTGCGCCGTTGGATCCACATCTAACGGCTACGGATGGATCAAGGGAATAGCCCTTCGCGGGATTAATCCGGTCTGTAAGATCTAGATCGGGTGGCTAGGAGAGAGTGCGGTGGAGTAACTAGCGCGAGACTAATCTGGTGCGTAGATTTTGGATCAAACGGCCGATATTAAGCCATACCCCTTCGTGGGTACATTTTTCTAAAGAGACCCTATACTTTGCCAGAATCAACCCGCAGTCCTGCGTGGGTTGAGTCTGAGTCACAGGAATTTTTGTAGAGTAAACCCTGCTGTTCTCAGATTTTGAGGCCCAGTCCAGTGTTGTTTTAAAGTGATTAAATGAATTAGAAATTAGATTTTTAATATAAAAATAAACCCTAGAACTTGTATAATTCATAGAATATTCATATGGGCTCCAAAATAATCCATTCCACTTTCTAAATTTTTGTAATTTTATTCTTTGTCACCTAGAGCCTCTGTTTGGTCATGAAAACAGTAAGAAATTTAATTCCTCACTTAATCTATTTTAAACACATAAAACCTTTAAAAATCCGTAACTTAAAATCTATAACTCCAAAAATTATGATTCCTGTTCCTGGAATTTTATTTTATTATGTAGAATATTTCTGTGTATTTTGTTTACATGCTTGGTGTGATGTTAATTTTCCTATGTACTGTGCTTGTTTGTATTGTGGCGAGTAGAAGAGCCCGTTGCTGAGGATCCTGGTGAGCAGCAGGTTGAGGTAGCTGAGCAGGAGCTCATTGAAGGCAAGTTGTGCCTTTGACCACTTTTACCCAATAATGTTCTTTAATACCATTTATCCATGCATAGGTTAATTTTGATGGGACCCAATAGGTCACCCTAGATTGTTTATCTCATTACCTTGTTTACCCCTGATTCACTTGGGTAGTTTGCTATTGCTTTACCTGGTTTTGGGATAATCATTTATTACCTCTATGTTCCAATTCTGTTGTTATTCTATTTATGTTCATGTCAAGTTCATTAATGTTAATTGGAACATAGAGCTTAACTTGAGAACCACGTGCCACCACAAGGGTTTAATGGGACGCCCTTGGCTGACTAATTAGGAAAGCTAGTGGAAGACTACCTTACCCGAAAGGGGCAAGGGCAGTAGGGGAGTGGTCAGTGTAGGGAGGTCCTTGCTTGATTTTGCTGCGATGGCGGTCAGACAAGAACCCTGCATTGGAACTTCCTATAAACTGTAGCGGGTTTTCGGAAGCTAGTGGAACTTTGTAAAGGCCTCGTAGTGTTGCCCTGCCGCGCTTCCTAGGTAGAGGTGTATGGGAGTCGCGACCCCTTGGCAGATGGGTAACATGACTTGTGGGTAAAGGGTACAACCTCTGCAGAGTGTAAAGCTGGTATACTAGCCGAGCTCACGGTCATGAGCGGCTCAGGACTCTCTGATGTTTAAATTATGGAACTTAAATTCAATTTTGTCATTTGCATTGCATGGGTTTGTTATTAATTTTGTTCTATTACTTTACTTATGGTTTGGTATTTACTTACACTTAGTAACTGCTAATAAAATTTTGACCAACTACTTAAAAGCAATGCTCAGCTTTAACCCCTATCATTGATTAGCCTTACACACCACATGAACTCACACCTTTGTGAGTTTATGTCCACTGGTTCCCCACAACTTGTTGAGCTATGATCATGTGTGAGCTCACCCTTGCTGTCTCACACCCCCCCACAGGAGAAGAGCAGGTGGTTCAGGAGGAGCCACAAGGTGAGGAGTATGATCTGATCTAGGTGGCGTTTCTCAGTTGACATTGGCGCCAACGATCCTTAGTTCGTTTTATGTTTATTCTTTTATTTTGTAATAAGTCTTCCGCTATGTAATAAATACTCTGATTATTGTGACATTTATCTCTATACACTCTGTTATTATATATGTTGTCTTCTTGGCGCATGTATGTGATGCACCTGGCTTTGTTCCTTAAGGCCGGGTGTGACAATGTTTTATTGCTAACAATGATGGTGGAGATGAAAGCCATGATGAGGAAGAATATGAGGATGACAGCGAAGATGAATCTTCATCATCACAAGGTACATTTTCCTATATTGCTTCCACTGACATTAATGACAGGGAAAATGAGACCGATGATGTAGAAGAAGAGGAGATTCGCCGTTTCTACAACCATCTCAACAAAGCGGACAAAGCTCTCTTGGTTAAGTTGTTGAGAAGAAACAAGGAACAAGGCGAGACGCTTCTGAGAGCACCTAGAGGGGGGGGGTGAATAGGTGATCCTGTGAAACTTAAACTTATAGCCACAAAAACTTGTTAAGTGTTAGCACAATAATCGCCAAGTGGCTATAGAGGAGTCTCAACAAAACACAATACCACAAGAGATCAAACACAGAGATGACACAGTGGTTTATCTCGTGGTTCGGCCAAGACCAACGCTTGCCTACTCCACGTTGTGGCGTCCCAACGGACGAGGGTTGCAATCAACCCCTCTCAAGTGGTCCAAAGACCAACTTGAATACCACGGTGTTTTTCTTTGCCTTTCAATATCCCGTTTGCGAGGATTCTCCACAACTTGGAGCCTCTCGCCCTTACACTTGAGATTCACAAGAAATACGGAGTAAGGGAGGAAAGCAACACACACAAATCCACAGCAAAATGCGCACACACACGGCCAAGAATCGAGCTCAAAAGACTATCTCAAAGTTCTCACTAGAACGGAGCTCGAATCACTGAGAATGACAAACGAATGCGCAAAGACTGAGTGTGGATGATCAAGAATGCTCTAAGGTTGCTTGGTGTCCTCCTCCATGCGCCTAGGGGTCCCTTTTATAGCCCCAAGGCAGCTAGGAGCCGTTGAGAGCAAATCTGGAAGGCCAATCTTGCCTTCTGTCGTCAGGTGCACCGGACAGTCCGGTGCACACCGGACACTGTCCGGTGCCCGATTTCCTTCCTAAAATGGCGCTGCCGACCGTTGCAGATCTGGGAGCCGTTGGTGCACCGGACATGTCCGGTGCACACCGGACAGTCCGGTGCCCCCTTCCGACCGTTGGCCCGGCCACGTGTCGCGCGCAGATTCCCCGGCCGACCGTTGGCTCACCGGACTGTCCGGTGTGCACCGGACAGTCCGGTGAATTTTAGCCGTACGCCGTCGGCGAATTCCCGAGAGCGGCCACTTCACGCCGAGCCAGCCTGGCGCACCGGACACTGTCCGGTGCACCACCGGACAGTCCGGTGTGCCAGACTGAGCTGAGTCTTGGCTGCACACAGCCAAGTCTTTTTCACCTCTTTTCTTTTCTCCTTCTTTCTGTTTCTAACACTTAGACAAGTATATTAGTACACAAAACCAATGTACTAAGGCTTAGACACATACCTTTACTTTTGATTTGCACTTTGTCCATCCATGAGCATAAATTCACATTTAAGCACTTGTGTTGGCACTCAATCACCAAAATACTTAGAAATGGCCCAAGGGCACATTTCCCTTTCAATCTCCCCCTTTTTGGTGTTTTATGCCAACACAACATAAAGCAACTAGAACAAGTGCAATATCACTTCAAATAAAACTCAAATTTATTTTGATTCAATTTTGGCATATATGGATCATTCTTTGCCACCACTTGGTTTGTTTTTGCAAATCAAACTCAAATCTCTATCTCTAAGTCAAGCATACATGTTGAAGCATAAAGAGAGTCATTCCAAAAGAGATTGATCAAAGATTTCAAAAACTCCCCCTATTTCCCATAATCAATACTTCTCCCCACAAGAAGCCAACTTTTGACAAGAGAGACAACAAAAGAGTTTTGACAAACCAAAAGCTCTATTCTACTATTTTAAAAATCTCTCAAGTGGTAGCTGATCCATTTATCGCTTTGGCCTTTATTTTCTCCCCCTTTGGCATCAAGCACCAAAACGGGATCAATCTTGGCCCTTTAACCCCATTGCCTCACCAAAATCTTCAACTAAGAGCAAATAGGCAATAAGAGTATAACGATGAACTTGGAAGAGTTACTCTTTTCATCGGAGTGCAGTGGAAGTCTCGCATGGTCCAAGTCCACCTTTTCCCTTTCAATTTTCCTTAGAGACTAAAACAACCAAACTCAAGTACATGGTTAGCCACAAAGGGTCAAGTTGTAGCACAGCTCCCCCTAAATATGTGCATCACTTGCAAACAGGACTTGTGAGGTCCAGGGAGTGTTTGTACAACTTGAGCACCACAATAAGCAACAATATGCAGAATGAACATAATCAAAAGCATAAACACATGTATGCTACATTTCAATCCAAGTTCCGCGAATCTAAGATATTGAGCTCACTACGCAGCCTGCAAAAGGTCTTCTCATCTAGAGGCTTGGTAAAGATATCGGCTAGCTGGTTCTCGGTGCTAACATGAAACACTTCGATATCTCCCTTTTGCTGGTGGTCTCTCAAAAAGTGATGCCGGATGTCAATGTGCTTTGTGCGGCTGTGCTCAACAGGATTTTCCGCTTTTCGGATAGCACTCTCATTGTCACATAGGAGTGGGACTTTGCTCAGATTGTAGCCAAAGTCCCTGAGGGTTTGCCTCATCCAAAGTAGTTGCGCACAACACTGTCCTGCGGCAACGTACTCGGCCTCAGCGGTGGATAGGGCAACGGAGGTTTGTTTCTTAGAGTTCCATGACACCAGGGACCTTCCTAAGAATTGGCACGTCCCCGATGTACTCTTCCTATCGACCTTACATCCAGCATAGTCAGAATCTAAGTACCCAATCAAGTCAAAGTTAGACCCCTTTGGATACCAGATCCCGAAGCAAGGCGTAGCGACTAAATATCGAAGAATTCGCTTCACAGCCACTAAGTGACACTCCTTCGGATCGGATTGAAATCTAGCACACATGCATACGCTAAGCATAATATCCGGTCTACTTGCACATAAATAAAGCAAAGAACCTATCATGGACCGGTATGCTTTTTGATCAACGGACTTACCTCCTTTGTTGAGGTCGGTGTGTCCGTCGGTTCCCATCGGCGTCTTTGCGGGCTTTGCGTCCTTCATCCCAAACCTCTTTAGCAAATCTTGCGTGTACTTCGTTTGGGAGATGAAGGTGCCGTCCTTGAGTTGCTTCACTTGAAACCCAAGGAAGTAGGTCAACTCGCCCATCATCGACATCTCGAATTTCTGCGTCATCACCCTGCTAAACTCTTCACAAGACTTTTGGTTAGTAGAACCAAATATTATGTCGTCGACATAAATTTGGCACACAAAAAGATCACCATCGCAAGTCTTAATAAAAAGAGTTGGATCGGCTTTCCCAACCTTGAAAGCATTAGTAATTAAAAAGTCTCTAAGGCATTCATACCATGCTCTTGGGGCTTGCTTAAGTCCATAGAGCACCTTAGAGAGATTACACACGTGATCGGGGTACCGTTCATCCTCGAAGCCAGGGGGCTGCTCCACGTACACCTCCTCCTTGATCGGCCCGTTGAGGAAAGCGCTCTTCACATGCATTTGGTACAACCTGAAAGAATGGTGAGCGGCATATGCTAGCAAGATACGAATTGATTCTAGCCTAGCCACAGGAGCAAAAGTCTCCTCAAAGTCCAAACCTGCGACTTGGGCATAACCTTTTGCCACAAGTCGAGCCTTGTTCCTTGTCACCACCCCGTGCTCGTCCTGTTTATTGCGGAACACCCACTTGGTTCCCACAACATTTTGCTTGGGGCGAGGCACCAGTGTCCAAACTTCATTGCGCTTGAAATTGTTGAGTTCCTCTTGCATGGCCAACACCCAGTCCGGATCTAGCAAGGCCTCTTCTACCCTGAAAGGCTCAATAGAAGAGACAAAAGAGTAATGCTCACAAAAATTAACCAATCTTGAACGAGTAGTTACTCCCTTGCTAATATCACCCAATATCTGGTCGACGGGATGATCCCTTTGAATCGTCGCTCGAACTTGGGTTGGAGGTGCCTGAGGTGCTTCTTCCTCTTCAATTTGAACATCCTGTGCTCCCCCTTGATCATGCGTCTCCACTTGAGGTACCTGTTCATCATCTTGGGTTGGGGGATGCACCATAGTTGAGGAAGACGGTTGATCTTGCTCCAAATGTTCCTGAGGCCGTACATCTCCAATCGCCATGGTGCGTATCGCGGCCGTTGGAACGTCTTCTTCATCTACATCATCAAGATCAACAACTTGCTCTCTTGGAGAGCCATTAGTCTCATCAAATACAACGTCGCTAGAGACTTCAACCAAACCCGATGATTTGTTGAAGACCCTATACGCCTTTGTATTTGAATCATAACCTAATAAAAACCCTTCTACAGCTTTGGGAGCAAATTTGGAATTCCTACCCTTCTTCACTAGAATGTAGCATTTACTCCCAAATACACGAAAGTACGATACATTGGGTTTGTTACCGGTTAGCAGCTCATACGACGTCTTCTTGAGGAGGCGGTGAAGGTAGACCCTGTTGATGGCGTGGCAAGCCGTGTTCACGGCTTCCGACCAAAAACACTCGGGGGTCTTGAACTCTCCAAGCATAGTCCTCGCCATATCAATGAGCGTCCTGTTCTTCCTCTCTACCACACCGTTTTGCTGAGGTGTGTAGGGAGCGGAGAACTCGTGCTTGATCACCTCCTCCTCAAGGAACTCTTCCACTTGAAGGTTCTTGAATTCGGACCCGTTGTCGCTCCTTATCTTCTTCACCTTGAGCTCAAACTCATTTTGAGCTCTCCTTAGGAAGCGCTAGAGGGTCCCTTGGGTTTCAGACTTATCCTGCAAAAACAACACCCAAGTGAAGCGGGAAAAGTCATCAACAATAACTAGACCATACTTACTTCCTCCTATGCTCAGATAGGCGACGGGTCCGAAGAGGTCCATATGCAGCAGCTCCAGAGGTCTTGACGTGGTCATCACATTCTTGCTGTGATGTGCTCCTCCCACTTGTTTACCTGCTTGACAAGCTGCACAAGGTCTATCTTTTTCGAAATGAACATTGGTTAGACCTATCACGTGTTCTCCCTTTAGAAGCTTGTGGAGGTTCTTCATCCCCACATGTGCTAAGCGGCGATGCCACAACCAGCCCATGCAAGTCTTAGCCATTAAGCATGCATCTAGACCGGCCTCTTCTTTTGCAAAATCAACTAAGTAAAGTTTGTCGTCTAGTACACCCTTAAAAGCTAGTGAACCATCACATCTTCTAAAGACAGACACATCTACATTTGTAAATAAGCAGTTATATCCCATATTGCGTAATTGACTAACAGATAGCAAATTATATCCAAGAGACTCTACTAAAAACACATTAGAGATAGAGTGCTCATTTGAGATTGCAATTTTACCTAACCCTTTTACCTTGCCTTGATTCCCATCACCGAATATTATTGAATCTTGGGAATCTTTATTCTTGACGTAGGAGGTGAACATCTTCTTCTCTCCCGTCATATGGTTTGTGCATCCGCTGTCAATAATCCAGCTTGAACCCCCGGATGCATAAACCTGTAAGGCAAATTTAGGCTTGGGTCTTAGGTACCCAACTCATGTTGGGTCCTGCAAGGTTAGTGCAAATATCCTTAGGGATCCAAATGCAAGTTTTGTCTCCCTTGCATTTTGCCCCTAACTTCCTAGCAACTATTTTCCTATCCTTTCTACAAATAGCAAAGGAAGCATTTAAAGCATGATAAATTGTAGAAGGTTCATTCATTACTTTCCTAGGAGCATGAATAATATTCTTTCTTGGCACATGATGGATAGCATTTCTCCTAGACATATCTCTACCATGCATATAGGAAGAACTAGAAGCAAACATGGCATGAGAATCAAAAACATCATACGCATTATAGCTCCTATAAGCATTTCTAGTTTGTCTCCTACCATGGTACATAAAGGCATGGTTCTTTTTAGCACTAGTTGCCATAGGGGCCTTCCCTTTCTCCTTGGCAGAGATGGGAGCCTTATGGCTTGTCAAGTCCTTGGCTTCCCTCTTGTAGCCAAGTCCATCCTTAATTGAGGGGTGTCTACCAATCGTGTAGGCATCCCTTGCAAATTTTAACTTGTCAAATTCATTCTTGCTAGTCTTAAGTTGGGCATTAAGACTAGCCAATTCCTCATTTAATTTTGAAATTGAAACTAAGTGATCACTACAAGCACCAATGTCAAAATCTTTACACCTATTACAAGTTTCAACAATTTCTACACAAGAATTAGATTTACTAGCTACTTCTAGTTTAACACTTAAATCATCATTAACACTTCTTAAAGTAGCAATGGTTTCATGACAAGAAGATAATTCACTAGAGAGCATTTCATTCCTTTTAATTTCAAGAGCAAGAGATTTTTGTGCACTAACAAATTTATCATGCTCCTCATATAAAAGATCCTCTTGTTTTTCTAGTAATCTATTCTTGTCATTCAAAGCATCAATCAACTCATTAATCTTATCAATTTTGGATCTATCTAATCCCTTGAATAAGCATGAGTAATCTATCTCATCATCATCACTAGACTCATCCTCACTTGAAGAAGCATAAGTACTAGTATCATGAGTGCTTACTTTCTTCTCTCTTGCCATAAGGCAAGTGTGACGCTCGTTTGGGAAGAGGGATGACTTGTTGAAGGCGGTGGCGGCGAGTCCCTCATTGTCGGAGTCGGAGGAGGAGCAATCCGAATCCCACTCCTTGCCTAGATGTGCCTCGCCCTTTGCCTTCTTGTAATGCTTCTTCTTCTCCCTTTTGTTCCCCTTTTCCTGGTCACTTTCATTATCGGGACAGTTAGCAATGAAATGACCAATCTTACCACATTTGAAGCACGAGCGCTTCTCCTTTGTCTTGGTCTTGCTTGGCTGTCCCTTGCGACCCTTAAGCGCCGTCTTGAAGCGCTTAATGATGAGGGCCATCTCCTCATTATTTAGCCCGGCCGCCTCAACTTGCGCCACCTTGCTTGGTAGCGCCTCCTTGCTCCTCGTTGCCTTGAGAGCAACGGGTTGAGGTTCATTGATTGGACCGTTTAGAGCGTCGTCCACATATCTCGCCTCCTTGATCATCATCCGCCCGCTTACGAATTTTCCGAGTACCTCCTCGGGTGTCATCATCGTGTACCTGGGATTCTCACGAATATTGTTTACGAGATGAGGATCAAGAACGGTAAAGGACCTTAGCATTAGGCGGACAACGTCGTGGTCCGTCCATCGCGTGCTTCCGTAGCTCCTTATTTTGTTGATAAGGGTCTTGAGCCGGTTGTAAGTTTGAGTCGGTTCCTCGCCCCTTATCATCGCGAATCGTCCAAGCTCGCCCTCCACCAACTCCATCTTGGTGAGCATGGTGATGTCGTTCCCCTCGTGAGAGATCTTGAGGGTGTCCCATATCTGCTTGGCATTGTCCAAGCCGCTCACCTTATTGTACTCTTCCCTGCACAAAGATGCTAAGAGAACAGTAGTAGCTTGTGCATTTCTATGAATTTGTTCATTTATAAGCATAGGGCTATCCGAGCTATCAAATTTTATTCCATTCTCTACAATCTCCCATATGCTTGGATGGAGAGAGAATAAGTGACTACGCATTTTGTGACTCCAAAATCCGTAGTCCTCCCCATCGAAGTGTGGAGGTTTGCCAAGAGGAATGGAAAGCAATTGCGAATTCGAACTATGTGGAATACGAGAATAATCAAATGAAAAATTCGAATTGACCGTCTTCCTGTAGTCGTTGTCGTCGTCCTTTTGGGAAGAGGAAGATTCGTCGCTGTCGTAGTAGACGATCTCCTTGATGCGTCTTGTCTTCTTCTTCTTCCCTTCTTTGCGTCTGTGCCCCGAGCCCGAGTCGGTAGTCTTGTCGTCCTTTGGCTCGTTGACGAAGGACTCCTTCTCCTTGTCGTTGATCACGATTCCCTTCCCTTTAGGATCCATCTCTTCGGGCGGTTAGTCCCTTTGTGAAGAGAACGGCTCCGATACCAATTGAGAGCACCTAGAGGGGGGGGGGGGTGAATAGGTGATCCTGTGAAACTTAAACTTATAGCCACAAAAACTTGTTAAGTGTTAGCACAATAATCGCCAAGTGGCTATAGAGGAGTCTCAAAAAAACATAATACCACAAGAGATCAAACACAGAGATGACACAGTGGTTTATCCCGTGGTTCGGCCAAGACCAACGCTTGCCTACTCCACGTTGTGGCGTCCCAACGGACGAGGGTTGCAATCAACCCCTCTCAAGTGGTCCAAAGACCAACTTGAATACCACGGTGTTTTTCTTTGCCTTTCAATATCCCGTTTGCGAGGATTCTCCACAACTTGGAGCCTCTCGCCCTTACACTTGAGATTCACAAGAAATACGGAGTAAGGGAGGAAAGCAACACACACAAATCCACAGCAAAATGCGCACACACACGGCCAAGAATCGAGCTCAAAAGACTATCTCAAAGTTCTCACTAGAACGGAGCTCGAATCACTGAGAATGACAAACGAATGCGCAAAGACTGAGTGTGGATGATCAAGAATGCTCTAAGGTTGCTTGGTGTCCTCCTCCATGCGCCTAGGGGTCCCTTTTATAGCCCCAAGGCAGCTAGGAGCCGTTGAGAGCAAATCTGGAAGGCCAATCTTGCCTTCTGTCGTCAGCCGGACACTGTCCGGTGCACACCGGACACTGTCCGGTGCCCGATTTCCTTCCTAAAATGGCGCTGCCGACCGTTGCAGATCTGGGAGCCGTTGGTGCACCGGACATGTCCGGTGCACACCGGACAGTCCGGTGCCCCCTTCCGACCGTTGGCTCGGCCACGTGTCGTGCGCAGATTCCGCGGCCGACCGTTGGCCCGGCCGACCGTTGGCTCACCGGACAGTCCGGTGCACACCGGACAGTCCGGTGAATTTTAGCCGTACGCCGTCGGCAAATTCCCGAGAGCGGCCACTTCACGCCGAGCCAGCCTGGCGCACCGGACACTGTCCGGTGCACCACCGGACAGTCCGGTGTGCCAGACTGAGCTGAGTCTTGGCTGCACACAGCCAAGTCTTTTTCACCTCTTTTCTTTTCTTCTTCTTTCTGTTTCTAACACTTAGACAAGTATATTAGTACACAAAACCAATGTACTAAGGCTTAGACACATACCTTTACTTTTGATTTGCACTTTGTCCATCCATGAGCATAAATTCACATTTAAGCACTTGTGTTGGCACTCAATCACCAAAATACTTAGAAATGGCCCAAGGGCACATTTCCCTTTCAGCTTCTCAGGCTAGAGGAGACTCTCATCAAAACCAACGACAGCCTGGAGAAGATGACCAAAGAACATGAGGAGCTAAAGCACTCTCATGGGAATTTGGTCCAACGGTATGAATCGATTTTAATTGAGCAAAGAAATAATCATGATGTATTATCTAATGCTGCTCAACTTAAAATTGAAGATTCTATGCTTAGGAATCAAGTAGAATTGTTAAGTCATGATAACCTTGCTCTTACTGAAAAATATGACTTATTGTCTTGTTATCATGATAATCTCTTGGATACACATATCATGCTTAAAGTTGCTCATGAGGTCGTAATTACGAACTTAAATTCATGTGAACTTCATTCTTGCACAAGTACACATTTAGATAATTCATCACCATGTGCTAACCCCTGTTGCTCAAAAGAAAGCCAATCATTGATTGAGCAACAAGTTTTAGGGTCACAAAAGAAATTTTGTGGGAACAAGAAGCAAAGACAACTGAGGAGAAGACACATTGCTCAACTCTCTCAAGATATCCACGGGCGCGTGGTGAAGAAGCTTGAGAAAGGAAAAACTGCAGCAAGTGTCAAGCTCAATAAGAAAAATGTTCCTAAAGATGAAGAAATCAACATGAGCTTGGAAAAAGGTAAAGATTCAATTAATCATGTTGTTTGCACTGACCTTCTCTCCATGTCATTCAAGTACAAAAAGGGAAAAGGAAAAAGGAGGTGTTTCAAGTGCAAGAAGTTAGGCCACCTCATCGCGTCTTGTCCGTACAAAGACAAGAATGAAGGGACAAGGAGTTGTTTTGGATGCAACAATAAGGACCACACGATCACTTCATGTCCGGTCATGAAGAATCAAGGATGTGCATCCTCCAAAGTGACCCTCACCAAGGAAAATGACACACAGCAAGCGTCATGTCAGGTTGAGCGACGCTTCTGCTACAAGTGTGGTGAGCAGGGTCATCTATTCAAGGTATGTAATAAAGGTAAGATTCCTAAGCAAGTAAATTTGTCTCAATCTCATTCGCTTAGGAGACCCAAATCATACACTTGTGCTAGATCTATAATGAGATCACCTAGAACTAGCACAAAGGCCATTTGGGTACCAAAGGCACTTTTAGTTGAGCGTCATGGACCCATCCCGAGATGGGTACCAAACTGTGCTAACTAGACCATGCAGGTGCCTTGAGATGGACTGGAGACCATGGGAGAGCTTAAGACGGTTATCTAAAACTCTATGCTTAAGCTGTCAATTGTTTTGGTGTTTATTGGCCCAAGGTTGAATTATTGTAAAACACTAATCCCATGTTCATCTCAAGTGAAATAAGGTGTATAGGTCCTGAATCATTATTGGTGAATCAAGTAAAGGACTTTGATGAGAATCTACAACTTTCTCTCCAAAGGACGGTACCCGTGTATTTTAAGTACATAACTGCAATTTAGTATTGCTCTTAAGTTGGCTTGTTGTGCTACCTGTCCTTGGAGTAGTTATGCTTTAAGATTGTCTGTGTTAAATGGATCATAATGATGTTTGCGTAATCATGGCTGGTGCTCTATAGGATATATCTTTTGAATCATTCATGGGTAGCTCTTTCATTTGTTATATCCACAACGATTAACTCTATTGGTGTATATGGATAAACATGTAACTTTTTGTAAGTCATGCTATGTGCAAATACGACATTTTGTTTAGTGCATGTTTACATGATTACCCTAGTTTAGTATTATGTGAATTTCAAATCCATGTCGTGCCCCTTTTGAGCTATGAGGTGCATGAGCAAAAGGAGCCCTGAATTGGTGATAACAAGTTCTCTCATAAAGGCAAAGGTATGGAAAATGGAGCTATGCAATTTCATTAAATATTCTTAAAATTCCATTCATTGTGATCATAGCTATGTTCTTGTCTTTCAATTGGTAATATCTTGGCTTAGGTAGTTTATGCCTTTAAAATGTTGTTTCTTTTGTGCACCTAAGAAACCTTCTTAATTATGGCATGCTTAGACATTACGCTTTACATGATTGTGTTGATCTTCAATTGGTATATGCAATGATAGTTGAGTATGAAGCATGTCCAAGTTGCGTAAAGGTTAGACTTCCTGTGAGTATTCAATTGGCTTAGGTGCCACTGAGGCATGCATTGTTGTATTTAGTCAACCTTTCACTTAGCCTTCAATTGGTGTTAAGTGGCTTTTCATTTGATATTCAAATTGGCATCTTTGTGTGATGAAAGTGATAGAGTATGCCTTGACCAAGGTATGTTGTGATCCCCTCTAGTTCTAAGGAAGCTAGAATGTGCGAAGTGCAAGTCATTCAAATACTTGATGCACAACTTGAGGGGGAGCACACATAACTTGTGTCTTTTGAGACTAACTGTTTCTTGAGCTATCTTGTATAGTCTCTAGGTGGAAAAGAGAAGATAAGCAAGAAATGGAGCAATCAGGACTTGGGTACCTCTGTAAGTCAAGAATTGGTATCTCAAGTCGTGAGTAAGTGCATATTTTTAGATTGCTCATGCTCTATAATATCTGGTGATAATAGATGCTTATTATTAAATATCATGGAGCTATGATAATAAATGAACTTTTGCAATTTGTATCTTTCAATTAGTAGCCGTGATAGTCTACTTCAATTGACATCTTTTGATAATCATTAGAATGGAAGTTTCTTCTTGTGCCCAATACTATAACTTGTTCTAAGTTTGGTGTCTTAGCAACAAGAAAAAGTTAGGAGAAAGAATCAGGCACAAGTGTGGAGAAGCTCTCGAGAGATTAACTACTTTCAAGATGGGAAGTACACTACAACATGGTAAAGGTACAAAAGGAAGTATTAATCTTTTTGCATATATGTATCTTACCTAAATGTTCATAGTGCATATGTTCAATAAGTAAGGGGGAGTTTTGATAGTCGTTTTTCCTCCTTAAACACCCTGCTGTCCCTTGACATCATCCTATGTTCTTGCTTGAGTATGGTTTTTGGTGTTTGATGTCAAAGGGGGAGAATTTGTGTATTAAAGCTTATCTCAACCTGAGAAGAAAGCTTATCCTAAGGGGTGATGTGTTAGTTTAAGCTTTGCTAGTGTGTTATTCATATGCTTCCTGCAGTATTATATGTGTTGCATCATATCATATGCTTCCTGCAGTATTATATGTGTTGCATCATATGGACTAGTGTTTCTGCTGCGATGAATTAACTGGCTTCTATAGTGTAATAGATAGTCATGTGGTTAATGGTGCTTTAAGACTGCTTTAAATTGGAAACTGGTATCTCAGTTTAAATTGGTATCTTAAAAGTGAATAGTGGTAGGTTGATATTCCTGTGTTATATCCACTAATTTGAATGGTGTTTAACTCTGATTATGTGCATTTGTGTGTTATAGCATCATGGTTTGATTCTTTGCACAATGCATTCTAAAAGGTGCTAAGGTGTAGAAATGCTTCGAATTGCCTAAGTATGTGCATATTGGCGTCTGAGGCCAAAATTATGTTTTTGAAGTAAGCACATATTTAGGGGGAGCATTCTATAAACTTAGAATTCAAAATTTGTGCTTCTAATCTTATTCTTATGTAAGCTTTAATTGTGTTGCCATCAATCACCAAAAAGGGGGAGATTGAAAGCTCTCTTGTGAGTTTTGGTGTTTGGATGACAACTCAATTAAAGGACTAACAAGTGTACTAAGTGTTGAACAGGTGCCTAAGGTAAAGCTAACAGGGTTCAACACAAGAGAACAAATGTGATGGTCCAAGAACTGGATTATGGATACATAATGGACATCACAAGTAAGATGGACATTGCATAAAGTGAGACTCGGGTGCGAAGCTCGGAGACAACTGATCAAGCCAAGGACGGAGGCAATAGAAGCTTTGAGGTACCAAGTGCACGGGAGAAGGTCAAGGAGGCTGAGGAACCCAAAGCCAAGGGTGAAGAAGAAGGCTTGCAAAGTCAAGGATGATCGAGTTGAGAAGAGCTATAACACACCAAGGATCACTACATAAGGACGTGACTTACAGCCAATGAGGTAACAGCTACAGTTATGTGGTGTAAGTCATAAGGCTCAAGATCAAGCTCTAAGAAGGAGATCAAGGTCACTAGAAGGAGAACAAGTGTCAAAACCAGAACTGGAAGCAGCCCAAAAGAGCTAAGTTCACCTTAATCTTTAGTTTGGGTTGTTCCTATGTTTGGAGATGTTCTATGTGACCTTTGCAGGATGTTGGAGCTAAGAAATGTCAATCTAGATCAAGTCAAGCCGACTTGATGATTTATGAGTCCAACATCAAAGCTCAAGCATGTGAAATGATATGGATGTAATAATTAAGAGAAGGTATGTTTCTAGACTTAGTACATTGGTTTTAGTGTACTAATATACTTGTCTAAGTGTTAGAAACAGAAAGAAGAAGAAAAGGAAAGAGGTGCAAAAGGCTTGGCTGTGTACAACCAAGGTTCTGCTCAGTCTGGGTGCACCGGACTGTCCGGTGGCTCACCGGACAGTGTCCGGTGGTGCACCGGATAGTGTCCGGTGCTCCAGGCTGGATCGAGTGAACTGGCCGCTCTCGGGAATTCACCGGCGACGTACGGCTATAATTCACCGGACTGTCCAGTGTGCACCGAACTGTCCGGTGAGCCAACGGTCGGCCGGGCCAACGGTCGGCCGCACGATCTGCGCGGGACACGTGGCCGAGCCAACGGCTAGAAGGAGGCACCGGACTGTCCGGTGTGCACCGGACATGTCCGGTGCGCCAACGGCTCCAAGACTGCCAACGGTCGGCTTCGCCATAAAAGGAAAGAAATCGGGCACCGGACAGTGTCCGGTGTGCACCGGACTGTCCGGTGCACCACCCGACAGAAAGCTGATATTGCCTTCCAAATGAAGTCCAACGGCTCCTAGGCCCCTTGGGTCTATAAAAGGGACTCCTAGGCGCCTCCAAGAGCTATATAAGTGCAGCCAACAAGTGTAGACATCACTCGAATCAATTCTCACTCTCCCTCGTGTGTGTAACTCTATAGTTTGTGTAGAAGGCACAACTATAAGCCTTAAGAGAGAGGAGAGGTGCTGCTTAGAGCTAGAGCAAGGTCTTGAGCATATTGTTACTCTGCTGAGGTGCTGCCAAGAAGTGTGTAAGCAGCCACGATGTTGTTGTAACCCAAATCAATAGTGAAAGGCTCTATCTGTCATACTGACAGATTTGAGCAAACGGAGGAAGGAGTTGAAATAGACTCCAAGCCCAGGTGTGGCTAACTCCAACGAGGACTAGGCAAGCATTTCAGGCTTGGCCGAACCTTGGGATAAATCCTTGCGTCTGTGTGCTCTGTTCTGTATTGTATCCTGACTCTCTGCCCTACTCGTCTTTATATCTGCACTTCAATACTTATCTGTGGTATAAGCTTTATTTGAAGTGCAGGACATTTTGAGACAGGATCTTCTATTCCGCTGCAACCTACTCGAAGAGTCTTCTCACTCCACTGCGTACTAAGTCTTCGAGTAGAGTAAGATTTTAAGTTTTAAAGTATTAAGTTTTATTCGCCTATTCACCCCCCTCTAGGCGACATCCAGATCCTGTTCCCGGGTCAAAGGGAACTTTCAGGTGTGAGTTTTTACCTAGGAAGGTTTTTAACGAGGCAGCATTGCACTAAGGCTCCAGTCTAAATTAATTCTGTGATATATTGCTGAAATGTGTGTAGAAATATGTGTATGAAACTGTTTATGTTTTTTAAGTACAAATCTATTTATGGGCCCGAGCACGACACTATTAGCCCGTCGTGCCTTCGGCCCGGCCGGCCCGTGTAAGCTTAGCCGTGCCGGGTCTAGACTGGCTACTGTAGCTCACAGGCTGGCCCGACACGGCACGACATATGATTGGGTCGGGCTTGGACAATTGCATTTTGTGTCGGGTCAAATCATGCCCGGACCGGGCCGGCCCGACACGAACGTTTGGACATCTATACTTGAATCCCAAAATCAAAACAAAAACTAAAAACACGCAAAAGTATATATATATATATCCTAAAAATACAAAATTTAGCACCTCTGCCTTAACGAGGAAAGGCCCTACTGTACTAAACCCACGCATTTTTTTCGTCCTAAAATTATTAAATTTACCATTTTGGATTCGAACACGAGAATTAAGAAAAATAAAAATACGGTACATAGAAAATAAAGTGAAGAGAGATATCGATAAATAGAGATAAATATATATTTAAAAGGAAAATATATTAAAATACGTTAGAAAACGAAAACAATAATTATTTTAGAACAAAAACTTTATCGCATCTCGTCTACGTATACTTTAGACGGGGACGTGGCTCGTGTTTTATTTTAGAAAATGTGACCTTTTTGACGTTCAGACACATTGTCGTAGGATGTGTTTGGTTGCAGTGATAGGACGGGATGAGACAATCAATCAAATAAGGTTGTTTGGTTCAGGGTCAAGGATTGGGACATGACAATTCAATGTTGTTCCCAGTTATCCCTCAAAATTGGAGGGACGAGAGAGAACGCCAACGGACGTCCCTGTCCTGACTGTCCCGCAACCAAACGGACCCTTAGGATAGAATCGTCCCTTGACGTCCTCTATCGTCCCTTCAATTTTGAGGGACAACTGGGGGCAACACTGGATAATCCTGTCCCAATTCTTAATTTTAAACTAAACAACCTTATTTGAGGGATCATCCCATCCTATCATTGCAACCAAACACACTATTAAACTACCAAAGGACTCGAGCCTCCTCGAATAAGTCGTAGATGTGATTCCTGGGCAGTGTCAACAGTGTATAATTTGACACCACATATACAGGGTCGTGCCAGTAAAATCCGAGGTTCTATTCGAAAAACATAGCAATATAAAATTTCTAATTTATTACATAGGTATCTAGCAATAAAAAAAAATCAGAAACCATATGCATTTAACCTTAATTTTTACTTGAACAACATATTCTTCTAGTGGTTCTTAATTTTTTTTAATAATATATTCGTATTCAATCTTCTCTGACATTTCCACATTTAGCTGATATTGAAGGAAGTAAATTATCAATTCACAATATAAACTATAAAAGTCGAAGGAATATATAAATAATTTTAAAAAAATAAAAAAAATAACTTGCATGAACGTGCACTCGTGCAGCAGCCATGGGATCATTTGCAGTTTGTGTGTTGTATCATAGTTTACTATTTTACTTGCTTCAATTGTTTAGTCACAGTGCACAACAGTAGATGTAGCGATGTACATATAGGGTACAGAGTTGTGGCACCCGCACCGTCACTGTGGCTGTGTCAAGCTGTGACATGATATACTGAGTACTATACGGTAATACACAAGGGTAGTGTCTATATATGCTTCAAACTGGCTCACTAAATTAAGAAGTAACACAAATTTAGAGGCCCTATCAGTATCAGAATTGGGGGCCCTCTTCTGTCGAACAGGCCGCACCCCCCTCTCGCACGGGCCTGCACATATATATAATTTCCATCGATTTGGTACATAAGAAAAATAACTAAAATATTTCGTAATACTTTTAAATCATTAAATTAGACTAAACCTTAAGTGATAATTTGTTTTTTAGACTAAATTGGAGGGTAGTCTGAGGCCTCCGCCCCCTGGTGGTGGTGGTACGGCCTTGAGTCGTGATTCGTGAACGTGAGGGACAGGACAGGAGGCGAGAAAGAGGCCGGGGACCGGGGTGGCGAATGGCGATGACCGGGTCCGTCCAGTCGCGGCGCGCCCGCCACGTCATCCGCCCGCCGATCGTTCTCATCCACTCTTCCGCTGCTTTTCCTTTCTCCTCTCCTCTCTCCCCTTTCCTCTCCCCAAGCAGGCGAGGCGAGCGAGCCCAGCAGGCCTCTCTCCTCTCGTCCATCCGTTTCTTCCTCCCCCTGCTTCCCGGCTCGCCTCCCTCCCCTCCCTGTGCGCCTCTTTTCATGCGCGAGGAGGGACCGTGGGGACCACCACCACCAGCACCACCACCTCCATCCGTGCGCCTCTCGCTCTCGCTGGTGGTGCTCCTCCTCCTCCTCCTGCTCCCGGGGCGGGCGGCCTCCTTTTCCACCTCCTGCTGGTGCCAGGGCCGGGAGGGCGTCGCGGAGGTGGCGCGCATGGGGCTCGCCGGGGACGGGTCGGCGGACACCGCCCACCTCAGGTTTTCGTCCGTCCTCCCTTCTCCTTCCTCTTTCACCTCCTGCTTTCCCTTTCGCCCCCATCCATCTGGTTGACTTCGCCGTGGGGAACGAGAGGCTAGCTTCTCAGGAGGCTATGATGCCTCGTAGCCGAGATCCATGGCAGCGGGGATGAATTATACTCCTCTATCTGCTGCGCCGTGGCCGTGGATTCGGGACACTGGAATTATTAGGCACCGGGCTTGGGCGCGACAAGCCCAGCCTCTCAGTTGGATCTGCCCAATTGTTAATGTTTGATCATGTTGGTCATGAGGGTCGAACGATGGCGGGTTACTGGATCAGATCGTTCGGGAGCTCTCTTCTGCCTCGTCGCACGATTGGATTTGAGGACTATTATTCCGGTGTCACTTTTTTTACTTTTGCGTGCCAAGCATCAGGATCTAATGTCCACTATTAAACCGAACCTCGTGCCTTTTTAACCGACGATTTTACAGGATTTGTTGTGCAAGTTAACCATATCGGCAGGCCTTGCCGATGTATTGGCTCATTGAATGTCCCCCTTGCAAACAAGACATTCCTCGCATCATTGCTCTTTGAATACTAAGTGCTACATACAAGTCCTCACTAGCTAGATGTGTTTTCTGCGTGCAGGTCTGTCTACATTTGATTTGGTGGCCAATTGTTGACAAGCTTGTGTTTGTTTTCTAGTCTAACATAACTTGTGTGTTATACTCATGTGCTAGATGGTATTCCAAGCTAACTACAAAGAAATAAAGACTGAAGAGTGTCTGTTACTCTGATGAACTTTATGGAAGTTAGATGTTGAATTTTTCTTTTTCGTCCGAAATATAAAGCATACAAAACTCCATAGCAGCTCAATCAGTTTGTTAATTTCATAGGAAATTCCTTGTACTGATTTTCTGTCTTGTATATAACACTAACGGTGTGCAGTGTCACATAATCCGAATTCACACTTGTTTGACAGAACGTTACCCTTGCAGTAATAATGAAAATGGGCGGTTCATTTATGGAGTTGCGAGTTCTCCTGGTAAAAGAGCATCAATGGAGGACTTCTATGAGGCAAGAATAGACGACGTTGATGGAGAGAAAATTGGAATGTTCGGTGTATATGATGGTATGTATTCGCTAGAGACATCTGAAGTGATATCAATTCCAGTGGTTTTCCTAATGCCACCACTCTGATGAAGTTGGTAGTTTGAGTTGTAAGGTTGAGGGCATGGTTTTCTGTTTCTGTAGGTCATGGAGGAGTCCGAGCAGCTGAGTATGTTAAGCAGCACCTTTTCAGCAATTTAATCAAACACCCAAAGTTCATCACTGATACCAAGGCTGCTATCGGTACTTTCATATTAGCTTAACTATTGTAGACTTTTGAATTGTACACTGAGATATGGTGTTCTTGATACCCTTGTATTATTTTTGGTGCAGCCGAAACTTACAACCTCACAGATTCAGAATTTCTGAAAGCTGATAGCAGTCAAACTCGAGATGCTGGCTCAACTGCCTCAACAGCTATTATTGTAGGTGACCGTTTGCTTGTTGCAAATGTTGGAGATTCTAGAGCCGTTATTTCTAAAGGAGGACAGGGTAAGTTCCTTAACATGACATATCTCAATGTCTTTTCCTATACTTTCACATGTATCGGAAACTTTCAAATTATTGTATGCTGTGTATTTTCCTGGACGAGTATTTCCTTGTGACGAATGGATAAACTGAATATCAGGATTCCAAGCTAACCATGTTCCACTTGCATTCAATATATTTTTTTTTATGTTTCCCCATCTCGGAGCTGCAGCGATTGCGGTTTCAAGGGATCACAAACCTGATCAGACAGACGAGAGACAAAGAATTGAGGACGCAGGGGGCTTTGTTATGTGGGCTGGTAGTGATTCCTCTGATTCTATCTATAAAAAGAAACCATATTATCTTAATATGTGCCATTACTGTTGTTTCTACTGCTCGATTTTTCGAAATTTGTAGGGACATGGCGAGTGGGTGGTGTTCTTGCTGTCTCTCGCGCATTTGGTGATAAACTCTTGAAGCAGTATGTTGTTGCTGACCCTGAAATCAAGGTTTGTCTTGCACTTATGTTTTATTACGGATCGTCAGGATAGTTTTTCAGACATATCATGGTTTGAGGAAATATGGTGGGGTTGTAAACTTGTAATAAGTGCCTAAAAATGGGGATTCCATCATTTAGCAATGTCATACATCACCCACACCCCCTGTAGCCTTCTGAAAACGATTTTTGCTGTTACAATCAGGAGGAGGTGGTCGACAGCTCCCTTGAATTTCTAATCCTTGCTAGTGATGGACTCTGGGATGTTGTCACTAATGAGGTACCTACAGATATTGCTAAATATATTCATTCAGTGCAATTGGTCTGTCTGTCACTCTTACCTGACGTAATGTATTTTTCCAGGAAGCTGTTGCCATGGTCAAGCCTATTCAGGACCCCCAGGAAGCAGCAAACAAGCTTCTCGAAGAAGCGTCTCGAAGGGGAAGCTCTGATAACATCACCGTTGTCATCGTCCGCTTCCTAGATGGAACTACCGGTGATAAATCAGGCGCAGACAAAGAGACCACCAATGACCAAAACTCCTAATTGCCTCCTGTAGGGATCCATCATGCGTGTGTTTTCTTCTGGCTGTTGTATCTGACACTCAAAGTAGATGCTCCGTGTGTCTTCCGCTGCTGTTCCGCAAGGAAACTGACTCCCCCGACCGTCGTCGTGAAGCTGCCCGCTCATGCTCCTTGACGGGAATGCCTGCCGCAGAATGACGAATAGGGCTGGTGTGTGTTATAGTATGGTCCTTTTCCCCCCCCTTTCCATTAAGCTCTGTGATGTAGCTGTCCGTGCTGTTGATTCATGAGATCATGCTAGAGATTTTCCTGGCAGTAAGTGCGTGTAAAACTGTCGAACTATTTGAACGAAAGTTGTACACTGCAGTATGTAACAATCTCCTAGATCCGCTGTCATGCACCTGAATGCTACCATGCCGGGACGGAGGTGAGCTATCGGTTTACTCGGTGTACATAAACGGGAAGGTCGAAATTTTACAGAGCAGGTGCGTGGATTATCATATTAATGTGCAAATAAACTGTTACATATATGAATTTTGGACTAAACAGGAATGAATAATCACAATTAGGAAGATTCGAATGTATGTAAGTTAAAGAAAGGCCAGTCTTTGACCCATGCTAAAAAAACACCATGCCTCTAGGAGGTCAATCTTCATATTGATCATCTTGTGTGCCACCCAATGCTTTAGGCTATCCGCAACCGTTACCCCTAAATTTTTCTCCCTATATCACTTTTTCCCCCTATTTCTCCCCCTATTTTTTCATTTCCCGCAGCGGTTCCCCCTAAATACTCCCCCTATACCCCACTACCACTATAAAATATCATTTTCTATACCAACTATCAATTTTTTATCTACTAACAATTACTCATGGACCCACAGCACAGTGTTTAGGGTGATAAACAGTGACACGCTATATCTGGGGGGAGAGAGAAGGGGACCGACACGTAGGGGGCGCTGTAGGGGGCACCGCTGCGGCCATAGGGTGCCCCCTACGCGCCGCATGCAAGGAGAGGGGGATCACTAGGGTGTACCGCTGCACACAGCCTTAGACTGTCTCCAACAATACCCCTAGAACCACTTGTCGACCGCACGTTCGCTCTCCCTCCAGCAAGGTCCGGTGTGAGCTCCTATAAGTTATAACAGCGCGGACGCGGATGCGGATGATACAGATGTCCGTTAGATTTGGAGGGCTCCAGCGCTCGCTATCCACTGTCGCTCGCTCCCGCGCTCGCTATCCACTGTCGCTCGCTCCCGCGCCCGCTTCACGCCATGGAAGGTGTATCGTCCTCGCTGTGGTCGCTTCTCTCCTTCGCGAAGCTGCTGCAGTGCGTGGATGGAGGCCGTATCCGAGGCGGCGCGCGCCCGCGGCACCCGCGGACCATCCCCCGCCCGTCGTCTTCCCGTGCCCAGGACGGACTCCGATAACGGTAAGCTTCGTCGGCGACGCCACGAAGAGAAGGGTCGACGTCCTCCGCCAGATCTACGTGAGAAAGCGGACAAGAAGAACTCGAGAGGAGAGAACATGGACAGGAGCTGGGCATAGGAGAGGAGACGAGGAACCTCAGAATCGCGCACCTCCGCTGCTCTTGCCTTGGCCGCTCACCTCCTCTGGTCCCCCCTTCCAGTGCAATGCCTATGTTTGCTGAAATGCCCGCGACGCTAGAACACACAGGATGAAATATACAGGATAAAATCTTTTAGATAGTGTTATAAAGAACAAGAAATATTTCTTTAAGGCTAGTTTGAGAATCTCATTTTCTTAAGAGAAATAAGTTCATTTTTGTTTAGAAAATTGGTAATTCCATGGAAAAATAGGGATGCCAAACTAGCCCTTAGATAGTGAAATTTAGAGAACTTTACTAGAACAGTCTTACTAAAGACTGGATTTGCTAACAAGTATGTTACACCTATATTATTACATCATAAACATGGTATGTCATTTTTTTTTACTCCAAATTCTCTTACAATTGACTAAAATCATATTACCTTCGGCAGCTGTATTTACTATTGATTTATACTCGTCTTACGTTAACGATCTCGTCACTATTGGTAGCATTTTAGTACTCCATAAAATCACATTTGATCCGAACATGCACTACTGGAATCGGTCTCTTTATCGAGTGTCTGAAGCACTCGAGAAAACCTGGAAAACACTCGGCGAAGACTTTACGGAGTGTGACACTCGGTAAATAGAGCTTGGCGAACTGTACATCGGCAACAGCTTCTTTGTCGAATACTTTTTATCGGACTTTGCCGAGTGTCACTCGATACTCGGCAAAGAAAAACCACCATCACGGTGGCTGGTAACGGAGACGAAATGGATGGTTAGGAGGAAGAAATTGTCGATGTTTATCGAACGACAAATATTTGCCACCCTTTTTCAACTAAATGAACCTAAGAGCTTACTTGCAAACTGGACATGGGAACTTACCGTGAACACACCAGACGCAGAATAGCCCATACGCCGGTAAAGCATGCATGGAGTACTGGTACTAAACATGTATTTTGAAGTTTGTCTTCGTAGCTCGGTCATACGTCCATATCCCTTCCTCCCAAGCACGTACCAATTCATCAATCAAAGGCTCCATATATACGCCCATTTTATTCCCCGGGTGTCCAGGAATTATCAACGACACGAATATATTCTGCATTTAAAAGCATACACCGGGGGATTGATTGGGATAACAAACACGAGCCGACATGTGTACGGTGCAGCGCTCATTTTATAGGGATTGAACCCATATGTGGCCAGCGCAACACGTGCATTACGAGCCTCTTCGGCTTTCTCACAGTGAATGACATCAAACTGTTTCCATGCTTCACCATCGGATGCGTGCCATGACTGTATCGTTTACCATTTTTGTCAGGATTATATCGTTTACCATTTTTGTGCCATGTCATCTGTTTCGCGAATTCCTCGGTCATGTATAGACGCTGGATCCTCGGTATGAACGGAAGGTGGCATAGAATTGTCACGGAGATATCGAGCTACATCTTCTGTCCATCACTAGAGTCTACCTCCATGAACCTAGACGATTTATACTTCAGACAGTACTTTGCCTCCGTGTATTCTTTCCTAAATAGCACGCAACCCTTCGGACAAACATGTATCTGCTCATACGTCATCTTGAGTGAACGAAGTAGTTTCTATGCCTCGTACATGCTCTTTGGCAGAACGTTATCCTCTGGAAGTAGGCTGCCAATAACCGTCAACAAGCCATCGAATGCGTCTCGACTCATGCTGTACTGTGACTTGAACGACATTACACGCCTAATGGCATCCAATTGAGAAACCTTTGTTTGGCAGTGAAGGGGCTTCTGTGCCACGTCAAACATGTCGTAGAACGCCCTTGCGGTCGGCTCTGGCTCGTCCTCCGTACATCCTCCGGTGACCTGTGCCTCGTGATAGTCGTTCAACATATCCGCTACCCCGGCATCAGCATCATAATCCTCAATGCATTGTCTCACCACCTCCTCTCTCGTACGATGCGCTTCACCATGGAAGATCCACCGAGTATAGTCCGGCGTAAATCCATTCTTCCAAATATGTTCTACCATGGCCTTCTTTGATTTTCTTTTCCGGTTGACACATTTGCTATACGGGCATGGGACTAGATTCGCTCCTTTAGCGGCTTGGCCAAATGCCCGTTCCACGAAAGCATCGGTCTTTCTAATCCATTCAGAGGTCACATCGTTCCTTCCTACACGGCCCGCGTACATCCACTCACGATCCTCCATCCTTTAACATATATAACCGAGTATAGCACAAGTCTATCAACAAAAAATTCGGTAGCACCTCCCCTGCACGGGAGGTTTCCAAAACCTGTAAATAAAAGTAGCAGCACGATGGCTGCAAATCACCACTATATTTTCATTCACAAGTGTTTATGCACTATTAAGTATAATGTAATGCAAGTAGTGAGAAAATGCAAAATACAAGCATTGTACAAGTAAAAAGTAGCAAAATACAAGCATTGTACCAAATACCTTGCTCGGGATCGAGCGTGGGCGACGGTGGTGGTCGTGGCCAGACTTCGGAGGACGAGACACGCGGTGGTGGGGCTCGGGGTGGTAGGTCGGTGGCGGGGGAGACGCCGGGGGCGCGGCGGTGGAGACGTTGGTGGTGGCCGGGGAGATGGCGCGGGACGACGGTGGTGGCCGTGGAGACGGCCGGGTGACGGCGGTGGTGGTCGGGGAGACGGTGGGGGCGTGGCGTGGGCGACAGCGGCGGTGGAGAGCGAGGAAGGCGGCGGCGGCGAGGGAGAGCGAGTAGGAAGGCGGCGACGACAGGGGAGATCGAGTTAAAAAAATGGCCCGAGCGTGGGCGCAGTATTGTTAACTTCAACGTCTTTGGCGAGTGCCCGCAATCTGGCACTTAGCAAAGATTTTTTTTAAAATTTAAAATACATTTTACCGAGTGCCAGTGATCGAGCACTTGGCAAAGCATACTTTGCCGAGTGCCCACTAGCTAGCACTCGGCAAAGATTGTTTTATTTTTTATATAAATTCTTTGTCGAGTATCCTCGTTGAGACACTCGGTAAAGAACTTTGTGCCGAGTGTCTTCCCAAGACACTCGGCAAAGAATGTTTGCATTTCTTTTCTTTTTTTTCACCAAACTTTTTGTGTTATATTCCCACACTATGTAGACCTACATATTCAGTTTTGGCACAATTATAAAAGTGTTTGCTATAACTATTAGATTTTGTTCTTTTAATTGAATTTACTCGGGTAATTAAGATTTGAACTGCAAGTCACTCGAAAAATAGAAAACCGTGAATACAAAAATGATATCCATGTTAGGTAACACAAGTTACAACGGATTTTAGGAGCAGGCTGGAATTTTCGAGCACCATGCTCACTAAACATGACCGTGAACTTGCCATCAAGTTGTTTAAAAATTGTATAAAACATAAACAAATTCAGAAAATCATGAAACTTGTCCACATGTCATGATATCATATTTTGAGGTTGTTGAAGGAAACATGTGACGCCTAAGAGGGGGGGGGGTGAATTAGGACTTCTAAAACTTTCACTTAACTAGGCCACAAATAAATCCATAGAGCAAAACCTATGCAATTAATCAAACTAGAATGTGCAAACTAGGTTTTGTCTAAGTGTTGCTATCTCTACCGCAATGGCTAAGTTTCAATCTAAAATAATATAAGTATAAAGATAAGATTGAAACTTAAATGCTTAATATAAATGCGGAAGCCAAAGAGCAAGGTAGAGATGCAAACTCTCGTGGATGACACCGGTATTTTTTACCGAGGTATCCGGAACCGCGCAAGGTCCCGACTAATCCTTGTTGGTGCCCCTACACAAAGGGAAGCCCACGCGAGGGCCAAGCATCTCGGTCAAGTAACTCCGTAGAGAGCTGCGGGCCTTCTCCACGCGCAAGTGGTGCTCCGCTGCCGACTCCTCTCGGACGCTCCCCACCGTCTCCACTATCGAGCTTTCGCTGAAAACGCCGCAGGCCTCGTTCCCTCCGGTATACGGTGGCGGTCGTGACACAAACCCGGTTGTCACGGTCTCGCAAGACTCGCGCAAGAGCCGAGGGGTTGTGTGGTTTTTCTAAACTCACTCAACTAACTAGGATTCACCTAGAGCAAGCGCTAAAGCGGTCTAACTAACCTAAGCACTTCGCAAAGCACCTACGCTAATCACCGAGTGATTCTATTAAGCACTTGGGTGTATGAGCACTTGAAAATGTCTATACTATGCCTTGTATGTTGCTTGGGCTCCCACCCCTTCGAATGGCCGGTTGCGGGTGTATTTATAGCCCCCAACACAATTCTAGCCGTTGGAGAAATGTTGTGCTCTTTGCGGCACACCGGACAGTCCGGTGGTGCATCGGAAAGTGCAATGTTCATTGTCCGGTGCGCCTAGCCGTTGGTCTGACACTGAAGACGACCGTTGATGCGCAGACTTTTTACACTGGACACTCCGGATGTCACACCGGACAGTCCGATGGTCTTCTCTCCATAGTGCCACCTGGAACTAGCCGTTGGGGCTACTGTTCCTGGTGCACCAGACAGTCCGGCGTGTGGCATCGGACAGTCTGGTGCTATAGACCAGACAGTCCACAGGCAACACTTCCTTTGTTTCTTGGACTTCTCTTGATCTTCATAATGTCTTCTCTTGAGGAGTTGCTTTCCTCAATGCCTTGGTCCAAGTAACTTTAGCATCCTGCGAACTATAAACACTAGCAAACACATTAGTCCACATGTTGTGTTAATCATAAAACACCAAAACCTATTGAGCCAAATGGCTCGGGGTCCATTTTCCTTACAATCTCCCCCTTTTTGGTGATTGATGACAACACAACTAAAGCAAGCAAATATTACAAACATTTGAATGAAAATATGCAATCTACTTGCTAGGATGCATGTTTGACCCCACAGTGTGATAGTATTGTCGGGTACCGTAATTAGGGGTACCCCCAACACTCCTAAACACGGCGGGAAAACATCTTCAGAACAAACCATAAAGACTGATAAGCGTAGTTCAAGTCAAGGCCTCATCTGCCGAGGGACGCGATCTCACCTCGCCTGAGCCCGGCCTCGGGCGGAAACAGTAGTCCCGGGTGGATTCACGCCTCGCCCGAGGGCCTCCACAGGCAGTGGGCGCACCCTTGGCCCACCCGAAGCCAAGCTCGGGCAAACTTTGTCGTGCAGCGACCTCGACCAAATCGCCTTACCAACCGACCGTATCGCATGCGCATTTAATGCGGGGATCGCCTGACACCTTATCCTGACACGCGCGCCTCAGTCGGCAAGGTCAAAGTGACCGCAGTCACTTCACCCTTTCGCTGACCGTTCTGACAGGAAAACAACACTGTTCGCCCCGCTCCAGCTACTGTGCCAACCACCAGGGTAAGACTAACAATAGTGAGTCGCGGCCTCTCCCGAGTTCGGCCACGGGCACAACAGGGAGCTCCGCCTCGCCCGACCCCAGGCCTCGGTCTCAGCCTCGGCCTCAGGGGAAATTCTCCACCTCGCCCGACCTCGGCCTCGGGAGGAGTCACATCCGCGCCCGACCTCAGCCTCAGCCTCGGGAGGAGTCACCGCCTCGCCCGACCTCGGCCTCGGACCGACTACTCTACAGGAGATACATCATTAACCCTAGCTAGTCGCTAGCTAGCTACCCCCTGCTACGAAGGAACAAGACCAGAGTCACATCAGACTACTCCAATAATAGGTAATGATGGTTCCCCGCGTGCGTCCATGACGTCGATGGCTCTCAGCTTCCTACGAAAGCAAGGAAACGTCAGCAGGATCCATGACGCACCGCCAGCTGCGCTTCTACAGGGCTCAAGCACTTCTCCGTCGGCCACGTTAGCACATAGCTACACCCCCATTGTACAGCTGGACCATCTCCTTGTATCTATAAAAGGGGATGTCCAGGGCCTTCCTAAGGGGGCGGGCGGAGGCAGGCAGAGTGGGAGAGATGCGGAGGAGGCTAACTCAGACAACTCAAGGCCGAACCCTCTCTCTCTCTCTCTCGCTCTCGCTCAGCTTGTAACCCCTACTGCAAGCACCCCTGGTGCAAGATAATATAAGCCTCATTCCCCCTCTTGTGTTCCATCTTGCATCAACCCATCTGGACAGGGGCACGCGGCACAAAATTCACTAGTCGATCCGGTTGAGGGTCCCCCGGGTCTGAAACACCGACAGTTGGCGCGCCAGGTAGGGGTTCGGCGCCTGTTGACAATACTTTCCCGTTGAGTTCCATATGGACAATCTTCAGCATCCTCTTCAGCCCGGGACGGTGCTCTGCTTTGGGAGCCTCGAGTTCATGTCCCCCGACGGCGGCTACGACATGGTACTCCTTCCCCCGCAGCACGACAACAACGACGGTCATCGGCTCGCCCAGCGGAGACGAACTCGACGACGACATCTCCACGTGGCGGAAGAGGAACACCCGAGTCAACCCCGCCACCCTCCTTGCCGGAGGAGACGGAGATGGGGCAAACATGGCCAGGCGGGAGGCAGCACCTCGACGGCTGTCAGACCAGAGCGAGTCGACGACGCCGACACCCCTGCGGGGGACATGTCGGGTGTTATCCTCACACCTGAGACAACGACGGGTGTCGCTTCCTAGCAAAATGCCAGCCCCAGGCAGACTGATGACGCCGGCACCCTTGCGAGGGACTTGTCGGGCATTAGTCTCGCACCTGAGGTAACGACACATTCCACCTCCGATGCAACTTCACCGCCGTCTACCAACCAACAGGTACCTTCAGCTTTCCATCCCGTTCCCTTTAGATTCAGCTTCAACCCACCAAGCGACCCCGCTTCAGTGAGCGCTTTCGTGAGGGCATATCCTGACCTTCCGGGGTACCATATGTGGTCAACTTGGGACTGACTAACGGCCGTCTCAACCCCCGGACCCGTGGGTTTCGAGGAAGAGGACGACCCCGACGTCAGTTGGGATTTCTCTGGACTCTGTGATCCCGGTGCCATGCGTGACTTCATGTCCGCATGTGACCACTACCTCTCCGGCTGCTCCGATGATGGCCACAGCCTTGACGACGAGGGTTGCGACCCAACTCGCGAGTGCTACCACATCGATCAGGAAGATCACGATGGAGAAAACCACCTCGGCATGCCAGGAAATGACGGCGCCCTTGCACCTGCATCTCGTGTCGAGATCCCGCGGGAGCTAGCTGTGGCCTAGGTCCCTACGGGGGGTCAGGGCTCATAGCTCGAGCAACTCTGCGAGATGCAGGCCAAGCTCAACAAAAAAACGGGGCGACTTGTGTAGCTCCAACAAAACCTCGAGCAAGAATGGGTAGGCCGAGCGCTCGCCGAAGGAGCGCGTCATCGGGCCCGAGATGTCCAGCGCCGCATTATTAACGATGCCAGGGCGATGCCGCCCTCGGCCTTCAACGGGGCCGGCCAGAACCTAGCTGCAGCAGCAATGTTGCTTCGAACGATGCCAGAGCCATCCACCACCAAGGGGCGGCGTATCTAGGGCAAACTCAAGGACCTCCTGGAAAACACCGCAGCCCGTCGAGCCGAGAGCTCTGCCTCCCAAAGGCGAGGGTGCCCCTCGGAGCATCACGCAGCGTCCTCCCGACACATGCGTGAGGTCTCGGTCCACACCGAGCTTACAAGAGACGAGACACCAGCAGCCCAGGATCGCCTCGGTGACGATCAACACCGCCGCGACCATCGAGCCCGCCTCGAGGAGAAGGTGCGCCGAGGCTACCACCCCAGGCGCGGGGGATGCTACGATAGTGAGGAGGATCGAAGCCCTTCACCCGAACCACCAGGCCCGCGGGTCTTCAGCCGAGCCATACGACGTGCGCCGTTCCCGGCCCGGTTCCGGGCCCCGACTACCATCACCAAGTACTCTGGGGAGACGAGGCCAGAGTTGTGGCTCGCGGATTACCGGCTGGTGTGCTAGTTGGGAGGGACGGACGACGACAACCTCATCATCCACAACTTCCCCCTTTTTCTCTCCGACGCTGCCCGGGCCTGGCTGGAGCATTTGCCCCCTGCGCAGATCTTCGGCTGGGACGACCTAGTCAAGGCCTCCGCGGGAAATTTCCAAGGTACGTACGTGCGCCCTGGGAACTCATGGGATCTTCGAAGCTGCCGCCAGCAGCCCGGGGAATCCCAGCGAGAGTACATCCGATGGTTTTCAAAGCAGTGCACCGAGTTGCCTAACATCACTGACTCAGACGTCATCGGGGCTTTCCTCGCTGGCACCACTTGCCGGGACTTGGTGAGCAAACTGGGGCGCAAGGCTCCCACCAAGGTGAGCGAATTGATGGACATAGTCACTAAGTTCGCCTCTGGTCAGGAGGCGGTCGAAGCCATCTTCCGAAAGGACAAGCAGCCTCAGGGAAGGCAGAAGGAAGACGTCCTCGATGCGTCCGCCCAGCGTGGCACGAAGAAGAAAACCAGGAAGAAGGCGCAAGCAAAACGCGACGCCGTTGACGCGAATCTCGTCGCTGCTACTGAGCACAGGAATCCTCGGAAGCCTCCCGGAGGGGCCAACGTGTTCGACAAGATGCTCAAGGGGTCGTGCCCCTATCACAGGGGTCCCGTCAAGCACACCCCTGGAAGAGTGCGACATGCTCCGGCGCTACTTCAACAAGGCAGGACCCACGGCGAAAGGTGGCAAGGACCAAGGCAACAACAAGAAGGGGGGCGACAAGGAAGAGGAGTTCCCGGAGGTCCACAACTGCTTCATGATCTACGACAGACAGGTGGCGAACGCCTTGACTCGAGACCGCAAGCAGGAGCGCCGGGAGGTCTGCTTGATGAAGGTAGCAACGCCAGTCTACCTAGACTGGTCCGAGAAGCCCATCACCTTCGACCAAGGCAACCACCCCGACTACGTGCCGAGCCCAGGAAGGTACCCGCTTGTCATCGACCCAATCATCGGCAACGTTAGGCTCTCCAAGGTCCTCATGGACGGAGGCAACAGCCTCAACATCATCTACGCCGAGACCCTAGAGCTCTTGGGGGTTGATCGGTCCGAGATCCGAGCTGGTGCAGCACCCTTCCACGGGATTGCACCCGGAAAGCGTATCCTGCCCCTCGGACAGATTGACATGCCCGTCTGCTTCAGAACTCCCTCCAACTTCCGAAAGGAAACCCTCATCTTCGAGGTAGTTGGGTTTCGAGGGACCTATCACGCGGTGCTGGGAAGACCGTGCTACGCCAAGTTCATGGCCATCCCCAACTACACTTACCTCAAGCTCAAGATGCCTGGCCCCAAGGGAGTCATCACCGTCGGACCCACGTACCGCCACGCTTACGAGTCCGACGTGGAATGCGTGGAGTACGCCGAAGCCCTCGCCGAGTCCGAAGCCCTCATCGCCGACCTAGATTGCCTCTCCAAAGAGGCGCCCGACGCAAAGCGGCACGCTGGCAACTTCGAGCCGGCCGAGGCAGTCAAGTCTGTCTCTCTCGACCCCAGCAACGACACCGGCAAGAAACTCAGGATCGGCTCCGAGCTCGACCCTAAATAGGAAGCAGTGCTCGTCGACTTTCTCTGCGCAAACACTGAAGTTTTTGCGTGGGGTCCCTCGGACATGCCGGGCATACCGAGGGATGTCGCCGAGCACTCACTGGACATCCGAGCCGGAGCCCGACCCGTGAAGCAGCACCTACGCCGCTTTGATGAAGAAAAGCGCAAAGCCATAGGCGAGGAGGTCCACAAGCTAATGGCTGCAGGGTTCATCAAAGAGGTATTCCATCCAGAATGGTTAGCTAACCCTGTGCTTGTAAAGAAAAAGGTGGGAGGTGGAGGATGTGTGTGGACTACACTGGGCTAAATAAAGCATGCCCTAAGGTTCCCTACCCTCTGCCTCGCATCGATCAAATTGTGGACTCCACCGCAGGGTGCGAAACCCTGTCTTTCCTCGATGCCTATTCAGGCTATCACCAAATCAAGATGAAAGAATCCGACCAGCTCGCGACTTCTTTTATCACACCTTTTGGCATGTATTGCTACACTACTATGCCATTTGGTTTGAGGAATGTGGGCGCAACATACAAGAGGTGCATGAACCATGTGTTCGGAGAGCACATCGGTAGAACGGTCGAGGCTTACGTCGATGACATCGTTGTCAAAACAAGGAAAGCCTCCGACCTCCTCTCTGACCTTGAGGTAACATTCAGGTGCCTAAAAGTGAAGAGCGTAAAACTCAATCCCGAGAAGTGTGTCTTTGGAGTCCCCCGCGGCATGGTCCTAGGGTTCATCGTCTCCAAACGAGGCATCGAGACCAACCCGGAGAAAATCGCGGCCATCACCAACGTGGGGCCAATCAAAGATTTGAAAGGGGTACAAAGGGTCATGGGATGCCTTGCAGCTCTGAGCCGCTTCATCTCGCGCCTCGGCGAGAAAGGATTGCCCTTGTACCGCCTCTTAAGGAAGGCCGAGCGCTTCACTTGGACTCCCGAGGCCGAGGAAGCCCTCGGAAACTTAAAGGCGCTTCTTACTAATGCGCCCATCTTGGTGCCCCCCACTACGGGAGAAGCCCTCTTGATTTACGTCGCCGCAACCACTCAGGTGGTCAGCGCTGCGGTCGTAGTCAAGAGACGAGAAGAAGGGCATGCACTGCTCATCCAGAGGCCAGTCCACTTCATCAGCGAAGTGCTACCCGAGACCAAAATCCGCTACCCGCAAATCCAGAAGCTGCTGTACGCAGTGATTCTGACACGGCAGAAGCTGCGACACTACTTCGAGTCTCATCTGGTTACTGTGGTGTCATCTTTCCCCCTGGGAGAAATCATCCAGTGCCGAGAGGCCTCGGGTAGGATAGCAAAATGGGCAGTGGAACTCATGGGTGAAACACTTTCATTTGCACCTCGGAAGGCCATAAAATCCCAAGTCTTGGCCGACTTCCTGGCTGAATGGACAGACACCCAGTTGCCAACGGCCCCAATCCAGGCCGAACTTTGGACCATGTACTTCGACGGGTCGTTGATGAAAACCGGAGCAGGCGCGGGCTTGCTCTTCATCTCACCCCTCGGAGAACATGTGTGTTACGTACTGCGCCTCCATTTTTCGGCGTCAAACAACGTGGCCGAGTATGAGGCCTTGGTTAATGGACTGCACATCGCCGTCGAGCTAGGGGTTCGATGCCTCGACGCTCGTGGCGACTCGCAGCTCGTTATTGACCAAGTCTTGAAGAACTCTCACTGCCGCGATCGGAAAATGGAGGCCTACTGCGACGAAGTTCGACGCTTGGAAGATAAGTTCTATGGGCTGGAGCTCAACCATGTTGCTCGACGGTACAACGAGACCACGAATGAGCTGGCGAAAATAGCCTCGGGGCGAACGACGGTTCCCCCGAATGTCTTCTCCAGGGATATATATCAGCAATCCGTCAAAATCGACGACGCGCCCGAACTCGAGGAGACCTCGGCCCAGCCCGAGGTACCCTCGGCCGCCGAGGGTGAGGCCCTGTGCGTTAAGGGAGAGCAGGATGGGGTTACACCAAACCTGAACTGGTAGACCCCGTACCTGAAATATCTCCTCTAAGGAGAGCTACCCCTCGACAAGGCCGAAGCTCGGCGACTGGCTCGGCACGCCAAGTCGTTCGTTTTACTAGGTGATGAAAAGGAGCTGTATCACCGCAGCCCCTCAGGCATTCTCCAACGATGCATATCCGTCGCCCAAGGACAAGAGTTGTTGCAAGAAATACACTCGGGGGCTTGCGGTCACCATGCGGCGCCTCGGACCCTTGTGGGAAACGCTTTCCGACAAGGTTTCTACTGGCTAACCGCAGTGGCCGACACCACTAGGATTATATGCTCCTGCTGAGGGTGTCAATTCTACGCAAGACAGACACACCTGCCTGCTCAGGCTCTACAAATAATACCTATCACTTGGCCATTTGCTGTGTGGGGTCTAGACCTCGTCGGTCCCTTGCAGAAGGCACCCGGGGGCTTCACGCACCTGCTGGTCGCCATCGACAAATTCTCTAAGTGGATCGAAGTCCGACCCTTGACCAGCATCAGGTCCAAGCAGGCTGTGGCGTTCTTTACAAATATCATCCACCGCTTTGGGATCCCAAACTCTATCATCACTGACAACGGCACGCAGTTCACTGGGAAAAGTTACTAGACTTCTACGAAGACCACCACATCCGTGTGGACTGGGCCGCCGTGAGCTCACCCAATGACAAATGGGCAAGTGGAGCGCGCCAATGGCATGATTTTGCAAGGACTAAAGCCGAGGATCTACAACGACCTCAACAAGTTTGGCAAGCGGTGGATAAAAGAGCTACCCTCGGTGGTTTGGAGTCTGAGGACAACGCCGAGCCGGGCCACGGGTTTCTCGCCATTTTTCCTAGTCTATGGGGCCGAGGCCATCTTACCCACGGACTTGGAATACGGTTCCCCGAGGACAAAGGCTTACAACGACCAAAACAACCAAACCAGCCGAGAAGATTCACTGGACCAGCTAGAAGAGGCTCGGGTCGTAGCCTTGCTACACTCAACGCGGTATCAGCAGTCCCTACGACGCTACCACGCCCAAAGGATTCAGCCTCGAGGCTTCCAAGTGGGAGATTTAGTGCTTCGGCTACAACAAGACGCCCGAGGGCGCCACAAGCTTACTCCTCCCTGGGAAGGGCCGTTCATCATCGCCAAAATTTTGAAGCCCGGGACATATAAGCTGGCCAACGATCAAGGCGAGGTCTACAGCAACACTTGGAACATCGAACAACTACGTTGCTTTTACCTTAAAATGTTTCAAGTCATTTATGAACCTCGGTCCCTTTACATGTACAAATAAAAAGTCTAGCTGTCAAGGGAGGATCGGCCTTGCCTCAACAAAAACCGACCCTCCCTCGGGGGCTAGAAGGGGGGAACCCCCTCTGCGTCAAAATTTTCCTCGGAAAAGTTTTCTACCAAAACGTCTTTCGTGCCTTTCGACTATGTCGATAGCGGAGTCCCAAAAACGAGCGAGTGAGACCTTGAACGGCAAGGCCGACCGAGCCGAGGGACTCCTACGCCTCCGGGATACAGATACCTCACTCGTCACCTTCCGCGAAAGGCAGCTCACGCTCGGATAAGTGATTCTGCTACCGAACAAGTCCTAATGCTCAGGTAGAAAACGACTTTCGTACCATTTCGACTATGTCGATAGCGGAGTCCCAAAAACGAGCGAGTGAGACCTTGAACGGCAAGGCCGACTGAGCCGAGGGACTCCTACGCCTCCGGGATACGGATACCTCACTCGTCAGCTTCCACGAAGGGTAGCTCACGCTCGGATAAGTGACTCTGCTACCGAACAAGTCCTAATGCTCGAAACAAGAGGAAAGGAAACACAACTTTAAACTCCAACATTGAAAATGTTTAGGCCTCAGCGGCTGCAAGAAACATACGCATACTTAAAACAAACTGTTCCTGCAGGCTTAGACATCGGCAGGGGGAGGAGCAGCACCCTCGGCCTCGTTTCCACCCTCGGCAGAATCTGGCCCGGCCTCAGACGGCGACACGGGCGGAAGGACCTCCACCTCGAAGGAGGAAGCCAGCACCGCGCTTGGGCCCTCGACAGCCGCGTCAAGCCTCTGGACCTCGGCTAAGGCGGCCTCCTCTTCGTCGGGTAAGTAGTACCCCTCGCTGACCCGCTCCAGATCCACGTCATAGTGGGAGGCAAGGATGGCGAAGGCCCGCCTAACGCCGTGGTGCAGCGCCCTGCGGAGTCTGCTGCGCACATGGCCACCCAAGGCTCGCAGGTGACTCTGGGGGGAGCTACCCGAGGGGACGTCGTCAAAGACAAAGGCCCGGCAAAAGGCCGAGATAGCCTCGGACATGGCCACGCGGTCGGCCTCCTTCTGCTCAGCCGCCTGGGCAAGCGCCTTGCAGTTCTTAACGGACTCATTAAGAGCCGTTTCGAACCCTGCAGACAGTCGGACAATGTTTTTCAAACACGAGGAGAAGGACGAAGCTAAACCAAAGTCGCAAAGCTAGCGAAACGTACCTTCGGCCCGGACACGCTGCTGCGAGGCCTTAGCTTGGGCAGACCAAGCAGACCCGACGGCCACGGCTAGGCCCTCCGCAAGGGTCCCGGCCCAAGCGGTCACCTCGGGGTCTAGAAAGGGGGAACCCCCTCTGCGCCAAAACTTTCCTCGGAAAAGTTTTTTTTACCAAAACGACTTTCGTGCCTTTCGACTGCATCGATGGCGGAATCCTAAAAACGACAAGAGAGACCTTGAACGGCAAGGCCGACCAAGCCAAGAGACTCCTACGCCTCCGGGATACAGATACCTTACTCGTCACCTTTCGTGAAAGGTAACTCACGCTCGGATAAGTGATTCTGCTACCGACAAACAAGTCTTAATGCTCGAAATAAGAGGAAAGAAACACGGCTTTACACACAAATACCCAAATGTTCAGGCCTCGGCAGCCACGGAAAACAAACACACGTACTTGGGATAACTATGCTACGTAGATGTCGGCAGCACCCTCGGCGGCTTTCCCGACCTACAGCGGATATCTCAGTACTTGGAGCAATTACATTTTGCTCTTACATTCCCTTACAAATGGGACCCAGCTCCATTCCCATAGGAATGAACTACCTCCACACCGGAGGGGCTACAAGATAACGAGCTCCAAGCGGCTCGCCGGCGACCACTGCACCAGCAGTGACAACGACCTCCGCCTCGGGCGGCTAGACAGTAGCAGCGATTGCCTCAGGGCAAACGCTACTGCGAAAAGGCCCTCGTCCCCGTCCAGGGGACGAGGACAAGCCATTAAAGCCAAAAGGCCGGAGGTCTAAGTCCAGGTGGCGCTGATGGTCTCGTCGGCAGAGGCAACCACCTCGGCGGTGGGAAGCCTCACCTATGGCGGCCACCACCACCTCAGCACCGGCGAATGGCGGCCACCCCAGTGCGCACCGGCAGGTCCTCACTCCCGTCCTCGCCACAGGAGCAAGGACGAGACTGTCCCAAAACACGAACACCGCCCTCACGGCGTACGATGTGTTGTGCGACCGACATCCGTGCGGCGGATGGGCAGCCACGCTCCGCCTCAGCGGTAGGAGGCGGCACCGGAAGCAGCGCCGGAACCGCCCAGGCCGGGGAGCCAGACACGCGGCAGCTGACAGCGCCACGGACGGCGAACGCCCTTCTCCCCCGATCACTGAGGGAAGAAGCGGGCCGCTACCCATGTGAAGGCGGGACCCAACACGGCGCACCCTCCTCCCCAGAGCGGATGATAAACATCCTTGAAGCTGAGGACAAGGGAGAGGCCACAACCCGACTCACTCTTCCCCACCACAAGGCTAGCGGTCATCATTCTGGGTGACCACCAGCGGGGGACTGCAGCCGGGCTGCATGATGAAAATCCTTGAAGCCGAGCGATGACTGAAGAGCGCTAGCCCCCACGAGGTCGTGCTCCTCCAACAGCAGCAAGAAGAAGGCAGGACCACCGGCATTGCCACGGGCACGAGCTCTCCGGCGGTGAGGTCGCCAGAAAACACCGGCACACCCCATCTGGGGGCTCGGAAGGCGGAGGGGCGCGATGAGGATGAGAGGAGCAAAGCATGGTTAGTTCCCGGGAGATCGGTCCCTTTTTATAGGTAGATCTCCCCACTTACGCCCTGAAACGTCACGGGCAAAGTCTCCCCCGACGTGCTCTAGGATTCTCGCCCTGCGACATGGGGGCTAGGTCCCACAGTCATACAAACTGATCTGCAACGCGAAGATAGCGAACCGCTGCAAACGAAGCATGCAACCGCCCCGCGGGTAAGCGCTCCCTCATTCTCGCCGAATCCAGCGGTCAAAAGGGCGGGCCACCACACTAGAAGCGTGCAACCGCACCACGGTTGTACGCCCTTTCAGCTTCGTCGCAACTGGCGGTCCAGCATGGAGGCCCGGGCCCACATGTCATGTGACCGACGCGCCGGTTACCGCGTGCAAAGAAATCGCACCGCCATTCGCGCCAATGTCGCGTCTTCTCGGGACTACAGAACCCGTGCAGTGACTCAAGGCAGCCCCGCGCGTGACCCAACAGTGCCAATTAAGTGCGACGATCACGGGTCAGTCAGCCGCAGGGATAGGCGCGATAGTTGATATGACCAAAGGTGGACCGACAGTAATTGCAGCAACAGACACACGGAAGCGACGGTCCAATCACCTACAGGCTCGCATCCTCTCCTAAAGCGGCAGGGGAGCCCTCTCCCACGGCATAAAGACGACGCACCCGTATTCCGTTCCTCGAACGACTCGCGCACGCGCAACAGATGCCCCGCGAATCGCCCGACCTGTCGCATTAACTCCCTGGCAGGGCAAGCGACACCTCTGGCAGGCGAAGCGGGCGCTGTTTCACCTCCGTCATGATGACCGCATTAAAAAAGGTGCGCCACATTATTTAAATTCATATCCTTTTCCTTTTCCTCTCTCTCTCTTGCCACAGGGATCGGGAAAGGGGATATTTCGGAAAAGGATCCTTCTCAGCGAAGGAAACGGGCCCCGAGCCCTCCTACTGATCAGGGGTTCGAAGGTTGCGCCCTGCAGGGTTCGGCAACTGCCCCAGATCACTCGGGCTCCGAGCCCTTTACTGATCAGGGGTTCGAAGGCTGGCCCCTCGGAAGGGTTCGACAGCCGCCCCAGAGCACGCAGAGTCACGGATGACCCTGGGTACGTCCGTTACATGGCTGAGGCTTGGGCTACGCTCCCGAGGTACCCTAGGACATTACCGAGACCAGCGGGAATGATTTGTAATGGAATCCCACCGGAGGGAGGCACCAAGCCCTCAGACCCTATCAAATGGGTCCGGGTCCAGCAAATCACTTGCAGGTACTTTTGGAGCGCGCCTCTGGGCCACTAGCCGACCCTTATCGAACGGGGCTCGGGCGTCCACTCAGATTACCCATTAGCAACTCACTGGAAACACCATGTTCGGTGCCCTCCGAGGGTAACATGGTGCTTTCCTCCCCTTCCTCCTTGCGGAAAGGCGACAAAGGGGCGTACGATAAAAGTCGAGATGGTCCTTGATCGTCCTCTCGCTCCGTGAGCCCTCCTACTGATCAGGGGTTCGAAGGTTGCGCCCTGCGGGGTTCGACAATCGCCCCAGATCACTCGGGCTCCGAGCCTTTTACTGATCAAAGGTTCGAAGGCTGGCCCCTCGGAAGGGTTCGACAGCCGCCCCAGAGCACGCAGAGTCAGGGATGACCCTGGGTACGTTCGTTACATGGCCGAGGCTCGGGCTACGCTCTCGAGGTACCCTAGGACATTTCCGAGACCAGCGGGAACGATTTGTAATGGAATCCCACCGGAGGGAGGCACCGAGCCCTCGGACCCTATCAAATGGGTCCGGGTCCAGCAAATCACCTAAAGGTACTTTTGGAGCACGCCTCTGGGCCACTAGCCGACCCTTATCGAATGGGGCTCGGGCGTCCACTCGGATTACCCGTTAGCAACTCACTGGAAACACCATGTTTGGTGCCCTCCGAGGGTAACATGGCGCTTTCCCCCTTTCCTCCTTGCGGAAAGGCGACGAAGGGGCGTACGATAAAAGTCGAGACGGTCCTTGATCATCCTCTCGCTCCGTGCAGAGGCTCAGAGGCTGCTCTCGCACCAGGCTACGACCAAATTGTCGACCACGTCGATAAAACAGCTTGAAAACTCGAAGCCTGACCATGCACCCAGGCTGCGGCCAAGCCGCATGAGGAAACAACAAGGCCGACCGAGGCATCACAAAAAGAATTAAGACCCAGAGGAGTCAAACCACTCCTCCGAGGCCTCGGGGGCTACACCCGACGGGTGCGCTTGCGCGCACCCATCGGAACAAAATATAACCGAGAAAGACTGGTCCCCTTGCAAAAAATCTAGCAGAACCTCCAAGCGAGTACCTACACTCCCTTCGAGGCTCAGGGGCTACTGTCGGGTACCGTAATTAGGGGTACCCCCAACACTCCTAAACACGGCTGGAAAACGTCTTCAGAACAAACCATAAAGACTGATAAGCGCAGTTCAAGTCAAGGCCTCGTCTGCCGAGGGACGCGATCTCGCCTCGCCCGAGCCCGGCCTCGAGCGGAAACAGTAGTCCCGGGTGGATTCACGCCTCGCCCGAGGGCCTCCACAGGCAGTGGGCGCACCCTCAGCCCACCCGAAGCCAAGCTCGGGCAAACTTTGTCGTGCAGCGACCTTGGCCAAATCGCCTTACCAACCGACCGTATCACATGCGCATTTAATGCGGGGATCGCCTGACACCTTATCCTGACATGCACGCCTCAGTCGGCAAGGGCGAAGTGACCGCAGTCACTTCGCCCTTTCGCTGACCGTTCTAACAGAAAAACAACACTGTTCGCCCCGCTCCGGCTACTGTGCCAACCACCAGGGTAAGACTAACAACAGTGAGTCGCGGCCTCTCTCGAGTTCGGCCTCGGGCACAACAGGGAGCTCTGCCTCGCCCGACCCCAGGCCTCGGTCTCAGCCTCGGCCTCGGGGGAAATTCTCCGCCTCGCCCGACCTCGGCCTCGGGAAGAGTCACATCCGTGCCCGACCTTAGCCTCAGCCTTAGGAGGAGTCACCGCCTCGCCCGACCTCGGCCTCGGACCGACTATGCTACAGGAGATACATCATTACCCTAGCTAGCCGCTAGCTAGCTACCCCCTGCTAAGAAGGAACAAGACCGGAGTCACATCAGACTACTCCAATAATAGGTAATGATGGTTCCCCGCGTGCGTCCATGATGTCGATGGCTCTCAGCTCCCTACGGAAGCAAGGAAACGTCACCAGGATCCATGCCGCACCGCCAGCTGCGCTTCTATAGGGCTCAAGCACTTCTCCGTCGGCCACGTTAGCACATAGCTACACCCCCATTGTACAGCTGGACCATCTCCTTGTATCTATAAAAGGGGATGTCCAGGGCCTTCCTAAGGGGGCAGGCAGAGGCAGGCAGAGTGAGAGAGACGCGGAGGAGGCTAACTCAGATAACTCAAGGCCGAACCCTCTCTCTCTCTCTCGCTCTGGCTCAGCTTGTAACCCCTACTGCAAGCACCCCCGGTGCAAGATAATATAAGCCTCATTCCCCCTCTTGTGTTCCATCTTGCATCAACCCATCTGGACAGGGGCACACGGCACAAAATTCACTAGTCGGTCCAGTTGAGGGTCCCTCGTGTCCGAAACACCGACAAGTATGGACTTAAGCCTCCCCTTAACTCCGTAATTCACTTACTTCCTATTTTAGACCAAAGAATCAAAACCACTTGAAGGAACAATGATTTGAAAATTTTTAATTTGGTGGTGTTTGGTGTTTGATACAATTTTCATTGCTTTAGTCCCTAAACTTCTCTCCCTTTGGCATCAACCACCGAAAAGGAAGACATTAAAAGCATGTAGGAAGCAAATAAGGCTTGCCCTCATAAAATATTTATCAATTAAAACCAATTGAAAAACTTGACATTATAATTCCCATAAATGAGTGTTCTCCTTTATAAAGAATTTTCTCCCCCATTAGAGACAAAGAAATACTCCCCCTGACAGAGATCTTCTACTTAGGAAAAAGTGAGAGCACATAGAGGGGGGGGGGTTGAATAGGTGATCCTGTAAAAATCAACACTAAATGGCACAAACTTGGTTTATGAAATGTTAGTGGAATCAAAACCAAGGTGCTATGTCTAGAGAGAAAGATATGACTTCTTGACTTAATTGCTCTTCACAAGGTGAGTATTAAACTTAGAGCAATTACCAAGTGAGTAGAAGCAGAGAAAATCATACACGAATAACAACAGATGACACAGTGATTTTATCCCGTGGTTTGGCCAAGGAGAACACTTGCCTACTTCCATGTTGTGGCATCCCAATGGATGAGGGTTGCACTCAACCCCTTTCAAGCGATCCAATGATCCACTTGAATAGCACGGTTTTCTTCCTTATAGCAGATGTTCCCTTTGTGAGAAATCTCCACAAGTTGGAGCCTCTCACCCTTACAATATTGATCACAATGAAAACCACAAGAGTAAGGGAGGGAATAGAAACACACGCAAGAGCTAGAGTCACAGCAGCGACCCACACACAAGTCAAGAAACGAGCACACAAACACAGCGTAGCGAGTTCACAACTCAACAAGTGCTCAAATCTCAAACACAACGATCTAGATTCGTGCTTGCGGAGTCTAGGCGTCTTAGGCTGTTCATCAATAGAGGCTTGGTGTGCTGCTTCATACGTCTAGAGGTCCCTTTTATAGCCCTAAGGGGCCTAGGAGCCATTGGAGCTTCATTTGGAAGCTCTCAGCCTTCCTTGTCTGCGAGTGCACATGACTGTTCAGTGCGCCATCGGACAGTGAACAGTAACGGATCTGATTTACAGTTTCCTTCTCTAGAAGAGGTAGCCGTTGGTGCACTGGATAGGTACTATTCACTGTCCTGTGCACCGGACATGCTACTATTCACTGTCCTATGCACCAGACAGTTTACTTTTCACTGGCCTGTGCACTAGACATGTTACTTTTCACTGTCATGTGCACCGGACATGTTACTATTCACTGTCCTGTACACCGGACATGTTACTATTCACTGCCCTGTGCACCGGATAGTTACTATTCACTGTCTTGTGCACCGGCCAACAACACACTAAGTGCTTTTTCCTCCATTCTTTCTCCATTTGACTTCATTGAGTTCCTATCACTTAGACAAACATGTTTAGCACATAAAACAATTGACTAAGTGTCTAGAACTTACCTTTATTCTTGATCCATTTAGATATACCTTTGCTTAACATTTGTTAGTTCTCACCTAGTGTGTTGTGCATCTAATTACCAAAACAATACAGAAATAGCCCAAGGGCACATTTCTCTTTCAAAAAGCAGGTGAAAATAGAGGTGCAAGACATGATTTGATTAGACTAACTTCCCTTATGCATAGGTAACGGAATATGATTTAACCACTTTTGCATTTATAGCAACATGGGAAGTATAAGATGTGAAATATAGTCTAACCAAATATTGGAGGACACATAAATGATGCCAATAGTAATCTCAAAGTTACCAATTGAAAATTAATGGCAGACCATTTGAAGACTAATGGTAGGCTTGTGAGACATAAGAGTTCTTGAAGATTTGCAGTGGAAGCTTGTTGTCTTTCTTCAGTGACTTCATTTTCCTTACAATGAGATTACTACATGAAATAGACTCGAAAAAGGTATTAGTCTCAAAGTCTTAGATTATAGAGTAACTGTCACACCCGGTTTAGAAGGCAAACCGAATGCGAACCATGTACGTGCCAAGATCAGCAATTCACGTACACAGCAGTTACATAATCAGACATCATCACACAGTGCTCGAATAATAACGTAAAAGAGGGTAATAGTTAATTACATCATGATGACCGAGACATCCACATAGTCAATAACAATTATCAAAGTGCGAAAACGAAACGTAGATAAACACGGCCTTCATAGGCAGCCGACTGGGGGTTTGCCGCTAACCCACGCCTAGAACTCATCGTACTCTTGGAACTCCTGGAAGTCTTCCTCCACGATTTCATCTTCTCATGAGCAGTGGTTGCAACGTGGACAACCTAGGGGGTTTTGGTGTGTAAAGCAAGGGTGAGTACACATCAACATACTCAGCAATTGTCCCGTTTGGCTGTAGTGGACTAGCTTTATGTGTGGTTAAAGTCAAGCAGTTGCTTTTAGTTGGTTAGGTTATTATTACTAGTAGAGGGCCATGTTTTAGCATTAACCCAAGTTGTTAACTCAAAAGTACCCTTTCCAAACGAAAAGAATACCAGAAACCATAACCATAATATAGTCAAAACCATCATCCTCATTGTCACCTGTAAACAAAGCATCTCTGATCAATGTGTCTCTAATCAATGGAGCTCCCTTGGCCGCTCATAACCGCGAGCACGACTGATATATCAGTTTCATAACACTCTGCAGAGGTTGCACACTTTACCCATGAGCCGTGATTCCCTTTTGCCTCGGGCCGATCAAACCCTTAAACACTACCAAGGTGAATAGGCAGGGTTTCACTACGTGACTTTTCCCTAGGGTCCTCACTATGCGAATGTTGGAAATGACCATTGCATAGTGACCATCTGGCATACCAAACCTATACCTCCGCCCTCAGGGAAAGCCGTGGGACGATGCCCATACCAAAATCCCTAAGCGAGATTATAGGAGCCATAACAAATGCCACCATCGCCATAGAGACCATCTGGCGTACCAAAACCTATACCTATGCCCTCAAGGAAAGCCGTGGGACGATGCCCGTACCAAAATCCCTGAGTGAGAATATAGGAGCCATAGCAGATGCCTCCGTTCCCCAATGACCAAAACCAACACCCAACATAAGACTTCCCTAATTACTTAGCCAAGGGCGTCCCATACCACCCTCATGGTTGCACTGTTTTTCTGGGCGGTCATCCAACGAACCAGTCCTTACGGAGAGGCACTCGAGAAACCGCTCGAGTCCCCTTAAATATCACAGTACCATCATCATAATCAAAAGGGAAAACAACGTATTATAAATAATCTCATCATGTTCATTGATTACTGTGAAGCACTAGCATAAAGCTAAACCAAAATAACCCCACCCATATAGGTAAACAAGGACCAGATAAACAAAAGCTAGTCAATCCTTAGATCTAAATTGTGTAAATACGGGAAGTGAATTATAAAATGAGTAGGATATAGATGGGTCAAGGGACACTTGCCTTCACCAAACAGATGTTCAGGATCTTTAATCTTGTAGAACTCGAAGAGCTATATCACTTGGTCGCCAACGCTTGATCTTCGATCCCTCGAAGCTCGGAAACGGATCGCAATCTATTCGCAACGCACAACGAATACAAACAGGCACAAACAAACAAACATATATATATATATATATAAGAACATTACACCATTCAAATAAAAACATAACAAAATATGAAAAATGAAATAGAGCGCGTTACTACGGTCACACGAGAAAAAAATGCAACAGGCGGAGCTACGGTCGAGAAGTTATCGCGTCTACACTAAACGAGTATTATCATAACATTTAGTTTGACCTGATTATATTAATCGATATTTATTTAAAATGAAACTAGAGCTATCACACAGTTTTAATTAGCTGACCACACTAACAATTCTTAGTTAAATAAGTAATTTAAATAACATCAGCGACTCTAAGCGGGACGAGTTAGCGGAGCGGGACGAAATACGTAACGCGTGAAACAGCACGACCACACACGACCTAGCGCGTGCACCACGCACGGCACACGCAGACGACGCGACGACGGCGAACCCAACACGACAGCGTGCAAACGACACGCGAACACGCGCGACATAGCACGCTGACGACACACGAAACAGCGCGAACGAACACGCCATGTGCGGAACAACACGCACGATAGGTGAGAAAACTAAATAGGTGACACGTTTATATTAAACAAATGTTAAATAAATAGAAAATAGTTAAGTTAATATTTGCCATGTTAATATTTGTTATAAAAGCCCAAATGGAACACTACATATTTAATATAGTTAGAATATTAATCTAATAAATATTAGTCGAGCGAACCTTAAGTTAATTATCTAAAATATATGACCTGATAAATTAACCTTATTAATATGAGTGTTTATAAGTGAAAAACAATTTATTATCACAGTCTGAGGAACGCAGTTCATCTCTCATTTCTGGCAGCAGTTGCATGAAGCCTTGGGTACACATCTGAATTTTACTTCAGCTTATCATCCACAGACAGACGGTCAGACTGAAAGAACTAATCAAGTCCTCGAAGATATGTTGAGAGGCTGTGCGCTGCAAGATCAGTCCGAATGGGACAATATGTTACCTTATGCAGAATTCTCCTATAACAACAGTTACCAGGCTAGCTTGAAGATGTCACCATTTTAGGTGCTTTATGGGAGGAGTTGTAGAACTCCGTTGCAATGGGATCAGCCTGGAGAAAAGCAAGTGTTTGGGCCATATATTTTGCTCGAAGCTAAAGAGAACATCAAGATGGTTCGGGAGAATCTAAAGATAGCACAGTCAAGGCAACGAAGTTATGCAGACACAAGAAGGAGAGAGCTGAGTTTCGAAGTTGGAGATTTTGTCTGCCAGAAGGTATCGCCTATCAGAGGAGTCAGAAGATTCTAAGTCAAAGGCAAGCTAGCGCCCCGATATGTTGGTCCGTATCAGATTCTCGCAAAGCATGGAGAAGTGGCCTATCAGCTTAGTTTGCCAGAAAATTTGTCGGCAGTGCATGATGTCTTTCATGTGTCTTAGTTAAAGAAGTGTCTGCGTGTGCCAGAAGAGCAAATGCTAGTGGAAGGTCTAGAAGTCCAAGAAGACTTGACCTACATAGAGAAGCCAGCGTAAATACTTGAGACTGCAGACAGGGTCACCCGGAGGAAAACTATTAGAATATGCAAAATCAGATGGGGTCACGACTCTGAGGAAGAAGCAACTTGGGAGCGTGAAGATGATATGATGGCTAAATATCCCGAACTCTTTGCTGGCTAACCTTGAATCTCGAGGGCGAGATCTTTTAAGGGGGATAGGTTTGTAATGCCCTGAATTTGAGGGGTATAATTTTTCTTCTCGGATACTCACCAAATTCAGGCGTTACTCTCTTTTCTCTTCCCGTTTCACTCCTTCCCATTTTCAAAGCAGTATAGTGGCTGGTGTCCATATCCCGTGTAAACAAAAACCTAAGTGACATGAGTGTTGCATGATGCCGAAGCATATTTCTTTGCCTGATGTTGTGTTTAACCGCGCATCTGTCTCGCCTCGTTTCGGGTTTTTGATTCGCAGTTGGATTCCGATCAGTGGTCGTGCGTGCTATGGGTTTTCGGCCCACGACGCGACCTAGCCCGACCCGACCTAGCTCGGCCCGGCCCATGGCCTGGCGCCCCTGGCGCCCCCACACCCCCATGCGTGCCCCCATCCTCTCTTTCTCTCATTTTGTTTCCCACGCAGCAACTCCCTCTCCCTCTCTTCCACCTCTCTCCCACCTCCTTGCCCTAGGTGTGATCCGGTGGACGGTTATCGCTGATTTTTGGATCCCAAGGTGAGCTTCCCCTCCCCTCTCCTCTATCCCTCCCTTCCTTTCTCTCTCCCCTGCGCGCAACCTCCCCTCCCTGCGTGCCTCGTCGTGGACCCAGCGCCCTCCCGTCGCGGCCCCAGTGCCCTCCATGCGCGCCCCATCGTGGCCCTCGACGCCCTCCCTGCAAGCCTCGAGCGTGGCCCCTCGGGCGTGGCCCCCGGGCACGGCAGCCCTAGTCGCGTGACATTTAAATTTTAGTTTGATTAGTTTTAAATTTGTTTTAATTAATATGCTGCGTCACGCGCTTCGTCGCGTGGTGATTTATTTAAAATTTAGATTTATTAGTGTGCTGTGTCGCACGCTTTATCGCGCGACGATTCATTTTAATTTCAAATTACTTAAGGTGTAACATCGCGCGTTTAGTCACACGATGTTTTGTTTTAAATTCAGTTTAAGTGACGTATGCCGTCGTGCGCTTCGTCGCGCGACGCTTTACATCATTTTCATATTTAATCCAGGTGTTTCGTTGCGCGCTTCGTCGCGCGATGATTCGTTTAATTTCAGTTTAGTCTAAGTGCTGCGTCGCGCGTTTCGCCACACAACGACTCATTTTATTTTCAGCTTAGTTTGTGCGTGCTGTCGTGCGCTTCATCGCGCGGTAACTCGCACCAGTTTTCAGCTTAGTTCGCATGTGCTGTCGTGCGTCTCGCCGGACGACAATCCTTTTTAATTTACCTCGAATCAATTATAACAATTAAACGTGTCACGTAACTTTATTCTATGTGTAGCATGATTGTCAAATTAATATGGTTATGTTTAGACAAGTATTTTAATCCACAGCTATTTAGCGCAATTGCCCTTCGACCGTAGCCTCGACCGTTGTTTTATCTTTCTCGCTTAGTCATAGGTGTGAGCCCTGCACCGAGCGTCTGCTTATTTGTTATATCCTACTGCGTGGTACATTGTTCTTTTTATATTAAAATCCTGGAATGTATGTTTAAACTCGTATAGATAACGGTCAGCTGGCAGAGTCTGAAGGAGTTGCAGGTGAAGACCCTAAGCAGCAGCTGGTTGGTGAAGGCAAGTGTCCCTTAACCTATCTATATCCTACTCATTTCATAATTTACTCCCCGCATTTACACAATTTATACATAAGGATTGACTAGCTTTTGTTTATCTTGTCCTTGTTTACCTATGTGGGTTGGGTTATTTTGGTTTAGCTTTATGCTAGTGCCCCACACTAATCAATAAACATGATGAGATTATTTATGATACGCTGTTTTCCCTTTTGATTATGATGATGATACTATGACATTTAAGGGGACTCGAGCGGTTTCTCGAGTGCCTCTCTATAAGGACTGATTCATTGGATGACCGCCTGGGAAAACAGTGCAACCATGAGGGTGGAATGGGACGCCCTTGCCGAATAATTAGGGGAACTAAGGTGTAGTTCGCTTTGCTGTCGTGTCGTCAATGGGGCTCGGTGTATGCGACTTGCTCTGCTGAGGGTGGATTGCCTCTTGTGGAGGAGTGCGATACATTTAGGAAACCTAACGGGCAGCTACAACCTCAGGGAATCTTTGTAAAGGCTACGTAGTGAAACCGTGCCTATTCACCTTGGTAGTGTTTAAGAGTTTGATCGGCTCGAGGCAAAAGGGAATCACGGCTTGTGGGTAAAGTGCACAACCTCTGCAGAGTGTTATGAAACTGATATATCAGCCGTGCTTGCGGTTATGAGTGGCCAAGGGAGCTCCATTGATTAGAGATACATTAATTAGAGATGTTTTGGTTTACAGGTGATGATGAGGATGATGGTTTTGATTATGATTATGGTAATGGTTTCTGGTATTCTTTCCATTTGGAAAGGGTACTTTTGGGTTAATAACTTGGGCTAATACTAAAACATGGCTCTATACTAGTAATAATAACCTAACCAACTAAAAGCAACTACTTGACCTTAACCCCACATAAAGCTACTCCACTACAGCCAAACGGGACAATTGCTGAGTATGTTGATGTGTACTCACCCTTGCTTTACACACCAAACCCCCTAGGTTGTCCACGTTGCAACCACTGCTCAAGAGAAGATGAAGTCGTGGAGGAGGACTGCCAGGAGTTCCAAGAGTACGATGAGTTCTAGGCGTGGGTTAGCGGCAAACCCCCAGTCGGCTGCCTGTGAAGGCCGCGTTTACCTACGTTTCATTTCCACACTTTGATAATTGTTAATGACTATGTGGATGTCTCGGACATCATGATGTAATCGACTATTACCCTCTTTTATGTTATTATTTGAGCACTATGTGATGATGTCCGGTTATATAACTGCTGTGTACGTGAATTGCTGATCTTGGCACGCACATGGTTCGCATTCGGTTTGCCTTCCAAAACCGGGTGTGACAGTAACCCCCCTGAAAGTGTGCATACAAGTTTTGAAAACTTGTAGGAGACATGCACTTTGATTTGATATCAAGAGAGGCAAATTATCTATAATCCGAACTTTGGCACATATAGGTTAAATGATACCAATTGTGGCATGCCAAATGAAGTATGATTGAAGTGTTATACCACTTGAAGTATTTCACCATGTATCATTTTCTTAGGAATGTTAAATAAGCTATGTGTCGTGCTTATCATTTTAAACCATGTAGGTTTGCTCAAGAGTATGAATTGAAGTTAGCAATCCTACCATATGATTTACCTAGTATGCATTCATTTAAACAAAAGTAAATATCAATTGTAATACTCGGCATGAAAGGAAAAACTAGATGCAAGAAAAATAGATACGCATATCTAAAAATAGGGAATCTAATAAATCTAGTTACCTTAGTCATGGGTGGGAAAATTTGTGTCCAAAGTATTCACTAACCCACTTGGCAATAGACTTGATCCAATATGATGTATCCCATGATATACATCCCAATTTTGCCAAGTCTCCAAATTCTTGTTGTCCTTTGGACTCCTCACTTCCCTCTCAGGTTCCAAACCTTGTGCTTTTCATGGTTGAAATAATCTCCTTTGGCACCCAGATGCGTTTGGCCCCCTTTCCTTTGTTGGCTTACTTGTTGGCCTTGATTGCTAGCACCTTTCCATTCCTTTTCTTCTTGATAAAATATGGTGTAGCAACCTTTTTGTCCACCTTGTTGATGTAGGTGTTGGATATTTTGCTTGTTGGTTTTTGCTTGAGCTTTTGCCTTTGCTTATCCCTGGCCATCGCCTTGCATTAGAAAGACATATGGCCTTCCTTGTGACATAACCTACAAATCACAGTTTCGCCCTCCACAGGCTTGTTCACTCCCGTAGTGGTGTTATCTTGTGGAGGTTGGATTTGTTTGGCTTTGCCTTTCTTGTCATACAAAGTCTTTCCAAGGCGAGCCACTTCTTGCCTTAATTGCTCATTTTCCTTTGCAACCTCATCCGATCATGTTTCTATAATAACATTCTTAAGAAGAACTTGATTGCGGGGGGTTAGAATCATCAATTAAATCAAAGCAAGAAGTAGAAGCATCTTTCTTAATAATTTCAGGAATTTCAGCTAAAGATGTCCCTAGGGTGCTACCAATGTTTTCTAGCTTAGTAGTTACCTCATTATTGTGTATGCTAAGAATTTTCATTTTTCCTAGGAAATTTTCAATAGCTTCTTGGGAGCTAGCTAACTTAGCTTTAAGTTTTTCATTCTTTTTAATAAGGCCATCACCAGTAGCAGTGGATGAAGCACTAAATTCTAATTGCTTAATTTTAGTTGATAACTCACAATTTAAATTTGCAAATGTTTCAATTTTTTCTAGCAAACCTTTATAATTATTTTGGGAGCTAATCGACTTATTTTCCAAAGTTTTAAGTTGAGCCTTTTGGTTAGTGCAGGCATCCTGGAAAAATTTAACGGCTTTCGCAAGCTCATCTACGGAGGGCATTCCCTCACCTTCATCATCACTACTACTTTCATCACTAGAGGATGTAATACTCATTTTACCTCTTACCATAAGGAACTTGCGTGATGACCGTGATGAGCGTGATGAGGCCAGGAGGCTGCGCATCCTTGGAGGTTCATCTTCGCTTGAAGAATCAACCCAAGTTTTGCCACTTGTTAGCGCCTTGCCTTTGCTCCTCTCCTTTTTGGGTTCGGCCGTAGTTGGACAGCTGTCCCTGAAGTGGCCCTTCTCCCCGCATGCGAAGCAACCTCTCTTTCTTTGCTTTTTCTGTCAATGTTAAAGAGAAGATCCTCTACCTATAGGGACACTATTGGGGGCCTTCGTCTTCCGAAGGTCCTCAAAAACACAACTAACATGTTTTCCAAGTATAATACATGTACAGGGACCTTCGGCCTTGGGATGAAGCTGTACATGATGTAAAAGGCATGGATCGGGAAAAGGGTGAACCAGTTCCGAAGCTACCTATGGAGAAGCTTCAGCTTAGCAGAAGAAAATGGAACCGACCTAAAAGGGAAAAGATTGTCTAGTCCTTGATAGACTATCCCTAAGTCAATAGTAGATGTCAAGGGCATGGATGTAATTTACACAGGCTGTGTCCTGTGTCTATAAATAGATGAACAGTAGCACTGTACTGTTCACGCTGACTGGTATTCACTTGCGCGTCGCATTCAGACTTTTGCCTTCTGTTAAGCCGAAGGTATAAATGTAATTCAATATTGTTTATATTCATTCATGATGCTAAATAAAAGAAATATTTATGATGTCATATGATTATTCATGATACTCCTTATGTTTCATATGCTCTTACTTTTATTATGATACACTATGATGATGAAGGTACACCCTTCTTAACCTTCGTCTGAAGATCATTATGTCCTAAGGGAGATAATGCTTCAAAGGACGAATGACTCTAATCATTAATGTTTTGTGTTGCCTTGTTCTTGATTCATAGCATTTGAGAACAAGCCCCCAACATTGGCGCCCACCTCCGGTGAACTCATTTGACCACCTTCAGCAAGCTGTGACTTTCGTCATGCCGCCGAAGAAAGTTTCAGGGCTAGGGGCTGCACTGCAGCCACTGGATGTCAACCAAGACACATTGCGCGAAGCACGAAGCCAAAAAGGAAGGCTACAAGTCCGACGCCTCACGACGAAGAGCTGGACCAAAAGATCAGGGATCTCGAAGCCATTCACCAGCAGGTCCAAAAGAAGAAGGAGAAGATGCTTCGCCTTGCTGATCTTCAAAGGAAGATCGACGAAGCCACAGAGGAAATGCGTCACCTCACCCAAGATGACTAGGATCGGTGGCCTCAACGCACAGAGCTTCGCCAGGACAGTTCCTATGATGATGATGTTTGGTATGATGATTTTCACCATGGAAATTTTACTTTTAATGATGCTTCTCCTCTGTCAGCAGAGCTATAGGCTACACCATGGCCTTCATCATACAAGCCACCCCAGCTTCCCATGTATGATGGGCACTCAGGCCCCAAGCAATTTTTGATGAGCTGTGAAGCAACAATATCCTCATATGGAGGCAACGCCGCTGTCATGGAAAAGTCCTTCGTCATGGCAGTCCAAAGTGTGGCCCAGACATGGTACTCGTCTCTCACGTTTAGCAGCCTCTTCAACTCGTTTTGCTTCTGCCCGGGCGTCATGGGTGTCTTTTTCATTCTTCTTTATAATTTTGCTGGCCAGCTCTCGGCCACCGTTCACCCAGACATCAGAGTAAAACTTCCCGCCTATTAAGGTCGCTTCGGCTGAAGGATCCTTCGTATCGTCTGTGGAGAAGGTAGCTTTAGTATGGGCTATAGCCTTAACATGATCACATCCGGCCTTCTCCAAAATAGCTGCGATTCCCCGAGCGCTGGGGAAGGCACAAATATCCCCGCGATCACTTAATATTTCCTCGAAGGCTTCAACTTCTCCACTTATCCATTCAACAACACCCTCGGGGTCGCCTCATATGAAATTTTCTGCAGAAGAGTAGGCGCCCACTTTGGCAAAGCTAGTTTTCAATTTTTTCACACAATCCAAGGATTTCTCAAAGCACCTTTCCTTGGATTCGCGAAGTTCTTCAACATTTTTCTCTAGCTTATTTTTCCAGTATTCACTGATCTCTTGGTCAGCTTGTGCAAGCGCGCATCTCTCATTAGCTTCGGCCAGTTGTCTCTGAAGGTCTTCAATCTCAGCTTTCTGGGCTTCGGCCTGAGGTTTGTATTGAGCTTCGTCTTCTTTTATTTTATTTAACAATGAAACCAAAATCTTGTCTTTCTCTAGACCTTCATTTCTTAGCTCAATCACCTCTGAGCGAAGATTGTTAAGGGCTATTGTACAACCTTCATCTTCGGCGCTTTTCTGTGCCCTCAAGTTATTACTAAGAATTAAACCCTGCAGAGAAGAAGAAAGAACTGAGCATGACAAATAAAATACTTCATTCCTAACTTCAAGGTTAACTTCCATAGCTTTATACTGTTGTACGCTAGGCTATCAGCAAGATCATCCTTCGACATAACCAAAAGGCCTTCTTCAAGTTTCGGAAATCCCATACTTTTAGCTATCTCCCGGCAAACGGATATTTCTTTGTTATCCGGGAGACAGTACAGGAAATCATCTTCATTACTGCCGTTAAATACTAAGGCTCCTTTCGGATAATTCAGTTTTTGAGCATAATGTCTTGCTTCCACGATTTCTTCTTCGGATAACTTTTTCCTCGAAGCATGTCGAAAAATGTAATCAATATCTTCAACTAGGGCTTCGAGGACAGAAGGCTTTGTTTTTTTGCCATGTCTTGCCTTGCTGCCATGCTGGTATCTGCAGTTTATTGATCAGCTTTATCTTCAAGCGCGACAGCCTTTATCTCAACAGGCGCTGAAGACCCAGCTTCGGCCTTGTCTTGGACTTTAGCAGTTTCAACATTTTTCTTAATAGGTCCAGGACTCAAGGCCTTCGTAGTCTCCAAGACTGCGTCCAGCACGCTGGCCATTCTCCTCCTCTTGGGAGTTGTAGCAGAAGCCTTTTGCACCTTCGGCAATTTTGCCTCAGTTGCTGGGCTCAGAATTTCTGGCATTTTTTCTATTTTTTCCACCTATGGCTCTTCAGTCTTATCATTCTTAGCTTCGGCTGGCCCGACTGTAGGTACCTTCGGCACTACAGTCGGCTCTTCAACGCTCTGCGTAGTCGGAGCAGCTTGTCTTGCTTCGGCAGTTGAAGAGGCCTCTTCGCCAAATCCAGGCACTATGACCGGTTCAATATACCGCGGCCGGTGGGTCAGAACCTTCACTTTTTTGCCCTTCGGCACATCAGTGGTGGCCGAAGCGACAACTTTTCTCTTTTTCCCTTGCCTTCACAGTGGGTAGTGATAATCAGGGTATATTAAGCTGATTGCATCGAACACCCTGTTCAATCTTTTTTCCCCCGACCCCCGAAGGCTGCAGACAAGGCATCATCTTCGGCCTTGGAATATGTTCCAAGCAGCTCATCACTAGTTGCTTCAATGCATTTTAACCAGTCATCATCTGGCTCATCAAACTTTTCCCTAAATCTGAAGGTATACTTCAATTGGACTAGACCACCTTCACTGGATTCGACAGTAGTCTCCTTTAGCATATCCCAGCTCTCCACAAGTGGCCACACCCTGAAGGCTATGTGTTCTTGAACTAAATCCCTCTGCCAATGAAGGCGCAAACAGTACTAAAGGCCTTTTGACATGCTTCAACATCACTATCAATATTCACCTTCGGCCTTTAGAGGCCGAAGCGAGACCAGATGGGGCACTGGATAATCTCCTTGATGTATTCCCTTTTAATCAGATCATTTTTAACATAAAACCACTCTTCCATCCAGGCTCCGGGCCATCTTTTCCGGTATGTCGGCACCGGGTAGCTTGCATTAGAGCAGGCAATGAACCCATAGCAGCCGAAGTTGTTGTGATATTGCTCTTTGCCAACGACCTTCGTCTCGTATAAAAGCTTGTGCATACTACAAAAGCACTTCACACTCGGCTCTAGCCCCTGGCTTCTTACAGCCCAAACAAACATCCCCATCCTAATTATAGCTTCGGGGGTAATCTGATGGAGAAAAATCTGAAAAATCTTTAGTACCTCAACCACAAACTTGCTTAGTGGGAACCAGAGACCTGCCTTCAGGAAGCTTCGATAAACGACAACTTCGTTTTCCTCAGGAGCAGGGGCAATGTTGTCTCCTCCAACCCTCACGATGGATATGTCACGAAAATATCTCCCCTCATGGCATCAACATGACTCTGTCTGATAGTCGATTTTCCGAAGATAGTATGACTTGGCCGCTAGGACCGATCCTCAGAATCTTCATCCCCGCTCTCCACGTCATAACTACACTGTCATCAGAATCTTCAGACAGACCCTCCATTATTTTCTTAGTAATTTTCTCTGTATTTGTCCTAGCCATAGACTCGTAAAACCTAGCAATAAAAGGATCCATAATTTTCTTTTCTTCATATAGCTTCTTCTCCTCTGATACCTTCTTCTCTTCGGCCATCTTCTCCTCAGTTATGTTCTTCTCTTCATTGGTCATCTTCTCCTCAGATATGAAGCAAGCACGTCTCTAAAACCGAAGCTCGAAAATTAAGCAAAAAACTTGCAAGCAAGAGTTAAAAATTTGAGGGAATAACGCAAGCAGCAGAAATGGCGTATCAAATACCACCGCTAGAGATCCATATTTATACACCCAGTGCTTTACAACTTGGCGGGCCCCGTCTGTCATTCACTGTTGCTATTCTAGCAAAGGGAAGGTGTTTTTTCGGACCTTCGGCTTAAGGCCTTCATCCATGTCGCAGTTTAAATCCATTATTATAACGAATTAACATTGCAAGGGGATACTGTTGGGGGCCTTCGTCTTCCGAAGGTCCTCAAAAACACGACTAACATGTTTTCCAAGTATAATACATGTATAGGGACCTTTGGCCTTGGGATGAAGTTGTACACGATGTAAAAGGCACGGATCGAGAGAAGGGTGAACCAGTTCCGAAGCTACCTATGGAGAAGCTTCGGCTTAGCAGAAGAAAATGGAACCGACCTAAAAGGGAAAAGGCTATCTAGTCCTTGATAGACTATCCCTAAGTCAATAGTAGATGTCAAGGGCATGAATGTAATTTACACAGGCTGCGTCCTGTGTCTATAAATAGATGAACAGTAGCACCGTACTGTTCACGCTGACTGGTATTCACTTGCGCGTCGCATTCGAAGTTTTGCCTTCTATTAAGCCAAAGGTATAAATGTAATTCAATATTGTTTATATTCATTCATGATGCTAAATAAAAGAAATATTTATGATGTCATATGATTATTCATGATACTCCTTATGTTTCATTTGCTCTTACTTCTATTATGATACACTGTGATGATGAAGGTACACCCTTCTTAACCTTCGTCTGAAGATCATTATGTCCTAAGGGAGATAATGCTTCGAAGGACGAAGGACTCTAATCATTAATGTTTTGTGTTGCCTTGTTCTTGATTCATAGCATTTGAGAACAAGCCTCCAACAGGCAGACCCATTAGATTAATCTTGTGGATCATCCCCATTACCTTTCCGATGCGTCAGATTGTTTCTTTGTCCTCGGAGGATTATGTTGATGGTTGATTATCTTCATCATCATCACTTTCTTCTTCCTCCTCTTCTTCACTTGAGGAACTTGGAGGGGTAGCCTTCTTTTTACCCTTCATTTCATCACATGCAAAAGCATATGACCTTAAGGAAGTTGGCTCCTTTTCCTCGACACATTTTTTACAACATTTCAAAGGCCGCAATTTTTCCAATCACAATGGTTGGGGTCATTGTACTCAAGTCCTCCATGTTGTGAAGAATAGTGATGATACTCCCATATCTTTGTTGTGGTAGCAGGGAGATAATCTTGCTCACAATGTCTGCATCACCTAGCTTATTGATGCCAATGGAATTGAACTCATTGATGATTAGATTCAAACGAGAATACATGTCTCTAACAAGCTCATTATCCTTCATAGCAAAAGAATTATAATCATTTAAGACTAGGTAATGTTTTTGCTCACGGACATTTGATGTGCCTTCATGGAGCTCATGTAATTTTAGCCAAATCTCATTAGCAGTTTTCAATGTAAAAACTTGATTAAATACATCAATGCTAAGAGATTCATACAAGCAATTTTTGGCTCTAGCATTTAAATGGATTTCTTTTTCTCACTCGTGGTGGGTTTCTCAAGATTTTTGGGTGGTTTCATCCTATCACGAGTGACTCTCCAAACACCTAGATCAATGACCTCTAGGTAACAAGCCATTCTAGCACTATAATATGGGACATTAGTGCCGTCGAAGTGTGGTGGCCTATGGGTATCCATCCCCTTTCTCTAAAAAGTGTCGGTTCTTTTAGCAGTGAAGCTAAAGTGTTTCAAATGAGCCAAACCAGGCTCTGATACCAATTGAGGGAAACAGTTGACGGCTAAGAAGGGGGTGAATTAGGACTTCTTAAACTTTCACTAAACTAGGCCACAAATAAATCCCTAGAGCAAAACATATACAATTAATCAAACTAGAATGTGCAAACTTGGTTTTGTCTAACTGTTGCTATCTCTTCTGCAATGGCTAAGTTTCAATCTAAAATAATATAAGTATAAAGACAAGATTGAAACTTAAATGCTTAATATAAATGCGGAAGCAAAAGAGCAAGGTAGAGATGCAAAGTCTCATGGATGACGCTGGTATTTTTATCGAGGTATCTGAAACCGCGCAAGGTCCCGACTAATCCTCGTTGGTGCCCTTACGCAATGGGAAGCCCACGCGAGGGCCAAGCACCTCGGTCGAATAACTCCATAGAGAACCGCGAGCCCTCTCCATGCGCAAGTGGTTCTCTGCTTCCGACTCCTCTCAGATGCTCCCCGCCGTCTCCACTATCGAGATTTCGGCTGAAAACACCACGAGCCTCGTTCCCTCTGGTACACGTGTGGCCGTGACACAAACGCGGTTGTCACGGTCTCACAAGACTCTCGCCCCATTTGATACAATTACAATGGCTCGCGCAAGAGCCAAGCGGTTGTGTGGTTTTTCTAAACTCACTCAATTAACTAGGATTCACCTAGAGCAAGCGCTAAAGCGGTCTAACTAACCTAAGCACTTCACAAAGCACCTACGGTAATCACCGAGTGATTCTATTAAGCACTTGGGTGTATGAGCACTTGGAAATGTCTATACTATGCCTTGGTATGTTGCTTGGGCTCCCACCCCTTGGAATGGCCGGTTGGGGGTGTATTTATAGCCCCCAACACAATTCTAGCTGTTGGAGAAAAATTGTGCTCTCTACGGCACACCGGACAGTCCGGTGGTGCACCGAATAGTGCACTGTTCATTGTCTAGTGCGCCTAGCCGTTGGTCTGACACTACAGATGACTGTTGGCTTGCATGCTTTTTACACTAGACACTCAGGATGTCACACCGGACAGTCCAGTGGTCTTCTCTCCAGAGTGCCACCTGGAACTAGCCGTTGGGGCTACTGTTCTTGGTGCACCGGACAGTCCGGCATGTGGCACCGGACAGTCCGGTGCTCCAGACCAGACAGTCCGTAGGCAACATTTCCTTTGTTTCTTGGACTTCCCTTGATCTTCATAATGTCTTCTCTTGAGGTATTGCTTTCCTCAATGCCTGTGAACATTTCCAAGTAACTTTAGCATCCTGTGAACTACAAACACAAACACTGGCAAACACATTAGTTCACATTTTGTGTTAATCATCAAACACCAAAACCTATTGAGCCAAATGGCCCGAGGTCCATTTTCCTTACAGATGTGATCAAAATTTGAGAATGTTTCGAGAAAGTTGTGAGGCACTATATGTAGAAACCTGAAAGTCACCTAGAGGGGGGTTGAAAGGGAAATGTGCCCTTGGGCAATTTCTATTATGTTTTGATGATTAAGTGCCTAACACATTTAATTAAGTTCTTATGTGCTAAATGAAGAGAAAAGTGCAAATCATGACATGAGGTATGTTTCTAGACTTAGTACATTGTTTGGAGTACTAACATATTTTATCTAAGTGCTAGAAACAGGAAAAGAAAGAATTGCAAAAGACTTGGTTGTGTGCAGCCAAAGTCTAGCTCGGTCTGGCCCACCGGACTGTCCAGTGGTGCACCGGACAGTGTCCGGTGCGCCAGGTTGGTTTCCGGTGAACAGGCCGCTCTCGGGAAAAGTTTGGCGGCATATGGCTATAATTCACCGGACTGTCCGGTGGTGCACCGGACTGTCCGGTGAGCCAACGGTCGCCAGCGCAACGGTCGGCCGCACAATCCACGGGCGACGTGTGGCCCGCACCAACGATCGGCAGGGGGCACCGGACTGTCTGGTGTGCATCGAGTAGTGTCCGGTGCGCTAACTGGCCTGGAGGTGCAACGGCCGTCTGCGCCAGAAAAGGAAGGAGATCGGCACCGGACCGTCTACAGTGACTGTCCGGTGGCACACCGGACTGTCCGGTGCGCCACTCGACAGAAGGCAAGGATGGCCTTCCTTGTTGGCCTCCAACGGCTCCTAGCTGCCTTGGGGCTATAAAAGGGACCCCTAGGCGCATGGAGGAGCTACCCAAGCTTACAAGAAACATTCTAAGACTCCAAGACTCCAACTTCACGCATTCGATTCTTTGAGATAGTGACTTGAGCTCCATTTGAGTTGTGAACTCCGTGCATTGTGTTTTGAGCTCAAGTTGTGACTTGTGTGCGTAGTTGTGCTGCGATTTGTGTCTTGTGTGTGTTGCTCATCCCAACCTCACTCCATGCTTTCATTGTGATCTTTGTTGTAAGGACGAGAGACTCCAATCTTGTGGAGATTCCTCACAAACGGGAATAATCATCTAAAGGAAAAATCATGGTATTCAAGTTGATCATCGGATCACTTGAAAGGGGTTGAGTGCAACCCTCGTCCATTGGGACGCCACAACGTGGAAGTAGGCAAGTGTTACTTGGCCGAACCACGGGATAAAAATCGCGTGTCTTGTGTTGATCTTTCTGTGATTGTCTTGTCCACAAGAATTCGCTCCTCAACTACTTAGTCGCACTAACATTTCTATAACCAAGTTTTGTGGCTATTTTAGTGTTGAATTTTACAGGATCACCTAATCACCCCCCTCTAGGTGCTCTCAATTGGTATTAGAGCCGTTCTCTTCACGAAAGGGACTAATCGCCCGAAGAGATGGATCCTAAGGGAAAGGGGATGATGGCCAACGACAAGGAGAAGGAGTCCATCTTCAACGAACCAAGAGATGACAAGCCCACTGACTCTGGCTCGAGTCACAAGAAGAAGGACGGGAAGAAGAAGAGGCGCATCAAGAAGATTATTTACTACGACAGCGACGCCTCCTCTTCTTCACCAAGAGACGACGACGATGACTCGTCTAAAAAGAAACTGGTTAATCAAAACTATTCATTTGATTATTCTCGTATTCCATTCAATTCTAATGCTCATTTGCTATCAATTCCACTTGGTAAACCTCCACACTTTGATGGAGAAGACTACTCTTTTTGGAGTCACAAAATGCATAGTCACTTATTTTCTCTCCATCCTAGTATTTGGGAGATAGTTGAAAATGGAATGCATTTCGATAGTATGGATAACCCTGTGTTTATTAATGAGCAAATTCATAAGAATGCACAAGCTACCACTGTTTTGCTAGCATCTTTGTGCAGGGATGAATACAACAAGGTGAGCGGCTTGGACAACGCCAAGCAAATCTAGGACACCCTCAAGGTATCTCATGAGGGAAACGACGCCACCATGATCACCAAAATGGAGTTGGTGGAAGGCGAGCTAGGGAGATTTGCGATGATCAGGGGAGAGGAGCCAACACAAACCTACAACAGGCTCAAGACCCTGGTCAACAAAATATGAAGCTACGGAAGCACAAGATGGACGGATCATGATGTCGTCCGACTCATGCTAAGGTCATTTACTGTAATTGACCCCCATCTTGTAAACCTTATTCGTGAAAATCCTAGGTACACCAAAATGACGCCCGAGGAGGTACTCGTAAAATTCGTGAGCGGGCATATGATGGTAAAGGAAGCGCGATATGTGGATGATGCTCTTAATGGCCCTCTACCCGTCTACGAGCCTCAACTCGTTGCTCTCAAAGCAACAAGCAGCAGGGAAGCGCTACCAAGCAAGGTGGCACAAGTTGAGGCTGCCGGGCTAAACGAAGATGAGATGGCCCTAATCATCAAACGCTTCAAGACCGCACTAAAGGGACGCAAGGAGTACCCCAACAAGAACAAAGCAAAAGGGAAGCACTCCTGTTTCAAATGCGGTAAGACTGGTCATTTTATAGCATAATGCCCCGATAATGATAATGACCAGGAACAAGAAAAACATGGGAAGATGGAGAAGAAGAAGGTTTACACGAAGGCGAAGGGCGAGGCGCACCTTGGCAAAGAATGGGATTCAGACTGCTCTTCATCCGACTTCGAAGATGAAGGACTGGCAGCCTCGGCCTTCAACAAGTCTTCTCTCTTCCGCAACGAACGCCACACTTGCCTCATGGCCAAGGAGAAGAAGGTAAGTGTTCTAGATACCCCTAAGTACACTACTTCTAGCGATGATGATTCTAGTGATGATGAAGTAGATTATACTGATTTATTTAAGGGTTTAGACAGAGCTAAAGTAGATAAAATCAATGAGTTAATTGATGCTCTAAATGAAAAGATAGATTGCTAGAGAAGCAAGAGGACATTTTATATGAAGAACATGACAAATTTGTTAGTGTACAAAAATCTCTTGCTTTAGAAACTAAAAGAAATGAAATGTTATCTTCTGAGTTATCTGCTTGCCATGAAACTATATCTAGTTTAAAGAGTTTCAATGATGATTTAAATGCTAAGCTAGAGGAAACTAATAAATCTAGTTCATGTGTAGAGCATGTTAGTATTTGCAATAGATGTAAGGACTTTGATGTTAATGCTTGTAATGAACATCTTATTGCTATTACAAAATTGAATGATGAAGTGGCAAGTCTTAATGCTCAACTTAAGACTTGCAAAAATGATTTTGATAAGTTAAAATTTGCTAGGGATGCCTACACAATTGGTAGACATCCCTCTATCAAGGATGGACTTGGTTTTCAAAAGGAAACCAAGAACTTAACAAACCAAAAGGCTCCCATTCTCAACAAGGAGAAAGGGAAGGCTCCTATGGCTAGTAGTTCTCAAAAGGGTCATGCCTACATTTATGATAGAAAATATTCTAGGAATGCTCATAGGAGTTATGATCATAATGCTTTTGATTCACATGCTATGTTTGCCTCTATCTCTACTTTTGTGCATGGTAGAAGTAGGCCTAGGAGAAGTCATGTTGTGCATCATGTGCCTAGAAGAGTGTGTAATGAACCTTCCACTATTTACCATGCTTGTAATACTTCATTTGCGCTCTTATGTAAGTGTCGGTGTTTCGAAACCCGGGGGGTCCCTGGACCGACGAGTGAATTGTCGCCGCGTGCCCCAGCCCAGATGGGTCGACGCGAGGCGGAACGCGAAGGGGGGAAAAGGAGGCAGCCGGAGGGAGGCAGGCGTGAGAGAGTGGATCCCGCGGCCTTCGTGTTAGCCCCGCGCCCGAGTCGGGTGCGCTTGTAGTAGGGGGATACAAGCGTCCACGTGGGAGTGGGAGCGAGCGGCCTTGCGCGAGCGCCGTCCCGTCCTTCCCCGCGCGGGCCAACCCTCTGTAAGAGGGCCCTGGTCCTCCCTTTTATAGACGTAAGGAGAGGATCCAGGTGTACAATGGGGGGTGTAGCAGAGTGCTACGTGTCTAGCGGAGGAGAGCTAGCGCCCTAAGTACATGCCATCGTGGCAGCCGGAGAGGTCTTGGCACCCGGTTCATGTGATGTCGTGGCCGTCAGAGGAGCGCTGGAGCCTGGCGGAAGGGCAGCTGTCAGGGCTGTCGAGTCCTTGCTGACGTCCTCTTGCTTCCGTAAGGGGGCCGAGAGCCGCCGTCGTCACAGAGCGTGCGGGGCGCCATCATTGCCTATCTAGCGGAGCGAGCCAGATGGGATGTCGGTCTTGTTCCCCGTAGCCTGAGTCAGCTCGGGGTAGGGTAATGATGGCGCCTCCTGTCGACGTGGTCGGTCCGTGCCCTAGGTTGGGCGATGTGGAGGCTCCTCCGAGGTCGAGGTCGAGTCTATCTTCCGTGGTCGTGGTCGAGTCCGAGCCCTTGGGTCGGGCGGGGTGGAGACCGTCGGCTGAGGCCAGGGCTGAGTCTGAGCCCTGGGGTCGGGCGAAGCAGAGTTCATCGTCTTCTGGGGTTGAGCCCATGTCCGAGCCCTGGGTCGGGCGGAGCGGAGTTTGCCGTCTTCTGGGGCTGAGCCCGAGTCCGAGCCCTGGGTCGGGCGGAGCGGAGTTCGCCGTCTTCTGGGGCTGAGCCCGAGTCCAAGCCCTGGGGTCGGGCAGAGCGGAGTTCGCCGTCTTCTGGGGCTGAGCCCGAGTCTGAGCCCTGGGGTCGGGCGGAGCGGAGTTCGCCGTCTTCCGGGGTTGAGCCCGAGTCCGAGCCCTGGGGTTGGGCGGAGCGGAGTTTGCCGTCTTCCGGGGCTGAGCCCGAGTCCGAGCCCTGGGTCGGGCGGAGCGGAGTTCGCCGTCTTCTGGGGCTGAGCCCGAGTCCGAGCCCTGGGGTCGGGCAGAGCGGAGTTTGCCGTCTTCTAGGGCTGAGCCTGAGTCTGAGCCCTGGGGTCGGGCGGAGCGGAGTTCGCCGTCTTCCGGGGCTGAGCCCAAGTCCGAGCCCTAGGTCGGGCGGAGCGGAGTTCGCCGTCTTCCGGGGCTGAGCCCGAGTCCGAGCCCTGGGGTCGGGCGAGGCGGAGTTTCCTATGACGCCCGAGGCCGGCCTTGGCTGTTGTCAGCCTCACTCTGTCGGGTGGCTCAGCAGTCGGAGCGGCGCAGGCGGCGCTGTCCTCTTGTCAGACCGGTCAGTAGAGCGGCGAAGTGACCGCGGTCACTTCGGCTCTGTCGACTAGTGGGCGTGCGTCAGGATAAAGGTGTCAGGCCACCTTTGCATTAAATGCCCCTACGATTTGGTCGGTCGGCGTGGCGACGTGGCCAAGGTTGCTTCTCGGTGAAGACTGGGCCTCGGGCGAGCCGATAGTGTGCCCGGTGCTGGAGGGGGGGGGGTCCTCGGGCGAGACGTAGGTTCTCCGGGGTCGGCTTCCCTTGCCCGAGGCTAGGCTCGGGCGAGGCACGATCGTGTCCCTTGAATGGACCGATCCTTGACTTAATCGCACCCATCAGGCCTTTGCAGCTTTGTGCTGATGGGGGTTACCAGCTGAGATTTAGGGGCCTTGAGGGTACCCCTAATTATGGTCCCCGACAGTAGCCCCCGAGCCTCCAAGGGAGTACTAATACTTGCTTGGAGTCTTTTGCCGCACTTTTTTGCAAGGGGACCAGCCTTTTTCGGTTGCATTCTGTTCTGGTGGGTGCGCGCGAGCGCACCCGCCGGGTGTAGCCCCTGAGGCCTCGGAGGAGTAGTTTTACTCCTTCGAGGTCTGAATTCGTTTCGCAACACTTCAGCTGGTCTAGTTGTTCTCTCATGCGAGCTGGCCGTAGCCCGAGTGCACGGTCGGGTCCCAAGTTCTCGGGCTGGTATGTTGACGCTGTCAACGGTTTGGCCGGAGTCGGGTTTGCGAGAGCAGCCCCCGAGCCTCTGCACAGGACGAGAGGACGGTCAAGGACAGACTCGTCTTTTTTACATACGCCCCTGCGTCGCCTTTCCACAAGGAGGAGGGGGGGGGGGAAAGCACCATGTTGCCCTCGGCGGGCGTCGAACATGGTGTCTTCGGTGAGCTGCTGGCAGGTAATCCGAGCGGACGTCCGTGCCCCATTTGTTAGGGGTCGGCTAGAGGCCCGGAGGCGCGCCCAAAAGTACCTGCGGGTGATCTGCCGGACCCGGTCCCCTGTCGACGGGGTCCGAGGGCTCGATGCCTCCCTCTGATGGGATTTCGTTACAAGATCGCTCCCGCTGGTCTCGGAAATGTCCTAGGGTACCTCGGGAGCGTAGCCCGAGCCTTGGTTATGTATCGAACGTACCCAGGGTCATCCCTCGCTCCGTGTCTGAGGCGACTGTGAACCCTTCGAGGGCCAGCCTACGAACCCCTGATCAGTAGTGGGCGTAGAGCCCGAGCGGCCTGAGGCAGCCGTTGAACCCTTCGAGGGGCCGGCCATCGAACCTCTGACCAGTAGTGGGCGCAGAACCCAATCGACCTGAGGCGGCCGTTGAACTCCTCCGAGGGGCCGGCCTTCGAACCTCTAATCAGTAGGGAGGCTCGGAGCCTGTTTCCTTCACGGAGAAGGGTCCTTTTCGAGGTATCCCCCTTTCCCGGTCCCTGTTGTGAGAGAGAGAAAGAGGAAAAGGAAAAGGACACGAAATCGAAATGACGTGGCGTACCTTTTTTGACGTGGTCATTATGGTGAAGGCGAAGCGTCGCTCGCTTCCCCTGCCAGAGACGCCGCCTATCCCGCCGCGGAGCTAATGCGACGGGGCGAGTGGTTCGCGAGGCGGTCGTTGCGCGTGTGCGAGCCGTTCGAGGAACGGATCACGGGCGCACTGTCTTCACGCCGTGAGAGAGGGCTCCCTCGCTGCCCCTGGATGGGACATAAGCTTGGCTGACGACGTGACCGCTGCTTCTGCCCGCCTGTCACCGCCATTACTGCCGGCCCATTTTTGACCGCATTTGACCGTCGCGCTCGGCTGGCACTGCAGGGTTGCCTCGAGTCGCGGTATTGACTCCGCAGTCGAGGAGGCGCGGTAGTGGCGTGAGTGGCGGTGCAGTCGCTCACACGTAGCAACCGGCGCGCCGGTTGCATGACGCGTGGGCCTAGACCTCCATGCTGGGCTCGTTGGAGTCGAAGGGGCACGCCTACTTGGCATGGTTGCATGCCGCCTGCATGGCTGTCCGCCCTTTCACCCGCTGGTCTGGGCGAAAGTGGAGGAGTGCTTGTAACCGCCGGGTGGTTGCATGCTCCGCGCGCGCGTGGCGGTTTGGCTTCTTCTCCCCTGGACCGGCTTGCATGACGTGTGGGACCCAGCCCCCGCGCCGTGGGGGGGGAGAATCTTGGAGCGTGTTGGAGAAGACTCGACCCGCAACGGCTGAGGACGCAAGTGGGGAGAGTCGCCTTTAAAAGGGGGGCGACCCCCTTGGAGGGCAACCATGTCTTCACGCTCCTCTCATGCCTCGTGTCTTTCCATCTTCCGAGCCCCCCGGATGGGGGACGCCCGCAGTCCTTCCGCCTTGTCGTCGGAGGAACGCAACTTCGTGGAAGTTGGTACCTTTCGGCCACCGTTCGGCTTCAAGGATTTTCATCGTGCAGCCCGGCTGCATCCCCTCGCCGGCGGTCACCTAAGACGGTGACCTCCAGCTTGACGTCGGGGAGAAGCGAGCCGGGCTGCGGCCTCTGCCCCTCCCTCAGCCTCAAGGATTTTCATCACCAGTGCTGGGGAGGGGAGTGTGCCGAGTTGGGGTCGGTCCCTGTGCGGGCGGCGGCCCGCCCCTTCCCTCAGTGATCGGGGGGAAGGGCGTCCGCCGTTCGTGGCATGGGCAGCTGCCGCGTGCCCGGCTCTCTGAGCCGAGCGGCTTCGGAGCCGCTCCTGGTGCCGCCTTCCGCCACGGCAGCTGGAAGAGGTTCCGCCGCCGACGAGCTTGCCGGCGCCACCCCTGGACCGACCTCCAACTCTACGGCCTTCTGCCCGCCTTGCCTCTCGAGTTGGGGGCATGGGCGAGGGCCTCATGGCAGCAGCATCCGCCCTGAGGTCATCGCTGCTGCTATTCGACCCTCCGGAGCAGAAGTCGTCGTCGTTGCCGCTGTCGGGGCGGGCGACGACGAGCCGTTCGTCGGTCTTCTATTGCTCGCAGGCCCCCCAATCGCGTGGGGTTGTTCGTACCTGCGGAGGTGGAACCGGAGTTCCGTTTGTAATGGCACCTTGAGTGCCGGTGTTTCGTTCAATGCGGCTGTCGAGGCCTGAACGTGTATGTATTTTCGGCACAGAGCCATGTTTTTTCTTCATTTAGAGCACTGAGACTCGCCTTGTCGATTATCTGGACCGCTTCACCGAGCGTGAGTTGCCTCGTGCAAAGGTGACGAGTGAGATATCCGTATCCCGGAGGAGTAGGAGTCCCTCGGCTCGGTCGGCCTTACTGTCCGAGACCCCTCTTGCTTAGTTAAAGGAACCCCTCGGCCGCCCTTCGATGAGCCGAAGCCGGAGGTAGCGGTGTCAGCACGGACGGAGGCAGAGTTGGCTTCGAAAAGGAGGTGTAGTCGGCCAGAGCCTGGCCAGGCCGTCCACTGGTGGAACCGACGCCGGAGTTGAGCTGCCGAGGCCACAAGCCGAGCTGATGTCTTTGGGGGTCAACTGGCCAAGGCCTCGGGGTGGCCGGCTGAGCCGCCTGCTCGGGCCGGATTCTCGAAGAAGACCCTGGCGGCGATGGCCCAGGTGTGGTGCTGATGTCGTCCTTCAGAGTGGGGGCCCTCCGACCGCGTCGCCGTCCGAGGCTAGGTCAGACCCCGCCGAAGGTGTAGTTGATGCCGAGGGTGCTGCTGCCCCCCTCGGCTGTCGACGTCCGAGCCTGCAGGATCAGGTTGTCTTGTAGTGTGTGTATGTTTTCTACGGCCGCCGAGGCCTAAACACACCGTCGTCGTGTTGTAAAGCTGCGTTTCTTTTCCTCTTGTTTCGAGTATCCGGACTCATATGTCGGTAACAGAATTGTTTGTGCGGGCGAGAGTTGCTTTTCACGGAAGGCGATGAGTGAGGTATCCGTATCCCGGAGGCGTAAAAATCCCTCGGCTTGGTCAGCCTTGCCGCTTACGCGCGCTCTTACTCGTCCATAGGGTTCTATTACCGACGCAGTCGAGAAGGCCCGAGAAATCATTTCGGCAGAGGAGCTTCTCGAGCATGAAGACTTGTTTGGTCCGCGGAGTCACTTATCCGAACGCGAGCTACTTATCGCAGAAGGTGATGAGTGAGGTATCCGTATCCCGGAGGCGTAGGAGTCCCTCGGCTCAGTCAGCCTTGGCTGCTTACGTGTACTCCATCGTTTTCAGGATCCACTTTTGAAATAGTCGAAGAGCACGAAAGGCATTCTGTCAGAAAAGATTTTTTTCTTTTTTCGAGGAAAATTTTGACGCAGAGGGGGTTGCCCCCGAGGGAGGGTCGGGCTTTGCCGAGGCAAGGCTGACCCTTCCTTGACGACCAGACTTGGTGTGTGAACGAGGTATACGAGCAACTTGAAAACATCTTAAGGGTAGAAGCGACGTAGCTGTTGGATGTTCCAGGCATTGCTGTAGACCTCGCCTTGGCTGTTGGCCAGCTTGTACGTTCCGGGCTTCAGGACCTTGGCGATGACGAACGGCCCTTCCCAGGGAGGCGTGAGTTTGTGCCGCCCTCGGGCATCTTGCTGCAGCCGAAGCACCAGGTCGCCCACCTGGAGGTCTCGGGACCTAACCCCTCGGGCGTGGTAGCGTCGCAGGGACTGCTGGTACCGCGCCGAGTGTAGTAAGGCCATGTCCCGAGCCTCCTCCAGCTGGTCCAGTGAGTCTTCTCGGTTGGCTCGGTTGCTTTGGTCGGTGTAGGCCCTCGCCCTCGGGGAACCGTATTCCAAGTCTGTGGGCAAGATGGCCTCGGCCCCATAGACTAGAAAGAACGGTGTGAAGCCCGTGGCTCGGCTCGGCGTTGTCCTCAGACTCCAGACCACCGAGGGGAGTTCCTTCATCCACCGCTTGCCGAACTTGTTGAGGTCGTTGTAGATCCGAGGCTTGAGTCCTTGCAGGATCATGCCGTTAGCCCGCTCCACTTGCCCATTCGTCATGGGGTGAGCCACGGCAGCCCAGTCCACTCGGATGCGGTGATCCTCGCAGAAGTCCAGGAACTTTCTGCCGGTGAACTGGGTGCCGTTGTCGGTGATGATGGAGTTTGGGACCCCAAAGCGATGGATGATGTTGGTGAAGAATGCCACCGCCTGTTCGGACCTAATGCTGTTTAGGGGTCGGACCTCGATCCACTTGGAAAATTTGTCGATGGCGACCAACAGGTGCGTGTAGCCCCCGGGTGCCTTCTGCAAGGGGCCAACAAGGTCCAGACCCCACACAACAAACGACCAGGTGATGGGTATGGTCTGCAGAGCCTGAGCGGGCAGGTGGGTCTGCCTCGCGTAGAACTGACACCCATCGCAGGTGCGGACAATTCTAGTAGCGTCGGCCACCGCCGTCGGCCAGTAGAATCCTTGTCGGAAAGCGTTTCCAACGAGGGTTCGAGGTGCCGCGTGATGGCCGCAAGCCCCCGAGTGTATCTCTTGCAAGAGCTGCTGGCCTTCGGCGATGGAAATGCATCGTTGGAGGATGCCTATGGGGCTGCGGTGATAGAGCTCCTTCCCATCTCCCAGCAAGACGAAAGACTTGGCGCGCCGCGCCAACCGCCGGGCTTCGGCTTGGTCGAGGGGCAGCTCCCCTCGGTGGAGATATTGCAGGTACGGGGTCTGCCAGCTTTGATTAGGCGTGACCTCGCTCGGTTCCCCCTCGACGCGCAGTGCCTCACCCTCGGGGGCCGAGGGTACCTCGGGCTGAGCCGAGGGTACCTCGGACCGTGCCGAGGGTACCTCGGGCTGGGCCGAGGGTACCTCGGACTGAGCCGAGGGTGCCTCGGGCGGAGCCGAAGGTGCCTCGGGCTCGGGCGTGTCCTCGGTCTTGACGGAGGGTTGATGCAGGTCTCGGGAGAATACGTCCGGGGGAACTGTTGTTCGTCCCGAGGCTATTTTAGCCAGCTCGTCCGCAGTCTCGTTGTAGCGTCGGGCGATGTGGTTGAGCTCGAGCCCGTAGAACTTGTCTTCCAGGCACCGAACCTCATCATAGTAGGCTTCCATCTTCGGGTCGCGGCAGTGGGAGTTCTTCATGACTTGGTCGATGACGAGTTGCGAGTCACCGCGAGCGTCGAGGCGTCGGACCCCTAGCTCGATGGCGATTCACAACCCGTTTACCAGAGCCTCGTACTCTGCCACATTGTTGGACGCCCGGAAGTGGAGGCGCAGCACGTAGCGTAGGTGCTTCCCGAGGGGCGAGACGAAGAGGAGGCCTGCGCCGACCCCCGTCTTCATCAGCGACCCGTCGAAAAACATGGTCCAGAGCTCCGGTTGGATCGGAGCCGTCGGGAGCTGGGTGTCGGCCCATTCAACCACGAAGTCCGCCAAGACCTGGGACTTGATGGCCTTCCAAGGGGCGAACGAGATCGTCTCGCCCATGATCTCCACCGCCCACTTTGCAATTCTACCCAAGGCCTCTCGGGACTGGATGATCTTTCCCAGGGGGAAGGATGACACCACAGACACCGGATGAGACTCGAAGTAGTGTCGCAACTTCCGCCGTGTCAGGATCACCGCGTACAGTAGCTTCTGGATTTGCGGGTAGCGGATCTTGGTCTCGGACAGTACCTCACTGATGAAGTAGACTGGCCTCTGGACGGGCAATGCATGCCCTTCTTCTCGTCTCTCAACCACGATCGCGGCGCTAACCACCTGGGTGGTTGCGGCGACGTAGATCAAGAGGGCTTCTCCGGCAGCGGGCGGCACCAAGATGGGCGCGTTCGTGAGGAGCGCCTTCAGGTTCCCGAGGGCTTCCTCGGCCTCGGGAGTCCAAGTGAAGCACTCGGCCTTCCTTAAGAGGTGGTACAGAGGCAGACCTCTTTCGCCGAGGCACGAGATGAAGCGGCTCAGAGCCGCGAGACATCCCATGACCCTCTGTACGCCTTTCAAGTCCTTGATTGGCCCCATGCTGGTGATGGCTACAATCTTCTCCGGGTTGGCTTCGATGCCCCGCTCGGAGACGATGAACCCCAAGAGCATGCCTCGGGGGACCCCGAAGACACACTTTTCGGGATTAAGCTTCATGCCTTTCGCCTTGAGACATCGGAATGTCGCTTCAAGGTCGGAAAGGAGGTCGGAGGCCTTCCTCGTCTTGACTACGATGTCATCGACGTAGGCCTCGACCGTTCGGCCGATGTGTTCGCCAAACACATGGTTCATGCATCGCTGGTACATTGCGCCCGCATTCCTCAAACCAAACAGCATTGTAACATACCAGTACATGCCGAAGGGTGTGATGAATGAAGTCGCGAGCTGGTCGGACTCTTTCATCCTGATCTGGTGATACCCTGAGTAGGCATCAAGGAAAGACATGGTTTCGCACCCAGCAGTGGAATCCACGATCTGATCGATGCGAGGCAGAGGGTAGGGAACCTTCGAGCATGCTTTGTTTAGACCAGTGTAGTCTACACACATCCGCCATTTCCCCCCTTTCTTTCTCACAAGCACAGGGTTGGCAAGCCATTCGGGATGGAATACCTCTTTGATGAACCCTGCCGCCAGTAGCTTGTGGATCTCCTCGCCTATGGCTCTGCGCTTTTCTTCATCGAATCGGCGCAGAGGTTGCTTCACGGGTCGGGCCCCAGCTCGAATATCCAGAGAGTGCTCGGTGACTTCCCTCGTTATGCCGGGCATGTCCGAGGGACTCTACGCGAAAACGTCGGCGTTTGCGCGGAGAAAGTCGACGAGCACTGCTTCCTATTTGGGGTCGAGCTCGGAACCGATCCGGATCTGCTTGGAGGCGCCGTTGCAGGGGTCGAGAGGGACGGACTTGACCGTCTCCGCTGGTTCAAAGTTGCCGGCGTGGCGCTTCACGTTGGGCGCCTCCCTAGAGAGGCTCTCCAGGTCAGCAATGAGGGCCTCGGATTCGGCGAGGGCCTCGGCGTACTCCACGCACTCCACATCGCATTCGTACGCGTGTCGGTACGTGGGCCCGACGGTGATGACCCCGTTGGGGCCTGGCATCTTGAGCTTGAGGTAGGTGTAGATGGGGACGGCCATGAACTTGGCGTAGCATGGCCTCCCCAGCACTGCGTGGTAGGTTCCTCGAAACCCGACCACTTCGAACGTGAGGGTCTCCTTCGGAAGTTGGAGGGCATCCCGAAGCAGACGGGTAGATCGAGTTGTCCGAGGGGTTGAACGCGCTTCCCGGGGATGATCCCGTGGAAAGGCGCAGCGCCCGTCCGGACCGAGGACAGATCGATCCGCAGAAGCCCGAGGGTCTCGGTGTAGATGATGTTGAGGCCGCTGCCTCCGTCCATGAGGACCTTGGTGAGCCTGATGTTGTCGATGATGGGGTCGACAACGAGTGGGTATCTCCCCGAGCTCAGCACGTAGTCTGGATGGTCGGCCTGGTCAAAGGTGATGGGCTTGTCGGACCAGTCTAGGTAGACTGGCGCCGCCACCTTTACCGAGCAGACCTCCCGACGCTCTTGCTTGTGGTGCCGAGCCGAGGCGTTCACCACTTGCCCGCCGTAGATCATGAAGCAGTCGCGGACCTCGGGGAACCCTCCTGCCTTGTGATCTTCCTCCTTTGCATCGTCGAGGGCCTTGCCACCCTCCGCGGGTGGCCCGGCCTTGTGGAAGTGTCGTCGAAGCATGGCACACTCCTCGAGGGTGTGCTTGACGGGCCCCTGATGATAGGGGCACGGCTCCTTGAGCATCTTGTCGAAGAGGTTTGCACCTCCGGGAGGCTTCCGAGGGTTCTTGTACTCGGCGGCGGCGACAAGGTCTGCGTCGGCGGCGTCGCGTTTCGCTTTCTACTTCTTCTTGCCCTTCTTCTTGGCGCCGAGCTGAGTTGACGCCTCGGGAGCATCTTCCGGTGGGCGGCCCTGGGGCTGCTTGTCCTTCCGGAAAATGGCCTCAACCACCTCCTGGCCAGAGGCGAACTTGGTTGCGATGTCCATCAGCTCGCTCGCCCTGGTGGGGGTCTTGCGACCCAACTTGCTCACCAGGTCGCGGCAGGTGGTGCCGGCGAGGAACGCGCCGATGACATCTGAATCGGTGACGTTGGGCAGCTCTGTGCGCTGCTTCAAGAATCGCCGGATGTAGTCTCGGAGAGACTCTCCCGGCTGCTGGCGGTAGCTTCGGAGATCCCAGGAGTTCCCAGGGCGCACGTATGTGCCCTGGAAATTGCCGGCGAAGGCTTGGACCAGGTCGTCCCAGTTGGAGATCTGCCCCGGGGGCAGGTGCCCCAGCTAGGCTCGAGCGGTGTCGGAGAGGAACAGGGGGAGGTTGCGGATGATGAGGTTGTCATCGTCCGTTCCACCCAGTTGGCAGGCCAGCCGATAGTCCGCGAGCCACAATTCCAGTCTTGTCTCCCCCGAGTACTTTGTGATAGTAGTCGGGGTTCGGAACCGGGTCGGGAACAGTGCCCGTCGTATGGCGCGGCTGAAAGCCTGCGGACCGGGTGGTTCGGGCGAAGGACTCCGATCCTCCCTGCTGTCGTAGCGTCCCCCACGCCTGGGGTGGTAGCCTCGGCGCGCCCTGTCGTCGAGGTGGGCCCGATGACTGTGATGATGGCGCTCGTTGCCGAGGCGACCCGGGGCCGCAGGCGCTGCGTTGCGCGTGCGCCCGGAGTGGACCGAGGCTTCCCGCATGAATCGGGAAGTCGCGGCGCGATGTTCCGAGGGGAACCCCTGCCTTCGAGAGGCAGAGCTTTCGGCCCACCGGACTACGGCGTCCTCCAGGAGATTCTTGAGCTCTCCCTAGATACGCCACCCCTCGGTGGTTGATGGCTCCGGCATCGCGCGAAGGAGTATTGTCGCTGCAGCCAGGTTCTGGCCGACTCCACTGGAATCCGGCGGCAGCCTCACCCTGACGTCGTCGGCGATGCGGTGCTGGATGTCCTTGGGGAGATGACGCGCTTCTCCGGCCGGGGGTTGGATCGCCCATTGCTGCCCGATGTCCTGGCGGATCGGCACAAGCGTTCCTGCTCCCTCGTCGAGCCTGGCCTGCCTCTTGCGGATTTGCTCGAGCTGTGGGTCAGGACCCCCCGCCGGGACGGGGACCACAACTAGCTCCCGAAGGATGTCAACGCGAGGCACGGGCCTAGGGGGATCACCGTTTTCCGGCATACCAAGATGGTTGCCTTCGCCGGGACCCCCTAGATCGACGTGGAAACATTCACGACTTGGGCTGCGGTCCTCATCGTCGAGGCCGCGGCTGCCGTCGAAACAGTCGGAAAGGCAGTAGTCACATGCGGTCATGAAGTCCCGCACGGCACTGGGGTTACCAAGTCCGGAGAAATCCCAACGGAGGTCGGGCTCGCCATCTTCCTCGGACCCCGAGGGCTCATAGGTCGAGTCGGCCGTCAGTCGGTCCCAAGGTGACCGCACACGATACCCCAGAGGGTTTGGACTTGCCTCTATGAGAGTGCTCACCGAAGCGGAGTTGCTTGGTGGGTCGAGGCCGAATCCAAAAGACATGAGATGGGAATCGGTCGGTACCTTTCGGTCGACGGTCGGTGACGAGGTCGCGTCTGGGACTGACTGCACCGTTGTCTCAGGTACGAGGGTGACGCCCAGCAAGTCCTTCGCGAGCGTGCTGGCGTCGTACGTTTGCTTGAGATTGGCGTGTTGCGGGGAGGCGGCGCTCGTCTTCGTCTTAGACACGAGGTCGATGCCCGACGCGCCCTCCGTTGGGGCGCCGGCGCCATCGACTCGCTCGACAGCCAACGAGGTGCCACTTCCCGCTTGGCCTTGGTTGCCCCGCCTCCTCCTCCGTCAGTGGGGGAGGGGACGGGACGAGCTCGAATGTCGTCCTTCCACCACGTGGGGAAGGCGTCGTCGATTTCCCCGCCGGCGAGCGGATTGTCGATCGCCATTGTCGCTGTCGCGCGGCGGGGGAAGGAGTATCATGTCGTAGCTGCCGTCGAGGGACATGAACTCGAGATTCCCGAAACGGAGCACCGTCCCGGGCTGGAAAGGTTGCTGGAGACTGCCCATCTGGAGCTTGATGGGAAGCTGTTCGTCAACACGCAGCAGGCCCCTACCTGGCACGCCAACTGTCGGTGTTTCGAAACCCGGGGGGTCCCTGGACCGACGAGTGAATTGTCGCCGCGTGCCCCAGCCCAGATGGGTCGACGCGAGGCGGAACGCAAAGGGGGTAAAAGGAGGCAGCCGGAGGGAGGCAGGCGTGAGAGAGTGGATCCCGCGGCCTTCGTGTTAGCCCCGCGCTCGGGTCGGGTGCGCTTGCAGTAGGGGGATACAAGCGTCCACGCGGGAGTGGGAGCGAGCGGCCTTGCGCGAGCGCCGTCCCGTCCTTCCCCGCGCGGGCCAACCCTCTGTAAGAGGGCCCTGGTCCTCCCTTTTATAGACGTAAGGAGAGGATCCAGGTGTGCAATGGGGGGTGTAGCAGAGTGCTACGTGTCTAGCTGAGGAGAGCTAGCGCCCTAAGTACATGCCATCGTGGCAGCCGGAGAGGTCTTGGCACCCGGTTCGTGTGATGTCGTGGCCGTCGGAGGAGCGCTAGAGCCTGGCGGAAGGGCAGCTGTCGGGGCTGTCGAGTCCTTGCTGACGTCCTCTTGCTTCTGTAAGGGGGCCGAGAGCCGCCGTCGTCACAGAGCGTGCGGGGCGCCATCATTGCCTATCTAGCGGAGCGAGCTAGATGGGACGCCGGTCTTGTTCCCCGTAGCCTGAGTCAGCTCGGGGTTGGGTAATGATGGCGCCTCCTGTCGACGTGGTCGGTTCACGCCCTAGGTTGGGCGATGTGGAGGCTCCTCCGAGGTCGAGGTCGAGTCTGTCTTTCGTGGCCGTGGTTGAGTCCGAGCCCTTGGGTCGGGTGGGGCGGAGACCGTCGGCTGAGGCCAGGGTTGAGTCCGAGCCCTGGGGTCGGGCGAAGCGGAGTTCGTCGTCTTCTGGGGTTGAGCCCATGTCCGAGCCCTGGGTCAGGCGGAGCGGAGTTCGCCGTCTTCTGGGGCTAAGCCCGAGTCCGAGCCCTGGGTCAGGCGGAGCGGAGTTCGCCGTCTTCTGGGGCTGAGCCCGAGTCCGAGCCCTGGGGTCGGGCGGAGCGGAGTTCGCCGTCTTCCGGGGCTGAGCCCGAGTCCGAGCCCTAGGGTCGGGCGGAGCGGAGTTCGCCGTCTTCCGGGGCTGAGCCCGAGTCCGAGCCGTGGGGTCGGGCGGAGCGGAGTTCGCCATCTTCCGGGGCTGAGCCCGAGTCCGAGCCCTGGGTCGGGCGGAGCGGAGTTCGCCGTCTTCCGGGGCTGAGCCCGAGTCCGAGCCCTGGGGTCGGGCGGAGCAGAGTTCGCCGTCTTCCGGGGCTGAGCCCGAGTCCGAGCCCTGGGGTCGGGCGGAGCGGAGTTCGCCGTCTTCCGGGGCGGAGCCCGAGTCCGAGCCCTGGGGTCGGGCGGAGCGGAGTTCGCCGTCTTCCGGGGCTGAGCCCGAGTCCGAGCCCTGGGTCGGGCGGAGCGGAGTTCGCCGTCTTCCGGGGCTGAGCCCGAGTCCGAGCCCTGGGGTCGGGCGAGGCGGAGTTTCCTATGACGCCCGAGGCCGGCCTTGGCTGTTGTCAGCCTCACTCTATCGGGTGGCTCAGCAGTCGAAGCGGTGCAGGCGGCGCTGTCCTCTTGTCAGACCGGTCAGTAGAGTGGCGAAGTGACCGCGGTCACTTCGGCTCTGTCGACTGGTGGGCGTGCGTCAGGATAAAGGTGTCAGGCCACCTTTGCATTAAATGCCCCTGCGATTTGGTCAGTCGGTGTGGCGACGTGGCCAAGGTTGCTTCTCGGTGAAGACTGGGCCTCGGGCGAGCCGATAGTGTGCCCGGTGCTGGAGGGGGGTCCTCGGGCGAGACGTAGGTTCTCCAGGGTCGGCTTCCCTTGCCCGAGGCTAGGCTCGGGCGAGGCACGATCGTGTCCCTTGAATGGACCGATCCTTGACTTAATCACACCCATCAGGCCTTTGCAACTTTGTGCTGATGGGGGTTACCAGCTGAGATTTAGGGGCCTTGAGGGTACCCCTAATTATGGTCCCCGACAGTAAGAATGAAAAAGTAGTTGCTAGAAAGTTGGGATCCAAATGCAAGGGAGACAAGACTTGTATTTGGGTTCCAAAGGCTATTGTGACTAACCTTGTAGGACCCAACAAGAGTTGGGTACCTAAAACCCAAGTGTAAATTGCCTTGCAGGTTTATGCATCTGGGGGCTCAAGCTGGATTATCGACAGCGGATGCACAAACCATATGACGGGGGAGAAGAAGATGTTCACCTCCTACGTCAAGAACAAGGATTCCTAGGATTCAATCATCTTTGGAGATGGGAACCAAGGCAAGGTTAAAGGATTGGGTAAGATAGCCATTTCATCTGAGCATTCTATATCCAATGTGTTCTTAGTTGAATCGCTCGGGTACAACTTATTGTCTATGAGTCAATTATGTAACATGGGTTATAATTGTCTATTTACAAATGTTGATGTTTCTGTGTTTAGAAGGAGTGATGTTTCATTAGCATTTAAGGGTGTATTAGACGACAAACTCTATTTAGTTGATTTTTCGAAAGAGGAGGCCGATCTAGATGCATGCTTAATAGCTAAGACTAGTATGGGTGGCTATGGCATCGCCGTCTAGCACATGTTGGGATGAAGAACCTTCATAAACTTCTAAAGGGAGAACATGTGTTAGGACTAACCAATGTATGTTTAGAAAAAGATAGACCTTGTGCAGCTTGTCAGGCAGGGAAACAGGTGGGAAGCACTCATCGCAACAAGAATGTGATGACAACATCAAGACCACTGGAGCTTCTTCACATGGACCTCTTCGGACCCGTCGCCTACCTTAGCATCAGGGGAAGTAAGTATGGTCTGTAATTGTTGATGATTTTTCCCGCTTCACTTGGGTGTTCTTTTTGCAGGATAAATCAGAAACCCATGGGACCCTAAAGCGCTTTCTAAGGAGGGCGCAAAACGAATTTGAGCTCAAGGTGAAAAAGATAAGAAGCGACAACGGGTCCGAGTTCAAGAATCTGCAAGTGGAGGAGTATCTTGAGGAGGAAGGCTTCAAGCACGAGTTCTCCGCTCCCTACACACCACAACAAAATGTTGTGGTAGAGAGGAAGAACAGGACACTTATCGACATGGCGAGGACGATGCTTGGATAGTTCAAGACACCCGAGCGGTTTTGGTCGGAAGCTGTGAACACAGCCTGCCACGCCATAAACCAGCTATATCTACATCGCCTCCTCAAGAAGACCTCCTATGAACTTCTTACCGGTAACAAACCCAATGTCTCTTACTTTCGTGTATTTGGGAGCAAATGCTACATTTTGGTGAAGAAAGGTAGACATTCTAAATTTGCTCCCAAGGTAGTAGAAGGGTTTTTACTTGGGTATGACTCAAATACAAAGGCGTATAAAGTCTTCAACAAATCATCGGGTTTGGTTGAAGTCTCTAGCGACGTTGTATTTGATGAGACTAATGGCTCTCCAAGAGAGCAAGTTGATCTTGATGACCTAGATGAAGATGATGTTCCAACGGTAGCAATGCGCACGATGGCGATTGGAGATGTGTGACCACAGGAACAACAGGAGCAAGATCAGCCTTCTTCCTCAACAATGGTGCATCCCCCAACTCAAGATGATAGACATGGTCCTCAAGAAGAAGCGCGTGATCAAGGGGGAGCACAAGAAGAACAAGTTATGGAGGAAGAAGGACCACTGGCCCCTCCAACTCAAGTCCGAGCAACGATCCAAAGAAATCACCCCATCGATCAGATTCTGGGTGACATAAGCAAGGGAGTAACAACTCGCTCACGTTTAGCTAATTTTTATGAGCATAACTCGTTTGTCTCTTCTATTGAGCCTTTTAGGGTAGAAGAGGCCTTGCAGGATCTAGACTGGGTGTTGGCCATGCAGGAAGAGCTCAACAACTTCAAGAGGAATGGAGTTTGGAGCCTGGTGCCACGTCCCAAGCAAAATGTCGTGGGAGTCAAGTGGGTGTTCCACAACAAGCATGACGAGCATGGGGTGGTGACAAGAAACAAGGCTCAACTTGTGGAAAAAGGTTATGCCCAAGTCGTAGGTTTGAATTTCGAGGAGACTTTTGCTCCTGTGGCTAGGCTAGAGTCTATTTGAATATTATTAGCCTATGCTGCTCACCACTCTTTCAGGTTGTTTCAAATGGATGTGAAGAGCGCTTTCCTCAACGGGCCAATCAAGGAGGAGGTATACGTGGAACAACCCCATGGATTTGAGGATGACAGGTACCCCGACCATGTGTTTAAGCTCTCTAAGGTGCTCTATGGACTTAAGCAAGCCCCAAGAGCTTGGTATGAATGCCTTAGAGATTTCTTAATTGCTAATGCTTTCAAGGTTGGGAAAGCCGATCCCACTCTTTTCACTAAGACTTGTGATGGTGATCTTTTTGTGTGCCAAATTTATGTCGATGACATAATATTTGGTTCTACTAATCAAAAGTCTTGTGATGAGTTTAGCAGGGTGATGACACAAAAGTTCGAGATGTCGATGATGGGCGAGTTGACCTACTTCCTTGGGTTCCAAGTGAAGCAACTCAAGGACGGCACCTTCCTCTCCCAAACGAAGTACACTCAAGATCTTCTCAAAAGGTTTGGGATGAAGGACGCCAAGCCCGTGAAGACACCGATGGGAACTGACGGGCATGTCGACCTCAACAAAGGAGGCAAGTCCGTTGATCAAAAGGCATACCGGTCTATGATAGGTTCCTTGCTTTATTTATGTGCTAGTAGACCGGACATTATGCTTAGTGTATGCATGTGTGCTAGATTTCAATCCGACCCCAAGGAATGTCACCTTATGGTCGTTAAGAGAATTCTTAGGTATTTAGTTGCTACGCCTTGCTTCGGGATCTGGTATCCAAAGGGATCTACTTTTGACTTGATTGGATATTCAGACTCTGATTATGCTAGATGCAAGGTTGATAGGAAGAGTACATCAGGGACGTGCCAATTCCTAGGAAGGTCCCTGGTGTCTTGGAGTTCAAAGAAACAAACATCCGTTGCCCTATCCACCGCTGAGGCCGAGTATGTTGCCGCAGGACAATGTTGCGCGCAACTACTTTGGATGAGGCAAACCCTCAGGGACTTTGGCTACAATCTGAGCAAAGTCTCACTCCTATGTGACAATGAGAGTGCAATCCGCATGGCGGATAATCCTGTTGAACACAGCCGCACTAAGCACATAGACATCCGGCATCACTTCCTGAGAGACCACCAGCAAAAGGGAGATATCGAGGTGTACCATATTAACACCGAGAACCAGCTAGCCGATATCTTCACCAAGCCTTTAGATGAGAAAAGGTTTTGCAGGTTGCGTAGTGAGCTAAATGTCTTAGATTCACGTAACTTGGATTGATCTATAACATACATGTGTTCGATGCCTTTGATCATGTTACTTTATACATTTATGTAATTTGTTGCTTATTTATGGTGCTCAAGTTGTGCAAGGAATCCCCGGACCTCACAAGTCCATGTGTGAGTGATGCACATATTTAGGGGGAGCTCTGCTACAACTTGACCCTTTGAGACTAATATGTTTGCTTGAGTATACCTGATGTAGTCTCAAAGGTGCATTGAAAAGGAAAATGGACTTGGACATTGCAAAGACTTCCACTGCACTCCGGTATTGGTGTATTTAATTCCAAGTTCATACTTATGCTATTATTGCCTTTTTGCTCTTAATTGACAATTTTGGTGAGGCAATGGGGTTTCAGGGCCAATAATGATCCTGTTTTGGTGCTTAATGCCAAAGGGGGAGAAATTAAGGCCAAAGCAAATGGATCAGCTACCACTTGTGAATTTTGAAAACAATAGAGTTAGAACTTTTGATTTGTCCAAAATACTCTTATTGCAAAATTTAGTCTCTTGTGGGGGAGAATTTTTGATCATGGGAAAAAGGGGGAGTTTTTGGCACTTGATCAATTTCACTCCTGGATTATCTCTCTTTGTGCCCAAACAAGTGAGTTTGACTTAGCGATGGGAAAATGAATTTGATTTGCAAAAACAAACCAAGTGGTGGCAAAGAATGATACAAATATGTCAAAACTTGTGCAAAGACAATTTTGTTCTCAATTGCATTGATGTTGCACTTCTTTTGGTTGCTTTTGGATGTGTTGGCATAAATCACCAAAAAGGGGGAGATTGAAAGGGAAATGTGCCCTTGGGCAATTTCTATTATGTTTTGGTGATTAAGTGCCCAACACATTTAATTAAGATATTATGTGCTAAATGAAGAGAAAAGTGCAAATCAAGACATGAGGTATGTTTCTAGACTTAGTACATTGTTTTGAGTACTAACATATTTTATCTAAGTGCTAGAAACAGGAAAAGAAAGAATTGCAAAAGACTTGGCTGTGTGCAGCTAAAGTCCAGCTCGGTCTGGCACACTGGACTGTCCGGTGGTGCACCGGACAGTGTCCGGTGCGCCAGGCTAGTTTCCGGTGAACAGGCCGCCCTCGGGAAAAGTTTGGTGGCGTACGGCTATAATTCACTGGACTGTCTGGTGGTGCACCGAACTGTCCGGTGAGCCAACGGTCGCCAACGCAACGCTCGGCCGCGCAATCCGCGGCCGACGCGTGGCCCGCACCAACGGTCGGCAGGGGCACCGGACTGTCCGGTGTGCACCGGACAGTGTCCGGTGCGCCAACTGGCCCGGAGGTGCAACGGTCGTCTGTGCCAGAAAAGGAAGGAGATCGGCACCAGACCGTCTACAGTGACTGTCCGGTGGCGCATCGGACTGTCCGGTGCGCCACTCGACAGAAGGCAAGGATGGCCTTCCTTGTTGGCCTCCAACGGCTCCTAGCTGCCTTGGGGCTATAAAAGGGACCCCTAGGCGCATGGAGCTACCCAAGCTTACAAGAAACATTCTAAGACTCCAAGACTCCAACTTCACGCATTCGATTCTTTGAGATAGTGACTTGAGCTCCATTTGAGTTATGAACTCCGTGCGTTGTGTTTTGAGCTCAAGTTGTGACTTGTGTGCGTAGTTGTGCTGCGATTTGTGTCTTGTGTGTGTTGCTCATCCCAACCTTACTCCATGCTTTCATTGTGATCTTTGTTGTAAGGATGAGAGACTCCAATCTTGTGGAGATTCCTCACAAACGGGAATAATCATCTAAAGGAAAAATCATGGTATTCAAGTTTTGTGGCTATTTTAGTGTTGAATTTTACAGGATTACCTATTCACCCCCTCTAGGTGCTCTCAGGGGTGAATAGGCGAAACCTAAAATTTACAAACTTTAAACACGCACTATGCTCGGGGCTAGCGTTAGTTTTAATTCGGAGTGCGGAAGATAGTTCTCATTGCCAAGTGTTGCTCAATCAATACGGATAACTTTGGGAGCAAACTCAAATCAATATGATCAAGAGAACTTTTTAGAAAGAGGAAAGATGGAAAACAAATCAAGTGAAGATCAATAAGTGAGCGCGGTGATTTGTTTACCGAGGTTCGGTTCCAAAGAACCTAGTCCCTGTTGAGGAGGACACAAAGGCCGGGTCTATTCCAACCCTTTCCCTCTCTCAAACGGTCACACAGACCAGTCGAGGCTTCTCCTTAATCACTTGGGTCACTAAGTCCCTGCAAGGATCACCACACAATTAGGTGTCTCTTGCTAGCTTTACAAAGCACTTAGAAGAATAAGAATGGGAAGGAGAAAGCAATCCAAGCAACAAGAGCAACAAAAGAACACAAAACACCCTCTCTCAAGTCACTGAGCAATTGAGTTGATTTGGAGGCTTGGAGAGGATTTGATCTATTGATTGTGTCTTGGAGTGTAGTCTTTTGCTCTTGTATTGAATGTTGAGTTCATAAAACTTGGATGACTTAAATGGAGGTGGTTGGGGGGGGGGGAATTTATAGCCCCAACCACTATTCTAGCCGTTACTGTCGATGGCACATCAGACATGTCCTGTGCGTTCTAACTTTGCTGCTCTGACTTCTGTCTGCACACTGTTCGCCTTTTCACTATTCACTGTAGTTGACCATTGGCGCATCTGACCGTTGCTCCATTGGCTCACCGGACATGTTCGGTGAATTATAGCGGAGCACCTCCCTGAGAAACCCAAGAGTGGCCAGTTTGCGAGGAGCTAGGCTGTCACACCTGTTTCTAAGGGGCAGAGCCGAGTGCATAGCATATGTGTGCCAGGATCTATTTCCACACATATGTTGACGTCACAAGTGTAATATATCCAAAGAACAATGCATAAAAGCGTAAATAACGATTATATTAACATATTACACTTCGAACAGACATAATGTCTAAACCTTTATTCATCAAAGTATAGCGAAACAGGGACATCCATCCACAGGAAGATGACCAGGGGTATCACTAGACTAGCATCCATGGAGTTCACCATCAAAATCTTCATCTGCAAACTTCTGATCAAAATTAAGCAAGGGTGAGCTCACTTATGGTCGGGGCTCAGCAAGTGGGGGAAAAACTAATGCAAGTTTAACAAGGGAAGGCTAAGGTTGAGCAGTAAGCATTTTAGTTGGTCAACATTTTATTAACAACACATGTCTTACTAATAAGTGTGAATCCCAAGTATTCCCATTAAACAAAGGTATAAGAGTATATCAAAAACACTTAAGTGAAACCACTTAAGCAAACCATTGGCAGATCATCGGATCTCGATTTATTTCCATCTCCAAGTTCAATTATCATGTGAGGAGTCCAGGCTGCTCATAACCGTGAGCACGGCTGATATATCAGTTTTACACTCTGCAGAGGTGGTACAACTTTACCCACAAGCCGTGTATCCTCTCTAGCCTGGGTCGGCCAAAACCCGTAAACACTTCCAAGGTGAGTGGCTAGGGAACCACTATGAGGCTTTCATAGAATACACTTAATACGAGACAACCCGCTAAGGTTTCTAAAGCCGATGGTGGTGACCCCCTGGGTGAGGTACCTTAGCCAAGAATACGTCCCCATGATAACGTGGGCAGCCAACACCACCGCTCCCCCTCTTGCCCATATTTCAGGTAAGGTTGCCAGGCACTAAGTATATAAAGCTAATTACCAAAGCCAGAGCCACGATAGCACTCGTGGTTGCACTGTTTTCCCGGGTGGTCACTCCATGTTCCAATTAATATGTAATAATCTTGTTTAATCATCGGGTTAACAACAATAATGTAAACTTACCATTTTGGAACATTAATATCATAAGCGGGAGTGACTGCATAAAGTTAAGTTGTAGCAATAGCATAGCTACGAAGGTAAAGTATAATTTCTAGGTTTGATCAAGGAATAAGGTTGGAAAGGTTATCTAAATAGGTAACCCGTCAAATTATGCATATATATCCAAAAGAATAAACTTTATTAAATGTATTGTTTGGGATCAAACAGAGTATGTAGAGGGAGAAGTCCACTTGCCTTGCTTATAGAAAACTTGAGATTCTTCCACGGATCGGAATAGATCTTGATTCTTAACTACTAGATCAACCACTGAATATCACACAAACAAACAAGAAGAACAAACACCACTCAATAACATACAACATTCATCATACGTAAAGCTAAAAGAAAGCCTAACGAAAAGAGCGTTCATTTTTCAAAAACGTCGCAAGTAATGGTTATAATAAGAAGGTATTCTTTTCAAAAATATGTGATCTATACTTTATAAAACAAGACATATTAGCTTAAAATATCTTAATTAAAATATGCAAATATTAAGTTTACCTATTTAATCTTTTATAAAACGTCATACGCGATACATCCAAGATAAAGGGTTTATAAGATGATAAAACATGTTATAACAATATTAAATCTTTTTAACTTTTTTAGAAAAGATATATGTTATATATCTAAGGTTAATGAGTTATGAAACACATTATTAAACATTACTTTTATAACAAGCTCATAAATAGCTTAAACAACTTTTTATATGAAAAGATCATAATTATATTATTAATCACCTATTTAAGACGAGTTAGGTTATGGGCCTTAAGTGGATTTTTCATGCAAAATATAATAAACAAATAGCTATCTTTTAATTTCGTTAGAAACACATAGCCTATATTATATTCGAAGGCCATATATAAAGTAACATTTTAAGTTATAAGAGAATATGGACACTAATTATTTTATTTTGTTCTTTAGGAACAACTAAGTGATTCGTATATAAGGTGGACTAAATTCTATGAACTCATTAATCATGTCATAAATCTAGTTAAGAACAAATTTACTATAGGTTTGATTAATAAATTATGATAAAGGATAATTAATCTATTAGTTCTCTTTAATTCTATTATAGGGACAAATAATCTAAATGATCTAGTTCATTAGAGAGGAAATTATGTATAAACTATCATTTTAGTTATGACGGTGTGATCACTTAATTAAGCCCTTTTATTATTATAAAATTCTATTCTTTTTGTTTTCTCCTTTCTTTTCTAAATAGAAATTATACATATAACTAAAAATAATTTATTTATAATTCTTCTAACATTTATATTCTAAGAATTAATTGTAAATTACTAATTGGACTTTTAATAACATATTCATGGTTATTATGACATAAATGAGCATTTTACTATTTCTAAGTAATTAAGTGCTATACTTATGAATACATTTACTATGAATAGTAAAATCTATATATATTTTCATTCGACTAAAAAATACATGACTTGGTGTCTATTTCAATTTCTTCATGCAAACAAAGTTTATATTTAAACTACTACTAACAATTATCGTTCCACACACAAAAGTGAAATTAATTATAAACATTTCTAGTATGAAAATCACCGCGGTAGTGAATAGTGTCCGTACTTATTAAAATTATAAAAATCATACACATATTAAAGCGTTGTCGCGGGGTTCGATTTCGGTTACACGTATATATCGGATCTCTAAAATCATACACGTAAATCGCCAAATCACATCAATATTACAACGATAAATCGCAAGATTCAAAATATGATTTTAGAAAATAAATCAGTGGGTTGTCTTCAACCTCGGGTGAATGGACGACGGTGAACGGGCTCGAGCGCGCGATGGCGAAGGCTTGGCACGATGGGATCGACGAGGCTGGGACGGGGTTCGGGCACGTCTCCGGCGAGGCACGACGGCGAGCGGTGGTGCTGCTGCATGGGTGGGCAGGGGTTCTTGACGTCGGATGGAGCTCCGACGAGGTGCTGCGCGGACGGTCCGGCGACGAACTGGGCACGGCGTGGGCAGGGGTTTGACAGCGGGTGCGCGTGACGTTGCTGCGGGTGCTAGGGTGCTGCGCGGACGCGGTGGGCACGAGCTCCGGTGACGGTGTGGTTCGATGAGCGAGCACATGAGATAGGTGAGGGAGAGAGTGAGCTCGACAGGGAGGAGCAAAGGGCTCAACGACTTTTATAGAAGAGAGGAGGGAGAGGAGAGGGCTCGGCTGGGGTTTTATAGAGAGAGGGAGGGAGAGCAGAGGTCATCGGGGGTGTTTCATGGCCATCAATGGCGTTGATTTTAATGGAGGATGATCGTGGGGAGAGAGTAACGGTCGCAGTGAAAGCTCCATTACACGCGACGGAAGAAACGGACGCGTGCGGAGCGGCTCTGCGCGGGTCGGTTCGACTGCTCGGATCGCGGCGGTCGGGCGCGTGCTGCGGGTGGAGCGCTGCAGGGGCGCGGGATCCTCAGCGCGGGGTCGGTCGGCTTGGCAAGTGGTGCGACCGCGGGGTCTTCGGTGTCGCTCAGGTCCGGCCGGGCACCTGGCGCGGCAGGGCGGCTGCAGGCGTGGTCGGCTGCGTAGGCTGGAGCACGGGTGGGTGGCGACCGGTCGGTGCAAGGCAGAGAGAGACACGAGGGGGAAGGAGAGCCAGGGTGATAGCGGCAACAGGGGAAGGAGGCAAGGGCGCGCGCTAGGTTAGGGCAGCACGACTGCTTGCTTGATGGGCCTAATGGGCCAGTTTAGTTTAGGGTTCTTTTTTTTCTTTTTTTTGAATTTCTCTTTTCTAATTTAAAATACATATTTAAATAGCCCTAAAAATCATAATAATTAAACCAAAATTATTTATAAATAAAATATTTATTTTTGGACTAATATTTATTATATTATTTATGTGAATTTTCATTTAAGAAGAAATGATTCAATATTCAAAATCAATCATGAGCATTCAAAAATCATTCCAAAGGCAAATAAATAACGAACACTTAAGAGAAAATTAATTACCATAAATATCATTATTAACTAATTGCATTATTTTATTTGATGATTTTTATGGTGTTACAAATCTACCCCTCTTAAAATGAATCTCGTCCTCGAGATTAAAGAAATGCTAGCACGAAAGCAAAGGAGATACATGGTTATTTGTAGGTTCTCAGTTCACATTGAACTCCTCCAAACTTAAGGAACTTCCTTACTTCTTTGCTCCACAATGTATACTAATCAAGCGACCTTCATCATCGTACTTATAAAATGGTGGGTCTTCTGAATTATTGCTTAGATCATGCTTGGCAGCTTTCTTCTCTAGTCGGTCTAGATGCTTCTTAGGGCACTCGCAAATAAGATGTCCTTCGTTTTTGTAGTAGTAGCAAGCACCTCTTGCTTTAAGTTCTTTGCGAGTCAACTTCGCTTGACCAACAGAGGGTGAGGGTTGATTGGGTGTCTGTATCTTATATAGCTGAGCCTGACTTGATTCTTCTGTTTGGGTATCCATGTGTTTCGTGGCTTTTGCTTGTGGTTGGGGTGAACTAATCATGTATCCAAACATTTTTCTATTCCTTTTGTTGTTCTTCATTCCATTCATTGAATATCTCTGTGACTCATTTTTCTCGTTCATAGTCGTTAAGGTAGGAGTGTTGTCATTGGCACCATTTACTTCATTTCCATTGGGGTTCATCATCTAGTCAGAGGGTAAAAGAGTTAGTGAGACAGACCACATAAGAGGCTTGTATGATATGAAGATAAAGGGCAAACACAACTTTTTGATTTCCAAGATAAGATTAGTCAAGGAGCAAGGATGGTTTCAGATTTCTCCTAGCTTCATCATACTACAAGAGTGTACAAGTGTTATAATCCGTAACAGAGATCTTTTGAACTTTATAGATTTCAGAGCATGATATCCAAATCATCTTTCTGATCCAACCATATTTCTCTGAGCACAAATTGAGAGAAAGACTTGAGTAGGATTTTAGAGCAACTAGAGTATCACATTGTTTGTATATAACAGATGACACCATACTTTATTTTCTTTATAAAGAGGCAAAACACAATAGGTGCGAGAGATTCTCCAAATTTATTCATATATCACTTAGCACAATTACAAATCTTGAAAGGGGCAACACCTTGACATTTTTTTTGTGAGACATACTCCTTCTTCTAGCTAATTGATATATTATTCTTCCTTGTCAGATGCACCAATCAGAGCTGGAGGTCGATTGTCTTCAACTACTATTGTTTCTCTAGATGGGGTTTCCAAACACATGGTTCTCTCAGTATGTTGGATTACTGCCTTAGTTCTTTGTAACCAATTCTTTCCAAGAATCACATCCTTTCCCATTGATTCCATCACTATAAGATCAGCTAGAAAATCTATCCCATTGATTTTAACACTTACTTTTGGACATATGTAGTTTACTAACATTTTTCTTTCGGGGGCACTGATGGTCATCCTTGATCTCAAGGGACACTTAAAGATACCATACTTTATTGCAAATTGGGCATTGATAGAAGAATGTGTTGTACGAGGATCATACAACACGGTGGCGATGGTTGTGTGAATGACTAGTGTTCCAAAAATTACTGCATCATCATATGGAATGGTTCCTGTCACTGCATAACTTATCTTTCCTATGGTCTCTTTCTGTTGTTTATTCTTTGTTAATGCATGAGTTTGAGGGTGTTGTTGTCTTTTCTTTTGGACCTTATTGATCTCCACATCTTTCTTAGGACAACCATTAACAAGATGGCCGATATCACCACAGCCAAAGCAAGCACGACTTGATAGGTTACATGGTGGAGTTGTCTTTACGTTGTTGGTAGAAGTTTCTGTGCATTTCTATTCATATTCCATGTTTGAAGACTAAGATAGCTTCATCTCGGAGGTGACCTGTAGTGAACTCTTCTCAGGACAGTTACGGAAGTAATGACCTTCACGTCCACATAGATAGCAAGCTTTTCTTGAGGTTATTTCTTGACTTTTTCCATGTTTCCCTTTTTGTTTCTTGGATCTAATGCGACCATGAGGCTGAAACTGTGTGCAAGTAATAGTCCATCCATCAATGTAACACTCATGTGTTTCTTCTTGGGGCTGGGCATCCTTGTGATGTTTCCTTTTGGGAATACTTTGCAATTCATCAACTGACAGTACATTAGGTATGAGAGAATATGCTATTAGTTGTTCTTGAGGAGACATCTGACTTTTTATGCCAGAAATTAAAATCCGGTTCTTCTGTTTTGTAGTTTCACTTTCGTTTGTACTGATCTGGCGACAAGGAATTCCATAGTCTTACAACAACAACATGTTCCAAGGTCACTTGTTTGTTGGTTTGGTTGTGTATCCTTTTGTGTCTTGAATGTCTGTTCATCAGCTATTTTATTTATAGTGTTATTTTGACTTGCCAACACACCGCATTCTTTACACTTAGTGACATCACTTGTAGTTGACCTTCCAAGGTCTGACATCTGTATGGGTATGGAAGAATGGAAGGGACGAAAGGGTTGAGCAAAGACAGATTATAGAGAGCAGAGAAAATCCATCTATCAAAGGTTTTACCTAGCTAACTGATGCCATTGTGGACAAAAGTCACACAATACACCAACAATCATTTCAAAGAAGCAAATCAAACATGAACACAAAGGACAATGAACTCAAGCATACCGGCACAACACAATCCAATTCTACTCATTCAACCAAAACAAAAGGTGAGACAAGGTTTGAAATAAGAAAGACATTATAACATCAAGGAGTTGGGTAAGAATTATCAAGGAGTTAGACAAGACATATTTGTTGGTGACCAAGAGTGAAATAAGATAACCATGAACTATTAAAGTGATGATAAATGATATAACCAAGGATATGTAGTGAGTTAGGGAGAAAGTATTATCAAGGAGACAAAACAATAGAGAGGCATTATCAAGTAGGAGTAGGGTGACAAAGAATTCAGTATATCAAGGTAGATATTGCGCAAGGGTTGCAATATAATAGCAAGAAAACAAAAGTATAAGAAGTCAAGGGTTATATAGCAATATTAGGGATTAGAAAACCACTTATAATATAATATCGTCCTTATCGATCTAGTCGAAAATCTTAATACTAAAGAACAATCCTATCAACCTAGCCAAGAAGTCAAATAATAGATCCAAGGGATCCATAACAAAACTTCTTGCAGAGTGGGGGTAAGACAGAGAATAGGGCATCGTCGATAGCTTCGAAAGGGTTTCTTCTGGCAATCTTCGCTTCAAGTTCCTCAATCCTAGCTTGATCATCTTGCATTGCTTCTCATTAGAACCTTCTGATAGACGAAGAATCAGACAAGAAGGATTGAAGATAAAAGAGACGAGTTTTGATATAAAGTAAGTTTTTATGGATACAATTAAGTCAAGTTTTGAACGACTGACTGGGCTTTCCATTTTTAACTAATCTAGCGACCTACGGTCACATTGCTTTGATACCACTTCTGTCACACCCGTTTCCAAAGGGCAGAGCCGGGTGCATAGCATATGTGTGCCAGGATCTATTTCCACACATATGTTGACGTCACAAGTGTAATATATCAAAAGAACAATGCATAAAAGCGTAAATAATGATTATATTAACATATTACACTTCGAACAGACATAGTGTCTTAACCTTTATTCATCAAAGTATAGCGAAACAGGGACATCCATCCACAGGAAGATGACTGGGGGTATCACTAGACTAGCATCCATGGAGTTCACCATCAAAATCTTCATCTGCAAACTTCTGATCAAACTTAAGCAAGGGTGAGCTCACTTATGGTCGGGTGTAGCATCCCAAAAATTCAAATCCTGAAATTTTCTCAAACTCCCTCTAAATTCAAAATGAATTTCAAATTTCATTTCAAAATGTTTGTTTGCGAGTTGATATCAGCAAATAAAATATAGTGGTCTATATTCTCTCCAAAATCCTCCTCAAATATCCTACAAATGTTTTCCGAGTGATCCCCCTCAAATTCTTTCCAGAAATACTGCCCAGATATTTCCCTAGTGATCCCCTTCAAGTTCTTTCCAGAAATACTGCCCAAATATTCCACCGATATATCTCCAGGTATTTTCCTCTTGAGAAATACCTTCAGAATCATTTTTCAAGTCCCTACAAATATTTTCTTCATAACTTTCCTCATGCTCATACGTATACGTATGCCTCCAGTGTCATACGGTGAGCTCTACAAGCTAATCTCACTTATACAAGACAAATACATGCTAACCTCCCACTAATCCTCTCATCCCTCCCACTAATCCTCTCATCCCTCCCCCTAATCCCCCCACCATGGCTATAAATAGAGGGGCAAGGGCCTCCTCTCATCCCACCCCAAGCCATTTCATGGCAACTCTCTCCCCCCCCCACACACACTCCCACTCCACCTCCCACACAAGCACACACTAGCACAAGGATCGTTCGGTCGTTCTTCGATCGTTCGTCCCCCTGTTCTTAGTTTGTTCGTTCGTTCGTCCGATCATTCGATCGTTCGTCCGTTCGTTCATAGTTCCTATTCATCGTTCATCGTTCGTTCATACGAACTATTCACTGTCACTATTCACCATTACTATTCATCGTTACTATTCACCATTACTATTCATCGTTACTATTCACATACACTATTCATCATCGTTACTATTTATCATTACTATTCATCATCATTACTATTCATCGATGATATGTATAATTACTTTTCCGTCGCCACTATTCATCGTTACTATTCATCGGTCATCCAGTCATCCCAAATTTCAACTACTCATCCATCATGCTGTCCAGTCCACCTAAGACCAGCCAGACCCATGTTCCAGTCATACGAACTCCGATGACTGTGATTTTCCTTCCAGTGGGGAACTTCCCATCTGGCCACCCATCCCAGGTTTCTCCAAGTTGAGCATGCTTAACTTTGAGATTCCTTCGAACCAGGCTTCCAAACTCCAATTCCAATAATTCTTGTTTCTAAATTCTTATCAAATTATTCCCTATCCAACCATGTCACCCCTTAAGCATGGTTCATGTTCCAGAAAACTCCCAAAATACTCTTGTCCCATATTCTGCCTATAACTCTCATGTTCATACCAAGTCAGACGATTCATTCGTCACTATTCTCACCTACAGTGAACTTCACTGTGCTACACCACATACACCCAGCTATAAATACACCCAGCTACCCTCTCCCTCTCCACACACACTCCACACCCTCAGCCAAGGAAAACTCCCACCCACTCAGTTACTCCGCTCTGCCGGCTACACGCATAGTGTCGCTTCGCCTCCAGTCCACCCTCCTGGTAAGCACCTCTGCTCCACCACCAGTAATATCACAACACCACATGACATAGATTCTACTCAAGACTCTACCCCTCCATATATCGCTTTTCTGACCACTATACTAAATATTTGTTGGTATACTTGATGGTTTGTATGTTTGCTTGTTCATGTTGCATAGTTATCGGAGCGTTCGTGCCATCTCGTGGAGGCCAGATCTGCAAGTCTACGCCAGGCGGTGGAGCCAGAAGCCAGTTCCGCGAGCTCTCCTTCCCCCTTCGCCGAATAAGCACGGCAAGCTCACTGGATCCCTTTGATGCATAAATTACCTATGATTTTTCAACCACAACCCTCAGCTTGTTATTTTATGCATGATATGATTTTGAGACAAGTTATTATGGCCACCCAGCCGCTTGCCGCAATCAATCCCTGATATATTTGTTACAAATGATTTGAGGAAAGGTGTGAGTTTCCAAAAGAAAATGCTTTTCAAAATGTGTTTGATGAAGGGTTTTCACCCTTATCACCTTTGAGTAGGGATGATCAGGGACTCCCTGGTTTAGGGGAGGGCCTAAGGTGTTGGCTCAGCTGGTTTAGGCGTGAGCAGAAGGATTGTCCCCTCATATAAGGACCGGTTTGTCATCTTCACTACCTGTACTCTTTAATAGTACAACCACTCGAGACTGTGTGGGCAGTCACTCAATCTGAACTCGTACTGTCCAACCCCAGGGTTATGAAGGCTGGGGAGCACCGGGAGGATAAGGAGGGGGAATGTTTTGTCCGGTTTGGGCATGGCGGTGGCCTGACTCCTTCCGGTATAACCGTTAAGGTTAGGACGTGTGAGGAAAGAAAGAGATTCGGATTCGGGTCTCACTAGCTATGAGATCGCAGAGCCGGACTAGTGGGTAAAGTGTACACCTCTGCGCAGAGTTTGAAAACCTATTCGAATAGTCTGTGTCCACAGGAATGGACGAGTCTGGTGTGGTATGGCAATTAGTGTTTTGTTTTCAAAAAAAGAGGTGCTTTTGAGAAAAGTGGTTTTTAAAAGGTCCGGCAGTTGAGCCGTGAGCTATGGTGGACGGGAAGTCCAGTAGCTGTTTTTGAAAAGGAAAACCAGTGGGAAACTGCTGAGATACCTGGATGGTTTAGTCCAGGGGATTTTGTTCTAATATTGAAAAACTTCCTGCTCCTTTTGGAGAGGATGCGCTTTGCAAAAATACAAAATGTTTTTCAAAACAACTCTGCATAAAATATTGCTGTTTCTGCAAAATATCTTGAGCTCCACATATTCCATGCATTATATCTGATTTCCCCATTCCGCGGGTGAAGGTGGGCTGCTGAGTACGTTTGTACTCACCCTTGCTTATTTATTTTTTTTCAGAAAAAGGAGATCGGGTAAGAGTTACGACTGTTCCCAACCTTGCCTGTGGCTGTTGGACCGCTGATTTGCTTCGCTGCGTATATCGGGCTGCTTCAGCCCCACTCTGATGATATGTCCCGAGTTGTGGACCAACTCTTAAAGTTGTTCGCCACCTTTATAGGTTTGTATCGTTTAAGCAGATCTGTAATCATCTGATGTATAAATGTGTTTACTAGCCTCCTGGGACTAGTAATTGTATCACATTTGAGTCCCAGAGGATTGGGACGCTTCAGGTGGTATCAGAGCTGTTAGGTTGGCCGCAGGACGTAACCCTTAGCCTGATCAAAAGTTTTTGAGTCAAAACTATTTTCTTAAAAAAATTCTTGCTCTCATCCCTTCATTTCAAAAATGTTTTCCCCCTTTCCTTCTCTCAGAAGTCAGATGGAGGTTCAGTGCCAAACCAGCTTCTGCCAGAATAAAGATGGTCTCCCCAAGTTGCTGAGAGCATGCACAGTCCGCCTCGGAATCAGGAGCCAGCCAGAGTATGATGGTCGTGAATTCATCGAGCATGGCACAGAGAAGTGTGTCGTGACTGTATACATTGGATCCAGTCCGCACCATGTGGAATGGAGTGTCACTACTGCTGGGCACAGATTCAAAGACACCTGCCAAGTCGTCGCTCGCAAGGCATTGAGGGCTCTGTGTCAGATCTATGAAGAAGAAGTGGCCGACACCCCGCTCAGATTCTTTCCGCCCTTTCAGAGAGACCGTCCAGTTTGGATGGCCAGGATGCGTGCATTGGAAGAGCAGCAGCTGCTTGAGGACGACCCCACAGTCATGTACCTCACTGCATACCTGCTCACCCTGGATGCCCAGTATGATTTCTTGGCCCGGCACCACCGTCAGATGATTGCCCGAGCAGAAGATGCAGAGAAGCTCAACCGTAAGCTCCATGTGGATCTCACCACAGCTCAAGCCCGTGTAGCTGCCTTAGAAAGTCGTGAAGTCATTGCTGTTGAAGCCCTGAAGCAAGCCAAGGATGAGCATGTCCAGAAGCTGATGGAGGCCTACTTGGTAACCCATAACCAACGTAGAGCCCTGCGGATCCAAGAGCCCGCTCCATCCAACCCAGTTCAACCCAGGAGAGCTGAAGATCCCCAGATTCTTCAAGGTCACCCGGTCTCTATCAGAGGAGAGAAGAAGGCTTGGGAACTCCCGGAAGGAACCATAGACTTGGAAGGAATTCCAGTCTCCCCTAAGGCTATGGATAAACAAGAGCACCCTAAATCCTCCCAAGATCCCCCGCCAGAGTTGTTTGAGCCCCTCACCATGAAGAAGATTCCAGCACCGTCCCTTGAGGTCAAGGAAGAAGCTGCAAGCACCCCGCCAGCACCGCCGCCCTCAGAGGAGCTACAAGAGCCAGTCCAGCTTGAAGAAGAGTTCGACCATGTCTTGCCATCTCAGTCGCCGCCAGAAGAAGTTATCAACATCAGCTCCCTGTTGACCCATCCAGGAGATGTCTCAGATTGAAGTTGTGTGCCAGCCCTGCCAGAAGAGAAGCTGTCTGGTTTGAAGTTAGTATGCCCAGTCCTCTGCATGCATCGGGTAGTGAAGTTTTCTTCACTTTGGCTAGAACCCTGCATGTATGAGAGGTAATCGTGTAGACCGTGTTTTTGAAAAACTCTAATTGTGTGGCCCCCTAGGGCATTTCAAAATGAATTTCGCTTGATGTTTTCTCCCCTTTTGAGTGCATATGTGATGCTTTAACGTTAGTGCTCATAAGTTGCATTTAGCATAGTTCTCAATTCAGGAGCCAAGCAATAGTAGTTATGCTTAGCCCCCGAATCTGAGTAGTTCGTGCTTTGGAAAAACTCTATTCTTCCCCTATTCAAAATATTTGATTTGTTTGTGCTTATCATTGCTGAACTTATGTGTTTTCTTTCTTTTTAAGAAAGGTTTTCTCTAAAAACATAGATCACAAATTAGATCCAATCCTCACCTTATTCTTCCATTCTCATCTTAACCCATCTCAAGAGAAAAGTGCCTTACCCAAGAAGACACCGGGAAGCTCACCCTTGAAGCCTGTAACAAGCTACAGAAGAAACCAGTCCAGCCGCTCAGTCAAAAGGACCGACCGTGAGAATCAAAGCACTGCCCCTGAGTCAAAGTAAATAGGAAAAGAGGACAGAAGGAGTTATTACCATACAGAGAGGCAAAGATTCTTGGAACCAGAGACCACAAACATCAGGGTCATTGACCCCACCACTCACCCGTGCCCCTCGCACGCGTGCCCGCCTCCATGCGCACTACCACCGCCCCACGCCCCCCCTTTTGCAGCACACTACCGCCGCCCACGCCACCTTTGCAGCGCACCCACCGCCACCATCATCGCCGGCAACACCAGACCCCCCCTCCCCTTGTCGCACCCGCTGCCGCGTAGCACCTGCTCCATCACCCCCACTCCACCCCCCGAGCACCACCATCAATACCGCTCGCCTATAAACCCCCCCCCCCACCAGCTCCCTCAGTTCCCATCCCAAGCAAAACACTCCAGATAAAACCCCCTCTGCCAAATCGCAAGCAACTCCATTTTCCACTCCCTTGCCCCTAAGATCACAATGCTTGGTAATTCTTGGGTTGAAGACTGTTGCACATGGTTCATAGTCTTTGGTTTCCTCCTCTGTATGATGGTAATACTCTTTGATAGAATCCTCGAGTGGGAAGAGCAAAGAGAAAGAAAGAGGCAGTGAAAAGTGAGAAGTGAGAAGAGAAAAGAAGATAGTGAAAAAAAAGATGAGAAGAAGGTTGTCCCAGAATCAACCGTGTGTCAGTCATCTCTCCGCAGCCTGCTCAAGCAGCAACAACAGAAGAAGGCCCCGTAACACCGTTGTTATGAGGTACTTCAAGGAGTTCAAATCCCCAAGATTCAAGAGATCTACCCTCATTCTTTTTAAGTGGGGTAGTATTCCAGTAAGGTTCCTGCTATGGAGAAAAAGAAGAAGGCCTTAGTAAGCTTGTGGAGGACCAGATCATCGAAGCTTATAAGTTTCTGGATGAGAAGTGGTTACCCAAGTTTTGTTGATGAAGCACCAGAAGACCAATCAAGGAAGGAATCCATGTGGGAGTTCGCAAGAGAAAGGTTTGCGTGTTGGCATCGATGCTTCCTCAATAAGCTAGCTGCCAAGCGAAAGCTGAAGCCTGAAGATGATCTTTGAGTAGCCAGAATCAGCATTTGCAATCAGCAACCGGATGCTCCTCAAGGGCCAGATTTTGTTGAAGTTCCATCTCCTCGAAGAGTTGCAAAGTGAAGATATGTAGCTGAAGTAAAGCTATACCCATAACCCTTTTAAGCCGAATCTCGAGGACGAGATTCCTTTTAAGTGGGGTAGATTTGTAGCATCCCAAAAATTCAAATCCTGAAATTTTCTCAAACTCCCTCTAAATTCAAAATGAATTTCAAATTTCATTTCAAAATGTTTGTTTGCGAGTTGATATCAGCAAATAAAATATAGTGGTCTATATTCTCTCCAAAATCCTCCTCAAATATCCTACAAATGTTTTCCGAGTGATCCCCCTCAAATTCTTTCCAGAAATACTGCCCAGATATTTCCCTAGTGATCCCCTTCAAGTTCTTTCCAGAAATACTGCCCAAATATTCCACCGATATATCTCCAGGTATTTTCCTCTTGAGAAATACCTTCAGAATCATTTTTCAAGTCCCTACAAATATTTTCTTCATAACTTTCCTCATGCTCATACGTATACGTATGCCTCCAGTGTCATACGGTGAGCTCTACAAGCTAATCTCACTTATACAAGACAAATACATGCTAACCTCCCACTAATCCTCTCATCCCTCCCACTAATCCTCTCATCCCTCCCCCTAATCCCCCCACCATGGCTATAAATAGAGGGGCAAGGGCCTCCTCTCATCCCACCCCAAGCCATTTCATGGCAACTCTCTCCCCCCCCCACACACACTCCCACTCCACCTCCCACACAAGCACACACTAGCACAAGGATCGTTCGGTCGTTCTTCGATCGTTCGTCCCCCTGTTCTTAGTTTGTTCGTTCGTTCGTCCGATCATTCGATCTTTCGTCCGTTCGTTCATAGTTCCTATTCATCGTTCATCGTTCGTTCATACGAACTATTCACTGTCACTATTCACCATTACTATTCACCATTACTATTCATCGTTACTATTCACCATTACTATTCATCGTTACTATTCACATACACTATTCATCATCGTTACTATTTATCATTACTATTCATCATCATTACTATTCATCGATGATATGTATAATTACTTTTCCGTCGCCACTATTCATCGTTACTATTCATCGGTCATCCAGTCATCCCAAATTTCAACTACTCATCCATCATGCTGTCCAGTCCACCTAAGACCAGCCAGACCCATGTTCCAGTCATACGAACTCCGATGACTGTGATTTTCCTTCCAGTGGGGAACTTCCCATCTGGCCACCCATCCCAGGTTTCTCCAAGTTGAGCATGCTTAACTTTGAGATTCCTTCGAACCAGGCTTCCAAACTCCAATTCCAATAATTCTTGTTTCTAAATTCTTATCAAATTATTCCCTATCCAACCATGTCACCCCTTAAGCATGGTTCATGTTCCAGAAAACTCCCAAAATACTCTTGTCCCATATTCTGCCTATAACTCTCATGTTCATACCAAGTCAGACGATTCATTCGTCACTATTCTCACCTACAGTGAACTTCACTGTGCTACACCACATACACCCAGCTATAAATACACCCAGCTACCCTCTCCCTCTCCACACACACTCCACACCCTCAGCCAAGGAAAACTCCCACCCACTCAGTTACTCCGCTCTGCCGGCTACACGCATAGTGTCGCTTCGCCTCCAGTCCACCCTCCTGGTAAGCACCTCTGCTCCACCACCAGTAATATCACAACACCACATGACATAGATTCTACTCAAGACTCTACCCCTCCATATATCGCTTTTCTGACCACTATACTAAATATTTGTTGGTATACTTGATGGTTTGTATGTTTGCTTGTTCATGTTGCATAGTTATCGGAGCGTTCGTGCCATCTCGTGGAGGCCAGATCTGCAAGTCTACGCCAGGCGGTGGAGCCAGAAGCCAGTTCCGCGAGCTCTCCTTCCCCCTTCGCCGAATAAGCACGGCAAGCTCACTGGATCCCTTTGATGCATAAATTACCTATGATTTTTCAACCACAACCCTCAGCTTGTTATTTTATGCATGATATGATTTTGAGACAAGTTATTATGGCCACCCAGCCGCTTGCCGCAATCAATCCCTGATATATTTGTTACAAATGATTTGAGGAAAGGTGTGAGTTTCCAAAAGAAAATGCTTTTCAAAATGTGTTTGATGAAGGGTTTTCACCCTTATCACCTTTGAGTAGGGATGATCAGGGACTCCCTGGTTTAGGGGAGGGCCTAAGGTGTTGGCTCAGCTGGTTTAGGCGTGAGCAGAAGGATTGTCCCCTCATATAAGGACCGGTTTGTCATCTTCACTACCTGTACTCTTTAATAGTACAACCACTCGAGACTGTGTGGGCAGTCACTCAATCTGAACTCGTACTGTCCAACCCCAGGGTTATGAAGGCTGGGGAGCACCGGGAGGATAAGGAGGGGGAATGTTTTGTCCGGTTTGGGCATGGCGGTGGCCTGACTCCTTCCGGTATAACCGTTAAGGTTAGGACGTGTGAGGAAAGAAAGAGATTCGGATTCGGGTCTCACTAGCTATGAGATCGCAGAGCCGGACTAGTGGGTAAAGTGTACACCTCTGCGCAGAGTTTGAAAACCTATTCGAATAGTCTGTGTCCACAGGAATGGACGAGTCTGGTGTGGTATGGCAATTAGTGTTTTGTTTTCAAAAAAAGAGGTGCTTTTGAGAAAAGTGGTTTTTAAAAGGTCCGGCAGTTGAGCCGTGAGCTATGGTGGACGGGAAGTCCAGTAGCTGTTTTTGAAAAGGAAAACCAGTGGGAAACTGCTGAGATACCTGGATGGTTTAGTCCAGGGGATTTTGTTCTAATATTGAAAAACTTCCTGCTCCTTTTGGAGAGGATGCGCTTTGCAAAAATACAAAATGTTTTTCAAAACAACTCTGCATAAAATATTGCTGTTTCTGCAAAATATCTTGAGCTCCACATATTCCATGCATTATATCTGATTTCCCCATTCCGCGGGTGAAGGTGGGCTGCTGAGTACGTTTGTACTCACCCTTGCTTATTTATTTTTTTTCAGAAAAAGGAGATCGGGTAAGAGTTACGACTGTTCCCAACCTTGCCTGTGGCTGTTGGACCGCTGATTTGCTTCGCTGCGTATATCGGGCTGCTTCAGCCCCACTCTGATGATATGTCCCGAGTTGTGGACCAACTCTTAAAGTTGTTCGCCACCTTTATAGGTTTGTATCGTTTAAGCAGATCTGTAATCATCTGATGTATAAATGTGTTTACTAGCCTCCTGGGACTAGTAATTGTATCACATTTGAGTCCCAGAGGATTGGGACGCTTCATCGGGGCTCAGCAAGTGGGGGAAAAACTAATGCAAGTTTAACAAGGGAAGGCTAAGGTTGAGCAGTAAGCATTTTAGTTGGTCAACATTTTATTAACAACGCCTGTCTTACTAATAAGTGTGAATCCCAAGTATTCCCATTAAACAAAGGTATAAGAGTATATCAAAAACACTTAAGTGAAACCACTTAAGCAAACCATTGGCAGATCATCGGATCTCGATTTATTTCCATCTTCAAGTTCAATTATCATGTGAGGAGTCCAGGCTGCTCATAACCGAGAGCACGACTGATATATCAGTTTTACACTCTGTAGAGGTGGTACAACTTTACCCACAAGCCGTGTATCCCCTCTAGCCTGGGTCGGCCAAAACCCGTAAACACTTCCAAGGTGAGTGGCTAGGGATCCACTATGAGGCTTTCACAGAATACACTTAATACGAGACAACCTGCTAAGGTTTCTAAAGCCGATGGTGGTGACCCCCTAGGTGAGGTACCTTAGCCAAGAATACGTCCCCATGATAACATGGGCTGCCAACACCACCGCTCCCCCTCTTGCCCATATTTTAGGTAAGGTTGCTGAAGCGTCCCGGTCCTCTGGGACTCAAATGTGATACAATTACTAGTCCCAAGAGGCTAGTAAACACATTTATGCAATAGATGATTCCAGATCTGCTTAAACGAGACAAACCTATAAAGGTGGCGATCAACTTTAAGAGTTGGTCCACAACTTGGGACATATCATCAGAGTGGGGCTGAAGCAGCCCGATATACGCAGTGAAGCAAATCAGCGGTCCAACAGCCACAGGCAAGGTTGGGAACAGTCGTAACTCTTACCCAATCTCCTTCTTCTGAAAAACAACAAATAAGCAAGGGTGAGTACAAACGTACTCAGCAGCCCATCTTCACCCGCGGAATGGGGAAATCAGATATAATGCAAGGAATATGTGGAGCTTAGGATATTTTGCCAAAACAGCAATATTTTATGCAGGGTTGTTTTGTAAAACATTTTGTATTTTTCAAAGCGCATCCTCTCCCTAAGGAGCAGGAAGTTTTTCAATATTAGAACAAAATCCCCTGGACTAAACCATCCAGGTATCTCAGCAGTTTGCCACTGGTTTTCATTTTCAAAAACAGCTACTGGACTTCCCGTCCACCATAGCTCACGGCTCAACCGCCAGACCTTTTAAAAACCACTTTTCTCAAAATCATCTCTCTTTCTTTTTGGAAAACAAAAAACTAATTGTCATACCACACCAGACTCGTCCATTCTTGTGGACACAGACTATTCGAATAGGTTTTCAAACTCTGCGCAGAGGTGTACACTTTACCCACTAGTCCGGCTCTGCGATCTCATGGCCAATGAGACCCGAATCCGAATCCCTTTCTTTCCTCGCACGTCCTAACCTTAACGGTTATACCGGAAGGACTCAGGCCACCGCCATGCCCAAACCGGACAAAACGTTCCCCCTCCTTATCCTCCCGGTGCTCCCCAGCCTTCATAACCCTGGGGTTGGACCGTACGAGTTCAGATTGAGTGACTGCCCAAACAGTCTTGAGTGGTTGTACTTATCATGAGTACAGGTAGTGAAGGATGACAAACCGGTCCTTATATGAGGGGACAATCCTTCTGCTCACACCTAAACCAGCTGAGCCATCACCTTAGGCCCTCCCCTAAACCAGGGAGTCCCTGATCATCCCTACTCAAATGTGATAAGGGTGAAAACCCTTCATCATACACATTTTGAAAAGCATTTTCTTTTGAAAACTCACACCTTTTCTCAAATCATTTGTAACAAATATATCAAGGATTGATTGTGGCAAGCGGCTGGGAGGCCATAATAACTTGTCTCAAAATCATATCATGCATAAAATAACAGGCTGAGGGTTGTGGTTGAAAAATCATAGGTATTTTATGCATCAAAGGGATCCAGTGAGCTTGCCGTGCTTATCCGGTGAAGGGGGAAGGGGAGCTCGCGGAACTGGCTTCTGGCTCCACCGCCTAGCATAGACTTACAGATCTGGCCTCCATGAGACAGCACGAACGCTCCGATAACTATGCAACATGAACAAGCAAACATACAAACCAGCAAGTACACCAACAAATATTTATTTTAGTGGTTAGAATAGCGATATATGGATGGGTAGAGTCTTGAGTAAAATCTGTGTCATGTGGTGTTGAGATACTATTAGTGGTGGAGCGGAGGTGCTTACCAGGAGGGTGGACTGGAGGCGAAGCGACACTATGTGTGTAGCCAGCGGAGCGGAGTAACTGAGTGGGTGGGGTGTTTGCCTTGGCTGAGGGTGTTGAGTGTGTGGAGAGGGAGGGGGTAGCTGAGTGTATTTATAGCTGGGTGTATGTGGTGTAGCATAGTGAAGTTCATTGTTGGTGAGAATAGTGACGAATGAATCGTATGACTTTGTGTGAACATGAGAGTTATAGGCAGAATATGGGACAAGAGTACTTTGGGAGTTTTCTAGAATATGAACCATGCTCAAGGGATGACATGGTCGGATAGGGAATAGTTTGATAAGAATTTGGAAACAAGAATTATTGAAATCTTAGTTTGGAAGCCTGGTTCGAAGGAATCTCAAAGTTGAGCGTGCTCAACTTGGAGAAACCTAGGATGGGTGACCAGATGGGAAGTTCCCTACTGGAAGGAAAATCACAGTCACCAGAGTTCGTATGACTGGAATATGGGTCTGGCATGTCTTAGGTGGACTGGACAGCATGATGGATGAGTAGTTGAAATTTGGGGTGATCAGATGATCGATAAATAGTAACAATGAATAGTAATGATGATGAACAGGAACAGTGAATAGTAATGGTGAATAGTAATAGTAAATAGTGATGTGAATAGTTCATATGAACGAATGATGAACGATGAATAGGAACTATAAACGAACGGACGAACGATCGAATGATCGGACGAACGAACGATCAGAATTTCGGCAGCATAACGGCAGGATAAAGATTATTTGGATGAACGATGAATAGGGACTATGAACGAATGATGAATGATGAATAGGAACTATGAACGAACGATGAATGATTGAATGATCGAACGAACGAACGATCGGAATTTTGGCAGCATAACGGCAGGAAAAAGATTATTTGGACGAACGAACGGACGAACGAACCATGAACGATCGGACGAACGATCGAACGATCGGACGAACGAACGAACAAACTAAGAACAGGGAGACGAACGATCGAAGAACGACCGAACGATCCTTGTGCTAGTGTGTGCTTGTGTGGGAGATGGAGTGGGCATGTGTGGGGGGGGGGGAGAGAGTTGCCATGAAATGGCTTGGGGTGGGATGAGAGGAGGCCCTTGCCCCTCTATTTATAGCCATGGTGGGGGGATTAGGGGGAGGGATGAGAGGATTAGTGGGAGGATGAGAGGATTAGTGGGAGATTAGCATGTATTTGTCTTGTATAAGTGAGATTAGCTTGTAGAGCTCACCGTATGACACTGGAGGCATACGTATACATATGAGCATGAGGAAAGTTATGAAGAAAATATTTGTAGGGACTTGAAAAATGATTCTGAAGGTATTTCTCAAGAGGAAAATATTTGGAGATATATCGGCAGAATATTTGGACAGTATTTCTGAAAAGAAATTGAGGGGGTTACTGGAGAAATATATGGGCAGTATTTCTGGAAAGAATTTGAGGGGGATCACTGGGGAAATATTTGTAGGATATTTTGAGGAGGATTTTGGAGAAAATATAGACCACTATATTTTATTTGTTGATATCAACTTGCAAACAAACATTTTGAAATGAAATTTGAAATTCATTTTGAATTTAGGGCGAGTTTGAGGAAATTTCAAGATTTGAATTTTTGGGATGCTACAGATCTACCCCACTTAAAATGAATCTCGTCCTCGAGATTCGGCTTAGAAGGGTTATGGGTATAGCTTTACTTCAGCTACAAATCTTCACTTTGCAGACTCTTCGAGGAGATGGAACTTCAACAAAATTTGGCCTTTGAGGAGCGTCTGGTTGCCGATTGCAAACGCTGATTCTGGCTACTCAAAGATCATCTTCAGGCTTCTAGGTTTCGCTTGGCAGCTAGCTTATTGAAGAAGCATCGATGCCAACACGCAAACCTTCCTCTTGCGAACTCCCACATGGATTTCTTCCTTGATTGGTCTTCTGGTGCTTCATCAACGGAACTTGGGTGACCATTTCTCATCCAGAAACTTATATGCTTCGATGATCTGGTACTCCACAAGCTTGCTACAGGCCTTCTTCTTATTCTCCATAGCAGGAACCTTACTGGAACACTACCCCACTTAAAAAGAATGAGGGTAGAACTCTTGAATCTTGGGCATTTGAACTCCTTGAAGTTCCTCATAACAAGGGTGTTATGGGGCCTTCTTCTGCTGTTGCTGCTTGAGCAGGCTGCAGAGAGATGACTGACACAGAGTTGATCTTAGGAGAACCTTCTTCTTATCTTCTCTTCACTATCTTCTTTTCCCTTCTCACTTTTCACTGCCTCTTTCTTTCTCTTTGTTCTTCCCACTGGAGGATTCTGTCAAAGAGTATTACCATCATACAGAGGAGGAAACCAAATATTGTGAACCATGTACAACAGTCTTCAACCCAAGAATCACCAAGCATTGTGATCTCAGGGGCGAGGGAGTGGAAAATGGAGTTGCTTGTGATTTGGCAGAGGGGATTTTATCGGGAGTGTTTTGCTTTGAGATGGGAACTGAGGGAGCTGGTGTGGGGGTTTTATAGGCGAGTGGGGGTGTTCGGTTGCGGAATGGTGGTGATGGAGCAGGTGCCACGTGGCAGCAAACACAACAAAGGGAGGGGGACTGTGTTGCTGACGGTGATGGCGGCGATGGGTGCGCTGCAAAGGGGGTGTGGGGCGGAGGTAGTGCGCTGCAAGGGGGAGTGGGGCGGTGGTTGGAGGCAGGGCACATGTGTAGGGGGCATGGGTGGGTGGTGGGGTCGATGACCCTAATATTTGTGGACTTTGGTTCCAAGAATCTTTGCCTCTCTGTATGGTAATAACTCCTTTTGTCCTCTTTTCCTATTTACTTCGACTCAGGGGCAGTGCTTTGATTCTCACGGTCAGTCCTTTTGACTGAGCGACTAGACATGTTTCTCCTGTAGCTTATTTCAGGCTTCAAGGGTAAGCTTCTCGGTATCTTCTTGGGTAAGGTGCTTTTCTCTTGAGATGGGTTAAGATGAGAATGGAAGCATAAGATGAGGATTAGCTCTAATTTGTGATCTACGTTTTTAGAGAAAAAGCATTCTTAAAAAGAAAGAGAACACACAAGCTCAGCAATGATAAGTACAAACAAATCAAATGTTTTGAATAAGGGAAGAATAGAGTTTTTCCAAAGCACGGACTACTCAGATTCGGGGGCTAAGCATAACTACTATTGCTTGGCTCTTGAATTGAGAACTATGCTAAATGCGACTTATGAGCACTAACGTTAAAGCATCACATATGCACTCAAAAGGGAAGAAAACATCAAGCGAAATTCATTTTGAAATGCCCTAGGGGGCCACACAATTAGAGTTTTGCAAAACACGAGTCTACACGATTACCTCTCATACATGCAGGGCTCTAGCCAAAGTGAAGAAAAACTTCACTACCCAATGCATGTAGAGGACTGGGCATAACTAACTTAGATCTGGCAGCTTCTCTTCTAGCGAGCCTGACACACAACTTCAATCTGAGACATCTCCTGGATGGGTCAAGAGGGAGCTAATTTTGATGACTTCTTCTGGCGGCGACTGAGATGGAAGGATGGGGTCGAACTCTTCTTCAAGCTGTACTGGCTCTTGTAGCTCCTCAGAGGGCGGCGGTGCTGGCGGGGTGCTTGCAGCTTCTTCCTTGATCTCAAGGGACGGTGCTGGAATCTTCTTCATGGTGAGGGGCTCAAACAACTCTGGCGGGGGATCTTGGGAGGATTCAGGGTGCTCTTGCTTGTCCATAGCCTTAGGGGAGACTGGAATTCCTTCCAAGACTATGGCTCCTTCCGGGAGTTCCCAAGCCTTCTTCTCTCCTCTGATAGAGACCAGGTGACCTTCAAGAATCTGAGGATCTTCAGCTCTCATGGGTTGAACTGGGTTGGATGAAGCGGGCTCTTGGATCCGTAGGGCTCTACGTTGGTTGTGGGTTACCAAGTAGGCCTCCATCAGCTTCTGGACGAGCTCATCCTTGGCTTGCTTCAGGGCTTGAAAGGGAAATAGGCTTTAAACCTTTGCCTAAATGATTTTGGTGGTTGAAATGCCCAACACATATAATTGGACCAACTAGTTTGCTCTAGAGTATATATTCTACAGGTGCCAAAGGTTCAACTCAAAACCAATACAAAGATTAAAAAGGGTTCAAGAAGAAAGGAGTAAAGGAAACCGAAGTGCTCCCTCGTCTGGCGCACCGGACTGTCCGGTGTGCCACCGGACAGTGTCCGGTGCACCAGGGAGGATCGACCTTAAACTCTTCAGCTTCGGGTTTCTCAGGCGCAGCTCTGCTATAATTCACCGGACTATCCTGTGGGCCACCGGACTGTCCGGTGTGCCAGCGGAGCAACACCTATCTGCGTGCAACGGTCGACTCTGACAGTGAACAGTGCAGTACAGTTGTCGCAGCAGAAGTCAGAGCAGTTGGTCAGAGGGGCACCGGACTATCCGGCGTCGCACCGGACTATCCGGTGCCGCATGAAGACAAAGCCTCCAATGGTCGACCAGCTCCAAGCCCTAATGGGAGGATGACGTGGCGGCACACCGGACACTGTCCGGTGGCGCACCGGACTGTCCGGTGCGTCCATCGCCAGCAGACTTCTCCAACGGCTACATTTTGGATGGTGGCTATAAATACCACCCCAACCGGCCACTTCAAGGTGTGGGAGCCCAAGCAACATTCCAAGTCATATAGTTGACATATCCAAGCCCTCCCAACCACATATATTCATTGATCAATCCTATACACAAGATTTAGACCACTACAATCCACACAAGTGCCACAAAAGAAAGGGCAAGCAAAAGAAAGCCTCTCGTGTGAGTTTAGCTCTAGTGCCTTGTGAGATTCATTGAGAGACAAGTGTGTGCTACATCTTGCGTTCATTTGTGCGTGGAGTTTTGACTCCCATTGAACTTCCTCCAAAGTTTTGGAGGCTTGTAAAGCTAGCAAGAGACACCAAAGAGTGTGGTGGTCCTTGAGGGGTCTTAAGTGATCCTTGAGAAGAAGAAGAGCTCGCCGGTCTTCGGTGATCGGTGGAGAGAGGGAAAGGGTTGAAAGAGACCCGTCCTTAGTGGACTCCTCAACGGGGACTAGGCCTTCAAGGGCCGAACCTCGGTAAAACAAATCACCTGTGTCTCGTGTGCTTATTGCTTGTGATTTGTTTGTTCTTTCCCTTTCTAAGTTTTTCTTGCACTATTCTTTGCTAATACAATTTGGTGTTGCTTTAAGTTAAATTCTCATTTAGTGAAGCAACACATTGCAAGAAAGAACTTGTGCTATTGATCTTCTTATCTAAGCCCTCTTGCTTTATTCTCATAGACTTATTAGTAGTATTGGTTTATCAATTCCGCATTATTTAGCAATACTCTTTACAAGCAAAGGATTTAGTTTTTATACTCTGATAATTGTGTATCTTGTTCTAACCACTAATCAAGGGGTCTAGCTGGGGTGTAAAGTTATAATTTTTAGGTTTCGCCTATCCACCCCCCTCTAGGCGACTTTCAATTGGTATCGGAGCTAGGCACTTCATATTGAGTCTAACAACTCGAAGTGATGGCTCGAGGAAGATCCCAAAAGAACAAGAAGACCAAGGAGAACAAGGAGGTAACTCTTGAGATATTACTTCCCGACTGTTCTAATTTTGATTCATGGTCTACTAGGGTGATAAATGCTTTTAGGACCGTAGATCCTCAATTAGAACAAATTTTAGACAAGAGTATCATTCCTTCTAACTATGCTAGGGAAAATGCCTTCGAAGAAGATCTTAGATGTATGCGCTTAAACTATCTAGCTTATGACATCTTAAGTAAATCCCTTAGCAAAGAAGATTATCATACCTTCATAATAAAATTTGATAAACCTATTTGTGATGTGCATGATATTTGGACTAAAATTAAAAGCAAATTTGATGAGTCCAAACATAATAGTTCATTTTGTGTTTCTACTTCCTTTGGTCTTTGTGATACTAACCCTTGCAAGGAAGAAGAAGAAAATGAACGATGGAGACCAAACGATGAATCCACCTCTCCAAAAGGTTTGTCTTCCCATTTCGATTCCCACATATGTTGTGTGGCTAATGAATATGATAGCGGAAGCACAAATGAGGATGAGGAGGAAGAAAGAAGCTTCATGCAACTCTACGCTCACCTAAGCCAAGAAGATAAGGCGATCATGCTCAAACTTCTAGAAAGAGCGAGAGAGCAAAGCGAAGCTCGTCAAAGGCTAGAAAATGTTCTCTCCATGAAAATGCAATGCTTTGATGAGTTGACTAAAGAATATGAGGAGCTAAAGTGCTCTCATGTTGATTTGGTCCAAAGGTATGAAACTATTTCAATAGAGCAAGATAACACTTTACATTGTATCGCTCAATTAGTAAATAGGAATGCCTTGCTTAAGGACCATGTAGAAAAGCTAAAAGATGAAAATCTAGCTTTTCAAGAAAAATATGATGTGCTCCTATGTTCTCATAAAAATCTTATGGATGATCATATCATATTAAATATTGCTCATGAGGTTGTGATAGAAAACTTAAAATCCCAACAACCTCACTCATGCACATGTATTCAAATTGAAACTACATTATCATGTGTTAATGCTTATTGTCCGTCGACAAGCAAATCTTCCTTTGAGCTAGAATTTGCAGGAACAAAAGATGATACATATCAAAAGCTCAAAGAAGAAAATGAGAGGCTAAAAATGAGCTTGACACAACTAAAAGGGAAGTGCATTGCTCAACCTTCTCAAGATAACCGTGATCACATGGTGAAGAAGCTTGAGACGGGAACAACCGTGGCATGCACTAAATCCCTTGAAGAAAATGTCAAGGACTTGAGGATTTCCAAGAGGAAGGAACAAAAGAAGAAAATCAATACCTCTTCCAAAAGCCTCAACCACGCCTCCATAAAAGGTAACATCCAAGCTAATAATCAAGTCACACTTCACACTAAGAGAAGTAAGAAGTGTAGTGAATGCTTTGAAAAGGGACACTCGATTAGGTCATGTCCCTATATTAAAAATGACTTGATTATTAACAAGGATGATAAAGTTTGTTTTAAATGCTCCAAGAAGGGACACTTATTTAGATCTTGTCCCCATTTAAAACAAAAAGGCATAATGTTAGAAAGGAAAATATTCCTTAACCATGTAGCAAGCAAGAAACAAGGAAGGAAGAAATCTTCAAGGCTTGAAGATCGCCTAAGCTACATATGCCAAAAGAAGGGACATCAATGCAAAGATTGTCCCATTGGTAACAACCCCACTCCTAGCTTGTCAATTAATTCTCATGTAACTAGGCAACCCAAAATTGCAACTTGTGATAGAAAGGTAATGAGTTTACCTAGTGCTAACACAAAGGATGTTTGGGTTCCTAGATTTTTGTTGACTAACCTTGATGGACCCATCAAGAGATGGGTACCAAAATATGCTTGACAAGCTTTGTAGGAGAAGGAGATGATATGAAACTTTGGGGGTGCTTGAGAGAGTCAATTCAATTAACTCAAGCTATCAATCTTCAATGATCTATATATCCAAGATTGACCCAAAGTTATTTAAAATCTAATATTCAAAACTCATATCATCTCAGGAAAGATATTGATGTTGTAGGGAAATAAAGAATTACCCTGTGCAAGAAAGATCAAGACCTACAACATGGAGAAAAGCCAAAGGATGGTAACACTTATGTTTTAAGTGCACGTATCTTAAATCGCCATTTCTCATGTGTCTTGTGTAGTCACTAGAAAAAGAAAGCACTTAAATTGTTTCAACTTACGTCACCATTCCTTGAAGGAATTCCTATCATATGGTAGATTGCATATTCATCTCTTCTATGCTATGACAATCTACATGCTTTAAATTATTGTAAGTACCTCATGGCATGTTTTTAGCTAGTCATTCTATTATTGTCATGATCTAGATATAAAGAGATATTCCATGTTCTTAAAAGAATAAGGTGTCATGTAAGGAATACAAATCCTTAGGACACTTATAAAAGGAAAATTCTCTCTATAACTAGAAGAGTGAGACTAATGCTTTTATCTAAGTAACCCAAGTAGTCTCACTTGTAGAGAATAAGTTTCTCTTTGGAAGTGAGTAATCTAACTCAAAAAGGAAAATCAATCCAATGTCTTATGTTGTTATGCTTCTTGCTTAAATTGGATATGATTCTTCTAACTTACATCACTCTCCATGTTATGAATTATATTTGTTCCCATTATCTTAAGGAATTAACTATGCTTGTTTCATAAGTTAAAACTAAGCATATATCATGGAATAATCTAGTTCATATTATAAAGTTTCCATGCTTTAGTAATCCACTTTTCATTCCTTGTCAAAATGATTACAAAAAGGGAAACTTGTGCTTGTGTTACTAACCATGTATCTCTTGAGCTTACTTATGGAAATCTACAAAAGAGAAAGTGCATGTCTAAAGTCACAAGCCTCTAGGGTTACTCTTCACCCTAAGGGAGAAAGGTAAAAGCAAAGGTATGGGAACTCTTTTTCCCATCAATGGTTATTTACTCTTAATTATCTTAATCTACTTATGTGAAGAATAGATTCCTTATTAAACTTAACTTTTGCTAGGTGTGCATTCAATCTCGTTTTCATAAATGCACTAAGTCCATTAGAATCTATTTCATGCCTTTGCTATAACCATTCTCATATTGATATGCCTTTAAGTTATGATAATAAATTCAATATGAAGAAGTAAAATTCCTATGATTGATCAAAATATTTAGAAGGTGCATATTCCTCCTTTCTAATGATGTGCACTAAGGATAAGGGTTTTACTTCATGTCTATGTGACTTATGAATGATGAATTGTTTCCTATCTAAAGAAATCATCCTTCATCATATACTCCCTTATGCTACTAATATCTCTCTTGAGTATTTTCAATAAGTTTGGAAGGAAAAAGAGATAACTACAAAGGGAGGACTCTCAAATGAAAGAAGAGGACATCAACAACGACAACACCTACCTGGACAGTAAGATCTTCAAAACATTCATGGTGTGGTTGTAAGCATTCTAAATCTTTTTCATTATGAGAATACAAGGCACAAGTCGTTTATTGCAAATCTTATAAAGCCTTGATCAAGATGTATATTACTTCTCCCTATTCGTCTCTAAAGTTGAATGCATCTATTCATTTCAATACCTTGATGCATATCTCTAGGGGGAGTCTATTTCTATATCTTGATCATGTTGAGACTAACACTTTATCTTAGTAATCTCATATAGTCTCATGTATGAGAATAAATTTCTCATGAAGTATGCTACTACATATCAATCCAACATGTTGAAATAATGTAACTCTTATCAAGGATTGTTGCTTTCATTACTAACTAGATTCTCCTATTTCAAAGCTTATCTAATGCATATGTTGTTCTTTTGATCACATCTGTTATTTGTTTGATCATTGAATAAACACTTACGTTTCTTAGTGCTGCATATACTATCAATCGATATCTCGTGATATGCCCTAAGTTAAAAGGAGAATTCATGATACTGAAAGGGAAATGTGCCCTTGGGCCATTTCTAAGTATTTTGGTGATTGAGTGCCAACGTAAGTGCTTTTGTGTTGATCTATGCAATGTGGTGAACAAAGTGCAAATCAAGTCAAAAGGTATGTTTCTAGACTTAGTACATTGTTTTATGGACTAATGTATTGTGTCTAAGTGCTGGAAACAGGAAAAATTGAATTGGAAATGAGATGGCTTTGTTCAGCCAAAGTCTGCTCGGTCTGAGTGCACCGAACAGTGTCCGGTGGTGCACCGGACAGTGTCCGGTGCGCCAGGCTGGCTCTGGCGAACAAGCTGCTCTCGGGACTTCGACAGCGGTGTACGGCTATAATTCACCGGTCTGTCCGGTGGTGCACCGGACTGTCCGGTGAGCCGTTCACAGGCGAACTCGTCGCTCTCGGGAGATGATTAACGGCGTACGGCTAAAATTCACCGGTCTGTCCGGTCGTGCACCGGACTGTCCGGTGAGTCAACAGTCAGCCGGGGCAACGGTCGGCCGAGGATTCCGCGCGTGACGCGTGGCCGAGCCAACGGTCACATTGGTGCACCGGACTGTTCGGTGTGCACCGGACAGTGTCCGGTGCGCCAACGGCTCTCAGACTCCAACGGTCGGCTTCGTCAAATAAGGAAGGATATCTGCACCGGACAGTGTCCGGTGGCGCACCGGACTGTCCGGTGCGCCAGTCGACAGAAGGCAAGATCCGCCTTCCAGGATTGCTCTCAACGGCTCCTAGCTGCCTTGGGGCTATAAAAGGGACCCCTAGGCGCATGGAGGAGAACACCAAGCATTCCTTGAGCACTCTTGATCACTCATACTCCATTCTTGCGCACTTGTTCAACATTCTAGTGATTTAAGCTCCGTTCTAGTGTGCTAGTCTTTTGAGCTTAAGTCTGAGTCTTGTGTGTGTGTATTTGCTGTGATCTTAGTGTCGTGTGTGAGTTGCTAATCCCTCCCTTACTCCGTGCTTCTTTGTGAACTTCAAGTGTAAGGGCGAGAGGCTCCAAGTTGTGGAGATTCCTCGCAAACGGGATTAAGGAAAGCAAGCAAAACACCATGGTATTCAAGTGGGTCTTTGGACCGCTTGAGAGGGGTTGATTGCAACCCTCGTCCATTGGGACGCCACAACGTGGAGTAGGCAAGCGTTGGTCTTGGCCGAACCACGGGATAACCACCGTGCCATCTCTGTGATTGATCTCTTGTTGGTTATTGTGTTTTGTTGAGACTCCTCTCCAGCCACTTGGCGATTATTGTGCTAACACTTAACCAAGTTTTGTGGCTTAAGTTTCAAGTGTTACAGGATCACCTATTCACCCCCCCTCTAGATGCTCTCAATTGGTATCGGTGCCGTTCTCTTCAGAAAGGGACTAATCGCCCGAAGAGATGGATCCTAAGGGGAAGGGAATCGTGATCAACGATAAAGAGAAGGAGTCCTTCGTCAACGAGCCTAAGGATGACAAGCCTACCGACTCGAGCTCGGGCCATAGACGCAAAGATGGAAAGAAGAAGAAGACGAGACACATCAAGGAGATCGTCTACTACGACGACAGTGATGAGTCCACTTCTTCCCATAAGGACGACGACAATGACTACGACAAACGAAAGACGGTTAACTCAAACTTTTCTTTCGATTATTCGCGTATTCCTCAAAGTTCAAATTCACATTTGCTCTCCATTCCTCTCGGCAAGCCTCCACACTTTGATGGGGAGGACTACGGATTTTGGAGCCACAAAATGCGTAGTCACCTGTTCTCTCTCCATCCAAGCAAATGGGAAATTGTTGAGAATGGAATGAAGTTTGATAGCTCGGATAGTCCTATTTTTATTAATGAACAGATTCATAGAAATGCACAAGCTACTACTGTGTTGTTAGCCTCCTTGTGCAGGGACGAGTACCATAAGGTGAGCGGCTTGGACAATGCCAAGCAAATCTGGGACACCCTCAAGATCTCTCATGAGGGGAATGACGTCACCTTGCTCACCAAGATGGAGTTGGTAGAAGGCGAGCTCGGAAGATTTGCGATGATAAGGGGCAAGGAGCCAACCCAAACATACAATCGGCTCAAGACCCTTATCAACAAAATAAGGAGCTACAGAAGCACGCGATGGACGGACCACGACGTCGTCCGCCTAATGCTAAGGTCCTTTACCGTTCTTGATCCACATTTGGTGAATAATATTCGTGAGAATCCTAGGTACACCAAAATGTCGCCCGAAGAAGTCCTTGGAAAATTCGTAAGCGGGCGAATGATGATCAAGGAGGCGAGGTACGTGGACGACGCACTGAATGGTCCAATCAATGAGCCTCAACCCGTTGCTCTCAAGGCAACGAGAAGCAAGGAGGCGTTACCTAGCAAGGTGGTGCAAGTTGAGGCGGCAGGGCTCAATGATGAAGAGATGGCCCTCATCATCAAGCGCTTCAAGACGGCGCTTAAGGGTCGCAAGGGACAGCCAAGCAAGACCAAGACAAAGGGGAAGCGTTCATGCTTCAAATGTGGTAAGCTTGGTCATTTTATTGCTAACTGTCCCGATAATGATAGTGACCAGGAAAAAGGGAACAAGAGGGAGAAGAAGAATTACAAGAAGGCCAAGGGCGAGGCACATATCGGAAAGGAGTGGGATTCGGACTGCTCCTCCTCCGACTCCGACAATGAAGGACTCGCCGCCACTGCCTTCAACAAGTCATCCCTCTTCCCCAACGAGCATCACACATGCCTCATGGCGAAAGAGAAGAAGGTATGTACTCGGGATACCACTTATGCTTCTTCAAGTAATGATGATTCTAGTGATGACGATGAGATAGACTATTCTAGTTTATTTAAAGGTTTGGATAGAATTAAAATTGGCAAAATTAATGAGTTAATTGATGCCTTGAATGAAAAGGATAGACTTTTAGAAAAGCAAGAGGATTTGTTGTATTAAGAACATGATAAATTTGTAGAGGCACAAAAAGCTCATGCTTTAGAAGTTAAAAGAAATGAAATGCTTTCTTATGAACTATCTACTTGTCATGAAACCATTGCTACTTTAAAAGGCGTTAATGATGATTTAAATGCTAAACTAGAAGTAGCTAGCAAATCTAACTCTTGTGTAGAACATGTTTGCATTGGGTGTAAAGATCTTAATGTTGATACTTGTAGTGAACACCTAGAGTGCATTTCCAAACTAAATGATGAAGTAGCTAGTCTTAATGCTCAACTTAAGACTAGCAAGAGTGAATTTGACAAACTAAAATTTGCTAGGGATGCCTACACAATTGGTAGACACCCCTCAATTAAGGATGGTCTTGGCTTCAAGAGGGAAGTCAAGAACTTAACAAGCCATAAGGCTCCCATCTCCGCTGTCACACCCGGTTCCAGGGGTAGAACCGAGCGCATACCATATGTGTGCTAGGATCCATTTCCACACATATGTTGACGTCACAAGTGTAATATATCAAAAGACAATGCAATAAAGGCGTAAAGAGAGTATAAAACTTTATTACATCATCTGAAACATTGTGTCTTAAACAAGTATCACATCAAAGTTAAGCGGAAATAAACAACTGGGCAATCTTCCACAGGAAGTTGACCGGCGCATCGTTAGACTTAGAATTCCTCGTCGATAAATTCTCCATCAAAGTCTCCAGCATCACCCTCTGATCAAAATATTAGCAAGGGTGAGCTCACTTATGGTCGGGGCTCAGCAAGTGGGGGAAAAATTAATGCAGGTATAACAAGGTGAGGCTAAGGTTGAGCAGTAAGCATTTTAGTTGGTCAACATTTTATTATCAACACCTGTCTTACTAATAAGAGTGAATCCCAAATATCCCAATTAAACAAAGGAATATGAATATAACAAAAACACTTAAGTGAAACCACTTAAGCAAATTATTGGCAGATCATCGGATCTCAATTTAATTCCATCTTCAAGTTCAATTATCATGTGAGGAGTCTAGGTCGCTCATAACCGTGAGCACGGCTGATATATCAGTTTTACACTCTGCAGAGGTGGTACAACTTTACCCACAAGCCATGTATCCCATCTAGCCCGGGTTGATCGGACCCTTAGACACTGCCGAGGTGAATGGCTGGGGATCCATTATGAGGTTTTCACAAAATACACTTAATACGAAGCAACCCGCTAAGGTTTCTAAGACGATGGTGGTGGCCCCCTGGGTGAAGTACCTTAGCCAAGAATACGACCCCATGTTAACGTGGGCTGCCAGCACCTACCGCTCCCCCTCTTGCCCATCTTTCAGGTAAGGTTGCTAGGCACTAAGCATATAGAGCTAATTACCAAAGCCAGAGCCATGATAGAACTCGTGGTTGCACTGTTATCCTGGGTGGTCACTCCATGTTCCAATTAATTTGTAATAAAGTTATTTTTAACCATCGGGTTAATGTCATAATTGCAAATTAACATTTTTGGAACATTAAAACCAATTCAAGAGTGACATTAAGAATCATTAAGTTGAGCGGTAGCATGAATCTTGTACAGCTTAATTATTTTCCAGGTTAAACAAGGAATACCGGTAGTAAATCTAGGAAATCCTTAATTAGGTAAGCCCATCAAATTATGCAATATATCGAAAAGTAAACTTTGTTTTATGCAATGAGTAGGTACAAACAGAATATGCAGAGGGAGAATCCACTTGCCTTGCTCAAAAGCGTCTTGCGGGTCGTCCTCGAACGAGTTCGGATTCTCTACCACACAGTCCGCTTCTATTATAGTCGCACATCGCACATACAAAAATAAAGTATACACCCATAAATAAACATGCACCATTGCATAATCATACACCATTACATGCACATTAACACGTCGCACTAATCACATTTTAATTATGTACTAATCGCGTAAATACTTATGAATTCAATTATAGCTATTAATGTGAATCCTAATGGTGAATTTAGGAGTGGGTGCAATAAATATAATTTTAACTAATATTAATTTATTTTAACACCATCAATGAAATTAAATAATACTTATTATCTTTTAATACTAATAAATAAATTAATACCCTTTATTCCTTCTAACTCAAATTAGTTAGTATAGCAAAAATGAATTTAATAATATTAATATTCTAAAAATCCTTATAAACTATTAGTTGAACATTTTCTAACACAAGCGAGGTTATTTGACATAAACTAGTACTCTAACAATTTTAAGTTCTAAATCTGCGAACATGTTTATTTGACTAGCAAAAACCTATTTGTCCATCTACTAATGATATTTTCTCCCTTCTTTCTAAAAAAATGTTAACAAAATAATTACTAAATCATCTAAAAAATCATATATTATTCATATGACATCTATACCATTTTCCAAATCCAACAAAATGCACCTATAATTCTCCAAATAGTTTCTAAAGTTTATTGTGACCACATTTAACTACAAAAATTCCTATCTAGTATTTTATCGCCAACGGGTGACTACTAAATCTATGCCATATTTTTCTAGTCCAAAAATCAACGCCACGACTAACATGAGATATAACGGTGTACGAATATTCGCATGAAACTACCAACAATTCCATAACGCTCATACACATAAATTGTGGATCACACGTGTTCATATTACAACAAACCAAAATATACAAATTTAAAACAACAAAACATTGCAGGGGTAGAATACAATACGCTTGTCTTCTACCTTTCTCTGTTTCCTATGCGCAGAACGATGGGTGAGCAGGGACGATCGTCGAGTAGAGGGTTTTGGCCGGTGGTCAGCGACTAGGGAAGCTTCGGCGATGACGAACTTCGGCGACCACAGCGAACAGAGGCTGCAGCGGCTAGTTTCACGGAGAGAGAGAGAGAGAGTAGAGAGCGTGTGGAGAGATTGGGTCGGCCAGGCACTAGCTACACGAGGCCTGCGCTAGAGATTTATAGGGAAACAAGAGCAGAGGAGGCGTCAGCTGGGCTTCATGGCCATCAATGGAGACGTTACCAGAGAGAAATCAGGGAGAGGGAAAGAAGGAAATGGGCGTCCGTTTGATGCTTCCATTACGCAGGGGCGCGGAACGGCAAGGGAAACGGCGGTTGGGTTGCTCGAGCTCCTGGCGAGTCGCTTGGTCGGGCGGGGCTCGGTGGTGCGCGGTGTAGCCGGGGTCGCTGCACAGGTCTTCGGCGCGGTAGGGAGCGCAGGCGTCGCGCTCGGCTGGCACGCGCATCGCGCGGCGCGGGACGCAGGGAGCAGGCGCGTGGGACCGGGGCGCGCTCGGCTCGGTCGGATGCGCGTCCAGGTGCGGCGGCTGCTGGGTCGCGGGCGCGGCTTGGGTGCTCGCGCGGGACTCGGCTCGCGCGCGGGAGCTCGCGGCTGGTGCAGGGCGCCGGGCACACGGGCGTCGCACCGTCGGGGTGGCTCGACCGCGGTTTGGGCGAGCTGGGCGCGCGGTGCCGAGGGAGTAGAGAGAGAAGTGAGGGAGAGAATTGAGGGAGAGAGGCGGCGGCTGAAAGAAGCCAGCCAAGGGCGCGCGCTGGGTTAGGTTTTGGGAGCTGGGCCCCTAGGTGGGCCGGCCGGATGGTTTTAGTTTTAGTTTTTTTTTCAATTCCGAAATTCATTTTTAAAGAACTCTAAAAATCATAAAAAAATTACCAAAAATATTTATAAATGGAGTACTTGATTTTAGACTAATAATTACTATATTTCTTAATTATTGTTTAATTACTAGGATTTCTTTTTAGAAGGAAATTAACAACAATCATCCGATAATCAATCAAGCGCATGCAAAGAAAACGATGCAAATGAACAATTGAACACTAAAAATTTTATTACCCTAATTAATATAATATCTAAATTTATTATTTTAATTGATGGCTTTTATGGTGTTACAAACCTACCCCTCTTAAAAAGAATCTCGTCCTCGAGATTAAGAAACTTCCGAGAATAACTGGGGGAATTCTGCTCTGAGTTCATCTTCTCTTTCCCAAGTGGCCTCATCTTCCGAATGATGATTCCACTGAACTTTGCACATGTTAATGACTTTACTTCGCGTAATTCTGCGAGATGTTTCCAAAATTCTGATCGGGTACTCCGAATAAGTCAAATCCTCATTAACGTTCAGTTCTTACATGGGTAACTGTTCTTCTGGTACTCATAAGCACTTCTTGAGTTGTGATACGTGAAATACGTCATGCACATCAGATAATCTATCGGGTAGCTCTAACTGGTAGGCTACTTCACCTTTTCTTTCCAAAATCTTGAATGGGCCAATATAGCGAGGTGATAATTTTCCTTTAACCTTAAACCTTTTCATTCCTCTCATCGGTGAAACTTTAAGGTAGACAAAGTCTCCTACTTCAAACATCAATTCTCTTCTTCTATTATCAGCATAGCTCTTTTGTTTTGACTGTGCTGTCTTCAAATTTTCTCTGATAATCTGCACTTGCTTTTCCGCCTCTTGGAGAATTTCTGGACCAAATACTTGACTTTCTCCAGTCTGATTCCAATAAAGCGGTGTTCTACACTTTCGTCCATATAGTGCTTCAAATGGTGCCATTTTGAGACTTGCTTGATAACTGTTGTTATACGTAAATTCTGCATAAGGCAAACTTTTATCCCAGCTTCTACCATGCTTTAGAGCACAAGCTCTTAGCATATCTTCCAACACTTGGTTTGTCCTTTCTGTTTGCCCATCCGTTTGAGGATGATAAGCTGAACTAAAGTTTAGCTTGGTATCCATGGACTCATGTAGTCTTTTCCAAAAGCGTGAGGTAAACTGGGTTCCTCGATCTGATACGATCTTCTTCGATACTCCATGCAGACAAACAATCCTTGACATGTATAACTCTGCTAACTGGGCTCCCGAGTAAGTTGTCTTCACAGGTATAAAGTGTGCTACTTTAGTTAACCTGTCTACTATGACCCATATTGAATCATAGCCATCTCGAGTACGGGGTAGTCCAACTATGAAATCCATACTGATTTCTTCCCATTTCCATTCAGGTACCTTGAGAGGTTGTAGCAATCCTGCTGGTCTTTGGTGTTCGGCTTTAACTCGCTGACACACGTCACATAGTGAAACATGAGTAGCAACATCTCTTTTCAGACCGTACCACCAATACTTTTCCTTAAGATCCCGGTACATCTTTGTGCTTCTAGGGTGAATAGAGTAAGCTGAATCATGAGCTTCTCTCAAAACAAGTTGGCGTAAGTGCTCGATTTCTGGTACGCAGATTCTCTTTTTAAACCATACTGTGCCTTGTTCATCTTCCGTGAAATCTGGGGCTTTACCCAAACTAATCAAAGTTTTAATTTCCTTAATCTTCTCATCGGACTCTTGTCCTTTACAAATCTCTTCTTCCAAAGTAGACTCGACTTCCATCACCGTTGCTTCTACATTATTGAGAAATCCAAGGTTAAGTCATTCCATTTCCCAGCATAATTCTTGTGACACCAAATGAGTAGTAACGTTGTTCACTTGACCCTTACGGCTCAAAGCATCAGATACTACATTTGCTTTTCCAGGGTGATATTGTATTTCCAAATCATAATCTTTAATCAACTCAAGCCATCTTCTTTGTCTGAGGTTGAGTTCCTTCTGAGTGAATATATATTTTAGGCTTTTGTGATCCGTGAAGATTTTGCACTTGTTTCCAATCATATAGTGCCTCCAAATCTTCAAAGCATGCACTACGGCAGCTAGTTCCAAATCATGTGTAGGATAATTCTTCTCATGTTTCCTCAACTGTCTTGAAGCATAAGCAATCACCTTTCCTTCTTGCATTAGCACACATCCAAGTCCAAGGTGTGATGCATCACAATACACATCAAATCCCTTGTGGATGTCTGGCATTACCAGTATTGGTGCAGTGGTTAACCTCTTCTTGAGTTCTTCAAAACAATTCTGGCAAGCTTCATCCCATTTGAACTCTTTGCCTTTCTCCAGTAGAGAGGTAAGTGGCTTCACTAACTTGGAAAAACCTTCAATAAATCTTCTATAGTATCCTGCTAATCCAAGAAAACTTCTGATCTTGGACGCATCCTTGGGTTGCTTCCAATTTAGTATCTCACTTATCTTTCCTGGGTCCACTTTAATTCCACCATCGGTAACAATATGCCCTAAGAAAGCAACTTCTTTCAACCAAAAATCACACTTCGAGAATTTTGCGTACAGTTGGTTGTCACGAAGCTTCTGTAGGACTAGCCTTAGATGATCTTCGTGTGCTTCTTCATTCGGAGAATATATCAGTATGTCGTCAATGAATACGACCACAAACTGATCCAGATATTCCATGAATACTTTATTCATCAAGTTCATAAAGTATGCTGGTGCATTAGTCAGTCCAAACGACATGACCAAAAACTCATATAATCCATATCTCGTCGTGAAGGCTGTCTTCGGTACATCTTCTGCTCGAATCTTTAACTGATGATATCCCGATCTCAGATCTATCTTCGAGAATATCTTAGCTCCCTTCATTTGATCGAATAAATCTTCAATCCGAGGTAGTGGGTATTTATTCTTGATGGTTACTTCATTCAAACTTCTATAATCCACACACATTCTCCTCGAACCATCCTTCTTGTTCACAAATAGCACTGGGGCTCCCCAAGGGGATGAACTTGGGCGAATGAAACCTTTTTCTAGTAATTCTTCTATTTGTTTCTTCAGTTCTACTAAATCTTTGACATCCATTCTATATGGTCTTTTCGAGATAGGTGCGGTTCCGGGTACCAATTCAATAGAAAATTCTATATCACGGTCAGGTGGCATACCTGGCAATTCCTCCGGAAATACGTCTGGGTATTCGCACACTACTTTGATATTTTCCAAGGGCTTTTCTTCCAAGTGATTGATCACTGTCTTCCCTTTTTCATCTGTTGACTTGTCTATGTTAACTTGGATTCTTTCACCTTGAGGACTTGTCAACATAATTGTTCCAATGGCACACTGTATCACTCCATCACAACTTTTCAACCAGTTGCAACCAAGAATCACATCAATCCCGTTGGATCCTAGGACCACTGGGTCGACTGTAAAATCTATTCCTTGAATCTTGATATTAACATGAGGGCATGAGTGTGTGGCCTTCATGTCACCTCCCGGTGAACTAATGTGTAATATCCTCTTCAGTGGGTACTTAGGTATGTTATGTTTTTCCACGAATGACTCAGTTATAAATGAATGCGATGCTCCAGAGTCAAATAAAACTGATGCAGGTATGGAGTTAACAAGGAACATACCATACACTATGTCGGCATCCTCAGGCACTGATTCCGCAGTGACGTGATTGACCCTTCCTCGGCTCTGCTTCTATGGAGTCTTGATCTAAGCAGATCCACGAGCGGGGGTGTTCTGGTCATTCCTCTGATTATTGCCTTTCTGGGGTGTCTGCTGGTTGCGCCTTGGGCAGTTGTTGGCATAGTGGCCTAGTTCACCGCACTTGAAACAGCCGTTGGGTTGGACAGGTGCGTTGTTCCTGGCCTGCGTGTTGTTGGTGCCACCTTGACGGTTCTATGAATTTCCACCAGACCTCTGATTGGTCTGGGGGTTGCTCCTTTGTTGATTCTGATTCTGATTATTTCTCTGGCCTTGCTGTCCAGAGCGTTGCACTTGATAATTATTTCCACCCTGATTTCCAGAGCGGAACTGCGAACCTTGAGCATTGTTTGGCCGGGTGTTCCTGCTGGACTGACCTTGGAATTTTCTCTTGTGGTTAGATAGCTCCTTCCTTTTGCTCTCAAGGCCAATTGCCTTGTTCAGGAGTGTCTGGAAGTTGGGGAATGTGTGGCTCTAAAGTTGATAGTTTAGAGGTCCAATCAACCCTTCTAGGAAACGCTCTTGGCGCTTCTCATCAGTGTCCACTTCCTCAGGGGCATAACGTGAAAGCTGAGTGAAGCGATCACGATACTCACTGACAGACATATTCCCTTGAGTAAGGGAAAGGAACTCCTTCTTCTTCAGCTTCATGATTCCAGAGGGGATGTGGTGAGCGTGGAAGTTCTCTTGGAACTCCTGCCAGGTTATTGTATCATCATTGGGATGTGCCGCTGTGAAGGCATCCCACCAATCGGACGCAGCTCCCTCGAGTCTTCCCGAGGCGTACAAGACCTTCTCCCGGTCGTTGCACTGAGTTATGTCCAGCTTCTTCCCAATGACTTTGAGCCAGTCATCGGCGTCTAGAGGATCAACCGCATGAGAAAATGTCGGCGGGTGATGACTCATGAAATCCCGGTGCTTATCTCTAGCAGGGGGTGCATATTGCTGCTGCTGGGGTTGCTGATTCTGTTGGTTCTGTTGTAATTGCTGAACCGCAGCAGTGAGTCCTTGCAGAATCTGCATTTGGGCGGCGATGAACTGCTCCATGTTGGGATTAGGTGGTGGCGGTGGTGGTGCTTGTTGTCCACGCTGGTTCCGGTTGTTAGGTCCTTGACGTTGGTTCACCATCTGATTTGTTAAGAAGTGAAGTCCTTAGAAAAGTGAGGAGTAGAAAAGATTCTAGAGGGAAAATAGCTTAAGTTTTACAAATTTTATATGTTCTTATGGCCATCATTCCATAAGACCATAGCACTCAAACAAAGATCCGAATCAAACATTTCAACCAATCACCATCACATGGTTGTTATTTATTAATAAAAAAACTTAAAGATAGTTTCATCGTCTAACGCGAAGTAGAACTTATTACATCATAGTCAAAAAAAAACTTAAAGCAGCCTAGTGACTGATCCGGGCTCTCCATAGCGCAGCCTCTTGCGGGGAGGAGACAACGTCACGGCGGGGACCTGAGCTTCTGGCGGATTTAGTCCTTGCAGTTGGGCTTCCAGGGCTGCAATCCTGGCGTGGGCATTCACCAGCTCCAAGTGCACACTGTAGAGGTCCAGAGTGGCACTGTCCAGGTCGGTGTTGAGACCGGCCACTACACCAGCTAGGGTGTTGAGGCGATCCTCACCAGGCTCACCTGGGACAATGTGGGTCTAGCTCTCTCCACGCAGGCGCTGAGGAAGATGCCTGAACCTTGTGTTCTGCAACTGCTGCCGGTAGGTATGGCTAAGCGACCACAGGGTCCGACGGGCAGCGTCGCTGACAGAGGCAGCATAGGTGGACAGCGGTATCAGGGACTCGTGAGCAGACAGAGTCCTGAATCCCCTGTCACCTGCATCCATCACCCTGACATGGATGCGAGTGATGTAATAGCAAGCCCGGGGAGGCTCGCTCACTCGCCTCGTCTCATACAGGGGGCGGACGTAGGTTCCTAGCTCGTGCAGCACCTCCTGCAGCAGGTTGGGGAAGTGCCCCGTCTCGAACATTGATGTGTAATGTTCGACAACTGGACCAATCCCCATGAAGTGGTCCTGCTAGGCGTAGTCAGCTTCCTGGTTGACGTGCTTATCCTCTCCATCGTCGTCGTCGTCGTCATCCTCGTCATCGCCGTCTCCGGAGTCGTCGGGGTCGTCGCCTCCAGGTGCAGGTGCTTGAAAGGCTGGTGCCGACGATGCTGACGTCGATGACCCAGCTGCGAAGGCCAGGGACTCGGCCAACGGGGTGGGGGTCGGCAGCTGTTCCTCCGAGCTATCCTCCAGGTTGATCACGTTCTCCACTCGGACGGGAGGGAGATTCACCGGAGCTTCCTCGACTACCACTGGGTAGACCGGGATCTGCCGGGGCTGAGGGGCGTAGTTGGTGTTGACGCGAGTGGTTTGGAGAGTGCGAACCATCTACAAGAGAAGAGTCAACTTAGTTGAATTTCAAAGAGGTAAGACTGATAAAGGAATTTATAGGAATGAAATTAGCAAGTTTTGAACAACTAGGCTTTCCATTTCTAACTAATCTAACGACCTAGGGTCAGCATCGCTTTGATACCACTTCTGTCACACCCGGTTCCAGGGGTAGAACCGAGCGCATACCATATGTGTGCCAGGATCCATTTCCACACATATGTTGACGTCACAAGTGTAATATATCAAAAGACAATACAATAAAGGCGTAAAGAGAGTATAAAACTTTATTACATCATCTGAAACATTGTGTCTTAAACAAGTATCACATCAAACTTAAGCAGAAATAAACAACTGGGCAATCTTCCACAGGAAGTTGACCGGCGCATCGTTAGACTTAGAATTCCTCGTCGATAAATTCTCCATCAAAGTCTCCAGCATCACCCTCTGATCAAAATATTAGCAAGGGTGAGCTCACTTATGGTCGGAGCTCAGCAAGTGGGGGAAAAATTAATGCAGGTATAACAAGGTGAGGCTAAGGTTGAGCAGTAAGCATTTTAGTTGGTCAACATTTTATTATCAACATCTGTCTTACTAATAAGAGTGAATCCCAAATATCCCAATTAAACAAAGGAATATGAATATAACAAAAACACTTAAGTGAAACCACTTAAGCAAATTATTGGCAGATCATCGGATCTCAATTTAATTCCATCTTCAAGTTCAATTATCATGTGAGGAGTCCAGGTCGCTCATAACCGGGAGCACGGCTGATATATCAGTTTTACACTCTGCAGAGGTGGTACAACTTTACCCACAAGCCATGTATGCCATCTAGCCCGGGTTGATCGGACCCTTAGACACTGCCGAGGTGAATGGCTGGGGATCCATTATGAGGTTTTCAAAAATACACTTAATACGAAGCAACCCGCTAAGGTTTCTAAGACGATGGTGGTGGCCCCCTGGGTGAAGTACCTTAGCCAAGAATACGACCCCATGTTAACGTGGGCTGCCAGCACCTACCGCTCCCCCTCTTGCCCATCTTTCAGGTAAGGTTGCTAGGCACTAAGCATATAGAGCTAATTACCAAAGCCAGAGCCATGATAGAACTCGTGGTTGCACTGTTATCCTGGGTGGTCACTCCATGTTCCAATTAATTTGTAATAAAGTTATTTTTAACCATCGGGTTAATGTCATAATTGCAAATTAACATTTTTGGAACATTAAAACCAATTCAAGAGTGACATTAAGAATCATTAAGTTGAGCGGTAGCATGAATCTTGCACAGCTTAATTATTTTCCCAGGTTAAACAAGGAATACCGGTAGTAAATCTAGGAAATCCTTAATTAGGTAAGCCCATCAAATTATGCAATATATCGAAAAGTAAACTTTGTTTTATGCAATGAGTAGGTACAAACAGAATATGCAGAGGGAGAATCCACTTGCGTTGCTCAAAAGCGTATTGCGGGTCGTCCTCGAACGAGTTCGGATTCTCTACCACACAGTCCGCTTCTATTATAGTCACACATCGCACATACAAAAATAAAGTATACACCCATAAATAAACATGCACCATTGCATAATCATACACCATTACATGCACATTAACACGTCGCACTAATCACATTTTAATTATGTACTAATCGCGTAAATACTTATGAATTCAATTATAGCTATTAATGTGAATCCTAATGGTGAATTTAGGAGTGGGTGCAATAAATATAATTTTAACTAATATTAATTTATTTTAACACCATCAATGAAATTAAATAATACTTATTATCTTTTAATACTAATAAATAAATTAATACCCTTTATTCCTTCTAACTCAAATTAGTTAGTATAGCAAAAATGAATTTAATAATATTAATATTCTAAAAATCCTTATAAACTATTAGTTGAACATTTTCTAACACAAGCGAGGTTATTTGACATAAACTAGTACTCTAACAATTTTAAGTTCTAAATCTGCGAACATGTTTATTTGACTAGCAAAAACCTATTTGTCCATCTACTAATGATATTTTCTCCCTTCTTTCTAAAAAAATGTTAACAAAATAATTACTAAATCATCTAAAAAAATCATATATTATTCATATGACATCTATACCATTTTCCAAATCCAACAAAATGCACCTATAATTCTCCAAATAGTTTCTAAAGTTTATTGTGACCACATTTAACTACAAAAATTCCTATCTAGTATTTTATCGCCAACGGGTGACTACTAAATCTATGCCATATTTTTCTAGTCCAAAAATCAACGCCACGACTAACATGAGATATAACGGTGTATGAATATTCGCATGAAACTACCAACAATTCCATAACGCTCATACACATAAATTGTGGATCACACGTGTTCATATTACAACAAACCAAAATATACAAATTTAAAACAACAAAACATTGCAGGGGTAGAATACAATACGCTTGTCTTCTACCTTTCTCTGTTTCCTATGTGTAGAACGATGGGTGAGCAGGGACGATCGTCGAGCAGAGGGTTTTGGCCGGTGGTCAGCGACTAGGGAAGCTTCGGCGATGACGAACTTCGGCGACCACAGCGAACAGAGGCTGCAGCGGCTAGTTTCACGGAGAGAGAGAGAGAGAGTAGAGAGCGTGTGGAGAGATTGGGTCGGCCAGGCACTAGCTACACGAGGCCTGCGCGAGAGATTTATAGGGAAACAAGAGCAGAGGAGGCGTCAGCTGGGCTTCATGGCCATCAATGGAGACGTTACCAGAGAGAAATCAGGGAGAGGGAAAGAAGGAAACGGGCGTCCGTTTGATGCTTCCATTACGCAGGGGCGCGGAACGGCAAGGGAAACGGCGGTTGGGTTGCTCGGGCTCCTGGCGAGTCGCTTGGTCGGGCGGGGCTCGGCGGTGCGCGGTGTAGCCGGGGTCGCTGCACAGGTCTTCGGCGCGGTAGGGAGCGCAGGCGTCGCGCTCGGCTGGCACGCGCATCGCGCGGCGCGGGACGCAGGGAGTAGGCGCGTGGGACCGGGGCGCGCTCGGCTCGGTCGGATGCGCGTCCAGGTGCGGCGGCTGCTGGGTCGCGGGCGCGGCTTGGGTGCTCGCGCGGGACTCGGCTTGCGCGCGGGAGCTCGCGGCTGGTGCAGGGCGCCGGGCACACGGGCGTCGCACCGTCGGGGTGGCTCGGCCGCGGTTTGGGCGCGCTGGGCGCGCGGTGCCGAGGAAGTAGAGAGAGAAGTGAGGGAGAGAGGCGGCGGCGGGAGAGAGAGTGGGAGAGAGAGAAGAGAGGAGAGAGAGGGAACTTGCAGGGGCGGCGGCGGCTGGGAGAAGCCAGCCAGGGGCGCGCGCTGGGTTAGGTTTTGGGAGCTGGGCCCCTATGTGGGCCGGCCGGATGGTTTTAGTTTTAGTTTTTTTTTCTTTTTTTTCAATTCCGAAATTCATTTTTAAAGAACTCTAAAAATCATAAAAAAATTACCAAAAATATTTATAAATGGAGTACTTGATTTTAGACTAATAATTACTATATTTCTTAATTATTGTTTAATTACTAGGATTTCTTTTTAGAAGGAAATTAACAACAATCATCCGATAATCAATCAAGCGCATGCAAAGAAAACGATGCAAATGAACAATTAAACACTAAAAATTTTATTACCCTAATTAATATAATATCTAAATTTATTATTTTAATTGATGGCTTTTATGGTGTTACATCCGCCAAGGAGAAAGGGAAGGCCCCTATGGCTAATAGTGTGCAAAAGAACCATGCTTTTATGTACCAAGACAGGAGACAATCTAGAAATGCTTATAGGAGTTATAATGCATGTGATGCTTTTTCTCATGCCATGTTTGCTTCTAGTTCTTCCTATGTGCATGATAGAAATGTTGGTAGGAATGTTGTTCATAATACGCCTAGGAGAAATGTTGTTAATGTTCCTTGGAAAGTTAATGAACCTTCTACAATATATCATGCTTGCAATGCTTCTTTTGCCATTTATAGAAAAAATAAGAAGGTGATTGCTAGGAAGTTAGGGGCAAGATGCAAGGGAGATAAAACTTGCATTTGGGTCCCTAAGACAATTGTGACTAACCTTGTAGGACCCAACAAAAGTTGGGTACCTAAGACCCAAGCCTAAATTTGCCTTGCAGGTTTATGCATCCGGGGGTTCAAGCTGGATTATCGACAGCGGATGCACAAACCACATGACAGGGGAAAAGAGGATGTTCTCTTCCTACGTCAAGAACAAGGATCCCCAAGATTCAATAATATTCGGTGATGGGAACCAAGGCAAGGTAAAAGGGTTAGGTAAAATTGCTATTTCATCTGAGCACTCTATTTCTAATGTGTTTTTAGTTGAGTCACTTGGATATAATTTGTTATCTGTTAGTCAATTATGCAAAATGGGATATAATTGTCTATTTACAAATGTAGATGTGTCTGTCTTTAGAATATGTGATGGTTCACTGGCTTTTAAGGGTGTACTAGACGACAAACTTTATTTGGTTGATTTTGCAAAAGAAGAGGTCGGTCTAGATGCATGCTTAATTGCTAAGACTTGCATGGGCTGGCTGTGGCATCGCCGCTTAGCACATGTGGGGATGAAGAACCTCCACAAGCTTCTAAAGGGAGAACACGTGATAGGTCTAACTAATGTACATTTCGAAAAGATAGACCTTGTGCAGCTTGTCAAGCAGGGAAACAGGTGGGAGGCTCTCATCACACCAAAAATGTGATGACCACATCAAGACCCTTGGAGATGCTTCATATGGACCTCTTCGGACCCGTCGCCTATCTAAGTATAGGAGAAAGTAAGTATGGTCTTGTTATAGTTGATGATTTTTCCCGCTTCACTTGGGTATTCTTTTTGCAGGATAAATCTGAAACCCAAGGGACCCTCAAGCGCTTCCTCAGGAGAGCTCAAAATGAGTTTGAGCTCAAAGTGAAGAAGATAAGGAGCGACAACGGGTCCGAATTCAAGAATCTTCAAGTGGAGGAGTTCCTTGAGGAGGAGGGGATCAAGCACGAGTTCTCCGCTCCCTACACACCTCAGCAAAATGGTGTAGTAGAGAGGAAGAACAGGACACTCATCGATATGGCGAGGACGATGCTTGGAGAGTTCAAGACCCCCGAGCGTTTTTGGTCGGAAGCCGTGAACACGGCTTGCCACGCCATCAACAGGGTCTATCTTCACCGCCTCCTTAAGAAGACTTCATATGAGCTGCTAACTGGTAACAAACCCAATGTGTCTTATTTTCGTGTATTTGGGAGCAAGTGTTATATTCTTGTGAAGAAAGGTGGAACTTCTAAATTTGCTCCCAAAGCTGTAGAAGGGTTTTTATTAGGTTATGACTCAAATACAAAGGCGTATAGTGTCTTCAACAAATCATCGGGTTTGGTTGAAGTCTCTAGCGACGTTGTATTTGATGAGACTAATGGCTCTCCAAGAGAGCAAGTTGTTGATCTTGATGATATAGATGAAGAAGACATTCCAACGGCCGCAATGCGCACCATGGCGATTGGAGACGTGAGGCCACTGGAACAAAAGGAGCAAGATCAACCTTCTTCCTCAACTATGGTGCATCCCCCAACCCAAGATGACGAACAGGTACCTCAAGTGGAGGCGCATGATCAAGGGGGAGCACATGATGTTCAAGTTGAAGAGGAAGAAGCACCTCAGGCACCTCCAACCCAAGTTCGAGCGACGATTCAAAGGAATCATCCCGTCGACCAAATTTTGGGTGATATTAGCAAGGGAGTAACTACTCGCTCTAGATTAGTGAATTTTTGTGAGCATTACTCTTTTATCTCTTCTATTGAGCCTTTCAGGGTAGAAGAGGCCTTGCTAGATCCGGACTGGGTGTTGGCCATGCAGGAAGAGCTCAACAACTTCAAGCGTAATGAAGTTTGGACACTGGTGCCTCGTCCGAAGCAAAATGTTGTGGGAACCAAGTGGGTGTTTCGCAACAAACAGGACGAGCACGGGGTGGTGACAAGGAACAAGGCTCGACTTGTGGCAAAAGGTTATGCCCAAGTCGCAGGTTTGGACTTTGAGGAGACTTTCGCTCCTGTGGCTAGGCTAGAATCAATTCGTATTTTGCTAGCATATGCCGCTCACCATTCTTTCAGGTTGTACCAAATGGATGTGAAGAGCGCTTTCCTCAACGGGCCGATCAAGGAGGAGGTGTACGTGGAGCAACCCCCTGGCTTCGAGGATGAACGGTACCCCGACCATGTGTGTAAGCTCTCTAAGGCGCTCTATGGACTTAAGCAAGCCCCAAGAGCATGGTATGAATGCCTTAGAGACTTTCTAATTGCTAATGCTTTCAAGGTTGGGAAAGCCGATCCAACTCTTTTCACTAAGACTTGCGATGGTGATCTTTTTGTGTGCCAAATTTATGTCGATGACATAATATTTGGTTCTACTAACCAAAAGTCTTGTGAAGAGTTTAGCAGGGTGATGACGCAGAAATTCGAGATGTCGATGATGGGCGAGTTGAACTACTTCCTTGGTACCTTCATCTCCCAAACGAAGTACACGCAAAACTTGCTAAAGCGGTTTGGGATGAAGGACGCCAAGCCCGCAAAGACACCGATGGGAACCGACGGACACACCGACCTCAACAAAGGAGGTAAGTCTGTTGATCAAAAAGCATACCGGTCCATGATAGGTTCTTTGCTTTATTTATGTGCTAGTAGACCGGATATTATGCTTAGCGTATGCATGTGTGCTAGATTTCAATCCGATCCTAAGGAGTGTCACTTAGTGGCTGTGAAGCGAATTCTTCGATATTTAGTCGCTACGCCTTGCTTCGGGATCTGGTATCCAAAGGGGTCTAACTTTGACTTGATTGGATACTCAGATTCCGACTATGCTAGATATAAGGTCGATAGGAAGAGTACATCGGGGACGTGCCAATTCTTAGGAAGGTCCCTGGTGTCGTGGAACTCTAAGAAACACACTTCCGTTGCCCTATCCACCGCTGAGGCCGAGTACGTTGCCGCAGGACAGTGTTGTGCGCAACTACTTTGGATGAGGCAAACCCTCCGGGACTTTGGCTACAATCTGAGCAAAGTCCCACTCCTATGTGACAATGAGAGTGCTATCCGAATAGCGGAAAATCCTGTTGAGCACAGCCGCACAAAGCACATTGACATCCGGCATCACTTTTTGAGAGACCACCAGCAAAAGGGAGATATCAAAGTGTTTCATGTTAGCACCGAAAACCAGCTAGCCGATATCTTTACCAAGCCTCTAGATGAGAAGACCTTTTGCAGGTTGCGTAGTGAGCTAAATGTCCTATATTCGCGGAACTTGGATTGATTTATAGCATACATGTGTTTATGCCTTTGATCATGTTCCTTCTGCATTTGTTGTTTTTGTATGGTGCTCAAGTTGTACAATCAACTCCCCGGACCTCACAAGTCCCTGTGCAAGTGATGCACATATTTAGGGGGAGTTGTGCTACAACTTGACCCTTTGAGACTAACCGTTTGCTTGAGTTTGCTTGATTTAGTCTCAAAGGAGATTTGAAAGGGAAAAGGTGGACTTGGACCATGAAAGACTTCCACTGCACTCCGATGAGAGGGTAACTTATTCCAAGTTCATCTCATGTCCTCTTATTGCCTTTGTACTCTTATTTGAAGATTTTTGTGAGGCAATGGGGTTAAAGGGCCAAGGTTGATCCCGTTTTGGTGCTTGATGCCAAAGGGGGAGAAAATAAAGGCCAAAGCAATAGATGGATCCGCTACCACTTGAGAAATTTTGAAAATGGTATATTAGAGCTTTTGGTTTGTCAAAACTCTTTTATTGTCTCTTTTGTCAAAAGTTGGCCTCTTGTGGGGATTATGGGAAAAAGGGGGAGTTTTGGAAATCCTTGATCAATTTCTGTTGGAATACCTCTCTTTATGTCTCTACATGTGGATTTGACTTAGAGATAGTAATTTGAGTTTGATTTGCAAAAACAAACCAAGTGGTGGCAAAGAGTGATCCATATATGCTAAAATTGATTCAAAACAACTTTTGGTTTTCATTTGCATTGATATTGCACTTGTTCTAGTTGCCTTACGTTGTGTTGGCATAAATCACCAAAAAGGGGGAGATTAAAAGGGAAATGTGCCCTTGGGCCATTTCTAATTATTTTGGTGATTGAGTGCCAACGCAAGTGCTTTTGTGTTGATCTATGCAATGTGGTGAACAAAGTGCAAATCAAGTCAAAAGGTATGTTTCTAGACTTAGTACATTGTTTTATGGACTAATGTATTGTGTCTAAGTGCTGGAAACAGGAAAAATTGAATTGGAAATGAGATGGCTTTGTTCAGCCAAAGTCTGCTCGGTCTGAGTGCACCGGACAGTGTCCGGTGGTGCACCAGACAGTGTCCGGTGCGCCAGGCTGGCTCTGGCAAACAAGCTGCTCTCGGGACTTCGACGGCGGTGTACGGCTATAATTCACCGGTCTGTCCAGTGGTGCACCAGACTGTCCGGTGAGCCGTTCACAGGCGAACTCGTCGCTCTCAGGAGATGATTAACGGCGTACGGCTAAAATTCACCGGTCTGTCCGGTCGTGCACCGGACTGTCCGGTGAGTCAACAGTCAGCCGGGGCAACGGTCGGCCGAGGATTCCGCGCGTGACGCGTGGCCGAGCCAACGGTCACATTGGTGCACCGGACAGTGTCCGGTGCGCCAACGGCTCTCAGACTCCAACGGTCGGCTTCGTCAAATAAGGAAGGATATCTGCACCGGACAGTGTCCGGTGGCGCACCGGACTGTCCGGTGCGCCAATCGACAGAAGGCAAGATCTGCCTTCCAGGATTGCTCTCAACGGCTCCTAGCTGCCTTGGGGCTATAAAAGGGACCCCTAGGCGCATGGAGGAGAACACCAAGCATTCCTTGAGCACTCTTGATCACTCATACTCCATTCTTGCGCACTTGTTCAACATTCTAGTGATTTAAGCTCCGTTCTAGTGTGCTAGTCTTTTGAGCTTAAGTTTGAGTCTTGTGTGTGTGTATTTGCTGTGATCTTAGTGTCGTGTGTGAGTTGCTAATCCCTCCCTTACTCTGTGCTTCTTTGTGAACTTCAAGTGTAAGGGCGAGAGGCTCCAAGTTGTGGAGATTCCTCGCAAACGGGATTAAGAAAAGCAAGCAAAACACCGTGGTATTCAAGTGGGTCTTTGGACCGCTTGAGAGGGGTTGATTGCAACCCTCGTCAGTTGGGACGCCACAACATGGAGTAGGCAAGCGTTGGTCTTGGCCGAACCACGGGATAACCACCGTGCCATCTCTGTGATTGATCTCTTGTTGGTTATTGTGTTTTGTTGAGACTCCTCTCTAGCCACTTGGCGATTATTGTGCTAACACTTAACCAAGTTTTGTGGCTTAAGTTTCAAGTGTTACAGGATCACCTATTCACCCCCCCTCTAGGTGCTCTCAGATACATCTATGCAATTTGTGATCCATTTGATATATGCTGACAATGACTTAGAAAAGGATCACTAGTTGTAGAACTCTCTCTTGTGCAAAATATTTCCATATATTGTCTTGAGTATAGGTCTTAAGCATCTAAGACTAAGGACAAAGCACAATGAAGAGAGCGTCTCCATGTGAAGGTACAAAAGGGTAAAACTACTTCATCTCATTTATACATGTACCTAAATCTCCCTTTTATATACATTCTTTGCATATCTTGTATAAAAGGAAGAGAAAGCATGTCCATGCATTAACCCGGCTTCATACCTAGTTTAACTTCTCAAAAATCTCACTCCTGCATTAATGCATCCTTTGTTAAAACTAGATGAAGTGATTTTATTGTCAAAGAGCTTAAAGCTTAACCTTGTAACGAGGATAAGCTGCCTTTGTTCCAAAGGTGGATGGTCCTTAAGCCTCTTTGAAATCCCTAAGGGTAAATGCTTAAGATGTTTATAACATGCTTTCATAAGTGCATAAATTGTCATGAGCGTCACACAATGCACTTCACATTCTGTATGATATAGCTATGTTCTCATTAACCTAATTATGTGCAATTGGCATTTAAGGCCAAAATATGTATTCCTCTCCATGCACATATTTAGGGGGAGAAATCTATGTTATATAGAACTATGATTATGCTTAATTTGATATATCCTTTGATCATATCTCTTTTATGTCTATGACTAATATGTTTTCAAGTATATTCTCATGCTTAGTCATAGGATTGAAAGGGAAATGGAGTATTCGGCAAAGGCGACGCTTCCACTCAACTCCATCGGTATTATCCACTCTTTGCCGGTATTCCGCATAACTCTCCAAATTTGGTATAATCTTCACTCCTATCTACTTTGCCAAAGGGGGAGAATTTCCAAAGGGCTTATATTTCACTCACAAGTATCCATTTTTGGCGATTCATGCCAAAGGGGGAGAAAGTATTAGCCCAAAGCAAAAAGACCGCCAAAGCAAAAGGACCGCACCACCAAATAAATGAAGTTTTTCAATTTTAGTCAAAGGAAAAGCATTTGAAACAGGGGAGAAAATTTCAAATCGTGAAAATGCTTCCTTCAATCTTATTCATATATCTTTGACTATTTGCAAAAAGATTTTAAAAAGAATATTACAAAGAATTTGCAAAAACAAAACTTATGGTGCAAGCGTAGTCCAAAATATTAAATAAGAAGAAAAGCAAACCATGCATATCTGATAAAAGAAATCATATTGGTTTCATTCCAAGCAACCTTTGCACTTACCTTATGTAAACTAGTTCAATTATTCACATATATATTTGCTTTGGTTTGTGTTGGCATCAATCACCAAAAAGGGGGAGATTGAAAGGGAAATAGGCTTTAAACCTTTTCCTAAATGATTTTGGTGGTTGAAATGCCCAACACAAATAATTGGACTAACTAGTTTGCTCTAGAGTATATATTCTACAGGTGCGAAAGGTTCAACTCAAAACCAATACAAACATTAAAAATGGTTCAAGAAGAAAGGAGCAAAGGAAACCGAAGTGCTCCCTGGTCTGGCGCACCGGACTGTGTCCGGTGTGCCACCGGACAGTGTCTGGTGCACCAGGGAGGATCGACCTCAAACTCTTCAGCTTCGGGTTTCTCAGGCGCAGCTCCGATATAATTCACTGGACTGTCCGGTGGGCCACCGGACTGTCCGGTGGGCCACCAGAGCAACGACTATCTGCGCGGAACGGTCGACTCTGACAGTGAACAGTGTAGTACAGTTATCGCAGCAGAAGTCAGAGCAGTTGGTCAGAGGGGCACCGGACTGTCCGGTGCCACATGAGGACAAAGCCTCCAACGGTCGACCAGCTCCAAGCCCTAACGAGAGGATGACGTGGCGGCACACCGGACACTGTCCGGTGGCGCACCAAACACTGTTCGGTGGCGCACCGGACTGTCCAGTGCGCCCATCGCCAGCAGACTTCTCCAACGGCTACATTTTGGATGGTGGCTATAAATACCACCCCAACCGGCCACTTCAAGGTGTGGGAGCCCAAGCAACATTCCAAGTCATATAGTTGACATATCCAAGCCCTCCCAACCACATATATTCATTGATCAATCCTATACACAAGATTTAGACCACTACAATCCACACAAGTGCCACAAAAGAAAGGGCAAGCAAAAGAAAGCCTCTCGTGTGAGTTTAGCTCTAGTGCCTTGTGAGATTCATTGAGAGACAAGTGTGTGCTACATCTTGCGTTCATTTGTGCGTGGAGTTTTGACTCCCATTGAACTTCCTCCAAAGTTTTGGAGGCTTGTAAAGCTAGCAAGAGACACCAAAGAGTGTGGTGGTCCTTGCGGGGTCTTAAGTGATCCTTGAGAAGAAGAAGAGCTCGCCGGTCTTCGGTGATCGGTGGAGAGAGGGAAAGGGTTGAAAGAGACCCATCCTTAGTGGACTCCTCAACGGGAACTAGGCCTTCGAGGGCCGAACCTCGGTAAAACAAATCACCCGTGTCTCGTGTGCTTATTGCTTGTGATTTGTTTGTTCTTTCCCTTTCTAAGTTTTTCTTGCACTATTCTTTGCTAATACAATTTTGTGTTGCTTTAAGTTAAATTCTCATTTAGTGAAGCAACACATTGCAAGAAAGAACTTGTGCTATTGATCTTCTTATCTAAGCCCTCTTGCTTTATTCTCATAGACTTATTAGTAGTATTGATTTATCAATTCCGCATTATTTAGCAATACTCTTTACAAGCAAAGGATTTAGTTTTTATACTCTGATAATTGTGTATCTTGTTCTAACCACTAATCAAGGGGTCTAGCTGGGGTGTAAAGTTATAATTTTCAGGTTTCGCCTATCCACCCCCCCTCTAGGCGACTTTTAGGGCTTCAACCGCAATGACTTCACGACTTTCCAATGCAGTTGCATGGGCTTGAGCTGTGGTGAGATCCACATGGAGCTGACGGTTGTGCTTCTCTATATCTTCTGCTCGGGCAATCATCTGACGGTGGTGCAGAGGTGTACACTTTACCACACCAGACTCATCCATTCCTGTGGACACAGACTATTCGAATAGGTTTTCAAACTCTGCGCAGAGGTGTACACTTTACCCACTAGTCCGGCTCTGCGATCTCATGGCCAATGAGACCCGAATCCGAATCTCTTTCTTTCCTCACACATCCTAACCTTAACGGTTATACTGGAAGGAGTCAGGCCACCGTCATGCCCAAACCGGACAAAACATTCCCCCTCCTTATCCTCCCGGTGCACCCCAGCCTTCATAACCTTGGGTTGGACCGTACGAGTTCAGATTGAGTGACTGACCATACAGTCTCGAGTGATTATACTTATCTTGAGTACAGGTAGTGAAGGATGACAAACCTGTCCTTATATGAGGGGACAACCCTTCTACTCACACCTAAACCAGCTGAGCCATCACCTTAGGCCCTCCCCTAAACCAGGGAGTCCCTGATCATCCCTACTCAAAGGTGATAAGGGTGAAAACCCTTCATCATACATATTTTGAAAAGCATTTTGTTTTGAAAACTCACACCTTTTCTCAAATCATTTGTAACAAATATATCAAGGATTGATTGCGGCAAGCGGCTGGGAGGCCATAATAACTTGTCTCAAAATCATATCATGCATAAAATAACAGGCTAAGGGTTGTGGTTGAAAAATCATAGGTAATTTATGCATCAAAAGGATCCAGTGAGCTTGACGTGCTTATCCGGCGAAGGGGGAAGGGGAGCTCGTGGAACTGGCTTCTGGCTCCACCGCCTGGCGTAGAGTTGCAGATCTGGCCTCCACGAGACGGCACGAATGCTCCGATAACTATGCAACATGAACAAGCAATCATACAAACTAGCAAGTATACCAACGAATATTTAGTATAGTGGTCAGAATAGCGATATATGGATGGGTAGAGTCTTGAGTAGAATCTGTGTCATGTGGTGTTGAGATACTACTAGTGGTGGAGCGGAGGTGCTTACCAGGAGGGTGGACTGGAGGCGAAGCGACACTATGTGTGTAGCCAGCGGAGCGGAGTAACTGAGTGGGTGGGGTGTTTGCCTTGGCTGAGGGTGTTGAGTGTGTGGAGAGGAGAGGATAGCTGGGTGTATTTATAGCTGGGTGTATGTGGTGTAGCACAGTGAAGTTCACTATTGGTGAGAATAGTGACGAATGAATCGTATGACTTAGTGTGAACATGAGAGTTATAGGCAGAATATGGGACAAGAGTACTTTGGGAGTTTTCTAGAATATGAACCATGCTCAAGGGATGACATGGTCGAATAGGGAATAGTTTGATAAGAATTTAGAAACAAGAATTATTGAAATCTGAGTTTGGAAGCCTGGTTCGAAGGAATCTCAAAGTTAAGCGTGCTCAACTTGGAGAAACCTGGGATGGGTGACCAGATGGGAAGTTCCCTACTGGAAGGAAAATCACAGTCACCAGAGTTCGTATGACTGGAATATGGGTCTGGCATGTCTTAGGTGGACTGGACAACATGATGGATGAGTAGTTGAAATTTGGGGTGATTGGATGATCGATAAATAGTAACGATAAATAGTAACAATGATGAATAGTAACAGTGAATAGTAATGATGAATAGTGATGGTGAATAGTAATGGTGAATAGTAATAATAAATAGTGATGTGAATAGTTCATATGAACGAACGATGAACGATGAATAGGAACTATGAACGAACGGACGAACGATCGAATGATCGGACGAACGAACGATCGAATGATCGGACGAACGAACGATCGGAATTTCGGCAGCATAACGATATGATAAAGATTATTTGGATGAACGATGAATAGGGACTATGAACGAACGATGAATAGGAACTATGAACGAATGATGAACGATTAAATGATCGAACGAACGAACGATCGGAATTTCGGCAGCATAACGACAGGAAAAAGATTATTTGGACGAACGAACGGATGAACGATCGAACGATCGGACGAATGGATGAACGAACCATGAACGATCAGACAAACGAACAAACAAACTAAGAACAGGGAGACGAACGATCGAAGAACGACCGAACGATCCTTGTGCTAGTGTGTGTAGGGATGAAAACGGTACAGAAAAATCCCGTACCGCCCCGTTCCGACTACCAGTTTTTTCGGATTGTTTTCGTATACTTTGGTTATTTTTCGGTTTCGGGACAAAAACGGGTAGACTGTCTTCGGTAACGGTATCGAAAACGAGCAGACTGTTTTTTCGTTCGTTTTTGCGGTTACCGTTTTGATTCGGGAAAATCCCGTTTTTCATACCGTTTAGGCTATTCCGTTCTGGGCCTTTTAGTTCTTGTCTTCCACTCTTCCAGCGATCCAGAATTCCAGATTCTAGCCCAAGGCCCAAGTTGAACACACAAAACGTGAAAACCCTAATACCCGACCCCCATTGGCGGTTGCCAGTTTTCACCCTGCGTCCCTGCCCAGCTGCTGCCTGCTAGCCGCAGCCGCCAGGCGCCACTGCGCCAGCCGCGGCCGCCTCGCCGGACGCCGGCTCGCCCTCTGCCCCTCGCATCGCGGACCGCCGGACCTCGATTAGCTCCTGCCTTGTGCTTGATCGTGGCCACCAGTACCAGTACACCACTGCTTGCTTTGCTTCATGCGTAATGCGTTGACTGCGTTTGGACTTTGGATGTTCCTCTCCACGCAGAACAGAGAGCGGCCGTGTCCATCTGCTGAAGGGGGCGGTACTCCACTCTCCACTGGACCTGCAGCTAGTCAGTGGCTCAGTGCGGTGCCAGCTTTGTCTCCCGTTAGTGCGGTGACAGCCCTGCTCAGACTCCCCAGTTTTTTGTTTTAGTGATCTACTCGTTAATCCATATTCAAGTAATGATCTACTAGTTTTTTATTTCTAGTAGGACCATGACAGGGAGAGATGAATGCTCCGACCGTAGTTTGGCACGCTTGTTGTTGGGAACGCCGCCTCTACCCGCTGCTCTTGGAACTGCTGGTACTAAGAGGAAAGCAACCACACTTATTCCTGCACCAACTGCTGCATCTCTAGGTAAGTAAGGATATGGTTGTTTTTGTTTCAATTTTTGTGTTCGTTGGATGGCTATTAGGTCTGAACTGAAATCTGATGGCAGGTTCCAAGAGAAAGACAAGTGAGGATGTGTTGCTTTCATCATCTAGACCTGCAGCTAGAGCTAGGAGTGTTGAAGTTGAAGATACACTAGCACCAGCAGCACCTACAATTGTTGATAGTACCACAAATGTAATAGATAGCAGTGGCACTAGCACTGGCACACAAGAGGACGGGGATGAACATTCCCTTCCAAAGAGGGATAAGAAGCACACATCAGTAGTATGGCAATATTTTGAGAAGACAGATATTGAAGTTGAGGTGGATGGGAAGATTTACAATCAAAAGTGGGGTTCTTGCAAGTTTCCTAAGTGTAAGGCAAGGTACAGATGTGAAGGCAGGTATGGAACAACTGCATTTCTAAACCATTTGAGATCAGCACATAGGATTGTTAAAGGGCAGCGACAACTCAGTATGGTAAAGGATCATGAAAAGGATTGCACTGTGGTGGAACCCTATAAGTTTGACCAAGCAGTTAGTTTAAGGAAGTTATATTTGGGAATAATCATGCATGAGTATCCTTTCAATATAGTTGAACATGAGTACATGGTTGACTTCATTAAATCCCTACGCCCCAACTTTAGTATCAGTCTCGTATCACTACTAGAAAAGAAATCATGGACTTATACTTGGAACAAAAGGATATTTTGTATGGTTGTTTGAAAAATGTTCAATGTTGCTTTAGTGCAACCATGGACATGTGGACATCATGTCAAAACAAGTCCTACATGTGTGTTACTCTCCACTGGATAAATGATGAATGATGTATTCAAAAGAGAATTGTAGGTTTTTTCCATGTTGCAGGCAGCCATAAAGGTCAGAGGTTATCACAAACATTTACAGAATTGATGGTGAAATGGTATGTTGAGAAGAAATTGTTTTCATTGACTTTAGTCAATGCTAGTGCAAATGAAGTAGCAGTTAATGACATTATTGCTGATCTAAATGAGAATCATGGCTCTTTAGCTTGTGATGGTCTGTTTTTCATGTGAGATGTGCATGTCATATACTCAACTTGGTTGCTAGAGACGGTATGGCTGTAATTACAGGAACTATTGACAATATCAAGAAACTTGTGCTGACTGTAAAAGGATCTCCATTGCAATGGGAGGAACTTATGAAGCGTGCAAAAGAGTGTGGATTGGATACATCAAAGGGGTTGTCACTTGATGTTTCAACTCGATGGAATTCAACATACTTAATGTTGAGGGATGCATTATATTACAAGCCTGCCTTCATGAGACTCAAATATTCAGATCGTCGTAAGTATGAGAGCATAACTCCTCTTCCTGAAGAATGGGACATGGCTCTAAAGCTTTTTCAGTTGCTAAACAAATTCTATGACCTTACTGAAATTCTCTCTGGTACGTTATACCCAACTGCAAATCAGTTTTATAAGGGTTTTTGTGACATAAAGGATTTAATTGATAGATGGTGTTGCAGCAATGACTCTACTATTAAAAAAATGGCTGCTGCAATGAGTGCAAAATTTGAAAAATATTGGAAAAAGTCTAGTATAGCTCTTGCTGTTGCATCTTTTCTTGATCCAAGGTATAAGAAAAGGCTTATAGAGTACTACGTGAACAGATTTTATGGTTCTTTGGGAAAGAAAACCTTGAACATCTTGTTAGTATCATAAAAAAATGTACAAGTGCTATGCTAGTTCACCTTCTGCAACTGCAACCTCAAAGACAGTTGCTAGTGCACCTCAACATGCTAGCACAGATGAGTTGTTGCTGGAAACTCATGATGATGAACTTGAACTTGATCGTTTCTTATATGATGAGACAAGTTTGGCTGAATCAGATGCATTGAGTGAATTAGAAAGTATATGGCAGCTCCTCTTCTGAAGCATAGTGACAGTCATTTTGATATCTTGTCTTGGTGGCGAGGCCAACAAAAGGAATATCCGGTTCTTTCACTCATTGCTCGTGATGTGCTAGCCACACAAGTGTCAACTGTTGCTTCCGAGTCAGCGTTTAGTGCAGGTGGCCGCATCGTTGATCCATACCGTAGCCGGCTTGATCCTGAGATGGTAGAAGCACTTATTTGCACCAAAAGTTGGATTTCAGCAACAAGAAAAGGTATAATTACATAAGATCTTAGTTATAATTTGCCTCCTGCTATCTAATCTGCAACTTATAATTGTGTGACTTTCATTTGTTAGAATCTAAGGATATTCCTTCACTTGCCACTGATCTGAACAATTTAGAGGACTTTGCAACATATTTAAAGCTTGCGAATGAAGAGGTATACATGGTTCACTACACAAAATTACATGACATCAGTTTTGGTTTAATCTTTGTACTGATACAAATTGTTTTTATCTTGTTTTAGGTGGGAGACGAAGATAATGATGCTAGTGATCCAGATGTCATGAATGATGAAGAAGAGCTATTTGGGACGTTTTAATCTGAACTTGAGACTTGTAGTAACTTGAGTCTTTTGGATTTGTGGTCATTGTCCACTGAAGACTTGGAGAGAGTGACATGTTTTACTTTTGGACAAACTGAATGTTTGATGTCCCTGTCAGCCAGCTGTTACTCTAGTTTTTGGGTTTGTGGTCACTGCTCACTAAGTCACTAGAGACTTTGGAGAGAGTCATATAGGTTTCACTTTTGGACAGCCGTTTGTCTGGTCTTTTGGATTTGTGGTCACTGCTACTAACTGGAGGCTTGGAGTTGGAGAGAGTGATAGGTATAGGTTTCACTTTTGGATAAACCAAATGTCCGTTGTCCCTGGCAGCTTTTTGTACATATTTCACGGGCATGTGATCTGTGCCATAGCGTCAAACTATCAGTATGCTGTTGTATGTGACATGAGTGTAGATATAATTTCTCACTCAAATAATGTCACTATGTGTTTATGTTGATGCTATGAACTTAATATATATTAATGTTTGAATTAAGTCATTCAGTTTATTATTTGTTTTTGTTAATTACCGACTCAAGTTTCATATATCGATCGTTTTCGACGTATCTTCGTTTCGAATTTTTCGTTTTCGAATGATCGGTAATTTCGATACCGTATACCGACCCGAAACTTTCCGTTTTCGTTTTCGTACCGTTGTTATAAAACAAAACCAAAACCAATATCAGTGTTTTTTCGATCGTTTTCGACCGTTTTCATCCCTAAGTGTGTGCTTGTGTGGGAGATGGAGTGGGCATGTGTGGGGGGGGGGGGAAGAGAGTTGCCATGAAATGGCTTGGGGTGGGATGAGAGGAGGCCCTTGCCCCTCTATTTATAGCCATGGTGGGGGATTAGGGGGAGGGATGAGAGGATTAGTGGGAGGATGACAGGATTAGTGGGAGATTAGCATGTATTTGTCTTGTATAAGTGAGATTAGCTTGTAGAGCTCACCGTATGACACTGGAGGCATACGTATACGTATGAGCATGAGGAAAGTTATGAAGAAAATATTTGTAGGGACTTGAAAAATGATTCTGAAGGTATTTCTCAAGAGGAAAATACTTGGAGATATATCGATGGAATATTTGGACAGTATTTCTGAAAAGAAATTGAGGGGGGGTTACTGGGGAAATATCTGGGCAGTATTTCTGGAAAGAATTTGAGGAGGATCACTGGGGAATTTTTTGTAGGATATTTTGAAGAGGATTTTGGGGAAAATATAGACCACTATATTTTATTTGTTGATATCAATTTGCAAACAAACATTTTGAAATGAAATTTGAAATTTATTTTGAAATGAAATTTGAAATTCATTTTGAAAAGATTTGAATTTTTGGGATGCTACAGTTGCCAGGCACTAAGCATATAAAGCTAATTACCAAAGCCAGAGCCATGATAGCACTCGTGGTTGCACTGTTTTCCCGGGTGGTCACTCCATGTTCCAATTAATATGTAATAATCTTGTTTAACCATCGGGTTAACAACAATAATGTAAACTTACCATTTTGGAACATTAATATCATAAGTGGGAGTGACTGCATAAAGTTAAGTTGTAGCAATAGCATAACTACGAAGGTAAAGTATAATTCCCAGGTTTGATCAAGGAATAAGGTTGGAAAGGTTATCTAAATAGGTAACCCGTCAAATTATGTATATATATCCAAAAGAATAAACTTTATTAAATGTATTGTTTAGGATCAAACAGAGTATGCAGAGGGAGAAGTCCACTTGCCTTGCTTATAGAAAACTTGAGATTCTTCCACGGATCGGAATAGATCTTGATTCTTAACTACTAGATCAACCACTGAATATCACACAAACAAATAAGAAAAACAAACACTACTCAATAACATACAACATTCATCATACATAAAGCTAAAAGAAAGCCTAACGAAAAGAGCGTTCGTTTTTCAAAAATGTCGCAAGTAATGGTTATAATAAGAAGGTATTCTTTTCAAAAATATGTGATCTATACTTTATAAAACAAGACATGAGCTTAAAATATCTTAATTAAAATATGCAAATATTAAGTTTACCTATTTAATCTTTTATAAAACGTCATACACGATACATCCAAGATAAAGGGTTTATAAGATGATAAAACATGTTATAACAATATTAAATCTTTTTAACTTTTTTAGAAAAGATATATGTTATATATCTAAGGTTAATGAGTTATGAAACACAATATTAAACATTACTTTTATAACAAGCTCATAAATAGCTTAAACACCTTTTTATGTGAAAAGATCATAATTATATTATTAATCACCTATTTAAGATGAGTTAGGTTATGGGCCTTAAGTGGATTTTTCTTGTAAAAGATAATAAACAAATAACTATCTTTTAATTTCGTTAGAAACACATAGCCTATATTATATTCGAAGTCCATATATAAAGTAACATTTTAAGTTATAAGAGAATATGAACACTAATTATTTTATTTTATTCTTTAGGAACAACTAAGTGATTCGTATATAAGGTGGACTAAATTCTATGGACTCATTAATCATGTCATAAATCTAGTTAAGAACAAATTTACTATAGGTTTGATTAATAAATTGTGATAAAGGATAATTAATCTATTAATTGTCTTTAATTCTATGGTAGGGACAAATAATCTAAATGATTTAGTTCATTAGAGAAGAAATTATGTATAAACTATCATTTTAGTTATGACGGTGTGAGCACTTAATTAAGCCCTTTTATTATTATAAAATTCTATTCTTTTTGTTTTCTCCTTTCTTTTCTAAATAGAAATTATACGTATAACTAAAAATTATTTATTTATAATTCTTCTAACATTTATATTCTAAGAATTAATTGTAAATTACTAATTAGACTTTTAATAACATATTCATGGTTATTATGACATAAATGAGCATTTTACTATTCTAAGTAATTAAGTGCTATACTTATGAATATATTTACTATGAATAGTAAAATCTATATATATTTTCATTCGACTAGAAAATACATGACTTGATGTCTATTTCAATTTCTTCATGCAAATAAGTTTATACTTAAACACTACTAACAATTATTGTTCCACACACAAAAGCGAAATTAATTATAAACATTTCTAGTATGAAAATCACCGCGATAGTGAATAGTGTCCATACTTATTAAAATTATAAAAATCATACACATATTAAAGCGTTGTCGCGGGGTTCAATTTCGGTTACACGTATATATCGAATCTCTAAAATCATACACGTAAATCGCCAAATCGCATCAATATTACAACGATAAATCACAAGATTCAAAATATGATTTTAGAAAATAAATCAGTGGGTTGTCTTCAACCTTGGGTGAACGGACGATGGTGAACGGGCTCGAGCGCGCGATGGCGAAGGCTTGGCACGGCGGGATCGGCGAGGCTGGGACGGGGTTCGGGCATGTCTCCGGCGAGGCACGACGGCGAGCGGTGGTGCTGCTGCGCGGGCGGGTAGGGGTTCTTGACGTCGGACGGAGCTCCGACGAGGTGCTGCGTGGATGGTCCGGCGACGAACTGGGCATGGCGTGGGCAGGGGTTTGACAGCGGGTGCGCGTGACGTTGCTGCGGGTGCTAGGGTGCTGCGCGGACGCGGTTGGCACGAGCTCCGGTGATGGCATGGTTTGATGAGCGAGCATGTGAGATAGGTGAGGGAGAGAGGTGAGGGAGAGAGTGAGCTCGACAGGGAGGAGCAAAGGGCTCAACGGCTTTTATAGAAGAGAGGAGGGAGAGGAGAGGGCTCGGCTGGGGTTTTATAGAGAGAGGGAGGGAGAGCAGAGGTCGTCGGGGGTGTTTCATGGTCATCAATGGCGTTGATTTTAATGGAGGATGATCGTGGGGAGAGGGTCGCAGTGAAAGCTCCATTACACGCGACGGAAGAAACGGACGTGTGCGGAGCGGCTCTACGCGGGTCGGTTCGACTGCTCGGATCGCGACAGTCGGGCGCGTGCTGTGGGTGGAGCACTGCAAGGGCGCGGGATCCTCGGCGCGGGGTCGGTCGGCTTGGCGAGCGGTGCGTCCGCGGGGTCTTCGGTGTCGCTCGGGTCTGGCCGGGCACCTGGCGTGGCAGGGCAGCTGCAGGCACGGTCGGCTGCGCAGGCTGGAGCGCGGGTGGGTGGCGGCCGGTCGGTGCAGGGCAGAGAGAGACCCGAGGGGTAAGGAGAGCCAAGGCGGCGGCAACAGGGGAAGGAGGCAAGGGCGCGCGCTAGGTTAGGGCAGCATGACTGCTTGCTTGATGGGCCTAATGGGCCAGTTTAGTTTAGGGTTCTTTTTTTGAATTTCTCTTTTCTAATTTAAAATACATATTTAAATAACCCTAAAAATCATAATAATTAAACCAAAATTATTTATAAATAAAATATTTATTTTTGGACTAATATTTGTTATATTATTTATGTGAATTTTTATTTAAGAAGAAATGATATTCAATATTCAAAATCAATCATGAGCATTCAAAAATCATTCCAAAGGCAAATAAATAACGAACCCTTAAGAGAAAATTAATTACCATAAATATCATTATTAACTAAATACATTATTTTTATTTGATGATTTTTAGGGTGTTACATTGGCCTAAGCACCGGACATCCCACCAAGCTAGTCTTTGCTCCAATCTTTGTTGAGTCCCCAATTTAATTGCTTTCTTGGTTTATGTTGAACCTAATGCACTTGAGATAAATGACATCTGGGCAAACTAGTTAGTCCATGTGGTTTGTGATGGACGTCAACACCAAAATCGATTATAGAAAATGTTTTAAGCTCATTTCGCTTTCATTCTCCCCCTTTTTGGTGATTGATGCCAACACAAACCAAAGAAAATATAAGGTGTAGAAATATAACTAGTTTGCAATTATGACAGATATGCATAGGTTACTTAGATTTAAACCAATTTAAAGAATTTCTACATATGTCTAAGTAAATGTGATTGCTTTCTTCTATTATAACATTTTGGACCACATTTGTACCACTTTGCTTGTTTTTGCAAATCTTTTGGAAAATTCTTTTCAAATTCTTTTCCAAATAGCCAAAGGTCTAAGAATATGATTTCCAAAACACATTTTCAAGATTTTGAAAATTCTCCCCCTGTTTCAAATGATTTTCCTTTGACTGAATAAAAGCTCCCTCTGAAGAAGTTCTCCCCTTATCTGTCAAGAGGGTTTTTGCAATTGAAATGATTTCTTCCCCTTTGTGAAATAGATACCAGTTGAAATAATTTCATCGTTTTTGTGAAATAGTTTAGTTTTTGAAAATGGTGCTGATGCGGTCCTTTTGCTTTGGGCTTATTAATTTCTCCCCCTTTGGCATTAATCGCCAAAAATGAAGAATCTTGAGAGCCCTTTAAATTCTCCCCTTTTGGAGCCTATTTTCTCCTCTTTGGTAAAAATGATATGTGTGAAAATTAATGAGGAGGGCAAAGGATAAATGATACTGACAGAGTTGAGTGGAAGATTTGACTTTGCCGAATCCTCCATTTCCGTTTCAATCTAAGACTAATCATAGAATTACTCATGGAAGCACATTAGTCTTATCCTTGGCATAAGAAGAATAAGAAATATGTATTTGTACCAAATGAAAGAGACATGATCTAAGATGTTTAGCTCATTCCTAAGTTTGCTAAAAGTCTTTTCATCTAGGGGCTTGGTGAAGATATCGGCTAATTGGTTGTGGGTGCTACATAAGCAATTTCGATATCCCCTTTTGTTGGTGATCTCCCAAAAAGTGATACCAGATGTCTATGTGCTTAGTGCGGCTGTGTTCAATGGGATTATCTGCCATGCGGATTGCACTCTCATTATCACATAGGAGAGGGACTTTGCTCAATTTGTAGCCATAGTCCCTAAGTGTTTGCCTCATCCAGAGTAATTGTGCACAACAATGGTCTACAGCAATGTACTCGGCTTCGGCGGTGGATAGAGTTACTGAGTTTTGTTTCTTTGAAGCCCAAGGCACCAGGGATCTTCCTAGAAACTGACAAGTCCCTGATGTGCTCTTCCTATCAATTTTACATCTCGCATAATCGGCATCGGAATACCCAATTAGATCAAAGGTAGATCCCTTGGGGTACCATAGCCCAAACTTAGGAGTGTAAGCTAAATATCTCATGATTCTTTTCACGGCCCAAAGGTGAACTTCCTTAGGATTTTCCTGGAACCTTGCACACATGCATACTGAAAGCATAATGTCCGGTCGTGAAGCACATAAATAAAGTAAAGAACCTATCATCGACTGGTATTCCTTTTGATCTATGGATTTACCTCTCGTGTCGAGGTCGAGATGCCCATTTGTTCCCATGGGTGTCTTGATGGGTTTGGCATTCTTCATTCTAAACTTCTTGAGAATATCTTGAATGTATGTAGTTTGGCTGATGAAGGTGCCTTCTTGGAGTTGCTTGATTTGAAATCCAAGGAAATACTTCAACTCCCCCATCATAGTCATCTCGAATTTCTGTATCATTATCCTACTAAATTCTTCACAAGATGACTTGTTAGTAGACCCAAAAATGATATCATCAACATAAATTTGGCATATAAACAACTCTTTTGCAATTGTTTTAGTACAGAGAGTAAGGTCAACTTTTCGAACTTTGAAGCCATTAGTGATAAGAAAGTCTCTCAGTCATTCATACCATGCTCTTGGGTCTTTCTTGAGCCCATAAAGCGCCTTTGAGAGCTTATAAACATGAGAAGGGTATTCACTATATTTGAACCTGGGAGGTTGCTCAACATATACCTCTTCCTTGATAGGGCCATTGAGGAAGGCACTCTTCACGTCCATTTGATATAACTTAAAAGCCATGGTAAGTGCATAGGCAAGTAATATACAAATTGATTCAAGCCTAGCTATAGGTGCATAGGTTTCATCAAAATCCAAACCTTTAACTTGTGAATAACCTTTGGCAACAAGTTGGGCTTTGTTTCTAGTCACCACACCATGCTCATCTTGTTTGTTACGGAATACCCACTTGGTACCTACAACATTTTGGTTAGGACGTAGAACTAAATGTCATACCTCATTCATCGTGAAATTGTTGAGCTCCTCTTGCATTGCCACCACCCAATCCAGATCTCTTAGTGCATCCTCTATCCTGTATGGCTCAATAGAAGACACAAAAGAGTAATGTTCACAAAAGTAAGCAACTCGAGATCTAGTGGTTACCCCCTTGTGTATGTCACCAAGAATGGAGTTGATGGGGTGATCTCTTTGAATTGCTTGGTGGAATCTTGGGTGTGGCAGTCTTTGACTTTGGATCTCTTGATCAACTTCCTTGTCTTGATCTTCTTCATCTCCCCCTTGATCAATGTCCTCCTTTTGAGGTGGCTCATCATCTTGATCTTGATCCTCTTCCTCTTGAGCCATTTCCTCATCTTGAGTTGGTGGAGATGCTTGTATTGAGGATGATGGTTGATCTTGTGCTTGTGGAGGCTCTTCGGATTCTTTTGGAGACACATCCCCAATGGACATGTTCCTTAGCGCAACGCATGGAGCCTCTTCATCATCTAGTTCATCAAGATCAACTTGCTCCACTTGAGAGCCATTAGTCTTATCAAACGCAATGTCACAAGAAACTTCAACTAATCTAGTGGACTTGTTGAAGACTCTATATGCCCTTGTGATTGAGTCATAACCAAGTAAAAAGCCTTCTACTGCTTTAGGAGCAAATTAAGAATTTCTACCTCTCTTAATAAGAATAAAGCATTTGCTCCCAAAAACTCTAAAATAAGAAACATTGGGCTTTTTACCAATGCGGAGTTCATATGATGTTTTCTTAAGGATTTGGTTGATGGAGTAGCAAGCGGTGTTAATCGCCTCTGCCCAAAACCAATCTGGTGTCTTATACTCATCAAGCATGGTCCTTGCCATGTCCAATAGAGTTTTATTCTTTCTCTCCACTACACCATTTCGTTGAGGTGTGTAGGGAGAAGAGAACTCATGCTTGATGCCCTCTTCCTCAAGAAATCCTTTGATTTGTGAGTTCTTGAATTCCGTTCCATTGTCGCTTCTAATCTTTTTGGTTCTCAATCCGAACTCTTTTTGAGTTCGTCTCTAGAACCTCTTTAAGGTCTCTTGGGTTTGAGATTTTTCCTGCAAAAAGAATACCCAAGTGAAGCGAGAATAATCATCCACAATCACAAGACAATACTTACTCCCGCTGATGCTTATGTAAGCGATCGGGCCGAATTGATCCATGTGGAGTAGTTCAAGCGGCTTGTCGGTCGTCATGATGTTCTTGTGTGGATGATGAGCTCCAACCTGCTTCCGTGCTTGACATGCGCTACAAATCCTGTCTTTCTCAAAATGAACATTTGTTAGTCCTGAAATGTGCTCTCCCTTTAGAAGCTTGTTAAGATTATTCATTCCAACATGGGCAAGTCGACGATGCCAGAGCCAACCCATATTGGTCTTAGCAATTAAGCAAGTGTCTAGTTCAGCTTTGTTATCATTAAAATCAACTAAGTATAGCTGACCATCTAACACTCCCTTAAATGCTATTGAATCATCACTTCTTCTAAAGACAGTAACACCAACATCTGTAAATAGACAGTTGTAGCCCATTTTGCATAATTGAGAAATAGAAAGCAAATTGTAGTCTAAGGAATCTACAAGAAAAACATTAGAAATGGAGTGGTCAGAGGATATAGCAATTTTACCCAAACCTTTGATCAAACCTTGATTTCCATCCCCGAATGTAATCGTTCTTTGGGGGATCTTCATTTTTCTCATATGATGAGAACATCCTTTTCTCCCCTGTCATGTGGTTTGTGCACCCGCTATCGTTTATCCAACTTGATCCACCGGATGCATAAACCTACAAAACAAATTTAGGTCTTGTTCTTAGGTATCCAAACGATCTTGGGTCCTTTGACATTAGAAACAAGCACCTTGGGTACCCAAACACAAGTCTTGGGACTCTTGTGTTTGCCCCCAACATATTTGGCAACTACTTTGCCTGATTTGTTAGTTACCACATAAGATGCATCAAAAGTCTTAAATGAAATGTTATGCTCATTTGATGCATTTGCAATTTTCTTTTTAGGCATTTTGATATGAGTTGAATGCCTAGAGCTAGATGCCTCATTCAGAGCACCTAGAGGGAGGGTGAATAGGTGATCCTACAAAATTCAACACTAAAGAGCACAAACTTGGTTTATAAAATGTTAGTTAGATTAAACCAAGTTGCTATAGCGAGAGCTCTTGAGAAGAAAACAATCACAGAGAAAAGCGACACAAGAGACACGGTGTTTCATCCCGTGGTTCGGCCAAGTATAACACTTGCCTACTTCCACGTTGTGGCGTCCTAATGGACGAGGGTTGCACTCTACTCGTTTCAAGTGATCCAATTATCAACTTGAATACCACGATTTTCTTCCTTACCGTTGTTTTCCCGTTTGTGAGGAATCTCCACAAGTTGGAGCCTCTCACCCTTACAAAGTTGTTCACAAGAAAAGCACAATAGTAAGGGAGGGAAAGAAACACACACAAGACTAGAATCGCAGCAACAATACGCACACAAGTCAAGAAGAGAGCACACAAGAACAATGCCACAAGTTCATAACCCACTTAGTGCTCAAATCTCAGTCACGATGATCCAAATGTGTATTTGCGGAGTCTAGGCATCTTAGAATGTTTAGTGAATGCTTGGTGTAGTGCTCCATGCGCCTAGGGGTCCCTTTATAGCCCCAAGGCAGCTAGGAACCATTGGACTTCCATTTAGAAGGCAATTCTTGCCTTCTATCGGGTGGAGCACCGGACATGAACAGTCCCTGTCCGGTGCCCGATCTCCTTCCTTTTCTGGCAAAGCCGCCGTTGCGCCCTCGGCCCCCTTGGCGCACCAGACACTGTCCGGTGCACACTGGATAGTCTGGTGAATTTTAGCCGCGACGCCCTCGGCGAATTCCCGAGAGCAAAGAGTTCGTCATCGGGGCTAGCCTGGGCACCGGACACTGTCCGGTGCACACCGGATAGTCCGGCGCACCCCAGGCTGGAGCATGTTTGGCTGAACTCATGCCAAACTTCTCCATTCCAATTTCTTTTGATTTGGCACGATTCCTAGCACTTAGAGAAATATGTAAGTATCCAAAAACAATTTACTAAGGCCGGAGAAATACCTTGATTCTTTGATTTGCATCTTTCAACCACTTAGCACTTATGAACCAAAACAATATGTGTTGGGCATTTAATCACCAAAACATTTATAGAAATGGCCCAAGGGCACATTTCCCTTTCAATCTCCCCCTTTTTGGTGATTTATGCCAACACATTTAAAAGCAACTTGAAGTGCAACATTATTCTCAAATGTGCAAATTGAAGACCAATATGTCTCACATAGGATTTGGCATATTTGGACCACTTTTGCCACCACTTGGTTTATTTTCACAAAACAAATTCTTTTTCCTATCTCTAAGTCAAACACACATGATTGAGCAAATAGAGAGATAGTTCAAGAGTAAATTTGATCGAATGCCACAAACTCCCCCTTTTTCCCATGATGAAACTTCTCCCTCATAAGAGGATGATTTTGCAATAAAAGGGTTTTGATCAAATACAAAGCTTCTAACTCTACATTTTTGAAATTCACAAGTGGTTGGCTGATCCATTTGCTTTGGCCTTAATTTCTCTCCCTTTGGCATTAAGCACCAAAACGGGATAACTTTTGGCCCTTTAACCCCATTGCCTCACCAAAATGTCAAATAAGAGCAAAAAGGCAATGAGAGTATAACAAAGAACTTAGGACAAGATACATTTACCGGAATGCAGTGGAAGCTCTTTCTTTGTCCTAGTTCACTTTTCCCTTTCAATATCCCTTTGAGACTATTTCAAGAATACTCAAACAAACAAGTTAGTCTCAAGGGAGTCAAGTTGTAGCACATCTCCCCCTAAACATGTGCATCATTTGCAAAGGGACTTGTGAGGTCCGAGGATGACTTGTACAACTGGAGCACCAGAAATAAGCAATTAAAGACAATAAAGCTTAAAGTAACATGATCAAAGGCATAGAACACATGTATGTTGTAGGTCAATCCAAGTTACGTGAATCTAAGACATTTAGCTCACTATGCAACCTACAAAACCTTTTCTCATCTAAAGGCTTGGTGAAGATATCAGCTAGCTAGTTCTCGGTGCTAATGTGGTAAATATCGATATCTCCCCTTTGCTGGTGATCTCTCAGGAAGTGATGCTAGATGTCTATGTGCTTAGTTTGGTTGTGTTCACTAGGATTTTCCACCAAGCGGATTGCACTCTCATTATCACATAGGAGTGGGACTTCGCTTAGATTGTAGCCAAAGTCCCAGAGGGTTTGCCTCATCCAAAGTAGTTGCACGCAACACTGTCCTACGGCAACATACTCGGCCTCAGCGGTGGATAGGGCAATGGATGTTTGTTTCTTAGAGCTCCAAGACACTAGGGACCTTCCCAGAAACTGACAAGTCCCTGATGTGCTCTTCCTATCAACCTTGGATTCGGCATAATCGGAGTCTAAGTATCTAATTAAGTCAAAGGTAGACCCCTTTGGATACCAGATCTCGGAGCAAGGCGTAGAAACTAAATATCTAAGAATTCACTTAACGGCCACAAGGTGACACTCCTTAGGGTTGGATTGAAATCTAGCACACATGCATACACTTAGCATTATATCCGGTCTACTAGCATAAAGATAAAGTAACGATCCTATCATTGACCGATATGCTTTTTGATCAACGGACTTACCTCCTTTGTTGAGGTCCAGATGTCCGTCCGTTCCCATCGATGTTTTTGCGAGCTTTGCATCCTTCATCCCAAACCTCTTGAGCAAATCTTGAGTGTACTTCGTTTGGGAGATGAAGGTGCCTTCCTTGAGTTGCTTCACTTGAAACCCAAGGAAGTAGTTCAACTCGCCCATCATCGACATCTCAAACTTTTGCATCATTACCCTGCTAAACTCCTCACAAGACTTTTGATTAGTAGAACCAAATATAATGTCATCAACATATATTTGGCATACAAAGAGATCACCATTACAAGTCTTTATGAATAGAGTAGGATCAGCTTTCCCAACCTTGAAAGCATTAGCAATAAGAAAATCTCTAAGGCATTCATACCATGCTCTTGGGGCTTGCTTAAGTCCATAGAGCGCCTTAGAGAGCTTGTAGACGTGGTCGGGATACTTGTCATCCTCAAAGCGAGGGGGTTGTTCCACGTATACCTCCTCCTTGATTGGTCCATTGAGGAAGGCGCTCTTTACGTCCATTTAGAACAGCTTAAAGGAATGGTGAGCAGCATAGGCCAATAAAATTTGAATTGATTCTAACCTAGCTATAGGAGCAAAAGTCTCCTCAAAATCTAAAACTGCAACTTGGGCATAACCTTTTGCCACAAGTCGAGCCTTGTTTCTTGTCACCACTCCGTGTTCGTCTTGCTTGTTGCGGAATACCCATTTGGTTCTCACAACGTTTTGCTTTGGACGTGGCACCAGGCTCCACACTTAATTTCTTTTGAAGTTGTTGAGCTCTTCCTGCATGGCCAACACCCAGTCCGGATCCCGCAAAGCTTCTTCTACCCTAAAAGGCTCAATAGAAGAAACAAACGAGTAATGCTCACAAAAATTTGCTAATCGTGAGCGAATTGTTACTCCCTTGCTGATGTCACCTAGAATTTGATCCACTGGATGATTTCTTTGGATTGTTGTTCGGACTTGAGTTGGAGGGGCCGTGATGCTTCTTCCTCCTTATCATGTTCTTCATGTGCTCCCCCTTGATCCTGCCCTTCTTCTTGAGGTACCTATTCATCGTCTTGAGTTGGGGGTTGCACCACCGTAGAGGAAGAAGGTTGATCTTGTTCTTGTAGTTCCTGTGGTCGCACATCACCTATTGCCATTGTTCGCATTGCGGTCGTCGGAACATCATCTTCAACTACCTCATCAAGATCAACTTGCTCTCTTGGAGAGCCATTAGTCTCATCAAATACAACGTCGCTAGAGACTTCAACCAATCCTGATGATTTGTTGAAGACCCTATATGTCTTTGTATTTGAGTCATATCCTAGTAAAAAACCTTCTACCGCTATTGGAGCAAACTTTGAATTCCTAGTTTTCTTTACCAAAATGTAGCATTTGCTCCCAAATACACGAAAGTAGGAAACATTAGGTTTGTTACCAGTTAAGAGTTCATATGACGTCTTCTTGAGGCGGTGCAGATAGAGCCGATTTATGGCATGGTAGGCTGTATTCACAGCTTCCGACCAAAATCGCTCAGGCGTCTTGTATTCTCCAAGCATCGTTCTCTCCAGGTCAATTAGCGTCTTGTTCTTCCTCTCTACCACACCATTTTGCTGAGGTGTGTAGGGAGCGGAGAACTTATGCTTGATGCCTTCCTCCTCAAGATATTCTTCAACTTGTAGATTCTTGAACTCAGACCCATTATCGCTTCTTATCGTCTTCACCTTTAGCTCAAATTCATTTTGAGCTCTCCTTAAAAAGCGCTTTAGAGTTCCTTGGGTTTCAGATTTATCCTGTAAAAAGAACACCCAAATGAAGCGGGAAAAATCATCAACTATAACAAGACCATACTTACTTCCCCCGATGCTGAGATAGGTAACGGGACCGAATAGATCCATGTGGAGGAGTTCCAGTGGTCTTGTTGTTGTCATCACATTCTTGCTTTGATGAGTGCTTCCTGCATGTTTCCCTGCTTGGCACGCTGCACAAGGTCTATCTTTCTCAAAATAGACATCGGTTAGTCCTAACACATGATCTCCCTTTAGAAGTTTATGAAGGTTCTTCATCCCAACATGTGCTAGACGGCGGTGCCAAAGCCAGTCCATATTAGTCTTAGCGATTAAGCATGCATCTAGATCGGCATTCTCTTTTGAGAAATCAACTAAATAGAGCTTGCCGTCTAATACACCCTTAAAGGCCAATGAACCATCACTCCTTCTAAAGACAGATACATCAGCATTTGTAAATAAACAATTATAGCCCATATGACATAATTGACTTACAGATAATAAATTATACCCGAGCGATTCTACTAAAAACACACTTGATATTGAATGCTCGGTCGTGATGGCTATCTTGCCCAAGCCTTTAACCTTGCCTTGATTCCCATCTCCAAAGATGATGGTGTCTTGGGAATCCCTGTTTTTGACGTAGGAGGTGAACATTTTCTTCTCTCCCGTCATGTGGTTTGTGCATCCGCTACCAATAATCCAGCATGAGCCCCCGGATGCACAAACCTGCAAGGTAATTAAGCTTGGGTTTTAGGTACCCAACTCTTGTTGGGTCCGACAAGGTTAGTTACAACAGATTTTGGAACCCAAATGCAAGTTTTGTCTCCCTTGCATTTAGATCCCAATTTTCTAGCAACTACTTTGGCATTTTTACATAACAATACAAAAGAAGCATTACATGTTTGATACATAGTAGTTGGACCAGTGTAAACTTTCCTAGCTGCATGAGAAACAATATGATTACGTATAAGCCTACTTCTACCATGAACATATGTTGAGCTAGATGCAAACATAGCATGTGAATCATGATAAGTAGGTAAAGCAGCATGATTATAACACTTATCATGATGAGCAACATTTGAAATTTTCTTTACATGAGCATTGTTGGGGACTTGTTCTCAAAATGCTAAGAGTTAAGAACAAGGCAACATAAAAAGTGTTAAATGTTAAAGTCCTTCGTCCTTTGAAACATTATCTCCCTTCGGATATAATGAATTCTAGACGAAGGTTATGAAGAACAAACCTTCTTAAACACAATAGATGATGAAGAAGGATTCATACACAAAATATGGAAAAATAATATAAACACTTTAAATGTTATTATCAATTTATTTTTATTTGCGTGACTGTATTAACAATAACAAATTATAAATGTACCTTTGGCTCGAAGGAAAGCAGGGGTACAAACGTGATGCGAAAGTAAATGTGAAGTCAGCGTGAACAGTACGGGAGTACTGTTCATCTATTTATAGGCACGGGACGCAGCCCATGTAAAATTACACCCATGCCCTTTACATTTGCTAATAACTCTATAGCAATCCATCGGGGTCCGAATAGCCTTTTCCCTTTTAAGTCGGTTTCTTTTTCTGCTATCACGCCGAAGCTCCCCTGCGCATAGCTTCGGCTCCGCGCCATCCTTCATACTCTTTGTGCATCTGCATGCTGTGGTTTTGATTTGTGTCCAAAGGTACCTATTTACACATTATACTCCAGAGACATAGTTAAATCATGTTTTTGAGGACCTTCGGAAGCCGACGGCCCCCAACAGTAGCCCCTCGCAATATTAATTTGTTAAAGTAATAAATTCAGATTGCGACATGGATGAAGGCTTTAAGCCGAAGGTCCGAAAAAACACCTGCCCTTTGCTAGAATAGCAACAGTCATTGACAAGCGGGACCCTCCAGCTTTTAACGCACTAGGCGTATAAATAAGAGCTGGCCACGAGTTCATTTGGCACGCTTTCTCGCCATCTGCTTCTTGCTCATCCAACTTTTAGCCCTTGCACACCAACACTTGCTTGGCTTTTTAAATTTTTAGGCTTTGGTTTCGAGAGCACTTTCTCAGCATTTTCAAAGATGTCTGAAGATAAGAAAGCTGTCGCTGAATCAAAGCTGAGTCTTTCCGAGGAGATGAATCTCGGCTTTCTTGAATCAATAGCAAAGACAAATACGGAGAAGATTACCAGGGAGATCTTAGAGGGTTTATCTGAAGACACTAGTGATAGTGACAGCTATGATGTGGAAAGTGGTGGTGAAGATTCTGAAGATCGACCCTGGCGACCAAGCCATGCAATTTTTGGGAAATCAAGCATAAAGCAAAGCCATCTTGTCAATATGAGGGGTAGATATTTTTGGGATTTGTCTATTGTGAGGGCTGACGAAGGAGAGAAAACTTGTCCAACTCCCGAGGAGAATGAAGTCGTGATATTCCGAAGTTTCTTCAAGGCTGGACTTCGGTTTCCTTTGAGCAACTTTGTGGTAGAAGTTTTGAAGATATTTGAAATCTTTCTTCATCAAATTACTCCCGAAGCAATCATAAGGATGGGAATCTTCGTATGGGCCGTGAAGAGCCAAGGTTTGGAGCCAAATGCAAAAAGTTTATGCAGTATGCATGAGTTATTATATGAGACGAAACCATGGGGTAAAGAGCAATATCATAACAATTTTGGCTGTTATAGCTTCGTTGCCCGCTCTGGGTCAAGCTGTCCCGTGCCAACTTTTCGAAAGAGATGGCCTGAAGACTGGATGAAGGAATGGTTCTATGTGAAAAATGACTTGAAAACGCGAGAAGATATTAAAGGTATCATCATGCGCCCCATCTGGCAGCGTTTTGGCCTTCGGAAACCGAAGGTGGATATTGACGAAGCCGCCGAAGAATGCCGGAGAGCCTTTGGGGTAGTTTGCTCTTTCATTGGGACGAGGGATTTGATCTAGGAACACATTGCCTTCAGAGTATGGCCACTTGTAGAAGATTGGGAAATGCCAAAGGAAACCATTAGTAAACCTGACGAAGGTGGACTAGTTAGGTTAAGATACAGCTTCAGATATGGAGATAAGTTTGTCGAGCCAGATGATGACTGGTTAAAATATATTGAGGCCATAAGCGATGAACTGCTTGGACCATATTCGAAGGCAGAAGATACTACACTGTCCGCGGCCTTCGGGGGCCGAAAGAAGAAAAGACTCAATCAAATATTTGATGCCATTGGGTTCGTCTATCCTGACTATCATTACCCAACACGGGGTCAAAAAAGGAAAGACACGGCTTCTGTGAAGGAAGTATCTTCAGCCGCTCCTAGTGAGCCAGCGCCAAAGAGAAAAAAGATGAAGGTTCTTACACACTGGCCATGCTATATTGAACCGGCCACAGTGCCTGAGTTTGTCGGTGAGACCTCTTCGGCCACCGAAGCCAAGGAGCCGACTCCCCTGTCAAATATTGAAGAGCCGACCAAAATGTTGGAGATGGAAAAAATAAAAGAAGTGAGAGCTGAAGAAACAAAGACATCGGAAATTATAAGTCCTTCAGCAGGAGTTGAGGTGCCAATGCCAATGCCGATGACACAAAAAGACCTTACTACAACCCCCAAGAGGAAAAGAATGGTTAATGTGCTAGATGTACTGGAAACGATAAAATCTTCAAGCTCTACCCCGAAGATAGCTGCCTAAGTTTCGAAGACACAAACTAAGGCCGAAGCTATCAAAAGTCAAGAGGAAACTGAAACTAGGCTTTCAGAGCCTACCAAGAGGGAATTCTTGGAATTTGAAAAAGAAACAGAAAAAGAATTTGCAGAAGAAGCTTTATCTGAGAAAATCGCCATACCTATTCCCGAAGCATCTCCTGAAGCTTCTAACTATGTATTACGTCATGCTTCGGGTAAAAATTTGAGCGAAAAAGAAAAAAGAGAAGCTCAATTCTATGCGCAAAAATTGAAATATCCAAAAGGGGCGCTGATATTCAACGGCAGCGGAGAAGAAGACTTCTTGTATTGTCTCCCTGACAGCAAAGAGATTTCTGTCTGTCGGGAGATGAGCAAGAGCTTCGGATTCCCAACATTAGAAGACGGGCTCTCGGTGTTGTCAAAGGACGAGCTGGCCGACAGCTTAGCGTACAATAGTTTAAAGGTGAAAAAAATAAGATCTTTGTATTATTCCTTGAAACCAAAATTTTTCATTTGCTTAAACTTATTAACGCATTTTTTGCAGGGCCTTATACTTAGCAATGCCCTCATGGCACAAAAAGATGCCGAAGACGAAGGGTGTACCATAGCCTTGAGCAACCTTCGTTCCGAGGTAATTGAACTAAGGAACGAAGGTCTCGAAAAAGATAAAATATTACATTCGTTGGTGAATAAAATAAAAGAAGACGAAGCTGCTTTCAAAGCTCAAGCTGATGCTGAGAAGCGCGAACTTGAGGATCTTCGGAAACAGCTAGCCAGAGCTAAAGAAGAATGCACGGTTGAAGAAACAAGACGAGAAATTAGTGAACAATGGGCAAATCATTTAGAAAAAAGCGTTGAAGAGCTTCGTGCATCCAAGAAAAGGTGTTATGAAAAATCTATAGAATGTGTTAAGAAAATAAGAACCAGCTTCGCCAGCGTTGGCGCGTTCTCAAGCGAAGAAAATTTCATGAGGGGCGACCCCGAAGGCCCAATTGGGTGGATCAGCCACGAAGCTGAAGCTTTTGAAGAAGTCTTGAATAGCCGCGGAGACATATGCGCCTTCTCGGGTGCTAGGGGGATTGCTACTGTTTTGGAGAAAAAAGGCTGCGATCACGTGAAATCCTTGGCACAGACCGAAACCGATTTATCTTCTGAAGACATAAAAGACCCTTTGGCCGAGGCAAGTTTGGTTGGTGGAAAATTTTTCACCGACATCTGGGAAAATGGTGGCTGGGAGATGGCTCAAGAAATTATACGAAGAAGCGAAAAAGGTATTCATGACGCTAGAAAAGTAGCAGAGGCCGCTGAGAAAAGTGCGGATCTCAAAGGGCAAATAGGTATTAACTACTAGTTTTTGGATTTTTGTTGTAACTTTTTGATTTCGAATTTGCCTACACTTTGTAACATAGCCGCACCTTCTCCTCCCTCAGAGCCCGCCGAGCCATTAGCGGACCCCAACGTAAAGGGGGACGACGAGATTAGAAAAATGGCCGAAGCTATCATGGACAAAGTTGTTGATCAACTACTAAATGAAGCTGCAAAAGAAGTTCTAAGGGAAGATTAGATGTTATTGCGAAAACATTTGGAATGTAATATTTATTGAACAATATATGAAATATTTTGTAACTTTGAATGTAATATATAAGCTATTTATGGTTCAATTCTTTACGATGCATGAAACTTTACATACATACCGTTTTTGAGCCTTCGGCGAAAAAACACCTTCCCTTCTTTTCATGCTTCGTAAATGATATCCGTATTTTCATAGAAAACATCCAATCTTCGTACAATCAGTAACCAATAGATCTTTTCATTTCAGAGTTTGACGAAGGTATGCTTCTTCGATAATTATTTTTGTGCCTTGGGGCTGTTTCTTCGAAGCAATCTCCGAATATTAACATTGAACCCCCTTCTTGCGTCATTGATGCAATATGATGTATGATGTTATGCTGTGCACATGATGTGATGATGTGATGTTATGCAAAATGATATTTGCCGAAGGTCTACATTTATTTTTTGTTGTAAGCCTCCCTTAGGAGCTTCTTCGCCTTTTACTTCAGCGGAATCAGCGTTTATTTTTTGCTGTAAGCTCTGCATTCCCTTTGGAACGACTTTTGAGCAGAAAACTTACGCTGCGCTCCCTTAGGAACGATTTTTTGTTATTTCGGAGGTTCTCCCTGTAACCATAAGTTCTTATGCTTCGTGAACATTTTGGACTCCGTTATTCTGTGGAGAAAGTATATTTGTACTATGGCAAAGGCGAAACTATTACAAAAAATTGAGAACGACAAAAAACACTTAGGCTTTCAATAATTGTTCCTTAAAGAAAATGATACTGAATGCAAAAACTGCTGTCGAGGTAGGATATTTGTTAGTAAATGTGCTTTGATTCTGGCACAGTACTATTGACTGTGCGAGCTTCGGACTCTTCTCTGAAGTCTCGTTGGTGTTGAGTATGCTGACTCCCTTCTGGCTGCTGGCCTCGTTGCATTGGTGGTGGAGGCGGAGGCTGTTGCCAAGATGCCTAAGATTGACTTGCCGAAGGAACAGAAGCTGCAGGGTGGTTGCCCACATACTCTGGGATATAAGGCGAGTGGTACGAAGCAGTATGCATGACTTGCTTCGGCTGGGTTTGTTGGGCTGCAGCTTCTGCTATTTCCTTTTGTTTCTGGATAGTTGAGAGCACCTAGAGGGGGGGTGAATAGGTGATCCTGTAAACTTAAAAACTTAAGCCACAAAAACTTGGTTAAGCGTTAGCACAGTAAATGCCAAGTGGCTAGAGAGGAGTCTCAACAAAACACAATAACCACAAGAAATCAATCACAGAGATGGCACGGTGGTTATCCCGTGGTTCGGCCAAGACCAACGCTTGCCTACTCCATGTTGTGGCGTCCCAACGGACGAGGGTTGCAATCAACCCCTCTCAAGCGGTCCAAAGACCCACTTGAATACCATGGTGTTTTGCTTGCTTTACTCAATCCCGTTTGCGAGGAATCTCCACAACTTGGAGCCTCTCGCCCTTACAATTGAAGTTCACAAAGAAGCACGGAGCAAGGGAGGGATTAGCAACGCACTCAAGACAAGAAATCACAGCAACACCACGCACACAAGTCGCAATGAGAGCTCACAACACAACTCAATGAGTTCACCACTCAACTAGAGCTCTAATTGCTATAGCAAAGAATCAAAGGCGCGGAATCGATGTCTTGGTGCTTAGAAATGTTGTAGGAATGCTTGGTGTACTCCTCCATGCGCCTAGGGGTCCCTTTTATAGCCCCAAGGCAGCTAGGAGCCGTTGAGAGCAATCTAGGAAGGCTGATCTTGCCTTCTGTCGATTGGCGCACCGGACAGTCCGGTGTACACCGGACACTGTCCGGTGCCTGATTTCTTTCCATAAATGGCGCAGTCGACCGTTGGCAGGCTGAGAGCCTTTGGCGCACCAGACATGTCCGGTGCACACCGGACAGTCCGGTGCCTTCTTCTAGCCGTTGGCTCAGCCACGTGTCCCGCGCAGATTGCGCGGCCGACCGTTGGCCCAGCCGACCGTTGGCTCACCGGACAGTCCAGTGCACACCGGACAGTCCGGTGAATTATAGCTGTACGTCGCCGATGAATTCTCGAGAGCGACGAGTTCGCCTGTGAACGGCCCACCGGACAGCCCGGTGCACCACCGGACAGTCCGGTGAATTATCGCCGTACACCGTCGTCGAAGTCCCGAGAGCAGCCTGTTCGCCAGAGCCAGCCTGGCGCACCGGACACTGCCGGTACACCTCCAGATAGTCCGGTGCTCCAGACTGAGCAAGGTCTTGGCTGCTCGAGCCAAGGCATTTTCAATTGGATTTTTCCTGTTTCCAGCACTTAGACACAATACATTAGTCTCTAAAACAATGTACTAAGTCTGAGAAACATACCTTTATCCTTGATTTGTACTTTGTCCACCATTTTACACTTAGGCACTTGTGTTGGACACTAAATCACCAAAATACTTAGAAATGGCCCAAGGGCACATTTCCCTTTCAATCTCCCCCTTTTTGGTGATTTATGCCAACACAACATAAAGCAAGTAGAACAAGTACAAAATCAATCCAACTAAGAACTCAAAATTGTTTTGATTCAAATTTGACATATATGGATCACTCTATGCCACCACTTGGTTTGTTTTTGCAAATCAAACTCAAATTCCTATCTCTAAGTCAAATCCACTTGTAGAGACATAAAGAGAGGTTTTCCAAAGAAATTTGATCAAGGATTTCAAAAACTCCCCCTTTTCCCATAATCAACACTTCTCCCCACAAGAGGCCAACTTTTGACATAAGAGACAATAAAAGAGTTTTGACAAACCAAAAGCTCTAATCTACTATTTTCAAAATTTCTCAAGTGGTAGCTGATCCATCTATTGCTTTGGCCTTTATTTTCTCCCCCTTTGGCATCAAGCACCAAAACGGGATCAATCTTGGCCCTTTAACCCCATTGCCTCACCAAAATCTTCAAATAAGAGTACAAAGGCAATAAGAGTATAAAGATGAACTTGGAAAAGTTACTCTTTTCATCGGAGTGCAGTGGAAGTCTTGCATGGTCCAAGTCCACCTTTTCCCTTTCAATCCTCCTTTGAGACTAAAACAACCAAACTCAAGAATATGGTTAGTCTCAAAGGGTCAAGTTGTAGCACAGCTCCCCCTAAATATGTGCATCACTTGCAAAAAGGACTTGTGAGGTCCAGGGAGTGTTTGTACAACTTGAGCACCACAATAAGCAACAAAATGCAGAATGAACATGATCAAAGGCATAAACACATGTATGCTACAATTCAATCCAAGTTCCGCGAATCTAGGACATTTAGCTCACTACGCAGCCTGCAAAAGGTCTTTTCATCTAAAGGCTTAGTGAAGATATCGGCTAGCTGGTTCTCGGTGCTAACATGAAACACTTCGATATCTCCCTTTTGCTGGTGGTCTCTCAAAAAGTGATGTCGGATGTCAATGTGCTTTGTGCGGCTGTGCTCAATAGGATTTTCCGCTATTCGGATAGCACTCTCATTATCACATAGGAGTGGGACTTTGCTCAGATTGTAGCCAAAGTCCCGGAGGGTTTGCCTCATCCAAAGTAGTTGCGCGCAACACTGTCCTGTGGCAACATACTCGGCCTCAGCGATGGATAGGGCAACGGAAGTTTGTTTCTTAGAGTTCCACGACACCAGGGACCTTCCTAAGAATTGGCACATCCCCGATGTACTCTTCCTATCGACCTTACATCCAGCATAGTCGGAATCTGAGTACCCAATCAAGTCAAAGTTAGACCCCTTTGGATACCAGATCCTGAAGCAAGGCGTAGCGACTAAATATCGAAGAATTCGCTTCATAGCCACTAAGTGACACTCCTTAGGATCGGATTGAAATCTAGCACACATGCATACGCTAAGCATAATATCCGGTCTACTAGCACATAAATAAAGCAAAGAACCTATCATGGACCGGTATGCTTTTTGATCAACGGACTTACCTCCTTTGTTGAGGTCGGTGTGTCCGTTGGTTCCCATCGGCGTCTTTGCGGGCTTGGCGTCTGTCATCCCAAACCGCTTTAGCAAATCTTGTGTGTACTTCATTTGGGAGATGAAGGTGCCGTCCTTGAGTTGCTTCACTTGGAACCCAAGGAAGTAGTTCAACTCGCCCATCATCGACATCTCGAATTTCTGTGTCATCACCCTGCTAAACTCTTCACAAGACTTTTGGTTAGTAGAACCAAATATTATGTCATCGACATAAATTTGGCACACAAAAAGATCACCATCGCAAGTCTTAGTGAAAAGAGTTGGATCGGCTTTCCCAACCTTGAAAGCATTAGCAATTAAAAAGTCTCTAAGGCATTCATACCATGCTCTTGGGGCTTGCTTAAGTCCATAGAGCGCCTTAGAGAGCTTACACACGTGGTCGGGGTACCGTTCATTCTCGAAGCCAGGGGGTTGCTCCACGTACACTTCCTCCTTGATCGGCCCGTTGAGGAAAGCGATCTTCACATCCATTTGGTACAACCTGAAAGAATGGTGAGCGGCATATGCTAGCAAAATACGAATTGATTCTAGCCTAGCCACAGGAGCAAACGTCTCCTCAAAGTCCAAACCTGCGACTTGGGCATAACCTTTTGCCACAAGTCGAGCCTTGTTCCTTGTCACCACCCCGTGCTCGTCCTGTTTGTTGCGGAACACCCACTTGGTTCCCACAACATTTTGCTTGGGACGAGGCACCAGTGTCCAAACTTCATTGCGCTTGAAGTTGTTGAGTTCCTCCTGCATGGCCAACACCCAGTCCGGATCTAGCAAGGCCTGTTCTACCCTGAAAGGCTCAATAGAAGAGACAAAGGAGTAATGCTCACAAAAATTAACTAATCTCGAGCGAGTAGTTACTCCCTTGCTAATATCACCCAATATTTGGTCGACGGGATGATCCCTTTGGATCGTCGCTCGAACTTGGGTTGGAGGTGCCTGAGGTGCTTCTTCCTCCTCAACTTGAACATCCTGTGCTCCCCCTTGATCATGCGCCTCCACTTGAGGTACCTGTTCGTCATCTTGGGTTGGGGGATGCACCATAGTTGAGGAAGACGGTTGATCTTGCTCCAATTGTTCCTGAGGCCATACATCTCCAATCGCCATGGTGCGTATCGCGGCCGTTGGAACGTCTTCTTCATCTACATCATCAAGATCAACAACTTGCTCTCTTGGAGAGCCATTAGTCTCATCAAATACAACATCGCTAGAGACTTCAACCAAACTCGATGATTTGTTGAAGACCCTATACGCCTTTGTATTTGAATCATAACCTAATAAAAACCCTTCTACAGCTTTGGGAGCAAATTTGGAATTCCTACTCTTCTTCACTAGAATGTAGCATTTACTCCCAAATACACGAAAGTACGATACATTGGGTTTGTTACCAGTTAGCAGCTCGTATGAGGTCTTCTTGAGGAGGCGGTGAAGATAGACCCTGTTGATGGCGTGGCAAGCCGTGTTCACGGCTTCCGACCAAAAACACTCGGGGGTCTTGAACTCTCCAAGCATAGTCCTCGCCATATCAATGAGCGTCCTGTTCTTCCTCTCTACCACACCATTTTGCTGAGGTGTGTAGGGAGCGGAGAACTCGTGCTTGATCCCCTCCTCCTCAAGGAACTCCTCCACTTGAAGATTCTTGAATTCGGACCCGTTATCACTCCTTATCTTCTTCACCTTGAGCTCAAACTCATTTTGAGCTCTCCTTAGGAAGCGCTTGAGGGTCCCTTGGGTTTCAGACTTATCCTGCAAAAAGAACACCCAAGTGAAGCGGGAAAAGTCATCAACAATAACTAGACCATACTTACTTCCTCCTATGCTCAGATAGGCGACGGGTCCGAAGAGGTCCATATGCAGCAGCTCCAGAGGTCTTGAAGTGGTCATCACATTCTTGCTGTGATGTGCTCCTCCCACTTGTTTACCTGCTTGACAAGCTGCACAAGGTCTATCTTTTTCGAATTGCATGTTAGTCAAACCTATCACGTGTTCTCCCTTTAGAAGCTTGTGAAGGTTCTTCATCCCCACATGTGCTAAGCGGCGATGCCACAGCCAGCCCATGCTAGTCTTAGCGATTAAGCATGCATCTAGACCGGCCTCCTCTTTTGCAAAATCAACTAAATAAAGTTTGTCGTCTAGTACACCCTTAAAAGCTAGTGAACCATCACATCTTCTAAAGACAGACACATCTACATTTGTAAATAGACAATTATATCCCATATTACATAATTGACTGACAGATAGTAAATTATATCCAAGAGACTCAACTAAAAACACATTAGAGATAGAGTGCTCATTGGATATTGCAATCTTGCCTAAACCTTTCACCTTGCCTTGGTTCCCATCACCGAATATGATTGAATCTTGGGAATCCTTATTCTTGACGTAGGAGGTGAACATCTTCTTCTCCCCCGTCATATGGTTTGTGCATCCGCTGTCGATAATCCAGCTTGAGCCCCCGGATGCATAAACCTGCAAGGCAAATTTAGGCTTGGGTCTTAGGTACCCAACTCTTGTTGGGTCCTACAAGGTTAGTCACAATTTCCTTAGGGACCCAAATGCAAGTTTTATCACCCTTGCATTTTGCCCCTAATTTCCTAGCAACTATCTTCCTATCCTTTCTACAAATAGCAAAGGAAGCATTTAAAGCATGATAAATTGTAGAGGGACCATTCATAACTTTTCTAGGAACATGAACAATATTCTTCCTAGGCACATGATGAATATTTTTCCTAGGCATATCTCTACCATGCATATAGGAAGAACTGGAAGCATACATAGGATAAGAGTCATAGGCATGTGAATCAAAAGCATTACAACTCCTATGAGACTGTCTTCTATCATTGTACATAAAAGCATGGTTCTTTTTAGTACTACTTGCCATAGGGGCCTTCCCTTTCTCCTTGGCGGAGATGGGATCCTTATGGCTTGTTAAGTTCTTGGCTTCCCTCTTGAAGCCAAGCCCATCCTTAATTGAGGGGTGTCTACCAATCGTGTAGGCATCCCTAGCAAATTTTAGTTTATCAAAATCACTTTTGCTAGCCTTAAGTTGGGCATTAAGACTAGCCATTTCATCATTTAACTTTGCAATAGAAGCTATGTGTTCACTACAAGCATCAATATCAAAATCTTTACATCTATTGCAAATAAAAACATTTTCTACACAAGTTGTTGATTTACTAGCTATTTCTAACTTAGCATTCAAATCATCATTAATGCTTCTTAAGCTAGAAATTGTCTCATGGCAAGAAGATAATTCACAAGAAAGCATTTCATTTCTCTTAACTTCTAAGGCATGAGATTTTTGAGCTTCTACAAATTTGTCATGTTCTTCATACAACAAGTCCTCTTGTTTTTCTAAAAGCCTATTTTTATCATTCAAGGCATCAATCAATTCGTTAATTTTATCTACCTTGGTTCTATCTAGGCCCTTAAATAAACATGAATAATCTATTTCATCCTCATCACTAGATTCGTCCTCACTTGAAGAAGCATAAGTAGAGTTTCGACTACATACCTTCTTCTCCCTTGCCATAAGGCATGTGTGACGCTCGTTGGGGAAGAGGGATGACTTGTTGAAGGCGGTGGCGGCGAGTCCTTCATTGTCGGAGTCGGAGGAGGAGCAATCCGAATCCCACTCCTTTCCTAGATGTGCCTCGCCCTTGGCCTTCTTGTAATTTTTCTTCTTTTCCCTCTTGCTCCCGTGTTCCTGGTCACTTTCATTATCGGGACAGTTTGCAGTGAAATGACCAATCTTACCACATTTGAAGCATGAGCGCTTCCCCTTGGCTTTGGTCTTGCTTGGCTGTCCCTTGCGACCCTTAAGCGCCGTCTTGAATCTCTTGATGATGAGGGCCATCTCTTCATCATTAAGTCCGGCCGCCTCAATTTGTGCTACCTTGCTGGGTAACGCCTCCTTGCTCCTTGTTGCCTTGAGAGCAATGGGTTGAGGCTCATTGATTGGACCGTTTAGAGCGTCGTCCACATACCTCGCCTCCTTGATCATCATTCGCCCGCTTACAAATTTTCCAAGGACTTCTTCGGGCGACATTTTGGTGTACCTGGGATTCTCACGAATGTTATTCACCAAATGAGGATCAAGAATGGTAAAGGACCTTAGCATCAATCGGACGACGTCGTGGTCCGTCCATCGCGTGCTTTCGTAGCTCCTTATTTTGTTGATAAGGGTCTTGAGCCGGTTGTATGTTTGTGTCGGCTCCTCGCCCCTTATCATCGCAAATCGTCCAAGCTCGCCCTCCACCAACTCCATCTTGGTGAGTAAGGTGACGTCGTTCCCCTCATGTGAAATCTTGAGGGTGTCCCAGATCTGCTTGGCGTTATCCAAGCCGCTCACTTTGTGGTATTCATCCCTGCACAATGAAGCTAGAAGAACAGTAGTAGCTTGTGCATTCTTATGAATTTGCTCATTAATGAACATGGGACTATCCGAACTATCAAAGTGCATTCCACTCTCTACAATCTCCCATATACTAGGATGGAGAGAGAACAAGTGACTACGTATTTTGTGACTCCAAAATCCGTAGTCCTCTCCATCAAAATGAGGAGGTTTACCAAGTGGAATAGATAATAAATGAGCATTTGTACTTTGAGGAATACGAGAGTAGTCAAAAGAAAAGTTCGAATTGACCGGTTTCCTTCTCTCGTAGTCGTTGTGGTCGTCGTCCTTTTGGGAGGAAGTAGACTCATCGCTGTCGTCGTAGTAGACGATCTCCTTGATGCGCCTCGTCTTCTTCTTCTTCCCTTCTTTCCGTCTATGGCCCGAGCCGGAGTCGGTAGGCTTGTCGTCCTTCGGCTCGTTGACGAAGGATTCCTTCTCTTTATCGTTGATCACGATACCCTTCCCCTTAGGATCCATCTCTTCGGGCGGTTAGTCCCTTTGTGAAGAGAACGGCTCTGATACCAGTTGAGAGCACCTAGAGGGGGGGGGGGGTGAATAGGTGATCCTGTAAACTTAAAAACTTAAGCCACAAAAACTTGGTTAAGCGTTAGCACAGTAAATGCCAAGTGGCTAGAGAGGAGTCTCAACAAAACACAATAACCACAAGAGATCAATCACAGAGATGGCACTGTGGTTATCCCATGGTTCGGCCAAGACCAACGCTTGCCTACTCCACGTTGTGGCGTCCCAACGGACGAGGGTTGCAATCAACCCCTCTCAAGCGGTCCAAAGACCCACTTGAATACCATGGTGTTTTGCTTGCTTTACTCAATCCCGTTTGCGAGGAATCTCCACAACTTGGAGCCTCTCGCCCTTACAATTGAAGTTCACAAAGAAGCACGGAGCAAGGGAGGGATTAGCAACACACTCAAGACAAGAAATCACAGCAACACCACGCACACAAGTCGCAATGAGAGCTCACAACACAACTCAATGAGTTCACCACTCAACTAGAGCTCTAATTGCTATCGCAAAGAATCAAAGGCGCGGAATCGATGTCTTGGTGCTTAGAAATGTTGTAGGAATGCTTGGTGTACTCCTCCATGCGCCTAGGGGTCCCTTTTATAGCCCCAAGGCAGCTAGGAGCCGTTGAGAGCAATCTAGGAAGGCTGGTCTTGCCTTCTGTCGATTGGCGCACCGGACAGTCCGGTGTACACCGGACACTGTCCGGTGCCCGATTTCTTTCCATAAATGGCGCAGTCGACCGTTGGCAGGCTGAGAGCCGTTGGCGCACCGGACATGTCCGGTGCACACCGGACAGTCCGGTGCCTTCTTCTAGCCGTTGGCTCGGCCACGTGTCCCGCGTAGATTGCGCGGCCGACCGTTGGCCCGGCCGACCGTTGGCTCACCAGACAGTCCGGTGAATTATAGTCGTACGTCGCCGATGAATTCCCGAGAGCGACGAGTTCGCCTGTGAACGGCCCACCGGACAGTCTGGTGCACCACCGGACAGTCCGGTGAATTATAGCCGTACACCGCCGTCGAAGTCCCGAGAGCAGCCTGTTCGCCAGAGCCAGCCTGGCGCACCGGACACTGTCTGGTGCACCACCGGACAGTCCGGTGCTCCAGACTGAGCAAGGTCTTGGCTGCTCGAGCCAAGGCATTTTCAAATTGGATTTTTCCTGTTTCCAGCACTTAGACACAATACATTAGTCTCTAAAACAATGTACTAAGTCTGAGAAACATACCTTTATCCTTGATTTGTACTTTGTCCACCATTTTACACTTAGGCACTTGTGTTGGACACTAAATCACCAAAATACTTAGAAATGGCCCAAGGGCACATTTCCCTTTCAATAGTGACATGGCACATTCTGGTGGTGTGGCCCTTGTCCTCACCACAGAATAGGCAATAAATTTTCCTGGGCTGATCCCCAAATCTTCCTCTGAAGCCCCTGGCACCTCTGCCCCTTGGAGCTGGAGGCCGAGGATAGGTCTGCTGCTGCCCCGAAGCCTGGGAGGAATATTGCGGCCTCTGCTGCTGGCTTCCCCTGTCATCATTCTGAGCAGAGCTTCCCCTGTCATCATTCTGAGCAGAATGAATCGATCTGACATGTCTAGGATGAATTCTTCCTCCGAAGCCCCTGGCTATTTCGGAGAACCTGTAAGCTTCCTCCCTTCTTTGCCGAAAGTCATTGTCAGCGCGGATGTATTCATCCATCTTCTGAAGCAGTTTCTCCAAAGTCTGAGGGGGCTTCCTGGCAAAGTATTGAGTTGAAGGTCCCGGCCAAAGCCCCTTAATCATGGCCTCAATGACAATTTCATTGGGCACTGTTGGCGCTTGTGCCCTCAGGCATAAGAACCTTCGCACATACGCCTGGAGATATTCTTCGTGGTCTTGGGTGCACTGGAATAAGGCTTGAGCGGTGACCGGCTTCGTTTGAAACCCTTGGAAACTGGTGATCAGCATATCCTTCAGCTTCTGTCATGATGTGATTGTTCCTGGCCGAATGGAGGAGTACCAGGTTTGTGCAACATTCTTGACGGCCATGACGAAAGACTTCGCCATGACTGCAGTATTGCCACCATAGGAAGATATCGTTGCTTTGTAGCTCATCAGGAACTGCTTCGGATCTGAGTGTCCGTCATACATGGGGAGTTGAGGTGGCTTGTAAGACAGAGGCCAAGGTGTAGCCTACAGTTCTGCTGACAGAGGAGAAGCATCATTAAAAGCAAAATTCCCATGATGGAAATTCTCATACCAGTCATCCTCATTGAAGAAGCCCTCTTGATGAAGCTCTCTGTGTTGAGGCCTTCGGTTCTGCTCATCTTGAGTAAGATGGCGAACTTCTTTAGAGGCTTCGTCTATCTGCCTTTGCAGATCAGCCAGCCTAGCCATCTTTTCCTTCTTCCTTTGCACCTGCTGATGGAGCATCTCCATATTTCTCATCTCTTGGTCCAAGTCGTCCTCCTGAGGCGTTGGACTGGTGGCCTTTCTCTTCTGGCTTCGGGCCTCCCGAAGAGAGAGGGTCTCTTGGTTGGGGTCCAGCGGCTGCAGAGCGGCAGCCCCTGTTGCTGAAGCTTTCTTTGGCGGCATAACGAAGGTCTATGCTTGCCGAAGGTGTTCGAAACTCAAAAAGTGGAAGTGAGTTCACCGGAGGTGGGCGCCAATGTTGGGGACTTGTTCTCAAAATGCTAAGAGTTAAGAACAAGGCAACATAAAAAGTGTTAAATGTTAAAGTCCTTCGTCCTTTGAAACATTATCTCCCTTCGGATATAATGAATTCCAGACGAAGGTTATGAAGAACAAACCTTCTTAAACACAATAGATGATGAAGAAGGATTCATACACAAAATATGGAAAAATAATATAAACACTTTAAATGTTATTATCAATTTATTTTTATTTGTGTGACTGTATTAACAATAACAAATTATAAATGTACCTTCGGCTCGAAGGAAAGCAGGGGTACAAACGTGACGCAAAAGTAAATGTGAAGTCAGCGTGAACAGTACGGGAGTACTGTTCATCTATTTATAGGCACGGGACGCAGCCCATGTAAAATTACACCCATGCCCTTTACATTTGCTAATAACTCTATAGCAATCCATCGGGGTCCGAATAGCCTTTTCCCTTTTAAGTCGGTTTCTTTTTCTGCTATCACGCCGAAGCTCCCCTGCGCATAGCTTCGGCTCCGCGCCATCCTTCATACTCTTTGTGCATCTGCATGCTGTGGTTTTGATTTGTGTCCGAAGGTACCTGTTTACACATTATACTCTAGAGACATAGTTAAATCATGTTTTTGAGGACCTTCGAAAGCCGAAGGCCCCCAACAAGCATAAAGATAAGCATGGTTCTTTTGATCATGTGAAGAATACAAGCTACTAGCCATAGGAGCCTTCCATTTCTTTTTGTTCAGACTGGAAGTCCTTTGGCTTGTTAAGTTCTTGGTTTCTTTTCGGAAACCAAGTCCATCCTTGATTGAGGGGTGTCTACCAGTGGTGTAGGCATCCCTAGCAAATTTGAGTTTCTCAAGATTATCCTTGCAAGTCTTAAGTTGAGCATTAAGACTTGCAACATCATTGTTTAACTTAAGAATGGTAGAGGCATGTTCTTTACAAGCATCAATGTCAAAATCTTTGCACCTATTGCAGATAACAACATGCTCTATAGATGAACTAGCTGAATTTGCTTCTTCTAACTAGCATTTAAATAAACATTTAAATTCTTAAGCTTAGAGACAGAGTCATTACAAGCAGATAATTCAGAAGTTAATAGTTCACTCTTCTTAGTTTCTAGAGCAAGGGCTTTTTGAACATTAATGAATTTATCATGTTCTTCATAAAGAATATCTTCTTGCTTTTCTAGAACCTATCCTTTTCATCAAGAGCATCAATTAATTCATTTATTTTGTCTACTTTGGTTCTATCTAATCCTTTAAACAAATCAGAATAATCTATCTCATCATCAGAAGATTCCTCATCGCTAGAAGAAGAATATTTAGGAGTATCTCGAATAAGTACCTTTTTCTCCTTAGCCATGAGGCACGTGTGTCGTTCGTTGGGGAAGAGTGAAGACTTGTTGAAGGCCGAGGCAGCTAGTCCTTCATGATCGGAGTCAGATGAAGAACAGTCAGAGTCCCACTCTTTTCCAATGCGCGCCTCGCCCTTCGCCTTCCTATAGTTCTTCTTCTTTTCCTTCTTCCCATGCTTTTCTTGTGCCTGGTCATTGTTATTATCGGGACATTGTGCTATGAAATGACCAGACTTACCACATTTGAAGCAGGAGCGCTATCCCCTTGATTTGTTCTTGTTAGAGTATTCCTTGCATCCTTTCAAGGCGGTCTTGAAGCGCTTGATGATGAGCGCCATTTCATCCTTGTTGAGCCTAGTAGCCTCCACTTGTGCTACCTTGCTAGGTAGCGCCTCTTTGCTGCTAGTTGCCTTAGAGCAACAGGCTGTGGCTCGTAGAGAGGAAGTGGTCCGTTTAATGCATCGTCCACGTACCTTGCTTCCTTCACCATCATACGCCCGCTTACGAATTTTCCGAGGATTTCCTCGGGCGTCATCTTGGTGTACCTAGGGTTCTCAGGAATAATATTTACAAGATGGGGGTCAATAACCGTAAATGACCTGAGCATGAGTCGGACGACGTCATGATCCATCCATCTTGTACTCCCGTAGCTTCGGATTTTGTTGATAAGGGTCTTGAGCCTGTTGTATGTCTATGTTGGCTCTTCTCCCCTTATCATTGCGAATCTCCCCATCTCGCCTTCCACCAGTTCCATTTTAGTGATCATGGTGGCATCATTTGCCTCGTGAGAAATTTTGAGGGTATCCCATATCTGCTTGGCGTTGTCCAAGCCGCTGACCTTGTTATATTCATCCCTGCATAGAGATGCTAGCAAAATAGTAGTGGCTTGGGCATTTTTATTTATTTGTTCATTGATAAACACAGGGTTATCAGTAATATCAAAATGCATTCCATTTTCAACAATCTCCTAGATCCTAGGATGGAGGGAAAATAAATGGCTACGCATTTTATGACTCCAAAAAGAATAATCCTCTCCATCAAAGTGTCCAAGCCGCTGACCTTGTTATATTCATCCCTGCATAGAGATGTTAGCAAAACAGTAGTGGCTTGGGCATTTTTATGTATTTGTTCATTGTTAAACACAGGGTTATCAGTAATATCAAAATGCATTCCATTTTCAACAATCTCCCAGTTACTAGGATGGAGGGAAAATAAATGGCTACACATTTTATGACTCCAAAAATTATAATCCTCTCCATCAAAGTGTCCAAGCCGCTGACCTTGTTATATTCATCCCTGCATAGAGATGCTAGCAAAACAGTAGTGGCTTGGTCATTTTTATGTATTTGTTCATTGATAAACACAGGGTTATCAGTAATATCAAAATGCATTCCATTTTCAACAATCTCCCAGATACTAGGATGGAGGGAAAATAAATGGCTACGCATTTTATGACTCCAAAAAGAATAATCCTCTCCATCAAAGTGTTGGGGTTTTCCAAGCGAAATTGATAGTAAATGAGCATTCGAATTGTAAGGGATGCGGGAATAATCAAAAGAATAGTTTTAGTTAACCCTTTTCTTTTTCGACAAAGAGTCTTCGTCGTCGTCATCCCTTAGTGAAGAAGAGGAGGCGTCGCTGTCGTAGTAGATAATCTTCTTAACGCGCCTCTTCTTCTTCCCATCCTTCTTCTTGTGACTCGGTCCTGAGTCAGTGGGCTTGTCATCTCTTGGCTTGTTAAAGAGGGACTCCTTCTCCTTGTCGTTGATCACCATCCCCTTACCCTTAGGATCCATCTCTTCAGACGGTTAGTCTCTAAATGAAGAGTACGGCTCTGATACCAATTGAGAGAACCTAGAGGTGGGGTGAATAGGTGATCCTGCAAAATTCAACACTAAAGAGCACAAACTCGGTTTATAAAATGTTAGTTAGATTAAACCAAGTTGCTATAGCGAGAGATCTTGAGAAGAAAACAATAATAGAGAAAAGCGACACAAGAGACACGGTGTTTTATCCCGTGTTTTGGCCAAGTATAACACTTGCCTACTTCCATGTTGTTGCATCCCAATGGATGAGGGTTGTACTCAACCCCTTTCAAGTGATCCAATGATCAACTTGAATACCGCGGTTTTCTTCCTTATCGTTGTTTTCCCGTTTGTGAGGAATCTCCACAAGTTGGAGCCTCTCGCCCTTACATAGTTGTTCACAAGAAAAGCACAAGAGTAAGGGACGGAAAGAAACACACACAAGACTAGAATCATAGCAACAATATGCACACAAGTCAAGAAGAGAGCACACAAGAACAATGCCACAAGTTCACAACCCACTTAGTGCTCAAATATCAGTCACGATGATCCAAATGCGTATTTGCGGAGTTTAGGCGTCTTAGGATGTTTAGTGAATGCTTGGTTTAGTACTCCATGCGTCTAGGGGTCCCTTTTATAGCCCCAAGGCAGCTAGGAGCCGTTGGAGTTCCATTTGGAAGGCAATTCTTGCCTTCTGTCGGGTGGAGCATCGGACAGTCCGGTGCACCACCGGACATGAATAGTCCCTGCCCAGTGCTTGATCTCCTTCCTTTTCTGGTGAAGCCGACTGTTGTGCCCTCGGCCCCCTTGGCGCACCGGACACTATCCGATGCACACCGGATAGTCCGGTGCGACCAAGTGACCGTTCGCTCGGGCCACGTGTCGCCCGTTGATCGCGCTGCTGACCATTGGCGCGGGCGTCGTTGGCTCACCAGACAGTCCGATGCACACCGGATAGTCCAGTGAATTTTAGTCGTGATGCCCTCAGCGAATTCTTGAGAGCGAAGAGTTTGTCGCTGGGGCCAGCCTAGGCACCGGACACTGTCCGGTGCACACCGGACAGTCCGGTGCACCCCAGGCTAGAGCATGTTTGACTGAACTCATGCCAAACTTCTCCAATCCAATTTCTTTTGATTTGGCATGATTCCTAGCACTTAGAGAAATATGTTAGTATCCAAAAACAATTTATTGAGGCCGGAGACATACCTTGATTCTTTGATTTGCATCTTTCAACCACTTAGCACTTATGAACCAAAACAATATGTTTTGGGCATTTAATCACCAAAACATTTATAGAAATGGCCCAAGGGCACATTTCCCTTTCACTCATTACTATACATAAAAGCATGATGATAAACAGAATGAGGTTTTCTAGCATGAATCCTCCTAATTTTGTGCTCATGATAGTTTTTAGGATGTAAAATATAACCCTCTCTTTCCTGAACCATGAGAGCCTTGCACTTAACAAAATTAGCTAGTTTGTTCTTGGGGGCATTAAGCTTGATGTTGCTTTGGCTCCCTTGTTGGAAGCCAATGCCATCCTTAATGCTAGGGTGTCTCCGATTATAAAGCATGCTTCGAGCAAATTTAAATTTTTCATTTTCTAATTCATGCTCGGCAATTTTAGCATTTAATTTTCCTATGTGATCATTTTGTTCTTTAATCATTGCAAAGTGATCATCTATAGCATCAATATTAACATCTTTACATCTAGTGCAAATAGTGACATGCTCAATAGTAGATGTAGATGGTTTGCAAACATTCAATTCTTCAATCTTAGCAATCAAATCATCATTCTCAATTCTAAGACAAGAAATTGAATCATTGCACATACTAATCTCTTTAGATAAATTTTCACATTCTCTACCTCTAGAGCATTGTGGCAGAACCACCCGAATTATTCCAGCTTAAGTGCCTAAGTCATGCCTCAAGGGCCGTGACATAATTAAATTGGAATAACCCGTCAGTCCTTCAGATCTAGTCTGATAGAGCCACTTAACCAGGATCAAATTCCACAATCTCACTCGAAGGTGAGTCACAGAAGAAATACAATAAAACAGGAAACCTCAAATTAAGTACTGAATTATTACATAAACCGGAGTTCTGGAGTAGCGAATAAAGTTTATAAAGTAAAGTGCAGCGGATAATCGATGTCGTCGGTAATGAGGAAATGGGCAAGGCCTAGCCCACTACTCCTCATGCTCCTCTCCTGCCGGAGCAACATCCCACTCGACCGTCCAACCCGGTGGCAGGGTGGTAGGCCAAGTCACACCATCAATCAAATCCTGCATGGTACCTGCAAAAATGGTGCCACAAGCAAGGCTGAGTATACTAATACTCAGCTAGACTTACCCGGTGTGAGGAGTCTACTCCTCTACCTCTAGACTATGCAGCTGTTTGGCTGAGGGGTTTGGTTTGCCAAAAGCACTAGCTGTTACTAAAAGCAATTTTTAGCTTTTCCAAATTTTACCATCATTAACTTAGCTAGATTTGCTTCTTCTAAGCATACATGGTAACAATCAATTAGTTCAATCAACAAGTTATCTCATGTAACCACATTTCACTTCTTACTCGATGCAGTACAAGGAATCAAGTAGTCTCATTAGCTGCGAGAAGCAGACGATTCGAATCGAGTTTTAACCTTGCAAGGTAAACCTAAACACACGGCATGTCAGGGTACTTCGACCCTGCACATGACAACCGTCCCCATCGATTCCCCGTTCGCGTCCAGGCCTCACCGCCTTGGCATACAATGCCCCACTGACCCCGGCTGCCGCCGTGCAGTGACCGCACTTGTACCCACCATAGCTAGCATGGGAGACCCAGTCTCAGGTCGCATGAGGGATAAAGTCCGCGCCCGGCTTCACTCAGGTACTAGGTTTACCGGTCACCATATTTCCCGGCATGTGTTTAATACGTTCAAAAGCTTGACTCAGGTATCCACACATTAATCCTTAATTCATTTTCCCGTCTCATGGACAAAGCATCCTCCCTGGATCCAAGTCCATAGACCAACATATATCCCATTATTAAGATGAATACAATCAATTCCTGACCTCGCGCGAGTGCTAGAAAAATCACTCGACTTCTACCGAGATCCTGATTAGCAAGCAGCTACTCGACCTAGTATGCTAGTATTCATCTCAAAAAGGAATCCTAAGTTCATGCAACTAGAGGTTTCAAGCAACTCCTACACTTAAGTGCACATTGCAATCCTACAAGCATTAAGTGTAGTAAAATAGCATAATTAATAGGTTATGCATAAAACCGGGGCTTGCCTTCAATTGCTGGGGCTGCGGGGAGATCCTCAATAGCAGCCTCTGAAGCCTGCTCCTGGTCCTCCTCTTGGACAGGTCCTTGCTCGGGGATGAGCACGTACTCTCCGTCGGCAAGATTACAATCTAATGAATGCAATGCGTAAGATATATGCATGATATGATATGTGTTTTTAGAAATCACAACTTAAAAGGTGTATGATCTTTCTTGAATTAAACAAAGTTAACTTTACTTATGCAAGACCCTTGGGTGGTATACTTGGTAACTGGTTCAAATTTAGCTAAGGTAAAAGGTAGGTTTAATTGTGGGGTTCCTCTGAATTCTTTTTAAGTCTTAGGGATAAATGATAAGTACTCAAGTTAGACTTATTGAGGTGGGGTTTATTTCTTCTTTCCTTTTCCTTTATTCTCTTTAATGTTTTGGAGTAGGTTTGAATTACAAGTTGCTTTTATAAAATTCTAAAAATTCTGTAAAAATTACAGTGGCTTGCTACTGGTGTGTGTTTCTCTGTCTTAAAATTTGGGGATCAGAAAGTGAATAGTTTTCTCTGCACAAAATTATTAAACTCTAGGGTAGAAGGGGTGCTTTGAACTACAACTACTATTTAACAGTGGGTAATTCTTCAGAACTTATTTTTGCTGGCTTTTAGGTGTTATAACATGACTTGATACAAATTTCTAGTCATTAATACCTTTTAATTATTTTTCTATGGTTTTCTCAAGTTTCTAGCCAAATGGGTGCTTTCTACTACCACTACACTTGAAAAATATCAAACAACAGAGTTCTTATTTTTCTTGGTTATTATTTTGTGCAAGAGCAATCATTCTGAAGTTTGGCATCTTTTTGCTTAAGGGAAGTGGTGGTATGCATTATTGTAACACCATAAAAACCATCAATTAAAATAATAAATTTAGTTATTATATTAATTAGGGTAATAAAATTTTTAGTGTTTAATTGTTCATTTGCATTGTTTTCTTTGCATGCACTTGATTGATTATCGGATAATTGTTGTTAAGTTCCTTTTAAAAAGAAATCTTAGTAATTAGTCAATAATTAAGAAAAATAATAATTATTAGTCTAAAAATGAGTATTTTGTTTATAGACATTTTTGGTGAATTTTTATAAATTTTTGAGCTCTTTAAATAAGCGTTTCGGAATTAAAAAAAACAAATCCTAACACTACCGGCCCACTAGGGGCCCATGCCCCAAATCCTAACCCTAAGACTACACAGCGCGCGCAGCTCTCCAAGCCAGCCGCCGCCGCCTCCCATTTCCCTCTCTCCCTCTCTCTTCTCTCCCTCACGTCTCTCTCCCTCACGTCCCTCTCTCCCTCACGTCTCTCTCCCTCACTTCTTCTCTCTTCTCCTCTCCCTACTCTCTCTCCTCTATCTCTCCCTTGCTCTGTCTCACACGCACGCATGGAGCCTCGGCATCGCTCCCTGCCGAGCGCTCGCCTGCACGCGCGCCGATCCACGTCCCAGCCGCCCGTCGCCCAGCCCTGCGCAAGCCGCGCGATGCCGGCCTCCCATGCCGCGCGAGCCACGCCGGCCCCTGCGCACTGGCCCGCGCGCGCAAGCACGACGCCGCGCGCGACGCTGCTCTGCGCAGCGAGTCCAAGCGTCGCGAGCCCCGTCGTCCGTTCGTTTCCTGCGATTAGTGGAAATCACTGCGACCGTTTCTTCTTCTCCATTATTCTCTCCCTCGTTATTCTCTGGTAACTGACGTGTGATGGCCATTGAAGACCACGTTACTCCCTCTAGCAGACCTTTCTTCTCCCTCCTGCTCTCTATAAAAGGCAGCAGAGCCTCCCCATTCCTGCCTACTCGAATTTGCCTCTCTCTCTAGCACTCCACGCTCATAGCTAGTGCCGTTGCCGTTCGTCGCCGGAGCCCGTGGAGTTCGCCGGAGTTCGTCGTTCGTCGCTGTAGTTCGCCGGAGTGTACCGTTCGTCGCCGGAGTTCGCCGGAGCGACACACTCGCCGTCCGTAGTCGAGCCCCGCACTCCGTCCGGCCGAAACCCGTCGATCCGTCCCCGTCACACGCACGAACCCGAGGTTGTTGGCGACCCGAATTATTTTGTATATTTTATAAATTACTTTTGATTCGATCCATGAGTTGCATATTTTGTTTGTTGTATGAACACATGTGAGTCGCGACATTTTGTACATATGTATGTGTTATGGAATTTTTGGTTGAGATATGCAATTATTAGTACCGTTATCTTTCATATCAATCGACGCGATGATTTTTGGATTTGAGAATATGACGTAGATTTAATAGTCACGTTGGCGATAAAAATGCTAGATAGGAATTTTTGTAGTTAAATTTGGTCACAATAAATTTTAGAAACTACTTGGAGAATTATAGGTGCATAATTGATGGATTAGAAAATGGTATAGAACTCATGTCATTTGATTAATATAGGATTTTAGATGATTTATCTAATTATTTTATTAGCATTTTTTTTAAAAGAAAGGAGAAAATATCATTGGTAGATGGCAAAATAGGTTTTTGCTAGTCAAATAAACATGTTCACAGATTTAGAACTTAAAATTTTTAGAGTACTAGTTTATGTCAAATAACCTCGCTTGTGTTAGAAAATATTCAATTAGTAGTTTATGTAGATTTTTAGATTCATTCTGGCTACACTAACTAATTTGAGTTAGAAAATGTATTGATTTATTTAGTATTAATAGATAAATAAGTATGCGTTCACCGTTGCTTACATTATGATTCTGACTTATAGACAAGACTCGCACGCTCATGCGCAATATAATTATATTGGTTATTCGCTAAGAAATAGTAAATATTTTATTGACGTTGAAACAATATAGTCCAACGTAATCTAAATAGTAGAGATAAAAATTGTAGTTTAAGTTAGTTCTTTAATACTATGGTTATGTGATTTATAAATAATATTTTAACAATTGATATAATTTCCTTTTAGAAAGACTAAAACTAGAATGTGACCCGTGTTTTACGATAGAGATAATTATTTAGTAAATAAACTAGATTCCCTAGAATTTGGGTTAAAGTTGTATCTATGATTTTAAATGAATTTATATAGTGTGCATATCCATAGTCGAATTGTCATACAAGTTTTCTAGTAAGATAATGAAACAAAGTAGTTAGTCATAGCAAATAAATTGATCGTTGATATGGTTAAGATTTATAGGGTAGATACAAATCATGTTTTGCATTCCCTCTTATAAATGTGATTTGTTTAAATGTATGTTTTATTGTATGCTTCACCTATGTAATGGTGTATGTTTATTTATTGGTGAATGTTTTCTTTTGTATGTACGATGTGCGACGCTATTAGAAACTGATTGTGTGGTAGAGGACCCAAATACGTTTGAAGACGACACGCAGGACGATTTTGTGCAAGGCAAGTGGATTCTCCCTCTGCATACTCTTTTTGTACCCAGTCATTGCATTTAATAATGTTTACTTTTGATATACTGCATAATTTGATGGGTTTCGCCTAATTAAGGATTTCCTAGATTTATTACCTGTATTCCTTGTTTAACCTGGGGAAATAATTAAGCTGTGCGAGATTTACGCTACTGCTCAACCTAATAATTTCTTAATGTCACTCATTAATTGATTTTAATGTTCCAAAGATTTAATTGGCATTTATGGCATTAACCCGATGGTTAAGATAACTTCATTGCAAATTTAATTGGAACATGGAGTGACCACCCAGGATAACAGTGCAACCACGAGTGCTATCATGGCTCTGGCTTTGGTAATTAGCTCTATATGCTTAGTGCCTAGCAACCTTACCTGAAAGATGGGCAAGAGGGGGAGCGGTAGGTGCTGGCAGCCCACGTTGACATGGGGTCGTATTCTTGGCTAAGGTACTTCACCCAGGGGGCCACCACCATCGTCTTAGAAACCTTAGCGGGTTGCTTCGTATTAAGTGTATTTTGTGAAAACCTCATAATGGATCCCTAGCCATTCACCTCGGCAGTGTCTAAGGGTCCGATCAACCCGGGCTAGATGGGATACATGGCTTGTGGGTAAAGTTGTACCACCTCTGCAGAGTGTAAAACTGATATATCAGCCGTGCTCCCGGTTATGAGCGACCTGGACTCCTCACATGATAATTGAACTTAAAGATGGACATAAATTGAGATCTGATGATCTGCCAATAATTTGCTTAAGTGGTTTCACTTAAGTGTTTTTGTTATATTCATATTCCTTTGTTTAATTGGGATATTTGGGATTCACTCTTGTTAGTAAGGCAGGTGTTGATAATAAAATATTGACCAACTAAAATGCTTACTGCTCAACCTTAGCCTCCCTTGTTATACCTGCATTAATTTTTCCCCCACTTGCTGAGCCCCGACCATAAGTGAGCTCACCCTTGCTAATATTTTGATCAGAGGGTGATGCTGGAGATTTTGATGGAGAATTTATCGACGAAGAATTCTAAGTCTAACGATGCGCCGGTCAACTTCCTGTGGAAGTTTGCCCAGTTGTTTATTTCCGCTCTACTTTGATGTGATACTTGTTTAAGACACAATGTCTCGGATGATGTAATAAAGTTTTATACTCCCTTTACGCCTTTATTGCATTGTCTTTTGATATATTACACTTGTGACGTCAACATATGTGTGGAAATGGATCCTGGCACACATATGGTATGCGCTCGGTTCTACCCCCTGGAACCGGGTGTGACAGAAGTGGTATCAAAGCTATGCTGACCCTAGGTCGTTAGATTAGTTAGAAATGGAAAGCCTAGTTGTTCAAAACTTGCTAATTTCATTCCTATAAATTCCTTTATCAGTCTTACCTCTTTGAAATTCAACTAAGTTGACTCTTCTCTTGTAGATGGTTCGCACTCTTCAAACCACTCGCGTCAACACCAGCTACGCCCCTCAGCCCCGGCAGATCCCGGTCTACCCAGTGGTAGTCGAGGATGCTCCAGCAAATCTCCCTCCCGTCCGAGTGGAGAACGTCATCAACCTGGAGGACAGCTCGGAGGAGCTGCTGCCGACCCCCACCCCGTTGGCCGAGTCCCTGGCCTTCGCAGCTGCGTCATCGACGTCAGCATCGCAGGCACCAGCCTTCCAAGCACCTGCACCTGGAGGCGACGACCCCGATGACTCCGGAGACGGCGATGACGAGGATGACGACGACGACGATGGAGAGGATGAGCACGTCAACCAGGAAGCTGACTACGCCCAGCAGGACCACTTCATGGGGATTGGTCCAGTTGTCGAACATTATACATCAATGTTCGAGACAGGACACTTCCCCAACCTGCTGCAGGCAGTGCTGCACGAGCTAGGAGCCTACGTCCGCCCCCTGTACGAGACGAGGCGAGTGAGCGAGCCTCCCCGGGCTTGCTATTACATCACTCGCATCCATGTCAGGGTGATGGATGCAGGTGACAGGGGATTCAGGACTCTGTCTGCTCACGAGTCCCTGATACCGCTGTCCACCTACGCTGCCTCTGTCAGCGACGCTGCCCGTCGGACCCTGTGGTCGCTTAGCCACACCTACCGGCAGCAGCTGCAGAACACAAGGTTCAGGCATCTCCCTCAGCGCCTGCGTGGAGAAAGCCAGACCAACATTGTCCCAGGTGAACCTGGTGAGGATCGCCTCAACACCCTAGCTGGTGTAGTGGCCGGTCTCAACACCGACCTGGACAGTGCCACTCTGGACCTCTACAGTGTGCACTTGGAGCTGGAGAACGCCCACGCCAGGATTGCAGCCCTGGAAGCCCAACTGCAGGGACTGAATCCGCCAGAAGCTCAGGTTCCCGCCGTGGCGTTGTCTCCTCCCCGCAAGAGGCTGCGCTACGGAGAGGCCGGATCAGTCACTAGGCTGCTTTAGGAGTTTTGAGTCATGATGTAATAAGTTATACTTCGCGTTAGACGATGATACTCTCTTTATGTTATCATATTAATAAATATCAACCATGTGATGGTGATTGATTGAAATGTCTGATTTGGATCTTTGTTTGAGTGCTATGGTCTTATGGAATGATGGCCATAAGAACATATAAAATTTGTAAAACTTAAGCTATTTTCCCTCTTGAATCTTTTCTACTCCTCACTTTTCTAAGGACTTCACTTCCTAACAAATCAGATGGTGAACCAACGTCAAGGACCTAACAACCGGAACCAGCGTGGACAACAAGCACCACCACCACCGCCACCACCTAATCCCAACATGGAGCAGTTCATCGCCGCCCAAATGCAGATTCTGCAAGGACTCACTGCTGCGGTTCAACAATTGCAACAGAACCAACAGAATCAGCAACCTCAGCAGCAGCAATATGCACCCCTGGCTAGAGATAAGCACCGGGACTTCATGAGTCATCACCCGCCAACTTTCTCTCATGCGGTTGATCCTTTGGATGCCGATGACTGGCTTAAGGTTATCGGAAAGAAGTTGGACATCACTCAGTGCAACGACCGGGAGAAGGTCTTGTACGCCTCGGGAAGACTCGAGGGAGCTGCGTCCGATTGGTGGGATGCCTTCACAGCGGCACACCCCGATGCTGACACAATAACCTGGCAGGAGTTCCAAGAGAACTTCCGCGCTCACCACATTCCTTCGGGAATCATGAAGCTGAAGAAGAAGGAGTTCCTTTCCCTTACTCAAGGGAATATGTCTGTCAGTGAGTATCGTGATCGCTTCACTCAGCTTTCACGTTATGCCCCTGAGGAAGTGGACACTGACGAGAAGCGCCAAGAGCGTTTTCTGGAAGGGTTGATTGGACCTCTGAACTATCAACTTCAGAGTCACACATTCCCCAACTTCCAGACACTCCTGAACAAGGCAATTGGCCTTGAGAGTAAAAGGAAGGAGCTATCTGACCATAAAAGGAAGTTCCAAGGTCAGTCAAGCAGAAACACTCGTCCGAATAATGCTCAAGGTTCGCAGTTCCGCTCTGGAAATCAGGGTGGAAATAATTATCAAGTACAACGCTCTGGACAGCAAGGCCAGAGAAACAACCAGAATCAGAATCAACAAAGGAGCAACCCCAGACCAACCAGAGGTCTGGTGGAAATTCACAGAACCGTCAGGGTGGCACCAACAACACTCAGGCCAGAAACAACGCACCTGTCCAACCCAACGGTTGTTTCAAGTGCGGTGAATTAGGCCACTATGCCAACAACTGCCCAAGGCGCAACCAGCAGACACCCCAGAAAGGCAACACTCAGAGAAATGACCAGAACACCCCCGCTCGTGGATCTGCTCAAAACAAGACTCCGCAGAACCAGAGCCGAGGAAGGGTCAATCATGTCACTGCGGAATCAGTGCCTGAGGATGCCGACATTGTGTATGGTATGTTCCTTGTTAACTCCATACCTGCATCAGTTTTATTTGACTCTGGAGCATCACATTCATTTATAACTGAGTCATTTGTGGAAAAACATAACATACCTAAGTACCCTCTGAAGAGGATATTACACATTAGTTCACCGGGAGGTGACATGAAGGCCACACACTCATGCCCTCATGTTAATATCAAGATTCAAGGAATAGATTTTACAGTCGACCCAGTGGTCCTAGGATCCAACGGTATTGATGTGATTCTTGGATGCAACTGGTTGAAAAGTTGTGATGGAGTGATACGGTGTGCCAACGGAACAATTACGTTGACAAGTCCTCAAGGTGAAAGAATCCAAGTCAACATAGACAAGTCAACAGATGAAAAAGGGAAGACAGTGATCAATCACTTGGAAGAAAAGCCCTTGGAAAATATCAAAGTAGTGTGCGAATACCCAGACGTATTTCCGGAAGAATTACCAGGTATGCCACCTGACCGTGAAATAGAGTTTTCTATTGAATTAGTACCCGGAACCGCACCTATCTCGAAAAGACCTTATAGAATGGATGGCAAAGATTTAGTAGAACTGAAGAAACAAATAGAAGAATTATTAGAAAAAGGTTTTATTCGCCCAAGTTCATCCCCTTGGGGAGCCCCAGTGCTATTTGTGAACAAGAAGGATGGTTCGAGAAGAATGTGTGTGGATTATAGAAGTTTGAATGAAGTAACCATCAAGAATAAATACCCACTACCTCGGATTGAAGATTTATTCGATCAAATGAAGGGAGCTAAGATATTCTCGAAGATAGATCTGAGATCGGGATATCATCAGTTAAAGATCCGAGCAGAAGATGTACCGAAGACAGCCTTCACGATGAGATATGGATTATATGAGTTTTTGGTCATGTCGTTTGGACTGACTAATGCACCAGCATACTTTATGAACTTGATGAATAAAGTATTCATGGAATATCTGGATCAGTTTGTGGTCGTATTCATTGACGACATACTGATATATTCTCCGAATGAAGAAACACACGAAGATCATCTAAGGCTAGTCCTACAAAAGCTTCGTGACAACCAACTGTACGCAAAATTCTCGAAGTGTGATTTTTGGTTGAAGGAAGTTGCTTTCTTAGGGCATATTGTTACCGATGGTGGAATTAAAGTGGACCCAGGAAAGATAAGTGAAATACTAAATTGGAAGCAACCCACAGATGCGTCCAAGATCAGGAGTTTTCTTGGATTAGCAGGCTACTATAGAAGATTTATTGAAGGTTTTTCCAAATTAGTGAAGCCTCTTACCTCTCTACTGGAGAAAGGCAAAGAGTTCAAATGGGACGAAGCTTGTCAGAATTGTTTTGAGGAACTCAAGAAGAGGTTAACCACTGCACCAATACTGGTGATGCCAGACATCCACAAGGGATTTGATGTGTATTGCGATGCATCACACCTTGGACTTGGATGTGTGCTAATGCAAGAAGGAAAGGTGATTGCTTATGCTTCAAGACAGTTGAGAAAGCATGAAAAAAATTATCCTACACATGATTTGGAATTAGCTGCCGTGGTGCATGCTTTGAAGATTTGGAGGCACTATATGATTGGAAACAAGTGCAAAATCTTCACGGATCATAAAAGCCTGAAATATATATTCACTCAGAAGGAACTCAACCTCAGACAGAGAAGATGGCTTGAGTTGATTAAAGATTATGATTTGGAGATACAATATCACCCCGGAAAGGCAAATGTAGTAGCTGACGCTTTGAGCCGTAAGGGTCAAGTGAACAACATCACTACTCATTTGATGTCACAGGAATTGTGCTGGGAAATGGAACGACTCAACCTTGGATTTCTCAATAATGTAGAAGCAACAGTGATGGAAGTCGAATCTACTTTGGAAGAAGAGATTCGTAAAGGACAAGAGTCCGATGAGAAGATTAAGGAAATTAAAACTTTGATTAGTTTGGGAAAAGCCCCGGATTTCACGGAAGATGAACAAGGCACAATATGGTTTAAGAAGAGAATCTGTGTACCGGAAATCGAGCACTTACGCCAACTTATTTTGAGAGAAGCTCATGATTCAGCTTACTCTATTCACCCTGGAAGTACAAAGATGTACCAGGATCTTAAGGAAAAGTATTGGTGGTATGGTTTGAAAAGAGATGTTGCTACTCATGTTGCATTATGTGACGTGTGTCAGCGAGTTAAAGCTGAACACCAAAGACCAGCAGGATTGCTACAACCTCTCAAGGTACCGGAATGGAAATGGGAAGAAATCAGTATGGATTTCATAGTTGGACTACCCCGTACTCGAGATGGCTATGATTCAATATGGGTCATAGTAGACAGGTTAACCAAAGTGGCACATTTTATACCTGTGAAGACAACTTACTCAGGAGCTCAGTTAGCAGAATTATATATGTCAAGGATTGTCTGTCTGCATGGAGTACCAAAGAAGATCGTATCAGATCGAGGGACTCAGTTTACCTCGCGCTTTTGGAAAAGACTTCATGAGTCCATGGATACCAAGCTAAACTTTAGTTCAGCTTATCATCCTCAAACGGATGGGCAAACGGAAAGAACAAACCAAGTCTTGGAAGATATGCTAAGAGCTTGCGCTCTAAAGCATGGTAGAAGCTGGGATAAAAGTTTGCCTTATGCAGAATTTTCATATAACAACAGTTATCAAGCGAGTCTCAAAATGGCACCGTTTGAAGCACTATATGGACGAAAGTGTAGAACACCACTTTATTGGAATCAGACTGGAGAAAGTCAAGTATTTGGTCCAGAAATTCTCCAAGAGGCGGAAAAGCAGGTACAAATTATCAGAGAAAATTTGAAGACAGCACAGTCAAGACAGAAGAGCTATGCTGATAATAGAAGAAGAGAATTGATGTTTGAAGTAGGAGACTTTGTCTACCTTAAAGTTTCACCGATGAGAGGAATGAAAAGGTTTAAGGTTAAAGGAAAATTATCACCTCGCTATATCGGCCCATTTAAGATTTTGGAAAGAAAAGGTGAAGTAGCCTACCAGTTAGAGCTACCCGATAGATTATCGGATGTGCATGACGTATTTCACGTATCACAACTCAAGAAGTGCTTGAGAGTACCCGAGGAACAGTTACCCATGGAAGAACTGAATGTTAATGAGGATTTGACCTATTCGGAGTACCCGATCAGAATTCTGGAAACATCTCGCAGAATTACGCGGAGTAAAGTCATTAACATGTGCAAAGTTCAGTGGAGTCATCATTCGGAAGATGAGGCCACTTGGGAAAGAGAAGATGAACTCAGAGCAGAATTTCCCCAGTTATTCTCGGAAGTTTCTTAATCTCGAGGACGAGATTCTTTTTAAGAGGGGTAGGTTTGTAACACCATAAAAACCATCAATTAAAATAATAAATTTAGTTATTATATTAATTAGGGTAATAAAATTTTTAGTGTTTAATTGTTCATTTGCATTGTTTTCTTTGCATGCACTTGATTGATTATCGGATAATTGTTGTTAAGTTCCTTTTAAAAAGAAATCTTAGTAATTAGTCAATAATTAAGAAAAATAATAATTATTAGTCTAAAAATGAGTATTTTGTTTATAGACATTTTTGGTGAATTTTTATAAATTTTTGAGCTCTTTAAATAAGCGTTTCGGAATTAAAAAAAAACAAATCCTAACACTACCGGCCCACTAGGGGCCCATGCCCCAAATCCTAACCCTAAGACTACACAGCGCGCGCAGCTCTCCAAGCCAGCCGCCGCCGCCTCCCATTTCCCTCTCTCCCTCTCTCTTCTCTCCCTCACGTCTCTCTCCCTCACGTCCCTCTCTCCCTCACGTCTCTCTCCCTCACTTCTTCTCTCTTCTCCTCTCCCTACTCTCTCTCCTCTATCTCTCCCTTGCTCTGTCTCACACGCACGCATGGAGCCTCGGCATCGCTCCCTGCCGAGCGCTCGCCTGCACGCGCGCCGATCCACGTCCCAGCCGCCCGTCGCCCAGCCCTGCGCAAGCCGCGCGACGCCGGCCTCCCATGCCGCGCGAGCCACGCCGGCCCCTGCGCACTGGCCCGCGCGCGCAAGCACGACGCCGCGCGCGACGCTGCTCTGCGCAGCGAGTCCAAGCGTCGCGAGCCCCGTCGTCCGTTCGTTTCCTGCGATTAGTGGAAATCACTGCGACCGTTTCTTCTTCTCCATTATTCTCTCCCTCGTTATTCTCTGGTAACTGACGTGTGATGGCCATTGAAGACCACGTTACTCCCTCTAGCAGACCTTTCTTCTCCCTCCTGCTCTCTATAAAAGGCAGCAGAGCCTCCCCATTCCTGCCTACTCGAATTTGCCTCTCTCTCTAGCACTCCACGCTCATAGCTAGTGCCGTTGCCGTTCGTCGCCGGAGCCCGTGGAGTTCGCCGGAGTTCGTCGTTCGTCGCTGTAGTTCGCCGGAGTGTACCGTTCGTCGCCGGAGTTCGCCGGAGCGACACACTCGCCGTCCGTAGTCGAGCCCCGCACTCCGTCCGGCCGAAACCCGTCGATCCGTCCCCGTCACACGCACGAACCCGAGGTTGTTGGCGACCCGAATTATTTTGTATATTTTATAAATTACTTTTGATTCGATCCATGAGTTGCATATTTTGTTTGTTGTATGAACACATGTGAGTCGCGACATTTTGTACATATGTATGTGTTATGGAATTTTTGGTTGAGATATGCAATTATTAGTACCGTTATCTTTCATATCAATCGACGCGATGATTTTTGGATTTGAGAATATGACGTAGATTTAATAGTCACGTTGGCGATAAAAATGCTAGATAGGAATTTTTGTAGTTAAATTTGGTCACAATAAATTTTAGAAACTACTTGGAGAATTATAGGTGCATAATTGATGGATTAGAAAATGGTATAGAACTCATGTCATTTGATTAATATAGGATTTTAGATGATTTATCTAATTATTTTATTAGCATTTTTTTTAAAAGAAAGGAGAAAATATCATTGGTAGATGGCAAAATAGGTTTTTGCTAGTCAAATAAACATGTTCACAGATTTAGAACTTAAAATTTTTAGAGTACTAGTTTATGTCAAATAACCTCGCTTGTGTTAGAAAATATTCAATTAGTAGTTTATGTAGATTTTTAGATTCATTTTGGCTACACTAACTAATTTGAGTTAGAAAATGTATTGATTTATTTAGTATTAATAGATAAATAAGTATGCGTTCACCGTTGCTTACATTATGATTCTGACTTATAGACAAGACTCGCACGCTCATGCGCAATATAATTATATTGGTTATTCGCTAAGAAATAGTAAATATTTTATTGACGTTGAAACAATATAGTCCAACGTAATCTAAATAGTAGAGATAAAAATTGTAGTTTAAGTTAGTTCTTTAATACTATGGTTATGTGATTTATAAATAATATTTTAACAATTGATATAATTTCCTTTTAGAAAGACTAAAACTAGAATGTGACCCGTGTTTTACGATAGAGATAATTATTTAGTAAATAAACTAGATTCCCTAGAATTTGGGTTAAAGTTGTATCTATGATTTTAAATGAATTTATATAGTGTGCATATCCATAGTCGAATTGTCATACAAGTTTTCTAGTAAGATAATGAAACAAAGTAGTTAGTCATAGCAAATAAATTGATCGTTGATATGGTTAAGATTTATAGGGTAGATACAAATCATGTTTTGCATTCCCTCTTATAAATGTGATTTGCTTCACCTATGTAATGGTGTATGTTTATTTATTGGTGAATGTTTTCTTTTGTATGTACGATGTGCGACGCTATTAGAAACTGATTGTGTGGTAGAGGACCCAAATACGTTTGAAGACGACACGCAGGACGATTTTGTGCAAGGCAAGTGGATTCTCCCTCTGCATACTCTTTTTGTACCCAGTCATTGCATTTAATAATGTTTACTTTTGATATACTGCATAATTTGATGGGTTTCGCCTAATTAAGGATTTCCTAGATTTATTACCTGTATTCCTTGTTTAACCTGGGGAAATAATTAAGCTGTGCGAGATTTACGCTACTGCTCAACCTAATAATTTCTTAATGTCACTCATTAATTGATTTTAATGTTCCAAAGATTTAATTGGCATTTATGGCATTAACCCGATGGTTAAGATAACTTCATTGCAAATTTAATTGGAACATGGAGTGACCACCCAGGATAACAGTGCAACCACGAGTGCTATCATGGCTCTGGCTTTGGTAATTAGCTCTATATGCTTAGTGCCTAGCAACCTTACCTGAAAGATGGGCAAGAGGGGGAGCGGTAGGTGCTGGCAGCCCACGTTGACATGGGGTCGTATTCTTGGCTAAGGTACTTCACCCAGGGGGCCACCACCATCGTCTTAGAAACCTTAGCGGGTTGCTTCGTATTAAGTGTATTTTGTGAAAACCTCATAATGGATCCCTAGCCATTCACCTCGGCAGTGTCTAAGGGTCCGATCAACCCGGGCTAGATGGGATACATGGCTTGTGGGTAAAGTTGTACCACCTCTGCAGAGTGTAAAACTGATATATCAGCCGTGCTCCCGGTTATGAGCGACCTGGACTCCTCACATGATAATTGAACTTAAAGATGGACATAAATTGAGATCTGATGATCTGCCAATAATTTGCTTAAGTGGTTTCACTTAAGTGTTTTTGTTATATTCATATTCCTTTGTTTAATTGGGATATTTGGGATTCACTCTTGTTAGTAAGGCAGGTGTTGATAATAAAATATTGACCAACTAAAATGCTTACTGCTCAACCTTAGCCTCCCTTGTTATACCTGCATTAATTTTTCCCCCACTTGCTGAGCCCCGACCATAAGTGAGCTCACCCTTGCTAATATTTTGATCAGAGGGTGATGCTGGAGATTTTGATGGAGAATTTATCGACGAAGAATTCTAAGTCTAACGATGCGCCGGTCAACTTCCTGTGGAAGTTTGCCCAGTTGTTTATTTCCGCTCTACTTTGATGTGATACTTGTTTAAGACACAATGTCTCGGATGATGTAATAAAGTTTTATACTCCCTTTACGCCTTTATTGCATTGTCTTTTGATATATTACACTTGTGACGTCAACATATGTGTGGAAATGGATCCTGGCACACATATGGTATGTGCTCGGTTCTACCCCCTGGAACCGGGTGTGACAATTATTTGAATTAAATGGCTTTTCTCTTAAATCATTAGCAATTGGTAAGAGTTTGCCTCCTTTTCATGGGTTTGCATTTTTCTCTGGTAGTTTACCTCATCATAGACTTAGCTAATTTTTGGTTGCCCATTATCACATTATTTGAGGTTGTTCATGATTTAGTTGGAAAATGCCTTATTATCACCTTGTATTTATTTCCCTTACTTAAATAGTTGGACTGAGGTGCTCTGTATTTTTGTAGTGGGGCTCTGGTGGTTATAAGTTCACTGGATTTTTGTTAAGCATTTTGGTTATAGTTTTGCCTCTTTAATAATTGATTTTCAGTCTTATTTAGGCTAAACAAATCATTTTAATTTAAAACTGATCCAAATTAATGGTCTCTGTATTTTTCCTAGGTTCTCTGTTACATAAGTAAACTAGGAAAAATAATATTAATTACTGCTCATTAATTTCTAATATCTTTCTGATTTTCTCTAAGTTTTGGACAAAACATCTTTAAATGAGAAACTACATCATAATTTCTAATGCTGGGGTTCCTACTATTTTTAAACAGTGTCTAAAAGAGGTTTGAATACCCACAAATTTTCTTAAGTCTAGCACAGAAGAAAAACTAATTTTCCTTGATTAAATAAGGTTTAGTGGGTTTCTGTTTTTAATTTTAAACTCTAAAATTTTGAACAGAAAGCATAGGGTCTACTATTTTTAAAAGATAGATTATAATATACAGAGGCTAGCAAAATTGGTTTGACATTTTTTTGATTAAGAATTCATCAAGTTATGAATTTTACAAGTTCTCTGGTTATTTAAAAAGAATATCAGAATCGATTTAATTGAAAATCTACTTTGCACTGGGGTCCCTGGCGGTTTTCTAAGTTTTCTTCGCGAATTAGTCCTCAGGCTACTATTCACCTGAGTCTCTGACATTACAGAAAACCCCTCGGGTTCTACAAAAACCTAACCCGAGGTCCTTCTTCTACCTTAAACAGTAGCCGCGGCGGGGAAAAGGGCGGAGGGGCTTACCGGCGGCGAGACTGTTCCGGTGAAGAGGTCGAGGATGAAGGGGAGGTCTCGGGGATCACAACGGTGTGCGGAACGCCGTCGGAGATGGCCGGAGTCGGTCGGTCCACGCGCGCAGGCGGGGATGCTCGTCGGCGGCGAGGAGACCGGCCTGGTCACGGCGAGATAGTTCAATCAAATGGGTCAGGGAGGTCCACGGGATGCCAGAGAGGTCATGAGCGAGAGGAATTGGGCGGAGACTCACTGGATAGCTCGGTCCACGCGCGACGGCGGAAGACCGAAGTCCGGTGAAGTCAATCTCGGGCCTCCGGTGAAGTCCGGCCGGGTCCGAGGGCTTGGCAAGCTTCACGGGCTACTGGCGGAGCTAGCCAAAGCGCTGGCTTGATTTGAGGGTGGCTGGAGGGAGCTGGCCACGGTGGCCGAAGCTCGGGCGGCAATGGCGGGCGGAAATTAAGCTCGCCAGAGCTAAGGAAAAGTGGCTGGCCGAAGAGGGTGAGTGCGGGGCGAAGTGAGGCGCGCCCGGGGAGGCTTTATAGGCGCGGGCGGGCACGGCCGAGGGCGTGGGCGCGCGGCGGACTTGACCGGACGCCGGGGAGCGCGCGCGCGCGGGTTGGGCGAGCTCTGGCGTGCCGACCAGGGTCGAACACATGTGCCCGTGCGTTCTGCCCAAGTTCTGGCGCGTGTAGTCGCTCATCCGAGCCTGCTCTCGCCTTGGTCAGTGCACAAAACCTCTTCTCCTCCCTACAAGCTACCATTCTTGTGTGGGGGTCATAGGATTTTGCCTACTGGTCGCAGAGATATGGAGCCAGGAAATCTGGTCTGTCTCCCTGCGCAAATCCGAGGCAAATCCAAGGTTTAGTCGTGTCTAGGGCTCGCGTCCCAATGCCATCTTCTGGCACACGACAGAGGGGTTAGTTAGACACATTTTTGTCAATGGGGCCATTAGGATTCGAGTTAGGGATCAAGGTGAACATCCCTGATCTTTGGCTCAAGGTCTGAATTTCAGAAATCTGAAATTCAGAATTCTCATTAAGTCCACACATGGAAAGCTTGATTTGGGGTTTTATTTGAGCTATTTTGGCTAAGCTTTCTCAACCTTTCTTGTTGCCCATTAAATATACTTCAATTTTTATAATTGGCTCAACTCAAAATTTTAAACTTTTCACTCCCTTTTTCTTACTTTTTTTGAATTTTGCTCATGGGGCTCATTTAGGGTTTTTAAACTAGAGTTGCATAATCTTATCCTTTAAAGGACTCAATTGCTTTGATCATGACACTTTTAAGTATATACTTGGTGACTTCATCATTACTTAAGTTATTTTGATGCTCATGCTTACTTTGGTTCACATAAAATGATGGCTCTTGGTTTGGCTTTTTGAGAAAAACCCTGAGTGACACTGGGGTGTCACAGCCTTCCCCCCTTAAAGGAATCTCGTCCCGAGATTCGGGCCAGAGTCCTCCCGGGGTGAAGCGAAGGGTGAGACTTAAGGAAAAAGGGGGTGATGATTGCCATTATTAGGATAAACTGCTCTTCGAATGTCATTCTCTTTGCAACTTCAGAAGGAAGTCCTTTTAAGTTTTACTTTATAGTTACTTCATTCTGAATTAAGATCATATTTTTGGAAATTAGATTCGAAAGGCAGGAGGAGGGGTTTGGGGGTGATTACGTACCAGCTTCCTTAGGTAGGCAATCGGAAAAGTTGGATCTCAGGAATTCCTCGGTTTCCCAAGTAGCTTCCTCCTCTGAGTGATTACTCCACTGGACCTTGAACATCTTGATCGATTTAGCCCGAGTTGATCTTTCCTTGCAATCCAGAATTTTGGAGGGGTACTCTTGGTACGATAGATCTGACTCTATCTCCAATTTTGGCTCTGCTAAGATTTCAGTCGGTAATCGAACACACTTCTTCAGCTGAGATACATGGAAAACACTGTGAATGGCAGACATCTTTGAAGGTAACTTCAGCTTCTATGCCACGGGTCCACATGCTTCTATGATCTCATAAGGTCCAATGTAATGAGGAGCTAGTTTGCCTTTGATCCCAAACCTCTGCATTCCCTTGGTGGGTGATACCTTGAGGTATACAAAACTTCCCACCTCGAACTGGAGAGGTTTCCTTCTTCTATCATGATAACTCTTCTGTCTGGCCTGAGCAGCTTCTAGATTCTTCCTGATTAGCTTGACCTTCCTTTTGGCTTCAGAGACTAAATCAGGTCCAAAAACTTCTCTTTCACCAGGCTGAGACCAATTGAGTGGTGTCCTGCACCTTCTTCCATAGAGAGCTTCAAAAGGTGCCATCTTTAGGCTGGATTGATAACTATTGTTATAAGCAAACTCTACCAAGGAGAGGTGCTTATCCCAGTTCTTGCCACAATCGATCGCACAAGCTCTCAGCATATCTTCCAGGATTTGGTTTACCCTTTCCGTCTGACCATCAGTCTGTGGGTGGTAAGCTGAACTCCTGATTAGCTTGGTTCCCAAAGACTTTTGCAATTGTTCCCAAAATCTGGCAACAAATTGGGCTCCTCGGTCAGAAACAATGGTCCGAGGCAGTCCGTGCAAACACACTATCCGGTCAATATACAATTCTGCATATCTCTGAGCCTTATCAGTGGTGTGCACAGGAAGAAAATGTGCCACTTTCGTCAATCGGTCCACAATAACCCAAATTGAATCATGATGACGAGAGGTGTTGGGCAGACCCACAATGAAATCCATGCTGATGTCGTCCCACTTCCACGAAGGTACGGGTAGTGGTTGCAAAGCTCCAGCTGACTTCAAGTGGCTTGCCTTTACCCTCTGACAGGTGTCACACTCTGATACATACTGGGCTATCTCCCTCTTCATTCTGGTCCACTAGTACAAAGGCTTCAAATCATGGTACATCTTGGTGCTTCCCGGATGCATAGAGAATTTGGAGAGATGAGCTTCATCCAAAATTTTCCTCTTGAGATCCTGGTCTTTAGGAATTACCAATCTGCTTTTGAACCATAACACACCCTTCTCATCCTGGCGGAAACAATCATACTTCTCAACCTTCTGATGGAGATTCTTCTTGATAATCTGCACTCCCTTGTCACTGAGCTGGGCCATGATGATCTGGTCTTGCAAAGCTGGCTCAACAGAAACGTGAGACAAAGAACCAGAAGGAATTACTTCAATTTGCATCTTGCTCAACTCATCACACAAGGTGTTAATGCGAGAATCCATCAGAACACAGTTGCACTGCAACTTCCGACTCAAGGCATCAGCTACCACATTAGCTTTTCCTGGGTGGTAATGTACCTCCAGGTCATAATCCTTGATCAGCTCTAGCCATCTTCTCTGCCTCATGTTAAGATCAGCCTGAGTAAAAATGTACTTAAGGCTCTTATGATCAGTGAAGATGTTGCAGTGAGTCCCTATTAGATAGTGCCTCCACATCTTCAATGCATGAACCACTGCTGCTAACTCAAGGTCATGAGTGGGATAATTTTGCTCATGAGGCCTGAGTGCTCTTGAAGCATAAGCAATGACTCGGTTGTCTTGCATCAAGACACAACCTAGCCCGGTGCCCGAGGCATCACAATATACATCAAAAGGTTTGCTGCTGTTGGGTTGCGCCAATACTGGTGCTGTGGTCAGATGCTGCCTTAATGCATGGAAGGCATCTTCGCACTTCTGACTCCACACAAATTTGACCTCTTTCTTCAGCAACAAAGTAATAGGCTTCGCAATTCGAGAGAAGTCCGGAATAAATCTTCGGTAATAACCGGCTAATCCCAGAAAACTCCGAATCTGGCGAACAGTCGTTGGTGGCTTCCAGTTCATCACCTCTTGCACTTTATCAGGATCAACAGCTATTCCAGCTTGAGAGATAGTGTGACCCAAGAATTTGATTTCCTTTAGCCAAAAATCACACTTGGATAACTTGGCATAAAGGTGGTGCTCTCGCAGACGTTGAAGTACTACATGCAAATGCCCGGCATGTTCTTCTTCGTTCCTTGAGTACACCAGAATATCATCGATGAAAACCACCACGAACTTATCCAATTCCAGCATAAAAACAGAATTCATCAGATACATGAAATATGCTGGTGCATTTGTCAGCCCGAATGACATCACCAAGAATTCATATAGCCCATATCTGGTTGAGAATGTCGTCTTCGGAATATCACTTGCTCGTATTTTGATCTGATGGTAGCCAGAGCGAAGGTCTATTTTGGAAATCACCTTGGCTCCGACCAACTGGTCAAAGAGAACATCAATACGAGGCAAAGGATACTTGTTCTTGATAGTTACCGCATTAAGAGGGCGGTAATCTATACACAGCCTCAAGCTTTCATCCTTCTTCTTCACAAACAGTGCTGGACATCCCCAAGGCGAAGTGCTTGGGCGAATAAAACCCTTATCCAGCAACTCTTGCAATTGCTTCTTCAACTCTGCCAACTCAGCGGGTGGCATTCGGTAGGGCCTCTTGGAAATTGGGGCCGTTCCCGGTTGCAACTCGATGGCGAATTCAATATCCCGGTCCGGTGGCATTCCTGGCAATTCATCAGGAAAGACATCTGCATACTCACAGACCACTGGGATCTTCTTCAGGGGTATCTCCGTCATAGAGAAAGCACATGACTGAGAAGAACCCTGACTAGGCAAAATCAAAGTGAAATTCCCGCAGAAAGGAGAATTAACTTCCACGGTACGATTGGCTACATCAAGCACAACTTTGTGCAAGGTCATCCAATTTGCCCCTAGAATAATATCCACATTCTCCAATCCCAACACAAGAAGAGTGGTTTTGATAATGTGGCTTCCCAGTTGAATAGGCACACTTTGGTTTAATTGATTAGTTGCAATTTTACCCCCAGGTGTGACTATCATGAATGACCCTTTTGAGTGAGAGAATGGCAGTTTGCATTTAGCACTGAACTTTTGGCTAATGAAACTATGAGATGCACCAGAATCAAACAGAATTAAAGCAGGTTGATTATAAACTGAAAAGATACCAGTCATGATAGGAGCTCCTTCTGGCACTTCCTCTAGAGCAGTGAAGTTGAGCTTCCCTTGCCTGACTTGCACCTTCTGCTTTCTTCCCTTGTCTTGATTTGGTGCTGGCATCTGTTTCTGCTGGTTCCTGGGACAATTCTTGGCATAGTGGCCCACATTGCCACAAGTGAAACACTTGTTCCCATTGCCCTGGCAGAACTGCTGCTGCTGCAGAGGCTGATTGTTCCTTGGGGCGGGAGCTGGGTAGCGGTTGGGTGCCGGCTGCTGCTGCTGCTGAGGTGGCCTGATCACCCATCTGCCTGCCTGCTGCTGAAAACCCCTGCTCTGATTGTGGGAAACAATCCGGAACCTCTGAGCCTGAGCAGATGGTGCTGCCATTGGTGCCTTTCTCTTCTTCTCTGCCCGGTGAGCAACAATGCAATCCTCCTGGGAGATGGCCATGTTGACCAACTCATTGAAGCTATCAGCCCGGATAGTGTTGAGTCGTTCCCGCAGCTTGGTATTGAGACCCCTGCGGAAGCGATCCCTCTTTTTCTCGTCAGAATCAGCATGATACCCTGCATACTGGCATAAGTCGTTGAAGGCTTGCGCATACTGCAGTACCGTGCGGGTTCCTTGATTGAGGGCCAGAAATTCATTCAACTTCCGATCAAGAATGCCAGCTGGAATGTGGTGTCCTCTGAAGGCAGTCTTGAATTCCTCCCAAGATACCTCACGATCAGCGGGGAGCATAGCACGGAAGTGATCCCACCAAGTCCGAGCAGATCCGCGAAGCTGCTGCGCGGCGAAGCGGGTCTTGGTAGCATCAGGGCAGTCTCCCGTGAGGAGGGGAAACTTGGACTCGACGACGCGAAGCCATACGTCGGCGTCCAACGGATCCTCTGCCTTGGCGAACAAGGGCGGCTGCGTGCTCAGAAACTCGTGGTATGTTGCCATAGCCGGAGGTCGCTGAGGCTGGCCTCCACCATGCTGCTGGGGGTGGGGCTGGCGCTGCAAGAGCTGTCGCAGAATCTCATTCTGCTGGGCCATCAGCTCCTGCACTGTGGGAGCTGGAGGAGGTGGCGGGGGAACTTGCTCGTTCTGCCCGCGACGCTGCCTAGCTGCCATCTGAAAACAGAGATTGTCGCCACTGTTATTCCAACTCACAGTTTCGAACGGCAAGATATCATTTCATATGGGAAAAAAAATGCCATAGTCATAATATTAGGTTCGAAATGAAGATAACATGGTGACAAAGATCCCACAGATTCCAAAAGTTCACAGGGTTACATTAATCAGGGGAAAGTACCCACAAGCCTAGTCCAGAATGTGATACTACTAAGCTCGCATAGGTTTCTATCCACCTAAAAACGTCGAAGCGACTGCTTAACCCTGAGCGGTGGAAGCGACACTGGATACGGGTGAAGGGGGCATCGCGGAGGTAGTCCCATTGGCACCAGGGGCTGGTCCTAGCTCCTCGGGAGCCTCTTCTCCCTCGCTTCCTACTTCATTGGCCTCCATCTCCAGGTGGTGCATGTCCAAGTGGTCATTTGCTTCCTCGAGTTCCCTCTGCACATCGTGAAGCTGGTTCTCCAAGACATCAATAGTGTTGTCTCGGATCTCCACTTGCTGCTCCAGGGTAGCGATACGCTGGCTCAGCCTCTCCACCTGCAGATCCTTCTCCACCAACTCTGTGGATAGGTCGACCACAAAATCTTCCCGACTGTCGAGAGTGAGCTTGGCAGTCCGAGCGGTGTTAGCAAGAAGTGTCATAGCATCGCTCTGAAGGGCCTGAAGGCGGTACAGCGCACTCATGCACTGAACAGTGACCCTCCCAACCAAGTCAGGATACATGGCCCACACATCCTTCACGTGGCTCACGCGGTTACACCACATGGGATCATCCTTCTTCTCAGCAGGGAAGAGTCCCAAGGGGTGCATCACCATCTCCAGGGGATGGTAGCCACAGAAAGTCGTCAGAGTCTTCATGGTTGCTGCCTCAACGGTGTCGTCCGTCCTGAGTCCAATCGTCTCAGAGTCAAGAGAACGCCAACTCGGCTGAAGGGGATGAGCCTCCAAAGTCAGCCAGACCCGACAACGAGGTACCCGATGCTCCTCATACAACTGCACCGTGTACAAAGGGGGCGTAGGGTAACCGGCGGAGTTAAGCACTTCCCACAAGATGGAAGGAAAGCCATCGCGAGAAAGGAAGTCAGAACTGAAACGAGAGTCTCCTCCACTGGCGGGGGTGGGTGAATTCATCTGCGGAAGGGAATCAAAGATAAAGATTATGGTGGAAGGAAAAAGAAAAAGAGAGCCCGGATGGTTTTAAAGAAAAAGGGGTTAGCTCAAATTTTAATTCCTCTTCATGTTTTATAATGCATGCATGCTGGAAAAAACGTTACCTCTCAAAAAGAAAATAGGGTGCCTTTTTAGGGCATCCTAAAATATAAGTATTGGCCCACGGGGCCTAATTAATTAGCCACCTATTTCCCTCTATGCCTAAGGCCTTTCGTTCTAGGTCTAGCGGTCTAGTCCTGACGATCTATAGAAATTTCTAAGCAAGTTTTAGATTTTGAAAATTGGTATTCATGGTTTATTGTCCTTCTCTGTGGTGGAATTTGCTCCTGTTGGGGGCCTTCGTCCTCCGAAGGTCCTCAAAAACATGATTTGACAATGTTTTCCAAGTGGGTTATGTGAACAGGTATCTTCGGACTCAGAATTATGAACATGAAGTACGGTCAGGACGAAGCCTGAATCAGACGAAGGGGGATTAAAATGGAGGACGGGCCGATTACCAAGCTTCACGAAGGATGGTGCACAGCCGAAGCTGTGCGCAGGGAAGCTTCGTCGAGATAGCAGAGAGGGGAACCGACTTAAAGATGAAAAGACTACTTGGGCCTTGACAGATTTCCATAAGTCATTAGCAAATGTAATGGACATGAATGTAATTTTACGTGGGCTGCGTCCCGCGTCTATAAATAGATGAACAGTACTCCCGTACTGTTCACGCTGACTTGGCATTTGCTTTTGCGTCATCCTTGTACCTTTGTCTTCCTGCAATCCGAAGGTACACTTGTAATTTGAAGTCATTTCTATTGTTATACGATAATAAAATAGAAATGACATGGTAATAAAGTTCATATGTTTATATTACTTTTAATGTTGTCCATAAGTCCTTCATCATAACTTATTGCACTTACGAAGGTATATTATTTATGACCTTCGTCCGGGACACATTATATCCTGAAGGGAAATAATGTTTCGTGGGACGAAGGACCTTATCATTTAACACCTTTTATGTTGCCTTGTTCTTAATCCGAAGCATTTGAGAACAAGTCACCAACATTGGCGCCCACCTCCGGTGAACTCACTTCCACTTCGAGTTTTTTGAACACCTTCGCAAGCCATAGACCCTTGTTATGGCACCGAAGAAAGCTTCAGCGACTGGGGCTGCAGCTCTGCAACCGCTGGACCCCAACCAGGAGACTGTCTCCCTCCGGGAGGCCCGAAGCCAAAAGAGGAAGGCCGTCAGCCCGACGCTTCAGGAGGATGAGCTAGATCAAGAGATCAGGGATATGGAGATGCTACATCAACAGGTGCAGAGGAAGAAGGAGAAGATGGCCAGGCTAGCTGAGTTGCAAAGGCAGATAGACGAAGCTTCTGAAGAAGTTCGCCATCTTACTCACGAGGAGCAGAACAAAAGGCCTCAGCAAAAAGACCTTCATCAGGAGGGCTTCTTCAACGAAGATGACTGGTATGACAATTTCCATCATGGAAATTTTGTTTTCGATGATGCTTCTCCCCTGTCCGCTGAGCTGCAGGCTACACCCTGGCCTCCGTCCTACAAGCCACCTCAGCTTCCCATGTTCGATGGCCATTCGGACCCGAAGCAGTTTTTGATGAGCTACGAAGCAACAGTGTCTTCGTATGGTGGCAACGCTACAGTCATGGCAAAGTCTTTTGTTATGGCTGTTAGGAATGTCGCTCAGACCTGGTATTCCTCCCTTCGACCAGGAACGATTACTTCATGGCAAAAGCTGAAGGAAATGTTGTTAACCAGCTTTCAAGGGTTTCAGACGAAGCCGGTCACTGCTCAAGCCCTATTCCAGTGCAATCAGGATCATGAGGAATACCTTCAGGCGTATGTCAGAAGGTTCTTGCGTTTGAGGGCGCAGGCACCAACGGTGCCCAATGAAATTGTCATCGAGGCCATGATCAAGGGGCTTCGTCCTGGACCCGCAGCTCAATACTTTGCTAGGAAGCCTCCTCAGACTCTGGAGAAGCTGCTCCAAAAGATGGACGAGTACATTCGTGCCGACAATGATTTTCGCCAAAGAAGGGAGGAAGCTTTCAGATTTTCTGAAATGACCAGGGGCTTCGGAGGAAGATTCTATCCGAGGCATGTCAGGTCCATCCACAACTCTACTCAAAATGATGATAAGGGGAGTCAGCAGAACAGGCCGCAGTGCTCCTCACAGGCTTCGGCGCAACAGCAAACTTTCTTCCGGCCACCAGCTCCAAGAGGCAGAGGCACCAGGGGCTTCGGCGGAAGATTTGGAGATCAAGCAAGGAGGGTATTTTGCTTATTCTGTGGTGAAAACAAGGGCCATACCACCAGGATGTGCCATGTTACCATCCAAAAACAAAAGGAGCTAGCAGAAGCTGCAGCGCAACAGGGCCAACCGAAGCAGGTCATGCATACTGCTTCGTACCATCAGCCTTACATCCCGGAATACGTGGGCAACCACCCTGCAGTTTCCGTAGCTTCGGCGAGTCAACCTCAAGCTTCATGGCAACAGCCCCCGCCCCCACCTCCGCTGCAACAAGGCCAACAGCCAGAAGGGAGCCAATATGTTCCGCACCAAAGGGATCTCAGAGAGCAATCTGAAGCTCGCACAGTCAATAGTACTGTGCCAGAGTCGAAGCACATTTATTGACAAATATCCTACTTTGATAGCAGTCTTTTCCGTTTAGTTCTATTTTCTGTGTAATAAAGAATATTTCAGTTTTCATGTAATAGTTTCGTGGTTGGTTATCAGGAAAACCTATCTTCTCCACAGGCTTAAGTTGCTGAAGCTTAAAAATTTGCGGTAACAAGGAGGACCTTCGAATTATTAAAAATCCTTCGAAGCAACAAAAAGACGTTCTAAGGAACGCAGAGTAAGTTGCCGAAGTTACAAAAAGCCGTTCCAAAGGGAGCGCAGTGTAAGTTTTTTGCTCCAAAGACGTTTCTAAGGGAATGCAGAGCATACAGTGAAAAGTCAACGCTGATACCGCCTAAAGTAAAAGGCGAAGAAGCTCCAAAGACGTTCCTAAGGGAATGCAGAGCTTACAGCGAAAAGTCAACGCTGATACCGCCTAAGTAAAAGGCGAAGAAGCTCCAAAGACGTTCCTAAGGGAATGCAGAGCTTACAAATATATTTTGTGTGTATCTTCGGAACAAACGTCATTTGCATAACATAACATCATCACACCATTTTGCATAGCATAAGCATCATACATCATGTTGCATATGGCAAAAGAAGGGGACACAGTATCAACCTTCGAAAGGACGCTTTGAGAAAGTGAAAATTGTGTAAAGTCACGAGGGAATACAATGATAATCTTCGGAATACAGCTTCGGAGAATGTTTTCACAAAGCATGGACGTGCTTCATCAGAGTAATATCGAAATTGCACAGCTTCGGAGAATGTTTTCACGAAGCGTGGACGTAATTCATCAGAATAGTTTTAACGGAGAATGTCTTCTTCACGAAGCATGAAAAGAAGGGAAGGTGTTTTTTCGCCGAAGGCTCAAAAATGGTATGTATGTAGAATTTCATGCATCGTAAAGAATTGAATAATGAAAAGAGACTTGTATATTACATTCAAATGTACAAAATATTACATAGATCACACTTCAAATGTTTTTTCTAATAACACCTAGTCTTCTCTTAATACTACTTCGGCAGCCTCATTTAGAAGTTGTTCAACAACTTTATCCATGATAGCTTCGGCCATTTGTTTGATTTCGTCATCCTCTTTTGTGTGAGGGTCAACAGACGATCCAGCAGGTTCTGAGGGAAGAGAATATTTTTGCATTACTATTACAAACCGCGAGCAAAGTTTGAAATAAAAATTACAACACAATAAGAGCGACTAATTAATACCTATTTGCCCTTCGGCAACTTCTGTCACTTTCCTAGCATCATGGATGCCTTTTTCGCTCCTTTGAATAATTTCTTGCGCCATTTCTCGGCCGCCGTTGTCCCAGACATCAGTAAAGAATTTGCCACCAACCATGCTTGCTTCGGCCGAGGGGTCTTTGATGTCTTCGGAGGATAAGGCAGCTTCGGACTGAGCTAAAGATTTTACATGTTCACAACCTTTCTTCTCCAAGACAGTAGCAACTCCCCTGGCGCCCGAAAAAGCGCAGATGTCACCGCGGCTACTCAGGATTTCCTCGAAGGCCTCTACTTCGTGACTGATCCATTCTATTGGACCTTCGGGATTGCCTCTTGAGAAATTCTCTTCACTGGAAAATGCGCCCACGCTGGCGAAGCTGGTTTTAATTTTCTTTACGCATTCCATGGATTTTTCGTAGCATTTTTTCTTAGAAGACCGAAGCTCTTCCACGGTTGCTTCCAAATGATCAGCCCATTGGTCGCTGCATTCCCGTCTTGTTTCTTCAAGTATGCGTTCTTCTTTCGCCCGGGCCAATTGCTTCTGAAGATCTTTAATTTCGCGTCTCTGAGCTTCGGCCTGAATCTTTGCAGCAGCTTCGTCCTTTTTTATCTTGTCTACTAATGTAACCAGAATTTTATCTTTTTCTAGAGCTTCGTTTCTCAGTTTAATAAATTCTGATCGTAAATTGTTGAACGCAATTTCATAGCTCTCATCTTCGGCACTCTTTTGTGCTCTTAATGCGTTGCTCAGGATTAAACCCTATACAAAAAAGAATCCATATAAGAATAAAGGAATGAATTACGTATTGTAAAATTTTTTCAAACGTCTAATTCCCATACCTTCAGGCTATTATATGCAAGACTATCCGCGAGATCTTCCTTCGTCATAGCGCATAGTCCAGCTTCAAGCTTTGGAAACCCCATACTCCTAGCCATCTCCCGGCAGACAGATAATTCTTTGTTGTCAGGGAGACAGTATAGGAAGTCATCTTCGTTTGTCCCATTGAACACCACTGCTCCCTTCGGATATTTTAACTCTCTGGCATAGTGATTGGCTTCATAAATCTCATCTTCAGATAATTTCTTCCCCGAAGCATGTCGCACGATGTAATCACATATGTCGGAAGGAGCTTCGGGGGCGGCAGTGTCAATTTCTTCAACCAAATTTGGTTCTGATATTTTTGTTTCTAAAGATTGTTCCTTGGTGGGCTCTGAAGGCCCAGCTTCAGCTTCAGGTTGTTGCTTCGAAGCTTCAGCAACTATAGCTTCGGTGGACACTTCAGCAACTTCAATAGTCTTCTTTGGAGTTGTGCTTGAAGACTTAATTGTCTCCAAAACATCTAGCACGTTCACCATTCTTTTTCTTTTCGGGGTCACCGACGGGCCCTTTTGATTTTTTATTGTTTCGACATTTGCCGAAGGACTTAAGATTTCTGATATTTTTGGCTCTTCAATCTTCGGTTTCTCTGCTTTTTCTGCTGAAGGCCCTTCAGTCTTTTCTTCCATCTTCGGCACTGGAGCTGGTTCTGTAGCTTCAGAGGCCAAAGAGACTTCACCAATAAATTCTGGCACTGTGGCCGGCTCAATAAAACGCGCTCGGTGGGTGAGCACCTTTATCTTTTTCCTTTGCGGCGCTGGCTCGCTAGTGGCACTCGTGGTAGCTTCTGTCGCAGGAGAAGTATTTTTTCTTTTGCGACCCGACACCGGATAGTGATAGTCAGGGTAGACAAACCCGACTGCGTCAAAAACCCGGTTGAGCCTTTTCTTCTTTCGGCCTCCGAAGGCTGCTGATAACGCAGTGTTCTCGGCCTTCGAGTACACCCCAAGCAGTTCGTCACTTAATGTTTCAATGTTTTTCAACCAGTCGTCATCAGGTTCAACAAATTTATCCCCGTATTTGAATGTGTATTTCAGTCTGACCAGTCCGCCTTCGTCGGACTCTTTGATGGTCTCCTTCGGCATTTCCCACTTTCCTGCAAGTGGCCACACCCTGAAGGCAATATGTTCTTGAATCAAGTCCCTTGTCCCAATAAAAGAGCAGACTACGCCGAAGGCTCTTTGGCATTCCTCGGCTGCTTCATCCATTTCAACCTTCGGCCTTCGAAGTCCGAAGCGTTGCCAGATGGGGCGCATAATGATACTCTTGACATCTTCTTGCGCTGTTAAGTCATTCTTTACATAGAACCATTCAGTCATCCAGGCTCCGGGCCACCTCTTCCGAAAAGTTGGCACAGGGCGGCTTGACCCGGAGCGGGCACCGAAGCTATAACACCCAAATTTGTTGTGATATTGTTCTTTCCCCCAGGGCTTCGTCTCATATAACAACTCATGAATGTTGCAAAAGCTTTTAACATTTGGTTCTAAACCTTGGCTTCTCGCAGCCCAGACAAACATCCCCATTCTTATGATAGCTTCGGGAGTAATTTGATGAAGGTAGATGTTGGGGGCCTTCGTCTTCCGAAGGTCCTCAAAAACATGATTTGACAATGTTTTCCAAGTGGATTATGTGAACAGGTATTTTCGGACTCAGAACTATGAATATGAAGCACGGCCAGGACGAAGCCTGAACCAGACGAAGGACGAGCGCAGCCGAAGCTGTGCGCAGGGAAGCTTCGTCGCGATAGCAGAGGGGGGAACCGACTTAAAGATGAAAGGACTGCGTGGGCCTTGACAAATTTCCATAAGCCATTGACAAATGTAATGGACATGGATGTAATTTTACGTGGGCTGCGTCCCGCGCCTATAAATAGATGAACAGTACTCCCGTACTGTTCACGCTGACTTGGCATTGGCATTTGCGTCACGCTTGTACTTTTTACCTTCTGTCAAGACCGAAGGTACATTTGTAATTTGTAATCATTTCTATTTCTCTGTGTTAATAAAATAGAAATGATTCTATGATTCTATGATTTACATTTCATGTTTTATATGAATCCTTCGTTATTACTTGTTGAATTTACGAAGGTATGTCTCTTGTGACCTTCGTCCGGAACTCATTATTCCCGAAGGGGAATAATGTTTGGTAGGACGAAGGGCCTTAACATTTAACACTTTTTATGTTGCCTTGTTCTTAATCCGAAGCATTTGAGAACAAGTCCCCAACATTGGCGCCCACCTCCGGTGAACTCACTTCCACTTCCACTTCGAGCTTTTTTGAACACCTTCGGAAGCTATAGACCTTCGCTATGGCGCCGAAGAAAGCTTCAGCGATTGGGGCTTCAGCACTGCAACCGCTGGACCACAACCAGGAGACCGTCTCTCTTCGGGAGGCCCGAAGCCAGAAGAGAAAGGCCGTAAGCCCGACGCTTCAGGAGGAAGAGCTAGACCAAGAAATCAGGGATATGGAGATCCTACATCAACAGGTGCAAAGGAAGAAGGAGAAGATGGCCCGGCTAGCTGAGTTGCAACGGCAGATAGACGAAGCCTCTGAGGAAGTCCGCCATCTTACCCATGATGAGCAAAACAGAAGGCCTCAGCAGAAAGACCTTCATCAGGAGGGCTTCGTCAACGAAGATGACTGGTATGACAATTTCCATCAGGGAAATTTTGTTTTCGATGATGCTTCTCCTTTGTCCGCTAAGCTGCAGGCTACACCTTGGCCTCCATCCTATAAGCCACCTCAGCTTCCCATGTTCGACGGCCACTCAGACCCGAAGCAGTTCCTGATGAGCTACGAAGCAACAGTGTCTTCGTATGGGGGCAATGCTGCAGTCATGGCGAAGTCTTTCGTTATGGCCGTCAGGAGTGTTGCTCAGACCTGGTATTCCTCCCTTCGGCCAGGAACGATCACTTCATGGCAAAAGCTGAAGGATATGTTACTGACCAGCTTTCAAGGATTTCAGACGAAGCCGGTCACAGCTCAAGCCTTGTTCCAGTGCATTCAGGATCATGAAGAATACCTTCAGGCTTATGTCCGAAGGTTCTTACGTTTGAGGGCGCAGGCACCAACGGTGCCCAATGAAATTGTTATTGAAGCCATGATCAAGGGGCTTCGTCCTGGGCCTGCAGCTCAATACTTTGCTAGAAAGCCGCCTCAGACCCTGGAGAAACTGCTACAAAAGATGGATGAGTACATTCGTGCTGACAATGACTTTCGTCAAAGAAGGGAGGTGTTGGGGTCCTTCGTCCTCCGAAGGTCCTCAAAAACATGATTTGACAATGTTTTCCAAGTGAATTATATGAACAGATATTTTCGGATTCAGAATTATGGATATGAAACACGACCAGGACGAAGCCTGAACCAGACGAAGGTCGAGGGAAGCCGAAGTTGTACGCAGGGAAGCTTCGGCGCGAAGACATAAGGGGGAACCGACTTAAAGATGAAAAGACTTCGGGGGCCTCGGCAGATTTTCATAAACCGTTAACAAATGTAATGGACATGGATGTAATTTTACGTGGGCTGCGTCCCGCGTCTATAAATAGATGAACAGTACTCCCGTACTGTTCACGCTGACTGTGCATCGGCATTTGCGTCACGCTTGTACTTTTTACCTTCTCTCAAGACCGAAGGTACATTTGTAATTTGAAATCATTTCTATTTCTTTGTGTTAATAAAATAGAAATGATTCTGTGATCTACATTTCATGTTTTATATGAGTACTTCGTTATTACTTGTTGAATTTACGAAGGTATGTTTCTTGTGACCTTCGTCCGGAACTCATTATTCCCGGTGGAGAATAATGTTCAATAGGACGAAGGGCCTTAACGTTTAACACTTTTTATGTTGCCTTGTTCTTAATCCGAAGCATTTGAGAACAAGTCCCCAACATTGGCGCCCACCGTCGGTGAACTCACTTCCACTTCGAGCTTTTTTGAACACCTTCGGAAGCTATGGCGCCGAAGAAAGCTTCAGCGACTGGGGCTTCAGCACTGCAACCGCTGGACCACAACCAGGAGACCGTCTCTCTTCGGGAGGCCCGAAGCCAGAAGAGAAAGGCTGTCAGCCCCACACTTCAGGAAGAAGAGTTAGACCAAGAAATCAGGGATATGGAGATGCTACACCAACAAGTACAAAGGAAGAAGGAGAAGATGGCCCGCCTAGCTGAGTTGCAAAGGCAGATAGACGAAGCCTCTGAGGAAGTCCGCCATCTTACTCACGATGAGCAGAACAGAAGGCCTCATCAGAAAGACCTTCAACAAGAGGGCTTCGTCAACGAAGATGACTGGTATGATAATTTCCATCAGGGAAATTTTGTTTTTGATGATGCTTCTCCTCTGTCTGCTGAGCTGCAGGCTACACCTTGGCCTCCATCCTATAAGCCACCCCAGCTCCCCATGTTTGATGGTCACTCCGACCCGAAGCAATTCTTGATGAGCTACGAAGCAACGGTGTCTTCGTACGGGGGCAATGCTGCAGTCATGGCGAAGTCTTTCGTCATGGCCGTCAGGAATGTTGCTCAGACCTGGTACTCCTCCCTTCGGCCAGGAACAATAACTTCATGGCAGAAGCTGAAGGATATGTTACTGACCAGCTTTCAAGGATTTCAGACGAAGCCAGTCACAGCTCAAGCCCTGTTCCAGTGTATTCAGGATCACGAAGAGTACCTTCAGGCGTATGTCCGAAGGTTTTTACGATTGAGGGCGCAGGCACCAACGGTGCCCAATGAAATTGTTATTGAAGCCATGATCAAGGGGCTTCGTCCTGGGCCTGCAGCTCAATACTTTGCTAGAAAGCCTCCTCAGACCTTGGAGAAATTGCTCCAAAAGATGGATGAGTACATTCGTGCTGACAATGACTTTCGTCAAAGAAGGGAGGAGGCCTTCAGATTTTCTGAAATGACCAGGGGCTTCGGAGGAAGATACTACCCAAGACATGTCCGTTCCATCCATAACACTCAGAATGATGATAAGGGGAGTCAGAACAGACCACAATGCTCCTCACAGGCTTCGGGGCAACAACAAACTTCCTTCCGGCCACCAGCTCCAAGAGGCAGAGGCGCCAGGGGCTTCGGCGGAAGATTCGGAGATCAGCCAAGGAGACTGTTTTGCTTGTTCTGTGGAGAAGGCAAAGGCCATACCACTAGGTCGTGCCATATTACAATCCAGAAGCAAAAGGAAATTGCCGAAGCTGCATCTCAACAAGCTCAGCCGAAGCAGGTCATGCATACTGCTTCGTATCATCCGCCTTATATCCCACAATACATAGACAATCACCCTGCAGCTTCTGTAGCTTCGGCAAGTCAACCTCAAGCTTCTTGGCAGCAGCTTCCGCCTCCACCTCTATTGCAGCAAGGGCAACAGCCAGAAGGGAGTCAACACGCTCCACATCAGAGGGACTTCAGAGAACAGTCCGAAGCTCGCACAGTCAACAGCACTGTGCTAGAGTCGAAGCACATTTATTGATACATATCCTACCTTTGATAGCAGTCTTTTCTTTTCAGTTTTATTTTCTGTGAAGCAAAAAACATTGATAGTTTTCATGTAATAATTCCGTTGTTTTCCACGAGGAAGATCTATTTGCTCCACAAGCTTAAGTTGCCGAAGCTTAAAATTCTTTTTCCGTTACCAAGGAGGACCTTCGAATTAAAAATCCTTCGGAGTAACAGAAAGTCGTTCTAAGGAGCGCAGAGTAAGTTTGCGAAGTCACAAAAAGCCGTTCCAAAGGGAGCGCAGTGTAAGTTTTCTGCTCAGAAGTCGTTCCTAAAGGAATGCAGAGCCTACAGCGAAAAGTCAACGCTGATACCGCCTAAGTAAAAGGCGAAGAAGCTCCTAAGGGAGGCTTACAGCGAAAAGTCAACGCTGATACCGCCTAAGTAAAGGGCGAAGAAGCTCCTAAGGGAGGCTTACAGCGAAAAGTCAACGCTGAGATCGTCTAAGTAAAAGACGAAGAAGCTCCAAAGACGTTCCTAAGGGAATGCAGAGCTTACGAATATATTTTATGAGTATCTTCGGAACAAATGTCACATGCATAGCATTACATCATTTTGCATAGCATAAGCATCATACATCATATTGCATTTGGCAAAAGAAAGTGACACTCTCAACCTTCGAAAGGATGCTCTGAGAAAGTGATATCGAAATTGTATAGCCTCGCAATACAGCTTCGGAGAATATTTTTATGAAACATGGGTGAGCTTTATCAGATCAATATTGAGATTGTATAGCTTCGGAGTATAGCTTCGGATGATGATTTCATGAAGCATGGATGTGATTCATCAGAATAATTTTAACGAAGAATGTCTTCTCCACGAAGCATGAAAAGAAGGGAAGGTGTTTTTTCGCCGAAGGCTCAAAAAGGTATGTGTATAGAGTTTCATGCATCGTGAAGAATTGAATAACGAAAACAAACTTGTATATTACATCCAAATGTACAAAATATTACATAGATCACAATTTAAATGTTTTTCTAATAGCATCTAGTCCTCTCTTAATACTGCTTCGGCGACTTCATTTAAAAGTTGATCAACAACTTTGTCCATGATACCTTCGGCCATTTGTTTGATTTCTTCATCTCCTTTTGTGTGGGGGTCGGCAGTCGACCCAGCAGCTTCTGAGGGAAGAGAACATTTCTTCATCACTATTACAAACTATGTGCAGAGTTTGAAACAAAAATTACAACACAATAAGAACAACTAATTAATACCTAATTGTCTTTCGGGTTCCGTACTTTTTTCAGCAGTTTCCGCCACTTTTCTAGCATCGTGGATACCTTTTTCGCTCCTTTGGATGATCTCTTGCGCCATTCCTCGGCCGCCGTCGTTCCAGATATCCGTAAAAAATTTGCCGCCAACCACGCTTGCTTCGGCCGAGGGGTCCTTAATGTCTTCGGAAGATAAGGCAGCTTCGGACTGAGCTAGAAATTTTACATGATCACAACCTTTCTTCTCTAAGACAGAAGCAATTCCTCTGGCGCCCGAAAAAGCGCAGATATCGCCACGACTGCTCAGGATCTCCTCGAAGGCCTCTGCTTCGTGACTAATCCATTCCAGTGGACCTTCGGGGTTGCCTCGAGAGAAATTCTCTTCGCTGGAGAAGGCGCCCACGCTGGCAAAGCTGGTTTTAATTTTATTCACACATTCTATAGATTTGACATAACATTTTCCCTGAGATGTACGAAGCTCTTTAACTCTTAACTCCAATTTGTTGACCATATGATCACTGAGCTCTCGTTTTGTTTCCTCAAGGACGCGCTCCTCTCTAGCTCTAGTCAGCAGTTTCTGAAGATCTTTAATTTCACGCTTGTGGGCTTCGGCCTGGGTTTTTGAAGCAGCTTCATCCTTCTTTACTTTGTCTATCAGCGTAAGAAGAATTTTATCCTTTTCTAGAGCTTCGTTTCTCAATTTGATAACTTCGGAGCGCAAATTGTTGAACGCAATCTCATAACTTTCATCTTCGGCGCTCTTTTGCGCTCTTAGCGCGTTGCTTAGGATCAGGCCCTATACGAAAAAGAATTCATATAAGAAAAAATGAATGAGTCGCGTAAAAAAAAATAATAAATATATATAAGGGGGTTTTCTTTTCAAGCGTTAAATTCCCATACCTTCAGGCTGTTGTACGCAAGACTGTCTGCGAGATCTTCTTTCGTCATGGCGCTTAATCCAGATTCAAGCTTCGGGAAGCCAATACTCCTAGCCATTTCTCGGCAGACAGAGAGCTCTTTGTTGTCAGGCAGGCAGTATAAAAAATCATCTTCATTTGTCCCATTGAATATTACTGCCCCCTTTGGATATTTTAGCTCCTTTGCATAATGGTTAGCTTCATGAGTTTCTTCTTCAGATAATTTTTTCCCCGAAGCATGTCGTATGATGTAATCACACATGCTGGCAGGCGCTTCGGGGATGGCAGTGTCAGTCTCTTCAATTAAAATTGGTTCTGGTATTTTTATTGCTTCGGCTTCCAAAGTTTGCTCCCTGAAGGGCTCTGAAGGCCCAGCTTCAGCTTCAGCTTGTTGCGTCGGAGCTTCAGAAGAAGCTTCAGCAATTTCAACACTCTTTTTTGGAGTTGTGCTTGAAGACTTAATTGTCTCCAAGACATCTAGTACATTTACCATTCTCTTCCTTTTTGGGGTCACCATTGACCCCTTTTGGATTTTTGCTGCTTCGACATTTACTACAGGACTCAAAATTTCTGATGCTTTTTCCTTAGTCAGATTTTTCGCTTCTTCCATTTTTTCTGTCGATGGTGCTTCGGCCATCTCTGCAATTTCTGGCAGCAAGGTTGGCTGTTCAGCTTCGGCGGCCGAAGAAGTTTCTCCAGTGAACTCAGGCACCGAAGCTGGTTCAATATGGCGTACTCGGTGTGTGAGGACCTTCAACCTTTTTCCTTTTGGTTCCGGCTCGCTAGGAGCGGTTCCAGCTTCTTCTTTTTCAGAGGTTATGTTTTTCCTTTTTTGCCTTCGGATGGGATAACAATAATCAGGGTAGAAGAACCCAACTGCATCAAATACTCGGTTCAGTCTCTTCTTTTTTCGGCCTCCGAAGGCTGCTGATAGTGCGGTATTTTCAGCCTTCGAATATGCCCCAAGTAATTCATCACTTAATGTTTCAATGCTCTTCAGCCAGTCATCATCAGGTTCAATAAATTTATCTGCGTATTTGAATGTGTACTTTAATCTGACTAGTCCGCCTTCGTCGGACTCTTTGATGGTTTCCTTCGGCATTTCCCACTTTTCTGCAAGTGGCCATACCCTGAAGGCAATGTGTTCTTGGACTAAGTCCCTTGTCCCAATAAATGAGCAGACTACCCCGAAGGCTCTTTGGCATTCTTCGGCGGCTTCGTCCATTTCGACCTTCGGCCTTCGAAGACCGAAGCGTTGCCAGATTGGGTGCATAATAATACTCTTCACATTTTCTTGAGCTGTTAGATCATTCTTTACATAAAACCATTCAGTCATCCAGGCTCCGGGCCACCTCTTCCGAAAGGTCGGCACAGGGCAGCTTGACCCGGAGCGGGCGCCGAAGCTGTAGCACCCAAAGTTGTTGTGGTATTGCTCTTTTCCCCAGGGCTTCGTCTCGTATAATAACTCATGAATGTTGCAGAAGCTTTTAGCGTTCGGTTCCAAACCTTGGCTTCTCGCAGCCCAGACAAAAATCCCCATTCTTATAATAGCTTCGGGAGTGAGTTGATGAAGGTAGACTTGGAATGTTTTTAGTACCTCAACAACAAAATTGCTCAGGGGGAATCGAAGCCCAGCCCTGAGGAAGCTTCGGAAAATCACAACTTCATCCTCTTCGGGGGTGGGAGAAGTCTTTTCCCCGGCATCAGCTCTCACAATAGATATGTCTCGGAAATATCGCCCCCTCATATTATCAATGTGACTCTGCTTGATGGTCGTTTTCCCAAAAACTGTGTGACTTGGTCGCCACGGTCGATCTTCGGCCTCTTCCCCACCACTTTCCACATCATAGCTGTCGCTGTCATCGGTATCTTCGGACAAACCTTCGAGAATCTCCTTTGTGATTTTCTCTGTATTGGTCTCTGCCATCGCTATCAGGAACCCTAGGTTCTTCTCCTCCTCAAGACTCAGCTTCGTCTCAGCAGGGATCTTCAGCTTCGTTTCAGCAGGAGTCTTCTTCCCTTCAGACATCTTCGGGAACGTTAAAAAATTGTTCCCGAGGCCGAAGCTTCGAAATCAAAAAGAACAGCAAATCTTAATGAACAAGCGCTAAAAATTTTAGTGGGCCGAAGCAAAAGGCAAGTGTGCGTACCAAATGAGTTCGCGATGTGATCTTATTTATACGCCTAGGGCGTTGAAAATTGAAAGGCCCTGCTTGTCAGTGAATGTTGCTATTCTAGCAAAAGGAAAGGTGTTTTTTCGGACCTTCGGCTCAAGGCCTTCGTCCATATCGCAATCTGAATTTATTATTTACAAATTAATATTGCGAGGGGCTACTGTTGGGGTCCTTCGTCCTCCGAAGGTCCTCAAAAACATGATTTGACAATGTTTTCCAAGTGAATTATATGAACAGATATTTTCGGATTCAGAATTATGGATATGAAACACGACCAGGACGAAGCCTGAACCAGACGAAGGTCGAGGGAAGCCGAAGTTGTACGCAGGGAAGCTTCGGCGCGAAGACATAAGGGGGAACCGACTTAAAGATGAAAAGACTTCGGGGGCCTCGGCAGATTTTCATAAACCGTTAACAAATGTAATGGACATGGATGTAATTTTACGTGGGCTGCGTCCCGCGTCTATAAATAGATGAACAGTACTCCCGTACTGTTCACGCTGACTGTGCATCGGCATTTGCGTCACGCTTGTACTTTTTACCTTCTCTCAAGACCGAAGGTACATTTGTAATTTGAAATCATTTCTATTTCTTTGTGTTAATAAAATAGAAATGATTCTGTGATCTACATTTCATGTTTTATATGAGTACTTCGTTATTACTTGTTGAATTTACGAAGGTATGTTTCTTGTGACCTTCGTCCGGAACTCATTATTCCCGGTGGAGAATAATGTTCAATAGGACGAAGGGCCTTAACGTTTAACACTTTTTATGTTGCCTTGTTCTTAATCCGAAGCATTTGAGAACAAGTCCCCAACAGGAGGAGGCCTTCAGATTTTCTGAAATGACCAGGGGCTTCGGAGGAAGATACTACCCGAGGCATGTCCGGTCCATCCACAGCTCCACTCAGAATGATGATAAGGGGAGTCAGCAGAGCAGACCGCAGTGCTCCTCACAGGCTTCGGGGCAACAACAAGCTTTCTTCCGGCCACCAGCTCCGAGAGGCAGAGGCGCCAGGGGCTTCGGCGGAAGATTCGGAGATCAACCAAGGAAATTGTTTTGCTTGTTCTGTGGAGAAGGCAAGGGCCATACCACCAGGACGTGCCATATTACAATCCAGAAGCAAAAGGAGATAGCCGAAGCTACATCTCAACAAGTTCAGCCGAAGCAGGTCATGCATACTGCTTCGTATCATCCGCCTTACATCCCACAGTACATAGACAACCACCCTGCAGCTTCTGTAGCTTCGGCAAGTCAACCTCAAGCTTCCTGGCAACAGCCCCCGCCTCCACCTCCATTGCAACAGGGTCAACAGCCAGAAGGGAGTCAATATGCTCCACATCAAAGGGACTTCAGAGAACAATTCGAAGCTCGCACAGTCAACAGCACTGTGCCAGAGTCGAAGCACATTTATTGACACATATCCTACCTTTGATAGCAGTCTTTTCCATTCAGTTCTATTCTCTGTAGCAAAAAACATTGATCGTTTCCATGTAATAATTTCGCTGTTTCCCACGAGGAAAATCTATTTTCTCCACAGGATTAAGTTGATGAAGTTTTTGTGTTAACAAGGAGGACCTTCGAAATATTAAAAATCCTTCGGATTAACAGAAAGTCGTTCTAAGGAACGCAGAGTAAGTTCATGAAGTCACAAAAAGCCGTTCCAAAGGGAGCGCAGTGTAAGTTTTCTGCTCAAAAGTCGTTCCTAAAGGAATGCAGAGCTTACAGCGAAAAGTCAACGCTGATACCGTCTAAGTAAAAGACAAAGAAGCTCCTAAGGGAGGCTTACAGCGAAAAGTCAACGCTGATACCGTCTAAGTAAAAGACGAAGAAGCTCCTAAGGGAGGCTTACAGCGAAAAGTCAACGCTGATACCGTCTAAGTAAAAGACGAAGAAGCTCCAAAGACGTTCCTAAGGGAATGCAGAGCTTACGAATAAATTTTGTGTGTATCTTCGGAACAAAGGTCATTTGCATAACATAACATCATCACATCATCTTGCATAGCATAAGCATCATACATCATATTGCATTTTGCAAGAGAAGGGTACACAGTATCGACCTTCGGAAGAATGCTTTGAGAAAGCAATATCGAAATTGTATAAATTCGGAATACAGCTTCGGAGAATATTTTTACGAAGCATGGACAAGCTTCGTCAGAGCAATATCGAAATTGTATAGCTTCGAAGAATGCTTTCACGAAGCATGGATGTGACTTATCAGAACAGTTTTAACGGAGAATATTTTCTTCACGAAGCATGAAAAGAAGGGAAGGTGTTTTTTCGCCGAAGGCTCAAAAATGGTATGTATGTAGAGTTTCATGCATCGTAAAGAATTGAATAATGAAAAGAAACTTGTATATTACATTCAAATGTACAAAATGTTACATAGATCACAATTCAAATGTTTTTTCTAAATAGCATCTAGTCTTCTCTTAATACTGCTTCGGCGGCTTCATTTAGAAGCTGATCAACAACTTTGTCCATGATAGCTTCGGCCATTTGTTTAATTTCATCATCACCTTTTGTGTGCGGGTCGGCAGTCGATTCAGCAGCTTCTGAGGCAAAAGAATATTTCTTCATTACTATTACAAACCGTGAGCAAAGTTTGAAACAAAAATTACAACACAATAAGAACGACTAATTAATACCTAATTGCCTTTCGGGCTCTGTACTTTTTTCGGCAGCTTCTGCCACTTTCCTAGCATCATGGATGCCTTTTTCGCTCCTTTGGATGATTTCTTGCGCCATTCCTCGGCCGCCGTCGTTCCAGATATCAGTAAAAAATTTGCCACCAACAACGCTTGCTTCGGCCGAGGGGTCCTTGATGTCTTCGGAAGATAAGGCAGCTTCGGACTGAGCTAAAAATTTTACATGCCCGCAACCTTTCTTCTCTAAGACAGAAGCAATTCCTCTGGCGCCCGAAAAAGCGCAGATGTCGCCACGACTGCTCAGGATCTCCTCGAAGGCCTCTGCTTCGTGACTAATCCATTCCAGTGGACCTTCGAGATTACCTCGAGAGAAATTCTCTTCGCTGGAAAAGGCGCCCACGCTGGCGAAGCTGTTTTTAATTTTATTCACGCATTCTACAGATTTAACATAGCATTTTCTTTGAGAGGCACGAAGCTCCTTAACCCTTAACTCCAACTTATCCACCATATGATCACTAAGTTCTCGTTTTGTTTCCTCAAGCACACGTTCTTCTTTCGCCCGGGCTAGTTGTTTCTGAAGATCTTTGATCTCGTGTTTCTGAGCTTCGGCCTGAATCTTTGCAGCAGCTTCGTCCTTTTTTATCTTGTCTACTAGAGTAACCAGAATTTTGTCTTTTTCTAGAGCTTCGTTCCTCAGCTTTATAACTTCGGAGCGCAAATTGTTGAACGCAATCTCATAGCTTTCATCTTCGGCGCTTTTTTGGGCTCTTAATGCGTTGCTTAGAATTAAGCCCTGTACGAAAAAGAATCCACATAAGAATATAGGAATGAATTACGTATTAAAAAAGTTTTTTCAAACGCTTAATTCCCAAACCTTTAGGCTATTGTATGCAAGACTGTCTGCGAGATCCTCTTTCGTCATGGCGCTTAATCCAGCTTCGAGCTTCGGGAAGCCTATACTCCTGGCCATCTCTCGGCAGACAGATAGTTCTTTATTATCAGGTAGGCAGTATAGGAAGTCATCTTCATTTGTCCCATTGAATATTACTGCCCCCTTCGGATATTTTAGCTCTTTCGCATAATGATTCGCTTCATAGATTTCTTCTTCAGACAGTTTCTTCCCCGAAGCATGTCGCACGATGTAATCGCGTATGCTGGAGGGGGCTTCGGGGGCGGCAGTCTCAATTTCTTCAACTAGAGCTGGTTCTGATATTTTCTCGGATTGTTCCTTGGCGGGCTCTGAAGGCCCAGCTTCGGCTTCGGCTTTGGCTTCAGCTTCAGCTTGTTGTTTCGAAGCTTCAGTAGATGCTTCGGCGAGTTCAACAGACTCCTTTGCGGTTGTGCTTGAAGACTTAATTGTCTCCAAGACATCCAGTACGTTAACCATTCTCTTTCTTCTTGGAGTCACCAATGGGCCTTTTTGATTTTTTGTTGATTCAACGTTTGCTGAAGGACTTAAGATTTCTGATGTTTTTGGCCCTTCAGTCTTCGGTCTTTCTAATGCTGAAGGCGCTTCGGCTTTTTCTTCCGTCTTCGGCACTGAAGCTGGTTCCGTAGCTTCAGAGGCCAAAGAAGTTTCACCAATAAATTCTGGCACTGTGGCCGGCTCAATAAAGCGCGTTCGATGGGTGAGCACCTTCATCTTTTTCCTTTGAGGCGCTGGCTCACTAGTGACACTCGTGGTAGCTTCTGTCGCAGGAGAAGTATTTTTCCTTTTGCGACCCAGTACCGGATAGTGGTAGTCGGGATAGACAAACCCGACTGCGTCGAATACCCGGTTGAGCCTTTTCTTTTTTCGGCCTCCGAAGGCTGCTGATAATGCAGTATTCTCGGCCTTCGAATATGTGCCAAGCAGCTCGTCACTCAACGTCTCAATACTTTTCAACCAATCATCATCAGGTTCAACAAATTTATCTGCATACTTGAATGTATATTTTAGTCTAACTAGTCCGCCTTCGTCGGACTCTTTAATAGTTTCCTTCGGCATTTCCCACTTTTCTGTAAGTGGCCATACCCTGAAGGCAATGTGCTCTTGGACCAAGTCCCTTGTCCTAATGAAAGAGCAGACCACGCCGAAGGCTCTTTGGCACTCCTCGGCTGCTTCGTCCATTTCAACCTTCGGCCTTCGTAGTCCGAAGCGTTGCCAGATGGGGTGCATAATAATACTTTTAACATTTTCTTGCGCTGTTAAGTCATTCTTCACATAAAACCACTCTGTCATCCAGGCTCCGGGCCACCTCTTCCGAAAGGTCGGCACAGGGCAGCTTGACCCGGAGCAGGCACCGAAGCTGTAACACCCAAAATTGTTGTGATATTGTTCTTTTCCCCAGGGCTTTGTCTCGTATAATAATTCATGAATGTTGCAAAAACTCTTAGTATTTGGTTCTAAACCTTGGCTTCTTGCAGCCCAGACAAATATCCCCATCCTTATGATAGCTTCGGGAGTAAGTTGATGAAGGTAGACTTGAAATGTTTTCAGTACCTCAACAACAAAGTTGCTCAAGGGAAATCGAAGCCCAGCCTTGAGAAAGCTTCGGAAGATTACAACTTCATCTTCTTCGGGAGTGGGAGAAGTCTTTTCTCCAGCGTCAGCCCTCACAATAGATATATCTCGAAAATACCGCCCCCTCATATTATCAATATGGCTCTGCTTGATAGTGGTTTTCCCGAAAACCGTGTGACTTGGCCGCCATGGTCGATCTTCGGCCTCTTCCCCACCACTCTCTACATCATAGCTGTCGCTGTCACCAGTATCTTCGGACAAACCTTCGAGAATCTCCTTGGTGATTTTCTCTGTATTGGTCTCTGCCATCGCTATCAGGAACCCCAGATTCTTCTCCTCCTCGAGACTCAGCTTCGTCTCAGCAGGGATCTTCTTGCCTTCAGACATCTTCGGAAACGCTAAAAAATTGTTCCCGAGGTCGAAACTCCAAAATCAAAAAGACTAGCAAATCTTAGTGCACAAGAGCTAAAAATTTTAGTGGGTCGAAGCAGATGGCAAGTGTGCGTACCAAATGAGTTGGCGGTATGATCTTATTTATACGCCAGGGGCGTTGAAAATTGAAAGACCCCGCTTGTCAGTGAATGTTGCTATTCTAGCAAAGGGAAGGTGTTTTTTCGGACCTTCGGCTCAAGGCCTTCGTCCATATCGCAATCTGAATTTATTATTAACAAATTAATATTGCGAGGGGCTACTGTTGGGGGCCTTCGTCTTCCGAAGGTCCTCAAAAACATGATTTGACAATGTTTTCCAAGTGGATTATGTGAACAGGTATTTTCGGACTCAGAACTATGAATATGAAGCACGGCCAGGACGAAGCCTGAACCAGACGAAGGACGAGCACAGCCGAAGCTGTGCGCAGGGAAGCTTCGTCGCGATAGCAGAGGGGGGAACCGACTTAAAGATGAAAGGACTGCGTGGGCCTTGACAAATTTCCATAAGCCATTGACAAATGTAATGGACATGGATGTAATTTTACGTGGGCTGCGTCCCGCGCCTATAAATAGATGAACAGTACTCCCGTACTGTTCACGCTGACTTGGCATTGGCATTTGCGTCACGCTTGTACTTTTTACCTTCTCTCAAGACCGAAGGTACATTTGTAATTTGTAATCATTTCTATTTCTCTGTGTTAATAAAATAGAAATGATTCTATGATTCTATGATTTACATTTCATGTTTTATATGAATCCTTCGTTATTACTTGTTGAATTTACGAAGGTATGTCTCTTGTGACCTTCGTCCGGAACTCATTATTCCCGAAGGGGAATAATGTTTGGTAGGACGAAGGGCCTTAACATTTAACACTTTTTATGTTGCCTTGTTCTTAATCCGAAGCATTTGAGAACAAGTCCCCAACAGTAGACTTGAAATGTCTTCAGGACTTCAACAACAAAGTTGCTTAGGGGGAATCGAAGCCCAGCCTTGAGAAAGCTTCGGAAGATTACGACTTCATCTTCTTCGGGGGTGGGAGAAGTCTTTTCTCCAGCATCAACCCTCGCAATAGATATATCTCGAAAATACCTCCCCCTCATATTATCAATATGATTCTGCTTAATAGTGGTTTTCCCGAAAACCGTGTGACTTGGCCACCATGGTCGATCTTCGGACTCTTCCCCACCACTTTCTACATCATAATTGTCGCTGTCACCAGTATCTTCGGACAAACCTTCAAGAATCTCCTTGGTGATTTTCTCCGTATTGGTCTCCGCCATCGCTATAAGGAACCCCAAGTTCTTCTCTTCGTCGAGACTCAGCTTCGTCTCAGCAGGGATCTTCTTACCTTCAGACATCTTCGGAAACGCTAAAAGACTGTTTTCAAGGCCGAAGCTTCAAAATCAAAAAGATCAGCAAATCTTAGTGCACAAGAGCTAAAAATTTAGTGGGCCGAAGCAAATGGCAAGTATGCGTACCAAATAAGTTTGCGGTATGATCTTATTTATACCCCCAGGGCGTTGAAAATTGAAAGACCCCGCTTGTCAGTGAATGTTGCTATTCTAGCAAAGGGAAGGTGTTTTTTCGGACCTTCGGCTCAAGGCCTTCGTCCATATCGCAATCTGAATTTATCATTAACAAATTAATATTGCGAGGGGCTACTGTTGGGGGCCTTCGTCCTCCGAAGGTCCTCAAAAACATGATTTGACAATGTTTTCCAAGTGGGTTATGTGAACAGGTATCTTCGGACTCAGAATTATGAACATGAAGTACGGTCAGGACGAAGCCTGAATCAGACGAAGGGGGATTAAAATGGAGGACGGGCCGATTACCAAGCTTCACGAAGGATGGTGCACAGCCGAAGCTGTGCGCAGGGAAGCTTCGTCGAGATAGCAGAGAGGGGAACCGACTTAAAGATGAAAAGACTACTTGGGCCTTGACAGATTTCCATAAGTCATTAGCAAATGTAATGGACATGAATGTAATTTTACGTGGGCTGCGTCCCGCGTCTATAAATAGATGAACAGTACTCCCGTACTGTTCACGCTGACTTGGCATTTGCTTTTGCGTCATCCTTGTACCTTTGTCTTCCTGCAATCCGAAGGTACACTTGTAATTTGAAGTCATTTCTATTGTTATACGATAATAAAATAGAAATGACATGGTAATAAAGTTCATATGTTTATATTACTTTTAATGTTGTCCATAAGTCCTTCGTCATAACTTATTGCACTTACGAAGGTATATTATTTATGACCTTCGTCCGGGACACATTATATCCTGAAGGGAAATAATGTTTCGTGGGACGAAGGACCTTATCATTTAACACCTTTTATGTTGCCTTGTTCTTAATCCGAAGCATTTGAGAACAAGTCACCAACAGCTCCGATACCAGCTGTGGCAGAACCACCTGAATTATTCCAGCTTAAGTGCCTAAGTCATGCCTCAAGGGCCGTGACACACTTAAATCGGAATAACCCGTCAGTCCTTCAGATCTAGTCTGATAGAGCCACTTAACCAGGATCAAATTCCACAATCTCACTCGAAGGTGAGTCACAGAAGAAATACAATAAAACAGGAAACCTCAAATTAAGTACTGAATTATTACATAAACCGGAGTTCTGGAGTAGCGAATAAAGTTTATAAAGTAAAGTGCAGCGGATAATCGATGTCGTCGGTAATGAGGAAATGGGCAAGGCCTAGCCCACTACTCCTCATGCTCCTCTCCTGCCGGAGCAACATCCCACTCGACCGTCCAACCCGGTGGCAGGGTGGTAGGCCAAGTCACACCATCAATCAAATCCTGCATGGTACCTGCAAAAATGGTGCCACAAGCAAGGCTGAGTATACTAATACTCAGCTAGACTTACCCGGTGTGAGGAGTCTACTCCTCTACCTCTAGACTATGCAGCTGTTTGGCTGAGGGGTTTGGTTTGCCAAAAGCACTAGCTGTTACTAAAAGCAATTTTTAGCTTTTCCAAATTTTACCATCATTAACTTAGCTAGATTTGCTTCTTCTAAGCATACATGGTAACAATCAATTAGTTCAATCAACAAGTTATCTCATGTAACCACATTTCACTTCTTACTCGATGCAGTACAAGGAATCAAGCAGTCTCATTAGCTGCGAGAAGCAGACGATTCGAATCGAGTTTTAACCTTGCAAGGTAAACCTAAACACACGGCATGTCAGGGTACTTCGACCCTGCACATGACAACCGTCCCCATCGATTCCCCGTTCGCGTCCAGGCCTCACCGCCTTGGCATACAATGCCCCACTGACCCCGGCTGCCGCCGTGCAGTGACCGCACTTGTACCCACCATAGCTAGCATGGGAGACCCAGTCTCAGGTCGCATGAGGGATAAAGTCCGCGCCCGGCTTCACTCAGGTACTAGGTTTACCGGTCACCATATTTCCCGGCATGTGTTTAATACGTTCAAAAGCTTGACTCAGGTATCCACACATTAATCCTTAATTCATTTTCCCGTCTCATGGACAAAGCATCCTCCCTGGATCCAAGTCCATAGACCAACATATATCCCATTATTAAGATGAATACAATCAATTCCTGACCTCGCGCGAGTGCTAGAAAAATCACTCGACTTCTACCGAGATCCTGATTAGCAAGCAGCTACTCGACCTAGTATGCTAGTATTCATCTCAAAAAGGAATCCTAAGTTCATGCAACTAGAGGTTTCAAGCAACTCCTACACTTAAGTGCACATTGCAATCCTACAAGCATTAAGTGTAGTAAAATAGCATAATTAATAGGTTATGCATAAAACCGGGGCTTGCCTTCAATTGCTGGGGCTGCGGGGAGATCCTCAATAGCAGCCTCTGAAGCCTGCTCCTGGTCCTCCTCTTGGACAGGTCCTTGCTCGGGGATGAGCACGTACTCTCCGTCGGCAAGATTACAATCTAATGAATGCAATGCGTAAGATATATGCATGATATGATATGTGTTTTTAGAAATCACAACTTAAAAGGTGTATGATCTTTCTTGAATTAAACAAAGTTAACTTTACTTATGCAAGACCCTTGGGTGGTATACTTGGTAACTGGTTCAAATTTAGCTAAGGTAAAAGGTAGGTTTAATTGTGGGGTTCCTCTGAATTCTTTTTAAGTCTTAGGGATAAATGATAAGTACTCAAGTTAGACTTATTGAGGTGGGGTTTATTTCTTCTTTCCTTTTCCTTTATTCTCTTTAATGTTTTGGAGTAGGTTTGAATTACAAGTTGCTTTTATAAAATTCTAAAAATTCTGTAAAAATTACAGTGGCTTGCTACTGGTGTGTGTTTCTCTGTCTTAAAATTTGGGGATCAGAAAGTGAATAGTTTTCTCTGCACAAAATTATTAAACTCTAGGGTAGAAGGGGTGCTTTGAACTACAACTACTATTTAACAGTGGGTAATTCTTCAGAACTTATTTTTGCTGGCTTTTAGGTGTTATAACATGACTTGATACAAATTTCTAGTCATTAATACCTTTTAATTATTTTTCTATGGTTTTCTCAAGTTTCTAGCCAAATGGGTGCTTTCTACTACCACTACACTTGAAAAATATCAAACAACAGAGTTCTTATTTTTCTTGGTTATTATTTTGTGCAAGAGCAATCATTCTGAAGTTTGGCATCTTTTTGCTTAAGGGAAGGGGTGGTATGCATTATTTGAATTAAATGGCTTTTCTCTTAAATCATTAGCAATTGGTAAGAGTTTGCCTCCTTTTCATGGGTTTGCATTTTTCTCTGGTAGTTTACCTCATCATAGACTTAGCTAATTTTTGGTTGCCCATTATCACATTATTTGAGGTTGTTCATGATTTAGTTGGAAAATGCCTTATTATCACCTTGTATTTATTTCCCTTACTTAAAAAGTTGGACTGAGGTGCTCTGTATTTTTGTAGTGGGGCTTTGGTGGTTATAAGTTCACTGGATTTTTGTTAAGCATTTTGGTTATAGTTTTGCCTCTTTAATAATTGATTTTCACTCTTATTTAGGCTAAACAAATCATTTTAATTTAAAACTGATCCAAATTAATGGTCTCTGTATTTTTCCTAGGTTCTCTGTTACATAAGTAAACTAGGAAAAATAATATTAATTACTGCTTATTAATTTCTAATATCTTTCTGATTTTCTCTAAGTTTTGGACAAAACATCTTTAAATGAGAAACTACATCATAATTTCTAATGCTGGGGTTCCTACTATTTTTAAACAGTGTCTAAAAGAGGTTTGAATACCCACAAATTTTCTTAAGTCTAGCACAGAAGAAAAACTAATTTTCCTTGATTAAATAAGGTTTAGTGGGTTTCTGTTTTTAATTTTAAACTCTAAAATTTTGAACAGAAAGCATAGGGTCTACTATTTTTAAAAGATAGATTATAATATACAGAGGCTAGCAAAATTGGTTTGACATTTTTTTGATTAAGAATTCATCAAGTTATGAATTTTACAAGTTCTCTGGTTATTTAAAAAGAATATCAGAATCGATTTAATTGAAAATCTACTTTGCACTGGGGTCCCTGGCGGTTTTCTAAGTTTTCTTCGCGAATTAGTCCTCAGGCTACTATTCACCTGAGTCTCTGACATTACAGAAAACCCCTCGGGTTCTACAAAAACCTAACCCAAGGTCCTTCTTCTACCTTAAACAGTAGCCGCGGCGGGGAAAAGGGCGGAGGGGCTTACCGGCGGCGAGACTGTTCCGGTGAAGAGGTCGAGGATGAAGGGGAGGTCTCGGGGATCACAACGGTGTGCGGAACGCCGTCGGAGATGGCCGGAGTCGGTCGGTCCACGCGCGCAGGCGGGGATGCTCGTCGGCGGCGAGGAGACCGGCCTGGTCACGGCGAGATAGTTCAATCAAATGGGTCAGGGAGGTCCACGGGATGCCAGAGAGGTCATGAGCGAGAGGAATTGGGCGGAGACTCACTTGATAGCTCGGTCCACGCGCGACGGCGGAAGACCGAAGTCCGGTGAAGTCAATCTCGGGCCTCCGGTGAAGTCCGGCCGGGTCCGAGGGCTTGGCAAGCTTCACGGGCTACTGGCGGAGCTAGCCGAAGCGCTGGCTTGATTTGAGGGTGGCTGGAGGGAGCTGGCCACGGTGGCCGAACCTCGGGCGGCAATGGCGGGCGGAAATTAAGCTCGCCGGAGCTAAGGAAAAGTGGCTGGCCGAAGAGGGTGAGTGCGGGGCGAAGTGAGGCGCGCCCGGGGAGGCTTTATAGGCGCGGGCGGGCACGGCCGAGGGCGTGGGCGCGCGGCGGACTTGACCGGACGCCAGGGAGCGCGCGCGCGGGTTGGGCGAGCTCTGGCGTGCCGACCAGGGTCGAACACGTGTGCCCGTGCGTTCTGCCCAAGTTCTGGCGTGTGTAGTCGCTCATCCGAGCCTGGTCTCGCCTTGGTCAGTGCACAAAACCTCTTCTCTTCCCTACAAGCTACCATTCTTGTGTGGGGGTCATAGGATTTTGCCTACTGGTCGCAGAGATATGGAGCCAGGAAATCTGGTCTGTCTCCCTGCGCAAATCCGAGGCAAATCCAAGGTTTAGTCATGTCTAGGGCTCGCGTCCCAATGCCATCTTCTGGCACACGACAGAGGGGTTAGTTAGACACATTTTTGTCAATGGGGCCATTAGGATTCGAGTTAGGGATCAAGGTGAACATCCCTGATCTTTGGCTCAAGGTCTGAATTTCAGAAATCTGAAATTCAGAATTCTCATTAAGTCCACACATGGAAAGCTTGATTTGGGGTTTTATTTGAGCTATTTTGGCTAAGCTTTCTCAACCTTTCTTGTTGCCCATTAAATATACTTCAATTTTTATAATTGGCTCAACTCAAAATTTTAAACTTTTCACTCCCTTTTTCTTACTTTTTTTGAATTTTGCTCATGGGGCTCATTTAGGGTTTTTTAAACTAGAGTTGCATAATCTTATCCTTTAAAGGACTCAATTGCTTTGATCATGACACTTTTAAGTATATACTTGGTGACTTCATCATTACTTAAGTTATTTTGATGCTCATGCTTACTTTGGTTCACATAAAATGATGGCTCTTGGTTTGGCTTTTTGAGAAAAACCCTGAGTGACACTGGGGTGTCACAAGCATAAGAATTTTTCAATTTAACAAATTTCTTATTTTCCTTAACGAGCAAGTCCTCTTGGCATTCCAAGAAATCATCGTTCTCGTTAATGGATTCTATCAATTCATTTATTCTCTTCTTTTGATCCTTAGTAAGGTTAGCAAAAAGAGAAGTTAAATCATCATTATCATCACTAGAGCTACCATCATCATCGGTAGTAGTATATTTGGGGTATCTCTAGTATGTACCTTCTTCTTCTTGCCTTCCTTAGCCATTAGGCACTTGTGGCCGATGTTGGGGAAGAGAAGTCCATTGTTGATAGCGATGTTGGCGGGGTCCTTGTTGGAGGAGGAGTCGATGGAGCTCTCATAGGAGTCCCATTCCCGCCCCATGTGCGCCTCGCCACCCTTCTTCTTGTAGTATTTCTTCTTCTCCATCTTCTTCTTCCCTTTCTTATCGTCGTCTCTATCACTATCACTCATATATGGACATTTTGCTATAAAGTGACCGGACTTACCACACCTATAGAACACCCTCTTGGAACGAGGCTTGTAGTCCTTCCCCTTCCTTTGTTTGAGAATTTGTCGAAAGCTCTTAATGATAAAAGTCATCTTCTCGTTGTCGAGCTTAGAGGCGTCAATTGGTAGTCTACTTGGTGTAGACTCTTCCATTGCTTTGAATGCAACGGGTTACACCTCGGGTGTGGAGGTGGCGACTTGCTCCAAGTTGACAATTTGTTTGGAGTCTTTGATCATAAGTTCAAAGCTCACAAACTTGCCAATTACCTCCTTGGGAGACATCTGTTTATATCTTGGATCTCCACGGATTAGTTGTACTTGAGTGGGATTATGAAAGACAAGAGATCTAAGAATAACCTTGACCATTTCATGGTCATCCCATTTGGTGCTCCCGAGGTTGCGCACTTGATTGACCATCGTCTTGAGCCTGTTATACAGTGCTTGTGGCTCCTCTCCTTTGTTGAGGACGAATCGACTGAGTTCTCCCTCGATCGTTTCACGCTTGGTGATCTTGGTCACCTCGTCCCCTTCGTGCGCTGTTTTGAGAACATCCCAAATTTCTTTGACAATTTTCAATCCTTGCACCTTATTATACTCCTCTCGATACAAGGAGGTGAGGAGTATAGAAGTTGCTTGGGAATCAAAATGCCTTATTGGGGTGGCCTCATCCGAGTCGTAGTCCTCGTCGCCCACCTGTGGTGCCTGCGCTGCAAACTCAACAATATCCCATATACTTTCGTGGAGTGAGGTTAGACGGTGCCTCATGTTATCACTCCACATACAATAATCTTCACCATCAAAATATGGTGGTTTGCCTAAGGGTACTATTGGTCCTTGTTCTCAAATGCTTTGCATCAAGAACAAGACAACACGATTGTTAATAATTAGGGACCTTCGTCTTTTGAAGCATTATCTCCTTTTGGATATAGTGATCTCCAGACGAAGGTTATGAAGGGCATACCTTCATCATCTCAGTGAACAAATATAAATAAGAGTACATGAAATGTGAAAGAATATAAATAATGATCATGAATCAGTAAGTTATTTATATTCTCATATCATAAACATGAATAAACATCAACAACGTTTATATTGCAATGATACCTTTGGCTTGCCAGAAGATATAAATGCGAGTGACATAAGAGTGATTACTGTTGGGGCGAAGGCAAAGGCGCCACCCTTCGCTCGAAGCCTTCGCTGCAGCAGCTGAGCTAACAGAAACAAAACAGGCAGGGACACCCTTCGCTTCTTCCGCACCAGACGAAGACTGGCGACGAAGGGCATCCCACAGTGCGGCCTCGTCCAGCTCGGAGGCCCACGTGCAATCCGGCCCATTGTAACGGGCCCCGCGTGGCCGCCGTGCGTTACGGGCCTAATTTGTAAAAGCATTCCTGTAATTACGGTCTGTAACCCCGCTTTATGGGAATATTCTAGGGATAACCTAGGTAGCTTAGGGCACATGCGTCCTTAGCTCAAGGCGCTGCGCACTCAGGTACCTATAAATACCCCTGCACAATGCCCGTGAGAGGCCAGATTAACAGAGCTTTTGCCATCTAGCGCGAGTGCCCTGTTGACGTCACTGTTCACCCTTGTTGGATCCCCTTGCAACTGAGAGCAAGTTCCAACATTTGGCGCCCACCGTTCGTGCTACGAGAAAACCACCCGCGATGGCACCCAAGAGAGCTAACCCGAAGGCTGACGAGGCTGCGAAGGCAGCACTGCTCGCCGCAAGAAAGGGAAAGGCCCTCGCCCTCACCCAATCCACCCACCAAGAGGCCACTGAAGACGATGTCCCTCGCGCATGCGAAGACGACACCCTCCGCACCTGCGACCCTGAGGGACAACCGCAGCCACCCTCAGGCTTCGCACCACCGAAGGGCGCGGACCTCGCCGAGGACGGTGAAGTCCTCGGCGTCTCAGCAGAAGAACAGCTACAGCTGCACGCCCTGCGCCTCAAGAACCGCAATCTCCAGAGGCAGAAGGAGATACTGGAGGCCAAGCGCCAGCGTGTGTCCGCACTAGCCAAAGTGCGGCAAATGATACGCGACGAAGAGCACAAGGCCCAGGAACTCGAGCGGGAGATTGCGCTGATGCAGCGCGAAGGCCACCTCGGCCTGCAGCACGAGTCACCCCTCCAGCAGCGCGCACAACTCGAAGACACGCGCGAAGGCCACCCCGGCCTGCACCATGGGCCACCCCTGCAACACCGCGCGCAACCGGAGGACCCACGTTTCCCCCAACGCGACCACACCTTCCCGCACGCCGCGCCATTCCAAGGGGTCAACTATCTCGATGAGCGAAGTCCCCTGGCGCCACACCTGCAAGTGACGCCGTGGCTGGCTAACTTCCGGGCAGGGACCTATCCCAAGTACAACGGCAGCATCGACCCGACTCAATACATAATGAGTTATCAGGTCGCCGTTGCATCGTCCGGAGGCGACGACGCCACAATGGCGAAGTCTTTCATCATCGCCCTTGTTGGGGACTTGTTCTCAAATGCTTCGAGTTAAGAACAAGGCAACATAAAAAGTGTTAAATGTTAAAGTCCTTCGTCCTTCGAAACATTATGCCCCTTTGGGAAATAATGAGTTTCGGACGAAGGTCATAAGGGACATACCTTCGTAACTACAACGAGTAATGACGAAGGACTCATATAAAGCACGAAATATAATATAAACAACATAAAATCATTTCTATTTTATTAACGTGGAAAAATAGAAATGATTTCAAATTACAAATGTACCTTCGGTCCTGAAAGAAGGTATAGAATACAAGCGTGACGCAAAAGCAGAATGCCAAGTCAGCGTGAACAGTACGGGAGTACTGTTCATCTATTTATAGACGCGGGACGCAGCCCACGTAAAATTACATTCATGTCCATTACATTTGTTAACAGTTTATGGAAATCTGTCGAGGCCCCCGAAGTCTTTTCATCTTTAAGTCGGTTCTCCCGTATGCCATCGCGCCGAAGCTTCCTTGCGCACAGCTTCGGCTGCCCTCGACCTTCGTCTGGTTCAGGCTTCGTCCTGGTCGTGCTCCATATCCATAATTCTGAATCCGAAAATACCTGTTCATATAATCCGCTTGGAAAACGTTGTCAAATCATGTTTTTGAGGACCTTCGGAGGACGAAGGCCCCCAACAGTAGCCCCTCGCAATATTAATTTGTAAATAATAAATTCAGATTGCGATATGGACGAAGGCCTTGAGCCGAAGGTCCGAAAAAACACCTTCCCTTTGCTAGAATAGCAACATTCACTGACAAGCGGGGCCTTTTAATTTTCAGCGCCCTAGGCGTATAAATAAGATCACATCGCGAACTCATTTGATACGCACACTTGACTTTTGCTTCGGCCCACTAAAATTTTTAGCGCTTGTTCATTAAGATTTGCTGTTCTTTTTGATTTCGAAGCTTCGGCCTCGGGAGGAATTTTTGAGCGTTCCCGAAGATGTCTGAAGGCAAGAAGACCCCTGCTGAAACGAAGCTGAAGATCCCTGCTGAGACGAAGCTGAGTCTCGAGGAGGAGAAGAATCTAGGGTTCCTGATAGCGATGGCAGAGACTAATACAGAGAAAATTACGAAGGAAATTCTCGAAGGTTTATCTGAAGATTCTGATGACAGCGACAGTTATGATGTGGAAAGTGGTGGGGAAGAGGCCGAAGATCGACCGTGGCGACCAAGTCACACAGTTTTTGGGAAAACGACCATCAAGCAGAGTCACATTGATAATATGAGGGGGCGATATTTCCGAGACATATCTATTGTGAGAGCTGATGCCGGGGAGAAGACTTCTCCCACCCCCGAAGAGGATGAAGTTGTGATTTTTCGAAGCTTCCTCAGGGCTGGGCTTCGATTCCCCCTGAGCAATTTTGTTGTTGAGGTACTAAAAACATTCCAAGTCTACCTTCATCAACTCACTCCCGAAGCTATTATAAGAATGGGGATTTTTGTCTGGGCTGCAAGAAGCCAAGGTTTGGAACCGGACGCTAAAAGCTTCTGCAACATTCATGAGTTATTATACGAGACGAAGCCCTGGGGAAAAGAGCAATACCACAACAACTTTGGGTGCTACAGCTTCGGCGCCCGCTCCGGGTCAAGCTGCCCTGTGCCGACCTTTCGGAAGAGGTGGCCCGGAGCCTGGATGACTGAATGGTTTTATGTAAAGAATGATCTAACAGCTCAAGAGAATGTGAAGAGTATTATTATGCACCCAATCTGGCAACGCTTCGGTCTTCGAAGGCCGAAGGTCGAAATGGACGAAGCCTCCGAAGAATGCCAAAGAGCCTTCGGGGTAGTCTGCTCGTTTATTGGGACAAGGGATTTGGTCCAAGAACACATCGCCTTCAGGGTATGGCCACTTGCAGAAAGGTGGGAAATGCCGAAGGAAACCATCAAAGAGTCCGACGAAGGCGGACTAGTCAGATTAAAGTACACATTCAAATATGCAGATAAATTTATTGAACCTGATGATGACTGGCTGAAAAGCATTGAAACATTAAGTGATGAATTACTTGGGGCATATTCGAAGGCTGAAAATACTGCACTATCAGCAGCCTTCGGAGGCCGAAAAAAGAAGAGACTGAACCGAGTGTTTGATGCAGTCGGGTTCTTCTACCCTGATTATTGTTATCCCATCCGAAAGCAAAAAAGGAAAAACATAACCTCTGAAAAAGAAGAAGCTGGAACCGCTCCTAGCGAGCCAGAACCAAAAGGAAAAAGGTTGAAGGTCCTCACACACCGACCACGCCATATTGAACCAGCTTCGGTGCCTGAGTTCACTGGAGAAACTTCTTCGGCCGCTGAAGCTGAACAGCCAACCTTGCTGCCAGAAATTACAGAGGTGGCCAAAGCACCATCGACAGGAAAAATGGAAGAAGCGAAAAATTTGACTAAGGAAAAAGCATCAGAAATTTTAAGTCCTGTTGTAAATGTCGAAGCAGCAAAAATCCAAAAGGGTCCAATGGTGACCCCAAAAAGGAAGAGAATGGTAAATGTACTAGATGTCTTGGAGACAATTAAGTCTTCAAGCACAACTCCAAAAAAGAGTGTTGAAATCGCTGAAGCTTCCTCTGAAGCTCCGACGCAACAAGCTGAAGCTGAAGCTGGGCCTTCAGAGCCCTTCAGGGAACAAACTTTGGAAGCCGAAGCAATAAAAATACCAGAACCAATTTTAATTGAAGAGACTGACACTGCCATCCCCGAAGCGCCTGCCAGCATGTGTGATTACATCATACGACATGCTTCGGGGAAAAAATTATCTGAAGAAGAAACTCATGAAGCTAACCATTATGCAAAGGAGCTAAAATATCCAAAGGGGGCAGTAATATTCAATGGGACAAATGAAGATGATTTTTTATACTGCCTGCCTGACAACAAAGAGCTCTCTGTCTGCCGAGAAATGGCCAGGAGTATTGGTTTTCCGAAGCTCGAATCTGGGTTAAGCGCCATGACAAAAGAAGATCTCGCAGACAGTCTTGCGTACAACAGCCTGAAGGTATGGGAATTTAACGCTTGAAAAGAAAACCCTCTTGTATTATTATTATATATTTTTTTTTACACGACACATTCGTTTTTTCTTATATGAATTCTTTTTCGTATAGGGCCTGATCCTAAGCAACGCGCTGAGAGCGCAAAAGAGCGCCGAAGATGAAAGTTATGAGATTGCGTTCAACAATTTGCGCTCCGAAGTTATCAAATTGAGAAACGAAGCTCTAGAAAAGGATAAAATTCTTCTTACGCTGATAGACAAAGTAAAAAAGGATGAAGCTGCTTCAAAAACCCAGGCCGAAGCCCACAAGCGCGAAATTAAAGATCTTCAGAAACAGCTGACTAGAGCTAGAGAGGAGCGCGCTCTTGAGGAAACAAAACGAGAACTCAGCGATCATATGGTCAACAAATTGGAGTTAAGAGTTAAAGAGCTTCGTACATCTCAGGGTAAATGTTATGTCAAATCTATAGAATGTGTGAATAAAATTAAAGCCAGCTTTGCCAGCGTGGGCGCCTTCTCCAGCGAAGAGAATTTCTCTCGAGGCAATCCCGAAGGTCCACTGGAATGGATTAGTCACGAAGCAGAGGCCTTCGAGGAGATCCTGAGCAGCCGTGGCGATATTTGCGCTTTTTCGGGCGCCAGAGGAATTGCCTCTGTCTTAGAGAAGAAAGGTTGCGATCATGTAAAATTTCTTGCTCAGTCCGAAGCTGCCTTATCTTCCGAAGACATTAAGGACCCCTCAGCCGAAGCAAGCGTGGTTGGCGGCAAATTTTTTACGGATATCTGGAACGACGGCGGCCGAGGAATGGCGCAAGAGATTATCCAAAGGAGTGAAAAAGGCATCCATGATGCTAGAAAAGTGGCGGAAACTACTGAAAAAAGTACGGAACCCGAAAGGCAATTAGGTATTAATTAGTTACTCTTATCGTGTTGTAATTTTTGTTTCAAACTCTGCACTTAGTTTGTAATAGTGATGAAGAAATGTTCTCTTCCCTCAGAAGCTGCTGGGTTGACTGCCGACCCACACACAAAAGGAGATGAAGAAATCAAACAAATGGCCGAAGCTATCATGGACAAAGTTGTTGACCAACTTTTGAATGAAGTCGCCGAAGCAGTATTAAGAGAGGACTAGATGCTATTAGAAAAACATTTAAATTGTGGTCTGTGTAATATTTTGTACATTTGGATGTAATATACAAGTTTCTTTTCATCATTCAATTCTTCACGATGCATGAAACTCTATATACATACCTTTTTGAGCCTTCGGCGAAAAAACACCTTCCCTTCTTTTCATGCCTCGTGAAGAAGACATTCTTTGTTAAAATTATTCTGATGAATGACACCCATGCTTCGTGAAATCATTATCCGAAGCTATACTTCGAGGTTATGCAATCTCAATATTGATCTGAAAAAGCTCACCCATGTTTCATAAAAATATTCTCCGAAGCTGTAATCCGAAGCTATACAGTTTCGATATCACTTTCTCAGAGCATCCTTTCGAAGGTTGAGAGTGTCACTTTCTTTTGCCAAATGCAATATGATGTATGATGCTTATGTTGTGCAAAATGATGTGATGATGTTATGCTATGCATGTGACATCTGTTCCGAAGATACTCATAAAATATATTCGTAAGCTCTGCATTCCCTTAGGAACGTCTTTGGAGCTTCTTCGTCTTTTACTTAGACGTTCTCAGCGTTGACTTTTCGCTGTAAGCCTCCCTTAGGAGCTTCTTCGCCTTTTACTTAGGCGGTATCAGCGTTGACTTTTCGCTGTAAGCCTCCCTTAGGAGCTTCTTCGCCTTTTACTTAGGCGGTATCAGCGTTGACTTTTCGCTGTAGGCTCTGCATTCCTTTAGGAACGACTTCTGAGCAGAAAACTTACACTGCGCTCCCTTTGGAACGACTTTTTGTGACTTCGCAAACTTACGCTGCGTTCCTTAGAACGACTTTCTGTTACTCCGAAGGATTTTTAATTCGAAGGTCCTCCTTAGTAACGGAAAAAATTTTAAGCTTCAGCAACTTAAGCTTGTGGATCAAATAGATCTTCCTCGCGGAAAACAACGAAATTATTACATGAAAACTACCAATGTTTTTTGCTTCACAGAAAATAAAACTGAATAGGAAAGAGTGCTATCAAAGGTAGGATATGTGTCAATATATGTGCTTCGACTCTGGCACAGTGCTGTTAACTGTGCGAGCTTCGGACTGCTCTCTGAAGTCCCTCTGATGTGGAGTGTATTGACTCCCTTCTGGCTGTTGGCCTTGCTGCAATGGAGGTGGGGGCGGAAGCTGTTGCCAGGAAGCTTGAGGTTGACTTGCCGAAGCTACAGAAGCTGCAGGGTGGTTGTCTATGTATTGTGGGACATAAGGCGGATGATACGAAGCAGTATGCATGACCTGCTTCGGCTGAGCTTGCTGAGATGCAGCTTCGGCAATTTCCTTTTGCTTCTGGATTGTAATATGGCACGACCTAGTGGTATGGCCCTTGCCTTCTCCACAGAACAAGCAAAACAGTCTCCTTGGCTGATCTCCGAATCTTCCGCCGAAGCCCCTGGCGCCTCTGCCTCTTGGAGCTGGTGGCCGGAAGGAAGTTTGTTGTTGCCCCGAAGCCTGTGATGAGCATTGCGGTCTGTTCTGACTCCCCTTATCATCATTCTGAGTGTTGTGGATAGAACGGACATGTCTCGAGTAGTATCTTCCTCCGAAGCCCCTGGTCATTTCAGAAAATCTGAAGGCCTCCTCCCTTCTTTGACGAAAGTCATTGTCAGCACGAATGTACTCATCCATCTTTTGGAGCAATTTTTCCAAGGTCTGAGGAGGCTTTCTAGCAAAGTATTGAGCTGCAGGCCCAGGACGAAGCCCCTTGATCATGGCTTCGATAACAATTTCATTGGGCACCGTTGGTGCCTGCGCCCTCAATCGTAAAAACCTTCGGACATACGCCTGAAGGTACTCTTCGTGATCCTGAATACACTGGAACAGGGCTTGAGCTGTGACCGGCTTCGTCTGAAATCCTTGAAAGCTGGTCAATAACATATCCTTCAGCTTCTGCCATGAAGTTATTGTTCCTGGCCGAAGGGAGGAATACCAGGTCTGAGCAACATTCCTGACGGCCATGACGAAAGACTTCGCCATGACTGCAGCATTGCCCCCGTACGAAGACACCGTTGCTTCGTAGCTCATCAAGAATTGCTTCGGGTCGGAGTGACCATCAAACATGGGAAGCTGGGGTGGCTTATAGGATGAAGGCCAAGGTGTAGCCTGCAGCTCAGCAGACAGAGGAGAAGCATCATCAAAAACAAAATTTCCCTGATGGAAATTATCATACCAGTCATCTTCGTTGACGAAGCCCTCCTGATGAAGGTCTTTCTGATGCGGCCTTCTGTTCTGCTCATCGTGAGTAAGATGGCGGACTTCCTCAGAGGCTTCGTCTATCTGCCTTTGCAACTCAGCTAGGCGGGCCATCTTCTCCTTCTTCCTTTGTACTTGTTGGTGTAACATCTCCATATCCCTGATTTCTTGGTCTAGCTCTTCTTCCTGAAGTGTTGGGCTGACAGCCTTTCTCTTCTGGCTTCGGGCCTCCCGAAGAGAGACGGTCTCCTGGTTGTGGTCCAGCGGTTGCAGTGCTGAAGCCCCAGTCGCTGAAGCTTTCTTCGGCGCCATAGCTTCCGAAGGTGTTCAAAAAAGCTCGAAGTGGAAGTGAGTTCACCGGAGGTGGGCGCCAATGTTGGGGACTTGTTCTCAAATGCTTCGAGTTAAGAACAAGGCAACATAAAAAGTGTTAAATGTTAAAGTCCTTCGTCCTTCGAAACATTATGCCCCTTTGGGAAATAATGAGTTTCGGACGAAGGTCATAAGGGACATACCTTCGTAACTACAACGAGTAATGACGAAGGACTCATATAAAGCACGAAATATAATATAAACAACATAAAATCATTTCTATTTTATTAACGTGGAAAAATAGAAATGATTTCAAATTACAAATGTACCTTCGGTCCTGAAAGAAGGTATAGAATACAAGCGTGACGCAAAAGCAGAATGCCAAGTCAGCGTGAACAGTACGGGAGTACTGTTCATCTATTTATAGACGCGGGACGCAGCCCACGTAAAATTACATTCATGTCCATTACATTTGTTAACAGTTTATGGAAATCTGTCGAGGCCCCCGAAGTCTTTTCATCTTTAAGTCGGTTCTCCCGTATGCCATCGCGCCGAAGCTTCCTTGCGCACAGCTTCGGCTGCCCTCGACCTTCGTCTGGTTCAGGCTTCGTCCTGGTCGTGCTCCATATCCATAATTCTGAATCCGAAAATACCTGTTCATATAATCCGCTTGGAAAACGTTGTCAAATCATGTTTTTGAGGACCTTCGGAGGACGAAGGCCCCCAACAGCCCTCGAGGGCCCCGCACTCACCTGGTTCACCAGGTTGCCTCCGCTGTCCATTGATTCCTGGAGAAGTCTCCGGGACAAGTTCCTGCTCAACTTCCAAGGGTACCGCCCAGACACCGACGCCCTGGCCGAACTTTCGCTCTGCAAGCAGCTAGAAAAGGAGACTCTGAGGGAGTATTACCGCAAATTTTTAACACTCAAGTCACAGCTGCCCTCAGTCGATGACCAGATTGCCATCCACTACGCTATCAGTGGCCTTCGCGCCGGCGTCCTTTACAGCCACTGCATCAGAGATCCGCCAAAGAACCTCCAAGAGTTATATCAGCTGTTTGAAAAGTACGCCAGATCCGAAGAGCTCCACCAGCGCAAGATTGAGACCCAGAGGAAGCCAAAAGATGCTCCACAGTCCAGCCGCACGTGGACAAGGACTCCGCAGCCAGACTCCGGTCGAGACAGCCTCAATCAGCAGCAAGTGCACAACATCGCCAACCAGCATCCCGCTACTGACCCCCCTCGTCGCCAGGAATATCCCCCCCAGGGCCGCGGAAACGGCACTCGTGGCAGGGGCCGAGGGCGTGCGCAGCCACCGCGCCGATTCTACTGCCTCTTCCATGGCGAAGACTGCGCCCACCAAACCAAAGACTGCCCCGAAACGAAGGCTACCAGAGACAGAATGGCACGGGCGCAGCCAGCCGACAACCCCAGAATTGTCGCGCACAAATACCAGCAACCCCCTCCACCATATATCCACGCTCCCGCCCCGCATCCACCGCACCACGCTTACCAACACCATCAGGAAGTACAAATCGTACCTCCTCCACCCCCACCACCACACCAGCAACATCAAAACATCCCCCATGCCCCAAAGCAGGAAGACTTCGCCGATCAACCATATCGCGGAGTCATCCACATGATAACTGGGGGGTCCAGCACCGACTTCGACACCAAGCGGCAGAAGCGGGACCACTACCGCAGCATCAACCATGTCGCCGTCACGGGCCCAGTCGTGCAGACAAAGTGGTCCCACATACCGCTAACCTTCGACGCACGGGACGTCGACTTGCGCAGCGCCCCCCACTGCGACGCCATGGTTATCAATTGCAGCGTGGCAGGCTGGGACCTGCACAAGGTCCTCGTTGACAACGGCAGTCAGGCGGACATCATCTTCCTCCACGCCTTCAATCGCATGGGCATAAGCCACATCCTGCTTAAGCCTTCGGACAACCCGTTGTATGGCTTCGGCGGCAAGGGCACCTTCCCCGTCGGCAAAATAGAGCTGCCTCTCTCCTTCGGTGTAGCACCCAATGCCCGAAGCGAGCAAATAACCTTTGACATTGTGGATATGGTATATCCTTACAATGCCATCATGGGCCGGGGCTCCATCAATAAGTTCAAAGCAGCCATTCACGGACTGTACCTATGTATGAAGATACCAGGTCCGTTAAGCGTCATCACAGTCTTCGGCAATCAACAGACTGCGCGTAACATAGAGCGGGACTTTGTGCCCGGTCAAAGAAACGTGCACTGCCTCACGGCCCAACGCGAGGTCCCCGCGCTTGCCAGCCCAACCAATAAGCAACACGACAAGGCGTAGCTGCAGAGCAACGACGGGACCAAGACTGTCCCCCTCGACCAGGCCACACCCAGGCAGACAGTCATTATCAGCGAAGACCTTACTTCGCATGAAGAAGAAAAGCTCCTCTGCTGCCTGTCCAAGAACAAAGATGTCTTCGCCTGGTCGGCCCTCGATCTGGTCGGGGTCAGCCGTTCAATAATTGAGCACAGTCTGGGAATCGACCCTTCGGTACGGCCGAAAAAGCAGCGGCTTCGCAAGATGTCCGACGAAAAGACAGAGGCCGCCAAGGCAGAGGTGCACCGCCTCCTGGAGGCCAAATTCATCGAGCCGGTGGCTTACCCCACATGGCTCTCCAATGTCGTGATGGTGCAGAAAAAGAGCGGGAAGTGGCGAATGTGCATCGACTTCACCAGTCTCAATAAAGCCTGCCCAAAGGACAATTTCCCGTTGCCGCGGATCGACAAAATAGTCGATAGCGTGGCCGGATGCGAGGTCATGTCCCTCCTCGATTGCTTCTCCGGTTACCACCAGATATACATGAAGGAAGAAGACAAGGCCAGCACCAGCTTTATAACACCCTTCGGCACATATTGCTTCATCAGAATGCCGGAGGGACTCAAGAACGCCGGGTCCACCTTCTCCAGGCTTACCAAAACAGTGCTCGAAGGGCAGGTTGGCAGAAACATATTCACATATGTAGACGACATTGTCGTCGCCAGCAAGAGCAAGGAGGACCACCTCGCCGACCTCGCCGAAACATTCGCGAACATGCGAGATGCACAACTCCGCCTAAACCCGGAAAAGTGCGTCTTCGGCGTTCGCCAAGGCAAAATATTGGGCTACCTGGTATCACACCGCGGCATCGAGGCCAACCCAACCAAGATTCAGGCCATCTTGGACATGACGCCTCCGCAGTCCGTCAGGGACGTCCAGCGCCTGACAGGCAGATTGGCCGCTCTCAACAAATTCATCTCCAGGTCCGCCGAGCGAAGTCTCCCCTTCCTCAAGACACTCCGTGGTGCAAAAGACTTCGCCTGGGGACCAGAGCAGGCGGCGGCCTTCGCCTCATTAAAACAGTACCTGACAGAGTTGGCCATCCTTACCAGCCCCGACCCCTCGCTCCCCCTGCTGCTCTACGACGCGGCTTCGCCACATGCGGTCAGCGCGGCACTAGTGCAGGAGCAGACTATCGAGGGCGTGGTCCGGCAGTGCCCCGTGTATTATGTCTCCGAAGTGCTGACACCGTCCAAGTGCAACATGACAGAGCTGGAGAAGATTGCCTACGCAGTCGTCATGTCGTCGCGCAAACTGCACCATTACTTCGAAGCATTCAAGGTCCGAGTCACCTCAAACAGGGGACTCGGCGAATTATTCAGAAACCCGGAGGCGTCGGTGAGGATTGCCAAGTGGGCGGCCGAACTCTCCGGCTACCACATCTGCTTCGAGCCCAGGACAGCTATCAAGTCTCAAGTCCTGGCAGACTTCGTCGTCGACTGGACTGGGCCAACAACACAGCCAGATCCGTCCGCAGAAAAGACTTGGACGATCCATTGCGACGGCGCATGGTGCCATTCGGGGGCAGGCGTCGCTGCAGTCATCACCTCACCAGTCGGGGTCAAGCACAGATATGCAGCACGAGTCAGCTTCAATCTAGAATCCGACAGATGCACAAATAATATAGCAGAATACGAAGCAGTCATCCTCGGCCTCCGCAAGCTAAGGGCCCTCGGAGTCACCACCTGCATCATCAAAACAGACTCCAAGGTAGTTGCCGGCCAAGTTGAGAAAGACTATGCAGCCAAGGACCCCGCGCTCATGCAGTACCTCGCGGCCGTCCGAAGTCTCGAGAGGCAGTTCAAGGGGTTCACCTTGCAGCATGTGGATCGGGCCAAGAATGAGGAGGCCGACGCATTGGCCAAGGCCGCCGCCAGGGGCAAAACTCTGCCCTCCGACGTGTTCTTTCATGTCATCGGCACGCCAGCAGTCCGGAGCCCTGAAGGGCTCCAAATAACCAATGACAGCGAGGGCCACCGCACAGTCAACCTTATACTGACCGAAGACTGGCGGGCACCCATAACCCTGTTCCTGCAGGGGTATTATCATCCAGCCGACATCAGTGAGGCCAAGCGTCTCAGACATCGAAGCCGAGACTTCGCACTGATTGAAGGCCAACTCTACAAAAAAGGGGTCAGTCAGCCAATGCTTGAGTGCGTCAACGAAGCCGAAGGCATGCAGATTCTACGTGAAGTCCACAGTGGCACGTGCGGCTCACACGCAGGGCCGAGGGCCCTAGCTGCTAAGGTGATCCGCCAGGGCTTTTACTGGCCCGCAATGATCTGCGCCGCAAATCGGGTCACACGGTCCTGCGAAGCCTGCCAGAAGTTTTCTCCTCGGTCAGGCGGCCCCTCGCAGTATACAAAGCTGATCGCCCATACATGGCCTCTCCAGCGCTGGGGCCTCGACATTGTCGGGCCCCTGCCCACCGCTCAGGGGAACCTTAAGCTCGCCTTCGTCGCGGTCGAGTACTTCACCAAATGGATCGAGGCGCGGGCTGTTTCTACAATAACATCAAAGACTGCCCAAAAATTCTTCTGGCAGAACATCGTTTGCCGCTTCGGAGTACCGTCCGAACTAACAGTTGACAACGGCAAGCAGTTTGACAACCAAGACTTCAAGGATTTTTGTTTCTCCATTGGCACCAAGCTTGCCTTCGCCTCAGTCTATCATCCGCAGTCCAACGGGGTCGTGGAGCGCACCAACGGGAAAATCTTCACAGCTATCAAGAAAATGCTCCTTGATGAAAAAAAGGGCAGATGGACCGATTTGTTACCTGAGGTAGTCTGGGCACTAAACACGACTGAGTGCAGGGCGACCGGGTTTACTCCCTTCCGCCTTCTATACGGATCGGAGGCCATGACCCCGCAAGAAATAAAGCACGGGTCCCCGCGAACAGTTCCGTCAGCCGTCCCCGATGTGGACGAGCCAACTTCAAAGGATCTCATCGACGGAGACCGAGTCTTCGCCCTACAGGCCCTGAACAAATACCAAGCCCAGACCAAAGCATGGCGCGACCACTCAGTCATCCCGAGGGAGTTCAGCGAGGGGGACCTCGTACTCGTTCGAACAGCTCGGACGGAGTCCAAGGGCAAGCTGGAGCCCAGGTGGGAGGGCCCCTTCATAGTCAAGACAAAAGCTTCCCCCAACGCTTACAGGCTCACAACGCCAAACGGCGAGGACCTGGAGCACTCCTGGAACATCGACAACCTCCGCAAATTTTTTGTTTGATTCCTCAGGGCTGTCTTCGCCCTTGTAATTCGCAAAAACAATCTTGTACCGGCCCGCACTCTTTTCCTCCCGGGGGGTGAGGTTTTTAACGAGGCGGAGCCATGTAATATATGTGTGAAAAATCCCCCGCAAAGACATGCGTCGAAAAAGACCGCGACGACGGTCTTTGACATTCGACCAACACGAGGTCACCGTGAGGCTAAGCGCTAGCCACCCTCGCGTGCGACAAATCCGCGCAGAAGTCGCCTAAGGGTGCAGCCGGATTAGCACACCAAGTGCGAAAAAATCGAAGTCTATCGCGAAGACTATCCGCGCAGAAGTCGCCTAAGGGTGCAGCCGGATTAGCACAACAAGTGCGAAAAAATCGAAGTCTATCGCGAAGACTATCCGCGCAGAAGTCGCCTAAGGGTGCAGCCGGATTAGCAGAACAAGTGCGAAAAAAATCGAAGTCTATCGCGAAGACTATCCGCGCAGAAGTCGCCTAAGGGTGCAGCCGGACTAGCACAACAAGTGCGAAAAAATCAAAGTCTATCGCGAAGACTATCCGCACAGAAGTCGCCCAAGGGTGCAGCCGGACTAGCACAACAAGTGCGAAAAAACCGAAGCCTACTGCACAGACTGCCCATGCAGAAGACACCTAAGGGTGCAACCAGACTAGCACAACAAAGGCAGAAACGACAACATCAAACCGTCCACGCCAAGACCAACTATAATCACACCAACACAGCACAACAAAACAAACCAGACAAAGTACACAACGCCTTCGCACACATATACAAGCGAGGGCACACAACTTCATCATACAAGCCTCTACATATACAAGCGAGGGCACCACACTCTACATCGGCTCAACCTTAGGAATAATTCTCATCTCCCTATAATTAAATAACATTATCCTAAGCTCCTCACCCGCAAAAAGACTTCGCAGTTCCCCTTCACCTGTATTCTCGGCGGCCGGTAAAGACAACAGTTCCTGCCGGCCAGCCCCACTCACACGAAGTCGAGCCCCCTCCGCCCCACTAACTCTACGTTTCGCAACTACCCTTCGTCGCCGTCGCCCGGTGTTAGGACCTGGCACATCTCCTGCGTCCGCGGCGTGCGGCGAAGCCTCCGCCGCAGCCACATCCAAGGCCGCGAAGTAGTCCAAGTCCTCTGACGACTCCTTAGTCCACTCAATCGAGCTCCCAGAGTCAGCACAATCAAAAAACTCAGATGCAGACCCACCACATTCATTACAATCTTCCGCGGTCGAAGCCGCCAAAAATTTAGTAGTAGCGGTTGTGTGCGCAGGCCCAAAATCTTGAACCTGCGCAGCAACCAAAATTCAGTAACATGTACAAATTTCCCCAACCCTCTACACCCACTACGCCACCTGCGACGGCCCTGACGTTGCGGGAGCCTCCGCCGTTGGCTCCGCCGTTGCTTCCGCTGCTATCTCCGCCGCCACCGCTGCGGGATCTTCAGCACTCGGCGCAGCAGCTGCGGAAGCATCAGGCGCGCCTTCGGCGACCTCTGGGGGCAGGTCTTCGCCGGCCGCAGCGGATGCGGGGGCACCCGACGCGTCCCCCGCAGTCTCCGGGGTCGGCTCCAGGGCGACCCCAGACACGGCCTCCGCCGGGGTCGACTCCGGGTCAGTCAGCATGCTGTTCAACGCCCCGAAGTCGTCGACCCTCTCGCCACGCGCCGCCTAAGCCAAAACACACAAAATTCATCAAACACACACACAGCCTACGTCCAACAAATACCAAACAAGCGAAAACGTTACCTGAGCCCTCGCCGTCTCGGCGCGCTCCCTGACCACCTCGCGACCGTGTGGACCCCACAGCCGGTCGAAGATAGCTCCGGCGGATTCCTTCACTACGGGGTCCTCAACCTTGAAGATATCTTGCTCAAAATCTTCTTCGACTTGGTCGAAGACCTCGAAGTGCCGGCACCCTTCGCGGGAGAGCGCGTTCATCGCCCCCTCGCAGGTGACCAGGGAGGCATACGCCATAAACCCCTCCACGACAGTGGGGAGCGCCTGCAACTCCTCCTGCACCCACTCCAGGCACCGAAGTCCGGGCTCTCGGTTCGGCACTTCGAATTCACCGGTCCCCGCGCCCAGGCCACGGTATGTATCTACAAGCAGTTGGCGCGTCCGCTCTGCCTCCGCGCGTGACGCGGCCTCGGCCCCCTTCACGCGGCTCTCCAGGGCGGTGAGCCGCTCCTGCAGCTGCTCGGCGCGCTCCCTGGCAAGGTTGCCCTCCGCCCGTGCCAGATTGGCCTCCGCCTGCGCAGCCTGCGCCTTGACAAGGGCCTCGTTGGTCTCCCTCCTTTCCCCCGCCAGCTGGCGCCAGAGGGCGGCCTTCTCGTCCTCCAGTGTGGCCACCTTGTCCGCCAGCTTGCGACACTTGCTGTCGGCGGCCGATTTTTCACGGACGGCGTCAGCATGTTGTGTCTGAAGTCTTTCGACTTCGGCAGCCACAGCTGCCGTGAGGGCCCCCGACGCAGTGCGGCTGGCGAAGTCAGCCACCTGCAGAGCAATCGTAAGACCGCGGCCCCAGCAAGCCGGAAAAAAAAGGACGAAGTCCAACTCAGCGGACCTGACGTAGCGCCTCCGTCACCTCCGTCAGCCGGCGGGACGCAGCGCCCGCCTCATCCATGACAACCGTGAGGGCCGACGCCTCGCCTCCGGCGCTAAGAGCCCCACCCTTCGCCTTCGGCACTGCGGCAGCCGTCGTGGTCGCCGCGGCAGGCGCAACCATAGCAAGTTGGCCTTCGCCCGACCCTGCAACGTACCAACGAACCAATCAAAAAAACAATAAAGCCAACGACTTACCACCGAGATAGTCGTCCACACTAATATCGGTGACGAAGTCGACGACACGTTTGCCCGCCAACGGCAACGCTCGGGCCGCCTTCGCGACCTCCGCCACTCCGCTGGACGGCGACACCGCCTTCGCCGATTTCGAGCTTCCGGCGCCTGCCGTTGCCTCCGGTGCCTTGCTAGATGCAGGGATGCCCGACTTCGCCGCCAGCGGCGGCCGGCCTCCGCCGGGGGCCGCAGCCTTCGCAGCCCCCCGCTGCCTCTTCGGCCTGGCTTCAACGAGCCTGACAGCCGCCTGGCGCTTCTGTGCAGCTCCCTGGCGATCCTTGTCCATCACTGCTGACACAACAGCAGCAATATTCCGCCCGTAAGGAAATACCCTCCATTCACGAACCATGCGAGATGTAAAAAAGTCCTCGCCAGCCGCGCGGGGGACAGGAACATTCCTAGGCCAACAACCCCCGGTAACCCTCAGCATCCGAGCCGAAGACTCCCGGAGCTCGGGCGAAGACATCCTTTCCCCCGGGGCCGCGCACGTCCTCATCAACTCTCTAGCAAAACCATCAGAAACCCCAAGTCCTCCCATAGCAGTACCTAATTTTCTCTTTTTAGAGGAGGGGGCGGCCGCCGGCGCAGGGTCGTCTCCGGTCTCCACCGCCGGTTTCTTCCCACGGCGGTCCACATCGTCTTGACCAGGGTAGCCATCATATGGCAATTGATTTAATTCAAAAACCCTGTTCAAGCGGTCATTCGACCCGCGGATATCCCAGCTGCGCTGGCCCTCTGTCCTCGGCACGTAGCGTCCAACAAGCCGCACCGCCCCATCCTCCGCCTCACGCACAAAGGCGGCCGGATCGCGGTTTTGCAGATTCAGGGCGAATGTGGGACTTCGCACCACCCTTCCGCCATGAAAAGGCATCTGGCGAGGGCATACTTCGCCCAACGCCTAGCCGTGCGCCAAGGGCCACACCTCGTATGCCACAAATTCTTCAACCAAGTCGCGCCCACTGCTCAGGCCGGCGGCGCACCGAAGAGCCCCTTCGTCCACATCCTCCTCCGCCACTTCAAAGGGCGGGTACGCTGAGTAAAAATGAGAACACATCGCGGACACGGGGAGTCCCTCATGGCCTTCGACGGTACCCTCAGCAACGTAAAACCAAAATTCATTCTAGTTGCCCCACTTGTTGCGGGCGCAAGGAACCAACTCGACTACCTGCATCGTGGTTTTGCCGGTCTTCGGCGTGAATGTGCAGGATCCAAACTGAGCAACTTCGCCTCCAATCATCCTCTTCTGCCAATGCAAACAATAATACTTCGCAAAAACTTCCACCGATGGCTGTCCGCCGTACGAAGTCGTCGCCCAGACATACTTCGACAGAGCCACTATGGCATTCGGTGTCAGCTGATGTATTTGAACGTTGAACCTGCGTAGGACTTCGCCAACAAATCGGTGCGCAGGCAAGCGGAGTCCGGCGGCGAAGAACGCCTCGAAAACGACCAACTCGCCCTCTGGCTCGGGGACTTCCTCCGTCCCCGGGACTCGAGCAACTCCGCCGCCGAAGTAACCCAACCGCTGCATATCTTGCACGCGGGCCGACGACATCCGCGATACGCCAAAATCAATAGAATCGCTGGCGCGCAACTCCTCCGCCATTAAACTACTCAGCGTCTCCTCAGACGAGGCGGCGGCCGGCGGCGAGGGAACGGTCGGCGGTGTAGCGGCAGCGGAAGAAGACGAGGACGGCATCGCTATGTACCGTCGGCGGCGGCGGGCGGTCTGCTTCACTCGAGCCAGATCTCCGGCGAACAAGAGCACGGCGGGCAGACGAGCAGCAAGACGGCGGAAAGGGCGGCTAGGGTTTTCGCGGAGCGTGGAAGGTAGTTCAAAAAGCGCCGACCCCCGCCCCCTTTTATAGACAGGGCGCGGCTCTTCGGGAAACCCGCAATCCAACAGGGCGCGGCGCTTCGGGAAACCCGCAATCCAACAGTACGCCGTCAATCAACGGTCATATCAAAAACCCCCGCGGAACCACTTCGAGCGAGGGCAGCGTCTCCGCCATCTAACGACGTCTTCGGCACCAGGTGACTTTGTCGAACTGGTCCCTCAGAGGGCAAATGTTGGGGCGAAGGCAAAGGCGCCACCCTTCGCTCGAAGCCTTCGCTGCAGCAGCTGAGCTAACAGAAACAAAACAGGCAGGGACACCCTTTGCTTCTTCCGCACCAGACGAAGACTGGCGACGAAGGGCATCCCACAGTGCGGCCTCGTCCAGCTCGGAGGCCCACGTGCAATCCGGCCCATTGTAACGGGCCCCGCGTGGCCGCCGTGCGTTACGGGCCTAATTTGTAAAAGCATTCCTGTAATTATGGTCTGTAACCCCGCTTTATGGGAATATTCTAGGGATAACCTAGGTAGCTGAGGGCACATGCGTCCTTAGCTCAAGGCGCTGCGCACTCAGGTACCTATAAATACCCCTGCACAGTGCCCGTGAGAGGCCAGATTAACAGAGCTTTTGCCATCTAGCGCGAGTGCCCTGTTGACGTCACTGTTCACCCTTGTTGGATCCCCTTGCAACTGAGAGCAAGTTCCAACAATTACAATCCAACGTGAACAGTATGGTGTTACTGTTCATCTATTTATAGGCACGGGACGCAGCCCAGACAGAATTACATTCATGCCCCTGACATCTGCTCTTAATCACAATGCAAACCATCAAGGACTAAGTAGTCTTTTTCCGCTTAGGTCGGTTTCGTCCTTCATCTCCGCTATAATACCAAGTCGAAGCTCCGTTAGCCATAGCTTCGGCATCTATCCATGTTGCCTTCGGGTTGTATCCTTATATCACACGCCTTCACCCCAAAGCCGAAGCTTCATGTAATAGTTTATGTCATACTGAAAACATGTGGTTAGTCACGTTTTTGAGGACCTTCGGAAGGGGAAGGCCCCCAACAGTAGCCCCTCGCAGTATTAATTTGTTTCTTTGTAACGAATTTAGACTGCGACACGAATGAAGGCCTTTAGCCGAAGGTCCAAAAAAACACCTTCCCTTCGCTAGAATAGTGAAAGACACTGACACGTAGGACCCACCAAGTTGTGAGGTGTTGGGCATATAAATAGGGACTCGCATTGATAGCATTTGCTGCACCATTTTAGCTGCGTACACCGTGTTCATCGTTCTAAATTTTCTTGCTCTTCTGAGCTTTGATTGAATTGTGAGCTTCGGCAATTGTGCAACCATTGTCTAAATGGCTGAAGAGGAGAATATTCTTGACCCTGCATTGGCCGGGTTTTACAAAGCTATGGAGAAGACAAATATAGAGAAGATTACCAATGAGATTGTGGCTGGATTATCTGAAGATTCCAACGGTAGTGAAAGTTTTGACTTAGAAAGTGGGAACAAAGGTGCTGAAGATTGGCCCTGGTGGCTGAGTCATACCATCTTTGGGAAATCAACCATCGAACAGAGTCAAATTGATGCAATGAAAGGAAGATACTTCCGCGATATTTCTATCGTGAGGGCTGGAGGAGATAGCAATGCCCCTATGCCCGAAGCAGATGAAGTTGTTGTCTACAGGAGTTTTATGAAAGCAGGGCTTCGATTCCCCCTAGACAATTTTTTAGTTGAAGTTTTGAAGAATTTTGATATTTATCTTCATCAGATCACCCCCAAAGCTATCATCAGAATGGGGATTTTCATTTGGGCCATGAGAAGCCAGGGTTTAGAGCCAAATGCAAAATGCTTCTGCAACATGCATGAGCTGTCCTATAAGACGAAGGCTACTGGCAAAGAACAATATCATAATAATTTTGGTTGTTACGGCTTCGTGCCTCGCTCTGATGTGAGCTATCCAGTCCCGACATTTCAGAAGAGGTGGCCAGGAGCCTGGATGCAAGAGTGGTTTTATGTGAAGAACAACTTAGTTGAAAGAGAAGATATAAAGGGGATCATTCAACGCCCTATCTGGTCTCGCTTCGTCATTAGGAGACCAGCCACTGCACTTGGAAATGATGTTCAAGCATGGCAGGTGGCCTTTAACACCGTATGCACTTATATTGGCACAAGGGACTTAGACCAGGAGCATATTGCTTATAGAGTGTGGCCTCTTGGAAGTGGCTGGGAGATGCCGAAGGAAGCTGCTGCTGGGTCCAGCCAGAGCGGCTTAATTTATTTGAAATATACCTTCAGGTACAGAGATCAATTCATTGAGCCGAACAATGACTGGTTGGATTGTATTGAGGCAACTAGCGATGAGTTACTTGGTGCCTACATAAGGGCCGAAGACGATGCCATGACATTGGCCTTCGGAGGACGGGGAAAGAAAATATTGAATAGAGTTTTTGACGTTATTGGCTTTGTATACCCGGATTATCACTATCCTTCACAAAAGTAAGGAAGAAAGAGAAAATCTGCTACCTCGGCGATCACCAGCACGCCGAAGCTGAAAAAGGTTAAGATTTTAACATATCGTCCCAAGCGTGCTGAGGCGTCTGAAGCACCGAAACCTGCTGAAGGGCCTTCTGCTTCTAGGTCAGACTGCCCCACTCGTGCCGAAGCTAAAGGAAAGTCGGCCGAAGTGCCTGAACCGAAGGTAATAACGGAGCAGCTGAAAGCTGAGTCGGCCGAAGTGCCGAAGCGTCCTGCTGAAGCTAAGGCAAAAACAACCGAAGAGCCAGAGTTAAAGAAATCGGTAGAGCAACCGAAGACTCTAAGCCCGTCACAAGAGACAGAGTTGCCGAAGATGTCAAAAATTCCTGTAGTAACTCCAAAAAGGAGAAGAATGACAGCGTACTAGACGCTGTCATAGAATCGACAAAGGTACTAAATCCTGCTTCTGCAGAAGTACCTAGCATGGGTAAAAAGAATACGAAGGAATCTACCGAAGTTATCATAACCTAGGTTGGAACTGAAGCTGGGCCTTCAGTTCCCGCGGAAATGGGGCCTGCAGAGATTGTTGAAAAGACTACTGAAGCAAGATCTTCGGATGCTACAAGAACTCTGCTTCCGTTAGAAAAAGGAAAAACTAGCAAAGAGTCTAAATTCCCTGCTACTGAAGCTTCTACTAAGGGATTGGAATTTATAGTGCGTCATGGAGCAGGGAAAAAACTATCAGGGGAGCAGATTGTCGAGGCTATGCAATATGCTAAGGATCTAAAGTACCCCCGAGGATCCTTGGTGTTTAATGGCACTGATGAAGACGATTTTCTGTACTGCCTTTCGGACAACAAGGAGATATCTGTTTGCTGGGAGATGGTAGAAAATATAGGATTCCCGAAGCTAGAGCTTGGCCTGTCTGCAATGTCGAAGGATGACCTTGCAGATAGCCTTGCCTATAACAGTCTGAAGGTGAGGATATTTTAGCTTATAAGCAGATTACTTTCTGTAACTTTTCTTATTATTGTTTGTTGATCCTTTATTTTTTGTAGGGCTTAATCCTAAGCAAAGCTTTAAGGGCACAAAAGAATGCAAAAGACGAAAGCTGCCAAATAGCCCTTGGGAACCTTCGGTCAGAAGTTATTACGCTAAGGACGAGGCACTTGAAAAAGATAAAATATTGCTTTCCTTAGTGGATAGACTGAAGAGCAACAATGCGAAACTTAATGCACAATCTGAAGCTCACCAAGCCAAAATCGAAGACCTTCGGAAAAAACTCGCCGAAATGAGCGAAAATTTTGAACTTGCAAAGGCAAAACAAGAGATAAGTGAATGGACAAGCTCTATGCTAGAAAAGAATGTTGAAGAACTTCGGGGTTCCAGAGAGAAATGCTATGAAGTATCCATAGAGTGTGCAAAGAAACTAAAAGACAGTTTTGCAAAGGTGGGTGCATACTCATCGGAGCAAAAGTTTATTCGAGGTGATCCCGAAGGAGTCGTTCAATGGATCAGCGAAGAAGTCGAAGCTTTTGAAGAAATACTTAGCGATTGTGGAGATTTTTGTGCCTTCGCCGGCGCTCGAGGGGTTGCAGCAGTTTTGGAAAAAACTGGCTGTGAACATGTTAAACCTACAGCCTAGGTAGAAGCCGTCTTCTCCATAGACGACACGAAGGAGCCTTCGGCCGAAGCTACTTTGATGGGCGGGAAATTCGATTCCAATGTTTGGATGAAAGACTGCCGCGAGATAGCCGACGAAGCTATAAAGAAAAATGAAGAAGAATCCCATGATGCCCGAGAAGAAGCTAAGCGAGCCGAAGAGGCTGCTGAGCGCGCAAGGCGTATAGGTATTATTACTAAATTTTAGCTTCGGTGTTTGTTTTTTAGCTTCGGATCAACAATTTGTTCTTTACTACAGCTGAACTTTCACCGCCGCCTAAGCCATATGATCTCGAGGCCGATCTGGCCATGAAGGCAGCATTAGAAACGATAAGGATTGCCGAAGAAGCCGTTGACGAAGCTGTCGACAGACTCTTAAACGAAGCTGCCGAGAAGATATTGAAAGAAGACTGAATTATTGTGTACTAAGAAATGTAATATTCGTATATGAGTTGAACATTGAACATTTGTGTGTATTTTAATATATTTCTTTGCGATGCATGAAATCTATGTACATACCTGTTTTTGAGCCTTCGACGAAAAAACACCTTCCCTTCTTTTCATGCTTCACAAGGAAAAAATCGCCCCTTCTTATGCCGTAGCTGTTATATAATATTGTTGCCGACGAAGATTTTCTTGGTATGGAAAATTATAGTTGCCGATGATACACTTTGTGCTCCAGCACATTGTTCCATTCATGAAATATTTTGAAAGAAGCATCTTTCCTTCTCAGTTTTGCTGCTGATGCGATATGATGTGTTGGGGGTCTTCTTCTTCGCTGAAGGTCCTCAAGTAAAAAACACCTTCGGCAAGACAATACAAAAGCAGGCACGACATGAAGATACAACCTGAAGATAGTACGGACAGAAGCCGAAGCTATTACTAAAGGAGCTTAGGCTCAACATTATGGTGAAGACGAAGGACGATACCGACCTAAGGAGGAAAAGTCTATCTAGTCCTTAACAGTTTATATTATGATTATAATTGTGTGACAAGTACATAAATGTAATTTTGACCAGGCTGCGTCTCGTGCCTATAAATAGGTGAACAGTAACCCCGTACTGTTCACGCTGTCTTGCAATCCCTCACACATCACTTTCGGATTCTTACCTTCTGTCAAACCGAAGGTATTAATATAACTCAAGATCATTAATGTTTGTTCATGATCATATAATCTAATGGTTTGATACAACTACTCATGTTCTTTCTATGTCTTATATGTTCCTGCTTTTATTCTTACATACTGAGATGATGAAGGTATGTCCTTCATAACCTTCGTTTAGAGACCATTATATCCTAAGGGAGATAATGCTTCGAAGGACGAAGGTCTTTAATTATTAACATTTGTGTTGCCTTGTTCTTGATTCATAGTATTTGAGAACAAGTCCCCAACATTGGTGCCCACCTCCGGTGAACTCACTTCCACTGTTGAGACGATGGCTTCATTCAACAACCAAGCTGTAGCACCTTCGGTCATGAAGCTGGTGCTCCCAATTACAGGCGGTTCAAGCTCAGAGCCAGCTAACTAGAAGCAAAAGAAGGAAGCAGAGAGAAGAGTGCAGCATGTTGGCGTGCAAGGACCCTTCATCAGATCCAAGTGGTCCCACATCCCAATCACCTTCTCCCAGGAGGACCTTCAGCTCAAAGACTATCCTCACAATGATGCTATGGTTATATCTTGTGTTATTAAGGGATTTCTGGTCCACAATGTTCTGGTTGACACAAGCAGTGCAGTGGACATCATATTTGCAAAGGCTTTCAGACAGATGCAAGAACCAGAGGACAAGATTCATGATGCTACACACCCTCTTTGTGGCTTCGGAAGAAGACAGATTGTGGCACTTGGCAAAATCACAATGTCAGTTACCTTCGGTTATGTCCACAACACAAGGTCTGAGCAGGTTATCTTTGACATTGTTGACATGGATTACCCATACAATGCAATCATTGGTTGAGGGACGCTTAATGCCTTCGAAGCCATACTTCATCCAGCGTACTTATGCATGAAGATACCTTCGGAACAAGGGCCCATTGTGGTCCATGGAAGTCAAGAAGCTGCCAGAAGGGCTGAAGGGAGTTGGACAGATTCAAAGGCGATCCATAACATAGATGAAGTCGAAGCTTGTCAACAATATAAGCACAAAAGAGAGAAGGCTGCTTTGGTAGATCAGCCGAAGCCTTTGCTCCTATGTGAAGATATAGCAGATCAAAGGGTACTGCTGGGATCTCAGCTATCTGATGAGCAAGAAAAGACTTTGTTAAGATTTTTGTTCAACAACAAAGATGTCTTCGCTTGGACAACCAATGATCTTTGTGGGGTCAACAGATATGTCATTGAACATTCACTTAATGTGGATCCATCTTTCAGGCCAAGGAAGCAAAGGCTTCGGAAGATGTCTGAGGATAAAGCTGAAGGTGCTCGGAACGAAGTAAAGAGACTTCTCAGTGCTGGTGTTATCAGAGAAGTAACATATCCAGAATGGCTAGCCAACACTGTTATGGTGAAGAAGGCTAATGGCAAATGGAGAATGTGTATTGATTTCACAGATCTCAACAAAGCATGTCCAGAGGACGAGTTCCCATTACCAAGAATAGACTCTCTTGTAGATGCAGCAGCTTCTTCGGAGCTCATGAATTTATTGGACTGCTACTCAGGCTATCATCAGATTTGGACGAAAAAGGAAGATGAGCCAAAGACTAGCTTCATAACTCCTAGTGGTACTTATTGTTACCTTCGGATGCCTGAGGGGCTCAAGAATGCTGGAGGAAGCTTCAACAGAATGACAGCCAAGGTCCTTCACTCTCAAATAGGCAGGAATGTGCTGACTTATGTTAATGACATCATAGTAAAAAGCACGAAGCAAGAGAATCATATTGTTGACTTGTAAGAGACATTTGCCAATTTCAGGCAAGTTGGTCTTAAATTAAATCCAGAAAAGTGTGTTTTTGGAGTAAAGAAGGGCAAGTTCCTTGGCTGTCTGGTATCAACAAAGGGAATCGAAGCTAACACAAATAAGATCGAAGCTATCCTTCGGATGGAGCTGCCAAATTCAAAGAAGGGGGCTCAACGATTGGCAGGAAGACTGGCATCGTTAAATAGATTTATATCAAGATCAGCAGAAAGGAATCTACCATTCTTTGAAATACTAAAGTCAGCCGAAGTTTTCCAATGGGGTCCGGCTCAGCAAAAGGCCTTCGAAGAGTTAAAGCAATACTTGATAGACTTGACAACTCTAACTCCACCTTCGCCAGGGCTCCGTTACTCCTGTATGTGGCAGCATCTCACTCTGCAGTCAGTGTGGCACTTGTACAGGAGAAGCAAGATGGCCAAGTCAAAAGGCAAGCGCCAGTATACTTCGTCTCCGAAGTTCTAAGTTTATCAAAGAGAAATTATAGATAATTGGAGAAGGTATTGTATGTTGTATTGATGGCCTCCAAGAAGCTTCGACATTATTTTCAAGCATATCATATAATTGTTCCTTCATCACAACCTCTGAAGGATATAATGCGGAATAGAGAAGCTACTGGAAGGATTGGAAAATGGGCTGTGGAGCTCAATGAATTCACTATTGATTATGTACATAGATCCTCAATTCAGTCCTAGGCATTAGCAGATTTCATTGCTGATTGGACGCCAGGGACTCAGGGAGAAGAAGTAACAAAAGACGCTGAAGCATGGACAGTCTTCTGTGATGGCTCTTGGGGAACCTACGACGCAGGAGCGGCTCTGTTCTGGTAGCGCCCTCTAAAGTCAGAACATGCTATGCAGCAAGGTTGGACTTCAGTTGTACAAATAATATTGCTGAATATGAAGCTCTTCTGTTGGGGCTTCGGAAGCTAAAGGCAATGGGAATAAGAAGGGTGATCCTTAAAACTGACTCCCAAGTCATTTCTGGTCATATAGACAAAAGTAGCAAGGTAAGAGATCCAAAGCTTGAAAAATATTTGGATACAGTCTGAAGATTGGAGGCTTCCTTCGAAGGATTTTCTGTAAAATATATTCCAAGAGGGGAAAATAAGCATGCAGATCTGCTAGCTAAGTCAGCGGCATAGGGGCTCCCTCTACCTTCGGAAGTATTTTTTGAGACAATAAAAGCACCTTCGGTTGAACTTCTGGAGAGAGCAGTGCTTGCAATATCACCTATACATAGTGAAGATTGGAGGACTAAAATCATATCTTTCCTCCAAGGTAACTGTCTTTCAGATGACGAAGTTTATAATAAAAGAATGGAAGCAAGGACAAGACCATATGTCATAATAGAAGGTGAGTTATACAAACATCGAGTCTGCTCTCCACTTCTCAAGTGTTTATCCAGAACCGAAGGTATAGAGCTGATGAAGGAAATACATGCAGGTTTGTGTGGATCTCACATTAGGTCTAGGCCTTTGCTGGGGATGGTTTTCAGACAAGGATTTTATTGGCCGAAGGCAGCTTCAGATGCAGCAGATCTGGTTCAAAAGTGCGAAAATTATCAAAAAAGTGCAAGAGACCAGAAACAACCTTCGTCGCTAACCCAGTTAATACAGCCAACCTGGCCATTGCAAAGATGGGGCCTGGATTTGTTAGGTCCACTCCCACCAGCACAAGGCAACTTGAAGTATGTTGTAGTGGCAGTAGAATATTTTTCTAAGTGGATTGAGGCGAAGCCCTTAGCTACAATAACTTCGGTCATGGTCCAAAAATTCTTCCGGCAGAATATTGTTTGTCGCTTTGGTGTGCCGAAGGCAATAACTATGGACAATGGAACACAATTTGATGCCGAAACATTCAAAGATTTTTGCGACCGAATTGGTATGAAGATTCAGTTTGCATTAGTCAGGCATCCAGAATCAAATGGGCTGGTAGAAAGAGCAAATGGCATTATAATGACAGGAATAATGAAGCTAATCTTCAACCAGCCCAGAGGAAAGTGGCCAGATGAGTTGATTAAGGGCCTGTTTGGCAAAGCTCCAGCTCCTGCTTCTTTAGCTCCAGATCCTGATCCTCATGAGGAGCTGATCCTCCTGATTCTCCTAGAAAATCAGAATCATTTTTAAAACCGTTTGGCAGGTAAATTGATTCTTGTCTTCTGAGAGTTGGTGGTCTGTGGTGATTGTCTGTTTTACCCTTTGCAGTTCAACTTTGTTACAAACCAATAAGTAGGATGCATATATGGAAAAAGATATGAAACAATAACATATAAAATATTTCCATCATAGTAGTGCGTAAAATGGTCTCAAATGTTTAATCCATAAATTGGCTCGTTATTTTTTTGTCCAATGGCAATTGCGGGTAATTTCGATCAAACTTTAAGGGGAGGTCCATATTTGGTTGGTTGAGGAGCTGTTTTAAGGGAGGGTGGAGCAGGTTTTTTTAGATCCCACCTTTCTTCACAAAAACGACTCCCGATCTTTCAGCTCCACACGAGAATCAGTTTTAAAAAATACCCGTTTGGCACGGCTCCTCTAGATCCTCGCTTAGAATCAGGAGCTGGAGCTGTGCCAAACGGGCCCTAAAGTGGTGTGGAGCCACAACACAACTTCTTCAAGGTCAATAGGATTTACACCCTTCAAGCTCCTATTTGGTGACGAAGCAATAACTCCAGAAGAAGCAAAGACAGGATCAATAAGAACAACAACTTTCGCAGAAGATGAATCTGATTATCAAATAACAAAAGATACTATAGAAGGGACCAGACTTCATGCTATAGAGCACATCAATAAATATCAGGCTGAAACAATAAGGTGGCATGATATAAAAGTTTGATTGAAAAACATCAAGCCAGGACATCTGGTGCATCGGAGAGTGGCCAACCCAGATACAGTGGGCAAGTTACAACTGAAGTGGGAAGGTCTTTTTCTGGTAATATCTTCGTCAAGACCCAGTTCTTATAGATTGAAGGATATGGACAGCAACGACATACCCAGATCTTGGAATGCGGATGAGCTTCGGCGATACTATGTGTAATTTGATGTAATCTTTTTTTCATTTTTTCTATGGCACCCTTTTCCTTTCAAGAAGGGAGAAAGGTTTTTAATGGGGCCATAGGTTGCCATTTTTCATTCTTATTTAGCCCTACGAGGGCCAAATCCCCCAAAGATGTAATATGTAAAATCTAAGCCTGCACCATCAGTGCAAAAAGAAAAACAAGGAGAAGCTCAAAAGACGTCCCCAAGGGGATGCAGAGCATGACGAAGCTGCAAAAAAGTCGTTCCTAAGGGAGCGCAGAGTAAGTTTTCTGCTCAAAAGTCATTCCAAAGGGAATGCATAGCCAAATACCACCGAAATATAAGGTGAAGAAGTTCAAAAGTCATTCCTAAGGGGATGCAGAACTTAAAAGCCACCGAAATAGAAGGTGAAGAAGCTCAAAAGTCGTTCCTAAGGGGATGCAGAGCTTAAAAGACTCAAAAGTCATTCCTAAGGGGATGTAGAGTCTGGGTGTGGTTTTGTGTGTGTGTTTGGGACATTCATTTGCACCTAACATTACATCATTCATTGCATTCATAGACATTCATGTAGACATTCGTAGGATCATCATCATAACATGAAGCACAAATAGAAATACTCCAGCTTTGACAACAATGCTTCGATGAGCACGAAGAAGCAAGGACATGCTTCGTTGTGTACGAAAAGAAGGGAGGGTGTTTTTCGCCTTTGGCTCAAAAGATACAAGTTTCATCCACAGCAAAGCAATGCATACATGGATGGAAAGGTAAAAATATATTACAAGATATGGACAAGTATGCAAAGAAATGTTCAATTCTCGATTACAATGTCTTTTACAAAGTTAATACAAATGCTTCTAAGCTCTATACAGGCAGGCCTAAAAAATAGCTTCAGTAGCCTTTGGAATGTGCTTCAGATTATCAATCTTCAGCACCACCATCCTGCAGACAAACAAGCAGCATAAGGTAAAAAGTAATTATAAAAAAATGGCAAGCAACAGGTATAAGTTTCATACTGGCTTAAGCAAGCTTCGGGCCTCGTCACCAGCCATATCCCACCCACCCTTCGCCCAAATCTGAGTTATAAATCTATTTCCAATACTCCAAGCTTCGCTCGGGATATCAACCAAGTCTGATGAAGACAGACTGAAGGTTGGTCTATTTACCGTTTTTCCGTGCGTGCAACCAGCCTTCATAAACGCTACAGCTGTGTCGCGAGAAGCTAGCAGGGAACAGAAGTCACCGTGCCCGGTGATAGTCGCCTAGAGGGGGGGTGAATAGGGCGAAACTGAAAATCTCAAAAATAATCACAACTACAAGCCGGGTTAGCGTTAGAAATATAAACGAGTCCGCGAGAGAGGGCGCAAAACAAATCGCAAGCAAATAAGAGTGTGACACGAGGATTTGTTTTACCGAGGTTCGGTTCTCGCAAACCTACTCCCCGTTGAGGAGGCCACAAAGGCCGGGTCTCTTTCAACCCTTCCCTCTCTCAAACGATCCCACGGATCGAGTGAGCTTTCTCTTCTTCTCAATCAACCGGGAACAAAACTTCCCCGCAAGGGCCACCACACAATTGGTGCCTCTTGCCTTGGTTACAATTGAGTGTTGATCTCAAGAACAAGTGAGAAAGAAAAGAATGCGATCCAAGCGCAAGAGCTCGAAAGAACACAAGCAAATCACTCTCTCTAGTCACTATGGAGTTGTGTGGAATTTGGAGAGGACTTGATCTAATTGGTGTGTCTAGAATTGAATGCTAGAGCTCTTGTAGTAGTTGAGAAGTGGAAAACTTGGATGGCAATGAATGTGGGGTGGTTGGGGTATTTATAGCCCCAACCACCAAAAGTGACCGTTGCTGGAAGCTGTCTGTTCGATGGCGCACCGGACAGTCCGGTGCACACCGGACAGTCCGGTGCCCCTGCCACGTCACCATTGCCGTTGGATTCTGACCGTTGGAGCTTCTGACTTCTGGGCCCTCCTGGGTGTCCGGTGCACACCGGACATGTACTGTTTGATGTCCGGTGTACCGGCATGGGCGTGCCTGACGTCTGCGCGCGCTGCGCGCGCATTAAATGCTCCGCAGGGAGCCGTTGGCGCCGCAGAGAGCCGTTGCTCCGCTGGCACACCGGACAGTCCGGTGCACACCGGACAGTCCGGTGAATTTTAGCGGAGCGGCTGCTGAGCGAACCCGAGGCTGGCGAGTTCTGGAGGCCGTGCTTCCTTGGAGCACCGGACATGTCCGGTGCACACCGGACAGTCCGGTGAATTATAGCGCGCCGGCTTCCGAGAATTCCCGAGGGCGAAGGGTTTGAAGTCCCCTGGGCGAAGAGTCCTCTGGGCGAAGAGTCCTCTGGGCGAAGAGTCCTCTGGGCGAAGAGTCCTCTGGGCGAAGACTCCTCTGGGCGCACCGGACAGTCCGGTGCACACCGGACAGTCCGGTGCCTCCAGCCAGAGGTGCCCTCGGTTGCCTCATTGCTCCTTTGTTGAATCCAACACTTGGTCTTTTTATTGGCTAAATGTGAACCTTTTGCACCTGTACAACTTATGCACTAGAGTAAACTAGTTAGTCCAATATTTGTGTTGGGCAATTCAACCACCAAAATTATTTAGGAACTAGGTGTAAGCCTAATTCCCTTTCACCCGGCTATCACTTCATCAAGTGCCTCAACTTCGTTTTCAATATGTTCGAAGGTGCTTGGTAGGTCTTCAGCCGAAGGGGTAAACTCTTCGGAGCTGGCTCCAACCGAGCTGAAGACCTTTTTCAGTCGTCGCACGCAGCGGTTGCCAAAGTTTAAACAGATGTTCCGAAGCTCTTTTAGAGATAGCTGCAGCTTTGTATTTTTGTCAGCTTCAGCTTCATATTTTGCAAGGAAATCTTTTCTCTCTTGTTCGAAGCTCTCTGATTTTTGGAGAAGTTCCTCGTTTAATCTAGCGTTTTCGGCTTGGGCTTTTGCAAGTGAACCCTCCATTCCTTGAAGCAGGAAATCTTTCTTCTCAAGAGAAGCTTTGTAGTCTTTAATTTTGTTTTCCAAACCCTTGATTAAAATTTCGTTCTTTTTGTCTTCGAGGTCTTGCTGCATTCTCAGTGTCTTGCTTAGCAACATACTCTGTAGAGATAAACCTTCATCAGAAAATTTTGCTTCATCACAAAAATAAAAAAGAAAATTTTGCTTTATCTTAAAAAAGAAATTTTACCTTGAAGTTGGAAAAAACAAATTGTCGATGATATGTTTTCGCCGGTAGCCACTAATATCAGCTTCGAGCTTCAGAAAACCGACACTCTTCGATAGAGTGCCGATTATATTTTCCTCGGTGCGGTTGCGAATGCATCCTAAGGCCCCTTCATCGATCCCACCAAAGAGCATAGCTCCTGGCTGGTAGCCACAGGATATACCATACTCCTGTAGCTCCTTCTTTTCGGCCTCGGATAATTTTTGCCCGACCAGGTTCCGAAGGTCGAAGTCTTTTTCCTCCGAAGCAGCATCAGCAATCTTCTTTCCTTTGTCAGGCACTGTGGCCAGGACCTTCTCTACAGCTGCAGCTGTCTCTTTCGCAGCCATATCCAAAAGCAGTTTATCAATTCCAGAAAGTGTACTCTCAAGGTTGGCGGCGCTTCCTTGGAGCACCGGACATGTCCGGTGCACACCGGACAGTCCGGTGAATTATAGCGCGCCGGCTTCCGAGAATTCCCGAGGGCGAAGGGTTTGAAGTCCCCTGGGCGAAGAGTCCTCTGGGCGAAGAGTCCTCTGGGCGAAGAGTCCTCTGGGCGAAGACTCCTCTGGGCAAAGACTCCTCTGGGCGCACCGGACAGTCCGGTGCACACCGGACAGTCCGGTGCCTCCAGCCAGAGGTGCCCTCGGTTGCCTCATTGCTCCTTTGTTGAATCCAACACTTGGTCTTTTTATTGACTAAATGTGAACCTTTTGCACCTGTACAACTTATGCACTAGAGTAAACTAGTTAGTCCAATATTTGTGTTGGGCAATTCAACCACCAAAATTATTTAGGAACTAGGTGTAAGCCTAATTCCCTTTCAATCTCCCCCTTTTTGGTGATTGATGCCAACACAAACCAAAGCAAATATAGAAGTGCATAATTGAACTAGTTTACATAATGTAAGTGCAAAGGTTGCTTGGAATTGAGCCAATATATACTTATATGATGCGCATGGATTGTTTTCTTTGTTTTTGACATATTGGACCACATTTGCACAATAAGTTTTGTTTTTGCAAACTCTTTTGTAAATCCTTTTCAAAGTCATTTTGCAAGATAGTCAAAGGTAAATGAATAGGATTTTGCAAAGCATTTTCAAGATTTGAAATTTTCTTCCTTTGTTCAAATGCTTTTCCTTTGACTAAACAAAACTCCCCCTTAAATAAGGTCTCCTCTTAGTGTTCAAGAGGGTTTTGATTTGTCATTTTAAAATAGTACTCCCCCTTTAGAACATAAAGAGATACCAATTTTGAAATTTACCAATGAAAATCATCAAATTTAAAAAAAATTAGGTGGTGGTGTGGTCCTTTTGCTTTGGGCTCATATTTTCTCCCCCTTTGGCATGAATCGCCAAAAACGGAATCATTTGAGCCCAATCTCATATTTTCTCCCCCTATGGTTATGAAATGAATGAGTGAAGATTATACCAAAGTTGGAGAGATGATGCGGAGCGACGGCGAAGGATGAGTAGTGGAGTGGAGTGGAAGCCTTGTCTTCGCCGAAGACTCCAATTCCCTTTCAATATACCTATGACTTGGTTTGAAATACACTTGAAAACACATTAGTCATAGCATATATAAAAGAGACATGATCAAAGGTATTTGTGAGCTATGTGTGCAAGACTAGCAAAAGAAATTCCTAGAATCAAGAATATTGAGCTCATGCCTAAGTCGGGTAAAAGATTGTTCATCAAGTGGCTTGGTAAAGATATCGGCTAATTGATCTTTAGTATTAATGTAAGAAATCTCGATATCCCCCTTTTGTTGGTGATCCCGAAGAAAATGATACCGAATGGCTATGTGCTTAGTGCGGCTGTGCTCGACGGGATTGTCGGCCATTTTGATTGCACTCTCATTGTCACATAGCAAAGGAACCTTGGTTAATTTGTAACCATAGTCCCGCAGGGTTTGCCTCATCCAAAGCAATTGCGCGCAACAATGGCCTGCGGCAATATACTCGGCTTCAGCGGTGGAAAGAGCGACCGAATTTTGCTTCTTTGAAGCCCAAGACACCAAGGATCTTCCCAAGAACTGGCAAGTCCCCGATGTGCTCTTTCTATTAATCCTACACCCCGCCCAATCGGCATCCGAATATCCAATCAAATCAAAGGTGGATCCCCGAGGGTACCAAAGCCCAAACTTAGGAGTAAAAGCCAAATATCTCAAGATTCGTTTTACGGCCGTAAGGTGTGATTCCTTAGGGTCGGCTTGGAATCTTGCACACATGCAAACGGAAAGCATAATGTCCGGTCGAGATGCACATAAGTAAAGCAATGAACCAATCATCGACCGGTATACCTTTTGATCCACGGACTTACCTCCCGTGTCGAGGTCGAGATGCCCATTTGTTCCCATGGGTGTCTTGATGGGCTTGGCATCCTTCATTCCAAACTTGCTTAGAATGTCTTGAGTATACTTGGTTTGGCTAATGAAGGTGCCCTCTTGGAGTTGCTTGACTTGGAATCCTAGAAAATACTTCAACTCCCCCATCATTGACATCTCGAATTTTTGCGTCATGATCCTACTAAATTCTTCACATGTAGATTTGTTAGTAGACCCAAATATGATATCATCAACATAGATTTGGCATACAAACAAATCATTATCAAGAGTTTTAGTAAATAAAGTAGGATCGGCCTTGCCGACTTTGAAGCTATTTGCAATAAGGAAATCTCTAAGGCATTCATACCATGCTCTTGGGGCTTGCTTAAGCCCATAAAGCGCCTTAGAGAGCCTATAAACATGGTTAGGGTACTCACTGTCTTCAAAGCCGGGAGGTTGCTCAACATAGACCTCCTCCTTGATTGGTCCATTGAGGAAGGCACTCTTCACGTCCATTTGATAAAGCTTGAAGCCATGGTAAGTAGCATAGGCTAATAATATGCGAATTGACTCAAGCCTAGCTACGGGTGCATAGGTTTCACCAAAATCCAAACCTTCGACTTGTGAATACCCCTTGGCCACGAGTCGAGCTTTGTTCCTAGTCACCACACCATGCTCGTCTTGCTTGTTGCGGAAGACCCACTTGGTTCCTACAACATTTTGGTTAGGACGTGGAACTAAGTGCCATACCTCGTTCCTCGTAAAATTGTTGAGCTCCTCTTGCATCGCCATCACCCAATCCGAATCTTGAAGAGCTTCCTCTACCCTGTGTGGCTCAATAGAGGAAACAAACGAGTAATGTTCACAAAAATGCGCAACACGAGATCGAGTAGTTACCCCCTTATGAATATCACCGAGGATGGTGTCGACGGGGTGATCTCTTTGTATTGCTTGGTGGACTCTTGGGTGTGGCGGTCTTGGTTGGTCATCCTCCTTATCTCCATCATTTGCATCTCCCCCTTGATCGTTGTCGTCATCTTGAGGTGGCTCATCTTCTTGATCTCCTTGTTCATCATCTTGAGCCTCATCCTCAACTTGAGTTGGTGGAGATGCTTGCATGGAGGAGGATGGTTGATCTTGTGCATGTGGAGGCTCTTCGGGTTCCTTAGGACACACATCCCCAATGGACATGTTCCTTAGCGCTATGCATGGAGCCTGTTCTTCACCTGTTTCATCAAGATCAACTTGCTCTACTTGAGAGCCGTTAGTCTCATCAAACACAACGTCACAAGAAACTTCAACAAGTCCTGAGGACTTGTTAAAGACTCTATATGCCCTTGTGTTTGAGTCATATCCTAGTAAAAAGCCTTCTACAGTTTTAGGAGCAAATTTAGATTTTCTACCTCTCTTAACAAGAATAAAGCATTTGCTACCAAAAACTCTAAAATATGAAATATTGGGCTTTTTACCGGTGAGGAGTTCATAAGATGTCTTCTTGAGGATTCGGTGAAGATATAACCGATTGATGGCGTAGCAGGCGGTGTTGACCGCCTCGGCCCAAAACCGATCCGGTGTCTTGTACTCATCAAGCATGGTTCTTGCCATGTCCAATAGAGTTCGATTCTTCCTCTCCACTACACCATTTTGTTGTGGAGTGTAGGGAGAAGAGAACTCATGCTTGATGCCCTCCTCCTCAAGAAAGCCTTCGATTTGAGAGTTCTTGAACTCCGTTCCATTGTCGCTTCTAATTTTCTTGATCCTTAAGCCGAACTCATTTTGAGCTCGTCTCAAGAATCCTTTTAAGGTCTCTTGGGTTTGTGATTTTTCCTGCAAAAAGAATACCCAAGTGAAGCGAGAATAATCATCCACAATTACAAGACAATACTTACTACCGCCGATGCTTATGTAAGCGATCGGGCCGAACAAATCCATGTGAAGGAGCTCCAGTGGCCTGTCGGTAGTCATGATGTTTTTGTGTGGATGATGGATGCCAACTTGCTTCCCGGCTTGGCATGCGCTACAAATCCTGTCTTTCTCAAAATGAACATCGGTTAGTCCCAAAATGTGTTCTCCCTTTAGAAGCTTGTGAAGATCCTTCATTCCAACATGGGCTAGTCGGCGGTGCCAGAGCCAACCCAAGTTAGTCTTAGCAATCAAGCAAGTGTCGAGTTCAGCTCTATTAAAATCAACTAAGTATAGCTGACCCTCTAACACTCCCTTAAAAGCTATTGAATCATCACTTCTTCTAAAGACAGTAACACCAGTATCAGTAAAAAGACAGTTGTAGCCCATTTTGCATAATTGGGATACGGAAAGCAAATTGTAATCTAAAGAATCTACAAGAAAAACATTGGAAATGGTATGGTCAGGAGAAATAGCAATTTTACCCAAACCTTTGACCAAACCTTGATTTCCATCCCCGAATGTGATAGCTCGTTGGGGATCTTGGTTTTTCTCGTATGAGGAGAACATCCTTTTCTCCCCTGTCATGTGGTTTGTGCACCCGCTATCGAGTATCCAACTTGAGCCACCGGATGCATAAACCTACAAAACAAGTTTAGTTCTTTGTTTTAGGTACCCAAACGGTTTTGGGTCCTTTGGCATTAGATACAAGAACTTTGGGTACCCAAACACAAGTCTTGGAGCCCTTGTGTTTGCCCCCAATAATTTTGGCAACTACCTTGCCGGATTTGCTAGTCAAAACATAAGATGCATCAAAAGTTTTAAATGAGATGGCATGATCATTTGATGCATTTGGAATTTTCTTTCTAGGCAACTTGGCATGGGTTGGTTGCCTAGATCTAGATGTCTCACCCTTATACATAAAAGCATGATTAGGGCCAGAGTGAGACTTCCTAGAATGAATTTTCCTAATCTTGCTCTCAGGATAGCCGGCAGGGTACAAAATGTAACCCTCGTTATCCTGAGGCATAGGAGCCTTGCCCTTAACAAAGTTAGATAAGTTCTTTGGAGGGGCATTAATTTTGACATTGTCTCCCTTTTGGAATCCAATGCCGTCCTTAATGCCAGGGCGTCTCCCATTATAGAGCATGCTTCTAGCAAGTTTAAATTTTTCATTTTCTAAGTCATGCTCTCTAATTTTAGCATTAAGTTGTGCTATGTGATCATTTTGTTTTTTAATTAAGGCTAGGTGATCATGGATAGCATCAACATTAATATCTCTACATCTAGTACAAATGGAAACATGCTCAACATTAGATGTAGAGGGTTTGCAAGATTTAAGTTCAACAACCTTAGTGTTGGGGACTTGTTCTCAAATGCTAAGAGTTAAGAACAAGGCAACATAGAAGGTGTTAAACATTAAGGTCCTTCGTCCTTCGAAACATTACGCCCCCTCGGGAAATAATGCTTTAGGACGAAGGTCACAAGAGACATACCTTCGTAAATATAATAAATAATGCCGAAGGATTCATATAAAGCGTGAAATATAAACATCAACATAAGATCATTTCTATTTTATTAACATGGAGAAATAGAAATGATTTCAAATTACAAATGTACCTTCGGTCCTGAGAGAAGGTAAAAGTACAATCGTGACGCAAAAGCCAATGCCAAGTCAGCCTGAACAGTACGGGAGTACTGTTCATCTATTTATAGGCGCGGGACGCAGCCCACGTAAAATTACATCCATGTCCATTACATTTGTTAACGGTTTATGGAAATCTGTCGAGGCCCCCGAAGTCTTTTCATCTTTAAGTCGGTTCCCCCTTATGCCATCGCGCCGAAGCTTCCCTGCGCACAGCTTCGGCTGCCCTCGACCTTCGTCTGGTTCAGGCTTCGTCCTGGTCGTGCTCCATATCCATAATTCTGAATCCGAAAATACCTGTTCATATAATCCACTTGGAAAACATTGTCAAATCATGTTTTTGAGGACCTTCGGAGGATGAAGGCCCCCAACAGTAGCCCCTCGCAATATTAATTTGTAAATAATAAATTCAGATTGCGATATGGACGAAGGCCTTGAGCCGAAGGTCCGAAAAAACACCTTCCCTTTGCTAGAATAGCAACATTCACTGACAAGCGGGGCCTTTCAATTTTCAACGCCCTAGGCGTATAAATAAGATCACATCGCGAACTCATTTGGTACGCACACTTGCCTTTTGCTTCGGCCCACTAAAATTTTTAGCTCTTGTTCATTAAGATTTGCTGGTCTTTTTGATTTCGAAGCTTCGGCCTCGGGAACAATTTTTTATCGTTTCCGAAGATGTCTGAAGGCAAGAAGATCCCTGCTGAGACGAAGCTGAGGATCCCTGCTGAGACGAAGCTGAGTCTCGAGGAGGAGAAGAATCTGGGGTTCCTGATAGCGATGGCAGAGACCAATACAGAAAAAATCACGAAGGAGATTCTCGAAGGTTTGTCCGAAGATACTGATGATAGCGACAGCTATGATGTGGAAAGTGGTGGGGAAGAGGCCGAAGATCGACCGTGGCGACCAAGCCACACAGTTTTTGGGAAAACGACCATCAAGCAGAGTCACATTGATAATATGAGGGGGCGATATTTCCAAGACATATCTATTGTGAGAGCTGATGCCGGGGAAAAAACTTCTCCCACCCCCGAAGAAGATGAAGTTGTGATTTTCCGAAGCTTCCTCAAGGCTGGGCTTCGATTCCCCCTGAGCAACTTTGTTGTTGAGGTACTAAAGACATTTCAAGTCTATCTGCATCAAATCACTCCCGAAGCCATCATAAGAATGGGAGTGTTTGTCTGGGCTGCGAGGAGCCAAGGTTTGGAACCGAACGCTAAAAGCTTCTGCAACATTCATGAGTTATTATACGAGACGAAGCCCTGGGGAAAGGAGCAATACCACAACAACTTTGGGTGCTACAGCTTCGGCGCCCGCTCCGGGTCAAGTTGCCCTGTGCCGACCTTTCGGAAGAGGTGGCCCGGAGCCTGGATGACTGAATGGTTTTATGTAAAGAATGATCTAACAGCTCAAGAGAATGTGAAGAGTATCATTATGCACCCAATCTGGCAACGCTTCGGTCTTCGAAGGCCGAAGGTCGAAATGGACGAAGCCGCCGAAGAATGCCAAAGAGCCTTCGGGGTAGTCTGCTCGTTTATTGGGACAAGGGACTTGGTCCAAGAACACATTGCCTTCAGGGTATGGCCACTTGCAGAAAAGTGGGAAATGCCGAAGGAAACCATCAAAGAGTCCGACGAAGGCGGACTAGTCAGATTAAAGTACACATTCAAATATGCAGATAAATTTATTGAACCTGATGATGACTGGCTGAAAAGCATTGAAACATTAAGTGATGAATTACTTGGGGCATATTCGAAGGCTGAAAATACTGCACTATCAGCAGCCTTCGGAGGCCGAAAAAAGAAGAGACTCAACCGAGTATTTGATGCAGTCGGGTTCTTCTACCCTGATTATCGTTATCCCATCCGAAGGCAAAAAAGGAAAAACATAACCTCTGAAAAAGAAGAAGCCGGAACTGCTCCTAGCGAGCCAGAACCGAAAGGAAAAAGGTTGAAGGTCCTCACACACCGACCACGCCATATTGAACCAGCTTCGGTGCCTGAGTTTACCGGAGAAACTTCTTCGGCCGCCGAAGCTGAACAGCCAACCTTGCTGCCAGAAATTGCAGAGATGGCCGAAGCGCCATCGACAGAAAAAATGGAAGAAGCGAAAAATCCGACTAAGGAAAAAGCATCAGAAATTTTGAGTCCTGTAGCAAATGTCGAAGCAGCAAAAATCCAAAAGGGTCCAATGGTGACCCCAAAAAGGAAGAGAATGGTAAATGTACTAGATGTCTTGGAGACAATTAAGTCTTCAAGCACAACTCCAAAAAAGAGTGTTGAAATTGCTGAAGCTTCTTCTGAAGCTCCGACGCAACAAGCTGAAGCTGAGGCTGGGCCTTCAGAGCCCTTCAGGGAGCAAACTTTGGAAGCTGAAGCAATAAAAATACCAGAACCAATTTTAATTGAAGAAACTGACACTGCCATCCCCGAAGCGCCTGCCAGCATGTGTGATTACATCATACGACATGCTTCGGGGAAAAAACTATCTGAAGAAGAAACTCATGAAGCTAACCATTATGCAAAGGAGCTAAAATATCCAAAGGGGGCAGTAATATTCAATGGGACAAATGAAGATGATTTCTTATACTGCCTGCCTGACAACAAAGAGCTATCTGTCTGCCGAGAGATGGCCAGAAGTATTGGTTTCCCGAAGCTTGAATCTGGATTAAGCGCCATGACGAAAGAAGATCTCGCAGACAGTCTTGCGTACAACAGCCTGAAGGTACGGGAATTAAACGCTTGAAAAAACCCCCTTATAATTTTTTACGCAACTCATTCCTTTTTTCTTATATGAGTTCTTTTTCGTATAGGGCCTGATCCTAAGCAACGCGCTAAGAGCGCAAAAGAGCGCCGAAGATGAAAGTTATGAAATTGCATTTAATAATTTACGCTCTGAAGTTATCAAACTGAGAAACGAAGCTTTGGAAAAAGATAAAATTCTGCTTACACTGGTAGATAAAGTGAAAAAAGACGAAGCTGCTTCAAAGGCCCAAACCGAAGCTCAAAAACGCGAGATTAAAGATCTTCAGAAACAGCTGGCTAGAGCTAAAGAGGAGCGCGCGCTTGAGGAAACGAAACGAGAACTTAGTGATTTTATGGTCAGCAAATTGGAATCAAGAGTTAAGGAGCTTCGCACATCTCTGGGAAAATGCTATGTTAAATCTATAGAATGCGTGAATAAAATTAAAACCAGCTTTGCTAGCGTCGGCGCCTTTTCCAGCGAAGAGAATTTTTCTCAAGGTAATCCCGAAGATCCGCTGGAATGGATTAGCCACGAAGCAGAGGCCTTCGAAGAGATTCTGAACAGTCGCGGCGACATATGCGCTTTTTCGGGCGCCAGAGGAATTGCTTCTGTCTTAGAGAAGAAAGGTTGCGGGCATGTAAAATTTTTAGCTCAGTCCGAAGCTACCTTATCTTCCGAAGATATCAAGGACCCCTCGGCCGAAGCAAGCGTGATTGGTGGCAAATTTTTTACTGATATCTGGAACGACGGCGGCCGAGGAATGGCGCAAGAGATCATCCAAAGAAGCGAAAAAGGCATTCATGATGCTAGAAAAGTAGCAGAAGCTGCCGAAAGGAGTACGGAGCCCGAAAGACAATTAGGTACCAATTAGTCGCTCTTGTTGCGTTGTAATTTTCATTTTAAACTTTGCTCGCGATTTGTAAAAGTAATGAAGAAGTGTTCTCTTCGCTCAGAAACTGTTGAACCAACTGCCGACCCCCACACAAAAGGGGATGAAGAAATTAAACAAATGGCCGAAACTATCATGGACAAGGTTGTTGACCAACTTCTGAATGAAGCCGCCGAAGCAGTATTGAGAGAAGATTAGATGCTATTTGGAAAAAACATTTAAAGTGTAATCTATGCAACACTTTGTACATTTGAATGTAATATACAAGTCTCTTTTCATTATTGAATTCTTTACGATGCATGAAACTTTAAATACATACCATTTTTGAGCCTTCGGCGAAAAAACACCTTCCCTTCTTTTCATGCTTCGTGAAGAAGACATTCTTCGTTAAAATTACTCTGATGAATGATATCCATGCTTCGTGAAAACATTCTCCGAAGCTATACAACTTTGATATTGATCTGATAAAATTCGCCCACGTTTCGTAAAAATATTCTTCGAAACTGTATTCCGAAGCTATACAATTTCGATGTCACTTTCTCAAAGCATCCTTTCGAAGGTTGAGAGTATCCCCTTCTCTTGCCAAATGCAATATGATGTATGATGCTTATGCTATGCAAAATGATGTGATGATGTTATGTTATGCATGTGTCATTTGTTCCGAAGATACACATAAAATATATTCGTAAGCTCTGCATTCCCTTAGGAACGTCTTTGGAGCTTCTTCGTCTTTTACTTAGACGGTTTCAGCGTTGACTTTTCGCTGTAAGCCTCCCTTAGGAGCTTCTTCGCCTTTTACTTAGGCGGTATCAGCGTTGACTTTTCGCTGTAAGCCTCCCTTAGGAGCTTCTTCGCCTTTTACTTAGGCGGTATCAGCGTTGACTTTTCGCTGTAGGCTCTGCATTCCTTTAGGAACAACTTCTGAGCAGAAAACTTACACTGCGCTCCCTTTGGAACGGCTTTTTGTGACTTCATAAACTTACTCTGCGTTCCTTAGAACGACTTTCTGTTACTCCGAAGGATTTTTAATCCGAAGGTCCTCCTTGGTAACGGAAAAAGTTTTAGGCTTCAGCAACTTAGGCTTGTGGAGCAAATAGATTTTCCTCGTAGGAAACAACGAAATTATTACATGAAAACTATCAATGTTTTTTGCTTCACAGAAAATAAAACTGAATAGAAAAGACTGCTATCAAAGGTAGGATATGTCAATAAATGTGCTTCGACTCTGGCACAGTGCTGTTGACTGTGCGAGCTTCGGACTGTTCTCTGAAGTCCCTCTGATGTGGAGCGTATTGACTCCCTTCTGGCTGTTGACCTTGCTGCAATGGAGGTGGAGGCGGAAGCTGCTGCCAGGAAGCTTGAGGTTGACTTGCCGAAGCTACAGAAGCTGCAGGGTGGTTGTCTATGTATTGTGGGATATAAGGCGGATGACACGAAGCAGTATGCATGACCTGCTTCGGCTGAGCTTGTTGAGATGCAGCTTCGGCTATTTCCTTTTGCTTCTGGATTGTAACATGGCACGTCCTAGTGGTATGGCCCTTGCCTTCTCCACAGAACAAGCAAAACAGTCTCCTTGGCTGATCTCCGAATCTTCCGCCGAAGCCCCTGGCGCCTCTGCCTCTTGGAGCTGGTGGCCGGAAGGAGGTTTGTTGTTGCCCCGAAGCTTGTGAGGAGCACTGCGGCCTGTTTTGCTGACTCCCCTTATCATCATTCTGAGTGTTGTGGATGGAACGGACATGCCTCGGGTAGTATCTCCCTCCGAAGCCCCTGGTCATTTCAGAAAATCTGAAGGCCTCCTCCCTTCTTTGGCGAAAATCATTGTCAGCACGAATGTACTCATCCATCTTTTGGAGCAATTTCTCCAGGGTCTGAGGAGGCTTCCGAGCAAAGTATTGAGCTGCAGGTCCAGGACGAAGCCCCTTGATCATGGCTTCGATAACGATTTCATTGGGCACCGTTGGTGCCTGCGCCCTCAATCGTAAGAACCTTCGGACATACGCCTGAAGGTATTCTTCGTGATCCTGAATACACTGGAAGAGGGCTTGAGCTGTGACCGGCTTCGTTTGAAATCCTTGAAAGCTGGTCAGTAACATATCCTTCAGCTTCTGCCATGAAGTGATTGTTCCTGGCCGAAGAGAGGAATACCAAGTCTGAGCAACATTCCTGACGGCCATAACGAAAGACTTCGCCATGACTGCAGCATTGCCCCCGTACGAAGACACTGTTGCTTCGTAGCTCATCAAGAATTGCTTCGGGTCGGAGTGGCCGTCAAACATGGGAAGCTGGGGTGGCTTATAGGATGAAGGCCAAGGTGTAGCCTGCAGCTCAGCAGACAGAGGAGAAGCATCATCGAAAACAAAATTTCCCTGATGGAAATTATCATACCAGTCATCTTCGTTGACGAAGCCGTCCTGATGAAGGTCTTTCTGATGAGGCCTTCTGTTCTGCTCATCGTGAGTGAGATGGCGAACTTCCTCAGAGGCTTCGTCTATTTGCCTTTGCAACTCAGCTAGGCGGGCCATCTTCTCCTTCTTCCTCTGCACTTGTTGATGTAGCATCTCCATCTCTCTGATTTCTTGGTCTAGCTCTTCTTCCTCAAGCGTCGGGCTGACGGCTTTTCTCTTCTGGCTTCGGGCCTCCCGAAGAGAGACGGTCTCCTGGTTGTGGTCCAGCGGTTGTAGTGCTCCTGCCCCAGTCGCTGAAGCTTTCTTCGGCGCCATAGCGAAGGTCTATAGCTTCCGAAGGTGTTCACAAAAACTCGAAGTGGAAGTGAGTTCACCGGAGGTGGGCGCCAATGTTGGGGACTTGTTCTCAAATGCTAAGAGTTAAGAACAAGGCAACATAGAAGGTGTTAAACATTAAGGTCCTTCGTCCTTCGAAACATTACGCCCCCTCGGGAAATAATGCTTTAGGACGAAGGTCACAAGAGACATACCTTCGTAAATATAATAAATAATGCCGAAGGATTCATATAAAGCGTGAAATATAAACATCAACATAAGATCATTTCTATTTTATTAACATGGAGAAATAGAAATGATTTCAAATTACAAATGTACCTTCGGTCCTGAGAGAAGGTAAAAGTACAATCGTGACGCAAAAGCCAATGCCAAGTCAGCCTGAACAGTACGGGAGTACTGTTCATCTATTTATAGGCGCGGGACGCAGCCCACGTAAAATTACATCCATGTCCATTACATTTGTTAACGGTTTATGGAAATCTGTCGAGGCCCCCGAAGTCTTTTCATCTTTAAGTCGGTTCCCCCTTATGCCATCGCGCCGAAGCTTCCCTGCGCACAGCTTCGGCTGCCCTCGACCTTCGTCTGGTTCAGGCTTCGTCCTGGTCGTGCTCCATATCCATAATTCTGAATCCGAAAATACCTGTTCATATAATCCACTTGGAAAACATTGTCAAATCATGTTTTTGAGGACCTTCGGAGGACGAAGGCCCCCAACACTTAGCATGCAACATGTCATTTTTGGTTCTAAGGTCGGAAATAGTAGCATTGCAAACATCAAAATCCTTAGCCTTAGCAATTAATTTCTCATTCTCATTTCTAAGGCTAGCAAGAGAGATATTCAATTTTTCAATCCTAGCAAGCAAATCATCATTATCATTTCTAGGAATTGAAACATTGCAAATATGAGAATCAACCTTAGCTAACAAATTTGCATTTTCCTTTCTAAGGTTGTCTAATGTCTCATGACAAGTGCTTAGCTCACTAGACAATTTTTCACATTTTTCTCTTTCTAGAGCATAAGCATTTTTAACCTTAACATGTTTCTTATTTTCCTTGATTAGGAAGTCCTCTTGGGAGTCCAAGAGATCATCCTTTTCATGGATGGCACTAATTAGCTCATTTAATTTTTCCTTTTGTTCCATGTTAAGATTGGCAAAAAGAATGCGCAAATTATCCTCTTCATTTTTATCATCATCCTCATCACTAGATGTTTCATATTTAGTGGAAGACTTTGATTTTACCTTCTTTTTGCCGTCCTTGGCCATGAGACACTTGTGGCCGACGTTGGGGAAGAGGAGGCCCTTGGTGACGGCGATGTTGGCGGCGTCCTCGTCGTCGGAGGAGTCGCTTGAGCTTTCGTCGGAGTCCCACTCCCGACAAACATGGGCATCGCCGCCCTTCTTCTTGTAGTACTTCTTCTTCTCCTTCCTCTTGCCCTTCTTGCCGTCGCCCCTGTCACTATCACTTGATAATGGACATTTAGCAATAAAGTGACCGGGCTTACCACACTTGTAGCAAACCTTCTTGGAACGGGATTTGTAGTCCTTCCCCTTCCGTTGCTTGAGGATTTGCCGAAAGCTTTTGATGATTAGGGCCATCTCCTCATTGTCGAGCTTGGAGGCGTCAATCGGTTGTCTACTTGGTGTAGATTCCTCCTTCTTCTCCTCCGTTGCCTTGAAGGCCACGGGTTGCGCCTCGGATGTGGAGGGTTCATCAAGCTCGTTGATCTTCTTTGAGCCCTTAATCATGCATTCAAAACTAACAAAATTCCCGATGACTTCCTCGGGGGTCATTAGTGGATATCTAGGATTACCACGAATTAATTGTACTTGAGTAGGGTTAAGGAAAATAAGTGCTCTTAAAATAACCTTAACCACTTCGTGGTCATCCCATTTTGCGCTCCCAAGGTTGCGCACTTGGTTCACCAAGGTCTTGAGCCGGTTGTACATGTCTTGTGGCTCCTCCCCTTGGCGAAGACGGAAGCGACCGAGCTCCCCCTCGATCGTTTCCCGCTTGGTGATTTTGGTGAGTTCATCACCCTCGTGCGCCGTCTTGAGTAGGTCCCAAATCTCCTTGGCGTTCTTCAACCCTTGTACTTTGTTGTGTTCCTCCTTGCTTAGAGAGGCAAGGAGGATGGTTGCGGCTTGGGAGTTGAAGTGCTCGATTTGGGCCACTTCGTCCGTGTCATAGTCCTCATCCCCTACGGATGGTACCTGTACACCATACTCAACAACATCCCATATACTTTTGTGGAGAGGGGTTAGATGAAATCGCATTAAATTGCTCCACATAGCATAATCTTCACCATTAAAAGTTGGTGGTTTGCCTAATGGGACGGAAAGTAAAGGTGTATGTTTAGGAACGCGAGGGTAGCGTAGGGGGATCTTACTATACTTCTTACGCTCTTGGCGTTTAGAAGTGACGGACGCCGCGTCGGAGCCGGAGGTAGATGTTGATGAAGTGTCGGTCTCGTAGTAGACCACCTTCCTCATCCTCTTGTGCTTGTCCCCACTCCGATGCGGCTTGTGAGAAGAAGATTTTTCCTTCTTCTCCTTGTGGTGAGAAGAGGAAGACCTTTTCTCCTTCCGCTTGGAGGAGTTCTTCTTCTTCTCCCTTCTCTTGGTGCGGGACTCTTCCGATGAAGTGCTCCCTTGGCTTGTAGTGGGCTTGTCATCGCCGGTCTCCATCTCCCTCTTGGTGTGATCTCCCGACATCACTTCGAGCGGTTAGGCTCTAATGAAGCACCGGGCTTTGATACCAATTGATAGTCGCCTAGAGGGGGGGTGAATAGGGCGAAACTGAAAATCTCAAAAATAATCACAACTACAAGCCGGGTTAGCGTTAGAAATATAAACGAGTCCGCGAGAGAGGGCGCAAAACAAATCGCAAGCAAATAAGAGTGTGACACGAGGATTTGTTTTACCGAGGTTCGGTTCTCGCAAACCTACTCCCCGTTGAGGAGGCCACAAAGGCCGGGTCTCTTTCAACCCTTCCCTCTCTCAAACGATCCCACGGATCGAGTGAGCTTTCTCTTCTTCTCAATCAACCGGGAACAAAACTTCCCCGCAAGGGCCACCACACAATTGGTGCCTCTTGCCTTGGTTACAATTGAGTGTTGATCTCAAGAACAAGTGAGAAAGAAAAGAATGCGATCCAAGCGCAAGAGCTCGAAAGAACACAAGCAAATCACTCTCTCTAGTCACTATGGAGTTGTGTGGAATTTGGAGAGGACTTGATCTAATTGGTGTGTCTAGAATTGAATGCTAGAGCTCTTGTAGTAGTTGAGAAGTGGAAAACTTGGATGGCAATGAATGTGGGGTGGTTGGGGTATTTATAGCCCCAACCACCAAAAGTGACCGTTGCTGGAAGCTGTCTGTTCGATGGCGCACCGGACAGTCCGGTGCACACCGGACAGTCCGGTGCCCCTGCCACGTCACCATTGCCGTTGGATTCTGACCGTTGGAGCTTCTGACTTCTGGGCCCTCCTGGGTGTCCGGTGCACACCGGACATGTACTGTTTGATGTCCGGTGCACCGGCATGGGCGTGCCTGACGTCTGCACGCGCTGCGCGCGCATTAAATGCTCCGCAGGGAGCCGTTGGCGCCGCAGAGAGCCGTTGCTCCGCTGGCACACCGGACAGTCCGGTGCACACCGGACAGTCCGGTGAATTTTAGCGGAGCGGCTGCTGAGCGAACCCGAGGCTGGCGAGTTCTGGAGGCCGTGCTTCCTTGGAGCACCGGACATGTCCGGTGCACACCGGACAGTCCGGTGAATTATAGCGCGCCGGCTTCCGAGAATTCCCGAGGGCGAAGGGTTTGAAGTCCCCTGGGCGAAGAGTCCTCTGGGCGAAGAGTCCTCTGGGCGAAGAGTCCTCTGGGCAAAGAGTCCTCTGGGCGAAGACTCCTCTGGGCGCACCGGACAGTCCGGTGCCTCCAGCCAGAGGTGCCCTCGGTTGCCTCATTGCTCCTTTGTTGAATCCAACACTTGGTCTTTTTATTGGCTAAATGTGAACCTTTTGCACCTGTACAACTTATGCACTAGAGTAAACTAGTTAGTCCAATATTTGTGTTGGGCAATTCAACCACCAAAATTATTTAGGAACTAGGTGTAAGCCTAATTCCCTTTCACCCGGCTATCACTTCATCAAGTGCCTCAACTTCGTTTTCAATATGTTCGAAGGTGCTTGGTAGGTCTTCAGCCGAAGGGGTAAACTCTTCGGAGCTGGCTCCAACCGAGCTGAAGACCTTTTTCAGTCGTCGCACGCAGCGGTTGCCAAAGTTTAAACAGATGTTCCGAAGCTCTTTTAGAGATAGCTGCAGCTTTGTATTTTTGTCAGCTTCAGCTTCATATTTTGCAAGGAAATCTTTTCTCTCTTGTTCGAAGCTCTCTGATTTTTGGAGAAGTTCCTCGTTTAATCTAGCGTTTTCGGCTTGGGCTTTTGCAAGTGAACCCTCCATTCCTTGAAGCAGGAAATCTTTCTTCTCAAGAGAAGCTTTGTAGTCTTTAATTTTGTTTTCCAAACCCTTGATTAAAATTTCGTTCTTTTTGTCTTCGAGGTCTTGCTGCATTCTCAGTGTCTTGCTTAGCAACATACTCTGTAGAGATAAACCTTCATCAGAAAATTTTGCTTCATCACAAAAATAAAAAAGAAAATTTTGCTTTATCTTAAAAAAGAAATTTTACCTTGAAGTTGGAAAAAACAAATTGTCGATGATATGTTTTCGCCGGTAGCCACTAATATCAGCTTCGAGCTTCAGAAAACCGACACTCTTCGATAGAGTGCCGATTATATTTTCCTCGGTGCGGTTGCGAATGCATCCTAAGGCCCCTTCATCGATCCCACCAAAGAGCATAGCTCCTGGCTGGTAGCCACAGGATATACCATACTCCTGTAGCTCCTTCTTTTCGGCCTCGGATAATTTTTGCCCGACCAGGTTCCGAAGGTCGAAGTCTTTTTCCTCCGAAGCAGCATCAGCAATCTTCTTTCCTTTGTCAGGCACTGTGGCCAGGACCTTCTCTACAGCTGCAGCTGTCTCTTTCGCAGCCATATCCAAAAGCAGTTTATCAATTCCAGAAAGTGTACTCTCAAGGTTGGCGGCTTCGGCAGCAGCTGCAGCTTCGGTAGAGGTATTTGCTTCGGCAGTGGCCTCAGCGCTTGCAATAGGTGTTATTTTAGATGCCGAGGCTGACGGTGGCGTCCGTTCAATGGCTTGCATTACGGTAACGATTCTTCGCTTTTTCTGCCCATCTGCCTTTTTTGTAGCCGAAGGCTCGTCCTTCTTATGTAAAAGCTTCGTCAGTTCCAGTCCCAGAGGACTTAGCAGCTTGATAGGTAGAGATTCAGTCATTACCTTTAAAATTTCTGCCACTTCGGTAGCAGAAGGCGTCGAGGGAGTTTCCTCTGCTGCCTCAGTCATCTTCGGCTTTGGACTCTCAGCCTTCCTCTTCTTCGAAGCAACATCTTTCAACTCAGGAGTGGATTTTATTTTCTTTGAAGCTTTTTTGTCCTCCTTTACCATTCTAGCAGCTTGTCTGCTCAGAATGCTGACGATTCCTTTTCTTTTAACACCTTCGGCACCTTTGTCAAGTCATTCATAATCAGGGTATTCAAATTTTAGGGCATCCATCACCCGGTTCAACCTTCGCTTGGGTCGGGTGCCGAAGGCTGCTATCATCAATTGATCTTCTTTCCTCGTATAATTTCCCAGTATTTCATTACACATAGTTTTGATCATCTCTAGCCATTCTTGGCATGGCTCTTTAAACTGTTTTTCAAACTTGAAACAATAGGCTAATCGAACAAGGTCATGCTTCTTCTTCGTTTCTTTCATCTTCGGCATTCCCTAGCCACTTGACGTTGGGAAGGTTCGGTTGGCCAGGTATTCCTGTACTAGGTCCCTGGTGCTGATTTGCTCAGCAACCACCCCAAACTCTACTGTAGCTAGCTGGCATGCTGACCCTAGTTTCATATTGCACAGGGGCCTAGTCATTCCGAAGTTTAAGGACAGCGGGCACATGACCATCATCATCAGTTTCCCCCTCTTCTTTTCATCAGCCTAAATATAAAACCATTCACCTTTCCAGCCGGTTGGCCATTTTGTGCGGTAACTGAGAACTGGAGCCTTTGTATCCTTGCGATACGCAAAATTGTAGCAACCAAAATTTTCATGAAGACCGTCTGCCCTGGCCTTCGTCTGGTAGTGCAACTCGTGCACTCGGCATAACACTTTGGCATCTGGGCTCATCCCTTAGCTTCGGAGGGCCCAGATGAAGACGCTAAGCCTAACAATGGCGTTAGGGTCAGCTGATGAAGATATATTTCGAAATTTTTCATGACTTCCCCTATCATCTCGTTCAGAGGAAATCACAGTCCTGCTCTGAAGAAGCTCTTGAAAACCACTACTTCATCATTCTTCGGAGCTAGGGTGGTCTCTTCTCTGGTAAATCGGACAAGTTTGCTTTCAGCTTCCCCAAAGTAGCCTAGCTTCATCATCATGGGCATGTCAGCTTCAGAAATAGTAGATTTCTCAAAATCTAGATGGCTGGGTTTTGTTGGGATCAAAATACTATAATCTTCCTCATCTTCATCAATATTTTCTTCTTCAGCAACGGTCTGTTCAGCCTTGGCAACAAGAGTACCTTCATCAGTAGTTCTCTCTGTCACAACTAGACCTGATTGTTTCATGACTTCGGAAATTGGTGATGTCTAAGTGACCTCGGTTTCTTCTCCCTCACGAGACAGCCTTGCAGTCGATCGCACTCTGGCCATTTTTTATGGATTTTTTGCGGTTTGATGAAGCTGATGGATTTTTTGCAGTTTGACGAAGCTAATCTCAAATGATGAAGCGCTCGCTCGAGAGAGCAATGAAGAAAGCTTCAGCTATGGTTAAATTTTTTAACAGCACAATAGTGCAATAGCAATGAATACTGTGGTAACTCCTCAACAACCCGTCTGTTTATATAGTGTTGTAGGGAGGGAAGGTGAATCGCCAGGCCGCTCGCACTCGCTGACAGCCCAGCACCTAGAATATTATAATCGTTTCTCGGCAACGAGCTTAGGGAGGGTGTTTTTCGGACCTTCGACATTCCGAAGCCTTCGTGTTTTCACGGATCGAGCTCGTTATGAAAAACGATCTAGCACCGTGAAGGGGCTACTGTTGGGGGTTATCTTCTTCGCCGAAGGTCCTCAAGTAAAAACACCTTCGGCAAGACAATACAAAGCAGGCGCGACATGAAGATACAACCCGAAGATAGTACGGACAGAAGCCGAAGCTGTTACTAAAGGAGCTTCGGCTCAGCATTATGGTGAAGACGAAGGACGATACCGACCTAAGGAGGAAAAGTCTATCTAGTCCTTAACAGTTTATATTATGATTATAATTGTGTGACAAGGACATAAATGTAATTTTGACCGGGCTGCGTCCCATGCCTATAAATAGGTGAACAGTAACCCCGTACTGTTAACGCTGTCTTGCAATCCCTCGTGTGTCACTTTTGGATTCTTACCTTCTATCAAACTGAAGGTATTAATATAACTCAATATCGTTAATGTTTGTTCATTATCATATAATGAGAACATTGATAATCTAATGGTTTAATACAACTACTCATGTTTTTTCTATGTCTTACATGTTCCTGCTTTTATCCTTATATACTAAGATGATGAAGGTATGTCATTCATAACCTTCATCTGGAGACCATTATATCCTAAGGGAGATAATGCTTCAAAGGACGAAGGTCTTTAATCATTAACATTTGTGTTGTCATGTTCTTGAGTCATAGCATTTGAGAACAAGTCCCCAACATGATGTATGATGTAATGCTATGCGAAAGGATGCGATGATATGATGCAGCATGATGTTTATGCCGAAGACACACACCTACTCGAAAACGTACCCAAACTCTGCATCCCCTTAGGAACAACTTTCGAGTCTCTTCACCTTTTACTTAGGTGATATTTTAGCATTGCATCCCCTTAGGAATGACTTTGGAGCTAAGCTCTACATCCCTTTAGGAATGACTTTGGATCTAAGCTCTGCATCCCCATAGGAAAAACTTTGGAGCTTCTTCACCTTCTATTTTGGTGGCATTTAAGCTCTGCATCCCCTTAGGAATGACTTTTGAGCTTCTTCACCTTTTATTTGATGGCATCTTGGCTCTACATTCCCTTACGAACGACTTTTGAGCCTTGGAACTTACTCTGCGCTCCCTTAGGAATGACTTTGTAGCTTCGGAACTTACTCTGCGCTCCCTTAGGAATGACTTTTTAGCTTTGGAACTCACTCTGTGCTCCCTTAGGAACAACTTTTTAGCTTCGAAAGTAATGTTAAGGCGATGCGCTCCACGCTCGATGGTGCGACCATGGTATTATTTCATCAAATTGAAAATTAATCCTTCATGAATTGTTTTTCATGCGAGAAAATAAAATGGCAAAAAAAACTAAGATACATCAGGATAGGATATTCTTTAATTAAATCACCGCGGCACCTTTAATAGATGTGCTTCGACTTAGGCACAGTGTTGTTTACTGTGCGAGCTTCAGACTCCTCCCGAAGGTCGCGCTATTGTTGAGCGTGGTGGTGCCCTTCTAGCTATTGATTGCGAACCAGGGCAGGTGCTAACGGTGGTGGTGGTGGCAGCTGGGCCTAGGAAGCTTGAGAATGGCTTGCTGAAGCGACCGAGGTCGTAGGCTGTTGATTGCCTACATACTCCGGGACGTAGGGCGAGTAGCACGAAGCGGTATGCAGAACCTGCTTTGGCTGATTCTATTGTGCTTCAGCTTCGACAATTTCTTTCTGCTTCTGAATCATAACTTGGCACGTTCTTGTGGTATGCCCCTTATCTTCACCGCAGAACAAACAAAATAGTTTCCTGGGCTGATCTCCATATCTTCCTTCGAAGTTTCTCCCCCTCTCTGCCTCTTGGAGCCGGTGGCATGAAAGAGCTTTGTTGTGCTCCTGACGACTGAGAGCTGTGCTACTGCCTTTGGGTATGGTTTCCCCTATCGTCACTTGAGCTGGTGTTATGGATTGACCTGATATGCCTAGGGTGGAATCTTCCTCTGAAGCCCCTGGCCATCTCAGAGTATCTGTAGGCTTCTTCCCTTCTTTGCCGAAAGTCATTGTCGGATCTGATGTATTCATCCATTTTCTGGAGAAGCTTCTCTAGGGTTTGCGGTGGCTTCCTTGCAAAGTATTGTGCCGTTGGTCCTGGTCTGAGCCCCTTGATCATGGCCTCAATGACAATCTCATTGGGCACTATAGGCGCCTAAGCTCTCAACTGTAGGAACCTTCAGACATACGCTAGGAGGTATTCTTCATGGTCCTGTGTGCACTGGAACAGAGCTTGGGCAGTGACTGATTTTGTTTGGAAACCCTGGAAGCTTGTGACCAGCATGTCTTTTAGCTTTTGCCACGATGTAATTGTCCCTGGCCGAAGAGAAGAGTACCATGTTTGAGCCATGCTTCTGACTGCCATGACGAAGGATTTTGCCATGACCGTAATATTGCCCCCATTGAGGATATTGTTGCCTCGTAGCTCATAAAAAATTGCTTCGGGTCTGAGTATCCGTCATACATGGGGAGCTAAGGTGGCTTGTATGATAGTGGCCATGGGGTAGCCTGCAATTCTGCTGCTAAGGGAGAAGCATTATCAAAAGCAAAATTGCCATGATGAAAGTCACCATACCAGTCATCATCATTAATTGGGCTTTCTTGACGAAGTTCCTTGTGTTGGGGCCTTTGGTCTTGGTCATCCTGGGTAAGATGATGCATTTCTTCAACAGCTTCATCGATCTTTCTCTGAAGGTCGGCGAGCCAAAGCATCTTTTCCCTTTTTCCTTGTACTTGCTGATGGATAGCCTCCAGATCCCTGATCTCCTAATCTAGCTCCTCCTCCTGAGGTGTTGGGCTGGTAGCCTTCTGTTGGGGGCTTGTTCTCAAATGCTATGAATCAAGAACAAGGCAACATAGAAATTGTTAAATATTAGGGTCCTTCGTCCTTCGAAGCATTATTTCCCTCGGGATATAATGGATTCCGGACGAAGGTTATGAAGGTTACACCTTCATAAACACAACAAATAATGAGGAAGGGTAAAAAATATGTAAAATAATTTGAACACGTGATTATCATTATTAACTCATTTCTATTTCATTATTGTAAAAATGATAACGAATTACAAATGTACCTTCGGCTTGAAGAAAAGCAAAAATACCAGCGTGAAGCAAAAATGAATGCCCAATGCGTGATTACAGGAGAGCACGTGAACAGTACGGGGGTACTGTTCACCTATTTATAGGCATAGTTCACAGCCTGTATATAATTACATTTATGCCCTTTACAATGAACTGTAATAACGACACAGAATATCATGGGTCTTTAAGTCATTTCGTCTTTAAGTCGGTTCACCCCTTCGTCTTGAGACATGTCACTGTACCGAAGCTTTATAGTTGATAGCTTCGGCGCTGTTTTGGAGAGGATCTGCTGAAGGTGTTTATTTCTTTAGGATCTTCGGCTACAAAGCATACCCCCAACAGTAGCCCCTTCGCGGCGCTAGATCGTTTTTCGTAACGAGCTTGATCCGTGAAAAATCTTCTAAGCTTCGGGATGCCGAAGATCCAAAAAACACCTTCCCTGAGCTCGTTGGCGAGAAATGATTAAAATAATCGTCGGACGTGCGACCCATCTTGCGCCGATTACACTCTTGCCAGCGATTCACCTTCTCGAGCTATGTGGCCCACCGTTCAGTGAGCACGGGTGACTGTTTGTTCGGTATTGGAGACCCTGCTGATTTACCTTCCCACCTGCAGCACTATATAAACAGACGGGTAGGTGTGAAGTTACCACAACATTCATTGCTATTGTACTGTTTTGCTGCCAAATTTTTAGTCATAGCCGAAGCTTGATCATTGCGCTCACACAAAATCCGCTTCGGCGCAAGTGTAAGAGCTTCGGAGAAAACAAAAAAACCAATTCAAAAAATTTCAAGTAAGTCATAGTCAAATGGCTAGAGTTCGCTCTACTGCAAGAGTCGATCGTGAGGGAGACGAAACCGAAGCTACGGAAACTGTTCCTATCTCGGAAGCAATGAAGCGATCTAGGTTGGTAACACCGGAAGACGTCCCTGCTGCTGAACATGGCCGCTGAAGAAACTGCTGCAGCCACCGAAGAGACCACGGCTGCCAAACCAGAGAAAGGAGGAATAACTGAAGATACCTCGGAAGATGAAACTTTTGACTTCCGAAACTTAGTTGTCCAGGAGCTGACTGAAGCTGAAAAAGAGGAATTAAAAGAGTATGCTATATCTTATGGATATCGGCCGGGGGTGCTTCTCTTTGGTGGTATTGATGATGAAGGGTTAGGCTGTATACGAGACCAAACCGGTGCGAAGGTTGTCGGTACTTTATCGAAGAGTATCGGCTTCCCAAAGCTTGAAGCGGATATCAGTCGCTACCGTCGACAACATATTACCGACAGTTTATTCTATTCTAATTTCAAGGTAAACACTTTGTGTCTAATTCTTATTATTTGTTGGTACAAAAATATTTTCTAACGAAGGCTATTTGTGCACAGAGCATGCTTTTGAGCAAGGCATTAAAAATGCAACAAGATTTAGAGGATAAAAGGCAAGAAGCTATAATTGAAAATTTAGAAAACAAAATAAAGGAGCAATCTGCTGCTATTGAAAAGAAAAACCTCGAGCTACAAACAGCCGAAGGCCTATTAGTGGTTGCTGAAGCAAAAATAACAGAATTAAATTCGAAGCTTCTTTCCCAGTCAGAAAATTTTGAACAAGAGAAACTGAAGCTTGATGCAAGGCTTGAAGCCGAAACTCAAAGAAACTTGGAATTGAAAGAATCTTTGAAAAATCTTCAAAATAAATGTTTGGAGTTCTGCACTCGATGCATTCATCAGCTAAAGCAAGTGTTCTATTTTGTCGGAGCCAGTAGTGAAGAGTTTACTCCTTCGGCCGAAGACCTGCCTGGTGCCTTCGAGCACATTAAAGCTGAAATTAATGATCTTGACGAAGTTATAGCTGGACATAGTGACTTTTGTGCCCTGGCAGCTTCTCGGGGCACAGCTGTTGCTTTTTTGAAGTCTGGCTGTGAACACGGCAAGATTGTTAATAGACCCAACTTCAGCCTGTCACCGGCGGACTTAGATGATGTTCCGAATCTAGCTCGAAGTATTGCAAACAGATTTATAAAGTTAGTATGGACGAAGGGTGGTCGGAGCAAAGCTGGTGACGAAGCTCGGAGTCACCTCAAGCTGGTAACAAAATCATACTTTATTTTTACCTTTGCCTTTGAATTTTTGAATTTGGCTTATAATACTTTCGTACAGATTGACGAGGCCGAAGCTGCAGCTGCAGAGTAAAAGAACGAAGCTCCAGAGATAGTGTCGAAGCTTGAATAGTCTTGTAAAAGTAACTCAAAAAACTCCTGTAATAACTTGTATAAGATATGATGTAATCTGAGTTTCACTTTGTAACATAATCTTACTTTTTTGTCCATGTATGAAATGCTTTGGTGTGGACGAAATTAATACTTTTGAGCCATAGGCGAAAAAACACCTTCCCTTCTTTGCGTACACAGCGAAGCATAAAATTGCCTTCCTTTTGGGACCGAAGCATGTTTGTATGTTATGCTGATGATGATCCTATGTATGTCTAAGTGAATGTTTATGAATGCAAATGTCATGATGTAATGTGTCATGCAAATGAATGTTCAAATACATATTCGAAACCATATTCCCTTGAGAATGACTCAAACCTTCTTTGCCGCTTATTTTTCGGCTTCACCGTTTATTTTTCGGTGTACCAGCGCTGACTTTTCGCTGTAAGCCTCCCTTAGGAGCTTCTTCGCCTTTTACTTTCGGCGGAATCAGCGTTTATTTTTTGCTGCAAGCCTCCCTTAGGAGCTTCTTCGCCTTTTACTTTCGGCGGAATCAGCGTTTATTTTTCGTTGTAAGCCTCCCTTAGGAGCTTCTTCGCCTTTTACTTTCGACGGAATCAGCGTTTATTTTTCGCTGTAAGCTCTGCATTCCCTTCGGAACGTCTTTTGAGCTTCTCCCTGTTTTCTTTTCTTTTTCCACTGCACTTGATGGTGCGTTGTCAGCTTTTACATTTACATCTTTGGGGGATATCACTCTTATAGAATTGAAATAAGGAAAAGAAAAATTACATGTTGTGGTCCCATTAAAAACCTTTCTCCCCTTTGGAAAGGAAAAGGGTGCCACAAAAAAGAATAGAAAAAATTACATCAATCTAAACATAATATCGTCGAAGCTCGTCCGTATTCCATGATCTAGGAATGTCGTTGCCGTCCATATCCTTCAACCTGTAGGAACCGGTTCTTGACGAAGATACTGCCAGAAAAGGTCCTTCCCACTTCAGCTGTAATTTGCCCACTGTGTCTGGGTTGGCCACTCTTCGAAGCACCAAATGTCCTGGCTTAATGTTCTTCAACCGAACCTTTCTATCACGCCATTTTATTGTTTCAGCTTGGTATTTATTGATGTTTTCTACAGCCTGAAGCCTGATCTCTTCTATAGCATCTTTGTCCACAGAACAATCAGCTTCGTCTTTCGCCGAAGCCACTATTCTTATTGACCCTGCCTTAGCCTCTTCTGGGGTTATTGCTTCATCACCAAACAGCAATTTGAATGGTGTAAAACCTGTTGACCTTGATACTGTTGTGTTGTGGCTCCACACCACTTTGATTAATTCATCTGGTCACTTTCCCCTTGGCTGATTGAATATTAACTTCATTATTCCTGTCATTATGATGCCATTAGCCCTTTCAACTAGTCCATTTGATTCCGGATGTCGAACTGATGCAAAATGGATCTTTGTGCCAATTTGTTCACAAAATTCTTTGAAGGCTTCGGAATCAAACTGCGTTCCATTGTCCACAGTGATGGCCTTCAGCACTCCGAAGCGACAAACAATGCTTTGCCAGAAAAACTTTTGAACAGTAACCGAAGTTATTGTGGCTAAAGGCTTCGCCTCAATCCATTTAGAAAAATATTCCACTGCCACTACAACATATCTTAAGTTGCCTTGTGCTGGTGGTAGCGGACCTAACAAATCAAGACCCCACCTTTGCAATGGCCAAGTGGGTTGTATTAACTGGGTTAGGGACGAAGGTTGTTTTTGATCTCTTGCACATTTCTGACAACCTTCGGACTTTTGGACTAACTCTGCTGCATCCGAAGCTGCTTTTGGCCAATAAAATCCTTGGCGAAAACTTTTCCAGCAAAGGCCTAGATCCAATGTGAGATCCACACAGGCCTGCATGTATTTCCTTCATCAATTCTATACCTTCGGCTCTGGATAAACATTTGAGTAACGGAGAGCAGACCCCATGCTTGTACAGTTCCCCTTCTATTATTACATATGGACGAGCTCTTGCCTCTATTCTCTTGTTATAAGCTTCGTCATCTGAAAGGAAGTTACCCTGAAGGTAGGAGATGATCTCAGTTCTCCAGTCTTCACTATAAACAGGAGATATATTGAGGACCGCTCTTTCAAGGAGTTCAACCAAAGGTGCTTTTATTGTTTCAAAAAATACTTCCGAAGGTAAGGGCAGCCCCTGTGCTGCTGACTTGGCTAGCAAATCAGCATGTTCATTTTCTCCTCAAGGAATATTCTTTACAGAAAACCCTTCAAAGGAAGCTTCAATCCTTCAGACCGTATCTAAATACTTCTCAAGCTTCGAGTCTCTTGCCTTACAACTCTTGTCAATATGACCAGAGATAACCTGGGAATCAGTTTTAAGAACTGTCCTTCTGATTCCCATTGCCTTTAACTTCCGAAGACCCAAAAGTAAAGCTTCGTACTCAGCAATGTTATTTGTGCAGCTAAAATCAAGTCTTGCTGCGTAGCAAGTTTTAACTTTGGAGGGTGCGACCAACACAGCGGCTGCCCCTGCTCCGAAGGTTCCCCAAGAACCATCGCAGAATACTGTCCATGCTTTGGCATCTTTACTTGCCTCTTCTACCTGAGCCCCTGGCGTCCAGTCAGCAATGAAGTCAGCTAACGCCTGGGACTGAATCGAAGATCTGTGCACATAATCAATGCAGAATTCAATAAGCTCCGCAGCCCACTTTCCAATCCTTCCAGTAGCTTCTCTATTTCTCATAATGTCCTTCAATGGTTGTGAAGAAGGGACAATTATATTGTATGCTTGGAAATAATGCCGAAGCTTTCTAGAAGCCATCAAAACAGCATATAGCACCTTCTCCAATTCTGTATAATTTTTCTTTGATAAACTAAGAACTTCAGATACAAAGTATATTGGAGCTTGCTTCTTGACTTGCCCTTCAAGCTTCTCCTGGACAAGTGCCGCACTTACCACTGAGTGCGAGGTCGCCACATATAACAACAAAGGAGCCCCTGGCGTTGGTGGAGTTAGCGTTGTTAGGTCTATCAAATATTGCTTCAGCTCTTCGAAGGCTCTCTGCTGGACCGGTCCCCATTGAAAAACTTCGGCTGACTTCAGCACTTCGAAAAATGGTAAATTTCTCTCTGCTGATCTAGATATGAATCTGTTGAGAGATGCCAGTCTTCCTATCAATCTTTGAGCCCCCTTCTTTGTACTTGGTGGTTCCATTCGAAGGATAGCTTCGATTTTATTTGGATTAGCCTCAATCCCCTTTGTTGAAACTAGGCAGCCAAGAAATTTCCCTTTCTTCACCCCGAAGACACATTTTTCTGGATTCAACTTTAAACCAGCCTGTCTAAAATTAGCGAAGGTTTCCTGCAGATCAGTAATGTGATTCTCTTGCTTCGTGCTTTTTACAATGATATCATCAACATAAGTTAGCACATTTCTGCCTATCTGAGATTGAAGAACCTTCGTTGTCATTCTGCTGAAGCTTCCTCTAGCATTCTTGAGCCCCTCAGGCATCCGAAGGTAACAATATGTTCCACTAGGGGTTATGAAGCTGGTCTTCGGCTCATCCTCCTTCTTCATCCAAATTTGATGATAGCCTGAATAACAATCCAGCAGACTCATAAGCTCTGATGAAGCTGCTACATCAACTAGGGAATCTATCCTTGGCAATGGAAACTCGTCCTTCGGACAGGCCTTGTTGAGATCAGTAAAATCGATACACATCCTCCATTTACCATTGGCCTTTTTTACCATAACAGTGTTAGCCAGCCATTCTGGGTATTTTACCTCTCTGATAACTCCGGCACTGAGAAGTCTTTTCACTTCATTCCGAGCACCTTCAGCCTTGTCATCAGACATCTTCCGAAGCCTCTGCTTTCTGGGTCTGAAGGATGGATCAACATTGAGCGAGTGTTCAATAACATCCCTGTTAACTCTGCAAAGATCATTATCCGACCATGCAAAGACATCTTTGTTGTTGAACAAGAATCTTATCAAGGTTTTCTCTTGTTCCTCAGACAATTGAGATCCCAGCAGTACCTTCTGCTCTGCGATATCTTCGCATAAAAGCATGGGTTTCGGCTGATCCGCCGAAGCAGCCTTCTCCCTTCTATGCTTGTACTGCTCACAAGCTTTGGCTTCATCTATGTTGTGGATTGCCTTTGAATCAGTCCAATTCCCCTCAGCCTTTCTGGTGGCTTCCTGACTCCCATGAATAGCAATAGGTCCCTGATTCGAAGGTATCTTCATGCAAAGATATGCTGGATGAAGAATTGCTTCGAAATCATTGAGTGTTCCGCGACCAATGATAGCATTGTAAGGATACTCCATGTCAACAATGTCAAACACAATTTGCTCAGTCCTTGTGTTGTTGACGAATCCGAAGGTCACTGGCATGGTAATCTTACCAAGCGCTACAATCTGTCGCCCTCCGAAGCCACAAAGAGGGTGTGTAGCATCATGAATCTTGTCTTTGGGCTCTTGCATTTGTCTGAAGGCCTTAGCAAATATGATATCTGCTGCACTGCCTGTATCAACCAAAACATTATGGACCAAAAATCCTTTGATCACACAAGAGATAACCATAGCATCATTGTGTGGGTAATCCTTGAGCTGAAGATCCTCTTGAGAAAAGGTAATTGGGATGTGAGACCATCTTGATTTGATGAAGGGTCCTTGTACCCCTACATGTTGTACTCTTCTCTGTGCCTCCTTCTTCTGTTCTTGTTGGCCGGCTCTGAGCATGAACCGCATGTTATCGGGAGAACCAGCTTCGGGGCCGAAGCAGTTCCAGCTTGATTCTTGATTGAAGCCATCAGCTCAAAAAAGTGGAAGTGAGTTCACCGGAGGTGGGCGCCAATGTTGGGGGCTTGTTCTCAAATGCTATGAATCAAGAACAAGGCAACATAGAAATTGTTAAATATTAGGGTCCTTCGTCCTTCGAAGCATTATTTCCCTCGGGATATAATGGATTCCGGACGAAGGTTATGAAGGTTATACCTTCATAAACACAACAAATAATGAGGAAGGGTAAAAAATATGTAAAATAATTTGAACACGTGATTATCATTATTAACTCATTTCTATTTCATTATTGTAAAAATGATAATGAGTTACAAATGTACCTTCGGCTTGAAGAAAAGCAAAAATACCAGCGTGAAGCAAAAATAAATGCCCAATGCGTGATTACAGGAGAGCACGTGAACAGTACGGGGGTACTGTTCACCTATTTATAGGCACATTTCACAGCTTGTATATAATTACATTTATGCCCTTTATAATGAACTATAATAATGACACAGAATATCATGGGTCTTTAAGTCATTTCGTCTTTAAGTCGGTTCACCCCTTCGTCTTGAGACATGTCACTGTACCGAAGCTTTATAGTTGATAGCTTCGGCGCTGTTTTAGAGAGGATCTGCCGAAGGTGTTTATTTCTTTAAGATCTTCGGCTACGAAGCATACCCCCAACACCTTCCTCTTCTGGCTCCTAGCTTCTCGTAGCGTCTCCTGATTAGTGTCCAGTGGTTGCAGGGCAGCCCCTGGCACTGTTGTCTTCTTTGGCGACATTACAAAAGTCGATGCTTGCCGAAGGTGGTCGATTGAGTTCACCAGAGGTGGGCGCCAATGTTGGTCCTTGTTCTCAAATGTTTTACATCAAGAACAAGACAACACGATTGTTAATAATTAGGGACCTTCATCTTTTGAAGCATTATCTCCTTTTGGATATAATGATCTCCAGACGAAGGTTATGAAGGGCATACCTTCATCATCTTAGTGAACAAATATAAATAATAGTACATGAAATGTGAAAGAATATAAATAATGATCATGAATCAGTAAGTTATTTATATTCTCATATCATAAACATGAATAAACATCAACAACATTTATATTGCAATGAAACCTTTGGCTTGCCAGAAGATATAAATGTGAGTGACGTAAGAGCAATTACAATCTAGCGTGAACAGTATGGTGTTACTGTTCATCTATTTATAGGCACGGGACGCAGCCCGGACAGAATTACATTCATGCCCCTGACATCTGCTCTTAATCATAATGCAAACCATCAAGGACTAAGTAGTCTTTTTCCCCCTTAGGTTGGTTTCGTCCTTCATCTTCGCTGTAATACCAAGTCGAAGCTCCTTTAGCCATAGCTTCAGCGTCTATCCATGTTGCCTTCAGGTTGTATCCGTATATCACACGCCTTCACCACAAAGCTGAAGCTTCCTATAATAGTTTATGTCATACTGAAAACATGTAGTTAGTCACGTTTTTGAGGACCTTCGGAGGGGGAAGGCCCCCAACAGGTACCAAAAGTAAAGGAGAATGTTTAGGAATGCGAGGATAGCATAGAGGCATCTAACTATACTGCTTGCACTCTTGGCGCTTTGAAGTAGTAGACTCAGTGCCGGATGTGGAAGGTGATGAAGAGTCAGTCTTGTAGTAGACTACCTTCTACATTTTCTTCTTCTTGTCACCCTTCCTATGTGACTTGATGGAGGAAGTGCATTCCTCCTTGTATTTGTCGCCGGCCTCCTTTGACGAAGTTTGTTCGTTGTTTTTCCTTCCCGAGTCTTCGACCTTTTCGTCGGTAACTATCTCCCTCTTGGCGTGTTCTCCCGACATCACTTCGAGTTGTTAGACTCTAATGAAGCACTAGGCTCTGATACCAATTGAAATTCGCCTAGAGGGGGTGAATAGGCAAAACTTAAAATTTACAAACTTTAAACACGCACTACGCTCGGGGTTTGCGTTAGATTTAATTTGGAGTGCGGAAGATTGTTCTCCTTGCTAAGAGTTGCTCAATCAATGCGGATAACTTTGGGAGCAAACTCAAATCAATATGAGCAAGAGAACTTTTTAGAAAGCGGAAAGAGGGAGAACAAATCAAGTGAAGATCAATAAGTGAACACGGTGATTTGTTTACCGAGATTTGGTTCCAAAGAACCTAGTCCCCGTTGAGAGGCCACAAAGGCCAGGTCTATTTCAACCCTTTCCCTCTCTCAAAGGGTCACACAGACCGGTCGAGGCTTCTCCTTAATCACTTGGGTCACTAAGACCCTGCAAGGATCACCACACAATTAGGTGTCTCTTGCTAGATTTACAAAGCACTTAGAAGAATAAGAATGGGAAGGAGAAAGCAATTCAAGCAACAAGAGCAACAAAAGAACACAAAACACCCTCTGTCAAGTCACTAAACAATTGAGTTGATTTGGAGGCTTGGAGAGGATTTGATCTATTGATTGTGTCTTGGAGTGTAGTCTTTTGCTCTTGTATTGAATGTTGAGTTCAGAAAACTTGGATGACTTGAATGGAGGTGGTTGGGGGGTATTTATAGCCCCAACCATTATTCTAGCTATTACAGTCGATGGCACACCGGACAGTCTGGTGGCACACCGGACATGTCCGGTGCGCTCTAACTTCACTGCTCTGACTTCTATCTGTGCACTGTTCACCTTTTCACTGTTCTCTGCAGTCAACCATTGGCGCATCTGACCGTTGCTCCGTTGGCTCAGTGGATATGTCCGGTGCACACCGGACAGTCCGGTAAATTATAGTGGAGCGCCTCCATCATAAACCCGAGAGTGGCCAGTTTGCGAGGTGCTTGGCCTGAGCACCGGACAGTGTCCGGTGCGCCACTTGCAGCACCAAGCTAGTCTTTGCTCCAATCTTTGTTGAGTCCCCAACTTAATTTCTTTCTTGGTTTATGTTGAACCTAATGCACATGAGATAAATGACATCTGGGCAAACTAGTTAGTCCACGTGGTTTGTGATGGACGTCAACACCAAAATCGATTATAGGAAATGTTTTAAGCTCATTTCTCTTTCAAAACCTAAGTGGCCTACACATGAAATCATAGAGTTTCAATGTAGACCGACTAGGTTTCTACACATAGTGTGTCACAACTTTCTCAAAACATTCTCAAATTTTCATCACAACCTCTACGTATGATATCATGACATGTGGACAAGTTTCATGATTTTCTGAATTTGTTTGTGTTTTATATAAATTTTAAACAACTTGATGGCAAGTTCACTGTCATGTTTAGTGAGCATGGTGCTCGAAAATTCCAGTCTGCTCCTGAAATCGGTCGTAACTTGTGTTAACTAACATGGATATCATTTTTGCATTCACAGTTTTCCATTTTTCGAGTGACTTGCAGTTCAAATCTGAATTAGTTGAGTAAATTCAATTAAAAGATCAAAATCTAATAATTATAGCAAACACTTTTATAATTGTGCCAAAATGGAACATGTAAGTCTACTTAGTATAGGAACATACCACAAAAAGTTTGGCTGGAAAAAGAAAAAAATGGAAACATATTTTGTCGAGTGTCCTAGGATGGCACTCAGGAAAGTATGGATAGCCGAGTGTCAGGCTTGAGGCACTCGGTAAAGTAGCTACTTTGTCGAGTGCCAAATCTCGACTCTCGGCAAAGGTAACGGTCGTCAGCTATAGACGGCTGCTGACGGCCCTTTGCCGAGCGTTGGCCTTCGTCGAGTGTTTGACACTCGGTAAAGAGGTCTTTGCCGAGTGTCTTCCTGTGTCAAGTGTCCTGCTCTCAGTAAGCGTGGTTGTTACCGAGAGTAGGACTTTGCCGAGTGCGGCCCTTGGCAAAGACGACTTTGCCGAGTGCCCGATAAAAAACACTCAGTAAAGCGCCGAGCACTCGGCAAAGAGACGGATTACGATAGTGATGGCAAAACCTCCTATTGTTTTTTTATGATCCACATAACCTGCCCAACCCACAAATGAAAAGACACTTAACTTGACCAAAATTGACTTCTTAAGCAACAAACCAAAACAAAATGTATTTCAAATAAATCTGATAATTATCTTAACAACCATTCAACTATAGTTGGCTAATGAAAATACTAACAAATTTTACTAACTACATAAGCTATATTAGATCTGATGATTGTTAGGTGTTATAGAGCACCAATAATATATGCTTCTATAATTTACATTGTCTTTATGACCGAGAGGATCGACACTATATACAGATAATTTATGCGACACAACGAGAGGAGTAGAAGCTGGCTTACAGTTGTTGACACATTTCAGGATATCACGAGCATACTTCTTTTGTGACAAAACTAAATCATCATAGACCTTCTAAACTTTAATTCCAAAAATAATGCAGATCTCCAAGATCTTTTAATGCAAAACTCTCTATTAAATCTTTAAGCAATGCAGAAAATGTTTCACTAGATAAACTTATAACTATGATATCGTCGGCATATATATATACACACACACTAACTTCTGGTAAACAAACATGATGTGTGACTCAAACTCAACGAGGGATAAGGTCATTGTGAGTATTGGGCATCAAGTGGAGTATCTAAGGATTGTCATCTGAAATAGGGATAGTCTCAGCATTGAGGAAAGTTAGAATTCACCAGAGATCACGTTTGCTTTGGCTACAAGTAGGAGATGCTAGCACAAAAATTTTCCACATCAAAGCGAATGCTAGAAGAAGGAAAAACTTCATCTGCTCCTTGGAGAGTGAGGGGATGGTGGCCACTGCTCATGAGGACAAGGCCCGGCTGCTAAAACAATTTTATGGCAATTTATTTGGGCAATACAGAGAAAGAGATACTGTCATAAACTAGGAGGAACTTGGGATTGTTTCAAATGACATGAGTTCCTTGGAATGCGATCTGTCTGAAGAAGAGCTCAAGTCTGTCATTTTTTCTATGCCATCTCAAAAGGCCCCTGGACCGGAAGGGTTTACTTGCCTCTTATATAGGTCGACTTGGTCCATTATTAAATATGATCTTCTCGGGGCGTTGCAACAGATGTTTGAGTTGAGGGCATCTTCCTGGCACCTTCTGAACACTACAAATATTGTCCTAATACCAAAGAAAGAAGGGCAACTATCACCTTCTAGCTTCAGGCCCATTAGTCTCATGCACAGCGTAGCCAAAATACTTTCTAAAATTCTAGCAAACAGGTTGGCCCCCTTTTACCTAAGTTGGTTTCTCCGTGCCAGAGTGCTTTCATTAAGGGGAGATGCATATAGGACAACTATCAATACGTGCAGGGAGTTATCACTTTATGTCATAAGAAAAAATTACCCATGCTGTTCATGAAACTGGATATTTCTAAAGCTTTCAATAGTGTGAGATGGGACTTCATACTGGAGCTAATGCAAGGGTTGGGCTTTGGGCAAAGATGGAGGGATCTATTGTGCTTGCTCTGGGGATCTACAACCTCGAAGATTATTCTAAATGGGATACCGGGCAAACCAATTAGGCACCATTCTGGCCTCAGACAAGGTGACTCTTATCGCCTATGCTATTCATATTGGCTATGGACCCATTGCAGCGATTACTAGATGCTTCCACTGATCATCAGTTGCTTACACCGGTGCAGCCTAACCATATTGCAGTTTGCACTAGTCTCTATGCTGATGATACTAGGCTTTTCTTAAAACTGACGACTTCGGATGTGAGAAATGTACAACAAATCCTGATACACTTCGGCAAGGCATCGGACCTAAACATGAATATGGCAAAATCCACTCTATTCATCATACAGACAGATCCAAAGGTGCTACACTCAGTGGCTCAACAGTTTCAAGGTTCAGTGGGTTCTTTCCCAGCTACTTATCTTGGTATGCCTCTGCACTTTGGTCGAGTCACTCGTGCCGCTGAACAGCTTGTGGTCGACAAGATTGCACACAGGCTTGCTGGGTGGAAGGGAAGACTACTGAACATGGCAGGGAAACTAGTCCTAGTAAACTCAGTTTTATCTGCAATACCAGTTTACTGGATGACCTCTGTGAATTTTTCTAATTGGGCAATCAAGAAAATTGACCGCTTGAGGAGGGATTTCCTATTCAAGAGCAATGATGATCATATGAGGGGCCACTACCTAGTGAACTGGGATACTGTCTGTCGACCAAAGAAATTAGGTGGGCTGGGAGTTAAGCATCTACCTCGCTTCAATAGAGCACTCAGGCTTTGTTGGCTTTGGTATAAATGGGCTGACACATGCAAACCATGGGCCACTTTACCTCATGCCGCCACCGAAGCTGAATTGACACTCTTCCAGTCATGTACAGTTCTCACTCTAGGAAATGAGGAAAGGATAAATTTCTGGAAGGATAGGTCGATTAATGGTACATCACCTATGGACATAGCTCCTAGCTGCTTCAGGCTTGCAAGGAGGAAGAATCACTCAGTTAAAAATGCTCCTGCAAGGAACAGGTGGATGGTGGGTCTTCAACATCTTACTACTAATGACTAGGCTCGTCAGTTCCTTCACCTTTGGCTTGCTGTAAGGTCTATTCAGTTAATTGACCAACAGGACACTGTCACATTGAATTTTGGGAACACCAATTGCTACACGGCTAGTTCGGCGTATCAAGTCCAATTCTTTGGTACCATAAACAAACACAAGTGGATGAAGATTTGGAAGGCAAAGGTGCTAAGTAAATGCAAGATTTTTCTCTGGCTTCTCCTACAGAGTCGACGACCTACTACGGATAGAATTGTCAGGCATGGGGGACACACTGTTCTTACCTGCACCCTTTGCCAGATTGATCCTGAATCTCATATACACTTGATGGCATCTTGTAGTTATGCCCTCCGTTGCTGGCAACTAATTGCAAACTGTTTCCATCTTAATCTACCGTCACAAGTCCCATAAGGAATATCGCATTGGTGGCAGGCATTGGTCCGGTCGGCGCGGGACGCACATCAACTTCAAGTGATGATCTACACTACATGGAATATTTGGAAAGAGCGATGTCGCAGGGTTTTTCAGTACAAGGAACAAGTCTTTCAAGTGCTGGCCTCACAAATCCAAGAGGAGATCTGCTCATTTCGGTTGGCTTTCGCAACAATTCTGTAATCCATATCCTTTGTATCAAATAAACTATAATACCCCCTTCCCTATCTCTTTTTTCTCTTTTGTTTGTATCTGCACAATCTTCTATTCTACTATAATGAAACGGTAGAGCCACTACCGAATGTTTCCTCAAAAAGTTAGAATAACCCCCCTACAGACCATATGTCGCATATGACAAAGGCAAGCTGAGTATTTAGTGGTGACTTGCTAATCACGTGAATTCGTCTCAAGATGTAACGGTAGCTAATGAAAAGTACATCAGCTTCTTAGAGCAACTCCAAGAGTTCTCTAAACAACTAGCTGAATCTTAAATTTAAGAAGTGAATGAAAAAAATATTTTTCCAATAGTTCTTCAAATAGTCTAGCTAAATTTAGTCACTTGTTATCTAACCTTATTTGGTTTCAAGGTTAGAAAACTCCATACGTAAGCATATGAAATATTGTCGTAACCTTCTGCAAGAAACTTAATCCTTTTTGGTGAGCTGTATTTATGTAATACCCACTTTGTAAGAAAAGTCTGAAAAGAGAAATTTTATTCCTTTATATATGGTTGTTATCTATATTTGTTATTTCATGTGAACACCATCTTTAAAAACAATTAATAAAAATATATACTACTAAATTATGCAGCATGCTGGATATTATTTTGTGTGCATTTGGTGACAATATAAAAATAGTGTGACAAGAAATATATTAAAGTCCAAAAAGGGAATTTAAGATCTAAAGGAAATTCAATGATTTAGAAAATGAGAAGAAGGAAACAATATTATGTGGGTGAAATGGGTAATAAAAATATATATAATAAAATATATTATTTCTATAATGGGATTTGAATTTGTAAATTTTACCCAAAGGTGAAACTCCTAAAAGGATTCAAAATTCAAATTTGGAAATTGAAAACAAAAATGAAATAAAACAGAAAATAAAAGAAAAAGAGAAAAACCTTACCTGGGCCTCGGAACCCAATTCGGCCTGGCCAGACCCCTCCCACTGCGCAGCCCAACTTCCCCCCTCCCCCCCCCCCCCCCCCCCCCCCCGCCCGCGCGCTGACACCTTGGACCCATCGATCAGTTATGCATGCCGCTAACTGCTGGAATGTGGCCCCGCCCGGTCAGCTGGTCGCGATATCACGTGGCTGCTACTGGTCTCCGCCAGGTGGGCCCTCGAGCGACTACTATACATCGTCTCCACTCGACCGAACTCCGTGAGATCCGCGCGCGTGGGAATCGCGCCTTCTCCAGTGACTCGGGCCACCTCACGGAGGATAAATAGGAAGTGCCTGGGAGTGCGCCCGGCGAATGCCTTGTGTCAGTGCCGCAATTGGACCGAAGCGCCGCCGGCGTGGTAGATTTTGGGCGCCATCGGAACCGCGTGCCCCACCGTCGGCTTAAACCGCGTGCTCCGCCACCCAGCCCTAAAAGAATCAGCCAGCTTCCTCGGCGGTGACTGCCGGTTGTAGCCGTGACACTCGTGACTAGAGTCGACGGTGGTGCTCGGTGTAATTCCTCGCCGTCACTAGGTGACCGCCGCGATGCCGCCATCTCCCGTGGATTGGTGTCTACGCAGCTACATTCTGGTGAGCCTCCATTCTATCGTAATCGTGGTCAAGCTAGGGACGAGTAGAGGCCAGCGATTTAGAGTTCGGTGAGCTAGCGACGGTATGGAAATCTCCGGCGAGATCTCCACCACGGCTGGGATAGCGCCGCCGCGCGCCTTACCAGATCGAGGTGAGGTGATTCGGGACCGTCTGATTCGGGACAGACGGTGGGGATTAGAGACAGGGTACCGCTTTGGCCAAATAAATTTGGGCCGGAGATCAACTAGTGTGTGGGCGGGAACAGATCGGGCTTGGGGACCGTTGGATCTGGATCGTCCGACCCACATCATCGGATACCCTTTCGGCTTGCGCATTTTACAAATGAACCCCTGCGCATTTCATGACTCAACCCGCCGTCCAGCTTATCATCGCTCTGAGTCATAGGAATTTTTGTAACTAGGCCCCTGCTGTTCCCGTATTTTGGCGCCCAGTCCAGAGCCCATTTAAATTAAATAAATAAATTAGAAAATGAATGTTTAGTATGAAAATAAGTGCTAGAACTTGATTAAATCATAGAAAAACCATTTTTAGTCCAAATTGATCTATTTCAGTTTCTAGAATTTTGTAATATTATTCTCTATCACTTAGAGTCGCTGTTTTGACATGAGAACAGTAAGAAAAATAATTTCTCACTTAATTCTATTTCAAGCACATAAAACCTTTGGAAATTCATATCTTAAAATCTATAACTCCAAAAATTATGATTCCTGTTCCTAGGTTTTTATTTTAATGTGTAGATTATTACTGTGTATTTTGTTTATATGTTTGGTGTGGTGTTAATTTTCTCTATATATTGTGCTTGTTTGTATTGTGGCGAGTAGAGGAGCCTGTGACTGAGGATCCTGGTGACCAGCAGATAGAAGTAGCTGAGCAAAAGCTCATTGAAGGCAAGTTGTGCCCTTGACCACTTTTATACCCAATAATGTTTTTTTAATGTCATTTATTCATGCATAGGTTAATTTTGATGGGACCCAATAGGTCACCCTAGACTGTTTACCCTTTTTACCTTGTTATCCCTGAAGCACTTGGGTAGTTTTGCTATTGCTATACATGGTTTTGGGTAATATTTCATTATATCCATGTTCCAATTATTTTGTTATTCTATTTATGTTCATGTCAAGATCATTAATGTTAATTGGAACATGGAGCTTAACTTGAGAAACACGTGCCACCATAACGGAGGAATGGGACCCCTTGGCTAACTAATTAGGAAAGCTAGTGGAAGACTACCTTACCCGAAAGGAGCAAGGGCAGTAGGGGAGTTGTATGCAAGGAGGTTCTTGGGTTGATTTTGCTGCGATGGCGGTTAGACGGAGGATTCTTGCAAGTGCTCTTCCCATAAACTATAGCGGGTTTTCGGAAGCTAGTGGAACTTTGTAAAGGCCTCGTAGTGTTGCCCTGCCTTGCTTCCTAGGTAGAGGTGTATGGGAGTCACGATCCCTTGGCAGATGGGTAACATGACTTGTGGGTAAAGGGTACAACCTCTGCAGAGTGTAAAACTGGTATACTAGCCGAGCTCACGGTCATAAGTAACTTAGGACTCTCGCATGATTAATTTATGTAACTTAAATTCAATTTTGTCATTTGCATCGCATGGGATTATTATTAATTTTGTTTTATTACTTTATTTAAGGTTTGGTATTTACTTACATTTAGTAATTGCTAATAAAATTTTGACCAACTAATTAAAAGCAATGCAGAGCTTTAACCCCTGTTGTTGATTAGCCTTACACATCACATGAACTCGCACCTTTGGTGAGTTCATGCCCGCTGGTTTCCGCACAACTTGTTGAGCTATGATCATGTGTGAGCTCACCCTTGCTGTCTCACACCCCCCCCCCACAGGAGAAGAACAGGTGGTTCAGGAGGAGCCACAAAGCGAGGAGTTTGATCTGATCTAGGTGGTGTTTCCCAGTTGACATTGGCACCAAGGATGATCCTTAGTTCGTTTTATATTTACCATTTATTTTGTAATAAGACTTCCGCTATGTAATAAATACTCTGATGTTATTGTGACATTTATCTCTATATACTCTGTTATTATATATGTTGTCTTCTTGGTGCATGTATGAGATGTACCCGGCTTTGTTCCTTAAAGTTCGGGTATGACAAAAGTGGTATCAGAGGAAATATTGACTGTAGGACGAAACCTAGATAGAAATGGACAAAACCCTTACCTATTTATCTTACTCTGATTCTTTCTATACTCATCTTGTCTTGATCCTGTCTCACCTTTTCCACTCAGATTACTCTTATCTTTTCTACTCTGAGACAAGATGGATTTCACACCTTGGAATCCTACAGTTATGATCTTTTTAAAAGATAGGGAACCTAAGACAAAATTGAAACTATTTTCTATATCTAAAAATGTTGGTTGATTGTTCTGATGATAAATGCCTGATTTGCTTCTTTGATTGATTGAATTATTATAGATGGACATCTTAGCATGTACCACTGTAAGGTATTGAGTTAGCTGTAGTAGTAAAACACTAATCTGCTTAGCTAATAAATCCCCCAAAGTAACATGATTCGTAACTACCTGCTTTGTCTACTATTCTCTCTTACCGTATATTTCTAACTCAGATGGTCAATACCAGGAAGGGTGGTGGAATTGATCTACCTCTCAATCGACACACTCGGAGGATATTTAGATAACCTCAGCCACAACCAGCAGAGATGGATCCTCCACCGCCGCCTCCACCAGCAGGAGTTGACCCACTGGTTGCAGCTCAGATGAGGATGATGCAACAAATGGCAGACACTATGGCAGATATGCATGCTCAGATGCAGCAAGAATGCCAGGAGATGCGCCAGGAACGAGAAGAGATATGCCGGGAATTACGCTAGGAACGAGAAGAGATACGCCGGGAATTATGCCAGGAACGAGAAGAGATACGCCAGGAGAGAAGGGCGCAACAGCAACAGCAACAATAACAGCAACATCAGCAAGCACCACTGCCTCCACCACCACCACCAGTTGCACCTCGGGATAAGCACCGGGAGTTCATGAGCCACAAGCCACCGACATTTGCAAGCTATCCTGATTCACTGGACACAGATGATTGGCTGAAGTCTGTAGAGAAGATGTTGATTATAGCACAATGCTCTGACCGGGAGAAGGCTCTATATGCTTCTGGTCGTCTGATAGGTCCCACTGCTGATTGGTGGGATTCATATACTGCTGCCCACGATGCTGCGGATACTATCACATGGGCGAAGTTTGCTACGCAGTTCAGGAACTATCACATACCTGCTGGACTGATGAAGATTAAGAAGAAAGAGTTTCTGTCATTGAAGCAAGGTAACATGTCTGTCAGCGAGTATCGTGACAAGTTCATTCAGCTCTCCAGATATGCTCCAGATGAAGTTACTGAGGATGAGAGGAAGTAAGAGCATTTTATTGAAGAACTTAATGTACCCCTACAGTATGCTCTAGTGGCACATACGTTCCTATCATTTTAGAGGCTGTTTGATAAGGCTCTAGCTATTGAACACAATCGTGTTCAATAGTGATTGAGTCATTATACATACAAATAGTGATTGAGTCATTCTAAACTTGTGCCAAGGAAAATAATAAGGCAGACGTAGTACAAATAAAGCACATAATGACAATAAGTATATTGTTACCTTCGTTGGATTATATATATTTAGGTCATATGTGGGTTGTATAGCAAAGTATACATTCTTGCATGCCTAGCTTCTCCATAAGTAAGCATATGAAATATTTAGAACATATGTGTAGTCATTTGCATAAAAATCATTTTTTATATATTTTTCAATCTCCAATAACTTTTCTATATCATGAATATAGAGGTTTGCCCCTCCACGTGGGTACTTTTTTCCCGATTGTCTAGACTTCAGATGGATTTGGTTGTTCTCTCTTCTTGATTCAGAACAGTGAGAGCAAGATTCAGAACAGCCAGATGTAACTACCGTCGAAGTGGTGGGAGTTATTGATTGACTTCGGCAATGATACGTGGTAGATGATTCAATGCCGACGATAAAAATGGCTCGCTATATGCTCATGGCTGGCCGAGAATATCACAGCTAATGACGATTGAAAACTGAAAAGTGTTCTCAAGCGAACTGTGAGAGAAGAGAGAGAGAGAGAGAGAGAGAGAGAGTCATGCAACAAGTCAGAGAGAGGCGAGCTGACGAGGAGCGAGCCATTTGAACATCCTAACCCAAGAGGCACTTCACTTCAAAAGGCAAACTTGCTTGATACCAGACCTTCCATATACTACATGGATGGTCTCGTTCTCTTTTTTTTCCCCCCTTTTGCAGGTGTAGAAGCATATACCTACCAAGCCAAGTGAAGTTATGTTCGTTTTTCTTTATCGCAGAAGTGAAAACCCATTGCTAGTCAGGTTCTTCAGTGCTCGTATCCTGGCCAGGTTGGTTCTGTCAAACTATTTGAAACCAATACAGGCAAATTCTCCTTATAAAAAGAAGAGGAGTATCCGAGTATGTATACTCCTTAGAAAACGAACTTAATTGCTGTACAATGTTGGTGCATGCTGTATTGTATGAACCAGAGAAGATAAGAGGAAACCAGCATCTTTTCCCAATCTTGAGGCCTTGTTTGGAACGCGAGAATTTCACGGGAGAAACTAACGTGCAATTTCCCTGGAAATCCGACGAAATTCCGGCGTTCCAAACCGTGGCTTACAACAGTTCGTCGGCTCTGACGAACGCCGATACCAGAGCGGCCATGGAACAAGAAGAACCACTAGTTAGTTAGTAGTAACTGGTTATATACGCTACTATAATCCTACTCCTCACTAGCTGGAGGCTAGCTAGATCAGTGGCCATGGAGTTCTCCTCCGCTACACTTCCCCTCGCGCCGCCAACCAATCCGCCATGGAATGACGCACGAGCACGACGCACGCAGAGCAAGAGCGACAGAGATCCTCCACGTCCTTGCCTGCAATCGTGCAAGTGCAAGATCTTGTCATCGGTTGTGCAGGGGGTTGGAGCCTGTCGGCACGACCCGCTTGTCGTCGTCGTCGTCGCCGGCGGCGGCGGCGGGCAGCCTCGCGCAGGCGGCGCCAGCTCTGTTCCGCTGCCTCTTGCACCGCGCGGCGTCGAAGGCGGCGACGCGGACGCGCGCCTCCGGGCGGCGGGTCGCGGGCATTGGCGCGGCGGCGCCCCGAGCGCCGCCACCGCCGCCGCCGTGGACGGCGGCCAGGAGCGCCGCGAGCGCGACGAGGCACGCGGCGGCGAGCGGCGCCCACCGTCGCCTCCTCATGGCGGGAGGGAGCAGGGGTTGAGGAGGTGGGCGTGTACGTGTAGGCTGCGTGGGTGCGCGATGGGCGGAGGCGGAGGCGGAGGCGAGGGCGAGACCAGTGCAGCGCTAGCTGTCACAGTGGCGCAGACAGCGTCGCAGAGTAGCAGCAGCGGCTGCTGCCGAGTGCGAGCTGCTGCCGAGTGTGTAGCGTCGAGCCGTCGAAGCAGACAGAAGAAGGGTGAAGTGAAGTGAGGAGCCGAAGAAAGTGAGTTCAGGCAGCTGTGTTGTGGCATGCTGCAGCTTGCTAGTTTATATATATACATAATACATATAATATATACGCTGCTGTGAAAACTTGCAAAAAATCGCGAAAAAAAAGAGAGAAAACTTTCTGATTTTCTCCGTAACCCCCTCCATATATATGATTTAGAGGTCGTTTTTGTGACTTGCAGTAGTTTGCACAAAGGAAGCCACTCAGCCTATATTCAGCAAGCTCTATATCTCACCCTTATTTCACTCTCCATTCTAAACTTCTCTACAAACAGTGTGTTGACGCCTTTTCGGAGCGCCAAACACCCAACAAGAACCGTGGCGGTGCCCTCTGCACAGGGGCGGACGGTCCGCGCGCAGGGGCCGGACGGTCCGCGGCCTGGTGCGAGGCGCGGTGGTGCTCTCTGCGCAGGGGCGGACTGTCCGCGGCCTGAGGCCGGACGGTCCGCGGCCTGATGCGCGGCTAGGGCTCCTGCCTGACGACCGGACGGTCCGTGCCCTGGGGCCGGACGGTCCGCGCGTACGCAGGGACGGCGGAAGATCGCCGACGGCGCCTGGATCTCGCTCCCGGGAGGGACCCCGTCGGGGAGTAGAGATCCTAGATTGTGTCTAGGCTCGGGCTGGCCGACCTAGACTCCTCTAATCGACGTAGAGCCGAAGAGAGACGAAGAATTTGGGGATTGGAAGACTAAACCTAAACTAGACTAGAACTACTCCTAGGATAAAATGCGAAATAGAAGTTGTATTGATTCGATTGTTGATTACAAATCGGCCGTATGCCTCTCTATTTATAGAGGAGGGGGGCTGGACCCTTTACAAACTAATTTCCGAGCTTTTCCCGTGATTTTAGCTAACAACCGTAACACAAAACTCGGAACCCTAATCTGTTCTGCGCACGCGCGGACCGTCCGGCCCCCAGGCGCGGACTGTCCGGACCGCGGACCGTCCGGCCTCAGGGCCGGACCGTCCGCCGGCTCAAATACGGTTCGAACATATGCCCCCCTGCCTTTTGGTGGAGCTGGGCGAACCAAAAGCAACTAACTCGATGTGCTCACATCGGTTTTCTTAGGCAACTTGCCACTTACTAGGATGGTATGCAGTGGCCTTGGTCTCGATGGTTGACTCAACGGACGTGATCCCTTTAGATTTGATCGAACTGTCAATCCCAACATCGCCGAGCGTCATACTGGTCCTGACCAATTCGTCACATTGCCTTCCTAATTCTTTAAGTGTTCTGGCGTAGCTCCGTAGTCGACCAGGTCTTCTCCTTGCAGGTCGTCTTCCTCCATGGGCGTCGGTACGTCGTCGGAGGTGTCATGGTTTATTGCAGATGAGTCGGCCTCAGGGGTCGGACGGTCCGTGCCCTGTACGGTTGGTCCGGTCTTTATAGTCGGACTGTCTGCTGTACCTGCAAAGAGCTGCACAATTGCTGTTTTATTTTCTGTCTTTATGGCCGTTTGATTTTCCTCAACGGTCTTTGGTCTCCATCTCTTTTGTGGTGGCGGATATTGCGGATGTGTGTCATTGAATATTTTTCCGCCTCCTTCTCCTGATTCTCCTTTGCCCTAAGGCGCTGTAATTTTCGCTTTTGCGATCGTGTCAATCCCGATGGGCACCATCGGGGCATGGAGTATTTTGGATCGGCTATTTTATTGACAGTCGTACTTTCTTTTTTGTTTGTGTTGGCCGATTCACCAAAAATCATCGGCCCTTCGTTATTTTGTTGTACGACGACATCTGTCGTTCCTATTTTAATGACATCTTCCTTTTTCGTACTGTTGGAGGTTGTAGCTGTATGCCCCCCTGCCGGATTAGTCAGCCTTTGGGGCCGAGTTGTTCGGCAATCTTGCTGGGCATGTGCTCGTGGACCGGATTGAGGGGCTCTCAATCGGTCTTGTACTGGAGGTGTCAACCTATTGAATACAGATGTTTGGGGTGCCCCCCAAGCGGGGTACTGTGGCATCCCAAATGAGTATGGTGGCATGCCCCACATTTGATTTGGGACATATGGTGGAGGTATGTATGTGTATGGATATGGCATAGGTGGATATGGTGGTGGAGGTGTCCATGCAGGTACGTTAGGTCTTAATTGAACATTATGACCTCCCGTCTTTTCCGATTGGTGTGGTGGTCCAATCGGCCTAACCTGCCGTCGCACCTGGGTGGGTAAGCGAGGTCCCTTTGGTGGCCGGTCGCTGGGGCCAGCCTTCTTTTTCACATATTTAGACAATAATTGATCAAAGGTCGGGCTAGATTTTACCAACCGACCAGTTGCCTTGAACGTGTTAGTTTTCCACGTACCTATTTCTGGTCGTCGTGGTTTGAAGGTACGTGGTCGCCGCGGCTCTTCGACGTTGCCGGACCGTCCGTCAGAACGCTTCGGACCGTCCGGTGATGTTACGGACCGTCCGCGCCTAGACACCGGACCGTCTGCGATGCGTAGTATGGGTTCTCGCGCATATCCCTTTGTCTGTGCTTGCCCCCCAGCGCTGGAGTTTGTGATGGTTACCTTCAGTGTCTCCCCTCCATCAGGAGTCTTCTCGGCCATCACTTTCCTGCAAGAAATTTTGTTGTTTCCATCGGCCTCCCGTGCGTTGCCGATGATGACTTCTTTGTCTTTGCCCTTATCGGCTGTGTTGGGCCGAATTAGGACCTTTTTGCCATTAAAGTCGATCACATTCATTGGGAAGGGCTCCGTGTCCTCCTGAAATTTCAATCGTCCCTCATTAATGGCCGATTGAATTTGTCGTCGGAACACATTACAATCATTAGTGGCATGGGAAAATGAGTTGTGCCACTTGCAGTATGCGCGACGCTTTAGTTCGTCGGCAGGTGGAACGATATAATCAATTTTAATGTTACCATTTTTTAGTAATTCATTGAATATCCTATCACATTTGCCGACATTAAATGTAAACTTAACCTCCTCCTGTCGTTCCTTTTGAATTGACTGCAAGGAGTAGCAAGCCGAAGATTTGGCCTGCTCGGGCCAGACTATTTCGGCGGTGTAAACTTTCTTTGGTTCATCGTCCGAACTACTTTGATTGTGTTCTACTATAGGGACATTATGATGAACCGTTCTGACTAGTTCTTTGCTTCGGCTTTCACAAGCCGAAGCTCTCTGATGTAATTGTGCTAGAGTAAAGAACTGGATGCCTTCTAATCTCTCTTTTAAATAATAGCGCAATCCATCAAAGGCTATTCCCGCCAGTTGTTTATCTGTTAAATGAATTTGAAAGCATCGGTTTCTCGTATCCTGGAATCTCCGGATATAATCACTAACCGATTCATCCCTTTCTTGTCGTAGGGTCACTAAGTCTACTAAATCTAGCTCATAATCACCAGAGAAGAAATGTTCATGAAATTTTTGCTCTAAGTCTCCCCATGACAAAATGGAATTAGGAGGGAGCGTGGCATACCATGTGAATGCAGTCCCTGTTAAGGATAATGAAAATAAACGCACACGGAATGCTTCGGTGTCGGCCAATTCTCCTAATTGTGCTAGGAACTGGCCTATGTGCTCACGCGTGCTCTTCCCTTGGTCACCCGAGAACTTTGCAAACTCGGGTATCCTGGTTCCCTGTGGGTATGGGTGGCGATCAAATCGGCTGTCATAAGGCTTCCGATATGATTGCCCCCCAGGGATCATGCTTACTCCGAGCTTATCTCGGAACGCCCCGGCTATTTCTTCCCTCACTATACCAATTGCAGCCGGTGCAAGACCACCGGCTCTCTGGTCAAACATAGGTGGGGTTGGTTGCATGTTAGTATGTTGTCGTTCCCCCCATTGGCTTGAACTACGTGGTGCATTTCCATTTGCCCTATATGGCTCATATGTTTGATCGTTTCTTTCCGGCCTTCTAGGTGGGGCCGGAAAGCTTTCCTGGGCTCTGGATCCTGAATAAATGGGCTGGTGCATTGCATAGCGCGATGGGACGTGTCGTTGGGACGGGTGAGGATTCAGGTAACAATCCTCCTCAAAAAGGTCATGCGCGGACTGTCCGGACATTGGCCCGGACCGTTCGTGATTATATACGGACCGTCCGTCGTTGTATGCGGACGGTCCGACTTGGTAGTTTAGATTTTGTGCCGTATGTGGTGGCTCGGGCGCATATCTAGGTAACTCATTAAAAATAGGCCCGACTGTTGCTGGCCCGGACGGTCCGCGCTCACGTGCGGACGGTCCGGGCATGTGCAGATCGGTTGATTTGCTGCCGATTTGCGTCTGCTCAGGGTACGTGTACATCGGCATCCCATAATGGGGTTGTGATTGGTCGTGACAACCTTTAACCGATGTATTACGTGTATTATCTCCTAATTCAACCTCGGGTGAAGGAAAATTTGCTATACTAGATTTATTAAATGCATGTACTAGTCTCCTACAATCGTTTTGCATAACCCCTATGATATTTTGCATCTGTTCGCGCTGTTCATCTACATAATTCTTAAGAGATTGCAGCTCGTTCGTATTACTTACATTGGGGATGTCTGGCGTGGGTTGGAGCAAAGCCGGATCCGTCGCCCGATGTCGAACGACTTTGTTGTTCCTGTCCACTTTGAAGTCGGCCAGGAACCTCGCCTTTGCTTCTTGGATCAGCCGCTCCTGGCGCTCCTCGAACAGGAGCTGTTCTTCAGCCGGCAAATTTTCCCATATCGGTGTGATGATATTGCTGGTGGAAACTTCGGAGCTATCCTTTGAACCGGCCATTGAGGGCCGATTTGATGAGCTTAGATGTGTTTCCCCAGCGGAGTCGCCAAAAAGTGTGTTGACGCCTTTTCGGAGCGCCAAACACCCAACAAGAACCGTGGCGGTGCCCTCTGCACAGGGGCGGACGGTCCGCGCGCAGGGGCCGGACGGTCCGCGGCCTGGTGCGAGGCGCGGTGGTGCTCTCTGCGCAGGGGCGGACTGTCCGCGGCCTGAGGCCGGACGGTCCGCGGCCTGATGCGCGGCTAGGGCTCCTGCCTGACGACCGGACGGTCCGTGCCCTGGGGCCGGACGGTCCGCGCGTACGCAGGGACGGCGGAAGATCGCCGACGGCGCCTGGATCTCGCTCCCGGGAGGGACCCCGTCGGGGAGTAGAGATCCTAGGTTGTGTCTAGGCTCGGGCTGGCCGACCTAGACTCCTCTAATCGACGTAGAGCCGAAGAGAGACGAAGAATTTGGGGATTGGAAGACTAAACCTAAACTAGACTAGAACTACTCCTAGGATAAAATGCGAAATAGAAGTTGTATTGATTCGATTGTTGATTACAAATCGGCCGTATGCCTCTCTATTTATAGAGGAGGGGGGCTGGACCCTTTACAAACTAATTTCCGAGCTTTTCCCGTGATTTTAGCTAACAACCGTAACACAAAACTCGGAACCCTAATCTGTTCTGCGCACGCGCGGACCGTCTGGCCCCCAGGCGCGGACTGTCCGGACCGCGGACCGTCCGGCCTCAGAGCCGGACCGTCCGCCGGCTCAAATACGGTTCGAACACAGTGCATGCACTACAGCGCGAAACAGAACAGTGTTTTAGACGCCTGTCGCTGAAATTGACATTAGTAGATGGATACCTAGAGTATTTATTAATTGTCATGGTGGAGCCGCCTGTAGAACTCAGTCAGTACTGTATTACGGTGGAGCTGCCTGTAGAATTCAGTCAGAAGAATTAACGCATCCCTTAAAAGGTTCACTGAAACAGTGTATCCGGTTCAGGCTTCACAGAGTGTGTGATGTGAGAGTCTGACGGACATCTCTGAAAAAAAAACACCAAGAAAGCTCACATCATCGCAGGGAAGTTCATTTCAGAACCCCCTGTAGAGTTCATTTATGGCGCGCTGCATTTTGCATCACAAAATCCTGCAGAATCTATTTATTTATTATTATTATTATTATTACGGTGTGCGCGCGCGCGCACGCGTGGTGTCCGAGGCATTGATAAAAAGGAACCGCGGAGATTCGGAGAAGGGGAGGGTCAAAGCAGGAACAGTACCCCCAAGTCTCTCCCTAGTCCTAGTAGGACATGCACGCACTGATGGGGATTGGGGAGTGATGGGAAGGGAGGGAAGAGAGAGAGAGAGCTGCCCATTCTTCTTCCACCAAACCGCATTGATGAGCGCCATGAATCCGTCTGGTGCTGCAGAGAACATTGAGAGGAATAGAAAAGGCGGTGGTGGTGGAGGAGAGGGCAGTAGAGGGCACTAGGGCAGAGGCCTTGATGGAGAATGGCTCTAGTGCACCGTTTGGGCCGTGTATGAGATCGTAGATGGCAAGGGGCGGCGTTTCAGGCTTACTGCTGCTCTCTACTCTGCATGCCATTCCTTTGCTCATCACCGGACCGGTCATCGAGAGTAGGTCATATATAGCTGTGAATCTGTGATAGCCGAAAGCCGATACTAGAGGATAGCTCCATGTTTGGAACGATCATTAGGCTACGGTTACAAGTACAGTACGTTAATTCATCACCATTCGCGTTTTTCCCCCTTGTAGCGACGATGGGCTGTTGCTGACAGGAACCCCCCCTACGACAGCGGCTACAGAGACAGAGGGGACAGGGGCCATGGGCGCTCTTGTCTCGGCTCCGTCTCACGTTGCCACCGCTGCTGTTGCCATCACCTGCCTCTGCCTGTCAGTTGGCACGTCGTAAGTACGTAAGTAGAGATGTCTGTTGGGGGCCTTCGTCCTCCGAAGGTCCTCAAAAACAAGATTTGACAATATTTTCTAAGTGAATTATATGAACAGGTATTTTCGTACTCAGATTATGAACATGGAGTACGGTCAAGACGAAGCCTAAGTCAGACGAAGGGGGATTGAGATGAAGGACGGGCGAAAGATGGTGCATAGCCGAAGCTATGCGCAGGAAAGCTTCGTCGCGACAGCAGAAAGGGAAACCGACCTAAAGGCGAAAAGACTACTTAAGCCTTGATAGACTCCCATAGGTCATTAGCAAATGTAATGGACATGAATGTAATTTTACATGGGCTGCGTCCTACGCTTATAAATAGGTGAACAGTACTCCCGTACTGTTCACGCGGACTGGGCGTTTGCTTTTGCGTCATCTTTATACTTTTGCCTTCCTGCAATCCGAAGGTACACTTGTAATCCGAAATCATTTCTATTTTTATATGATAATGAAGACGTTGTGATAATATATAAATGTTTATATTACTTCTTATGTTACATATAAGCTCTTCATCATTGTTTATTGTGCTTACGAAGGTATGTTGTTTATGGTCTTCGTCCGAAAAACATTATTTCCTGAAGGGAAATAATGTTTCAGAGGACAAAAGACTTTATCATTTAACACTTTTCATGTTGCCTTGTTCTTAATCCGAAGCATTTGAGAACAAGTCCCCAACATTGGCGCCCACCTCCGGTGAACTCACTTCCACTCTTTGAGTTTTTGAGGACCTTCGGAAGCCATAAACCTTCGCTATGGCGCCGAAGAAAGCTTCAGCAGCTGGGGCTGCAGCTCTGCAACCGTTGGACCCCAATCAGGAGACTTTCTCTCTTCGGGAGGCCCGAAGCCAGAAGAGGAAGGCTGCCAGCCCGACGCCTCAAGAGGATGAGCTAGACCAAGAGATCAGAGATATGGAGATGCTTCATCAACAGGTGCAGAGGAAGAAGGAAAAGATGGCCAGGCTAGCTGAACTGCAAAGGCAGATAGACGAAGCTTCTGAAGAGGTTCGCCATCTTACTCACGATGAGCAGAACCGAAGGCCTCAACAAAAAGACCTTCATCAGGAGGGTTTCTTCAACGAAGATGACTGGTATGACAATTTCCATCATGGAAATTTTGTTTTCGATGATGCTTCTCCTCTGTCCGTTGAGCTGCAGGCTACACCTTGGCCTCCGTCCTACAAGCCGCCACAGCTTCCCATATTCGATGGCCATTCAGACCCGAAGCAGTTTTTGATGAGCTACGAAGCAACAATATCTTCGTACGGTGGCAATGCTGCAGTCATGGCAAAGTCTTTTGTTATGGCTGTCAGGAGTGTTGCTCAAACCTGGTATTCCTCCCTTCGACCAGGAACGATCAATTCATGGCAAAAACTGAAGGACATGTTGTTAACCAGCTTCCAAGGGTTTCAGACGAAGCCGGTCACTGCTCAGGCCCTGTTTCAGTGCACTCAAGATCACGAAGAATACCTTCAGGCGTATGTCAGAAGGTTCTTGCGTTTGAGGGCGCAGGCACCAACGGTGCCCAACGAAATTGTCATTGAGGCCATGATCAAGGGACTTCGGCCTAGACCTTCAGCTCAGTACTTTGCTAGGAAGCCTCCTCAAACTTTGGAGAAGCTGCTCCAGAAGATGGACGAGTATATTCGTGCCGACAATGATTTTCGCCAAAGAAGGGAGGAGGCTTTCAGGTTTTCTGAAATGACCAGGGGCTTCGGAGGAAGATTCTATCCGAGGCATGTCAGGTCAATCCATAACTCTACTCAAAATGATGATAAGGGGAATCAGCAGCACAGGCCGCAGTGCTCCTCACAGGCTTCGGGGCAACAGCAAAGCTTCTTCCGGCCACCAGCTCCAAGAGGCAGAGGCGCCAGGGGCTTCGGTGGACGATTTGGAGATCAACCAAGGAGAATATTTTGCTTGTTCTGTGGTGAAAACAAGGGCCATACCACCAGGATGTGCCATGTTACCATCCAGAAGCAAAAGGAGATAGCCGAAGCTGCAGCACAACAAGCTCAGCCGAAGCAGGTCATGCACACTGCTTCATACCATCTGCCTTACATCCCAGAATACGTAGGCAACCACCCTGCAGTTTCTGTTGCTTCGGCGAGTCAACCTCAAGCTTCCTGGCAACAGCCTCCGCCTCCACCACCGCTGCAACAAGGCCAACAGCCAGAAGGGAGCCAATATGCTCCACACCAAAGGGACTTCAGAGAACAATCCGAAGCTCGCACAGTCAATAGCACTGTGCCAGAGTCGAAGCATATCTATTGACAAATATCCTACCTTGATAAGCAGTCTTTTCCATTCAGTTCTATTTTCTGTGTAATAAAGGACATTTTTTAGTTTTCATGTAATAGTTTTGTTGTTTGCCACGAGAAAAACGTATTTTCTCCACAGGCTTAAGTTGCTGAAGCTTGAAGATTTGCGATAATAAGGAGGACCTTCGAATTATTAAAAATCCTTCGAAGCAACAAAAAATCGTTCTAAGGAACGCAGGTTAAGTTGCTGAAGTCACAAAAAGCCGTTCCAAAGGGAGCGCAGTGTAAGTTTTCTGCTCCAAAGTCGTTCCAAAGGGAATGCAGAGCATACAGCGAAAAGTCAACGCTGATACCGCCTAAGTAAAAGGCGAAGAAGCTCCAAAGTCGTTCCTAAGGGAATGCAGAGCTTACAGCGAAAAGTCAACGCTGATACCGCCTAAGTAAAAGGCGAAGAAGCTCCAAAGTCGTTCCCAAGGGAATGCAGAGCTTACAGCGAAAAGTCAGCGCTGATACAAAAAGATTGTGTGTTTTACGGGGATATGTGTGTATCTTCGGAATAAATGTCATCTGCATAACATAACATCATCACATCATTTTGCATAACATAAGCATCATACATCATGTTGCATATGGCAAGAGAAGGGAATACAGTATCGACCTTCGGAAGGATGCTTTGAGAAAGTAAAAATCTTCGGAATATAGCTTCGGAGAATGTTTTCACGAAGTTTGGATATTCTTCATCAGAGTGCTATGGATGTTGTGGTGCATAAAAGTTTTCCTATCTTCACGAAGCATGAAAAGAAGGGAAGGTGTTTTTTCGCCGAAGGCTCAAAAACGATATGTATGTAAAGTTTCATGCATCGTAAAGAATCGAATCATTAAAAGCAAATATATTACAGAGTTACAAAATGTTACACATATTTCATTTTAGAAGTTTTTACAATAGTGTTTAATCTTCTCTTAAAACAACTTCTGCAGCTTCGATCAGGAGTCGGTTAACAACTTCATCCATGATAGCTTCAGCCATCTTTTTAATTTCCTCGTCTCCTTTCGGGTGAGGGCCCGGAGACGCTTTAGTAGGATCTGAAGGAGGACAGGATACGGCCACGTTGCTATTACAAATTGCGAACGAAGTTTAAAATCAAAAATTACAACACAATAAAAACCATTAGCTAATACCTATTTGCCCTTCGGGCTCTGAGCTTTTGTCAGCGGCCTTAGCTACTTCTCTAGCGTCGTGAATGCCCTGCTCACTTTTCTGAATAATTTCTCGGGCCATTTCTCGGCCACCATTGTCCCAGACGTCGGTGAAAAATTTTCCACCAGCCTGGCTAGCTTCGGCCGAGGGGTCTTTAATATCTTCAGGGGATAAGCTGGCTTCGGATTGTGCAAGAACTTTAACATGACCGCAGCCTCTTTTCTCCAGCATAGTAGCAATCCCCCTGGCACCCGAGAAGGCGCAAATGTCTCCACGGCTGTTTAGAATTTCTTCGAAGGCTTCAGCTTCGTGGCTGATCCATTCGATCGGTCCTTCTGGGTCACCTCTCACGAAATCTTCTTCACTCGAAAATGCGCCAACGCTGGCGAAGCTGGTTTTTATCTTCTTTACACATTCCATGGATTTTTCGTAACACCTTTTCTTATAAGACCGAAGCTCTTCAACGGTTCCTTCCAAATGATTGGCCCATTGGTCGCTACATTCCCGCCTCGTTTCTTCAAGTATGCGCTCTTCTTTAGCTCGGGCTAATTGCTTTCGAAGGTCGGCAATCTCGTGTTTTTGAGCTGCGGCTTGTGCTTTAGAGGCAGCTTTGTCCTCCTTTATTTTATCCACCAATGTAACTAGAATTTTGTCCTTTTCCATGGCTTCGTTCCTTAGTTTGATAACCTCTGATCGAAGGTTGTTGAAGGCAATTTCATAGCTCTCGTCTTCGGCATTCTTTTGCGCTCTCAGCACGTTGCTTAGTATTAAACCCTATATGTAAAAAGTTAGTATAAGAATAAAATAATAGATTTCGAATGATAAAGTTTCCAAATGCGCAGTTTTCGTACCTTCAGGCTATTATACGCAAGGCTGTCCGCAAGGTCATCCTTTGTCATCGCGCAGAGGCCAGCCTCCAGCTTCGGAAACCCCATGCTTCGGGCCATTTCCCGGCAGACAAGTAGCTCTTTGTTATCCGGGAGGCAGTATAGGAAATCTTCTTCATTTGTACCATTGAACACTAGTGCCCCCTTCGGATATTTCAATTCTTTAGCATAATGATTAGCTTCAAAAATTTCTTCTTCTGATAACTTTTTCCCCGAAGCATGTTGAACAATATAATCAAGGACTTTGGGGGATGCTTCGGGGGCAACAGTACTAATTTCTTCAACAAGAATTGGCTCTGTCATTTTTTCTTCTTCGGTTTCCAAGGATTTTACCTTCGTAGGTTCCGAAGGCCCAGCTTCAGCTTCAGTTTCTTGCTCCGGAGCTTTAGTATCAAAAATCTCAGTTTTCGCTTCGGAGGTTTCAACAGTTTTCCTCGGAGTTGTGCTTGAGGACTTAATTGTTTCCAGAACATCTAGCACATTAGCCATTCTTTTTCTTTTCGGAGTCACTGCTGACACCTTTTGATTTTTTGCTATCTCAACATTTGCTGCAGGACTCAAAACCTCTGATGTTTTTTCCTCAGTTGGTTTTTTCGCTTCTTCCATTTTTTCTGTGGATGGCGCTTCGGCCATCTTTTTGGTTTCTGATAACAAGATCTTCGGTTCTACCAATTCCATCCTTGTTGGCGCTTCGGCCATTTCTGCCACTTCTGGCAGCAAGGTTGGTTTGGTTGGCTTTTCAGCTTCGGTGGCCGAAGAGGTTTCTTCGGTAAACTCAGGCACCGAAGCTGGTTCAATATAGCGGGGCCGATGGGTGAGGACCTTTATTCTCTTTCTTTTCGGTTCTGGTTTGCTAGGAGCAGTTGCAGCTTCTTCTTTCGCAAAGGTTGTGTTTTTTCTTTTCTGCCCTCGAATGGGATAATGATAGTCAGGGTAGACGAACCCGATTGCGTCAAACACTCGGTTCAGTCTTTTCTTTTTGCGGCCTCCGAAGGCTGCTAACAATGCAGTATCTTCGGCCTTCGAGTAAGCCCCAAGTAGTTCATCACTTAAATTTTCAATGCTTTTCAGCCAGTCATCATCTGGCTCGACGAATTTATCTCCGAATTTGAAAGTATACTTCAATCTGATAAGTCCACCTTCGTCAGCCTCCTTTATAGTCTCGTGCGGCATTTCCCATTTTTCCGCGAGTGGCCATACCCTGAAGGAAATATGCTCTTGGACCAAATCTCTCGTTCCAATAAAAGAACAAATAACTCCGAAGGCTCTCTGGCATCCTTCGGCAGCTTCATTCATCTCAACCTTCGGCTTTCGCAGGCCGAAACTTTGCCAAATAGGACGCATAATTATACCTTTAATATCTTCCCGTGCTTTCAGGTCATTTTTCACATAGAACCATTCTGTCATCCAGTCGCCGGGCCATCTCTTCCGAAAGGTTGGTACGGGACAGCTTGACCCAGACCGAGAAACGAAGCTGTAGCAGCCAAAATTATTGTGATACTGTTCCTTACCCCAGGGTTTTGTCTCGTATGATAACTCGTGTATGTTGCAGAAACTTTTTGCATCAGGTTCCAGACCTTGGCTTCTTACGGCCCACACGAAGATATTCAGCCTTATAATTGCTTCGGGGGTAAGTTGATGTAGATAGATTTCAAACATTTTCAGCACTTCTACGACAAAGCTGCTCAGGGGAAATCGCAGTCCAGCTTTCAAAAAGCTTCGGAACACTACAACCTCATTTTCTTCAGGGGTCGGGCAAGTTTTCTCTCCTTCGTCGACCCTCACGATGGATAAATCCCGGAAGTACCTTCCCCTCATGTTGACAAGATGATTTTCTTTGATACCTGACTTGCCAAAAACTGAATGGCTCGGTCGCCAGGGGCGATCTTCGGAGTCTTCACCACCACTGTCCACATCATAACTGTCGCTATCACCAGTATCTTCAGACAAACCTTCCAGAATCTCCTTAGTGATTTTTTCCGTGTTGGTCTTCGCCATCGCTATAAGAAACCCCAAGTTTTTCTCTTCGTCGAGACTCAGCTTCATCTCAGCAGCAGCCTTCTTATCTTCAGACATCTTCGGAGACACTAAAAAACTGTTTGCAAGGCCGAAGCTTCAAAACTAAAAGATCAGCAAATCTTAGTGTGCAAGAGCTAAAAATTCAGTGAGCGGGAGCAGATGGCAAGAGAGCGTACCAAATGAGCTTGTGCTACGATCTTATTTATACGCCCAGTGCGTTGAAAATTGAAAGACCCCGCTTGTCAGTGAATATTGCTATTCTAGCAAAGGGAAGGTGTTTTTTCGGACCTTCGGCTTAAGGCCTTCGTCCATATCGCAATCTGAATTTATCGCTAACAAATTAATATTGCGAGGGGCTACTGTTGGGGCCTTCGTCCTCCGAAGGTCCTCAAAAACAAGATTTGATAATGTTTTCCAAGTGAATTATATGAACAGGTATTTTCGGACTCAGATTATGAACATGAAGTACGGTCAGGACGAAGCCTAAGCCAGACGAAGGGGGATTGAGATGAAGGACGGGCGAAGGATGGTGCATAGCCAAAGCTATGCGTAGGAAAGCTTCGTCGCGACAGCAGAAAGGGAAACCGACCTAAAGGCGAAAAGACTACTTAAGCCTTGATAGACTCCCATAGGTCATTAGCAAATGTAATGGGCATGAATGTAATTTTACATGGGCTGCGTCCTACGCCTATAAATAGGTGAACAGTACTCCCGTACTGTTCACGTGGACTGGGCGTTTGCTTTTGCGTCATCTTTATACTTTTGCCTTCCTGCAATCCGAAGGTACACTTGTAATCCGAAATCATTTCTATTTTTATATGATAATGAAGACGTTGTGATAATATATAAATGTTTATATTACTTCTTATGTTACATATAAGCTCTTCATCATTGTTTATTGTGCTTACGAAGGTATGTTGTTTATGGTCTTCGTCCGAAAAACATTATTTCCTGAAGGGAAATAATGTTTCAGAGGACAAAAGACTTTATCATTTAACACTTTTCATGTTGCCTTGTTCTTAATCCGAAGCATTTGAGAACAAGTCCCCAACAATGTCAACGGCGAATTTCCCACCTGATTATAATAACCCAGACTATCTCCATAATGTTTTGATCCATCTACATACCTATACTCATACCTATCATGGGTGCAAAACTCATCCCGTACCTATCTCCATTCGAGTTTCGGGTCCCCAATGAGTCCCCATCCCCAATTACGAGATAACTTGGTACTAACATATAGCACAAACTATCTAGATTTCATATATCACCACATCGATAAGCACTCATCCATAAACCATGATCCATTCATCTATCCATCAGAAAAGAAATCAGTACTTCAGGACCAATAATATAAAAAATAGAGTCTACCGGGCTTGGTGGCCGACTAGGCCTCAACTCATTCATACAAACATGACATGTGTATACGTATAAAATAATCATGGGTAATCGGGTTTGGATTATTGCTTCCCAAACTTATATCCGTTTACCCAATGGGTAAAAATTTTGTCCCATATTCATACCCATAGGGATAATTTTTATCCCATATCCGTACCCTAAAGAAATTCTCCATGGATTAGCGGGTATCGAGTCCCAGTTAACATCTCTATAAGTACGTGCTCTTCGCTTGGCTCATCGTACTTCCCCTACTAGAGGGAGGGCAGGGGCGGGCCACACTAGCGTAGTGTACTGTGCTGCGTACGTTCCTCACTGGAGCAGGAGCAGTATGCCATTCCACATGACGGGCAACAACAGATTGACGGAGATTTGCTGCTCAATATATGGTCCTGTCGATCCAAAAGTTCACGATGGGATTGCGCTGGCCAACTTTGGCACATCTCTTTAGACAGTTTAACGTGCGCCTCTATTCAGGTATCTGCAGTTATAATACTCTAAATTTTTATCTAAAAAATATTATATATTTATCAGCAAAATTCTTTACTTTATACTATAATTTTTCCGCATTTATATTACTATACTATATATCTTAACCCTACGCCAACTACTATATATTATATTATATTATATTATATTATTTTTTTTCTGAATTGTATTTTTTTTTCTAATCAACTAAACTCCTACTGACCTCCCCATGCATGTTGTACGTGCGGTAGGAGGGAGGGACCCTGAAAGTAGCGTTTTCCTTGTCCACTCTAATTTTACGGTAGCATATAAAGTACCCCGCCGCAGCATTTATTCACTGAAAAAAAAACACTGGAACATCATAGCGCATGTTTTCTAGTACCCGAGTGTAGACAGTCTTAGGCCTTGTTTGACTACTCCTGTATGTGTATTGAGGTGCATACACGGGCGGAGAATTTCCTGTCAGGAATGACTCTTATCTTAGTTCCCACGGGGAGAAAAATTCTTCGCCCCTGTCCCTGTGAACACTCATGAGTAGGGATGAAAACGGACGGAAAAACCTCTCTCCCATTTCCGTATCCGCATTTTATCATCGGAAACGGGATGGATCCGGGATAGTCGGGAACGGAAACGGGAACGGGATAAACGGAATTGCGAAAATGAACGGAAACGGAAATACTAACGGAAACTCACAATTTAATTCAAATAGAAATGGTATTGATGTTTGACTAGTGATTGATTGGCAGGACAATAACATAAAACGAATAGATATAGAGAGGCAACATTCTATTGTTGTTTGGTTGCTAAATGTATACATTTAGCTACATCCGATGTTGTTTAAGACTTTAGATCACTTGTCATTGAAAAGAGCTTGTGGTTACAATGGGCAATTGTGCTATAATTTGTCACCTAAATACATGAGGCTTTAGTTTATATACTAATGCATATTAGGCTCGTCCCATATTTATCAAATACGGAATAAATACGGGTTCAATCCGGAAAAAACGGGATCCCGCAAAAACGGACGGAATAAGCCCTCTCCCGTTTCCGTCCAGTTTCCATATTTTTCCGTAAATACGGAAACGGTCAGGTCAAATGTAGAAAACGGTACGGGTCGGGACGGGATTTTATCCGTCCGTTTTCAACCCTACTCATGGGAGGCTTTTTCTCCCATCCCTATTCCCGTCGGGGAAGTTATGCCCATGAGTAATCTATAACCATCAGAAAATACAATATTTATAGCCAATTTTAACCTGATTATATTAAATTAATATAAACTAAACAAATAAGATTTAAAATTACAAGAGACATTATCGTGGTTTCGGAAACCGTTGATAATGGATTTGTGTTAGGTGAGGGATGCAAGCGTGGACTCACTGGTGAATCACTAGGACACGAACGTGAAAGGGAAATGTGCCCTTGGGTCATTTCTATATTATTTTGGTGATTAGATACACATCACATTATATTTAAACTAACATGGGGTTGAGCAAAAGTGTTTATGGCAAAATGAGCTTGGAAGAGGACTTAGTGAAAATCTATATGGGTCAAGCTACAAGGTATGCTCTGGACACTTAGTCAATTAATTTGAGTACTAATCATATTTGTCTAAGTGCCAGGGACTCAGCTAAATAAAGTCCAAAAGGAACAAAAGAAGACAAAGCGAGAAACAGGGAAAAGTTGTTGGACTGCGTAGCACCGAACGGTCCTGAGCCACCAATCGGACAATTCGGTGACACCGTTCTATTTGACCTCGGAGGTGCTATTTGAAAGCTCTCTTATGGGTTTTGGTGGTTTGGATGACAACCCAATTAAAGAAATAACAGGTGTGCTAAGTGTTGAATAGGTGCTTAATGCAAAGCTTATAGGATTCAACACAAGTGAACAAGTGTGATGATCCAAAGACTACAATATCTATAGATAATGGACATCACAAGTAAGATGAACATTGCTTAAGTGCTCAGTGTGCATAACTCGGAGACAACTAATCAAGCCACAGATGGGGCAAGAAGAGCTTCGAGGTACCGAATGCACGGGAGAAGGTCAAAGAGGTCGAGCAACCCAAAGCTAGGAGTGAAGAATAAGACTTGCAAAGTCAAGGTTGATCGAGTTAAGTTATGGTGCATCAATGATCACCACATAAGGACACGCCTTACAACCAATAAGGTAACATCTACAATTATGTGGTGTAGGTGATAAGGCTCAAGATCAAGCTCGAGAAGTGAACAAGGTCACTAGAAGAAGGAGCGGGGTTAAAACTAGAACTAGAAGCAGTCCAAAAGAGCTAAGGTTACTTTGACCTTTAGTTTGGGTTGTTCCTATGTTTGGATATGTTCTATATGACCTTTGCAAGGTGTTGGAGCCTATGTGTATTAATCTAGATCAAGTCAAGTTGACTTGATGGTTTTGAAGCTCTGTCTAAAGTAGATGAGAAATCCTAGAGTAAAGAGGTATGATCCCAAGACTTAGTCAATTGTCTTAGTGGCTAACTGTGTGTGTCTAAGTGCAAGGTATCATCCCAAAAGAAGACAAATTGGAGTAAAGAAGTTGCACCAGATTGTTCGGTGTGCACCAGACAGTGTCCAATGCCCAGACTGGCCCTCGGTGAGCAGGTCGCTCTCAGGAAGCAGTTGGGGGCTAAAAGTCGCCTAGGGGGGGTGAATAGGCGAAACTTGAAAATTATAAACTCTAAACACGCACTACACTTGGGGTTAGGGTTAGAAATAAATTTGGAGTGCTGAAGATTATTCCTCTTGCAATGAGTTGCTCAATCAATACGGATGACTTTGGGAGCCAACTCAAAACAATATGAGCAAGGGAACTTGTCGGCGTTTCAAGACCGGGGGGTCCCTAGGCCGACGAGTGAATGTCGCCGCGTGCCCCAGCCCAGATGGGTCGAGCGCGAGGCCGAGCGCGAAGGGGGGAGAGCGAGGCGGCCAAAGACCGGCGTGAGAGAGGTGGGAATCCCGCGGCCTTCGTGTTCGTCCCGCGCCCAGGTCGAGTGCGTTTGCAGTAGGGGGTTACAAGTGTCCACGCGGGAGAGGGAGCGAGCGGCTTCAAGCGAGCGCGTGTCTCGTCCTCGTCCCCGCGCGGCCAACCCTCTCTAAGAGGGCCCTGGTCCTTCCTTTTATAGGCGCAAGGAGAGGATCCAGGTGTACAATGGGGGGTGTAGCAGAGTGCTACGTGTCTAGCGGAGGAGAGCTAGCGCCCTAAGTACATGCCGTTGTGGCAGCCGGAGAGATTTTGGCACCCAGCTGGTGTGATGTCGTGGCCGTCGGAGGAGCGATGGAGCCTGGCGGAGGGACAGCTGTCGGAGCGGTTGAATCCTTACTGACGTCCTCTTGCTTCCGTAAGGGGGCTGAGAGCCGCCGTCGTCACAGAGTATGCAGGGCGCCATCATTGCCTATCTGGCGGAGCGAGCCAGATGGGACGCCGGTCTTGTTCCCTGCGGCCCGAGTCAGCTCGGGGTAGGGTGATGATGGCGCCTCCTATTGACGTGGCTGGTCTGCGCCTTAGGTTGGGCGATGTGGAAGCTCCTCCGAAGCCAAGGTCGAGTCTGTCTTCCGTGGCCGAGGTCGGGTCCGAGCCCCAGGTTCGGGCGAGGCGGAGATCGCCGGCTGGTGCCGGGGCGGAGTCCGAGCCCTGGGGTCGGGCGAAGTGGAGTTCGTCGTCTTCTGGGGCCGAGCCCAAGTCCGAGCCCTGGGTCGGGCGAGGCGGAGATCGTTGTCTTCTGGGACTTAGCCCGAGTCCGAGCCCTGGGTCGGGCGGAGTTCGTCGTCTTCCGGGACTTAGCCCGAGTCCGAGCCCTGGGTCGGGCGGAGCGGAGTTCGCCGTCTTCAGGGACTTAGCCCGAGTCCGAGCCCTGGGTCAGGCGGAGTTCACCGTCTTCAGGGACTTAGCCCGAGTCCGAGCCCTAGGTCGGGCGATGTAACACCCGGATTTTAGGGATCCAAAACCCGGGGTTAACATAAACACCAGGTATGCTGGGACCAAGTCTCAAACATATGATGTATAGTGGCACAGGATCGAATGTCACAACTTTATATATAACAGGAGTTCTATACAAATAAATAGTTACATTATAAGGAGACAACGGTCCAGCAACCCAAAAGTTGACTGGGAGACGACGACCTAGACCTCTCACGAACTCATCACAGCATCCTCCATGAGCATCATCCTGCAGTACCTGGTCTTGACCTGTGGTGTATGTGAGACAGCAAGAGTGAGCTCACATACGTTCATCGCTCAACAAGTTGTGGGGAATAATGTGCATGAACTCGCCAAAGGTGGGAGCTCACGTGAAGTGTAAGGCTTACCAAAGAGGATGGTTAGAGCTGAGCATTGCTTTTAAAGTTGGTCAAAATTTTATTAGCAGTTACTAAGTATAAGTAAATACCAAACCCAATTAAGTAGTAGAACAAAAGTAACAACTTCACCTGCGATGCAATGCATATGACAAATTGAATTTAGTTCCATAATTTAAACATCAGAGAGTCCTGAGCTGCTCATGACCGTGAGCTCGGCTAGTATACCAGTTTTACACTCTGCAGAGGTTGTACCCTTTACCCACAAGTCGTGTATCCCATGTCGCCAGGGTTTGCAAAGCCCTTAGACACTACCGAGGTGAATGGCTAGGGATCCACTACGAGGCCTTTACAAAGTTCCACTAGCTTCCGAAAACCCGCTACAGTTTCTAGGAAGATCCAGTGCAGGAATCCCTTGCAGGACCGCCATCGCAGCAAAATCCTCCCGAGGGCCTCCCTACAATGACCTCTCCCCTACTGCCCTTGCCCCTTTCGGGTAAGGTAGTCTTCCACTAGCTTTCCTAATTAATCAGCCAAGGGCGTCCCATTCCACCCCTGTGGTGGCACGTGGTTCTCAAGTTAAGCTCTATGTTCCAATTAACATTAATGATAACAACATGAACATAAACAGAATAACAACAAGAATTGGAACATAGAGGTAATAAATGATTATCCCAAAACCATATAAGGCAATAGCAAACTACCCAAGTGATTCAGGGGTAACAAGGTAATGAGATAAACAAATCTAGGGTGTCCTATTGGGTCCCATCAAAATTAACCTATGCATGGATAAGTGATATTAAAGAACATTATTGGGTAGAAAGTGGTCAAGGGCACAACTTGCCTGGGCCTTGAGAATCCAGGTACCAGGATGATCTTCAGATGACACGTGACCTCACTGCTAGTCGTAGCAATTCAAACAAACATGGTGTAGGCAAAATTAACATTACACCAAACATAAGAACAAAATACACATTAATAATATACATATTAAAATAAGATCACAGGAAAAAGAATTATTAATTTTGGAGTTGTAGATTTTAAGTTATGAATTTTCAAAGGTTGTATGTGCTTAATACAAGATTAGTTAAGATAACAATTTTAATGTGACTTTTATGTAAAACCAGTGGCACTAATTGATAAACAATAATATTACAAAATTATAGGAAGTGGAATGGATTAATTTGGAGCTAAAATGAATTAGTTATGAATTAATTAAGTTTCTGGATTTATTTTAACACTAAAAATCATTTTCTAAATCATTTTCTATGATTTTCCTATTCACTGGACTGGGCCTCAATTATAAGAAAGGTCAGGGGGCTCGGGGCAAATTACCCGAGACACAGCACACAGTGAAAATAGGACGGCGGGTTGATTCCTGCTTTCCTCGGGGACTCTTTAATAAAAGTACCCGCGAAGAGGTATGATTGATTCTCGGCCGTCCAGATTAGATCCGGAGGCCAGGAATGGATCACGTGTGAATCAACCCCACATCCGCGTGACCGCCCGATCAACATCCCACGGTCACGATTTAAAGTACCTAAATCTAATCTGATGCATACATTGAAGGATCGACGGCTCGGATCTACAACCGAAGCAGTATCTACACAATCAAATCAGAGCCGCACGCTCACGATCCAACGACTCGCGGTCGATTCTCCTTCTCCCAGACCGAGCCACGGCGGCGCGCTCAGCTTCAACGGCGGCGCCATGGCCGGCAATAGTTGCCAGGCATCTAAAGCCGAAATACTCCAGTCTAACTAGTGCTACTCGTAAAGCGAACTAAGGCGATCTCGATTGAGGGCTCCTTACCGGATGTCACAGTGTGGAGAGCTCCGCCCACGGTGAGCGGCGGATGCCGAGCTCCGGTGAGCAATTAAGGAACGCCCAGTCGACGATTCCGCCCGCAACCACCACGGACAGCTTCGCAGACGCACAGCGCAGCTCCCCGAGCCTTCAATTTCACGGATTATCGGCGTCAGTGGTCAATTGAGGTGGTCGCGATTTCTCTCCTCGCGCGGTGATGTCTGGCGGCGGCGTGCGGATAGGGGAAAGCCACGGGTCTGGCGTAGACATTTTATAGGTCGGGGTCCCCGCGCTCGAAGGTTCCATGCAGGATTCGGTCTCGGCACTTGCCGTGATTGCCCACGACTCCCGCGCCGCGCGTCGGCTATTGAGTCCGTCCGAGGAGAGCGGCGAAGGAAGAGGAGATGCCCAACGACGCGGCCCCACCGGCAGCGAAAAGGGGGCGTGAGTTCAGCTGAGAGGGACACTGGGGATTGGGCCCGAGCACCGCAACAACCCCCGCGATTCACGTCGGTATCCCGAGCTCCGCGGAGACGAATGCGCATGGGGAAGATGACGATCGCGACACTGACCCGATGGCCCCACCCGCAGAGACCAGCGGAGCGGCGTCTGATCCTGGGCCGATGTGCGCGATAGCCAACTGACCAATGGGTCCCCGTAGTCAGCGAAGAACCAAGAGTGCGCGCGATAAGCGGCTGCCAGCGGGCCCCGCAATCCAGTGAAAGGGAGCGCGGCATGTGAGCAGGGAGGCTGACGGAGTGGCCCCGCCTGTCGGCGCCGTGGGGGAAGCTGGGCCGCGCGAGGAGGGTGAGATGGGCCGAAATGAGGTGAGCGGCCCATGTAAGGTTTTTAATCTTTTTCTTTTTATTTTCTTTCCTATTTTTCCATTCCAATTATCCAACTCAATTCAAATTTAAATTCCAATTTGAATCCAAAGTTTGTGGCGAATTTTGTCTTCATTTAAATGTTCAATATGAATATAGCATGGAATAATTTTATTTATTTATAGATTTATTTTGCTTTGCATAGTATTTTCTCTTGTCTTATATATATTGTTTCCTATTTCCTAAAGTGCACCCCTTTTGGGTTAACTTCAAATTCTCAATTTCTTATTTTAAATGCACATACAATTAAAACTCCATCATGAGTGCCAAATATGGTTCCATTTATTATTTTATTCACTTAAGCAAATGCTTTTAAATAGGGAGATGAGTCTTCAAATGTTATGAGAGTTCTAAAGAGAGGAAAAAAAAAATTCTAATGCAAGATCTTTGAAAATTTTTACTGTATTCTCAAAATGAGATTTAGGGTGTTACAAATCCTACCCCCCTTAAAAATAATCTCGTCCCCGAGATTGCCAGAAAGAGGATATAGGAAGAGTGATTTGAAATTTAGCTTTTAGTTTCTAATTAGTTCAAAATCAAGAGTCTCTCTTTTTATTATTAATAAGTGATAGGAGAGCATGGGTAATATATGTATGTCCACTTTATTATGTAGGATAGAAGATGTCTTTAGGGCATATATAGGTTTGGGTAAGAAAGAGTAGGATAAGAAAAGACTCCATCCAAGATTGTGGACCTTGACTCATCTTGGTGACCTCACTTGATCCTTGAAGACTTGAGTTGGTGCTCATCCTTTCTTGATGAAGTTGATCATCTTCTCCAGGCTTGTCTCATTGATTAGGAGTTAGTGTATATTATCAGGCTGGGGAATATGGTTAAGATAGACATGGATGAGATATACCACATGATGTAGGTCAAAGGTTTGTTTGATGTTAGGTGGGGATAGACAAACTATGCAATTCTTCATGACTCTATTGGTTGGATCAGATCTCATGCATGTGGCTGAGTTGGTTTAAGGCACTAGTTTAGTTTTAAGTGCATGGAGGGTATGGCCTTATCTTTTGTACCATCATTATGTAACTTACTCTAGATTAGATCATAATGGATTAGATAAAATCTAGATTAGGTTAGATATGACTAGATTAAACTAGTTAAGATTAGCTAGATCTACCAGGGTAGGATAAATATTATTAGGATATGATAGAATCTTTTAAGATAGGATGGATTATATGATATAGGTAGGCCATTGTTCAAGGATGAGTTGGTATAAGACATTAATTTAGGTTAAGATATATTTGTAGAGACAGTGTCTAACCTATATCACCAACTTAACTAACTTGTTAATAACTCACTTTAGATTGGGTCATATTTAGTTTAGATAGAATCTGGATTAGGTTGGATATAACTAGATTAGACTAGATAATATCTAATTACTTTGGATTAGATCTTGGTTGTTACTAGGGTGGGGTAGATATGCCTATTAGGATAAGATGGGTCCATAAAGATAAGATAAAATCTTTTGAGGTCAGTTAGATTTATTAGGATGAGATAAAATCTTTTTAAGATAAGATGAGTATCTTTTAAAATGAGATGGATCTATTAAGATAAGGGAGAATCTTTTAAGTTAAGATGAATTGGTTAGAATGAGAGCTTTTATGATAAGATAAATCTCTTAAGCTAGATATGTTCCAATGGGGACAATCTAGGTTGTTTAGTTATTTTATAAATATATTTTTATACCTATGTGTATATGCAGATGCAATTGTGGACATTATTCCACAACTCATCACACTCAATCAAAGATCCAAATCAGACAGATATCATAAGAACAAACATTCAAATGCATAGACACTTATAAAAATAGTTTTGTTTTTGTCCCTAAGAGTAGGTCTCCTATTCCTAAAGGTCACTTTAGGCACAGGATTTCAAAGTGTGAAATCCACATTTGTCTTTAGAATGAAAAGGTAAGAAAAAAAAAATCAGAGTAAGCGGAAATAGATGAGAAAAGATTAAGATAAGTTTAGAAAAGAATCAGAGTAAGGTAAGTAAAGAATGGTTGTCCAGTTCTATCTAGGTTTCGTCCTACAGTCAACATTCCTCTGATACCACTTCTGTAACACCCGGATTTTAGGGATCCAAAACCCGGGGTTAACATAAACACCAGGTATGCTGGGACCAAGTCTCAAACATATGATGTATAGTGGCACAGGATCGAATGTCACAACTTTATATATAACAGGAGTTCTATACAAATAAATAGTTACATTATAAGGAGACAACGGTCCAGCAACCCAAAAGTTGACTGGGAGACGACGACCTAGACCTCTCACGAACTCATCACAGCATCCTCCATGAGCATCATCCTGCAGTACCTGGTCTTGACCTGTGGTGTATGTGAGACAGCAAGAGTGAGCTCACATACGTTCATCGCTCAACAAGTTGTGGGGAATAATGTGCATGAACTCGCCAAAGGTGGGAGCTCACGTGAAGTGTAAGGCTTACCAAAGAGGATGGTTAGAGCTGAGCATTGCTTTTAAAGTTGGTCAAAATTTTATTAGCAGTTACTAAGTATAAGTAAATACCAAACCCAATTAAGTAGTAGAACAAAAGTAACAACTTCACCTGCGATGCAATGCATATGACAAATTGAATTTAGTTCCATAATTTAAACATCAGAGAGTCCTGAGCTGCTCATGACCGTGAGCTCGGCTAGTATACCAGTTTTACACTCTGCAGAGGTTGTACCCTTTACCCACAAGTCGTGTATCCCATGTCGCCAGGGTTTGCAAAGCCCTTAGACACTACCGAGGTGAATGGCTAGGGATCCACTACGAGGCCTTTACAAAGTTCCACTAGCTTCCGAAAACCCGCTACAGTTTCTAGGAAGATCCAGTGCAGGAATCCCTTGCAGGACCGCCATCGCAGCAAAATCCTCCCGAGGGCCTCCCTACAATGACCTCTCCCCTACTGCCCTTGCCCCTTTCGGGTAAGGTAGTCTTCCACTAGCTTTCCTAATTAATCAGCCAAGGGCGTCCCATTCCACCCCTGTGGTGGCACGTGGTTCTCAAGTTAAGCTCTATGTTCCAATTAACATTAATGATAACAACATGAACATAAACAGAATAACAACAAGAATTGGAACATAGAGGTAATAAATGATTATCCCAAAACCATATAAGGCAATAGCAAACTACCCAAGTGATTCAGGGGTAACAAGGTAATGAGATAAACAAATCTAGGGTGTCCTATTGGGTCCCATCAAAATTAACCTATGCATGGATAAGTGATATTAAAGAACATTATTGGGTAGAAAGTGGTCAAGGGCACAACTTGCCTGGGCCTTGAGAATCCAGGTACCAGGATGATCTTCAGATGACACGTGACCTCACTGCTAGTCGTAGCAATTCAAACAAACATGGTGTAGGCAAAATTAACATTACACCAAACATAAGAACAAAATACACATTAATAATATACATATTAAAATAAGATCACAGGAAAAAGAATTATTAATTTTGGAGTTGTAGATTTTAAGTTATGAATTTTCAAAGGTTGTATGTGCTTAATACAAGATTAGTTAAGATAACAATTTTAATGTGACTTTTATGTAAAACCAGTGGCACTAATTGATAAACAATAATATTACAAAATTATAGGAAGTGGAATGGATTAATTTGGAGCTAAAATGAATTAGTTATGAATTAATTAAGTTTCTGGATTTATTTTAACACTAAAAATCATTTTCTAAATCATTTTCTATGATTTTCCTATTCACTGGACTGGGCCTCAATTATAAGAAAGGTCAGGGGGCTCGGGGCAAATTACCCGAGACACAGCACACAGTGAAAATAGGACGGCGGGTTGATTCCTGCTTTCCTCGGGGACTCTTTAATAAAAGTACCCGCGAAGAGGTATGATTGATTCTCGGCCGTCCAGATTAGATCCGGAGGCCAGGAATGGATCACGTGTGAATCAACCCCACATCCGCGTGACCGCCCGATCAACATCCCACGGTCACGATTTAAAGTACCTAAATCTAATCTGATGCATACATTGAAGGATCGACGGCTCGGATCTACAACCGAAGCAGTATCTACACAATCAAATCAGAGCCGCACGCTCACGATCCAACGACTCGCGGTCGATTCTCCTTCTCCCAGACCGAGCCACGGCGGCGCGCTCAGCTTCAACGGCGGCGCCATGGCCGGCAATAGTTGCCAGGCATCTAAAGCCGAAATACTCCAGTCTAACTAGTGCTACTCGTAAAGCGAACTAAGGCGATCTCGATTGAGGGCTCCTTACCGGATGTCACAGTGTGGAGAGCTCCGCCCACGGTGAGCGGCGGATGCCGAGCTCCGGTGAGCAATTAAGGAACGCCCAGTCGACGATTCCGCCCGCAACCACCACGGACAGCTTCGCAGACGCACAGCGCAGCTCCCCGAGCCTTCAATTTCACGGATTATCGGCGTCAGTGGTCAATTGAGGTGGTCGCGATTTCTCTCCTCGCGCGGTGATGTCTGGCGGCGGCGTGCGGATAGGGGAAAGCCACGGGTCTGGCGTAGACATTTTATAGGTCGGGGTCCCCGCGCTCGAAGGTTCCATGCAGGATTCGGTCTCGGCACTTGCCGTGATTGCCCACGACTCCCGCGCCGCGCGTCGGCTATTGAGTCCGTCCGAGGAGAGCGGCGAAGGAAGAGGAGATGCCCAACGACGCGGCCCCACCGGCAGCGAAAAGGGGGCGTGAGTTCAGCTGAGAGGGACACTGGGGATTGGGCCCGAGCACCGCAACAACCCCCGCGATTCACGTCGGTATCCCGAGCTCCGCGGAGACGAATGCGCATGGGGAAGATGACGATCGCGACACTGACCCGATGGCCCCACCCGCAGAGACCAGCGGAGCGGCGTCTGATCCTGGGCCGATGTGCGCGATAGCCAACTGACCAATGGGTCCCCGTAGTCAGCGAAGAACCAAGAGTGCGCGCGATAAGCGGCTGCCAGCGGGCCCCGCAATCCAGTGAAAGGGAGCGCGGCATGTGAGCAGGGAGGCTGACGGAGTGGCCCCGCCTGTCGGCGCCGTGGGGGAAGCTGGGCCGCGCGAGGAGGGTGAGATGGGCCGAAATGAGGTGAGCGGCCCATGTAAGGTTTTTAATCTTTTTCTTTTTATTTTCTTTCCTATTTTTCCATTCCAATTATCCAACTCAATTCAAATTTAAATTCCAATTTGAATCCAAAGTTTGTGGCGAATTTTGTCTTCATTTAAATGTTCAATATGAATATAGCATGGAATAATTTTATTTATTTATAGATTTATTTTGCTTTGCATAGTATTTTCTCTTGTCTTATATATATTGTTTCCTATTTCCTAAAGTGCACCCCTTTTGGGTTAACTTCAAATTCTCAATTTCTTATTTTAAATGCACATACAATTAAAACTCCATCATGAGTGCCAAATATGGTTCCATTTATTATTTTATTCACTTAAGCAAATGCTTTTAAATAGGGAGATGAGTCTTCAAATGTTATGAGAGTTCTAAAGAGAGGAAAAAAAAAATAAATTCTAATGCAAGATCTTTGAAAATTTTTACTGTATTCTCAAAATGAGATTTAGGGTGTTACAGGCGAAGTTCGCCGTCTTCCGAGACTTAACCCGAGTCCGAGCCCTGGGTCGGGCGGAGCGGAGTTCGCCGTCTTCGGGGACTTAGCCCGAGTCCGAGCCCTGGGTCAGGCGGAGCGGAGCTTCCTATGGTGCCTTTGGCCGGGCCTGACTGCTTGTCAGTCTCACTCTGTCAAGTGGCACCACAGTCGGAGTGGCGCAGGCGGCGCTGTCCTTCTGTCAGGCCGGTCAGTGGAGCGGCGAAGTGACGGCGGTCACTTCGGCTCTGCCGGCTGGGGGGCGCGCGTCAGGATAAAGGTGTCAGGCCACCTTTGCATTAAATGCTCCTGCGATTTGGTCGGTCGGTGCGGCGATTTGGTCAGGGTTGCTTCTTGGCGAAGGCAGGGCCTCGGGCGAGCCGGAAATATGTTCGCCGCTGAAGGGGGGCCTCGGGCGAGACGGAAATCCTCTGGGGTCGGCTGCCCTTGTCCGAGGCTAGGCTCGGGCGAGGCGTGATCGAGTCCCTTGAATGGACTGATCCCTGACTTAATCGCACCCATCAGGCCTTTGCAGCTTTGTGCTGATGGGGGTTACCAGCTGAGAATTAGGAGCCTTGAGGGTACCCCTAATTATGGTCCCCGACAGTAGCCCCCGAGCCTCGAAGGGAGTGTTTGCACTCGCTTGGAGGCTTTCATCGCACTTTTTTGCAAGGGGACCAACCTTTCTCGGTTGCGTTTTGTTCCAGTGGGTGCGCGCGAGCGCACCCGCCGGGTGTAGCCCCCGAGGCCTCAGAGGAGTGGTTTAACTCCTTCGAGGTCTTAATGCCTCGCGTAATGCTTCGGCTGGTCTAGTCGTTCCCTCATGCGAGCTGGCCGTAGCCCAGGTGTACGGTCGGGTCCCAAGTTCTCGGGCTGGTATGTTGACGCTGTCAACAGTTCGGCCGGAGCCGGGTTTGCGAGAGCAGCCCCCGAGCCTCTGCACAGAGCGAGAGGGCGGTCAGGGACAGACTCGGCTTTTTTACATACGCCCCTGCGTCGCCTTTCCGCAAGGAGGAGGGGGGGAAAGCGCCATGTTGCCCTCGATGGGCGCCGAACATGGTGTCTCCGATGAGCTGCAAGCGGGTAATCCGAGTGGACGTCCGTGCCCCGTTCGTTAGGGGTCAGCTAGGGGCCCAGAGGCACGCCCAAAAGTACCTGCGGGTGATCTGCCGGACCCGGTCCCCTGGCGACGGGGTCCGAGGGCTCGATGCCTCCCTCTGATGGGATTCCATTACAAGATCGTTCTCGCTGGTCTCGGAAATGTCCTAGGGTACCTCGGGAGCGCAGCCCGAGCCTTGGTTATGTATCGAACGTACCCATGGTCATCCCTCGCTCGGCGTCTGAGGCGGCTGTGAACCCTTCGGGGGCCAGCCTTCAAACCCCTGATCAGTAATGGGCGCGGAGCCCAAGTAGCCTGAGGCGACCGTGGAACCCTTTCGAGGGGCCAACCTTCGAACCTCTGAACAGTAGTGGGTGTAGGGCCCACGCGATCTGAGGCGGCTGTCGAACCCTTCCGGGGGGCCAGCCTTCAAACCTCTGATCAGTAGGGGGGCTCGGAGCCTGGTTCCTTCTCGGGGAAGGATCCTTTTCGGGGTATCCCCCTTTCCCGCTCCCTGTTGCAAGAGGGAGAGGAAGAGGAAAAAAGGAAAAGGATACGAAATCGAACGACGCGGCATACTTTTTTTGACGCGGTCATCATGGCGAAGGTGAAGCGTCGCCCGCTTCTCCTGCCAGAGGCGCCGCCTGTCCCGCCGCGGAGTTAATGCGACGGGGCGAGTGGTTGGCGGGGCGGCCGTTGTGCGTGCGCGAGCCGTTCGAGGAACGGATCACGGGCGCGTTGTCTTTACGCCGTGAGAGAGGGTTCTCTCGCTGCCCCCGGACGGGACGTGAGCTTGGTTGATGACGTGACCGCTGCTCCTGCCTGCCTGCCACTGCCATTACAGCCGGCCCATTCTTGGCCGCATTGACCGTCGCGCCAGGCTGGCGCTGCTGGGTCGTGCACTGGGCCGCCTCGAGTCGCGGCATTGGTTCCGCAGTCGAGGAGGCGCGGTGGTGGCGCAAGTGGCGGTGCTGTTGCATGCACGAAGCATTCGGCGCGCCGGTTGCATGACGCGTGGGCCTGGGCCTCCATGCTGGGCGTGTTGGGAGTCGGAGAAGTGCGCCCACTTGGTGCGGTTGCATGCCGCCTGCACGGCTGCCCGCCCTTTCGCCCGTTGGTCTGGGCAAAAGTGGAGAGTCGCTTGTAACCGCTGGGCGGTTGTACGCACCGCGCACGGCGGTTTGGCCTCTTCTGCTCTGAGCCGGCTTGCATGACGCGTGGGACCCAGCCCCCGCGCCGTAGGGGAGGACCTTGGAGTGTGTTGGAGAAGACTCAGCCCGTGACGGCTGGGGACGCAAGTAGGGAGAGCCGCCTTTAAAAGGAGGGTGACCCCCTTGGAAGGCGACCATGTCTTCGCGCTCCCTTATGCATCGTGTCTTTCCACCTTCCAAGTCCTCGGATGGGGGATATCCGCCGTCTTTCCGCCTCGTCGTTGGAGGAACACAACTCCGTGGGAGTTGGTACCTTTCAGCCATCGTTCGGCTTCAAGGATTTTCATCATGCAGCCCGGCTGCACCCCCCCGCCGGCGGTCACCCAAGATGGTGACCTCCAGTTTGATGGTGGGGGAAAGCGAGCCGGGCTGCGGCCTCTGCCCCTCCCTCAGCCTCAAGGATTTTCATCACCAGGGCTGGGGAGGGGAGTGTGCCGAGTTGGGGTCGGCCCCCGCGTGGGCGGTGGCCCGCTCCTTCCCTCAGCGATCGGGGGAAGGACGGTTGTCGTCCGTGGCGCCGGCAGCTGCAGCGTGCCTGGCTCTCGGACCCGAGTGGTTTCGGAGCCGCTCTCGGCACCGGCTTCCGCCATGGCAGCTGGAAGAGGTTCTGCCGCCGACGAGCCTGCCGGCGCCATCCGCGGACCGACCTCCAACCCTACGGCCTTCTGCCCGTCCTTGCCTCACGAGTTTGGGCACAGGCGAGGGCCTCCTGGCAGCAGCACCCGTCTTGAGGTCATCGCTGCCGCTGTTCGGCCCACCGGAGCAGAAGTCGTCGTCGTCGCCGCTGCTGGAGCGGGCGACGGCGCGCCGTTCGTCGGTCTTCTGTTGCTCCGCAGGCCCCTTCCCCCATCGAGTGGGGTTGTTCGTACCTGCGGAGGTGGAACCGGAGTTCCGTTTGTAATGGCACTTTGAATGCCAGTGTTTTTGTTCATTGTGGCTGTCGGGGCCTGAACATGTATGTATTTTCGGCACGGAGCCGTGTTTTTCCCTCATTTTCGAGCACTAAGACTCGCCTGTTGGTTGTCTGAACCGCTTCACCAAGCGTGAGTCGCCCCGTGTAAAGGTGATGAGTGAGGTATCCGTATCCCGGAGGCGTAGGAGTCCCTCGGCTCGGTCAGCCTTGTTGTCCGAGGCTTCTCTAGCTTAATTAAAGGAACCCCTCGGCCGCTCTTCGATGAGCCGAGGCCAGGGGTAGCAGCGTCAACATGAACAGAGGCAGAGTTGGCTCGAAAAGAAAACCTGGTTGGCCGGAGCCTGGCCGGGTCGTCCGTTAGCGGGACCGACGCCGGAATTGACCAGCCGAGGCCTCGGGTCGGGCTGACGTCCTTGGAGGACAGCTAGCCGAGGCCCCGGGGTGATCGGCCGAGCCGCCTACTCGGGCCGGATTCCCGAGAAGACCCTGGTAGCGATGGCCCGGGCGTGGCGATGACGTCGTCCTTCAGAGTGGAGATCTTCGGACCGCGTCGCCGTCCGAGGCTAGGTCGGACCTCGCCGAAGGTGTTGTCGATGCCGAGGGTGCTGCTGCTCCCTTCCAGCGTTAAGACCCGAGCCTGCAGGATCGGATTGTCTTGTAGCGTGTGTTCCCTGCGGCCGCCGAGGCCAAGACACACCCTCGCCGTGTTGTAAAGCCGCGTCTCCTTTCCTCTTGTTTCGAGTATCTGGACCTTTTTGTTGGTAACAGAAATGTTTGTGCGAGCGAGAGTTGCTTCTCGCGGAAGGTGATGAGTGAGGTATCCGTACCCCGGAGGCGTAGGAGTCCCTCGGCTCGGTCGGCCTTGCCGCTTACGCGCACTCCCGTCCATGGGGCTCTGTTCCCGACGTAGTCGAGAAAGCTCGAGAAATCGCTTCGACAGAAGAGCTTCCGAACGTGAAGACTTGTTCGGTCCGCGGGATCACTTATCCGAACGTGAGTTACTTATCGCAGAAGGTGATGAGTGAGGTATCCGTATCCCAGAGGCGTAGGAGTCCCTCGGCTCGGTCAGCCTTGGCTGCTTACGTGTACTCCGTCGTTTTCAGGATCCACTTTCGAAGTAGTCAAACAGCCCGAAAGACCTTCTGGCAGAAAAGATCTTTTTTCGAGGAAAATTTCGACGCAGAGGGGGTTCCCCCCCTTTTAGCCCCCGAGGGAGGGTCAGGCTTTGCAGCGGCGAGGCCGACCCTTCCTTGACGACTAAACTTTTGCTGGGCACGTGTCACACCCGTTTCCCAAGGGCAGAGCCGGGTGCATAGCATATGTGTGCCAGGATCTATTTCCACACATATGTTGACGTCACAAGTGTAACATATCAAAAGAACAATGCATAAAAGCGTAAATAACGATTATATTAACATATTACACTTCGAACAGACATAATGTCTTAACCTTTATTCATCAAAGTACAGCGAACATGGACATCCATCCACAGGAAGATGACCGGGGGTATCACTAGACTAGCATCCATGGAGTTCAGCATCATATCTTCATCTGCAACTTCTGATCAAAATTAAGCAAGGGTGAGCTCACTTATGGTCGGGGCTCAGCAAGTGGGGGAAAAACTAATGCAAGTCTAACAAGGTGAGGCTGAGGTTGAGCAGTAAGCATTTTAGTTGGTCAACATTTTATTAACAACACCTGTCTTACTAATAAGTGTGAATCCCATGTATTCCCATTAAACAAAGGTATAAGAGTATATCAAAAACACTTAAGTGAAACCACTTAAGCAAACCATTGGTAGATCATCGGATCTCGATTTATTTCCATCTTCAAGTTCAATTATCATGTGAGGAGTCCAGGCTGCTCATAACCGTGAGCACGGCTGATATATCAGTTTTACACTCTGCAGAGGTGGCGCATCTTTACCCATGAGTCGCGATTCCCTTCTAGCCCGGGTTAGCTAGACCCGTATTCACTTCCGAGGTGAATGGCCAGGGTCTCACTACGAGGCTTCTCCCTAGAGTCCTCATTACGCAAATGCTGGAAATGGTCAAACTGCATAAGGCACACCTACCGTAACCAACTTATAGTCCGGACCACAGGGTAAAGCTTTGGGAACTATGCCCGTATCCAATCTGCCTGAGCCGGAACTATAAGAGCTTGCCAGATGCCCCCGTTCCTGTCGACCACGACCAGCACCCAACATAAGATTTCCCTAGTTATTTAGCCAAGACCAGAGCCATGATAGTTCTCATGGTAGCACTGTTTTCCCGGGTGGTCACTCCATGTTCCAATTAATATGCAATAATCTTGTTTAACCATCGGGTTAACAACAATAATGTAAACTTACCATTTTGGAACATTAATATCATAAGCCGGAGTGACTGCATAGAGTTAAGTTGTAGCAATAGCATAGCTACGAAGGTAAAGTATAATTCCCAGGTTTGATCAAGGAATAAGGTTGGAAAGGTTATCTAAATAGGTAACCCGTCAAATTATGCATATATATCCAAAAGAATAAACTTTATTAAATGTATTGTTTGGGATCAAACAGAGTATGCAGAGGGAGAAGTCCACTTGCCTTGCTTATTGAAAGCTTGAGGTTCTTCCACGGATAGGAATAGATCTTGATTCTTAACTACTAGATCAACCACTGAATATCACACAAACAAACAAGAAGAACAAACACCACTCAATAACATACAACATTCACCATACGTAAAGCTAAAAGAAAGCCTAACGAAAAGAGCGTTCGCTTTTCAAAAACGTCGCAAGTAATGGTTATAATAAACGGGTATTCTTTTCAAAAATGTGTGATCTATACTTTATAAAACAAGGCATGAGCTTAAGATGTCTTAATTAAAATATACAAATATTAGGTTCACTAATTTAATCTTTTATAAAATGGTATATGTGATATATCTAGGATTAAGGGTTTATAAGATGATAAAACGCGTTATAACGATATTAAACCTTTTTAACATTTTAGAAAAGATATATGTTATATCTAATGTTAATGCGCTACTAATCACATTATTAATTTTAGAAACATTATGGAACATATTATAAATATTGTTAACCAATCACTTATGACAAATTAAGATATAAGTGTAAATAGGTTTTATGTGAAAAGATCATTATTATATTATTAATCACTTATTTAAGACGAGTTAGGTTATGTGCCTTAAATAGATTTTCATGCAAAAGATAATGAACGCATAACCATCATTTAATTTCATTAAAAAGGCACATAGCCTATATTATTATATTTGAAGTCAATATTAAACAACATTTTAAGTTGTAAAAGATCTTAAAACTCTTATTACTTTATTTTATCCTTTAGGAAAAGCTAAGTGATTTGTATATAATGTGGACTAAATTCTATGAAATCATTAATCATGTCATATGAACAAATTGACTATAGATTTGATTAATAAATTATGAGAAATGATAATTAATCTATTAATTCTCTTTAGTTCTAAATTAGGAACAAAAGATCTAATTCATTAAGGAGGGAAACTATATCTATCATTTTAGTTATGTGTGCACTGAATTAAGCTATATCAATATTATTGGAAATTCCTATCTGGCATACACATTTAACTATGAAATACTTGACGATAATCTAAATTAACTTTTATGGAAAAAGATATGTATTCTTACCTTTTAATGTTATTGAAAACATATGGTCTACATTTTCTTTTAAATTTCTATTTAAGAAGGCTATACTTACACATCTATAAAAAGACATTGTTAAGTTATAAAAACATGATATCTATTAAAAGTCATTTTAGACTAGAAACAAATTATCTACTTCATTAGTAAGAAACCTATGTTTATCAATATACTATTATTTTCTTTATTAGGAAAGTATAAGTGCCTAGTTAAGTCATTTTAACACTATTATAAATTCTACTATTTCAGTTTTCTCCTTTCTTTTCTAAATATAATTTATACATGTAACTAAAAATTATTTATTTAATTCTTCTAAAATTAATATACTAGAATTAATGTAAATTACTAAATGGGACTTTTAATAACCTATTCATTATTATTATGACATAAATAAGTATTTTACTATTCTAAATACTTAAGTGTTATACTTATGAATTCATTTATCATGAATAGTAACATTTGCATTTGACCAGAAAAATATGTGACTTAGTATTTCTTCTATTTTTCATGCAAATACGTTTACACTTAAAATACTACTAACAATTATCGTTCCACACACAAAAGTGAAATTAATTATAAACATTTCTAGTATGAACACCACGGAAGTAGTGAATTGTGACAGTGTTCATTTTTAGAATTATAAAATCCTACGCATATTAAAACGTTATCGCGGGGTTCGATTTCGACTACACGTATAAAACGAAATCTCTAAAATCATACACGTGAATCGCATCGTCTCAATATTACAATAATAATTCACAATTTAATTCAAACATGACTTCAAAAATGAATTCAAATGGTTTTGGTTCTCTTCAACCTTGGGTGAACGGATGACGGCGAACGGCGTGGGCACGGTTGCCGGGGTGCTGCGTGGGCGAGCTTTACGGACTCCGGAACGGACGGCGAACGACGGACAGCGCGTAGGCACGAGCAGAGCTCCGACGCGGGCAACGACGACCACGGCCACGACGGACGGCTCCCGACGAGGGCGTAGAGCAGCGACGAGCGCTTGGCACGACGGTGTTGGTGGTCGGTCACGGAGGCAGAGGAGCGGAAGGGAGCTCGGTCGAGGTGGCCGGGGTGGGCGCAGACGGTCCGACCGGCGAGCACGAGTTCTGGCGAGGCGGTGTGGGCGAGCTCCGGTGGCAAGGTCTCGACCAGGAAGAAGGGCGCGAGAAGAGAGCGAGCTCGGCAGTGGGAGAAAGAGAGAGGGCTCGGCTGGGAGGGAGTGCTCCATGGTGTGGCCGGGCTTTTATAGAGAGCGGGAGGGAGAGGGAGAGACGCCGAGGGGAGGGATGTGGCCGACCATGGCACCAATAATGACCATCAATGGGGGAGAAACGGCTCCATTGAAGCGATGGCGAACGGGTGAGGCGGCGTCGCGGCGGCTTGGCGGCTGTGGCTGGGTCATGCAGGACTTCGGGCGGCTCGAGCTGGCTCGGCGCGCCAGACGCAGTGCGCAGGGCGCGTCTGCGGGCGGGCGTCGGGCAGGGGCGGTCGGTTGCGGGGTCTTCGGCTCCATGGGCGCGGTGTGCGCGGGCGGTGATGAGCGCACGGGCTGCTCGGCTGGGCGGCTCGGTGCCCTCGGGCGCGGTAGAGAGAGACACGAGGTGGAAGGAGAGCTAGGGAACGGCCGGCGCACGCAGGGGCGGTTGCGCAGGATCGGCCGTCCGGCTTCCTGGCGGCGGCGTGGGAGGAAGGAGAGGGACGCCTGCAGGTGGGGCCCGCAGGGCGGTGAGTGGAGGAAGCAGCGGCCGCCTGTGCAGGGAAGAGGCGCGCGCGCGGCTTAGGGTTAGAGGGCGCGCGGCTGTTGGGCCTATTGGGCCAAACGGCGGCTAGGGTTTCTTTAGGTTTTTTTTCTTTTTTTTCCTTTTGTAAATTCGAGTTATATTTTTAAGTAACTCTAAATTTCATAATAATCACAATAAAACTATAAATAAAATATTTATTTTTGGATTAATAGTTATTATATTATTTATGTAAATTATCATTTAAGAAGAAATGATATTCAATATTCAAAATCAATCATAAGCATTCAAAAATCATTCAAAAGGCAAATAAATAACGAACACTTAAGAGAAAATTAATTACCATAAATATCATTATTAACTAGTTGTATTATTTTTATTTAATTATTTTTATAGTGTCACAAATCTACCCCTCTTAAAAGAATCTTGTCCTCGAGATTAAGAAAGGCTAGCACGAAAGCAAAGGAGATACATGGTTTATTTGTAGGTTCTTAGTTCTCATTGAACTTCTCCAAACTTAAGGAACTTCATTACTTCTTTGCTCCAAAATTTATACTAATCAAGCGACCTTCATCATCATACCTATAAAATGGTGGGTCTTCTGAACTATTGCTTAGGTCATGCTTTGCAGCTTTCTTGTTTATTCGGTCTAGACGCTTCTTGGGGCACTCGCGAATAAGATGTCCTTCGTTTTTGCAGTAGTAGCAAGCACCTCTTACTTTGAGTTCTTTGCGAGTCAACTTTGCTTGACCAACAGGGGATGAGGATTGATTGGGTGTCTGTATCTCATGTAGCTGAGCCTGACTTGATTCTTCTGTTTGGGTATCCATGTGTTTCGTGGCTTTTGCTTGTGGTTGAGGTGAACTAATCATGTATCCAAAAATTTTTCTATTCCTTTTGTTGTTCTTCATTCCATTCATTGAATATCTCTGTGACTCATTTTTCTCATTCATAGTTGTTAAGGTAGGAATATTGTCGTTGGCATCATTTACTTCATTTCCATTGGGGTTCATCATCTGGTTAGAGAGTAAAAGAGATAGTGAGACAACAAGATTACATAAGAGGCTTGTACGATATGAAGATAAAGGGCGAACACAACTTTTTGATTTCCAAGATTAGTCGAGGAACAAGGGTGGTTTCATATTTCTCCTAGCTTCATCATACTACAAGAGCGTACAAGTGTTATAATCCTTAACATAGATCCTTTTGAACCTTATAAATTACAGAGCATGATATCCAAATCATCTTTTTGATCCAACAGTATTTCTTTGAGCACAAATTGAGACAAAGACTTGAGCGGGACTTTAGGGTAACTAGAATAGAGCATCACAATGTTTGCATACAGCAGATGACAACATACTTTATTTCCTTATAAAGAGGCAAAACACCGTAGGTGTGAAAGATTCTCCAAATTTATTCATATATCACTTAGCACTATTACAAATCTTGAAAGGGGCAACACCTTGACATTTTTTTTGTGAGACATACTCCTTCTAGCTAAATGATATATTATTCTTCCTTGTCAGATGTACCAATCTTCAGGGCTGGAGGTCGATTGTCTTCAACTACTATTATTTCTCCGGATGGGGTTTCCAAACACATGATTCTCTCAGTATGTTGGATTACTGCCTTAGTTCTTTGTAACCAATTCTTTCCAAGAATCACATCCTTTCTCATTGATTCTATCACTAGGAGATTAGCTGGAAAATCTATCCCGTTGATTTTAACACTTACTTTTGGACATATGTAGTTTACTAACATTTTTCCTTCGGGTGCACTGATGGTCTTGCTCGATCTCAAGGGACACTTAAAGATACCATACTTTGTTGCAAACTGGGCACTGATAATAGAATGTGTTATACGAGGATCATACAACACGGTGGCGATGGTTTTGTGAATGACTAGTGTTCCACAAATCACCGCATTATCATATGGAATAGTTTCTGTCACTGCATAACTTATCCTTCTTGTGGTCTCTTTCCGTTGTTTATTCTTTGTTGATGCATGGGTTTGAGGGTGTTGTCTTTTCTTTTGGACCTTATTGATCTCCGCATCTTTCTTAGGACAACCATTAACAAGATGGCTGGTATCACCACATCCAAAGCAAGCACGACTTGATAAGTTACATGGTGGAGTTGTCTTTACGTTGTTGGTAGAGGTTTCTGTGCATTTCTATTCATACTCCATGTCTAAAGACTGAGATAGCTTCATCTCGGAGGTGATCTGTAGTGAACTCTTCTCTGGACAATTACGGAAGTAATGACCTTCACGTCCACATTGATAGCAAGCTTTTCTTGAAGTTATCTCTTGACTTTTTCCATGTTTCCCTTTTTGATTCTTGGACCTGATGCGACGACGAGGCTGAAACTGTGTGCAGGTTATAGTCCATCCATCAATGTCACACTCCTATGTTTCTTCTTGGGGCTGGGCATCCTTGTGATGTTTCCTTTTTGGAATACCTGACAATTCATCGTCTGACAGTGCATCTGCTATTAGTTGTTCTTGGGGAGACCATTGTCTTTTTATACCAGAAAACAAAATCCGGTTCTTCTGTTTTGTAGTTTCACTTTCGTTTGTACTGATCTGGCGACAAGGAATTCCATAGTACTCACAACAACAACATGTTCCAAGGTTACTTGTCTGTTGGTTTGGTTGTGCATCCTTTTGGGTCTTGAATGTCTGTTCATCAGCTGTTTTATCTATAGTGTTGTTTTGACTTGTCAACACACCGCATTCTTTGCATTTAGTGACATCACTTGTAGTTGACATTCCAAGGACTGACATCTGTATGGGTATGGAAGAATGGGAGGGACGAAAGGGTTGAGTAAAGACAGATTATAGAGAGCAGAGAAAACCCATCTATCTAAGGTTTTACCTAGCTAACTGATGCCATTGTGGACAAAAGTCACACAATACACCAACAATCATTACAAAGAAGCAAATCAAACATAGTCACAAATATAACTAACATAAACTCAAACATACCAGCACAACACAATCCAATTCTACTCATTCAACCAGAACAAACAGTGAGATAAGGTTTGGAATAAGAAAGATATTATAAAGTCAAGGAGTTGGGTAAGGATTATCAAGAAGTTAGACAAGACATATTTGTCAGTGGCCAAGGGTGAAATAAGATAACCATGAACTATTAAAGTGAGGATAAATGATATAACCAAGGATATAAAGTGAGTTAGGGCGAAAGCATTATCAAGGAGTAGAGAGCCAAAGGTTTCATACATCAAGGTAGATATTGCGCAAGGGTGGTAATACAATGGCACGAAAGCAAAAGTATAAGAATTCAATAGGGAGAAAGCATTATCAAGGAGAAAAGTAGAGAGGCAAAAGTTTAATATATCAAGGTAGATATTGTCCAAAGATGACAATACAATGGCAAGAAAACAAAAGTATAAGAAGTCAAGGGTTTTATAGCAATATTATGGATTAGAAAACCACTATAATGTAATGTCGTCTTTACCGATCTAGTCGAAAATCTTAATACATAAAACTATCCTATCAACCTAATCAAGAAGTCAAATAATAGATCCAGGGGATCCATAACAAAACTTCTTGCGGAGTGGGGATAAGATAGAGAATAGGGCATCGTCGATAGCTTCGAAAAGGTTTCTTCTGGCAAACTTCGCTTCAAGTTCCGCAATCCTAGCTTGATCATCTTGCAATGCTTCTGATTAGAACCTTATGATAGACCAAAAATCAGACAAGAAGGGTTGAAGATAAAAGAGACGAGTTTTGATATAAAGTAAGTTTTTATGAAGACAATTAAGTCAAGTGTTTTTGAATGACTGACTGGGCTTTCCATTTCTAACTAATCTAGCGACCTACGGTCACATTGCTTTGATACCACTTCTGTCACACCCGTTTCCCAAGGGCAGAGCCGGGTGCATAGCATATGTGTGCCAGGATCTATTTCCACACATATGTTGACGTCACAAGTGTAACATATCAAAAGAACAATGCATAAAAGCGTAAATAACGATTATATTAACATATTACACTTCGAACAGACATAATGTCTTAACCTTTATTCATCAAAGTACAGCGAACATGGACATCCATCCACAGGAAGATGACCAGGGGTATCACTAGACTAGCATCCATGGAGTTCAGCATCATATCTTCATCTGCAACTTCTGATCAAAATTAAGCAAGGGTGAGCTCACTTATGGTCGGGGCTCAGCAAGTGGGGGAAAAACTAATGCAAGTCTAACAAGGTGAGGTTGAGGTTGAGCAGTAAGCATTTTAGTTGGTCAACATTTTATTAACAACACCTGTCTTACTAATAAGTGTGAATCCCATGTATTCCCATTAAACAAAGGTATAAGAGTATATCAAAAACACTTAAGTGAAACCACTTAAGCAAACCATTGGTAGATCATCGGATCTCGATTTATTTCCATCTTCAAGTTCAATTATCATGTGAGGAGTCCAGGCTGCTCATAACCGTGAGCACGGCTGATATATCAGTTTTACACTCTGCAGAGGTGGCGCATCTTTACCCATGAGTCGCGATTCCCTTCTAGCCCGGGTTAGCTAGACCCGTATTCACTTCCGAGGTGAATGGCCAGGGTCTCACTACGAGGCTTCTCCCTAGAGTCCTCATTACGCAAATGCTGGAAATGGTCAAACTGCATAAGGCACACCTACCGTAACCAACTTATAGTCCGGACCACAGGGTAAAGCTTTGGGAACTATGCCCGTATCCAATCTGCCTGAGCCGGAACTATAAGAGCTTGCCAGATGCCCCCGTTCCTGTCGACCACGACCAGCACCCAACATAAGATTTCCCTAGTTATTTAGCCAAGACTAGAGCCATGATAGTTCTCATGGTAGCACTGTTTTCCCGGGTGGTCACTCCATGTTCCAATTAATATGCAATAATCTTGTTTAACCATCGGGTTAACAACAATAATGTAAACTTACCATTTTGGAACATTAATATCATAAGCCGGAGTGACTGCATAGAGTTAAGTTGTAGCAATAGCATAGCTACGAAGGTAAAGTATAATTCCCAGGTTTGATCAAGGAATAAGGTTGGAAAGGTTATCTAAATAGGTAACCCGTCAAATTATGCATATATATCCAAAAGAATAAACTTTATTAAATGTATTGTTTGGGATCAAACAGAGTATGCAGAGGGAGAAGTCCACTTGCCTTGCTTATTGAAAGCTTGAGGTTCTTCCACGGATAGGAATAGATCTTGATTCTTAACTACTAGATCAACCACTGAATATCACACAAACAAACAAGAAGAACAAACACCACTCAATAACATACAACATTCACCATACGTAAAGCTAAAAGAAAGCCTAACGAAAAGAGCGTTCGCTTTTCAAAAACGTCGCAAGTAATGGTTATAATAAACGGGTATTCTTTTCAAAAATGTGTGATCTATACTTTATAAAACAAGGCATGAGCTTAAGATGTCTTAATTAAAATATACAAATATTAGGTTCACTAATTTAATCTTTTATAAAATGGTATATGTGATATATCTAAGATTAAGGGTTTATAAGATGATAAAACGCGTTATAACGATATTAAACCTTTTTAACATTTTAGAAAAGATATATGTTATATCTAATGTTAATGCGCTACTAATCACATTATTAATTTTAGAAACATTATGGAACATATTATAAATATTGTTAACCAATCACTTATGACAAATTAAGATATAAGTGTAAATAGGTTTTATGTGAAAAGATCATTATTATATTATTAATCACTTATTTAAGACGAGTTAGGTTATGTGCCTTAAATAGATTTTCATGCAAAAGATAATGAACGCATAACCATCATTTAATTTCATTAAAAAGGCACATAGCCTATATTATTATATTTGAAGTCAATATTAAACAACATTTTAAGTTGTAAAAGATCTTAAAACTCTTATTACTTTATTTTATCCTTTAGGAAAAGCTAAGTGATTTGTATATAATGTGGACTAAATTCTATGAAATCATTAATCATGTCATATGAACAAATTGACTATAGATTTGATTAATAAATTATGAGAAATGATAATTAATCTATTAATTCTCTTTAGTTCTAAATTAGGAACAAAAGATCTAATTCATTAAGGAGGGAAACTATATCTATCATTTTAGTTATGTGTGCACTGAATTAAGCTATATCAATATTATTGGAAATTCCTATCTGGCATACACATTTAACTATGAAATACTTGACGATAATCTAAATTAACTTTTATGGAAAAAGATATGTATTCTTACCTTTTAATGTTATTGAAAACATATGGTCTACATTTTCTTTTAAATTTCTATTTAAGAAGGCTATACTTACACATCTATAAAAAGACATTGTTAAGTTATAAAAACATGATATCTATTAAAAGTCATTTTAGACTAGAAACAAATTATCTACTTCATTAGTAAGAAACCTATGTTTATCAATATACTATTATTTTCTTTATTAGGAAAGTATAAGTGCCTAGTTAAGTCATTTTAACACTATTATAAATTCTACTATTTCAGTTTTCTCCTTTCTTTTCTAAATATAATTTATACATGTAACTAAAAATTATTTATTTAATTCTTCTAACATTAATATACTAGAATTAATGTAAATTACTAAATGGGACTTTTAATAACCTATTCATTATTATTATGACATAAATAAGTATTTTACTATTCTAAATACTTAAGTGTTATACTTATGAATTCATTTATCATGAATAGTAACATTTGCATTTGACCAGAAAAATATGTGACTTAGTATTTCTTCTATTTTTCATGCAAATACGTTTACACTTAAAATACTACTAACAATTATCGTTCCACACACAAAAGTGAAATTAATTATAAACATTTCTAGTATGAACACCACGGAAGTAGTGAATTGTGACAGTGTTCATTTTTAGAATTATAAAATCCTACGCATATTAAAACGTTATCGCGGGGTTCGATTTCGACTACACGTATAAAACGAAATCTCTAAAATCATACACGTGAATCGCATCGTCTCAATATTACAATAATAATTCACAATTTAATTCAAACATGACTTCAAAAATGAATTCAAATGGTTTTGGTTCTCTTCAACCTTGGGTGAACGGATGACGGTGAACGGCGTGGGCACGGTTGCCGGGGTGCTGCGTGGGCGAGCTTTACGGACTCCGGAACGGACGACGAACGACGGACAGCGCGTAGGCACGAGCAGAGCTCCGACGCGGGCAACGACGACCACGACCACGACGGACGGCTCCCGACGAGGGCGTAGAGCAGCGACGAGCGCTTGGCACGACGGTGTTGGTGGTCGGTCACGGAGGCAGAGGAGCGGAAGGGAGCTCGGTCGAGGTGGCCGGGGTGGGCGCAGACGGTCCGACCGGCGAGCACGAGTTCTGGCGAGGCGGTGTGGGCGAGCTCCGGTGGCAAGGTCTCGGCCAGGAAGAAGGGCGCGAGAAGAGAGCGAGCTCGGCAGTGGGAGAAAGAGAGAGGGCTCGGCTGGGAGGGAGTGCTCCATGGTGTGGCCGGGCTTTTATAGAGAGCGGGAGGGAGAGGGAGAGACGCCGAGGGGAGGGATGTGGCTGGCCATGGCACCAATAATGACCATCAATGGGGGAGAAACGGCTCCATTGAAGCGATGGCGAACGGGTGAGGCGGCGTCGCGGCGGCTTGGCGGCTGTGGCTGGGTCATGCAGGACTTCGGGCGGCTCGAGCTGGCTCGGCGCGCCAGACGCAGTGCGCAGGGCGCGTCTGCGGGCGGGCGTCGGGCAGGGGCGGTCGGTTGCGGGGTCTTCGGCTCCATGGGCGCGGTGTGCGCGGGCGGTGATGAGCGCACGGGCTGCTCGGCTGGGCGGCTCGGTGCCCTCGGGCGCGGTAGAGAGAGACACGAGGTGGAAGGAGAGCTAGGGAACGGCCGGCGCACGCAGGGGCGGTTGCGCAGGATCGGCCGTCCGGCTTCCTGGCGGCGGCGTGGGAGGAAGGAGAGGGACGCCTGCAGGTGGGGCCCGCAGGGCGGTGAGTGGAGGAAGCAGCGGCCGCCTGTGCAGGGAAGAGGCGCGCGCGCGGCTTAGGGTTAGAGGGCGCGCGGCTGTTGGGCCTATTGGGCCAAACGGCGGCTAGGGTTTCTTTAGGTTTTTTTTTCTTTTTTTTCCTTTTGTAAATTCGAGTTATATTTTTAAGTAACTCTAAATTTCATAATAATCACAATAAAACTATAAATAAAATATTTATTTTTGGATTAATAGTTATTATATTATTTATGTAAATTATCATTTAAGAAGAAATGATATTCAATATTCAAAATCAATCATAAGCATTCAAAAATCATTCAAAAGGCAAATAAATAACGAACACTTAAGAGAAAATTAATTACCATAAATATCATTATTAACTAGTTGTATTATTTTTATTTAATTATTTTTATAGTGTCACAGCACGAGGTATATGAACAACTTGAAAACATCTTAAGGGTAGAAGCGACGTAGCTGTTGGATGTTCCAAGCGTTGCCGTAGACCTCGCCTTGACTGTTGGCCAGCTTGTACGTTCCGGGCTTCAGAACTTTGGCGATGACGAACGGCCCCTCCCAGGGGGGCGTGAGCTTGTGCCGCCCTCGGGTGTCTTGTCGCAGCCAAAGCACCAGGTCGCCCACCTGGAGGTCTTGGGACCGGACCCCTCGGGCATGGTAGCGTCGCAGGGACTGCTGGTATCGCGCTGAGTGTAGTAAGGCCTTATCCCGAGCCTCCTCCAGCTGGTCCAGCGAGTCTTCTCGGCTAGCTTGGTTGCTTTGGTTGGTGTAGGCCCTCGCCCTCGGGGAGCCATATTCCAGGTCTATGGGCAAGACGGCCTCAGCCCCGTAGACTAGGAAGAACGACGTGAAGCCCGTGGCTCGGCTTGGCGTTGTCCTCAGACTCCAGACCACCGAGGGGAGTTCCTTCATCCATCACTTGCCGAACTTGTTGAGGTCGTTGTAGATCCGATGCTTGAGCCCTTGTAGAATCATGCCGTTGGCACGTTCTACTTGCCCATTTGACATGGGGTGAGCCACGGCGGCCCAGTCCACCCGGATGTGGTGGTCCTCGCAGAAGTCCAGGAACTTTCTGCCGGTGAACTGGGTGCCGTTGTCGGTGATGACGGAGTTCGGGACCCCGAAGCGATGGATGATGTTGGTGAAGAACGCCACCGCCTGCTCGGACCTGATGCTGTTCAGGGGTCAGACCTCGATCCACTTGGAGAATTTGTCGATGGCGACCAGCAGGTGCGTGTAGCCCCCGGGTGCCTTCTGCAAGGGGCCGATGAGATCCAGACCCCACACAGCAAAAGGCCAGGTGATGGGTATCGTCTGTAGAGCTTGAGCGGGCAGGTGGGTCTGCCTTGCGTAGAACTGACACCCTTCGCAGGTGCGGACAATTCTAGTGGCGTCGGCCACCGCCGTCGGCCAGTAGAAGCCTTGCCGGAAAGCATTCCCGACAAGGGCTCGAGGCGCTGCGTGATGGCCGCAAGCCCCCGAGTGTATCTCTCGCAGGAGTTCCTGACCTTCGGCGATGGAGATGCATCGCTGGAGGATGCCGGAGGGGTTGCGGTGGTAGAGCTCCTTCTCATCACCCAGCAAGACGAATGACTTGGCGCGCCGCGCCACCCGCCGAGCCTCGGCTCGGTCGAGGGGTAGCTCTCCTCGGTGGAGATATTGCAGGTACGTGGTCTGCCAGTTTTGATCAAGCGTGACCCCGCTTTGCTCCCCCTCGACGTGCAGCGTCTCGCCCTCGGGGGCCGAGGGTACCTCGGGTTGAACCGAGGATACCTCGGGCCGAACCGAGGGTGCCTCGGAATGATCCGAGGATACCTTGGGCTGGGCCGAGGGTGCCTCGGGCTCGGGCGTGTCGTCGATCTTGACGGAGGGTTGATGCAGATCCCGGGAGAAGACGTCCGGGGGAACCGTCGTTCGCCCCGAGGCTATTTTAGCCAGCTCGTCCGCAGTCTCGTTGTAGCGCCGAGCGATGTGGTTGAGCTCGAGCCCGTAGAACTTGTCTTCCAGGCGCCGAACCTCATCGCAGTAGGCCTCCATCTTCGGGTCGCGGCAGTGGTAGTTCTTCATGACTTGGTCGATGACGAGCTGCGAGTCACCGCGAGCGTCGAGGCGTCGGACCCCTAGCTCGATGGCGATCCGCAACCCGTTGACCAGAGCTTCGTACTCAGCCACATTGTTGGATGCTGGGAAATGGAGGCGTAGCACGTAGCGTAGGTGCTTCCCGAGGGGCGAGATGAAGAGTAGGCCTGCGCCGGCTCCTATCTTCATCAGCGGCCCGTCGAAGAACATGGTCCAGAGCTCCGGTTGGATCGGAGCCGCCGGTAGCTAGGTGTCGACCCATTCAGCTACGAAGTCCGCCAAGACCTGGGACTTGATGGCCTTCCGAGGAGCGAACGAGATTGTCTCGCCCATGATTTCCACCGTCCACTTTGCAATCCTACCTGAGGCCTCTCGACACTGGATGATCTCCCCCAGGGGGAAGGATGACACCACAGTTACCGGATGAGACTCGAAGTAGTGTCGCAGCTTCCGCCGCGTTAGGATCACCGCGTACAGCAGCTTCTGAACTTGTGGGTAGCGGATCTTGGTTTCGGACAGTACCTCGCTGACGAAGTAGACTGGCCTCTGAACGGGCAATGCATGCCCCTCTTCTTGCCTCTCGACCACAATCGCGGCGCTAACCACCTGAGTGGTCACGGCGACGTAGACCAGGAGGGCTTCTCCGGCAGCTGGGGGCACCAAGATAGGCGCCTTTGTGAGGAGCGCCTTCAGGTTCCCGAGGGCTTCCTCGGCTTCAGGGGTCCAAGTGAAGCACTCGACCTTCCTTAAGAGGCGGTACAGAGGTAGACCTCTTTCGCCGAGGCGTGAGATGAAGCGGCTCAGAGCCGCGAGGCATCCCATGACCCTCTGTACGCCTTTCAAGTCCTTGATGGGCCCCATGCTGGTGATAGCTGCGATCTTCTCCGGGTTGGCTTCGATGCCCCGCTCGGAGACGATGAATCCCAGGAGCATGCCTCGGGGTACCCCGAAAACACACTTTTCGGGATTGAGCTTGACGCCTTTCGCCTTGAGACATCGGAATGTCGCTTCAAGGTCGGAAAGGAGGTCGGAGGCTTTCCTCGTCTTGACTACGATGTCATCGACGTAGGCCTCGACCGTGCGGCCAATGTGTTCGCCGAACACATGGTTCATGCACCGCTGGTACGTCGCGCCCGCATTCCTCAAGCCAAACGGCATGGTAACGTAGCAGTACATGCCGAAGGGTGTGATGAAAGAAGTCGTGAGCTGGTCGGACTCTTTCATCCTGATTTGATGATACCCTGAGTAGGCATCGAGGAAAGACAGGGTTTCGCACCCAGCAGTGGAATCCATGATTTGGTCGATGCGAGGCAGAGGGTAGGGAACCTTCGGACATGCTTTGTTGAGACCAGTGTAGTCTACACACATCCGCCATTTCCCCCCTTTCTTTCTCACTAGCACAGGGTTGGCAAGCCATTCGGGATGGAATACCTCTTTGATGAACCCTGCCGCCATTAGCTTGTGGATCTCCTCGCCTATGGCTCTGCGCTTCTCCTCGTCGAATCGGCGCAGTGGCTGCTTGACGGGTCGGGCTCTGGCTCGGATGTCCAGCGAGTGCTCGGCGACATCCCTCGGTATGCCGGGCATGTCCGAGGGACTCCACACGAAGACGTCGGCGTTCGCACGGAGAAAGTCGACGAGCACTGCTTCCTATTTGGGATCGAGCCCGGAGCCGATCCGGATCTGCTTGGAGGCGTCGCTGCTGGGGTCGAGGGGGACGGACTTAACCGTCTCCGCTGGCTCAAAGTTGCCGGCATGACGCTTCACGTCTGGCACCTCCTTAGAGAGGCTCTCCAGGTCGGCGATGAGGGCCTCGGACTCGGCGAGGGCCTTGGCGTACTCCACGCACTCCACGTCGCACTCGAACGCGTGTTTGTACGTGGGGCTGACGGTGATGACCCCGTTAGGGCCCGGCATCTTGAGCTTCAGGTAGGTGTAGTTGGGGACAGCCATGAACTTCGCGTAGCATGGCCTCCCCAGTACCGCGTGGTAGGTTCCTCGGAACCCGACCACCTCGAACGTCAGGGTCTCCCTTCAGAAGTTGGAGGGTGTTCCGAAGCAGACGGGAAGGTCGAGCTGTCCGAGGAGTTGGACGCGCTTCCCGGGAATGATCCCATGGAAGGGCGCAGCGCCTGTCCGGACAGAGGACAGATCGACACGCAGGAGCCCGAGGGTGTCGGCGTAGATGATGTTGAGGCTGCTGCCTCCGTCCATGAGGACCTTGGTTAGCCTTACGTCGCCGATGACGGGGTAGACAACGAGCGAGTATTTCCCCAGGCTCGGCACATGGTCGGGGTGATCGTCTCGGTCGAAGGTGATGGGCTTGTCGGACCAGTCTAGATAGACTGGCGCCGCCACCTTCACCGAGCAGACCTCCCGGCGCTCTTGCTTGCGGTGCCGAGCCGAGGCGTTCGCCGCTTGCCCACCATAGATCATGAAGCAGTCGCGGACCTCGGGAAACTCTCCTGCCTGGTGATCTTCCTTCTTGTCGTCGTCGCGGGCCTTGCCACCCTCCGCGGGTGGCCCGGCCCTGTGGAAGTGGCACCGAAGCATGACGCACTCCTCAAGGGTGTGCCTGACGGGCCCCTGATGATAGGGGCACGGCTCCTTGAGCATCTTATCGAAGAGGTTGGCACCTCCGGGGGGCTTCCGAGGGTTCTTGTACTCGGCGGCGGTGACAAGGTCCGCGTCGGCGGCGTCGCGTTTCGCTTGCGACTTCTTCTTGCCCTTCTTCTTGGCGCCGCGCTGAGTTGACGCCTCGGGGGCATCTTCCGAAGGGCGGCCCTGGGGCTGCTTGTCCTTCCGGAAGATAGCCTCGACCGCCTCTTGGCCGGAGGCGAACTTGGTGGCGATGTCCATCAGCTCGCTCGCCCTGGTGGGGGTTTTGCGACCCAGCTTGCTCACCAGGTCACGGCAGGTGGTGCCAGCGAGGAACGCGCCGATGACATCCGAGTCGGTGATGTTGGGCAGCTCGGTGCGCTGCTTCGAGAATCGCCAGATGTAGTCCCGGAGAGACTCTCCCGGCTGATGTCGGCAGCTTCGGAGGTCCCAGGAATTCCCGGGGGGCACGTACGTGCCCTGGAAATTGCCGGCGAAAGCTTGGACTAGGTCGTCCCAGTTGGAGATCTGCCCCGGAGGCAGGTGCTCCAACCAGACGCGAGCGGTGTCGGAGAGGAACAGGGGGAGGTTGCGGATGATGAGGTTGTCATCGTCCGTTCCACCCAGTTGGCAGGCCAGACGGTAGTCCACGAGCCACAGTTCCGGTCTCGTCTCCCCCGAGTACTTTGTGATAGTAGTCGGGGGTCGGAACCGGGTCGGGAACGGCGCCCGTCGGATGGCTCGGCTGAAGGTTTGCGGACCGGGTGGTTCGGGCGAGGGACTCCGATCCTCCCCGCTGTCGTAGCGTCCCCCACGCCTGGGGTGGTAGCCTCGGCGCACCCTCTCGTCGAGGTGGGCCCGATGGTCGCGGTGATGGTGCTCGTTGCCGAGGCGACCCGGGGCCGCAGGCGCGGTGTTGCGCATGCGCCCGGTGTAGACCGAGGCTTCCCGCATGAATCGGGAAGTCGCGGCATGAGGTTTCGAGGGGTACCCCTGCCTTCGGGAGGCGGAGCTCTCGACCCGTCGGACCGTGGCGCCTTCCAGGAGATTCTTGAGCTCTCCCTGGATTCGCCGCCCCTCGGTGGTTGATGGCTCCGGCATCGCGCGAAGAAGCATTGCTGCTGCCGCCAGGTTCTGGCCGACCCCACTGGATGCGGGTGGTGGCCTGACCCTGACGTCGTCGGTGATGCGGTGCTGGAAGCCCTGGGGTAGATGACGTATTCTTCGGCCGGAGGTTGGCCCGCCCTTGCCTGCCCGACATCCCGACGGATCGGCTCAAGCGCTCCTGCTCCCTCGTCGAGCCTGGCCTGCACCCCGCGGATTTGCTCGAGCTGTGGGTCATGGCCCCCCGCCTGAACGGGGACCACAGCTAGCTCCCGTGGGATGTCAACGCGAGGCACCGGCCTAGGGAGGTCACCGTCCTCCGGCATGCCGAGATGGTTGCCTTCGGAGGGACCCCCTAGATCGACGTGGAAGCATTCGCGACTTGGGCCGCAGTCCTCGTCGCCGAGGCTGCGGCTACCGTCGGAACAGCCGGCAAGGCAGTAGTCGCATGCGGTCATGAAGTCCTGCATGACACTGGGGTTGCCAAGTCTAGAGAAATCCCAACAGATGCTGGGCTCGTCGTCTTCCTCGGACCCAGAGGGCCCGTAGGTCGAGACGTCCGTCAGCCGGTCCCAAGGTGACCGCATACGAAACCCCAGAGGGTTTGGACTCGCCTCTACAAGAGCGCCCGCCAAAGCGGGGCCGCTAGGCGGGTCGAGGTTGAATCTGAAAGACGTAGGATGGGGATCGGTCGGTACCTTTTGGTCGACGGGCGGCGATGAGGTCACGTCGGGGACTGACTGCACCGTCGTCTCAGGTACGAGGGTGACGTCCAGCAAGCTTTTCGCGAGCGTGCTGGCGTCGTCCGCTTGCTCGGGATTGGCGTGTCGCGGGGAGACGGCGCTCGCCTTTGTCTCAAACGCGAGGTCGACGCCCGGTGCGCCCCCCGTTGGGGTGCTGGGGCCGTCGACTCGCTCGACAGCCGACGAGGCGCTGTCTCCTGCTTGGCCTTGGTTGCCCCGCCTCCTCCTCCGTCGGCGGGGGAGAGGACGGGGTGAGCTCGAAGGTTGTTCTTCCACCATGCGGGGAAGACGTCGCCGATTCCGCCGCCGGCGGGCGGGTTGTCGGCCGCCACTGTCGTTGTCGCACGGCGGTGGAAGGAGTATCATGTCGTAGCTGTCGTCGAGGGACATGAACTCAAGACTCCCGAAACGGAGCACCGTCCCGGGTTGGAGAGGTTGCTGGAGACTGCCCATCTGGAGCTTGACGGGAAACTGTTCGTCAACACGTAGCAGGCCCCTACCTGGCGCGCCAACTGTCGGCGTTTCGAGACCGGGGGGTCCCTAGGCCGACGAGTGAATGTCGCCGCGTGCCCCAGCCCAGATGGGTCGAGCGCGAGGCCGAGCGCGAAGGGGGGAGAGCGAGGCGGCCGGAGACCGGCGTGAGAGAGGTGGGAATCCCGCGGCCTTCGTGTTCGTCCCGCGCCCAGGTCGGGTGCGCTTGCAGTAGGGGGTTACAAGCGTCCACGCGGGAGAGGGAGCGAGCGGCTTCAAGCGAGCGCGTGTCTCGTCCTCGTCCCCGCGCGGCCAACCCTCTCTAAGAGGGCCCTGGTCCTTCCTTTTATAGGCGCAAGGAGAGGATCCAGGTGTACAATGGGGGGTGTAGCAGAGTGCTACGTGTCTAGCGGAGGAGAGCTAGCGCCCTAAGTACATGCCGTTGTGGCAGCCGGAGAGATTTTGGCACCCAGCTGGTGTGATGTCGTGGCCGTCGGAGGAGCGATGGAGCCTGGCGGAGGGACAACTGTCGGAGCGGTTGAATCCTTGCTGACGTCCTCTTGCTTCCGTAAGGGGGCTGAGAGCCGCCGTCGTCACAGAGTATGCATGGCGCCATCATTGCCTATCTGGCGGAGCGAGCCAGATGGGACGCCGGTCTTGTTCCCTGCGGCCCGAGTCAGCTCGGGGTAGGGTGATGATGGCGCCTCCTGTTGACGAGGCTGGTCTGCGCCTTAGGTTGGGCGATGTGGAAGCTCCTCCGAAGCCGAGGTCGAGTCTGTCTTCCGTGGCCGAGGTCGGGTCCGAGCCCCAGGTTCGGGCGAGGCGGAGATCGCCGGCTGGTGCCGGGGCGGAGTCCGAGCCCTAGGGTCGGGCGAAGCGGAGTTCGTCGTCTTCTGGGGCCGAGCCCAAGTCCGAGCCCTGGGTCGGGCGAGGCGGAGATCGCCGTCTTCTGGGACTTAGCCCGAGTCCGAGCCCTGGGTCGGGCGGAGTTCGCCGTCTTCCGGGACTTAGCCCGAGTCCGAGCCCTGGGTCGGGCGGAGCGGAGTTCGCCGTCTTCCGGGACATAGCCCGAGTCCGAGCCCTGGGTCGGGCGGAGTTCGCCGTCTTCTGGGACTTAGCCCGAGTCCGAGCCCTGGGTCGGGCGGAGTTCGCCGTCTTCCGGGACTTAACCCGAGTCCAAGCCCTGGGTCGGGCGGAGCGGAGTTCGCCTTCTTCCAGGACTTAGCCCGAGTCCGAGCCCTGGGTCGGGCGGAGCGGAGCTTCCTATGGTGCCTTTGGCCGGGCCTAACTGCCTGTCAGTCTCACTCTGTCAAGTGGCACCGCAGTCGGAGTGGCGCAGGCGGCGCTGTCCTTCTGTCAGGCCGGTCAGTGGAGCGGCGAAGTGACGACGGTCACTTCGGCTCTGCCGGCTGGGGGGCGCACGTTAGGATAAAGGTGTCAGGCCACCTTTGCATTAAATGCTCCTGCGATTTGGTCGGTCGGTGCAGCGATTTGGTCAGGGTTGCTTCTTGGCGAAGGCAGGGCCTCGGGCGAGCCAGAAATATGTTCGCCGCTGAAAGGGGGCCTCGGGCGAGACGGAAATCCTCCGGGGTCGGTTGCCCTTGTCCGAGGCTAGGCTCGGGCGAGGCGTGATCGAGTCCCTCGAATGGACTGATCCCTTTCTTAATCGCACCCATCAGGCCTTTGTAGCTTTGTGCTGATGGGGGTTACCAGCTGAGAATTAGGAGCCTTGAGGGTACCCCTAATTATGGTCCCCGACAGAACTTTAGAGAGAGGAGAGGGGAGAAACAAATCGAGTGAAGATCAACACAAGTGAACGCGATGATTTGTTTTCTGAGGCTCAGTTCCAAAGAACCTAGTCCCCACTGAGGAGGCCACAAAGGTCGGGTCTATTCCAACCCCTTCCCTCTCTCAATCAGTCACTTAGACCGGTCGAGTGCCTCTTCTTAATCACACGGGTCACTAAGACCCCGCAAGGATCACCACACAATTAGGTGTCTCTTGCTAGCTTTACAAAGCACTTGGAAAGATTAGAGTGAGAAGAAGAAAGCAATCCAAGCAACAAGAGCAACAAAAGAAACACGATTTTGGAACTTGGAGAGGATTGAATGCTTTGGTTGTGTCTTTGGAGTGTATTCTTTGCTCTTGTATTGAATGAGAAGTGTGAGAGGCTTGGATGGCATGAATGGAGGTGGTTGGGGGGGGGGGGTATTTATAGCCTCCAACCACTTCCTATATGTTGGCTGACTTTGCTGTCAATGGGCACACTAGATAGTCTGGTGGTGCACCGGACACTACACTGTTCACTGTCCGGTGCGTGCCACGTCAGCCAACCGTTGGGGTTTAGAGCTGTTGACCATTGAAGTCCTTTGTCCTCTTGCGGCATAGGACAGTCCGACGGCACATCGGACAACCTGGTGTGTTCTGACTTTGCAGTTCTGACTTATGCTCTGTCCACTGTTGCTTCGTCAGCGCAGTCGATCATTGGGTGAAGTTGATCGTTGCTCCGTTGGCTCACCAGACAGTCTGGTGAATTTTAGTGGAGTGGCTCTGAGAAAACCCGAGAGCGGCCAGTTCGCGAGGGCTGTAGCCTGGGGCACCGGATAGTGTCCGGTGTGCCACAGGCTGCGCCAAATCTTGTATGCTCCAAACTTTGTAGAATACCCTTAACTCCTTTTCTTTGTATGTTTATGTTGAATTTTATGCACCTGAGAAAAATAGCAACTAGGCAAACTAGTTAGTCCATATAGTTTATGATGGATGTCAAACATCAAAATCGATTATAGGAAATGTTGAGGCCATTTCCCTTTCAGGGGCATTGTGGCTATATATCATTGGAATGTCAAGTGTGCACCGAATTGTCTGGTCGCCAGCCACATGCCTGACCAACGGTCAGCCACGCAATCAACATCGGCCACGTCTGCCAAGCCAAAGGTCATCAAGCCACACCGGACTGTCCGGTGTGCACCGGACTGTCTGGGTAACGGTCGATCCAACGGTCGACTGACGTGGCAGGCACCGAACAGTGAACAGTACCCTATCCGGTGCGCATCGGACTATCCAGTGCGCCTGTCGACAGAAGCTATTGCTTTCTGTCCAACGGCTAGAAATGGGGTTGGGGCCTTGTTGGGGACTTATTCTCAAATGCTATGAATTAAGAACAAGGCAACATAGAAAGAAATCAGTGATACGAACCCTTCGTCCTTCGAAGCGTTATTTCCCTTAGGATATAACGGTCTTTAGACGAGGGTCATGAAGGACATACCTTCATCATTACAGTTTATATTGATAAAAGGAGAAGTATATGAAACATGAGAGAATAACATGAATAATCACATAATATTATCATGTGTCCTTATTATATAATCATGGAAAAATAAGAGCAATATTGAATTACATTTGTACCTTCGGCTTGACAGAAGGCAAAAATACAAGCGTGACGCACGAGCGAATACCAATCAGCGTGAATAGCATGGGGGTACTGTTCATCTATTTATAGACACAGGACACAGCCTGTGAAGAATTACAATTATGCCCCTCATAAAAGTTTACAACATCGACTCAGACCTTTATGGACTAAAAGGTCATTCTATCTTTAAGTCGGTTTGTAATACCGAAGCTTTATGAAGAGAGACCTTCGGTCATCTTCTGCGGACAGCTTCAGCCGAATCTGCTTCTTCCTACAAGACCTTCGGCGCCACGAAGCATAGTCCCAACAGTAGCCCCTTTCGCGGCGCTAGATCGTTTTTCGTAACGAGCTTGATCCGTGAAAAAAGTCTCTTAAGCTTCGGGAAGCCGAAGGTCCAAAAAACACCCTCCCTGAGCTCGTTGTCGAGAAACGATTCAGTTTCCGAGCGCGTAGCAGTCCCAGCTTGCCGAGTTACTATTTGGTCTCTGCGGTCCACCGCGCAGCGAGTGCGAGCGGCTGTCCGCGTGGTGTAAAAATCTTGGCGCTTCGCCTTCTTACCTGCAGCACTATATAAACAGACAAGTAGGTGTGAAGTTACCACAGCATTCATTGCTATTTGCACTGTTTTGCTGCCAAAATTTTTAACCATAGCCGAAGCTTGACTCTCGAAATCAAACGAAGCTCCATCTTGAAGCCTACTTCGTCAAAAGAAAAAACTTCGGAAGAAAAAGTTGATAGTTCCCGTAAATTCAGAATTAAATGGCCAGAGTGCGGTCTATCGCTAGGGTTGAGCGTGAAGGAGACGAAGCTGAAGGCTCGGAGACTATTCCCATCTCCGAAGCAATGCAACGATCCGGACTGGTAACTTCGGAAGAAATCCCCACTGTTGAAGCAAAACAAGCAACTGCCGAAGCAGAAGATGAGAACATTGAAGAAACTGATCCCGAAGATGATTATCGTATTGCCATGCCAAGTAAGCCCAGCCACTTGGACTTCGGAAAGTCGACCGTTTCGAAGGCTGATCTCTCCAAGATGGTAAAGTCAGGTTATTTCAGTGATAGTCAGAAGAAGCTACTTCGCTTTGGGGGGGAAGAAACTACCCCGAAACCAGAGAAGGATGAAATAGTCATTTTCAAGAGCTTTCTAAAGGCTGGGTTGAGATTCCCCCTTCATAGAATTATTGCAGATGTATTGAAGAGGTTTGGTGTCTATTTCCATCAGTTGACTCCTAACGCTATCGTTAGGCTTAGTGTTTATATCTGGGCCCTCCGAAGCCAGGCGGTGGAGCCGTTTGCCGATAGCTTTTGTCGAGTTCATGAGCTGCATTACCAGACGAAGGCTAGAAAAGATGGATTACATGATAACTTTGGTTGCTACAATTTTGCCTATCGGAAAACCACAAAGTTTCCTGTAATCAGCTACCGAAGCAAATGGCCGGCAGGCTGGAAATCAGAATGGTTTTATGTGAGAGTTGACGAAGACAAAGAGAAGCTGGTACAAAGCCCTCTTGAATTGATCTTCGGAGAAACAAGACCACGATGCCAAATGTCATTAGAAGGTTCCACTTGGGCTGCACTGGCTGAGTTTAAAATTATTTCAGAGCATATCAGTACTAGAGATCTGGTTCAAGAGTTCTTGGCCTTCAGGGTTTTTCCTACTTTAAAAGAATGGGAAATGCCGAAGCTAGAGGGGGAGAAGAAAGAAGGGGAACTTGTGCGGTTACCTTACTATTTCAAGTTTAAGAAATACTTTAAAAAACCTTGCCAAGAATGGCTGGACACAGTTGAAATAATGTGCAATGAAATACTCGGTAATTACTCCAAAAAAGAAGATCAGTTGATGACCGCGGCCTTCGGTACCCGTCCGAAGCGAAGACTGAATCGAGTGCTGGACGCCTTGGGTTTTGAATACCCTGACTACGAAAATCTGAATAAAGGTGCCGAAGGTCGGAAAAGGAAAAAGGGAGTCGAAGCTTTAAACGAAGATGAGGAAGAACCACCAAAAAAGAAAAATATTCCGAAGAAGAAGAAAATATCATCTCCGAAGCGAAAAGTATCTGACGAAGAGGAGACTCCCGCATCACGCTCTGCCACTGACGTGGAAGAGATTTTAAAGGTAATGACTGAATCCCTGCCTGCGAAGCTAAGTCCATTGGGGCCTCAACTGACAAAGTTTTTTCAGAAGGAAAAGGAGCCCGAAAAAACGAAGAAAACAAAGAGGCAAAGAATCATCGCAGTGACAGAAGTCATTGACAAGACACCACCGAGAGCTTCAGCTCAAAAGATACCAGCGGCTGAAGAAATAACAAATATCGAAATCACACCTTCGGAGGTCGCGGCTGCCGAAGCTACCTCAACTGAAGGTTTGAACTTGGAAAGCACAATTGAACACATCGACAAAATACTGCTAGACATAGCCACGGAAGAAGCTACTGCTGCCGCCGAAGAGACCATGGCCACAGTGTCTGGGAAAGAAAAGGAAATTGCTGACGAAGCTTCAGAGGACGAAGCCTTCATGTTCCAAAATTTGGTTGGAGAAGAGTTGTCAAAAACCGAAATAGAAGAGCTTAAAGAGTATGCCAAATCCTGCGGATATAAACCAGGAGCACTCCTCTTCGGGGGTATTGACGATGAAAAATTGGACTACATCCGGGATCAAACTGGAGCTAAGGTCATCGGTACTCTATCAAAGAGTATCGGTTTTCCAAAGCTGGAAATGGACATTAGCCTCTACCGACGACAACATATCGTTGGTAGCTTATTTTATTCCAATTTCAAGGTGAACTACTATTCCTTTGACTTTTATTGTTTTCAATAATGTAGACCTGTGTTAACGAAGGTTGTTTTCGTGCAGAGTATGCTGCTGAGCAAGGCTTTGAAAATGCAGCAAGATCTGGAAGACAAAAAGCACGAGGTTATAATTGAAAATTTAGAGAGCAAAATAAAAGAGCAATTAGCTACTATTGAAAAGAAGAACTTTGAGCTTCAGGCAACTGAAGGCTTATTGGCAGAAGCCGAAGCTAAAATAACGGAATTGAATGCGAAGCTTCTCTGCCAATCTGAACAGTTTGAACAAGAAAAACAAGAACTAAATGCGAAGCTTGAAGCCGAAGTTGAAGAAAATTCAGTTTTGAAAAAATTATTGGCGAGCCTTCAAGATAAATGTTTGGAATTTAGCAACAAGTGTATTCAACGTTTGAGAAAAATCTTCCACTCAGTTGGAGCTAGCAGTGAGAAATTCACCCCGTCAACTGAAGATTTACCGAAGACCTTCGAACATATTGAAGGTGAAATTGATGAACTTGACGAAGTTATAGCCGGGCACGGTGACTTCTGTGCCTGGGTAGCTTCTCGGGGTACTGCTGCTGCTTTTCTAAAAGCTGGCTGTGACCATGGAAAAATTGTCAATAGGCCCAATTTCACTCTATCACCAACAATTTTAGATGATATTCCTGACCTCGCCCGAAGCATTTCTAACAGATTTGTGAAGATGATATGGACAAAAGGCGGGCGAGAAAAGGCTGGGGACGAAGCTCGGAGTCATCTTGAACCAGTAAGAAATCATACCTTGGGCTTACCTTTCCCTTCAAACTTGGTTTTTACTCACAACACCTTAATTCATGTAGGATGACGAAGCTGAGACCGATGCTTGAAGAGTATGACGCCGAAGCTGAGGCCCCATGAAGATCAATAGGAGTAGACTGTAGAAAAACTCAAGAGACTTTTGTAATGATTTTGTAAATACAGCTAAACTGTTTTTAATGAACTTTGTTCATACCTTGTAATATATTCTTACCCTTCCATCAATGTATGAGGTGCTTTGATGTGGACGAAATTAGTATTTTGAGCCGAAGGCGAAAAAACACCCTCCCTTCTTTTCGTACACAACGAAGCATAAAAGACAATTTTTTCTTTCTGCCGAAGCCCTTCTACACGACGAAGCACAAAAGACTGCTTCCTCTTTTTCCCGAAGCCTTTTCTTTTTTGTACACGAAGAATCTCTTCTCTTATGCCGAAGCAACGACTTATGCCATGATGATGATTATCCTACATATGCCTGGATGAATGTTTATGAATGCAAATGCTATGATGTAATGTGATGTGCGAATGAATGTCCAAACACATATCCGAAGCCATACCCTCAGCCATTATTTCCTTAGAAACAATTACACATTAGCTCTGCATTCCCTTAGGAATGACTTTGGAGCTTCTTCGCCTTTTACTTTCGGCGCAATCAGCGTTGACTTTTCGCTGTAAGCTCTGCATTCCCTTAGGAACGACTTTGGAGCTTCTTCGCCTTTTACTTTCGGCGGAATCAACGTTCACTTTTCGCTGTAAGCTCTGCATTCCCTTAGGAACGACTTTGGAGCTTCTCCCTTGTTTCTTTTCGGCACTTGATGGTGCGTTCTCAGCTTTTACATTTACATTCCTTGGGGGATTTAACTCTTATAGAACTAAAAAAGGAAAGTACATATGATGGCCCCATTAAAAACCTTTCTCCCCCTTTAGAAAGGAAAAGGGTGCCATAAAAAAGAAAAAACATAAAAAGTTACATCAAGTTACACATAATATCGCCGAAGCTCATCCGCATTCCAAGATCTGGGAATGTCGTTGCCGTCCAAATCCTTCAATCTGTATGAACCGGGTCTTGATGAAGATACTACCAAAAAAGGTCCCTCCCATTTCAACTGCAACTTGCCCACTGTATCTGGGTTAGCGACTCTCCGAAGCACCAAATGTCCTGGCTCAATATTCTTCAGCCGAACCTTTCTATCACGCCACTTGATTGTTTCGGCTTGATATTTATTGATGTTCTCCACGGCTTGAAGTCTGATTCCTTCTATAGCATCTTTTTCAACAGAATGATCAGCTTCAGGTTCTGACTCTGCCGAAGCTACTACTCTTATTGATCCAGTTTTAGCTTCCTCCGGAGTTATTGCTTCGTCACCAAACAATAATTTGAATGGGGTAAAGCCTGTTGACCTTGATGTTGTCGTGTTGTGGCTCCATACTACTTTGATTAGTTGATCTGGCCACTTTCCCCTGGGTTGGTTGAAAATTAACTTCATTATTCCTGTCATTATGATGCCATTGGCTCTTTCGACGAGTCCATTTGACTCCGGATGCCTGACTGATGCAAAATGGATCTTCGTGCCGATTTGATCACAGAATTCTCTGAAAGCTTCGGAGTCGAACTGTGTTCCATTATCTACAGTGATGGCCTTTGGTACTCCAAAACGACAAACAATATTCTGCCAGAAAAACTTTTGAATGGTGGCCAAAGTTATTGTGGCTACAGGCTTTGCCTCAATCCATTTAGAAAAATATTCCACGACCACTACAACATATCTTAAGTTTCCTTGGGCCGGTGGTAACGGACCTAACAAGTCAAGACCCCACCTTTGCAGTGGCCATATAGGTTGTATCAGCTGAGATAGAGACGAAGGTTGTTTTTGATCTCTAGCACATTTCTGACAACCTTCGCACTTTTGAACTAACTCTGCTGCATCCGAAGCTGCTTTCGGCCAATAAAACCCTTGACGAAAAACTTTTCCAAGTAACGGTCTAGATCCAATGTGAGATCCACACAAGCCTGCATGTATTTCTTTCATCAACTCTATGCCTTCGGCTCTGGATAAACACTTGAGTAGTGGAGCACAAACTCCATGTTTGTACAACTCCCCTTCTATCATGACATATGGACGAGCTCTTGCCTCTATCCTCCTGTTATAAGTTTCGTCATCTGAAAGGAAATTACCCTGAAGGTAAGAGATGATCTCAGTTCTCCAGTCTTCACTATAAACAGGAGATATATTGAGGACTGCTCTTTCAAGAAGTTCCACTGAAGGTGCTTTTATTGTTTCGAAGAACACATCCGAAGGTAAGGGCAGCCCCTGTGCTGCTGACTTAGCTAGCAAATCAGCATGCTCATTTTGTCCTCGAGGGATATTTATGACAGAAAATCCTTCGAAGGAAGCTTCGATTCTTCGGACCGTGTCTAGATATTTTTCAAGCTTCGGATCTTTAGCCTTGCAACTCTTGTCGATATGACCCGAAACAACCTGGGAATCAGTTTTAAGAATGGCCCTTCTGATTCCCATTGCTTTTAATTTCCGAAGGCCCAAAAGCAAGGCTTCGTACTCAGTAACATTGTTTGTACAGCTAAAATCGAGTCTTGCCGCATAACAAGTTTTAACTTTGGATGGTGAGACCAACACAGCGGCTGCTCCTGCTCCGAAGGTTCCCCAAGACCCATCGCAAAACACTGTCCACACTTCGGCATTTTTATTTGTTTCTTCGTCCTGAGCCCCTGGCGTCCAATCGGCAATGAAATCTGCCAACGCTTGAGACTGGATCGAGGATCTATGCACATAATCAATGCAAAATTCATTGAGTTCTGCAGCCCATTTTCCAATCCGTCCAGTAGCTTCTCTATTTCTCATAATATCCTTCAACGGCTGCGAAGAAGGAACAACAATATTGTATGCCTGAAAATAATGCCAAAGCTTTCCTGGATGCCATCAAAACAGCATATAATACCTTCTCCAATTCTGTATAATTTTTCTTTGATATAGTAAGAACTTCAGATACAAAATACACTGGAACCTGCTTCTTGACTTGGCCATCAAGCTTCTCCTGGACAAGTGCTGCACTTACCGCTGAGTGCGAAGCTGCCACGTATAACAACAAAGGAGCCCCTGGCGCTGGTGGAGTTAATGTTGTTAAATCTATCAAATATTGCTTCAGTTCTTCAAAGGCTTTTTGTTGGCTTGGTCCCCATTGAAAGACTTCGGCTGATTTCAGCACTTCGAAGAATGGTAAATTTCTTTCTGCTGATCTGGATATGAATCTATTGAGAGATGCCAGCCTCCCTGTCAATCTTTGGGCCCCCTTTCTTGTAGTTGGTGGCTCCATTCGAAGTATAGCTTCAATTTTACTTGGATTAGCTTCAATTCCCTTTGTTGAAACCAAGCATCCAAGAAATTTCCCCTTCTTTACTCCGAAGACACATTTTTCTGGATTCAACTTTAAGCCAGCTTGTCTGAAACTGGCGAAGGTCTCCTGCAAATCAGCAATATGATTTTCCTGTTTCGTGCTTTTTACAATGATGTCATCAACATAAGTTAGCACATTTCTGCCTATCTGAGACTGGAGAACCTTCGCAGTCATTCTGCTGAAACTTCCTCCAACGTTTTTGAGCCCCTCAGGCATCCGAAGATAGCAATATGTGCCACTTGGGGTTATGAAGCTAGTCTTCGGCTCATCTTCCTTCTTCATCCAGATTTGGTGATAGCCTGAGTAACAGTCTAGCAGACTCATGAGCTCTGAAGAAGCTGCTGCATCAACTAAAAAGTCTATCCTTGGCAATGGGAATTCGTCCTTCGGACAAGCCTTGTTGAGATCTGTAAAATCGATACACATTCGCCACTTGCCATTGGCCTTTTTGACCATAACAGTGTTAGCCAGCCATTCTGGGTACTTTACTTCTCTGATAACTCCTACACTGAGGAGTCTTTTTACTTCATTATGAGCACCTTCGGCCTTATCATCAGACATTTTCCGAAGCCTCTGCTTTCTGGGTCTGAAGGATGGGTCAACATTGAGCGAGTGTTCAATAACATCCCTATTTACTCCGCAGAGGTCATTGGCTGACCATGCAAAAACATCCTTGTTGTTGAACAAAAACCTTATCAAGGTTTTCTCCTGCACTTCGGATAATTGAGAGCCCAACAGCACCTTCTGCTCTGCTATGTCCTCACATAAGAGCATGGGCTTCGGCTGATCTGCTGAAGCTGCTTTCTCCCTTCTGGATTTGTACTGTTCACAAGCTTCAGCTCCATCTATGTTATGGATTGCTTTTGAGTCAGTCCAGTTTCCTTCGGCCCTTCTGGCAGCTTCCTGACTTCCATGAATAGCGATGGGTCCTTGATCCGAAGGTATCTTCATGCAAAGATAGGCAGGATGAAGAATTGCTTCGAAAGCATTGAGGGTGCCACGACCAATAATTGCATTGTAAGGGTATTCCATGTCAACAATGTCAAACACAACTTGCTCAGTTCTGGTGTTGTTGATGAACCCGAAGGTCACTGACATGGTGATCTTGCCCAGCGCTACAATCTGTCTTCCTCCGAAGCCACAGAGAGGGTGCGTAGCATCATGAATCTTGTCTTCTGGCTCTTGCATTTGCCTGAAGGCCTTAGCAAATATGATATCTGCTGCACTGCCTGTATCAACCAAGACATTGTGGACCAAAAATCCTTTGATAACACAAGAGATAACCATGGCATCGTTGTGTGGGTAATCCTTGAGTTGAAGGTCCTCTTGGGAGAAGGTAATAGGAATGTGAGACCATCTCGACTTGATGAAGGGTCCCTGCACCCCAACATGCTGTACCCTTCTCTGTGCTTCCTTCTTCTGCTTCTTGTTGGCTGGCTCTGAACATGAACCACCTGTTATCGGGAGTAGCAGCTTCGGAGCCGAAGCAGCTCCAGCTTGATTGTTGAACGAAGCCATCAGCTCAAAAAAGTGGACGTGAGTTCACCGGAGGTGGGCGCCAATGTTGGGGACTTATTCTCAAATGCTATGAATTAAGAACAAGGCAACATAGAAAGAAATCAGTGATACGAACCCTTCGTCCTTCGAAGCGTTATTTCCCTTAGGATATAACGGTCTTTAGACGAGGGTCATGAAGGACATACCTTCATCATTACAGTTTATATTGATAAAAGGAGAAGTATATGAAACATGAGAGAATAACATGAATAATCACATAATATTATCATGTGTCCTTATTATATAATCATGGAAAAATAAGAGCAATATTGAATTACATTTGTACCTTCGGCTTGACAGAAGGCAAAAATACAAGCGTGACGCACGAGCGAATACCAATCAGCGTGAATAGCATGGGGGTACTGTTCATCTATTTATAGACACAGGACACAGCCTGTGAAGAATTACAATTATGCCCCTCATAAAAGTTTACAACATCGACTCAGACCTTTATGGACTAAAAGGTCATTCTATCTTTAAGTCGGTTTGTAATACCGAAGCTTTATGAAGAGAGACCTTCGGTCATCTTCTGCGGACAGCTTCAGCCGAATCTGCTTCTTCCTACAAGACCTTCGGCGCCACGAAGCATAGTCCCAACAGGCCTATAAATACCACCCCAACTGGCCATTTCAAGTAGTGGAAGACTCCCAAGTGCAGCAACACTTTGTAGACTCATTGCAAATCTTTTTGCTCTCCCTCTTTTGTGTATTTCTCTCTAAGTTGTGTAAAGGCACAATTAAAAGCCTTTAGAGAGAGGGGAAGTGCTGTTGAGAGCAAGATCAAGATCTTGAGCATTGTTACTCTGCCAGAGTGCTGTCAAGAAGGTTGTAAGCAGCCACGACAACGTTGCAACAACCATCAACATATTGGAAGGCTCTATCTGTTACATTGACAGATTTGAGTACATCGGAGGACGGAGTAAGATACTCTAAGCCAAGGTGTGGCTAACTCCAACGAGGACTAGGCAAGCCTTTCAAGCTTGGCCAAACCTCGGTATAAATCCTTGTGTCATGTGTGCTCTGTGCTGTGACTCTTATCTTGTCTCTGTTTCTGTTCTTTGTCTCTTGCCTTATTACTGTGTGCACTTCATATACTCTTATATGTGGTATGAGTTACTTGTGAAGTGCAAGACTTTTTGAGACAGGAACTTCATTTCCCCTGCCACCTACTCGAAGCAATCTTCATTCCGCAGTGATCAAGTCTTCGAGTAAAGTAAGGTTTTAAGTTTTACAGTGATAATTATTTTTCGCATATTCACCCCCTCTAGGCGACATCAAGATCATGTTCCCGTGCATAGGGAACTTATACTCTTCTTGTAGAGTGTCCCGTTGATAACCTTGAAGGATTTTGCTTTCCAAGAGAGCCTGAAAGGGGAAATAGGGCCAAACCTTTTCCTATATGAATGTTGGTGGTTGAATTGCCCAACACAAACAATTGGACTAACTAGTTTGCTCTAGATTATGAGTTCTACAGGTGCCAAAGGTTCACAACAAACCAATACAAGTCAAAAGAAAGGGTTCAAAACAAAGGAGCAAAGTATACCGAAGGCAGCCCTGGTCTGGCGCACCGGACAGTGTCCGGTGCACTAGGGAGGAATGACTCTGAACTTGCCAGCTTCGGGAATTTGGGAGGCCGCTCCGCTATAATTCACCGGACTGTCCGGTGTAACACCGGACTGTCCGGTGTGCTAGCGGAGCAATGGCTACTTCACGCCAACGGTCGTCTGCAGAGAACATTAAATGTGCTACAGTGTGCGTCTGCGCGCGCAGAAGTCAGAGCCGGCTCCAGAAGGCGCACTAGACAGTCTACAGGACCTGTCCGGTGCACCACCGGACTGTCCAGTGCACCACCGGACTGTCCAGTGGCCCTAATTGTCAGAGCTCCAACGGTCGGAACCCAACAGCCTGGTGACGTGGCTGGCGCACCGGACAGTGTCCGGTGGCGCACCGGACTGTCCGGTGCGCCATATGACAGAAGGCTTCACCAACGGCCATATTCGTGGTTGGGGCTATAAATACCCCCAAACCACCACTCTTCAAGAAATCCAAGCATTCACTACATCTCATTCAATACAAGAGCAATACACAACACTCCAAGACACAAATCAAAGCCTCCGATCGAATCAAAGTCCCCAATTCAACTCTAGTTTCTAGGACTTGTGAGGAGATCGATTTGTGTTCTTCTGTTGCTCTTGTTGCTTGGTTGGCTTTCTTCTTTCTCTCATTCTTACTCTCAAAACCTTGTAAGCGAAGTAAGAGACACCAATTTTATGGTGGTCCTTGCGGGGTCTAAGTGACCCGGGAAATCAAGGAAGGAAGCTCACTCGGTCTAAGTGACCGTTTGAGAGAGGGAAAGGGTTGAAAGAAACCCGGTCTTTGTGACCACCTCAACGGGGAGTAGGTTTGCAAGAACCAAACCTCGGTAAAACAAATCACTGTGTCATCCATTCTTATTTTCTTGTGATTTGATTTTGCCCTCTCTTTCGGACTCGTTTATATTTCTAACGCTAACCCCGGCTTGTAGTTGTGCTTAAGTTTATAATTTTCAGATTCCGCCTATTCACCCCCCTCTAGGCGACTTTCAATTGGTATTAGAGCCTGGTGCTTCATTAGAGCCTAACTGCTCGAAGTGGTGTCGGGAGAACACGCCAAGAAGGAGATGGTGACCAGCGAGAAGCCCGCCACAAGCCACGGGAAGGCTCCATCGGGAGAGTCCCACAATAAGAAGAAGGAGGAATCACCTCCTCACAAGTCACATCGGAGTGGCGACAAGAAGAAGAAGATGAAGAAGGTGGTCTACTACGAGACCGATTCTTCGTCGCCATCCACCTCCGGCTCCGACGCGCCGTCCGTAACTTCTTAGCGCCATAAGCGCAAGAAGTTTAGTAAGATCCCCCTACGCTACCCTCGCATTTCTAAACGTACTCCATTACTTCCCGTTCCATTAGGCAAACCACCGGTTTTTGACGGCGAAGATTATAACATGTAAAGTGATAAAATGAGACATCACCTAACCTCACTCCACACTAGTATTTGGGACGTTGTTGAGTTTGGTGTATAGGTACCATCTGTAGGGGATGAGGACTATGATTCGGACGAAGTTGCCCAAATCCGACACTTTAACTCACAAGCCACCACAATACTCCTCGCCTCTCTAAGTCGAGAGGAGTATAACAAGGTGCAAGGATTGAAGAGCGCCAAGGAGATTTGGGACGTGCTCAAAACGGCGCACGAAGGAGACGAGGTGACCAAGATCACCAAGAGGGAGACGATCGAGGGGGAGCTCGGTCGTTTCATGCTCAACCAAGGAGAAGACCCGCAAGCCATGTACAATCGGCTAAAAACCTTGGTGAACCAAGTGCGCAATCTCGGGAGCACCAAGTGGGATGACCATGAGATGGTCAAGGTTATTCTTAGATCACTCGTATTTCTTAACTCTACTCAAGTTCAATTAATTCGTGGTGATCCAAGATATAAACTAATGTCTCCCGAGGAAGTAATAGGCAAATTTGTGAGCTTTCAATTGCTGATCAAAGGCTCCAAAAAGATCATCGAGCAAGGCGCCTCCTCCTCCGTACCCGAGGCACAACCCGTTGCATTCAAGGCAACGGAGGAGAAGAAAGAAGACTCTACACCAAGTAGGGTCCCCATAGATGCCTCCAAGCTCGACAATGAGGAGATGGCGCTCATCATCAAGAGCTTCCGCCAAATCCTCAAGCAAAAGAAGGGGAAAGATTACAAGACCTGTTCCAAGAAGGTTTGCTACAAATGTGGTAAGCCCAGTCATTTTATCGCTAAATGTCTATTGTCTAGTGATAGTGATAGGGATAACGACAAGAGGGGAAAGAAGAAGGAGAAGAAGAGGTATTACAAGAAGAAGGGCAGTGATGCCCATGTTTGCCGGGAGTGGGACTCCGACAAGAGCTCCACCGACTCCTCCGACGACGAGGACGCCGCCAACATCGCCGTCAACAAAGGACTTCTCTTCCCCAACGTCGGCCACAAGTGTCTCATGGCAAAGGACGGCAAGAAGAAGAAGGTAAAATCAAGATCCTCCACTAAATATGCAACCTCGAGTGATGAGGATAATTCTAGTGATGAGGAGGATAACTTGCTTACTCTTTTTGCCAATCTTAACATACAACAAAAGGAGAAATTAAATGAATTGATTAGTGCCATTCATGAGAAGGATGAACTCTTGGATAGCCAAGAGGACTTCCTTATCAAAGAAAACAAAAAGCCTGTTAAGATAAAAAATGCTTATGCTCAGGAGGTAGAGAAAAATGAAAAATTAACTAGTGAGCTAAGTACTTGCCATGACACCATTTCCAACCTTAGAATTGAGAATGCTAATTTGATTGCTAAGGTTGATAAGTCAAATATTTGTGATGATTCAATTGTCAATCTTAGAAATGATAATGCTAGTTTAATTGCTAAGATTGATCAATTGAATGCCTCTCTTGCTAGCCTTAGGAATGAGAATGAAAAATTAATTGCTAAGGCTAAAGACTTAGATGTTTGCAATGTTTCCATTTCCAATCTTAGAGATGAGAATGCTATTTTGCATGCTAAGATTGTTGAGTTAAATACTTGCAAACCCTCTACATCTACCGTTGAGCATGTTACCATTTGTACTAGATGTAGAGATATTAATGTTGATGCTATTCATGATCATATTGCTATGATTAAACAACAAAATGATCATATAGCAAAATTAGATGCTAAAATTGCCGAGCATGAGTTAGAAAATGAAAAATTTAAATTTGCTCGTAGTATGCTTTATAGTGGGAGACGCCCTGGCATTAAGGATGGCATTGGCTTCCAAAAGGGAGACAATGTCAAGGTTAATGCCCCTCCTAAAAGATTGTCTAACTTTGTTAAGGGCAAAGCTCCCATGGTTCAGGATAACGAGGGTTACATTTTGTACCCTACCGGCTATCCCGAACACAAAATTAGGAGAATTCATTCTAGGAAGTCTCACTCTGGATCTCATCATGCTTTTATGTATAAGAGTGAGACATCTAGTTCTAGGCAATCCACTCATGCTAAATTGCCTAAGAAGAAAACTCCTATTGCATCAAATGAACCTAATATTTCATTTAAGACTTTTGATGCTTCCTATGTGCTTACTAACAAATCAGGCAAGGTAGTTGCCAAATATGTTGGGGTCAAACACAATGGAACAAAGACTTGTGTTTGGGTACCCAAAGTTCTTGTATCTAATGTCAAAGGACCCAAAACTGTTTGGGTACCTAAAATCAAGAACTAAATTTGTTTTGTAGGTTTATGCATCCGGGGGCACAAGTTGGATCATCGATAGCGGGTGCACAAACCACATGACTGGGGAGAAAAGGATGTTCTCCTCCTACGAGAAAAACCAAGATCCCTAACGAACTATCACATTCGGGGATGGTAATCAAGGTTTGGTCAAAGGATTGGGTAAAATTGCTATATCACCTGACCATTCTATTTCCAATGTTTTTCTTGTAGATTCATTAGATTACAACTTGCTTTCTGTTTCTCAATTATGTAAAATGGGTTACAACTATCTTTTTACGGATACAGGTGTTACTGTCTTTAGAAGAAGTGATGATTCAGTAGCTTTTAAGGGAGTATTAGAGGGTCAGCTATACTTAGTTGATTTCAATAGAGCTGAACTCGATACTTGCTTAATTGCTAAGACTAACATGGGTTGGCTCTGGCACCGCCGACTAGCCCATGTTGGGATGAAGAATCTTCACAAGCTTCTAAAGGGAGAGCACATTTTGGGACTAACCAATGTTCACTTTGAGAAAGACAGGATTTGTAGCGCATGTCAAGCAGGGAAGCAAGCTGGTGTTCATCATCCACACAAGAGCATCATGACAACTGACAGGCCACTCGAGCTCCTCCACATGGACCTATTCAGCCCGATTGCTTACATAAGCATCGGCGGGAGTAAGTACTGTCTGGTTATTGTGGATGATTATTCTCGCTTCACTTGGGTATTTTTTTTGCAGGATAAATCTCAAACCCAAGAAACCTTGAAGGGATTCTTGAGACGGGCTCAAAATGAGTTTGGCTTAAGGATCAAGAAAACAAGAAGCGATAATGGAACAGAGTTCAAGAACTCTCAAATTGAAGGCTTTCTTGAGGAGGAGGGCATCAAACATGAGTTCTCTTCTCCCTACACGCCACAACAAAATGGTGTAGTGGAGAGGAAGAATAGAACCCTATTATACATGGCAAGTACCATGCTTGATGAGTACAAGACTTCGGATCAGTTTTGGGCCGAGGCGGTTAGCACCGCTTGCTACGCCATCAACCGATTATATCTACACCAAATCCTCAAGAAGACATCATACGAACGCCTCACCGGTAAAAAGCCCAATGTTTCATATTTTAGAGTCTTTGGTAGCAAATGCTTTATTCTTGTTAAAAGAGGTAGAAAATCTAAATTTGCTCCTAAGGCTGTAGAAGGCTTTTTACTTGGTTATGACTCAAACACAAGGGCATATAGAGTCTTTAATAAGTCCACTGGACTAGTTGAAGTCTCATGTGACATTGTGTTTGATGAGACTAACGGCTCTTAAGTAGAGCAAGTTGATCTTGATAAGCTAGATGATGAAGAAGCTTCGTGCATCGCGCTAAGGAACATGTCCATTGGGGATGTGTGTCCTAAGGAATCCGAAGAGCTTCCACAAGCACAAGATCAATAACCATCTTCCTCCATGCAAGCATCTCCACCAACTCAAGATGAGGATGAGGCTCAAGATGATGAAGGAGAAGATCAAGAAGATGAGCCACCTCAAGAAGACGGCAATGATCAAGGGGGAGATGCCAATGACCAAGACAAGGAGGATGAGCAAGATCCAAGGCCGCCACACCCAAGAGTCCACCAAGCAATCCGACGAGATCACCCAGTGAACACAATCCTAGGAGATATTCATAAGGGGGTAACCACTCGATCTCGTGTTGCCCACTTTTGTGAACATTACTCTTTTGTTTCCTCTATTGAGCCACACAGGGTAGAGGAAGCACTTCAAGATTCGGATTGGGTGTTGGCGATGCAAGAGGAACTCAACAACTTCACGAGGAATGAGGTATGGCATTTAGTTCCACGTCCTAACCAAAATGTTGTAGGAACCAAGTGGGTTTTCCGCAACAAGCAAGATGAGCATGGTGTGGTGACAAGGAACAAAGCAAGACTTGTGGCCAAAGGGTATTCACAAGTCGAAGGTTTGGATTTTGGTGAAACCTATGCACCCGTAGCTAGGCTTGAGTCAATTCGTATATTACTTGCCTATGCTACTTACCATGGCTTTAAGCTTTACCAAATGGACGTGAAGAGTGCCTTCCTCAATGGAGTACATTCAAGATATTCTTACCATGATTTGTTTGTATGCCAAATTTATGTTGATGTTATCATATTTGGGTCTACTAACAAATCTATTTGTGAAGAGTTTAGTAGGATCATGATTAAAAAATTCGAGATGTCTATGATGGGGGATTTGAAGTATTTTCTAGGATTCCAAGTCAAGCAACTCCAAGAGGGCACCTTCATCAGCCAAACGAAGTACATTCAAGATATTCTCACCAAGTTTGGAATGAAGGATGCCAAGCCCATCAAGACACCCATGGGAACCAATGGGCATCTCGACCTCGACACGGGAGGTAAATCCGTAGATCGAAAGGTATACCGGTCGATGATAGGATCCTTACTCTATTTATGTGCATCTCGACCGGACATTATGCTTTCTGTATGCATGTGTGCAAGGTTCTAAGCCGACCCTAAGGAAGTTCACCTTAGGGCCGTGAAGCGAATCTTGAGATATTTAGTTCAAACACCTAAGTTTGGTCTTTGGTACCCCAAGGGATCCTCATTTGATTTATTAGGATATTCCAATGCTGATTGGGCAGGGTGTAAGATTGATAGGAAGAGCACATCAGGGACTTGTCAGTTTCTGGGGAGATCCCTGGTGTCTTGGGCTTCAAAGAAACAAAACTCAGTAGCTCTTTCTACCGCTGAAGCCGAGTACATTGCCGCAGGCCATTGTTGCGCGCAATTGCTTTGGATGAGGCAAACCCTTAGGGACTATGGCTACAAGTTTAGCAAAGTCCCTCTCCTATGTGATAATGAGAGTGCAATCCGCATGGCGGATAATCCCGTTGAGCACAGCCGCACTAAGCACATAGCCATTCGGTATCACTTTTTGAGAGATCACCAACAAAAGGGGGATATCGAGATAGCCTATATAAACACCAAAGATCAATTGGCCGATATCTTTACCAAGCCTTTAGATGAGAAAACCTTTACAAACTTAGGAATGAGCTAAATATTCTTGATTCTAGGAATTTTGATTGATTCTTTGCACACATAGCTCATTTATATACCTTTGATCAAATCTCTTTTATGTCTATGACTAATGTGTTTTCAAGTGTACTATTATGCTTATTCATAAAATTGAAAGGGAAATGGAGTGATCGGCAAAGAAGGCGCTTCCACTCAACTCCATTGATATTTGCCGGTATTCCGCATCGTTCTCCACTTTGGTATAATCTTCACTCATCTCTATTTATTTGCCATTGGGGAGAAAGTATAAGGGCTTATATTTCACTCACAAGTATCCGTTTTTGGCGATTCATGCCAAAGGGGGAGAAAGTATGAGCCCAAAGCAAAAGGACCACACGACCACCGAATTTTAAAAATGAAGTTTTTCAAATTGATATCTTATTGTGTTCAAAAGGGGGAGAAAATAGTATCTTCAAAACTTACAAAACCCTCTTGAACACTAAGAGGATAATTTTATTTGGGGGGAGTTTTGTTTAAGTCAAAGGAAAAGCATTTGAAACAGGGGGAGAAAATTTCAAATCTTGAAAATGCTTCTTTCAATATTATTCATGTACCTTTGACTATTTGCAAAAGGTTTTTGAAAAGAATTTTACAAAGAATTTGCAAAAACAAAACCCGTGGTGCAAATGAGGTCCAAAATTTTAAATAAGAAGAAAACCATCCATGCACATCTACTGAAATAAGTATATTGGTTTCAATTCCAAGCAACCTTTGCACTTACATTTTGCAAACTAGTTTAATTCTGCACTTTTATATTTGCTTTGGTTTGTGTTGGCATCAATCACCAAAAAGGGGGAGATTGAAAGGGGAAATAGGGTCAAACCTTTTCCTATATGAATTTTGGTGGTTGAATTGCCCAACACAAACAATTGGACTAACTAGTTTGCTCTAGATTATGAGTTCTATAGGTGCCAAAGGTTCACAACAAACCAATACAAGTCAAAAGAAAGGGTTCAAAACAAAGGATCAAAGATACCGAAGGTAGCCCTGGTCTGCCAGCTTCGGGAATTTGGGAGGCCGCTCCGCTATAATTCACCGGACTGTTCGGTGTGCCAGCGGAGCAACGGCTACTTCGCGCCAACGGTCGTCTGCAGAGAACATTAAATGCGCTACAGTGCGCGCCTGCGTGTGTAGAAGTCAGAGCAGGCACCAGAAGGCGCACCAGACAGTCTACAGGACCTGTCCGGTGCACCACCGGACTGTCCGGTGGCCCCAATTGTCAGAGCTCCAACGGTCAGAACCCAACGGCCTGGTGACGTGGCTGGCGCACTGGACAGTGTCCGGCGGCGCACCGGACTGTCCGGTGCGCCATACGACAGAAGCCTTCACCAACGGCCATATTGGTGGTTGGGCTATAAATACCCCCCAACCACCACTCTTCAAGAAATCCAAGCATTCACTACATCTCATTCAATACAAGAGCAATACACAACACTACAAGACACAAATCAAAGCCTCCGATCGAATCAAAGTCCCCAATTCAACTCTAGTTTCTAGGACTTGTGAGGAGATCGACTTGTGTTCATCTGTTGCTCTTGTTGCTTGGTTGGCTTTCTTCTTTCTCTCATTCTTACTCTCAAAACCTTGTAAGCGAAGCAAGAGACACCAATTTTGTGGTGGTCCTTGCGGGGTCTAAGTGACCCGAGAACTCGAGGAAGGAATCTCACTCGGTCTAAGTGACCGTTTGAGAGAGGGAAAGGGTTGAAAGAGACCCGGTCTTTGTGACCACCTCAACGGGGAGTAGGTTTGCAAGAACCGAACCTCGGTAAAACAAATCACTATGTCATCCATTCTTATTTGCTTGTGATTTGTTTTCGCCCTCTCTTTCGGACTCGTTTATATTTCTAACGCTAACCCCGGCTTGTAGTTGTGCTTAAGTTTATAATTTTCAGATTCCGCCTATTCACCCCACCTCTAGGCGACTTTCAAAGCCCCTGGCCTCGATCATGTCTTCAGGCAGGGCCCCATCAGTCATCGAGTGAATGAGGGTTGACGCTAGTCCAGCTGGTCAGTCGTCGCCACCATCTCATCAGCGTGAGCTGTCGAAGCTGCTCGGTCGCTGGCTTGGTCGTCTTGTTCTCCTTTCTCCTGCCTGGTCCTTATAGAGGGATCATAGAGGCCAAAGATGAAGATCCCATCCGGGACAGGCTTTCGTCCTGACGTGATGGTTGAAAGCTTGGCTGCATCGGCGTTGAAGCGTCTATAACTATGATGTAGCTCAGAGCCTTGGAATTTCTCTTCTAGCCTTCGTGCCTTGTCGTAGTACGTGCGTATCCGTGGGTCACACAGTTCTGTCGCCTTCATGACTTGGTCGACGACCAACTTGGAGTCTCTTCTGACTAGGAGTTGTCAGGCCCCCAGTTCGGTCGCGATATGAAGCCTGATGACAAGGGCCTCGTATTCGGTGACATTATTGGTGGCCTCAAAGTGAAGGCAGATCATTTGGTAGAGTTTGTGTCCTCGAGGTGATGTGAGGAAGACGCCCGTGCCGCTTGTAGTCTTGAGGTAGGATCCGTCCAAAATACATAGTTTAGTACTCCAGGTCCTCGACTAGGGTGGCTCCTGGGCCTCCGTCCACTCCGCAACAAAGTCTGTGAGGGCCTCAGACTTGATCATTGTCATGGGGTCATAACTGATGTCGAGCCCATTGAGTTTGAGGGACCATTTTGCGACGCGTCCAGACGCATCACGATTTCGTCGAGCGACACCATGGATACCACCGACATGGAGTGTTGATCGAGGTAGTGGATCAACTTATGCTTGGCGATGAGTACCACAAACAACACTTCTAGATATGTGGGTATCGCGTTTTGGACTCGGTCAGCAATTCACTTACAAAGTAGATGGGCTTCTATACCTTGAGTATGTGGCCCATACTTTCCCTTTGCACCACCAGTTCTAATTAGGGATCAAGCACTCAGAAGATGACCAACTCAGAAGATCACCACCCAAGACTACACCTAGCTTAGGCACTCAATGGACACACACTCAGTGTGTGACGACCATCACAGGGAGGGTCCACCCCTAAATTGTGCAAATACCGAATAAGCCCCAAGCAATTCACATATATTACTCGAGGGCTCGGGGACTACATCTAGCAGATGTGCCTACATGCACCCGAGATTTTGGTCATCAACAAGAGCGGGGTAACAATGGATTCACACTTAGTGTGTGATGACTATCGTAGGGAGGGTACGCTCCTAAACTACACAAATACCAAATATGTCCCCAAGCAATCCACATAGATGGATCGGGGGCTCAGGGGCTACATCTAGTAGATGCGCTTCCGTGTACCCGAGATTTCGATCCATAACGAATGCCTCCATGCAACTCCAAAGAAGTAATGGAAGGCTCGAAGACTGCTGTCGGGTTGCTCGAGAACTAGGTACCCATAATAAGCCCATGACCTCTTTAGAAACGGCCCACCTATAGACCAGGTCCCTGTGGAGCAACCCTGTGAGGTGGGCCAACCAACCAAGTCCCTACCGAGCAACCCCGCGAGGTGGAGCGACCGACCGAGTCCCTACCGAGCAACCTCATGAGGCGGAGCGACCGACTAGGTCCCCGTCGAGCAACTCGGTGAGACGGAGGTCCTGACCCACATTAGCAAGGACAAGATGTGTCATCCCTAGGCCCTGTCTAGACACATGTGTGGAACGATGACGGCACGCCGAGAGGTCGCTATCAACATGATTGTACGACCCCACGTATGGTCCCGAGTGTGTCCCCACTGCTCCAAGGGGGCAGTCAACCCTCGTCATGGGGGATTTCAGCACCAGAGTTTCTACAGTAACCAGTATACCGGAAAGGACGCAATAGATACGCCATACGGGGTGTATGCCTATGCACGCCAACAAGTGACACAGGCTTGTGATGACATACAAGGACACACGCCGCACGACCACACCGTATGACTGGTATGCGGGACCCATCGTGCACTACTATGAAGATGTCAGCAGTGGACTCGCTACAGGGACCCGTATGACAAAGAACGAGACATTACACCATATCGGGAGTACGACTACGCATGACACTACGGGCAACGTCAAAAGACTACGCCACCGAAGGGAAACAAACGACGCCCTCGCCAATAGAATACTGAAAGTCGCCTAGAGGGGGGGTGAATAGGCGAAACCTAAAAATTATAAACTTTGAACACACACTACACCTGAGGTTAGGGATAGAAATAAAATTGGAGTGCGGAAGATTGTTCCTCTTGCTATGAGTTGCTCAATTAATGTGGATATCCTTCGGAGCGAACTCAAATCAATATGAGCAAGGGAACTTTAGAGAGAGGAGAGGGGAGAAACAAATCAAGTGAAGATCAATTAAAATGAACACGGTGATTTGTTTATTGAGGTTCGGTTCCAAAGAACCTAGTCCCCATTGAGCAGGCCACAAAGCCAGGTCTATTCCAACCCTTTCCCTCTCTCGATCGGTCACTTAGACCAGTCGAGTGCTTCTTCTAATCACACGGGTCACTAAGACCCCGCAAGGATCATCACACAATTAGGTGTCTCTTGCAAGCTTTACAAAGCACTTAGGAGAATTAGAGTGAGAAGAAGAAACCAATCCAAGCAACAAGAGCAATAAAAGAAACACAAATGACCCTCTCTCAAGTTACTAAGCACTTGAGTTGATTTTGGAACTTGAAGAGGATTTGATCCTTTGATTGTGTCTTGGAGTGTATGTATTTTCTCTAGTATTGAATGTGAAGGTCTAACAACTTGGATGGCTTGAATGGAGGGGGTTGGGGGTATTTATAGCCTCCAACCACTTTCTAGCCGTTGGCTGAGTTTGCTATCAATGGACACACCGGACAGTCCGGTGGTGCACCGGACATGGTAATGTTCATTGTCCAGTGCGTGCCATGTTAGCCGACGGTTGGGGTTTGGAGTGTTTGACCGTTGAAGTCCTTTGTCCTCTTGCGACATCGAACAGTCCGGTGGCACACTGGACAGTTCGGTGCATTCTGACTTAGTTATGACTTCTGACTTTTGCACTGTTCTTGTGTCACCGCAGTCGACCGTTAGCAAAGGTTACCGTTGCTCCGTTGGCTCACCAAAAAGTCCGGTGGCACACCGGACAGTCCGATGAATTATAGCGGACACGCGCTGAGAAAACCCGAGAGCGGTCAGTTCGTGAGGTGCCTCAACCTGGGCACCGGATAGTGTCCGGTGCGCCATTGGTTGCACCAATATTTGTTTTTGCTCCAAACTTTGTAGAGTTTCCCAACTCATTTTCTTTGTTGGTTTATGTTAAACTTATACACCTGAGATAAATGACAACTAGGCAAACTAGTTAGTCCACGTGGTTTGTGATGGACGTCAAACACCAAAATTGATTATAGGAAATGTTTAAGCCCATTTCCCTTTCCATTTCCCCCTTTTTGGTGATGGATGCCAACACAAACCAAAGCAAATATAAAGTGTAGAGATGTAACTAGTTTGCAATTTTGATAGATGTGCATAAGTTACTTTGAATTAAACCAATTGAAAATATTTCTAAGTATATATGGTTGCTTTCTTCTAGTTTAACATTTTGGACCACATTTGCACCACTTAGCTTGTTTTTGCAAATCCTTTGAAAAAGTCTTTTCAAATACTTTTGTAAATGGCCAATGAATAAGAATATGATTTCAAAAAGCATTTCAAGATTTTGAAAATTCTCCCCTGTTTCAAATACTTTTCCTTTGGCTAATAAAAGCCCCCCCTTAAGAAGTTCTCCCCTTAGCTGTCAAGATTGTTTTTGTAATTTGAATAATTTCTTCCCCTTTTTGAAAAACAGTTTTTGAAAATGGGGTGGTAGTGTGGTCCTTTTGCTTTATGGCTATTAATTCTCCCCTTTGGCATTAATCGCCAAAAACAATGAAACTTGAGAGGCCTAGTATTCTCTCCCTATTTGTGAAATGGATATGAATGAAATCTTATGAGAAGGGCAAAGGATAAAGATACCGACAGAGTCGTAGTGGAAGCCTTGCCTTTGCTGAATATTCCATTTCCCTTTCAATCTAAGACTAATCATAGAGATACTCATGGAAGCACATTAGTCTTTTCCTTGGCACAAGAAGAATAAGAAATATGCATTTATACCATATGGAAGAAACATGATCGAAGGTATAATGATGAGCTATGTGTGCAAGATTTCAATCAAAGTTCCGAGAATATAAGTTGCTTAGCTCATTCCTAAGCTTGCTAAAAGTCTTTTCATCTAGGGGCTTGGTAAAGATATCAGCTAATTGGTTATGGGTGTTAACATAAGCAATTTCGATATGCCCTTTTGTTGGTGATCTCTCAAAAAGTGACACCAGATGTCTATGTGGTTAGTGCGGCTGTGTTCAATGGGATTATCCACCATGCGGATTGCACTCTCATTATCACATAGGAGAGGGACTTTGCTCAACTTGTAGCCATAGTCCCTAAGGGTTTGCCTCATCCAGAATAATTGTGCATAACAACGGCCTGCAACAATATACTCGTCTTCGGCGGTGGATAGAGCTACTGAGTTTTGTTTCTTTAAAGCCCAAGATGCTAGGGATCTTCCCTGAAACTAACAAGTCTCTCATGTGCTCTTCCTATCAATTTTACATCCGCCATAATCGGCATCAGAAAATACCTAATTAAATCAAAGGTAGATCCGTTGGGGTACCATAGCCAAAACTTAGGAGTATAAACTAAATATCTCATGATTCTTTTCATGGCCCTAAGGTGAACTTTCTTAGGATTTGCTTGGAACCTTGTGCACATGCATACAGAAAGCATAATATCCAATCGTCAAGCACATAAATAGAGTAAGAATCCTACCATCGACCGGTATACATTTTGATCTATGGATTTACCTCCCATGTCGAGGTCGAGATGCCCATTTGTTCCCATGGGAGTCTTGATGGGTTTAACATTCTTCATTCCAAACTTCTTGAGTATATCTTGAATGTACTTAGTTTGGCAGATGAAGGTGCCCTCTTGGAGTTGCTTGATTTGGAATCCAAGAAAAATACTTCAACTCCCCCATCATAGACATCTCGAATTTCTATATCATAATCCTACTAAAAGTCGCCTAGAGGGGGGTGTGAGTAGGGCGAATCTGAAATTTACAAACTTAAGCACAACTACAAGCCGGGGTTAGCGTTAGAAATATAACGAGTCCGAGAGAGAGGGTGAAAACAAATCACAAGCAAATAAAGAGTGAGACACGATGATTTGTTTTACCGAGGTTCGGTTCTTGCAAACCTACTCCCCGTTGAGGTGGTCACAAAGAGCGGGTCTCTTTCAACCCTTTCCCTCTCTCAAACGGTCACTTAGACCGAGTGAGCTTTTCTTCTCAATCAATGGGACACTAAGTCCCCGCAAGGACCACCACACAATTGGTGTCTCTTGCCTCGGTTACAATTGAGTTGATCACAAGAAAGAATGAGAAAGAAAAGCAATCCAAGTGCAAGAGCTCAAATGAACACAAGTCACACTCTCACTAGTCACTATTTGATTGGAATGATCTTTGGACTTGGGAGAGGATTTGATCTCTTTGGTGTGTCTTGTATTGAATGCTATAGCTCTTGTAGGGTGTAGGAAATCTGAAAACTTGGATGCCATGAATGGTGGGTGGTTGGGGGTATTTATAGCCCCAACCACCAAACTAGCCGTTTGGTGAAGGCTGCTATCGAATGGCGCACCGAACAGTCCGGTGCGCCACCGGACACTGTCCGGTGCGCCAGCCACATCACCCGACCGTTGGAGCTTCTGTCTTCTGGGCCACCAGACAGTCTGGTGGTGTACCGGACAGGTCCTGTAGACTGTCCGGTTCGCCTTCTGCGCGTGCTCTGACTTCTGCGCGCACTGTAGCGCATTAACTGCTGTGGCAGACGACCGTTGGCGCTGTAGTAGCCGTTGCTCTGCTGGCACACCGGACAGTCTGGTGCTACACCGAACAGTCCGGTGAATTATAGCGGAGCAGCTCCCAGAATTCCCGAAGGTGAGCAGTTCGGAGTTGGGTTTCCCTGGTGCACTGGACACTGTCCGGTGGTGCACCGGACACTGTCTGGTGGCACAATTTGAATTAGTTTGCATAATGTAAGTGCAAAGGTTGCTTGGAATTGAAACCAATATACTTATCTCATTAGATGTGCATGGATGCTTTTTCTTTTTTTAAAAAATTTTGGACCACATTTGCATCACGGGTTTTGTTTTTGCAAATCCTTTGTAAAATTCTTTTCAGAACATTTTGCAAATAGTCAAAGGTATATGACTAAGATTGAAGAAAGCATTTTCAAGATTTGAAATTTTCTCTCCCTGTCTCAAATGCTTTTTCTTTGACTTAAACAAAACCCCCCCTGGATAAAATTCTCCTCTTAGTGTTCAAGAGGGTTTTGCAAGTTTTAAAGATACTACTTTCTCCCCTTTTTGAACACGATAAGATATGAATTTGAAAAACTTCATTTTTAAAATTTTGGTGGTGGTGTGGTCCTTTTGCTTTGGGCTCATACTTTCTCCCCCTTTGGCATGAATCGCCAAAAACGGATACTTGTGAGTGAGATATAAGCCCTTCTTAAACTTTCTCCCCTTTTGGCAAACACAGAGGTATGAGTGAAGATTATACCAAAATGGAGAACGATGCAGAGTATCGGCAAATACAATTGGAGTTGAGTGGAAGCGCCTTCTTTGCCGAATACTCCATTTCCCTTTCAATATCTAGGACTAAGCATAAGATAACACTTGACAAACACATTAGTCATAGACATAAAAAGAGACATGATCAAAGGTATATAAATGAGCTATGTGTGCAAAGAATCAATCAAAATTCCTAAAATCAAGAATATTTAGCTCAATCCTAAGTTTGGTAAAGGATTGCTCATCTAAAGGCTTGGTAAAGATATCGGCCAATTGATCTTTGGTGTTTATGTATGCTATCTCGATATCCCCCTTTTGTTGGTGATCTCTCAGAAAGTGATACCGAATGGCTATGTGCTTAGTACGGCTGTGTTCAACGGGATTATCTGCCATGCGGATTGCACTCTCATTGTCACATAGGAGAGGGACTTTGCTAAACTTGTAGCCATAGTCCCTAAGGTTTTGCCTCATCCAAAGCAATTGCGCGCAACAATGGCCTGTGACAATGTACTCAGCTTCGGCGGTAGAAAGAGCTACTGAGTTATGTTTCTTTGAAGCCCAAGACACCAGGGATCTTCCCAGAAACTGACAAGTCCCTGATGTGCTCTTCCTATTAATCTTACACCCTGCCCAATCAGCATCAGAATATCCTAATAAATCAAATGAGGATCCCTTGGGGTACCAAAGACCAAACTTAGGTGTTTGAACTAAATATCTCAAGATTCGCTTTATGGCCCTAAGGTGAACTTCCTTAGGGTCGGCTTGGAACCTTGCACACATGCATACGGAAAGCATAATGTCCGGTCGAGATGCACATAAATAGAGTAAAGAACCTATCATCGACTGGTATACCTTTTGATCTACGGATTTACCTCCCGTGTCAAGGTCGAGATGCCCATTGGTTCCCATGGGTGTCTTGATGGGCTTGGCATCCTTCATTCCAAACTTAGTGAGTATATCTTGAATGTACTTCGTTTGGCTAATGAAGGTGCCCTCTTGGAGTTGCTTGACTTGAAATCCTAAGAAATACTTCAACTCCCCCATCATAGACATCTCGAATTTTTGAATCATGATCCTACTAAACTCTTCACAAATAGATTTGTTAGTAGACCCAAATATGATATCATCAACATAAATTTGGCATACAAACAAATCATTCTCAATGGTTTTAGTGAATAAAGTAGGATCAGTCTTTCCGACTTTGAAGCCATTAGTGATAAGAAAGTCTCTTAGGAATTCATACCATGCTCTTGGGGCTTGCTTGAGCCCATAAAGCGCCTTAGAGAGTTTGTAAACATGGTTAGGATACTCACTGTCTTTAAAGCCGAGTGGTTGCTCAACATAGACCTCTTCCTTGATAGGTCCGTTGAGGAAGGCACTCTTCATGTCCATTTGGTAGAGCTTAAAGTCATGGTGAGTAGCATAGGCAAGTAATATTCGAATTGACTCAAGCCTAGCTACGGGTGCATAGGTTTCACCGAAATCCAAACCTTCGACTTGTGAATACCCTTTGGCCATAAGTCGTGCCTTGTTCCTTGTCACCACACCATGCTCGTCTTGTTTGTTGCGGAAGACCCACTTGGTTCCTACAACATTTTGATTAGGACGTGGAACCAAATGCCATACCTCATTTCTCTTGAAATTGTTGAGCTCCTCTTGCATTGCCAGCACCCAATCCGAATCTTGAAGTGCTTCCTCTACCCTGTGTGGCTTAATAGAGGAAACAAAAGAGTAGTGTTCACAAAAGTGAGCAACACGACATCGAGTGGTTACCTCCTTATGAATGTCTCCTAGGATGGTGTTCACGAGGTGATCTCGTTGGATTGCTTGGTGGACTCTTGGGTGTGGCGGTCTTGGAACTTGTTCGTCCTCCTTGTCTTGATCATTTGCATCTCCCCCTTGATCATTGTCGTCTTCTTGAGGTGGCTCATCTTCTTGATCTTCTTCTTCATCATCTTGAGCCTCATCCTCATCTTGAGTTGGTGGAGATGCTTGCATGGAGGAGGATGGTTGATGTTGTGCTTGATTGGGCTTTTCGGATTCCTTAGGACACACATCCCCAATGGACATGTTCCTTAGCACGACGCACATAGCCTCTTCATCATCTAATTCATCAAGATCAACTTGCTCTACTTGAGAGCTGTTAGTCTCATCAAACACAATGTCACAAGAAACTTCAACTAGTCCAGTGGACTTGTTAAAGACTCTATATGCCCTTGTGTTTGAATCATATCCTAGTAAAAAGCCTTCTACAACCTTAGGAGCAAATTTGGATTTTCTACCTCTTTTAACAAGAATAAAACATTTGCTACCAAAGACTCTAAAATATGAAACATTGGGCTTTTTATCGGTGAGGAGTTCGTATGATGTTTTCTTGAGGATTCGGTGTAGATACAGCCGGTTGATGGCGTAGCAAGCGATGTTGACTGCCTTGGCCCAAAACCGATCCGAAGTCTTGTATTCATCAAGCATGGTCCTTGCCATGTCCAATAGAGTTCTATTCTTCCTCTCCACCACACCATTTTGTTGTGGCGTGTAGGGAGAAGAGAACTCATGCTTGATCCCTTCCTCCTCAAGAAAACCTTCTATTTGTGAGTTCTTGAACTCCATCTCATTGTCGCTTCTTATCTTAATTCTTAAGCCGAACTCATTTTGAGCCCGTCTCAAGAATCCTTTCAAAGTCTCTTGGTTTTGAGATTTATCCTGTAAAATGAATACCCAAGTGAAGCGAGAATAATCATCCACAATAACTAGATAGTACTTACTCCTGCCGATGCTTATGTAAGCGATCGGGCCGAATAGGTCCATGTGGAGGAGCTCGAGTGGCCTGTCAGTCGTCATGATGTTCTTATGTGGATGATGAACACCAACTTGCTTCCCTGCTAGACATGCGCTACAAATCCTGTCTTTCTCAAAATGCACATTTGTTAGTCCCAAAATGGGTTCTGCCTTTAGAAGCTTGTGAAGATTCTTCATCCCAACATGAGCTAGTCGGCGATGCCAGAGCCAACCCATGTTAGTCTTAGGGATTAAGCAAGTATCGAGTTCAGCTCTATTGAAATCAACTAAGTATAGCTGACCCTCTAATACTCCCTTAAAAGCTACTGAATCATCACTTCTTCTAAAGACAGTGACACCTGTATCCGTAAAAAGACAGTTGTAGCCCATTTTACATAGTTGAGAAACAGAAAGCAAGTTGTAATCTAAAGAATCTACAAGAAAAATATTGGAAATAGAATGGTCAGGTGATATAGCAATTTTACCCAATCCTTTGACCAAACCTTGATTTCCATCCCCAAATGTGATAGCTCGTTGGGGCTCTTGGTTTTTCTCGTAGGAGGAGAACATCTTTTTCTCCCCAGTCATATGGTTTGTGCACCCGCTGTCAATGATCCAACTTGAGCCCCCGGATGCATAAACCTACAAAACAAATTTAGTTCTTGATTTTAGGTACCCAAACAGTTTTGGGTCCTTTGACATTAGATACAAGAACTTTGGGTACCCTAACACAAGTTTTTGATCCCTTGTGTTTGCCCCAACATACTTGGCAACTACCTTGCCTTATTTGTTGGTTAGCACATAAGAAGCATCAAAAGTTCTAAATGAAACATTATGATCATTTGATGCTTTAGGAGTTTTCTTCTTAGGCAATTTAGCATGGGTTGATTGCCTTGAACTAGATGCCTCACTCTTATACATAAAAGCATGATTAGGTCCAGAGTGAGACTTCCTAGAGTGAATTCTCCTAATTTTGTGTTCGGGATAACCGACAGGGTATAAAATGTAACCCTCGTTATCCTGAACCATGGGAGACTTGCCCTTAACATAGTTTGACAATCTTTTAGGCGGGGCATTTAGCTTGACATTGTCTCCCTGTTGGAAGCCAATGCCATCCTTAATGCCAGGGCGTCTCCCACTAAAGAGCATGCTTCTAGCAAATTTAAAATTTTCATTTTCTAAGTTATGCTCATTAATTTTGGCATTAAGTTGAGCTATGTGATCATTTTGTTGTTTAATTAAAGCTAGGTGATCATGAATAGCATCAAAATTAATATCTCTACATCTAGTGCAAATAGTAACATGCTCAATGGAAGATGTAGAGGGTTTGCAAGTATTTAATTCAACAATCTTAGCATGCAAAATATCATTTTCATCTCCAAGACTTGAAATAGAAGCATTGCAAACATCTAAATCCTTAGTCTTAACAATTAATTTTTCATTTTCAATTTTAAGGTTAGAAAGCGAAACATTCAATTTGTCAATCTTAGCAATTAAATTGGCATTGTCATTTCTAAGACTAACAATTGAATCGTCACACACATCAAGCTTTCAACCTTAGCAATTAGTTTTGCATTTTCAGTTCTAAGGTTGGAAACAATGTCATGGCAAGTGCTTAGCTCACTAGTTAATTTTTCATTTTTCTCTACTTCCTGAGCATAAGCATTTTTAACTTTAACATGCTTTTTGTTTTCTTTAATTAGGAAGTGCTCTTGGCTATCCAAGAGTTCATCCTTATCATGAATAACGCTAATTAATTCATTTAATTTTTCCTTTTGTTGCATGTTTAAGTTGGCAAAAAGAGTAAACAAGTCATCCTTGTTATCACTAGAATTAGCCTCATCGCTAGATGTTGCATATTTAGTTGAGGATTTTGATTTTACCTTCTTCCTTTTGCCGTCCTTTGCCATGAGGCACTTGTGGCCGAAGTTGGGGAAGAGGAGCCCTTTGTTGACGGCGATGTTGGCGGCGTCCTCGTCGGAGGAAGAGTCGGTGGAGCTCTCGTCGGAGTCCCACTCCCGACACACATGGGCATTGCTGCCCTTCTTCTTGTAGTACCTCTTCTTTTCTCTCCTCTTTCCCTTCTTGTCGTCGCCCCTGTCACTATCACTAGATAATGGACATTTAGCAATGAAATGACCGGGCTTACCACACTTGTAGCACACCTTCTTGGAACGGGGCTTGTAATCTTTCCCCTTCCTTTGTTTGAGGACTTGACGGAAGCTTTTGATAATAAGCGACATCTCCTCATTGTCGAGCTTGGAGGCGTCGATGGGGATTCTACTTGGAGTAGAATCTTCTTTCTTCTCCTCCGTTGCTTTGAATGCAACGAGTTGTGCTTCGGGCACGGAGGAGGATGCACCTTGCTCGATGATCTTTTTGGAGCCTTTTATCATTAGTTCAAAGCTCACAAATTTATCTATCACTTCCTCGGGAGACATTAGTTTGTATCTAGGATCACCACGAATCAATTGTACTTGAGTAGGATTAAGAAAAACTAGTGATCTTAGAATAACCTTGACCATCTCATGGTCATCCCATTTGGTGCTCCCGAGGTTGCGTACTTGGTTCACCAAGGTCTTGAGCCGGTTGTACATTGCTTGTGGCTCCTCCCCTTGGTGAAGCATGAATCGACCGAGCTCCCCCTCGATCGTCTCCATTTTGGTGATCTTGGTCACCTCATCTCCTTCGTGCGCTGTTTTGAGTACGTCCCAAATCTCTTTGGCACTCTTCAATCCTTGCACCTTGTTATACTCCTCTCGACTTAGAGAGGCGAGGAGTATTGTGGTGGCTTGTGAATTGAAGTGCCGAATTTGGGCAACTTCGTCCGAATCATAGTCCTCATCCCCTACGGATGGTACTTGTACACCAAACTCAACAACGTTCCAAATGCTAGTGTGGAGTGAGGTTAGGTGATGTCTCATTTTGTCACTCCACATGTTATAATCTTCACCGTAAAAAACCGGTGGTTTGCCTAATGGAACGGAAAGTAATGAAGTACGTCTAGAAATGCGAGGATAGTGTAGGGGAATCTTACTAAACTTCTTGCGCTCATGGCGCTTAGAAGTTACGGACGGCGCGTCGGAGCCGGAGGTGGATGGCGATGAAGAGTCGGTCTCGTAGTAGACCACCTTCCTCATCTTCTTTTTCTTATCGCCACTCCGATGCGACTTGTGTGAAGAGGATTCCTTCTCCTTCCCCTTATTGCGAGACTCTCCCGATGGAGACTTCCTGTGGCTTGTAACGGGCTTGTCGCCGGTCACCCTCTCCTTCTTGGCGTGATCTCCCGACATCACTTCGAGCGATTAGGCTCTAATGAAGCACCGGGCTCTGATACCAATTGAAAGTCGCCTAGGAGGGGGGGGGTGAATAGGGCGAATCTGAAATTTACAAACTTAAGCACAACTACAAGCCGGGGTTAGCGTTAGAAATATAACGAGTCCGAGAGAGAGGGCGAAAACAAATCACAAGCAAATAAAGAGTGAGACACGATGATTTGTTTTACCGAGGTTCGGTTCTTGCAAACCTACTTCCCGTTGAGGTGGTCACAAAGACCGGGTCTCTTTCAACCCTTTCCCTCTCTCAAACGGCCACTTAGACCGAGTGAGCTTTTCTTCTCAATCAAACGGGACACTAAGTCCCTGCAAGGACCACCACACAATTGGTGTCTCTTGCCTCGGTTACAATTGCGTTGATCACAAGAAAGAATGAGAAAGAAAAGCAATCCAAGCGCAAGAGCTCAAATGAACACAAGTCACTCTCTCACTGGTCACTATTTGATTAGAATGATCTTTGGACTTGGGAGAGGATTTGATCTCTTTGGTGTGTCTTGTATTGAATGCTATAGCTCTTGTAAGGTGTAGGAAGTCTGAAAACTTGGATGCCATGAATGGTGGGTGGTTGGGGGTATTTATAGCCCCAACCACCAAACTAGCCGTTTGGTGAAGGCTGCTGTTGAATGGTGCACCGGACAGTCCGGTGTGCCACCGGACACTGTCCGGTGCGCCAGCCACATCACCCGACTGTTAGGGTTCGACCGTTGGAGCTTCTGTCTTCTGGGCCACCGGACAGTCCGGTGGTGCACCGGACAGGTCCTATAGACTATCCGGTGCGCCTTCTGCGCGTGCTCTGACTTCTGCGCGCACTGTAGCGCATTAACTGCTCTGGCAGATGACCATTGGCGCTGTAGTAGCCGTTGCTCCGCTGGCACACCGGACAGTCCGGTGCTACACCGGACAGTCCAGTGAATTATGGCGTAGCAGCTCCTAGAATTCCCGAAGGTGAGCAGTTCGGAGTTGGGTTTCCCTGATGCATCGGATACTGTCCGGTGGTGCACCGGACACTGTCTGGTGGCACACCGGACAGTCTGGTGCGCCAGGCCAGGGCACACTTCGGTTGTCTTTTGCTCTCTTTGTTTGAACCCTTTCTTGGTCTTTTTATTGGTCTATTGTGAACCTTTGGCACCTGTAAAACTTATAATCTAGAGCAAACTAGTTAGTCCAATTATTTGTGTTGGGCAATTCAACCACCAAAATTAATTAGGAAAAGGTGTAAGCCTATTTCCCTTTCACCTACTAAATTCTTCACAAGATGACTTGTTAGTATACCCAAATATAATATCATCAACATAGATTTGGCATATAAACAAGTCTTTATCAATAGTTTTAGTGAAGATAGTGGGTTCAGCTTTACCAACATTGAAGTCATTAGTGATAAGAAAGTCTCTCACACATTCATACCATGCTCTTGGGGCTTACTTGAACCCATAAAGCGCCTATGAGAGCTTATAAACATGTGTAGGATACTCACTATCTTCAAAGCCGGGAGGTTGCTCAATATACACCTCTTCCTTGATAGGACCATTGAGGAAGGCACTCTTCATGTCCATTTGATATAACTTAAAGTCATGGTAAGTAGCATAGGCAAGTAATATATGAATTGACTCAAGCCTAGCTACGGGTGCATAGGTTTCATCAAAATCCAAACCTTTGACATGTGAATAATCTTTGGCAACAAGTCAGGCATTGTTCCTAGTCACCACACCATGCTCATCTTGTTTGTTGCAGAATACCCACTTGGTACCTACAACATTTTGGTTAGGATGTGGAACTAAATGCCATACCTCATTCCTTGTGAAGTTGTTGAGCTCCTCTTGCATTGCCACCACCCAGTCCGGATCCCTTAGTGCATCCTCTACCCTGTATGTCTCAATAGAAGACACAAAAGAGTAATGTTCACAAAAATGAGCAACTCGAGATCTAGTGGTTACCCCCTTGTGGATGTCAGCAAGAATGGAGTTGACGGGGTGATCTCTTTGAATTGCTTGGTGGACTCTTGGGTGTGGTGGTATTTGATCCTGAATCTCTTGATCACCTTCCTTGTCTTGATCATCTTCATCTCCCCCTTGATCAATGTTCTCCTCTTGAGGTGGCTCGTCGTCTTGATTTTGATCTTCGTCCTCTTGAGCCATTTCCTCATCTTGAGTTGGTGGAGATGCTTGTATGGAAGGTGATGGTTGATCTTGTGCTTGTGAAGGCTCTTCGGATTCTTTTGGACACACATCCCCAATGGGCATGTTCCTTAGCGCGATGCATGGAGCCTCTTCATCATCTAATTCATCAAGATAAACTTGCTATACTTGAGAGCCATTAGTCTCATCAAACACAATGTCATAAGAAACTTCAACTAATCCAGTGGATTTGTTGAAGACTCTATATGCCCTTGTGTTTGAATCATAACCAAGTAAAAAGCCTTCTTCTGCTTTAGGAGCAAATTTATAATTTCTGCCTCTCTTAATAAGAATAAAGCATTTGCTCCCAAAAACTCTAAAATAAGAATCATTGGGCTTTTTACCGGTGAGGAGTTCATATGATGTTTTCTTGAGGATTCGGTGAAGGTAGAGTTGGTTGATGGAATAGTAAGCGGTGTTAATCGCCTCCGCCCAAAACCGATCCGGTGTCTTGTACTCATCAAGCATGATCCTTGCCATATCCAAAGAGTTCTATTCTTCCTCTCCACTACACCATTTTGTTAGGGTGTGTATGGAGAAGAGAACTCATGCTTGATGCGCTCCTCCTCAAGAAATCCTTCAATTTGAGAGTTCTTGAACTTCGTTCCATTGTCGTTTCTAATCTTTTTGATTCTCAATCTGAACTCATTTTGAGCCCGTCTCAAGAATCTCTTTAAGGTCTCTTGGGTTTGAGATTTTTCCTGCAAAAAGAATACCCAAGTGAAGCAAGAATAATCATCCACAATAACAGGACAATACTTACTCCTGCCGATGCTTATATAAGCGATTGGGCCAAATAGATCCATGTGGAGTAGCTCAAGCGGCTAGTCGGTCATCATGATGTTCTTGTGTGGATGATGAGCTCTAACCTGCTTCCCTGCTTGACATGCGCTACAAATCCTGTCTTTCTCAAAAAGAACATTTGTTAGTCCTAAAATGTGCTCTCCCTTTAGAAGTTTGTGAAGATTCTTCATCCCAACATGAGCAAGTCGACGATGCCAGAGCCAGCCCATATTAGTCTTAGCAATTAAGCAAGTGTCTAGTTCAGCATTGTTACCATTAAAATCAACCAAATATAGCTAACCATCTAACACTCCCTTAAAAACTATTGAATCATCACTTCTTCTAAAGATAGTAACACCAACATCAGTAAAAAGATAGTTGTAGCCCATTTTACATAATAAGAAACTGAAAGCAAGTTGTAATCTAAAGAATCTACAAGAAAAACATTGAAAATGGAATTGTCAGGAGATATATCAATTTTACCCAAGCCTTTGACCAAACCTTGATTTCCATTCCCAAATGTGACTGCTCTTTGAAGATCTTCATTTTTCTCATATGAGGAGAACATCCTTTTCTCCCCTTTCATGTGGTTTGTGCACCCGCTATCGATTATCCAACCTGACCCACCGGATGCATAAACCTACGAAACAAATTTAGGCCTTGTTCTTAGGTACCCAAATAGTCTTGGGTCCTTTGACAATAGAAACAAGCACCTTGGGTACCCAAACACAAGTCTTGGGTCTCTTGTGTTTGCCCCTAACATATTTGGCAACTACCTTGCCTGATTTGTTAGTGAGCACAAATGATATATCAAAAGTCTTAAATGAAATGCTATGTTCATTCGATGCATTGACAATTTTATTTTTAGACATTTTGATATGAGTTGAATGCCTAGAGCTAGAAGCCTCATTACTATACATAAAAGCATGATGAGAAAAAGAATGAGGTTTTCTAGCATGAATCCTCCTAATCTTTTGCTCATGATAGTTTTCAGGATATAAAATGTAACCCTCTCTATCCTAAACCATGGGAGCCTTGCCCTTGACAAAATTAGAAAGCCTAATCTTAGGGGCATCAAGTTTGATGTTGCTTTGGCTCCCTTGTTGGAAGCCAATGCCATCCTTAATGCCAGGGCGTCTCCCATTGTAGAGCATGCTATGAGCAAATTTAAAATTTTTGTTTTCTAATTCATGCTCGGCAATTTTAGCATTCAATTATCTATGTGATTTTTGTTCTTTAATCATAGCAAGGTGATCATTCATAGCATCAATATTAACATCTCTACATCTAGTGCAAATTGTGACATGCTCAACTGTAGATGTAGAAACATTGCAAGCATTTAATTCTTCAATCTTAGCAATTAAACTAGTATTTTCGATTCTAAGACAAGAAATTGGATCATTGCAAATTTTAAGCTCTTTAGACAAGTTTTCACATTTTTCTACTTCAAGAGCATAAGCATTTTTCAACTTGACAAATTTTTTATTTTCCTTAACGAGCAAGTCCTCTTGGCTTTCCAAGATGTCATCCTTCTTGTTAATGGTTTCTATTAATTCATTTATTTTATTCTTTTGTTCCTTGGTAAAGTTTGAAAAAAGAGAAGTTAAATCATCATTATCATCGCTAGAGCTACCCTCATCAACGAAGTAGTGTATTTCGGAGTATCTCTAGAATGTACCTTCTTTTTTTGCTCTCCTTAGACATGAGGCATTTGTGGCCAACATTGGGGAAGAGAAGCCCTTTGTTGATGGCGATGTTGGTGGCATTCTCATCAGAGGAGGAGTCGGTGGAGCTCTCATCGGAGTCCCATTCCCGTCCCATGTGCGCCTCGCCAACCTTCTTCTTATTGTAGTATCTTTTCTTCTTCATCTTCTTCTTCTCTTTCTTGTCGTCGTCCCTGTCACTGTCACTTGTATATGAACATTTTGCAATGAAGTGACCGGACTTACCACACCTATAGCACACCCTCTTGGAACGGGGTTTGTAGTCCTTCCCCTTCCTTTGCTTGAGGATTTGTCGAAAGCTCATGATGATAAGAGCCATCTCCTCGTTGTCGAGCTTAGAGGCATCGATTGGGAGTTTACTTGGTGTAGACTCCTCCTTCTTTTCTTCCGTTGCTTTGAATGCAACGGCTTGTACCTCGGGTATGGAGGTGGCGCCTTGTCCTAAGTTGATAATGTGTTTGGAGTCTTTGATCATAAGTTTAAATCTCACAAACTTGCCAATAACCTCATCGGGAGACATCTATTTTGTTGGTCACTTGTTCTCAAATGCTGTAAATCAAGAACAAGGCAACACAATTGTTATTCGTTATGGACCTTCGTCCTTCAAAGCATTATCTCCCTAAGGATATAATGCTCAAGGAGACGAAGGTCGAGAAGGACTTACCTTCATCATATTAATACATAGATGAGGATGCATAAGGATGGATATTATAATTACATCGTATTAAAACATATATGAATATCAACAATGTCAATATTACATTGATACCTTCGGCTTGCTCGAAGGCGAGGATGCGAGAGAATAAATATCATCCAGCGTGAACAGCATCTATTTATAGGCACGGGACACAGCCTGGGTAAAATTACATCCATGCCCTTGAACATTTGTTGACAAGCGACTAAAACTAATAAGGTCTATCTAGTCCTTTTTCCTTCTCTGCTTGGTCTAGGTCGAAGCTCTTGAGCTTCGGCATTCTGCATTGTCACCTCTACGCAGAGTCTTCGTCTCGAGGGGCTAAACCGGGGCTGAAGGTAGCTTTGACGAGCCTTTGTATTATTTTGCCGAAGGTGTTTTTGCCTTGAGGACCTTTGGCGAAGAAGAAGACCCCCAACAGTAGCCCCTTCATGGTGCTAGATCGTTTTTTCGTAACGAGCTCGATCCGCGAAAAAGACAAAGGCTTCGGAATGCCGAAGGTCCGAAAAACACCTTCCCTGAGCTTGTTATCGAAAAATGATTAAAATATTTCGAGCGTTGAACGGTCCACTACTCAGCCAGTGTTGATGGTCTGGCGGTTCGCCTTCTTCCCTTGCACACTATATAAGTAGACAGGTTGGTGAAATCATAATATTCATTGCTATCGCACTGTTGTGCTGTTAAAAATTTTAACCAAAGCCGAAGCTTTCTGGATTGTGTTTTCCAAACACGCTCTTCGTCATTCGAAGTTCGGCTTCGTGTTAAGGAACCACAACACTTCAAATTGCCCGAGTAAGATCCACTGCTAGAGTGTCCCGTGAAGGGGATAATGTTGAGACGATATAAACATCGCCAATATCAGAAATGATGAGGCGATCGGGTCTAGTAGTGCCGGAAGAAGTTGTTGACGAAGTTGAAATTACCAAAGCTGAACAAACTGTAGCTGAAGACAGGAGTGATGATGAAATTGAGGAAGACAACAGCATTCTGAGCCCATCAAAGCCGAGCGATATTGAATTTGGTAAATCTACCGTGTCAGCAGAGGACCTGGTTATGATGAAGAAGCTAGGTTATTTTGGGGAAAATGAGATTAAGCTTATTCGCTTTGCTGGCGAGGAAGTGGTTCCAGAGCCGAAGGAGGATGAAGTTGTTGTTTTTAAAAGCTTCTTCAGGGCAGGGCTTCGGTTTCCTCTATATGATATAATAGGAGAGGTTTTGAAGAGATTTGAAATATATCTTCATAAGCTGACACCAAATGCCATTGTCAGGCTGAGTGTTTATATATGGGCTATCCGAAGCCAGGGCATAAGTGCCAATGCCGAAGGTTTCTGCCGAGTGCATGAGTTACACTACCAGACGAAGGCCAGGGCGAATGGCCTTCACAAAAACTTTGGATGCTATAACTTTGTGTATCGAAAAGACACCAAGGCCCCGGTAATCGACTACCGCACAAAGTGGGCGACTGGGTGGACAAATGAATGGTTCTAAGTAAAAGCTGACGAGAATAAGAGGGAGAAACTGATGACTATGGTTATGAGTCCTATGAGATTGAGTTTCGGAATGACATGGCCATTATGCAATATGCAGCTCGGCTCCCCATGTCAAGTGGCCAAAGTCCATTTTAGAGTGGTACCTGCTGATATTAGCACTAGAGACCTAGTGCAGGAATACCTGGCAAATAGAACCTTTCCAACCTCTAGCGGCTGGTGAAAAATATGAGCTTGTTCGACTCCCCTACCGCTTCAAATTTGAGAAGCAATTCAAGAAACCATGTACTGAATGGCATGAAATGATTGAAACTATGTGTAATGAGATTCTTGGAAATTATACAAAGAAAGAGCATCAATTGATGACTGTTGCCTTCGACACCCGGTCGAAATGAAGGCTAAATCGGGTAATGGATGCCCTGAACTTTGAGTATCCGGATTATGAGAGGCTTGATGAAGAGGACGGGGGAACGAAAAGAAAACGAGTTGTCAGCGTTCTGAGCAGGCAAGTTGCCCGATCTATGAAGGCGGACGAAGAGGCTCTGAAGAAAGTGAAAGCAGCGCCGGAGCCAAAGGCACCAGCTCCTAAGAAAAGGAAACTTGATGAGATACCTTTTGCCGAACCGAAGGTACATGAAGCGCTAGAGAAAACTTTGAGCCCTCCGTTGCCTTCTGCTGCCGAGGTGTCAGAAATTTTGAAGGTAATGACTGAATCCCCACCATTCAAGCTGATAAGTCCTCTGAGATTAGAACTGACCAACCTTTTGCAGAAGAAGGAAATGCGTTCGGTCACAATGGAGAAGATTGGAGGGCAGAAGAAGCGGTGGATTGTGAATGTAATGCAGGCAATTGAGCAAACGCCGCCTTTAGCTTCAGTGATGAAAGCAGCGATTCCTGCTGACACTGAAGATGCTGGCGGAGCTGAAGAATTCACAACCATAATGTCAGAAATTTTCAAACTTATATCAGATGTGATTGCGAAGAAGACAGATGTGGTTGCGGAGAAAAGCAAGGCCGCAGTGCCTGATAAAGGAAAGAAAATTGAAGGTGCCCCTTCCGAAGAGAAAGATTTTGACCTTCGTCACCTGAGTGGCCAAGAACTTTCTGAAGAAGATGAGTCAGAGTTAAAAGAGTTTGCTATATCTTGTGATTACCAACTGGGATCCATACTCTTCGGTGGGGTCGATGAAGAAGTCTTGGGATGCATTCGTTACCGCACCAGTGCGAAGATTGTAGGCACCTTATCCAAGAATATTGGATTCCCAAAGTTGGAGACTGACATTAGCTGCTATAGGCGACAACATATTGTCGGTAGTTTGTTTTATTCCAATTTCAAGGTGAGGTTTTTCTCTAAACTTTTTAATATCACTTTCGTAGTGGTTTGAGTATTCTAATTTCAACTTGTTTTGTAGAGTTTGTTATTAAGCAAAGCCTTGAAAATGCAGCAGGATGCCGAAGACAGAAAAAATGGAGTTATTATTGAAGGCTTAGAAGATACAATTAAGAAACTTGAAGAGCCTTTAAAAGAAAAGGACAGCCTGCTGCATTCAGCCAAAGGCTCCCTCGCGGAAGCGCGGTCTCAGAATGATAAGCTGAGCAGAGAGCTAGATGAAGCTCGAGCAACCTTGAATGAGAGATCAGAGCACTTTGACCATGAAACGAAGGAACTGAAAGCAAAGGTCGAAGCCGAAGCCAAAAAGAATGCGAAGCTAAGTGAAACTATTAAGGACCTTCGGGATAAATGCTCCGGCTTTGCCACTCGATGTATTAATCGATTGAAGGGGATATTTAACTCAGTCGAAGCCACTTCTGAAGAAATCACCCCTTCTACCGAAGATATCCCTGGGGCCTTTGAACATATCGAGAATGAAGTTGAGGCCCTTGATGAAGTTATAACTGGGCACGGAGATTTCTACGCTCTGGTGGCTTCACGCGGCACAACTGCAGCATTCATGAAGGCCGGGTGCAATCACACGAGAGCTGTCAACAAGCCGAACTTCAATCTTTCACCATCAAATTTGGTTGACGTTCCGACCGAGGCCCAAAGTATAGGAAATAGGTTTATTACCCAAATTTGGGCAAAGGGCGGGCACGAATTGGCCGGGGATGAAGCACGAAAGCTGCTTAACTCAGTATGAAACTTTACCTTTGTCCTTTTACCTTGATTTTTCCTTATTAAATTTCTGATTACCTTATACCTTGTTTTTCTACAGAATGATGGCACTAAAGGTCACTAAGCCAAAGCTTGTTCTGAAATACTAAAAACCCTAGAATCTCCTTTTGTATTTATCTATAGAAGGACTTAAGAACCCTTTGTATCATATGGCAAAAAATTGTAATTGATAGTTGGACAAATTACTGTAAATATTTGTTAATACCTTGTAATGGCATTTTACCTTTTTGCTCATGTGTGAACTACTTTGTTGTGGACGAAACCAATGCTTGTGGTCTTTTGAGCCAAAGGCGAAAAACACCTTCCCTTCTTTTCGTTCACATCAAAACATTTTTTGTTGAAGACGAAGCATCTTCGTATGCAATGAAGTATTTTCTCATCAAGGACAGGCATTTCCTGTTTTTCCTGTTAATGTATATGCTATATGTGAAAGGGAAATGTGCCCTTGGGCCATTTCTATAAATGTTTTGGTGATTAGATGACCAACACAAATTACTTTGGTTCATAAGTGCTAAGTGGTTGAAAGATGCAAATCAAAGAATCAAGGTATGTCTCCGGCCTTAGTAAATTGTTTTTGCATACTAACATATTTCTCTAAGTGCTAGGAATCATGCCAAATAAAAAGAAATTGGATTGGAGAAGTTTGGCATGAGTTCAGCCAAACATGCACCAGCCTGGGGTGCACCGGACTGTCCGTGTGCACCAGACAGTGTTGAAAGGGAAATGCGCCCCTGGGCCATTTCTATAAGTATTTTGGTGATTAGATGTCCAACACATATTGATTAAGTTCTTATGTGCTAAAGGAGTGAAAAGTGCGAATCAAAGAACAAGGTATGTTTCTAGACTTAGTGAATTGTTTTTGAATACTAACATGGTTATCTAAGTACTAGAAACAGTGCCAAGTAAAGAAGAAAGACGTTGGAAAAGAGTTGGTTGTGTACAACCAAAATCAGGTCGGGCCTGGCACACCGGACTGTCCGATGGCGCACCAAACAGTATCCGGTGCCCCAGGCTAGTAGACGGTGAACTGGCTGCTCTCGAGAAACGACGGAGTAACACGGCTATAAATCACCGGACTGTCCGGTGGTGCACCGAACTGTCTGGTGAGTCATCAGCTATGAACTCGTTGCTCTCGGGAAAAGAAAAAGGCGACGTGGCTATAATTCACCGGTCTATCCGGTGGTGCACTGTTGGAGACTTGTTCTCAAATGCTATGAATTAAGAATAAGGCAACACAGAAAAGGTTAATGGTTAATGCCTTTCGTCCTTCGAAGCATTATTTCCCTCGGGATATAATGATCTTCAGACGAAGGTCATGAAGGACGTACCTTCATCATCATAGTATATATTGACGAAGGGAGAAGCATATGAAACATGAGGAATAACATAAATGATTATATGACATTATTAATATTTTTCATTATATTATTATGAACGAACATAAACAATATTGAATTACATTTATACCTTCGGCTCGACAGAAGGCAAAAAGTCCAAGCGTGACGCACAAGCAAATACAAGTCAGCGTGAACAGTACAGGGGTATTGTTCATCTATTTATAGGCACAAGGCACAACCTGTAAGAAATTACATTCATGCCCTTTACAAATGCTTACAATCACAATATAAGCTATTACGGGTCGATTAGTCATTTCATCTCTAATTCGGTTCACTCCTTCGTCTTAGGACATGTGACTACACCGAAGCTTTATAAATGATAGCTTCGACACTGCTTTTTGAGAGGATCTACCGATGGTGCTTCTTCTTATAGGATCTTTGGCGACGAAGCATACCCCCAACAGTAGCCCCTTCGCGGTGCTAGATCATTTGTCGTAACGAGCTTGATCCGTGAAAAGTCTCCTAGGATTCGGGGAGCCGAAGATCCGAAAAACACCTTCCCTGAGCTCGTTGCCGAGAAACGATCACAAAATTTCGAGCACAAGATGGTTCCACCACGCAGCGGGTAAACGCGTCCTGGCGATTCACCTTCTCAGGTTCTGTGGCCCACCACTCAGTGAGTGCAGGCGACTGTTCGTCCAGTGCGGAAGACTTGACTATTCACCTCCTCACCTGTGGCACTATATAAACAGATGGGTAGGTGTGAAGTTACCACATCATTCATTGCTATTGCCTTGTTTTGCTGCCAAAAATTTGATCATAGCCGAAGCTTGTTCATCGCATTCAACCGAAGCACCACTGTTGACTTTGCTTCGTCATAAGAGAAAGAGCTTCGGAAAAATTTAAAGAGTCAGCAATTTCATCAAAAATTGTCGAAAATTCATCATCACATGGCAAGAGTTCGTTCTACTGCTAGGGTTATACGTGACGGAGAGGAAGCCAAAGCTACTGAAACCGCTCCGATTTCCGAAGTGATGAAACGGTCAGGGTTGGCAGCGCCGAAAGAAGCTTCTGAAGGTACCCTTGCTGCCAAAGCTGAGCAGATTGATGTTGAAGGAGGTGAAACTGAAGATGAGTACAACGCCATGCCATCTAAACCTAGCCACCTGGAGTTTGGAAAGTCTACTATTACCGAAGGTGATATGCCTAAGTTGATGAAGCTCGGTTATATCAGTGAAGCCAAGAGGAAGCTAGTTCGTTTTGGTGGAGGGGAAATTACTCTGAAGCTAGAAAAGGATGAAGTGGTAGTCTTTAAAAGCTTTTTTAAAGTAGGATTGAGATTTCCTTGCATGAGATGATTGCGGATGTGTTGGAGAAGTTTGGGATTTATCTTCATCAGCTAACTCCTAACACCATTGTTAGGCTTAGCGTTTACATTTGGGCTCTCCGAAGCTAGGGGGCAGAACTGCTTGCCGAAGGTTTCTACCAGGCACATGAACTTCATTATCAGACAAAGGCTAGAGAGGATGGACTACACGAGAATTTTGGCTACTACAATTTTGCTTATCACAAAGATGCGAAGTCTCCAGTTATTAGCTATCGTACCAAATGGCCCACTGGCTGGAAGACCGAGTGGTTTTATGTTAAGGTTGACGAGAAGAAGGAGAAGCTGGTTCAGAGCCCATTGGAGTTAGTCTTTGGAGAAACTAGGCCTCAATGCAACATGTTGCCAGAATCACCATGCCAAATTGCCTTCGGTGAATTTCGAGTTGTTTCAGAGCACATTGGCACTAGGGATTTGGTGCAAGAATTCTTAGCTTTCAGAGTATTCCCGACTTTGAAAGAATGGGATATGCTGAAGCTCAAAGGGGAAAGGAAAAAGAAGGAACTTGTTCGGTGTAACACCCGGATTTTAGGGGTCCAAAACCCGGGGTTAACATAAACACCAGGTATGCTGGGACCAAGTCTCAAACATATGATGTAAAGTGGCACAGGATCGAATGTCACATCTTTATATATAACAGGAGTTCTATACAAAATAAATAATTACATTATAAGGAGACAACGGTCCAGCAACCCAAAGTTGACTGGGAGACGACGACCTAGACCTCTCACGAACACATCGCAGCATCCTCCATGAGCATCATCCTGCGGTACCTGGTCTTGACCTGTGGTGTATGTGAGACAGCAAGAGTGAGCTCACATACGTTCATCGCTCAACAAGTTGTGGGGAATAATGTGCATGAACTCGCCAAAGGTGGGAGCTCACGTGAAGTGTAAGGCTTACCAAAGAAGATGGTTAGAGCTGAGCATTGCTTTTAAAGTTGGTCAAAATTTTATTAGCAGTTACTAAGTATAAGTAAATACCAACCCAATTAAGTAGTAGAACAGAAGTAATAACAACATCACCTGCAATGCAATGCATATGACAAATTGAATTTAGTTCCATAAATTAATCATGTGAGGGTCCGAGCTGCTCTTGACCGTGAGCACGGCTAGTATACCAGTTTTACACTCTGCAGAGGTTGCGCATCTTTACCCACAAGTCATGTTACCCATCTGCCAAGGGATCGCGACTTCCCATACACCTCTACCGAGGAGGCGAGGCAGGGTAACACTACGAGGCCTTTACAAAGTTCCACTAGCTTCAGAAAACCCGCTACAGTTTATAGGAAGATCCAGTGCAGGAATCCCTTGCAGGACCGCCATCGCAGCAAAATCCTCCCGAGGGCCTCCCTACACTGACCTCTCCCCTACTGCCCTTGCCCCTTTCGGGTAAGGTAGTCTTCCACTAGCTTTCCTAATTAATCAGCCAAGGGCATCCCATACTACCCTTGTGGTAGCACTGTTTTCCCGGGTGGTCGCTCCATGTTCCAATTAACATAATGATCTTATCATGAACAATAAATAACAACTGATAACAAGAGTATAATCATGGATAGTGTAATCTTCATACCCAAAACCACATAAAGCACTAGCAAGTACTACCCAGAAAGTTCAGTGGTAAACAAGGTATAAAGATAGACAAACTAGGGTAACCTATTGGGTCCCATCAAAATTAACCTATGCAGATCATTATGATTAATTAGAACATGAGTAGGTGAAAAGAAGTGATCAAGGGCACAACTTGCCTGGGCCTTGAGAATCCAGATACCAGGATGATCTTCAGAGGACTCGTGACCTCACTGCTAGTCGTAGTAATATAAACAAACAGTGTAGGCAAAATTTAACATCACACCGAACAAGTGAACAAAATACATAATAATAATCTACACATTAAGATAAGATCACAGGAAAAAGAATTATTAATTTTGGAGTTATAGATTTTAAGTTATGAATTTCCTAAGATTTAAGGAGATTATAATAGGATTAGATGATAAATTAATTTCCTAACAGAGTTCATGTCAAAACAGTGATACTAAATGATGAAGAATATTATTACAAAATTTTAGAAACTGGAATGGTTCAATTTGGAGCTAAAATGAATTTTCTATGAATTAACTAAGTTCTAGCATTTATTTTCATATTAAAAATCTATTTTCTATTTTATTTATTCAATTTAAACGAACACTGGACTGGGCCTCAAATCTAGAGAAACCCAGGGGCTAAGGCGCAATAAAACCTATGACTCAGGGAACTGTGCACTGGATGGCGGGTTAATTCGCTAAAAGGTGAGGGGTTCTTCTGTAAAACCCAAGGCCGAAAGGGTATCACCGCATACCGGCCGACGGATCGGATCTGGATGGCCCAGATTAGGCGGGTGTATTTAAGTGACCAGCCTGCCACGCGAGCCCTACGATCTGCGATCAACGGACCGCGTTCAACATAACCGAGACTAACGCTCCACCCTCAGATCCCGGATCTACGGTCGCGCACGCTCGGCCGAAACGGTATGCACAGCATCTAATCTACGCCGTTCCGCCCGAATCCAACGGACCAGATCGAAACCCCCAAATGCCTAGCCAGAACCTATCCGCGGCGCACGATTTGGATCCAACGGCCGGAGGTCATCACCCACCTCCCGACGGAGCCGCGCCGAGGCGCCACCGCGGTGAGGTCACTCGCCGGCGGAGCAATTCTCCGAATTACGTGCACGACACCACGATTAAATCGGTATACGCGTATTGGGTATGAAGGCGGGTCTGGGCGAGGTGCACTTACCGGCGATTGTCCGCGCTAGCGAGCCGGCCACGGCGAGGAGCGGATTTGCGGCGGAACATCTGCTCCGACGAGCAATTAGAGGCGGTCCGGTCGCCCATCGCGCCCGGAATGTCCCCGAGCACCATCAGTGTGTCTTCCCGAAGCGCCCTGGCCCAGATTCGAGGCCACGACGGTGACGCAACCTCGGGTCGACGGCAGCGGCTTCCATGGTGAAGCTTGGCGATGGTGCACACGGGGTTAGCAATGATGCAGGGTTCGGTTTATATAGTCGAGTGGCGAGGAGGAGGTCGGCAACCGTGAGCCGATTTCCACGGCCGGCGTGGACGTTGAGCCCCAGCCGCCCCCATGAATCGCGGATTCCGTTTGATTGGTCGGCGAGTACCTCGCGGGGGCGCTTCCTTTGAACTTGGTCGCGGAGTCCGCGACGGAGGCGATCCTGGCGGCAGTGGCCCACCAGCCAGCGGAGAAATCGACATAGGCGCGCGAAGCTCGGTTTTATACACCGCAGAGGCCAGCGAGCGGCGCCAGCGAGATCCCCGCACGCGGATCCAGCATTTGCGAACGGAGAGCTGGGAGAAGATCCTGCCGGTGGGGCCCACATATCAGAGACGAACGGTACAAACGAGTGCGAGGCTGAGCAAATGGCAAGTGGGCCCATCCTGTCGGCGACACATTCTGGTGCACGGCGCGCGCCCCTGAGACCGAGCCGTGGGCCCCGCATGGCAGTCGCGCGCGCGAGCGAGCGGAAGCTTGGGCCGCCCGGAGACAATTCGGAATTGGGCCAGAAAACAGTTAAGCCGGCCCAGTTAGGTTTTATCTTTTTTCCCTTTTTGTTTTCCTTTTCCTTTATCTTTTCCTTCTTTCCAAATTCAAACTTCAATTTGAATTCAAACTTTGTGGCTCTTCATTCTCGACTATATTTGTGCAATAACAATACCAAGTCTGAAAATATTTATTTATATATTTTATTTATTTATATGTATCCTTTCTCTTTTCCCTTATTTCCAAACTCTAATTTCCATTTAGGGTTTGATCCAACCTTTAGAATTATTATCTTATTTGTCATTATCCTTATTATTTTATTTAGTGTGCAAACATATAAAACTCCAACATGATGCATATTCTTTTTATCATTTGTTTTAATTCACCTCCAACTTTCATGTATGCTTTTTTTTATGATGCAAATATGGCACATAAAATAAGGAATTCACTATATCCTCCTTTTATACAATTTTGGGTATTACATTCGGTTGCCTTATTATTATAAATTCAAGAAACACTTCAAAGAACCTTGCCAAGAATGGTTAGACACGATTGAAGTTATGTGCAACGAGATCCTTGGCAACTATTCTAAAAAAGAAGATCAACTAATGACTGCGGGCTTCGGGACTCGACCGAAGTGAAGGTTGAACCGGGTCTTAGATGCGCTGAATTTTGAGTATCCTGACTATGAGCGATTGGACAGAGGGGCCGAAGGGCAAAAAAGAAAAAGAGTTGTTAGTGTTCTGAATAGAGAAGCTGCTAAATTGGTGAAGAAAGATGAAGAAATTTTGAAGAAAAAAAAGTTGAGCCCTGAGCCAAAGATGGCTGCTTCGAAGAAAAGAAAGGCTGCTGCTCCGAAACCAAAGTCGACTGATGTAGAGGAAGTGGCTCGTTCAACGCCTTCTGCTGCTGTCGTTGAAGAAATTTTAAAGGTAATGACTGAATCTTTGCCTGTCAAGCTAAGTCCACTAGAGCCACATTTGACGAAGCTTTTTTAGAAGGAAAAGGAGCCTTCGAAAGCGAAGAAGCCTGCTGAGCCGAAGAAACGAAGAATCATTCATGTAGTTGAAGTTATCGAACAGACACCGCCGGTGGCCTCGACATCAAAGACACCAGCCGTGGAGAGCACTGCTGCTACCGAAGTCGTGGCCATTGAAGCTGAAAGTGAAGCTGACACTGCCGAAGCTGAGGCCACCGAAGATACAAATCTAGAAACCACACTTGCTGATATTGATAACATGCTTCTGAATGAGCCCGCGGAGGAAGCTGCTAGAGTTGCTGAAGAAACTATGGCCATAGTGCCTGGGAAGGAAAAGAGAAAGCCTAAGATATATTGGAAGAAGAAGACTTCAATTTTTAGGACCTACTTGGGCAAGAATTGTCAAAGGCTGAAAAAGAAGAATTGAAGGAATATGCCATATCCTGCGGGTACAGACCCGGGGCGCTGCTCTTCGGGGGGGGGGGGGGGGGGGGGGTTAACGAGGAGAATCTAGGATGCCTTCGAGACCGCACTGGGGCGAAAGTTATCGGCACTCTATCGAAGAGTATTGGCCTTCCGAAGGTTGAAGCAGACCTCAGTAGGTACCAGCGGCAGCATATCGCTGGTAGTCTATTCTATGCCAACTTTAAGGTAAAATTCTTAACTTTTTATTGTTTTGTTATGAAGATGTTATCTGATGAAGATTATTTTGTCAGAGCTTACTGCTGAGCAAAGTCTTGAGGATGCAACAAGACCTCGAGGACAAAAAGAATGAAATTATAATTGAGGGCCTGGAGAAGAAGATAAAAGACCATGAGGCTACCCTAGAAAAGAAAGACTTCATACTTCGAACCATGGAAGATTCATTGGCAGAAGCCCAGGCCAAAATTGCTAGATTGAATAATGAACTCTCCACGGAAAAGAAAACTTTCAAAGCCAAACTCGAAGCTGAAGCCGAGAAAAACTCAAATTTGCGGAAATCATTGAAAGAACTTCAAGAAAAATGCGTGGACTTCAGCAACCGGTGCCTGCAGCGGCTAAAACAAGTTTTCAACTCGGTTGGAGCCGGTGCTGAGAAATTTAGCCCTTCGGTTGATAACCTGCCGGAGACCTTCGAACATATTGAGGGTGAAGTTGACGCACTTGACGAAGTCATAGGTGGACATGCCGATTTCTGCGCTCTGGTAGCTTCTCGGGGCACCGCTGTTGCCTTCATGAAATCTGGCTATGAACATTGAAAAATTGTCAACAGACCAAATTTTAGCTTATCTCCGACAGATTTAATTGATATCCCTAGCCTAGCTCAGAGTATAAGGAACAGATTCATAACTCAAATTTGGGTAAAAGGCGGGCAAAAAATGGCTGGCGACGAAGCTCGAAGCCACCTTAAGCCGGTAAAAATTTATGCCCGTTATTTTACCTTCTCTTTGAAGTATGCACTTCCCTCATACCGTTTTAATATGTACAGGATGATGATGCTGAAGAAACATGAGCCAAAGCTTGACCGGTGGTCCGAAGCTCAGATGGTCCGAAGCTTAGATGATGCCAAAGCTGAAGTCGCTGCTAGAAAAACTCTAGAGGAAAATCTTGTAATATCATTGTAAAAAATCTTTGTAAATTAAGAATCAGCATACTTTGTAATATATCTTTACCTTTTTGTGCATGTATGAAACTGCTTTGCTGTGGACGAAACTAGCATTTTTTGAGCCGAGGGCGAAAAACACCTTCCCTTCTTTTCGTACACAACGAAGCAAAAAAATGCTTCTTTTTCTGTTTTCCGAAGTCTTATCTTTAGAGCTGAAGCACTCGCCTGTGTTATGATGATGATGATCCTATGTATGTCTAGATGAATGTTTATGAATGCAAATGTATGATGTAATGTGTCGTGCAAATGAATGTCCAAACACACGCATACGAAGCCACAACCATATCCTTCATTCCCTTGGGAATGACCGAAGCCTCTTTGCCGTTTATTTTTCTGCTTCACCGCTTATTTTTCAGTGTATCAGCGTTGACTTTTCGTTGTAAGTTCCGCATCCCCTTAGGAACGTCTTTTGAACTTCTTCGCCTTCTACTTCGGCGGTATTGCGTTGACTTTTCGCGCTTCGCCTTATATTTCGGCGGTATCAGCGTTGACTTTTCGCTGTAAGCTCTGCATTCCCTTGGGAACGACTTTTGAGCAGGAAACTTATGCTGCGCTCCCTTAGGAATGGCTTTTTGTAGCTTCGTCGTGCTTTTCATCCCCTTAGGGATGACTTTCGAGCTTCTCCCTGTTTTTTCCTTTCTCCCTGCACTCGATGGTGCATGCTCAGTTTTTACATTTACATATTTGGGGGATTTTGCTCTCGTAGAAAAAAAAGAAATTACATGCTATGGCCCCATTAAAAACCTTTCTCCCCCTTTGGAAAGGAAAAGGGTACCATAAAAAAAGGATTACATCAAGCTAGACATAATATCGCCGAAGCTCATCCGCATTCCAAGATCTAGGAATGTCGTTGCCGTCCATGTCCTTCAAGCTGTAAGAACCGGGTCTTGACGAAGATATTACCAAAAAAGGTCCTTCCCACTTGAGCTGTAACTTGCCCATTGTATCTGGGTTGGCCACTCTCCGAAGTACCAAATGTCCTAGTTTAATGCTCTTTAGCTGAACTTTTCTGTCATGCCATTTTATTGTTTCGGCTTGGTATTTATTGATATTTTCCATGGCCTGAAGCCTAATCCCTTCTATAGCATCTTTTGTCACAGAATAATCAGCTTCGACTTCTGCCGAAGCCACTGTTCTTATTGATCATGCCTTAGCTTCTTCTAGGGTGATTGCTTCGTCACCAAACAATAGTTTGAATGGTGTAAAACCTGTTGACCTTGATATTGTTGTGTTGTGGCTCCACACCACTTTAATCAATTCATCTGGCCACTTTCCTCTGGGCTGATTGAAGATTAACTTCATTATTCCCGTCATTATAATGCCATTGGCTCTTTCAACAAGTCCGTTTGACTCCGGATGTCTGACCGATGCGAAATGAATCTTCGTGCCAATTTGTTCACAGAATTCCTTGAAAGCTTCAGCATCAAACTGCGTTCCATTGTCTACAGTAATAGCCTTTGGTACTCCGAAGCGAAAAACAACGTTTTGCCAAAAGAATTTCTGGACAGTGACCGAAGTTATTGTTGCTAAGGGCTTCGCCTCAATCCACTTTGAAAAATATTCTACCGCCACCACAACATATTTTAGATTTCCTTGTGCTGGTGGAAGTGGGCCTAGCAATACGAGACCCCACCTTTGCAACGGGCAAGTGGGCTGTATTAATTGAGTGAGGGATGAAGGTTGCTTTTGGTCTCTTGCACATTTTTGACAGCCTTCACATTTTTGGACTAATTCTGCTGCATCCGAAGCTACCTTCGGCCAATAAAATCCTTGTCGAAAAACTTTTCCCAACAAGGGCCTAGATCCAATATGAGATCCACACAGACCTGCATGTATCTCTTTCATTAATTCTACACCTTCAGTTCTTGATAAACACTTAAGGAGTGGTGAACAAACCCCATGTTTATACAATTCCCCTTCTATTAACACATATGGTCTTGTTCTTGCCTCCATTCTCTTGTTACAAGCTTCGTCACTTGAAAGACAATTGCCTTGGAGGAAAGATATTATTTCAGTTCTCCAGTCTTCACTGTGTACTGGAGAAATAGTAAGCACTGCTCTCTCCATGAGCTCAATTGAAGGTGCTTTTATTGTTTCAAAAAATACTTCAGAGGGTAGTGGGAGCCCCTGAGCCGCTGATTTGGCTAGCAAATCTGCATGCTCATTTTGACCTCTTGGAATATTCTTGACGGAAAACCCTTCGAAGGAAGCTTCCAGCCTTCGAACTGCATCCAGATATTTTTCAAGCTTCGGATCTCGTGCCTTGCTGCTTTTATCCACATGGCCAGCAATAACTTGAGAATCAGTCTTTAGGATGGCCCTTATTATTCCCATTGCCCTTAGTTTCTAAAGCCCTAATAAAAGTGCTTCGTACTCAGCAATATTATTTGTGCAACTGAAATCCAGTTTTACTGCATAACATGTTTTGACCTTCGAAGGCGCAACTAGGACCGCAGCTGCTCCTGCACTGAAGGCTCCCCAAGAACCATCACAAAAAACTGTCCAAGCTTCGACATCTTTACTTGTCCCTTCTTCGTGAGCCCCTGGCGTCCAATTAGCGATAAAATCTGCTAGCGCTTGAGATTGAATTGTAAATCTATGCACGTAGTCAATAGTGAATTCATTAAGCTCCGCAACCCATTTGCCAATCCTTCCAGTAGCTTCTCTATTCCTCATGATATCCTTCAAGGGTTGTGATGAAGGAACAATTATGTGATACGCTTGAAAATAATGCCGAAGCTTCCTAGATGCCATTAACACAGCATACAACACCTTTTCCAATACTGTATAGTTTTTCTTTGATAAACTCAAAACTTCAGAGATAAAGTATACTGGGACTTGCTTTTTAACTTGCCCTTCGAGCTTCTCTTGTACAAGTGCCGCACTCACTGCAGAGTGTGAAGCTACCACATACAATAACAATGGAGCCCCTGGCATGGGTGGAGTTAATGTTGTTAAATCGATCAGATATTGCTTCAGCTCTTCGAAAGCTTTTTGTTGAATTGAGCCCCATTGAAAAACTTCAGCTGACTTTAGTACTTCAAAGAATGGTAAATTTCTTTCTGCTGATCTAGATACAAATCGATTCAAAGATGCTAGCCTTCCTGTCAACTGTTGGGCCCCTTCTTTGTGCTTGGTGGCTCCATTCGAAGGATAGCTTCGATCTTGCTTGGGTTGGCTTCGATCCCCTTCGTTGAAACTAAACATCCAAGGAACTTTCCCTTCTTTACTTCGAAGACACATTTTTCTGGATTTAATTTCAGGCCGGCTTGCCTAAAATTAGCAAATGTTTCCTGCAGATCAGTGATGTGGTTTTCTTGCTTCGTGCTCTTTACTATAATGTCATCAACATATGTTAGCACATTTCTGCCTATCTGAGAATGAAGAACCTTGGCTGTCATCCTGCTGAAGCTTCCTCCAGCATTCTTGAGCCCCTCAGGCATCCGAAGATAACAATATGTACCACTGGGGGTTATGAAGCTGGTCTTTGGCTCATCTTCCTTCTTCATCCAGATTTGGTGATAGCCTGAATAACAATCTAGTAGACTCATGAGCTCTGACGAAGCTGCTGCATCTACTAGAGAGTCTATTCTTGGTAATGGGAACTCATCCTTTGGACAAGCCTTGTTCAGATCAGTAAAATCAATGCACATTCTCCATTTGCCATTGGCCTTTTTTACCATAACAGTGTTGGCTAGCCATTCTGGGTATTTCACTTCTCTGATGACACCAACACTGAGAAGTCTTTTTACTTCGTTCCGAGCACCTTCGGCTCTATCGTCAGACATTTTCCGAAGCTTTTGTTTCCTGGGTCGGAAGGATGGATCAACATTGAGTGAATGTTCAATAATGTCCCTGTTGACACCATAGAGATCGTTGGCTGACCATGTAAAAACATCTTTGTTATTGAATAAAAACCTTATCAAGGTTTTCTCCTGCTCTTTAGATAATTGGGATCCCAACAATACCTTCTGCTCTGCTATGTCTTCACATAGAAGCATGGGCTTCGGCTGATCAGCCAAAGCAGCCTTCTCTCTTCTATACTTATACTATTCACAAGCTTCGGCTTCATCTATATTGTGGATTGCTTTTGAGTCTGTCCAATTTCCTTCAGCCTTTCTGGCAACTTCCTGACTTCCATGAATAGCAATGGGCCCTTGATCCGAGGGTATCTTCATGCATAAATATGCTGGATGAAGAATTACTCCGAATGCATTGAGTGTTCCACGACCAATGATTGCATTGTAAGGATATTCCATGTCAACAATATCAAAAACAACCTGCTCAGTTCTTGTATTGTGGACAAATCCAAAGGTCACTAGCATTGTGATCTTGCCAAGTGCTACAATCTGCCTTCCTCCGAAACCATAGAGAGGGTGTGTGGCATCATGGATCGTATCCTCTGGCTCTTGCATCTGTCCGAAGGCCTTAGCAAATATGATATCCGCTGCACTGCCTATGTCGACCAAAACATTGTGGACTAGAAATCCCTTGATGACACAAGATATGACCATAGCATCATTGTGAGGGTAATCCTTGAGCTGAAGGTCCTCTTGAGAGAAGGTAATTGGGATGTGAGACCATTTTGACTTGATGAAGGGTCCCTGCACCCCAACATGCTGTACCCTTCTCTGGGCCTCCTTCTTCTGCCTCTTGTTGGCCGGCTCTGAGCATGAACCGCCTGTTATCGGGAGCACTAGCTTCGTAGCCGAAGCAGCTTTAGCTTGGTTGTTGAACGAAGCCATCAACTCAAAAAGTGGACGTGAGTTCACCGGAGGTGGGCGCCAATGTTGGGGACTTGTTCTCAAATGCTATGAATTAAGAACAAGGCAACACAGAAAAGGTTAATGGTTAATGCCTTTCGTCCTTTGAAGCATTATTTCCCTCGGGATATAATGATCTTCAGACGAAGGTCATGAAGGACGTACCTTCATCATCATAGTATATATTGACGAAGGGAGAAGCATATGAAACATGAGGAATAACATAAATGATCATATGACATTATTAATATTTTTTATTATATTATTATGAACGAACATGAACAATATTGAATTACATTTATACCTTCGGCTCGACAGAAGGCAAAAAGTCCAAGTGTGACGCGCAAGCAAATACAAGTCAGTGTGAACAGTACAGGGATACTGTTCATCTATTTATATGCACAGGGCACAACCTGTAATAAATTACATTCATGCCCTTTACAAATGCTTACAACCACAATACAAGCTATTACGGGTCGATTAGTCATTTCATCTCTAAGTCGGTTCACTCCTTCGTCTTGGGACATGTGACTACGCTGAAGCTTTATAAATGATAGCTTCGGCACTGCTTTTTGAGAGGATCTACCGATGGTGCTTCTTCTTATAGGATCTTCGGCGACAAAGCATACCCCCAACATGCACCGGACTGTCCGGTGAGTCAACGACACATGCAACCAACGATCGTCCACACGATCAATGCGCGACACGTGGCCCGCCCCAACGGTCGGTTGGGCACACCGGACTGTCCGGTGCACCAACGGGCCTGGAGGACCAACGGTCGGCTATGTCCGGTATGGAAGGAAATCGAGCACCGGACTGCTACAGTGGTTGTCCGGTGGTGCACAGGACTGTCCGGTGCACCACTCGGTAGAAGGCAATAATAGCCTTCCATGTTGATCTTCAACGGCTCCTAGCTACCTTGGGGCTATAAAAGGGACCCCTAGGCGCATGGAGCAGAACACCAAGCTTGCAAGAAACATCCTAAGACACCTAGACTCTGCATTCACGCAATCGTATCATCGTTCTTGAGATTTGAGCACTGTTCGAGTTGTAAACTCCTTGCACTGTGTTTCTGTGCTCACTTCTTCACTTGTGTGTGTGGTTGTACTATGGATTTGAGTCTTGCGTGCGTTGCTCTCCCATCCTTACTCTTGTGCTTTCTTTGTGATCTATATTGTAAGGGCGAGAGGCTCCAACTTGTGGAGATTCCTCGCAAACGTGAAGAATACTCAAAAGAGAAAAGACCGTGGTATTCAAGTTGATCATAAGATCACTTGAAAGGGGTTGAGTGCAACCCTCGTCCATTGGAACACCATAACGTGGAAGTAGGCAAGTGTTACTTGGCCGAACCACGGGATAAAAATCGCGTGTCTCTTGTGTTGCTTTTCTGTGATTGTTTAGTTCACAAGAACTCGCTTCATAGCTACTTAGTCGCACAAACACTTTAATAATCAAGTTTGTGGCTATTTAGTGTTTGATTTTATAGGATCACTTATTCACCCCCCCCCCTCTAGGTGCTCTCAATTGGTATCAGAGCCGTACTCTTCATCTAATGGACTAACCGCCCGAAGAGATGGATCCTAAGGGTAAGGGGATGGTGGTCAACGACAAGGAAAAGGAGTCCCTCTTCAATGAACCAAGAGACGACAAGCCCACTTGTAACACCCCAGGATCCACAAACACCCCAGAATGCTACTAAACTACACATCTAACATTCATATATAAAATTTCGACAGCATCTCCTTTGAAAATTGCATAAACGGGGAAGCAACAAAGTATAAATAGATATTATGATAAGAAAACATAATAGACATTAATAATCTGCTAGCAATGGGAACATAACCATAACGACATGAACTGAATTAACCAGTGCGCACGACTAGTTAAAAACAAACATTGTTTGACAAGAAGTTTCTAATTAAATCATGACTGCGCCTAGGCAACGTTATTATGAGAGTGAAGGTGGATGTGCTGCTACTTCCCACTCTCCTTGATGAGTAACAAACACCTGCATTGAGTAATGTAAGAGTGAGATGAAACATCTCAGCAAGCAAATTGTTTTGACGAGATATTTAAACCACAAATTGAATTAATCAACATTCTAAAAGAATCACAAATAAGATCAGAAATACTTGTAGATATAGAACTCAGTAGTCCCAATATAACCAATAACATCTCATTTCCTCGAACAACCACGATAGGTTGTATAACACTTTCCTGCGTCAACAATACCTGCAAATATCACACAATGTATGCACAGGAATGCAATGTGTAGGTACTCTGTCTTCATACCTCTAAGGGTATAAAACCACATCATCTGCAAATATCACTTCAAGAATTCATATGAATGCAATGCATATGTCCTCTGCCTTCATACCTCTAAGGGTATGAAGCCGCATCGTACCCCTCCTCGGGCAACATACGATGCTAAGTTGTACCGGTACGGTCGGACCATAGGTCACGACAAAACTTCAGATGCAAATGAGTCATGCAATGTATATGACATGCTGCATTTATATATAAACTACACTTCCTTCAGATACAATACAAACCTCAATTAATACTTCATCTGCCTACATATACAATACAAACCTCAAATAATACTTCATCTGCCTTCAGATACAATATCAACCTCAAATAATGCTTCATCTGCCTTCAGGGGTGTGAATTAATCTCATGGGTCATACTCGAACCATAATCATCATCAATATATGATAGAGCATCAATATAATACAATCAAGTAAAACATCATCATATAGTTCAATTATGAAAGAATCCAATAATTCTGAATATTAGAGTGTAGGCGATAGAAGTAACAGGTCAAAACGGTAGCAACCACCGCTATATTCACTTGCCTTCATCGAAGAAGAAAAATGTACTGGGCATGATCTGGAGTGTAGCCACCTGCTAGCGTGCATAAAACTTAGTACAAATATTTCACAAACATTTGCCAACAATCAACAATTCGCTCCTACACTGGAAACCAAGACCTGGTGGAAAGACTCCCACCCTGAACCACATGCCATACAGCAGCAACACTGTTTGTTAATTTTGTATCTTTAAAATTATAACAGTGGTGATATCAAACAAATACTCTAGGAGTATCTATACAAAATATTCTACAACTTCGGTATTCAATGGATAATTAAATTCAGCCATCTATAAGTTCTAAAATATCTGACAAGATAACTGAATGAATCTGTTTCAGACAGCAGCATAGTTAACTTCAAAATTCGTTATCATCCAAACTACTCAACCAAAAATTATGAAATTCTGCTGGCAGTAAGAACTTTTATCCCTCTACAAAAGTCTCCATAGTTGGAAGAGCTAATTCGGCAATTTACTAGATGAAACCGACCAGTGAACAAACCCGCTCATCTTTGTCAGGCAAACAGGAACAGCCACAGTAAAACAAACATAACTGGAGTTTCAAAATTCATATGAATGCACTCTTTAACAATCTGGAAAGCTTATGAAATTATCTACAACTTATTTTACCAACCTAAAGTTTAATTCTATTGATAAAATTGCCTAAATCTTAAGAGAACAGATTCTGCACAGAATTGTGAGGCTGAAAAACTGCTATAATCAAACTGCAATAACTTTCTGATCTGATGTCCGATTGGGGTGTTCTTCGTGGCCACGGAAAAAATCTACAAATTATCTATGACTCATAGATAGACTTTTTTATTTTTTTGAGGCCACTAAGAGCATGGAAAACTGGTATGAACATAAACTGTCGAATCTGCCATTCTGCAGAAACTAATTTCGAGATAAAAAAACTAACCCCCATCTAATCCAATCTCTAATCCTTCAATCCCCATGATTCACAACCTCCAAAAACACATAATTACAGGGAGGAACATGGATCTTATCCTTACCTAGGGTTTCCCCAAGAAAAACTGCAAGAAGAGATGGGGTAGAACATCTCCTTGATCCTCTATTCCTCTTCAATTCAACGTGCTCCTCCTCTTCTCGATCCTTGCTGCGTGGGGGGGAGATCTAGAGGGAGGAGGAAGTTGTGGAGACGGTAGAGGGCGGCTGCAAATGGGGAGGAGAGGAAGAGGGAGGGGGCGGCTGCAACAATTGGGGAGAGGGAGAGGGGGTCGGCTAGGGTTGGGGAGGAGAGGGGAGCTCCCATCCATCAGATCGAGATCAATGGCCCGAACTCGCTCTCCCATTTGAGCTCCCGACCCTGCGGAAAAAAATGCCAAAAGATCTACTGTTTCCTTAGGAATGCCTCCTGAAACTCCAAACCCCAATGCCACAGAACATGAAAGAAAAGAGAAAAGGAAATTTAACTTCTTTTCAGAAAATTGGGGTACCACACTTTACCCCCCTTAAAAAGAATTCGTCCTCGAATTCGACCACTCCAAGCAAAGCATCCAAGGTACCCCATATAGCACCATCATTCAAAACATGGGTCCATTAATGGTTTTAATTAACACAAGAATTTCTACCTCTGACTAATTGTCTAAGGAAACTACACAACCTGATATCCATCACGAAACAACATGCAATGAAGCTCAAAGCAAGTCATAGGTGCAATCAACACTACGATTTCACACCATCGAATTTGGATGCAACTATACATCAACATCAATGTCTTAAAACAACACTCTTTTATGAAGGGGTAATATGCACTAAGAACAACCCTTACCAGCTTCAACAATTCATTTTAATTCAGTGGTGAAACATCCACACCAGATGAATGTATAAGAAGATCAAACACCTCACCTCAAAGCACCACAAAACAAGTAGTTCTATTGAAACAAAACTCCTAATCTTCCTAAACCTTGTTCTTGCCATCATGAAAAGATAATCATGTAATCTCACATTCTTTGCACCCCACAAAAGGGAGAAAGTCTACAGAACTAATGGAGCAATAAAGCTGACAAAAAGCCAATAACATTCTTGCGCAGCACAGTTCATCGAAGAAATGCCAAAAACTCCACAAAGAGCACTGACAGCACAACAACAACACAATACTTACTTAACCAATGCCACTATACTTCAGCCAACAACTCAACTAAGAAAAATATCCAAACTAGTAAGGTTAACCTACACATAATATTCATCTACTGTAGTTCAAAAACTTACATTTCATTCTATCATACGATGCACTCAAAGTACCAGACATACAGGGTCAATAATAACCATGTAATCCTTCACATATTTGATAAACATCTCAAGCTGATGTAAAAACCACATCATTTAGGAATAGGTGACTAACCACACACAACCAACTCTAGGCTAGGCAATGACTTCATTCAAACTAATAGATAAGTGGTCCAACAATGGCTCCACAAGCATGCATCGGGGAGAGAACCATCAGATCCTCAACGTATTAATACATAATCAATGGATCAAGAAAATCAAAGATTTATTCTACAATTAGCATGACAAACATGCAACCACTTTAAACCACATCTAGGCTTTGTGGCTACTAAAACACACAATAGAAGTGAGACTTGTAAGCCATTCTGGCTATGTAAAGACTTCCCCCAAAAAATCCATATAAAGTACCAATATTCATTTCTTTTAGAACTGATTTCTCGACATAAACAATCATTCTTTGCAAAGATAGTTGGAACTAACCACCAACCGCTCAACAACTTAAATTCAAATTGGTGGTTACCTTGTAACCTAAAACACGCAATTCACACTCCTCTTAGAAACATCCTCAATCAAGCATATATAACAATATTATTGTAATAAAACTCAACCATGAAAAACATGGTGAAAACAACATAGGCATACTTGTATATCAAAAGCATAATAACAACTTCAATCTCACAAAAGACCAGCGATATCAAACACATTAATAAGACAATATAAAGATTTAGAGATAAATTATATCAGGCATTAAGTCATAAACAACTTACCACATCACCATAAAGGAATAGGGAGGGGTGAAATTATTGTCATCTGCACTTCAAAGACATCAATATATATCAAAGATATTTGAACCCATACCCCTCCAATATGTGCAAGTGTGTCAAATTTATCTTCAAATTGCCAAGAATCTAAAGCCTATGCTTTGATACCAACTGTAACACCCCAGGATCCACAAACACCCCAGAATGCTACTAAACTACACATCTAACATTCATATATAAAATTTCGACAGCATCTCTTTTGAAAATTGCATAAACAGGGAAGCAACAAAGTATAAATAGATATCATGATAAGAAAACATAATAGACATTAATAATCTGCTAGCAATGGGAACATAACCATAACGACATGAACTGAATTAACCAGTGCGCACGACTAGTTAAAAATAAACATCGTTTGACAAAAAGTTTCTAATTAAATCATGACTGCGCCTAGGCAACGTTATTATGAGAGTGAAGGTGGATGTGCTGCTACTTCCCACTCTCCTTGATGAGTAACAAACACCTGCATTGAGTAATGCAAGAGTGAGATGAAATATCTCAACAAGCAAATTGTTTTGACGAGATATTTAAACCACAAATTGAATTAATCAACATTCTAAAAGAATCAAAATAAGATCATAAATACTTGTAGATATAGAACTCAGTAGTCCCAATATAACCAATACCATCTCATTTCCTCGAACAACCACGATAGGTTGTATAACACTTCCCTGCGTCAACAATACCAGCAAATATCACTCAATGTATGCACAGGAATGCAATGTGTAGGTACTCTGTCTTCATACCTCTAAGGGTATAAAACCACATCATCTGCAAATATCACTTCAATGAATTCATATGAATGCAATGCATATGTCCTCTGCCTTCATACCTCTAAGGGTATGAAGCCGCATCGTACCCCTCCTCAGGCAACGTACGATGCTAAGTTGTACCAGTACGGTCGGACTATAGGTCACGAGTGACAAAACTTCAGATGCAAATGAGTCATGCAATGTATATGACATGCTGCATTTATCAATAAACTACACTTCCTTCAGATACAATACAAACCTCAATTAATACTTCATCTGCCTATAGATACAATACAAACCTCAAATAATACTTCATCTGCCTTCAGATACAATATCAACCTCAAATAATGCTTCATCTGCCTTCAGGGGTGTGAATTAATCTCATGGGTCATACCGAACCATAATCATCATCAATACATGATAGAGCATCAATATAATACAATCAAGTAAAACATCATCATATAGTTCAATTGTGAAAGAATCCAACAATTCTGAATATTAGAGTGTAGGCGATAGAAGTAACAGGTCAAAACGGTAGCAACCACCGCTACATTCACTTGCTTTCATCGAAGAAGAAAAATGTACTGGGCATGATTTGGAGTGTAGCCACCTGCTAGCGTGCATAAAACATAGTACAAATATTTCACAAATATTTGCCAACAATCAACAATTCGCTCCTACACTGGAAACCAAGACCTGGTGGAAAGACTCCCACCCTGAACCACATGCCATACAGCAGCAGTGCTGTTTGTTAATTTTGTATCTTTAAAATTATAACAGTGGTGATATCAAACAAATACTCTAGGAGTATCTATACAAAATATTCTACAACTTCGGTATTCAATGGATAATTAAATTCAGCCATCTATAAGTTCTAAAATATCTGACAAGATAACTGAATGAATCTGTTTCAGACAGCAGCATAGTTAACTTCAAAATTCGTTATCATCCAAACTACTCAACCAAAAATTATGAAATTCTGCTGGCAGTAAGAACTTTTATCCCTCTACAAAAGTCTCCATAGTTGGAAGAGCTAATTCGGCAATTTACTAGATGAAACCGACCAGTGAACAGACCCGCTCATCTTTGTCAGGCAAACAGGAACAGCCACAGTAAAACAAACATAACTGGAGTTTCAAAATTCATATGAATGCACTCTTTAACAATCTGGAAAGCTTATGAAATTATCTACAACTTATTTTACCAACCTAAAGTTTAATTCTATTGATAAAATTGCCTAAATCTTAAGAGAACAGATTCTGCACAGAATTGTGAGACTGAAAGCTGCTATAATCAAACTGCAATAACTTTCTGATCTGATGTCCGATTGGGGTGTTCTTCCCGGCCACGGAAAAAATCTACAAATTATCTATTACTCATAGATAGACTTTTTTATTTTTTTGAGGCCACTAAGAGCACGGAAAACTGGTATGAACAGAAACTGTCGAATCTGCCATTCTGCAGAAACTAATTTCGAGATAAAAAAACTAACCCCCATCTAATCCAATTTCTAATCCTTCAATCCCCATGATTCACAACCTCCAAAAACACATAATTACAGGGAGGAACATGGATCTTATCCTTACCTAGGGTTTCCCCAAGAAAAACTGCAAGAAGAGATGGGGTAGAACATCTCCTTGATCCTCTATTCCTCTTCAATTCAACGTGCTCCTCCTCTTCTCAATCCTTGCTGCGTGGGGGGAGATCTAGAGGGAGGAGGAAGTTGTGGAGACGGTAGAGGGCGGCTGCAAATGGGGAGGAGAGGAGGGAGGGGGCGGCTGCAACAATTGGGGAGAGGGAGAGGGGGTCGGCTAGGGTTGGGGAGGAGAGGGGGGCTCCCATCCATCGGATTGAGATCAATGGCCCGAACTCGCTCTCCCATTTGAGCTCCCGACCCCAGCGGAAAAAATGCCAAAAAGATCTACTGTTTCCTTAGGAATGCCTCATGAAACTCCAAACCCCAATGCCACAGAACATGAAAGAAAAGAGAAAAAGAAATTTAACTTCTTTTCAGAAAATTGGGGTATCACACCACTGATTCAGGCTTGAGTCACAAGAAGAGGGACGGGAAGAAGAAGAGGCGCATCAAGAAGATCATCTACTACGACAGCGATGCCTCATATTCTTCACCAAGGGAAGACGACGACAACTACTCGTCCAAGAAAAAGACGGTTGATCAAAACTACTCATTAGATTATTCCCATATTCCGTATAATTCAAATGCCCATTTACTTTCTATTCCTCTTGGAAAACCTTCACACTTTGATGGAGAGGATTACTCATTTTGGAGTCACAAAATACGTAGTCATCTATTTTCTCTACATCCTAGCATTTGGGAAATTGTGGAAAATGGGATGCATTTTGATAGTACGGATAATCATGTGCTTATAAATGAACAAATTCATAAAAATGCCCAAGCTACTACTGTCTTGCTAGCGTCACTTTGCAGGGATGAGTACAATAAAGTGAGTGGCTTAGACAACGCTAAGCAAATTTAGGACACCCTCAAGATATCTTATGAGGGAAACGACGCCACCATGATTACCAAGATAGAACTGGTGGAAGGCGAGCTGGGCAGGTTCACGATGATCAGGGGAGAGGAGCCAACACAGACCTACAACAGGCTCAAGACCCTGGTCAACAAAATCCGAAGCTACGGAAGCACAAGATGGATGGATCATGATGTCGTCCGACTCATGCTCAGGTCATTTATTGTTATTGACCCCATATTGTCAACCTTATTTGTGAAAATCTCAGGTACACCAAGATGACGCCCGAGGAGATACTCGGAAAATTCGTGAGCGGGCGCATGATGGTGAAAGAGGCACGATACGTGGACGATGCGCTAAATGGTCCAATGCCCATCTACGAACCATAGCCCGTTGCTCTCAAAGCAACTAGCAGCAAGGAGGCGCTACCAAGCAAGGTAGCACAAGTGGAGGCTGCTGGGCTCAACGAAGATGAGATGGTGCTTATCATCAAGCACTTCAAGACCGCGCTAAAAGGATACAAGGAGTACCCCAACAAGAATAAAACAAGGGAAAAGCTCTCCTGCTTCAAATGCGGTAAGACTAGTCACTTTATAGCTCAATGCCCTAATAATGATAATGACCAGGGAAAAGAAAAACACGGGAAGAGGGAGAAGAAGAACTACAGGAAGGCCAAGGGCGAAGCGCACATCAGGAAAGAATGGGATTCTGACTGCTCTTCATCTGACTCCAACGATGAAGGACTGGCTGCCTCGGCCTTCGACAAATCTTTGCTCTTCCCCAACGAATGCCATACTTGCCTTATGGCTAAGGAGAAGAAGGTACGTACTCAGGACACCCCTAAGTATACTTCTTCTAGTGATGAAGAGTCATCTGATGATGAAGTAGACTATACTGACTTGTTTAAAGGATAAGATAGAAATAAAGTAGACAAAATAAATGAATTAATCGATGCCCTTAATGAAAAGGATAGATTGCTAGTGTTGGGGGCCTTCGTCCTCCGAAGGTCCTCAAAAACATGATTTGACAATGTTTTCCAAGTGGATTATGTGAACAGGTATTCTCGGATTCAGAATCATGAATACGAAGCACGGCCAGGACGAAGCCTGAACCAGACGAAGCACGAGCGCAGCCGAAGCTGTGTGCGGGGAAGCTTCGTCACGATAAGCAGAAGAGGGAACCGACTTAAAGATGAAAAGACTACGTGGGCCTCGACAGATTTCCATAAGTCATTAACAAATGTAGTGGACATGGATGTAATTTTACGTGGGCTGCGTCCCACGTCTATAAATAGATGAACAGTACTCCCGTACTGTTCACGCTAACTGTGCATTGGCATTTGCGTCACGCTTGTACTTTTTACCTTCTCTCAGGACCGAAGGTACATTTGTAATTTGTAATCATTTCTATTTCTTTGTGTTAATAAAGTAGAAATGATTCTATGATCTACATTTCATGTTTTATATGAGTCCTTCGTTATTACTTGTTGAATTTACGAAGGTATGTCTCTTGTGACCTTCGTCCGGAACTCATTATTCCCGAAGGGGAATAATGTTCAATAGGACGAAGGGCCTTAACGTTTAACACTTTTTATGTTGCCTTGTTCTTAATCCGAAGCATTTGAGAACAAGTCCCCAACATTGGCGCCCACCTCCGGTGAACTCACTTCCACTTCGAGCTTTTTTGAACACCTTCGGAAGCTATGGCGCCGAAGAAAGCTTCAGCGACTGGGGCTTCAGCACTGCAACCGCTGGACCACAACCAGGAGACCGTCTCTCTTCGGGAGGCCCGAAGCCAGAAGAGAAAGGCTGTCAGCCCGACACTTCAGGAAGAAGAGCTAGACCAAGAAATCAGGGATATGGAGATGCTACACCAACAAGTACAAAGGAAGAAGGAGAAGATGGCCCGCCTAGCTGAGTTGCAAAGGCAGATAGACGAAGCCTCTGAGGAAGTCCGCCATCTTACTCACGATGAGCAGAACAGAAGGCCTCATCAGAAAGACCTTCATCAGGAGGGCTTCGTCAACGAAGATGACTGGTATGATAATTTCCATCAGGGAAATTTTGTTTTTGATGATGCTTCTCCTCTGTCTGCTGAGCTGCAGGCTACACCTTGGCCTCCATCCTATAAGCCACCCCAGCTCCCCATGTTTGATGGTCACTCCGACCCGAAGCAATTCTTGATGAGCTACGAAGCAACGGTGTCTTCGTACGGGGGCAATGCTGCACTCATGGCGAAGTCTTTCGTCATGGCCGTCAGGAATGTTGCTCAGACCTGGTATTCCTCCCTTCGGCCAGGAACAATAACTTCATGGCAGAAGCTGAAGGATATGTTACTGACCAGCTTTCAAGGATTTCAGACGAAGCCGGTCACAGCTCAAGCCCTGTTCCAGTGTATTCAGGATCACGAAGAGTACCTTCAGGCGTATGTCCGAAGGTTTTTACGATTGAGGGCGCAGGCACCAACGGTGCCCAATGAAATTGTTATCGAAGCCATGATCAAGGGGCTTCGTCCTGGGCCTGCAGCTCAATACTTTGCTAGAAAGCCTCCTCAGACCTTGGAGAAATTGCTCCAAAAGATGGATGAGTACATTCGTGCTGACAATGACTTTCGTCAAAGAAGGGAGGAGGCCTTCAGATTTTCTGAAATGACCAGGGGCTTCGGAGGAAGATACTACCCGAGACATGTCCGTTCCATCCACAACACTCAGAATGATGATAAGGGGAGTCAGAACAGACCGCAATGCTCCTCACAGGCTTCGGGGCAACAACAAACTTCCTTCCGGCCACCAGCTCCAAGAGGCAGAGGCGCCAGGGGCTTCGGCGGAAGATTCGGAGATCAGCCAAGGAGACTGTTTTGCTTGTTCTGTGGAGAAGGCAAGGGCCATACCACTAGGTCGTGCCATATTACAATCCAGAAGCAAAAGGAAATTGCCGAAGCTGCATCTCAACAAGCTCAGCCGAAGCAGGTCATGCATACTGCTTCGTATCATCCGCCTTATATCCCACAATACATAGACAACCACCCTGCAGCTTCTGTAGCTTCGGCAAGTCAACCTCAAGCTTCCTGGCAACAGCTTCCGCCCCCACCTCCATTGCAGCAAGGTCAACAGCCAGAAGGGAGTCAATACGCTCCACATCAGAGGGACTTCAGAGAGCAGTCCGAAGCTCGCACAGTCAACAGCACTGTGCCAGAGTCGAAGCACATTTATTGACACATATCCTACCTTTGATAGCAGTCTTTCCTATTCAGTTTTATTTTCTGTGAAGCAAAAAACATTGATAGTTTTCATGTAATAATTTCGTTGTTTTCCACGAGGAAGATCTATTTGCTCCACAAGCTTAAGTTGCTGAAGCTTAAAATTTTTTCCGTTACCAAGGAGGACCTTCGAATTAAAAATCCTTCGGAGTAACAGAAAGTCGTTCTAAGGAACGCAGAGTAAGTTTGTGAAGTCACAAAAAGCCGTTCCAAAGGGAGCGCAGTGTAAGTTTTCTGCTCAGAAGTCGTTCCTAAAGGAATGCAGAGCCTACAGCGAAAAGTCAATGCTGATACCGCCTAAGTAAAGGGCGAAGAAGCTCCTAAGGGAGGCTTACAGCGAAAAGTCAACGCTGAGATCGTCTAAGTAAAAGACGAAGAAGCTCCAAAGACGTTCCTAAGGGAATGCAGAGCTTACGAATGTGTTTTGTGTGTATCTTCGGAACAGACGTCATTTGCATAACATAACATCATCACATCATTTCGCATAGCATAAGCATCATACATCATGTTGCATACGGCAAAAGAAGGGCACACAGTATTAACCTTCGAAAGAATGATTTGAGAAAGTGCAAATCGTGCAAAGTCACGAGGGAATATGATGATGATCTTCGGAAAATAGCTTCGGAGGCTGTTTTTACGAAGCATGGATGAGCTTCATCAGAGCAATATCAAAATTGTTTAGCTTCGGAGAGTGCTTTCACGAAGCATGGATGTGGCTTATCAGAACAGTTTTAACGAAGAATGTTTTCTTCACGAAGCATGAAAAGAAGGGAAGGTGTTTTTTCGCCGAAGGCTCAAAAATGGTATGTATGTACAGTTTCATGCATCGTAAAGAATTGAATAATGGAAAGAAACTTGTATATTACATTCAAATGTACAAATGTTACATAGATCACAATTTAACTGTTTTTCTAAATAGCATCTAGTCTTCTCTTAATACTGCTTCGGCGACTTCATTTAAAAGTTGATCAACAACTTTGTCCATGATAGCTTCGGCCATTTGTTTAATTTCATCATCCCCTTTTGTGTGGGGATCGACAGTCGATTCAGCAGCTTCTAAGGCAAAAGAACATTTTTTCATTACTATTACAAACTGTGAGCAGAGTTTGAAACAAAAATTACAACACAATAAGAACGACTAATTAATACCTAATTGTCTTTCGGGCTCCGTACTTTTTTCGGCAGTTTCTGCCACTTTCCTAGCTTCGTGGATGCCTTTTTCGCTCCTTTGGATAATTTCTTGTGCCATTCCTCGGCCGCCGTCGTTCCAGATGTCAGTAAAAAATTTGCCACCAACCACGCTTGCTTCGGCCGAGGGGTCTTTGATGTCTTCACAGGAAAAGGTAGCTTCGGACTGAGCTAGAAATTTTACATGATCGCAACCTTTTTTCTCTAAGACAGAAACAATTCCTCTGGCGCCCGAAAAAGCGCAGATATCACCGCGACTGCTCAGAATCTCCTCGAAGGCCTCTGCTTCGTGTCTAATCCATTCCAATGGACCTTCGGGATTGCCTCGAGAGAAAATCTCTTCGCTGGAAAAGGCGCCTACGCTGGCGAAGCTGGTTTTAATTTTATTCACACACTCTATAGATTTAACATAACATTTTCCCTGAGATGCACGAAGCTCTTTAACTCTTAACTCCAATTTATTGACCATATGATCGCTGAGTTCTCGTTTTGTTTCCTCAAGGACGCGCTCCTCTCTAGCTCTAGTCAGCTGTTTCTGAAGATCTTTAATTTCACGCTTTTGGGCTTCGGCCTGGGTTTTTGAGGCAGCCTCATCCTTCTTTACTTTGTCTATCAGCGTAAGAAGAATTTTATCCTTTTCTAGAGCTTCGTTTCTCAGTTTGATAACTTCGGAGCGCAAATTGTTGAACGCAATCTCATAACTCTCATCTTCGGCACTTTTTTGCGCTCTCAATGCGTTGCTCAGGATTAAACCCTATAAAAAAAGAGAGTCTATATAAGAATAAAGGAATGAATTAAGTATTATAGAAATTTTTTCAAAAAGTCTAATCCTTAAACCTTTAGGCTATTGTATGCAAGACTGTCTGCGAGATCCTCTTTCGACATGGCGCTTAATCCAGCTTCCAGCTTCGGGAATCCTATACTCCTGGCCATCTCTCGGCAGACGGATAATTCTTTATTGTCTGGGAGGCAGTACAGGAAATCATCTTCGTTTGTCCCATTGAATATCACTGCCCCCTTCGGATATTTTAGCTCCCTCGCATAATGGTTAGCTTCATGAGTTTCTTCTTCAGATAATTTTTTCCCCGAAGCATGTCGAATGATGTAATCACATATGCTGGCAGGCGCTTCGGGGATGGCAGTGTTAGTTTCTTCAACTAAAATTGGTTCTGGTATTTTTATTGCTTCGGCTTCCAAAGTTTGCTCCTTCAAGGGCTCCGAAGGCCCAGCTTCAGCTTCAGCCTGTTGCGTCGAAACTTCAGCAGAAGCTTCAGCAACTTCAACACTATTTTTTGGAGTTGTACTTGAAGACTTAATTGTCTCCAAGACATCTAGTACGTTTACCATTCTTTTCCTTTTTGGGGTCACCGTTGGACCCTTTTGGATTTTTGCTGTTTCGACATTTGCTACAGGACTCAAAACTTCTGATGCTTTTTCCTTAGTCGGATTTTTTGCTTCTTCCATTTTTTCTGTGGATGGCGCTGCGGCCATCTCTGCAATTTCTGGCAGCAAGGTTGGCTGTTCAGCTTCGGCGGCCGAAGAAGTTTCTCCGGTGAACTCAGGCACCGAAGCTGGTTCAATATGGCGTGGCCGGTGTGTGAGGACCTTCAACCTTTTTCCTTTCGGTTCTGGCTCGCTAGGAGCAGTTGCAGCTTCTTCTTTTGCAGAGGTTGTGTTTTTCCTCTTCTGCCCTCGAATGGGATAACGATAATCGGGGTAGAAGTACCCGATTGCGTCAAACACCCGGTTGAGTCTCTTCTTTTTTCGGCCTCCGAAGGCTGCTGATAGCGCAGTATTTTCGGCCTTCGAATATGCTCCAAGTAGTTCGTCACTTAAAGTTTCAATGCTTTTCAGCCAGTCATCATCAGGTTCAACAAATTTATCTGCATATTTGAATGTGTATTTCAGTCTAACTAGTCCGCCTTCGTCGGACTCTTTAATAGTTTCCTTCGGCATTTCCCACTTTTCTGCAAGTGGCCATACCCTGAAGGCAATGTGCTCTTGGACTAAGTCCCTTGTCCCAATAAAGGAGCAAACTACGCCGAAGGCTCTTTGGCACTCTTCGGCTGCCTCATCCATTTCAACCTTCGGCCTTCGAAGTCCGAAGCGTTGCCAGATTGGGTGCATAATGATACTTTTGACATTATCTTGCGCTGTTAGATCATTTTTCACATAAAACCATTCAGTCATCCAGGCTCCGGGCCACCTCTTCCGAAAGGTCGGCACAGGGCAGCTTGACCCGGAGCGGGCGCCGAAGCTGTAGCACCCAAAATTGTTGTGATATTGCTCTTTTCCCCAGGGCTTCGTCTCGTACAATAACTCGTGTATGTTGCAGAAGCTTTTAGCGTTTGGTTCCAAACCTTGGCTTCTCACAGCCCAGACAAAAATCCCCATTCTTATAATAGCTTCGGGAGTGAGTTGATGAAGGTAGACTTGGAATGTTTTCAGTACCTCAACAACAAAGTTGCTCAGGGGGAATCGAAGCCCAGCCTTGAGAAAGCTTCGGAAAATCACAACTTCATCTTCTTCGGGGGTGGGGGAAGTCTTTTCTCCAGCGTCAGCCCTCACAATAGATAAATCTCGAAAGTACCGCCCCCTCATATTATCAATATGATTCTGCTTGATGGTAGTCTTCCCGAAAACCGTGTGACTTGGCCGCCATGGACGATCTTCGGCCCCTTCCCCACCACTCTCTACATCATAGCTGTCGCTGTCACCAGTATCTTCGGACAAACCTTCGAGAATTTCCTTGGTGATTTTCTCTGTATTGGTCTCTGCCATCGCTATCAGGAACCCCAAATTCTTCTCCTCCTCGAGACTCAGCTTCGTCTCAGCAGGGATCTTCTTGCCTTCAGACATCTTCGGAAACGCTAAAAAAAATTGTTCCCGATGCCGAAGCTTCAAAATCAAAAAGACCAGCAAATCTTAGTGCAAGAGCTAAAAATTTTAGTGGGCCGAAGCAGATGGCAAGTGTGCGTACCAAATGAGTTTGCGGTGCGATATTATTTATACGCCCAGGGCGTTGACAATTGAAAGGTCCCGCTTGTCAGTGAAGGTTGCTATTCTAGCAAAGGGAAGGTGTTTTTTCGGACCTTCGGCTCAAGGCCTTCGTCCATATCGCAATCTGAATTTATTATTAACAAATTAATATTGCGAGGGGCTACTGTTGGGGGCCTTCGTCCTCCGAAGGTCCTCAAAAACATGATTTGACAATGTTTTCCAAGTGGATTATGTGAACAGGTATTCTCGGATTCAGAATCATGAATACGAAGCACGGCCAGGACGAAGCCTGAACCAGACGAAGCACGAGCGCAGCCGAAGCTGTGTGCGGGGAAGCTTCGTCACGATAAGCAGAAGAGGGAACCGACTTAAAGATGAAAAGACTACGTGGGCCTCGACAGATTTCCATAAGTCATTAACAAATGTAGTGGACATGGATGTAATTTTACGTGGGCTGCGTCCCACGTCTATAAATAGATGAACAGTACTCCCGTACTGTTCACGCTAACTGTGCATTGGCATTTGCGTCACGCTTGTACTTTTTACCTTCTCTCAGGACCGAAGGTACATTTGTAATTTGTAATCATTTCTATTTCTTTGTGTTAATAAAGTAGAAATGATTCTATGATCTACATTTCATGTTTTATATGAGTCCTTCGTTATTACTTGTTGAATTTACGAAGGTATGTCTCTTGTGACCTTCGTCCGGAACTCATTATTCCCGAAGCGGAATAATGTTCAATAGGACGAAGGGCCTTAACGTTTAACACTTTTTATGTTGCCTTGTTCTTAATCCGAAGCATTTGAGAACAAGTCCCCAACAGCTAGAGAAGCAAAAAGATATCTTATATGAGGAACATGATAAATTTGTTAGTGTTCAAAAATCTCTTGCTCTAGAAATTAAAAGAAATAAAATGCTATCCTCTGAGTTGTCTGCTTGTCATGAATCTGTCTCTAGTTTAAAGAATTTAAATGATGACTTAAATGCAAAGCTAGAAAAAGTTAATGAAACTAGTTCATGTGTAGAGCATGTAATTATTTGCAATAGATGTAAGGACTTTGATGTTGATGCATGTAATGAACATCTTACTTCTATTACTAAATTAAACAATGAGGTGGCAAGTCTTAATAATCAACATAAGACTTGCAAAGTTGATTATGATAAACTAAAATTTGCTAGGGATGCTTACACTGTTGGTAGACACCCCTCAATTAAGGATGGACTTGGTTTTCGAAAGGAAACCAAGAACTTAACAAGTCAAAGGAGTCCCGTTCTCAACAAGGAGAAAGGGAAGGCTCCTATGGCTAGTAGTCCTCAAAGGAACCATGCCTATATTTATGATAGGAAATTTACTAGTCATGCTCATAATAATAGATGTTATGATCATGGTGCTTATAATGATTCACATGCTATGTTTGCATCTAGTTCCACTTTTGTTTATGGTAGGAGTAGGCCTAGGAGAAATTATATTGTGTCTCATGCGCCAAGGAGAGTGTGCAATGGTCCTACTACTGTTTACCATACTTGCAATACTTCCTTTGTACTGTTATGTAAGAATGCAAAAGTAGTTGCTAGGAAGTTGGGATTCAAATGCAAGGGAGACAAAACATGCATATGGGTTCCAAAAACTGTTGTGACTAACCTTGCAGGACCCAACAAGAGTTGGGTACCTAAAACCCAAGCTTAAATTGTCTTGCAGGTTTATGCATCTGGGGGCTCAAGCTGGATTATCGACAGCGGATGCACAAACCACATGACAGGGGAGAAGAAGATGTTCACCTCCTACGACAAAAACAAGGATTCCCAGGATACGATTATCTTCAGAGATGGGAACCAAGGCAAGGTCAAGGGCTTGGGTAAGATAGCCATCACTAACGAGCACTCAATATCGAATGTATTTCTAGTAGAGTCGCTCGGGTACAACCTTCTGTCTGTAAGTCAATTGTGTCACATGTGTTACAATTGTTTTTTACAAATGTTGATGTATCTGTCTTTAGAAAGAGTGATGGTTCATTAGCTTTTAAGGGTGTATTAGACGACAAACTCTACTTAGTTGATTTTTTGAAAGAGAATGCCGATCTAGATGCATGCTTAATAGCTAAGACTAATATGGGCTGGTTGTGGCATCGCCGTCTAGCACATGTTGGGATGAAGAACCTTCATAAGCTTCTAAAGGGAGATCATGTGTTAGGACTAACCAATGTCTGTTTTGAGAAAGACAGACCTTATGCAGCATGTCAGGCAGGGAAACAGGTGGGAAGCACTCATCACAGCAAGAATGTGATGACGACATCAAGACCACTAGAGCTTCTTCACATGGATCTCTTCGGACCCGTTGCCTACCTCAGCATCGGGGGAAGTAAGTATGGTCTTGTAATTATAAATGATTTTTCCCGCTTCACTTGGGTGTTCTTTTTGCAGGACAAATCAGAAACCCAAGGGACCCTAAAGCGCTTCTTAAGGAGGGCTCAAAATGAGTTTGAGCTTACGATAAAGAAAATAAGAAGCGACAATGGGTCCGAGTTCAAGAATCTACAAGTTGAATAGTTTCTTGAGGAGGAAGGCATCTAGCACGAGTTCTCCACTCCCTACACACCACAACAAAATGGTGTGGTAGAGAGAAAGAATAGGACACTAATCTACATGGCGAGAACGATGATTGGAGAGTACAAGACGCCTGAGCGATTTTGGTCGGAAGCTATGAACACAGCTTGCCATGCCATAAATCGGCTCTACCTGCACCGTCTCCTCAAGAATACCTCCTACGAACTCCTTACTGATAACAAACCTAATGTTTCTTACTTTCGTGTATTCGAGAGCAAATGCTACATTCTAGTAAAGCAAGGTAGACATTCGAAATTGCTCCCAAGGTAGTAGAAGATTTCTTACTAGGATATGACTCAAATACAAAGGCGTATAGGGTCTTCAACAAATCATCAGGATTGGTTGAAGTCTCTAGAGATGTTGTATTTGATGAGACTAATGGCTCTCCAAGAGAGCAAGTTGATCTTGATGATATAGATGAAGAAGAAGTTCCAACGGCCGCAATGCGCACGATGGCGATAGGTGATGTGCGACCATAGAAACTATAGGAACAAGATCAACCATCTTCCTCAATAAGGGTGCATCCCCCAACTCAAGACGATGTATAGGTACCTCAAGGACAGGGGCAGGATCAAGGGGAGCATAGGAAGAACATGTTATGGAGGAAGAAGCACCATGGGCCCCTCCAACTCAAGTCCGAGCGATGATCCAAAGACATCACCCCGTCGATTAGATTCTGGGTGACATCAGCAAGGGAGTAACTACTCGCTCACGATTAGCTAATTTTTGTGAGCATTACTCGTTTGTCTCTTCTATTGAGCCTTTCAGGGTAGAAGAGGCATTGCAGGATCCGGACTAGGTGTTAGCCATGTAGGAAGAGCTCAACAACTTCAGACAGAATGAAGTCTGGAGCCTGGTGTCACGTCCAAAGCAAAACGTTGTGGGAACCAAGTGGGTGTTCCGCAACAAATAAGACAAGCACAGAGTGGTGACAAGAAACAAGGCTCGACTTATGGCAAAAGCTTATGCCCAAGTCGCAGGTTTGGATTTTGAGGAGACTTTTGCTCCTGTGGCTAGGCTAGAGTCAATTCGGATATTATTAGCCTATGCTGCTCACCATTCCTTTAGGCTATTCCAAATGGACATGAAGAGCGCTTTCCTCAATGGGCCAATTAAGAAGGAGGTATACGTGGAACAACCCCCTGGCTTTGAGGATGACAGGTATCCCGACCACGTGTATAAGCTCTCTAAGGCGCTCTATGGACTTAAGCAAGCCCCAAGAGCATGGTATGAATGCTTTAGAAATTTCTTAATTGCTAATGCTATCAAGGTTGGGAAAGCCGATCCCACTCTTTTTACAAATACTTGTGATGGTGATCTTTTTGTGTGCCAAATTTATGTCGATGACATAATATTTGGTTCTACTAACCAAAAGTCTTGTGAGGAGTTTAGCAGGGTGATGATGCAAAAGTTCGAGATGTCGATGATGGGCGAATTGACCTACTTCCTTGGATTCCAAGTGAAGCAACTTAAGGACGGCACCTTCATCTCCCAAACGAAGTACACTCAAGATCTTCAAAAGGTTTGGGATGAAGGACGCCAAGCCCGTGAAGACACCGATGGGAACTGACGGGCATCTTGACCTCAACAAAGGAGGTAAGTCCATTGATCAAAAGGCATACCGGTCAATGATAGGTTCACTACTTTATCTTTGTGCTAGTAGACTGGACATTATGCTAAGTGTATGCATGTGTGCTAGATTTCAATCCAACCCCAAGGAATGTCACCTTATGGCTGTTAAGCGAATTCTTAGGTATTTAGTTTCTACACCTTGCTTCGGGATCTGGTATCCAAAGGGGTCTACCTTTGACTTGATTGGATACTCAGACTCCGATTATGCTGGGTGCAAGGTTGATAGGAAGAGCACATCAGGGACATGCCAATTTCTAGGAAGGTCCCTGGTGTCCCGGAGTTCCAAGAAAAAACATCTGTTGCCCTATCCACCGCTGAGGCCGAGTACGTTGCCGTAGGACAGTGTTGCACGCAACTGCTTTGGATGAGGCAAACCCTCCGGGACTTTGGCTACAATTTGAGCAAAGTCCCACTCCTATGTGACAATGAGAGTGTAATCCGCTTGGCGGATAATCCTGTTGAACACAGCCACACTAAGCACATAGACATCCGGCATCACTTCCTAAGAGACCACCAGCAAAAGGGAGATATCGATGTTTATCACATTAGCACCGAGAACCAACTAGCTGATATCTTCATGAAGCCTTTAGATGAGAAAAGGTTTTACAGGTTGCGTAGTGAGCTAAATCTCTTAGATTCATGTAACTTGGATTGATCTAGAGCACACATGTAGTTCATGCCTTTGATCATGTTACTTTAAGCATTTAAATCAATTATTGATTGTTTGTGGTGCTCAAGTTGTACAAGTCACCCCCGGACCTCACAAGTCTGTATGCAAATGATGCACATATTTAGGGGGAGCTGTGCTACAACTTGATTCCTTTTGAGACTGACTTGGTTGTTTAAGTACATTTGAAGTTGTCTAGAAGGAACATTGAAAGGGAAGATGAACTTGGACGACGAAAAGACTTCCACTGCACTCCAGTATTAGTGTATTTATTTCCAAGTTCATACTTATGCTCTCATTGCCTTTTTGCTCTTATTTTGATATTTTGGTGAGGCAATGGGGTTTAAGGGCCAAAAGTTATTCTGTTTTGGTGCTTAATGCCAAATGGGGAGAAATTAAGGCCAAAGCAAATGGATCAGCCAACCACTTGTGAATTTTGAAAATAGTAGAGTTAGAATTTGTGATTTGTCCAAAATACTCTTATTGCAAAATTTAGTCTCTTATGGGGGAGAATTTTGATTATGGGAAAAGGGGGAGTTTTTGGCACTTGATCAAATTTTACTCTTGGAATATCTCTCTATTTGCTCAAACAAGTGTGTTCGACTTGAATTGATATTGCCAAATCCTAAGTAAAGAGAATTAGGTCTTCAATTTGAATTGATATTGCACTTCTTTTGTTGTTTTTTAATGTGTTGGCATAAAGAAATTGATATCTCTCTATTTGCTCAAAGAAATTGATATCTCTCTATTTGCTCAAAGAAATTGATTTGCAAAAACAAACCAAGTGGTGGCAAAGAATGATCCAAATATGCCAAATCCTAAGTAAAGAGAATTAGGTCTTCAATTTGAATTGATATTGCACTTCTTTTGTTGTTTTTTAATGTGTTGGCATAAATCACCAAAAAGAGGGAGATTGAAAGGGAAATGTGCCCGTGGGCCATTTCTATAAGTATTTTGGTGATTAGATGTCCAACACATATTGATTAAGTTCTTATGTGCTAAAGGAGTGAGAAGTGTGAATTAAAGAACAAGGTATGTTTCTAAACTTAGTGAATTAGTTTTGAATAATAACATGGTTATCTAAGTACTAGAAACAATGCCAAGTAAAGAAGAAAGCCGTTGGAAAAGAGTTGGCTGTGTACAGCCAAAATCAGCTCAGGCCTGGCACACTGGACTGTCCGGTGGCGCACTGGACTGTCCGGTGGCGCACCGGACAGTGTCTGGTGCCCTAGGCTAGTAGACAGTGAACCAGCTGCTCTCGGGAAACAACGGAGTAACACGACTATAAATCACTGGACTGTCCGGTGGTGCACCGGACTGTCAGGTGAGTCATCAGCGATGAAGTCGTTGCTCTCGGGAAAAGAAAAAGGCAACATGGCTATAATTCACCGGACTGTCCGGTGGTGCACCGGACTGTCCGGTAAGTCAACGGCGCCTGCAGCCAACGGTCGACCGCACGATCAATGCGTGACACGTGGCCTGCCCCAATAGTCGGTTGGGCACACCGAACTGTCCGGTGCACCAACAGGCCTGGAGGACCAACGGTCGGCTGTGCCCGGTATGGAAGGAAATCGAGCACCGGACTGTCCGGTGCACCACTCGGCAGAAGGCAATAATAGCCTTCCATGTTGATCTCCAACGGCTCCTAGCTGCCTTGGGGCTATAAAAGGGACCCCTAGGCGCATGGAGAAGAACACCAAGCTTACAAGAAACATCCTAAGACACCTAGACTCTGCATTCACGCAATCAGATCATCGTTCTTGAGATTTGAGCACTGTTCGAGTTGTAAACTCCTTGCGCTGTGTTTTTGTGCTCACTTCTTCACTTGTGTGCGTGGTTGTACTACGGATTTGAGTCTTGCCTGTGTTGCTCTCCCATCCTTACTCTTGTGCTTTCTTTGTGATCTATATTGTAAGGGCGAGAGGCTCCAACTTGTGTAGATTCCTCACAAACAGGAAGAATACTCAAAAGAGAAAAAGACTGTGGTATTCAAGTTGATCATAGGATCACTTAAAAGGGGTTGAGTGCAACCCTCGTCCATTGGGACACCACAACGTGGAAGTAGGCAAGTGTTACTTGGTCGAACCACGGGATAAAAATCGCTTGTCTCTTATGTTGCTTTTCTGTGATTGTTTAGTTCACAAGAACTCGCTTCATAGCTACTTAGTCGCACTAACACTTTAATAATCAAGTTTGTGGCTATTTAGTGTTTGATTTTACAGGATCACCTATTCACCCCCCTAGGTGCTTCCAAGTGTCCGGTGCCCAGGCTGACCCCTGCGACGAACTCTTCACTCTCGGGAATTCGCCGAGGGCGTCGCGGCTAAAATTTACCAAACTATCCGGTGAGCCAACGACGCCCGCGGCCAACGGTCGGCAGCGCGATCAACGGGCGACACGTGGCCAAGCCAACAGTCACTTGATCGCACCAGACTGTCTGGTGTGCACTGGACAGTGTCCGGTGCGCCAAGAGGACCGAGGGAGTATCGGTCGGCTTCGCTAGAAAAGAAAGGAGATCGAGCACCGGACAAGCACTGTTCATGTCCGGTGGTGCATCGGACTGTCTGGTGCGCCACCTGACAGAAGGCAAGAATTGCCTTCCAAATGGAACGCCAATGGCTCCTAGCTTCCTTGGGGCTGTAAAAGGGATCCCTAGGCGCATGGAGCACAACACCAAGCATTCACTAGACATCCTAAGACGCCTAGACTCCGCAAATACAAATTGGATCATCGTGAGTGAGATTTGAGCAATAAGTGTGTTGTGAACTTGTGGCATTGTTCTTGTGTGCCCTCTTCTTGACTTATGTGCGTATTGTTGCTGCGATTCTAGTCTTGTGTGTGTTTCTTTTCCTCCCTTACTCTTGTGCTTTTCTTGTGAACAACTTTGTAAGGGTGCGAGAGAACCTAGAGGGGGGTGAATAGGTGATCCTGCAAAATTCAACACTAATAGCACAAACTTGGTCTATAAAATGTTAATTGGATTAAACCAAGTTGCTATAGTGAGAGCTCTTGAGAAGAAATCAATCACAGAGAAAAACGACACAAGAGACACAGTGTTTTATCCTATGGTTCGGCCAAGTATAACACTTTCCTACTTCTAAATTGTGGCGTCCCAATGGATGAGGGTTGCACTCAACCCCTTTCAAGTGATCCAATGATCAACTTGAATACCATGGTTTTCTTCCTTATTGATGTTTTCCAGTTTGTGAGGAATCTCCACAAGTTGGAGCCTCTCACCCTTACAAAATTGTTCACAAGCAAAGCACAAGAGTAAGGGAGGGAAATAAACACATACAAGACTAGAATCGCAGCAACAATATGCACACAAGTCAAGAAGAGAGCACACAAGAACAATGCCACAAGTTCACAACCCACTTAGTGCTCAAATCTCAGTCACGATGATCCAAATGCGTATTTGCGGAGTCTAGGCGTCTTAGGATGTTTAGTGAATGCTTGGTGTAGTGCTCCATGCGCCTAGGGTCCCTTTTATGGCCCCAAGGCAGCTAGGAGTCGTTGGAGTTCCATTTGGAAGGCAATTCTTTCCTTCTGTCGGGTGGCGCACCGGACAGTCCGGTGCCCGGTCTCCTTCCTTTTTTGGTGAAGCCGACCGTTGGACCTTTGGTCCCCTTGGGGCATCCGGACGCTATCCAGTGCACACTGGATAGTCCGGTGCGACCAAGTGACCGTTGGCTCGAGCCATGTGTCGCCCATTGATCACGCTGCCGACCATTGGCCGCGGGCGCTGTTGGCTCACCGGACAGTCCGGTGAATTTTAGCCGCGACGCCATCGGTGAATTCCTGAGAGCAAAGAGTTCGTCGCTGAGTGCTGAGCGTGGGCACTGATGGCTCACCGGACAGTCCGGTGCACCACCGAATAGTCCAGTGAATTTTAGTCACGTCGCCCCTCCGATTATCGAGAGCAGTGACTTCACTGCTGAACCAGCCTGTGCACTGGACACTGTCCAGTGCACCGAAGGCTGGTGCAGATTTGGCTGGACTCAGCAACTTCTCCACTCCATTCTCATTTGCACTAATACTATTTCTAGCACTTAGGTAAATATGTTAGTATCAAAAACAATTCACTAAGGCTAGAAACATACCTTGATTCTTGATTTACACTTCTTTATCATTTGGCACATATCACCTCAAAACAATATGTGTTGGACATCTAATCACCAAAACATTTATAGAAATGGCCCAAGGCCACATTTCCCTTTAAATCTCCCCCTTTTGGTGATTTATGCCAACACATTTAAAGGCAACTTGAAGTGCAATTCATTCTCAAAAAAATGCAAATCGAAGACCAAATTTTCTCACTTAGAATTTGGCATATTTGGATCACTTTTGCCACCACTTGGTTTATTTTCGCAAAACAAATTCTTTTTCCTATCTCTACCTCAAACATAGAGAGATATTTCAAGAGTAAATTTGATCAAGTGCCAAAAACTCCCGCTTTTTCCCATAATCAAAATTCTCCCCATAAGAGACCAAATTTTGCAATAAGAGGTTTTTGGACGAAATACAAATTCTAACTCTACAATTTTCGAAATTCACAAGTGGTTGGCTGATCCATTTGCTTAGGCCTTAATTTCTCCCCCTTTGGCATTAAGCACCAAAACGGGAGACCTTTTTGGCCCCTTTAACCCCATTGCCTCACCAAAATGACAAATAAGAGCAAAAAGGCAATAAGAGTACAACAAAGAACTTAGGACAAGATACATTTACCGGAATGCAGTGGAAGCTCTTTCTTTGTCCTAGTTCACTTTTCCCTTTCAATATCCCTTTGAGACTATTTCAAGAATACACAAACAAACAAGTTAGTCTCAAGGAAGTCAAGTTGTAGCACATCTCCCCCTAAACATGTGCATCATTTGCAAAGGGACTTGTGAGGTCCGGGGATGACTTGTACAACTTGAGCACCAGAAATAAGCAATTAAAGACAATTAAGCTTAAAGTATCATGATCAAAGGCATAGAACACATGTATGCTATAGATCAATCCAAGTTACGCGAATCTAAGACATTTAGCTCACTACGCAACCTGCAAAACCTTTTCTCATTGAAAGGCTTGGTGAAGATATCGGCTAGCTGGTTCTCGGTGCTAATGTGATAAATATCGATATCTCCCCTTTGCTGGTGGTCTCTCAGAAAGTGATGCCGGATGTCTATGTGCTTAGTGCGGCTATGTTCAGCAGGATTATCCACAAGAGGATTGCACTCTCATTGTCACATAGGAGTGGGACTTTGCTCAGACTGTAGCCAAAGTCCCGGAGGGTTTGCCTCATCCAAAGTAGTTGCACGCAACACTGTTATGTGGCAATATACTCGGCCTCAGCGGTGGATACGACAATGGATGTTTGTTTCTTAGAGCTCCAAGACACTAGGGACCTTCCCAGAAACTGATAAGTCCCTGATGTGCTCTTCCTATCAACCTTGCACCCGGCACAGTCGGAATCTGAGTATCCGATTAAGTCAAAGGTAGACCCCTTTGGATACCAGATCCCGAAGCAAGGCGTAGAAACTAAATATCTAAGAATTCTCTTAACGGTCACAAGGTGACACTCCTTAGGGTCAGATTGAAATCTAGCACACATGCATACACTTAGCATTATATCCGGTCTGCTAGCACAAAGATATAGTAACGATCCTATCATTGACTGGTATGCCTTTTGATCAATGGACTTACCTCCTATGTTGAGGTCCAGATGTCCGTCCGTTCCCATCGGTGTCTTTGCAGGCTTTGCATCCTTCATCCCAAACCTATTGAGCAAATCTTGAGTGTAGTTTGTTTGGGAGATGAAGGTGCCTTCCTTGAGTTGCTTCACTTGAAAGCCAAGGAAGTAGTTCAACTTGCCCATAATCGACATCTCAAACTTCTGTATCATTACCCTGCTAAACTCCTCACAAGACTTTTGATTAGTAGAACCAAATATAATGTCATCGACATATATTTGGCATACAAAGAGATCACCATTACAAGTCTTTGTGAATAGAGTAGGATCAGCTTTCCCAACCTTGAAAGCATTAGCAATAAAAAAATCTCTAAGGCATTCATACCATGCTCTTGGGGCTTGCTTAAGTCCATAGAGCGCCTTAGAGAGTTTGTAGACATGGTCGGGATACCTGTCATCCTCAAAGCCAGGGGGTTGTTCCACGTACACTTCCTCCTTAATTGGTCCATTTAGGAAGGCGCTCTTCACGTCCATTTGGAACATCTTAAAGGAAAGGTGAGCAGCATAGGCCAATAAAATCCGAATCGATTCTAACGAAGCCACAGGAGCAGAAGTCTCCTCAAAATCCAAACCTGTGACTTCGGCATAACTATTTGCCACAAGTCTAGCTTTGTTTCTTGTCACCACTCCGTGTTCGTCTTGCTTGTTGCGGAACACCCATTTGGTTCCCACAATGTTTTGCTTTAGACGTGGCACTAGGCTCCAAACTTCATTTCTTTTGAAGTTGTTGAGCTCTTCCTGCATGGCCAACACCCAGTCTAGATCCTGCAAAGCTTTTTCTGCCCTGAAAGGCTTAATAGAAGAAACAAACGAGTAATGCTCACAAAAATTAGCTAAGCGTGAGCGAGTTGTTACTCCCTTGTTGATATCACCCAGAATCTGATCCACTATATGATTTCTTTGGATTGTCGTTCGGATTTGAGTTGGAGGGGCCCATGATTCTTCTTCCTCCTTATCCTGTTCTTCATGTGCTCCCCCTTGAACCTGCCCTTCTTTTTGAGGTACCTGTTCATCGTCTTGAGTTGGGGGTTGCACCACTGTAGAGGAAGAGGGTTGATCTTGCTCTTATAGTTCCTGTGGTCGCACATCACCTATCACCATTGTTCGCATTACGGTCGTCGGAACCTCATCTTCATCTACATCATCAAGATCAACTTGCTCTCTTGGAGAGCCATTAGTCTCATCAAATACAACATCGCTAGAGACATCAACCAATCCTGATGATTTGTTGAAGACCCTATAGGCCTTTGTATTTGAGTCATATCCTAGTAAAAAACCTTCTACCGCTTTGGGAGCAAACTTTTAATTCCTACCTTTTTTTACCAAAATGTAGCATTTTCTCCCAAATACACGCAAGTAGGAAACATTAGGTTTGTTACCAGTTAAGAGTTCATATGACGTCTTCTTGAGGAGGCGGTGAAGATAGAGCCAGTTTATGGCATGGTAGGCTGTATTCATAGTTTTCGACCAAAATCGCTCAGGCGTCTTGTATTCTCCAAGCATTGTCCTTGCCATATCAATTAGCGTCCTATTCTTCCTCTCTACCACACCATTTTGCTATGGTGTGTAGGGAGCGGAGAACTCGTGCTTGATGCCTTCCTCCTCAAGATATTCTTCAACTTGTAGATTCTTGAACTCAGACCCATTATCACTTCTTATCTTATTCACCTTTAGCTCAAATTCATTTTGAGCTCTCCTTAATAAGCGCTTTAGGGTTCCTTGGGTTTTAGATTTATCCTGCAAGAATAACACCCAAGTGAAGCGGGAAAAATCATCAACTATAACAAAACCATACTTACGTCCCCCGATGCTGAGATAGGTAACGGGGCCGAAGAGATCCATGTGTAGGAGTTCCAGAGGTCTTGATGTCGTCATCACGTTCTTGCTTTGATGAGTGCTTCCCACCTGTTTCCCTGCTTGGCACGCTGCACAAGGTCTGCCTTTCTCAAAACAGATATCGGTTAGTCCTAACACATGATCTCCCTTTAGAAGTTTATGAAGGTTCTTCATCCCAACATGTGCTAGACGGCGGTGCCAAAGCCAGCCCATATTAGTCCTAGCGATTAAGCATGCATCTAGATCGACATTCTCTTTTGAGAAATCAACTAAATAGAGCTTGTCGTCTAATACAACCTTAAAGGCTAATGAACCATCACTCCTAAAGACAGATACATCAATATTTGTAAATAAAAAATTATAGCCCATATGACACAATTGACTTACAGATAATAAATTATACCCTAGCGATTCTATTAAAAACACATTTGATATTGAATGCTCGGTCGTGATGGGTATCTTGCCCAAGCCTTTAACCTTGCCTTGATTCCCATCTCTAAAGATGACGGTGTCTTGGGAATCCCTATTTTTGACGTAGGAGGTAAACATTTTCTTCTCCCTCGTCATGTGGTTTGTGCATTTGCTATCAATAATCCAGCTTGAGCCCTCGGATGCATAAACCTACAAGGTAATTAAGCTTGGGTTTTAGGCACCCAAATCTTGTTGGGTCCTACAAGGTTAGTTACAACAGATTTTGGAACCCAAATGCAAGTTTTATCTCTCATGCATTTAGATCCCACCTTTCTAGCAACTACTTTAGCATTTTTACATGAAAGAACAAATGAAGCATCACATGTCTGGTAAATAGTAGTTGGACCAGTGCATGCTTTCCTAGGCACATAAGAAACAACATGATTATGCCTAGGCCTATTTCTGCCATGAGTAAAAGAGGAACTAGATGCGAACATAGCATGAGAATTAAATGCGGCATCATGATATACATGAGAAACAATCTTATTACAACACCTATCATTATGAGCACGACTAGTAAATTTCTTATCATAAAGATAGGCATGATTCTTTTGAGAACGACTAGCCATAGGAGTCTTCCCTTTCTCCTTGTTGAGATTGGGAGTTCTATGGCTTATCAAGTTCTTGGTCTCCTTTTGGAAACCAAGTCTATCCTTAATAGTGGGGTGTCTACCAATGGTATAGGCATCTCTAGCAAACTTTAGTTTCTCATAACTATCTTTGCAAGTCTTAAGTTGAGCACTAAGACTTGCAACATCATTGATTAACTTAACAATAGTAGAAGCATGTTCATTACAAGCATCAACATCAATATCTTTACATCTATTGAAGATTACAACATGCTCTACACATGAACTAGCTATATTAACTTTTTCTAGCTTAGCATTTAAATCATCATTCAAAGTTTTGAGACTGGAAATAGAATCATGACAGGTAGACAGTTCAGAGGATAATATTTCGTTTTTCTTAACTTCTAGAGCAAGAGATTTTTGAACACTAATGAACTTATCATGTTCCTCATACAAAATATCTTCTTGCTTTTCTAGCAATCTATCCTTTTCATTAAGAGCATCAATTAATTCATTTATTTTGTCTACCTTAGATCTATCTAATCCTTTAAATAAATCAGCATAATCTATCTCATCACCAGAAGATTCCTCATCGCTAGAAGAAGAATATTTAGGAGTATCTCGAATACGTACCTTCTTCTCCTTAGCCATAAGGCACGTGTGGCGTTCGTTGGAGAAGAGGGAAGACTTGTCGAAGGCCGAGGCAGCTAGTCCTTCATCATCGAAGTCGGATGAAGAGCAATCGGAGTCCCACTCCTTTCCAATGTGTGCCTCGCCCTTCGCCTTCATGTAGTTCTTTTTTCTTTCCTTCTTCCATTTCTTCTCTTGCGCCTGGTCATCATTATTATCGGGACATTGTGCTATAAAATGACCAGGCTTACCGCACTTGAAGCAGGAGTGCTTTCCCCTTGATTTATTCTTGTTGGGAAACTCCTTGCGTCCCTTCAAGACGGTCTTGAATCGCTTGATGATGAGCGCCATCTCATCCTCATTGAGCCCGGCAGCCTCCACTTGTGCTACCTTGCTAGATAGCGCCTCCTTATTGCTGGTTTCTTTGAGAGCAACGGGCTGCGACTCGTAGAGAGGAAGCGGTCCGTTTAATGCATCGTCCACGTACCTTGCTTCCTTCACCATCATAAGCCCACTTACGAATTTTCTGAGGATTTCCTCAGGCGTCATCTTGGTGTATATAACACCCCTGGTGTTACTGTCACTAAAACTTGAGCATAACATCATGAGCATTAGCATATCATGTGATTGTTACACTTAGAGTGCATTCACTAGGCAAAAATTTCAAACAAGTTGTACTGATGTGACTGGTCATGGGTGAAACCCTAGGGTAGGGTACTTAACCCTAAACTAGGCTTAGAAGTGATAATAAAGCCCAAACATGAGAAAACTTCAAAACTCATGAGAAACAATCATAAGATATCACAATTAATGGACTTGAGTGGCATCCAAACCCTAGAAGTGCCAAAAACCCTAAAAGACCCCTAGAAAATCCAAGTTGAAACCCTAGGGGGCTATATATAAATTTTGTACACTTTTGTATCCAAGTGCAAAAACCAAGGTATTAGGGTACCTCAAATTATATGGTTCACATATTTAAGGATTTGCAAATCAAACCATGGGATTTGGGCTTATTTGCAAAAAGCCACTCTACATCTCTCATGTGACTAAGTCTGAAAACCAGTGAACAGGGCTGACTTTGGAGCTCTGTAATTCTAAAAATATTAGGAGTTTGCCTAGGGTCAACACATTAAAGTTGTAAAACTATAATAGGAGAACAACTTTGCTTAAGTACTTAAGTCCTGGTATTGTACAAAATCAAGAGTTCAACGAGTTTGAAGTTTGGCTCTCAAGCTGAGAGTCTGTAAGGTTCAGAAAAACCAGTGGTATAGGACCAACTTCAGGATCAGGTGGAGCTCGATTTAATGGATCATTGACTAAGACCTTTGTAACAAGATTAAAGTTGGATTATAGGGGAGTAACTTTGGTACAGTCATCTTCTCTAGTTGTTGTACAAAAACTAAAGAAACAACAGCTCGAAGTTGCTCTGTCAGAACCCTATCAAGCTATTGAAGGGTTACTGAAAACTGAATTCAAGAACAGGAATGGTCACCGTGGAATAGGGCAGAATTGGAAGCACCGTATCTCTTATTCCATTCAGTTTTGGTCCAGGGATCCTATAGTAAAATTTAAGACTATTGTTTGGTGAACAAACTTTATTAATGGAGATCACCTTGTTCTTAACACAAATCAAGAGAAAAGGAGGGTGAAAGGGGGTCGGTTCAGTAAAGCGCTGAAGATCAGAACGCTGAAATATCTGAAAAGCGAAGACAAAGATCAGACGCACTGTAGAATCGGATGTGTTCGAGTGATTTGGGGTAAGGATCGACCGTGGGGAGGTAGCTTCGAACGTGTCGCGATTCCACGGACCTAGCCAGAGCCTAGCCGAAGATAATTCACCGTCGGTCACCGTGGCTCAGTCATTTCCGCGGCCGTGTCACTTATGCCTCGCTCCTCCCTCACTGTGTCTCTTCTTTACGTGGTAACCATGCATGAACGATGTAATTCATGGCGGTGGATCGCTAGCCGGACCGTCGTGCCTATAAATAGCCCCGCCACCCATGATGAGGTATTCACCACTTCACCATTGAGCTCGGTTGAAGCACAAATTCACGGAATCCTCTCCACCTCTCCCAAAATTGGTGGTGCACGGTGAATCCGTAGTCCTTTGTGACCATGTAGCCCCAACCTCACCTCCTAATTCCACCAGAACCCGTCGCGGCACTGTTTTCCCCCTTTTTAGTCACCGGCAAGTGAAAATCCTCCGCGCGCCGTGCTTAGCCGCTCCCAGGTCTGTCCCTGCTCTTCTTAATCGTGTTTTAGCACCCATACATACTCGTGATACTCATCGGCTCAACCCTCTATGCTTGACCACGCTCAATTACCCGGAACGCATGAATTTGTGTTCGGTATTCACCGCCACCGTGGTCGGGCTAAGCCAGGGCCATAATCAACCAATTGAAGCTTGTTCTAGGGTTGTCTCGGGTCCGTAATGCTTGCCCAATAATTAATTTGGGTAGCCACCGCCAATCTTGGCCGGTCCGAGCAGCAGAGTGGTCGACGGTGAGCGCGTCGTAGTCTTGGATCGATTTGGAAAAGAAACAAAAATCGGGGGACCTTTGTGCATTTGTCAGCGAGACAATGAATAGTAGCCAAGGGCTCTTCACCAATTGTTTGATTTAACAGGGGCCTTTTCGCAAGACCAACATCACGGGCGCGGGCGCGCGCGTATCCTCCTTTCTGCAGGACGGTTTGGGCTGAATTCAGCCCAATACTATTCATAGTTTCTCTTTTTCTTTTTCTTCCAAGGTTAGAGAATTTCTATAAAATTGTAGAAAAATGATAAAAATATGAGACTAATTTTTCTAGGTTCCTAAAATTCTATAGTAATTAATAAAAATAGTTTTATGATTTTTAGTCCAAATAAGAAATTATGGAGTATTTAAAACAGCCAAAACCTATATTCTTGGAATTTTAGAAATTGATTAATAACTCCAAAAATCACTAAACTTTTTGGATAAGCTTAAAATGATACTTAGAAGCCTTGGGTAAAGTTTAGCATGATTTGGACAATGTTTGGTATTTAAACCCCAAAACCCTAATCTTCTAGTGATGTCTACCCTATGAACTACAGTACTGACTTCAAAAACCCTAGTTTCCTGGAGTCCCGTGAAGGAAAATTGTATTCAATACCTATAATAATGTACCTTTATTATCTTTGCATTTTCATAAGTGTTGGGGGCCTTCGGCTCCCGAAGGTCCTCAAAAGCATAGTTTGACAATATTTTCCAAGTGTAATATGTGAACAGGCACCTTCGGAACAAGCACCTTCGGAGTCAGGTCGCGAATATACAAGAGCATGGTTAAGACGAAGCTTGATTGGAATGAAAAACGATCATGACGAAGGATAATACGATCACGAAGCTATGTGCAGAAAGGCTTCGGCACAATAACAGAAAAGAGGAACCGACTTAAAGATGAAAAGCCAAATTGGACCTCGAAGAATTACTATAGTTATTGATAAATGTAAAGGGCATCAATGTAATTTTACACGGGCTGCGTCCCGTGCCTATAAATAGGTGAACAGTACTCCCATACTGTTCACGCTGACTGGGCATACGCTTTTTCGCATCACGTTTGTACCTTTACTTTACATCAATCTGAAGGTACATTTGTAATTCATTTTTATGAATTTAATAATGGAAATATATCGATGATAATGCTGGTATTATTACTCGCACATTATATATAGTTGCTCTGTTTAACCATTTATCAACCTAACGAAGGTCTTTTCTTTCGTAACCTTCGTCCGAGATTCATTATACCCGAAGGGATATACTGTTTCTAAGGACGAAGGAGTTCGACATTTAATACTTTTATGTTGTCATGTTCTTAATTCATAGCATTTGAGAACAAGCCCCCAACATTGGCGCCCACCTCCGGTGAACTCACTTCCACTTTTTGGGTTTTGAAAACCTTCGGCAAGCGTCACCTTCGTCATGCCGCCGAAAAAAGCTTCAACGACAGGGGCTGCCACTCTGCAGCCGCTGGACCCCAATCAGGATGTCGTCTCTCTTAGGGAGGCCCGAAGCCAGAAGAGGAAGGCCATCAGTCCAACGCCTCCGGAAGATGACTTGGACCAAGAAATACAAAAAATGGAGATGCTCCATCAACAGGTTCAACGGAAGAAGGAGAAGATGGCTCGTCTAGCTGATCTTCAAAAGCAGATAGATGAAGCCTCTGAAGAGCTTTGACACCTCGCTCAAGATGACCAGAATCAAAGGCCCCCGCGCAAAGAGCTTCATCAAGAGGGTTTCTACAACGAGGATGACTGGTATGAAGATTTCCATCATGGAAATTTTGCTTTTGATGACACTTCTCCCCTGTCAACAGAACTGCAGGCTACACCTTGGCCACAGTCTTATAAGCCACCTCAGCTCCCTATGTATGACGGTCATTTAGACCCGAAGCAATTCTTGATGAGCTATGAGGCAACTATATCTTCGTATGGTGGCAACACAGCGGTCATGGCAAAGTCCTTCGTCATGGCTGTCAGGAGCGTTGCACAAACCTGGTACTCCTCCCTTAGGCCAGGAACAATCACCTCATGGCAAAAGCTGAAGGATATGTTGATAACCAGCTTCCAAGGTTTTCAGATGAAGCCAGTCACTGCTCAAGCTTTATTCCAGTGCACCCAGGATCACGAAGAGTACCTTCAGGCATATGTCCGAAGGTTTCTACGTCTGAGGGCACAGGCACCAACAGTGCCCAATGAAATTGTCATTGAGGCCATGATTAAGGGGCTTCGGCCAGGACCTTCAGCTCAGTACTTTGCCAGGAAACCTCCTCAAACTTTGGAGAAGCTGCTCCAGAAGATGGACGAGTATATTCGAGCTGACAATGATTTTCGCCAAAGAAGGGAGGAAGCTCTCAGGTTTTCTGAAATGACCAGGGGCTTCGGAGGAAGGTTTTATCCAAGGCATGTCAGGTCAATTCACAATTCTACTCAAAATGATGACAAAGGGAGTCAGCAGCAAAGGTCACAGTATTCCTCGCAAGCTTCGGGGCAACAGCAAGCTTCGGGGCAACAGCAAAGCTCTTTTCGGCCGCCAGCGCCAAGAGGCAGAGGCGCCAGGGGCTACGGGGGAAGATTTGGAGATCAACCAAGAAAAATGTACTGCTTATTCTGCGGTGAAGGCAAGGGCCATACCACCAGAATGTGTCATGTTACCATTCAAAAGCAAAAGGAGCTAGCAGAGGCTGCAGCACAACAGAGCCAGCCGAAGCAGGTTATGCATACTGCTTCGTATCATTCGCCTTACATTCCAGAATATGTAGGCAATCACCCTGCAGCCTCTGTTGCTTCGGCAAGCCAACCCCAAGCTTCCTGGCAACAGCTTCCACCGCCACCACCAATACAACGAGCTCCGCAGCCAGAAGGGAGCCAGCACTCTCACCCCCAGAGGGATTTCAGAGAAGAATCCGAAGCTCGCACAGTCAATAGCACTGTGCCAGAGTCGAAGCACATTTACTGACAAAATATCCTACTCCCACAGCAGTTTTTATGCTTTCACGTTTGGTTTTATTTTCTTCATAGTAAAGAACAATTATGGGGAGTTTAAGTGTTTTTTATTGTTTTTCAAATCCTTGTAACAGTTTACCGTATTATCATAATGAAAATATATCTCCTCCAAAGGCTTGAGTTACCGAAGCACAAGAATTTATGGAGGCACGGAGAACCTTCGGATTATCGAAAACTTGTTCTAAGGAATGAGCCGTAACTTTTTCGAAGTAATAAAAAGTCGTTCCTAAGGGAGCGCAGTGTAAGTTTTCTGCTCGAAAGTTGTTCCAAAGGGAATGCAGAGCTTACAGCGAAAAATAAACGCTGATTCCGCTGAAAGTAAAAGGCGAAGAAGCTCCTAAGGGAGGCTTACAGCGAAAAATAAACGCTGATTCCACTGAAAGTAAAAGGCGAAGAAGCTCCTAAGGGAGGCTTACAACGAAAAATAAACGTTGATTCCGCTGAAAGTAAAAAGCGAAGAAGCTCCTAAGGGAGGCTTACAGCGAAAAGTCAACGCTGAGATAAAAAGATTGTGTGCTCTATGGCAGGGATATGTGTATTTTCAGCATAAATGTCATTTTGCATAACATAACATCATTACATCATTTTGCATAACATAAGCATCATCCATCATTTCGCATGGAGAACAGGAAGGGGACACAGCATTGATCTTCGAAGAATGTTTTGAAAAAGAGAAAATCGTGCCAAGGCACAAGATAAATTGAGAAGAAGTGTAGCTTCATTTGAGAGGCAACATAAGACTTTTTTACGGATTCAAAGAATGTTTTCATGAAGTTTGGAGATTCTTCATCAAAGAAATATGGCAATTCTTGTGACACATAAAAGATTTTCTTTACGAAGCATGAAAAGAAGGGAAGGTGTTTTTTCGCCGAAGGCTCAAAAAGCGGTATGTATGAAAAAATTTCATGCATCGTAAAGAATTGAACCGTAAATAGATTATATATTACATTCAAAGTTACAAAGTTTTACACTTGTCATGTTCCAAGTATTTTTACAATAGCATTTAATCTTCCCTAAGAACTACTTCTGCAGCTTCGTTTAGCAGCTGATTGACAACTTCGTCCATGATGGCTTCGGCCATTTGTCTAATTTCGTCGTCTCCCTTCGGGGGAGGGTCCGCAGATGCCTCAGCGGGTTCTGAGGGAGGAGAGGATACGACTATATTACTATTACAAACTATGAATAAAGTTCAAAATCAAAAATTACAACAAAATAAAAATCACTAATTAATACCTATTTGCCCTTCGGGCCCTGTGTTTTTTTAGCAGCTCTCGCTACCTCCCTAGCATCATGGATGCCTTTTTCACTTCTCTGAATGATCTCTTGAGCCATTTTTCGACCGCCATTGTCCCAAATGTCAGTGAAAAATTTTCCACCAACCTGGCTTGCTTCGGCTAAAGGGTCTTTGATATCTTCAGAGGATAAAGTAGCTTCAGACTGCGCCAAAGATTTCACATGCTCGCACCCTTTCTTCTCTAAAATGGTAACAATTCCCCTGGCGCCCGAAAAAGCACAAATGTCCCCGCGACTATTCAAGATTTCGTCGAAGACATCAGCTTCGCGACTAATCCATTCAATCGGGCCTTCTCGATTTCCTCTTGTGAAATTTTCTTCACTAGAGAACGCGCCAACGCTGGCGAAGCTAGATTTTATTTTCTTAACACATTCTATGGATTTATCATAGCACCTCTTCTTCGAAGCACGAAGCTCTTTAACATTTACTTCCAAATGATCTGCCCATTGATCGCTCAATTCTCGTTTTGTTTCTTCAAGAATGCGTTCTTCTTTGGCTCGGGCTAGTTGTTTACGAAGATCTTCGATTTCACGCTTCTGAGCTTCGGCTTGAGTTTTAGAGTTAGCTTCGTCTTCCTTCATTTTTTCCACTAATGTAAGCAGAATTTTGTCCTTCTCCAAGGCTTCGTTTCTTAGCCTGATAACCTCTGTTCGAAGGTTGTTAAGAGCAATGGTGCAGCTCTCATCTTCGGCATTCTTCTGAGCCCTTAAGGCATTGCTGAGTATTAAGCCCTATTCAAAAGAATGAATGAGTTAACATAAGAGCAAAAAACTAATTTAAAATTCATAAACTTCAAAATTCACAATTTTTGTACCTTCAGACTATTGTATGCCAGGCTATCCGCAAGATCGTCCTTCGTCATGGCGCAAAGGCCAGCTTCGAGTTTCGGGAACCCTATGCTTCTAGCCATCTCCCGGCACACGGATAATTCTTTATTGTCTGGGAGACAGTACAGGAAATCATCTTCGTTTGTCCCATTGAACACTACGGCCCCCCTCGGATACTTCAGTTCTCGGGCATAGTGATTGGCTTCAAAAATCTCTTCTTCAGATAGTTTCTTCCCCGAACCATGTCGCACAATATAATCATGTATTTTGGAAGATGCTTCGGGGGTGGCAGTGCCAATTTCCTCAGTTAGAATTGGCTCTGTTATTTTTGCTTTTTCAGTTTCTAAACTTGCCTTTGACATTTTTTCGACCTCCAAAGGTTGTATCTTGGTGGATTCCGAAGGCCCAGCTTCAGTTTCAAATTGCTGCTTCGAAGTTTCAGCAACAAAGGCTTCAGTAGACACTTCAACAGTTTTCTTTGGAGTTGTGCTTGAAGATTTAATTGTCTCCAAAACATCCAGCACATTAACCATCCTTTTTCTTTTCGGGGTCGCTGCTGGCCCCTTCTGGCTTTTAGCTGCCTCAACTTTTGATGAAGGACTTAAAACATCTAGTGTTTTTCTTTCTTCAGTTCTCTCTTCTCCTGTTTTTTCTATTGCTGGTGCTTCGGCCATTTCTTCGGATTTTGGCGCTGGAGTTGGTTCTCTGGCTTCGGTGGCCGAAGAGGCCTCGCCAATAAACTCGGGCACTGTGGCCGGCTCAATACAGCGTGGAGGGTGTGTGAACACTTTTACCTTCTTCCTCTTCGGCGCTGGCTCCCTGGGAGCAGCCGAAGCAGTGTCCTTTGCAGGAGAAGTATTTTTTCTCTTTTGACCTCGCATTGGATAATAGTAGTCGGGATAGATAAACCCAATTGCATCAAATACTCGGTTGAGTCTCTTCTTCTTTCAGCCTCCGAAAGCCGCTGATAATGCAGTGTTTTCGGCCTTTGAGTATGCCCCAAGCAATTCATCACTTACATTCTCAATGCTTTTCAGCCAATCATCATCCGGTTCAACAAACTTATCTCCGTACTTGAATGTATATTTCAGCCTGATTAGTCCACCCTCGTCAGTTTCTTTAACGGTCTCCTTCGGCATTTCCCAGTTATCTGCAAGTGGCCACACTCTGAAGGCAATGTGCTCTTGCATTAAATCCCTGGTCCCAATAAAAGAACAGACTACGCCGAAGGCCCTCTAACATTCTTTAGCTGCTTCGTCCATTTCTACCTTTGGTTTCCGGAGTCCGAAGCGCTGCCAGATAGGGCGCATGATGATATCTTTGATATCTTCCCGAACCTTCAAATCGTTCTTCACATAGAACCATTCCTTCATCCATTCCCCGGGCCATCTCTTCCGAAAGGTTGGCACGGGACAGCTTGACCCAGAGCGGGCGCCGAAGTTATAGCAACCAAAATTATTATGATATTGCTCCTTACCCCAGGGTTTCGTCTCATATACTAGCTCGTGTATATTGCAAAAGCTTTTTGCACTTGGCTCCAGGCCCTGGCTCCTCACGGCCCAGACGAAGATTCCCAATCTTATCACTGCCTCAGGGGTAAGTTGATGAAGGTAAATTTGATATATTTTCAGAACTTCTACCACAAACCTGCTTAGAGGGAATCGTAGCCCAGCCTTTAAAAAGCTTCGGAAGATCACGACTTCATTATCTTCGGGGGTCGGTGTAGTTTTTTCTCCGTCATCTGCCCTCACGATGGATATATCTCGGAAATATCTCCCCCTCATATTTTCAAGGTGACTCTGCTTTATAGTTGATTTTCCGAAGTTTGAGTGACTAGGCCGCCACGGGCGATCTTCGGAGTCCTCTCCACCACTATCCACATCATAACTATCACTGTCGCCAGTATCTTCAGATAAACCCTCCAAAGTTTCCTTGACAATCTTTTCTGTATTGGTCTTCGACATTGACTCAAGAAAACCCAGGTGCATTTCCTCAGAAAGGCTTAGCTTCGAAGCACCAGCAACTATCTTATCCTCAGACATCTTCGTGAATGCTGGCAAACCAGACTTGAAACCGAAGCTTAAAAATTTAAGACCGAGCAAATGCTGTCGCGCGCAGGCTAAAAGCTAGGTGAGTAAAAAGCAGGTGGCAAAAGGGCGTGCCAAATAAATTCGTGGTGAGCTTATATTTATACACCCAGTATGTCAAAAACTGGAGGGATCCGCTTGTCAATGACTGTTGCGATTCTAGCAAAAGGAAGGTGTTTTTTCGGACCTTCGGCTTAAAGCCTTCGTCCATATCGCAATATGAAATTATCTTTACAATAAATTGATATTGCGAGGGGCTACTGTTGGGGGCCTTCGGCTCCCGAAGGTCCTCAAAAGCATAGTTTGACAATATTTTCCAAGTGTAATATGTGAACAGGCACCTTCGGACAGAAAGGCTTCGGCACAATAACAGAAAAGAGGAACCGACTTAAAGATAAAAAGCCAAATTGGACCTCGAAGAATTACTATAGTTATTGATAAATGTAAAGGGCATCAATGTAATTTTACACGGGCTGCGTCCCGTGCCTATAAATAGGTGAACAGTACTCCCGTACTGTTCACACTGACTGGGCATACACTTTTTCGCATCACGTTTGTACCTTTACTTTACATCAATCTGAAGGTATATTTGTAATTCGTTTTTATGAATTTAATAATGGAAATATATCGATGATAATGCTGGTATTATTACTCGCACATTATATATAGTTGCTCTGTTTAACCATTTATCAACCTAACGAAGGTCTTTTCTTTCGTAACCTTCGTCCGAGATTCATTATACCCGAAGGGATATACTGTTTCTAAGGACGAAGGAGTTCGACATTTAACACTTTTATGTTGTCTTGTTCTTAATTCATAGCATTTGAGAACAAGCCCCCAACAATAAGCATTACATGAGCATTCATGGTTAAATATGTGATATATATAGAAAACGAAGAAGTAGAAGTTGAAGAAGAAAGAGCTACACCACCACCACCACCTGAAGACCCACCTGCCGGGAACTGCTTTTATTTTGACATTTGCGGAGCAAACCCCGGTGCATTTGCCACCTCCTTGCTATTTTAAAATCTTTCTCACTTGCTTGATGCATTAAGTGATAGGAGTTGTGTGCTAAACAAATTGATGCATTTCCTTCCTTGAAAGTTTGATTACCTTTCCTTGAACACCTGTTTTATAAAAAGGTTTTTCTTATCCTTAGTCTTGCTCTAGAAAAACAAAATGTTTTGTTTTGACAAAGGATGATGCTTCAAGTGGGATGGGATGTTTTCAAAAACAAAACTGGATGGTGGATCCATCATGGCCGTGATGGGTTCAACATCGGAAAAGATGTACCCCTGTCAGGTACCAAACTTTGGGTTGAAATGATAAAGCTGAGACTGGGCGGGTGACTTGCACGAGAAGAGAGTCTTGGTGTAGTGTCTCCATCTGTGTCGATTAAGGACCTTATCGATGTAGGCCTGCTGACCGAGGACCCTTTAACTGGTCACATGCCTCATCATGGATAAGCTTTGCCTTGAGCAGACTAATACCAGAATAAGATAACACGTAATGGGAGTGGAGAGATGGCGAGAGTAGCGTGTACCCTCCGTGGCAAGAGGCTGGACGGTGGTGTATCTGTGCTCTCGGTTGGCGTGAACCTGATCTGGTCTTAAGAACCCCGATGGCGAGTTGACATATGCAAGGGTTAAGTGCTACATATGTCGTGTGATTGGAGATCCTCAGCTGGGTATTAATCGATTTGGATCGCCGTTACTTCTCGGACATGAAGACTTGGTCACTGACTTACACGTAGCATTCCAGTAAACAAGAAGGGTTGATAAGAAAATGGCTAGTTTAGGCCAAGTGCTTGAAGTAGGGTAGAAAGAACCCTAGATTTCAGGTAATGACTTAACTTGCTAATAAAACTGGATTTTTAAGGATCTACTATTAGTAAGCATTTTTGCAAATAGAGTCTTGATTATCAATTAAGCCTTACCTTGACCCCCTTAAGCCAGCATATCCTTGAGAGTCTTTTATTTTGATGGGTAAGACTTGCAAAAGTGCACTTCGTACTCAGGGTTTTCGAACCCATGTTGTTGTAGGTGAGGAAGCAGCAAATTTTTGTTGCTTTTGCTCCAAGGTGGTGCCTAAGGAAGAAAACCAGGATTGAAGCCTCGGGAGGAAGTGTCCTCCTTTAAAAACTTTACTGTTAAGAGGGAGGGGTTTTTGCCTCCCGGGTTTGTAATAATAGTACTTCTGCACTACTATATGACTGATCTATAATAATAACACTCTTTCTATATTTTAATGTAAATTAAGTTGCTATAACTGCTTCCGCATATTTGTTCCTCCGATGTGTTGTAATATCTGCGTGACGGGTGAAACGCTCTTGGGAAAGACAAAGGACACAGATACCAAACTTGTCAAGTGATTAGAAGCATCTACAGGGTTGCCCGAGGTCCGCTGGACAAGGACAACTGTAGGTGGGCCTAATAACTTGGGAGGTTCCGTCATAGTGTACCTGGGTTTTCATGAATAAGATTTACAAGATGGGGTCAATAACCGTAAATGACCTGAGCATGAGTCGGACGATGTCATGATCCGTCCATCTTGTACTCCCGTAGCTTTGGATTTTGTTGACAAGGGTCTTGAGCCTATTGTATGTCTATGTTGGCTCTTCTCCCTTTATCATCACGAATCTCCCCAGCTCGCCTTCCACCAGTTCCATTTTAGTGATCATGGTGGCATCATTTCCCTCGTGAGAAATTTTGAGGGTGTCCCATATCTGTTTGGCGTTGTCTAAGCCGCTGACATTGTTATATTCATCCCTGCATAGAGATGCTAGCAAAACAATAGTGGCTTGGGCATTTTTATGTATCTGTTCATTGATAAACACAGGGTTATCAGTACTATCAAAATGCATTCCATTTTCTACAATTTACCAAATACAAGGATGGAGGGAAAATAAATGACTACGCATAGTATAACTCCAAAAAGAACAATCCTCTCCATAAAAGTGTGGGGGTTTTCCAAGTGGAATTGATAGCAAATGAGCGCATTGTAAGGGATGCGGGAATAATCAAAAGAATAGTTTTGGTTAACTATTTTCTTTTTTGACGAAGAGGCTTCGTCGTCGTCATCCCTTGGTGAAGAAGAGGAGACGTCGCTGTCGTAGTAGATGATCTTCTTAATGCGCCTCTTCTTCTTCCCATCCCTCTTATTGTGACTCGAGCCTGAGTCAGTGGACTTGTCATCTCTTGGCTCGTTGAAGAGGGACTCCCTCTCCTTGTCGTTGATCACCATCCCCTTGCCCTTATGATCCATCTCTTCGATCGGTTAGTCCCTTAAATGAAGAGTACGGCTCCAATACCAATTAAGAGCACCTAGAGGGGGTGTGAATAGGTGATCCTGCAAAATTCAACACTAACAGCACAAACTTGGTTTATAAAATGTTAGTTGGATTAAACCAAGTTGCTATAGTGAGAGCTCTTGAGAAGAAATCAATCATAGAGAAAAACGACACAATAGACACGGTGTTTTATCCTATAGTTCGGCCAAGTATAACACTTGCCTACTTCCACGTTGTGGCGTCCCAATGGACGAGGGTTGCACTCAACCCCTTTCAAGTGACCCAATGATCAACTTGAATACCACAGTTTTCTTCCTTATCGATGTTTTCCCGTTTGTGAGGATCTTCACAAGTTGGAGCCTCTCACCCTTACAAAATTGTTCACAAGAAAAGCACAAGAGTAAGGGAGGGAAACAAATAAACACAAGACTAGAATTGCAGCAACAATACGCACACAAGTCAAGAAGAGAGCACACAAGAACAATGCCACAAGTTCACAACCCACTTAGTGCTCAAATCTCAGTCACGATGATCCAAATGTGTATTTGTGGAGTCTAGGCGTCTTAGGATGTTTAGTGAATACTTGGTGTAGTGCTCCATGCGCCTTGGGGTCCCATTTATAGCCCCAAGGCTGCTAGGAATTGTTGGAGTTCCATTTGGAAGGCAATTCTTGCCTTCTGTCGGGTGGCGCACCAGACAGTCCGGTGCACTATCGGACATGAACAGTCCCTGTCCGGTGCTCGATCTCCTTCCTTTTCTGGCGAAGCCAACCGTTGGACCTTCGATCCCCTTGGCGCACCGAACACTGTCTGATGCACACCAGACAGTCTGGTGCGACCAAATGACCGTTGGCTCAAGCCACGTGTCGTCCGTTGATCATGCTGCCGACCATTGGCAGCGGGCACCGTTGGCTCACGGGACAGTCCGGTGCACACCAGACAGTCCGATGAATTTTAGCCGCGGCGCCATCGGTGAATTCATCAGCGAGTGCTGAATGCGGGCGCTGATGGCTCACTGGATAGTCTGGTGCACCACCGAACAGTCTGGTGAATTTTAGCCACGTCGCCTCTGCCGATTCCCGAGTGCAGTGACTTCGTTGCTGAACCAACCTGTGCACCGGACACTACCAGTGCACCACCAGACAGTCTGGTGCACCGAAGGCTGGTGCAGATTTGGCTGGACTCAGCCACTTCTCCACTCCATTCTCATTTGCATTGATACTGTTTCTAGCACTTAGGTAAATATGTTAGTATCAAAAATAATTCACTAAGGCTAGAAACATACCTTGATTCTTGATTTGCACTTCTTTATCATTTGGCACATATCACCTCAAAACAATATGTGTTGGACATCTAATCACCAAAACATTTATAGAAATAGCCTAAGGGCACATTTCCCTTTTAGGGTGAGAGGCTCCAACTTGTGGAGATTCCTCACAAACAGGAAAACAACGATAAGTAAGAAAACTGTGGTATTCAAGTTGATCATTGGATCACTTGAAAGGGGTTGAGTGCAACCCTCATCCATTGGGATGCCACAACATGGAAGTAGGCAAGTGTTACTTGGCCGAACCACGGGATAAAAACATCGTGTCTCTTGTGTTGCTTTTATCTGTGATTGATTTCTTCTCAAGAGCTCTCACTATAGCAACTTGGTTTAATCTAACTAACATTTTATAAACCAAGTTTGTGCTATTAGTGTTGAATTTTGCAGGATCACCTATTCACCCCCCCCCCTCTAGGTGCTCTCATTATGCCATGATGATGAGCCTACGAATGTCTAATGTATGTTCATATGAATGAAAAGGATGATGTGATGAAATATGCAAATGTATGCCAAAAACACCCCCAGTCTCTGCATCCCTTTAGGAACGACTTTTGAGTCTCTTCACCTTTTACTTAGGTGGTATTTAAGCGCTGCATTCCCTTGGGAACAACTTTGGAGCTTCTTCACGTTTTACTTAGGTGGCATTTAAACTTTGCATCCCCTTAGGAATGACTTTGGAGCTTCTTCACCTTTGATTTAGGTGGTATTTTAGCTCTGCATTACTTTATGAACGACTTTGGAGCTTCGTAACTTACTTTGCATCCCTTTAAGAATTGAGAGCACCTAGAGGGGGGTGAATAGGTGATCCTGTAAAATCAAATACTAAATAGCCACAAACTTGATTATTAAAGTGTTAGTGCGACTAAGTAGCTATGAAGCGAGTTCTTGTGAACAAAACAATCACAGAAAAGCAACACAAGAGACACACGATTTTTATCCCATGGTTCGGCCAAGTAACTCTTGCCTACTTCCACGTTGTGGTGTCCTAATGGACAAGGGTTGCACTCAACCCCTTTCAAGTGATCCTATGATCAACTTGAATACCATGGTCTTTTCACTTTAGAGTATTCTTCCTGTTTGCGAGGAATCTCCACAAGTTGGAGCCTCTCGCCCTTAGAATATAGATCACAAAGAAAGCACAAGAGTAAGGATGGGAGAGCAACACACGCAAGACTCAAATCCGCAGCACAACCACGCACACAAGTGAAGAAGTGAGCACACAAACACAGTGCAATGAGTTTACAACTCGAACAGTGCTCAAATCTCAAGAACGATGATCCGATTGCGTGAATGCAGAGTCTAGGTGTCTTAGGATGTTTTTTGTAAGCTTGGTGTATTGCTCCATGCGCCTAGGGTTCCCTTTTATAGCCCCAAGGCAGCTAGAAGCCGTTGGAAACCAACTTGGAAGGCAATTCCTGCCTTCTGTCGAGTGGCGCACCGGACAGTCCGGTGCGCCACCAGACAGCCATTGTAGCAGTTCGGTGCTCGATTTCTTTCCATACCGGGCACAACCGACCGTTGGTCCTTCGGGCCAGTTGGCGCACCGGACACTGCCCGGTGCATGCCGGACAGTCCGGTGTGCCCAACCGGCCGTTGGTGCGGGCCACGTGTCGCGCGTTGATCGCGCGGATGACCGTTGGCCGCAGGCGCCGTTGCACCACCGGACAGTCCGGTGCACCACCGAACAGTCTGGTGAATTATAGCCACGTCGCATTTTTCTTTTCTCGAGAGCGACGAGTTTGTTGCTGACAACTCACCGGACAGTCCAGTGCACCACCGAACAGTCCGGTGATTTATAGCCGCGTCACTCTGTCGTTTCCCGAGAGCAGCCGGTTCACCGTCGGCTCGCCTGGGTAACCGGACAGTCCGGTGTGCCAGGCCCGAGCTGGTGTTGGTTGTACATAGCCAACTCTTTTCCAATTCTTTTCTTCTTCTTTTGTCACTGTTTCTATCACTTAGATAAACATGTTAGTACTCAAAAACAATTTACTAAGTCTAGAAACATACCTTGTTCTTTGATTTGCACTTCTTACACATTAGAACTAAATCAATATGTGTTGGACATCTAATCACCAAAACACTTATAGAAATGGCCTAAGGGCACATTTCCCTTTCAATCTCCCCCTTTTTGGTGATTTATGCCAACACATTAAAAAGCGACACAAGAAGTGTAATATCAATTCAAATTGAAGACCAAATTCTCTTTACTTTAGGATTTGGCATATTTGGATCACTCTTTGCCATCACTTGGTTTGTTTTTGCAAATCAATTTCTTTTTTCCTATCTCTAAGTCAAACACGCTTGTTTGGGCACATAGAGAGATATTCCAAGAGTAAAATTAATCAAGTGCCAAAAACTCCCCCTTTTCCCGTAATCAATAATTTTCCCCATAATAGACCAAATTTTGCAATAAGAGTATTTTGGACAAATCACAAATTCTAAAATTCTCAAGTGGTTTGGCAGAACCATTTGCTTTGGCCTTAATTTCTCCCCCTTTGGCATTAAGCACCAAAACAGGATCATTTTTTGCCCTTTAACCCCATTGCCTCACCAAAATGTCAAATAAGAGCAAAAGGCACTAGAGCACAAATATGAACTTGGAATTAAATATACTAATACTGGAGTGTAATGGAAGTCTTGTCGTCGTCCAAGTTCATTTTCCCTTTCAATGTTCCTTCACGACTACTTCATGATCAAAGCTTAAAGTATCATGATCAAAGGCATAGAACACATGTATGCTATAGATCAATCCAAGTTGCGCGAATCTAAGACATTTAGCTCACTACGCAACCTGCAAAACCTTTTCTCATCTAACGGCTTAGAGAAGATATCGGCTAGCTGGTTCTCGGTGCTAATATGGTACACCTCGATATCTCCCTTTTGCTAGTGGTCTCTCAGGAAGTGATGCCAGATGTCTATGTGCTTAGTGCGACTATGTTCAACAGGATTATCCGCCAAGCGGATTGCACTCTCATTGTGAAAGGGAAATAGGGTCAAACCTTTTTCTAAATGATTTTGGTGGTTGAATTGCCCAACACAAATTATTGGACTAACTAGTTTGCTCTAGATTATGAGTTCTACAGGTGCCAAAGGTTCAACACAAACTAATAAAAAGTCCAAGAAAGGGTTCAAATAAAAAGAGCAAAAGACAACCGAAAGCTGCCTTGGTCTGGCGCACCGGACTGTCCGGTGCACCACCGGACAGTGTCCGGTGCACCAAGGTGGATCCACTCTGAATTGCTCAGCTTCGGGAATTTGGGGAGCCACTCCGCTATAATTCACCGGACTGTCCGGTGTAACACCGGACTGTCCGGTGTGCCAGAGAAGCAACGGCTATCTGCGCCAACGGTCGTCTGCAAAAGTCTGCAAAAGTGAGAGCAGGCGCCAGAAGGCGCACCGGACAGTGAACAGTTACTGTCTGGTGCACCACCGGACTGTCCGGTGGCCCCACAAGTCAGAGCTCCAACAGTCGAACCCTAACGGTTCGGTGATGTGGCTGGCGCACCGGACAGTGTCCGGTGGCGCACCGGACTGTCCGGTGCGCCATACGACAGCAGCCATCCCCAACGGCCACTTTGGTGGTTTGGGCTATAAATACCGCCCAACCACCACACTTCAAGGCATCCAAATTTTCAGGCAACACATTCAATACAAGAGCTATAGCATTCAATTCAAGACACAATTCGAGTGAATCAAAATCTCTCCAAGTCCCAATTCCACTCAAAGCAATAGTGACTAAAAGAGAGAGTTTTGTCGTGTTCATTTGAGCTCTTGCGCTTGGATCGCTTTTCTTATTCCTTCTTTCTTGTTCCCAAGATCATTGTAATCAAAGCAAGAGACACTAATTGTGTGGTGGTCCTTGTGGGGACTTAGTGTCCTATTTGATTGAGAAGAGAAGCTCACTCGGTCTAGGTGACCATTTTAGAGAGGGAAAGGGTTGAAAGAGACCCAGTCTTTGTGACCACCTCAACGGGGAGTAGGTTTGCAAGAATCGAACCTCGATAAAATAAATCACCGTGTCATCCGTTCTTATTTGCTTGTGATTTGTTTTCACCCTCTCTTTCGGACTTGATTATATTACTAACGCTAACCCCGGCTTGTAGTTGTGCTTAAGTTTATAATTTTCAGATTCCGCCTATTCACCCCCCCCCCCCTCTAGGCGACTTTCAATTGGTATTAGAGCTCGGTACTTCATTAGAGCCTAACCGCTCGAAGTGATGTCGGGAGATCACGCCAAGAAGGAGATAGTGACCGGCGAGAAGCCCGCTACAAGCCACGGGAAGGCTCCATCGGGAGAGTCCCTCAACAAGGGGAAGGCATTCCCTTCACACACCAAGTCGCATCGGAGCGGCGACAAGAAAAATAAGATGAAGAAGGTGGTCTACTACGAGACCAATTCTTCATCGCCATCCACCTCCGGCTCCGACGCACCGTCCATAACTTCTAAGCACCATGAGCGCAAGAAGTTTAGTAAGATCCCCCTACGCTATCCTCGCATTTTAAAACGCACTCCTTTACTTTTCGTTCCTCTTGGCAAACCACCCGTTTTTTGAGGGTGAAGATTATAACATGTGGAGTGACAAAATGAGGCATCACCTAACCTCACTCCACGCTAGTATTTGGGAAGTTGTTGAGTTTGGAGTGTAGGTACCATCGCCGGGGGATGAAGATTATGATTCAGACGAGGTTGCCCAAATCCGGCACTTTAACTCCCAAGCCACTACTATACTCCTCGCCTCTCTAAGTCGAGAGGAGTATAATAAGGTGCAAGGGTTGAAGAGCGCCAAGGAGATTTGGGACGTGCTCAAGACCGCGCACGAGGGAGATGAGGTGACCAAGATCACTAAGAGGGAGACGATCAAGGGGGAGCTCGGTCATTTTATGCTCAACCAAGGAGAAGACCCGCAAGCCATGTACAAACGTCTAAAGACCTTGGTGAACCAAGTGCGCAACCTCGGGAGCACCAAATGGGATTACCATGAAATGGTCAAGGTTATTCTAAGATCACTAGTTTTTCTTAATCCTACTCAAGTACAATTAATTCGTGGTGATCCTAGATACAAACTAATGTCTCCCGAGGAAGTGATAGGAAAATTTGTGAGCTTTGAATTAATGATCAAAGGCTCCAAGAAGATCATCGAGCAAGGCACCTCCTCCATACCCGAGGTACAACCCGTTGCATCCAAGGCGATGGGGGAGAAGAAAGAAGAGTCTACATCAAGTAGGCTTCCCATTGACGTCTCCAAGCTCGACAATGAGGAAATGCCACTCACCATCAAGAGCTTTCGCCAAATCCTCAAGCAAAGGAAGGGGAAAGATTACAAGCCCCGTTCCAAGAAGGTTTCCTACAAGTGTGGTAAGCCCGGTCACTTCATAGAAAAATGTCCTATTTCTAGTGACAGTGACAGGGGCGACGACAAGAGGGGGAAGAAGAAGGAGAAGAAGAGGTACTACAAGAAGAAGGGTGGCGATGCCCATGTTTGCCGGGAGTGGGACTCCGACGAGAGCTCCACCGACTCCTCCGACGACGAGGACGCCGCCAACATCGCCATCAACAAGGGTCTTCTCTTCCCCAACGTCGGCCACAAGTGCCTCATGGCAAAGGACGGCAAGAAGAAGAAGGTAAAATCTAGATCCTCCACTAAGTATGCATCTTCTAGTGATGAGTATAATTCTAGTGATGATGAGGATAACTTGCTTACTCTTTTTGTCAATCTTAACATGCAACAAAAAGAGAAATTGAATGAATTGATTAGTGCTATTCATGAGAAGGATGAACTCTTGGATAGCTAAGAGGACTTCCTTATTAAGGAAAACAAAAAGCATGTGAAGGTTAAAAATGCTTATGCTCAGGAGGTAGAGAAAAATGAAAAATTGACTAGTGAGCTTAGCACTTACCATGACACTATTTGTAGCCTTAGAAATGAAAATGCCAAATTAATTGCTAAGGTTGAGAAATCAAATGTTTGTGATGATTCAATTGTTAATCTTAGAAATGATAATGCTAGTTTAATTGCTAAGATTGACATGTTGAATGAATCTCTTTCTAGCCTTAAGATTGAAAATGAAAAATTAATTGCTAAGGCTAAAGATTTAAATGTTTGCAATGATGCTATTACCAATCTTAGAGATGAGAATGCTCTTTTACATGCTAAGATTGTTGAATTAAATGATTGCAAACCCTCTACTTCTAGCGTTGATCATGTTTCTATTTGTACTAGATGTAGAGATATTAATGTTGATGCTATTCATGATCACCTTGCTATGATTAAACAACAAAATGATCATATAGCTAAACTACATGCTAAAATTGTCGAGCATGAACTAGAGAATGAGAAATTTAAATTTGCTCGTAGCATGTTTTATAGTGGGAGACGCCCTGGCATTAAGGATGGCATTGTCTTCCAACAGGGAGACAATGTCAAGCTTAATGCCCCTCCTAAAAGATTGTCTAATTTTGTTAAGGGCAAAGCTCCCATGCCTCAGGATAACGAGGGCTATATTTTATATCCTGCTGGTTATTCTAAGGATAAGATTAGGAGAATTCATGCTAAGAAGAATCATTCTGTTTCTCACCATGCTTTTATTTACAAGAATGAGGCTTCTAGCTCTATGCGTTCTACCCATGTTAAAATGCCTAAGAAGAAATCTCCTAGTGCATCAAATGATCATAACATTTCATTTAAGACTTTTGATGCTTCATATGTTTTAATTAACAAATCAGGCAAAGTAGTTGCCAAATATGTTGGGGGCAAACACAATGGCTCCAAGACTTGTGTTTGGGTACCCAAGGTGCATGTTTCTAATGAGAAAGGACCCAAGACCATTTGGGTACCTAAGAACAAGGCCTAAATTTGTTTTGTAGGTTTATGCATCCGAGGGCTCAAGTTGGATCATTGACAGCGGGTGCACAAACCACATGACTGGGGAGAAAAGGATGTTCTCCTCCTATGAGAAAAACCAAGATCCCCAAAGAGCTATCACATTCGGGGATGGAAATCAAGGTTTGGTCAAATGACTTAGTAAAATTGCTATATCACCTGACCATTCTATTTCCAATGTTTTTCTTGTAGATTCATTAGATTACAATTTGCTTTCTGTTTCTCAATTATGCAAAATGGGCTACAATTGTCTTTTTACGGATGCTGGTGTTACTGTCTTTAGAAGAAGTGATGATTCAATAGCCTTTAAGGGAGTGTTAGAGGGTCAGCTATACTTAGTTGATTTCAATAGAGCTGAACTCGACACTTGCTTAATGGCTAAGACTAACATGGGTTGGCTCTGGCATCGCCGACTAGCCCACGTTGGAATGAAGAATCTTCACAAGCTTCTAAAGGGAGAGCACATTTTGGGACTAACAAATGTTCATTTTGATAAAGATAGGATTTGTAGCGCAAACCAAGCAGGGAAGCAAGTTGGTGTTCATCATCCACACAAGAACATCATGACGACCGACAGGCCACTTGAGCTACTCCACAAGGACCTATTCGGCCCGATAGCTTACATAAGCATCGGTGGGAGTAAGTACTGTCTAGTTGTTGTGGATGATTACTCTCGCTTCACTTGGGTATTCTTTTTGCAGAAAAAATCACAAACCCAAGAGACTTTAAATGGATTCTTGAGACGGGCTCAAAATGAGTTCGGCTTAAGGATCAAAAAGATTAGAAGCGACAATAGAATAGAGTTCAAGAATTCTCAAATTGAAGGCTTTCTTGAGGAGGAGGGCACCAAGCATGAGTTCTCTTCTCCCTACATGCCACAACAAAATGGTGTAGTGGAGAGGAAGAATAGAACTCTACTTGACATGGCGAGGACCATGCTTGATGAGTACAAGACTTCGGACCGGTTTTGGGCCGAGGCGATCAACATCGCTTGCTACGCCATCAACCGGTTATACCTTCACCGAATCCTCAAGAAAACATCATACGAACTCCTTACCGGTAAAAAGTCCAATGTTTCATATTTTAGAGTCTTTGGTAGCAAATGCTTTATTCTTGTTAAAAGAGGTAGAAAATCTAAATTTGCTCCTAAGGCTGTAGAAGGCTTTTTACTTGGTTATGACTCAAACACAAGGGCATATAGAGTCTTTAACAAGTCCACTGGACTAGTTGAAGTTTCTTGTGACATTGTGTTTGATGAGACTAATGGCTCTCAAGTAGAGCAAGTTGATCTTGATGAGCTAGATGATGAAGAGGCTCTGTGCGTCGCGCTAAGGAACATGTCCATTGGGGATGTGTGTCCTAAGGAATCCGAAGAGCCTCCACAAGCACAAGATCAACCATCATCTTCCACACAAGCATCTCCACCAACTCAAGATGAGGATCAAGCTCAAGATGATGAGAATGAAGATCAAGAGGATGAGCCACCTCAAGAGGAGGGCAATGATCAAGGGGGAGATGACAATGATCAAGACAAGGAAGATAAACAAGATCCAAGACCGCCACACCCAAGAGTCCACCAAGCGATTCAAAGAGATCACCCCATGAACACCATCCTCGGCGATATTCATAAGGGGGTAACCACTCGATCTCGAGTCGCTCATTTTTGTGAACATTACTCTTTTGTCTCCTCTATTGAGCCACACAGGGTAGAGGATGCGCTTAAAGATTCGGATTGGGTGCTGGCAATGCAAGAGGAGCTCAACAACTTCATGAGGAATGAGGTATGGCATTTAGTTCCACGTCCTAACCAAAATGTTGTAGGAACCAAGTGGGTATTCCGCAACAAGCAAGACGAGCATGGTGTGGTGACAAGAAAGAAAGCATGACTTGTGGCCAAGGGTTATTCACAAGTTGAAGGTTTGGATTTTGGTGAAACCTATGCACCCGTAGCTAGGCTTGAGTCAATTCGTATATTACTTGCCTATGCTACTTACCATGGCTTCAAGCTTTATCAAATGGACGTGAAGAGTGCCTTCCTCAATGGAACAATCAAGGAAGAGGTCTATGTTGAGCAACCTCCAGGCTTTGAAGATAGTGAGTATCCTAACCATGTATATAAACTCTCTAAGGCGCTTTATGGGCTCAAGCAAGCCCCAAGAGCATGGTATGAATGCCTAAGAGATTTTCTTATCACTAATGGCTTCAAAGTCGGCAAAGCCGATCCTACTCTCTTTACTAAAACAATTGCAAATGATTTGTTTGTATGCTAAGTTTATGTTGATGATATCATATTTGGGTCTACTAACAAATCTATTTGTGAAGAGTTTAGTAGGATCATGGTTCAAAAATTCGAGATGTCTATGATGGGGGAGTTGAAGTATTTTCTAGGATTTCATGTCAAGCAACTCCAAGAGGGCACCTTCATCAGCCAAACAAAGTACATTCAATACATACTCACCAAGTTTGGAATGAAGGATGCCAAGCCCATCAAGACACCCATGGGAACCAATGGGCATCTCGACCTCTACACGGGAGGTAAATCCGTAGATCAAAAGGTATACCGGTCGATGATAGGATCTTTACTCTATTTATGTGCATCTCGACCGGACATTATGCTTTCCGTATGCATGTGTGCAAGGTTCCAAGCTGATCCTAAGGAAATTCACCTTAGGGTCGTGAAGAGAATCTTGAGATATTTAGTTCATAAACCTAAGTTTGGTCTTTGGTACCCCAAGGGATCCTCTTTTGATTTATTAGGATATTCTGATGCTGATTGGGCAGGGTGTAAGATTGATAGGAAGAGCACATCAGGGACTTTTCAGTTTCTGGGGAGATCCCTGGTGTCTTGGGCTTCAAAGAAACAAAACTCAGTAGCTCTTTCTACCGCCGAAGCCGAGTATATTGCCGCAGGCCATTGTTGCGCACAATTGCTTTGGATGAGGCAAACACTCAGGGACTATGGATACAAATTTAGCAAAGTCCCTCTCCTATGTGATAATGAGAGTGCAATCCACATGACGGATAATCACATTGAGCACAGCCGCACTAAGCACATAGCCATTCGGTATCACTTTTTGAGAGATCACCAACAAAGGGGGATATCGAGATAGCCTATATTAACACCAAAGATCAATTAGCAGATATCTTTACCAAGCCACTAGATGAGAAAACCTTTACCAAACTTAGGAATGAGCTAAACATTCTTGATTCTCAGAATTTTGATTGAAACTTTGCACACATAGCTCATTTATATACCTTTGGTCATATCTCTTTTATGTCTATGACTAATGTGTTTTCAAGTGTATTCTCATGCTTAGTCATAGAATTGAAAGGGAAATGGAGTATTCGGCAAAGACGACGCTTCCACTCAACTCCATCGGTATTATCTAATCTTTGCCGGTATTCCGCATAGTTCTCCACTTTGGTATAATCTTTCACTCATATTTATTTGTTTGCCATTGGAGAGAAAGTAAAAGGGCTTATATTTCACTCAGAGTATCTGTTTTTGGCGATTCATGCCAAAGGGGGAGAAAGTATTAGCCCAAAGCAAAAGGACCGCACCACCACCAAAATTTTAAAATGAAGTTTTCAAATTGATATCTTAATGTGTTTTCAAAAGGGGAGAAAGTATCTTCAAAAATTTGTAAAACCCTCTTGAACACTAAGAGGAGAATTTCATTGAGGGGGAGTTTTGTTTAAGTCAAAGGAAAAGCATTTGAAACAGGGGGAGAAAATTTCAAATTTTGAAAATGCTTCTTTCAATCTTACTCATAGACCTTTGACTATTTGCAAAAAGGATTTTGAAAAGAATTTGCAAAAACAAAAACTCGTGGTGCAAATGTGGTCCAAAATTTTAAATAAAAAGAAAACCATCCATTCATATCTAGTAGAAATAATTATTGGCTTAATACCAAGCAACCTTTGCACTTACCTTATGCAAACTAGTTCAATTCTGCACTTATACATTTGCTTTGGTTTGTGTTGGCATCAATCACCAAAAAGGGGGAGATTGAAAGGGAAATAGGGTCAAACATTTTCCTAAATGATTTTGGTGGTTGAATTGCCCAACACAATTTATTGGACTAACTAGTTTGCTCTAGACTATGAGTTCTACAAGTGCCAAAGGTTCAACACAAACCAATAAAAAGTTCAAGAAAGGGTTCAAATAAAAAGAGCAAAAGACAACCGAAGGTTGTCCTGGTCTGGCGCACCGGACTGTCTGGTGCACCACCGGACAGTGTTCGGTGCACCAGGGTGGATCCACTCTGAACTGCTCAGCTTCGGGAATTTGAGGAGCCACTCCGCTATAGTTCACCGGACTGTCTGGTGTAACACCGGACTGTCCAGTGTGCCAGCGGAGCAATGGCTATCTGCGCCAACGGTCGTCTGCAAAAGTCTACAGTGAACAGTGCAACTGCGCGCGCAGAAGTCAGAGCAGGCGCCAAAAGGCGCATCGGACAGTGAACAGTTACTGTCCGGTGCACCACCGGACTGTCCGGTGGCCCCACAAGTCAGAGCTCCAACGGTCGAACCCTAACGGTTGGGTGACGTGGCTGGTGCGCCATACGATAGCAGCCATCCCCAACGACCACTTTGGTGGTTGGGGTTATAAATACCCCCCAACCACCACACTTCAAGGCATCCAAGTTTTCAGGCAACACATTCAATACAAGAGCTATAGCATTCAATTCAAGACACAATTCGAGTGAATCAAAATCTCTCCAAGTCCCAATTCCACTCAAAGCAATAGTGACTAAAAGAGAGAGTTTTGTCGTGTTCATTTGAGCTCTTGCGCTTGGATCACTTTTCTTCTTCCTTCTTTCTTGTTCCCAAGATCATTGTAATCAAAGCAAGAGACACCAATTGTGTGGTGGTCCTTGTGGGGACTTAGTGTCCCGTTTGATTGAGAAGAGAAGCTCACTCGGTCTAGGTGACCGTTTGAGAGAGGGAAAGGGTTGAAAGAGACCCGGTCTTTGTGACCACCTCAACGGGGAGTAGGTTTGCAAGAACCAAACCTCAGTAAAACAAATCATTGTGTCATCCATTCTTATTTGCTTGTGATTTGTTTTCGCCCTCTCTTTTAGACTTGATTATATTACTAACTCTAACCTCGGCTTGTAGTTGTGCTTAGGTTTATAATTTTCAGATTCCGCCTATTCACCCCCCTCTAGGCGACTTTCACATTGTCACAAAGGAGTGGGACTTTGCTCAGATTGTAGCCAAAGTCCTGGAGGGTTTGCCTCATCCAAAGTAGTTGCGCGCAACACTGTCCTGCGACAACGTACTCGGCCTCAGCGGTGGATAGGGCAACGGATGTCTGTTTCTTGGAACTCCAGGACACCAGGGACCTTCCTAGAAATTGGCACGTCCCTGATGTGCTCTTCCTATCAACCTTGCACCCGGCATAGTCGGAGTCTGAGTATCCAATCAAGTCAAAGGTAGACCCCTTTGGATACTAGATCCCGAAGCAAGGCGTAGAAACTAAATACCTAAGAATTCGCTTAACGGCCACAAGGTGACATTCCTTGGGGTCGGATTGAAATCTAACACACATGCATACACTAAGCATAATGTCCGGTCTACTAGCCCAAAGATAAAGTAATGAACCTATCATTGACCAGTATGCCTTTTGATCAACAGACTTACCTCCTTTGTTGAGGTCAAGATGCCCATCAGTTCCCATCTGTGTCTTCGCGGGCTTGGCGTCCTTCATCCCAAACCTTTTGAGAAGATCTTGAGTGTACTTCGTTTGGGAGATGAAGGTGCCGTCCATGAGTTGCTTCTCTTGGAATCCAAGGAAGTAGGTCAACTCGCCCATCATCGATGTTGGTCACTTGTTCTCAAGTGCTATGAATTAAGAACAAGGCAACACAGAAAATATTAAACGTTAAAGTCCTTCGTCCTTCGAAACATTATTTCCCTTGGGATATAATGATCTTCGGACGAAGGTTGTGAAGGACAAACCTTCGGCATAAGATAAAATGATGGAGAAGAAATCATATGAAATATAAAATAACGTAAACAATCATGTATTATTATCAATTCACTTCTATTTCATTTCTATTTTATTACTATGGAAAATGGAAACGATATTAGATTACAAATGTACCTTCGGCTTGAAAGAAGGTGAAAATACAAGCGTGACGCAAAAGCAAAAATGCCAAGTCAGCGTGAACAGTACGGGAGTACTGTTCATCTATTTATAGGCACGGGGCGCAGCCCATGTAAAATTACACTCATGCCCTTTACATTTGCTAATGGTTCTGTAATAACCCATCGAGGTCTGAATAGCCTTTTCCTTTTTAAGTCGGTTTCCTTTTCTGCTATCATGCCGAAGCTCTCTTGCATATAGCTTCGGCTCTGCGCCAACCTTCGAATTCTTTGTGCTTCTTTACGCTGGTTCTAATCCAAGCCCGAAGGTACCTGTTTATGCATTATACTCCAAAAACATTGTTAAATTATGTTTTTGAGGACCTTCGGAAGCCGAAGGCCCCCAACAGTAGCCCCTCGCAATATTAATTTGTTAGAATAATAAATTCAGATTGCGATATGGACGAAGGCCCTAAGCCGAAGGTCCGAAAAAACACCTTCCCTTTGCTAGAATAGCAACAGTTAATGACAAGCGGGGACCTCCTCCCTGCAACACACTAGGCATATAAATAAGAGCGCACCTTGAGCTTATTTGGTACGCTTTTTTAGCCATCTGCTCTGCTTACTGAATTTTTAGCTCTTGCCTACCAACGCTTGCTTGGTTTTTAGACTTTCTAAGCTTCGGCTTTAAGAGCACATTTTCACCATTTCCGAAGAGATGTCTCAAGACAAAAACCTGTTGCTGAAACGAAGCTGAGCGAGGAGGAGAAGCTTCTTGAGGAAAAAACCGCTGGATTCATCGAGTCATTTGCAAAGACCAACACAGAGAAGATTACCAAAGAAATTCTAGAAGGCTTATCTGAAGATTCCGATGACAGCGATAGTTATGATGTAGAAAGTGGGGGCGAAGACTCCGAAGATCAGCCGTGGCGACCAAGTCACACAGTTTTTGGTAAATCAACTATCAAGCAAAGTCATCTTGATAACATGAGAGGAAGATATTTTTGAGATATATCCATCGTGAGGGCTGACAACGGAGACCGAACTGCTCCTGCTCCTGAAGAGAATGAAGTTGTAATCTATCGAAGCTTCTTCAAGGCTGGGCTTCGATTCCCTCTAAGCAGATTTGTGGTTGAAGTTTTAAAGATATACCATATTTTTCTTCACCAGATTACTCTCGAAGCCATCATAAGAATGGGAATCTTCATTTGGGCTGTGAGGAGTCAAGGTTTGGAACCAAGTGCGAAAAGTTTCTGTAGTATACACGAACTTTTATATGAGACGAAAGCCTAGGGTAAGGAGCAGTATCACAATAATTTTGGTTGCTATAGCTTTGTTGCTCGTTCAGGCTCGAGCTGCCCAGTGCCAACCTTTCAGAAGAGGTGGCCTGGAGACTAGACGAAGGAATGGTTCTATGTGAAAAATGATTTAAAAGCGAGGGAAGATATCAAAGAGGTCATCATGCGCCCCATCTGGTCCCGCTTCGGCCTTCGGAAACCGAAGGTAGAAATTGATGAAGCAGCTGAAGAATGTCGAAGGGCCTTTGGCATAGTTTGCTCTTTCATCGGGATAAGAGACTTGGTCCAAGAGCACATGGCCTACAGGATATGGCCACTGCTAGACAACTAGGAGATGCCAAAAGAAACCATCAGCAACACTAACGAAGGTGATTTGGTTCGACTGAAATATACTTTTAGATTTGGAGAGCAATTTATCGAACCAGACGATGACTGGCTAAAGTGCATCGAAGCTACTAGTGATGATCTGCTTGGGCCGTACTCCAAAGCGGAGGATAATGTGTAATCTGCGGCCTTCGAGCCGGAAAAAGAAAAGGCCAAATAGAGTCTTCGATGCTATTGGCTTTATGTATCCTGACTACCGGTACCCACCAAAGGGACAAAAGAGAAAGGGTGTAACTTCCGGGAAAGATGCTGCTTCAGCTGCTCCAAGTGAGCTCGCGCCAAAGAGGAAGAAGGTGAAGGTTCTTACTCACCAATCGCGATATATTGAACCAGCCGTAGTGCCCGAATTTGGCAGTGAGACCCCTTCAGCTGCTGAAGCCAAAGAACCTGCGCCTAGGCAGAAGATTGAAGAGCCGGCTGCAATACCGGAGACATCCTCAGCCACATTAGCTGGGCCGAAGACCGGTGATGCAGGGGTCGAAGGAACAAAAATATTAGAAATTTCAAGCCCTTCGGCAGAAGTGACAGTGCCGAAGGCACAAAAAGGTCCTTCAGCGACTCCTAAAAGGAAAAGAATGGTCAATGTACTAGATGCGCTGGAGACAATAAAGACAAGCTCTACTCCAAAGGAAACTGCCGAAACTCCAAAGACACAGTCTGAGACAAGAGCAACCGAAGCCGAAGCTGCGAAGAGCTAGGTCGAAACCGAAGCTGGGCCTTTGGAGCCCACAAAGGAAAAATTCTTGGGAACCAGGGAGGAGAAAACAGAAAAAGATGCTGCAGAACAAATTCTGCCTGAAAAGACTGCCACTCGCACTCCCGAAGCATCCTCTAAAGCTCTTGATTATATCGTACGACATGCTTCGGGAAAAAGATTAACTGAAGAAGAGATTTTTGAAGCTAAACATTATGCCCGAGAACTGAAGTATCCAAAGGGCGCCTTAGTGTTCAATGGAACAGACGAAGATGATTTCTTATACTGCCTCCCAGACAACAAAGAATTATCCGTCTGCCGGGAGATGGCCAGAAGTATGGGGTTCCCGAAGCTCGAAGCTGCCCTTTGTGCCATGACAAAGGACGATCTTGCAGATAGCCTCGCATATAACAGTCTGAAGGTACAAAAATTGTACATTTGGAAGTTTATGAACTATGAATTATTTTTTTTGCTGTTACAGTAATTCTTTTTATATAGGGTTTAATACTGAGCAACGCCTTAAGGGCGCAAAAGAACGCCGAAGACGAGAGCTCCACTATTGCTCTTAACAACCTTCGAACTGAGGTTATTAAGCTAAGGAATGAAGCTTTGGAAAAAGATAAGATTTTACTTACATTGGTAGACAAAGTGAAGGGGGATGAAGCTAACTACAAGACTCAATCTGAAATCCAAAGGAACGAGATTGAAAACCTCCAAAAGCAATTGGCCGAGGCCAAATTGAAGTGTGCCATCGCCGAAGCTGACCGAGATGCCAGCGATTACTGGAAAAATTACTGGGAAAAAACAGCTGCAGAACTTCGGGCGTCAAAAGAAAAATGCTTTGAGAAATCTATAGAATGTGTAAAAAAGATAAAAACAAGCTTTTCCAATGTTGGCGCGTATTCAAGTGAAGACAACTTTGTACGGGGCGATCTCGAGGGGCCAATTGAGTGGATCAGCGGTGAGGCCAAAGCTTTTGAGGAGATTTTAAATGGCCGTGGGGACGTCTGCGCCTTCTCAGGTGCAAGGGGGATTGCGGCTATCTTGGAGAAATCAGGTTGCGAACATGTGAAAATTCTGGCCGAAGCTAAAGCTACTTTATCTATTGATGGTACGAAGGACCTCTCGGCCGAAGCAAGCTTAGTTGGTGGAAAATTCTTTACCGACATCTGGGAAAATGGCGGTCGAGGGATGGCCCACGAAATAATAAAAAAGAGCGAAAAAGATACTCACGATGAAAGGGAAGCAACGAAGACAGCTGAAAAGGCTGCGGAACTCGAAAAGCGGATAGGTATTGCTTAATAGCTTTTAACTTTATATATTTTTTATTTTTGCGACTTCTAAACTTATTTACGCTTTCTACTGCAGCCGAGCTATCTCCTCCTCCAGAGCCGTTCGAGTCATTGATCGAGCCAGCAGCAAAGGAACCAGCAGAAATCATTAATATGGCTGAAAGTATTTTGGACGAAGTCGTTACTCAACTACTGACCGAAGCTGCAGACGAAGTTTTAAAGGAAGAATGATAGATATTGTAAAAACATTGTTAGAAAACCAATGTAACATTTGCTAGACTATGCTTGTAATATTTGGCACCCATGAGTTTTTAATGCAATGTATAACTGGCTTTGTAATTCATTTCTTTGCGATGCATGAAACTTTTATTGTACATACCGTTTTTGAGCCTTCGGCGAAAAAACACCTTCCCTTCTTTTCATGCTTCGTAAAGAAGAATTTTTATGCTTCGTAAAAAATCCTCCAATCAACACAGAAACATTAATGCTTTGTCAACAATAAACTTTTTCCTCCACTTTAAAGCTGATAAAATTGTATCTCTTCGAAATTTATTTTGTGCCTTAGCACAATTTCTCTTTTTCAAAGCATTCTCCGAAGATCAACAGTGTGTCCCCTTCTTATGCCATTGATGTGATATGATGTATGATGTTATGTTATGCGAATGATGTGATGATGTTATGCTATGCAGAATGATATTTATGCCGAAGATACACACACATCCCTGCTGTAGGATACACAATCTCTTTGACGTTTATTTTTCGGCTTCACCGCTTATTTTTCGGTGTATCAGCGTTGACTTTTCGCAGTAAGTTCTGCATTCCCTTAGGAACGTCTTTTGAACTTCTTCGCCTTCTATTTCGGCGGTATTCGCGTTGACTTTTTGCGCTTCACCTTATATTTCGGTGGAATCAGCGTTGACTTTTCGCTGTAAGCTCTGCATTCCCTTTGGAACGACTTTTGTGCAGAAAACTTACACTGTGCTCCTTTAGGAACGACTTTTTGTAACTTCGGCAAACTTACGCTGCATTCAATAGAACGACTTTTTGTAGCTTCGAAGACACTTATAACTTAGGAACGGCTTCTTATGCCTCGGCGACTTTTGGGACTCCGTAAGTCTGTGGATAAGATATATTTTCACTATGACAAAAACGAAGCTATTACAAGGAATTAAAAATGACAAGAAAACAAAGTTCTTAACAACTGTTCCTTAGTAAGAAAAGAACGACTATGAATGTAAAAACTGATTCTAGGGTGGGATATCTCTTAGTAAATATGCTTCGACTCTAGTACAGTGCTGTTGACTGTGCGAGCTTCGGACTCCTCCCTAAAGTCTCTGTTGATGGGTCTGCTGACTCCCTTATGGCTGTTGGCCGCGTGAATATGCAGGTTGTAGTGGTGGCGGAGGTGGAAGCTGTGGCCAAGATGCCTGTGGCTGACTAGCCGAAGCAACAGACGCTGCAGGATGGTTACCCACATAATCTGGTATGTAGGGTGAGTGATACGAAGCAGTATGCATGACCTGCTTCGGTTGGTTCTGCTGAGCTGCAGCTTCTGCTATTTCCTTCTGTTTCTGAATGGTGACATGGCACATCCTTGTAGTATGGCCTTTGTCCTCACCGCAGAATAAGCAATAAATTTTCCTTGGCTGATCCCCAAACCTTCCTCCGAAGCCCCTGGCGCCTCTGCCCCTTGGAGCTAACGGCCGAGGAAAGCTTTGTTGCTGCCCCGAAGTTTGCGAGGAATATTGTGGCCTCTGTTGCTGACTTCCTCTGTCATCATTCTGAGTAGAGTGGATTGATCTGACATGCCTTGGGTGTATTCTCCCTCCGAAGCCCCTGGTCATCTCAGAGAACCTGTAGGCTTCCTCCCTTCTCTGACGAAAGTCATTGTTAGCGCGGATGTACTCATCCATTTTTTGCAGCAATTTCTCCAGGGTTTGAGGGGGTTTCCTGGCGAAGTATTGGGCCGTAGGTCCTAGCCGAAGCCCCTTGATCATGGCCTCAATGACAATTTCATTAGGCACTGTTGGCGCTTGTGCCCTCAGACGCAAGAACCTTCGGACATACGCTTGGAGGTATTCCTCATGATCTTGCGTGCACTGGAACAAAGCTTGAGCAGTAATTGACTTTGTCTGAAACCCTTGGAAACTAGTGATCAACATGTCCTTCAGCTTCTGCCATGATGTAATTGTTCCTGGCCGAAGAGAGGAGTACCAAGTTTGCGCAACATTCTTGACTGCCATGACGAAAGATTTCGCCATGACTGCAGTATTGCCTCCATATGAAGATATGGTTGCTTCATAGCTCATCAGAAACTGCTTCGGATCTGAGTGCCTATCATACATGGGAAGCTGAGGTGGCTTGTAAGACGGGGGCCAAGGTGTAGCCTGCAGTTCTGCTGACAGAGGAGAAGCATCATCAAAAGCAAAATTTCCATGATGGAAATCCTCGTACCATTCATCCTCGTTGAAGAAGCCTTCTTGATGAAGCCCCCTATGTTGAGGCCTTCGCTCTTGCTCATCTTGAGCAAGATGACGTACTTCCTCAGTAGCTTCGTCAATCTGCCTCTGAAGGTCGGCTAGTCGAGCCATCTTCTCCTTCTTCCTTTGTACTTGTTGATGAAGCATCTCTATATTTCTGATTTCTTGGTCCAACTCATCCTCCTGGGGTGTTGGACTAGTGGCCATCCTCTTCTTGCTTCGGGCCTCTCGAAGAGAAAAGGTCTCCTGGTTCGGGTCTAGCGGCTGTAGAGCCGCAGCCCCTGTTGCTGAAGCTTTCTTCGGTGGCATGACGAAGGTCAATGCTTGCCGAAGGTGGTCGAAAAGAGTTCACCGGAGGTGGGCGCCAATGTTGGTCACTTGTTCTCAAGTGCTATGAATTAAGAACAAGGCAACACAGAAAATATTAAACGTTGAAGTCCTTCGTCCTTCGAAACATTATTTCCCTTGGGATATAATGATCTTCGGACGAAGGTTGTGAAGGACAAACCTTCGGCATAAGATAAAATGATGGAGAAGAAATCATATGAAATATAAAATAACGTAAACAATCATGTATTATTATCAATTCACTTCTATTTCATTTTTATTTTATTACTATGGAAAATGGAAACGATATTAGATTACAAATGTACCTTCGGCTTGAAAGAAGGTGAAAATACAAGCATGACGCAAAAGCAAAAATGCCAAGTCAGCGTGAACAGTACGGGAGTATTATTCATCTATTTATAGGCACGGGGTGCAGCCCATGTAAAATTACACTCATGCCCTTTACATTTGCTAATGGTTCTGTAATAACCCATCGAGGTCTGAATAGCCTTTTCCTTTTTAAGTCGGTTTCCTTTTCTGCTATCATGCCGAAGCTCTCTTGCATATAGCTTCGGCTCTGCGCCAACCTTCGAATTCTTTGTGCTTCTTTATGTTGGTTCTGATCCAAGCTCGAAGGTACCTGTTTATGCATTATACTCCAGAAACATTGTTAAATTATGTTTTTGAGGACCTTTGGAAGCCGAAGGCCCCCAACAATCGACATCTCAAACTTTTGCATCATCACCTTGCTAAACTCCTCACAAGACTTTTGGTTAGTAGAACCAAATATTATGTCATCGACATAAATTTGGCACACAAAAATATCACCATCACAAGTCTTTGTAAAAAGAGTGGGATCGGCTTTCCCAACCTTGAAAGCATTAGCAATTAAGAAATTTGGCAAACAAAAAGATCACCATTGCATGTCTTTGTGAAAAGAGTGGGATCGGCTTTCCCAACCTTGAAAGCATTAGAAATAAGGAAATCTCTAAGGCATTCATACCATGCTCTTGGGGCTTGCTTAAGTCCATAGAGCGCCTTAGAGAGATTATACACATGGTCGGGATACCTGTCATCCTCAAAGCCAGGGCGTTGTTCCACGTATACCTCCTCCTTAATTGGCCCATTGAGGAAAGCGCTCTTCATGTCCATTTGGAATAGCCTAAAAGAGTGGTGAGCACATAGGCTAATAATATCTGAATTGACTCTAGCCTAGCAATAGGAGCAAAAGTCTCCTCAAAATCCAAACCTGCGACTTGGGCATAACCTTTTGCCACAAGTCGACTCTTGTTTCTTGTCACCACTCCGTGCTTGTCTTGCTTGTTGCGGAACACCCACTTGGTTCCCATAACGTTTTGCTTTGGACGTGGCACCAGGCTCCAGACTTCATTTCTTTTGAAGTTGTTGAGCTCTTCCTGCATGGCCAACACCCAGTCCGGATCTGGCAAGGCCTCTTCTAACCTGAAAGGCTCAATAGAAGAGACAAACGAGTAATGCTCACAAAAATTAGCTAATCATGAGCGAGTAGTTACTCCCTTGCTGATGTCGCCTAGAATCTGATCGACGGGGTGATGTCTTTGGATCGTCGCTCGGACTTGAGTTGGAGGGATCCGTGCTGCTTCTTCCTCCATAACCTGTTCTTCTTGTGCTCCCCCTTGATCATGCCCCTCTTCTTGAGGTACCTATTCACCGTCTTGAGTTGGGGGATGCACCATTGTCGAGGAAGATGGTTGATCTTTGTTGGGGGCTTGTTCTCAAATGCTATGAATCAAGAACAAGACAACACGAAGATGTTAGGTATTAAATACCCTTCGTCCGCTGAAGCATTATCTCCTCGGGGGTTTAATGAACTTCGGACGAAGGATATAATCGTAATATAACGAAGGTTACGAAGGAAAAGACCTTCGTTAAGTTGGTAAATGAGTAAACAGAATAAATATATATATATATATATATAATGCGGAAGTAATAATACCAGCATTATCATCAATACATTTCCATTATTAAATTCATGAAAACAAATTACAAATGTACCTTCAGACTGATGTAAAGCAAAGGTACAAGTCGTGATGTAAAAAGGTGTGTGCCAAGTCAGCGTGAACAGTACGGGAGTACTGTTCACCTATTTATAGGCACGGGACGCAGCCCGTGTAAAATTACATTGATGCCCTTTACATTTATCAATAACTCTATAGTAATTCTTCGAGGTCCAATTTGGCTTTTCATCTTTAAGTCGGTTCCTCTTTTCTGCCGTTATGCTGAAGCTTTTCTGCGCATGGCTTCATGATCGTCCTATCCTTCGTCATGACCGCTTTTCATTCCAGCTTCGTCTTAAACATGCCCTTGTATATTCGCGACCTAACTCCGAAGGTGCCTGTTTCGAAGGTGCCTGTTCACATTTTACACTTGGAAAACATCGTCAAACCGTGTTTTTGAGGACCTTCGGGAGCCGAAGGCCCCCAACAGTAGCCCCTCGCAATATCAATTTATTATAAAGATAAATTTATATTGCAACATGGACGAAGGCTTTAAGCCGAAGGTCCGTAAAAACACCTTCCTTTTGCTAGAATAGCAACAGTCATTGACAAGCGGGGCCCTCCAGTTTTCGACATACTGGGTGTATAAATACAAGCTCTCCGCGAGTTTATTTGACACGCCCTTTTGCCACCTGCTTTTTACTCACCAGCTTTCAACCTGCGCACCCTGCTCTTAGCCTGCGCGCAACAGCATTTGCTCGGTCTTAAATTTTCAAGCTTCGGCTTCAAGTCTAGTTTGCCAGCATTCGCGAAAATGTCTGAAGATAAGACAGCTGCTGGTGCTTCGAAGCTAAGCCTTTCGGAGGAGATGCACCTGGGTTTTCTTGAGTCAATGTCGAAGACCAATACTAAAAAGATTGTCAAGGAAACTTTGGAGGGTTTATCTGAAGATACTGGCGACAGTGATAGCTATGATGTGCATAGTGGCGGAGAGGATTCCGAAGATCGCCCGTGGCGGCCTAGTCACTCAAACTTCGGAAAATCAACTATAAAGCAGAGTCACCTTGAAAACATGAGGGGGAGATACTTCCGAGATATATCCATCGTGAGGGCGGATGACGGAGAAAAAACTACGCCGACCCCCGAAGATAATGAGGTTGTGATCTTCCAAAGCTTTTTAAAGGCTGGGCTACGATTCCCCCTAAGCAAGTTTGTAGTAGAAGTTCTGAAAATATATCAAATTTACCTTCATCAACTTACCCCTGAAGCAGTGATAAGATTGGGAGTCTTCGTCTGGGCCGTGAGGAGCCAGGGTTTGGAGCCAAGTGCTAAAAGCTTTTGCAATATCCACGAGCTAGTATATGAGACGAAACCGTGGGGTAAGGAACAATATCATAATAATTTTGGTTGTTATAGCTTCGGTGCCCGCTCTGGGTCGAGCTGTCCCGTGCCAACCTTTCGGAAGAGATGGCCCGGGGAATGGATGAAGGAATGGTTCTATGTGAAGAACGATTTGACGGTTCGGGAAGATATCAAGGATATCATCATGCGCCCTATCTGGCAGCGCTTCGGACTTCTGAAACCAAAGGTAGAAATGGACGAAGCAGCTGAAGAATGTCAGAGGGCCTTCGGCGTAGTCTGTTCCTTTATTGGGACCAGGGATTTAATGCAAGAGCACATTGCCTTCAGAGTGTGGCCACTTGTAGATGACTGGGAAATGCCGAAGGGGGCCGTCAAAGAAGCTGACAAGGGTGGACTAATTAGACTGAAATATACATTCAAGTACGGAGATAAATTTGTTGAACCGGATGATGATTGGCTGAAAAGTATTGAGAATGTAAGTGACGAATTGCTTGGGACCTATTCAAAGGCTGAAAACACTGCATTATCAGCGGCTTTCGGAGGCCGAAAGAAGAAGAGGCTCAACCGAGTATTTGATGCTATTGGGTTTATCTATCCCGACTACTATTATCCAATGCGAGGTCAAAAGAGAAAAAATACTGCTCCTACAAAGGACACTACTTCGGCTGCTCCCGGGGAGCCAGCACCGAAGAGGAAGAAAGTAAAAGTGTCCACACACCCTCCACGCTGTATTGAGCCAGCCATAGTGCCCGAGTTTATTGGCGAGGCCTCTTCGGCCACCGAAGCCAGAGAACCAACTGCAGCGCTAAAATCCGAAGAAATGGCCGAGGCACCAGCAATAAGAAAGGAGAAATCTGAAGAAAGAGAAACACCAGATGTTATAAGTCCTTCAACAAAAGTTGAGACAGCTAAAAGCCAGAAAGGGCCAGCAGCAACCCCGAAAAGAAAAAGAATGGTTAATGTGTTGGATGTCTTGGAGACAATTAAATCTTCAAGCACAACTCCAAAGAAAATTATTGAGGCGCCTATTGAAGCCTTTGCTGCTGAAAATTCGAAGCAGCAATCTGAAACTGAAGCTGGGCCTTCGGAATCCACCAAGATACAGCCTTTGGAGGTCGAAAAAATGTCAAAGGCAAGTTTAGAAACTGAAAAAGCAACAATAACAGAATCGATTCTGATTGGAGAAATTGGTACTGCCACCCCCGAAGCATCCTCCAAAATACATGATTATATTGTGCGACATGCTTCGGGGAAGAAACTGTCTGAAGAAGAGATTTTTGAAGCCAATCACTATGCCCGAGAACTGAAATATCTGAAGGGGGCCGTAGTATTCAACGGGACAAACGAAGATGACTTCTTATATTGCCTCCCAGACAATAAAGAATTATCCGTGTGCCGGGAAATGGCTAGAAGCATGGGATTCCCGAAGCTTGAAGCTGGCCTTTGCGCCATGACGAAGGAGGATCTTGCGGATAGTCTTGCATATAACAGTCTAAAGGTACGAAGATTGTAAATTTTGAATTTTGTGGATTTTGAATGAATCCTTTACTGTTGTGTTAATCCATTCATTCTTTTTGAATAGGGCTTAATTCTCAGCAATGCCTTAAGGGCACAAAAGAATGCTGAAGACAAGAGCTGCACCATTGCTCTCAACAACCTTCGAACAGAGGTTATTAGGCTACGAAACGAAGCCTTGGAGAAAGACAGAATTCCGCTTACATTAGTGGAAAAAATGAAGGAGGACGAAGCTAACTCTAAAACTCAAGCCGAAACTCAGAGGCGTGAGATTGAAGATCTTCGTAAACAACTAGCCTGAGCCAAAGAAGAACGTATTCTTGAAGAAACAAAACGAGAGTTAAGTGAACAATGGGCAGATCATTTGGAAGTTAATGTTAAAGAGCTTCGTGCTTCTCAAAGAAAATGCTATGTTAAATCCATAGAGTGCGTTAAGAAGATAAAATCCAGCTTTGCCAACGTTGGCGCATTCTCTAGCGAAGAGAATTTCTCAAGGGGCAATCCCGAAGGTCCGATGGAATGGATTAGTAACGAAGCTGAGGCCTTCGAAGAAATCCTGAATAGCCGCGGAGACATATGTGCTTTTTCGGGTGCTAGAGGAATTGCTACTGTTTTGGAGAAGAAAGGTTGTGAGCATGTAAAATCTTTAGCGCAATCCGAAGCTACTTTGTCCTGCGAAGACATTAAAGACCCCTCAGCCGAAGCAAGCATGATCGGCGGAAAATTTTTCACTGATATCTGGGACAACGGCGGCCGAGAAATGGCGCAAGAAATTATTCAAAAAAGCGAAAAAGGCATCCATGATGCCAGAAAAGTAGCGGCGGCTGCCGAAAAAAGTACCGAGCCCGAAGGGCAAATAGGTATTAATTAGTGATTTTTATTATGTTGTAATTTTTTATTCCAGACTTTGTTCACGATTTGTAATAGTAATATAGCCGTATCTTCTCTTCGCTCAGAACCTGCTGAGGCATCTCCGGGCCCCCACCCGAAGGGGGACGATGAAATTAGAAAAATGGTCGAAGCCATTATGGACAAGGTTGTTGACCAGCTACTGAATGAAGCTGCAGAAATAGTTCTTAAAGAGGATTAAACGCTACTGTAAAAACGTTTGGAACGTAACGTATGTAATATATTGTAACTTTGAATGTAATATATAATCCATGTACAGTTTTAATTCTTTATGATGCATGAAATCTTGCGTACATACCATTTTTTGAGCCTTCGGCGAAAAAACACCTTCCCTTCTTTTCATGCTTCGTGAAGAAAATTTTATATCATCAAAGTTGCATACGTTCGTGGTGAAGATTATCCAAGCTTCGTGAAATATTCTCCAAAGCTATAGAAAAGTTTTTGTTGCCTCTCTAATGAAGCTACACTTCTTCTCGGCTTGTCTTGTGCTTTAGCACGATTTTCTCTTTTCCGAATTATTCTCCGAAGATCAATACTGTATCCCCTTCTTGTTCCACATGCAATATGCTGTATGATGCTTATGTTATGCAAAATGATGTGATGATGTTATGTTATGCAAGATGACGTTTGTGCCACAGATACATATCCCTGTAATAGAGCATACACACTTTTTATATCAACGTTGACTTTTCGCTGTAAGCCTCCCTTAGGAGCTTCTTCGCCTTTTACTTTCAGCGGAATCAGCGTTTATTTTTCGCTGTAAGCCTCCCTTAGGAGCTTCTTCGCCTTTTACTTTCGGCGGAATCAGCGTTGACTTTTCGCTGTAGGCTCAGAAAACTTACACTACGCTCGCTTAGGAACGACTTTTTACTGTTTCGAACAACTTGCTCTGTGTCTATTAAAACAAAATTTTGATAATACAAAGGTCCTTCATGCCACCATAAATTCGTATGCTTCAACGATTCAAGCCTATGAAAAAGACACATTTTCATTAAAGTGGAAGACGAAAGTGTTACAAGGAATTAAAAAATGATAAAGGACACTTGAACTTCCCATAATTGTTCCTTATTAACAAAAAAGTAATACCGAATGTAAAAATGCGAAAAAACTGCTGTTGAGGTAGGATATTTATCAGTAAATGTGCTTTGACTCTGGCACAGTGCTATTGATTGTGCGAGCTTCGGAGTCCTCTCTGAAATCCCTCTGATTGTGGTGACTCCCTTCTGGCTGGAGCCCTGGCTGCATCGGTGGCAGCGGTGGAGGCTGTTGCCAGGATGCTTGGGGTTGACTTGCCGAAGCAACAGAAGCTGCAGGGTGATTGCCTACATATTCTAGAATGTAAGGCGAATGGTACGAAGCAGTATGCAGGACCTGCTTCGGCTGATTCTGTTGTGCAGCAGCTTCTGCTAGCTCCTTTTACTTCTGGATGGTAATGTGACACATCCTGGTGGTGTGGCCCTTACCTTCACCACAGAATAGGCAGTATATTTTTCTTGGCTGATCCCCAAATCTTCCCCCGAAGCCCCTGGCGCCTCTGCCCCTTGGCACTGGTGGCCGGAAGGAGCTTTGCTGCTGCCCCGAAGCTTGGGAGGAGCACTGTGGCCTTTGCTGTTGACTCGCTTTGTCGTCATTTTGAGTGGAATTGTGAATTGACCTGACGTGCCTTGGATAAAATCTTCCTCCGAAGCCCCTAGTCATTTCAGAGAACCTGAGGGCTTCCTCCCTTCTTTGGCGAAAATCATTGTCAGCTCGAATGTACTCGTCCATCTTCTGGAGCAGCTTCTCCAGAGTTTGGGGAGGCTTCCTGGCAAAGTACTGAGCTGCAGGTCCTGGCCGAAGCCCCTTGATCATGGCCTCAATGACAATTTCATTGGGCACTGTTGGTGCCTGCGCCCTCAGACGTAGGAACCTTCGGACATATGCTTGAAGATATTCTTCATGATCCTGAGTGCACTGGAATAAAGCTTGAGCAGTGACTGCTTCGTTTGAAAGCCTTGGAAGCTGGTTATCAGCATGTCCTTCAACTTTTGCCATGAGGTGATTGTCCCTGGCCTAAGGGAAGAGTACCAAGTTTGTGCGACGCTTCTTACAGCCATGACGAAGGACTTTGCCATGACCGCCGTGTTGCCACCGTACGAAGATATAGTTGCTTCATAGCTCATCAAGAATTGTTTCGGGTCTGAATGACCGTCGTACATGGGGAGCTGAGGTGGCTTGTAAGACTGTGGCCAAGGAACAGCTTGCATTTCTGTTGACAAGGGAGAAGCATCATCAAAAGCAAAATTTCCGTGATGGAAATCTTCATACCAGTCATCCTCGTTGTAGAAACCCTCTTGATGAAGCTCTCTGCGTGGGGGCCTTTGGTTCTGGTCATCTTGAGCAAGATGTCGAAGCTCTTCAGAGGCTTCGTCTATCTGCCTTTGAAGATCAGCTAGACGAGCCATCTTCTCCTTCTTGCGTTGGACCTGTTGATTGAGCATTTCCAAATTTTGGATTTCTTGATCCAATTCGTCCTCCGGAGGCGCTGGACTGGTGGCCTTTCTCTTCTGGCTTCGGGCCTCCCAAAGAGAAACGACATCTTGATTGTGGTCTAGCGGCTGCAGAGCAGCAGCCCCTGTTGCTGAAGCTTTTTTCGGCGGCATGACGAAGGTGATGCTTGCCGAAGATTTTCAAAACTCAAAAAGTGGAAGTGAGTTCACCGGAGGTGGGCGCCAATGTTGGGGGCTTGTTCCCAAATGCTATGAATCAAAAACAAGACAACACGAAGATGTTAGGTATTAAATACCCTTCGTCCGCTGAAGCATTATCTCCTTGGGGGTTTAATGAACTTCGGACGAAGGATATAATCGTAATATAACGAAGGTTACGAAGGAAAAGACCTTCATTAAGTTGGTAAATGAGTAAACAGAATAAATATATATAAAATGCGGAAGTAATAATACCAGCATTATCATCAATACATTTCCATTATTAAATTCATGAAAACAAATTACAAATGTACCTTCAGACTGATGTAAGGCAAAGGTACAAGTCGTGATGTAAAAAGGCGTGTGCCAAGTCAGCGTGAACAGTACGGGAGTACTGTTCACCTATTTATAGGCACGGGACGCAGCCCGTGTAAAATTACAATGATGCCCTTTACATTTATCAATAACTCTATAGTAATTCTTCGAGGTCCAATTTGGCTTTTCATCTTTAAGTCGGTTCCTCTTTTCTGCCGTTATGCCGAAGCTTTTCTGCGCATGGCTTCATGATCGTCCTATCCTTCGTCATGACCGCTTTTCATTCCAGCTTCGTCTTAAACATGCCCTTGTATATTCGCGACCTGACTCCGAAGGTGCCTGTTTCGAAGGTGCCTGTTCACATTTTACACTTGGAAAACATCGTCAAACTGTGTTTTTGAGGACCTTCGGGAGCCGAAGGCCCCCAACAATCTTGCTCATGTAGTTCCTTTGGTCGCACATCACCTATCGCCATCGTGCGCATTGCGGCTGTCGGAACTTCTTCTTCATCTATATCATCAAAATCAACTTGCTCTCTTGGAGAGCCATTAGTCTCATCAAATACAACGTCGCTAGAGACTTCAACTAATCTCGATGATTTGTTGAAGACCCTATACGCCTTTGTATTTGAGTCATATCCTAGTAAAAACCCTTCTACTGCCTTGGGAGCAAATTTAGTGTGTCTACCTTTCTTCACCAGAATGTAGCATTTGCTCCCAAATACATAAAAGTAAGAGACATTGGGTTGGTTACCTATAAGGAGTTTGTAGGAGGTCTTTTTGAGGAGACGATGCAGGTAGAGCTGGTTAATGGCATGGCAAGTTGTGTTCATAGCTTCCGACCAAAACCGCTCAGGGGTCTTGTACTCTCCAAGCATCATTCTCGCCATGTCGATTAGCGTCCTGTTCTTCCTCTCTACCATACCAATTTGTTGTGGTGTGTAGGGAGCGGAGAACTCATGCTTGATGCCTTCCTCCTCAAGAAACTCTTCAATTTGTAGATTTTTGAACTCGAACCCATTGTCGCTTCTTATCTTCTTCACTTTTAGCTCAAATTCATTTTGAGCTCTCCTTAAGAAGCTCTTTAGGGTCCCTTGGGTTTCTGACTTATCCTGCAAAAAGAATACCCAAGTGAAGCAAAAAAATCATCAACAATTACAAGACCATACTTACTTCCCCCGATGTTGAGGTATGCAACGGGTTTGAAGAGGTCCATGTGAAGAAGCTCCAGTGGTCTTGATGTCGTCATCACGTTCTTGCTGTGATGAGTGCTTCCCACCTGTTTCCCTGCCTAACATGCTGCACAAGGTCTGTCTTTCTCAAAACAGACATCGGTTAGTCCTAACACATGATTTCCCTTTAGAAGCTTATGAAGATTCTTCATCCCAACATGTGCTAGATGCCCATATTAGTCTTAGCTATTAAGCATGTAACTAGATCGGCATTCTCTTTCAAAAAATCAACTAAGTAGAGTTTGTTGTCTAATACACCCTTAAAAGCTAATGAACCATCAGTCCTTCTAAAGACAGATACATCAACATTTGTAAACAGACAATTGTAACCCATGTGACACAATTGACTTACAGACAGAAGGTTGTACCCGAGCGACTCTACTAGAAATACATTTGATATTGAGTGCTCGTTAGAGATGGCTATCTTGCCCAAGACCTTGACCTTGCCTTGATTCCCATCTCCAAAGATGATTGTATCCTGGGAATCCTTGTTCTTGACGTAGGAGGTGAACATCTTCTTCTCCCCCATCATGTGGTTCGTGCATCCGCTTTCGATAATCCAGCTTGAGCCCCCAGATGCATAAACCTTCTTCTCCTTAGCCATAAGGCAAGTATGGCATTTGTTGGGGAAGAGCGAAGACTTGTTGATGGTCGAGGCAGCCAGTCCTTCATCGTCGGAGTCGGATGAAGAGCAGTCAGAATCCCATTCCTTTCCAAGATGTGCCTCGCCCTTCGTCTTCCTGTAATTCTTCTTCTCCTTCTTCCCATGTCTTTCTTGTGCCTGGTCATTTTCATTATCGGGACATTGAGCAATAAAATGACCAGTCTTACCGCATTTAAAGCAGGAGTGCTTTCCCCTTGTTTTATTCTTGTTGGGGTACTCTTTGCGTCCTTTGAGCGCGGTCTTGAAACGCTTGATGATAAGTGCCATTTTTCATCCTCACTGAGCCTGGCAGCCTCCACTTATGCTACCTTGCTTGGTAGCGCCTCCTTGCTGCTAGTTGCTTTGAGAGCAACGAGCTGCGGCTCGTAGATGGGCAGTGGACCATTTAGCGCATCGTCCACGTATCGCGCCTCCTTCACCATCATGCGCTCGCTCACGAATTTTCTGAGGATCTCCTCGGGCGTCATTTTGGTGTACCTAGGATTTTCACGAATAAGGTTGACAAGATGGGGGTCAATAACAGTAAATGACCTGAGCATGAGTCGGATGACATCATGATCTGTCCATCTTGTGCTTCCGTAGCTTCGAATTTTGTTGACTAGGGTCTTAAGCCAGTTGTACGTCTGTGTTGGCTCCTCTTCCCTGATCATCACGAACCTTCCTAGTTCGCCCTCCACCAGTTCCATCTTGGTGATCATGGTGGCATCGTTTCCCTCATGTGATATCTTGAGGGTATCCCAGATTTGTTTAGCATTGTCCAAGCCACTCACTTTATTGTACTCGTCCCTGCAAAGAGATGCTAGCAAAACAGTAGTAGCTTGGGCATTTTTATGAATTTGTTCATTTATAAAAATAGGGTTATCCATACTATCAAAATGCATCCCATTTTCTACAATTTCCCAAATACTAGGATGGAGAGAAAATAGGTGACTACGCATTCTATGACTCCAAAATGAGTAATCCTCTGCATCAAAGTGTGGGGGTTTTCCAAGAAGAATAGAAAGTAAATGGGCATTTGAATTATATGGAATGTGGGAATAATCAAAGGAATAGTTTTGATTGACCGTCTTTTTCTTGGACGAGGAGTCGTCGTCGTCCCTTGGTGAAGAAGAGAAAGCATCGCTGTCGTAGTAAATGATCTTCTTGATGCGTCTCTTCTTCTTCTCGTCCCTCTTCTTGTGACTCGAGCCTGAGTCAGTGGGCTTGTCGTCTCTTGGCTCGTTGAAGAGGGACTCCTTCTCTTTGTCGTTTACCACCATCCCCTTTCCCTTAGGATCTATCTCTTCGGGCTATTAGTCCCTTAGATGAAGAGTATGGCTCCGATATCAATTGAGAGCACCTATAGGGGGTGAATAGGTGATCCTATAAAATCAAATACTAAATAGCCACAAACTTGATTATTAAAGTGTTAGTGTGACTAAGTAGCTATGAAGCGAGTTCTTGTGAACAAAACAATCACAGAAAAGCAACACAAGAGACACGCGATTTTTATCCTGTGGTTCGGCCAAGTAACTCTTGCCTACTTCCACGTTGTGGCGTCCCAATGGACAAGGGTTGCACTCAACCCCTTTCAAGTGATCCTATGATCAACTTGAATACCACGTTCTTTTCACTTTAAGTATTCTTCCCATTTGCGAGGAATCTCCACAAGTTGGAGCCTCTCGCCCTTAAAATATAGATCACAAAGAAAGCACAAGAGTAAGGATGGGAGAGCAACACACGCAAGACTCAAATCCGCAGCACAACCACGCACACAAGTGAAGAAGTGAGCACACAAACACAGCGCAATGAGTTTACAACTCGAACAGTGCTTAAATCTCAAGAACGATGATCCGATTGCGTGAATGCAGAGTCTAGGTGTCTTAGGATGTTTCTTGTAAGCTTAGTGTTGGTTACTTGTTCTCAAGTGCTTTGAATTAAGAATAAGGCAACACAAAAATGTTAAGAGTTAATACCCTTCGTCCTTCGGAACATTATTTCCAGTAGGATGTAATGATCTTCAGACGAAGGTGATGAAGGACATACCTTCATCATCATAGCATATGTTAATGAAAGAAGAAGCATATGCAATATAAAAGACAACATGAATAATCAAACGACATTGTTAATATATTTTTTATTATCATGAATAAACAGAAACAATATTGAATTACGTTTGTACCTTTAGCTTGAGAAAAAGTTCAAGCGTGGCGCACGAGCGAGTACAAGTCAGTGTGAACAGTACAGGGGTACTGTTCATCTATTTATAGGCACAAGACGCAGCCTGTGAGAAATTACATTCATGTCCTTTGCATTTACTATTGATTTATAGACGAAACTACGAGGACTAGATGGCCTTTTCCCCTTTAAGTCGGTTCCTTTTTTTGCTATTTAGCCGAAGCTCCCTTGCGCGTAGCTTCGGAGCGACTCCGACCTTCGTCGCGATCATGCTTTTCACATCGTACATGCTTCTAACCCGAGTCCAAAGGTACCTGTTCATATGTCACGCTTGGAAGATATTGTTAAATCACGTTTTTGAGGACCTTCAGAGGACGAAGGCCCCCAACAGTAGCCCCTCGCAGTATTAATTTGTTTAAATAACGAATTTAGACTGCGACGTGAACGAAGGCCTTAAGCTGAAGGTCCGAAAAAACACCTTCCCTTTGCTAGAATAGCAATAGTCAATGACAAACGGGGCCCCCCCAATTTGGAGCGCGCTGAGCATATAAATAAGAACTCACACTAGCTATATTTGATACGCTGCTTGTGCCATTTGTTTTACTTCCTCAATTTCGCAGCACTTGCTTACTAACGCTTGCTAGTTTTTCAAGCTTTCTAAGCTTCGGCTAAAAAGACGCATTTCGTCCTTGCTGAAGGAGAAATGTCTCAGGACAAGAAGATTGCCGCTGAGACGAAGCTAACTGAAGAGGAGAAGCTTTTTGAGGAGAAGAAGGCTATGAATCCCTACATTGCTGGATTTATTGAGTCAATGGCAAAAACAAATACAGAGAAGATTACTAAGGAGATACTGGAAGGCCTGTCTGAAGATACTGGTGACAGTGACAGTTATGATGCGGAAAGCGAGGGCGAAGATTATGAGGATCGACCCTGGAGGCCAAGTCATACAATATTTGGGAAATCAACAATTAAACAGAGTCATCTTGACAATATGAGAGGAAGGTACTTTCGGGATATGTCTATTGTAAGAGCTGGTGGAGACTACAACGTCCTCGCCCACAAGGAAAACGAAGTTGTGATCTACCGAAGCTTCTTCAAAGCTGGGCTTCGGTTCCCACTAAGCAGGTTTGTAGTTGAAGTGCTAAAAACCTACCAAATCTTCCTTCATCAGTTGACCCCCAAAGCCATATTAAGGATGGGAGTCTTCGTCTGGGCGGTAAAAAGCCAACGGATAGAGCCAAGCGCGAAATGTTTCTGTAGCATGCACGAACTTCTGTATGAGATGAAGGCCATGGGTAAAGAACAGTATCACAACAACTTCGGTTGTTATGGATTTATCGCCCGTGCCAACGCAAGCCACCCAGTGCCAACATTTCGGAAGAGATGGCCCGGAACATGGATGGAAGAATGGTTTTATGTGAAGAATGACTTGACGGTGAGGGAGGACATCAAGGAGGTTATCATGCGCCCCATATGGTCCCGCTTCGGTCTCCAAAAGCCAAAGGTTGAAATTGATGAAGCCACCGAAGCGTGTTGGAAGGCGTTCGGTATTGTCTGCTTCTTCATTGGTACAAGAGATTTAATTCAAGAGCATATAGCATTCAGAGTGTGGCCGCTTGCGGAAGGCTAGGAAATGCTGAAGGAAACCATCACTGATTCTAGCGAAGGTGATTTGGTCCAGCTATACACCTTCAGGTTTGGAGATAAGTTTGATGAACCAAATGATGATTGGCTGAAGTGTATTGAAGTTACAAGTGATGAACTGCTTGGATCATATTCCAAGGCAGAAGATAATGCATTATCCACAGCCTTCGGAAGCCGGGGAAAGAAGAGATTGAACAGAGTTTTTGATGCTATTGGCTTCGTCTACCCCGACTACCGCTACCCGCTGCGGGGACAGGGGAAGAAGAGAAAAGTTGATGCATCGGCCGCCCCAGCCGAGCCTGTGCCAAAGGCTACGAGCAAAAAGATGAAGGTACTTACCCATTGGCCGTGGTTCCTGAGTTTGGTGCAGGGACATCTTCTGCCACGGAAAGAAAAGAAACTACTTCAACTACACAGAATACTGAAAAGTCGGTTACAATGCCGACGATACCTTCGGCTGAGCTAGTCGAAACAAAGGTTGACAAAGATAAGGCTGAAAGGTCAAAAACTGAAGACGTAACAAAGATGCCAGGGATTTTAAGTCCTTCAACAGAAGCAACGGCGCTGAAGGCACAAAAGAGTTCTGCCACAACTCCTAAGAGAAGGAGGATGGTAAATGTATTAGATGTGCTGGAAACGACCGACTCCATAAGTCTTGCTTCCACAGGGAAGGTTGCCGAAGCTGACAAAACGCAACCCAAAGCTGATACCAAGCAAATAGAAGTTGAAGCTATGAGATGCCAGGCTGAAACCGAGGCAGGGCCCATAGTGCCTGCTGAGACGAAGCTTGCCACAACCGAGCAGGGGGCCGAAAGAATAACTCCAGCTACTAATATAGCTTTTGAGAAAAGTGTGTCCAAAGAAACCGAATCCCTTACTCCCGAAGCACTCTCCGAAGATTTTGATTATGTCATTCGACATGCTGCGGGAAAAAGATTGTCCGAAGAAGAAATTTTTGAAGCCAAACACTATGCCCAGGAACTGAAATACCCGAAGGGGGCCTTAGTGTTCAACAGTACGGACGAAGATGATTTCTTGTACTGTCTCCCGGACAATAAAGAATTATCCATATGTCGGGAGATGGCTAGAAGTATGGGCTTCTCGAAGCTCGAAGCTAGCCTTTGTGCCATGACGAAGGCCGATCTCGCAGATAGTCTTGCATACAACAGTCTGAAGGTACAGAAATTGTGAATTTTGAAGCTTATGAACTCTGGAATGAAGTATTTTACTCTCATGTTAATCCCTTTATTCTTTCTTGCAGGGCTTAATACTTAGCAACGCCCTAAGAGCGCAAAAGAATGCTGAAGACGAGAGCTGCACTATAGCTCTCAACAACCTTTGAACAGAGGTTATCAGGATGAGAAACGAAGCCATAGAAAAAGACAAAATTCTACTTTCATTGGTGGATAAAGTAAAAGAAGATGAAGCAAGTTTCAAGGCTCAAGCTGAAATTCAAAAGAATGAGATCAAAGACCTTCGGAAACAGCTGGCCGAAGCCAAAGAAAAATGTGGGCTCGCAGAGGCCAACCGAGATATTAGTGAATATTGGAAAAACTATTTAGAAAAAATAGTTGAAGAACTGCGCGCATCCAAAGAAAGATGCTTCAAAAAATCCCTGGGCTGCGCGGAGAAGATAAAGGCTAGCTTTGCCAAAGTGGGTGCCTATTCCAACGAAGATAACTTTATACGAGGCGGCCCTGAAGGTGTTATCGAATGGATAAGCAGAGAGGTCGAAGCTTTTGAAGAAATTTTAAGTGATCGCAGGGATGTCTGCGCGTTCTCCTGTGCGAGAGGAATTTCAGCCATCCTAGAGAAGGCAGGTTGCGATCATGTCAAGACCCTGGCCTAAGCCGAAGCTGCCTTCTCCGTGGATGACACAAAGGATCCTTCAGCTAAAGCAAGCTTAATGGGCGGAAAATTTTTCACTGACATCTGGGCAAATGGTGGCCGAGAAATAGCTCACGAAATTATGAAGAAGAGTGAAAAAGACATCCATGACGCCCGAGTACAAGCTAAGCAAGCTGAAGAAGCTGCAAAGCGCGAGAGGCGCATAGGTATTGTTTCACGGCATCTAGCTTCAGCATTTATTTTCGTGACTTCACAATGATAAATTTTTTCTACTGTAGCTGAACTATCTCCTCCATCGGAACCGTTCGACCCCCTGGCCGATCCAGAAACGAAGAAAGCAATAGAGATCATCAATATGGCCGAATCTATTATTGACGAAGTTGTTAACAAGTTGTTAAATGAAATCGCGGAGAAGGTCCTAAAATAGGACTAGTACTTATTGTAAATCATTTTTAGATAATCAATGTAGCTTTGTTGTATGAAGACTGTAATATTCGATGTGCATATTTTTGAATCTAATATGTAAATTATTTGTGATTCAGTTCTTTGTGATGCATGAAACTTTATATACATATCGTTTTTGAGCCTTCGACGAAAAAACACCTTCCCTTCTTTTCATGCTTCATAAAGAAGAAAACTCATGCTTCGTAAAAATATCCATGCTTCGTAAAGACATCCCAGCTTCATAAACAAAGGATCCCTTCTTTTGCAATAGAGCTGATGAAGCTGTATTTCTTAGCTTACTTTCTGCCTTAGCACACTTTCATTTTTTATAAAGCAGTCTCCGAAGGTCGACTTCATATTCAATTTGTGTCATCGGTGCAATATGATGTATGATTTGGTGCTATGCGGGATGATGTGATGATGCGAAGGAAGATGCTAATGACGAAGATACGCCCACATGCCCACACTGGAACACACCATCTCTGCGTCCCCTTAGGAACGATCGGAATCTCTTTGCCGTTTATTTTTCGGCTTCACCGTTTATTTTTCGGTGTAAGTTCTGCATCCCCTTAGGAACGTCTTTTGAACTTCTTCGCCTTCTATTTCGGCGGTATCACCGTTGACTTTTCGGTGTAAGTTCTACATTCCCTTAGGAACGTCTTTTAAACTTCTTCGCCTTAATTTCGGCGGTATTTGGCTATGCATTCCCTTTGGAACGACTTTTGAGCAGAAAACTTACACTGTGCTCCCTTAGGAACGACTTTTTGTAGCTTCGTCAAAACTTATACTGCGCTCCCTTAAGAACGACTTTTTGTAGCTTCGGTAATTTTTGAGCTTCATAAATCTGTGAAGAAGATATATTTCATTTTAATAGAAACGAAACTATTACAAGGAAATAAAACTAGATCTACATTACTTGTTCTTTATTGAAAAATAAAAATGACATAGGATATAAGAAATTTTTCAAAGGTAGGATATCTCTCAATAAATGTGCTTTGATTCCAGCACAGTACTGTTGACTGTGCGAGCTTCGGATTCCTCCCTGAATTCCCGTTGCTGTTGAGAGTGTTGGTGCCCTTCTAGCTGCTGGCTTCGGGAATAGGTCGGTTGTAGTGGTGGTCGGGGGGTAGTTGTGGCCAAGAAGCCTGTGAATGGCTAGCCGAAGCAACAGAAGCTACAGGATGATTGCCCACATACTCTAGTATGTAGGGAGAATGGCACGAAGCAGTGTGCAAGACTTGCTTCGGCTGATTCTGCCGAGCTTTGGCTTATGTTATCTCCTTTTGCTTATGAATGGTGATTTGGCACATTCTTGTAGTATAGCCCTTGTCCTCACCACAAAATAAGCAGTAGATCTTTCTAGGCTGATCCCCAAATCTTCCCCCGAAGCCCCTGGCGCCTCTGCATCTTGGAGCTGGTGGCCTGAAAGAGCTTTGATGTTGCCCCGAAGATTGCGAGGTGTATTGCGGCCTCTGAGGCTGACTCTCTTTGTCATCACTCTAAGTGGAATTATGGATTGATCTAACATGTCTCGGGTGGATTCTTCCTCCGAAGCCCCTGGTCATTTCCGAGAATCTGTAAGCTTCCTCCCTTCTTTGGCGGAAGTCGTTGTCAGCCCGGATGTACTCATCCATTTTCTGGAGTAGCTTCTCCAGAGTTTGTAGGGGCTTCCTGGCAAAGTACTAAGTCGTAGGTCCTAGTCGAAGGCCCTTAATCATGGCCTCAATGACAATTTCATTGGGCACTTTGGCGCTTGTGCCCTCAATCGCAAGAACCTTCGGACATACGCCTGGAGGTATTCCTCATGATCCTGCGTGCATTGGAACAGGGCCTGAGCTGTGACTGGCTTCGTCTAAAAACCTTGGAAACTGGTCACCAGCATGTCCTAAAGCTTCTGCCACGATGTGATAGTCCCTGGCCGAAGAGAAGAATACCATGTTTGGGCTACATTCCTGACTGCCATGACGAAGGACTTCGCCATAACTGCAGTATTGCCCCCATACGAAGATATAGTTGCTTCGTAGCTTTTCAGAAACTGCTTTGGATCTGAGTGCCCATCATACATGGGAAGTTGGGGTGGCTTGTATGATGGGGGCCATGGAGTAGCCTGCAGTTCTACTGCCAAGGGAGAAGCATCATCAAAAGTAAAAGCATCATGACTGAAATCATCATACCATCCATCTTCGTTGAATAGGCCCTCTTAACGAAGCTCCCTGTGCTAGGGCCTTCGGTCTTGTTCATCTTGGACAAGATGACGCACTTCTTCAGTAGCTTCATCAATCTTTCTTTGAAGCTCGGCCAGCCGGGCCATCTTCTCCTTCTTCCTTTGTACTTGTTGATGGATAATTTCCATGTCCCTAATTTCCTGGTCTAATTCCTCCTCCTGGAGTGTTGGGCTGGTAGCCTTCCTCTTCTGGCTTCGAGCCTCTCGAAGAGAGAGAGTTTCCTGATTTGCGTCCAGTGGATGCAGTGTAGCAGCCCCTGGCGCTGAAGTTTTCTTCGGCGGCATGACGAAGGTCAGTGCTTACTGAAGGTGGTCGGATGAGTTCACCGGAGGTGGGCACTAATGTTGGTTACTTGTTCTCAAGTGCTATGAATTAAGAACAAGGCAACACAAAAATGTTAAGAGTTAATACCCTTCATCCTTCAGAACATTATTTCCAGTAGGATGTAATGATCTTCAGACGAAGGTGATGAACGACATACCTTCATCATCACAGCATATGTTAATGAAAGAAGAAGCATATGCAATATAAAAGACAACATGAATAATCAAACGACATTGTTAATATATTTTTTTATTATCATGAATAAACAGAAACAATATTGAATTACGTTTGTACCTTCAACTTGAGAAAAAGTTCAAGCATGACGCACGAGCGAGTACAAGTCAGTGTGAACAGTATAGAGGTACTGTTCATCTATTTATAGGCACAGGACGCAGCCTGTGAGAAATTACATTCATGTCCTTTGTATTTACTATTGATTTGTAGACGAAACTATGAGGACTAGATGGCCTTTTCCCCTTTAAGTCGGTTCCTTTTTTTCATTATTTAGCTGAAGCTCCCTTGTGCGTAGCTTCGGAGCAAATCTGACCTTCGTCACGATCATGCTTTTCACATCGTACATGCTTTTAACCTGAGTCTGAAGGTACCTGTTCATATGTCACACTTGGAAGATATTGTTAAATCACGTTTTTAGGACCTTCGGAGGACGAAGGCCCCCAACAGTTGGTATATTGCTCCATGCGCCTAGGGGTCCCTTTTATAGCCCCAAGGCAGCTAGGAGCCGTTGGAAACCAACTTGGAAGGCAATTCCTGCCTTCTGTCGAGTGGCGCACCGGACAGTTCACGGACAGCACTGTAGCAGTCCGGTGCTCGATTTCCTTCCATACCGGGCACAGCCGACCGTTGGTCCTCCGAGCCAGTTGGCGCACCGGACACTGTCCGGTGCACACCGGACAGTCCGGTGTGCCCAACCGACCGTTGGTGCGGGCCACGTGTCGCGCGTTGATCGCGCGGACGACCGTTGGTTGCAGGCGTCGTTGACTCACCGGACAGTCCGGTGCACCACCAGACAGTCCGGTGAATTATAGCCACGTCGCCTTTTTCTTTTCCCGAGAGCGATGGGTTCGTCGCTGACGACTCACCAGACAGTCTGGTGCACCACCGGACAGTCCGGTGATTTATAGCCGCATCACTCCATCGTTTCCTGAGAGCAGCTGGTTCACCGTCGGCTCGCCTGGGTCACCGGATACTGTTCGGTGCACCACCGGACAGTCCGGTGTGCTAGGCCCGAGCTGTTGTTGGCTGTACACAGCCAACTATTTTCCAATTCTTTTCTTCTTCTTTTGTCACTGTTTCTATCACTTAGATAAACATGTTAGTACTCAAAAACAATTTACTAAGTCTATAAACATACCTTGTTCTTTGATTCACACTTCTTACACATTAGAACTCAATCAATATATGTTGGACATCTAGTCACCAAAACACTTATAGAAATGGCCCAAGGGCACATTTCCCTTTCAGGAACAACTTTATAGCTTCTTCATGGCCTCTTACACTCGATGGTGCGGTCCCTGATGTTACATTTTACATGTGGGGGAATTTGGCCCTTGTATTGCATAGGGCTAAACAAAAAAATGAAAATTACAACCTATGGCCCCATTGAAAACCTTTCTCCCCTCTTGAAAGGAAAAGGGTGCCATAGGGAAAAAATAAGAAAATTACATTGTTTACACATAATATCATCGAAGCTCATCCGCATTCCAAGACCTTGGTATGTTGTTGCCATCCATGTCTTTCAATCTGTAAGATCCAGGTCTTGACGAAGATACCACCAAAAAGGGACCTTCCCACTTGAGCTGAAGCTTCCCCATTGTATCAGGGTTGGCCACTCTACGAAGCACCAAATGTCCTAGCTTAATATTCTTCAATTTTACCTTTCTATCACGCCATTTGATTGTTTCGACCTGGTACTTATTGATGTGTTCTATTGCTTGCAATCTAATCCCTTCTATGGTGTCTTTTGTTATTTGGCAATCACCTTCATCCTCTATCGAAGCTAAGGTTCTTATTGAACTCGTTCTTGCTTCTTTTGGTGTTATTGTTTCATCACCAAACAGAAGTTTGAATGGGGTAAATCCTGTTGACCTTGATACAGCAGTGTTGTGGTTCCACACCACTTTTATTAATTCATCTAGCCACTTTCATTTGGGTTGGTTGAAGATTGACTTCATTATTCCTGTTGTTATGATTCTGTTTGCTCTTTCTACCAGTCCATTTGACTCTGGATGCCTCACTGATGCAAAATGTATTTTTGTACCAATCTGGCGACAAAAATGTTTTGAATGTTTCAGCATTGAACTAAGTTCTGTTATCAACGGTTATAGCCTTCGGCACGCCGAAGCGACAAACAATATTTTGCCAAAAGAATTTATGTATTGTGGCCAAAGTTATTGTAGCTAAAGGCTTTTCTTCGATCCACTTAGAGAAATATTCCACTGCTACGACAACATATTTCAAGTTTCCTTGTGCTGGTGGAAGTGGACCTAACAAATCAAGACCCCACCTTTGCAGTGGCAAAGTTGGTTGTATTAGCTGGGTTAGAGACGAAGGTTGTTTCTGGTCTCTAGCGCATCTTTGGCAATTTTCACATTTTTGAACCAAATCTACTGCATCCGAAGCTGCCTTCGGTCAGTAAAATCCTTGTCTAAAAACCTTCCCCAGCAAAGGCCTAGACCCAATATGAGCCCCACATAATCCTGCATGTATTTCCTTCACCAATTCTTGACCTTCGGCTCTGGACAAGCACTTGAGTAATGGATAGCAGACTCCATGTTTGTATAACTCTCCTTCTATGATTACATATGGTCTTGTTCTTGCTTCCATTCCTTTATTGTAAACTTCGTCATCCGAAAGACAATTGCCTTGGAGGAAAGATACAATCTCAGTCCTCCAATCTTCACTATGTACTAGTGAAATTGTGAGCACCGCTCTTTCCATGAGCTCGATCGAAGGTGCTTTTATTGTTTCGAAGAATACTTCCGAAGGTAACGGAAGACCCTGTGCTGCTGATTTAGCTAGCAAATCTGCATGCTCGTTTTATCCTCTCAGGATTTTTTACAGAAAACCTTCGAAAGAGGCTTCCATCCTTCGGACTGCATCCAGATATTTTTCTAGTTTCGGTTCTCTTGCTTTGCTGCTTTTGTCAACGTGACCTGAGATGACCTGTGAATCGGATTTAAGTATTGCCCTTCTTATTCCCATTGCCTTAAGCTTTCAGAGCCCCAAGAGAAGGGCTTCGTACTCTGCAATATTATTTGTGCAGTTGAAGTCCAATCTTGTTGCATAGCAGGTTTTGATTTTTATGGTGAAATCAAGACAGATGCTGCTCCTGCGCCGAAGGTTCCCCAAGACCCTTCACAAAATACTGTCCAGGCTTCGGCATCGGTTGTTTTCTCTTTGTCCTGAGCCCCTGGCGTCCAATCAGCAATGAAGTCTGCTAACGCTTGGGATTGGATCGAAGATCTATGAACGAAATAGATAGTAAATTTGTTCAGTTCTGTAGCCCATTTTCCAACTCTCCCTGTGGCCTCTCTATTTCTCATTATGTCCTTGAGAGGTTGTGAAGAAGGTACTATGATGTGGTATGCTTGAAAATAATGTCGAAGCTTCTTGGAAGCCATTAGTACAGCATATAGTACCTTCTCTAACTTTGTATATTTTTTCTTTGATGCACTAAGCACTTCGAAAACAAAAAAAGACTGGCACTTGTTTGCTTGCCTAGCCCTCCTGCTTCTCTTGCACCAGTGCTGCACTAACCGCAGCGTGGGAAGCAGCTACATACAACAGCAATGGAGTTCCTAACGAAGGTGGAGTTAAGGTTGTCAGTTCTATCAAATATTGTTTCGGCTCTTCAAAGGCTTTTTGCTGATTTGGTCCCCATTGAAAGACTTCGGCTGACTTCAGCACTTCGAAGAATGGCAAGTTCCACTCTGCTGACCTTGAAATGAATCTGTTCAATGATGCCAGCCTTCCTGTCAATCTTTAGGCACCCTTTCTTGACTTCGGTGGCTCCATTCGAAGTATGGCTTCTATCTTACTTGGATTAGCTTCGGTACCCTTTTTATGCCAAGCAACCAAGAAATTTTCCCTTCTTCACTCCGAAGACGCATTTCTCTGGATTTAGTTTAAGACCGGCCTGTCTAAAGTTGGCAAATGTCTCTTGCAAATCAGCAACGTGGTTTTCTTGCTTTGTGCTCTTTACTATGATATCATCAACATATGTTAACACATCTCTACCAATTTGGGAGTGAAGAACTTTGGCAGTCATCCTGCTGAAGCTTCCTCCAACATTCTTGAGCCCCTCAGGCATCCGAAGGTAACAATAGGTCCCACTAGGAGTTATGAAGCTTGTCTTTGGCTCATCCTCCTCCTTCATCTAGATTTGATGATAGCCTGAGTAGCAGTCCAATAAGCTCATGAGCTCCGAGGTAGCTGCTGCATCCACAAGGTAATCTATTCTTAGTAATGGGAATTCATCCTTCAGGCATGTCTTATTGAGATCTATAAAGTTGATGCACATTCTCCATTTTCCATTGGCTTTCTTTACCATCACAGTATTAGCCAGCCACTCTGGGTATGTCACCTGAAGGTCTTCCTAGGAGAAGGTGATTGGTATGTGAGACCATTTGGAATTGATGAAGGGTCCTTGCACTCCAACATGTTGTACCCTTCTCTGTGCTTCTTTCTTCTGCTTCTTGTTGGCTGGTTCAGAACTTGAGCCGCATGTGATTGGGAGCACCAGCTTTGTAGCCGAAAGTGCCACAGCTTGGTTGACTTGCGAAGTCATTGCCGCAATTGTGGAAGTGATTTCACCAGAGGTGGGTGCCAATGTTGGTCACTTGTTCTCAAATGTTGTAAATCAAGAACAGGACAACATAATTGTTAATCGTTAAGGACCTTCGTCCATCGAAGCATTATCTCCCTAAGGATATAATGCTCATCGAGATGAAGGTCAAGAAGGACTTACCTTCATCATATTAATACATAGATGAAGATGCATAAGGATGGATATTATAATTACATCATAATAATTCATTTATTTATGCATTCCATAAAACATATATGAATATCAATAATGTCAATATTACATTGTTACATTCGGCTTGCTCGAAGGCGAGGACGCGAGAGAATAAATATCATCCAGCGTGAACAGTACATGGGTACTGTTCATCTATTTATAGGCACAGGACTGAAGCGTCCCGATCCTTTGGGACTCAAATGTGAAACAATTACTAGTCCCAGGAGGCTAGTAAACACATTTCTTACTTCAAATAGTACAGAGTTCTTGATAAATTCATTACAATACCGGGGTACAAGCTCGAGAGAGCCAAATAGAGAAGCGCAGCAGGAGAAATATACTAGCCCAAGCCACAGGCAGAACTGGGTGCAGACACAGCCCTCTTAATCAAGCAATGCAGAAAAGAAGTCCTCGGCCGCTGAAAAACATAAATAAATCTGGGTGAATACACTAGGTATTCCGCAAGCCCACCCCGCTCCCGTAGAGAGAAAGAGACCTATGATGTACATGCTCAATTTGGTGGAGTTGCAGTCACTCATTATTTTCTCAGAGTAAGACAGTTGCTTGAAGGTTTTCCCATGCTATTATAAGTAACCAAAAACTCAACTGCCACTGAGCTTCCCGCTCCAGAGGCTTTATCTCTTTTTCGAAACCCATTTAAACACACCTTCCCCCTGATAAGAAACTTTAGAGAAAAAAAGGTCTAATTGCCATGCCATACCAGACTCATCCATACCAGTGGACACAGACTATTCGAATAGGTTTTCAAACTCTGCGCAGAGGTGTACACTTTACCCACTAGTCCGGCTCTGCGATCTCATAGCTAGTGAGACCCGAATCCGAATCTCTTTCTTTTCTCGCACGTCCTAACCTTAACGGTTATACCGGAAGGAGTCAGGCCACCGCCATGCCCAAACCAGACAAAACATTCCCCTTCCTTATCCTCCGGTGCTCCCCAGCCTTCTTAACCCTGGGGTCGGACCGCACGAGTTTGGATCGAGTGACTGCCCACACAGTCTCGAGTGGTTGTACGACAAGGGAGTACAGGTAGTGAAAATGACAAACCGGTCCTTATATGAGGGGACAATCCTTCTGCTCACGCCTAAACCAGCTGAGCCAACACCTTAGGCCCTCCCCTAAACCAGGGAGTCCCTGATCATCCCACTCTCAGGTGATGAGGGTGAGTACCCATCATCGCATAATTTTTCAAAAGAGTTTTTATTTGGAGATACACATAGCCTTTCCTCCCAATCCACTTTACGTATCCAGAATGTGTATGATAATGCGGGCCATCTCTCACTCACAATGCAATATTCCCCATAATTCCCGGCCTAGGCAGTGGTAGAGAGAATAGGTAATTTATGCATCAAGGGAAGGATGGACTTGCCTTCGTCGAAGCTTTCCTGGCACAGAAGATCTACTTCCGGAAGTTCGGTTTCTGGCCCTTCTTCCGGGGCTACGGGTTCCGGATCAACGATCCCTGCTTCTTCTAGGAAAACATGCAATAAAACAATACATCAATAGTGGTTTATCAATCATAGTGTGCCATTTTCTAACAACATTATTTTATGTAACCTTGGAAATCCTTTTTGATAATTTTTGGTGCATAAGATATTGAGAAAACTATTTAAATGGGAAAAAGGGTGGAAAAAGAAAAAGAAAGGAGAATTCCTCTCTCCTGGGCCGGGGACGCGGCTTTCGGCCCACCCCGGGCGCGAGCGCGCGCGCTGAGGCGCTTTCGGCCCAGCGCGGCCCACGAGCGAGGGGGGGGGGGAGAACGGCGCGGCGCGGGGGTGACGGCGTCGCATGGGGCCCACTCGACAGAGAGAGGCAGGGGGGGAAACGGCGCGGCGTGGTTGACGACGGGGTGAACCGGCCGAGGGGGGGGGAAAACCGGTCGCCAGGGGGGGGGTTCGACGGCGGCTTGCCGCCGGTGGCCCGGTTCTTGGGCAACGGATGGGTGCCTTAGCTTGGGGAGGGGCTGGCGAACCTAGGGGTGGGCTCAATTTGGCCAGCGGGGGCAGGGAGGGGGCTGCCCGCGGGGAGGTGGCGGAGCTTCACGGCGGGGTCGCCGTCGGTGAGTTCTGGGCGAGGAATTGGGGTGGAGGAGTGGTGTCCCGAGTTCGTGGCGGTGTGGCGAAGCTGAGAGGATTGAGCAATTGCTTGATGGTCCAACAGAGGGGAAAGGAGAAGAGAGGGAAGGGCTTACCGGGGAGGAAGACGACGACGGCTCCTCTGCGAAATTGGACTCGGGCGAGGGAGGAGGATGGTGGCTGAGGCCGGTGCGAGGGAGAAAGGAGCTCGGGCGAGCTTTTTATAGGTGCTCGGGGGCAAGGGGGGGCGGTGGAGCTCGGCGGACGCCGGCGAGCCTCACAGTGCCGGCATTAATGCCGCACAGCGCCGCCGAGGGGACGCTACGGCGGGGCGGTACCGGCGAGGACGCGGTCACGGGGAGGAGGACGGAGCGGTGCCAAACTTCCCTGTGCGGCCGGACGGCAGGGGGAAGGACGGAGGCGACGGCGGAGGTGACTTCGGCGAGGGGATGGCGGACGGACGACGAAGCGTCTGACGGGTGGGGCCGGTCTGCCAGTGGAAGCGAGCGCGCGAGAGAGGGCGGCTGGCAGGTGGGACTGGCTTGTCAGCGGAAGCGAGGGCGAAGGCGGAGGCGCGGGCGAGCGGGCGAAGGCGGCTGACGCGCGCTCGGAAGCGGGCCGGAGGTGGGCCGCGGGAGAAGGAGCGCGGGCGCGAGAGAGAGGGGAGGCCGCGGGTTTGGGCCGGGAGTCGGCCCAACAGGGGGGGGAAAGGTTTTCTTTTTTTCTTTTTATTTTTCCAAAACCTATTCCCCTTTTTGCATCTTTTTCTTTGGAACCAAAATATTTTGTAGATACTCTAAGTGTTTAGAAAATAGAATCTAAGTGAGGTGCTTTTGTGATCAAACAAAATGTATGCATATGATGAAGGAAACTTTTGGGGGAGGATTTTTAGAATTAGGGGATGAAGGGAGGGGTAAAAGGTGGATTAGGGTTTCAACCTAGATTAGGATTTTGGGATGCTACAAACCTACCCCACTTAAAGGAATCTCGCCCTCGAGATTAGACGGGGCTCGAGAAAAGGTAAGGGTATTCCTTCCTCAGAGAGTCCTCACTCTCCCAGGTGGCTTCCTCTTCACCATCTCTGCTCCACTGGACCTTACAGAGTCTCACTTCTGAATTGCGGGTCCTTCTGACTGCTGAGTCGAGAATCTTCACTGGCTTTTCCCGGTACTGGAGATCTTTCTGAATCTGAATTGATTCTGCCTCGATACGGGTTTCTGGTACTTTTAGACATTTGCGGAGTTGAGATACATGGAACACATTGTGAATATCTGACATGGATTCTGGTAGCTCAAGACGGTATGCCACGGGTCCTATTCGGGAAATGATAGGGTACGGACCGACGAAACGGGGTGCCAGCTTTCCCTTCATCTGGAACCTTCTGACCCCACGCATTGGAGAAACCTTGAGATAAACAAAATCTCCTTCCTCAAATCTGAGTTCCCTTCGCCTATTGTCTGCGTAACTCTTTTGTCGACTCTGAGCTTCAAGTAACCTTCTGCGGATCAAGGCAACTTTTTCTTCAGCTTCTTTAACGAAGTCGGGCCCTTCTAGTGTCCTTTCCCCTACATTGGACCACATTAGGGGAGTCTGGCATTTTCTTCCATACAGTGCTTCGAATGGTGACATTTTGATGCTGGCCTGATGGCTATTGTTGTATGAGAATTCTGCGTACGGCAAACTAGACTCCCAATCCCTGTTGAAGGCTAGTACGCAGGCTCTGAGTAAATCTTCAAGGACCTTGTTAACTCTCTCTGTCTGACCATCTGACTGGGGGTGATATGCAGTACTGAAATCTAGCTTGGTGCCCATTGCTTGCTGAAGGCCCTTCCAAAACTTTGAAGTGAACTGCGTTCCTCTATCTGATACTATCTTCCGAGGAATGCCATGTAGCCTGACTATCTCTTTGAGGTATAATCGGGCGAGGGCTGCTCCCCCAAAAGTGGTCTTCACTGGAATGAAATGGGCCACTTTGGTGAGACGGTCGATTATTACCCATATGGAATCATTTCCTCTTTGTGATCTGGGCAATCCGGTTACGAAATCCATGCCTATTTCTTCCCACTTCCATTCGGGTATTGGGAGGGGTTGAAGCAGGCCTGCAGGCTTCTGATGTTCGGCCTTTGTTCGCTGACAGGTGTCACATTGGGCCACATACTGTGCTATTTCCTTCTTCATCCCTTTCCACCAATACCTGGTCTTGAGGTCCAGGTACATCTTGGTGGTTCCTGGGTGGATAGAGTAAGCTGAGTTGTGGGCTTCATCAAGCAGGGTCTCCCGTGCCTTTCCAACAGGCACGCACAGACGGTTCTTGAACCAGAGGGCTCCTTGCTCGTCTGTCCTTAGGTCCGGAAGTTGCTCTTTGCGTGCTCTTTCCTTAAGCTTGGTTGTTTCTGCGTCGAGGCATTGGGCCTTGTATATGAGATCTTCTAGGTTTGGCTTGACTTCCAGGCCACCGTTGTCTCCCAGACATGCATTTAGCTGAGCTGATTCTTTCTTCCAATCTTCTAGGAAGTTTGTTCCTCTAATCCCGAAAGGTTTCCGGCTGAGGGCGTCTGCTACCACGTTGGCCTTTCCGGGGTGGTAGTGGATTTCGAGGTCATAATCTTTGATCAATTCGAGCCACCTTCGTTGACGGAGGTTGAGGTCCGGTTGCGTGAAGATGTACTTTAGACTCTTGTGATCAGTGAAGATGTGGCATTTGTTTCCAATCAGATAATGCCTCCATATTTTTAGAGCGTGCACTATGGCGGCCAATTCCAGATCGTGGGTAGGATAGTTCTGTTCGTGCGGCTTGAGTAATCGGGATGCATAAGCAATGACTTTCTCATTTTGCATTAAGACACACCCTAAGCCTTGCTTGGAAGCATCACAAAAGATGACAAACTCCTGGTGTATGTCTGGTAGAGTCAAAACTGGCGCGGTTGTAAGCTTCTCCTTGATGACTTGGAAACTTTCTTCACAATCGGGAGTCCACACGAACTTATTGTCCTTTTTGAGAAGTTCCGTTAAGGGCTTTGCTATGCTGGAGAATCCCTTGATAAAACGGCGATAATACCCTGCCATTCCCAGAAAGCTTCGAATTTCACTGACGTTGGATGGTTGCTTCCAATTTGAAACAGCTTCTACCTTAGATGGGTCCACTTCTACCCCTTCAGCAGTCAGGATATGCCCTAGGAAGGCTATCTTCTCTAACCAGAACTCACACTTGCTGAACTTAGCATAAAGTTGGTGAGCTCTGAGTCTTCCGAGGACGGTTCGAAGGTGCTGCTCATGGTCCTTGCGACTCTTGGAATAGATGAGGATGTCGTCGATAAAAACCACGACAAACTTATCCAATTCTTCCATAAATACCTTATTCATGAGATTCATGAAAAAGGCAGGTGCATTGGTTAGTCCAAATGGCATCACCGTGAATTCATATTGCCCGTATCTGGTGACGAATGCAGTTTTCTGAATGTCTGCTTCTTTAATCCTGAGTTGGTGATATCCTGACCTGAGGTCTATCTTGGAGAAGTATTTGGCTCCTTGCAGTTGGTCGAAGAGGTCATCAATCCGGGGAAGGGGGTACTTATTCTTGATTGTAACTTCGTTCAAGGATCGATAATCAATACACATTCTCATACTCCCATCCTTTTTGGTCACGAAAAGAACGGGTGCTCCCCAGGGAGACGAACTGGGACGGATGTACCCTTTTTGCTGTAGTTCCGAAAGCTGAAGTTTCAGTTCTGCCAATTCAGTGGGGGCCATGCGGTATGGTCTTTTTGCGATGGGCGCAGTGCCGGGAATGAGGTCTATATAGAACTCTACTTCTCTTTCTGGTGGCATCCCGGGCAACTCTTCTGGAAATACATCTTCAAATTCCTTGATTACAGACATGCTTTCTACTGCCAGACTAAACACCATTGGATCTTTTGCAGGCGGTTGAGCTTGGCAGGAAACTGCCTTTCCTTGGTGATCTATGAGAAGGACAGTTCTGCTTGCGCAGCTGATAACACCCTTGTGCTTAGCTAGCCAATCCATTCCTAGGATTACATCAATACCTTGGGATGGCAAGATGGTTAAATCTGCCAGGAATACTACCCCACTTAAAAGAATCCTGACTTGTGAACATCTGAGTTTGCATAGGAGGTCAGATCCCGGGGTTCGGGTGACCAAAGGGATAGCTAGAGGTGTAGAGGGTATGCCATGCTTTTCCACAAATTTAGCGGCTATAAATGAATGGGATGCTCCTGAATCAAAAAGCACAGAAGCGGGAGTAAATTCGACGAGGAACTCACCGAGCACTACTCCCGGAGCCTGCTGGGCTTCCTGAGCGTCGACGTGGTTGACTCGGGCCCTGCCCTGGTACTGAGCCCTGCTCTGCTGGCTGCTGGAAGGAAACGCCTTGGAGGTAGGTGCTGATGGGAACTTGGGGCCATTTACCGAGTTGGAGTGGGTTGGTCCGGGTGCCTTCAGCTGAGGGCAGTTGTTCTTGAAGTGCCGGGGGTCTCCGCAGTGCCAACAGGCGTTTGCTGGCGGCTGGTTGCTTGCAACGGAGGGTGTCTGATGGGAACTCTGACTCTGCTGACTGTAGCGCGATGGAGAGGGTCCAGATTGTTTATCGAAGCCTGGACCCCTGGGTGGGAGCCCAAAGGGTCGAGCTCTCTGGTGACGCTCTTGCTGTTGAGCTCGCAGGACCTGGAACTTTCTCTTGATGTGCCCTTTTTCTTCCTCTTTAGCTCTTTCCACTTGAATAGCTTTGTTGGAAAGGTGAGAGAAGCTGTGGAAGTCCTGGCTGGCGAGGATGGTCTTAAGTTCGGGTCTTAATCCTCTCAGGAAACGGGCCATTTTCCTGGCCTCGGTGCTGACATCCTCCGGCGCGTAGCGGGCCAGCTCTGTGAACTTGTGTACATACTCACTGACTGATCGCCCACCTTGGGTTAGCTCCCGGAATTCATCCTCCTTGAGTTGGACTATCCCTTGGGGTACATGGTGCTCACGGAAAGCTGTCTCGAATTCTGCCCAGGTAGCATTTCTGACGGCTTCACTGAAAGTGTCCCACCATGCCAAAGCCATTCCTGAAAGCTGATGAGCTGCCAGCTGCACACGCTGATTCTCAGGGCAAGCGATGGCTTCCATCTTCCTCTTGATCGTGCGAAGCCAGTCATCTGCATCGAGGGGATTGCTGGACCCCGCGAATGTGGGAGGCTTAAGTCTCAGGAATTCTCCCATCCTGTCCTGGGGTCTTCCACCACCTGGGCGCTGGTTCTCTAGACTTCGAGTGAGGACTTCAATGAGTCTGGTTTGATGGGCTAGAACTTGGGCCAGATCTAGTGGTAGTTCTGGAGGTGCGGGGAGGTGGGTCCCATCCCCTTCTCCACCGGCTCCTCCTTCAGCTCCTAAGGGAAAACCTGCTCCAATCCCGGAGGCGGTAGGCGTGGTTTTATCCGAAGCCATCTGCCATGGGAAGAGAGTTACTATTATGCACATGCCATTTTTTTAACTGGTTATTTTATTCATTACATCAAGCCATTACATGACACGACATCCTGCCCTCACAAGTTCGTTACACGCGAGCGCTATCTAGGGTACTCCCGCAGTCCTTCTCTAATGTGTCCCCAAACTCCTTGAGAAGGTCATCAAGGCTAGCCAGGGACATATCATCGGTGTCGGATAGGTTCCTTGGAGGGTTTTCTTCCTTCTGCTCAGTCTGGCATCCTTGGCTCTTGGTCTTCTTGCGGATCTTCTTTGCGGGGGCAAGCTTCTTCATCTTCTTGTCGTAGTCCATCTTCAGTGTGCGGTAGGCTTCTCGGGTATTGGTTTCCTCACCTTCAGCTATTGCGAGGCTCTCTTGAAGGGACACTTTTTCTTCTGAGAGTTCCCTGACTTTCTGCTCCAGGCTTTCCACCCGGGAGGTTAGAGAGGTGCAGTGGAGGGTGAGGTCATCATATTGGTTATCAAGGGTATGAAGGTATCCAGCCATGTAGACAATGGTGGGATCGTTCTCGGCAGGATCTCCTCCTGATAGGGCCTGAAGTCGTTTCCTCCAGGTGGGGGTGTTCTTGTTGCTGGGTGGGAAGTAGCGAAGGGGGGTTTCAATGATTACTTTGTTGTAGTTTTGACATAGCTGACGGAGGGCTTTCCGAGCGACATTTTGGCAGGCATCTAGGAAATGAACTCCGGTAAAAGTGACTTGGAAGGAACGGTGGTTTGGATAGCTGTGGCTTTCCTCCAGGTAGACTGCCATAGAGCATTTTATCATCCCGCCCTCGAAATGTTCCGTCCAGACGTATTCCGGCTTCTTGCGGATTCCCAAGCGGAGCGCACAGCTTCGCAAGAGGCGTGGGAACCCTTCCACTTCTGAGCAGTAGGAGGTCTTAATGGCCAGAGAGTCTTCCATCTGGAATAGGAGAAGAAGGGTCTTGTTAACACCGGGGAAAGGAAGAGAAAACTTTTCTTGAGGTGAGAGGTATTGGCAGGTTTTAGGGTCAGGGCTGCGACCTACGGCCAGTCCTATGGCTCTGATACCACCTGAAGCGTCCCGATCCTTTGGGACTCAAATGTGAAACAATTACTAGTCCCAGGAGGCTAGTAAACACATTTCTTACTTCAAATAGTACAGAGTTCTTGATAAATTCATTACAATACCGGGGTACAAGCTCGAGAGAGCCAAATAGAGAAGCGCAGCAGGAGAAATATACTAGCCCAAGCCACAGGCAGAACTGGGTGCAGACACAGCCCTCTTAATCAAGCAATGCAGAAAAGAAGTCCTCGGCCGCTGAAAAACATAAATAAATCTGGGTGAATACACTAGGTATTCCGCAAGCCCACCCCGCTCCCGTAGAGAGAAAGAGACCTATGATGTACATGCTCAATTTGGTGGAGTTGCAGTCACTCATTATTTTCTCAGAGTAAGACAGTTGCTTGAAGGTTTTCCCATGCTATTATAAGTAACCAAAAACTCAACTGCCACTGAGCTTCCCGCTCCAGAGGCTTTATCTCTTTTTCGAAACCCATTTAAACACACCTTCCCCCTGATAAGAAACTTTAGAGAAAAAAAGGTCTAATTGCCATGCCATACCAGACTCATCCATACCAGTGGACACAGACTATTCGAATAGGTTTTCAAACTCTGCGCAGAGGTGTACACTTTACCCACTAGTCCGGCTCTGCGATCTCATAGCTAGTGAGACCCGAATCCGAATCTCTTTCTTTTCTCGCACGTCCTAACCTTAACGGTTATACCGGAAGGAGTCAGGCCACCGCCATGCCCAAACCAGACAAAACATTCCCCTTCCTTATCCTCCGGTGCTCCCCAGCCTTCTTAACCCTGGGGTCGGACCGCACGAGTTTGGATCGAGTGACTGCCCACACAGTCTCGAGTGGTTGTACGACAAGGGAGTACAGGTAGTGAAAATGACAAACCGGTCCTTATATGAGGGGACAATCCTTCTGCTCACGCCTAAACCAGCTGAGCCAACACCTTAGGCCCTCCCCTAAACCAGGGAGTCCCTGATCATCCCACTCTCAGGTGATGAGGGTGAGTACCCATCATCGCATAATTTTTCAAAAGAGTTTTTATTTGGAGATACACATAGCCTTTCCTCCCAATCCACTTTACGTATCCAGAATGTGTATGATAATGCGGGCCATCTCTCACTCACAATGCAATATTCCCCATAATTCCCGGCCTAGGCAGTGGTAGAGAGAATAGGTAATTTATGCATCAAGGGAAGGATGGACTTGCCTTCGTCGAAGCTTTCCTGGCACAGAAGATCTACTTCCGGAAGTTCGGTTTCTGGCCCTTCTTCCGGGGCTACGGGTTCCGGATCAACGATCCCTGCTTCTTCTAGGAAAACATGCAATAAAACAATACATCAATAGTGGTTTATCAATCATAGTGTGCCATTTTCTAACAACATTATTTTATGTAACCTTGGAAATCCTTTTTGATAATTTTTGGTGCATAAGATATTGAGAAAACTATTTAAATGGGAAAAAGGGTGGAAAAAGAAAAAGAAAGGAGAATTCCTCTCTCCTGGGCCGGGGACGCGGCTTTCGGCCCACCCCGGGCGCGAGCGCGCGCGCTGAGGCGCTTTCGGCCCAGCGCGGCCCACGAGCGAGGGGGGGGGGGAGAACGGCGCGGCGCGGGGGTGACGGCGTCGCATGGGGCCCACTCGACAGAGAGAGGCAGGGGGGGAACGGCGTGGCGTGGTTGACGACGGGGTGAACCGGCCGAGGGGGGGGGGAAAAACCGGTCGCCAGGGGGGGGTTCGACGGCGGCTTGCCGCCGGTGGCCCGGTTCTTGGGCAACGGATGGGTGCCTTAGCTTGGGGAGGGGCTGGCGAACCTAGGGGTGGGCTCAATTTGGCCAGCGGGGGCAGGGAGGGGGCTGCCCGCGGGGAGGTGGCGGAGCTTCACGGCGGGGTCGCCGTCGGTGAGTTCTGGGCGAGGAATTGGGGTGGAGGAGTGGTGTCCCGAGTTCGTGGCGGTGTGGCGAAGCTGAGAGGATTGAGCAATTGCTTGATGGTCCAACAGAGGGGAAAGGAGAAGAGAGGGAAGGGCTTACCGGGGAGGAAGACGACGACGGCTCCTCTGCGAAATTGGACTCGGGCGAGGGAGGAGGATGGTGGCTGAGGCCGGTGCGAGGGAGAAAGGAGCTCGGGCGAGCTTTTTATAGGTGCTCGGGGGCAAGGGGGGGCGGTGGAGCTCGGCGGACGCCGGCGAGCCTCACAGTGCCGGCATTAATGCCGCACAGCGCCGCCGAGGGGACGCTACGGCGGGGCGGTACCGGCGAGGACGCGGTCACGGGGAGGAGGACGGAGCGGTGCCAAACTTCCCTGTGCGGCCGGACGGCAGGGGGAAGGACGGAGGCGACGGCGGAGGTGACTTCGGCGAGGGGATGGCGGACGGACGACGAAGCGTCTGACGGGTGGGGCCGGTCTGCCAGTGGAAGCGAGCGCGCGAGAGAGGGCGGCTGGCAGGTGGGACTGGCTTGTCAGCGGAAGCGAGGGCGAAGGCGGAGGCGCGGGCGAGCGGGCGAAGGCGGCTGACGCGCGCTCGGAAGCGGGCCGGAGGTGGGCCGCGGGAGAAGGAGCGCGGGCGCGAGAGAGAGGGGAGGCCGCGGGTTTGGGCCGGGAGTCGGCCCAACAGGGGGGGAAAGGTTTTCTTTTTTTCTTTTTATTTTTCCAAAACCTATTCCCCTTTTTGCATCTTTTTCTTTGGAACCAAAATATTTTGTAGATACTCTAAGTGTTTAGAAAATAGAATCTAAGTGAGGTGCTTTTGTGATCAAACAAAATGTATGCATATGATGAAGGAAACTTTTGGGGGAGGATTTTTAGAATTAGGGGATGAAGGGAGGGGTAAAAGGTGGATTAGGGTTTCAACCTAGATTAGGATTTTGGGATGCTACAAGGACGCAGCCCAGGTAAAATTACATCCATACCCTTGAACATTTGTTTACAAGCGACTAAAACTAATAAGGTCTATCTAGTCCTTTTTCCTTCTCTATTTGGTCTGGGTCGAAGCTATTGAGCTTCGGCATTCTGCATTGACACCTCTATGCAGAGTCTTCGTCTTGAGGGGCTAAACCGGGGCTGAAGGTAGCTTTGACGAGCCTTTGTATTATTTTGCCGAAGGTGTTTTTGCCTTGAAGACCTTCGGCAAAGAAGAAGACCCCCAACATGTTTATATCTAGGTTCTCCACAAATTAATTGAACTTGAGTGGGATTACGAAATACAAGAGATCTTAGAATAACCTTGACCATTTCATGGTCATCTCACTTGGTGCTCCCGAGGTTGCGGACTTGGTTGACCATCGTCTTGAGCCGGTTGTATATTGCTTGTGGCTCCTCTCCTTTGTTGAGGATGAATCGACCGAGTTATCCCTTGATCGCTTCACGCTTAGTGATTTTGGTCACCTCGTCCCCTTCATGCGCTGTCTTGAGGACATCCCAAATTTCTTTGGCATTTTTCAACCCTTGCACCTTGTTGTACTTCTCTCGACATAAGGAAGCGAGGAGTATAGAGGTTGCTTGGGAATTAAAATGCCTTATTTGGGTGGCCTCATCGGAGTTGTAGTCCTTGTCGCCCACTTGTGGTGCCTGCGCTCCAAACTCAACAATATCCCATATGCTTTCATGGAGTGAGGTTAGATGATGCCTCATTTTATCACTCCACATACAATAATCTTCACATCAAAATATGGTGGTTTGCCCAGGGGTACGGAGAGTAGAGGAGTGCGTTTAGGAATACGAGGATAGCGAAGAAGCATCTTACTATACTTCTTACGCTCTTGGCGCTTCGAAGTGGTAGACTCGGCACCAGAGGTGGAAGGTGATGAAGAGTTGATCTCGTAGTAGACCACTGTTGTAGGCTTGTTCTCAAATGCTATGAATTAAGAACAAGACAACATAAAAGTGTTAAATGTCAAACTCCTTCGTCCTTAAAACAGTATACCCCTTTGGATATAATGAATCTCGGACGAAGGTTACAAAAGAAAAGACCTGTGTAAAGTTGATAAATGGTAAAACAGAGCAATTATATACAATATACAAATAATAATACCGGTATTATCATCAATGTATTTCTATTATTTAATTCATAAAAATGAATTACAAATGTACCTTCAGGTTGATGTAAGATAAAGGTACAGACGTGAGGCGAAAAGGCGCATGCCAAGTCAGCGTGAACAGTACGGGAGTACTGTTCACCTATTTATAGGCACAGGACGCAGCCCGTGGAGAATTACATTAATGCCCTTTACATTTATCAATAACTCTATAGTGATCCTTTGAGGTCTAATTTGGCTTTTCATCATATAAGTCGGTTCCTCTTTTCTGTCGTTAAGCCAAAGCTTTTCTGCACATAGCTTCGTGATCGTCTTATCCTTCGTCATGATCGTTTTTCATTCCAGTCAAGCTTCGTCTTAACCCTGCTCTTGTATATCCGTGACCTGACTCCGAAGGTGCCTGTTCACATATTACACTCGGAAAACATTGTCAAACTATGTTTTTGAGGACCTTCGGGAGCCGAAGGCCCCCAACAGTAGCCCCTCGTAATATTAATTTACTGTAATGATAAATTCGTATTGCGACATGGACGAAGGCTTTATGCCGAAAGTCCGAAAAAACACCTTCCTTTTGCTAGAATAGCAACAGTCATTGACAAGCGGGGCCCCCAGTTTTCGACACACTGGGTGTATAAATACGAGTTCACCATGAGTTTATTTGGCACGCTCTTTTGCCATCTGCTTTTTACTCACCCAGCTTTTCAGCCTGCACGCGACAGCATTTTCTCGGTTTTAAATTTTTAAGCTTCGGTTTCAAGTCTGATTTGCCAGCATTCGCGAAGATGTCTGAGGATAAGAAAGTTGCTGGTGCTTCGAAGCTAAGTCTTTCTGAGGAAATGCACCTGGGTTTTCTTGAATCAATGTCGAAGACCAATACGGAGAAGATTATCAGGGAGACTTTAGAGGGTTTATCTGAAGATACTGGCGACAGTGATAGTTATGATGTGGATAGTGGTGGGGAGGATTCCGAAGAACGCCCGTGGCGGCCTAGTCACTCAAATTTCGGAAAATTAACTATAAAGCAGAATCACCTTGAAAATATGAGGGGGAGATATTTTCGAGATATATCCATCGTGAGGGCAGATGACGGAGAGAAAACTACGCCGACTCCCGAAGATAATGAAGTCGTGATCTTCCGAAGCTTTTTTAAAGCTGGGCTACGATTCCCTCTAAGCAGATTTGTGGTAGAAGTTCTGAAAATATATCAGGTTTACCTTCATCAACTTACCCCTGAAGCAGTGATAAGATTGGGAATCTTCGTCTGGGCCGTGAGGAGCCAGGGCCTGGAGCCAAGTGCAAAAAGCTTTTGCAATATACACGAGCTAGTATATGAGACGAACCCCTGGGGCAAGGAGCAATATCATAATAATTTTGGTTGTTATAGCTTCGGTGCCCGCTCTGGGTCAAGCTGTCCCATGCCAACTTTTCGGAAGAGATGGCCCGGGGAATGGATGAAGGAATGGTTCTATGTGAAGAACGATTTGAAGGTTCGAGAAGATATTAAAGATATCATCATGCGCCCTATCTGGCAGCGCTTCGGACTTCGGAAACCAAAGGTAGAAATGGACGAAGCAGCTGAAGAATGTCAAAGAGCCTTCGGCGTAGTCTGCTCTTTTATTGGGACCAGGGATTTAATGCAAGAGCACATTGCCTTCAGAGTGTGGCCACTTGCAGATAACTGGGAAATGCCGAAGGAGACCGTTAAAGAAACTGACGAGGGTGGGCTAATCAGGCTGAAATATACATTCAAGTATGGAGACAAGTTCGTTGAACCAGATGATGATTGGCTAAAAAGCATTGAGAATGTAAGTGATGAATTGCTTGGGGCATACTCAAAGGCCGAAAATACTGCATTATCAGCGGCTTTCGGAGGCCGAAAGAAGAAGAGACTCAACCGAGTATTTGATGCAATTGGGTTTATCTACCCCGACTACTATTATCCAATGCGAGGCCAAAAAAGGAAAAATACTTCTCCTGCAAAGGAAATTGCTTCGGCTGCTCCTAGGGAGCCGGCGCCGAAGAGGAAGAAGGTAAAAGTGCTCACCCACCCTCCACGTTGTATTGAGCCGGCCACAGTGCCTGAGTTTATTAGTGAGGCTTCTTCGGCCACCAAAGCCAGAGAACCAACTCTAGCGCCAAAATCCGAAGAAATGGCCGAAGCACCAGCAATAGAGAAAACGGAAGAACGGAGAACTGAAGAAGGAAAAACATTAGACATTTTAAGTCCTTCATCAAAAGTTAAGGCAGCTAAAAGCCAAAAGGGGCCAGCAGCGACCCCGAAAAGAAAAAGGATGGTTAATGTGCTGGATGTTTTGGAGACAATTAAATCTTCAAGCATAACTCCAAAGAAAACCGTTGAAACTTCTGAAGTGCCTACTGAAGCCTTTGTTGCTGAAACTTCGAAGCAACAATTTGAAACTGAAGCTGGGCCTTCAGAGCCTACTAAGATACAACCTTTGGAAGCCAAAAAAATGTCAGAGGCAAGTTTAGAAGCTGAAAAAACAAAAACAACAGAGTCGATTCTGATTGAGGAAATGGACATTGCCACCCCCGAAGCATCTTCCAAAATACGTGATTATATTGTGCGACATGCTTCGGGGAAGAAACTATCCGAAGAAGAGATTTTTGAAGCCAATCACTATGCCCGAGAACTGAAGTATCCGAGGGGGCCGTAGTGTTCAATGGGACAAACGAAGATGACTTCCTATACTGTCTCCCAGACAATAAAGAATTATCCGTCTGCCAGGAGATGGCTAGAAGCATGGGGTTCCCAAAACTCGAAGCTGGCCTTTGCGCCATGACGAAGGACGATCTTGCGGATAGCCTGGCATACAATAGTCTGAAGGTACAAAAATTGTGAATTTTGAAGTTTATGAATTTTGAATTAGTCTTTTGTTCTTATGTTAACTCATTCATTCTTTTGAATAGGGCTTAATACTCAGCAATGCCTTAAGGGCACAGAAGAATGCCAAAGATGAGAGCTGCACCATTGCTCTTAACAACCTTCGAACAGAGGTTATCAGGCTAAGAAACGAAGCCTTGGAGAAGGATAAAATTCTGCTTACGTTGGTGGAAAAAATGAAGGAAGACGAAGCTAACTCTAAAACTCAAGCCGAAGCTCAGAAGCGCGAAATCGAAGATCTTCGGAAACAACTAGCCCGAGCTAAAGAAGAACGCATTCTTGAAGAAACAAAACGAGAATTAAGTGATCAATGGGCAAATCATTTGGAAGTAAGTGTTAAAGAGCTTCGTGCTTCGAAGAAGAGGTGCTATGATAAATCCATAGAGTGTGTTAAGAAAATAAAATCCAGCTTCGCCAGCGTTGGCGCGTTCTCTAGTGAAGAAAATTTCACAAGGGGAAATCCAGAAGGCCCGATTGAATGGATTAGTCACGAAGCCGATGCTTTCGATGAAATCTTGAATAGTCGCGGGGACATTTGTGCTTTTTCGGGCGCCAGGGGAATTGTTACTATTTTAGAGAAGAAAGGGTGCGAGCATGTGAAATCTTTGGCACAGTCTGAAGCTACTTTATCCTCTGAAGATATCAAAGATCCTTCAGCCGAAGCAAGCCAGGTCGGTGGAAAATTTTTCACTGACATTTGGGACAATGGCGGCCGAGAAATGGCTCAAGAGATCATTCAGAGAAGCGAAAAAGGCATCCATGATGCTAGGGAGGTAGCGAGAGCTGCTGAAAAAAGCACAGGGCCCGAAGGGCAAATAGGTATTAATTAGTGATTTTTATTTTGCTGTAATTTTTGATTTTTGAACTTTATTCGTAATTTGTAATAGTAATATAGCCGTGTCCTCTCCTCCCTCAGAACCCGCTGAGGCATCTGCGGACCCTCCCCCGAAGGGGGACGACGAAATTAGACAAATGGTCGAAGCCATCATGGACGAAGTTGTCAATCAGCTACTAAACGAAGCTGCAGAAGTAGTTCTTAGGGAAGATTAAATGCTATTGTAAAAACACTTGGAACATGACACGTGTAAAACTTTGTAACTTTGAATGTAATATATATTCTATTTATGGTTCAATTCTTTACGATGCATGAAATTTTTTCATACATACCGCTTTTTGAGCCTTTGGCGAAAAAACACCTTCCCTTCTTTTCATGCTTCGTAAAGAAAATCTTTTATGTATCACAAGAATTGCCATACTTCTTTGACGAAGAATCTCCAAACTTCGTGAAAACATTCTTTGAATCCATAAAAAAGTCTTATCTTGCCTCTCAAATGAAGCTACACTTCTTCTCGATTTATCTTGTGCCTTAGCACGATTTTCTCTTTTTCAAAACATTCTTCGAAGATCAATGTTGTGTCCCCTTCCTGTTCTACATGCGAAATGATGGATGATGCTTATGTTATGCAAAATGATGTAATGATGTTATGTTATGCAAAATGACATTTATGCTAAAAATACGAATATCCCTGTAATAGAGCACACAATCTTTTTATCTCAGCGCTGACTTTTCGTTGTAAGCCTCCCTTAGGAGCTTCTTCGCCTTTTACTTTCAGCGGAATCAGCGTTTATTTTTCGTTGTAAGTCTCCCTTAGGAGCTTCTTCGCCTTTTACTTTCAGCGGAATCAGCGTTTATTTTTCGCTGTAAGCCTCCCTTAGGAGCTTCTTCGCCTTTTACTTTCAGCGGAATCAGCGTTTATTTTTTGTTGTAAGCTCTGCATTCCCTTTGGAACGACTTTCGAGCAGAAAACTTACACTACGCGCCCTTAGGAACGACTTTTTATTACTTCGAAAAAGTTATGGCTCGTTCCTTAGGACAAGTTTTTCGATAATCCGAAGGTTCTCCGTGCCTCCATAAATTCTAGTGCTTCGGCAACTCAAGCCTATGGAGGAGATATATTTTCATTATGATAATAAACTAAACTGTTACAAGAATTTGAAAAACGATAAAAAACACTTAAACTTCCCATAATTGTTCTTTACTACGAAGAAAGTAAAACTGAACGTGAAAGTGCAAAAAGCTGCTGTGGAGGTAGGATATTTTGTCAGTAAATGTGCTTCGACTCTGGCACAGTGCTATTGACTGTGCGAGCTTCGGATTCTTCTCTGAAGTCCCTCTGGGGGTGAGAGTGCTGGCTCCCTTCTGGCTGCGGAGCTCGTTGTATTAGTGGTGGCGGTGGAAGCTGTTGCCAGGAAGCTTGGGGTTGGCTTGCCGAAGCAACAGAGGCTGCAGGGTGATTGCCTACATATTCTGGAATGTAAGGCGAATGGTACGAAGCAGTATGCATAACCTGCTTCGGCTGGCTCTGTTGTGCTGCAGCCTCTGCTAGCTCCTTTTGCTTTTGAATGGTAACATGACACATTCTGGTGGTATGGCCCTTGCCTTCACCGCAGAATAAGCAGTAAATTTTTCTTGGTTGATCTCCAAATCTTCCCTCGAAGCCCCTGGCACCTCTGCCTCTTGGCGCTGGCGGCCGAAAAGAGCTTTGCTGTTGCCCCGAAGCTTACGAGGAATACTATGGCCTTTGCTGCTGACTCCCTTTGTCATCATTTTGAGTAGAATTGTGAATTGACCTGACATGCCTCGGATAAAACCTTCCTCCGAAGCCCCTGGTCATTTCTGAAAATCTGAGAGCTTCCTCCCTTCTTTGGCGAAAATCATTATCAGCTCGAATATACTCGTCCATCTTCTGGAGCAGCTTCTCCAAAGTTTGAGGAGGCTTCCTGGCAAAGTACTGAGCTGAAGGTCCTGGCGGAAGCCCCTTAATCATGGCCTCAATGACAATTTCGTTGGGCACTGTTGGTGCCTGTGCCCTCAGACGTAGAAACCTTCGGACATATGCCTGAAGGTATTCTTCGTGATCCTGGGTGCACTGGAATAAAGCTTGAACAGTGACTGGCTTCGTCTGAAAGCCTTGGAAACTGGTTATCAACATATCCTTCAGCTTTTGCCATGAGGTGATTGTTCCTGGCCTAAGGGAGGAGTACCAGGTTTGTGCAACGCTCCTGACAGCCATGACGAAGGACTTTGCCATGACCGCTGTGTTGCCACCATACGAAGATATAGTTGCCTCATAGCTCATCAAGAATTGCTTCAGGTCTGAATGACCGTCGTACATGGGGAGCTGAGGTGGCTTATAAGACTGTGGCCAAGGTGTAGCCTGCAGTTCTGTTGACAGGGGAGAAGTGTCATCAAAAGCAAAATTTCCATGATGGAAATCTTCATATCAGTCGTCCTCGTTGTAGAAACCCTCTTGATGAAGCTCTCTGCGCGGGGGCCTTTGATTCTGGTCATCTTGAGCGAGGTGTCGAAGCTCTTCAGAGGCTTCATCTATCTGCTTTTGAAGATCAGCTAGACGAGCCATCTTCTCCTTCTTCCGTTGGACCTGTTGATGGAGCATCTCCATTTTTTGGATTTCTTGGTCCAAATCGTCTTCCTGAGGCGTTGGACTGGTGGCCTTCCTCTTCTGGCTTCGGGCCTCCCTAAGAGAAACGACATCCTGATTGGGGTCCAGCGGCTGCAGAGTGGCAGCCCCTGTCGCTGAAGCTTTTTTCGGCGGCATGACGAAGGTGATGCTTGCCGAAGGTTTTCAAAACTCAAAAAGTGGAAATGAGTTCACCGGAGGTGGGCGCCAATGTTGTAGGCTTTTTCTCAAATGCTATGAATTAAGAACAAGACAACATAAAAGTGTTAAATGTCAAACTCCTTCGTCCTTAAAAACAGTATACCCCTTTGGATATAATGAATCTCGGACGAAGGTTACAAAAGAAAAGACCTATGTAAAGTTGATAAATGGTAAAACAGAGCAATTATATACAATATACGAATAATAATAATACCGGTATTATCATCAATGTATTTCTATTATTGAATTCATAAAAATGAATTACAAATGTACCTTCAGGTTGATGTAAGATAAAGGTACAGACGTGATGCGAAAAGGCGCATGCCAAGTCAGCGTGAACAGTACGGGAGTACTGTTCACCTATTTATAGGCACAGGATGCAGCCTGTGGAGAATTATATTAATGCCCTTTACATTTATCAATAACTCTATAATGATTCTTTGAGGTCTAATTTGGCTTTTCATCATATAAGTCGGTTCCTCTTTTCTGTCGTTATGTCGAAGCTTTTCTGCACATAGCTTCGTGATCGTCTTATCCTTCGTCATGATCGTTTTTCATTCCAGTCAAGCTTCGTCTTAACCCTGCTCTTGTATATCCGCGACCTGACTCCGAAGGTGCCTGTTCACATATTACACTCGGAAAACATTGTCAAACTATGTTTTTGAGGACCTTCGGGAGCCGAAGGCCCCCAACAACCACTTTCTTCATTTTTTTTCTTCTTGTCACCCTTCCTATGTGACTTGATTGAGCCGGCGGATTCTTCCTTGTGCTTGTTGCCGGTCTCCTTTGACGGAGTTCGTTCCTCGTTCTTCTTTCCCAAGGTTTCGGGCTTTTCGCCGGTGACCATCTCCCTCTTGGCATGTTCTCCCGACATCACTTTGAGTTGTTAGACTCTAATGAAGCACCTGCCTCTGATACCAATTGAAAGTCGCCTAGAGGGGGGTGAATAGGCAAAACCTGAAAATTATAAAGTTTGAACACGCACTACACTTGAGGTTAGGGTTAGAAATAAAATCGGAGTGCGGAAGATTGTTCCTCTTGCTATGAGTTGCTCAATTAATGTGGATATCCTTGGGAGCAAACTCAAATCAATATGAGCAATGGAACTTTAGAGAGAGAAGAGGGGAGAAACAAATCAAGTGAAGATCAACGCAATGAATACGGTGATTTGTTTACCAAGGTTCGACTCCAAAGAACCTAGTCCCCGTTGAGGAGGTCACAAAGGCCGGGTCTATTCCAACTCTTTTCCCTCTCTCGGTCGATCACTTAGACCGGTTGAGTGCTTCTTCTAATCACACGGGTCACTAAGACCCCGTAAGGATCACCACACAATTAGGTGTCTCTTGCAAGCTTTACAAAGCACTTAGGAGAATTAAAGTGAGAAGAAGAAACTAACCCAAGCAACAAGAGCAATAAAAGAAACACAAATGACCCTCTCTCAAGTTACTAAGCACTTGAGTTGATTTTGGAACTTAGAGAGGATTTGATCTTTTAATTGTGTCTTGGAGTGTATCTCTTTGCTCTAGTATTGAATGTGAAGGTCTGAAAACTTGGATGGCTTGAATGGTGGTGGTTGGGGGTATTTATAGCCTCCAACCACTTCCTAGTCGTTGACTGAGTTTGCTGTCGATGGGCACACCGGACATGGTACTGTTTATTGTCCGGTGCGTGCCACGTCAGCCGACCCGTTGGGGTTTGGAGCAGTTTACCGTTGAAGTCCTTTGTCCTCTTGCGGCACCGGACAGTCCGATGCGTTCTGACTTTGCAGTTCTGACTTCTGCACTGTTCATTGTTCCTCTGTCACCGCAGTCGACCATTGGCGAATGTGACCGTTGCTCCGTTGGCTCACGGGACAATCCGGTGAATTATAGCGGACGCACACTGAGAAAACCCGAGAGCGGCCAGTTCGTGAGGTGCCTCGGCCAGTGCACACTGGACAGTGTCGGGTGCGCCATTGGTTGCACCAATATTTGTTTTTGCTCCAAACTTTGTAGAGTTTCCCAACTCATTTTCTTTGTGGGTTTATGTTAAACTTTATGCACCTGAGATAAATGACAATTAGGCAAACTAGTTAGTCCACGTGGTTTGTGATGGACATCAAACACCAAAATTGATTATAGGAAATGTTTAAGCTCATTTCCCTTTCAAATACAGATCCCCACTGTAAGGTCCGACTCTTAAGCTATAAAAGGGCAGGACCCTGCCTTCTTCTCACAAACACACCAGTGGTAACATGCTCCAGAAACAATACTACAATAGCACTACACTGGACTAGGCGCGAGCCTGAACTAGTATAAACTCTCTGCCTCAACCTCCATTCAAGTCTTAGTGATTCACCATTCGAAATGAGTCTGCGTTAGCATGCCCACCGAACACAAATCATATTGTCACCGATTTTCGAAACCACGACAAGAAGTTCGCGAGGCGGGTATGCGGGGAACGTAGACGTATGAATCTCCGTCCCCACGAACCCGACGAGAACAATTTTTTCCTGTTTCAATCCTCATGGTGATTAAATTACCCCATATATATATTCCCAGATAGAGGATTTCCCTAACCTACAAGGAATCGGGTCCCGTTACTCTAGGCTCATTAAGAAAGTAGAAGTTGTAGATGCCCACATGGCTTGAGGCATGTGACTCCGTGAGGCCCGGCCCAGAAAGTGGCGCGGCCTAAGAGCATCTCCAACAAATTGACATATAAAAATATCTTATAGTTTAAAAATAAGTATATTTTATAGAATTCAGGGTACCAACAAAATATTCCGCTCTAACAGTAAAGCCTCAAATCTAGATTATAGGGCAACCCACTACGGCGTGACATATTTGAGGCACTTGAGAGGGTGTCCTATAATTTTTGACCGGATTTTATGAAATGAGACACCGTTGGAATAGTTTTTTGTGGGTAGAGCCCTATAATTGTTGGAGATGCTCTAATGATTCTAATGATGGGTAAAAGGACGACTGTGTCAGTTTTGGCACCTAATGATGGGCAATGAAACTGACGGCCTCGCGTCCTGCCGTTCTGTATCCTTCTGCCCCCTCCCCCCTATGATCATCCGTCCATGGCTCCATGCATCAGTTACTTTGGTCCGTTGCCTAGCGCTTGTCCGGTTGCGATGAACTCCGGAGGGTGAAGGTGACGGGTCGGTCGGTACAGTGTGGCCAAAACGCAAAGCCTGGGGGGAACTGTCTCCAAAGTACTGCTACTGCTACACATCATACTGCTGCGTGCTGTTCGAGATAGATGGCATGATGTATCTATCTGCATAGGATCACTAGCCCACACCACACACGCTCTGAATCTTTTGATCGAACGCTTCCCCAGCGTACCATGGTCCTCTGTGCGAACCGAGCACTGTTCATCAGCATGGGATCGGACAAGGAGAAGTGACAAAGTGACATGCATGCGTCAGGGCAGAATTCCAAGGTGCATGGCAGGGCCAATGCAATGCCGCCCAGCCCAGCCTAGCCCCGTGTTGATTGTTGCCTCGCTCATCAGCGATCTAGAGGGCAGGGATTACGCCATGCCTCCATCATGGACCCTGTCTGTCTCTCCAGGGTCCGGTAGTCCATACAGTACGCTGCATGTATACATGTACGATGATACAGTGCTAGCAGCAATGCAACATGCATCACACACTGCGTCAGCATGACTGCACAGTACCCGCCAGGCGAAGGAGCACATCAGGTCATCACGCCATGTCGGTCCTGCTGGCGGGCGGCGCCAGCGTGTCTCCGCCGTAGGGTGTTTGTTTACGTATATATAGACTGCAAAGGGCAAACCCCTACACAGACACCCGTTCCAAGAGAAAGGGGGGAGGGAGCCATTTGACCGTAAACAGTGGCATGACCCTGACGGTGAAGTTTTTTCCTTATAAAATGAAGAAGTTTGCTAATCCATAAATATTGTATCGAGCTGATACAATAATCACAAATCTGTTTCCAGCTTGCACCACTTCAAAACTTTACAGCAACCATCCAAACAAATGCACCTAGCACTGTCCCACCTTTGAAACAAAGAACAAGAACAGTATAAATCTCTTCCTTCTCTTACCCACTCATATCTAGTGATCTATCTTATTTGAATCGTCCCTCTCTCATCAATCATGTTTCCACATGCGATCTCCTCATAGGGTCAAGCATGTCGAGCCCGCAGCTAGGGGTGGTAATGGATCGCGATCCAAATGCCTCTTCACAATTTGTTATAGCCCTAAATTATATCTAGTTCAAAAATAAATAGAAACAAAGTCTGATCCTGATCCGATTCGATCCTTAAGTTTTATAGCGTAAAATTTGAGGCCCATTGTCACCCCTACCCGCAGCTGGCACTAGTACAATTTGGCTCTATACAAGCGGTAGGATTTTTAAATCACAGGCGGTTCGGTTAGAAAACCGCCTGTGATGTCCCAGGCGGTTTAGTACGCCTGTGATGTAATAGTATCACAAGCGGTTTTTGTTTAGGACCGCCTGTGATGCTCTATCCTTTTCACAAGCGGACCCTAAGACAAAACCGCCTGTGATTGTAAAAATATGAAAATACAATTTAAATATGAAAATAATTTTAATTTTTAACAGAAATATGCAAATACAATTTAAATGAATTAATATTTAATTTTTAACAATAATATGCAAATACAATTTAAATGAATTATAATAGCACACATAGATAACTAGAGAGATTTTAAATTAATTGGCAACCACAATTCATAGTCGATCATACATGATAACAAATACAATTTGATTCATACAATTTTTCATGAACTACCATTTTTCCGCATGTATGGCTTTAAGTTCTTATCATTTTTCTTTTCCACACGCTTGATTCTCTCTGGACCGTTAAAGACGAACATCTCTTCATACTTATTGTATTCCTCATCTTGGTCTCCCACATTCTCAACTCCAACAATTTTTTGCTTTCCAGAAATAACTACATGCATCTTCTCATCTGCTGGATCGAGTACATAGAACACTTGTGCAACACATTCGGCGAGAACCCACGGGTCATCTTTATATCCTACTTTCTTTAAGTCTACCAGTGTGAGTCCGTAGTTATCCACTATCACCCCCACGGGATGTTGTACCCATTGGCACTTAAACAAGGGTATTTTCATGCTTGGGTCATAATCAAGTTCCCATATTTCCTCTATGAATCCAAAATATGTGGTCTTCTGTCCATGTAGGTCAAAAGCATCGATACGAACACCGCTATTTTGTGCAACACTTTTCATGTCTTTTGATTTAGTGTAGAATGTGTACCCATTGATGTCATATGCTTGCCATGATGTCACAAAACACGATGGCCCAGAAGCCAAATTCTTCATTGTTTTCTCATCCGAAGAGTATCCGAATGGGATGTTTTTGTCCATTAACCATTCGCTGAAACGATGTTTGTGCTCCCTCATGATCCAGTCCTCTGTGCGGTTCTGATTTTCTTTACGAAGCTCATTCAGGTGTTCCTCTATGTAAGGCTCGGCTATCGTGAGATGTTGTAGTACACTACCATGAGCATAATGTACTAGCTTGTAATCCTCAACGCGAAAAGTTTTCTTGCCTATTCTCCCTCTCCCACATAGTTTACCCTCATGTTTAGGTACAGGCACACCTATCATTGTTCCGTCACTGATGTAATCTATACAGCTCTCAATCACTTCTTCTGTAGTGTATCCCTCCATGATTGAACCCTCTGGGTGAGCGCGATTTCGCACATAACCTTTTAATACTCCCAGGTATCGCTCCAACTGAAACATATGATGTAAATATAGTGGCCCTAATATTTTTATCTGATCCACGAGATGTATGATTAGGTGTACTTGCATATCAAAAAATGATGGAGGAAAACACATTTCAAGCTTGCACATAGTCTCGATGATGTATGCCTTTAGATAGTCCAAGTCTTCTAAAGCTATTACTTTTTGTGAAACCGCATTGAAAAAGTAACACAAGCGTGTGATGAAAACTTTGACATGCTCTGTTTCGAGGGCTCTTACCGCAATTGGGAGGAACACCGTCATCATCACATGGCAGTCATGAGAGTTGTAGCCAAATAGAGACAAGTCCTTCATCCTGACTAGTCTGCTGATATTGGATGAGAAACCTGTGGGCACTTTGACCCCACGCAAACATTTGCAAATCTTTGTTCTCTCCTCAACTGACAAGTTGTAGCTAGCTGGGGGGAGGTAAGGCTTCCCTTTGCCTCTATCCACTGGATGAAGTTCCGGTCTGATTTGAAGATCTACTAGATCATTGCGTGATTTAAGTCCGTCTTTTGTCTTACTCGGCATGCCCAGCAAGGTTCCAATGATGCTGTCAAAAACATTTTTTGTTACATGCATCAAATCAATGCTGTGGCAAATTTCCATATCCTTCCAGTATGGGAGGTACTTGAAAAATATTGATTGCTTCTTGAAAGTTGTGTAAGTTGAAGGGTCAATTCTCTTTCTCTTTTCTCCTTTGTTTTTTCCCTTTCCGAATACAACATGAATGTTCTTTACAATTTCAAAAACAAGTTTCCCACTATAAGGCTTTGGTGCACCTTCACTTTCCAGTTGATTGTTAAATTCCTCTTTCATCTTTTGGTACTTATGCTGCTTCATCAAGAACCGTCTGTGTCCCATGAACACCAACTTCTTGGATGATTTAAGGTACATGGAAGCAGTTCCATCGACGCACACTACACAACCATTCTTTCCTTTAGTCTTTTGCCCTGATAGTGTGGCGCCACCGGGAGAATCATGGATGGTAACAAATATAATTGCTCTTAAGTTGAAATACTCACGGCAATACTCATCCCATATTCTAACTCCTTCATTCCAGAGCTTTGTCATATCTTCCATAAGAGGTTCTAGGAACACATCAATATCAACACCAGCTGATTTCGGACCTTGAATAAGAATAGTCAACATAATATACTTTCTTTTGTGACACAGCCATGATGGAAGGTTGTACATCGTTAAAGTCACGGGCCAGGTGCTATGTACACTTCTTTTTTCACCAAATGGATTCATTCCGTCTGTACCCAAACCAAATCTTACATTTCTGGTTTCTTTGGCAAACTCAGGATACATAAGATCGAAATTTTTCCATTGTGATGCATCAGCAGGGTGTCGAATCTGTTTGTTATTCTGCTTGCGATTTTCAGCATGCCAACGCATAAGCTCAGCCTCCCTAGGGTTTGAGAACAAACGTTTTAAGCGATCAATTACTGGAAGATACCACATCACCAAAGCTGGGTTCTTTGACTTCTTTTTCCCATCCATGTCATCAAAAGTGTCATCGTCACTTTCAGGTCCAATAGTGGATTTCTTGTTTTTATTTTTCTTCGGAAATTTTTTTACACAGTCTTGATTGTAGCTCTTCTTGTATCGACTGACATTGCAAACTGGGCATCTTGATGCGTTCTCAAAATCGCCACGATACAGAATACAATGGTTCGGACATGCATGAATTTTTTGCACACCCAGAGCTATGGGAGATATAAGCTTCTTCGCTTTATAAGTGCTTGTTGGTAGTTTGTTGGGTTTTGGTAGTAATTGAGACAGAAAATTCAAAAGATCTGTGAAGCTAGTATCAGACCATTCGGCGCTAGCCTTCAACTTCAGAAGTTCTAGAACTGTACGCAGTGTAGTAAACTCTTTGTCACAACCCTTTGATTCATCATATAAAGGTTCTTTTGAGGCACTTTCCAGTCCCTCCATTTTAGATAGCCCTTTCTGCGATCCCACAGAACTTAACATTTCTGGTTCCATATGGCGCAACATCTCTTCACAATCAAATTCTTCAAATTCTTGATTAGCATCCACATTATCCACTTTACCATCAACTTTAAGATCTAAAATTCCGACAACTCTCTCGTCATTACCAGGCACTTCACACGGATCCAACTCACCATGTTCTGACCATATCGTGTAATTGTTTTTAAACCCTCTTTTTAGCAGATGTGATTGGATTACTCCTATATCTCTCCAAGCTATCTTATTATCACAATCGATGCACGGACATAATATCTCCTTGCTCTTTCGCAAATTCGCGTGCTTGTTGGCTGCTTCAATAAAGCTTCTCAAATTTCGAATGTACGACGGATGTGGTCTTGGCACATTGTACATCCAACCTCGGTCCATTACCTATCCCTATATTGATTAACGTCAATATCGAGATGTAACATGAAAAAAATAAATGTTCATGAAAGTGAAACAAGATCATATCGAGATGTACCTAGTACATGAGACAAAAAATTTTAAAATATCCCTAATTAATTGAATTTAATCCCTAAATCATGAACGAATTAATGTGCATGAAAATGAAACAAGATTGCAGCAATATAGGTACCTTGAGGTGAGACAACTCTTCAAAAAAAATCTTTAAATTAGATCAACTACAAGTCCAAATCTTGGAATTCCTGAGTTTTTCTTCAATTCCGGTCTATATTACAAAATTGAGGCAAAAAATCGTATCAAAATGAGAAAGAAAACAAACGGAGATCATATATATGCATAAACTCTTGAAATCAAGCCCGAAAATCAAAAACAAAACCTTCTCCCCGTAGATCAAAAAAATCCGCCGCCGCTACAGTAGTGTGCAGCCTAGCGGCGTCGGGCTCCGGAATTAGGGTTCCTGCGCTGGAACCACCGAGGCTTTTATACTACATAACATCACAGGCGGATTTTTAGAAAAATCGCTTGTGATGTATAACATCACAAGCGGTTTTATATTTCGACCGCCTGTGATGTTTACATATCACAAGCGGTCGGAATATAAAACCGCTTGTGATGTTATACATCACAAGCGGTTTTTCTAAAAATCCGCCTGTGATGTGTTTACTATATTAAAGCCTCGGTACGGTGGCTTAGGGTTTAGTTTTCGCCCGGACTGATACTACGCCGCCAGGCTGCTGCGCCGCCGTTCCCGTCCCCGTCTCCGAGCCGTGAGCGCCCGCCACGCCGTCGCCGAGCCCGAGCCCAAGCGCCACCGTCTCCGAGCTGGGCGCCCGTCCCCGTCCCCGAGCGCCACCGTCTCCGAGCTGGGCGCCCGTCCCCGTCCCCGAGCGCCACCGTCTCCGAGCTGCGCCACCGTCCACCAGCGCCGGCGTGCAGCTCATCCTTGAAGGTTGTCCCTGCCCCTTGTTCATCTACAAGGCACAAGATGAGCTCGTCATCCCTGCTCCTCTCCTTCCCCCTTGTCTGCACTCTGCAGTTTTGCATACTGCGCAGCAGTACCCATTTGTTTGGATGCTGCTGCTGCTTTTTGCTTGGATGCTGATCTGCTCTAGGTAGCAGACTAGCAGGTACTCTATTGTTTCACTTATGCTGCATTCACTGGTTTCACTTATATATAGCTCATTCACTGGTTTCACTTATGCTGCATTGCTGCTAGCCTGCTACTGTTATGTTTCAGTATTTCAGTTCCAAACTTCCAATTTAATTTCAGTTCTATATGGCTTATATGCCTAGAAATACATATATACATATATATATGCCTAGGAATATACATAGGACGACTAGGGACGACCAGAGGCCGACCAGAACCGATTAGTCGTCCTAATCGTCGCCCTAATCGCGATTAGGCGCCTGGTCGGTCCTGTCGGTCGACTAGCTGGTCGCCCGACTTGAAATCAGTGGTCCACAACTGTCCAGTCATATGGTTGCTAGCTCCCGTGTCTAGCACCCACACTTCATTTGGGCAGACCACTGGCACCACTTTGTCTTCTGCAAGGTGAACTGTTAGTGTAGATCCACCTGAAGCCTGCTCCACTTGGGCGAACAAAAGAGCTGCATGTTCAGTGCCGCCCACAGCTATATTTGCCTCTGGTGGTTTATGTTCTTTTTCATCCTTCTTTGGACGCTTACAGTCTTGTGCCCAGTGACCATAGATGCCACAATTTCTGCACCTCCCTTTCCTCCTCGGAGTTCCTTTGGAAGTGAGCTTGCCTTTGTTAGAACTGCCACTACTGCCCACATCAGAACGATGTGTCATCTTGGGTTTCCACTGACCAGCACTTCCATTGTTACCTTCCTTCTGAGAGGATCCCTGAAAACGATGTTTGTGTTTTTCCAACCACTCATCTTCAGCAAGCAACAAACGACCAGCCTTGTCAGCCATGTATTTTGTATGAACCTCTTAGAGAGTGTCAAGTCAATGAACTATCTTCGAGTACTATTGGGAAGTGTATCTCTTTGATGTATTTTTTTTTCTAGTGATATCGATGGTGCCGAGTAGCACCAAATTTGGACTTGTGTCCATATCTATAGATGCTAGTAGTTGAGCACTAGCGCCTACAATCTTGACTACCTCATCCCTATTCTCTGTAGGACCCCAAGAAGAGATTAAGTCCTGTAGTCTACCACCTCCCGTTATTTGTGGGCTTCACCGATGGCTGGAAACATTTGGTGATAGCAAACGACCTTCGGGTTGAAGACGTCTGCGAGCTTGTTAAGGGGCCAGACGATGGTGAGCTGGTGTACTATGTCCGGATGTGTGGTCACAAAATTTAAAGCTGCCCCGGCTGCATGTGTGTGCTTCTCTTCTCTTAGGTGGGGTGCTAAGTGATCTTAGTAGCCGACATAAGAGAAAAGAAGCGCACAGATGAAGTCGGGGCGGCTTTAAATTTTGTGACCACACATCCGGACAGAGTACACCGGCTCACCATCGTCTGGCCCCTTAACAAGCTCGCAGACGTCCCCAGCCCGAAGGTCGTTTGATGTCATCAAATGTTTCCCGCCCTCGGTGAAGCCCACAAATAACGGGAGGTGGTAGACCACAGGGCTTAATCTCTTCTTGGGGTCCTACAGGGCTTAATCTCTTCTTGGGGTCCTTCAGCATGGCTGTGATGTTATAATGCTGAAGGACCCCAAGAAGAGATTAAACCCTGTAGTCTACCACCTCCCGTTATTTGTGGGCTTCACCGATGGCTGGAAACATTTGGTGATAGCAAACGACCTTCGGGCTGAAGACGTCTGCGAGCTTGTTAAGAGGCCAGACGATGTTGAGCCGGTGTACTATGTCCGGATGTGTGGTCACAAAATTAAAAGCTGCCCCGGCTGCATGTGTGTGCTTCTCTTCTCTTAGGTGGGGTGCTAAGTGATCTTAGTAGCCGACATAAGAGAAGAGAAGCGCACAGATGAAGCCGGGGCGGCTTTAAATTTTGTGACCACACATCCGGACAGAGTACACCGGCTCACCATCGTCTGGCCCCTTAACAAGCTCGCAGACGTCCACAGCCCGAAGGTCGTTTGATGTCACCAAATGTTTCCCGCCCTCGGTGAAGCCCACAAATAACGGGAGGTGGTAGACCACAGGGCTTAATCTCTTCTTGGGGTCCTACAGGGCTTAATCTCTTCTTGGGGTCCTTCAGCATGGCTGTGATGTTATAATGCTGAAGGACCCTGTTGGGGGCCTTCGTCCTCCGAAGGTCCTCAAAAACATGATTTGACAATGTTTTCCAAGTGGATTATGTGAACAGATATTTTCGGATTCAGAATTATGGATATAAAGCACGACCAGGACGAAGCCTGAACCAGACGAAGGTCGAGGGAAGCCGAAGTTATGCGCAGGGAAGCTTCGGCGCGATGACATAATGGGGAACCGACTTAAAGATGAAAAGACTTCGGGGGCCTCGACAGATTTTCATAAACCATTAACAAATGTAATGGACATGGATGTAATTTTACGTGGGCTGCGTCCCGCGTCTATAAATAGATGAACAGTACTCCCGTACTGTTCACGCTGACTGAGCATTGGCATTTGCGTCACGTTTGTACTTTTTACCTTCTCTCAGGACCGAAGGTACATTTGTAATTCGTAATCATTTCTATTTCTTTGTGTTAATAAAATAGAAATGATTCTATGATTTACATCTCATATTTTATATGAATCCTTCGTTATTACTTGTTGAATTCACGAAGGTATGTCTCTTGTGACCTTCGTCCGGAACTCATTATTCCCGAAGGGGCATAATGTTCCATAGGACGAAGGGCCTTAACGTCTAACACTTTTTATGTTGCCTTGTTCTTAATCCGAAGCATTTGAGAACAAGTCCCCAACATTGGCGCCCACCTCCGGTGAACTCACTTCCACTTCGAGCTTTTTTGAACACCTTCGGAAGCTATGGCGCCGAAGAAAGCTTCAGCGACTGGGGCTTCAGCACTGCAACCGCTGGACCACAACCAGGAGACCGTCTCTCTTCGGGAGGCCCGAAGCCAGAAGAGAAAGGCTGTCAGCCCGACACTTCAGGAAGAAGAGCTAGACCAAGAAATCAGGGATATGGAGATGCTACACCAACAAGTACAAAGGAAGAAGGAGAAGATGGCCCGCCTAGCTGAGTTGCAAAGGCAGATAGACGAAGCCTCTGAGGAAGTCCGCCATCTTACTCACGATGAGCAGAACAGAAGGCCTCATCAGAAAGACCTTCATCAGGAGGGCTTCGTCAACGAAGATGACTGGTATGATAATTTCCATCAGGGAAATTTTGTTTTTGATGATGCTTCTCCTCTGTCTGCTGAGCTGCAGGCTACACCTTGGCCTCCATCCTATAAGCCACCCCAGCTCCCCATGTTTGATGGTCACTCCGACCCGAAGCAATTCTTGATGAGCTACGAAGCAACGGTGTCTTCGTACGGGGGCAATGCTGCAGTCATGGCGAAGTCTTTCGTCATGGCCGTCAGGAATGTTGCTCAGACCTGGTATTCCTCCCTTCGGCCAGGAACAATAACTTCATGGCAGAAGCTGAAGGATATGTTACTGACCAGCTTTCAAGGATTTCAGACGAAGCCGGTCACAGCTCAAGCCCTGTTCCAGTGTATTCAGGATCACGAAGAGTACCTTCAGGCGTATGTCCGAAGGTTTTTACGATTGAGGGCGCAGGCACCAACGGTGCCCAATGAAATTGTTATCGAAGCCATGATCAAGGGGCTTCGTCCTGGGCCTGCAGCTCAATACTTTGCTAGAAAGCCTCCTCAGACCTTGGAGAAATTGCTCCAAAAGATGGATGAGTACATTCGTGCAGACAATGACTTTCGGCAAAGAAGGGAGGAGGCCTTCAGATTTTCTGAAATGACCAGGGGCTTCGGAGGAAGATACTACCCGAGACATGTCCGTTCTATCCACAACACTCAGAATGATGATAAGGGGAGTCAGAACAGACCGCAATGCTCATCACAGGCTTCGGGGCAACAACAAACTTCCTTCCGGCCACCAGCTCCAAGAGGCAGAGGCGCCAGGGGCTTCGGCGGAAGATTCGGAGATCAGTCAAGGAGACTGTTTTGCTTGTTCTGTGGAGAAGGCAAGGGCCATACCACTAGGTCGTGCCATATTACAATCCAGAAGCAAAAGGAAATTGCCGAAGCTGCATCTCAGCAAGCTCAGCCGAAGCAGGTCATGCATACTGCTTCGTATCATCCGCCTTATGTCCCACAATACATAGACAACCACCCTGCAGCTTCTGTAGCTTCGGCAAGTCAACCTCAAGCTTCCTGGCAACAGCTTCCGCCCCCACCTCCATTGCAGCAAGGTCAACAGCCAGAAGGGAGTCAATATGCTCCACATCAGAGGGACTTCAGAGAGCAGTCCGAAGCTCGCACAGTCAACAGCACTGTGCCAGAGTCGAAGCACATTTATTGACACATATCCTACCTTTGATAGCAGTCTTTCCTATTCAGTTTTATTTTCTGTGAAGCAAAAAACATTGATAGTTTCCATGTAATAATTTCGTTGTTTTCCACGAGGAAGATCTATTTGCTCCACAAGCCTAAGTTGCTGAAGCTTAAAATTTTTTCCGTTATCAAGGAGGACCTTCGAATTAAAAATCCTTCGGAATAACAGAAAGTCGTTCTAAGGAACGCAGAGTAAGTTTGTGAAGTCACAAAAAGCCGTTCCAAAGGGAACGCAGTGTAAGTTTTCTGCTCAGAAGTCGTTCCTAAAGGAATGCAGAGCCTACAGCGAAAAGTCAACGCTGATTCCGCCTAAGTAAAGGGCGAAGAAGCTCCTAAGGGAGGCTTACAGCGAAAAGTCAACGCTGATACCGCCTAAGTAAAGGGCGAAGAAGCTCCTAAGGGAGGCTTACAGCGAAAAGTCAACGCTGAGGTCGTCTAAGTAAAAGACGAAGAAGCTCCAAAGACGTTCCTAAGGGAATGCAGAGCTTACGAATGTGTTTTGTGTGTATCTTCGGAACAGACGTCATTTGCATAACATAGCATCATCACATCATTTCGCATAGCATAAGCATCATACATCATGTTGCATACGGCAAAAGAAGGGCACACAGTATTAACCTTCGAAAGAATGATTTGAGAAAGTGCAAATCGTGTAAAGTCACGAGGGAATATGATGATGATCTTCGGAAAATAGCTTCGGAGGATGTTTTTACGAAGCATGGATGAGCTTCATCAGAGCAATATCAAAATTGTTTAGCTTCGGAGAGTGCTTTTACGAAGCATGGATGTGTCTTATCAGAATAATTTTAACGAAGAATGTTTTCTTCACGAAGCATGAAAAGAAGGGAAGGTGTTTTTTCGCCGAAGGCTCAAAAATGGTATGTATGTACAGTTTCATGCATCGTAAAGAATTGAACAATGGAAAGAAACTTATATATTACATCCAAATGTACAAAATATTACATAGATCACAATTTAAATGTTTCTTCTAATAGCATCTAGTCCTCTCTTAACACTGCTTCGGCGACTTCATTTAGAAGTTGATCAACAACTTTGTTCATGATAGCTTCGGCCATTTGTTTGATTTCTTCATCTCCTTTTGTATGGGGGTCGGCAGTTGACCCAGCAGCTTCTGAGGGAAGAGAACATTTCTTCATCACTATTGCAAACTATGTGCAGAGTTTGAAATGAAAATTACAATGCAACAAGAATGACTAATTGGTACCTAATTGTCTTTCGGGCTCCGTACTCCTTTCGGTGGCTTCTGCTACTTTTCTAGCATCATGAATGCCTTTTTCGCTTCTTTGGATGATCTCTTGCGCCATTTCTCGGCCGCCGTTGTTCCAAATATCAGTAAAAAATTTGCCACCAACCACGCTTGCTTCGGCCGAGGGGTCCTTAATATCTTCGGAAGATAAGGTAGCTTCAGACTGAGCTAAGAATTTAACATGCCCGCAACCTTTCTTCTCCAAGACAGAAGCAATTCCTCTGGCGCCCGAAAAAGCGCATATGTCGCCGCGGCTGTTCAGAATCTCTTCGAAAGCCTCTGCTTCGTGGCTAATCCATTCCAGCGGATCTTCGGGATTGCCTCGAGAAAAATTCTCTTCGCTGGAAAAGGCGCCGACGCTAGCAAAGCTGGTTTTAATTTTATTCACGCATTCTATAGATTTAACATAGCATTTCCCCTGAGATGTGCGAAGCTCCTTAATTCTTGATTCCAATTTGCTGACCATAAAATCACTAAGTTCTCGTTTCGTTTCCTCAAGCGCGCGCTCCTCTTTAGCTCTAGCCAGCTGCTTCTGAAGATCTTTTATCTCGCGTTTTTGAGCTTCGGCTTGGGCCTTTGAATCAGCTTCGTCTTTTTTCACTTTATCTACCAGTGTAAGCAGAATTTTATCTTTTTCCAAAGCTTCGTTTCTCAGTTTGATAACTTCAGAGCGTAAATTATTAAACGCAATTTCATAACTTTCATCTTCGGCGCTCTTTTGCGCTCTTAGCGCGTTGCTTAGGATCAAGCCCTATAAAAAAAATTCATATAAGAAAAAAGGAATGAGTTGCGTAAAAAATTATAAGGGGGTTTTCTTTTCAAGCGTTAAATTCCCGTACCTTCAGGCTGTTGTACGCAAGACTGTCTGCGAGATCTTCTTTCGTCATGGCGCTTAATCCAGATTCAAGCTTCGGGAAACCAATACTCCTGGCCATCTCTCGGCAGACAGAGAGCTCTTTGTTGTCAGGAAGGCAGTATAAGAAATCATCTTCATTTGTCCCATTGAATATTACTGCCCCCTTTGGATATTTTAGCTCCTTTGCATAATGGTTAGCTTCGTGAGTTTCTTCTTCAGATAGTTTTTTCCCCGAAGCATGTCGTATGATGTAATCACACATGCTGGCAGGCGCTTCGGGGATGGCAGTGTCAGTCTTTTCAATTAAAATCGGTTCTGGTATTTTTATTGTTTCGGTTTCCAAAGTTTGCTCCCTGAAGGGCTCTGAAGGCCCAGCTTCAACTTCAGCTTGTTGCGTCGGAGCTTCAGAAGAAGCTTCAGCAATTTCAACACTCTTTTTTGGAGTTGTGCTTGAAGACTTAATTGTCTCCAAGACATCTAGTACATTTACCATTCTCTTCCTTTTTGGAGTCACCATTGGACCCTTTTGGATTTTTGCTGCTTCGACATTTACTACAGGACTCAAAATTTCTGATGCTTTTTCTTTAGTCGGATTTTTTGCTTCTTCCATTTTTTCTGTCGATGGTGCTTCGGCCATCTCTGCAATTTCTGGCAGCAAGGTTGGCTGTTCAGCTTCGGCGGCCGAAGAAGTTTCTCCAGTGAACTCAGGCACCGAAGCTGGTTCAATATGGCGTGGTCGATGTGTGAGGACCTTCAACCTTTTTCCTTTCGGTTCTGGCTCACTAGGAGCAGTTCCTGCTTCTTCTTTTTCAGGGGTTATGTTTTTCCTTTTTTGCCTTCGGATGGGATAACGATAATCAGGGTAGAAGAACCCAATTGCATCAAACACTCGATTGAGTCTCTTCTTTTTTCGGCCTCCGAAGGCTGCTGATAGTGCGGTATTTTCAGCCTTCGAATATGCCCCAAGTAATTCATCACTTAATGTTTCAATGCTTTTCAGCCAATCATCATCAGGTTCAATAAATTTATCTGCATATTTGAATGTGTACTTTAATCTGACTAGTCCGCCTTCGTCGGACTCTTTGATGGTTTCCTTCGGCATTTCCCACTTTTCTGCAAGTGGCCATACCCTGAAGGCAATGTGTTCTTGGACCAAGTCTCTTGTCCCAATAAACAAGCAAACCACTCCGAAGGCTCTTTGGCATTCTTCGGCGGCTTCGTCCATTTCGACCTTCGGCCTTCGGAGACCGAAGCGTTGCCAGATTGGGTGCATAATAATACTCTTCACATTCTCTTGAGCTGTTAGATCATTCTTTACATAAAACCATTCAGTCATCCAGGCTCCGGGCCATCTCTTCCGAAAGGTCGGCACAGGGCAGCTTGACCCGGAGCGGGCGCCGAAGCTGTAGCACCCAAAGTTGTTGTGGTATTGCTCTTTTCCCCAGGGCTTCGTCTCGTATAATAACTCATGAATGTTGCAGAAGCTTTTAGCGTTCGGTTCCAAACCTTGGCTTCTCACAGCCCAGACAAAAATCCCCATTCTTATAATGGCTTCGGGAGTGAGTTGATGAAGGTAGACTTGGAATGTTTTCAGTACCTCAACAACAAAACTGCTCAGGGGGAATCGAAGTCCAGCCCTGAGGAAGCTTCGGAAAATCACAACTTCATCCTCTTCGGGGGTGGGAGAAGTCTTTTCCCCGGCATCAGCCCTCACAATAGATATGTCTCGGAAATATCGCCCCCTCATATTATCAATGTGACTCTGCTTGATGGTCGTTTTCCCAAAAACTGTGTGACTTGGTCGCCACGGTCGATCTTCGGCCTCTTCCCCACCACTTTCCACATCATAGCTGTCGCTGTCATCAGTATCTTCGGACAGACCTTCGAGAATCTCCTTCGTGATTTTCTCTGTATTGGTCTCGGCCATCGCTATCAGGAACCCCAGATTCTTCTCCTCCTCGAGACTCAGCTTCGTCTCAGCAGGGATCTTCAGCTTCGTCTCAGCAGGGGTCTTCTTGCCTTCAGACATCTTCGGGAACGCTAAAAAATTGTTCCCGAGGCCGAAGCTTCGAAATCAAAAAGAACAGCAAATCTTAATGAACAAGCGCTAAAAATTTTACTGGGCCGAAGCAAAAGGGCAAGTGTGCGTACCAAATGAGTTCGCGATGTGATCTTATTTATACGCCTAGGGCGTTGGAAATTGGAAGGCCCCGCTTGTCAGTGAATGTTGCTATTCTAGCAAAAGGAAAGGTGTTTTTTCGGACCTTCGGCTCAAGGCCTTCGTCCATATCGCAATCTAAATTTATCATTTACAAATTAATATTGCGAGGGGCTACTGTTGGGGGCCTTCGTCCTCCGAAGGTCCTCAAAAACATGATTTGACAATGTTTTCCAAGTGGATTATGTGAACAGATATTTTCGGATTCAGAATTATGGATATAAAGCATGACCAGGACGAAGCCTGAACCAGACGAAGGTCGAGGGAAGCCGAAGTTATGCGCAGGGAAGCTTCGGCGCGATGACATAATGGGGAACCGACTTAAAGATGAAAAGACTTCGGGGGCCTCGACAGATTTTCATAAACCATTAACAAATGTAATGGACATGGATGTAATTTTACGTGGGCTACGTCCCGCGTCTATAAATAGATGAACAGTACTCCCGTACTGTTCACGCTGACTGAGCATTGGCATTTGCGTCACGTTTGTACTTTTTACCTTCTCTCAGGACCGAAGGTACATTTGTAATTCGTAATCATTTCTATTTCTTTGTGTTAATAAAATAGAAATGATTCTATGATTTACATCTCATATTTTATATGAATCCTTCGTTATTACTTGTTGAATTCACGAAGGTATGTCTCTTGTGACCTTCGTCCGGAACTCATTATTCCCGAAGGGGCATAATGTTCCATAGGACGAAGGGCCTTAACGTCTAACACTTTTTATGTTGCCTTGTTCTTAATCCGAAGCATTTGAGAACAAGTCCCCAACAGACCCCAAGAAGAGATTAAGCCCTGTAGTCTACCACCTCCCGTTATTTGTGGGCTTCACCGATGGCTGGAAACATTTGGTGATAGCAAACGACCTTCGGGCTGAAGACGTCTGCGAGCTTGTTAAGAGGCCAGACGATGTTGAGCCGGTGTACTATGTCCGGATGTGTGGTCACAAAATTAAAAGCTGCCCCGGCTGCATGTGTGTGCTTCTCTTCTCTTAGGTGGGGTGCTAAGTGATCTTAGTAGCCGACATAAGAGAAGAGAAGCGCACAGATGAAGCCGGGGCGGCTTTAAATTTTGTGACCACACATCCGGACAGAGTACACCGGCTCACCATCGTCTGGCCCCTTAACAAGTTCGCAGACGTCCCCAGCCCGAAGGTCGTTTGATGTCACCAAATGTTTCCCGCCCTCGGTGAAGCCCACAAATAACGAGAGGTGGTAGACTATAGGGCGTAATCTCTTCTTGGGGTCCTTCAGCATTATAACATCACAGCCATGCCTTCTCTGTCTAACTGCATTGGAAAGTGCCTTTTCTCCAAGTTCCCTTATTGATGGAACCAGTATATCAGACTAACAGTATATCCCTTTATCGATGGAACCAGCTTGAATGGCAGACAACGAGCAGCCTAGTATGGATGTGGTCTGCACCGGTGCGTCTCACAAAGTTGATGAAGACGCGACCAAACTTGAATGGCAGACAACGAGCAGCTCCAGTGAAGGGAGCGGGGAGGATAGTTCTAGTGACGACAATCCTTGTACTCCTATACCTCCAAGGAAGAAAAAAACATCAGATGAGCTTGATGCCGACTATATTCCCAACAATGAAGAGGTAAATAGAAATATGTCGACTATATTGTAAAATAATGTTCATATATGAAAGGCCATTAATTTTTTCACTATATAGATTTCAAATGAAGAGAAGAAAGAGGATGCATCTTCTACACGAAACACGGAGGATGCTCCGATGCCTGAATCATCCGTTTCACATAAGCGGAAACGAGGGCGACGAGGTCCAAATCAGATGAAAGAAGGTGCAGTTATGTATGTAACAAAACTAAATGCACAGGGGTTTCCTGAAGAACCACTTGACGTGGTTACAAAGTTTCGAAATTCCTGCGGGACTACTGTTAGAGATATAGTGCCAATCACACTTCAAAAATGGAAGGATTTAGATGAAGACACCCGCTGCAAGCTATGGGCTAAGTTGTCTGAGTCATTCAAGTTCCCAAAAGGCACAGAGGATGCAGTAAGGAAGTCGATGCTCTCTGCTATGGCCAAGATGTTTCGTGGGTGGAAGGCCGAGATGAATAGGGACTTTGTTAAGAAGAATAAGGTTCCTCCGCCCAAGAAAATGGGGAAAATCACTCAAGCTCAGTGGGAGGAATTTGTTCGTCAGAAGACCGAACTGAAGGCCAAAGAACTAGGCGAAACTAATTCTCAGAGAGCGAAGATGAACAAACACCCCCATCGCCTGGGGTCAAGCGGATATCACCATAAAGTTGTGCAGTGGAACAAGATTATCGAGGAAGCTATAACTAACGGCACTTTGGACCCAATATTAAAAGATATCGATGAGAGAGCTATTCGTTGGATCTTAGGTCGAGCAGGTTTGAGTGAGGACGGCAAACTTTTGCATCCAGAATTGGTAGGCGAAGTTTCGTCAAAAATTCAAGAATATGCAGATAAGAGAAAAAAAGGAGAATTTAAGCCTCGGAGGGAGAATGACATACTAACTGCAGCCCTAGGCAATCCTGAACACACTGGACGGGCTCGGGGAATCTCTTCTAAGATTTCCTGGAGAGAGGCGTTTCCAGAGTATGCGTCGTCATATAGGAAACACGAGAAGTCGAAAAGGACCCTTGAAGAGACTATTGATGAAAGGGTACAAAAGGCTATTAATGACGTGATGAACAAAATGAAGAAAACAGAATGCATATCATTTGAACTCAAGCCAAGCCACATGAGTCCACCTATAGTCCCTAGCAGCGTTGGATCTGTGCAAGACTTGACCAAGTACCCTGTAGACGATATTGTTGAGGACAAGCCTTGCTTTCTTCATATTCCAATCAATCGATCTGGGACAAAAACAAAGCAAGCTGCTACTGGTTTGGTAAAACCAGGACTTGTTAACTACAAGGACAATCCTGTCCCGCCACACTATGCTGTGGTCCAAGTTCTAGAAATCACAGACAATGGTTGTGAAGATTGGGAGATAGATTTTCCAGTTGAGGGGATCATAACTTTGCATGAGGCAATTAACGAGTTGGTCCTTTGGCATCGACACGACATCAAGTTTGGTGATGAGCCGAATTCAACACCAATGCAACAAAAAGCTAGTTCGATCATTCCACACCCCATGGTGCAGGAAGATATGACACCGACCTCCAAAAAAATCGTTGAAACAATCATATCGCCTCTTGCGAAGGAACTCGACGAGGGGGACGTAGACAAAATTGTTCCTCAGAATGTCGACGTCAACATCAAAAAGGAACCAAAGGTTGGCACCAATGTTGAAGGGCCAACTATTTCAAAGAAGATTCATAAGCGAATCGCCACAGACGATATCAAGAAACCGTCAGAATCAGTGGCACGCTACCTGCATAAATTGCAGAGAGTTATGACTAATCAATCAAAAGCAGTATCAGCATCTCATGGAGTAGGCACACGGCCGGCCCAAATAGACAATTTCGAAGTATGGGAAGAAGATGGAATGATTCATACTCGAGAATCATTACGTCTTAAAACCAATATCTCGGTATACAAGAAGGAGGATGTTCCTCCTAAATTTGTGAATGGGAGGCCGTTCTTAACGACGGTGCAACTTTCTAAGTTGTCGACTCCGGAGATTAGAATGCATGAGTGGTACATGGTGGCTAGCAACAAATACAAACTCGAGGACTTCACATTTGTTGTGCCAGAAGATGCATTTTGGAGCAATGATCATATAGATCCTGTGCGGCATTTATTCTTTGACGATCTCTGGTCGTTGTACCACCGACAAAGGATGGAAACCAACTACTTAACCCTTTTTTGCTTGTAAGTACCTCTAAACTTTCATATTTGTTAGTTTTGTACACGCACACATAAACGAGAGTCTAACGATTAACACTATTACACGTAGGATGCAATACATGGATGATAAGAAGAAACAACTTAAGACAGGGTTTCTTGACCCGTTGATGATATCCCAAGCTCGCTACAAAGTAGTTGCTCGGAGGCAAGGAGAAGAATACAAAGACTTGGACGATGTTGAATTTGAGAAAGCCGTCAAACAGAATCAGAGAAAGAAAATGAAGGTAATGGCGGCATACATTGGACGAGCCATGTATAATCATGTACAACATGGCAAGGACTTAATAATAGCTCCGCACCACTTTAAGTAAGTTATCGACATGGTTTAATTTTGAACTATAAATTATGGCAATCGTGATATTAACATGTGTTTTCGTCTATGTCTATATAGTGACCACTACATTTGTATCATGATCTGGCCAAAGGATGGTAAAGTCGTGGTCTTCGACTCACTGAGAATGGAAAAGGCTACGTATAATGACTTCTTGAAGATTTTAGAGAAGTATGATTATTATTGCACACTTGTACTTATTACAACTTAACAAATGTATTCTTAATCTCACAATGCTATTCTTATATGCAGTGCATACCGTTTTTATTGGAAAGATCTTGGCGGCGAACATCCAGAGGACAAGCCTAATTTGTCAATATCATTATTTTCATATGGTGACAAACAACCTCCGGGTACTGTCCTGTGCGGTTATTATGTATGCGAATGGTGTCGTGTCACCTTCCATTACATGGTCAATCGTGAGGATGTAAGTTCGCTATCATTGTCTATATTGCAATTTTTATGTTATAATATTGCTCATCACATTACTCTTAGCACCGATTGCTTTTTGCTTTCATTGCAGGTTCCTAAATCTAAGATCAATGCTGAATGGTTAGAAAGAGATATGGTTTCCACCGGCGTGGCTAAGGTTGTAAGAGACTTGCTTTACTTTATGCGCCGTGAAGTTCTTCATCAACAAGGGCTATTCTACAATGTAAATGGAAATTTGCAAAAATTCCCAGAACTAAGTTTGTACACAATATCACACAGTGTTTAGGTCTTTAGTTAGGAACTTTAGATGTTTAGTTGTCTATGGAACTTTGAGATGTTGAGTTGTTATGCAACTTGATGTGTATAAATCTGTGTATGATGGAACTTGATATATATGTGGATGAATCTGTGTATGGAACCTGCTATAGAACTTGTTTGAATCTTTGTATGATGAATATGTGTTTGAATCTGTGTTTGAATCTGTTATTATTTCTGTTTCTGTATATGAATCTGGAAAATATATATGAATCTGCTTCTGTGTATATGAATCTGGGAAATACAGGCGGCTTATAATTAAAACCGCCTGTGATGTGTCTCTATCACAGGCGGTTCTTTTAAACCGGACCGCCTGTGATGTGTGACTATCACAGGCGGTTCTTTTAAACTGGACCGCCTGTGATGTGTGTCTATCACAGGCGGTTTTTGATTGACCGTCTGTGATGTTGTTTTACATCACAGGCGGTGCACCACAAGCGGTTCCTGGAACCGCCTGTGTAGAGGCTAACCGGACCGCCTGTATAGAGGATACCTGTAGTAGTGTGGCGACGTCGTACGGGTTGGAAGTAGCGCAGGCGACGCGCGAAGGTGTCGACAATCGGTTAGAGCGTGACGAAGTGCAGCGTGGTGGGCTCGAGGCTTGTCCCCATGAGGCACATGCTATTGCCGATGGTCCCTGTCGACAGTGGTGACCCATGGTATGGCGTTTGAGATGGTGTCTCCGTAGGAGCCAGAGGAACATAAAACATAGACGTCGTGGACGGCGGCACGGGGGGAGCCACGCATGATGGGCTCGTGGAAGAGAAATTTAGCATCGTCGACGAGAGGTGCGCCTCGTCCGAAGGAGATAGAGATGAAGTCAATGTCGTCGTGGATGGCGGACTCGAAGCCCACGAGGACGGGCACACTCCGTCGACCAGCAGATCTTGAAGGTGGTTGCCTCGCTCATCAGTGCTCTTGTGTAGGTTTTAACTAGGTTAAGATTATTTTAAAAGTGGTCTGAAATTGTATGATTCATCTTATTTGCTATCGATCACAATTCTTTCAGCTCCAACACGAGAAGATGGCCACTTGGCCAGTAACAATATGCATGCTTTGTTGGACCAGAAAAAGATTGAACAAAATTCTAAACAAGATGAAAACCCCGATGAATTATATAATTATAAGGGCTAGTTTGACAACTTCATTTTCTCAAGGAATTCCTATTTTTTCAAGAGAAAATGGATTAATTTCCCTTGAAAAAAATAAAAACCCCTTAGAAAGAAATGAGGTTGTGAAACTAGCCCTATTAATAAATTTCTGCAGAATGCAGCATCGGTTTCCACCATTTTCCTCTTTACAGAATAACAGAATACTACTTACTGCTCCGTGTTTACGAAGAAACTACATTTCATGGAGTAGTAAATAATCAGGGATTAATTAGCGCCGTGCATGCATGCATACGGCGTTGGGCTGGCCGACATGATCATAACAATTAATTAATTAATTAAGGCGAAGACACGAAGCGTGGAGGATCGATGCGTCCCCGCCGCCGCAGTATGTTTTAAGCTGACTTGCGGTAGATGTGTTGTGGCCTGCCGGCGGTGGCATCCTTCTGGGTGTCTATGACAGTCTCGAAGGCGCCGACGAGCGCCTTGACCCTGCTGCACTGGCGCTTCTGCATCAGCTTGGTGCGTGCCGCCTCGATCACGTCGTTGCTCCGCGCCACCTCCCGGCGCCGCGGCTGCTCCGCCTCTGACCGCGGCTCCATCGCTGTCTTCACCCGGCTGCCCAGGAATCTCCGCATCGCCACCTCCTTCTCGTCCATCTCCGGCTTCTCCGGCTTCTTGATCGCCTCCTTCACCACCGCCACGAACTTGTCCGCCACCACGTCCTCCACTGCGGCGACAACGACGATGGGCTCTGGCGCCGGCGCCGCTCCTTTCTTGGGGGACTCCACCTCCACCTCCGTGGTGGTGGCGGCAGCGGTCTCCGCAACAACTGGCGGCGCGTCCTCCCGTATGATCTTCTCGGGAACGACCTCGGGGTGGCAGTCGTCGTGGCGCGGCCGCTGCTTATCCTCCACGCTGCCGCCGCGGGCACCGTTGCTACTGGCGGTCTCGACACCAGGAGGCAGCGGCGGCACAGCCGCCGCCGCGTCGGAGACCTTGCTGCTGGCGGCGAGCACCGCCGCCCGTTCCTCGGCGAGGTCCTTGACCGTCCTGACGACACCGCCGCGCGACCTGCTGCGGCGGAAGGCGCGGGCACAGCGCTGCATGAGTCGCCTGGGCGACCACAGCGACGCGTAGTACGCGGCGGCGGCGGCCGCCGGCGTCGGCTTGGGCTTGCCGCCCTGCTGCTTGGTGGGCGTGATCGGCGGCGAGTCAGTGGGCGGTGACCGCATGCGGCCGAACGACGAGCACGACGACGACGAGAGCCCGGGCGTGGTCGGCATGGAGACTGGGTGGTGCGCCGGGTTGGAGCTGAACGGCGACGGTGGGTCGGGCACCTCGCTTGCGCTCCGCGGCAGGGACCGCGACGACGCCATGGCCTGCTGCCTAGGGATCTGCGAACAGATTGAGATCCGTCCAGTCGTTGGAGATTCATCATATATAGGGAGAGGAGAGTTATTCGCCGTATTACAATAATTTAACAAATTTTATTAACTGTTAAGTCATTCATGATTTTTTGTTAAATCATTTTATTAGATATTGAATAATATATATATTGACGTCGAAGATAAAAGAATTATTATTCGTCTTTCTTCTTTTGACGATGCCCTCGAATCAAATTTAATAACATAAACAAACACATATATAGACAATTAATGAAAAATGCCTTTTATTAACTTATTATATAAAAGAAAAAAATTGACATCACAATTAAAACATAAAAATTATGTAGTTTTTAAAAAATAAAGATATAGTTTATTATATGCCCCATCGATGCATTAAATTTCGAGTTTAGTTTATTATATGTTAAGAAATATAAAAATAGATTCTATCATTTCTAAATTTCTTCATATAATCTTCTGTTTTTTTATATCTCTTAATATACGGATGGACTTGAAAAACTTGATTACGCAACAGTTTGGCCCTCTCGTATAAATTGTTAAAAAAGGGTCCATACATAAATCATGAATCATGATGAATGGCAAAAAAAAAACTACATGCATACCTCCAGCTTGACCTTCATGTTGGAGGTGTCAGGAGGATCAGAAGATGGCTGGGTGTGCATTATGGCAGGGCGCTAGACGGAAGGGACGGCGCAGAGGGCCATTTGAAGCCCTCGTAGCGCAGAGGGCCCACGCGACGCGGTGGAGGGGAGACGCAGGGAAGCGAAGCGGCCAGCCCAGGCCAGGCGTGCGGGGGAGGGTGGAGGAGCCCTGCAGCTCACACCGGCCCGGTTTAAGAGAGGCCTGGGTGTCCCACGTGGCAGCGTCCCCGACCGCTCTTCTACACCTACGGCTCGGAGGGTAGCTAGCCGCGGTTAATCCGGTTACCGGCCCGCTGGGCTAGGCTACCTTTGGCCATGCGAGCATACACCCACACGTGCTAATAGATGCTCGAAATTCGAATATTTTACGGATTTTATCTGATATAAAGATGGTATAAAATAATTTTTATCCGTAGGTTTATCCAATATAAAGACGATATAAAATAATTTTTTATCCGTAGGTCTGTCTACGTGCATGAATCTCCGTCCATCGCGTAGGACGGGTATACTATCCATATCATACAACTGTTACCATCTAATATAACTCATCTTAACTTTAAAAATCTTTCTCTTACTATTGTTTATTTAACTATTAACTAGCTCAGTACTCGTGCGTTGCAACGGGATCATATAATAGCTCGATAACTTATATATACAAATGTGTGTATACTGTTATGAGATGGAAGACGACATCCACGAGCCGTCCGGGATGACGTTGAAGAGAAACTCGGGTCTGTGACACACGAGCACTCACCTAGTAGTGTAGTATACAAGATTTAACAAGACAATTTAAAGGCAAAAATTCAATAATGATCTTTCATAGACTACTGTAAATTCATGACTAAAAGCTCATTGTAATTGACTTGCTTGAAGAACACAATAATACTACTGTGAATATGTGATACAACTTAATCACAGTAGTAAAATTACATCTGATGTTGTATTTGGTAAAAAAATATTTTTCAGAGTTCAGAGCCAACAACTAAACTCAAGTGTTACAAGGTACAATGAACCTTACTATTCAGATTATTAATATAAAAACTCAAGACAGGTGTAATCCTCAAACAACCATAAGCAATGTGTATAGGAATTTTAGACATAATGGTACCTACCACATGATTTAGTATTCAGATTATTAACACAAACTCATGATATAATGACCAAAAAATATTAACACACAAACATGGACATAATGTTGTTTAGGAATTTCAGACAAATATAGAGGTCAAATAGAGGAATTTCAGACAATGAACAATTATCATCATCAATAGGCTAGAGTTCAAATTCTTAATATATGAACTTGACATATAATAGTGCCTCTAGCAGTGTCGCCTTAGTTTAAAAGCAGTAATATGGCATAGAGAGGAAAGGAGAGGAGAGAAGAGAAGAGAGGAAATAAACAATATCTATTGCTTTCCATATAAACTCACAAAGTTATATATATTCCAATCCCATGGAGAGATGATGGGAGGAGAGCTACAAAAACCAATCATGTTCTGTTTCTCCTTTCAGGCCTAACCCTATGCAGCAACATATTCATCCAAGAAACCAACAACATGTAACATATCCCTTATTATCCTACCCATTACAAAATTGTCATTAAAATTAAATTCAATACTGACTAATATTATCTCGATCAATCTTCAAGGACATCGAGCTCGATTTTGCTATGCCACAGAGAATGGTGCATGTGGACCCTTCTTCCTTATATGCATCAGGTGGTCTAAAGTTGGCTTTAACCTTTAGCCCACCTTACATTAGAGATTTGGACATCAAAAGAAAGCTAAAACATTCTAAAGCTTTTAGATCTCTAAGTTTAGAAGAGGGAGGCAAACATGCCCTAGAATATTGGAGATCGCAGCTGATGCTATCACCAAGTAACACATTAAGATATCGAAGACCGCAACTACTGCTATCACCGTTTAAAGTACAGGATTCAGTGGTGGTGCTTTTGCTTCTACCTTAACAACTAAGATCTCAATCCATCTTAATTTGTCCAACCGAACTCTGAATGAAAAAAAGGAATCGCATTTTAGGAATGATTGACGAGTTAGCACAATGCAGGTTCAGAACCTTTGGTTATTTCCAAAATAAAGACTTGCATGTATGGCTATAACAATTTATACTTTTAAAAATGGATACTTATTGAGACCTGATAACCACATTTAGCTAGCTTAGCAGGAGGGAACATGCTAACTCATAATGCCTTGTAATTACTGAATACTGATGAACCAGCGGAGCCATACCTCATTGACATCCTCAAGTAGCTCTGACAAACAAATTAGGGGACATGACAAACAAATTAGGGGACACTACCTCTGCGTATCTGCACAAGGGCCCAAGAGAGGTGGGGCCCGGCCATAGGAACGGAGCTCTCAGCTCCCACACCGTGCACCAGTGAATGAGAGCAGCTGGTCTGGCCTTCCAGTAATCCGATCTGCATGCAGTGTGATCCAGGATTCACGTGGATAAGGGTGAAATCAAGAGAGCGCTAGCTAGGATCACACGCCAATAGCACAAGGAAGGAAGGAATGAGCGAGCGAACCTTGAGGAAAACATCGCCGACGGGTTTCTTTGTGTGACTCTCCGTCGTTGGTCTCAACCCCCGCCACTGCCCTCACTCGTCGCACATCACGCTGTGGTCACGGTCGGGGCTGCCCTTTCGTCCGGTCGACCGGTCGAGCATGGGGCGATCAAGCAGGACTCGAGGAGGAGGTAGCGGATTTATGGCGACGGATCGGGGTAGCGGGGCCGAGTGTGGGTTGTTGTATTGTTGCGCCCGTGGGCGTGGCAGGCGGGGGGTGGGGGCGGGCGGAGGGATCATGAGCTAGAGGGGGAGATCATGGAGGGAGTGGGCAGTTTGGAGGGAGATCGTGAGGGATTCCTTTGCGCGGGCGTCTGGGAGTGAGCGGGTGCTCCTGAGATGGCTGAGATTGACGATGAACAGGAGAGCACGGGACGGAAACGGCGCTAGCAGGAAGAGCTAGAGGGTGAGGGCTCGCTCGGCAGAGAAAGCAAGGGAGACTGACCCTAAAGCCAAGCTGGGTCAGGGTAAGAAGCGTGCGGCCTCCTGACAGCTACTTGGGCTGCACCAAAGAAACACAGCCTACGCGACCTATGTCGTCGTCACGGCTTGCACATTTTTATGACCATACCGGCCAACCAACATAGCTTCTACCGGCTTATAAGCCTTCCTTCTTCAGAGAAAGCAATCGTGGTCAAATGCTCCTGCTAGTGTCAAATTAAGGCAACTTTTTGCGCCAGCAAACGTGGGTCCGGTGTGTGCAAAACTAAGGGTGACTATCACGTGGGCGCCCGTAGTCTGCAATGTGGGCCCAACATCCGGAGTGTGTGATGGCTTGCACGATAGGAATGGATGAATGGGAATGGGGTATTTTGTCACATGGGACCGGAGTGCCCCAAGTCAGGAGTTGTTCGACGTCCCGCGTCACAGAATGTGATGGTTTGCCGGACAGCAGCGGCGGAGGAGCTATTATGGCTTAGTGTGGCATCAGTCATACCTTACTTTTAATAACTCTCATATCTTCTACTATAACAACAAAATAAGACGTGGTGTGGTGGATATGTTGTCTCTAATCTAGCAGCAGGTCTTGAGTTTGATTCACAATTCTTACATATTTCATTTTTTACTGCCGGACAGGGATGAGGGCAAAACAGGAAATAAAAAAAGGCAGAACAGAAAATGGCAGGCTACCCTTACAGCCTTAATAAGTAGTAGAGAGTTATGTGACCATATGATTTATTTTATTGGAAGTTGAACTTATTATTTTTTAGTTTGTTTGGCATTTTGAGTGATTAAGCAAGACCATGCAGAGGCACGCTGACCTAGTCCCCTTCTTCCTTGTGTGACTGCTTTCTCGATCGGCCAGGCGTGTGTCTACTGTCGGTACCCATTCCTTTCGGCTTTAGGCTGTCCGCAGCCGCGTCCGCGAGACCGCCCTCTCCCCTTGATCTGACGGCTACAGGAGCCCCCCACGGCTGCAACGACGTCCTCTATAAGACCCTCTAGGCAGCTGAAACTTCCCTCTGCCCGGGAACAGGATCTGGATGTCACCTAGAGGGGGGTGAATAGGCGAATAATAATTATCACTTTAAAACTTAAATTCTTACTCTACTTGAAGACTAGATCGCAGTGGAATGAAAAGACCCTTCGAGTAGGTTGCAGCGGAATAGAAGATCCTGTCTCAAAATACCCTGCACTTCAAATATAACTTGTACCACAGATAAGTTATTGAAGTGCAGATATAAAGAGTAAGTAAGACAGAGAATCAACACACAGCATAGAGCAGAGCACACAGACGCAGAGATTTATCCCGAGGTTCGACCAAGCCTGAAATGCTTGCCTAGTCCTCGTTGGAGTTAGCCACACCTAGGCTTGGAGTCTATTTCACCTCCTTCCTCCGTTTGCTCAGATCTATCAGTATGACAGATAGAGCCTTTCACTATGTTGAGATTGGTTACATCAACGTCGTGATTGCTTACAGTCTTCTTGACAGCACTCCGGCATAGTAGCAGTGCACTCAAGACTTTGCTCTAGCTCTTTGCAGCACCTCTCCACTCTCTAAAGGCTTATAGCTTTGCCTTCACACAAACTAGAGAGACATACACGAGAGGGAGAGAGAGAATCAATCCAAGTGATGTCTACAACTGTTGGCTGCACTTCTGTACCTATTAGAGACGCCTAGGGGTCCCTTTTATAGACCCAAGGGGCCTAGGAGCCGTTGGAATTCATTTTGGAAGGCAATATTTGCTTTCTGTCGGATGGCGCACCGGACAGTCCGGTGCACCACCCAACAGGTATTGTAGCTTGTCCGGTGCACGATCTCCTTCCTTATCGGGCTCAGCTGACCATTGGAGCAACGGTCCTCTTGGTTCACCGGACACTGTCCGGTGCACACCAGACAGTCCGGTGCACACCAGACAGTCCGGTGCGCCAACTAACCATTGGCTCAGGCCACACGTCGCCCGCTGATTTCGCTGCCGACCGTTGACGCAGTCGACTGTTGGCTCACCGGACAGTCCGGTGTACCATCGGACAGTCCGGTGAATTATAGCCGCACGCCGCGAGACTTTTCCTAAGAGTGGCCTGTTCACCGGAGTTCAGACTGGCGCACCGGACAGTCCGGTGAATTATAGCCGCACGCCGCCAGACTTTTCTCGAGAGTGGCCTGTTCACCGGAGTTCAGACTGGCGCACCGGACACTGTCCGGTGTGCCAGACTGAGCAGAGTTTTGGCTGCACCGAGCCAAGACATTTTGCAATTCTTTTCTAGCTGTTTCTAGCACTTAGACAGAATATGTTAGTACTCAAAACAATTCACTAAGTCTAGAAACACACCTTGTTCTTGTTTTGCACTCCTTTAGCATTTGGCATGATTGAGATTAATGTTAGACTCATAAACCATCAAGTCAACTTGACTTGATCTAGATTTGTCATTTCTGAGCTCCAACATCCTGCAAAGGTCACATAGGATATCTCCAAACATAGGAACAACCCAAACTAAAGATCAAGGTGCACTTAGCTCTTTTGGGTTGCTTTCAGTTCTGGTTTTGACACAGCTTCTTCTTCCAGTGACCTTGTTCACTTCTTGAGCTTGATCTTGAGCCTTATGACTTACACCACATAATTGTAGATGTTATCTCATTGGTTGTAAGTCATGTCCTTATGTAGTGTTCCTTGATGCACCATAACTCTTAACAAGATCAACCTTGACTTTGCAAGTCTTCTTCTTCACTCCTGGCGTTTGGGTTCCTGGTCTCCTTGACCTTCTCCCGTGCCTTCGGTGCCTCGAAGCTCTTCTTGCCTCCATCCTTGGCTTGATCGGTTGTCTCTGAGTTATGCACATCAAGTCTCACTTAAGCAATGTCCATCTTGCTTGTGATGTCCATTATCTAGATAATCTGGTGTTTGGACCATCACACTTGTTCACTTGTGTTGAACCATGTTAGCTTTGTATTAAGCACCTGTTCAACACTTGGCACACTTGTTAGTCCTTTAATTGAGTTGTCATATAAACACCAAAACCCACAAGAGAGCTTTTAATCTCCCCATTTTTGGTGATTGATGGCAACACAATTAAAGCTTACACAAGAATAAGATTTAAATCACAAATTTTGAATTCTAAGTTTATAGAATGCTCCCCCTACATTTGTGCTTACATTAAAATCTTAACTTTGGCCTTATATGCCAAATTGCACATACTTAGGCTAATTCGAAGCATTACTACACCTTAGCACTTGTGGGATGCATTGTGTCAATAATTAAACCGTGATGCATATAACACACAAATGCACAGAATCAGAGTTAAACACCAATTGAATGGATATACCACAGGTATATCAACCTACCACTATTCACTATTAAGATACCAATTTAAAGCAATTTAAAACATCAGAACCACATGAATATCTATTACAGGATAAACACAATAGATGCTAATTGATTCATATCAACGGAAGCACTAACTATGCATTATCACCATATAATGCAACAAGAAGCATATGATAAATATTATCAATAAAACTAACACATCCTTCCTTAAGACCAAGGGAACTCAAGGAAACCAATAAAACTAACACATCCTTCGTTAAGACCAAGGAAACCCCTTTGAGTCCTTTAGCACACAAAAGATTAGACTTCACCCTTAAGACAAGCTTTCCTCTCAGGTTCAGGTAAGCTTTAATGCACAAATTCTCCCCCTTTGACATCAAACACCAAAACCATATTCAAGCAAGAATCATAGGATGATGTCAAGGGATAGCAGGGTATTTAGCAGGTGAAATACAACACACTAACATTACTCCCCCTTACACATTAAACATATGCAACACAAGCATTGGAGGAAAATTAAGATACAAATACGCAAAAGGTCAATGCTTCCTTATGTACCTTTACCATGTTGTGATGTAGTTTAATCTCTAGGGAGCTCCTTCATACTTGTGCCTGATCCTTTATCCTGACCTTTTCTTGTTGCTAAGACCCCAGACTTAGAACAAGTTATAGTATTATAGCACAAGATGAAGCTTCTATTCTAGTGATCACCAAAAGATATCAATTGAAGCACACTACCAAGGCTATCAATCGAAAAATCATTACTGTCATAGCTCCATGATATTTAAAGATAAGCATCTTGGATCACCAACTATTATAGAGCATGAGCAATCGTTAAATATGCAATTACTCATAACTTTAGATACCAATTGCTCGACTTGTGGAGGTACCCAAGTCCTGATTGCTCCACTTCTTGCTCATCTTCCCTTTTCCACCTTGCGACTATATAGGATCACTCAAGAAATAGTTAGTCTTAAAAGACACAAGTTATGTGTGCTCCCCCTAAGGTTGTGCGTCAAGTATTTGAATGACTTGCACTTTGCACATTCTACCGTCCTCAGAACAAGAGGGGATCACAGCATACCTTGGTCTAGGCATAATATCTCAATTGCATCATAAAAAGATACCAATTGAATAGATGATATAATACACTTTATGACTAATGGAAACAATGCATGCCTCAAGATATATAACATTTTAAAAGCAACCTAGGCACGCTTCACACATGATGATCATTGCAACACATATACTAATTGAAAAATGACAAGATCATGCATATAAAGCACAATGTTTAAGCACACCATGATTAAGAAGTATTTTCTTAGGTACACCAAAGGAAACAACATTTTAAGGCATAAGGCGCCTAAGCCAAGATACTATTAATTAAAAAGCAAGAACATAGCTATGATCACAATCAATGAAACCTCAAGATTTTCAATGAAATTGCATAGTTCCATTCTCCATACCTTTGCCTTTTCCTGAATTGCCATGAGAGCACTCGTTGTCACCAATTTAGGGCTCCTTTTGCTCATGCACCTCATAGCTCAAGAAGGTGCATTAGAGGCACAACATGGATTTGGTATACACAGTACCAAAATAGGATAATCATGTGAACATGGACTAAACAAAATGTCATGCTTGCACATAGGTTAATCATTAAAAAACCATATAGCATGACTTACAAAAAGATACAGGTTTATCCACGAACATAAAAAGAGTTAATCATGGTGAATATATCAAATAAAAAGCTACCCATTGAATGATTCAAAAGATATAACATATAGAACACACAATCATGATTAAGCAAGCATCATTGTGATCTTTGAAATCATGAACCATTGATTGAAAGGTATTCAACACAGGCGATCTCAAAAGCATAACTACTCCAAGGATAGGTAGCACAACTATCCAACTTAAAAGCAATACTGATTAGAAATAATGCACTTAAGATACTCGGGTACCGTCCTTTGGAGAGCAAGTTGCAGATTCTCATCAAAGTCCTTTGCTTGATTCACCAATAATGATTAAGGACCTCTACAACTTATTTAACTCGAGATGAACATGGGATTAGTATTGCACAATAATTTAACCTTGGGTCAATAAATAGACAATAAAAATTGACAGCTTAAGCATAGAATTTGAATTAACCATCTTAAGCTCTCCCATGGTCTCCAGTCCATCTTGAGGCACCTGCATGGTCTAGTTGGCACAGTTTGGTACCCATCTCGGGATGGGTCCATAACGATCATCCAAAATAGCCTTTGGTACCCAAATAGCAATTGTGCTAGTTCTAGGTGATCTTATTACTGATCTAGCACAAGTGTATGGTTTGGGTCTCCTAAGCGAATAAGATTGAGATAAATTTACTTGCTTAGGAACCTTACCCTTTTTACATACCTTGGATAGATGACCATGCTCATCACACATGTAGCAGAAGCGTCGCTTAACCTGACATGACGCTTGCTGTTTGTCTTCTTTCTTAGTGGGGGTCATCCCGGAGAGTGCACGTGCTTGATTTTTCATGATCGGACAAGAAGTGATCATATGGTCCTTGTCATTGCATCCGAAGCATCTCCTCATCCCTTCATCCTTGTCATTGTATGGACACGACGCAATGAGGTGTCCTGACTTATTGCACTTAAAGCACCTCCTTTTTCCTTTTCTCTTTTTGTTCTTGGATGACATAGAGAGATGGTCAGTGCAAACAACATGACTGATTGAATCTTTACCTTTTTCCTTGTTCATGTTGATTTCTTCATTTTTTGTTTTAGAAACATCCTTCTTATGGAGCTTAACACTTGTTGTAGTTTCTCCCGTCTCAAGCTTCTTCACCATGCACCCGTGGATATCTTAAGAAGGTTGAGCAATGCGTCTTCTCCTTAGTTGCTTTGTTTTCTTGTTTCTTTCTTTATTGATAAGAACTTTTTCCTTTGATCCTACAGCTTGATGCTCATTCAAAAGTTGGCTTTCTTTTGAGCAACAGGGGTTAGCACATGGTGATATATTATCTAAATGCGCACGTGTGCAAGAATGAGGTTCACATGAATTTAGGTTCACGATTACAACCTCATGAGCAACATCAAGCATGATATGTCTATCCAAGAGATTATCATGATAATAATACAATAAATCATATTTTTCAGTAAGAGCAAGTTTATCATGACTTAGCAATTCTACTTGCCTCTCAAGCATGGCATTTTCCATTTTAAGTTGAGCAACACAAGATAAAGCATCATCATTATTTCTTTGCTCAATTAAAACTGAATCATACACTACAAGAAACTGATAAATGTTCGTGGGTAAAATTAAAAACGTGGGTACCCACGTTCTTACTTGAGTTAAGTTCATAGGTTAAGTTAAAAACGTGGGTACCCACGTTCTTAAGTTAAGTTCGTGGGCCCTAGATAAAACCGTCGAACTTAACGAGTTAGGAACGTGGGTACCCACGTTCATAAGTTAAGTTCGTCGGGCTTGTGGACACCGTCGAACTTAATCCTGAAAACCTAGATCTAAAAATCCCACTCGCCCGGCTCTCTCTCTCTCAAACTTTGTCTCTTCACGCCCACGCGGGCCTCTCTGTCACCCGCGCCGCTGCCGCGCCACCGCGAGGGGGGCGCGCCACCGCGAGAGGGACACGCAGCCGCCGCACCCCCGCGAGCTGTCTGCGCCGCCACCGCACCCCAGCGAGCGGTCCGCGCCGTCGTCGAGCCCCCGCGAGCTCCAATCCCCCCTGAGCCTGGGGTTGAGGTGGAGTATCCTGGGTGGGTCCTCGCCGTCGACATCGCACAGGCCCTGGAGCTCGACCATGAACTGGGACACCATGACGGTGCCGTCCCCCTGGCGCATCCGCGCGAGCTGTGGCACGTACTCCATGTGCGCTGCGCCCGGGGTGCCAACGACGGTGACGGAGGAGCCCGCGGCGAGGCCGCAGGGGAGGAAGACGACACGGCCCCTCGCGTGCTGGGAGACCGTGGAGGGGCACTTGGTGACGTCGGAGGCACGGGAGGTGGCGGCGGCGAGCAGCGCCTAGGGGTCCCCTGTGAAGGCGGCGACGTCCTCCCAGGCGGTGAGGCCGAGCGCCCATGTGTCGTCGGCCATGCGGTGTCAGAACTTGCCGTGCTCTGCGAATGATTCAGTGGGTATATGCCGTGATTGCTTCATCTAAACTTACATTATTATTCTATTTGCGATTGCCCACCTTTATGCAGTGTTTATCCTAAGAATGCTGACAAATTTATCATTTCTTGCTTGTGCAGTTTGTGGCCGAGCTTATGTTGTAAACTTGTAATGCATGTTGTTTTTTACCGTGAGAAGTCATGTAACATGAATCAGAAGACATTTCCTTCCAGAGGGGTGTCCTCGCTGTGATCAAGCTAAGGAATCCATAAACCATCTTCTCCTTTATTGCATCCTTGTCAGAGTTTTTTTGTTCAGGAGGCTATTCCAAATAGTAGGCCTACAGTAAGTGTTTATGATGGGTGTCCTCTTGTTTGGCTAGAGCCTTATTTCTTGCTAGCCAGAAAATTCAGTTGTGGGGTTTGGCTGGGGCTAAAGGTATTTTTACCTTTCCATCTAGTTGTCTCAGAAGTGTGTGCGTTCTATAGGTTGTGGTTGTATTCTTTTTCTTGGTGCAAAGGTGATTTGTACAAATTTCCTTTTGGGTGTGTGTGGTGTTTTGTAAGGTCCTCCTCTTTTAATACAATAATACGCAGTTCTCGTACATGTTTGAGAAAAAAGGCGTACTCTGATTATATGGAATAAAATTGTAAATTAGTTCTATAAACGACACCCACCAGGTAAGAATGGAACACAGATTGTTCATATCTGAGTAGCGAGGACACAGTTAATTTATGCACATCAATCAGGGTCTTTGGTTATCAAGGTTAATTGAACACTATGGTGGTTTGCATGATACATGTTGTGGAATTTGGATCATTGGTCCATGTTCCAGCATGATTAATAAAGCCGCATATATTTTCTTTGCCTCATTTCCTGTTTTCATATTTCCTCAACTGTGGTCTTCAACTATCTCCATTGAACTTGGATTTGTTATATTGTCTGCTTATCTATTTGAATGGTCTCTGAATGCTACATCCATCTTCAGTATTATCATAAGTGCCTAGGACTTTGAAATATGAAATTTCAGGTTTGCAAGATAGTTGAAGGACAACGTTACTCAAAGCGACTCAATGAGAAACAAATCACTGCTCTACTGAAAGTGACCTGCCAGCGCCCTCAAGAGCGTGAGCTAGACATCTTACAGGTGGCCATTTATCATATGTTTTACCAGTGTCTACATCTTATGATTTCAAATGTTTAACCATTGTTTGAGTATAGCCTATGATTAGCAGTTTTTCAAGCCTTTTAGCTTTAAAAGCACTTTTTACACATTTGCCTGTGCATTCTTCAGGTTTTAGCTGCACTGCTTACTGTTGCTACTTGTCTTTTCTTAACATGATTATACATTTGCTCGTGCATCCAAAATGATCTCTGGCTCTCTGGGGTTGGAAACGACGTATCTGTAACACTTGTTTGATTATTAAAATGTTTGTGTGAATTGTATTTTTCTGTAAATAGTGCCATCTATTATTTCAGAATATTGTGTAATGCTTAAACACAATATGATACATGTGATTTAATGCCAGTTGTATATTTATGAGAATTTTGGTTTATTTTGTAGGATTCCGGCTCTCAAGTGACTCCTCCCCCTCACGATAACTTTGCGGACAAATGTCTCAATTCTAGTGGTGGAGCTACGAACAACAATCCGATGTCCTGATCGAGAGCGATGGAGCTAATGTTTGAACTTGTGTGTTTGAACTTGTGAACTAAAAATGTGAACTATGGATGTGAACTTATGTGAATTTGTGAACTTATGCATTTGGACTTATGTGAATTTGTGATATGAACATATATCCATGTGTTTGAAATCTGTATTGTGTGTGATATTCTGTGTTCCATGTGATATTATGTGTGTCTAATTTTTTATTTCTGTATTTTTTATTTTTTTTCTGGAAAAGGGTTAAGAACGTGGGTACCGTCGAACTTAATGGGCAGCCCTCGCCGACCCACGCAGGACCCATAAGTTCGATGGTCACGTGGCCCCGTCGAACTTAAATGTAAGAACGTGGGTGCCGTCGAACTTATGGGAAAAAATTTGACGGCCCCCGTCGAACTTAAAAATCCACGTTCTTACATTAAGTTCGACGGTACCCACGTTCTTAATGTTAAGTTCGACGGTACCCACGTTCTTAATGTTAAGTTCGTCGGGGCCGTCGAACTTACTTCTCTAAGTTCGTCCAAAAATCGCCGTCGGCTATATTCGTCGGTAAACCCACGTTCTTATGGTAAGTTCGACGGCCTATTACATTAAGTTCGACGGTTTTTCACCCACGTTCTTTAACCAGTTTCCTATAGTGATACCGTTGGACCAAATCATCATGAGAGCACTTTAGCTCCTCATGTTCTTTGGTCACCTTCTCCAGGCTGTCATTGGTTTTGATGAGAGTCTCCTCTAGCCTGAGAAGCGTCTCGCCTTGTTCCTTCTCAACAGCTTAACCAAGAGCACTTTGTCTTCTTTGTTGAGATGGGTGTAGAAACGGCGAGTCTCCTCTTCTTCCACATCGTCGGTTTTATTTTCCCTGTCATTATTATCAGTGGAAGCAAAACAGGAAAATATACCTTATGGTGATGTAGACTCATCCTCGCTATCATCCGTATATTCCTCCTTATCATTGTCTTCATCTCCACTCTCATTGTTAGCAACAAGACATGTGTAACTAGTGGGAGATGAACCTGTTGGTGAGGTGGATCCACCGCTTGGTGTCCATCGTTCTTGTTCTTCTCCCTTGGACAAGTTAGTACTACCAGCAATAGAGGGAGCAGAAGCAGTGCATATGGACTTAAAAAATTTTAACTTAATTTTAGTCCATAGATCATGAGCATCAACAAATAAATCACTATCACTACTCATGATGGCAAAATAGGCACCTCCAGAAAGAGAGTAAACTAAGATGTTGCAAGCATGGTGATTAAGAGACAGACATCTTAGTTCAGCATTAGAAGGTTCTCTACTAAAATCAGAGGAAAAAAATACTTCTACTGAAGATATGTCTCAAATCAGGATCAATATGCATGAAGACATTATAAATAGAGACAGACCAGGATTTATAATTAGAACCATCGCCTAGAAGAAGTTCTACAGTTACCTCTTGTGACAACATCGTCATCTTCAGATAGCTAAGCCCACACTGGAGAGGCCTAGCTCTGATACCAATTGAAAGTTCCCTCTGCCCGGGAACAGGATCTGGATGTCGCCTTGAGGGGGGAATAGGCGAATAATAATTATCACTTTAAAACTTAAATTCTTACTCTACTTGAAGACTAGATCGCAGTCGAATGAAAAGACCCTTCGAGTAGGTTGCAGCGGAATAGAAGATCCTGTCTCAAAATGCCCTGCACTTCAAATATAACTTATACCACAGATAAGTTATTGAAGTGCAGATATAAAGAGTAAGTAAGACAGAGAATCAGCACACAGTACAGAGCAGAACACATAGACGCAGAGATTTATCCCGAGGTTCGGCCAAGCCTGAAATACTTGCCTAGTCCTCATTGGAGTTAGCCACACCTGGGCTTGGAGTCTATTTCACCTCCTTCCTCCGTTTGCTCAGATATGTCAGTATGACAGATAGAGCCTTCCACTATGTTGAGATTGGTTACAACAACGCCGTGGCTACTTACAGTCTTCTTGACAGCACTCTAGCAGAGTAGCAGTGCGCTCAAGACTTTGCTCTAGCTCTTTGCAGCACCTCTCGACTCTCTAAAGGCTTATAGCTTTGCATTCACACAAACTAGAGAGATATACACGAGAGGGAGAGAGAGAAAATCAATCCAAGTGATGTCTACAACTTGAAAGGGAAATAGGCTTACACCTTTTCCTAATTGATTTTGGTGGATGAATTGCCCAACACAAATAATTGGACTAACTAGTTTGCTCTAGATTATAAGTTTTACAGGTGCCAAAGGTTCACAATTGACCAATAAAGTGACCAAGAAAGGGTTCATACAAATAGAGCAAAAGACAACCGAAGCGTGCCCTGGTCTGGCGCACCGGACTGTCCAGTGTACCAGGGAACTCAGCTCCAAACTCGTCACCTTCGGGAAAATCAGAGGGCGCTCCGCTATAATTCACCGCACTGTCCGGTGAGGCACCGGACAGTGTCCGGTGGCGCACCAGACTGTCCGGTGTGTCAGCGGAGCAACGGCTACTTCAGCGCCAACGGTTGACTGCAACCGCATTCAATGCGCTACAGTGCGCGCCAGAGTCAGAGCAGCGTCAGAAGGCGCACCGGACAGTCTACAGTACTTGTCCGGTGCACCACCGGACAATCAGAAGACCCCACCTGTCAGAGCTCCAACGGTCGAACCCTAACGGCTGGGTGATGTGGCTGGCACACCGGACTGTCCAGTGCGCCATGCGACAGCAGCCTCCACCAAACAGCTAGTTTGGTGGTTGGGGCTATAAATATCCCAACCACCCCACCATTCATTGCATCCAAGTTTTCCACCTTCCAACCCCTTACAAGAGCTATAGCATTCAATTCTAGACACAACCAAAGAGATCAAATCCTCTCCCAAGTCCGGAATCACTCCAAATCAAATAGTGACTAGAGAGAGTGACATTTGTGTTCATTTGAGCTCTTGCGCTTGGATTGCTTCTTTTCTTTCTCATTCTTTCTTGTGATTCACTCAATTGTAACCAAGGCAAGAGACACCAATTGTGTGGTGGTCCTTGCGGGGACTTAGTGTCCCGTGTGATTGAGAAGAGAAGCTCACTCGGTCTAAGTGACCGTTTGAGAGAGGGAAAGGGTTGAAAGAGACCCGGTCTTTGTGACCACCTCAACGGGGAGTAGGTTTGCAAGAACCGAACCTCGGTAAAATAAATCCTTGTGTCTCACTCTCTATTTGCTTGCGATTTGTTTTTCACCCTCTCTCTCGGACTCGCTTATATTTCTAACGCTAACCCGACTTGTAGTTGTGCTTAAACTTTGTAAATTTCAGATTCGCCCTATTCACCCCCCTCTAGGCAACTTTCAATTGGTATCAGAGCCGGTGCTTCATTAGAGCCTAACCGCTCGAAGTGATGTCGGGAGATCACGCCAAGAAGGAGATGGTGACCGGCGACAAGCCCACCACAAGCCACGGGAAGGCTCCATCGGGAGAGTCCCGCAACAAGGGGAAGGATAAGGAATCCTCCTCACAAAAGTCGCATCAGAGTGGCGACAAGAAAAAGAAGATGAGAAAAGTGGTCTACTATGAGACCGATTCTTCATCGCCATCCACCTCCGGCTCCGACGCGCCGTCCATAACTTCTAAGCGCCATGAGCGCAAGAAGTTTAGTAAGATTCCCCTACACTACCCTCGTATTTCAAAACGTACTCCTTTACTTTCCGTTCCATTAGGCAAACCACCGGTTTTTGACGGCGAAGATTATAATATGTGGAGTGACAAAATGAGGCATCATCTAACCTCACTCCACACTAGCATTTGGAACGTTGTTGAGTTTGGTGTACAGGTACCATCCGTAGGGGATGAAGACTATGATTCGGACAAAGTGGCCCAAATCCAACACTTCAACTCCCAAGCCACTACTATACTCCTCGCCTCTCTAAGTCGAGAGGAGTATAATAAGGTGCAAGGGTTGAAGAGCGCAAAGGAAATTTGGGACGTGCTCAAGACCGCGCACGAAGGAGACGAGGTGACCAAGATCACCAAGCGAGAGATGATCGAGGGGGAGCTCGGTCGCTTCATGCTTCACCAAGGAGAGGATCCACAAGCCATGTACAACCGCTTGAAGACCTTGGTGAACCAAGTGCGCAACCTCGGGAGCACCAAATGGGATGACCATGAGATGGTCAAGGTTATTCTTAGATCCCTCGTTTTTCTTAACCCTACGCAAGTCCAATTAATTGGAGGTGATCCGAGATACACGCTAATGTCTCCCGAGGAGGTTATAGGGAAGTTTGTGAGCTTTGAGCTTATGATCAAAGGCCCAAAGAAAATCATCGAGCAAGGCGCCTCCTCCACGCCCAAGGCACAACCCGTCGCATTCAAGTCAATGGAGGAGAAGAAGGAAGAGTCTACATCAAGTAGGCTTCCCATCGACGCCTCAAAGCTCGACAATAAGGAGATGGCTTTAATCATCAAAAGCTTTCGACAAATCCTCAAGCAAAGGAGGGGGAAGGACTACAAGCCCCGCTCCAAGAAAGTTTGCTACAAGTGTGGTAAGCCCGGTCACTTTATTGCAAAATGTCCTATTTCTAGTGACAGTGATAGGGGCAACGACAAGAAGGGGAGAAGAAAGGAAAAGAAGAGGTACCACAAGAAGAAGGGCTGCGATGCCCATGTGTGCCGCGAGTGGGACTCCGACGAGAGCTCCACCGACTCCTCCTCCGATGAGGACGCCGCCAACATCGCCGTCAACAAGGGACTCCTCTTCCCCAACGTCGGCCACAAGTGCCTCATGGCAAAGGACGGCAAAAAGAAGAAGGTTAAATCTAAATCCTCCACTAAATATGCATCCTCTAGTGATGAAGACAATTCTAGTAATGAGGAGGATAATTTGTTTACTCTTTTTGCCAACCTTAACATGCAACAAAAAGAGAAGTTAAATGAATTGATTAGCGCTATTCATGATAAGGATGAACTCTTGGATAGCCAAGAGGACTTCCTAATTAAGGAAAATAAGAAGCATGTTAAGGTTAAGAATGCTTATGCTCTAGAGATGGAAAATGTGAAAAATTAACTAGTGAGCTAAGCACTTGCCATGATTTGATTGCCAACCTTAGGAATGAGAATGCTAGATTAATTGCTAAGGTTAATGCTAATGGTTGTGATGATTTAATTTCCAATCTTAGAAATGATAATGCTAGTTTACTTGCTAAGATTGAAAAATTGAATACCTCTCTTGCTAGCCTTAGGATTGAAAATGAAAAATTGATTACTAAGGCTAAAGACTTAGATGTTTGCAATGCTTCCATTTCCGATCTTAGAAGTGAAAATGACATTTTACATGCTAAGATTGTTGAACTAAAAACTTGCAAACCCTCTACATCCACCGTTGAGCATGTTTCGATTTGCACTAGATGTAGAGATGTTGACATTGATGCTATTCATGATCACATGGCTTTAATTAAACAACAAAATGATCATATAGCAAAATTAGATGCTAAAATTGCCGAGCATGAGCTAGATAATGAAAATTTTAAATTTGCTCGTAGTATGCTTTATAGTGGGAGACGCCCTGGCATCAAGGATGGCATTGGCTTCCAAAGGGGAGACAATGTCAAACTTAATGCCCCTCCTAAAAGATTATCTAACTTTGTTAAGGGCAAGGCTCCCATGCCTCAGGATAACGAGGGTTACATTTTGTACCCTACCGGTTATCCCGAGCATAAGATTAGGAGAATTCATTCTAGGAATTCTCACTCTGGCCCTAATCATGCTTTTATGTATAAGGGTGAGGCATCTAGTTCTAGGCAATCAACTCGTGCTAAATTGCCTAAGAAGAAAACTCCTAGTGCATCAAATGAACCTAGCATTTCATTTAAAACTTTTGATGCATCTTATGTTTTGACTAACAAATCTGGCAAGGTAGTTGCCAAGTATGTTGGGGACAAACACAAGGGATCAAAGACTTGTGTTTGGGTACCCAAAGTTCTTGTATCTAATGTCAAAGGACCCAAAACTGTTTGGGTACCTAAAATCAAGAACTAAATTTGTTTTGTAGGTTTATGCATCCAGGGGCTCAAGTTGGATCATCGATAGCGGGTGCACAAACCACATGACTGGGGAGAAAAGGATGTTCTCCTTCTATGAGAAAAACCAAGATCCCCAACGAGCTATCACATTCGGGGATGGAAATCAAGGTTTGGTCAAAGGATTGGGTAAAATTGCTATATCACCTGACCATTCTATTTCCAATGTTTTTCTTGTAGATTCATTAGATTACAACTTGCTTTCTGTATCTCAATTATGTAAAATGGGTTACAACTGTCTTTTCACGGATACAAGTGTTACTGTCTTTAGAAGAAGTGATGATTCAGTAGCTTTTAAGGGAGTGTTAGAGGGTCAGCTATACTTAGTTGATTTCAATAGAGTTGAACTCGATACTTGCTTAATTGCTAAGACTAACATGGGTTGGATCTGGCATCGCCGACTAGCCCATGTTGGGATGAAGAATCTTCACAAGCTTCTAAAGGGAGAGCACATTTTGGGACTAACAAATGTACATTTTGAGAAAGACAGGATCTGTAGCGCATGTCAAGCAGGAAGCAAGTTGGTGTTCATCATCCACATAAGAACATCTTGATGACTGACAGGCCACTCGAGCTCCTCCACATGGACCTTTTCGGCCCGATCGCTTACATAAGCATCGGCAGGAGTAAGTACTGTCTAGTTATTGTGGATGACTATTCTCGCTTCACTTGGGTATTCTTTTTACAGGAAAAATCTCAAACCCAAGAGACCTTAAAGGGATTCTTGAGACGGGCTCAAAATGAGTTCGGCTTGAGGATCAAGAAAATTAGAAGCGATAATGGGACGGAGTTCAAGAATTCGCAAATCGAAGGCTTCCTTGAGGAAGAGGGCATCAAGCATGAGTTCTCTTCTCCCTACACGCCATAACAAAATGGTGTAGTGGAGAGGAAGAATAGAACTCTATTGGACATGGCAAGGACCATGCTTGATGAGTACAAGACTTCGGATCGGTTTTGGGCCGAGGCGGTCAACACCGCGTGCTACGCCATCAACCGGTTGTATCTACACCGAATCCTCAAGAAGACATCCTACGAACTCCTCACCGGTAAAAAGCCCAATGTTTCATATTTTAGAGTCTTTGGTAGCAAATGCTTTATTCTTGTTAAAAGAGGTAGAAAGTCCAAATTTGCTCCTAAGGCTGTAGAAGGCTTTTTACTAGGATATGATTCAAACACAAGGGCATATAGAGTCTTTAACAAGTCCACTAGACTAGTTTAAGTTTCTTGTGACATTGTGTTTGATGAGACTAACGGCTCTCAAGTAGAGCAAGTTGATTTTGATGAATTAGATGATGAAGAGGCTCCGAGCGTCGTGCTAAGGAACATGTCCATTGGAGATGTGTGTCCTAAGGAATCCGAAGAGCCCATTCAAGCATAAGATCAACCATCCTCCTCCATGCAAGCATCTCCACCAACTCAAGATGAGGATGAGGCTCAAGATGATGAAGAAGAAGATCAAGAAGATGAGCCACCTCAAGACGACGACAATGATCAAGGGGGAGATGCAAATGATCAAGACAAGGAGGATGAGCGAGTTCCAAGGCCGCCTCACCCAAGAGTCCACCAAGCAATCCAACGAGATCACCCCGTGAACACCATCCTCGGCGACATTCATAAGGGGGTAACCACTAGATCTTGTGTTGCACATTTTTGTGAGCATTACTCTTTTGTTTCCTCTATTGAGCCACACAGGGTAGAGGAAGCACTTCAAGATTCGGATTGGGTGATGGCGATGCAAGAGGAGCTCAACAACTTCACGAGGAATGAGGTATGGCATTTAGTTCCACGTCCTAACCAAAATGTTGTAGGAACCAAGTGGGTCTTCCGCAACAAGCAAGATGAGCATGGTGTGGTGACAAGGAACAAAGCCCGACTTGTGGCCAAGGGATATTCACAAGTCGAAGGTTTGGATTTCGGTGAAACCTATGCACCCGTAGCTAGGCTTGAGTCAATTCGCATTTTACTTGCCAACGCTACTTACCATGGCTTCAAGCTTTATCAAATGGACGTGAAGAGTGCCTTCCTCAATGGACCAATCAAGGAAGAGGTCTATGTTGAGCAACCTCTCGGCTTTGAAGACAGTGAGTATCCTAACCATGTTTATAGACTCTCTAAGGCGCTTTATGGGCTCAAGCAAGCCCCAAGAGCATGGTATGAATGCCTAAGAGATTTTCTTATTGCTAATGACTTCAAAGTCGGAAAAGCTGATCCTACTCTCTTTACTAAAACACTTGAAAATGATTTGTTTGTATGCCAAATTTATGTTGATGATATCATATTTGGGTCTACTAACCAATCTACATGTGAAGAGTTTAGTAGGATCATGACACAAAAAATCGAGATGTCAATGATGGGGGAGTTGAAGTATTTTCTAGGATTCCAAGTCAAGCAACTCCAAGAGGGCACCTTCATTAGCCAAACGAAGTACATTCAAGACATTCTAACCAAGTTTGGGATGAAGGACGTGTAACACCACAAAACCCATCAACTAAAAATAATAAAATTAGTAAAATATGGTAATCATAATTTTTTTTAAGTGTGTAATTATTTATTTGCATTTTGATCATTTTCTTTGTATGCGCTTGATTGATTATCGGATGATTGTTATTAACTTCCTTTTAAAAAGAAAAACCTAGTGATTAAAATAATAATTAAATAATATAACAATTATTAGTCTAAAATAAATATGTTATTTATAAATAATTTTGGTGAATTTTTAGAGAATTTTTGAGCTATTTAAAAATGCATTTCGGATTTTCTAAAAAAGAAAAAAAACAAACCCTAATTATAAACCGGCCCACTAGGGGCCCAACTATCTAAAAACCCTAGGCGTCCCTGCTACCGAAGCCGCCGCCGCGCCCTGGCTTCCCAGCCAGCAGCCGCCGCTCCCTGCTGTGTCTCTCTCCCTCCCCTACTCTCTCTCTCTTCTCTCCCCTCGCTTCTCCCTCACGCGCGCACAGCCTCGCGACCCCGACCAGCCACGGCCGACCCGAGCCACCCAGCCGAGCGCACCACCCGATGCCTCCTCCGCATCCCCGCGCCGCAGCGCCCGCGCGCGACCCCGGCTGGCGAGCCCGCCCAGGCGCGTTCCGCGCGAGCCACGCCTTGCCCCGGCCCCAGCCCGCGATGAACCGAACACCAGGCCGCGACGACGCTCGACGTCCGCGCCTTCCAGCCCGAGCCGGCCGGTCCCTGCGTCCCGCGCCGCGCGATGCGCGCGCCGACCGAGCCCGACCCCAGCCGCGACGAGTCCAAGCGCCATGAAGCCGCGCGACCGTTCGCCTCGCCATTAGTGGAGCGTGAATTTTCTGTTTCTGCTTTCTCCATTACTTTCTCTGTGAAACCGACGCCATCATTGGCCAGTGAAGACCGCCGACGCCCCATGATCTCTCTGGCAGACTCTTCTTCTCCCCTCCCTCTCTCTATAAAAGGGACAGCTGAGCTCTCTCCCATCCTCCCTACCCGAGCTCTCTCCCATTCCTCGCACTCTCTCGCTCGCCGTTCGTCGCTGAAGTTTGCCGCTCGTCGCCGGAGCCCGTGGAGTTCGCCGGAGCTACGCCATCCGCCGTCCGTAGTCGAGCTCTGCTCTTCTCCACCCGACCGAAAACCCGTCGATCCATCGCCATCACACACACGAACCCAAGGTTGAAGACGACCCAAATTTATTTTGTGTATTTTATAAAACACCTTTTGATCCGATTCATTAGTTGTATATTTTGTTTGTTGTAATATGAACACCTGTGATTCGCAATTCTTATGTATATGTGTGCGTTATGGAAATTGTTAGAGATATGCGATTATTAGTGCACCGTGATAATTCATGTTAATCGATGCCTTGATTTTTGGATTAGAAGAATATGTCGTAGATTTAGTAGTCACCCGTTGGCGATAAAAATACTAGATAGGAATTTTTGTAGTTAAATGTGGTCACAATAAACTTTAGAAACTATTTAGAGAATTATAGGTGCATTTTAAGTGGATTTAGAAAAATGGTATAGAACTCATGTCATATGAATAATATAGGGTTTCTAGATAATTTAGTTAATTATTTTGTTAACATTTTCTTTTTATAAGGAAAGGAGAAAATATCATTAGTAGGATGGAAAATAGGTTTTTGCTAGTCAAATAAACATGTTCGCAAATTTAGCACTTAAATTGTTAGAGTACTAGTTTATGTCAAATAACCTCGCTTGTGTTAGAAAATGTTCAATTAGTAGTTTATAAGGATTTTTAGAATATTATATTCATTTTTGCTATGTTCAATAATTTGAGTTAGAAATAAAGAGGGATAAAAGCTAATAATTTATTTATTAGTACTAAAGACGATAATTATTTTCATTAATGATGTTAAAATTTATTAATATTAGTTAAAATTATATTTATTGCACCCACTCATAAATTCACCATTAGGACTCACAATAATAGCTATAATTGAATTAATAAATATTTACGCGATTAGGACGTATTTAAGGCGTGATAAGTGCGATGTGTGTTTATTTGTGTATTGGTGTATGTTTATGTAATGGTGCATGTTTATTTATTTGTGTATGTTTTATTTTTGTATGTACGATATGCGACTCTATTAGAAACCGACCGTGTGGTTGAGGATTCGGATACGTTCGAAGACGAACCACAGGACTCGCTTGAGCAAGGCAAGTGGATTCTCCCTCTGCATATTCTGTTTGTACCTACTTATTGCATATAATAATGTTTACTTTTTGGATATATTGCATAATTTGATGGGTTAACCTAATTAAGGATTTCCTAGATTTACTACCTGTATTCCTTGTTTAACCTGGAAAATTATTAAGTTGTGCAAAATTTATGCTATCGCTCAACTTAATGATTTTTAATGTCACCCCTTAATTGGTTTTAATGTTCCAAAAATTTAATTGGCAATTATGACATTAACCCGATGGTTAAGATAACATTATTCCGAATTAATTGGAACATGGAGTGACCACCCAGGATAACAGTGCAACCACGAGTGCTATCATGGCTCTGGCTTTGGTAATTAGCTTTATATGCTTAGTGTCTAGCAACCTTACCTGAAATATGGGCAAGAGGGGGAGCGGTAGGTGCTGGCAGCCCACGTTAACATGGGGTCGTATTCTTGGCTAAGGTACTTCACCCAGGGGGCCACCACCATCGTCTTAGAAACCTTAGCGGGTTGCTTCGTATTAAGTGTATTTTGTGAAAGCCTCATAATGGATCCCTAGCCATTCACCTCGGCAGTGTTTAAGGGTCCGATCAACCCGGGCTAGATGGGATACATGGCTTGTGGGTAAAGTTGTACCACCTCTGTAGAGTGTAAAACTGATATATCAGCCGTGCTCCCGGTTATGAGCGACCTGGACTCCTCACATGATAATTGAACTTGAAGATGGAATTAAATTGAGATCCGATGATCTGCCAATAATTTGCTTAAGTGGTTTCACTTAAGTGTTTTGATATATTCATATTCCTTTGTTTAAATGGGATATTTGGGACTCACACTTATTAGTAAGACATGTGTTGTTAATAAAATGTTGATCAACTAAAATGCTTACTGCTCAACCTTAGCCTCACCTTGTTATACCTGCATTAATTATTTTCCCCCACTTGCTGAGCCCCGACCATAAGTGAGCTCACCCTTGCTTATTTTGATGAGAGGGTGATGCTGGAGACTTTGATGGAGTTTTTGACGACGAGGAATTCTAAGTCTAACGATACGCCGGTCAACTTCCTGTGGAAGATTGCCCAGTTGTTTATTTCCGCTTTACTTTGATGTGATACTTGTTAAAGATACAATGTTTCAGATGATGTAATAAAGTATTATACTCTCTTTATGCCTTTATTGCATTGTCTTTTGATATATTACACTTGTGATGTCAACATATGTGTGGAAATGGATCCTGGCACACATATGGTATGCGCTCGGTTCTACCCCCTGGAACCGGGTGTGACAGAAGTGGTATCAAAGCTATGCTGACCCTAGGTCGTTAGATTAGTTAGAAATGGAAAGCCTAGTTGTTCAAAACTTGCTAATTTCATTCCTATAAATTCCTTTATCAGTCTTACCTCTTTGAAATTCAACTGAGTTGACACTTCTCTTGTAGATGGTTCGCACTCTCCAAACTACCCGCATCAACACCAGCTATGCCCCTCAGCCCCGGCAGATCCCGGTCTACCCAGTGGTAGTCGAGGAAGTCCCGGCGGATCTCCCTCCCATCCGAGTGGAGAATGTAGTCAACCTGGAGGACAGCTCGGAGGAACAACTGTCGACGCCCACCCCATTGGCAGAGTCCCTGGCCTTCGCAGCTGGGTCATCGACGTCAGCACCGTCTGCACCAGCCTTCCAAGCACCTGCACCCGGAGGCGACGACCCCGACGACTCTGGAGACGACGATGACGAGGATGACGACGACAATGTCGATGGAGAAGGCGAACACGTCAACGAGGAAGCTGACTACGCCCAGCAGGACAACTTCATGGGGTTTGGTCCTGTTGTCGAACTTTACACATCAATGTTTGAGACGGGGCACTTCCCCAACCTGCTGCAAGAAGTGCTGCACGCGCTAGGCACCTACGTCCTCCCCCTGTACGAAACAAGGTGAGTGAGCGAGCCTCCCCGGGCTTGCTATTACATCACTCGCATCCACGTCAGGGTGATGGATGTAGGTGACAGGGGATTCAGGACTCTGTCTGCTCACGAGTCCCTGACACCACTGTCCACCTACGCTGCCTCGGTCAGTGATGCTGCCCGTCGGACCCTGTGGTCGCTCAGCCACACCTACCGGCAGTAGCTGCAGAACATGAGGTTCAAGCATCTTCCTCAGCGTCTGCGTGGAGGAAGCCAGACCAACATCGTCCTAGGAGAAGCTGGTGAGGATCGCCTCAACACCCTAGCTGGTGTAGTGGCCGGTCTCAACACTGACCTGGACAGTGCCACCCTGGATTCTCTACAGGGTGCACTTGGAGCTGGAGAATGCCCACGCTAGGATTGCAGCCCTGGAAGCCCAACTGCAAGGACTGGATCCGCCCGAAGCTCAGGTCCCCGCCATGGCGTTGTCTCCTCCCCGCAAGAGGCTGCGCTATGGAGAGCCCGGATCCGTCACTAGGCTGCTTTAAAGTATTTTGAACTATGATGTAATAAGTTATACTTCGCGTTAGACGATGATACTCTTTTAAGTTATCCTATTAATAAATACCAACCATGTGATGGTGATTGATTGAAATGTTTGATTTGGATCTTTGTTTGAGTGCAATGGTCTTATGGAATGATGGCCATAAGAACATATAATAATTTTTAAAACTTAAGCTATTTTCCCTCTAGAATCTTTTCTACTCCTCACTTTTCTAAGGATTTCACTTCCTAACCAATCAGATGGTGAACCCACGTCAAGGACCTAACAACCGGAACCAGCATGGTCAACAAGTACCACCACCACCGAATCCCAACATGGAACAGTTCATCGCCGCCCAGATGCAGATTCTGCAAGGACTCACTGTGGCTGTTCAGCAAATACAACAGAACCAGCAGAATCAGCAACCCCAGCAGCAGCAGTATGCACCCCCGGCCAGAGATAAGCACCGGGATTTCATGAGTCATCACCCGCCGACATTTTCTAATGCGGTTGATCCCCTGGATGCTGATGACTGGCTAAAGGTCATTGGAAAGAAGCTGGACATCACTCAGTGCAACGACCGGGAAAAGGTCTTGTACGCCTCGGGAAGACTCGAGGGAGCTGCGTCTGATCGGTGGGATGCCTTCACAGTGGCACACCCCAACGCGGATACAATAACTTGGTAGGAGTTTCAGGAGAACTTCCGCGCTCATCACATTCCCTCAGGAATTATGAAGCTGAAGAAGAAGGAATTCCTTTCCCTTACTCAAGGGAATATGTCTGTAAGCGAGTATCGTGATCGCTTCACTCAGCTTTCACGCTATGCCCCGGAAGAAGTGGACACTGATGAGAAGCGCCAAGAGTGTTTCCTGGAAGGACTGATTGGACCTCTGAACTACCAACTTCAGAGTCACACTTTTCCCAACTTCCATACACTGCTGAACAAGGCAATTGGCCTTGAGAGTAAAAGAAAGGAATTATCTGACCATAAAGGGAAGTTCCAAGGTCAGTCCAGCAGGAACACCCGGCCAAACAACGCTCAAGGTTCACAGTTCCGCTCTGGAAATCAAGGCGGAAGCAATTATCAAGTGCAACGCTCTGGACAGCAAAGCCAGAGAAATAATCAAAACTAGAACCAGCAAAGGAGCAACTCCTAGACCAACCAGAGGTCTGGCGGAAATTCACAGAATCGCCAAAGTGGCGCCAGTAACACGCAGGCCAGAAGCAACGCACCTGTCCAACCCAATGGTTGTTTCAACTGCGGTGAGCTAGGCCACTATGCCAACAACTGCCCAAGGCGCAACCAGCAGACACCCCAGAGGACAATACTCAGAAGAATGACCAGAACACCCCCGCTCGTGGATCTGCTCAGAACAAGACTCCGCAGAACCAGAGCAGAGGAAGGGTCAATCACGTCACTGCAGAATCAGTGCCTGAGGATGCCGACATAGTGTATGGTATGTTCCTTATTAACTACATACCTGCATCAGTTTTATTTGACTCTGGAGCATCGCATTCATTTATAACTGAGTCATTTGTGGAAAAACATAACATACCCAAGTACCCCCTTAAGAAGATGTTACACATTAGTTCACCGGGAGGTGACATGAAGGCCACACACTCATGCCCCCATGTTAATATCAAGATTCAAGGAATAGGTTTTTCAGTCGACCCAGTGGTCCTAGGATCCAACAGTATTGATGTGATTATTGGATGCAACTGGTTGAAAAGTTGTGATGGAGTGATACAGTGTGCCAATGGAACAATTATGTTGACAAGTCCTCAAGGTGAAAGAATCCAAGTTAACATAGACAAGTCAACAGATGAAAAAGGGAAAACAGTGATCAATCACTTGGAAGAAAAGCCCTTGGAAAATATCAAAGTAGTGTGCGAATACCCAGACGTATTTCCGGAAAAATTACCAGGTATGCCACCTGACCGTGATATAGAGTTTTCTATTGAATTATTACCCGGAACCGCACCTATCTCGAAAAGACCATATAGAATGGATGTCAAAGATTTAGTAGAACTGAAGAAACAAATAGAAGAATTACTAGAAAAAGGTTTCATTCGCCCAAGTTCATCCCCTTGGGGAGCCCTAGTGCTATTTGTGAACAAGAAGGATGGTTCGAGGAGAATGTGCGTTGATTATAGAAGTTTGAATGAAGTAACCATCAAGAATAAATACCCACTACCTCGGATTGAAGATTTATTCGATCAGATGAAGGGAGCTAAGATATTCTCGAAGATAGATCTGAGATTGGGATATCATCAGTTAAAGATTCGGGCAGAAGATGTACCCAAGACAGCCTTCACGACAAGATATGGATTATATGAGTTTTTGGTCATGTCGTTTGAACTGACGAATGCACCAGCATACTTTATGAACTTGATGAATAAAGTATTCATGGAATATCTGGATCAGTTTGTGGTCGTATTCATTGACGACATACTGATATACTCTCCGAATGAGGAAACACATGAAGATCATCTAAGGCTAGTCCTACAAAAGCTTCGCGACAACCAACTATACGCAAAGTTCTCGAAGTGTGATTTTTGGCTAAAGGAAGTTGCTTTCTTAGGGCATATCGTTACCGATGGTGGAATTAAAGTGGACCCAGGAAAGATAAGTGAGATACTAGATTGGAAGCAACCGAAGGATGCGTCCAAGATCAGAAGTTTTCTTGGATTAGCAGGATACTATAGAAGATTTATTGAAGGTTTTTCCAAGTTAGTGAAACCTCTTACCTCTCTGCTGGAGAAAGGTAAAGAGTTCAAATGGGATGAAGCTTGTCAGAATTGTTTTGAGGAACTCAAGAAAAGGTTAACCACTGCACCAATATTGGTGATGCCAGACATCCACAAGGGATTTGATGTGTATTGCGATGCATCACACCTTGGACTTGGATGTGTGCTAATGCAAGAAGGAAAAGTGATAGCCTATGCCTCAAGGCAGTTGAGGAAACATGAGAAGAATTATCCTACGCATGATCTGGAACTAGCTGCCATAGTGCATGCTTTGAAGATTTGGAGGCACTATATGATTGGAAACAAGTGCAGAATCTTCACGGATCACAAAAGCCTGAAATATATATTCACTCAGAAAGAACTCAACCTCAGACAGAGAAGATGGCTTGAGTTGATTAAAGACTATGATTTGGAGATACAATATCACCCCGGAAAAGCAAATGTAGTAGCTGATGCTTTGAGCCGTAAGGGTCAAGTGAACAACATCACTACTCATTTGATGTCACAAGAATTGTGCTGGGAAATGGAACAACTCAACCTTGGTATGCTTTATAATGTAGAAGCAACAGTTATGGAAGTTGAATCTACTTTGGAAGAAGAGATTCGTAAAGGACAAGAGTCTGATAAGAAAATTAAGGAAATTAAAGCTTTGATTGGTTTGGGTAAAGCCCCAGATTTCACGGAGGATGAACAAGGCACCATATGGTTTAAGAAGAGAATCTATGTACCCGAAATCGAGCACTTGCGCCAACTTATTTTGAGAGAAGCTCATGATTCAGCTTACTCTATTCACCCTGGAAGTACCAAAATGTACCAGGATCTTAAGGAAAAGTATTGGTGGTACGGTTTGAAAAGAGACGTTGCTACTCATGTTGCATTATGTGACGTGTGTCAGCGAGTTAAAGCTGAACACCAAAGACCAGCAGGATTGCTACAACCTCTCAAGGTACCGGAATGGAAATGGGAAGAAATCAGTATGGATTTCATAGTTGGACTACCCCGTACTCGAGATGGCTATGATTCAATATGGGTCATAGTAGACAGGTTAACTAAAGTCGCACACTTTATACCTGTGAAGACAAACTATTCAGGAGCCCAGTTAGCGGAATTATACATGTCAAGGATTGTTTGTCTGCATGGAGTACCGAAGAAGATTGTATCATATCGAGGAACTCAGTTTACCTCGCGCTTTTGGAAAAGACTACATGAGTTCATGGATACCAAGCTAAATTTTAGTTCAGCTTATCATCCGCAAACGGACGGGCAAACGGAAAGAACAAACCAAGTGTTGGAAGATATGCTAAGAGCCTGCGCTCTAAAGCATGGTAGAAGCTGGGATAAAAGTTTGCCTTATGCAGAATTTTCGTATAACAACAGTTATCAGGCAAGTCTAAAAAATGGCACCATTTGAAGCACTTTATGGACGGAAGTGTAGAACACCGCTTTATTGGAATCAGACTGGAGAAAGTCAAGTATTCGGTCCAGAAATTCTCCAAGAGCCGGAAAAGCAAGTGCAGATTATTAGAGAAAATTTGAAGACAGCACAGTCAAGACAGAAAAGCTATGCTGATAATAGAAGAAGAGAGTTGATGTTTGAAGTAGGAGACTTTGTCTACCTTAAAGTTTCACCGATGAGAGGAATGAAAAGGTTTAAAGTTAAGGGAAAATTATCATCTCGCTATATTGGCCCATTCAAGATTTTGGAAAGAAAAGGTGAAGTAGCCTATCAGTTAGAGCTACCTGATAGTTTATCGGATGTGCATGACGTATTTCACGTATCACAACTCAAGAAGTGCTTAAGAGTACCAGAAGAACAGTTACTTATGGAAGAACTGAATGTCAATGAGGATTTGACTTATTCGGAGTACCCGGTCAGAATTCTGGAAACATCTCGCAGAATTACACGGAGTAAAGTCATTAACATGTGCAAGGTTCAGTGGAGTCATCACTAGGAAGATGAGGCCACTTGGGAAAGAGAAGATGAACTTAGAGCAGAATTTCCTCAGCTATTCTCGGAAGTTTGTTAATCTCGAGGACGAGATTCTTTTTAAGAGGGGTAGGTTTGTAACACCACAAAACCCATCAACTAAAAATAATAAAATTAGTAAAATATGGTAATCATAATTTTTTTAAGTGTTTAATTATTTATTTGCATTTTGATCATTTTCTTTGTATGCGCTTGATTGATTCTCGGATGATTGTTATTAACTTCCTTTTAAAAAGAAAAACCTAGTAATTAAAATAATAATTAAATAATATAACAATTATTAGTCTAAAAATAAATATGTTATTTATAAATAATTTTGGTGAATTTTTAGAGAATTTTTGAGCTATTTAAAAATGCATTTCGGATTTTCTAAAAAAACAAACCCTAATTATAAACCGGCCCACTAGGGGCCCAACTATCTAAAAACCCTAGGCGTCCCTGCTACCCAAGCCGCCACCACGCCCTGGCTTCCCAGCCAGCAGACGCTGCTCCCTGCTGTGTCTCTCTCCCTCCCCTACTCTCTCTCTCTCTTCTCTCCCCTCGCTTCTCCCTCACGCGCGCACAGCCTCGCGACCCCGACCAGCGCCCGATGCCGCGCACGCGAGCAGCGCGCCATCCAGCCGCGGCCGACCCGAGCCGCCCAGCCGAGCGCGCCACCCGATGCCTCCTCCGCATCCCCGTGCCGCAACGCTCGCGCGCGACCCCGGCTGGCGAGCCCGCCCAGGCGCGTTTCGCGCGAGCCACGCCTTGCCCCGGCCCCAGCCCGCGACGAACCGAACGCTAGGCCGCGACAACGCTCGACATCCGCGCCATCCAGCCCGAGCCGGCCGGTCCCTGCGTCCCGCGCCGCGCGATGCGCGCGCCGACCGAGCCCAACCCCAGCCGCGACGAGTCCAAGCGCCATGAAGCCGCGCGACCGTTCGCCTCGCCATTAGTGGAGCGTGAATTTTCTGTTTCTGCTTTCTCCATTACTTTCTCTGTGAAACTGACGCCATCAATGGCCAGTGAAGACCGCCGATGCCCCATGATCTCCCTGGCAGACTCTTCTTCTACCCTCCCTCTCTCTATAAAAGGGACAGCAGAGCTCTCTCCCATCCTCCCTACCCGAGCTCTCTCCCATTCCTCGCACTCTCTCGCTCGCCGTTCGTCGCCGGAGTTTGCCGCTCGTCGCCGGAGCCCATGGAGTTCGCCGGAGCTACGCCATCCGCCATCCGTAGTCGAGCCCTGCTCTTCTCCACCCGGCCGAAAACCCGTCGATCCATCGCCGTCACACGCACGAACCCAAGGTTGAAGACGACCCAAATTTATTTTGTGTATTTTATAAAACACCTTTTGATCCGATTCATTAGTTGTATATTTTGTTTGTTGTAATATGAACACGTGTGATTCACAATTCTTATGTATATGTGTGCGTTATGGAATTTGTTAGAGATATGTGATTATTAGTGCACCGTGATAATTCATGTTAATCGATGCGTTGATTTTTGGATTAGAAGAATATGTCGTAGATTTGGTAGTCACCCGTTGGCGATAAAAATACTAGATAGGAATTTTTGTAGTTAAATGTGGTCACAATAAACTTTAGAAACTATTTGGAGAATTATAGGTGCATTTTAAGTGGATTTAGAAAAATGGTATAGAACTCATGTCATATGAATAATATAGGGTTTCTAGATGATTTAGTTAATTATTTTGTTAACATTTTCTTTTTATAAGGAAAGGAGAAAATATCATTAGTAGGATGGAAAATAGGTTTTTGCTAGTCAAATAAACATGTTCGCAAATTTAGCACTTAAATTGTTAGAGTACTAGTTTATGTCAAATAATCTCGCTTGTGTTAGAAAATGTTCAATTAGTAGTTTATAAGGATTTTTAGAATATTATATTCATTTTTGCTATGTTCAATAATTTGAGTTAGAAATAACGAGGGATAAAAGCTAATAATTTATTTATTAGTACTAAAGACGATAATTATTTTCATTAATGATGTTAAAATTTATTAATATTAGTTAAAATTATATTTATTGCACCCACTCATAAATTCACCATTAGGACTCACAATAATAGCTATAATTGAATTAATAAATATTTACGCGATTAGGACGTATTTAAGGCGTGATAAGTGCGATGTGTGTTTATTTGTGTATTGGTGTATGTTTATGTAATGGTGCATGTTTATTTATTTGTGTATGTTTTATTTTTGTATGTACGATATGCGACTCTATTAGAAGCCGACCGTGTGGTTGAGGATTCGGATACGTTCGAAGACGAACCACAAAACTCTCTTGAGCAAGGCAAGTGGATTCTCCCTCTGCATATTCTGTTTGTGCCTACTCATTGCATATAATAATGTTTACTTTTTGGATATATTGCATAATTTGATGGGTTAACCTAATTAAGGATTTCCTAGATTTACTACCTGTATTCCTTATTTAACCTGGAAAATTATTAAGCTGTGCAAAATTTATGTTATCGCTCAACTTAATGATTTTTAATGTCACACCTTAATTGGTTTTAATGTTCAAAAAATTTAATTGGCAATTATGACATTAACCCGATGGTTCAGATAACATTATTCCGAATTAATAGGAACATGGAGTGACCACCCAGGATAACAGTGCAACCACGAGTGCTATCATGGCTCTGGCTTTGGTAATTAGCTTTATATGCTTAGTGCCTAGCAACCTTACCTGAAATATGGGCAAGAGGGGGAGCGGTAGGTGCTGGCAGCCCACGTTAACATGGGGTCGTATTCTTGGCTAAGGTACTTCACCCAGGGGGCCACCACCATCGTCTTAGAAACCTTAGCGGGTTGCTTCGTATTAAGTGTATTTTGTGAAAGCCTCATAATGGATCCCTAGCCATTCACCTCGGCAGTGTTTAAGGTCGGATCAACCCAGGCTAGATGGGATACATGGCTTGTGGGTAAAGTTGTACCACCTCTGCAGAGTGTAAAACTTATATATCAGCCGTGCTCCTGGTTATGACCGACCTGGACTCCTCACATGATAATTGAACTTGAAGATGGAATTAAATTGAGATCCGATGATCTGCCAATAATTTGCTTAAGTGGTTTCACTTAAGTGTTTTTGATATATTCATATTCCTTTGTTTAAATGGGATATTTGGGACTCACACTTATTAGTAAGACATGTGTTGTTAATAAAATGTTGACCAACTAAAATGCTTATTGCTCAACCTTAGCCTCACCTTGTTATACCTGCATTAATTATTTTCCCCCACTTGCTGAGTCCCGACCATAAGTGAGCTCACCCTTGCTTATTTTGATCAGAGGGTGATGCTGGAGACTTTGATGGAGTTTTTGACGACGAGGAATTCTAAGTCTAACGATACGCTGGTCAACTTTCTGTGGAAGATTGCCCAGTTGTTTATTTCCGCTTTACTTTGATGTGATACTTGTTAAAGATACAATGTTTCAGATGATGTAATAAAGTATTATACTCGCTTTATGCCTTTATTGCATTGTCTTTTGATATATTACACTTGTGACGTCAACATATGTGTGGAAATGGATCCTGGCACACATATGGTATGCGCTCGGTTCTACCCCCTGGAACCGGGTGTGACAGGACGCCAAGCCCATCAAGACACCCATGGGAACTAATGGGCATCTCGACCTCGACACGGGAGGTAAATCCGTAGATCAAAAGGTATACCGGTCGATGATAGGTTCTTTACTCTATTTATGTGCTTCACGACCGGATATTATGCTTTCCGTATGCATGTGTGCAAGATTCCAAGCCGATCATAAGGAAGCTCACCTTAGGGCCATAAAACGAATCTTGAGATATTTAGTTTATACTCCTAAGTTTGGGCTTTGGTACCCCAGGGGATCCACATTTGATTTAATTGGTTATTCTGATGTCGATTGGGCAGGGTGCAAAATTAATAGAAAGAGCACATCGGGGACTTGCCAGTTCTTGGGAAGATCTCTGGTGTCTTGGGCTTCAAAGAAGCAAAAATCTGTGGCTCTTTCAACCGCCGAAGCCGAGTATATTGCTGCAGGCCATTGTTGCTCGCAATTGCTTTGGATGAGGCAAACCTTTAGGGACTATGGTTACAAATTAACCAAAGTTCCTCTTCTATGTGATAATGAGAGTGTAATCTACATGGCGGATAATCCCGTTGAGCATAGCCGCACTAAACACATAGCCATTCGGTATCATTTTCTAAGGGATCACCAACAAAAGGGGGATATCGAGATTGCATATGTTAGCACCAAAGAACAATTAGTCGATATCTTTACCATGCCATTGGATGAACAAACTTTTACCAAACTTAGGCATGAGCTAAATATTCTTAATTCTAGGAATTTTTATTGATGTTTTGCACACATAGCTCATATATATACCTTTGATCATCTCTTTCATGTGCTATGACTAATGTGTTCTTTCAACTACATTTCATGCTAAGTCATAGATTGAAAGGGAAAAGGAGTCTTCGGCGAAAACAAGGCTTCCACTCCGCTCCATCGAATCATCCATCCTTCGCCGTCGCTCCGCACTAACTCTCCAACTTTAGTATAATCTTCAATCCTTTACTTCCGTACAAAGGGGGAGAGAGTAGTTTACAAGGGCTTATATTTCACTCAAGCATCCATTTTTGGCAATTCATGCCAAAGGGGGAGAGAGTATTAGCCCAAAGCAAAAGGACCGCACCACCACCAATTTCAAAAATGTAGTCTTTTAATTGGTATTAAAAGAAGTTTTTCGATTGGTATCTTATTTTGATATAATTTCAAAGTGGTATACCCTCTTCAAAATTAATATCTAAAACCCTCTTGAACACTAAGAGGAGGATTTCACTAAGGGGGAGTTTTGTTTAGTCAAAGGAAAAGCATTTTGAACCAGGGGGAGAAAATTTCAAGACTTGAAAATGCTTCTCAAAATCTTATTCATTTACCTTGGACTATTTGCAAAAGAACTTTGAAAAAGATTTCCAAAACATTTTGCAAAACAAAACATTTGGTGCAAGCGTGGTCCAAAATGTTAATAAGAAGAAAAGCCATCCATGCGCATCTAGTAAGTAATATTTATTGGTTTCATTCCAAGCAACCTTTGCACTTACATTATGCAAACTAGTTCAATTCTGCACTTCCATATTTGCTTTGGTTTGTGTTGGCATCAATCACCAAAAAGGGGGAGATTGAAAGGGAAATAGGCTTACACCTTTTTCTAATTGATTTTGGTGGTTGAATTGCCCAACACAAATAATTGGACTAACTAGTTTGCTCTAGATTATAAGTTTTACAGGTGCCAAAGGTTCACAATTAACCAATAAAGTGACCAAGAAAGGGTTCATACAAATAGAGCAAAAGACAACCGAAGCGTGCCCTGGTCTGGCGCACCGGACTGTCCGGTGTGCACCGGGCAGTGTCCACTGCACCACCGGACAGTGTCCGGTGTACCAGGGAACTTAACTCCAAACTCGTCACCTTCGGGAAAATCAGAGGGCGCTCCGCTATAATTCACCGGACTGTCCGGTGGCGCACCAGACTGTCCGGTGTGCCAGCGGAGCAACGGCTACTTCAGCGCCAACGATCGACTGCAACCGCATTCAATGCGCTACAGTGCGCGCCAGAGCAGCGTCAGAAGGCGCACCGGACAGTCTACAGTACTTGTCCGGTGCACCACCGGACAGCCAGAAGACCCCACCTGTCATAGCTCCAACGGTCGAACCCTAACGGCCGGGTGACGTGGCTGGCGCACCGGACTGTCCGGTGCGCCATGCGATAGCAGCCTCCACCAAACGGCTAGTTTGGTGGTTGGGACTATAAATACCCCAACCACCCCACCATTCATTGCATCCAAGTTTTCCACCTTCTAACCCCTTACAAGAGCTATAGCATTCAATTCTAGACACAACCAAAGAGATCAAATCCTCTTCCAAGTCCGGAATCACTCCAAATCAAATAGTGACTAGAGAGAGTGACATTTGTGTTCATTTGAGCTCTTGCGCTTGGATTGCTTCTTTTCTTTCTCATTCTTTCTTGTGATTCACTCAATTGTAACCAAGGCAAGAGACACCAATTGTGTGGTGGTCCTTGCGGGGACTTAGTGTCCTGTGTGATTGAGAAGAGAAGCTCACTCGGTCTAAGTGATCGTTTGAGAGAGGGAAAGGGTTGAAAGAGACCCGGTCTTTGTGACCACCTCAACGGGGAGTAGGTTTGCAAGAACCAAACCTCGGTAAAAACAAATCCTTGTGTTTCACTCTCTATTTGCTTGCGATTTGTTTTTCACCCTCTCTCTCGGACTCGCTTATATTTCTAACGCTAACCCGGCTTGTAGTTGTGCTTAAACTTTGTAAATTTCAGATTCGCCCTATTCACCCCCCCTCTAGGCGACTTTCACAACTGTTGGCTGCACTTCTGTACTTGTTGGAGACGCCTAGGGGTCCCTTTTATAGACCCAAGGGGCCTAGGAGCCGTTGGAATTCATTTTGGAAGGCAATATTTCCTTTTTGTCCGGTGGCGCACCGGACAGTCCGGTGCACCACTGACAGGTCCTGTAGCTTGTCCGGTGCACGATCTCCTTCTATATCGGGCTCAGCTGACCGTTGGAGCAACGGTCCTCTTGGTTCACCGGACACTGTCCGGTGCACACCAGACAGTCCGGTGCGCCAACTAACCGTTGGCTCAGGCCACGCGTCGCCCGATGAGTTAGTCCTTTAATTGAGTTGTCATACAAACACCAAAACCCACAAGAGAGCTTTCAGTAGCAGATATGAATAGTAAACCGCCACAGCCAGCGTGAGGCCGCCGCCCCTCTATTCACTGTTCATTCGTACGGTGCTTTTTTAATAGGTGAAGAAAAAATGGTAATAGATGATGAATAGGGTTGGATAATGATATTTTATAGTTGTAGTGGGGTATAGGGGGAGAATATAGGGGGAACCGCTGCGAGAGATGAAAAAGTATGGGATAAAATGTTGATGATGTGACGCAAAAAAAGTGATATAGGGGACGAAATTTAGGGGGGAACCGCTGCGGACAGTCTTAGGCTGTCTGTAACATTCTCCGTCGGACGCTCGCTCCCTTTGATTCAGCGTCTACAGTATCACGCTAGCTCCCACATTGGTGATCGCTAAAGATGCTATAGTGATAGCGCATGCTACATGGATTCACCAGATCTAGGGGGAGCGAGTCGGCTCTCTGCCCTCGAGCGACGTGCCAGCAGAGTGTGTTTTTAGTAGAAAAAAATTGATAAGGGTGATGTAGAAGATAGCAACCGTTTGACCTGAACTTAAGTTTCTACCCAACTCTGTTAGAATTATAGGCATTTTCCGTATCATTTTAATTCCATAAATTAATATTATGATGATGACATATAAAAGATAACTAACCATAGAAATCGTAATCTCAAACATATCCATAACAATATGGATCATGAGAACACAAAGCATATGAATCATATAGATCATATAAATACGATAAACATATAAACTGACTGAACAATTGAAAATAAACAAATAGAAACATAAACAACATGATTGTAAAATTAAAACAAACAGATATAACACATTATAAGGTAACAGAACAGATGAGATAAACTCTTTGCTATACATGAAACAGTACAGATGAATATATAAAACATATATAATCTGTAGAACGCAAAACAGTAAGGAAATAAACTGATCATACCCTCCCATGCGCTCTGATCCAGATCCTTGTCCAACTTCCTTTGTCATGTCGCAGATGTTTTGGGCAGTCGCGTAGACGCTCCCCAAAAACCTAATTGTCGATCCCCCGTGCAAGGTCTCGAACGGCACCGGCTTCGGAGGCACCTGCCCTCTCGCTTCTCTGTGCGCGCAGAGTCACGAGATGGAAATACCCTCACTCGGCGGCTGGACTGTGATTCTGAAAATGTTTCTCGTGTGTGCCGAGTGATAGGGGTGCTCCTCTATTTAACCTCTCGCAGAGGGAAGCTGAAGGAGAAGGGTCACTCGGTTAGTCACTCCAAGAGTCAGTCAGCCCTCGCCGAGTCATGCCATGAGTCGGCCAGCTCTTGCCGAGTCACGCCATGAGTCGATCAGCTGAAGGATCACTCGGCTGATGAAGAGACAGGGTCACTCGGCTGACAAAGAGACAGGGTCACTCGGCTGACGAAGAGACAGGCAACTGAAAGGTTAACGCGGTTAGTGAGTGCTAAAAATTAACACAACCACACCACGCCCGCTCGCCTGCCTGCCTGCCTGCCTCGCCACGCCACGCCTCGCCACGCCACGCCACGCCCGGCCCGACCGGCGGCGGCGGCGGCGCGCGCGCGCGCGTGTGGCACGCCCTTGTCTATTTCTTGACTTCTCAAGTTAAGTGGAATAAATCCCACCATATAAGTCAAGCCAAAAGACCCTTGGACTTCCAATGTGGTACTATTGGTATTCTCCACCATTACACACCTTAGAGTTTATTCAATAAATGGGCCAAGCCCATAAAAGATCCAACAATCCCCACCAAACTCTAGGGTTTGTAATGATGAAGTATCAGAATCACAATCCTTTGGTATACCAGTGTTTCGATGGAGACTGTTAAGTTGAACATCCATATAGAATAGGAGTTTCACTCATTCACAACTGAACAATGGACTATGCCTTGAATTGACAGTTTTGTGCGAAATAAGATTCACTCAAATCCTTTGCTGATACTAGGCTGCAAAAGGGTATTCCTGCTTTTTAGAAGCATATAAGTCACACTTCAGTGCCTTTCATGAGTATTTAGGGATTACCCAAGTCCCATAGACTGTGACCAGCAGTCTGACTCATATAGGTGTATTCCTCAAAAGATGTTCTGTAGGACAACATCTCACCTTTAAAAGACTCTTGGAATACATTAAGGTAAAAACCATCCTGCCTTACAGATAGGAAAGATGTGCATCAGAAATGAGTTAAAGAAGGGATCTTTCCTCACAATCTACTCCTAGCTTGTTTCTCCACTCTACTTCACGGGATCTCCGATCACATAGAGCAGGTTACCACTAGAGTAGATCTCACATGGGTCTCATACCCATTTCCCTCGATGCACTTTCTATCACATTGCGTGACAGACCCTTAGTAAATTGATCTGCCAGATTATTCGATGTGTGAACATAATCCACAGTTATAACTCCGGAGTTTTTCAACTTTCTGACAGATTTCAATCTCCTCTTAACATGCCTTGTAGACTTCATGTAATCACCGTTTGGTTGTCACAGTTCATGGAAATAGCCGGTATCGGTTTTTCAACTACCGGTAAGTCCAATAGGAAATCACGAAGCCACTCGGCCTCAGCCCCAGCAGTGTCTAATGCTGCGAGTTCTGCTTCCATTGTAGACTTCGTTAAGATAGTCTGCTTGCAAGACTTCCAGGAAACAGCGCCACCTCCAAACAGAAACACATATCCGCTTGTGGCATAAAGCTCATCAGCATCAGAAATCCAGTTGGCATCACAATAGCCTTCCAGCACTTTTGGGTTTCCGGTATAATGAATACCATATGTCATAGTACCTTTCAAATACCGCAACACTCTCTCAAGAGCACGCCAGTGATCATCTCCTGGTTTCGACACAAACCGACTTAGCTTACTCACAGCATAAGAGATGTCTGGCCTTGTTGCACTTGCAAGGTACATGAGCGAGCCAATGATCTGGGAGTATGTCAATTGATCCCTTGCTATTCTCCGATTCTTTCTCAATAGCACACTAGGATCATATGGTGTTGGAGCAGGATCACAGTCACTAAAACCAAAGCGACTCAATACCTTTTCCACATAATGGGATTGTAACAAAGTTACCCCACCATCAGCTTCTCTAACAAGCTTGATGTTTAGAATGACATCAGCTTCTCCCAATCTTTCATCTCGAAATTGCTCGATAGAAGATTTTTAACTTCCTCAATCACATTGAGATTTGATCCAAATATCAAGATGTCATCAACATAAAGGCACAGCATAACAGACTCACCCCCACCATACCGATAGTATACACACGTGTCAGATTCATTTACAACAAAGCCAGCTGCTGTAAGAGTATTGTCAAACTTTTCATGCCATTGCTTAGGTGCTTGTTTTAGGCCATACAATGATTTTATCAACCTGCACACCTTGTTCTCTTGACCATCCGCAATGAACCCTTCTGGCTGATCCATGTAGATCTCCTCATCCAACTCTCCATTAAGGAAAGCTGTCTTAACATCCATCTGATGAATGATAAGACCATAAGAGGCTGCCACGGCTATTAATGTGCGAATCGTAGTCAATCGAGCCATTGGTGAGTAGGTATCAAAGAAATCTTCACCCTCCTTTTGGGTGTATCCTTTGGCCATAAGCCTTGCCTTGTACCTCTCAATTGTACCATCAGGCCTAAGCTTTTTCTTGAAGATCCATTTGCAACCTATAGGTTGACAACCATAAGGACGGTCAACGACCTCCCAAGTTCCATTAGACATAATAGATTCCATCTCACTCCTTATTACTTCCTTCCATAAGTCAGCATCAGGAGAGGAATATGCCTCACTAATGGTAGTTGGTGTGTCTTCCACAAGGTACACTATAAAGTCATTACCAAAGGATTTTGTAACCCTCTGTCTCTTGCTCTTTCGAGTGACCATAGTGTCATCCTCCTCAGGGATGTGCACGTGAGAATCCTCAGCATGATCTATAGGAATCGACAGTTCGTGCTCATGGGGAATTATAGTCTCATGACTTGTATCACTAGGTGTATTCTTCATGGGAAACTCATACTCAAAAAATGTTGCGTCTCTTGATTCCATGATAGTATCAACATACATATCAGGCACATCAGATTTTATAATTAAGAACCTATACCCAGTGTTGTGAAAAGAGTACCCAAGGAATATACAATCAACAGTTTTAGGCCCAAGTTTACGCTTTTTGTTGATTGGCACATTCACTTTAGCCAAGCAACCCCAAGTGCGCAAATATGAGAGATTTAATCTTCTCTTTTCCCATTCCTCGAATGGTGTGATCTCTTTGTTCTTTGTTGGAACTCTATTCAGGACATGACATGCTGTCAAAATCGCCTCACCCCACCATGCCTTGGATAATCCCGCTGTACTCAACATGGCATTCACCAAATCTGTTAGAGTGCGGTTTTTCCTTTTAGCAATCCCATTGGATTGTGGTGAGAATGGCGGTGTCCTCTCATGAATAATACCATGTTCCACGCAGAACTCATCGAACACATTAGAGAAATATTCTCCACCTCGGTCGGACCTTAAGCGTTTTATTTTCCTCTCAAGTTGGTTCTCTACTTCAGCTTTATAGGCCTTAAAATAATTGAACGCTTCATCTTTTGTTTTTAAGAGATACACTTAACAAAATCTAGTGGAGTCATCTATAAAAGTGAGAAAGTATCTTTTACCACCTTTGGTCAAAATTCCATTCATCTCGCACAGATCAGAATGAACAAGTTCTAGAGGTGCCAAACTCCTCGCCTCAGCAGCCTTGTGAGGCTTGCGGGGTTGTTTTGATTCAACACACACATGGCACTTAGACTTTTTGACCAAGTTAAATTTAGGAATTAAATTTATATTTGCTAACCGCATAAGACAGCCAAAGCTTGCATGACAAAAACGTGAATGCCATAAATCTGACTCATCAGAAAAATGAACAGAATTCACGAGTTTATTACACATATCATGCAGTGATAAGCGGAACAAGCCTCCGCAGTCATATCCTTTACCAACAAAAATACCATGTTTAGACACAACACATTTATTAGACTCAAGAACAACTTTGTATCCATCTCGACATAGCATAGACGCGCTAACGAGATTCTTCTTGATAGAGGGCACATGCTGCACGCTCTTCAATGGCACCGTCTTTCCCGAAGTAAACTTCAGAATGACCGTACCAACACCAAGAACATGAGCACGCGACCCATTTCCCATTAACAAGGCGTCAGACCTCCCGACCTGGTAGGAGGAGAACATAGAGGCATCAGCACACACATGAATGTTTGCACCACTATCCATCCACCACTCAGGTGAATTACAAACTGAGAGAACAAATGGTAAAGAATTACCATACCCAGATGTTCCACCTTCAGTTTCAGTGGTAACAACATTAGCTGATTTCTTGTCTTGAGTGAACTTGCGATCAGGGCACTCTCTAGCCCAATGTTGATCACTGCCACAGACAAAGCAACCTCCCTTTCCCTTGTTGTTGTTGTTCTTCTTTTTAAACTGTGCTGTATGAACAGGTTTATTTGCGTTCTCTGGTTTGTTCTGGTTTTTCTTCTTGTTAAACTTGCGGAAGTTTCTCTTCTGCACCACATTAGCAGTAGAGGTCTCCACACCTTTTCCATTGTCCTTTGATCTAGCTCTTTCCTCAACATCAAGAGTACCAATGAGCTCCTCCACATTGAACTCTTGTCTCTTATGTTTGAGAGAGGTAGCAAAGTCCTTCCAAGAAGGTGGCAACTTGGCGATTATACCGCCAGCCACAAACTTGTCAGGCAAAGGACAAGGAAAAAGTTCCAGTTCCTTAGCTAGTGCCTGAAACTCATGAGCCTGTTCCACTACAGATCGGTTCTCAACCATCTTGTAGTCATACAGCTGCTCCATTAGATACAGCTCGCTACCAGCGTCAGTAACTCCAAACTTTCCAACAAGTGCATCCCACAGCTCTTTCCCCGTGGGAAGGATGATATAGCTTTTCTGGAATTTTGTATCCAGTGCGCTAATTACTGCTCCTCGAAAGAGGTTGTCTTCAGCCTTAAACTTAGCCTCATCCTCAGGAGGTAAGTTGGCAGGCTTGCCCTCAGCGGCATGAAAACAAGACATTGCAGTTAGCCACAATTCCATCTTAGCTTTCCATATCAAGAAGTTTTTACCATCAAAAGGATCAGGCTTAAGCACAGCAGCAAAACCTCTGACAGAAAAATGCCTAACATTAGGTTTTTGGATTGTTAGAATTATAGGCATTTTCCGTATCATTTTAATTCCATAAATTAATATTATGATGATGACATATAAAAGATAACTAACCATAGAAATCGTAATCTCAAACATATCCATAACAATATGGATCATGAGAACACAAAGCATATGAATCATATAGATCATATAAATACGATAAACATATAAACTGACTGAACAATTGAAAATAAACAAATAGAAACATAAACAGCATGATTGTAAAATTAAAACAAACAGATATAACACATTATAAGGTAACAGAACAGATGAGATAAACTCTTTGCTATACATGAAACAGTACAGATGAATATATAAAACATATATAATCTGTAGAACGCAAAACAGTAAGGAAATAAACTGATCATACCCTCCCATGCGCTCTGATCCAGATCCTTGTCCAACTTCCTTTGTCATGTCGCAGATGTTTTGGGCAGTCGCGTAGACGCTCCCCAAAAACCTAATTGTCGATCCCCCGTGCAAGGTCTCGAACGACACCGGCTTCGGAGGCACCTGCCCTCTCGCTTCTCTGTGCGCGCAGAGTCACGAGATGGAAATACCCTCACTCGGCGGCTGGACTGTGATTCTGAAAATGTTTCTCGCGTGTGCCGAGTGACAGGGGTGCTCCTCTATTTAACCTCTCGCAGAGGGAAGCTGAAGGAGAAGGGTCACTCGGTTAGTCACTCCAAGAGTCAGTCAGCCCTCGCCGAGTCATGCCATGAGTCGGCCAGCTCTTGCCGAGTCACGCCATGAGTCGGTCAGCTGAGTTAAGTGGAATAAATCCGACCATATAAGTCAAACCAAAAGACCCTTGGACTTCCAATGTGGTACTATTGGTATTCTCCACCATTACACACCTTAGAGTTTATTTAATAAATGGGCCAAGCCCATAAAAGATCCAACAACTCTGTGCTGACTGAACTCTTGACGAGATGAGTGCATATCTATGTAGGCTGATTACTCTGTTGGCTCACCTTAAATGAGATTCTACCAGACTCTGCAAAGCGTGAGTATTCTCCATTAGTGCATGTCTTAGACTTTGCAAACGTTGTTCATTTTCAAACGTTGTTCATTTTCTTTTGCAGATGAGATGCCCCGTCTATACGGTTACCCCTGAAACTTTCTGCCATTTTGGCAGTGCCCCCTCTCCCTTTGACACGCACTGACGTGAAATACTCAAAACATCGTGTAACGATCATGGCACTTTGACACTCAGCATGGCTTTTGCTCAGTGGCGACAACTGGTATTTGAAAACCATCCCCTAGCTACTCCATGCACATCCATGCCCTTCCGGCACCTTGGCGGTTGGTGTTTAAATTCCGAATATAATCATGAACAATAATAAATAGTCTGTATATCTGTTCCACAATAAGTAACCTAACAACATAATTATAAAAATACAACACATCTTTACTATAACCGATAAACTGAAGTATGAAGTTAAATCAGATGATGCGTATTGATAAGACATATTGGTATTTGACGTGAGTCGAAGCAGCACGACTGACGACGTCGAAGCAGTAGAGTCGACGAGAAGAACACGAGCAGTTGCGTTAAAACGCTTTCCAAAAACCTTATTCGCCCTCTCCCGGTGCAGGATCTCAAAGGCGACAGGTTTTCGGAGACCTGCTTTCCCGGTTGCAGATGCACGTCGGCGCTCGGGGTGAAGAAGACCACAACTGTGGCGCAAAAGTAAGCAGAGGCAAAACCTAACTCATGGTTAGGAGCTAGCAGACGCTTTATATAGGACCACATCCACGAACCGATAAGACCGCGATCGGATAGTTATCTTTCTTATCATTCATGGGCTTTTATGATTTTTCTAGAATTTAATTAGATTTCTCGATTGGATCAAGCGCATAAATCCAATACGTCTTAGATAACAATATTAATGATTAATCTGCAGTGACCTAATTCTTGGCAGTTGGTACTAGAGTTAGTTTTATCTGTCAGGTGATGTGACAGTTCTCATCACTGAACTATTAAAGGTGTCCCTTGGCCTTAATTACGATGCTCTGGATAAAGATTTTGCCTGCCTAGCTAGTGGATACTGATTACTGATCATTACAATCCATGATTCTTGATTCTTTTTACACTGTCCATGGAGCAGCATCCTTGGTGGAAATAATAATAAAAATATATATATGGCCCACATAGAGCACCATCGATCTTTTAATAACGCCAGAAGTAACAGCACTATCGCAAAAAAACACTGAAGTCGTTGGCACTAATAACGTCCATCGATGTCCAGGAAATCAAGCAAGGGTACCTCGCCCGGAAGCACGCCCTGCTAGTGGCGAAGAACCTGCAGAAGCTACTGGCCAAGGGTGTGCCCAGCAGCGAGAACAAAATGAAGATTCATGTCCCTGTCAATATGTCCCTGTCAAGGGTATGCATCTGTCGCTATATACATCCTAAACTCTATAAAACCTTTCATCTTTCTTCACACCACACATAATATTTATGATAATCACATTCTTTTTACAATCAAATTCTCAGAAAAGCTCGTTCAGAAAAAACAAACGGAACCCATAGTTTGTTGGGCCTCCAACCAGCTTCTAAAAGAAAATCCTATCGTCTTATCCTAACTGCGCCATGATCACCGCTCCTCGTGGCATCATCAGCTCGATGTCGCCACACGTACGCTAACCACTCCCGCGTGCGACTCTAGCTACTTCTCGCGCGCATGTCGTCTGTCATCCAAACCAGCCAGCGGTCGCTGTGGGCTCTCCTTTCGCATGTGTCCTTTTAATTTGGCAGAGACACCTAATGCAAATGCATCGCATGAATATGCAATAATGCAGAGACACAAAGTGAGTGAGTGAGTGGGTTGCCCCCTGAACGTGGGGTTTCAGGTGATGTGCTTTATTCCTGATCTTTTCGTTTTAGCTGCGGCCGACCCATCATCACCCCGTTTGATGCTGTCGCCACCCACTGGCCACTGCAGATGCCAGGTGATCCCGGGTTAGTTAGTGCTACTTGATGAGTGGATGAACTGGTTTAGCAGTTGTTGACGCCTTTTTGGAGCACCAAACACTCAACAAGAACCGGTGGCGGTGCTCTCTGGTCAGGCGCGGACGGTCTGCGGCCAGGGGCCGGACGGTCCGCGACCTGGCGCAGGGGCTGGCGTTCCCTGCCTGACGGCCGGACGGTCCGCGCCCTAAGGCCGGACAATCCGCGCGTGCGCAGGGGGCGGCGAAGGTCGCCGGCGACGCCTGGATCTCGCTCCCGGGAGGGACCCCATCGGGGAGGAGAGATCCTAGGTGGTGTCTAGGCTCGGGTAGACCGACCTAGACTCCTCTAATCGATGTAGAGTCGAAGAGAGACGGAGAATTTGGGGATTGGAAGGCTAAACTAGGGCTAAACTAGAACCAGACTAGAACTACTCCTAATGCATAAGGTAAAAACGAGTAATAGACTTGATTTGATCGATTGTTGGGGGGTTCAATCGGCCGTAGCCCTTCATCTATATAAAGGGGAGGTCTGGATCCGTTTCCAACTGTTTCCCGAGTTAATCCCGCGGTTTTAGGCAACAAATCCCGCGAGAAACTAGGAACCCTAACTGACTCTGCGCGCGCGCGGACCGTCCGCGCCGCCATCACGGACCGTCCGGACCGCGGACCGTCCGGCCTCAGGGCCGGACCGTCCGCAAGGCTCATTTTAGCCTTCAACATATGCCCCCCTGCCTTTTGGTGAAGGTTGACGAACCAAAAGCATATGCACTAAACCTGATGTAAGTCATCGGCTTTTCAAAATAGAGATCATTCAATAAAGCACAAATGTATAAAGGCCGTTTTGGATTGTATCTTTCTCGGCCATGACCATTTCATTAATGGATCAAAATGAATAGAATGGAGGTGTCCCCCAGCCTGGATAGACAAAGGGACTATACATGTACCATGCATTCATCACCATGCTATTCCACATTTGGGTAGGACAATATACCGACGATGAATAAACGGGTGGAAAGTACCCTGGTCTCATAGGATGAACAGACGATGCTTGTCGCGTCGCCTTTTGGGCCATTTTGTTCGGTCGTTTCGTTTTAGTAGGTGACCGGGGTTTCTTTGTTGACCGATCACGTGGAATGGTCTTTTTACTAGCATTTTTGGAGAGCAACTGATCAACAGTAGAGTCAGCTTTGATCAGCCGACCATTTGTGCTTCGCCGTTGTGTCTCCTTCCCTTTTAAGGTTTTGTGTGGAGGCTGACACCTTTGGGCATAGGCGGACTGTCCGGCAGAGTTAGCCGAACCGTCTATCTGAACACCGGACCGTCCGCACGTAGGTGCCAGATCGTCCGTGATGCTCAGGACAGGCTGTCGTGCTTGACTCATTAATTGTGCCTGCCCCCCGGTGCCTCCGGACTTTTTAGCCTTATCGTCCGGAGCCTTTCGAACAATCTCCTTTTGTGATATATTCGACGTGCGAGGACTACCAATGATGATGTCTTCGCTTTTGCCTTTATCGGCCATTTCGGGCCGAACTAAGATCTTTTTGCATGCGATATCTATTGTATTAACAGGAAATGGTTGTGTGTCCACTTGCATTTCCTGAAAAGCCAATCGACCCTCATTTATGGCCGATTGTACCTGTCGACGAAAAACATTACAGTCATTGGTGGCATGAGAAAAAGAATTATGCCACTTACAATAAGCACGTCTCTTTAATTCATCTATAGGAGGGATAGTATGAGTTAATTTAATGTTGCCATTTTTAAGTAGCTCATCAAATATCTTATCGCATTTGGCAACATTAAAGGTAAATTTAATCTCTTCTTGCCGATTCTTTTGAACCGGCTGTAAGGAAGAACATGCTGAAGATTTGGCCTTTGTTGGCCAAATAAACTCAGCGGTATATACATCTGCGGATTCATCATTTGAACTATCACGCTCTATTAGATGTATAGTACGGGCGGCCGATTTTGATGTCTCTTTAAATCGGCTTTCACAGGCTAAAGCCCGCTGATGTAGCTGGGCTATCGAAAAGAACTGGGTCCCATCTAATTTGTCTCTTAAGTAGGATAGCAACCCATTAAAAGCTAACCCTGCTAGCTCTTTGTCTGCGACATGGATCCGAAAGCATCGGTTTCTAGTGTCCCGGAATCTCCGGATATAATCATTAACCGATTCTTCGCGTCCTTGTCGAACTGAAGCTAAGTCAGCTAGTCCTAATTCATATTCCCCGGCAAAGAAATGTTCATGAAATTTACTTTCTAACTCATTCCAGGAATTAATGGAATTAGGAGGCAGGGCAGCGTACCATGCAAAAGCGGTACCAGTAAGGGATAGAGAAAATAACCGAACACGAAATGCTTCTCCATCGGCCAATTCACCTAGGTGTGCTAGGAACTGGCCTATGTGTTCGTGTGTGCTTCTCCCATTCTCACCAGAAAACTTAGAAAATTCTGGTATCCTTGCCCCTTGTGGATATGGGACAGTGTCAAACCGGTGATTATACGACTTTTGGTATGATTGCCCTACTCTGGCTACACTAACTCCGAACTTATCTCGAAATAGTTCGGTCATCTCTTCCCTAATTTTTTCCATTGCACCCGGTGGCAGACCACCGGACCCTGGGCTGTGGGGCTCATTTGGTCGGGTATTAGTATACCGACCTTCTTGCCGTGACCGATCGATAGTGTTGATCGGTCTATGGTTGTATGGTACGTTATGGTTTAAATATGTAGAGTGTGAAACATACTGCTGCTGAGGTGTGTAATAATTTGGTGCATGGTGTGCAACAACAGGTTCTGCGTATGTGTATCCATTTTGTCCGGTGGTAAATTCGAACTGACCGGTTGCGTTCGCCATTATCGGGACGCCATGTGGTAGTCCTGGTGCAGGCCCGGACTGTCCGGCAGGGAAAGCCGGACGGTCCGCGTAAGGGCCGGACGGTCCGGGCAGAAGCTCGGACGGTCCGACCGCGTCCAGGGTCACCGGTCTGCCAAGCAGGGACGACGGTGGTCCTAGGGCGGCCCCAGACTGTCCGGCAGAGCAAGCCGGACGGTCTGCATATGGGCCGGACGGTCCGGGCAGAAGCTCGGACGGTCCGACCGTGTTCATGGGTGCCGATCTACCAAGCAGGGATGGCGGTGGTGGTACTTGCCCTGTATATGAGTTCATCGGCATACCATATAATGGCTGGGGCTGCAAATCCCCATTTGTTGCCGATGTATTAGACATAGATATCCTGTTACTAGTCTCATATGATGGAAAACTAGGAGCAACAGACTTCTCCAACGTACACGTTAATTTTCTAATTGGCTCTTCTAACCCTACAATCTGTTGTTTCATTTGATCCTGCTGCTGATCTACATAATATTTAATAGATTGGATATCGTCGGGTTTACTTACGTTGGGGACTTGAAGCGAAGACAGAAGAGATGCAATGTCAGTCTCTCCATGTTTGATAACCTTCTGGTGGCGATCCACCGTGTATTGCGACAAGAATTTCTCCTTCGCTTGGCGCATGTAGTCCTCGTATTGCTGTTGCTCATCGGCTGTTAGATTTTCGACAGCCGTCTTCAGGATATTATCTGGGGAGATATCGGTGTGATCTTTAGAACCGGCCATTTGAGGGTCTGATTTTTAGTAGACCTAAACACCTGTCCCCAGCGGAGTCGCCAAAAGTATGTTGACGCCTTTTTGGAGCGCCAAACACTCAACAAGAACCGGTGGCGGTGCTCTCTGGTCAGGCGCGGACGGTCCGCGACCAGGGGCCGGACGGTCCGCGACCTGGCGCAGGGGCTGGCGTTCCCTGCCTGACGGCCGGATGGTCTGCGCCCTAAGGCCGGACGGTCCGCGCGTACGCAGGGGGTGGCGAAGGTCGCCGGCGGCGCCTGGATCTCGCTCCCGGGAGGGACCCCGTCGGGGAGGAGAGATCCTAGGTGGTGTCTAGGCTCGGGTAGACCGACCTAGACTCCTCTAATCGACGTAGAGTCGAAGAGAGACGGAGAATTTGGGGATTGGAAGGCTAAACTAGGGCTAAACTAGAACTAGACTAGAACTACTCCTAATGCATAAGGTAAAAACGAGTAATAGACTTGATTTGATCGATTGTTGGGGGGTTCAATCGGTCGTAGCCCTTCATCTATATAAAGGGGAGGTCTGGATCCGTTTCCAACTGTTTCCCGAGTTAATCCCGCGGTTTTAGGCAACAAATCCCACGAGAAACTAGGAACCCTAACTGACTCTGCGCGCGCGCGGACCGTCCGCGCCGCCATCGCGGACCGTCCGCGCCGCCATCGCGGACCGTCTGCAAGGCTCATTTTAGCCTTCAACAGCAGTGATAGCAATAACCTGATAAAGAGGCCACTACGCTCGCGCGCATCGATCCGTGACCTAATAAGCAACGACGACGGCGCATGCCTGCGTGCATACGATACGAGCGCGCAACACAAAGGGCGTGTTTGCCACCATTGCCAGCAGCCTGGCTACGCTCTCAGGCTGCAGCTCCCGTGTTTGTGTCGCCTAGCTTACTCGGTAGTCTGGTTGTACGTGTGTAAATTTAATCTCTCAGCTTGGCTCCATAGAAACGAGATCAAGGTCCGTTTTCTGGGAGCCTAGCTGCTCGTGGCGCAAGAATACCGCGTTTAGGTAGTTTTAGTCTTCTAGCCGAGCTGTATATTGGGTGACAAACACCAGCTCGTCTGAGCCAGTCTCATATGGTACAAGTACGCAAATAAAATGAGTTGTAGTAACCAAGACAGGCTAGCCTCAGCCTGGACCAGTTGAACGGACCGAGCTCGCCGCTCGCAAACACGCCCAAAGCGTCTGTTGGGGGCCTTCGGCTTCCGAAGGTCCTCAAAAACATGATTTGACAATGTTTTCCGAGTGAAACATGTGAACAGGTATCTTTGGAGTCAGATTGCGGGTATACAAGAGCATGGTTAAGACGAAGCTTGGCTGGGATGGAAAGCGACCACGACAAAGGATAAGACGATCACGAAGCTATGTGCAGAAAAGCTTTGGCATGACGGCAGAGAAGAGGAACCGACTTAAAGATGAAAAGCCAAATTAAACCTCGAAGAGTTGCTATAGAGTTATTGATATATGTAAAGGGCATCAATGTAATTTTACACGGGCTGCGTCCCGTGCCTATAAATAGATGAACAGTACTCCCGTACTGTTCAGGCTGACTTGGCATACGCTTTTTGCATCACGTCTGTGCCTTTACTTTTCATCAATCTGAAGGTACATTTATAATTTGTCTTTATAAATTTGATAATAAAAATAAGTTGATGATAATATTTGTACCATTATTCGTGTTTCATATAAGTGTTCTTTTTTACCACTTATCGATCTCATGAAGGTCTTTTCCTTCGTAACCTTCGTCCAGAATTCATTATATCTGAAGGGGCATAATGTTTATAAGGACGAAGGAATTTAACATTTAACACTTTTTATGTTGCTTTGTTCTTAACTCTGAAGCATTTGAGAACAAGTCCCCAACAGCGTCTTCGCCGTGCTGAGAAATAAAAAAAACAATGAGCAGAGTGCCGGTAGCATCGGCTACTATTCCTCCATACGTCTCAATCGTTGTTTTGCCTAGAGGATATTAGTTACTAGTCAATGGCGCGCGCCAGCGCGCGATACATAATTATATAGACAAATCACTATATCATATGACATAGAAGATCATGATTATTATATAACAGGAGTCTACAGTATATTTCAAGTAGCATTTAAGTGTCCTCACATTATTATCATCAAATGTAGTAGGTAATTTAAATGGTTCCAGCCTCACCTATATAGGGGCAAATTAAAAGGTAACGACAACTTGAAAGAAGAAAGGAAGTAGCATTCACTTAGACATTAAGAAATAACACGACTTGTTTGCTGAAAGAATCAATTCCTGCAAATGCACGCTTGACCCTAAAATACAAACAACTACGGATGAGAAGATAGAGCATAAAAAAGAGAACAAAAATTAGAATGCAAGTCCAAATAGATGCAATGATAGAGGTGGATATTAAGCCAAAACACTGGATTGATATAGCAATGTAACTATAGCAATTAAGGACTTTCAACTTTTAAGCAATATCCCTTTTAACAGAGCTTTTAAAGAACCATTTGCAATATAAAATCATACAGTATCCTTTTAAGTGAGCAAGGAGCATGGAAACACATATTAAAGACTTAGAAAAGTTTTTTGCCCATAGTATTTTAAACATGAATTAGAAATACCTTGAGAAGCCAATCCAATAAGATGAAATAACATAGTTAATCCGTAATTATATAAAAAAGGAGTATCTCCAGCAGGTGACCAAAAGGAAGAAAGGTTAGTAAGAACTCTTTCCTTCTAGGAATATATTGCACCATAGACTCACCTTTTTTAGCGTTAAAAGAATCTCCCTTCCCTTTGGAAATATTATACCTCAATCTCATTTTGTATGAGAGAAAACGACATCTAAAAAGCTAGGATTCAGCATACATAAACATGAAAGAAACATATTTACTGGAAGTGTACGAACGAATGGATGAGGGTCTCGTTTGGGGCAGCAAAAGGCTAAGGTATGTGGATAGTAAACTCTCTTAGATTTTGCAACATTTTAGAAAAAACACATAGGGTTTGCAACATTTTAGAAAAAATGGAGAAAAAGCATGCATGCTTGCTGCTGTAGATGGTTAGTGCAACGCGAAACTGAAATTTATAGCTGGACTAACATTGAGTTTTTGCAAAGTAAAAAACAAAGAGATGAATGAATCACGCATGGAAGCTATAGTAAGCAATGAAAAAGGAAAAATGAAGGCAACAGATCTCTTTACCTTAGAAAGAGACGGTCGGAGGAAGCAGAGGCCGATGAAAACAGCTGCGCTGCTACTGTCGTCCTCGACAGCGTCGTCACCTCCTGGCTCCTGCTGGTGGTACCGTCTAAGGAGACGTCGCAAGCGGCAACAAAGACGTGGCCAAGATTCCCCCCCTTTAATACAATTCAGGACGTTTATGTGGGAAGTAGGCAATACGGTGCATTCATGCGTGTTACTGTTTCTTTTTTATTGGAAAAATATCACAGCATAGGAGATGAAGCGGCAAGGGACACGTGTATGGCGATGATTTTTTTAGTGACGTGGCGCAATATATGGCAAGGAGGCTGCATCGGTTTAATAAGAAGAAATAGTCTGTTTAAATTTAAATACAGTGAGAGCTTGTTTGAGGATCAAGATAATTAGAGATGATTAAATCTCTCTTTAGTCATAGTTGAATAGAAGATGATTTAGGGCCCGTTTGGCACAGCTCCAGCTCCTGATTCTAAGCGAGGATCTGGAGGAGCCGTGCCAAACGGGTATTTTTTTAAACTGATTCTCATGTGGAGCCGAAAGATCGGGAGTCGTTTTTGTGAAGAAAGGTGGGATCTAAAAAAACCTGCTCCACCCTCCCTTAAAACAGCTCCTCAACCAACCAAATATGGACCTCCCCTTAAAGTTTGATCGAAATTACCCGCAATTGCCATTGGATAAAAACATAACGAGCCAATTTATGGATTAAACATTTGAGACCATTTTATGCACTACTATGATGGAAATATTTTATATGTTATTGTTTCATAATTTTTTTCCGTATATGCATCCTACTTATTAGTTTGTAACAAAGTTGAACTACAAAGGGTAAAACAGACAATCGCCATAGACCACCAACTTTTAGAAGACAAGAATCAGTTTACTTGCCAAATAGTTTTAAAAATGATTCTGATTCTCTAGGAGAATCAGGAGGATCAGCTCCTCACGAGGATCAGGATCTGGAGCTAAAGAAGCAGGAGCTAGAGCTTTGCCAAACGGGCCCTTAATGACTCCACATATGCACGATTTTGGGACCCCGGAACGGTAGACTTCGTGCCATACGGTCTCTTCTAAAAAAACGTACCCAAATTGTACAGTACATGTTCGTCACGTGCACGCACACTCCACACTACTGAGCCCATTTATCATGCCCAGGACGACCACCCACACCGACACACTGCCCACGCGGGCCCACTCCCCCGTGCACCGCGCTGCCGGCGTAGTGTACGTGTCCGCCTACCCGCATCCGCGCGTGGACGTAGCATAGCAGCACTCCGTACTACGCGCAAAGAGACAACTGGCAGCGCACCCGACCCGTTAACCCTGCGTGAGCGTGGGCCGCGTGGTCCGTGATAAATGGCCTCGGATCCAACCAGGGAGGGAAGGAATCCAAGCCACCCCAGTCCGCTGCTTCCATTCCATCATCTCCCATCTCTCGCCTTCTGCGGCACTGCAGTGCTCTGCTGCCTCGGCGTCTCCACCTCCTCCCGGCGACGGCAGGGCATCCGATACGACGCCGCGCTTCCTTCCGAATCCCAAGCCGCACTGCACCCCCCCCCCCCCCCGGGCAGCCATTCCCGATGCTGGTGTTCTCGAGCGACGACGGCTGCTGCGGCTCCTCGTACTAGGGGGCAGGATCGATCGGCAGACAGCAGGTGACGTTTCGTTTTATTGTTCGGTTCGAACGGGAGAGTTTGCTTGGGGCTGGTGCATCGGTTTCAGAACGACCAGCTCATTAGTTTTGGGGTTGGTGCTATTTCTTGTTTGTTTTAAAAGGCAGGAGAGTTGCTTTTCATTCTACGTATTAGAGAGATGAAAAAAGTGTTTTTGGGGGGCTAGTTTTGCTCCAATGATTTGGTAGCAATTACCATGGCAGTTGCACGAAAGGGATTCATGTACTGGGTCTGAGCGGTTTCATGGCGATGCAGTTTCCATCACCAAATTCACCGTGAGATGTCTGGTACTCGCTGTGACTAACTCAGTAGGCAGTCTGTCGGTTAAGCCGGGTAAACTAGTTACCATGGCATGACCTGTGGGCTGTGGAGGGCGGTCCCGGTCCCCTTCGTTTGGCTTATCTGGAAAATGCTGGTTGCGCGTCAAGGCCATCTTGAACCTTGGAAAAACGCTGCTGTGTCTATCTTTCCTGGTTCCGTCCGTGCTGACATGCGTGTCGAATTCTCGCTCATTTGGTTACCGGTAGTGGGGTCATGTCGGATATTGATGCGGAAGGGGGAGTTGGTAGTGGTTCCCCCTCCGCCTCGGACCTGGCTTCTTCTGATATTAGTTCCAAAGCATTTTATTGAGTAAAAAAATAATCATTCTCAATATGTCCAGGTGCATATTTCTGAATTTTCTTGCTCACTAGTTGCCTGTATCCATCCTCTAGGTTTTATTGTTTACTGACCTTTACCAGATTGTCCTACAGACCCGCAGAACTATAGGACATCGCAGAACAGTTCTTGAGGTACTTATTGCAGCCTAATCATATATGGAGGAATATTCAGATAGGAGACCAAAGGCAGAAGTTTCATATCTCGGAAGGGGTTCCAGATTCTCTTCTAGAAATCAAAGTTCAGAAGAGAGGACTAACCATAGCGGCGATAAACCGGGAAGCAGCACAAGATTCAATCCTACGAAAGCGAGAATTGGTGGTAATCAAGGGAGGCCAAGATATGTATGCGATTCATTTAAATCTCCAAGCTCAAAGGTGGCGCCTGCAGGCTCTTCCAAATTTCCACTTAGCAAGTTTGAGGAGAGGCGAAGACAGCCTTTTGTGCCAGGGTTTGACATTGCTGAAAGTAGTAGAAGAAAGGCTGATGCCAAGCAGCTACAGGGTAGTAAGAAAATTGTTGCCGAGAATGACAGTTCAGACAATCTGCGAGGTGAATCAGAAGGTTTTACTACTGAACAAGTACCTTATCCAGAAGGCTCTCATGTTGCCGGTCATTCAGGTGTTTCTGCGTATACAGTCGAGTCCCTGGTCCAAACTGCTTCACTAGGTTCTAGGACACAGAGACAGAAACACAAAGAAGTGAATTTGAGTACTCCAGGAGCATCGTCTTCAACTCTGACTAACAGGTCTACTATACCTGGAAATTCTACCATGGGTGTGAGGCCAGCTTATGGTCATGTTAATGGAGGGCAGATACATGGTCTTAAAAACCTCGGTTGTTCTTCGGTACCTGATGTTCAGCCATCAGGTTGCCCATCTGAGTCTGTTATTAGTAGGAGGAGGTTTGAGTTCATGAGAAAGAGGGCCTTTGACCAGGAAAGCTCTTCCAGATATGTGAACTTAAGCTTAGGTCATTCAACTCCTACAGATATTCGTAGTACTGGTCGCAGAATCAGAATGAATGAACAATCACTTTCTCAACAAATACCACGAAGCAGCAGCAGAAGCCATCAGGAATCGGCAGGTTCAGTTAGGACGAGACGACCTTCTCCTCATGCCACTAGGATGAGTGTTCTTGATGGAAGAGCAGATGGCGTGCTTTCTCTGCATGAGTCATCCACAAAGGATGTACAGCCAGCTCAGGAACATCTTTCATTGGAAGAAGTCTCCACTGAGAGTTCAATAAGGCCATTCTTTGTGGAATTTGATAATAACATTTTCTCATCTAGTCATCGTCGTCGCTCGAGTACTCGAGCTGAAAGGGGAAGACCAAGCTCTCTTTTTGAAGAAAGTCCTCGGCAAATGTTCCATAGTCTCATGGGGGAGAGGGACAGACATAGACACATAACCATGGAAGGAATTACAGAGGTTGCTTTCTAAAATGTTTCCTATACTGGTTCCAGTTGTTCTGTTTTCGTTGTTAGATCTTATGTCATTATAATCCAGTTAAATATATAGTGATACTGGTCTTGATTTTGATAAATATCCATAACTTGGACTACGAAGGTGGTTTAAGTGTAACATTTTGGAATGAAATAGGTTTATTTTCTGTAGGTTTTGGTTGCATTGGAGAGGATTGAACAGCAAGCAGAGCTGACCTATGATGTTAGTTCTTTTTTATCCTTTGCTCCACAAGCCCGTTATCATCTTTCTTTTGCCTGAAACCTTGAATAAACTTTTTTTGCAGCAATTGCTAATGCTGGAGGCTAATCTATTTTTTGGCTCCTTTGCCTCCTATGATCGGCATAGAGACATGCGGATGGATATTGATGATATGTCCTATGAGGTACTATCTTTTATCGTGTCTTGTCCTGCCTGAATGGTGGAGGGGTTTTATTAGAGGATGCTTTTCTTTCTGGAGGATTCTTCCTTATTCTGTGTTTGAAGCCCTTACTGTGATTCGAGCAGTAACTATGATCCTTTACGAAATACTCTTCGTTCATATTTATATTTATACTCACGGAAGAGGTGCTTGTATCTTCTGAACAGGAATTATTGGCCCTGGAGGAGAGAATAGGCTCTGTGAGCACAGCTCTTTCAGAGGAGCAGTTCACAAAATGCCTCAAAAGAAGCATATATAGTCAGGTCGCTTTAGAAGTCAACAAATCAACCGTTGATGACATGAAATGCAGCATCTGTCAGGTAAGCGGTACCTTACCTAGCCACCTAGGAGATCTGCTATTTCTGTTATTCTGCTGGTATAAAACAAAATGCATATGAAGATTTTACATTGAGCACTTTCTTTCCATGTGGAACTGGCCTGTTGTGTTGGACAGTCGGCATTAAGTAGTCTAGGTTTTGCCTGTCATTCTCACAAAAGACAGGCCCTTTTATGCTGCTATTACCCCACTTCCCAAACGTCTTATTTAAATAAAAATGTAATTGATTCCTAGCAGTGTTTTTTTTAACGTCTAAGTCTCTGCTTTTCTTTTAAACGAACCATAGAGAAGCCTGTTTTCCAGAAACCGCAATCACAGAGGTTCATTTCTCCAACATCAGTGGTAGGCCGTAGGCGTCTGTCAGACTCAAACAAGGCTTCAAGTTATATTACAGAGCCAATCCAGCATCCTTTCTGCAAATACTGTCTACGCTCCGTTTTGCACTTTACTGCTTTTCTTTCCAGCGTTGATGTTTTTAGGATTTAATTTTTTTCAGTCCTTTTCATGTCCATAGCCAAAGAAACTGGTGAAGAAAATGTTCTGTTATGGACTGCTGAAACTTGAAACATCTCTGTCTATTCCATTCCAGGAAGAGTACGCGGAGGGCGAAGAGGTTGGGAGGCTGCCATGCGAGCACCGGTACCATGTGTGCTGCATAGGCCAGTGGCTTGGGCAGAAGAACTGGTGTCCAGTATGCAAAGCGTCTGCAGTGCCTTCCAATGGCTGAAGCATTGGGGATGCTGGAAACCCCGTTCCGGATTATAAACCGTCCTTGCTTTTGTCTACGTACATTGTTCTTTTCCCTATATGCATTAGATATAGATCATGTCTAGATGTATAATAACGCTAGAACCACTTGCGATTTGGGAGGAAGCTAAGAGAGTAATAGTTAGCTGGTTAATAGTTCATAGCTAATATTAGCTAGATAACTATTACTTGGCTACCTATTAGCTGTGCCTTTCAAATTGTGGTACAGGACAAATGCTTGTCAGATCGTGAACAGCCTTATAATTTGATGAATGGCCTAAGTCAAAGAGGAATATGTTGTGCCAAGCTCGACCCTATGCTCTCTTCCTGTAGTCTAAAGGATCCGGCAGGAGGGAACTCATATGCATTGTCTTGTTAGAATTTTTTTTTAAAAAAAATGCGGTACAGATGGTATCATAGCTGTACATAAGACAGTTTAATATATTGTATAGATTTTTGATTATGCAAAATTAGAGAAATCAGATTACCTAATTCATTTTCTCTTTGACGTCATCTCTACTATAAAGCATCAGTTTTAGGGTTCCACAGTTTTCAATATCATGCGTCTAGGGATGAAAACAGACGAAAAAATCTATCTCTCGTTTTCGTATCCATATTTTATCATTGGAAACGAGATCGAGACTGAAATAGTCGGGAACAGAAACGGGGACGGGATAAACGGAATTGCGAAAACGAACGGAAATAAAAATACTAACGGAAACTAATTTTATACAAATAGAAATGATATTAATATTTGACTAGTGATTGATTGGTAGGACAATAACATAAAACAAATAGATATACAGAGACAACATTCTATTGATGTTTGGTTGCTAATAGTGTATATTTAGCTACATCTGATGTTGTTTAAGACTTATCTGATGTTGTTTAAGACTTTAGACCACTTGCCATAAAAGAGCCGATGGTTACAATGACCACTTGTGCTATAATTTGCCACCTAAAGATACGAGGCTTTAGTTTATATACTAATGCATATTAGGCTCGTCCCATATTTATCAAATACGGAATAAATACGAGTTCAATCCCGATAAATCCTAGATCTCGCAAAAATGGACGGAATAAACTCTCTCCCGTTTCCATTCCATTTCCATATCTTTCCGTAAATACGGAAATAGTCAGGTCAAATATAGAAAACGGTACGGATCGGGACAGGATTTTACCCATCCGTTTTCAACCTTACATGCGTCAACCCTTCTCTTCCGCCACATTTAAATAGTAACAAAGCTAAAATTATACATAAATAATGATTTAAACCATGGTGGTTAGCTCCAAACCCATATTTACACTCATATAGCCAACAAAACACACATGTCTATGTTTTATACTCTATACTCAAACAAAGAAACCGTAGCAACAAAACTGATAATGGTAATCAATATAGGAACACGTATGAGTTAGTCAATGGTAAATCTGGATAAAACAAAAATATTGTATAGAAAAGGCACAAGACAGGTGCTTGGAGCATTACATTTTACCCATACATGGCAATGACGAATTTAGGCTAACTCTAGCAGACCATGCAAATGGGGCGTGCAAAACATTGTTTTGTATTGTAAACGACACTATTTACAAAATGAAGTTTAAAATAAGAATGAGATAGATAGTCTGTTGGAGATAGCCTTTGAGAGTTTTGTTGGTGTAAGCCGATTCCGATAAAATTTATAAATCTTTTAGCAAAATATCGTTAAAGTTAAAAAAAATATTATATAGCAAAGTTGACTCCGATGACACCGACAATGTTCTTAGTTAGATTCGTCACTGGTACCTGTTACACCTTCTTAAAGCTAACCTCTTATGTAAGTCATATGACCTTTGCAATTGAACCTTTATAAGATATCCTGAATTCAGACTCCATACCACTAAACAATCTAATTGTTGAGTCTGTATCAACATTTATCTATTAAAATTTACTTATCTAAGCAACTGAAATGACAATGGCTACAACATCAATATTTGCTATGGTTCAAGAAAACGGACCGCCCAATACTCAGATTATTAAAAAATAAAAATGATAATGAAGTATAATATTTGATTGAAATGCAATCAAAATAGTTTTTGACTTTTAAGTCATAATATGAGATGCAGCATGTTAGGAGACAACTAACACATGCACACAGGGGCGGACAGGAGGTTTTAGGGGCCCGGGGCAAAAATTTAAAATAGAGACCATCAAATTATTGTTATATAAAAATAGTATCAATATATAAACTCAAGACACATCTAAAACTATTCATACCAAGCAACAAATAAATAAAAGATACGTATTATAGTATTATCTTAAAAATTCTTTTAACATGTTTAAATACGACCGGGTTGTGAACACTTCGTGACTACTAATTATTCGAGGCCTATATAATTGGGGGCCCGGGGCGGCGGCCTCTCTGTCCCACCCTCAAGGCAGCTAAGGGTGCGTTTGGTTGCAGGACAGGGACGTCCCCTGACGTCCTCTCTCGTCCCTACAATTTTGAGGTCCCTCCGATTTTGAGGGATAACTGGGGACAACACTGGGATAGTCATGTCCCAACCCTTGACTCTGACCAAACAACCTTATTTGAGGGATCATCCTATTTTGTACTGTCTTGTCATTACAACCAAACACACCCTAAAGAACTGACTTCTTTAATATAATAAAACAGGCATGTGCATAATGAATGTGCCTCATGCTCTGGCATTTCAGGAATGTGCCAAAGGACACTGAATTTACGAACCACTCGATTCACACGTGCTTAAGGGCTACCGAATTTTTTGCAATTTAGCCCTTAAACAGGATTAAAATCACATTTAGACCTAAAAAAATTTAATCTCACATTTGGACCCTTAGCTCGGCGCCATAGCCCATGGCGCCGAGCGGTGACGTGGCCAGGGCAACCGACGCTGACGTGTCTGCGGGCGTGGCACCTAGCTCGGCGCCACATATCTTGGCGCCGAGCTAGGACTTAACTCCACGCGTCTGTTCTCCGCGTGTCTGTTCTCTGTTTCTCTCCCTCCACCGCACCGCTGCCGCGCGCCGTGAGCTCCACCGCGCCCCGGCTGCCTCGCCCGCCGCGCCCCGGCCGCCTTGCCACGAGCTCGCCCTGGCCGCCTTGCCGCGAGCTCGCCCCGGCCGCTGCGCCGCGCGCGCCCGCCCGCCGCGCCGCCGAGCTCCCGCCGTCGACGCCGCGCCGTCGAGCGCCACCGCCGCCGAGCGCCCGCCCGCCAACGCCCGCCGCCGAGCGCCCGCCCGCCAACGCGCGCCGCCAGGTAAATTTTTTACCGTTGTTAGTTATTTAGTTAGTAAATTGTTAGTGTTTAGCATATTGTTAGCTATTGTTAGTGTTTACTAATTAGTTAGCTATCTACTTGTTTAGTGTTTAGTAAATAGTTAGCTATTTTCTTGTTAGTGTTTAGTAAATAGTTGACTATTTACTTGTTTAGCATATTGTTAGTGTTTAGTAAATTCTTAGTGATTATATAGTTAGTATTTTGTTTAGCGCATTGATATTACATGTTGAGCATATTGTTTATTACGTAGATATCGTGCAGTTTTCTATGTTGGCAACCATCGTGTTGTCGTTTATTTGCAGGTTTTCGAAACATCACTTTACAGGGGAGGTGCTGCCAAATTTTTTATTGACAATAGTATTTTTTGCACATAGGTGTTGTTCCGACTTGACCTTCTCCACCGTTTGCTGGACTCGTACGAGATCTCAGGTATAAATTGTTTTCGTACATTATTCATAGATTATGTAATTTCGTTTGATGTGGTCATTTAATATTTATTATATAGTTATTAGTTAATAAATAGTTACTATTTATTTATTATTTAGTAAGTTTTTAGGCTTAAGTACGTAGCCATTATTAAGTTAGTAATCCATTTTTGCAATAGATGGACACCCTAGTGACACTATACCATGGAGGAAGCGTGGGGATAGATGCTTATGTGAATGTTACTTTTGATGGTATGAAGATCGTGACCATGTTGTTCGATGAAAGACCATCTTTTGACAAGATTTTTGCTCGAGCTTGTGAGGAGATTAGTTGCGACATAAACGACCCTAGAATATCAATTCAGGGTTTGTTGTCCCATATTACATATGGAACAGTTGTCCGACGGTTGATCTCCATTGCCTCAGAAGATGATTGGGTGAGATATGTAAGAATCGTGAAGACCATGCTTCCACCATGTTTGGATGTGGTTGTTCAGTCGTTATCTGTTACTCATTGTGATGCTCCAGTCGGGCTGACTCCACAAATTCCCAATGCATCTCGTATTGAAGCTCCTTTGGTAGAGCTTCCGGAAGAAGTGGTTGTTGTGCCCGATGCTCAATCGGGGCCGCACGAGTATGGGATTTCTCGTCCTCTTCCTGGCGTTTGTGGGGCTTCTAATCCGGTGGTACCCCCCCAAGAGATCCCATTGACCCAGGATCCAGTTCAGGATCATCCTAGTAAGTGTCTTTGACACGTTGTTCATACCCATCGTTATTGAAAGGGAAATGTGCCCTTGGGCCATTTCTAAGTATTTTGGTGATTGAGTGCCAACACATGTGCTTAATTGTGAATTTATGTACATGGATGAACAAGGTGCAAATCATAAAGTAAAGGTATGTTTCTAAGCCTTAGTACTTTGGTTTTGTGTACTAATATATTTGTCTAAGTGTTAGAAACAGAAAGAAGAAGAAGAGAGAAGAGGAGAAAGTGACTTGGCTGTGTGCAGCCAAGACCCAGCTCGGTCTGGAGCACCGGACTGTCCGGTGTGCACCGGACAGTGTCCGGTGCGCCAGACTGACTCGGCGCAAACTAGCCGCTCTCGGGAAATTGGCCGACGGCGTACGGCTAAAATTCACCGGACTGTCCGGTGTGCACCGGACTGTCCGGTGAGCCAACGGTCGGCCGGGCCAACGGTCGGCCGCGCAATCCGCGCGGGACACGTGGCGGAGCCAACGGCCGGAAGAAGGCACCGGACTGTCCGGTGTGCACCGGACATGTCCGGTGCGCCAACGGCTCTTAGATCTCCAACGGTCTGCAACGGTCGGCAGCGCCAGATAAGGAAACAAATCGGGCACCGGACAGTGTCCGGTGTGCACCGGACTGTCCGGTGCCCCCGACGACAGAAGGCAAGGATGGCCTTCCGGATTTGTTCTCAACGGCTCCTAGCTGCCTTGGGGCTATAAAAGGAGCCCCTAAGCGCATGGAGGAGACACAAGCAACCTTTGAGCATTCTTGATCATCCACACTAAGTCTCTGCGCATTCGTTTGTGTTTCTAAGTGATTCGAGCTCTGTTCTAAGTGAGAACTCTGAGATAGTCTTGTGAGCTCGATTCTTGGCCGTGTGTGTGCGCTTTTGCTGTGGATTTGTGTGTGTTGCTTCCCTCCCTTACTCTGTGTTTCTTGGTGATCATATACTTGTAAGGGCAAGAGACTCCAATTTGTGGAGATTCCTTGCAAACGGGATAGTGAAAGGCAAAACAAAACACCGTGGTATTCAAGTGGGTCTTTGGACCGCTTGAGAGGGGTTGATTGCAACCCTCGTCCGTTGGGACGCCACAACGTGGAGTAGGCAAGCGTTGGTCTTGGCCGAACCACGGGATAAACCACTGTGTCACATCTGTGCTTGATCTTTTGTGGTATTGTGTTTTGTTGAGACTTCACCTTAGCTACTTGGCAATAATCGTGCTAACGCTTAACAAGTTTTTGTGGCTTAAGTTTGAAGTTTTTACAGGATCACCTATTCACCCCCCCTCTAGGTGCTCTCAATTGGTATCAGAGCCGTTCTCTTCACAAAGGGACTAACCGCCCGAAGAAATGGATCCTAAGGGGAAGGGTATTGTGATCAATGACAAAGAGAAGGAATCCTTCGTCAACGAGCCGAAGGACGATAAGCCTACCGACTCCGGCTCGGGCCAAAGACGGAAGGAAGGGAAGAAGAAGAAGACAAGGCGCATCAAGGAGATCGTCTACTACGACAGCGACGAGTCTACTTCTTCCCAAAAGGACGAGGACCACAACGACTACGAGAGAAGAAAACCGGTTAATTCGAACTTTTCTTTTGATTACTCTCGTATTCCGCAAAGTTCACATTCACATTTGCTCTCCATTCCACTCGGCAAGCCCCCACACTTTGATGGAGAGGACTACGGATTTTGGAGCCACAAAATGCGTAGTCACCTATTCTCTCTCCATCCTAGTATATGGGAGATTGTAGAGAGTGGAATGCACTTTGATAGTTCGGATAGTCCCATGTTCATTAATGAACAAATTCATAAGAATGCACAAGCTACTACTGTTCTTCTAGCTTCTTTGTGCAGGGATGAATATCATAAAGTGAGCGGCTTGGATAACGCCAAGCAAATCTGGGACACCCTCAAGATTTCTCATGAGGGGAACGACGTCACCTTGCTCACCAAGATGGAGTTGGTGGAGGGTGAGCTTGGAAGGTTCGCAATGATAAGGGGCGAGGAGCCGACGCAAACATACAACCGGCTCAAGACCCTTATCAACAAGATAAGGAGCTACGGAAGCACACGATGGACGGACCACGACGTCGTCCGCCTAATGCTCAGGTCATTTACCGTTCTTGATCCTCATTTGGTGAACAATATACGTGAAAATCCCAGGTACACCAAGATGTCGCCCGAAGAAGTTCTTGGGAAATTCGTTAGCGGGCGAATGATGATCAAGGAGGCGAGGTATGTGGACGACGCCTTGAATGGTCCGATCAACGAGCCGCAACCTCTCGCTCTCAAGGCAACACGAAGCAAGGAGGTGCTACCTAGCAAGGTGGCACAGATTGAGGCGGCCGGACTCAATGATGAAGAGATGGCTCTCATCATCAAGAGATTCAAGACGGCGCTAAATGGTCGCAAGGGGCAGCCAAGCAAGACCAAGACAAAGGGGAAGCGCTCATGCTTCAAATGCGGTAAGCTTGGTCATTTTATCGCTAACTGTCCCGATAATGAAAGTGACCAGGAAAAGGGGAACAAAAGAGAGAAGAAGAAGCAATACAAGAAGGCAAAGGGCGAGGCGCATCTAGGAAAGGAGTGGGACTCGGATTGCTCCTCCTCCGACTCCGACAACGAAGGACTCGCCGCCACTGCCTTCAACAAATCGGCTCTCTTCCCCAACGAGCGTCTCACTTGCCTTATGGCAAGGGAGAAGAAGGTGAGTACTCAAGACTCCACTTATGCTTCTTCTAGTGATAGTGAGTCTAGTGATGATGATGACATAGATTATTCTTGCTTGTTCAAAGGCTTAGATAGATCTAAAATTAATAAGATTAATGAGTTGATTGATGCTTTAAATGACAAGAATAGATTACTAGAAAAACAAGAGGATCTTTTATATGAGGAGCATGATAAATTTGTTAGTGCACAAAATTCTCTTGCTCTAGAAATTAAAAGAAATGAAATGCTTTCTAGTGAACTATCTACCTGTCATGAAACCATTTCTACCTTACAAGGTGTTAACAATGATTTAAGTGCTAAATTAGAAGTAGCATATAAATCTAATTCCTGTGTTGAACATGTTGAAATTTGTACTAGGTGTAAAGATTTTGATGTTAATGCTTGTAGTGAACACTTAGTGTCAATTTCAAAACTAAATGATGAAGTGGCTAGTCTTAATGCCCAACTTAAGACTAGCAAGAATGAAGTTGATAAAATAAAATTTGCAAGGGATGCCTACACGGTTGGTAGACACCCCTCAATTAAGGATGGGCTTGGCTTCAAGAGGGAAGCCAAGAACTTAACAAGCCATAAGGCTCCCGTCTTCGTCAAGGAGAAAGGGAAGGCCCCTATGGCTAATAGTGCTAAAAGGAACCATGCTTTCTTGTACCATGATAGGAGAAATGCTAGAAATGACTTTGATTCACATGTTTATGATTCTCATGCCATGTTTGCTTCTAGTTCTTCTTATCAGCATGATAGAGATATGAGTAGGAGAAATGTTGCGCATATGCCTAGGAGAAATTTTGCTCATGTTCCTAGAAAAGTTGTAAACAAACCTTCTACCATTTATTATGCTTGCAATACTCCCTTTGCTATTTGTAGAAAGGGTAAGAAGGTAGTTGCTAGAAAATTAGGGGCTAGATGCAAGGGAGATAAATCTTGCATCTGGGTCCCTAAAGATATTTGTGCTAACCTTGCAGGACCCAACATGAGTTGGGTACCTAAGACCCAAGCCTAAATTTGCCTTGCAGGTTTATGCATCCGGGGGTTCAAGCTGGATTATCGACAGCGGATGCACAAACCATATGACGGGGGAGAAGAAGATGTTCACCTCCTACGTCAAGAATAAGGATTCCCAAGATTCAATTATATTCGGTGATGGGAATCAAGGCAAGGTAAAAGGGTTAGGTAAAATTGCAATTTCTAATGAGCATTCTATCTCAAATGTATTCTTAGTAGAGAGTCTTGGATATAATTTGCTATCTGTTAGTCAATTATGTCAAATGGGATATAATTGTTTATTTACAAATGTAGATGTGTCTGTCTTTAGAAGATGTGATGGTTCACTAGCTTTTAAGGGTGCACTAGACGGCAAGCTTTATTTAGTTGATTTTGCAAAAGAAGAGGCCGGTCTAGATGCATGCTTAATGGCTAAGACTTGCATGGGCTGGCTGTGGCATCGCCGCTTAGCACATGTGGGGATGAAGAACCTCCACAAGCTTCTAAAGGGAGAACACGTGATAGGTCTAACAAATGTGCATTTCGAAAAAGATAGACCTTGTGCAGCTTGTCAGGCAGGTAAACAGGTGGGAGGAGCGCATCACAGCAAGAATGTGATGACCACGTCAAGACCTCTGGAGCTGCTGCATATGGACCTCTTCGGACCCGTCGCCTATCTAAGCATAGGAGGAAGTAAGTATGGTTTAGTTATTGTTGATGACTTTTCCCGCTTCACTTGGGTGTTCTTTTTGCAGGATAAGTCTGAAACCCAAGGGACCCTCAAGCGCTTCCTCAGGAGAGCTCAAAATGAGTTTGAGCTCAAGGTGAAGAAGATAAGGAGCGACAACGGGTCCGAGTTCAAGAACCTTCAAGTGGAGGAGTTTCTTGAGGAGGAAGGGATCAAGCACGAGTTCTCCGCTCCCTACACACCACAGCAAAATGGTGTGGTAGAGAGGAAGAACAGGACGCTAATCGATATGGCGAGGACGATGCTTGGAGAGTTCAAGACCCCCGAGTGCTTTTGGTCGGAAGCCGTGAACACGGCTTGCCACGCCATCAACAGGGTCTACCTTCACCGCCTTCTCAAGAAGACGTCATATGAGCTACTAACCGGTAACAAACCCAATGTATCATACTTTCGTGTATTTGGGAGCAAGTGCTACATTCTAGTGAAGAAGGGTAGAAATTCTAAGTTTGCTCCCAAAGCTGTAGAAGGGTTTTTATTAGGTTATGATTCAAATACAAAGGCGTATAGAGTCTTCAACAAATCGTCGGGTTTGGTTGAAGTCTCTAGCGACGTTGTATTTGATGAGACTAATGGCTCTCCAAGAGAGCAAGTTGTTGATTGTGATGATGTAGATGAAGAAGATGTTCCAACGGCCGCTATACGAACCATGGCGATTGGAGACGTTCGGCCACAGGAACAAGATGAACGAGATCAACCTTCTTCCTCAACAACGGTGCAACCCCCAACTCAAGACGATGAACAGGTTCATCAAAAGGAGGCGTGTGATCAAGGGGGAGCACAAGATGATCATGTGATGGAGGAAGAAGCGCAACCGGCACCTCCAACCCAAGTTCGAGCGATGATTCAAAGGGATCATCCCGTCGACCAAATTCTGGGTGACATTAGCAAGGGAGTAACTACTCGGTCTCGACTAGTTAATTTTTGTGAACATTACTCTTTTGTCTCCTCTATTGAGCCTTTCAGGGTAGAGGAGGCCTTGCTAGATCCGGATTGGGTGCTGGCCATGCAGGAGGAACTTAACAACTTCAAGCGCAATGAAGTTTGGACGCTGGTGCCTCGTCCCAAGCAAAATGTTGTGGGAACCAAGTGGGTGTTCCGCAACAAACAAGACGAGCACGGAGTGGTGACGAGGAACAAGGCTCGACTTGTGGCAAAAGGTTATGCCCAAGTCGCAAGTTTGGACTTTGAGGAGACTTTTGCTCCTGTGGCCAGGCTAGAATCAATTCGTATCTTGCTAGCATATGCCGCTCACCATTCTTTCAGGTTGTACCAAATGGATGTGAAGAGCGCGTTCCTCAACGGGCCAATAAAGGAGGAGGTGTACGTAGAGCAACCCCCTAGCTTCGAGGATGAACGGTACCCCGACCACGTGTGTAAGCTCTCTAAGGCGCTCTATGGACTTAAACAAGCCCCAAGAGCATGGTATGAATGCCTTAGAGATTTCTTAATTGCTAATGCTTTCAAGGTTGGGAAAGCCGATCCAACTCTTTTCACTAAGACTTGTGATGGTGATTTGTTTGTGTGCCAAATTTATGTCGATGACATAATATTTGGTTCTACTAATCAAAAGTCTTGTGAAGAGTTTAGCAGGGTGATGACGCAGAAATTCGAGATGTCGATGATGGGCGAGTTGAACTACTTCCTTGGGTTCCAAGTGAAGCAACTCAAGGACGGCACCTTCATTTCCCAAACGAAGTACACGCAAGATCTGCTAAAGAGGTTTGGGATGAAGGACGCCAAGCCCGCAAAGACGCCGATGGGAACCGACGGACACACCGACCTCAACAAAGGAGGTAAGTCCGTTGATCAAAAAGCATACCGGTCAATGATAGGATCTTTACTTTATTTATGTGCTAGTAGACCGGATATTATGCTTAGCGTATGCATGTGTGCTAGATTTCAATCCGATCCTAAGGAGTGTCACTTGGTGGCGGTGAAGCGAATTCTTAGATATTTAGTCGCTACGCCTTGCTTCGGGATCTGGTATCCAAAGGGGTCTAACTTTGACTTGATTGGGTACTCAGATTCCGACTATGCTGGATGTAAGGTCGATAGGAAGAGTACATCAGGGACGTGCCAATTCTTAGGAAGGTCCCTGGTGTCTTGGAATTCTAAGAAACAAACCTCCGTTGCCCTATCCACCGCTGAGGCCGAGTATGTTGCCGCAGGTCAGTGTTGCGCGCAACTACTTTGGATGAGGCAAACCCTAAGGGACTTTGGCTACAATCTGAGCAAAGTCCCACTCCTATGTGATAATGAGAGTGCTATCCGAATAGCGGAAAATCCTGTTGAGCACAGCCGCACAAAGCACATTGACATCCGGCATCACTTTTTGAGAGACCACCAGCAAAAGGGAGATATCGAAGTGTTTTATGTTAGCACCGAAAACCAGCTAGCCGATATCTTTACCAAGCCTTTAGATGAGAAGACCTTTTGTAGGCTGCGTAGTGAGCTAAATGTCTTAGATTCGCGGAACTTGGATTGAAATATAGCATACATGTATTTATGCCTTTGATCATGTTCATTCTGCATTTTGTTGCTTATTATGGTGCTCAAGTTGTACAAACCCTCCCTGGACCTCACAAGTCCGTTGCAAAGTGATGCACATGTTTAGGGGGAGATGTGTTACAACTTGACCCTTTGAGACTAACCATATGTTTGAGTTTGCTTGTTTTAGTCACAAAGGAGAATTGAAAGGGAAAAGGTGGACTTGGACCATGAAAGACTTCCACTGCACTCCGATGAGGGGTAACTTTTTCCAAGTCCATCTCATGAACTCTTGTCGCCATTTGCTCTTAATTGAAGATTTTTGGTGAGGCAATGGGGTTAAAGGGCCAAGATTGATCCCGTTTTGGTGCTTGATGCCAAAGGGGGAGAAAATAAAGGCCAAAGCAATAAATGGATCAGCTACCACTTGAGAAATTTGAAAATAGTAGAGTAGAGCTTTTGGTTTGTCAAAACTCTTTTATTGTCTCTTTTGGCTTCTAGTGGGGAGAAGTAGTTGATTATGGGAAAAAGGGGGAGTTTTTGAAATCTTTGATCAATCTCTTTTGGAATGACTCTCTTTATGTTTCAACATGTGTGTTTAACTTAGAGATAGAGATTTGAGTTTGATTTGCAAAAACAAACCAAGTGGTGGCAAAGGATGATCCATATATGCCAAAATTGATTCAAAATAAATTTAAGTTTTTATTTGAAGTGAGTTTGCACTTGTTCTAGTTGCTTTATGTTGTGTTGGCATAAATCACCAAAAAGGGGGAGATTGAAAGGGAAATGTGCCCTTGGGCCATTTCTAAGTATTTTGGTGATTGAGTGCCAACACATGTGCTTAATTGTGAATTTATGTACATGGATGAACAAGGTGCAAATCATAAAGTAAAGGTATGTTTCTAAGCCTTAGTACTTTGGTTTTGTGTACTAATATATTTGTCTAAGTGTTAGAAACAGAAAGAAGAAGAAGAGAGAAGAGGAGAAAGTGACTTGGCTGTGTGCAGCCAAGACCCAGCTCGGTCTGGAGCACCGGACTGTCCGGTGTGCACCGGACAGTGTCCGGTGCGCCAGACTGACTCGGCGCAAACTAGCCGCTCTCGGGAAATTGGCCGACGGCGTACGGCTAAAATTCACCGGACTGTCCGGTGTGCACCGGACTGTCCGGTGAGCCAACGGTCGGCCGGGCCAACGGTCGGCCGCGCAATCCGCGCGGGACACGTGGCGGAGCCAACGGCCGGAAGAAGGCACCGGACTGTCCGGTGTGCACCGGACATGTCCGGTGCGCCAACGGCTCTCAGATCTCCAACGGTCTGCAACGGTCGGCAGCGCCAGATAAGGAAACAAATCGGGCACCGGACAGTGTCCGGTGTGCACCGGACTGTCCGGTGCCCCCGACGACAGAAGGCAAGGATGGCCTTCCGGATTTGTTCTCAACGGCTCCTAGCTGCCTTGGGGCTATAAAAGGAGCCCCTAGGCGCATGGAGGAGACACAAGCAACCTTTGAGCATTCTTGATCATCCACACTAAGTCTCTGCGCATTCGTTTGTGTTTCTAAGTGATTCGAGCTCTGTTCTAAGTGAGAACTCTGAGATAGTCTTGTGAGCTCGATTCTTGGCCGTGTGTGTGCGCTTTTGCTGTGGATTTGTGTGTGTTGCTTCCCTCCCTTACTCTGTGTTTCTTGGTGATCATATACTTGTAAGGGCAAGAGACTCCAATTTGTGGAGATTCCTTGCAAACGGGATAGTGAAAGGCAAAACAAAACACCGTGGTATTCAAGTGGGTCTTTGGACCGCTTGAGAGGGGTTGATTGCAACCCTCGTCCGTTGGGACGCCACAACGTGGAGTAGGCAAGCGTTGGTCTTGGCCGAACCACGGGATAAACCACTGTGTCACATCTGTGCTTGATCTTTTGTGGTATTGTGTTTTGTTGAGACTTCACCTTAGCTACTTGGCAATAATCGTGCTAACGCTTAACAAGTTTTTGTGGCTTAAGTTTGAAGTTTTTACAGGATCACCTATTCACCCCCCCCCCCTCTAGGTGCTCTCAGTTATTTCGTTTGATTAGACTTTTTAATGTGGTATTTCTTGCTTTGACCCGATGCAGGATCTCCACAAATCGATAATGGTGCTTATCTTGATGTGCCTGTGTCATATAATATGGACAACATATGCAGGGCATCCAATAGTGTTGATGTTCAGATTGAGGATGAGGAGGAGCCATATGAGGCTGCACGGGCCTTAGATTCTGATGATGACCGTCCGGTTCAAGAAATGACCGAGCAAGAAATTGAACTCATAAGACGTTTGTGTCTGGAGCATGATCCTGCAGTACATGAATTTAGCAGTCTAAGTCATTCCACCCGTGCATATGCTGAAGGACGTGATGATGAACTGCTAGAGGCTCCGGATAACGCCGACAGCATTGAGATTAAGGTAGGCTTACTTTTCAAGGACCTGCCTACACTGAGACGATGGCTACAGGAATATTCTGTGAACCGCAAGAGGCCGTTCAAGGTGAGACATTCGTATGCACAACGTCGTTACACTGTTGTGTGCGAGGTGTCAGAATGTAATTGGAGGGTATGTGCCCGAAGGCAGAAGGACACTGGAAAGTTTAAGATCACCAAAATTGTAGGTTCACACACTTGTGCCCAGACAGAGCTGAGCTCTAAGCATCGTCAGTTGACATCTACCCTGATTGTGAAAAGGATATTGGGGATATTGAAGGGTCAGCCAAACTTGAAGGTCAAGTCAATTATGACCATGACTTCGGAGCTGTTTGGTTACAGGATCAAATATGGGAAAGCATGGAGGGCAAAGCAGCGAGCATGGAAGATGATATACGAGGATTGGGAGGAGGGTTATGAGAAGTTACCAGCATTGTTCAATGCTATCAAAGCAAAAAACCCAGGCATGCATTACGAGTACATCCCCAAACCTAATGAATGGAAGAACGGCAGAGAGATATTTTTTCGTGCTTTCTGGTGTTTCTCGCGGTGCGTAGAGGCCTTCAGGCATTGTCATCCCGTGCTCTCTATTGATGGTACTTTTCTGCTTGGGAAGTATAAGGGCACATTGTTGGTTGCCATATCATGCGACGCTGAAAGTGCATTCATCCCTTTTGTGAGTTTTGGTGATTTGGATAACAACACATTTAAAGGTCTAACAAGTTTGCTAAGTGTTGAACAGGAAATTCAGTATGATGAACATACTTGAATAGTGTATAATGATCAGTGAACAAAGGTTCAACACAAGGTTAAATCCAGTGAGACAATGCAAATGGATATAATATGGTCTCTCTATATTGGTTTGAATATATGGGCAAGACCTAAGAAATCACTGCATACATATGATCAGAATAGAGGTTGAAGTGATTAAGAGGATTGGTCAAGCTAAAGTGAATAAGACATGAGGAATCGTGAATTGGCTTGACCATATTACTATCAGTCCATATATGCTTCTATGAGAATCAAACTAAAGGTTGATTAATCTTAACAGTTATATCTAGAAGTCATTCAAGCAAGGTTCACAATATTGAAGAAATGATTCTCTCAATGGATGCTCAATAAGATGTGACTCAAGAATGGCTTGATAGGGTGAAGATAGCAAGGAAAGGGCTTCGAGGAACTAAGCGAAGGTGAAGGCCAAGCGACGGCTTGTAGACCGAGGTACCATGGCTAAGGTGAAGAAGAGAGTACTTGCACTAAGTCGATGAACTAATCAGCTATGAAGAGTTATAACATGTTGATGCATCAGTAAGGTGACTTGAAACCATGATTTGAACTCATATATGGTGATATGGTACAAGTCACATGGTTTGGTTTGTGTTTGCTTCAAAAGGTGAGACAAAGATGTTTGTGATCCTTATGAAGCAACGCCATGGAGAAATCACACATGAGACACCAATGACTCAAGGAGTTTACTTAATTAATTTTATTTAATTTGAGTACAGGAATCGTCGTACTATAAAGGGGGATCCAAAAAGAAGGTTGGTGTTTGCCAAAGCTCAAACCTCTATATTCAAAAGCTATTTTTGAAAAACAAAAATCTCTTTAACATTCTATGGTAGACCATGGTTAGGTTTGAGAAACCTAGAGTGTTCTTGTTGAAAAGCAGCTGAAGTTCTTCAACTGCAGCTGAGCTGAACTTCAGCTGAGTTGAGCTTCTTCAGCTGCAGCTGAGCTGAACTTCAGCTGAGTTGAGCTTCTTCAGCTGCAGCTGAGCTTTTCAGCTGAGCTGAACTTCAGCTGAGTTGAACTTTCTCAACTCTAGCTGAACTTCAACTTCAACTGGGGTCCAGGCAGGTTCAACCGGGGTCCAGGGCAAGCTCAACCGGGGTCCAGGGAAAGTTCAGCCGGGGTATTTTCCCCGAACCTCACTGGTCAAAACCGGTTGAACCGGTCCTAGGGGAGGTTCAACCGGTGTCAGGGTCACCTGACCGGTCTGACCTCCTGACTGGCAGACTGACTGCCAGTCTGACCCCCAGGCGGTTGAACCGGCCCTAGGGGCGGTTCAACCGGTGTTAGGACCTGTTTTTGTAGTCTGACTTGCAGTCTGACTGGCTTTCTGTCTGTCAGCCTGCCCCAGGCGGTTGAACCGGTCTTAGGGGCGGTTCAACCGGTCTTGGTCAACTTGACCAGTCTGCAGGTCAGTCTGCGCGTCAGTCTGCCAGTCAGACTGGCAGACAGGCTGCCAGGCCTGCCAGGGGCGGTTCAACTGCCCTAGGGGGCGGTTCAACCGGTCTTAGGCAGAAAAATCTGCCCAACGGCTAGTTTTGAGCTCCACCTATATATACTCCCTCCTACCTCTCTCCCCATAGCGAAGAGCACGACCCAAACTCCATTTCTAACTTGAAGAACACCTCCCACTCTCTCTCACACATCTCTTGCCTCTCCCATTTCAAATCTTTGAAGAGAAATCTTTGAGTGAGTTTGAGAGCTGCGGTTTTTGTGCTTCATCTCCAAATCTCTCTTGCTCTTCTTCATTCGAGCTTTGGTACTACATCGAGTTCTTTGTGGATTCATTACTCTTGGAGCTTCTAGCTCCTAGACGACTAGGTGTCTCTTGTGAGTCTCCAAATCTTGTGGAAGACCACAAGAAAGTTTGTATTACCCGCTCGTTTGAGCAAAGATTAGTGTGTGAGCTTGACCTTTGTGGTCGGCAAAGGGAGGATTAGGGTTGAAAGAGACCCGGCTCTTTGTGGGCGCCTCAACGAGGAAGTAGGGCACCTTGGTGGTGTGACCGAACCTCGGGATAAATCTTGTGTCTCTTGTGTTCTTGCTCATTGTGTTTGTTTGTGTTTTTCGTTCTCTCACCCTTCCGTGGAAGATTTGTTCATATCTTTTTGGTGTGTGGATTTTGAGAAGTGCCCTTCTCAGATCTACTACTTTGAACCCTGTGGATCATTTAGAACATCTCATTTCCAAAGTTAACTGGGTGAATTTCAAGATCAATTCAGTTTTACCCAGTTTGCTTCTAGTTTTTGTAGAAAAAGTTTTAACTTGCCTATTCACCCCCCCTCTAGGCAACTTTCAGACGCAGACAACACACTGGTTCCTTTGGCATTTGCTTTGGTGGAGAGGGAGAACAGAGATAGTTGGTCTTGGTTCTTGCGGCTTGTACGCATCCATGTCGTAGGCCCTGGACGCGAGGTTGGTGTCATATCTGACAGACACCAAGGTATTCTTAATGCAGTGCAAGAGCAGATTCCTGGCTATGCACCCATGCACCACAGATGGTACACTCGACATCTAGCAGAAAATCTTCTTCGAAAGGATCATAGCAAGGCTAACTTCCCCCTTTTTGAGGAGGTATGTCGACAGTTGGAGGTTTCGTTTTTCGAGGATAAGTTGAAGGAACTAAAAGATGCAACAAATGCTGAAGGTAAGAACTGGATTGCTGGATTGCTGAGGGAACCACAGAAATGGACAAGGGCCTACGACGAAGGTGGCTGGCGGTTCGAGTTTCAGACTAGCAATATGACCGAGTCATTTAACAGTGTGCTCAAGGGTATACACGGTATGCCAGTCAATGCTATAGTAACATTCACTTTTTATAGGCTTGTGGCTTGGTTTAATGATAGACACGCACAGGCCAAGGCAATGCAGACGCGAGGGCAGAGATGGGCACCTAAACCAACATCACACCTTAATAATGCAAAGGAACGTGCCCATAGACATGAGGTACAATGCTTTGATGAGGAGTTGGGTAAATACGAGGTAACAACACTAGGCGGCATAACTTCCGACGGTGAGGTGCGACCTTCGAGGACACATGTCGTGTTACTTGATGCATTCTCGTGCGGTTGTGGTAAACCTAGACAATACCATTTTCCATGTTCTCATTATGTTGCGGCCGCACGTCATCGTAACTTTGCATTTGAGAGCAGAATACCTTCTGAGTTCAGTGTAGAGAGCTTAGTACGTACCTGGAGTCCTCGTTTTGAGCCATTTCTTGATGAGTCACAATGGCCAACGTACACCGGTCCAGTATACGTTGCTGATCCAGCGCATCGATGGGACAAACGTGGTAGTAGGAAAAGGAGCCGGTGCAACATGGTTATGGATCAGGTTTCCGGTCGCATTAGGAGAGGTCGAGCGTCCCCCTTTCTCGTGAACCCAGAGCAGAATGAATGCGGAAAATGCGGTAGACTTGGCACAACTCACGTACATGCATTTGGACACTTAGTCAGGTGTGATATATTTTATTGTACACAAATTTTATTCTAATATGTCGATGTTTTTGTTACACTTTGTACACAACTTATATTCTAAAATGTTGATATCTTAATTTGCAGGATGGCGCAGTTCCACTTGCTGGACCCTCACTACGACGAGCACCACAGGGGTCGTCTCACCGCAGAGGGAGAGGTAATATTTTGCACATATATTAAATTTTCGAATTAATATATGCGACGTATATTTGACTAATGAAATTCTTTTGATTGCTAGGTGTTTCCCGTTCTGCGGGTCCGGACCCACGACCGGTTTTTCCGGACTAATGAAATTCTTTTGACCCAGAGAGTTTCCTCCTCGTGAGTGGTTCATGGTAGCCGGACATCGGCTTAAGCCCACGGCTGCTTACCGCTGGGACCAGGTCGAGGAGCCATTCGCACGACACCAGCGTGCTTACGTGGAGTACTCAAACGAGCTCGACGCACTTACTCCTTCGATGATGAGTTGTCTACTTTTATCTTTTTCCTTAAATAGTTGGTAAAATGACTATAAACTTACATGTGCTTTCTAAAACTTTTGCAGGTGACCTGGCAACCGTATCTTGATCCATATTTCGCCAGCATACAGTTGAGCAGCATGTGCTCAATAGACGAGGACCTCTACCTAATGAGGTGTCCCCTCATCTTTTTTTATGCTGTTGAGTACCACTTACCCCACAGAGTTGCTCGACAGTTCGGATTACGACAGGAGTTTCCGGTGGAGCCATTCTCGACTTCAATAGAACTTCATAAGTGAGTGACTACATGCACTTGTTATTCTAATTAATAATTCAAATATTGAATGAGTTACTAATATATGTTTCTAACTTTTGCAGGTTCGACAGACAGAGACAGAAGAAGGTCACGGACTTCGAGACCCACCACCATGATTACATTGATGAATGGGAACAGCAGGGGGATCTTAACTATGAGAACGAACAGGCGCACACAAACTACAACTTCCGGAGGTATTTGATTTGGTATGCTGGTGTGACTAGGTGCAAGCTGAAGGGATAGTGGACAGCTGCAGACTATGCCGAGCAAGAATCGTCAGACGACGAAGACACAGCTTTCGACATAGCTGCTCGGCACGGGTCCCAAATTGAGGCTGCTCCAATCCTTGACAGAGTGGTAACTATTTCTTTACTAAAATTAGAAATTTCAATTAAATTCTTTATGTCTAGTTTTGAGCATCCTAATGTTTTAACTTGTGAATAGGGAAACTCTATGCTCGTATCTGTTGTTGAACTTGAGCGTATCTCACAGAGAACTTCAGATAGTACTACGCTTTCGTTACTATCAGTGAGTATCAATGTTTAAAAGAAAACTTATTTATTTGTATGTTGTAACATATGTCTGTAACTAATATTGCGATTACAGAGGGTATCACGTCGTCTTCGTCGTGCAGCGGCTCGATGTGGATGCCGGTCTCTAGCGGGCGTTGACGTGCAGCTGCCTGTGCCTCGTATGCAGCAGGACGTTCAGCCTCCCATTTGTGCAGTTGGACCATCTACAGCAGGACTGAGCTCCTCGCGATCGACGTGGGACACGTTTGAGGACGTGGCCCACGAGGACGACGACGACGACGACACTGGCGCTGGCGCCGCAGGTCAGGAGGAGATTGGACCATCTCAGTTGCAGGATGCTCCTACAACTCAGCCATCACAGCTGACACCACGTAGAAGGCGTCCACGAGACCCTTACACTCCAGGCACCGACGCTCTTGGGGCCAAGGGCAAGGGTAAGACTAGGAGGAAATGAATACTTTTGTGATGTTGGTCTTATGTTGAAAACTTTGTGATTTGGACTCATGCTTGAGACGTTGTAATGTGAACTATGTTATGTGTTTTGGACTATGTTTTGTGGACATTGTATTTTGGACTTTGTTTGTGGACATTGTATGAAGAACTATGTTCTGTGGATGTTTTTATATTCGATGTTATTTTGTGATGTATTATATGTTGAAATGTGGTCATGTCTTATAATATGTGATTATTTGAACTGTGGTTGTTAATAAAACAAGGGAAACTCTTGCAATTTTTTTTGTGAATTGTAAAAAACATAACAAGCAATAAGTAACGCATCTTTAGAGTTCTAAAATAGTTTAGATATTCAAGTAGAGTTCTAAATTATTTTGGATACGAAAATACTACATAACAGGCTACAAGTTTCTTCAGTCTGAATCACAATCTATAAGTAACTCATCTTCGGAGTCATCCGTCGCGCAATCCTCAACGGCAACCTCATTCCACTTGCTGCATTGTCCTGCATCACACTTGTCAACAGTTCTCTTGTAATAATTGGCTTCTGCTTCATCTGCAGCTTGGGAGAATAGCTCATCCTCAGCCTCAGCCTCATGAGACTTCTTCTTGTAATAAGCCGCCTCTACCTCTTCGGCGGCCTGAGACATAAACTCATCCTCTTCCTCTTGAGCACGTAATCCTGCCTCAGCTAGTGCGATGAGCTCACTCAACTTTGATGCGTCGTCCTCCTCTTCTTCATGTAATCCTGCCTTTGCGAGAGCGATAAGCTCACTCAATCTAGATGTGTCGTCCTCCTCCTCCTCCATTAGCTCAACCGTCGCCATTTTATCCTAAACATATCTTGCATGCGCCTCATCGGCCAAATAGTTTACGCCACATCCAATCTCTGCAAATATAATGAGCAAAATAAGTTAGCAAAGTCAAGATAAATAAATTGTACTAACATAATTATAATATCATTTTTCTCACTCACTTCCCTTGAGGCGATCAGCAAGATTATCCAACATCTGTTTCTCGGCTTGAGCCGCTTCCCATTCCCTTGCATCCTGTGCTCTCTTCTCATCTGCCGCCTTCAACCTCCTATACTCTGCATGCTTCGGGCTATCATAAAAGGCAGATTTTGCTTCCCTACGCATGTCGCGTATGCGATCGTTAATGTACGAATCGACGAGCCGAGATCCACAACGCATCTTCTGTCCCATTAGTCTCTTGGACTCTATTGTGCGCATCACCTCTCCTTTGTCGTCGTAACTCTCCCAACTGTATTTCCTCGTCTCTTACAAAAAAATAGTAAGTACCGCTATAACATTACAGCTGGTGCAAAAAAAAAATACCAACCTCATCGTAATCGACCATATGTCCATAAAAATATCCAACACCAAGCTCGGAAGGAACTAATCCATACTTAGCTTCAATACCACATTTGCAGAGTACTGGATCAAATTTCACCTCTTCTTCCGCCCACTGATTGTATCTCTTTTCCTTTACCTCTGGCTCTGGCCAATGGGACAAAGGACCATACAACCACTCTCTGAAACGACACTTACGCCACCCGTATGGCTGCAGGAGAAAAAATTAGTAATTTATTGTAAAAAATAACTAGTTCATACATTTAGCGTATCGATGGGCTCACATAATCAATGTTCGGACAACAGAACTGCTTCTCATAGTCTTCATCAATGACAGCACGATCTCCACAATCGCATCGAGGCGGTGAGTCCATCCGTCTTTCTGTTGCTACCTCCTTCTTCGCATCCGTCATTGGTGGAGGATTCGGGGGAGGAGGTACCCAACGCTTAAAACGCTCATGACTAGTCCTTCCACTCAACCAATTAACGAAAAGAAGGTATCGAGGGTCAAATTTATCAGGACCGTCGATCCACTGGAAAAAGAATCACCTCTGATGCCCCTAAAATAATGGAAAGAAGCACTATTACACATCTACAAAATAATGAATGCGAACAAAATTAAGTGACAAGTCATAAGCTACGTACGTCCAAACCGCCACAAAGGTAGTAGCAACGAGCAACCGTGTCTGGATGTTGTGATTGATGTACCCAAGCCAGTCTGCCACAGTCACAGTTAGGCACGGGGAGTTCAGGAGGAACAGGAGCATCCTTACTAGATACGTCCGGATATAACTCCCGAGGATGACCTCTCTTCTGCCACAACGCCTCTCGGTACATGTCTTTCATCTAATAAACGATTATAATTATCACTTGTATCTAATATGCTTTATAACAGGTTTACACAAACTATCAAATAAAATATACTCATCATATTAATGATACTATATATATTATGAGCAACTATGAAACTAATAATCGAAATGATTATATAATAAGTTTACACAAACTATCAAACTATAAAACTATGAGCAACTATGAAACTAACAACCAAATATACAAAACAAATCAGTTGGGCGCCATACCTTGGTCTACGAAGTAAACCACCTCGAATCTTTGAATCCAAATAAATTTGACGAAGTTTTGAAATGAGAGAAATTGTGCTGCTCTCGGCCAGCAGCGCGGCTGTTTTATAGGCGTCCGTAGCTCGGCGCCAAGATCTGTGGCGCCGAGGTACGAGGCCACGTCGCCGCCACGTCAGCCCTGGGCGTAGGTAGCCGTTGCTGCCACGTCATACCTCGGCGCCATAGGCTGTGGCGCCGAGCTGTGTTACCTCGGTGCCATAGGCTATGGCGCCGAGCATCGGGTCCAAAATTGCAAATAAAATTTCTGGGGTCCAAACGTAAATATTTTTCAAAAATAGGGTTAAAATACAAAAAAAAATTCGGTAAGGGCTACTACCAGCGTTGCCCGCTCAGCCCGTGCTGCGGGGCAGGGAGGGCGACGCGCCGTTGAGGGGACGGGTCGTCTGCCAAGCGGGCTCGCGAACAATCGCGACCTTCCGGGTTCGTGGCTTAATGGGCGGAAGACCTGCTGCGAGGCCATCGAACGGTATACCGTGTTCACGTCAGATCCAACAATTAGCGGGCTAACGGGTTATGCGGGCTATCAGGTCCCCGCGTTTTAAAGCTCACGATAGAGATACATGTGGACGATCGCAGCCGTCCGCCCGCCCTGGACCCTGAGATCCGACGGCGCCGATCGGCCACCCGGCTCTCTCATCTCCCCAAAGTCCCAAACGCCTCGCCTCGCCGTCGTCGTCCACTCGTTCGTCGCTGCTCCCTCCTCCACCACCTTCCAGTCCTGTCCAGTGCCGCCGCCTTGCCCTGCCCTCCCCTCCCCTCCCCTCCCTTCCCCCGATTACCCCCGCGGTTGACCTCGCCAATCCGGTTCCGCCGCGGTATAAATCCTCCCTTCTCGCCCCCGCTCCTACCACAAACCCTAGCGGCGCGCCCCGGCATGGGCTAGGGTTACCGCGGCGATGGAGTGGGACAGCGATTCTGACGGCGGCGATGACGAGGAGGAAGAAGAGGTCCGCCCCGGGGGCGGGGACGGGGACGCGGGCCCGGGGTTCGCGCTGGCCATCGAGGGCGTGCTGGGCGCGTGCGGCATGGTGGTCTCCGACGCGCTCGAGCCCGACTTTCCCATCATCTACGTCAACCGCGGGTTCGAGAGCTCCACTGGATACAGCGCCGAGGAGGTGCTTGGGAGGAACTGGTGAGCCAACTGACCTGCCGGCTCCTGCTTCGATTTGATAACCACGGGGTGGGGGATTTGTTCGTTGCTAGAGGAGGCGCTTGGGGCGCGTGATCCACCACGGGAGGTTTTTATAGCGTGTTTGGTTCCTGGAATGACACCGGGGGGAGTCATCCGAACCTCGGTGGGTTGTTTGTTTTGGCAAGGGGAACCAACGCATCCGCCATGAGATCGTACCTTCCGCCAGTATATTCACGGCATCTACTCGTTCCTCTTGAAATAGTCGGTCGAACACATGCTGGACGCACTGATGCCAGACGGGGTCATTCCCCAAACCAAACAGCCTATGTGCTTGTTGCTGTTTCGTGGTGACTTCAGCAGTATTCCGTAGCTCATAGCTAATATTTGGGTCTGGAATGGCTGTCTCGAATCAAATCGTGGTGCTATTTAGCTGCTTTGCTAGGTTAAATTGCTAAAATGCAGTTTTATTTCTTTTCTGGTGTCATTAGTTTAAGCTTTGTGAACCATGATCAATCAAGGTTTCCATTTGCATGAACTACTGCAGCAACCATAGTCAAGACGGTGTTTGGTGTATATGACATGTTGCTTCTAGATTCTCCTTAGAGAGTGTGGTTTTCCAAAAAATGGTTGGCCCAAATCAATTTTATAACTCCGAATCCATCAAATTGTTTGCTAGGGAGTGGGAACCTAAGATGAAAACAACTCATTTACCTCTTTAGATTTTATCCTAGCATAAGTAGCAAGGTAGAATATTTTAAGGATGTTTACACTTCTTCACAGTTTGACATACACAAAGATTAACCTTATGGAAAACAGCTATTCTCATGGCCGAACCTTGATTTTTGGCTTCTGTTGGGTTTCAACTCTAGCCTACCCCAACTTGCTTGGGGCTAAAAGGCTTTTTTGTTTTGTTGTTATTGTACACTTCTTCACACCATTTGAAAGGAAAATGATCTATTTGCAGCCTAGAACGATGTTTCACATGGGCCAAGTATCCCTTGAGAATTGATGGAGCTGGTTTATTTTTCTTCAACAGTGTGGATTCAATCGTTTACTGAAGCTAGTTTCTAAAATATTTGTATAGTTCAGTCTGGCAGTGACAAATTACAAATACGTTGATGATATGTTCCTTTTCATATATGTTTCATCTTCTGGCTCCAATTTGCACGCTTCCTCTTAATCTGCAGATTGCTATTGTAAATAGAATTTTATTGGTCTTTTAGAACCACTCAGTCTGCAGAGTGATATGTAAATAGAAGGGCAGGCTTGATGCAGTTGTAAGAGCTGTCTCACTGAGTCACCAGGTCGCGGGGTCGAAGCAGCCTCTCGACATTTGCGGGGGGAGGCTTGCCTTGGTTTATCTTCCCTAGACCCCACTCATGTCAGAGCCTCCGGCACTGGCTCTGCCCTTTTTTTGAACCACTCAGCATGCTGACCAGCCTACTTATGCTTCCGTCACATGGTTGCTCAGTTGGTTTATAGAATCTACTCTAGAAGACTTGTATGTTGGTCTAACTCACCCTCAGTCTCAACTGCCAAGGTGGGACTAAACCCCACAATCTCACGAACACACACATGTGCCACAATGGGACAAATTTAAATAAATTTGGCCAGATGTCTCAAGAAAGACTTAGTAATACCTGGCCGGCACGATGGTCAAGATTGTTGATGGCATCAGCAAAAGCAGAATCCTACTCTTTTACCTTAGAAAAGAAGTCATATGCTGACCACAATATATTACCAGTGGTACACTGGTACTGGTAACTAAGTTCTTTTAGAGACCAAATAGAAATGCCTTAAGGGGTTTTAATTGATATATGAAGGGGGGCTGATTGCTTGAACAGTTGTATAAGAAAGCATAAAAAGCTTAGTTGCCACAGAAATTATAGTTTGGAATTAGTGGTAGAAACTAGAAATAACTGATCAGTCATGTGGTTCAGACATTTAAGGCGCACTAAATGTAATATATAGTATCAGCAGTAGTTAAATAATGAAGGCACCATGAACTTCTGAACATACCTTGCTTACTTTTACTCAGCTGCTAGTAGAAGAGGATAAGTTCCGTGTTTGCTAGTTCTGTTGATGTTACATTTTTTTTCTTTTGTATATTTCTGTTGCTTCTGATCAAATGTAAGAATTTTACATGGTATGCTAGTCAGTTTACTTATACAATGTTCACTTATGTCTTATTTTTAATCATTTTGATGCTTTTTTGCAGCCGGTTCCTACAATGCAGAGGACCATTTGCTCAGAGGAGGCATCCCCTTGTTGATGCAGCAGTTGTTACTAGGATTCGGAGATGTTTAGATGAAGGGACTGAATTTCAGGGTGATCTGTTGAATTTTAGAAAAGATGGTTCTCCATACATGGCCAGGCTGCAATTAACACCCATATACGGAGACGATGAAGTAATAACACACTATATGGGCATTCAGTTTTTCAATGATTCTAATGTTGACTTGGGGCCATCTTCTGGTTCTGTGACAAAGGAACTTGCAAGATCTACATGGATTGCACCTGGCAACACTGACTCACCAACTCCAGTAGGCAAGGGTAATTTGTGGGAACATTCTAGTCTCTTTCTGCTGAGTGATGAGGTAATTTGCCAGAAGATCTTGTCCAAACTGTCGCCCAGGGATATAGCATCAGTAAACTCTGTTTGCAAGCGACTTCATCACATGACAAGGAATGAAGACCTTTGGAGGATGGTTTGTCAGAATGCATGGGGCACTGAAGCTACTCGGGCCCTTGAGACTGTGGCAGGATCAAGAAGTTTGGCATGGGGCCGGCTAGCACGAGAGTTAACCACCCTTGAAGCTGTTGCCTGGAGGAAATTGACAGTCGGTGGTGCAGTCGAGCCATCTCGCTGCAACTTCAGTGCCTGTGCCGTAGGGAACCGTGTTGTTCTATTTGGTGGAGAGGGTGTTAACATGCAGCCGATGAATGATACATTTGTGCTGGACTTGAGTGCCAGCAAGCCAGAATGGAGGCACATCAACGTGAGCGCAGCTCCTCCTGGTCGCTGGGGCCATACCCTGTCATGCCTGAATGGATCAAGGTTGATTCTGTTTGGTGGCTGTGGGGGGCAGGGTCTGCTTAATGACGTCTTCATTTTGGATCTTGATGCACAACATCCAACTTGGCGTGAGATTCCTGGCCTTGCACCCCCTGTACCACGGTCATGGCATAGCTCTTGCACTGTTGATGGAACCAAGCTGGTGGTTTCTGGTGGATGTGCCGACTCTGGTGTTCTTCTCAGCGATACCTACCTCCTAGATGTGACGATGGAAAGACCTGTTTGGAGGGAGATACCTGCTTCTTGGTCTCCACCTTCAAGGCTGGGGCACTCGCTATCTGTCTATGATGGCAGGAAAATCCTGATGTTTGGTGGCCTTGCTAAAAGTGGTCCTCTACGACTTAGATCTAGTGATGTGTTCACTCTAGATTTAAGTGAAGACAAGCCTTGCTGGCGGTGCATAACTGGCAGCAGGATGCCAGGAGCTGGTAATCCTGCTGGGGTCGGCCCACCACCTCGCCTCGACCATGTTGTCGTGAGCCTTCCTGGTGGGAGAGTTCTGATATTTGGTGGTTCTGTGGCGGGTCTTCACTCTGCGTCAAAACTTTACCTTCTGGATCCAACGGAAGATAAGCCAACCTGGAGGCTTCTGAATGTTCCAGGGCATCCTCCACGGTTCGCCTGGGGCCACAGTACTTGTGTTGTCGGAGGGACAAAGGCAATAGTTCTTGGAGGACAAACTGGAGAAGAGTGGACGCTAACTGAAATACACGAGCTTTCTCTAGCAAGCTCATTAGTCTGAAGATGGGAAGGTCCCAGCAAGCATTCCAGCTTCCTTGAAGCAATGTCTCTGGAGACAGCTACATGTTCATATGACTGAGGCAGATTTTTTTTTCCAACAGTGGGGTGCAAGCACAAGCACAAAAGGGTTGGTGAAGTGGACAACCAGACCTGATTACTTGTGCCATGCCTGGGAATCAGCTGGTCTAAAAGTAGGAATAAGTTACCTCTGCTGCTGCTGTTCGTATGGTCTGACATGATGGAATAGCTGGCATCCATAAGCTAATCTCAGTTCTTATCATGTTTCCAATGGGACTGGCATTGTTTCGCTGGAGCCCCTGATGCAACAGGTACCCTGCCTTCTGGGTGGCGCCTGCCTTCGGTGACAAGTGATGCTGTGGTCTTCTGTTTTTTGACCCATCAACTGCTGTGAAGCTTCTTAGTTACGCTTTTGCGCCACTTTGTGCTTACTCAATTGCTGCTTTCTGGAGAAGCTGTAACACAGACACACCTTGCTGTATTTAATTTTGCCTTTCGTATCACTTTGTGCTTACGTCAGCTGATAGTGGTACCTATAACATTTTCTTTTTAATCTGATTATCAAAGGATGAATTATGAATATCAACAGTTCCATCTTACCTTGACATTTATCGCGCGTTAATGACTTGATTCCGGCCTGGTGCTGAATGTAAACTGCAATTGGTTTCTTTCTCTTACCTGGGATCAAGGTTTGGTGCTGGCAAACCAACAACAGGCGACGGCCATGTATGTGTCGTGTCCAGAGTTTCTGTTATTTGATTTTTATCGTCTTATTAGGATTCAATGTGTAAATATTGTTATCGTGACCTGCCGAACTGCCTGATTGGCTGCTTATATTATCGATAACTATAACCGTTCCAAACAGAGTTTTTTTTTTCTTTCCATTTTGTCATCTCTGACGCATCAGAGAAAGAAAAAGGGACACTAATGGCGTACAAGGTACACAGATACCCGGCATCTGAACCGGAATCAAGCAGACGCGGCAGGAAAGCCATCAGAGGAAAGGCAACTGAAGTCGGCAAGGCTAGCACGAAAGCACTCGATAAGCCCAAGCACATATCACAGACAGTCCAGCAGCGAAATCTGCTCGCGAAATCACAGACACACACACTAGCAGCTCCTTTCATCGCCTTCCAGCACGGAAGGTCTTTCACAGTCCCAGCAGCGCAAGCATCCACATATGAAATTCAAAACTCGTATCAACGCATAGGACACACATGTGACCTCAGCCTCTTCAAAATTTCCGAAGTATTCGAAAGTGGGTGAGCTTAGTGCTAACTTGACAACCCTATTTTTCCAAGAATTTTTTATTTTCACAAGAGAAATTAGTTTATTTTTATTGTGAAAATGAGAATCACTCGAGAAAATGAAGTTGCCAAAAAAGCAGTATGAGATACAATGATTTCCAAGCTGGTCTTCAGCATTGCTACACGGTAGTGGGAAGCCAAATATTTACACCAAAGAACCTAAAACGGTGGGAGCTGCTGCAAATCAATAATGGTAAAGGCTAGTTTGGGAACCCATTTTTCTAAGAAATTTCTATTTTCTTAAGAGAAATTAGTTTATTTTTCTTTAGAAAAATAGAAATTCCTTAGAAAAATAGAGTACCAAAGCTAGCCCTAAGAAAAAAGAGGAAGAAAAAAAAAAGAAATAGAAATGAGCAGAGGTAGAACTGTTCTTATTTTTGCTGCATCAGACACCGTATTTTCTTCGGTTGACGATCCTAGGGACGCGTGCGTCGGTGTCCAAATCTTGGATCCCTGAATTGATGAATGCATATCAGAGGCATGGTATTTTTTTTTGAAACGAACTGGCATGAGATCTGCCCGTTATATTAAAAAGAGAGGAGCCCAAAGTGGCGAGGTTTAAAATACAAAGACACCCCATAAAAACATGACCATGCCGAAAAACACAAACACACAAGACTAATCTTAAAGAAGACTAGGAGAAAAACCAAGCCCAAACACACAAAACTAAAGAGATGCTAGGAGATTAGCCAGCTGATTGGCTCCTACACGTATCTAGGTTGATGCCTCAGATATAATAGATGCGAGAATCTGAGCACATGTGGAGGATTTATGGTTGAAAATCCTAGCATTTCTCTCACACCAGACGGTCCAATTCACTAGAATTAAGAGGCTTCTCAAGCCCTTTCTGTTGCAATCTTTAGTTGTAGCTAGGGACGTCTACCAATGTAGGACAGACTCACTGCGGTCCTAGTTACTTGGACTAAGGCCCTCCACCGCTGCCCATACAGCCACTGAAAGGGAAATTGTGTTAACCATTTCCTATAATTAATTTTGTTGGTTGACGACCAACACAAACACATGGACTAACTAGTTTGTCTAGAATTTATCTATTACAGGTGCATAAGGTTCAACACAAACAAAAAAAATCAAGTTAGTGACATAATTAAAAATGGAGCAAGACTTAGAGTGTGCTGGAAAATGGTGCACCGGACTCTGTCCGATGCGTAAGCCAGGCGCGCTTGAAAGTCGTCTAGAGGGGGGGGGGGTGAATAGGCGGAACCTGAAATTTACAACTTAAAACACAATCTACAAGCCGGGGTTAGCGTTAGAATAAAATCCGAGTCCGAGAGAGAGGGGGAAAACAAATCAAAAGTGAAAGTCGCCTAGAGGGGGGGTGAATAGGGCGAAACTGAAAATCACAAAAAATAACCACAACTACGAGCCGGGTTAGCGTTAGAAATATAAACGAGTCCACGAGAGAGGGTGCAAAACAAATCGCAAGCAAACGAAGAGTGTGACACGCGTATTTGTTTTACCGAGGTTCGGTTCTCGCAAACCTACTCCCCGTTGAGGAGGCCACAAAGGCCGGGTCTCTTTCAACCCTTCCCTCTCTCAAACGGTCCCTCGGACCGAGTGAGCTTCTCTTCTTCTCAATCAAACGGGAACAAAACTTCCCCGCAAGGGCCACCACACAATTGGTGCCTCTTGCCTTGGTTACAATTGAGTTTTGATCACAAGAACAAGTGAGAAAGAAAGAAAGCGATCCAAGCGCAAGAGCTCAAAAGAACACGGCAAATCTCTCTCGCTAGTCACTAAAGGCTTGAGTGGAATTGGAGAGGATTTGATCTCTTTGGTGTGTCTAGAATTGAATGCCTAGCTCTTGTAAGTGGTTGGAAGTTGGAAAACTTGGATGCAATGAATGGTGGGGTGGTTGGGGTATTTATAGCCCCAACCACCAAACTTGACCGTTGGCTGGAGGCGTCTGTTCGATGGCGCACCGGACAGTCCGGTGCACACCGGACAGTCCGGTGCCCCTGCCACGTCATCACTGCCGTTGGATTCTGCCCGTTGGAGCTTCTGACTTCTGGGCCCGCCTGGGTGTCCGGTGCACACCGGACAACAACTGTTCATTGTCCGGTGCGCCGGTATGGGCGCGCCTGACGTCTGCGCGCGCTGCGCGCGCATTAAATGCACCGCAGGTAGCCGTTGGCGCCGAAATAGCCGTTGCCCCGCTGGTACACCGGACAGTCCGGTGAATTATAGCGGAGCAGCTGCCGCGCGAACCCGAGGCTGGCGAGTTGAGGAGGCCGCGCTTCCTTGAGCACCGGACACTGTCCGGTGTACACCGGACAGTCCGGTGAATTATAGTGCGCCGGCTTCCGAGAATTCCCGAAGGCGAAGAGTTCGAGTTGGAGTCCTCTGGGCGCACCGGACACGGTCCGGTGTACACCGGACAGTCCGGTGCCTCCAGCCAGAGGTGCCTTCGGTTGCCTCTTTGCTCCTTTGTTGAATCCAAAACTTGATCTTTTTATTGGCTGAGTGTGAACCTTTTGCACCTGTATAACTTATACACTAGAGCAAACTAGTAAGTCCAATATTTGTGTTGGGCAATTCAACCACCAAAATTATTTAGGGACTAGGTGTAAGCTTAATTCCCTTTCAATCTCCCCCTTTTTGGTGATTGATGCCAACACAAACCAAAGCAAATATTGAAGTGCATAATTGAACTAGTTTGCATAATGTAAGTGCAAAGGTTGCTTGGAATTGAGCCAATATAAATATTTTCATGATGCGCATGGATTGTTTTCTTTGTTTTTGACATATCGGACCATATTTGCACCATAAGTTTTGTTTTTGCAAATTCTTTTGTAAATTCTTTTCAAAGTACTTTTGCAAGATAGTCAAAGGCAAATGAATAAGATTTTGAGAAGCATTTTCAAGATTTGAAATTTTCTCCTATTTGTTTGAAATGCTTTTCCTTTGACTAAACAAAACTCCTCCTCAAATAAATTCTCCTCTTAGTGTTCAAGAGGGTTTTAGGACATCAATTTTGAAAATACTACTTGCTCCCCCTTTAGAACACAAAGAGATACCAATTTTGAAATTCACCAAATTGAAAAACATCAAATTTAAAAATTAGGGGTGGTGGTGCGGTCCTTTTGCTTTGGGCCAATACTTTCTCCCCCTTTGGCATGAATCGCCAAAAACGGATACTTGGAATGATATATAGGCCCCTTTGAAGTACTTTCTCCTCCTTTGGTCACAAAATAGATGAGTGAAGACTATACCAAAGTTGGAGAGATGCTCGGAGTGACGGCGAAGGATGAGCGGTAGAGTGGAGTGGAAGCCTTTGTCTTCGCCGAAGACTCCAATTCCCTTTCAATATACCTATGACTTGGTTTGAAATACACTTGAAAACACATTAGTCATAGCATATATAAAAGATACATGATCAAAGGTATATTTATGAGCTATGTGTGCAAGTTTAGCAAAAGAAGTTCCTAGAATCAAGAATATTAAGCTCATGCCTAAGTCTGGTAAAAGATTGTTCATCAAGAGGCTTGGTAAAGATATCGGCTAATTGATCTTTAGTGTTAATGTATGAAATCTCGATATCCCCCTTTTGTTGGTGATCCCGAAGAAAATGATACCGAATGGCTATGTGTTTAGTGCGGCTATGCTCAACGGGATTATCCGCCATGCGGATTGCACTCTCATTATCACATAGAAGAGGAACTTTGGTTAATTTGTAACCGTAGTCCCGCAGGGTTTGCCTCATCCAAAGCAATTGCGCGCAACAGTGGCCTGCGGCAATATACTCGGCTTCGGCGGTGGAAAGAGCGACCGAATTTTGCTTCTTTGAAGCCCATGACACTAAGGATCTTCCCAAGAACTGGCAAGTCCCCGATGTGCTCTTCCTATTAATCTTACACCCCGCCCAATCGGCATCCGAATAACCAATCAAATCAAAAGTGGATCCCCGAGGGTACCAAAGCCCAAACTTAGGAGTATAAGCCAAATATCTCAAGATTCGTTTTACGGCCGTAAGGTGTGATTCCTTAGGGTCAGCTTGAAATCTTGCACACATACAAACGGAAAGCATAATGTCCGGTCGAGATGCACATAAATAGAGCAATGAACCAATCATCGACCGATATACCTTTTGATCCACGGACTTACCTCCCGTGTCGAGGTCGAGATGCCCATTGGTTCCCATGGGTGTCTTGATGGGCTTGGCATCCTTCATTCCAAACTTGTTTAGAATGTCTTGAGTATACTTCGTTTGGCTAATGAAGGTGCCCTCTTGGAGTTGCTTGACTTGGAATCCTAGAAAATACTTCAACTCCCCCATCATTGACATCTCGAATTTCTTTGTCATGATCCTACTAAATTCTTCACATGTAGATTTGTTAGTAGACCCAAATATAATATCATCAACATAAATTTGGCATACAAACAAATCATTGTCAAGAGTCTTAGTGAATAAAGTAGGATCGGCTTTGCCGACTTTGAAGCCATTAGCAATAAGGAAATCTCTAAGGCATTCATACCATGCTCTTGGGGCTTGCTTGAGCCCATAAAGCGCCTTAGAGAGCCTATAAACATGGTTAGGGTACTCACTGTCTTCAAAGCCGGGAGGTTGCTCAACATAGACCTCCTCCTTGATTGGTCCATTGAGGAAGGCACTCTTCACGTCCATTTGATAAAGCTTGAAGCCATGGTAAGTAGCATAGGCCAATAATATGCGAATTGACTCAAGCCTAGCTACGGGTGCATAGGTTTCACCAAAATCCAAACCTTCGACTTGTGAATATCCCTTGGCCACAAGTCGAGCTTTGTTCCTTGTCACCACACCATGCTCGTCTTGCTTGTTGCGGAAAACCCACTTGGTTCCTACAACATTTTGGTTAGGACGTGGAACTAAGTGCCATACCTCGTTCCTTGTGAAATTGTTGAGCTCCTCTTGCATCGCCATCACCCAATCCACATCTTGAAGTGCTTCCTCTACCCTGTGTGGCTCAATAGAGGAAACAAAAGAGTAATGTTCACAAAAATGTGCAACACGAGATCGAGTAGTTACCCCCTTATGAATGTCGCCGAGGATGGTGTCGACGGGGTGATCTCGCTGTATTGCTTGGTGGACTCTTGGGTGTGGCGGCCTTGGTTGTTCATCCTCCTTTTCTTCATCATTTGCATCTCCCCCTTGATCGTTGCCGTCATTTTGAGGTGGCTCATCTTCTTGTTCAACATCTTGAGCCTCATCCTCAATTTGAGTTGGTGGAGATGCCTGCATGGAGGAGGATGGTTGATCTTGTGCATGTGGAGGCTCTTCGGATTCCTTAGGACACACATCCCCAATGGACATGTTCCTTAGCGCTATGCATGGAGCCTGTTCTTCACCTATCTCATCAAGATCAACTTGCTCTACTTGAGAGCCGTTAGTCTCATCAAACACAACGTCACAAGAAACTTCAACAAGTCCTGAGGACTTGTTAAAGACTCTATATGCCCTTGTGTTTGAGTCATATCCTAGTAAAAAGCCTTCTACAGTTTTAGGAGCAAATTTAGATTTTCTTCCTCTTTTAACAAGTATAAAACATTTGCTACCAAAAACTCTAAAATATGAGATATTGGGCTTTTTACCGGTTAGGAGTTCATAGGATGTCTTTTTGAGGATTCGGTGAAGATATAACCGGTTGATGGCGTAGCAGGCGGTGTTGACTGCCTCGGCCCAAAACCGATCCGGTGTCTTGTATTCATCAAGCATGGTTCTTGCCATGCCCAATAGAGTTCGATTCTTCCTCTCCACTACACCATTTTGTTGTGGAGTGTAGGGAGAAGAGAACTCATGCTTGATGCCCTCCTCCTCAAGGAAGCCTTCGATTTGAGAGTTCTTGAACTCCGTTCCATTGTCGCTTCTAATTTTCTTGATACTTAAGCCGAACTCGTTTTGAGCCCGTCTCAAGAATCCCTTTAAGGTCTCTTGGGTATAGGATTTGTCCTGCAAAAAGAACACCCAAGTGAAGCGAGAATAATCATCCACAATAACTAGACAGTACTTACTCCCGCCGATGCTTATGTAAGCGATCGGGCCGAATAGGTCCATGTGTAGGAGCTCCAGTGGCCTGTCACTAGTCATGATGTTCTTCTGTGGATGATGAGTGCCAACTTGCTTCCCGGCTTGGCATGCGCTACAAATCCTGTCTTTCTCAAAATGAACATTGGTTAGTCCTAAAATGTGTTCTCCCTTTAGAAGCTTGTGAAGATTCTTCATTCCAACATGGGCTAGTCGGCGGTGCCAGAGCCAACCCAAGTTAGTCTTAGCAACCAAGCAAGAGTCGAGTTCAGCTCTATCAAAATCTACCAAGTATAGCTGACCCTCTAACACTCCCTTGAATGCTATTGAATCATCACTTCTTCTAAAGACAGTAACACCTATATCAGTAAATAGACAGTTGTAGCCCATTTGACATAATTGGGATACGGAAAGCAAATTGTAATCTAGAGAATCTACAAGAAAAACATTGGAAATAGTATGGTCAGGTGATATAGCAATTTTACCCAATCCTTTGACCAAACCTTGATTTCCATCCCCGAATGTGATAGCTCGTTGGGGATCTTGGTTTTTCTCATATGAGGAGAACATCTTTTTCTCCCCTGTCATGTGGTTTGTGCACCCGCTGTCGAGTATCCAACTTGAGCCCCCGGATGCATAAACCTACAAAACAATTTTAGTTCTTGATTTTAGGTACCCAAACGGTTTTGGGTCCTTTGGCATTAGAAACAAGAACTTTGGGTACCCAAACACAAGTCCTGGAGCCCTTGTGTTTGCCCCCAACAACTTTGGCAACTACCTTGCCGGATTTGTTAGTTAAAACATATGATGCATCAAAAGTTTTAAATGAAATGGCATGATCATTTGATGCATTAGTAGTTTTCTTTCTAGGCAACTTGGCACGGGTTGGTTGCCTAGAACTAGATGTCTCACCCTTATACATAAAAGCATGGTTAGGGCCAGAGTGAGACTTCCTAGAGTGAATTTTCCTAATCTTGCTCTCAGGATAGCCGGCAGGGTACAAAATGTAACCCTCGTTATCCTGAGGCATGGGAGCCTTGCCCTTAACAAAGTTAGATAAGTTCTTTGGAGGGGCATTAATTTTGACATTGTCTCCCTTTTGGAAGCCAATGCCGTCCTTAATGCCAGGACGTCTCCCATTATAGAGCATGCTTCTAGCAAATTTAAATTTTTCATTTTCTAAGTCATGCTCACTGATCTTAGCATTAAGTTGTGCTATGTGATCATTTTGTTTTTTAATTAAGGCTAGGTGATCATGAATAGCATCAACATTAATATCTCTACATCTAGTACAAATGGAAATATGCTCAGTAGATGTAGAAGGTTTGCAAGATTTTAATTCAATGACCTTAGCATGCAACAAATCATTTTTAGTTCTAAGGTCGGAAATAGTAGCATTGCAAACATCAAAATCCTTAGCCTTAGCAATTAATTTCTCATTCTCATTTCTAAGGCTAGCGAGAGAAATGTTCAATTCTTTAATCCTAGCAAGTAAATCATCATTATTATTTCTAGGATTTGGAATTGAAACATTGCAAATATGAGAATCAACCTTAGCTAACAAATTAGCATTTTCATTTCTAAGGTTGTCTATAGTCTCATGGCAAGTACTTAGCTCACTAGACAATTTTTCACATTTTTCTATTTCTAGAGCATAAGCATTTTTAACCTTAACATGCTTCTTATTTTCTTTAATAAGGAAATCCTCTTGAGAATCCAAGAGATCATCCTTCTCATGTATAGCACTAATCAATTCATTTAGTTTTTCTTTTTGTTGCATGTTGAGGTTAGCAAAAAGAATGCGCAAGTTATCCTCCTCATTTTTATCATCATCCTCATCACTAGATGTTTCATATTTAGTGGAGGACCTTGATTTTACCTTCTTTTTGCCGTCCTTGGCCATGAGACACTTGTGGCCGACGTTGGGGAAGAGAAGCCCCTTGGTGACGGCGATGTTGGCGGCGTCCTCGTCGGAGGAGGACTCGGTGGAGCTCTCGTCGGAGTCCCATTCGCGGCACACGTGGGCATCGCCGCCCTTCTTCTTGTGGTATTTCTTCTTTTCTCTTCTCTTTCCCTTCTTGTCGTCGCCCCTGTCACTGTCACTAGACATAGGACATTTTGCAATAAAATGATCGGGCTTACCACATTTGTAGCACACTTTCTTGGAGCGGGGTTTGTAGTCCTTCCCCCTCCGTTGCTTGAGGATTTGGCGAAAGCTTTTGATGATTAAAGCCATCTCCTCATTGTCGAGCTTGGAGGCGTCAATTGGTTGTCTACTTGGTGTACACTCCTCCTTCTTCTCCTCCGTTGCCTTGAAGGCCACCGGTTGCGCCTCGGATGTGGAAGGTTCGTCAAGCTCGTTGATCTTCTTTGAGCCTTTAATCATGCATTCAAAGCTCACAAAATTCCCGATAACTTCCTCGGGGGTCATTAGTGGATATCTAGGATTACCACGAATTAATTGAACTTGAGTGGGGTTAAGGAAAATAAGTGCTCTTAAAATAACCTTAACCACCTCGTGGTCATCCCATTTTTTGCTCCCGAGGTTGCGCACTTGGTTCACCAAGGTCTTGAGCCGATTGTACATGTCTTGTGGCTCTTCCCCTTGGCGAAGACGAAAACGACCAAGCTCCCCCTCGATCGTTTCCCGCTTGGTGATCTTGGTGAGTTCATCACCCTCGTGCGCCGTCTTGAGTAGGTCCCAAATCTCTTTTGCGTTCTTCAACCCTTGCACTTTGTTGTATTCCTCCTTGCTTAGAGAGGCAAGGAGAATGGTTGCGGCTTGGGAGTTGAAGTGCTCGATTTGGGCCACTTCGTCCGTGTCATAATCCTTATCCCCTATTGATGGTACCTGTACTCCAAACTCAACAACATTCCATATACTTTTGTGGAGCGAGGTTAGATGAAATTTCATTAAATCACTCCACCTAGCATAATCTTCGCCATCAAAAGTCGGCGGTTTGCCTAATGGAACGAAAAGTAAAGGAGTATGTCTAGATGTACGGGGATAGTTTAAGGGAATCTTACTAAACTTCTTGCGCTCTTGGCGCTTAGAAGTTACGGACGGTGCATCGGAGTCGGAGGTGGATGTCGATGAAGTGTCGGTCTCGTAGTAGACCACCTTCCTCATCCTCTTGTGCTTGTCCCCACTCCGATGCGGCTTGTGAGAAGAAGACTTTTCTTTCTTCTCCTTGTGGTGAGAAGAGGAAGATCTTTTCTCCTTCCGCTTGGAGGAGTTCTTCTTCTTCTCCCTTCTCTTGGTGCGGGACTCTTCCGACGAAGTGCTCCCTTGGCTTGTAGTGGGCTTGTCGCCGGTCTCCATCTCCCTCTTGGTGTGATCTCCCGACATCACTTCGAGCGGTTAGGCTCTAATGAAGCACCGGGCTTTGATACCAATTGAAAGTCGCCTAGAGGGGGGGGTGAATAGGGCGAAACTGAAAATCACAAAAAATAATCACAACTACGAGCCGGGTTAGCGTTAGAAATATAAACGAGTCCGCGAGAGAGGGTGCAAAACAAATCGCAAGCAAATGAAGAGTGTGACACGCGTATTTGTTTTACCGAGGTTCGGTTCTCGCAAACCTACTCCCCGTTGAGGAGGCCACAAAGGCCGGGTCTCTTTCAACCCTTCCCTCTCTCAAACGGTCCCTCGGACCGAGTGAGCTTCTCTTCTTCTCAATCAAACGGGAACAAAACTTCCCCGCAAGGGCCACCACACAATTGGTGCCTCTTGCCTTGGTTACAATTGAGTTTTGATCACAAGAACAAGTGAGAAAGAAAGAAAGCGATCCAAGCGCAAGAGCTCAAAAGAACACGACAAATCTCTCTCGCTAGTCACTAAAGGCTTGAGTGGAATTGGAGAGGATTTGATCTCTTTGGTGTGTCTAGAATTGAATGCCTAGCTCTTGTAAGTGGTTGGAAGTTGGAAAACTTGGATGCAATGAATGGTGGGGTGGTTGGGGTATTTATAGCCCCAACCACCAAACTTGACCGTTGGCTGGAGGCGTCTGTTCGATGGCGCACCGGACAGTCCGGTGCACACCGGACAGTCCGGTGCCCCTGCCACGTCATCACTGCCGTTGGATTCTGCCCGTTGGAGCTTCTGACTTCTGGGCCCGCCTGGGTGTCCGGTGCACACCGGACAACAACTGTTCATTGTCCGGTGCGCCGGTATGGGCGCGCCTGACGTCTGCGCGCGCTGCGTGCGCATTAAATGCACCGCAGGTAGCCGTTGGCGCCGAAATAGCCGTTGCCCCGCTGGTACATCGGACAGTCCGGTGCACACCGGACATGTCCGGTGAATTATAGCGGAGCAGCTGCCGCGCGAACCCGAGGCTGGCGAGTTGAGGAGGCCGCGCTTCCTTGAGCACCGGACACTGTCCGGTGTACACCGGACAGTCCGGTGAATTATAGCGCGCCGGCTTCCGAGAATTCCCGAAGGCGAAGAGTTCGAGTTGGAGTCCTCTGGGCGCACCGGACACTGTCCGGTGTACACCGGACAGTCCGGTGCCTCCAGCCAGAGGTGCCTTCGGTTGCCTCTTTGCTCCTTTGTTGAATCCAAAACTTGATCTTTTTATTGGCTGAGTGTGAACCTTTTGCACCTGTATAACTTATACACTAGAGCAAACTAGTAAGTCCAATATTTGTGTTGGGCAATTCAACCACCAAAATTATTTAGGGACTAGGTGTAAGCTTAATTCCCTTTCAAAAAGCAAATGAAGCGGATGACACGGTGATTTGTTTTACCGAGGTTCGGTTCTTGAGAACCTAGTCTCCGTTGAGATGGTCACAAAGACCGGGTCTCTTTCAACCCTTTCCCTCTCTCAAACGGTCACCTAGACCGAGTTAGCTTTCTCCTTAATCAAACGGGTCACTTAGACCCTGTAAGGACCACTACAAACTTAGTGTCTCTTGCTTTGATTACAAGTCACTTAGAGAACAAGAATGAGGAAGAAAAAAGCGATCCAAGAACAAGAGCTCAAAGAACATGAGCAAAAACTCTCTTTAGTCACTAGGAGTTTGGAGTGAATTTGTGACTTGGAGAGGCTTTGATTCTTTTGAATTGTGTCTTGTATTGATTGCACTAGGGATGGCAATCGGGCGGGTAGTACACGGACATATAGTTCGCGAATCCATACCCGCGAGACAAAACTCAACCCATACCCGTACCCATAAACGTTCGTGGGTATGGATCTGTATCCATACCCATACCCGCCGAGTATCCGCTATCCAGTGGATACCCATTACCCGCCCGCCCACTACAATTTTAGCATTAAACACTAAACAACAATTTTATTACATTTCAAAATAATTATCATTCCAATAGCATTAAATAATAATTTTAGCACCAAACAACATGTTATAGATAAAAATTGATAAATAAGAATTTATGATAATATATAAATTCGGATGGCCCACATGTTAGATATCCATTGGGTAACGGGTATGGATACTGGATATCCATACCCGCGAAAAAAATATCCGCGGATACCTTATTATATCCATAACTGTACCCGCGGATATCAAATTCCACCATACCCATATCCAATGGATAATTATCCGCGGTTATTTACCCATACCCGTACCCATTGCCATCCCTAGATTGCACTAGCTCTTGTATTGAATGAGATGTCTGAAAAACTTGGATGCTTGGAGTGGTGGTGGTTGGGGGGTATTTATAGCCCTCAACTACCACATAGCCGTTGTGGAGGCTGTCTGTCGAAGGGCGCACCGAACAGTCCAGTGCGCCACCAGACACTGTCTGGTGCGCCAGCCACGTCACACAACCGTTAGGGTTCTAAAGATTCTGACCGTTGGAGCGCTGACTTCATGTCGCACCGGACAGTCCGTTGCTACACCGGATAGGTACTGTTCATTGTCCGGTGCGCCTCTGACGCCTGCTCTGACTTCTGCGCGCACTGTTCACGCACTGTTCATGCTTTTGCAGATGACCGTTGCGCTGGATAGCCGTTGCTCCGCTGGTGCACTGGACAGTCCGGTGTCACACCGGACAGTCCGGTGAATTATAGTGGAGTGCGCCCTGAGAAACCCGAAGGTGGCGAGTTCAAAGTGTACGGCCCCTGGCACACCTGACAGTCCGGTGCGCCAGACTAGGGTTCTCTTCGGTTTCTTTTGCTCCTTTCTTTTGAACCCTAATTTTGATCTTTTATTGGTTTGTGTTGAACCTTTATGCACCTGTAGAATATATAATCTAGAGCAAACTAGTTAGTTCAATATTTGTGTTGGGCATTCAACCACCAAAATCATTTATAGGAAAAGGTTTGACCCTATTTCCCTTTCAATCTCCCCCTTTTTGGTGATTGATGCCAACACAAACCAAAGCAAATATATAAGTGCAGAATTGAACTGGTTTGCATAAGGTAAGTGCATAGGTTACTTAGAATTAAACCAATTTGTAGTTTTATTAGATATGCATGGTTGCTTTCTTTTATTTAACATTTTGGACCACGTTTGCACCACTTGTTTTGTTTTTGCAAATTCTTTTGGAAATTCTTTTTCAAAGTCATTTGCAAATAGTCAAAGGCATGCGAGTAAGATTGTAAGAAGCATTTTCAAGATTTTGAAATTTCTTCCCTTGTTTCAAATTCTTTTCCTTTGACTACAACAAAACTCCCCCTGAATGAAATTCTCCTCTTAGTGTTCAAGAGGGTTTTTCAATTTTTGAAAACACTAACAACTTTTGCCCCCTTTTGAAAACACATAAGGATACTAATTTGAAAATTTCTTTTAGAATTTGGTGGTAGTGCGGTCCTTTTGCTTTGGGCTAGATCCTTTCTCCCCCTTCGGCATTAATCGCCAAAAACGGAGACTTTGAGAGCCCTTTAACATTTTCTCCCCCTTTGGTAAACAATATATGAGTGAAAGATTATACCAAATTGGAGTGATGTGAAGTAACGACGAAATGTAAATGATACCGGTAGAGTGGAGTGGAAGCCTTGTCTTTGTCGAGTACTCCATTTCCCTTTCAATCTACGACTTAGCATATAAACACACTTGGAAACACATTAGTCGTAGCAAATGAAAGAGATAAGATCAAAGGTATATAAATGAGTAATGTGTGCAATGTTTCAATCAAAATTCCGAGAATCAAGAATATTTAGCTCATTCCTAAGTTTCCTAAATGTTTTCTCATCTAAAGGCTTGGTAAAGATATCGACTAATTGGTCTTTGGTGTTAATATAGGCTATCTCAATATCCCCCTTTATTGGTGATCCCTTAAAAAGTTATACCGAATGTCTATGTGCTTAGTGCGGCTGTGTTCAACGAGATTCTCCGCCATGCGGATAGCACTCATTGTCACATAGGAGAGGGACTTTGCTCAATTTGTATCCATAGTCCCTGAGGGTTTGCCTCATCCAAAGCAATTGCGCACAACAATGGCCTGCGGCAATATACTCGGCTTCGACGGTTGATAGGGCTACTGAGTTTTGTTTCTTTGAAGCCCAAGACACCACGGATCTCCCCAGAAACTGACAAGTCCCTAATGTGCTCTTCCTATAAATTTTACACCCTGCCCAATCGACATCGAAATATCCTATTAAATCAAAGGTTGATCCCCTGGGGTACCAAAGCCCAAACTTAGGAGTGTAAACTAAGTATCTCATGATTCTCTTCACGGCCCTAAGGTGAACTTCCTTAGGATCGGCTTGGAACCTTGCACACATGCATACGGAAAGCATAATATCCGGTCAAGATGCACATAAATAGAGTAAAGATCCTATCATCGACCGGTATACCTTTTGATCTACGGATTTACCTCCCGTGTCGAGGTCGAGATGCCCATTGGTTCCCATGGGTGTCTTGATGGGTTTGGCATGCTTCATTCCAAACTTCTTAAGAATGTCTTGAATATACTTGGTTTGGCTGATGAAGGTCCCATCCTGGAGTTGCTTGATTTGAAATCCTAAGAAATATCTCAACTCCCCCATCATAGACATCTTGAATTTTTGAACCATGATCCTACTAAACTCTTCACAAGTAGATTTGTTAGTAGACCCAAATATAATATCATCAATATAAATTTGGCATACAAACAAATCATTTGCAAAAGTTTTAGTAAAGAGAGTAGGATCGGCCTTGCCGACTTTGAAGCCATTAGTGATAAAAAAATCTCGCAGGCATTCATACCATGCTCTTGGGGCTTGCTTGAGCCCATAAAGTGCCTTTGAGAGTTTATACACATGGTTAGGATACTCACTATCTTCAAAGCCGGGAGGTTGCTCAACATAGACCTCTTCCTTAATAGGTCCATTGAGGAAGACACTCTTCACGTCCATTTGATAAAGCTTGAAGCCATGGTAAGTAGCATAGGCAAGTAATATACAAATTGACTCAAGCCTAGCTACGGGTGCATAAGTTTCATCGAAATCCAAACCTTCGACTTGTGAATAACCCTTGGCCACAAGTCGGGCTTTGTTCCTTATCACCACACCATGCTCATCTTGCTTGTTGTGGAATACCCACTTGGTACCTACAACATTTTGATTAGGACGTGGAACCAAATGCCATACCTCATTCCTCGTGAAGTTGTTGAGCTCCTCTTGCATTGCCAGCACCCAATCCGAATCTCTTAATGCATCCTCAATCCTGTAAGGCTCAATAGAGGACACAAAAGAGTAACGTTCACAAAAATGTGCGACTCGAGATCGAGTAGTTACCCCCTTATGGATATCACCAAGAATGGAGTTCACAGGGTGATCTCTTTGAATCGCCTAGTGGACTCTTGGGTGTGGTGGTCTTTGACCCTGTATTTCCTGCTCATCTTCCTTGTCTTGATTAACTTCATCTCCCCCTTGATCCTTGTCCTCCTCTTGAGGTGGCTCATCTTCTTGATCTTCTTCTTCATCACCTTGAGCCTGTTCCTCATCTTGGGTTGGTGGAGATGCTTGTATGGAAGATGATGGTTGATCTTGTGCTTGTGGAAGCTCTTCGGATTCCTTAGAACATACATCCCCAATGGACATGTTCCTTAGCACGACGCATGGAGCCTCTTCATCATCTAACTCATCAAGATCAACTTGCTCCACTTGGGAGCCATTAGTCTCATCAAACACAATGTCACAAGAAACCTCAACCAATCTAGTGGATTTGTTGAAGACTCTATATGCCCTTGTGTTTGAGTCATATTCTAGTAAAAAGCCTTCTACTGTCTTAGGAGCAAATTTAGATTTTCTACCTCTTTTAACAAGAATGAAACATTTGCTACGAAAGACTCTAAAATATAAAACATTGGGCTTTTTACCGGTAAGGAGTTCATATGATGTCTTCTTGAGGATCCGGTGAAGGTAGAGCCGATTGATGGAGTAGCAGGCGGTGTTAATCGCCTCGGCCCAAAACCGGTCCGGAGTCTTGTACTCATCAAGCATGGTCCTCGCCATGTCAAGTAGAGTTCTATTCTTCCTCTCCACTACACCATTTTGTTGAGGTGTGTAGGGAGAAGAGAACTAATGCTTGATTCCCTCCTCCTCAAGGAAGCCTTCTGTAACACCCCGGGTGTTACTGGAAACTAAAACTTGGCATGATATCATATGCATTGGCATCTATGTGTTGGAATACACTTAGAATGCATTCATAAGGACCAAATAAAACTCTAAGTGGATGTGGTGATGGATAGAGTGGAAAACCTAGTTTGAAAAACTCTAGTTTTGAGCTCAAAAGTGAAATCTGAGATCTAGCCATAATTTGCCAAAAATCAAAATACCAAAGTTGTAGAGTTTCCAAAACCAAACAATTTCATGTGTTGAGATTTTCATGTTTTGAAGAGAAATTTGGAGTAATTTGCAGATTTCAGATTTAATACAGTTTTGGTTCAACTAAAAACAGTTTGGTTTATCTATTTTGGACCCCTGTATTTTTTTAAAATCTGTGGGCTTTTAGCAAAAGGTTGCTATAGTAAAATTGTAGAGTAACTATAGGAGAACAACTTTTATTAAGTGTTGAAGCCCTAAATCCATATGGAACTGTTAGAGAACTTGACCCAAAAGTCCTATCCTCAAATCTGAATTTTCAGACTTAGTGATAATTCTGGGTTCTGAACTTTTATGCCTAAGCCAACTTTGCAGTCCTTTTATTATTCAGTCCATTGGGTTTTAGCTTAGGACCATTATATCAAAATGGTAGAGGATCTATGAATGTGCAACTTTGTTGAAGGGAGATGGACTCAGTACTACATAAAAAGTGGAGTTACTGACCCCTAAAGATGGGCTGTCAGATGTCTGTAATTTTTTAGATAAGGAAGAGTGAACAGATCTGAATTCTAGTGTTTGGTTTAACTTTGGAGCTATATGGAGACTGTTCTGGACAGTTTTGGACTGGGATCTTTATAGAAAAGTTGAAGAGTACATATTGGTGTACAAGTTTACTTAAGAATGATTAACTTGGTACCATATAGAATAAATAGTTAAGTACCCTTAAAGTTGCCTTGACAGTCTGCAATTTCTGGGTTCAGTTTCAGAAAACTAAAATGTGGTTTCTGTGTGATCTGCCTCACTTTGGAGATCTATAACTCGAAACCTGTAAGGTATTGACTCTGGAAGTCTACAACAAATTAAAAGACCAATGTTCAGGGAATAAGTTTGATGTGGAGAGGTAGCTCTGTCATTATAAAGAAATTGGAGAAACGGAGGGGACAAGGTGGCTGCTGCTGTCGATTGAACTAGATTAGACAGTCTGAAAATATCTCAGGAAAAAGATCTGCGTCCACTAGTTGTTTCTAGATGACTTTGGTTAAGTGCAAAACAACAAGAATTTCGTTCTGGTAAAAAGGGGGGGTCACATGGACGATTTTTACATCCCAAAGGGGGAATGTTTTGGATTAGACCAACCTACAGCCTGACAGCAGTGACTCACCTGCTTGTACTGTGCTGGTTTGCTGTCCATGGGAGAATTTACCACCTCTGCAGTTTCCCTGTACATCTACCTCTACGTGGTGGTCATGCATAGTATTATGATCATGTTGGCACCGGTTATATCCCCTGAAAGCCTAAAGGAAGCCTCAACCAAGCCAATAACTCCTATGGCCTCTCAAAGTGTATTAAAGTTCAACACCTGAACTCACTCAAGTTTTGGCTGTCCCCATAGTCTCCTCACCATATCATACCGTTCTTCTGCACTTAAATTACTTCTTGGACGTTTTCTCAACCCTTTGGCTCCGTTGCTTTATCTGAACCACGGAGTTCTGGGCGCGCGTGGTGACTTCGTTCCCCAAATCACTCACCTTCCCGTGGCCAGCTTTTCTTAGGAGGTAATCTGCTCGTTTTGCTCACGTTTCATAATACATGTATGATAGTGATGCTAAGGGCGTTGCTCGTTTGAATGTTACCATAGTACCCCGGCCAGAACATCGTCGGGTCTATCTAGCACGCCGTCGCGGACTAGCTTCGCGTGGGCTGATTAAATCGTACTCTCCCTGGATAAATCTATGTAGGCATAGTGTACTAGACCAATCCCTGAGACTCACCATAACCGTGAATGGAACACTTCGAGGTCCTAGACCCTGGTTCGTGCATGCTAGAGTTCGGTATGTCCACCGTCGCCGTGATCTGCGTAGCCTAGACTATTTGAATCCGAATCGCTTACTGGTTAGGTTGGGCCAGGCTCGGGTGACGTTTAAGAATGTAAATCCTTGCCGGAGATGACCGGCGTGGGCTTGTCGTGAGCGCGCAACCTCGTGCCCGGCTTAGGGTCGCCAGAGTCACTATCATGGACTTGAGTTTGTGAATAAGCAAAAAGACAGGGATCTCAGTGCTAAGGTCTGCGAAACAATCAAATATGACATAGGACCTTTATTCGGTTAGCTGATGCAACAAGGGTAATTGCGCAAAATTGCACAGCGCTGGCGCGGGCGGACGACGTGAGGCCAGTTTCTCCGCTGTTAGTGGGCTGCACGGGTCGGTTTTGGCCTAGTCACTATTGCAATTTTTCTTTTTTTCTTTTAGTTGACAACTTGTAAAATGCACCATAAAATGGAGAAAAATGTAAAAATTGTGAAACCAATTTTGTTGAATCCACAAAATCCTGTAGTTTCTGGTAGGAACAGTTTTAGGATTTTTGCAGCAATAATTAAATTTTTGGGTAATTAAAAGTGCCTCTCGAACGTATAAATGAATTTTAGAAATAAAACCAGTGCCCCAAAAATTGTGAAAATTTGCAGAAAAGTTACATACCCTTAGAGTAGCTCCTGGTAGAAATTTGAGTATGTTTAGGTTTGATTTACTTAGAGAACCAGAAACTAGCTTAGTAAACTTTAATCTATTTAGTTCTCTAATTGTTTGAAGTAAGTTTAATTTGATAATTTTGGGGCACTATTAAGAAATCTAGAACCATGTGTATAATCACTGTATGCTTAGTTAAAAGTATTTAAACTTTTCTACCTCTCCCCAAGCGAGAGTTTGCATAGCATATCATTACATAAGCATTCATGTACTTCGAATTGACTTGTAGAGCACCTTGAAGAAGAATTTGAAGTGGAAGTGGAAGGGGAGCCTGTTCCTCCATCGGAACCTTCTCCAACTAAGGTTGTCAGTGAAGGTTCTCCAGAAGGTGCTCCATTTGGATTTGCTGCTAACTGTAATATCCTGGTAGAAGAACCCGACTCTCCTCCTCACCAAGGCAAGCCCCGGTGCATTTGCCACCTCCTTGCTGTTTTAAACTTTTATCACTTATATGCTGCATTAGGTGGCAGGAGTTGAATGATTAAACCTTTGTTGCATAACTTCCTTGAACTATTGATTACCATCCTTGATACCTGTTTTAAAAAGCTAGATGTGCTTAGTATGCTCATAGACTAAGAACAAAATGTTTTGATCTATGAATCATGTTTTTACAAAGAAAAAGAGGCTGGAGTAATGAAGGTATCAAAGGCCTTGATGACTTCATCATTTCAGTAGGGTACCTCTGACATGTACCGGGTTTTTAGAAATAATTTAATGTGAGACCAGACGTTGAGCAGGAAAGGTCACCCGTCTGTGTCGATTTAGGACCGTTCCGATTGTTGGCCTGCTGATCTAGGACCCTTTAACTGGCCACATGCCTCATCATGGGTAAGCTTAGCCTCGGTCGGACCAATACCAGAACAGCTCGCATGCACTGGGAGTGAGAGATGGTGAGAGTAACGTGTGCCCACCTGGCAAGTGGCTGGATGGTGGGGTACTGTGCTCTCGGGTTGTGTGAACCCGTTCTGGTCTTGAGAAAACCGGTGGCGAGTTGACATATGCAAGGGTTAAGTGCTACATATGTCGTGTGGTTGGAGATCCTCAGCTAAGTATTAATCGATTCGGATCGCCGTTACTTCTCGGATATGAAGACTGGATCACTGTCATGCATCGTAGATAACAAGTGAAACTAAAGTTGATAAAAGGAAGCTAGTGTAGGAGAAGTGAATGCTCTAGATTAGGCAAATCTAGATTCAGGAAAAGTACTTAATTTGTGAAGTAAAAGTTTGCCTTAAGGATCCACTACTAGTAAGCTTTTCTGCAAAACTAAGTCTTTGAAATTTGGTAAGCCTTACCTTGATTCCCAACAACTAGCATATCCTTGAGAGTCTTTTTCTTTAGTCGGGTCAGTCTTGCTGAGTATTTCCATACTCAGGGTTTATCCCATTGTTGCTGCAGGAGAAACTATCAACACGTATGAGTTTTGTTGAACTCATAATGGTGACTTTTACTTGTGTGCTTTATGTGTGTACTGCGGGAAGATGGTTTCTTCCCAGTTGATGTAATAAGTTAGCACTTTAACTCTACCTCGGGCATGTAATAATAAATACTTCATGGTTTGTAAACTTATTAGCTTGTTAATGTATATTATCTTATTGTAAAAACTTCCGCTCCACTCCTATTTTAAAGTTTATGTTCTTGACTGGTTATTGTAATATCTACAACTTTGCGTGAATGGTCCTTGGAAATGAACGAGTTTATCGAAACTTGGCACCTCGAGTAAGTTATCTGATCCACTTACATATCTATCTGAGACCTTGAGGGAAAAGATTGGTGTACGTGGGCCCGATAACTTGGTTGGGTTGTGACACCTTCAATTTGAGAGTTCTTGAACTCCGTCCCTTTATCGCTTCTTATTTTCTTGATCCTCAATCCGAACTCATTTTGAGCCTGTCTCAAGAATCCCTTTAAGGTCTCTTGGGTTTGTGATTTATCCTATAAAAAGAACACCCAAGTGAAGCGAGAATAATCATCCATAATAACTAGAAAGTACTTACTCCCGCCGATGCTTATGTAAGCGATCAGGCAGAATAAATCCATGTGGAGTAGCTCCAGTGGCCTGTCCGTTGTCATGATGTTCTTGTGTGGATGATCGACACCTCGAGTAAGTTATCTGATCCACTTACATATCTATCCGAGACCTTGAGGGCAAGGATTGGTGTACGTGGGCCCGATAACTTGGTTGGGTTGTGACAGCTAGTATCGGAGCCCTTCACACAATTTGCAAGTAATAGAATAATCGTTAGAACCTATCTTTAAAGGAATTTGAGTTCAAATGAATTTTTGGAAAACTCTAAAATTAGGATTACATGCCTGGTAGTAAGAAGTGCAATTAGTACTATAATAAGTTAAGAACTAATAGGTGGCTTAGTTGAAGGAACTAACCACTAACCCACAACTTAGGCTAGAATCTTCTGCAGGTACACTAACCAAACACTAGCAGATTACGACTAGTTAATCTCGAAGTGAATAGGGTTGCCACCGCTATAGAACGTGATAGCCATATATCTTGGCAGTAGTTGAGAGGCGAATAGGACACGAAGCATGCATCATTACATTCACTCTTTTGTTAAAAAGTTTTCCCCCTAACGCAAGATGGTTACCAGAATATGTGCGGGTTTAAAAATTATTCTGACTAACTCTACTAATCCTTGATCTTTTCTTGTATATTTATTCTTTAAAAATTCAGAATGGTTCCCCCTAAGCAGACACCTCGCATGCATGTTGGACCGCGAGGCGTGCCCAAGCATCAACTGGCCTCCCGTACTGTGGAGACCGACAGTAGCAGTCATGCACCTCCGTCACAGGTGGAGGCAAACAGTGGCCATCACGCACTTCCGTCGCTGGTGGCACAACTACAGCAAGATTTAAAAGCGTCAGTCAACGAACGGGGCCTGGACGCTGCTCATATTCTGGAGCTACTGGCTGAAAAGAAGCAGCTTCAAAAGCAGTTAGCTGAACAGAAGGAGCAAATGGCTGCGACAATGCGATCTAGGGAGGCAGCTTTTGCCCGTGAGGATCATTTGAGGGGCTCTTTTTAGGATTTAGTTATGACCTACAATGATCTGGAGGACTACTCCAATGTACTGCATGAGGAAGTTCACCAGCTGCACCCCGATGATGCACCAGGAGCTGCAGAGGCAGAGGGTGTTGTGTTAGCTGATGGGGGTGAACCGGATGCAGACTCAGAGGAAGAAGTAGCTCCTGTGTTTGCACCAGGTGGAAATTCTCCAAGGGGTAGTGATGTGTCAGAGATAGACACTGATGCAGAGGATTAGAATAGGCACTAGGTCTATGAGTGCATCCTCTGTTGTAATATTAGTACCAGCAGTAGTCTGGAAATTTTGGTATTGTAACCACTAAGGATCATGTATTTTGTTTTTGTAATATATTCCTAGTTGTGGACACCCATTTATGAGTTCTGTTTCATTTCAGATGCCTAGGCGTGTTCGACTATCTGATATAGCTGGCACCTCTTAGGGCGGTGTGGAAGATGACTCTAATCCTCCACCGCCACCAATTCCTCCAACCCTAGCTGATGCAATTGCCGCGTTAGTAAATGCGACGGCTGATAATGCACGTGTTTTGCGTGAAGTGCTTTAGAACTAGAATCAACCTGGGGCTCGGGTACCTCCAAACAATGCCAGAAATGCTTCTTACATGGAATTCATGGAGACTCGGCCTCCCACTTTTATAAAGGCAGAAGAGCCACTTGAAGCTGATGAATGGCTTTGGGTGGTGGAGCAAAAGTTTGGGTTGATCCAGTGTACAGAAGTGCAAAAGCCTCAGTTTGCAGCTCAGTTAGTTCGTGGACCTGCCAGCACTTGGTGGGCAAACTTTGTGGCTGTACAACCAGCAGGACATCAAATTACTTGGGCTGAATTTAAGGAAGCTTTTAGAGCACATTATATTCCAGATGGAGTCCTGCAAATGAAACTGGAGGAATTTTTAAGGCTTAAGCAAGGTCCTGACATGGTGATGCAATATCTTGGGAAGTTCAATCACTTGTCCTAGTATGCGGTTGATCATGTGAACACTGACAGTAAAAAGCGAGATTGTTTCATGCGGGGTTTGAGTTTTAAACTGCAGAAGAAAATGGCAACCTGTTATGACTTGACATTTAATAGAGCAGTCACTATGGCGATTGCAGTAGAAGACAAGGGGCGAGTGCACCAAAATGCAAAAAGGATGTGGAAGGGATCTGGAACTAGATCTTCCCAGGATCCATCCAAGCATCAAAAGGTAATCATCAGAACAGCTGGCTCTACCAACACTCCTTACCGTTCAGCCAGTTACCCTGCTAAAACTCCTATCTACATTCGTCCCACCAATATGCAACGCCAATCACTACCTACAAATAACCAAGCTCCTCGTTTGCCTGCTCCCACTGGCACCAAATATCCTTGCTATAACTGTGGAAAAGCAGGGCATTTCATTAAAGACTGCCCCTACCCCCGCCAAAACAACTCAAACTTCCAGAAACCAGCAGGAAATAGTTCTCAAAATCAGAACAAGAATACTTCTGGCAATAATGCAAAAGGGAAGGACAACAGAAAATTCGGGCGAGTATTCTATACTCAAGTGGATGTGACCCCAGAGGGAAAGCCTGTGCTTATGGGTACGTTCCTTGTTGCCCATCATCCTACCAAAATACTTTTTGACATTGGTGCATCCCATACATTTCTCAGTAAAGATTTTGCCATGCATCATAATATTTCTATTCAAGAAGCAAGATGGGGTGTGGCAGTACAATCACCCAGGGGTCGATTGTTTACAAAGGAAATGGCCTTCTAGGTGCCAATAGAATTAGTTGGGCATAGTTACCCTACTAATATGATAGTGCTGAAAGGTCAAGATATAGATGTGATTTTAGGCATGAATTGGCTAGTCCAACATGAAGTCACTATTGATACGAAGAAACGGACCATTCGATTAAATACCTTGTTAGGAGAGAGCCAGTTGCAAATTCAGTTGCCCCCGCTAAAAGAAGTCCCAGGAGGAGTCTATAGTACATTAGTTAAAGAGTTAGCCAATATCTCGGTGGTGCGTGAATTTCCGGATGTTTTTCCAGAAGAGTTGCCAGGTTTGCCACCAGAACGTGATGTGGATTTCTCGATTGAGTTAAAACCTGGTACAACCCCTATTTCTCGGAGGTCATATAGAATGCCCCCAAATGAATTGGCAGAATTGAAGACTCAATTGCAAGATCTGTTAGAAAAAGGTTTTATTCGACCCAGTTCCTCACCCTGGGGCTGCCCTGCCATCTTTATGAAAAAGAAGGATCAAACTTTAAGGATGTGAGTTGACTATAGACCCCTAAATGAGGTCACTATCAAGAACAAATATCCATTGCCGTGAATAGACCTTTTGTTTGATCAACTTGTTGGGGCAAAGGTATTTTCCAAGATTGATCTCCGTTCCGGTTATCATCAAATTCGGGTTCGACCAGAGGATATTTTGAAGATGGCTTTTACAACAAGATATGGGTTGTATGAGTATTTGGTTTTGTCGTTTGGACTTACTAATGCTCCTACCCATTTCACCTATTTAATGAACTCGGTATTTATGCTAGAATTGGATAAGTTCGTGGTAGTTTTCATTGATGATATTCTGATTTATTCCAAAAGTAAGGAAGAACATGCTACTCATCTTTGGGTGGTGCTGACTCGACTTCGGGAACATAAGTTATATGCTAAATTCAGTAAATGTGAGTTTTGGTTAGATCAAGTTCCATTTCTTGGTCATATTTTGTCAGCCGAAGGAGTAGCCGTGGATCCTAGTAAAGTAAAGGATATCCTAGAACGGAAGCCACCTACCACGGTTCATCTTGTTCGAAGCTTCCTGGGCATGGCAGGATATTATCATCGGTTCATTCCTGATTTTTCAAAAATTTCTAAGCCTATCACCGAGTTGTTGAAGAACACCGTGAAGTTTAATTGGACACCAGAATGTAGTGAGGCTTTTGAGAAGTTAAAGAAATTACTAACCACGACACCCGTGTTAGCACAACCTGATACTGAGAAGTCTTTCGACATATATTGTGATGCTTCTGGTATGGCCATTGGATGTGTGTTAATGCAAGAAGGTCGTGTAATAGCATATGCTTCACGACAATTGAAGAGACATGAAGAACATTATCCTACTCATGATCTGGAGCTTGCGGCAGTTGTGCATGCTTTAAAAATTTGGTGTCATTATCTTCTGGGCAATACTTGCCATATTTATATAGATCAAAAAAGTCTCAAGTACATTTTCACTCAAGCGGAATTAAATATGCGACAGCGAAGGTGGCTTGAGTTAATCAAGGACTATGATCTAGAAGTGCATTATCATCCTGGCAAGGCGAATGTGGTCGCAGATGCACTCAGTCGCAAGGAGCATTTATGTTATCTATCGGCTAGTCCTCTGGAGACCACAATTTGTCAAGAAATGGGACGACTAAATCTAAGTATGTTCCAACCTGCCCTACTAGCTAATTTACAATTAGAGTCAACTTTAATTGATCAAATTATGGAAGCTCAGAAGACGGATGCTAGGATAACTCATATCAAGGAACACATGGCAATGGATCCTACTACGTGTTTCCACATGGACAACAAAGGTATTATTTGGTTTAAGAACCGATTAGTAGTTCCAAAGGTTCCTGAGTTGAGGCAACAGATACTAGATGAATCTCATACTTCCGGGTATTCCATCCATCCTAGGAGTAACAAGATGTATCAAGACTTGAAATCGCGATTCTGGTGGATGAAGATGAAAATAGAAATTGCTCGTTATGTTGCTAGGTGTGATATTTGCCAACGAGTAAAGGCTATACATCTAAGGTCTGCTGGGACATTGCAATCATTACCTATTCCAGAAGGAAAATGGGAGGATATTAGTATGGATTTCATCGTAGGTTTACCCAAGACTTCCAGGGGTTGTGATTCTATTTGGGTAATCGTGGACCGTTTCACCAAGGTTGCACATTTTCTACCAGTAAAGACTAGAGATTCAGTGGTTTCCTACACCAAATTGTACATTGCACGCATCCTAAGCTTGCACGGTGTGCCAAAGACGATCATCTCAGATCGTGGTCCTCAGTTTGTGGCCAAATTCTGGGAAGGGCTGCATACGTCTTTGGGTACAAAATTAATTCATAGCTCAGCCTACCATCCATAAACCAGTGGGTAGACCGAAAGGGTAAATCAGATCTTGGAAGATATGTTGCAAGCATGTGTATTAGTTTATTCTGAAAAATGGGATGAGTGCTTGCCGTTGGCTGAATTCTCCTACAATAATAGTTGCCAAGAGAGTATCCAGATGGCACCTTTTGAGGCTCTTTATGGGCAGCGGTGCAGAACTCCAATCAACTGGTCAGGGCCTGGTGAACGGTTTTTTCTTTCGGCCAGATTTAGTAAAAGAGGCGGAAGAAAAAGTGAAACTTATTCAACACTATTTAAAGGTTGCACAACACCATCACAAATGTTATGCGGACTAGCGAAGACGACCCTTATTTTTCCAAGTGGATGATTTTGTGTATCTGAAGGTTTCACCTATAAAAGGAGTAAATCGTTTTGGCATTAAGGGAAAGTTAGCACCACGCTATGTTGGTCCTTTTGAAATACTAACACGGTGTGGAGCTATGGCTTATAAAGTGAAACTACCTGAACATCTTTCGGCCATACATAATGTATTCCATATATCCCAACTTAAGAAATGCCTTCAAGTGCCTGACAAAGTGGTAGAAATTTCTGATGTTGATCTGGAACCGGATTTGACTTACTCCGAGCACCCTATAAAGATTGTAGATCAACAGGAAAGGGTTACCCGTAGAAATACTATCAAATTCTACAAAGTGCAATGGAATAAGCATTCCGAAGATCAAGCTACATGGGAATCTGAGGATTCTTGAATAAGTTTCCTAAGTTTTTAGAGTCTTGTAAATCTTAAGTCTATTGTAAATTCTACTTAATGTAAACTGACTGGGGCACCCACACCCCCTGCCTTGTATGAGAAATAAGGAAATGAGATTGTGACGTGTTTCCTTTTCCACTACTAAGCCTCGGGCTATAATCTCGGGACGAGATTTATTTTTAGGGGGGAAGGATGTAACACCCCGGGTGTTACTGGAAACTAAAACTTGGCATGACATCATATGCATTGGCATCTATGTGTTGGAATACACTTAGAATGCATTCATAAGGACCAAATAAAACTCTAAGTGGATGTGGTGATGGATAGAGTGGAAAACCTAGTTTGAAAAACTCTAGTTTTGAGCTCAAAAGTGAAATCTGAGATCTAGCCATAATTTGCCAAAAATCAAAATACCAAAGTTGTAGAGTTTCCAAAACCAAACAATTTCATGTGTTGAGATTTTCATGTTTTGAAGAGAAATTTGGAGTAATTTGCAGATTTCAGATTTAATACAGTTTTGGTTCAACTAAAAACAGTTTGGTTTATCTATTTTGGACCCCTGTATTTTTTTAAAATCTGTGGGCTTTTAGCAAAAGGTTGCTATAGTAAAATTGTAGAGTAACTATAGGAGAACAACTTTTATTAAGTGTTGAAGCCCTAAATCCATATGGAACTGTTAGAGAACTTGACCCAAAAGTCCTATCCTCAAATCTGAATTTTCAGACTTAGTGATAATTCTGGGTTCTGAACTTTTATGCCTAAGCCAACTTTGCAGTCCTTTTATTATTCAGTCCATTGGGTTTTAGCTTAGGACCATTATATCAAAATGGTAGAGGATCTATGAATGTGCAACTTTGTTGAAGGGAGATGGACTCAGTACTACATAAAAAGTGGAGTTACTGACCCCTAAAGATGGGCTATTAGACGTCTGTAATTTTTCAGATAAGGAAGAGTGAACAGATCTGAATTCTAGTGTTTTGTTTAACTTTGGAGCTATATGGTGACTGTTCTGGACAATTTTGGAATGGGATCTTTATAGAAAAGTTGAAGAGTACATATTGGTGTACAAGTTTACTTAACAATGATTAACTTGGTACCATATAGAATAAATAGTTAAGTACCCTTAAAGTTGCCTTGACAGTCTGCAATTTCTGGGTTCAGTTTCAGAAAACTGAAATGTGGTTTCTGTGTGATCTGCCTCACTTTGGAGATCTATAACTCGAAACCTGTAAGGTATTGACTCTGGAAGTCTACAACAAATTAAAAGACCAATGTTCAGGGAATAAGTTTGATGTGGAGAGGTAGCTCTATCATTATAAAGAAATTGGAGAAATGGAGGGGACAAGGTGGCTGCTGCTGTCGACTGAACTAGATCAGGCAGTCTAAAAATATATCAGGAAAAAGATCTGCATCCACTAGCTGTTTCCAGATGACTTTGGATAAGTGCAAAACAACAAGAATTTCGTTATGGTAAAAGGGGGGGGGGTCACATGGACGATTTTTACAGCCCAAAGGGGGAAGGTTTTGGATTAGACCAACCTACAGCCTGACAACAGTGACTCACCTGCTTGTACTGTGCTGGTTTGCTGTCCATGGGAGAATTTACCACCTCTGCAGTTTCCCTGTACATCTACCTCTACGTGGTGGTCATGCATAGTATTATGATCATGTTGGCACCGGTTATTTCCCCTGAAAGCCTAAAGGAAGCCTCAACCAAGCTGATAACTCATATGCCCTCTCATAGTGTATTAAAGTTCAACACCTGAACTCACTCAAGTTTCGGCTGTCCCCATAGTATCCTCACCGTATCATACCGTTCTTCTGCACTTAAATTACTTCCTGGACATTTTCTCAACCCTTTGGCTCCGTTGCTTTAACTGAACCGTGGAGTTCTGGGCGCGTGTGGTGACTTCGTTCCCCGAATCACTCACCTCCCCGTGGCCAGCTTTTCCTGGGAGGTAATCTGCTCATTTTGCTCACGTTTCATAATACATGTATGATAGTGATGCTAAGGGCGTTGCTCGTTTGAATGTTACCATAGTACCCCGGCCAGAACGCCGTCGGGTCTGTCCAGCACGCCGTCGTGGACCAGCTTCGCGTGGGCTGATTAAACCGTACTCTCCTTGGATAAATCTATGTAGGCATAGTGTACTAGACCAATCCCTGAGACTCACCATAACCGTGAATGGAACACTTCGAGGTCCTAGACCCTGGTTCGTGCACGCTAGAGTTTGGTATGTCCGCCGTCGCCGTGATCTAGGCAGCCTAGACTATTTGAATCCGAATCGCTTACGGGTTAGGTCGGACCGGGCTCGGGTGACGTTTAAGAATGTAAATCCTTGCCGGAGATGACTGGCGTGGGCTTGTCGTGAGCGCGCAACCTCGTGCCTGGCTTAGGGTCGCCGGAGTCACTATCGTGGACTTGAGTTTGTGAATAAGCAAAAAGACAGGGATCTCAATGCTAAGGTCACTGAAACAATCAAATAGGACATAGGACCTTTATTCGGTTAGCTGATGCAACGAGGGTAATTGCACAAAATTGCACAGCGCTGGCACGGGCGGACGGTGTGAGGCCAGTTTCTCCGCTGTTAGTGGGCTACACGGGTCGGTTTTGGCCCAGTCACTATTGCAGTTTTTCTTTTTTTCTTTTAGTTGACAACTTGTAAAATGCACCATAAAATGGAGAAAAATTTAAAAATTGTGAAACCAATTTTGTTGAATCCGCAAAATCCTGTAGTTTCTGCTAGGAACAGTTTTAGGATTTTTGCAGCAATAATTAAATTTTTGGGTAATTAAAAGTGCCTCTGGAATGTATAAATGAATTTTAGAAATAAAACCAGCACACCAAAAATTGTGAAAATTTGCAGAAAAGTTATATACCCTTAGAATAGCTCCTGGTAGAAATTTGAGTATGTTTAGGTTTGATTTACTTAGAGAACCAGAAACTAGCTTAGTAAACTTTAATCTATTTAGTTCTCTAATTGTTTGAAGTAAGTTTAATTTGATAATTTTGGGCCACTATTAAGAAATCTAGAACCATGTGTATAATCACTGTATGCTTAGTTAAAAGTATTTAAACTTTTCTACCTCTCCCCAAGCGAGAGTTTGCATAGCATATCATTACATAAGCATTCATGTACCTCGAATTGACTTGTAGAGCACCTTGAAGAAGAATTTGAAGTGGAAGTGGAAGGGGAGCCTGTTCCTCCATCGGAACCTTCTCCAACTGAGGTTGTCAGTGAAGGTCCTCCAGAAGGTGCCCCTTTTGGATTTGCTGCTAACTGTAATATCCTGGTAGAAGAACCCGACTCTCCTCCTCACCAAGACAAGCCCCGGTGCATTTGCCACCTCCTTGTTGTTTTAAACTTTTATCACTTATATGCTGCATTAGGTGGTAGGAGTTGAATGATTAAACTTTTGTTGCATAACTTCCTTGAACTATTGATTACCATCCTTGATACCTGTTTTAAAAAGCTAGATGTGCTTAGTATGCTCATAGACTAAGAATAAAATGTTTTGATCTATGAATCATGTTTTTACAAAGAAAAAGAGGCCGGAGTGATGAAGGTATCAAAAGCCTTGATGACTTCATCATTTCATTAGGGTACCTCTGACAGGTACCGGGTTTTCAGAAATAATTTAATGTGAGACCAGACGTTGAGCAGGAAAGGTCGCCCGTCTGTGTCGATTAAGGACCATTCCGATTGTTGGCCTGCTAATCTAGGACCCTTTAACTGGCCACATGCCTCATCATGGGTAAGCTTAGCCTCGGCCGGACCAATACCAGAACAGCTCACACGCACTGGGAGTGGAGAGATGGCGAGAGTAACGTGTGCCCACCTGGCAAGTGGCTGGATGGTGGGGTACTGTGCTCTCGGGTCGTGTGAACCCGTTCTGGTCTTGAGAAACCCGGTGGCGAGTTGACATATGCAAGGGTTAAGTGCTACATATGTCGTGTGGTTGGAGATCCTCAGCTGAGTATTAATCGATACGGATCGCCGTTACTTCCGCTCGGATATGAAGACTGGATCACTGTCCTGCATCGTAGATAACAAGTGAAACTAAAGTTGATAAAAGGAAGCTAGTGTAGGAGAAGTGAATGCTCTAGATTAGGCAAATCTAGATTTAGGAAAAGTACTTAACTTGTGAAGTAAAAGTTTGGCTTATGGATCCACTACTAGTAAGCTTTTCTGCAAAACTGAGTCTTTGAAATTTGGTAAGCCTTACCTTGATTCCCAACAACTAGCATATCCTTGAGAGTCTTTTTCTTTAGTCGGGTCAGTCTTGCTGAGTATTTCCATACTCAGGGTTTATCCCATTGTTGCTGCAGGAGAAACTATCAACACATATGAGTTTTGTTAAACTCATAATGGTGACTTTTACTTGTGTGCATTATGTGTGTACTGCGGGAAGATGGTTTCTTCCTAGTTGATGTAATAAGTTAGCACTTTAACTCTACCTCGGGCATGTAATAATAAATACTTCATGGTTTGTAAACTTATTAGCTTGTTAATGTATATTATCTTATTGTAAAAACTTCCGCTCCACTCCTATTTTTAAAGTTTATGTTCTTGACTGGTTATTGTAATATTTACAACTTTGCGTGAATGGTCCTTGGAAATGATCGAGTTTATCGAAACTCGGCACCTCGAGTAAGTTATTTGATCCACTTACATATCTATCTGAGACCTTGAGGGAAAGGATTGGTGTACGTGGGCCCGATAACTTGGTTGGGTTGTGACACCTTCAATTTGAGAGTTCTTGAACTCCGTCCCTTTATCGCTTCTTATTTTCTTGATCCTCAATCCGAACTCATTTTGAGCCCGTCTCAAGGATCCCTTTAAGGTCTCTTGGGTTTGTGATTTATCCTGTAAAAAGAACACCCAAGTGAAGCGAGAATAATCATCCATAATAACTAGACAGTACTTACTCCCGCCGATGCTTATGTAAGCGACCGGGCAGAATAAATCCATGTAGAGTAGCTCCAGTGGCCTATCCGTTGTCATGATGTTCTTGTGTGGATGATTGGCGCCAACTTGCTTTCCTGCTTGACATGCGCTACAAACCCTGTCTTTCTCAAAGTGAACATTTGTTTGTCCCAAAATGTGTTCTCCTTTTAAAAGTTTGTAAAGATTCTTCATTCCAACATGGGCTAGTCGGTGATGCCAGAGCCAACCCATATTAGTCTTAGCAATTAAGCAAGTGTAAAGTTCAGCTCTATTAAAATCAACTAAGTATAGCTAACCCTCTAACACTCCCTTAAATGCTACTGAATCATCCCTCCTTCTAAAGACAGTAACACCTATATCGCTAAAAATACATTTGTAACCCATCTTGCATAATTGAGAAACTGAAAGCAAATTGTAATCTAAAGAATCTACAAGAAAAACATGGTGATATAGCAATTTTACCAAGTCCTTTGACCAAACCTTGATTTCCATCCCCGAATGTGATAGCTCTTTGGGGATCTTCGTTTTTCTCATAGGAGGAGAACATTCTTTTCTCCCCAGTCATGTGGTTCGTGCATCCGCTATCAATTATCCAACTTGAGCCCCGGATGCATAAACTTGCAAAACAATTTAGGCCTTGTTCTTAGGTACCCAAACAGTTTTGGGTCCTCTGACGTTAGAAACAAGCACCTTGGGCACCCAAGCACAAGTCTTTGATCCCTTGTGTTTGGCCCCAACATATTTGGCAACTACTTTGCCTGATTTGTTAGTTAGCACATAAGATGCATCAAAAGTCTTAAATGAAATAATTGGCTCATTTGATGCAGCAGGAGATTTCTTTTTAGGCAATTTAACATGGGTTGATTGCCTAGAACTAGATGCCTCATTCTTGTACATAAAAGCATGGTGAGAAACAGAATGAGACTTCCTAGCATGAATTCTCCTAATCTAGCTTGTGCTCAGGATAACCAGTAGGATATAGAATGCAACCCTCGTTATCCTGAGCCATGGGAGCCTTGCCCTTAACAAAGCTAGATAATTTCTTAGGGCATTAAGCTTGACATTGCGTCCCTATTGGAAACCAATGCCATCCTTAATACCAGGGCGTCTCCCACTATAGAGCATGCTTCTAGCAAATTTAATTTTTTCATTTTCAATTTCATGCTCATTAATTTTAGCAGTTAGTTGAGCTATGTGATCATTTTGTTGTTTAATTAAAGCAAGGTGATCATGGATATCATCAACATCAATATCTCTACATCTAGTGCAAATAGAAACATGATCAACAGTAGATGTAGATGATTTGCAAACATTTAATTCATCAATCTTAGCATGTAATATGACATTCTCATTTCTAAGATTAGAAATAGAATCATTGCAAACATTTAAATCTTTAGCCTTAGAAATTAATTTATCATTCTCGACTTTAAGGCTAGAATTGATTCATTCAATTTATCAATCTTAGCAATTAAACTATCATTTTCGTTTCTAAGACTGATAATTGAATCATTGCAAGCATTTAATTTTTCAACCTTAGCAATAAAATTAGCATTCTCAGTTCTAAGGTTGGAAATAGTGTCACAGCAAATGCTAGTCAAATTTTTATTTTTCTCTACTTCCTGAGCATAAGCATTTTTTACTTTAACATGCTTTTTGTTTTCCTTAATAAGGAATTCCTCTTGGCTATCCAAGAGTTCATCCTTCTCATGAATAGCACCTATCAGTTCATTTAATTTTTCCTTTTGTTGCTTGTTAAGTTTGGCAAAAAGTGTAAGCAAATCATCTTCATCATCACTAGAGCTACCTTTATCACTAGATGTTGTATATTTGGTGGAGGCTCTAGATTTTACCTTCTTCTTTTTGCCGTCTTTTGCTATGAAGCACTTGTGGCCGATGTTGGGGAAGAGGAGGCCCTTGTTGACGGTGATGTTCACGGCATCCTCGTTGGAGGAGGAGTCGGTGGAGCTCTCATCGGAGTCCCATTCCCGACATACGTGGGCATCACCGCCCTTCTTCTTGTAGTACTTCTTCTTTTCCTTCCTCTTTCCCTTCTTGTCTTCGCCCCTGTCACTATCACTAGACATAGGACATTTTGCAATAAAATGACTGGGCTTACTACACTTGTAGCACACCCTCTTGGAACAAAGCTTGTAATCTTTCCCTTCCTTTGCTTGAGGATTTGGCGAAAGCTCTTGATGATGAGCGCCATTTCCTCGTTGTCAAGTTTGGAGGCGTCGATGGGGAGCCTACTTGGTGTAGACTCTTCTTTCTTCTCCTTCGTCGCTTTGAATGCGACGGGTTGCACCTCGGGTGTGGAGGTGCCGCCTTGCTCCAAGTTGATGATTTATTTGGAGCCTTTGATCATTAATTCAATGCTCACAAACTTTCCTGTCACTTCCTCGGGAGGCATTAACTTGTATCGAGGATCACCACGAATTAATTGAACTTGAGCGGGATTACGAAAAACAAGTGATCTAAGAATAACCTTGACCATTTCATGGTCATCCCACTTGGTGCTCCCGAGGTTGCGCACTTGATTCACTAAGGTCTTGAGCCGGTTGTACATAGCTTGTGGCTCCTCTCCATGGTTGAGGATGAAACGACCGAGCTCCCCCTCGATCGTCTCCCGTTTGGTGATCTTGGTCACCTCATCTCCCTCGTGCGCGGTCTTGAGCATGTCCCAAATCTCCTTGGCGCTCTTCAACCCTTGCACTTTGTTATACTTCTCTCGACATAGAGAGGCGTGGAGTATAGTAGTGGCTTGGGAGTTGAAGTGCCGGATTTGGGCAACCTTGTCCGAGTCGTAGCCCTCGTCTCCCACCGATGGTACCTGCGCTCCAAATTCAACAGTGTCCCAAATACTTGCGTGGAGTGACGTTAGGTGATATCTCATTTTGTCACTCCACATACAATAATATTCACCATCAAAGAATGGTGGTTTGCCTAATGGAATGGAAAGTAAAGGAGCGCGCTTAGAAATACGGGGATATTGAAGTGGCATCTTACTATACTTCTTGCACTCATGGCGCTTAGAAGTGACGGACAGCGCGTCGGAGCCATGAAAGTGCAAAACCCATGAAAGTAAGGCACCTTAAGTCATATGGTTCACATGTGTGTGGATTTGCAACCTAAACCCTGAGTTTTGGATCTATTTGCAAAAAGGCCCTATTTGAACTCTATTGGTTAAGTCTGAAAATAGTGTAGGAGGGCTGACTTTAGGGCTCTGTAGATCCAAAACTATTGAGAATTTGCCTAGGGCCACCACATCAAATATATAGAGCTATGTTAGGAGAACAACTTTGTTTAAGGGATTAAACATTGTTGTTATGAAAAATTTGGAGAAAAATGTGCCCAAAGTCATGCTGTCAGACTACTTAAAGTTTGAAGTCAAAGTAACAGTGAGATTGCATGAACTTAGGACTCAGTTCTAAGCATGATCTCATGACTTTTTGTGGGTGCACGATGTAGCAAAGTTGTAGCTGGTTTATTAGGCTATAACTTTGATACAGAGAGTTGAACCAGTTATTACATGAAATCAGGAGAAAATCGAGCTCAAAGTTGCTCTGTCAGGTCAACTGAAGAAGTTGCGCCATGGTACAGAGACTGGATCAGACTGCCAGCTCGGTCAGCTCGTCGCCGGCGGTCGTGGCACCCAGATTCATGCCAACCGTCGGGATTTGTGCCGCGAGCGTGTGGATTTTGCTCACCTTGAAAAGATCTCGTCGCAGATGGGTATGAACTACTGTGGCCTTGCTGTCCCCTACCCTTTGCACCGGCGACGTGGCTTTACGGCCGTCACCGGAGTTGCCGTTCTTCACCACGATTGTGCCACGCTCCAAGCCTTTAACCACGTCGTCACTAGCCGCACTAGCTCGCTGATAACCGCCGTAGCTCCTCAACAGGTGAGTACCACGGTAAATCGTGCCGGTGACTCACCCCTTCATTCCGGCCGCCACGCGTCTTCACCAAATTCACCGGCCACCGCTCTTACCTTCTATAAATTGAGCGCATCATCGGGTCCATAGGATAATCACGCACCAAGCCACCAAGTATTGCCTCCAATCGTATACCCAAGAGCTCCAATTTTGGATTTCCCCCAAAAACACTCAAGAACACCGTGACAAAGACCTCGCCATGGCCAGCCCGATTCAGATCTGATCTCGCCCTCGGTTCTCTTGTTTCAACATCCTTGCTTGCTCTTGATGCTCACCGACCCGTCCAATTGAGCTAGGACCCCATAGATCATCGGGAACGCGTTCGGTTGTCCGCGATACCCGCTGTCACCGTGGACAGTGCTGGTTAGGTCACCATTCCTGAAATTAGTTGAGGGGAAACGATGATTAGAACTTGAATTTGATTTCTGCCAAAGTAGAGCCCTGGTCATTGCGTGAATCAACCAGTACAAGCTCATCGAAGCTCTGCACGGTGTCGCGCGCCGTTGTGGACTTCGGTCTGTGAAGGCATAGAAGTGTAGGGGTGTTCCTGCAAAGGTCAGTGAGACACATGAATAGTGCCAGGGACTGCTACTATAATTTTTGAACCGGTAAGGGTGCCTCTGCAAAATTGACAACGGTGGGTGCGCGAGCGCGCGTTTTCGCCCGTAGTTGGGCCGACCTGGGCTAGATACGGTCCAGACTATTCATGACTTTTTCCTTTTCTTTTTCTGCCAGAGCTAAAGAAATTCTAGAAAATTGTAGAAGAATCCTAAAAATACCAGACCAATTTTGCTAAGTTTCTAATTTCATATAATATTTAATAAAAATAGTTTTATGATTTTTAGTCCAAAAGGGAATTATAGAGTATTTAAAACAGCCTAAGACCATGCTTCTGGATTTTTAGAAAATAAATAATAAATCCAAAATTCACTAAATTTTTAGGATAAACTTTAAATAACAATTAGAAGCCTTATGTAAAGTTTGGTATGCTTTGGACCATGTTTGATACTTAGAACCCAAAACCCTAGCCCCCTGTGCCCTGTGAACTTCACTATTAACTCCAAAAACCTTAAGTTCTCGGAGATCTGTGAAGGAAAATTGTATTCAAGACTTTAGATAATAAACTTTTATTATCTTTGCACTCTCATGAGCATTACATGGGCATTCATTATTATGTATGGTTATATTTAGAAAACGAAGAAGTAGAAGTCGAAGAAGAGAAGACTTCACCACCACCACCTGAGGAACATCAGGCAGGCAACTGTTTTTATTTTGATATCTACGGAATAGAGCCTGATTCACCAGTAACACAAGCCAAGCCCCGGTGCATTTGCAACCTCCTTGTTACTTTTAAAATCTTTCTCACTTACTTGATGCATTAGGTGATAGGAGTTATGTGCTAAACCAATTCCTGCATTTCCTTCCTTGGATTATTTCCTAATCCCTGTTTTACAAAAGGTTTTCTTATGCTTAGCTTTGCTTTAGAAAAACAAAATGTTTTGTTTTCTCAAAGATGATGTGCAAAGTGGGTGGGATGTTTTTGAAAATAAAACTTGATGGTGAATCCATCATGGCCATGATGGGTTCAACATCGGAAAAGATGTACCTCTGCCAGGTACCAAACTTTGGGTTTGAAATGATTAAGCTGAGACCGGGCGGGTGACTTGCATGAGAAGAAAGTCTCAGTGTAGTGTCTCCATCTGAGTCGATTAAGGACCGTGTCGATGTAGGCCTGCTGACCGAGGACCCTTTAACTGGTCACATGCCTCATCATGTGTAAGCTTTGCCTCGGGCAGACTAATACCAGAATAAGATACCACGCAATGGGAGTGGAGAGATGGCGAGAGTAGCGTGTACCCTCCGTGGCAAGAGGCTGGACGGTGGTTGTTGGGGCGAAGGCGAAGACGCCACCCTTCGCTCGAGGCCTTCGCCGTACTCGCTGCACCAACGGTGGCAAGACAGCGGTAGACATACCCTTCGTCTCATACGCGGCCGGACGAAGACCTGTGACGAGGTCATCTCATCCTGCGACCTCGTCCAGAACGGAGGCCCACGCGTGATCCGGCCCATTGTAACAGGCCCTGCGTGGCCGTTGCGTGTTACGGGCCTAATTTGTAAAGGCCTCCCTGTAATTACGGTCTGTAACCCCGCTTTATGGGAATATTCCGGGGACAATCTAGGTGTCTGAGGGCACATGCGTCCTTAACACGGGACGCCGGGCACCCAGACACCTATAAATACCCCCGCACAGTGCCCTTGAGAGGCGAGATTAACAGAGCTATCTCCATCACGTGCAGAAACCCTGTTAGCATCACTACACCTCCCCGTTGGATCATCTTGCGCCTGTGAGCAAGTTCCAACATTTGGCGCCCACCGTTCGTGCTACGAAACAACCACCCGTGATGGCACCCAAGAAAGCTAGCTCGAAGGCTGACGAGGCTGCAAAGGCAGCACTGCTGGCCGCAAAGAAGGGAAAGGCCCTCGCACTCACCCACTCCACCCACCAAGAGGCTACTGAAGACGACGCTCACCGCACCTGCGAAGACGACGCTCATCGCACCCGCAGCCCTGGACAGCCGCAACCGCCCCCAGACTTCGCTCCACCAGAGGGCGCGGACTTCACCGAGGACGGCGAAGTCATCGGCGTCTCCGCAGAAGAACAGCTACAGCTGCGCGCCCTGCGCATCAAGAACCGCAATCTCCAGAAGCAAAAAGAGATACTTGAGGCCAAGCGCCAGCGTGTGTCTGCACAAGCCAAGGTGCGGCAAATGATACGAGACGAAGAGCAGAAGGCCCAGGAACTCGAGCAAGAGATCGCGCTAATGCAGCGCGAAGGCCACTTCGGCCTGCAACAAGGGCCACCCCTGCAGCAACGTGCACAAGTCGAAGACCTGCACTTTCCCTACCACGACCACGCCATCCCACACGCCGTGCCATTCCAAGGGGTCAACTACCTCGACGAGCGAAGTCCCCTGGCGCCACACCTGCAAGTAACACCCTGGCCGGCCAACTTCCGAGCAGGGACCTATCCCAAGTACAACGGCAGCACTGACCCAGCACAGTACATCATGAGTTATTAGGTCGCCGTTGCATCTTCCGGTGGGGACGACGCCATGATGGCCAAGTCTTTCATCATAGCCCTCGAGGGCCCGGCTCTCACCTAGTTCACCCGGCTGCCACTGCTGTCCATCGACTCCTGGAGAAGCCTCCGGGACAAATTCCTGCTCAATTTCCAAGGGTACCGCCCGGACACCGACGCCTTGGCCGAACTCTCACTCTGCAAGCAGGTGGAGAAAGAGACTCTGTGGGAGTATTACCGCAAGTTTCTAACGCTCAAGTCACAGCTGCCCTCGGTCGATGACCAGATTGCCATCCACTACGCCATCAGTGGCCTTCGCACCGGCGTCCTTTATAGCCACTGCATCAGAGATCCACCCAAGGATCTCCAGGAATTATATTAGCTGTTCGAAAAATACGCCAAATCCGAAGAGCTCCACCAGCGCAAAGTTGAGTCTCAGAGGAAACCCAAAGATGCTCCACAGTCCAGCCGCACATGGACGAGAGCTCCGCAGCCAGACTCCAGTCGAGACGGTCGCAATCAGCAGCAGGTGCACAACATTGCCAACCAGCACCCCGCTGGTGATGCCCCCCACCGCCAGGAGTATCCCCTCCAGGGCCACGGAAATGGAACTCGCGGTAGGGGCCGGGGACGCGCGCAGCCGCCGCGCCGATTCTACTGTCTTTTCCACGGCGAAGACTGCGCCCACCAAACCAAAGACTGCCCAGAGACGAAGGCCACCAGAGACAGGATGGCACGGGCGCAACAGGCCGACAACCCTAGAGTCGTCGCGCACACTTATCAGCAACACCCTCCACCATACATCCACGCTCCCGCCCCGCATCCACCGCACCACGCATACCAGCACCACCAAGAAGTACAAATCGTACCTCCCCCACCCCCACCTCCACACCAGCAACAACAAAACATCAACAACCCCCACGCCCCCAAGCAAGAAGACTTCGCCGATCAGCCGTATCGCGGAGTCATTCATATGATCACCGGGGGGTCCAGCACCGACTTCGACACAAAGCGGCAGAAGCGGGACCACTACCGCAGCATCAATCACGTCGCCATCACCGGTCCGGTCGTGCAGACGAAGTAGTCCCATGTACCGCTAACCTTCGACGCCCGAGACGTCGACCTGCGCAGCGCCCCCCACACCGACGCCATGGTTATCAACTGCAGCGTGGCAGGCTGGGACCTGCACAAAGTCCTAGTCGACAATGGCAGTCAGGCATACATCATTTTCCTCCATGCCTTCGACCGCATGGGCATAAGCCACAGCCTGCTCAAGCCTTCAGACAACCCGTTGTATGGCTTCGGTGGCAAGGGCACTTTTCCTGTCGGAAAAATATAGTTGCCTCTCTCCTTCGGTGTAGCGCCCAATGCCCGAAGTGAGCAAATAACCTTTGACATCGTCGATATGGTGTATCCGTACAACGCCATCATGGGCCGAGGCTCCATCAACAAGTTTGAGGCAGCCATTCACGGATTGTACCTGTGCATGAAGATACCAGGTCCGTTAGGCGCTATCACGGTCTACGGCAATCAGCAGACTGCACGCAATATAGAGCGGGACTTCGTCCCCGGGCAAAGAAATGTTCACTGCCTCACGGCCCAGCGCGAGGTCCCTGCGTTCGCCAGCCTAACCGAAAAAGAACACGACAAGGCACAGCTGCAGAGCAACGACGGGACCAAGACTGTTCCCCTCGACCAGGCCACGCCCAAGCTGACAGTCACTATCAGCGAAGACCTCACTTCGCATGACGAGGAGAAACTCCTGTGCTGCTTGTCCAAGAACAAAGACGTCTTCGCCTGGTCTGCCCTAGACTTGGTCGGGGTCAGCCGATCCATAATTGAGCACAGCTTGGGAATCGACCCTTCGGTGAGACCGAAAAGACAGCGGCTCCGCAAAATGTCCGACGAGAAGACAGAAGCCGCCAAGGCCGAGGTGCATCGCCTCCTGGAAGCCAAATTTATCGAGCCAGTGGCTTACCCCACGTGGATCTCCAACGTTGTGATGGTGCAGAAAAAGAGCGGCAAGTGGCGAATGTGCATCGACTTCACTAGTCTCAACAAGGCCTGCCCAAAGGACAACTTCCCGTTGCCCCGGATCGACAAAATAGTCGATAGCGCGGCCGGGTGCGAGGTCATGTCACTCCTCGTCTGCTTCTCCGGTTATCATCAAATATATATGAAGGAGGAAGACAAGGCCAGCACCAGCTTCATAACACCCTTCGACACATACTGCTTTATCAGAATGCCGGAGGGACTCAAGAACGCCGGGTCCACCTTCTCCCAACTTACCAAAACAGTGCTCGAAGGGCAAGTCGGCAGAAATATATTCACATATGTGGATGACATCATCGTCGCCAGCAGGAGCAAGGAGGACCATCTCGCAGACCTCGCCGAGACATTCGCGAACATGCGGGACGCATGACTTCGCCTGAACCCCGAAAAGTGCGTCTTCGGTGTTCGCCAGGGGAAAGTATTGGGCTACCTGGTATCACACCGTGGCATCGAGGCCAACCCAACCAAAATCCAGGCCATCATCAACATGACACCCCCGCAGTCAGCAAGAGAGGTCCAGCGTCTGACGGGCAGATTGGACGCCCTCAACAGATTCATCTCTAAATCCGCTGAGCGAAGTCTTCCCTTCCTCAAAACACTCCGCGGCGCAAAAGACTTCGCTTGGGGACCAGAGCAGGCGGCGGCCTTCGCCTCACTAAAACAGTACCTGTTGGAGTTGGCGGTTCTTACAAGCCCCGACTCTTCGCTCCCCCTATTGCTTTACGTTGTGGCCTCGCCGCACGCGGTCAGCGCGACACTAGTTCAGGAGCAGACAGTAGAAGGCGTGATCAGATAGTGCCCAGTTTATTACGTCTCCGAAGTGCTCACACCGTCAAAGTGTAACATGACGGAACTCGAAAAGATTGCATATGCAGTTGTTATGTCTTCGCGCAAACTGCGCCACTACTTTGAAGCATTCAAGGTCCGCGTCACCTCAGATAGGGGACTCGGCGAATTATTCAGAAACCCGAAGGCATCGGTACGGATCGCCAAATGGGCGGCCGAACTCTCCGGCTACCACATCACCTTCGAGCCCAGGACGGCGATCAAGTCACAAGTTCTAGCAGACTTCGTCGTCGACTGGACCGGGCCAATAACACAGCCGGACCCGTCTGCAGAGAAAGTTTGGACAATCCACTGCGACGGTGCTTGGTGCCATGCGGGGGCAGGCACTGCTGCAGTCATCACCTCACCCGCCGGGGTCAAGCATAGATACGCGGCACGCTTAAGCTTCGCTCTGGAATCTGACAGATGCACAAACAACATAGCAGAATACGAAGCTGTCATCCTCGGCCTCTGCAAACTAAGAGCCCTCGGCGTCACCACCTGCATAGTCCGAACAGACTCCAAGGTAGTCACCGGCCAGGTCGAGAAAGATTATGCAGCAAAGGACCCCGCACTTATGCAATACCTCGCGGCCATCCGAAGTCTCGAGAGACAATTCAAGGGATTCACATTGCAGCATGTGGACCGGGCCAAGAATGAAGAAGCCGACGCATTGGCCAAGGCAACCGCCAGGGGTGAAGCCCTACCCTCCGACGTGTTCTACCACGTCATCGGCACGCCAGCCGTCCGCAGCCCTGAAGGGCTCCAAATAACCAACGACAGCGAGGGCCACCGCATTATCAACCTCATCATGACCGAAGACTGGCGGGCGCCAATAACCCTGTACCTGCAGGGGTACTATCACCCAATCGACAGCAATGAGGCCAAGCGCCTCCACCACCGAAGCCGGGACTTCGCACTGATCGAGGGCCAACTTTACAAGAAGGGGGTCAGTCAACCGATGCTTAAGTGCGTCACCGAGACCGAAGGCGTCCAAATCCTGCGCGAAGTCCACAAGGTGACCTGCGGCTCCCACGCGGGGCCTAGGGCCCTAGCGGCAAAGGTGATTCGCCAAGGTTTCTACTGGCCCGCCATCATTTGCGCCGCAAGCCGGGTCGTCAGATCCTGTGAAGCCTATCAGAAATTTTCCCCACGCTCAGGACGCCCCGCGCAGTTCACGAAGCTGATCGCCCACACGTGGCCCCTTCAGCGCTGGGGCCTAGACATTGACGGGCCCCTGCCCACGGCTCAGGGGAACCTCAAGTTCACCTTCGTCGCCGTTGAATACTTCACCAAATGGATTGAAGCGAGGGCAGTATCCACCATCACATCGAAGACAGCCCAGAAATTCTTCTGGCAAAATATTGTTTGCCGCTTCGGAGTACCGTCCGAACTCACGGTAGACAACGGCAAGCAGTTCGACAACCAAGATTTCAAAGACTTCTGCTTCTCCATCGGCACCAAGCTTGCCTTCGCCTCCGTGTACCACCCCCAGTCCAATGGAGTCGTGGAGCGCGCCAACGGCAAAATTTTCACAGCCGTCAAAAATGCTCCTCGACGACGAAAAAGGCAAGTGGCCCGACCTGTTACCCGAAGTGGTCTGGGCGCTGAATACTACCGAGTGCAGGGCGACCGGGTTCACCCCCTTCCGCCTATTATACGGATCGGAGGCCATGACTCCGCAAGAAATAAAGCATGGGTCGCCTCGGACAGCCGCGTCGGCCGTCCCCGACGTAGACGAGCCGACTTCGAAGGACCTCATCGACGGAGACCGCGTCTTCGCCCTACAGGCTCTAGACAAATACCAAGCCCAGACAAAGGCATGGCGCGACCAGGCAGTCATCCCAAGGGAATTCAGCGAAGGGGACCTCGTACTCGTCCGGACAGCTCGAACAGAGTCCAGGGGCAAGCTGGAGCCTAGGTGGGAGGGCCCTTTCATTGTCAAGATGAAGGCCTCCCCCAGCGCATACAGGCTCGCAACGCCAAACGGCAAAGACTTGGAGCATTCCTGGAACATCGATAATCTCCGCAAATTTTTTGTTTGACTCATCAGGGCCAGCTCGCCCTTGTAATTCGCAAAGACAATTTTTATTCTGGCCCGCACTCTTTTCCTCCCGGGGGGTGAGGTTTTTAACGAGGCGGAGTCATGTAATATACAAGTGAAAAATCCCCCACAAAATCTACGTCGAAAAAAGACCGCGCCGACGGTCTTCGACATTCGACCAATACATAGTCACCGCGAGGCCCAGCGTCAGCCACCCTCGCGTGCGACAACTCCACGCAGAAGTCGCCTAAGGGTGCAGCCGGACTAGCACAACAAGTGCGAAAAATCAAAGTCTTCCGCGAAGACTATCCGCACAGAAGTCGCCTAAGGATGCAGCCGGACTAGCACAACAAGTGCGAAAAATCGAAGTCTTCCGCGAAGACTATCCGCGCAGAAGTCGCCTAAGGGTGCAGCCGGACTAGCACAACAAGTGCGAAAAATCGAAGTCTTCCGCGAAGACTATCCGCGCAGAAGTCGCCTAAGGGTGCAGCCGGACTAGCACAACAAGTGCAAAAAATCAAAGTCTTCCGCGAAGACTATCCGCGTAGAAGTCGCCAAAGGGTGCAGCCGGACTAGCACTATTGGGGGCCTTCGTCCTCCGAAGGTCCTCAAAAACATGATTTGACAATGTTTTCCAAGTGGATTATATGAACAGGTACCTTCGGACTCAGAATTATGAACATGAAGTACGGTCAGGACGAAGCCTGAACCAGACGAAGGGGGATTGAAATGGAGGACGGGCTGATTACCAAGCTCTACGAAGGATGATGCACAGCCGAAGCTGTGCGCAGGAAAGCTTCGTCGCGATAGCAGAAAGGGGAACCGACTTAAAGATGAAAAGACTACTTAGGCCTCAACAGATTTCCATAAGTCATTAGCAAATGTAATGGACATGAATGTAATTTTGTATGGGCTGTGTCTCACGCCTATAAATAGATGAACAGTACTCCCGTACTGTTCACGCTGACTTGGCATTTGCTTTTGCGTCATCCTTGTACTTTCGCCTTCCTGTAATCCGAAGGTACATTTGTAATTTGAAGTCATTTCTATGGTTACATAAGAATAAAATAGAAATAATGTTGTGATAAAATTTAAATGTTTACATTACTTTTTATGTTATGCATAAATTCTTCGTCATAACTTATCATGCCTACGAAGATATATTGTTTATGACCTTCGTCCGGAGCACATTATACCCCGAAGGGAAATAATGTTTCGAAGGACGAAGGACCTTATCATTTAACACTTTTTATGTTGCCTTGTTCTTAATTCGAAGCATTTGAGAACAAGTCACCAACATTGGCGCCCACCTCCGGTGAACTCACCTCCACTTTGAGTTTTTTGAACACCTTCGGAAGCCATAGACCCTCGCTATGGCGCCGAAGAAAGCTTCAGCGACTGGAGCTGCAGCACTGCAACCGCTGGACCCCAACCAGGAGACCGTCTCTCTTCGGGAGGCCCGAAGCCAGAAGAGGAAGGCCGTCAGTCCGACGCTTCAGGAGGATGAACTAGACCAAGAGATCAGGGATATGGAGATGCTTCATCAACAGGTGCAGAGGAAGAAGGAAAAGATGGCCAGGCTAGCTGAGCTGCAGAGGCAGATAGACGAAGCTTCTGAAGAAGTTCGCCATCTTACTCACGACGAGCAGAACAGAAGGCCTCAACAAAAAGACCTTCATCAGGAGGGCTTCTTCAACGAAGATGACTGGTATGACAATTTCCATCATGGAAATTTTGTTTTCGATGATGCTTCTCCTCTGTCCGCTGAGCTGCAGGCTACACCTTGGCCTCCATCCTACAAGCCCCCCCAGCTTCCCATGTTCGATGGCCATTCAGACCCGAAGCAGTTCTTGATGAGCTACGAAGCAACAGTGTCTTCGTATGGTGGCAATGCTGCAGTCATGGCAAAGTCTTTTGTTATGGCTGTCAGGAGTGTTGCTCAGACCTGGTATTCCTCCCTTCGACCAGGAACGATTACTTCATGGCAAAAGCTGAAGGACATGTTGTTAACTAGCTTTCAAGGGTTTCAGACGAAGCCGGTTACTGCTCAAGCCTTATTCCAGTGCACCCAGGATCATGAGGAATACCTTCAGGCGTATGTCAGAAGGTTCTTACGTTTGAGGGCGCAGGCACCAACGGTGCCCAACGAAATCGTCATCGAAGCCATGATCAAGGGGCTTCGACCTGGACCTTCAGCTCAATACTTCACCAGGAAGCCTCCTCAGACTTTGGAGAAGCTGCTCCAGAAGATGGACGAGTACATTCGTGCTGACAATGATTTTCGCCAAAGAAGGGAGGAGGCTTTCAGATTTTCTGAAATGACCAGGGGCTTCGGAGGAAGATTCTATCCGAGGCATGTCAGGTCCATCCACAACTCCACTCAAAATGATGATAAGGGGAGTCAGCAGAACAGGCCGCAGTGCTCCTCACAGGCTTCGGGGCAACAGCAAAGCTTTTTCCGGCCACCAGCTCCAAGAGGCAGAAGCGCCAGGGGCTTCGGTGGAAGATTTGGAGATCAACCAAGGAAAATGTTTTGCTTGTTCTGTGGAGAAAACAAGGGCCATACCACCAGGATGTGCCATGTTACAATCCAGAAGCAAAAGGAAATAGCCGAAGCTGCAGCGCAACAAGCTCAGCCGAAGCAGGTCATGCATACTGCTTCGTACCATCCACCCTACATCCCACAATACATAGACAACCACCCTGCAGTTTCTGTAGCTTCGGCAAGTCAACCTCAAGCTTCCTGGCAACAGCCTCCGCCTCCGCCTCCACTACAACAAGGCCAACAGCCAGAAGGGAGTCAATATGCTCCACACCAAAGGGACTTCAGAGAACAATCCGAAGCTCGCACAGTCAATAGCACTGTGCCAGAGTCGAAGCACATTTATTAACACATATCCTACCTTTGATAGCAGTCTTTTCTATTCAGTTCTATTTTCTGTGTAACAAAGAACATTGTGGGTTTTCATGTAATAATTTCGTTGTTTCCCACGAGGAAAACCTATTTTCTCCGCAGGCTTAAGTTGCCGAAGCTTAAAAATTTGTGATAACAAGGAGGACCTTCGAATTATTAAAAATCCTTCGAAGCAACAGAAAGTCGTTCTAAGGAACGCAGAGTAAGTAGCTGAAGTCACAAAAAGCCGTTCCAAAGGGAGCGCAGTGTAAGTTTTCTGCTCAAAAGTCGTTCCAAAGGGAATGCAGAGCTTACAGCGAAAAGTCAACGCTGATACCGCCTAAGTAAAAGGCGAAGAAGCTCAAAAGACGTTCCTAAGGGAATGCAGAGCTTACAGCGAAAAGTCAGCGCTGATATAAAAAGATTGTGTGTTTCACGGGGATATGTGTATCTTCGGAATCAATCTCATCTACATAACATAACATCATCACATCATTTTGCATAGCATAAGCATCATACATCATATTGCATATGGCAAAAGAAGGGAGGACAGTAACAACCTTCGGAAGAATGCTTTGGGAAAATAGAAATCTTCGGAATATAGCTTCGGAGAATGTTTTCACGAAGTTTGGATATTTTTCATCAGAGCGCTATGGATTTTGAAATACATAAAGGTTTTTCTATCTTCACGAAGCATGAAAAGAAGGGAAGGTGTTTTTTCGCCGAAGGCTTAAAAACGGTACGTATGAAAAGTTTCATGCATCGTAAAGAATTGAATAATGAGAAGAAACTGGTATGTTACATTCAAATGTACAAAATATTACATAGATCATATTTCAAATGTTTTTTCTAATAACATCTAGTCTTCTCTCAGTACTACTTCGGCAGCCTCATTTAGAAGTTGTTCAACAACTTTATCCATGATAGCTTCGGCCATTTGCTTAATTTCGTCATCCCCTTTCGTGTGGGGGTCAGCAGACGATCCAGTAGGTTCTGAGGGAAGGGAATATGTCTACATTACTATCACAAACTGCGAATAAAGTTTGAAATAAAAAATTACAACACAATAAGACCGACTAATTAATACCTATTTGCCCTTCGGGCTCTGTACTTCTTTCGGCAACTTCTGTCACTTTCCTAGCATCATGGATGCCTTTTTCACTTCTTTGAATAATTTCTTGCGCCATTTCTCGGCCGCCGTTGTCCCAGATATCAGTAAAGAATTTACTGCCAACCATGCTTGCTTCGGTCGAGGGGTCTTTGATGTCTTCGGAGGACAGGGCAGCTTCGGACTGAGCTAAGGATTTTACGTGCTCGCAACCTTTCTTCTCCAAAACGGTAGCAACTCCTCTAGCGCCTGAAAAAGCGCAGATGTCACCGCGGCTGCTCAGGATTTCCTCGAAGGCCTCTGCTTCGTGACTGATCCAATCCAGTGGACCTTCGGGATTGCCTCTTGAGAAATTCTCTTCACTAGAAAATGCGCCAACGCTGGCGAAGCTGGATTTTATCTTTTTGACGCATTCAATAGATTTAACATAGCACTTCCTCTGGGATGCACGAAGCTCCTTAACATTTAACTCTAAATGGTTGACCAACTGATCACTAAGCTCTCGTTTTGTTTCTTCAAGCACACGTTCCTCTTTAGCTCTAGCTAGCTGTTTCTGAAGATCTTTAATCTCACGTTTTTGGGCTTCGGCCTGGACCTTTGAGGCAGCTTCGTCTTTTTTAACCTTGTCTACCAATGTAAGCAGAATTTTATCCTTTTCCAGAGCTTCGTTTCTCAGTTTAATAACTTCTGATCGTAGGTTGTTGAACGCAATTTCGTAGCTCTCATCTTCGGCACTCTTTTGTGCTCTTAATGCGTTGCTTAGGATTAGACCCTACATGTAAAAAAGCTGGTATAAGAATAAAAGAATGAGTTACGAAGTAAAAAATTTTCAAGCGCCTAATTCCCATACCTTTAGGCTATTGTACGCAAGACTGTCCGCGAGATCTTCCTTCGTCATAGCACATAATCCAGCTTCGAGCTTCGGGAATCCCATACTTCTAGCCATCTCCCGGCAGACAGATAATTCTTTGTTATCAGGGAGGCAGTATAGGAAGTCATCTTCATTTGTCCCATTGAACACTACTGCCCCCTTCGGATATTTTAACTCTCTAGCGTAATGATTGGCTTCATAAGTCTCTTCTTCAGATAATTTCTTCCCCGAAGCATGTCGCACGATGTAATCGCATATGTTGGAAGGGGCTTCGGGGGCAGCAGTGTCAATTTCTTCAACCAAAACTGGTTCTGATATTTTTATTTTCTCGGTTTCCAAAGATTGTTCCTTGGTGGGCTCTGAAGGCCCAGCTTCAGCTTCAGGTTGTTGCTTCGAAGTTTCAGTAGACGCTTCAGCAAGTTTAACAGTCTTCTTTGGAGTTGTGCTTGAAGACTTAATTGTCTCCAAGACATCTAGCACGTTCACCATTCTTTTCCTTTTTGGGGTCACCGATGGGCCCTTTTGATTTTTTATTGTTTCAACATTTGCTGAAGGACTTAAGATTTCCGATATTTTTGGCCCTTCAATCTTCGGTTTTTCTGCTTTTTCTGCTGAAGGCGCTTCAGTTTTCTCTTCTATCTTCGGCACTGGAGCTGGTTCTGTAGCTTCAGAGGCCAAAGAGACTTCACCAATAAATTCTGGCACTGTGGCCGGCTCAATAAAACGCGCTCGGTGGGTGAGCACCTTCATCTTTTTCCTTTGCGGCGCTGGCTCACTAGTGGCACTCGTGATAGCTTCTGTCGCAGGAGAAGTATTTTTTCTTTTGCGACCCAATACCGGATAGTGATAGTCAGGGTAGACAAACCCGACTGCGTCAAATACCCGGTTGAGCCTTTTCTTCTTTTGGCCTCCGAAGGCTGCTGATAACGCAGTGTTCTCGGCCTTCGAATATGCCCCAAGCAGTTCGTCACTTAATGTTTCAATGCTTTTCAACCAGTCGTCATCAGGTTCAACAAATTTATCCCCGTATTTGAATGTGTATTTCAGTCTGACCAGTCCGCCTTCGTCGGACTCTTTGATGGTCTCCTTCGGCATTTCCCACTTTCCTGCAAGTGGCCACACCCTGAAGGCAATATGCTCTTGGACCAAGTCCCTTGTCCCAATGAAAGAGCAGATTACGCCGAAGGCTCTTTGGCATTCCTCGGCTGCTTCATCCATTTCAACCTTCGGCCTTCGAAGTCCGAAGCGTTGCCAGATGGGGCGCATAATGATACTCTTGACATCTTCTTGCGCTGTTAAGTCATTCTTTACATAGAACCACTCTGTCATCCAGGCTCCGGGCCACCTCTTCCGAAAGGTTGGCACAGGGCGGCTTGACCCGGAGCGGGCACCGAAGCTGTAACACCCAAAGTTGTTGTGATATTGTTCTTTCTCCCAGGGCTTCGTCTCATATAACAACTCATGAATGTTGCAAAAGCTTTTAGCATTTGGTTCTAAACCTTGGCTTCTCGCAGCCCAGACAAACATCCCCATTCTTATGATAGCTTCGGGAGTAATTTGATGAAGGTAGACTTGAAATGTCTTCAGGACTTCAACAACAAAGCTGCTTAGGGGGAATCGAAGCCCAGCCTTGAGAAAGCTTCAGAAGATTATGACTTCATCTTCTTCGGGGGTGGGAGAAGTCTTTTCTCCAGCATTAGCCCTCACAATAGATATATCTCGAAAATACCTCCCCCTCATATTATCAATATGACTCTGCTTAATAGTGGTTTTCCCGAAAACCGTGTGACTTGGCCGCCATGGTCGATCTTCGGACTCTTCCCCACCACTTTCTACATCATAACTGTCGCTGTCACCAGTATCTTCAGACAAACCTTCCAGAATCTCCTTGGTAATTTTTTCCGTATTGGTCTCTGCCATCGCTATAAGGAACCCCAAGTTCTTCTCTTCGTCAAGGCTCAGCTTCATCTCAGCAGTGACCTTCTTATCTTCAGACATCTTCGGAAACACTAAAAAACTGTTTTCAAAGCCGAAGCTTCAAAACCAAAATATCAGCAAATCTTAGTGCGCAAGAGCTAAAAATTTAGTGGGCGAAAGCAGATGGCAAGCGAGAGTACCAAAATGAGTTTGCGTTACGATCTTATTTATACGCCCAGTGCGTTAAAAATTGAAAGACCCCGCTTGTCAGTGAATGTTGCTATTCTAGCAAAGGGAAGGTGTTTTTTCAGACCTTCGGCTTAAGGCCTTCGTCCATATCGCAATCTGAATTTGTCATTAACAAACTAATATTGCGAGGGGCTACTGTTGGGGGCCTTCGTCCTCCGAAGGTCCTCAAAAACATGATTTGACAATGTTTTCCAAGTGGATTATATGAACAGGTACCTTCGGACTCAGAATTATGAACATGAAGTACGGTCAGGACGAAGCCTGAACCAGACGAAGGGGGATTGAAATGGAGGACGGGCTGATTACCAAGCTCTACGAAGGATGATGCACAGCCGAAGCTGTGCGCAGGAAAGCTTCGTCGCGATAGCAGAAAGGGGAACCGACTTAAAGATGAAAAGACAACTTAGGCCTCAACAGATTTCCATAAGTCATTAGCAAATGTAATGGACATGAATGTAATTTTGTATGGGCTGTGTCTCACGCCTATAAATAGATGAACAGTACTCCCGTACTGTTCACGCTGACTTGGCATTTGCTTTTGCGTCATCCTTGTACTTTCGCCTTCCTGTAATCCGAAGGTACATTTGTAATTTGAAGTCATTTCTATGGTTACATAAGAATAAAATAGAAATAATGTTGTGATAAAATTTAAATGTTTACATTACTTTTTATGTTATGCATAAATTCTTCGTCATAACTTATCATGCCTACGAAGATATATTGTTTATGACCTTCGTCCAGAGCACATTATACCCCGAAGGGAAATAATGTTTCGAAGGACGAAGGACCTTATCATTTAACACTTTTTATGTTGCCTTGTTCTTAATTCGAAGCATTTGAGAACAAGTCACCAACAAGCACAACAAGTGCGAAGAATCAAAGTCTTCCGCGAAGACTACCCGTGCAGAAGTCGCCTAAGGGTGCAGCCGGACTAGCACTACAAGTGCGAAGAATCGAAGTCTTCCGCGAAAATTATCCATGCAGAAGTCGCCTAAGGGTGCAGCCGGACCAGCACAACAAGCGTGGAAAAGACTACGCCAAACTGTCCGCGCAAAGACCGACTACATGCGCACCAGACCAACCTAACCAATACACCAGATCAAGTGCGCAACGCCTTCGTAAGCATATCCGAATGTGCGAAGACACACAACCTCATCATATAAGCCATTACATATGAACAAGCGAGGGCATCACACTTTACATTAGTTCAACCTTCGGAATAATTCCCATCTCCCTATAGTTAAATAGCATTATCCTCAGCTCCTCACCCGCAAAAAGACTTCGCAGCTCCCCCTCACCTGCACTCACGGCGGACGGCAAGGACAACAGTTCCTGCCTGCCAGCCCTGTTCACTCGAAGCCGACCGCCGTCCGCCTCACTCACTCTACGCTTCGCAACCGCCCTTCGCCGCCTACGACCCGCACTTGGACCAGGCACAACCTCAGCATCCACAGCACGCGGCGAAGACTCCGCCGCTGCCACATCCAAGGCTGCAAAATAATCCAAGTCCTCATCTGACGACTCTTCAGTCCACCCAACCGAACTCCCAGAATCATCAAAATAAGAAAGCTTAGACGCAGATTCATCCGATTCATTCCCATCGTCCACGGTCGAAGCCGCCAAAAAATTAGCAGTAGCGGCTGCGTGCGCAGGCCCAAAATCTTGAACCTGCGCAGCAACCAAGTTTCAGCAACATATACAAAATTCCCTAACTACCCACACCCACTATGCCACCTGCGAAGACCCAGTCGTCGTAGGATCCTCCACTGCCGCCTCTGCCGCCATCTTCGCAGGATCCTCAGCCCTCGGCGCAGCAGTTGGCGACGAGCCACCGCCGGCCGTGGTGGCTGCGGGGGCATCAGGGGCGCCTCCGGCGGTCTCCGGGGCCGCCGCCGGGGCGACCTCGGCCACGGCCGCCACCGGGTTCGACTCCGAGTCAGGCTGCGCGCTATTTAAAGCCCCGAAGTCGTCCACCTTCTCGTTACGCGCCGCCTAAGATACAGCACGCAGATTCAGCAAACCCACATATAACCCACAACAACACCAAACAAAAGTCAAACATTACCTGACCCCTCGCCGTCTCAGACCGCTCCCTGACCACCTCCCGGCCGTGAGGACCCCACATCCGGTCGAAGAGGGCTCCCGCAGATTCCTTCACCACAGGGTCCTCAACCTTGTAGATATCACGCTCGAAATCCTCATCAGCTTGGTCGAAGACCTCATAGTGCCGGCACCCCTCGCGGGACAGCGCGTTCATCGCCCCTTCGCAGGTGACCAGGGAGGCATAGGACATAAACCCCTCCACAATGGTGGGGAGCGCCTGCAACTCCTCCTGCAGCCACTCCAGGCAGCGAAGGCCGGGCTCTTGGTCTGGCACTTCGAAGTCAGCGGTCCGCGCGCCCAGCTCGTGGTACGAGTCCACAAGCTGTTTGCGCGTCCGCTCGGCCTCCGAGCGCGTCGAAGCCTCGGCCCTCTCCACACGGGTCTGCAGGGCGTTGAACCGCTCCTCCAATTCCTCGGCACGCTGTCTGGCGAGGCTGCACTCCGCCCACGCCAAATTGGCCTCCGCCTGCGCAGACTGCGCCTTGGCGAGGGCCTCATTAGCCTCCTTCCTCTCCTCCACCAGCTGGCGCCGGAGGTCAGCCCTCTCACCCTCCAGCGCGACCACCTTATCCACCTGCTTGTAGCACTTGCTGTCAGCGGCCGACTTGTCCCGGACGGCGTCAGCATGTTGCGCCCGAAGTCTCTCGACCTCGACAGACACAACTGCCGTAAGGGCCCCCAACGCCGCGCGGTCTCCGAAGTCAGCCGCCTGCAAGACACCCATAAGACCACAGCCCCAGCGAAGCTGGTAAAAGCCAAAGTCTAGCTCAATTTACCTGACTTAACGCCTCCTTCAGCCGGCGGGACACTGCACCCGCCTCGTCCCTGACGGCAGTGAGTGCCGGAATCTCACCACCGGCACTATGAGCACCACCCTTCGCCCTCGGCTCCGCGACAGCCGCCGCGGTCGCCACGGCGGGCGGAACAACAACAAGCTGGCCTTCGCCCGACCCTGCGACGTATCAATATATCAAAAAAAATCGAGCTAACGACTTACCAACAAGATAATCATCCACGCTAATATCCGTGGCGAAGTCGGGAACGCGCTTGCCCGGCGGAGGCAACTCTCGAGCCTTCTCGGCTCCCGCCGGGACAGACTTGGTACCGCCGGTGGCGGCCGCCTTCGCAGCCTCCGGCACCCGGCTGGACCCAGGGGCGGCCAACTTTGCCGCCTGTGCCGGCTGGCTTCCGCCGGGGGCAGCAGCCTTCGCAGCCCCCCGCAACCTCTTCGGCCTGGCCTCAGGCAGCCTGACGACTGCCTGGCGTTTCTGCGCAGCTCCCTGGCGATCCTTGTCCATCACTACCGACAAAACAGCAGCAATATTCCGCCCATAAGGAAACACCTTCCAATCACGAACCATGCGAGATGTAAAAAAATCTTCGCCGGCCGCGCGGGGGATAGGAACATTCTTAGGCCACCGACCCCCGGTAACCCTCAGCATCCGCGCCGAAGACTCCCGGAGCTTGGGCGAAGACATCCTTCCCCCCGGGGTCGCGCACGTCCTCATCAATTCCCTAGCAAAACCATCGGAAACCCCCAGTCCTCCCGCAGCAATACCTAGTTTCCTCTTCTTAGAGGATGGGGCGGCCGCCGGCGCGGGGTCGTCTCCAGTCTCCGCCACCGGGTTCTTCCCGCGACGATCCACACCGTCTTGCCCAGGATAACCGCCATACGGCAGGCGGTTCAATTCGAAGACCTTGTTCAAGCGGTCATTAGACCCGCATATATCCCAGCTACGCTGGCCTTCTGTCTTCGGCACGTACCGACCAACAATCCGCACCGCCCCATCCTCCGCCTCACGCACAACGACGGCCGGATCGCGACCACACAGATCCAGTGCGAAGGCGGGACTTCGCACCAGCATCCCACCACGGGAAGGCATCTAGCGAGGGCATACTTCGCCCAGCGCCCAGCCATGTGCCAAAGGCCACACCCCATACGCCACAAACTCCTCAACCAAATCGCGCCCGCTGCTCAGGCCGGCCGCGCACCGAAGGGCCCGTTCGTCTGCATCCTCCTCCGACACTTCAAACTGTGGGTATGCTGAGTAATAATACGAGCACATCTCAGCCACGGGGAGCCCCGGATGGTCTTCGACGGTGCCCTCCGCAACGTAGAACTAAAACTCATGCCAGTTGCCCCATTTATTGCGGGCGCAAGGAACCAACTCAACTACCTCCATCGAGGTCTTGCCGGTCTTCGGCGTAAATGTACAGGATCCAAACTGTGCAACCTTATTTCCGATCATCCTTTTCTGCCAGTGCAGGCAATAGTACTTCGCGAAGACTTCGACCGATGGTTGTCCGCCGTACGAAGTCGTCGCCTAGACATATTTCGACAGAGCCACCACGGCATTCGGAGTCAGCTGGTGGATCTGGACGTTAAATTTAACGCAGGACTTCTCCCACGAATCGGTGCGCAGGCAAGCGAAGACCAGCGGCGAAGAACGCCTCAAAAACAACCAACTCGCCTTCTGGCTCGGGGACCTCCTCCGTCCCCGGGACACGAGCGACTCCGCCGCCAAAGTAACCAAGCCGCTGCATATCTTGCACGCGGACCGAGGACATCCGCGACACACCGAAATTCACCGTGTCACCGGCGCGCAACTCCTCCGCCGCCACAGTGCTCAGCGTCTCCTCAGACGACGCGTCGGCCGGCGGCGTAGCGGCAGCAGAAGAAGAAGAGGTCAGCATCGCTACGTACCGGCGGCGGCGGCGGCGGGCGGTCTGCTTCACACGAGCCAGATCGCCGGCGAACAAGAGCAAGGAGGGCAGACGAGCAGCAAGAGGTTCGAGAAGGCGGTTAGGGTTTTCGCGGAGCGCGGAAAGACAAAGTTCAAAACGCGCGGCCCCCCCCGTCCCCTTTTATACACAGGGCGCGGCGCTTCGGGAAACTCGCAATCCAACAGTACGGTGTCAATCAACGGTCATGTCAAAAACCCCCGCGGAACCACTTCGAGCGAGGGCAGCGTCTCCGCCATCTAGCGACGTCTTCGGCACCAGGTGACTTAGTCGAACTGGTCCCTCGGAGGGCAAATGTTGGGGCGAAGGCGAAGACGCCACCCTTCGCTCGAGGCCTTCGCCGTACTCGCTGCACCAACGGTGGCAAGACAGCGGTAGACATACCCTTCGTCTCATACGCGGCCGGACGAAGACCTGTGACGAGGTCGTCTCATCCTGCGACCTCGTCCAGAACGGAGGCCCACGCGTGATCCGGCCCATTGTAACAGGCCCTACGTGGTCGTTGCGCGTTACGGGCCTAATTTGTAAAGGCCTCCCTATAATTACGGTCCGTAACCCCGCTTTATGGGAATATTCCGGGGACAATCTAGGTGTCTGAGCGCACATGCGTCCTTAACACGGCAGTGCCGCGACAGAAGTCAGAGCGTAGAAGTCAGAGGGGACCGGACTGTCCGGTGTGGCATCGAATTGTCCGATGCAGCAAGACGACAAGCGACTCCAACAGTCAATAGCTCCAAACTCTAACGGTTGCGCTAACGTGGCGCGCACCGGATAGTGCATAGTGACTGTCCGGTGGCGCACCGGACTGTCCGGTGCGCCCATCGCCAGCAGAAATTAGCCAACGACTAAAAGTGGTTGGGAGGCTATAAATACCCCCCAACCACCTCATTCACTCCCATGTCCCATCCAAGCCTTCTGAAATCTTCATTTATTGCAAGGTCAAAAGCCAAACATTCCAAAACAAAATCAAAGCAATCAATCCACTCAAAGCCCCAAAATCAACTCTAGTGCATTAGGGCTTGTGAGAGGATCACTTGTGTTTTTTTGTTGCTCTTGTCGCTTGGATTGGCCTTTTCTTTTTCCCTTCTTATTCTCAATAGACTTGTAATCGAAGCAAGAGACACCTAAGTGTGTGGTGGTCCTTGCGAGGCCTAAGTGACCCGTAAGATTAAGGAAAAGGCTCACTCGGTCTAAGTGACCGTTTGAGAGAGGGAAAGTGTTGAAATAGACCCGGTCTTTGTGACCTCCTCAATAGCGACTAGGTTCTTTAGAACCGAACCTCGGTAAAACAAATCATTGTGTTCACTCGCCTTGATTCTCACTTGATTTGTTTTGCACTCTTTCCTCTCTCTCTAACGTTTCCTTGCTAGTATTGATTTGAGTTTGCTCCCATGCGTTATCTGCATCCTTTGAATTTAATTTACACTCTGCAGAGGTTGCGCATCTTTACCCACAAGTCATGTTACCCATCTGCCAAGAGACAACCAATCCCATACACCTCTACCGAGGAGGCGAGGCAGGGTAACACTACGAGGCCTTTACAAAGTTCCACTAGCTTCAGAAATCCCGCTATAGTTTATAGGAAGCTCCAGTGCAGGAATCCCTCGCCTGACCGCCATCGCAGCAAAATCAACCCAAGGACCTCCCTACACTGACCACTCCCCTACTGCCCTTGCCCCTTTCGGGTAAGGAAGACCTCCACTAGCTTTCCTAGTTAATCAGCCAAGGGCGTCCCATTAAACCCTTGTGGTAGCACTGTTTTCCCGAGTGGTCGCTCCATGTTCCCATTAATTTAATGATCTTAACATGAACAGTAATAATAATAATAAAAAGATAATAAAAGAGTAATCATGAATGTTGTATCTCCATACCCAATCCACATAAAGCAATAGCAGGTACTACCCAAAAATATTTTAGGGGTGAACAAGGTATAAAGATAACCAAAACTGGGATAACCTAAAGGATCCCATCAAAATTAACCTATGCAGGTCATTATAATTAATAAGAACATGGCTGGGAAAAAGTAAGTGATCAAGGGCACAACTTGCCTTCAATGAGCTCATGCTCAGCTACTTCTACCTGCTGAACCTCAGAATCCACAATGGCTTGCTCGTCTACTCGCATCAACACAATACATACATAGTATAGCATAAATTAACATCACATCAAACATGTAAATAAAATATACAGTAAAAATCTACACATTAAAATGAGATCATAGGAACTGGAATCATTAAATTTGGAGTTAGAGATTTCAAGTTACGAATTTCCTAAGATTTAATGTGCTTGAGATAGGATTAAATGATAAATTAATTTTCTTACTGTTTTCATGCCGAAACAGAGACACTAAATGATAGAGAATAATATTACCAAATTTTAGAAATTGGAATGGTTCAATTTGGAGCAAAAATGAATTTTCTATGCATTTTACAAGTTTCTGGAATTGTTTTTGTATTAAAAACTAAATTCTATAATCATTTCTCGGTTTTTATATTCCTCTGGACTAGGTGTCAATTTTCAGAAAGTCCAGGGGTCTCGGGGCTAAAAATACCAAGACACAGAGCCACCCAGGTACGGACGGCGAGTTTATTCTCAAATACCAGAGGGTCTCAAGTGTAAAACTATCAGCGCGAAGGGGTATGCGGTGATCGTAGTGGTCCGATCTAAATCGGAGCTGCGATTAGATCCCAGCTTTTATGAATCGGTATACTGCCCGTGATCGAAAGATCATGATCCGAGGCCCCCAGAAGCGACCACGTCCACACAAGATCCCAGACGATAATCTACGGATCTATGGACCTGATTTGCTCGCGCGACTACTCACTTTATGAGTTGATTTGCTCGCGCGACTACTCACTTTATGAGTTGATCTGGACCGCCCAGGGACCATTCGACGGCCTGCAGTCATCTAATCTTAACCGTTCACCCCACGATCTACGGTCCACGGCTCTCTGCGCGCGAATAGTGTCCGGACGCGGCGGCGGAGCAGCACGACACGGCAGCGCCATGGCCGGACTTCACGCGCCCACGATTCCTACGACTATTCTCCGGTCCAAACTATGCTACACGGTGAATATGGCAGTACGAGACAATGGGTAGTGTGCTCACCGAGGTTAGAGTTGAAGGCGCGGCTATCCACGGTGAAGGGCGGATCCGGGGTGGTGGTTCACTACGGCGACGAATTCCGCCGATACCAGACACCAATCCAAGCGGCGCAACTCCACTCCCTCATCCAATAGCCGGAGATAACCCCGCGGTGCGGTTTCAAGTTGCGGCGGTCGGCGAGTTGAGCACCCTTCCCTTGCGGCGGCGCTACCCTTTCCCTACTTTCCTGTTTAGCGGTGGTGCTTGGGTGCCCTAGGCTCGAGGCGACACGGATATGCTCTAGGAAATAAATAGAGGCGTGGATGGTGGCCGAGGTGAGGTTGACGAGCTAGCCGGCTCCGAGGAAATCGCTGCGGACGTTGCGCGCAAGCGAAGGTAGGGGAGAACTGGTCGTCGCGGATGACAGAAAGGTTCCACCCGCCAGCCACTCAGAAGCAGAAAAGGGAAAGAGGTGAGAGAGGCTTACAACCGGGTCCCGCACGGAAGTGGCTGAGTGGTTGGTGCTCACTGGAAGTCGGTGGCACACCTGGGCCCGCTTGCCAGGCGCCAGGTCGCGTGGGCGCAAGGGGCTGAGGCTGGGCCGCGCAACGTGGGAGCTGGGGAGAGTGGGCCAAAATGGAGGTCTGAGCCCAGTTAGGGTTAGGTTGTTTTTTTATTCTTTTCTATCCCTTTTTTTTCTATTTTCAAATCCAATTTGAATTTGAATTTTGAATTCAAACTTGTACCAAATTTATTCTCAAATCACATTGTGAAATTTAAAATACCAATTTTGGGATTATAATTATATTATTTATATCATTTCTCTTCTTATTTTCAAAACCCTAATTTTTATTTAGGATTTAATCCAACCTTTAGAATTATTATTTTATTATCGTTATCCTTATTATTTTATTTAATGCACAAATATATAAAACTCCAACAAGATGCACTTTATTTTGTTTTAGTATTATTTGTTTTAATTAATCACTCTCAATTATATGTATGCTCTTTTTATGATGCAAATGTGGCACATAAAATAAGAATATCCAATATAGTTTCCCTGTATACATTTTGGGTATTACAAATCCTACCCCCCTTACAAAGAATCTCGTCCTCGAGATTTAAGAAGATCTAGGGAAAAGATGGGGAAAGTCTATGTGAAGCTCTTCTTCTCTCTCCCACGTAGCTTCATCTTCTCCGTGGTGACTCCATTGTACTTTACACATCTTTATCACCTTATTTCTTATAACTCAAGTCAATGTATCCAGAATCTTGATCGGGTACTCCGTGTAAGTCAAATCACCCTGAACACTGAGCTCTTCCATTGTTAACTGTTCCTCAGGGACACAGAGACACTTCTTAAGTTGAGACACATGGAATACATTGTGCACATCAGATAGATTATCAGGCAGCTCGAGTTGATAGGCCATCTCTCCAACTCGCCTAAAAACTCAGAATGGTCCAATAAAGCGAGGGGACAATTTGCCCTTAACTTTAAATCTCCTCATTCCATGAAGTGGTGACACCATGGGGTACACATAATCACCTTTCTCAAATTCCAGTGGTCTTCTTCCATTATCAGTGTAGCTCTTTTGCCTGGTCTGAGCTATCCTCAAGTTCTCTCTGATTATATAGACTTGTTCTTCTGCCTCTTGAATAAGTTCGAGTCCAAAGAACTGTCTTCCTCTAGTCTGGTCCAAAAATAGAGGAGTCCTGTATTTCCCGCCATACAAAGTCTCGAACGGTGATATCTTCAGACTGGCCTGGTAAACTATCATTATATGAGAACTCAGCATAAGGTAGACTCTTGTCCCAACTACTACCATGCTGAAGGGTCCAAGCTCCCAACATATCTTTCAATACTTGGTTAGTCCTTTCAGTCTATCCTTCAGTCTGAGGGTAATAAGTTGTACTGAAGTTCAACTTTGTATTCATATTCTCATGAGAGCTTTTCCAAAATCTGGAGGTAAACTATGATCCTCTATCCAAAATGATCTTCTTCGGTACACCGTGTTGAGACACAATCCGAGCCATACATAACTCAGCCAATTGAGATCACTTATAAGTAGTCTTGACCGAAATGAAATGAGCCACTTTAGTCAATCTATTCACAATCACCCATATAGCATCATATCCTTTCTGGGTGCAAGGCAATCCAGTAATGAAATCCATACCAATCTCTTCCCACTTCCACTTGGGTATCTTCTGTGGGTACAGTAGTCCAGCTGGCCTCTGGTGTTCAGCCTTAACTCTTTGACACACATCGCACATAGCCACATGTGCAACCACATCTCTCTTCAGTCCATACTACCAGTACTTCTGCTTCAAATCCTAATACATCTTGGTACTACCAGGATGAATAGAATAATCTGAGTCATGAGCTTCCTTTAAAATAGTCTCACGAAAACTATCAATCTCAGGAACACATATCCGATCCTTGAACCATACTGTGCCTTGCTCATCTTTTGTGAATTCTGGACCTCGACCTTCAGTAATCAGATCCTTAATCTCTTGTATTTTAGCATCACCAATTTGTCCTTTGCGGATCTCTTGCTCTAAGGTAGGTTCCACATTAATAATAACTTTTTCAGTGTGAGCAACTATCCCCAGGTTAAGTATCCTGAAATCCTCAACAATCTTATCGGGTAGCTAGGCAACAACAGCTGAATGAACATGCTCCTTTCGACTCAAGGCATCTGTAACCAAATTTGCCTTGCCCGGGTGATAGTGAGTCTCCAAATCATAATCCTTAATAAGCTCCAACCAACGGTGTTGCCTAAGGTTGAGATCCTTCTGAGTGAATATGTACTTCAAACTCTTATGATCCGTGTATACTTGACACTTGTTTCTCATAATATGATGTCTCTAAATCTTAAGCGCATGCACAACGGCTGCCAGTTCTAAGTCATGAGTGGGGTAGTTTAACTCTTGTTTCTGCAACTGACGAGACGCGTAGGCAATCACATGTCCTTCTTGCATGGGCACACATCCTAAGGCTTGGCCACATGCATCACAATAAATATCAAACCCTTTCTGCAGATCTGGCATTACCAACACTGGTGGCTGAGAGCACCTAGAGGGGGGGGGGGTGAATAGGTGATCCTGTAAAACTTAAAACTTAAGCCACAAAAACTTGGTTAAGTGTTAGCACAATAATTGCCAAATGGCTAGAGAGGAGTCAAAACACAATAACCACAAGAGATCAATCACAGAGATGGCACGGTGGTTATCCCGTGGTTCGGCCAAGACCAACGCTTGCCTACTCCACGTTGTGGCGTCCCAACGGACGAGGGTTGCAATCAACCCCTCTCAAGCGGTCCAAAGACCCACTTGAATACCACGGTGTTTTGCTTGCTTTTCTCAATCCCGTTTGCGAGGAATCTCCACAACTTGGAGCCTCTCGCCCTTACACTTGAAATTCACAAAGAAGCACAGAGCAAGGGAGGGATTAGCAACGCACTCAAGACAAGAAATCACAGCAACACCACGCACACAAGTCGCAACGAGAGCTCACAACACAACTCAATGAGTTCACCACTCAACTAGAGCTCTAATTGCTATCGCAAAGAATCAAAGGCGCGGAATCGATGTCTTGGTGCTTAGGAATGTTGTAGGAATGCTTGGTGTGCTCCTCCATGCGCCTAGGGGTCCCTTTTATAGCCCCAAGGCAGCTAGGAGCCGTTGAGAGCAATCTAGGAAGGCTGATCTTGCCTTCTGTCGACTGGCGCACCGGACAGTCCGGTGCCTGATTTCCTTCCAAAAATGGCGCAGTCGACCGTTGGCAGCCTGAGAGCCGTTGGCGCACCGGACATGTCCGGTGCACACCGGACAGTCCGGTGCCCCCTTCTAGCCGTTGGCTCAGCCACGTGTCCCGCGCAGATCGCGCGGCCGACCATTGGCAGCCTGCCGACCGTTGGCTCACCGGACAGTCTGGTGCACACCGGACAGTCCGGTGAATTATAGCCGTACGTCGCCGATGAATTCTCGAGAGCGACGAGTTCGCCTGTGAACGGCCCACCGGACAGTCTGGTGCACCACCGGACAGTCCGGTGAATTATAGTCGTACACTGCCGTCGAAGTCCCGAGAGCAGCCTGTTCGCCCGAGCCGGCCTGGCACACCGGACACTGTCCGGTGCACCACCGGACAGTCCGGTGCTCCCAGACTGAGCATACTATGGCTGCTCGAGCCAAGGCATTTTCAATTGGATTTTTCCTGTTTCCAGCACTTAGACACAATACATTAGTCCATAAAACAATGTACTAAGTCTGAGAAACATACCTTAATCCTTGATTTGTACTTTGTCCACCTTTTTACACTAGAGCACTTGTGTTGGACACTAAATCACCAAAATACTTAGAAATGGCCCAAGGGCACATTTCCCTTTCAATCTCCCCCTTTTTGGTGATTTATGCCAACACAACATAAAGCAAGTAGAACAAGTACAAAATCAATTCAAATAAGAACTCAAATTGTTTTGATTCAAATTTGACATATATGGATCACTCTTTGCCACCACTTGGTTTGTTTTTGCAAATCAAACTCAAATTTCTATCTCTAAGTCAAACACACATGTTAAGACATAAAGAGAGTCATTCCAAGAGAAATTGAGTCAAGATTCAAAAACTCCCCCTTTTTCCCATAATCAACATTTCTCCCCACAAGAGGCCAATTTTTGACACGAGAGACAATAAAAAGAGTTTTGACAAACCAAAAGCTCTAATCTACTATTTTCAAAATCTCTCAAGTGGTAGCTGATCCATTTATCGCTTTGGCCTTTATTTTCTCCCCCTTTGGCATCAAGCACCAAAACGGGATCAATCTTGGCCCTTTAACCCCATTGCCTCACCAAAATCTTCAAATGAGAACACAAAGGCAATAAGAGGACGTGAGATAACTTGGAATTAGTTACCCTCTCATCGGAGTGCAGTGGAAGTCTTTCATGGTCCAAGTCCACCTTTTCACTTTCAAAACTCCTTTGAGACTAAATCAAGCAAACTCAAGCAAACGGTTAGTCTCAAAGGGTCAAGTTGTAGCACAGCTCCCCCTAAATATGTGCTTCACTTGCAAAAAGGACTTGTGAGGTCCAGGGAGTGTTTGTACAACTTGAGCACCACAATAAGCAACAAAATGCAGAATGAACATGATCAAAGGCATAAACACATGTATGCTACAATTCAATCCAAGTTCCGCGAATCTAGGACATTTAGCTCACTACGCAGCCTGCAAAAGGTCTTCTCATCTAGAGGCTTGGTAAAGATATCGGCTAGCTGGTTCTCGGTGCTAACATGAAACACTTCGATATCTCCCTTTTGCTGGTGGTCTCTCAAAAAGTGATGCCGGATGTCAATGTGCTTTGTGCGGCTGTGCTCAACAGGATTTTCCGCTATTCGGATAGCACTCTCATTATCACATAGGAGTGGGACTTTGCTCAGATTGTAGCCAAAGTCCCTGAGGGTTTGCCTCATCCAAAGTAGTTGCGCGCAACACTGTCCTGCGGCAACATACTCGGCCTCAGCGGTGGATAGGGCAACGGAAGTTTGTTTCTTAGAATTCCATGACACCAGGGACCTTCCTAAGAATTGGCACGTCCCCGATGTACTCTTCCTATCGACCTTACATCCAGCATAGTCAGAATCTGAGTACCCAATCAAGTCAAAATTAGACCCCTTTGGATACCAGATCCCGAAGCAAGGCGTAGCGACTAAATATCGAAGAATTCGCTTTACAGCCACTAAGTGACACTCCTTAGGATCGGATTGAAATCTAGCACACATGCATACGCTAAGCATAATATCCGGTCTACTAGCACATAAATAAAGCAAAGAACCTATCATGGACCGGTATGCTTTTTGATCAACGGACTTACCACCTTTGTTGAGGTCGGTGTGTCCGTCGGTTCCCATCGGCGTCTTGGCGGGCTTGGCGTCCTTCATCCCAAACCGCTTTAGCAAATCTTGCGTGTACTTCGTTTGGGAGATGAAGGTGCCGTCCTTGAGTTGCTTCACTTGGAACCCAAGGAAGTAGTTCAACTCGCCCATCATCGACATCTCGAATTTCTGCGTCATCACCCTACTAAACTCTTCACAAGACTTTTGGTTAGTAGAACCAAATATTATGTCATCGACATAAATTTGGCACACAAAAAGATCACCATCGCAAGTCTTAGTAAAAAGAGTTGGATCGACTTTCCCGACCTTGAAAGCATTAGCAATTAAAAAGTCTCTAAGGCATTCATACCATGCTCTTGGGGCTTGCTTAAGTCCATAGAGCGCCTTAGAGAGCTTACACACGTGGTCGGGGTACCGTTCATCCTCGAAGCTAGGGGGTTGCTCCACGTACACCTCCTCCTTGATCGGCCCATTGAGGAAAGCGCTCTTCACATCCATTTGGTACAACCTGAAAGAATGGTGAGCGGCATATGCTAGCAAAATACGAATTGATTCTAGCCTAGCCACAGGAGCGAATGTCTCCTCAAAGTCCAAACCTGCGACTTGGGCATAACCTTTTGCCACAAGTCGAGCCTTGTTCCTCGTCACCACCCCGTGCTCGTCCTGTTTGTTGCGGAACACCCACTTGGTTCCCACAACATTTTGCTTGGGACGAGGCACCAGTGTCCAAACTTCATTGCGCTTGAAGTTGTTGAGTTCCTCCTGCATGGACAACACCCAGTCCGGATCTAGCAAGGCCTCTTCTACCCTGAAAGGCTCAATAGAAGAGACAAAAGAGTAATGCTCACAAAAATTAACTAATCTCGAGTGAGTAGTTACTCCCTTGCTAATATCACCCAATATTTGGTCGACGGGATGATCCTTTTGAATCGTCGCTCGAACTTGGGTTGGAGGTGCCTGAGGTGCTTCTTCCTCTTCAACTTGAACATCCTGTGCTCCCCCTTGATCATGCGCCTCCACTTGAGGTACCTGTTCGTCATCTTGGGTTGGGGGATGCACCATAGTTGAGGAAGACGGTTGATCTTGCTCCAATTGTTCCTGAGGCCGTACATCTCCAATCGCCATGGTGCGTATCGCGGCCGTTGGAACGTTTTCTTCATCTACATCATCAAGATCAACAACTTGCTCTCTTGGAGAGCCATTAGTCTCATCAAATACAACGTCGCTAGAGACTTCAACCAAACCCGATGATTTGTTGAAGACCCTATACGCCTTTGTATTTGAATCATAACCTAATAAAAACCCTTCTACAGCTTTGGGAGCAAATTTAGAAGTTCTACCTCTCTTCACAAGAATATAACACTTGCTCCCAAATACACGAAAATAAGACACATTGGGTTGTTACCAGTTAGCAGCTCATATGAAGTCTTGTTGAGGACGCGGTGAAGGTAGACCCTGTTGATGGCGTGGCAAGCCGTGTTCACGGCTTCCGACCAAAAACGCTCGGGGGTCTTGAACTCTCCAAGCATAGTCCTCGCCATATCAATGAGCGTCCTGTTCTTCCTCTCTACCACACCATTTTGCTGAGGTGTGTAGGGAGCGGAGAACTCGTGCTTGATCCCCTCCTCCTCAAGGAACTCCTCCACTTGAAGGTTTTTGAACTCGGACCCATTGTCGCTTCTTATCTTCTTCACCTTGAGCTCAAACTCATTTTGAGATCTCCTTAGGAAGCGTTTGAGGGTCCCTTGGGTTTCAGACTTATCCTGCAAAAAGAACACCCAAGTGAAGCGGGAAAAGTCATCAACAATAACTAGACCATACTTACTTCCTCCTATGCTCAGATAGGCGACGGGTCCGAAGAGGTCCATATGCATCAGCTCCAGAGGTCTTGAAGTGGTCATCACATTCTTGCTGTGATGTGCTCCTCCCACTTGTTTACCTGCTTGACAAGCTGCACAAGGTCTATCCTTTTCGAATTGCACGTTAGTCAAACCTATCACGTGTTCTCCCTTTAGAAGCTTGTGAAGGTTCTTCATCCCCACATGTGCTAAGCGGCGATGCCACAGCCAGCCCATGCTAGTCTTAGCAATTAAGCATGCATCTAGACCGGCCTCCTCTTTTGCAAAATCAACTAAATAAAGTTTGTCGTCTAGTGCACCCTTAAAAGCTAGTGAACCATCACATCTTCTAAAGACAAACACATCTACATTTGTAAATAAACAATTATATCCCATATTGCATAATTGACTGACAGATAGTAAATTATATCCAAGAGACTCAACTAAAAACACATTAGAGATAGAGTGCTCATTTGATATTGCAATCTTGCCTAAACCTTTCACCTTGCCTTGGTTCCCATCACCGAATATGATTGAATCTTGGGAATCCTTATTCTTGACGTAGGAGGTGAACATCTTCTTCTCCCCCGTCATATGGTTTGTGCATCCGCTGTCGATAATCCAGCTTGAACCCCCGGATGCATAAACCTGCAAGGCAAATTTAGGCTTAGGTCTTAGGTACCCAACTCTTGTTGGGTCCTACAAGGTTAGTCACAATTTCCTTAGGGACCCAAATGCAAGTTTTATCACCCTTGCATTTTGCCCCTAATTTCCTAGCAACTATCTTCCTATCCTTTCTACAAATAGCAAAGGAAGCATTTAAAGCATGATAAATTGTAGAGGGTCCATTCATAACTTTCCTAGGAGCATGAACAAAATTCTTTCTAGGCACATGCATGATGAATATTTTTCCTAGGCATATCTCTATCATGCATATAGGAAGAACTGGGAGCAAACATAGCATAAGAATCATAGGCATGTGAATCAAAAGCATTGCAACTCCTATGAGACCGTCTTCTATCATTGTACATAAAAGCATGGTTCTTTTTAGTACTACTTGCCATAGGGGCCTTCCCTTTCTCCTTGGCGGAGATGGGAGCCTTATGGCTTGTTAAGTTCTTGGCTTCCCTCTTGAAGCCAAGCCCATCCTTAATTGAGGGGTGTCTACCAATCGTGTAGGCATCCCTAGCAAATTTTAGTTTATCAAAATCACTTTTGCTAGCCTTAAGTTGGGCATTAAGACTAGCCATTTCATCATTTAACCTTGCAATAGAAGCTATGTGTTCACTACAAGCATCAATATCAAAATCTTTACATCTATTGCAAATAACAACATTTTCTACACAAGTTGTTGATTTACTAGCTATTTCTAACTTAGCATTCAAATCATCATTAATGCTCCTTAAGCTAGAAATCGTCTCATAGCAAGAAGATAATTCACAAGAAAGCATTTCATTTCTCTTAACTTCTAATGCATGAGATTTTTGTGCTTCTACAAATTTGTCATGTTCTTCATACAACAAGTCCTCTTGTTTTTCTAAAAGCCTATTCTTATCATTCAAGGCATCAATCAATTCATTAATTTTATCTACCTTGGTTCTATCTAGGCCCTTAAATAAACATGAATAATCTATTTCATCCTCATCACTAGATTCGTCCTCACTTGAAGAAGCATAAGTAGAGTTTCGAGTACATACCTTCTTCTCCCTTGCCATAAGGCATGTGTGACGCTCGTTGGGGAAGAGGGATGACTTGTTGAAGGCGGTGGCGGCGAGTCCTTCATTGTCGGAGTCGGACGAGGAGCAATCCGAATCCCACTCCTTGCCAAGATGTGCCTCGCCCTTTGCCTTCTTATAGTTCTTCTTCTCCCTCTTGTTCCCTTGATCCTGATCACTATCATTGTCGGGACAGTTAACAATAAAATGACCAAGCTTACCACATTTGAAGCATGAGTGCTTCCCCTTTGTCTTGGTCTTGCTTGGCTGCCCCTTGCGACCCTTTAGCGCCGTCTTGAATCTCTTGATGATGAGGGCCATCTCCTCATCATTAAGTCCGGGCGCCTCAATTTGTGCCACCTTGCTAGGTAGCGCCTCCTTGCTTCTTGTTGCCTTGAGAGCAAGGGGTTGAGGCTCATTGATTGGACCATTCAATGCGTCGTCCACGTACCTCGCCTCCTTGATCATCATTCGCCCACTTACGAATTTTCCTAGGACTTCTTCGGGCGACATTTTGGTGTACCTGGGATTCTCACGAATATTATTCACCAAATGAGGATCAAGAACGGTAAAGGACCTTAGCATCAGTCGGACGACGTCGTGGTCTGTCCATCGCGTGCTTCCGTAGCTCCTTATTTTGTTGATAAGGGTCTTGAGCAGGTTGTATGTTTGGGTTGGCTCTTCGCCCCTTATCATCGCGAATCGTCCAAGCTCGCCCTCCACCAACTCCATCTTGGTGAGCAAGGTGACGTCGTTCCCCTCATGAGAAATCTTGAGGGTGTCCCATATTTGCTTGGCGTTATCCAAGCCGCTCACTTTGTGGTATTCATCCCTGCACAAAGAAGCTAGAAGAACAGTAGTAGCTTGTGCATTCTTATGTATTTGCTCATTAATGAACATGGGACTATCCGTACTATCAAAGTGCATTCCACTCTCTACAATCTCCCATATACTAGGATGAAGAGAGAACAAGTGACTACGCATTTTGTGACTCCAAAATCCGTAGTCCTTTCCATCAAAATGAGGAGGTTTACCAAGTGGAATGGATAATAAATGAGCATTTGTACTCTGAGGAATACGAGAGTAATCAAAAGAAAAGTTCGAATTGACCGGTTTCCTTCTCTCGTAGTCGTTGTGGTCGTCGTCCTTTTGGGAAGAAGTAGACTCATCGCTGTCGTCGTAGTAGACGATCTCCTTGATGCGCCTCGTCTTCTTCTTCTTCCCATCTTTCCGTCTATGGCCCGAGCCCGAGTCGGTAGGCTTGTCATCCTTCGGCTCGTTGACGAAAGATTCCTTCTCTTTATCGTTGATCACGATACCCTTCCCCTTAGGATCCATCTCTTCGGGCGGTTAGTCCCTTTGTGAAGAGAACGGCTCCGATACCAATTGAGAGCACCTAGAGGGGGGGTGAATAGGTGATCCTATAAAACTTAAAACTTAAGCCACAAAAACTTGGTTAAGTGTTAGCACAATAATTGCCAAATGGCTAGAGAGGAGTCAAAACACAATAACCACAAGAGATCAATCACAGAGATGGCACAGTGGTTATCTCGTGGTTCGGCCAAGACCAACGCTTGCCTACTCCACGTTGTGGCGTCCCAACGGACGAGGGTTGCAATCAACCCCTCTCAAGCAGTCCAAAGACCCACTTGAATACCATGGTGTTTTGCTTGCTTTTCTCAATCCCGTTTGCGAGGAATCTCCACAACTTGGAGCCTCTTGCCCTTACACTTGAAATTCACAAAGAAGCACAGAGCAAGGGAGGGATTAGCAATGCACTCAAGACAAGAAATCACAGCAACACCACGCACACAAGTCGCAACGAGAGCTCACAACACAACTCAATGAGTTCACCACTCAACTAGAGCTCTAATTGCTATCGCAAAGAATCAAAGGCGCGAAATCGATGTCTTGGTGCTTAGGAATGTTGTAGGAATGCTTGGTGTGCTCCTCCATGCGCCTAGGGGCCCCTTTTATAGCCCCAAGGCAGCTAGGAGCCGTTGAGAGCAATCTAGGAAGGCCGATCTTGCCTTCTATCGACTAGCGCACCGGACAGTCCGGTGCACACCGGACACTGTCCGGTGCCTGATTTCCTTCCAAAAATGGCACAGTCGACCATTGGCAGCCTGAGAGCCGTTGGCGCACCGGACATGTCCGGTGCACACCGGACAGTCCGGTGCCCCCTTCTAGCCGTTGGCTCAGCCACGTGTCCCCCGCAGATCGCGCGGCCGACCGTTGGCAGCCTGCCGACCGTTGGCTCACCGGACAGTCCGGTGCACACCGGACAGTCCGGTGAATTATAGCCGTACGTCGCCGATGAATTCCCGAGAGCGACGAGTTCGCCTGTGAACGGCCCACCGGACAGTCCGGTGAATTATAGCCGTACACTGCCGTCGAAGTCCCGAGAGCAGCCTGATCGCCCGAGCCGGCCTGGCGCACCGGACACTGTCCGGTGCACCACCGGACAGTCCGATGCTCCCAGACTGAGCATACTATGGCTGCTCGAGCCAAGGCATTTTCAATTGGATTTTTCCTGTTTCTAGCACTTAGACACAATACATTAGTCCATAAAACAATGTACTAAGTCTGAGAAACATACCTTAATCCTTGATTTGTACTTTGTCCACCTTTTTACACTAGAGCACTTGTGTTGGACACTAAATCACCAAAATACTTAGAAATGGCCCAAGGGCACATTTCCCTTTCAGTGGCGACATCAACCTCTTCTTTAATTGATCAAAGCTATCTTGGCACTTCTCATCCGACTTAAACTCTCTTCCTTCTCCAGAAGTGAGGTGATAGACTTAGCAATCTTAGAAAATCCTTCAGTAGATCTCCGATAATATCCTGCAAGTCCCAAGAAACTTCGAATCCCCGTAACTGTAGTGGGTATGCTCCACGCCACTATCTCCTTGACTTTAGCAGGATCCACTGATATCCCTCCATTAGAAATGATATGTCTAAGGAATGACACCTCGTCAATCCAAAACTCGCATTTGCTGTACTTGGCGTAGAGTTGATTATCTCATCGCTTCTGTAGCACCAATCTCAGATATTTCTCATGATCACTATCACTTTTGGAATAAATAAGAATATCGTCGATGAAAACTACGACGAATCTATCCAAATCATGAACTCCTTATTCTTCAGATCCATAAAATAGGCTGGTGCATTAGTTAGTCCAAATGGCACAACAGTGAACTCAAATAAACCATATCGGATCGAGAAATCCGTCTTGGGCGTATCCGATGGCCTAATCTTCATTTGGTGATAACCTGATCGGAGATCAATCTTCGAGAATACCCTGGCACCTCTCATCCGATTAAATAAATCCTCAATGCGGGGTAACAGACACTTGTTCCTCACAGTGACATCGTTAAGTGATCTATAATCCACGCACATCCCTTGTGATCCTTCTTTCTTCTGTACAAATAGAATCGACGCTCCACAAGATGAAGAATTCGAACGAATGTACCCAGCCTCTTGTAATTCCATTAATTGCTTCTTAAGTTCCTTTAGCTCTTCTACGGACATCCTGTATGGCCGTTTAAAAATAGGAGCAGTACCAGGTAAGAGATTAATGACAAACTCAACTTCCCTATCTGGTGGCATCCCTGGTAACTCCTCTAGAAAGACATCTGGAAAATCCCTAACTGCACGGATGTTGTCATCCATAAACTTCTCATCTACTAAGAATGCCGCTAGTTTGATGGTGGTAGTTACTGCAATTTCAACTTCAAATCCTTCTTCTTTGGAACTGGTGAGTTCTATGGTTCCTTTAGCACAGTATATAAACTACCTTTGCCTTTCTTAACCATGACATACTAAGGATCACATCTATACTGCTCTCTTCTAACAGTATAGGGGTAGCCCATCGGGGTTAGAAATACAGGGTAAGAAAGGAAGAATTGTAGACAAGGCGAGTAATTACGAGGAATGTTACTGTGGGGATTTATTAGCTAAGTAGATTAGTGTGTTATCCACTAAAGCTAATACATTACCTTATGGTGGTACATGCTAAGATGCCTGTCTATACTATTTCAATCAATCAAAGAAGCAAATCAGGCATTGATCATCAGAACAATCAACCAACATTTTTAATAGAGAAAATAGTTTTAATTTCGTCTTAGGTCTCCTATCTCTTAAAAAGTTCATAAATGTAGGATTCCAAGGTGTGAAATCCATCTTATCTTAGAGTTGAAAAGATAAGAGTAATCAGAGTATGAAAAGCAAAAGGTGAGACAAGACCAAGATGAGATAAGTATAGAATGAATCAGAGTAAGGTAAGTATTGAAAGGTTTTGTCCATTTCTATCTAGGTTTCGTCCTACAGTCAACATTTCCTCTGATACCACTTCTGTCACACCCGACTTTAAGGAACAAAGCCAGGTGCATCTCATACATGCGCCAAAAAGACAACATATATAATAACAGAGTGTATAGAGATAAATATCACAAAACATCAGAGTATTTATTACATAGTGGAAGAATTATTACAAAATAAAAGAATAAATATAAAACGAACTAAGGATCGTCGGCGCCAATGTCAACTGAGAAACGCCACCTAGATCAGATCAAACTCCTCGCCTTGTGGCTCCTCCTGAACCACCTGTTCTTCTTCTGTGGGGGGGGGGGTGTGAGGCAGCAAGGGTGAGCTCACATACGTTCATAGCTCAACAAGTCGTGGGGAATAATGTGGCATGAACTCACCAAAGGTGGGAGTTCATGAAGTGTAAGGCTGATCAATGAAATAGAGGCTGAAGCTGAGCATTGCTTTTATAAGTTGGTAAAAATTTTATTAGCAATTACTAGGTGTAAGTAAATACCAAACCTTAATAATAATAAAGAAAAGTAATAGTAAAATAATCCCAAATGCGATGCAAATGTCAAATTAAATTTAAGTTCCATAAATTAATCATGTGAGGGTCCGAGTCGCTCATGACCGTGAGCACGGCTAGTATACTAGTTTTACACTCTACAGAGGTTGCACATCTTTACCCACAAGTCATGTTACCCATCTGCCAAGAGACGGCCAATCCCATACACCTCTACCGAGGAGGTGAGGCAGGGTAACACTACGAGGCCTTTACAAAGTTCCACTAGCTTCAGAAATCCCGCTACAGTTTATAGGAAGCTCCAGTGCAGGAATCCCTCGCCTGACCGCCATCGCAGCAAAATCAACCCAAGGACCTCCCTACACTGACCACTCCCCTACTGCCCTTACCCCTTTCGAGTAAGGAAGACCTCCACTAGCTTTCCTAGTTAATCAGCCAAGGACGTCCCATTAAACCCTTGTGGTAGCACTGTTTTCTCGGGTGGTCGCTCCATGTTCCCATTAATTTAATGATCTTAACATGAACAGTAATAATAATAATAATAAAAAGATAATAAAAGAGTAATCATGTATGTTGTATCTCCATACCCAATCCACATAAAGCAATAGCAGGTACTGCCCAAAAATATTTCAGGGGTGAACAAGGTATAAAGATAACCAAAACTAGGGTAACCTAAAGGATCCCATCAAAATTAACCTATGCAGGTCATTATAATTAATAAGAACATGGCTGGGAAAAAGTAAGTGATCAAGGGCACAACTTGCCTTCAATGAGCTCCTGCTCAGCTACTTCTACTTGCTGAACCTCAGAATCCACAGTGGCTTGCTCGTCTACTCGCATCAACACAATACATACATAGTATAACATAAATTAACATCACATCAAACATGTAAATAAAATATACAGTAAAAATCTACACATTAAATGAGATCATAGGAACTGGAATCATTAAATTTGGAGTTAGAGATTTCAAGTTACGAATTTCCTAAGATTTAATGTGCTTGAGATAGGATTAAATGATAAATTAATTTTCTTACTATTTTCATGCCAAAACAGAGACACTAAATGATAGAGAATAATATTACCAAATTTTAGAAATTGGAATGGTTCAATTTGGAGCAAAAATGAATTTTCTATGCATTTTACAAGTTTCTGGAATTGTTTTTGTATTAAAAACTAAATTCTATAATCATGTCACACCCGGTTTTAAAGGACAAAGCCGGGTGCATCTCATACATGCGCCAAGAAGACAACATATATAATAACAGAGTGTATAGAGATAAATGTCATAAAACATCAGAGTATTTATTACATAGCGGAAGACTTATTACAAAATAAAAGTATAACCATAAAACGAACTAAGGATCGTCGGCGCCAATGTCGACTGAGAAACGCCACCTAGATCAGATCGAACTCCTCAGTGTTAGGCGGCTCCTCTTCGACCACCTGCTCTTCTCCTGTGGGGGGGGGTGTGAGACAGCAAGAGTGAGCTCACATACGTTCATAGCTCAACAAGTCGTGGGGAATAATGTGGCATAAACTCACCAAAGGTGGGAGTTCATGAAGTGTAAGGCTGATCAATGAAATAAAGGCTAAGGCTGAGCATTGCTTTTATAAGTTGGTCAAAATTTTATTAGCATTTACTAAGTGTAAGTAAATACCAAACCTTAATAATAATAAAGAACAGTAATAGTAAAATAATCCCAAATGCGATGCAAATGTCAAATTGAATTTAGTTCCATAATTAATCATGTGAGGGTCCGAGCCGCTCATGACCGTGAGCACGGCTAGTATACCAGTTTTACACTCTGCAGAGGTTGCGCATCTTTACTCACAAGCCGTGTTACCCATCTGCCAAGGGGTCATGAATCCCATACACCTCTACCAAGGAAGCGAGGCAGGGTAACACTACGAGGCCTTTACAAAGTTCCACTAGCTTCAGAAATCCCGCTACAGTTTATAGGAAGCTCCAATGCAGGGTTCTTGCCTGACCGCCATCGCAGCAAAGTCAACCCAAGGACCTCTCTACACTGACCACTCCCTTACTGTCCTTGCCCCTTTCGGGTAAGGAAGACCTCCACTAGCTTTCCTAGTTAATCAGCCAAGGGCGTCCCATTAAACCCTTGTGGTAGCACTGTTTTCCCGGGTGGTCGCTCCATGTTCCAATTAACATAATGATCTTATCATGAACATAAATAACATAACAAAATAATTGGAACATGGATATAATGAAATATTAATCCCAAAACCATATAAAGCAATAGCATAACTACCCAATTGATTCAGGGATAAACAAGGTAAACAAGATAAACAAACTAGGGTGACCAATTGGGTCCCATCAAAGTTAAACCTATGCATTAAATAGTGATAATAGAGAATATTATTGGGTAATAAATGTGATCAAGGGCACAACTTGCCTGGCACTTGAGATTCCAGTTACCAGGGTGATTCTTCAGACCCTCGTGACCTCGAGCTAGTCGTAACAATACAAACAAACATGGTATAGACAAAATTAACATCACACCAAACATAAGTACAAACTGAATAATAATAATCTACGCGCTGCTACGAGATCGCGGGATCGAGAACTACTAAGATCGGAGTTACGATTAAGGAGTTATGGTTTTATAGTAGCTCTGCGTGATCAAAATATTAAACTATATTATAAATTGGTTAGTATAAATCATAAGAGAGAATATCATATAAATAATTAACTCACTTTGATCTAAGTTATAAATGAACCATAGATCATATTTTAATAGATTATAATGATAAGCAGATTAACAAGACTAACCAACATGAGCTAAATAAGATCAAATTATAAAGGAGTGAGGCATGGTGTAATTAATGTTGTTACTACGTAGTAAACACTTGTACAAGTCTAACTCAACTTGAATGGATCAAATCGGAGTTAAAACAGAGGAGTTATGAATTTCCGAAGGTTTTAGGTATTTGATACAAGATTAATTGAGTAATCAATTCTAATATAATTTTCATGTTATAACAGTGTTACTATGTGATAAACAATATTATTACAAAATTATAGAAACTAGAATGGACTAATTTGGACTTAGTATGAATTTTCTATGGATTTAACAAGATTCTGGAATTGTTTTTATATAAGGAATTCATTTTATAAATCAATTTCTCTGATTTTACTATTGGCTGGACTGCGCACCAATTTTCAGAGAGCACAGGGGCCACGGTGTAATTCTTCCTAAGACACAGAAGGCTATGACGCGGACTACGGGTTGATTTGTAATAATCTGAGGATCTCTTTTGAAAAATCGCACGGTCGAAAGGGTATTGGTGTATTTCGACCGTTAGATCAAACTCCCCTGGCCCAGATTAGATCTGAAGCGGTACGTTCATGTGGCCACTGGATTACAGATAAACGACCAAGCTTTAACATATCTGAGATCTAATCCTATCCCTCTACAACAGATCCAACGGCCCCAGCTAAGCCACGACGCTTGATCGCATCCCGGCCGTTGGCTGGGCAATCCACGACCATAGTGTTTGCCTCCCTAGATCTAATCTTACACGTACGATCCAAGACCAACGGCCTGATCTGCCCACCGAACCGCCGCTCCCCTCCATTCTAATCCCAGCCATTAACTCCTAATCCTACGACTGCCAGGCATTCTTCTCTATCCCGGCACAAGCCAACGGCGCAAGCACGGTGGCGGCCAGCCCCGTGGCGAGTGCTTCGCCGGAGATGCGCGCACTACAATGGTGTCTGCGAGATCTTCTACTTTTCCGGGCACTACATAGATAAAAGGAATGAGGCGCACGGCATGGAGGTGACCTTACCATGGATGGCGACCGAGACGCGTGCCTACGATGAGCGTCTACACCGGTGTTTGCGAGATCCCTCGACCAAGTACTCCGACCACGACGCAGGCACCACGGCGCTAGCTGTTCCTGGGCTTCGCTGGCGGCCAGACACGACTCCCGTTCCTCCCCTCCGGCGGCTCGGGCGAGGACGATGCTGGCCGACAGCAGAGCCCCACCACGGCAGTAATAGGGGCGGCTGAAATTCTTCTTTCTCTCTCTCCCTGCAATGGCGGCTTGGCAAAGGCTCAACCGGTTAGGGTAGATTGAGGGGATGGGGTCGCGGCCGAGAGTCCAGGCGGTCCTTGGTTTTATTCTCCGAAGGTGAGGCTAGCGCATGGTTGAATCCGCGATTCCCGACGGCTAGGTGCGTGTGAGCGAGTCGCACGGGGGAAGGAAGACCCAGCTGCATGGTGGCCCACGCCAGCCGGCTCCGCGCGATACCGGAGTTCGGCTGCATCTGTTGCGGAGCTAACCACCGAGGATGGCGGAAATTCTGTTGGGGAGAAGAAGACCAGGCCCGACATCCCCGTAGAGACGACCAGTGGCGGCGCAATCCTCCACAGGTCTCGCGCTGTGGTCGAGGACTCACGGTCAGGGAGGTTGGAGCACAGATCGCGGACACCGTTGGCCAAACCTTTGCGATCTCCGCGCGGACTTAGTTCTTGGACGCATTCTTCCACGGGGACGAAGCGCCTGACCACGTGGGTCCCGCGTTTCAGGGTCGGCAAGTGGACGAGGGGGACAGATCTGCACAGACCCCACACGTCAGTGCTCCCGCTGCGCCGTAAGCGCGAGGCGGCGCGGTTGGGCAGCGGAGCTGATGGGCGCGATGGGCCTAGGGTTTGGGTTAGCTGGGCTGCGCGGTGGAGGGGAGTAAAAGAATGAGATGGGTCGAGGAGAGGGGAGATTCGACCCAAGAGGGGTTTTCTGTTTTTTTTCTTTTTCAAATTTTCCTTTCTCTTCCTTTTGTATTATCCTCTTTCTATTCCAAATTCAAATTTCCAGTTCAGTTTAACTTTCATTCAAAAATTCGAATTCTTTTAACTGCATGAGCTACAATTATATTTTTTTTAGATTTACTTATTTGCTATCCTATTTCCTTTAATGGAGTATGCACAACGAAGGGGAAATCAAATAATTCCCAAAACATTTTTTTATATGAATGTGTATTTATTATTTTATTATTATTATTATTGTTTTTACCTTATACAAATTTTAGGGCTTTACAAATCCTACCCCCCTTAACAGAAATCTCGTCCTCGAGATTTGCAAGGAAAGGGTGTATACTCATATTGTCTCAACACATATGCACAAACAAAAAGCTCAGCATGATGCATAATTTATTAGCAACACATGGGGTCCAATAGACCTTATTATTCCTCCTAAAATAGTATCATATCAACTACTAACTAAAGTAACATTTAAATCTTACAAATAGTAGTAATTTATATATATGTTTATGTAGCTTGGTGGAGCTGGTGGTGGTGGTGGAGGTAGTGGGCGTTGTTGTTGTTGTCTTTCCAACCGCGCTTGCCTTATTTCTTGGCGGACCTGACGTATTTCCTCGCGTTCTTGTCTTATCTGATTTTGCATCTCGGTCACCAGGTCTGTTAATTGTTGTATTACCAGTCTTTGGGCAGCAACCACTTGATCGATTTCAACAGGTGGAGGATTTGGAGGATTCATTTCTGTTTGTTGTTGCTTGATAATCTTTCCTTTCCTGGTATTGACCATGAAAGTTAGAAGCATATGGTAATAATTTTGCAAAGGAAATTATTCAATAAGCAGAATGAATAAGCTAGTAGCTGGTTATAATCTGAAGATTCTTTAGTAGGGCTTAATCTTTGTTTTATGTCCAGATTGGGGTAACCAGCCATATAAGGTGAATATCTAAGGGTAAGATAGAATCTGTCAAGATGAGAGATATATATGGGTGAGATAGACTACAAGATGTAGGTTAAAAGTTTATTTGTAGTTAGGTGGGAATAGAAAGGTTATACCATTCATCATGGCTCTATGGGTTGGGTTAACTCTTTTGCTCATGGTTGAGTTGATCTTATATGCTAAATTATCACTTGGCTAGAAGGGTCTAATCTTCTTCTACCAGTATCATTAATCTGTTTAAGTGGACCACATTAGGTTAGATAACATTAGACCACACTAGATCAGGTCACATTAGGTAAGATAAGATCTAGATTAGATTGGATATGACTAGATTAGACTAGTTTAGGTTAGATAGGTCCAACAGGGTAGAATATGTATTATTAAGGTATGTTAGAATCTTTTGAGATTAGTTAGATATGTTATGATAAGATAGAATCTCTTCAAGATAAGATGAATTTATTAAGGTAAGAAGACTCTTTTAAGATGAGGTGGATCTAGTAAGATAAGAGAGAATCTTATAAGATACGATGAATCTATTAAGATATGGGAGAGTCTTTTAAGATTAGAGGGATCTCTATGAGATAGATACATTTTAATGGAGGATAATCTAAATTGCTTAGTTTTCTTATGAATTCTATTTAAGCCTATACGTATATGCAGATGTAAATTGTGGACATTACTCCACAACCCATCACACTCAATCAAAGATCCAAATCAGACAAGTATCATAAGAACAAACACTCAAGCGCATAGATACCTATGAAAATAGTTTTATTTTTTTCCTAAGAGTAGGTCTCCTAGTCCTGAAGTCACTTTAGGCACAGGATTTCAAAGTGTGAAATCCACATTTGTCTTTAGAAGGAAAAAGGTAGGAATAATCAGAGTAAAGCAGAAATAGATGAGAAAAGATTAAGAAAAGTTTAGAAAGGGATCAGAGTAGCAAAGGTAAGGTTAATCAGAGTAGAACAGTAGAAGATGAGACTGGATCAAGAAAGAATCAGAGTAAGGTATGTAGGTAATGGTTGTCCAGTTCTATCTAGGTTTCGTCCTACAGTCAACATTTCCTCTGATACCACTTCTGTCACACCCGGTTTTAAAGGACAAAGCCGGGTGCATCTCATACATGCGCCAAGAAGACAACATATATAATAACAGAGTGTATAGAGATAAATGTCATAAAACATCAGAGTATTTATTACATAGCGGAAGACTTATTACAAAATAAAAGTATAACCATAAAACGAACTAAGGATCATCGGCGCCAATGTCGACTGAGAAACGCCACCTAGATCAGATCGAACTCCTCAGTGTTAGGCGGCTCCTCTTCGACCACCTGCTCTTCTCCTGTGGGGGGGGTGTGAGACAGCAAGAGTGAGCTCACATACGTTCATAGCTCAACAAGTCGTGGGGAATAATGTGGCATAAACTCACCAAAGGTGGGAGTTCATGAAGTGTAAGGCTGATCAATGAAATAAAGGCTAAGGCTGAGCATTGCTTTTATAAGTTGGTCAAAATTTTATTAGCATTTACTAAGTGTAAGTAAATACCAAACCTTAATAATAATAAAGAACAGTAATAGTAAAATAATCCCAAATGCGATGCAAATGTCAAATTGAATTTAGTTCCATAATTAATCATGTGAGGGTCCGAGCCGCTCATGACCGTGAGCACGGCTAGTATACCAGTTTTACACTCTGCAGAGGTTGCGCATCTTTACCCACAAGCCGTGTTACCCATCTGCCAAGGGGTCATGAATCCCATACACCTCTACCAAGGAAGCGAGGCAGGGTAACACTACGAGGCCTTTACAAAGTTCCACTAGCTTCAGAAATCCCGCTACAGTTTATAGGAAGCTCCAATGCAGGGTTCTTGCCTGACCGCCATCGCAGCAAAGTCAACCCAAGGACCTCCCTACACTGACCACTCCCTTACTGCCCTTGCCCCTTTCGGGTAAGGAAGACCTCCACTAGCTTTCCTAGTTAATCAGCCAAGGGCGTCCCATTAAACCCTTGTGGTAGCACTGTTTTCCCGGGTGGTCGCTCCATGTTCCAATTAACATAATGATCTTATCATGAACATAAATAACATAACAAAATAATTGGAACATGGATATAATGAAATATTAATCCCAAAACCATATAAAGCAATAGCATAACTACCCAATTGATTCAGGGATAAACAAGGTAAACAAGATAAACAAACTAGGGTGACCTATTGGGTCCCATCAAAGTTAAACCTATGCATTAAATAGTGATAATAGAGAATATTATTGGGTAATAAATGTGATCAAGGGCACAACTTGCCTGGCACTTGAGATTCCAGTTACCAGGGTGATTCTTCAGACCCTTGTGACCTCGCGCTAGTCGTAACAATACAAACAAACATGGTATAGACAAAATTAACATCACACCAAACATAAGTACAAACTGAATAATAATAATCTACGCGCTGCTACGAGATCGCGGGATCGAGAACTACTAAGATCGGAGTTACGATTAAGGAGTTATGGTTTTATAGTAGCTCTGCGTGATCAAAATATTAAACTATATTATAAATTGGTTAGTATAAATTATAAGAGAGAATATCATATAAATAATTAACTCACTTTGATCTAAGTTATAAATGAACCATAGATCATATTTTAATAGATTATAATGATAAGCAGATTAACAAGACTAACCAACATGAGCTAAATAAGATCTAATTATAAAGGAGTGAGGCATGGTGTAATTAATGTTGTTACTACGTAGTAAACACTTGTACAAGTCTAACTCAACTTGAATGGATCAAATCGGAGTTAAAACAGAGGAGTTATGAATTTCCGAAGGTTTTAGGTATTTGATACAAGATTAATTGAGTAATCAATTCTAATATAATTTTCATGTTATAACAGTGTTACTATGTGATAAACAATATTATTACAAAATTATAGAAACTAGAATGGACTAATTTGGACTTAGTATGAATTTTCTATGGATTTAACAAGATTCTGGAATTGTTTTTATATAAGGAATTCATTTTATAAATCAATTTCTCTGATTTTACTATTGGCTGGACTGCGCACCAATTTTCAAAGAGCACAGGGGCCACGGTGTAATTCTTCCTAAGACACAGAAGGCTACGACGCGGACTACGGGTTGATTTGTAATAATCTGAGGATCTCTTTTGAAAAATCGCACGGTCGAAAGGGTATTGGTGTATTTCGACCGTTAGATCAAACTCCCCTGGCCCAGATTAGATCCGAAGCGGTACGTTCATGTGGCCACTGGATTACAGATAAACGACCAAGCTTTAACATATCTGAGATCTAATCCTATCCCTCTACAACAGATCCAACGGCCCCAGCTAAGCCACGACGCTTGATCGCATCCCGGCCGTTGGCTGGGCAATCCACGACCATAGTGTTTGCCTCCCTAGATCTAATCGTACACGTACGATCCAAGACCAACGGCCTGATCTGCCCACCGAACCGCCGCTCCCCTCCATTCTAATCCCAGCCATTAACTCCTAATCCTACGACTGCCAGGCATTCTTCTCTATCCCGGCACAAGCCAACGGCGCAAGCACGGCGGCGGCCAGCCCCGTGGCGAGTGCTTCGCCGGAGATGCGCGCACTACAATGGTGTCTGCGAGATCTTCTACTTTTCCGGGCGCTACACAGATAAAAGGAATGAGGCGCACGGCATGGAGGTGACCTTACCATGGATGGCGACCGAGACGCGTGCCTACGATGAGCGTCTACACCGGTGTTTGCGAGATCCCTCGACCAAGTACTCCGACCACGACGCAGGCACCACGACGCTAGCTGTTCCTGGGCTTCGCTGGCGGCCAGACACGACTCCCGTTCCTCCCCTCCGGCGGCTCGGGCGAGGACGATGCTGGCCGACAGCAGAGCCCCGCCACGGCAGTAATAGGGGCGGCTGAAATTCTTCTTTCTCTCTCTCCCTGCAATGGCGGCTTGGCAAAGGCTCAACCGGTTAGGGTAGATTGAGGGGATGGGGTCGCGGCCGAGAGTCTAGGCGGTCCTTGGTTTTATTCTCCGAAGGTGAGGCTAGCGCATGGTTGAATCCGCGATTCCCGACGGCTAGGTGCGTGTGAGCGAGTCGCACGGGGGAAGGAAGACCCAGCTGCATGGTGGCCCACGCCAGCCGGCTCCGCGCGATACCGGAGTTCGGCCGCATCTGTTGTGGAGCTAACCACCGAGGATGGCGGAAATTCTGTTGGGGAGAAGAAGACCAGGCCCGACATCCCCGTAGAGACGACCAGTGGCGGCGCAATCCTCCACAGGTCTCGCGCTGTGGTCGAGGACTCACGGTCAGGGAGGTTGGAGCACAGATCGCGGACACCGTTGGCCAAACCTTTGAGATCTCCGCGCGGACTTAGTTCTTGGACGCATTCTTCCACGGGGACGAAGCGCCTGACCACGTGGGTCCCGCGTTTCAGGGTCGGCAAGTGGACGAGGGGGACAGATCTGCACAGACCCCACACGTCAGTGCTCCCGCTGCGCCGTAAGCGCGAGGCGGCGCGGCTGGGCAGCGGAGCTGATGGGCGCGATGGGCCTAGGGTTTGGGTTAGCTGGGCTGCACGGTGGAGGGGAGTAAAAGAATGAGATGGGTCGAGGAGAGGGGAGATTCGACCCAAGAGGGGTTTTCTGTTTTTTTTCTTTTTCAAATTTTCCTTTCTCTTCCTTTTGTATTATCCTCTTTCTATTCCAAATTCAAATTTCCAGTTCAGTTTAACTTTCATTCAAAAATTCGAATTCTTTTAACTGCATGAGCTACAATTATATTTTTTTTAGATTTACTTATTTGCTATCCTATTTCCTTTAATGGAGTATGCACAACAAAGGGGAAATCAAATAATTCCCAAAACATTTTTTATATGAATGTGTATTTATTATTTTATTATTATTATTATTGTTTTTACCTTATACAAATTTTAGGGCTTTACAAATCATTTCTTGGTTTTTATATTCCTCTGGACTAGGCGTCAATTTTTAGAAAGTCCAGGGGTCTCGGGGCTAAAAATACCAAGACACAGAGCAACCCAGGTACGGACGGCGGGTTTATTCTCAAATACCAAAGGGTCTCAAGTGTAAAACTATCAGCGTGAAGGGGTATGCGGTGATCGTAGTGGTCCGATCTAAATCGGACAGCTGCGATTAGATCCCATCTTTTATGAATCGGTATACTGCCCGTGATCGTCGGATCATGATCCGAGGCCCCCAGAAGCGACCACGTCCACACAAGATCCCAGACGATCATCTATGGATCTATGGACCTGATTTGCTCGCGCGACTGCTCACTTTATGAGTTGACCTGGACCGCCCAAGGACCATCCGACGGCCTGCAGTCATCTAATCTTAACCGTTCACCCCACGATCTATGGTCCACGGCTCTCTGCGCGCGAATAGTGTCCGGACGCGGCGGCGGAGCAGCACGACACGGCGGCGCCATGGCCGGACTTCGCGCGCCCACGATTCCTACGGCTATTCTCCGGTCCAAACTATGCTACACGGTGAATATGGCAGTACGAGACAATGGGTAGTGTGCTCACCGAGGTTAGAGTTCAAGGCGCGGCTATCCACGGTGAAGGGCGGATCCGGGGTGGCGGTTCACTACGGCGAGGAATTCCGCCGATACCATACACCAATCCAAGCGGCGCAACTCCACTCCCTCATCCAATAGCCGGAGATAACCCCGCGGTGCGGTTTCAAGTCGCGGCAGTCGGCGAGTTGAGCACCCTTCCCTTGCGGCGGCGCTACCCTTTCCCTACTTTCCTGTTTAGCGGTGGTGCTTGGGTGCCCTGGGCTCGAGGCGGCGCGGATATGCTCCAGGAAATAAATAGGGGCGTGGATGGTGGCCGAGGTGAGGTTGACGAGCTAGCCGGCTCCGAGGAAATCGCTGCAGACGTTGCGCGCAAGCGAAGGTAGGGGAGAACTGGTCACCGCGGATGACAGAGAGGTTCCACCCGCCAGCCACTCAGAAGCAGAAAAGGGAAAGAGGTGAGAGAGGCTTACAACCGGGTCCCGCACGGAAGTGGCTGAGTGGTCGGTGCTCACTGGAAGTCGGTGGCACACCGGGCCCGCTTGCCAGGCGCCAGGTCGCGTGGGCGCAAGGGGCTGAGGCTGGGCCGCGCAACGTGGGAGCTGGGGAGAGTGGGCCAAAATGGAGGTCTGAGCCCAGTTAGGGTTAGGTTGTTTTTTTATTCTTTTCTATCCCTTTTTTCTATTTTCAAATCCAATTTGAATTTGAATTTTGAATTCAAACTTGTACCAAATTTATTCTCAAATCACATTGTGAAATTTAAAATACCAATTTTGGGATTATAATTATATTATTTATATTTTTATATCATTTCTCTTCTTATTTTCAAAACCCTAATTTTTATTTAGGATTTAATCCAACCTTTAGAATTATTATTTTATTATCATTATCCTTATTATTTTATTTAATGCACAAACATATAAAACTCCAACAAGATGCACATTATTTTGTTTTAGTATTATTTGTTTTAATTAATCACTCTCAATTATATGTATGCTCTTTTTATGATGCAAATGTGGCACATAAAATAAGAATATCCAATATAGTTTCCCTGTATACATTTTGGGTATTACAGAGCGCAAGCACCATAGGTGGGGGACAAGGACTACAGCTCGGATGAGGCCGCCCAAATACGACACTTTAACTCCCAAGCAACTTCTATACTCCTCGCCTCTTTATGTCGAGAGGAGTATAATAAGATGCTAGGGTTAAAGAGCGCCAAAGAAATTTGGGACATCCTCAAAATGGCGTACGAAGGGGACGAGGTGACCAAGATCACCAAGTGCGAGACGATCGAGTGAGAACTCGGTCGATTCGTCCTCAACAAAGGAGAAGAGCCACAAGCCATGTACAACTGGCTCAAGACCATGGTAAATCAAGTGCGCAACCTTGGGAGCACAAAATGGGATGACCATGAAATGGTCAAGGTTATTCTTAGATCCCTCGTATTTCGTAATCCTACTCAAGTTTAATTAATACGTGGGGATCCTTGATACAAACAGATGTCTCCCGAGGAGGTGATTGGCAAGTTTGTGAGCTTTGAACTAATGATCAAAGACTCCAAACACATTATCAACTTGGAGCAAGGCGCCACCTCCACACCCGAGGTGCAACCCATTGCATTCAAAGCAACGGAAGAAAAGAAGGAGTCTACACCAAGTAGGCTTCCAATCGATGCCTCCAAGCTCGACAATGAGGAAATGACGATTATCATTAAGAGCTTTTGCCAAATCTTCAAGCAAAAGAGGGGGAAGGATTACAAGCCCCGCTCCAAAAGGGTGTGCTACCGGTGTGGTAAGTCCGGTCACTTTATTGCTAAATGTCCATACTCTAGTGAAAGTGACAGGGACGAGGTCAAGAAGGGGAAGAAAAAAATGGAGAAGAAGAAGCACTACAAGAAGAAGCACGGCGAGGCGCACATAGTGCAGGAATGGGACTCGGACAAGAGCTCCATCGACTCCTCCTCCGACGAGGACGCCGCCAACATCGCCGTCAACAAGGGACTTCTCTTCCCCAATGTCGGCCACAAGTGTCTCATGGCTAAGGATGGCAAAAAAAAGAAGGTACACTCTAGAGCTACTCCAAAATATACTACATCTAGTGATGAAGGTAGCTCTAGTGACAATGAAGATGATTTTTCTCTTTTTGCCAACCTCACCATGGAACAAAAGAAAAAATTAAATGAATTAATTGAAACCATTAACAAGAAGGATGATATCTTGGAATGCCAAGAGGACTTGCTCGTTAAGGAAAATAAAAAAAATTGTTGAATTGAAGAATGCTTATGCTCTAGAAGTACAGAAGAATGAAAATTTGTCTAAGGAGCTAAGCATGTGTAATGATTCAATTTCTTGTCTTAGAACTGAGAATGATAATTTAGTTTCTAAGATTGAAAAAATGAATGTTTGCAATGATTCTATTTCCTGTCTTAGAGATGAGAATGCTAGATTAAATGCTAAGATAGAAGAATTAAATGTTTGCAAATCATCTACATCTACTGTTGAACATGTTACTATTTGTACTAGATGTAGAGATATTAATGTTGAAGCTATTGATGATCACCTTGACATGATTAAGAACCAAAATGATCACATAACTACATTAAATGCCAAAATTGCCGAGCATGAACTTGAAAATGAAAAATTTAAATTTGCTAGAAACATGCTTTATAATGGGAGACACCCTGGCATTAGGGATGGCATTGGGTTCCAACAAGGGAACCAAAGCAATGTCAAGCTTAATGCCCCTAAGAAGTTGTCTAATTTTGTAAAGGGCAAGGCACCCATGGTTCAGGATAGTGAAGGTTATATTTTATATCCTATAAACTATCCTGAGCACAAAATTAGGATAATTCATACTAGGAAACCTCATAATGTGTCTCATCATGCTTTTATGTATAAAATTGAGGCTTCTAGTTCTAGGCATACCACTCATGTTAAAATGCCTAAGAAGAAAATTCCTACTGCATCAAATGATCATAACATTTCATTTAAGACTTCTGATGGTTCTTATGTGCTAACTAACAAATCAGGCAAAGTAGTTTCCAAATATGTTGGGGGCAAACACAAGAGTCCAAAGACTTGTGTTTGGGTACCCAAGGTGCTTGTCTCTAATATGAAAGGACCCAAGACCGTTTGGGTACCTAAGAACAAGGCCTAAACTTGTTTTGAAGATTTATGCATCAAGTGGTTCAAGTTGGATAATCGATAGTGGGTGCACAAACCACATGACTGGGGAGAAAAGAATGTTATCCTATGAGAAAAATGAAGATCCCCAAAGAGCTATCACATTCAGGGATGGAAATCAAGGTTTGGTCAAAGGTTTGGGTAAAATTGCTATATCCCCTGACCATTCTATTTCCAATGTTTTTCTTGTAGATTCATTAGATTACAATTTGCTTTCTATTTCTCAATTATGCAAAATGGGCTACAACTGTCTATTTACTGATGTAGGTGTTACTGTCTTTAGAAGAAGTGATGATTCAATAGCATTTAAGGGAGTGTTAGATGGTCAGCTATATTTGGTTGATTTTAATGATAATAAAGCTAAACTAGACACTTGCTTAATTGCTAAGACTAATATGGGCTGGCTCTGGCATCGCCGACTTGCCCATGTTGGGATGAAGAATCTTCACAAGCTTCTAAAGGAAGAACACATTTTAGGACTAACAAATGTTCATTTTGAGAAAGATAGGGTTTGTAGCGCATGCCAAGCAGGGAAGCAAGTTGGAGTCCATCATCCACACAAAAACATCATGACAACTAACAAGCCGCTCGAGCTACTCCACATGGATCTATTCGGCCCAATAGCTTACATAAGCATCGACGGGAGTAAGTACTGTCTAGTAATTGTGGATGACTATTCTCGCTTCACTTGGGTGTTCTTTTTGCGGGAGAAATCTCAAACCCAAGAAACATTAAAAGGATTCTTGAGACGAGCTCAAAATGAGTTTGGATTGAGAATCAAGAAAATTAGAAGCGATAATGGAACGGAGTTCAAGAACTCTCAAATTGAAGGATTTCTTGAGGAGGAGGGCATCAAGCATGAGTTCTCTTCTCCCTACACACCTCAACAAAATGGTGTAGTGGAGAGGAAGAATAGAACTCTATTGGACATGGCAAGGACCATGCTTGATGAATACAAGACACCAGACCAGTTTTGGGCCGAGGCGATTAACACCGCCTGCTACTCCATCAACCGGTTATATCTTCATCGAATCCTCAAGAAAACATTGTATGAACTCCTCACTGGTAAAAAGCCCAATGTTTCATATTTTAGAGTCTTTGGGAGTAAATGCTTTATTCTTGTTAAGAAAGGTAGAAAAATCTAAATTTGCTCCTAAAGTTGTAGAAGGCTTTTTTACTTGGTTATGACTCAAACACAAGAGCATATAGAGTCTTCAACAAATCCACTGGATTAGTTGAGGTTTCTTGTGACATTGTGTTTGATGAGACTAATGGCTCCCAAGTGGAGCAAGTTGATCTTGATGAATTAGATGATGAAGAGGCTTTGTGCGTTGCGCTAAGGAACATGTCCATTGGAGATGTGTGTCCTAAGGAATCCGAAGAGACTCCACAAGCACAAGATCAACCATCATCTTCCATGCAAGTATCTCCACCAACTCAAGACGAGGGTCAGGCACAAGATGATGAAGATGAAGATCAAGAGGATGAGCCACCTCAAGAGGAGGACATGGATCAAGGGGGAGATGAAGATGATCAAGACAAGGAAGATGATCAAGAAATAAGGGATCAAAGACCACCACACCCAAGAGTCCACCAAGCAATTCAAAGAGATCACCTCGTCAACTCCATTCTTGGTGACATTCACAAGGGGGTAACCACTAGATCTCGAGTTGCTCATTTCTGTGAACATTACTCTTTTGTGTCCTCTATTGAGCCATACAGGGTGGAGGATGCACTAAGAGATCCGAATTGGGTGGTGGCAATACAAGAGGAGCTCAACAACTTCACGAGAAATGAGATATGGCATTTAGTTACACATCCTAATCAAAATGTTGTAGGTACCAAGTGGGTATTCCGCAACAAGCAATATGAGCATGGTGTGGTGACAAGGAACAAAGCCTGACTTGTAGCCAAAGGGTATTCACAAGTCGAAGGTTTGGATTTTGATGAAACCTATGCACCCATAGCTATGCTTGAATCAATTCGTATGTCACTTTCCTATGCTACTTACCATGGCTTCAAGCTTTATCAAATAAACGTGAAAAGTGCCTTCCTCCATGGCCCTATCAAGGAAGAGGTCTATGTTGAGCAACCTCTCGGCTTTGAAGATAGTGAGTACCCTAACTATGTTTATAAGCTCTCAAAGGCGCTTTATGGGCTCAAGCAAGCCCCAAGAGCATGGATGAATGCATGCGAGATTTTCTTATCACTAATGGCTTCAAAATCGGTAAAGCAGATCCTACTCTCTTCACTAAAACTATTGCAAAATACTTGTTCATATGCCAAATTTATGTTGATGATATTATATTTGGGTCTACTAACAAGTCATCGTGTGAAGAGTTTAGTAGGATTATGATACAGAAATTCGAGATGTCAATAATGGGGGAGTTGAAGTATTTCCTAGGATTTCAAATCAAGCAACTCCAAGAGGGCACCTTCATCAGCCAAACTAAGTACATTCAAGACATACTTAAGAAGTTTGGAATGAAGGATGGCAAACCCATCAAGACACCCATGGGAACTAATGGGCATCTCGACCTCGACACAGGAGGTAAATCTGTAGATCAAAAGGTATACCAGTCGATGATAGGTTCTTTACTCTACTTATGTGCATCTCGACCGAATATTATGCTTTCAGTGTGCATGTGTGCAAGGTTCTAGGCAAATCCTAAGGAAGTTCACCTTAGGGCCGTAAAGAGAATCATGAGATATTTAGTTTACACTCCTAAGTTTGGGCTTTGGTACCCAAGGGATCTACATTTGACTTAATTGGATATTCTGATGCTGACTATGCAGGGTGTAAAATTGATAGAAAGAGCACATCATGGACTTATCAGTTTTTAGGGAGATCCCTGGTGTCATGGGCTTCAAAGAAACAAAACTCCATAGCTCTTTCCACTACCGAAGCCGAGTATATTGCCACAGGCCATTGTTGTGCGCAATTACTTTGGATGAGGCAAACCCTTAGGGACTATGGCTACAAATTGAGCAAAGTCCCTCTCCTATGTGATAATGAGAGTGCAATCCGCATGGCGGATAATCCAGTTGAACACAGTCACACTAAGCACATAGATATTCGGTATCACTTTCTGAGAGATCACCAACAAAACAGGGATATCGAAATTGCTTATGTTAATACCCACAACCAATTAGCCGATATCTTTACCGAGCCACTAGACAAGAAGACCTTTAGTAAACTTAGGAATGAGCTAAATATACTTGATTTTCGGAATTTTGATTGAAACATTGCACACATAGCTTATTTATATACCTTTGATCATGTCTCTTTCATTTGGTACAAATGCATATGTCTTATTCCTCTTGTGCCAAGGCTAAGACTAATGTGCTTTCAAGTATATCTCTATGATTAGTCTTAGATTGAAAGGCAAATGGAGTATTTAGCAAAGACAAGGCTTTTACTCCAAACTCTGATGGTATCATTTACCCTTTGTCGTTACTCCACAAACTCTCAATTGGTATACTCTTTCACTCATATTTATTTTATCAATGGGAGAGAACGTATTTAGGGCTCTCAAGTTCTTCGTTTTTGGCAATTAATGCCAAAGGGGGAGAAAGCATTAAGCCCAAAGCAAAAGGACTGCACCACCACCATTTTCAAATTTTAGTGTATTTTTTGTATTAAGACCTTTCAAAAAGGAAATGTTTACTTCAATTGATATTTGAGTTAGCCCCAAAATGAATTTTCAATTGGCATGAATTTTTCAATTGATCTTTCAATTGGTATCTTTAAAAATCAATTTTCAAATTGGTATCTATTTCAAAAACCCTCTTGAAAGCTAAGGGGAGAATTAATTCAGGGGGAGCTTTTATTTAGTCAAAGGAAAAGCATTTGAAACAGGGGTTGAAATTTCAAATCTGAAAAATGCTTCTTGAAATCATATTCCTATTTTTTGACTATTTGCAAAAGAATTTGAAAAGATTTTCCAAAAGACTTGCAAAAACAAACATGTGGTGCAAATGTGGTCCAAAATGTTAAATAAAAGAAAAGCAATCTATTCATTTTAGTGATACTTTCAATTGGTTGAACTCCAAGTAACCTATGCACATTCATCATAAATGCAAACTAATTCTATTTCTGCACTTTATATTTGCTTTGGTTTGTGTTGGCATCAATCACCTAAAAGGGGAAGATTGAAAGGGAAATTGGGTTAACCATTTCCTATAATTAATTTTAGTGGTTGATGACCAACACAAACATATGGACTAACTAGTTTGTCTAGAATTCATGTATTACAGGTGCATAAGGTTCAACACAAACCAAGAAAGAAATCAAGTTAGGGACACAATTAAAAATGGAGCAAGACTTAGAGTGTGCTGGAAAATGGTGCACCGGACACTGTCCGATGCGTCAGCCAGGCGCCCCTCCAAACTAGCCACTCGGGTTTCAGCCAGGTGCGCTCCACTATAATTTACTGGGCTATCCGGTGTGTCACCGGATTGTCCGGTGAGCCAGCGGAGCAATGGCTCCCTGCGCGCCAACGGTCGACTATGCAGAGCTACAGTGCACTACAGTGCCGAGACAGAAGTCAGAGGGCACCGGACTGTCCGATGTAGCAAGACAACAAGCGACTCCAACTGTCAATAGCTCCAAACCCTAACGGTTGCGCTGACGTGGCACGCACCGGACAGTGCACAGTGACTGTCCGGTGGCGCACCGGATCGCCAGCAGAAATTAGCCAACGACTAAAAGTGGTTGGGAGGCTATAAATACCCTAACCACCTCATTCACTACCATCCAAGCCTTCTAAAATCTTCATTCATTTCAAGAGCAAAAGCCCAACATTCCAAGACACAATTAAAGCAATCAATCCACTCAAAGCCCCAAAATCAACTCTACTGCATTAGGGCTTGTGAGAGGATCACTTGTGTTCTTTTGTTGCTCTTGTCGCTTGGATTGGCGTCTTCTTTTTCCCTTCTTATTCTCAAGAGACTTGTAATCGAAGCAAGAAACACCTAAGTGTGTGGTGGTCCTTGCGGGGTCTAAGTGACCCGTAAGATTAAGGAAAAGGCTCACGAGGTCTAAGTGACCGTTTAGGAGAGGGAAAGGGTTGAAATAGACCCGGTCTTTGTGACCTCCTCAACAGGGACTAGGTTCTTTGGAACCGAACCTCAGTAAAATAAATCATCATGTTTGAAAGGGAAATGTGCTCTTAGGCCATTTCTATAAGTGTTTTGGTGATTAGATGCCCAACACATATTGATTGAGTTCGCATGTGCTAAATGAGTAAGAAGCGCCAATCGAAGAACAAGGTATGTTTCTAGATTTAGTAAATTGTTTTTGAATACTAACGTGTTTATCTAAGTGCTAGAAATAGTGATAAGAAAAGAAGAAAACAATTGGAGAATAATTGGCTAAGTCAGCCAAAACCAGCACCAGCCTGGCACACCGGACTGTCCGGTGGTGCACCGGACAGTGTCCGGTGCCCCAGGCTACTCGACGGTGAACTTGCTGCTCTTGGGAATCGGCCGGGCGACGTGGCTAAAATTCACCGGACTGTCCGGTGAGTCTTCAGCGCCCGCGCCCGAGGACTTCGGCGACGAACTCGTCGCTCTCGGGAATTCATCGAAGACGCCGCGGCTATTATGCACCGGACTGTTCGGTGGCGCACTGGACTATCCGATGAGTCAGAGCCGCTCAAGCCAATGGTCGGTAGCGCAATCAAAGGGCGACGTGTGGCTCGAGCCAACGGTCGGTTGGGCACACCGGACTGTTCGGTGCGCCAATGGGACCATCGGCTCAACGGTCAGATGCGCTAGATAAGGAAGGAGATCACACACCAGACTGCTACAGTAGCTATCTGGTGGTGCACCGGACTGTCCAGTGCACCACTCAACAGAAGGCAGGAATTGCCTTCCAAGTTGATCTCCAACGGCTCCTAGCTACCTTGGGGCTATAAAAGGGACCCCTTGGCGCATGGAGCATAACACCAAGCCTTCTCTAAGCATTCTAAGACTCTCATACTCCGTCTTCATGCATTTGATCGATTGTGTTAGTGATTTGAGCTCCGTTTGAGTTGCAAACTCTCTGTGCTGTGTTTCGAGCTCAAGTCTTGGCTTGTGTGCATGGGTGTGCTATGGATTTGGGTCTTGCATGTGTTGCTCTCCCATCCTTACTCTTGTGCTTTCTTTGTGATCTATATTGTAAGGGCAAGAGGCTCCAACTTGTGGAGATTCCTCGCAAATGGGAAGAATACTCAAAAGATAAAAGACCGTGGTATTCAAGTTGATCATTGGATCACTTGAAAGGGGTTGAGTGCAACCCTCGTCCATTGGGACGCCACAACATGGAAGTAGGCAAGTGTTACTTGGCCAAACCACGGGATAAAAATTGCGTGTCTCTTGTGTTGCTCTTCTGTGATTGTTTTTTCGCAAGAGATTGCTTCATAAGCAACTTGATTAATTCGCACTAACTTTTATATAATAAAGTTTGTGGCTATTTAGTGTTTGATTTTATAGGATCACCAATTCACCCCCCTCTAGGTGCTCTCAGTGTTCACTCGCCTTGATTCTCACTTGATTTATTTTGCACACTTTCCTCTCTCTCTCTCTAACGTTTCCTTGCTAGTATTGATTTGAGTTTGCTCTCATACGTTATTCGCATCCTTTGAGCAACTCATAGCAAGAGAAACCATCTTTTGGACTTGAATTTAATTCTAACGCTAACCCCGACCTTTAGTGTGTGTTAAAGTTTAAAATTTTAGGTTTCGCCTATTCACCCCCCTCTAGGCGACTTTCAGCCACCTCTCCCTAAATCCGCTTGGTTAAACGACACTCAACGATGAGATGCAATCCTGACTCCAAAGTTTGCCCACACAATGCACAAACAACGTTGTGGGGCCAATCCCTCTTCGCAAGATGATCCGCTGTCCAAATTCTATTTTGGATGGCTAACCAACTGAAGAATTTACATTTCGGTGGCACCCATACCTTCCAAATGATCCCATTCATATTTGTAAGCTCAGAGCCAAGGAATTAGGCAAGGTATGCTGATTTCGCCGAATACTGTCGATCTTCTGAGAATTTCCAACTAATAGAGTCGCAAATACCCGGTTGCAAGGATATTCTTTGCAAAATTGACCAAAGCCTACAGTACTCTGCAATGTGTTGCTATGTCACCTCAGCAGAAAACAGGTTGAGGTCCCAATCCAAGTATGATTCCACAACGCTTCACTCAAAGATCTGTTCTTTCTTTGGGACACATTGAAAATGAGAGGCCCAATGTCCTTCGGTCTTAACCCTTGCACCCACGCATCATTCCAAAAGGACACCTTTGTCCCATCTCCCACCAAAATTGATGTCGCTGCTGTGAAGAGCTATCGATCTTTTGTTGTGCAAGGGAGTTCCAAGGTTGTCCAGAACCTAGCTAATGAAGCCCAATCTTGCCACAGCCAACGCAAACGCAAGACCCTTGCAAATTTGGTTAAATGAAGGATACTCAAGCCTCTGCACTCTTTTGGCCTTGCAGAACAGATCCAAATTACCTTGCATTTACCTCCCGTAATTTGTGCACACCCAGCCCAAAGGAATTTTTCCTTCTCGAGTCAACTAAATTCATAATTTCCTTAGGAGCCCATAAAGCAGAGAGAAGGTATATTGCTTGGGAGGTCAACTAAAGTCAGTCTGCCAGCCATAGAGAGGTTTTTCCCATTCCAGCCATTGAGCTTGTTTGAAATTTTGTCAATTAAGAACTGAAATTCGCTCTTCTTCAGTCCGGATGATAAGAGGGGGAGGCCTAGGTATTTTAAGGGGAAGGTAGCCCTTCTGGCCGGCATATTCCTTAGGACTGCGTTGAGGTCAATACCATGACAACGGATAGGCACAACTGTGGACTTATGGAAGTTTGTCAACAGCCCTGATGCCTCACCAAATAGCCCAAGCAGCTTTAGTATTGTCTCGACCTCCTCTTTTTTGGTGCAATAAACAAGGCCGCATCATCAGCATACAATGAGAGATGAAGGCAAGGCGAGTGGCCCCTGATTTTGCTGAGAAGTCACGTCTCTGTTGCCAAGTCTAAAATTTTCTGCAATGGGTCAATGGCAAGTGTAAATAACAATGGTGAGAGTGGGTCTCCCTGTCTAAGTCCTCGACCATGAGACAAGGGGGGATTTGGGACCCTGTTAACAAAGACCCTTGAGGTGGATGTTGAGAGGATGGCTGCAATCCAATCTCTCCACCGAGAAGGGAAGCCTAGATGTTGAAGCAGCGAGAAAAGGTATTCCCATCAGACCGAATCAAAGGCTTTCGCAATGTCCAATTTGAGGAAGAGCGAGAGTATGTTCATGCGTTGGTAGCGCCTCACTGAAAGTCGCCTAGAGGGGAGGTGAATAGGCGGAATCTGAAATTTACAAATTAAAACACAATCTACAAGTCGGGGTTAGCGTTAGAATAAAATCCGAGTCCGAGAGAGAGGGGGAAAACAAATCAAAAGCAAATGAAGCGAATGATACGGTGATTTATTTTACCGAGGTTCGGTTCTTGAGAACCTAGTCCCCATTGAGATGGTCACAAAAACCGGGTCTCTTTCAACCCTTTCCCTCTCTCAAACGGTCACCTAGACCGAGTGAGCTTTCTCCTTAATCAAACGGGTCACTTAGACCCCACAAGGACCACCACATAATTGGTGTCTCTTGCTTTGATTACAAGTTGCTTGAAGAACAAGAATGAGGAAGAAGAAAGCGATCCAAGAACAAGAGCTCAAAGAACACGAGCAAAAACTCTCTCTAGTCACTAGGAGTTTGGAGTGAATTTGGGACTTGGAGAGGCTTTTGATTCTTTTGAATTGTGTCTTGTATTGATTGCACTCTTGTATTGAATGAGATGTCTGAAAAACTTGGATGCTTGGAGTGGTGGTGGTTGGGAGGTATTTATAGCCCTCAACCACCACATAGCCGTTGGGGAGGCTGTCTATCGAAGGGCGCACCGGACATTCCGGTGCGCCAGCCATGTCACCCAACCGTTAGGGTTCTAAAGATTCTGACCGTTGGAGCGCTGACTTCATGTCGCACCGGACAGTCCGGTGCTGCACCGGATAGGTATTGTTTACTGTCCGGTGCGCCTCGGACACCTACTCTGACTTCTGCGCGCACTATTCACGCATTGTTCACACTTTTGCAGACGACCGTTGCGCTGTTAGTCATTGCTCCGCTTGGTGCATCGGATAGTCCGATGGCACACCGGACAGTCCGGTGAATTATAGCAGAGCGGCGCCTGAGAAACCTGAAGGTGAAGAGTTCAGACTGTACGGCCCCTAGTGCACCGGACAGTCCGGTGCGCTAGACCAAGGTTCTCTTCGGTTTCTTTTGCTCCTTTCTTTTGAACCCTAACTTTGATCTTTTATTGGTTTGTGTTGAACTTCTATGCACCTGTAGAATATATAATCTAGAGCAAACTAGTTAGTCTAATATTTGTGTTGGGCATTCAACCACCAAAATTATTTAGAAAAAGGTTTGACCCTATTTCCCTTTCACTCACTGCACTACGCACGGCCATAAAAATATCCTGAATAGTTCGTTTCTTGATGAACGCGCTTTGGCATGGTGAGACGATTTCATGCATATGTGGCGCTAATCGGAGAGCAAGAGTCTTGGTGATGATTTTGACAAAGGAGTGAATGAGGCTAATCGATCTAAAATCACCAACTGCCTCCGCTCCCTCCTTTTTAAGAAGTAGAATATTATTTGCTGACTTGATGAGTTGCAGGTTCATGCACCGAAGGTTGTGAAATGCCTTAACTGCCTCCATCACATCGTGCTTGATTATGTCCCAACAAGATTTAAATAAGGTCCCCGTAAAACCATCGGTCCCAAGAGCCTTATCAACCGGCAGAAGGTCAATACTTTTTTTAATTTCTGCTTCAGTAAAAGGCATGTCAAGGGAGGACAAATTGTATCACTGAGAGTTGAAGATGCCATAATTAATCTCCACTTGCCTAGGTTGAGGACGTTGCATAGTGCTTTGGAAAAAAACTTTGGACCTCCAGAGACTTGTCCTCATGCATGACAGCCCAACCATGCTCTTTCTTAAGTTTTTGGATGAAATTCTTGCGCCTTCTAGAACTTGCTCTCTAATGAAAAAATCTGGTATTGGCGTCTCCTAACTTAAGGGTTGTTAAGCGTGAATTCTGCCTTCTCCGCGCTCTCTCCACAACCACCAATCCGATAATATGCTGCTTCAGCTTATTTCTTAGACTCGATTCAGTGGGGGATAGCTGCCTATTTTCTTGTGCTAAATCGAGTCTAAGGATGACTTCTAGAGCCATATGCAGATAGAGCCTTGCATCTGGAATGATTTTATTATTCCACTCATGTAGCGCAGCTGCCGTGTTTTGCAATTTGTGGGAGAGCCTGTGGAATGGCTCATGATGAACCGATGGCGCCATCCATGCTGCCTAGACCACTTGCTTGAACCCCGGCAGCTTGGCCCAAAAGTTCTCAAACCAGAAGGAACGAGGTCGTCTTGGGCTGGTTTGATTTGAGAGGAGGAGCGGGCAGTGATCTGATAGTGAAGAAGACAAGGCTTGTAGCCCATGACTGCCAAAGAGATCCTCCCATTCACCGTTGCAAAATATTCTATCCAGCCTGACCAACGTTGGGCGTCGTCTTTCATTGCTCCAAGTGAATTTCCTATTCTGTAAGTGTAATTCTTTGAGTTCACACTCATCTATTGCCTGTCTAAATTGATTCATGAGCCGCAGGTTAAGACAATTGTTATTTTTGTCCCTTGCTTTGTATATGCAGTTGAAGTCTCCTAGAATGAGCCATGATGTTCCCAATTGAGGCTTGAGGTCTTGCAGTGCGCGTAGGAACGCAACCTTCTTACCATTTCTCGCAGGCCCATACACCATGGTGAGGAGGAATGCGGCGTTCGATTCCTTCATGTGGACATGAGCTGAGATGTGATACTCACCCTGGGTACAGTTAACGAGCTCCATAAAATCACTGTTCCACAGAATAAGAATGCCACCACGAGTACCACTAAAGCCACCAGCAGGTTTGAAACGGAACATGTCCAACTTAGGTCCTCCCAATGAGGCTACTAGAAATTGGTCAACCAAAATCAGTTTGGTCTCTTGCAAGCAAACCAGATGACAAGTAGTTGTGGCAATTGTCTCACGAACGGTTTCATGTTGTGCAACATTATTTAGACCTCAGACATTCCAACAGAGAATTTCTAAGTTGACCCCTGCCATTAGAAAAAGAAGGAATCCCGCCTGACAACAAAACAACAGCTGTATGAAGAAGGAAATTCCTTCACATTACCCTTAATTCGGGGTCTTAGCAACACACGACAGGAATTCAGCAAGGCAACAACAGCGAACATTCCCCAGATTGTAGCAAATGCAACAAAATAATAGTAGGTGCATGAAGAAGGAAGTGCGTTCACATTACCCATAAATTGGAGTATTAGCAGTACACAATAGTAACTAGGAAGGCCACACAACCCATCACCAGTAACTAGGAAGCACACCATCCACAATTTGTAGCAAACGCAGACAGACAGCAGCTATAGGAAGAAGGGAGTGCCATTATAGAACCCATAATTCGGAGTCTAAGCCATACAGAACAGGAATTAAGAAGCCCGCTATTGGTGACATGGACTGAGTTGCAGAGTGTAGCCCACAGTTCTACAATAGGCAACTTAAACATAGTTGCAATAGAGGAGACACAATAAAGTGGCGCTGTGTAGGTCAAGCAGCCACCAGCAGGCTTGAGCAGGCATTGCGCCTGGCCTCTTCCTGCAACTCCGCCGCACTCTCTTGGATTTCTGCAATGTCATCCCCAGCGGCTTCCATCAGTGCCTCATCCACGAGCTCTGCATCAACAGTATCCAGGTTGAAGAGGGACTCTAACGGTGTGTTTGGTTTATGGAGTCACTCTATGCTTCATGAGGTGATGCATCATGAGTTCATTCCATCAATTTTGGTGAAATCAACCCACTCCTCATGTATATACTAATTATTAGCTTATGAGGAATGAGGTGGTGATGGATCAACCCATTCTATTCCACAAACCAAATTAAAAAGTGAGGAGTGAGAAGAAGATGGATCGCTTCATTCCACAAACCAAACACACTCTAAAGTAGCAGTCACCTCCTTTGGCAGTGGCCCCTTGAAGAGAGTGGAGAATTTCTGCAAAGCAACATCGAAATCCGACCGATCATCGTTTTTTAGAAGTCCAAGCTTGTGGCATAAATTTTGTTGTGTGCGTATCATAGCGGACATTGGCTTAGTAGCAGCGATTCTTGCACTTCGGTGTACCGCGGAGACGTTGAAGCTGCATGGATGGTTGTTACGAACAGCCGGTGTAGCGGTCGGCTCCACCGCTTCAAGTACAGCTACAGACGGCGGGACGAAGATGGTCTTGAGAACGGAGTCATCGGTCGCTATCGATGTGGCTGCTGCCACCCCCTCTACAATAGTGGGTGAGGATAGCCCCCCACTATCCGGCACCTGCTGTAGCGCATCCTTTGCGCCATGCAACAGGGGGAACTGGAACCTCCTTGCACTGGCGGCAAGGATTCCAGGATGCGGCTGAAAACCCGCGACACGTCTGTTAGGCCATGTGTAGCAGCAATCTCTAAGGGAGCGGAGAGTGCACCCGACCAGGCTTCGTTCCCCACAGTGCCTACCGAGGTTGTGTTGAGACGCCGACGGTACACATAACCTGGACAGAAGCGGCTCTTCTGTTTTCGAGATGGTGGTGGAGACTTGTCCTTCTAGTTCAGTTTCAGCTTGTCGGCGCCCGACGCATTGGAGTTTCATCCCAGCGTGCACGATGTCGGCGTGGTTCTGAGCGCGCAGCAGCACACCCCGGTAATCGACGTGCATGACGCTCACGGCTCCGTCCACGTGCTGCCTGCTGCTCCTTGATGCTTGCTGCGTCAGCCTAGTGTCGACGCCCACCCATTCCATAGTCACAGTCGCGATGGTGCTCACGGCGCGACTCCTACCGCTCCCGCTCCTTGGGTGCGCGCGAAAGGCTTCGGAACAGTCGAGAGCTCCAGCTGCTCCCTCTGGTGATGTTGCGCCCATGCCGGTCGTTGTCGTAGTTGTCGTCGTCGTCGTCTCGGTGGCCGTTGTTGTTGTAGTGTGATGGAGTCAGGTCATGGTGGTCCCGAGGCCCGCTCTCCCCATCAACGACGCTGAGTCGCCAGCTATAGGCACGGGGAGCAGCCGGCCCCCTCTGCCTGCTGGGTCCTCCACCAAGTCCAGGTGCACGATGACGCCAAAAGTCAAGCCGCTGCGGGCCGCTGGTGGTGCATCTCCTTCATGAACCAGTGTTGTCCTGCCAACAATGGTCAACCAAGTTACCTTTGGGATGTTGGACAGATCCACTGTCCAGGCCTAGAGATTGAGCGTTCACGCGTCCTTGTCCAGGCCTAGAGATTGAGCGTTCACGCGTCCTCCTTCCTCAGGGACTACTCTTCAACATAGTCCAGGGTGCAGCTTCTTGTCACTGCTCTCTTGGTGTTGTTCTCATTCTAGGCGTGGAGAGGAATATCCTCTAGACATAGGCGAACGTGGTACTAAAAGTCGTCATGGTCACCATGTGTTGGAAGCTGCCACTGTCGGACGCGGAAGTCGATGCTGCCGTATTTGAAGTCTATTTGCACCACTGCCGCATCCCTGTTGTGACGATGCGTGAAGGTGATGAAGAAGTCCTCTAGGTAATGCTCTGCCACCTTGATGTCGTTTGCACGCACGCCGAACTGGGAACAGAACGCCCTCGTTACCGTGCGGAGGCTTGTGTTCGGCCGAACTCCTCCGAGCCAGGCCACCACGACATGGGTGCTCAGACTGTCAAGCTCCTGGTCCATCTCCTGGGAGGAGGCCGCCATAGTGTCTCCTTCGGACGGGAGTCCGGGTCGCCGGGCCTCACCATGGCGGTCTACACAGGAGGTGGGAAGCAGGGACCGTCGAGATGTGGGGGTGGAGTGTCACACTCGGCTTTAAGGAACAAAGCCAGGTGCATCTCATACATGCGCCAAGAAGACAACATATATAATAACAGAGTGTATAGAGATAAATGTCATAAAACATCAGAGTATTTATTACATAGCGGAAGACTTATTACAAAATAAAATAATGAATATAAAACAAACTAAGGATCGTCGGTGCCAATGTCAACTGAGAAACGCCACCTAGATCAGATCATACTCCTTGCCTCGTGGCTCCTCCTGAACCACCTGTTCTTCTCCTGTGGGGGGGTGTGAGACAGCAAGGGTGAGCTCACACATGATCATAGCTCAACAAGTTGTGGGGAACCAGTGGACATAAACTCACAAAGGTGTGAGTTCATGTGATGTGTAAGGCTAATCAATGATAGGGGTTAAAGCTGAGCGTTGCTTTTAAGTAGTTGGTCAAACTTTTATTAGCAATTACTAAATGTAAGTAAGTATCAAACCTTAAATAAAGTAATAGAACAAAATTAATAATAAACCCATGCAATGCAAATGACAAAATTGAATTTAAGTTCCATAATTTAAACATCAGAGAGTCCTGAGCTGCTCATGACCGTGAGCTCGGCTAGTATACCAGTTTTACACTCTGCAGAGGTTGTACCCTTTACCCACAAGTCATGTTACCCATCTGTCAAGGGATCGCGACTCCCATACACCTCTACCTAGGAGGCGAGGCAGGGCAACACTACGAGGCCTTTACAAAGTTCCACTAGCTTCCGAAAACCCGCTACAGTTTATGGGAAGAGCACTTGCAAGAATCCCCCGTTTGACCGCCATCGCAGCTAAATCAACCCGAGAACCTCCTTGCATGCAACTCCCCTACTGCCCTTGCCCCTTTCGGGTAAGGTAGTCTTCCACTAGCTTTCCTAATTAGTCAGCCAAGGGTGTCCCATTAAACCCTTGTGGTGGCACGTGTTTCTCAAGTTAAGCTCTATGTTCCAATTAACATTAATGATCTTGACATGAACATAAATAAAATAACAGAAGAATTGGAACATAGAAATAATAAATGATTATCCCAAAACCATGTAAAGCAATAGCAAACTACCCAAGTGATTCAAAGGTAAACAAGGTAACGAGATAAACAATCTAGGGTGACCTATTGGGTCCCATCAAAATTAACCTATGCATGAATAAGTGACATAAAGAACATTATTGGGTAAAAAGTGGTCAAGGGCACAACTTGCCTTCAATGAGCTCCTGCTCAGCAACTTCAACCTGCTGCTCACCAGGATCCTCAGTCACGATCTCTTCTACTCGCCACAATACAAACAAGCACAATATATAGGGAAAAATTAACATCACACCAAACATGTACACAAAATACACAGTAATAATCTACTCATTAAAATAAAATCCTAGGAACAGGAATCATAATTTTTAGAGTTATAGATTTTAAGTTATGAATTTTCAAAGGTTTTATGTGTGTTAAATTCCAGTGGCCTCCTTCTATTATCAGCATAGCTCTTTTGCCTGGTTTGAGCCACCCACAAATTCTCTCGAATTATACGGACTTGTTCTTCTGCTTCTTGAATCAGTTCAGGCCCAAAGAACTGTCTTTCTCCAGTCTGATCCCAATACAAAGGAGTCCTGCATTTCCTGCCATATAGAGCTTCAAATGGTGACATCTTCAGACTGGCCTGATAGCTATTATTATAAGAGAACTCAGCATAAGGTAGACTCTTATCCCAACTTCCTCCATGCTGAAGGGCACAAGCTCTCAACATATCTTCCAATACTTGATTGGTCCTTTCAGGCTGTCCATCAGTCTGAGGGTGATAAGCTGTACTGAAATTCAACTTTGTACTCATATTCTCATGAAAGCTTCTCCAAAATCTTGAGGTAAACTGTGAACCTCGATCAGACACGATCTTCTTTGGTACTCCATGTAAACACACAATCCGAGCCATATATAACTCTGCTAGCTGAGAACCTTTATATGTAGTCTTTACAGGAATGAAGTGAGCCACTTTAGTCAATCTATCCACAATCACCCATATAGCATCATATCCTTTCTGGGTGCGAGGCAATCCTGTAACGAAATCCATACCAATCTCTTCCCATTTCCACTCGGGTATCTTCAGTGGATGTAATAGTCCAGCTGGCCTCTGGTGTTCAGCCTTAACTCTTTGACACACATCGCACATAGCCACATGTGCAGCCACATCTCTTTTCAATCCATGCCACCAATATTTCCGCTTCAAATCCTGATACATCTTGGTACTACCAGGATGAATAGAATAATCCGAATCATGGGCCTCCTTCAATATAGTCTCTCGAAGGCTTTCAATATCAGGAACACACATCCTGTCCTTGAACCATACAGTGCCTTGCTCATCTTCCGTAAATTCCGGAACTCGACCCTCAGTAATCAGATCCTTAATCTCTTCTATTTTGGCATCACCAATTTGACCTTTGCGGATCTCTTGCTCCAAAGTAGGTTCCACATCAATAGTAACTCCTTCAGTATGAGCAACTATCCCCAGGTTAAGTCTCCTGAAATCCTCAACAATCTCATCGGGTAGCTGGGCAACCATAGCTGAATGAACATGCTCCTTGTGACTCAAGGCATCTGCAACCGAATTTGCCTTGCCCGGGTGATAGTGAATCTCCAAATCATAATCCTTAATAAGCTCCAACCAACGGCGTTGCCTAAGGTTGAGATCCTTCTGAGTGAATATATACTTCAGACTCTTATGATCCGTGTACACTTGGCACTTGGTTCCCATGATATAATGTCTCCAAATCTTAAGCGCATGCACAACGGCTGCCAATTCCAAGTCATATGTGGGGTAGTTCAATTCATGTTTGCGTAACTGACGAGAAGCATAGGCAATCACATGTCCTTCTTGCATGAGCACACATCCTAAGCCTTGGCCACATGCATCACAATAGATATCAAATCCTTTCTGTAGGTCTGGCATAACCAATACTGGTGGCGACATCAATCTTTTCTTCAATTGATCAAAACTATCTTGGCACTTCTCGTCCCACTTAAATTCTCTTCCTTTCTCCAAAAGTGAAGTCATAGGCTTAGCAATCTTAGAAAATCCTTCAATAAATCTCCGATAATAGCCAGCAAGTCCTAAGAAACTCTGAATCTCAGTAACTGTAGTGGGTACTCTCCACTCCATTATCTCCTTGACCTTAGCAGGATCGACTGAAATTCCTCCATTAGAAATAATATGACCAAGAAATGGCACCTCGCCAATCCAAAACTCGCACTTGCTGAACTTGGCATATAGTTGGTTATCTCGTAGCTTCTGTAGCACCAACCTCAGATGTTCCTCATGATCACTATCACTCTTGGAATAGATAAGAATATCGTCGATGAATACCACGACGAATCTATCCAAATACTCCATAAACACCTTATTCATCAAATTCATAAAATATGCTGGTGCATTGGTTAATCCAAACGACATCATAGTGAACTCATATAATCCATATCGAGTCGAGAATGCTGTCTTGGGAATATCTGATGGTCTAATCCTCATCTGATGGTAACCCGATCGGAGATCAATCTTCGAGAATACTCTAGCACCTCTCATCTGATCAAATAAATCCTCAATACGGGGCAACGGATACTTGTTCTTCATAGTAACATCATTAAGAGATCTATAATCCACACACATCCACTGTGATCCATCCTTCTTCTGTACAAACAGAACCGGCGCTCCCCAAGGTGAGGAACTCGGACGAATGTACCCAGCCTCTTGTAACTCAGTTAACTGCTTCTTAAGTTCCTTCAACTCCTCTACGGACATCCTATATGGCCGTTTAGAAATAGGGTGTAACACCCGGCTTTAAGGAACAAAGCCAAGTGCATCTCATACATGCGCCAAGAAGACAACATATATAATAACAGAGTGTATAGAGATAAATGTCATAAAACATCAGAGTATTTATTACATAGCGGAAGACTTATTACAAAATAAAGTAATAAAGATAAAACAAACTAAGGATCGTCGGCGCCAATGTCGACTGGGAAACGCCACCTAGATCAGATCGAACTCCTCGGTGTTAGGCGGCTCCTCCTGAACCACCTGATCATCTCCTGTGGGGGGGGTGTGAGACAGCAAGGGTGAGCTCACACATGATCATAGCTCAACAAGTTGTGGGGAACCAGTGGACATAAACTCACAAAGGTGTGAGTTCATGTGATGTGTAAGGCTTAATCAATGACAGGGGTTAAAGCTGAGCATTGCTTTTAAGTAGTTGGTCCAAATTTTATTAGCAATTACTAAGTGTAAGTAAATACCAAACCATAAATAAAGTAATAGAACAAAATTAATAACAAACCCATGCATATGCGAATGACAAATTGAATTTAAGTTCCATAATTTAAACATCAGAGAGTCCTGAGCTGCTCATGACCGTGAGCTCGGCTAGTATACCAGTTTTACACTCTGCAGAGGTTGTACCCTTTACCCACAAGTCATGTTACCCATCTACCAAGGGGTCGCGAGTCCCATACACCTCTACCTAGGAAGCGCGGCAGGGCAACACTACGAGGCCTTTACAAAGTTCCACTAGCTTCCGAAAACCCGCTACAGTTTATAGGAAGTTCCAATGCAGGGTTCCTGGCTGACCGCCATCGCAGCAAAATCAACCAGGGACCTCCCTACACTGACCACTCCCCTACTGCCCTTGCCCCTTTCGGGTAAGGTAGTCTTCCACTAGCTTTCCTAATTAGTCAGCCAAGGGGTCCCATTCCTCCCTTGTGGTGGCACGTGGTTCTCAAGTTAAGCTCTATGTTCCAATTAACATTAATGATCTCAACATGAACATAAACAGAATAACAAGAATAATTGGAACATAGATATAATAAATGATTATCCCAAAACCATGTAAAGCAATAGCCAACTACCCAAGTGATTCAGGGGTAAACAAGGTAATGAGATAAACAATCTAGGGTGACCTATTGGGTCCCATCAAAATTAACCTATGCATGAGTATGTGAAATTAAAGAACATTATTGGGTAAAAAGTGGTCAAGGGCACAACTTGCCTTCAATGAGCTCCTGCTCAGCTACTTCAACCTGCTGCTCACCAGGATCCTCGGTCACGGGCTCTTCTACTCGCCACAATACAAACAAGCACAGGATATAGGGAAAATTAACATTACACCAAGCATGTAAACAAAATACACAGAGATATTCTACATATTAAAATAAAAACCTAGGAACTGGAATCATAATTTTCTGAGTTATAGATTTCAAGTTATGCATTTTCAAAGGTTTTATGTGCTTTAAATAAGATTAAGTGATAAATAAATTTCTTACTGTTTTCATGACATAACAGAGGCTCTAGGTGATAAAGAATAAAATTACAAAAATTTAGAAACTGGAATGGATTAATTTGGAGTTAGTATGAATTTTCTATGAATTTATAAAGTTCTAGCAATTATTTTCCTATTAAAAATCCATTTAATAATCATTTTCTCTGGTTTTATAAGGTCCTGGACTGGGCCACAATATCTGCAAACAGCAGGGGGCTCGGGGTAAGTATTTCTAGACACAGAGAACAGTGACTAAGGGACGGCGGGTTCTAATCCAAGGAAACCTAGGGTTTCATATGCTAAAATGCCATACCGAAGGGGTACCGTTTGATCCTAGCCGTCAGATCTGAGATGAGCGCTTCTGATTAGATCCACTCATCTCCCGAATCGGTACGCTACGCCGGCCGTCGGATTTGAAATAAACGGTGCCGATTTAAAGTGCCCCAGACCCAACCTCGGCCGCCCGATCCGGAACGCACGAACCAGATTAGATCTTACTAACTCCGAATGGGCATTCCACCGGCGCCCTTGGATCGAGATCCTACGGTCCGTACTCTACACTACATTGATGGCGTGACAGCCATACGATCTCTGATCGACGCGCAGGATGTAACCTACCAAACGGGTAAGCGCAGACTGATCCGAGCCGTCGGTCGTGAGATCGACGATCCGCGTCTGCCTCCCCAACCCGAGCGTGCCAAGGCGGCGGAGCATGGCTCCCACGGCGACTGGCTCACCGGCGAGGATAAAATCCGGCGAGCCCCTTTCCCCGATCCCAAAATTGACCAATGCTAAACGATGTGAAGGACATGGCGGATGCATGCAGGAGGTAATTTACCTTGTTTCTTGGCAGCAAGGTCACTGCCCACGGCGCAGGGCGAGTTCGGCCGCAACAGTGAAGTACGGCGAGTGATTCCAGGGCGTCTGGTGGCTCATACGCGCGGAGGAAGCCACGAGATCACCCGCGCAGCCCTCCCGATTACCCTCACGCTCAATCGGGTCGGGATCACACGGCGTAGGGAGGGACGGTCGCGGCGGTACCTTTCTCCACCACGGACGCGACAATGGCGGTAGTGGGCACGGGGATTCCGGCGAACAGGGCTTGCTAGCGAGGACGAGGGGGTCGCGTAGGAGACGAGGCTCCCATTTATCACCCCCCCGGCGTAGTTGAACGGGTCGCGAGCGCGAGAATCGCGCCAGCGGCGTGCCCGCCATGCGCGCGGTCTGTTACAGAGGACCGAAGAAGGGGGATGACAGGTGGGGTCATGGGCGCAGTGACCTGCGCACGAGGTGGATGACTGACGAGCGGGTCCCACATGGCAGTTGGCCGGGCGCGCGCAGTGGAGAGTAGAAGTGGGCCGTCGCGGAGGTAAACGCAAGTGGGCCGAATTGGCGACAGAGGCCCAGGTAAGCTCCTTTCTCTTTTTCTTTTATGTTTTATATTCTATTTTCCCCATTATTTTACCAATTCAAATTTAAATCCTAATTTGAATTCAAACTTGTTTGTGAGCTTCTTAACTGAGTTAAATACTTAAATTAAAATATTAGTGGGGACAAAATGTATTCTTTCATACATTTATTTTCCTCTATTTTGTATAACCTCTTCCTTCTCTCTTTTCTTAATTCTAGGATTATTTAGGATTTAAATCCCTATTTGGATATTTAACATATTTCTTTTTGCATTATTATAATATTGTCACAAAAATGCACACACAAATAAAATATTCGGCATGATGCAATGATTTAGTAGCTTCTCTCTTTATTAATTGTTTTTGGACATGGTGTTCACATATGATGATGCATAAAGATTAAACTCACATAAAGAGAAATTGTTCCCCTACTGGTATTATTCCTAGCAATTACAAAGTGGGTGTTACAAATCCTACCCCCCTTAAAAATAATCTCGTCCTCGAGATTTAAGATGAACTAGAGAAAAGGTGGGGAAAATCTATGCGAAGCTCTTCTTCTCTTTCCCAAGTTGCTTCATCTTCACCGTGGTGACTCCATTGGACTTTGCACATCTTTATCACCTTATTTCTTGTAACTCGAGTCAATGTATCCAAAATCTTGATCGGGTACTCCGTGTAAGTCAAATCACCTTGAACTCTGAGCTCTTCCATTGGTAACTGTTCCTCGGGAACACGGAGACACTTCTTCAGTTGAGACACGTGGAACACATTATGCACATCCGATAGAGTAGCAGGTAACTCGAGTTGGTATGCCATCTCCCCAACTCTTCTAAAGATCAAGAATGGTCCAATGTAGCGAGGGGATAATTTGCCCTTAACCTTAAATCTCCTCATTCCACGCAGTGGTGACACCTTGAGATACACATAATCTCCTTCTTCGAATTCTAGTGGTCTTCTTCTATTATCAGCGTAGCTCTTTTGCCTGGTTTGAGCCACCCTCAAATTCTCTCGAATTATACGAACTTGTTCTTCTGCTTCTTGAATCAGTTCAGGCCCAAAGAACTGTCTTTCTCTAGTCTGATCCCAATATAGAGGAGTCCTGCACTTCCTCCCATATAAAGCTTCAAAAGGTGACATCTTCAGACTGGCCTGGTAACTATTATTATACGAGAACTCAGCATACGGTAGACTTTTATCCCAACTTCCTCCATGTTGAAGGGCACATGCTCTCAACATATCTTCCAATACTTGATTAGTCCTTTCGGTCTGTCCATCAGTCTGAGGGTGATAAGCTGTACTAAAATTCAACTTCGTACTCATATTCTCATGAAAGCTTCTCCAAAATCTTGAGGTAAACTGTGAACCTCGATCAGACACGATCTTCTTTGGTACTCCATGTAAACACACAATCCGAGCCATATATAACTCTGCTAGCTGAGAACCTTTATAAGTAGTCTTGACAGGAATAAAGTGAGCCACTTTAGTCAATCTATCCACAATCACCCATATAGCATCATATCCTTTCTGGGTGCGAGGCAATCCAGTAATGAAATCCATACCAATCTCTTCCCATTTCCACTCGGGTATCTTCAGTGGATGCAATAGTCCAGCTGGCCTCTGATGTTCAGCCTTAACTCTTTGACATACATCGCACATAGCCACATGTGCAGCCACATCTCTTTTCAATCCATACCACCAATACTTCCGCTTCAAATCCTGATACATCTTAGTACTACCAGGATGAATAGAATAATCCGAGTCATGGGCCTCCTTTAAAATAGTCTCTCGAAGGCTTTTAATATCAGGAACACACATCCTGTCCTTGAACCATATAGTGCCTTGCTCATCTTCCGTAAATTCCGGAACTCGACCTTCAGTAATCAGATCCTTAATCTCTTTTATTTTAGCATCATCAACTTGTCCTTTGCGGATCTCTTGCTCCAAAGTAGGTTCCACATCAATAGTAACCCCCTCAGTATGAGCAACTATCCCCAGGTTAAGTCTCCTGAAGTCCTCAACAATCTCATCGGGTAGCTGGGCAACAATAGCTGAATGAACATGCTCTTTGCGACTCAAGGCATCTGCAACCAAATTTGCCTTGCCCGGGTGATAGTGAATCTCCAAATCATAATCCTTAATAAGCTCTAACCAACGGCGTTGCCTCAGGTTGAGATCCTTCTGAGTGAATATGTACTTCAAACTCTTATGATCCGTGTATACTTGGCACTTCGTTCCCATAATATAGTGTCTCCAAATCTTAAGTGCATGCACAACGGCAGCCAGCTCTAAGTCATGGGTGGGGTAGTTCAATTCATGCTTCCTCAACTGACGAGATGCATAGGCAATCACATGACCATCTTGCATAAGCACACATCCAAGTCCTTGGCCACATGCATCACAATAAATGTCAAATCCCTTCTGCAGATCTGGCATAATCAATACTGGAGGTGACATCAATCTCTCCTTCAACTGATCAAAGCTTTCTTGGCACTTCTCATCCCACTTAAATTCTCTTCCTTTTTCCAAAAGCGATGTCATGGGCTTAGCAATCTTAGAAAATCCTTCAATAAATCTCCGATAATATCCTGCGAGTCCCAAGAAACTCCGAATCTCCGTAACTGTAGTGGGCACTCTCCACTCCATTATCTCCTTCACTTTAGCAGGATCCACTGCTATTCCTCCATTAGAAATAATATGACCAAGGAACGGCACCTTGTCAATCCAAAACTCGCACTTGCTGAACTTAGCATAGAGTTGATTATCTCGTAACTTCTGTAGCACCAACCTTAGATGTTGTTCATGATCACTTTCATTCTTAGAATAGATAAGAATATCGTCGATAAACACCACGACGAATCTGTCCAAATACTCCATAAACACTTTGTTCATCAAATTCATGAAATAAGCTGGTGCATTGGTTAGTCCAAATGACATAACAGTAAACTCATATAACCCATATCGAGTCGAGAAAGCCGTCTTAGGAATATCCGATGGTCTAATCCTCATCTGATGGTAACCGGATCGGAGATCAATCTTCGAGAATACTCTAGCACCTCGCATCTGATCAAATAAATCCTCAATACGGGGCAACGGATACTTGTTCTTCACCGTAACATCATTAAGAGATCTATAATCCACACACATCCGCTGCGATCCATCCTTCTTCTGTACAAACAAGACCGGTGCTCCCCAAGGTGAGGAACTCGGACGAATGTACCCAGCCTCTTGTAACTCAGTTAACTGCTTCTTAAGTTCCTTCAACTCCTCTACGGACATCCTATATGGCCGTTTAGAAATAGGGGCGGTTCCAGGTAAGAGGTCAATAACAAACTCAACTTCTCTATCAGGTGGCATCCCTGGTAACTCCTCTGGAAAGACATCCGGAAAATCTCTAACCACCCGGATGTTGTCACCAACAAACTCCTCAGGTATAAAGAACATTGCACGCATGGGTGAGGAGGTTACTGCAATGTTAACTTGAAACCTTTCTCCCTTAGTAGTAGTGAGTTCTACGGTACCTCTACCACATGCTATAACGGCCTTTGCCTTTCTTAGCCATGACATACCAAGGATCAAATCTATACTGCTTGACTCCAATATTATAGCAGTAGCTCCAAATTCTCTACCCATAATGGTCAATGTCAACCTACGTGTCATTTGATTCGCCTCAACAGGCCCTTTAGGTGTAATTACTATCATGGGTTTTCTCATATTTAGCAGTGGTATTTCATTTGTGTTGGCATATCTAGCAGACATGAATGAATGTGTAGCACCAGAATCAAATAATATGGTTGCAGGAATTGCATTAACATAAAACATACCAAGTACGAGGTCCCCTCCATCCGGAGTAGCATCAACGCTGACTTGATTAACCTTGGCGATAGAATATCCCTTGCCAGAGCTTGGTGTTTGCTGCCTGTTCTGAACTGGAGTAGTAGCAATCCTCTGTGGGCAGACATTTGCATAGTGACCAATCTTCCCACACTTGAAACATTGAGTGCCCGGACTCTGTCCTGAAAACTTTGTCGGGGTGCCAGTAGGGGTAGCCTGTCGAGGAGGTGGAGTCCTCAGTGGTGATTGCTGAACTGGGCGCGGTCCTCCTGGTCGAGTCGGTGTACCCTGTGGTGAACTGTAGCGAGGACGAACACTACTGCTTCCTTGTCCTTGAGATATGGCCTTTCTCTTCAAATCTCCCAGTTGAACACGCCTGTGTTCAATAGCTAGTGCCTTATCAAGCAGCCTCTGAAATGATGGAAATGTATGTGCCACAAGAGCATACTGCAGTGGTCCATTAAGTCCTTCAATGAAATGCTCTTGCTTCCTCTCGTCTTCAGCAACTTCTTCAGGGGCATATCTGGATAACTGAATAAACTTGTCGCGGTACTCGCTGACTGACATACTTCCTTGCTTCAGCGACAGAAATTCCTTCTTCTTGATCTTTATCATACCAGCGGGAATATGGTAGTTCCTGAACTGTGTACTAAACTCTGCCCAAGTAATAGTATCCGCAGCATCATGGGCAGCAGTATAAGAATCCCACCAGTCAGCAGCAGGACCAGTCAGACGTCCAGAAGCATATAAAACCTTCTCCCGGTCCGTGCACTGTGCAATATTCAGCATCTTCTCAACGGACTTCAGCCAATCATCCGCGTCCAGTGGATCCGGTGAGCTAGCGAATGTAGGTGGCTTATGACTCATAAACTCCCAGTGCTTATCACGAGGTGGAACTGGTGGTGGTGGCGGAGGCAGTGGCACTTGTTGCTGTTGTTGTTGCTGTTGCATTTGTTGTTGCAGCTGCTGTTGTTGCGCCCTCCTTTCCTGGCGTATCTCATCTCGCTCCTGGCGCAACTCCTGTCGTATATCTTCTCTTTCCTGACGCATCTCCTGGCGTTCTTGCTGCATCTGGGCACGCATATCAGCCATAGTGTCCGCCATCTGCTGCATCACTGCCATCTGAGCAGCAACCAGTGGGTCAACTCCGCCTGGTGGAGGATTAGGAGGATTTATCTCTGCAGGCTGTGGCTGAGGTTGTCTATATATCCTTCGAGTGTGTTGGTTAGGAGGCAAGTCAATTCCACCACCCCGCCTGGTATTGACCATCTGAGTTAGATACATATGGTAAGAAAATAGTAGACAAGGCAGGTATTTACAAATCAGGTTACTTTGGGGAATTTTATTAGCTAAGCAGATTAATATTTTACCTATCCTAGCTAATTCAATACCTTATGGTGGTACATACTAAGATGTCCATAATTCAATCAATCAAAGAAGCAAATTAGGCATTTATCATCAGAACAATCAAACAACATTTTTAAATATAGAAAATAGTTTTGGTTTGGTCTTAGGCCTCCTATCTCTTAAAAATGTCATAGGGGTAGGTTTTCCAAGATGTGAAATCCATCTTGTCTCAGAATAGAAAAGATAAGAATGATCAAAGTAGAACAGTAGAAGGTGAGACAGGTCAAGATAAGTGTAGAAAGAATTAGAGTAAGGTAAGTTTAGAAGGATTCAGAATAAGGTAAGTAGGTAAGGGTTTTGTCCATTTCTATCTAGGTTTCGTCCAACAGTCAACATTTCCTCTGATACCACTTCTGTAACACCCGGCTTTAAGGAACAAAGCCAAGTGCATCTCATACATGCACCAAGAAGACAACATATATAATAACAGAGTGTATAGAGATAAATGTCATAAAACATCAGAGTATTTATTACATAGCGGAAGACTTATTACAAAACAAAGTAATAAAGATAAAACAAACTAAGGATCGTCGGCGCCAATGTCGACTGGGAAACGCCACCTAGATCAGATCGAACTCCTCGGTGTTAGGCGGCTCCTCCTGAACCACCTGATCATCTCCTGTGGGGGGGTGTGAGACAGCAAGGGTGAGCTCACACATGATCATAGCTCAACAAGTTGTGGGGAACCAGTGGACATAAACTCACAAAGGTGTGAGTTCATGTGATGTGTAAGGCTTAATCAATGACAGGGGTTAAAGCTGAGCATTGCTTTTAAGTAGTTGGTCCAAATTTTATTAGCAATTACTAAGTGTAAGTAAATACCAAACCATAAATAAAGTAATAGAACAAAATTAATAACAAACCCATGCATATGCGAATGACAAATTGAATTTAAGTTCCATAATTTAAACATCAGAGAGTCCTGAGCTGCTCATGACCGTGAGCTCGGCTAGTATACCAGTTTTACACTCTGCAGAGGTTGTACCCTTTACCCACAAGTCATGTTACCCATCTACCAAGGGGTCGCGAGTCCCATACACCTCTACCTAGGAAGCGCGGCAGGGCAACACTACGAGGCCTTTACAAAGTTCCACTAGCTTCCGAAAACCCGCTACAGTTTATAGGAAGTTCCAATGCAGGGTTCCTGGCTGACCGCCATCGCAGCAAAATCAACCAGGGACCTCCCTACACTGACCACTCCCCTACTGCCCTTGCCCCTTTCGGGTAAGGTAGTCTTCCACTAGCTTTCCTAATTAGTCAGCCAAGGGGTCCCATTCCTCCCTTGTGGTGGCACGTGGTTCTCAAGTTAAGCTCTATGTTCCAATTAACATTAATGATCTCAACATGAACATAAACAGAATAACAAGAATAATTGGAACATAGATATAATAAATGATTATCCCAAAACCATGTAAAGCAATAGCCAACTACCCAAGTGATTCAGGGGTAAACAAGGTAATGAGATAAACAATCTAGGGTGACCTATTGGGTCCCATCAAAATTAACCTATGCATGAGTATGTGAAATTAAAGAACATTATTGGGTAAAAAGTGGTCAAGGGCACAACTTGCCTTCAATGAGCTCCTGCTCAGCTACTTCAACCTGCTGCTCACCAGGATCCTCGGTCACGGGCTCTTCTACTCGCCACAATACAAACAAGCACAGGATATAGGGAAAATTAACATTACACCAAGCATGTAAACAAAATACACAGAGATATTCTACATATTAAAATAAAAACCTAGGAACTGGAATCATAATTTTCTGAGTTATAGATTTCAAGTTATGCATTTTCAAAGGTTTTATGTGCTTTAAATAAGATTAAGTGATAAATAAATTTCTTACTGTTTTCATGACATAACAGAGGCTCTAGGTGATAAAGAATAAAATTACAAAAATTTAGAAACTGGAATGGATTAATTTGGAGTTAGTATGAATTTTCTATGAATTTATAAAGTTCTAGCAATTATTTTCCTATTAAAAATCCATTTAATAATCATTTTCTCTGGTTTTATAAGGTCCTGGACTGGGCCACAATATCTGCAAACAGCAGGGGGCTCGGGGTAAGTATTTCTAGACACAGAGAACAGTGACTAAGGGACGGCGGGTTCTAATCCAAGGAAACCTAGGGTTTCATATGCTAAAATGCCATACCGAAGGGGTACCGTTTGATCCTAGCCGTCAGATCTGAGATGAGCGCTTCTGATTAGATCCACTCATCTCCCGAATCGGTACGCTACGCCGGCCGTCGGATTTGAAATAAACGGTGCCGATTTAAAGTGCCCCAGACCCAACCTCGGCCACCCGATCCGGAACGCACGAACCAGATTAGATCTTACTAACTCCGAATGGGCATTCCACCGGCGCCCTTGGATCGAGATCCTACGGTCCGTACTCTACACTACATTGATGGCGTGACAGCCATACGATCTCTGATCGACGCGCAGGATGTAACCTACCAAACGGGTAAGCGCAGACTGATCCGAGCCGTCGGTCGTGAGATCGACGATCCGCGTCTGCCTCCCCAACCCGAGCGTGCCAAGGCGGCGGAGCATGGCTCCCGCGGCGACTGGCTCACCGGCGAGGATAAAATCCGGCGAGCCCCTTTCCCCGATCCCAAAATTGACCAATGCTAAACGATGTGAAGGACATGGTGGATGCATGCAGGAGGTAATTTACCTTGTTTCTCGGCAGCAAGGTCACTGCCCACGACGCAGGGCGAGTTCGGCCGCAACAGTCAAGTACGGCGAGTGATTCCAGGGCGTCTGGTGGCTCATACGCGCGGAGGAAGCCACGAGATCACCCGCGCAGCCCTCCCGATTACCCTCACGCTCAATCGGGTCGGGATCACACGGCGTAGGGAGGGACGGTCGCGGCGGTACCTTTCTCCACCACGGGCGCGACAATGGCGGTAGTGGGCACGGGGATTCCGGCGAACAGGGCTTGCTAGCGAGGACGAGGGGGTCGCGTAGGAGACGAGGCTCCCATTTATCACCCCCCCCCCCCCCGGCGTAGTTGAACGGGTCGCGAGCGCGAGAATCGCGCCAGCGGCGTGCCCGCCATGCGCGCGGTCTGTTACAGAGGACCGAAGAAGGGGGATGACAGGTGGGGTCATGGGCGCAGTGACCTGCGCGCGAGGTGGATGACTGACGAGCGGGTCCCACATGGCAGTTGGCCGGGCGCGCGCAGTGGAGAGTAGAAGTGGGTTGTCGCGGAGGTAAACGCAAGTGGGCCGAATTGGCGACAGAGGCCCAGGTAAGCTCCTTTCTCTTTTTCTTTTATGTTTATATTCTATTTTCCCCATTATTTTACCAATTCAAATTTAAATCCTAATTTGAATTCAAACTTGTTTGTGAGCTTCTTAACTGAGTTAAATACTTAAATTAAAATATTAGTGGGGACAAAATGTATTCTTTCATACATTTATTTTCCTCTATTTTGTATAACCTCTTCCTTCTCTCTTTTCTTAATTCTAGGATTATTTAGGATTTAAATCCCCATTTGGATATTTAACATATTTCTTTTTGCATTATTATAATATTGTCACAAAAATGCACACACAAATAAAATATTCGGCATGATGCAATGATTTAGTAGCTTCTCTCTTTATTAATTGTTTTTGGACATGGTGTTCACATATGATGATGCATAAAGATTAAACTCACATAAAGAGAAATTGTTCCCCTACTGGTATTATTCCTAGCAATTACAAAGTGGGTGTTACGTAGGGGTGGTTCCAGGTAGGAGATCAATAACAAACTCAACTTCTCTATCAGGTGGCATCCCTGGTAACTCCTCTGGGAAGACATCCGGAAAATCTCTAACCACACGGATGTTGTCACCAACAAACTCCTCGGGTATAAAGAACATTGCACGTTTGGATGAGGTGGTTACTGCAATATTAACTTGAAATCTTTCTTCTTTAGTGGTAGTGAGTTCTACGGTACCTCTACCACATGCTATAATGGCCTTTGCCTTTCTCAACCATGACATACCAAGGATCAGATCTATACTGCTTGACTCTAATATTATAGCAGTAGCTCCAAATTCTCTACCCATAATTGTTAATGTCAATCTTCGTGTCATTTGATTCGCCTCAACAGGCCCTTTAGGTGTAATTACTATCATGGGTTTTCTCATTTTTAGCAGTGGTATTTCATTTGTGTTGGCATATCAAGCAGACATGAATGAATGTGTAGCACCCAAATCAAATAAGATGGTTGCAGGAATTGCATTAACATAAAACATACCAAGTACGATGTCAGCACCATCCGGAGTAGCATCAACGCTGACTTGATTAACCTTGGCAATAGAATATCCCTTGCCAGATCCTGGAGTTTGTTGCCTATTCTGAACTGGAGTAGTAGCAATCCTTTGTGGGCAGACATTTGCATAGTGACCAGTCTTCCCACACTTGAAACAAGTAGTGCCTGGACTCTGTCCTGAGAACTTCGTCGGGGTGCCAGTAGGGGTAGCCTGTCGAGGAGGTGGAGTCCTCAAAGGTGATTGCTGCACTACAGGAAACGCATAAAATTTCGTGGGCCCAGATATTTTCGTCGGCCGGCCCACGAAAATAAGGAAGGTATTTTCGTCGGCCTCGTCACCGACGAAAATCCAGAGTATTTTCGTGGGCCGGGAGCTATATTCGTCGGCGGGCCCACGAAAATACTGAATATATTTTTGTCGGCTTCGTAACCGACGACAATCCGTGTTATTTACGTGGGCCTGTGCGGTGCCGACGAAAATACGTCAATCATTTTCGTCGGCCCCACGGTGGCCGACGAAAATACAACAACTATTTTTGTCGGCCCCAATGCGGCCGACGAAAATAAAAAGCCTAAATCGCCAGCGCGCCCGCACCTTCTCTCTCGCTCGCGCGTTTCTCTCGCTCGGTCGTTTTCGCCGCGAAGCCACCGCACGCCGCGCCGCCACCGCCACCACACGCCGCGCGCCCGGCCCTCCGCGCTCGCGCGATCAAACGCCGCGCCGCCGCCGCACGCCGCGCGCCCGATCGTCGTCTCGCGCGCTCGCACGCCGCGCGTCCGGCCCGCCACCGCACGCCGCGCCGCCGCCGCCACCGCACGCCGCGCGCCCGGCCCTCCGCGCTCGCACACCACGCGCCCGGCCGTCCCCTCGCGCGCTCGAAGCGCGAGCACGCCGCGCCGCCACTGCACGCTGCGCGCCCGGCCCTCCCCTCGCGCGCGAGCACGCTGCGCCGCCGCCACCACTCGGTATATCCGCCTCTGCCTCCTCTGCTCCGCCCTGCTGCCGCAAGGATCCAACATCCGTACGTCGCCTTCTCCGCCGCCTTGCTTCCCGAGGTACGTCATCTCCACCCCCGTCGTTGCTCACTTGCTCTGCCTGGGTACACACATACAGGGTTTAAGCTCGGGATGGATTGGGCAGCGCCACCCGAGGTTTTGCATGCGTCCGACCGCAGACGGCAATTGGCAATGGCAGGGTTACTGGGGTGGGTGAATGGTTTCGGGATAGACAATTGTTTGTGGGAGCTACGCTGGCGAAATGTAGGCTGTCTATTGTTGCAATTGCAGGATGGATGGGTAGCCTCTGGCCGGCTCTGCTAGTGTGTAGTGTTGCTGTCTGTGGTCTATTCAGGGATGCCCATGTCCATACCCATGCAGATTGCTAGGTTCCGTTCTGTCGGTACATGGTTGGTGGCGTGTCTGCGTCTTTGCTGTCACTGGGTGTAAGGTTTAAGGTGTAGTATCAGTGGGTACCCTCATGAATTAGGGGTTAAGCCCAATGTTCCAGTGTAGCTATCGTGCAGTATTCTGTGTTGGCAACCATCGTGTTGTTGTTTCTTTGCAGGTTTTAGAAACATCACTTTATAGTGGAGGTGCTACCGATTTTTTTATTGACAATAGTAATTTTTTTACATAGGTGTTCTTCCGACTTGACCTTCTCCACCGTTAGCTGGACTCGTACATTATCCTCAGGTATACATTGTTTTCGTAATTTCGGTTAATGTGGTCATTTCTTATTTACTATATAGTTATTAGTAAATAAGTGTCGTGGTGTGCCGTGCGCGCGGCCGTGCGCGTGCCGTCTTTTGAATGTTATTTATCTTTTGTTTAATTAGCCTTTGAAATGGACGGTGATCGGAGGGTGATGTCTTTTGTTTAATCTCTGAGATATTTTTTAATGTTTAGAGTTCAGTTTTAATCGTTAACCGTAGCGAACCGTATGCGTCACCCGTTCGGGAACGGCGAACGTCACATTGGCTTGTGAGGTTCGCCGTTCCAGGATTGTCCACGTATTTTGGATAGCCTGAGAGTGTAGGCCGATGCTTGTGATTTATGACATGTGCCTTACGATTGACGCGGAATTTCGGTTGTGTAACCCAGTTGTTCTCCAACGCACCATGTTCAGGCGTGTGCTTGGAGAGCAGCGGGGTTATGCTGCCGAAATTTTGCGGCAATCGTAGGCTACACGTCACAAATCACAAGCATCGGCCTACACTCTTGGGTGGGTTTAGGGCCTTTACCTAATAGGGAGTTCACCTAAGCCACAAACGATCGTTGATTTTCTTTGTCTTTTGTTTAGCCTTTGAAATGGACGGTGATCGGAGGGTGATGTATGACGGGTGGAGAAAGGATGGGGCACATTCGAATGCATGGATGGGTGTAACAAAGGCTTTTCTTGAGCACGCTTTCAAAGATGCAACTGGTCGTCTAGTGAAGTGTCCTTGCAATCGCTGCGAGAACAAGTGGCCTCAGAAGAAGGAAGAAATGGAGAAACACCTTTGCAAAAGTGGGTTTATGCCGAACTACCTTGTATGGTACCGGCATGGAGAGTCTATTAGACACGTTGACGCGGAGGTGGAACTTGATGACGATCATGATAGGATGGACGACATGTTGCATGATCTTGGTAGGGATGTTGAAATAAACGTTGAGGAGCCGGGGCAGCTTCCACGCGATGCTCAGGAATTCTTCCGGCTACTCGCCGCGGGAGAAGAGAGACTACACGAGCACACTCAGATGTCAGTTCTTGGGACTCTCACAAGACTAATGGCGATAAAGTCGAAGCACAACATTTCAAACAGTGCTTACAACGACATCGTCCAACTGATGGGCGAGGTTCTCCCGGAGAATCATAAGTTGCCAAAGAATATGTACTTCGCAAAGAAGATGTTGGCTGGTCTTGGGATGACATATGAGAAGATCGACGTGTGTCCCAACAGTTGCATGCTATTCTTTGAGGAGGATGACAAGCTGGACCGTTGTAAGCATTGCGAAGCTTCTAGATATGTCGAGGTGACAAATGATGAGGGTGAATTGGTAGTTACGAAGGTCGCAGCTAAGCAACTTCGTCGGTTGCCCATCATTCCTCGGCTTTCAAGGTTGTTCCTCAACAAGGAAATAGCTCTGCATATGACGTGGCCAAAGAATGGTGTACGTCTCGTCACTGATCCAGACATAATGGTCCATCCGTCGGACGGTGATGCGTGGAAGGCATTTGACGAGTTTGATCCCGAATTTGCAAACGACCCTAGGAGTGTACGGCTTGGTCTATCGACGGACGGATTCACACCTTTCAATACCAGTGCAAGCCCTTACTCGTGTTGGCCTGTCTTCATTGTGCCATATAATCTTCCTCCTGAGTTGGTCAATAAAGAAGAGTTCATGTTCCTTGCACTAGTCATCCCAGGCCCCGAGCATCCAGGGCCAAAGCTGAATATGTTTGTTCGCCCTTTAATTGAAGAGCTGAAACAATTGTGGAGAGGTGTGAAGGCTTATGACAGCCATACTGAAAAGGAGTTTACCATGCGCGCTGCTTATTTGTGGTCAGTGCATGATCTGCTGGCGTATGGAGATTGGTCTGGATGGTGTGTCAATGGTCGGTTGTGCTGTCCCATATGTATGAATGATACGGATGCATTCAGATTGAAGCATGGTGGGAAAGTGTCATTCTTTGATGCTGATCGACGTTGGACTCCATTCAAGCATGATTTTAGGAATTCGCTTACTGCATTCAGAGGTGGAGCCAAAATCAGAAATGGGCCACCAAAGAGGCAAACTGCACCGCAGATAATGGCATGGCATGCTTGTCTGAAGCAAGGAGAAAATGATAGGTTCCAAGGCTACGGGGAGGACCATAACTGGACCCATATTTCATCAATATGGGAGCTTCCGTATGCAAAAGCCTTGATCATGCCGCACAACATAGACTTGATGCACAAAGAGCGTAACGTTGCTGAAAGCATCATAAGCACATGTTTCGATGTGACTGATAAAACGAAAGATAATATGAAGGCAAGAAAAGACATGGCTGAAATTTGTAAGAGGCCGATGCTCGAGTTGAAAGTAAGCGATAAAGGGCATGAAAGTAGGCCGCGAGCTGATTACTGCCTCAAGCCGGATGAAAGGAAAGAAATATTTAAGTGGTTGAAGAATCTGAAATTTCCAGATCGGTATGCGGCAAATCTGAAACGGGCAGTCAATCTGAAGACCGGTAAATTGATCGGTTTGAAAAGCCATGACTACCATATTATTATGGAGAGGCTGATGCCCGTGATGTTTCGAGGCTATTTTAAGGATGAGCTTTGGAGCATATTTGCAGAGTTGAGTTACTTCTATAGGGAAGTATGCGCAAAGACGGTATCGAAGAGGTTGATGCAGAAATTTGAGAAAGAAATTCCAATTCTTATTTGTAAATTTGAAAAGGTTTTCCCGCCAGGATTCTTCAATGTGATGCAACATCTAATTGTGCATTTGCCTTGGGAAGCTTTGGTAGGCGGACCAGTGCAATTCAGGTGGATGTATCCTATAGAAAGGGCGTTGAAAAAGCTCAGGGCGTCTGTTCGGAACAAGGCTAGAGTCGAAGGGTGTATTGCGGAGGCTTTTGCCCTTAAGGAGATATCTCAATTCTCAACCAGGTATTTCGCTCGAGCCAACAATGTGTTTGCGCCTTCAGTGCGACTTCATGTCGAAAATGAATCACCCCAAAGCACCCTTCAAATTTTTGCGAATCCGGGTAAAGCAGTTGGAAAAGGGAGTGTACGTCACATTGAAGCATCAGATTTGAACACGCTAATGCTATATATGTATAGCAATATTGACAGCACACAGGAGGCGTTCGAGTAAGTTTTCCTCATAGTTACGTCCATTTTCTCATCTCATAATTTCTATAGTGTGTAATCTCCATGTTTGTAATATGTCCAGCATGTTTGATGAAGAATGTTGGAAATCTACTAGTAAACCTACGGCCATCCAATTAGAAAATCTTCGACGTGATGGGTTGAAAGGTGGACCAAACTTCGTGCAGTGGTTTCGTAATTATGTTAGTAATTGTCGTTCTCTCATTGTCCATACTTAATCTTTGAATTTTGGACTTGGAAGATATAATGCATATACTAATTACTTGTATAGGTTTCCAAAAACTCTGTGCACCCGGACTTGCAGCAAATGGCACATACCTCTGTGTCCGTCCGAAACTATACTCGCTATGATGTAAATGGATATCGCTTCCGAACCGCGAAATTGGAGAAGAGTCGACCATTGGCAGCCACCACCAATAGTGGTGTGTTGGCAAGTTCATATGTTGACGATGACAAAGTAGTGGACTATTACGGTGTTCTTCAAAACATTGTAGAGTTGATTTTCGATGGCCCCAAAGAACTTAAAGTCGTGTTTTTCGAGTGCGACTGGTTTGATGCTCATAGTGGGACTCGTGTCGACAAGTATGGTAATGTCGAGGTGAAGCATAGCTCTAGGATTCCGAGCAGTATGAGCGATGTTGTCCTTGCAAATCAGGCAAAACAGGTGTACTACCTGCCATATCCTCACCCAAGCCTTAGGGCTTGGTGGGTTGCAATCAAAGTCAACCCACAAGTCGTCGCTCCAGAGAGTGCTGACTACGTGAGTACGAGCAGGGACAACGATGATGCTGTTTTTCAACCAGAAGCGGCGTCGAATCAAGACATAGCTCACCGATTCCATGTGACCAATGGAGAAGGACTCGAAAATCTCTGTTGCAATTCAAGCGACTTAATTGAAGAACCTAGGTCAAAGCGCAAACGACCTGTCGTCGTTAGAAGATCAGTAAGGATCCAACGAAATCAAGAGCGTATGAATAAACAACGAGCCGAAGAAGCATCATCGGATGCAGATGACTTTTGATTAGTATGTTTCTTTTAGTTAATCAATTAAGCTATGTATTCCAATTTCCACATTATTAATTTTCATATTATTTGTTTCATATACTGTGGTTTGACATTAATTTATCTACAGTTGAACATGTTCAAGCATAGGAGATCGAGGAGGAGTGGGGGCAGCGCGGCCAGCGAGGACAGCTCGGGCAGTGGGCTTTTTCAGGGCACCTCACAGAGCCGACAGAGGCAGCAGCAACTTCTCGACTGTCTAGACGAAGTGCAGGGTGAGGAGGGTGAGCAGGAGACTCCTCAGCAGGATGCTCATGTGCAGGATGAGGAGGGTGAGCAGGATGAGGAGGGTGAGCAGGATGAGGAGGTTGACCCAATGGGGGCAGGCAGTGCGGGCGACGCGTCAGATGGTTCTACGTCCTTCAGGTATTATTATGCATATTAGTTTAATTGATATTAGTTTCTAATCATTTCATCGTATTGAATTTACTTGTATACTTAGGTATAAGAAGAGCAATGCGCTTGGTCCGAGACCTGCCGAGCGGAGGCTCATCCGGCCGCATGGAGAATGGTGGGGCTTATTTCTGTTGTGTTAATTTTTTAATGTGAACGTGATTGCACTAGTTTACTTGTTTTATTAATTTTTGTAGGTCATGGGAAGACTTGACTTGGGATGGTACAGGCAGACGTCCCAAGGTGAACGCGGTGTTGGGTAGCCTCTGTCGCTTCTACTACCCTGGCATGGTGGAGCTGAATGGCGAGAGGTTCGCGGCTATGCAGTGGGCTGACTGGGGTCTAAAGGACTATGTCGAGCCAGGGGAGTCAGGGGAAAGCAGTAGCGGAGGGGGAAGTTCGGAAAAAAAACGAAGGACTTGTCAGGTGGCTGTGTGGGACGAGTTCTGGGTGAGTTTACTTTCGTATATAAGCAATTCATTGAATTATTGCTTCTCCTAATCTTACTTTAACTTAAATTGTACATTGATATGTAGGGGAGGTTCCAATTGCCGGATGACATCGAGGAGGATCAGGCTCAGTGGACACGTGTGAAGAGGCACTTTCGGAAGTGCGCTGATAAGATAATCAAGGATGCCATGTACAATGCTCGCATCGCGGCCGTCAACTACTACTACAAGAAGATAAAGGGGCAGAAAATGAGCAAAGCATTAGGGGCCAATGAGATCTACCTCACAGAGGAGCAGTACCTGGAGAGCGTTGTGGATTGGCTGTCGAAGGACATGGAAGCCTGGAGGTGGTTGGCTAAGAGATGGGCGTCGCCTGAGTGGATTGCAGAGTCCAACAAGCACCGTGCCAACCGTGGCACTGAAGGACCGGGGCACAGGTACGGCGCCGATGGACACCTTGGTACCGCACGCCGCATGGTAAGTATATAAATCAAACTTGTATGTTACATCTATGAAAATTATATGGTTTAACTCTTCTTTTTCATGCAGGAAGCTGAAAGTGGAGTTGCTCCAAGTTTTATGGAGGTTTACGTCCGTGGTCACCGTGGCCCTGATCCGGCGAACCCTGATGTGCTATGCAGCGAGGCGGCAAGGGAGAAAATGGTAAACAAGTTTGTATTTACGAATTAAATTGCATGTTTTGTGTCTAACTCCAACTTTCTTTGCAGAATGCATATGGGGAGGAAATGACTCAACGCCATGGGCCTGACTTCGACTGGATGCATTCAGACTTAGATGCCTCGGCGTTGTACCATAGTGGTGGGGGTAGAAAGCATGGCAGGTGAGGTGTTTGTGTTTGATTCGACGATTTCATTAACAAGAATGTGTCCACTTAATGGCTCAACTATGTGTATCATGCAGGTTTGCCTTTGGCACCGGCGTTGTGGAATATAACAGGACAATAGGTCAAGGGAAGGCATCGTCTTCGGGAGGGAGTTCTCGCTCCTCCAGGTCTGCTCGAGAGGCTAAGCTGGAGGAGGAGACTCGGGCAGCACAGGAGCAGGCTCGAGCAGCACAGGAGCAGGCTCGAGCAGCGCAGGAGCAGGTTGGACAACTGACGCAATATATGGCTTCTTATTTTCAGGTAATCCGTCTATCTCATCACGTGTCGTCATTGAATTCAAAGTATAATGTTGTGATTCTAACGTTGCATCCATTTGCAGGAAATGACTACTCGACTCGGCCCTGATATGAACTTGCCCGCTTTTCGCCCTCCCCAGGTAACACTATCTGAACACTTCAATTCCATAGCAACTCTTTCTTTATTATCAAAAATGGCTCGCAGGCACAAGAATGGGGACAGTGGCCAGGACAAGCTCCAGCGTCGCAGCCACAGTGGACCGGTGTTGGGTGGACGCAGGCACCTCCAGGCACTTGGACGCATCCACCCCAAGGATCGCAGCCAGTCCCGGGATGGGTGCCACCGGTCTCCCAGCCACCGGCGGGCTCTCAGCCATTTCAAGCGTGGATGGCACCGCCACCGACGGGGTGGGTGCCACCACCGCTGGGGTGGCCACCACAACAGTACCCGTGGATGCATGCACAACCTCCTACTCACCATGGATCACAGGTGACGTTCCATGTTTAGTTTTATGCAAATATTGACCAAACACAGCAATGTATATGTATAGTGATAGCAAAATACAGCCTTATTTGAATGATTGATGAATTGCAGGGTTCAGCGTCACATGCTCATGGATCGGAGGGTGGTGTCAACGTCCATGGTGCTGGAGGGAGTGGCCACCTTCCTGGTGGCGGAGGAGGGAGTGGCCAAAACTCCCACAGCCCGCCGAAGTGATCAGTGAGGAGTGAGTAGTGAGTAGTGAGTAGCTTATGGACTTATGGACTCTAGACTTATGGACTAGAGTTTTGTGAATTGTGTATTTGAATGGACAATGGACTTATAGACTCTAGACTTATTTGAATGGACTATGGACTATCTATGTATATGTGAATGTGTTTTGTGAATTATGTATTAGTCTTGTGAATCTGTATATGTGAATTGTGATATATTGTGTATATTGCTGTGAATTATTAATAGGTGCAGAAAAATCTGTTTTGGGGGGGGGAACCATCAATTTTCGTCGGCCTCGGTGGTGGCCGACGAAAATATGTTCCCAGGCTATTTTCGTCGGCCACCACCTAGGCCGACGAAAATAGCCTGCACGTATTTTCGTCGGCCACCACCGGCCGACGAAAATTGATGGTCGACTGCCTATTTTCGTCGGCTTTGGGAAAGCCGACGAAAATAGGTTATTTTCGTCGGTGCCGATGAAAATAGCCGCATATTTTCGTCGAACTTATTTTCGGCGGCTATTTTCGTCGGCCTGCCGACGAAAATTATCTATTTTCGTCGGTTTAGGCTTATTTTCGTGGGTTTTTGGCCCACGAAAATTTAGGCGTTTCTTGTAGTGCTGAATTGGGCGCTGGCCTCCGCCAGTGCGAACTGGTGTACCCTGGGGTGAACTGTAGCGAGGTCGAACACTGCTGCTTCCTTGTCCTTGAGATATAGCCTTTCTCTTCAAATCTCCCAGCTGAACACGCTTGTGTTCAATAGCTAGCGCCTTATCGAGCAGCCTCTGAAATGATGGAAATGTATGCGCCACCAGAGCATACTGCAGAGGTCCATTAAGTCCTTCAATAAAATGCTCCTGCTTCCTCTCATCTTCAGCAACTTCATCAAGGGCATATCTGGATAACTGGATAAATTTGTCGCGGTACTCGCTGACTGACATACTTCCTTGCTTCAGCGACAGAAATTCCTTCTTCTTAATCTTCATCAATCCAGCTGGTATACGATAATTCCGGAACTGTGTACTGAACTCTGCCCAAGTGATAGTATCAGCAGCATCGTGGGCAGCAGTATATGAATCCCACCAATCAGCAGCAGGACCTGTCAGACGTCCAGAAGCATATAAAACCTTCTCCCGATCAGTGCATTGTGCAATATTCAACATCTTTTCCACAGATTTCAGCCAATCATCCGCGTCCAGTGGATCAGGAGAGCTTGCAAATGTAGGTGGCTTATGACTCATGAACTCTCTATGCTTATCTCGGGGTGGAACTGGTGGTGGTGGAGGTGGAGGCAGTGGTACTTGTTGTTGTTGTTGTTGCATTTGCTGTTGCAGCTGCTGTTGTGCCCTCCTTTCCTGGCGTATCTCCTCTCGCTCCTGGTGCAACTCCTGTCGTATCTCTTCTCGTTCCTGACGCATTTCCTGGCGTTCCTGCTGCATCTGAGCACGCATATCCACCATAGTATCCGCCATTTGTTGCATCATCCTCATCTGAGCAGCAATCAGTGGGTCAACTCCGTCTGGTGGAGGATTAGGAGGATTCATCTCTGCAGGCTGTGGCTGGGGTTGTCTATATATCCACCGAGTGTGTCGATTAGGAGGTAAATCAATTCCACCACCCCGCCTGGTATTGACCATTTGAGTTAGATACATATGGTAAGAGAATAGCAGACAAGGCAGGTATTTACAAATCGGGTTACTTTGGGGGATTTATTAGCTAAGCAGATTAATATTTTACCTACCATAGCTAATTCATTACCTTATGGTGGTACATACTAAGATGTCCATATATAATACTTCAATCAATCAACGAAGCAAATCAGACATTTATCATCAGCACAATCAACCAATCATTTTTAAATAAAGAAAATAGTTTTAAATTTTGTCTTAGGTTCCCTATCTCTTAAAAAGATCATAGTGGTAGGATTCCAAGGTGTGAAATCCATCTTGTCTTAGAGTAGAAAAGATAAGATCAATCAGAAAAGAATAGCAAAAGGTGAGACAAGATCAAGATGAGATGAGTATAGAATGAGTCAGACACTATACCATGTCACAAAATTAGCGGCAAACATCTGTCGGTAAAAATAGGTTTTTGGCGACAGCTAGTCTGTCGCAACATATTACCATCACAGTATCTGTCGGTATTTAGTATTTTGGTGTCAAACAAACTATCGGCAAAAATGTCGAGCTATTGTGATAGACTATTTGTCGGTATAAATGATTAATCGTGACACAACGTCTGTCAGAAACAAATTGCATCGGATCATTTGTCAGCAATAATTGGGTTGGGACTTAATTAAAAAAAGACCAACATATCTGTGGACTGACGCGCGCGCTGGCTGACTGATCTGTGGACCCACCTGGCGGCGCTCTAGAGTCGCGATCGGCCGACTGACCGGGTATACCGTACGCAAATCCAAATATCTTCGTGCTAGCTCCAGCCTACCCTAGACTCCGCCGCCGCCAAGTGATCGAGGTCGTCGTCCTGCGCCACGGCCCTGTGGCCTCTATCAATCCGCCGCCGCGCGCCAAGGAGCGGGCTAATCATCACGCGTTGTCGTTGTTGTCATCGACTGCAGCCTCGTCTTCCCCCAAGCGGCAATATATGTTCGTCCCCAACTCCATCCACATGGAACACGAGGTGTGTCACCAGTCTTTGTCAGTGCGAGTACAAGAAATCTGGTAAGAATCCACGAATCTACGGCTGTCTTTGATTCGTGAACAAAGCGTGCTCTGATTTTTTGTAGTTACTGGATTGAGTATTGAGTCTTAGGGTTACTGTTGCAGCCGTCCAACCACTTTGATCTGGTCATCGCGCTATTTCTTATTGCTATTTCAATGAAGGCACACAAAATAGCATAAGCATGACAAACAAAAGGCCAGATTAAGATTACCCTACCAATCTGTAGGTAAAATCATGATTACATTACTCACCTTTAGGAAGGGAGCCAGCTACTAGTAGTTATGTGAACTAGATAGTACTTGTCAGAAAGCAACATTATCTGAACTATATAGTAGTAGATTGATTATGATATTCACCTTTAAGCAACAACATTGGATACAAAGCTGGTTGCACTACTGCTAGGAACATGTTTGTGCGCATGAAAAAACATTTAAGGAAGGTGAACATTGAATAGAGCTACATTCAAACTTCTGTTAGGATGTCAGTCTGGGACTCTGGGTACCTATCACTGATCTCCCCTTTTACAGATGGTACTGAAGCATGTTACTGTCGATTTAATCTCTTAGTTCCAAATCGCCTTGTTAGGTATTGGCCTAGTTAGTGTTCCATTTGAAAACCAATTGAGATGCTATTTCTTTTCGTTCCTATAAAGGCTATATTTGGTTATAAATATTCTCTATAGTTATGTTTTCTTACATAAATAAATAATGAACATTTTTTATGGTGTGGCTAAAATTTATTGTCTTAATTAAATTGTATGTAGGCATCTTTAATTATTGGTGTGAATCATTTTCTCATTCTTCATAATTATGGCCATTTGCTTAAATGAATACGGTAATAAATAAGCTCAAATATTTACATACTTTGCATCATGTTGGATTTTTATATGTGCATCTGATCTAAATATGAAATTTGAAAACAGTTTTGTGCCACAGCAACTTCAGCAAAAGGTAGGCATTTCATTTCGTGATGCTCATGCAGTCATGCAGCTAATAAAGCTATTCACAATGGGAGTTTTGTAGCACTCTTTCCAACGCTGACACATCATCGTAAGTGCTATGAAACTATTAGATGTGCATGAAACTACTATTGAGGATAGCCTATGAAATCACAATTACTGTTGGTAGAAGAACTCATTTTTCCAAGGGCATTTATGATCTTGCTGCTCCCAAGATCGATAATCCCAGCATGTTAGGTGAATCTTCTGTGCCCTAACAACAGTTTCTTTCTACTTGTTTCTTCCATTGTGCTTCTTGGACTGCACTAGTATTGTCAGATATTTAGATGACCCAAAAAAGAATTTGTTTTTAGTCGAGCTTTATATAATGATGATGATGGACATCTTCCAGCAAAAAAATAGTAGTTCATCTAAACCAAGAACTAGTCAATCTATACCGGCGGCATTGTGCTATAGGGTGTGGATAAGAGTGGGTGGATTCCATCAAATGCACACCTGTGTTTTTATAGTAATTCGTATTTCTCACGGTGCTGCAGCTTACAATCGCGAAGCTACACGCAAGAGCCTGCTGCGAAAGAAGGTAAAAACTGAAGCTCTGAGCATCAGCTAGATCTTTTCAGCACTGACTTCCCCAGGTTGCTGAACGCTGACACTTCGTTTTTGCCGATGCACATAGGCTTACATTCAGCAGCTTGAGAGTTGTAGGCTGAAGCTTTCGCAGATGGATCAGGACATGCAGCGAGCCCGTTCGCAGGCTCGCTTTCTACCACTTATGTTTTTCTGCCTGCTGAACTGTAACCGGACACCTGAGGTTCTGAATCAGTGAAAATCTAAACTTGTGTGCCCTGTTCTTTCAGGGCATCTTTCTTGTAGTAAGCACCATGCAGTTCCTACGTCAGTCCCCTATCTTTAGTTGATTTAGAAAGTAGTGTGGGCAGGCTGCCGGTGAGGGCAAGTACGTGTGGGCGACTACCGCGAGGACGAGTGCGGGCGGGCTACTGGCGAGGAGTGTGTGTCGATAGCTGGCGACGGCAGATTCTTGGATCACATCCATTGGTAAGTGGTAATCTCTAGCCTTAACTTTTCCATATTCTATTGATTAGAACTATCTTCACTAGGAAATCTACTTAATTCGGTTTTATCTTTGATACTTGTAATGATTCCCCCTTTTCCACCATTTTTTCACCTATATTATGAAGCTGGGAAGGGTACAATCCATCTTATTATCTATTAAGGTACAACATGGATAAAAGGTGGATGAATGAACCTAGGTATATTTCTGACAATCCACTATAAACCATTATTTTATGGTAGCACTTCCATATAAGTATAGGAAATGGCACCAGACACAAACTATTTTCTTCATATATTTTCTTCATATAAAGTGTATGGTTAACAACTAGCTAAGATACTTTCTTAGACTTTAGAGCAGCTCTGTATAGTGCATTAATGAGTGGATGCCAATATTGATCAACTTAATAAATAAATAAAACAAGCTAGTAGCTCCCATTCGAGTTTGAATCCTAGATACTAGTGTTAGCATGCATGTCTTAATGATCAACAGGGTACGTGTACGCGTACGTGGTGTTGTATACCAGGCACCATGCATGATTACATTCACTACGTATGATTGTACAATGTTCACTTGCCCTCCAAGTATAAAGACAAAAAAAGAAACTTCAGTGATCGACTGTGTATGCATGCAGGCTGGATGCGAATCCGCAGCTCTATTCAGTCCTATTTTTTGTCATCCTTTACATGAAATATTTTGTGATTTACTTTCATCTGCAGTATCACCGAACTTTTTGCAATTTAATACTTTTATTAAACTTTCAGTTTGAATTTTCTGTTGTGAGTTTATAGACCTGTTGATATAGTAATTGACAAATTATCAAAATATGTTGTAGGGAAGGTGCTGGAAGCAAGGATCAGAGTGCTTGAAGTGTGTGAAAAAATGATTACTCGCATGCATGCTAGCCGTTGGCGTAACATCACCCAGCTGATGGAGAGATTTTAGTTTGCTAGCTAGATGAATCTTTAGACTTTGCATGTAATAGAACTGAAAGATCACTTCAGAATTTAGAAAACATGTATGCTATTATTTTTATATGTTCATCACACAAATTGTGTTCCAAAACAATATATGTTGGAATTCAAAGTCAAAGATTGATCTCTTTCTTTTAGTAATCAAATTTCATATATTATGAGCTACATATTATTCAAGTTGTCCTGCAATGTGCATCATAATCAGTTTATTATTTGTTTCATTAGCATATATTTGTATACATGATTTTTTTTAAACTGCACATAGGGAATAACATCAGACAATCTGTCAGTATATAGACTTTTAGCGACACACAAGTCGTTGGCACAAGAATATGTCGACAAAAATTTGTCCGACGACAAAGATATGTCTGTTGGCAATAACATAAACATTGCCGACAGATAGTCTGTCGGTAGATCTATGTTTGTTGGTAAAGGTTATTGCCGACAGGACTTTCGCCGACACACATTATCTGTCGGCAAAGCTCTTTACCGACGGACTGTGCGACGCTATTTAGGTGTTTTACCAACAGACAATCCATTGGCAATATTGTGTCATGGTGTAGTGAGAGTAAGGTAAGTAGGAGAGGGTTTGTCCATTTCTATCTAGGTTTCGTCCTACGGTCAACATTTGCTCTGATACCACTTTTGTCACACCCGGCTTTAAGGAACAAAGCCAGGTGCATCTCATACATGCACCAAGAAGATAACATATATAATAACAGAGTGTATAGAGATAAATGTCATAAAGCATCAGAGTATTTATTACATAGCGGAAGACTTATTACAAAATAAAATAATGAATATAAAACGAACTAAGGATCGTCGGCGCCAATGTCAACTGAGAAACGCCACCTAGATCAGATCATACTCCTCGCCTCGTGGCTCCTCCTGAACCACATGTTCTTCTCCTGTGGGGGGGTGTGAGACAGCAAGGGTGAGCTCACACATGATCATAGCTCAACAAGTTGTGGGGAACCAGTGGACATAAACTCACAAAGGTGTGAGTTCATGTGATGTGTAAGGCTAATCAATGATAGGGGTTAAAGCTGAGCGTTGCTTTTAAGTAGTTGGTCAAACTTTTATTAGCAGTTACTAAATGTAAGTAAGTACCAAATCTTAAATAAAGTAATAGAACAAAATTAATAATAAACCCATGCAATGCAAATGACAAAATTGAATTTAAGTTCCATAATTTAAACATCAGAGAGTCCTGAGCTGCTCATGACCGTGAGCTCGGCTAGTATACCAGTTTTACACTCTGCAGAGGTTGTACCCTTTACCCACAAGTCATGTTACCCATCTGCCAAGGGATCGCGACTCCCATACACCTCTGCCTAGGAGGTGAGGTAGGGCAACACTACGAGGCCTTTACAAAGTTCCAGTAGCTTCCGAAAACCCGCTACAGTTTATGGGAAGAGCACTTGCAAGAATCCCCCGTCTAACCGCCATCGCAGCTAAATCAACCCGAGAACCTCCTTGCATGCAACTCCCCTACTGCCCTTGCCCCTTTCGGGTAAGGTAGTCTTCCACTAGCTTTCCTAATTAGTCAGCCAAGGGCGTCCCATTAAACCCTTGTGGTGGCACGTGTTTCTCAAGTTAAGCTCTATGTTCCAATTAACATTAATGATCTTGACATAAACATAAATAAAATAATAGAAGAATTGGAACATAGAAATAATAAATGATTATCCCAAAACCATGTAAAGCAATAGCAAACTACCCAAGTGATTCAAGGGTAAACAAGGTAATGAGATAAACAATCTAGGGTGACCTATTGGGTCACATCAAAATTAACCTATGCATGAATAAGTGACATAAAGAACATTATTGGGTAAAAAGTGGTCAAGGGCACAACTTGCCTTCAATGAGCTCCTGCTCAGCAACTTCAACCCGCTGCTCACCAGGATCCTCAGTTACGGTCTCTTCTACTCGCCACAATACAAACAAGCACAATATATAGGGAAAAATTAACATCACACCAAACATGTACACAAAATACACAGTAATAATCTACTCATTAAAATAAAATCCTAGGAACAGGAATCATAATTTTTGGAGTTATAGATTTTAAGTTATGAATTTTCAAAGGTTTTATGTGTGTTAAATAGGATTAAGTGAGAAATAAATTTTCTTACTGTTTTCCTGACAAAACAGAGACTCTAAGTGATAGAGAATAATATTACAAAATTTTAGAAAGTGGAATGGAGTAATTTGGAGTTCATATGCATTTTCTATGAATTATTGAAGTTCTAGCAATTATTTTCCTATTAAAAATCTATTTTCTACTTTATTTATTCAATTTAAACGATCTCTGGACTGGGCCTCAATTACCAGAAACGCCAGGGGCTACGGCGCAATAGTTTCCGGACTCAATGCACAGCCAACGTGACCGCGGGTTGATTCTTCAGTTCCCAGGGGTCTATTTTATAAAACATGCGGCCGAGGGGTACGGGATGAGATCAGCCACTCGATCTCAATCCGGCGGCTCTTATTATATCCTACGCCCGCCGAACCGATATGCAAAGCTGACTGCTGATGTCTTGATCGATGGTCAGGATTTTATTGCCTGAGATTCAATCGTGGCCCTCGAATTTCCATCTAACGGCGTGGATCACACTGACCCCAAACGGTACGCCAGACCCAATCCCCGCCGTGCATGTTGAGATCCACGGTCTATACGACAATGCACATGCACCCTAGTTTAATCCAGACCGCCCTACTCAGATCCAACGGCAGACGCGTCGTCTTCTACCTCCAGCCGTCAGTAAACGCGCGCGAGACAGTGGCGTTGTTGCCGTTCAGCTCTACCCCACGCTCCCGATTGCTACAGTCTAAAGTTCGGCGTTCATCTACTGAGCAGGAAGCGAGCATGGTGGGAGGGAGACTTACTCACACTGAGGCAAGGACGAGGCTGGCGATGACGACGTGATGTCCCGCCACACGACCGGAGCTCCACGGCGGAATGCCACCGAGACACCCCACGCGTCCGCTGAAGCCGTGGATGGTTCTGCCGCGCCCCGAAGACCCCAATCCGCGACCAACCGAACCTACACGATGTGAGTGCGGTGACGGCGTCGCCGCAAGCACTCAATCTCTCCCTTCTTCTCCTCGGTCAGCAGCAATGGCGAGCGCACGAACTCACGGTGGATTCAAGCGCACAAGGGGAGGGCGAGGTCAAGAAGGTTAATATAGGCGCGAGAACCGGGCGGTGGGTTAGCTGAGCGCTCGGTCAGTCGTTTAAGTCCGCCTGTCGTGCGGAACTCGGCTCCCAGAAAATCGCCGGAGTCGTTGGAGTAGTTGCGTCTTGGCGGCCATCACGCCGGGTGAAGCGGAGGCGAAGACCCAGTCATGCGAGAGAGAACATGACGGGTGGGCCCCAATCGACAGGGTGAAGTGCGCGGTGGAGAAAAAAGATCCCGTGCGTGCGTGCGGGTCTGGCCGGGAGGGCCCACCTGGCAATCTCAGCGACACGCAACGTATTGAATCCCTGAGGCTGACACGCTGGACCCACTTGACAGCGACTCAAGCAAGAACGACGGGAGTGGTCTGTTGGGCTGCGCGGAAGTAATCCAGAGTTGGGCCAAATTGCGCGGACCAGGCCCAGTTGTAAGATTTTTCCTTTTTCTTTTATTTCCTATTTCCTTTTCTCCCTTTTCAAATTCAATTTGAATTCAGATTTAATTCAAACCTTTTGGCCCTTCATTACAATTTTATATTTGTGAAATTAGAGGTACTAAATCTGAAGATATTTAATTATGTATTCATTCATATCCTTTTATCTTTTTTTTTCTTCTCTCCATATTTCTAGAATTCCCTTTAAATCTTAAATTCTCATCTAGGTATTAATATATTCTCTTTACTTTATTTTTGTATTGCCACAAAATACACACAAAATAAAATCCAGCATGATGCGTAATTTAGTGGCTTATATTTTTATTAATTGTTTGTGTTTAAAGATGGTGTTCACATGATGACAAATAGGTGCAATTCACATAAACAGATAAAGGAAATCACTTTTCTCCTTTTATATGATCTCTTAAAATTTAGGTGTTACATGGAGTGGTTGGTGTGCTGCTGCTACTGCTCCTCTGAGGGCACTGCCAAGCCATATGACCTGAACCTCAACACTTGAGGCATTTCAGGGGATCCCTGCAATCTGCAGCAAAGTGACCTCTGGACAAGCAGCACATGCATTTACCTCTCAAGCTTGCCATCAATTCCTCCCTGGTCGGGGAGCGCAGCGCAGAGTGTCGGGTTATTGGGAGGCCTGAATGCGCAGGTGTGTTGACCCTCCGGTGACGCCTGTATCAGACCGTTGTCCATCCATCGACCTCGTCTTCAGTAGGTTTACCTAGGCTGGTATCCAGCGGCGCCTCGTACAGGAGACTTGAATGCTGATTCGCAGTGACAAATGATCTCAAGGGGCGCACGATGGTGCTGCGGGAGTGGCTGAGGGACGTAGCAGGGATTCTGAATCAAACTTGCTTGGCGAGGGAGCTAGCCTTGGCCGACCCCGCGACAGCGGATTTGAGGTCGTAATGTGCCATGGCTGACAGCTTTGTCGGCGAGGTGGGGAGCTAGGGAGCATGACCGGGACGTGAGGCGTGGGGCGAGACGGGTGCGGGCGGTAGCTTGTGGCATGATCTATCGACCTATGCGGTTGTTTGAGGCTGGAAGCCAAGCGGAGGCCGGTGGGATTGGCGGCGGCACCGGAGATGGTTGCGCTCGCCATGGGGGGCAGAGGACTTACCGTCTAACTCAATTAGAAGTTGTTGTTATAGCTGTAGGGGGTGCAGTGTTACGAAATTTTTTCAAATTGAAACAGCTGTAGGCTATAGAGATTTTCAAGGGGTCGCGCAGTATTAGAGGTTCGCAAGAGCTGAAAGCAAGCTGCACTGCTGATTGTCTAGTTTATCGGCCATCCAGTGTGTCAATAGCATGTTTCAACAGGGAGTAATGCGTAACAATAACACTACAAAGATTCAGCCAAATGGCCCACAATAAATCACGATGGAGGGTTAAAGTTTTGTGTGGGCTCTCCGAACCCCCAAAGGCAATGCATATAGACAAGAATGTAGCCATGTAACAGTCATAAAAAAATTGGACACACTACGTTTAGATCTATTCATTTTGTAGAAATTAAAATTTATTTAATAAAATAGTCTATTTGACTTGGAATTTAACATCACATCACTTTCCAAACTGAGCTGTAAGCTTATCTTAAATTTCATAAAGTGTAGCATAGAAAATGATTTTATGTATCAACAGAATATGATTCTACTTTGTAACTTATAAGGCACCATTCGGCTCACTTCTGTATAGTAAAAATGTAGAATATAAATGTCTCACACACATTGTTAATAATAATATACAAATATATTTCACATAAGACTATATTAGGCTTTATCTAAATTACTATTATTAGAAAGGAATTCGATTCCAAGGATCCAAACAGCACGTGAAGGGAAAAGCGTGTAAATGGAGAACATAGATAAAACAAAACCATTTTTCTTAGGCCCCGTTTGTTTCTCTTTATTTTAAGAATTGGAATTTAGCTAATGAAGTATGCTATTTTTTAGAATGTGATGTTCCACAACTTTCCTAAGTCTATATATAAGCCTATCTCAAATTCATGGAGTAAGATATGAAAATTGATTCTACAAATTTGCACACTACTTTTCTAATGTAAAACTTATAACACACTCTTTTACTTCTCTCTATAGCTACTTTTCCAAAGAGGCCCTTACTAGTTACTACTTACAACTGCACCTGTCTTATACTGATTCATATGGGAGTAATTTTTAGTCTAATCATTTTATTTAATAATTTAGTAATTAAAATGGAATAAAATAAAGTGACTAAAAATTATTGTCTGATCAGCACGCGTGTTCGGTTGCCCGCGCCTTTTCGTCCACCGCCCTCCATACACGTATGCAGTTTAGCGTCTTTTTCACGGTCTGACCTGCACGCGTGGAGATTAGGCTTCCCTCGCGGTCCAAGCCCACGCGCGTCAACCCCTTTGGTTGTTGGACGGTGTTAGCTTAGTCCGTAAGTGAGGAGGTAGACTCCTTATGCATTGGTTAGATTCGTGCATAGATTTATATTTAGTTATTTGTATTAGTTTATTCTGGACAAATATAATTCGTTTTTTTCGAAAAAAACATGTCAGTGCATTGACGTGGCTGTACCGCGCCTGCACGCGTCTCTGACGGGCATTGCTCGCTGTCGGTTTCTTACACACGTTCAGCTTGGATCTGTATAGATCTCTATAGAAGTGAAACAAATAAAAGATGTTTGAGGATTCGTTTCTCTCCTAATACAACCAACATCCAACGGATGCAACATCAGCCATCAAATGCAACAAAGGACCAAATAAATATTTACAACTTACCTTTTTGTTCTTTCAATAATAAAAACAGGAATATAATGCTAGGCGGAAAAGAACTTATTCACGATGGTTATACTGCTAGGCCCTGTTTGGCCGAACTTTTTATTGGCTTCGGCTTCTCTAACACATCTACTATTTATTCACACGCATTATTTAATCCGAAACGAACAGACTAATTATTACTTTCTGGATTTCATATCTATACTTGTACTCCCTCTATCCATTTATCTTCAGCGCATCAGAGAAAACCCAATTTATTCAATCGCCCTGGCCAAGAGTATTGTTCCCCTACTAGCACTACTAGCTAACCTCCTCACATTATATATGTGACCACCAGACAAGATAGCTGCCTGGTTGCTTCATCAGCAAAATGCTGTCGACGATGTCTCCATCAATGATGCATTACCAGTAAAAAAGAAGAAGAAAAAGAAGGTCCCACTGTTCCGATCTTCCCTTGCTGAGCAGGTTTCTCACGGTGAAACATTTGTCCACCACCACCTCTGTACCTTAGTTCAGAGTCTTCAGCTCAGCTCATCGCCGGACCAGGCGCGGCCCCCGCCGTCTCCCCAACGCGCTCGCCGGCACAGCTCCTCAGACCACCACCAGCAGAAGCAGCACCCGACGCCGAGCTCCGGCGGGCCGCCTCGAGCTCCACGCTCTCCCTGATCTGCGCGACCACGTCCGTCATCGTAGGCCGCTCCCTGGAGGCCTCCCGCCGGCAGCGCAGCGCGAGGTCGGCGACTTTCCAGACGGAGTTGACGTCGTAGTCGCCGCGCTCGCACCGTCCCATGCTCGGATCCACGACGCTCTCGACGCCGCCGCCACGGTCGAGGCTCTGCTGCACCCACTCGCCGACGTGGACGCTCACGCTGTCGTCCACCGGGACGACCGGGGACTGGCCTGTCACCAGCTCCAGGAGCACGACGCCGAAGCTGTACACGTCGCTCTTCTCGCTGGCCCGGTAGCTGCGGTAATACCTGTGATCAAAAAAAAAGGGACAGTTTTTACTCTCTCGAAGCTGGATTGTATATATATATATATATGCATGATATATGATACTAGCTAGGAGAGAAGCTGCGCATGCAGCAAGACTTGAGACTTACTCTGGATCCAAGTAGCCCATTGTTCCAGCTGGTTCAGTGGTGATGTGTGTCTCCGAGTCGCTGAAAGCCTTGGTCAGACCAAAGTCGGCGATCTTAGCCCCAAGGCCCGTGGTCAGGAGGATGTTCCTGCTCTTCACGTCTCTGTGGATCAGCGCTGGTTTGCATGCCACATGCAGGTACTCCAGACCTGCAGTAGAGTGAACAATGTTCTGATTTTTTTTTCTCTCTTTCCCTTTTCTTCCTGTATATAACTATATATAATAGTGTACAGGTATAAAGGTATCATCAGAAACGGGGCAGTTCATTCATCCGTGTACCTTGAGCGGCATCAAGGGCGATCTGAAGGCGTTGCTGCCAAGTGAGTGGTCTGTGAGTGCAAGTGTCTAGGCAGATCAGAAGAAATTGGACACCCAAGCGAAAATAAAAGAAAAAGAAAACAAACACAGTCAGTATTTGATCCAGAACACAGCCAGTTGGTTTTATATTCGAGTGGGCCAGGGTGAGACAACCTCTCAGTCTCAGATGATCCTGCAGGTTCCCTTCAGGCATGTACTCGTAGACAAGGGCGAAATGGTCTTTGTCCTTACAGTAGCCAATCAAGGATACCAGGTTCTTGTGGTGTACCCTCGTCAGATGTTGAGCCTGCACTGCAGCATATATATAGCTCAGTAAACATGTTGTTCCGGCGGGGACAAAAGAGAGAATATATTAACAAATAGCTACTGATTAAAGTACTTCAAACTACTGTTCATCAGGGTTACGAGACGTGTGGCACATCTACTTGTTTAAGATCATTCCCAATTACCTCAGCCAGAAACTCTTTACCCCCTTGCGAAGATGACTCCGATCGGATTTTCACAGCTACCGGGTTTCCGTTCCCCAGGTACCCAAGGAAGACAGCTCCAAACCCACCTCTGCCAATCTCCAGGCTAAAGTTCTTCGTGATGTGCTTCAGTTCTCTGTAAGAGAATTCTCGGTTCTCAAGCAACGCCGTCTCATCTCTCGGAGTTGGATCAACAGCTCGTCTTCTAGCTGCATCATATGCACGAAAAAAAGGGGCACTATTAAAAGGAAAGAAATGCAACATCTTCTAAAAAAAATGAGTCCCTCCATGTTGCTGCGTTACCTTGTTCCTTGAGTGCTCGGAGCAGCAGAGCAGTGAAGGTAACAGACAAGGCAATGGCGGCAACTGTTGGGATGATTATCGCGGAGAGAAGTGCGGCCCCATTCAACTTCTTTGGACCCGATCCATTCCCAGACAAATTTGGGTTGTTACTAAGCCTGGAAGCGTATAAAATGCACGGAATTTGAAGTAGTATAACCGCATCCTCCAAGTATGTTTATGCATTATTTGAATAAAACAATTTGATTTGAAACAGGGTTGCTCAGTTTGGTAACTAGCATGCCGCCAGTATAAAACATACCTTAGCGACAGAGTCCCATTGTGGGATTTTTGAAGAAGAGTGTAAGGAACTGGTCCACGGAGGTCATTGCTGGAGAGATCCCTACAGAGAAAATTGATGGGCGTATGAGAAGTTTGTTCTACGAAGATTCCAAAACTCGAGCAGATATTTAGGGAGACTCACAGGAACACTAGGAATGGAAGCTGTCCAAGGTAATCTGGAATGGAGCCAGACAAGTTATTGTGTGACAAGTCCCTGGTATATGTAACAGTTCTTGTAAGAAATAGCTTGAATGTTTCAATGGTACTATTTGTCAGCTTAATTTCATGTCTGAGTTCAGGAAAAGGCAAAGCAGTCATTGCAAACAGACTTCGTGTCCTATCCGAAGGCGCATATTTCGCATCATGAGTTTTCTTTCAAAAATGTAGTTCTCAGAAGAAGACGGTGGAGGGATATCTCTAGCGGCTCTCCTATCTCATCTCCTATTTAAACTCTATTTTGCGAATAGTTTCATCTTGTTGGGGCGAAGGCAAAGACACCACCCTTCGCTCGAAGCCTTCGCTGCAGCAGCTGAACTGACAGAAACAAAACAGGCGGGGTGTTATGGTTTATAGTAGGAGGCCTAAACAGCCCTCTAGTCGGCCCATTATAGAGGGACATATAGATAAGGATTAGGAGGATCCTTAGATAAGGAGAATCTGTTTAGAGATCCTAATATTAAGGAGTCTGTTTTTTAAGGAGAGTCTGTTAGAGTTCCTAAGATTAAGGAGTCTGTTTAGAGTTGGACTATAAAGTTCAGGCGTCTGTAATCAATTGGCAAGCATTGATCAATCTAAGAAGTGATTGTTCCCTGCCTCACCTGTGTTCCGCACCCCACCTAAGTTCCCAGCCGAGCGGCAGCACGGCGCCCCTTCGCTCCCGCTCGTCCAGCCAACTTGATACTCACTCCTATAATCTGCGCAGCCGAGGTGTTTCTACCAATTTGGTATCGGAGCTGCCAGGATCCAACACCGACGACAGTGCAGTGTCCGCCACCCAGGCGTCGGAGTTGGCAGCGATCACCACCGCCCTTGCCGAAGTCCAGCGCCAACTAGGGGCCTTCGCAACGCAGATGTCCTCCATGTCCTCGCGCATTGCAGCAGTGGAGACTCCGCCTGCATCAGTGGCGCCGTCCCTTCCAGCAAGCTTCCCCTATGGCTTGCCCGGGTATGGAGGCATACCCCCCACCACGACGCCAACTGATGATGTGCCACCACCCACCACCACCCAGCTCCCAATCCATCTTCTACCATTGCCACATTCCCCTTCGCCCATCCCACATTATCCACCACCTATACTGCCATCTCTCAACACCATTCCCCATACTCCTACTGCAGGAGTTCCTCGCTTCCATCGCCTCGAATTTGCCCTATTTGACGGCAAGGAAGACCCCCTCCAGTGGCTCAATCGATGCGAACAATTCTTTGAAGGTCAGCGCACGCTGGAGGATGAGAAAGTCTGGCTCGCATCCTATCACATGACAGGAATTGCCCGGACGTGGTACACCCAGCTGCAGCGCGACGAACCTTCCATGTCATGGGAACTCTTCAAGCAGCATTGCCAACTCCGCTTTGGGCCCCCATTACGCAGCAATCCTCTCGGCGAACTGGCACGCCTTCCATTCCGCACGACAGTGGATGACTACCAGGAGAGGTTTTGGAACCTGCTAGCCCAAACAGCTCCACTGTCACAGGAGCAGAAGGTACATCTGTTTACAGCTGGACTCCCGGAGCGTATCAAGATCGACGTGGAACTCATGGCACCACGGGATATCAATCACGCCTTGAGTTTGACGCGCGCATATGAACGGAGGTCACAAGTGCTCGATCACCAGCCGACATCAACCACCAACAAGACCATGCGTCAACCCCAACGCCCGTCTGTACCAGTACCGGCACCTCAACCAGCGATTCCTGCAGCTCCCAGTACAGGACAGCAGCGAACATTCAAGAAGTTGACGCCTGCCGAGATGGCTGAGCGGCGTCGACAGGGACTTTGTTATAATTGTGATGAACAGTATGTCCGTGGACATCGCTGCCCTAAATTGTTCTATCTTGAGGTCACGGACTATGAGGAAGATGAATCTATAGAGGCCGATTCAGTGCCAGGGGACCCAACACCAGTGATCTCCTTACATGCCCTCACGGGTATCCATTCTGAGAGTACCTTGCAGCTGGAAGTACATATCATGGGGAAAGCTCTTACAGCCCTGTTGGACACAGGATCTACTCACAACTTCATCAACCAAGACACGGCACGCGCTCTGAAACTGGACTACCAGCCAAGCCCAGCCCTCCAGGCATCTGTGGCCAATGGGGATAAAATCATGTGTTGTAAGCTCTCCAACAGCATCAACTTGACTATCGGCCAGGAAGACTTTCTGATGGATGCTTACGCCATCCCAATTGATTCTTTCGACATCATTCTCGGGGTCAAATTTTTGCGCACTTTGGGGCCAACACTTTGGGACCTCGAGAACCTGTGCCTAGCTTTCTGGAGAAGGGGACAACGGATTGTGTGGAAAGGACTGGGATCAGATCGGAAGGCCATTAATGTGTACCCAGCAGTGAGAACAATTAGCACAGATATCACAACCACCAAACCGATGATGGATCGTCTGCTCCTACAATTTCAGAAGGTGTTTGCTACGCCCAGTGACCTTCCTCCAGCAAGAAGGTGTGATCACAGGATCCACCTTTTGCCAGGAACAGCACCCGTTGCAGTTAGGCCATATAGGTACCCACAGCTTCAAAAGGATGAATTGGAGGCACAATGCACAGCCATGTTACAACAGGGGATTATCCGCTACAGCACATCAGCTTTTTCAGCTCCAGTACTCCTAGTGAAAAAGAGGGACAAATCATGGCGCTTCTGCATTGATTATAGAGCACTGAATGAGAAAACAGTCAAAGACAAATTCCCTATACCCGTGGTTGATGAGCTGCTAGATGAACTGCAAGGGGCACAGTTCTTCACTAAATTGGACCTCCGATCCGGCTACCATCAAGTCCGTGTTCATCCAGAAGACGTACACAAAACAGCCTTCAGGACACATCATGGGCACTTTGAGTTTCTGGTTATGCCATTTGGTCTCTCAAATGCCCCAGCGACATTTCAGGCGTTGATGAATGAAGTACTGGGTCAGTTCCTTCGCCGGTTTGTCCTAGTATTCTTTGATGACATCCTCATCTATAGTGCCACATGGTCAGACCACCTCATACATGTCAAGGCTGTCCTACAGACCCTGCTGACCAACAATTTGTTTGTCAAACAGTCCAAATGCGAATTCGGCGCGACATCCGTTGCTTATTTAGGGCACATCATCTCAGCTAAAGGAGTGGCTATGGACAGCAGCAAGGTGGAAGCAGTTACTTCTTGGCCGATCCCAAAGGCACCACGAGGACTGCGGGGATTTCTGGGATTGGCAGGCTACTACCGGAAATTTATCAAGGAATTTGGGGTAATCGCTGCACCGTTAACCAAACTCCTAAAGAAAGAAGGCTTTCAGTGGTCTCCAGAAGCCGACTCCGCCTTCCAAGCGCTCAAACGGGCACTCTCATCAGCACCAGTCCTGCAGCTTCCTGACTTTGAACGGACTTTCACTGTAGATTGTGATGCCTCGGGCTCGGGGTTTGGTGCTGTCCTACACCAAGATCACGGCCCAATAGCTTTTTTTAGCCGGCCATTTGCAGCCCGACACATAAAATTGGCAGCATATGAGCGCGAGCTCATTGGGTTGGTACAGGCAATACGTCACTGGCGTCCTTATTTATGGGGCAGACGATTTGTGGTACGAACTGACCATTTCAGTCTCAAGTTCATACTAGATCAACGACTATCCACGGTACCACAACATCAGTGGATTAGTAAGTTGTTTGGCTTTGACTTCACAGTGGAATATCGGGCAGGACGACTCAACACAGTGGCTGATTCTTTATCTCGCAGGGACACAACTGAAAGTTCAGTCCATACCATATCAACCCCAACATTCCAGCTGTACCAAGAATTGCAGGCAGAATGTGCTAATAATGATGAGTGGAAACTCCTCCAGGCTCAGATTACAGAGGGATCCCGAGAGGCCCCATGGCAGATACGGGAAGGCTTGATACTGCACGGCCGCAGGGTGTTTATCCCAACATCATCCAAACTCATTCCCTCAATACTGGAGGCCGCACACTCAGCAGGACATGGTGGAGTACAAAAGACGCTGCATCGATTAAGAGCTGATTTCTTCATTCACAAGGATAGGACACTGGTACAGGATTGGGTCAAATCATGTGCAATCTGTCAGAGGAACAAAACAGAGTCGCTGCATCCCGCAGGGCTCCTCCAACCGCTGGAAGTCCCAATACAAATATGGACAGACATCTCAATGGATTTCATTGAGGGTTTACCAAAGGTCCATGGTAAGTCTGTCATATTAACAGTGGTTGATCGGTTCTCTAAATATGCCCACTTTATTGCCCTCAGTCATCCTTACACAGCTGCTACTGTGGCACGAGCATTTTTTATTGACATAGTGCGGCTGCATGGGTTCCCAAGTTCCATAGTCAGCGATAGAGATCCAGTTTTCACCGGACATATCTGGAGGGATCTGTTCAAGCTAACAGGTGTCAAGTTAAGAATGAGTACTGCTTTTCACCCCCAAACTGATGGTCAGTCGGAAGCAGTCAACAAAACTATTGCCATGTATTTGAGGTGCATCACGGGAGACAGGCCAAGAGCTTGGGTGGACTGGCTTGCATGGGCGGAATACTGTTACAATACATCATACCACTCAGCATTGAAGACAACTCCTTTTCGTGTAGTATATGGCAGGGATCCACCACCTCTCATTCCATATAAGCAGGGGACATCAGACACTCAAGTTGTGGATGATATGCTACGGGAAAGAGATATATTTCTAGGGGAAGTCAGAGATAGGCTGCTGCAAGCTCAAGAGCATGCCAAAAAGTTTTATGATGGCCGACACCGGGATCTCGAGTTCGATGTGGATGACTGGGTCTGGCTCCGTCTCCTCAATCGACAAGCTCAGTCACTGGTCGAACGACCCAAAGGGAAATTGGGACCGCGATATGCGGGACCATTTCGTATTCTTGAGCGCGTGGGCACAGTAGCATATCGTCTGGAGTTACCAGAAGGGGCACGAATTCATGATGTCTTTCACGTGGGACTCCTTAAGCCTTTCCGGGGTACCCCTCCTGTCCTGCCCCCAGACCTCCCACCTATGCAAAATGGCCGGCTTCTGCCATCGCCAGAGAAGATAATAAGAGCAAGGATGCAGCACGGACAATGGCAGGTGTTGGTGCACTGGAATGGTACTCAGTCAGTAGATGCAACATGGGAACCTCTACAACAGTTCAAGGCTTCATATCCGCAGTTTCAGCTCGAGGACGAGCTGTTCGTCGAGGGAGGGAGAAATGTTATGGTTTATAGTAGGAGGCCTAAACAGCCCTCTAGTCGGCCCATTATAGAGGGACATATAGATAAGGATTAGGAGGATCCTTAGATAAGGAGAATCTGTTTAGAGATCCTAATATTAAGGAGTCTGTTTTTTAAGGAGAGTCTGTTAGAGTTCCTAAGATTAAGGAGTCTGTTTAGAGTTGGACTATAAAGTCCAGGCGTCTGTAATCAATTGGCAAGCATTGATCAATCTAAGAAGTGATTGTTCCCTGCCTCACCTGTGTTCCGCACCCCACCTAAGTTCCCAGCCGAGCGGCAGCACGGCGCCCCTTCGCTCCCGCTCGTCCAGCCAACTTGATACTCACTCCTATAATCTGCGCAGCCGAGGTGTTTCTACCACGGGGACACCCTTCGCTTCTTCCGTTCCAGGCGAAGACTGGCGACGAAGGGCATCCCACGGCGCGGCCTCGCCCAGCTCGGAGGCCCACGTGCAATCCGGCCCGTCGTAACGGGCCCCGCTTGGCCGCCCTGTGTTACGGGCCTATGTTGTAAAAGCATTCCTGTAATTACGGTCTGTAACCCCGCTTTATGGGAATATTCTTGGGATAACCTAGGTACCTGGGGGCACATGCGTCCTTAGGTCGAGGTGCTGCGCGCTCAGGTACCTATAAATACCCCTGTACAGTGCCCGTGAGAGGCCAGATTAACAGAGCTTTTGCCATCTAGCGCGAGTGCCCTGTTGTCATCACTGTACACCCTTGTTGGATCCCCTTGCAGCTGAGAGCAAGTTCCAACATTTGGCGCCCACCGTTCGTGCTACGAGAAAACCACCCGCGATGGCACCCAAGAGAGCTAACCCGAAGGCTGACGAGGCTGCGAAGGCAGCACTGCTCGCCGCAAGAAAGGGCAAGGCCCTCGCCCTCACCCAATCCACCCACCAAGAGGCCACTGAAGACGATGTCCCTCGCGCATGCGAAGACGACACCCTCCGCACCTGCGACCCTGAGGGACAACCGCAGCCACCCTCAGGCTTCGCACCACCAGAGGGCGCGGACCTCGCCGAGGACGGTGAGGTCCTCGGCGTCTCGGCAGAAGAACAGCTACAGCTGCGCGCCCTGCGCCTCAAGACCCGCAATCTCCAGAGGCAGAAGGAGATACTGGAGGCCAAGCGCCAACGCGTGTCCGCACTAGCCAAAGTGCGGCAAATGATACGCGACGAAGAGCACAAGGCCCAGGAACTCGAGCGGGAGATTGCGCTGATGCAGCGCGAAGGCCACCTCGGCCTGCAGCACGAGTCACCCCTCCAGCAGCGCGCACACGACGAAGACACGCGCGAAGGCCACCCCAGCCTGCAGCATGGGCCACCCCTGCAACACCGCGCGCAGCCGGAGGACCCGCGTTTCCCTCAACGCGACCACACCTTCCCGCACGCCGCGCCATTCCAAGGGGTCAACTATCTCGATGAGCGAAGTCCCCTGGCGCCTCACCTGCAAGTGACGCCGTGGCCAGCTAACTTCCGGGCAGGGACCTATCCCAAGTACAACGGCAGCACCGACCCGGCTCAATACATAATGAGTTACCAGGTCGCCGTTGCATCGTCCGGGGGGGACGACGCCACAATGGCGAAGTCTTTCATCATCGCCCTCGAGGGCCCCGCACTCACCCGGTTCACCAGGTTGCCTCCGTTGTCCATTGATTCCTGGAGAAGTCTCCGGGACAAGTTCCTGCTCAACTTCCAAGGGTACCGCCCAGACACCGACGCCCTGGCCGAACTTTCGCTCTGCAAGCAGCTAGAAAAGGAGACCCTGAGGGAGTATTACCGCAAATTCCTAACACTCAAGTCACAGCTACCCTCAGTCGATGACCAGATTGCCATCCACTATGCTATCAGTGGTCTTCGCGCCGGCGTCCTTTACAGCCACTGCATCAGAGATCCGCCAAAGAACCTCCAAGAGTTATATCAGCTGTTTGAAAAGTACGCCAGATCCGAAGAGCTCCACCAGCGCAAGATTGAGTCCCAGAGGAAGCCAAAAGATGCTCCACAGTCCAGCCGCACGTGGACAAGGACTCCGCAGCCAGACTCCGGTCGAGACGGCCGCAATCAGCAGCAGGTGCACAACATCGCCAACCAGCACCCCGCTGCCGACCCCCCTCGTCGCCAGGACTATCCCCCCCAGGGCCGCGGAAACGGCACTCGCGGCAGGGGCCGAGGGCGTGCGCAGCCGCCGCGCCGATTCTACTGCCTCTTCCATGGCGAAGACTGCGCCCACCACACCAAAGACTGCCCCGAAACGAAGGCTACCAGAGACAGAATGGCACGGGCGCAGCCAGCCGACAACCCCAGAATTGTCGCGCACAATTACCAGCAACCCCCTCCGCCATATATCCACGCTCCTGCCCCGCATCCACCGCACCACGCTTACCAACACCATCAGGAAGTACAAATCGTACCTCCTCCACCCCCACCACCACACCAGCAGCACCAAAACATCCCCCATGCCCCAAAGCAGGAAGACTTCGCCGATCAACCATATCGCGGAGTCATCCACATGATAACTGGGGGGTCCAGCACCGACTTCGACACCAAGCGGCAGAAGCGGGACCACTACCGCAGCATCAACCATGTCGCCGTCACGGGCCCAGTCGTGCAGACAAAGTGGTCCCACATACCGCTAACCTTCGACGCACGGGACGTCGACTTGCGCAGCGCCCCCCACTGCGATGCCATGGTTATCAATTGCAGCGTGGCAGGCTGAGACCTGCACAAGGTCCTCGTTGACAACGGCAGCCAGGCGGACATCATCTTCCTCCACGCCTTCGATCGCATGGGCATAAGCCACAGCCTGCTTAAGCCTTCGGACAACCCATTGTATGGCTTCGGCGGCAAAGGCACCTTCCCCGTCGGCAAAATAGAGCTGCCTCTCTCCTTCGGTGTAGCACCCAATGCCCGAAGCGAGCAAATAACCTTTGACATTGTGGATATGGTATACCCTTACAATGCCATCATGGGCCGGGGCTCCATCAATAAGTTCGAAGCAGCCATTCACGGACTGTACCTATGTATGAAGATACCAGGTCCGTTAGGCGTTATCACAGTCTTCGGCAATCAACAGACTGCGCGTAACATAGAGCGGGACTTCGTGCCCGGTCAAAGAAACGTGCACTGCCTCACGGCCCAACGCGAAGCCCCCGCGCCTGCCAGCCCAACCAATAAGCAACATGACAAGGCGCAGCTGCAGAGCCACGACGGGACCAAGACTGTCCCCCTCGACCAGGCCACGCCCAGGCAGACAGTCATTATCAGCGAAGACCTTACTTCGCATGAAGAAGAAAAGCTCCTCTGCTGCCTGTCCAAGAACAAAGATGTCTTCGCCTGGTCGGCCCTCGATCTGGTCAGGGTCAGCCGTTCAATAATTGAGCATAGTCTGGGAATCGACCCTTCGGTACGGCCAAAAAAGCAGCGGCTTCGCAAGATGTCCGACGAAAAGACGGAGGCCGCCAAGGCAGAGGTGCACCGCCTCCTGGAGGCCAAATTCATCGAGCCGATGGCTTACCCCACATGGCTCTCCAATGTCGTAATGGTGCAGAAAAAGAGCGGGAAGTGGCGAATGTGCATCGACTTCACCAGTCTCAATAAAGCCTGCCCAAAGGACAATTTCCCGTTGCCACGAATCGACAAAATAGTCGATACCGCGGCCGGATGCGAGGTCATGTCCCTCCTCGATTGCTTCTCCGGTTACCACCAGATATACATGAAGGAAGAAGACAAGGCTAGCACCAGCTTCATAACACCCTTCGGCACATATTGCTTCATCAGAATGCCGGAGGGACTCAAGAACGCCGGGTCCACCTTCTCCAGGCTTACCAAAACAGTGCTCGAGGGGCAGGTTGGCAGAAACATATTCACATATGTAGACGACATTGTCGTCGCCAGCAAGAGCAAGGAGGACCACCTCGCCGACCTCGCCGAAACATTCGCGAACATGCGGGACGCACAACTCCGCCTAAACCCGGAAAAGTGTGTCTTCGGCGTTCGCCAGGGCAAAATATTGGGCTACCTGGTATCACACCGCGGCATCGAGGCCAACCCAACCAAGATTCAGGCTATCTTGGACATGACGCCTCCGCAGTCCGTCAGGGACGTCCAGCGCCTGACAGGCAGATTGGCCGCTCTCAACAGATTCATATCCAGGTCCGCCGAGCGAAGTCTCCCCTTCCTCAAGACACTCCGTGGTGCAAAAGACTTCGCCTGGGGACCAGAGCAGGCGGCGGCCTTCGCCTCATTAAAACAGTACCTGACGGAGTTGGCCGTCCTTACCAGCCCCGACCCCTCGCTCCCCTTGTTGCTCTACGTCGCGGCTTCGCCACATGCGGTCAGCGCGGCACTAGTGCAGGAGCAGGCTGTCGAGGGCGTGGTCCGGCAGTGCCCCGTGTATTATGTCTCTGAAGTGCTGACACCGTCCAAGTGCAACATGACAGAGCTGGAGAAGATTGCCTACGCAGTCGTCATGTCGTCGCGCAAACTGCGCCATTACTTCGAAGCATTCAAGGTCCGAGTCACCTCAAACAGGGGGCTCGGCGAATTATTCAGAAACCCGGAGGCGTCGGTGAGGATTGCCAAGTGGGCGGCCGAACTCTCCGGCTACCACATCTGCTTCGAGCCCAGGACAGCTATCAAGTCTCAAGTCCTGGCAGACTTCGTCGTCGACTGGACTGGGCCAACAACACAGCCAGATCCGTCCGCAGAGAAGACTTGGACGATCCATTGCGACGGCGCATGGTGCCATGCGGGGGCAGGCATCGCTGCAGTCATAACCTCACCAGTCGGGGTCAAGCACAGATATGCAGCACGACTCAGCTTCAATCTGGAATCCGACAGATGCACAAATAATATAGCAGAATACGAAGCAGTCATCCTCGGCCTCCGCAAGCTAAGGGCCCTCGGAGTCACCACCTGCATCATCAAAACAGACTCCAAGGTAGTTGCCGGCCAAGTCGAGAAAGACTATGCAGCCAAGGACCCCGCACTCATGCAGTACCTCGCGGCCATCCGAAGTCTCGAGAGGCAGTTCAAGGGGTTCACCTTGCAGCATGTGGATCGGGCCAAGAATGAGGAGGCCGACGCATTGGCCAAGGCCGCGGCCAGGGGCGAAACTCTGCCCTCCGACGTGTTCTTTCATGTCATCGGCACGCCAGCAGTCCGGAGCCCCGAAGGGCTCCAAATAACCAATGACAGCGAGGGCTACCGCACAGTCAACCTCATCATGACCGAAGACTGGCGGGCACCCATAACCCTGTTCCTGCAGGGGTATTATCATCCAGCCGACATCAGTGAGGCCAAGCGTCTCAGACATCGAAGCCGAGACTTCGCTCTGATTGAAGGCCAACTCTACAAAAAAGGGGTCAGTCAGCCAATGCTTAAGTGCGTCACCGAGGCCGAAGGCATGCAGATTCTACGTGAAGTCCACAGTGGCACGTGCGGCTCACACGCGGGGCCGAGGGCCCTAGCTGCTAAGGTGATCCACCAGGGCTTTTACTGGCCCGCAATGATCTGCGCCGCAAATCGGGTCACTCGGTCCTGCGAAGCCTGCCAGAAGTTTTCCCCTCGGTCAGGCGGCCCTTCGCAGTATACAAAGCTGATCGCCCATACATGGCCTCTCCAGCGCTGGGGTCTCGACATTGTCGGACCCCTGCCCACCGCTCAGGGGAACCTTAAGTTCGCCTTCGTCGCGGTCGAGTACTTCACCAAATGGATCGAGGCACGGGCTGTTTCTACAATAACATCAAAGACTGCCCAAAAATTCTTCTGGCAGAACATCGTTTACCGCTTCGGAGTACCGTCCGAACTAACAGTCGACAACGGCAAGCAGTTTGACAACCAAGACTTCAAGGATTTTTGTTTCTCCATTGGCACCAAGCTTGCCTTCGCCTCAGTCTACCATCCGCAGTCCAACGGGGTCGTGGAGCGCGCCAACGGGAAAATCTTCACAGCTATCAAAAAAATGCTCCTTGATGAAAAAAAGGGCAGATGGACCGATTTCTTACCTGAGGCAGTCTGGGCACTAAACACGACTGAGTGCAGGGCGACCGGGTTTACTCCCTTTCGTCTTCTATACGGATCGGAGGCCATGACCCCGCAAGAAATCAAGCACGGGTCCCCGCGAACAGTTCCGTCAGCCGTCCCTGATGTGGACGAGCCAACTTCAAAGGATCTCATCGACGGAGACCGTGTCTTCGCCCTACAGGCCCTGAACAAGTATCAAGCCCAGACCAAAGCATGGCGCGACCACTCAGTCATCCCGAGGGAGTTCAGCGAGGGGGACCTCGTACTCATTCGAACAGCTCGGACGGAGTCCAAGGGCAAGCTGGAGCCCAGGTGGGAGGGCCCTTTCATCGTCAAGACAAAAGCTTCCCCCAACGCTTACAGGCTCACAACGCCAAACGGCGAGGACCTGGAGCACTCCTGGAACATCGACAACCTCCGCAAATTTTTTGTTTGATTCCTCAGGGTTGTCTTCGCCCTTGTAATTCGCAAAAACAATCTTGCACCGGCCCGCACTCTTTTCCTCCCGGGGGGTGAGGTTTTTAACGAGGCGGAGCCATGTAATATATGCGTGAAAAATCCCCCGCAAAGACATGCGTCGAAAAAGACCGCGATGACGGTCTTCGACATTCGACCACCACGAGGTCACCGCGAGGCTAAGCGCTAGCTACCCTCGCGTGCGACAAATCCGCGCAGAAGTCGCCTAAGGGTGCAGCCGGATTAGCACAACAAGTGCGGAAAAAAATCTAAGTCTATCGCGAAGACTATCCGCGCAGAAGTCGCCTAAGGGTGCAGCCGGATTAGCACAACAAGTGCGCAAAAAAAAAATCTGAGTCTATCGCGAAGACTATCCGCGCAGAAGTCGCCTAAGGGTGCAGCCGGATTAGCACAACAAGTGCGGAAAAAAATCTGAGTCTATCGCGAAGACTATCCGCGCAGAAGTCGCCTAAGGGTGCAGCCGTATTAGCACAACAAGTGCGCAAAAAAAAAATCTAAGTCTATCGCAAAGACTATCCGCGCAGAAGTCGCCTAAGGGTGCAGCCGGATTAGCACAACGAAGTGCCGAAAAAAATCTAAGTCTATCGCGAAGACTATCCGCGCAGAAGTCGCCTAACGGTGCAGCCGGGTTAGCACTACAAGTGCGAGAAAACCGAAGACTATCTGTGCAGAAGACACCTAAGGGTACAACCGGACTAGCACAACAAAGGCTGAAACGACAACATCAAACCGTCCACGCCAAGACCAACTATAATCACGCCAACACAGCGCAACAAAACAAACCAGACAAAGTACACAACGCCTTCGCACACACATATGCACGCGAGGGCACACAATTTCATCATACAAGCCTCTACATATACAAGCGAGGGCACCACACTCTACATCGGCTCAACCTTAGGAATAATTCCCATCTCCCTATAATTAAATAACATTATCCTGAGCTCCTCACCCGCAAAAAGACTTCGCAGTTCCCCTTCACCTATATTCTCGGCGGTCGGCAAAGACAACAGTTCCTGCCGACCAGCCCCACTTACGCGAAGCCGAGCCCCCTCCGCCCCACTAACCATACGTTTCGCAACTGCCCTTCGCCGCCGTCGCCCGGTGCAAGGACCTGGCACATCTCCTGCATCCGCGGCGTGCGGCGAGGCCTCCGTCGCAGCCACATCCAAGGCCGCGAAGTAGTCCAAGTCCTCCGACGACTCCGTCCACTCAATCGAGCTCCCAGAGTCAGCACAATCAAAAAACTCAGATGAAGAACCACCACATTCATTACCATCTTCCGCGGTCGTAGCCGCCAAAAATTTAGTAGTAGCGGTTGCGTGCGCAGGCCCAAAATCTTGAACCTGCGCAGCAACCAAAATTCAGTAACATGTACAAACTTCCCCAACCCTCTACACCTACTACGCCACCTGCGACGGCCCTGACGTTGCGGGAGCCTCCGCTGTTGGCTCTGCCGCTGCTTCCGCTGTTATCTCCGCCGCTACCGCTGCGGGATCCTCAGCACTCGGCGCGGCAGCTGCAGAAGTATCAGGCGCGCCTTCGGCGACCTCTGGGGGCAGGCCTTCGCCGGCCGCAGCGGATGCGGCCGGGGTCGGCGCCAGGGCGACCTCGGACACAGCCTCCGCCGGGGCCGACTCCGGGTCAGCCAACATGCTGTTCAGCGCCCCGAAGTCGTCGACCCTCTCGCCACGCGCCGCCTAAGCCAAAACACACAAAATTCATCAAACACGCACACAGCCCACGTCCAACAAATACCAAACAAGCGAAAACGTTACCTGAGCCCTCGTCGTCTCGGCGCGCTCCCTGACCACCTCGCGCCCGTGTGGACCCCACAGCCGGTCGAAGATAGCCCCGGCAGAATCCTTCACTACGGGGTCCTCGACCTTGAAGATATCTCGCTCAAAGTCCTCTTCGACTTGGTCGAAGCCCTCGAAGTGCCGGCACCCTTCGCGGGAGAGCGCGTTCATCGCCCCCTCGCAGGTGACCAGGGAGGCATACGCCATAAACCCCTCCACGACGGTGGGGAGCGCCTGCAGCTCCTCCTGCACCCACTCCAGGCACCGAAGTCCGGGCTCTCGGTCCGGTACTTCGAATTCACCGATCCCCGCGCCCAGGCCACGGTATGTATCTACGAGCAGTTGGCGCGTTCGCTCTGCCTCCGCTTGTGCCGCGGCCTCGGCCCCCTTCACGTGGCTCTCCAGGGCGGTGAGCCGCTCCTGCAACTGCTCGGCGCGCTCCCTGGCAAGATTGCCCTCCGCCCGTGCCAGGTTGGCCTCCGCCTGCGCAGCCTGCGCCTTGACAAGGGCTTCGTTGGTCTCCCTCCTTTCCCCCGCCAGCTGGCGACGGAGGGCGGCCTTCTCGTCCTCCAGTGTGGCCACCTTCTCCGCCAGCTTGCGGCACTTGCTGTCGGCGGCCGATTTTTCGCGGACGGCGTCGGCGTGTTGCGTCCGAAGTCTTTCGAATTCGGCAGCCACGGCTGCCGTGAGGGCCCCCGACGCAGTGCGGCTAGCGAAGTCAGCCACCTGCAGAACAATCGTAAGACTGCGGTCCTAAAAAAAAGGGGGGGGACGAGGTCCAACTCAGCGGACCTGACGTAGCGCCTCCGTCGCCTCCGCCAGCCGGCGGGACGCAGCGCCCGCCTCATCCATGACAACCGCGAGGGCCGACGCCTCGCCACCGGCGCTAAGAGCCCCGCCCTTCGCCTTCGGCGCTGCGGCAGCCGTCGTGGTCGCCGCGCCAGGCGCAACCACAGCAAGTTGGCCTTCGCCCAACCCTGCAGCGTACCAATGAACCGATTAAAAAAAAAAGCCAACGACCTATCACCGAGATAGTCGTCCACGCTAATATCGGTGACGAAGTCGGCGACACGTTTGCCCGCCAACGGCAACGCTCGGGCCGCCCTCGCGACCTCCGCCACTCCGCTGGACGGCGGCACCGCCTTCGCCGACTTCGAGCCTTCGGCGCCTGCCGTTGCCTCCGGCGCCTTGCTAGATGCAGGGACGCTCGACTTCGCCGCCAGCGGCGGCCGGCCTCCGCCGGAGGCCGCAGCCTTCGCAGTCCCCCGCTGCCTCTTCGGCCTGGCTTCAACGAGCCTGATAGCCGCCTGGCGCTTTTGTGCAGCTCCCTGGCGATCCTTGTCCATCACTGCTGACACAACAGCAGCAATATTCCGCCCGTAAGGAAAAACCCTCCATTCACGAACCATGCGAGATGTAAAAAAGTCCTCGCCAGCCGCGCGGGGGACAGGAACATTCCTAGGCCAACAACCCCCGGTAACCCTCAGCATCCGAGCCGAAGACTCCCGGAGCTCTGGCGAAGACATCCTTTCCCCCGGGGCCGCGCACGTCTTCGTCAACTCTCTAGCAAAACGATCAGAAACCCCAAGTCCTCCCGTAGCAGTACCTAATTTTCTCTTTTTAGAGGACGGGGCGGCCGCCGGCGTAGGGTCGTCTCCGGTCTCCACCGCCGGTCTCTTCCCACGGCGGTCCACATCGTCTTGACCAGGGTAGCCGTCATACGGCAATTGATTTAATTCAAAAACCCTGTTCAAGCGGTCATTCGACCCGCGGATATCCCAGCTGCGCTGGCCCTCTGTCCTCGGCACGTAGTGTCCAACAAGCCGCACCGCCCCATCCTCCGCCTCACGCACAACGGCGGCCGGATCGCGACTTTGCAGATTCAGGGCGAAGGCGGGACTCCGCACCACCCTTCCACCATGAAAAGGCATCTGGCGAGGGCATACTTCGCCCAACGCCCAGCCACGCGCCAATGGCCACACCCCGTACGCCACAAACTCTTCAACCAAGTCGCGCCCACTGCTCAGGCCGGCGGCGCACCGAAGAGCCCCTTCGTCCTCATCCTCCTCCGCCACTTCAAAGGGCGGATACGCTGAGTAAAAATGAGAACACATCGCGGACACGGGGAGTCCCTCATGGCCTTCGACGGTACCCTCGGCGACGTAAAACCAAAATTCATTCCAGTTGCCCCACTTGTTGCGGGCGCAAGGAACCAACTCGACCACCTGCATCGTGGTTTTGCCGGTCTTCGACGTGAATGTGCAGGATCCAAACTGAGCGACTTCGCCTCCAATCATCCTCTTCTGCCAATGCAAACAATAATACTTCGCAAAAACTTCCACCGATGGCTGTCCGCCGTACGAAGTCGTCGCCCAGACATACTTCGACAGTGCCACTATGGCATTCGGTGTCAGCTTGTGTATTTGAACGTTGAACCTGCGCAGGACTTCGCCAACAAACCGGTGCGCAGGCAAGCGGAGCCCGGCGGCGAAGAACGCCTCGAAAACGACCAACTCGCCCTCTGGCTCGGGGACTTCCTCCGCCCCCGGGACTCGACCAACTCCGCCGCCGAAGTAACCCAACCGCTGCATATCTTGCACGCGGGCCGACGAGATCCGCGATACGCCGAAATCAACAGAGTCGCCGGCGTGCAACTCCTCCACCATTAAGCTACTCAGCGTCTCCTCAGACGAGGCGGCGGCCGGCGGCGAGGGAACGGCCGGCGGCGTAGCGGCAGCGGAAGAAGACGAGGACGGCATCGCAACGTACCGTCGGCGGCGGCGGGCGGTCTGCTTCACTCGAGCCAGATCTCCGGCGAACAAGACCGCGGCAGGCAGACGAGCAGCAAGTCGGCGGAAAGGGCGGCTAGGGTTTTCGCGGAGCGCGGAAGGTGAAGTTCAAAAAGCGCCGACCCCCGCCCCCTTTTATAGACAGGGCGCGGCGCTTCGGGAAACTCGCAATCCAACAGTACGCCGTCAATTAACGGTCACATCAAAAACCCCCGCGGAACCACTTCGAGCGAGGGCAGCGTCTCCGCCATCTAATGACGTCTTCGGCACCAGGTGACTTTGTCGAACTGGTCCCTCGGAGGGCAAATGTTGGGGCGAAGGCAAAGGCGCCACCCTTCGCTCGAAGCCTTCGCTGCAGCAGCTGAACTGACAGAAACAAAACAGGCGGGGACACCCTTCGCTTCTTCCGTTCCAGGCGAAGACTGGCGACGAAGGGCATCCCACGGCGCGGCCTCGCCCAGCTCGGAGGCCCACGTGCAATCCGGCCCGTCGTAACGGGCCCCGCTTGGCCGCCCTGTGTTACGGGCCTATGTTGTAAAAGCATTCCTGTAATTACGGTCTGTAACCCCGCTTTATGGGAATATTCTTGGGATAACCTAGGTACCTGGGGGCACATGCGTCCTTAGGTCGAGGTGCTGCGCGCTCAGGTACCTATAAATACCCCTGTACAGTGCCCGTGAGAGGCCAGATTAATAGAGCTTTTGCCATCTAGCGCGAGTGCCCTGTTGTCATCACTGTACACCCTTGTTGGATCCCCTTGCAGCTGAGAACAAGTTCCAACACATCTAAAGTGTAAAAGAAATGTACGATATATTGGACACAGCCTAAGAAAGGTAGCACAATGAGACATTTGAAAGAGAACATATATTTCACATGAAATTCAACAAATTTACTGCAAGATGCATCTTGTTCAGTTCTACTATAGTAGACAGTGCAGAAATCACTAGACATACAAAGAAAATAGGTAAACATACAAGTAAACAAGCAGGGAGGAAATGAACGAGATAGAGTTAATCTGGAACTTGCAAGTAGTACCAAAGCAAAAAAAAAAGGCAAGAGCACATTTCAATGTCAAAAGTAAGATATTGTTGGGAAAAGAAATACTACAGGTACTGGAGTGCTTTCAGATCTCCAAAATAGGTAGTGATGGGACCTGCCAGCCCACTTGAAGACAAGTTTCTGCCAAAAAACAATGAGGAACGCAGAACAGTTAGCTTCTGCTCTCGCTGTATCCAGCTCGAGAGCTCAAATTGAAACTTATTTACAATGCTATAACAATTAGTTTTTTTATTATTTCTTCAGCCCTTCAAATATGTCTGAAACATACAATGCTGTTATTCTTGGAGTACCAGTTGGAGGATCAGTAGTACAGTCCAGTCCTTCCCATGCAAAAGCCTTTGGAGCACATGGATCACCCATCCAGTTTTTGCTCACAACATAAGCTTCTTGGATTGCGATCATGGCTTTAGCTGGTACGACCGAAAAAACAAGAATAGTAGGTACATAGATACACAAGCTGTTAGCCTGTTACCAGAGAAGAATACATCTAAAACATGATATAACTAACACAAATGCAGTGATATGTGTGTGTTGTAACTCTAGCTCTCTTCTACAGGGGCGGGCCTATGTGTAGCCCAGTGAGGGCACAGACCCCTACTCATTTCTCAGTTACAAGTAATATAGTCTAGATTTTCACTATTAGATCCTCTGCTCGATCTAATTTAAATGATCTCGCTCTGACATTTTAGTGTTGGTTGTTGTAAATGTGCCCTCACTCCTATTTCATCCTGGGTCTGCCCCTGCTCTTCTACTATATTAATGCAATGATTCGTATGTGTTTGTTAAAGAAAAAGAATGCGAAACAATTAGTTTTACCACTTCTCATGCTTAAACAATTAGTTTTACCACTTCTCATGCTTTACAAATTGCAAGGAAACCTCCTAACACCGATACGGTTAGTAACTACAGAAAACTCACAAAAAAATGAGTTGATGTACATAGTTAATTAAACTCATACCATCTCCGGGGTCGGTTGCAGCTTCATCCACCGGCCTCACCAAGTACACCTCCATGGCGTTGAGAAGAGGCGGGAGCGTCGCGTTCCTCGTCGCAGCAAGCGAGACGCTATGCCTCGCCTGCCCCTGCACCGTGCCGGAGAAGGAGTCGGCGAAGAGGTACGGCGGAGAGTAAGGTTCCCTGTTCCACGCGGTGCCGTCGACGGCGATGTCGAACTGCCGCCGCAGCTCGCCGCTCGCCGACACGCGCTGCAGCTCGGCGAAGTAGAGGACGAGGAGGTACGTGGCGCTGCTGGCGTCCACGGAGCGGTCGTCGGACGTGTCCCACGAGAAACTGAGCACCGAGCCGTCGGATGGCGTCGCGGCGCTCTGCATGACGGCGGACGGCGCGTCGTAGGGGTCGGCGAGGTAGTTCCGGACGACGGACGTGGCGGACGCCTCGGTCCAGGCCGGGACGGCGCCGTACGCCAGCCAGATCCGGTCGTGGGGGTCCAGCGGGTACCTGCTTGTTGGGCCAGACCGCCAGAGAAATGTGCTTGATTGGGCTTGTGTAGTACGAGTATAGGAGCACAGTTCATTCAGTTATTAACAGTAAAAAGATTTCACTTTTTTTTAAAAAAAAAAAGCTCACTCACCGAACCACAGACTTGTCCGTGGGCCCCACGTTGCACCGGTTGGCGTTGACCATGACAAGGGACTGGCTAGCGTTCGCCTCCGGGTAAAGAGTGCTCCGCAGCGGCCTGAGGTCCAGGCCGGAGATGAACGGGGTGCCGGTGCCCTTGTTCACCAGGCAGACCTGCAGGAAGTCGGCGGGAGCCACGGCCACGACGTCCATCCAGTTGATCGCGGCCGCGTCCCTGAACCTGACCTCGTGCCAGAGGCTCGCGCCCAGGTACAGGTCGAAGACGGGCGGCGTGCTCAGGCCGTCGTAGCCCGCGTAGTAGAAGGCGGCGCGGACGAGGTACTTGTTCCCGGCGACCAGGGAGGGGAGGGTGTAGCAGTTCCGAACGCCGGACGGGAAGGCGCGGACGGTGTAGTAGCGCTGCGCGAGGGACGGGCTGATGTAGCTGGCGGAGATGTTGTGGTTCTCGCCGGAGGTGACGAAGCCGCTGTCGGAGACGTAGAGTATGGTGGAGGTGAGGTCCTGGTACGTGGAGTTCTCCGGGATGCCGCAGTCGATGCTTATGAAACCTGCTGGAAGGGGAAGTGTATAGTAGGCTAGTCAGTCAGTCAGAGAAGAAGCTAGGCTGCTAGCTACTAGTTGGTGCAGAGTCTGGAGAATTGAACGCACCTCGGCTATCTGGCTGGCCGGTGCTGGTGCAGTACTGCAAGAAGATGGAGAAGAAGAGAACAGCGGCACTCAGCTTCATGCTTTCTGTCCAAACCTTCGTTGTGACTTGTGAGCACAGAACTTAAAGGGAGACCTTGTGCGTGCGTGCGTGTGTGTCGTGTGTGTGAGAGACTATATATACGTACACGTACGGACGTACCTATGCTATGCATGCGTAGCTTACTCCTCCGACGCAATTGTGGACAGGAAAGTCAACGTCCGATCAGGAATTAAAGTCAGGTATTGTCCAATTAAAAAAAAGATCTTGTCATGCTACAAAAGGTGACGAGATCGACAAGTTCGTCATCCACTACCGGAATCCGAGCCTTTGCCGAGTGCCGGACGCTTTGCCGAGTGCCTTTTCTCGGGCACTCGGCAACGACGGCTTTGCCGAGAGCCGCACTCGGCAAAGCTCGGCTCTCGGTAACGAGCGTCTTTACCGAGCGTAGGACACTCGGTACAGGTCCACACTCGGCAAATACATGTTTGCCGAGTGTCAAACACTCGGCAAAGGGGGCTCTCGGCAAAGGGCCGTCAGTCTTTGCCGAGTGCCAACCGTCGGCTCTCGGCAAAGATGCTTCTTTGCCGAGTGCCGCGCAGCTGGCACTCGGCAAAGGAAGCTTTACCGAGTGTCTTATCCAGACACTCGGCAAAATATATTTTTATTTTTTTGATTTTGTCTCCCAAACTTTTTGTGGTATGTTCCTACACTATGTAGACCTACATGTATCATTTGTGGACAATTATAACATAGTTTTCAATCGTTAGTAGATTTAGTTCGTTTTTTGAAATTCTTCGGAAAATTCAAATTTGAACTGCAGGTCACTCGATACTTGGAAAACCGTGCATGAAAAAATGATATTCATGTTACTTAGCATAAGTCAACCCCGATTTCAGAAGCGTACCGGAAACTTCGAGCAACATGCTCACTAAACATGGCCGTCAACTTGGCATGCACATGTTTAAAAATTGTATAAAACACAAATAAAGTCAGAAAATCATGAAACTTGTCCACGTGTCATGATATCATATGTAGAGGCTGTGATAAAAAATTTAGAATGTTTAGAGAAAGTTGTGAGACACTATGTGTAGAAACCTTCTAGATTCACATTGAAACTCTATGATTTCATGTGTAGTCCTCTTAGGTTTCTACACATAGTGTCTCACAACTTTCTCCAAACATTCTAAAATTTTTATCACAGCCTCTACATATGATATCATGACACGTGGACAAGTTTCATGATTTTCTGACTTTGTTTGTGTTTTATACAATTTTTAAACATGTGCATGCCAAGTTGACGGCCATGTTTAGTGAGCATGTTGCTCGAAGTTTCCGGTACGCATCTGAAATCGGTCGTAACTTATGCTAAGTAACATGAATATCATTTTTTCATGCACGGTTTTCCAAGTTTCGAGTGACCTGCAGTTCAAATTTGAATTTTCCGAAGAATTTCAAAAAAACAAACTAAATCTACTAACGATTGAAAACTATGTTATAATTGTCCACAAATGATACATGTAGGTCTACATAGTGTAGGAACATACCACAAAAAGTTTGGGAGACAAAATCAAAAAAATAAAAATATACTTTGCCGAGTGTCTGGATAAGACACTCGGTAAAGCTTCCTTTGCCGAGTGCCAGCTGCGTGGCACTCGGCAAAGAATAGGGAAAGAGTCTTTGCCGAGTGTCGCCCAAGGGACACTCGGCAAAGACGGCTTTGCCGAGTGCCAGCGATCTGGCACTCGGCAAAGCTTATTTTAAAATTAAAAAAAAAACTTTGCCGAGTGCCAGATCACGGGCACTCGGCAAAGCGCCCTACATACAACGGCCAGCGGGCATCTTCCTCACTCTCTCTCTCACTCACTCAACGCCGCCGCCGACGCCACGCCCTCACCGTCGCCGCTCCCTCGCCGCCGCCACCGTGCCGTTCCTCGCGCCCGCGCCGCGCCGCCGCCGTGCCCCCTCGCCTGCGCCACCGCCGCGCGCCCGTGCGCGCTCCCGCGCCGCCGTGCGCGTTCCCGCGCCGCCGCGCGCCCGTGCCCGCGCCGCCTCCGCGCGCCCTCGCCCGAGCGCGCTCCCGTGCCCGCCGCCGCCGCGCGCCCTCGCCCGCGCGCGCTCCCGTGCCGCCGCCGCGCGCCCGCGCTCGCCCTCGCGCTCGCCGAAGCCGCGCCCGCCGTGCCTACGCTCGCCGTGCCATGTCCGCGCTCGTCGTGTTGTGCCCGCGCTCGCCCTCGCGCTCGCCGTGCCGTGCCCCTCGTCGTGTCGCGCCCTCACGCTCGCCGTGTCGTGCCCGCGCTCGCCGAGCCGTGACTACGCTCGCCGTGCCGTGTCCGTGCTCGTCGTGTTGTGCCCGCGCTCGCCCTCGCGCTCGCCGTGCCGTGCCCCTCGTCGTGTCGCGCCCTCGCCCGTCGTCGTGCCCCTCGCCTAACCCCTCGCCCTCGCCACCGCCCCCGCCCGTGCCCCCGCCGCACTCCTCGTCGTGACCCCGCCGTTTCCCTGCCGTGCCCTCGCCCGCCAGGCGCCTCGCCCGCGACCCGTCGTCTCGCCCGCGCCCCGTCGCCTCGCCCGTGCCGAAACCTCTAAGGTGATTACTTGATTTATGTTATACGTGTATGATTTATATGAAATGATTAGTTTTAATATTAAGTTAATTATATACGTGCATGATTAGGTTAATATGTAGTATTGTGGATTGCCGGCCATCGTGCCGTTGAATTATGCGTGGATGTCAGCCATCGTGCTGATAGTTTTATTTGCAGGATTTTGAAACCTCCCCGTGCAGGGGAGGTGCTGCCGAAATTTTCTGTTGCTAGGCTTTTGTATTAACAGACTTGTGTTTCTTTTTTACAGAGAAGATACTTGTCTTCCTAGCCGCTGCGGGTCTCCCTGCACCGCGTCCCGTCGCCACTGCACCGACCCGCCACAGCCCCACTAGCCTGACTCCACCGCCACCCTAGGTATAACCTCTACATCCGCATCATGGTCGTAGATCACCTAACCCAGTTAGGCGTCTCCCGTTCGAAAGTGATACGGTGTAGATATGCAGATCTTTGCATATCTACAAATGTATCAGTTTCGAATTGTCCACGTTTTTTGGACAGCCCGCGGTTGCGTAGATGGTGTTAGTTTCATGCTCTACTCCGGTCTGAGATAGAGTTTCGGCGTCACCTCCCTGTTGTTCTCCGGACAGTACACTCTCCCTGCCAGGACGTGTATCCGGAGAATAGCGGGGAGGTGCTGCCGAAATTCTATCTCGGATCGGAGTAGAGCATGAAAACTAACTCCATCTACGCAACCGCGGGTGGGATTAGGACCTATCGTCACCTATTAGAAGGTAGGAACGTAGTGTACATGCATTACATGTCTATATTAAACTATACTCGGTTATATATGTTAGAGGATGGAGGACCGTGAGTGGATGTACACGGGCCATAGAGGAAGGAACGATGTCACCACTGAATGGATTAGAAAGACCGATGATTTCGTGGAACGGGCATATGGCGAAGCTGCTAAAGGAGCGAGTCTAGTCCCATGCCCGTGCAGCAAATGTGACAACCGGAAAAGAAAACCAAAGAAGACCATGGTAGAACATATTTGGAAGAATGGATTTACGCCGGGCTATACTCGGTGGATATTTCATGGTGAAGCACATCGTACGAGAGAAGAGGTGCTGAGACAACGTGTCGAGGATTATGACGCGGATGCGGGGGTAGCGGATATGTTGAACGACTATCAGGAGGCACAATACACGGGAGGATGTATGGATGACGAGCCAGAGCCGACTGCAAAGGCGTTCTACGACATGTTCGACGCGGCACAGAAGCCCCTTCACGGCCAGACAAAGGTTTCTCAACTGGATGCCATTGGGCGTGCAATGGCGTTCAAGTCGCAGTGTCGGCGTTCCGAGACCGGGGGGTCCCCGAGCCGACGAGTGAGTGTGCCGCGTGCCCCAGCCCAGATGGGTCGAGCGCGTGGGCGAGCGCGAAGGGGGGAGAGAGCGAGTGCGAGGCGGCCGGAGCCGGGTCGTGGGGGAGTCGGAGAATCCCGCGGCCTTCGTGTTCGTCCCGCGCCCAGGTCGGGTGCGCTTGCAGTAGGGGGTTACAAGCGTCCGCGCGAGGTGAGGGGAGCGAGCGGCCCCGAGAGAGCGCCTGCCCCTGCCCTTCGTCCCCGCGAGGCCAACCCTCTCTAAGAAGGCCCTGGTCCTTCCCTTTATAGGCGTAAGGAGAGGATCCAGGTGTACAAAATGGGGGTGTAGCAAGGTGCTACGTGTCTAGCGGGGGAGAGCTAGTGCCCTAAGTACATGCCAAGGTGGCAGCCGGAGAGATCTTGGCACCCAGCTAGTGTGGCGTCGTGGCTGTCGGAGAAGCGATGGAGCCGGACGGAGGGACAGCTGTCGGAGTGGCTGGGCCCTTGCTGACGTCCTCCTGCTTTCGTAAGGGAGCTGAGAGCCGCCGTCGTCATGGGTCTAGCGGGGCGCCATCATTGCCTATCTGGCGGAGCTGGCCAGATGGGACGTCGGTCCTGTTCTCTGCGGCCCGAGTCGGCTCGGGGTAGGGTGATGATGACGCTTCCTGTTGACGTGGCGGACTTGTGCCCTAGGTCGGGCGACGTGGTGGCTCCTCCGAGGCCGAGGTCGAGTCTATCCTGCATGGCCGAGGCCGAACCTGAGCTCCCGGGTTGGGCGAGGCGAAGGTCGCTCGGCAGAGGCCAGGGCGGAGTCCGAGCCCTGGGTCGGGTGAAGCGGAGTTCGTCGTCTTCTGGGGCCTTAGCCCGAGTCCGAGCCCTGGGTCGGGCGGAGCGGAGTTCGCCGTCTTCCGGGGCCTTAGCCCGAGTCCGAGCCCTGGGTCGGGCGGAGCGGAGTTCGCCGTCTTCCGGGGCCTTAGCCCGAGTCCGAGCCCTGGGTCGGGCGGAGCGGAGTTCGCCGTCTTCCGGGGCCTTAGCCCGAGTCCGAGCCCTGGGTCGGGCGGAGCGGAGTTCGTCGTCTTCCGGGGCCTTAGCCCGAGTCCGAGCCCTGGGTCGGGCGGAGCTTCTTCTGGCGCTTTCGGCCAAGCCTGGCTACCCGTCAGTCTTACCTTTTGCGTTAAAGGCCCCAGTGATTTGGTCGGTTGGCGCGGTGATTTAGTCAGGGTTACTTCTTATCGAAGGCAAGGCCTCGGGCAAGCCGGAGATGCGTCTGCCGTGAAAGAGGAGACCTCGGGCGAGACGGAACCATCTCAGGGTCGGCTGCCCTCGCCCGAGGCTAGGCTCGGGCGTGGCGTGATCAAGTCGCTCGTATGGACTGATCCCTGACTTAATCAAACCCATCAGGCCTCTGCAGCTTTATGCTGATGGGGGTTACCAGCTGAGAATTAGGCGTCTTGAGGGTACCCCTAATTATGGTCCCCGACAGTAGCCCCCGAGCCTCGAAGGGAGTGTTAACACTCGCTTGGAGGCTTTTGTCGCACTTTTTTGCAAGGGGACCAGCCTTTCTCGGTTGTACTTTGTTTCGGTGGGTGCGCGCGAGCGCACCCGCCGGGTGTAGCCCCCGAGGCCTCGGAGGAGTGGTTTCACTCCTTCGAGGTCTTAATGCCTTGCGTAATGCTTCGGCTGGTCTGGCGGTTCCCTCATGCGAACAGGCCGTAGCCTAGGTGCTCTGTCGGGGCCCAAGTTCTCGGGCTGGTATGTTGACGCTGTCAACGGTTTGGCCGGAGCCGGGTTTGCGAGAGCAGCCCCTGAGCCTCCGCACAGAGCGAGAGGACGATCAGGGACAGACTCGGCTTTTTTACATACGCCCCTACGTCGCCTTTCCGCAAGGAGGAGGGGGGGAGAGCGCCATGTTACCCTCGATGGGCACCGAACATGGTGTCTCCGGTGAGCTGCAATCGGGTAATCCGAGTGGACGTCCGTGCCCCGTTCGTTGGGGGTCGGCTAGGGCCCCGGAGGCACGCCCAAAAGTACCTGCGGGTGATCTGCCGGACCCGGTCCCCTGGCGACGGGGTCCGAGGGCTCGTTGCCTCCCTCCGATGGGATTCCGTTACAGAGTCGTTCCCGCTGGTCTCGGAAATGTCCTAGGGTACCTCGGGAGCACAGCCCGAGCCTTGGTTATGTATCGAACGTACCCCTGGTCATCCCTCGCTCGGTGTCTGAGGCGACTGTGAACCCTTCGGGAGGCCAGCCTTCGAACCCCTGATCAGTAATGGGCGCGGAGCCCGAGTAGCCTGAGGCGGTCGTGGGACCTTTCGGGGGCCGACCTTCGAACCCCTGACCAGTAGTGGGTGTCGGGCCCACGTGATCTGAGGCGGCTGTTGAACCCTTCGGGGGGCCAGCCTTCGAACCCCTGATCAGTAAGGAGGCTCGGAGCCTAGTTCCTTCGCGGGGAAGGATCCCTTTGGGGTTATCCCCCTTTCCCGGTCCCTGTTGCAAGAGATAGAGAAAGAAGGAAAAGGGAAAAAGGATACGAAACTGAACGTCGTGGCGTACCTTTTTTGGTGTGGCCGTTTTGGCGAAGGCGAAACGTCGCCAGCCGCTCCCGCCCGTAGCGCTGCCCGTCGAGCCGCGGAGTTAATGCGCCGGGGTGAGTAGTTGGCGAGGCTGCCGTTGCGCGTGCGCGAGCCGTTCGAGGAACGGGTCACGGGCGTGTCGTCTTCACACCGTGAGAGAGAGGGGGTTCTCTTGCTGCCTCCGGATGGGACGTGAGCCTGGCTGATGGCGTGATCGCTGCTCTTGCGCGCCTGCCACTGTCATTACTGCCGGCCCGCTTTTGACCGTGTTTGACCGCTGCGTCAGGTTGGCGCAGCTGGGTCGCGCGCTGGGTCGTCTCGGGTCGCGGTATTGGTTCCGCAACCGAGGAGGTGCGGTGGTGGCGCAAGTGGCATAGTGGCTTACATGCAGCATCCGGCGCGCCGGTTGCGCGACGCGTGGGCTTGAGCCTTCATGCTGGCCTGTCAGGAGTCGGAGAGGCGCGTCCACCTGGCGCGGTTGCATGCCGCCCGCATGGCTGCCCGCCCCCTTCGCCCGTTGGTCTGGGCAAAATTGGAGGGTCACTTGTAACCGCTGGGTGGTTGCGCGCACGCCGCGCGCGGCGGTTCGGCTTCTTTTGCTCGGAGCCGGTCCGCATGACAAGTGGGTCCTAGCCCCCGCGCCGCAGGGGAGGGCTTTGGAGGTGTGTTGGAGAAGACTCAGCCCGTGATGGTTGGGGGCGCAAGCATGGAGAGTTGCCTTTAAAAGGAGGGCGACCCCTTTCGTAGGGCGACCATGTCTCCTTCCTCCCTTATGCATTGTGTCTTCCCACCTTTCAAGCCCCCGGATGGGGGAAACCGCCGTCCCCGTGCCTCATCGTCGGGGGACACCACTCCGTGGGAGCGGGTACCTTTCGGCCATCGTTCGGCTTCAAGGATTTTCATCATGCGGCCCGGTCGCACCCCTCCACCGGCGGTCACCCAGGAGGGTGACTTCCGGCTTGGTGGTGGGGGAAAGCGAGCCGGGCTGCGGCCTCTGCCCCTCCCTCAGCCTCAAGGATTTTCATCACCAGGGCTGAGGAGGGGAGTGTGCCGAGTTGGGGTCGGTCCCTGCGCGGGTGGTGGCCCGCTCCTTCCCTCAGTGATCGGGGGGAAGGGCGGGAGCCGTCCGTGGCGCTAACAGCTGCACCGTGCCCGGCTCTCTGAGCCGAGCAGTTTCGGAATCGCTCCCGGTGCCGCCTCCCGCCACGGCAGCTGGAAGAGGTTCTTCCGCCGGCGCGACAGCCGAGACTGGCCACGGACCGACCTCCAACTCTACGGCCTTCTACCCGTCCTTGCCTCTCGAGTTTGGGCAAGGGCGGGGGCCTCCCAGCAGCAGCATCCGCCCTGAGGCCATCATTGCTGCTGTTCGGCCCCCCGGGGCAGAAGTCTTCATCGTCGCCGCTGTCGGGGCGGTCGGCGACATGCCGTTCGTCGGTCTTCTGTTGCCCCGCAGGCCTACCCCCATCGAGTGGGGTTGTTCGTACCTGCGGAGGGGGGAACCAGAGTTCCGTTTGTAATGGCACTTCGAGTGCCGGGTTTTTTGTTCATTTTCGGCTTTCGGGGCCTGAACATGTATGTAACCACGGCACGGAGCCGTGCTTTTTCCTCATTCCCGAGCACTAAGACTCGTCTGCTGATTGTCTGATCTGCTTCACTAAGCATGAGTCGCCTCGTGTCAAGGTGACGAGTGAGGTATCCGTATCCCGGAGGCGTAGGAGTCCCTCGGCTCGGTCGGCCCTGTTGTCCGAGGCTTCTCTAGCTTAGTTAAAGAGACCCCTCGGCCGCTCTTCGACGAGCCGAGGCCGGGGGTAGCGATATCAGCATGAGCAGAGGCGGAGTTGGCTCGGGAATGAAACCTGGTTGGCCGGAGCCTAGCCGAGTTGTCCGTTGGCAGGATCGACGCCGGAGTTGGTCAGCCGAGGCTTCGGACCGGGCTCGTGCCCTCGGAAGGTGGTTGGCCGAGGCCCCGGAGGTGGCTGGCCGAGCCGCCTGCTCGGGCCGGATTCCCGGAGAAGTCCCTGACAACGATCGCCCGGGCGTGGTGATGACGCCGTCCTTTGGAGCGGAGGCCCTCGGATCGCGTCGCCGTCCGAGGCTAGTTCGGGCCTTGCCGAAGGTGCTGTCGATGCCGAGGGTGTTGCCGCCCCCTTTCAGCGCCAAGACCTGAGCCTGCAGGATCAGCTTGTCTTGTAGCGTGTGTTTTGTGCGGCCGTCGAGGCCAGAACACACACCCTTGCTGTGTTGTAAAGCTGCGTCCCTTTTCCTCTTGTTCCAAGCATCTGGACTTTTTGTCGGTAACAGGGATGTTTGTGCGAGCGAAAGTTGCTTCTCGCGGAAGGTGAGGAGTGAGGTATCCGTATCCCGGAGGCGTGGGAGTCCCTCGGCTCGGTCGGCCTTGCCGCTTACGCGCACTTTTACTCGTCCATGAGGCCCTATCACCGACTTAGTCGAGAAAACTCGAAGAATCGCCTCGACAGAAGAACTTCCGAACGTAGAGACTTGTTCGATCCGCGGAGTCACCTTATCCGAGCGCGAGTTACTTATCGCAGAAGGTGATGAGTGAGGTATCCGTATCCCGGAGGCGTAGGAGTCCCTCGGCTCGGTCAGCCTTGTCTGCTTACGTGTACTCCGTCGTTTCCAGGACCCACTTTTCGAAGTAGTCAAGAAGCACGAAAGATATTCTGATGAAAGAGATTTTTTGTTCGAGGAAAATTTTGACGCAGAGGGGGTTTCCCCCCTTTTAGCCCCCGAGGGAGGGTCGGGCTTTGCCGAGGCGAGGCCGACCCTTCCTTGTTGACTAAACTTTGCGTGGGTGCGAGGTATATAATCAATTTGGAAATATCTCAAGGGTAGAAGCGACGTAGCTGTTGGATGTTCCAAGCGTTGCCGTAGACCTCGCCTTGACTGTTGGCCAGCTTGTACGTTCCGGGCTTCAGAACTTTGGCGATAACGAACGGCCCCTCCCAGGGGGGCGTAAGCTTGTGCCTCCCTCGGGTGTCTTGCCGCAGCCGAAGCACCAGATCGCCCACCTGGAGGTCTCGGGGTCGGACCCCTCGGGCGTGGTAGCGTCGCAGGGACTGCTGATACCGCGCCGAGTGTAGTAAGGCCCTGTCCCGAGCCTCATCCAGTTGGTCCAGCGAGTCTTCTCGGCTAGCTTGGTTGCTTTCTTCGTTGTAGGCCCTCGTCCTCGGGGAGCTGTATTCCAGGTCAGTGGGCAGGACGGCCTCGGCCCCGTAGACCAGGAAGAACGGCGTGAAACCTGTGGCTCGGCTTGGCGTCGTCCTCAGGCTCCAGACCACCGAGGGGAGTTCCTTCATCCATCGCTTGCCGAACTTGTTGAGATCATTGTAGATCCGAGGCTTGAGCCCCTGTAGAATCATGCCATTGGCACGTTCTACTTGCCCATTCGACATGGGGTGAGCTACGGCGGCCCAGTCTACCCGGATGTTGTGATCCTCGCAAAAATCCAAGAATTTTTTGCCGGTAAACTGGGTGCCGTTGTCGGTGATGATGGAGTTCGGGACCCCGAAGCGATGGACGATGTTGGTGAAGAACGCCACCGCCTGCTCGGATCTGATGCTGTTCAGGGGTCGGACCTCGATCCACTTGGAGAATTTGTCGATGGCGACCAGCAGGTGCGTGTAGCCCCCGGGCGCCTTCTGCAGAGGGCCGACGAGGTCCAGACCCCACACAGCGAAGGGCCAGGTGATGGGTATCGTCTGCAGAGCCTGAGCGGGCAGGTGGGTCTGCTTCGCATAGAATTGGCACCCTTCGCAGGCGCGGACAATTCTAGTGGCGTCAGCCACCGCCGTCGGCCAGTAGAAGCCTTGGCCGAAAGCGTTCCCGACGAGAGTTCGAGGTGCTGCATGATGGCCGCAAGCCCCCGAGTGTATTTCCTGCAGGAGTTCCTGACCCTCGGCGATGGAGATGCATCGCTGGAGGATGCCCGAGGGGCTACGGTGGTAGAGCTCCTTCTCATCGCCCAGCAAGACGAACGACTTGGCGCGTCGCGCTACCCGCCGAGCCTCGGCTCGGCCGAGGGGCAGCTCTCCTTGGCGGAGATATTGCAGGTACGGGGTCTGCCAATCTTGTTCTGGCATGACCCCGCTCTGCTCCTCCTTGATGTGCAGTGCTTCGCCCTCGGGGGCCGAGGGTTCCTCGGGCTGAGCCGAGGATGGCTCGGGCTGGGCCGAGGCTGCCTCGGACGGGGCCGAGGGCAACTCGGGCTCGGGCGTGCCACCCATCTTGACGGAGGGTTGGTGCAGATCCCGGGAGAAGACGTCCGGGGGAACCGTCGTTCGCCCCGAGGCTATCTTCGCCAGCTCGTCCGCAGTCTCGTTGTAGCGCCGGGCAATGTGGTTAAGCTCGAGCCCGTAGAACTTGTCTTCCAGGCGTCGAACCTCATCACAGTAGGCCTCCATCTTCGGGTCGCGGCAGTGGGAGTTCTTCATGACTTGGTCGATGACGAGCTGCGAGTCGCCGCGTGCATCGAGGCGTCGGACCCCTAGCTCGATGGCGATTCGCAATCCGTTGATCAGAGCCTCGTACTCAGCCACATTGTTGGACGCCGGGAAATGGAGGCGGAGCACGTAGCGAAGGTGTTTCCTGAGGGGCGAGACGAAGAGCAGGCCCGCGCCGGCTCCCGTCTTCATCAGCGACCCGTCGAAAAACATGGTCCAGAGCTCCGGTTGGATCGGAGCCGTTGGCAACTGGGTGTCGACCCATTCGGCTACGAAGTCCGCCAGTACCTGGGACTTGATGGCCTTCCGAGGGGCGAACGAGATTGCCTCGCCCATGATTTCCACCGCCCACTTCGCGATCCGACCCGAGGCTTCCCGGCACTGGATGATCTCCCCCAGGGGGAAGGATGACACCACAGTCACCGGATGAGACTCGAAGTAATGTCGCAGCTTCCGCCTCGTCAGGATCACTGCATACAGCAGCTTCTGGACTTGTGGGTAGCGGATCTTAGTCTCGGACAGCACTTCGCTGACGAAGTAAACTGGCCTCTGAACGGGCAAAGCATGCCCCTCTTCCTGCCTTTCGACCACGATCGCGGCGCTGACCACCTGAGTGGTAGCGGCGACGTAGACTAAGAGGGTTTCTCCATCAGCTGGGGGTACCAAGACGGGCGCCTGGGTGAGGAGCGCCTTCAGGTTCCCGAGGGCTTCCTCGGCCTCGGGAGTCCAAGTGAAGCACTCGGCCTTCCTTAAGAGACGGTACAGGGGCAGGCCTCTTTCGCCGAGGCGCGAGATGAAACGGCTCAAGGCCGCGAGGCATCCCATGACCCTCTGTACGCCTTTTAAGTCCTTGATGGGCCCCATGTTTGTGATGGCTGCGATCTTCTCCGGGTTGGCTTCGATGCCCCGCTCGGAGACGATGAATCCCAAGAGCATGCCTCGGGGCACTCCGAAGACGCATTTCTCGGGATTGAGCTTGACGCCCTTCGCCTTGAGACATCGGAATGTCAGTTCAAGGTCGGAGTGAAGGTCAGAGGCTTTCCTCGTCTTGACTACGATGTCATCGACGTAGGCCTCGACCGTGCGACCGATGTGTTCGCCGAACACATGGTTCATGCACCGTTGGTACGTCGCGCCCGCGTTCCTCAGACCGAAAGGCATTGTGACATAACAGTACATGCCGAAGGGCGTGATGAAAGAAGTCGCGAGCTGGTCGGACTCTTTCATCTTGATTTGATGATACCCTGAGTAGGCATCGAGGAAAGACAGGGTTTCGCACCCTGCAGTGGAGTCCACAATTTGATCGATGCGAGGTAGAGGGTAGGGGAGCTTCGGACATGCTTTGTTGAGACCAGTGTAGTCTACACACATCCGCCATTTCCCCCCTTTCTTCCTCACAAGCACAGGGTTGGCAAGCCACTCAGGGTGGAATACCTCTTTGATGAACCCTGCTGCCATCAGCTTGTGGATCTCCTCGCCTATCACCCTGCGCCTTTCTTCGTCGAATCGGCGCAGAGGCTGTCTGACCGGTCGGGCTCCGGCCCGAATATCCAGCGAGTGCTCGGCGACATCCCTCGGTATGCCGGGCATGTCCGAGGGACTCCACGCAAAGACGTCGGCGTTTGCACGGAGAAAGTCGACGAGCACTGCTTCCTATTTGGGGTCGAGCCCGGAACCGATCCGAATCTGCTTGGAGGTGTCGCCACTGGGGTCGAGAGGGACGGCCTTAACCGTCTCTGCTGGCTCGAAGTTGCCGGCATGTCGCTTCACTTCCGGCACCTCTCGGGAGAGGCTTTCCAGGTCGGCAATGAGGGCCTCGGACTCGGCGAGGGCCTCGGCGTACTCCACGCACTCCACATCGCATTCGAATGCGTGTTTGTACGTGGGGCCGACGGTGATGACCCCGTTGGGGCCCGGCATCTTGAGCTTTAGGTAGGTGTAGTTGGGGATGGCCATGAACTTCGCGTAGCATGGCCTTCCCAACACTGCGTGGTAGGTTCCCCGGAACCCGACCACCTCGAACGTCAAAGTCTCCCTTCGGAAGTTGGAGGGTGTTCCGAAGCAGACAGGAAGGTCGAGCTGTCCGAGGGGCTGGACGCGCTTCCCGGGAATGATCCCATGGAAGGGCGCAGCGCCTGCTCGGACGGATGACAGATCGACGCGCAGGAGCCTGAGGGTCTCAGCATAGATGATGTTGAGGCAGCTGCCTCCATCCATCAGGACCTTGGTGAGCCTGACATCGCCGATGACGGGATCGACGACGAGCGGGTACTTCCCTAGGCTCGGCACGTGGTCGGGGTGGTCATCTTGGTCGAAGGTGATGGGCTTGTCGGACCAGTCTAGGTAGACTGGTGCCGCCACCTTCACCGAGCAGACCTCCCGGCGCTCCTGCTTACGATGCCGAGCCGAGGCGTTCGCCTCATGCCCTCCATAGATCATGAAGCAGTCGCGGACCTCGGGGAACTCTCCTGCTTGGTGATCTTCCTTCTTGCCGTCGTCGCGGGCCCTGTCACCCTCTGCGGGTGGCCCGGCCCGGTGGAAGTGGCGCCGAAGCATGACGCACTCCTCGAGGGTGTGCTTGACGGGCCCCTGATGGTAGGGGCACGTCTCCTTTAGTGCCTTGTCGAAGAGGTTGGCGCCTCCGGGGGGCTTCCGAGGGTTCTTGTACTCGGCGGCGGCGACAAGGTCCGTGCTGGCGGCGTCGCGTTTCGCGTGCGACTTCCTCCTGCCTTTCTTCTTGGCGCCCGGCGGAGTAGACGCCTCGGGTGCATCTTCCGACGGGCGGCCCTGGGGCTGCTTGTCCTTTCGGAAGATGGCTTCGACCGCCTCCTGACCAGAGGCGAACTTGGTAGCGATGTCCATCAGCTCGCTCGCCCTGGTGGGGGTCTTGCGACCCAACTTGCTCACCAGGTCACGGCAGGTGGTGCCGGCGAGGAACGCGCCGATGACATCGGAGTCGGTGATGTTGGGCAGCTCAGTGCGCTGCTTCGAGAATCGCCGGATGTAGTCCCGAAGGGACTCTCCCGGCTGCTGCCGACAGCTTCGGAGGTCCCAGGAATTCCCGGGGCGCACGTACGTGCCCTGGAAGTTGCCGACGAAAGCCTGGACCAGATCCTCCCAGTTGGAAATCTGCCCCGGAGGCAGGTGTTCCAACCAAACGTGAGCGGTGTCGGAGAGGAACAGGGGGAGGTTACGGATGATGAGGTTGTCGTCGTCCGTCCCACCCAGTTGACAGGCCAGACGGTAGTCCGCAAGCCACAATTCCGGTCTCGTTTCCCCCGAGTACTTTGTGATAGTAGTCGGGGGTCGGAATCGGGGCGGAAACGGCGCCCGCCGAATGGCTCGGCTGAAGACCTGCGGACCGGGTGGTTCGGGCGAGAGACTCCGATCCTCCCCGCTGTCGTAGCGTCCCCCACGCCTGGGGTGATAACCTCGGCGCACCCTTTCGTCGAGGCGGGCCCGACGATCGCGATGAGGGTGCTCGTCGCCGAGGTGGCCTGGGGCCGCAGGCGCGGTGTTGCGCGTGCGCCCGGTGTAGACCGAGGCTTCCCGCGTGAGTCGGGAAGTCGCGGCACGAGGTTCCGAGGGGTACCCCTGCCTTCGGGAGGCAGAGCTCTCGGCCCGCCGGGCCGCAGCGCCTTCCAGGAGATGCTTGAGCTCTCCCTGGATTCGCCGACCCTCGGTGGTTGATGACTCCGGCATCGCGCGGAGGAGCATCGCTGCGGCTGCCAGGTCCTGACCGGTTCCGCCGGATGCGGGTGGCGGTCTGTCCCTGGCATCGTTGGCGATGCGGTGCTGGAGACCTTGGGGCAGGTGACGTATTCCTCCGGCCGGGGGCTGGCTCGCCCATACCTGCCCGATGTTCTGGCGGATTGCCTCGAGCGCTCCTGCTCCCTCATCGAGCCCGGCCTGCGCCCCGCGGACTTGCTCGAGCTGTGGGTCGTGACCCCCCACCGGAACGGGGACCACAGCTAGCTCCCGCGGGATGTCGGCGCGAGGCGCTGGCCTAGGGGGATCACCATCCTCCGGCATGCCGAGACAGCCGCCTCCGGAGGGATCCCCCAGCTCGACATGGAAACATTCGCGGCTCGGGCCGCAGTCCTTGTCGCCAAGGCTGCGGCTGCCGTCGGAACAGTCGGAGAGGCAGTAGTTGCATGCGGTCATGAAGTCCCGCATGGCACTGGGGTTGCCAGATCCAGAGAAATCCCAGCAGATGCTGGGGTCGTCATCTTCCTTGGACCCAGAGGGTCCATAGGTCGAGACACCCGTCAATCGGTCCCAAGGCGACCGCACACGAAACCCCAGAGAGGTTGCACTCGCCTCAGTGTGAGCGCCCGCCAAAGCGAGGTTGCTAGGCGGGTTGAGGCCGAGTCGAAATGACAAAGGATGGGAATCAGCCCGTACCTTTTGGTCGACGAGGAGCGACGAAGTCGCATCGGGGGCTGATCGTGCTGTCGTCCTGGGTGCGAGGGCGACGTCCTGCAGGCCCTCCGTGAGCGTGCTGGCGTCGTCGACTTGCTCGGGATCGGCGTGACGCGGGAGGACGGCGCTTGTCTTCGCCTCAAACGCGCGGGTGATGCCCGACGCGTCCTCCGTCGGGGCGCTGGGGATGTCGATTTGCTCGACAGTCGACTGAGCGCAGCCTCCCGTTCGGCCTTGGTTGCCCCGCCTCCTCCTCCAGTGGCGAGGGAGAGGATGGGGCGAGCTCGAAAGTTGTCCTTCCCCCACGCGGGAAAGACGTCGTCGATTCCGCCGCCGACGGGCGGGCTGTCCGCCACCATTGTCGCTGTCGCGCGGCGGTGGAAGGAGTATCATGTCGTAGCTGCCGTCGAAGGACATGAACTCGAGACTCCCGAAACGGAGCACCGTTCCGGGTTGAAGAGGTCGTTGGAGACTGCCCATCTGGAGCTTGACGGGAATCTACTCGTCAACACGCAGCAGGCCCCTACCTGGCGCGCCAACTGTCGGCGTTCCGAGACCGGGGGGTCCCCGAGCCGACGAGTGAGTGTGCCGCGTGCCCCAGCCCAGATGGGTCGAGCGCGTGGGCGAGCGTGAAGGGGGGAGAGAGCGAGTGCGAGGCGGCCGGAGCCGGGTCGTGGGGGAGTCGGAGAATCCCGCGGCCTTCGTGTTCGTCCCGCGCCCAGGTCGGGTGCGCTTGCAGTAGGGGGTTACAAGCGTCCGCGCGAGGTGAGGGGAGCGAGCGGCCCCGAGAGAGCGCCTGCCCCTGCCCTTCGTCCCCGCGAGGCCAACCCTCTCTAAGAAGGCCCTGGTCCTTCCCTTTATAGGCGTAAGGAGAGGATCCAGGTGTACAAAATGGGGGTGTAGCAAGGTGCTACGTGTCTAGCGGGGGAGAGCTAGTGCCCTAAGTACATGCCAAGGTGGCAGCTGGAGAGATCTTGGCACCCAGCTAGTGTGGCGTCGTGGCTGTCGGAGAAGCGATGGAGCCGGACGGAGGGACAGCTGTCGGAGTGGCTGGGCCCTTGCTGACGTCCTCCTGCTTTCGTAAGGGAGCTGAGAGCCGCCGTCGTCATGGGTCTAGCGGGGCGCCATCATTGCCTATCTGGCGGAGCTGGCCAGATGGGACGTCGGTCCTGTTCTCTGCGGCCCGAGTCGGCTCGGGGTAGGGTGATGATGACGCTTCCTGTTGACGTGGCGGACTTGTGCCCTAGGTCGGGCGACGTGGTGGCTCCTCCGAGGCCGAGGTCGAGTCTATCCTGCATGGCCGAGGCCGAACCTGAGCTCCCGGGTCGGGCGAGGCGAAGGTCGCTCGGCAGAGGCCAGGGCGGAGTCCGAGCCCTGGGTCGGGTGAAGCGGAGTTCGTCGTCTTCTGGGGCCTTAGCCCGAGTCCGAGCCCTGGGTCGGGCGGAGCGGAGTTCGCCGTCTTCCGGGGCCTTAGCCCGAGTCCGAGCCCTGGGTCAGGCGGAGCGGAGTTCGCCGTCTTCCGGGGCCTTAGCCCGAGTCCGAGCCCTGGGTCGGGCGGAGCGGAGTTCGCCGTCTTCCGGGGCCTTAGCCCGAGTCCGAGCCCTGGGTCGGGCGGAGCGGAGTTCGTCGTCTTCCGGGGCCTTAGCCCGAGTCCGAGCCCTGGGTCGGGCGGAGCTTCTTCTGGCGCTTTCGGCCAAGCCTGGCTACCCGTCAGTCTTACCTTTTGCGTTAAAGGCCCCAGTGATTTGGTCGGTTGGCGCGGTGATTTAGTCAGGGTTACTTCTTATCGAAGGCAAGGCCTCGGGCAAGCCGGAGATGCGTCTGCCGTGAAAGAGGAGACCTCGGGCGAGACGGAACCATCTCAGGGTCGGCTGCCCTCGCCCGAGGCTAGGCTCGGGCGTGGCGTGATCAAGTCGCTCGTATGGACTGATCCCTGACTTAATCAAACCCATCAGGCCTCTGCAGCTTTATGCTGATGGGGGTTACCAGCTGAGAATTAGGCGTCTTGAGGGTACCCCTAATTATGGTCCCCGACACGCAGTACAGCATCAGTAGAGATGCATTCGATGGCTTGTTGACAGTTATTGGGAGTCTGCTTCCGGATGATCACGTTCTGCCAAAGAGCATGTACGAGGCACAGAAACTACTTCGTGCACTTAAGATGACGTATGAGCAGATTCATGCTTGTCCGAAGGGCTGTGTGCTATTTAGGAAAGAATACGCGGAGGCAAAGTACTGTCCCAAGTGTAATTCGTCTAGGTTTATGGAGGTAGACTCTGGTGATGGACAGAAGAGGCAGCTCGACATCCCCTTGACAATCCTACGACACCTTCCGTTCATACCGAGGATCCAGCGTCTTTACATGACAGAGGAATCCGCGAAACAGATGACATGGCACAAAAATGGAAAACGATACAATCCTGACAAGATGGTGCACGCGTCAGATGGTGAAGCATGGAAACACTTTGATGACATTCACCGTGAGAAAGCCGAAGAGGCTCGTAATGTACGTGTTGCGTTGGCCACAGATGGGTTCAATCCCTATGGAATGAGCGCTGCCCCGTACACATGTTGGCCCGTGTTTGTTATCCCAATCAATCTCCCCCCTGGTGTGTGCTTTCAAAGGCAGAATATATTCGTGTCGTTGATAATTCCCGGACACCTGGCGTGTACATGGAGGCTTTGATCGATGAATTGGTACGTGCCTGGGAGGAAGGGGTATGGACATATGACCGAGCTACGAAGACAAACTTCAGAATGCATGTTTGGTACCAGTACTCCATGCATGACTTACCGGCGTATGGGCTATTCTATGCCTGGTGTGTTCACGGTAAATTCCCATGCCCAGTTTGCAAGGAAGCTCTCAGGTTCATTTGGTTGAAAAAGGGTGGCAAATATTCGTCCTTCGATAAACATCGACAATTTCTTCCTGCTGACCATCTATTCCGCCTATTTCGAGGCCAACTCGGAAGCGCAAGTGGCTCGACCACCAAGACCCTGACACATGAAGAGTGGCGGCATATCATGCTATACGTATTGACCAACCTTGAAGAGGTGACGCTATACATGGAACAATTTCTTCATGAATTCTGGCGTCGATCAAGGGACCCCACTCCACAGGAATATGACGCTCTTCTTAGAAAGGGTGCGAGAAATGGGTTGCCCGATTTCATTTCCTGGTTCAAACATAAGGTACGTGCTTAGTTTGTAAAAGAGATACGTCTTTAAACTCAATTTAGCGTCTTTTAACTTGCGAATACTTGCAGGGCCAAAGAGATCCGTCTATGAGTGCCGAATTGAGACAAGTAGCCAACGACTTTGCTTATAGGGTCAAGAAATATTCTGGGTATGACGTCAATGGATACCGTTTTCGCACAACACACGTACGACAAAAGTCGGCCCAATCGGAAAACAACGTGTTCTGGGGTCTTTACGCCGGGCCTTGACAATGTCGATTATTTTGGACGAATCGAAGAAATATATGAGCTCAATTTTTATGGTTCCAAACCTCTTACTCCAGTGATATTCAAATGTCATTGGTTTGACCCTCAAGTGACGAGACGGACACATTCTAATCTTGGGATAGTCGAAATTCGACAAGATTCCACCTTAGCAGGAGACGATGTCTATATCGTTGCCCAACAGGCCACACAAGTGTATTATCTCCCATATGCGTGTCAAACGAAAGAACATCTTAAGGGTTGGGATATTGTGTATAAGGTATCGCCGCACGGGAGGTTACCTGTTCCTAACGATGAAGATTACAACTTAGACCCGGACACATATGATGGAGAGTTCTTCCAAGAAGATGGGCTAGAAGGGCGATTTGAGATAGACTTAACCGAAGCTATCGGAATGGACGTAGATATTGAAATGGTTGTTGATGAGGAGGAGGATGAGGTGCAAAATGATAATGACTTAGTAATCCTTGAAGGCAATGACATTACTGACGAACTTGCGTCTTCCGATGGTGTGGAGATTGAAATGCTTGATAGTGATGATGAGAGTTATGATCCGGCTAACCCCGACACATATGAAGATTATTTTTAATCGATGTAATGCTATATGACTTTTTATTTCGCACCTGTTTTTAAATACATCTTTTTATATGTGCTTATTTGTTTACTCTTAATTGCAGGTTGTTGGACAAATATGGTGGGCGGTTTCCTGAGGAGGAGGAGGGGGAGGAGGAGTAGGACGGCGGACGATGCAGAGCAGGCAGCGCAACAGGACGAGGCAGAGCAGGCAGCGCAGCAGTAGGCGGCGCCTCAGGACGACGACGACCAGCAGCAGGACGACGACGACCAGCAGCAGGACGCCTCAGGTTCAGGCGGCTCTAGTTCGAGGAGCATCTACCTGCGAGGCCCCGCGAGTCTCCCTCAGCGTCCCATACTTCGGGACAGACGGCCGCTGATTCGGCCGGAAGGGGAGAGGTATGTAACTTTATATTCTTCATTCTTGTTCATATTATGTGTTCAAAATCATAATATAAACTAATACTTTTTATTTATCACTTGGACAGGTCTTGGACGGTTTTGGATTATGCTGGGGGTCATCGTCGCCCCCCCAATGGCATCCTCGGCCTGCTGTGCAGGGAACACTTCCCTGGACTTGTGGAGTACGCCGGAGTGACGGGCCCAGCCTTCACCTTTGACCACTACGCCGTCGCCCCCGATGCAGTAGACCGGGACGGCAGGGAATTCAATAACAAGGCGGAGCGGGTGAAGCAAGAGCTGTGGGTAAGTCTTAGTATAATGTAAAATATGTCGCATTCGTTGCAAATTCTTGAAATAATGTATGGATACATCGTTTTTGTATGCAGGATTTCTTCAGATGCGATGCTGGATACGAGGCTAGGGCGGATGTGGTGGCCACCACGAGCTGTAAGAAGCTCGTCGTGGACATGCACTATGAGGCCCGCATCCAGGCCATCATCACCTACCACGGCTCCGTCCTTGGGGAGAAGGTGACCAAAACTCAAGCCCGAACCATGTCGTTGACCAGGGAGCAGTACCTGCAGGTAAAGTCATGCATGTTTGGTACCAGTACTCCATACATGAATTTTATTTTATCTTCTGATATGCACTTTACGTGTTTACTTTGCAGATGATTCCACATTGGTGCGCCGCACATCCTCTGTGCTGGGAGCATATGGTGGATAGGTGGTGTTCGGCTGAGTGGGACGAGGCGCACACAGCTAGCCGGGAACGGCGTTTGATGATGCAAGGCCCCTCCCACCACCAAGGCAGCCGGAGCCTGGGCCAATATGCCGAAGCATGGGTACGCCACCTTTTTTATTTAGATATATAGCACTAAGTTAGATATTATTTCTAACTATCTCGTTGGTTTTCGTTGCAGTCGGCGTCACATGGTGGAAGGCCTTGCTCCACCTTCTCGGCCTATGCTATGGCCCATAAGGGTAAGGCGACGTCCGACGTCACCTACAACCCGGATGACGGGCCCGAGGCCTACACCAACCCCGCCGTCTACAGCCGCCTCCATGACTACACCGCCATGGCGCAGGAGGTCCATGGCCCAGACTATGATCCGAGCACCCAGCCGATCGACACCGATGTGCTCATGAGGGTCGGAGGAGGCAAGAGACATGGGCGGTACTGGATTGCCGACGGGGCAATCGACTCGTCCTCCACTCCCACTCTGTCTCAGGTGAGAGCAAGGAGCACGGGCTCGAGTCCAGCCATACGACCTCGGCACGACAGCTCACAGCATCGCATACAGCAACTCGAGGTTAGTGTAACTCGTCCTTCCTTGAGTTATATACCTACTCTTTGAGTTACTATAACGTTGGCTTGTAATATTACAGACCCAACTAGAAGAAGAGAGGAGGGAACGTCGCGAGATGGAGGCGAGGATGATGGCGGAGCGGGAGGCGGAGCACCGGGCAGATCATCAGAGGATGGCGGAGATGTTCCAGTACATGCAGAGCCTTGGCGCCGCACAGGGCATCGCTCCGCCACCTCCATTGTTCCCTCCAGCTGACCCTGCTCTCTTCCACACTCCTGTGAGTATCAAAATTGTAGTTAGATGTTTGTAATGCATCTGGTATAACACATGCAATCTCTTCTCTGTGCAGGGCCAATCTGGGGCGGCATCCAACAACCCTCCGGAAGGGTTCAGCCCAACGCAGCCCCGGTCAAGCCACCCACCTCCATGAGTGTTGTGTTTTCATTGTTTTAGACTTCTGTACTTGTGTATAATACTTATGTCTGTGTTTGATACTTATGTGAGAGCTTGCGACGTTAGAGACTTATGTTTGTGTTTGATACTTATGTTGAACACTTATGTTTGTGATTGATATTTATGTTTGTGGTGACGGTTTTATGTTTGTGTTGGCTATTTATGTCTGTGATGATATTTGTGATGTATATATGTGATATATATGTGATATCTTCTGTTTGTGTGGATGGAATACAAAAAACAAATAAAAAGGTATATACTGGGCACTTTGCCGAGTGTTACACTCGGCAAAGAGGCTCTTTGCCGAGTGTCCGGGTCATAACACTCGGCAAAGAGCACAGACCTGGGCACCGGCTTAGGTTCTTTGCCGAGTGTTACGTCCCTGGCACTCGGCAAAGAGGTCGGCTTTGCCGAGTGCCACTCGGGACACTCGGCAAAGAACCTGACATGGGGACCCTCCCTGGCGGGTTTTTTGCCGAGTGTCCCAAGTGGCACTCAGCAAAGATGGATTCTTTGCCGAGTGCTGCACGGAAGACACTCGGCAAAACTAACTTCTTTGCCGAGTGTCACAGGGGACACTCGGCAAAGCCGCCGTCTCCGTCACTCGACGCCGTAACGGCTGCTTTTCTTTGCCGAGTGCTCTCTGGCACTCGGCAAAGATCTTTGCCGAGTGCTCGATAAAAAGCTCTCGGCAAAGAAGGCTTTGCCGATGCACTGTTCACCGAGCCTTCTTTGCCGAGTGTAACACTCGGCAAAGCTTTTGCCGAGTGTTTTGAACGCTTCGCCGAGTGCTTCAGGCACTCGGCAAAGCGATTGATTCCGGTAGTGATCATTGCAACGCCTACGTACATTTGATTCTCTGCCCCTTGTGGCGATGCCACGATGGTCAAAATCTCTCTGTCTCTCATGATGGTCAACAGAATGCATGTAATGTCATGTTTGATTTAGCTTATTCTGAGAAGTTTTTCTAAGAATCTGGCTCTAGAGAGAATCTAAATATCATGGAGATTAAATGCGAAGGAAAGATAAAAAAAACTCTATAGGGTTTAGCACGTAGAAAAGTGACGGTTTCTTACTATCTCAATGACTCAGCCGATTCTGTGATCACGTAGATTTTGAATGTTTTGACTAAAGTTATTTTATAAAACTGCCTGAAAAACTAAATGTTTGGCAGGCTAAAGCAGCTTCTAGCTTCTGTGGCTAGAAGCTGAAAAAAGTTGAAACAAGCTCGCGTGGCGCAGCTCACGCGTTGTGGACCGAGACCGACCCCCGTGCTTGGGTGAGGGAATGGAACAAAAGACCCTTCTGGAGTCAAGAGAGTTAATCCCATTTTCGACTGAAGGACGCAGCTAATAATTGTGTGTGTAGCTTCAGTGTGCATCTTAATGACTGTTGTTTGTAATCTTGTGAAGCTGTGGTGAATAACTTGATCACTACACCCTTCAACAACCTATTGATTTGAGTATAAGGTGGTGTTTGGTTCCGAAGTACAGTGTATGGTGTGATAGAGCCGCTTTACTGCTAATTTGTTGTTGTTTAGACTAATTCTATATAGGATGGAATGACTCCTAAAAAGAAATATATTTTGCTCGGACAATGATGAATCATTATGTTCCCACAAATTCTTTCAGACCGAGCCGCTCCATCCCAACATTGGGGGCTCCGGAACCAAACACTACCTAAAATGTCCAAACTAGAGATGACCAAACGGGCCGCCTGTCCCGAGCCCGGTGAAGTCCGGCCCGTTTTGGGCCTGACCCGCTAGGCAAGGTTACAAAACCGGGCCGGGCCGTCTAAGCCCACATGTTCGCTCCCCTGTCCGAGCCCGGCCTGTTGCGAGCCTAAATGGGCCGCCCCGATCCGTTTAGCATGGAAAAAGCGGGCCAAAACAGTCTAAATGGGTCGGTAAGCACGATTTAGTGCATAAAAAGCGGGCTTGACAGAGTTAGAGATAAACGGGTCGTGTCGGACTAGCCCACCGTGTTTAGTTTCCTGTCTGGGTCCGGCCCGCTTATTCGTGCCGGGCCGGCCCGGATCCGTATAAAAGCGAGCCGGACCAGGCTCGTACCGGGCCAAAAAACATGTTGTGTGCTTTCTGTACATCTATAGTTCAAATAGGCGACTTGTTTCTCGCTGACTTGACTACCACCTTAATTATGTTCTCGGATAAAATAGACCAATCATAAACAGTAGGTTTATCGCTGACATAGCTATTAAGCAGCATTTTGCATCGGTTATCACGATACTAAGCCCCTAATATTCTACACACCAACATGCTCTTTACCAACTACTTTCGAGTTTCGACAGCGAATGGAACGTAGACCCTGACTGACATGGAGATCCTACTCTACCAGCTCAGCTGTAGCCAAAACGAAGACGCTGCGCCTGCGCGACCTGGGAGAGGGAGACCCCCGAGGTCGGCACGCACGATCCGATTCTCCCCGACGACGTCACGCTAACGCTGAGGGCGAGGCCGGCCGGCCGCCACACGCACAACAGCCAGTGGCCGGCAGCAACCAAACGGGGCAGCTTTCCTCTCCCTGATGAGACCTTGACCTCACTCGGTCGTGGTCCTCACTCCTCCTCGGTGCGCATGTCGGCGCGCACTGCAGCCCACGAGTGAGCCGCCACGCAAGGCACGCGCTGGCCCCGCGGCCCCCGGCACGCGCGTAGCCGGTCAAGGTCATAGCGCGGCCGAGGAAGTCGCCCCTCGCTCGCTCGCGGCGTCAAGCTGGCGAACGTCGACGCGCATCGCCTCCGGTGCGGCGGTGCCGGTTGCGCAACTAGCCCGGCTCCGTCGTCGAGCACCTCAGGCGGCGCCGCAGCCCAAGGCCAGGGAAAGCGGCGACGGCGGTGGTGCGGCATTCCGTCGAACTCCTGTCCTGTAGAGCGCAACAGTTGTCCCGACGTGGGCTTCCACACACAAGAGCCTCGACTCTCGAGCCCTCCACGGCTCCACCCCATCTCTGGGCCAGCCCATGTATATTGGGCTGTTGTCCCGACGCGGGCTTCCGTAGGGGCCGGACTATAGCCTATAGCTTGGCCTGTTGGTTCTGGATGACGCGTCCTATATTAACTTTTTTTATTACCTTTCACAAAAAAATACCGTTTTTATTTTGTCAAAAAAAATATTTGTTGAGACAAATAACAGATCGAGTTCATTTTTGAAATTTACATCCTTCCTTTAGATTCTTTTGTTATGTGCAAAGACATGAAACAAATATGGTAGTATACTAGTATCTAGGAATCAACAAAAAGAATCATCATGTATACATCCAGCCTAAACGATCAATATCACTTTTTTTAATCCTTTTTGAAAAGTTTATTTCGCACCACTTAGTCGCTGGAATCTTTCAAGGAAAACGACCTCTCCTATCAAAGATCCTCCGCCGGCGCCGGCGCCGGGCGTGGCGACTGCCCCTCCAGCTGCATGAGCCTGGAGAAGACCCCGACCATGGGCGCCGTGTTGTACGTGCAGGCCTCGGTCTGCATGTACGCGCCGCGGTGGTCGTTGAAGACGTCCTCGCCGTTGGGCCCGCCGACGACGGCGCCGACGAGGTCGTGCGGGTTCTCCTGCCGCGCGCTGTACCACGAGTCGAACCCCTGCAGGCAGCCGATGAAGTCCCGGTCGTGCCGGTACGACGCGCTCGACGCCGCGCGGTGGTGCACCCGCCGCGGGTACGCCGCGCCGTACCCGACCAGGTAGCTGGTGCGCATCGGGTTCGTGCCCAGGATGTAGTCGGCCTGTGACTTGGCGAACGCCATAACGTCGCCCGCGTCGCCGGCGGCCGGTTCGCCACCGTCGTCGCCGGAGCCGCAGCGTAGGGGCTGGCCCAGCGAGGCGAGGACGTCCGAGTAGACGGTGAGGAGGAAGGCGGCGCCGGAGACGTACTGCAGGTTGTTCCAGGGCCGGATGAAGAGCAGCCCCGCCGGGGTGCGTCCGGCGTTGTGCTTCGCGCCTCCGGGATTCCGGTTCATGCACGAGCACACGTAGTACTCCGCGTTGGACCGCAGCTGCTCCACCACCGCCACCTCCTCCGCGCTCAGCCGCAGCCGCTCCTCCTTGGCCTCCACCAGCAGCTGCAAACACAGCAAAATCAGCGGCTGTTGAGATTTGAGAATAGAAAAAAAAACGCTCCTTTCCCCCCCAAGAACACAGCATCATGTCCCAGAAACTTGGACCTTATCATCTTGATTTATTAAGAGACATTAGCACAATGTTTGTTCTAAATTATTTTCATGTTCTTCTTAATCTGCAGCGTCATTGTTCAGACTGAAATACGTCAAACCAGATTGTCATATTCCATTACTATCATCCCCTGCTTGTCAAACATGTGGCCAAACACTATACAACTGTTGACTTCAGGGCGTGAGACTTGAAACTGTTGAATGCAGAATTGCCCATTGGAGCAGCCACGGGCGCTATATATGACACATCCCTTGTCTTGTTATGGTCCAAATTTCAGTGTCGTCCAAAACTGACTGTGTAGGTTTCCTATACAATAATAAGTTAACCGAAAGGTAAAACTATACTTGAAAAAAAAAACAGGATCAAAGCCACATGATCCTCCATTCCGGGTTCAGTTTGTCAGGGCTCTGGCTGTGAACAACCAAAACCAACCACTACAACTTTTCTTTGCCAAACATGTAACTACTGTTAGTTGAATGGCCCATGTGTTGATGGACGGATGTTCCATGGTTCTTCTACCTTAAGATTGACTCCTGTGCTGTCTTCACGTGCAAGATCCTCCCTCCCAGACCATTTTATTTTGTGTTAAGCTTTCGCTAACAAACTATCAAAACGACGCTGACTCCTCTGTCCAGGTGCATCACCAGGAAGACGGCTAGAATCTTCAGAGTTGGTCGATGATTTGCTCGCTTCAGAACATCACAGTCCAGGCATGATGAGACAGTGGACGGGCGGGCAGGCAGGCAGGCTTGTGGATGCATAAAGAAATGTTTGCGTGGTAAGAGACGTCTGTCTTGCATCCTAAGCATTGGAAGGGAGGTGTGGTCGTTGGTCAATGCTTGGTGTCAGGATTAGGAACGCAGTCCATTTCTACAAGACCTCCCCCAAACAATGTCATCAGTCTACTCTACTCTACTCTTCTACGCTTCATAAACAAATCCCCAGTGTTAGGAAAACAGTCTGTTTCTTTTGTTGGGGAATATTGGCATATTGCATGCTTGCCACCAAGAGCACATGAGGGGGGAAAAATGACAGGAATGGTTGGCAAAGGAGAGGGGGAACCGGTAGAGAGAAGATCTGTGATCTGATTGGTCATCATAAACAATTGACGAGCTAGGTCTCCTACGATCCCCATGGTTATGAGCGGTGATCATCCTCTGCTTAATGAGCTAGATTTTATTTTGTCCAAGTGTGTATATAGGCTTTTGATGCCTGTATGGTTGGTTTCTGTCGAAGAAGATGCGGATGTGTCAAATCAGCACGCGCAAATCTTTCCTCGTAAATGAAAATAAATGGCTGAAATCCACGTGTGTGTGTATATCGTTTTAGGGTTTATTAATTTGAGCCCACATATGAGTGTGTACTGCACAATATGCATTCCTCCACAAGGTGAAGTTGTTGGATGTGGAGATGCTGTGCATCCACCACCGGATTCAAACACAAGCAAAAGCAATGGGTGGGCAGGGATATGCTTGCAAGATAGACTTAAGCAAAAGGGAAGGTTGCACCAAACAGGCTTGCCCTTGATGCTATGCTATCTTGGAGCTGCTGCGTGCATTGCAGATGCAGGCTTCCAGTTAAAACATCTCTCCCTATCAAGCGTGGGCCATCCAAAAGGGAATGTTAACCACCTACTACACTTGGGTGGTTCAGATCACACCATAAAAAGGATAACGCTGTACGTTATCAATTAATTAATTTCATATACTATATGAAGTGCTATTATTTTTTTCCCAGATGCGGTTTTATTTACGTGTGATTTCAGAGCAAGATTAATCACACATTAATTTCAAGGGAACCTTGCATTGCAAAAGCAATGTGTATCGGAACGTGCGTACGTACCTGGGATGCGAGGACCTGGAGGCCGGCGTACTTGATGTCCCAGCTGAACTCGGAGACGGCCCAGCCGGTGCCGCCGAACGCCTCGGCGTTGTCGAGGGCGTAGCGGAGGTAATCGCGGCGGCCGGTGGCCCGGTGCAGCCAGAGCGCCGCCCACAGCAGCTCGTCCTGGTAGCCGCTGGAGGACGGGTAGTAGCTCTTGACCACGTCGACGCTTTCGTCGTAGCGTCCGCGGTGGGTGTCGGCGAAGTCGAACAGCTGCTGCGCGTGGTGGAGCAGCAGGTGCGCGTAGTGCGCGTCCCCGGCGCGTCGGAACACGGCGGACGCGGCGGCCATGGCGGCGGCGGTCTCGGCGGCGACCTCGGAGCCCGGGTGCTCCGCGTCCACCTTGTACGCGCGCCGCGACGTGGTCATGTCCTCGGGCCGCTGCCAGCAGTAGTGGTCCGAGTCGCCGTCCCCGACCTGCGCCCACAGCTCGGCGGGCGCCGTGTGCGCCTTCACGAAGTAGTCGGTGCCCCACTTGATGGCCTGCAGCGCGTGCGCCAGCTCCCCCGCGCCGGCCACGCCGCCGCCGTACTCTAGGACGCCCCAGGACAGCAGCGTCACCGTGAACGCCATGGGCAGGCCGAACTTCACGTGGTCTCCGGCGTCGTAGTACCCGCCCACCAGGTCCACCCCTTGCTCCAGCCCGTCCGTCAGCCCCGAGTGGCCCCGCCACCGCACCCGCTGGTTGTACGGCAGCCGCCCCGACCGCTGCGCCTCGAAGTAGAGCAGGCTCTTGCGCAGCGCATCGCCGTAGTCGTGCGCGGCGGCGGAGGTGGCAGCGGCGGCGGCGGCGGCGGCAGCGAGCGAGATGGCGGCCACGGCCAGGGCCACGAAGCGGACGGACACGTCGCTCATTGCACGAGCCAGCCGCCGGCGACGACGACGTCCGACTAAGCAGCCGGCCGATCAATCAATCATGCGCGTGCGTACGTGTCCGAATCAAACGGAAACCACCGGCGCGAAACACCGACAGCCAATTCGCCAAGACGACGTACGCCCGGCCGGTTTCGAAGAACAGCCGGCGCGGCGGCCTGGATGTGTGGTGGGGTGGCTAGCTAGCTTCTCCTGCGGTGATGTCCGGTCGGCGGCGAAATGGAAATGGAAACGCCCCTAACTGTAGTGGGTGAGTGCTGAGTAATGGCTGCCTGGGTACGGCGCTGCCTAACAATAGTAGTGCGCTGCCAGATTTAGGATGTCTTGCCTGCCTCGCGCGGCGGCGGTGGCGGTGGGATGCAGAAGGCGAAGCGAGGACGGCACAAGGGGAAGCGCGCGCCTCCTGCAGCCTCCAGCCCAGGGGTGGAAATGGAGATGGATACGGCGCGCGGCAGCAGTAGCGGCAGGGCGCGACGCATTTATAGTACACATGGCTGCGGCGGAGGGCCCGGGTCGGGAACAGACAAGCGGGGCGGCGGCGGTAGGAAGGAAGACAGCGCGGGCGTGCCACGTGTGTGCACGCGCACCCCTGCATGGAAGAAGATCAGTGCACTGGTTCTGGCGTTCTGCAGAGGACGTACATACCGCACGCACCGGCGGCGTGTTGGTGGTGATTGGTGAAAGGGCAGCAGGTCGGGTGGGAGCCGGGCTTTGGCTTGGCATGGCGGTGTCTTCGTAAGGGGATGACAGGGACACCGCCTGCGCCTGCCCTGCTACTGCTTGTGTAGTTGTCTTGTGTACTACACACACATACGAGAGAGACGCGCCCTGTCCGATGGGCCCCACGACTTGGCGCCAGCCTTGTCGTGGATCAAGCCAGGAGAAACTGAGACGTATGGTCCAAATTTTGGTAGAAAGAAAAAAAGTTTCATTTTAATAGAAAGTATATAGACATGATAAGGAGTAGATATATGTATACTTCCTCCTTTGATTCCATAGCCCTTGTCATTTCGGATATGGTTGAGATCAAACTAGCTTCTAGATATCTGATGATCATCCGTAGCCTTTCGAGATATTTTGTTTGGAGATGCTAAGATACTACGTACTCTCTCCATTTTAAATTACGAGAGATACAGTATACATATTTTTTTGTTATATATTTAGAGATATATCATTTTAGACATATAATTAATAAAATAATTTGTTTCTAGAAAAAATATCTTATAATTTAAAATAGAGGGAACACCGTGGATAACTACTCCTACAAAAAAAAACACTTTGATAGAATAGTGTATCTGTGGATTTCTAGGGTGACAATTTTAAACCACAAACCCGAAACCAGATGGGTGCGGGTACGGATGAAGATTTTGACTCGCAAGTGCATCTGACCCAAAGTTTCGCGGATGTAGGTGTGGTTTTCTATTTTAACCTGCAGGGTGACCCGCACCCAACTCGAAATTTGGTTCATTCTTTATTTTGCGTAAAAATAATTAAGATACAATAGTAATTATTTTGTGTAACTTGGCTAATGATTCATGAAATGATTTGTTGTTGTTTAATGTGAAAAGGTTTAAAATACGTACATATGACTAAACTATTATTGCTACTTAATTGCTTATTGCTAAATTATTGTTTAAACTGTACGGTCAGTAAAACCAGCGGGTTTTGAATTGCACTCACGGGTACGATTGTGGACGGATTTCGGTAGTCTTCATGGTGCGATCACGTACGAGTGGTTTTTGCTCCACCCTACCCGAACCCAACCCGTTGCCATCCCTATTTCTCTAGATAGTATCACCATTTCTCTCGATGCATACGTGTTGCTAGGACACCAGCGTCACGACATCCTCGTACATGTGAATAACATGGAGACACTGCTACTATTGTTGCGGTGTTGATAGTAACGAACTTGAGGAGTGTGTATGAACATGTTGTTTTAACTGATACGCGAGAATATATGACTACTTTTACTATATCGTCATACTCTTCTTTCTTTGTGCTAATGGTAACGATCCACAATTATGTTATCTTGATTGAACATGATAGATATGCTAGTGTGACGTATACATGTTTTCTAAGTGGAGGTCAGGTGCAAATTTTTATCTAGATGATTTGCACATAGACATCATACCTATAGTAGATTGGATCTACTTTTGCTTTGGTTATAGTACATATTGAAACGTTGAGGTAGTTGTCGGTATAGTCGTACAACTTGTTTGCCCTTATCGGCTAGAATCACCATCGGGACATAAAAATTAGTTACTTTCCCTCCTGACCACTCGCATAATTTGTCCATAGCAGCTGGTATTACCATCGAGGTTAGCTGTGTGTATAAAAGGCAATTGATCTGAGTTAGGTATACTATTATCATTCTACCTCATACGGTTGTCAATATAATTGACTTGTGAAAATAGAGGCATTTGAAATGTCTTGAAATTCAGATTGGTTTTATCAATGGGATGAAAATTTTATCGCAATTTTATTGATGGGGTTGATGAAATTCTAAGAGGTTTTAGGGTGCTCCCCTCAGACCCACGAGGGGCGTCTCCCCCTCGACCCTATTTGCGTGAAACACATAGGTTGTTTTTGACAATTCAATTTTACGTCACGCGATAGTGTCTGATTGTTCGCCTGACTTAATTTTTATAGTGAATATTATAAATGGTATGACATAAATATAACGTCCTCGAATGGGAACTTGATGATGGAGATCACCATGGTAAATGGCCATACTATCTCAAATTTAATAATACTATCTATGATGCTTTTTTGACATACTATTAATCCAAAAGGTAATCATGATCAATGAGAATACAGATAGACCTTGAAAACACAAGTACATTAACATTGAGTCTATATATATATGCAGGGGCTAGTGCGCTAGAGCGAAGAGAGACTCATCTTAGCCGACGACGTATTTATTCCTAGCATTACGGGTGCCTAAGACCTCACCGATGTTTGTATCGCTACTCACGTGGTGCTAGCACATAGATACCATGAAGATATTGATGTTGTTGTGGTGGTGTAGATCATTAAAGAACTTAAGGAGCATGGTTAGGGACGGATCTAGAATTTCACTATAGAATATGTCATCTAAAATTTTATATATGTATATATATATATATATTATATATATATATATATATATATATATATTCGATCAATCCATTTAACAATTTAGAAACAATTCTACACCAAATTACGCAATAAATTTTAAATTTAAAGGTTAATTTAAAAACATAAATAATAAGACTTAGATTTGGCAATTAAATAAAAATATAAATTACAATATGAATAGATGAAAAGTCATACCGATAGTTTATATGACTTTTTAGCTAAGACCTTCTAAGGGACATAATCAATATCTTAAGTATGTTATTTTCATCCACTTTAAAAATATAACACCAAATAATTAAATAAATTATATTTGCACGGATTAAATTGTCTGCTCTCACATGTGATTATATAAACAATTACAAACCGAGCTGTTGATCAAAATCGATCCTTTCTTGCCTCTTAAATGTAGAAAATTAAGACTCACCATAAAGTTGTTTATGTGTTTCGTCATTTCCACAAGCTTACCCCAACAGTTTAGTCTTCATCGACATCTCGTGAAGAATCTAAGCCATTATTCGTTGGACCGTCAATTTTATGATCGTATTGTTTGTCTAACAAATCATCTCAAGAATTCATTAGATAGACCCTGAGGCCATAAGCCTAAACTCAAAGGAAACACAATTTATATGACTATTAGCACAATATCTTTTTATGTCAAATATCTTTTAATATATAGTATACGCCAAGTACATACCCCTAGATCCGCCAATGAACATGGATGAGCGTGTTGTTGCTGCTCATACACGAGGGCATACAACTACTTTTACTACACACCACACTTCACTTTCGGTATAACGATCTATGATTCTCTACTCGTATGCCATCTTTGTTGAACGTGTTAGATATACTAGTGATCCTAACAATTTTATGTCTACTCCAACATTTTGCCAACAATGTAACCCTTCCACTAAGCTTGTATTGGAAAATGGACCCCTCACAAAAAAAAATTGAGATTCCTCGTGGTGGGTATCCTCGAGGGGTAATCATAATTGGTGTTGTAGGATTATGATGTAAACGCGTTAGCTTCTGAAATTACCAAATATTATCAGTGATACACCGATATATATTTTTCGACATCATGTCATATATATAAAAGGTATAGTATATATAGTTTAAGTTTTTAATGATATTGAAGAGATTCTCTTATGTACCTAGGTGCTAGCCAAGATCTCATACACAGACGGCATGAATCATTAATAGCGACTTTTTTTTTGCCCAACGCCATGGTACGTACGTGTCCAATTAACGGATTGCCCAGATTATTCCACTGTGGTCTTTGTCATGGAAAGAAAGAAGGTAGAAGATAGGGGAGAATGGTTTGGCTGGCCTTGCTTTTCTATGATCAGGTCGCATGTCACGGAAGGCAAAAAAAGGTTTTCTGAACATGTAAGCAAGTAAACCAAGGAATTGAATTAATTCCCTGTGAACCACAAAAGTCACACACACACACGCACAAACAAGACATATGCATTGCGCATCGACCTACTATATGTCACAGAGTCCATCAATCAAAATAGAGGCAAATATAACATATAATAAGAAAGGAACCGAACTCTGATCAGTCTCGCCTAGTATCTATCTATCTATATATTACTATATTAGCTTGAAAAAACAGCAGCAGAAACGATGAAGCTGAAAAGTAGTCTCAAGTGATGTGCCCAGCCCAGCTAGCCAGCACATTAAAAGAGCATATATATATATATATATATATATATATGCTCGATCGATCTCTCTCTGTCTGTCTCTCGATCTCTTTGAAGGAGGAGTACGTACTAAAAATGACTAGTGTGGTTGTAGTAGGTGTGTGTGCATGTGGTGGCATGGCTACCTCGTGAAGCACAAGCACGTCGTCGCAGGTGAGAGAGGGCCCCCGCGCGCGGCCTGCTGACGAGCTAGCTAGAGAGTTCGTTGCGACGTTGCTGTCAGGTGTGAGTGAGTAGTCTCCTTCCTACTATACCACACCACGTCTAGCTAGCTAGCTAGCTAGCTGCTGTCACAGACAAGCAGCTAGCTTATTGTGTGACCAGTATCGGATGCTTCGGTTGGAATCCAAAACGGAGCCTCCTCTAGCTCCGATCCGGCATGCACGCATGCATGCATCCCTCTCTCCTTCGTTCAAGACGCAAAAAGAAAATGGCTGCTGGCTTTTGACGACGCGCGTGCGTATGGAGCTAGCTATAGTCCACGTTTACAACAAGCACACGCAGCTTGATCGAGGATGGATGGCAGCGTGTGCGTGTTAGGCGAAACTGCTGGACTGGACCTTGGATCTCTTTCACAGCGCCGGCCGGCCGGGCACAGAACAGAAGACATGCAAGAGTATGCAACAGCTAAGCTAAGCTAGTAACGCATGCTGTACGTAATATCTGACGACAATTAATTAATTTATATATTATTTGACGACGCCGACGGCGACGGCAACGGCAGGCCGGCCGCGAACACGGGTCGGGTGGGACGGATCAAACGACGCATCCGCATCCACATCCATCGATCACCAGCAGGGAAGGGATAGATGCAGCAGTCAAGGTCGTGAGTTAGTTACCACCTACCCCTGGATGGTATAGTAGTAGTAGTAGTAGATGCATGCTCTTCTCTCTCGAAGACTGCAAGGCCGGGCTAACAGAACGAAACTGATGACAATGGTTGACTAAACTGTAGGTAGTATATATTTCCAAAGGTAGGCAAGCAGGTCGGCGATTTTCCGAGGAGAAATTAAATAATGGGCGGGTCGATCGATCGATAGCTAGCTAGCTACGTAAATTAGCAGGACTTTTTCTCAGGTGACCATAGCACCTCTGATGCTGATGCATGCAGTTTGATGAACTGGCAGCTAAGCTAGCTAGCAGCAGGCCGCTTTGTTCTTCAAATCAAACGACCCAAAAAGTTTGGGGTTGTTGCAGACAAAGGAGAAGAACGAGCAGGTGGTGATTGGCGTACAAACTAAGCGGTGGATTTGCGACGCTTAATTGTTTGCATATATATATAAAAAAGAAAGTTACGGTGCATGCATGAGATGGACGCGCCTGTGTAGTCTGATACTTTGACTTTGCTTGTAATATATGTAAACAAGAACGTAACAACGAACGAACACAAGAAAGAAAGAAAAGGAGAGATCGGAGCAAAGGAAAGGAAAGGTCGCCGACGCACCCACTGCATGCCAGAAAAGGCCTAACTTTTTTTTCTTTCCTTGGTGACTTTACTTTATTTACCATCAAATTAATAAATCGGCTAGCGCGACTGCGAGCAACATCAGTGTGGACGATGATATATATATATATATATATATATATATATATATATATATATATATATATATATATATATATATATATATAGTATTTAGAGTCCTGGGCTCTATTTAACTACAGGAAGCCCTGACCAGGTGCGCAGACCGCACCAGACCCTTTTTGGCTTATTGTACCTAACTGTGCTTACGCTAAATTATAATACGAGTTATGCTGATGTGTGTATCGGTTTATGCAAATATAGTCTGCGCATATTACGTGCATCAGGCCCACGATCCGGCCCACGCTGACACTATAAAAATACCCCACGCCGCCAGGGATTAGGTTTTAGCGGTGGCGGCGGTTCCCTCGGGTGTGCGAGCGGCGGTGATCCTGGGGGCCAGCAGCGGTGTCGCCTCGAGGCAGGCGACCGACGGTGGCGCTCCACCATGATCGAGCGACGGTGGCGCTCCACAGGGAGCTCGCCCGCCTCGCCGCCAGGTCCGTCGCGCGCCTGCCTGCTGGGGCTGGGCTCGACGGGAGCGGAACCGCCGAGGAGGCCGAGATGGCCGCCGCGCTCATGGACGTCGCGCCCGCCAGCGCCGCCGCCTCCGCCGCCGTGTTCTCGGCCGTCGCGTCCGTGTCTGCCGCCGCGTCGTCGTGCTCGAACAAGAAGGCCCCGACGGCCTTCGTGGCTGCTGCCTTCGCCAAGAAGCCGGAGACGCCGACGACGGCCGATGTCGCGCAGGAGAAGCACGAGGAGCTTGAGCGATGCATCGACGAGTGCGAGAGCGGCAGCGAGGTGGTGTTCAGGAGCATTGTTCGGAATTACTGTAATCATCAGGAGGGCATTATTTAAATGTTGTATGATTTACGCTAAAATTCGTACTCATTTACGCTGTTTTAGCTCACGTTTTACGCTGGAATCCGTCCGAGCAGAACCCGCGAACTGCGGCTATAAATTAAAATCTATTTCCTTCTACTAATGCTCCTCAAACCGTAACTGTCCCTTTATTTACGCGATTATGCAGCACGTCTTTCCTTATATCAAACCGGTCAAGATTTATATAATGCATGGTTTATGCTATCATGTTACACATCGTTATGCAGTCGTAAACGGTTTATTTATGCATCGTTATGCAGTCGTTAACCGCCGCCAATATCACAGATACGAACATGGACGAGCGGCTGTAAATGAGAATTTGTTTCCTCCCGTAACTGTGCCTTTATTTACGCGAACGTGGAGCACGTCTTTCCTTATCTCAAACCGGTGGATATTTAAATGTTGCATGGTTTACGCTATTATGTTACACAGCGTTATGCAGTCGTAAACGGTGTACACATGGTAAATATTCGTTCCCGTGATTCATGGTCCAAAAGATTCCTTGTATGCATGATTTATGAACGTTTGCATGGTTTACGCCATCATGTATCACAACGTTATGCAGTCGTAAACGTCTAGCACATGCAGATATTCGTGCGCGCGATTCCTGGCATGCAAAGATTCCATTTATGCATGAGTTATGCACATTTGTACACAAATTTATGCTTGCGTAATTGCATGTCGCGTGTAAGGCGGGATACGTGGTTATCCTTTGCATAAATGGCGCAGGCTGGCGTCCAGTGGACCTAACGCGACCCGTTCGGTCTCCCTGGCTGGGGCTTCGCCCACTAACGGAAGCCCAGGGCTTCCATTACCTCTACCCTAGATATAGTATTTAGAGCCCTGGGCTCTATTTAACTACAGGAAGCCTATATATATATAAAAGGATCGGAGACCAACAGGCAACAGCGCCGATGCATCATATCCACTCGTTTTCAGGGTTTTAAAATAGGCATTTCTTGCGCGTATTATGCATACGACGCGGTGTCTGCTGGTGATCCAGCTTTGGTTTAGTCCGGCGAGGGATTAGGTGCGTGAGTGAGCTGAAGCTGACGGACGACCGGACGCCGTTTTTGTCAGCAACGACGCACTGCAGGTGCTGGGGCGGATGATCGTCGGCTCTAATATAAGCCCAATGGTTTATAAGTCTGTTCAGTTATTTCTATCCCACGTAGATTAGATGAAGTTAGAAAAAAAATATGAAAGATTTTAGCTTGATTAGGAATTAAATCATCAACTCAATCCCACCCAACCTATACGTGGATTGAGAGCAAATCGGATAAAATCCTAATTGTTGGGTCTAGGGTTTGCCTGGATCGTGGGTCGACGGTCGGCCCGGTTTATACACATATCGATGTCATTGTAGTGATTGTCAAGATTTTTAAATCAAATTTTGCTCATTATTTGTAACATATCGCTCTAGCATGGCAACCGATGACTCTTAGTAGATAATGTTTTTTCTTAGAATTGGCAACGTATAGAACATCGCAGGATGTGCTCTGACGAAACCTCGGCATAAGTGGTTCTCTAGCAGGGGCGGCATCAAGACATCTGGGCGCTGGTGATGGATTTAACACTAACATTGATTTAGGGAGTTCCAACAAGGTTGGTAAATATAAAGATGAAATTGGGTTTTATAGGGAGTTTGTAAATTTAGAGAACTGATTTACATAACTGTTGGAGAAGAATTTTTCTCGAAAACTTGTTAAATTCATATTTAGAGACTTATTTATGTAACTATTGTAGATGCTCTTGGTGTAAAACTATGGCCAGGAGTAGTTAATGAGGTATGACTAGTTGACTACTATTAACTGATATTCATATATGATCCACCGACGGTGTGGATTTGAAGGCAGGTATCGATTGATTAAACGAAAGGAACAATTGGATCTATACCATTAAAAGATCCAAACTTTAGATATATACCATGGACCCCACATGTCATTGACTCATGTGGACCCACATGTAAGTGAGATAGTAATGGTATGGATCCAAAGTGGTGATCTTTTAATGGTATGGATCCAAATTTCCCTAAACGAAATCATGTAAGATTTAAAATAACAAGAGACATCTACTACAGAATTTAGTTTGCTAATTATACTAGACTATATGTTGAGTATTTTTTGTAGAACTTTATCATTTCAAGGAACTAAATTAGAGCTAGCAACTTCAATAGTTTTGTAAATTTTAGCTCTCTCATATATTTACGAAGTTGCTATATAATTTTGTAGGTAAAAAATTGTGAGTTCTCCAATAGTTCTCTAAATTTAGGCTGTAGTTTTATTTTAGATCTATTCACGTCAAAAATAAAAAAACAAGCCACAAATTTCAATAGTCACCTTCACTACCTAAATAATGCAACCAGTTTTCTTTAGGGAGTTGATAAATAGTTACCAAATATAGGAGAGAAATAAGGTTAGATGAGAAATAGCTAAATTTAGGAAATTCATTTAGAGAACTATTGGATAAGAGTTTTTAGTTTAACTATCTAAATTATTGATTTAGAGAGTCTTTTAAAGAACTAGCGGAATTACTCGTAGAGCAATAAAAGTTCTCGGAGCAAAGTACGTGAGCAATACGGATCGGAGATGATTTCATCCTATCCCGTGAACCCGACGAAGACTAAATATTATCTGTTCTAATCCCTATGGGAATTAAATTGCCCACGTACCCATCTCCTAATAAGGAAAAATTGGATGGCAGATCTCTATTGTCAACTCAGAGCCAGTTTTACCATTCACTCTCATCTCCATTCTGTTTGGTGGCACGGATTGTACTTGTATTTTGCACTGAGATTAATGGTTCAAAGACTATAAGAGCATCTGTTGCATACAATGCCTTAACCTTGGCTTTTTTTTTAGCAGTATAAAGAACCTTGTTTGATATGATATGTTGAATGATGCATGACAACATAAATTAGGGCATATTTGGGATCTCACCTACTACACTTTAGCACCCCTTAAAGAGCAAAATGCTAATAATAAATGCTAAACTTTAGCACTTCACCTTTAACATATTTTAACACCTTTTTAGCACCCATGTCTAGATCTACAAATTCTAAAGTTTCATGAGAGTTTGTTTGTTTAGGATTATAACATGCTATTATGGGTATGTTTGTTTCCTTCCTAAATTATATAAGTTGGATTATAATAGAAGGGTAGAAGAGTAAAATATTATTTTAGGATCACAAATAAACTAAAATAAGCTAGTATTAGATAGCTTATTTCAGTTTATTGATGATTCTAAAATGATATTTTACCCTTCAACCGTAATCCAGCTTATATCCTTCCATCATAATCCAGCTTATATAATCTAGCAGGAAACAAACATGGCCATATAATCTAACTTATTTTAAACTAAGTGTTAGTTAGATTATATAATTTGGTCAGATTATAATTTCCAAACAAACAGATCCTAAAAGTGTAGTACTAAACCTTTGCACCGTAGATCCAAACAGGCTCTTAATCACAGCAAAAAATCATCTAAAGTGACATCTATCTGTAGACGACGTTTCTTTCCCAGCCTTTGTTCCAGGATCCAACCCGTCGGTCATCAACACCATAGACCAAGCCACAAGCACTCATTCAATCATGAATGCCAAGCTAGATTGGCCATGTACAGTGTCAGTGCACTGGAACGAAATTCAAATAGGTGCAACACAGAACCCGGAGGCCATAGAACAGGACACCATGCATCGAACCAACAAATGCAGCAGATAAAAGGAGCATGAGTCAACATAACATTAAATTAAGGCAGGCGTTCTGCACCTTAAACATCATTCTTTCCATTCCCAGCAAGAGTCAGCAAGAAAATGCAAATTCCCCCGAAGATACAGCACAGCCATTTTACCGACAAGACATGGTTAGCTTGGATTCGGCAGCGTCCACACGAAGCCTGCTTCGTCCCACAGACGCACAGGCGCATTCCTGATCCAGCTTGGCAACCATCCTCTTCTTCAGACAAGCTACACGCCACAAAATTCATGACGGCATGCCCTAAGCTGATGGTCTAAGATTAACATGTACGGTACAGATGGGAGCACTGTAACCTATTATGGAGCAAATGAAGAAAAAAAAAACAGAAGGGAAAAAGAAGTTGCCCGACGATAACATAACCTACTGTCATCACCAAGGAAAGTTTCAATGAAGATGTGCAAGTCAAATACTTCAGCGAAATTTCCAATGAAGAATCAATGCAACGATCTGCAACAAAAGAATGGGCCGAATATGCTCCCTACAAAGCGAACGGTAAGACCCTGCAGTTCCTTAATGCCACAGATCCATGCAGAAACCAGAAGGCATGGAAGGCCGCTTTTTGCTATATATCCTCTCCGAGAAGCTGTCGACGAGCTGGCCAGAGAGACTGACAGGGTCCTCGATAAGAGTATCCACATATACGCTAACTATCTTTCTCTCTTGCGGGGTGGCGCGTAAGCTAAACCATGTAAGAAACTTCATCCTGAAGTTTGTCTCAATATAGCCCTCACACTCCAGCCACCTGACCACCCTTACACAGTATTCATAGGACACTTCAGATAAACTATCCTTGTGGCCAAAGCCGTCCATTTTATCGGTTGTTCTTTTGTTTGACGAATTGCCTGGTTCCCTTTCAGGCTTTGAAGAGCCATTTTGAACAACTATGTCACAAGGTTTGGGTTTGGAGGCCCTTCCACCATTGTCCTTGCTGTTTTCCACACTTCTTGGTGCAGTGGGAGGCACAGAACCAGAATATCGAGGTCCAACAATCACCAACTCATGTCCAGCCAGTACATTAGATGTATCATGTGATCTAGGAACCACAGTTCTCTGATTGTGTTCTAGTGGGTTTGAATCCCTGAGAAGCACTGTTTGAACACAAGCATTGGGTTCCTCATCCAAGGCTGAGGCTGAGAGCCCAGGTGCTTCTTCCAGCTCAGTGACTTCTGTTACCCCATCTGCAGCCATCTGTATATTTTGCAAGTCATTAATACGTTCACTGGGGTGATGAGACGCTTTATTTGAATCAAGGATCTCAGGATTTTCACAGTACTCAAAATCACTTTCAGGAGACTTGTTTAGATCAGCATAAACTGCAGTATTATTGTTTGAGTCCACACCCTCTGAGGAAGGATCAGACTGGCCATCACTGTTTGCCTTTGGGCTCTCACTATTTTGTCCTAGTCCGGTACCACCTGGCATTGAACCCCTTGGATCATCCTTTTGACAGCTTGTCTTCATTCTAATTTCCCATGAACCCAACTCAATTGAGTTCTTGAACGCAACAACCTTAAAGATATAGCTTGTAGCCGGTGCGAGCCAAGTAACAAGTAATTTTTTCAATGGCGCAAGTATTATGCCAGTCGGATTTGATGGGTACGATTCAGTAACAGCCACTCGGTGCCAGATATTAAAAGAAGTTGCCTCTTGGGCAAGCATAGGACAATCAACCAAATCCAAAAATACCATGACGGATGTTTGGGTTATAGCTTCAAACTTTACAAAGTTTGGTGGCATCATGCATGGCCCTGAAAATGGAAATGTGGATCAATTAGTTAATTCCATTTGTATATGTCAAAACCAAACATAAAGTGTACACCACGTACGCTGAATTTTTGAACTAGCAGGAGATACACCCGAGAACAATGATTCCACAGCATCTACTGCTTGAGCACAAAGTTTCTGAACTTCGGCACCAACAGTAAGTCGACTGACAATTCCACGACCCATATTTGGAGCTCCAGATAAAGGACCGACCTCAGCCTCCAGTTTCTTCAATGCCGTATCAACAATATCATGCAATACCAAGTACTTCTCTGTGGAGACAAGGATCCTATGACTGAGATAAATCCGATGACACAATACATCCAATCGGCGAGCATCTTTTGCTATCACCAGCTGTTTCTTCCAGCACCTAATAAATGAGAAAGGAAATTTAATAGTCACATGCTAGCTCAGCAGGTTAACAATGCCAAATGGCACTGCTGATTAACAATTCATCCATTCCAAGAAATACAATCAATAGAATAGAGCACTACATGTACAGTGTCAATCAGAAACCTCAAAAGGGATATGCTTCGTTTTCCCTCTTGTGAGGTAATTCAAATAAAATGACTAACCTAACAGATAATTTTGTTATAACATTCAATTCTACATGCTATGTTCATATTTACATGTACATCCTACCTTATCACCTCAAATGCTCAAATTTCAAACGACAAACTAATCCATTCCATACATTGAAACTAGAGCAGTAAGATCCCTCAAGAAGATATAAAAAATAGATAATTAAATAAAGTCAAGGACCTGTTTTTATAGTCTGCAACCTAAAGTACTCCCAGCATAAAGCTGCCTGTCCCGACAAACAAATCTTACTCCAGAAGGAAACTGGATGCATAGAGTATCCACAGCAATAGTGTGTTGCATAAAGTTAAAGCATGACAGGTTGATTCTAGAAGTACAAAGTTGAAATATCTAAAAATTTGTTTCTCTAACTGTGATCACTCTTTTTCTCTTGATTAAATGATGACAGTACTACAAGGACTAAACCCTAAGAACAGAACAGAAAAGCTAAAAAAGTGATATATAATAAGATTCAATCTTTTTCACCAGGTAAGGTCCATAAAATATAGTATTTGGAAGATAAGTTATGATGAAAAATGTCAAAGCTAAAACTCACTATTACCAAACTAATATTTCTCAATTGATTACGACTATCAGTGCATGATATACTGAAGCTCAGACTAAAATAGGAGGCGATAAGATTAGGAGCACAGGAACAAAAAAATCAGGTTGCATAGACACTGTATAACAAAAAGATGCTACAGAACAGTACCCAAGCAAATCATTCTGTTTCCAACAGCGAATGCAATAATAGCCACCATCAAGTTTCTTGCCTTGTCCACTCTGCAGAATACCCGTTCTTTCATCCTTTAGAGCACATTCAAGATGGCATGAGAAACCACAGGTATCCTTTTGTAAGTGTTGGTCTGAACTACACGACAACCAGAGGCTTGGGTCCTTGTTATCATCATAACTAAAACAAATGCAGCATGAACAGCGTCTGCAAAAATTGTCCCTGAGAATAGCTCTGCAAGCTAAATTTTGGCAGAAGCGTAGATTATTAGTTGGCCCAGTTACATCAGATACTGCTGAGTTGTTTGTGATAATCGGTAATCGTGATGGATTGTCACTCTTTCTCGGTCGTTTGGCAGGGGACTGATGGTTAGTTGTATTGGGCTCAAGAATTGACTCTTTATCTTTCCCTTTCTCTTTCTCATGTACATGTTCCACTGGACCAGATGATTTTCGAGACACCACCCTGAAGAGATAATCTAGCATTCTCTGCTTGGATAAACCAGTATATTTCCTCTCCCTTCCAAGATCAGAACAAAGAATCTCTACAATTTCCCGCCGTGTCCATGACTGGAGCCTGTCAGGAGCGCTTTCTGGGCTCTTTGATAAATCACGAACAAGTTCTCGCTTTTCATCCACACTCATCAATCGACATTTCGTAGGATCAATCACTGTTCCTGGAGTAATAAATAACACAACATATTACCAATACCACCCATTTAATATATACAAAATAGAATTCGATTTTTTGCAGCATTAAAATCTTAGATGCATCACAAATATGCTTAAAAATATAGCAGAAGCATGTTTGGAAGGAACTTTGTAGTCAACTCATAATAAAAAATCAAAAAAGTTGAAGCCCAGAATAGAAACCTTGAATTTATTAGATCTCATAAAGCATCCAAGAAAAAGATATAGTGGTTGCAAGGATTAAATGGTAGCGGTTCCAGCATAATCCTAGAAACTAATAAACAGACAACAAATAGTGTTGGAACAGAATCATGTGTAATCAAGCTTCTTTTGTTTGCCAATACACATTCACAATTACAAGTATACCATGCATGAGTATGTCAGTTTCAGGCCACAATGGTTTTTATAAGATAGCACATCTTAGCAAAAACCATTGTTATTAAGGATCACTTAAGCGTCGGAGCAGTCTAGGGGTGATAGAATGTAGCCTCCGAAAATCATCGATTTGGCATCCAAATGGCAGGAAATTACTTGTGACGGGCACCACTTGATGTGTCATCGGCAGATAAAAGCAGGAGAATAAAGGATAAAACAGCAAGAGACTCCGGAGAATGACAAACAGAGACGTGGCGTGAGAGAAATAGAGCACAAGACAGATAAAAGTGTTTGAGAGAGAGTGGGAGGTCTGCAGGATACCGCTCAGGAGGAATCATCCTCCCTTATCCCGCATCACGAGCTGCAGCGGCTGCCTCTGGTTGACACAGCAGCAGGGTACACCTCCAGTTTGCACTGCAGAAGCAGGGCTCGCAGCCTCCGATCTGCACTCCAGCACAAAGGGATTGTCGCATCAAGCCCGCACAGCAGTGGCGGCAGCTGCCTCCCTCCAGCAGCAATGAACAGACGTCTGCTGTTAGTTTGCCCCTCTATGGGTTAGGGTTACTTGACCTGGTGTCATCACCCCCCCCCCTCCCCACCCTTCTTTTTTGCATGCCATTCTCCCTTCTCCCCCACAAACCTTCAGCTGCCATACTAGTATGGTGTAACCATCGTTTACGTCTTAGCACACAAGCGTCCAAATGGTAAGCAGTCGCCTTATCTCGCTTTGCCTCCTTGATAACTATGGCTGAAACTACACTAGAAAGAGGTCAATGTGTCCTGCATATCAGTACAGACATCTCCATCTCATTTTTCCTGAGTCAGCAATGATGAACAATCAGCATCAGTCTCTTACTAGCATGAATTTACTGCATGCATTTGACTAATAGTGTTAGGTACATCTCATACACACTTTTGCCTTGTGCTCTACACCCCCCCCCCCAAAAAAAAGAAGCATTGTTCCCTCGATTTAATACTACATCATAGTATTTGTAGATCCCTCCCGCACAAGTATTATGTTTCACAGAAGAGAGAGCAATAAAAAAGGAAAACATGCACATATATTCCATAAATAGAAAAGTAAGTGAGCACTCGGTACAAAATGCAATAACTAGTTACAAATTCCTAGTATATATAAGCCTTATGTAACTGACCATTTATAATAGACTTGCATGGCACTTCTACATAACTCAAATTCTGGCACCACATACGAGACAAGTTTTATGGGGCTATGAATGTGTTCCACATGCATTATTAGCTGGTATTAGACCAACTCCAAAAGTTCATCGTCCGCATCCGTAAAATACGCCCGTCCGTGGGTGGAAACAGTTGGTTTGTCCTCCTCCCCTTGGGGGGAATTCACAGAATAACACCAGTCTTACGCGGTGTTCAGAGAATAGCACCGGTATTCTACTAATTCACCTAATAGCACTGCTACTCCCGCACGAAGCCATGAAACCGCACGCATCCTATATTCCTTCGTCTTGCACTAAAATAAAAGACTAAGTTGCCCCTCATTTCTTAACGTCTTCTCAACGGAACATGCCTAACCCAAGAACGCAATGGCCCTCAACGTCCACTAATCAGATCAACCACATAGAAAGAAAGCTAGGAATGAAAACAGTCGGAAACATGTAGCTATTTGGATATCAGTTTTTTCGTCGATTACGAATAAATAGGATATAGAATTTGTTGTATAAATTTATATTTATATTTTTAGCATTGAGCTTGTAAAGATTCATGAAAGTTAAACTTTAAATTTACCATATATTTTCTCAAATGATATATATAAAATTCGGATACAATTTTAAACACGAATTCAGAGATGTATTCATTTTTTTTGTTGTTGTAGAGAGCAAATAATGCATAAAAGAAACTTTTTTTTTGTAATTGGTAGCTTAGCATCACCATCTAAGATGAGATGGCTTAGTACTCCGACATGGAATTGTGTGATATTTTATAAACCATGCGACATGGAGTAGTTCTTTTGAGATGTTTGAATGTCTAACTTGGTTATAAATATATAACGTGCAACCTGTATGTCATGTGGGTCTATCATGCTTATATGCAATACGCTCTGCTTAGCATTACTAAAATGGAACTCGTATTTGCCTGTCTATTTGTATAGTTTTGTTTGGACTGAAGGGATATAAAGGAGACCTTAATGCTACAGGGACAATTAGGTCTATCTGTATATGAAGAAAGCAGCAGAACTCAAAGGAGTCCTATTTTCTAAATCTATTAGGTGAAACCGATGCTGTTTTATGGAGACGTGGATTTTTAGTGCTATTGTCTGAACACTGTGATAGATCGGTGCTGTTTAATGAATTCCCCCCCTCCCCTTGTCAGCAGCATCCTGATAACGGCCCGTGTCGCTCTCCCCTTCGAGCGACGGTTGCTTTGCGCGCCACCAGGTGGAGCTCCGTGGCCAAGCGTCGGTGCCCGTCCGAGGAGCCCTCACCGCCGCCACTGACGCATGCGCAACAAGGGAAAGTACTCGGACCCGTCCTCCTCCGACCACCCTTCTTCCCCTACCCCCAATTATGACGTCAACATTCCCTTCCCCCAGTCCTTAACTTCTGCCAACACCGCCCTCCATGGCGGCATTCGCAGGCTCGGCGCCGGCCTCGACGACCTCCTTCCCTCCTCATCCGCCATCTCCGGTAACCTCAAAAGGATCCTCGCCGGCCTGCAGGCGCACGTCATCGAGGGGCCTCGCAGAGGCGCGGTACAGTCACGGCGGATCGAATGAAGGTGGTGGTTGAACTGCGGGAGTAAAGAGACAACGCCAACATACGAAGCGGATGAATCTGTTTGCATTTTCCATGCCTGGATACGAAGTCTGTTGGACACATAAACAGTGCTATTGGACGCGGAAAAAACGGATAGATAGCAAATAACGGAGCCCGGTGAAGTTGGTCTTAGGAGCCTCCTACTTGTAGCGTCTACCTATAGACAGCAACAATGGCGGCAACAATGCTAAGATACTTAAACCCTCTGTAAATCTGTATAACAAACGAAATCAACAAACGGCAGCCTCCACCAACCTAAAGCGGCCACACAACCAAGAACAAAGCGGTGCATCCGAGTAAATATCCCACACGGCCAGGTCAACGCGATGGGAATCACACAATGGGCATCCAAGTCCACGAACCGCAGCAGCAGCAGCAGCCGCCGCCGCCCCCAGCAGCTGAGGCTGACCCAGGCCTTTCTTCCGTCCCCAAAAGAGATACTTCGCTACCACCACCGGGTGCCACCAAACGGGGCGGCAGATGCGGACACGTACATCCCCGGACAGCGACGTAAAGGCGCCGAATCCCCCCGGCCGCAATGCGAGTACCGAGTAGCCACCGCCGCATGCACGCGAATCTAACGTTGCCGGCGGCGGCGGCATCCCCGCCCCCGCGCGCGCCGCGCCGAGCCCGTCCTCCTCACGCGTCGGCGACCGGACTATCCCGACCAGCAATCCGAAGCGCGGGAACCGCCAGGCGCCGCGCATGCACGATAAATCTGGGATTCGGCGGCGGCCTCGTGCGCCGCGCGGGGCACGAAGGACGGCCCGCCGACGCCGCTGCGACCAGAGAGAGAGAGAGAGAGAGAAGATAGACATGGAACCTCGACGCCGGGACGCGAACGGAGAATCCCGCTCCGCAGCGGCCAATCGGCCGTGGCCGCACGCGGAGACCCGTGGGGGCGAACCACCGGTCGCGCGGATCGAGCCGCGCGCGCGGCGCGGAGAAGTACGGGAATAGGGAAACCGTGGAAGGAGGGAAGGGAGGAGGGGCGCTGACCTCCGCGTGGGGGATCCATGGCCGAATTGCCCGCCCGCCGGAGAGGCCGAGGGGAGGAGGAAGGGTCGGGGTGGGTGGGGGGAGATCTCTCCTCTCCCTCGTTCTTCTCCCTCTCCTCTCCTCTCCGCTCGCGTGGACTCCTCTCTCCTGTCCTCCCGCTGGGCAGAGCAGAGCAGGGGCGCTGGCTGGCTGGCTGGCTGCTGCACGCGACGCGACCACGCGGGGTTAACGCCCGGCCTTGGGACTCGGCACGCGGATCGACGACGCGATGGTGCCGCTTTTGCGGTGGACACCCCCGAGTTCCCACGTATTCCTGAGCTGTCCCACTACTCGTTCGTTGAACGGGCGGCGGCCGGTGGGCCGCTAGTTTCGATGGGACGGTTATTAGTTAGGTCAAATTGGTTTGGCAGGAGAGCGCGGTTTTTAGCCGAGGACTGGAGTGGTAGGATCCTAAGAGCAACTCCAGCAGTTCTCTAAAAAATAGCTTGCTAAAATCATATTTAGCAAGTTGCTAAATAGCTATTAGAAGTAAAAAATAACTTCGTCTCCAATAGTTACTCATATTTAGGAAGTAGTTCGATTTTGAATCTAGCTTTAGCGGCCCTGCCCCTATGAGATCTGCCTGATAATAAGGTTGAGAGCTGAGGATGTGAGCGCGGAAGAAAAAAGTCAGTCGATATGAACTATAGATGAGTGGTGGTCCAGTGGCGCAACCTATAAGGAAGTTGAGTTCGACGATGAAGGAGAAACTTGCGTCATACGTGTTTGACCTAGCTACCTCATTATGCTAGAAAGTGAAAAAAGAGTGTGCTATACCTGGCTATCTCACTGTGTGGGAAAAGGAAAAATAATCACGCTAGTGTGAAGAAATTGATGTTAACTGCATTTAGGGAGTTCCTACCGAGTTGCTAAATGTGGAGAGTAAATAGAGTTGAATAGCAACTAAGTAAATTTAGCAAGTCTATTTAGAGAACCATTGGAGAAGCATTTTTCTGTTCGCTTATTAAATTTAAGATTTAGAGAGTTGTTTAGAGAACTATTGGAGTTGCTCTAATCTCATTAGCCTCGATGACTTTGAGACGAGAGGGGTTGTTGGGCAACTCTTCGAACCGGCGAGGCTAAAAGTAAAAGGTATGTATGAATATGATGTCTCTATGCCGTATAGGTGATGTAACAACGACAACACGCAGCACATATTAGTGATAACTAGGTGAGTGCCCGTACGTTGCGACGGGAGTAAAAAATTTGTATAAAACATAGATCTGTTTTGTTCTAGGTTCTCATGGTCATGACAGACCGGTGTGGTGATTCTAGTTCGGGATGCAGACGTTAGATAATTATTGATAATTCTGGATTTCTGATGATCTGCTCGGTTGCTAGAATAGTACTCATTCTGTCCACCCATCAGCCATGAAACCAGACAAGGGCAGTCACGTTCAAGACATTCCACTCCAGGGAGCCATTGTAGGCAAGCCGGTTCAGACAGCTCGCCACAAACGAGTGCCAGTTGCAGGTGAACAGGTTGTAGTACTTGCGCTGAAAGCGTCTCATGCCCGATCGCAGAGCATCGTCCCATGATATCGCTGCTCCTAATTCTGAATGATTGTAGGACTGCTTGCATACATGTGCTGCAAGATCAACGGGAAGACAGCACTTGGTAATGAAAGGAACAAAGGGTTAATCAAGAGGAAGTCATTATAGTCTATGCCTGTTCCTATAAGGGAAGATTTTTTTCTTCAACTATGCATTACCTAATACTTATGAATTAAATTTAAACTAACCTAATGCCAATTGGCGGTGATGATTAATCCGAAATAAATGTCTAATATTTAGAAACAGAGGGAGCATGTACTAAACTACTAATGAAACGTACCAAAGCAATGGTTCATTTTTTGCATTAGTGTGCTTACAGAAAATTTAGGATTAGAGAAAATTTCTACTCATGTTCTATTTGAAAAGCTCACAATTAGCCATTTTCAACAGGTTCTGTATTTCAAGGAATTGAAGTTCCAAAAACACTAACCACAATACCCATGTTTTACCATTCAATAAAACAACAAATGGTCATGTATACATTGTTCAGTAAACTTCGTGAGAATGAGTTTAAAATAGTAACCTCCTTAGACGTATTGTCCAACGACTTTGATGACCCCAGCGCATGGACGCTCCAGTCTCCAAACATCCTCCCCACGACATCGATATTTTCAAGCTCTGGCTCCACTGTGAGATCCACCACTTCCGGATAGGTGTCATGTTAAATGGTTTTCAACTGAAGTAGTAAAATAATTTGTAAAATTGCACCCTAAACACAAGCATTCATATTATCTCCTCTCCATGGAAGGCAATGGCAAGCGCGATCCCAAATGAGGAGAGCAATATACCAAGCATGACCATGCATAACAGATAATGCTACGAAAGGTAAACAAAGGAAGCATCCCAAGAAATTTCTGGTAAGCAATACACACCAAGCGTCCAAGCGGTAACAAATTTCTAATGCCCCTCTGATGATATCTGGGGGCCACACCCCCACATGGTATCCCAAGCTAACAACCAGAAACAGTAGTGACAAGCTAGAAATAGAAATCAAAGAGTGCTGTCGTGCACATAATACCAAACTGCTCCTCACAAACACACCTTGTTGTCACATTCAGAAACCCAGGTTGTTAACTGAAGAGCTAACACATGAGGCCTAGATGAAAGTGAGAGAGGAAGGTGGAGCTATACCAAATACTTTAAAGAACCTCATATATACGACAGAGCTGCTCCGTGGTGGATCGAGATGAATCTAACATTTAGTTCATTTTTTTCAATGGTGGAGCTCTACCAGGACTTGGGAACAAAATTAATGTCACTGCTGTCAACCATCATCTGGTATCCTGGTTTGGATTCACTATTAACTAATAGTCCAGAATTAGCTAACTACATATTAGCTAACTAAGAGCATCTCTGAGAGAGACTCTCTAAACGTGATCCTATTTTAAATATAAGGCCTAGAACCATAAAACACATTTCCAACAGCTCTATTTTATATTATAAAATTTTATCAAACGATTACAGGGCTCGGTCTCTCGGGTTTTAAATCTAGTACCTCATATACTGGAGCCTTGTCCCCGTTTTCTCTTAATCTCCAACCATTTATTTCTTAATAATATGAATTGTTGGATTAAAAATTTCTTTTGATGCCCTAAATACGGTCCTATTTCAAATTCTAGGACTCTATTTTAGTGTTTATTTTTTATATGCTCTAATAGTCCCTAACTTAAACTTTATGCCTCCTTGCTCAGGAGAAAAGGAAAACGATTCTGGGGTAGATTCTTCAACAACAGCAAAATAACCAAGGGAACATAAAAGATTTATCTGTTATGCATGCTGCAACCCCAACAATGTTTTAGAAAACTACAAGGATAGGAACCAGCATTTGGATCAGGGCAATGATGTGTGAGAAGAAGTGAAGTCAAATCAAACCGATGAGAAGAAGATAGCAGCATCCTTATGTATCATGTTGTCTGAAGATTACTTGTTAGAGTTGCACTCCAGTGGCCGGCAAGCAATCCACAAGTGTCGTTTTCTCCTTGTCCATCCAGGAAGCAACACCATGCACAGTGCACTGTCTGCGTAACCAGTTGTCCCTGTATAATACGCTCGCTATGCCCCATTGGCTAAAACCTGTTTGAGTCTTCTGTATGAATGAGTTTATTCGTGCCTATAGGCTATAATTGAGAGGCCAACTACCCGGGATCGCTTGAGCCTAGGTGCTCTACTCGCAGGTCGTTTTCTCCTAATACATCTACTAAAGCAACACCACGTACAACACACTGCACATTGTCTATCATAGTAACCAGTTTTCTCTTGCCTAGGAGGCTAGGATAACAAAAAAAGATCAATTTCTTAAAAATGTATTTGTTCAACCACAACATCTGAAGTAAGTAGGAACTGTTCTCGTACTGCATTTACCCGGATTTAAAATGGTAATAAAGTACTGCAGCCATTGTTTGGCCCAACATGGAACGAACCAGAATCGCACAGCACAACCCGATTTTCAGAGAGTTTGCCAGAAAGGAGCGGAACAAACATGGGGTCAGGACTCAGGAGGTTTAATTCAACTGAACCTCTAGCAAATTTCGAAAGTAAACCGGGTTCGGGCTTCCCTTTACTCCACGTACATGCAAAATTCACAGTAAACTGAACTGCTAATCCATCCAGGAATCACAATCACCCATTCCGATCTGCATGTATGAAATTTGTAGCACAAGTAAGGAGGGATCGGGTACACGAACGAACCAACTCACCAGATTTCTTTTCTCGGCGAAGTAATCCATCTCGGGTTTGGGCTAGGGCGGTGCCTTGACGTGCTCCCCTCGCCAATGAGTTGCTGGCTCCGTGACCACCATCTCCATCACCACCATTGCCTCCAGCTGGACCGAATCAGTGGTGGCCGCTTGTGGAGACGTGTGTTTCTTACCTGGGAAGGGATTGGGGATCGAAGGAAACAGAGTATGGGGAACGAAATCAGACATGCGTCCACGAGCAGAAATCTTCTGATGCTACTTGCAGCAGCTGGTCGTGGCGTACTGCCCTATCTCCATGGTTGGGCGGCAGGCACGGAGCGGGGGCATCGCGGGAGGTCGCGGGCGGGGGCACGGAGCCGGGGATCCGGGGCCGCTCCACCCACCGTCCTCGCCGATCCGCCATCAACGCCGATCCCGTCGATGGAAGGTGAGCGGGGCGAACGCGTTGATGGCGGGGAGCAGAGATCGAGGAGCGTTGATGGCGAGGATCTCGGATCGAGGGTGCGTCGGCCGCGCTGCTGGGGCTTCGGATCGCAGGATCGACGTTGATGGCGGCAGATCAGCTGCCACTGACCATGGAAGACGTCCAAGATCGGGAGCGGCAGATCAACTACTTCCATGGAGGTGAGGTAGATCGGGTGGAGTGGATCCGGCAGATCGACCTTCCTGGGAGACATAGGGTGGGGGAGTGGATCGCGCGCGGGCGTTGATTGGTGCGCCATTGAAGGAAGGTCGCGGGATGCGGCGCGGGGTGCGTTAGCGGCAGAACCATCCAGAGTGTGGACGCCTACGTTACGTACATAAGTAGTAGTAGAGATGACGAGAATCAGTACGTACACATCCATGTGTGGCTGTGGCATGTGGGCATACCGTGTGGATGCAGTTAAGCTTAGGTCAAGTGGTGTGAACCATGCGGTTGGTTGTCTGTTTGTTTCGTGGTTAATTATGTCATACTTTGTCTAAAGTTAGTCGTTTAAATTGAAGAACTAACCTTAGTCAGAAAAGTTAGGTAAAATGTGGCAAGTTAGGTAGCAAATCAAACATGTCCAGTCTATAATAGATAGTAGTAGTGGACTCAGGAATGAGAAGTTAATTTTTTGGTGAACTGTGGCAGGCGGCATAACTTGGTAGATGAGGCTTATTTTTCCTCTCTTTTCTTCTTTCTCTTCTCTTTTTATCTACTCTTCATCTCTTTCTCCAATAGAGTTTCATGAATGTGATAGAGCTAGAGCCTAGGGATGGCAATTGATGCGATTTATCTGCGTGCCCACGCATAAAATATTCATTCGCTATGGATTTGGATACAAGTATGTATACGAATACGAGTAGCATCTAATATCCACGGATATTTATAGAACGGATATAAAAAATTAGTATCCATACCCGAATAATCCAATTACGCGTTAACTTGACATGTGGGTCGCTAGGGTTTCCACCCATCCCCATCCGCACACTGCATAACCGAGACCTAAGTCCCACCACCCAACCTCATCACCCATCGATCCTTCCTAGTTCACCGCCACCATAGTGCGAGCAACCTTTGGCGGTGACAAATTCTATGTCGTTGTATGTCGGTGACAAATTATATGCTTGTATCAGATTTGATTTGCTGGACAAATTTTATGTCGATGTATGTCATTATCATATTTGAATTTGTTGGACAAATCAATTATCGTCGTATTTGGATTTGCTGGATTTAAAACTGGTGTATGTGGCTAGAGGGCAGACGGATATATCCGTGGATATCTGTTGTCCGTGGATATATGTATTCGTAATTATTGCCTCAAGTATATATAGGTATCATTTGTTTGACTAAAATATCCAAATATATCTTTAGCATCTAATATCCTATTTGTTTTAGCTCCAAAATCCCGGATTGTAGTCTGGTGTGTGTTAAAAGGTCTATAAGCAAGGGAAGGCAAAATCATCAAATTATAATGCTTTGATGTATCAATGGTTATATATTAGGAGCAATTTGTTTTAGATTTTGCATCGCAACATCGTGTAAGGCATATTCTACAAAGTTAAGATAAATGTCACCTAAAAACAATGATAAAGAATTGCTAGCAATTGTTGTGGTTGTAGATAGATAGACGAAATGAACCAGTTAGGTATCCTTCTACACCGCTCTAGCTCATAAAAAATAAACAAGTAGCTCTATTCATGATTACATGCATCAAATAAATTAATATAAAATAACATTGTATTGTTGATCTCAACAGATGTGGAACAACCATCATATACTACTTATATGTATTAGTTCTACCTAAACGCTCATTTTTAAGAACTACCTGGCGCCTCGGTATTACTATTAATAAACTTTTGAGACAAGTGTAGTGTACAACATCTTGAATGATTGTACTTGATTCTTGTCGTGCCTAGAAAATATAAGGCATTGATTTAATGGATAGGGACACATTAGTACATAGAAGCTACTTTAAAGATAGTTAGCAATGCAATTATAACTTTTCTAGAAATAAAGAGATATTAGGTAAAGCTTGCATTGTTGCATTATTTTGTCTTCTATTTGTGCTATTGCACTTGATCTATTAAGGTAGCAAGGACATGTATGTGTCTCTTTAGGCTACTCTAGCTCACGAAAGATAAATAAAGTGTCTCTAATCATGTTTGCATGCATGAAAAGACTCAACAAAATCTATCATTGCATTGTTGGAACGAGCAATATAAACATCTAGTCATCACATACTACTTCTACATATTAGTATTATTTACACCCATTCCTTTTTTTGAAAGACTACCTCTTGTCATAATATTATTATATATTGGTGAACACTAAGTGTGGCATATAATTGCTCCCACTATTATGTATAACCCTCATATGAATGGAGAAGGCAAAAATCGATGCAGTGGGTAGTGGTACATCAGTATGAAAGCTAGTGAAAGATAGTTACCAATGGAATTATATAGCTTGGCTAAGAAGAAAGGAAAAATAGACAAAGTTTGCATTGTTGAATGTTTTTTTGTTTTCGACTTGTGTCATGGCGCCTGTGTAAACTTTAAAACAAGCATGACGTATAACACTTTGCATGGTTGCACTGAACCCTCATCATGGCTAGAGAAGGCAAGGCACCAGTTTAATTGACAGCAACACACGAGTATACATAAGTTGATAAAATATAGGTAGCATTGAAATTATAGTTTTCTTATAAAAAGAAAAAATGGAGAGAGATAGCATGGCTATATGGTTTTTGTTTATGCCTTGCATCGATCTGTCGAGGTAAAGAATACTCATTATGTGCCCCTATAGACTACTCTATCTCACAAAAGATAAACAAAATAACTCTAATCATGATTACATACATGAAAAGAATCAACTGAACATAGCATTGCATTATTGTTAGTACGAGTAGTAGTGAAACAGTCATCACAAACTACTCCTATATATTAGTATTGCCTACGCTCATTTTCCTTTTTAAGGACTACATATCGTCTTAGGTGTTAGTATTAGTAAACCTTTAAGACAAGTGTGGCATGTAGCGTCTTGCACGGTTGCACTTGACCCTCGTCATGGCTAGAAAAGACAAACATTGATTTAATGGGTAGTGCCATATGAGTACACGAAAGCTGATGAAAGATAGTTAGTAAACATCAAGACAAGCATGATGTATAATTGTTTGCATTGTTGCATCTAACCCTCGTCATGGCTAGAAAGGATAAGAAGTCAATTTAATGGGTAGTGGCGCATGAATACATGAAAGCTGATGAAAGGTAGCTAGTAATGTAATTATATATTGGCTAAGAAGAAAAAACAAAAAAAAGTTCGCATGGGTGTATGTTTTTTGTCTTTTAGTTATGCCATGATGCCTATATAAATGAAGAGAAACTAGCATGTCTATATGGTTGTCTTTTATTTGTGCAATTGAATTAATCCGTCGAGGTAAAGAAGACTTGTTATGTGCCCATCTACTAGGTTGCTCTGCCTCACAAATGATAAACAAAGTATCTCTAACCATGATTACATATATGAAAAGAACCAACAAAACATATTACATTCTTGTTGTTACGAGTAGTAGCGAAACAATCGTGAAATAATCATCATGAACTACTCCTATGTATTAGTATTACCTATGCTCTTCTTTATTTTTAACGACTACCTCTCATCTCAGTATTACTATTAGTAGACCTTTAATACAAATGTGACATATAGAGTTATGCGCGGTTGCACTCAACCCTTGTCGTGGCTTGAAAAAACAAGGCATTGATTTAATGGGTAGTGCCATATGAGTACAGGAAAGCTGATCAAAGACAATTTATAAATACTAAGACAAGCATGACATATAATTGTTTGCACGGTTGTATCTAACCCTCGCCGTGGCTAGAAAAGACAAGGAGCCAATTTAATGGGTAGCTGCACATGAGTACATGAAAGCTGATGAAATATAGTTAGCAATGAAATTATATTAGCTAATTACGTTCAAAAAAATTATATTAGCTAATAAGAAAGAAAAACAAAGAGAGCTCATGTGGGTATATGTTTTTTGCCTTCTATTTTGCCACAACACCTATATAAACCTTAAGACGAGATAAGTGACATATAACACCTTGTACAATCTATCTGACCCTTATAGATAAGACACCAATTTGATGGGTAACATACGAGTATACAAAAGAGTTGATGAAACATAGGTAGCAATGAAATTATAATTTGACTAAAAAATGGCAAGAAATTGCATGGGTGTGTAGTTTTTGTCTTTTATTTATGCCATTGCATTGACCTCTCATCGCGATGATCTGTTACATGCCCATCTAGACCACTCTAGCTAACAAAAAGATAAACAAAGTAGATCTAATTCACATGTGTGCATGAGTTTTTCCTTTTATTTTGTCACAAAACATATATAAGTCTTAAGACGGGATAAGTGTGACGTATAACACCTTGTACAGATCTACCTAACCCTTATCGTGTATAGAGAAGATAAGACAATGATTTGATGGACAACATCATATTACATATGAGTATATAAAAGTTTATGAAACATAGGTAGCACATAATGAATTATAACTTGGCTAGGAAGAAAGGAAAAATGGATAGAATTTGCATGGGTATCCTTTGTTTATGACATTGCATGGATCCCGTTGACGTAGAAAGGATATGTTACGTGCCCATCTAGGCCACTCTACTTGACAAAAAAAGATACACAAAGTAGCTCTAGTTGTGATAACATACATAAAATAAATTGACACAACATAGCATTTGAATTGTTCATGCTACAAGCAACACGAAACCATCGTCATAAAGTACTATATATTTACAGCACCTACACTCGTTTTTTAAGAATTGTTGCATCTTCTTCTAGAATTAATGTTAGCAAAACATATAACATCTCGCATGGTTACATATAATTCTTGTTGTGGCTAGAAATGATAAGGCACCGATTCAATAGGTAGGCACATGAGTACATGAAAACCAATATAAGATGGTTAGTGATGGAATTATGTACTGGCTAAGAAGAAAGAGAAAACACAAAGTTTACATGGTTGTATTTTTTGTTTTTTGTTTATACTACCATGGCACCAACGTAAACTTTAAGACAAGAATGACATGTGACATCTTGTATGGTTGCACCTCACCTTTGTCGTGCTAGAAAAGTTAAGGCATTGATTTAATGGGCAACAATACATGAGTATACAAAAGGTGGTGAAAGATAGGTAGTAATGGAATTATAACTTGACTAGTAATAAATAAAAAAATAGATAGAGCTTGTATAACTACATGGTTTTTCTATTTTATTTTGGCACTGCATTGGTCCGTCGAGGTACAGAGGACATGTGGTGTGCCCCTAAAGTAGGGGTTACAATGAGCTCTAAATTTGACACTATAAAATGTCAGGGTCTAAGATCAGGCTCTATTTTATATTCATTTTTGAACTAAAAATAATTTAGGGAATTAGCAAATTGTGAAGAAATATTTGGATCGCGATCCATATCACCCTACCTCTAAGCCACTTTAGGTCACAAAAGATAAACAAAATGTCTTTAATCGTGTCTACATGAATGAAAATGACATAATACAACATAGAATTACATTATTGTTGGTATTATTAGAGGCAGTGAAGAGTTCATCATAAATTACTCATATGTATGTATTAGTATCATTTTCTTTTTTTATTTCAAGGATCCACTACCTCTCGTCTCGATGCTATTACCGGTAAAAGAGTGTTTGTTTGGTATTATAATCTACCTAGATTATATAATCCAATAAATTTTAAACTTCTGTCTAGATTATCTAATCCAATAAAATTTAAACTAAAGTTTAAAATTTAAATAATATGTACAAATTATAATCCCAAACAAACACACCCCTAAACCTTAAGAGACGTGTGACGCAGGGGCAGATCTAAGGGGTGGGCAAGGTGGGTCATGGCCCCACCTCAATTTTTTAACCCCTTATACTTAGGTTTAGGTACACAACAAGATAAACAAATAGGCATAGACAAATCTAATGAAAACTAGGTTTTGATCTATTTTTCTCTCGATGCTTCACTGCTCAGTCCACTCTCCACCTGAGCCATTCGATTCTCTTCCCTAGCGCAAGCCCACTCGTGGCTCACTCACTCGCTTCTTCGGTCATCGACTGACCAGTAAGTTAGTGACCTAACCTCCTCGCTGCAGCGCCACCTTGCATTCTCATCACTCGTCAGCTCATCACCTCGTCGGGATCCTGCACACAACGTTAATACTTTGCCTCCTAGTCCGCACCAGCGGATGGGCAAGCTGTTGGTGGGACCGTGGCGTCACCTATCCTTGCTAACTTATTATGGTCTCATCGCGTCGTTGCAACACGACAATGGTTGTCGCTTGCCGTTACCGTCATTTGTCGCTACCTCGCCTCTTGCACTCGCTCCTCCCACGTGTCGTCGTCTCACCAACGCCATCTCACATCAAATTCGACGACTCGCCACAACGACGCTCCGATGCGACTGTTCTGCCCCAATGCCTCATCCTCAGCCAGTCCACCTATTTTCTCTCTCTAGCTCTCCTTTAGGTAGCCAAAAAGGTTTTTCTGGTATTCATATAATTTTGGAAACACTAGATATTATCATTTAACATTCATGTTATTATCATCAATCTACATTGAAAGGATCACGATGCCCAAGAGGGGGGGGGGTGAATTGGGCTTTTCTAAAAATCAACACTAATTAAAACCTAAGCAAGAGCCCAACTTCACCCCGACAACTAGCAATAAGAGAATAATACTAGAAATACAACAATGCTAAGACAATACTTCAAATACTTGCTAAACAAATACACAATGTAAAATGCTTGAATTAAGTGCGGAATGTAAAGCAAGGTTTAGAAGACTCCTCTAATTTTTTCCGAGGTATCGAAGAGTCGGCACTCTCCCCTAGTCCTCGTTGGAGCACCCGCGCAATGGTATCGCTCCCCCTTGTTCCTCGCAAGAACCAAGTGCTCACTATGAGATGATCCTTTGCCACTCCAGCGTGGTGGAACTCTCACGACCGCTTACAAACTTGAGTCAGGTCACCAACAAGTTCTCCAAGGTGATCATCGAGCTCCCAACGCCACCAAGCCGTCTAGGTGATGCCGATCACCAAGAGTAACAAGTCGTAGACTTTAACTTGACCAAGAGAAGTCTAATGCATGCGGTGTGTGCTCTAGGTGGCTCTCGCTAGCGCTAATGAGGTCCGAATGCAGGATTAAGATTCTCAAATCACCTCACTAGGCTTTGTGGTGCTTGCAATGCTCTACCAATGTGTAGGAGTAAATGTGGACAGCAAGACAATCAATATAGTGGGTGGAGGGGATATAAATAGCCCTCACCCACCAACTAGCCATTACACAAATTCTATTGCGCATGGGTGTCACACCCGATTTTGGAAGGTAAACTGAATGCGAAACATGTACGTGCCAGGAAAAGAACTCACGTACACAGTGATTACATAATTGGACATCATCACACAATGCTCGAAATAAATAGCGGAAAGGTACTTTAATTACAATAAGATGTCCAAGACATCCATAGAGTCTAATACATAGCCATAGTGTTCAACATTAATATCAAAGTGCGGAGAAATGAAACGTAGAAGATAAGCCTACATAGGCAGCTGACTGGGGGTTTGCCACTAAAGTAAACTAGAACTCGTCATAGTCCTGGAACTCCTCAAAGTCCTCCATGTTACCAACATCACCTCCTGAGCACTGAGTACAGTGGGGACAACCTGGGGTGGGGTGGTTTGTAAAGCAAGGGTGAGTACACATCAACGTACTCAGCAAATATCCCGTTTGGCTAAAGTGGACTAGCTGTATGTGGAGTTAAGGTTAAGCAGTTGCTTTTAGTTGGTCAAGTTTTATTACTATAAGTAGAGCCAACTTTTAGTAATAAACCCAGTTATTACCCAGAAGTACTCCCTCCAAGAGAAAATACCAGATATCAGAATTATAATCATCATTGCTAATCATCATCATAAAAGTAATCAAAGTTCTTCTAATCAAAGAGGATCTCAAGGCTGCTCTTAACCGTGAGCACGGCTGATATACCAGTTTCTAACACTCTGTAGAGGTTGCACACTTTATCCACAAGCCGTGATTCCCATTCTGCCCAGGGTTCTAGCCTCCCCATTGATCACTACCAAGGTGACCTAGCAGGGTCTCACTACGTAGCCTTTACAAAGATCCCCCAGAGGTCACAGTCGTCCGTTAGGTTTCTCCAGTTTGATAAACACAGTACATCTCCACAAAGGAAGGGTGACTAATAAAACCAAATCAAAGAACCTCTGCAACCAGCCTCGGTAGAGCAAATACTGTGCCCGGACCTCATTGACGACCCTACGACGAAGCCAACTACTCCTCTGGTTCCTCTAATTAATCAGCTAAGGGCGGCCCATTCCACCCTCATGGTTGCACTGTTAGCCCAGGTTGTCACTCCCCAAGCAGGTCCTTACAGAGAGGTACTTAGGAAACAGCCTGAGCCCCCTAAAGTAATCACAAGAACCTCATCGAGATAACATCATCGTATCATAAATAATCACATCATGTTCATTAATTAAGTTAAAGCAATAGCACAAACTAACCATGATTAACCCAAAAGGTAAACAAGGGTAAGGTAAATACAGACTAGTCAATCCTTAAGTTTCAATAATGTAATGCGGGACAGTGAATTATAAAGTAAAGTAGGATATGATAGGTCTGAGGACACTTGCCTTCACCAGGTTGTTGCTCAGAGGGATCTTCGACAACACACTCAGGAACCACGAGTTGCTCGTTGTCTAAATAAAGCGATCATACATTCAATACATTTGGAAAGTACAAATGAACAGCACATCAAACATGTACAAACATTGGGACACAACTCAAAAGATGTAGTATTAAATAAAGGAGAATGAGGTCAAGTTATAAAATGAACTAATCCTAATTAGGAGTTGATTACTCTCTAAGTGTTTGGAACATACCACAAAAGGTAAAGTAGTAATTTAAACAAGAAAGAGATTAAATCATAAGATGGAATAATCTCATTTAGGAATTTGATTATTCTTTAAGTGTTATCCATAATTACATAACCTAATTCTATTCATTTCATTGAGACCTAAAAGTTAAACCAAAAATGAATTCATGTAATGCATGTCACTAATCTCACAAGATTAAATATATTTTAACTCCTAGGGCTTTCATTTTATTTATTTCATTAAATAAATAAATTAACATAAACATTAATCTTGTATCCTATGTGTAAAATTAAAGTTTACAGACTATAGCTGATCATAATTTATTTGAACAGAGAATAATTCTATGAACATTTTGCAAATTGAATCACTAAATTTGGAGTTTATATGAAAAAGAAATGAAATAAACAAGTTTTGAAGTTAAAATATGAAATTAGGGCTAAATCTGTGATTAAACAAAAGCACAGGGGGCTATTTAAAATAAACCAGGGGCCTACGCGCTAAAACAGAGGACGACGGGTTGATTTCCTAAAACCCAGGGGTCTCTTAAGTAAAACTCACGCGCGAAGGGGTACGGTACGGGGTAACTTCAACCGTCGAATGAGAGATCAATGGCCAGGATTAGATCGCGCGGGCGAGCGGACGCGACTGACAGGGCGGGATAGGGCGTCAGCAAGCCAGGGCGGGCTGACCAGCCGAGCCCAGGGGCAGGGGCGCGGGTGAGGGGGAAGAGAGAAGGGCGGTTGGATCTAGGTTGGAGGGCTGCGATCAGATCCGCTCTGGTTAAATCTAAACCGCCTGATCTCGGACGGACGCCCGAGATCTAACGGCTAGGGGCAGACACAGGCGCAGTGGCGCAGCTCGGTCCCGCGGCGAGAGCTCACCAAAGATGAGGGGGCTGGCCACGGCGGGGCTCTAGAGGCTTGGGGACTAGCTCGGACGCGTTCAGGGCGGTTTGGCGGACTCGACCATGGGCATCACGCTGGCGCGAAAGCACCAGAGGGCGCTGCACATGGCGTGGCGGGCTAACGACAGCCCGAGGCAACTCCAGCGAACAATCGTGTGCTAACCAGGGCAATAACGGCCAAATTAAGGGCATGGGCAGGTTGCTCACCTCGAGGGGAAGCAATGGAGTCACGGAGCAATGGCGGTGGCGCAGGGTCGTGACGGGGCAACGGTGGCGAAGCTCCGGCTGCACAGGGAGAACTCCAGTGAGCGCGGACTGGGCGGACTAGAGGGATTAGGGGCTAGTCGAGGGGTGTTCCAGGTGGCGGGTGATAGGGCGGAGCTTACCGGGGCAACAGACGCGGCGGGGAGTTCCACGGCGATCGTAGAACGGGCGGTGGACGTCGGTGGGCGGTGGCGGGGCTCTGGTCACGCGCGCAGAGCGAGAGAGAGGGTGGGGGTTCGGCTGAGGGCGCAAGTGAGTGAGGGGAGGTGGGCGAGCAGGGCGCGGGGCTCAAAAGGGGCGCGGGCGCGGGGACGTGGTCGGAGAACGCGCAGACATGGGCGCGTCCACGCCGGGGGGATCGTGGGTGAGAGGTTAGGGACGGCTGACAGGTGGGGTCGGCGGGACAGAGAGGGAAGCGAGCGCGCGGGCAAGAGAAACGACGCCGACAGGCCTGGCCCACGTGGCAGCGAGAGAGAGAGGGGGAGAGAGGGTGCGCTGGAGTTGGCGTCGATAGGCGGGGCCCGCCTGTTAGGCACTGAGGGCGCGCGGGGCTGGGCCAGCTTGGGCTAAATGGGCCAAAATGACTTTTTTCTATTTCCAAGGAATTTCTAATTGCTTTTCTATTTATTTTCTCTAGGGTTTTCAATTCAAATTCAAATCAAGTTTCAAATTCAAACCAAATCAAATATGTGGAACAATTCAAAGAATATCTAGGCTCCATATGATGCAACATTTCATGACTCATATGTTTTGGGCAAAATAAAATAAATAATCCTTCACTAATTAAACTAACCCTAATCAAAAGAGGAAGAGAGGGAGAGAAACTAGAGAGAGAAACTAGAGTGAGATAGAGAAGAGTAACACCTGAATTTGGATGATAATAAGAAAGAAATTTTATACCCCCAAATTCAGGGTGTTACAGACCTATCCCCCTTAAAAGAATCTCGCCCTCGAGATTCAGGGTTGGGTAGCAAAGAGTTTGGGGTACTTGGCTCTTTGGTCATCTTCTCTTTCCCAGGTTGCTTCTTCTTCTGAGTGATGTCCCCATTTGATTTTGCACATCCTGATGGTGTTTCTCCGAGTGACCCGATCTGCTGTCTCCAAAATCTGCATTGGCTTCTCAATGTATGTCAGATCTTCCTGAACTTCAAGGTCTTCCGTTGGCAACTGCTCTTCTAGTATTCGCAAGCATTTCTTCAAATGAGACACGTGAAACACATCGTGCGCTGTGGACAGATTCTCTGGTAAGGTGAGTTGATAAGCCACTTCTCCACGTCTTGCTTGAATCTTATAAGGCCCGATATAGCGAGGTGCTAGCTTGCCTTTGACTCCAAACCTTTTGGTTCCTCTAATGGGTGACACTTTCAAGTAGACATAGTCTCCCACTTCAAAACTAAGTTCCCTTCTTCTAGTGTCAGCATAGCTTCACTGTCTGGACTGCGCTGCCTTCAGATTTTCCCAGACCATCCTGATATTCTCTTCAACTTCAAGCAAAATCTCCGGACCGAATACCTGCCTTTCGCCGGGTTGGTCCCAATGCAATGGAGTTCGGCAATTCCTCCAGTAGAGCACTTCGAATGGTGACATCTTCAAACTGGCTTGATAGCTGTTATTGTAGGAGAATTCTACATACGGTAGCCTCTTGTCCCAACCTAACTTGTCTTGCAAAGCACAAGCGCTCAACATATCCTCAAAAATCTGGTTGGTTCTCTCAGTTTGACCATCTGTCTACGGGTGGTAAGCTGAACTGAATTTCAAGTGAGTACCCAAGGCTTCATGTAAGTGCTACAAAAAATGAGAAGTAAACTGGGTGCCTCTGTCCGATACTATCTTCTTTGGAATACCATGCAAGCACACAATCTGAGACATGTATAATTATGCCAACACCGCACTGTTATAGGTGGTCTTGACTGGTATGAAATGGTCCGCCTTTGTTAAACGGTCCACTACTACCCAGATGGAGTCGTAACCAGCTCGAGTGCGGGGCAGACCAACTATAAAGTCCATTCCAATCTCATCTCATTTTCACTGAGGAATCTGCAACGGCTGCAACAACCCTGCGGGCCTCTGATGTTCTACCTTGATCCTTTAACAACTGTCGCATCTAGCCACATATTCTGCTATTTCTGTTTTCATACCGTACCACCAGAATCTCTTCTTCAGGTCTTGGTACATTTTCTCGCTACCAGGGTGTATAGAATATGCTGTCTCATGAGCTTCCTTGAGAATCAGTTCCCGGATCGATGTGATGTTGGGAACGCACAACCTATCTTGAACCATACCACTCCTTCGGTATCTTCACGGAAATCTAGACCTTTCCCATCGATGATTAGCTGCTAGATCTCGCTGATCTTCTCATCATCCTTCTGACCTTTCCTGATGTCTTGCTCCAGGGTGGGTTCCAACTCAATTGTCACTCCATGAGTGTTGTTCAGAAATCCGAGACTCAATCTGTTGAATTCCTTTGCTAGCTCGAACAACATCGAGTGAGCGGCCAACATATTGACTTGACTCTTTCTGCTAAGAGCATCTGCAACTACATTTGCTTTGCCCTAGGTGATAATGGATCTCTAGCTCATAGTCTTTGATCAATTCTAGCCATCTTCGCTGCCTCATGTCTAACTCCGACTGAGTGAATATGTACTTGAGACTCTTGTGATCTGTGTAGATATCACACTTCTGCCCATAAAGATAATGTCTCCAGGTCTTCAGTGCATGAACCACTGCTGCTAGCTCTAGATCATGAGTGGGGTAATTCTTCTCATGAACTTTCAATTGTCGGGACGAGTATGCCACTACTTTCCCTTCCTGCATTAACACACATCCCAGTCCGCTGTATGAAGCATCGCAATATACTGAGAATGGCTTGTGAACATCTGGCAGAACCAATACTGGTGTTGTTGTCAACTTCTGCTTCAACATCTCAAATGATTCTTAGCACGCTAGGGTCCACTTGAACTCAACCTTCTTTGCTAGCAAGGCTGTCATTGGTCTGGCAATCTTGGAGAAACCTTCAATGAAACGCTGATAGTAACCGGCCATTTCAATGAAACTCTTTATTCCTTGGACATCCTTTGGTGCTTTCCAGTCTATAATCGTCGCTACCTTCTTTGGATCCACAGCTAGTCCATCTCGGTTTATAATATGACCCAAGAACAGAACTTCGCTGATCCAAAACTCGCACTTACCAAGCTTGGCGTACAACTGGTAATCTCGTAGCCTCTAAAGTACTTTCCTCAAATGTTCCTCATGCTCTTGCTCATTCTGGGAATATATAAGAATATCATCAATTAACACCACTACAAACTTGTCGAGGTAGTCCATGAACACACTGTTCATCAGTACATGAAGTAAGCTGGCGCATTCGTCAAGCCGAATGACATAACCATGAACTCATATAACCCATACTTGGTGATGAATGTTGTCTTCGGTATATCTGAGGGTAGGATTCTGAGCTGATGGTAACCTGACCTCAGATCTATCTTTGAGAACACACTGGCTCCTCTCAACTAATCAAATAAGTCTTCAATTCAAGGCAGAGGATACTTGTTCTTGACAGTGACTTCATTCAAATCTCTGTAATCAATGCACATCCTCTTTGCGCCATCCTTCTTCTCCACAAATAACACTGGAGCTACACAAAGTGAGGTACTTGGTCTGATATAACCTTTCTCCAACAACTCATCAATTTGCTTCTTGAGTTCCACCAACTCTGGTCCGGACACTCGATAAGCTCTCTTGGAAATAGGGGCGGTGCCTAGGATAAGCTCTATGGCAAATTCAACTTTCCTTTCAGGTGGCATGCCTGGTAACTCCTCAGGGAAAACATCGAGGAATTGTGACCAATTCTAATTGCCTCAATCGGATTGGACACTTTGTCATCTACTGATAAATGGTGACAGGCTCCTTCTAGTTCAGGCAAATACAGCTTAGTTACTACTTCCTTTCCGAATGGGGACACCAACTTAACTGTTCTCTTGTCACAACTGACAGTGGCTTGATTTCTGTGTAGCCAATTCATCCCTAGGATGACATCTAACCCTTGAGTTCCCATTACTACTAGGCTAACGGGGAAGTCTATCACCCTTATTTCAATCCTTAGATTCGGACAAATCCTATCGAACTGAACTTTTCCCCCAACTGAATTAACTCTTGAAGGCGGGATCATTGGTTCTATGGGGATGTTATGTGATTCTACCCAAGATGTAGAAACAAAAGAATGCATGGCACCAATATCAAATAGTATTTTTGCTGGGTAGGATTCGACTAGAAACATACCTACTGCCACGTTCTAAGCATCCTAGATTTCCTCGGCCTCCAGGTGGTTCACCTTTCCACGGTTGTAGGCCTGACCACGGACTCCTGGTGCTTGCTATGGTGCTCCTTGTCTTGATGGGCCATTGACTGCTGGCGGCTGCTGAGCTGTTTCTTGGGATAGTTCTTTGCCTAGTGGTTTTGTTCTCCATAGTAGAAACATGCACGACCTCCTACTTGCGCTAGGGCTACTTGACCATTTTGGTTGGGTGCTGGGGCAGGAAGATGAGTTACCTGGTTGTTCTGACGCTGGTACTGATTTCCTCTAGGTTGGATGTTCTGACGGTACTGCTGTTGCTGTTGCTGAGGAAACTGTCTCTAGTTCTGGTGCTGGTGCTGACGCTGATGCTGGTGCTGGTGACCTTGCTTGAATTGTTGTGATGAGTTGCCTGAGTAGAGGGGACGGCTGCTACTCCCGACCTGAGGTCCACCAATCTTGAGTTTCCTGTCCTCCATCTCCCGATGCTTCCTTTCAGTCATGATTGCCCTATCAATCAAATTTTGGAAGTTGTGGAAAGTGTGGTTCATGAGCTGGTAGTGGAGGGGATCAATCAATCCACTTAGAAAGTGGTACTGCCTCTTAGCATCCGTGTTGACGTCTTCTAGGGCGTAACGTGACAACTATAAAAACCTATCCCTGTACTCACTGACAGACAGGGGACCTTGCTTCAGGGAGAGAAACTCCTTCTTCCTCACTATCATTAGTCCCTCGGGCACATGGTAGCGACGGAAGTTGTCCCTAAATTCCTCCCAGGTGATGGCTTCAGGGTTGGCATGAGTGGCGAGGTAAGACTCCCACCAAGACTGTGCTGCTCCCCTTAGCTATTGGGGACCATACAACACCTTCTCACGATGGTTGCACTGATCAGTATGCAACTCACGCTCCATGGTACGCAGCCAATCTTTCGCGTCCATTAGATCAGCAGAGTGGGCAAAGACAGGGGGATGGCCCCTCATGAATTCTGCCAGCTTGTCTCTGGGCACCTGCAGCATCTGAAGTTGCACTGGAGGCTAAGGTGGGGGTGGCTGCTACTGCACCTGCTGCATCGCTGCTAAGGTCTGACCAATTGCCTGAACTGCTTGAGTTTGCATCATGAACATCTGCTCGACTGTCATCGGGGGTGGCGGTAGCAACTGCTGCTGTTGGGCTGCATCCTCCTGGGGTGCCTGTTGTTCCGACTGAGCACGCCTCGCACCTCTACGCCTGTTCTCAGACATCTATAGAAACCACACACATATCAGATCTGACTCTGCAGTCTTTCAGCATAAGAAAAGATATACGGAAATCTTCATAGCATTGAACAATTGATCATCTTCACTAACAACTTCTCAGATAAAGAGGAAAGTGGAAATAAATGGATTACCCAACTAAATAACTCACTTTATTAATAACTACACCAAGTTGCAGGGGATACCCACACCTTGATGACAATCATTACAAAGATCCAACTTCATTACATGTCCATCATAACAAGCATTCCAACCTATGATAAGCAAACTAACTCTAACTAAAACTGACTAGACTAAGACACTAAATTAAGCATTATTACAGACTCTGACTCCATCGATCTATGGATCTAAATCTATCAGGGTCCTGCAGTCTGGGTTACCATAGTCGAAGCGACCACGGGGCGGTGAACGGTAAGGGTGCTGAATCCCATTCTGCCTAGGGTTCTAGCCTCCCCATTGATCACTACCAAGGTTGTGGGGGACAGATATCCCCCGGGTCCACTGGAAGGATAAAAGACCTCACGAAAGGCCCAAGGGCTCAATAAATCGTAAGGTCATCTCTTCATGGGCCTGGGGAGGAACGACCAATGAAGCAGATCGACATAAGGCCGGATCGGAGCAAGCCCAGACGGGCCCAATGATTTCGAGCGAGTAATCACAACAGAGACCCGACCTTCCCGCGCTGGAGGCCCGTACGACGGAACCGAGCGGGGATGGGTCGGCGAAACTATAGGAAGATAGACTCAATCGGTTCACTATTTCTTAGGTACACGTGATTATCATATCTGCATGTATTGCCCCACGGTTGAATATATAAGGCCTAGGGAGCACCCCTTCAGAACAGATCGAACTCACTACTCAACCATCCACCCCAACTCTCTACGTTCCTCGCACCAGAGAACTACTTTGTAACCCACCATATACAACACTCTCGCCAGGACGTAGGGTGTTACGCATTTCAAAGCGACCCGAACCTGCAAACCATTGTCTACTGTTTCTCGTGCAACCGACACGAACCATTAAGCTACAGTCGATAACACCATCCTACTCCTAAAAGCACCTTGAGGGGTAACCCCGGGTGTGCGGTCGAACCCAAAACACCGACAGTTGGCACGCCAGGTAGGGGGTGTGTCGTCGATCCAAGCTAGCTCAATGGCCGTCACCTTCCTGCACAAGATCGTCTTCCGCCCCGGGTCCACATTTTGCTTCGGAACCATCTCATCTGTAGCGGACGAGGAGGGAACTCTGCATCGCATTGCGGACCCGACGGAGAGAAGATTTTCCTCAAAAATCTCCGGGAAAATCGGGGAAAAGCAGGAAAAGGCGCAACCTCCAATACTCCGAAAAAAGATCGCCTCCGGCAGGACAGAGGCTCGAGGCCCGTCAACCCGGAAAACTCCATTGTCTACCTCTCCGACGAAAGAATGGACACAAATCACAAGAAAGAAAGAAACAAATAAAATCGGGAGGAAGCAAGTTGTTCTTTCTGCGCCTCCGCCCTCAAAGGAGAACAGAAAGAAGATCGTCACGACAGCTACACCATTCTACCCCGACGTCCTCTTCATCGGGAGAGTGGAGTCGCCCCCCATCTCCGACGATGAGCCGACCGCACCCGGAGAAGAACATCCTCAGTGGGAATCCCGCCGGCGAAGGAACCGACGCCGAAATATTCGGCGACATCACGAAGCCGGAGAGCGGGACCCGGCATAGCCTGTGTCGCGAGACGAGGCCTCGGAGATGGGAGAAACCCCGGAAGAGCGTGTTAACCAGGAAAGGAGGAATTCCCGATGACGCGATCGCCGGCGAGCTCAAGAACAGGCCGAACAGGAAACAAAGCAACGTCGGGAAAATCCTCTCTTCGGGCGCAACCTGAACCCCGACTTCGCCCGAGCCTTGAACACACCGAGTGAAGTCGGCGGAGTACTGGCTCGGATAGCCGACGGTCTCCCTTAGACTCCCGATGCCGAGGGCTACCGGCGACTGTTCACTCGAGCAGCCAACCATCTTCTACCTCTCGCACATCCGCCGAATGATCTACGACATGCCATCAATAGTCGGTGGGACGCACGGAGCTCCATCAACGCTTCACACGAACGACGACATGAGAGCAAGATCCGTTGCCGGGAAGAATACGACAGGGACCACGGCATCCCATCCCGGAGTCAGGCCACCAGGACCGAGTCGGCAACGGCTTCGACTGGCGGCACCACCCGGGGACGGTCGAGGCACGACGACAACCACTCCCCCCTCGGGACAGACATCATCCCCGACGACAGGAGGACACGTGTGGAGTGTCGGCACTTACTCCGCGCCTCAGAGCCATTCAATGGCCTCCTAACTTCAAGGTATCCAACATTGACAAATATGAACCTAAGCAGGATCCGAGAGGCTGGCTGGCCGTCTACACCACCGCTGCCCGAGCCACCGGGGCAACCGAGGACGTGATGACCGCGTACTTGCCCATCGTCCTCGGGCAAGATGCACTGCAATGGCTGCGATACCTACCACGACATTGCATCGATGACTGGAGCGATTTCAGTCGACGCTTCATCGCCAACTTCCAGTCCCTCTCCGACAAGCCGGCGCAACCATGGGACCTCAAATCCATCAAGCACCGGGGGACGAAACTCTCCGGTTGTACCTCAAAAGATTCCAGACCATGAGAAATCGTATCCCCAAGGTCGCGGAAGCGGCAGTGATCGAAGATTTCTACCGGGGATCCGATGACTCAGCCTTCGTCCGAACCATACTGCAGAAGGCGCCGACTACCTCAGAACAGCTGTTCCGGGAAGCCGACCTCTATATCACCGCCGACGAGAGAGCTCGGGACCTCATCGGAGGAACGAAGCCGGCACCGGCAGCACCGCGACGCGACACGAACCAACAGCCCGACAAGCGTTGGGAGAAGAGGCCTCGCGAAGAGGTCCATGCCGCCGGACCGCCCGCCTCTCGCGCCCGAGGAGGACCTCGGGGAGGCGAACGCACGCTGGACGACATCCTCGACGCCCAATGCCCATACCACAAAGACATGTGCCACACCCTTCGGAACTGCAGAGACTTCAAGCATTCCGTCAGGCACGGCCGACCCTTCCAACCTCTACCCCCTCCTCCGCCACGAGGAGGACCAGGAGAACCGCGACAACCCCAGCCACAGGAGGAGAGAGAAGGAGAAGCCTTCCCACGTGTCAACAGAGAGGTCAACGTCATCTTCGGCGGACACGGATCGCAGGAGAACAAGAGACAACAAAAGCTCAACGATCGCCAAATACTGGTAGCGACCACCGGTCCTCCCGCTCCGTACTGATGGTCGGAGCACCCGATCACCTTCACTCGGGCAGATCAGTGGCTTAACTTCGATCACCCAGGCAAATACCCGCTCCTCGTCGATCCGGTGATCCGAGAGAGCAGGGTAAAGAAGGTATTAGTGGACGCGGGGAGCAGCATCAACGTCACCTTCCCCCGGACGCTCCAAGGACTGGGAGTTCACCTCAAAGAGCTCCATGAGTCGGACACACCCTTCTTCGGCATCATGTCGACTGAAGGAGAATATCCGCTGGGCCACATCTACATGCCGGTCACCTTCAGGACTCCAAAAAACTACAAAACCGAGTACCTGAGGTTCGAAGTGGCGAACTTCGACTGCGGATACAACGCCATCATTGGGAGGCCTGGGCTGGCGAAATTCATGGCCATTCCACATTACACATACATGATACTGAAGATGCCAGGACCACAAGGGATCATAACTGTGCGCGCTGACTTCCAAGGCGCCGCAGAATGTTTCTGAGTGGCCATCCAGGCGGCCCTCACCACCAAACCGTCGGTGACTTCTTCTGTACAGGCGAACTCTAAGCCTGAAGAAGACCTCGCGGTACCCGCGAACGAGGCTCAAGCTATGACCTCTATGCGGCTGACTGAAGAAACTAAAAGGATCAACCTCGGGTTCGCTGATGAACGCAAGACTGCCATCATCAGCTCCAGCCTGGATGACAAATAGGAAAGTGCTCTCGTCGGGTTCCTGCAAGATAACCGAGATGTATTCGCATGGCAACCTGCGGATATGCCGGGAGTCCCGAGAGAACTGGCCGAGCACAAACTGAAGGTCTACCCCCAGGCGAGGCCGATTCGGCAAAAATTATGTTGTTTCACGCCCGACAAGAGAGAGGCCATTCGCGCTGAGTTGGCTCGCTTGGTCGCGGCTAGATTCATTAGAGAGGTGTTACATCCCGAGTGGCTAGCTAACCCTGTTCTTGTACTCAAAAAGAATAAGGTGGATTGGCGCATGTGCGTCGACTATACGGATCTCAACAAACACTGTCCAAAGGATCCCTTTGGGCTCCCTAGGATAGATCAGGTGGTAGATTCCACCACTGGATGTTTTATGCTGTCTTTATTGGATTGCTACTCTGGGTATCATCAAATTAGCCTGGCGAAGGAAGACGAGAAAAAACAACGTTCATCACTCCATTCGGTGCTTTCTGCTATACCTCCATGTCGTTCGGCCTCAAAAACGCTGGAGCAACCTATCAGAGAGCTATTCAAACATGCTTAGCCGATCACTGGGGCAAGCGTGTGGAAGCTTATGTGGATGACGTGGTAATCAAAACAGAAAATTCGGAAAATTTCATCAAGGATCTACAGCTGGTTTTCAACAGTCTGCGGCGATATAGATGGAAGCTTAATCCCGAAAAATGTGTTTTTGGGGTACCAGCAGGAAAATTACTCGGGTTTATCGTCAGCCACCGGGGAATTGAAGCTAATCCAGAAAAGATCGAAGCTATCATGAGGATGGAGGCACCACGATCACAAAAGAAGGTGCAAAGACTTACCGGATGTATGACAGCCCTGAGCAGATTCATATCCAGGCTAGGAGAAAAAGGCTTACCATTTTATAAGTTACTCAAGAAGGTGGACAAGTTTCAGTGGACTTCAGAAGCACAGGAAGCCCTAGACGCATTGAAAAAGTTCTTAACGATGCCGCCAGTGCTGAAACCGCCGCGACGGGCCACGTCGACTCAACCAGCTAAAGATTTGCTTCTATATATCTCTTGCACGACTCACGTGGTGAGCACGCGTTGGTAGTCGAGCGAGCAGAAGAAGGACATGCTTATCCAGTGCAACATCCTGTTTATTTCATCAGCGAAGTTCTGGGTCCCTCGAAGAAAAAATACCCTCAAGTTCAGAAGCTATTATATGCAGTACTTCTAACTGCACGCAAGCTCCGTCACTACTTCGACGACCACAAAGTCGTAGTAGTCACTGGTTTTCCAATAGGGGATATCCTTCACAGCAAAGAAGCCATCGGAAGAATAGCCAAATGGGCCTGCGAGCTGGGATCTCACGTCCTTGAATTTCGACCTCGCACTGCCATTAAAACTCAAGCACTGGTTGACTTTGTATCAGAGTGGACCGAGCAGCAAGTACCAGATAACCCAGAAGCTGCAGAAGTATGGCGAATGTACTTTGATGGCTTGTTAAAGCTGCAGGGAGCAGGTGCAGGGATCCTCTTTACTGCACCTGGGGGCGAACACCTCAGATATGCCTTACAGTTGTTATTTCCAGCCTCTAACAACGCAACAGAATATGAAGCTCTAATTCACGGACTGAACATTGCTATATCACTGGGCATCAAGAGATTGATGGTATACGGGGAATCTATGGTAGTCATAAGTTAGATAAATAAAGAATGAGATTGTTCGAACGATTCCATGGGAAAATACTGCACTGCCGTCCGGAAATTAGAAGATAAATTTGAAGGTCTGGAATTTCACCATGTGGAGAGAGATCGAAACACGGCGGCTGACGTGTTGTCCAAGCTAGGATCCAGTCGAACTCAGGTCCCACCTAGAATCTTCGTTCAAGAAATATCACACCCAAGCATCTCACCGGCTCAAGTAGAAGAATGTAATACTTTGAGCCAACCAGAGTCAGATTCTGATGACTGGAGGAGGCCGATCGTCAGATATATAAAAAATGAGGAGGAGCCAGATGACAAGAATGCAGACGAGCGCATCGCAAGGCAATCAGCTCACTATACACTCATTGGGGAAACACTATATAGAAAGGGTGCATCAGGAGTCCTCATGAAATGCATTCTCTCAGCTACTGGAAAGCAACTTCTGGACGAGGTCCATGCTGGGCAATGTGGAGTACACGCAGCATCCAGAACCCTGATTGGGAAGGTCTTCAGGTCAGGTTTCTATTGGCCAACAGCGAAGAGTGATGCAGCCGAGTTAGTCCAGAGGTGCGAAGCCTGCCAGTACCTGTCAAAACATCAGCATCTACCAGCACAGCAGTTGCAGACTATACCCAGAACTTGGTCGTTCGCGTGCTGGGGATTGGATATGATTGGACCTTTCAAGAAAGCTCAGGGAGGATACACTCATGTGCTGGTGGCTATCGACAAATTCACTAAATGGATAGAGTTCAAACCCATTGCTTCCTTAACTTCAGCCAAGGCAGTGTAATTCATACAAGACATAATATTCAGATTTGGGATACCGAATAGTATCATAACTGACTTGGGATCCAACTTCACAAGTTTAGAGTTCTTTGATTTCTGTGAGCAGAAGAGCATTCAGATCAAATATGCTTCGGTGGCACACCCAAGAGCCAACAGGCAGGTTGAAAGAGCTAACGAGATGATATTGGAGGCCCTCAGGAAAAAAGTCTTCGATAAAAATGAAAAGTTCGCAGGAAAATGGATAAGGGAGTTGCCCTATGTCGTTTGGAGCTTAAGAACTCAACCCAGTCGAGCTCTACATGGAAATACCCCTTTCTTCATGGTCTACAGTTCAGAGGCCGTGCTACCTGCTGATCTCAAGTTTGGGGCGCCAAGGTTGATCTTTGAAAACATAGCAGAAGCCGAGGCTACTAGGCTGGAGGATGTTGATGTACTCGAAGAAGAACGGCTGAACACGGTAATTCAATCAGCACGGTACCAACAAACCCTGAGGCGCTATCACGATAAGACCATGATACATCGATCCTTCGCAGTAGGAGATCTCGTCCTCCACCGAATTCTAACGGGGGAGGGGCGGCACAAGTTGTCACCTCTATGGGAAGGACCATTCATAGTAGCAGAAGTCACTTGGCCAGGATCATATCGTCTCACTCAGATGGATGGCATGGAAATTGGGAACTCATGGAACATAGAACACCTCAGGAAGTTTTACCCCTAGCTGTATTCCAAAAGCTATTGGGACAACAATGTACTCTGTAAACTGGGAAATATATCATCAATAAGAAGACTTCGAGAGTGCTCAAATTGTTCATTGTCGACCTGCATTCTTACTTAAACTCAGGGTGACCACTATGCCCTGCTAACGGAGCAATCGGCTTAAGTCGGCGACGACTTAAGACGGTGCAACATGCTCACGCTTACTTAACCTAGGGTGACCACTATGCCCTACTAACGGAGCAATCGGCTTAAGTCGGCGACGACTTAAGACGGTGCAACATGCTCACGCTTACTTAACCCAGGGTGACCACTATGCCCTGCTAACGGAGCAATCAGCTTAAGTCGGCGATGACTTAAGACGGTGTGACATGCTCACGCTTACTTAACCCAGGGTGACCACTATGCCCTGTCAACGGAGCAATCGGCTTAAGTCGGCGACGACTTAAGACGGTGCAACATGCTCACGTTTGCTTAACTCAGGGTGACCACTAAACCACACTAACGGAGCAATCGGTCTGAGTTAATTCTAGCTCAAACTGGTGCAGCACACTCGACACGCATACAACTACTCATCCAGGGGCGGCCTCTATGTCCCATGAAGAAGTCTCGAAACCATCACGCTGCATTTTACTTCTACAAATATAGACACTGTTGAATTCTAAACAATAGGAGAATGATAGTAGCATTCAATACTAAGAAGGTGTCCTCCAACAAAATATCCGAGCACGTTAACCACACGCTCAAAGCACGCAATGTCTTTCTATTTTGCAACATTCTTCTCAGGAGCAACCGACGAAGAAGGACGGCTGGAGGAATCAGGAGCGGCGTTCACATCTGCCACTATGTCGTCTGGGACAACCACACCAGGTCTCCTCATCAGAATCCGCCCCGCGCGAATAGCTTTATCCATAGCTTTATCGCGCTGGGCCCTCAGAGTAGCGGAAGTCTCTTCGGCAACCTTGACAGCCAACTGAGCGGTCTCTAGCTCCTGGGCGACAGATTTCTTGGAAGCACGCAGATTCTTGATGACAACATCTTTGGCCGATATCAACTCCCTGCGGCGAATCACGTCATCCAAGGATTCCTGCAGCTTATAACGAAGATTGTCTAACTCCTCCCTGGTGAAGCGATGACTCCTCTCCAAGATGGTCAGCGAGTTGCTAGAGTCACGGTATAGCCAGTCAAGATTGTCACGAGAAGTAACAAGGGCACGTTTTTCTTCCTGCAAACGGGAATCAGCTTCCTCAAACGTCAAGCAAGCAATAAGAACACAGCAAGACAAAGCCCGGATTCACAGGTCACCTTTTCAGAGTCGAGCTGAGCGCGGAGAGTAGAGTTCAGCGTGTTAGCGTCATTCAGAGAAGCAGAGACCTAGGCCAGCTCTGTCTGACTTTGGGAATACTTTTCCTCAAGATCAGAACACCGCCGAACCAGTTCGGCTTGACCTTGAGAGTGTTTTTCCTCAAGAGCAGAATACTGCCGAGCCATATCTGGCGAGAAGCAGTCAAGCAAAGGTGTTAAAATAAGAAGCAGTTTGATAAGGTAGCCAGAAGGAAGCAAAAGAGCACTGACCAGCATTCACCGCCTCTAAGTCAGAAACACGCCGCTGAAGCAACATTGGATTCCAACGCGCCAGAGACAAAGCTCCTTCCGGGACAGAAGCACCCTGCAACCTCAGCCGACTAGACATCTCATCGACCAACGCCTGACATTAAAAAGAAGACGAGCATGAGAATAATTATCTATTTGGGTAAAAGTCAGACCAGAAGCAACCAAAATACCTGGAAGTTGGAGAAGAAGGAGGCGACTCCCAAGTCGTGAGAGATCAACTGATGGCTCGGCAAAGGATCACCACCTGGAGCAACTTGCAACAATTCAGCAGGGACCAATTCAGTGTTGTCAGCAGAACCCAAAACCTTGTCGTCAGGTACGCTTGCCTCTAAAGCGACCCCTTGACCAAAGGCTTGGGCCGTCACCATGCAACCAGAGTGTGGAGGAGAAGACCCTATGTTGGGGACTTGTTCTCAAATGCTTTGGATTAAGAACAAGGCAACATAAAAAGTGTTAAATGATAAAGTCCTTCGTCCTTTGAAACATTATTTCCCTTCGGGATATAATGTGTTCCGGACGAAGGTCACAAACAGCATATCTTCGTAAACACAATAAACTATGACGAAGAACTTACATGCAACATGAAAAGTAATATAAACATTTAAATATTATCACAACGTCATTTCTATTTTATTATCATCTAAAAATAGAAATGATTTCAGATTACAAGTGTACCTTCGGATTGAAGGAAGGCAAAAGTACAAGGATGACGGAAAGCAAATGCCAAGTCAGCGTGAACAGTACGGGAGTACTGTTCATCTATTTATAGGCGTGGGACGTAGCCCATGCAAAATTACATTCATGTCCATTACATTTGCTAATGACTTATGGGAATCTACTAAGGTCTAAGTAGTCTTTTCATCTTTAAGTCGGTTCCCCTTTCTGCTATCGCGACGAAGCTTTCTGCGCATAGCTTCGGCTGTGCACCATCCTTCGTACAGCTTGGTAATCAGCCCGTCCTTCATCTTAATCCCCCTTCGTCTGGATTGGGCTTCGTTCTGACCGTACTCCATGTTCATGATCTGAGTCCGAAGATACCTGTTCATATAATTCACTTGGAAAATATTGTCAAATTATGTTTTTGAGGACCTTCGGAGGACGAAGGCCCCCAACAGTAGCCCCTCGCAATATTAATTTGTTAGTGATAAATTCAGATTGCGATATGGACGGAGGCCTTAAGCCGAAGGTCCGAAAAAACACCTTCCCTTTGCTAGAATAGCAAAAGTCACTGACAGCTGGGACCACACAGTTTCCGTCATATCGAGTGTATAAATAGGAGCCCGCCACATTTGATTTGGCACGCTCTCTTTGCCATCTGTTTTGCCTGCTTATAAAGCTTTCTGCCCAAAAATTATTTGTTTTCTTTCCTAGTTTTGAGCTTCGGAAGCGAGAAGTAAGATTTCCGAAGGGATGTCTGAGGAGAAGAAGGCTGCGGTCGAAATGAAGCTAAGTCTCTCTGAAGAGAAGAACCTAGGGTTTCTTGAAGCAATGTCGAAGACTAATACAGAAAAGATCACCAAAGAGATTTTAGAAGGTTTATCTGAAGATACTGGTGACAGCGACAGTTATGATGTAGAAAGCGGCGGGGGAGAGTCCGAAGATCGCCCATGGCGGCCAAGTCACTCGGTTTTCGGGAAAACCACTATTAAGCAGAGTCATATTGACAATATGAGGGGGAGATATTTTCGAGATATATCTATTGTGAGGGCTGATGCTGGAGAAAAAACTTCTCCTACCCCCGAAGAAGATGAAGTCGTGATCTTCCGAAGCTTTCTCAAGGCTGGGCTTCGGTTCCCCCTAAGCAGCTTTGTTGTCGAAGTCCTGAAGACATTTCAAATCTACCTTCATCAAATTACTCCCGAAGCTATCATAAGAATGGGAATCTTTGTCTAGGCTGTGAGAAGCCAAGGTTTGGAACCAAATGCTAAAAGCTTTTGCAAAATTCATGAGTTGGTATATGAGACGAAGCCCTGGGGGAAAGAACAATATCACAACAACTTTGGTTGTTACAGCTTCGGTGCCCGCTCCGGGTCGAGCTGCCCCGTGCCAACCTTTCGGAAGAGGTGGCCCGGCGCCTGGATGACAGAATGGTTCTATGTAAAGAATGACTTGACAGCGCAGGAAGATGTTAAGAGTATCATTATGCGCCCTATCTGGCAACGCTTCGGACTCCGAAAGCCGAAGGTTGAAATGGATGAAGCGGCCGAAGAATGCCAAAGAGCCTTCGGCGTAATCTGCTCCTTTATTGGGACAAGGGATCTGGTCCAGGAGCATATTGCCTTCAGAGTTTAGCCACTTGCAGGAAAGTGGGAAATGCCGAAGGAGACCATCAAAGAGTCTGACGAAGGTGGACTGGTCAGACTAAAATACACATTCAAATACGGAGATAAGTTTGTTGAACCGGACGACGACTGGTTAAAAAGCATTGAAACCTTAAGTGACGAACTGCTTGGGGTATACTCGAAGGCCGAGAATACTGCATTATCAGCAGCCTTCGGAGGCCGAAAGAAGAAGAGGCTCAACCGGGTATTTGATGCAATCGGGTTTGTCTACCCTGACTACCATTATCCGGTGCCAGGCCGCAAAAGAAAAAATACTTCTCCTGCAAAAGAAGTTGCCTCAGGTGCTTCTGGTGAGCTAGCGCCGCAAAGAAAAAAGATGAAGGTGCTCACCCATCGGGCGCGTTTTATTGAGCCGGCCACAGTGCCTGAATTTATCGGTGAAGTCTCTTTGGCCACTGAAACTACAGAGCCAGCTCCAGTGCCGAAGATCGAAGAAAAAACTGAAGCGCCTTCAGCAGAGAAGGCAGAAAAACCGAGAATTGAAGGACCAAAAATATTGGAAATCTTAAGTCCTTCAGCAAATGTTGAGACAATAAAAAATCAAAAGGGCCCATCGGTGACCCCGAAAAGAAAAAGAATGGTGAACGTGCTAGATGTTTTGGAGACAATTAAGTCTTCAAGCATAACTCCAAAGAAGACTGTTGAACCTTCTGAAGTGTCTACTGAAGCTTTAGTTGCTGAAGCTTCAAAGCAACAACTTGAAGCTGAAGCTGGGCCTTCAGAGCCCACCAAGGAACAACCTTTGGAAGCCGAAGAAAAAATAAAAATGCCAGAGCCAATTTTGGTTAAAGAAATTGACACTGCGGCCCCCGAAGCACCTTCCACCGTACGCGATTACATTGTGCGACATGCTTCGGGTAAGAAATTATCTGAAGAAGAGATTTATGAAGCCAATCACTATGCCAGAGAATTAAAATATCTGAAGGGGGCACTAGTGTTCAATGGGACAAACGAAGATGACTTCCTATACTGCCTCCCTGACAACAAAGAATTATCTGTCTGCCGGGAGATGGCTAGGAGTATGGGGTTTCCGAAGCTTGAAGCTGGACTATGCGCTATGACGAAGGAGGATCTTGCGGATAGCCTCGCATATAATAGTCTGAAGGTGCGAGAATTGCGCATTTTGGAAACTTTATGATTCGAAATCTATTGTTTTATTCTTATACTAACTTTTTACATATAGGGTTTAATACTAAGTAACGCGCTGAGAGCGCAAAAGAATGCCGAAGACGAAAGCTATGAAATTGCCTTCAACAACCTTCGAACAGAGGTTATCAATCTAAGGAACGAAGCCCTAGAAAAGGACAAGATCCTAGTTACATTAGTGGATAAAGTAAGGGAGAACGAAGCTGCGTCCAAAGCACAAATTGCAGCTCAAAAGCACGAGATTGACGATCTTCGGAAGCAATTGGCCCGGGCGAAAGAAGAACGCATACTTGAAGAAACGAGGCGGGAATGTAGCGACCAATGGGCTGATCATTTGGAAGGAACCATTGAAGAGCTTCGGTCTTCTAAGAAAAGGTGCTACGAAAAATCCATGGAATGTGTAAAGAAAATAAAAACCAGCTTCACCAGTGTTGGCGCATTTTCGAGTGAAGAAGATTTTGTGAGAGGTAACCCAGAAGGACCGATCGAATGGATCTGCCACGAAGCTGAAGCCTTCGAAGAAATTCTAAGCAGTCGTGGAGACATTTGCGCCTTCTCGGGTGCCAGGGGGATTGCTACTATACTGGAGAAAAAAGGCTGCGATCATGTTAAGGTTCTTGCACAATCCGAAGCCAGCTTATCCCCTGATGATATTAAAGACCCCTCGGCCGAAGCTAGCCAGGCTGGTGGAAAATTTTTCACCGACGTCTGGGACAATGGTGGCCGAGAAATGGCCCGAGAAATTATTCAGAAAAGTGAGAAGGGCATTCACGACGCTAGAGAAGTAGCTAAGGCCGCTGACAAAATCTCAGAGCCTGAAGGGCAAATAGGTATTAGCTAATGGTTTTTATTGTGTTGTAATTTTTTATTTTAAACTTCGTTCGCAATTTGTAATAGCAATATGGCCGTATCATGTCCTCCTTCAGATCCTACTAAAGCGTCTCCGGGCCCTCACCCGAAAGGAGACGATGAAATTAAAAAGATGGCTGAAGCTATCATGGATGAAGTTGTTAACCGGCTCCTGAACGAAGCTGCCGAAGCTGTTTTGAGAGAAGATTAAGCACTTTTGTAAAGACTTCTGAAATGAAATATGTGTGACATTTTGTAACCCTGTGATATATTTGCTTTTAATGATTCGATTCTTTACGATGCATGAAACTTTACATACGTACCGTTTTGAGCCTTCGGCGAAAAAACACCTTCCCTTCTTTTCATGCTTCGTGAAGATAGAAAAACTTTTATGCATCACGACAATGTTCATAGTGCTCTGATGAAGGATATCCAAGCTTCATGAAAATATTGTCCGAAGCTATATTCCGAAGATCAATATTGTATCCCCTTGTGACTTAGCACGATTTTCACTTTCTCAAAGTATCCTTCCGAAGGTTGATACCGTGTCCCCTTCTTTTGCCATATGCGACATGATGTATGATGCTTATGCTATGCAAAATGATGTGATGATGTTATGTTATGTAGATGACATTTGTTCCGAAGATACACACATATCCCCGTAAAACACAAAATATTTTTGTATCAGCGCTGACTTTGCGCTGTAAGCTCTGCATTCCCTTAGGAACGACTTTGGAGCTTCTTCGCCTTTTACTTAGGCGGTATCAGCGTTGACTTTTCGCTGTAAGCTCTGCATTCCCTTAGGAATGACTTCGGAGCTTCTTCGCCCTTTACTTAGGCGGTATCAGCGTTGACTTTTCGCTGTATGCTCTGCATTCCCTTTGGAACGACTTTGGAGCAGAAAACTTACACTGCGTTCCCTTTGGAACGACTTTTTGTGATTTCAGCAAACTTACTCTGCGTTCCTTAGAACGACTTTTTGTTGCTTCGAAGGTTTTTCGATAATTCGAAGGTCCTCCTTGTTATCGCAAATTTTTAAGCTTCAGCAACTTAAGCCTGAGAAAATACATTTTCCTTGTAGCAAGCAAAGAAACTTTAACATGAAAACTAAAAAATGTCCTTTATTACACAGAAAATAGAACTGAATGGAAAAAACTGGTAGGATATTTGTCAATAGATGTGCTTCGACTCTGGCATAGTGCTGTTGACTGTGCGAGCTTCGGATTGTTCTCTGAGATCCCTTTGGTGTGGAGCATATTGGCTCCCTTCTGGCTGTTGGCCTTGTTGCAGCGGTGGTGGAGGCGGAGGCTGTTGCCAGGAAGCTTGAGGTTGACTCGCCGAAGCAACAGAAACTGCAGGGTGGTTGCCTATGTATTCTGGGATGTAAGGCGGATGGTATGAAGCAGTATGCATGACCTGCTTCAGCTGAGCTTGTTGTGCTGCAGCTTCAGCTATCTCCTTTTGCTTCTGGATGGTAACATGGCACATCCTGGTGGTATGGCCCTTGTTTTCACCACAAAATAAGCAAAACATTCTCCTTGGTTGATCTCCAAATCTTCCGCCGAAGCCCCTGGCGCCTCTGCCTCTTGGAGCTGGTGGCCGGAAGAAACTTTGCTGTTGCCCTGAAGCCTGTGAGGAGCACTGCGGCCTGTTCTGCTGACTCCCCTTATCATCATTTTGAGTAGAGTTGTGGATGGACCAGACATGCCTCGGATAGAATCTTCCTCCGAAGCCCCTGGTCATTTCAGAAAACCTGAAAGCCTCCTCCCTTCTTTGGCGAAAATCGTTGTCGGCACGAATATACTCGTCCATCTTCTGGAGCAGTTTCTCCAAAGTTTGAGGAGGCTTCCTAGCAAAGTATTGAGCTGAAGGTCCAGGCCGAAGTCCCTTGATCATGGCCTCAATGACAATTTCGTTGGGCACCGTTGGTGCCTGCGCCCTCAAACGCAAGAACCTTCTGACATACGCCTGAAGGTATTCTTCATGATCCTGAGTGCATTGAAACAGAGCCTGAGCAGTGACCGGCTTCGTCTGAAACCCTTGGAAGCTGGTTAACAACATGTCCTTCAGTTTTTGCCATGAAGTGATCGTTCCTGGTCGAAGGGAGGAATACCAGGTTTGAGCAACACTCCTGACAGCCATAACAAAAGACTTTGCCATGACTGCAGCATTGCCACCATACGAAGATACTGTTGCTTCGTAGCTCATCAAAAACTGCTTCGGGTCTGAATGGCCATCGAATATGGGAAGTTGGGGCGGCTTATAGGACGGAGGCCAAGGTGTAGCCTGCAGCTCAGCGGACAGGGGAGAAGCATCATCAAAAACTATATTTCCATGATGGAAATTGTCATACCAGTCATCTTCGTTGAAGAAACCCTCCTGATGAAGGTCTTTTTGTTGAGGCCTTCGGTTCTGCTCATCGTGAGTAAGATGGCGAACTTCTTCAGAAGCTTCGTCTATCTGCCTTTGCAGTTCAGCTAGCCTGGCCATCTTTTCCTTCTTCCTCTGCACCTGTTGATGAAGCATCTCCATATCTCTGATCTCTTGGTCTAGCTCATCCTCTTGAGGCGTCGGGCTGACAGCCTTCCTCTTCTGGCTTCGGGCCTCCCGAAGAGAGACAGTCTCCTGATTGTGGTCCAGCGGTTGGAGAGCTGCAGTGCCAGTTGCTGAAGCTTTCTTCGGCGCCATAGCGAAGGTTGATGATCGCCGAGGGCGCTCAAAAACTCAAAGAGTGGAAGTGAGTTCACCGGAGGTGGGCGCCAATGTTGGGGACTTGTTCTCAAATGCTTTGGATTAAGAACAAGGCAACATAAAAAGTGTTAAATGATAAAGTCCTTCGTCCTTTGAAACATTATTTCCCTTCGGGATATAATGTGTTCCGGACGAAGGTCACAAACAGCATATCTTCGTAAGCACAATAAACTATGACGAAGAACTTACATGCAACATGAAAAGTAATATAAACATTTAAATATTATCACAACGTCATTTCTATTTTATTATCATCTAAAAATAGAAATGATTTCAGATTACAAGTGTACCTTCGGATTGAAGGAAGGCAAAAGTACAAGGATGACGGAAAGCAAATGCCAAGTCAGTGTGAACAGTACGGGAGTACTGTTCATCTATTTATAGGCGTGGGACGTAGCCCATGCAAAATTACATTCATGTCCATTACATTTGCTAATGACTTATGGGAATCTACTAAGGTCTAAGTAGTCTTTTCATCTTTAAGTCGGTTCCCCTTTCTGCTATCGCGACGAAGCTTTCTACGCATAGCTTCGGCTGTGCACCATCCTTCGTACAGCTTGGTAATCAGCCCGTCCTTCATCTTAATCCCCCTTCGTCTGGATTGGGCTTCGTTCTGACCGTACTCCATGTTCATGATCTGAGTCCGAAGATACCTGTTCATATAATTCACTTGGAAAATATTGTCAAATTATGTTTTTGAGGACCTTCGGAGGACGAAGGCCCCCAACACCCTACATGAACATCCATGGAAGTGCAAGAGGGAGAACCCGCTCGGACACCCTCGGGGGCTGGATCATAGCTTGCGCTACCCATCCGAGCCGGATCATCTCCGGCAGCACCCTCAGGGGCTGGGTAGTAGCTTGCACTATCCATCCGAGCCAGATCATCTTCGGCAGCACCCTCGGGGGCTGGGTAGTAGCTTGCACTATCCATCCGAGCCGGATCATCTCCGGCAACACCCTCGGGGGCTGGGTAAGGGCCAGCACCGTCATTGAGGGCCGAGTTCTCTGCAGCAGTCACTTCTAAGGCTGAAGGTCCCTTAGTCACTTCCATGGGAGCAGGGCAATCTAGACCAGCCTCCTAACCCTCAAGACCGCGCTCTAAGGTCGATGAGGCGCGGGACGCTGCCCGGGAGGACCCCAACCCGGCGTTGAGCACATCAACACAAACATCCATCGCACCACCATCTGCCAGTTCTGATAGCAGATCTTCTGGAATCATGTCCTCAAGAGTCTGATCAAAGTTCGCCAGAGATAATTCTTGCAGACGAGCAGACAAGGCTGGAGAAGGAACACCGCTACTTTCCCCACTGGCAGTGTAACGGCAGCTGTTCTTCCGAATCAGAGGGATTTCGTCTTCTTCACCATCATCATCAACAAGACGGACAGCACACCCATTGGGGTCAACTTCAGTGAATTCAGGCACTGGCACTTCCTCAGCAACAGGAGCAGAAGGACCGACACCTTGATCCAAGCTAGACACCCGATGAAGACGTCTCTTCTTTTTTTCTCCCCCTCAGCAGGAAAAGAGGCTCGATCAACTCGGCGAGAACGTTTTGGACGAACGTTGACAGACTTCTGAGCGTCCAAAGCTTTGTCAGCTTCAGGGATGGGCACCACCACCAATGTTTCAGCAGGAGTAGCATCAGAAGAATCCCAGCCAACATATCCAGCATGGCACCTATCTCTGCATCACTAGGATCCAAAGGCACCTCGAAATGAACCTGCTTTTCATCATCAGGAATTTCGTCAAGCGAAGCAACCAAAGCACCAACTTCTTCGGCAGAGGGTCGCACTCTAAGGCCCAAACCGCCATCACCAGCAGGAGGATTTGACACAAAATGGATGAAGGCCTTGGAAGGAGGCAGGTTCCAGGCCGAATACGCAACAGGGGCGCCAACATTTGATACCTTGCCTCTGAGTATCATCTCGAGCCGACTTACCAAGTCCACAGCAGGAATTCTTCTGTTGGTGACCCGGGTTGAGTCAGCCAGGCCTCGGTACAGATAGGTCGGGTGTGCCCTGTCCTTCAGTGGCTGAATATTCCTGAAGACAAAGTCAGCAACCACAGCCTCTGCAGTCAAACCTCTCTCCTTCAACAATCCAACTTCAGCCAATAGAGCCCCTGCCTCAGCCACCTCCTGGTCTGTGGGGGATTCGGTCCAGCTCGGAGTACGAACATCCGGCTGTCTCCCTGACCGTAGTGGGAGGGAATTCCCATGATTCTCCACGATAAACCATTCTAAGCGCCATCCTTTGATGCTGTCTTTGAGTGGGATGTCAAGGTAATTAGTCTTCCTCCCACGGCGCATCTCCAGGCTCGCGCCCCCTACCAGTTGGTGCTGCCCTCCGGCCATCCCAGGCCGACAATGGTACAAGAACTTCCACAGGCCAAAGTGCGGCAGAACGCCAAGAAAAGCCTCACATAAATGAACAAAGATGGAGATTTGCAGAATGGAATTGGGGTTCAGATGGGTCAGATTCAAGTGATAGAAATCAAGGAGACCGCGGAAAAGGGGAGAAATAGGAAGAGCAAGGCCGCGGAGGAGGAATGGAACATAAACAACAGATTCATGGGTGTCCTCTGTTGGAACAGTGACCCCACAGCAGATCCGCCAGGAACAGAGCTCTCTCGGAGGAAGAACTCCGATGGACACAAGATGGAGAAGGCCAGACTCAGAAACAACAGACATATGGTTACCTGTGAAAGGCAACTGGCTGTTGGGATCGATGGGGGGAATGACGGCAGCGGATGAACTCGAGGCTTTCCGCTTAGGCGCCATCTCAACCTCGCCGGCGAGCGGAGCGGAAGCAGAATTGCAAACTGGTAGAGAGGGCCTGGATGCAGGAAAGCAAGAACTAGGGCACGTAATGTGGAGACACGGAACAGTGCAGTACATATAGGGTTTTCCCGGGCCAGATGCCATTTCCAAGAAGTGCCCAGTCATCACCCAGCGGTTATTTCGAAAACACTGGTGTGCCACGTCATCACCCAGCGGTTATTTCTAAAACACTGGCGTGCCACGTCATCACCCAGCGGTTATTTCTAAAACACTGGCATGCCACGTCATCACTCAGCTGCTATTTCTAAAAAAGCCGGCGTGCCATGTCATCACTCGGCCGTTATTTCTAAAACGGCCGACGCGGCCCAAATTGACTCAGCTGTTGTTTCTAAAAACACTGACATTACCTGACTTCACTCGGTTGTTACTTCTAAAATGCCGACGTTGCCGTCAGTCACTCGGCTGTTACCTCTAAAACACCGACGTTGCCATCAGTCACTCGGCTGTTACCTCTAAAACGCCGATGTGGCCCCGCCATCATTCGGACGCTACTTCAGAAGTGCTAACGCTGTCAATAATAACTCGGCCATTGCTTCTGAGGCACCAACGACGCAAAGAAAACGAACGGAAGAATGATTCGAAAGCTCCAAGTTACTACTCAAGCATAGCAGACAGAGAACATCATGAACAACAATCATCAACTGACCAGGAGGCGAAGTATTTAACACAGGAGGATACAAAATCGTTCTTCATAAAGGGAAGCTACAGAACTTACAAATCAACTCGCTATGAGTTGATACTTCCCTACTACTACTACTACATTACATTACACTACTATATACTACTACTACTACATTGTTTCACTTAATACTATTTCTACTTCTAATCTATACTAACATTTAAAACCAGTGGCATCTAGCCACTAGCCTGGTTGCTGCCCTTGCTGCTGCTGCCCTTGCCGCCGCTGCCACCGTTGCCACCGCCGCCCTTGCCGCTGCCGTCACCGCCCTTGCCGCTGTGGCGCCACCGTCACCGTCGCCTCCGCCGTCATCGCCGTCTCCACCATCGCCTCCGCTGCCCTCCTCGGACGAGTCTGAGGAGTCCTCCTCGTCCGAGGAGTACTCCGACTCATCCGAGCCCTCAAGCCCGGCGCGCTCGACAGCCCGGATGTAGGTCCAGACCTCCGCGGCAATCCCCTGGGAGTCGTCTGAATCATCAGACGACGCCAGGGGAGAGACGGGGGCCGGAGACCCCTCGGACTCGGAGGAGAGCTCCTCCTCCGAGTACTCCGAGTTGCCGAAGTCCTCCGAGGGAGGAGTCGGCTCACGTTTGCGCTTGTCACCAGAGCGAGGCGAGGAATTGCTACCCTTCTTACTCTTGCCCATGTTGTAAAGGAAGGAGGAAGAAGAGAGCAAGCAGCAGAGAGCAGTAAGAGATGTGAAAATGTCAGGGAAGCAAGAACACTATTTATAGAAGAAGGAGGCAACATCTCACCTCCTACCACGACCATTGAACAGTCGTAAAAATTCAATATGCAATTCAAACCATCTGAAGACACGTCAGGCGGCTGACGCCGTTTCACCCAACACAACACCCATTGGGACTCCAGTCAACTGCGCGGGCGATATGATTACACCTGCGGTCACATCAAGTTACTACTCAGAGACAGTTTGCTAAAACACTCAGCGTACCAAGCCGTCCCTTGCCTACACCCATTGGGGGGGACGCCCAGGAATTATCGGTATATTTTTCAAAACTGTCACATCCGTGCAGTACGTGCAATGAATACTCCAAGACAAAAGTGAGATATCAACAAGGATCAAAGGAAAGCCAAATATAGCCAACAAGGTACAAGTCTAATCGACAGAAGCATTGAAGCAAGAAGTGGTAACGAAGACTAGCCAAGGGTCACCTGTCAAACGTCCAATCAGTCACAGATCAAATAAATTGCACTGCCTAGCAAGATATGAGCAGATCACGAACTCGGCCTCAAAGACAAAATATACGCTGACCTCTAAAGCATAATATCAATAACATAGTGCTGACCTCCAAGGAATTCGGCAAAAGGGAAGAAGATTACTGAAAAAAGGAATAAAATGAAGATCTTCGAGTGAATTATTTTCAAAAATCCACTCGAAGCTCGGGGGCTACACCCATTGGGAGCACCTTCGGCGCACCCAATGAATCATCATCTCAGATCAAGACAATGCTGATCTCTAAAGCATAGGGTAAGATCAATACAAGGTTGACCTCCGACAAAATACAAGTGGAAGATGAAAGTGATTTCTGATAATACTCAAAGTGAAGACCTTCGAGTGGATTATTTTCAAAAATCCACTCGAAGCTCGGGGGCTACACCCATTGGGTGCACCTTTGGTGCGCCCAATGAAGTTCGAAGTCCTGCAGTACGAAATGCTGACCTCCGAAGCAAGAGTCTGAGGCAGAACACCAATTTTCGAGTGATAAAAGCAGAAGGAGACAGTAAGAAATCGTTTTTACCGGATTACCCACAAAGTACTTCCTGTTACAAACAAAGACCGCAAGCTGGACTTAGGATCTTTGGGCCGATTATTTCAAAATCAACCCAAAGATCGGGGGCTTGTGGGGGACAGATATCCCCCGGGTCCACTAGAAGGATAAAAAACCTCACGAAAGGCCCGAGGGCTCAATAAATCGTAAGGTCATCTCTTCGTGGGCCTGGGGAGGAACGACTAGTGAAGCAGATCGACATAAGGCCGGATCGGAGCAAGCCCAGACGGCCCAATGATTTCGAGCGAGTAACCACAACAGAGACCCGACCTTCCCGCGCTGGAGGCCCGTACGACGGAACCGAGCGGGGATGGGTCGGCGGAACTATAGGAAGATAGACTCAATCGGTTCACTATCTTAGGTACATGTGATTATCATATCTGCATGTATTGCCCCACGGTCGAATATATAAGGCCTAGGGGGCACCCCTTCAGAACAGATCGAACTCACTACTCAACCATCCACCCCAACTCTCTGCGTTCCTCGCACCAGAGAACTACTTTGTAACCCACCATATACAGCACTCTCGCCAGGATGTAGGGTGTTACGCATTTCAAAGCGGCCCAAACCTGCAAACCATTGTCTACTATTTCTCGTGCAACCGGCACGAACCATTGAGCTACAGTCGATAACACCATCCTACTCCTAAAAGCACCTTGAGGGGTAACCCCGGGTGTGCGGTCGGACCCAAAACACCGACAAAGGTGACCTAGTAGGGTCTCACTACGTAGCCTTTACAAAGATTCCCCAGAGGTCATAGTCACCTGTTAGGTTTCTCCAGTTTGATAAACACAGTAAATCTCCCCAAAGGAAGGGTGACTAACAAAATCAAATCAAAGAACCTCTACAACCAGCCTTGGCAGAGCAAGTACTATGCCTAGACCCCATTGACGGCCCTACGACGAAGCCAACTACTCCTCTGGTTCCTCTAATTAATCAGCTAAGGGCGTCCCATTCCACCCTCATGGTTGCACTGTTATCCCGGATTATCACTCCCCAAACAGGTCCTTATGGAGAGGTACTCAGGAAACAGCCTAAGCCCCCTAAAGTAATCACAAGAACCTCATCGAGATAACATCATCGTATCATAAATAATCACATCATGTTCATTGATTAAGTTAAAGCAATAGCATAAACTAACCATGATTAACCCAAAAAGGTAAACAAGGGTAAGGTAAATACAGACTAGTCAATCCTTAAGTTTCAATAATGTAATGCGGGACAGTGAATTATAAAGTAAAGTAGGACATGATAGGTCTGAGGACACTTGCCTTCACCAGGTTGTTGCTCAGAGGGATCTTCGGCAACACACTCAGGAACCACGAGTTGCTCGTTGTCTAAATAAAGCGATCATGCATTCAATATATTTGGAAAGTACAAATGAACAACACATCAAACATGTACAAACATTGGAACACAACTCAAAAGATGTAGTATTAAATAAAGGAGAATGAGGTTAAGTTATAAAATGAACTAATCCTAATTAGGAGTTGATTACTCTCTAAGTGTTTGGAACATACCACAAAAGGTAAAGTAGTAATTTAAACAAGAAAGAGATTAAATCATAAGATGGACTAATCTCATTTAGGAATTTGATTATTCTTTAAGTGTTATTCATAATTACGTAACCTAATTCTATTCATTTCATTGAGACCTAAAAGTTAAACCAAAAATGAATTCATGTAATGCATGTCACTAATCTCACAAGATTAAATATATTTTAACTCCTAGGGCTTTCATTTTATTTATTTCATTAAATAAATAAATTAACATAAACATTAATCTTGTATCCTATGTGTAAAATTAAAGTTTATAGACTATAGCTGATCATAATTTATTTGAACAGAGAATAATTCTATGAACATTTTGCAATTTGAACCACTAAATTTGGTGTTCATATGAAAAAGAAATGAAATAAACAAGTTTTGAAGTTAAAATATGAAATTAGGGCTAAATTTGTGATTAAACAAAAGCAGAGGGGCTATTTAAAATAAACGAGGGGCCTGTGCGCTAAAACAGAGGACGACAGGTTGATTTCCTAAAACACGGGGGTCTCTTAAGTAAAACTCACACGCGAAGGGGTACGAGGTAACTTCAACCGTCGGATCAGAGATCAACGGCCAGGATTAGATCGCGCGGGCGCGGGCGCGTATACGCGACTGACAGGCGAGGACAGGGCGTCAGCGAGGCAAGGCATGCTGACCAGCCAGGCCCAGGGGCAGGGGCGCGGGTGAGGGGGAAGAGAGAAGGACGGTTAGATCTAGATCGGAGGGCTGCGATCAGATCCGCTCTGGTTAAATCTAAACCGCCCGATATTGGATGGACGCCCGAGATCTAACGGTTGGGGCGGACACAGGCGCGGTGGCGCCGCTCGGTGCCACGGCGAGAGCTCACCGGAGACGAGGGGGCTGGCCACGGCGGGGCTCTAGAGGCTTGGGGACTAGCTCGGACGCGTTCAGGGCGGTCTGGCGAACTCGGCCATGGGCATCACACTAGCGCGGGCGCACCAGAGGGTGCTGCACACGGCGAGGCGGGCTAACGGCGGCGCGGGACAACTCCAGCGAACAATCACGCGCTAACCAGTGCAATAATGGCCAAATTAAGGGCGTGGGCAGGTTGCTCACCTCGAGGGGAAGCGCTGGAGTCACGGGGCAACAGCGGTGGCGTAGGGACGTGACGGGGCGACGGTGGCGGAGCTCCGACTGCACAGGAAGAACTCCAGTGAGCACGGACCGGGCGGACTAGAGGGATTAGGGGGCTAGCCGAGGGGTGTTCCAGGTGGCGGGTGATAGGGCGGAGCTTACCGGGGCAACAAACGCGGCGGGGAGTTCCACGGTGACCGTAGAACGGGCGGCGGACGTCGATGGGTGGTGGCGAGGCTCTGGTCGCGCGCGTAGAGCGAGAGAGGGGGGGTTCGGCTGAGGGCGCAAGTGAGCGAGGGGAGGTGGGCGAGCAGGGCGTGGGGCTCAAAAGGTGCACGAGCGTGAGGACGTGGCCGGAGAACGCGCGGACGTGGGCGAGGGGTTAGGGACGACTGACAAGTGGGGTCGGTAGGACAGAGAGGGAAGCGAGCGCGTGGGCAAGAGAAACGGCGCCGACAGGCCTGGCCCACGGGGCAGCGAGAGAGAGAGGGAGATCTGGAGTTGGCGCCGACAGGCGGGGCCCGCCTGTCAGGCACCGTGGGCGCAGGCGCGCGCGCGGGGCTGGGCCGGCTTGGGCTAAATGGGTCGAAATGACTATTTCTATTTCCATGGAATTTCTAATTGCTTTTCTATTTATTTTCTCTAGGGTCTTCAATTCAAATTCAAATCAAGTTTTAAATTCAAACCAAATCAAATATGTGCAACAATTCAAAGAATATTTAGGCTCCATATGATGCAACATTTCACGATTCATATATTTTGGGCAAAATAAAATAAATAATCCTTCAATAATTAAACTAACCCTAATCAAAAGAGGAAGAGAGGGAGAGGAACTAGGGAGAGAAACTAGAGTGAGATAGAGAAGAGTAACACCTGAATTTGGATGATAATAAGAAAGAAATTTTATACCCCCAAATTCAGGGTGTTACAATGGGTGCACCGGACAGTCCGGTGCGCCAACGGTCGACTCCAACGGCTAGTTCTAACAGCTAGCCGTTGGGCATATGGCACACCGGACAGTGAACAGTCATTGTCCGGTGTGCTGTCTAGTGTGCCACTAAAATTCATCTTCCGAACCCTGCGCTCTTGGGTTTTTGCGCACAGGGGAATGGCCTTCCCCGGGCCAACCTAGCCCATTTGACAGTGGGCGCACCGGACAGTCCAGACAGCCCGGTGCCCCAAAGCCAGAAACCCTAGTTTCAGTTTTCTTCTGTTTTTCGAATAAGTTTTCGTTCTAACTCATGAGTATGTTCTAGAGTGACACCTAGCACTATATGTGAGTGTGAATATGCACCAACACTACACTAGAACTCTCTTGATCAAACTACTTATCGACAACCCCTCTTTATAGTACGGCTAAAACAAAATAAAAGACCTAACTATATAACAAGTGTCCTCAACTCCTTGACACTCGGAATATGAAGACCTTTACTTTTTGTTTTGTCGCTTTAGCCGTCGCTTCAAGTTCTTATCTCCGGGATTGTTTTCACCGTTGTAGTACATCTACCTGTAATGCGACCTAACTTACCATTTGTCTCTACAAAACACACATTAGTCACATATTGAAAGTCGCCTAGAGGGGGGGTGAATAGGCGGAATCTGAAAATTATAAACTTAAGCACAACTACAAGCCGGGGTTAGCGTTAGAAGTATAAACGAGTCCGAAAGAGAGAGTGAAAACAAATCACAAGCAAATAAAGAGTGAGACGCGGTGATTTGTTTTACTGAGGTTCGGTTCTCACAAACCTACTCCCCGTTGAGGTGGTCACAAAGATCGGGTCTCTTTCAACCCTTTCCCTCTCTCAAACGGTCACCTAGACCGAGTGAGCTTCTCTTCTCAATCAACCGGGACACCAAGTCCCCACAAGGACCACCACACAATTGGTGTCTCTTGCCTTGATTACAATTGAGTTGTGAGCAAGAAAGAAAGAAGAAGAAAAGTGATCCAAGCGCAAGAACTCAAATGAACACAAATGTCACTCTCTCTAGTCACTATTTGAATGGAATGAACTTTGGACTTGGGAGAGGATTTGATCTCTTGTTTGTGTCTTGGAATGAAGTCTAGAGCTCCTGTATTGAATGCAAATGGCTGAAACTTGGATGCCTTGAAGTGTGGTGGCTGGGGGGTATTTATAACCCCAACCACCAAAGTGGCCTTTGGGAGGGGCTGCTGTCGAATGGCGCACCGGACAGTCCGGTGCGCCACCGGACACTGTCTGGTGCGCCAGCCACGTCACCCAACCGTTAGGGTTCGACCGTTGGAGCTCTGACAAGTGGGGCCACCGGACAGGTTCTGTTCACTGTCCGGTGCGCCTTCAGGCGCCTGCTCTGACTTCTGCGCGCGCAGGCGCGCACTGTTTGCTTTTACTGTTCATTTGCAGACGACCGTTAGCACGAAGTAGCCGTTGCTCCGCTGGCACACCGGACAGTCCGGTGAATTATAGCGGAGCGGCCTCCCCAAATTCCCGAAGCTGGCAAGTTTGAGTTGATCTTCCCTGGTGCACCAGACACTGTCTGGTGGTGCATCGGACAATGTTCGGTGGCCCACCGGACAGTCTGGTGCGCCAGACCAGGGCTGCCTTCGATATACTTTGCTCCTTTGTTTTTAACCCTTTCTTTTGACTTTGTATTGGTTTGTTGTGAACCTTTGGCACCTGTAGAACTCATAATCTAGAGCAAGCTAGTTAGTCCAATTGTTTGTGTTGGGCAATTCAACCACCAAAATTCATATAGGAAAAGGTTTGACCCTATTTCCCTTTCAATCTCCCCCTTTTTGGTGATTGATGCCAACACAAATCAAAGCAAATATAAAAGTGCAGAATTGAACTAGTTTGCATAATGTAAGTGCAAAGGTTCCTTGGAATGAAACCAATAATTATTTCTACTAGATATGCATGGATGGTTTTCTTCTTATTTAAAATTTTGGACCACGCTTGCACCACGAGTTTTGTTTTTGCAAGTTCTTTGTAAAATGCTTTTAAAAAACCTTTTGCAAATAGTCAAAGGTATATGAATAAGATTGAAAGAAGCATTTTCAAGATTTGAAATTTTCTCCCCCTATTACAAATGCTTTTCCTTTGACTAAAACAAAACTCCCCCTTAAAGAAATTCTCCTCTTAGTGTTCAAGAGGGTTTTACAAATTTTTGAAGATACTAGAACTTTCTCCCCCTTTTGAACACAATAAGATATCAATTTAAAAAGTTCATTTTAAAAATTCGGTGGTGGTGCGGTCCTTTTGCTTTGGGCTCATACTTTCTCTCCCTTTGGCATGAATCGCCAAAAATGGATACTTGTGAGTGAAATATAAGCCCTTTTACTTTCTCCCAATGGTAAACAAATAAATATGAGTGAAGATTATACTAAAGTGGAGAACTATGCAGAATACCGGCAAACACCAATAGAGTTGAGTGGAAGCGCCTTCTTTGCCGAATACTCTATTTCCCTTTCAATTTTATGACTAAGCATGATAATACACTTGAAAACACATTAGTCATAGACATAAAAGAGATATGATCAAAGGTATATGAATGAGCTATGTGTGCAAAGTATCAATCAATGTTCCTAGAATCAAGAATATTTAGCTCATTCCTAAGTTTGGTAAAGGTTTTCTCATCTAAAGGCTTGGTAAAGATATCGGCCAATTGATCTTGGTGTTAATATAGGCTATCTCGATATCTCCCCTTTGTTGGTGATCTCTCAAAAAGTGATACCGAATGGCTATGTGCTTAGTGCGGCTGTGTTCAACGGGATTATCCGCCATGCGGATTGCACTCTCATTATCACATAGGAGAGGGACTTTGCTAAATTTGTAGCCATAGTCCCTGTGGGTTTGCCTCATCCATAGTAATTGCGCGCAACAATGGCATACGACAATTGAAAGGGAAATAGGCTTACACCTTTTCCTAATTGATTTTGGTGATTGAATTGCCCAACACAAATAATTGGACTAACTAGTTTGCTCTAGACTATAAGTTTTACAGGTGCCAAAGGTTCACAATAAACCAATAAAAAGACAAAGAAAGGATTCAAACAAAGAGAGCTAAAGTCAGCTGAAGTGTGCCCTGGTCTGGCGCACCGGACAGTGTCCGGTGCACCAGGGACACCAACTCCGAACTGCTCACCTTCGTGAATTTTGGAGGCCGCTCCGCTATAATTCACCGGACTATCCGGTGTAGCACAGGACAGTGTTCGGTGGCGCACCGGACTGTCCGGTGTGCCAGCGGAGCAACGACTACTTCAGCGCCAACGGTCGCCTGCAACCGCATTAAATGCGCTACAGTACGCGCAGAAGTCAGGCACGTGCCAGAAGGCGCACCGGACAGTCTACAGGACCTGTCCGGTGCACCACCGGACTGTCCGGTGGCCCAGAAGACAGAAGCTCCAACGGTCAGAATCCAACGGCCGGGTGACGTGGCAGGCGCACCGGACAGTGTCCGGTGGCGCACCGGACTGTCTGGTGCGCCAGACGACAGCAGCCTTCACCAAACGACTAGTTTGGTGGTTGGGGCTATAAATACCCCAACCACCCACCATTCATGGCATCCAAGTTTTCAGACTTATTACACCTTACAAGAGCTATAACATTCAATACAAGACACACCAAAGAGATCAAATCCTCTCCCAAGTCCATAGATCATTTCCAATCAAATAGTGACTAGTGAGAGAGTGACTTGTGTTCATTTGAGCTCTTGCGCTTGGATTGCTTCTTTTTCTCATTCTTTCTTGTGATCAACTCAATTGTAACCAAGGCAAGAGACACCAATTGTGTGGCGGTCCTTGCGGGGACTTTGTGTCCCGTTTGATTGAGAAGAGAAGCTCACTCGGTCTAAGTGACTGTTTGAGAGAGGGAAAGGGTTGAAAGAGACCCGGTCTTTGTGACAACCTCAACGGGGAGTAGGTTTGCAAGAACCGAACCTCGGTAAAACAAATCACCGTGTCATCCATTCTTATTTACTTGTGATTTGTTTTTTGCCCTCTCTTTTGGACTCGCTTAAGTTTCTAACGCTAACCCCGGCTTGTAGTTGTGCTTAAGTTTATAAATTTCAGATTCGCCCTATTCACCCCTCTCTAGGCGACTTTCAATTGGTATCAGAGCCCGGTGCTTCATTAGAGCCTAACCGCTCGAAGTGATGTCAGGAGATCACGCCAAGAAGGAGATGGTGACCGGCGACAAGCCCGCTACAAGCCACGGGAAGGCTCCATCGGGAGAGTCCCGCAACAAGGGGAAGGAGAAGGAATCCCCTTCACACAAGTCACATCGGAGTGGCGAAAAGAAAAAGAAGATGAGGAAGTTGGTTTACTACGAGACCGATTCTTCGTCGCCATCCACCTCCGGCTCCGACGCGCCATCCGTAACTTCTAAGCGCCATGAGCGCAAGAAGTTTAGTAAGATTCCCCTGCACTACCCTCGCATTTCTAAATGTACTCCATTACTTTCTGTTCCATTAGGCAAACCACCGGTTTTTTATGGTGAAGATTATAACATGTGGAGTGATAAAATGAGACATCACCTAACCTCACTCCACACTAGTATTTGGAACGTTGTTGAGTTTGGTGTACAGGTACCATCCGTAGGGGATGAGGACTATGATTCGGATGAAGTTGCCCAAATCCGGCACTTCAACTCTCAAGCCACCACAATACTCCTCGCCTCTCTAAGTCGAGAGGAGTATAACAAGGTGCAAGGATTGAAGAGTGCCAAAGAGATTTGGGACGTACTCAAAACGGCGCACGAAGGAGATGAGGTGACCAAGATCACCAAGAGGAAGACGATCGAGGGGGAGCACGATCGATTCATGCTTCACCAAGGGGAGGAGCCACAAGCAATGTACAACTGACTCAAGACCTTGGTGAACCAAGTGCGCAACCTCGGGAGCACCAAATGGGATGACCAGGAGATGGTCAAGGTTATCCTAAGATCATTAGTTTTTCTTAATCCTACTCAAGTACAATTAATTCGTGGTGATCCTAGATACAAACTAATATCTCCCGAGGATTGATAGGTAAATTTGTGAGCTTTGAACTAATGATCAAAGGCTCCAAAAAGATCATCGAGCAAGGCGCATCCTCCTTCGTACCCGAAGCACAACCCGTTGCATTCAAAGCAACGGAGGAGAAGAAAGAAGCTTCTACTCCAAGTAGAATCCCCATTGACGCCTCCAAGCTCGACAATGAGGAGATGGCGCTCATCATCAAGAGCTTCCGTCAAATCCTCAAACAAAGAAAGGGGAAAGATTACAAGCCCCGTTCTAAGAAGGTGTGCTACAAATGTGGTAAGCCCGGTCATTTCATTGCTAAATGTTCATTATCTAGTGATAGTGACGGGGGCGACGACAAGAAGGGAAAGAGGAGAGAAAAGAAGAGGTATTACAAGAAGAAGGGCGGCGATGCCCATGTTTGCCGGGAGTGGGACTCCGACAAGAGCTCCACCGAATCCTCCTCCGACGAGGACGCCGCCAACATCGCCGTCAACAAAGGGCTCCTCTTCCCCAACGTCGGCCACTAGTGCCTCATGGCAAGGGACGGCAAAAGGAAGAAGGTAAAATCAAAATCCTCAACTAAATATGCAACATCTAGCGATGAGGCTAATTCTAGTGATAATGAGGATGACTTGTTTACTCTTTTTGCAAACTTAAACATGCAACAAAAGGAAAAATTAAATGAATTAATTAGTGCTATTCATGATAAGGATGAACTCTTGGATAGCCAAGAGGACTTCCTAATTAAAGAAAACAAAAAGTATGTTAAAGTGAAAAATGCTTATGCTCTAGAAGTAGAAAAATGTGAAAAATTAACTAGTGAGCTAAGCACTTGCCTTGATATTATCTCCAACCTTAGAAATGAGAATGCCAATTTAATTGCTAAGGTTGGGAAGCTTGATGTTTGTGATAATTCAATTGTTAGTCTTAGAAATGATAATGCCAATTTAATTGCTAAGATTGACAAATTGAATGCTTCTCTTGCTAGCCTTAAGAATGAAAATGAAAAATTAATTGCTAAGGCTAGAGAATTAGATGTTTGCAATATTTCCATTTCCAATCTTAGAGATGAAAATGATATTTTGCATGCTAAGATTGTTGAATTAAATACTTGCAAACCCTCTACATCTTCCGTTGAGCATGTTACTATTTGCACTAGATGTAGAGATATTAATGTTGATGCTATTCATGATCACCTAGCTTTAATTAAACAACAAAATGATCACATAGCTCAACTTAGTGCCAAAATTAATGAGCATGACTTAGAAAATGAGAAATTTAAATTTGCTAGAAGCATGCTCTATAGTGGGAGGCGCCCTGGGATTAAGGATGGCATTGGCTTCCAAAAGGGAGAAAATGTCAAGCTTAATGCCCCGCCTAAAAGATTGTCTAATTTTGTTAAGGGCAAGGCTCCCATGGTTCAGGATAACGAGGGTTACATTTTATACCCTGCCGATTATCCCGAACACAAAATTAGGAGAATTCATTCTAGGAAGTCTCACTCTGGCTCTCATCATGCTTTCATGTATAAGAGTGAGGCATCTAGTTCTAGGCAATCAACCCGTGCTAAATTGCCTAAGAAGAAAACTCCTATTGCATCAAATGATCATAATGTTTCATTTAAAACTTTTGATGCATCTTATGTGTTAACTAACAAATCCGGCAAGGTAGTTGCCAAATATGTTGGGGGCAAACACAAGGGATCAAAAACTTGTGTTTGGGTACCCAAAGTTCTTGTATCTAATGTCAAAGGACCCAAAACTGTTTGGGTACCTAAAATCAAGAACTAAATTTGTTTTGTAGGTTTATGCATCCGGGGGCTCAAGTTGGATCATCGATAGCGGGTGCACAAACCACATGACAGGGGAGAAGAAGATGTTCTCCTCCTACGAGAAAAACCAAGATCCCCAAAGAGCGATCACATTCAGGGATGGAAATCAAGGTTTGGTCAAAGGATTGGGTAAAATTGCTATATCACCTGACCATTCTATTTCCAATGTTTTTCTTGTAGATTCTTTAGATTACAACTTGCTTTCTGTTTCCCAATTATGTAGAATGGGTTACAACTGTCTTTTCACGGATACATGTGTTACTGTCTTTAGAAGAAGTGATGATTCAGTAGCTTTTAAGGGAGTATCAGAGGGTCAGCTATACTTAGTTGATTTCAAAAGAGCTGAACTCGATACTTGCTTAATTGCTAAGACTAACATGGGTTGGCTCTGGCATCGCCGACTAGCCCATGTTGGGATGAATAATCTTCACAAGCTTCTAAAGGGAGAGCACATTTTGGGACTAACAAATGTTCATTTTGAGAAAGACAGGATTTGTAGCGCATGCCATGCAGGGAAGCAAGTTGGTATTCATCATCCACATAAGAACATCATGACGACTGACAGGCCACTTGAGCTCCTCCACATGGACCTATTCGGCCCGATCGCTTACATAAGCATCGGTGGGAGTAAGTACTGTCTAGTTATTGTGGATGATTATTCTCGCTTCACTTGGGTATTCTTTCTACAGGAAAAATCTCAAACCCAAGAAACTTTGAAAGGATTCTTGAGACGGGCTCAAAATGAGTTTGACTTGAGGATCAAGAAAATTAGAAGCGACAATGGGACGGAGTTCAAGAACTCACAAATAGAAGGCTTTCTTGAGGAGGAAGGCATCAAGCATGAGTTCTCTTCTTCCCACACGCCACAACAAAATGGTGTAGTGGAAAGAAAGAATAGAACTCTATTGGACATGGCAAGGATCATGCTTGATGAGTACAAGACTTCGGATCGGTTTTGGGCCGAGGCGGTCAACACCGCTTGCTACGCCATCAACCGGTTGTATCTACACCGAATCCTCAAGAAAACATCATACGAACTCCTCACCGGTAAAAAGCCCAATGTTTCATATTTTAGAGTCTTTGGTAGCAAATGTTTTATTCTTGTTAAAAGAGGTAGAAAATCAAAATTTACTCCTAAGGCTGTATAAGGCTTTTTACTAGGATATGATTCAAACACAAGGGCATATAGAGTCTTTAACAAGTCCTCTGGACTAGTTGAAGTTTCTTGTGACATTGTGTTTGATGAGACTAATGGCTCTCAAGTGGAGCAAGTTGATCTTGATGAATTAGATGATGAAGAGGCTCCATGCGTCGCACTAAGGAACATGTCCATTGGGATGTGTGTCCTAAGGAATCCGAAGAGCCCATTCAAGCACAAGATCAACCATCCTCCTCCATGCAAGTATCTCCACCAACTCAAGATGAGGATGAGGCTCAAGAAGATGAGCAACCTCAAGAGGACAGCAACGATCAAGGGGGAGATGCAAATGATCAAGATAAGGAGGATGAACAAAATCCAAGGCCGCCATACCCAAGAGTCCACCAAGCAATCCAATGAGATCACCCCGTGAACACCATCCTCTGCGATATTCAAAAGGGGGTAACTACTTGTCGGCGTTCCGAGACCGGGGGGTCCCCGAGCCGACGAGTGAGAGTGCCGCGTGCCCCAGCCCAGATGGGTCGAGCGCGTGGAGCGAGCGCGAAGGGGGGAACAGAGAGAGAGGTCGGTGGCCGGAGCCGGGTCGTGAGGGAGTCGGAGAATTCCCGCGGCCTTCGTGTTCGTCCCGCGCCCAGGTCGGGTGCGCTTGCAGTAGGGGGTTACAAGCGTCCGCGCGAGGTGAGGGGAAGCGAGCGGCCCCAAGAGAGAGCGCGCCTGCCCCTGCCCTTCGTCCCCGCGAGGCCAACCTTCTCTAAGAAGGCCCTGGTCCTTCCTTTTATAGTCGCAAGGAGAGGATCCAGGTGTACAGAATGGGGGTGTAGCAAGGTGCTACGTGTCTAGCGAGAGAGAGCTAGCGCCCTATGTACATGCCAAGGTGGCAGCCGGAGAGATCTTGGCACCCTGTTGGTGTGGCGTCGTGGCTGTTGGAGGAGTAACGGAGCCGGACGGGGAGACAGCTGTCGGAGTGGCTGGGCCCTTGCTGACGTCCTCCTGCTTTCGTAAGGGAGCTGAGAGTCGCCGTCGTCATGGTCTAGCGGGGCGCCATCATTTGCCTATCTGACGTGGCTGGCCAGATGGGACGCCGGTCTTGTCCTCTGCAACCCAAGTCGGCTCAGGGCAGGGTGATGATGACGCTCCCTGTTGACGTGGCGGTCTCGTGTCCTAGGTCGGGCGTCGTGGAGGCTCCTCCGAAGCCGAGGTCGAGTCCGTCCTGCAAGACAGAGGCAGAGTCCGAGCCCTAGGTCGGGCGAGGCGGAGATCGTTCGGTTAGAGGCCGAGGCGGAGTCCGAGCCCTGGGTCGGGCGAGGCGGAGTTCGTCGTCTTCCGGGGCCTTAGCCCGAGTCCGAGCCCTTGGGCGGAGCGGAGTTCGCCGTCTTCCGGGGCCTTAGCCCGAGTCCGAGCCTTTGGGCGGAGCGGAGTTCGCCGTCTTCCGGGGCCTTAGCCCGAGTCCGAGCCCTGGGGTCGGGCGGAGTGGAGTTCGCCGTCTTCCGGGGCCTTAGCCCGAGTCCGAGCCCTGGGGTCGGGCGGAGCCTCCTATGGCGCCTCTGGCGAAGTCTGGTCGCCCGTTGGTCTTACCTTTTGCGTTAAACGCCCTGGTGACTCGGTCGGTTGGCGCGGTGATTTAGTCAGGGTTTCTTCTTATCGAAGGCGGGGCCTAGGGCGAGCCGGAGATGCGTCTGCCGTGAAAGAGGAGGCCTCAGGCGAGACGGAGTCATCATAGGGTCGGCTGCCCTCGCCCGAGGCTAGGCTCGGGCGTGGCGTGGTCAAGTCACTCGTATGGACTGATCCCTGACTTAATCAAACCCATCAGGCCTTTGCAGCTTTATGCTGATGGGGGTTACCAGCTGAGAATTAGGCGTCTTGAGGGTACCCCTAATTATGGTCCCCGACAGTAGCCCCCGAGCCTCGAAGAGAGTGTTAACACTCGCTTGGAGGCTTGCGTCGCACTTTTTTGCAAGGGGACCAGCCTTTCTCGGAGGTACTTTGTTCCGGTGGGTGCGCGCGAGCGCACCCGCCGGGTGTAGCCCCCGAGGCCTCGGAGGAGTGGTTTCACTCCTTCGAGGTCTTAATGCCTTGCGCAATGCTTCGGCTGGACTAGCGGTTCCCTCATGCGAGCAGGGCGTAACCCAGGTGCACTGTCGGGGCCCAAGTTCTCGGGCTGGTATGTTGACGCTGTCAACGGTTCGGCCGGAGCCGGGTTTGCGAGAGCAGCCCCCGAGCCTTCGCACGGAGCGAGAGGACGATCAGGGACAGACTCGACTTTTTATATACGCCCCTACGTCGCCTTTCCGCAAGGAGGAGGGGGGGAGTGCGCCATGTTACCCTCGATGGGCACCGAACATGGTGTCTCCGGTGAGCTGCAATCGGGTAATCCGAGTGGACGTCCGTGCCCCGTTCGTTGGGGGTCGGCTAGGGGCCCGGAGGCACGCCCAAAAGTACCTGCGGGTGATCTGCCGGACCCGGTCCCCTAGCGACGGGGTCCGAGGGCTCGTTGCCTCCCTCCGATGGGATTCCGTTACAGAGTCGTTCCCGCTGGTCTCGGAAATGTCCTAGGGTACCTCGGGAGCGCAGCCCGAGCCTTGGTTATGTATCGAACGTACCCCTGGTCATCCCTCGCTCGGCGTCTGAGGCGGCTGTGAACCCTTCGACAGGCCAGCCTTCGAACCCCTGATCAGTAGGGGGCACGGAGCCCTAGTAGCCTGAGGCGGTCATGGAACCTTTCGGGAGGCCGACCTTCGAACCCCTGACCAGTAGTGGGTGTCGGGCCCACGCGATCTGAGGCGGCTGTTGAACCCCTCGGGGGGCCAGCCTTCGAACCCCTGATCAGTAGGGAGGCTCGGAGCCTAGTTCCTTCACGGGGAAGGATCCCTTTGGGGTTATCCCCCTTCTCGGTCCCTGTTGCAAGAGATGGAGAAAGAAGGAAAAGGGAAAAGGGATTCGAAATTGAACGTCGTGGCGTACCTTTTTCGGCGTGGTCGTTTTGGCGGAGGCGAAGCGTCGCCAGCTGCCCCTGCCAGAAACGTCACCTGTTTCGCCGCGGAGTTAATGCGCCGGGGTAAACGGTCGGCGAAGCTGCCGTTGCGTGCGCGAGTCGTTCGAGGAACGGCTGTTTTGCTTCGCGTTTTTTGAACCCCGCGCCCGGTTCGGGCGGCACGTTGGAACCGTCTCGACCTTGGCCTTTATGTGCCCCGGAGAGGGTCCAGTGACGGTTCTCGACTTCACTTCTCGCCTTCTTCTCAGGTTTTTCGCAGCCTGAGAGATCTAGCCAGGAAAAGGAAACCGCCCTCCCCTGTCCTTCACGCCGCCACCCCTTCTGCCTTGGCGATGGCTGACCGGGTGACGATCCTCTCGCCGCGCGACCCGTGGCCCTTTTCCACGGTGACGGCGGGTGACCTGGAGGACCTCGTCGGCGAGGGTTTGCTCCGCCCCCTCACCGATAAGGAGCGGCCGGAATGGATTCCTCCCGCGGGCGGAGCCGCTCCATCCCCTCCGCCGGGGTATGTCGTGAGCTTCATCTCCTTCCATGAGCGGGGATTTGGAGTGCCGTCGAGCCGCTTCATGCGGGCCATCCTGTTCCACTACGGGGTGGAACTGCACAACCTCACCCCCAACTCCATCGCACAAGCCGCTATCTTTGTAGCGGTGTGCGAGGGGTATCTGGGGATCGCTCCCCATTGGGATTTGTGGACTCACCTCTTCTTTGCCGAGCTTTTTGCTTCGTCGACGGGGGAGAGGAGGGTCCGTGCGGCGGTGCGGGCCGGCGGCTGCACCCTCTTGTTGAGGCAGTCGCGGTCGTTGCAGTATATTCCTGCCATCCTTTCCCCCTCAAACAAGGGTTGGCAGCGCCGGTGGTTCTACCTCCGGAATGACGGAGGGTCGCTCCCGCCGTTCTCTCAGCGGGTTGTCACCGCCGCCCCCGACGCCTGGCGTCACGGGACTCCACACGAGAGGCAGAAGAAACTCGAACCTCTTCTCCAGGCCCTGAAGGCGTTGCGGGAGGAAGGGCTCACCGCCGCGGGAGTGGTTGCCGCCATCCATCGCCGGAGGGCGCTCCCCCTGGCGGAGCGGCGGTTGTCGCTTTGGGAGATGACCCAGGAGGCCGACTGGGAGGGGTCACGGATGTCCCCTGATCCTCTTCCCCACGACGCCCTCTACCGGCGGGTGTCGGTCGCGATGGGGAAGCCGGACCCCCACACCCTCTCCCAGCCTCGAATGCGCCCCGACCAGGGGTGCGTTGCTCTGGTGAGTGTTCGTCCCTTCCTTCTTCACATACCGGGTTGCTCCTGATTCTCACTATCGGTTTTCTTTCTCCCCCCTTTTTAGGAGGTGGGGCGGCATAAACCCTCCCTGCCGCCGGTCCCGGAGGACGCGGTGGGTCGGGCGGCGAGGCGGGTCGCCGCGGAGGAGGAGAAGAAGAAAAAGGATGCGGAGAAGGCTCGGGCCCGCAGGCGGAGGCGGGCTCGAGACGCCCTGGAGAAACGCCGTCGTCAGCAGGAGAGGGAAGGGCTCCCCAGGGAGCTGTCGCCGGAGACGTCTGATGATGACGACGACGTCGACGACGAAGAGGGGGAGGATGACATGGCCGCCCGTCTCGGCCTCAGCCCCGGCTTGGGATGTGGCCGAGGGTCGTCGAGCCAGCCCCCGAGCGGGCCTACATCGTCGGTCCCTGGAGCCGAGGTGCCGGATCCCCAACCTGAGGAGCGGGGGCAACCCGAGAGGGTTCTTGACTCCTCGGCTGGGGGAGCTGACGTCACTCCAGGAAGCCGGGCCGAGGGGTCCGTTCTTCGGGAACCGTCGCCCGTGCCGGCAGCACGGGGGAGCGGTCCTCAGGTTGCCATGGCGGCGCCTGGGCTTTCCGCCTTCCGGGCCTCAGGGGCGTCCGAGGCGAGGGCGGCGCCGGGGCTGTTGGTGAAGCGGACCTCGGTGGTGGTTCCAGGAAGCGGGAGCCAAGAGACCTCCCCCCAGACACCGTGGATCATGATCCGGAGCGGGTAGGTACCTTGGAATCTCTCCGTCCCGGCGCTTCATTAATATGTCTGGGCCGTGATTGTCCCTTTCTTGTTTTCTTCAGCAAACGGAGCCATGGCCCTACCGACCTGGCGCCTCGGAAGGCCCTCAAGACGGCGTTGGTCCAGGTAGCTGGCGCCACCTCGGGCCCTGCCGCTCAGCCGACCCTTGCGCAGGGTGCTCCGCCACACGGGGCTCAGGCGTCGCACGTTCTGGGGGAGCAGGTCCCCGAGGCGGGCTCCTCTGCCGAGGTGGCCATCGTGATCGGGGAGGCGGCCGGCGCCGATGCGGTCCCGAGCTCGCCAGCCATGTTGGCCATGCCGGCGTCTGCCGCTATCGCAGCTGGCACCGTCCCGGTTGGAGAGCGTACGGTCGCCGCCGACGTCGGGACGGCCGCGGCGTCGGCGCCCGGAGCCTCAGAAGAGGTGGGCGCGGACGCGCAGTGCTTCCAGGCGGGCGGCAGCCTTGTCGCTGTGGGGCGGAGCCCCGAGGCCCGGGGCCAGTTGCTCCGGTTCCGGACCCGTGAGGCTTCGGACCCTATCTTCGTTCTTGACGACGAAGAGGAGGACCAGTCCTGGGACGAGCTCCGCAAGCGTGCGGAGGCGTCAGTGGGGTTGCTCCGATCGTCGCTGGAGGTTCTCTGCGGGGACGTCCCCCAGATCCTTCAGGTAATGGCTTCAGGCACACCTTCTTATTTCTGCGAGTGGGGCGTTCGCCGTGATATCTTGTTTTCCTTCCCAGGATCTGACGGACCGGAGCGCTGCCAAGTCGTCGTTCATTCGCCGCGAAGCCGTCGTCTGGGGCTCGCTACGGTCCCTGAGGACTTCGCTCGCCGGAGCTACCGCGCGCCTTTCTCAGCAGGATGCTAAGATAGCGGACCTCCAGCTGCTCTGTGCTGATCTGAAGGCCGAGGCGGCGGCAGCGCGCACTGAGGTGCTACAACGGCGGTCGGAGCTTACCCAGGTTGCCGAGGAGCGGGACCAATCTCGGGGCCAGGCTGCCGAGGCCGAGAGCCGGGCCAAGATCCTTGCGGCCGATCTGGCCGCAGCCCAAGTCGCAGCCTCGGAGCAGCACGTCCGAGCCAGAGGTATGGCTCGACCGTCCTCGGTTCCCAATCTTGTCCGTTTCTTCCGCTTGGGTTTGAGGTCTTTCTTCTGGTTGTTCGCAGAGCTCGAGTCTGCCCTCGACGAGTCTGCCAAGGCGCTTGCCGAGGCGCTCGACGGGGCTGCTGAGCAAAGGGAGGCCGATCTCGCGGCTATGTCCGAGGCCGTCTCGGAGGTCTATCGGAAACTCGGTCCCGGCGACGTCCCTTCAGGGAGCTCTCCCCAAAGCCGTCTTCAAGCCCTAGGTGATTACGCGCGCGGTAAAGTCCGCGGGGCGCTGCACCACGGCGTCAGGCGGGCCTTCGCCGTGCTTGCTTCCCACTACGTCGTGGACTTGGAGCGGGTCAGCGAGGGGTACTGCCTGCCTGACGAAGACAAGGCGGCCCTAGCGGAGGTTCAGCGGCTCGACGCGGTCGCTGCGGGTCCGAGCACGGCGCTGGCGACCGTCTTCGAGGCGGAGATTCTTCCTCCTGCGCCGCCGCCGGAAGCGGAGGTGGACCCTACCGACGGCGGGGGCGGAGTTGAGGGCGCGGCTCCTGCCCGAGGCGACGCCTGATTTTAGCTGGGACAATTCCTGTTGGATGTGTGATTTGCCGCGGCCACTGAGGCCTGAACATTTTGCTTCTCCTTCCGTGAAGTCATGCTCCTTTTTGTTTTGATTTTCGCGCCTGGCCCATAGTGTCGACAACAGGGTGATTTCCCGAGCTGGGTCCTTTTTCGTGGCAGGCGACGAGTGAGGTGTCCCTAGCCCGGAAGCATAGGTGCTTCCCAGCTCAGTCGGTCTCGCCATTTACTCGTACCCAGGTTCGCTCCTCAGGACCCTGCTTCTGACGCCTCCGGGAGAACGCAAAAAACCCTTCTTGACCGAGAAAAGGGTTTTTCTGACGCGGAACGGTACGTCCAAACTCGACGAGAGGGGTTCCCCCTTTTTAGCCCCCGAGGGAGGGTCGGGCTCTGCCGGGGCGAGGCCGACCCTTCCTTAATAATTGATCCTTATGTGTGAGTGGGGAAAGGGCGCAGCCCCCGGGCGTCGTTCGCGCAGAGGCCGTTTGGCGAGTCAGGCTCCTGCCCAGATATGCGTCGAGTGCTCGGTGACATCCCTCGGCATGGCGGGCATGCCCAAGGGACCCCGCGCGAAAGTGTCGACGTTTGCGCGAGGGAAGTCGACGAGCACTGCTGCCTATTTGGGGCCGAGCCCAGAACTGATCCGGACATGCTCAGAGGCGTCGTCATTGGCGTCGAGAGGGACGTCCTTGACCGTCTCCGCTGGCTCGAAGTTGCCGGCATGCCGCTTCGCGTCCGGCACCTCTCGTGAGAGGCTTTCCAGGTCGGCAATGAGGGCCTCGGACTCGGCGAGGGCCTCGGCATACTCCACGCACTCCACATCGCATTCGAATGCGTGTTCGTACATGGGGCCGACGGTGATGACCCCGTTGGGGCCCGGCATCTTAAGCTTCAGGTAAGTGTAGTTGGGGATGGCCATGAACTTCGCGTAGCATGGCCTTCCCAACACTGCGTGGTAGGTTCCTCGGAACCCGACCGCCTCGAACGTCAAAGTCTCCCTTCGGAAGTTGGAGGGTGTTCCGAAGCAGACAGGGAGGTCGAGCTGTCCGAGGGGCTGGACGCGCTTCCCGGGAATGATCCCGTGGAAGGGCGCAGCGCCTGCTCGGACGGACGACAAGTCGACGCGCAGGAGCCTGAGGGTCTCGGCGTAGATGATGTTGAGGCAGCTGCCTCCTTCCATCAGGACCTTGGTGAGCCTGACGTCGCTGATGATGGGGTCGATGACGAGCGGGTACTTCCCCGGGCTCGGCACGTGGTCGGGGTGGTCGTCCCGGTCGAAGGTGATGGGCTTGTCGGACCAGTCTAGGTAGACTGGCGCTGCCACCTTGACCGAGCAGACCTCCCGACGCTCTTGCTTACGATGCCGAGCCGAGGCGTTTGCCGCATGCCCTCCGTAAATCATGAAGCAGTCGCGGACCTCCGGGAATTCTCCTGCTTGGCGATCCTCCCTTTTGTCGTCGTCGTGAGCCCTGCCTCCCTCTGCGGGTGGCCCGGCCCTGTGGAAGTGGCGCCGAAGCATGACGCACTCCTCGAGGGTGTGCTTGACGGGCCCCTGATGGTAGGGGCACGTCTCCTTGAGTGCCTTGTCGAAAAGGTTAGCACCTCCGGGGGGCTTCCGAGGGTTCTTGCGCTCGGCGGCGGCGACAAGGTCTGCATCGGGAACGTCGCGTTTCGCTTGCGACTTCCTCCTGCCTTTCTTCTTGGCGCCGCGCGGAGTAGACGCCTCGGGAGCATCTTCCGACGGGCGGCCCTGGGGCTGCTTGTCCTTTCGGAAGATGGCCTCAACCGCCTCCTGGCCGGAGGCGAACTTGGTGGCGATGTCCATCAGCTCGCTCGCCCTGGTGGGGGTCTTGCGACCCAACTTACTCACCAGGCCGCGGCAGGTGGTGCCGGCGAGGAACGCGCCGGTGACATCGGAGTCGGTGATGTTGGGCAGCTCGGTGCGCTGCTTCGAGAACCGCCAGATGTAGTCTCGGAGAGACTCTCCCGGCAGTTGCCGACAGCTTCGGAGGTCCCAGGAATTCCCGGGGCGGACGTACGTGCCCTGGAAGTTCCCGGCGAAAGCCTGGACCAAATCTTCCCAGTTGGAAATCTGCCCCGGAGGCAGGTGCTCCAACCAGGCACGAGCGGTGTCGGAGAGGAACAGGGGGAGGTTTCGGATGATGAGGTTGTCATCGTCCGTCCCACCCAGTTGACAGGCCAGGCGGTAGTCCGCAAGCCACAATTCCGGTCTCGTCTCCCCCGAGTACTTCGCGATAGTAGTCGGGGGTCGGAATCGGGGCGGAAACGGCGCCCGCCGAATGGCTCGGCTAAAGACCTGCGGACCGGGTGGTTCGGGCGAGGGACTCCGATCCTCCCCGCTGTCGTAGCGTCCCCCACGCCTGGGGTGATAGCCTCGGCGCACCCTTTCGTCGAGGCGTGCCCGACGGTCGCGGTGAGGGTGCGCGTCGCCGAGGTGGCCCGGGGCCGCAGGCGCGGTGTTGCGCGTGCGCCCGGTGAAGACCAAGGCTTCCCGCGTGAGTCGGGAAGTCGCGGCACGAGGTTCCGAGGGGTATCCCTGCCTTCGAGAGGCAGAGCTCTCGGCCCGCCGGGCCGCAGCGCCTTCCAGGAGATGCTTGAGTTCTCCCTGGATTCGCCGACCCTCGGTGGTTGATGACTCCGGCATCGCGCGGAGGAGCATCGCTGCAGCGGCCAGGTCCTGACCGGTTCCGCCGGATGCGGGAGGCGGTCTGTCCCTGGCATCGTTGGCGATGCGGTGCTGGAGACCTTGGGGCAGGTGACGTATTCCTCCGGCCGGGGGTTGGCTCGCCCACACCTGCCCGATGTTCTGGCGGATTGCCTCGAGCGCTCCTGCTCCCTCATCGAGCCCGGCCTGCGCCCCGCGGACTTGCTCGAGCTGTGGGTCGTGACCCCCCGCCGGAACGGGGACCACAGCTAGCTCCCGCGGGATGTCGGCGCGAGGCGCTGGCCTAGGGGGATCACCATCCTCCGGCGTGCCGAGACAGCCGCCTCCGGAGGGATCCCCTAACTCGATGTGGAAACATTCGCGACTCGGGCCGCAGTCCTTGTCGCCAAGGCTGCGGCTGCCGTCGGAACAGTCGGAGAGGCAGTAGTCACATGCGGTCATGAAGTCCCGCATGGCATTAGGGTTGCCAGATCCGGAGAAATCCCAGCAGATGCTGGGATCGTCATCTTCCTCGGACCCAGAGGGTCCGTAGGTCGAGACACCCGTCAATCGGTCCCAAGGCGACCGCACACGAAACCCCAGAGAGGTTGCACTCGCCTCAATGTGAGCGCCCGCCAAAGCGAGATCGCCAGGCGGGCTGAGGCCGAGTCGAAATGACGAAAGATGGGTAGCAGTCGGTACCTTTTTGTCGACGAAGGGCGATGAAGTCACGTCGGGGGCTGACCGCGCCGTCGTCTTGGGTACGAGGGCGACGTCCTGCAGGCCTTCCGTGAGCGTGCTGGCGTCGTCCACTTGCTCGGGGTCGACGTGTTGCGGGGGAATGGCACTCGCGTTTGCCTCGAACGCGAGGGCGACGCTTGGCGTGTCCTCCGTTGAGGCGCCGGGGATGTCGATTTGCTCGACAGCCGTCGGAGCGCGATCTCCCGCTCGGCCCCGGCTGCCCCGCCTCCTCCTCCTCCGATGGCGAGGGAGAGGATGGGGCGAGCTCGAAAGTCGTCCTTCCCCCACGCGGGAAAGACGTCGTCGATTCCGCCGCCGGCGGGCGGGCTGTCCGCCTCCATTGTCGCTGTCGCGCGGCGGTGGAAGGAGTATCATGTCGTAGTTGCCGTCGAGAGACATGAACTCGAGGTTCCCGAAACGGAGCACCGTCCCGGGTTGAAGAGGTCGTTGGAGACTGCCCATCTGGAGCTTGACGGGAAATCGAACGTCAACACGCAGCAGGCCCCTACCTGGCGCGCCAACTGTCGGCGTTCCGAGACCGGGGGGTCCCCGAGCCGACGAGTGAGAGTGCCGCGTGCCCCAGCCCAGATGGGTCGAGCGCGTGGAGCGAGCGCGAAGGGGGGAACAGAGAGAGAGGTCGGTGGCCGGAGCCGGGTCGTGAGGGAGTCGGAGAATTCCCGCGGCCTTCGTGTTCGTCCCGCGCCCAGGTCGGGTGCGCTTGCAGTAGGGGGTTACAAGCGTCCGCGCGAGGTGAGGGGAAGCGAGCGGCCCCAAGAGAGAGCGCGCCTGCCCCTGCCCTTCGTCCCCGCAAGGCCAACCTTCTCTAAGAAGGCCCTGGTCCTTCCTTTTATAGTCGCAAGGAGAGGATCCAGGTGTACAGAATGGGGGTGTAGCAAGGTGCTACGTGTCTAGCGAGAGAGAGCTAGCGCCCTATGTACATGCCAAGGTGGCAGCCGGAGAGATCTTGGCACCCTGTTGGTGTGGCGTCGTGGCTGTTGGAGGAGTAACGGAGCCGGACGGGGAGACAGCTGTCGGAGTGGCTGGGCCCTTGCTGACGTCCTCCTGCTTTCGTAAGGGAGCTGAGAGTCGCCGTCGTCATGGTCTAGCGGGGCGCCATCATTTGCCTATCTGACGTGGCTGGCCAGATGGGACGCCGGTCTTGTCCTCTGCGACCCAAGTCGGCTCAGGGCAGGGTGATGATGACGCTCCCTGTTGACGTGGCGGTCTCGTGTCCTAGGTCGGGCGTCGTGGAGGCTCCTCCAAAGCCGAGGTCGAGTCCGTCCTGCAAGACAGAGGCAGAGTCCGAGCCCTAGGTCGTGCGAGGCGGAGATCGTTCGGTTAGAGGCCGAGGCGGAGTCCGAGCCCTGGGTCGGGCGAGGCGGAGTTCGTCGTCTTCCGGGGCCTTAGCCCGAGTCCGAGCCCTTGGGCGGAGCGGAGTTCGTCGTCTTCCGGGGCCTTAGCCCGAGTCCGAGCCTTTGGGCGGAGCGGAGTTCGCCGTCTTCCGGGGCCTTAGCCCGAGTCCGAGCCCTGGGGTCGGGCGGAGTGGAGTTCGCCGTCTTCCGGGGCCTTAGCCCGAGTCCGAGCCCTGGGGTCGGGCGGAGCCTCCTATGGCGCCTCTGGCGAAGTCTGGTCGCCCGTTGGTCTTACCTTTTGCGTTAAACGCCCTGGTGACTCGGTCGGTTGGCGCGGTGATTTAGTCAGGGTTTCTTCTTATCGAAGGCGGGGCCTAGGGCGAGCCGGAGATGCGTCTGCCGTGAAAGAGGAGGCCTCAGGCGAGACGGAGTCATCATAGGGTCGGCTGCCCTCGCCCGAGGCTAGGCTCGGGCGTGGCGTGGTCAAGTCACTCGTATGGACTGATCCCTGACTTAATCAAACCCATCAGGCCTTTGCAGCTTTATGCTGATGGGGGTTACCAGCTGAGAATTAGGCGTCTTGAGGGTACCCCTAATTATGGTCCCCGACACTACTCGATCTCGTGTGGCTCATTTTTGTGAACACTAATCTTTTGTTTCCTCTATTGAGCCAAACAGGGTAGAAGAAGCACTTCAAGATTCGGATTGGGTGCTGGCAATGCAAGAGGAGCTCAACAACTTCACGAGGAATGAGGTATGGCATTTAGTTCCATGTCCTAACCAAAATGTTGTAGGTACCAAGTGGGTATTCCGCAACAAGCAAGATGAGCGTGGTGTGGTCATAAGGAACAAAGCCCGACTTGTAGCCAAAGGATATTCACAAGTCGAAGGTTTGGATTTTGGTGAAACTTATGCACCCGTAGCTAGGCTTGAGTCCATTCGTATATTATTAGCCTATGCTACTTACCATGGCTTTAAGCTCTACCAAATGGACGTGAAGAGTGCCTTCCTCAATGGACCAATCAAGGAAGAGGTCTATGTTGAGCAACCTCCCGGCTTTGAAGATAGTGAGTACCCTAACTATGTTTACAAACTCTCTAAGGCGCTTTATGGGCTTAAGCAAGCCCCAAGAGCATGGTATGAATGCCTAAGAGATTTTCTTATCACTAATGGCTTCAAAGTCGGAAAGGCCGATCCTACTTTATTTACTAAAACACTTGCAAATGATTTGTTTGTATGCCAAATTTATGTTGATGATATTATATTTGGGTCTACTAATAAGTCTACATGTGAGGAATTTAGTAGGATTATGACACAAAAATTCGAGATGTCTATGATGGGGGAGTTAAAGTACTTCTTGGGATTTCAAGTGAAGCAACTTCAAGAGGGCACTTTCATTAGCCAAACCAAGTACATTCAAGATATACTCAACAAGTTTGGGATGAAGGATGCCAAACCCATCAAGACACCCATGGGAACAAATGGGCATCTCGACCTCGACACGGGAGGTAAATCCGTAAATCAAAAGGTATACCGGTCGATGATAGGTTCTCTACTCTATTTATGTGCTTCACGACCAGATATTATGCTTTCCGTATGCATGTGTGCAAGATTCCAAGCCGATCCTAAGGAAACACACCTTAGGGCCATAAAACAAATCTTAGATATTTAGTTTATACTACTAAGTTTGGCCTTTGGTACCCTAGGGGATCCACATTTGATTTAATTGGATATTCCGATGCCGATTGGGTAGGGTGTAAAATTAATAGAAAGAGCACATCGGGGACTTGCCAGTTCTTGGGAAGATCTCTGGTGTCTTGGGCTTCAAAGAAGCAAAATTCTGTGGCTCTTTCTACCGCCGAAGCCGAGTATATTGCCGTAGGCCATTGTTGTGCGCAATTGCTTTGGATGAGGCAAACCCTTAGGGACTATGGTTACAAATTAACCAAAGTTCCTCTTCTATGTGATAATGAGAGTGCAATCCGCGTGGCGGATAATCCCGTTGAGCATAGCCGCACTAAACACATAGCCATTCGGTATCACTTTTTAAGGGATCACCAACAAAAGGGGGATATCGAGATTGCATATATTAACACCAAAGAACAATTAGCCGATATCTTTACCAAGCCACTAGATGAACAAACATTTACCAAACTTAGGTATGAGCTAAATATTCTTGATTCTAGGAACTTCTATTGATGTTTTGCACACATAGCTCATTGATATACCTTTGATCATATCTCTTTCATGTGCTATGACTAATGTGTTTTCAAGTGCATTTCATGCTAAGTCATAGATTGAAAGGGAATTGGAGTCTTTGGCGAAGACAAAGGCTTCCACTCCACTCCATTGAATTACTCATCCTTCACCATCGCTCCGCGCCGCTCTCCAACTTTGGTATAATCTTCACTCATATTTTTGTTTACCAAAGGGGGAGAAAGTTTGAAAGGGCTCTAATAACTCCATTTTTGGCGATTCATGCCAAAGGGGGAGAGAGAGTATTAGCCCAAAGCAAAAGGACCGCACCACCACCAAATTCAAAATTTTAGTCTTTCAAATTGTTTTTTAAAAGTAATGATTTCAAATTGGTATACCCTCTTCAAAATCTATATCTAAAACCCTCTTGAACACTAAGAGGAGGATTTCATTAAGGGGGAGTTTTGTTTAGTCAAAGGAAAAACATTTGAAACAGGGGGAGAAAATTTCAAATCTTGAAAAATGCTTCTTTCAATCTTATTCATTCACCTTTGACTATTTGCAAAAAGCCTTTGAAAAGAATTTACAAAAAGAACTTGCAAAAACAAAAAAACATGTGGTGCAAGCGTAGTCCAAAATGTTTAGAATAAAGAAATCAATCCATGCACATCTTATGATAAAATTTATTGGTTCAATTCCAAGCAACCTTTGCACTTACATTATGCAAACTAGTTCAATTCTGCACTTTTATATTTGCTTTGGTTTGTGTTGGCATCAATCACCAAAAAGGGGGAGATTGAAAGGGAAATAGGCTTACACCTTTTCCTAATTGATTTTGGTGATTGAATTGCCCAGCACAAATAATTGGACTAACTAGTTTGCTCTAGACAATAAGTTTTACAGGTGCCAAAGGTTCACAATAAACCAATAAAAAGACCAAGAAAGGATTCAAACAAAGAGAGCTAAAGTCAGCCGAAGTGTGCCCTGGTCTGGCGCACCGGACTATCCGGTGCACCACTGGACAGTGTCCGATGCACCAGGGACTCCAACACTGAACTGCTCACCTTCGGGAATTCTAGAGGCCGCTCCGCTATAATTCATCGGACTATCCGGTGTAGCACCAGACAATGTCCGGTGACGCACCGGATTGTCCGGTGTGCCAGCGGAGCAACGACTACTTCAGCACCAACGGTCGCCTGCAACCGCATTAAATGCGCTACAGTACGCGCAGAAGTCAGGCATGCGCCAGAAGGCGCACCGGACAGTCTACAGGACCTATCCGGTGCACCACCGGACTGTCCGGTGGCCCAGAAGACAGAAGCTCCAACGGTCAGAATCCAATGGCCGGGTGACGTGGCAAGCGCACCGGGCAGTGTCCGGTGCGCCATACGACAGCAGCCTTCACCAAACGGCTAGTTTGGTGGTTGGGGCTATAAATACCACAACCACCCACCATTCATGGCATCCAAGTTTTCAGACTTCTTACACCTTACAAGAGCTATATATAGCATTCAATACAAGACACACCAAAGAGATCAAATCCTCTCCCAAGTCCATAGATCATTTCCAATCAAATAGTGACTAGTGAGAGAGTGACTTGTGTTCATTTGAGCTCTTGCGCTTGGATTGCTTCTTTTTCTCATTCTTTCTTGTGATCAACTCAATTATAACCAAGGAAAGAGACACCAATTGTGTGGTGGTCCTTGCGGGGACTTTGTGTCCTGTTTGATTGAGAAGAGAAGCTCACTCGGTCTAAGTGACGGTTTGAGAGAGGGAAAGGGTTGAAAGAGACCCGGTCTTTGTGACAACGGGGAGTAGGTTTGCAAGAACCAAACCTCGGTAAAACAAATCACCGTGTCATCCATTCTTATTTACTTGTGATTTGTTTTTTGCCCTCTCTTTTGGACTCGCTTAAGTTTCTAACGCTAACCCCGGCTTGTAGTTGTGCTTAAGTTTATAAATTTCAGATTCACCCTATTCACCCCCCTCTAGGCGACTTTCAGCAATATACTCGGCTTCGGCGGTTGAAAGAGCTACTGAGTTTTGTTTCTTTGAAGCCCAAGACACCAGGGATCTCCCTAGAAACTGACAAGTCCCTGATGTGCTCTTCCTATCAATTTTACACCTTGTCCAATCAGCATCGGAATATCCTAATAAATTAAATGAGGATCCCTTGGGGTACCAAAGACCAAACTTAGGTGTATGAACTAAATATCTCAAGATTCTCTTCACGGCCCTAAGGTGAACTTCCTTAGGATCGGCTTGAAATCTTGCACACATGCATACGGAAAGCATAATATCCGGTCGAGATGCACATAAATAAAGTAGAGATCCTATCATCGACTGGTATACCTTTTGATCAACGGATTTACCTTCTGTGTCGAGGTCGAGATGCCCATTGGTTCCCATGGGTGTCTTGATGGGCTTGACATCCTTCATTCCAAACTTGGTGAGTATATCTTGAATGTACTTCGTTTGGCTGATGAAGGTGCCCTCTTGGAGTTGCTTCACTTGAAATCCTAGAAAATACTTCAACTCCCCCATCATAGACATCTCGAATTTTTGAATCATGATCCTACTAAACTCTTCACAAATAGATTTGTTAGTAGACCCAAATATGATATCATCAACATAAATTTGGCATACAAACAAAACATTTTCAATTGTTTTAGTAAAGAGAGTAGGATCGGCCTTGCTGACTTTGAAGCCATTAGTGATAAGAAAATCTCTTAGACATTCATACCATGCTCTTGGGGCTTGCTTGAGCCCATAAAGCGCCTTAGAGAGTTATATACATGGTTAGGGTACTCACTATCTTCAAAGTTGGGAGGTTGCTCAACATAGACCTCTTCCTTGATTGGTCCATTGAGGAAGGCACTCTTCACGTCCATTTGATAGAGCTTAAAGCCATGGTAAGTAGCATAGGCAAGTAAAATGCGAATTGACTCAAGCCTAGCTACGGGTGCATAGGTTTCACCAAAATCCAAACCTTTGACTTGTGAATATCCCTTGGCCACAAGTCGGGCTTTGTTCCTTGTCACCACACCATGCTCATCTTGTTTGTTACGGAAGACCCACTTGGTTCCTACAATATTTTGGTTAGGACGTGGAACCAAATGTCATACCTCATTCCTTGTGAAGTTGCTTGAAGTGCTTCCTCTACCCTGTGTGGATCAATAGAGGAAACAAAAGAGTAATGTTCACAAAAATGAGCAACACGAGATCGAGTGGTTACCCCTTATGAATATCGCCGAGGATGGTGTTCACGGGGTGATCTCGTTGAATTGCTTGGTAGACTCTTGGGTGTGGCGGCCTTGGATCTTCATCATCTTCGTGGTCTTGATCATTAGCATCTCTCTTGATCATTGTCCTCCTCTTGAGGTGGCTCATCTTCTTGATCTTCATTTTCATCCTCTTGAGCCTCATCCTCATCTTGGGTTAGTGGAGATGCTTGCATGGAGGAAGATGGTTGATCTTGTGCTTGTGGAGGCTCTTCGGATTCCTTAGGACACACATCCCCAATGGACATGTTCCTTAGCACGATGCACGGAGCCTCTTCATCATCTAGTTCATCAAGATCAACTTGCTCTACTTGAGAGTCGTTAGTCTCATCAAACACAATGTCACAAGAGACTTCAACTAGTCCAGTGGACTTGTTAAAGACTCTATATGCCCTTGTGTTTGAATCATAACCAAGTAAAAAGCCTTCTACAGCCTTAGGAGCAAATTTAGATTTTCTACCTCTTTTAACAAGAATAAAGCATTTGCTACCAAAGACTCTAAAATATGAAATATTGGGCTTTTTACCGGTGAGGAGTTCATATGATGTCTTCTTGAGGATTCGATGTAGATATAACCGGTTGATGGCGTAGCAAGCGGTGTTGACCGCCTCGGCCCAAAACCGATCCGAAGTCTTGTACTTATCAAGCATAGTCCTTGCCATGTCCAATAGAGTTCTATTCTTCCTCTCCACTACACCATTTTGCTGTGGCGTGTAGGGAGAAGAGAACTCATGCTTGATGCCCTTCTCCTCAAGGAAGCCTTCAATTTGAGAGTTCTTGAACTCCGTCCCATTGTCGCTTCTTATTTTCTTGATCCTCAAGCCGAACTCATTTTGAGCCCGTCTCAAGAATCCTTTCAAAGTCTCTTGGGTTTGAGATTTTTCCTGTAAAAAGAATACCCAAGTGAAGCGAGAATAATCATCCACAATAACTAGACAGTACTTACTCCCGCCGATGCTTATGTAAGCTATCGGGCCGAATAGGTCCATGTGGAGGAGCTCGAGTGACCTGTCAGTCGTCATGATGTTCTTGTGTGGATGATGAACACCAACTTGCTTCCCTGCTTGGCATGCGCTACAAATCCTATCTTTCTCAAAATGAACGTTGGTTAGTCCCAAAACGTGCTCTCCCTTTAGAAGCTTGTGAAGATTCTTCATTCCAACGTGGGCTAGTCGGCGGTGCCAGAGCCAACCCATGTTAGTCTTAGCAATTAAGCAAGTGTCAAGTTTAGCTTTATTGAAATCAACTAAGTATAGCTGACCCTCTAACACTCCCTTAAAAGCTATTGAATCATCACTTCTTCTAAAGACAGTAACACCTACATCCATAAAAAGACAGTTGTAACCCATTTTGCATAATTGTGAAACTGAAAGCAAGTTGTAATCTAATGAATCTACAAGAAAAACATTGGAAATAGAATGGTCAGGTGATATAGCAATTTTACCCAATCCTTTGACCAAACCTTGATTTCCATCCCCGAATGTGATAGCTCTTTGGGGATCTTGGTTTTTCTCGTAGGAGGAGAACATTCTTTTCTCCCCAGTCATGTGGTTTGTGCACCCGCTGTCGATGATCCAGCTTGAGCCCCCGGATGCATAAACCTACAACACAGATTTAGGCCTTGTTCTTAGGTACCCAAACGGTTTTGGGTCCTTTTACATTAGAAACAAGCACCTTGGGGTACCCAAACACAAGTCTTTAACCCCTTGTGTTTGCCCCAACATATTTGGCAACTACTTTGCCTGATTTGTTAGTAAGCACATATGAAGCATCAAAGGTCTTAAATGAAATGTTATGATTATTTGATGCAATAGGAGTTTTCTTCTTAAGCATTTTAACATGTGTAGAATGCCTAGAGCTAGAAGCCTCATTCTTATAAATAAAAGCATGGTGAGTAACAGAATGAGTCTTCTTTGCATGAATTCTCCTAATCTTATCCTCAGGATAACCAACAGGGTATAAAATGTAACCCTCATTATCCTGAGGCATGAGAGCTTTGCCCTTAACAAAATTTGACAATCTTTCAGGAGCAGCATTAAGCTTGACATTGTCTCCCTGTTGGAAGCCAATGCTATCCTTAATGCCAGGGCGTCTCCCACTATAAAGCATGGTACGAGCAAATTTAAAATTTTCATTCTCTAGTTTATGCTCAGCAATTTTAACATCTAATTTAGCTATATGATCATTTTGTTGTTTAATCATAACAAGGTGATCATGAATAGCATCAATGTTAATATCTCTACATCTAGTACAAATGGAAACATGATCAACACTTGATATAGAGGGTTTGCAATCATTTAATTCAACAATCTTAGCATGTAAAATAACATTCTCATCTCTAAGATTGGAAATAGAAGCATTGCAAACATCTAAGTCTTTAGTCTTAGCAATTAATTTCTCATTCTCATTCCTAAGGCTAGCAAGAGAGGCATTCAATTTATCAATCTTAGCAATTAAACTAGCATTATCATTTATAAGATTGGCAATTGAATCATCACAAATATTTGACTTCTCAACCTTAGCAATCAAATTAGCATTCTCAATTCTAAGGTTGGAAATAGTGTCATGGCAAGTGCCAAGCTCACTAGTTAATTTTTCATTTTTCTCTACCTCCTGAGCATAAGCATTTTTAGTCTTAACATGCTTCTTATTTTCTTTAATTAGGAAGTCCTCTTGGATATCCAAGAGTTCATCCTTCTCATGAATAGCACTAATCAATTCATTCAATTTCTCTTTTTGTTGCATGTTAAGATTGGCAAAAAGAGTAAGCAAGTTATCCTCATCATCACTAGAGTTATCCTCATCACTAGAAGTTGCATACTTAGTGGAGGATCTTGATTTTACCTTCTTCTTCTTGCCGTCCTTTGCCATGAGGCACTTGTGGCCGACGTTGGGGAAGATGAGGCCTTTGTTGATGGTGATGTTGGCGACGTCCTCGTCGTCGGAGGAGTCGGTGGAGCTCTTGTCGGAGTCCCACTCCCGGCAAACATGCACATCGCCACCCTTCTTCTTGTAATACTTCTTCTTCTCCTTCTTCTTCCCCCTCTTGTCGTTATCCCTATCACTATCACTAGATAAAGGACATTTAGCGATAAAATGACCGGGCTTACCACACTTGTAGCATACTTTTTTGGAGCGGGGCTTGTAGTCTTTCCCCCTCCTTTGCTTGAGGATTTGGCGGAAGCTCTTGATAATGAGCGCCATCTCCTTATTGTCGAGCTTGGAGGCGTCGATGGGGACCCTACTCAGTGTAGAGTCTTTTTTCTTCTCCTCCGTTGCCTTGAATGCAACGGGTTGTGCCTCAGGTACGGAGGAGGCGCCTTGCTCGATGATCTTCTTGGAGCCTTTGATCGTTAGTTTAAAGCTCACAAATTTTCCTATTACTTCCTCGGGAGACATTAGTTTATATCTTGGATCACCACGAATTAATTGAACTTGAGTGGGGTTAAGAAATACGAGTGATCTAAGAATAACCTTGACCATTTCATGATCATCCCATTTGGTGCTCCCGAGGTTGCGCACTTGATTTACCAAGGTCTTTAGCCGGTTGTACATGGCTTGCGGGTCTTCTCCTTGGTTGAGCATAAAACGACCGAGCTCCCCCTCGATCGTCTCCCTCTTAGTGATCTTGGTCACCTCATCTCCCTCATGCGCGGTTTTGAGCACATCCCAAATTTCCTTGGCGCTCTTCAATCCTTGCACCTTGTTATACTCCTCTTGACTTAGAGAGGCGAGGAGTATAGTGGTGGCTTGGGAGTTGAAGTGCCAGATTTGGGCAACTTCGTCCGAGTCATAGTCTTCATCCCCGGTGATGGTACCTGTACTCCAATCTCAACATCCCAAATGCTAGTGTGGAGTGAGGTTAGATGGTGCCTCATTTTATCACTCCACATATTATAATCTTCACCATCAAAAACGGGTGGTTTGCCTAATGGGACGGAAAGTAAAGGAGTACGTTTAGAAATGCGAGGATAGCGTAGGGGAATCTTACTAAACTTCTTGCGCTCATGGCGCTTAGAAGTGACGGACGACGCGTCGGAGCCGGAGGTGGATGGCGACGAAGAGTCGGTCTCGTAGTAGACCACCTTCTTCATCTTCTTCTTTTTGTCGCCACTCCGATGCGACATGTGAGGAGGTGATTCCTCCTTCTTGTTGCGGGACTCTCCCGATGGAGCCTTCCTGTGGCTTGTGGCGGGCTTCTCGCCGGTCACCATCTCCTTCTTGGCGTGTTCTCCCGACATCACTTCGAGCGGTTAGGCTCTAATGAAGCACCGAGCTTTGATACCAATTGAAAGTCGCCTAGAGGGGGGGGTGAATAGGCGGAATCTGAAAATTATAAACTTAAGCACAACTACAAGCCGGGGTTAGCGTTAGAAGTATAAACGAGTCCGAAAGAGAGAGCGAAAACAAATCACAAGCAAATAAAGAGTGAGACTGCGGTGATTTGTTTTACCGAGGTTCGGTTCTCACAAACCTACTCCCCGTTGAGGTGGTCACAAAGACCGGGTCTCTTTCAACCCTTTCCCTCTCTCAAACGTTCACCTAGACCGAGTGAGCTTCTCTTCTCAATCAATCGGGACACCAAGTCCCCACAAGGACCACCACACAATTGGTGTCTCTTGCCTTGATTACAATTGAGTTGTGAGCAAGAAAGAAAGAAGAAGAAAAGCAATCCAAGCGCAAGAACTCAAATGAACACAAATGTCACTCTCTCTAGTCACTATTTGAATGGAATGAACTTTGGACTTGGGAGATGATTTGATCTCTTGTTTGTGTCTTGGAATGAAGTCTAGAGCTCTTGTATTGAATGCAAATGGCTGAAACTTGGATGCCTTGAAGTGTGGTGGTTGGGGGGTATTTATAACCCCAACCACCAAAGTGGCCGTTGGGAGGGGCTGCTGTCGAATGGCGCACCGGACAGTCCGGTGCGCCATCGGACACTGTCCAGTGCGCCAGCCACGTCACCCAACCGTTAGGGTTCGACCGTTGGAGCTCTGACAAGTGGGGCCACCGGACAGTTCGGTGGTGCACCGGACAGGTTCTGTTCACTGTCCGGTGCGCCTTCTGGCGCCTGCTCTGACTTCTGCGCGTGCAGGCGCGCATTGTTTGCTTTTACTGTTCATTTGCAGACGACCGTTGGCGCGAAGTAGCCGTTGCTCCGCTGGCACACCGGACAGTCTGGTGAATTATAGCGGAGCGGTCTCCCTAAATTCCTGAAGCTGGCAAGTTTGAGTTGATCTTCCCTGGTGCACCAGACACTGTCCGGTGGTGCACCGGACACTGTCCGGTGTGCTAGACCAGGGCTGCCTTCGGTATACTTTGCTCCTTTGTTTTGAACCCTTTCTTTTGACTTTGTATTGGTTTGTTGTGAACCTTTGACACCTGTAGACCTCATAATCTAGAGCAAGCTAATTAGTACAATTGTTTGTGTTGGGCAATTCAACTACCAAAATTCATATAGGAAAAGGTTTGGCCCTATTTCCCTTTCACATATAATATTACGTTGTCATTAATCACTAAAACCAACCCGGGACCTAGATGCTTTCATATATTTACCTAGTGGTCTAGTCTGGTGATTTGTCTCTTATAGTGTCTGCTCCACCTAAAATTTTGTTCTGGATTCGCCACTGGTGTGACGTAAAAGTTAAAATACTTTGCACAGTTGCACCTAACTCTCGTCGTGTCTAGGAGAGGAAAAAAAACAAGAGATCAATCTAGTGGTAGCGGCATATGGGTGCACGAAAGATGATGAAAGCTACTAGTTAGTAAAAAAATCTTAGGTAGAAAAAACAGAATTGAACCGAAGTTTGCGTTTACAAAAGTTGAACTCAGCGCGCTGCATATAGTTGGTACTGTCAGCACGGCAAAAGAATAATGTTTTTGGCCAGAAATTGAAGAGCCTTTGTATGACAAGGAGTCAAGGACGTAGTACGTACGTGGGCAATCACGGTTAGGCAAGCAGTTCTTCTGTATAAGCATGCAAGAAAATTATCTGATCCATTAGATTACGATTCAACCATAGATACAACCATGATTTTGTTAAGATTTTTCTTATAAAAATTATTGAGCTGGTGGTGGAAGGGTTTAAGTATTAAATGTGACCTACTGTTGGATCACGATCTAATGTATCAGATTGTTCTTGTATAGCAGTCGTTGCCACATATGTGATGTCCTGCACATTACACGCGCAATGGATCGATTTTTTGAGTGGACGGTGGCACATAAAATCTGGCGGAAGATGTATATAAACTGCCCCGGACACCGTGCCTGCCAGGAACCCAGAGGAGCCTCACTCAGCGTCAGCGGGCACCGGGCAGCAGCGGGACTGAGAAGCAAATACGGCGGACCGCGAGGGGCCTCCCCGCAAATGTAATGGTCCAGCAAACAAATACTGTATGGAATTGGAATCGGAGCGATTACATATATATAATAATGGTGCAGTGCATATATTGTTTGTTTTAATTTAATTAGTCGGAGCGAGACGTGACGTGACGTGAGCGCGGGCCGCGGACCTTGGGTTAATTAATTAATGGACTTGAAGATACGCGCCAACGACTCCCCCCACCGCCTCGCGAGTGGCGTTGGCGTGGGTTGGTGCGTGCGAGTACCACCACGAGCAGCATCAGCAGCAGCCTCTCCTCTCGTCTTCCGAGTTCCGAGCCAACCCATGGCCGCCTCCCGCGCGACGTGTGGTGTGGCTTCTTCTTCCTTCACTCCCTAGCCGCAGGAGAGGGCAGGACTCCTACTACTCCTAGTATTATGGTACGTACACACTCCTGGCTGCTTCTTCTAATCTTCTTTATTCTAGGTATTTTTTCCTGTTTCTCCTGTACCGCAGCACCTGCTGACACATTCTAATCAAACTGTGTATTAGGTGTACATCGCCATGTTATTTTGCTTTGCATGTTAATTTTTTTTTAAAATATTTCTAAACTTCATATAACATCATTGCAGCTAGAAACCGTTGCTTACACGCATTAAAGGTCTAGTAGTAGTAGTAGATAGGGAAAAGGTGGTCATGTGACATTATTCTAGCATGGATGGAGTACAACAATCGGCAATGGTAATGACACTGTCGTGTAGCCGCCCGCCCCAGGCAGGGGCGGACCAGAGCGAAATGAGAGTGAGGACACACTTATGAAGACAAACATTAAAACAGCAGAGCAGAGGTATCTAAATTAAACTAAGCAGGAGATCTTATAGTGAAAATCTAGTCTCTACTACTTGGACCAAATAAATGAGCGAGGGTCTGTGCCCTCACTCCACTATACCTAGGTCCGCCCCTGACGTCACGCCCATCCACTTACTCTTACCTATCTACTCCAGCTGTCCTACCGTATGTCATTCTAAATTTTTTAACTTTTAGAGGGTCGAATTTTCTTCAAATTTGATCAAATTTACAATGAAGTAATAATATTTACGATATCTAATGTATATCATTAGTTTTTTTCATTAAATATATTTTCATATTATATATCTATTTTCTGTCATAAATCTTTATAAATCTCGTTATATTTTTGGTTAAACTTTAAAAACTTTCACTCTTTGGAATAGCTTATATTTTGGAAAGGAGGGAGTATCTTTTTATGACCCCCTTGCACTGCACGTGGTGACGGAGGCATACGTCGCTCTCCGCCGGGATTTTAAAATATGGATTCCGCAAACAAGAGGAGACGACAGCCTCAGCGGGCGGGCGAGTGGATGGAATGCAACGGAACGGAAAAGGGTAGATCCCCGCCCGCCTCAACGGACGACGGCTTTCCCTTCAATAAAGGCAAGGCAGCAGCGGTTCGATTCGTTTCGGAGATGGAGACGCATGGCATCTCCGGCTCTGTCTCGACTCAACCAGGAGCAAGTCGAGCAGAGGCATGCATGCATGCGTACGTGTCGCCGATAGCGGTGTCTGACACCATGCACGTACACGGATCCCTGTCAGCAGCAGACACACACACAGAGGGATCGCAGTTTTGGGAAGGGAACCATCGGAGAGTCAGATTGATTATTAAGAGCAACTCCAATAGTTAGCTAAATTTTAGCTCTCTAAATCATAGATTTAAGAAGTTGCTAAATGGCTTTTAGAGTAAAAAAATGTGAGTTCTCCAATAGTTCTCTAAATATAGGTTGTAATTTTGTTTTGTATCTATTCACATAAAAAAAGTCACAAAAACTATATAATGCAGTCAATATTTTTGTTAGGGAGTTGTTAAATGGTTGCCAAATGTAGAGAGAAAATGAGGTTAGATGACAAGTTGTTAAATTTAGAAAGTTCATTTAGAGAACTGTTGGAGAATAGTTTTTATGTTAACTACCTAAATTATTGATTTAGGAAGTCTTTTAGAGAATTATTGGAGTTGCTCTAAGGAATGCAGATTTCAAACATAACAGCATTCATCATCATCTCACGCCACTCTCCGGGCTACTGTTGGGCCTTCTCTATGGGCCAGCGGGCCGCACTTCACATGTTCATCAGGCGCAAACGCCCGCTAGCTTCTGGCCGGCAATCCTCTTTCTGACTTCTTCGGCCTGCCCTTCCCGCTGTAGCCACGGATCACACGACCCCGCGCGTGCTACCTAGCATTTTAACCGTTTGGATTAAAAAAATCAATAAAAATAGAAAAAAATAATAAACCCACTCTATAAATAGATAGATGGAGGTGCTTTAGTTCATTCGCATGCAGAGTTCCAACTTTGGTATGTTCACGTACTTGCTCAACGATTGATCTCTGCAATATTACGGGACCCATATCGAACGAGGTAGGTGGCCTTTCTCTCGTCCATCATGGACATCGGCGAGAGGATATTTCTGCTCATCTTCGTTCTCTGATTCTACATGGACAAGTGTCGAAGCTCATTCCACCGACGCTTCTCCTATCTAACTCTTTTTTCCCCATGTGGTGCCGTGTGTTGCATCCTTTAAACTATAACGATAGAAACTAGCAAACTTCATTAATTCAAATGGTCATGTTAATCATTGAACCCTAGAATCTTTAGTTAAATGGATTGTAGTCGACTATTATAGTTTTCATGTGCGTTCAATATGTGAAATTTAGTTTAAATTTCTACCTCAAACCACTCGAATCCATCCAGAGTAAAGGATATACATGGAATCCAAATAATGTCTAAATCGAAGGATACACCAGGCAGACGTGGCAACTCGGGACTTATGTGTTTACCCTTTAAATTATATAATTCATCTTAAATAAGTTAAAAGGTAAACAAACAACACAAATTATTAGGTGAAGTATGTAATTAGATAACTAGATTATGATAATCCATAAACAGATCAATAGTATATAATCCATAAGCTGAATTATATAAACTGGAAGTAAACAAACATGGCTTCAAATACACTGACTCAATATCAATGACATCAGCTAACTTCATGATTTTTGCCGCTGTGTTGCTAGCATGAAGGAACTTTATTGGTTGTACTGTTGGACATCAAATAGGCCATACGGACGGTCCGCGCGCGCAGAATCAGTTAAGGTTCTGAGTTCTTGCTATGGTTGTTGGCTATATTCACAGAATTAACTAGGGAGTTTTGTTTGTAACGGGTCCAGCCCCTCCTCTATAAATACAAAGGAATACATCTGATTAAATCATGAACAATCGAATCAATATTCAGTTTATCTCTTATTTTTACCTTAGGCATTAGGAGTAGTTCTAGTTTAGCCTCTCAATCCCTAAATTCTTCGTTTCTCTTCGGCTCTACATCGATTAGCGGTGTCTAGGTCGGCCTGCTGACCTTAGACAACACCTAGAATCTCTCCTCCCTGACGGGGTCCCTCTCGGGAGCGAGATTCAGGCGCCGTCGGCGAACTTCGCCGCCCCTGCGCACGCATGGACTGTTCGGCCCGTCAGGCAAGGAACCCCATGCTCCAGGTCGTGGACCGTTCGGGCCCTGCCCGCGGACCGTCCGGGCCCTGCCCGCGGACCGTCCGGGCCTATGCAGAGAGCACCGCGTCGGTTCTCAACCTAGTGATTGGCGTCCGAATCGGCGCCAACACACTTTTTGGCGACTCCGCTGAGAAGAGCACATATAGACCCGTCAGACCGGCTCTCAATGACCGGTTCAAGAGATAACTCTGAAGTCTCCCCCAGCAATATCATAGAGACGACTTGGGTAACCTTGCCAGCTGACGAACAACTCCAGTTCGAGGAGCACAAGGATCAGCTGATCCAAGAAGCAAAGGCGAAGTTCCTAGCCAACTTCAAGGTGGACAGGAACAACAAAGTCATTCGGCAACGGACGACAGATCTGGCTTCGCTTCGACCTTCCACGACTACCCCCAAGGTAAGCAACACAAACTTCAAGGTGGACAGCTGATCCATGAAGAGATTTGTAGTACCCATCAATCGACTCCAAAGATGAAGGGGTTGTTGCGAAGGTCTGGCTTCTATTGTCCTAACATGATAGCTGATTGTTTCAAGTACTACAAAGGATGCCAAGTATGTCAAAAATTCGGCGACTTATTGTTGGTCCCTGCAGCCGAATTACATCCTATCATCAAGCCTTGACCTTTCAGAGGATGGGGATTAGACTTTATAGGAGAGGTTCATCCTTCATCATCAAAAATGGCATCGATTCGTGTTAGTTGCCACCGACTACTTTACTAAATGGACTGAAGCCGTTGCTCTGAAGAACATGACACACAGAGAGGTAATTGAGTTCATAACTGAGTATATTATTCATAGATTCAGCATTCTCCATACTTTGACTACAGACCAAAGAGCTTCTTTTATGTCAAAGGAGGTACGTGAGTTTGCTGAATTATATAGAATTAAGTTACTCAATTCATCTCCGTATTATGCTCAGGCCAATGGACATACCGAGTCTAGTAATAGGACATTGATTAGCCTGATAAAAAAGAAGATATCTGATAATCCCAAGAAAAATGATCTAACTGTCGGTGATTATTATAATTCAATGATGGATAATATTGATGAAGTAACCGACAAGAGAGTGACAGCCTTAGGGGAAATAGAAAAGGACAAGATCATGGTCGCCAAAACTTACAATAAAAAGGTCAAGGCTAAATCGTTTCAAGTAGGGGACCAGGTATGGAAGACTGTCTTGCCTCTAAGGATTAAAGACCGGAAGTTTGGGAAGTAGTCGCTAAGCTGGGAAGACCCTTATAAAGTCATACAGGTGATGTCCGGTAACACCTACTTGTTGCAAACATTAGAAGGCAAAGACTTGCCCAAGACGTTAAACGGACGTTTTCTCAAGCAGTATCATCCTAGTATGTGGCAGGATACCTAAGGAAACTGATGCGGTCACATCGTGTTAGTTGCTTTTGGTTTGCTTAGCTCCGCCAAAAGACAGGGGGCATATGTTGGGCACCAAATAGGCCGTGCGCACGGTCTGGCCCCGAGGCCGGACGGTCCGTACTGGTGGGGCGGACGGTCCGCGCGCGCGCAGAATCAGTTAGGGTTCTGAGTTCTTGCTATGGTTGTTGGCTAGATTCGTGGAATTAACTCGGTAGATTTGTTTGTAACGGGTCCAGCCCCCCTCCTCTATAAATACAGAGGAATACGGCCGATTAAATCACGAACAATTGAATCAATAATCAGTTTATCTCTCGTTTTTACCTTAGGCATTAGGAGTAGTTGTAGTTTAGTTTTAGTTTAGCCTCTCAATCACCAAATTCTTCGCTTCTCTTCGGCTCTACGTCGATTAGAGGTGTCTAGGTCGGCCTGCTGACCCTAGACAACACCTAGAATCTCTCCTCCCCGACGGGTCCCTCTCGGGAGCGAGATTCAGGCGTCATCAGCGAACTCCGCCGCCCCTGCGCACGCGCGGACCGTCCGACCTATAGGCTCGAACCGTTCGACTCGTCAGGCAGAGAACCCTTGCTCTGCTTCAGATCGCGGACCGTTCGGTCCCTGGTCGCGGACCGACCACGTTTATGTCGAGAACACCGTCGCCGGTTCTCAACGCATTGATTGGCGTCCGAATCGGCGCCAACATCTACACGGATGGCGTGGTCTGTCTGGTGATTTCGGGATACCGTGGAAAACCTTGGCAGGAGATGGTGGTTAGCGCCATCCTGAATTAGATCCAATCTCACCGAAATCATCGTACTACAAATCAAGTCGATAACAAACATATGGAATACAACTTTGTGATGCCAGTAGAAATCAATCGGCAGCTACATCAGTGATCAGTCCAGATATAAAGCTAATCATACATTTGTGCAGAAAAGTCACTTCACAGATCAAAGCTTTAGAATCCCCCACAAAACGAGAAGATTATGCATTGGACCCCAGCACAAGATTCAAATACAACCAAAGATAGATTGGGAGCCATGAAAAAGAAAAAGAAAAGCACGTACGGATGGTCAATCTCAACCCTACTCTTGTATTTGTCGTCCAAAGACTAGAACCCAGATACAAATTCTCACGGCGGTTGAAGAGGAAGAGAGTTGGCAGCTAGAAAAATGACGACTGCATCTCTATTTACACGGTGGGAACCTGCCCTGGGCTTCTACAGTTCGTATGTCCTCTGTGACTTTGTTTCTGAGGCCATTGCACTAGTGGCAGACTGGTTTGGTACATAACAAGAAAAACTGAAGCTGTTTCAAAGAACTCGTTTAATTGGCCACCAATTGTTAGTGGGTCCATGCAACTCCTGCACCCTTAATCTTGATCTCACTAGCAGAAGAATTTTTACCGTATAAACTTCAATGAAACAATCTGGATGTGGTTACGGAAGATCCCTGTACTTGAAAACATCAACCTTGTCCAAATCATACTCCTGGCATATACTCGAAATGGTATGACAGTCCAAACCTTCATATATGTTTCTACCCTCAAGAAACCTGTCAAGCTTTTCTGACGGCCGCAGCTTCTGTTCATGAAAAAAACATTTAACTAAGTAAAATGCAGGGAAAAGAAGTAATTGAAACCTAGCAAATTCATTTTTTTTGGATAATCTAACATGCTCACACCTGAACAGCCCTTTGTTCCACGACCTCTCTCAGACAACATGTATTGCACACACAAATATGATTTACTCCACAATACAAAACATGGATCCATGCAGGTTTGCTTGCCATTGGCTTTGCATTCATTTCATAAAGATTGGGAGCTGCTGGTGTGGCTCATGTAATCCTCTTAACATATACCAGAAAGGCAAATTTATAGTAGTTCGAGTCCAGCACTACAGCACGGTAGTATGTTACTCGTCTGTGCATATTCTAAGAGGCATGAACACATTTAAAAAGGTGGCTCATTGGGAACATTTGAATACAGAACTACAGCCATCAGCCAAATCAATGCAACAGCCTAAGATGCTCCCATGGCATAATTTGACAAATGTTTCGATGAAATCTCATCCAGACCTGCCCAACACGATTGCATTCCGTCAAGTGATAGGACCTCAGTGAAAGAAGATAGGCGATTAGGTGGAACGAATTCTCTATTGTGTAGGCTGTACTTATACATGCAAAGGCTGGATTTATGCGAAGGACTGTACATGCAAAGGAAAGAATCAAAGCTATCCTCCTAATGTCCTCTAATCTAGCCTAATTGACACAGTCTATAAAAGTACATGCAGATATGATCTGCTATTAGTGCCAGCAATGACAGAGATAGGAAGACCAGTAATGGTATAAACGAGGAACTGTAGCAACACACTGCCCTGAACAGCCATTCAATCTCTACTACTCTATACTAGTGTTTAGCGCGCGCCCAGCGCGCGTGAGCACATATGTCTTAAGAGTTTGGTGTAAGTACCCAGCCATGTAAAACAAATTTAAATATAATATGATTATATAATGTGTAGGCAGGAAACAAAATGTAAGCATATAACGTTATTTTTATGTAATATAGTTGATACCAGTTGCAGAGTGAATTTAGACTACAAAACATTCTAAGTAGCATTCAACCACCATATATCAACACTTTGCAACATGTAATAGCTGATACCAGTTATAGAGTGAATTTAGACTACAATGCATACTAAGTAGCATTCGACCACCATATATCAACATTTAGCAGCAGTGTGCTTGCAGGTGTTAAGTTAATATGTACAGATCCACAAATAGTCTAAGCAATTTAGTAAACCCAAAGGATAAAAACAGGAAGCAAAACTCGAGAAGGTATTAAATTGAAACTAATTTGGACAAACAAAATCAAACCGGGTTACTTTTCTTTCTCCAAAAAGCAACTGTGCAAGATGCTATCTTTATTTAAGAAAACGATGCAAATAATTTCCTTGTTTTTAGAGCTTTCCAGAACAAAAAAACGATGCGGCAGATTTACACACCATAGTCTGGAGCAGAACAATCAGAGAGTAGATGGAAGAATCGGGACGGAGAGGAACAACTTTTTTTTTCTTCAAAATATCAGTTAAAACCCTAAACCCTAAAATTAGGCCGTAAAAAGGGATTTCCTCACTACTAAACCAGAGAAGAAAAATAGTGGCGTGTTGGAATCTTGGTGCGTTCATAAACAAAAGAAAGCGAAATCTCAACTTCGAGTAGATTATTTTACCCAAAGGAAATTAGTTGTTAACGAAATTGAAATAGTTGACAAAGGAAGAATGGAAACACAGTTGGAAGAATGGAAACACAGCCAAAAAATAAGATGACAGCAGAACCGTTAAAAAACTAAAAAGAATGCAATATGCACTTGATGCGAACAACTTTACCAAAAGAAAATAGTATAATGAAGTTCAATAAAGTACAAACAGAACATAACCTGCCCTTATTGAAGTTCAATGAAATAAAAAACATTTACTTGCAGATCTAAATGTACCAAAGCAAGAGGATACGACAAAAAACAATAGATTGGAATTGGAACCAGATGTCCACATGCGAAAGACTTTACCAAAAAGAAATAATTGCCTTTTCAGTCTCAATCTCCAAAATAGAGTTCAATGAGGTAGAACACTTCCTTATATGTCTGCACATGCCAAAGCTATCAAAGAAAAATACTTGCCTTTTCGGTCCCAATTTTCATCTCGGTAAAAAGCAAGAGGATCTCGACTAGAGAAGCCTGGATCTAATCCACAAAGGAATATGGAAAAAGATATCCACCGAATGGAAACGCACGACGAAGGATAAAGGGGAAAACACATCTCACCAAACAAACGGAGCCACTGAGCAAGCTGACAATAGACGAAATATTCGTGTGGAAGCGGAGTTCCTGACGCCTAACGCCGACGGTAGCAAAGAAAGGCAGAGAGGAGGAAAAGCGAGAAAGCAGAGAGGAGGAAAAGCCAGAAAGAACTGGGAGAGGAAGCGACACCCGGCGGATGGAGAGAAATATCCGTGGAACTCTCTAGAGGCAGCTGCCATGTTCTCTGTATTTTACCGCTCCTCAACTGTTGCAACACCACACATGCAGCGTAGATTCAAAATCGTGCCGTCCAGAAATTCTTGCCGACGTGGATACCGTGACCTTTGCCGTTTTGTACCGGCTTTGTAATATAGAAAATGTTCTTAGCGTAGGCGTCCACAGGCCCTGTTGTGCCCCCCGCGAGCACGCCGTGATTTCTCCACGCGCAGCCCCCGCAATCCGCCGCCTTTCCATCCACGGCCGCAATCCGCCGCGCCAAATCCGCCGCCACAACCCTGCGCCCAAAAACGCCCGCCCGCCGCGATTTCTCCACCCGCAGCCCCCGCAATCTGCCGCCTTTCCATCCGCGTCCGCAATCGTTTCCATCCGCGACTGCAATCCACCGCGCCAAATCCGCCGCCACACCCCTGCGCCCGCAACGCCCGCCCCTGCGCCAAATCCTCCTTGGACACGCCCCGACGGCTGGCGCAACCCCTGCTCGTGCCATGGCTTGCGTAGAATGGAAGGTCCGTGGCGCAACTCCTCCTTGATTGAGCGGAGAATGGAAGGTCACCGTACGACATTGGTCGAGAGGAGGAGGTTGAGGATGGATGCCCGCAACGCCACGCCCGCCCCTGCGCCAATGGAAGGTCTGTTGTCAAATCCCGCGGATGGAAGGTGGCAGATGGAGGTGGCGCGCACCTTCCATCCCCGCGGCACGCACCGCTTCCTGTGGGCAGCAGATCCATAGACCTCAAGATAATCCGCCCGCGGCCGCCACTCCCCACACTCGCTTCCTGTGGGCTGCGCGGGTGAAGGAGCGCGCGCGTGCGTACGTGCGGGTGGTTGGACTTGGATCTGCTGCTGGGTGGGGCGCGGGATGGCGTCGTTCGTTGTGTCCGGCGTGAGGCTCGGGGTCGTGCGGCCCGGCGGCTCAGCGTGATCTGGCGGGGAGCGGAGGAGTGCGGTGGACTTGCCGTCGGTGCTCTTCAGGAGGAATGACGCCTTCTCTCGTACTGCTCGCTCGCTTCCCCCTCCCCCTCTATTCTTAGTCGGCTGGTCGCTGGCTCTCCTCGCTTTTCTCCCTCTGCGCTTGTGTGGCGTTTGTGCTGGCCTGGATCCTGAGTGGTTCTGCTTCTCATACGCGCACGCATATTTTTTTTCTTATTCCTATGTCTGCATTTCGACCAGTGGAAGCCATCGACCGTGGTTCCTAAACTCGGATCCTGCATTTTGTTGCGGCGATATGCGTTAGTGTTATCAATTGCTGCAGCGATACTTCCAATTTCTGTGCCGATAGGTTTCCTCGTTTTCTTCTTATTTTGTTTCGTCGTCGTCGCAGCCTGCAAATTGGTGGTTTCTTGGTTCTTATCAGTGGAGCTGGCTTTGGAATTTGCATGCACCGTTCTGAGCTGCGTTGCTGCTCCTGGAAAGGTGCTGGTGCCTGTAGGTGGCAGTGATGACTTGCTTTCCTCCGCAGAGCCTATCGTGGACACTCAACCTGAAGAACTACAGATTCGATTGTCCCCTTCTGTGCCTCCATGGTACAAATGTCCAAATGTCTGATGAAATCAAGTTTGGGTTTCAGCCTTTGCACTTTTATATCAGGCATTGTGCAAAGCCTCGTGAATTGTTGGTTAGGGCACAGAGTGCAGAGTGCAGACCAAACAAATCAGGCCTTCTAATGCCTCGGCCGTGTCTGGCGCCGCAGCTACCTCCTCTACGGCCCGCCGGGCACAGGCAAGTCCACGTTCGCGGCGGCCACGACCAGGTTCCTAGGCTACGACGTCTATTTTGAATAATCTGGGCAAGTCCACGTTTGCTGGCAGGTGAATATTTAGATCCTATTGCAGTCATTCGGGCAAAGGCAAAGCGCAAGGCAAATAAACTCAGTTGTTTCTCATCCAAATACCAGTGGAGACAAAGATGTGACTTTAGATAACAAATCTCAGCATGGATCTTCAGAATTACCTCCTAGAGCTAAATTGATTGGTAACAAACAAATCCATACTACTATTAAGACAACAAAGTGGGCGCGCCTCACGCGGCCAATGCCCCCGTCTCGCCTACCCTCAAAGTCTGCCATGTGACCCCGACTTGCCTTCCCCTCTGCGCATCCGCGCTACCTCGGTCTGTGGTATGCTTTGTTATTGTTACAAGTTTCTGTAGGGAAAAAAGTGCTAAGCTCCTGAAAAAACTACTGTACCATAGCCTATTTGTGCAGTCTTTAAACTCGCAGCGAAATATTAGTGGCCAGTAGCATCACTGCAGTACTGGTCTGTGGTTATGTGTTGCTTATTCTTTGGTTCAACTATGTGCAGGACCAACTTCTTTTGCACCTCTTATTTATGCAGCAATTTATGTTGTTGAAAACAGTAATTGGCAGTACCATGTCCTCGTGATCATAGCTGATGGACAGGTAACATGTTCATAATAGCATCAAAATACTTCACTGGAATTATGAACATATTTGACCTGATAAAAAGTTGTAGGTGACTGCCGCGAATATAAATGATGGAAGATTAAGTCCACAGGAACAAGCAACTATACAAGCAATTGTTGATGCTAGGTAAAATTCAGTTCATCATTCCTTAGAACTTTGGTCTTGTGGTATTACTGAAGCCTATTTGGTTATCAGCTACTATCCTCTTTCAATAGTAATGGTTGGAGTGGGTGATGGACCATGGGATGCGATGCAGCATTTTGATGACTGTATTCCTTAGAACTTTTTATCATTGGTTCCTGATAGACAGTTTGCCAAAAACATGGTTCTTTCCTTCATAAACTAAATTTACAGGTTCAAGAGACATTTCTAGCCCAATTTTGCAATATTTTTGTTGATTTGATATGGTAGATTCACTATTCTTTTCAGCAAGGAGTGTAATAGGCGGCTTTAGCTCAACATGAACTGGAGCAGGTAGGCTTGATGGAAACATCCCTTTGAAATTTGAGATTTCGGAAGCAGTATGGAAATTTGTTAATGGCTCGAAAGTAGCATCAAGCCGAGATATCGACATAGGAGGTCTGATGGAAGTAAATGGCTGGTTGCTTTTAGTGGAATCAAAACCATGCATCGAAGGTTGAATTTTGGTGGAAAATTGCCTACTTGCAAGAGGAACATCAGTAAAGTTGGGAAGATAGACATGTGCTGAATTGTACGTTCCTGGTCTAGGATAATACACTTTCTGAAGTGGAGAAAATGTTTGAATAGAGTGAGGTAGCTGGTTTATATTGTTTAAAGGCATCTGCCCAGAAGCAGGAACATTTATAAAGGAATGCCCATGTCTATCTAGCATCAGTTCTTCGTGTGTCTCTGGATGTGTTATCTTGATAGTTCTCTTATGTTCATCACCGCTTCTAGGATACTGCTGAGATAATTCTTGCACATTTCTCATGTTTCTAACTCTGAACATGTCCAGAGTGCATCACCTTGTCTATTTAGTATAAAGGGACAATGCAGTTCTTACCCTTTCTTTCTGTTACACAGGTGTAGCATCTTCAAACAAGAACGACCAGGCGAAGATGGAACAGTGATCTTCGCCCGTGTTATTTTTCTATATTGTAGGCACACATCTTTGAGTTGCCTGAAGAAAAGCTATGCCTCTCTTTCCTTTCCAACAATAACACGGGCGAAGACGGAACAATGATCTTCCGAGGGGATAAGCACTATGTGCCTAGCCGTTCTGTCTCCATTCTTGCTGGGTGCAAGAACGTAGTTTACAATACCAAGAGAGTACGTTTGTTTGCACTTAACGACAACTGAATTAGGAACATAGGCATTGGGCCCTAATCTTTATTTTGTTTGTTACGGCAGGTGTTTGTACAACACAGTGAAAGGTCATTCCATACCTCAGATGTAACAAGCAAGAATAACCAATGGGAGATGTACTCAGAAACGGTCCCAAAGTATCGTGATACTAAAGTCAGGACAAAGGAACCCCTGGAGCAATATAACCAAACCAAGGACGATACTGACTACTTATGGTACACCACAAGGTATCACTCTTATCTGTCACATCTTACAGTTTCAGCTCCATGTCACTCTTTATTCTTTTTCGATCATAAAATTCACTTGACTATATTTTTATTTGTTACCATCTTCAGCTTTCGCTTGGAGTCGGATGATTTGCCCTTTAGAAATGACATTCGGCCTGTGCTTCAGGTCAAAAGTAGTGCACATGCAATGATGGGATTTGCTAATGATGCTTTCGTAGGTAACTTGGACCAACTCTGTAACAATCTTGTTCCTCCAAAGACACTCGCTTGTTGCATGAATGCAAGTAAAACTATTGTATAAATCAAAATCCCTCTCCATGTAGGATGCGCGCGCAGAAACAAGCAGGTGAAGGGTTTCATGTTTGAAAAACCGGTTGATCTGAAAGTAGGTGTGAACCATGTCGTATTGCTGTCATCAACTATGGGAATGAAGGTAAAATTTTGTCGGAATTGTGGAATGTGTTTGGAATGTAAGATGGCTGATTATACTGTCATGTCCGATAGCCATGTGAAAAAATTGTGGTTGTATTATTGCAATAGACAAACACTTCATTTTTGAAAGGCAGACATATATAGTTTATATCATAAATAGAAGGGTGGCCCATGCTCTCAGATAATGCAATAATCCTGCCCATCAGCTCTAAATTTGCATGTTTCACTATCTTCTGCAGGATAGTGGTGGTGAACTTGCTGAAGTAAAGGGCGGCATTCAGGAGTGCCTAATCCAAGGTCTCAACACTGGGACGTTGGATTTACAAGTCAATGGCTGGGGCCATAAAGTAAGGCTGTTATCTTTAACTCCAAAAGTAAAGCCATTTCCTCGCAAGCACGAATGTCATCGTGTGGGACCTGATCACCTCTACGCTTCTTTACAAATAGGCTGCACTAGAAGGTGAGTACAAGGAGATCTACTCAGAAAAAGGTTTGGGCAAAGTTCAGTGGAAACCGGCCGAGAACGACCGGGCAGCCACTTGGTATAAGGTAAGTTGAACCACGAATACGAGCACTATAAATTTTGTTCAGTTTTGGTTGCAACCCTCACCCTCGGTGTCACTATGTTCACTGCCATGCTAGAGTTACTTTGATGAGCCAGATGGAGATGATCCCGTTGTACTTGACATGAGCTCAATGAGCAAGGGAATGATTTTTGTGAATGGCGAAGGAGTGGGTAGATACTGGGTCTCATACCGAACTCTTGCTGGAACTCCTTCTCAAGCAGTGTAAGTCTGTGGAGTTAACCTTATTGAGGCAGGTCGTATACTGTTCTTGGCCAACAATCTTGACAACAAAAGGTCTTTTCATTTGCCGTCGTGGTGTCTGTGGAGCGGGTGTGGAGCGGGTGTTCACGGACAAGGCGGTGCCGTCGTGGCGGGAGCAGCTCATGCTGCGGGCATTCGTCGTCAGCGCGCTGCTGGCCGTCATGTTTAGCGTCATAGTCATGAAGCTCAACCTTACCACGGGGATCATCCCCTCCCTCAATGTCTCTGTTGGGCTGCTCGGCTTCTTCTTCGTCTGCATGTGGACCGCCGCCGCCGAGAGGATGGGCTTCCTCCACCAGCCCTTCACCAGGCAGGAGAACACCGTCATCCAGACCTGCGTTGTCTCTGCCTACGGCATCTCCTTCAGCGGTGACTTTGGCAGTTATCTATTTGGAATGAGTGAAAAAATAGCTAAACAAGCAACATCGGTGGTATGGATTTACTTTTTGTTCCTGCAATGAATATGTCAGCAAACATTTACATGGGAAATGTGGAGATTTGTGCAATTTCACTTTAACTTATCAACAGTACTGAAAGTCGCCTAGAGGGGGGATGAATAGGACGAAACTGAAATTTACAAAGTTAATCACAACTACAAGCCGGGTTAGCGTTAGAAATATAATCGAGTCCTCGAGAGAGGGTGAAAAAACAAATCGCAAGCAAATACGAAGTGTGACGCGCGGATTTGTTTTACCGAGGTTCGATTCTCGCGAACCTACTCCCCGTTGAGGAGGCCACAAAGGCCGGGTCTTTTTCAACCCCTTCCCTCTCTCAAACGGTCCCTTGGACCGAGTGAGCTTTCTCTTCTCAAATCAACCGGGAACAAAACTTCCCCGCAAGGACCACCACACAATTGGTGTCTCTTGCCTTGGTTACAAATGAGTATTGATACAAGAAAGAATGAGAAAGAAGAAAGCAATCCAAGCGCAAGAGCTCAAAAGAACACAACAAATCTCTCTCGCTTAACACTAAAGCTTTTGTGGAATTGGGAGAGGATTTGATCACTTGGGTGTGTCTTGTATTGAATGCCTAGCTCTTGTAAGTAGTTGGAAGGTGGAAAACTTGGATGTCTTGAATGAGGGGTGGTTGGGGGTATTTATAACCCCAACCACCAAACTAGTCGTTTGGTGGAGGCTGTCTGTCGCATGGTGCACCGGACAGTCCGGTGCACACCGGACAGTGTCCGGTGCGCCAGCCACGTCACCAGGCCGTTGGGTTCCGACCGTTGGAGCTCTGACTGCTGGGCCCGCCTGGATGTCCGGTGGCACACCAGACATGCACTGTAGAGTGTCTAGTGCGCCACTTCGCGCGTGCCTGACTTCTACGCGCTCTGGCGCGCATTTAATGCTTCTGCAGGTGACCGTTGGCGCCGAATAGCCGTTGCTCCACTGGCTCACCGGACAGTCCGGTGTACACCGGACATGTCCGGTGAATTATAGCGGAGCAAATTCCCGAAGCTGGCGAGTTCCAGAGTCGCTCTTCCTTGGGGCACCGGACAGTCCGGTGAATTATAGCGAAGCGCCTCTGGATTTTCCCGAAGGTGAGGAGTTCAGCGTGAAGTCCCCTGGTGCACCGGACAGTCCGGTGGTGCACCGGACACTGTCCGGTGCGCCAGACCAGGGTGCCTTCGGTTATCCCTTTGCTCTCTTTGTTGAACCCGATTCTTGGTCTTTTTATTGGCTAAGTGTGAACCTTTGACACCTGTATAACTTATACACTAGAGCGAACTAGTTAGTCCAATTATTTGTGCTGGGCAATTCAACCACCAAAATTAATTAGGAAAATAGGTGTAAGCCTAATTCCCTTTCAATCTCCCCCTTTTTGGTGATTGATGCCAACACAAATCAAAGCAAATATGAAGGTACATAATTGAACTAGTTTGCATAATGTAAGTGCAAAGGTTGCTTGAAATTTGAGCCAATATAAATACTTATAAGATATGCATGGATTGTTTCTTCAATTTTTGACATTTTGGACCACGCTTGCACCACATGTTTTGTTTTTGCAAATTCTTTTGTAAATCCTTTTCAAAGTCCTTTTGCAAATAGTCAAAGGTAGATGAATGAGATTTTGCAAAGCATTTTCAAGATTTGAAATTTTCTCCCCTGTTTCAAAATGCTTTTCCTTTGACTAAACAAAACTCCCCCTTAATGAAATCCTCCTCTTAGTGTTCAAGAGGGTTTTGATATATCAATTTTGAAATACTACTTTCTCTCCCTTTTGAACACAATAAGATACCAATTTGAAATTTCCAATTGAAAATCATTTTTAAAATTAGGGTGGTGGTGCGGTCCTTTTGCTTTGGGCTAATACTCTCTCCCCCTTTGGCATGAATCGCCAAAAACGGAGTCATTAGAGCCCTTTGAACTACTTTCTACCCTTTGGTAAATAAAGTATGAGTGAAGATTATACCAAAGACAGAGTCCTTTTGCTTTGGACTCAGGCTCTCGCCCCCAAAGATGGAGAGTTGCCTGGAGCGACGGCGAAGGATGAGTTACGGAGTGGAAGCCTTTGTCTTCGCCGAAGACTCCAATTTCCTTTCAATACACCTATGACTTGATTTTAAATAGACTTGAAAAGACATTAGTCATAGCATATGAAAGAGACATGATCAAAGGTATATGAATGAGCTATGTGTGCAATTCAACAAAAGAAGTTCCTAGAATCAAGAATATTTAGCTCATGCCTAAGTTTGTTAAAGGTTTGTTCATCAAGAGGCTTGGTAAAGATATCGGCTAATTGATCTTTAGTGTTGATATATGAAATCTCGATATCTCCCTTTTGTTGGTGATCCCTTAGAAAATGATATCGAATGGCTATGTGTTTAGTGCGGCTATGCTCAACGGGATTATCCGCCATGCGGATTGCACTCTCATTATCACATAGAAGAGGAACTTTGGTTAGTTTGTAAACATAGTCCCTAAGGGTTTGCCTCATCCAAAGTAGTTGCGCGCAACAATGGCCTGCGGCAATGTACTCGGCTTCAGCGGTAGAAAGAGCTACGAAATTTTGCTTCTTTGAAGCCCAAGACACCAAGGATCTTCCCAAGAACTAGCAAGTCCCCGATGTGCTCTTTCTATTAATTTTACACCCCGCCCAATCGGCATCCGAATAACCAATTAAATCAAAAGTGGATCCCCTAGGATACCAAAGCCCAAACTTAGGAGTATAAACTAAATATCTCAAGATTCGTTTTACGGCTGTAAGGTGAGCTTCCTTAGGGTCGGCTTGGAATCTTGCACACATGCATACGGAAAGCATAATATCCGGTCGAGATGCACAAAAATATAGCAAAGAGCCTATCATCGACCGGTATACCTTTTGATCGATGTATTTACCTCCCTTGTCGAGGTCGAGATGCCCATTGGTTCCCATGGGTGTCTTGATGGGTTTGGCATCCTTCATCCCAAACTTGGTTAGAATATCTTGAGTATACTTCGTTTGGCTTAGGAAGGTGCCCTCTTGGAGTTGCTTCACTTGAAATCCTAAGAAGTACTTCAACTCCCCCATCATAGACATCTCGAATTTTTTGTGTCATGATCCTACTAAACTCTTCACATGTAGACTCATTAGTAGACCCAAATATAATATCATCAACATAAATTTGGCATACAAACAAGTCATTTTCTAATGTTTTGGTAAAGAGTGTAGGATCGACCTTTCCGACTTTGAATCCATTAGTGATAAGGAAATCTCTAAGGCATTCATACCATGCTCGTGGGGCTTGCTTAAGCCCATAAAGCGCCTTAGAGAGTTTATAAACATGGTTAGGGTACTCACTATCTTCAAAGCCGGGAGGTTGCTCAACATAGACCTCTTCCTTGATTGGTCCATTGAGGAAGGCACTCTTCACGTCCATTTGATAAAGCTTGAAGCCGTGGTAAGTAGCATAGGCCAATAAAATACGAATTGACTCAAGCCTAGCTACGGGTGCATAGGTTTCACCGAAATCCAAACCTTCGACTTGGGAGTATCCTTTGGCCACAAGTCGAGCTTTGTTCCTTGTCACCACACCATGCTCGTCTTGCTTGTTGCGGAAGACCCATTTGGTTCCTACAACATTTTGATTAGGACGTGGAACTAAATGCCATACCTCATTCCTAGTGAAGTTGTTGAGCTCCTCTTGCATTGCCACCACCCAATCCGAATCTTGTAGTGCTTCCTCTATCCTGTGTGGCTCAATAGAGGAAACAAAAGAGTAATGTTCACAAAAATGTGCAACACGAGATCTAGTTGTTACCCCCTTATGAATGTCGCCGAGGATGGTGTCGACGGGGTGATCTCGTTGGATTGTTTTTTGGACTCTTGGGTGTGGCGGCCTTTGTTCTTCATCCTCCTTGTCTGGCTCATTTGCATCTCCCCCTTGATTATTGCCGTCATCTTGAGGTGGCTCATTTGCTTGATCTTCTTCTTCATCAACTTGAGCCTCATCCTCATTTTGAGTCGGTGGAGATGCTTGCGTGAAGGAGGATGGTTGATCTTGTGTATTTAGAGGCTCTTCGGATTCTTTAGGACACACATCCCCAATGGACATGTTCCTTAGCGCGATGCACGGAGTCTCTTCATCACCTATCTCATCAAGATCAACTTTCTCTACTTGAGAGCTGTTAGTCTCATCAAACACAACGTCACAAGAAACTCATTTTGAGCCCGTCTCAAGAATCCCTTTAAGGTCTCTTGGGTGTGAGATTTTTCCTGCAAAAAGAACACCCAAGTGAAGCGAGAGTAATTATCCACAATAACTAGACAGTACTTACTCCCGCCGATGCTTATGTAAGCTATCGGGCCGAATAGATCCATGTGTAGGAGCTCCAGTGGCCTGTCGGTCGTCATGATGTTCTTGTGTGGATGGTGAGCACCAACTTGCTTCCCCGCTTGACATGCGCTACAAATCTTGTCTTTCTCAAAATGAACATTTGTTAATCCTAAAATGTGTTCTCCCTTTAGAAGCTTGTGAAGATTCTTCATCCCAACATGGGCTAGTCGGCGGTGCCATACCCAACCCATGTTAGTCTTAGCAATTAAGCAAGTGTTGAGTTCAGCTCTATCAAAATCTACCAAGTATAGCTGACCCTCTAACACTCCCTTAAATGCTATTGAATCATCACTTCTTATAAAGACAGTGACACCTACATCAGTAAATAGACAGTTGTAGCCCATTTTGCATAATTGAGAAACGGAAAGCAAATTGTAATCTAATGAATCTACAAGAAAAACATTGGAAATAGAATGGCCAAGTGATATAGCAATTTTACCCAATCCTTTGACCAAACCTTGATTTCCATCCCCGAATGTGATAGCTCGTTGGGGATCTTGGTTTTTCTCATAGGAGGAGAACATCTTCTTCTCCCCTGTCATGTGGTTTGTGCACCCGCTGTCGATTACCCAGCTTGAGCCCCCGGATGCATAAACCTACAAAACATGTTTAGTTCTTGACTTTAGGTACCCAAATGGTTTTGGGTCCTTTGGCGTTAGATACAAGAACTTTGGGTACCCAAACACAAGTCTTTGACCCCTTGTGCTTGCCCCCAACATACTTGGCAACTACCTTGCCGGATTTGTTAGTTAAAACATAGGATGCATCAAAAGTTTTAAATGAAATGTTATGATCATTTGATGCACTAGGAGTTTTCTTCTTAGGCAACTTAGCATGGGTTGGTTGCCTATAACTAGATGTCTCACCCTTATACATAAAAACATGATTAGGGCCAGAGTGAGACTTCCTAGAATGAATTCTCCTAATTTTGCTCTCAGGATAACCGGCAGGGTACAAAATGTAACCCTCGTTATCCTGAGGCATGGGAGCCTTGCCCTTAACAAAATTAGACAATTTCTTAGGAGGGTCATTAAGTTTGACATTGCCTCCCTATTGGAAGCCAATGCCATCCTTAATGCCAGGGCGTCTCCCACTATAGAGCATGCTTCTAGCAAATTTAAACTTTTCATTTTCAAGTTCATGCTCGGCAATTTTAGCATCTAGTTTAGCTATATGATCATTTTGTTGTTTAATTAAAGCCATGCGATCATGTATAGCATTAATATCAACATCTCTACATCTAGTGCAAATAGTAGTGTGCTCAACGGTAGATGTAGATGGTTTGCAAGATTTTAATTCTACAACATTAGCATGCAATATATCATTTTTACCTTTAAGGTTGGAAAGGGTAGTATTGCAAACATCAAAATCTTTAGCCTTAGCAAGCAATTTTTCATTTTCATCTCTAAGGCTAGCAAGAGAAATGTTCAATTCTTCAATCTTAGCAAGCAAATCATCATTATCATTTCTAAGATTTGGAATTGAAGCATTACAAGCAATAGAATCAACCTTAGCTAACAAATTAGTATTCTCATTTCTAAGGTTGTCTATAGTCTCATGGCAAGTGCTTAGCTCACTAGATAATTTTTCATATTTTTCAACTTCTAGAGCATAAGCATTTTTAACTTTAACATGCTTTTTGTTTTCCTTGATTAGAAAGTCCTCTTGAGTGTCCAAGAGGTCATCCTTCTCATGGATGACACTAATTAATTCATTCAATTTTTCTTTTTGTTGCATGTTTAGGTTGGAAAAGGGTACATAAATTATCTTCCTCATCACTAGCATTATCATCGCTAGAAGACTCATATCTAGTGGAGGATTTGGATTTAACCTTCTTCTTTTTGCCGTCCTTTGCCATGAGGCACTTGTGGCCGACGTTGGGGAAGAGAAGTCCCTTGGTGACGGCGATGTTGGCGGCGTCCTCGTCGTCAGAGGAGTCGCTGGACCTTTCGTCGGAGTCCCACTCGCGACAAACATGGGCATCGCCGCCCTTCTTCTTGTAGTACCTCTTCTTCTCCTTTCTTCTTCCCTTCTTGTCGTCGCCCCTGTCACTGTCACTAGATATAGGACATTTTGCTATAAAGTGACCGGGCTTACCACATTTGTAGCAAACCTTCTTGGAGCGGGGCTTGTAATCTTTCCCCCTCCTTTGCTTGAGGATTTGGCGAAAGCTTTTGATGACAAGCGCCATTTCCTCGTTGTCGAGCTTGGAGGCGTCGATGGGTGTTCTACTTGGTGTAGACTCCTCCTTCTTCTCCTCCGTCGCCTTAAATGCGACCGGTTGTGCTTCGGACGTGGAGGGACCGTCAAGCTCGTTGATCTTTCGTGAGCCCTTGATCATAAACTCAAAGCTCACAAAATTCCCGATTACTTCCTCGGGAGTCATTAGTGTATATCTAGGGTTGCCACAAATTAATTGTACTTGAATAGGGTTAAGGAAAATAAGAGATCTTAGAATAACCTTAACCACCTCGTGGTCATCCCACTTTTTGCTCCCGAGGTTGCACACTTGATTCACCAAGGTTTTGAGCCGGTTGTACATGTCTTGTGGCTCCTCCCCTTGGCGAAGACGGAAGCGACCGAGCTCCCCCTCGATCGTTTCTCGCTTGGTGATCTTGGTTAGTTCATCACCCTCGTGTGCGGTCTTGAGCACGTCCCAAACTTTCTTGGCACTCTTTAATCCTTGCACCTTGTTGTACTCCTCCCTATTTAGAGAGGCGACGAGTATGGTTGTGGCTTGGGAGTTGAAGTGCTCGATTTGGGCCACTTCGTCCTCGTCATAATCCTCATCCCCTACGGATGGTACCTATGCTCCAAACTCAACAACATTCCATATACTTTTGTGGAGTGAGGTTAGATGAAATTTCATTAAATCACTCCACCTAGCATAATCTTCACCGTCAAAGGTTGGCGGTTTGCCTAATGAAACGGAAAGCAATGGAGTATGTCTAGAGGTGCGAGGGTAGTGTAAGGGAATCTTACTAAACTTCTTGCGCTCATGGCGCTTAGAAGTTACGAAGGGCGCGTCGGAGCCGGAGGTAGATGGCGATGAGGTGTCGGTCTCGTAGTAGACCACCTTCCTCATCTTCTTTTTCTTGTCCCCACTCCGATGCAACTTGTGGGAAGAGGCTTTCTTCTCCTTCCCCTTTCCCTTTTTGCGGGACTCTTCCGATGAAGCTTTCCCGTGGCTTGTAGCGGGCTTGTCGCCGGTCTCCATCTCCTTCTTGGCGTGTTCTCCCGACATCACTTCGAGCGGTTAGGCTCTAATGAAGCACCGGGCTCTGATACCAATTGAAAGTCACCTAGAGGAGGGGGTGAATAGGGCGAAACTGAAATTTACAAAGTTAATCACAACTACAAGCCGAGTTAGCGTTAGAAATATAATCGAGTCCTCGAGAGAGGGTGAAAAAACAAATCGCAAGCAAATACGAAGTGTGACGCGCGGATTTGTTTTACCGAGGTTCGATTCTCGCGAACCTACTCCCCGTTGAGGAGGCCACAAAGGCCGGGTCTTTTTCAACCCCTTCCCTCTCTCAAACGGTCCCTTGGACCGAGTGAGCTTTCTCTTCTCAAATCAACCAGGAACAAAACTTCCCCGCAAGGACCACCACACAATTGGTGTCTCTTGCCTTGGTTACAAATGAGTATCGATCACAAGAAAGAATGAGAAAGAAGAAAGCAATCCAAGCGCAAGAGCTCAAAAGAACACAACAAATCTCTCTCGCTTAACACTAAAGCTTTTGTCGAATTGGGAGAGGATTTGATCACTTGGGTGTGTCTTGTATTGAATGCCTAGCTCTTGTAAGTAGTTGGAAGGTGGAAAACTTGGATGTCTTGAATGAGGGGTGGTTGGGGGTATTTATAACCCCAACCACCAAACTAGCCGTTTGGTGGAGGCTGTCTGTCGCATGGTGCACCGGACAGTCCGGTGCACACCGGACAGTGTCCGGTGCGCCAGCCACGTCACCAGGCCGTTGGGTTCCGACCGTTGGAGCTCTGACTGCTGGGCCCGCCTGGATGTCCGGTGGCACACCGGACATGCATTGTAGAGTGTTCGGTGTGCCACTTCGCGCTGCCTGACTTCTGCGCGCTCTGGCGCGCATTTAATGCTTCTGCAGGTGACCGTTGGCGCCGAATAGTCGTTGCTCCACTGGCTCACCGGACAGTCCAGTGTACACCGGACATGTCCGGTGAATTATAGCGGAGCAAATTCCCGAAGCTGGCGAGTTCTAGAGTCGCTCTTCCCTGGGGCACCGGACACTGTCCGGTGTACACCGGACAGTCCGGTGAATTATAGCGGAGCGCCTCTGGATTTTCCCGAAGGTGAGGAGTTCAGCGTGAAGTCCCCTGGTGCACCGGACAGTCCGGTGCGCCAGCCTTCAGTTATCCCTTTGCTCTCTTTGTTGAACTCGATTCTTGGTCTTTTTATTGGCTAAGTGTGAACTTTTGACACCTGTATAACTTATACACTAGAGCGAACTAGTTAGTCTAATTATTTGTGTTGGGCAATTCAACCACCAAAATTAATTAGGAAAATAGGTGTAAGCCTTATTCCCTTTCAAGTACCACGGAGGAACAAATTTTGGAAGGACTGGCGCTTCTTATGTGCTGACTGGATACTATGATGAAGCTCCCATGGATGAATATGGTCAGATCGACTCAGTTGACCATGGTATTTCTGTTTTTTTTATCTTAATCATGTATGCTCCTATTGACATAAGAAGCACCTAATGTAGTCTATGAATTTTCATAGGTATGTACAAGGAGCCCAAATTTGGGCATCTCAGGGACTTGCACAACGTAGTAAGGTCATATCAAAAAGCATTCCTCTGGGGGCAACATTCGTCTGAGATATTGGGTCATTGGTATGAGGTTGGGAACAACTTCTTCAATCATTTTGGTTTCTGGAAACTTATATTATTATTTGACAGTGTTCTCCGACCTTCAAATGAATCTTCTTTGGTGTTGTGATTATTTTTCTATATTGTAGGCACACATCTTTGAGTTGCCTGAAGAAAAGCTATGCCTCTCTTTCCTTTCCAATAATAACACGGGCGAAGACGAAACAGTGATCTTCCGAGGGGATAAGCACTATGTGGCTAGCCGTTCTGTCTCCATTATTTGGGGTTACCGAGGAGGTATGATTATTGCCCTGCATAACATACATGTGTTTTAAAACTGAATACTTCAACTTGAGTCCTCCTTCTCATTGAATTTGCCTTCTCATTCTATTAATTTGTTGATCATAGTCAGTCCTCTTGTTCTGCTGTAGTTTGGACTTTGGCACATTGACAAAATTTGATTGCCCATGCATTTGCAGAGTGTGATCGATATTATCCATGCTTGATAAATGATGACAATGGTGATGGCCATGATATATGGTCAATATTGTATTGATCTTTTTCCGAGTTTTAGGCTGTCATGTTGTTTGCTGGAATGGAGATATTTCATTGTTCACTTGGTTCATGTGACAGAGTTAATTACCTTATTTACGTGCTTTCTTAGTACCCTTTTTCTTAGATTTGAGTTGTAAGTAACACTTCCCTAATCGTGTTGTCATTATAACTCAATGACATTATTAAAATCATATATAGAAGTCTATATGGTACTGATTGTTGCAATGTAATGGTGAAATAGGTAGATTAAAATAACAAAATTTATGTATGAGTAGGATCATAAATGGATTTTGAAACATTTTCTTATAACAATATAACACATATGTACATAAATTATCGTGTTATTATACGATTCCGTTGCAACGCACGGGCACACACCTAGTACAGAACTTAACATCACAACAAACTCTTTCGGCAAAGCTCTCCTTGATAAAACCACAGCTTCTTCATGTCACTAGCCATACGCAGATTAATAGAAACAGGCTCCCTTCTCTAGTTGTCTTAAAAGACAACTTACCCTATCTCCTAAAACATGCCAATGTTCCTACAGTTCAGAAAATTGTGTTTACTACTACTAGGTTGTCGCCCTATATTTGCTCCCCCACCGCTACTGGCTGAGACTTGTCATACCAATAGTGCTTTTTCACAAGACAGACTCAGACTCACCAACTTTTTTCATCTACTAGCACTCCAACTACATCACCACCCTTTGGAAATTGTATATAAATTTCCCACTTGTTTTCATTCCCTTCCATTCCCCAAATCGAATTCCCTTTTCTTTACTCCACTCTGTGTGGGTTCCTGCTTTCTTTAAGCTGAGCTAGCTCCCTAGCTTCTGATTGGAACTACCCTAGCTTTGTAGTCCGCTAATCCAAAGGAAACCCTAAATTAGAAGATTGGCAGGTGTTGAAGTATCTGATTTATATGGTTACTATGTTCCGTATATAATGCGAGATTTTATATTTGATCGGAAATGACACCATTAAGAAAACGCTGAATAAGATGTGTAGGGGGGCAGAAACCATGTTAGTTCAATTAGCAGGTGAAGTTCCAAAGATGATCAAAATTCCAGTTGCCCATTACACTGCCTCATTGCAAAGCTGCCCCAAAGATGCAGCAAAATGAAAGTCTTACTCATATGTAAAGTTAAACCAACATACCCAAGGAGAATACCGTGCATTTTCACTGGATTTACCATCCGTAACTGAATTAATACTCTCCTTCTCAAGGACTTCCCACTGATCTGAGCAGTCAGAAACCAGTAACTGGAACCTCTCACTTCCCTATACCAAAATAAACATCAGGCAAACCTAAGAAGAAACAATAAACAAATACCAATTGTGTCATCATCTGGGCATCTATATAGTACCTAATATATTAGACTAGTAAATTGTAGAAATTGTATCGAACAGAAAAAAATTGTGCAAATTAGGGAGTCTTTCACTTCGCACTGAGCATATAAACTGTATGGTCAAAAAACAAAAATTAAGAAAGCATGGTAGATAGTTATTAGTTAACACATCAATGAGTACCTTAACAATGACAATGGAAAACAATGAACGCAGAAATTATTTACAAGTGGAGCCAAATTTCACAAACCTATAGAGCTCTCCAATGAGAATAAGCACGAAATAGCACCTAAAAGAATGGTATGTTTCGTAACGGTAGTACCTGCAATCAGAAAAAAATCAAGTAGGAAACAGTTGCATCATGTTATAGCACCAAAAGCGAAATGATCGAGGGAGAACTCGGTCGATTCGTCCTCAATAAAGAAGAGGATCCACAAGCAATGTATAACCGATTCAAGACAATGGTCAATCAAGTGCACAACCTCGTAAGCACCAAGTGGGATGACCATGAAATGGTCAAGGTTATTCTAAGATCTCTCGTGTTTCGTAATCTTACTCAAGTTCAATTAATTCGTGAAGATCCTAAATACAAACAGATGTCCTTCGAGGAAGTAATTGGCAAGTTTGTGAGCTTTGAACTTATTGTCGGCGTTTCGGACCCCGGGGGTCCCTGGACCGACGAGTAAATTTGTCGCTGCGTGCCCCTCCCAGATGAGTTGGTGCGAGATGGAACACAAGCGGGGGAATGAGCCTTGTATTATCCTGCACCAGGGTGCTCGTAGTAGGGGTTACAAGCGTCGCGAGAGAGTGAGAGCGAGAGAGGGCGAGTAGCAGAGAGCGAGAGAGAGGGTCCGGCCCCTGCTCGTCTTCTCCCGCCGTGCGTACGTATGCTTCGTATGTTCGTATGCTCGTCCCTTCGTCCCCTCGCTCCCCCTTTCCATCCTCTCCCTCGTGGGGCCCTGGACACCCCCTTTTATAGACGTAAGGAGATGCCTAGCTGTACAATGGGGTGTAGCTGGAGCTAACGTGGCTGGCAGGGAAGTGCCCTGAGCCCTGTACAGATAACAATGTGGCCGTCGGGGGGACGTCTCGAGTCCTGTAGAGGTAGTATCGTGGCCGTTGAAGAAGTGCCTTGGACCCTGTAGCAGTACAACTGTTGGCGCTGCATGGATCTTGCTGACGTCTCCTTGCTTCCGTAAGGGGCTTGAGGACCACCAACGTCATGGTTGCATGCGGGAAACCACCATAGCCTGTTACCGGGGTAAGCTTGATGGGACGCCAGTCTTGTTCCTTCGTAGCCTGAGTTAGCTAGGAGTAGGGTAATGATGCATCCCTCGTGGCATGGTTGATCCGAGCCTGAGGTCGGGCGAGGCGGCGACTCCTCCAAGGCCGAGGCTGGGGCTGAGACCCAGGGTCGGGCGAGGACGTGATTCTTCCCGAGGCCAGGGCCGAGGCCGAGCCCTGGGGTCGGGCGAGGCGGAGCTTCCTGTTGCGCCCGAGGCTGAACTCGACCGTTGTCGGTTTCACCCAGGTGGTTGGCACAGCAGCCGAAGCAGGGCGGGCGGCGCTGTTTTCCTGTCAGATCGGTCAGTGAAAGGGCGAAGTGACTGCGGTTACTTCGACCTTGTCGTCTGAGGTGCGCGTGTCAGCAACCCTGACTAAATCACCGCGCCAACCGACCAAGTCACTGGGGCATTTAACGCAAAGAGTGAGACCGACAGGCGGCCAGGCTTTGCCAAAGGCCCCGGAAGACGGCGAACTCCGCTCCGCCCGACCCAGGGCTCGGACTCGGGCTAAGGCCCCGGAAGACGGCGAACTCCGCTCCGCCCGACCCAGGGCTCAGACTCGGGCTAAGGCCCCAGAAGACGGCGAACTCCGCTCCGCCCGACCCAGGGCTCGGACTCGGGCTAAGGCCCCAGAAGACGGCGAACTCCGCTCCGCCCGACCCAGGGCTCGGACTCGGGCTAAGGCCCCGGAAGACGACGAACTCCGCTTCGCCCGACCCAGGGCTCGGACTCCGCCCTGGCCTCTGCCGAACGACCTCCGCCTCGCCTGACCCAGGAGCTCGGGCTCGACCTCGGCCATGCAGGACAGACTCGACCTCGGCTTCGGAGGAGCCTCCACGTCGCCCGACCTAGGGCACAAGTCCGCCACGTCAACAGGAAGCGCCATCATCACCCTACCCCGAGCCGACTCGGGCCGCAGAGAACAGGACCGACGTCCCATCTGGCTAGCTCCGCCAGATAGGCAATGATGGCGCCCCGCTGGACCCATGACGACGGCGGCTCTCAGCTCCCTTACGGAAGCAGGGGGACGTCAGCAAGGGCCCAACCACTCCGACAGCTGTCCCCCCGCCAGGCTCCATTGCTTCTCCGACAGCCACGACGCCACACCAGCTGGGTGCCAAGATCTCTCCAGCTGCCACCTTGGCATGTACTTAGGGCACTAGCTCTCCCTCGCTAGACACGTAGCACCTTGCTACACCCCCATTTGTACACCTGGATCCTCTCCTTACGCCTATAAAAGGAAGGACCAGGGCCTTCTTAGAGAAGGTTGGTTCCCGCGGGAACGAGGGTAGGGGCAGGCGCTCTCTTGGGGCCGCTCGCTCCCCTCACCCGCGCGGACGCTTGTAACCCCCTACTGCAAGCGCACCCGACCTGGGCGCGGGACGAACACGAAGGCCGCGGGATCTCCGCCTCCCTCACGACCCGGCTCCGGCCACCTCGCTCTTCCCCCCTTCGCGCTCGCCCACGCGCTCGACCCATCTGGGCTGGGGCACGCGGCACACTCACTCGTCGGCCTAGGGACCCCCCGGTCTCGGAACGCCGATAGTTGGCGCGCCAGGTAGGGGCCTGCTGCGTGTTGACGAGCAGTTTCCCGTCAAGCTCCAGATGGGCAGTCTCCAACGACCTCTTCAACCCGGGACGGTGCTCCGTTTCGGGAGCCTCGAGTTCATGTCTTTCGACGGCAGCTACGACATGATACTCCTTCCACCGCCGCGCGACAGCGACAATGGCGGCGGACAGCCCGCCCGCCGGCGGCGGAATCGACGACGTCTTTCCCGCGTGGGGGAAGGACAACTTTCGAGCTCGCCCCATCCTCTCCCTCGCCATCGGAGGAGAAGGCGGGGCAACCAGGGCCGAGCGGGAGGCTGCGCTCAGTCGGCTGTCGAGCAAGTCGACATCCCCAGCGCCCCAACGGAGGACGCGTCGGGCGTCACCCCCGCGTTTGAGGCGAAGGCGAGCGCCGTCCCCCCGCGACACGCTGACTCCGAGCAAGTGGACGACGCCAGCGCGCTCACGGAGGGCCTGCAGGACGTCGCACTCGTACCCAGGACGACGGCGCGATCAGCCCCCGATGTGACTTCGTCGCTCTTCGTCGACCAAAAGGTACCGGCTGCTTCCCATCCTTTGTCATTTCAACTCGACCTCAACCCGCCTAGTGACCTCACTCTGGCGGGCGCTCACGTTGAGGCGAGTACAACCCCTTTCGGGTTTCGTGTGCGGTCGCCTTGGGACCGATTGACGGGCGCCTCGACCTACGGACCCTCTGGGTCCGAGGAAGATGACGACCCCAGCATCTGCTGGGATTTCTCTGGATCTGGCAACCCCAGTGCCATGCGGGACTTCATGACCGCATGCAACTACTGCCTCTCCGACTGTTCCGACGACAGCCGCAGCCTTGACGACAAGGACTGCGGCCCGAGCCGCGAATGTTTCCACGTCGAGCTAGGGGATCCCTCCGGAGGCAGCTGTCTCGGCATGCCGGAGGATGGTGATCTCCCTAGGCCAGCGCCTCGCGCCGACATCCCGCGGGAGCTAGCTGTGGTCCCCGTTCCGGCGGGGGGTCACGACCCACAGCTTGAGCAAGTCCGCGGGGCGCAGGCCGGGCTCGATGAGGGAGCAGGAGCGCTCGAGGCAATCCGCCGGGACGTCGGGCAGGTATGGGCGGGCCAGCCCCCGGCCGGAGAAATACGTCACCTGCCCCAGGGTCTCCAGCACCGCATCGCCAACGATGCCAGGGACAGACCGCCACCCGCATCCGGCGGAACCGGTCAGGACCTGGCAGCCGCAGCGATGCTCCTCCGCGCGATGCCGGAGTCATCAACCACCGAGGGTCGGCGAATCCAGGGAGAGCTCAAGCATCTCCTGGAAGGCGCTGCGGCCCGGCGGGCCGAGAGCTCTGCCTCCCGAAGGCAGGGGTACCCCTCGGAACCTCGTGCCGCGACTTCCCCGACTCATGCGGGAAGCCTCGGTCTACACCGGGCGCATGCGCAACACCGCGCCTGCGGCCCCGGGCCACCTCAGCGACGAGCACCCTCATCGCGACCGTCGGGCCCGCCTCGACGAAAGGGTGCGCCGAGGTTATCACCCCAGGCGTGGGGGACGCTACGACAGCGGGGAGGATCGGAGTCCCTCGCCCGAACCACCCGGTCCGCAGGTCTTCAGCCGGGCCATTCGGCGGGCGCCGTTTCCGACCCGATTCCGACCCCCGACTACTATCACAAAGTACTCGGGGGAAACGAGACTGGAATTGTGGCTCGCGGACTACCGCCTGGCCTGTCAACTGGGTGGAACGGACGACGATAACCTCATCATCCGCAACCTCCCCCTGTTCCTCTCCGACACTGCTCACGCTTGGTTGGAGCACCTGCCTCCGGGGCAGATTTCCAACTGGGAGGATCTGGTCCAAGCTTTCGCCGGCAACTTCCGGGGCACGTACGTGCGCCCCGGGAATTCCTGGGACCTCCGAAGCTGCCGGCAACATCCGGGAGAGTCTCTTCGGGACTACATCCGGCGATTCTCGAAGCAGCGCACCGAGCTGCCCAACATCACCGACTCCGATGTCATCGGTGCGTTCCTTGCCGGCACCACCTGCCGTGACCTGGTGAGCAAGTTGGGTCGCAAGACCCCCACCAGGGCGAGCGAGCTGATGGACATCGCCACCAAGTTCGCCTCTGGTCAGGAGGCGGTCGAGGCCATCTTCCGAAAGGACAAGCAGCCCCAGGGCCGCCCGTCGGAAGATGCTCCCGAGGCGTCTACTCCACTCGGCGCCAAGAAGAAAGGCAGGAGGAAGTCGCAAGCGAAACGCGACGCCGCCAGCACGGACCTTATCGCCGCCGCCGAACACAAGAACCCTCGGAAGCCCCCCGGAGGTGCCAACCTCTTCGACAAGGCACTCAAGGAGACGTGCCCCTACCATCAGGGGCCCGTCAAGCACACCCTCGAGGAGTGCGTCATGCTTCGGCGCCACTTCCACCGGGCCGGGCCACCCGCAGAGGGTGGCAGGGCCCGCGACGACGGCAAAAAGGAAGGTCACCAAGCAGGAGAGTTCCCCGAGGTCCGCGACTGCTTCATGATCTACGGAGGGCATGCGGCGAATGCCTCGGCTCGGCATCGTAAGCAAGAGCGTCGGGAGGTCTGCTCGGTGAAGGTGGCGGCGCCAGTCTCCCTAGACTGGTCCGACAAGCCCATCACCTTCGACCAGGATGACCACCCCGACCACGTGCCGAGCCCGGGGAAGTACCCGCTCATCGTCGATCCTGTCATCGGCGACGTCAGGCTCACCAAGGTCCTGATGGATGGGGGCAGCTGCCTCAATATCATCTACGCTATCGGTGTTTTGGGTCCGACCGCACACCTGGGGTTGCCCCTCAAGGTGTTTTAGGAGTAGGAAGGCGTCGACAACTGTAGCAAAATGGTTCGTGCCGATCGCACGAAGGACGGTGGACAAGGTTTACAGGTTCGGGCCGCTTAGTGATGCGTAACACCCTACGTCCTGATGAGTATGCTTGGTGGATGTGATTACAAGAGAACTCTCTGGATCGAGAATACAGAGAGTTGGTGTGGGTGGCTAAGTAATGGGTCGATCGTTCTGATGGGGTGCCCCCTAGGCCTTATATACTCGACCGTGGGGCAGTACACGTGGATAAGATAACAACAAGTAGCTAAAAGATAGTGAACCTCTTGAGATTATCCCTACGTAACCCTCGCCGACTTATCCTCGCGTGGCTTCGTTGCATGGAGGCTCCAGCGCGGGAAAGTCGGATCTCTGTTGCGGTCACTCGCTCGACACTATGGGTCGTCCGGGTTTGCACCAATCCGGCCTCATGTCGTTCTGCGTTGCTGGTTGTTTCTCCCCAGGCCCACGAAAGAATGACCTTACGATTTATTGGGCCCTTGGGCCTTCCGTGAGGTCCTTTACTCTTTTAGTGGACCCGGGGGATATCTATCCCCCACAAGCCCCCGATCTTTGGGTTAATTTAGAGGTAATCAACCCAAAGATCCCAGGTCCAGCTTGCAGGTGATTTGAAGAAAGATGGCTTCCTGTCGTCTTCTCCTGCTCCGATCACTCGTTGACCAAACCTGGCATCGTGCCTGTGCCTTAGAAGTCGGCATTCCAATTTGTAGGATTCTGAGCTTCATTGGGTGCACCGGAGGTGCACCCAATGGGTGTAGCCCCCGAGCTTCGAGTAGATTTTAGAAAATAATCTACTCGAAGGTCTTCAGTTGAGATCATTTCCAGTTGCGTTCACTCATTTTGGTTGAGGGTTGGCTTTTTTAATCTTGTCCCATGCTTTTAGAAATCAGCACTATCTCGGCTTGGAATAATAATCCATAGGGTGCACCGGAGGTGCACCCAATGGGTGTAGCCCTCGACCTTCACGTGGATTTTTGAGGATAATTCACTTGAAGGTCTTCTTTTTATGTCCTTTTGCTAGGGATTACCCTTTCTGCTTGTAAAAAAGTTGGCATGATGTCATCCGTGCTATGTCATCAATATTATGCTTCAGAGATCAGCATGTATTTTGTCTTTTGCAGCCGAGTTTGCAATCCTTCCGTATCTTGCTGGGTAGTGTAATTTATTTGCTCTGTGACTGATTGGACATTTGATGGACGTTCTCTGTCTAGTCTTCAAGTCGTGTCTGTCGACCATATTTTGCACTCTGCTGGCTATATTTGGCTTCCCTCTAACTCTTGTTGATATCTCATTTTTGTCTTGAGGCATTCACTGTATGCTCTGCACAGATGTGACCATTTTGAAAAATATACTGATAATTCCTGGGCGTCCCCCCCAATGGGTGTGGGCAAGGGACGGCTTGGTACGCTGAGTGTTTTAGCCGGCTGCTTCTGAGTTGTAATGTGATGGGACGGCGAGTGTAATCATATCCTTTGCACTGTTGACTGGAGTCCCAATGGGTGTAGTGTTGCATGAAACGGCGTCAGCCGCCTGACGTGTCTCCAGACGGGTGGTAGTGCTTATTGAATGCTTTGCGACTGTTCAGTGACCGCGGTTGGAGGTGAGCGGTTGCCTTTCCCTTCTATAAATAACGCTGTTGCCCCTCTGGTTTCTTCACATCTCTTCGCTGTTCTTTACTGCCTCCTTCTCTTCTCTCCCGCTTGCTTCCACCATGGGCAAGAGCAACAAGCGCAAGCGCGAGCCGACTCCTCCATCGGAGGACTTCGGTGACTCGGAATACTCGGAGGAGGAGTTCTCCTCCGAGTCCGAGGGTCTCCGGCTCCCGTCTCCCCCCCGGCGTCGTCCGATGACTCGGACGACTCCCAGGGGATAGCCGCGGAAGTCTGGACGTACATCCGGGCCGTCGAGCGATCCGGGCTCGAGGGCTCGGATGAGTCGGAGTACTCCTCGGATGAGGAGGACTCGGACGGTGGCGACGAGGACGAAGACGACGACGACGGTGGCGACGGCGGCGGCAGTGGCAGGGGCGGTGGCGACGGCGGCAGGGGCGGTGACGGCGGCAGCAGCAGGGGCAGCACCAAGGGCGGCAGCAGCAGGGGCAGCACCAAGGGCGACGGCGGTAGGGGCAAGGCCAGTGGCTAAATGCCACTGGTCTTTTTAGATATTAGTATAGTTTAGTATAGTTAGAATAATGTAGTAGTAATGTAGAGTAGTGTAGCGTAGTATAGTAGTAGTAGTAATGTAATGTAGAAATAGTAGGGAAGCATCAACTCACAAAGAGTTGATTTGTAATCGTATTGTCTCCCCTTAATGAAAGAATGACGTTGGTTTCCTCTTGATGACTTGCTTTGCTTGATTATGAAACTGTTTCTTTTGAGACAACAGACGAACAACTTGATCATCATACTGATGCTTCCAGAAGTAGCCGCCGAGTAATCTTGCAGTCTGTATCGACGTTTTAGAAGTAATGCCGAGCGACTGAACGCTATACCAGCGTCTTAGAGGCAGTGCCGAGCAATTGAAGGTCGACGTCGGCATTTTAGAAGTAATGCCGAGCGATTGAACATGAGACCGGCGTTTTAGAGGCAACGCCAAGTGATTGAAGGTCGCCGTCGGCATTTTAGAAGTAACGCCGAGTGGTTGAACACAAGATCAGCGTTTTAGAGGCAACGCCGAGTGATTGAAGGTCGCCCTCGGTATTTTAGAAGTAATGCCGAGCGATTGAACACGAGACCAGCGTTTTAGAGGCAACGCCGAGTGATTAAAGGTCGCTGTCGGCATTTTAGAAGTAATGCCGAGCGATTGGACACGAGATCGGCGTTTTAGAGGCAACGCCGAGTGATTAAAGGTCGCCGTCAGCATTTTAGAAGTAATGCCGAGCGATTGAGCTCGAGATCAGCGTTTTAGAGGCAACGCCGAGTGACTGGGTGGTGACGTCGGCACTTTAGAGGCAATGCCGAGTTATTTTGAGGATAACAACCGAGTGATGAGGAGGCCCACCAGTTTTTTGGAAATAACTGCCGAATGACCACGTGGCATGCTGGGATTTTGGAAATAACCGCCGGGTGATGACTGGGCACTTTTTGAAACGGTATCTGGCTCGAGAATATCCCATAAGAGCTGCGCTTTTAGCCGCCTTTGCTTTCCGCGCCCTAGTTCTTGCATTCCCGCTTCCGAACCCTCTCTGCCGCTCGCCTCCAATCTGCTTACTGGTAGAATCGAGATGGCTCCCAAGAGGAAAATCGCGAGCTCGTCCGCTGTGGTGATTCCTCCGATTGATCCCAACAGCCAGTTGCCTTTTGCAGGTAACCACATGTCTATCATTTCCGAAGCTGAACTCCTCCACCTCGTGTCCATCGGGGTTCTTCCTCCACGGGAACTCTGTTCTTGGCGGATTTGCCACGGGACTACAGTCCCGACAGAGGATACCCACGAGTCCGTAGTTTACGCTCCTTTTCTTCTCCGCGGCCTTGGCCTTCCTATTTCTCCCTTTTTCCGTGGTCTCCTTGATTTCTACCACATTAACCTGACCCATCTGAACCCTAACTCAATTCTGCAAATTTCCATCTTCGTCCACTTATGTGAAGCCTTTCTTGGCGTGCTGCCGCATTTCGGCTTGTGGAAACACCTGTATCATTGTCGCCCTGGGATGGCCGGGGGACAACATCAGTTGGTCGGGGGTGCCAGTTTGGAGATGCGCCGGGGACGGAAAACTGAATATCTTGAGATTCCCCTTAAAGACAGCATTAAGGGATGGCGTCTGGAGTGGTTTATAGTTGATAATTATGGAAATTCTCTCCCCCCCCGGTCGGGGAGACAGACAGACGTTCGCACCCCAAGCTGGACCGAGTCTCCCACAAATGAGGAGGTAGCTGAAGCCGGTGTGTTGCTAGCTGAAGTTGGACTGTTGAAAGAGAGAGGCTTAACTGCTGAAGCTGTAGTTGCTGACTTCGTTTTCAAAAACATTCAGCCACTGAAAGATAGGGTCCACCCGGCTTATCTGTATCAAGGGCTAGCCGACTCAACTCGGGTTATCAACAAGAGAATCCCTTCTGCAGATTTGGTGCGCCGACTGGAAATGATTCTCAGGGGAAAAGTATCCAATGTTGGTGCTCCGGTGGCATACTCGGCCTGGAATCTGCCTCCTGCCAAAGCCTTCACTCTTTTCGTGTCAAATCCACCTGCGACTGATGGCAATTTGGGCCTTAGAACGCGGCCCTCTGATGAAGAAGTCAGTGCTTTGGTTGCCTCACTTGGGAAAATTCCTGATGACGAACGACAAGTCCATTTTGAGGTGCCTTTGGATCCTAATGATGCAGAAATAAGTGCCATGCTTGATATGCTGGCTGAAGATTCTTCTGATGCTACTCCTGCTGGGACATTGGCGGTGGCGCCTCTCCCAGAGGTTGGTACAACCTTGGATGTTCAGAGACCTGTCCGTGTTCGCTCGAGGCGTCCTTGCCGAGCCAATCAAACTGATCTTCCTGCTGATGAGCAGAAAAAGAAAAAGAGACGTCTTCGGCAAGTATCTAGTTTGGATCAGGGCGCTGGTCCCTCGGTTCCTGCTGCTGAGGAGGTTCCTGTGCCTGAATTTTCTGATGCTGATCCCAATGGGTGTGGTATGTCTGTTGCTGATCCCAATGGGTGTGGTATGTCTGTTGCTGATGAAGACGACAGAGAAGAAGAAAATGAAGTCCCTCTGACTCGGAAGAACAGTCGGCAATTCCTCGCCAGTGGGGAAAGTAGTGGAGTTCCTTCTCCTGCTTTATCTGCCCTCGTTGGTCTGCAAGAAATGTCCCTGGCCGACTTTGATCAAACTCTTGAGGATATGGTCCCAGAGGACTTGTTATCAGAGCCAGTGGATGATGATGCAACGGAAGCTTGCGGTGCCGTGCCTGATGCCGGGTTGAGGTCATCCCGTGCCTCATCAACCTTAGAGCGCGATCTCGAGGGTCGGGATGCTAACTTGGATTGTCTTGATTCTATGGAAGTAGCCGAAGGCCCGTCAACCTTAGAGGTGGTTACTGCGGAGAGTTTGGGCCTCAAGAATGGCGCTGACACATGCCCAGCCCCCGAGGGTGTCGTCGGGGATGACTTAGCTCGGATGAAGAGTGCAAGCCCCTGCCCAGCCCCCGAGGGTCCTGCCGGGGATGATCCGGCTCAAGTGGGCAGTGCCAACTATGACCCAGCCCCCGAGGGTGCCCAAACAGGGTCTCCTTCCGGCACTTCCATGGACGTTCACGCGGGGTCACCTCCACACTCTGGCTGCATGGTGGTGGCCCAAACTTTGGACCAGGGCGTCGCTTTAGAGGGCAGCGTCCCCGCTGATCGGGTGTCCGGCTCTGTTGAAGGTGCTGAACTGATTCCCACTGTTCCGTTGCAAACTGCCTCGGGTGGTGACCTTGCGCCTGGTTATCAGCTGATTTCTCCTGATCTGGGGATCCCTTCGTTCTTTTCCAGCCTCCAGGTACCGTGCTGTTTTTTAGCTTGATTTTTACATTGTATGAACTTTTGTCATTATGCTCATCTGTTCTTCTCATCAGGTTTTGGTGGATGGGATGGCCAGCCAGCTGAGATCGCAGGGTGCTTCTGTCCCAGAAGTGGCTTCGTCTCTTTCGTGTTGGAATCCAGTGTCACTTCATCGTCGTGTATCCGAGTTGGGGGCAACTAACGCTGGTTAGTGCCCTTTTTCTTTTCTTCACCTTTGTTGTGGACTGTTTTACCTTCTGACCTCGTTTTGTTTGGTTACCTCTTGCTAGGAATGACTCGGCAGATTGCAATTCTTGAAGAAAAACATTCTCGAGATCAGGCTGAATTGGCTCAGCGATGCACTGATTTTGAAGAGAAGTACTCTCAAAGTCAGATTGAGCTGAGTCAGGTCTCCGCTGCCTTAGATGATGCCAATGCATTGAGTTCTTCTCTTCATGCTCAGCTTGACTCTGAAAAGGTGATATACAAAACTGTGCTTTGCCTTGCCGTGCTTCTACTACTTGCCTGGTTTTTTGAAGGAACTGACTTGTGCTTGCAGGAAGAAAAACGTATCCTTGCTGCTTCTCGTGACAATCTTGACAGGTTGTATCGAGATTCTAGCAATTCGCTGACTATCTTGGAAAGAAGTCATCGCTTCACCATGGAAGAATTAGACCTTCATCGTCGTAAGCTGCAGGAATCCATGGAGGAGGTAACCCGGCTTAAGCAGTTGATATCAGCGAAGGATGCTACTATCAAAGGGCTCCGGGTTTCCAAAAAATCCATTGCCCAGGAGTTAGAGAGTGCTCGACTGGCTGCTAAAACTGCTGAAGAGACTTCTGCTACTCTCAAGGCCCAACGCGACAAAGCCCTGGACAAGGCTATTCGGGCGGGACAAATCTTGATGAGGAGACCCGGCGTGGTTGTTCCCGAAGATATAAGGGCTGACGTGAACGCCACCCCTGATTCCTCGAGTCGCCCTTCTTCGTCGGTTGCTCCTGGGAAAGACGTTGCAAAATAGAAAAACATTTTGCGTGCTCCAAGCGCGCGGCTTGCATGATCGAATGTTTGTTAGAGGACACCAGTTTACCGTTCGAATGACATAATTACTTCTTCATTGTATCAGAATTTATTAGTTAATGAGTTAGCAGTAATGACGCATGATGATTATGAAATTTGTTTGCGGGATATGGAAGTCATCCCCTGAGTTATATAGGCGCGAGCATGTTGTACCGGTCTTAAGTTGTTGCCGACTTAAGTCGATTGCTCCGTTAGCAGGGCATAGTGGACACCCTAAGTTAAGTAGGCGCGAGCATGTTGCACCGCCTTAAGTCATTGCCGACTTAAGTCGATTGCTCCGTTAGCAGGGCATAGTGGTCACCCTGAGTTAAGTAAGCGCGAGCATGTTGCACCGCCTTAAGTCATTGCCGACTTAAGTCGATTGCTCCGTTAGCAGGGCATAGTGGTCACCCTGAGTTAAGTAAGCGCGAGCATGTTGCACCGCCTTAAGTCATTGCCGACTTAAGTCGATTGCTCCGCTAGCAGGGCATAGTGGTCACCCTGAGTTAAGTAAGCGCGAGCATGTTGCACCGCCTTAAGTCATCGCCGACTTAAGTCGATTGCTCCGCTAGCAGGGCATAGTGGTCACCCTGAGTTAAGTAAGCGCGAGCATGTTGCACCGCCTTAAGTCATTGCCGATTTAAGTCGATTGCTCCGCTAGCAGGGCATAGTGGTCACCCTGAGTTAAGTAAACGCGAGTATGTTGCACCGCCTTAAGTCATTGCCGACTTAAGTCGATTGCTCCGTTAGCAGGGCATAGTGGTCACCCTGAGTTAAGTAAGAATGCAAGTCAATCGTAAATAAATTGAGTATCCTTGAGACCTTTTCTTTATTGATGACATATTTCCACTTTACAGAGTACATCACCGTCATCCCAGTAGTTTTGAGGTACAGCTAGGGATAAAACTTTCTGAGGTGTTCTATGTTCCAGGAGTTCCCAACTTCTGTGCCGTCCATCTGAGTGAGGCGATACGATCCGGGCCGAGTGACTTCTGCTACCACGAAGGGTCCTTCCCATAAGGGTGATAACTTGTGTCGTCCTTCTCCCGTTAGAATTCGGCGGAGGACGAGATCTCCTACTGAGAAGAATCGTTGCCGCACAGCCTTGTCGTGATAGCGCCTTAGAGTCTGCTGGTATCTTGCTGATTGGATTACTGCGTTTAACCGTTCTTCCTCGAGTACGTCTATGTCCTCCAGCCTGGTGGTCTCAGCTTCTGCTATACTTTCAAAGATCAGCCTTGGCGCCCCAAACTTGAGATCAGCAGGCAGCACTGCCTCCGACCCATAGACCATGAAGAAAGGAGTGTTTCCATGCAAAGCTCGGCTAGGTTGGGTTCTTAGGCTCCAAACAACATAGGATAATTCCCTTATCCACTTTCCTGCGAATTTTTCATTCTTATCGAAAATCTTTTTCCTGAGTGCATCCAATATCATCCCGTTGGCTCGCTCGACTTGCCCGTTGGCTCTTGGATGGGCTACAGATGCATACTTGATCTGAATGCTCTTTTGCTCGCAGAAGTCAAAGAATTCTGAACTCGTGAAGTTGGATCCTAAATCAGTTATGATGCTGTTTGGTATCCCGAATCTGAATATTATGTCTTGTATGAATTCCACGGCCTTAGCAGAGGTTAAGGAGGCAATGGGCTTGAATTCTATCCATTTAGTGAACTTGTCAATTGCTACCAATACATGAGTGTATCCCCCTTGAGCTTTCTTGAAAGGTCCAATCATATCCAGTCCCCAGCATGCGAAAGGCCAAGTTACTGGTATGGTCTGCAGTTGCTGTGCTGGCATGTGTTGTTGCTTTGACAAGTATTGGCAGGCCTCGCACCTTCGAACTAACTCGGCTGCATCGTTCTTTGCTGTTGGCCAATAGAATCCTGACCTGAAGACCTTCCCGACCAGTGTTCTGGAGGCTGCATGTATTCCACATTGTCCAGCATGGACCTCCTCCAGGAGTTGCCTTCCAGTAGATGGGAGGATGCATTTCATGAAGACGCCTGATGCACCCCTTCTGTATAATGTCTCTCCAATAAGTGTATAGTGAGCCGACTGTCTTGCAATGCGCTCTGCCGAATTCTTGTCGTCTGGTTCTTCTTCATTCTCTATGTACTTAATGATCGGCCTTCTCCAGTCATCAGGATCTGACTCGGGTCGATCTATGATGTTGCACTCTTCTATTTGATCCATTGAGATACTCGGCTGCAGAATTTCTTGCACGAAGACCCCGGGTGGGACCTGAGTTCGACTGGACCCTAGCTTGGACAGTACATCGGCTGCCGTGTTCCGATCTCTTTCCACATGATGAAATTCTAGACCCTCGAATTTATCTTCCAGCTTTCGGACGGCAGTGCAGTATCTTCCCATCGAATCGTTTGAGCAATCCCACTCCTTATTTATCTGGCTGATGACTACCAGAGAGTCTCCGTATACCATTAATCTTTTGACGCCCAACGATATGGCAATGTTCAATCCATGGATCAAAGCTTCATACTCGGCTGCATTGTTGGAGGCCGGGAATAGCAACTGGAGGGCGTACTTGAGGTGTTCGCCTCCAGGTGCAGTGAAGAGAATCCCCGCTCCTGCTCCCTGCAGCTTTAGTGAGCCATCAAAATACATTCGCCATACTTCTGCAGTCTCCGGGTTGTCTGGTACTTGTTGTTCAGTCCACTCCGATACGAAATCAACCAGTGCTTGAGTTTTGATGGCAGTGCGAGGCCGGAACTCGATGTCATGAGATCCCAGCTCACAAGCCCACTTGGCTATTCGACCGATGGCTTCCTTGTTGTGAAGAATATCCCCTATTGGAAAACTTGTGACTACTATGACTTTGTGATCGTCAAAGTAGTGACGCAGCTTGCAGGCAGTTAGAAGTACTGCATACAATAGCTTCTGAACTTGAGGGTACTTTTTCTTTGAGGGGCCTAGGACTTCACTGATGAAGTAGACAGGATGTTGTATTGGATAGGCATGTCCTTCTTCTACTCGCTCGACTACTAACGCGGTGCTTACCACGTGAGTCGTGCAAGAGATATATAGCAGCAAATCTTCAGCTGGTTGAGTTGTCGTGGCTCGCCGAGGTGGTTTCAGTACTGGTGGTGTTGTCAAGAATTTTTTCAGAGCATCTAGAGCTTCTTGCGCTTCTGAAGTCCACTGGAATTTATCCACCTTCTTGAGTAACTTGTAAAATGGCAAACCTTTTTCTCCCAGCCTGGATATAAATCTGCTTAAAGCTGCCATGCATCCAGTGAGTCGCTGAACCTTCTTCTGCGATCGAGGTGCTTCCATCTTCATGATAGCTTCAATCTTTTCTGGATTAGCTTCAATTCCCCGGTGGCTGACAATAAAACCGAGCAACTTTCCGGCTGGTACTCCGAAAACACATTTCTCGGGATTAAGCTTCCATCTATACCGCCTCAGACTGTTGAAAACCAGTTGCAAGTCTTCGATGAAGTCTTCTGAGTTCTGTGTTTTGATTACCACATCATCCACATAGGCTTCCACACGCTTGCCCCAGTGATCGGCTAAGCATGTTTGAATGGCTCTCTGGTAAGTCGCTCCAGCGTTTTTGAGGCCAAACGGCATGGAGGTATAACAGAAAGCACCAAACAGAGTAATGAATGCCGTTTTTTCTTCATCTTCCTTTGCCAGACTAATCTAATGGTATCCAGAATAGCAATCCAGGAAAGACAGCATAGAACATCCAGCGGTGGAGTCCACCACCTGATCTATCCTCGGGAGCCCAAAAGGATCCTTCGGACAGTGTTTGTTGAGATCAGTATAATCAACACACATGCGCCAATCCACTTTATTCTTTTTGAGTACAAGAACAGGGTTGGCTAACCACTCGGGATGTAATACTTCTCTAATGAATCTAGCTGCGACCAAGCGTGCTAACTCGGCGCGAATGGCTTCTCTCTTGTCAGGCGTGAAACGACGTAGTTTTTGCCGAATCGGCCTTGCCTGGGGAAAAACCTTCAGTTTGTGCTCGGCCAGTTCTCTTGGGACTCCCGGCATATCCGCAGGTTGCCATGCGAATACATCTCGGTTATCTTGCAGAAACCGGACGAGCGCGCTTTCCTATTTGTCATCCAAGCTGGAGCTGATGATAGCCGTCTTGCGCTCATCAGCGAACCCCAGGTTGATTCTCTTGGTTTCCTCAGTCGGCCGCATAGAGGTCGCGGTCTGAGCTTCGCTTGCCGGTACCGTGAGGTCCTCCTCAGGCTTAGAGTTCGCCATTGTGGAGGGAGCTGTCGATGGCTTGGCGGTGAGGGCTGCTTGAATGGCCACTCGGAAACACTCTGCGGCGCCTTGGAAGTTGGCACGCACAGTGATGATCCCTTGCGGTCCTGGCATCTTCAGTATCATGTATGTGTAATGCGGAATGGCCATGAACTTGGCCAGTCCGGGCCTCCCGATGATGGCGTTGTACCCGCAGTCGAAGTTCGCTACTTCAAACCTCAGGAACTCGGTTCTGTAGTTCTCCGGAGTTCCGAAGGTGACTGGCATGTAGATGTGGCCCAGCGGGTATTCCCCTTCCGTCGGCACGATGCCGAAGAAAGGAGTGTCCGACTCGTGGAGCTCTTTGAGGTGAACTCCCAAGCCTTGGAGTGTCCGGGGGAAGGTGACGTTGATGCTGCTCCCCCCGTCCACCAACACCTTCTTCACCCAGCTCTCTCGGATCACCGGATCGACGAGAAGCGGATATTTGCCCGGGTGGTCGAAGTTGAGCCATTGATCTGCCCGAGTGAAGGTGATCGGGTGCTCCGACCACCGGTATGGGGCGGGAGGGCCGATGGTCGCCACCAGTATCTGGCGATCGTTGAGCTTTTGCTGTCTTCTGCTCTCCTACGATCCGTGTCCGCCGAAGATGACGTTGACCTCCCTGTCAACGCGTGGAAAAGCTCCTCCTCCTCCTCCCTCCTCCTGCCGATGGGGTTGTCGTGGTTCATCTGGTCCTCCCCTCGGCGGAGGAGGAGGTAGAGGTTGGAAGGGTCGGCCGTGTCCGACGGAGTGCTTGAAGTCTCGGCAGTTACGAAGAGTGTGGCGCATGTCCTTGTGGTACGGGCACTGGGCGTCGAGGATGTCGTCCAACGTACGTTCGCCTCCACGAGGTCCTCCTCGAGCGCGAGAGGCAGGTGGTCCGGCAGCGTGCACTTCTTCGCGTGGTCTCTTCTCCCATCGCTTGTCGGGTTGCTGGTTCGTGTCGCGTCGTGGTGCTGCCGGTGCGGGCTTTGCTCCTCCGATGAGGTCCTGGGCTCGCTCGTCGGCGGTGATGTAGAGGTCGGCTTCCCGGAACAGCTCCTCGGAGGTAGTCGGCGCCTTCTGTAGTATGGCTCGGACGAAAGCCGAATCATTGGATCCTCGGTAGAAGTCCTCGATCACGGCCGCCTCCGTGACCTCGGGGATACGATTTCTCATGGTTTGAAACCTCTTGAGGTACGACCGGAGAGTCTCGTCCCCCCGGCGCTTGATAGATTTGAGGTCCCACGGTTGCGCCGGCTTGTCGGAGAGGGACTGGAAGTTGGCGGTGAAGCGTCGACTGAAGTCACCCCAGACGTCGATGCAGTGTCGGGGTAGATGTTGCAGCCATTGCAGCGCGTCTTGCCCAAGGACAATGGGTAAGTACGCGGTCATCACGTCTTCGGACGCCCCGGCAGCTCGAGCAGCGGTGGTGTAGACGGCTAGCCAACCCCATGGATCCTGCTTAGGTTCATATTTGTCAACATTGGATACCTTGAAATTGGGAGGCCATTGGATGGCCCTAAGGCGCGGAGTGAGGGCGGACACTCCGCACGTGTCCTCCTGTCGTCGGGGACGATGTCTGTCCCGGGGAGGGGAGTTGTGATTGTGATTCCTCGACCGTCCCCGGGTAGTTCCGCCAGTTGAAGCCGTTGCCGACTCAGTCCTGGTAGCTTGGCTCTGAGTCGGGATGCCATGATCCCTGTCATACTCCTCTCGACGACGAATCTCGTTCTCATGCCTCCGTTCGCGCGAAGCATTGATGGAGCTCCGCGCGTCTCGGCGACTGTTGATGGCGTGTCGTAGATCGTTCGGCGGGTGTGCAAGCGGTAGAAGGTGGTTAGCCGCCTGGGTAAACAGTCGTCGGTAGCCATCGGCGTCAGGAGTCCGAGGAAGTCCCTCAGCTATCCGAGCCAGTACCCCTCCGACTTCGCTCGGCGTGTTCATGGCTCGGGCGAAGTCGGGGTTCAGGTTGCGCCCGAAGAATGGATTCTCTCGACGCTGCCTTGCGTCCTGCTCAGCCTGCTCCTGTGCTCGTCGGCGATCGCGTCGTCGGGAGTTCCTTCGCTCTCTGAAGACGCGTTCTTCCGGAGTTTCTCCTACCTCCGAGACCTCGTCTCGCGAGACAGGCTGTTCCGGATTCCGCTCTCCGGCTGCGTGATGTCGTCGAACGTTCCTGCGCCGGTTCCTCCGTCGACGGGACTCTCGTTGAGGCGGTTCCTCCCCGGGTACAGTCGGCTCGTCGTCGGAGATGATGGGCGACTCCGCTCTTCCGATGAAGAGAACGTCGGGGTAGAACGGTGCTGCCGTCGTGGTGATCTTCTTTCGGAGAGCCGGAGGTTGCGCTTCTCCGGTATTTTCGGAGTTCGTTGGGGGAGATTCCTTTTCCGGTGGATCCGCGATACGGTGCAGAATTCCTTCTTCGTCCGCTACGAATGAGATTGTTCCGAAGCAGAACATAGATCCGGGACGTAGGGTGATCTTGCTGTAGAAGGAGATGGCCATTGAGCTAGCTTGGATTGTCGACACACCCCCTACCTGGCGCGCCAGCTGTCGGTGTTTTGGGTCCGACCGCACACCCAGGGTTGCCCCTCAAGGTGTTTTAGGAGTAGGAAGGCATCGACAACTGTAGCAAAATGGTTCGTGCCGATCGCACGAAGGACGGTGGACAAGGTTTACAGGTTCGGGCCGCTTAGTGATGCGTAACACCCTACGTCCTGATGAGTATGCTTGGTGGATGTGATTACAAGAGAACTCTCTGGATCGAGAATACAGAGAGTTGGTGTGGGTGGCTAAGTAATGGGTCGATCGTTCTGATGGGGTGCCCCCTAGGCCTTATATACTCGACCGTGGGGCAGTACACGTGGATAAGATAACAACAAGTAGCTAAAAGATAGTGAACCTCTTGAGATTATCCCTACGTAACCCTCGCCGACTTATCCTCGCGTGGCTTCGTTGCATGGAGGCTCCAGCGCGGGAAAGTCGGATCTCTGTTGCGGTCACTCGCTCGACACTATGGGCCGTCCGGGTTTGCACCAATCCGGCCTCATGTCGTTCTGCGTTGCTGGTTGTTTCTCCCCAGGCCCACGAAAGAATGACCTTACGATTTATTGGGCCCTTGGGCCTTCCGTGAGGTCCTTTACTCTTTTAGTGGACCCGGGGGATATCTATCCCCCACATACGCCGAGACCCTCAGGCTCCTGCGCGTCGATCTGTCATCCGTCCGAGCAGGCGCTGCGCCCTTCCACGGGATCATTCCTGGGAAGCGCGTCCAGCCCCTCGGACAGCTCGACCTTCCTGTCTGCTTCGGAACACCCTCCAACTTCCGAAGGGAGACTCTGACATTCGAGGTGGTCGGGTTCCGAGGAACCTACCACGCAGTATTGGGAAGGCCATGCTACGCGAAGTTCATGGCCATCCCCAACTACACCTACCTGAAGCTCAAGATGCCGGGCCCCAATGGGGTCATCACCGTCGGTCCCACGTACAAACACGCATTCGAATGCGATGTGGAGTGCGTGGAGTACGCCGAGGCCCTCGCCGAGTCCGAGGCCCTCATCGCCGACCTGGAAAGCCTCTCCCGAGAGGTGCCGGACGTGAAGCGACACGCCGGCAACTTCGAGCCAGCGGAGACGGTTAAGGCCGTCCCTCTCGACCCCAGTGGCGACACCTCCAAGCAGATCCGGATCGGTTCCGGGCTCGACCCCAAATAGGAAGCAGTGCTCGTCGACTTTCTCCGCGCAAACGTCGACGTCTTTGCGTGGAGTCCCTCGGACATGCCCGGCATACCGAGGGATGTCGCCGAGCACTCGCTGGATATTCGGGCCGGAGCCCGACCGGTCAGACAGCCTCTGCGCCGATTCGACGAGGAAAGGCGCAGGGTGATAGGCGAGGAGATCCACAAGCTGATGGCAGCAGGGTTCATCAAAGAGGTATCCCATCCCGAATGGCTTGCCAACCCTGTACTTGTGAGGAAGAAAGGGGGGAAATGGCGGATGTGTGTAGACTACACTGGTCTCAACAAAGCGTGTCCGAAGGTCCCCTACCCTCTACCTCGCATCGATCAAATCGTGGACTCCACTGCTGGGTGCGAAACCCTGTCTTTCCTCGATGCCTACTCAGGGTATCATCAAATCAAGATGAAAGAGTCCGACCAGCTCGCGACTTCTTTCATCACGCCCTTCGGCATGTACTGTTATGTCACCATGCCGTTCGGTTTGAGGAACGCGGGTGCAACGTACCAGCGGTGCATGAACCATGTGTTCGGCGAACACATCGGTCACACGGTCGAGGCCTACATCGATGACATCGTAGTCAAGACAAGGAAAGCCTCCGACCTTCTCTCCGACCTCGAAGTGACATTCCGGTGTCTCAAGGCGAAGGGCGTCAAGCTCAATCCCGAGAAGTGCGTCTTCGGGGCGCCCCGAGGCATGCTCCTGGGATTCATCGTCTCCAAGCGGGGCATCGAAGCCAACCCGGAGAAGATCGCAGCCATCACAAGCATGGGGCCCATCAAGGACTTAAAAGGCGTACAGAGGGTCATGGGATGTCTCGCGGCCTTGAGCCGTTTCATCTCGCGCCTCGGCGAAAGAGGCCTGCCCCTGTACCGTCTCTTAAGGAAGGCCGAGTGCTTCACTTGGACTCCCGAGGCCGAGGAAGATCTCGGGAACCTGAAGGCGCTCCTCACCCAGGCGCCCGTCTTGGTACCCCCAGCTGATGGAGAAGCCCTCTTGGTCTACGTCGCCGCTACCACTCAGGTGGTCAGTGCCGCGATCGTGGTCGAAAGGCAGGAAGAGGGGCATGCTTTGCCCATTCAGAGGCCAGTTTACTTCGTCAGCGAGGTGCTGTCCGAGACCAAGATCCGCTACCCACAAGTCCAGAAGAGGCTGTATGCAGTGATCCTGACGAGGCGAAAGCTGCGACATTACTTCGAGTCTCATCCGGTGACTGTGGTGTCATACTTCCCCCTGGGGGAGATCATCCAGTGCCGAGAAGCCTCGGGACGGATCGCAAAATGGGCGGTGGAAATCATGGGCGAGACAATCTCGTTCGCCCCTCGGAAGGCCATCAAGTCCCAGGTACTGGCGGACTTCGTAGCCGAATGGGTCGACACCCAGTTGCCGACGGCTCCGATCCAACCGGAGCTCTGGACCATGTTTTTCGACGGGTCGCTGATGAAGACGGGAGCCGGCGCGGGCCTGCTCTTCGTCTCGCCCCTCGGGAAACACCTGCGCTACGTGCTCCGCCTCCATTTCCCGGCGTCCAACAATGTGGCTGAGTACGAGGCTCTGATCAACGGATTGCGAATCGCCATCGAGCTAGGGGTCCAACGCCTCGATGCTCGCGGCGACTCGCAGCTCGTCATCGACCAAGTCATGAAGAACTCCAACTGCCGCGACCCGAAGATGGAGGCCTATTGTGATGAGGTTCGACGCCTAGAAGACAAGTTCTACGGGCTCGAGCTTAACCACATCGCCCGGCGCTACAACGAGACTGCGGACGAGCTGGCAAAGATAGCCTCGGGGCGAACGACGGTTCCCCCGGACGTCTTCTCCCAGGATCTGCACCAACCCTCCGTCAAGATCGGCGACACGCCCGAGCCCGAGGCGCCCTCGGCCCCGTCCGAGGTGACCTCGGCCCAGCCCGAGCCATCCTCGGTTCAGCCCGAGGAACCCTCGGTCCTCGAGGGCGAAGCGCTGCGCATCGAGGAGGAGCGGAGCGAGGTCACGCCTGATCGAGATTGGCAGACCCCGTACCTGCACTATCTCCGCCAAGGAGAGCTACCCCTCGACCAAGCCGAGGCTCGGCGGGTAGCGCGACGCGCCAAGTCGTTCGTCTTGCTGGGCGATGAGAAGGAGCTCTACCACCGTAGCCCCTCGGGCATCCTCCAGCGATGCATCTCCATCGCCGAAGGTCAGGAACTCCTGCAGGAAATACACTCGGGGGCTTGCGGCCATCATGCAGCACCTCGAACCCTCGTCGGGAACGCTTTCCGCCAAGGCTTCTACTGGCCGACGGCGGTGGCTGACGCCACTAGAATTGTCCGCGCCTGCGAAGGGTGCCAATTCTATGCGAAGCAGACCCACCTGCCCGCTCAGGCTCTGCAGACGATACCCATCACCTGGCCCTTCGCTGTGTGGGGTCTGGACCTCGTCGGCCCTCTGCAGAAGGCGCCCGGGGGCTACACGCACCTGCTGGTCGCCGTCGACAAATTCTCCAAGTGGATCGAGGTCCGACCCCTGAACAGCATCAGGTCCGAGCAGGCGGTGGCGTTCTTCACCAACATCATCCATCGCTTTGGGGTCCCAAACTCCATCATCACCGACAACGGCACCCAGTTCACCGGCAAAAAATTCTTGGATTTTTGCGAGGATCACCACATCCGGGTGGACTGGGCTGCCGTGGCTCATCCCATGTCGAATGGGCAAGTAGAGCGTGCCAACGGCATGATTCTACAAGGGCTCAAGCCTCGGATTTACAACGACCTCAACAAGTTCGGCAAGCGATGGATGAAGGAACTCCCCTCGGTGGTCTGGAGCCTGAGGACGACGCCGAGCCGAGCCACGGGTTTCACGCCGTTCTTCCTGGTCTACGGGGCCGAGGCCGTCTTGCCCACTGACCTGGAATACGGCTCCCCGAGGACGAGGGCCTACGACGATGAAAGCAACCAAGCTAGCCGAGAAGACTCGCTGGACCAGCTGGACGAGGCTCGGGACAGGGCCTTACTACACTCGGCGCGGTATCAGCAGTCCCTGCGACGCTACCACGCCCGAGGGGTCCGACCCCGAGACCTCCAGGTGGGCGACCTGGTGCTTCGGCTGCGGCAAGACGCCCGAGGGAGGCACAAGCTCACGCCCCCCCTGGGAGGGGCCATTCGTCATCGCCAAAGTTCTGAAGCCCGGAACGTACAACCTGGCCAACAGTCAAGGCGAGTTCTATGGCAACGCTTGGAACATCCAACAGCTACGTCGCTTCTACCCTTAAGATGTTTCCAAGTTGTTCATATACCTCGCACCCACGCAAAGTTTAGTCAACAAGGAAGGGTCGGCCTCGCCTCGGCAAGGCCCGACCCTCCCTCGGGGGCTAAAAGGGGGGAAACCCCCTCTGCGTCAAAATTTTCCTCGAAAAGAAAATCTCTTTTACCAGAACATCTTTCGTGCTTTTTGACTACTTCGAAAAGTGGGTCCTGGAAACGACGGGGTACACGTAAGCAGTCAAGGCTGACCGAGCCGAGGGACTCCTACGCCTCCGGGATACGGATACCTCACTCATCACCTTCTGCGATAAGTAACTCGCGTTCGGATAAGGTGACTCCGCGGATCGAACAAGTCTCTACGTTCGGAAGCCCTTCTGTCAAAGCGATCCTTCGAGCCTTCTCGACCGAGTCGGTGACAGGGCCTCATGGACGGGTGAAAGTACGCGTAAGCGGCAAGGCCGACCGAGCCGAGGGACTCCCACGCCTCTGGGATACGGATACCTCACTCATCACCTTCCGCGAGAAGCAACTCTCGCTCGCACTAACATCCCTGTTACCGACAAAAAGTCCAGATACTCGAAACAAGAGGAAAAGAGACGCGGCTTTACAACGCAGCAAGGGTGTGTGTTCTGGCCTCGACGGCCGCACAAAGCACACACTACAAGACAATCTGATCCTGCAGGCTCGGGTCTTGACGCTGGAAGGGGGCGGCGACACCCTCGGCATCGACGGCACCTTCGGCGAGGCCCGACCTAGCCTCGGACGGCGACGCGGTCCGAGGGTCTCCGCTCCGAAGACGACGTCATCACCACGCCCGGGCAATCGCTGTCAGGGACTTCTCCGGGGCCTCGGTCAATCACCTCCCGAGGGCACCAGCCCGTTCCTCGAACGGCTCGCGCACGCACAACGGCAGCCTCGCCAGCCACTCGCCCCGGCGCATTAACTCCGCGGCTCGACAGGCGGCGTTTCTGGCAGGAGCAGCTGGCGACGCTTCGCCTTCGCCAAAACGACCACACCAAAAAAGGTACGCCACGTCGTTCAATTTCGTATCCTTTTTCCCTTTTTTTCTCTTTCTCTATCTCTTGCAACAGGGACCGGGAAAGGGAATACCCCCAAAGGGATCCTTCCCCGTGAAGGAACTAGGCTCCGAGCCTCCTTACTGATCAGGGGTTCGAAGGCTGGCCCCCCGAAGGGTTCAACAGCCGCCTCAGATCGCGTGGGCCCGACACCCACTACTGGTCAGGGGTTCGAAGGTCGGCCTCCCGAAAGGTTCCACGACCGCCTCAGGCTACTCGGGCTCCACGCCCATTACTGATCAGGGGTTCGAAGGCTGGCCCCCCGAAGGGTTCACAGTCGCCTCAGACACCGAGCGAGGGATGACCAGGGGTACGTTCGATACATAACCAAGGCTCGGGCTGCGCTCCCGAGGTACCCTAGGACATTTCCGAGACCAGCGGGAACGATCCTGTAACGGAATCCCATCGGAGGGAGGCAACGAGCCCTCGGACCCCGTCGCCAGGGGACCGGGTCCGGCAGATCACCCGCAGGTACTTTTGGGCGTGCCTGCGGGCCCCTAGCCGACCCCCAACGAACGGGGCACGGACGTCCACTCGGATTACCTGATTGCAGCTCACCGGAGACACCATGTTCGGTTCCCATCGAGGGTAACATGGCGCTCTCCCCCCCTCCTCCTTGCGGAAAGGCGACGTAGGGGCGTATATAAAAAAGCCGAGTCTGTCCCTGATCGTCCTCTCGCCCTGAGCGGAGGCTCGGGGCCGCTCTCGCAAAACCGGCTCCGGCCAAACCGTTGACAGCGTCAACATACCAGCCCGAGAACTTGGGCCCCGACAGTGCACCCGGGCTACGGCCTGTTCGCATGAGGGAACCGCCAGACCAGCCGAAGCATTACGCCAGGCATTAAGACCTCGAAGGAGTGAAACCACTCCTCCGAGGCCTCGGGGGCTACACCCGGCGGGTGCGCTCGCGCGCACCCACCGGAACAAAGTGCAACCGAGAAAGGCTGGTCCCCTTGCAAAAAAGTGCGACGAAAGCCTCCAAGCGAGTGCTAACACTCCCTTCGAGGCTCGGGGGCTACTGTCGGGGACCATAATTAGGGGTACCCTCAAGACGCCTAATTCTCAGCTGGTAACCCCCATCAGCATAAAGCTGCAGAGGCCTGATGGGTTTGATTAAGTCAGGGATCAGTCCATACGAGCGACTCGATCACGCCACGCCCGAGCCTAGCCTCGGGCAAGGGCAGCCGACCCTGAGGTGTTTCCGTCTCGCCCGAGGCCCCCTTTTTTTATGGCAGACGCATCTCCGGCTCGCCCGAGGCCTTGCCTTCGTTAAGAAGCAACCCTGACTAAATCACCGCGCCAACCGACCAAGTCACTGGGGCATTTAACGCAAAGAGTGAGACCGACAGGCGGCCAGGCTTTGCCAAAGGCCCCGGAAGACGGCGAACTCCGCTCCGCCCGACCCAGGGCTCGGACTCCGCCCTGGCCTCTGCCGAACGACCTCCGCCTCGCCCGACCCAGGAGCTCGGGCTCGGCCTCGGCCATGCAGGACAGACTCGACCTCGGCTTCGGAGGAGCCTCCACGTCGCCCGACCTAGGGCACAAGTCCGCCACGTCAACAGGAAGCGCCATCATCACCCTACCCCGAGCCGACTCGGGCCGCAGAGAACAGGACCGACGTCCCATCTGGCTAGCTCCGCCAGATAGGCAATGATGGCGCCCCGCTGGACCCATGACGACGGCGGCTCTCAGCTCCCTTATGGAAGCAGGGGGACGTCAGCAAGGGCCCAACCACTCCGACAGCTGTCCCCCCGCCAGGCTCCATTGCTTCTCCGACAGCCACGACGCCACACCAGCTGGGTGCCAAGATCTCTCCGGCTGCCACCTTGGCATGTACTTAGGGCACTAGCTCTCCCTCGCTAGACACGTAGCACCTTGCTACACCCCCATTTGTACACCTGGATCCTCTCCTTACGCCTATAAAAGGAAGGACCAGGGCCTTCTTAGAGAAGGTTGGTTCCCGCGGGAACGAGGGTAGGGGCAGGCGCTCTCTTGGGGCCGCTCGCTCCCCTCACCCGCGCGGACGCTTGTAACCCCCTACTGCAAGCGCACCCGACCTGGGCGCGGGACGAACACGAAGGCCGCGGGATCTCCGCCTCCCTCACGACCCGGCTCCGGCCACCTCGCTCTTCCCCCCTTCGCGCTCGCCCACGCGCTCGACCCATCTGGGCTGGGGCACGCGGCACACTCACTCGTCGGCCTAGGGACCCCCCGGTCTCGGAACACCGACAAAAATGTTCATATACAAGTGATAGTGACAGGTGAAAGGGAAATGTCCCCTTAGTCCATTTCTATAAATGTTTTGGTGATTAGATGTCCAACACATATTGTTTTGGTTAATATGTGCTAAGTGCTAAAGAAGTGCAAATCAAGAATCAAGGTGTAACTCTAGACACTTAGTCAATTATTTTATGTGCTAAACGTGCTTGGCTGAGTGCCAGGAACAAAATTGAGCCAAGTCCAAATTGAGCAAAGGAAGTCAAGCTGAAGCAGCCATGCGGGTGCACCGGACTGTCAGGAGCCTAGGCTGCTCAACTGATGAACTCGTTGCTCTCGGGAATCGGCGAGGGCGTCATGGCTAAAATTCACCGGACTGTCTGTTGGTGCACCGGACTGTCCAGAGAGCCATCAGCGCCCCGCGCCAACGGTCGGCAGCACGATCAGCGGACGACACGTGGCCGAGCCAACGATCACCAAGCCGCACCGGACTGTCCGGTGTGCACCGGACAATGTCCCGTGCTCTAAGGGGACCGAGGGCTCAACGGTCGGCTTTGCCAGAAGAGGAAAGAAATCGGGCGCTGTTCATGTCCAGTGGTGCACCGGATTGTTCGGTGCGCCAACCGGCAGAAGGCAAGATTTGCCTTCCAAATGGAATTCCAACGGCTCCTAGCTATCTTGGGGCTATAAAAGGGACCCCTAGGTGCATGGAGCACAACACCAAGCCTCCATTGAGCATCCTAAGACACCTAGACTCCACAACCACGCAATCAGATCATCGTGTTTAAGATTTGAGCACTTCTGAGTTGTAAACTCCCCGCGCTGTGTCTGTGTGCTCACGTCTTGACTTGTGTGCGTGTGATTGCTGCGATTCTTGCGTGTGTTTCTTTCCCTCCCTTACTCTTGTGCTTTTGTTGTGATCAAATTTGTAAGGGTGAGAGGCTCTAACTTGTGGAGATTCCTCACAAACGGGAAAACAACTATAAGGAAGAAAATTGTGGTATTCAAGTGGATCATTGGATCACTTGAAAGGGGTTGAGTGCAACCCTCGTCCATTGGGACGCCACAACATGGAAGTAGGCAAGTGTTATACTTGGCCAAACCACGGGATAAAATCACCGTGTCTCTTATGTCGCTTTTCTTTGTGATTGGTCTCTCCTCTAGAGTTCGCGCTTTAGCAACTTGGTTTTAATCTTACTAACAATTCATAAACCAAGTTCGTGCCATTTAGTGTTGATTTTTACAGGATCACCTATTCACAACCCCTCTAGGTGCTCTCAATAGGGACAACGACAAGAAAGGGAAGAAGAAGATGGAGAAGAAAAGATACTACAAGAAGAAGGGTGGCGAGGTGCATATGGGGCAGGAATGGGACTCCGACGAGAGCTCCATCGACTCCTCCTCCGATGAGGACGCCGCCAACATCGCCATCAACAAGGGCCTTCTCTTCTCCAACGTCGGCCATAAATGTCTCATGGCTAAGGACGGCAAAAAGAAGAAGGTACATTCTAGAGATACCCCCAATATACTACTTCTGACGATGCGGGTAGCTCTAGTGATAATGAAGATGGCTTAACTTCTCTTTTTGCGAACCTTACCAAAGATCAAAAGAAAAAAATTAATGAACTGATAGAAACCATTAACAAGAAGGATGATCTCTTGGAATGCCAAGAGGACTTGCTCGTTAAGGAAAATAAGAAATTTGTTAAGTTGAAAAATACCTATGCTCTTGAAGTAGAAAAATGTCAGAACTTATCTAAAGAGCTTAACATTTGCAATGATTCAATTTCCTATCTTAGAACCGAGAATGATAATTTAATTGCTAAGATAGAAGAATTGAATGTTAGTGATGTTTCTACATCTATTGTTGAGCATGTCACCATTTGCACTAGATGTAGAGATGTTAATATTGATGCTATGAATGATCACATTGCTATGATTAAAGAACAAAATGATCACATAGCTAAATTAAATACTAAAATTGCCGAGCATGAGCTTGAGAATGAAAATTTTAAATTTGCTCATAGGATGCTCTATAATGGGAGACACCCTGGCATTAAGGATGGCATTGGCTTCCAACAAGGGAGCCAAAGCAACATCAAGCTTAATGCCCCCCAAATCAGACTATCTAATTTTGTTAAGGGTAAGGCTCCCATGGTTTAGGATAGAGAGGGTTACATTTTATATCCTGAAAACTATCCTGAGCACAAGATTAGAAGGATTCATGCTAGAAAACCTCATTTTGTTTCTCATCATGCTTATATGTATAGTAATGAGGCTTTGTAACACTATAAAAACCATTGACTAAAAATAATGCATCTAGATTATTAATGGTAAAAATGGTAATGCATTTTTCTTTCAAGTGTTTAATTTTTATTTACATTTAGAGTAATTTTGTTTGCTCATATTTGATTTTTGGATGTTTAGTAGAATTTCTTTCATATTGAAAATTTAATTAATTAATATAGAAATATTGATCCAAAAATAAATATTTTAGTTATAAATAATTTTTGAATAATTATTATGATTTTTAGAATTATTTTAAAATATATTTATGTATATTTTTAAATAGAAAAGAAAAGAAAAGAAAAAGAAAAAAGGGAAACCCCTAACCCTAGCCGGCCATTTCGGCCCACCAGGGCCCAACCGGTCAAGCCGCACCCATCCCCCTCCCTCTCTCACTTACATGTGGCAGAACCGCCCGAATTATTCCAGCTTAAGTGTCTAAGTCATGCCTTAGGGGCTGTAACACACTTAAATCGGAACAACCCGTCAGTCCCTCAGATCTAGTCTAATAAAGCCACTTAACCAGGATCAATACCACAAACCCACTCGATGGTGAGTCACAGAAGAAATACAATAAAACAGGAAAAACCTCAAATTAAAGTACTGGAGTTATTACATAAATCGGAGTTTTTCAAGTAGCTGACATAAGTTCACAAAATAAATTGCAGCGGATAATCGATATCGTCGGAAGTGAGGAATGGGGCAAGGCCTAGCCCACTACTCCTCCTGCTCCTCTCCCGCTCGACCGTCCAACCCGGCGGCAGGGTGGTAGGGCAAGTCACTCCATCAACCATATCCTAAAACGTACCTGCAAAAATATGCCACAAGCAAGGCTAGAGGTTTTTCATTTATATTGTAATAAGTTAGTTTTTGCGATAGACGAAAAACATCTTTGAAAGTTGCCTAGAGGGGGGTGGATAGGCGAAACCTGAAATTTATAAACTTAAGCACACACTACAAGCGGGGGTTAGCGTTAGAATTAAAGTCATGTCCAGGAGAGAGGGGAAAACAAATCAAATGAGAATCAAGCGAATGAACACGATGATTTGTTTTACCGAGGTTCGGTTCTAAAGAACCTAGTCCCTGTTGATGTTGTCACAAAGACCGGGTCTCTTTCAATCCTTTCCCTCTCTCAAACGGTCACTTAGACCGCGTGAGCCTTCTCCTTAATCAAATGGGTCACTTAGACCCTGCAAGGACCACCACACACTTAGGTGTCTCTTGCTTTGATTACAAGTTGCTTGAGAACAAGAAAGAGAAAGAAAGAAGGCAATCCAAGAGGCAAGAGCTCGAAAGAACACAAAATCTCTCTCTCACAAGTCACTAAGTGTTTGAGATGAATTTGGGACTTGGAGAGGCTTTGATCTTTTGAATTGTGTCTAGGAGTGAATGCTAGAGCTCTTGTAATGAATGTGATACTCAGAAATCTTGGATGCTTGGAGAGGTGGTGGTTGGGGGTATTTATAGCCCTCAACCACCAAGCAAGCTGTAGGGAGGCTACTCTCAATGGGCGCACCGGACAGTCCGGTGCGCCACCGGACAGGCACTGTAGGCTGTCTGGTGCGTCGCCACATCACCCAATCGTTAGGGTTCGGGAGCAGTCGACCGTTGATGCCATTGTCTTCTTGTGGCACCGGATAGTTCGGTGCCGCACCGGACAGGTCCTGTTCACTGTGCGGTGCGCCTCTGACTCTGCGCTCTGACTCTGTCGTGTACTGTTCTTCACTGTTCATCTGACCCAGTGGCTTTTACAGTCGACCATTGCACGAGTTCGCCATTGCTCCACTGGTGCACCAGATAGTCCGGTGGCACACCAAACAGTCTGGTGAATTATAGCGAAGTGCGCCTATTGAAACCCGAGAGTGGTTGGTTCAGTCCTGTATGGGCCTGGTGCACCGGACACTGTCCGGTGGCACACCGGACAGTCCAGTGCGCTAGACCACAACACACTTGGTTTATTTTGCTCCTTCAAGTTTGATCCCTAACTTGAATATTTATTGGTTTATGTTGAACCTTTATGCATCTGTAGAACATGTATTCTAGAGTAAACTAGTTAGTCCATTTGTTTGTGTTGGGCATTCAACCACCAAAATTAATTGTAGAAAAAGGTTAACCCTATTTCCCTTTCAATCTTTATATTATTACACTATTAATAATAACAACCATGTGATGGTGTTGTTTGAAATGTTTGATTTGGATTTTTGCTTGAGTGCAATGGTCATATGGAATGATGGCCATAAGAGCAATAAAAAATATATATAATAAACTTAACCTTAACAATAAGCTATTCCCCTTAGAATCTTCTCTACTCCTCACTTACCCCGGGAGTGCACTTTCTAACCAAACAGATGGTGAACACTCGATCAGGTCCCAATAATCACCAGAACCAGCGTGGTCAGCAGTTGCCATCACCACCACCCAATCCCATGATGGATCAGTTCATAGCAGCACAGATGCAACTTTTGCAAAGACTTACAGCTTTGGTACAACAGATTCAACAGAATCAACAAAACCAGCAGTACCAACAACAGCAGCAGCACGCACCCCAAGCTAGAGACAAGCATCGGGACTTCATGAGTCATCACCCGCCTGCTTTCTCTCACGCAGTAGACCCTTTGGATGCCGATGACTGGCTTAAGGTCATTGGAAAGAAGTTAGACATCACCCAGTGCAATGACCAAGAAAAGGTCTTGTACGCTTCAGGAAGACTCGAAGGAGCCGCGTCCGATTGGTGGGATGCCTTCACCACGACACACGCCAATGCTGATGCCATAACCTAGCAGGAGTTCCAAGTGAACTTCGGTTCTCATCATATTCCCTCAGGAATTATGAAGCTTAAGAAGAAGGAGTTCCTTTCCCTCACTCAAGGGAACATGACCGTTAATGAGTACCGTGATCGCTTCACCCAGCTTTCACGTGATGCCCTAGAAGAAGTGGACACTGACGAGAAGCGCCAAGAACGTTTCTTGGAAGGCTTGATTAGACCCTTGAACTACCAGCTACAGAGCCACAGTTCCCCAATTTCCAGACTTTGATGAACAAGGCAATTGGCCTTGAAAACAAAAGGAAAGAGCTGTCCGACCACAAGAGGAAGTACCAAGGGCAGACCAGCAGAAATACCTGGCAAAACAACTCATAAGGTTCTCAGTTCCGCTCCAAAAACAAGAGTGGGAACAACAACTATCAAGCACAATGCTCTAGACAACAAAGTCAGAGGAACAATCAATATCAGAACCAGCAGAGAAGCAACACCCAGACCGGTCAAAGGTCTAGTGGTCAACAGCAGAATCGTTAGGGAAGCGCTGTGAACACACCGGCCAAGAACAACAATGCAACTACCCTAGTTCAACCCAATGGTTGTTTCAAGTGTGGCGAACTTGGCCACTATGCCAACAACTGCCCCAGGCGTAACCAACAAACACCCTAGAAGAACAACAACCAGAGGACTGATCAGAACACACCTGCTCGTGGATCTACACAAAACAGGACTCCGCAGAACTAGAGTAGAAGAAGAGTATGGTATGTATGGTATGTTTCTTATTAACTCCATACCTGCATCAGTTTTATTTAATTTTGGAGCATCTCATTCCTTCGTAACAAAGTCATTCGTGGAAAAACACTGTTGGTCACTTGTTCTCGAAGGCTATAAATCAAGAACAAGGCAACATAATTGTTAATAGTTAAAGACCTTCGTCCTTCGAAGCATTATGCCCTCTCGGATATAATGGTCTTCAGACGAAGGTCATGAAGGACATACCTTCATCATTTTGGCATATAAATGTAAATGTAAATAATAAAGTGAAGGGATACAAAAGAACAAAGATAATAACTGTTGTAAATCATAGATTCATTTTTCTTATATTCCACAAACATGAATAAACATCGATAATATTCCTATTGTACTTGTACCTTCGGCTTGCCGAGAGGTGAGAGAACGAGAATGGCGCGAGAGTGATTCAATCCAGCATGAACAGTACGAGGATACTGTTCATCTATTTATAGGCACGAGACGCAACCTGAGTTAAATTACATTTATGCCCTCAGACACTTTGTTTACAAGTGATTAAAACCAATGAGGTCTATCTAGTCTTTTCCCTTCTTTGCTTGGTCCGAGTCGAAGCTATGACCTCCGGCATCTTGCACTATCGTTTTTGCACAGTCTTTGTCTTGAGGAGCTAGACCGAGTCTGATGTTAGCTTCATCGAGCCTTTGTGTCGTTTTGCCGAAGGTGTTTTCTCTTGAGGACCTTCGGTGAAGAAGAAGACCCCCAACAAACATAATATACCAAACTATCCCTTGAAGAATAAACTATTAATTCAATCACCAGGAGGTGAACTTAGAGCCACTCACTCATGCCCTCAGACTAATATTGAAATTAGAGGCCTAAGCTTTCTAGTAGAGCTGATAATGTTGGAATCAAGTGGAATCGATGTGATACATGGAATAGACTACTTGACCAAGTATGATGGAGTGATATCTTATGGCAAAAGGATGGTTACATTAACCAGTCCGCAAGGAGAAAGAATTGAAGTCAATGTCAGTATGCCAACAACATCAGAGACAATGGTAAATCAGTTGGAAGAGAAATCTTTGGAGCACATCAGGATAGTGTGCGAATACCCAGACGTATTTCCGGAGGAATTACCAGGTATGCCACCTGATCGTGATATAGAGTTTTCTATTGAACTATTACCCGGAACCGCACCAATTTTGAAAAGAGCTTACCGAATGGATATCAAAGATTTAATTGAACCGAAGAAACAAATAGAAGAATTACTAGAAAAAGATTTTATTCGCCCTAGTTCATCACCATGGGGAGCCCCAGTTCTATTTGTGAACAAGAAAGATGGTTCAAAAAGAATGTGTGTCGACTATAGAAGCTTGAACGAAGTAACTATTAAGAATAAGTACCCATTACCTCAGATTGAAGATCTATTTGATCAGATGAGAGGAGCTACAGTATTCTCGAAGATAGATCTAATATCAGGCCATCATTAGTTGAAGATACGGACTGTAGATATACCTAAAACAACTTTCACTACAAGATAGGGACTATATGAGTTTTTAGTCATGTCTATTGGACTGACTAATGCACCAGCTTACTTTATGAACTAGATGAATAAAGTATTCATGGAATACCTTGACCAATTTGTGGTGGTATTCATCGACGACATACTGGTATAGTCTCAGAATGAAGAAGCACATGAAGATCATCTGAGATTAGTTCTACAGAAACTTCGCGACAATCAGTTGTATGCGAAATTTTCGAAGTGTGATTTTTGGCTGAAGGAAGTCGCTTTCCTAGGTCATATTATCACCAATGTATGAATCAAGGTAGACCCCGATAAAATAAGTGAAATACTAAATTGGAAACAACCCACAGATGTGTCCAAGATCAGGAGTTTTCTTGGATTAACAGGATACTACAGAAGATTTATCGAAGGCTTCTCCAAAATAGTGAAACCCCATACTTCACTGTTGGAGAAAGGTAAAGAGTTTAAGTGGGATTAATCATGTCAGAAATGTTTCGAGGAATTAAAGGAAAGGCTAACCACGACACCAGTGTTAATTATGCCTGATATTCATAAAGGATTTGATGTGTATTGCGATGCATCACATCTAGGACTTGGATGTGTGTTAATGCAAGAAGGAAAACTGATTGCCTATGCTTCAAGGCAGTTACGGAAGCATGAAAAGCAATACCCTACACATGACTTGGAATTAGTTGTCATAGTGCATGCTTTGAAGATTTGGAGGCACTACATGATTGGAAACAAGTGTAAAATTTTCAGGGATCACAAAAGCTTGAAATACATCTTCATGCAGAAAGAACTCAACCTAAGACAGAGAAGATGGCTTGAGTTAATCAAGGACTATGATTTGGAAATACAATATCACCCAGGAAAAGCAAATGAAGTGGCAGATGCTTTGAGCTGTAAAAGTCAAGTGAACAGCATCACTACTCATTTGATGTCACAGGAATTGTGTTGGGAGATGGAACAACTCAACCTTGGATTGCTCAATAATATAGAAGCAACAGTTATGGAAGTTGAATCTACTTTGGAAGAAGAGATTCGTAAAGGATAGGAGACTGATGCGAAAATCAAGGAAATTAAGACACAAATTAGTTTGGGTAGAGCCCTAGATTTTACAGAAGATGATCAAGGCACAATATGGTTTAAAAAGAGAATATGTGCACCAGAAATCAAGCACCTACGCCAACTCATCTTAAGAGAAGCCCATGATTCAGCTTATTCTATTCACCCTAGAAGTACTAAGATGTACCAGGATCTAAAGGAAAAGTATTGGTGGTACGGTTTGAAAAGAGATGTGGCTACTCATGTTGCACTATGTGACGTGTGTCAACGAGTTAAAGCCGAACATCAAAGACCAGCAGGATTGCTACAACCTCTCAAAGTACCAAAATGGAAATGGGAAGAAATCAGTATGGATTTCATAGTTGGACTACCCCGTACTCGGGATGGCTATGATTCAATATGGGTTATAGTGGACAGATTGACTAAAGTGGCACATTTTATACCTCTGAAGACAACCTACTTAGGAGCTTAGTTAGCAGAGTTATACATGTCAAGAATTGTTTGTTTGCACGGAGTACCAAAGAAGATCGTATCGGATCGAGGAACCCAATTTACCTCGCGCTTTTGGAAAAGACTACATGAGTCCATGGATACCAAGCTAAACTTTAGTTCAGCTTATCATCCGCAAACGGATGGGCAAACTGGAAGAACAAACCAAGTGTTGGAAGATATGCAAAGAGCTTGTGCTCTAAAGCATGGTAGAAGCTAGGATAAGAGTTTGCCTTATGCAGAATTCTCATAAACAATAGTTACCAGGCAAGTCTAAAAATGGCACCGTTTGAAGCACTTTATGGGGGAAAGTGTAGAACACCACTTTATTGGAATCAGACCGAAGAAAGTCAAGTATTTGGTCCAGAAATTCTCCAAGAAGTAGAAAAGCAAGTACAGATTATCAGAGAGAATTAAAAATAGCACATTCGAGACAGAAAAGCTATGCTGACAATAGAAAACGAGAGTTGATATTTGAAGTAGGAGCCTTCGTATATCTTAAAGTTTCACCAATGAGAGGCATGAAAAGATTTAAGATTAACGGTAAACTATCTCCTCGCTACATTGGTCCATTCAAGATTTTGGAAAGAAAAGGTGAAGTAGCGTACCAGTTAGAGCTACCCGATAGTTTGTCGGATGTGCATGACGTATTTCATGTGTCACAACTTAAGAAATGCTTAAGAGTACCGGAAGAACAATTACCTATGGAAGAACTCAATGTTAAGGAGGATTTGACTTATTTGGAGTACCCTACCAGAATTTTGGAAACATCTCGCAGAATTACACCGAGTAAAGTTATCAACATGTGTAAAGTTCAGTGGAGTCATCATTCGGAAGATGAGGCCACATGGGAAAGAGAAGATGAACTCAGAGCAGAATTCCCCCAGTTATTCTCAGAAGTTCCTTAATCTCGAGGACGAGATTCTTTTAAGGGGGTAGATTTGTAACACTATAAAAACCGTCAACTAAAAATAATGCATCTAGATTATTAATGGTAAAAATGGTAATGCATTTTTCTTTCAAGTGTTTAATTTTTATTTACATTTGGAGTAATTTTGTTTGCTCATATTTGATTTTTGGATGTTTAGTAGAATTTCTTTCATATTGAAAATTTAATTAATTAATATAAAAATATTGATCCAAAAATAAATATTTTAGTTATAAATAATTTTGGAATAATTATTATGATTTTTAAAATTATTTAAAAATATACTTATATATATTTTTAAATAGAAAAGAAAAGAAAAAGAAAAAAGGGAAAACCCTAACCCTAGCCGGCCATTTCGGCCCACCAGGGCCCAACCGGCCAAGCCGCGCCCCATCCCCCTCCCTCTCTCACTTACAGGTGGGGCCCACCAAGGCCTCTCCTCTCTCCCTCCCTCCTTCTCCCTGCTGCCGCCGCCTGGCCGTTGGCCGCGCACCTGACCCCGCACCCTCGACATCCGTGCCACGCCCGAGCCGGAAACCGTTGCGACCTTTCCTCTCCCCTCCCCCCATGTTCTCTCTTCATTAGTGAAGAAACCGGCCACCATTAATGGCTTTGAAGCCACCATCGCTGTTAGTCCCTCCCTGGCTCTCCCTCTCCTCCTCCCTCTCTCTCTTTATAAATAGGATCGGCCCGAGCTCCTCTCTCCCTCCCCGAGCTTGCTCTCATTCCCTCACTCTCTCTCTCGCGCGCTCTCGCCATCCGTCGTGCCTGCCATCGCTGGAGCTCACCAGAGCCGCGCCTCGCCGTCCCGGAGCCGTGCCCCACACCCCGGCCGAGCCCCTCCCCTGCTCCCTGCCCGACCGAGCCCTCACTTGCTCGCCTACCCCCTGCGCGTGAGCATAAGCTCAAGGTAGAAGAACACCAATTTTGCATTTTAGTCCCTAGTTTTGTAAATTAAATTAATTCCGAGATTTTCAGTTTAGAAATTATCAAAAAGAGGCTCCGATGTATATGTGTAATCGTAAACAAGCCCCGCAACAATGTTTTGACAGGTGTATGAATTTATATTTCAAAAATAAATTATGTCACTAGTCACTAACTTGGTGATTTTCATACTAGAAACGTTTACGATTGATTTCGCTTTAGCACATGAAAGATATTTGTTAGTAGTGGTTTAAGTATAATTTTATTGATATAAGAAAGTAGAAGAAATACTAGGCCACGTATTCTCGGTCAGATGAAAATATAGATTTTACTAGTCATGATAAATGTATTCATAAGTATAACACTTAATTACTTAGAATTAGTAAAATACTTATTTATGTCATAATAACCATGATTATGTTACTAAAGTCCAATTAGTAATTTACATTAATTCTTAGAATATTAATGTCGGGAGATTCATAAATAAACATTTTTAGCTATACGTATAATTTATATTTAGAAAGAAAAGGGATAAAACTCAAAAGTCTATTATTAGTAATAAAGAAAATATTATTTTCCATAAAGTTTGTCAATACATGTTTATCTATATTATACTAGATAAAACTAGTGTCATAGTCACTTACTCATATTTTCTTCAATAATAACTCACAGTAGTAGTCATAATGGATTAATAAGTATTTACGCTTTAAGACGTATTTATGGGTATAATTGCGTGATGTATGAATGTGTATATAATGATGAACGATTACCCCTGTAATGGTGTATGTTTATTTATTTGGCGTACATATTCTTTTGTATGTATGGTACGCAAATCGATGCGAGAAGTTGACTGTGAGGTAGACGAACCAAACTCGTTCGAGGACGACCCACAGGACACTTTCGAGCAAGGCAAGTGGATTCTCCCTCTACATATTCTATTTGTACCCAAGTAATGCATATAATAATGTTTACTTTTTGGATATATTGCATAATTTGATGGGATTTACGTAAATAAGAATTTCCTAGAATTACCAAGCCTATTCCTTGATTACCCTGGGATAAATGCTATGCTTAGCAATTTTTGTTATTGCTCAACTTGAGAAATATGATGTCACTCTTTTAATGATACTATGTTCCGGAAATGAAGTTTTATTATGATGTTAACCTGATGGTTAAACAAGAACATTTTGTGTTAAATGGAACATGGAGTGACCACCCAGGATAACAGTGCAACCACGAGTGCTATCATGGCTCTGGCTTTGGTAATTAGCTCTATAGACTTAGTGCTTAGCATCCCTACCTAAAAGATGGGCAAGAGGGGGCTGCAGTGGTTTGGTGGCAGCTCACGTTAACATGGGGTGGTAGTCTTGGCTAAGTTACCTCACCCAGAGGGCCATCAATACTGACGTGGAAACCTTTGCGGGTGGCTTTATACTAAGGATATTTTGTGAAAGCCTCATAATAGATCCCTAGCCATTCAACTCAGCAGTGTTTATGGGTCCGATCAACCTAGGCTAGATGGGATATATGGCTTGTGGGTAAAGTTGTACCAACTCTACAGAGTGTAAAACTGATATGTCAGTCGTGCTCACGGCTAAGAGCAACCTGGACCCTCACATGATAATTGAACTTAAAGATGGACAATAAATCAAGATCTGATGATCTACCAATGGTTTGCTTAAGTGGTTTTCACTTAAGTGCTTTTGATATAATCTTATACCTATGATTAATTGGGATACTTGGGATACACACTTATTAGTAAGACAGGTGTTGCTAATAAAATATTGACCAACTAAAATGCTTACCGCTTATCCATAGCTTACCTTGTTAACTTGCATTAATTTTCCCCCACTTGATGAGCCCCGACCATAAGTGAGCTCACCCTTGCTAATATTTTGATCAGAGGGTGATGCTGAATAATTCGCTGATGACGTTGATGAGTTTTAAGTCTAACGATGCGCCAGTCACCTTCCTGTGGAAGAGTGCCCATGTTATTTCCGCTGTACTTTGATTTTGATACTTGTTAAAGATACAATGATCCAGATGATGTAATAAAGTTACTCTACTCTCCTTACGCCTTTATTGCATTGTCTTTTGATATATTACACTTGTAACGTCAACATATGTGTGGAAATGGATCTTGGCCCACATATGCTATGCATTCGGTTTTGGCCCTAGAACCTGGTGTGATAGGCTTCTAGCTCTAGGCATTCAACTCATATCAAAATGCCTAAAAATAAATTTGTCAATGCATCAAATGAACATAGCATTTCATTCAAGACTTTTGATGCATCTTTTGTGCTAACTAAGAAATCAGGCAATGTAGTTGCCAAATATGTTGGGGGCAAACACAAAAGTTTATGCATCTTTTGTGCTGACTAAGAAATCAGGCAAAGTAGTTTCTAATGTCAAAGGACCCAGGACCGTTTGGGTACCTAAGAACAAGGCCTAAATTTGTTTTGAAGGTTTATGCATCCGGCGGGTCAAGTTGGATAATCTATAGCGGGTGCACAAACCACATGACAGGGGAGAAAAGGATGTTCTCCTCATATGAGAAAAATGAAAATCCCCAAAGAGTGATCACATTCGGGATGAAAATTAAGGTTTGTTCAAAAGTTTGGGTAAAATTGCTATATCTCCTAACCATTCCATTTTCAATGTTTTTCTTGTAGATTCTTTAGATTACAACTTGCTTTCTGTTTCTCAATTATGCAAAATGGGCTACAATAGTCTTTTTACTGATATTGGTGTTACTGTCTTTAGAAGAAGTGATGATTCAATAGCTTTTAAGGGAGTGTTAGATGGTTAGCTATATTTAGTTGATTTTAATGATAACAATGCTAAACTAGACACTTGCTTAATTGCTAAGGCCCTGTTTGTTTCGAATTATAATCTCTCAAGGTTATATAATCCAGTGCAAATAATTCAGCAAGTAAACAAACAACTAGATTATGGGTTCAGATTATATAATCTAAAGTCCAGATTATGATAATCTCATAATCTTCTCAAGAGTAGCTTATTTGTGATTATTTTGGACAAAAGACCCACTACCCATGGTTATGTAAATAGAAATTACAATATATGTCATCCTTCTTTCCTCACCTCAAATAAAGAAACAAGGGTACTGTTGTCTTTGCGAATAATCTACATTTGTATAATCTACACTACCAAACAGCTACATATAGATTATAATCTATATAGATTATAATCTAGATTATATAATTTAGGTTATAATTCATATTATATAATCTATAAGCTGAAACAAACAGGCCCTAAGACTAATATGGGCTGGCTCTGGCATCGCCGACTTGCTCATGTTGGGATGAAGAATCTTCACAAGCTTCTAAAGGGAGAGCATATTTTAGGACTAACAAATGTTCATTTTAAGAAAGAGAGGATTTGTAGCGTATGTCAAGCAGGGAAGCAGGTTGGAGCTCATCATCCACACAAGAACATCATGACGACCGACAGGCCGCTTGAGCTACTCCACATGGATCTATTCGGCCCGATCGCTTATATAAGCATCGGCGGGAGTAAGTATTGTCTTGTTATTGTGGATGATTAATCTAGCTTCACTTGGGTATTCTTTTTGCAGGAAAAATCTCAAACCCAAGAGACCCTAAAGAGATTCTTGAGACGGGCTCAAAATGAGTTCGGATTGAGAATCAAAAAGATTAGAAGCGATAATGGAACGGAGTTCAAGAATTGAAAGGGAAATGTGCCTTTGGGCAATTTCAATAATGTTTTGGTGATTAAGTGCCCAACACGTTTAATTAAGTTCTCATGTGCCAAGTAAAGAGAAAAGCACAAATCAAAGAGAAAGGTATGTTTCTATACTTAGTACATTGTTTTGAGTACTAACGTGTTTTGTCTAAGTGCTAGAAACAGTGAGAAAAGAATTGGAAAAAGAGGTGGCTATGTGCAGCCAACATCAGCTCGGCTTGGCACACCGGACTGTCCGGTGGTGCACCGGATAGTGTCCAGTGCGCCAGGCTGGTCCGCGTGAAAAGGCCGCTCTCGAGACTCGACGGCGGCGTATGGCTATAATTCACCGGACTGTCCGGTGGTGCATCGGACTGTCTGGTGAGTCGTCCACGGCGAACTCATCGCTCTCGGGAAAAGGATCAGCGACGTACGACTATAATTCACCGGACTGTCCGGTTGTGCACCGGACTGTCCGGTGAGCCAACGGTCGCCTGCGCCAACGGTCGGCCACGCAATCTTCGCGTGACATGTGGTCGCGCCAACGGTCGGTTGGGCACACCGGACGGTCCATGTGCACTGGACAGTGTCCGGTGCGCCGACCAACACTAAGGACCAACGGTCAAATGCGCCAGAAATGGAAGAAGATCACGCACTGGACAGCTACAGGGATTGTCCGGTGGTGCACCGGACTGTCCGGTGCACCACCCGACAGAAGGCAAGTTTGGCCTTCCAAGTTGGCCTCCAACGGCTCCTAGCTGCCTTGGTGCTATAAAAGGGGTCCCTATGTGCATGGAGGAGTCACCCAAGCATTCACTAAGTATTCTAAGGCATCCGGACTGTGCTCCCGCCCATTCGCTTTGTTGTGTTAGAGATTTGAGCTCTATTCGAGTCAAGGACTCCCTGTGTTGTCATTTGAGCTCGAGTCTTCACTTGTGTGCATGGGTGTGCTGCATATTCGAGTCTTGTGTGTGTTGCTTCTCCCAACCTTACTCTGTGCCTTCATTGTGATCTTTGTTGTAAGGGCGAGAGACTCCAATTTGTGGAGATTCCTCGCAAACGGGAACAATCATCTAAAGGAAAAACCATGGTATTCAAGTTGATCATCGGATCACTTGAAAGGGTTGAGTGCAACCCTCGTCCATAGGGACGCCACAACATGGAAGTAGGCAAGTGTTACTTGGCCAAACCACGGGATAAAATTCGCGTGTCTCGTGTTGCTCTCTCTATGATTGTTTGTGTTCACAAGAACTCGCTTCAAGCTACTTAGCCATTCTAACTCTTTCATAACTAAGTTTTATGGCTATTTAGTGTTTGATTTTACAAGATCACCTATTCACCCCCCCCCCTCTCTAGGTGCTCTCAATTGGTATTGGAGCCGTACTCTTCATCTAAGGGACTAACCGCCCGAAGAGATGGATCCTAAGGGAAAGGGGATGGTGGTCAACGACAAGGAGAAGGAGTCCCTCTTCAACGAGCCAAGGGACGACAAGCCCACTGACTCAGGCTCGAGTCACAAGAAGAAGGACGGGAAGAAGAAGAGGCGCATCAAGAAGGTCATCTACTACGACAGCGATGCATCTTCTTCACCAAGAGACGATGACGACGATGACTCTTCATCGAAAAAGAGAACGGTTAATCAAAACTACTCTTTTGACTATTCTCGCATGCCGTACAATTCGAATGCACATTTACTCTCTATTCCTCTAGGAAAACCTCCACACTTTGATGGAGAGGACTACTCATTTTGGAGTCATAAAATGCGTAGTCATCTATTTTCTCTCCATCCTAGCATTTGGGAAATAGTGGAAAATGGAATGCATTTCAATAGTACGGATAACCCTGTGATTATTAATGTGCAAATCCATAAGAATCCCCAAGCTACTACTGTGTTGTTAGCATCTTTTTGCAGGGACGAGTATAATAAAGTAAGTGGCTTGCACAACACCAAACAAATCTAGGACACCCTCAAGATCTCACGTGAGGGAAATGATGCTACAATGATCACCAAAATGGAACTGGTGGAAGGCGAGCTAGGGAGATTCGCCATGATCAGGGGAGAAGAGCCAACACAAACCTACAACAGGCTCAAGACCCTGGTCAACAAGATCAGAAGCTATGGAAGCACAAGATGGACGGACCACAACGTCGTCTGGTTCATGCTCAGGTCCTTTACAGTTATTGACCCCCATCTTGTGAATCTTATCCTTGAAAACCCCAGGTACACAAAGATGACGCTCGAGGAGATACTCGGAAAATTTGTAAGCGGGCACATGATGGTTAAGGAGGCAAGGTATGTAGATGACGCCTTAAACGGCCCACTGCCCGTCTACGAGCCGCAGCCCGTTGCGCTCAAGGCAACAAGTAGCAAGGAGGCGCTACCAAGCAAGGTAGCACAAGTGGAGGCTGTCGGGCTCAACGAGAATGAAATGGCGCTTATCATCAAGCGTTTCAAGACTGCACTCAAAGGATGCAAAGAATATCCCTCCAAGAGTAAAATAAGGGGGAAGCGCTCCTGCTTCAAATGCGGTAAGACTGGTCACTTTATCGCAAATTGTCCTAATAATGATAGTGACCAGGGACAAGAAAAGAGTAGGAAGAAGGAGAAAAAGAAGAGCTACAGGAAGGCAAAGGGCGAGGCGCACCTTGGAAAGGAATGGGACTCGGACTGCTCTTCCTCCGACTCCGACAACGAAGGACTCGCTGCCTCGGCCTTCTACAAGTCTTCTCTTTTCCTCAACGAACGCCATACATGTCTTATGGCCAAGGAAAAGAAGGTACATGTTAGAGATACCCCTAAGTACACTACTTCTAGCGATGATGATTCTTCCGATGATGAAGTAGATTACTCTAGCTTATTTAAAGGTTTAGATAGAGCTAAAGTAGAGAAAATTAATGAACTAATTGATGCTCTAAATGAAAAAGATAGGTTGCTAGAAAAGCAAGAAGATATTTTGTATGAAGAGCATGACAAATTTATTAGTGTTCAAAAATCTCTTGCTTTAGAAACTAAGACTACTTGCCATGAAACTATATCTAGTGTAAAGAGTTTAAATGATGAATTAACTACTAAGCTAGAGCGAGTTAATAAATCTAGTTCATGTGTAGAGCATGTTGTTATTTGTAATAGATGCAAGGATTTTGATGTTGATGCTTGTGATGAACACCTTATTTCTATTACCAAATTAAATGATGAAGTGGCAAGTCTTAATGCTCAACTTAAGACTTGCAAAATTAATTTTGATAAATTAAAATTTTCTAGGGATGCCTACACCGTTGGTAGACACCCCTCAATTAAGGATGGGCTTGGTTTTCGAAAGGAAGCCAAGAACTTAACAAGCGAAAGGGCTCCCATTCCCAACAAGGAGAAAGGGAAGGCACCTATGGTTAGTAATCCTCAAAGGAACCATGCCTTCATTTATGATAGGAAAATTGCTAATCATGCTCATTATAATAGGAGTTATGATCATGATACTTTTAATTCACATGCTATGTATGCCTCTAGTTCTACTTGTGTTCATGGTAGAAGTAGGCCTAGGAGAAATCATGTTGGGCATCATGTACCTAGGAAAATGTGTAATGAATCTACTACTATTTTCCATGCTTGCAATACTTCTTTTGTTCTCTCATGTAAGAATGCAAAAGTAGTGGCTAGGAAATTGGGATCCAAATGCAAGGGAGACAAAACTTGCATATGGGTTCCAAAAACTATTGTGACTAACCTTGTAGGACCCAACAAGAGTTGGGTACCTAAAACCCAAGCTTAAATTCCTTGTAGGTTTATGCATCCGGGGGCTCAAGCTGGATCATCGACAGCGGATGCACAAACCATATGACGGGGGAGAAGAAAATGTTCACCTCCTACGTCAAAAACAAGGATTCCCAGGATACAATTATCTTTGGAGATGGGAATCAAGGCAAGGTCAAAGGTTTGGGAAAAATAGCCATCACAAGCGAGCACTCTATTTCAAATGTATTTTTAGTAGAGTCATTAGGATACAACCTCCTGTCTATAAGTCAATTGTGCCACATGGGCTACAATTGTTTGTTTACAAATATTGATGTATCTATCTTTATAAGGAGTGATGGTTCATTAGCATTTAAGGGTGTATTAAACGGAAAGCTCTATTTAGTTGATTTTTCGAAAGAGAATGCCGATCTAGATGCATGCTTAATGGCTAAGACTAGTATGGGCTGGCTCTGGCATCGTTGTCTAGCACATGTTGGGATGAAGAACCTTCATAAACTTCTAAAGGGAGAACATGTGTTAGGACTAACCAATGTTTGTTTCGAGAAAGATAGACCTTGTGCAGCTTGTCTGGCAGGAAAACAGGTGGGAAGCACTCATCACAACAAAAATGTGAAGACAACATCAAGACCACTGGAGCTAATTCACATGGACCTCTTCGGACCCATTGCCTACCTTAGCATCGGGGGAAGTAAGTATGGTCTTGTAATTATTGATGATTTTTCCCACTTCACTTGGGTGTTCTCTTTGCAAGATAAATCAGAAACCCAAGGGACCCTAAAGTGCTTTCTAAGGAGGGCTCAAAACGAATTTGAGCTCAAGGTGAAAAAGATAAGAAGCGACAACGGGTCCAAGTTCAAGAATCTGCAAGTGGAGGAGTATCTTGAGGAGGAAGGCATCAAGCACGAGTTCTCCTACCCTATACACCACAGCAAAACGGTGTAGTAGAGAGGAAGAACAGGACGCTAATCGACATGGCAAGAATGATGCTTGAAGAGTTCAAGAGGCCAGAGCGGTTTTGGTCGAAAGCTGTGAACACAGCTTGCCACGCCATAAACCGGCTCTATCTGCATCGCCTTCTCAAGAAGACCTCCTATAAACTCCTTACCGGTAACAAACCCAACGTTTCTTACTTTCGAGTATTTGGGAGTAAATGCTACATTCTGGTGAAGGTAGACATTCTAAGTTTGCTCCCATGGCAGTAGAAGGGTTTTTACTAGGGTATGACTCAAATACAAAGGTGTATAGGTCTTCAACAAATCTTCGGGATTGGTTGAAGTCTGTAGCGACGTCGTATTTGATGAGACTAATGGCTCTCTAAGAGAGCAAGTTGATCTTGATGATGTAGATGAAGAAGATGTTCCGACGGCTGCAATGTGCACAATGGCGATAGGTGATGTGCGACCGCAGGAACAATAGGAACAAGATCAACCATCTTCCTCCACGTCAAGATGAACATGTACCTCAAGAAGAAGGGCATGATTAAGGGGGAGCACAAGAAGATCAAGTGATGGAGGAAGAAGCACCACGGGTCCCTCCAACTCAAATCCGAGCAACGATCCAACGACATCACCCAGTCGACCAGATTCTGAGTGACATCAGCAAGGGAGTAACTACTCGCTCAAGATTAGCTAACTTTGTGAGCATTACTCGTTTGTCTCTTCTATTGAGCCTTTCAGGGTAGAAGAAGCCTTGCAGGATCCAGATTAGGTGTTGGCCAAGCAGGAAGAGCTCAACAACTTTAAGAGAAATGAAGTTTGGAGCCCGGTGCCACGTCCAAAGCAAAATGTTGTGGGAACCAAGTGGGTGTTCCGCAACAAGCAAGACGAGCACAGGGTGGTGACACGAAACAAGGCTCGACTTGTGGCAAAAGGTTATGCCCAAGTCGCAGGTTTGGATTTCGAGGAGACTTTTGCTCCTGTGGCTAGGTTAGAGTCTATTCGAATATTATTAGCCTATGTCGCTCACCACTCTTTTAGGTTGTTTCAAATGGACGTGAAGAGCGCTTTCCTCAATGGGCCAATCAAGGAGGAGGTGTACGTGGAACAACCCCATGGCTTTGAGGATGACAGGTATCCCAACCACGTGTATAAGCTCTCTAAGGCGCTCTATGGACTTAAGCAAGCCCCAAGAGCATGGTATGAATACCTTAGAGATTTCTTAATTTCTAATGCTTTCAAGGTTGGGAAAGCCGATCCCACTCTTTTCACAAAGACATGCAATGGTGATCTCTTTGTGTGCCAAATTTATGTCGATGACATAATATTTGGTTCTACTAATCAAAAGTCTTGTGAGGAGTTTAGCAGGGTGATGACACAAAAGTTCGAGATGTCTATGATGGGTGAATTGACCTACTTTCTTGGGTTCCAAGTGAAGCAACTCAAGGACGGCACCTTCATCTCTCAAACGAAGTACACACAAGATCTTCTAAAGCGGTTTGGGATGAAGGACGCCAAGCCCGCGAAGACACTGATGGGAACCGACGGGCATGTTGACCTCAACAAAGGAGGTAAGTCTGTTGATCAAAAGGCATACCGGTCCATGATAGGTTCATTGCTTTATTTATGTGCTATTAGATCGGACATTATGCTAAGTGTATGCATGTGTGCTAGATATCAATCCGACCCCAAGGAATGTCACCTTGTGGCCGTTAAGCGAATTCTTAGATTTTTAGTTTCTATGCCTTGCTTCGGGATCTGGTATCCAAAGGGGTCTACCTTTGACTTGATTGGATACTCAGACAACGATTATGCCGGGTGCAAGGTTGATAGGAAGAGCACATCGGGGACGTGCCAATTTCTAGGAAGGTCCATGGTGTCCTAGAGTTCAAAGAAACAGACATCCATTGCCCTATCCACCGCTGAGGCCGAGTATGTTGCCGCAGGTTAGTGTTGCACGCAACTACTTTGGATGAGGCAAACCCTCTGGGACTTTGGCTACAATCTGAGCAAAGTCCCACCCCTATGTGACAATGGTAGTGCAATCCGCATGGCGGAAAATCCTGTTGAACACAGCCGCACTAAGCACATAGACATCCGGCATCACTTCCTGATGGATCACTAGCAAAAGGGAGATATCGAGATTTTTCATATTAGCACCGAGAACCAGCTAGCCGATATCTTCACCAAGTCGTTGGATGAGAAAATTTTTTGCAGGTTGCGTAGTGAGCTAAATGTCTTAGATTCGCGTAACTTGGATTGATCTATAGCATACATGTGTTCTATGCCTTTGATCATGTTACTTTGAAGCATTTACATTACTTGTTGTATATTTGTGGTGCTCAAGTTGTACAAGACCTCCCCGGACCTCACAAGTCCATATGCAAATGGTGCACTTATTTAGGGGGAGATATGCTACAACTTGACCCTTTGAGACTAACCTTTGTGTTTGAGTATTCTTGATGTAGTCTTAAAGGTGCATTGAAAGGGAAAATGGACTTGGACGTTGCAAAGACTTCCACTGCACTCCGGGATTGGTGTACTTAATTCTAAGTTCATTCCTATGCTCTATTTGCCTTTTTGCTCTTAATTGACATTTTTTGGTGAGGCAATGGGGTTAAAGGGCAAAAAATGATCCCGTTTTGGTGCTTAATGCCCTAGGGGGAGAAATTAAGGCCAAAAGCAAATGGATCAGCTACCACTTGTGAATTTTGAAAATAATAGAGTTAGAACTTTTGATTTGTCCAAAATACTCTTATTGCAAAATTTAGTCTCTTGTGGGAGAATTTTTGATTATGGGAAAAGGGGAGTTTTTGGTACTTGATCAATTTTTCCATTGAAATATCTCTCTTTGTGCCTAAACAAATGTGTTTAACTTAGAGATAGGAAAATGAATTTGATTTGCAAAAACAAACCAAGTGGTGGCAAAGAGCGATCCAAATATGCCAAATTCTAGTCAAAAACAATTTGGTCTTCAATTGCATTGATTTTGCACTTCTCTTGTTGCTTTTTGTTGTGTTGGCATAAATCACCAAAAAGGGGGAGATTGAAAGGGAAATGTGCCTTTGGGCAATTTTAATAATGTTTTGGTGATTAAGTGCCCAACACGTTTAATTAATTTCTCATGTGCCAAGTAAAGAGAAAAGCGCAAATCAAAGAGAAAGGTGCGTTTCTAGACTTAGTACATTGTTTTGAGTACTAATGTATTTTGTCTAAGTGCTAAAAACAGTGAGAAAAGAATTGGAAAAAGAGGTGGCTGTGTGCAGCCAACATCAGCTCGGCTTGGCACACTGGACTGTCCGATGGTGCACCAGACAGTGTCCGGTGGAGCACCGGATAGTGTCCGGTGCGCCAGGCTGGTCCGCGTGAAAAGGCCGCTCTCGGGACTCGACGACGGCGTACGGCTATAATTCACCGGACTGTCCGATGAGTCATCCGCGGTGAACTCGTCGCTCTCGGGAAAAGGATTAGCGACGTACGACTATAATTCATCGGACTGTCCGGTGGTGCACCGGACTATCCGGTGAGCCAACGGTCGCCTGCACCAACGGTCGGCCGCGTAATCTTCGTGTGACACGTGGTCGCGCCAACGGTCGGTTGGGCACACCGGACTGTCCGGTGTGCACTGGACAGTGTCCGGTGCGCCGACCGACACCGAGGACCAACGGTCGGATGTGCCAGAAATGGAAGGAGATCGCGCACCGGACAGCTACAGGGACTGTCCGGTGGTGCACCGGATTGTCCGGTGCACCACCTGACAGAAGGCAAGTTTGGCCTTCTAAGTTGGCCTCCAATGGCTCCTAGCTGCCTTGGGGCTATAAAAGGGGTCCCTAGGCGTATGGAGGAGTCACCTAAGCATTCACTAAGTATTCTAAGGCATCCAGACTCTGCTCCCGTGCATTCGCTTTGTTGTGTTAGAGATTTGAGCTCTATTCGAGTCAAGGACTCCCTGTGTTGTCATTTGAGCTCGAGTCTTCACTTGTGTGCGTGGGTGTGCTGCATATTCGAGTCTTGTGTGTGTTGCTTCTCCCAACCTTACTCTGTGCCTTCATTGTGATCTTTGTTGTAAGGGCGAGAGACTCTAATTTGTGGAGATTCCTCGCAAACGGGAACAATCATCTAAAGGAAAAACTGTGGTATTCAAGTTGATCATCGGATCACTTGAAAGGGGTTGAGTGCAACCCTCGTCCCTTGGGACGCCACAACGTGGAAGTAGGCAAGTGTTACTTGGCCGAACCACGGGATAAAATTCGCGTGTCTTGTGTTGCTCTCTCTGTGATTGTTTGTGTTCACAAGAACTCGCTTCAAGCTACTTAGCTGTTCTAACTCTTTCATAACTATGTTTTGTGGCTATTTAGTGTTTGATTTTACAGGATCACCTATTCACCCCCCTCTAGGTGCTCTCAAGAATTCACAAATTGAAGGATTTCTTGAGGAGGAGGGCATCAAGCATGAGTTCTCTTCTCCATATACACCTCAACAAAACGGTGTTGTGGAGAGGAAGAATAGAACACTTTTGGATATGGCAAGAAACATGCTTGATGAGTACAAGACACCAGATCAGTTTTGGGCGGAGGCGATTAACACCGCTTGCTACTCATCAATCGACTCTACCTACACCGAATCCTCAAGAAAACATCATATGAACTCCTCACCAGCAAAAAGCCCAATGTTTCTTATTTTAGAGTTTTTGGGAGCAAATGCTTTATTCTTATTAAGAGATGTAGAAATTCTAAATTTGCTCCTAAAACAATAGAAGACTTTTTACTTGGTTATGACTGAAATACTAGGGCATATAGAGTCTTCAACAAGTCCACTGGATTAGTTGAAGTTTCTTGTGACATTGTGTTTGAAGAGACTAATGGCTCCAAAGTGGAGCAAGTTGATCTTGATGAATTAGGTGATGAAGAGGCTCTATGCGTCGCGCTAAGGAACATGTCCATTGGAGATGTGTGTCCAAAAGAATCCGAAGAGCCTCCACAAGCACAAGATCAACCATCATCTTCTATGCAAGCATCTCCACCAATCCAAGATGAGGAAATGGCTCAAGAAGAAGAGGATGAAGATCAAGACGATGAGCCACCTTAAGAGGAGGACATTGGTCAACGGGGAGATGAAGATGATCAAGACAAGAAAGATGATCAAGAGATTCAGGATCAAAGACCACCACACCCAAGAGTCCACCAAGCAATTCAAAGAGATCACCCCGTCAACTCCATACTTGGTGACATTCACAAGGGGATAACCACTAGATCTAGAATTGCTCATTTTTGTGAACATTACTCTTTTATGTCTTCTATTGAGCCATACAGGGTAGAGGATGCACTAAGAAATTCGGATTACGTGGTGGCAATGCAAGAGGAGCTCAACAACTTCATGAGGAATGAGGTATGGCATTTAGTTCCATGTCCTAACCAAAATGTTGTAGGTACTAAGTGGGTATTCTGCAACAAAAAAGATGAGCATGGTGTGGTGACTAGGAACAAAGCCCGACTTATTGCCAAGGGATATTCACAAGTCGAAGGTTTGGATTTTGATGAAACCTATGCACTCGTAGCTAGGCTTGAGTCAATTCATATATTACTTGCATGTGCTACTTACCAAGGCTTTAAGTTATATCAAATGGACGTGAAGACTGCATTCCTCAATGGTCCTATCAAGGAAGAGGTATATGTTGAGCAACCTCCAGGCTTTGAAGATAGTGAGTATCCTCCTCATGTTTATAAGCTCTCAAAGGCGCTTTATGGGCTTAAACAAGCCCCAAGATCATGGTATGAATGCATGAAAGACTTTCTTATCACTAATGGCTTCAAAGTTGGTAAAGCTGACCCTACTCTCTTCACTAAAACTATTGCTAAAGACTTGTTTATTTGCCAAATTTATGTTAATGATATAATATTTGGGTCTACTAACAAGTCATCTTGTGAAGAGTTTAGTTGGATTATGATACAAAAATTCAAGATGTCAATGATGGGGGAGTTGAAGTATTTCCTTGGATTCCAAATCAAGCAACTCCAAGAGGGCACCTTCATCTACCAAACTAAGTACATTCAAGACATACTCAAGAAGTTTGGAATGAAGAATGCCAAACCCATCAAGACTCTCATGGGAATAAATGGGCATCTCGACCTCGACACGGGAGGTCCATTCGTAGATCAAAAGGTATACCGGTCAATGATAGGTTCTTTATTCTATTTATGTGCTTCACGACCTGATATTATGCTTTCGATATGCATGTGTGCAAGGTTCCAGGCAAATCCTAAGGAAGTTCACCTTAGGGCCGTGAAAAGAATAATGAGATATTTAGTTTACACTCCTAAGTTTGGGCTATGGTATCCAAGGGATCTACCTTTGATTTAATGGGTATTCCGATGCTGATTATGCCGGATGTAAAATTTATAGGAAGAGAACATCAGGGACTTGTCAGTTTCTAGAAAGATCCTAGTGTCTTGGGCTTCAAAGAAACAAAATTCAGTATCTTTATCCACTGTCAAAGCCAAGTATATTGATGCGGGACACTGTTGTGCACAATTACTCTATATGAGGCAAACACTTAGGGACTATGGCTACAAATTGAGCAAAGTCCCTCTCCTATGTGATAATGAGAGTGAAATCCGCATGGCGGATAATCCCGTTGAACACAGCCACACTAAGCACATAGATATTCGGTATCACTTTTTGAGAGATCACCAACAAAAGGGGGATATCGAGATTGCTTATGTTAGTACCCACAACCAACTAGCCGATATCTTTACCAAGCCCCTAGATGAAAAGACCTTTAGCAAGCTTAGGAATGAGATAAATATCCTAGATTCTTGGAACTTTGATTAAAACATTACACACATAGCTCATTTATATACCTTTGATCATATCCCTTCCATTTGGTACAATTGCATATTTCTTATTCTTCTTGTGCCAAGACTTAGACTAATGTGCTTCCATGAGTATCTCTATTGTTGGGGGCCTTCCTCTCCCGAAGGTCCTAAAAAACGTGACTAATCATATGTTTTCAGTATGACATAGGTTGTTACAGGAGGCTTCGGCTCTGTGATGAAGATCTTCTCCCATGACAAGGTCATACGCAATGAGAAGACGAGGTCCGAAGGTGATAAGAATGGACGCCGAAGCTATGGCCGAAGAGCTTTGGCTTAATATGGTAACGAAGACCAAGGACAATGCCGACCAAAAGGGAGAAAAGACTATTTAGTCCTTGATAATTTACATTATGATTATGAGCAAATGTCAAGGACATGAATGTAATTTGTCTGGGCTGCGTCCCGTGCCTATAAATAGATGAACAGTAACACCGTAGTGTTCACGCTAGATTGTAATCACACTTGTGTCATTCTCGCATCTTCACCTTCTAACAAGCCGAAGGTACCAATGTAATACGAATGTTGTCGATATTTATACATGTTTATGGAATACCAATATGAATGAATTATTGGTATGCAATTATTACCCTTATTCCTTTGTATTCCCTGATATTTCTAGTTATATATTGAAATGATGAAGGTATATCCTTCATGACCTTTATTTGAAGGTCATTATATCCGAAAGGAGATAATGCTTTAGAGGACGAAGGTCCTTAATCCCTAACAATTGTGTTGTCTTGTTCTTGATTCACAACATTTGAGAACAAGTGGCCAACATTGGCACCCACCTCCGGTGAACTCACTTCCACAACCTTCGGCAAGCATTCGACTTCGTCATGCCGCCGAAGAAGGCAACAGTGCTAGGGGCTGCCTTGTAGCCATTGGATACAAATCAGGACGCACTCTCCCTGTGAGAGGCTAGGAGCCAAAAGAGAAAGGCCACTAGCTCGACTCTTCATGAGGAGCAGATTGACCAGGAGATCAGGGATTTACAAGCAATCCATCAGCAAGTACAAAGGAAAAAGGAGAAAATGCTCCGGCTGGCCGACCTTTAGAAGAAGATTGACGAAGTAGCTGAGGAAGTGCGTCATCTTACTCAAGATGACCAGGACCGGAGGCCCCAACACAGGGATCTTTGTCAGGAAAGCTCATTCAACAAAGATGAATGGTACGATGACTTCCATCATGGTAACTTCACTTTCGATGATACTTCTCCTCTGGCAGCAGAACTGCAGGCTACCCCATGGCCACAGTCCTACAAGCCACCTCAGTTACCCATGTATGATGGGCATTCAGATCCAAAGCAATTTTTGATGAGCTACGAGGCAACAATATCCTAGTATGGGGGCAACGCTGCTGTCATGGCAAAGTCCTTCGTCATGGCAGTCAGAAGCGTGGCCCAGACATGGTATTCCTCTCTTCGGACAGGGACAATCACACCATGGCAGAAGCTAAAGGACATGCTAGTCACTAGCTTCCAAGGCTTTCAGACGAAGCCAGTCACTGCTTAGGCCTTGTTTCAATGCATGCAAGACCATGAGGAGTACCTGCAGGCGTACGTTTGAAGGTTTTTGGTTTGAGAGCTCAAGCGCCTATAGTGCCTAATGAAATTGTTATTGAGGCCATGATAAAGGGGCTTCGGCCAGGACCTACAGCCCAATATTTTGCAAGGAAGCCTCCACAGACCTTGGAAAAACTCCTTCAGAAGATGGATGAATACATCCGGGCTAATAATGATTTCCGCCAAAGAAGGGAGGAAGCATATAGGTTTTCTGAAATGACTAGGGGCTTCGGAGGAAGACTTCATCCCAGGCATGTCAGGTCAATTCATAATTCCAATGCACACGATGAAAGGGCCAACAATGCTCAGAGCAGTCATCATATCTCACAGTCTTCGGGAATGTAGTAAACTTAGTACAGACCGCCAGCTCCGAGAGGCAGAAAAGGAAGAAGCTTCAGTGGAGGATGGTTCGGTAATCAGCCCAGGAAGTTGTTCTTCCTTTTCTGGGGCGAGGACAAGGGACACACAACGAGGATGTGCCAGGTCACGATTGAAAGGGAAATGTGCCCTTGGGCCATTTCTAAAGAGTTTTGGTGATTAAGTGCCCAACACCTATTCTCTAAGTGTTAATTTGTGCCAAAGGTTGAAGAAGTGCAAATCATGTTACAAGGTACATTTCTAGACTTAGTACATTGATTTGGGTACTAATGCATTGTGCCTAAGTGCTAGAAACAGGAGAAAATGGATTGGACAAGAGTTCTCCTGCTTGGTCTGGGTGCACCGGACTGTCCGGTGGTGCATCGGACAGTGTCCGGTGCGCCAGACCAGCCTCCGGTGAACAGGCCACTCTCGGGACTCGATGGCGGCGTACGACTATAATTCATCGGACTGTCCGGTGAGTCGTCTGTGGCGAAGTCGTCGCTCTCAGGAAGAGTTGAACGGCATACGACTAAAATTCACCGGACTGTCCGGTGAGCCAACGGTCGACTGCTCCAACAGTCGGCCGCACAATCTTCGCGCGACACGTGGGCGCGCCAACGGTCGGCAGAGGGCACCGGACTATCCGGTGTGCACCGGACAGTGTCCGGTGCACCAACTGCCACGAATCTGCAATGGTCGGATGCGCTAGAAAAGGAAGGAGATCGCGCACCGAACAGCTACAGTGACTGTCCGGTGGCACACCGGACTGTCTGGTGCGCCACCCGACAGAAGGCAAGATTAGCCTTCCAAGATTGCCTCCAACGGCTCCTAGCTGCCTTGGGGCTATAAAAGGGACCCCTAGGCGCATGGAGGAGTCACCTAAGCATACTTTGAGCATTCTAAGTCTTCCACATTCCGTCTCCGCGCACTTGATCAACTGTGTTAGTGATTTGAGCTCCGTTCTAGCTGTGAACTCGTTGTGCTTCATTTTTTAGCTTAAGTCTTGGCTTGTGTGCATGTGTATTGCTGCGGATTTGTGTGTGTTGCTTTCCCTCCCTTACTTCCGTACTTCTTGTGATCATAAATTGTAAGGTCGAGAGGCTCCAAGTTGTGGAGATTCCTCACAAACGGGAGAAAGTATAAGGAATAAGAACACCGTGGTATTCAAGTTGATCATTAGATCACTTGAAAGGGGTTGAGTGAAACCCTCGTCCATTGGGACGCCACAATGTGGAAGTAGGCAAGTGTTGTACTTGGCCGAACCACGGGATAAAACACTGTGTCTCTTGTGATTGTCTTTCTGTGTGATTATTGTGATTCACAAGAGCTCGCTCTATAGCCACTTGGTTTTATCGTACTAACACTTAACCAAGTTTTGTGGCTATTAGTATTCGATTTTTTATAGGATCACCTATTCACCCCCCTTCTAGGTGCTCCCAATTGGTATCGGAGCCAGGTTCTCTTCACGAAAGGGACTAATCGCCCGAAGAGATGGATCCTAAGGAAAAGGGGATGGTGGTCAATGATAAGGAGAAGGAGTCCATCTTCAACAAGCCAAGGGACGACAAGCCCACTGACTCTGGCTCGAGTCATAAGAAGAAGGACGGGAAGAAGAAGAGGCGCATCAAGAAGATCGTCTACTACGACAGCGACGAGTCTTCTTCTTCCCCAAGAGACGACGACTACGACGAGAAAAAGAAACTGGTTAACTCAAATTTTTCATTTGATTATTCTCGTATTCCTTATAATTCCAATGCCCATTTGCTTTCTATTCCTCTTGGTAAACCTCCATACTTTGATGGAGAGGACTACACTTCTTGGAGTCACAAAATGCGTAGTCACCTTTTCTCTCTCCATCCTAGTATTTGGGAGATAGTTGAGAATGGAATGCAATTTGATAGTACGGATAACCCTGTCTTCATTAATGAACAAATTCATAAGAATGCACAAGCTACCACTGTTTTGTTAGCATCGTTGTGCAGGGATGAATACAACAAGGTGAGCGGCTTGGACAACGCCAAGCAAATATGGGATATTCTCAAGATATCGCATGAGGGGAACGACGCCACCATGATCACCAAAATGGAGTTGGTGGAAGGCGAGCTAGGAAGGTTTGCCATGATCAGGGGAGAGGAGCCAACTCAAACATACAGCAGGCTCAAAACCCTGGTCAACAAGATCAGGAGCTATGGAAGCACGAGATGGACGGACCACGACGTCGTCCGACTTATGCTTAGGTCTTTCACTGTTATTGACCCTCATCTTGTGAACCTCATACGTGAAAATCCTAGGTACACAAAGATGACGCCTGAGGAGATACTCGGAAAGTTTGTCAATGGGCGTATGATGGTCAAGGAAGCAAGATATGTTGATGATGCATTGAATGACCCAATGCCCATCTATGAGCCCCAGCCCGTTGCACTCAAGGCAACAAGCAGCAGCAGGGAGGCACTACCTAGTAAGGTGGCACAAGTTGAGGCTGCCGGGCTAAACGAGGATGAGATGGCTCTCATCATCAAGCGCTTCAAGACCGCGCTAAAAGGACGTGAGGAGCATTCCAACAAGAGCAAAGCAAAGGAAAAGCGCTCCTGCTTTAAATGCGGTAAGACTGGTCATTATATAGCAAATTGTCCCGATAATGCTAATGACCAGGAACAAGAAAAGAGCAGGAAGAGGGAGAAGAAGAAGGCCTACAAGAAGGCGAAGGGCGAGGCGCACCTTGGCAAAGAATGGGATTCAGATTGCTCTTCTTCCGACTCCAACGACGAAGGACTCACCGCCTCAGCCTTCAACAAGTCGTCTCTCTTCCCCCAACGAGCGCCATACTTGCCTCATGGCAAAGGAGAAAATGGTAAGCGCTCGAGATACCCCTAAGTATATTACTTCAAGTGATGATGACTCTAGTGATGATGAAGTAGATTACTCAAGCTTGTTCAAAGGTTTAGATAGAACTAAAATAGATAAAATCAATGAATTGATTGATGCTTTAAATGAAAAAAATAGACTCTTAGAAAAGCAAGAGGATATTTTGTATGAAGAGCATGATAAGTTTGTTAGCGTACAAAAATCTCTTGCTTTAGAGATTAAAAGAAATGAAATGTTGTCTTCTGAATTATCTACTTGTCATGAAACTGTGTCTAGCTTAAAGAGTATCAATGATGATTTAAATGCTAAGCTAGAAGTAGTTAATAAATCTAGTTCTTGTGTAGAGCATGTTGTCATTTGTAATAGGTGTAAGGATTTTGATGTTGATGCATGTGTTGAACACCTTACTTCTATTACAAAATTAAATGGTGAAGTGGCAAGTCTTAATGCCCAACTTAAGACTTGCAAAAATGACTTTGATAAGTTAAAATTTGCTAGGGATGCCTACACCGTTGGTAGACATCCCTCAATTAAGGATGGACTTGGCTTTCGAAAGGAAGCCAAGAACTTAACAAGTCAAAGGGTTCCCATTTCCAACAAGGAGAAAGGGAAGGCCCCTATGGCTAGTAGTAGTCAAAAGAATCATGCTTTCATATACCATGATAGAAAATTTTCTAGAAACTCTCATTATAATAAGAGTCATAATGCTTTTGACTCACATGCTATGATTGCTTCAAGTTCTAATTTTAATGATAGGCCTAGGAGAAATTTTGTGTCTCATGCTCCTAGGAAAGTGTATAATAAACCTACTACTGCCTTTCATGCTTGCAACACTAAGTATGTACTTTCATGTAAAAATGAAAAAGTGGTTGCTAGAAAGATGGGGTCCAAATGCAAGGGAGACAAGACTTGCATTTGGGTCCCAAAGGATATTGTAACTAACCTTGTAGGACCCAACAAGAGTTGGTACCTAAAACCCAAGCCTAATTTGCCTTGCAGGTTTATGCATCCGGGGGCTCAAGCTAGATTATTGACAGCGGATGCACAAACCACATGACGGGGGAGAAGAAGATGTTCACCTCCTACGTCAAGAACAAAGGTTCCCAAGATTCGATCATCTTTGGAGATGGGAACTAAGGCAAGGTTAAAGGACTAGGAAAGATAGCCATTTCATCCGAGCATTCTATTTCAAATGTGTTCTTAGTTGAATCGCTCGGGTACAACTTATTATCTGTAAGTCAATTATGTAACATGGGTTATAATTGTCTATTTACCAATGTAGATGTGTCTGTCTTTAGAAGGAGTGATGGTTCATTAGCTTTTAAGTGTGTACTGGACGACAAACTCTACTTAGTTGATTTTTCGAAAGAGGAGGCCGATCTAGATGCATGCTTAATTGCTAAGACTAGCATGGGCTGGCTGTGGCATCGCCGTCTAGCACATGTTGGGATGAAGAACCTTCATAAACTTCTAAAGGGAGAACATGTGTTAAGTCTAACCAATGTATTTTTCGAAAAAGATAGACCTTGTGCAGCTTGTCAAGCAGGCAAACAGGTGGGAAGTACTCATCACAGCAAGAATGTGATGACCACATCAAGACCTCTGGAGCTACTTCATATGGACCTCTTCGGACCCGTCGCCTACCTCAGCATCGGTGGAAGTAAGTATGGTCTTGTTATTGCTGATGATTTTTCCCGCTTCACTTGGGTATTCTTTTTGCAGGATAAATCAGAAACCCAAGGGACCCTAAAGCGCTTTCTAAGGAGAGCTCAAAACGAATTTGAGCTCAAGGTGAAAAAGATAAGAAGCGACAACGGGTTCGAGTTCAAGAACTTACAAGTGGAGGAGTATCTTAAGGAAGAAGGAATCAAGCACGAGTTCTCCGCTCCCTACACACCACAGCAAAACGGTGTGGTAGAGAGGAAGAACAGGACGCTCATAGACATGGCGAGGACGATGCTTGGAGAATTCAAGACGCCCGAGCGGTTTTGGTCGGAAGCTGTGAACACCACTTGCCACGCCATAAACCGGGTCTACCTTCATCGCCTCCTCAAGAATACCTCGTATGAACTTCTAACCGGTAACAAACCTAACGTTTCATACTTTTGTGTATTTGGGAGTAAATGTTATATTCTAGTAAAGAAAGGTAGAAGTTCCAAATTTGCTCCCAAAGTTGTAGAAGGGTTTTTGTTAGGTTATGACTCAAATACAAAGGCGTATAGAGTCTTCAACAAATCATCAGGTTTGGTTGAAGTCTCTAGCGACGTTGTATTTGATGAAATTAATAGCTCTCCAAGAGAGCAAGTTGATCTTGATGATGTAGATGAAGATGATGTTCCAACGGACGCAATTCGCACCATGGCGATTGGAGATGTGCGACCACAGGAACACCAAGAATAAGATCAACCTTCTTCCTCAACGATGGTGCATCCCCCAACTCAAGATGATGAACAAGTTCCTCAAGAAGAGGCGCATGATCAAGGGAGAGCACAAGAAGAACCTGCTTTGGAGGAAGAAGCACCACGGGCTCCTCCAACTCAAGTCCGAGCGACGGTTCAAAGGAACCATCCCGTCGACCAGATTCTGGGCGATATAAGCAAGGGAGTAACCACTCGCTCAAGATTAGCTAACTTTTGTGAGCATTACTCGTTTGTCTCTTCTATTGAGCCTTTCAGGGTAGAAGCGGCCTTGCTAGACCCGGAATGGATGTTGGCCATGCAGGAAGAGCTCAACAACTTCAAGCGAAATGAAGTTTGGACCTTGGTGCCACGTCCCAAGCAAAACATTGTGGGAACCAAGTGGGTGTTCCGCAACAAGCAAGACGAGCACGGGGTGGTGACACGAAACAAGGCTCGACTTGTGGCAAAAGGTTATGCCCAAGTCGCAGGTTTGGATTTTGAGGAGACTTTTGCTCCTGTGGCTAGGCTAGAGTCTACTCGCATTCTATTAGCCTATGCCGCTCACCACTCTTTCAGGTTGTTCCAAATGGATGTGAAGAGCGCTTTCCTCAAAGGGCCAATCAAGGAGGAGGTGTACATGGAGCAACCCCTGGCTTTGAAGATGAACGGTACCCCGACCATGTGTGTAAGCTCTCTAAGGCGCTCTATGGACTTAAGCAAGCCCCAAGAGCATGGTATGAATGCCTTAGAGATTTCCTAATTGCTAATGCCTTCAAGGTTGGGAAAGCCGATCCAACTCTTTTCACTAAGACTTGTGATGGTGACCTATTTGTGTGCCAAATTTATGTCGATGACATAATATTTGGTTCTACTAACCAAAAGTCTTGTGAGGAGTTTAGCAGGGTGATGACACAGAAATTTGAGATGTCGATGATGGGCGAGTTGAACTACTTCCTTGGGTTCCAAGTGAAGCAACTCAAGGAAGACACCTTCATCTCCCAAACGAAGTACACGCAAGACTTGCTCAAGCGGTTCGGGATGAAGGACGCCAAGCCCACAAAGACACCAATGGGAACCGACGGATATGTCGACCTCAACAAAGGAGGTAAGTCTGTTGATCAAAAGGCATACCGGTCTATGATAGGTTCCTTGCTTTATTTATGTGCTAGTAGACCGGATATTATGCTTAGCATATGTATGTGTGCTAGATATCAATCCGATCCAAGGGAGTGTCACCTTGTGGACATTAAGTGGATTCTAAGATATTTAGTCGCTACGCCTTGCTTCGGGATCTGGTATCCAAAGGGGTCTACCATTGACTTAATTGGATATTCAGACTCCGATTATACCGGGTGCATGGTTGATAGGAAGAGTACATCAGGGACATGCCAATTCCTAGGAAGGTCCCTGGTGTCTTGGAGTTCAAAGAAACAAACTTCTGTTGCCCTATCCACCGCTGAGGCCGAGTATGTTGCCGTAGGACAGTGTTGCGTGCAACTACTTTAGATGAGGCAAACCCTCCGGGACTTTGGCTACAATCTGAGCAAAGTCCCACTCCTATTGTAACACCCCTGGTGTTACTGTTACTAAAACTTGAGCATGACATCATAAACATTGGCATTGCATATGTTTGACACACCTAGAGTGCATTCACTAGGTAAAAATTTTAAACAAGTTGTATTGTTCTAGTGTTTTGCAAATAGAACCCATGGCCGGTACAGATCTCGTTCGGGACGAACGACGAGCGCGCCGTGGTCAGGGAGCGGGTTGGGGAAGAAAAGAAAGTCCAGGGACCTTTCTGTAAGCTGTCAGTGACTCAGGAAATAGTCTCGGGAGCATTTTCTGAATTATTTGAAGTAGCGAGGGTCTTTCTGTTAAGCCACCAGCGCGGCCGCGGGCGCGCGCGCGCTTTCCCTCTGGTGTTGGGCTGCCTGGGCTGAAATCGGCCCAGGACTGTTCATTCTTTATCTTTTTCTTTTTCCAGCAGAACTCCAACAATTATAGAAAATTGTAGAAAAATCCTAAAATTATCAAACCAATTTTCCTAGACTTCCTATTTTCCATAGTATTTAATAAAAATAGTTTCATTATTTTTATATTAAATAAGGAATTTTGGAGTATTTAAAGTACCTTAAAACATTAGTTCTGGATTTTTAGAAAATAAATGTGTTGGGGGCTTGTTCTCAAATGCTAAGAGTTAAGAACAAGGCAACACAGAAAATGTTAAATATTAAGGTCCTTCGTCCTCCACTTCATTACATCCCTTCGGGACATAAGGAATTTCGGACGAAGGTTACGAAGGACGCACCTTCGTAAGCATAATAACATGGGGTGAAGCATCCATATAAACCATGAGGTATAAAATGGACATTCAAATGTTAACATAGAATCATTTCCATTTCTATTAATACGAACGAATATAAATGACAAATGTACCTTCGGTCCTGAGGAAGGCAGGAATACAAGTGTGATGCGAAGGCAAATGACAGGTTCGCGTGAACAGTACAGTGGTACTGTTCATCTATTTATAGGCACAGGTCGCAGCCTGTGACAAATTACAATTATGCCCCTTACAAATGTTTACAACATTGACTCAGACCTATATGAATAGAAAGGTCATTCTATCTCTATGTCGGTTTAAAACGCCGAAGCTCCATAAAAAGGAAGCTTCGGCCATCTCTTGGAGACGACTTCAGCCGAAGCTACTTCTTCGTGTGAGACCTTCGGCGCACCGAAGCACGACCCCAACAGTAGCCCCTTTCGCGGTGCTAGATCGTTTTCCGTAACGAGCTTGACCCGTGAAAAAAGAGCCTCTTCAGCTTCGGAAAGCCGAAGGTCCAAAAAACACCTTCCCTGAGCTTGTTGCGGAGAAACGATCCGGCTTCCGAGCACGTGCCAGGCCCACCTTGCAGAGTTACTGTTTGATCTTTGCGGTCCACTGCACAGCGAGTACAAGTAACCGCCCGTCTGGTGTAAAAATCTTGCCGCTTCGCCTTCTTACCTGCGGTAGTATATAAACAAGCGGGTAGGTGTGAAGTTACCACAGCATTCATTGCTATCTGCACTGTTTTGCTGCCAAAATTTTCCACCATAGCCGAAGCTTGATTCTCAAAATCGAACGAAGGTCCTTCTCGACGCTTGCTTCGTCAGAAAGGAGAGCTTCGGAGAAAAGAAAAAAGAAAAAAGTTTTTGACTTCCCCAAACTCAGAATCACATGGCACGAGTGCGATCTACTGCCAAAGTTGTACGTGAGGGAGACGAAGCCGAAGGTTCGGACACTGTGCCCATCTCCGAAGCGATGCAGCGCTCCGGTCTAGTGACTGCGGAAGAAAGACCTGCTGCCGAAGCAAACCCGACAACAGCCGAAGAAGAAAACATTGATGGGACTGACTCCGAAGATGACTACCACATTGCTACGCCCAGCAAGCCCAGTCACCTGGATTTTGGAAAATCAACTGTTTCAAAAGCCGATCTTTCGAAGATGGTGAAAGCGGGTTATTTCAATGAAGATCAAAAGAAGCTACTCCGCTTCGGGGGAGAAGAAACCACCCCGAAGCCAGGGAAGGATGAGATTGTTATTTTCAAAAGCTTTTTAAAGGCTGGGCTGAGATTTCCTCTGCACAATATTATTGCTGAGATATTGAGGAGGTTTGGTATCTTTTTTCATCAATTGACTCCTAACGCGATCGTTAGACTCAATGTTTATATCTGGGCCCTCCGAAGCCAAGCTGTGGAACCTTTTGCTGACAGCTTCTGCCGGGTTCACGAATTACACTACCAGACAAAGGCCAGGAAAGATGGACTTCATGATAATTTTGGCTGCTATAATTTTGCCTACCGAAAGACAACAAAGTGCCCTGTCATCAGCTACCGAAGCAAATGGCCAGCAGGCTGGAAGTCTGAATGGTTCTACGTAAAAGTTGACGAAGACAGAGAAAAATTGGTACAAAGCCCTCTGGAATTAATCTTCGGAGAGACGAGGCCACGCTGCCGCATCGGCGATTTAAAGGGTCCTACCTGGGCCGCTCTGGGTGAATTTGAAATCATTTCAAAACATATTGGCACCAGGGATCTAGTTCAGGAATTTTTGGCATTCAGAGTTTTCCCTACTTTAAAAGAGTGGGAAATGCCGAAGCTGAAGGGAGAAAAGAAGAAGGGGGAGCTGGTCCGTCTGCCCTATCATTTTAAATTCAAGAAGTACTTTAAGAAACCCTGCAAAGAGTGGTTAGACACAGTTGAGACAATGTGCAATGAAATCTTGGGGAATTACTCCAAAAAGGAGGATCAATTAATGACAGCGGCCTTCGGCACCCGACCGAAACGAAGGCTGAACCGAGTATTTGATGCCCTGGGCTTCGAGTACCCAGACTATGAGCAGTTGAACAAGGGTGCCGAGGGCCTCAAAAGAAAAAGAGTAACTGAAATTCTGACAAAGGGTGAAGAGCAACCAGCAGCAGAGAAGAAAATCCCGAAGAAAAGGAAAATATCAAGTCCGAAACGGAAAATATCCGAAGAAGAGAGGACCCCCACACCGCCTTCTACCAGCGACGTGGAAGAAATTTTAAAGGTAATGACTGAACCTATGCCCACGAAGCTAAGTCCATTAGGGCTCCAACTGACGAAGCTTTTTCAAAAGGTGGACGAGCCGGATCAGGCGAAGATAAGCAAACCCAAACGGCAAAGAATCATTACGGTAACTGAAGTTATCGATAAGACACCTCCAAGAGCTTCAGTTCAGAAAACAGCAGCTGCCGAAGGCACCAAGAGCATTGAAGTCGCCCCTTCGGAGGTCGCGGCTAGCGAAGCCGCTACAGCCGAAGAGGTTAATTTAGAAACAACCATTGAGGATATTAACAAAATTTTGGAAGACATAGATGCAGAAGAAGCCGGTGCTGCTACTGAAAAATCCATGGCCACAGCGCCTGAAAAAGGAAAAGAAATAGCCGAAGATACTTCGGATGACGAAGCCTACTCCTTTCAGAATTTAATTGGGCAAAAACTGACAAAGGACGAAATAGAAGAACTTAAAGAATATGCCAAATCCTGCGGCTACAAGTCAGGTGCCCTCCTATTTGGAGGTGTAGATGATGAAAAACTAGGCTGCATTCGAGACCAGACTGGTGCTAAGGTAATCGGTACTCTATCAAAGAGTATCGGTTTTCCGAAGCTAGAGTCAGACATCAGCCGCTACCGACGACAACATGTCGTTGGTAGTTTATTTTACTCCAACTTCAAGGTGAACAACTTGCCACCTAACTTTTGTCGCTTCTAATAAAAACATGTCTGACGAAGGTTGTGTTCGTACAGAGTATGCTGCTGAGCAAAGCCTTGCAAATGCAACAAGATCTTGAAGATAAAAAGCATGAAGTTATAATTGGAAATTTGGAAAACAAAATAAAGGAGCAATCAGATGCTTTCGAGAAAAAGAACTTTGAGCTCCAGGCAACCGAAGGTTTATTGGCGGAAGCTGAAGCAAAAATATCAGAACTGAATACGAAGCTTCTCCGCCAGTCTGAGCAATTCGAACGAGAAAAACAAGATCTTACTGCAAAACTTGAAACCGAAGCTCAGCAAAATTCAGATTTGAGAAAACTACTGACAAATCTTCAAGAAAACTGCTTGAAATTTAGCAACAAGTGCATTCAACGACTAAGAAAGATTTTTTACTCAGTTGGAGCCAGTAGTGAAAAATTCACCCCCTCAGCTGAAGATCTGCCGAAGACCTTCGAACATATTGAGGGGGAGATTGACGAGCTCGACGAAGTCATAGCTGGGCATGGTGACTTCTGTGCCTGGGTGGCTTCTCGGGGTACTGCTGCTGCATTTCTGAGGGCCGGCTGCGAACACGGAAAAATTGTCAACAGGCCCAACTTCACCTTATCTCCATCAATCCTAGATGATATGCCTGACCTCGCCCGAAGTATCTCCAATAGATTTATAAAAATGATATGGACAAAAGGCGGGCGGGAGAAAGCTGGAGACGAAGCACGAAGTCATCTTGAACCAGTAAGAAATGATACTTCGGAGTTACCTTTTCCTTTGCTCTTGATTTTTACTTATAATTCCTTGATTTATGTAGGATGACGAAGGTGAAGATGACGCCTAAGTTATGTCGCCGAAGCTGTTGCCGAAGCTGAAACTTAATGAAGATCAGTAGAAATATACTATAGAAAAACTCAGGATATTTTTGTAACAATTCTTGTAAATACATTAGACTGTCTTCAAGGAACCTTGTACATACCTTGTAATATATTCTTACCCTTCGCTTGAGGCGCTTTGGTGTGGACGAAATCAGTATTTTGAGCCGAAGGCGAAAAAACACCTTCCCTTCTTTTCGTACACAACGAAGCATGAAAGACCAATTCTCTTTTGTATACAACGAAGCTGAGCAACGAAGCTTTTCTCTTTCGTACATAACATAGCATAACGAATCATAAAAACCTCTTCTCCAAAACTTTTCTTTTACACAACGATTCATAAAAAGCCAATTCTCCCTTCTGCCGAAGCAACCACTTTGGTACACAGATGCTATGAATGAATGCTTATGCATGCAAATGTTATGATGTAATGCAATGCGCGAATGAATGTCCGAAGCATATGTCCGAAGCCACATTGTCAGCCATTACTTAGAAACAACCACACACTAGCTCTGCATTCCCTTAGGAACGACTTTGGAGCTTCTTCGCCTTTCACTTAGGCAATATCAGCGTTGACTTTTCGCTGTAAGCTCTGCATCCCCTTAGGGACGACTTTGGAGCTTCTTCGTCTTTTACTTAGACGGTATAAGCTCTGCATTCCCTTGGGAACGTCTTTGGAGCTTCTTCGCCTTTTACTTTCGGCGGAATCAGCGTTGACTTTTCGCTGTAAGCTCTGCATCCCCTTAGGGACGTCTTCGGAGCTTTTTCTTTCTCTTTTTCAGTTTCGGCACTCGATGGTGCGCTCTCAGCTTTTACATTTACATCTTTTGGGGGATTTTGCTCTTATAAAACTAAAAAGGAAAATTACATATGATGGCCCCATTAAAAACCTTTCTCCCCCTTTAGAAAGGAAAAGGGTGCCATAAAAAAGAAAAGAAAAGGTAAAATTACATCAAGTTATACATAGAACCGCCGAAGCTCATCCGCATTCCAAGATCTTGGAATCTCATTGCCATCCATGTCCTTTAGTCTGTACGAACCAGGCCTTGACGAAGATGCTACTAAGAAAGGCCCTTCCCATTTCAGTTGCAACTTGCCCACTGTATCCGGGTTAGCCACTCTTCGAAGCACGAAATGTCCTGGCTCAATATTTTTTAGCCGGACTTTTCTATCTCGCCATTTGATTGTTTCAGCCTGGTATTTGTTGATATTTTCCACGGCCTGAAGCCTGATCCCTTCTAAGGCATCTTTTTCCACAAGGCAAGTATCTTCGGCACCTGATTCTGCCGAAGCTACCACTCTTATTGATCCAGCTTTAGCTTCTTCTGGAGTTATTGCTTCGTCTCCAAATAATAACTTGAATGGGGTAAAGCCTGTAGACCTTGATGTTGTGGTATTGTGGCTCCACACCACTTTGGTCAACTGATCTGGCCATTTTCCCCTTGGCTGATTAAAAATTAGCTTCATTATCCCTGTCATTATGATGCCGTTGGCCCTTTCAACAAGCCCATTCGACTCCGGATGCCTGACTGATGCAAAATGGATCTTCGTGCCAATTTGATCACAAAAATTTCTGAAATCTTCGGAGTCGAACTGTGTTCCATTATCTACAGTGATAGCCTTCGGCACTCCGAAGCGACAGACAATATTCTGCCAGAAAAATTTTTGGACAGTGGCCGAAGTTATTGTGGCTAATGGCTTCGCCTCAATCCACTTGGAAAAATATTCCACAGCTACTATAACATATTTTAGGTTGCCTTGGGCCGGTGGCAATGGACCCAACAAGTCAAGGCCCCACCTTTGCAATGGCCAGATGGGTTGTATTAGCTGTGTTAATGACGAAGGTTGTTTTTGATCTCTTGCACATTTTTGACAACCTTCGCACTTTTGGACTAACTCCGCTGCATCCGAAGCTGCCTTCGGCCAATAAAATCCTTGGCGGAACACTTTTCCAAGTAACGGCCTGGATCCAATGTGGGATCCGCACAAGCCTGCATGTATCTCCTTCATCAACTCTATACCCTCGGCCCTAGACAAGCACTTGAGCAGCGGGGCACAAACTCCATGTTTATATAACTCCCCTTCTATCATGACATAGGGACGAGCTCTTGCCTCTATCCTCTTATTATAAGCTTCGTCATCTGATAGAAAGTTTCCCTGAAGGTAAGAGATTATTTCTGTTCTCCAATCTTCACTGTAGACAGGAGAAATGTTAAGGACTGCTCTTTCAAGTAGCTCCACTGAAGGTGCCTTTATTGTTTCGAAGAACACGTCCGAAGGTAGTGGCAGCCCCTGTGCTGCAGACTTGGCTAATAAATCAGCATGCTCATTTTGTCCTCGAGGGATATTCTTAACAGAAAATCCTTCGAAGGAAGCTTCGATCCTTCGGACCGTGTCTAGGTATTTTTCAAGCTTCGGGTCCTTAGCCTTGCAACTTTTATCAACATGACCCGAAACAACCTGGGAATCAGTTTTAAGAATTGCCCTTCTGATCCCCATTGCCTTTAGTTTCCGAAGACCCAGGAGCAAAGCTTCGTACTCAGCGATATTATTTGTGCAGCTGAAGTCAAGTCTTGCTGCATAGCAAGTTTTAACCTTGGACGGAGAGACCAACACAGCAGCTGCACCTGCTCCGAAGGTTCCCCAAGAGCCATCACAAAACACTGTCCATGCTTCGGCATCTTTATTTGCTTCTTCGTCCTGAGCCCCTGGCGTCCAGTCGGCAATGAAATCTGCCAATGCTTGAGACTGAATTGAGGATCTATGCACATAATCAATGTAAAATTCATTGAGTTCCGCAGCCCATTTTCCAATACGCCCAGTAGCTTCTTTATTCCTCATGATGTCCTTCAACGGCTGCGAAGAAGGAACAATAATGTTGAATGCCTGAAAGTAATGCCGAAGCTTTCTGGATGCCATTAAAACGGCATACAACACCTTCTCCAACTCTGTATAATTTTTCTTTGAAACACTGAGGACCTCAGACACAAAATATACTGGGACCTGCTTCTTAACTTGTCCATCAAACTTCTCCTGAACAAGTGCCGCACTTACCGCTGAGTGCGAAGCTGCCACATACAACAACAGAGGAGCCCCTGGCGTTGGTGGAGTTAATGTTGTGAGATCTATTAAATATTGTTTCAGCTCTTCGAAGGCTTTTTGTTGACTTGGGCCCCATTGAAAGACTTCAGCTGACTTCAGCACCTCGAAGAATGGTAAGTTTCTTTCTGCTGATCTGGATATAAATCTGTTGAGAGATGCCAGCCTTCCTGTCAATCGTTGGGCCCCCTTTCTTGTGGTTGGTGGCTCCATTCGAAGTATAGCTTCGATTTTATTTGGATTAGCTTCGATTCCCTTTGTTGAAACCAAGCATCCAAGAAATTTGCCCTTCTTCACTCCGAAGACGCATTTCTCTGGATTTAGCTTCAGACCAGCCTGTCTGAAGCTGGCGAAGGTCTCCTGCAAATCAGCAATATGATTTTCTTGCTTCGTGCTTTTTACAATGATGTCATCGACATAAGTCAGCACATTTCTGCCTATCTGAGATTGGAGAACCTTCGCAGTCATTCTGCTGAAACTCCCTCCAGCATTCTTGAGCCCCTCAGGCATCCGAAGATAGCAATATGTACCACTTGGAGTTATGAAGCTAGTCTTCGGCTCATCTTCCTTCTTCATCCAGATTTGATGATAGCCTGAGTAGCAGTCCAGGAGACTCATAAGTTCCGAAGAAGCTGCTGCATCAACTAAAGAATCTATCCTTGGCAGCGGAAATTCATCCTTCGGACAAGCCTTGTTGAGATCTGTGAAATCAATACACATTCTCCACTTGCCATTAGCCTTCTTCACCATAACAGTGTTAGCTAGCCACTCTGGGTACTTCACTTCTCTGATAACTCCTGCACTGAGGAGTCTTTTTACTTCATTACGAGCCCCTTCGGCCTTATCATCAGACATTTTCCGAAGCCTCTGCTTTCGGGGTCTGAAGGATGGATCAACATTAAGCGAATGTTCAATAACATCCCGATTTACTCCACAGAGATCATTAGCTGACCATGCAAAGACATCTTTGTTGTTGAATAAAAACCTTATCAAGGTTTTCTCCTGATCTTCAGATAATTGGGAGCCCAACAACACCTTCTGCTCTGCTATATCTTCGCACAATAACATGGGCTTCGGCTGATCTGCTGAAGCTGCCTTCTCCCTCCTGAATTTATACTGTTCACAAGCTTCAGCCTCATCTATGTTATGGATTGCCTTGGAGTCAGTCCAGCTTCCTTCGGCCCTTCTAGCCGCTTCCTGACTTCCATGAATAGCAATAGGTCCTTGATCCGAAGGTATCTTCATGCAGAGATAAGCTGGGTGAAGAATTGCTTCGAAGGCATTAAGAGTTCCACGACCAATGATAGCATTGTAAGGATACTCCATGTCAACAATATCAAACACAATTTGCTCAGTCCTTGTGTTGTTGACAAATCCAAAGGTTACCGGCATGGTAATCTTCCCAAGTGCCACAATCTGCCGCCCTCCGAAGCCACAAAGAGGGTGCGTAGCATCATGAATCTTGTCTTCGGGCTCCTGCATTTGTCTGAAGGCTTTAGCAAATATAATGTCAGCTGCACTGCCTGTATCAACTAGAACATTGTGGACCAGAAATCCTTTGATCACGCAAGAAATAACCATAGCATCATTGTGAGGATAATCCTTAAGCTGAAGGTCTTCCTGAGAGAAGGTAATTGGAATATGAGACCATTTTGACTTGATGAAAGGTCCCTGCACTCCAACATGCTGCACCCTTCTCTGAGCCTCCTTCTTCTGCTTCTTGTTAGCCGGCTCTGAGCAAGAACCGCCTGTTATCGGGAGCACCAGCTTCGAAGCCGAAGCAGCTCCAGCTTGATTGTTGAACGAAGCCATCAGCTCAGAAGAGTGGAAGTGAGTTCACCCATGGTGGGCGCCAATGTTGGGGGCTTGTTCTCAAATGCTAAGAGTTAAGAACAAGGCAACACAGAAAATGTTAAATATTAAGGTCCTTCGTCCTCCACTTCATTACATCCCTTCGGGACATAAGGAATTTCGGACGAAGGTTACGAAGGACGCACCTTCGTAAGCATAATAACATGGGGTGAAGCATCCATATAAACCATGAGGTATAAAATGGACATTCAAATGTTAACATAGAATCATTTCCATTTCTATTAATACGAACGAATATAAATGACAAATGTACCTTCGGTCCTGAGGAAGGCAGGAATACAAGTGTGATGCGAAGGCAAATGACAGGTTCGCGTGAACAGTACAGTGGTACTGTTCATCTATTTATAGGCACAGGTCGCAGCCTGTGACAAATTACAATTATGCCCCTTACAAATGTTTACAACATTGACTCAGACCTATATGAATAGAAAGGTCATTCTATCTCTATGTCGGTTTAAAACGCCGAAGCTCCATAAAAAGGAAGCTTCGGCCATCTCTTGGAGACGACTTCAGCCGAAGCTACTTCTTCGTGTGAGACCTTCGGCGCACCGAAGCACGACCCCAACAAAATGGTAAGTCCAAAAATGCCCAAACTTTTTATATGAGCTCTACACATTATTTAGAAGCCTTGGGTAGAGTTTGGTTTGATTTGAACTTTGTTTGATAACTAGAACCCAAAACCCCCACCCCTGCCCTTTGAATCCCTTTACTGACTCCGGAAACCCTAGTTTTCCGGAGAACCGTGAAGGAAACTTGTATTCAAGAACCTTAGATAATAAATTCTTATTATCTTTGCACTCTCATGAGCATTTCATGGCATACATTCTTATATACATATATATGGTTATCTTTAGAAAACGAAGAAGAAATCGAAGTAACTGAAGAGAAGACATCACCACCACCTTCGGAATCTCAGGCAGGAAACTATTTTTACCTTGATATCTGCGGGTCCGAGCCTGACTCACCTATCAACAAAGGCAAGCCCCGGTGCATTTGCCACCTTCCTTGATGTTTTTAAAAATCTTTCTCACTTGATTAATGCATTAGGTGATAGGAGTTGAATGCTTAAACAATTCCTGCATTACCTTCCTTGAACTTGATTAGCTTCCTTGAAACCCTGCTTTTACAAAAGGTTTTTACTATGCTTAGTATTGCTTTAGTAAAACAAAAGGTTTTGTTTTACAAAAGATGATTGGCAAAGTGGGAGGGATGTTTTTGAAAATAAAACTTGATGATGGATCCATCATGGCCGTGATGGGTTCAACATCAGAAAAGATGTACCTCTGTCAGGTACCAAACTTTGGGTTTGAAGTGATTAAGCTGAGACCGGGCGGGTGACTTGCACAAGAAGAGAGTCTCGGTGTAGTGTCTCCGTCTGAGTCGATTAAGGACCGTGTCGATGTAGGCCTGCTGACCGAGGACCCTTTAACTGGTCACATGCCTCGTCATGGGTAAGCCTTGCCTCGGGCAGACTAAGGCCAGAATAAGATAACACGGAATGGGCGTGGAGCGGTGGCGAGAGTAGCGTGTACCCTCCGTGGCAAGAGGCTGGACGGTGGTGTATTTGTGCTCTTGGTTCGCGTGAACCTGATCTGGTCTTAAGAACCCCGGTGGCGGGTTAACATATGCAAGGGTTAAGTGCTACATATGTCGTGTGATTGGAGATCCTCAGTTGAGTATAATCGATTCGGATCGCCGTACCTCCGCGGTTATGGAGACTTGGCCACTGACCTATACGTAGAACTCCAGTAAAGATGAATGAAAGGGTTATTAAGAAAGTGGCTAGTGCAGGTTAAGTGATTGAACTAGGGTAGAAAGAACTCTAGATGCAGGTAACTTTACCTAACCTGACAATTAAAATTGGATTTTAAGGATCCACTCCTAGTAAGCTTTTCTGCAAAACAGAGTCGTTGATTCTTGATAAGCCATACCTTGAATCCCTCTAGCCAGCATACCCTTGAGAGTCTTTTATTTAGTCGGGTAAGACTTGCTGAGTAATCCCATACTCAGAGTTTTATTCCCTATTGTTTTTAGGTGAGGAAGCAACAAATTTTTGTTGCTTTTGTACCAAGGTGGTGACAAATGAAGAGAAGCAAGAATGAGGCTGCGGGAGGACCTAGTCCTCCATAAAAACTTTTATGTAAGAACTTATCGGGAGGAGTTTTTACCTCCCTTGGTATTGTAATAATAAGTACTTTGCACTCGTGTTTATACGCTGGTCTGTAATAACTAACTTGATCTTACTTTCAAATAAATGTAAGTTTACGTAATTACTTCCGCATTTCTGTATCTCCGATGGTCTGTAATGTCTGCGTGACGGGTGAAACGCTCTTGGGAAAAGTAAGAAAAGCAGATACTGAACTTTTCAAGTAATTCAGGGGCATCTACAGGGTTGTCTGAGGTTCGTTGGACAAGGACAACTATAGGTGGGCCTAATAACTTGGGAGGTTCCGTCACAGCTGGTATCAGAGCGAAGCCCTTCTCTACAGATATTATGAGGCATCTTCAAAAGGATTTTCTACAGACTTATTTAGAAAAAGATTTCTTCCATTCTTACCCCTCATATCTGAAGAATCTATATGAAAGACCAGATAGGAGGAGTGCAATGTATAGAAGGTATGAATCAACTAAGGTTGGTTCTGTAATTATACATGCATCATGCTAAGAACTATACTAATAAAAATTTCCCCTTAAAGAAATGCCGCCGCGCACGAGGAAAACCGCGCGCAAGTCAACTGGCCCAATTGGTGTACCCCGTCATCAACTCGCTCCCAGACATGACGATAGTAGTAGTGGGAGTAACGATCCAATTGGGGATCTTGAAGCCCAAGTAAATCAGCTTCAAGCGGAGCTTCAACGCAGGACGAACATATGGGTCGCGGATGGTGACAGAATAAATGAATTAAGAAGCCACATCCGCCGCCTGCAGCTCGCTGATCGAGACTTAGCGCTTGACTGGGCGGTTCAGTCTCATTCCCTTGCCTGGGCTAAGGAGGCAAAGGCGCGAGCCCGAGTCAAAGAACTAAGCTCAGCTATTGATAATCTGCAGGCATATTGCAATACCCTACATGAAGAAGTTCATGTACTGTATTCGCAGTTGCACCCTAGCGTACCTGCAAACCCTGTCGGGACAGAAGCCGGACCTTCTCACGAAGTGGGAGAAGCTTGTGGTGGTGAACTGGACCTTTTTAGGCCTCCTCCCTCCATGAAGTTGGTCGACGAATGGTCTCCCACGCTCGACAGTGAAGCAACTAAGAGTGATAGGAAATAGGAATAGTAGAGTTGTAAAATTAGTAGTGTTATTGTATAATGGGTACTGTACTCCTGTTGTATAAAATCGAGTCTGTATCATTACTCTTGTTAATGTAAATTGGATGGTTTTTTCTTTGGCATATTATATTTGTTTTCAAATGTTGTTGCCACAGATGCCGTCCAAGACCCGATCGCAGGATGCAGCCGGAACCTCCAGTGGGAGGGAGTCCACCCCAAATCTACCTCCTGTCCCTCCCACACTTGCCGAGGCGATTGCCGCCTTGGTAAATGCAACCGCGGACAATACCCGTTTCCTGCGGGAAATGGCGGGTCAGCAATTTTAGCAGCAAGGCGGACGGGGTTATCCGCAGGGACCCCGTGAGACATCCTATTTAGACTTCTCCGAAACGCGTCCACCGCTGTTTGTCAAAGCCGAAGACCCGTTAGAAGCAGACGAATGGATTCGTGTTATCAAGCAAAAGTTTGGACTTCTGCGATGTTCTGAAACCCAGAAGCCCTTATTCGCAGCCCAGCAACTGCGCGACCCTGCCAGCACTTGGTGGGGAAATTTCATGGCCGTTCAACCGGCCAATCATCAGATAACATGGGAAGAATTTAAGTTGGCCTTCCGCGAGCATTATATACCAGAAGGTGTCCTTCACATGAAACAAGAAGAATTTATGAAGCTGAAGCAAGGAGGGGATACCGTTAATCAGTATCTCAATAAGTTCAATCATTTGTCGCAGTATGCAATCTATCAAGTGAACACCGATCTAAAGAAGAAGAATTGTTTCATGCGAGGACTGAATGACAGGATGCAAAGAAAAATGGCTACTTGCATTGACCTGACCTATGGAAGGGCTGTCAGCACAGCGCTGGCAGTCGAATCCAAATATGCAAGTTCTGGAAAGATCAAGGGAAGTGGAGGAACAGGCCTACTCAGGGCCCTGAAAAGAGGCAACGGTTTGTTATCCGGCCTATTAATCAGGGTCGTTCATCAGCACGTCCACCCTCCTTCCCATTTAAACAGCCAGTATTCATCCGTCCCAACACTGCCCCTACAACAACAAGTCAGCCGGGTGCCATTGGCACTCGATTCCCTGCTCTTCCCAGTTCATCGATAGGGTGTTTCAATTGTGGAAAATCTGGGCATTTTATCAAGGATTGCCCTTATCCGAAGCAAAACAAGTCAAACAATCCACAAGGATCTAGGAATTCATCTCAAGCCAAGGGAAGTACTATGGGCAAAAATACAAAGAAGACGAGACACATATATTATACGCAAGTGGCCACTACGCCGGATGGTGAACCGGTCATGATGGGTACGTTCCTTGTGGCCAATCATCCCGCAGTTATTCTCTTTGATTCTGGTGCTTCCCATACATTCATCAGCAAGAAATTTGTGGAGCAACATTGCATTTCATACCATGAATCAAAAGAGGGGTTTAAAATTCAGTCACCTGGGGGGACAAATCTTCACTAGAGAAGTGGCCTATCAAGTGCCCGTAACACTGGCCGGACGGGACTTTCCTACTAATATGATAGTTCTGAAAGGCCAAGACATAGATGTGATTTTGGGCATGAATTGGCTGGCCCGACATAAAGCAACCCTCAACACTGATCAGAGAACCATCAGGTTGAGTCATAATCAAGAAGAAATTCTCTTGTCTATCCCCATTCCAACCAAAATTACTGGCAGAGTTTATGAAGCCAGTATACCAGAAGTCAAGGATATTCCGGTGGTATGCGAGTTCCCAGACGTCTTTCCAGAGGATTTGCCTGGATTGCCACCCGAGAGAGATGTAGATTTTGTAATTGAATTGAAGCCCGGTACGGCTCCCATTTCTCGAAGATCGTACCATATGCCTCCAAATGAGCTGGCAGAACTGAAGATTCAGTTACAAGATCTACTATCAAAAGGATTCATCCGGCCAAGCTCGTCACCATGGGATTGTCCGGCCATATTCGTCAAGAAGAAGGATCAAACTTTACGGATGTGTGTGGATTATCGACCCCTAAATGAGGTCACTATCAAGAATAAGTACCCTCTTCCGTGGATTGATATTTTATTTGATCAATTGACCGGGGCGAGGGTATTCTCCAAGATTGATCTCAGATTGGGCTATCATCAGATCCGTATTCGGCCCGAGGATATACCAAAGACCGCATTCACTACGCGGTATGGGTTATTCGAGTACCTGGTAATGTCTTTCGGATTGACAAATGCTCCTGCCCACTTCACTTATTTGATGAACTCGGTATTCATGCCCGAGTTGGACAAGTTTGTGGTGGTCTTCATTGACGATATTCTAATTTATTCCAAGAATGAAGAGGAGCATGCTCAACACTTACGGACTGTGTTAACGCGCTTGAGAGAACATCAATTATATGCCAAATTCAGTAAGTGCGCATTTTGGCTGGAAGAAATTCAATTTCTAGGACATGTTCTATCTGCCAGGGGGATTGCAGTAGATCCCAGCAAAGTCAAGGACATTTTGGAGTGGAAACCCCCAACCACTGTTCACCAAGTTCGAAGTTTCCTTGGACTGGCTGGTTATTACCGCCGATTTATACTAGATTTTTCTAAACTTGTGAAGCCAATCACAAGTCTATTGAAGAATGATACTAAATTCAATTGGTCTTCCAACTGTAATGAAGCTTTTGAGAAATTGAAGATATTATTAACCACTACTCTGGTATTGGCTCAACCGGATATTAACAAGCCATTTGATGTGTATTGTGACGCATCTGGCAGTGGTCTCGGCTGTGTATTAATGCAAGAGGGCCGAGTAATTGCGTATGCTTCAAGGCAGTTACGCCGGCATGAGGAGCATTATCCTACTCATGATCTGGAGCTAGCTGCAGTGGTTCATGCTCTGAAGATATGGCGTCATTATCTACTGGGAAATGTCTGTCATATTTACACAGACTACAAAAGTTTGAAATATATCTTTACCCAATCTGAACTCAACATGAGACAAAGGAGATGGCTTGAGTTTATTAAAGATTATGAACTGGAGATCCATTATCACCCAGGCAAGGCTAATGTAGTGGCCGATGCACTCAGTCGCAAGGCCTCCTGCCACTGTCTAACTATGAGGACTTCTGACATTACGTTGTGCCAGGAGATGGAGAATTTAAACCTGGGTATAATTCAACATGGGACTTCAAATCACTTGAAGCTTGAGTCAGTCATCCTGCAAAGGATAATCGACGCACAAAAGAATGATGAAGGCATGAAACATCTTCATGGAAAGATTGAAGCTGGCAAAGCCAATTGCTTCCAAAAAGATGATCAAGGGGTTGTATGGTTTAATAATCACATAGTGGTGCCGAAGAATGAAGAAGTCCGCCAACAAATTCTTGATGAGGCACATCTTAGTCGCTATTCTATTCATCCCAGAAGCACTAAGATGTATCAAGATCTAAAACAACATTATTGGTGGACAAAAATGAAGATCGAGATTGCACGCTATGTTGCTAGATGTGACATCTGCAGACGTGTCAAGGCCATACACCTAAAAGCTGTCGGTCCATTACAGTCTCTACCAATACCAACATGGAAATGGGAAGACATAAGTATGGACTTTATTGTGGGATTGCCCAGGACCGCAAAAGGGTATGACTCTATCTGGGTTATTGTTGATCGGCTTACGAAAATTGCTCATTTTCTACCCGTCAAGACAGTGCACCCAGTTGCTGTTTATGCCCAATTGTATATTGCTCGTATTCTCAGTTTGCACGGGGTTCCAAAGACTATAGTGTCGGATCATGGACCTCAATTCGTATCCAAATTTTGGGAAGAACTTCATAAATCCCTGGGTACTAAATTACTCCACAGTTCGGCCTATCATCCTCAAACAAGTGGGCAAACTGAGAGGGTTAATCAAATACTTGAAGATATGCTACGGGCATGTGTGCTGGACTTCTCACAGAAATGGGATGAATGTTTGCCGTTAGCGGAATTCTCATATAATAATAGCTATCAAGAAAGCATTAAGATGGCCCCCTTTGAAGCTTTATATGGACGACGATGTCGTACTCCGCTAAATTGGTCTGAACCAGGTGAAAGGTACTTCTTCAGGCCTGACCTGGTAAAAGAAACTAAAGAAAAGGTTCAGAAAATAATTCATAATATGAAGAAAGCTCAAACCCGTCAAAAGAGTTATGCAGACCGGCGACGACAACCCTTATACTTTCTAGTAGGAGATTATGTCTACTTGAAAGTTTCTCCAATGAAGGGCGTATCGCGTTTCGGGGTTAAAGGAAAGCTTGCACCCCGGTACATTGGTCCATTCCCTATACTTGAGCAATGTGGACCAGTGGCATACCGATTCAGACTACCCGAAACGTTGTCTGCTGTACATAATGTGTTCCACGTGTCCCAATTGAAGAAATGTCTTCGGGTACCAGATCGAACCGTTGAAGTGACAGATGTTGTCCTTGAACCAGACTTAACATATTCAGAGCATCCTATTCGAGTCTTGGATCAAAAGGACAGGATTACCCGGAGGAAAACTCTCAAGTTTTACAAGATACAGTGGAACCAACATTCCGAAGATGAGGCTACATGGGAAACTCAAGACTTTTTAGATAAGAATTTCCCAGGCTTTTTAGCCTCTTGTAATTTGTAAAGTGTACAACATTGTTGTAATAATGGAGTGAGTCCCAACCCACCCCTGCCTTGTACAAGAAATAAGGAAATAAAAATGTGAAGCATTTCCTTTTCCATTACCTACCCTACGACTTTTAATCTCGGGACGAGATTCTTTTATGGGGGAAAGGATGTAACACCCCTGGTGTTACTGTTACTAAAACTTGAGCATGACATCATAAACATTGGCATTGCATATGTTTGACACACCTAGAGTGCATTCACTAGGTAAAAATTTTAAACAAGTTGTATTGTTCTAGTGTTTTGCAAATAGAACCCTGGAATAGGGGACTTAACCCTAAATGGGGTTTAAAGGGGTAAAACATGACCCAAATTGAGAAAACCCTAAGGTTTAAGTAAAACAATCATAAAATGTTACTAAAGCTGGATCTACATTACATTCAAACCCCTAAGAAACCAGAAACCCTAATTGAAACCCTGGAAAAACCCTAAATTCAAACCCTAGGGGCCTATGTGCAAAAATAGTGCATATTTGGACTAAAGTGTAAAAACTACTATGTTAAAGTATATAAAGTCATTTGGTTCACAAATGTGTGGATTTGTAAGATAAACCTTGGATTTTGGACTTATTTGCAAAATAGACCTCAAGTGAGTTCTATACTAAGTCTGAAATTCAGTGTTAAGGGCTCAACTTTGGAGCTTTGTATCTTTCAAATTCTAGGGTTTTTGCCCTAGGTCACCACATCAAACTTGTAGACCTAACAAAGGAGAACAATTTTGCTTAAGAGTGTGAACTTAGTTGTTGTGAAGAATTTGGAGATAATCACCCTCAAAGTCAGGCTGTCAGGACATCTTAAGTCTGAATTTCCAGTAACAGTGAAATTAGGCAGACTTTGAACCTGATTCTGAGTTGGATTCGGTAACTATTTTATGGTAAGCTCCATGGCAAAGTTGAAGATTAACTATAGGTCTATAACTTTGGTACAGAGAGCTAGCCTGGTCACCACACAAAATCAGGAGTAAATCGAGCTCCAAGATGCTCTGTCAGGTCGACTGACTGAAGAAACGCCATGGTACAGTGCTCGGATGTGGATCTGACTGCCAGCGCTGTGTGCTCACCGCCGGCGACCTCTCTGCGCGAAGATTCGTGTTGCCGCCGTCCAGATTCGCGCGCGGTATGGAACGGATAACGCCGGAGTTAGATAGCGCATGCGTGGCACCCTACCCCGAGTCCAGCCGGAGACCTCACCGGCGGCCACCGAGTCAATCGTTTTCCACCGCGGTGTCCTCTGCACCGTGATTCTACCTCACTATACCACTCCTCTACGTGCTAGGCATGCACTAAAGAAGTTATCCGTGGCCGGGAAGTGATCACCGGACCGCCGTGGCTATAAATGGCCCGTGTTCCTCGGCGAGGTATGAACATCATGCACACCAGTGAGTTGAACCGAAGCAAAATTCGCACTGTCTCCTTCTCCTCCCCTCAAATTGGTTGAACGTGGTGAATCAGTGGTTCTCTGCGATCAAATAGCCCCAACGTGACCCCCTAATTTCACCCAGAGCCACCGCGACACCATTTTCCCCCTTTCTCTGTCTCCGGCGAGCACCAGACTCTGCGCTCCGTGGACGGCTTGCTCTGGTAAGTCACTGGCCAATCCATGTGTTGTTTCCATAGCTTTGCACGCTTGTGAAGCTCACTGTGGCGCCCGTTTACCCAATTCGGCCCTGATTAAGCGGGAACGCGTGTCCGTGGTCACGGTCTCCGCCGTGCACGTGGACAGATCGTTCTCAGCGCGTTCATGTCAAATTGATGCGTGTTCCGAGGTCATCTTTAGTCGGTTATGCTTTCCCGATCACTAGCCATAGCAGCCATTGCCGGCCATGGCCGGTACAGACCTCGTCTGGGATGAACGACGAGCGCGCCGCGGTCAGGGAGCGGGTTGGGGAAGAAAAGAAAGTCCAGGGACCTTTCTGTAAGCTGTCAGTGACTCGGGAAATAGTCTCGGGAGCGTTTTCTGAATTATTTGAAGTAGCAAGGGTCTTTCTGTTAAGCCACCAGCACGGCCACGGGCGCGCGCGCGCTTTCCCTTTGGTGTTGGGCTGCCTGGGCTGAAATCGGCCTAGGACTGTTCATTATTTATCTTTTTCTTTTTCCAGCAGAACTCCAACAATTATAGAAAATTGTAGAAAAATCCTAAAATTGTCAAACCAATTTTCCTAGACTTCCTATTTTCTATAGTATTTAATAAAAATAGTTTCATTATTTTTATATTAAATAAGGAATTTTGGAGTATTTAAAGTAGCTTAAAACATTAGTTCTGGATTTTTAGAAAATAAATGGTAAGTCCAAAAATGCCCAAACTTTTTATATGAGCTCTACACATTATTTAGAAGCCTTGGGTAGAGTTTGGTTTGATTTGAACTTTGTTTGATAACTAGAACCCAAAACCCCCACCCCTGCCCTTTGAATCCCTTTACTGACTCCAGAAACCCTAGTTTTCCGGAGAACCGTGAAGGAAAATTGTACTCAAGAACCTTAGATAATAAATTCTTATTATCTTTGCACTCTCATGAGCATTTCATGGCATACATTATTATATACATATATATGGTTATCTTTAGAAAACGAAGAAGAAATCGAAGTAACTGAAGAGAAGACATCACCACCACCTTCGGAATCTCAGGCAGGAAACTATTTCTACCTTGATATCTGCGGGTCCGAGCCTGACTCACCTATCAACAAAGGCAAGCCCCGGTGCATTTGCCACCTTCCTTGATGTTTTTAAAAATCTTTCTCACTTGATTAATGCATTAGGTGATAGGAGTTGAATGCTTAAACAATTCCTCCATTACCTTCCTTGAACTTGATTAGCTTCCTTGAAACCCTGCTTTTCCAAAAGGTTTTTACTATGCTTAGTATTGCTTTAGTAAAACAAAAGGTTTTGTTTTACAAAAGATGATTGGCAAAGTGGGAGGGATGTTTTTGAAAATAAAACTTGATGATGGATCCATCATGGCCGTGATGGGTTCAACATCAGAAAAGATGTACCTCTGTCAGGTGCCAAACTTTGGGTTTGAAGTGATTAAGCTGAGACCGGGTGGGTGACTTGCACGAGAAGAGAGTCTCGGTGTAGTGTCTCCGTCTGAGTCGATTAAGGACCGTGTCGATGTAGGCCTGCTGACCGAGGACCCTTTAACTGGTCACATGCCTCGTCATGGGTAAGCCTTGCCTCGGGCAGACTAAGGCCAGAATAAGATAACACGGAATGGGCGTGGAGCGGTGGTGAGAGTAGCGTGTACCCTCTGGGGCAAGAGGCTGGACGGTGGTGTATCCGTGCTCTCGGTTCGCGTGAACCTGATCTGGTCTTAAGAACCCCGGTGGTGGGTTGACATATGCAAGGGTTAAGTGCTACATATGTCGTGTGATTGGAGATCCTCAGCTGAGTATAATCGATTCGGATCGCCGTACCTCCGCGGTTATGGAGACTTGGCCACTGACCTATATGTAGGACTCCAGTAAAGATGAATGAAAGGGTTATTAAGAAAGTGGCTAGTGCAGGTTAAGTGATTGAACTAGGGTAGAAAGAACTCTAGATGCAGGTAACTTTACCTAACCTGACAATTAAAATTGGATTTTAAGGATCCACTCCTAGTAAGCTTTTCTGCAAAACAGAGTCGTTGATTCTTGATAAGCCATACCTTGAATCCCTCTAGCCAGCATACCCTTGAGAGTCTTTTATTTAGTCGGGTAAGACTTGCTGAGTAATCCCATACTCAGGGTTTTATTCCCTATTGTTTTTAGGTGAGGAAGCAGCAAATTTTTGTTGCTTTTGTACCAAGGTGGTGACAAATGAAGAGAAGCAAGAATGAGGCTGCGGGAGGACCTAGTCCTCCATAAAAACTTTTATGTAAGAACTTATCGGGAGGAGTTTTTACCTCCCTTGGTATTGTAATAATAAGTACTCTGCACTCGTGTTTATACGCTGGTCTGTAATAACTAACTTGATCTTACTTTCAAATAAATGTAAGTTTACGTAATTGCTTCCGCATTTCTGTATCTCTGATGGTCGGTAATGTCTGCGTGACGGGTGAAACGCTCTTGGGAAAAGTAAGAAAAGCAGATACCGAACTTTTCAAGTAATTCAGGGGCATCTACAGGGTTGTCTGAGGTCCATTGGACAAGGACAACTGTAGGTGGGCCTAATAACTTGGGAGGTTCTGTCACACCTATGTGACAATGAGAGTGCAATCCGCATGGCGGATAATCCTGTTGAACACAGCCGCACTAAGCACATAGACATCCGGCATCACTTCCTGAGAGACCACCAGCAAAAGGGGGATATCGAGGTGTACCATATTAACACCGAAAACCAGCTAGCCGATATCTTCACCAAGCCTTTAGATGAGAAAAGGTTTTGCAGGTTGCGTAGTGAGCTAAATGTCTTAGATTCGCGTAACTTGGATTGATCTATAGCATACATGTGTTTTATACCTTTGATCATGTAATTTGTGCATTTCAATCTATGTTTGTGGTGCTCAAGTTGTACACATGATCCCCGGACCTCACAAGTCCATTTGCAAGTGATGCACTTATTTATGGGGAGGCATGCTACAACTTGACCCTTTGAGACTAACCTTTGTGTTTGAGTTCTTGATTTAGTCTCAAAAGTGAATTGAAAGGGAAAGGTGAACTTGGACCATGCAAAGACTTCCACTGCACTCCGGTATTAACTCCAAGTTCATATCTATGCTCTTATTGCCTTTTTGTTCGTAATTGACAAATTTTGGTGAGGCAATGGGGTTATAGGGCCAAGAATGATCCCGTTTTGGTGCTTAATGCTAAAGGGGGAGAAATTAAGGCCAAAGCAAATGGATCAGCTACCACTTGAGAATTTTGAAAATAGTAGAGTTAGAACTTTTGATTTGTCAAAATACTCTTATTGTCAAAATTTGGTCTCTTATGGGGAGAATTTATGACTATGGGAAAAAGGGGGAGTTTTTGGAATCTTTGATCAATTTCACTCTTGGAATATCTCTCTTTATGCCTAAACAAGTGTGTTTGACTTAGAGATAGGAAATTGAATTTGATTTGCAAAAACAAACCAAGTGGTGGCAAAGAATGATCCAAATATGCCAAATTTGAATCAAAAACAATTCTTGTTCTCAATTGCATTGATGTTGCACTTTTCTTGGTTGCTTTTTGATGTGTTGGCATAAATCACCAAAAAGGGGGAGATTGAAAGGGAAATGTGCCCTTGGGCCATTTCTAAAGAGTTTTGGTGATTAAGTGCCCAACACCTATTCTCCAAGTGTTAATTTGTGCCAAAGGTTGAAGAAGTGCAAATCATGTTACAAGGTACGTTTCTAGACTTAGTACATTGGTTTAGGTACTAATGCATTGTGTCTAAGTGCTAGAAACAGGAGAAAATGGATTGGACAATAGTTGGCTGTCTTCTGCTTGGTCTTGGTGCACCAGACTGTTCGGTGGGGCACCGGACAGTGTCCGGTGCGCCAGACCAGCCTCCGGTGAACAGGACACTCTCGGGACTCGATGGCGGTGTACGGCTATAATTCACCGGACTGTCCGGTGAGTCGTCTGCGGCGAAGTCATCGCTCTCAAGAAGAGTTCAACGACATACGACTAAAATTCACCAGACTGTCCGATGGGGCACCGGACTGTCCGGTGAGCCAACGGTCGACTGCTCCAACGGTCGGCCGCACAATCTTCGCGCGACGCATGGGCGCACCAATGGTCGGCAGGGGGGCACCAGACTGTCCGGTGTGCACCGGACAGTGTCCGGTGCGCCAACTGCCACGAATCTGCAACGGTCGGATGCGCTAGAAAAGGAAGGAGATCGCGCACCGGACAGCTACAGTGACTGTCCGGTGGCGCACCGGACTGTCCGGTGCGCCACTCGACAGAAGGCAAGATTAGCCTTCCAAGATTGCCTCCAACGGCTCCTAGCTGCCTTGGGGCTATAAAAGGGACCCCTAGGCGCATGGAGGAGTCACCTAAGCATACTTTGAGCATTCTAAGTCTTCCACACTCCGTCTCCGCGCGCTTGATCAACTGTGTTAGTGATTTGAGCTCCGTTCTAGCTGTGAACTCGTTGTGCTTCATTTTTGAGCTTAAGTCTTGGCTTATGTGCGTGTGTATTGCTGCGGATTTGTGTGTGTTGCTTTCCCTCTCTTACTTCCGTGCTTCTTGTGATCATCAATTGTAAGGGCGAGAGCTCCAAGTTGTGGAGATTCCTCTCAAACGGGAGGAAGTATAAGGAAGAAGAACACTGTGGTATTCAAGTTGATCATTGGATCACTTGAAAGGGGTTGAGTGAAACCCTCGTCCATTGGGACGCCACAACGTGAAAGTAGGCAAGTGTTGTACTTGGCCGAACCACGGGATAAAACACTGTGTCTCTTGTGATTGTCTTTATGTGTGATTATTGTGATTCGCAAGAGCTCGCTCTATAGCCACTTGGTTTTATCGTACTAACACTTAACCAAGTTTTGTGGCTATTAGTATTCGATTTTTTATAGGATCACCTATTCACCCCCTCTAGGTGCTCTCAACGATCCAAAAGCAAAAGGAAATTGCTCAAGCCGAGGCACGATAGAATCAGCCAAAGCAGGTCCTCCATACTGCTTCGTGCTATTCTCCATATATCCCAGAATATGTAGGCAACCAGCAGCCTACGGCTTCTGTAGCTTCAGCAAGTAACTCTCAAGCTTCTTGGGCTCAATTACCACCACCCCACCAATGGCGCCTGCCCCAAGTCATGATCAGCAGCCAGAAGGGCAACTTCGGCCTCAGCAACAACGTGACCTTCAGGAGCAGTATGAAGCTCGCACAGTTAACAACACTATGCCCGAATCCAGGCATATCTATTGAAGATGACAATGTTTTGGTCAAAAGAAAGCTCTGATTTGTTCCATTTCTACTCTTTTTTGTTTTTATATTTCCGTCACAGAAAACAATACAGGAAGGTTTAACCTTCAACTCTATGTAATAAATCTCTGGTTACACCATCGAGTGTGACAAAATCAAGTTCCAAAGCTCCAAAGTCATTCCTAAGGGAGCGCAGAGTAAGTTTCGAAGCTATAAAGAAGTTCCTAAGGGAGCGCAGAGTAAGTTTCAAAGCTTAAAAGTCATTCCTAAAGGAATGCAGAGCTAAGATGCCACCTAAATCAAAGGTGAAGAAGCTCCAAAGTCGTTCCTAAGGGGATGCAGAGCTTAAATGCCACCTAAGTAAAAGGTGAAGAAGCTCCAAAGTCGTTCCTAAGGGGATACAAAGCATAGCTCCAAAGACGTTCCTAAGGGGATGCAGAGCTGAAATACCACCTAAGTAAAAGGTGAAGAGACTCCAAAGTCATTCCTAAGGGGATGTAGAGTCTGCGTGGGTATTCACGTGAGTTTTTACCTTCGACATAAGCATCATTTTGCATCATGCCATCACATCATATTGCATGACATCGCATCATACACCATTTTGCATTGCCAAAAAAAGATCTGGAGAAACAAAGAAAAGTTGCTCTCTTTAAAAATCGTTCGAAGTATGGAGAAGAATGTTACATCACAAGATGTGCCTTCGGCAGATATATTGCACTACATCAAGCTAACCTTCGTCAATAGTGGCATAAGAAAAATCCTTTTCTTTGCGAAGCATGAAAATAAGGGAATGTGTTTTTTATCGCCAACGACTCAAAAACGGTACACACGAAGGTTTCATGCATCACAAAGAAATATATTACATTAATGTATATACAAAAACTTATTGTTTGTCTCTTACAAAAAACGACAGCTATACACAAACATTACACTTTCAAGCATGCAAAAATTTTATCTTCTTTCAGCACTTTTTCAACAGCTTCATGTAGAAGCATGTTGACGGCTTCGTCAACTGCTTCATTGGCGATTTTTATTATGTCTAATGCTTCCTTCATGGCTGGGTCAGCTTCGGGATTATACGGCTCCGGTGGTGGTGAAAGATCAGCTGCAGCAAAGAATAATTTGTCAATCCAAAGCTAGAAATAAACACCGAAGCTAAATTTCAGTAAAAGTACCTATAAGCCTTGCACGTTCAGCAGCTTCTTCAGCTCGCTTAGCTTCTTCTTAGGCGTCGTGAGATTCTTTCTCATTTTTTCTAATTTCTTCATCAGCCATCTCACGACCACCCTTCATCCACACATCGGAGTAGAATTTACCGCCCAATGTAGAAGCCTAAACCAAAGGGTTCTTAATGTCTTCCACCGAGAAAACAGATTCCGGCTTACCTACAGCTTTAACATGCTCATAACCGGTTTTTTCTAAGGTCGCTGCGATCCCTTGTGCGCCAGTGAACGCGCAGAAGTCTCCTTGATCACTCAAGGTTTCGTCAAAGGCTTCGACTTCTCCGCTGATCCACTGGACGACACCATCGGGGTCATCGTGGATGAATTTTTGCTCCAAAGAATAAGCTCCCACCCTTGTAAAACTGTTCTTTAGAGTATTAGCGCATTCCAAGGATATCTCGTAGCATCTTCCTTTGGAGTCACGGAGCTCTTCGACATTCTTTTGCACCCTTAATCTTTCAATTTCTCTTATCTCATGCTTCACATTTGCAACTTCAAATTTTTCATTTATTTCTGCAAGCTCCTTCTTCAAACCTTCAACTTCGGCCTTGTGAGCTTCGACTTGTGCATTAACTTTGGCTTTGCTAGTCTTCAGCCTATCCACTAAGGAAAGCAATATCTTATCCTTTTCGAGAGCCTCATTCCTTAGTGAAATGAGCTCTGACCAGAGATTTCCAAGAGCTATCTGACAGCCCTCGTCTTCTGCTTCCTTTTTGGCCTTTAAAGCTTTACTTAGAAATAAGCCCTAATGATAAAAATACATGAGAACATGGCGATAGCAAGAGAAGCTATAAATATAGTTAATTGAACAATAAAAGTATATATCTTCAAGCTATTATAAGCAAGGCTATCTGCAAGATCATTCTTCGACATTGCAGATAGGCCAAGTTCAAGCTTCGGGTACCCCATATTCTTTAATATTTCTCGACAGACAGAGATCTCTTTATTGTCTGGTAGACAATAGAGAAAATCATCCTCATCATTGCCGTTGTATACCAAGGATCCTCGGGGATGCTTCAAATCCTTGGCATATTGTCTAGTTTCAGCAATCTGTTCCTTCGTCAATTGTTTCCCTGAAGCATGTCGCACAATGAACTCCAATTCTTTGGTAGGTGTTCCGAGGGCAGGAGACTTAGATTCCTCAGCGGCACCTTCTTTTTCCAAGACTACTGGTGTAGTCTCTGAAGGTCTTTCTTTGACAGGAGATGAGGGCCCAGCCTCAGCAGCAGCTTGCGCTATGATAGCTTCGTTAGATTTCTTTAAAATCTTGCTTTCTATACTAGACGCTTCGGCAGAGGCAGGAGTTGATGCCTTTACAGATTCCATGACAGCGTCTAGCACGCTGGTCATTCTCCTCTTCCTCAGAGTCGTTGCAGGAATCTTTGATGCCTTTGACAATTCTGTTATGCGCGATGAACTCAGGGCCTTCGACTGCCCTGCTTTTTTAGCTTCGGCTCCTCGGTCGGTTCTGTTTTAGCTTCGACGGGCGCAAAGCGACTTGGCTCAGACATAGAAGTAGACCCTTCAATTAGCTTCGACACTTTGACCGTTTCAATGTGCCTAGGCCGATGAGTCAGAACTTTAACATTCTTTGACTTCGACGCGCTAGAAGTAATCGAAGTGGCAGCCTTTCTTTTCTTTCCTTGCTTCCGCAAAGGATAACAGTAGTCTGGATATACAAATCCAATGACATCAAACACCCTGTTCAGCCTCTTTTTGCCTTGGCCTCCGAAGGCCGTTGTCATGGCATCATCTTTGGCCTTTGAATATGCTCCAAGTAATTCATCACTAATTGCTTCAATGGCATCCAACCAGTCATCATTTGGCTCATCAAACTAGCTCCTATATCTGAAGGTATACTTCAGGTAAACTAAACCGCCTTGGCTGGACCCAGCAGCAGCCTCCTTCGGCATCTCCCACCCACTTGTGAGTGGCCACACTCTATAAGCAATGTGCTCCTGGACTAAGTCCCTTGTGCCTATGTAAGTACATACTGTATTGAAAGCCGCCTGCCATGCTTGTATATCATTCCCAAGGGCAGTGAGTGGCCTCCTAATGCCGAAGCAGGACCATATAGGGCATTGAATAATCCCCTTAATATCCTCCCTTTCAACCAGGTCATTCTTCACGTAGAACCACTCCAGCATCTAGGCCCTCGGCCATCTCTTCTGAAATGTCGGAACTGGGTAACTCACCTCAAAGCGAGGCACGAAGCTGTAGCAACCAAAGTTATTGTGATATTGTTCTTTTCCAGTAACCTTTGTCTCATAAGACAGCTCATGGATTTTGCAGAAACATTTGGCATTTGGTTTTAGTCCTTGGCTCCTCATGGCCCATATAAAGATCCATGCCTTAATGATAGCTTCGGGGGTAAGTTGATGAAGGTAAATCTCAAAAGTTTTCAGGACCTCGACCAGCAACTTATCTAGAGGGAACCGAAGCCCTGCCTTCATGAAGCTTCTATAAACTACAACCTCGTCAGCTTCGGGCAAAGGGACATTATTTTCCCCTCTAGCTCTCACAATTTAAATATCACAGAAGTACCTTCCCCTCATTACATCAATTTTCCCTTGCTTGATGGTTGACTTCCCGAAGACAACGTGGCTTGGTCTCCAGGGCCGATCTTCGGCATCTTCATTCCCGCTTTCCACATCAAAACTTTCGCTATCGCTGGAGTTTTCAAATATTTCAGCCAGCATCTCATGTGCAATCTTCTCTACGTTGGTTTTTTACATAGCTTTGTAAAACTCGGACAGCGCCGAGTCAATAATCTTCTTCTCGTCAGCCATCAAATCAACGGTCTTTGAAATACCGAAGCTTGAAATCTAATTTAACTCGGCAAATCAAGAAAGTTTAAAATGACGAGCACAGTGTAAGCAACTGAAATGGCACAAGAAATGCTTTCAGTGCAAGCTCTTATTTATATGCCCAGCGCCCCACGGTGTGGTGGGTCCTACATGTCAGTGTCATTCGCTATTCTAGTGAAGGGAAGGTGTTTTTTCGGACCTTCGGCTAAAGGCCTTCATTCACGTTGCAGTTTAAATTTGTTGCAAAGGAACAAATCAATACTGCGAGGGGCTACTGTTGGGGCATTCCTGTCCCGAAGGTCCTCAAAAACGTGACTAATCATATGTTTTCAATATGACATAGGTTGTTACAGGAGGCTTCGGCTCCGTGATGAAGATCTTCTCCCATGACAAGGTCATACACAATGAGAAGACGAGGTCCGAAGGTGATAAGAATGGACGTCGAAGCTATGGCCGAAGAGCTTCAGCTTAATATGGTAACGAAGACCAAGGACAATGCCGACCAAAAGGGGGAAGAACTATTTAGTCCTTGATAATTTACATTATGATTATGAGCAAATGTCAGGGACATGAATGTAATTTTGTCCGGGCTGCGTCCTGTGCCTATAAATAGAAGAACAGTAACACTATACTGTTCATGCTGGATTGTAATCACACCCGCGTCATTCTCGCATCTTCACCTTCCGACAAGCCGAAGGTACCAATGTAATACGAATGTTGTCGATATTTATACATGTTTATGGAATATCAATATGAATGAATTATTGGTATGCAATTGTTACCCTTATTCCTTTGTATTCCCTGATATTTCTATTTATATATTGAAATGATGAAGGTATGTCCTTCATGACCTTCGTCTGAAGATCATTATATCCGAAAGGAGATAATGCTTCGGAGGACAAAGGTCCTTAATCCCTAAAAGTTGTGTTGCCTAGTTCTTGATTCACAACATTTGAGAAAAAGTGGCCAACATCTATGATTAGTCTTAGATTGAAAGGGAAATGGAGTTTTCGGCAAAGGCAAGGCTTCCACTCAACTCTGTCGGTATCATTTATCCTTTGCCCTCCTCATAAACTTTCACTCATATCCTTTTTACCAAAGGGAGAGAAAATAAACCCAAAGGGGGAGAATTATAAGGCCTTTCAAGGTTCTTCATTTTTGGCGATTAATGTCAAAGGGGGAGAAATTAATAGGCTCAAAGCAAAAGGACCGCATCACCACCCTGTTTTCAAAAAAATATTTCACAAAGGGGGAGAAAATATTTCAATTACAAAAAACCCTCTTGACAGCTAAGAGGATAACTTCTTCAGGGAGAGCTTTTATTTTAGCCAAAGGAAAAAGCATTTGAAACAGGGGGGGAACTTTCAAAGTCTTGAAAATGCTTTTTGAAATCATATTCTAATACCAATGGCTATTTGCAAAAGAATTTAAAAATACTTTTTCTCAAAAGATTTGCAAAAACAACCTAAGTGGTGCAAATGTGGTCCAAAATGTTAAACTAAAAGAAGGCAATCATATATACTTAGAAATTATCTTCAATTGGTTCAATTCAAGCAACTTATGCACATCTCTCAAAATTGCAAATTAGTTACATCTCTATACTTCATATTTGCTTTGGTTTGTGTTGGCATCAATCACCAAAAAGGGGGAGATTGAAAGGGAAATGGGCTTAATCATTTTCTATAATCGATTTTGGTGTTTGACGTCCATCACAAACCACGTGGACTAACGAGTCTGCCTAGTTATCATTTATCTTAGGCACATAAAGTTCAACATAAACCAACAAAGAAAATATATTGGGGAACTCTACAAAGTTTGGAGCAAAGACAAGCATTGGTGCTGCCAGGGCGAGCACATCACGAACTGGCCGGTCTCGGGTTTTTCTAGGAGTCGTTCCGCTATAATTCACCGGACTGTCTGGTGGACCAACAAAGCAATGGTTAACTGCACTCAACGGTCGACTGTGGTGAACAGTAAAAAGTGCACGGTGTAGAAGTCAGAAGTCAGAGCTGTGAAGTCAGAATGCACCGGACTGTCCGGTGCCGCAAGAGGACAAAGGACTTCAATGGTGAACTGCTCCAAACCCCACTGGTCTGCTGACATGGCAGGCACCAGACAGTGAACAGTGTCTCCGGTGTACCACTGGACTGTCTGGTGTGCCCATCGACAGCAACGACTAGAATAGTGGTTGGGGCTATAAATACCGCCCAACCACCACTATTCAAGCCATCCAAGTTTTCTGAACTCCACATTCAATACAAGATCAAAAGCATTCACTCCAAGACACAATCAAAAGATTAAATCCTCTCCAAGCCTCAAAATCAACTCAATTATTTAGTGACTTGAGAGAAGGTGTTTTGTGTTTCTTTTGTTGCTCTTGTTGCTTGGATTGCTTTCTCCTTCTCATTCTAATTCTTTTAAGTGCTTTGTAAAGCTAGCAAGAGACACCTAAGTGTGTGGTGATCCTTGCGGGGTCTTAGTGACCTAAGTGATTAAGGAGAATCACTCGACCGGTCTGTGTGATCGATTGAGACAGGGAAAGGGTTGGAATAGACCCAACCTTTATGGCCTCCTCAACGGGGACTAGGTTCTTTGGAACCGAACCTCAGTAAACAAATCGTCATGTTCATTTGTGTTGATCTTGACTCGATTTTTTTATCCCCTCTCCTCTCTCTCTCAAGTTCCCTTGTTAATATCGTGTTGAGTTTGCTCCCAAAGTTATCCGCATTGATTGAGCAACTCATAGCAAGAGGAACAATCTTCCACACTCTGAATTTTTTCTAACCCTAACCCTAGGCAAAGTGTGTGTTTAAAGTTTATAATTTTCAGGTTTCGCCTATTCACCCCCTCTAGGTGACTTTCAAATATATATAGTTTATATATCTAAGGCCATAGGCTTCCAACAAATAGAGTAAGCCTAGGCTCGACGGTGCCATCTGGTTGAGCCGGACCAGGTCAAGGCGTCTATAAAAGCAACCCAGACCCCTAAAATTAGGGTTTCGAGGCCTGGCGGTGGCTGTAACTGCTTGAGGCGCGAGCGGCGGTGAGCGGTGGTCGAACATCGACGACAGCTTCATGCGATGCGAGACGCGAGCGACGACCTGAGGCGATGTCGGTGAGCGACGGCCCTTGGCGATGTCGACGAGTAGTGCCCCAAGACGCAAGCGTCACGATGGTCGTGACTGCACAAGGCATGAGCGGCGGCGCGAGCATCTGCGGCGCCAACCGCCCGACACCGAGCGGCGATGGTGGTGGTGACCACCCGTAGCAGCATCCGAAGACGATGATCTCTTCCGATCCGGCGTGTCTCAGGCGTCCTTTGACGAAGACTACCTCCGATCTGATGGCTTCATAGGCGTTCACCAATCTGGTGGCCATAGGGTCATCCTCCAGTGAAGTCCTCCCACCGATCCGTGTTTATGCCATCTATGATTATGTTTTATGTCTACTACTTAAATTATTTATGCATTCTATTGAGTTTTTTATGATGATGAATACGACGTCTCTCACGTGGCTTCGGTTTTTTATGGTAATCACCTGGATTCACGCACATTTGTTACGGGGATGTCAAACATGATATCACGCTAAACATTGTAATAACATTGCAGATTTTTATGCTTAACACTGTCAATATTTATGCTTAAAATTAAGGATGTTTATACTCAAACATGTGGACGCACCCACCAATGTTTCGCATGCATATTTTTCTCATGCATAGTAAAAAGGGAATCCCTTAATTTATGGTGTTTGTAACTGCCATTAAAATCAAATCCCTTAATTAACTCCCCTAATCAAATCTCCTAATCAACTCCTTAATCAAACCCCTTGATTTATGGTGGTCAAATGGACGTGGGAGCTGTTGGGTGAGAGTGAATCATCATTTACGCTACTATCTATCACTGTCTATGCTCGAACTTGAGGATTTTTATGATCAATAATACAAGGCATCAGAGTTACCAACACCTCTCACTTTGGCTCGGTTTTTACGACCATAACTGAGAGTTTTTACACTCAAATTGAAGGTTTTTTCGCTCGAACATGTATATGCGTTCACTAGTGAACCGCATGACAGATTTTTACGCAGTATACCAAGTTGCATAAATACTTACATCGTATATCATAATTAGTACAACTATATATCATAAACTGGATATAACGAGCCTAGTGCATGACTATTGGAGCGATCCTATATTTATGGAATCATCCAATTTATGCGCGCATGCAGTGGAAATGAAAATATCTTCCAAAATTTTCACACATACAATGGAAACTCCCACGATCTTCCATATTTATCGGATCTACCATAAAAATAGGACCTGCATGCATGTGCCTGCGCGTGAGCACGTGGTCTAGTGGCTGAGCGAGCTTTTTATGCTATCTCTATGAACTATTTACGCTATTTCTGTAAAGTATTTATGCTATTTGCGAAAAAATAATAGAGCTGCAATTTATAGCATGCGTCCCACATGGGGTAGGATGTTGGACCAGGGTTTGACTGACGCGTGGCGGAGAGGTTTGACCTGGTGCACACAGACGTGGGATGTGGGTGGGCGTGCCGGTGCGGTCCAACCAGGTCGCGGGAGTGGTCGTCCAAGGCTTCCTCTACCATTTAGAAGCCCAGGACTTCCAATATACCTTCCTATATATACCTTCATATATATATATATATAGAATACCGACTTAGTCGGTTTTCCTCCTGGTACGACCCCTACTCAGTCGCCCCCTGGACCGAGATCTTCTCTACAGAATATCGGCTCCGTCGGTTTCTGGATCGTCTCAGTTGGTTTTTCTTCTGGTCCAGCTCATTGCTCAGCCAGCCCCTGGACCAAGATCTTCTCAGCAGAATATCAGCTCAGCTATTTTCTCTTCTGGTCCACACTGTTGGGAACTTGTTCTTAAATGCTATGAATTAAGAACAAGGCAACATAAAAATGTTAAATGTTAATACCCTTCGTCCGCTGAAGCATTATCTCCCCAAGGATTTAATGAACTTCGGACGAAGGTCGCGAGCAAGATATCATGAAGGTCATACCTTCGTGATTAGACTTATACAACAATGTAAAATGAAGTATAACATGTAAAACATATGTCAGAAACAGATAACATTATTCGTATATTTCATTATATGAATCTGAATATTAAAACATAATATTTAGGTACATTTATACCTTCTCCTTGATGGAAAACAATAATTCCAGTGTGATACGTCAGCAATTACAAGATTGCATGAATAGTACAGGGGTACTGTTCATCTATTTATAGGCACAGGACACAGCCTATGTGAAATTACATTTATGCCTTTTATAATCAATTACAATACTGACACAAAACATCATGGGTCTTTGAGTCATTTCATCTTTAAGTCAGTTCGCCCCCTTCGTCTTGAGATTTGTCACTGTGTCGAAGCTCTATCGGTGATAACTTCGGCGCTGCTTCTGAAAGGATCTGCCGAAGGTGTTTTCCTCTTTTAGGATCTTCGGCTACGAAGCATACCCCTAACAGTAGCCCCTTCGCGGTGCTAGATCGTTTTTCGTAATGAGCTTGATCCATGAAAAAGTCTTCTAGGCTTCGGGATGCCGAAGATCCGAAAAACACCTTCCCTGAGCTCGTTGGCGAGAAACGATTAAAATAATCCGCGCGCGAGGTGGCCCCATTTTGCAGCAGTTGCGTGCGCCCTAGCGATTCACCTTCCCGGACCCTGTGGCCCACCGTTCACTAAGTATGGGTGGTTGTTTTTCTGGTGCGGAAGACCTTGACGATTCACCTTCCCACCTGCGGCACTATATAAACAGACGGGTAGGTGTGAAGTTACCAGAGCATTCATTGTTATTGTACTGTTGTGCTGCCAAAAATTTAACCATAGCCGAAGCTTGATCATCGTGCTCAAACGAAGCACCGCTTTCGATTTTGCTTCGTCACAAGAGAAAGAACTTCGGAGAAATCGAGAAAGTCAACAACTTCAAAAAATTTCAAAAAATTCATAATCAGATGGCAAGAGTGCGTTCTACTGCCAGGATTGACCGTGAGGGAGATGAGACCGAAGCTACTGAAACTATTCCAATTTCCGAAGCAATGAGGCGGTCTGGGCTGGCAACATCGGGGGATATACCTGCCACCGAAGCAGAACGGGCTGATGTTGAAGAAACTGATTCCGAAGATGATTACAGCAGTACAGTGCCGAGCAAACCTAGCCACCTGGACTTCAGAAAGTCCACCATCTCCGAAGCTGATTCTCCTAAGATGGTGAAGTTGGGCTATTTTAGTGAAGCAAAGAAGGAGTTGATTCGGTTTGGTGGAGAAGAAATTATCCTGAAGCCAGGAAAGAATGAAGTAGTGGTTTTCAAAAGTCTTTTTAAAGCTGGTTTAAGATTCCCTTTGAACAAGATGATTGCTGATGTGCTGAAGAAATTTGGGATCTATCTTCATCAGCTGACCCCTAACGCTATCGTTATGCTAAATATTTATATCTGGGCTCTCCGAAGCCAGGGGGTGGAACCATTCGCTGAAGGTTTCTGCCGAGTGCACGAACTGCACTACTAGACCAAGGCTAGAGGAGATGGTCTTCATGAAAATTTTGGCTGCTACAACTTTGCTTACCGCAAGACTACAAAGTTTCCAGTGATCAGTTACCAAAGCAAATGGCCAGCTGGATGGAAATCTGAGTGGTTCTACATCAGAGTTGACGAAGATGAAGATAAGTTGGTCCAAAGTCCGTTAGAATTGATCTTCGGAGAGACCCGACCCCGTGCAACATGTTACCAGGGAGTCCAAGTCAAATTGCTCTAGCTGAATTTAGAGTGATTGCAGATCATATTGGCACTAGAGACTTGGTGCAAGAATTTCTGGCCTTCAGAGTATTCCCGACTTTGAAGGAGTGGGAAATGCCGAAGCTAGAGGGGAAAAAGAAGAAAGGGGAACTTGTTCGGTTGCCCTACCATTTCAAATTCAAGAAACTTTTCAAAGTACCTTGCCAAGAGTGGTTGGACACAATCGAAGTAATGTGTAATAAAATACTCAGAAATTATTCTAAAAAAGAAGACCAATTGATGATTGCGGCCTTCGGCACCCGTCCGAAGCGAAGGCTAAACCGTGTAATGGATGCCCTGGGTTTTGAATATCCTGACTACGAGCGGCTAGATAAGGGTGCTGAAGGCCAAAAGAGAAAAAGAGTAGCTGATGTTCTGAACAAAGACGATGAAGACCAATCGAAAAAGAAAAAGCCGGAGTCTGAGCCGAAAACAGGTGTTTCGAAGAAGAGAAAAGCTTCGACTCCGAAGCAAAAAGCAATTGACGAAGAAGAAGGAACTCCTGCAACACCCTCTACTACTGAAGTAGAGGAAATTTTAAAGGTAATGACTGAATCTTTGCCTGTCAAGCTAAGTCCACCGGGGTCACAACTGAAAAAGCTTTTTTAGAAGGAAAAGGAGCCCGCAAAATCGAAGGAAGCAGCTAGAGCAAAAAAGCAAAGAATCATCACGGTGACAGAAGTCATTGAAAAGACACCACCAGGAGCTTCAGCTCCGAAGGCGCCAGCTGCTAAAAGTTCGACAGCTACTGAAGCTGCACCTTCAGAGGCCACAGATACCGAAGCTACTAGAGCCGAAGATATCAATTTAGAAAGCATGGTTGCTAATATAGATAAAATTCTGCTAGACATGGCCACAGAAGAAGCTGCTGGGGCCACCAAAGAAGCTTCGGCCCCAGAACCTGAGAAAAAGAAAGAAATTGCTGAAGAAACATCGGAAGATGAAATTTTCAATTTTTAAAACTTGATTGGGCAAGAACTGACGAAAGCCGAAAAAGAAGAATTAAAAGAGTATGCCATATCTTGCGGCTATCGGCCACGAGCAGTTCTCTTCGGGGGTGTTGATGATGAGAAGCTAGGCTGCATCCGGGATCAGGCCGGAGCGAAGGTTATTGGTACTCTATCAAAGAGTATCAGTTTCCCGAAGCTCGAAGCCGATATTAGCCGCTACCGACGACAGCACATCGTCGGTAGTTTGTTTTATTCCAATTTCAAGGTAAACAATTTCTCTCTAACTTTTTATTTTTCATAACAAAAATGTTTTATAACGAAGGTTGTTCGTGTACAGAGTATGCTACTGAGCAAAGCTTTGAAGATGAAACAGGATTTAGAAGATAAAAAGCTCGAGGTTATAATTGAAAACTTAGAAAACAAAATAAAATAACAATAAGCTGCTTTTGAGAAGAAAGAGTTCGAACTCCAGACAATTGAAGGCTTATTAGCAGAAGCCAAAGCTAAGATAACAGAACTGAATACGAAGCTTCTCTGCCAGTCAGAAAGTTTCGAACAGAAAAAGCTGAAGCTTAATGAAAAACTTAAGGTCGAAGTCCAGAAGGGTTTAGATTTGAAAAAATCATTGATAAGCCTTCAAAACAAATGTTTGGAATTCAGCAATCAATGTGTTCAACGGCTGAAGAAGGTATTTTATTCGGTCGGGGCCAGCAGTGAAAAATTTACTCCTTCAGCTGAAGATCTACCAGGAGCCTTCGAACACATCGAAGGTGAGATTGATGACCTCGATGATGTTATTGCTGGACACGGTGACTTCTGTGCCCTGGTAGCTTCTCGGGGCACCGCCGCTGCGTTCCTGAAATCTGGCTGTGAGCACAAAAAAATCATCAACAGACCTAATTTCAGCCTATCACCAGCAGTTCTGGATGATATTCCCAGCCTCGCCCGAAGCATTGCGAATAAATTTATAAAGGTGGTATGGCAAAGGGTGGGCGAGAGAAAGCTGGTGACGAAGCTCGAAGTCATCTTAAACCGGTAGCAAAATCATACCTTCGTGCTTACCTCTTCCTTCGAAATTGAATTTTGCTTATAATACTTTAATTCGTGTAGGATGATGAAGCCGAAACCAAAGCTTGAAGAGTAAAAAGATGACGCCGAAGCTTTTACTGGATGACAATGCTGAAGCTGAAGCTCAATGAATATTGATGAAGCTTAGATAAATGACTGTAGAAGATATTCTAAAAACTTTCTGTAATAACTTTTACACATGTAATTAAATTGTATTCTGTGAACTATGTCCATACCTTGTAATATATTCTTACCTTTCCGTCAATGTATGAAGTGCTTTGGTGTGTACGAAATTATCATTTTTGAGCCGAAGGCGAAAAAACACCTTCCCTTCTTTTCGTACGCAGCGAAGCAAAAAAAACTGCTTCTTTTTTTCTTTTTTGCCGAAGCATGATCTTTAGAGCCGAAGCGATTACTTGTGTTATGATGATAATGATCCTAGGTATGTCTAAATGAATGTTTATGAATGCAAATGCTATGATGTGATGTATCATGCAAATGAATGTCCAAACACATATCCAAAGCCATAACCATAGTCTCCGTTCCCTTAGGAATAGACACAGTCTCTTTGCCGTTTATTTTTCGGCTTCACCGTTTACTTTCCGGTGTATCAGCGCTGACTTTTCGCTGTAAGCCTCCCTTAGGAGCTTCTTCGCCTTTTACTTCGGCGGAATCAGCATTTATTTTTCGCTGTAAGCTCTGCATTCCCTTAGGAACGACTTTTGAGCAGAAAACTTACGCTGCGCTCCCTTAGGAACGACTTTTTTGTAGCTTCGTCATGCTCTGCATCCCCTTAGGGACGTCTTTTGAGCTTCTCCCTGTTTTCTTTTCTTTTTTCTTTGCACTCGATGGTGCGTGCTCAGCTTTTACATTTACATCTTTGGGGGATATTGCTCTTATAGAGCTGAAATAAAAAAAAGAGAAATTACATGCTATGGCCCCATTAAAAACCTTTCTCCCTCTTTGGAAAGGAAAAGGGTACCATAGGAAAGAACAGAAAAAATTACATCAAGCTAGACATAATATCGCCGAAGCTCATCCGCATTCCATGATCTAGGAATGTCGTTGCCGTCCATATCCTTCAATCTATAAGAACTGGGTCTTGACGAAGATACTACCAGAAAAGGTCCTTCCCATTTCAGTTGTAGCTTGCCTACTATATCTGGGTTGGCCACTCTCCGAAGCACCAAATGTCCTGGCTTAATGTTCTTTAGTCTAACCTTTCTATCATGCCATTTTATTATTTCGGCTTGATATTTATTGATGTTTTCCACAGCCTGAAGCCTGATCCCTTCTATAGCATCTTTCTCCACAGAGTAATCAGCTTCGTCCTCTACTGAAGCCACTGTTCTTATTGATCCCGCTTTTGCTTCTTCTGGAGTTATTGTTTCGTCACCAAATAATAACTTGAATGGTGTAAAGCTTGTTGACCTTGATGCTGTTGTATTGTGGCTCCACACCACTTTAATTAATTCATCTAGCCATTTTCCTCTGGGCTGATTGAAGATTAATTTCATTATTCCCATCATTATGATGTCGTTAGCTCTTTCGACAAGTCCATTTGACTCTGGATGCCTAACCGATGCAAAATGGATCTTCGTGCCAATTTGTCCATAGAACTCTTTAAAAGCTTCAGCATCAAACTGTGTTCCGTTATCCACAGTAATGGCCTTCGGCACTCCGAAGCGACAAACAATATTCTGCCAGAAAAATTTCTGAATGGTAACTGAAGTTATTGTGGCTAAAGGCTTCGCCTCAATCCACTTAGAAAAATATTCTACTGCCACCACAACATATCTTAAATTTCCTTGTGCTGGTGGTAACGGGCCTAACTGTCACACCTGTTTCCAAAGGGAAGAGTCGGGTGCATAGCATATGTGTGCCAGGATCTATTTCCACACATATGTTGACGTCACAAGTGTAATATATCAAAAGGACAATGCATAAAAGCGTAAATAACGATTATATTAACATATTACACTTCGAACAGACAATATGTCTTAACCTTTATTCATCAAAGTACAACGAAACAAGGACATCCATCCACAGGAAGATGACCGGGGGTATCACTAGACTAGCATCCATGGAGTTCAACATCATATCTTCATCTGCAACTTCTGATCAAAATTAAGCAAGGGTGAGCTCACTTATGGTCGGGGCTCAGCAAGTGGGGGAAAAACTAATGCAAGTCTAACAAGGTGAGGCTGAGGTTGAGCAGTAAGCATTTTAGTTGGTCAACATTTTATTAACAACACCTGTCTTACTAATAAGTGAGAATCCCAAGTATTCCCATTAAGCAAAGATACAAGAGTATTTCAAAAACACTTAAGTGAAACCACTTAAGCAAACCATTGGCAGATCATCAGATCTCGATTTATTTCCATCTTCAAGTTCAATTATCATGTGAGGAGTCTAGGCCGCTCATAACCGTGAGCACGGCTGATATATCAGTTTTACACTCTGCAGAGGTGGCGCATCTTTACCCATGAGTCGCGATTCCCTTCTAGCCTGAGTTAGCTAGACTCGTATTCACTTCCGAGGTGAATGGCCAGGGTTTCACTACGAGGCTTCTCCCTAGAGTCCTCATTACGCAAATGCTGGAAATGGTCAAACTGCATAAGGCACACCTACCGTAACCAACTTATAGTCCGGACCACAGGGTAAAGCTTTGGGAACTATGCCCGTATCCAATCTGCCTGAGCCGGTACTATAAGCGCTTGCCAGATGCCCCCGTTCCGGTCGACCACGACCAACACCCAACATAAGACTTCCCTAGTTATTTAGCCAAGACCAGAGCCATGATAGTCCTCATGGTAGCACTGTTTTCCCGGGTGGTCACTCCATGTTCCAATTAATATGCAATAATCTTGTTTAACCATCGGGTTAACAACAATAAAGTAAACTTACCATTTGGAACATTAGTATCATAAACAGGAGTGACTGCATAAATTTAAAGTTGTAGCAATAGCATAGCTACTTGATGAGATCATAATCCCAGGTTAAACAAGGAGTAAGGTTGGAAAGGTTATCTAAATAGGTAACCCGTCAAACTATGCATATATATCCAAAAGAATAAACTTTATTAAATGTATTGTTTGGGATCAAACAGAGTATGCAGAGGGAGAAGTCCACTTGCCTTGCTTATTGAAAACTTGAGGTTCTTCCACGGACAGGAATAGATCTTGATTCTTAACTACTAGATCAACCACTGAATATCACACAAACAAACAAGAAGAACAAACACCACTCAATAACATACAACATTCACCATACGTAAAGCTAAAAGAAAGCCTAACGAAAAGAGCGTTCGCTTTTCAAAACATTACACGCAAGGGTTATAATAAAAGGTATTCTTTTCAAACATGTGATCTATACTTCATAAAATAAGACATGAGCTTATAAGTGTCTTAATTAAAATATACAAATATTAGGTTCACTAATTTAATCTTTTATAAAACGTCAAACGCGATACGTCTAAGATTAAGGGTTTATAAGACGATAAAACACGTTATAACGACATTAAATCTTTTTAACCTTTTAGAAAAGATATATATTATATATCTAAGGTTAATGAGTTATGAAACACATTATTCAACATTACTTTTATAAAAAGCTCATAAATAGCTTAAACAACTTTTAATGTGAAAAGATCATAATTATATTATTAATCACCTATTTAAGACAAGTTAGGTTATGGGCCTTAAGTGGATTATCATGCAAAAGATAATAAATAAATAACTATCTTTTAATTTCATTAGAAAACACATAGCCTATATTATTATATTCGGAGTCAATATATAAAGTAACATTTTAAGTTATAAAAGAACTTAAACTCTTATTACTGTATTTTATCCTTTTAGGAAAAGCTAAGTGATTCGTATATAATGTGTACTAAATTCTATGAAATCATTAATCATGCCATAAACCTAGTTAAGAACAAATTGACTATAGGTTTGAGTAATAAATTATGATAAAGGATAATTAATCTATTAATTATCTTTAATTCTATTGTAGGTACAAATGATCTAATTCATTAGAAATGAAATTATGTATAAACTATTATTTTAGTTATGACGATGTGAGTACTTAATTAAGCTATTATATCATTATTAGAAAAGTTATATGACATATTACTATTGTAAATCATATAATTATGGATACTTAAATATGAGACTAAATGAGTTCTATGTGAAGGGATAATAAATGATTATCATTCTGTTTTTATTAAGAAACATATGGTCTACATATTCTTTTAAGTTTCTATTTAATACGGCTATACTTAAACAAATCCTATTAAATCAAAATCATGATATCTATTAAAAAGGTCATTTTAAAAAAAAATTAAAACAAATTATCTACTTCTTTAATAAGAATCCTATGTTTATCAACATACTATCATTTTCTTTATTAGGAAAGTATAAGTGCCTAGTTAAGTCATTTTAACATTATTATAAATTCTACTATTTCAGTTTTCTCCTTTCTTTTCTAAATAGAATTTATACATGTAACTAAAAATTGTTTATTTAATTCTTCTAGCATTAATATACTAAGAATTAATTGTAAATTACTAAATGGGACTTTTAATAACCTATTCATGGTTATTATGACATAAATAAGTCTTTTACTATTCTAAGTAATTAAGTGCTATACTTATGAATACATTTATTATGAATAGTAAAATCTATATTTTCATTCGACTAGAAAATACGTGGCTTAATTTCTATTTCAATTTCTTATACCACTAAAATTATACTTATATCATTACTAACCGATTATCGCTCCACATACTAAAACAATATTAATTATAAACATTTCTAGTATGAAAACCACTGAAGTAGTGAATAGTGACCGTGTTCATTTTTAGAATTATAAAATCATATGCATATTCAAAATAGTGCCACGGGGTTTGATTTCGGTTACACATATACATCGCAACTCTCTAAAATCGTACACGTGAATCGCCAAATCATATCATCTCAAAATTACAACAATAATTCACAAAATTCATAACTTCAAACATGATAAAAATAAACTCAAGTTGTTTTGGGTTGTCTCTAACCTTGGATGAACGGCGAACGGGCTCGAACGCGCGATGGCAGCGCGGCGCGGCGAGGCACGGTGCGTCGTGGTCCTATGAGCGAGCTTCGCGGACTCCGGGACGGACGGCGAACGACGGACAGCGCGTAGGCACAGGTGGAGCTCCGTTGAATGACAAACGGACACAAACAGTCCGGCGACGAACTTCACAGCGGCGAACTCCAGCTGACTACACTACGAGAGAGAGGGAGGCACGAGAAGAGAGAGCGAGGTTGGGCAGGGAGGAGAGAGCTCGGCTAGGGTTTTATAGAGATAGGGAGGGAGAGCAGAGGTCGTCGGGGGTGTTTCATGGCCATTAATGGTGTCGGTTCAATGGAGGGAGAAGTAACGGTTGCATAAAACTCCATTAACGCAGAGGAACGGTCGCGGTCGTCGATTCGGCTCCGTGGTTGGGCACAGGGGCTCGGTCGGACTTCCTGGCGCGGGTGCGGCGTCCTGTGCGGCTGGGGTCGCGGCGCGGCTGGTCGGGCGCGTCTTGGCGGGTTGATGGCGCGTTCGGGTCGGTCGTCGGGCACGGGCTGGTCGTGGCGTCGGTCCAGCGCCTGGGCGTGTCCGGCTGCTCCGCTTTAGGCGCGCTGGCACGGGGGCAGCTGCAGGCGCGGTCGGGCGGCTGGAGTCGGGTCCGACCGGCTTCAGGGGAGGGCGTTGAGTTAGCGGCGGGCAGCTGCGCTGGGTGGAGCGTGTCGGGGCGCGGGCTGGCAGCTCAGGTCGCGGGCGGGTGACGCGGATGGCGCGTGGTGCAGGGGCTCGGCGAGCAGCACGGCAGGGCTTGCTCCTGGCGGCGCTCCAGAGAGAGAAGGGAGAGGGGAAAGAGAGTGGGGCCGGGTGGGTGGCGGCTAGGTCAAGGGGCACGGGCGGCCGACTGTAACAGGGAGAAGAGGTGGCGGCGGTTAGGTTTAGGTGTTAGCGGCTGACTTCTTCGTGGGCCAAATGGGCCAAATACTGATAGGTTAGGCTTTTTTCTCTTTTTTTTCGTTTTCCTTTTCCGGATTCAAAATACATTTTGAAATAACCCTAAAAATCATAATAATCAAACCAAAATTATTTATAAATAAAATATTTATTTTTTTGACTAATATTATTATATTATTTATGTGAATTTTAATTTAAGAAGAAATGATATTCAATATTCAAAATTAATTATGAGCAATCAAAAATCATTTCGAATGAAATAAATAACAAACACTTCAATGGAAAATTTATTATCATAAATACCATTATTAACTAAATGTATTATTTTTATTTAATGATTTTCATAGTGTCACACTAACAAATCAAGGCCCCACCTTTGCAATGGCCAAGTTGGTTGCATTAACTGAGTCATAGACGAAGGCTGTTTTTGATCTCTTGCGCATTTCTGACACCTTCGCATTTTTGAACTAATTCTGCTGCATCCGAAGCTGCCTTCAGCCAATAAAATCCTTGACGAAAAACTTTTCCCAGCAAGGGCCTAGATCCAATGTGAGATCCACACAGGCCTGCGTGTATTTCCTTCATCAATTCTATACCTTTAGCTCTGGATAAACATTTGAGCAATGGAGAACAGACTCCATGCTTGTATAGCTCCCCTTCTATTATGACATATGGTCGGGCTCTTGCCTCTATTCTCTTATTATAAGCTTCGTCATCTGAAAGGAAATTACCTTGGAGGAAAGACATAATCTCAGTTCTCCAATCTTCACTATGAACAGGAGATATATTGAGCACTGCTCTTTCAAGAAGTTCCACTGAAGGTGCTTTTATTATTTCAAAAAATACTTCCGAAGGTAAGGGCAACCCCTGTGCCGCTGACTTGGCTAGCAAATCAGCATGTTCATTTTCTCCTCGAGGAATATTCTTGATAGAAAACCCTTCGAAGGAAGCTTCAATGCTTCGGACCGTGTCCAAGTATTTCTCAAGCTTCGGGTCTCTTGCTTTACAACTCTTGTCAACATGACCAGAAATAACTTGGGAATCGGTTTTAAGAACCGCCCTTCTAATCCCCATTGCCTTTAACTTCCGAAGCCCTAAAAGCAAAGCTTCGTACTCAGCAATATTATTTGTGCAGCTAAAATCAAGTTTTACTGCGTAGCAGGTTCTAACTTTGGAAGGTGCAACTAACACAGCAGCTGCTCCTGCCCCGAAGGTTCCCCAAGAACCGTCACAGAATATTGTCCAAGCTTCGGCATCTTTAGTTGTTTCTTCTCCCTGAGCCCCTGGCGTCCAATCAGCGATGAAGTCTACTAACGCCTGGGACTGTATTGAGGATCTATGCACATAATCAATGTTAAACTCGTTGAGTTCCGCAGCCCACTTTCCAATTCTTTCAGTAGCTTCTCTGTTCCTCATGATATCCTTCAAAGGTTGTGACGAAGGAACAATTATATGATATGCTTGAAAGTAATGTCGTAACTTCCTGGAGGCCATTAAGACAGCATATAACACCTTCTCCAATTCTGTATAGTTCTTCTTTGATAGACTGAGGACTTCGGAGGCGAAGTATATTGGGGCTTGCTTTTTGGTTTGTCCTTCAAGCTTTTCTTGGACAAGTGCCGCACTCACTGCTGAGTGCGAAGCTGCCACATACAACAACAGAGGAGCCCCTGGTGCTGGTGGAGTTAGGGTCGTTAGATCTATCAGATACTGCTTCAGCTCTTCGAAGGCTTTCTGCTGAGCTGATCCCCATTGAAAGACTTCGGCTGACTTCAACACTTCAAAGAATGGTAATTTTTTCTCTGCTGATCTAGATATGAATCAATTCAGAGATGTCAGTCTTCCTGTCAGCCGTTGAGCCCCCTTCTTTGTGCTTGGCGGCTCCATCCGAAGAATAGCTTCGATTTTATTTGGATTAGCTTCGATTCCTTTTGTTGAAACCAGACAACCAAGGAATTTCCCCTTCTTCACTTCGAAGACACACTTCTCTGGATTCAGCTTCAGACCAGCTTGTCTAAAATTAGCGAATGTCTCCTACAAATCAGCAATGTGATTTTCTTGCTTCGTGCTTTTTACTATAATATCATCAACATAGGTTAGCACATTTCTGCCTATCTGAGAATGAAGAACCTTCGCTGTCATTCTACTGAAGCTTCCTCCAGCATTCTTGAGCCCATCAGGCATTCGAAGATAACAATATGTTCCACTAGGGGTTATGAAGCTGGTTTTCGGCTCATCCTCTTTCTTCATCCAAATTTGATGATAGCCTGAATAACAATCTAGCAGACTCATAAGCTCTGACGAAGCTGCTGTGTCTACTAGAGAATCGATCCTTGGTAATGGAAACTCATCCTTCGGACAAGCCTTGTTGAGATCAGTAAAATCAATACACATCCTCCATTTACCATTGGCCTTCTTCACCATAACAGTGTTGGCTAGCCATTCTGGGTATTTCACTTCTCTGATGACTCCAGCGCTAAGAAATCTTTTCACTTCATTCCGAGCACCTTCGGCTTTGTCATCAGACATTTTCCGAAGCCTGTGCTTTCTGGGTCTGAAGGATGGATCAACATTGAGCAAGTGTTCAATGACATCCCTGTTAACACCACAGAGATCATTGGCTAACCATGTAAAGACATCTTTGTTGTTGAACAAAAACCTTATCAGGGTTTTCTTCTGTTCTTCAGACAATTGAGATCCCAGCAGCACCTTCTGCTCTGCAATATCTTCACATAAAAGCATGGGCTTCGGCTGATCGGCCGAAGCAGCCTTCTCCCTTTTGTACTTGTACTGCTCACAAGCTTCGGCTCCATCTATACTATGGATTGCCTTTGAATCTGTCCAGTTCCCTTCAGCCTTTCTGGCAGCTTCCTGACTCCCATGAATAGCAATAGGTCCTTGATCCGAAGGTATCTTCATGCAAAGATATGCTGGATGAAGAATTGCTTCGAAAGCATTGAGTGTTCCACGACCAATGATTGCATTGTAGGGGTACTCCATGTCAACAATATCAAACACAACTTGCTTAGTTCTGGTGTTGTTAACAAATCCGAAGGTCACTGGCATCGTGATCTTGCCTAGTGCTACAATTTGTCTTCCTCCGAAGCCACAGAGAGGGTGTGTAGCATCATGAATCTTATCTTCTGGCTCTTGCATTTGTCTGAAGGCCTTAGCAAATATAATATCCGCTGCACTGCCTGTATCAACCAGAACATTGTGGAACAGAAAACCTTTGATAACACAAGAAATAACCATAGCATCATTGTGAGGATAATCCTTGAGCTGAAGGTCCTCTTGGGAGAAGGTAATTGGGATGTGAGACCATCTTGACTTGATGAAGGGTCCCTGCACCCCGACATGTTGTACCCTTCTCTGTGCCTCCTTCTTCTGCTTCTTGTTGGCCGGTTCTGAGCATGATCCGCCTGTTATCGGGAGCACCAGCTTCGTAGCCGAAGCAGCTCCAACTTGGTTGTTGAACGAAGCCATGAGTTCACCCACGGTGGGCGCCAATGTTGGGGACTTGTTCTCAAATGCTATGAATTAAGAACAAGACAACATAAAAATGTTAAATGTTAATACCCTTCGTCCGCTGAAGCATTATCTCCCCAAGGATTTAATGAACTTCGGACGAAGGTCGCGGGCAAGATATCACGAAGGTCATACCTTCGTGATTAGACTTATACAACAATGTAAAATGAAGTATAACATGTAAAACATACGTCAGAAACAGATAACATTATTCGTATATTTCATTATATGAATCTGAATATTAAAACATAATATTTAGGTGCATTTATACATTTTCCTTGACGGAAAACAATAATTCCAGTGTGATACGTCAGCAATTACAAGATTGCATGAATAGTACAGGGGTACTGTTCATCTATTTATAGACACAGGACATAACCTATGTGAAATTACATTTATGCCTTTTATAATCAATTACAATACTGACACAAAACATCATGGGTCTTTGAGTCATTTCATCTTTAAGTCGGTTCGCCCCCTTCGTCTTGAGATTTGTCACTGTGCCGAAGCTCTATCGGTGATAACTTCGGCGCTGCTTCTGAAAGGATATGCCGAAGGTGTTTTCCTCTTTTAGGATCTTCGGCTACGGAGCATACCCCCAACATACACTGGCGCATATATATATATATATATATATATATATATATGACTTACAGGGTGTTTATTTATGCCTTAGGGGATGTTTGAATGCACTAAAACTAATAGTTAGTGACTAAAATTAGTTGAGACATCCAAACAACCTAGCTAATATTTCAGGTTATTAGCTATTTTTGGTAAATTAGTTAATAGTTATATAGCTATTTGTTAGCTAACTAATTCCACTAGCAATTTTTAGCCAAAACATCCCCTAAATATATTAGAGCTAATAGTTAGTTAGCTAAAAATTACTAGTGAAATTAACTAGCTAACAAATAGTTATCTAACTATTAGTTGATACCTAAACTATTAGCTAGACTATTTGGACGTCTTCAGCTAATTTTAATAGCTAACTGCTCGCTCTAATACATTCAACTGCTAAATTTAGCTAGAAATATTCAAACAATCTAGCTAATAGTTTATCTATTAGCTATTTTTAGCTATAGACATCCAAACACACCAGCTAAAAATTAGCTAGTAGCTGGTTCAACCCAGCTAACAATTAGCTACACTCTCAATTATCCATTAGTTAGGCCCCGTTTCAATCTCACGGGATAAACTTTAACTTCCTGCTAAACTTTAGCTATATGAATTAAAGTGCTAAAGTTTAGCTTCAATTACCACCATTAGCTCTCCTGTTTAGATTATAAATGGCTAAAAGTAGCTAAAAAAACTGCTAAAGTTTATCTCGCGAGATTGGAACTGGACCTTATTAGCTGATAAGCTAAAAATAGCTAATAGTTAGCTAGTTATTTATTAGTCAGTTAAGAGCATCTCCAAGTGACTAGTTAAATAGCTTGTCATGCTAAATTTTAGCTAATTAATAGCAAAATTGCTCTCCAACAGACTAGTCATTTAACTTGACAAGCTATCTGGCTCTCTAAATTGACTCGATCACTAGCAACTCTCGCTAGCCAAGCTAATTTATATGTTGGAGAGTCTGTTGGAATGAGATGTTATATATAGAGTTTAATTTTTATAGAGAGACAAATAAAGAGTCAAATAGAGAGTAAAAAATAAAGAGTCTCTTAGAGATGCTCTTATTGTACTACTAATTTTTAGCTAGTTAATTATTATTTAAAGTGCATTCAAATATGACCTAACTTGATAATCGTTGCATAATGATTCTTACCGGATGATAACGATATTTATTTAGCCGAGATCCTCCTACGTGGTAACCAACCACTTGCTTGCAGTCGCATTCTTGTTTGTTTACTGTTCTTGTCAAGAGCAGTCGTCAGCCCCGTCACCAGCAAGACTCGCCCCCCACTACTCTTCCTCCTCCAACCTCCCCTCCTGTCTCTCCCTCCCTCCCTCCCTGGCAGCGACTACTCCCCAACCCGCACGCACGCCGTGAGCATAAAGCCGTCGCGCGCCCACACGCCCGTTTTCATTTCCATCGGTTCCCTTTCCAAACTCAACGGCCGCGGCAGGGAGCAGGCACGGTCACCTCCCTGACCCGTTGAGCCGTCAATTTTATCCCGCCCCGCGATTTCCTTCAGCTGCCGATCGAGGAGGAGGTGCATTGCCCGCATTCTTCTCCGCTTCCACCGAGAGGGCCTCGCCTGATCGGCGCCGCCTTGGCCCCCATGACGTGTGTGCGCGCCGAGGACGCCGTCTCGCCCGCCGCCGCCGACGATGTGGCGGCTGCCCTGGTGTGAGTGGGATTCCCGGCCCCTTCGTCTGATGCGTTTTCTTTGTCTCGTTCCTCTCGCTGAATCTTTCTCGGACTGTGCGAATGCCATGTTTCTGCTTGGGTTCCAGTTCCAGGGGCGGCTTGATCCAGAAGGTGGCTGCCGGCGGCGGGCGGAGACCGGCCGGCTCGGCGCGCTCGCTGCAGCGCTCAGCACATCTGGCCACCGGGGACGGCAACGCTCCGGCGCCGGCGGTGGAGGCCAGTTGCTCCTGGTCCGGGGTAAGCTCTCGGTTGACTTTCATTCGTCCAATTAGCGCAGCGTTCACCCTGCACAAAATCCACAATTTTTTCTGTCTGGATTCGGTACAACATTGTTGAGAGAAAGTTAAAAAATTATTTTTTTCGGTGGACAAAAGCGAGATTTTAACGGCAAGCGTAGCAAAGTTGGTGTCCTTTCGCTGGTGCTGTGCCGTGGTGCCGAGGGCACTGTCGGCTTCAGCTACACCGCGTGCTCCCCTGCGCTGCGCACTTCTTGTGGGGGACCTGGATGAACTGTCCCTTACCTCCCTGGTCCCTACTTCCCATTGAGTACCACAGTCTGTTTAGTCAACCAACAATCTTGTTGCTTATTGGTTCTTCGATTTGGTTTCTTTCCAGCGAATTAATGTGGCAGCAATTGTTTTTTTTTGTTTACTCGTTTGTAGGATGGGATAGGTAAGAGCAATGGTGGTGGGAAGAGGGATGATAGACACAGGATGCGGCAGTACAGGTCGCAGCTCGAACAGGAGGTGGATGATCCTCTTAAGCCCTGTGATTTGTTTCTCGCTATGCTGTAAATGTGTCACCTGATGCGATTCAATAACCCTGTCAAAATCGTGCAGGTCAAGAAATTGCAGAGGCAGCTTGAAGAAGAGGTTGATCTGCACGTGGCGTTGGCGGATGCTGTTACGCAAAATGTTGCGCCTATACTGAAGTCATCTATGAAGCTTCCACACAAGGTGTGGGCTTGATAACTCTGATGATTAAATTTCACATGTTTCCTTGTGCTTATTCGATATCATGTTCTAGACGGCTAAGGCATCCAGTGACCATGCTCTTTCAACCTTTCGTTCTGCAGGCACAGGAGCTACTGATTAACATCGCCTCCTTGGAGATTACCGTTTCAAACCTTGAAAAGAAGCTAAATGATCTGTACTACCAGCTTTGTCACGAAAGGAACGAAAGGTTACTTGCTGAAAATAATCAGGGATGCTTGCCATCTACATCCTCCGATGAGCACCAGTCATTGTCAACTTGCACGTGTACGTGGGAAGAGGTAAGTACCCTCTGAGCAAACATTTCAGCAACTTCTTTCTGATTTGGGAATCACTGACAGTTTCTTGATTACCAATCTTAGCACATATCATCGTTGAGAGATTTGAAGTTTGGGGGATCTGAATCAATGAGATCAATGAGACAGGACTTATTCCCCGAGCTTGAAGATGACCAGGATATGGGAGAAGATCCTGAGGGTCAACAGATAATTTCTTTAAACAGGCTGCTAGAAAAGCACCGAGATTCTTCTTTGAATAGACTTCTTGAAAAGCACCGAGATGAAGAGGTCCCTTTCATGCTTACCTTACCTCTATAGTTTTAAGAACCAACTTAGGAACATATTAGAGTATCAAGAATTTATTTATCTTTCAGCAGATGCAAGAATCCTGCTCCATGGAAAATGAAGGCAATGAAGATGAGCAGCCTGACACCTTATCCTTTGAACAGTCTATTCTAAAGATAACTAGCATAAAAGGAGGGAATCTTTGGAGCAACCCAAATGAGCTCTCTGAGGAGATGGTTCGCTGCATGAGAAACATTTTCCTGCGCTTGTCTGAATCCTTGAAGATATCGCCGAAGACATCTTCTGATTGTTCATCTTCCTCAGTGGAGCGTCTATCAGGCTCCACATTAGCATCTTTCTCAGATTCATCCATAATGCCCTCAATGCTACGGAGTCCTTCAGTTGATTCTAATCACAATGACGAGACAATGAAGGAAGTCAGGAACTTTGATCCGTATAAAGTTAATGGAAAGGAAACCCGAAGAGATATCGGAAACTATCGTTCAGCAGCTGAAGTATCTTGGATGTCTGTTGGAAAGGATCAACTAGAATATGCATCTGAAGCTTTAAAGAAGTTCAGGTTTGCTGTTGCATCCTTGGCTAAACCTATGAGTCCTCATAGATATATCACATGTCTACAAACTGTACAAACCTTAGTGCATATATACAAAAATTTTAGCATATTATGTATACTTTTAAATTTTGTACAGCCTTGTTAATGTTCTAAAAGAATATGCAGACAATCGAACCAGTTTAGGGATTTGGATTGGGGGAACAAATGGATGCTCTATTCTTGTTCGCTTGCAGTAAAGCAATCAGTTTCAAAATTGGGTTGCGTTATTTTTTCTCTCATTTTGAGCCGTTAAAGATTCCTGTCAGCATGAAATTTGCTAAGATGTGACTGCATTGGGGAACAGCTTTTCTATCTCCATTTTGGCACACCTTGTGGTTTATGTTACATTTCTAACCCTGGATCTTTAAAACTGCCGATAAAAGTTAACATATCTTAGATGGTGTTTGGATGAGGAGCCACTCTTGGAATTGAGAGATTTTGATCCTAATCCTCCCTACTCAAATAAGAACTTAAGAATTAGTAAATCTCTACATCTCACAACAAATATATTCTTACTCCGCTTTTTTGAAATTTGTTTGGTGTGGATGCTGCTGCCCTACATTCTAGACAATGTGTACTGTGTTAGCTCATTATTTTGAATGTAGGTGATATACTGATATTTGAGCACACATTTTTTTGCTCAATGTTTCGCAGATTTCTAGTGGAACAATTGTCAAAGGTTAATCCTAGCTGTATGGATCGTGATCAGCGGCTAGCCTTTTGGATTAACTTATACAATGCTTTGATAATGCATGTAAGTATGACCTGGTTACTTAAGATGCTGGCATTGCAGACAAGGACAATGATTAAATTTCTGTCTATAATTGGAAACAGGAGCTCACTTCAATTCATCGCATCTGCCCTCAATTTCTTTCATCAAGTGTCATGCGCTCACCAATTGTTTACCGTTGCATTTTTTTATCGGAATCTATCAGGCGTATTTGGCATACGGAGTACCTCGAAACGACATCAAGCTTTTTTCTCTGATGCAAAAGGTTTGAGCAGCACATCTTCTGCTGTTAGTCTAAGATCGCACATCAGACCGTTAATTGTGTGAAATGCGCAGGCTTGTTACACAGTTGGCGGCCAGTCCTTCAGCGCAGCAGAAATAGAGTTTGTGATTCTAAAGATGAAGACTCCAGTTCATCGGCCCCAACTTGTATAACTTGTTTCTCCGTCCTAGTCTTCACCTTCGGGTTTTATAATTTATTGTCTTGTCTCTTATTTTGCCTTTGCTTTCTTTCAGTCTTTGATGTTGACTCTGAATAAGTTCAAGATTACTGAGGATCACAAGAAGTACTCAATCGATGAATTCGAACCCCTTCTTTTGTTCGGACTTAGCTGTGGAATGTTCTCTTCTCCTGCTGTAAGTAGTACGCCTGCTAATCTTAGCCCTGTCAAGCTGTGCATGTGCTTCAGCGAATTCGTCACTTAATAAGTTGCTGGAGAAACTAGAGCCATGCTGTCCCTCATTCTGCTATTCTTGTCCTACCTAATCTTAGTCTTGTTAAGGCCTGTCATCCTTCAGTTCTATTTGTCTGATTTACCGTTGCTTGAGCTGGACGGTTATAAGATTGCTAAAACCTAAGCTATTGCTGGGTCACCCTGTTGTCGCACAGGTACGCATATTCTCCGCTGCAAATGTCAGGCAGGAGCTCCAGGAATCTCTGAGAGACTATATTCAGGCGACTGTCGGTACAAATGGCAAAGGGAAGCTGGTGATCCCGAAGCTAGTGCAGAGCTACGCCAAGGGAGCTGTCGAGGACTCTCTGCTCGCAGACTGGATCTGCCACCACCTTGCACCTGATCAAGCCACGGTCATCCGGGACTCTTCCTCACAGTGGAAGCAGCGGCTACTTGGAGCTCGAAGCTTCACCGTTCTCGCCTTCGACTCCAAGTTCCGGTACCTCTTCTTGCCAGACAGCTGTGGCTCCCAGAGCCAGAAGCCAGAGGCAAAGCAATCTTACAAACTTCCTGAGCCGTGTTCAGAATAGATAATAAGAGCTCAGTTTGGTATATTTGGGCCATCATACATTCTTTTGCATAGCGGGCCATGGGATTGGCAGTTGTATATGATGTAAATTTTGAGGAAGCTTGAATTGCTGTGTTTGCAAAACCGGATCCTCTCCGCGGAGTTGGTGGCAATTTGGGGGTCGTATTGGTTTTCTTTTGTATTCACTTGTCCTCCATACTGAAGATAACATTCTTTTGTTGTTTCTGTTTTATCTGCATACCTTTTCCTTTTCCCCCCTCTCCTTTTCTGTAAACCTGTATGGTCAATTTGATCTGTAACTTCTGCACAAATAAAGGCGGTGAGCAGTCTTTACTTAGGTTTTTCTGCACAACTGATTAGGGAGGGAGTCAGCGGTGGGGGAAGCGGGGCTTGAACCCCCCCTACCTCCTATACTATAGAGGTTTAGTTTAGTCCTTCCCTAAAAAAAATTCTGGCTCCGTCCTTGCAACTGATCCGTAGCTTTCTGAATATCTACATGATAAGTTTCACCAACCGGGACATAATTGAAGATCCGTAACCAGCAGCAAAGCTTCCAGCCTGTGATAGGAAGTGCATCGGCGGTAGGTAATAATAATAGAGCCACCATGGACTCTGTATTCTTGTTATGTAATTTAGAGTTAACAATAACAACATTTATACAACAGAGTAATCTTTAAAATTTAACTTTTAGACTAGTTATGTGTCCGTGCGTTGCTACGAGATGTGGAGCATGAGAGCGGCATCTAGGTTACAAATATATATTTTTATTTATTTTTAAACACTAAAATATATGTGGTCCGTTGGTTATTCCCAAATTTCTACAGCATAGGGTGTGGGTTCAAGTACTTGTTTTGTACTATTTTTGTGGACTTGGATGTGAGGAGGGTGATGAATTAGCCAGCTTGTTTACAGATCCAACAGGAACGGGCAGAATTAGCTGCATATTAGGAGTATCAGTGTTTTTTTCCTGTGGCTATACTGCTGCATTGTCGTTTGTGATACTTTTGTAAAATTTGAAAGCTATGTATCCATCTATGAGTGTTGCCGCCACAGCAGTGCAGCGGGAAAACAGAATTTGGCTCCACGAGGCGAGGGTCCGCTCCGGTGGCAACGCAACGCGCGCATGGCATGGAGGCCGGAGTCAGACCTGGTGGTGACATGTTTCAGGCTCATGCACACCTGTCCCGTGCAACCAGTCTGGACGGCAGTCCCTCTCACGCAGACGTCAGCTAAACGCTGCCTAGGCCAGCTGCTGCAGGCAGAGACAAAAAAAATGGTTTTAGCAAAGCTATGCAAACCAAACCGTATGCTCCGTTTCGGCCAACTCAGCCACGAAAAGAAAACCCTGGACGCCACGCGGAAAACCACCGGACGATCCGACGCCTATCGCCCATGCGCTCCGCTTTATTAGCAAAAGATCCCAGCAGCACAAGCCGCCTTGCCCTTCGGTGATCACGAGGACAGCATTCGAGCAGCAGCAAGACGACGCAGGTTCAGCGACCGGTTTCCGCGATGTGCCGCGCCACGGCGATAGAGGGCGGCTTCCTCCGCCCGCCCCCGTCCCGGCGCCTCGACATCCGCGCTTTCTACCTCCGCCTCTCCTCCTACTCCGTCACGACGCCCGCGGAGCTCACGCTGGCCTACCACCCGGGCATCGGGGGCGCGGCGCAGGGGCTAAACGGCCGCGCGCTCACGCCAGCCGCGCCCGCCAAGGTCACGCTCCGCCGGGTCGCCGCCGACGCGTACGCGAGCGTCGATCGCGTTGCCGCCGCCGAGGGCCCGCAGTTTGAGGTGCTCGCCGCCGCCGGGAGGAGATCGCGGCGGAGGGCGTCTTCTCCGCGCGGTGCGAGCGGGGTGTGGCACGTGGAGTGCCCCCGGGCGCTGGCCTCGCCGGAGGTGTGCGTGGCGGAGGTGGTGGTGCTCACGGAGAGCTGCGTGCTGATGCGGGACAGGGCCCGCGTGGCCGGCCATGGCCGAGGCTGGATGCGGTGCAGAGCCACCCGGCTGGAGGGGATACCGGAGGAGGACGTCACCACGGGCCTCTGCGGCTGGTGCCGCTGCGAGTGCGACGACAACAGGTGGGAGGTGGTCGGGGACGTGGAGGAGGAGGAGCAAGAGGTCGAGATGGAGACGTGCGGTGGGCGATGGAGGTGGGCGTGTGGGCCGTGTGCCTCGGCGTTGGCCTCCTTGCCACGGCCGCGCGCTTTCTCTGCGTTGGTGTGGGGCCGTTGGGGCATCGCGCGAGGGAGGCGGAGGCGGGGGCATGGCCGCGCCAGGCGCCCACACTGCATTCTTAATTAGTAGTAGTATAGTATATAGGGATTAACATCTTTTGTTTTTCTCTTTTCTCTGTTGTCTTAGAGCCTGTGTATGAAAGTCGACTCCTTACCTTTCTGCTCTCTCATTCACGCATATAAAATTGTTACGTAACAGATCAGAAACAAATATCCTTACCTTTCTGTGCCTTAAAGCCAGCCGCTTAGACTGCAGCAATAGCTATCCAAAGACACAAAACATTATAGGAACAGTAGAATTCAGCAGCAGGAGCGCTGTAAAGAAGCCAACTAAACAGCTTCATTAGTTAGCAATAGACTAGTTTTAGGTGTTGGTTGGAATTGAGAGACACTTAAAATAGTTTATGTGGCAGTGGTACGCGTTTGACAATTGAAACTTTCCACTGTACCGGCGCCTGTGTGTTTCTGGTGGACAGTGGATGACAACAACCTGGTGCAAATATATGTCGGCTACACTCAGTAAATATCTCAGGGAAAAAAATACGGCATGTTTTCTATCGTTTTGTAAAGCGCCTTGTCTCGTGGCAATGATGTGTGAGGCCCTGTTTGGTTCCCTTAGTCAATACTAAAATTTAGTCGCTAAAGTATCCCGTTTGGTTCCAGTGACTAAACCAGACTAAAGAGCATTAATTGCTGTGAATAATGACTATTTTATCCTATTAATTAATGAATGTTTGCTATAAGAAGAAAGTGAAGAGGATAAATAAGGTAAAAATACTACTTTAGTCTCTTTTAGTCACACCTTTAGTGACTAAAGAACTAAAGTTTAGTTACCTCTACTTTAGTCACCATGTTTGCTTCTTTAGAGACTAAAAATGACTAAATTTTAGTCACTAAACTTTAGTCACTTCAAACTAAACGGGGCCTGAGTTTAGTGCAAATATGGTGGCCGTATTACTTCTTGTTAAAAGACGCTAGGAATTGGAGGCCTCCCCACGCTTCACGGAGGCTTTGCCCATCAGCAGATCGACGCGTGGATGACTGCGCGGACATGAATCTTTTCTAAACCATATCTGATTTCTCCTCAGTCCTCACCCCGCGCTTCACGCGTGCTACCATGACTCCAAAGTCTCCAAAGCCTGTTGACTGTATCCATTTTTGCCAGGATAGACTGAGGCATGGGCACGTCTTGAGTGATGGCTAAGGCCATGATGCGGGGTCCGCCTATGCTCCCACTCACGTCTCATCTCCACTCCATCCTCTATACTCCTCTTCCTCTTCCCTTATCTCTACTCCCTCCTTACTCCCGCCGCCCGTGCGTCTCCTCCTCCACTCCTGCAGTGGTGAGGTTTCTCTCCCTCCATTCCTTTCGTCTGCTCTCCTCGCCTCATGTCGGCTCGCCCTCGCTGGTGCCATTCATCGGCGCCATCCATCCTACCTCCGCGTGGGTCCCCAAAGAGAGGGGATCTTGCCGCCATCGAAGTTGGTCGCCTGGATCTCGACGCCCCCAGGACGGGGCGCTGGCCGGATCTGAGGACACCTTCTTGTTAGTCGCTGTTGAGGCTGGGACTACAGGACGCGGGTGACGGCGACGCCATGACTGTCGCCGCCAGTAGTGCAGGCAAGAGGTCGTTCGCGCTCTGCCGGTCGTTCAGCAGGGCGAAGCGTTCCCGCGTGACAGGCCTGATCGCGGGCGGCGACGGGGGCACCGAGAGGCTGGCCGCCGTGGCCGAGGAGCTGGAGGGCCTGACGCGCGACTACATGCGCGAGTTCATCCTGCTGGTGCAGGGGTACCCGCGGAAGGTGCACCGGCCGGTGCGGACGACGCTGTACATGGACCGCTGCGTGTTCGGGCGCAACGTCGAGAAGGAGCGCGTGGTGGACTTCCTGCTGCAGCGCGCTCGCCGTGGTGGGCGCCAAGAAGGTGGGCAAGACGACGCTGGTGAAGCACGCGTGCGACGACGAGCGCGTGCGCGGCCACTTCGCGCGCATCGAGTGGTTCGAGACGCCCGACGTGGTGCGGGCGGGGGGCCTGCTGGGGTAGTACCTGTGGGAGAGCGGCGGGCCGAAGTACCTCGCCGGCGTGCGCCGCATCCTCGGCGAGCCGCGGTTCGCGAACGCGGCGGGGCCGTCGCTGCCTCGTGTTCGAGGACGCCTGGCCCATGGATGAGTCAGCGTGGGCCGCGCTGGCGTCGTCCCCGACCCCGCTCGGTGACCTCTGAAGAAGTTTGAACCAAAGGATAATGATCTTGATATAGTAAAGAATAACAGCCATATGATATTTCAATTGCAAAAATATCCTAGCTCTGTTCACATGTGTTTTTTCAATTGCATAGTAAAAAAGTAGACTCGTGAATTATGAAATTCATTCAGATTGCTATATGATCACAGTAACCAACTATGTGCAACACTTGATATTTGGAAGTATCCACAGTTTTAGTTTATCGAAAGATTTGCTACTTTTTACCAGCAGCACACTGTCACCAATAAACTACAGTTGTTTGGGGAGCTTGTAGGGCTGCTAATTCTTCAAACAAATAAATCATACTATTTGTTGATGATACGATTAACTAGGCTTTCGCTTCCTTTTCCTCGCTGCTTCACTGTAGAGCGCACGAAGTGCGCCTCATGTTCTAGTAAAGTTCATTTCCACTCCAAATCTTCGTTGTGGTTGCTACACAAATGGTTGCCTGCAAGCTGCAAACGGGTCCCTCTTCTCTGTCGGGCTCCCACGAGGCCACAAGTCCATAACGCCTGCACGGAGCGGAGCCGGAGCCGGCGACGACGACGAACGGCGGCGCCTCGGTTTCTCCGCGGAGCATTCGGCCGCAGCCGCTGCAACGGTTAGTCTGGTCTCCGTACCTCCCCCCTCACTCCGGTTGGCTACTCGAATTGGCACCCATGCGTGTTCGTGCTCTTCGTATACTGAATTTCTTCGCTCATTTCGCGGTGTGCCGGTGTGTCGTACTACCATGCTAGCGGCTAGAGCCTGTCTCTCGTCTCCATTTTCCAATTGCGGATTGGTTCCCCATTGGATCAGTGAAGTTAGGCCAAACCGACCCCCCCCAGCAATAACCTAAGCGGGCAGTGTGAGAATTTGTTTTTCTTAAAAGAATAGCTCACTGTATACTCCTTGGTACCTGTTGTATGGGATTTACACAGAGCACCGTTGGAGACAGCCTTAGTGCCTTACATTGAGTTAACACTAGTATACCAGTCAGTAATACATAAATAGTTCTGCCCTTGGCACTATTGCAATTGGCTTCTGAATTCCATTCCTATATCCAATTCTTCTTTGGTGTGACTTCCCAAATAACAGTGCTCAAGATGAGCATGAGCTGCGTCATATATTTCCATTCTCTGTTTCTCATGCTACAAAATAATTTGGGTAAAATGGAAAAGGACAATTTACAAAAGAATACCTAACCTGACAATATGCCAGAAGCTGTACAAAAATAATTACAAGGTTGTCAGGAACATTAGTTTGTGGGAAGCTACATGTATGCAGCTTAAAATGGACTACAAGTGAATCATGTTTAACTGCACTATATCCTAACTGAATTTTGCATCCTCAGGGTGGGCTCTATAGTGTCAAGGCTCTGGCTACTTCCAGTATGGTTGGCCTCATGCACGCGTCATGGTCGACACACTTGCATGCTATTTCAAGAACCTTCAGCATTTGCTCGTCATGCCCCAAGCCTCGTAGATGTGGATCGAGGACCTCAATCTGCTTCCCTTCTGATTTCATCTCCTGCACCCACTTCACAAGTTCTTTTGATAAAAACAAGGCTGAGACAGGCCGTCTTCCTGTGAGCAGCTCAAGCAGAACGACTCCAAAACTGTAGATATCACCTCTCAACGTCGCAACCCAGCCTTGCCCATACTCAGGTGGGATGTAGCCCAGAGTGCCAACTAGCTCAGTTGTGACATGAGTTTTGTTTGCAAGGACTAATCTTGAGAGCCCAAAATCGGCAACGTAAGCCTTGAAATCTTTGTCAAGTAGGATATTACTGGACTTTATGTCACGGTGGACAATGTGAGGCTTGCAGACATCATGGATATAAGAAAGGCCTTGGCTTGCCCCTTGCGCAATTTTCAGCCGCATCGGCCAACTGAGAAATGTGCTGGCATCATCATCCATGTTGTGAAGCCAATCATCAAGGCTGCCATTCTCCATGTAGGAATATACGAGGAGCCTTGAATCTCCCTGTATGTAGTAACCCCACAGTGGCACAAGATTCTCATGCTGGGCCATGGAGAGTGCTTCAACCTCTGCCTTGAATTCCCTTTCCATGGTCAACATTTCACCATTAAGCTTCTTGATGGCCAGCTTGGTCCCATCAGGTAATATAGCCTTGTAGACCAGACCATAGCCCCCACAACCTACGATGTTTCCCTGGTGGAAGTTATTTGTGGCCTTCACAATGTCAGCGAATTTGAGCTTGTTTTCACCCCCTTCTCCTCTTGGCACTATCACTAATGACTGTTCTGAATCAGACACGTGTGAAGTTGCTTCTACATCTTCGTTATTATTGATCTTGCTTTTGTTTATCAACCTTTTACACTTGAATGAGACAACGAGATATACCAGAAGCAGAAGAAGAGCAACTCCAAAGAACGAACCAAATGCAATCCCAAAAATGGCTTTCCTACTGTGTTGCTTTGTTGAGACTGTTGGTGCGACTGCTGAGCTACAACTGTGATGGAGGATAGGTCCGCACAGCTTTGGATTACCTTCAAAGCTATTATTCGAGAATGTACTGAATTGGCCTCCAGTAGGAATAGGCCCTTCCAGGTTATTGTAAGAAATATTCAGTGCGGAGAGGAAGTGTAGGTTGTTCAATGCTGATGGGATTGCACCTCTGAGATGGTTGTTAGACAAGTCTAGTACTTGCAGATTTGTTAAGTTGCAGAGTTCCAGTGGTATTTTTCCTGATAAGTTGCTCGAGCTGAAATTGAGTACAGCGAGCGACTTCAACTGACCAATCTCTTGGGGAATCGCACCAGTGAAGTTATTGTAACCAAGTTTCAGCAGTTTTGGAAGAGCACTTGTTATCCGGTACTGGAGCGATGGGTTTTTATAAACAGGTAGCTCAAATACCCTTGGATCCAAATGGGTTGCAGTCTTTTCTGTCGTTAGCATTGGCATCTCCATTAAGGCTGTTGGTATTTCCCCTGTAAGCTTGTTATTTGATATGTCTAGATGGAATAGTGACTCTAAGCTTTTGATCCAGGCAGGTATTGTCCCATTGAGTTGATTCGTGTGCAAAAGCAGCACCTGCAAATTTTTGAGCTTGGATAGCCAAAGAGGTATTTTCCCAGACAACGAGCAGTTAGACATGGAAAGAACCTGAAGATTCTGAAACCCGTCAATTGTCTCATCTTCTGGCATGTCCTCACCCTTGAAGTTGCTTCCAATAAGTAGGGAGGTGAGATTCCTACAGTTCTTGAGTATCTGAAGCGTATTTGTGATATTTGTAAAACTGTTGGAAACTAGTGACAGGAAAACAAGATGCTTCAAATTGGCTATTGCTGGGGAAAGCTGACCATGCAAGTTGTTGTTAGAGAGCCGCAACGCATTCAGCTTGCTGCACGAGTAGATGCTTTCAGGAACCGTGCCGGAGAAGCTGTTGTACAGAAGATCCAATGTTTTCAGATTGGGCAGGTTGAAGAAGTCGACCTTCTGAAGCTCTCCGCCGAAGTTGTTGACCTTGAGGTCAATCGTTATGAGATTTGTGCAGTTGCTTAGAGTTGATGGCAGCTCCCCAGACATGTCGTTGTTGTTCAGATGCAGTTCCTCTAACCTCTCGAGCTCGCCTATGGAATCTGGGATGTTTCCGCTTAGCCTATTGCCTCCAAGATCAAGGTGGGCCAGATTTCTGAGCTTCATGATGTGTTCGCTATGAAGCATTCCGTGCAAACCATTGCCGGGAAAAGAGAGGTACTCTAGTGACGTAGCATTGAAGAGTTCATCGGGGAGTGACCCACTGAGGGCATTGTGGCCAGCCTTGAGCACTCTGAGCATGGAGCAGTTACCAAGCCCAGGAGGAACGAGGCCACTGAGTTGGTTATAGCAGACTTCAATCACAGCCAAGGCCGGTGAGCTACTGCAGAGATGGCTTGGTATCTGTCCGGTGAAGCTGTTGTTGCTGGCATTGAGCGCAACCAGACTGGTCATCGCCGCCCATGTGGTCGATGGAAACGGTCCTGTAAACAAGTTGGTCGAGATGTTGAGTACTTGCAGAGGACGGGGAGGGGTTGACGAAGGTAGCTCGCGCAGGCCTCCGTTGAGACGGTTGAAGCTGATATCGAGGACAAGGATGCTGTTTGACGACGTCAGCTCCGCCGGCAGGCCACCGGACAGCAGGTTGTGGGACAGGTTGAGGCGCAGCAGCGCGGTGAGCTCACCCAGGGACGCCGAGATTTGCCCCTCAAGGCCCCTTGAAGCAAGGGAGACATCGGTGACTGCCCCGTCTGCGCCGCAGCCGACCCCTTCCCACGCGCAGCAGCCCGTGCCATTCCGCCAGGACGAGGCGAGACCGCCGTCCCGCGAGAGTCCAGCGAGGAACTGGAGGAGGGCGCTCCTCTCCTGCTCCGAGCACGAGCTCGTAGGCGGGAGGAAGGCGGATAGCAAGAGCGCGAGCGCGAGGCCTAGGAGAGGTTTGAGAAACCCATCGTTGTTGTGCTTGTCGTTGTCATGTGAGGGATGCACCCGTTGCTGCTGCTGCATGGCTTCCTGATGAATGAAACTAGCATAAAAGCAGATGCTTGGATCTGATGCTGACTGGACGACGATGCCCAATGAAACTAGCAGAAGAGCGCGTGGAGGAAGAAGAGACAACAGGCAGCCCCCAGTTTATCTGTTGCTTGCAGTTGCAGCCGTACGTAGGAAATGGAAATGAAAATTGGGTCAACTTACTGCATGGCTGCTGTGGGCACACATCCACACCCTTTTCTTTTCCCGGCGCATTTGCCACAGCTGGTTAGCAGCTTCTCGGCTGATTCACACGGCCAGATTCAGAGCTCCACGTTTTTGGATGAGCCAACCTGGTATGATAGTTTTATGTAAAAAGTCCAAACCTTCTGCGCGAACCCAAAAGGAAAAAAAAAGGGGCTGCTTTCGTCTCCACCCACCCATTGGTTACTGTGACTACTGAGTCGTTGCAGGATATGCATAATTTCAGATGGCGATTCGATCTCATACTTTAATCATGATTTAATTTAATATACACTAGTGTTATTGTTTCCATGCATTATCTCAGTCTCTACTAATTGCAGGCTTGCAGCTACTCTGTTGTGGCCGATTTGGGTCCCCAAGCAGCAATGCAGCAGCACGATAGACTTGTCTACTTGTCGTTCCATCTTCATCAGCTGTTCTGTTGACCAAGATGTGGCGCTCACGTCTGCACGAACCGGATCCAATTCTTTTGCCCTCGGTCTCCCTCCTGCTTTAGTTGACCTCAGATGTCGGCTGCCACTTTGCAGTGTACTGTAACCTGTATATCTACCTATTGTATTTCAAAAAGGAATACCGCAGATCGAAGCCATGTATTTCAAAAGTTTCTTTTGTGGCACGTATTTCAAAAGTTTATAACTTGCATATGTGAACTCCAGATTGCATATGTTAATAATTTCAGTTGTTACCGGACATGTATTTCAAAAGTTTATCTTTGCCATGCTTGCTTGAACCAAGAATACATGTATGTATGTATATCTGCATGCATATGTGAACTCCAGATTGCAGCACGAAGAAAGCGTCTGGTGTGGGGGTCAGCACCACTCGCCGACACGCGTATCGCGTACGGCCAGGCCTGCTACGTATGAAATAGTTCGTAAAAAAACATTTCCAGGTTCTGGTTCAGATTCCGCAGGAAGACGCTCACGAGCAGTTCTACACAAGGGAGGAAACAGAAGAAAAATGGAAAAAAAGAGGAGAATATTAAAAAAAACAGTTTCAGTAGCACGGCTGTTAGGTCCTTAACCTAACACAGACTATTACTGAACACAACTAGCAAACGTGATAGTTTCAAAAAGAATGAGCAAAGCCTGCATGCTTGGTTATTAACATGCATGAAACGAACCAATGATGGATGAGATGAAATGAAACGCGTGCATGCAGACACAAACTTGCCTGCGTGAACAAGAACAGCAGACTTGGTTAAACTCTAGAACAATTCCATGAAACACGTCGATGACCAAGTCACCTTCACCAATATGGATGCAAACTCAAGCTTTACCTGTTGGCAGGTCCATCCATGACTGGTCGTTTTGAAGCTACACCAATGTTCCGGATTGTCATCACTGCTATAAGAATGCCCTGAGTCGTCAACCTTCAACTTCACATCCATCCAAGTATCATGTACTGCAGCAACAACACATCTCCTCAAGGCACGCGGCTCACTAATGGTGCCCTTAAAGATCCGGATTTCTTCACATAACCCACTGGTAAAACAGCCCGCACGCAAACTGAAGCTGCCCTCTACTTCAGATACGTGAAGTTGTATCGTCGCCTCAACTGCAAAGTCAAGGCGTGATACCGTTATGTCAACCGCTCCACAATCGCCGTGGATCCGTTTTGTGAATGCATAAGTACTCCTAGGCATGCTCATCTCGTCTAGTACGATTGCTACACCATCAATCAGCTGTGGGTCGTCTTTCTCTTCTCCGCCCCTCTTAATCCTCATGTCAAATTCAAGCATAATTTCGCCACACAACTCAATGCCTCGCTTAGGGCCAGTCATTTCTATGAGGGAACCCTACAAGTGTATTATATACTATATATTCAGTAGCTCTTCTGGTAAGAAACAATGTAAGAAAATAATCACAAGATAAATACATATATGGCAGACAAACAACTTAGGAACTCATAGGCGGTACCCTCCACATCCTAAATTATAAGTCGTTTTAACTTTTTTTTGGAGAGTCAAATCATCTTAAGTTTGACCAAATTTGTATATTAAAATAATTATATTTATGATACCAATAAGTATCATTCAATTCTTCATCATTTATATTCTCATGATAGTTTAAATATTTGTTGTAACAGATTTTTGTAATTCCAATCAAACTTTAGATGCTTTGACTCCCCAAGAAAGTTGAAATGACTTATAGTTTGGGATAGAGGGAGTACTTGTTCGTCGAATAATAAAGACATAGGTGCCGTTTGGTTCAAAAAATGTAACGCAAATGGTAATGGTAATGGTTTCGGCTCGATTACTGGCGGTAACAAATTTGAATAGGCTGGTATCAAATTTTAGTGTGGTATCTGATTACGGTTGGACTAAAACAAACATGATTTAACGTTATCCGTTACCCATTACGTTACAAATATGTGAACCAAACAGCACCTTAGTTCATACAACAATAATATTCAACCTTTCCTAGGCTCCTAGCTTGATGGTGTAAGAAATTATTAAGTGGTTGAAGTATGTCATCAAAATTATGTATGATCCAATCCCATCTGTTCTACTTCTATACATGCATGCATGTGATAAGTTTGGCCTGTACTACAAAATCAATAATACTGAATTTGAAATCACTATACAGAAGCATGAGGTGTGCACCTGCTCGATGGTGATAGGATCATTCCTGCTAACATTGACAATATAGTTAAGCAATGGCTCGAGAACATCCCGCGTAGCGATATATCCATACAACTCTATGGGGCCACCATCCACATCAATCTTAGCCAACTTTAAGGAGAAAATTTGCATCATGTTTGTAACATGCTCCCCAATAATTATTTCTCTACCCTTGCAGAGCGTGCAATCTTTGGGGTCTGATAACATCATTGCCTCGATCCGAGCTTCATAAAACATCACATGATATATTATAGTGGGATATTAATACGGGGAACTGTTGTGGACTCATTCTTCTACAGGAACACCTATGGGCGCAGGCTCAGGAAGGCAACTGAGCTGGAAGAATAGGAAAGGAAGCAAACAATCAGGCAGCCGAATTAAGGGAAGAGGATCAGGCGAGTCCTATCTCCAGTATATCAATCAGTAGTTTCCTATTTCTGCTATATCAGTAGTTTCCTATTTCTGCTATAGCAGACAGTAGAGTTTCCTATTTCCATTATAGAAAGCAATAAGTTGATTGGGTGTGTTCCCTGCCGCCTAGACTATAAAGGCTGGCTGCTAGTTTGTAAGAGGGCATCGAAGAATAATACAGTTACCTCCTAGAGGTGGGCTGTTCTTCGACGGTGGCGCCTTCAGCCGCCGGCGACGATAGACCTCCTCGCTACGTTCTGCGTTCTTGTTCTCAAGCCACTCTCCTCCTCCACTCTCCCCTGCATTCCCCTCGCCGACCACCACGCAGCAGCCACAACAAATTGGTATCGGAGACAAGTGCCCCGACCATGTCCAGCGTCGCGGGCGATCCTGAGCCTGATTCGGTGAAGCTGGACCGCATCATCGCGCAGCTCACAACCATGAACAACCGCCTGAACGCGCATGACCAGCGCATCGCGCGCACGGAGAAATTTCAGTCCGGTGATGAAGAGGACCACGAGCCGCAGGGTTCGCCTGATCGTCGACGCCACGGAGGCACGGAGGAAGGCAGCTTCCGTGGGGGCCGCGGGACTGGCCCTCGACGTCCTGACAGCAGTGGTCCACGCGAGCCCAACCTCAACTTCCCGCACTACGATGGTGAGTCGGATCCGCTCCCATGGTTGAACAAGTGTGAAGGCTTTTTTCGCGGCTACCGCACGCTGCAGGAGGATAAGGTGTGGATGGCCTCTCTCCATCTCGACGGCACGGCGGCACAATGGTACTACCAGTTGGAGCGTGATCTCGGCATCATCACGTGGCCGCGCTTTGTCGAATTCATCAACATGCGCTTCGGCCCGCCCATCCGCTCCAACGCGCTTGGGGAGTTGAAGGAGCTCCACCGTACCGGCACGGTGGAGGAATACCAGCGCCAGTTCTTGGCTCTCCTGTGCCGCTGCGACAACCTGACCCGGCAGCACCAAATCGACTTGTTCACTGCCGGGTTGGGTCAGCCCTTGTCATCCGACGTCGAGATGCAACACCCGGCGAACCTTCAGACAGCCATGAGTCTGGCCCGGGCCTTCGAGCGCCGTTCCGCTGAGGCGGCTCGCGCCATCTACTCGTCCACGCCGCGCCAGCATTCCCGTCCTCGTCCACCGTCAACGACACCAGCACCGACGACGGAGGAACCACAGCGACCACGCGTTCGTCGGCTGTCGGCTGAGGAGATCGCCGACAAACGTGCCAAGGGGCAATGTTATTTTTGCCCGGAGAAATTCTCCCGGGATCACAAGTGTGCGGCGCGGGGCGGCGTGTTCTGTCTGTCCCTGGACGACGCTGCGCCAGAGGACGACGACATCACGGAGGAAGTCTGCATCTCGCTGAACGCGTTGACAGGGGTCCCTGCGGGTGACACCATCCGTCTTCGCGTCAAGATCCAAGGGGAAGAGCTGACGGCACTTGTGGACTCCGGCTCCACCCACTCCTTCATCAACCAGGGCGTCGCCCACCGACTCGGCCTCGACATCACCCATCGGCCGGGTCTGGTGGTCACTGTGGCTAACGGACAGCAGCTGCACAGTCCGGGTATCTGTGCAGCAATGACATTGGCCATCCAGGACCAGACGTTCTCCATCGACTGCTATGCCTTAGCTCTCGAGGGCTTCGACGTCGTCCTCGGTGTCCACTGGCTCAAGACGCTGGGACCCATTACTTGGGACTTCACGGCGCGATCCATGGCTTTCTGGCACCATGATCGTGCCGTCCTGTGGCGTGGGATCGGTGGTGACGAAGTTAGCCTTGCTGCTCTGACGGCGACCAGGGACCTCATGAATTCATTACTGCAAGATTTTACTGACCTGTTTGCAGAACCGCGTGGACTGCCGCCCGCGCGACGCCATGACCATCACATTCATTTGTTGCCGGGTACGGCTCCCATTGCAGTCCGCCCGTACCGATACCCGCAGCTTTTGAAAGATGAGATTGAGCGCCAATGTCAGGAAATGCTGGCACAGGGGATTATTCGGGAAACCACATCCCCTTTCTCCTCCCCTGTTCTCCTGGTGAAGAAGCATGATGGTACTTGGCGATTTTGTGTGGATTTTCGGGCCTTAAATGACAAGACGGTCAAGAACAAATTTCCTATCCCAGTGGTCGACGAGCTCCTTGATGAGCTGTCGGGCGCTTGTTTCTTCACCAAGATTGATCTCCGCAGCGGGTACCACCAGGTCCGGATGCATCCAGAGGACATCGCCAAGACCGCGTTTCGCACGCATCATGGACATTTTGAGTTCCTCGTCATGCCTTTCGGCTTGACGAACGCGCCAGCAACATTTCAAGCTCTCATGAATGACATCCTCAAGCCATTTCTCCGCCGGTTCGTTCTAGTCTTTTTTGATGATATACTCATCTATAGTTCTTCTTGGGAGACACATGTGCAGCAGGTCAGGATGGTTTTTCAATTGTTACGCGCCAACTGCCTCTTCATCAAGCAGTCTAAATGTTTCTTCGGCGAACCAACGGTGGCCTACCTGGGCCATATTATCTCCAAGGAGGGTGTGGCCATGGACCCATCCAAGGTGGCGGCTGTGGAGGCATGGCCACAACCGCGGACTGCACGGGCGCTGCGGGGTTTTCTTGGCCTCACCGGGTACTACCGCAAGTTTATTGCGGGGTACGGTGCGGTGGCCGAGCCCTTAACTGCTCTCCTCAAGGGGGCGGCTTTCTCCTGGACTTCCCAGGCGGCATCGGCCTTCCAAGCCCTGAAGAAGGCGCTGGTGTCTGCTCCACTGCTCCGACTACCAGACTTCGCCAAGCGCTTCTACGTCGACTGCGATGCTTCGGGCTCCGGCTTTGGCGCGGTGCTGCACCAGGGCGAGGGCGCCGTGGCTTACTTCAGTCGCGCCGTGGCCCCTCACCACGCCAAGTTGCCCGCATATGAAAGAGAGCTGATCGGCTTAGTCAAAGCCGTTCGCAATTGGAGGCCATACTTGTGGGGCAGGTCATTCACAGTCCGCACTGATCATCGCAGCTTGAAGTACATATTGGACCAACGTCTGACCACTATTCCACAGCACACTTGGGTCACGAAGCTATTTGGTTATGATCTGGATGTGGTGTACCGCCCAGGGAAGCAAAATGCAGCAGCAGATGCCTTATCTCGTCGGGATGAGGAGGCCTTCAGTATTCATGCCCTATCGACAACATCATTTGCAGTTTTTGACGCAATTCGTCAAGAACTCCTTACTGATCCAAGAGCACAAGAAATTCGGGCCCAGTTAGCCAGTGGCACTGCACCAGCAGGGTGGACAGAGGTGGATGGACTGCTGTTATTTCAGGGCAAAGCATATGTTCCAGATTCATCTCCCCTATGGCCACCGCTACTGGAGAATGCACATACAGCAGGACATGAGGGTATTCAGAAGACACTCTATCGTCTTCGGTTATCCTTCTTCAACCCTCACAGCAGCCGTTTGGTCCGCGAGTATGTCAAAGGTTGTGGAGTTTGTCAGCGCAATAAAACTGAGCACTTGCACCCAGCTGGACTGCTGCAGCCCCTGCCAGTTCCCTCTTCTGTTTGGAGTGATATTGCTATGGACTTCGTTGAGGGCTTTCCCAAAGTTGGCGGGAAATCAGTTATTTTGACTGTGGTGGACCGGTTTTCCAAATATGCTCATTTCATCCCACTCAGCCATCCATATTCAGCCACCGTTGTTGCAAAGGCCTTCTTTGATGAGATTGTTCGGCTACATGGGTTCCCATGTTCTATTGTTAGTGACCGGGACCCGGTTTTTACTAGCACTTTTTGGGCTGAATTATTCCGTTTAGCAGGGGTGACATTGCTTCTCAGTTCAGCTTTTCACCCACAAACGGATGGGCAGTCGGAGGTCACTAATCGCATTATCACTATGTATCTTCGTTGCTTAGCAGGAGATCGACCTCGTTCTTGGCTACAGTGGTTACCGTGGGCAGAATTTTGCTACAATTCGTCCTTCCAAACAGCTATTGGTGTTTCTCCTTTCCAGGTGGTTTATGGACGGCCTCCACCAACCTTGCTGCAATTTGAACAGGGGGCGGCAAAGGTGGCAGCAGTAGAAGCCCAACTCCGAGATAGAGATGAATTCCTGGCTGAAATCCGTGATCGGTTATTGTTGGCTCAGGAGGTCATGCGTGCTCAGCATGATAAGAGGCACCGGGAGGTTGTCTTTGCAGTAGGAGACTGGGTTTGGCTCCGTTTGCATCACCGCACAGCCGTGGGTATCACTCCAGCTCGTGCCACCAAGCTGGGCCCTAAGTACTTTGGACCTTATGAAGTACTAGAGCAGATTGGATCAGTAGCTTATCGTCTTCGTTTACCAGCAGCAGCTCGCATCCATAATGTGTTTCATGTGGCTCTTCTTAAGCCTTTCGTGGGTACCCCTCCGGTCGGTGATCTAGTGCAGTTGCCATCTCTGGTGCATGGAAGAGTGGTTCCTCATCCCTTGAAGATCATTCGTGCTCGTCTCAAACATGGAGTATGGGAATTGTTGGTGCATTGGGACGGACAGACAGCTGTTGATGCTTCTTGGATTTCCCTAGAAGAATTCAAGAAACAATATCCGGTGTTTCAGCTCGAGGACGAGCTGTTCCAAGGGGAGGGGGGAAGTGTTGTGGACTCATTCTTCTACAGGAACACCTATGGGCGCAGGCTCAGGAAGGCAACTGAGCTGGAAGAATAGGAAAGGAAGCAAACAATCAGGCAGCCGAATTAAGGGAAGAGGATCAGGCGAGTCCTATCTCCAGTATATCAATCAGTAGTTTCCTATTTCTGCTATATCAGTAGTTTCCTATTTCTGCTATAGCAGACAGTAGAGTTTCCTATTTCCATTATAGAAAGCAATAAGTTGATTGGGTGTGTTCCCTGCCGCCTAGACTATAAAGGCTGGCTGCTAGTTTGTAAGAGGGCATCGAAGAATAATACAGTTACCTCCTAGAGGTGGGCTGTTCTTCGACGGTGGCGCCTTCAGCCGCTGGCGACGATAGACCTCCTCGCTACGTTCTGCGTTCTTGTTCTCAAGCCACTCTCCTCCTCCACTCTCCCCTGCATTCCCCTCGCCGACCACCACGCAGCAGCCACAACAGGAACAGATACTAGCTAGACATACATGATAATTAAGTAGACATGATCCTTAGGATCCATTTTCACAACCCATCAATCAGTTTTCTAGTTTTCTTCAACCGCCAACAAACTAACTTATTAAAAACTTATGTAACACCTTGGATACAAAAATGACAAATAGTGATGAAAACAAATGGAGGAAGACTATATATACCCCCATGGCATGACAAATGGAGCGTGTTGGATTGCGATGAGATTATAGGAGTGTTGAGGCACTTCACTAAGTGCTCTATGTGCTTAAGAGAGAATTGGGTGGCTAGTGTAGTGCTTTATTTTACTACGACTATGGCATTTAATAAGAAATAAATGGAGTACATATAATGAAGTATTTTTCCTATATATGAGGTTTATCAGGGGCTCAAAACAAATATTGAGAGGTTGATCCTAAGATGAAGAGAGCGGACAATTTTATGGTACAAGCTACAATCTGTTAATTTACGGGGTCCATGGCAGCTGGCTATGTATACATGCGTGGCAATGCATATCCCATGATTCAACTAGTGGTGTTGGTGTAGTGATGCAATTAAAAACATTAAGTTTTGTATGGAGAATTTATCTGTAGAACTTGGTCCTACTTGATAGCCTAAAAAATTTGTAATAAGAAGGGGGGGGGGGGGATGGGGATTAGAGCCATATTGCTAATAATCACTTACTTTCATTGCGGTTCGCAATGCGATACTCTTTTCTCCATGTAAAGCCGCCCCTGTATATAGAACCATCGCGGTGCGTGCTATATGGCAATATTACCGAAGGGTCTACATCTTCGTCGTCAGGGTAGTTATAGTGGTGATCCGCGTACTGATCTTCTTTTTCCAGACGCCTGAGTTCTTCGTCGTCGCTCCGCTCACCGGGAGGGCCATCGCCACATCGAAGAAAAATATCATGGCCTATCTTCTTCCTGGTATGTTTGTCGCCATGCACAGCCGCCGTCCTCCCATCTTGTTCGTCATTGCATGCTTTAGCCAACGACGACGTGCCGTCGTCGCCTTTGATTCCACTGGTAGTGATGGTGGTGGTGGCCATGCTGCTGCGAGATCCAATTCGAAATCTTGTGTGTTACCAAAAAGGCCGCCAGTCATCGGATGAACGGCGGCTTAAATTAATTTAAATTAAAATAAGATGAGATGGTTTGAAACTGTAGTACCTGAAAACACGACGGGCGGGTGGATATGATGGAGGTGCTCGCCACGCAAGCGCTGGTGGCAACGAACGCCATAAAACGGCGGGGAGATGTGCCGAGGCGGCGTATTGGGCACTGGAGAGAGTCGGAGCGACGCTGCTACGGAGGCGGAGGAGAGAGAGCATCGATGATCGCGGGAGGATTTGCATCTGCATGCTCCCGGGCTCCCGGCCGTCGCGAGTTCCGACTGAGCCGAATGCATGCGCGGCGGCGCGGGTAGGTATTAGTAGGGAAAAAGCAGATCCTCCGATGCCGTCCAAATTCCAATCGTGTCGCGGCCCACAAGCCACAAACAACCGGAGGCCCGTTCTATCTCCGTGGGCCGTGGCCATGTCACTTGATGGTTTTCTGCGTCCTTTATTCCATGTTATTTTGGTGTTCAGAAATCAACGAAGAGGGTGTCTATGGTCAGGGCCAGGGCCCTGAACAGAGAGGTTGTTGGGTTTGCTCCTTATGATTATGAGAAGCGTATCACTGAGCTTCTGAAGGTTGGCAAGGACAACAGTGCTTTGATGCTGGCTAAGAGAAGAAAGCTTGAAGCTCACAAGAGGGCAAAGAAGAAGAGAGAGACGAGATGGCGAACGTCCTCATGAAGATGAGGTTTGTGAATATATGTGAAACTTTAGTGATAAAAAACAAAAAACACTGCTTGGTGGCCTGCCTTTCAAATGCTTTGGCATGGTTAAGCAATTTGCTTCTTGCTAATTTGTTGCATAATTATGGTTTATTGTTACCCAAATGATTGTTTTTTCATTAATACGCATCAATCTAAGTTTTGCGTATTGATCCTGCCATTTGAGTTTGTGTAGAGACTAGCGTTTATTGATTGTGCATACTGCGGTAAGACATGTCTTGATTTTCTACTATATGATCAGCTGTATATTTTTTTTGTCTAGCTAAATTGACACTATCCTTGGACCGTTTATTATATTTCATATAGAAATAAATTCTAATAGGATTCCTACTCCTACGCGAGATCTCCTTCAAGCTATATCGGTGCACTGGTGGTGGTTGGTGATGAACTGGGCGAGAGGAACGATGGGACACCGTGTTCCCGGCATGGAGAACAAGGCGGCTAGGATTCTGGCCTCCACAGGGTAACCGAATAAGGCAATACTTTTTTTTATTACTTACTCTCGTCTTACATCTCCTATTTATGTTAGCTTCTCCCTAAATAAAAGAAAACTACTTTCAAAAGGAAATAGATCCTAGATTAGTACTGGACTGTTAAGGACCCTGACCGCCTTCCCCTTCTACACACCCCATGGGCCTCTGCTTCCTCTGATAATGCACGTCGATCATAACATCTCTCTCTGCCTGCAGAAACAGCTCGTCCTCGCGCTGGAATTCAGGGTAGAGGTCTCGAAATTTAGCAAGTAGCTCCCATGTTGCTTCCTCATGTGTCATCCCTTGCCACTGGATAAGAATATACCAGACGTCGCCACGTAGTTGTGCTTTGATGCCATCGCTGGTACCGGCAGTAGTCACCCATCATGGACTGTTGGTAGTGGTGTCGGCATTGCAGGCAGCTCTCCTTTGTGGGCTTTCAGCAGATCGACATGGAAGATGTCGTGGATACGAGCACCGTCGGGCAGCCATAGACGGTACGCAACATTGTCGATACGCTCCAGCACCTGAAAAGGCCACACATAGCGCGGACCTAGTTCGCCCTTGGCGTGAGAATCCAAGGACTTGGTGGTATGGTGTAGAAATCGCAACCAAACCCAATCACCGGTCTTGAACTCCATCCCCCGATGTGCAACATCATAATATTTCTTGGATACCTGTTGTGCTTGAACAAGACGCTGACGAACTTCCACCAGAACCTTGTCACGGTTGTGAAGGAGAGCGGTAGCTATCTCTGTCCGCGTTGTCCCCTGCTTGTAGGGCAAGATGGCCAAAGGGGGTCTACCGTAGACCACCTTAAAGGGGGTCGCACGCAACGCCGTGTGGAAGGATGTGTCATAGTGAGAGCACCTAGAGGGGGGTGAATAGGTGATCCTGTGAAACTTAATCTTATAGCCACAAAAACTTGTTAAGTGTTAGCACAATAATCGCCAAGTGGCTAGAGAGGAGTCTCAACAAAACACAATACCACAAGAGATCAAACACAGAGATGACACAGTTGTTTATCCCGTGGTTCGGCCAAGACCAACGCTTGCCTACTCCACGTTGTGGCGTCCCAATGGACGAGGGTTGCAATCAACCCCTCTCAAGCGATCCAAAGACCAACTTGAATACCACGGTGTTTTGTTTTGCCTTTCAATATTCCGTTTGCGAGGAATCTCCACAACTTGGAGCCTCTCGCCCTTACACTTGAGATTCACAAGAAATTCAGAGTAAGGGAGGAAAGCAACACACACAAATCCACAGCAAAATGCGCACACACACGGCCAAGAATCGAGCTCAAAAGACTATCTCAAAGTTCTCACTAGAACGGAGCTCGAATCACTGAGAATGACAAACGAATGCGCAAAGACTGAGTGTGGATGATCAAGAATGCTCTAAGGTTGCTTGGTTGTGTCCTCCATGCGCCTAGGGGTCCCTTTTATAGCCCCAAGGCAGCTAGGAGCCGTTGAGAGCAAATCTGGAAGGCCAATCTTGCCTTCTGTCGTCGGGTGCACCGGACAGTCCGGTGCACACCGGACACTGTCCGGTGCCCGATTTCCTTCCTAAAATGGCGCTGCCGACCGTTGCAGATCTGGGAGCCGTTGGCGCACCGGACATGTCCGGTGCACACCGGACAGTCCGGTGCCCCCTTCCGACCGTTGGCCCGGCCATGTGTCGCGCGCAGATTCCGCGGCCGACCGTTGGCCCGGCCGACCGTTGGCTCACCGGACAGTCCGGTGCACACCGGACAGTCCGGTGAATTTTAGCCGTACGCCGTCGGCGAATTCCCGAGAGCGGCCACTTCAGGCCGAGCCAGCCTGGCGCACCGGACACTGTCCGGTGCACCACCGGACAGTCCGGTGCACCCAGACTGGACAGACTTTGGCTGCTCGAGCCATCTCTTCTCCAACTCGATTTTTTCTGTTTCCAGCACTTAGACACAATACATTAGTCCATAAAACAATGTACTAAGTCTGAGAAACATACCTTTATCCTTGATTTGTACTTTGTCCACCATTTTACAATTAGGCACCTGTGTTGGGCACTAAATCACCAAAATACTTAGAAATGGCCCAAGGGCACATTTCCCTTTCAATCTCCCCCTTTTTGGTGATTTATGCCAACTCAACATAAAGCAAGTAGAACAAGTACAAAAATACTTCAAATAAGAACTCAAATTATTTTGATTCAATTTTGGCATATATGGATCATTCTTTGCCACCACTTGGTTTGTTTTTGCAAATCAAACTCAAATTCCTATCTCTAAGTCAAAATCACTTGTAGAGACATAAAGAGAGGTTTTCCAAAGAAATTTGATCAAAGATTTCAAAAACTCCCCCTTTTTCCCATAATCAACACTTCTCCCCACAAGAGGCCAACTTTTGACATAAGAGACAATAAAAGAGTTTTGACAAACCAAAAGCTCTAATCTACTATTTTCAAAATTTCTCAAGTGGTAGCTGATCCATTTTGCTTTGGCCTTTATTTTCTCCCCCTTTGGCATCAAGCACCAAAACGGGATCAATCTTGGCCCTATAACCCCATTGCCTCACCAAAATCTTCAATTAAGAGCAAATGGCAATAAGAGTTCATTAGATGAACTTGGAATAGGTTACCCTCTCATCGGAGTGCAGTGGAAGTCTTTCATGGTCCAAGTCCACCTTTTCCCTTTCAATTCTCCTTTGAGACTCAAACAAGCAAACTCAAGCATATGGTTAGTCTCAAAGGGTCAAGTTGTAACACATCTCCCCCTAAAACTGTACATCACTTTGCAACAGACTTGTGAGGTCCAGGGAGTGTTTGTACAACTTGAGCACCATACTTAACAACAAAATGCAAAAAGGAACATGATCAAAAGCATAAATACATGTATGCTACAATTCAATCCAAGTTCCGCGAATCTAAGACATTTAGCTCACTACGCAGCCTGCAAAAGGTCTTCTCATCTAAAGGCTTGGTAAAGATATCGGCTAGCTGGTTCTCGGTGCTAACATGAAACACTTCGATATCTCCCTTTTGCTGGTGGTCTCTCAAAAAGTGATGCCGGATGTCAATGTGCTTTGTGCGGCTGTGTTCAACAGGATTTTCCGCTATTCGGATAGCACTCTCATTATCACATAGGAGTGGGACTTTGCTCAGATTGTAGCCAAAGTCCCTGAGGGTTTGCCTCATCCAAAGTAGTTGCGCGCAACACTGTCCTGTGGCAACATACTCGGCCTCAGCGGTGGATAGGGCAACGGAGGTTTGTTTCTTAGAGTTCCATGACACCAGGGACCTTCCTAAGAATTGGCACGTCCCTGATGTACTCTTCCTATCGACCTTACATCCAGCATAGTCGGAATCTAAGTATCCAACCAAGTCAAAGGTAGACCCCTTTGGATACAAGAGCCCGAGGCAAGGCGTAGCAACCAAATATCTAAGAATTCGCTTCACTGCCACTAAGTGACACTCCTTAGGATCGGATTGAAATCTAGCACACATGCATACGCTAAGCATAATATCCGGTCTACTAGCACATAAATAAAGTAAAGACCCTATCATTGACCGGTATGCTTTTTGATCAACGGACTTACCTCCTTTGTTGAGGTCGGTGTGTCCGTCGGTCCCCATCGGAGTCTTTGCGGGCTTGGCGTCCTTCATCCCAAACCGCTTCAGCAAGTCTTGCGTGTACTTTGTTTGGGAGATGAAAGTGCCGTCCTTGAGTTGCTTCACTTGGAACCCAAGGAAGTAGGTCAACTCGCCCATCATCGACATCTCGAATTTCTGCGTCATCACCCTGCTAAACTCTTCACAAGACTTTTGGTTAGTAGAACCAAATATTATGTCGTCGACATAAATTTGGCACACAAAAAGATCACCATCGCAAGTCTTAGTAAAAAGAGTTGGATCGGCTTTCCCAACCTTGAAAGCATTAGCAATTAAGAAGTCTCTAAGGCATTCATACCATGCTCTTGGGGCTTGCTTAAGTCCATAGAGCGCCTTAGAGAGCTTACACACATGGTCGGGGTACCGTTCATCCTCGAAGCCAGGGGGTTGCTCCACGTACACCTCCTCCTTGATTGGCCCATTGAGGAAAGTGCTCTTCACATCCATTTGGTACAACCTGAAAGAATGGTGAGCGGCATATGCTAGCAAGATACGAATTGATTCTAGCCTAGCCACAGGAGCAAACGTCTCCTCAAAGTCCAAACCTGCGACTTGGGCATAACCTTTTGCCACAAGTCGAGCCTTGTTCCTCGTCACCACCCCGTGCTCGTCCTGTTTGTTGCGGAACACCCACTTGGTTCCCACAACATTTTGCTTGGGACGAGGCACCAGTGTCCAAACTTCATTGCGCTTGAAGTTGTTGAGTTCCTCCTGCATGGCCAATACCCAATCCGGATCTAGCAAGGCCTCCTCTACCCTGAAAGGCTCAATAGAAGAGACAAAGGAGTAATGCTCACAAAAATTAACTAATCGAGATCGAGTAGTTACTCCCTTGCTAATGTCACCCAAAATTTGGTCGACGGGATGATCCCTTTGAATCACCGCTCGAACTTGGGTTGGAGGTGCCGGTTGCGCTTCTTCCTCCATCACGTGATCATCTTGTGCTCCCCCTTGATCACACACCTCCTTTTGATGAACCTGTTCATCGTCTTGAGTTGGGGGATGCACCGTTGTTGAGGAAGAAGGCTGATCTCGTTCATCTTGTTCCTGTGGCCGCACTTCTCCAATCGCCATGGTTCGTATAGCGGCCGTCGGAACATCTTCTTCATCTACATCATCACAATCAACAACTTGCTCTCTTGGAGAGCCATTAGTCTCATCAAATACAACGTCGCTAGAGACTTCAACCAAACCCGATGATTTGTTGAAGACCCTATACGCCTTTGTATTTGAATCATAACCTAATAAAAACCCTTCTACAGCTTTGGGAGCAAATTTAGAAATTCTACCCTTCTTCACTAGAATGTAGCACCTGCTCCCAAATACACGAAAGTAAGATACATTGGGTTTGTTACCGGTTAGTAGCTCATACGACGTCTTCTTGAGGAGGCGGTGAAGGTAGACCCTGTTGATGGCGTGGCAAGCCGTGTTCACGGCTTTCGACCAAAAGCACTCGGGGGTCTTGAATTCTCCAAGCATAGTTCTCGCCATATCTATGAGCGTCCTGTTCTTCCTCTCTACCACACCGTTTTGCTGAGGTGTGTAGGGAGCGGAGAACTCGTGCTTGATCCCTTCCTCCTCAAGAAACTCCTCCACTTGAAGGTTCTTGAATTCGGACCCGTTGTCGCTCCTTATCTTTTTCACCTTGAGCTCAAACTCATTTTGAGCTCTCCTTAGGAAGCGCTTGAGGGTCCCTTGGGTTTCAGACTTATCCTGCAAAAAGAACACCCAAGTGAAGCGGGAAAAGTCATCAACAATAACTAGACCATACTTACTTCCTCCTATGCTTAGATAGGCGACGGGTCCGAAGAGGTCCATATGCAGCAGCTCCAGAGGTCTTGTTGTGGTCATCACATTCTTGCTGTGATGTGCTCCTCCCACTTGTTTACCTGCTTGACAAGCTGCACAAGGTCTATCTTTTTCGAAATAAACATTGGTTAGACCTATCACGTGTTCTCCCTTTAGAAGCTTGTGGAGGTTCTTCATCCCCACATGTGCTAAGCGGCGATGCCACAGCCAGCCCATGCAAGTCTTAGCCATTAAGCATGCATCTAGACCGGCCTCTTCTTTTGCAAAATCAACTAAGTAAAGCTTGCCGTCTAGTACACCCTTAAAGGCTAGTGAACCATCACTTCTTCTAATGACAGACACATCTACATTTGTAAAAAGACAATTATATCCCATATTGCATAGTTGACTAACAGATAGCAAATTGTAACCAAGAGACTCAACTAAAAACACATTGGAGATTGAGTGTTCATTAGAAATTGCAATTTTACCTAACCCTTTTACCTTGCCTTGATTCCCATCACCGAATATAATTGAATCTTGGGAATCCTTATTTTTGACGTAGGAGGTGAACATCTTCTTCTCCCCCGTCATATGGTTTGTGCATCCGCTGTCGATAATCCAGCTTGAACCCCCGGATGCATAAACCTGGAAGGCAAATTTTGGCTTGGGTCTTAGGTACCCAACTCATGTTGGGTCCTATAAGGTTAGTGCAAATATCCTTAGGGACCCAAATGCAAGTTTTGTCTCCCTTGCATTTTGCCCCTAACTTCCTAGCAACTATTTTCCTATCCTTTCTACAAATAGCAAAGGAAGCATTTAAAGCACAATAAATTGTAGAAGGTTCATTCACTACTTTCCTAGGAGCATGAATAATATTCTTTCTAGGCGCATGATGAATAGCATTTCTCCTAGACATATTTCTACCATGCATATAGGAAGAACTAGAAGCAAACATGGCATGAGAGTCAAAATCATTATAAGCATTATAACTCCTATCATGATACATAAAAGCATGGTTCTTTTTAGTACTACTAACCATAGGAGCCTTCCCTTTCTCCTTGGCGGAGATAGGAGCCTTATGGCTTGTCAAGTCCTTGGCTTCCCTCTTGTAGCCAAGTCCATCCTTAATTGAGGGGTGTCTACCAATCGTGTAGGCATCCCTTGCAAATTTTAGCTTATCAAATTCATTCTTGCTAGTCTTAAGTTGGGCACTAAGACTAGCCACTTCATCATTTAGTTTTGAAATTGAAACTAAGTGTTCACAACAAGCATTAATATCAACATCCTTACACTTAGTGCAAATTTCAACATGTTCAACACAAGAGTTAGATTTACTTGCTACTTCTAGCTTAGCATTTAAATCATTAATTTCACCTTTTAAAGAAGAAATGGTTTCGTTACAAGTAGAAAGTTCACAAGAAAGCATTCCATTTCTTTTAACTTCTAGAGCAAGTGAATTTTGTGCACTAACAAATTTATCATGCTCTTCATATAAAAGATCTTCTTGTTTCTCTAAGATTCTATCCTTTTCATTCAAGGCATCAATCAATTCATTAATCTTAGCTATCTTAGTTCTATCCAATCCCTTGAATAAACTGGAGTAATCTATTTCATCCTCACTAGACTCATCATCACTAGAAGAATCATAAGTATTAGCATTATGATTGATTACCTTCTTCTCCCTTGCCATGAGGCAAGTGTGATGCTCGTTTGGGAAGAGGGCCGATTTGTTGAAGGCAGTGGCGGCGAGTCCTTCGTCGTCAGAGTCGGACGAAGAGCAATCCGAATCCCACTCCTTTCCAAGGTGTGCTTCGCCTTTGGCCTTCTTGTAAACCTTCTTGTTCTCTCTCTTCCCATTTTTCCCTTGCTCCTGGTCACTATCATTTTCGGGACAGTTAGCAATAAAATGACCAACCTTACCACATTTGAAGCATGAGCGCTTCCCCTTTGTCTTGGTCTTCCTTGGTTGCCCCTTGCGGCCATTTAGCGCCGTCTTGAATCTCTTGATGATGAGAGCCATCTCTTCATCATTGAGCCCGGCCGCCTCAACTTGCGCCACCTTGCTGGGTAGTGGCTCCTTGCTCCTTGTTGCCTTGAGAGCGATGGGTTGAGGCTCGTGGATTGGACCGTTCAACGCGTCGTCGACGTATCTCGCCTCCTTGATCATCATCCGCCCGCTTACGAATTTTCCGAGTACCTCCTCGGGCGTCATCATCGTGTACCTGGGATTCTCACGAATATTGTTCACGAGATGAGGATCAAGAACGGTAAAGGACCTTAGCATTAGGCGGACGACGTCGTGGTCCGTCCATCGCGTGCTTCCGTAGTTCCTTATTTTGTTGATGAGGGTCTTGAGCCGGTTGTACGTTTGGGTTGGCTCTTCTCCCCTTATCATGGCGAATCGTCCAAGCTCGCCCTCCACCAACTCCATTTTGGTGAGCATGGTGATGTCATTCCCCTCGTGAGAGATCTTGAGGGTGTCCCATATTTGCTTGGCATTGTCCAAGCCGCTCACCTTGTTGTACTCTTCCCTGCACAAGGACGCTAAGAGAACAGTAGTAGCTTGTGCATTTCTATGGATTTGTTCATTTATGAGCATAGAGTTATCCGAGCTATCAAACTTCATTCCATTCTCTACAATCTCCCAAATGCTTGGATGGAGAGAGAATAAGTGACTACGCATTTTGTGACTCCAAAATCCGTAGTCCTCCCCATCGAAGTGTGGAGGTTTGCCAAGAGGAATGGAAAGCAAATGCGAATTCGAACTATGTTGAATACGAGAGTAATCAAATGAAAAGTTCGAATTGACCGTCTTTTTGTAGTCGTTGTCGTCGTCCTTTTGGGAAGAGGAAGATTTGTCGCTGTCGTAGTAGATGATCTCCTTGATGCGTCTTGTCTTCTTCTTCTTCCCTTCTTTGCGTCTGTGCCCCGAGCCTGAGTCGGTAGTCTTGTCGTCCTTTGGCTCGTTGACGAAGGACTCCTTCTCCTTGTCGTTGATCACGATTCCCTTCCCCTTAGGATCCATCTCTTCGGGCGGTTAGTCCCTTTCTTGAAGAGAACGGCTCCGATACCAATTGAGAGCACCTAGAGGGGGGGTGAATAGGTGATCCTGTGAAACTTAATCTTATAGCCACAAAAACTTGTTAAGTGTTAGCACAATAATCGCCAAGTGGCTAGAGAGGAGTCTCAACAAAACACAATACCACAAGAGATCAAACACAGAGATGACACAGTGGTTTATCCCGTGGTTCGGCCAAGACCAACGCTTGCCTACTCCACGTTGTGGCGTCCCAATGGACGAGGGTTGCAATCAACCCCTCTCAAGCGGTCCAAAGACCAACTTGAATACCACGGTGTTTTGTTTTGCCTTTCAATATTCCGTTTGCGAGGAATCTCCACAACTTGGAGCCTCTCGCCCTTACACTTGAGATTCACAAGAAATTCAGAGTAAGGGAGGAAAGCAACACACATAAATCCACAGCAAAATGCGCACACACACGGCCAAGAATCGAGCTCAAAAGACTATCTCAAAGTTCTCACTAGAACGGAGCTCGAATCACTGAGAATGACAAACGAATGCGCAAAGACTGAGTGTGGATGATCAAGAATGCTCTAAGGTTGCTTGGTTGTGTCCTCCATGCGCCTAGGGGTCCCTTTTATAGCCCCAAGGCAGCTAGGAGCCGTTGAGAGCAAATCTGGAAGGCCAATCTTGCCTTCTGTCGTCGGGTGCACCGGACAGTCCGGTGCACACCGGACACTGTCCGGTGCCCGATTTCCTTCCTAAAATGGCGCTGCCGACCGTTGCAGATCTGGGAGCCGTTGGCGCACCGGACATGTCCGGTGCACACCGGACAGTCCGGTGCCCCCTTCCGACCATTGGCCCGGCCATGTGTCGCGCGCAGATTCCGCGGCCGACCGTTGGCCCGGCCGACCGTTGGCTCACCGGACAGTCCGGTGCACACCGGACAGTCCGGTGAATTTTAGCCGTACGCCGTCGGCGAATTCCCGAGAGCGGCCACTTCAGGCCGAGCCAGCCTGGCGCACCGGACACTGTCCGGTGCACCACCGGACAGTCCGGTGCACCCAGACTGGACAGACTTTGGCTGCTCGAGCCATCTCTTCTCCAACTCGATTTTTTCTGTTTCCAGCACTTAGACACAATACATTAGTCCATAAAACAATGTACTAAGTCTGAGAAACATACCTTTATCCTTGATTTGTACTTTGTCCACCATTTTACAATTAGGCACCTGTGTTGGGCACTAAATCACCAAAATACTTAGAAATGGCCCAAGGGCACAATTCCCTTTCACATAGCAATACTCTGCGTACGGCAACCACTCCACCCAAGTGCGCGGCCGGTCACCTGTCACACAACAAAGATACATGGCTATCACCTTGTTCACCACCTCTGATTGGCCGTCCATCTGAGGTTGGAGTGTCATGCTCAAGCACAGATTGACGCCAGCCAACATGAAGAGATCGCGCCACACATGGCAGGTAAACATGGGATCCCTATTGTTGATGGTAGAAGAGGGAAACCGTGTAACCAGAAGACATTGTCGAAGAAAGAGGGAGTGACAGACGACACGATGTAAGGATGCCCCCGTGCAATGAAGTGCACGTATTTGGAGAATCGATCGACCACAGTGAGGATGACAGCCTTTCCGCCCACCTTGTGAAGCCCCTCGATGAATTGCATCGAAATGTTGGCCCATATTTGGGACGACACGTCGAGGGATTATAGAAGGCCTGCTGGGTGCAGAGTCTCGGTCTTGTTCTCCTAGCGTGTGTTGTAGGCACGTACCCACTCTTGTACCAAGGCGCGACCACTGGGGATGTAGAAATCGGCACGAAGATGGTGGAGTGTTTTTTGAACACCTTCATGGCCCGCTGAGTGTGCCAAGGCTAGCACCTAGTAGCGCAGGTCCCCATGGTCGGGCACGAAGATGCGGGAACCATGGAGCAGGAGGCCATCCTTTAGGCGCCATGGCGCTTCAAGGGTGCCCTCATGCAGGCGCTGAAGAAGATGTTGCGCGTCACCTATGTTGCTGATGGCGCGCTGGATGTCATCCACTAGGGTGAAAGAAGGGCAGAGAGGGCATGGACCGATGATGCCCCTCCGAACTCAGTGCTGAAGATGGACACGCCTCGTCACGGCGAGACAGTGTGTTCGCCACTGTATTGAGGCGGCCTAGGTAATACTCCACGTCGTAGTCGAAGCCGGACAGCTTGCTGAGTCACTGATGCTGTGGCACGGTGGACAAGCATTGATCTAGTAGTAATTTGAGATTGTAGTGGTCTATGCGTACCTAAAAATACCATCCCCAAAGATATGGTCCCTAGGGTCGTACTACTTGAACCAACCTGATCAACTCACGCTCATACGCGACAAGTTTCATGTGGCGTGGTGCAAAGGGTCGGCTAAAGAAGGCGAGAGGCCCTGTGCCCTAGTGAAGTACGGCACCGAACCCCACACCCGACACATCACAGTCGACTATGAAGCATTTGTCGAAATTCGGTATTTTGAGCACATGTCTGGAGGTGAGGGAATTCCTGAGTGCTTGGACTGTCGTCATTGCCTTCGCATCCCACATGAACGCGTCTCAGCGCAAGAGACACGTGAGTGGTGCTACAATAATGCCAAAGTGACAGATGAACTTACGGTAGTAGCCCGCAAGACCCAAGAATCCGCATAGTCCCTGTGCGGAGCTCGGCGTCGGCCATGTGGAGATGGCCACCACCTTATCTGCATCCATGGCCACCCCCTCCTTGGAGATCACGTGGCTGAGGTATGCCACAGATTTTGCCCCAAACAAACATTTGGAGCGCTTGACATGTATATGGTGTGCTCGGAGGGCGGTGAGAACAATGCCCAGGTGTTGCAAGTGTTCTACCCATGTGGAGCTGTAAGTTATTATGTCATCAAAGGACACTAGCACAAACCTGCGGAGGTAGGGGTGTAGAACATCATTCATCAACGCCAGGAAGGTCGCTGGAGCGTTGGAGAGGCCAAAGGGCATCACCAAGAACTCTTAGTGACCCTGATGTGTGCGAAATGCAGCCTTGGCTATGTCGTCAAGGTGCATCCACACCTGGTGGTAGCCCGATCGAAGATCGATCATAGTGAAGAAGCGAGCCCCATGCAGTTCATCGAGCAACTCCTCAATGACAGGAATTGGGAACTTATCTTTAGACGTCTTGGCATTGAGGACTCGAAAGTCCATGCAGAAATGCCATGAGTTGTCGTGTTTCCGAACCAAGAGCACCGGAGCAGAGAGCGGCGATGTACTTGGCCGAATAATGCCTTGGGCAAGCATGGCCACACACTGGCATTCTAGTTCGTCCTTCTGGAGCTGGGGATATCTGTAGGGGCGAACCGTGACTAGAGGAGTGCTTTGAAGAAGATGGATGCGGTGGTCGTATGGGCAAGGTTGGGGCAACCTTGTAGGTTCAGTGAACACCACCTCAAATTGTTGGAGTAGGTGGTCCATCAGCGATTAGCTAGGTGTTGACGTATGGCGCAGATGGCTAGTGGACGCGCCCGGTCCTAGCGTGGGCTCAACCCAGTCCATCGCACGGACCGAGATGCCCTCGTGAACGACATGCACATCTCCTTGGAATTCCATAGTATGGGTCCCAGGATGTGGAGGAACTCAACGCCAAGGATAACACCGAACTCGCCAAGGTTGATGCCATAGCAGTTGACGTGGAATTCTTCGGCTTCTATCATGATGTCCACGTCTCGTGCCACGACGACACGCATTCCCCATTAGTCACCATCACCCAAAGAGTGGGGCAGGGAGCAGTGGCTAATTTGAGGTGATGCATGATGTCGACGTTGATGAAGTTGGTCGTCGAGCCGGAGTCGAGAAAGGCCACCACACGGTGGCCATGAATGATCACCGATAGGAGCATGTCATGCTTAGTGCGGACCCTCGCGATGGCATGAAGAGACACCATTGGTGGAGGGTCGGTGTCCTGCTCGGCGTCCGCCCCGGTACTCTCGTGGGGTCTGTTCTCACCGTGATTGAACGTCTCGGCAGCGTCCTCTAGTGTGGCCTCGTCATCGATGTAGTCCACGGACTCCAAGTAGAAGAGGCATTGGCAGACGTGGCCACGGACGTAGGGCTCATCACAATTGTAGCACAGCCCTTGTCGTCGACGTTCCATCTGTTCTGCCGGTCTTAGGTGGCAGAACTGTCGTGTCGGTGTAGAGGATACTATTGTTGGTGCTAGGCCGGATGAAAGCAGTCCCTGCGGTTGTCGGGAATGGCCTAACAGCGGGGGTCGTGACGAGCTCCTCCCGCCACACGCTGGAGGAAACGCCCCTAAACTGGTCGCACGGCGTTTGAACACCCTGGCCAAGTGCATGGCTATTTGCAGGTTCTGGGTTTGCACAACTTAACGTCGATCTGTATGTGGTTGGGGAGTCCCCACACAAAGAGCTTCGTCTTCTGGGACGTTGACAGGTTGTGTGCATGACATAGCACCGTGTTGAAGTGCTCGACGTATTCGTGCACCACCGGCCTGAAGCGCAGGGTGCATAGCTCGTAGAAGCCCCATGCCAGCATGCCTTCATCCTGCTCGAGGGCATAGTACCATGTCCGGGCAGCCCTAGTGAGGTGGTACGACGCCAACAAGGTTCCGTCCGAGGGCGGGGTATGTTGGCCCCAGAAGAACTACTGGTTGATCTTATTGAGCGGGTCGACGACGTCGTCGTACGTCGAAAAGTCGAGTTTATAGAAACGGGGAGTCTGGGGGCGGTCCCTGTCCTGGCGGAGGTGGCGCAGTGTCTTGCGACATGGTCCCCTCATATGGAACCCGACCACCCTCGGACGAGCCGTAGAGTCTCAGGCCATCGATGCCTCTGAAGTTGGCGCCTGTGTCGTAGGACTGGTGAATCGTCGTCAGGAACGACATGTCTGCTGCTCCCAAAGGTGTCGGAGACGTCGCTAACTCGCCATCCTATATTGCGGCGCACCCATCGACACTATCTCATACGATGGTATTGGGGATGGTGATGCCGGCATGGACATCAGGTGTATGGGCACTCCCTGTATCGTTGGTGCCCCTGTAGGTGGTAGACCATAGAGGGGGCGACTGTGGTGGGGGTAGGGTGGGTATCGGTGCTGGCTAGGAATACATGGAACCCAGCAGAATGGCATGCATAGCTGCCATCAACCAAGACAGTTTGTGGACCACTGTGACCACGGATTCCACCGTAGGGGTTAGCGTAGGGGGTGGTGGAAGATGATGGGGAAACGGTGGTGGTCAACCTTGAGATGGTGGAAACCGATGATGGCGGTGGGTGGGTGGAGAATGGAGGATCGCTGGACATAGCTGATACTAGGTTAATAGGATTCCTACTCCTACCCAGGATCTCCCTCAATCTATACTGGTGCACTCGTGGTGGTTGGCCATGAACTGGGCGAGAGGAACGACGAACGTCGTGTTCCCGGCATGGAGAACAAGGTGGCTAGGGTTTCGGCCTCCACAGGGAAGCCAGCTAAGGTAATACTTCTTTCTTATTCCTTCCTCATGTCTTCTCCCTGAATAAAAGGAAGCTTATTTCTAAATAAAAGGAAACTACTTTCAAAACGAAATAGACCTTAAATTAGTGTTGGATTGTTAAGGACCCTTACTGCCTTCCCCTTCTACACACCCGATGGGCCACTGCTTCCTCTTATAATGCACATCGGTCATAACAAATTCTATGTTTATTTTTAGTAATATTTTTGAATTGTTTCGAAGCATGGTTGGTATTAGCATTTTCATGTTGACTTGATAGAAAAGATCATCCTACTGGGGTGTTCCTGAGTTTTGAGGGGCCCATGGCGAGATTATAAATAGAGGCCCAATACTATAAGAATATTTTTTACTATTATATATCAACTAATTAAAATTGTTCGATGTATCATAGAAAACTTGAGCGGTAAAAATAGAAGAGAAATTATTATCTTATATATATTGTAGAGATCACCTTAAAATATTGTCTAACATTTCTAGATGCAAAATCATCAACGATGGCTTCAATAAAATCAATTAATTTATGTAACCTGTTGTCAGTACCCTAAAACTAGGGTACCCCTTACTACTGTATGAAGACGCAGTACCGACACGGCTATCTTTAGTCGCGTGGTAAAGGAGCTGTGCGTTAGGCTAGGCCGTGACTCGCCCCAGCTTCGGGTGACTATGGGCCAGCAACAGCTCCCGACCCCACCACGTGGACAGCTCCGGGGCCACCACATGGCCAGAGAAGGTAATATACTCCAAGGCATCGTTAGTGAGTCCGGACCCCCATGGGAGAGTGTCGGACCCCTGCATATACAATCCGGGCCTCCGAGTATGGTCTAGGACCTCCACGTGAGCAAACTGGACCCCTCGGATGGGATCCGGACCCCTCTGTGTGGGGTCCGGGCCACTCACAGCAGGGTCCCGAGATTCTGGGACATAGAATACCCAACCCTTAATCAAGGCCAGGCAGGGGTCCAGAGCCGACACGTGTCCAGACCTTATCGTAAACCCCACCCAGGCGGAGACCTAATGCTGCCGCGTGGCCTACTGCACGTGACGTAAGCCAACAGACAGAGCCTGGCGTAGGGCCTCGGGGCTGCGTGGCCTCTGCATTTATTGTGGATAAGGTGCGCCGCCTATCCATTCCACTGGCAGGCGGTGTGTCGCCTCTGCATTTATTAAGCCCTGTCCATTCCACTGGCAGGCGATGTGCCGCCTCCGCATTTAATGAGCCCTGTCCATTCCACTGGCAGGCGATGTGCCGCCTCCGCATTTAATGAGACCTGTCCATTCCGCTGGCAGGCGGCAACCAGTCCATTCCACAGGCGGCGTGCCTGTCCATTCCATTGGCAGACGGTACGCCCATACTGCCGCGTGCACTACGCTCATCATTACTCGTACGTTATCAAGGAAGCAGCCGCCGCGTATCAATACTGTGTCGAATGTGGACATCATGGCGCCTGGAGATTGCTCAGGCGTTACTTGCATTAGTTACTCCTATAATGTATTCCTTCCATTTTGCTCCTGGGCCCACATGTCGGGGCTCAGCATCCTTGTATGTGCCTCCCTTGAGCTATAAAAGGGAAGGCACACAACGTTACAAGGCAGACTCTCAAGTTCTCAAGTTCACTCATATGCTCAAGCTCACAGACTCAATACAATACACAGGCAGTGGAGTAGGGTATTACGCTCCGGCGGCCTGAACCACTCTAAACCCTTGTGTGTTCTTGTGTTCATCCCGAATCCACCTAGTAGGCAAAACGCTTAGGCCCCCCTCCTCATCTTAGGATTTAGGACGGGTGCATTCCGCCACCCGGCCGGAGATTTTCCTCTCCGACATTTGGCGCGCCAGGTAGGGGGTCTTGGCATTAGGTTTTTGCTTGTTTTCCTGCTCGACACCATGGTCTAGATCGTCGAGCACCATGACTTCGTTCCCGAGGACTTCCTGATGGAGGAAGAGGCTGTGTCTTCCATGCCACGGGCCTCCAGCCGCCCTGCGCCTGGTGCTGCTGCTGTGCGCTCTACGCGGCAGCACACTCCTACATAGACATCCAGAGCGTCAAGGGCTGCTTGGGGCCTTGTCTGCAGCCAGGGAGTTGCTACGCCACCCTCCTAGCTCCACGGCCTCGCCGGGGGCCATGAAGTAGTGGTGTGATGATGTCGACCGCCTGCTCGGCATGGCGCATTCTAGCTCAGCCAGGCCTAGGCCTCGGTCATCCCAGCGTCAACATGAGGCATCGGCATCAGTGTGCTCACCCTCCGTGAAGGCCGCACCGACTGAGGACCTGCGGGTGGAGCTCAACCGCAGGCGTGCGAGAGAGGACGCTCTAGTCTCTCTGGAGAGGCCTAATGACCTACAAGCAGAACTCAACCGTAGGCGTGCGGGCGAGGATGCCCACGTCTCTCTGGAGAGGGCACGTGAGCGCCGATAGAACGTCGAGGGTCGCAACCTCGACCTAGACTTCTCTGCGGTTGCGCCGCAAACTCCAAGGGGTGCCCGAATTCAGGCGGGTGTCCCGTTGGCTGGCGTAGGCTGCGCCGCACTGACGGATCATCTCCACGCGGTGACTTGGCCATCCAAGTTCTGGCCACACCTGCCAGAGAAGTACGACGGTACGTCAAATCCGTCGGAATTCTTGCAGGTATACGTCACTGCTATTACGGTAGTAGGTGGAGACACTGCTGTAATGGCAACATATTTCCATGTAGCCTTGTCTGGGCCAGCCCAGACCTGGCTCATGAACCTCACCCCGGGATCGGTCTACTCCTAGGAAGAGCTCTACGCGTGGTTCACAGCAAACTTCGCCAACGCTTGTCAACAGCATGGCGTGGAGGCTCACCTCCATGCAGTGAGGCAGGAACCCGGGGAAACTCTCCGGGCTTTCATCTCCCGCTTCACCAAGGTATGAGGGACTATACCTCGTATTTCTGATGCTTCCATCATCACCGCTTTCCGCCAGGGGGTGCGTGATGAAAAGATACTGGAGAAGTTGGCCACACACGACGTGGAAACTGTCACCATGCTCTTCGCTCTGGCTGACAAGTGTGCCAGAGCTGCCGAGGGCCATGCATGGCACTCGGCACCACAGACTGGAGTTGCCCAGACGGGTGGCTCGGGTGCCATCACCCAGGACGGCAAAACAAAGAAAAAGAAGAAGAACCGCGGCCATGAGAGGTCGTCGTCTGCTGCTCCGATCGTCGCAGCCACGACTGGGGGCTGAAACGAGCGCAACAAGCGCCCACGGCCATAGGGAGGCAACAGCGGCTCATGCCCTGTGCACCCCAACAGTCGCCACAGCGCCTCGGAGTGCCGCGAGATCATCAAGCTCGCAAAGCGCGTTAGCGAGCGGCACGAGCAGACTTCCAAGGATGGATCCCCACCTCATCGCCGGCCTGGCAAGGAGAGGGTCGACGACGGTGATGTGGCCGCGGGAGAACGGGACCTCGGGTATCAGTCACCTGAGGGGGTCCTTAAGGACGTTTTCACTGGAGACTCCGACTCTGGTGATGACAACGACCGCTGCAAGACGCTGTACGTGATGTACGGTGGGAGCTGGGAGCTCACCTCCCGCAGGAACGTCAAGTCCCTGTGCCGAGAGGTCCTTTTGGCGGTCCTAGGGGTCCCAAAGGTTGCTCCACATCAACGGTGGAGGAGTACCACTATCTCCTTCGGGGCATCCGACTGTCCCGAGAACATGGCAGGGGTCGGCATACTACCGCTCATCACCGCCCCAGTCATTGCCAACATCAAGCTGCATCATGTTCTGATCGATGGTGGGGCTGGGCTCAACGTCATCAGCCACGCTGCGTTCAGGCAGCTGTAGATCCCGGGGTCCCGACTGAGACCCTCTCGTCCATTCTCCTGAGTGGGCGTCCAACCAGTGTATCCCCTTGGGAGCATCACACTCCCGGTTACATTCGGGACAGAGGAAAACTTCCGCACAGAGAATGTCCAGTTCAACGTTGCGGAGGTTAACCTCCCGTTCAATGCCATCATTGACAGACCAGCCCTGTACCGGTTCATGGCCATTGCCCATTACGGGTATTTGGTCCTTACGATGTCGTCTTTAGCCGGGGTCCTCACCGTGTGGGGCGACCGCGCCACTGCGCTTGCGGCTGTGGAGAAGCTACACGCCCTGGCGACAGAAACTGCTCGCCTGGACGACGGAGGGAGGGGCCCCTCGACCTCCGGTACCAAGGCGCCTACCAAGGTGCCAAAGGTGCGGCCATCCGGAGCGGACGACGTCCCCGTCAAGGCCATCTGGCTCTGCCCAGATTCCCCCCAGACTACTCGCATTGCGGGTGATCTGGAGGAAAAATAGGAACTCGCGCTCGTCGCCTTCCTCCAGGCAAATGCCGACGTGTTCGCATGGGAGCCGTCGCAGATGCCTGGGATCCCTAGGGAGGTGATCGAGCACCATTTGAAGATCCACCCTGACGCCAAACCGGTGAGTCAGAAGCCTCGGAGACAGTCCGTTGAGCGACAGGACTTCATCCGAAAGGAGGTCGGGAAGCTGCTGGACGCCGGCTTCATCGAAGAGGTTCATCACCCAGTGTGGCTGGCCAATCCAGTCATCGTTCCAAAGGCAAACGGGAAGCTTCGGATGTGCATCGACTACACCAGCCTTAATAAAGCTTGTCCCAAGGACCCGTATCCACTTCCACGTATAGATCAAATCGTGGATTCTACCTCCGGGTGCGACCTCTTGTCCTTCTTAGATGCTTACTCTGGTTTCCATCAAATCCAGATGTCTAGGGAAGATAGGAAGCATACCGCTATTGTAACAGTGGATGGGCTTTACTACAATGTCGTAATGCCTAACGGTCTGAAAAACGCCTTGCCGACATTTGTGCGGGCGATGAGTAAAAGACTTTTGGGGACCTGATTAGGGACAGAGTAGAGGTATATGTCGATGACATCATGGTCAAGACTAAGAGAGGGTTGACCCTAGTGGAAGACTTAACCCTGGTCTTCGACAAGCTGCGGGCAACACGCACGAAGCTGAACCCGGACAAGTGCATCTTTGGCGTCTCCGCAGGAAAGTTGCTGGGGTTCCTAGTTTCGCATCGGGGCATTGAAGCGAACCCATAGAAGATCAAAGCAATTGAGGTGATGAGGCCTCCAGCTCGTATCAAGGACGTCCAGAAGCTTACGGGGTCATTAGCCGCCCTTAGCCGCTTCATTTCAAGGCTGATTGAGAGGGCGCTGCCCTTCTTCAAGCTGTTGCGGAAGTCCAGCCCATTCTCTTGGACCGAAGAGGCGAAACAAGCCTTTCAAAAGTGGAAGCAGCACCTGGTGTCCCTACCAATACTGGTAGCTCTAGAACCTGGGGAGCCGTTGTATTTATACATTGCGGTGGCTGCAGAAGCGGTGAGCATGGTGCTGGTCATCGAAAGGACGGCACAAGAAGACCAGGTGGCGCTAGAAGGCCAGGAACCTGAGGGCTCGGCAGGGGTCCGGACCGTTCAGAGGTCGGTCTACTACGTCGGCGAGGTCCTCCATGGAGCAAAGGCTAGGTACCTTGAGACGCACAAACTTCTCTATGCTGTGCTTGTTGCGTCCAGGAAGCTACGCCACTATTTCCAGGCACACAGGGTCATGGTGGTGACCTCCTTTCCATTAAGGGCCATCCTCCACAACTCTAACGCCACAGGCAACATCGCCAAGTGGGCCGCGGAGCTCGCTGAGTTCCAGCTAGACTTCCAGCCTCGCCACGCCGTCAAGAGCCAGGTCCTGGCTGATTTCATCGTGGAGTGGACACCTCCCCCGAGCGTTCCTGGGGGTCCGGATCCTGATTCGGACCCCACACCTATGGAGACCAAGGGTCCGGTCCTCACCGAGCCCCACTGGACGCTCTTCTTCGACAGATCCGCCCGTCAACAAGTTGGCGGAGCTGGGGTGGTCCTCATCGACCCCAATGGAGATCAAGTGAAGTACATGGTACACCTTGAGTTTAAGGCCACCAAAAATATGGCAGAGTATGAAGCATTGATCTTCAGCTTGTCAGTCGCCATATCCCTGGGTATCCGCCAGCTCCTCGTGAAGGGGGACTCCCTGCTGATCATCAAGCAAGTCCACGGGGAATGTAGCTGCAACGAGCCCAGGCTCGCATCTTACCTCCTCCATGTAAGGAAGCTGGAAAAAGACTTCACGGCCCTAGAACTGTAACATGTTCCTCGGGCTGACAACTCGGCGGCAGATGAACTCTCCCAGAGGGCATCAAATTGGGCACCCGTGCCCGAGGGCGTCTTCGAAAGACGGTTGTTGAGACCCACCGCCCAGCCTGCCGAATTGGGCGAAGGGGGTGAGACTAGCACCTCGAAGCTAGCGGTCCCGGTAGCGTACCATCTACAGAACCCACCGAAGACTATGTGTGCTACAGGGGGTCCTGCCAGCCCCTTAGCACCACAGCCAGTATCTCAGAGTGGTCCCGATGCATGGATCTCCGAGATTCGGGACTACCTGAAGGAAAATATCCTTCCTGAAGATCATGTGTCCGCAGAGCGCATAGTGCGGTTGGCTAAACGCTACACGGTGGTAGAGGGGGATCTTTACCGCCGTGGCGCCAATGGCATTCTCATGGTGCATCACCTAGGAGGAGGGCCGCGAGCTACTCGCGGAGATCCATGGAGGAGAGTGCGGAAGTCATTCCTCATCCCGCACACTTCCGGCATGGCTTCTACTGGCCAACCGCTCTCCAGGATGCAGTTGAGATGGTAAAGTCCTGCAAGGCGTGTTAGTTCCATGCAAAGCAGATACACACACTAGCTCAAGCTCTACAGATGATTCCACCCTCCTGGCCATTCGCCGTATGGGGGGTGGATATCCTGGGACCATTCCCCAGGGTCGTCGGTGGGTACCGATTCCTCTTCGTGGCCATCGACAAGTTCATAAAGTGGCCAGAGGCCACCCCTGTGGTTAGCATCACCCAGGGTGCTGCTGTTGCCTTCCTCAAGTCGATCGTCTGCAGATTCAGGGTCCCAAGCCATATCATTACGGACAATGGGACCTAATTTAGAAGTCGGCTCTTCCAGGAGTATTGCGAGGGCATCGGCACCCAGCTCTGCTTTGCCTCTGTGGCTCATCCCAAGAGCAATGACTAGGTGGAGAGGGCAAACACAGAAATCCTCAGGGGACTCAAGACACGCACCTATGACTGCTTGAAAAAGCATGGTGCAAATTGGGTCAACGAGCTTCCGTCCGTGCTATGGGGGAACCAGACCACACCGAGCCGAGCTACCAGGGAGACCCCGTTCTTCCTGGTCTACGGGGCCGAAGCCTGCCTTCCCCCGAAATCCTTATGGTCTCTCCATGGGTCCAGTCGTTTGATGAGTCTATGCAGGAACAGTTACGGCATGAGGACGTGGACTTCATCGACGAGCGCAGATGGCGAGCGGCGATCCAAAATGCACGGTACAACCAAGCGCTTAGGCGCTACCACCAACGGTTCGTGCATAGTAGGGAGCTCAGGGTCGGGGACCTAGTCCTAAGGCGAGTACTGAACCGAGAAGGGCTCCACAAACTCTCCCTCAGTTGGGAAGGACCCTTCAAGGTGACGGAAGTATGCTGACCCGGGTGTGTCCGCCTTGCCACAACTGAAGGAGTGCCTCTTCCCAACCCCTGGAACATAGAGCATCTCCTTAAGTTCTTCCCATAGAAGCGAAACTAGGGGGTTGAGTTTTCTTCCTTCATAACTAGGTTGTGCATATGTGTACGTCAATCTGATGAGGTCCGCCCTCGTAAGCCCAGCCTGTTGACCTACACCCACGTCTATCAAGTTATAAGGAAAGAATTTACCCCCCAGAGGAGCTTTTGTGATTATTTTATTCTGCTTCAGTTCACAACTGTCACTTTTTATCTAACCCACCCATACAGTTTCCCACCCTTGCTGGTATAATGACATCCGAATTGAGTAGCCAGATTTGCAGTTTAGGACCCCTCTACAAAGGGAGGGGGTCCGGCAGCCTGGGGGCCAGTTCTAGAGAATGGGCGCTCGCTCCCTGGGTGGTCCGGAGCTATGTAGCCGCTTAGCTTGGTTCTGTACCCTACGCCTGCATGCTTCACCGCTCTGGGGTGGACACCTTAGTATTTGGAACTATAGTCCTGTGGGTCTGGCAACCTAGGGTCCGGTTCTAGAGAATGGACACACGTCTCCTAGGGTGGTCCGGAGCTGTGTAGCTGCTTAACATGGTCCTGTACCCTAAGCCTGTACGCTCCACCACTCTACGACGGGCGTCCTAGTATTTGGAACTGTGATCCAAGGGATCCGGGCATACGGTTTGGCTTCTTAGACTAAATCCTGCAGGTCCTGTTGCATGAATCAAAGAATGGCAGATACCAGACGATGGGTCCTATGGGTGTGCTACTAACACTTCCTAGCCGAAGTTGTGTACAGGTCTAGGTCCCAGTCGAGACTACCTCCTAGGGGCCAGGTCACCAACTCTTTCTTAGGTATACTGGTATCCAGCCTCGACACGTCGAGCCTACATCCCAGGGGGGGCCAAGTACTAGGGAGGAGTTGGTAACGCCACACACAGCAAGGACAAATAGCATACAGATAAGTGCTAATACTGCTTGATAAATAGTACTCAAAAGTATCTTACAAAATATTACAAAGCTGCTTCCCAGCGGAACCCTTGCCTTCTCTCTGTAGATCTAACTACTCATCATCAGCAGGATCCCGCTGGAAGCGTTTGACCACTAGTTCGACGGCATCTTGTACGCCCTCCCGGGCGGCGTCTTCAGTGTCGGCCACCGGACCAGCGATCACCGGCTCCAAGGAGTTGGCCAGGTTGTGGCTCTGGAAGCACATCAAGATATACTCGATTACCGCCCGGCAGAGCCTGCCGCCCTCGGCCTCCAGGCGAGCGCCAAGAATCTGGTCCAGGCGTCGGAGGCGGTCGGCGGTGGAGTCTAGCACCGAGAGCGCGTCGGAGATGGACGTCGGCAGCTCCGACACTGGGATGGGACTCATCCCTAGCGGCAGCAGAGCCATGCTCACCTCGTCGGCCCATGCGGCGATGCGCTGGACCCCGGCGCGATGATCCGCCTGAAGGTCTTTAAGAGCCTTCCTGGTGGCCTCCACCGCCTGGGGGCCCGGTGCTGCCTGCGCCGCTTGCGCTGCCTGGAACTGGCGGACCTGCTCCTCCAGCTTCCGCTCCTTCTCCTCCGCCTCGAGCTCATGCTCAGCCAACAACTTCTCCCGCCTTTCAAGCATTTCCTCCCTGAAGGCGAGATCCTTCTCCCGCCCGGCGAGATCCATCTCCTGCCTATCCAGGGACGCATCCTTCTCCTTGAGGTTCTCCTTGGCGAGGGCAATGTTGCTGGCCTTGTCCTCCAGCTCCCGCTCCCATTTTTTGATCTTCTCTATGGCCTCCACTTGCTGGATCCGCTGCTCTTCCAGGATCTTGTCCATGGCACTCAGCTTGGCCCGGAGCTCTATGACGACCGCCTCCCTCTGGTTCAAGACCTCCTCCCTCTTGGCCAACCTCTTCTCCTTCCGGTTCGCCTCCAGCTCCCGAGCGTATACCTTCTGGAGGTCCTTTTTGTAATCCTTGCAGTCCCGCTCGAGCTCGGACCGCTCGGAGGCGAACTGGCGGGACGCCGCCTTGGTGCGCTCCTCCAGCTAGGTGCGCCAGTCGTTGAGGCGCTGGTGCTCGGCCTCAAGCACCTCCCACTCCTGCAGGATCACCGCCTCAGTCTCATGAAGAGCCTGATGGGCACGAGACAACACCTGGGGGAGGGGAACTGGCGCTGCTTCTGGCTCGGCGCCGGACCAGGGCCGCCGCCCAAAAACCACCTCCGGCTCCTCCAGAGTGGGCAGCGGGATGGAGCTGGACGCGCACCCCATGTCACCCTTGATGGCGGGGGTGGGCGCAGTTGGGACCCCCTCCACCGCTGTCGATGGTGTACTCGACGGCATCACCGTCGTTGAGGCTGCGGTAGCCGTCGTCGTAGTTGCAGCAGCTGGGGGCGGACCACCGGTGCCACTCCCAGCAGACGCTTGCTGCTGAGAGCCAGACCTGTCGGACATGGTATCTGGCGGAGGAGGCGCGGCCTTGGGAGCAGAAGGGGAGGAAGCCCTGACAAGCAAAGGATGGGTTAAGACCCGTCGGCACGATAAATAGACTAATGGAAAAAAGGGGTTACACTCACTTGGGGGCCTGGACATTCCAGTGACCCTGGAAGCGAGGCGACCGCTGCTGTTGCTGTTGCTGCTGTTGTTGCTGGTGCCCCTAGGGAATATCACCCCCAGGTGGTGGTGGCAGCGGCGGGACCGATGGTGGTGGTGGTTGTGGTGGCGGCGGACCCGATGGTGGTGGTGGCGGAGGACTGACGCACCTCTGCGCGCCCTGGGCCTAGGAGCCGGCCTCCTCGGCCCCACCAGCAGTCCTCTGACGCTTCTGGGGGGTCCGAAATAAATGACCCGTCAGCGCGGCAGCCGGCGTCGCCTCTCTTCCTTCGACCCCCCCGGTGCCACCTGGGGTGGAGGAGCTACCTACAGCCCCTTTGCCCTTGTCCAAGGGGCGGGGGGCCGCGGCAGGGGCGCTGGGAGCCACGCCGGCAGACTGGGGGCCCCCAGCCGGTGCATCGGAGATCCGGATCCCACGATGGGGGTCCCGGCCGCCGGTCTGGCGAACCGCCACGGCGCTCTCGTCGAAGGTTGGTAGCGTGGCCAAAATCGTCGTCCTCAACCCTAGGTCGTCGCAGAGCGCAGGGATGCCCTGGGGAAGGGTTAGGTGAAAGTCGCCTAGAGGGGGGGTGAATAGGGCGAAACTGAAATTTACAAATATAAACACAACTACAAACAAGGTTAGCGTTAGAAATATAATCGAGTCCGCGAGAGAGGGCGCAAAACAAATCGCAAGCGAATAATAATAAGAGACACGCGGATTTGTTTTACCGAGGTTCGGTTCTTGCAAACCTACTCCCCGTTGAGGAGGCCACAAAGGCCGGGTCTCTTTCAACCCTTCCCTCTCTCAAACGGTCCCTCAGACCGAGTGAGCTTTCTTCTTCTCAATCAAACGGGAACAAAGCTTCCCCGCAAGGGCCACCACACAATTGGTGCCTCTTGCCTTGGTTACAATTGAGTTTTGATCACGAGAACAAGTGAGAAAGAAAGAAAGCGATCCAAGCGCAAGAGCTCAAAAGAACACGGCAAATCTCTCTCGCTGGTCACTAAAGGCTTGAGTGGAATTGGAGAGGATTTGATCTCTTTTGTTGTGTCTAGAATTGAATGCCTAGCTCTTGTAAGTGGTTGGAAGTTGGAAAACTTGGATGCAATGAATGGTGGGGTGGTTGGGGTATTTATAGCCCCAACCACCAAAAGTGACCGTTGCTAGAAGCTGTCTGTTCGATGGCACACCGGACAGTCCGGTGCACACCGGACAGTCCGGTGCCCCCGCCACATCACCATTGCCGTTGGATTCTGACCGTTGGAGCTTCTGATTTCTGGGCCCGCCTGGGTGTCCGGTGCACACCGGACATGTACTGTTTGATGTCCGGTGCACCGGTATGGGCACGTCTGACGTCTGCGCGCGCATTAAATGCACCGCAGGGAGCCGTTGGCGCCGAAAAGAGCCGTTGCCCCGCTGGTACACCGGACAGTCCGGTGCACACCGGACAGTCCGGTGAATTTTAGCGGAGCAGCTGCCGCACGAACCCGAGGCTGGCGAGTTCCGGAGACCGCGCTTCCTTGGAGCACCGGACATGTCCGGTGCACACCGGACAGTCCGGTGAATTATAGCGTGCCGGCTTCCGAGAATTCCCGAGAGCGAAGAGTTGGAGTTGGAGTCCTCTGGGCGCACCGGACACTGTCCGGTGCACACCGGACAGTCCGGTGCCTTCAGCCAGAGGTGCCTTCGGTTGCCTCGTTGCTCCTTTGTTGAATCCAAAACTTGGTCTTTATATTGGCTAAGTGTGAACCTTTTGCACCTGTATAACTTGAGTACTAGAGCAAACTAGTTAGTCCAATATTTGTGTTGGGCAATTCAACCACCAAAATTATTTAGGAACTAGGGGTAAGCCTAATTCCCTTTCAATCTCCCCCTTTTTGGTGATTGATGCCAACACAAACCAAAGCAAATATAGAAGTGCATAATTGAACTAGTTTGCATAATGTAAGTGCAAAGGTTGCTTGGAATTGAGCCAATATATACTTATATGATGCGCATGGATTGTTTTCTTTGTTTTTGACATATTGGACCACATTTGCACCAAGAGTTTTGTTTTTGCAAATTCTTTTGTAAATTCTTTTCAAAGTCATTTTGCAAGATAGACAAAGGTAAATGAATAAGATTTTGCAAAGCATTTTTAAGTTTTGAAAGTTTCTTCCTTTGTTCCAAAATGCTTTCCCTTTGACTAAACAAAACTCCCCCTAAATGAGGTTCTCCTCTTAGGGTTCAAGAGGGTTTTGATTTAACATTTTGAAAAACTACTTCCTCCCCCTTTAGAACATAATAAGATACCAATTTTGAAATTGATCAATTTGAAAATCTCCAAAATTTTAAAATTTTAAGTGGTGGTGCGGTCCTTTTGCTTTGGGCTCATATTTTCTCCCCCTTTGGCATGAATCGCCAAAAACGGAATCATTAGAGCCCAATGAAGTATTTTCTCCCCCTTTGGTCATGAAACGAATGAGTGAAGATTATACCAAAGTTGGAGATATGATGCGGAACGACGGCGAAGGATAAGTAGTAGAGTGGAGTGGAAGCCTTGTCTTCGCCGAAGACTCCAATTCCCTTTCAATATACCTATGACTTGGTTTGGAATACACTTGAAAACACATTAGTCATAGCACATATAAAAGAGACATGATCAAAGGTATATTAATGAGCTATGTGTGCAAGATTAGCAAAAGAAATTCCTGGAATCAAGAATATTGAGCTCATGCCTAAGTCTGGTAAAAGATTGTTCATCAAGTGGCTTGGTAAAGATATCGGCTAATTGATCTTTAGTGTTAATGTATGAAATCTCGATATCCCCCTTTTGTTGGTGATCCCGAAGAAAATGATACCGAATGGCTATGTGCTTAGTGCGGCTGTGCTCGACGGGATTGTCGGCCATTTTGATTGCACTCTCATTGTCACATAGCAAAGGGACTTTGGTTAATTTGTAACCGTAGTCCCGCAGGGTTTGCCTCATCCAAAGTAATTGCGCGCAACAATGGCCTGCGGCAATATACTCGGCTTCGGCAGTAGAAAGAGCGACCGAATTTTGCTTCTTTGAAGCCCATGACACCAAGGATCTTCCCAAGAACTGGCAAGTCCCCGATGTGCTCTTCCTGTTAATCTTACACCCCGCCCAATCGGCATCCGAATAACCAATCAAATCAAAAGTGGATCCCCGAGGGTACCAAAGCCCAAACTTAGGAGTATAAGCTAAATATCTCAAGATTCGTTTTACGGCCGTAAGGTGTGATTCCTTAGGGTCGGCTTGGAATCTTGCACACATGCATACGGAAAGCATGATGTCCGGTCGAGATGCACATAAATAAAGCAATGAACCAATCATCGACCGGTATACCTTTTGATCCACGGACTTACCTCCCGTGTCGAGGTCGAGATGCCCATTTGTTCCCATGGGTGTCTTGATGGGCTTGACATCCTTCATTCCAAACTTGGTTAGGATATCTTGAGTATACTTCGTTTGGCTAAGGAAGGTGCCCTCTTGGAGTTGCTTGACTTGAAATCCTAAGAAATATTTCAACTCCCCCATCATCGACATCTCAAATTTCTGTGTCATGATCCTACTAAATTCTTCACATGTAGATTTGTTAGTAGACCCAAATATAATATCATCAACATAAATTTGGCATACGAACAAATCATTGTCAAGAGTTTTAGTGAATAAGGTAGGATCGGCCTTGCCGACTTTGAAGCCATTAGCAATAAGGAAATCTCTAAGGCATTCATACCATGCTCTTGGGGCTTGCTTGAGCCCATAAAGCGCCTTAGAGAGCCTATAAACATGGTTAGGGTACTTACTGTCTTCAAAGCCGGGAGGTTGCTCAACATAGACCTCTTCCTTGATTGGTCCATTGAGGAAGGCACTCTTCACGTCCATTTGATAAAGCTTGAAGCCATGGTAAGTAGCATAGGCCAATAATATACGAATTGACTCAAGCCTAGCTACGGGTGCATAGGTTTCACCAAAATCCAAACCTTCGACTTGTGAATAACCCTTGGCCACGAGTCGAGCTTTGTTCCTTGTCACCACACCATGCTCGTCTTGCTTGTTGCGGAAGACCCACTTGGTTCCTACAACATTTTGGTTAGGACGTGGAACTAAATGCCATACCTCATTCCTTGTGAAATTGTTGAGCTCCTCTTGCATCGCCACTACCCAATCCGAATCTTGTAGTGCTTCCTCTACCCTGGTTGGCTCAATAGAGGAAACAAACGAGTAATGTTCACAAAAATGAGCAACACGAGATCGAGTAGTTACCCCCTTATGAATATCGCCGAGAATGGTGTCGACGGGGTGATCTCGTTGTATTGCTTGGTGGACTCTTGGGTGTGGCGGCCTTGGTTGTTCATCCTCCTTGTCTTCATCATTTGCATCTCCCCCTTGATCGTTGCCGTCGTTTTGAGTTGGCTCATCTTCGTGATCTTCTTGTTCAACATCTTGAGCCTCATCTTCAACTTGAGTTGGTGGAGATGCTTGCATGGAGGAGGATGGTTGATCTTGTGCACTTGGAGGCTCTTCGGATTCCTTAGGACACACGTCCCCAATGGACATGTTCCTTAGCGCTATGCATGGAGCCTGTTCTTCACCTATCTCATCAAGATCAACTTGCTCTACTTGAGAGCCGTTAGTCTCATCAAACACAACGTCACAAGAAACTTCAACAAGTCCTGAGGACTTGTTAAAGACTCTATATGCCCTTGTGTTTGAGTCATATCCTAGTAAAAAGCCTTCTACAGTTTTAGGAGCAAATTTAGATTTTCTACCTCTCTTAACAAGAATAAAGCATTTGCTACCAAAAACTCTAAAATATGAAATGTTTGGCTTTTTACCGGTTAGGAGTTCATAAGATGTCTTCTTGAGGATTCGATGAAGATATAACCGGTTGATGGCGTAGCAGGCGGTGTTGACCGCCTCGGCCCAAAACCGATCCGGTGTCTTGTACTCATCAAGCATGGTTCTTGCCATGTCTAATAGAGTTCGATTCTTCCTCTCCACTACACCATTTTGTTGTGGAGTGTAGGGAGAAGAGAACTCATGCTTGATGCCCTCCTCCTCAAGGAAGCCTTCTATTTGAGAGTTCTTGAACTCCGTCCCATTGTCGCTTCTAATTTTCTTGATCCTTAAGCCGAACTCATTTTGAGCCCGTCTCAAGAATCCCTTTAAGGTCTCTTGGGTATAAGATTTGTCCTGTAAAAAGAACACCCAAGTGAAGCGAGAATAATCATCCACAATTACAAGACAATACTTACTACCGCCGATGCTTATGTAAGCGATCGGGCCGAATAAATCCATGTGTAGGAGCTCCAGTGGCCTGTCGGTAGTCATGATGTTTTTGTGTGGATGATGGGTGCCAACTTGCTTCCCGGCTTGGCATGCGCCGCAAACCCTGTCTTTCTCAAAATGAACATTGGTTAGTCCCAAAATGTGTTCTCCCTTTAGAAGCTTGTGAAGATTCTTCATTCCAACATGGGCTAGTCGGCGGTGCCAGAGCCAACCCAAGTTAGTCTTAGCAATCAAGCAAGTGTCGAGTTCAGCTCTATCAAAATCAACCAGGTATAGCTGACCCTCTAACACTCCCTTAAATGCTATTGAATCATCACTTCTTCTAAAGACAGTAACACCTATATCAGTAAAAAGACAGTTGTAGCCCATTTGACATAATTGGGATACGGAAAGCAAATTGTAATCTAAAGAATCTACAAGAAAAACATTGGAAATAGTATGGTCAGGTGATATAGCAATTTTACCCAAACCTTTGACCAAACCTTGATTTCCATCCCCGAATGTGATAGCTCGTTGGGGATCTTGGTTTTTCTCATAGGAGGAGAACATCCTTTTCTCCCCTGTCATATGGTTTGTGCACCCGCTGTCGAGTATCCAACTTGAGCCCCCGGATGCATAAACCTACAAAACAAGTTTAGTTCTTTGTTTTAGGTACCCAAACGGTTTTGGGTCCTTTAGCATTAGAAACAAGAACTTTGGGTACCCAAACACAAGTCTTGGAGCCCTTGTGTTTGCCCCCAACAATTTTGGCAACTACCTTGCCGGATTTGTTAGTTAAAACATAAGATGCATCAAAAGTTTTAAATGAAATGGCATGATCATTTGATGCACTAGTAGTTTTCTTTCTAGGCAACTTTGCATGGGTTGGTTGCCTAGATCTAGATGTCTCACCCTTATACATAAAAGCATGATTAGGGCCAGAGTGAGACTTCCTAGAATGAGTTTTCCTAATTTTGCTCTCAGGATATCCGGCAGGGTACAAAATGTAACCCTCGTTATCCTGAGGCATGGGAGCCTTGCCCTTAACAAAGTTAGATAAATTCTTTGGAGGGGCATTAATTTTGACATTGTCTCCCCTTTGGAAGCCAATGCCATCCTTGATGCCAGGGCGTCTCCCATTATAGAGCATGCTTCTAGCAAGTTTAAATTTTTCATTTTCCAAGTCATGCTCTCTAATCTTAGCATTAAGTTGTGCTATGTGATCATTTTGTTTTTTAATTAGGGCTAGGTGATCATGGATAGCATCAACATTAATATCTCTACATCTAGTACAAATGGAAACATGCTCAACTTTAGATGTAGAGGGTTTGCAAGATTTAAGTTCAACAACCTTAGCATGCAACATATCATTTTTAGTTCTAAGGTCGGAAATAGTAGCATTGCAAACATCAAAATCTTTAACCTTAGCAATTAGTTTCTCATTCTCATTTCTAAGGCTAGCAAGAGAAAAATTCAATTCTTCAATCCTAGCAAGCAAATCATCATTATCATTTCTAGGATTTGGAATTGAAATATTGCAAATATGAGAATCAACCTTAGCTATCAAATTAGCATTTTCATTTCTAAGGTTGTCTATAGTCTCATGGCAAGTACTTAGCTCACTAGACAATTTTTCACATTTTTCTATTGCTAGAGCATAAGCATTTTTAACCTTAACATGTTTCTTATTTTCCTTGATTAGGAAGTCCTCTTGAGAGTCCAAGAGATCATCCTTTTCATGGATGGCACTAATTAGCTCATTCAATTTTTCCTTTTGTTCTATGTTAAGGTTAGCAAAAAGAATGCGCAAGTGATCTTCTTCATTTTTATTATCATCCTCATCACTAGATGTTTCATATTTAGTGGAGGACCTTGATTTTACCTTCTTTTTGCCGTCCTTGGCCATGAGACACTTGTGGCCGACGTTGGGGAAGAGGAGGCCCTTGGTGACGGCGATGTTGGCGGCGTCCTCGTCGTCGGAAGAGTCGCTTGAGCTTTCGTCGGAGTCCCACTCCCGACAAACATGGGCATCGCCGCCCTTCTTCTTGTAGTACTTCTTCTTTTCTCTCCTCTTTCCCTTCTTGTCGTCGCCCCTGTCACTGTCACTAGACATAGGACATTTTGCAATAAAATGACCGGGCTTACCACACTTGTAGCAAACCTTCTTGGAACGGGATTTGTAATCCTTCCCCTTCCGTTGCTTGAGGATTTGCCGAAAGCTCTTGATGATTAGGGCCATCTCCTCGTTGTCGAGCTTGGAGGCGTCAATTGGTTGTCTACTTGGTGTAGACTCTTCCTTCTTCTCCTCCGTCGCCTTGAAGGCCACCGGTTGCGCCTCGGATGTGGAAGGCTCGTCAAGCTCGTTGATCTTCTTTGAGCCCTTAATCATGCATTCAAAGCTTACAAAATTCCCGATAACTTCCTCGGGGGTCATTAGTGGATATCTAGGATTACCACGAATTAATTGTACTTGAGTGGGGTTAAGGAAAATAAGTGCTCTTAGAATAACCTTAACCACCTCGTGGTCATCCCACTTTGCGCTCCCGAGGTTGCGCACTTGGTTCACCAAGGTTTTGAGCCGGTTGTACATGTCTTGTGGCTCCTCCCCTTGGCGAAGACGGAAGCGACCGAGCTCCCCCTCGATCGTTTCCCGCTTGGTGATCTTGGTGAGTTCATCACCCTCGTGTGCCGTCTTGAGTAGGTCCCAAATCTCTTTTGCGTTCTTCAACCCTTGTACTTTGTTGTATTCCTCCTTGCTTAGTGAGGCAAGGAGAATGGTTGCGGCTTGGGAGTTGAAGTGCTCGATTTGGGCCACTTCGTCCGTGTCGTAGTCCTCATCCCCTACAGATGGTACCTGTACACCATACTCAACAACATCCCATATACTTTTGTGGAGAGAGGTTAGATGAAATCGCATTAAATTACTCCACATAGCATAATCTTCACCATTAAAAGTTGGTGGTTTGCCTAATGGGACGGAAAGTAAAGGTGTATGTTTAGGAATGCGAGGGTAGCGTAGGGGAATCTTACTATACTTCTTACGCTCTTAGCGTTTAGAAGTAACGGATGCCGCGTCGGAGCCGGAGGTAGATGTCGATGAAGTGTCGGTCTCGTAGTAGACCACCTTCCTCATCCTCTTGTGCTTGTCCCCACTCCGATGCGGCTTGTGAGAAGAAGATTTTTCCTTCTTCTCTTTGTGGTGAGAAGAGGAAGATCTTTTCTCCTTCCGCTTGGAGGAGTTCTTCTTCTTCTCCCTTCTCTTGGTGCGGGACTCTTCCGATGAAGTGCTCCCTTGGCTTGTAGTGGGCTTGTTATCGCCGGTCTCCATCTCCCTCTTGGTGTGATCTCCCGACATCACTTCGAGCGGTTAGGCTCTAATGAAGCACCGGGCTCTGATACCAATTGAAAGTCGCCTAGAGGGGGGGTGAATAGGGCGAAACTGAAATTTACAAATATAAACACAACTACAAACAAGGTTAGCGTTAGAAATATAATCGAGTCCGCGAGAGAGGGCGCAAAACAAATCGCAAGCGAATAATAATAAGAGACACGCGGATTTGTTTTACCGAGGTTCGGTTCTTGCAAACCTACTCCCCGTTGAGGAGGCCACAAAGGCCGGGTCTCTTTCAACCCTTCCCTCTCTCAAACGGTCCCTCAGACCGAGTGAGCTTTCTTCTTCTCAATCAAACGGGAACAAAGCTTCCCCGCAAGGGCCACCACACAATTGGTGCCTCTTGCCTTGGTTACAATTGAGTTTTGATCACGAGAACAAGTGAGAAAGAAAGAAAGCGATCCAAGCGCAAGAGCTCAAAAGAACATGGCAAATCTCTCTCGCTAGTCACTAAAGGCTTGAGTGGAATTGGAGAGGATTTGATCTCTTTTGTTGTGTCTAGAATTGAATGCCTAGCTCTTGTAAGTGGTTGGAAGTTGGAAAACTTGGATGCAATGAATGGTGGGGTGGTTGGGGTATTTATAGCCCCAACCACCAAAAGTGACCGTTGCTAGAAGCTGTCTGTTCGATGGCACACCGGACAGTCCGGTGCACACCGGACAGTCCGGTGCCCCCGCCACGTCACCATTGCCGTTGGATTCTGACCGTTGGAGTTTCTGATTTCTGGGCCCGCCTGGGTGTCCGGTGCACACCGGACATGTACTGTTTGATGTCCGGTGCACCGGTATGGGCATGTCTGACGTCTGCGCGCGCTGCGCGCGCATTAAATGCACCGCAGGGAGCCGTTGGCGCCGAAAAGAGCCGTTGCCCCGCTGGTACACCGGACAGTCCGGTGCACACCGGACAGTCCGGTGAATTTTAGCGGAGCAGCTGCCGCGCGAACCCGAGGCTGGCGAGTTCCGGAGACCGCGCTTCCTTGGAGCACCGGACATGTCCGGTGCACACCGGACAGTCCGGTGAATTATAGCGCGCCGGCTTCCGAGAATTCCCGAGAGCGAAGAGTTGGAGTTGGAGTCCTCTGGGCGCACCGGACACTGTCCGGTGCACACCGGACAGTCCGGTGCCTTCAGCCAGAGGTGCCTTCGGTTGCCTCGTTGCTCCTTTGTTGAATCCAAAACTTGGTCTTTATATTGGCTAAGTGTGAACCTTTTGCACCTGTATAACTTGAGTACTAGAGCAAACTAGTTAGTCCAATATTTGTGTTGGGCAATTCAACCACCAAAATTATTTAGGAACTAGGGGTAAGCCTAATTCCCTTTCATTAGGGACTCAGGGACGAAGGACTCACCAGTAATCCCCTTCACCAGAAGTTCCAGCTCCTCCTAGGATAGGTCGGTACTCGGCCCGCGCTGGATCCAGCCGATGTCGTTCGAGCCGATGAACCAGCAACACAGGCGCGCCCTCCTCTGTAGCGGCGCGATCCGGCGCTTCAGGAAGTCGCCGACCACATATATGGAGGTCAGTCCACCGGTTGCCAAGGTATTGATTCTGTCCAGCATGGGCAGGAACTCCGGCGCGAGAGATGGCTTGGCCCTCCATTGCTTCCGGTCGAGTGCTGGCCCGTCGCTCGGCAGGACGAGGCGATCATTGGCCTCAGCGCTGGCGATCACCCAGTCGTCGCGCTAGTTTTCCCACCTTGCGCCGCCGAGGGTGGGGATGTAGGCCACGGCTGAATCTGACCTTGTTTGGAAGTAGTAGGCACCGAGGTGGTCCTTAGCCTTCCCAGACTTCACCAACACGAAGAAATGGCGGAAGAGGGAGGTGCAGGGGGCCACCCCCACGAACATCTCGCAGAGGTGGACGAAGATGGCCGCCTGGAGGATGGAGTGGGGCATGAGGTGCTGAAGCTGGAGCCCGAGCTCCTCCAACAGCAACAAGAAGAAAGGCGAGATCGGCAGCGCCAACCCGCAGGAGAGGTAGGAGACGAACAGCATGAACTCCCCGGCGGTGAGATCGCCGAGTGGAGTGGTGCCGGCGCGGATCCTTCCGGCGTGCACCGGCGCGCTCCATCCGAGTAGGTGGCGCACCAGGTTGAGCGCCCTCTCAGTCTGGAAACGCTCGGGATGGCCAAGCGAAGTCATGGCATCGGTGGTGGCGCGGGTGTAGAGCAAGAGAGCGCGAATACAAAGGGGCGCAGAGAGCTCGAAGGCGAAAGGGCGTAGCGATTGGGAGAGAATGCGAAAGCGTAACTGCTGCACGTGGGGTGAATCCCTTTTTAAGGCAGACTCTCCCACTCGCGCCCCGAGACGCTATAGGAAATCTCGTTCGACGCACACCTGACGCCCAGGCGGCCCAGTCTCTGACACGGGGGCTTGGGCCCACAAGTCATACAGCTGGAGCGCTGGTCTCCGAGTGTGGAAAAAGCGAACCGCCGCCCGCGGTAGCGCGCCTCTTCATCTCCGCCGCAAGAAACAACAGCCCAGTCTATGACACGGGGGCCCAGGCCCACGAGTCATACTCCTTGGGTGTCGGATCCCGGGTGCGGAAAGAGCGAACCGCCGCTCGCGCCGGTACTGCGCCTCCTCGGGACCGCGGCAGAAGACAGAAGGAAATTTTTTAAACCAACGCAGCGGTATCGAGGTGCCCCGCGCATGGCCCGACGAAACCACCAGGCGTGGGGGCCGCGGGTCAGTCAACTGCAGAGACAAATATGGTAGTTGGTGTGACCGAAGGCGGATTAGTAGTGAGTACGTCAGCAGACGCACGGAAACGATGCGCCAATCACCAATCAAGCTTTGGCCCCACCTGCAGGCTCACATCCTCCCCTTAGGTGGGCTCGGGGGCCACTGTTAGTACCCTAAAACTAGGGTACCCCTTACTACCGTATGAAGACACAGTACCGACGCGACTATCTTTAGCCGCGTGGTAAAGGAGCTGTGCGTTAGGCCAGGCCGTGACTCGCCCCAGCTTCGAGTGACTACTCTGGGCCAGCAACAGGTCCCGACCCCACCACATGGACAGCTCCGGGGCCACCATGTGGCCAGAGAAGGTAATATACTCCAAGGCATCGTCAGTGAGTCCGGACCCCCATGGGAGAGTGTCGGACCCCTGCATATACAATCCAGGCCTCCGGGTATGGTCCAGGACCTCCATGTGAGCAAACCGGACCCCTCGAATGGGATCCGGACCCCTCTGTGTGGGGTCCGGGCCGCTCACAGCAGGGTCTCGAGATTCTGGGATAGAGAATACCTAGGCCTTAATCAAGGCCAGGCGAGGGTCTGGAGCCGACACATGTCCGGACCTTATCATATACGCTTCTGCTCCCTGCCCAGGCGGAGACCTGATGCTGCCGCGTGGCCTACTGCATGTGACGTAAGCCAATGGGCGGAGCCTGGCGTAGGGCCTCGGGGCTGCGCAGCCTCTGCATTTATTGCGGATAAGGCGCGCCGCCTGTCCATTCCACTGGCAGGCGGTGTGCCACCTTTGCATTTATTGAGCCCTGTCCATTCCACTGGCAGGCGATGTGCCGCCTCCGCATTTAATGAGCCCTGTCCATTCCGCTGGAGGGCGATGTGCCACCTCCGCATTTAATGAGACCTATCCATTCCGCTGGCAGGCGGCGACCAGTCCGTTCCGCAGGCAGCGTGCCTGTCCATTCCATTGGCAGACGGTACGCCCATACTGCCGCGTGCACTACGCTCATCATTACTCGTACGTTATCAAGGAAGCAGCCGCCGCGTATCAATACTATGTGGACTGCGGACATCATGGCGCCTCGAGATTGCTCAGGTGTTACTTGCATTAGTTACTCCTATAATGTATTCCTTCCATTTTGCTCCTGGGCCCACATGTCGGGGCTCAGCATCCTTGTATGTGCCTCCCTTGAGCTATAAAAGGGAAGGCACACAACGTTACAAGGCAGACTCTCAAGTTCTCAAGTTCACTCATACGCTCAAGCTCACAGATTCAATACAATACACAGACAGTGGAGTAGGGTATTACGCTCCGGCGGCCTGAACCACTCTAAACCCTTGTGTGTTCTTGTGTTCATCCCGAATCCACCTAGCAGGCAAAACGCTTAGACCCCCTCCTCATCTTAGAATTTAGGGCGGGTGCATTCCGCCACCCGGGCGGAGATTTTCCTCTCCGACACCTATTAAGAAAAATTACTTGCTAGAGAAATTTTAAAAAATACACATAAAAGTTATTTTAAACCTTAAATAATTGTTCAGTAACTTTAACTTTGAAAAGCTCCTTTCAGGTGATGCAACAGTCGTAGGCACAAATCACTGGCCGTGCATCGCAAACTCGTTTGAAACAATCTGCTAATGGGTGGTACCATGCGACAGCCGCTAGGTGATGGGAGATGAGGCACATGAATTGATGTGTGCACTATGTGGGCAAAGCACTTTGAACTGATTATTTATCTCAAAGATCGAGTATGTATAGTAATACGTTGTTGACCTAGCCTACTTGAGGTGGGGCCCCACGTAAGCGGGGCCTAGGGTAGCCGCACCCCTAGCCCCCTCTCCAGAAATGACTCTACTCCTCTATACTATATAACTGTCGGAATTTTCTGTTGGGGTCGGCCGTGAGCACGTGAGCGTGTGGTGGCAGTGCAAGCTATTTTGCGCCTCACGTGGGAGTAGCGAGAGCGCGTCCCGCATGCATGGTGGCAGCAGACAGACACACGACGTGGGCAGCAATGGCAGATGAGGCAGTTGCATGGTCTCGAGGACAAGGGGAGCTCATGAAACAGGAGGGACAGGGAAGAGAAGGCGACGTGTGTTGTCCCCGTTCATACGTGGATTGTGTAAAATGGGGGCGCAACATATTAGATGATACTATTTGATACTGTTTTAGAGTAAAGTTTGAAATAGGGGATGAGATAGGAAGAGATAGAAGATCTGGTGAAGATGGTCTAAGAGCATCCCTGGAGGTTAATCTTTATCAATGGTGATCGAAGGAGTGAAGTTTCTATTTGAGCAAAGGAAGAGACAATTTCACTTCTATTTTAATGGATCACATGGCGTCGTTTCTATTTTAGAAAAGCTCACGCGACTGTTTTTTATAATAGAAAAAAATCTTAAAGATAGAGAGGATTCCTGTAGCATGTCATGGTCGGTAGGGGATCCGCTACGACGGTAAGGGATACTGTAGCCGCTAAATGAAGGGAAGGGGACACTCGCAGGAAGCGATATAGACAGCCTAAGAGAATATGCATAGAATTCCTCGTTCTTCTGCCAGACCATATCATTAGACCGCTCCTAGCAGAGCATGCATATAGTCAACTGGTCTGTTTTGCCCATAAATTACATTATTTTAAAGCGTGGAGTTTGAAATATGGAGAGATAGGAAAACCGTTGGGCTACCCTCCCCCCTTCCTACGACCTGAAGAGGGATGGACGACTGAGGGAGCAATAAAAAAGGGTTTGGTCTCCTTTCAACTCATGTATTTCTTAATCTTTTGGCTAATATAAAGTATATATCTAATATATATGGACGATATATTCATTTTAATATTAAATTTATTTATTATGAATATTTTTGTAGGGAGAGTCCACCACAGTAGCTTATTGGGTCCTCATGTGTCGCTCAACCATTATATCCCCTTAGGATCCCGATCTTTTCCTAGGGTGAGCTTATTGGATCCTCGTGTGTTGCTCAACCATTATATCCCTTTAGGATCCCAATCTTTTCCTAGGGTGAAAAATACATTGATGTGTCATTTAAATAGGACATTTAGTTATTTATGAGAAATTTTTATCACCCTTTATTTTTATTCTAGCCCTTACGATTTTACCTCCCCTACAATTTTCGAAGCAACCAGGTATTGGCTTCGTCTTATATATGACTATGGCCATGTCTGTTCACCCTTAGATTGTACTCCCTTCGTCTCATAATAAGGCATAAGCACTTTATGTTCTTGTCCCACAATATAAGACGTGCTTTCTCTATACATACGTACATCGATACACTGGTATAGAGAGAATTAAATATATTTTTTAGTATTTGAATCAGATGTGAATACGCCTTATATACTAAGACGGAGGGAGTATAATCCAACTTAAATAAGTTGAAAGATAATTAAACAATACAGATTATTAGTTGGATTATGAAATCTAAATATCTAAAATTATAATAGTACACAAGCAGGTCAATAAGTGCTTATATTGATGAAGGAAACAAACAGGGCCTATGTGTGGAGTAATTTCGACATTTGTACCAGAGATGTGATGATATTTATAGGGAAGTTGCCAACACAAGTGATAGTAGTCCGAGGGCTCAGGGCTTTGAGGTACTGTTCCAAACAATTGTCCCTTAGGACTTGTCCAACGAAATGCATAGTGCATTCGGAATATATATGTTTTTTGGATTTATACGACCCAAAAAACAGAGGATGGCATGCCCAAAAGCGACTACAGTCGTCATGAGTTCCAAAGCTATTGGGGTATGCTTCGTCGTCGAAGATCCTGTAAGAAGAAACACCTTCGGCAGATCCTCTCAAAAAGCAGTGTCGAAGCTATCATCCATGAAGCTTCGGCATAAGTGACATGTCCCAAGACGAAGGAGTGAACCGACTTAAAGATGAAATGACCAATTGACCCGTGATAGCTTGTATTATGATTGTAAGCATTTGTAAAAGGCATGAATGTAATTTCTCACAGGCTGCGCCCTGTGCTTATAAATAGATGAACAGTACCCCGGTACTGTTCACGCGGACTTGACATTTGCCTTTGCATCACGCTCGTACCTTTGTTGTCTATCAAGTCGAAGGTATCAAATATAATTCAATATTGTTTTTATATTCTCATGATAATAAAATGGAGATGAATTTATAATGCTATGTGATTATTTATCTCACTTTTGTATTTTACACGTTTCTTCCATTACCATCTTACCTTCGATATCCGAAGGTATGTCTTGCATGACCTTCGTCTGAAGATCATTATATCCTGAGGGAAATAATGTTTCGAAGGACGAAGGGCATTGATATTTAACATTTTATGTTTCCTTGTTCTTGATTCATAGCATTTGAGAACAAGTCACCAACATTGGCGCCCACCTTCGGTGAACTCAGTCCACTTTTTGAGCTGATGGCTTCGTTCAACAACCAAGCTGAAGCTGCTTCGGCTACGAAGCTGGTGCTCCCGATAACAGGCGGTTCATGCTCAGAACCGGCCAACAAGAAGCAGAAGGAGGAGGCCCAGAGAAGGGTATAGCATGTTGGGGTGCAGGGACCCTTCATCAAGTCAAAATGGTCTCACATCCCAATTACCTTCTCCTAAGAGGACCTTCAGCTCAAGGATTACCCTCACATTGATGCTATGGTCATATCTTGTGTCATCAAGGGCTTTCTAGTCCATAATGTTTTGGTGGATACAGGCAGTGCAGCGGATATTATATTTGCTAAGGCCTTCAGACAGATGCAAGAGCCAGAGGATATGATCCATGATGCTACACACCCTCTCTGTGGTTTCGGAGGAAGGCAGATTGTAGCGCTTGGCAAGATCACAATGCCAGTGACCTTCGGATTTGTCCACAATACAAGAACTGAACATGTTGTGTTTGATATTGTTGACATGGAATATCCTTATAATGCAATCATTGGTCGTGGAACACTCAATGCATTCGAAGCAATTCTTCATCCAACATATTTATGCATGAAGATACCTTCGGATCAAGGGCCCATTGCTATTCATGGAAGTCAGGAAGCTGCCAGAAAGGCTGAAGGAAATTGGACAGACTCAAAAGCAATCCACAATATAGATGAAGCCGAAGCTTGTGAACAGTATAAGTATAGAAGAGAGAAGGCTGCTTCGGCTGATCAGCTGAAGCCCATGCTTCTATGTGAAGACATAGCACAGCAGAAGGTATTGCTGGGATCCCAATTATCTGAAGAGCACGAGAAAACCTTGATAAGGTTTTTATTCAACAACAAAGATGTTTTTACATGGTCAGCCAACGATCTCTATGGTGTCAACAGGGACGTCATTGAACATTCACTCAATGTTGATCCATCCTTCCGACCCAGGAAACAAAAGCTTCGGAAAATGTTTGACGATAAAGTCGAAGGTGCTCGGAACGAAGTAAAAAGACTTCTCAGTGCTGGTGTCATCAGAGAAGTGAAATATCCAGAATGGCTAGCCAATACTGTTATGGTAAAAAGGCCAATGGTAAATGGAGAATGTGCATTGATTTTACTGATCTGAACAAGGCTTGCCCAAAAGATGAGTTCCCATTACCAAGAATAGACTCTCTAGTAGATGCAGCAGCTTCGTCAGAGCTCATGAGTCTGCTAGATTGCTATTCAGGCTACCACCAAATCTGGATGAAGAAGGAAGATGAGCCAAAGACCAGCTTCATAACCCCCAGTGGTACATATTGTTATCTTCGGATGCCTGAGGGGCTCAGGAATGCTGGGGGAAGTTTCAGCAGGATGACAGCCAAGGTCCTTCACTCTCAGATAGGCAGAAATGTGCTAACATATATTGATGACATTATAGTGAAGAGCACGAAGCAAGAAAACCACATTACTGATCTGCAGGAAACATTTGCTAATTTTAGGCAAGTTGGCCTGAAATTAAATCTAGAAAAATGTGTCTTCGGAGTAAAGAAGGGCAAGTTCCTTGGCTGTTTAGTTTCAACGAAGGGGATCGAAGCCAACCCAAGCAAGATCGAAGCTATCCTTTGAATGGAGCCACCAAGCACAAAGAAGGGGGCCCAACGGTTGATAGGAAGACTGGCATCTTTGAACCGATTTATATCTAGATCAGCAGAAAGAAATTTACCATTCTTTGAAGTACTAAAGTCAATTGAAGTTTTTCAATAGGGCCCAACTCAACAGAAAGCTTTCGAAGAGCTGAAGCAATATCTAATCGATTTAACAACATTAACGCCACCCATGCTAGGGGCTCCATTGCTATTGTATGTGGCAGCTTCGCACTCTGCAGTGAGTGCGGCACTAGTACAAGAGAAGCTCGAAGGACAAGTTAAAAAGCAAGTCCCAGTATACTTTGTCTCTGAAGTTTTGAGTTTATCAAAGAAAAACTATACAGAATTGGAGAAGGTGTTGTATGCTGTGTTAATGGCATCCAGGAAGCTTCGACATTATTTTCAAGCATATCACATAATTGTACCTTCATCATAACCCCTGAAGGATATCATGAGGAATAGAGAAGCCACTAGAAGGATTGGCAAATGGGTCCCGGAGCTTAATGAATTCACTATTGATTACAAGCATAGATCTTCAATTCAATCTCAAGCGCTAGCAGATTTTATCGCTGATTGGACGCCAGGGGCTCACGAAGAAGGGACAAGCAAAGATGCCGAAGCTTGGATAGTGTTTTGTGATGGTTCTTGGGGAGCCTTCGGTGCAGGAGCAGTTGCGGTCCTAGTTGCACCTTCGAAAGTCAAAACATGTTATGTAGTAAAACTGGATTTCAGTTGTACAAATAATATTACTGAGTACGAAGCACTTCTGTTGGGGCTTCGGAAACTAAGGGCAATGGGAATAAGAAGGGCCATCCTAAAGACCGATTCTCAAGTTATTGCTGACCATGTGGATAAAAGCAGCAAGGCACGAGATCCGAAACTTGAAAAATATCTGGATGTAGTTCGAAGGTTGGAAGCTTCCTTCGAAGGTTTTTCCGTCAAGAATATTCCAAGAGGTGAAAATGAGCATGCAGATTTGCTAGCCAAATCAGCGGCTCAGGGGCTCCCACTACCCTCCGAAGTATTTTTTGAAACAATAAAAGCACCTTCAGTTGAGCTCATGGAGAGAGCAGTGCTTACTATTTCTCCAGTACACAGTGAAGACTAGAGAACTGAAATAATATCTTTCCTCCAAGGCAATTGTCTTTCAAGTGACGAAGCTTATAACAAGAGAATGGAGGCAAGAACAAGACCATATGTGTTAATAGAAGGGGAACTGTATAAACATGGAGTTTGTTCACCACTCCTTAAGTGTTTATCAAGAACTGAAGGTGTGGAATTAATGAAAGAGATACATGCAGGTCTGTGTGGATCTCATATTGGATCTAGGCCCTTGTTGGGAAAAGTTTTTCGACAAGGATTTTATTGGCCGAAGGCAGCTTCGGATGCAGCAGAATTAGTCCAAAAATGTGAAGGCTGTCAAAGATGTGCAAGAGACCAGAAGCAACCTTCATCCCTCACTCAATTAATACAACCCACTTGGCCGTTGCAAAGGTGGGGCCTCGATTTACTAGGCCCACTTCCACCAGCACAAGGAAATCTAAAATATATTGTGGTGGCGGTAGAGTATTTTTCCAAGTGGATTGAGGCGAAGCCTTTAGCAACAATAACTTCGGTCACTGTCCATAAATTCTTTTGGCAAAACGTTATTTGTCGCTTCGAAGTACCGAAGGCTATTACTATAGATAATGGAACGCAGTTCGATGCTGAAGCTTTCAAGGAATTCTGTGAACAAATTGGTACGAAGATTCATTTTGCATCGGTCAGACATCCGGAGTCAAATGGACTTGTTTAAAGAGCCAATGGCATTATAATGACGGGAATAATGAAGTTAATCTTCAATCAGCCCAGAGGAAAGTGGCCAGATGAATTGATCAAAGTGGTGTGGAGTCACAACACAACAATATCAAGGTCAACAGGTTTTACACCATTCAAACTATTGTTTGGTGATGAAGCAATCACCCCAGAAGAAGCTAAGGCAGGATCAATAAGAACAGTGGCTTCGGCAGAAGACGAAGCTGATTATTCTATGGCGAAAGATGCTATAGAAGAGATCAGGCTTCAGACCGTGTAGAATATCAATAAATACCAAGCCGAAACAATAAAATGGCGTGACAGAAAAGTTTGGCTAAAGAGCATTAAACCAGGACATTTGGTACTTCGGAGAGTGGCCAATCCAGATACAGTAGGCAAGTTACATCTCAAGTGGGAAGGATCTTTTCTGGTAGTATCTTCGTCAAGACCCGGTTCTTACAGATTGAAGGATATGGACGGCAGCGACATTCCTAGATCTTGGAATGCGAATGAGCTTCGGCGATATTATGTCTAGCTTGATGTAATCTTTTTTCTTTTTTGTGGTACCCTTTTCCTTTCCAAAGGGGGAGAAAGGTTTTTAATGGGGCCATAGTATGTAATTTCTCTTTTTCTTATTCAGCTCTACGAGAGCAAAATCCCCCAAATATGTAAATGTAAAAACTGAGCATGCACCATCGAGTGTAGGGAGAAAGGAAAAAACAGGGAGAAGCTCGAAAGTCGTCTCTAAGGGGATGCAGAGCACGACGAAGCTACAAAAAGCTGTTACTAAGGGAGGCAGCGTAAGTTTTCTGCTCAAAAGTCGTTCCCAAGGGAATGCAGAGCTTACAGCGAAAAGTCAACGCTGATACCGCTGAAATATAAGGCAAAGCGTGAAAAGTCAACGTGATACCGCCGAAATAGAAGGCGAAGAAGTTCAAAAGACGTTTCTAAGGGGATGCAGAACTTACAGCGAAAAGTCAGCGCTGATACACCGAAAAATAAGCGGCGAAGCCGAAAAATAAACGGCAAAGAGACTTTGGTCATTCCCAAGGGAATGAAGGCTATGGTTGTGAATTCGTACGCGTGTGTTTGGACATTCATTTGCACGATACATTATATCATACATTTACATTCATAAACATTCATCTAGACATACATAGGATCATCATTATCATAACATAGGCGGGTGCTTCGGCTCTAAAGATAAGGCTTTGGAAAACAGAAAAAGAAGCAGTTTCATGCTTCGTTGTGTACGAAAAGAAGGGAAGGTGTTTTTCGCCTTCGGCTCAAAAAATGATAGTTTCGTCCACAGCAAAGCAATTCCATACATGCACAATAAGTAATTTTACAAGATTTTCCTCTAGAATTTTTTCTAGCAACGTCTTCAGCTTTGACATTGAAAGTCGCCTAGAGGGGGGGTGAATAGGGCGAAACTGAAATTCTCAAAAATAATCACAACTACAAGCCGGGTTAGCGTTAGAAATATAATAGAGTCCGCGAGAGAGGGTGCAAAACAAATCGCAAGCAAATAATGAAGTGAGACACGCGGATTTGTTTTACCGAGGTTCGGTTTTCTCAAACCTACTCCCCGTTGAGGAGGCCACAAAGGCCGGGTCTCTTTCAACCCTTACCCTCTCTCAAACGGTCCCTCGGACCGAGTGAGCTTTCTCTTCTCAATCACTTGGAACACAAAGTTCCCACAAGGACCACCACAAGATTGGTGTCTCTTGCCTCAATTACAAGTGAGTTTGATCGCAAGAAAGAATCAAGAAAGAAGAAAGCAATCCAAGCGCAAGAGCTCGAAAGAACACAAGCAAATCTCTCTCTCTAATCACTAGGGCGTTGTGTGGAATTTGGAGAGGATTTGATCTCTTTGGTGTGTCTAGAATTGAATGCTAGAGCTCTTGTAAGTAGTTGGGAAGCGGAAAACTTGGATGCAATGAATGGTGGGTGGTTGGGGGTATTTATAGCCCCAACCACCAAACTAGCCGTTTGGTGAGGCTGTCTGTTCGATGGCGCACCGGACAGTCCGGTGCACACCGGACATGTCCAGTGCGACAGCCACGTCACCAAAGCCGTTGGGTTCCGACCGTTGGAGCTCTGTCTTCTGGGCCCGCCTGGATGTCCGGTGGCGCACCGGACATGTACTGTAGAGTGTCCGGTGCGCCAGCATGGGCATGCCTGACCTCTGCGCGCTGCGCGCGTATTTAATGCGTCGCAGGTAGCCGTTGGCGCCGAAATAGCCGTTGCCCCGTTGTTACACCGGACAGTCCGGTGTACACCGGACAGTCCGGTGAATTATAGCGGAGCAGCTGAAGTGAATTCCCGAGGCTGGCGAGATCCGGAGGCCGCTCTTCCTTGGAGCACCGGACATGTCCAGTGTACACCGGACAGTCCGGTGAATTATAGCGGAGTCGCCTCTGGAAATTCCCGAAGGTGAGCAGTTCGGAGTTGGAGTCCTCTGGTGCACCGGACATGTCCGGTGGCACACCGGACAGTCCGGTGCGCCAGACCAGAGGTGCCTTCGATTGACCCTTGCTCCTTTATTTGAACCCAATACTTGGTCCTTTTTATTGGCTAAGTGTGAACCTTTTGCACCTATATAACTTATACACTAGAGCAAACTAGTTAGTCCAATATTTGTGTTGGGCAATTCAACCACCAAAATTATTTAGGAACTAGGTGTAAGCCTAATTCCCTTTCAGACATCATTCAGCTTCGGATCATCTAAGCTTCGGACCATCTGAGCTTCAGATCACCTGTCAAGCTTCGGCTCATTTTTCTTCAGCATCATCATCCTGTACATATTAAAACGGTATGAGAGAAGTGCAGACTTCAAAGAGAAGGTAAAATAACAGGCATGAATTTTTTACCGGCTTAAGGTGGCTTCGAGCTTCGTCGCCAGCCATTTTTCGCCCGCCTTTTACCCAAATTTGAGTTATGAATCTATTGCCTATACTTCGAGCTAGGCTAGGGATATCAATTAAATCTGTTGGAGATAAGCTAAAATTTGGTCTGTTGACAATTTTTCCATGTTCACAACCAGATTTTATATAGGCAACAGCGGTGCCTCGAGAAGCTACCAGAGCACAAAAATCGACGTGTCCACCTATAACTTCGTCAAGGGCGTCAACTTCGCCCTCGATATGTTCGAAGGTTTCTGGCAGGTTCTCAACCGAAGGACTAAATTTCTCAGCACCGGTTCCGACCGAGTTGAAAACTTGTTTTAACCGCTGCAGGCACCGGTTACTGAAGTCCACGCATTTTTCTTGGAGTTCTTTCAGTGATTTTTGCAAACTTGAATTTTTCTCGGCTTCAGCTTCGAGTTTGGCTTTGAAATTTTTCCTTTCCGTGGAAAGTTCACTATTCAATCTAGCAATTTTGGCCTGGGCTTCTGCCAATGAACCTTCCATAGTTCGGAGTATGAAGTCTTTCTCTTCCAGAGTAGCCTCATGGTCTTTTATCTTCTTCTCCAGGCCCTCAATTATAACTTCGTTCTTTTTGTCCTCCAAGTCTTGTTGCATCCTTAGGACTTTGCTTAGTAGTAAGCTCTGACAAAATAACCTTCACCAGATAACATCTTCATAACGAAACAATAAAAAGTTGAGAATTTTACCTTAAAGTTGGCATAGAATAGACTACCAGCGATATGTTGCCGCCGGTACCTACTGAGGTCTGCTTCAACCTTCGGAAGGCCAATACTCTTCGATAGAGTGCCGACGACTTTCGCCCCAGTGCGGTCCCGAAGGCATCCTAGACTTTCCTCGTTAACTCCCCCGAAGAGCAACGCCCCAGGTCTGTACCCGCAAGATATGGCATATTCCTTCAACTCTTCTTTTTCAGCCTTCGATAATTTTTGCCCAAGTATGTCCTGAAAATTAAAGTCTTCTTCTTCCGAGATATCTTCGGTTTTCTCTTTTCCTTTCCCAAGCGCTATGGCCAGAGTTTCTTCAGCAACTCTAGCAGCTTCTTCCGCGGGTTCATTTAGAAGCATGTTATCAATATCAGCTAGTGTGGTTTCTAGATTTGTATCTTCGGCGGCCTCAGCTTCGGCAGTGTCAGCTTCACTTTCAGCTTCAATGGCTACAGCTTCAGTAGCAACAGTGCTCTCCACGGCTGGAGTCTTTGATGCCGAGGCCACCGGCGGTGTCTGCTCGATAACTTCAACTACATGAATGATTCTTCGTTTCTTCGGCTTAGCATGCTTCTTCGTTGCCGAAGGCTCCTTTTCCTTCTAAAAAAGCTTCGTCAGATGTGGCCCTAGTGGAATTAGTTGGACAGGCAAAGATTCAGTCATTACCTTTAAAATTTCTTCCACGTCGGCAGCAGAAGGCGTTGAAAGAGCCTCTTCCTCTATATCAGTCGTTTTTTGTTTCGGAGCAGCAGCCTTTCTTTTCTTCGGAGCAGCCATCTTTGGCTCAGGGCTCAATTTTCTTTTCTTCAAAATTTCTTCATCTTTCTTCACCAATTTAGCAGCTTCTCTATTTAGAACACTAACAACTCTTTTTCTTTTTTGACCTTCGGCCCCTCTGTCCAATCGCTCATAGTCAGGGTACTCAAAATTCAGTGCATCCAAGACCCGGTTTAACCTTCGCTTCGGTTGAGTGCCGAAGGCTGCAGTCATTAGTTGATCTTCTTTTTTAGAATAGTTGCCAAGGATCTCGTTGCACATAACTTCAATCGTGTCTAACCATTTTTGGAAGGTTCTTTGAAGTGTTTCTTGAATTTATAATAATAGGGCAACCAAACAAGTTCCTTCTTTTTCTTTTTCCCTTTGAGCTTCGGCATGTCCCATTCTTTCAAAGTCGGGAATACCCTGAAAGCTAAGAATTCTTGCACCAAATCTCTAGTGCCAATATGCTCTGAAACAACTCGAAATTCACCCAAGGCAATTTGGCATGGTGATTCCGGCAACATGTTGCACTGGGGCCTAGTTTCTCCAAAGACTAACTCCAATGGGCTCTGAACCAGCTTCTCCTTCTTCTCGTCAACCTTAACATAAAACCACTCGGTCTTTCAGCCGGTGGGTCATTTGGTATGATAGCTAATAACTGGAGACTTCGCATCTTTGAGATAAGCAAAATTGTAGCAGCCGAAATTCTCGTGCAGCCCATCTTCTCTAGCCTTTGTCTGATAATGAAGCTCATGTGCCCGGCAGAAACCTTCGGCAAGCGGTTCCGGCCCTAACTTCGGAGAGCCCAAATGAAAACGCTAAGCCTAACGATGGCGTTAGGAGTTAGCTGATGAAGATAAATCTCAAACTTCTCCAACACATCCGCAATCATCTCATGCAAAGTAAATCTCAATTCTGCTTTAAAGAAGCTTTTAAAGACAACCACCTCATCCTTTTCTGGCTCCGGAGTAATTTCCTCTCCACCAAAACGAACTAGCTTCTTCTTGGCTTCACTGATATAACCTAGCTTTATCAACTTAGGCATATCATCTTCGGTAATAGTAGACTTTCCAAACTCCAGGTGGCTAGGTTTAGATGGCATGGCGTTGTACTCATCTTCAGTTTCACCTTCTTCAACATCAATCTGCTCAGCTTCGGCAGCGGGGGTACCTTTAGAAGCTTCCTCCGGCACTGCCAACCCTGGCCGTTTCATCACTTCGGAAATCGGAGCGGTTTCAGCAGCTTCGGCTTCCTCTCCGTCACGTACAACCCTGGCCGTAGAACGTACCCTTGCCATTTGATGATGAATTCCTCACAATTTTTGATGAAATTGTTGACTTTTTAATTTTCCCGAAGCTCTTCCTCTTATGACAAAGCAAAGTCAACAACGGTGCTTCGGTTGAGTGCGATGAACAAGCTTCGCCTATAGTCAAATTTTTGACAGCAAAACAGGGCAATAACAATGAATGTTGTGGTAACTTCACACCTACCCATCTGTTTATATAGTGCCGCAGGTGGGGAGGTGAATCGTTAAGTCTTCCACACCGGACGAACAGTCGCCCGCACTCACTGAGTGGTGGGCCACAGAACCCAAGAAGGTGAATCGCCAGGACGCGTTTACCCGCTGCATGGTGGGACCATCTCGTGCTCGAAATTTTGTGATCGTTTCTCGGCAACGAGGTCAGGGAAGGTGTTTTTCGGATCTTCGGCTCTCCGAAGCCTAGGAGATTTTTTCACGGATCAAACTCGTTATGAAAAACGATCTAGCACCGCGAAGGGGCTACTGTTGGGGGTATGCTTCGTCGCCGAAGATCCTGTAAGAAGAAACACCTTCGGCAGATCCTCTCAAAAAGTAGTGCCGAAGCTATCATCCATGAAGCTTCGGCATAAATGACATGTCCCAAGACGAAGGAGTGAACCGACTTAAAAATGAAATGGCCAATCGACCCGTGATAGCTTGTATTATGATTGTAAGCATTTGTAATGGGCATGAATGTAATTTCTCACAGGCTGCGCTCTGTGCCTATAAATAGATGAACAGTACACACGGACTTTGCATTTGCCTTTGCATAACACTCGTACCTTTGCTGTCTATTAAGTCGAAGGTATCAAATGTAATTCAATATTGTTTTATATTCTCATGATAATAAAATGGAGATGAATTTATAATGCTATGTGATTATTTATCTCATCTTTTGTATTTTACACGTTTCTTCCATTACCATCTTACCTTCGATATCCGAAGGTATGTCTTGCATGACCTTCGTCTGAAGATCATTATATACTGAGGGAAATAATGTTTCGAAGGACGAAGAGCATTGATATTTAACATTTTATGTTGCCTTGTTCTTGATTCATAGTATTTGAGAACAAGTCACCAACAAAAGCCTAAGACCAAATGAGTCTCTCATCTCATGAAGGAAACCAGAGAGGGAGTAAAGTTAGGGCCAGGTGCTCATCCAGAATAGGAATTTAACACAAACATCAAAGACACGGACATTATCCAGCAGAATAATCCAGATGTGATAGTCGAATTTATCAAGACACTAAGTTATATAACAGCAAAACAGTTCAGGCGCTCCAAAATTTGACTAGAGCTTATAAAAGAAAGTGCAGTACTGGCCTAGAAAGCTACAGCTTTATTTCAATACTTCACTTCTTTGCTTTCTTCGGTGCCCTGTGACATCGGCCAAACAAAGAGAAACACATCAACAAAAAAACATGATAAAATCCAAGGAAACAAAACACAGAGCTCCAAGGCGCTTACCCAGTAGCTGGAGCTGTGGATGAGACAGGTGGTGTTATTTCTCGTGGACCCTATACAACAAAGCATACATTTAAACAAGATTCTAAACGAATTGCAAGGTATGGATCAACATAACATTATCATACCTGGGCCAACCTCTCCTCCCTCCTAGCGATCTTCCTCTCACGGCTCGCCTTGCTCTTGGCGCGCTTGGCCTCAAACTGGTCAGAAAGTGTCTTCTCTCTGGCCTTCTCAGCTTTGGACTTGTGGATACTCTCCATAAGCACCCTCTTGTTCTTGAACGCGTTACCTTTGACCTTCATGTACATGTCATGATACATGTGTTTGTCAATCTTCTTGGCCTCACGATACTTGCGGAGAAGGCGCCTCAGCACACGCATCCTCCTCATCCACAGAACCTTGGTGGGGAGCCTAGCCTCCCTGGTACCCCTACGCTTACCTATACAGGCATCGGATTACCACGAGCTTACCCTTCAGAACTGTGACATAAATGAGTTGCAGCAGCATACCATATCCTGAGTGGCGTCCCTTTTGCTTGGCGTCATGTGCCCTTCTTGCACGGGATCTAGAGTGGATCTTATGAGGCTTCTTGATGATAAACCCATCCTTAACCAACTTCCGGATATTCTGGCCTGTAAGTATTGCAAAAACATAGACCCCTTTATGTTCCTTTAAAAGTTAAAGCAGAATAACATAGAAACAACTCTACTCGCCTACAATTTCAAAACTCTAATACACTATGTTAATGTAAAATATAAACTCATGGCAAGGCACAGCAAAATCCCAGGATTGTAAAAGACTTGAGTACTATCCCATCATGGTCAGTATGATAAATTGAGATTTGAGAAACAACATGACAAAATCAGAGTTGGCTAAGCAGTGCAAATATTTAGCAAGAGACAGCCAGATAATAATCAATGTAAAATTAACAGTGACCAATAATAGGAGCATTAAATGTTACAATTATGTCAAGCTACGCAATGGTATTGCTTCCTCTTCCACGCTACTCACAATTTGATCACAGGCAATACCAGCCTTAGCCAAAATCTTCAATCATATATGCATAAACAATACATAAAAACAATCATAAACTGGAATTGTTATTTCAAGAGAACTACAACTGCATCAGGTTAACTATTAACATATACAAATTAGAGACTGCACGGGTACACGCGTAACGAACTAGAGCAGCTACAGCCAATAGTGTCTTCAAGGGTGGTGGCAGGTAAATAACACTATAACATGGTGGCGGTAAGAATAATGTTTGATCCAACATATTCAAACTAGATAAAGCATCCACCTTTGACCATGCCCATAAAGTGAACTGTGCTACCCTATTAGACGGCTATGAAGCTCAGCAGCAGAAAAATGCACCAAGAACACTACAAACAGATCGCCACAGCTCATATGATGTCAAGATCACAGCTGAACACAGACCCAAACAAGAATAGCAAAAATCAGAGCAGAAGTCAAACATATTACGAACCAGGCAGAACCAAGCAGTGGATAATACTTACGGGAGCAGTGGATAATACTTACGGGAGTTCGCCATGGAGATCTCACTAACTTCATTTGGGTCAAGCCACACCTTGCCTTTCCCACACTTGAGCTCGCTCGCGGCAAGGCGCTTTTGCAACTTCAGCGACACCATCTTTGACCCCACCTAAAGACTTCTCGGTACTGTGTTTCTGAATAGCAGGAAGTCAAGCCCAACCACTAAAACTATCAGATTGTAATGATACCAGCAAGCACCCTGCAAGTGACGAAAGAAAACATAAGATTATGTAAATAACTAGGTACATGGCAACAAGATTAAGTAAAAACAGCTACTGTAACACCAAAAAGACAAGTAATCATGTAAATAATCAAGTACAGGACAACAAGATCGAATAAAAATTATATTGAAAGCAGGCAAGCAAACCAAACAATCAAGGGTCTTTCTACTACAGGTGATGATAAAACTACTGCTAATACAGTAGAACTTGCTTTCCATAATCCTGTTGAGTAGTTGCTCCATTTGTTAAACATCTCAAGCTTCAGCCTTACGCCATACAAGGGCAGATCGATATAGCTGGTAGAACAACCTCAGGGTCCATATACGTCAAGAGTTTTGTCAACAAAAATTGTCATGAAAATTGATTTCACTGAATGTCCGTATCAAACACTTGTGACTTTCAGAGCACAAGAACTTTCAGAGACGGTTACCACCCAAATTTTGTCTACGGTTAACAGAACATAGTTTTTTAGGTGAACTAACCCACACTAACTAATTCATAATACCAACATACCAAGTTACTTTCACGGTTAGTTCACCTGTACTGAACAACTGTCATCTGGAAGCAAACAAATTGCATGTCATCTTATCATGTACTAGCACCTTATTACCAGCTTAAGAAATTTATTAGGACCTGCCTCATTTCCACTATGTCATACAAAGAACCAGATGTTAATTGTCAAAATAAGCAGCTTTATACCCTTTAACAGTGTAGCCCCACCAACAGGCAACAACTATAAATGAAAAATAAAACTGCAGAGCCTAGAAAGCTAGTTGCTCATGCAAGCACGTTCAAGAAGTGTGACAGGCTTCAGCGAAGTCGCACAATTTTCATTCCAATTCACTAAGTCCACATACCACTACATAAACATAGATCTAATCAGAGTTCTCTTATTGTGGTAATGGATACCCTGTAAAAATCTGACAAATACCAAAATCGGGCCGGTAGCAATGTGTATGGGTGACAATGGGCTCTAAATTTTACACTATAAGATTTAAGGATCAGATCGGATTAGGATCAGGCCCTATTTCTATTCATTTTTAAACTAAAATTTATTTAGGCCCTACCATTTTATGAAGAAGCATTTGGATCGTGATCCATTACCACCCCTAGCAATGTGTGGGCATACATATGCAATCAGAGTGATTTTCTTCAAAGACTAATCAGAGAACTAGCAGGAAGCCTAGATATTGCAGAGCCGTCCAAGGCCTGAGCATATGGGATGTGATGCCACCACTGGATCCAGAGAATAGAAAACCACTAGCATCAAGGTGAGGCAACATTCTCAGTTGAACTGACTCACCAGACTGGAAAATGGAGAGGCTAAGTCGATAACGATGGAGCTGCGGTTAAAACCCAAACGGATCGAGAAACGGAAAAGGAGATGCGTTTGGAGGCGAACTCACCTGCGGAGGCAGAGGTTCTGGTGCCGCTGTCCAAGGCAATGACGATGGCGACGCCGGTGAGGATCAGCGCCTCAGCTGCGTCGGGCGGAGGAGGAGATGCGAGGCGGCGGTGGCTTATATGTGCGCCCCCAAAATGGTCACGGCGATTAGGGTTTTTGGTTCTAAAGCGGACCAGGCCTCCGTTCATTCCTATTGGGCCCTGGTCCATTTACAAAAGCCACAAAACTGTCTGCGTCCGGCCCGGTTGACCATCTCCAACTCGCCACCCCTCTTCTCTTCTCGGTAGTGGCCGGAACCGCCGCATGATAAAGTTTTGGGGCAACTGTGTTTATGTGATTTTGCCTCTCAAAATGACTTTTTGATTTTGGACCTTTAAAAAACAAGTTTATCCTTGTATCTGTTTGATGACAGTAATAGTGTGAAATAGAACATACAAAGATGAGAGCACCTAGAGGATGTGAATCGGTGATCCTGCTAAACTAACTCTAAAAAACACAAACTTGGTTTATAAAATGTGTTAGTGAGAACTAAAACCAAGTTAAGATAGGAAGAGATGAGAGAAGAGAACTCTTCACTTGATTGCTCCTTTAGGATGAGTATTAAACTTAGGAGTAATATTACAATTGAATATGAGAACTCAAGAAGAGAGTAATAGCAATAAAAATGAACAAAAGACACGACGATTTTTACCGTGGTTCGGTCAATGCCTACTCCACGTTGTGGTGACATGTTTCAGTCAAGGGTTGCATTTAACCCCTCTCAAGTGTTCTAAAGATCAAACTTGAATGTCACGGTTGTCTTCCTTATATCAATATCATATTTGTGAGGAATCTCCACAAATTGGAGTCTCTCACGCCTTAAACAATTGATCATAATCAAATCCGGAGTAAGGAGGGGAGTAGAAACGCACACAAGAGCACAATTGCAGCAACACCACGCACCCAAGCAGAGAAAAGAACGCATGAATCAAAACGACAGAGTCAAAGCTCAAAAACGCGCTCAAATCTCTCTCTAACAAATCGAAAGTGTGGTCGCGGAGTCTCGAAGTTGTAGTATGCTCTTGTGATGCTTGGGTACTGCTCCATGGCGTCTCGGGGTCCTTTTATAGCCCCAAGGGACCTAGGAGTCATTGGAGCTTTATTTGAAAGCTCCCATCCTTCTCTGTCTATGGGTGTACAGGACTGTCCGGTAGTGCACCAGGCAGTGCACAGTACATCAGTCGGAGGATCGTTGATTGGTCACTTCCTTCTCAAATGGACACCGGACTGCTCGATGGGGGCACCGAACTTTACGATGCTCCATCTGACCGTTGGAGTCGGTTGACGTGGCTGTCACACCCGACTTTAAGGAACAAAGCCAGGTGCATCTCATACATGCGCCAAGAAGACAACATATATAATAACAGAGTGTATAGAGATAAATATCACAATAACATCAGAGTATTTATTACATAGCGGAAGACTTATTACAAAATAAAATAATAAAGATGAAACGAACTAAGGATCGTCGGCGCCAATGTCAACTGAGAAACGCCACCTAGATCAGATCATACTCCTCACCTTGTGGCTCCTCCTGAACCACCTGCTCTTCTCCTGTGGGGGAGTGTGAGACAGCAAGGGTGAGCTCACACATGATCATAGCTCAACAAGTTGTGGGGAACCAGTGGACATAAACTCACAAAGGTGTGAGTTCATGTGATGTGTAAGGCTAATCAATGATAGGGGTTAAAGCTGAGCATTGTTTTTAAGTAGTTGGTCAAAATTTTATTAGCAATTACTATGTGTAAGTAAATACCAAACCATAAATAAAGTAATAGAACAAATTAATAATAAACCCATGCAATGCATATGACAAAATTGAATTTAAGTTCCATAATTTAAACATCAGAGAGTCCTGAGCCGCTCATGACCGTGAGCTCGGCTAGTATACCAGTTTTACACTCTGCAGAGGTTGTACCCTTTACCCACAAGTCATGTTACCCATCTGCCAAGGGGTCGCGACTCCCATACACCTCTACCTAGGAAGCGCGGCAGGGCAACACTACGAGGCCTTTACAAAGTTCCACTAGCTTCCGAAAACCCGCTACAGTTTATGGGAAGAGCACTTGCAAGAATCCCCCGTCTGACCGCCATCGCAGCTAAATCAACCTGAGAACCTCCTTGCATGCAACTCCCCTACTGCCCTTGCCCCTTTCGGGTAAGGTAATCTTCCACTAGCTTTCCTAATTAGTCAGCCAAGGGCATCCCATTAAACCCTTGTGGTGGCACGTGTTTCTCAAGTTAAGCTCTATGTTCCAATTAACATTAATGAACTTGACATGAACATAAATAGAATAACAAGAACAATTGGAACATAGATATAATAAATGATTATCCCAAAACCATGTAAAGCAATAGCAAACTACCCAAGTGATTCAGGGGTAAACAAGGTAATGAGATAAACAATCTAGGATGACCTATCGGGTCCCATCAAAATTAACCTATTGAGAGCACCTAGAGGGGGGGGTGAATAGGTGATCCTGTGAAAACTTAAACTTATAGCCACAAAAACTTGTTAAGTGTTAGCACAATAATCGCCAAGTGGCTAGAGAGGAGTCTCAACAAAACACAATACCACAAGAGATCAAACACAGAGATGACACAGTGGTTTATCCCGTGGTTCGGCCAAGACCAACGCTTGCCTACTCCACGTTGTGGCGTCCCAACGGACGAGGGTTGCAATCAACCCCTCTCAAGTGGTCCAAAGACCAACTTGAATACCATGGTGTTTTGTTTTGCCTTTCAATATCCCGTTTGCGAGGATTCTCCACAACTTGGAGCCTCTCGCCCTTACACTTGAGATTCACAAGAAATATGGAGTAAGGGAGGACAGCAACACACACAAATCCACAGCAAAATGCGCACACACACGGCCAAGAATCGAGCTCAAATGACTATCTCAGAGTTCTCACTAGAACGGAGCTCGAATCACTGAAAATGACAAACGAATGCGCAAAGACTGAGTGTGGATGATCAAGAATGCTCTAAGGTTGCTTGGTGTACTCCTCCATGCGCCTAGGGGTCCCTTTTATAGCCCCAAGGCAGCTAGGAGCCGTTGAGAGCAAATCTGGAAGGCCAATCTTGCCTTCTGTCGTCGGGTGCACCGGACAGTCCGGTGCACAACGGACACTGTCCGGTGCCCGATTTCCTTCCTAAAATGGCGCTGCCGACCGTTGCAGATCTGGGAGCCGTTGGCGCACTGGACATGTCCGGTGCCCACCGGACAGTCCGGTGCCCCCTTCCGACCGTTGGCCCGGCCACGTGTCGCGCGCGGATTCCGCGGCCGACCGTTGGCCCGGCCGACCGTTGGCTCACCGGACAGTCCGGTGCACACCGGACAGTCCGGTGCACACCGGACAGTCCGGTGAATTTTAGCCGTACGCCGTCGGCGAATTCCCGAGAGCGGCCACTTCACGCCGAGCCAGCCTGGCGCACCGGACACTGTCCGGTGCACCACCGGACAGTCCGGTGCACCCAGACTGGGCAGACTTTGGCTGCTCAAGCCATCTCTCCTCCAACTTGATTTTTTCTGTTTCTAACACTTAGACAAATATATTAGTACACAAAAACAATGTACTAAGGCTTAGAAACATACCTTTATCCTTGATTTGTACTTTGTCCACCATTTTACAATTAGGCACCTGTGTTGGGCACTAAATCACCAAAATACTTAGAAATGGCCCAAGGGCACATTTCCCTTTCACCTATGCATGGATAAATGATATTAAAGAACGTTATTGGGTAAAAAGTGGTCAAGGGCACAACTTGCCTTCAATGAGCTCCTGCTCAGCTACTTCAACTTGCTGCTCACCAGGATCCTCGGTCACGGGCTCTTCTACTCGCCACAATACAAACAAGCACAGTGCATATAGAGAAATTAACATTATACCAAACATATATACAAAATACACAGTAATATTCTACACATTAAAATAAAATCCTAGGAACAGGAATCATAATTTTTGGAGTTATAGATTTTAAGATATGAATTTTCAAAGGTTTTATGTGTTTACAATGGATTAAGTGAGGAATTAATTTTCTTACTGTTTTCATGTCAAAACAGAGACTCTAGATGGTAGAGAATAATATTATAAAATTTTAGAAAGTGGAATGGCTCAATTTGGACTAAAAATGGATTTTCTATGAATTTATCAAGTTCTAGTGGTTATTTTCATATTAAAATTCTATTTTCAATTCATTTATTCAATTTTAAATCAACCCTGGACTAGGCCTCAATTCCTGGGAAGCGCGGGGGGCTCAGAGTAATAATTCTAAGGCACAGGGAACAGCGCATAAGACGGCGGGTTTAAAATCTAGAAAGTCTGAGGACTCTTAAGTAAATTGTCCCCGCGAAACGGGTATCCTGAATCCCTAGCCGTTGGATCAATTTTGCACGCCCCAGATTAGATCGAGCACGCACCCGAACCGGTACGCCACGCAGACCGTCAGATCTTGATCCAAGGGCCCGGATCGAACGACTTGAAGGCGAAAGCACTGACCTAATCTAGTCCATCCGTTTACAATCCTACGGTTCAGATTGCCCCAGCGAATGGTTACTACCCAGGTTGATCTGTACCGTTCATCAAACTAAGGACGGTGGCCACTGCATCTCCTAGCTCCTTCCCGCGGCCACCGAAGGAAGCGGCCACCGCGGTGGAAACGCCGACGAGCTTCCCCAACACACGCCCCTAGCCCCTACTTCCTAAATTGAATACGTCCCTGCCATGTGTATAGCGATGCGAACAGCCAGAGGAGGTTCTTACCGGCTTTCCGAGGGGGCAGTGGTGAAGTCCACCGCGACGTCTGTTCCGCGACGGACCAGTGATTCCGGCGAGGAATTAAGGGTCACACAGTGGAGCACTGCCTCCGCGAGGTACACGACAGCTCCAGGGGAACACGGAGATACCTCCCGCCTAGGCGCAGAACCACACGCGCGACGTCTGTACGAATCAAGCAGCGGCGACGGACCTTCTCTTTCCTGCTACCGGTGACTCCTTCTTTCTCTCAATTACGAGCGGCGATTCGGCGAGGGTGAGCGGTGGAAGCACGGGGAAGAAGTGGGCGAGGTCAAGAAGGTTTTTATAGGCGCGAGAACCCGGGCGGTGGGTTAGCTGAGTCCGATCATTGCGGTTCGGCCGTTGAGGCACTCCGCCCTGCGCGCGATGTAGAGGAAGGTGGACACTGTGCGGGGGCCAGGCGTGTCAGCGTAGGCAGGCGGAAGGAGCTGTTGGGCTGTGCAGTGAAGGATCCGTAGGTGGGCCGAAATGTGGGGATTCCAGCCCAGGTAGGTTTTATTCTTTTTCTTTTAGGTTCTGATTTATTTCATGATTATTTGAATCCAAATTTGAACTTGAATATGAGTTTCAGCTTTGAGTCAATTATACAAATTCAAACTATACTGTAGGAATAATATATCTTTATTTACTCATTTTTCTCCTCATAACACTCATTTTCTTCTTTTTTTTAATTCTAGCATTCCTTTTTGACTCCAAATTCCACTCTAGATTTAACACATTCATTTTTTTTACATTATTATTTTTTTCTTACATTGTCACAGGTAATGCACACACACACAATAAAATCCCAGCATGATGCATGCATTATTTTTGGTGTCCTTTGTTAATTATTATTATTTTCTTTTTGTGTAAGTGAGATGTCCACATGAAATAATGAATAGAGATAACACACATATCTATAGAGTAATATAATTTCTCTTTCTAGATTTTTATTATAAAGTGGGTATTACAAATCCTACCCCCCTTAAAGATAATCTCGTCCTCGAGATTTAGGAAGAACGAGGGAAAAGATGGGGAAAATCTATGCGAAGCTCTTCTTCTCTATCCCACGTTGCTTCATCTTCACCGTGGTGACTCCATTGCACTTTGCACATCTTTATCACCTTATTTCTTGTAACTCGAGTCAATGTGTCAAGAATCTTGATCGGGTACTCCGTATAAGTCAAATCACCCTGAACACTGAGCTCTTCCATTGGTAACTGTTCCTCAGGGACACGGAGACACTTCTTAAGTTGGGACACGTGAAATACGTTATGTACATCTGATAGACTAGCAGGTAGTTCGAGTTGGTATGCCATCTCCCCAACTCGCCTAAAGATCAAGAATGGTCCAATATAGCGAGGGGACAATTTGCCGTTAACTTTGAATCTCCTCATTTCCCGAAGTGGTGACACCTTGAGGTACACATAATCTCCTTCTTCAAATTCTAGTGGTCTCCTTCTATTATCAGCATAACTCTTTTGCCTGGTTTGAGCCACCCTCAAATTCTCTCGAATTATACGGACTTGTTCTTCTGCTTCTTGAATCAGTTCAGGCCCAAAGAACTGTCTCTCTCCAGTCTGATCCCAATATAGAGGAGTCCTGCACTTTCTCCCATATAAATCTTCAAAAGGTGACATCTTCAGACTGGCCTGATAGCTATTATTGTATGAGAATTCAGCATAAGGTAGACTTTTATCCCAACTTCCTCCATGCTGAAGTGCACAAGCTCTCAACATATCCTCCAAAACTTGATTAGTCCTTTCAGTCTGTCCATCAGTCTGAGGGTGATAAGCCGTACTAAAATTCAACTTCGTGCTCATGTTCTCATGAAAGCTTCTCCAAAACCTTGAGGTAAACTGCGAACCTCGATCAGACACGATCTTCTTTGGTACTCCATGTAAACACACAATCCGAGCCATATATAACTCTGCTAGCTGAGAACCTTTATAAGTAGTCTTCACGGGAATAAAGTGAGCCACTTTAGTCAATCTATCCACAATCACCCATATAGCATCATATCCTTTCTGGGTGCGAGGCAATCCAGTAATAAAATCCATACCAATCTCTTCCCATTTCCACTCAGGTATCTTCAATGGGTGCAATAGTCCAGCTGGCCTCTGGTGTTCAGCCTTAACTCTTTGACATACATCGCACATAGCCACATGTGCAGCCACATCTCTCTTCAATCCATACCACCAATACCTTCGCTTCAAATCCTGATACATCTTAGTACTACCAGGATGAATAGAATAATCCGAGTCATGGGCCTCCTTTAAAATAGTCTCTCGAAGGCTTTCAATATCAGGAACACACATCCTGTCCTTGAACCATACAGTGCCTTGCTCATCTTCCGAGAATTCCGGACCTCAACCTTCAGTAATCAGATCCTTGATCTCTTTTATTTTAGCATCATCAAGTTGACCTTTGCGGATTTCTTGCTCCAAAGTAGGTTCCACATCAATAGTAACTCCTTCTGTATGGGCAACTATCTCCAGGTTAAGTCTCCTGAAATCCTCAACAATCTCATCGGGTAGCTGGGCAACAATAGCTAAATAAACATGCTCCTTTCGACTCAAGGCATCTGTAACCAAATTCGCCTTGCCCGGGTAATAGTGAATCTCCAAATCATAATCCTTAATAAGCTCCAACCAACGATGTTGCCTAAGGTTGAGATCCTTCTGAGTGAATATATACTTCAGACTCTTATGATCCGTATATACTTGGCACTTGGTTCCCATAATGTAATGTCTCCAAATCTTAAGTGCATGCACAACGGCTGCCAATTCCAAGTCATGAGTGGGGTAGTTCGATTCATGTTTGCGTAACTGACGAGAAGCATAGGCAATCACATGTCCTTCTTGCATGAGCACACATCCTAAGCCTTGGCCACATGCATCACAATAAATATCAAATCCTTTCTGTAGGTCTGGCATAACCAATACTGGTGGCGACATCAACCTCTTCTTCAATAGATCAAAGCTGTCTTGACACTTCTCGTCCCACTTAAATTCTCTTCCTTTCTCCAAAAGCAAAGTCATAGGCTTAGCAATCTTAGAAAATCCTTCAATAAATCTCCGATAATATCCAGCAAGTCCCAAGAAACTCCAAATCTCCGTAACTGTAGTGGGTACTCTCCACTCCATTATCTCCTTAACTTTAGCAGGATCCACTGATATTCCTCCATTAGAAATAATATGACCAAGAAATGGCACCTCGCCAATCCAAAACTCGCACTTGCTAAACTTGGCCTATAGCTGGTTATCTCGTAGCTTCTGTAGCACCAACCTCAGATGTTCCTCGTGATCACTATCACTCTTGGAATAGATAAGAATATCGTCGATGAATACCACGACGAATCTGTCCAAATACTCCATAAACACCTTGTTCATCAAATTCATAAAATAAGCTGGTGCATTGGTTAATCCAAATGACATAACAGTGAACTCATATAATCCATATCGAGTCGAGAATGCTGTCTTGGGAATATCCGATGGTCTAATCCTCATCTAATGGTATCCCGATCGGAGATCAATCTTCAAGAATACTCTAGCACCTCTCATTTGATCAAATAAATCTTCAATACGGGGTAATGGATACTTGTTCTTCACAGTAACATCATTAAGAGATCTATAATCCACACACATCCGCTGTGATCCATCCTTCTTCTGTACAAACAGAACCGGCGCTCCCCAAGGTGAGGAACTCGGACAAATGTACCCAGCCTCTTGTAACTCAGTTAACTGCTTCTTAAGTTCCTTCAACTCCTCTACGGACATCCTATATGGCCGTTTAGAAATAGGGGCGGTTCCAGGTAGGAGATCAATAACAAACTCAACTTCTCTATCAGGCGACATCCCTGGTAACTCCTCTGGAAAGACATCCGGAAAATGTCTAACCACATGGATGTTGTCACCAACAAACTCCTCAGGTATAAAGAACATTGCACGTTTGGATGAGGTGGTCACTACAATATTAACTTGAAATCTTTCTCCTTTAGTGGTAGTGAGTTCTACGGTACCTCTTGAAAGGGAAATGTGCCCTTGGGCCATTTCTAAGTGTTTTGGTGATTTAGTGCCCAACACAGGTGCCTAATTGTAAAATGGTGGACAAAGTACAAATCAAGGATAAAGGTATGTTTCTCAAACTTAGTACATTGTTTTATGGACTAATGTATTGTGTCTAAGTGCTGGAAACAGAAAAAATCGAGTTCGAGAAGAGATGGCTCGAGCAGCCAAAGTCTGCCCAGTCTAGGTGCACCGGACTGTCCGGTGGTGCACCGGACAGTGTCCGGTGCGCCAGGCTGGCTTGGGCAAAGTGGCTGCTCTCGGGACTTCGACGGCGGTGTACGGCTAAAATTCACCGGACTGTCCGGTGTACACCGGACTGTCCGGTGGGCCGCTCACAGGCGAACTCGTCGCTCTCGGGAAACCATCAACGGCGTACGGCTAAAAATCACCGGACTGTCCGGTGTGCACCGGACTGTCCGGTGAGCCAACGGTCGGCCGGGCCAACGGTCGGCCGCACAATCTGCGCGGGACACGTGGCCGAGCCAACGGCTAGAAGATGGCACCGGACTGTCCGGTGTGCACCGGACATGTCAAGTGCACCAACGGCTCCCAGGCTGCCAACGGTCGACTGCACTGTTTATGGAAAGAAATCGGGCACCGGACATGTCTGGTGTGCACCGGACTGTCCGGTGCGCCAGACGACAGAAGGCAAGAATTGCCTTCCTAGATTGCTCCCAACGGCTCCTAGCTGCCTTAGGGCTATAAAAGGACCCCTAGGCGCATGGAGGAGTACACCAAGCATCCTTTGAGCATCATTGATCACTCACACTTCATTCTCGCGCACTTGTTCGACATTTTAGTGATTTGAGCTCCGTTCTAGTGTGCTAGTCTCTTGAGCTCAAGTCTGGGTTTTGCGTGTGCGTATTCGCTGTGATCTTTGTGTCATGTGTGAGTTGCTAATCCCTCCCTTGCTCTGTGATTCTTCGTGAACATCTTGTGTAAGGGCGAGAGGCTCCAAGCTGTGGAGATTCCTCGCAAACGGGATTAAGAGAAGCAAAGCAACACCGTGGTATTCAAGTTGGTCTTTGGACCGCTTGAGAGGGGTTGATTGCAACCCTCGTCCGTTGGGACGCCACAACGTGGAGTAGGCAAGCGTTGGTCTTGGCCGAACCACGGGATAACCACTGTGCCATCTCTGTGATTGATATCTCTTGGTTATTGTGTTGTGTTGAGATCCTTCTCTAGCCACTTGGCATATTACTGTGCTAACAAGTAACCAAGTTTTGTGGCTTAAGTTTTTGAAGTGTTACAGGATCACCTATTCACCCCCCTAGGTGCTCTCAATTGGTATCAGAGCCGTTCTCTTCAAGAAAGGGACTAACCGCCTGAAGAGATGGATCCTAAAGGCAAGGGGATGGTGATCAACGACAAGGAGAAGGAGTCCTTCGTCAACGAGCCCAATGATGACAGGCCCACCGACTCAGGCTCGGGCCACAAAAGAAAAGACGAGAGGAAGAAGAAGACAAGGCGCATCAAGGAAATTGTCTACTACAACAGCGACGAATCTTCCTCCTCCCAAAAGGACGACGACGACGACTACGATAGACGAAAGACGGTTAACTCAAACTTTTCTTTTGATTATTCGCGCATCCCGCATAGTTCAAATGCTCAATTGCTCCCCATTCCACTTGGCAAGCCCCCTCACTTTGATGGAGAGGATTACGGATTTTGTAGCCACAAAATGCGTACTCACCTGTTTTTTCTCCATCCAAGCATTTGGGAGATTGTGGAAAGTGGAATGAAATTTGATAGCTCGGATAGCCCTATGTTTATTAATGAACAGATTCATAAAAATGCACAGGCTACTACTGTGTTGCTAGCCTCTTTGTGCAGGGACGAGTATCACAAGGTGAGCGGCTTGGACAATGCCAAGCAGATCTGGGACACCCTCAAGATCTCTCATGAGGGAAACGACGTCACCTTGCTCACCAAAATGGAGTTGGTGGAGGGCGAGCTTGGACGGTTCGCGATGATAAGGGGCGAGGAGCCGACACAAACATACAACCGGCTCAAGACCCTTATCAACAAAATAAGGAGCTACGGGAGCACGTGATGGACGGACCACGATGTCGTCCGCCTAATGCTAAGGTCATTTACCGTTCTTGATCCTCATTTGGTGAACAATATACGTGAAAATCCCAGGTACACCAAGATGTCGCCCGAAGAAGTTCTTGGGAAGTTCGTAAGCGGGCGAATGATGATCAAGGAGGCAAGATACGTGGACGACGCGTTGAACAGTCCTAGTCATGAGCCTCAACCCATTGCTCTCAAGGCAACAAGGAGCAAGGAGGCGCTACCAAGCAAGGTGGCACAAGTTGAGGCGGCCGGACTAAATGATGAGGAGATGGCCCTCATCATTAAGCACTTCAAGACGGCGCTTAAAGGTCGCAAGGGGCAGCCAAGCAAGACCAAAGCCAAGGGGAAGCGCTCATGCTTCAAATGCGGTAAGATTGGTCATTTTATTGCTAACTGTCCCGACAATGATAGTGATCAGGACCAAGGGAACAAGAGGGAGAAAAAGAAGCATTACAAGAAGGCCAAGGGCGAGGCACATATCGGAAAGGAGTGGGATTCGGATTGTTCCTCCTCCGACTCTGACAATGAAGGACTCGCCGCCACCGCCTTCAACAAGTCATCCCTCTTCCCCAACGAGCGTCACACTTGCCTCATGGCAAGAGAGAAGAAAGTAAGCACTCATACTAGTACTTATGCTTCTTCGAGTGAAGATGAGTCTAGTGATGATGATGAGATAGATTACTCATGCTTATTCAAGGGATTAGATAGAACCAAGGTAGACAAAATTAATGAATTAATTGATGCCTTGAATGACAAGAATATGCTTTTAGAAAAACAAGAGGATTTGTTGTATGAAGAACATGACAAATTTGTAGAAGCACAGAAATCTCTTGCTCTAGAAATTAAGAGGAATGAAATGCTCTCTAGTGAATTATCTTCTTGTCATGAAACTATTGCTAAGTTAAAAAGTTTTAATGATGATTTAAATGCTAAACTAGAAGTAGCTAGTAAATCTAATTCTTGTGTAGAAATTGTTGAAACTTGTAATAGGTGTAAAGATTTTGACATTGATGCTTGTAGTGATCATTTAGTTTCAATTTCCAAATTAAATGATGAATTAGCTAGTCTTAATGCCCAACTTAAGACTAGCAAGAATGAATTTGACAAGCTAAAATTTGCAAGGGATGCCTACACGATTGGTAGACACCCCTCAATTAAGGATGGACTTGGCTACAAGAGGGAAGCCAAGAACTTGACAAGCCATAAGGCTCCCATCTCCGCCAAGGAGAAAGGGAAGGCCCCTATGGCTAGTAGTGTGCAAAATAACCATGCCTTTATGTACTATGATAGAAGACAACCTAGAAATGCTTATAGGAGTTGTAATGTATATAATGCCTTTGATTCTCATGCCATGGTTGCTTCTAGTTCTTCTTATGTGCATGATAGAAATGTTGGTAGGAGAAATGTTATTCATAATATGCCTAGGAGAAATGTCGTTAATGTTCCTAGGAAAGTTAATGAACCTTCTACAATATATCATGCTTTAAATGCTTCTTTTGCTATTTGTAGAAAGGATAGGAAGATAGTTGCTAGAAAATTAGGGGCAAGATGCAAGGGAGACAAAACTTGCATTTGGGTCCCTAAGGATATTTGTGCTAACCTTGCAGGACCCAACATGAGTTGGGTACCTAAGACCCAAGCCTAAATTTGCCTTGCAGGTTTATGCATCCGGGGGTTCAAGCTGGATTATTGACAGCGGATGCACAAACCATATGACGGGGGAGAAGAATATGTTCACCTCCTACGTCAAGAATAAAGATTCCCAAGATTCAATAATTTTCGGTGATGGGAATCAAGGCAAGGTAAAAGGGTTAGGTAAAATTGCAATCTCAAATGAGCACTCTATCTCTAATGTGTTTTTAGTAGAGTCTCTTGGATATAATTTGCTATCTGTCAGTCAATTATGCAATATGGGATATAACTATTTGTTTACAAATGTAGATGTGTCTGTCTTTAGAAGATGTGATGGTTCACTAGCTTTTAAGGGTGTACTAGACGACAAGCTTTACTTAGTTGATTTTGCAAAAGAAGAGGCCGGTCTAGATGCATGCTTAATGGCTAAGACTTGCATGGGCTGGCTGTGGCATCGCCGCTTAGCACATGTGGGGATGAAGAACCTCCACAAGCTTCTAAAGGGAGAACACGTGATAGGTCTAACCAATGTTCATTTCGAAAAAGATAGACCTTGTGCAGCTTGTCAAGCAGGGAAACAAGTGGGAGGCTCTCATCACACCAAAAATGTGATGACAACATCAAGACCCCTGGAGCTGCTACATATGGACCTCTTCGGACCCGTCGCCTATCTGAGCATAGGAGGAAGTAAGTATGGTCTAGTTATCGTTGATGACTTTTCCCGCTTCACTTGGGTGTTCTTTTTGCAGGATAAGTCTGAAACCCAAGGGACCCTCAAGCGCTTCCTAAGGAGAGCTCAAAATGAGTTTGAGCTCAAGGTGAAGAAGATAAGGAGCGACAACGGGTCCGAATTCAAGAACCTTCAAGTGGAGGAGTTTCTTGAGGAGGAGGGGATCAAGCATGAGTTCTCCGCTCCCTACACACCTCAGCAAAATGGTGTGGTAGAGAGGAAGAACAGGACGCTCATAGATATGGCGAGGACTATGCTTGGAGAATTCAAGACCCCCGAGTGCTTTTGGTCGGAAGCCGTGAACACAGCTTGCCACGCCATCAACAGGGTCTACCTTCACCGCCTCCTCAAGAAGACGTCGTATGAGCTGCTAACCGGTAACAAACCTAATGTATCGTATTTTCGTGTTTTTGGGAGTAAATGCTACATTCTAGTGAAGAAGGGTAGGAATTCCAAATTTGCTCCCAAAGCCGTAGAAGGATTTTTATTAGGTTATGATTCAAATACAAAGGCGTATAGGGTCTTCAACAAATCATCGGGTTTGGTTGAAGTCTCTAACGACGTTGTATTTGATGAGACTAATGGCTCTCCAAGAGAGCAAGTTGTTGATCTTGATGATGTAGATGAAGAAGACGTTCCAACGGTCGCAATACGCACCATGGCGATTGGAGATGTACGGCCTCAGGAACATTTGGAGCAAGATCAACCGTCTTCCTCAACTATGGTGCATCCCCCAACCCAAGATGACGAACAGGTACCTCAAGTGGAGGCACATGATCAAGGGGGAGCACAGGATGTTCAAGAGGAAGAAGCACCTCAGGCACCTCCAACCCAAGTTCGAGCGACAATTCAAAGGGATCATCCCGTCGACCAGATATTGGGTGATATTAGCAAGGAAGTAACTACTCGCTCAAGATTAGTTAATTTTTGTGAGCATTACTCTTTTGTCTCTTCTATTGAGCCTTTCAGGGTAGAAGAGGCCTTGCTAGATCCGGACTGGGTGTTGGCCATGCAGGAGGAACTCAACAACTTCAAGCGCAACGAAGTTTGGACACTGGTGCCTCGTCCCAAGCAAAATGTTGTAGAAACCAAGTGGGTGTTCCGCAACAAACAGGACGAGCACGGGGTGGTGACGAGGAACAAGGCTCGACTTGTGGCAAAAGGTTATGCCCAAGTCGCAGGTTTGGACTTTGAGGAGACTTTTGCTCCTGTGGCTAGGCTAGAATCAATTCGTATCTTGCTAGCATATGCCGCTCACCATTCTTTCAGGTTGTACCAAATGGATGTGAAGAGCGCTTTCCTCAACGGGCCGATCAAGGAGGAGGTGTACGTGGAGCAGCCCCCTGGCTTCGAGGATGAACGGTACCCCGACCACGTGTGTAAGCTCTCTAAGGCGCTCTATGGACTTAAGCAAGCCCCAAGAGCATGGTATGAATGCCTTAGAGACTTTTTAATTGCTAATGCTTTCAAGGTTGGGAAAGCCGATCCAACTCTTTTTACTAAGACTTGCGATGGTGATCTTTTTGTGTGCCAAATTTATGTCGACGACATAATATTTGGTTCTACTAACCATAAGTCTTGTGAAGAGTTTAGCAGGGTGATGACGCAGAAATTCGAGATGTCGATGATGGGCGAGTTGACCTACTTCCTTGGGTTCCAAGTGAAGCAACTCAAGGACGGCACCTTCATCTCCCAAACGAAGTACACACAAGATTTGCTAAAGAGGTTTGGGATGAAGGACGCCAAGCCCGCAAAGACGCAGATGGGAACCGACGGACACACCGACCTCAACAAAGGAGGTAAGTCCGTTGATCAAAAAGCATACCGGTCCATGATAGGTTCTTTGCTTTATTTATGTGCTAGTAGACCAGATATTATGCTTAGCGTATGCATGTGTGCTAGATTTCAATCCGATCCGAAGGAGTGTCACTTAGTGGCTGTGAAGCGAATTCTTCGATATTTAGTCGCTACGCCTTGCTTCGGGATCTGGTATCCAAAGGGGTCTAACTTTGACTTGATTGGGTACTCAGATTCCGACTATGTTGGATGTAAGGTCGATAGGAAGAGTACATCGGGGACGTGCCAATTCTTAGGAAGGTCCCTGGTGTCATGGAACTCTAAGAAACAAACCTCCGTTGCCCTATCCACCGCTGAGGCCGAGTACGTTGCTGCGGGACAATGTTGTGCGCAACTACTTTGGATGAGGCAAACCCTCCGGGACTTTGGCTACAATCTGAGCAAAGTCCCACTCCTATGTGATAATGAGAGTGCTATCCGAATAGCGTAAAATCCTGTTGAGCACAGCCACACAAAGCACATTGACATCCGGCATCACTTCTTGAGAGACCACCAGCAAAAGGGAGATATCGAAGTGTTTCATGTTAGCACCGAGAACCAGCTAGCCGATATCTTTACCAAGCCTCTAGATGAGAAGACCTTTTGCAGGCTGCGTAGTGAGCTCAATATCTTAGATTCGCGGAACTTGGATTGAAATGTAGCATACATGTGTTTATGCCTTTGATTATGTTCATTCTGCCTTTTGTTGCTTATTGTGGTGCTCAAGTTGTACAAACACTCCTTGGACCTCACAAGTCCTGTTTGCAAGTAATGCACATATTTAGGGGGAGCTGTGCTACAACTTGACCCCTTTGAGACTAACCATGTACTTGAGTTTCGTTGTTTTAGTCTCCTAAGGAAAATTGAAAGGGAAAAGGTGGACTTGGACCATGCAAGACTTCCACTGCACTCCGATGAAAAGAGTAACTTTTCCAAGTTCATCTTCATACTCTTATTGCCTTTGTGTTCTTATTTGAAGATTTTGGTGAGGCAATGGGGTTAAAGGGCCAAGATTGATCCCGTTTTGGTGCTTGATGCCAAAGGGGGAGAAAATAAAGGCTAAAGCAATAAATGGATCAGCTACCACTTGAGAAATTTTGAAAATAGTAGATTAGAGCTCTTTTATTGTCTCTTATGTCAAAAGCTCTTATGTCAAAAGTTGGCCTCTTGTGGGGAGAAGTGTTGATTATGGGAAAAAGGGGGAGTTTTTGAAATCCTTGATCAAATTTCTTTGGAAAACCTCTCTTTATGTCTCTACAAGTGGTCTTGACTTAAAGATAGGAATTTGAGTTTGATTTGCAAAAACAAACCAAGTGGTGGCATAGAGTGATCCATATATGTCAAAATTGAATCAAAACAATTTTGATTTCTTATTTGATTTGATTTTGTACTTGTTCTACTTGCTTTATGTTGTGTTGGCATAAATCACCAAAAAGGGGGAGATTGAAAGGGAAATGTGCCCTTGGGCCATTTCTAAGTGTTTTGGTGATTTAGTGCCCAACACAGGTGCCTAATTGTAAAATGGTGGACAAAGTACAAATCAAGGATAAAGGTATGTTTCTCAAACTTAGTACATTGTTTTATGGACTAATGTATTGTGTCTAAGTGCTGAAAACAGAAAAAATCGAGTTCGAGAAGAGATGGCTCGAGCAGCCAAAGTCTGCCCAGTCTGGGTGCACCGGACTGTCCGGTGGTGCACCGGACAGTGTCCGGTGCGCCAGGCTGGCTTGGGCAAAGTGGCTGCTCTCGGGACTTCGACGGCGGTGTACGGCTAAAATTCACCGGACTGTCCGGTGTACACCGGACTGTCCGGTGGGCCGCTCACAGGCGAACTCGTCGCTCTCGGGAAACCATCAACGGCGTACGGCTAAAAATCACCGGACTGTCCGGTGTGCACCGGACTGTCCGGTGAGCCAACGGTCGGCCGGGCCAACAGTCGGCCGCGCAATCTGCGCGGGACACGTGGCCGAGCCAACGGCTAGAAGATGGCACCAGACTGTCCGGTGTGCACCGGACATGTCAAGTGCACCAACGGCTCCCAGGCTGCCAACGGTCGACTGCGCTGTTTATGGAAAGAAATCGGGCACCGGACATGTCCGGTGTGCACCGGACTGTCCGGTGCGCCAGACGACAGAAGGCAAGAATTGCCTTCCCAGATTGCTCCCAACGGCTCCTAGCTGCCTTGGGGCTATAAAAGGGACCCCTAGGCGCATGGAGGAGTACACCAAGCATCCTTTGAGCATCATTGATCACTCACACTTCATTCTCGCGCACTTGTTCGACATTTTAGTGATTTGAGCTCCGTTCTAGTGTGCTAGTCTCTTGAGCTCAAGTCTGGGTTTTGCGTGTGCGTATTCGCTGTGATCTTTGTGTCGTGTGTGAGTTGCTAATCCCTCCCTTGCTCTGTGATTCTTCGTGAACATCTTGTGTAAGGGCGAGAGGCTCCAAGCTGTGGACATTCCTCGCAAACGGGATTAAGAGAAGCAAAGCAACATCGTGGTATTCAAGTTGGTCTTTGGACCGCTTGAGAGGGGTTGATTGCAACCCTCGTCCGTTGGGACGCCACAACGTGGAGTAGGCAAGCGTTGGTCTTGGCCGAACCACGGGATAACCACTGTGCCATCTCTGTGATTGATATCTCTTGGTTATTGTGTTGTGTTGAGATCCTTCTCTAGCCACTTGGCATATTACTGTGCTAACAAGTAACCAAGTTTTGTGGCTTAAGTTTTTGAAGTGTTACAGGATCACCTATTCACCCCCCCCTCTAGGTGCTCTCACCTCTACCACATGCTATAATGGCCTTTGCCTTTCTTAACCATGACATACCAAGGATCAGATCTATACTGCTTGACTCTAATATTATAGCAGTAGCTCCAAATTCTCTACCCATAATGGTCAATGTCAATCTACGTGTCATTTGATTCGCCTCAACAGGCCCTTTAGGTGTAATTACTATCATGGGTTTTCTCATTTTTAGCAGTGGTATTTCATTTGTGTTGGCATATCTAGCAGACATAAATGAATGTGTAGCACCAGAATCAAATAAGATGGTTGCAGGAATTGCATTAACATAAAACATACCAAGTACGATGTCAGCACCATCTGGAGTAGCATCAACGCTGACTTGATTAACCTTGGCAATAGAATATCCCTTGCCAGATCCTAGAGTTTGCTGCCTGTTCTGAACTGGAGTAGTAGCAATCCTCTATGGGCAGACATTTGCATAATGACCAGTCTTCCCACACTTGAAACACGTAGTGCCTGGACTCTGTCCTGAAAACTTCGTCGGGTGCCAGTAGGGGTAGCCTGTCGAGGAGGTGGAGTCCTCAGAGGTGACTGCTGAACTGGGCGTTGGCCTCCGCCAGTGCGAACTGGTGTACCCTGAGGTGAACTGTAGCGAGGACGCACACTGCTACTTCCTTGTCCTTGAGATATAGCCTTTCTCTTTAAATCTCCCAGCTGAACATGCTTGTGTTCAATAGCTAGCGCCTTATCAAGTAGCCTCTGAAATGACGGAAACGTATGTGCCACTAGAGCATACTGCAGAGGTCCATTAAGTCCTTCAATAAAATGCTCCTGCTTCCTCTCATCTTCAGCAACTTCATCAGGGGCATATCTGGATAATTGGATGAACTTGTCGCGATACTCGCTGACTGACATACTTCCTTGCTTCAGTGACAGAAATTCCTTCTTTTTAATCTTCATCAATCCAGCTGGTATATGATAATTCCGGAACTGTGGACTGAACTCTGCCCAAGTAATAGTATCCGCAACATCATGGGCAGTAGTATATGAATCCCACCAGTCAACAGCAGGACCTGTCAGACGTCCAGAAGCATATAAAACCTTCTCCTGGTCAGTGCATTGTGCAATATTCAGCATCTTCTCAATGGACTTCAGCCAATCATCCGCGTCCAGTGGATCAGGAGAGCTTGCAAATGTAGGTGGCTTATGACTCTTGAACTCCCTATGCTTATCTCGGGGTGGAACTGGTGGTGGTGGTGGAGGCAGTGGCACTTGTTGCTGTTGCTGTTGTTGTTGCATTTGCTGTTGCAGCTGCTGTTGTTGCGCCCTCCTTTCCTGGCGTATCTCCTCTCGCTCCTGGCGCAACTCCTGTCGTATCTCTTCTCGTTCCTGACGTTCCTGCTGCATCTGAGCACGCATATCCGCCATAGTATCCGCCATTTGCTGCATCATCCTCATCTAAGCAGCAACCAGTGGGTCAACTCCGTTTGGTGGAGGATTAGGAGGATTCATCTCTGCAGGCTATGGCTGGGGTTGTCTATATATCCACGAGTGTGTTGATTAGGAGGTAAATCAATTCCACCACCCCGCCTGGTATTGACCATCTGAGTTAGATACATATGGTAAGAGAATAGTAGACAAGGCAGGTATTTACAAATCAGGTTACTTTGGGGGATTTTATTAGCTAAGCAGATTAATATTTTACCTACCATAGCTAATTCATTACCTTATGGTGGTACATGCTAAGATGTCCATATATAATATTTCAATCAATCAAAGAAGCAAATCAGGCATTTATCATCAGAATAATCAACCAACATTTTTAAATAGAGAAAATAGTTTTAATTTCGTCTTAGGTTCCCTATCTCTTAAAAATATCATAGTGGTAGGATTCCAAGGTGTGAAATCCATCTTGTCTTAGAGTAGAAAAGATAAGATTAATTAGAGTAGAATAGCAAAAGGTGAGACAAGATCAAGATGAGATGAGTATAGAATGAGTCAGAGTAAGGTAAGTAGGAAAGGGTCTATCCATTTCTATCTAGGTTTCATCCTACAGTCAACATTTGCTCTGATACCACTTCTGTCACACCGGCTTTAAGGAACAAAGCCAGGTGCATCTCATACATGCGCCAAGAAGACAACATATATAATAACAGAGTGTATAGAGATAAATGTCACAATAACATCAGAGTATTTATTACATAGCGGAAGACTTATTACAAAATAAAATAATAAAGATGAAACGAACTAAGGATCGTCGGCGCCAATGTCAACTGAGAAACGCCACCTAGATCAGATCATACTCCTCGCCTTGTGGCTCCTCCTGAACCACCTGCTCTTCTCCTGTGGGGGAGTGTGAGACAACAAGGGTGAGCTCACACATGATCATAGCTCAACAAGTTGTGGGGAACCAGTGGACATAAACTCACAAAGGTGTGAGTTCATGTGATGTGTAAGGCTAATCAATGATAGGGGTTAAAGCTGAGCATTGATTTTAAGTAGTTGGTCAAAATTTTATTAGCAATTACTATGTGTAAGTAAATACCAAACCATAAATAAAGTAATAGAACAAATTAATAATAAACCCATACAATGCATATGACAAAATTGAATTTAAGTTCCATAATTTAAACATCAGAGAGTCCTGAGCCGCTCATGACCGTGAGCTCGGCTAGTATACCAGTTTTACACTCTGCAGAGGTTGTACCCTTTACCCACAAGTCATGTTACCCATCTGCCAAGGGGTCGCGACTCCCATACACCTCTACCTAGGAAGCGCGGCAGGGCAACACTACGAGGCCTTTACAAAGTTCCACTAGCTTCCGAAAACCTGCTACAGTTTATGGGAAGAGCACTTGCAAGAATCCCCCGTCTGACCGCCATCGCAGCTAAATGAACCCAAGAACCTCCTTGCATGCAACTCCCCTACTGCCCTTGCCCCTTTCGGGTAAGGTAATCTTCCACTAGCTTTCCTAATTAGTCAGCCAAGGGCGTCCCATTAAACCCTTGTGGTGGCACGTGTTTCTCAAGTTAAGCTCTATGTTCCAATTAACATTAATAAACTTGACATGAACATAAATAGAATAACAAGAACAATTGGAACATAGATATAATAAATGATTATCCCAAAACCATGTAAAGCAATAGCAAACTACCTAAGTGATTCAGGGGTAAACAAGGTAATGAGATAAACAATCTAGGATGACCTATCGGGTCCCATCAAAATTAACCTATGCATGGATAAATGATATTAAAGAACGTTATTGGGTAAAAAGTGGTCAAGGGCACAACTTGCCTTCAATGAGCTCCTGCTCAGCTACTTCAACTTGCTGCTCACCAGGATCCTCGGTCATGGGCTCTTCTACTCGCCACAATACAAACAAGCACAGTGCATATAGAGAAATTAACATTACACCAAACATATATACAAAATACACAGTAATATTCTACACATTAAAATAAAATCCTAGGAACAGGAATCATAATTTTTGGAGTTATAGATTTTAAGATATGAATTTTCAAAGGTTTTATGTGTTTACAATGGATTAAGTGAGGAATTAATTTTCTTACTGTTTTCATGTCAAAACAGAGACTCTAGATGGTAGAGAATAATATTACAAAATTTTAGAAAGTGGAATGGCTCAATTTGGACTAAAAATGGATTTTCTATGAATTTATCAAGTTCTAGTGGTTATTTTCATATTAAAATTCTATTTTCAATTCATTTATTCAATTTTAAATCAACCCTGGACTAGGCCTCAATTCCTGGGAAGCGCAGGGGGCTCAGAGTAATAATTCTAAGGCACAGGGAACAACACATAGGACGACGGGTTTAAAATCTAGAAAGTCCGAGGACTCTTAAGTAAATTGTCCCCGCGAAAGGGGTATCATGAATCCGTAGCCGTTGGATCAATTTTGCACGCCCCAGATTAGATCGAGCACGCACTCGAACCGGTACGCCACGCAGACCGTCGGATCTTGATCCAAGGGCCCGGATCGAACGATTTGAAGGCGAAAGCACTGGCCTAATCTAGTCCACCCGTTTACAATCCTACGGTTCAGATTGCCCCAGCGAATGGTTACTACCCAGGTTGATCTGTACCGTTCATCAAACTAAGGACGGTGGCCACTGCATCTCCTAGCTCCTTCCCGCGGCCACCGAAGGAAGCGGCCACCGCGGCGGAAATGTCGACGAGCTTCCCCAACACACGCCCCTAGCCCCTACTTCCTAAATTGAATACGTCCCTGCCATGTGTATAGCGATGCAAACAGCCAGAGGAGGTTCTTACCGGCTTTCCGAGGGGGCAGTGGTGAAGTCCACCGCGACGTCTGTTCCGCGATGGACCAGTGATTCCGGCGAGGAATTAAGGGTCACACAGTGGAGCACTGCCTCCGTGAGATACATGACAGCTCCAGGGGAACACGAAGATACCTCCCGCCCAGGCGCAGAACCACATGCGCGGCGTCTGTACGAATCAAGCAGCGGCGGTGGACCTTCTCTTTCCTGCTACCGGTGACTCCTTCTTTCTCTCAATTACGAGCGGCGATTCGGCGAGGGTGAGCGGTGGAAGCACGGGGAAGAAGTGGGCGAGGTCAAGAAGGTTTTTATAGGCGCGAGAACCCAGGCGGTGGGTTAGCTGAGTCCGGTCATCGCGGTTCGGCCGTTGAGGCACTCCGCCCTGCGCGCGATGTAGAGGAAGGTGGACACTGTGTGGGGGCCAGGCGTGTCAGCGTAGGTAGGCGGAAGGAGCTGTTGGGCTGCGCAGTGAAGGATCCATAGGTGGGCCGAAATGTGGGGATTCCAGCCCAGGTAGGTTTTATTCTTTTTCTTTTAGGTTCTGATTTATTTCTTGATTATTTGAATCCAAATTTGAACTTGAATATGAGTTTCAGCTTTGAGTCAATTATACAAATTCAAACTATACTGTAGGAATAATATATCTTTATTTACTCATTTTTCTCCTCATAACACTCATTTTCTTCTTTTTTTAAATTCTAGCATTCCTTTTTGACTCCAAATTCCACTCTAGATTTAACACATTCATTTTTTTTATATTATTATTTTTTTTCTTCCATTGTCACAAGTAATGCACACACACACACAATAAAATCCCAGCATGATGCATGCATTATTTTTGGTGTCCTTTGTTATTTATTATTATTTTCTTTTTGTGTAAGTGAGATGTCCACATGAAATAATGAATAGAGATAACACACATATCTATAGAGTAATATAATTTCTCTTTCTAGATTTTTCTTATAAAGTGGGTATTACAGGCTGATAGTGATTGGTTGTCCTCGCACCGCCACAAAACTGTCTGCGTCTAGCCCGATGGACCATCTCCAACTAGCCACCCCGCTTCTCTTCTCGGCAGTGGCTCGCGAAACAAGCGCAACGAACAAGAGGCCAACACCGGCGCCGAAAACCGTCGCATGATAAAGTTTTGGGGCAAATGTGTTTATGTCCCTGGATGGAAGTGCAACTGTGATTTTGCCGCTCAAAATTCGACTTTTTGATTTAAGACCTTTTTGAACCCTAAACCCATCCTGACCTATCTCTATGAGCCACGCACAGCACCAGGTCGCCACCACGGCCACACGCCCTGTCTTTTCATTTAGCGATGGGCTGTACAACAGGCCTAGAGCGTCCAACAGCCTAGCTTGCCCTCAACTAGAGATGGCAATGGGGCTCCGATCCCCGATTTCCTATGGGAAATTCCTCAATTAGGGCTTTTCGCTTCTACCCCAATCCATATGGATTGAGAGGGATTGAGGGGGTTTTAATCCCTAGTAAGTCAAAATCTCTCTCAATCTGTATCAATCCCCTCCAATCCATATGGATTGAAAATAACCGAACAAGCCCTTAAGGGATGGGGATGGGGAAGGTTCTCCCCATGGGGATGTAAACAAGGAAAAATCCTCCCCCCCGACGGGTAAACGGGGATGGGGAAGCATTCATCATCCCCGTTCCCCGCGGGGACCCGTTAAACTTAAATATGATGATGTTTTCATGTAATATATAATGATAAAAATAAATAATTAACTTGTGAAGAGATCACTCGTTGTACAAATGTGTTTATTTTGATGTACACATAATGATTTCTTATATCTGTCAATGTGTATAAGTGACAATGTTTTGTATTAATAATTGGAAGGGAAATGGCCTCAACCATTTCCTATAATCGATTTTGGTGTTTGACGACCATCACAAATCTTATGGACTAACTAGTTTGTCTAGTAGATCTTTTCTCAGGTGCATAAAGTTCACATACACATATAAGGAAAATGACCCTTGGGACAATTCTATAAGTATGGGGCAATTCAGGATTGCACCAGCCTGAGGTGCACTGGACTGTCTGGTGGGCACCGGACAGTGTTCGGTGTGCAGGCTGGAGCGCGCAACGAACTGGCGGCTCTCGGGAAAACACGACGCTCCTTGGCTAAAAATCACCGGGATGTCTGGTGTGTCACCAGACTGTCCGGTAAACCCACGAGCAACGGTCGACTTCGCCAACGGTCGACTGCCACCGCAGTCTAAAGCGTCAGAAGGTTAGAGACAGTCTGCGACGTCAGGTCGCACTGGACTGTCCGGTGTGCCACAAGGACAGACGAATTCAATGGTCAACTGCTCGAAACCCTAACGGTCGCCTGACATGGCATGCACCGGACAATGAATAGTGCAGTGTTCGGTGCGCACCAGACTGTCCAGTGTGCCCGTCAACAGAGAGCACATCCAACAGCTAGAATGTTGGTTGGGGCTATAAATACCCTCAATCTCCTCCATTCAATGCATCCAAGTGTTCCACTCTCAACACTCAATACAAGAGCAAAGAATACATTCTAAAGACACATTCAAAGCTTCCAATCCTCTCCAAGTCCCACAATTAAGACAAGTGATCAATAGTGATTAGTGACTTGAGAGAGTGAGATTTGTGTTCCATTTGTTGCTCTTGTTGCTTGGTGTGCTTTCTTATTCTCCTTATAAACTTTCCAAGTGATTTGTAAAGCTAGCATGAGACACCTAAGTGTGTGGTGATCCTTACGGAATCTTTGTGACCCGTGAGATTAAAAAGAAGCACTCAACCGGTCTAAGTGACCGATTGAGAGAGTGAAATGGTTGAAATAGACCCGGCCTTTGTGGCCTCCTCGACGGAGAGTAGGTTCATTAGTGTCGGGGACCATAATTAGGGGTACCCTCAAGACGCCTAATTCTCAGCTGGTAACCCCCATCAGCATAAAGCTGCAGAGGCCTGATGGGTTTGATTAAGTCAGGGATCAGTCCATACGAGCAACTCGATCACGCCACGCCCGAGCCTAGCCTCGGGCGAGGGCAGCCGACCCTAAGATGACTCCGTCTCGCCTGAGGCCTCCTCTTTCACGGCAGACGCATCTCCGGCTCGCCCGAGGCCCCGCCTTCGATAAGAAGTAACCCTGACTAAATCACCGCGCCAACCGACCAAGTCACCGGGGCGTTTAACGCAAAAGGTAAGACCGACGGGCGACCAGACTTCGCCAGAGGTGCCATAGGAGGCTCCGCCCGACCCAGGGCTCGGACTCGGGCTAAGGCCCCGGAAGACGGCGAACTCCGCTCCGCCCGACCCAGGGCTCGGACTCGGGCTAAGGCCTCGGAAGACGGCGAACTCCGCTCCGCCCGACCCAGGGCTCGGACTCGGGCTAAGGCCCCAGAAGACGGCGAACTCCGCTCCGCCCGACCCAGGGCTCGGACTCGGGCTAAGGCCCCGGAAGACGGCGAACTCCGCTCCGCCCGACCCAGGGCTCGGACTCGGGCTAAGGCCCCGGAAGACGACGAACTCCGCCTCGCCCGACCCAGGGCTCGGACTCCGCCTCGGCCTCTGCCGAACGACCTCCGCCTCGCCCGACCCAGGAGTTCGGGCTCGGCCTCTGTCATGCAGGACGGACTCGACCTCGACTTCGGAGGAGCCTCCACGACGCCCGACCTAGGACACAAGACCGCCACGTCAACAGGAAGCGTCATCATCACCCTGCCCTGAGCCGACTTGGGTCGCAGAGAACAAGACCGGCGTCCCATCTGGCCAGCTACGCCAGATAGGCAATGATGGCGCCCCGCTAGACCATGACGACGGCGGCTCTCAGCTCCCTTACGAAAGCAGGAGGACGTCAGCAAGGGCCCAGCCACTCCGACAGCTGTCCCTCCATCCGGCTCCGTTACTCCTCCAACAGCCACGACGCCACACCAACAGGGTGCCAAGATCTCTCCGGCTGCCACCTTGGCATGTACTTAGGGCGCTAGCTCTCCCTCGCTAGACACGTAGCACCTTGCTACACCCCCATCTTGTACACCTGGATCCTCTCCTTACGACTATAAAAGGAAGGACCAGGGCCTTCTTAGAGAAGGTTGGCCTCGCGGGGACGAAGGGCAGGGGCAGGCGCTCTCTCGGGGCCGCTCGCTCCCCTCACCTCGCGCGGACGCTTGTAACCCCCTACTGCAAGCGCACCCGACCTGGGCGCGGGACGAACACGAAGGCCGCGAGAATTCTCCGACTCCCTCACGACCCGGCTCCGGCCACCTCGCTCTCTCTCTCTCCCCCCTTCGCGCTCGCCCACGCGCTCGACCCATCTGGGCTGGGGCACGCGGCACTCTCACTCGTCGGCTCGGGGACCCCCCGGTCTCGGAACGCCGACAGTTGGCGCGCCAGGTAGGGGCACGCTGCGTGTTGACGAGCAGTTTCCCGTCAAGCTCCAGATGGGCAGTCTCCAACGACCTCTTCAACCCGGGACGGTGCTCCGTTTCGGGAGCCTCGAGTTCATGTCTCTCGACAGCAGCTACGACATGATACTCCTTCCACCGCCGCGCGACAGCGACAATGGTGGCGGACAGCCCGCCCGCCGGCGGCGGAATCGACGACGTCTTTCCCGCGTGGGGGAAGGACAACTTTCGAGCTCGCCCCATCCTCTCCCTCGCCATCGGAGGAGGAGGAGGTGGGGCAACCAGGGCCGAGCGGGAGGCCGCGCTCCGACGGCTGTCGAGCAAATCGACATCCCCGGCGCCCCAACGGAGGACACGCCAAGCGTCGCCCTCGCGTTCGAGGCAAAGGCGAGCGCCATCCCCCCGCAACACGTCGACCCCGAGCAGGTGGACGACGTCAGCACGCTCATGAAGGGCCTACAGGACGTCGCCCTCGTACCCAAGACGACGGCGCGGTCAGCCCCCGACGTGACTTCATCGCTCCTCGTCGACAAAAAGGTACCGACTGATACCCATCTTTCGTCATTTCGACTCGGCCTCAACCCGCCTGGCGACCTCGCTTCGGCGGGCGCTCACGTTGAGGCGAGTGCAACCTCTCTGGGGTTTCGTGTGCGGTCACCTTGGGACCGATTGACGGGTGTCTCGACCTACGGACCCTCTGGGTCCGAGGAAGATGACGACCCCAGCATCTGCTGGGATTTCTCCGGATTTGGCAACCCCAGTGCCATGCGGGACTTCATGACCGCATGCGACTACTGCCTCTCCGACTGTTCCGACGGCAGCCGCAGCCTTGACGACAAGGACTGCGGCCCGAGCCGCGATTGTTTCCACGTCGAGCTAGGGGATCCCTCCGGAGGCGGCTGTCTCGGCATGCCGGAGGATGGTGATCCCCCTAGGCCGGCGCCTCGCGCCGACATCCCGCGGGAGCTAGCTGTGGTCCCCGTTCCGGTGGGGGGTCACGACCCACAGCTCGAGCAAGTCCGCGGGGCGCAGGCCGGGTTCGATGAGGGAGCAGGAGCGCTCGAGGCAATCCGCCAGAACATCAGGCAGGTATGGGCGAGCCAGCCTCTAGCCGGAGGAATACGTCACCTGCCCCAAGGTCTCCAGCACCGCATCGCCAACGATGCCGGGGACAGACCGCCACCCGCATCCGGCGGAACCGGTCAGGACCTGGCCGCCGCAGCGATGCTCCTCCGCGCGATGCCGGAGTCATCAACCACCGAGGGTCGGCGAATCCAGGGAGAACTCAAGCATCTCCTGGAAGGCGCTGCGGCCCGGCGGGCCGAGAGCTCTGCCTCCCGAAGGCAGGGATACCCCTCGGAACCTCGTGCCGCGACTTCCCGACTCACGCGGGAAGCCTCGGTCTTCACCGGACGCACGCGCAACACCGCGCCTGCGGCCCCGGGCCACCTCGGCGACGAGCACCCTCATCGCGACCGTCGGGCCCGCCTCGACGAAAGGGTGCGCCGAGGTTATCACCCCAGGCGTGGGGGACGCTACGACAGCGGGGAGGATCGGAGTCCCTCGCCCGAACCACCCGGTCCGCAGGTCTTCAGTCGAGCCATTCGGCGGGCGCCGTTTCCGCCCCGATTCCGACCCCCGACTACTATCACAAAGTACTCGGGGGAAACGAGACCGGAATTGTGGCTTGCGGACTACCGCCTGGCCTGTCAGCTGGGTGGGACGGACGACGACCACCTCATCATCCGCAACCTCCCCCTGTTCCTCTCCGACACCGCTCGTGCCTGGTTGGAGCACCTGCCTCCGGGGCAGATTTCCAACTGGGAAGATCTGGTCCAGGCTTTCGCCGGCAACTTCCAGGGCACGTACGTGCGCCCCGGGAATTCCTGGGACCTCCGAAGCTGTCGGCAACTGCCGGGAGAGTCTCTTCAGGACTACATCCGGCGGTTCTCGAAGCAGCGCACCGAGCTGCCCAACGTCACCGACTCCGATGTCATCGGCGCGTTCCTCGCCGGCACCACCTGCCGTGACCTGGTGAGCAAGTTGGGTCGCAAGACCCCCACCAGGGCGAGCGAGCTGATGGACATCGCCACCAAGTTCGCCTCCGGCCAGGAGGCGGTAGAGGCCATCTTTCGAAAGGACAAGCAGCCCCAGGGCCGCCCGTCGGAAGATGCTCCCGAGGCGTCTGCTCCGCTCGGCGCCAAGAAGAAAGGCAGGAGGAAGTCGCAAGCGAAACGCGACGTTCCCGATGCAGACCTTGTCGCCGCCGCCGAGCACAAGAACCCTCGGAAGCCCCCCGGAGGTGCTAACCTCTTTGACAAGGCACTCAAGGAGACGTGCCCCTACCATCAGGGGCCCGTCAAGCACACCCTCGAGGAGTGCGTCATGCTTCGGCGCCACTTCCACCGGGCCGGGCCACCCGCAGAGGGTGACAAGGCCCGCGACGACGGCAAGAAGGAAGATCACCAAGCAGGAGGGTTCCCCGAGGTCCGCGACTGCTTCATGATCTACGGAGGGCATACGGCGAATGCCTCGGCTCGGCATCGTAAGCAGGAGCGTCGGGAGGTCTGCTCGGTGAAGGTGGCGGCGCCAGTCTACCTAGACTGGTCCGACAAGCCCATCACCTTCGACCGGGATGACCACCCCGACCACGTGCCGAGCCCAGGGAAGTACTCGCTCGTCGTCGATCCCGTCATCGGCGACGTCAGGCTCACCAAGGTCCTGATGGATGGGGGCAGCTGCCTCAACATCATCTACGCCGAGACCCTCAGGCTCCTGCGCGTTGGTCTGTCATCCGTCCGAGCAGGCGCTGCGCCCTTCCATGGGATCATCCCTGGGAAGCGCGTCCAGCCCCTCGGGCAGGTCGACCTTCCTGTCTGCTTCGGAACACCCTCTAACTTCCGAAGGGAGACCTTGACGTTCGAGGTGGTCGGGTTCCGAGGAACCTATCACGCAGTATTGGGAAGGCCATGCTACGCGAAGTTCATGGCCGTTCCCAACTACACGTACCTGAAGCTCAAGATGCCAGGCCCCAACGGGGTCATCACCGTCGGCCCCACGTACAAACACGCGTTCGAATGCGATGTGGAGTGCGTGGAGTACGCCGAGGCCCTCGCCGAGTCCGAGGCCCTCGTCGCCGACCTGGAAAGCCTCTCCCGGGAGGTGCCGGACATGAAGCGACACGCCGGCAACTTCGAGCCAGCGGAGACGGTCAAGGCCGTCCCTCTCGACCCCAGTGGCGACGCCTCCAAGCATGTCCGGATCAGTTCTGGGCTCGGTCCCAAATAAGAAGCAGTACTCGTCGACTTTCCTCGCGCAAACGTCGACATTTTTGCGTGGGGTCCCTCGGGCATGCCCGGCATACCGAGGGATGTCACCGAGCACTCGCCGGATATCTGGGCAGGAGCCTGACTCGCCAAACGGCCTCTACGCGGACAACGCCCGGGGGCTGCGCCCTTTCCCCACTCACACATAAGAATCAGTCATCAAGGAAGGGTCGGCCTCGCCCCGGCAGAGCCCGACCCTCCCTCGGGGGCTAAAAAGGGGGAACCCCTCTCGCCGAGTTTGGACGTACCGTTCCGCGTCAAAGAAACTCTTTTTTCGGTCAAGAGGGGTTTTTTGCGTTCTCCCGGATGCGTCAGAAGCAGGGTCCCGAGGAGCGAACTTGGGTACGAGTAAATGGCGAGACCGACTGAGCTGGGGAACACCCATGCCTCCGGGCTAGGGACACCTCACTCGTCGCCTGCCACGAAAAAGGACCCAGCTCGGGAAATCACCCTGTTGTCGACACTACGGGCCAGGCGCGAAAATCGAAACGAAAAGGAGCATGACTTCACGGAAGAGAAGTAAAATGTCCAGGCCTCGGTGGCCGCGGCAAATCACACATCCAACAGAAATTGTCCCAACAAAAATCAGGCGTCGCCTCGGGCAGGCGCCGCGCCCTCAACTCCACCCCCGCCGTCGGTAAGGTCCGCCTCCGCTTCCGGCGGCGGCGCAGGAGGAAGAATCTCCGCTTCGAAGACGGTCGCCAGCGCCGCGCTCGGACCCGCAGCGACCGCGTCGAGCCGCTGAACTTCCGCCAGGGCCGCCTCGTCTTCGTCAGGAAGGCAGTACCCCTCACTGACCCGCTCCAAGTCCACGACGTAGTGGGAAGCGAGCACGGCGAAGGCCCGCCTGACGCCGTGGTGTAGCGCCCCGCGGACTTTACCGCGCGCGTAATCACCTAGGGCTTGAAGGCGGCTTTGGGGAGAGCTTCCTGAAGGGACGTCGCCGGGACCGAGTTTCCGATAGACCTCCGAGACGGCCTCGGACATGGCCGCGAGATCGACCTCCCTCTGCTCAGCAGCTCCAGCGAGCGCCTCGGCGAGCGCTTTGGCAGACTCGTCAAGAGCAGACTCGAGCTCTGCGAACAACCGAAAGAAAGACCTCAAACTCAAGCGAAAGAAACGGGCAAGAACGAGAACCGAGGACGGATGGGGCGCACCTCCGGCTCGGACGCATTGCTCCGAGGCAGCGACCTGGGCCGCGGCCAGATCGGCCGCGAGGGTCTTGGCCCGGTTTTCAGCCTCGGCGGCCCGGCCCCGAGTTTGGTCCCGCTCCTCGGCAACCTGGGCGAGCTCCGACCGCTGTTGTAGCACCTCCGTGCGCGCTGCCGCCGCCTCGGCCCTCAGGTCAGCGCAGAGCAACTAGAGGTCCGCTATCTTAGCGTCCTGCTGAGAAAGGCGCGCGGTAGCCCCGGCGAGCGAAGTCCTCAGGGACCGCAGCGAGCCCCAGACGTCGGCCTCGTGGCGGATGAACGACGACTTGGCAGCGCTCCGGTCCGTCAGATCCTGGAAGGGAAAGCAAGACATCACGACGAACGCCTCACTCGCAGAAGCGAGAAGGTATGCCTGAAACCATTACCTGAAGGATTTTGGGGACGTCCCCGCAGAGAACCTCCAGCGACGATCGGAGCAACCCCACTGTCGCCTCCGCACGCTTGCGGAGCTCGTCCCAGGACTGGTCCTCCTCTTCATCGTCAAGGACGAAGATAGGGCCCGAAGCCTCGCGGGTCCGGAATCGGAGCAACTGGCCCCGGGCCTCAGGGCTCCGCCGCACAGCGACAAGGCTGCCGCCCGCCCGGAAGCACTGCGCGTCCGCGCCCACCTCTTCCGAGGCTCCGGGCGCCGACGCTGCGGCCGTCTCGACGCCGGCGGCAACCGTACGCTCTCCAACTGGGACGGTGCCAACTGCGGTAGCGGCAGACGCCGGCATGGCCGACATGGCAGGCGAGCTCGGGACCACGTCGGCGCCGGCCGCCTCCCCGATCACGATGGCCACCTCGGCAGAGGAGCCCGCCTCGGGGACCTGCTCCCCCGGAACATGCGACGCCTGAGCCCCGTGCGGCGGAGCACCCTGCGAAAGGGTCGGCTGAGCGGCAGGGCCCGAGGTGGCGCCAGCTGCCTGGACCAACGCCGTCTTGAGGGCCTTCCGAGGCGCCAGGTCAGTAGGGCCATGGCTCCGTTTGCTGGAAAAAACAAGAAAGGGAACATCACGGCCCAGACGTATGAATGAAGCGCCGGGACGGAGACATTCCAAGGTACCTACCCGCTCCGGACCATGATCCACGGTGCCTGGGGGGAGGTCTCTTGGCTCCCGCTTCCTGGAACCACCGCCGAGGTCCGCCTCGCCAACAGCCCCGGCGCCGCCCTCGCCTCGGACGCCCCTGAGGCCCGGGAGGCGGACTGCCCAGGCGCCGCCATGGCAACCTGAGGACCGCTCCCCCATGCTGCCGGCACGGGCGACGGTTCCCGAGGAACGGACCCCTCGGCCCGGCTCCCTGGAGTCGCGTCAGATCCTCCAGCCGAGGGGTCAAGAACCCTCTCGGGTTGCCCCCGCCCCTCAGGTCGGGGATCCGGCGCCTCGGCTCCGGGGACCGACGACGTAGGCCCGCTCGGGGGCTGACTCGACGGCTCCCGGCCACACCCCAAGCCGGGGCTGAGACCGAGACGGGCGGCCATGTCGTCCTCCTCCTCTTCGTCGTCGTCGTCGTCGTCATCGTCGGACGTCTCCGGCGACAGCTCCCTGGGAAGTCCTTCCCTCTCCTGCTGGCGACGGCGTTTTTCCAGGGCATCCCGAGCCCGCCTCCGCCTGCGGGCCCGGGCCTTCTCCGCATCCTTTCTCTTCTTCTCCTCCTCCGCGGCGACCCGCCGCGCCGCCCGACCCACCGCGTCCTCCGGGACCCGCGGCAGGGAGGGTTTGTGCCGCCCCACCTCCTAAAAAGGGGGGAGAAAGAAACCCAATCGTAAGAATCAGAAGCAACCTGGTATGTGAAGAAAGAAGGAACGAACACTCACCAGAGCGACGCACCCCTGGTCGGGGCGCATTCGAGGCTGGGAAAAGGCGCGGGGGTCCGGCTTCCCCATCGCGGCCGACACCCGCCAGTGGAGGGCGTCGTGGGGAAGAGGATCAGGGGACATCCGTGACCCCTCCCAGTCGGCCTCCTGGGTCATCTCCCAAAGCGACAGCCGCTGCTCCGCCAGAGGGAGCACCCTACAGCGGTGGATGGCGGCAACCACTCCCGCGGCGGTGAGCCCTTCCTCCCGCAAAGCCTTCAGGGCCTGGAGAAGAGGTTCGAGGTTCTTCTGCCTCTCGTGTGGAGTCCCGTGGCGCCAGGCGTCGGGAGCGGCGGTGACAACCCGCTGAGAGAACGGCGGGAGCGAATCCCCGTCATTCCGGAGGTAGAACCACCGGCGCTGCCAACCCTTGTTTGAGGATGCAAGGACGGCAGGGATATACTGCGACGACCGCAACTGCCTCAGCAAGAGGGTGCAGCCGCCGGCCCGCACCGCCGCTCGGACCTTCCTCTCCCCCGTCGACGAAGCAAAAAGCTCGGCAAAGAAGAGATGAGTCCATAAATCCCAATGGGGGGCGATCCCCAGATACCCCTCGCACACCGCTACAAAGATAGCGGCCTGCGCGATGGAGTTGGGAGTGAGGTTGTGCAGTTCCACCCCGTAGTGGAACAGGATGGCCCGCATGAAGCGGCTCGACGGCACACCAAACCCCCGCTCATGGAAGGAGATGAAGCTCACGACATACCCCGGCGGAGGGGATGGAGCGACTCCGCCCGCAGGAGGAATCCATTCCGGCCGCTGCTTATCGGTGAGGGGGCGGAGCAAACCCTCGCCGACGAGGTCCTCCAGATCACCCGCCGTCACCGTGGAGAAGGGCCACGGGTCGCGCGGCGGGAGGATGGTCACCCGGTCAGCCATCGCCAAGGCAGAAGGGGTGGCGGCGTGAAGGACAGGGGAGGGCGGTTTCCTTTTCCTGGCTAGATCTCTCAGGCTGCAAAAAACCTGAGAAGGAGGCGAGAAGCGGAGTCGAGAACCGTCACCGGACCCTCTCCGGGGTACATAAAGACCAAGGTCAGGATGGTTCCAACATACCGCCCGAACCGGACGCGGGGTTCAAAAAACGCGAAGCGAAACAGCCGTTCCTCGAACGGCTCGCGCACGCAACGGCAGCCTCGCCGACCGCTTACCCCAGCGCATTAACTCCGCGGCTGGACAGGTGACGTTTCTGGCAGGGGCAGCTGGCGACGCTTCGCCTCCGCCAAAACGACCACACCAAAAAAGGTACGCCACGTCGTTCAATTTCGTATCCTTTTTTCCCTTTTCCTTCTTTCTCTATCTCTTGCAACAGGGACCGGGAAAGGGGGTACCCCCAAAGGGATCCTTCCCCGTGAAGGAACTAGGCTCCGAGCCTCCCTACTGATCAGGGGTTCGAAGGCTGGCCCCCCGAGGGGTTCAACAGCCGCCTCAGATCGCGTGGGCCCGACACCCACTACTGGTCAGGGGTTCGAAGGTCGGCCTCCCGAAAGGTTCCACGACCGCCTCAGGCTACTAGGGCTCCGCGCCCATTACTGATCAGGGGTTCGAAGGCTGGCCTGTCGAAGGGTTCACAGTCGCCTCAGACGCCGAGCGAGGGATGACCAGGGGTACGTTCGATACATAACCAAGGCTCGGGCTGCGCTCCCGAGGTACCCTAGGACATTTCCGAGACCAGCGGGAACGACTCTGTAACGGAATCCCATCGGAGGGAGGCAACGAGCCCTCGGACCCCGTCGCTAGGGGACCGGGTCCGGCAGATCACCCGCAGGTACTTTTGGGCGTGCCTCCGGGCCCCTAGCCGACCCCCAACGAACGGGGCACGGACGTCCACTCGGATTACCCGATTGCAGCTCACCGGAGACACCATGTTCGGTGCCCATCGAGGGTAACATGGCGCTCTCCCCCCCTCCTCCTTGCGGAAAGGCGACGTAGGGGCGTATGTAAAAAGTCGAGTCTGTCCCTGATCGTCCTCTCGCTCCGTGCGGAGGCTCGGGGGCTGCTCTCGCAAACCCGGCTCCGGCCGAACCGTTGACAGCGTCAACATACCAGCCCGAGAACTTGGGCCCCGACAGTGCACCTGGGCTACGCCCTGCTCGCATGAGGGAACCGCCAGACCAGCCGAGGCATTACGCAAGGCATTAAGACCTCGAAGGAGTGAAACCACTCCTCCGAGGCCTCGGGGGCTACACCCGGCGGGTGCGCTCGCGCGCACCCACCGGAACAAAAGTACCACCGAGAAAGGCTGGTCCCCTTGCAAAAAAGTGCGACGCAAGCCTCCAAGCGAGTGTTAACACTCTCTTCGAGGCTCGGGGGCTACTGTCGGGGACCATAATTAGGGGTACCCTCAAGACGCCTAATTCTCAGCTGGTAACCCCCATCAGCATAAAGCTGCAGAGGCCTGATGGGTTTGATTAAGTCAGGGATCAGTCCATACGAGCGACTCGATCACGCCACGCCCGAGCCTAGCCTCGGGCGAGGGCAGCCGACCCTAAGATGACTCCGTCTCGCCTGAGGCCTCCTCTTTCACGGCAGACGCATCTCCGGCTCGCCCGAGGCCCCGCCTTCGATAAGAAGTAACCCTGACTAAATCACCGCGCCAACCGACCAAGTCACCGGGGCGTTTAACGCAAAAGGTAAGACCGACGGGCGACCAGACTTCGCCAGAGGTGCCATAGGAGGCTCCGCCCGACCCAGGGCTCGGACTCGGGCTAAGGCCCCGGAAGACGGCGAACTCCGCTCCGCCCGACCCAGGGCTCGGACTCGGGCTAAGGCCCCGGAAGACGGCGAACTCCGCTCCGCCCGACCCAGGGCTCGGACTCGGGCTAAGGCCCCGGAAGACGGCGAACTCCGCTCCGCCCGACCTAGGGCTCGGACTCGGGCTAAGGCCCCGGAAGACGGCGAACTCCGCTCCGCCCGACCCAGGGCTCGGACTCGGGCTAAGGCCCCGGAAGACGACGAACTCCGCCTCGCCCGACCCAGGGCTCGGACTCCGCCTCGGCCTCTGCCGAACGACCTCCGCCTCGCTCGACCCAGGAGTTCGGGCTCGGCCTCTGTCATGCAGGACGGACTCGACCTCGACTTCGGAGGAGCCTCCACGACGCCCGACCTAGGACACAAGACCGCCACGTCAACAGGAAGCGTCATCATCACCCTGCCCTGAGCCGACTTGGGTCGCAGAGAACAAGACCGGCGTCCCATCTGGCCAGCTACGCCAGATAGGCAATGATGGCGCCCCGCTAGACCATGACGACGGCGGCTCTCAGCTCCCTTACGAAAGCAGGAGGACGTCAGCAAGGGCCCAGCCACTCCGACAGCTGTCCCTCCATCCGGCTCCGTTACTCCTCCAACAGCCACGACGCCACACCAACAGGGTGCCAAGATCTCTCCGGCTGCCACCTTGGCATGTACTTAGGGCGCTAGCTCTCCCTCGCTAGACACGTAGCACCTTGCTACACCCCCATCTTGTACACCTGGATCCTCTCCTTACGACTATAAAAGGAAGGACCAGGGCCTTCTTAGAGAAGGTTGGCCTCGCGGGGACGAAGGGCAGGGGCAGGCGCTCTCTCGGGGCCGCTCGCTCCCCTCACCTCGCGCGGACGCTTGTAACCCCCTACTGCAAGCGCACCCGACCTGGGCGCGGGACGAACACGAAGGCCGCGGGAATTCTCCGACTCCCTCACGACCCGGCTCCGGCCACCTCGCTCTCTCTCTCTCCCCCTTCGCGCTCGCCCACGCGCTCGACCCATCTGGGCTGGGGCACGCGGCACTCTCACTCGTCGGCTCGGGGACCCCCCGGTCTCGGAACGCCGACAATTAGAACCGAACCTCGGGAAATAAATCGTCGTGTCCATTTGTGTTGATCTTCACCTTTCGATTTGTTTCTCCCCTCTTCCCTCTCACTAAAAGTTCTCTTGCTCACATTGTTTTGAGTTAGCTCCCAAAGTTATCTGCATTGATTGAACAACTCATAACAAGAAGAACTATCTTCCGCACTCCGTATTCAATATTATTTGTGTCTAATCCTAACCCCGGGTAAAGTGTGTGTTCAAAATTTATAATTTTCAGGTAATAAAGAAAATATGTTATGATTATAATTTAATTGGGGATGGGGATCATGTAACACCTCAAAACCATCAAATAAAAATAATGCATTTGAATTATTAGTGGTAATTATAGTAAAGAATTTTTCTTCCAAATGTTTGATCTTATTTACCTTTAGAATAATTTTTGTTTGCTCATATTTGATTGACGTTTGTATTTATAAAATTCCTTTTATATGAGAACCCAATTAATTAATATGAGAACTTTGGTCCAAAAATAAATTCTTTAATGGTAATATTTTTGGTATAATTATTATGAATTTACAGAAATATTTAAAAATATATTTATTTATATTTTATGGGATATAAAAAAGAAAAAAGGCCAAACCCTAGCCGTACCGGTTGAACAGGCCCAACCGGGCCTCTCACCCTTTCACTCTATGACACGTGGGCCCCACCCCGGTCCCTTCTTCCTCCCCCAGTCGCGCCGCCGCCGTGCCCTAGGCACACGCCCGCGCCACGCATCCAGCTCACCGAGCCGCCCTGGCCACCCATCCCGGCCGAGCCTCTCGCCCCTGTGCCCCTTCATCTCCCCGTGGCAGAAACGACCGAGTCTCTACCTCTTCCCCTCTCCCCCCACTTCCTCTCTCCATTATTGGAGAAACGGCAGCCATTATGGCCGTTGATGATCGCTGGCGCCCCTTCCGCTCCCCTCGACACCCTCTCTCGTCCCTCCCCCCTCTATAAAACGGCAAGCTGCCCCCTTCTCCTTAGGGATGAAAACGGGACGGGTACCCGGAACGGGTATCAGATATAGGTACGAAAATGGGACGAAATTTCGGATACGGATACGAGTATTTTGTTTGTCGGGATGGATACGGGTATTACCCGGATATTCAACCTCGGATACGGGTAGGATATGACATCACTAGTACCCGGTCTGTACCCAAAAATCCCGGGTAGGATACGGGTATTATTCGGGCGGGTACCCGAACTGAGCAAATGTGTCGATTGGGCCTGCTCCCTGCTGGCCTACTTCTGTTTGAGTGGCCCATCGCCATCGACCCATCTCAATTGTCTCGTCCTCATCTCAGGCTCTCTGCTCTCAGCGGTCAGCCCTAACCCTTAATGCAGCCGCACAACACACACACAGTTTAGCCCGACCGCCGCACCCGCACAGCGCACAGCCCCTCTGCTCTGTGCCTCTGCCAGCCACCCGTCAGCCAGTGGCTAGACGGCCATGGCCAGCCCCCTGCTGCCTGCACCCTGCCCCTCTACTTTGTGCCTCTACCTGCTATTAGCGCCTGGCGGCCCATCTGCTGGCTGCTACAGTCTGCACGCCGTGTGGTAGCAGCACGCCAGCCTCAGCCATCAGCCGGCCAGGGGAGGGCTATCCCCATCCGCACCCCGCAGTGCAACATGTCGGCGGCTCAGCCTGTCAGCCAGCACCCAGCATCCAGACACCGGACGCGGGACACGGGCACCAGGGAGCGGGACGCGCCGACGCGGGACGCTGCAGTGCTGCGCGTCAAGCCGAGTAGCCGACAACACTTGAAGAAGACAACATTTGTGCACGGCTACTGGCTAGGTAATTAGCAGGTAGTAACAAGGACTGAATTTTTGTAATTAGCAGTTAGTACCAAGGACTGAATTTATGTACTCATTTGTGATTTGCAGTGCTATGGATGATGGCAATGCTCGCAGCGATGAGAATGAAGTGCAAGCCCTAATTATGGAGGTGGAGGATGGCAATGAGAATGAAGTGCAAGCCCCAATTATGGAGGATGGCAATGCTCGCAGCGATGACCAAGTTGCCCGTGAACCTTCTGATGGTGCTAATGTTGCTGCTACCCCTCTTCTTGGAAAGAAGAAGAAATTTATGGGTGTAGAGAAACGTGCGGTCAAACAGCGAACCACTACTCCTGTGAGCAAGCTTAAGGCATCCAAGGCAGTAGCATCAAGCAAGGATGAAGCTATTGTTTTAGTGCCATCATTTGCAAACGGTTTGTATATTTTTCAACTTGCACAAATTAGTTTTGCAGGCTCTATGCAACTAGTAATTGTATATTAACATTAGTTTCAACTTGTTATAGTTGTGCAAAGCACAAGTGCAAGTCAAAGCGCAAATGCAAGTGCAAGCACTCCAATTGGTAGCCAATGTGCAAATGCAAGTGCAACTGCTCAAGGAAGTATTGGAGACAACGAAGAAGAAGAAAATGATGTCAAGTTGAAAAAAACTCACTTCATGGGTTTGGGGTCACTTCACAAGGTATGAGTTAGAGGTTCAACAATCTGATGGTTCAATTGTTAAGCAACCATGGGATAAATGCAATAGATGTACACATAAAGCTAGGGCAGAAAGTGCTAATGGTACAAAGGCTTTTAGTAACCATTTAAAGTTGAAGCATCAAATCTTTAAAGGTCAGCAGATCCTTAGTCAGAGTGGAAATTCCATAGGAACATATAAATATGATGAGAATGCTAGTGTGAGACTTATATATTATGCCATCATCATGCATGAATGCTAGTGTGAGACTTCTATATTATGCCATCATCATGCATGAATATCCTTTCAGTATTGCTCAGCACAAGTACTTTGTGAAATTCATCAAATCATTGAGACCATCATTTCCTATGAAGAATCATGTTACTATTCGTAAAGAGGTCATGGATCTTTATAAGGAGGAAAAGAATCAATTGTATGCACAATTTAGTAAACTTGCATGTCGTGTTAGTTTTACAATGGATACATGGACATCTATTCAGAATAAGTCATACTTGTGTGTTACTGCACATTGGATTGATGATAATTGGAATATGCAAAAAAGGATTATCAACTTTATGCATGTAGAAGGTAGCCATGGAGGAATAAAATTGAGTGATACCTTTTATGCAAATGTGTTGAATTGGAACCTTGATAAGAAAATGTTTGCTCTTTCTTTGGACAATGCTGCTGCAAACAAGGTAGCAGTTGAGATAGTGACTCAAAATTGCAAAGAGCTGCTTGTCTGTGATGGAATTTTTTTTCATGTTAGATGTGCAAATCATATATTGAACCTAGTTGCTAGAGATGGGTTATCATGCATTGGAAGTGTCATTGGAAACATTAGGTAGTTTGTAACAATTATCAAAAGATCACCTTTGCAGTTGGAGGCATTTGAGAAGTGTGCTAAAGAATGTGATCTGGACCCTAAAAAGGCTCTTTCCTTAGATGTTGCCACTAGATGGAACTCCACATACATCATGATTAGAGATGCCATTTACTATAAAAATGCTTTTGATCATCTTGCTAAAAAAGATAAGGACAAATATGGTCATATCAATCCTTCAAGCACCGAGTGGTTGAATGCTGCAAACATCAGCAAGTGTTTGAAAAAATTCTATGATGTCACATTGCTTTTTTCTGGCACTTCATATCCTACTTCAAATCATTTCTTTCGCAAGTTTTCTGAGATTAAGATGGCTATTGCAAGATGGTGTGATAGAAGTGATCTAACAATTTGCACAATGGCATTTTCTATGAGACAGAAGTTTGATAAATATTGGGAAATGAATAATGTAGCTTTGGCAGTGGGAGCATTTCTTGATCCTAGATACAAACATAGGATGGTTGAGCTATATATATCTAAGATGTATGACATTGATAAAGCTGAGTTAGAGAAGTTAGTATTCATGAATGTTATCAATGAATTATTTACATATTATTCATCAGTCATCACTGCAAAATCAACCACAAAAACCTCAAAAGTTGCTAGTTCAAAAGAGAGCGAGTTTGTTCCGCATAAAAATACTTTGGTGGATGAGGATGATGATGAGGTTGATCTTTATGAGTTGTATGCAACAACAAGCAATGACAAGAAGGTGTCAGAGTTAGATTTGTACATGAGTGGGGACCTAGTGAAGGTCAATGACAATGAAGCAACATTTGATGTCCTATCATGGTGGAAAGGGCAAGTCACAAATTTTCCTATTCTTTCAACCCTTGCTTGTGATGTTTTGTTTGCTGTTGCTTCAGAGTCTGCATTTAGCTCTAGTGGACGCATTGTTGATGCATTCCGTTCAAGGCTCAAACCATAAATTATTGAGGCATTGGTTTGTTATAAAGATTGGAAGATTGCTTCAGAGAAAGGTATTGTTATATTTATAGCGTTATGATTCACATCATAATCATGACTAATAAACATGTTTTCTATTAATTTCATATTTGGAGATTGAAATTAAAACCTTAACTGAAGCTATGGATGGTGTTGACTTGGAGGATGATTTTGCAATTGGGACTTGAGATGTTCAACTTCAAGTTATCATGGATGATGTTGAACTTGTTACTTATTGTTGTAATGTTGTGGAACAGAGGCTTGCTGGCTGTTTGGTTTTTGGAACTATATTTTCTTGTTTGCACTTCTTCACTTGTTGTGTTCTTCTGAACTGGACATGATCAAATGACTCTATCTATTATGATTTGTGTTGTTTCATTTTGTGATGTGAAAGTGTTGAAGTCTTGAAGACTTGAACATGTTAATTAATGTCAAATATATATTATCTGTTATATACTTGTGGACTTGTGGATTATGCCTAAAATAGGGGACATGCTGCTGAATTTTTTAATATTGTGTTGTTGCTTCCACAATGTCCTTGTGATTAGTAACTTTAAACTGCATGATGTCAATTTTATCAGTTTCCTTTTCTACATTTAATCTATCGTATACATGATTATGTATTACTTAATTTATGTGTTTGTTGAATGGTTGGACAATTAATGTCATTGGTACAAACTATCCGACAACTATCCGGTACCTACCCGCGTAGTATCTGTTATCCGTTTCTTACCCGCCCAGATTATTACCCGGTCTCGTCCTGTATCCGTCTCGAATCTTAACTACCCGTATCCAGTCCCGTATCCGAGAGAAATACATTAGGGTAGGATACGGGATAGCCCTGTATCGGGCTGTATCCGTCCTGTTTTCATCCCTACTTCTCCTCCATGCCAAACTCGCCCAAGCTCCCCCCCTCTCTCCTTGCCCACGCTGGAGCTCACCATTCCAACTGCACCCTCACCGGAGCCCCTGCTCCCCCATCACGCCGAGCCCCTGCCTCGCCGCGCCGGACCGTCCGAGCCCTCGTCCAAGCTTCGCCGAGCCCTCGGTCGCGCCCGAGCCCTCGCCCGGACCATCCACGGTCGTGTCCGTCCGAGCTAAGCCGCCGTGCTGAGCCCATGTCCGCCACCACAACTCGACCGAGCTCGCCGGATCGTCCGAGCCCCTGCTCGGATCGTCCGCCATCGTGAACACTGCCCGAGCCACCGCGCCGAACCCCGGCAACTCCTCGCCGTTCGTCGCAAGGTTGAAAGCAGCCTGAAAATAATTTTATTAATTTTCTAAATCATATTTTGAACTAGTTTGTGAATTTTGTAAATTATTGTTGTATTATTGGAATGTTGTGATTTGAAATTCATGTGTATGTGAATTATTCGTATATGTACATGAATTGTTTTTAGTCATGTTATTTGATCACACTGGTTTTAGAATATTGGATTAGAAAGAATTATTATGAAAATTGGTAGATATGTGTTAGCAGTAAAAATATTAGATATATGATTTCATAATTAATTCTGCTTATGATGAATTTTAGAGTTTTATTTGCAAATTATAATCAAAGGTTCATTTAGCCTCACTAAATAACTACTAGAAATTTCGTAACATGGAAATTAGTAAGTGGTATAGAATTTATTATAGTGCAAGGATTATAGGTTAAGCATTGGTCTGATTTTATATTAGATGTTGTGACCTCTGATTATTATTAAGGATGCTTTCTTTTAGAAAGAAAGGATAAAACTAAAAGAATATCATTAGTCATAATAGAAATAATTAATTGGTAATTTATTTCTGTATAATTGGTTAAGTCATTACATCTAAGCTATGTTATGTAAAATACTTTCGTAGTCGCATGTCCATATAACTTTCACCAGTGACAATACAAAATGGAGATTTTAGTGGATTAATAAAATAATTATGAATTATGTTTTATTTTAGGCACTATTTATAAGTATAGTTTGTGTGGTATATGATTGTTTATGTAATGGTGAATGTTACCCATGTAATGGTGTATGTTTATTTATTTGGTGTATATTTTCTTTTGTATGTACGATATGTGAATTGATACTAGAAGTTGACTGGGTGGTAGAAGAACCGAGTACGTTCGAAGACGACCCGCAGGACACGTTTGAGCAAGGCAAGTGGATTCTCCCTCTGCATTTCTGTTTGTACCTAAATAATGCATATAATAATGTTTATCTTTTGATTATTTGCGAAATTTTATGGGATTTGCCTAAATAGGATTTTCCTAGAAATACTAACCCTATTCCTTGATTACCTTGGGATAAATATTATGCTTAGCAATTTGTGCTACTGTTCAATTTGATAATTATGATGTCACTCTTTAAATAATACGACTATTCCGGAAATGAAATTTGTTTTATGATGTTAACCCAATGGTTAAACAAGATCATTTCACACTAAATGGAATATGGAGTGACCACCTAGGATAACAGTGCAATCACAAGTGCTATAATGGCTCTGGCTTTGGTAATTAGCTCTATAGACTTACTGCTTAGCAACCCTACCTAAAAGATGGGCAAGAGGGGGCGGCAGTGGTTTGGTGGCAGCTCATGTTAACATGGGGTGGCAGTCTTGGCTAAGTTACCTCACCTAGAGGGCCATCAATGCTGACATGGAAACCTTAGCGGGTGGCTTTGTACTAAGGATATTTTGTGAAAGCCTCATAATGGATCCCTAGCCATTCACCTAGGCAATGTTTACGGGTCCATACAACTCAGGTTAGATGGGATACATGACTTATGGGTAAAGTTGTACCACCTCTGCAGAGTGTAAAATTGATATGTCAGCCGTGCTCACGGTTAAGAGCAACCTGGACCCTCACATGATAACTGAACTTAAAGATGGAAAATAAATCGTGATCCGATGATTCATAAATGGTTTGCTTAAGTGGTTTCACTTAAGTGTTTTTGAGATATACTCATGTACTTATGTTTAATTGGGAATTTTGGGATATACTTACAACTAGTAAGTCAGGCGTTGCTAATAAAATATTGACCAACTAAAATGCTTATCGCTTATCCATAGCCTACCTTGTTAAACTTGCATTACTCTCCCCCACTTTCTGAGTCCCGACCATAAGTGAGCTCACCCCTTACTAATATTTTGATCAGAGAGTGATGAATAAGATTTTGCAGATGATGTTGACGAGTATTAAGTCTAACGATGCGCCAGTAATCTTCCTGTGGAAGAGCGTCCATGTTTTATCCGTTGTACTTTGATGATGATACTATTTAAGACACTTATGTCTGGATGATATAATAAAGTTATTTTACTCTCTTTAGACCTTTATTGCTTTGTCTTTTGATATATTACACTTGTAACGTCAACATATGTGTGGAAAATGGATGATGTCACACATATGCTATGCATTTGGTTTTGCCCCCAAAATCGGGTGTGACAGAAGTAGTATCAAAGCTATGTTGACTCTAGGTCGTTAGACTAGTTAAAAATGGAAAGCCCAGTCTGTTCAAAATATGCTTATTTTGCTCTTACGAATTTATTTTATTAATCTTACCTCTTTAAAATTCAACTAAGGTGACATTTTCTCTTGTAGATGGTGCGTACTATCCAGGCCACCTGTGTGAACACCAACTATATCCCTCCGCCACAGTAGGCTCCTGTCTACCCAGTGGTAGTAGAGGAAGTCCCTGTGGATCTTCACCAACTTCGTGTGGAGAATGGAGTGATTCTGGAGGATAGCTCAGAGGAGATTCTGGCAACACCCACCCCGTTGTCAGAGTCACAAGCCTTTGCAGCTGGAGCTTCATCTTCAGCACTGACAACACCAGTAGCCCAAACTTCGGCTCCTGGAGGTGACGACCCGGATGATTCTGGTGATGGTGGAGAAGATGACAATGAAGAAGAAGTGGAAAACAACAACGAAGAAGTCATTGATGAGCAGGAGGACAACTTCGTTGGGATGTGGCCTGTCACTGAGCATTACACTTTAATGTTTGAGACGGGACACTTCCCAAACCTGTTGGAGGATGTTCTACATGCGCTAGGAACCTACGTCCGGCCTCTGTATGACACAAGGCAAGTGTCTGAACCTCCTCGGGCTTGTTACTACATCACTCGCATGCATATCAGGGTGATGGATACAGGAGACAGAGGTTTCAGGACTCTATCAGCCCATGAGTCTCTAACGTCGCTATCTACCTACGCTGCTTCGATCACACTACACCATGACACAATATTGCCCACAGACTGTCTGATGGTAAAACACCTGAATAACGTCGCACAGTCCATCGGTAAAGAGTTTTGCTGATAGACAATGTGTGTCGGTGAAAGTCATGTCGGCAATAACCTTTACCGGTAGACATAGATCTATTGACAGACTATCTATCGACAATGTTTATGTTATTGCCGACAGACATATCTTTGCCGTCAGACAAACTTTTGCCGACATATTCTTGTGTCGACGCCTTGTGTGTCGCTAAAAGTCTATATGCTGACAGATTGTCTGATGTTGTTCCATATGTGTAGTTTAAAAAAAGAATCCATGCATACAAATATATGCTAATGAAACAAATAATAAACCGATTATGATGCACATTGCAAGACAACTTGAATAATATGTAGCTCAGAATATATGAAATTTGATTACTAAAAGAAAGAGATCAATCTTTGACTTTGGATTCCAACATATATTTGTTTGGAACACGATTTGTGTGCATGTTTCCTAAATTCTGAAGTGATCTTTCAGTTCTATTACATGCAAAAGTCTAAAGATTTATCTAGCAAACTAAAATCCCTCCATCAGTTGGGTGTTACGCCAACGGCTAGCATGCATACGAGTAATCATTTTTTCACACACTTCAAGCACTCTGATCCTTGCTTCCAGCACATCTTCCCTACAACATATTTCGATAATTTGTCTATTACTGTATCAACAGGTCTATAAACTCCCAACAAAAAATACAAACTGAAAGTACAATAAAGGCCTATTGATGCATATATTTATGTACTGAATGCACATGATTACAAAGAAATAGAACATGAAAACATGCTCCAATAAAAATGGAAACAGGGCAACCTAAAAAAATGCTCCAACTAACTAAATCAGATAAAACTCCAAAACTTACTACTATCTATATTTCTAGAAATAAACGCTTACAAGCTAGCCCCTACTCCTTGTTTAGCAAGATCTATATGGTTTACCAACCTGGCATAGACACCAGGTCCTTTTTATCAAGCGTGCAGGATCAGTGAAGAAAAAACATTTGCAAAAACACACATGAAACATATTGAACTCCTAAGAAACATGTGACCTCAGGTGCTTTTTTCTCTTCTAGATGGTTCTGATGTAGTGAACAACTTTTGATCATTATGACCTTTTATTTAATTTTTATTTTCTATAGGTACTCACTACTGTTGCATTTCAAATGTGCCTGCCTATGGCCTTAATTTACAGACCTCTGTGATTAACATATAGAGCACCACATGACGAACTCTCCACCAAAAACTACCATGAACCATGAAGCCTTAACGAACTCTCCACCAAAAACTACAAACTGAAAGTTTAGAACACCCTATAGGTGAGTGCACATGTGGCTCCCAACAAATAATATAAGCTCCCAATAGATTATGTTCTTTAGTTTCCACACAAGGTCATATTGAAGAGATACATTGGACAACCATAATGTGTATATAAAGACTCATAAGTAATTGTGCAACATCAAATTCCATCTTTACCACGAACACATTTAACACAACCTGGTGTAGCATCAATCGTTACTCAGAGAAAAGCTGCAGGCTACTAATGAGCTACTCTCTGATGATCCCAAGCAGGCTACTGATGAATCAAGAATAGAGAAAGCTACTCTATCTTGTTTTATTTATTTATTAAGTTGATCAATATTGCCATCCACTCTATGCACTGTACGGAGATGCTCTAAAGCCTAAGAAGGTATCTTAGCTAGATGTTAATGATACACTATGTGCACTATACGACAGAGTTAAGGGTGAGTGGAGAGATGGAGTTTTATGAAGTACTTTAGGTGGGCACATACCTTGAGAACAACAACATGCGTTCTTTGTCGGTATCAACAGAGATGGGCCAAAAGATCACCGAATAAGTTTCGAAGAGGACAAAACATAGACAGGAATGTGGACATTAAAAATTAAGACAAAACAGAGACAACATGCGTACTTTGTCAGTGTCAGCAGAATAAGTCTGAATAACAAGTTGTTCATCTTCCTCGCCCCAAGCAACTAAAGGTGATGATATTGCTAGGATCATCAAGCTATTTGTAAGTTGTAACTAATGGATGCTAGCTCAGTCATTAGTAATTAGTAGAAAGCCAATGAACAATTTGATTAGTTTCTTCTTCATATATTATCTGGAAAATAATTCGTCGGTGGTCCATTGCAGACACAATTACAGATTAGAGGCAAGAATTGTCTACAAAATCAGAGAATGATTTAGATGCACAATAGTACCATTCACTCTATTTTTAATCCAACTCTACACTTATACACAACTATTTATGGTGAAGAAAAAATTTACCTGCTGCTGCAGAACCTTGGGTCAATGTTGATTTTTTGTTATGACTCATCTAAAAATACAGAACATTAGAAGCATGTTCCATTAATATTACATTAATAAAATACAAGGTTGTAGTATTACCTTGTTCGTTGGTCATGCAACGGGCACAAAAAGAGCATCCCCCATACTCTCTACACCTAAGTATGGTCGTGGTAGAGTACTTTCCCTTTTTAGCACATGAGTCGCAAAAACTTTTGTAGACTCCCTTCCAAGAGGAACATCTCCCACCTTAGTGTTTGGGTCGGTTGAGATAATATTTGCTATTGCAATAGGAATTTTTGATCTCATCATAGAATATAATATGACTTCTTTACCAACCTAATAAAATATGCGAAGTAAGATTACAAAGTTCAAATAATGAAACATAAATATGAAGTGATAGATGAGAAAATTACAGGATTATCCTCTGCATTTTGAGATGATCCATGATTTCTTTAAGATACCATTGTTGCAATGTCTCACCTGCGACTTTGCTCTTCAATAGTATTAACATCTTCACGATTCCTTGGACGACAATAGTGCTTGCAACTCGCCTAGTAAGGTGCAAGTCATCTTCAACTATATTTTGTGAATGGTCGTTACCATTGTAATCATGTGCCACCCCATCTAACAGATGCACCCTTGAGTTCTAAAGAAAAATAAAAAGAAAAAGTGTTAGTGAGATAAAGGAAACAAGCCTAGTTAACATGATAGACACCGAACTGCTCGATATATGCTACAATAACTAAACATATGCAATATTATATCACCTGTCAAGAATTAGACCCATGTCGTGAAGGGCTTTCTATATGTTACACCCCTTGAGTTGCTACCATCATTTGATAAATTTGATCCATTTTAGCTTTCATTTCTTTCATATATTGTCTTAAGACTCTAACCTCTTGCTCAGAATGACTGCGAGCTTGCAATGTCATTTGAAGCTTTGTTGATATTTTCATTTGAGTTCTAGGGGTGCCTACATCTTGTGGAGTTGGTCCTAAGCCTAAACCATGAATATGACCTCTTGCTTCTTTCTCTCCAAAAATATGTGCATATAAATCACCTTCTTCAATACTTATGTCCTTTAATTCTGGCTTCGTAGCAACAGCTTCTTCAAATTTATTCTTAAGAGAACCACATATATATTATATTTTGTACACTTATATTTTAATTTCTGCTCTAGGTAGAAGTACAATATCCCCTTCTTTGTTCTTACGCGTGTGTGTTCTAACATTTATTTCATCTCTTCTTGCAGGGCGTCCTTATTGATCGGCCAACAAGAAAAATGAATTGGTCAAGTAGTTGACTAGATTTTTCATAAATGAAACTAATGTTATACAAACTAGTGATTATTAGTTTTTTACCGGTTCATGCCCCCACATGAGCATAACTCTTGCTGCCAATCAGAATCTGGAGACATCCTATAAGTTATCAACCACTCCTAATCAGAATCTTTCAGCCTTTCATCCTTTTTAGCAATAAGCTCTTCAAAACTCAATGTTTCATCGAAGTATTTGTTCTTTAGGTCAGCCTTAAACTCTCTCCAATTTTTTGCTGCAGATGTTATAACATAGTCTATACCAGATTCATCCACCTCATAGTATTCCCGTTTCAATAAAAATGTAGTTGATTACCAAATCTACTCACAATAGGCTAAGTCAAATTAACTTAATAAATCAGATTACCTTCACCTTTGTCCATAACTCGAACTTCTTTTTAGAATCAACTAGTCTCCAATCCTCACAAGAAACCGGGACATTTTTCCTCACCAAAGTTCCTATGAAATTACCAAACTCTTTGTTGTTCGTACCAACAGGTTGGCCATATTCATTAAGGGTAATGCATATTTTAGGCCCACCACTATTTGAATATATGTTCTTCTTCAAGGTTGGGCCCCTTCCTTTCCTTATATTATGATGCCCAACAGGTTGCTCTGCTTATTGCAGGAGATAAAATAGACGAAACATTTCTTGATAACTATTTTCAAAAGTTCTACAGTGAATTTAATGTTTGTTTAATTGTTACCTTCATCATTGATGGGATATTCAGATTCTCCATAACTATTTTCAGAAGTACTATCCTCATGGTTACAGTCAACAATATCGCTTTGAGTCCTTGATCGCAAAGTTGGACCATTAGTTGAATCTGCTAATTTCCTTGTCTACAGTCAAAGAAGTTGAAAACATTCAACATGCAGGTTTAAAACATGAACTTATTAAATAGGGGAACACATTAACCTTGTGTTTCTTATTGGCTCGATGTGATCCATTTGCTTCATTAACCATAGTACTAGGTACACGGAGATTAAGAGATCTCATCCTCTTTGTATTTTCTTTTATGTTGGCGGCCCTCTGCAGTTCATATTCATTGACCTCTGTTTCTTTACCCATTCCTCTTACTCTTTCAAACTTTACTCATGAATCAAGACATAAAGAGATTACAATCACACATTACAACGTAAAACGAAACATTTTTGCATACACAAATATAAACATATCTTACTTGCTAGGATGGTTTTCGTCAATCATTATTCCATCTATATCAGTCCTAGCACAACTACTACCACTAATAGATACATTAACTTGTGTGTTTGCATCCAAATCAGCAAGAAAGAACCTATTTCTGTACTTTCGTCTAGCCTTTCATCCATGTCACATTGTTTTGACTTTAAAACAGTAAACCAATCGACATCAATAAGATCTTGCACATAGTAAACTTGAGTTGCCTGAGATGCAAAAATAAATGGCTCATCTAATTCGTTGTCACCAGTATTGAATAAATGCTTGAAGTTGACCATTGTCACCCCAAAATTGTCTATTTCGACCCATTTGTCTTGTAATCGGTTATCAATCCAGTCACATTTGAACAATACTATTTTTCCTTGGTGATGGTAGTTCAGCTCAAGAATATCTTTTATAACACCATAATAAGTTTTGCTCATTGATATTGGGTTATTATTGTTTGTCCCATCAAAACTTGTTGCATGTGCAACTAGGGCTACACCACTACACTGCACTGACCTACCCACATCATAAGAATGTGTATGGAAATTTATCCCATTTATAGTATAATTGTCATAAGAATGTGCAACCATGTTAAGCTCCTTAGCTAATATTGTTATCTCCTCATGTACTTCCTCACCCGTTGTTTCCACCTGATGATATTGAAGATTGTTATTGCACTAAAGAAATAATGTGGAACTAGATGTTGTATAAACCATTTTCCTAGATACTTACGTGTGACTTAAACCACTCGTAAAATGTCTTATAGTGTAAACGACTGATTATTCTTTGATTTTGATGGCCAGCCAAGTAAAGATATTCTAAATGTTTACTGGACATACATTATACTTTAATAATCATGAAATAAAGGGATGATACTGATTATAAGGTATAATGGAAAACTTACTTCAAATAAGGCTCTATATGGTCATAGTTGAACAAGACATATCTATGTGCTTGAAGCAATGTTTTGTGGTCTAATGTGACACTATGCTTACCAACCAATCCTCGACCTATGTTATGGAAGAAAGGGGTGGTATTGATTAAATCAACATCCAAGCCATCATCATTTCTTTTTTTCCGGTTAAATCTAGTTTCACCATGTAAATAGCAAGAACATAATGTGAGACTTTCATTAAATAGATAGCTTTCTGCAATTGACCCCTTTGTGTGACTGTCACACCCGGATTTCAGGGGCACCAAATGTGGGGGACAGATATCCTCCGGGTCCACTAGAAGACAAGAAGGCCTCACGCGGGGCCTTGGGCCAGTTACCTCGCAAGGCCATCCCTTTGTGGGTTGGGTCAGAATTACTGGCGGAATGGGCCGACACGAGAAAGAAGCCGACTCAAGCCCAGGCAACCCGTCAGACTCGTGCGCTATCCGTAGCGCCCGCCCGACTTTCCCGCGTTCGGCACCCTTTAATATCAGGACAGATTAGGAATAAGTCGGCAAGATTGTAGAGAGATCAGTTCAGTCGGTTCACTATTATTTAAGATGCACATAATCCTCACACACGCATGTAGAGCCCCACGGTCGAGTATATAAGGCCTAGGGGGTACCCCATCATTTCCATAATCCATCTACCTATCTCATTAGCTTTTCTCCATTCCGGAGATTTCACCTGTAACCCACCACATAAAGATCCACACCAGGAAGTAGGGTATTACGCCTCTCCAAGCGGCCCAAACCTGTAGAAAATTGCCTCTCATCTCTCGTGTGTCTAGCACGAACCATTGAGCTATAGTGGACAGCACCGTCCTACCCAAAAGCACCACGAGGGGTAACCCTGAGTGTGCAGTCGGACTCTAAACACCAACAGCTGGCACGCCAGGTAGGGGGTGTGTCGTTGATCCAAGCTAGCTCAATGGCCATTACATCCCAGTGCAAGATCGCTCTTCGCCCTGGATCCGTGTTCTGCTTCGAAACCATCTCATCCATAGTAGATGAGAAAGGAACTCTGCACCGCATAGCAGATCCACTGGAGAAGAAGTTTTCCTCAGAAATCCCTAGGAAAGTCGAAGCAAGACAACGGATGGCGCAGCCTCCTGCGCCTCAAGCGAAGATTACCCCTTACAAGCCAAAAATCGGGAGTTTACCTGCCCAAAGAACTCCATTGCCCACCTCGCCCATAAAGGAGTGGGCGCGGATTATAAGAAAAAAGGAGGCAAAAGTCTCGAGAAAGGGGACGGAACCTCGCCGAGTTACCTTTTTGGGACCTTCACCCTCAAAGGACGGAAAGAAACACACAGTCGCGGCAACTCCTTTCTACCCCGACATCCTCTTCATCAGGGGGAGATTGGTGTCGTCTCCTATCTCTGACAATGAGCCGACCGTGCAAGGGGAAGAACCTCCCCAGCGTGAAGCACGACGACGAAGGAACAGACGCCGGAATGTTCGGTGACATCACGAAGCTAGGGAGCGGGACCTAGCGCAGCCCGTATTCTGGGATGATGTTTCAGAAGTGGGAGAAACACCCGACGAGCGAGTATACCAAGAAAGGCGGAATTCTCGTCGGCGTGATCACCGACAGGCTCAGGACCAAGAACGAGAGCAAGCCGAGCAGGGCGCAAGGTTGCGCCGAGAGAATCCTCTCTTCGCTCGAAACCTGAACCCTAACTTCGCCCACGCAATGAACACGCCGAGTGAAGTTGGAGGGGTGTTGGCCTAGATAGCAGATGGCCTCCCGTGAACTCTGGACGCTGAAGGCTATCAGCGGCTGCTTACTCGGTCAGCTAATCACCTTCTGCCTATCGCTCATCCCCCGAGCAACCTACGCCACACCATCAACAGTCGATGAGACGCGTGGAGCTCCATCAACACTTCACGCGACCAACGACACGAAAACGAGATAAGGTGCCGAGAGGAGTATGATCGGGCCCACGACGTCCTAGCTCGAAGTCGCGCCACCCGAGTTGAGTCGGTTGTGGCCTCAACTAGTGGCCTGACCCGGGGACAGTCAAGACGACACACCACCGACTCCCCTCCCCGAGACCGACATCATGAACGCTGACAAGAAGACACATGCGGAGTCTCCGCGCTTACTCTGCGTCTCCGGGCCATCTAGTGCCCCCTAACTTCAAAGTCTCCAATGTCGACAAGTACGAGCCTAAGTAGGACCCGGGGGGCTGGTTGGCCGTCTACACAACTGCCGCTCGGGCCGCTAGAGCTACAGAAGACATGATGACAGTGTATTTCCCATCGTCCTGGGGCAAGACGCGCTGTAGTGGCTACGACATTTACCATGACACTGCATCGACGATTGGGGTGACTTCAGTCAGCGATTCATCACCAACTTCCAGTCTCTCTCTGACAAGCTGGCGCAGCCATGGGACCTCAAATCCATCAGGCGCCAGGAGGATGAAACACTCCGCTCATACCTCAAGAGGTTTCAAACCATGAGGATTGAAGATTTCTACCGGGGATCCAATGACTCGGCCTTCGTCCGAGCCATACTGCAAAAGGCACCTGCCACCTCCGAACAACTATTTCGAGAGGCATACCTCTACATCACCGCGGATGAGTGGGCCCCGGACCTCATCGGAGGTACAAAACCTACTCCACCCACGCCACGGCATGACACGAACCAGCAACCTGATAGGCGCTGGGAGAAGAGGCCTCGTGAGGAGGTACATGCCACCGGACCACCCGTCGCTCGAGCCTGAGGTGCACCCCGCGGAGGAGAACAGACATTGGATGACATCCTCGATGCCCAGTGCTCGTACCACAAGGATATGCGCCACACCCTATGGAACTGTAGGGATTTCAAGCACTCCGTCGGACACGGACGACCGTTCCAGCCTCTACCACCTCCCCACCGCGAGGAGGGCCTAGCGAGCCCAGGCAGCCTTAGCAGCAAGAAGGGGGAAGGGACGGGGCATTCCCACGCGTTGACAGGGAGGTCAACGTCATCTTTGAAGGACACGAAGCGCAGGAGAACAGGAGACAGCAGAAGCTCAACGACCGACAGGTCCTAGCGGCAACCACCAGTACCCCAGCTCCTTATCGGTGGTCGGAGCATGCAATGACCTTCAGCCAAGCGGATCAATGGCTCAACTTCGACCACCCTGGCAAGTACCCGCTCCTCGTTGATCCAGTAATCCGAGAGAGCTGGGTGAAGAAAGTACTAGTGGACGGGGGAAGTAGCATTAACGTTACTTCCCTCGGACGCTCCTAGCCTTGGGGTCGCACTCAAAGACCTCACCGAGTCAGATACTCCCTTCTTCGGCATCGTGCCGACTAAAGGAGAGTACCCACTTGGGCACATCTACATGCCCGTCACCTTCAGGACTCTAGATATTTACAGAACCGAATTCCTGAGGTTCGAAGTGGCATGCTTCGACTGTGGGTACAATGCCATCATCGGCAGGCTGGGACTGGCGAAGTTCATGACCATTCCGCAATACTCATACATGATATTGAAGATGTTGGGACCTCAAGGAATCATCACCGTGCGTGCTGACTTCCAAGGCACCGCGAAGTGCTTTCGGGGAGCCATCCAAGCAGCCCTCATCGTCGGGCCCCCTACAGCTCCCCCCACACAAGCGGACATCAAGTCAGAGGAGGATCTCACAATACCCACTAATGAAGCTCAAGCCGTGACCTCTATACGGCCGACTGAGGAGACTAAGAGGATCAACCTAGGATTCGTCGATGAGCACAAGACTGCCATCATTAGTTCTAGCCTCGACGACAAATCGGAAAGCATGCTCGTCCGGTTCCTGCAAGATAACCAAGATGTATTCGCATGGCAACCCGTGGATATGGCTGGAGTCCCGAGAGAACTGGCCGAGCACAAATTAAAGGTCTATCCTCAAGCAAGGCCAATTCGATAGAAGCTGCATCATTTCACGCCAGATAAAAGAGAAGCTATTTGCGCCGAGTTAGCCCGCTTAGTGTCTGCAGGGTTCATTAGGGAAGTACTGCACCCTAAGTGGCTAGCAAATCCTATTCTTATACTCAAAAAGAACAAAGTAGATTGGCGCATGTGCGTCGACTATACTGATCTCAACAAGCATTGTCCGAAGGATCCCTTCGGGCTCCCTAGAATAGATCAGGTAGTTGACTCGACTACTAGTTGTTCTATGTTGTCCTTCCTAGACTGCTATTCTGGATACCATCAGATCAACTTGGCAAAAGAAGATGAGGAGAGGACTGCTTTCATCACCCCATTTGGAGCTTTCTGCTATACCTCCATGCCGTTCAGCCTCAAGAACGTGGGAGCGACATACCAGAGAGCCATCTAGACATGCTTAGCCGATCACTGGGGCAAGCGGGTGGAAGCCTATGTTAATGATGTGGTAACCAAAACAGAAAACTCAGAAAACTTCATCGAAGATTTGCAGTTGGTCTTCAATAGCATGAGGCGCTACTAGTGGAAGTTGAACCCAGAAAAGTGTGTCTTCGGAGTACCAGCAGGGAAGCTACTCGGATTCATTGTCAGCCACTGAGGAATTGAAGCTAATCCAGAAAAGATCAAGGCCATCATGAGAATGGAAGTGCCACGATCACAGAAAAAGGTGCAAAGGCTTACTGGATGCATGGCAGCCCTGAGCAGGTTCATATTAAGGCAAGGCGAAAAAAGCATGCCAATTTATAAATTGCTCAAGAAGGTGGACAAGTTTTAGTGGACCACAGAGGCATAGGAAGTTCTGGAGGCATTGAAGAAGTTCTTGACCACACCACCAGTATTTAAGCCGCCGCACCGAGCTACACCGAGTCAGTCGACAGAAGATCTGCTACTATACATCTCCTGCACGACTCACGTGGTAAGCACCGTGTTAGTAGTCGAGCGGATGGAGGAAGGACATGCATACCTGGTGCAACATCCAGTCTACTTCATCAGTGAAGTCCTCTGCGACGGAACCTCTCAAGTCATTAGGCCCACCTACAGTTGTCCTTGTCCAACAGACCTTGTACAACCCCTTAGATGCACCTGATCACTTGACAAGTTTGGTATCTGTATTCTTTACCTTTCCCAAGAGCGTTTCACCCGTCACGCAGATATTACAACACATCGGAGGAACGAATAAGCAGAAGCCATTACAGTAACTTAATTTACATTGAAATATAGAAGAGTGTTATTATTACAGATCGGTAATATATAAGAGTGCAGAAGTAATATTATTACAAACCCAGGAGGCAAAAACCGCTCCCGCTTAACAGTAAAGTGTTTTTAAAAGGAGGACAACATCCTCCCGAGGCTTCATTCCTGAGTTTCTTCCTTTGGCACCACCTTAGAGCAAAAGCAACAAAAGTTTGCTGCTTCCTCACCTACAACAACAAGGGTTCGAAAACCCTGAGTGAAGTGTACTTTCGCAAGTCTTACCCGTCAAAACAAAGACTCTCAAGGATATGCTGGCTTGAGGGTGTCAAGGTAAGGCTGAATCAAGAATCAAGACTCTGTTTGCAAAAATGCTTACTAATAGTGGATCCTTAAAAATCCAGTTTTATTAGCAAGTTAAGTCATTACCTAATTCTAGAGTTCTTTCTACCCTAGTTCAAGCACTTGGCCTATACTAGCCATCCTTTTATCAACCCCTCTTGTTCACTGGAATGCTACGTGTAAGTCAGTGACCAAGTCTTCATGTTCGAGAAGTAACGATGATCCGAATCGATTAATACTCAGCTAAGGATCTCCAATCACACGACATATGTAGCACTTAACCCTTGCATATGTCAACTCGCCACCGGGGTTCTTAAGACCAGATCAGGTTCACGCCAACCGAGAGCACAGGTACACCACCGTCCAGCCTCTTACCACGGAGGGTACACGCTACTCTCGCCATCTCTCCACTCCCATTGTGTGTTATCTTATTCTGGTATTAGTCTGCCCAAGGCAAAGCTTACCCATGATGAGGCATGTGACCCGTTGAAGGGTCCTCGGTCAGCAGGCCTACATCGACAAGGTCCTTAATCGACTTAGACGGAGACACTACACCGAGACTCTCTTCTCGTGCAAGTCACCCGCCTGGTCTCAACTTTATCATTTCAACCCAAAGTTTGGTACCTGACAGAGGTACATCTTTTCCGATGTTGAACCCATCACGGCCATGATGGATCCACCATCCAGTTTTATTTTTGAAAACATCCCATCTTACTTGAAGCATCATCTTTTGTCAAAACAAAACATTTTGTTTTTCTAGAGCAAGACTAAGCATAAGAAAAACCTTTTTATAAAACAGGTGATCAAGGAAAGGTAATCAAACTTCCAAGGAAGAAAATGCATCAATTTGTTTAGCACACAACTCCTATCACCTAATGCATCAAGCAAGTGAGAAAGATTTTAAAATAGCAAGGAGGTGGCAAATGCACCGGGGCTTGCCTTGTGTTATAGGAGAGTCAGGCTCTGCTCCACAAATATTGAAGTAAAAGCAGTTCCCGGCAGGTGGGTCTTCAGGTGGTGGTGTTGCAACTCCTTCTTCTTCCTCTACTTCTTCTTCGTTTTCTATATATTAATCATATATAACCATGAATGCCCATGTAATGCTTATGAAACTACAATAATAGAAAAGGTTTATCACATTGTATCATGAATACAATTTTCCTTCACGGTACTCTATGAAACTAGGGTTTTTGGAATCAGTAATTTAGTTCATAGGGTAGACACTACTTAGAAGGGTTTTGGGGGTTTAGGCATCAAACATTGTCCAAATCAGGCCAAACTTTACTCAAGGTTTCTAGATGTCATTTAAAGCTTATCCAAAAAGTTTGGTGATTTTTGGAGTTACTAAATAATTTCTAAAATTCCAAGAGTATAGGTTTTAGCTATTTTAAATACTTCATAATTCCTGGTTTGGACTAAAAATCTTAAATATATTTTTATTAAAGACTATAGAAATTTAGGAGTCTAACAAAATTGGTCTTATATTTTTAGCATTTTCTATAATTTTCTAGGAATTTTCTAATTCTGTCAGAAAAAGAAAAGGGAAAAGCATGAATAGTATTGGGCTGAAACCGGCCCAATACAGCCCATGCCCAGGCAAAACGCACGCGCCCGCGCCCGCGTTGCCGGTCTTGCGAAAAGGCCCCTGTTTAATCAAATAACTGGTGAAGAACCCCTAGCCACTATTCATTGTCTCGCTGACAAATGCACAGAGGTCCCCCGGCTTTTGTTTCTTCTCCAAATTGACCCAAGACCACGGCGCGCTCATCGTCGACCACCCTGTTGCTCGGACTCGCCATGACCGGCGTTGGCTGCCCAAATCAACTAATGGGCAAGCATCACTGACCCGAGGCGAACCTAGAACAAGCTTTAATTGGTTAATCCGGCCCTGGATTCGCCTACCCACGATGACGGCGATCACCGAGGTCAAACCAAGGCGTTCCCGACGAGTAAGCGCCGTCTAGCTCATTCACTTGAGTCGACAAGTATCACAAGCATACGAGGGTGCTAAAACACAAATAAGGAGGGTGAGTGCGGACCTAAGAGCGGCTAGCCTCGACGGGGTGATTCACGGCGGTGCAGACAACCAATTTTGGGGAAAACCCAAATTCTACGGCTATAGTGGCTAATCGAGGGCAGGGATGGATGCTCTGGCTTCGTGATAACATGGCGGAGTAGACCGTGCCATCAATTTATAAGGGTGCTAAGCGATGGTGCCAAATTTTGAAAGGGAAAGCCAGCGGTCGAAGGGAGAGGTGAGTCACCGGCATGAACTACCGTGGCGTTCCCCGGGGCAATGTCTCAGGTGACGAACAGATTACCTATGGTTATCTACTATGGTAGCTCTTCTAAGTACGTGGCGCGGCTACGAAAGAAGGCGAACTCCAGTGAGGACACCTCAGTCAAAAGCGCGGCAAGTGTCACAGTGAATAGTCCGGTGATAAGGCTCCACTCCTTCCCTAAGTTGAGATCTTTAACTGCCAGCAGTTATCCGCAAGCCATGGCGCACGAATCGAGATGACCGACGTTAATCGTGGCGTAAGGTCACTGGCGGCGAGATTCACTGAATCCGCGGATCTTTTTGCCACTGTACCATCAGGGGCTGCTTCAGTTATTCTGACCGAGCATCTTTAGAGGCGTTTTTCTTCAATTTTTGCGTGACAAGTTACCAATCGGGTTACGACAAAGTTGTTAACCTATGTACATGCTTTAATTTGATCATAGAGACTTTGGTCATTCCCTCACTCGATCAAGCACAAATCAGCCTTAAAACATATCAGAGTTCACTGTTAGCCATGGTTCAGTCTTCAGACTCGACTGACAACCAGACTTTTGGTCCTTTTAACTCCAATTTTTATACAGCACCAGTGCTTAGTCTCTTAATCAAACTTGCTCTCCTTTAGTAGCTCTACAAGTTTGATGTGTTGACCTTAGGCAAATTCCTTGTATTTTTGAAAATACAAAGCTCCAAAGTCAGCCCTGTTCACTGGTTTTAGGACTTAGGCATATTAGAGGTATAGAGTGGCTTTTTGCAAATAAGCCCAAATCTCATCTTTTGACTTGGAAATCCTCAAATGTGTGAACCATATGATTTGAGGTGCTCTAATACCTTGGTTTTTGCACTTGGGTCCAAAAGTGTGCAAAATTTACACATAACCCCCTAAGGTTTCAACTCAGGGTTTTCCAGGGGTCTTTTAGGGTTTTTGGCACTTTTAGTGTTTGGATGCCACCCAAGTCCATTAAATGTGATATCTTATGATTATTTCTCATGAGTTTTGAAATTTTAGCTTATTTAGGCTTCATTTTCACTCATAAGCCTAGTTTAGGGTTAAATACCCTACCCTAGGGTTTCACCACACATCAAGTCATACCAGTCCAACATTTTTGAACTTTTTACCTAATGAATGCACTCTAAGTGTAACTGTAAGTGCAATCAACCCTAATTGAGGGTTTTGGTGATTAAATGACAAAACAAACAGAGATTCTAACAAGTTTGCTCCTAGCATGTACACAGTAATTCTACAGACAGGAGAAGCACAGATCTTATGAGCATAAAAATGTAAAGCACAGCGGATTTAAAATTCTACATCAAATGGCGTGCTCCAAGTGCTTGGAAACAACAACAGTGTTCATTTTATAATTCTTGAGTTATAGGAATCATCGTTCAATTAAGAGGGATCCGCAATGGTTAAGTAAGTTTTGCAATGAGCTAAGTTCAAAATCCTTCAAAATCATCTTTGAGAACACTTTTCCAGATCATGAATGCCTTTGTGAAAAACCATTTTACTTCCCACAAAAGTTCCACCTTTGTTCTCTTCAAAATATTCAAAACTTGCTTTTCATCCTTGGAAACCAGTTCAACCGGTCCTGAAACCGGTTCAACCGGTTTCGGGACTGTTCCTCTGCCATCTCTGCTCTGACCTGTCTGACAGTCAGAGCTGTCAGAAAAGTCATTGCAGATATTTTTGGGAAACCGGTTCATCTAGATTTTTTTCCTGGCTCAACCGGTTTTGGATCCGATCGAGTCTCCGGCTGAGTAGGTCAGTGGACCGGGATCTTCCTGGTGGAAACCGGTTCTACCGGTCTGTAAACCGGTTCAACCGGTTTTTACCTCTTTTCTCCCAATGGCTGCCAGCTTTTGGGGGATCCTTTATATACCCCCCACACTCTCTCTCTTATTTACTTCTGCTCTCTCCACGAATTCTCAGCTGACCAAACCCCAACCAAAGGCATTCAATTCACATCTCACACCCGAAATCGCATCCTCTTCAATCGATTGAAGGATCCTTGGTGTGAGGTGAAGTCGATCTAACGCGCTGTCAATTTCATCTTGATTCTCCCATTCTCTTTGTTCTTGAGCTCATTTCAAACTTGACCTTGTGCGGATTTGTTACTCTTGGAGCCTTGTGTTCCTTGATGGTTAGAGGTTGCTTGGGAGTCTCCAAATTTGTGGACGACCCCAAGAAGTTTGTATTGCCCGCTCTTTGAGCAAATTTGAGAAGAGATTGTCTTGACCTTTGTGGTCGGCTTGTGGAGGATTAGGGTTGGAAAAGACCCGGCCCTTTGTGGGCTCCTCAACGAGGAGTAGGACACCTTTGTGGTGGTTGCCGAACCTCGGGATAAATCGCGTGTTCTTGTGCTTTCTTGTCAAAGTGCCTTAAATTGTTGGTTGGTTCATATTCATCTATTTGAGTGGATTTTCTGTAGAGCAAGTCGTTAGCAAAATCTTTCACTACTTCGTAATATTTGTTTAACTGATTATTTAATCCAAGTTGAGCAGGTTCAAACTTGTTCAGTTGTAAACAAAAGCAACTGAACCAGTTTGCACCAGTGCAACTTTAATTTGACCTATCTCGAAGTTTTTAGTGAAAATTTTTAGGTGTAGCCTATTCACCCCCCTCTAGGCTACTTTCAATTGGTATCAGAGCCTCATACCTCGTTTTTGCGCTTAACCGCGTGAGGAAACGATTATGTCTACTCAACGGGACCATGTGGATCCTATCCTCGAGGAAATCCTTGTCACATCCTCCGGTGAGGAAGTGGACCCTAAGGTCCTCGACCTCGCCATGAAGATTGCTGAGAAGATGTTTCTCAAGATGAAAGAGGAAGATGCTAAGAAAAAGGCCGAAGAAGAAGGATCAAGAAGAAAGGCCGAAGAAGATAAAGGTAAGGGAAAATTTGAATACAACGATGACTTGGTAGATCTTTTGGTGTCAAAGGTGTTGAACAAGGTAAGTATCATCACCGAAGGATCATCCACCAAAAGTAAAGGTAACGAATTCAGTAAAGTTCAATTTGATTACTCTAGAAATTTTATCCCCAACTTCTCTTCCGCCCCACTTGGAAAGTTACCAACTCTTAGTGAGTTGAACTACGACGAGTGGGCCGACAAGATGAAGTCGCATTTAATCGGTGTACATCCTAGTCTTTAGGAGATTGTCAATGTAGGTATATATAAGCCCGCCCAAGGAGAAGAGATGACTCCGGAAATGATGCAAGAGGTTCACTGCAATGCTCAAGCAGTGAGCATAACTAAAGGAAGTCTTTGTTCAGAAGAATACCGGAAAGTTCAAGGAAGAGAAGATGCCCGCGACATTTGGAATATTCTTAAAATGTCACATGAAGGAGATCCCAAAGCTAAGAGACATAGAATTGAAGCTTTGGAGAGTGAGCTTGCTAGATATGATTGGACTAAGGGTGAGTCGCTTCAATCACTCTTTGATCGGTTGATGGTGTTAGTAAACAAAATAAGAGTGCTTGGAAGTGAAGATTGGAGTGACTCCAAGGTCACAAGACTATTCATGAGAGCATACAAAGAAAAGGACAAGAGTCTAGCAAGGATGATAAGGGACCATGATGACTATGAGGAAATGACGCCTCATCAATTATTTGCAAAGATTCAACAACATGAATCCGAAGAAGCCCCAATCAAGACAAGAGACTCTCATGCCTTGATCACAAATGAACAAGACACACCCAAGAAGAACAAAGACCACAAGGCAAAGAAAGTGGTCGAGACATCAAGTGATGAAGATAGCTCATGTGATGAAGACACAACTATGTTCATCAAAACATTCAAGAAATTTGTAAGGAAAAATGACAAGTTTCAAAGGGAAGGAAAGAAGAGGGCATGCTATGAATGTGGCCAAATCGGTCATTTCATAGCGGATTGTCCTAACAAAAAGGAACAAGAAGCCAAGAAGGAATACAAGAAGGACAAGTTCAAAAAGGGAGGCAAGACCAAGGGACATTTCAAGAAGAAGAAATATGGTCAAGCCCATATTGGTGAAGAATGGAACTCCGATGAAGAGAGTTCTAGCTCCGAAGAAGAGGAAGTGGTGGCAAACGTTGCCATCCAGTCTACTTCAAGCCCGCAACTCTTCACCAACCTACAAGACGACTCCTACACTCCAACTTGCCTCATGGCAAAAGGAGATAAGGTAACTTTATTTAGTAATGATTTTCCAAATGATGATGATGATGAACAAATTGCCATGAAGAATAAAATGATTAAAGAATTTGGCTTGAATGGATATAATGTTATCACCAAATTAATGGAGAAGCTAGATAAAAGAAAAGCAACTCTTGATGCTCAAGAAGACTTGCTTATCCTTGAAAAGGAAACAAACTTAGAGCTTCAAGAATTGCTACTCAATAAAGATGAAATGCTAGATGCCTCGACTAAGGAAGTATCTTTAGTCAAGATAACTATAGAGGATAAAGAAAAAGAAGTAATCAATATGAAAACCTCTATAACTAATCTTGCAAATGAAAAGGACGCACTTGAATCAAGCATGTTAAGCTTGAATGTCCAAAATCAAGAACTTCAAGTGCAACTTGAAAATTGCAAGAACATCAATGCCTCATCTTTAGTGATTGAATCTAAGTCTAGTTCCTCAAATAATACCTTTTGCAAACATTGTGCCAAATATCATGCTTCTTGTTGTCTAACTAACCATGCAAGGAAGAAAAGCCCACAGGTGAAGGTCAAAGAGATATTGAAAAGATGCTCTAGAAATGATGGGTTAAAGAAAATTGAACCCAAGTACAAGTCCCTAAAGCCCAACAATGGAAGAAGGGGGCTTGGGTTCAACTCATCCAAGGAAAACCCTAGCATAGTGCATAAGGGGTGGAGATCCCCCAAGTTCATAGAGGTAACCACCCTATATGATGCCTTGGGGAGGATTCACTCCTCAAATGACAAGTCAACTCAAGTAAAGGTAAACTTGAGTTCCACAAAGAGTAAGATGAAGGAAGCCGGATCAACAAGTGGAGAAAATTTAATGCTCCCATTTCGCACTCTTATCTTTGTGATTATATGTTAACTTGGGATTTAGGGAAATTGGTTGTTAAATATGTGGGTGCCTACACTAAAAGATAAATCATGAAAAGAAGTGTGTGGGTACCCAAGGCTATAACTAACACTGCAGGACCCAATTCAATTTGGGTACCTAAAAGCATAGCCTAAATTTGTTTTGCAGGTCTACTCCTCTGGTGGGTCAAGTTGGGTGCTTGATAGTGGATGTACAAATCACATGACCGGGGAGGAAGACATGTTTCATTCCTTGCAACTAACTCAAGAAGCACAAGAAATTGTGTTTGGAGATAGTGGCAAGAGTAAGGTGATTGGTATTGGTAAAATTCCTATCTCTGACCAACAATCACTTTCAAATGTTTTATTGGTAGATTCTTTAAGCTACAATTTGATGTCCGTTTCACAACTTTGTGGAATGGGTTATAATTGCTTATTTTCTAATGTGGATGTGAAGATCCTTAGAAGGGAGGATTCCTCTGTTGCCTTTACAGGTAGCTTGAAGGGCAAACTCTATCTTGTTGATTTCACAACAAGTAGAGTGACGCCTAAGACTTGTTTAGTGGCAAAATCTGACAAGGGTTGGCTTTGGCATCGCCGGCTAGCTCATGTTGGCATGAGGAACTTGGCCAAACTTCAAAAGGATAGTCACATTATTGGACTAACAAATGTTGTGTTTGAGAAAGATAGGGTTTGTGGCGCATGCCAAGCAGGAAAGCAACATGGAGTCCCACATCAATCAAATAATGTGGTCACAACAAAAAGGCCATTGGAGCTTCTTCACATGGACCTCTTCGGACCTGTGGTTTACATCAACATTGGTGGTAGTAAGTATGGTTTAGTCATTGTTGATATTTTTTCTCGCTTCACCTAGGTTTTCTTTTTGAGTGACAAAGGTGAAACCCAAGAGACCTTGAAGAAATTCATGAGAAGAGCTCAAAATGAGTTTGAGCTCAAAATCAAGAAAGCGAGAAGTGATAATGGGACAGAATTCAAGGACACAGGTGTCGAAGAATTCTTAGGGGAAGAAGGAATCAAACATGAGTTCTCAGTTCCCTACACTCCACAACAAAATGGTGTTGTGGAAAGGAAGAACCGAACTCTAATTGAAGCAGCTAGAACCATGTTGGATGAGTACAAGACCCCTGACAACTTTTGGGCAGAGGCGGTCAACATCGCCTGTCATGCAATCAACCACCTCTATCTTCACAAGATCTACAAGAAGACTGCCTACGAGCTTCTCACTGGTAACAAACCTAAAGTTGATTATTTTAGAGTATTTGGTTGTAAGCGCTTTATTCTTAACAAGAAAGTCAAGAGCTCAAAGTTTGCTCCTAGAGTGGACTAGGGTTTCTTGATTGGTTATGCATCAAATGCGCATGGATATCGCGTTTTCAACAATACCACCGGTCTTGTTGAAATAGCGATAGACGTGACATTTGATGAGTCTAATGGCTCGCAAGGGCATGTTTCTAATGGCACTGCAGGAAATGAAGAACCACCTTGTGAGGCTATAAAGAAACTTGCAATAGGTGAAGTGAGACCTCAAGAAAAGGATGATGAGGAAGGAACTTTGTGGATGACCAATGAGGTTTTTGATGTGGGTGCAAAGGTGGTGGGTGAAAAATCCTCCACCCAAGCAAACCCATCAACCTCAAGTCATCCAAATCTTGAAGAAAATCATCAACCCCAAAGGATGCCAACTATGGTAGAAGATGAACACGAAAGTGTTAATGGTGAAGTGTCTCTTGATCAAGTGGATGATGAGGAGGAGCAAATTCAAAGACAACCATCAGTGCCTCATCCTCGAGTCCATCATACCATTCAAAGAGATCATCCGGTGGACAACATCCTAGGTAGCATCAGGAGAGGGGTAACAACTCGATCTCGTTTTGCAAATTTTTATGAATTTTACTCGTTTGTTTCCTCTCTTGAGCCACTTAAGGTTGAAGAAGCGTTGGGTGATCCGGATTGGATAATTGCCATGCAAGAGGAATTGAACAACTTCACCCGGAATGAAGTCTGGTCCTTGGTTCAAAGACCCAAGCAAAATGTGATTGGGACAAAATGGGTCTTTAGGAACAAATAAGATGAACATGGCGTTGTTACAAGAAATAAAGCACGGTTGGTTGCCCAAGGCTACACTCAAGTGGAAGGACTTGATTTTGGTGAAACATATGCGCCGGTAGCAAGGTTAGAGTCAATTAGAATATTAATTGCCTATGCTACTAACCATGATTTCAAGTTATATCAAATGGATGTCAAGAGCGCATTTCTAAATGGACCACTACAAGAGAGGGTCTATGTGGAGCAACCACCGGGCTTTGAAGATCCAAAGAAGCCAAACCACGTCTATCTACTTCACAAGGCGCTCTATGGGCTTAAACAAGCCCCTAGAGCTTGGTATGATTGTCTTAAAGATTTTTAATTAAGAATGGATTTACAATAGGAAAAGCTGACTCTACATTATTTACTCGCAAAGTTGACAATGAATTATTTGTGTGCCAAATATATGTCGATGACATTATATTTGGTAGTACTAATGAAAAATTTTGTGAAGAGTTTAGCAAAGTAATGACGAACAAGTTTGAGATGTCTATGATGGGTGAGCTCAAATACTTCCTAGGATTTCAAGTCAAACAACTCAAGGAAGGTACCTTTCTATTCCAAACCAAATATACACAAGATATGCTCAAGAAGTTTGGCATGGAAAAGGCAAAGCACGCCAAGACTCCAATGTCATCAAATGGACATCTTGACCTAAATGAAGAAGGTAAACCTGTAGATCAAAAGTTATATAGATCAATGATAGGGTCACTGCTTTACTTGTGTGCATCTAGACCTGATATCATGTTAAGTGTTTGCATGTGTGCACGCTTTCAAGCGAATCCTAAAGATTGCCATCTTGTTGCTGTTAAGAGAATCCTAAGATACTTAGTCCACACCCAAAACCTAGGATTATGGTATCCTAAAGGCTCTCTTTTCGATTTACTTGGCTACTCTGACTCAGATTATGCCGGTTGCAAAGTAGATCGAAAAAGCACTACTGGGACTTGCCAATTCCTTGGGCGGTCCTTAGTGTCATGGAGTTCCAAGAAACAAAATTGTGTTGCACTTTCCACTGCAGAAGCAGAGTACATAGCAGCTGGGGCATGTTGTGCACAGTTGTTATGGATGAAGCAAACCCTTAGAGATTTTGGTTGTGAGTTTAACAAGATTCCACTATTGTGTGACAATGAGAGTGCCATAAAACTTGCAAACAATCCGGTGCAACACTCTAGAACCAAACACATTGACATTAGACATCATTTCTTGAGAGACCACGAAGCCAAAGGAGATATCGAATTGTTTCACGTGAGCACCGAAAATCAACTAGCCGATATCTTCACAAAACCCCTTGATGAGACTAGGTTTTGCTTTCTTAGGAGTGAGCTAAATATCTTGGATTCTCGAAACGTGTCATAGAACTAAAATTTTGATCACATGTTTGATGGATATAAAATGGTTGTATGCACAAAATGTCATGAGAAATACTGTTTTTAATATTAAAATTACTCATGTCATATTTGTTAAATGTTATTAAAGCCTTACCGGGCAATATCTCAAAATAGGTTGAGTAAATCGGCTGAGTAGGCCACTCAACCGGTTTTCCCCTGGTGGAAACCGGTTGAACCGGTTTTGGCCGCCTCTGCGTCCGTGCTGTCAGTCAGCGTCGCAGTCTGCGCCGTCAGTCTCACAGACCGCGCTATCAGTCTGGCAGAAATTCCGCGCAGTCAGCAGTTTTTCTGTGCGCTTTTAATGCTCAGTCTGACGTAAAACCGGTTGAACCGGTTTTGGGTCTATTGACCAGCCGACGCCGCCCCTCTTTCTCCTCTCCTTTCCTCCTTTCACTTCTTACCCTTTCACTTCTTCCAGCCGACGTTGCCTACATCTTTTCTCTCTCTACCTCTCACTTTCACCACAAACCAAAGCCCATTTGTGCCATCAAATCGTTGGGAGTTCGTTGGAAGATTCGTTCCTCTCGGCTTCCCCCATCAACTCCCTCACTCTAGTTGGGATTTCTGTGGTTCAATCTTCAGATCGAGGTATTACCTTATTTCATCTTGTTTTTACTCGATCTCACTCGTTCTTGATTATCTAGTGTATCATTTCAAGGATACATTTTAGTTTAGGTGCTTGCAACACTTAGACTATCTTCTTTTGTCCCGAACATTGTTTGAGTTTAGTTGTTTGGTATTGTTCGTTGTAGTTGAACTGCTCGCATGAATGGTTGAAGTACATGCTCAATATCATACGCGTCTCTACTCAAACGTGTTTGTTAAGATCCTTGTACTTCGATCTCCTCACTCATCATAGGTTCTATCTTTTATTTTAAGGATGGTGCGTCGAAGGAATCCTTCAGTTATTGAATCCGACTCTTCCGACGAACAAGAGATTCATGAGGAAACTCCCCCGCGCTCTAGATCCAAGCGTGGGCGAGGATCTGGGAACATAATGCAAGGTGGTGAGGCCTCTGGGTCTCATGGAGCTCGCGGTCGGATGACCCAGAATCCCTCCGGTCGGTCCCGACCCGTGGCAAATCCACAAGCATGGGAGCCGACAAGTGATGATGATGGTGGAAAGGATGATGAGATTGACCTTCCCTCTGCCCATGCTCCTATTATTCAAGGGTTGGTCCTCCACCGTGCGGAGGCCCGTCGTTCTAGCAATGAGCCAGTTACGGATTTTACTGCCAGCGGGGGTTCTGCACTTCTCCAGGACATCCGCTTTCAGAATCCTGCATTGCGCATTCGTGATGCCAGGATTGATGGAAATCGGTTCTGGACTCTTCATCATGTCGATTTCTAAAACTCGGTAATTCTTCCCAAGAAACATCAGCCCATTCTGCATCAGCGATACATCAACTGGGAAGGCTGTGAAGCTATTGGAGATCCGGAGATGTCACAGGCTTTGAGGGCCTGTGAGAGAAAGAAAATGAAGACTATTATGACCTTTCAATATGATTGGAATGATGAGGTCATTGCCCAGTTTTATTCCACTCTTTGGATCAAGCTGGCCAATGAGGAAAGTCCCTACAACTTCCCTTATCTTAATTTCTGTATCGAAGGCAGCTGGTACAAGGTGAGCTACCGGCGGTTCGCTCACATTCTTGGTTTCTCTAATGATGACATTTCTGGGGACAAGATCAAAATTCATGATTTTCGGCAACCCACCAAAGATGAAGCCAGAGATCTTCATCTCTCTGAGTCTGGAAAATTTTGGGAGTCCACAAATATGCACAAATATTACAGATATATCAACTCTCTCAGCAGAATGACCTTCATTCCCAAAGGGGGTAACCAGATGAATATTCTTGGAGAGAGCAAGGTTTTGCTCTCATTCATGAAGCCCAACAGTTCAGAGAGCATCAACATTTTTGATATGATCTGGCAGGAGATTATCCATGATGCCTGCTTTCCACTTAAGGGATGTCTACATGCACCTTTCATAATGAAGATGATTGAAGTTGTGACGCAGTTCTGCTATGAGAAAGGTACTAGACATCTATCTTATACCCCCTTTTGGATTGATCCAAACAATCCAGCAGGGCGGTTGAGGAAAGCCCCTTCTAGCTCCCGTGCACATACTTCTGCTGGTCCTGCTGCTGCTGCTGCCGGTGCCTCGCGTCCCTCCCCTGGCCGCGTATCTCCCACGCCACGTGGTCGTGGTCATGGCCGAGGGATGGGTGCCCGCCTGGCCCATGGGATTGCAGCATTCTTTTCTATGTGCCGGAATATTTCTGCAGATGTGCATGAGCTGGCTCGGCGGCAGCGGGAGACTGACGATAATCTGCGTCGTCAAGCTTCCTCTATGGGTATGCCCTTTGCCCCTCGTTCGCCTGATGTGCCTCTACATCCGCCTCCTCCCAAAATCAATGAGTGGCACCAGCAGGCCTACGGGTGCCTTTTATGTCAGCTGACGATGAAGAAGAAGAAGAATACTTTGATGATCGTGAGCAGTTTGTCCTGCCTCCCCACCAGGGGGATCCGGGTCAATCCTCTTCTCATCCTCCGCCCCAGGATCCTTCAGGAAGCTATCCTCCCCCAGATCAGTCTAGGGAAGAACAATTTGCATCTCACCTGGCGCATCATTTCTTTGCTCCGCATCATCCTCCTCAGTGGTGATCTTTGGCTTGGTGGCTCTCTCCTTTTTGGTTCTTGTTGCCAAAAAGGGGGAGAAGGATTCTTATCTTAGCAGCTCTTTAATTCATGTAATGAACAATCTGGTTTGTAATAATTATTATTCGTCTGACTCGTGATGCATTAGGTGCCACAAACTTTTTTAATGATGTGATGTGATGACATTATTGTAATAGCCAGTAGTAACATTTCATATCTTTTGCTATGCAATGATGGGCTTGTTTGTGTAATGCTATTGTTTTTATCATCACATCATATGTAATTGTGTTGCATCCCTCAATTTTTGTGTACTATGTTAGTTGTTCACTCTCTCTAAATATGTTGCAAATTGACATATCAAGTCAATATAAATATCACAAAACTCATGCACATATTTAGGGGGAGCTGCACATACACAAATACTTTTATCTCGCAAGTGTTCTTAATTTTTAATTTTTATCTCTACTCTTATTTGTTTTGGCATCAATCACCAAAAAGGGGGAGATTGTAAGTGCAATCAACCCTAATTGAGGGTTTTGGTGATTAAATGACAAAACAAACAGAGATTCTAACAAGTTTGCTCCTAGCATGTACACAGTAATTCTACAGACAGGAGAAGCACAGATCTTATGAGCATAAAAATGTAAAGCACAGCGGATTTAAAATTCTACATCAAATGGCGTGCTCCAAGTGCTTGGAAACAACGGCAGTGTTCATTTTATAATTCTTGAGTTATAGGAATCGCCGTTCAATTAAGAGGGATCCGCAATGGTTAAGTAAGTTTTGCAATGAGCTAAGTTCAAAATCCTTCAAAATCATCTTTGAGAACACTTTTCCAGATCATGAATGCCTTTGTGAAAAACCATTTTACTTCCCACAAAAGTTCCACCTTTGTTCTCTTCAAAATATTCAAAACTTGCTTTTCAGCCTTGGAAACCGGTTCAACCGGTCCTGAAACCGGTTCAACCGGTTTCGGGACTATTCCTCTGCCATCCCTGCTCTGACCTGTCTGACAGTCAGAGCTGTCAGAAAAGTTGTTGCAGATATTTTTGGGAAACCGGTTCAACCGGATTTTTTTCCCGGCTCAACCGGTTTTGGATCCGGTCGAGTCTCCAGCTGAGTAGGTCAGTGGACCGGGATCTTCCTGGTGGAAATCGGTTCAACTGGTCTGTAAACCGGTTCAACCAGTTTTTACCTCTTTTCTCCCAACGGCTGCCAGCTTTTGGGGGATCCTTTATATACCCCCACACTCTCTCTCTCTCTTATTTACTTCTGCTCTCTCCACGAATTCTTAGCTGACCAAACCCCAACCAAAGGCATTCAATTCACATCTCACACCCGAAATTGCATCCTCTTCAATCGATTGAAGGATCCTTGGTGTGAGGTGAAGTCGATCTAACGCGCTGTCAATTTCATCTTGATTCTCCCGTTCTCTTTGTTCTTGAGCTCATTGCAAACTTGACCTTGTGCGGATTTGTTACTCTTGGAGCCTTGTGTTCCTTGACGGTTAGAGGTTGCTTGAGAGTCTCCAAATTTGTGGACGACCCCAAGAAGTTTGTATTACCCGCTCTTTGAGCAAATTTGAGAAGAGATTGCCTTGACCTTTGTGGCCGGCTTGTGGAGGATTAGGGTTGGAAAAGACCCGACCCTTTGTGGGCTCCTCAACGAGGAGTAGGACACCTTTGTGGTGGTTGCCGAACCTCGGGATAAATCGCGTGTTCTTGTGCTTTCTTGTCAAAGTGCCTTAAATTGTTGGTTGGTTCATATTCATCTATTTGAGTGGATTTTCTGTAGAGCAAGTCGTTAGCAAAATCTTTCACTACTTCGTAATATTTGTTTAATTGATTATTTAATCCAAGTTGAGCAGGTTCAAACTTGTTCAGTTGTAAACAAAAGCAACTGAACAGGTTTGCACCAGTGCAACTTTAATTTGACCTATCTCGAAGTTTTTAGTGAAAATTTTCAGGTGTAGCCTATTCACCCCCCCTCTAGGTTACTTTCAGTAACAAACACATGATATGCTAATGCTCATGATGTTATGCTCAAGTTTTAGTGATAGTAACACCAGGGGTGTTACATCCTTCCCCCCATAAAAGAATCTCGTCCTAGGGCAAGTAATGGAAAAGGAAACGCGTCACATTTTTATTTCCTTATTTCTTGTACAAGGCAGGGGGTGGTATGGGGGTCTATTCCTCTATTACAACAATTGTACACATCTCACAAATTACTTGAAGCTAAAAAGCCTAGGAAATTCTTTTCTAAAAAGTGTTGGGTTTCCCATGTAGCTTCATCTTCCGAATGTTGGTTCCATTGTATCTTATAAAATTTGAGAGTTCTTCTTCGGGTAACCCTGTCCTTTTGATCTAGGACTTGAATAGGATGTTCTGAGTATGTTAAGTCTGGTTCCAAGGTAACATCCATCACTTCAATGGTTCGATCTGGAACCCGAAGACACTTCTTCAATTGAGACACATGGAACACATTGTGCACTGCAGACAATGTTTTGGGTAGTTGGAGTCGGTATGCCACTGGTCCACATTGTTCAAGAATGGGGAACAGACCAATGTACCGGGGTGCAAGCTTTCCCTTTACACCAAAACGAGCTACCCCCTTCATTAGTGATACTTTCAGATACACATGATCTCCGACTTGAAAGTACAAGGGTTTGCGTCGTTTGTCTGCATAATTCTTTTGTCGAGCTTGTGCTTCTTTCAAATTATGTATAATTCATTGAACTTTTTCTTCCATTTCTTTAACCATATCAGGCCTGAAAAACCATCTTTCTCTAGGTTCAGACCAATTCAATGGAGTACGGCACCGTCGTCCATATAAAGCTTCAAAAGGTGCCATCTTGATGCTTTCCTGATAACTATTGTTGTATGAGAATTCTACCAATGGTAAACATTCATCCCATTTCTGTGGGAATTCCAGAACACATGCTTGCAACATGTCTTCAAGTATTTGGTTTACTCTCTCAGTCTGTCCGCTTGTTTGGGGATGATAGGCCGAACTGTGAAGCAACTTGGTACCCAGAGACTTATGCAGTGCTTCCCAAAACTTGGCTACAAATTATGGCCCACGATCCGACACTATGGTCTTTGGAACTCCATGTAGACTAAGAATACGAGCAATATATAACTGAGCATAGACAACAACTGGATGATCTGTCTTGACGGGCAGAAAATGGGCTATCTTGGTAAGTCGATCAATTATGACCCAAATAGAATCAAATCCTTTTGCTGTCCTGGGTAATCCCACAATGAAGTCCATGCTTATGTCTTCCCATTTCCAAGTCGGGATCGGTAAGGGCTACAATGGACCAGCAATTTTCATATGTATGGCTTTGACACGTCTACAAGTGTCGCACTTCGCCACATAGCGTGCAATTTCAATTTTCATTTTTGTCCACCAATAATGTTGCTTTAGATCATGATACATCTTAGTGCTTCCCGGATGGATGGAATATCGACTAAGATGCGTTTCATCCAAAATTTGCTGGCAGACACCATCATCTTTAGGCACAACTATGCAGTTATTAAACCATACAATGCCTTGTTCATCCTTTTTGAAACAGTTTGCTTTACCGGCTTTTATTTTCTCATGAATGCGTTTCATACCCTTATCACTTCTTTGTGCATCAATTATCTTTTGCAGAAGGACTGACTCAAGCTTCAATTGATTTAATGTTCCATGTTGAATCATTCCCAGGTTTAACTTCTCCATTTCTTGGCATAATGTGATGTCAAAAGTCTTCATCGTAAGACAATGACAGGAAGTCTTGCGACTTAGTGCATCTGCCACCACGTTGGCCTTGCCTGGGTGATAGTGAATTTCCAATTCATAATCCTTAATTAGCTCAAGCCATATCCTCTGCCTCATATTTAATTCTGACTGGGTAAAAATGTACTTCAAGCTTTTATGATCCGTATATATATGACAGATATTTCCCAGTAGATAATGACACCATATTTTAAGGGCATGAACCACAACAACTAATTCTAAGTCATGAGTTGGATAATGTTCCTCATGCCAGCGCAACTGTCTTGAGGCATGTTGGGGCGAAGGCAAAGACGCCACCCTTCGCTCGGGGCCTTCGCCGTAGTCGTTGGCCCAACGGAGACAAGACAACGGGCAGGGACACCCTTCGCCCCATACGACATCGGACGAAGACCCGTGACGAGGTCATCCCACCATGTGGCCTCGTCCAGCACGGAGGCCCACGTGTGATCCGGCCCATTGTAACAGGCCCTGCGTGGCCGCTGCGTGTTACGGGCCTAATTTGTAAAGGCGTCCCTGTAATTACAGTCTGTAACCCCGCTTTATGGGAATATTCCGGGGATAACCTAGGTGTCTGAGGGCACATGCGTCCTTAACACGGGACGCTGGGCACCCGGACACCTATAAATACCTCCGCACAGTGCCCTTGAGAGGCTAGATGAACAAAGTTTTTGCCATCACGTGCTGAAACCCTGTTTGCGCTATTACACCCCCCCGTTGGATCAACTTGAACCTGCGCAGCAACCAAGTTTCAGCAACATATCCAAAATTCCCTAACTACCCACACTGACTACGCCACCTGCGAAGACCCAGCCGTCGCGGGATCCTCCGCTACCGGCTCTGCCGCCATCTGCACAGGATCGTCAGCCCTCAGCGCGGCGGTTGGCGACGGGCCTCCGCCGGCCACGGTGGCTGCGGGGGCGTCGGGAACGCCTTCGACGGTTTCCGGGGGCGGGTTCGGGGCGGTCTCGAGCGCAGCCACCACCGGGTTCGACTCTGACCCAGGCAGCGCGCTGTTCAAGGCCCCGAAGTCCTCCACCCTCTCACCACGCGCCGCCTAAGACAGGGCACACAGATTCAGCACACCCACATACAACCCACACGCAACAAACACTAGACAAACGCCAAACATTACCTGACCCCTCGCCGTCTCGGCCCGCTCCTTGACCACCTCCCGACCGTGGGGGCCCCACATCCGGTCGTAGAGGGCTCCGGCGGATTCCTTCACTATAGGGTCCTCAACCTTGTAGATATCACGCTCAAAATCATCATCAGCTTAGTCGAAGACCTCATAGTGCCGGCACCCTTCGCGAGAGAGCGCGTTCATCGCCCCCTCGCAGGTGACCAGGGAGGCATAAGACATAAACCCCTCCACGATGGTGGGGAGCGCCTGTAGCTCCTCCTGTACCCACTCAAGGCAGCGAAGTCCGGGCTCCCGGTCCGGCACTTCAAATTCAGCGGTCCGCGTGCCCAGCTCATGGTATGAATCCATAAGCTGTTTGCGTGTCCGCTCAGCCTCCATGCGCGTCGAGGCCTCGGCCCTCTCCACACGGCTCTGCAGAGCGCTGAGCCGCTCCTCCAACTGCTCGGCGCGCTGCCTGGCAAGACTGCCCTCCACCCGCGCCAAGTTGGCCTCCGCCTGCGCAGCCTGCGCCTTGCCGAGGGCCTCATTGGCCTCCTTCCTTTCCTCCACCAGTTGGCGCCGGAGGTCAGCCTTCTCACCCTCCAGCGCGGCCACCTTATCCGCCAGCTTGCGGCATTTGCTGTCGGCGGCCGACTTCTCCCGGACGGCGTCAGCATGTTGCGTCCGAAGTCTCTTGACTTCGGCAGACACAACTGCCGTCAGGGCTCCCGACGCCGTGCGGTCAGCGAAGTCAGTCGCCTACAAGACACACATAAGACCACAGCCCCAGCAAAGCCGGTAAAAAACTGAAGTCCAGCTCCACGTACCTGACTTAGTGCCTCCTTCAGCTCCTTCAGCCGGCGGGACACAGCACCCGCCTCGTCCCTGACTGCAGCGAGCGCCGAAATCTCGCCACCGGCACTAAACGCACCGCCCTTCGCCCTGGCAGGCGGAGCAACAACAAGTTGGCCTTCGTCCGACCCTGCAACATATCAACTTATTAAAAAAAATAAAAAAATAAAAAAATCGAGATAGCGACTTACCAACAAGATAATCTTCCACACTAATGTCGGTGGCAAAGTCGGCGATGCGTTTGCCCGGCGGCGGCAACTCTCGGGCCGCCTTCACAGCCTCCGGCACCCCGCTGGGCACAGGGGCGGCCTTCACAGACTTGGAACCACCGGCGGCAGCCGCCTTCGCAGCCTCTGGCGCCCTGCTGGATGCAGGGACGGCCGACTTCGCCACTAGCGGCGGCTGGCCTCCGCCGGGGGCAGTAGCCTTCGCAACCCCCCGCTGCCTCTTCGGCCTGGCTTCATGAAGCCTGACGACTGCCTGGCGCTTCTGTGCAGCTCCCTGGCGATCCTTGTCCATCACTGCCGACACAACAGCAGCAATATTCTGCCCGTAAGGAAACACTTTCCAATCACGAACCATGCGAGATGTAAAAAAGTCTTCGCCGGCCGCGCGGGGGACAGGAACATTCTTAGGCCACCAACCCCTGGTAACCCTCAGCATCCGCGCCGAAGACTCCCGGAGCTCGGGCGAAGACATCCTTCCCCCCGAGGCCGCGCATGTCCTCATCAATTCTCTAGTAAAACCATCAGAAACCCCAAGTCCTCCCACAGCAGTACCTAGTTTCCTCTTCTTAGAGGACGGGGCGGCCGCCGGCGCGGGGTCGTCTCTAGACTCTACCAACGATCCGCACCGCCCCATCTTCCGCCTCACGCACAAAGGCGGCCGGATCGCGGCTATGCAGATCCAGCGCGAAGGCAGGACTTCACACCAGCTTCCCACCATGGGAAGGCATCTGGCGAGGGCACACTTCGCCCAGCGCCCAGCCATGCGCCAAAGGCCATACCCCATACGCCACAAACTCCTCAACCAAATCGCGCCCGCTGCTCAGGCCGGCGGCGCACCGAAGGGCCCCTTCGTCCGCATCCTCCTCCGCCACTTCAAAAGGCGGGTATGCTGAGTAAAAATGCGAGCACATCTCGGACACGGGGAGCCCCGAATGGTCTTCGACTGTACCCTCCGCGACGTAGAACCAAAAATCATGCCAATTGCCCCATTTGTTGCGGGCGCAAGGAACCAACTCAACTACCTCCATCGTGGTCTTGCCGGTCTTCGGCGTAAATGTACAGGACCCAAACTGAGCAACTTCATTTCCAATCATCCTCTTCTGCCAGTGCAGGCAATAGTACTTCGCGAAGACTTCGACTGATGGCTGTCCGCCGTACGAAGTCGTCGCCCAGACATACTTCGATAGAGCCACCATGGCATTCGGAGTCAGCTGATGGATCTGAACGTTAAATCTGCGCAGGACTTCTCCAACAAATCGGTGCGCAGGCAGGAGGAGACCAGCGGCAAAGAACGCCTCGAACACAACCAACTCGCCTTCCGGCTCGGGGACTTCCTTTGTCCCCGGGACACGAGCGACTCCGCCGCCAAAGTAACCAAGCCGCTGCATATCTTGCACGCGGACCGACGACATCCGCGACACACCAAAATCCACCATATCGCCGGCGCGCAACTCCTCCGCCGCCACAGTACTCAGCGTTTCCTCAGACGACGCGTCGGCCGGCGGCGTAGCGGCAGCAGAAGAAGAAGAGGTCGGCATCGCTACGTACCATCGGCGGCGGCGGGCGGTCTGCTTCACTCGAGCTAGATCTCCGGCGAACAAGAGCAAGGAGGGCAGACGAGCAGCAGAGACGGTGGAAAAAGTGGCTAAGGTTTTCACGGAGCCCGGAAGGATAAAGTTCAAAACGCGCCGCCCCCCGCCCCCTTTTATACACAGAGCGCGGCGCTTCAGGAAACCCGCAGTCCAACAGTACGGTGTCAATCAACGGTCATGTCAAAAACCCCAGCGGAACCACTTCGAGCGAGGGCAGCGTCTCCGCCATCTAGCGATGTCTTCGGCACCAGATGACTTAGTCGAACTGGTCCCTCGGAGGGCAAATGTTGGGGCAAAGGCAAAGACGCCACCCTTCGCTCGGGGCCTTCGCCGTAGTCGTTGGCCCAACGGAGACAAGACAACGGGCAGGGACACCCTTCGCCCCATACGACATCGGACGAAGACCCATGACGAGGTCATCCCACCATGCGGCCTCGTCCAGCACGGAGGCCCACGTGTGATCCGGCCCATTGTAACAGGCCCTGCGCGGCCGCTGCGTGTTACGGGCCTAATTTGTAAAGGCATCCCTGTAATTACAGTCTGTAACCCCGCTTTATGGGAATATTCCGGGGATAACCTAGGTGTCTGAGGGCACATGCGTCCTTAACACGGGACGCTGGGCACCCGGACACCTATAAATACCCCCGCACAGTGCCCTTGAGAGGCTAGATGAACAGAGTTTTTGCCATGACGTGCTGAAACCCTGTTTGCGCTATTACACCCCCCCGTTGGATCAACTTGCGCCTGTGAGCAAGTCCCAACAAGGCATATGCTATAACTCGGCCCTATTGCATTAAAACACATCCGAGGCCACTGCCTGATGTGTCACAATACACATCAGAAGGCTTTTCAATGTCCGGTTGAGCTAATACTGGAGCAGTGGTCAATAACACCTTCAGCTGCTTGAAGGCTTTGTTGCATCTTAAGGACTAGTTAAACTTCATATCGTTCTTCAATAGACTTGTGATTGGCTTCACAAGTTTAGAGAAATTTGGGATAAATCGGCGGTAATAACCAGCCAGTTCAAGGAAACTTCGAACTTGATGTACAGTGGTTGGTGGTTTCCATTCTAAAATATCCTTGACCTTGCTGGGATCAACCGCAATCCCCTTAGCAGACAATACGTGTCCTAGAAATTGGATTTCCTCTAGCCAAAACGTGCACTTGCTGAACTTAGCACATATTTGATGTTCCCTTAAGCGCGTTAATACAATCCGTAGATGCTGAGCATGATCCTCTTCATTCTTGGAATATATCAAGATATCATCAATGAAGACCACCACAAATTTGTCCAACTCGGGCATAAATACTGAGTTCATCAGATATGTGAAGTGGGCAGGAGCATTCGTTAATCCGAAAGACATAATCAAATATTCGAATAATCCATACCGCGTAGTAAATGCGGTCTTGGGTATATCTTCAGGTCGGATACAGATCTGATGATAGCCCAACCTGAGGTCAACTTTGGAAAATACCTAAGCTCCGGTAAGCTGATCGAATAAGATATCAATCCGGGGAAGAGGGTACTTGTTCTTAATTGTGACCTCATTAAGGGGTCTGTAGTCCACGCACATCTGAAGCGTTTGATCCTTCTTCTTGACAAATATTGCTGGACATCCCCAAGGTGACGAACTAGGTCGGATGAATCCCTTCTCTAGTAGATCTTGTAATTGAGTCTTGAGTTCTGCCAACTCATTTGGAGGCATTCGGTACGACCTTCTAGAAATTGGAGCAGTACCGGGCTTTAGTTCAATCACAAATTCTACATATCTTTTTGGAGGTAATCCAGGCAGATCTTCAGGAAAGGTGTCCGGAAACTCACATACTACCGGAATATCTTGGATTTTTGGGATGATAGCTTCATAGACTCTGCCAAATGGTTTAGCCAGAATAGCTACAGGGATGGACAAGAGTACCTCTTCATGGCCATAGTTCAACCTGATGGTTCTCAAATCGGTGTTGAGGATAGCTTTGTGCTGGGCTAACCAATTCGTGCCTAGAGTTACATCTATATCTTGGCCTTTCAGAACAATCATATTGGTGGGAAGTCCTGTTCAGCCAAGGTTATGGGCACATGGAAAGCCACTTCTTTAGTGAATATTTGTCCCCCAGGCGAATGAATAATAAACCCTTCCCTTGCTTCAATGCAAGGAATGCAATATTTCTCCACAAATTTCTTGCTTATGAATGTATGCGAAACACCAGAATCAAAGAGAATGACGGCTGAGTGATTGGCCACAAGAAACGTACCCATCATAACTGGCTCTCCCTCCGGTGTAGTGGCCACTTGTGTGTAGTATATTCGCCCAGTCTTCTTTATATTCTTGCCCGCTGCATTATTTGTCGTGTTTCCCTTGCCTTGATTTGAACTCCTTGAGTTCTGCTGATTGTTGGATTTGTTCTGCCTCGGATATGGGCAGTCTTTGATAAAATGTCTAGACTTCCCACAATTGAAGCAGCCAATTGAGGAACTAGGGAGGGCGGGGAAACGAGCACCAGGGGCACTCGGCTGACTTGTTGAAGTGGGGGCAGTGGCAGGGCGGATGAAGACAGGCTGTTTGAAGGGGTAGGAGGGTGGACGAGGTGAAGAACGGTTTTGATTGAAAGGCCGGATTACCAACCTTTGTCGCTTTTTAAGCCCCTGATTGGACCTGTCACCTCCAATTCCCTTCGATTTTCCTAGGCCTGGATGCTTAGCTTCTACTGCCAGCGCTGTGCTGACAGCCCTGCTATAGGAGAGATCAAGACAGGTGGCCATCTTTCTTTGAAGCCAGTCGTTGAGGCCTCTCATAAAGCAATTCTTCTTTTTCAGGTCAGTATTTACCTGATCAATTGCATACTGGGACAAATGATTGAATTTGTTGAGATACTGCATGACAGTATCTCCTCCCTACTTGAGTCGCATGAATTCCTCCTGTTTCATGTGCAACACTCCTTCTGGAATATAGTGCTCACGAAACGCCAATTTAAATTCGTCTCATGTGACCTGATGTCCGGCAGGCTGAATGGCCACATAATTTCCCCACCAAGTACTGGCAGGGCTTCTTAGCTGTTGAGCCACGAACAACGACTTTTGGGTTTCAGTGCAGCAGATGAGTCCAAATTTTTGCTCTATAACCCATATCCACTCGTCGGCTTCTAGAGGGTCTTCGGCTTTGACAAAAAGCGGGGGATGGGTTTCCGAGAAATCCAGGTATGAAGTTTCATGGGGTCCCTGTGGATAAGCCCTTCTGCCTTGTTGCTGGGATTGATTTCTCACCATTTCACGCAAAAAGAGGGTGTTGTCGGCGGTCGCATTGACCAAGACAGCGATAGCCTCGGCCAACGTTGGCGGTACAGGCGATGGATTGGGTGTGTCTTCCCATCCACGGGAAGTACCGACACTGTCATGTGCACGAGTCCTCGATGGCATCTAAAGCATAGAAATATTTGGGAAAATTATAACATGCTGACATATACCATCATTTTACATTACCAAGATGTAATGATACAGACTTAAATGTACAACATGACCTCATTACCTATTTTACATTAGTATTATAGCTAAACTATACTATTCTAGTATTTATCGTCTTTGGTTGCTTCACTGTCTGTTGTAGGGGACCGTTCGTCAGCCAGGTTCATAGAAGGAGGGGGCTTGAAAAGGTCCAATTCCCCACCAAGTGCTTCACCTGCTGTTCCAGAGGGTCCGGCTCCCATTCTAACAGGGTCGGCAGGTACGTCTGGTTGCAGTTGCGAATACAGTACATGGACTTCCTCATGTAGAGTATTGCAATACACCTGCAAGCTGTCAAGGGCCGTGCTAAGCTCATCCACATGGGCTCGAGCTTTGGCTTCCCGGTCCCAAGCAATTGAATGTGAATTGACAGCCCAATCGATTGCCAAATCCCGTTCAGCAAGCTCATCTTGCAGATGTCTGACGTCAGCTCTTAAGTCATTTATACACTGACCATCTTCTACCCACACCCTGTTTCTGTGACGTAGCTCCGTCCGAAGCTGCTCTACTTAGGCTTCTAGGTCTCCAATGGGGTCCTTACTGCCGCTGCTGCTCTCTTCATGTCTCGGAGCCAGCTGATGCCGAGGTACGCCAATAGGTCCAATGGACTTATGCGCAGTTTTCCTCGTATGCGGTTGCATATCTCCATAAGGGGGAAAACTTTATTAGTATAGTTTTTAAACATGATGCATGCATAATTACAGAATCAACTTTCATTGATTCACAACCTCCTATACATTGCACTCTGCTACCTGGTCTTATAAGATGAGTACTTCAGAAAGTAGTAAGACAAGAAGGAAAGAAATTTTCTTTAGATAAGTCTTTGAAAATTCTTTTTGAAATGTCTCATAATATCTGAAGAGATGGGATTCACTCCGATACCAGCTGTGACGGAACCTCCCAAGTCATTAGGCCCACCTACAGTTGTCCTTGTCCAACGGACCTTGGACAACCTCATAGATGCACCTGATCACTTGACAAGTTCGGTATCTGTATTCTTTACCTTTCCCAAGAGCGTTTCACCCATCACGCAGATATTACAACACATCGAAGGAACGAATAAGCGGAAGCCATTACAGTAACTTAATTTACATTGAAATATAGAAGAGTGTTATTATCACAGATCGATAATATATAAGAGTGCAGAAGTAATATTATTATAAACCCGGGAGGCAAAACCCCCTCCCGCTTAATAGTAAAGTGTTTTTAAAAGGAGGACAACATCCTCCCGAGGCTTCATTCCTGAGTTTCTTCCTTTGGCACCACCTTAGAGCAAAAGCAACAAAAGTTTGCTGCTTCCTCACCTACAACAACATGGGTTCGAAAACCCTGAGTATGAAGTGTACTTTCGCAAGTCTTACCCATCAAAACAAAGACTCTCAAGGATATGCTGGCTTGAGGGAGTCAAGGTAAGGTTGAATCAAGAATCAAGACTCTGTTTGCAAAAATGCTTACTAATAGTGGATCCTTAAAAATCCAGTTTTATTAGCAAGTTAAGTCATTACCTGATTCTAGAGTTCTTTCTACCCTAGCTCAAGCACTTAGCCTATACTAGCCATCCTTTTATCAACCCCTCTTGTTCACTGGAGTGCTACATGTAAGTCAGTGACCAAGTCTTCATGTCCGAGAAGTAACGGCGATCCGAATCGATTAATACTCAGCTGAGGATCTCCAATCACACGACATATGTAGCACTTAACCCTTGCATATGTCAACTCGCCACTGGGGGTTCTTAAGACTAGATCAGGTTCACGCCAACCGAGAGCACAGATACACCACCGTCCAGCCTCTTGCCACGAAGGGTACACACTACTCTTGCCATCTCTCCACTCCCATTGCGTGTTATCTTATTCTGGTATTAGTCTGCCCGAGGCAAAGCTTACCCATGATGAGGCATGCGACCAGTTAAAGGGTCCTCGGTCAGCAGGCCTACATCGACAAGGTCCTTAATCGACTCAGACGGAGACACTACACCGAGACTCTCTTCTCGTGCAAGTCACCCACCTGGTCTCAGCTTTATCATTTCAACCAAAGTTTGGTACCTGACAGAGGTACATCTTTTCCGATGTTGAACCCATCACGACCATGATGGATCCACCATCCAGTTTTATTTTTGAAAACATCCCATCCCACTTGAAGCATCATCTTCTGTCAAAACAAAACATTTTGTTTTTCTAGAGCAAGACTAAGCATAAGAAAAACCTTTTTATAAAACAGGTGATCAAGGAAAGGTAATCAAACTTCCAAGGAAGAAAATGCATCAATTTGTTTATCATACAACTCCTATCACCTAATGCATCAAGCAAGTGAGTGTTTTTAAAAGGAGGACAACATCCTCCCGAGGCTTCATTCCTGAGTTTCTTCCTTTGGCACCACCTTAGAGCAAAAGCAACAAAAGTTTGCTGCTTCCTCACCTACAACAACATGGGTTCGAAAACCCTGAGTACGAAGTGTACTTTCGCAAGTCTTACCCATCAAAACAAAAACTCTCAAGGATATGCTGGCTTGAGGGAGTCAAGGTAAGGCTGAATCAAGAATCAAGACTCTGTTTGCAAAAATGCTTACTAATAGTGGATCCTTAAAAATCCAGTTTTATTAGCAAGTTAAGTCATTACCTGATTCTAGAGTTCTTTCTACCCTAGTTCAAGCACTTGGCCTATACTAGCCATCCTTTTATCAATCCCTCTTGTTCACTGGAATGCTATGTGTAAGTCAGTGACCAAGTCTTCATGTCCGAGAAGTAACAGCGATCCGAATCGATTAATACTCAGCTGAGGATCTCCAATCACACGACATATGTAGCACTTAACCCTTGCATATGTCAACTCGCCACCGAGGTTCTTAAGACCAGATCAGGTTCACGCCAACCGAGAGCACAGATACACCACCGTCCAGCCTCTTGCCACGGAGGGTACACGCTACTCTCGCCATCTCTCCACTCCCATTGCGTGTTATCTTATTCTAGTATTAGTCTGCCCGAGGCAAAGCTTACCCATGATGAGGCATACGACCAGTTAAAGGGTCCTCGGTCAGCAGGCCTACATCGACAAGGTCCTTAATCGACTTAGACGGAGAAACTACACCGAGACTCTCTTCTCGTGCAAGTCACCCGCCCGGTCTCAGCTTTATGATTTCAACCCAAAGTTTGGTACCTGACAGAGGTACATCTTTTCCGATGTTGAACCCATCACGGCCATGATGGATCCACCATCCAGTTTTATTTTTGAAAACATCCCATCCCACTTGAAGCATCATCTTTTGTCAAAACAAAACATTTTGTTTTTCTAGAGCAAGACTAAGCATAAGAAAAACCTTTTTATAAAACAAGTGATCAAGGAAAGTGTCGGCGTTTCGAGACTGGGGGGTCCCTAAGCCGACGAGTGAGTGTGCCGCGTGCCCCAGCCCAGATGGGTCGAGCGCGTGGGCGAGCGCGAAGGGGGGAAAGCGAGGTGGCCGGAGCCGAGTCGTGAGGGAGGTGGAGATCCCGCGGCCTTCGTGTTCGTCCCGCGCCCAGGTCGGGTGCGCTTGCAGTAGGGGGTTACAAGCGTCCACGCGGGTGAGGGAAGCGAGCGGCCCCAAGAGAGTGCCTGCCCCTGCCCTCGTTCCCGCGGGGCCAACCTTCTCTAAGAAGGCCCTGGTCCTTCCTTTTATAGGTGTAAGGAGAGGATCCAGGTGTACAATGGGGGTGCAGCAGAGTGCTACGTGTCTAGCGGGGGAGAGCTAGCGCCCTAGGTACATGCCAATGTGGCAGCCGGAGAGAACTTGGCACCCAGCTGGTGTGGTGTCGTGGCTGTCGGAGGAGTAACGGAGCCTGGTGGAGGGACAGCTGTCGGAACAGTTGGGCTCTTGCTGACGTCCCCCTGCTTCCGTAAGGGAGCTGAGAGCCGCCGTCGTCATGGGTCTAGTGGGGCGCCATCATTGCCTATCTGGCGGAGCTAGCCAGATGGGACGTCGGTCTTGTTCTCTGCGGCCCAAGTCGGCTCGGGGTAGGGTGATGATGGCGCTTCCTGTTGACGTGGCGGACTTGTGCCCTAGGTCGGGCGACGTGGAGGCTCCTCCGAGGCCGAGGTCGAGTCTGTCTTCCATGGCCGAGGCCGAGCCCGAGCTCCTGGGTCGGGCGAGGCGGAGGTCGTTCGGCAGAGGCCAGGGCGGAGTCCGACCCCAGGGGTCGGGCGAAGCGGAGTTCGCCGTCTTCCGGGGCCTTAGCCCGAGTCCGAGCCCTGGGTCGGGCGGAGCGGAGTTCGCCGTCTTCCGGGGCCTTAGCCCGAGTCCGAGCCCTGGGTCGGGCGGAGCGGAGTTCACCGTCTTCCGGGGCCTTAGCCCGAGTCCGAGCCCTGGGTCGGGCGGAGCGGAGTTCGCCGTCTTCCGGGGCCTTAGCCCGAGTCCGAGCCCTGGGTCGGGCGGAGCGGAGTTCGCCGTCTTCTGGGGCCTTAGCCCGAGTCCGAGCCCTGGGTCGGGCGGAGCGGAGTTCGCCATCTTCCGGGGCCTTAGCCCGAGTCCGAGCCCTGGGTCGGGCGGAGCTTCCTATGGCGCCTTTGGCAAGGCCTGGCTACCTGTCAGTCTCACTCTATCAAGTGGCACCGCAGTCGGGACGGCGCAGGCGGCGCTGTCCTTTTGTCAGACCGGTCAGTGGAGCGGCGAAGTGACGGCGGTCACTTCGGTTCTGTCAGAGGGCGCGCGTCAGGATAAAGGTGCCAGGCTACCTTTGCGTTAAATGCCCCTGTGACTTGGTCGGTCGGCGCGGCGATTTAGTCAGGGTTGCTTCTTAACGAAGGCAAGGCCTCGGGCGAGCCGGAGATGCGTCTGCCGTAAAAAAGGGGGCCTCGGGCGAGACGGAAACACCTCAGGGTCGGCTGCCCTTGCCCGAGGCTAGGCTCGGGCGAGGCGTGATCGAGTCGCTCGTATGGACTGATCCCTGACTTAATCGCACCCATCAGGCCTCTGCAGCTTTATGCTGATGGGGGTTACCAGCTGAGAATTAGGCGTCTTGAGGGTACCCCTAATTATGGTCCCCGACAGTAGCCCCCGAGCCTCGAAGGGAGTGTTAGCACTCGCTTGGAGGCTTTCGTCGCACTTTTTTGCAAGGGGACCAGCCTTTCTCGGTTGCATTTTGTTCCGGTGGGTGCGCGCGAGCGCACCCGCCGGGTGTAGCCCCCGAGGCCTCGGAGGAGTGGTTTCACTCCTTCGAGGTCTTAATGCCTTGCGTAATGCTTCGGCTGGTCTGGTGGTTCCCTCATGCGAACTGGCCGTAGCCTGGGTGCACTGTCGGGGCCCAAGTTCTCGGGCTGGTATGTTGACGCTGTCAACGGTTTGGCCGGAGCCGGGTTTGCGAGAGCAGCCCCCAAGCCTCCGCACAGGGCGAGAGGGCGATCAGGGACAGACTCGGCTTTTTTACATACGCCCCTACGTCGCCTTTCCGCAAGGAGGAGGGGGGGAGAGCGCCATGTTACCCTCGATGGGCACCGAACATGGTGTCTCCGGTGAGCTGCAAGCGGGTAATCCGAGTGGACGTCCGTGCCCCGTTCGTTGGGGGTCGGCTAGGGGCCCGGAGGCACGCCCAAAAGTACCTGCGGGTGATCTGCCGGACCCGGTCCCCTGGCGACGGGGTCCGAGGGCTCGATGCCTCCCTCCGATGGGATTCCGTTACAGGATCGTTCCCGCTGGTCTCGGAAATGTCCTAGGGTACCTCGGGAGCGCAGCCCGAGCCTCGGTTATGTATCGAACGTACCCCTGGTCATCCCTCGCTCGGTGTCTGAGGCGACTGTGAACCCTTCGGGGGGCCAGCCTTCGAACCCCTGATCAGTAATGGGCGCGGAGCCCGAGTAGCCTGAGGCGGCCGTGGAACCTTTCGGGAGGCCGACCTTCGAACCTCTGACCAGTAGTGGGTGTCGGGCCCACGCGATCTAAGGCGGCTGTTGAACCCTTCGGGGGCCAGCCTTCGAACCCCTGATCAGTAAGGAGGTTCGGAGCCTAGTTCCTTCACGGGGAAGGATCCCTTTAGGGGTATCCCCTTTCCCGGTCGCTGTTGCAAGAGATAGAGAAAGAGGAAAAAGGAAAAAGGATACGAAATTGAACGACGCGGCGTACCTTTTTTGGCGCGGTTGTTTTGGCGAAGGCGAAGCGTCGCCAGCTACTCCTGCCAGAAGCGCCGCCTGTCCAGCCGTGGAGTTAATGCGACGGGGCGAGTAGTTGGCGAGGCTGCCGTTGCGCGTGCGCGAGCCGTTCGAGGAACGGGTCACGGGCGCGTCGTCTTCACGCCGTGAGAGGGGGTTCTCTCGCTGCCTCCGGATGGGACGTGAGCTTGGCTGACGGCGTGACCACTGCTCCCGCGTGCCTGCCACCGTCATTACTGCCGGCCCACTTTTGACCGCGTTTGCCAGTAGAAGCCTTGCCGGAAAGCGTTCCCGACAAGGGCTCGAGGCGCTGCGTGATGGCCGCAAGCCCCCGAGTGTATCTCTTGCAGGAGTTCCTGACCTTCGGCGATGGAGATGCACCGCTGGAGGATGCCCGAGGGGCTGCGGTGGTAGAGCTCCTTCTCATCGCCCAGCAAGACGAACGACTTGGCGCGTCGAGCTACCCGCCGTGCCTCGGGCTGGTCGAGGGGTAGCTCTCCTTGGCGGAGATATTGCAGGTACGGGGCCTGCCAATCTTGATCAGGCGTGACCCCGCCCCGCTCCTCCTTGATGCGCAGCGCCTCGCCCTCGGGAGCCGAGGGTTCCTCGGGCTGAACCGAGGACGGCTCGGGCTGGGCCGAGGTTACCTCGGACGGGGCCGAGGGCTCCTCGGGCTCGGGCGTGTCGCTGATCTTGACGGAGGGTTGGTGCAGATCCCGGGAGAAGACGTCCGAGGGAACCGTCGTTCGCCCCGAGGCTATCTTTGCCAGCTCGTCCGCAGTCTCGTTGTAGCGCCGGGCGATGTGGTTAAGCTCGAGCCCGTAGAACTTGTCTTCCAGGCGTCGAACCTCATCACAGTAGGCCTCCATCTTCGGGTCGCGGCAGTGGGAGTTCTTCATGACCTGGTCGATGACGAGCTGCGAGTCGCCGCGAGCGTCGAGGCGTCGGACCCCTAGCTCGATGGCGATTCGCAATCCGTTGATCAGAGCTTCGTACTCAGCCACATTGTTGGACGCCGGGAAATGGAGGCGCAGGACGTAGCGCAGGTGTTTCCCGAGGGGCGAGACGAAGAGCAGGCCCGCGCCGGCTCCCATCTTCATCAGCGACCCGTCGAAAAACATGGTCCAGAGCTCCGGTTGGATCGGAGCCGTCGGCAACTGAGTGTCGACCCATTCGGCTACGAAGTCCGCCAGTACCTGGGACTTGATGGCCTTCCGAGGGGCGAACGAGATTGTCTCGCCCATGATTTCCACCGCCCACTTTGCGATCCGTCCCGAGGCCTCTTGGCACTGGATGATCTCCCCTAGGGGGAAGGATGACACCACAGTTACCGGATGAGACTCGAAGTAATGTCGCAACTTTCGCCTCGTCAGGATCACTGCATACAGCAGCTTCTGAACTTGTGGGTAGCGGATCTTGGTTTCGGACAGCACCTCGCTGACGAAGTAAACTGGCCTCTGAATGGGCAATGCATGCCCCTCTTCTTGCCTTTCGACCACGATCGCGGCGCTAACCACCTGAGTGGTAGCGGCGACGTAGACCAAGAGGGCTTCTCCATCAGCTGGGGGTACCAAGACGGGCGCCTGGGTGAGGAGCGCCTTCAGGTTCCCGAGAGCTTCCTCGGCCTCGGGGGTCCAAGTGAAGCACTCGGCCTTCCTTAAGAGACGGTACAGAGGCAGGCCTCTTTCGCCGAGGCACGAGATGAAACGGCTCAAGGCCGCGAGACATCCCATGACCCTCTATACGCCTTTTAAGTCCTTGATGGGCCCCATGCTGGTGATGGCTGCGATCTTCTCCGGGTTGGCTTCGATGCCCCGCTCGGAGACGATGAATCCCAGGAGCATGCCTCGGGGCACCCCGAAGACACACTTCTCGGGATTGAGCTTGACGTCCTTTGCCTTGAGACACCGGAATGTCACTTCAAGGTCGGAGAGAAGGTCGGAGGCTTTCCTTGTCTTGACTACGATGTCATCGACGTAGGCCTCGACCGTGCGACCGATGTGTTCGCCGAACACATGGTTCATGCACCGCTGGTACATTGCACCCGCGTTCCTCAAACCGAACGGCATGGTGACATAGCAGTACATGCCGAAGGGCGTGATGAAAGAAGTCGCGAGCTGGTCGGACTCTTTCATCTTGATTTGATGATACCCTGAGTAGGCATCGAGGAAAGACAGGGTTTCGCACCCAGCAGTGGAATCCACGATTTGATCGATGCGAGGTAGAGGGTAGGGAACCTTCGGACATGCTTTGTTGAGGCCAGTGTAGTCTACACACATCCGCCATTTCCCCCCTTTCTTCCTCACAAGCACAGGGTTGGCAAGCCATTCGGGATGGAATACCTCTTTGATGAACCCTGCTGCCATCAGCTTGTGGATCTCCTCGCCTATCACCCTGCGCCTTTCCTCGTCGAATCGGCGCAGAGGCTGCCTGACCGGTCGGGCTCCGGCCCGAATATCCAGCGAGTGCTCGGCGACATCCCTCGGTATGCCGGGCATGTCCGAGGGACTCCACGCAAAGACGTCGGCGTTTGCGCGGAGAAAGTCGATGAGCACTGCTTCCTATTTGGGGTCGAGCCCGGAACCGATCCGGATCTGCTTGGAGGTGTCGCCACTGGGGTCGAGGGGGACGACCTTAACCGTCTCCGCTGGCTCGAAGTTGCCGGCGTGTCGCTTCACGTCCGGCACCTCTCGGGAGAGGTTTTCCAGGTCGGCGATGAGGGCCTCGGACTCGGTGAGGGCCTCGGCGTACTCCACGCACTCCACATCGCATTCGAACACGTGTTTGTACATGGGGCCGACGGTGATGACCCCGTTGGGGCCCGACATCTTGAGCTTCAGGTAGGTGTAGTTGGGGATGGCCATGAACTTCGCGTAGCATGGCCTCCCCAATACTGCGTGGTAGGTTCCTCAGAACCCGACCACCTCGAACGTCAAAGTCTCCCTTCGGAAGTTGGAGGGTGTTCCGAAGCAGACAGGAAGGTCGAGCCGTCCGAGGGGCTGGACGCGCTTCCCAGGAATGATCCCGTGGAAGGGCGCAGCGCCTGCTCGGACGGAGGACAGATCGACGCGCAGGAGCCTGAGGGTCTCGGCGTAGATGATATTGAGGCAGCTGCCCCCATCCATCAGGACCTTGGTGAGCCTAACGTCGCCGATGATGGGGTCGACGACGAGCGGGTACTTCCCCGGGCTCGGCACGTGGTCGGGGTGGTCATCTTGGTCGAAGGTGATGGGCTTGTCGGACCAGTCTAGGTAGACTGGCGCCGCCACCTTCACCGAGCAGACCTCCCGACGCTCTCTCTTACGATACCGAGCCGAGGCATTCGCCGCATGCCCTCCGCAGATCATGAAGCAGTCGCGGACGTCGGGGAACTCTCCTGCTTGGTGATCTTCCTTTTTGTCGTCGTCGCGGGCCCTGCCACCCTCAGCGGGTGGCCCGGCCTTGTGGAAGTGGCGCCGAAGCATGACGCACTCCTCGAGGGTGTGCTTGACGGGCCCCTGATGGTAAGGGCACGTCTCCTTGAGCATCTTGTCGAAGAGGTTAGCCCCTCCGGGGGGCTTCCGAGGGTTCTTGTACTCGGTGGTGGCGACAAGGTCCGTGTTGGCGGCGTCGCGTTTCGCTTGCGACTTCCTCCTGCCTTTCTTCTTGGTGCCGAGCGGAGTAGACGCCTCGAGAGCATCCTCCGACGGGCGGCCCTGGGGCTGCTTGTCCTTTCGGAAGATGGCCTCGACCGCCTCCTGGCCAAAGGCGAACTTGGTGGCGATGTCCATCAGCTCGCTTGCCCTGGTGGGGGTCTTGCGACCCAACTTGCTCACCAGGTCACGACAAGTGGTGCCGGCAAGGAACGCGCCGATGACATCTGAGTCGGTGATGTTGGGCAGCTCGGTGCGCTGCTTCGAGAACCGCCGGATGTAGTCCCGAAGAGACTCTCCCGGCTGTTGCCGGCAGCTTCGGAGGTCCCAGGAATTCCCGGGGCGCACGTACGTGCCCTGGAAGTTGCCGGCGAAAGCTTGGACCAAATCCTCCCAGTTGGAAATCTGCCCCGGAGGCAGGTGCTCCAACCAAGCGCGAGCAGTGTCGGAGAGGAACAGGGGGAGGTTGCGGATGATGAGGTTGTCGTCGTCCGTTCCACCCAGTTGACAGGCCAGGCGGTAGTCCGCGAGCCACAATTCCGGTCTTGTTTCCCCCGAGTACTTTGTGATAGTAGTCGGGGGTCGGAATCGGGCCGGAAACGGCGCCCGCCGAATGGCCCGGCTGAAGACCTGCGGACCGGGTGGTTCGGGCGAGGGACTCCGATCCTCCCCGCTGTCGTAGCGTCCCCCACGCCTAGGGTGATAGCCTCGGCGCACCCTTTTGTCGAGGCGGGCCCGACGGTCGCGATGAGGGTGCTCGTCGCCGAGGTGGCCCGGGGCCGCAGGCGCGGTGTTGCGCGTGCGCCCGGTGTAGACCGAGGCTTCCTGCATGAGTCGGGAAGTCGCGGCACGAGGTTCCGAGGGGTACCCCTGCCTTCGGGAGGCAGAGCTCTCGGCCCGCCGGGCCGCAGCGCCTTCCAGGAGATGCTTGAGCTCTCCCTGGATTCGCCGACCCTTGGTGGTTGATGACTCCGGCATCGCGCGGAGGAGCATCGCTGCGGCTGCCAGGTCCTGACCGGTCCCGCTGGATGCGGGTGGCGGCCTGTCCCTGGCATCGTTGGCGATGCGGTGCTGGAGACCCTGGGGAAGGTGATGTATTTCTCCGGCCGGGGGCTGGCCCACCCATACCTGCCCGACGTCCCGGCGGATCGACTCGAGCGCTCCTGCCCCCTCGTCGAGCCCGGCCTGCGCCCCACGGACTTGCTCGAGCTGTGGGTCGTGACCCCCCGCCGGAACGGGGACCACAGCTAGCTCCCGCGGGATGTCGGCGCGAGGCACTGACCTAGGGAGATCACCATCCTCCGGCATGCCGAGATGGTTGCCTCCGGAGGGATACCCTAGCTCGACGTGGAAACATTCGCGGCTCGGGCCGCAGTCCTTGTCGTCAAGGCTGCGGCTGCCGTCGAAACAGTCGGAGAGGCAGTAGTTGCATGCGGTCATGAAGTCCCGCATGGCACTGGGGTTGCCAGATCCAGAGAAATCCCAGCAGATGCTGGGGTCGTCATCTTCCTCGGACCCAGAGGGCCCGTAGGTCGAGACGCCCGTCAATCGGTCCCAAGGCGACCGCACACGAAACCCAAGAGAGGTTGCACTCGCCTCAACGTGAGCGCCCGCCAGAGCGAGGTCGCTAGGCGGGTTGAGGTCGAGTCGAAATGACGAAGGATGGGAATCAGTCGGTACCTTTTGGTCGACGAGGAGCGACGAAGTCACATCGGGGACTGATCGCGCCGTCGTCCTGGGTACGAGGGCGACGTCCTGCAGGCCCTCCGTGAGCGTGCTGGCGTCGTCCACTTGCTCGGGGTTGGCCTGTTGCGGGGGGACGACGCTCGCCTTCGCCTCAAACGTGAGGGTGACGCCCGACGCGTCCTCCGTTGGGGCGCTGGGGATGTCGATTCGCTCGACAGCCGACGGAGCACAGCCTCCTGCTCGGCCCTGGTTGCCCCGCCTCCTCCTCCGATGGCGAGGGAGAGGATGGGGCGAGCTCGAATGTTGTTCTTCCCCCACGCGGGGAAGACGTCGTCGATTCCGTCGCCGGCGGGCGGGCTGTCGGCCACCATTGTCGTCGTCGCGCGGCGGTGGAAGGAGTATCATGTCGTAGCTGCCGTCGAAAGACATGAACTCGAGGCTCCCGAAACGGTGCACCGTCCCGGGTTGGAGAGGTCGTTGGAGACTGCCCATCTGGAGCTTGACGGGAAACTGCTCGTCAACACGCAGCAGGCCCCTACCTGGCGCGCCAACTGTCGGCGTTTCGAGACCAGGGGGTCCCTAAGCCGACGAGTGAGTGTGCCGCGTGCCCCAGCCCAGATGGGTCGAGCGCGTGGGCGAGCGCGAAGGGGGGAAAGCGAGGTGGCCGGAGCCGAGTCGTGAGGGAGGTGGAGATCCCGCGGCCTTCGTGTTCGTCCCGCGCCCAGGTCGGGTGCGCTTGCAGTAGGGGGTTACAAGCGTCCACGCGGGTGAGGGAAGCGAGCGGCCCCAAGAGAGCGCCTGCCCCTGCCCTCGTTCCCGTGGGGCCAACCTTCTCTAAGAAGGCCCTGGTCCTTCCTTTTATAGGTGTAAGGAGAGGATCCAGGTGTACAATGGGGGTGCAGCAGAGTGCTACGTGTCTAGCGGGGGAGAGCTAGCGCCCTAGGTACATGCCAATGTGGCAGCCGGAGAGAACTTGGCACCCAGCTGGTGTGGTGTCGTGGCTGTCGGAGGAGTAACGGAGCCTGGTGGAGGGACAGCAGTCGGAACAGTTGGGCTCTTGCTGACGTCCCCCTGCTTCCGTAAGGGAGCTGAGAGCCGCCGTCGTCATGGGTCTAGCGGGGCGCCATCATTGCCTATCTGGCGGAGCTAGCCAGATGGGACGTCGGTCTTGTTCTCTGCGGCCCAAGTCGGCTCGGGGTAGGGTGATGATGGCGCTTCCTATTGACGTGGCGGACTTGTGCCCTAGGTCGGGCGACGTGGAGGCTCCTCCGAGGCCGAGGTCGAGTCTGTCTTCCATGGCCGAGGCCAAGCCCGAGCTCCTGGGTCGGGCGAGGCGGAGGTCGTTCGGCAGAGGCCAGGGCGGAGTCCGACCCCAGGGGTCGGGCGAAGCGGAGTTCGCCGTCTTCCGGGGCCTTAGCCCGAGTCCGAGCCCTGAGTCGGGCGGAGCGGAGTTCGCCGTCTTCCGGGGCCTTAGCCCGAGTCCGAGCCCTGGGTCGGGCGGAGCGGAGTTCACCGTCTTCCGGGGCCTTAGCCCGAGTCCGAGCCCTGGGTCGGGCGGAGCGGAGTTCGCCGTCTTCCGGGGCCTTAGCCCGAGTCCGAGCCCTGGGTCGGGCGGAGCGGAGTTCGCCGTCTTCCGGGGCCTTAGCCCGAGTCCGAGCCCTGGGTCGGGCGGAGCGGAGTTCGCCGTCTTCCGGGGCCTTAGCCCGAGTCCGAGCCCTGGGTCGGGCGGAGCTTCCTATGGCGCCTTTGGCAAGGCCTGGCTGCCTGTCAGTCTCACTCTGTCAAGTGGCACCGCAGTCGGGACGGCGCAGGCGGCGCTGTCCTTTTGTCAGACCGGTCAGTGGAGCGGCAAAGTGACGGCGGTCACTTCGGTTCTGTCAGAGGGCGCGCGTCAGGATAAAGGTGCCAGGCTACCTTTGCGTTAAATGCCCCTGTGACTTGGTCGGTCGGCTCGGCGATTTAGTCAGGGTTGCTTCTTAACGAAGGCAAGGCCTCGCGCGAGCCGGAGATGCGTCTGCCGTAAAAAAGGGGGCCTCGGGCGAGACGGAAACACCTCAGGGTCAGCTGCCCTTGCCCGAGGCTAGGCTCGGGCGAGGCGTGATCGAGTCGCTCGTATGGACTGATCCCTGACTTAATCGCACCCATCAGGCCTCTGCAGCTTTATGCTGATGGGGGTTACCAGCTGAGAATTAGGCGTCTTGAGGGTACCCCTAATTATGGTCCCCGACAGAAAGGCAATCAAACTTCCAAGGAAGAAAATGCATCAATTTGTTTAGCACACAACTCCTATCACCTAATGCATCAAGCAAGTGAGAAAGATTTTAAAATAGCAAGGAGGTGGCAAATGCACCAGGGCTTGCCTTGTGTTATAGGAGAGTCAGGCTCCGCTCCACAAATATCAAAGTAAAAGCAGTTCCCGACAGGTGGGTCTTCAGGTGGTGGTGGTGCAACTCCTTCTTCTTCCTCTACTTCTTCGTTTTCTATATATTAATCATATATAACCATGAATGCCCATGTAATGCTTATGAAACTGCAATAATAGAAAAGGTTTATCACATTGTATCATGAATACAATTTTCCTCATGAATACAATTTTCCTTCACGGTACTCTATGAAACTAGGGTTTTTGGAATCAGTAATTTAGTTCATAGGGTAGACACTACTTAGAAGGGTTTTGGGGGTTTAGGCATCAAACATTGTCCAAATCAGGCCAAACTTTACTCAAGGTTTCTAGATGTCATTTAAAGCTTATCCAAAAAGTTTGGTGATTTTTGGAGTTACTAAATAATTTCTAAAATTCTAGGAGTATAGGTTTTAGCTATTTTAAATACTTCATAATTTCTGGTTTGGACTAAAAATCTTAAATATATTTTTATTAAAGACTATAGAAATTTAGGAGTCTAATAAAATTGGTCTTATATTTTTAGCATTTTTCTATAATTTTCTAGGAATTTTCTAATTCTGGCAATAAAAGAAAAGGGAAAAGCATGAATAGTATTGGGCTGAAACCGGCCCAATACAGCCCATGCCCAGGCGAAACGCCCAGGCCCGCGTTGTCGGTCTTGTGAAAAGGCCCTGTTGGGGACTTGTTCTCAAATGCTAAGAGTTAAGAACAAGGCAACATAAAAAGTGTTAAATGTTAAAGTCCTTCGTCCTTCGAAGCATTATCTCCCTTTGGATATAATGAATTCCGGACGAAGGTTATGAAGGATAAACCTTCATAAGCACAATAAATGATGAAGAAGGATTCATACACAAGATATGAAAAATAATATAAACACTTTAAATGTTATTATCAACTTATTTTTATTTGCGTTACTGTATCAACAATAACAAATTATAAATGTACCTTCGGCTCGAAGGAAAGCAGGGGTACAAGCGTGACGCGAAAGTAAATGCCAAGTCAGCGTGAACAGTACAGGATCATTGTTTATCTATTTATAGGTACGGGATGCAGCCCATGTAAAATTACACCCATGCCCTTTACATTTGCTAATAACTCTATAGCAATCCATCGAGGTCTAAATAGCCTTTTCTCTTTTAAGTCGGTTTCTTTTTCTGCTATCACGCCGAAGCTCCCCTGCGCATAGCTTCGGCTCTGCGCCATCCTTCATACTCTTTGTGCATCTTCACGCTGTGGTTTTGATTTATGTCCGAAGGTACCTGTTTACACATTATACTCCAGAGACATTGTTAAATCATGTTTTTGAGGACCTTCGGAAGCCGAAGGCCCCCAACAGTAGCCCCTCGCAATATTGATTTGTTAGAGTGATAAATTCAGATTGCGACATGGACGAAGGCCTTAAGCCGAAGGTCCGAAAAAACACCTTCCCTTTGCTAGAATAGCAACAGTCATTGACAAGCGGGACCCTCCAGTTTTTAACGCACTAGGCGTATAAATAAGGGCTCACCACGAGTTCATTTGGCACGCTTCCTTGCCATCTGCTCTTGCTCACCCAACTTTTAGCCCTTGCGCACCAACATTTGCTTGGCTTTTTAAATTTTTAAGCTTCAGTTTTGAGAGCACTTTCTCATCATTTTCGAAGATGTCTGAAGATAAGAAAGCTGTCGCTGAATCGAAGCTGAGCCTTTCTGAAGAGATGAATCTCGGCTTTCTTGAATCAATAGCAAAGACAAATATAGAGAAGATTACTAGGGAGATTTTAGAGGGTTTGTCTGAAGACACTGGTGACAGTGACAGCTATGATGTGGAAAGTGGTGGTGAAGATTCCGAAGATCGACCTTGGCGACCAAGCCATGCAGTTTTTGGAAAATCGAGCTTTAAACAAAGCCATCTTGTCAATATGAGGGGTAGATATTTTCGGGATTTATCTATTGTGAGGGCTGACGAAGGAGAGAAAACTTGTCCGACTCCCGAGGAGAATGAAGTCGTGATATTCCGAAGTTTCCTCAAGGCTGGACTTCGGTTTCCTTTGAGCAGTTTCGTGGTGGAAGTTTTGAAGATATTTGAAATCTGCCTCCATCAAATCACTCCCGAAGCAATCATAAGGATGGGAATCTTCGTATGGGCCGTGAAGAGCCAAGGTTTGGAGCCAAATGCAAAAAGTTTCTGCAATATGCATGTGTTATTATATGAAACGAAACCATGGGGTAAAGAGCAATATCATAACAATTTTGGCTGTTATAGCTTCGGTACCCGCTCTGGGTCAAGCTGTCCCATACCAACTTTTTGGAAGAGATGGCCTGGGGACTGGATGAAGGAATGGTTCTATGTGAAAAACGACTTGAAGACACGAGAAGATATTAAAGATATCATCATGCGCCCCATCTGGCAGCGTTTTGGCCTTCGGAAACCGAAGGTGGATATTGACGAAGCAGCCGAAGAATGCCGGAGAGCCTTCGGTGTAGTTTGCTCTTTCATCGGGACAAGGGATTTGATTCTGGAACACATTGCCTTCAGAGTATGGCCACTTGCAGAAAAGTGGGAAATGCCAAAGGAAACCATCAGCAAACCTGACGAAGGTGGACTAGTTAGGTTAAAATATACCTTCAGATATGGAGATAAGTTTGTCGAGCCAGATGATGACTGGCTGAAATGTATTGAGGCCACAAGCGATGAACTGCTTGGGCCATACTCGAAGGCAGAAGATACTGCACTGTCCGCGGCCTTCGGAGGCCGGAAGAAAAAAAGATTCAATCGAGTATTTGATGCCATTGGGTTTGTCTATCCTGACTACCGTTACCCAACACGAGGTCAAAAAAGGAAAGATACGGCTTCTGCGAAGGACGTTGCTTCAGCCGCTCCTAGTGAGCCGACGCCGAAGAGGAAAAAGACGATGGTTCTTACGCACCGGCCACGCTATATTGAATCGGTCATAGTGCCTGAGTTTGTCGGTGAGACCTCTTCGGCCACCGAAGCCAAGGAGCAGACTCCCCTGTCGAATATTGAAGAGCCGGCTAAAATGCCAGAGATGGAAAAAATAGAAGAACTGAGGGCTGAAGAGACTAAGACATCGGAAATTTTAAGTCCTTCAGCAAGAGTTGAGGTGCCAATGCCAATGCCGATGGCACAAAAAGACCTTACTACAACCCCCAAGAGGAAAAGAATGGTTAACGTGCTAGATGTACTGGAAACGATAAAATCTTCAAGCGCTACTTCGAAGATAGCTGCCAAAGTTCCAAAGACACAAACTAAGGCTGAAGCTGCCAAAAGTCAAGCGGAAACTGAAACTGGGCTTTCAGAGCCTACCAAAAGGGAATTCTTGGAAATTGAAAAAGAACCGGAAAAAGAATCTGCAGAAGAAGCTTTATCTGAGAAAATCGCCACACCTATTCCCGAAGCATCTTCTGAAGCTTCTGACTATGTATTACATCATGCTTCGGATAAAAATCTGAGTGAAAAAGAAAAAAGAGAAGCTCAATTCTATGCGCAAAAATTGAAATATCCAAAAGGAGCGCTGATATTCAACGGCAGCGGAGAAGAAGACTTCTTGTATTGTCTCCCTGACAGCAAGGAGATTTCTGTCTGTCGAGAGATGAGCAAGAGCTTCGGATTCCCAACATTAGAAGACGGGCTCTCGGTGTTGTCAAAGGACGAGCTGGCCGACAGCTTAGCGTACAATAGTTTAAAGGTGAAAAAATGAGATCTTTGTATTATTCCTTGAAACCAAAATTTTTCATTTGCTTAAACTTATTAACGCATTTTTTGCAGGGCCTTATACTTAGCAATGCCCTCAGGGCACAAAAAGATGCCGAAGACGAAGGGTGTACCATAGCCTTGAGCAACCTTCGTTCCGAGGTAATTGAACTAAGGAACGAAGGTCTCGAAAAAGATAAAATATTACATTCGTTGGTGAACAAAATAAAAGAAGACGAAGCTGCTTTCAAAGCTCAAGCCGAGGCTCAGAAGCGCGAACTTGAGGATCTTCGGAAACAGCTAGCCAGAGTTAAAGAAGAATGCACAGTTGAAGAAGCAAAATGAGAAATTAGTGAACAATGGGCAAATCATTTAGAAAAAACGTTGAAGAGCTTCGTGCATCCAAGAAAAGGTGTTATGAAAAATCTATAGAATGTGTAATGAAAATAAGGACCAGCTTCGCCAGCGTTGGCGCGTTCTCAAGCGAAGAAAATTTCATGAGCGGCGACCCTGAAGGCCCAATTGGATGGATCAGCCACGAAGCTGAAGCTTTTGAAGAAGTCTTGAATAGCCGTGGAGACATATGTGCCTTCTCGGGTGCTAGGGGGATTGCCACTGTTTTGGAGAAAAAAGGCTGCGATCACGTGAAATCCTTGTGTCACACCCGACTTTAAGGAACAAAGCCAGGTGCATCTCATACATGCGCCAAAGAAGACAACATATATAATAACAGAGTGTATAGAGATAAATGTCACGAAACATCAGAGTATTTATTACATAGCGGAAGTCTTATCACAAAATAAAAGAGTAAATATAAAACTAACTAAGGATCGTCGGCGCCAATGTCAACTGAGAAACGCCACCTAGATCAAGTCGAATGCCTCAGTGTTAGGCGGCTCCTCTTCGACCACCTGTTCTTCTCCTGTGGGGGGGGGTGTGAGACAGCAAGAGTGAGCTCACATACGTTCATAGCTCAACAAGTCATGGGGAATAATGTGGCATGAACTCACCAAAGGTGGGAGTTCATGAAGTGTAAGGCTGATCAATGAAATAGAGGCTGAAGCTGAGCATTGCTTTTATAAGTTGGTCAAAATTTTATTAGCAGTTACTAAGTGTAAATAAACACCAAACCTTAATAATAATAAAGAACAGTAATAGTAAAATAATCCCAAATGCGATGCAAATGTCAAATTAAATTTAACTTCCATAATTAATCATGTGAGGGTCCGAGCCGCTCATGACCGTGAGCACGGCTAGTATACTAGTTTTACACTCTGCAGAGGTTGCACATCTTTACCCACAAGTCATGTTACCCATCTGCCAAGAGACGGCCAACCCCATACACCTCTACCGAGGAGGCGAGGCAGGGTAACACTACGAGGCCTTTACAAAGTTCCACTAGCTTCAGAAATCCCGCTACAGTTTATAGGAAGCTCCAGTGCAGGAATCCCTCGCCTGACCGCCATCGCAGCAAAATCAACCTAAGGACCTCCCTACACTGACCACTCCCCTACTGCCCTTGCCCCTTTCGGGTAAGGAAGACCTCCACTAGCTTTCCTAGTTAATCAGCCAAGGGCGTCCCATTAAACCCTTGTGGTAGCACTGTTTTCCCGGGTGGTCGCTCCATGTTCCCATTAATTTAATGATCTTAACATGAACAGTAATAATAACAAGATAATAAAAGAGTAATCATTAATGTTGTATCTCCATACCCAATCCACATAAAGCAATAGCAGGTACTACACAAAAATATTTTAGGGGTGAACAAGGTATAAAGATAACCAAAACTGGGGTAACTTAAAGGATCCCATCAAAATTAACCTATGCAGATCATTAAAATTAATAAGAACATGGCTGGGAAAAGTAAGTGATCAAGGGCACAACTTGCCTTCAATGAGCTCCTGCTCAGCTATCTCAACTTGTTGAACCTCAGTTTCCACAGTGGCTTGCTCGTCTACTCGCATCAACACAATACATACATAGCATAGCATAAATTAACATCACATCAAACAGATGAATAAAATATACAGTAAAAATCTACACATTAAAATGAGATCATAGGGACTGGAATTACTAAATTTAGAGTTATATATTTCAAGTTATGAATTTCCTAAGATTTAATGTGCTTGAAATAGGATTAAATGATAAATTATTTTCTTACTGCTTTCATGTCAAAACAGAGACACTAAATGATAGAGAATATTATTACAAAATTTTAGAAATTGGAATGGCTCAATTTGGAGCTAAAATGAATTTTCTACAATTTAAACAAGTTCTAACATTTATTTATGCATTAAAAATCCATTTCTGTGATTATTTCCTATTTTCCTTAGTCTCTGGATCGGGCATCAATTACTGAGAAGTGCAGGGGCTCGCAGGTAAATATTCCTAGACTCAGTGAATAATGCCCCCCGGACGGCGGGTTTATTCTCAAATACTAGAGGTCCAGAGCCGTCCGATTAGAAACGGACGCGCCAGATCAGATCGCACATTTGTATCCAACCGGTATACTACCAGAGTCGTTGATCGCGAGATCGACGGCCGTGACTTATTACTGAACCGGTACATTATGAGGACCATCGGATTAAAGATCGTCGGTCCAGATTCCACCACGCCCCACACCCTATCGGATCCGTCCAAACCCAATCACACGGTCAGGATAGTTCCCTAGCGAAACAGTGCACTGGTCTAATCTATAACGTCTGCGCGCGGATCGACGGCCAGAAACTGTTCGCCCTAACACGGCCGGACCACGGTGGCGCCGCCCGAGCTGACGGTGGTGCCATGCCCGGGGCGCAGCGATTTTGGTCCCAAGCACTCAACAGCGAAATCCGATTGGTGCACTGCGAAGAGGAGCTAAAAGCGGACAGAGGGAAGGGGGGTCTTTACCGAGCTCTCACTGCCGCAGAGGCTAACCTCACCGAGGGCCGATTCGCCGCCTCCCAATCGCTCTAGTGAGCAATTCGCCGCCACCGCAGTCCCCTACTCACTAATGGCAGCAAGCAACGACTCCACGATGCCCTAGGGAATGCACCGAGAGGTTTGCCAAGGCTCGAGCACACACAATTTTTGTGGGGCGCCGGCGAGCACTCTGTTCGGCCGCGCGGCGAGGGAGATGGGTATGAAGCTGGCTCCGCGATAGAGAAAGTCGGTGCCGCTTTAACGAGAGGCAGGGGGATGAGGCGCCCGGGTCCTACGCCGCTCGTTTCGGGGAAAGCTGGCCCGTCATAGCTCCGGCGAGACCGCGCCAGTTAGGCGCACGGCCGGTTTCTGCGGAGGTGGACTCGTGGCGTTCCGTTGGTGAGGATAGCGCTGACGACATGGGGCCACATCCCAGGGACATCCGAGCCCGAGCGTGCGGGGTGGAGCACTGGCAACGTGGGGCCCATGTGGAAGTGAGCGCGGTGAGCGAGAGAGGCTGGCCAGTGGGCCCCGCGAGGCAGCTGGTCGAGCCCGCGCGCGCAGCGGTTGGTATTGGGCCGCGTGGAGGGAAAATGCACCTTGGGCCGGAAATGAAGCAGTCGGCCCAACTGGCTTTTAATCCTTTTCCTTTTTCTTTTCTTCATTCTTTTCTCTTTTCTTTTTTTCAAATTTAGGTTTTCATTTCTCCTTTTAGATTTCAAATTCAGATTTGAATTTTAGTTGTGGATTTGTACTTATATCAAAATGTGCCAATTTACATTTGAAGTTGAAGAGAATATATTTATGTGTATATTTATTCCCCATGTGTTATGTGATATTTCTTTTCTTTATTTTCAAAACCCTATTTTCGATTTAGGGTTTAATTCAACTTCTAGTAATTATTATCTTATTATCATTAACATTATTATTTTATTTAATGCACAAACAAAAATCCAATATGATGCATTTTCTCTTTATTTTAATACCATTGGTTTTAAATAAATCAATCTCAATCATATGTGTTCTCTTTTTATGATGCAAATAGGGCACATGACATGAGGAGATCTCTCTATTATTCTTGGTATACAATTTTGAGTATTACAAATCCTACCCCCCTTAAAAATAATCTCGTCCTCGAGATTTAAGAAGATCTAGGGAAAAGGTGGGGAAAATCTATGCAAAGCTCTTCTTCTCTCTCCCAAGTTGCTTCATCTTCACCGTGGTGGCTCCATTGCACTTTGCACATCTTTATAACCTTATTCCTCGTAACTCGAGTTAAGGTGTCCAAAATCTTGATGGGGTACTCAGCATAAGTCAAATCTTCTTGAACACTAAGGTCTTCCATTGGTAATTGTTCCTCAGGTACCTTGAGACATTTCTTCAGCTGAGATACATGGAATACATCATGAACATCCGCGAGATGATCCGGTAACTCCAATTGGTATGCCACTTCTCCCACTCGCTTTAAGATTAAGAAGGGTCCAATAAAGCGAGGGGACAACTTTCCTTTGACTTTAAATCTCCTCATACCCTGGAGTGGTGACACCTTCAAATAGACATAATCTCCCTCTTTAAACTCAAGCAGTCTTCTCCGGGTATCAGCATAACTTTTCTGCCTGGATTGTGCAGTTCTCAAATTCTCCCTTATTTGCTGAACTTGTTCCTCTGCTTCTTGTATAATCTCAGGCCCAAACAACTGCCTTTCACCAGTTTGATCCCAATACAGTGGGGTCCTGCACTTTCTGCCATACAAAGCCTCAAACGGTGACATCTTCAAACTAGCCTGATAGCTATTATTGTAAGAGAACTCAGCATACGGCAAACTCTTATCCCAACTTCCACCATGTTTAAGATCACAAGCTCTTAACATATCTTCCAGCACTTGGTTAGTCCTCTCAGTCTGCCCATCAGTCTGGGGATGGTAAGCCGAACTAAAATTCAATCTCGTATCCAATGACTCGTGCAACTTCTTTCAATACCGAGAGGTAAACTGTGATCCCCGATCAGACACGATTTTCTTTGGCACACCATGCAGGCAGACAATCTGTGCCATGTACAACTCTGCCAACTTAGCTCCTGAATATGTGGTCTTCACTGGAATAAAGTGGGCTACTTTAGTTAGCCTGTCCACAATCACACATATAGAATCATATCCAGCAGACGTGCGGGGTAATCCAACAATGAAGTCCATGCCAATTTCTTCCCATTTCCACTCAGGTATCTTCAGTGGATGCAGCAGTCCGGCTGGCCTCTGGTGTTCAGCCTTAACTCTTTGGCACACATCGCACATAGCCACATGTGCAGCCACATCTCTCTTCAATCCTGTCGGCGTTCCGAGACCGGGGGGTCCCTGAGCCGACGAGTGAATGTCGCCGCGTGCCCCAGGGTCGAGCGCGAGGGCGAGCGCGAAGGGGGGAGAGCGAGGCGGTCGGAGACCGGCGTGAGAGAGGTGGGAATCCCACGGCCTTCGTGTTCGTCCCGCGCCCAGGTCGGGTGCGCTTGCAGTAGGGGGTTACAAGCGTCCACGCGGGAGAGGGAGCGAGCGGCCCCAAGCGAGCGCCTGTTCTCGTCCTCGTCCCCGCGCGGCCAACCCTCTCTAAGAGGGCCCTGGTCCTCCCTTTTATAGGCGTAAGGAGAGGATCCAGGTGTACAATGGGGGGTGTAGCAGGGTGCTACGTGTCTAGCGGAGGTGAGCTAGCACCCTAGGTACATGCCGTTGTGGCAGCCGGAGAGATCTTGGCACCCAGCTGGTGTGATGTCGTGGCCGTTGGAGGAGCGATGGAGCTTGGCGGAGGGACAACTGTCGGAGCGGTTGAGTCCTTGCTGACGTCCTCTTGCTTCCGTAAGGGGGCTGAGAGCCGCCGTCATCACAGAGCATGCGGGGCGCCATCATTGCCTATCTGGCGGAGCGAGCCAGATGGGACGCCGGTCTTGTTCCCTGCGGCCCGAGTCAGCTCGGGGTAGGGTGATGATGGCGCCTCCTGTTGACGTGGCTGGTCTGCGCCCTAGGTTGGGCGATGTGGAAGCTCCTCTGAAGCCGAGGTCGAGTCCGAGCCCCCGGGTCGGGCGAGGCGGAGATTGCCGGCAGGTGCCGGGGCGGAGTCCGAGCCCTGGGGTCGGGCGAAGCGGAGTTCGTCGTCTTCTGGGGCCGAGCCCAAGTCCGAGCCCTGGGTCGGGCGAGGTGGAGATCGTCGTCTTCTGGGGCCGAGCCCAAGTCCGAGCCCTGGGTCGGGCGGAGTTCGTCGTCTTCCGGGACTTAGCCCGAGTCCGAGCCCTGGGTCGAGCGGAGCGGAGTTCGCCATCTTCCGGGACTTAGCCCGAGTCCGAGCCCTGGGTCGGGCGGAGTTCGCCGTCTTCCGGGACTTAGCCCGAGTCTGAGCCCTGGGTCGGGCGGAGCGGAGTTCGCCGTCTTCCGGGACTTAGCCCAAGTCCGAGCCCTGGGTCGGGCAGAGCGGAGTTCGCCGTCTTCCGGGACTTAGCCCGAGTCTGAGCCCTGGGTCGGGCGGAGTTCGCCGTCTTCCGGGACTTAGCCCGAGTCCGAGCCCTGGGTCGGGCGGAGTTCGCCGTCTTCCGGGACTTAGCCCGAGTCCGAGCCCTAGGTCGGGCGGAGTTCGCCGTCTTCCGGGACTTAGCCCGAGTCCGAGCCCTGGGTCGGGCGGAGCGGAGTTCGCCGTCTTCCGGGACTTAGCCCGAGTCCGAGCCCTGGGTCGGGCGAAGCGGAGCTTCCTATGGTGCCTTCGGTAGGGCCTGACTGCCTGTCAGTCTTACTCTATCAAGTGGCACTGCAGTCGGAGTGGCGCAGGCGGCGCTGTCCTTCTATCAGGCCGGTCAGTGGAGCGGCGAAGTGACGGCGGTCACTTCGGCTCTGCCGGCTGGGGGGCGCGCGTCAGGATAAGGGTGTCAGGCCACCTTTGCATTAAATGCTCCTGCGACTTGGTCGGTCGGTGCGGCGATTTGGTCAGGGTTGCTTCTTAGCGAAGGCAGGGCCTCGGGCGAGCCGGGAATATGTTCGCCGCTGAAGGGGGGCCTTGGGCGAGGCAGAAATCCTCTGGGGTCGGCTGCCCTTGTCCGAGGCTAGGCTCGGGCGAGGCGTGATCGTGTCCCTCGAATGGACTGATCCCTGACTTAATCGCACCCATCAGGCCTTTGCAGCTTTGTGCTGATGGGGGTTACCAGCTGAGAATTAGGAGCCTTGAGGGTACCCCTAATTATGGTCCCCGACAGTAGCCCCCGAGCCTTGAAGGGAGTGTTTGCACTCGCTTGGAGGCTTTCGTCGCACTTTTTTTGCAAGGGGACCAGCCTTTCTCGGTTGCGCTTTTGTTCCGGTGGGTGCGCGCGAGCGCACCCGCCGGGTGTAGCCCCCGAGGCCTCAGAGGAGTGGTTTCACTCCTTCGAGGTCTTATTGCCTCACGTAGTGCTTCGGCTGGTCTGGTCGTTCCCTCATGCGAGCTGGCCGTAGCCCAGGTGTACGGTCGGGTCCCAAGTTCTCGGGCTGGTATGTTGACGCTGTCAACGGTTCGGCCGGAGCCGGGTTTGCGAGAGCAGCCCCCGAGCCTCTGCACAGAGCGAGAGGGCGGTCAGGGGTAGACTCGGCTTTTTTACATACGCCCCTACGTCGCCTTTCCGCAAGGAGGAGGGGGGGGAAGCGCCATGTTGCCCTCGATGGGCGCCGAACATGGTGTCTCCGATGAGCTACAAGCGGGTAATCCGAGTGGACGTCCGTGCCCCGTTCGTTAGGGGTCGGCTAGGGGCCCAGAGGCACGCCCAAAAGTACCTGCGGGTGATCTGCCAGACCCGGTCCCCTGGTGACGGGGTCCGAGGGCTCGATGCCTCCCTCTGATGGGATTCTGTTACAAGATCGTTCCCGCTGTCTCGGAAATGTCCTAGGGTACCTCGGGAGCGCAGCCCGAGCCTCGGTTATGTATCGAACGTACCCCTGGTCATCCCTCACTCGGCGTCTGAGGCGGCTGTGAACCCTTCGGGGGCCAGCCTTCGAACCCCTGATCAGTATTGGGCGCGGAGCCCGAGTAGCCTGAGGCGGTCGTTGAACCCTTTCGAGGGGCCGGCCTTCGAACCTCTGACCAGTAGTGGATGTAGGGCCCACGCGATCTGAGGCGGCTGTTGAACCCTTCCGGGGGGCCAGCCTTCGAATCTCTGATCAGTAGGGGGGCTCGGAGCCTGGTTCCTTCTCGGGGAAGGATCCTTTTCGGGGTATCCCCCTTTCCCGGTCCCTGTTGCAAGAGAGAGAAAGAGGAAAAACGGAAAAGGATACGAAATTGAACGACGCGGCGTACCTTTTTGGACGCGGTCATTATGGCGAAGGCGAAGCGTCGCTCGCTTCTCCTGCCAGAGGCGCCGCGTGTCCCGCCGCGGAGTTAATGCGACGGGGCGAGTGGTTGGAGGGGCGACCGTTGCGCGTGCGCGAGCCGTTCGAGGAACGGATCACGGGCATGTTGTCTTCACGCCGTGGGAGAGGGTTCTCTCGCTGCCCCCGGATGGGACGTAAGCTTGGCTGACGACGTGGCCGCTGCTCCTGCTCGCCTGCCACCGCCATTACTGCCGGCCCACTTTTGGCCGCGTTGACCGTCGCGCCAGGCTGGTGCTGCTGGGTCACGCGCCGGGTCGCCTCGAGTCGCGGTATTGGTTCCGCAGTCGAGGAGGCGCGGTAGTGGCGCAAGTGGCGGTGCAGTTGCATGCACGAAGCATTCGGCGCGCCGGTTGTATGGCGCGTGGGCCTGGGCCTCCATGCCGGGCGTATTGGGAGTCGGAGAAGCGCGCCCACTTGGCGCGGTTGCATGCCGCCTGCATGGCTGCCCACCCTTTCGCCCGCTGGTCTGGGCAAAAGTGGAGGGTCGCTTGTAACCGCTGGGCGGTTGTACGCACCGCGCGCGGCGGTTTGGCTTCTTCTGCTCTGAGCCTGCTTGCATGACGTGTGGGATCCAGCCCCCGCGCCGCAGGGGAGGACCTTGGAGTGTGTTGGAGAAGACTCAGCCCGTGACGGCTGGGGACGCGAGTAGGGAGAACCGCCCTTAAAAGGAGGGTGACCCCCTTGGAAGGCGACCATGTCTTCACGCTCCCTTATGCATCGTGTCTTTCCACCTTCCAAGCCCCCGGATGGGGGAGATCCGCCGTCTTTCCGCCTCGTCGTTGGGGGAACACGACTCCGCGGGAGTTGGTACCTTTCAGCCATCGTTCGGCTTCAAGGATTTTCATCAGCCAGCCCGGCTGCTCCCCCTCGCCGGGGGTCACCCAAGACGGTGACCACCAGCCCCCGGATGGGGAGGAGCAAGCTGGGCTGTGATCTTTGCCCTGCCCCCAGCTGGTCTTCATCATCCCGCTGGGGCGGGGCCCGGGCCGAGCCGGTGCTCTGCCCCCCGCGCGGGTCGGCCGACCGCCTCCTCTTCCAGCTTCTGGTGGTGGAGACCATCCTCCAGTTCTGCGGAGGAGACGTCCTCCAGTCATGCTGGGGGAGGCGGGCTGTTGCTGTCCAGCTAGGATGCAACATTCCGTCCTCTTCCTCGCTTGCGTGGCGAGGACAGGAGTGAGGACCTGCCGATGCGCTTTGGGGCGACCCGCGTTTGCTGGTGATTCGCCCAGAGCTTGTCGCTCCATGGGCTTCCCCGTCGTGGAGGTTGTCCATACCCGCGGGGATGGAACCGGAGTTCCGTTTGTAATGGCACCTTGGATGCCAGTGTTTTTTGTTCATTGTGGCTGTCGGGGCCTGAACATGTAGTTTCGGCACGGAGCCGTGTTTTTTCCTCCTTTTCGAGCACTAAGACTCGCCTGTTGGTTGTCTGAACCGCTTCACCAAGCGTGAGTCGCCTCGTGTACAGGTGACGAGTGAGGTATCCGTATCCCGGAGGCGTAGGAGTCCCTCGGCTCGGTCGGCCTTGTTGTCCGAGGCTTCTCTCACTTAGTTAAAGGAACCCCTCGGCCGCTCTTCGATGAGCCGAGGCCAGGGGTAGCGGCGTCAACATGAACAGAGGCAGAGTTGGCTCGAAAAGAAAACCTGGTTGGTCGGAGCCTGGCCGGGTCGTCCGTTAGCGGGACCGACTGCCGGAATTTACCAGCCGAGGCCTCGGGTCGGGCTGACGTCCTTGGAGGGCAGCTGGCCGAGGCCCCAGGGTGACCGGCCGAGCCGCCTGCTCGGGCCGGATTGACGTCCTTGGAAGGTAACTGGCCGAGGCCCCGGGGTGACCGGCCGAGCCGCCTGCTCGGGCCGGATTCCCGGAGAAGACCCTGGCGGCGATGGCCCGGGTGTGGTGATGACGTCGTCCTCCAGAGTGGAGATCCTCGGACCGCGTCGCCGTCCGAGGCTAGGTCGGCCCTCGCCGAAGGTGTCGTCGATGCCAAGGGTGCTGCTGCTCCCTTCAGCCGTCAAGATCCGAGCCTGCAGGATCGGATTGTCTTGTAGCGTGTGTTTCCTGCGACCGCCGAGGCCTAAACACACCCTCGCCATGTTGTAAAGCTGCGTCTCTTTTCCTTTCGTTTCGAGTATCTGGACTTTTTTGTCGGTAACAGAAATGTTTGTGCGAGCAAGAGTTGCTTCTCACGGAAGGTGATGAGTGAGGTATCCGTATCCCGGAGGCGTAGGAGTCCCTCGGCTCGGTCGGCCTTGCCGCTTACGCGCACTCTTACCCGTCCATGGGGCTCTGTCACCGACGCAGTCGAGAAGGCTCGAAGGATCGCTTCGGCAGAAGAGCTTTCGAGCGTGAAGACTTGTTCGGTCCGCAGAATCACTTATCCGAACGTGAGTTACTTATCGCAGAAGGTGATGAGTGAGGTATCTGTATCCTGGAGGTGTAGGAGTCCCTCGGCTCGGTCAGCCTTGGCTGCTTACGTGTACTCCGTCGTTTTTAGGATCCACTTTCGAAGTAGCCAAAAAGCACGAAAGACATTCTGGCAGAAAAGATCTTTTTTCGAGGAAAATTTCGACGCAGAGGGGGTTCCCCCCTTTTAGCCCCCGAGGGAGGGTCGGGCTTTGCCGAGGCGAGACCGACCCTTCCTTGATGACTAAACTTTGCGTGGGTGCGAGGTATATGATCAACTTGAAAACATCTTAAGGGTAGAAGTGACGTAGCTGTTGGATGTTCCAGGCGTTGCCGTAGACCTCGCCTTGACTGTTGGCCAGCTTGTATGTTCCGGGCTTCAGAACCTTGGCGATGACGAATGGCCCCTCCCAGGGAGGCGTGAGCTTGTGCCGCCCTCGAGCGTCTTGTCGCAGCCGAAGCACCAGGTCGCCCACCTGGAGGTCTCGGGACCGAACCCCTCGGGCGTGGTAGCGTCGCAGGGACTGCTGGTACCGCGCCGAGTGTAGCAAGGCCTGGTCCCGAGCCTCCTCCAGCTGGTCCAGCGAGTTTTCTCGGCTGACTTGGTTGCTTTGGTCGGTGTAGGCCCTCGTCCTCGGGGAACCGTATTCTAAGTCTGTGGGCAAGATGGCTTCGGCCCCATAGACTAGAAAGAACGGCGTGAAGCCCGTGGCTCGGCTCGGCGTTGTCCTCAGACTCCAAACCACCGAGGGGAGTTCCTTCATCCATCGCTTGCCGAACTTGTTGAGGTCGTTGTAGATCCGAGGCTTGAGCCCTTGTAGAATCATGCAGTTGGCACGCTCCACCTGCCCATTCGTCATGGGATGAGCTACGGCGGCCCAGTCCACCCGGATGTGGTGATCCTCGCAGAAGTCCAGGAACTTTCTGCCAGTGAACTGGGTGCCGTTGTCGGTGATGATGGAGTTCGGGACCCCGAAGCGATGGATGATGTTGGTGAAGAACGCCACCGCCTGCTCGGACCTGATGCTATTCAGGGGTCGGACCTCGATCCACTTGGAGAACTTGTCAATGGCGACCAGCAGGTGCGTGTAGCCCCCGGGTGCCTTCTGCAAGGGGCCGACGAGGTCCAGACCCCACACCGCAAAAGGCCAGGTGATGGGTATCGTCTGCAGAGCCTGAGCGGGCAGGTGGGTCTGCCTTGCGTAGAATTGACACCCTTCGCAGGTGCGGACGATTCTGGTAACATGGGCCACCGCCGTCGGCCAGTAGAAGCCTTGCCGGAAATCGTTCCCGACAAGGGCTCGAGGCGCTGCGTGATGGCCGCAAGCCTCCGAGTGTATCTCTCGCAGGAGTTCCTGACCTTCGGCGATGGAGATGCATCGCTGGAGGATGCCTGAGGGGCTGCGGTGGTAGAGCTCCTTCTCATCTCCCAGCAAGACGAACGACTTGGCGCGCCGCGCCACCCGCCGAGCCTCGGCTCGGTCGAGGGATAGCTCTCCTCGGTGGAGATATTGCAGGTACGGGGTCTGCCAGTTTCGATTAGGCGCGACCCCGCTTCGCTCCTCCTCGACACGCAGTGCCTCACCCTTGGGGGCTGAGGGTACCTCAGACTGAACCGAGGGCGCCTCGGGCCGAGCTGAGGGTGCCTCGGGATAAGTCGAGGGTGCCTCGGACTGAGCCGAGGGCGCCTCGGGTTGAGCCGTGGGTGCCTCGGACTGGGCCGAGGGTACCTCGGGCTCGGACGTGTCATCAATCTTGACGGAGGGTTGATGCAGGTCTCGGGAGAAGACGTCCGGGGGAACCGTCGTTCGCCCCGAGGCTATTTTAGCCAGCTCGTCCGCAGTCCCGTTGTAGCGCCGAGCGATGTGGTTGAGCTCGAGCCCGTAGAACTTGTCTTCCAGGCGCCGAACCTCATCGCAGTAGGCCTCCATCTTCGGGTCGCGGCAATGGGAGTTCTTCATGACTTGGTCGATGACGAGCTACGAGTCACCGCGAGCGTCGAGGCATCGGACCCCTAGCTCGATGGCGATCCGCAACCCATTGACAAGAGCCTCATATTCGGCCACATTGTTGGACGCCGGGAAGTGGAGGCGTAGTACGTAGCGTAGATGCTTTCCGAGGGGTGAGATGAAGAGTAGGCCTGCGCCGGCTCCTGTCTTCATCAGCAACCCATCGAAGAACATGGTCCAGAGCTCTGGTTGGATCGGAGCCATCGGTAGCTGGGTGTCGACCCATTCAGCCACGAAGTCCGCCAAGACCTGGGACTTAATGGCCTTCCGGTGAGCAAACGAGATTGTCTCGCCCATGATCTCCACCGCCCACTTTGCAATCCTACCCGAGGCCTCTCGGCACTGGATGATCTCTCCCAGGGGGAAGGATGACACCACAGTTACCGGATGAGACTCGAAGTAGTGTCGCAGCTTCCGTCGCGTTAGGATCACTGCGTACAGCAGCTTCTGAACTTGTGGGTAGCGGATCTTGGTTTCGGACAGTACCTCACTGACGAAGTAGACTGGCCTCTGAACGGGCAATGCATGCCCCTCTTCTTGCCTCTCGACCACAATCGCGGCGCTAACCACCTGGGTGGTCGCGGCGATGTAGACCCGGAGGGCTTCTCCGACAGCTGGGGGCACCAAGATAGGCGCCTTTGTGAGGAGCGCCTTCAGGTTCCCGAGGGCTTCCTCGGCCTCAGGGGTCCAAGTGAAGCACTCGGCCTTCCTTAAGAGGTGGTACAGAGGTAGACCTCTTTCGCCGAGGCGTGAGATGAAGCGGCTCAGAGCCGCGAGGCATCCCATGACCCTCTGTACGCCTTTCAAGTCCTTGATGGGCCCCATGCTGGTGATGGCTGCGATCTTCTCCGGGTTGGCTTCGATGCCCCGCTCGGAGACGATGAACCCCAAGAGCATGCCTTGGGGCACCCCGAAGACACACTTTTCGGGATTGAGCTTGACGCCTTTCGCCTTGAGACATCGGAATGTCGCTCCAAGGTCGGAAAGGAGGTCGGAGGCTTTCCTCGTCTTGACTACGATGTCATCGACGTAGGCCTCGACCGTGCGGCCAATGTGTTCGCCGAACACATGGTTCATGCACCGCTGGTACGTCGCGCCCGCATTCCTCAAGCCGAACGGCATGGTGACATAGCAGTACATGCCGAAGGGTGTGATGAAAGAAGTCGCGAGCTGGTCGGACTCTTTCATCCTGATTTGATGATACCCTGAGTAGGCATCGAGGAAAGACAGGGTTTCGCACCCGGCAGTGGAATCCACGATTTAGTCGATGCGAGGTAGAGGGTAGGGAACCTTCGGATATGCTTTGTTGAGACCAGTGTAGTCTACACACATCCGCCATTTCCCCCCCTTTCTTTCCCACAAGCACAGGGTTGGCAAGCCATTCGGGATGGAATACCTCTTTGATGAACCCTGCCGCCATTAGCTTGTGGATCTCCTCGCCTATGGCTCTGCGCTTCTCCTCGTCGAATCGGCGCAGCGGCTGCTTGACGGGTCGGGCTCCGGCTCGGATGTCCAGCGAGTGCTCGGCGACATCCCTCGGTATGCCAGGCATGTCCGAGGGACTCCACGCGAAGACGTCGGCGTTCGCGCGGAGAAAGTCGACGAGCACTGCTTCCTATTTGGGATCGAACCCGGAGCCGATCCGGATCTGCTTGGAGGTGTCGCCGCTGGGGTCGAGGGGGACGGACTTAACCGTCTCCGCTGGCTCAAAGTTGCCAGCGTGACGCTTCACGTCTGGCACCTCCTTAGTGAGGCTCTCCAGGTCGGCGATGAGGGCCTTGGACTCGGCGAGGGCCTCGGCGTACTCCACGCACTCCATGTCGCATTCGAACGCGTGTTTGTACGTAGGGCCGATGGTGATGACCCCGTTGGGGCCCGGCATCTTGAGCTTTAGGTAGGTGTAGTTGGGGACGGCCATGAACTTCGCGTAGCATGGCCTCCCCAGCACCGCGTGGTAGGTTCCTCGGAACCCGACCACCTCGAACGTCAGGGTCTCCCTTCGGAAGTTGGAGGGTGTTCCGAAGCAGACGGGAAGGTCGAGCTGTCCGAGGGGTTGGACGCGCTTCCCGGGGATGATCCCATGGAAGGGCGCAGCGCCTGCCCGGACAGAGGACATTTCGACACACAGGAGCCCGAGGGTCTCGGCGTAGATGATGTTGAGGCTGCTGCCTCCGTCCATGAGGACCTTGGTGAGCCTGACGTCGCCGATGATGGGGTCGACGACGAGCGGGTATTTCCCCGGGCTCGGCACATGGTCGGGGTGATCGTCTCAGTCGAAGGTGATGGGCTTGTCGGACCAGTCTAGATAGACTGGCGCCGCCACCTTCACCGAGCAGACCTCCCGGCGCTCTTGCTTGCGGTGCCGAGCCGAGGTGTTCGCTGCTTGCCCACCATAGATCATGAAGCAGTCGCGGACCTCGGGGAACTCTCCTGCCTGGTGATCTTACTTCTTGTCGTCGTCGCGGGCCTTGCCACCCTCCACGGGTGGCCCGGCCCTGTGGAAGTGGCACCGAAGCATGACGCATTCCTCAAGGGTGTGCTTGACGGGTCCCTGGTGATAGGGGCACGGCTCCTTGAGCATCTTGTCGAAGAGGTTGGCACCTCCGGGGGGCTTCCGAGGGTTCTTGTACTCGGCGGCGGCGACAAGGTCCGTGTCGGCGGCGTCGCGTTTCGCTTGCGACTTCTTCTTGCCCTTCTTCTTGGCGCCGCGCTGAGTTGACGCCTCGGGAGTACCTTCCGATGGGCGGCCCTGGGGCTGCTTGTCCTTCCGGAAGATAGCCTCGACCGCCTCCTGGCCGGAGGCGAACTTGGTGGCGTTGTCCATCAGCTCGCTCGCCCTGGTGGGGGTCTTGCGGCCCAGCTTGCTCACCAGGTCGCGGCAGGTGGTGCCAGCGAGGAACGCGCTGATGACATCCGAGTCGGTGATGTTGGGCAGCTCGGTGCGCTGCTTCGAAAATCGCCGGATGTAGTCTCGGAGAGACTCTCTCGGCTGCTGTCGGCAGCTTCGGAGGTCCCAGGAATTCCCAGGGTGCACATACGTGCCCTGGAAATTGCCGGCGAAAGCTTGGACTAGGTCGTCCCAGTTGGAGATCTGCCCCGGAGGCAGGTGCTCCAACCAGGCGCGAGTGGAGTCGGAGAGAAACAGGGGGAGGTTGCGGATGATGAGGTTGTCATCGTCCGTTCCACCCAGTTGGCAGGCCAGACGGTAGTCCGCGAGCCACAGTTCCGGTCTCGTCTCCCCGAGTACTTTGTGATAGTAGTCGGGGGTCGGAACCGGGTCGGGAACGGCGCCCGTCGGATGGCTCGGCTGAAGGCTTGCGGACCGGGTGGTTCGGGCGAGGGACTCCGATCCTCCCCGCTGTCGTAGCGTCCCCCAAGCCTGGGGTGGTAGCCTCGGCGCACCCTCTCATTGAGGTGGGCCCGACGGTCACGGTGATGGTGCTCGTTGCCGAGGCGACCCGGGGCCGCAGGCGCGGTGTTGCGCGTGCGCCCGGTGTAGACCGAGGCTTCCCGCATGAATCGGGAAGTCGCGGCATGAGGTTCCGAGGGGTACCCCTGCCTTCGGGAGGCAGAGCTCTTGGCCCGTCGGACCGCGGCGCCTTCTAGGAGATTCTTGAGCTCTCCCTGGATTCGCCGCCCCTCGGTGGTTGATGGCTCTGGCATCGCGCGAAGAAGCATTGCTGCTGCCGCCAGGTTCTGGCCGACCCCACTGGATGCGGGTGGTGGCCTGAGCCTGACGTCGTCGGTGAAGCGGTGCCTGAAGCCCTGGAGTAGATGACGTATTTCTCCGGCCGGAGGTTGGCCCGCCCATGCCTGCCCGATGTCCCGACAGATCGGCTCAAGCGCTCCTGCTCCCTCGTCGAGCCTGGCCTGCACCCCGCGGATTTGCTCGAGCTGTGGGTCATGATCCCCCGCCTGAACGGGGACCACAGCTAGCTCCCGTGGGATGTCAATGCGAGGCACCGGCCTAGGGAGGTCACCGTCCTCCGGCATGCCGAGATGGTTGCCTTCGGGGGACCCCCTAGATCGACTTGGGCCGCGGTCCTCGTCGCCGAGGCTACGGCTACCGTCGGAACAGTCGGAAAGGCAGTAGTCACATGCGGTCATGAAGTCCCGCATGGCACTGGGTTGCCAAGTCCAGAGAAATCCCAACAGATGCTGGGTTCGTCGTCTTCCTCAGACCCAGAGGGCCCGTAGGTCGAGACGTCCGTCAGCCGGTCCCAAGGTGACCGCACACGAAACCCCAGAGGGTCTGGATTTGCCTCTACGAGAGCACCCGCCAAAGCGAAGTCGCTAGGCGGGTTGAGGCTAGATCCGAAAGACGTGGAATGGGAATCGGTCGGTACCTTTTGGTCGACGGGCGGCGATAAGGTCGCGTCGGGGACTGACTGCGCCGTCGTCTCAGGTACGAGGGTGACGTCCAGCAAGCTTTTTGCGAGCGTGCTGGCGTCGTCCGCTTGCTCGGGTTTGGCGTGTCGCGGGGAGACGGCGGTCGCCTTCGTCTCAAACGCGAGGTCGACGCCCGGTGCGCCCCCCGTTGGGGCGCTGGGGTCATCGACTCGCTCGACAGCCGACGAGGCGCTGCCTCCTACTTGGCCTTGGTTGCCCCGCCTCCTCCTCCGTCGGCGGGGGAGAGGACGGGGTGACCTCGAAGGTTGCTCTTCCACCATGCGGGGAAGACGTCGCCGATTCCGCCGCCGGCAGGCGGGCTACTGGCCGCCACTGTCGTTGTCGCACGACGGTGGAAGGAGTATCATGTCATAGCTGCCGTCGAGGGACATGAACTCAAGACTCCCGAAACGGAGCACCGTCCCGGGTTGGAGAGGTTGCTGGAGACTGCCCATCTGGAGCTTGACGGGAGGCTGTTCGTCAACACGCAGCAGGCCCCTACCTGGCGCGCCAACTGTCGGCGTTCCGAGACCGGGGGGTCCCTGAGCCGACGAGTGAATGTCGCCGCGTGCCCCAGCCCAGATGGGTCGAGCGCGAGGGCGAGCGCGAAGGGGGGAGAGCGAGGCGGCCGGAGACCGGCGTGAGAGAGGTGGGAATCCCGCGGCCTTCGTGTTCGTCCCGCGCCCAGGTCGGGTGCGCTTGCAGTAGGGGGTTACAAGCGTCCACGCGGGAGAGGGAGCGAGCGGCCCCAAGCGAGCGCCTGTTCTCGTCCTCGTCCCCGCGTGGCCAACCCTCTCTAAGAGGGCCCTGGTCCTCCCTTTTATAGGCGTAAGGAGAGGATCCAGGTGTACAATGGGGGGTGTAGCAGGGTGCTATGTGTCTAGCGGAGGTGAGCTAGCGCCCTAGGTACATGCCGTTGTGGCAGCCGGAGAGATCTTGGCACCCAGCTGGTGTGATGTCGTGGCCGTCGGAGGAGCGATGGAGCTTGGCGGAGGGACAGCTGTCGGAGCGGTTGAGTCCTTGCTGACGTCCTCTTGCTTCCGTAAGGGGGCTGAGAGCCGCCGTCGTCACAGAGCATGCGGGGCGCCATCATTGCCTATCTGGCGGAGCGAGCCAGATGGGACGCCGGTCTTGTTCCCTGCGGCCCGAGTTAGCTCGGGGTAGGGTGATGATGGCGCCTCCTGTTGACGTGGCTGGTCTGCGCCCTAGGTTGGGCAATGTGGAAGCTCCTCCGAAGCCAAGGTCGAGTCCGAGCCCCCAGGTTGGGTGAGGCGGAGATTGCCGGCTGGTGCCGGGGCGGAGTCCGAGCCCTGGGGTCGGGCGAAGCGGAGTTCGTCGTCTTCTAGGGCCGAGCCCAAGTCCGAGCCCTGGGTCGGGCGAGGCGGAGATCGTCATCTTCTAGGGCCGAGCCCAAGTCCGAGCCCTGGGTCGGGCGGAGTTCGCCGTCTTCCGGGACTTAGCCCGAGTCCGAGCCCTGGGTCGGGCGGAGCGGAGTTCACCGTCTTCCGGGACTTAGCCCGAGTCCGAGCCCTGGGTTGGGCGGAGTTCGCCGTCTTTCGGGACTTAGCCCGAGTCCGAGCCCTGGGTCGGGCGGAGCGGAGTTTGCCGTCTTCCGGGACTTAGCCCGAGTCCGAGCCCTGGGTCGGGCGGAGTTCGCCGTCTTCCAGGACTTAGCCCGAGTCCGAGCCCTGGGTCGGGCGGAGCGGAGTTCGCCGTCTTCCGGGACTTAGCCCGAGTCCGAGCCCTGGGTCGGGCGGAGCGGAGTTCGCCGTCTTCCGGGACTTAGCCCGAGTCCGAGCCCTGGGTCGGGTGGAGTTCGCCGTCTTCCGGGACTTAGCCCGAGTCCGAGCCCTGGGTCGGGCGGAGTTCGCCGTCTTCCGGGACTTAGCCCGAGTCCGAGCCCTGGGTCGGGCGGAGCGGAGTTCGCCGTCTTCCGGGACTTAGCCCGAGTCCGAGCCCTGGGTTGGGCGAAGCGGAGCTTCCTATGGTGCCTTCGGCAGGGCCTGACTGCCTGTCAGTCTTACTCTGTCAAGTGGCACTGCAGTCGGAGTGGCGCAGGCGGCGCTGTCCTTCTGTCAGGCCGGTCAGTGGAGCGGCGAAGTGACGGCGGTCACTTCGGCTCTACCGGCTGGGGGGCGCGCGTCAGGATAAGGGTGTCAGGCCACCTTTGCATTAAATGCTCCTGCGACTTGGTCGGTCGGTGCGGCGATTTGGTCAGGGTTGCTTCTTAGCGAAGGCAGGGCCTCGGGCGAGCCGGGAATATGTTCGCCGCTGAAGGGGGGCCTCGGGCGAGGCGGAAATCCTCCGGGGTCGGCTGCCCTTGTCTGAGGCTAGGCTCGGGCGAGGCGTGATCGTGTCCCTCAAATGGACTGATCCCTGACTTAATCGCACCCATCAGGCCTTTGCAGCTTTGTGCTGATGGGGGTTACCAGCTGAGAATTAGGAGCCTTGAGGGTACCCCTAATTATGGTCCCCGACAAATCCATACCACCAATATTTTTGCTTCAAATCCTGATACATCTTAGTACTCCCAGGGTGAATAGAATAAACTGAGTCATGTGCCTCCTTCAATATGGTTTCCCGAAGACTATCAATGTCGGGAACACAAATCCGATTCTTGAACCAAATCGTGCCTTGCTCATCTTCTGTGAACTCCGGGCCTCTACCCTCTGTTATCAGATCCTTGATCTCCTGGATTTTAGCATCACCAACCTGACCTTTACAAATTTCTTGCTCCAAGGTAGGTTCCAATTCGATGGTAACTCCTTCCGTATGTGTAACAATTCCCAGGTTGAGCCTCTCAAAATTTTTTGCTAATTCATCAGGTATCTGGACAACGAAAGCGGAGTGAACATGCTCCTTCCGACTCAAGGCATCTGCAACCAAATTTGCCTTGCCTGGGTGATAGTGAATCTCCAAATCATAATCCTTAATGAGCTCCAACCAACGGCGTTGCCTAAGGTTGAGATCCTTTTGAGTGAATATGTACTTCAAACTCTTATGATCCGTGTATACTTGGCACTTAGTTCCCATAATGTAGTGCCTCCAAATCTTAAGTGCATGCACAACTGCTGCCAGCTCTAAGTCATGAGTGGGGTAGTTCAATTCGTGTTTCCGCAACTGACGAGATGCATAGGCAATCACATGACCTTCTTGCATGAGCACACATCCAAGTCCTTGGCCACATGCATCACAATAAATGTCAAATCCCTTCTGTAGATCTGGCATAACCAATACTGGTGGCAACATCAACCTCTCCTTCAATTGATCAAAGCTCTCTTGGCATTTCTCATCCCAGTTGAATTCTCTTCCTTTCTCCAAAAGCAATGTCATAGGCTTGGCAATTTTAGAGAACCCTTCAATAAATCTCCGATAATATCCTGCAAGTCCCAAGAAACTCCGAATCTCAGTAACTGTAGCAGGATCCACTGCTATTCCTCCATTAGAAATAATATGACCAAGGAATGGCACCTTGTCAATCCAAAACTCACACTTGCTGAACTTAGCGTAGAGTTGATTATCTTGCAGCTTTTGTAGCACCAACCTTAGATGTTGTTCATGATCACTTTCATTCTTAGAATAGATAAGGATATCGTCGATGAACACCACGACGAATCTGTCCAAATACTCCATAAACACCTTGTTCATCAAATTCATGAAATAAGTCGGTGCATTGGTTAATCCAAATGACATGACAGTGAACTCATATAATCCATATCGGGTTGAGAAAGCCGTCTTAGGAATATCTAAGGGTCTAATCTTCATCTGATGGTATCCCAATCGGAGATCAATCTTCGAGAATACCCTGGCTCCTCTCATCTGATCAAACAAATCCTCAATATGGGGTAATGGATACTTGTTCTTCACCGTGACATCATTAAGTGATCTATAGTCCACACACATCCGTTGCGATCCATCCTTCTTCTGCACAAATAACACCGGTGCTCCCCAAGGTGAGGAACTCGGACGAATGTACCCCGCTTCTTGTAACTCAGTTAACTGCTTCTTAAGCTCCTTCAGTTCTTCTACAGCCATCCTGTATGGTCGCTTAGAAATAGGGGCAGTTCTAGGTAAAAGATCAATCACAAACTCAACTTCCCTATCTGGTGGCATCCTTGGTAACTCCTCTGGAAAGACATCCGGAAAATCACTAACCACCCGGATGTTGTCACCAACAAACTCCTCAGGTATAAAGAACATTGCACGCATGGATGAGGTGGTTACTGCAATATTAACTTGAAATGTTTCTCTTTTAGGACTAGTGAGCTCTATAGTACCTCTACCACATGCTATAATGGCCTTTGCCTTCCTTAACCATGACATACCAAGAATTAGATCTATACTGCTGGCATCTAATATTATAGCAGTAGCTCCAAATTCTCTTCCCATAATTGATAATGTCAATCTACATGTCATTTGATTCGCCTCAATAGGCCGTTTAGGTGTGATTACTATCATTGGTTTTCTCATATTTAGCAGGGGTATCTCATTAGTGTTGGCATATCGAGCGGACATGAATGAATGTGTAGCACCAGAATCAAATAATATTGTTGCAGGAAGGGCATTAATGTAAAACATACCGAGTACGATTTCAGCACCATCAGGAGTATCATCAACGCTGACTTGATTCACCCTGGCTATAGAATATCCCTTGCCAGGAGTCTGTTGCTTGTTCTTAGCTGGTGTACTAGAATTTCCCATAGGACAAGCATTAGCATAGTGCCCAATCTGACTGCACTTGAAGCATGTAGGGCCAGTCTTCTGTCCTGTAGGCCTTGTCGGGGTGCCAGTGGGAGTGGCCTGACGAGTAGGTGTCCGTGGAGAGCCCTGTGGAGCATACTGAACTGGGTGTGGTCCTCCTGGTCGAGTCGGTGTACCCTATGGTGAAACGTAGCGGGGACGAACACTGCTGCTACCCTATCCCTGTGAGATAGCCTTCCTCTTCAAATCACCCAGTTGAACACGCTTGTGTTCAATAGCAAGAGCCTTATCCAGTAGCCTCTGAAATGATGGAAAGGTGTGCGCAACCAGTGCATATTGCAGGGGTCCATTAAGTCCTTCAATAAAATGCTCCTGCTTTCTTTCATCCTCAGCAACTTCCTCCGGAGCGTACCTCGATAGCTGAATAAATTTGTCTCTGTACTCGCTGACTGACATGTTGCCTTGCTTCAATGATAGAAACTCCTTCTTCTTGATCTTTATCATACCAGCTGGAATATGGTAGTTCCTAAATTGTGTACTGAACTCTGCCCAAGTAATAGTATCAGCAGCATCATGGGCAGCAGTATAAGAATCCCACCAGTCAGCAGCAGGACCTGTCAGACGACCTGAGGCATAAAGAACTTTCTCCCGGTCTGAGCATTAGGCGATGTTGAGCATCTTCTCAATTGACTTCAACCAATCATCTGCATCAAGGGGATCTGGCGAACTGGCGAAGGTCGGTGGCTTATGACTCATAAACTCTCGGTGCTTATCACGAGGTGGAACTGGTGGTGGTGGTGGAGGCAATGGCACTTGTTGCTGTTGCTGCTGTTGTTGAAGTTGTTGTTGCAGCTGTTGTTGCGCCCTTCTATCCTGGCATATCTCTTCTCTCTCCTTGCGCAACTCCTGGCGTATATCTTCTCTTTCCTGACGCATCTCCTGGCGTTCTTGCTGCATCTGGGCACGCATATCAGCCATAGTGTCCGCCATTTGCTGCATCACTGCCATCTGTGCTGCAATCAGTGGATCAACTCCGCTTGGTGGAGGATTAGGAGGATTCATCCCTGCTGGCTGTGGCTGAGGTTGTCTATATATCCTTCGAGTGTGTCGATTAGGAGGCAAATCAATTCCACCACCCCTCCTGGTATTGACCATCTGCGTTAGATACATATGGTAAGAGAGAGAAGAAGACAAGGCAGTAATTACGAATCATGTTACTTTGGGGGATTTATTAGCTAAGCAGTTTAATGTTTTACCTACCATAGCTAATTTATTACCTTATGCTGGCACATGCTAAGATGTCCATATATAATACTTCAATCAATCAAAGAAGCAAATCAGACATTTTCCACTAGAACAATCAAACAACATTTTTAAATATAGAAAATAGTTTTGATTTTTGTCTTAGGTTTCCTATCTCTTAAAAATGTCATAGGGGTAGGGATTCCAAGGTGTGAAATCCATCTTGTCTTAGAATAGAAAAGGTAAGAATGATCAGAGTAGAACAGTAGAAGGTGAGTGTAGAATGAATCAGAACGAGATAAGTAGGTAAGGGTTTGTCCATTTCTATCTAGGTTTCGTCCTACAGTCAACATTTCCTCTGATACCACTTCTGTCACACCCGACTTTAAGGAACAAAGCCAGGTGCATCTCATACATGCGCCAAAGAAGACAACATATATAATAACAGAGTGTATAGAGATAAATGTCACGAAACATCAGAGTATTTATTACATAGCGGAAGTCTTATTACAAAATAAAAGAGTAAATATAAAACGAACTAAGGATCGTCGGCGCCAATGTCAACTGAGAAACGCCACCTAGATCAAGTCGAATGCCTCAGTGTTAGGCGGCTCCTCTTCGACCACCTGTTCTTCTCCTGTGGGGGGGTGTGAGACAGCAAGAGTGAGCTCACATACGTTCATAGCTCAACAAGTCGTGGGGAATAATGTGGCATGAACTCACCAAAGGTGGGAGTTCATGAAGTGTAAGGCTGATCAATGAAATAGAGGCTGAAGCTGAGCATTGCTTTTATAAGTTGGTCAAAATTTTATTAGCAGTTACTAAGTGTAAATAAATACCAAACCTTAATAATAATAAAGAACAGTAATAGTAAAATAATCCCAAATGCGATGCAAATGTCAAATTAAATTTAAGTTCCATAATTAATCATGTGAGGGTCCGAGCCGCTCATGACTGTGAGCACGGCTAGTATACTAGTTTTACACTCTGCAGAGGTTGCGCATCTTTACCCACAAGTCATGTTATGCCAAGAGACGGCCAATCCCATACACCTCTACCGAGGAGGCAAGGCAGGGTAACACTACGAGGCCTTTACAAAGTTCCACTAGCTTCAGAAATCCCGCTACAGTTTATAGGAAGCTCCAGTGCAGGAATCCCTCGACTGACCGCCATCGCAGCAAAATCAACCCAAGGACCTCCCTACACTGACCACTCCCCTACTGCCCTTGCCCCTTTTGGGTAAGGAAGACCTCCACTAGCTTTCCTAGTTAATCAGCCAAGGGCGTCCCATTAAACCCTTGTGGTAGCACTGTTTTCCCGGGTGGTCGCTCCATGTTCCCATTAATTTAATGATCTTAACATGAACAGTAATAATAACAAGATAATAAAAGAGTAATCATGAATGTTGTATCTCCATACCCAATCCACATAAAGCAATAGCAAGTACTACCCAAAAATATTTCAGGGGTGAACAAGGTATAAAGATAACCAAAACTGGGGTAACTTAAAGGATCCCATCAAAATTAACCTATGCAGATCATTAAAATTAATAAGAACATGGCTGGGAAAAGTAAGTGATCAAGGGCACAACTTGCCTTCAATGAGCTCCTGCTCAGCTATCTCAACTTGTTGAACCTCAGTTTCCACAGTGGCTTGCTCGTCTACTCGCATCAACACAATACATACATAGCATAGCATAAATTAACGTCACATCAAACAGATGAATAAAATATACAGTAAAAATCTACACATTAGAATGAGATCATAGGGACTGGAATCACTAAATTTAGAGTTATATATTTCAAGTTATGAATTTCCTAAGATTTAATGTGCTTGAAATAGGATTAAATGATAAATTAATTTTCTTACTACTTTCATGTCAAAACAGAGACACTAAATGATAGAGAATATTATTACAAAATTTTAGAAATTGGAATGGCTCAATTTGGAGCTAAAATGAATTTTCTACAATTTAAACAAGTTCTAACATTTATTTATGCATTAAAAATCCATTTCTGTCATTATTTCCTATTTTCCTTAGTCTCTGGATCGGGCATCAATTACTGAGAAGTGCAGGGGCTCGCGGGTAAATATTCCTAGACTCAGTGAATAATGCCCCCCGGACGGCGGGTTTATTCTCAAATACTAGAGGGTCTCATGTGTAAAACTAACCCGCGAAGGGGTATCGGCGATCCAGAGCCGTCCGATTAGAATCGGACGCGCCAGATCAGGTCGCACATTTGTATCCAACCGGTATACTACCAGAGTCGTTGATCGCGAGATCGACGGCCGTGACTTATTACTGAACCGGTACGTTATGAGGACCATCGGATTAAAGATCATCGGTCCAGATTCCACCACGCCCCACACCCTATCGAATCCGTCCAAACCCAATCACACGGTCAGGATAGTTCCCTAGCGAAACAGTGCACTGGTCTAATCTATAACGTCTGCGCGCGGATCGACGGCCGAAAACTGTTCGCCCTAACACGGCCGGACCACGGCGGCGCCGCCCGAGCTGACGGTGGTGCCATGCCCGGGGCGCAGCGATTTCGGTCCCAAGCACTCAACAGCGAAATCCGATTGGTGCACTGCGAAGAGGAGCTGAAAGCGAACAGAGGGAAGGGGGGTCTTTACCGAGCTCTCACTGTCGTAGAGGCTAGCCTCACCGAGGGCCGATCCGCCGCCTCCCAATCGCTCTGGTGAGCAATTCGCCGCCACCGCAGTCCCCTACTCACCAATGGCAGCAAGCAACGACTCCACGATGCCCTAGGGAATGCACCGAGAGGTTTGCCAAGGCTCGAGCACACACAATTTTTGTGGGGCGCCGGCGAGCACTCTGTTCGGTCGCGCGGCGAGGGAGATGGGTATGAAGCTGGCTCCGCGATAGAGAAAGTCGGCGCCGCTTTAACGAGAGGCAGGGGGATGAGGCGCCCGGGTCCTACGCCGCTCGTTTCGGCTAAAGCTGGCTCGCCACAGCTCCGGCGAGACCGCGCCAGTTAGGCGCATGGCCGGTTTCTGCGAAGGTGGACTCGCGGTGTTCCGTTGGTGAGGATAGCGCTGACGACATGGGGCCACATCCCAGGGACATCCGAGCCCGAGCGTGTGGGGTGGAGCACTGGCAACGTGGGGCCCATGTGGAAGTGAGCGCGGTGAGCGAGAGAGGCTGGCCAGTGGGCCCCGCGAGGCAGCTGGTCGAGCCCGCGCGCGCAGCGGTTGGTATTGGGCCACGTGGAGGGAAAATGCACCTTGGGCCGGAAATGAAGCAGTCGGCCCAACTGGCTTTTAATCCTTTTTCCTTTTTCTTTTCTTCATTCTTTTCTCTTTTCTTTTTTCAAATTTAGGTTTTCATTTCTCCTTTTAGATTTCAAATTCAGATTTGAATTTTAGTTGTGGATTTGTACTTATATCAAAATGTGCCAATTTACATTTGAAGTTGAAGAGAATATATTTATGTGTATATTTATTCCCCATGTGTTATGTGATATTTCTTTTCTTTATTTTCAAAACCCTATTTTCGATTTAGGGTTTAATTCAACTTCTAGTAATTATTATCTTATTATCATTAACATTATTATTTTATTTAATGCACAAACAAAAATCCAATTTGATGCATTTTCTCTTTATTTTAATACCATTGGTTTTAAATAAATCAATCTCAATCATATGTGTTCTCTTTTTATGATGCAAATAGGGCACATGACATGAGGAGATCTCTCTATTATTCTTGGTATACAATTTTGAGTATTACACCTTGGCACAGATCGAAACTGATTTATCTTCTGAAGACATAAAAGATCCTTCGGTCGAGGCAAGTTTGGTTGGTGGAAAATTTTTCACCGACATCTGAGAAAATGGTGGCCGGGAGATGGCTCAAGAAATTATACGAAGAAGCGAAAAAGGTATTCATGACGTTAGAAAAGTAGCAGAGGCCGCTGAGAAAAGTGCGGATCTCGAAGGGTGAATAGGTATTAACTACTAGTTTTTGGCTTTTTGTTGTAACTTTTTGATTTCGAACTTGTTTACACTTTGTAACATAGCCACACTTTCTCCTCCCTCAGAACCCACCGAGCCATTAGTGTACCCCAACATAAAGGGGGATGATGATATTAGAAAAATGGCCGAAGCTATCATGGACAAAGTTGTTGATCAACTACTAAACGAAGCCGCAGAAGTAGTTCTAAGGGAAGATTAGATGTTATTGCAAAAACATTTGGAATGTAATATTTGTTGAACAATATGTGTAATATTTTGTAACAATGAATGTAATATATAAGCTATTTATGGTTCAATTCTTTATGATGCATGAAACTTTACATACATACCGTTTTTGAGCCTTCGGCGAAAAAACACCTTCCCTTCTTTTCATGCTTCGTAAATAATATCTGTATCTTTATAAAAACATCCAATCTTCATGAAATCAGTAACCAATAGATCTTTTCATTTCAGAGTTTGACGAAGGTATGCTTCTTCAATAATTATTTTTGTGCCTTGGCACTGTTTCCTCGAAACAATCTCCGAATATTAACATTGAACCCCCTTCTTGCGTCATTGATGCAATATGATGTATGATGTTATGCTATGCACATGATGTGATGATGTGATGTTATGCAAAATGATATTTGCCGAAGATCGACGTTTATTTTTCACTATAAGCCTCCCTTAGGAGCTTCTTCGCCTTTTACTTCAGCGGAATCAGCGTTTATTTTTCGCTGTAAGCCTCCCTTAGGAGCTTCTTCGCCTTTTACTTCAGCGGAATCAGCGTTTATTTTTCGCTGTAAGCCTCCCTTAGGAGCTTCTTCACCTTTTACTTCAGCGAAATCAGCGTTTATTTTTCGCTGTAAGCCTCCCTTAGGAGCTTCTTCGCCTTTTACTTCAGCGGAATCAGCGTTTATTTTTCGCTGTAAGCTCTGCATTCCCTTCAGAACGACTTTTGAGCAGAAAACTTACGCTGCGCTCCCTTAGGAACGACTTTTTGTTATTTCGGAGGTTCTCCCTGTAACCATAAGTTCTTATGCTTCGGCAACTTTTTGGACTCTGTTATTCTATGGAGAAAGTATATTTGTACTATGGCAAAGGCGAAGCTATTACAAGAAATTGAAAACGACAAAAAACACTTAGGCTTTCAATAATTGTTCCTTATTAAAAAGAAAATGATATTGAATGCAAAAACTGCTGCCGAGGTAGGATATTTGTTAGTAAATGTGCTTCGATTCTGGCACAGTACTATTGACTGTGCGAGCTTCGGACTCTTCTCTGAAGTCTCGTTGGTGTTGAGTATGCTGACTCCCTTCTGGTTGCTGGCCTCATTGCATTGGTGGTGGAGGTGGAGGCTGTTGCCAAGATGCCTGAGATTGACTTGCCGAAGCAACAGAAGCTGCAGGGTGGTTGCCCACATACTTTGGGATATAAGGTGAGTGGTACGAAGCAGTATGCATAACTTGCTTCGGCTGGGTCTGTTGGGCTCCAGCTTCTGCTATTTCCTTTTGTTTCTGGATGGTGACATGGCACATTCTGGTGGTGTGGCCCTTGTCCTCACCACAGAATAGGCAATAAATTTTCCTGGGCTGATCCCCAAATCTTCCTCCGAAGCCCCTAGCACCTCTGCCCCTTGGAGCTGGAGGCCAAGGATAGCTCTGCTGCTGCCCCGAAGCCTGGGAGGAATATTGCAGCCTCTGTTGCTGGCTTCCCCTGTCATCATTCTGAGTAGAATGGATCGATCTGACATGTCTAGGATGAATTCTCCCTCCGAAGCCCCTGGCTATTTCGGAGAACCTGTAAGCTTCCTCCCTTCTCTGCCGAAAGTCATTGTCAGCGTGGATGTATTCATCCATCTTCTGAAGCAGTTTCTCCAAAGTCTGAGGGGGCTTCCTGGCAAAGTATTGAGCTGAAGGTCCCGGCCGAAGCCCTTTAATCATGGCCTCAATGACAATTTCATTGGGCACTGTTGGCGCTTGTGCCCTCAGGCGTAAGAACCTTCGGACATACGCCTGAAGATATTCTTTGTGGTCTTGGGTGCACTGGAACAAGGCTTGAGCAGTGACCGGCTTCGTTTAAAACCCTTGGAAACTGGTGATCAGCATATCCTTCAGCTTCTGCCATGGTGTGATTGTTCCTGGCCGAAGGGAGGAGTACCAGGTTTATGCAACATTCTTGACGGCCATGACGAAAGACTTCGCCATGACTACAGTATTGCCACCATAGGAAGATATCGTTGCTTCGTAGCTCATTAGAAACTGCTTCGGATCTGAGTGTCCGTCATACATGGGGAGTTGAGGTGGCTTGTAAGACGGAGGCCAAGGTGTAGCCTGCAGTTCTGCTGACAGAGGAGAAGCATCATCAAAAGCAAAATTTCCATGATGGAAATTCTCATACCAGTCATCCTCGTTGAAGAAGCCCTCTTGATGAAGCTCCTTGTGTTGAGGCCTTCGGTTCTGCTCATCTTGAGTAAGATGGCGAACTTCTTCAGAGGCTTCGTCTATCTGCCTTTGCAGATCAGCCAGCCTAGCCATCTTTTCCTTCTTCCTTTGCACCTGCTGATGGAGCATCTCCATATTTCTGATCTCTTGGTTCAAGTCGTCCTCCTGAGGCGTTGGACTGGTGGCCTTCCTCTTCTGGCTTCGGGCCTTCCGAAGAGAGTGGGTCTCCTGGTTGGGGTCCAGCGGCTGCAGAGCGGCAGCCCCTGTTGCTAAAGCTTTCTTTGGCGGCATGACGAAGGTCTATGCTTGTCGAAGGTGTTCGAAACTCAAAAAGTGGAAGTGAGTTCACCGGAGGTGGGCGCCAATGTTGGGGACTTGTTCTCAAATGCTAAGAGTTAAGAACAAGGCAACATAAAAAGTGTTAAATGTTAAAGTCCTTCGTCCTTCGAAGCATTATCTCCCTTTGGATATAATGAATTCCGGACGAAGGTTATGAAGGATAAACCTTCATAAGCACAATAAATGATGAAGAAGGATTCATACACAAGATATGAAAAATAATATAAACACTTTAAATGTTATTATCAACTTATTTTTATTTGCGTTACTGTATCAACAATAACAAATTATAAATGTACCTTCGGCTCGAAGGAAAGCAGGGGTACAAGCGTGACGCAATAGTAAATGCCAAGTCAGCGTGAACAGTACGGGATCACTGTTTATCTATTTATAGGTACGGGACACAACCCATGTAAAATTACACCCATGCCCTTTACATTTGCTAATAACTCTATAGCAATCCATCGAGGTCTAAATAGCCTTTTCCCTTTTAAGTCGGTTTTTTTCTGCTATCACGCCGAAGCTCCCCTGCGCATAGCTTCGGCTCTGCGCCATCCTTCATACTCTTTGTGCATCTTCACGCTGTGGTTTTGATTTATGTCCGAAGGTACCTGTTTACACATTATACTCCAGAGACATTGTTAAATCATGTTTTTGAGGACCTTCGGAAGCCGAAGGCCCCCAACAGGCCCCTATTTAATCAAATAACTGGTGAAGAACCCCTAGCCACTATTCATTGTCTCGCTGACAAATGCACAGAGGTCCCTCGGCTTTTGTTTCTTCTCCAAATTGACCCAAGACCACGGCGCGCTCACCGTCGACCACCCTATTGCTCGGACTCGCCATGACCAGCGTTGGCTGCCCAAATCAACTAATGGGCAAGCATCACTGACCCGAGGCGAACCTAGAACAAGCTTTAATTGGGTTAATCCGGCCCTAGATTCACCTACGCACGATGACGGCGATCACCGAGGTCAAATCGAGGCGTTCCTGACGAGTAAGCACCGTCTAGTGTCACAGTCAAATGCGCAGACACCTCAGTCAAATGCGCGGCAAGTGTCACAGTGAATAGTCCGGTGATAAGGCTCCACTCCTTCCCTGAGTTGAGATCTTTCACCGCCAGCAGTTATCTACAAGCCACGACGCATGAATCACGACGACCGACGTTAATCGCGACGTAAGGTCACCGGTGACGAGATTCACTGAATCCGCAGATCTTTTCGCCACTGTACCATCAGGGGCTGCTTCGGTTATTCTGACCGAGCATCTTCAGAGGCATTTTTCTTCAATTTTTGCGTGACAAGTTACCAATCGGGTTACAACAAAGTTGTTAACCTATGTATAGGCTTTAATTCAATCATAGAGACTTTGGTCATTCCCTCACTCGATCAAGCACAAATCGGCCTTAAAACTCATCAGAGTTCACTATCAGCCATGGTTCAGTCTTCAGACTCGACTGATAGCCAGACTTTTGGTCCTTTTAACTCCAATTTTTATATAGCACCAGTGCTTAGTCACTTAATCAAATTTGCTCTCCTTTAGTAGCTCTACAAGTTTGATGTGTTGACCTTAGGCAAATTCCTTGTATTTTTGAAAATACAAAGCTCCAAAGTCAGCTCTGTTCACTGGTTTTGGGACTTAGGCATATGAGAGGTATAGAGTGGCTTTTTGCAAATAAGCCCAAATCTCATCTTTTGACTTGGAAATCCTTAAATGTGTGAATCATATGATTTGAGGTGCCCTAATACCTTGGTTTTTGCACTTTGGTCCAAAAGTGTGCAAAATTTACACATAACCCCCTAGGGTTTCAACTCAGGGTTTTCCATGGGTCTTTTAGGGTTTTTGGCACTTTTAGTGTTTGGATGCCACCCAAGTTCATTAAATGTGATATCTTATGATTATTTCTCATGAGTTTTGAAATTTAGCTTATTTAGGCTTCATTTTCACTCATAAACCTAGTTTAGGGTTAAGTACCCTACCCTAGGGTTTCACCACACATCAAGTCATATCAGTCCAACATTTTTGAACTTTTTACCTAATGAATGCACTCTAAGTGTAACAAACACATGATATGCTAATGCTCATGATGTTATGCTCAAGTTTTAGTGATAGTAACACCAGGGGTGTTACATCCTCGGGCCCTCAAAGATAAGGTATCCTCAAGTCCAGAAGCTGATGTACGTGGTACTCCTAACCTCTCGCAAGCTCCAACACTACTTTGATGACCACAAAGTCATAGTAGTCATGGGATTTCCGATAGGAGACATTCTCCACAACAAAGAAGCTATTGGAAGGATAGCCAAATGGGCGTGCGAGCTGGGAGCTCACGACATAGAGTTTTGGCCCCGCACGGCAATAAAGACTCAGGCGCTGGTCGACTTCGTATCAGAATGGACTAAGCACCAGGTCCCGGGCAGCCTAGAAGTTGCTAAGGTGTGGAGAATGTACTTTGATGGCTCATTAAAGCTGCAAGGAGCAGGTGCAGGGATTCTCTTTATTGCTCCTGGAGGTGAACAACTCAAGTATGCACTCCAGGTGCTGTTTCCAGCATTGCATCAATGATGCGGCAGAGTATGAAGCACTGATCCACGGGCTGAGCATTGCCGCGTCACTCGGCATCAAGAAACTGATGGTATATGGTGACTCGTTGGTGGTCATAAGCCAGATAAACAAGGACTGGGATTGCTCAACTAATTCAATGGGCAAATACTGCGCAGTTGTGCGAAAGTTGGAAGACAAATTTGAAGGATTAGAGTTCCATCACGTGGAAAGAGACCGCAACGCAGCAGCAGATGCGTTGTCAAAGCTGGGATCCAGTCGGGCCTAGGCTCCACCTGGGATTTTCGTCCAAGAAATATCACAGCCGAGCATCCTCTCAGATCATGGGGAAGAGTGCAATGCCTTGAGCCAGCCAGAGGCAGACCCCAACGACTAGAGAGAGCCTATCATCAGGTACATAAAAAATGAAGAAGAGCCAGATGACAAGGCTGCGACAGAACGAATCGCGAGACGGTCGGCCCACTACACCATTATATGGGGCTTACTGTACAGAAGAGGTGCAGGAGGAGTCCTCATGAAATGCATTCACTCGGCTACTAGGAAACAATTGTTAGACGAAATCCATGCCAGGCAATGTGGGGTACATGCGGCATCAAGGACTCTGGTCGGGAAGGCTTTCAGATCCGGTTTCTATTAGCCAACTGCAAAGAGCGATGCTGCCGAGTTAGTCCAGAAGTGTGAGGCATGCCAATTCCTATCGAAGCAACGACACTTACTCGCGCAGCAACTGCAGACCATTCCTATAACATGGTCGTTTGCATGTTGGGGGCTGGACATGATTGGACCTTTCAAGAAAGCTCAGGGAGGCTATACTCATATACTGGTTGCCATTGACAAATTCACAAAATGGATAGAGTACAAGCCAATCGCCTCTTTGACCTCAGCCAAAGCAGTGGAGTTTATTCAAGACATAATATTTAGGTTTGGGATACCGAATAGCATCATCACTGACCTGGGATCCAACTTCACCAGCTCTAAATTCTTCGATTTCTGCAAGCAAAGAGTATCCGGATTATGTATGCATCAGTGGCACACCCAAGAGCCAATGGCCAAGTGGAAAGAGCCAACGGAATGATACTGGAAGCACTCAGAAAGAAGGTATTCAATAAGAGTGAGAAGCTTGCAGGAAAATGGATCAGAGAACTGCCATACGTGGTCTGGAGCTTGCGAACTCAACCCAGTCAAGCTCTGCATGGAAATACCCCGTTCTTCATGGTTTATGGGTCAGAGGTAGTGTTGCCTGTCGATCTAATATTCGGGGCGCCGAGGTTGACTTTCGAAAACATAGCCGAAGCAGAAGCAACCAGGCTGGAAGACATTGATGTGCTGGAGGAAGAACGATTGAACACAGTAATTCAGTCAGCCAAGTACCAGCAGACCTTGAGGCGCTACCATGACAAAGTTGTGTGGCACCGATCCTTTGCAGTGGGAGACTTGGTCCTTCACCGAATTCTAACGGGAGAGGGACGGCACAAGCTGTCACCACCATGGGAAGGATCGTTCATCGTATCAGAGGTCACATGGCCGGGATCATATCGGTATAGGTGCACATTTGTGTTGTGCCTAATAGGCCGGCCCAAAGCACACAATTTCTGGCATGGCCTAACCTAATTATGGGCCGTGCCTAGGCCTCAAGTGAAGCCCACGGGTCGGCCTAGCATGACCCATTTAACTAAGGCCCATCGAGGCCCACTAAATATAGACTTAGTATTTAACTAAGGCCCGTCAAAACCTACATGACTAGCACAGCTTGGAGAATCTAGAGCTTCAATAGGCCTTCAAGAACCAATACCTAGATGTGGATAGTGAATAGTGATGATGATCATTGTATATGTATTCTGTATGGCTGTATAGTACTCAATTAAACACTGAATAGAGAACTGAATATTATTTCGGAGCTAGTTGTAATATTTTTTCTTTCTGACCAAAGATTTTTAATGTGCATCCACAAAACATCTTAGTTTTATTTTGGTCATATATATATATATATATTCTATATTTTTTATGTATTACTGTTGTATGTATATGGGCTGGTCTGGCACATTAAGGCATTTTGGGCTATTTGGGCTGGCCTGGCACACATAACTAATTGTGGGCCGTGCCGTGGGCCGATGACTGGGCACACGTGCTGGCACAACATGGCCCATAATTAGATATGTGCTTTTGTGGGCCTGTGCCGTGCGGGGCCAGGCCGGCCCACATGTATATGTATACATATCGGCTTACTCAGATGGATGGCACAGAAGTGGGGAACTCGTGGAACATAGAACACCTCAGAAAGTTCTACCCTTAGCAACTCTTGAAGGAATATTGTACTCTGTAATCTGAAGACTTCATCATCAATAAAGCTTTCATTTTCCAAAGACGTTTAGATTCTTGACTTACAGCTGACTTCGATTGGGCTTGGCTTGAAATCGGCACACTTACTTGACTTAGGGTGACCACTATGCCCTGCTAACGGAGTAATCGGTTTAAGTCGGCGACGACTTAAGTCGGCGTGACATGCTCACGCTTACTTGACTTAGGGTGACCACTATGCCCTGCTAACAGAGCAATCGGCTTAAGTCGGCGATGACTTAAGTCGGTGCGACATGCTCACGCTTACTTGACTTAGGGTGACCACTATACCTTGCTAACAGAGCAATCGGCTTAAGTCGGTGACGACCTAAGTCGGTGCGACATGCTCACACTTACTTGACTTAGGGTGACCACTATACCCTGCTAACGGAGCAATCGGCTTAAGTCGGTGCGACATGCTCATGCTTACTTGACTTAGGGTGACCACTATACCCTGCTAACGGAGCAATCGGCTTAAGTCAGCAATGACTTAAGTCGGTGCGACATGCTCACGCTTACTTAACTTAGGGTGATCACTACGCCCTACCAACGGAGCGATCGGCTTAAGTCGGAAACACCTTAAGTCAGCACGACATACTTGCATTCACATGATTTAGGGTGACCATTGTACCCTAGTAGCAGAATGACCAGCTAAAATTAAGAACACCTCGAAATAAGAAAACATCTCGCTTGCAAGTGCCAGGGGTGTTTCCCAACACCTTGTTCACGGAACGATCAAGTTCTAACATAACTGTCGCGTGCATACATAATTAATATTACATCTTTTCTCTAAAAACATGCTAACTTGGTAAATAAAGTGTTTTATAGGAAATCACTACGTCGAAATGTCTTTGTAGATAGTATCCTTTGCAGGAGCAATAGAAGAGGAGGGACGACTTGCTGCATCAGGCGCGGCCTTGACATCAACAACAATATCATCGTGCACCACGACGTCGGGTCTCCTCATCAGGATCCGTCCAGCGCGAACGGCTTTGTCCATAGCCCTGTCACGCTGAGCCTTCAAGATGACACAGTTGCTCTCTAGAGTCTTGACAGCAAGTTGAGCGACCTCCAGCTCCTGCGCGACAAGTTTCTTGGAGGTGCACAACTCCTTGATAGTGGAATCTTTGGCGGACAACAACTGTCTAAGTCGCAAAACTTCATCCTGAGATGCTTGTAGCTCGTGGCGGTGATGCTCTAGGTCTGACATGGTGAAGCGGTGGCTCCTCTCTAGGATGGTCAAGGAGTTACTAGCGTCACGGTATAGCCTGTCCAGATTGTCGTGGGAAGCAACAAGTGCTTGTTTTTCTTCCTACGAGCAGAGAATGGCATTCATCATTAAAGCAAGAATTGCAAGGCAGGGTCAGCCAGAGTTTACCTCATGTGCCATCCTCTCGGAATCAAGCTGAGTTCATAGAAGAATTCGGGGAACGTGAACTATCCAGAAAGGAAGAAGTCTGGTCTAAGTCGGTCTGACTCTGAGAGTACTTCTCAAAGTCAAAGCACCACCGAGCCATATCTGATAAAGCAGCTGAAAGAGAACGCACGATTAAAGATAAGCCAAGCAATTAAAGCAACTATACAAACCGTGAGCTCACTAACCAGCATTCGACGCCTTCAAATCATCTATCTATTTCTAGAGCAGCAGAGGGTTCCACTGCATCAGAGATAAAGCTTGATCGAGGACAGTAGCGCTGCAAGATCTCAATTGGGCAGATACATAGTCAACAAAGTCCTATGGTCATAGACAGATAAGCAAAAAAGATAATTCGCTAGTATGAATAATGAAGAGCGAAAGGTTAACTCACCTGAAGATTGTAAAGGAATAGTGGAAGACCCAACGCAGGAAGGGCCAGTGCATGACTTGACGAGGGAAGATCAGCGGGAACAATCTCAAGAGCACGACTCGGAGTAACTTTGGCCCCACCAGCAGGCAGTAGATTCCTGGCGTCTGGCTCGCTGACCTCTAAAGCGACTTGACCAGTGAAAGTCGTAGTAATGCGTGTCACCGTCACCTCCTCGGACCATACTGAGGGCGATCCAATGTGGACGTCCATGGAAGCAGTAGAGAGAGAGCATGCTCCAACACCCTCGGGAGCTAGATTGCCACCAACGCCACCCCCAGGGGCTGGGTTGCTACCGGCAACACCCTCGGGGGCTGGGTCTTCTGCAGCAGCCACCTCTAAGGCTGAAGGCCTTTTAGCCACCTCCATAGGAGTTGGATGACTCGAATCAGTATTTTTGCATGGAAGACTGCCCTCCAAGGTCAACGATGCATGAGACACCACCCGGGTTGCCTCTTGCCCGGCAGAATCAAGCAGCGAAAGTCCACCATCTGGGACCTCTAAACATATGGTTGGAATGTCAGCCTCAGAAGGCTCCAATAATATGTCTTCAGGAATGACCTCTTCCAGTGCCTGATCAAAGTCTGATATTGAAAGCCCCTGAAGGCTGTCAAGTGCCGACAAAGCTTGGGTGGGAATATCGCTGCCCCAGTCGCTGCCTCTATAGTGACGGCTGTTCTTACGGATCAGCGGAATCTCTTCTTCTTCTTCCTCTTCATCCTCGTCAAACACACCGCCAGCAGCCCGAGCAACATCACAACCTCCAACATTAACCTCGGGAATGGCGTCCACCAGGACATCGCCAAGGATCGGCACAGAAGGACCAGCATCTTGATCCAGGCATGACAGTCACCGAAGGCCTCTTTTTCTTCTTCTCCTCGATAGGTGCAGCCAGGCGGTTCACTCTACGTGAACGCTTTGGGGGCACCTTTGGGTTTCCGGATCTCCACATCTTCGCCAATCTCTTGGCTAGTCAAGATGGCCATCGGCCTGATACGGGTAGAGTCAGACGATTCCCCAGCCAATAGGCTAAGCACAGCGTCCATCTCAGCATCATCGGTGCTAGCTAGCATTTCAAAATGAGTTTGCCTCTCAGCCTTGAGAAGACTCCGAAGTGGGGCAATCAAGGCCTCAATATCCTTGGGGGAGGGTCGCACTCTATGGCACGGGCTACCATCACGAGCAGGAGGGTTGGAGATAAATTCATAGAGTAGCCTATCTGGAGGCAGGTTCCACGTAGAGTAAGCTAAAGGAGCACCAGCATTTGAGATCCTACCCCTCAGAATCATATCCAGTCGGCTCAGTAAATCCTCATTGGGAATCTGTCTATTTATGACCCAAGTGGAATCATTGATGCTGGTATATAAATAAGCGGGATAGACTTTGTCCTTCAAGGGTTGAATGTTCTTGAAGACAAAGTAAGCAACCACGACCTTAGCAGTCAGACCCCTATCCTTCAGCAAGCAGATTTCAGCAAGTAGCACTTTAGCCTCGGTTATCTCTAAAAAGGTGGGAGACTCTACCCAGCTAGGCGTACGAACTTCTGGTTTCCTCCCTGACCGAGGGGGAGGGATTTGCAATGATTCTCCACGATGAACCACTCAAGACGTCATCCTTTAATGTTGTCCTTGAGGGGGATATCGAGATACTCCACTTTCCTCCCCTAGTGAAGCTCTAAACTTGCGCCGCCGACAAATTGATGCTGCCCTCCAGCCATCCCGGGCCGATAGTGATAGAGATACCTCCCGAGTCCGAAATGGGGGAGAATTCCAAGAAAAGCCTAGCACAGATGTATGAAAATGGCAACTTGCAGAATAGAGTTAGGGTTCAAGTGTGTCAGATTTAATTCGTAAAAGTCAAGGAGGCCGTGAAAAAAGGAGAGATGGGAAGAGCAAGTCCGCAGATGAGAAACAGGACGTAGACAACAGATTCATGGGTGTCCTCTGTTGGAACAGTGACCCCACGGTAGATCTGCCAAGAATAGAGTTCCTTTAGCGGCAAAACCCCAATCTCGACAAGGTGGAGAGGTCAGATTCGGAGATAACAGACATGTGATTACTAGTAAACAGAAACTAGCTGTTGGGGTCGATGGGCGGGATGATCGCAACAACGGTGCTTTGCCTCTTCCGCTTGGGAGCCATTGAAATCTCTCGAGCGGGATGAGTAGGCTCAGAATTTCAAGGAAGCGGAAGAGCTGCTGAAGGAAAAAAGTGAAGTTAGGGCTCGAAAATCAAAAAAGCACGTCGGCGCGAGTATAAATGGGGTTTCTTGGGTCGGGCATTATCTCTAAAGTGCCAGATCACTACTCGGAAAAGTAAAAAGCCTAAGTCATCACTCGGCCATTACCTCTAAAATGCCAGCACTATCAAGTGCATGGACAAACTTTCAAATGCGCAAATGAAAATCAACACAACAGTGGTCATTTGAAGCAACAGTGTCCTTGATTCATACTGGAGGGAGTAACACAAACTCGAAGACGACCCATTATGAGTCAACTTCTTCTACCCTGGTTACTATGTCACATTACATTATCTTACTACTTACACTACACTATACTACTAACTAACACTACATTATTCTACTGCTACTGCTACTACTGCTACTATCTATACTAATATTTAAACCAGTGACACTATGCCACTGGCCTTGCCACCACTGCCGCCGCCCTTGCCGTCGCTGCCGTCGCCCTTGCCGCTGTCGCCGTTGCCACCACCATCGCCCTCACCGTCGTCGATGTTGTCGTCACCACCGTCGCCCTTGTTGTCGTCGTCGCCGCTACCGTGGCCACTGTCGTCTTCGCCGTCATCGCTGCCATCTCCCTTGCCATTATCGTCACCACTGCCATCGCCCTCGTCGTCACCATCGCTGCCGCTCCAGTCCTCGAAAGAGTCGGAGGAGCCTGCCTCATCCTAGGAGACCCCCGACTCATCCAACCCACCGAGCCCGACACACTCGATGGAGCACCAGTATGCCCGGGCCATGGTGGAGAGCCCCATGGAGTCATCCGAGTCCTCGAATGACGCCGGGGGAGAAGCCAGAGTAGGCGAATGGTCAGACTCGGAGGAGACCTCCTCCGAGTACTCCGAGTCCCCAAAGTCCTCCGAGGGAGGACTCGGGGCATGCTTGTGTTTGCCGTCAGCGCGGCGAGGCCAACCACGACCCCTCCTGCCTGTACCCATGGTTGGTTGGAGAAGGAGAGAACAAAGAAGAAGAAAGCAACAGATGATCGAAGGATGAGTGAAGAGAACAACGGTGCAAGCAGGCTATCTATAAAGGTCGGGGTTGACCATCCACTTCCTACCACGCTCGCCGAACAGTCGCAAGAATTCAATAAGCAATTCAAGCCGCCTGAAAATGAGTCAGGCAACATGCGCTGCTTCGTGTAACACGACACCGTTTGGACCAAGGTCAACTGCTCAGGCAATATGATTACACCCCATGGTCACATCAAGTTACTACTCTAGGACAGTGGGATAAGCGCTCTGTGTACCAAGGCACCGCTTGGGCACACCCATTGGGTGTGTTGCCAAGAATTTTCAAAAGATTTTCTGAAAAAGTCATATCCACACAGTATACAAAATGAATGTACTACGACAAAAGGAAGAGATCGGCTGAGATGGAAGGAAGTCCAAATATAGCTACTGAACTGTAAGTCCAATCAGCAGAGCCATTGAAGCACAGAGCGGGGTGATGTCCAACCGAGAGCCATCTGCCTCAACCAGCCAGACGTCCAATCTGTCACCGATCAAATTAATTTCAGACCTAACAAGACATGGATAGATAACGTTGTTTGAATCTGCAAGAACATAAAGAGGAAGACAAAATGTTGATTTCTAAAGCATAAAATGAAGACCTTTGAATGGATTATTTCCAAAAATCCACTCAAAGCTCGGGGGCTACACCCACCCAATGAATTTTTAGTCCCAGGATGACGAAATGCTGATTTCTAAAGCATAAGATGATGATCGAATGTTGATTTCTAAAGCATAAGATGAAGACCTTTGAATGGATTATTTTCAAAAAATCCACTCAAAGCTCGGGGGCTACACCCATTGGGTGCACCTTTGGTGCACCCGATAAATTTTTAGTCCCAGGATGACGAAATGCTAATTTCTAAAGCATAAGATGATGATAGAATGCTGATTTATAAAGCATAAGATGAAGACCTTTGAATGGATTATTTTCAGAAATCCACTCAAAGCTCGGGGGCTACACCCAATGGGTGCACCTATCGGCAGAATGGAAACCGAGCCACATAACGAACCCATGAGCCAGACCTAGAATCTTTGGGTCGATTATTTCAAAATCAACTCAAAGATTGGGGGTTTCTGGGGGACAGATATCCTCCGGGTCCACTAGAAGGCAAGAAGGCCTCGCGCGGGGCCTTGGGCCAATTACCTCGCAAGGCCATCCCTTCGTGGGCCGGGTCAGAATTACTGGTGGAATGGGCCGACACGAGAAAGAAGCTGACTCAAGCCCAGGCAACCTGTCAGACTCGTGCGCTATCCGTAGCGCCCGCCCGACTTTCCCGCGTTCGGCGCCCTTTAATATCGGGACGGATTAGGAATAAGTCGGCAAGATTGTAGGGAGATCAGTTCGTCGGTTCACTATTATTTAGGATGCACATAATCCTCACGCACGCATGTAGAGCCCCACGGTCGAGTAATAAGGCCTAGGGGGTACCCCATCATTTCCATAATCCATCTACCTATCTCATTAGCTTTTCTCCATTCTGGAGATTTCACCTGTAACCCACCACATAAAGATCCACACCAGGAAGTAGGGTATTACGCCTCTCCAAGCGGCCCGAACCTGCAGAAAATTGCCTATCATCTCTCGTGCGTCTAGCATGAACCATTGAGCTACAGTCGACAACACCGTCCTACCCAAAAGCACCGCGAGGGGTAACCCTAGGTGTGCGGTCGGACTCTAAACACTGACACCAAAACTCGGGCGTGAGATAATCACCAAGTGTGCTGGGAACAAGTCTTACACATATGATGACTCATGGTATAGAAACGAATGTCACAACATTAATATATAACGGAGTTCTGTACAAAATAGATAAATAATTACATCATAAGAAGACAACGATTCAACAACCCAAAGTTGACTGGGAGACGATGACCGAAACCACTCACGAACTTATCACAGCATCCTTCATGCACCTCATCCAGTGGTACCTGTTCTTGACCTAGGAGATGTGAGTACAACAAGGGTGAGCTCACATACGTTCATCGCTCAACAAGTTGTGCGGAATAATGTGCATGAACTCGCCAAAGGTGGGAGCTCATGTGAATTGTAAGGCTTACCAAAGAGGATGGTTAAAGTTGAGCATTGCTTTTAAAGTTGGTCAAAATTTTATTAGCAGTTACTAAGTGTAATTAGATACCAACCCAATTAAATAAGAGATCAAGATTAATAACAACACCCGCTATGCAATGCATATGATAGATTAAGTTTAATTCCATAGATTAATCATGTGAGTGTCCGAGCCGCTCATGACCGTGAGCACGACTGGTATACCAGTTTTACACTCTACAGAGGTTGCACATCTTTACCCACAAGTCGTGTTACCCCTTTGTCCACGGGGTTGTACGGATCCCATACACCTCTACCAAGGAAGCGAGGCAGGGTAGCACTACGAGGCCTTTCCAAAGTTCTACTAGTTCGAGAAAACCCGTTATGGATTCAGGAAGAAGGAAGCATAGAAATCCCTCGTCCAAAAAGCTTTACAGACAGTTCGACCTGAGGACCTCCCTATACTCTGCAGCGACGCCTCCTCGCTTGCCCCTAACCGGGTGAGGTAAACTCTCCCTAGCTTTCCTAGTTACTTGGCCAAAGGTGTCTCATTCCACCCTTATGGTAGCACTGTTGTCCCGGGTGGTTCTCCATGTTCCAATTAACAATACTAGAACATAAGGCGCCCTTACGGACGCCCTATCAGACAGAGCTTGGAAAAACTGTTGGCTTCTGTATGTAGATTGGAGCATATGGCTATTAAGAAATGGAGTAGGCTTTAGAAATGCATGCAGCGATGAGTTTACATCATGCTTTAATTCTTATGCAGCAAAATAAATTACAAAACAAAGTGTGATCTACAGGTACCTGTAAGCCTGCTATCTACTACGTGAACAAGCAACAATGTGCTCATCCTTCTAGGCAATTGCTAGTAGAATGGAAAACATATGAATGTTTTATTGAACATATTGATAGCAAAGTGGAGCAATAAAATAAGCAAAACTCTAGCCTTTAATGCAAACTCCATTACGCAGATGATCCACCTAGTTGTTGCTTTTGAACTTCTCGCACCCAACTGAAAAAACATTGTTCAACATAGGCAAAAATAAATCTTACTATCACAAACCAAGTAGAGCAATACAAGCTGCCCAATGAAACGAGTAGTCCGACTCCTTACCTTAGGTTGATCATAATGCTTGCTTCCAATCATTATGATATTTTGAAGAAAATAATTGATCAAAATGTTAGAGAAGTTCCAATCAGTACATGAATAAAAACATTACTTAATTACTTACCAAGGTGAAGAAATTGATCACAATACAATCCCCACTGATGATTGGCCCGTTTCCAAAAAACTTCTTCCATAGAAGAAATTGATCACAAAAAAATCCCCACTGATGATTGATTAAATGCATACTGGACATGTTCTCATCTGTGGCAACCTCCACCGCCCTCATCATTTCATTCATAGCAGCCCTCCTGGAATTAGACGACTGCTGCAACCTTCCAAGATGCTCCTTCAGATCCCTGTGCATAGTTCACCACAGGCAATCAGATTTACCACAGACGCCAATGCTACATTGAGTAGTAAACACAGAGATGGTATGTATGCAAACAAAAGAGGAGGGGGGCAAGGCAAATATATCATTTTATTCAACCTATAGGAACTGTTAGTATATGTAGGGGAAATAACACTAAGACCTTTAATTCTATAACAGATGATGTGCAGCAAAATAGAACCACTGGGATGACGCTCCAGTGAGAAAAAATACGAGAAAAAATAATAGCATAGTAGATCCAAACATCCATGAAGAAATAATTTATAGAACTCACAAATGTAAATGAGTGTACCTATACCATCAGTCTGAAAGATCCTGTGAAAGGCAAGGCTAATGCTTGGATAAGCCTCTCGATTGACAGTCAAGTGATCCTGCCAGAACGTCAAATGTTTCGAGTTCGACCGCTTGGGTTGGAATAATCTGGAGCATGTTGATTGTATTCCCTGCCCAAATTTCTTGCCCCCTTTTCATTGGATGATCACCACCAAACTACGAAAAATATGCCTAGATCCTACTCCTACAATCATTCTTGTTCTAAAGTTAGTACATGACTATTGTTTTTTTGCTTTACTTATGAAACTAATCAGCCAACAACATTAGTTGAATTACATGTTTCAACACCATGGTCGAAATAAACTTGCATAATTTTTAAAAGTAACATATTTTGCTGCGCACAAAACAAACTAATATATTTATACACGACAAGAAACTCCTCAGTTTTCAATGGTACTCCTTCATCCTGAAATAACTGAAGCATTCCAACTTGTCACAAATTATAAAGGATTGTAGGTTTATTAACTTCCCCTCCTTACCTATCATTGGCCCCAGGCCCCAATCACATGTGCACCTGCCACTAATGCCTCCTGTCAACCCAATCACAAAGCCAAAAATAGGTAATGCAATATCTCCCTATGATTAAGGAGGATGCATGTGTCATTTCTTTTACCCCATATTTTGTCCTAGAATTCCCAGCATATCTTATATTTCAGGATAGAGAAACTGCATGGTGAGAGAAAGAGTTGTTTTCCAAAGTGGATGTATTAGTTAGGGGCCCAATATCAGTAAAAATCTGTATTTTTGTGAAATATGATATCACCTGCAGAGAAAAAAACACACACAGAGAGAAATCTGGGGGGCGTTGCTCTAGAGAAACTAAGCAATATGTGAACCATTGGTATATGTCATATTTCAGAACACAACATATTTCAGTGCTTTGGCATTGTATGGTTGTCAATGTACCGAAGCTTATAGAGTCAGATGATTCAAGTTACATAGTACATTTAATAATCCTTATGTCTCTCAATAGTGTAACGAATTAGGAAACACATTATATAATCCATCGTATAAACAAAAATCATTTCAGTATTTATTGAAGACGCCATATCTATACATTATAGTGTAAATTACAAGTTTTTGAGGTAAGCCATGTACATTCAACTATGTGCTTCTGTAGGGCAACACAAACTATCGCATCATATAGCCCAAATGTCGGTTTCACAACAAGTAATTACTTACAAAAATGGTGGAAAAATTCTCGCTTAATCAAACACACAGTTTGAATATTAACGCTTTAGCAGCAAAATGACTTGTCGTCTTGCCCTTGTGACAACACATAAGAATCAGAAACTCTGAGATGAATCATCGTGCCATAAACCTAAAAAACCAATGAACCAATGAAACAGACATAGTATATTACAACCCATACGGTGGATGTAATAATAGAAAATCTTTTAGGTTCCTTTTGTTTTTGTGCTTTCTCTCAGGGAGCAGACCTCCCAGATAAACCAAGCGAGAATGAGGAACTAAAATCGGCACCATAAACACAAATGATTAGATCCCACAGTGCAACTGGTTGTCTGCATGCACCCTAGGTTAACCCAATAGCAGGTGATATACTTCAAAGGGAATCTAAAACTGAGACCACTGTCTATCTATCCATTTATTAGCTATTTCCTCATTTAGTGTTTTTGTAATAAAAAACTAACATGCTGAGCTTAGATGCTCTGTTTTTCCTCTGCATATATGTAAAACATGCTTGTGTCCTCCTCTTGTCTGAGGGGGGGTGATCAGTTACTATTGGGGGTTATTTCTATTCACTGAGAGCTCAAGCATTGCAATGTATTTTGCATTGATACACGTCTTTACTTCAGTATAAAATAACCCTTAACTCACCGGGATGAACTATAGTCTTTACTTCTTTACGAAAGGTGACCATGCTTCCTATTGAACTGCATGTAGAATAATAGTTTGTTATCTGGTAGTTATGTCAAAAGGTCTGTCCTAATCGATGGTTGTATTGGAGTCCTCTTACATTTTCTTCGTTCATTTGTAATATCTTCGGGGTGGTGCCTACACATGGCTAAATGCTCTATGCTGACTCATGTGTGCTATGGCATGCAAAGCATTGATTATAACTGGATCTTGGTGGTCTTCATGTTCTTGTTTGCTAAAGTTTCAAGATATTCTAACAGATAACTTGAGAGTACACACAAATAGACCAGATTATTAACGGGTTTACCTAGCCATTATATTGGGTGGGCACAGGCCACGATTTTAGTCTATACATTGGGTTGGGTATGGGCTGAATTTTTTTGATCAAAAACCATTCCCAATATAGCAAAAACCATCACAACCTATGTGCACCTGTTAGATGGGCACATGGGAAAAATCTAGACTTACATCTATTGGTCAGGCCTGGGCCAGCAAAAAGGGAGTTTCTGGCTCAAAACCACATAGATGTTTGACCTGTTACTGTTCTTTTAAAATCTGGGCCTCAAACTGTCCTTCTCCATAACTGATGAAAATGCTCCACTTCTATAGTGCTAGATGCAAGCACAAATAACACATTTTTGGGCTGATAATAACAGTTATGTTATTTTATAGATATTTGGCGGCCAACAAAAAGGGAGTTTCTGGCTCAAAACCACATAGATGTTTGACCTGTTACTGTTCTTTTAAAATCTAGGCCTCAAACTGTCCTTCTCCATAACTGATGAAAATGCTCCACTTCTATAGTGTTAGATGCAAGCACAAATAACACAATTTTTGGGTTGATAATAACAGTTATGTTATTTTATAGATATTTGGCCTGTTTTTGTAGCAGTTAAATTTGCTAGTTTGCCTTGCTTGCATTGATTATCTATGCACTTTGGTTTAGAATTACCATATGAGTTACATTAATTTGAACCCTTTTACTCTTTGCAGGAACTCCTTACACTCACCAGTCTTACAAAATTAGTGAATCATTACCCTACAAGTGGATCAACAAGAAATGGAAAGAAGGTTTTCATGTTACATCAACGACAACTATCGGAAGCCGATGTAGTTACGTCAAGGAACTCTAGGTACTCTGAATAGGTAATTGGCAAGTTGTTTTTGGTCAACACATAGTTAGATGTATATCCTACAAAACTTTTAGAACTCTCAATAGAGTAACCTGTAGGGGTCAATGACACATGAAAACCAACTCCCAAAAAGGTACATGTGGGAATTGAGCTAACTATGCTTTGGAGTTGAGATTCCACAAATTCAAAGAAACACAATACTATGCCACCGAGACGACAGAAGCACACAATCAAATAACAAGCACATTAGCAACAGAAAAACCTCCCAACAGTATACCATGATCCCACCACCCCCAAAAAAGAAACACAGGCACGAGTACATATATGCAGAGGAAAAACAAACCATATGAGCTAACTGTGGTAGTATAGGCTGGGAAGGTTGAAGTCTGTCCTTGTCCTTGTCAAAAGGATCAACATCAACTCCTGGAAGGTTGAAGCATGTCCTTGTCAAAAGGTTTCCTACATCGCAGACCTTGAAAGTGCAATACAAAGACACAGCTAAAACACATGCAATGTCCCCTTCGTGTTCCATTTGAGCAATTGTGCATGCAATTGTAAGCTCTCTGGTTGTAGTGCTTTGATGTCTTGGTTTAAGAATATGCAAGAAAGGACCTTGCCTCAACAAAACTTGCAAGAGGGGTGAAAGAAAATGGAGTTCATGCTTACCTCACCCTTCTCTGTGTCGCGAAACAACCAACAATGCAAGTCTCCAAACAGGAAGGTGCTGGATAACTTAATTTACAACTACAACCCAAAATTTAGCGATAACTTTAATGATTATTTCATGCTCATGGTAGACACAATTGTGATATGCTAACAAACACAACTAATAGTTTTGATGAAAAATGGTAAAGTTACCTCTGATTGTTGCGAATTGCTTCATCAGCGAGCAGTGGTTCCTGAAATCGTCCCCTAAGGGTGGATCGTCAAACTTGCTACAAAAGCACAGGTCAGATCTGTAAGTATTAGTCTTCACCATCTACCGAAAGAACAAACATAACGTTGTGCCAAGGAATTTACTTACAAACTTTGTGAAGGTGGTTCCACAAGGTTTTTTTCTAGCTCATGAGGCTTCCTCCTTAGAAAACGCAACATATTCGCTGTGATCAGCACAGTCCTGATCTTTCCCTTGTAGTTATTCAATGGCCTAATGAGACATACCCGATGTCTGCCTTCTAGCCTAACCACCGCAAAGCTAGGTTGCTTCCCATGGAGCCCTAGCCTTTAGGCCACCACCTCATTGTACACCTTGATGCCTGGGTCACCAGCCCCGCATAGCACCAACCAGTAGTAACCCTAGCGAGTGGGCGAACATGATTTAGAGGTTTAGGGGAAGTGGGGTTTGAGGCGCGGGGAGAGGAGGGAAGGGTGGAGACTCACCTGACCTGACCTAGAGACGTTTGTCAGCGACGGCGGTGGGGACGGAGGAGATCGGGAAGGGCGTGGAAGGGACGACGGTGATGGAATCTCTCTCCCCTATCTGTCTGTCTCTCTTCTCGTATGGCAACACGCAGCAAAGGCGACAGACAATGAGACGACGCGAGGCAAAGGTGAGGGCGAGGAGAGGAAGAAGAGGATAGAGAGAGGGGCGAATGGAGAACTCGTCGCCGAGGAGAGGGCCAGCGGACACTGTTTGGATGTTTGGTGTTCGAGTCGGGGGCGAGGTATCTCAGAACTAAATTTAACGAACGCTTCGGGTCCGCTCGTGGGATGCCTCCTCCACGCGTCGCCACGCGAGTCGGCTGAAGGGCGTGAAACGCGGAGAGCATCTGAAACCCGAGCGTCTTTTAACTAAAGGTAATGATCTTATCATGAACAATAATTAAACAACAACATAATTAGAACATGATCATAATAAAACATTAGTTTCCCAAAACCAGGTAGAGCAATAGAAAATCCACCTAATGTTCATCTTTTTGCAAGGTGGGGGATAAACAATACTAGGGAAACCTATTAGGCCTCATCAAATTAACCTGAGCATGTCACAGTGATTAACAGCGAACATTATTTGGTAAAAAGGAGTGATCAAGGGCACAACTTGCCTTAGACTTAAGATTCCAGATACTTCACCAAACTAATCTTCAGATTTCCCGTAACCTCACTACTACTCGTAGTAATACAAACAAATAAACAAGAAGTACATAAAAATAATAGTACACTAAACATGATAACAAGCTACGTAAAAATATTCTATGCGTCGTTACGAAATCGTAGGTTCAAGAACCATTAAAATCGGAGTTAAAACGAAGAATTTATGGATAAAAGGGTATTTTTAGGCGCAATAAATCTAATAGATGGGATCTAACAGATGTTGTATTTAAACTAAGTAGTTGTTAAATTTAAATATTTGAATTGATATTAATCATTAAAATGCGTAGATTAGAACTATAAATTAGATTAACTAGATTATCTAGCTAATTAACATTAATTAATTAAAACATGTGGCATAATTAAAATAATGTTATTACTACGTACGCAAAAAATAATATGAACCTAACACAACTTGAACAGATTAAAACAAATTATTTGATCTAGAAGATATCATATTTTTAGTAAATTAGTAGGGCTGCACAGAAATAGGTGACATGACGCGATCTGATTGATTAGATCAAGGTCACATAAAAAATTACAGGTAAATTGATATAATATTTGGGATCCAGGTATGACCATCTACCCTTCCTCCTTCCTACAACTGCATCGCGACGTGGAAAAGCAACGACCAAATATTCACGATTACTCACCGGAGGCACCGATCGAGACGTGTTGTCCAAGTTGCGAGGCGGTCGTGCATGCTACTGTTGTGTCGTGCGGACAGGGAAGACGCGGCCGCGGTGCTCGGCGAGCTTACGGCGGCCCTCAACTCTCTCTCTACTTCCCCGGCAACAGGACCCTCCCCTTGTGTACTCGCTTCAGCCACGGAATCCCTCGGAATGATGAGGAGGACAGCAAGGGGTAGCTGCAACTCGAGTATATATAATCCAAAATCCAATACTAACAACCGCTATGGGATCGCAACAAACCCAGCTACCCACATGCATCGATTACTTTATTTGTTGTAAGCTGGCGAAGTTTGTTATGAACGGATGAAGAATACGTCCTGATCAAGCTGGCCCGGCGAGACAAAGATGTTGCAGTGCGCGTGCATGGATAGAATTCGAGGAGAACGGACAGATCCGCCCAACAACTGGGTCATCAGATAATATTTGTAAAGCCCAAAAATTTGTATCAGATAAAAATAATCATATAAATAAATAAATATTTACATGTTTTTGTTAAATTATTCAATAAGGATTATTCTTCTCATAAATTATATAAGTGAAAACACTTTAAAATAATAGGTTAAAATATATCTTGATAGAGATTTCACATAAGTTGCTCAAATAAAATATGTAATGGATAACCATAGGGGAATTAACTTTTAATTAAATCACACAATCATAAGAACCTTTTTTCTAAAGTAAATAATGGGTGGGTATTTCGTATTTGCAACACAGACTAAATAAATATTTGATATATAAAATAAAATAGACCATGTATAACATATTGGAGTTTTTGTTTGACACTTAAATATACTTTAAGTTTAAACTCTATTTAATTCGAAATTTGAACTTGAATCTAATATGAAATTAGGAAAGAAAAGAGAAAAAAAAAAGAAAAGAGAAAACCTAGTACTAGGTCGATTTCCTTCCCCGCGGCCCATCTACTCCTTATCTCCTTTCCACTCGAGCGGCCCACTTCCAATTTGCCCCGCTCTCACAGCCATCCACGCGCCTACGTTGTGGAGTCATTGTCGGGTGGGGCCCATGACCCAGCCTCACCCCCTCCTTACTCCCAGCCTCATCTCTCCGCGCCGTGACACTAGCCGCGGGCCCATGGTGTCATGTGGGTCGTCTTCCCTGAACAACTCCATGCGAAATCCGCGGGCGGCGCGCAACAAATCGGGCGCTTCTCTTGCTCCTGGCCGTGAACATCGAAAATCCGGTCGAAATCCATCGCTATCCGCCCGCGGAACTACCTCCGATGTGCGCGCGGATGAATCTCTGGCACGTGGACCCGCGTGCCTAGTCCGTTCATCCCTGCCATGGGGCATTCCAACTGAACGCGGCGATGGCGGAATCCTTCGTGTCGCGTCTTCCGGGTGGGCTTGGTCCTCGGCTGGCTATATAACCCGTCTGCCGCGACTTCTCGGGATCCCTAGCAACCAGCTGCCGCGTCCGCGCACCCCGCGGGGAATGCAGTGAGATGAGAGAAAATGTCGTGGCCATTGTCGCCGTTCGAGCCATGGGAGGTGCGGTTCGCCGGTCGTTCGATGCCTTCGCCATACTGCGGAGCGCTATGGGCCGACTGCGTCATCTCGTCAGCGCCGGTGAACCCCTTTATCGTGCTCACCGGAACCATGCCATCGCGGTGCCGCGCCATCGCCGTGGGCAACCTTCTGGGCACCGTAGCCAACACTGGTTAGTCCTTGGGTGTTTCCGCCGCATACACAGGTTCGCGTAGCATCACCAATTTAGCTAGATTTGGGCCGGAATCGTCGGTTGGCCGCACATCGACCATGGCGCCGCCGGGCATGCGCGTGCCACCGCTATCGCCGGTGTCGGAGTTGGGGAAGTATGGGATAGTCGTGGATCTTCGGATGTACAGTTCAGATTAGAAGTAGGTTAACGCTTCGCCTGGGGGCGATCTGTGCCGCAGATCCGTTAACCGATGGAGTGGAGTAGATCAAGCCAGCATAGAATCTCGAGCGTTGATCTTGAATCCTATGGTGGGTGTTAGGTATTGAATTGGGGATTGATCAGGACTGCGGGAGTTTGAACGGACGGCTCTGATCAGACCAAGTCTACCGGTTCTCCTAGATCTGATCTAAACCCTCGATTCTGGATCAGGCAGTTGTCAAGTGAAGATACCCCTTCGCCGTTTGGATTTTCAAAAGAGACCCCGGACAAATTGATAATCAACCGGCCACCCACGCGCGAAGGAAAATAATTACATGTAGGTCCTCGGTTTTGCGGTTTCAGTCCCAGGGATCCGAAAAATATCACCCACAGCCCAGAATATAATCTTACTTGAATAAATTAAGTCTGAAATTGATTTTTGTATAAAAATAATTCAATAAACTTCGGTGTTTGTCTGAAATTGATTACATGTACGATATTCTTACGCCGTTTATTCTTACGTTTGGTGTGATGTTAATTTTGCCTATACAATGTTTGTCTGTATTGCTACGTTTAGCAGTGAGGACACGTGTCACCTGAAGAGCAAGTTGGTACCTGGAATCTCAAGTCCCAGGCAAGTTGTGCCCTTGATCACTTCTTTTACCCAATCATGTTCTAGTTAATCATAATGATCTGCATAGGTTAATTTTGATGGGACCCAATAGGTTACCCTAGTTTGACTATCTTTATACCTTGTTCACCACTGAATTTTGGGTAGTACCTTCTATTGCTTTATGTGGATTTGGGTATAGAGATACACATTATTCATGATTATACTTTTGTTATCAGTTGTTATTTACTGTTCATGATAAGATCATTATGTTAATTGGAACATGGAGAACCACCCGGGAAAACAGTGCTACCACAAGGGTGGAATGGGACGCCCTTGGCTGACTAATTAGGAAAGCTAGTGGAGGACTACCTTACCCGGAAGGGGAAAGGGCAGTAGGGGAGTGGTCAGTGTAGGGAGGTCCTCGGGTTGATTTTGCTGCAATGGCGGTCAGGCGAGGGATTCCTGCATTGGAGCTTCCGATAAACTATAGCAGGTTTTCTGAAGCTAGTGGAACTTTGTAAAGGCCTCATAGTGTTACCTTGCCTCGCTTCCTTGGTAGAGGTGTATGGGGCCCGTACAACCCCGTGGCAGATGGGTAATATGACTTGTGGGTAAAGATGTGCAACCTCTGCAGAGCTCACGGTCATGAGCGGCTCGGACACTCACATGATTAATTTATGGAACTAAATTCAATTCGTCGTATGCATTGCATCGCTGGTGATGTTGTTACTTTTGTTCTACTACTTAATTGGGTTGGTATTTACTTATACTTAGTAACTGCTAATAAAATTTTGACCAACTTTAAAAGCAATGCTCAGCTCTAACCATCCTCTTTGGTAAGCCTTACACTTCACATGAGCTCCCACCTTTGGCGAGTTCATGCAAATTATTCCCTACAACTTGTTGAGCTATGAACGTATGTGAGCTCACTCTTGCTGTCTCGTACCCCCTATAGGTCAAGAACCGGTACCACAGGATGAGGCGCATGAAGGATGTTGTGACGAGTTTGTGAGAGGTCTAGGCCGTCGTCTCCCAGTCAACTTTGGGTTGCTGGACCGTTGTCTCCTTATAGTGTAATTATTTATTTATTTTGTACAGAACTCCTATTATATAGTAAAGATGTGACATTCGATCCTGTGCCATGATTCATCATATGTGTGAGACTTGGTCCCAGCACACCTGGTGATTATGTTCGTGCCCGGGTTTTGGACCCTAAAATCCGGGTGTGACAGAAGTGGTATCAGCGGGAATGTTGACTGTAGGACGAAACCTAGATAGAACTGGACAACCATTGTCTACTTACCTTTGCTACTCTGATTCTTTCTAAACTTTTCTTAATCTTTTCTCATCTATTTCTGCTTTACTTTGATTATTCTTACCTTTTCTTTCTAAAAGACAAATGTGGATTTCACACTTTGAAATCCTGTACATGAAGTGACCTTTAGGAATAGGAGACCTACTCATAGGAACAAAAACAAAACTATTTTTGTAGGTATCTATACGCTTGAGTGTTTGTTCTTATGATACTTGTCCGATTTAGATCTTTGATTGAGTGTGATGGGTTGTGGAGTAATGTCCACAATTACATCTACATATACATATAGGCATAAATATAAATAAATAAAATTCTTAAGAAAAAAATCTAGATTATCCTCCATTAAAGTGTATCTATGTTAAATAGATCCCTCTTATCTTAAAAGACTCTCTTATCTTAAAAGATCCATCTTATCTTAAAAAGATTATATCTTGTCTCAATAGATTCATCTCATCCTAACCACTTTGCATATCTCACCCTAAGAGTAACAACCATAATCTAATCCAAATTAACCATATCTACTCATATCAATCTAATTTAGATCTCATCTAGACTAACATGATCTAATGTGAATTACTTAACAGGTTAGTTAACCCTAGTCAAATGGATTAGACCTTACTCCTATAAATAGGTGTTAACCTAAATTGGTGCCCTATACTAACCTGACCATATGAACTTCCTTAACCACCCGATAGTTGCATAACCCCTCTGTTTTGACCTAACAGGGATTTTGACTTACCTACACCATATAATTCATCTTATCTCAAAAGGATTCTAACATATCCTAATAATATTTATCCCACCCTAGTAGATCCGTCTAATCTAAACTAGGATAATCTAGTCATAACCAATCTAATCTAATATGAGTGTGAGCGACTTAATGCTAGTATAAAGGATAAAACCATACTCCTAATTCACTTAAGCCTAAGTTAGTGCCATAGATCAACTCAGCCATACACTCCCAATAGGTTACATAATCCATCTACGTGAACTATTGATAAAAAAATGTCCTATCCATAGACCCCAGCTATCTTAACTACATCTCCCTAGCTCAGATGGAGACACCAAGATTGGAGACCGAAGATGATCAACCTCATCAAAAAAGGATAAGCACCAACTCCAGTCTTCAAGGATCAAGTGAGATCACCAAGATGAGTCAAGATCCACAATCCGGGATGGAGTCCTTCCTGACCCTACTATGTCCTTCCCAAGCCTATCCATGCTTTAAAGACATTTTTTATACATGTGGTGGTCATACATATATACCCATGCCTTCCTAATCACCTACTCATTTGTATAAAAAATCTCTTGATTTTGGTACCCACTAGAAACTAAAAGTTACATTACAACCGATGATACACCCAGCCCAGGTGGGGTTGGCCAAGGCCCAACAAATTAGGGTTGCCCGGAGCCCAACAGTTCATTATGCACACCCAACTCAGGGAAAGGCCCAATCGCCCCAAAAGACTAGCCCAATGGGGGAAGGGTGGCTCTCCCTTTTAAAGTGGCTTCCTCCTCCCAAGTTAAGCGAGGTGGGATAAATCTGAGGCTCACACGGGCGCCGTCCGACTACAATTGGGCCAACTGGGCCAATTGCGTCTTTGCCAACGGGTAATAGTGGAGGATGTTCTCATCATTCCCACCTTCTTAAAATGGGCCCTAGCTCTGACACCAGATGATACACCCAGCCCAGATGGGGTTGGCCGAGGCCCAACAAATTAGGGTTGCCTGGAGCCCAACAGTTCATTATGCACACCCAACTCAGGGAAAGGCCCAATCGCCCCAAAAGACTAGTCCAATGGGGGAAGGGTGGCTCTCCCTTTTAAAGTGGCTTCCTCCTCCCAAGTTAAGCGAGGTGGGATAAATCTGAGGCTCACACGGTCACCGTCCGACTACAATTGGGCCAACTGGGCCAATTACGTCTTTGACAACGGGTAATAGTGGAGGATGTCCTCATCATTGATACACCCAGCCCAGGTGGGGTTGGCCGAGGCCCAATAAGTTAGGGTTGCCCGGAGCCCAACTATTCATTAAGGACACCCAACTCAGGGAAAGGCCCAATCGCCCCAAAAGACTAGTCCAATGGGGGGAAGGGTGACTCTCCCTTTTAAAGTGGCTTCCTCCTCCCAAGTCAAGCGAGGTGGGATAATTCTGAGGCTCACACGGTCGCCGTCCGACTACAATTGGGCCAACTGGGCCAATTGCGTCTTTGCCAATGGGTAATAATGGAGGATGTCCTCATCATTCCCACCTTCTTAAAATGGGCCCTAGCTTCGATACCAGATGATACACCCAGCCCAGGTGGGGTTGGCCGAGGCCCAACAAGTTAGGGTTGCCCGGAGCCCAACAGTTCATTAAGCACACCCAACTCAGGGAAAGGCCCAATCGCCCCAAAAGACTAGTCCAATAGGGGAAGGGTGACTCTCCCTTTGAAAGTGGCTTCCTCCTCCCAAGTCAAGCGAGGTGGGATAATTCTGAGGCTCACACGGTCACCGTCCGACTACAATTGGGCCAACTGGGCCAATTGCGTCTTTGCCAACGGGTAATAGTGGAGGATGTCCTCATCTAATCTCTCTATATCCCTTTTTCTTACAAATCTCGAGGACGAGATTTCTGTTAAGGGGGGCAGGATTTGTAAAGCCCAAAAATTTGTATCAAATAAAAATAATCATCTAAATAAATAAATATTTACATGTTTTTGTTAATTTATTCAATGAGGATTATTCTCCTCATAAATTATATAAGTGAAAACACTTTAAAATAATAGGTTAAAATATATCTTGATAGAGATTTCACATAACTTGTTCAAATAAAATACGTAATGGATAACTATAGGGGAATTAACTTTTAATTAAATCACACAATCATAACAACCTTTCTCCTAAAGTAAATAATGGGTGGGTATTTCGTATTTGCAACATAGACTAAATAAATATTTGATATATAAAATAAAATAGACCATGTATAACATATTGGAGTTTTTATTTGACATTTAAATATACTTTAAGTTTAAACTCTATTTAATTCGAAATTTGAACTTGAATCTAATATGAAATTAGGAAATAAAAGAGAAAACCTAGTACTGGGCCGATTTCCTTCCCCGCGGCCCATCTACTCCTTATCTCCTTTCCACCCGAGCGGCCCACTTCCAATTTGCCCCGCTCTCGCAGCCATCCGCGCGCCTACGTTGTGGAGTCAATGTCGGGTGGGGCCCACAACCCAGCCTCACCCCCTCCTTACTCCCAGCCTCATCTCTCCACGCCGTGACACAAGTCGTGGGCCCGTGGCGTTAGGTGGGTCGTCTTCCCTGAACGACTCCACGTGAAATCCACGGGCGGCACGCAACAAACCGGGCACTTCTCTTGCTCCTGGCCGTGAACATCGAAAATCCGGTCGAAATCCATCGCTATCCGCCCGCGGAACTACCTCTGATGTGCGCGCGAATGAATCTTTGGCGCGTGGACCCACATGCCTAGTCTGTTCATCCCTACCATGGGGCATTCCAACTGAACGCGGCAATGGCGGAATCCTTCGCATCGCGTCTTCTGGGTGGGCTTGGTCCTCGGCTGGCTATATAACCCGGCTGTCGCGACTTCTCGGGATCCCTAGCAACCAGCTGTCGCGTCCGCGCACCCCGCAAGGAATGCAGTGAGATGAGAGAAAATGTCGTGGCCATTGCCGCCATTCGAGCCATGGGAGGTGTGGTTCGCCGGTCGTTCGACACCTTCGCCATACCGCGGAGCACTATGGGCCGACTGCGTCATCTCGTCAGCGCCGGTGAACCCCTTTATCGTGCTCACCGGAACCATGCCATTGTGGTGCCGCGCCATCGCCGTGGGCAACCTTTTGGGCGCCGTAGCCAACACTGGTAAGTCCTCGGGTGTTTCTGCTGGATACACAGGGTCGCGTAGCATCACCAATTTAGCCAGATTTGGGCCAGAATCGCCGGTTGGCCACACATCAGCCATGGCGCCGCCGGGCATGCGCGTGCCACCGTTGTCGCTGGTGTCGGAGTTGGGGAAGTATGGGATAGCCGTGGATCTTCGGATGTACGGTTCAGATTAGAAGTAGGTTAACGCTTCGTCTGGGGGCGAACTGTGCCGCAGATCCGTTAACCGACGGGGTGGAGTAGATCAAGCCAGCATAGAATCTCGGGCATTGATCTTGAATCCTACGGTGGGTGTCAGGTATTGAATTGGGGATTGATCAGGACCGCGGGTGTTTGAACGGACGGCTCTGATTAGACCAAGTCTACCGGTTCTCCTAGATCTGATCTGAACCCTCGATTCTGGATCGGGCGGCTGTCAAGTGAAGATACCCCTTCGCCGTTTGGATTTTCAAAAGAGACCCCGGACAAGTTGATAATCAACCCGCCACCCACGCGCGAAGGAAAATAATTACATGTAGGTCCTCAGTTTTGCGGTTTCAGCCCCAGGGATCCAAAAAATATCACACGCAACCCATAATATAATCTTACTTGAATAAATTAATTCTGAAATTGATTTTTGTATAAAAATAATTCAATAAACTTCGGAAATTCATATCTTACCTATTTTGACCCCGAATTAACCCGTTCCAGTTGTGTTAGCTTCATATAAATAATTACTACGCAGTAACAACATTAATTATACCATATCGCGTGCTTTTATAGTTAGATAATTATTTATCCTATGTCAACTAGATCAACTCTTCTAAAATCAAAGCTAACCGGTCCATAATTATAATTTGATTAAAATATGGTCTCTAGTCAAGTTATAATTAAAATTAAAGTTGAGTTAATTACTTATAGAATACTCTTCTCACATGATCTATATTAATCAATAGGGGTTTATCAACTCAGTAAAATCACTCTGAAAATGAATATAGTATAAAATAAATCTACTAATCTTGTAAAATCCATGTCTTCTTTGTTTTAGCTCCGAATTAATTAATTCCAGTCGCATTAGTTTCATATTAATATTGTTCTTCATCTAGTAACCTTATTTTATCATGAAAACTATGATTAAAATTATACACTTAGTTTCTTATATCCCACACTTAAAACTTCATAAAACCATAACTCTTTAACGGTAACTACGAATTTAATGATTCTCAAACCCACGATCTCGTAGCTTCGCGTAGGATATTCTTACCCAGTTTATTCTTATGTTTGGTGTGATGTTAATTTTGCCTATCCAATGTTTGTTTGTATTGCTACATTTAGCAGTGAGGACACGTGTCACCTGAAGAGCAAGTTGGTACCTGGAATCTCAAGTCCCAGGCAAGTTGTGCCCTTGATAACTTCTTTTACCCAATCATGTTCTAATTAATCATAATGATCTGCATAGGTTAATTTTGATGGGACCTAATAGGTTACCTAGTTTGACTATCTTTATACCGTGTTCACCACTGAATTTTGGGTAGTACCTTCTATTGCTTTATGTGGATTTGGGTATAGAGATACACATTATTCATGATTATACTTTTGTTATCAGTTGTTATTTACTGTTCATGATAAGATCATTATGTTAATTGGAACATGGAGAACCACCCGGGAAAATAGTGCTACCACAAGGGTGGAATGGGACGCCCTTGGTTGACTAATTAGGAAAGCTAGTGGAGGACTACCTTACCCAAAAGGGGCGAGGGCAGTAGGGGAGTGGTCAGTGTAGGGAGGTCCTCGGGTTGATTTTGCTGCGATGGGGGTCAGGCGAGGGATTCCTGCATTGGAGCTTCCTATAAACTGTAGCGGGTTTTCTGAAGCTAGTGGAACTTTGTAAAGGCCTCGTAGTGTTACCTTGCCTCACTTCCTTGCTAGAGGTGTATGGGGCCCGTACAACCCCATTGCAGATGGGTAACATGACTTGTGGGTAAAGATGTGCAACCTCTGCAGAGTGTAAAACTGGTATATCAGTCGTGCTCACGGTCATGAGTGGCTCGGACACTCACATGATTAATTTATGGAACTAAATTCAATTCGTCATATGCATTGCATCGCAGGTGATGTTGTTACTTTTGTTCTACTACTTAATTGGGTTGGTATTTACTTATACTTAGTAACTGCTAATAAAATTTTGACCAACTTTAAAAGCAATGCTCAGCTCTAACCATCCTTTTTGGTAAGCCTTACACTTCACATGAGCTCCCACCTTTGGCGAGTTCATGCACATTATTCCCCACAACTTGTTGAGCTATGAACGTATGTGAGCTCACTCTTGCTGTCTCGCACCCCCCCCCACACAGGTCAAGAACAGGTACCACAGGATGAGGCGCATGAAGGATGCTGTGACGAGTTCGTGAGAGGTCTAGGCCGTCGTCTCCCAGTCAACTTTGGGTTGATGGACCGTTGTCTCCTTATAGTGTAATTATTTATTTATTTTGTATAGAACTCCTATTATATAATAAAGATGTGACATTCGATCCTGTGCCATGATTCATCATATGTGTGAGACTTGGTCCCAGCACACCTGGTGATTATGTTCGTGCCCGGGTTTTGGACCCTAAAATCCGGGTGTGACAATATTTTATCACGCGCTCGATGCAGAATCTCAGGTCGTGCGAAGTTTTTCAAGGCAAGAAAGGAGCAGCTGTCCAGGCGAATACGAGATACAGAGCAGAACTGGGCAATAGACCCCACAACTCATTGGTCTAAGCATGACGTCATCGTTATGTCAGCGTGACATAAGCACTCGGGTAAATAATAAAATATAGGGAAAAAATAAAAGAAGACATGGGCTATTTCTGGCTTTGCAATGGTGGGCCGAGTGGACACAACATAGGTACGACTTCCTCCTCTTTTTTCCCTTTTTTCTTATTTCTATTCCACTTTGTTTTTAAATATTCCAATTCAAATTTGAGTTGAACAATTTGACTATAAATGTAACATTCAAAGAATCCCATCATGTATGCAAAGTTTTATATTTTATTTGTTTATTTAGGCAAAATGTGTCCAATATGCAGGACACACATTGTTTATTTCAAAAAAAGTTTGATGTCAAGAAATTTGTATTATGGTCATTTTAATTGAAATCTTTTGGATTTTTTCCTGAATCTCAAAATAAGATTTTAGGGTGTTACAGTGACTCCTAGTGCGAACATAGCCCTTACATCTCATTAAAAACCTATAAAGGAGAAATGTCATATATGAACCTTCCTATGAGTAAAACTAAGTTTAATTTGTTGCTAAAATATATTAAAATTTACCTCTCCACTGGGTACATATTACAAATTGAACAGGGCTAGCAATTCTGACTTGAGTAGGGAGATGGACCATTAAGTGTACCATAATATCAAAAAAGGATGGTAAGAATATAGTCTCAAGAATGCTTAGAGTCTCAGCTATTTCTGACTCTAGCTTATGCATATCGCTTATACGAATAATTGGCGAATAGATTTGCTTAAAAAATTGCTCACACGAATCAGCACAACACTAACTTTTTTTGATAATATCCTTCTCACGGCAAGTGGAAGTAAATATTGTAACAAAACATGGTTATCATGGCTCTTTAGCCCAACAAGCTTCTTCTCTTTCACATCCACATTGTTTGTTATATCTGATGCATAACCATCAGGAAATTTTTCTCCTTTTAGTACTTCATAAAATAATGTCTTCTTAGACGCACTCATAGTATATGATGCTGGTGGTAAATATAACTTGTCACCCACTGGAACAGGATGAAGCTCAGTTCGAATGCCTAGGGACTAAAGATCCAAACGATATTTCAAGTTATCCTTGAACTTTCGCTAAATGCCTAGGAGGGTGTTGACAATGTTATCACACACATTCTTCTCGATATGCATGACATCTAAATTATGTCATAACATTAAATCCTTCCAATATGGAAGCCAAAAAATAGTCCTCCTTTTCCAAATGACTGTAAGCTCCCCTTCCTTCTTTGTTGCTTTCTTTTTATGTTGGCAACCTTTCCCATGCACTGCATGCATATTCTCTGTTTGCAATAAAACTTCCTCTCCAGATGAGAGTGGTCTAGGCGCTGGCCTGTCGTCAACTTTACCATCAAATGAATCTGGATCAAATCTATATGGATGGTTCGGGTCCAGGAATCTACGATGTCCCATATAGCAATTTTTGTACCTTGTTTCATTCATAGAGAACATGTATATGAGTGGCATTCAATACATGCTACTTGACCTGATGTAGTACATGTTTCAATGAACCCTAGGCCTAGATAATCATATATGATCCATATTATTGTAGCACGCAATTGAAAGTACTCATGCTTTGCAGAATCATAAGTCCTTACCCCTTCAACAAACATATCTAACAGATCATCAATTAGTGGCTCAAAATAAATATCTATATCACTACTAGGAGATCTACGGCCTGGAATCAACAATGAGATAATGAAATTCATTTGCTTCATACACAACCATGGTGCAAAGTTATATGGGATGACAATAATAGGCCAAATGTTATAGCTAACATTCATGGACCTGAACGGATTAAAACCATCTGTAGCTAAAGCAAGTCTAATGTTGCGACTGTCAGAAGCAAACACTGGGTGCTTTTGGTCAAATTCCTTCTAGAGAGGTGAATCTGCAGGATGCCTTAGTAATCCATCTTGTATACACTCCTCATCATGCCACCTCGTGTCAATTGTTGTCTTAGATGATAGAAATAACCTCTGAAGCCTTCTTTTTATTGGAAAGTAGTGAAGAACTTTGCATGGAACCTTGTGTACATGTTTTCCATTTAAACTTCTCCTTTTATATTTCCAACGTGACTTTTCACATGTGGGACATGCATCACAATTAGCATACTCCTTCCTAAACAAAATGCAATCATTTTCACATGCATCAATTTTGATATACCCGAGTCCTAGACACTTAATTACTTTCTTTGCTTCATTGATTTTTTTGGCAATGCCAAGCCATCAGGGAAAGCCTCCATTAGTAGATCTAGTAGCATATCAAAACTTTTATCTGTCCACCCTCCAAGCAATTTCAAGGGAAGAATTCTTATTAAGAAATGCAACTTTGAGAACTTCTTACACTCTAGGTATAGCTCTTGGGTATTATCTATCACTAACTGATTGATGGCTTCTAAATCTACATCAATTTCATCTAAACCATCAGATACTTCAAAATCCCCTTTATCATCTAGACCACCAGCTAAGTCTTGAACCAAATTGGTGTCATCTTCATCTAAATTGTTTGCGGCCTCTATATCACTATAGTCATGACTATTAATAGGCATAGAGTCTGTTTCTCCATGATAAGTCCACCTTTTGTATCCCTCTTGAAATCCATCACATATCAAGTGCGCACAAACTTCAATTTCATCTTTCCATAGAGAATTAACACATTTTCTACAAGGACATAGAATTCTGTTTCCACCTATAGAATTGCTAAACGCAAACTCTATAAATCTAGCCACCCCATCTATGTAGACCTTTGTGTGCCTATAAAGATTAGGTACAAATACGATATGTTGGTACAAAGGTTATTACCACAAAATAATGGTTTATAGTATATTGTCAGAAATACACCTAGGTCAATTCATCCACCTTTTATGCATGTTGTACCTTAACGAATAATAAGATGAAATGTACCCTTCCTAGCTTCATAATATATGTGCAAAAAGGGTGGAAAAGGGGGAATCATTACAAGTATCAAAGATAAAAGCCGAATTAAGTAGTTTTTCCTAGTTGTGGTCAATGAAAGATGGAAAAGTAACAGCTAGAGATTACCACTGACCAATGGATGTCATCCAAGCGTTGTGCACCACCAAATCTTTCTGCCTGCAATCCTCGCTAGTATATTTCTCGACACAAATGTGATCCTTGGTTGTGCTCCTTATTCCAATAGATATATGCACCAATATCAGAAAAAGAACATAAAAATATTTTCAAATATGAACTTAAAAAATATTTTCAAATAAGGATCAGATAACTGATGAAGACACATGTGAGTGTTTTCTATAGGAACAAGAAACTCTTTACACTTTAGTTTGTTGTGCATTCATACTATTGTGCCTTAGAATATAAACACAATGAAGAACATGAGAATCTTGGTGAGATGTTGACAAGGAACACCACCAGATTTTTAATCGTAGCTCTGCTCATGATCCCACTATTGCAAATAATGTCTGAATATTTGGTCAACTTGTAGGTTGTAAATGACTTGAACCAAATATTTTTCTAACTAAAATTCTTTTGTTTAGATATGCGCCAACAACACAACTTTGGAGAGGCATACTTCATGTGGTGGGTGGCAGCAAGGAGGATAGCCATGAACATGGGCTCGAACCCTAGAAGCACATTTGTTGTCACTTTCCAAGTATATTTATTATAAAATTTTACTATACCATACCAAATCTTATATATGTAGCAACTTGTGACATAATAAATCTTGATTGAATTATTTAAATCAGTGGTTATCTTAACCTCAAGAAATATTTAAAAATTATGAACTTAATGCTAGATCAAATTTGGCATCATAGATATATTAGTGCAGATATCTTTTTTGAAGCCTTATTTGTCTACTATGTGGTTGATTGATAATATGATCTCTGTATTTTGGGGCCAAGGGAGCTCACTGGTGCTATTGATTTTTGTTTGGTCCGAGAAAAAAGAATCTTTTGTTTTTTAGGCTAATTCTCAATTGTGTTGTAGTGTAGTAATAGCCTTTTACTTCTATAGCTAGGTAGCTGGTAGCCCCAAAAATCTGAGCAGCAACTGTGATTCAGTGAACTAATGGTAACCTTACATATATAATCATAGTTTTATGTGCTTTCTCACGTGCAATAATAGGATCATCACATGACTAGCAGTTTAAATCTTGATGACTGTTTAAGGGAGTTTCATTGCTCCCCCCGCATGCCAGATGTATACATGCAAACCATTAATAATTCAAGTTTTTTTAGTATAGATCTACATAGCATTGAACTGGACAACTTGATGTGTTACTCTGTGTAAGGAATGATCAACTACTGATTTGTATTGTTTCTTCATTTTTCTCTTTTCTTCTTTTTATGGGAAGCAGGACTGAAGATAAGATGGCTGCCTGCCATTGGCCACCACTGAAGCATGTGATGCTAATGCTGCTTTTATTATAAATGGTGATCTTCATTCTCTCCATCCTATCTTCTGAATCTATGGACACCGTCAGATTTTTCCTAGCCCTGTTGTGACACTGAAGATATTTGAAGATAAAGTTCCGCTCAGCGAGTTTCTTGAGGAGAAAGGTCACGACATGATCCTGGTGGTTGATGCTGGTGGGAGCATGCGTTGTGTAGTTTTGGGTGGCCACCTTGCCCAGCTGATGTAGAATGATGGGTGGGCTAGAATTGTTGTCAATGGCTGCATCAGGGACATCGATGAGATAAATGTTTGCGATGTTGGTGTCTGGGCTCTAAACTCACACCCTATGCAGTCAAACAAGGGCATCGGTGAGGTGCATGTCCCTGTGACCTTTGCAGGGACAAGAATTTGCAATGGAGCATGGCTCCATGCCGATTCTGATGGCATTCTCATCTCAAAACCAGAATTGAGTGTGTAGGGTTGTTCTTATGCTATGTATGAACTTGTAATAATGTATAGCTGTCACACCCGGCTTTAAGGGACAAAGCCTGGTGCATCTCATACATGCGTCAAAGAAGACAACATATATGATAACAGAGTGTATAGAGATAAATGTCACAATATAATCAGAGTACTTATTACATAGCGGAAGACTTACAAAATAAAAGATAAATATAAAATGAACTAAGGATCGTCCTTGGCGCAGAAGTCAACTGGGGAAACGCCACCTAGATCAGATCAAACTCCTCGCCTTGTGGCTCCTCCTGAACCACCTGTTCTTCTCCTGTGGGGGGTGTGAGACAGCAAGGGTGAGCTCACACATGATCATAGCTCAACAAGTTGTCGGGAACCAGTGGACATGAACTCACACAGGTGGGAGTTCATGAAGTGTAAGGCTGATCAATAATAGAGGTTAAAGCTGAGCATTGCTTTTAATAAGTTGGTCAAATTTTATTAGCGGTTACTAAGTGTAAGTGAATACCAAACCATAATAAAATAATAGAACAAAATTAATAACAAATCCCATGCAAATGCAAATGACAAATTGAGTTTAGGTTCCATAATTTAATCATCGGAGAGTCCTGAGCCGCTCATGACCGTGAGCTCGGCTAGTATACCAGTTTTACACTCTGCAGAGGTTGTACCCTTTACCCACAAGTCGTGTTTCCCATGTCGCCAGGGTTAGCTAGGCCCTTAGACACTACCAAGGTGAATGGCTAGGGATCCACTATGAGGCCTTTACAAAGTTCCACTAGCTTCCAAAAATCCGCTACAGTTTATGGGAAGAGCACTTGCAAGAATACCCCGTCTGACCGCCATCGCAGCAAATCAACCCGAGAACCTCCTTGCATGCAACTCCCCTACTGCCCTTGCCCCTTTCTGGTAAGGTAGTCTTCCACTAGCTTTCCTAATTAGTTAGCCAAGGGGTCCCATTCCTCCCTTATGGTGGCACGTGTTTCTCAAGTTAAGCTCCATGTTCCAATTAACAATAATATAATGATCTTGTCATGAACATAAATAAATAACATAATAACTGGAACATGGATATAATAAATGATTATCCCAAAACCATATAAAGCAATAGCAAACTACCCAAGTGATTCAGGGGTAAACAAGGTAAATGAGATAAACAATCTAGGGTGACCTATCGGGTCCCATCAAAATTAAACTTATGCATGGTAAATGATTATAAAGAACATTATTGGGTAACAAAAGTGAATCAAGGGCACAACTTGCCTGGCACTTGAGATTCCAATTACCAACTTGCTTTTCAGATGACACGTGTCCTCGCGCTAGTCGTAGCAATACCAACACACATGGTATAGATAAAATTAACATCACAACAAACATAAGAACAAATTGAATAATAATGATCTACGCGTTGCTACGAGATCGCGGGTTTGAGAACCATTAAAATCGGAGTTATGGTTATCAAGTTATGAATTTCCGGAGTTAATTAGTACTTGGAATAGCATAACTCATGAGCATAATTTTTGTTCCAGTTTCATGGTTAAACAAATTACTAAGTGATAAAGAATATTAAAACAAAATTAATGTCTCTGGAATGACTCAATTTGGAGCAAAAAATGAATTTTATATGAATTATACAAGTTTTTGGAATTTCTTTTGCATTAAAAAACAATTTCCATATTTAATTCTCTTTTTTATTTCCCCCTGGACTGCGCGTCATTTCCTGTAAAGTACAGGGGCTAAATCGAAAGTTCCTATAGACTCTAGCTACAGCTCGCGGTGGACTACGGGTTTGTTTTCGGAAAGTACAGGGGCTCATATGCAAAACAGACCCGGCGAAGGGGTATGGCTAACGCTTGGCCACCCGATTCACTACGGACGACCAAGATTAGAAGTTATATCCACTGAAGCGGTGTGCAATCCAAGCCGTAGGATACGCGATCCACGGCTCCCGATCGCCCCCTAACCCCATTAGGTTGGACCCAATCCCAACCGCACGATTTTGTTTCCACGCTCTACATTTTAAAAGGGCGCGATCAACCCTCATCCACTGATGCGCCATCCAACGGTCGACGCTCACCAGACTGAACCGTTTTCTGCCTTCTAATCCCGTACGCTCGCAACAGGATCAACGACCCAAAATCGACTGTGGAACCATCTACTCCTAGCCCTCTGATAAAGATCCTACGATTCACATCCGCACACCCACACTCAGGCCGGAGCAAGGCGGCGGGACTGAGCTCCATGGCGGAGCTCCCACCGGCGCGCTACGAATTGGTAACCCCGAGTTTCAAACCCGCGGCCGACCTAACCAACGCGATGCGGCAAGGAAAGCGTAATCAAAGGAGGTAGTTCTCACCCAGAAATCCAAGGTTGGGGAAGTAGACCGCGAAGATGCGCAGGACAGCGTCAACCTTGATGGCCGACAAGAAATTCCGGGCTCCACAGGCTTCAAGTCCACCCGGCGATGCCCTGACCTCAACCTAAGGAAGCCCGCAAACCCCCAAGGCCAGTCCTTTTGGTCCGAAAAGCTTCGCAGGCCTAGTTCCACGGCGGCGATCCCTCAGCGCTCTCTCTCCCTCGACTTATCTTCACAGCGGATGAACCCTAGTTGACTAGGCGGATGGATAGATCCCAAGGATGGCGGCGCGCTGCGGCGTTTATACCTCGGACGAGGCTACTAGACCAGAGGAATCACGGCGGGCGTTACGCTGGCACCGTTGGTCGCCCCGAAACGCGGAGAGTCCGTTGGGGAAGACGACTCCTGACCACGCGGTCCCACCAGTCAGCCACCACATGCATGCGCCGTATGTGCGACTGACTGAAGCGAGTGAGTCCGGTGCCGGGCAGCTGAGCCAAGGGGCCCGATCACCAGTGGATATGAAGTACGCGTGAGAACAATTGGACGACTGACACGTGGGCCAGCTCGGCAGAGAGACACCCGCGCGACCGGCTGGGTAAATAAACTGGGCTGAGGCGGATGAGCAGGAGAGGGAGTGGGCCGGAATTCGGTTCCGCGGCCCAATACAGAGGTTTTCCTCCTTTTCTTTTTCATTTCTTGTCTAATTCCAATTTTAAGGATTCAAACTGAATTTTAAATTCCTGTTTCAAATTTCTAATTTTGAAATATTAAATCTCGTTCAATTGTGAATATACTATACACTATTTCCAATATTTTTATTTATTATCTTCCTTGTCATCTATTTATGGGAGGAAAAGAGTTTCATAAACATTTTCTTTCTCATTTTCTACTTTATGTTTTTATTTAGAATTGGAGGTCAAGTTTATGTTTTCCATAAAATACATCACCACAAATTCATCATCTAGAGATCAACCCTTGTCTTTATCATTTTATTAGTTACTTAACTAGTTTAATATTATTGTTGGAATGTGAGAAGGAAGACTCCTAATAGATTAAAGGTCTTAAAAATATTCTCACCACACTATTATATATATTTTTATCTCTTTATTTTAATATTTCATGATATATGTTTTTCTTCTACTAAATTTTAGGCTTTACAATAGCAAAATTACATGACTAACGGGAATACTTTGGATACTTTGTTAGTATCACTTGGGATATATATACCTTTGAAAATCATTCCAATAGGAATGTGGATTGTGACTAAAACTGGTTATCTCACCATATTTCTGTCACAATGGTCTTGACTCGTGAAACTCTAGATGACTGGTTTGTGGGTGACGAAAGAAAGGGCATGCTGACCATTTATGAGTGGAGAAACAACAACTTCCTCACCGGTAGCCCGACCTCCCGCACCTCGTCACAGTCTGCCCACCCATGCCGGCCTCCCCGCGCTGGCCTACTCGCAGCTAGGTCTCACCCTTCTCAATCGCTGCTGCCCGCAACTAGGTTTCGGACGCTCATGTTGTTTGTTGACGGCGTCGTTCTAGGCTTTTTAGCGGGCTGGGTATATCCAATGTGGGTTGTAGCTGTTGTTCACTTGCTCTTAAATGCTATAAATTAAGAACAAGGCAACACAATTGTTAATGGTTAAGGACCTTCGTCCTTCGAAGCATTATTTCCTTATGGATATAATGATCTTCAGACAAAGGTCATGAAAGACATACCTTCATCATTTTAGCATATGGATATTAATAATTAAACAATAGAACATAAGGAAACAAAGATCATAATTGTGAATCAATAATATATTCATATTTATTTGTTCTATGAATATGAGTAAATATCAATAATATTCATATTACATTAATACCTTCATTGCCATCTTGTTGAATATGAGTAAATATCAATAATATTCAACGAGTTGGTGAAGAGTTACCACAACATTCATTGCTATCGCACTATTGTGTTGTTAAAATTTTTAACCAAAGCCAAAGCTTTCTGCATTGTGTTTTCAAGCAAGCACTTCGTCACTTGAGATTAGCTTCGTCTTAAAAAGCGTGGACACTGAAATGGCCAGAGTACGGTCCACTGCTAGGGTGTTTCGTGAGGGAGACGAGGCCGAAGCGACCGAAACAGCACCAATATCAGAAGTGATGAGGCGATCGGGTCTTGTTGTGCCAGAGGAGGCTATTGCTGAAGGTACCTCCGCTGCTGAAGCTGAACAGATTATGGCTGGAGGAGGAAGTGAGAACGAAAGTGAGGAGGACAACACTATTTTGAGCCCAACGAAACCTAGCCACATTGAATTTGGGAAATCTACTGTGACAACATACGACATGGTTATGATGAAAAAGCTAGGATACTTTGGATAAGCCGAGAGCAAGCTTGTCCGGTTTCTCGGGGAGGAGGTGGTTCCGCAGCCAAGGGAGGATGAAGTCGTTGTTTTTAAGAGCTTCTTCAGGGCAGGGCTTCGGTTCCCTCTACATGAGATGATTGGAGAAGTTTTAAAGAATTTTGAGATATACCTTCATCAGCTAACACCCAATGCAATTGTTAGACTTAGTGTCTACATATGGGCTTTCCGAAGTCAGGATATGAGTCCTAATGCTGAAGCTTTCTGCCGGGTGCACGAACTACACTACCAGACGAAGGCCAGAGCGGATGGTCTTCATAAGAACTTTGGCTGCTACAACTTCGCATATCAAAAAGATACGAAGGCCCGGGTAATTGGCTATCGTACCAAGTGGCCAACCGATTGGACAAGCGAATGGTTTTACATAAAAGTGGACGAGAAGAAAAGGGAGAAGCTAATGACTATGGTCACGAGTCCATTGAAATTAAGCTTCAGGATGACAAGGCCCTTGTGCCACATGCAGCTTGGCTCCCCATGCCAGCTAGCCGAAGTGGAATTCAGAGTGGTAGCTGCCGAAATCAACACTAGAGATCTAGTACAAGAGTACTTGGCAAATAGAATATTTCTGACCTCTAGTGGCTGGGGAATGCCTAAAAAAGGAGGGGGGCAAAAAGTACGAACTTGTCGGCTCCCTTATCGATTTAAATTTGAGAAGCAATTCAAGAAGCCATGCAAAGAGTGGCTAGAAATGATTAAAATGATGTGTAACGAAATTCTTAGCAACTACACCAAGAAGGAAGACCAATTAATGATTGCTGCCTTCGGCACCCGGCCGAAACGAAGGCTGAATCGGGTGATGGACGCATTAAACTTCGAATACCCGGATTACGAGAAGCTTGAAAAAGGGGCCGTAGGGGTGAAAAGGAAAAGGGTTGTTAGCATCCTGAGTAGGCAAGCTGCTCGGCTAGTGAAGGAAGATGAAAAAGTTTTGAAGAAAACGAAAATAGATTTAGAGCCGAAGGCAACAATCTCTAAAAAGCTAAAGCTTGACACAGTGCCCTCTTCTAAGCCGAAGGTGACTGAGGTAGGAGAATAACCTCCTTCGACGCCCTCTGCCGCCGAAGTAGCCGAAATTCTGAAGATAATGACTGAAATCCCGCCCTTCAAGCTGCTAAGTCCTCTAGGATCAGAACCGACAAAATTTTTACAGAGGAAAGAATAGCCTTCGGCTACAAAGGAGAAAGTTAAAGAACAAAAGAAACGATGAATTGTAAATGTAATGGAAGCAATTGAAAAAACACCGCCCTCAGCTTCGACGGTTAAAACAGCGATTCCTATGGGTGCCGAAGCTGAAGATGAAGGTGCTCCCGAAGCCAAAGATGCTGATGAAGCTGAAACGACAATGTCAGATATTGATAGGCTTGTCCCAGACATATTTGCAAATGTGACTGCGGATACAAATGTAGTTACAGAAGAAACCATGGCCATAGTGCCATATAAAGGAAAAGAAATTGATAAAACTCCTTTAGACGAGAGGGATTTTGACCTTCGGCACCTAGGCGGTCAGGAGCTGTCCGAGGAAGACAAGGAGGAGTTGAAAGAATATGCAGTATCTTGCGGTTACCAGCCGGGATCTTTGCTCTTCGGCGGGGTTGATGAAGAAATTTTAGGATGTATTCTCGACCGCGCCGGGGCGAAGATAATCGGCACTCTGTCTAAGAGTGTCAGATTCCCGAAGCTAGAGGTCAATATCAGCGGTTACCGATGGCAACACATTGTCAGTAGCCTATTTTATTCCAATTTCAAGGTGAGATCTTTGTCTAGATTTTTGTTACCTTCGTGATAGATTGAGTGCTCTAACTTTAATTTGTTTTGCAGAGTATGCTGCTAAGCAAAGCATTGAAAATGCAGTAGGATACTGAGGACATAAAAAACAAAGTCATAATTAAGGGCTTAGAGGATAAGATAAAAGAACTTGAAACCTCTTTGAAGGAAAAAGACATCCTGCTGCAAACAGCCGAAGGTTCACTTGCGGAATTACGATCCCAAAATACTAAGTTAAGCAAGAAACTGAGTGAAGCTCGGACGATTTTGGATGAAAGTTCATGGCGCTTCGGCCAAGAGACGAAGGATCTTAAAACAAGGGTCAAAGCCAAAGCTGAAAAGAATATAAGGCTACATGAGTCTTTAAGGATCTTCGGAACAAGTGTGTAGACTTCTCAACCCGGTGTGTAGACTGGCTTAAGGGGATATTCAACTCGGTTGGGGCTGCTTCTGAAAAGGTTACTCCTTCGACCGAAGACATCCCCAGGGCCTTTAATCACATTGAAAACGAAGTTGATGCCCTCGACGAAGTTATAAGAGGGCACATAGATTTCTGTGCCCTGGTAGCTTCTTGAGGCACAACTGCTGCATTTATGAAGGCTAGATGCACTCATGCCAAGACGGTTAACAAACCAACTTTAAATCTCTCGACGTAAGATATAGTTGATATCCCAGCCAAAGGCCGAAGTATAGGAAATAGATTCATTACACAAATTTGGGCTAAGGGCGGACGTGAGTTGGCTGGAGATGAAGCTAGAAAACTGCTTAATTCAGTATGAAACTTTTACCTGTCTTTTTACCTTGGTTTTCCTTTATTAAATTCCCAATTCCCTTATACCTTCATCTGTCTGCAGGAAGGTGGCACTGAAGGTTGTTGAGCCGAAGCTTGTTCTGAAGGCCTGAAGACTCTTAGAACTCCTAGAAAACTTAGGGTCTCTTTGTGTTATTTGGCAAAGAATTGTAATTGTTAGTTGAGCAAAATATTGTACTGATTTGTGAATACCTTGTAATATAATTTTACCTTTTCATTCCTGTATGAATTGCTTTGAAATGGACAAAACCAACACTTGCAATCTTTTGAGCCGAAGGCGAAAAACACCTTCCCTTCTTTTCATTCACATCGAAGCATTTTTTATCAAAGATGAAATACCTCCATATGCCACGAAGTTTTATCTGAGACGAAGCATCTTCGTTTTCAACGAAGCATCTTGTCACCAAAGATAGACATCTTCTGTCTTCCCTGTTAATGCTTTATGTCATGATGATGATGACCCTATGAATGACTAATGAATGTTTGTATGAATGCAAAAAATGATGTAATGAGGTATGCAAATGTATGCGAAAAACACACCCAGACTCTACATCCCCTTAGGAACGATTTTGGACTCTCTTCACCTTTTACTTAGGTGGTATTCCAGCTCTGCATCCCCTTAGGAACAACTTTGGAGCTAAGCTCTGCATCCCCTTAGGAATGACTTTGGAGCTTCTTCACCTTTTACTTAGGTGGTATTTCAGCTCTGCATCCCCTTAGGAACGACTTTGGAGCTAAGCTCTACATCCCCATAGGAACGTCTTTGGAGCTTCTTCACCTTTTACTTTGGTGGTATCTTGGCTCTGCATTCCCTTAGTAACAACTTTTGAGCTTCAGAACTTACTCTGCGCTCCCTTAGGAGCGACTTTGTAGTTTTTTCACCTCTTGGTGACATTTTGGCTCTACATCCCCTTAGGGACGACATTTGAGCTTCTCCCTGTTCTTTTTGCACTCGATGGTGCGGATCTTGATGTTACATTTTACATGTGGGGGAATTTGGCCCTTGTATTGTGTAGGCCTAAACAAAGAATGAAAATTACAACCTATGGCCCCGTTAAAAACCTTTCTCCCCTCTTGAAAGGAAAAGGGTGCCATAAGGAAAAAAATAAGAAAATTACATTGCTTACACATAATATCTTCGAAGCTCATCTTCGTTCCAAGATCTGGGAATGTCATTCTCATCCATGTCTTTCAACCTCTAAGAGCTAGGTCTTGACGAAGATACAACCAGAAAGGGTCCTTCCCACTTAAGTTGAAGCTTCCCTACTGTATCAGGGTTGGCCACCCTTCGAAGCACCAAATGACCTAGCTTGATATTCTTCAATCTTACTTTTCTGTCACGCCACTTGACTGTTTCAGCCTGATATTTATTAATGTGCTCTATGGCTTGATGTCTAGTCCCTTCTGTGGTATCCTTTGTTATTTGGCAATCACCTTCGTCTTCTGTCGAAGCTAAAGTTCTTATTGAACCTGTTCTTACTTCTTCCGGTGTAATTGCTTTGTCACCGAACAGAAGCTTGAACAGAGTAAATCCTGTCGACCTTGATATAGCAGTGTTGTGGTTCCAGACCACTTTTATTAATTCATGTGGCCACTTTCCCTTGGGCTGGTTGAAGATTGACTTCATTATTCCTGTTATTATAATTCCATTTGCCCTTTTTACCAATCCATTTGACTCCAGATGTCTCACTGATGCGAAGTGTATTTTTGTTAGGGGTGAAAACGGGCGGATATGGACGAATAGTAGCTCATCCTGTATCCTACCCTAATGTATTAAAACGGATTCGGGATCAGATACAGATAGTTAGAAACGGGACGGATACGAATACAGGGACCGGATATTTATCCGGGCGGATAAGTGATGGATACATATATTATTTGGTCAGATATCGGATATTTGTCGAATAATGCATTGATTGGTTATCATAAAATATTCTTGTTCGACCACGAAATTGCAAGTAAATTATCAAGACTAATAAACATTTTATAAGATGATAATCTCAAGTTCCCACATAAAAATGGAAAAGTGAAGTATTGATTATGTTGAAACTTGGATACTTAGAGTGATTTCATGTGTAACTCACGCAATAAGTGGAAATAAAATAGAAGAAACGTCTACATAAAATCATCAAAATATAATTAAATTAATAAAATACACTAGTTTCGACCCAAAATTGCAAAAATGATAAGTGAAGTATTGATTATGTTGAAGCTTTGATACATGAAGTGATTTCACGTGTAACTCACGCAATAAGTTGGAGTGGAATGGAAGAAACACTAGCATCTTGTGGATTTTATAGTCCAAATGTTTTTGAGAACTATATGTGGATATGTGTTGTGTCTCCGTAAAAATTTATGAATTGTTTGGGCTATTTGTGTATTATTATTATTTTCTATAGAAAATCATCAGAATGCACTTAAATTCATAAAATATTCTAGTTTCACTCAAAAATTGCAAATAAGTTACAAAAACTAATAAATATTCTATACGAAGATAACTCATGTCCTCACATGAAAATGATAAAGTAAAGTACTGATTATGTTGAAACTTTGGATACTTAGAGTGGTTTCACATGTAGCTCATACAAATAAGTTAAAGTGAAATGGAAGAAACACATAATTCTTATAGATCTTATGATCCAAACATTTTTATGGTTATATATGAACATATGTTGTGTCTTCATAAAATTAAAAAAATTGAGGCTATTTGGTGTATTATTAATTTCTTGTTGTAGGAAATCATCAAAATACAATTAAATTCATAAAAATATTGTAGCATCGACGGAAAATTGCAAAAAAGTTATCAATACTAATAAATAGTCTATAAAAAAGATAACCTTCAGTTCTCACATGGAGATAACCTTGAGTCCCCACACGAAAATGATAAAGCCTATTAATTTGATATAAATTTGGACACTATTTCAATGATTTTGGCCTAAAGATGTGTTTAAACAAAAATGTGATGTACTACAAAGTTATAGATCTCTTCGAGCTCTATAATTTTCATATAAACTTTATTTTCATCCGATTTCATATGTAAAAGTTATGATTTTATAACTATATTATTATGCAGAAAAAGAAAAAACGAGTATCCGAATTCCGGGTACTCGTATCTGACCTGAATATCCGGGTATTTACCGGGTAGTATTGGCTCCGTATCCGACTCGAATCCGAAGCTGCACTATCCGGTTATTACCCGTATCCGTCTCGAATACAAAAGTAATTGTATCCGTATCCGAAAAAAAGGGTATTTGCACTATCCGTATCCGGTACCCGGCAAGTATACCCGACCCGTTTTCACCCCTAATTTTTGTACCAATTTGGCTACAAAAGGTTTTGAAAGTTTCGGCATCGAACTGAGTTCCATTATCAACGGTGATAGCATTCGGCACGTCGAAGCGACAAACGATGTTTTGCCAGAAGAATTTTTACACTGTGACCGAAGTTATTGTAGCCAAGGGCTTTGCTTCAATCCACTTAGAAAAATATTCCACTTCCACCACAACATATTTCAAGTTGCCCTGTGCTGGTGGGAGTGGTCCTAACAGATCCAATCCCCATCTTTTGCAGTGGCCAAGTTGGTTGTATTAGTTGGGTCAAAGACGAAGGTTGCTTCTGGTCTCTAGCGCATCTTTGGCAATTTTCACATTTCTGTACTAATTCTGCTGCATCCGAAGCTGCCTTCGGCCAGTAGAAACCTTGTGTGAAAACCTTCCCCACTAGGGGCCTAGACCCAATATGGGCCTCATATAGTCCTGCATGTATCTCCTTTATTAGTTCTTGCCCTTCGGTTATGGATAAACACTTGAGCAATGGAGAGCAAACTCCGTTCTTATATAACTCCCCTTCTATTATTACATATGGTCTTGTCCTTGCTTCCATTCTTTTATTATAAACTTCGTCATCTGAAAGACAGTTGCCCTGGAGGAAAGATACAATCTCAGTCCTCCAATCTTCACTATGTACCGGTGAAATTGTGAGCACCACTCTTTCCATGAGCTCAACTGAAAGTGCTTTTATTGTTTCAAAAAACACTTGCAAAGGTAGCGGAAGCCCCTATGCTGCCTATTTGGCCAATAAGTCTGCATCCTCATTTTCTCCCCTTGGGATGTTCTTTACGGAGAAACATTCAAAAGAGGCTTCCAACCTTTGGACCGCATCTAGATATTTTTCAAGCTTCAGATCTATTGCCTTGCTACTTTTGTCCACATGACCCGATATAACTTGTGAATCAGTCTTGAGAACCGCCCTTCTTATACCCATTGCCTTAAGTTTCCGAAGCCCCAAGAGGAGGGCTTCGTACTCTGCAATATTATTTGTGCAGCTGAAATCCAATCTTACTGCATAACAAGTTCTAACTTTGGATGGTGCTACTAGGACAGCAGCTGCCCCTACACCGAAGGTTCCCCAGGTCCCATCATAAAATATCATCCAAGCTTCGACGTTATTTATTCTTTCTTCATCTTGAGCCCCTGACGTCCAATCGGCAATGAAGTCTGTCAATGCCTGAGATTGAATCGAAGACCTATGTACATAATCAATGGTGAATTCATTAAGTTCTGTGGCCCATTTTCTGACCCTTCTTGTGGCTTCTCTGTTCCTCATTTTGTCCTTCAGGGGTTGTGATGAAGGCACTATTATATGATATGCTTGGAAGTAGTGTTGAAGCTTTCTGGAGGCCATCAATACAGCATACAGTACCTTCTCCAATTTTGTGTAATTCTTTTTGATGGGCTGAGTACTTCGGGGACGAAGTATACCGGTGCTTGCTTTTTTATCTAACCGTCTTGTTTCTCTTGTGCAAGTGCTGCACTAATCGCAGCATGGGAAGCAGCCACATATAGGAGCAATGGGGTCCCTGATGAAGGTGGAATTAAAGTTATTAGATCTATCAAGTACTGCTTCAACTCCTCGAAGGCTTTCTGCTGGGTTGGACCCCATTGGAAGACTTCGGCTGATTTCAATATTTCCAAGAAAGGTAGGTTCCTCTCTGCTGATCTTAAAATGAATCTGTTCAGTGATGCCAGTCTTCCTATTAACCTTTGAGCCCCCTTTTTTGAATTTGGTGGCTCCATCTGAAGGATAGCTTCGATTTTGCTTGGGTTAGCTTCAATACCCTTTGTCGATACCAAACAGCTCAGAAACTTGCCCTTCTTCACTCCGAAGACACATTTTTTCTGGATTTAACTTAAGACCAGCTTGTCTAAAATTGGTAAATATCTCTTGCAAATCGGCAACATGGTTCTCTTGTTTTGTGCTTTTTACTATGATGTCATCGACATATATTAGCACATTTCTACCAGTTTGGGAGTGAAGAACTTTGGCAGTCATTCTGCTGAAGCTTCCTCTAGCATTCTTGAGCCCCTCAGGCATCCGAAGATAACAATAGGTGCCACTAGGAGTTATGAAGCTTGTCTTCGGCTCATCATCCTTTTTCATCCAGATTTGATGATAGCCTGAGTAGCAATCCAATAAGCTCATGAGTTCTGAAGTAGCTGCTGCATCCACTAGGGAATCTATTCTTGGCAATGGGAATTCATCCTTCGGACATGCCTTGTTGAGATCTGTAAAATCAATACACATTCTCCATTTTCCGTTAGCTCTCTTCACCATGACAGTGTTGGCCAGCCACTCTGGGTATGTTACTTCTCTAATAACGCCGGCACTTAGAAGTCTTTTTACTTCATTTCGTGCACCTTCGGCTTTATCATCGGACATTTTCCGAAGTCTCTGCTTTCTTGGCCTGAAAGATGGGTCCACACTGAGTGAGTGTTCAATGATGTCTCTATTGACACCACAAAGATCATTGCCTGTCCAAGCAAAAACATCTTTGTTGTTAAACAAAAATCTTAGCAGAGTCTTTTCTTGTTCATCAGATAATTGAGATCCCAGCAATACTTTTTGCTCGGCTATGTCTTCACACAAGAGCATAGGCCTTGGTTGATCTGCCGAAGCAGCCTTTTCTCTTTTGTGCTTATACTACTGATAAGCTTCGGCTTCATCTATATTGTGAATAGCCTTCGAATCCGTCCAACTTCCTTCGGGTCTCCTGGCAGCTTCTTGACTCCCATGTATAGCAATAGGCCCTTGTTCCGAAGGTATCTTCATGCAGAGGTATGCTGGGTGGAGTATTGCTTCGAAGGCATTGAGCGTCTCTCGACCAATGATTGTGTTGTATGGGTACTCCATATCAACAATATCAAAGACAACTTGCTCTGTCCTTGTGTTGTTAACGTATCCGAAGGTGACCAGCATTGTTATCTTACCAAGTGCTACAATCTGCCTGCCTCTGAAGCCATAAAGAGGGTGTGTTGCATCATGTATCTTGTCATCTAGCTCTTGCATTTGCCTGAAAGCCTTTGAAAAGATGATATCTAAAAAGGAAATAGGGTTAACCTTTTCCTATAATTAATTTTGGTGGTTGATAGTCAACACAAACACATGGACTAACTAGTTTGTTCTAGAATTCATGTATTACATGTGCATAAGGTTCAACATAAACCAATAAAAGATTCAAGTTAGGGGCACAATTTAAAGGAGCATAAGGACTTGAGTGTGCTGAAGAATGGCGCACCGGACAGTGTCCGGTGCACCAGGACCGTACAGGTGTCAACCAGCCACTCTCGGGAAAACAAAGGCGTGCTTCGCTATAATTTACGAGACTGTCTGGTGTGCCATTGGACTGTCCGGTGTGCCACTGGAGCAACGACTATCTGCGCCAACAGTTGACTCTGACAGCAGCAACAGTGCAACACAGTACCACGCACAAGTCAGAGCAGCAAAGTCAGAGGGGCACTGGACTGTCCGATGCCGCAAGAGGACAAAGCATCCAACGGTCGACCAGCTCCGAACCCTAACGGTTAGGTGACGTGGCAGCGCACCGAACAAGGAACAGTGCATGTCCGGTGGCGCACCGGACTATCTGGTGCGCCCATCGCCAGCAGCCTCCCCAACGGCTACCAAAGTGGTTGGGGGCTATAAATACCCCCAACCACCACAACCTTTAGCATCCAAGTTTTTCAGAGATCACATTCAATACAAGAGCTAGTGCATTCACTCCAAGACACATTTCCAAAGATCAAACCCTCTCCAAGCCTAGAATTCAACTCAAGCATTTAGTGACTTGTGAGAGAGTGTGTTCGTGTTCTTTTGCGCTCTTGTTTCTTGGATTGCCTTTCTTCTTTCTCATTCTTGTTCTCAAGTGACTTGTAATCAAAGCAAGAGACACCTAAGTGTGTGGTGGTCCTTTCGGGGTCTTAGTGACCCGATTGATTAAGGAGAAGGCTCACTTGGTCTAAATGACCGTTTGAGAGAGGGAAAGGGTTGAAACAGACCCAGTCTTTGTGACCTCCTCAATGGGGACTAGGTTCTTTGGAACCAAACCTCGGTAAAACAAATCACCGTGTTCATCTGCTTGATTCTCATTTGATTTGTTTTCCCTCTCTTTCGGACTTGAATTTAACTCTAACGCTAACCCCGGCTTGTAGTGTGTGTTTAAAGTTATAAATTTCAGGTTTCGCCTATTCACCCCCTCTAGGCGACTTTCAATTGGTTTCGGAGCCAGTGTTTCATTAAGAGCCTAACCAACTCGAAGTGATGTCTGGAGATCACGCCAAGAGGGAGATCGTGACCAGCGACAAGCCCGCGAGCTCGAAGAGAACCCTTTCAAGGGAGTCCGGCAACAAGCAAAAGGAGGAATCCTCTTCCTCCATCAAGTCACATCGAAGAGGTGATAAGAAGAAAAAGAAGATGAAGAAGGTGGTCTAATACGAGATCGACTCTTCGTCACCCTCCACATCAAGCTCCGAGTCATCTGTCGCTTCTAAGTGCCATGAGCGCAAGAAGTATAGTAGGATGCCTCTTCGCTATCCCTGTATTTCAAAGTGCGCTCCATTACTTTCCGTACCCCTAGGCAAACCACCATATTTTGATGGTGAGGACTATTGTATGTGGAGTGATAAAATGAGGCACCATCTAACCTCACTCCACGAAAGTATTTGGGATATTGTTGAGTATGGAGCGCAGGTACCTCAAGTCAGGGACAAAGACTATGACTCGGATGAGGCCACCCAAATTAGGCACTTTAACTCCCAAGCCACGTCTATACTCCTTGCCTCCTTGTGTCGAGAGGAGTATAACAAGGTTCAAGGATTAAAGAGCGCCAAAGAAATTTGGGACGTCCTCAAAACCGCGCACGAAGGGGACAAGGTGACCAAGATCACCAAGCGAGAGACGATCGAGGGGGAGCTCAGTCGATTCGTCCTCAACAAAGGAGAAGAGCCGCAAGCCATGTACAACCGGCTCAAGACCATGGTGAAACAAGTGCGCAACCTCAGGAGCACCAAGTGAGATGACCATGAAATGGTCAAGGTTACTCTTAGATCACTTGTTTTTCGTAATCCCACTCAAGTGCAACTAATCCGTGGAGACCCTAGATATAAACAGATGTCTCCCGAGGAAGTAATTGGCAAGTTTGTGAGCTTTGAACTTATGATCAAAGACTCCAAACATATTGTCAACTTGGAGAAGGGCGCCACCTCCACACCCAAGGTTCAACCCGTCGCATTCAAAGTGACGGAGAAGAGAAGAAGAAGTCTACATCAAGTAGGCTTCCGATCGATGTCTCCAAGCTCGACAACGAGGAAATGGCGCTCATCATCAAGAGCTTCCGCCAAATCCTCAAGCAAATGAGGGGGAAGGACTACAAGTCCCGCTCCAAGAAGGTGTGCTACCAGTGTGGTAAGTTTGGTCACTTTAATGCTAAATGTCCAATCTCTAGTGAAAGTGACAGGGACGAAGACAAGAAGGGGAAGAAGAAGGAGAAGAAGAGGTACTACAAGAAGAAGGGCGGTGATGCCCACATATGTCGGGAATGGGACTCCGACGAGAGCTCCACCGACTCCTCCTCCGACGAGGACACCGCCAACATCGCCATCAACAAGGGCCTCCTCTTCCCCAACGTCGGCCATAAGTGTCTTATGGCTAAGGACAGCAAAAAGAAGAAGGTACATTCTAGAGCCACCCCCAAATATACAACATCTAGTGATGAGGGTAGCTCTAGTGATAGTGAAGATAAATTAATGTCCCTCTTTGCCAACCTTAGCATGGAACAAAAGAAAAAAAATAAATGAATTAATTGAAGCCATTATTGAGAAGGATGAACTCTTGGAGAGCCAAGAGGACTTCCTCATTAAAGAAAACAAAAAATTGTTAAACTAAAAAATGCTTATGCTCAGAAGAAGAAAAATGTGAAAAAATAGCTAAGGAGCTTAGCATTTGTCATGATTCAATTTCTAGTCTTAGAAATGAAAATGCTAGTTTAGTTTCTAAGATCAAAGAATTGAATGTTTGCAATGATTCTATTTCCTGACTTAGAGATGAGAATGTTAGATTAAATGCTAAGATAGAAGAATTAAATGCTTACAAACCATCTACATCTACTGTTGAGCATGTTCCTATTTGTACTATATGTAGAGATGTTAATGTAGAAGCTATGGATGATCTCCTTGCCATGATTAAACAACAAAATGATCACATAGCTAAATTAACTACTAAAATTGCCGAACATGAACTTGAAAATGAAAATTTTAAATTTGCTCGTAGCATGCTTTATAATGGGAGACGCCCTGGCATTAAGGATGGTATTGGTTTCCAACAGGGGAGCAATGTCAAGGTTAATGCCCCTAAAAATTGTCTAACTTTGTAAAGGGCAAAGCTCCTATGGTTCAGGATAGTGAGGGTTACATTCTATATCCTGCAAACTATCCCGAACATAAGATTAGAAAAATTCATGCTAGGAAACCTCATAATGTTTCTCACCATGCATTTATGTACAAAAATGAGGCTTCCAGCTCTAGGCATACCACTCATGTTAAAATGCCTAGAAAGAAAATTCCTGCTGCATCAAATGAGCATAATGTTTCATTTAAGACTTTTGATGCATCATATGTTTTAACTAACAAATCAGGCAAAATAGTTGCCAAATATGTTGGGGGCAAACACAAGAGCTCCAAAACTTGTGTTTGGGTACCCAAGGTGCTTGTTTCTAACGTCAAAGGATCCAAGACTGTTTGGGTACCTAAGAACAAGGCCTAAAATTGTTTTGTAGGTTTATGCATCCGGTGGTTCAAGTTGGATAATCGATAGCGGGTGCACAAACCACATGACAGGGGAGAAAAGAATGTTCTCCTCCTATGAGAAAAATGAAGGTCCCCAATGAGCTATCACATTCAGGGATGGAAATCAAGGTTTGGTCAAAGGTTTGGGTAAAATTGCTATATCACCTGACCATTCTATTTCAAATGTTTTCTTGTAGATTCTTTAGACTACAATTTGCTTTCTGTTTCTTAATTATGCAAAATGGGCTACAACTGTCTATTTACAGATATAGGTGTCACTGTCTTTAGAAGAAGTGATGATTCAATAGCATTTAAGGGAGTGTTAGAGGGTCAGCTATATTTAGTTGATTTCAATGAGAACAAAGCTGAACTTAACACTTGCTTAATTGCTAAGACTAATATGGGTTGGCTCTGCATCGCCGACTAGCCCATGTTGGAATGAAGAATCTTCATAAGCTTCTAAATGGAGAGCACATTTTAGGACTAACCAATGTTCATTTTGAGAAAGACAGGGTTTGTAGCGCATGCCAAGCAGGAAAGCAAGTTGGCGCCCATCATCCACACAAGAACATCATGACTACTGACAGGCCACTCGAGCTACTCCACATGGATCTATTCGGCCCGATCGCTTACATAAGCATCGGCGGGAGTAAGTACTGTCTAGTTATTGTGGATGATTATTCTCGCTTCACTTGGGTGTTCTTTTGCAGGAAAAATCACAAACCCAAGAGACCTTAAAAGGATTCTTAAGACGGGCTCAAAACGAGTTTGGATTAAGGATCAAAAAGATAAGAAGCGATAATGGGACGAAGTTCAAGAATTCACAAATTGAAGGTTTTCTTGAGGAAGAGGGCATCAAGCATGAGTTCTCTTCTCCCTACACACCTCAACAAAATGGTGTAGTGGAGAGGAAGAATAGAACTCTACTGGATATGGCAAGAACCATGCTTGATGAGTACAAGACACCGAACCGGTTTTGGGATGAGGCGATTAACACTGCCTACTACTCCATCAACCAGTTATATCTTCACCGAATCCTCAAGAAGACATCATATGAACTCCTCACCGGTAAAAAGCCTAATGTTTTATATTTTAGAGTCCTTGGGAGTAAATGCTTTATTCTTATTAAAAGAGGTAGAAAAACGAAATTTGCTTCTAAGGCTGTAGAAGGCTTTTTACTTGGTTATGACTCAAACACAAGGCATATAGAGTCTTCAACAAATCTACTGGATTGGTTGAGGTTTCTTGTGACATTGTGTTTGATGAGACTAATGGCTCCCAAGTGGAGTAAGTTGATCTTGATGAATTGGATGTTAAAGAGGCTCCATGCGTCGCGCTAAGGAACATGTCCATTGGGGATGTGTGTCCTAAGGAATCCGAAGAGCCCACACAAGCATAAGATCAACTGTCATCTTCCATGCAAGCATCTCCACCAACTCAAGACGAGGATCAGGCTCAAAATGATGAAGATGAAGATCAAGAGAATGAGCCACCTCAAGAGGAGGACAATGATCAAGGGGGAGATGAAGATAATAAAAACAAGGAAGATGATCAAGAAATTCAGGGTCAAAGACCGCCACACCCAAGAGTCCACCAAGCAATTCAACGAGATCACCGCGCCAACTCCATACTTGGTGACATCCATAAGGGGGTAACAACTAGATCTCGAGTTGCTCATTTATGTGAACATTACTCTTTTGTGTCCTCTATTGAGCCATACAGGGTGGAGGATGCACTAAGAGATCCAGATTGGGTGGTGGCTATGCAAGAAGAGCTCAACAACTTCATGAGGAATGAGGTATGGCATTTAGTTCCACGTCCTAACCAAAATGTTGTAGGTACCAAGTGGGTATTCCACAACAAGCAAGATGAGCATGGTGTGGTGATAAGAAACAAAGCCCAACTTGTGGCCAAAGGTTATTCACAAGTCTAAGGTTTGGACTTTGATGAAACTTATGCACCCGTAGCTAGGCTTGAGTCAATTCGTATATTACTTGCCTATGCTACTTACCATGACTTTAAGCTCTATCAAATGGACGTGAAAAGTGCCTTCCTCAATGGTCCTATCAAGGAAGAGGTCTATGTTGAGCAACCTCCTAGCTTTGAAGATAGTGGTACCCTAACCATGTGTATAAGCTCTCAAAGGCGCTTTATGGGCTCAAGCAAGCCCCAAGAGCATGGTATGAATGCTTGCGAGATTTTCTTATCACTAATGGCTTCAAAGTCGGTAAAGCCGATCCTACTCTCTTTACTAAAATTGTTGCAAAAGACTTGTTTGTATGCCAAATTTATGTTAATGATATTATATTTGGGTCTACTAACAAGTCAACTTGTGAAGAGTTTAGTAGGATCATGATACAGTAATTCGAGATGTCAATGATGGGGGAGTTGAAGTATTTCCTAGGATTTCAAATCAAGCAACTCCAAGATGGCACCTTCATCAGCCAAACAAAGTACATTCAAGACATACTAGTCGGTTGTCCGTGCGTTGCGACGGCTTACAACAATATCAGAAACGACCTAATGCTTGCAAGAGCCAAGAACGTCGTGTCGTGCTTGGGCTATAGCCTCGGCCCATAGTGCTGGTTCGGCCTGACATGATTATATATTTTTTATTTTACAAAAAAACGTATATACATATATATAATTTATATTCAATATTAAAAACATTTGAGCATGATGTTCTACTGGTTAGACAACTTTATTCAGTGTCTCTCGCCCTTCTTCTATTAGGGCATGGGTTTGAACCCCACCTCCTGCACCATTTTTTAACATTTTACTCTGATTTAATCAAATGGGTCGACAGGAGTTGTGGCCCACGGGCGTCTGGCCCGGCCATCGTTTGGCCATCTATAGGCGTGCAGCAGATTAATTTGAAATAGTTGTGAGGGGTTATTTGTAAAAAGATGACGCGGGACGACCGTTGAAACTGGTGCTTTAAGTATAGTATAGACTTAAGAAGTTTGGAATGAAGGATGGCAAACCCATCAAGACACCCATGGGAACCAATGGGCATCTCGACCTCGACACTGGAGGTAAATCCGTAGATCAAAAGGTATACCGGTCGATGATAGGATCTTTACTCTATTTATGTGCATCTCGATCAGATATTATGCTTTCCGTATGCATGTGTGCAAGGTTCCAGGCAAATCCTAAGGAAGTTCACCTTAGGGCCATGAAAAGAATCATGAGATATTTAGTTTACACTCCTAAGTTTGGGCTTTGGTACCCCAAGTGGTCCACTTTTGATCTAATAGGATATTCCAATGCCGATTGGGCAGGGTGTAAAATTGATAGGAAGAGCACATCAGGGACTTGTCAGTTTCTAGGGAGATCCCTGGTGTCATGGGCTTCAAAGAAACAAAACTCCATAGCTCTTTCCACCACCGAAGCCGAGTACATTGCCGCAGGTCATTGTTATGCGCAGTTACTTTGGATGAGGCAAACCCTTAGAGACTATGGCTACAAATTGAGCAAAGTCCCTCTCCTATGTGATAATGAGAGTGCAATCTGCATGGTGGATAATCCTGTTGAACACAGCCGCACTAAGCACATAGACATTCGATATCACTTTCTAAGGGATCACCAACAAAAGGGAGATATCGAAATTGCTTATGTTAATACCTAAAACCAATTAGCCGATATCTTTACCAAGCCACTAGATGAGAAAACCTTTAGCAAACTTAGGAATGAACTAAATATACTTGATTCTCGGAACTTTGAAACATTGCACACATAGCTCATTTATATACCTTTGATCATGTCTCTTTCATTTGGTGCAAATGCATATTTCTTCTTATTCTTGTACCAAGGCTACGACTAATGTGTTTTCAAGTATATTTCTTTACTAAGTCGTAGATTGAAAGGGAAATGGAGACTTCGGCTAAGAACAAGGCTTCCACTCCACAACTCTGACGGTATCATCTACCCTTTGCCGTTGTTCCTCCGCACTCTCAATTGGTATAATCCTTCACTCTTATTTACTTGTACCAATGGGGAGAAAGTATTAAAGGGCTCTCAAAGTCTCCGTTTTTGGCGATTAATGCCAAAGGGGGAGAGAGTAGTAAGCCCAAAGCAAAAGGACCGCACCACCACCATTTCAATTTTTTTCGAAATAAAGTTTTAATTGGTATTTTCTCGATTGGTATCTATTTCAATTGATGAATTTTCAAATTAGCATATGATATCAATTGGTATCTATGTTTCAAAACCCTCTTGAAAGCTAATAGGAGAATTTCATTCAGGGGAAGTTTTACTTAGTCAAAGGAAAAGCATTTGAAACAGGGGGAGAAATTACAAATCTTGAAAATGCTTCTTGCAATCTTATTCATATATCTTTGACTATTTGCAAAAGAATTTGAAAAAGATTTTCCAAAAGAATTTGCAAAAACATACATGTGGTGCAAAAGTGGTCCAAAATGTTAGATAAAAGAAAAGGCAATCCATTCATACTTAGTAAAATTTTCAATTGGTTTAATTCCAAGTAACCTATGCATATTTCAAATGCAAACTAGTTACAATTCCGCACTCTACATTTGTTTTGGTTTGTGTTGGCATCAATCACCAAAAAAGGGGGAGATTGAAAGGGAAATAGGGTTAACCTTTTCCTATAATTATTTTTGGTGGTTGATAGTCAACACAAACACATGGACTAACTAGTTTGTTCTAGAATTCATGTATTACAGGTGCATAAGGTTCAACACAAACCAATAAAAGATTCAAGTTAGGGGCACAATTTTAAAGGAGCATAAGGACTTGAGTGTGCTAAAGAATGGCGCACCAGACTGTCTGGTGCACCAGGACCGTACAGGTGTCAACCAGCCACTCTCGGGAAAACGAAGGCGAGCTCCGCTATAATTCACCGGACTATCCGGTGTGCCAGTGGAGCAACGACTATCTGCGCCAACGGTCGACTCTGATAGCAGGAACAGTGCAGCACAGTACCACGCAAAAGTCAGAGGGGCACCAAACTGTCCGGTGTGGCAAGAGGACAAAGCCTCCAACGGTCGACCAGCTCCGAACCCTAACGGTTGGGTGACGTGGCAACGCACCGGACAAGGAACAATGCATGTCTGGTGGCGCACCGGATTGTCCGGTGCGCCCATCGCCAGCAGCCTCCCCAACGGCTACCAAAGTGGTTGGGGGCTATAAATACCCCCCAACACCACAACCTTTAGCATCCAAGTTTTTTAGAGATCGCATTCAATACAAGAGCTAGTGCATTCACTCCAAGACACATTTCCAAAGATCAAACCCTCTCCAAGCCTAGAATTCAACTCAAACATTTAGTGACTTGTGAGAGAGTGTGTTCGTGTTCTTTTGTGCTCTTGTTTCTTGGATTGCCTTTCTCCTTTCTCATTCTCGTTCTCAAGTGACTTGTAATCAAAGCAAGAGACACCTAAGTGTGTGGTGGTCCTTGCGGGGTCTTAGTGACCCGATTGATTAAGGAGAAGGCTCACACGGTCTAAGTGACCGTTTGAGAGAGGGAAAGGGTTGAAATAGACCCGATCTTTGTGACCTCCTCAACGGGGACTAGGTTCTTTGGAACCGAACCTCGGTAAAACAAATCACCATGTTCATCCGCTTGATTCTCATTTGATTTGTTTTCCCTCTCTTTCGGACTTGAATTTAACTCTAACGCTAACCCCGGCTTGTAGTGTGTGTTTAAAGTTATAAATTTCAGGTTTCGCCTATTCACCCCCCCTCTAGGCGATTTTCATTGTCCGCTGCATTGCATGTGTCCACTAAGACATTGTGGACCAAAAATCCCTTGATGACACAAGATATGACCATTGCATCGTTGTGAGAATAATCTTTAAGCTGACGGTCTTCCTGAGAAAAGGTGATTGGAATGTGAGACCACTTGGACTTGATGAAGGGTCCTTGCACTCCAACATGTTGTACCCTTCTCTGTTCTTCCTTCTTCTGCTTCTTGTTGGATGGTTCAGAACTTCAGCCGCCTGTGATTGGGAGCACTAGCTTCGTTGCTGAAATTGCCACAGCTTGGTTGCTTTGCGAAGCCATCGTCGCAGTTGTGGAAGTGAGTTCACTAGAGGTGGGTGCCAATGTTGTTCACTTGCTCTCAAATGCTATAAATTAAGAACAAGGCAACACAATTGTTAATGGTTAAATACCTTCGTCCTTCGAAGCATTATTTCCTTATGGATATAATGATCTTCAGACGAAGGTCATGAAGGACATACCTTCATCATTTCAGCATAGAGATATTAATAATTAAACAATAGAACATAAGGAAACAAAGATCATAATTGTGAATCAATAATATATTTGTATTTATATGTTCTATGAATATGAGTAAATATCAATAATATTCATATTACATTAATACCTTTGGCTTGGCAGAGGGTGAGGATGCGAGGAAGATGCGTGGGAGTGATTACAATCCAGCGTGAATAGTACGAGGGTATTGTTCATCTATTTATAGACACGAGACACAACCCAGTTAAAATTACATTCATGCCCTCAAACATTTGTTTACAAATAATTAAAACTAATAAGGTCTATCTAGTCATTTTTCCTTCTTTGCTTGGTCTGGGCTAAAGCTATCGACCTTCGGCATCTTGCACTATTGATAAAGCCATTGAGCTTTGTCTCGAAGAGTTGAGCCTAGGCTGAAGGTAACTTCAGCAAGCTTTTGTATCATTTTGATGAAGGTGTTTTTGCCTTGAGGACCTTTGGCGAAGAAGACCCCCAACAGTAGCCCTTCAATAACTAACATGTACAGTTTTATAAAGAATAATACCGAGCATAGAGTGAATAATCCTCACTAGTTTAATGTATATGTGTCTTCTCTTTTTGCAAAGGGTCACGAGTTTGATTCCTACTCACGCGTGTTAATTATTTTTTTGCGAGGACCATGACATCCAATTACCGACAAACGATCCGATGCTACTTTTCCCGACAGATTTTACGCCACGCATAATTATTTTTACCGACATATGAACTGCCACAATAGCTTGACATTATTGCCGACAGATTTGTTGACTCCAATACAATAACTATCGACAGATAGTGTGATGGTAATATTTTGTGACAAATTGTGTGTCGCAAAACATCTATTTTTACCGTCAGATGTTTGACACTAAAATTGTGTCATGGTGTAGTGTCAGCAATGCTCCTAGAAGAGCTCTGTGGTCTCTTAGCCACACTTATCGACAGCAGTTGCATAACACGAGGTACAGACATCTTCCTCTACGTCTTCGTGGAGAAAGCTAGACCGGTGTTGTTTCAGGTGAAGCTGGAGAAGATCGTCTCAACACCCTTGTAGGTGTGGTGGCAGGTCTTAACATTGACCTGGACAACGCTACCCTGGATCTTTCAAGGGTACATGGAGAACTTGAAGAAGCACATGCCAGGATTGCAACCCTCGAAGCTCAGATCGAAGGAAGAAATCCACTCGAAGCCCAAGTCTCTGCAATAGCCGTGTCCCCGCCCCGCGAGAGGATTCGCTATGGAGAACCAGGATCTATCACCAGGCTACTCTAGATGTATAAGTCATATTGTAATAAGTTCAGTTTTGCGTTAGACGATGAAACTCCTTATGATATTATTATTATTATTATTATTATTATTATTATTATAACAACCATGTGATGGTGATGTTTGCATAATATTTTATTTGGATTTTTGAACATTTAAAATTAAGATCAAATGCTCCCTATTGTTTCACACCAAGTGAAATCCGCATCATTTAAGCCAAAGAATAGGAGTGAAAGCATCAATCTTCCCGGCTAAGTTAGAAATAAACCTTCTGTCACACCCGGCTTTAAGGAACAAAGCTAGGTGCATCTCATACATGCGCCAAGAAGACAACATATATAATAACAGAGTGTATAGAGATAAATGTCACAATAATCAGAGTATTTATTACATAGCGGAAGTCTTATTACAAAATAAAATATAAATATAAAACGAACTAAGGATCGTCATTGGCGCCAATGTCAACTGAGAAACGCAACCTAGATTAGGTCGAACTCCTCGCTTTGTGGCTCCTCCTGAACCACCTGTTCTTCCCCTGTGGGGGGTGTGAGACAGCAAGGGTGAGCTCACACATGATCATAGCTCAACAAGTTGTGGGGAACCAGTGGACATGAACTCACAAAGGTGGGAGTTCATGTGATGTGTAAGGCCAATCAACAACATGGGTTTAAGCTGAGCATTGCTTTTAATTAGTTGGTCAAAATTTTATTAGCAGTTACTAAATGTAAGTAAATACCAAACCTTAAAAAGAGTAATAGAACAAAATTAATAATAATCCCATGCATATGTAAATGACAAAATTGAATTTAGGTTACATAAATTAATCATCAGAGAGTCTTGAGCTGCTCATGACCGTGAGCTCGGCTAGTATACCAGTTTTACACTCTGCTGAGGTTGTACCCTTTACCCATAAGTCATGTTACTCATCTGCCAAGGGATCGCGACTCCCATACACCTCTACCTAGGAAGCGAGGCAGGGCAACACTACGAGGCCTTTACAAAGTTCCACTAGCTTCCAAAAACCCGCTACAGTTTATGGGAAGAGCACTTGCAAGAATCACCCGTCTGACCGCCATCGCAGCAAAATCAACCCGAGAACCTCCTTGCATGCAACTCCCCTACTGCCCTTGCCCCTTTCGGGTAAGGTAGTCTTCCACTAGCTTTCCTAATTAGTTAGCCAAGGGGTCCCATTCCTCCCTTGTGGTGGCACGTGTTTCTCAAGTTAAGCTCTATGTTCCAATTAACATTAATGACCTTGACATAAACATAAATAGAATAACAAAAGAATTGGAACATAGATATAACAAATGATTATCCCAAAACCATGTAAAGCAATAGCAAACTATCCAAGTGATTCAGGGGTAAACAAGGTAATGAGATAAACAATCTAGGGTGACCTATCGGGTCCCATCAAAATTAACCTATGCATGAATAAGTGACATTAAAGAACATTATTGGGTAAAAAGTGGACAAGGACATAACTTGCCTTCAAGAAGCTCCTGCTCAGCTACTTCTATCTGCTGCTCACCAAGATCCTCGGTCACGGGCTCTTCTACTCGCCACAATACAAACAAGCATAGTATATAGAACAAAATTAACATCACACCAAACAGGTAAGCAAAATCATGATAATAATCTATACATTAAAATAAAATCCTAGGAACAGGAATCATAATTTTTGGAGTTATGGATTTTAAGATATGAATTTCCAAAGGTTTTATGTGCTTAAAATAGGATTATATGAGAAATTATTTTTCTTACTATTTTCATGCCAAAACAGAGGTTCTAAGTAATAGAGAGTAATATTACCAAATTTTAGGAACTAGAATGGGTAAATTTGGATTTTATATGAATTTCTATGGAATAAACAAGTTATAGGAATTCTTTTTATATTAAAAATTAATTTCTGTATTTATTTACCTATTTTTATATGCTCTCAGGATTGGGCCTCAAATACAGAAAAACCCAAGGGGCTCGGTGCAAGATTCCTAAGACACAGAAAATAGTTGAGAGGGACGGCGGGTTCTAATATGTAATTCCAGAGGGGCTCTTTACGCAAAAGTGCACCGCGAAGGGGTACGATGCGCTCACAGTCGTCCGATCTTAAACGGAGCGCCCAGATTAAATCAAGTCATACGCGAAACGGTACGCTACGACAAGCGTTGGATGTGAGATCTATGGCTGAGATTGTATGCGCGAAAGGAGTATGAATGCAAGCGATCCGGATTGCCCATAGGAGAATCAACGGCGCAAAATCTCCCAATTCCTAGATCTAATTGTGGCCGTCAACTAGAAATCCCATGGTCGCCAGCCTTCTTCTCCAACGCACGCCGACACACAGTGCGATGTGGCGCGCCCGGAGCTACACCGGCGACGAGATACGCCGTCGGTCGTGCACATCTGCCCCAGTATGCCTCCCGCCAGAAACCCTGCACGCCCACACTGCCCAACGCTATACCCTGACTGGCCTTTAGGTCCTACTTCCGTTTCACACGTAGGCAACAGGGGTTGACCGATCCTACTCGTAGCAATGGAAACAAGGCGATGTACTCACCTCCACCGGAAAGATCTGGTCGACGACAGCGCACGAATCCGCAATAAGTCGCAGGCCCACGCGCTGGTGCTATCCTCCAGTAGTGATTCCCTCAACTCTCCTGGCGACGAGCGGTGCACAGGCAAGCTCGGTCCGAGCTTTCTCGTGGCAATGGCGATGAGGTCGGCGTTCGCGCTATGTTCAAGGGAGCGAGGGGAGAAGTAGTTGGGCGCAACTAGAGGGGAGAGCACAGCACGCTGGCTTTTAATCGCATAGCTGAGGGCGTCTGAGCTAGGCACAGAGAATGTCGACGACGTGGTTGTAACAACTCCTGCGCATGGGCTCCATTCGGCGAGTCCATTCGCGAGAAGAGGCACAGGACTCCGTCTTCGGACCCTGACGTGAGGCCCCCACATGACAGGTCCTTCACAAGCGCGCAGTGGGTTCTCAGATGAGGCCGCGCGGTGAAGCTGAACGGCCCACATGGTCCGTGGAGCAAATGGGCCAAAACGAGTTGCTGTGGCCTAGCGCCTTTTTCCCTTTCCTCGTTTCTTTTCTATTCTCATTCTTTTCCCAATTTAAATCTCTATTTGAATTCAAATGTTTGTTGTGAATTTGTACTCAGATTAAAGGTGTAAATTAAGAGTACTCACTTGAAGAGTTATATTTATTTTTATACAGTTTTCTTTACAAGGTGATCTCTTTTTTTCCTTGTTCTTTGATGTTATTTGAAATTTCTAAATTGTAAATGAGGTCTTGAATCCCAATTTGGACACTATTATATTTCTATTGATATGATTCTTATTATTATTAAATGCACATACAAATAAAAGCCAACATGATGCACTTAGGTTATTTAGGTGTCTTTTGTTAATTATTTATTTGTTTAAGTAACGTGTTCACATGAAATGATAGATAGAGATGACACACTCATGTATACAAAGGGATGTAATTTTGTCCTTTTCGATTTTCTTACAAAGTGGATATTACAAATCCTACCCCCTTAAAAAGAATCTCGTCCTCGAGATTTAAGAAGGTCTAGAGAAAAGATGGGGAAAATCTATGCGAAGCTCTTCTTCTCTCACCCAAGTTGCTTCATCTTCTCCATGGTGACTCCATTGCACTTTGCACATCTTTATCACCTTATTTCTTGTAACTCGAGTCAAAGTGTCAAGAATCTTGATAGGATACTCTGTGTAAGTCAAATCACCCTGAACACTGAGCTCTTCCATTGGTAACTGTTCCTCAGGGACATGGAGACACTTCTTAAGTTGAGACACGTGGAACACATTATGCACATCCGATAGACTAGCAGGTAATTCGAGTTGGTATGCCATCTCCCCAACTCACCTAAAGATCAAGAATGGTCCAATGTAGCGAGGGGACAATTTGCCCTTAACTTTAAATCTCCTCATTCCATGAAGTGGTGACACCTTGAGGTACACATAATCTCCTTCCTCAAATTCCAGTGGTCTCCTTCTATTATCAGCATAGCTCTTTTGCCTGGTTTGAGCTACCCTCAAATTCTCCTGAATTATACGGACTTGTTCTTCTACCTCTTGAATCAGTTTAGGTCCAAAGAACTGTCTTTCTCCAGTCTAATCCCAATACAAAGGAGTCCTGCACTTCCTCCCATATAAAGCTTCAAAAGGTGACATCTTTAGACTAGCCTGATAACTATTGTTATATGAGAACTCAGCATATGGTAGACTCTTATCCCAACTTCCTCCATGCTGAAGGGCACAAGCTCTCAACATATCTTCCAATACTTGATTAGTCCTTTCAGTCTGTCCATCAGTCTGAGGGTGATAGGTTGTACTAAAATTCAACTTTGTATTCATATTCTCATGAAAGCTTCTCCAAAATCTTGAGGTGAACTATGAACCTCGATCAGACATGATCTTCTTTGGTACTCCATGTAAACACACAATCTGAGCCATATATAACTCTGCCAATTGGGAGCCTTTATAAGTAGTCTTGACAGGAATAAAGTGAGCCACTTTAGTCAATCTATCCACAATCACCCATATAGCATCATATCCTTTCTGGGTGCGAGGCAATCCAGTAATGAAATCCATACCAATCTCTTCCCACTTCCACTCGGGTATCTTCAGTGGGTGCAGTAGTCCAGCTGGCCTCTAGTGTTCAGCCTTCACTCTTTGACATACATCACACATAGCCACATGTGCAGCCACATCTCTCTTCAATCCATACCACCAATATTTTTGCTTCAAATCCTGATACATCTTGGTACTACTAGGATGAATAGAATAATCCGAGTCATGGGCCTCTTTTAAAATAGTCTCGCGAAGGCTTTCAATATCAGGAACACATATCCTGTCCTTGAACCATACGATGCCTTGCTCATCTTCCGTGAATTCTGAACCTTGACCTTCAGTAATAAGATCCTTAATCTCTTGTATTTTAGCATCACCAATCTGTCCTTTGCGGATCTCTTGCTCCAAAGTAGGTTCCACATCAATAGTAACTCCTTCAGTGTGAGCAACTATCCCCAGGTTAAGTCTCCTAAAATCCTCAACAATCTCATCAGGTAGCTGGGCAACGACAGCTGAATGAACATGCTCCTTTCGACTCAAGGCATCTGCAACCAAATTTGCCTTGCCCGGGTGATAGTGAATCTCCAAATCATAATCCTTAATAAGCTCCAACCAACGACGTTGCCTAAGGTTGAGATCCTTCTGAGTGAATATATACTTCAAACTCTTATGGTCCGTGTACACTTGGCACTTGGTCCCCATGATATAATGTCTCCAAATCTTAAACGCATGCACAACGGCTGCCAGCTCTAAGTCATGAGTGGGGTAGTTTAATTCATGTTTCCGCAACTGACGAGAAGCATAGGCAATCACATATCCTTCTTGCATGAGCACACATCCCAAGCCTTGGCCACATGCATCACAATAAATATTAAATCCCTTTTGTAGATCTGGCATAACCAACACTGGTGGCAACATTAATCTCTTCTTTAATTGATCAAAGCTATCTTGGCACTTCTCATCCCACTTAAACTCTTTGCCCTTCTCCAGAAGTGAGGTCATAGGCTCAGCGATCTTAGAAAATCCTTCAATAAATCTCCGATAGTATCCTGCTAGTCCCAAGAAGCTCTGAATCTCAGTAACTGTAGTGGGTACTCTCCACTCCATTATCTCCTTAGCAGGATCCACTGAAATCCCTCCATTAGAAATGATATGTCCAAGGAATGGCACCTCACCAATCCAAAACTCGCACTTGCTAAACTTGGCGTAGAGTTGATTATCTCGTAGCTTCTGTAGCACCAATCTCAGATGTTCCTCATGATCACTATCACTCTTGGAATAGATAAAAATATCATCGATGAATACCACGACGAATCTGTCCAAATACTCCATAAACACCTTATTCATCAAGTTCATAAAATAAGCTGGTGCATTGGTTAATCCAAATGACATAATAGTGAACTCATATAATCCATATCGAGTCGAGAAAGCCGTCTTCGGAATATCCGATGGTCTAATCCTCATCTGATGGTAACCCGATCGGAGATCAATCTTCGAGAATACCTTTGCACCTCTTATCTGATCAAATAGGTCCTCAATACGGGGTAACAGATACCTGTTCTTCACCGTAACATCATTAAGAGATCTATAATCCACACACATTCGTTGTGATCCATCCTTCTTCTGTACAAACAGAACCGGCGCTCCCCAAGGTGAGGAACTCAGACGAATGTACCCAGCCTCTTGCAACTCAGTTAACTGCTTCTTAAGTTCTTTTAATTCTTCTACAGACATCCTGTATGGCCATTTAGATATAGGGGCAGTTCCAGGTAAGAGATCTATGACAAACTCAACTTCCCTATCAGGTGGCATCCCTGGTAACTCCTCTAGAAAGACATCTGGAAAATCTCTAACCACACGGATGTTGTCACCAACAAAGTCCTCAGGTATAAAGAACATTGCACGTTTGGATGAGGTGGTTACTGCAATATTAACTTGAAATCTTTCTCTTTAGGGCTGGTGAGTTCTACGGTACCTCTACCACATGCTATAATGGCCTTTGCCTTTCTTAACCATGACATACCAAGGATCAGATCTATACTGCTTGCCTCTAATATTATAGCAGTAGCTCCAAATTCTCTTCCCATAATTGTTAATGTCAATCTACGTGTCATTTGATTTGCCTCAACAGGCCCTTTAGGTGTAATAACTATCATTGGTTTTCTCATATTTAACAGTGGTATGTCATTTGTGTTGGCATATTGAGCTGACATAAATGAATGTGTAGCACCAGAATCAAATAATATGGTTGCAGGAATTGCATTAACGTAAAACATACCAAGTACGATGTCGGCACCATCAGGAGTAGCACCAACGTTGACTTGATTAACCTTGGCAATAGAGAATCCCTTGCCAGATCCTGGAGTCTGTTGCTTATTCTGAACTGGAGTAGTAGCAATCCTCTATGGGCAGACATTTGCATAATGTCCAGTCTTCCCACACTTGAAGCAAGTGGTGCCTACACTCTGCCCTGAAAACTTCGTCGGGGTGCTAGTGGGGGTAGCCTGACGAGGCGGTGGAGTCCTCTGTGGTGATTGCTGAACTGGGCGCTGGCCTCCGCTAGTGCGAACTGGTGTACCCTAGGGTGAACTGTACCGAGGACGAACACTGTTGCTTCCTTGTCCTTGAGATATAGCTTTCCTCTTCAAATCTCCTAGTTGAACACGCTTGTGTTCAATAACTAGGGCCTTATCGAGCAGCCTCTGAAATGATGGGAATGTATGTGCCACCAGAGCATACTGTAGAGGTCCATTAAGTCCTTCAATAAAATGCTCCTTCTTCCTCTCATCCTCAGCAACTTCATCTGGAGCATATCTGGATAGCTAGATAAACTTGTCGCGATACTCGTTGACTGACATACTTCCTTGCTTCAGCGATAGAAATTCCTTCTTCTTAATCTTCATTAATCTAGCTGGTATATGATAATTCCTGAACTGTGTACTGAACTCTGCCCAAGTAATAGTATCAGCAGCATCGTGGGCAGCAGTATATGAATCCCACCAATCAGCAGCAGGACCTGTCAGACGTCTAGAAGCATATAAAACCTTCTCCCGGACAGTGCATTGAGCAATGTTCAACATCTTCTCTACGGACTTCAGCCAATCATCTATGTCCAGTGGATCAGGAGAGCTTGCAAATGTCGATGGCTTATGGCTCATGAACTCCCGGTGCTTATCTCGGGGTGGAACTGGTGGTGGAGGTGGAGGTAGTTGTATTTGTTGCTGTTGCTGTTGCGCCATTCTCTCCTAGCGTATCTCTTCTCGCTCCTGGCGCAACTCTTGGCGTATCTCTTCTTGTTCCTAGCGCATCTCTTGGCATTCTTGCTGCATTTGAGCACGCATATCCGCCATAGTGTCCGCCATCTGTTGCATCATCCTCATCTGAGCTGCAACCAGTGGGTCAACTCCGCCTGGTGGAGGATTAGGAGGATTCATCTCTGCTGGTTGTGGTTGGGGTTGTCTAAATATCCTCCGAGTGTGTCGTCTAGGAGATAGATCAATTCCACCACCCCTCCTGGTATTGACCATCTGAGTTAGATACATATGGTAAGAGAATAGTAGACAAGGCAGGTAGTTACGAATCATGTTACTTTGGGGGATTTATTAGCTAAGCAGATAAATGTTTTACCTACTAAAGCTAACTCAATATCTTATGGTGGTACATGCTAGGATGTCCATCTATAATAATTCAATCAATCAAAGAAGCAAATCAGGCATTTATCATCAGAACAATCAACCAACATTTTAAATAGAGAAAATAGTTTTAATTTTGTCTTAGGTTCCCTATCTCTTAGAAGATCATAAGTGTAGGATTCCAAGGTATGAAATCCATCTTGTCTTAGAGTAGAAAAGATAAGAGTAATCAGGGTGGAACAGCAAAAGGTGATATAGGATCAAGATGAGATAAGTATAGAATGAATCAGAGTAAGGTAAGTAGTGAAGGGTTTTGTCCATTTCTATCTAGGTTTCATCCTACAGTCAACATTTCCTCTGATACCACTTCTGTCACACCCGGCTTTAAGGAACAAAGTCAGGTGCATCTCATACATGCGCCAAGAAGACAACATATATAATAACAGAGTGTATAGAGATAAATGTCACAATAATCAGAGTATTTATTACATAGCGGAAGTCTTATTACAAAATAAAAGATAAATATAAAACGAACTAAGGATCGTCATTGGCGCCAATGTCAACTGAGAAACGCCACCTAGATCAGGTCGAACTCCTCGCTTTGTGGCTCCTCCTGAACCACCTGTTCTTCTCCTGTGGGGGGTGTGAGACAGCAAGGGTGAGCTCACACATGATCATAGCTCAACAAGTTGTGGGGAACCAGTGGACATGAACTCACAAAAGTGGGAGTTCATGTGATGTGTAAGGCTAATCAACAACAGGGGTTTAAGCTGAGCATTGCTTTTAATTAGTTGGTCAAAATTTTATTAGCAGTTACTAAATGTAAGTAAATACCAAACCTTAAATAAAGTAATAGAACAAAATTAATAATAATCCCATGCATATGCAAATGACAAAAATGAATTTAGGTTACATAAATTAATCATCAAAGAGTCCTGAGCTGCTCATGACCGTGAGCTCGACTAGTATACCAGTTTTGCACTCTGCAGAGGTTGTACCCTTTACCCACAAGTCATGTTACCCATCTACCAAGGGATCGTGACTCCCATACACCTCTACCTAGGAAGCGGGGCAGTGCAACACTACGAGGCCTTTACAAAGTTCCACTAGCTTCCAAAAACCCGCTACAGTTTATGGGAAGAACACTTGCAAGAATCCCCCGTCTGACCGCCATCGTAGCAAAATCAACCCGAGAACCTCCTTGCATGCAACTCCCCTACTGCCCTTGCCCCTTTCGGGTAATGTAGTCTTCCACTAGCTTTCCTAATTAGTTAGCCAAGGGGTCCCATTCCTCCCTTGTGGTGGCACGTGTTTCTCAAGTTAAGCTCTATGTTCCAATTAACATTAATGATCTTGACATGAACATAAATGGAATAACAATAGAATTGGAACATAGATATAATAAATGATTATCCCAAAACCATGTAAAGCAATAGCAAACTATCCAAGTGATTCAGGGGTAAACAAGGTAATGAGATAAACAATCTAGGGTGACCTATCGGGTCCCATCAAAATTAACCTATGCATGAACAAGTGACATTAAAGAACATTATTGGGTAAAAAGTGGTCAAGGGCACAACTTGCCTTCAAGGAGCTCCTGCTCAGCTACTTCTATCTGCTGCTCACCAAGATCCTCGGTCACGGTCTCTTCCACTCGCCACAATACAAACAAACACAATATATAGAAGAAAATTAACATCACACCAAACAGGTAAACAAAATACATGATAATAATCTACACATTAAAATAAAATCCTAGGATCAGGAATCATAATATTTGGAGTTATGGATTTTAAGATATGAATTTCCAAAGGTTTTATGTGCTTAAAATATGATTATGTGAGAAATTATTTTTCTTACTATTTTCATGCCAAAACAAAGGTTCTAAGTAATAGAGAGTAATATTACCAAATTTTAGGAACTGGAATGGGTAAATTTGGATTTTATATGAATTTCCTATGGAATAAACAAGTTCTAGGAATTCTTTTTATATTAAAAATCAATTTCTGTATTTATTTACCTATTTTTATATGCTACGACAAGCGTTGGATGTGAGATATATGGCTGAGATTGTATGCGCGAAAGGGGTATGAATGCAAACGATCCGGATTAAATCAAGTCATACGCGAAACGGTACGCTACGACAAGCGTTGGATGTGAGATCTATGGCAGAGATTTTATGCACGAAAGGGGTATGAATGCAAGCGATCCGGATCACCCATAGGAGAATCAATGGCGCAAAATCTCCCAATTCCCAGATCTAATCGTGGCCGTCAACTAGAAATCCCACGGTCACCAGCCTTCTTCTCCAACGCGCGCCGACACACAGTGCGCTGTGGCGCGCCCGAAGCTACACCGGCGACGAGATACGCCGTCGGTCGTGCACATCTGCCCCAGTATGCCTCCCGCCAGAAACCCCGCACGCCCACACTGCCCAACGCTATACCCTGACTGGCCTTTAGGTCCTACTTCCGTTTGACACGCAGGCAACCGGGGTTGACCGATCCTACTCGCAGCCATGGAAACAAGGCGATGTACTCACCTCCACCGAAAAGATCTGGCCGACGACGGTGCGCGAATCCGCAATAAGTCGCAGGCCCACGCGCTGGTGCTATCCTCCAGTAGCGATTCCCTCAACTCTCCTGGCGACGAGCGGTGCACAGGCAAGCTCGGTCCGAGCTTTCTCGCAGCAATGGTGATGAGGTCGGCGTTCGCGCTGTGTTCAAGGGAGCGAGGGGAGAAGTAGTTGGGCGCAACTAGATGGGAGAGCACAGCACGCTGGCTTTTAATCGCGTAGCTGAGGGCGTCCGAGCTAGGCGCAGAGAATGTCGCGGTCGCGGTTGTAACAGCTCCTGCGCATGCGCTCCGTTCGGCGAGTCCGTTCGCGAGAAGAGGCACAGGACTCCGTCTTCGGACCCTGACGCGAGGCCCCCACACGACAGGTCCTTCACAGGCGCGCAGTGGGTTCTCGAATGGGGCCGCGCGGTGAAGCTGAACGGCCCACACGGTCCGTGGAGCCCGAATTTTTTGCAATTTGGCCCTTCCTCGAAAAAAAACATGTTTGGACCCTAAAAAATTTTAATGTCATTTTGGACCTTTTGCTCGACGGCATAGCCTATGGCGCCGAGCGCCGAGGTAACACAGCTCAGCGCCATAGGCTATGGCGCCGAGGTATGTACTGCGCTGGCACAAACGGACGTCATGGCGTCGACGTGGCACCGAGCTCGGCGCCATAGATCTTGGCGTCGAGCTCAATTGTGTACACAAAGCCTGTCTAGCTGTTGGTAGAGCGCAAGGCTCTTAACCTTATGGTTGTGGGTTCGAGTCCCACGGTGAGCGTTTAATATTTTTTGTCTTTGTCACTGATTGTTTTTTGTTGTCCAAATTTTTCGTTTATGTCGATGATTTGTCCGTCAAGATTTATTTCTTATCTAGATTTTTTTTTGGTTCAGTTTGATCTTGCAGCGAACTCATTCTCGAGTCCAGAACCGCCAGCTGAGATATAACCCAGTTGGGGTTGTTCCTCCCGTCAACCCATAGTGCTTCGCCAGTCTGCTTATGCTTGAAGTCTGGATACCTTGGGTTCTTCTGTTGATGGTATGATTTGAGGACATAAGCCAAGCAAACGTTCAGCAGGCCTCTTCCAAACAGATTGAGAGGCAAAATACTTAAGTAAATAAACAAACACTATACTCATGTTGATTAAACAAACACTATACAAATGTTTTTAAAAAACATGTAAATATCAAGTCTATCTCCATAAAAAGCACCATAGAAGTGTTATGCGCTGATAACAGGTCTTGAACTCTTGTCGCCAGATTGAATTTAATTTGATATTGGTGCTATATTTCTTTATAGATTCAGGACGGTGGACAAGTGATTGTTTTTAATTATGCATGGCACATAGCAATTGGATTAAACCAACTAAATTCAATTGCATGACTCGAGCAGTAATACAACCACTATACTCATGTTGATTAAACTTTAGTGCAGTCTCCTCTGGTTAAATTAAAAGGAAACAAGGGTAGGTTCCCAAGGTCAGAAGATAACTCAGACAAAAAAAATGCAGAACCCTTCTAGTACACTAGTCTCAAATTTAAAGTAAGAAGTGCAGAACTTATGCATTAAATCACTAGAAAAACAATAATACCTTTCATAACTCATTTGGCTGTTTATTATTTCCGGCTCAAAAGGAAGGTTTAAGTTATTCACATGCGAGGTAAACTGTATTAAACTGCAAAAAAAATCTGGATGAGAAATAAATCTGGACGGACAAATCAGCGACATAAACGAAAAATTTGGACAACAAAAAAACAAATTAGTGACAAAGATAAAAAAAATATTAAACGCCCACCGTGGTGCTCAAACCCACAACCACAAAGTTAAGAGCCTTGGAATTTACCGACTGAGCTAGACAAGCTTTGTGTACAGAACTGAGCTCGGCACCAAGATCTATGGCGCCGAGCTCGGTGCCACGTCGACGCCACGACATCCGTTCGTGCCAGCGCAGCACGTACCTCGGTGCCATAGCCTATAGCGCCGAGCTGTGTTAACTCGGTGCCATAGGCTATGACGCCGAGCAAAGGGTCCAAAAATGACATTAAAATTTTCTAGGGTCCAAACATAATTTTTTTTTCGAGGAAGGGCCGAAATGAAAAAAATTCGGCCGTGGAGCAAATGGGCCAAAACGAGTTGCCGTGGCCTAGCGCCTTTTTCCCTTTCCTCTTTTCTTTTCTATTCTCATTCTTTTCCCAATTTAAATCTCTATTTGAATTCAAATGTTTGTTGTGAATTTGTACTCAGATTAAAGGTGTAAATTAAGAGTACTCACTTGAAGAGTTATATTTATTTTTATACAGTTTTCTTTACAAGGTGATCTATTTTTTCCTTGTTCTTTGATGTTATTTCTAATTTCTAAATTGTAAATGAGGTCTTAAATCCCAATTTGGACACTATTATATTTCTATTGATATGATTCTTATTATTATTAAATGCACATACAAATAAAAGCCAACATGATGCACTTAGGTTATTTAGGTATCTTTTGTTAGGGGGTGTTTGGTTTCTATGGACTAATTTTTAGTTCATCCATTTTATTCCATTTTAGTCCCTAAATTACTAAATATAGAAACTAAAACTCTATTTTAGTTTTCCTATTTAAAAATTTATGAACTAAAATGGAATTAAGTGGAGGGACTAAAGTTTAGTCTCTATAAACCAAACACCCCCTTAATTATTTATTTGTTTAAGTAACGTGTTCACATGAAATGATAGATAGAGATGACACACTCATGTATACAAAGGGATGTAATTTTCTCCTTTTCGATTTTCTTACAAAGTGGGTATTACACCTTCGCAAATAATTTACTTTGCCGACGAACTTCTACACCTCAAGCTTACAGGTTGGAGCTCCCACATTCCAAATGGACTTAATTTGGTTGGGATCTATCTCTATGTCATGTTCATGAATGATGAATACTAAGAACTTACCAGACAACACTCTAAAAACACATTTATGTGGGTTCATTTTTAAACCTTACCGACACATTTTATCAAAGGTTTTGCACAAATTAGCTATATGAGAACCAAACTTAGTCGATTTGACTACAATATCATCAATGTAAACTTACACAGTGTTTCTCAATAACTCATGAAAGATCAAATTCATAGCCCTCTGATAAGTGGCACCGACATTTTATAAACCGAATATCTAAACAACCCATTCAAATAAACCATTGCAGCCAGGACATATAAAGGTCATTTTAGACGCATCTTCCACGGGCATGAAGTTTTGATTATACCTAACATTACCATCAAGAAAAGTTAATAACTCTATTTCCTGATACATTATTAATTAACATGTCGGCTATAGGCATAGGATATTCATCTTTAGGAGTTGCTCTATTTAAATTATGGAAATCAATACAAAACCTAAGCTTACTAGACTCCTCCACCGACACAATATTAGAGACCCATTCTGTGTATTTGCAAGGTATAATAAAATTAGCTTCTTAGAGTAGGTGAATTTCGTCCTTTATCCTAGGGAGTGAGTCTGGATGAAATGATCTTGGTCTCTTCTTAAAGGGCCTGAAACTAGACCTAATAGGCAATCGATGCTCCACTAGCTCTCGGCTTAACCCTATCATCTCTGTGTAATTCTAAGCAAAGCAATCAGAGTATTCTTTTAATAAGCCAATCATTTTATCTCTGAGATCAACTTCTATGGTCTTATTTACAAAAGTCAGCCTTGGAGTTTTACTATCTCCTATGTCAATCTTCTCTAAAGGATCCGCCGATGTAAATCCCTGTCCATCACACCCAGATTTAGGAAGCCAAACCTAGGTGTGTGTCAAATGTGTGCTGGGATCAAGTCTCACACATATGACGATTCATGGTACATAAACGAATGTCATATCTTTAATATATAATGGAGTTCAGTACAAAATAGTTAAATAATTACATCATATGAAGACAATGATCTAGCAACCATAGTTGACTAGGGGACGACTGCCTAGACCTCTCACGAACTCACCATAGCAACCTCCATGCTCCATATCTCATGGTACCTGTCCTTGACCTAGGGGGATGTGAGTATAACAAGGCTGAGCTCACATACTTTATCGCTCAACAAGTTGTGGGGAATAATGTGCATGAGCTCACTTACAATGGGTCTCATGTGAAGTGTAAGGCTTACCAAAGGAGATGGTTAAAGTTGAGCATTACTTTTTAAAGTTGGTCAAAATTTTATTAGCAGTTACTAAGTATAAGTAGATACCAACCCAAAAATAAGAGATCAAGATTAGTAATAACACCCACAATGCAATGCATATGACAAATTAAGTTTAGTTCCATAAATTACTCATGTGAGGGTCCGAGCCGCTCATGATCGTGAGCACGACTGATATACCAGTTTTACACACTACAGAGGTTGCACATTTTTACCCACAAGTCGTGTTACCTATTTGCCACGGGGTTGTACGGACCCCATACACCTATACCAAGGAAGCGAGACAGGATAGCACTACGAGGCCTTTCTAAAGTTTCACTAGTTCGAGAATGCCCACTACGGTTTCAGGAAGAAGGAAGTATAAGAATCCCTCGCCTGAACTGCCATCGCAGCAGTTCGACTCGAGAACCTCCCTATACTCTGCAGCGATGCCTCCCCGCTTGCCCCTTTCGGGTAAGGTAATCTCTCCCTAGCTTCCTAATTACTTGGCCAAGGGCGTCCCATTCCACCCTTGTGGTAGCACTGTTTTTCCGGGGTGGGTCTCCATGTTCCAATTAACATGAGTGATCTTATCATGAACAATAATTAAAACAACAACATAATTGGAACATGATCATAATATAACATTAATTTCCTAAAACCAGGTAGAGCAATAGCAAATCTACCCCATAGTTCATCTTTTTTTTGCAAGGTAGGGGTGAACAATGCTAGGGAAACCTATTAGGTCTCATCAAATTAACCTGAGCATGTCATAGTGAATAACAAGACCATTATTAGGTAAAGAAGAGTGATCAAGGGCACAACTTGCCTTAGACTCGAGATTTCCAGGTACCAACTTGGTCTTCAAGTGACTCGTAACCTCGCTGCTAGTCGTAGCAATACAAACAAACATGGTATAGGCGAATTAACATCACACCAATCATGAGAACATATTGCATAATAATGATCTACACATCGTAACTAGATCCTAGGTTCGAGAACCACTAAATTCGGAGTTACGGTTATAAAGTTATGATTTTTCAAAGGTTTAAGTGTCTACTATAAAGCAAAGGAGGTACAAGATTTTAATCATAGGTTTCATGGTAATACAAGGTTACTAGATGATAAACAATATTAAGTGAGATTAATGCAACTAGAATGGATAAAAAAGAACTTAAATTCATGGAGTTACGAATTTTCCAAGATTGGGACTTTATTTTTGCACTAAAAGTAATTTCTTTATTTATTTTAATTAATTTCTCAGCTATCTGGATTGGGGCCTGAATACAGAAAGCGCTCGGGGTTAAAACTATAAATTCTAGGGCCAGAGTTGAATTACATGACAAAAGCAAAAGCCAAAAGTCTAAAAGCCAAATGGAACACAACCGTAACCTGTTGGAGATGCTATAATATCATTTAGAAAAAAGATAAAAAGTTTAATATCTGAATAAGTATCCGTTTTATTCTTATGATGAGGAAGTTAAACCAAACACACCTTGATAGGTTGAGGAAGCTGAAAAAAAGACGTTGGATGTCTGATTTTGTTACCTGGAGAAAAAAAAAGGCCAATACAATTTCTCTCTCGTGCCTCAATACTCCATTTTGGCCGGCCCATAACAGCACAGAGGCCCGATCCATATACTTACACGAAACCCCAGCACCTCCTATATAATTTATCTCTCATGGCTCGTTGCGCCTTTGTCGAGTCTAACCCTAGCGCGCGCCGCCACATCTGCCGTTGCTACCTCGCTTGCTTTACCTCGCTTGCTTTCCCGTCGCCGAAATGGTATGCCGCTTCACCTCTTCCTCCCATTCTTCCTGTGATCTTGTTTGTAGTACAGGCGTACAGCCGATGCCTAGTTCTGTCTGGCCGCTTGTTCGCGCGAGATCTAGAGTGCTTGACTTCGCAGTCCAGCTCCTGTTCGATATGTATTCGGCCAGGCTCAATAGTTTAGTTTTCGGGATTAGGATCATGTACAACAACCATACTTTGGATCAGTCGTTGTGTACCTGTGTTTTCATGTAAATTTAAGCCCGTTGGTCGTAACACTGGAAGTCTGGAATAGCTCGCGCTTTAAAGTGCAATATATTGCTAGCCTGCTGCTAGGGTCATGCGGGTATTTGGAATGTGCTAGCCTGGAACATGCAATTTAGGGTGGCACACTGCCTTTTGTGCATTATATGTTTGGAGAAGCTGCTATCTCAGGTTTCCTAGGGTGAGGCGCGAACTGTGTAAAGCTAAAGGCCACAAGACATCATCCAAAAACTGCTAGTCTGCTACAGTAAGGGCAGGAAGCTAACTATATGTTTCTACTCCACATTTAAGCCCTAGAGTGTTCTTGGTGATCTTGTTAATTGACAACATGTTGAATGTAAATTCCACACAGTATTTATGAGTCCTTTGAGGTATGCTGTATGTGTGGTTTTCGTCCTTAGTGCTTGTGCAAGTTCTAGCAAATTGGAAAAATTCATTGTTAGTTTAGTGCACAAAGGCAAACTAGCCTGACACCTTTGCCATGCCATCAGTAGCCACTCCACTGCACCAGGCAGCATGCAACATGAAAGTAGTATCCAATGCAAAGCTTAGCCTTTGAACACCTAATGTATAAATCAGTGGCTTATAATACTTTTCTCCTTTGTTGATTTTAGTTATTATGCCTTTGCTTTTCAAATGTATATCGGGTAATTTCTCTCTTGCTGCTAGTGGAGAGTTAATAGCAACTAACTGACCTTAATGTTTTTTAGTGGTCTACATATCTATTGTTTAAGAAACTATATTTTTCTCTTGTTGATTGTTAAGGTACCCGAGTGTGTGCAATCTTTTATATTGATACTAACTTTATTCTTGAAAAGTTGCAGCTTTACACTTACCAGTTATATTGCATTGAACAATTTTAGTGAGCAGTTGTGATTTATTTTGTTTTTATAATGCCTATGCAGACTAAGCGCACCAAGAAGGCTGGAATTGTTGGCAAATATGGTACATGCTCAAGAAACATGACATATTTCCCAATATGCGTGTCTGGGATTTGATGTTAACCTTGCAAATTATACTGTTGTAGGAACCAGGTATGGCGCTAGCTTGCGTAAGCAAATCAAGAAGATGGAGGTATCTCAGCACTCCAAGTACTTCTGCGAGTTTTGTGGGAAGGTAGGTCTTCTGGTAGTTACCCACCCTGCTTCTGTATTCGAGTTTTTTTATCTTTATGTACTCGTTATCACCACTACTGGACTGTTATGAGCTGTAAGCTGCAGACTAATTTTTACACGCATGAAAGCAATCGGTCTAAAATATATTTATCTGTTTATAAGTTCATATATTTGAATGGTTTATAAGATGTTTAGGCATGTCGAACAATGTTTCTAAGATAGATGTATCCCACCTTTGCTATGTTGTCTTTCCAGTTTGCTGTGAAGAGGAAAGCAGTTGGAATTTGGGGATGCAAGGACTGTGGGAAGGTCAAGGCTGGCGGTGCTTACACCATGAAGTAACTTTTTGCTAACTCTCATCTTGTGTTCCATAACCGTAATATTTTGTTAAGCATGGCCCAATTCTGTTTTCTGTATTTGCAGCACTGCTAGTGCAGTCACTGTCAGGAGCACGATTCGTCGCTTGAGAGAGCAGACTGAAGCATGATTTAGCTTGCTACATCAGGGTTCTCCTAGTTGCTGTTGTCGGGAATGTTGAGCTCCTCTAGTTGGATCGAGCTCCTCTAGTTGGATCACGAGACTGGCTAAAAGATGGGTGCTAAGATTTGTAGTTGGTTACCGTTGTGAATTTCTCAAGTGATATTATCCTATGCCTGTCTCAATGACTCAAATTTGGTTGTGGTTTCTATGCTTTTGGCTGTGTCAATGGTTTGCCATTGTTGTTGAAATTCAACCCTTAATGCTGCCTCTTATAATAAAAAGTTTTTTTATTGGTCTGGTTTAGAAAGCAAGATTATATACGCTTCTTTCTACTTGGCAGCTTCACAGTGTAGAATCCACCAGTGTAAGTGCAACTGTGCAAGTATGGTCATCTGCACATAACTGTCGGGTTTTCTTATTTTTTCGGAGTACTACTAAGGATGTTCTGGTTATTGAAAACTTCAGTTTGGAAACTACAGTACTACACTTCAAAATTCCTTTTTCTGATTTACCCGTGAAGATTCTGGTGTTAAAATGTTAAATGCCTTTTCAAATTTTCTCGTCAAGATCCTGTAGTTAAAATGTTAAAAGCTAGGAGTGGCATTGGTTACATCTTGTTTGGTTCAATTAGATAGAACATAATTTTACTGTGGTTGCCACTCATGTCAGTGGCGCTTTGCACATTCTTTCCTGACTTTGTGTCATGCAAAGGTTCACTGCATCGGCAGATCCGGCTTACCGGATTTACCGGTAATCAGCGTTGGCCGGTAACGCCGTATGGTTGGTCTGAGAATTTAAATTTGAGAGATTTTATAATTTTTTTAAAATGATGCCAATTTTTCTATAACTACTATAGATTATTTGATGAACTTTCTGGATTTTCAAACTAAAAATCAAACAAGTTTCATTTTTTTAATTTAAAAAAGAAAAATCCACTATTTGGGTCGGTTATAGCTGGCTAATCGGGCTTTTGTGGTGATTAGTCGCCCCTTGTAGCCGATTAATCCGGCTCAATAATTGTTAAGGCACCGTTCGGTTGTCACGGATTGGTGAGTCGGAACGGATTGCTTCTCTAATTTATATAAACTTTGATTAGCTAGAACGATTTCGGGTGTAATCCGACATAAACGAACAAGGCCTAAATCAGGGTCGATGTAGTAGCTAGATTTTGGAGATTTTTCCTTTTCGCTTTAAACCTTTTAAAATTAGCACCACTACTTACTGTTAGTTGCAATATAGGCTGACAATACTTATAATAACTGTTCATATTATTGATATTTTTAATTGATCCGATTTGGGAGCACAGAAACAATACATATCCTAGATTCAAGTGCAAGTATTATAATAAACAATGGAAGGGGAGATGCTAAACGTTTTAAACAACACCTTGCATCACGTGGAGGAAATGAGCAAGGTTGTCGTAACGTTTCGCCGGACGTTGCTGATTACTTTCGGTGGAAGCTTGACAAGGGCTAAGATAAAAGGAAAGTAAGAATAGCGGAGGAGGTACAAAAGTTGGCATTGGCGGGTTCGTCTCGTGGTTTCGATAACGACGATGATGATGAGTTGGAGGCTGCAATACGTGCTTCAAGAGAAGAGGAAAATATGCATGCTCGTGCGAGTGGGGGCTCCTCCCATGGGGTTAAGGTTGGAAAAACAAGCTTGAGGCTCGCGAGCCTAACTGGGCATGTTTTTTGTGCTCGTTGGTGAAGTGAGCTGAGCCGAGCTAGCTCATTCTGGCTCGTGAGCTGTGCCAACTGTGCTAAATTAATCAATCTACAGGATACGAATGGATCATTGGTTCATTTCGTAGTCCTTGATGATGGATATGTCGAGAGAAAACTCTAGCCGGGTGGCGGAATGTACCTGCCTAATCCTAAGAACCGGGGTAGCCTAGGGTTTGCCTGATGAGATGGACGAACGCAGAAGGTTCGACAGCTCATACGCGCCGATACCCCTTCACGAGTCAACTTTGCTAAAGAGACCCTCAGGTTTTTCGAAATAAACTCGCCATCACCCTAGTTTAGTTTTATTACATAATAATCGTTTTTCTTCATGATAGCACCGTAACTTTCTTAGAATTAGTACCCGCCCTCCAATTTCCTTCATGACTAAAAGAAAAATCCGAGAAATTGATTTATAGCATTAAAACATTTCAATAAACTTAGTAAAAATCATATCTTCTCCATTGTGACTCTGAATTAGTGGTTCTCTAACCTACAGTTTCGTAGCGACGCGTAGAATATTATTTTATAATTTGTTTCCATCTTTGGTGTAATGTTATTTTTAATTATTATTTACCTAACTGTTTGTACTATTGTGATTAGACATGTGAGTGTACGTGAATCTACAGATCAAGACTTTTGAAGACTCTCATCATTAGGTTATCGCAAGTAAAAGACAAGTCATGTCCTTGATCACACTTTTGACCTAATAATATTTATGATTTTGTTAATCACCGTGGCATAACTAGGTTCAACCTGATGGAACTTAATAGGTTACCTAGTTTTGTTTACCCTACACCTTGATACAAATGAATCATTGGGTAGTCTTGCTAGTGCTCTGTCTGTTTTTTGGGTTAATGATACTTATAATTCATTACCATGTTCCATTATGATTTATTATTTATTAGCTTTATTATCATGTATGTTTAATTGGAACATGAAGCGACCATCGAGACAACAGTGCAACCACAAGGACTATATGACTCTAGTCTTGGCTAATTAATTAGGAAAACTAGTGTGAGATAATCCTTTCCCGAAAGGAGCAAGCGAGGAGTGAATCACTGTAGAGTATAGGAAGGTTCTCGGATTGAAATAAAGAAATTAACCACATTACTGGAAGCATTAAACGTGCACTTCATAATGCAATCAACAACTTGGTTTGATAAGTGATGAAGTCATCAACCATAAAATATCACTTTAGCTAAATACTCTTCCAAGTGAAACCTCATAAGTGAAGTACTTGACATTTCTTACATTTTTACTAGAAGAGCTACTGAATATATAGTATTATATACTTTAGGGTTCCCTCATAGAAATGACTGGCCCTAAGTGAGGCATTGAGTTGTGTGGCACAATTCTAATTGAATATGACATGAGGATCAAGACGGGCGGAAGAGAGAAAGATGATCCATAGCTGATTGATGGTGTATCAGTTGTAGCAGATGACAGATCCACGACCACGAGTAGTGCTTATGCATTCACAGGAAGCATCTATGGTGATTTTGGAGCGGTTGACATAACTGTATCACGTCTTGACTTTGCAGTTGAGGCGACCATAGAAGTTCACATATCTCTACTACTTATTAAGTAAGCAATAGTAGCCTGCCTCTGACGTGTTCTGCCACTGTTACACGCCTTCTTCTAACATGTGGGCCCCATTCGTACGCGCAACAAAATAAACAGTACTTACATAGATTCATAAGCCACGTTCTGTTCCATCTCTCTCAGTGAGCAACTTATCATACACAGCTGCGCTTATAAGCAATGCTTCGTCACTCTCAATAGCCGGTGTGGCACTAATCAAACAAATGCCATGCCAGCGCACCTGTGTCGGCGGTTCGTGCAGGCCAGTGATTCACGTGTGGACCAGAGGCCTAGGCCCAGCGGCGCCTAGCGTATGGCCCAACCTGTGGCCCAGCGTGCGACCTCTTCAACCAACATCTGACCTAACCACCACCGGCGGACTCCCTTGCTCCCTCTCCATCTGATCGCGCTCGTCGTCCCCCGCCGGCCCGCCCCTTCCTTGCTCGAGCTGCCGCCACGCCCCCTGTGCCCCTCCCTCCAATCCATCCACGACTGCGCTCGCTGCCCCCGCTCGAGACGCTGACACGCCCTCGTACGAGATCTGCGCCCCCTGTGCCCCCTCCGCTCCATCCACGACCACGCCCCCCGCTCGAGTTGCCACCATGCCCCCGTCCGAGATCAGCGGAGATGGGCGTGGATGGTGTCGCACGCGTCGTTCGACACCAACCGCAGTAGCATGCGCGGGGCCAGGGTGGCGCCTGGGCTCGTGTCCGTGGACCACCGCCTCCATCTGCGTGCCCTAGCAAGGTCGATGCCGTGGGCTGCCGCCGGCGAGGCGGCCATCCTTGGCATCCGTGCCCCAGCACGCGACCACGGGAGCAGAACCCTTCTCCCGCCACATCCTCATCGCCCCCGATGCCAAACCTGACGTCGGACCCGACGACCGCTGCCTCCGTCCCCATCTAGCGATCTCCCTCTCCTCGCCATTGCTGACACCACCGCGATCGAAGATCCGGAAGGCAAGTTGTTTTTCTTCATCCTCTGCCTTGGTGTCCTCTTCTGTGTGGTTTGGTGGGGAGGTTATTGATGAGGGTTTCAACTGAATGCGCAGGAGAAGGATAATGATGCCAAGGAGGCGCCCCGGACGACGGAGGAGGTCGGCCGGGCCACGTGGATGCTGCTTCACACCATCGCAGGCTCGCAATGCAGGTGCTCAATCTATTACTAATCTACCAATGTTATTATACTATCTCACGTTACATAATGATCAAAATGCTATGGGAGAAAAAATGTTATCCATGTATGACAACACATTTATATAGATTGATTGTTATACTTGTGGGACGTGGGCAGAGACTGATATCTTTTTTCATATTTGGTTTTTGTTTGGATCTTTCAGTTCCCTAACGAACCAACAAGGTGACAAAGACGGTATGCAAAGGAGTTGGTAAGCACAAGAGACAACCCAATTAACTTTCTTTAGAATTTGAATACCTAGGACTTGGAAACCAAAATGTTGTTGTGAAGAGGTTTGAATACTTGCTGCAACTGAAATTTACTCTCATGGTTTAGTACTATATAATCACATCTTTAAATGTGAAAATGATGGTAGCTACATCCTGACAATTACAGAGAATAGGTTTCATGATCTGAGTACACTTATACAATCCTCCTTTATGAGTACAGAGAATAGGTTTCAATTATAGAGAATATTCCTTTATGATCTAATTCCCATGTTAGGCGGGTTAGTGTGAGGTGCACATGGTTTAGCATGCTTCTAATGGTAAATTTATAAAAAAAATCATAAGCTATGTATAACCAGACTACTACTAAATCTGTCAGGAATGGTAAGCTGAAAACATTTTTTAGGAGGGACTGGATCACCAGCGTAATTAGACATTAGCACGTTCACGAGACAAATGGAAACATTTCAGCCCTGAAAGTTTCTACCTTCTTTACTTCACAACATTTTGTTGCTTGATATGCATGCAAAAATAACATTACCGCTGGTCGCATGCTCAGATGCATATAATCTCAAGACTATATCCTTGCAAATAATGTGTTGATCACTTCAAGAAAGTTTTCAAGTAAGTATTTCTCACCAACGACTTGATCCATGCCAAACACCCACTTTTGGAGGCAAATATAATGTCTAGACCCTGGCATGGCCAAGGCTACCTTTAGCTCCACCATCAAGCAATGAATCCTATGAACTAGCTTGCAAATTCAACTTGTTTCCACAAAAAAATAGAAAAACTAATTGCTTAACATTTTATTTTTCTTCCATAATTTACATTAGGGAGATGCTCAAATATACCATGATATGTTTCAACTGAATGTGCAGGAGAAGTATAAGGATGCCAAGGAGGCGCCCCGGACGACGGAGGAGGTCGGCCGGGCCACGTGGATGCTGCTTCACACCATCGCAGGCTCGCAGTGCAGGTGCTCAATCTATTACTAATCTACCAATGTTATTATACTATCTCACGTTACATAATGATCAAAATGCTATGGGGGCAAAAATGCTATCCATGTATGACAACACATTTATATAGATTGATTGTTATACTTGTGGGACGTGGGCAGAGACTGATATTTTTTTTCATATTTGATTTTTGTTTGGATCTTTCAGTTCCCTAACGAACCAACAAGGTGACAAAGACGGTATGCAAAGGAGTTAGTAAGCACAAGAGACAACCCAATTAACTTTCTTTAGAATTTGAATACCTAGGACTTGGAAACCAAAATGTTGTTGTGAAGAGTTTTGAATACTTGCTGCAACTGAAATTTACTCTCATGGTTTAGTACTAGATAATCACATCTTTAAATGTGAAAATGATGGTAGCTACGTCCTGACAATTACAGAGAATAGGTTTCATGATCTGAGTACACTTATACAATCCTCCTTTATGAGTACAGAGAATAGGTTTCAATTACAGAGAATATTCCTTTATGATCTAATTCCCATGTTAGGCGGGTTAGTGTGAGGTGCACATGGTTTAGCATGCTTCTAATGGTAAATTTATAAAAAAAAAATCATAAGCTATGTATAACCAGACTACCACTAAATCTGTCAGGAATGGTAAGCTGAAAACATTTTTTTAGGAGGGACTCGATCACCAGAGTAATTAGACATTAACACGTTCACAAGACAAATGGAAACCAAAATGTTGTTGTCTCTTGCCCTTTTATTTTTTTCTTTTTACCTAATTTCCTATTTGCAGTAATATTTTCCTTAACATATATTTGTTTTGTCCCTTGATGTTGTTGGTGTTCAGTGCACGTGTTCTGTCACAGCAGTGGAAAGGCGTATTTTGGGTGTTCTAGCAAATGAGAATTGGTGGTTTACCATCTGCAGCTACAGGAGCAACATTTGGGTTGGACATGGAAGTAAGCTTCATTTTTTGTAAACAAAAAACTACAAACCGACTGAAAGCTTTATGCTGCTTGCGTTGCAGTCTTGCTGGGTTGTGTTGTTGCTGCTTGCTGGAGCGATACTACATCTGCTAAGGAGGATGACAGTGTGGTGAAGTGCTGCCTGGAATACGCATGTAGTGTGGTGAGTGGAGACATGCTGTGTGCACTCTACGAGGCAGGGTTGTGCTGTATTTTTGAATCATTTAAATATTTGGTTCCTTTACTCTTATCTTTACAATTGTGTGCCTGGCATTGGAATGGACACCATATTTACCTTGGTGTATGATGTGTCAATTTTTGGCTTGCTATTTCTTTTGATGCTCTTTCTAGAGGTTTGACCATTGTCGTGTCTCATGGTCTCCATGCCCCTCTACAGCAGCCCCAGTCAGCCCCTCCGCTTTCGTCCAGTTCAATTGACACTTTATTTAAAGTTGCATTGCCATATACATCCTCCTTTTCTATTGTACGGTGTCACACAATTCTATCATGTTCCATTTGTTATTTTCTCCACTTATTCAGGGCACTACTGTCAGGGTGGAGCATGGTGACGACGCAATTGCAATTGACTCGTCAGGCGCTCATGTGATCAGCCATGTGTTCCCTCACACGGTCACACCTATGGGTAGCCCCTTGCACATTTCCTTAGGAAGACCGTTGTCGTGGTCAGGTACAACGCCTTGCTAAGGTCATATCATAACACCCGGTGGTCAGGTACATCTTTCGTGTTCCTGTACATGAAAAATCTTTTGCCTCACAAAAACCATCTTTCTCAAAGATCTAATCCCTTCTGTTCCAATTGCAGGGTTGGCATTGTCTTCTATGGCAGGCAATCCCTAGGAGGACACAATGTTGTTTGGAGACTCTATGAGGCTATCAAGGCCCACTACCAAAACATCAAACTCACTGGTTTCCTCGGTGAGTAATTTGCTACTTTTCAGTGATCACCTAGGAGCATCATATTATCTACATTGTGTTCACTTGTTAATTCCATTTTTTCCTGATTAGCACATGCTTCAACGCATGAGTCCTAATAAAAACTTAGTGCGTTTGATTGTCTCTGAAATTTTGTAGCAATGGCTGTTGTTTTGGCTCATACAAATAACTTTGTTTGAATAAGATTAGCAGATATGTATTGTTTTGTGTTTAGTCATAAATGTGAATGGCAATTGAAAATACTCGACCCAACTTTCATGGGTTCATTTCATTCAAACTAGCAGCATATGCAGGCATTTATTAGGTTTGCAGTCCGAAGTAGATGGCATCACTGATATGCATATAGACACTAACATATTTGGCTTATGTTGAAACAGGTGGATCAGATGGTTTGCTAGCACAGAGAACCTTGGATATCACTAATGAAGTTCTTGCTTCATATAAAAATCAAGGTGGATATGACATGCTTGGTCGGACAAAGGATCATATTTTGTTTCTCACCCTTGTCTCTCTGTTCCTGCAGAGGCTCTCATGGAAAGGATGGCGAAAATAAATTCAAGTTGTTGTTCTGTCCTTGAGAATCCCAGCTGAGTCAGAAAAGGATGGTGAATATTGTTCACCTGGGAAAACTAAGTTTCCTATGCAGTTGGAGAGGCTTTATTCAAAATGTTTGGGCACTAAAATTTGTCGAAGCCCACAGACAGACTCCATACCACCTTATCAGATATACTAGCTTCCCTTCATTATTTGCTTGATTGATGTTTGGACATTAATATGATCTCAAACATAGGTCTTTGGCCATAATTTTTTCTAAGTTATACATATTGGAGTATATTGAAATGCAGTAAGGACCAAACTGGTATAATCTTTTCCATATGGCAAATCTTCAATTTTTTTATGTGCATTAGTGGCCAATTGTCTGATTGCATAGTCCCTAAGTTTCATCTATTTGAGAACTGATATTTTTACTTTTAACAGATAGACAAAGAACATGAGGGTGAACAGATTGATCGGGCTGTGTTGAAGAATGTCTTGGATACTTTTGTTGAAATCGAGTTGGGTCAAATGGAGTGTTATGAGAATGACTTTGAAGATTTCTTGCTCAAGGATACTACAGAGTACTACTCTGTCAAGGCTCAAAGCTGGATTTTTGAGGACTCATGCCAAGATTACATGATTAAGGTACCTAGAATCAAGACATTTTTGTCTGTTTGTATCTGTATTTACGTGTGGCTATTTCTTAACGTCTGATGCTTCTTTCAAATGGCTGAGGAATGTTTGAAGCGGATGAGGAGCATGTTGGTCACTATTTGCATATTAGCAGTGAACAAAAGTTATTGGAGGTATCTGGAAACTTTCCTTTTCCAGTTTTGTAGTATTTCTCAATTAATATTTTATTTGTAGCAAGTATATCAGTTTCGAATTCAGAATGTTGCTATGTCTTTCTTTAATAGTGCTCGACATATTTCCCCATATGGCCCTTACATTGTTATAATCTTGAATTTCAACAGAAAGTGCAAAATGAATTGCTTTCTCAGTATGCAACCCGTTGTTAGAGGAGCATTCTAGATATTCTGCTTTGCTTCACGATGATAATGTTGGATTGAAAACCTTATTATTATTATCTAATGAATGCATGGCTTCCTAACAATATTGAATATTCACTGCATCCCTCTATTACTGCAGGCTGAGGATCTTTGTATGATGTACAGGCTCTTCTCCAAAATCTCCCATGGTCTGGTGCCTATTTCAAACATGTTCAAAACGGTATTAGTTTCCCTTGCAGGGTGCCTCAGTTCTCTTTTAGCTCACTCATTTTATTCCTTTGAGCCATGATGTGCATTTCTGATTAAATTATTTGTCTGCAGTTTTATTCCTTTGAGCCATGATGTGCATTTTGAATTGAATTATTTGTCGGCAGCATGTCACAAATGAGAGAACAACCTTGGTCAAGCAAGCATACGACTGCCTCCAACCTCTCTATCCATAGTTGTTTCGCGTCCTATTCTGGCCCTATGTATTTCGTAGCGTTTATCTCTTGCAATGTCATGTAAAATAGCCCCACTTAGTATTTTTGTGCCACCATGTAATTTCTTGTCATGTAGGAGTGACTGCTTCGTTTTCTTCCTTGTATGTATTGGCTTGTAAAAATGATGCTTTATAGTAGTGTATATTATGTTGTCAAAGAATTTACATTATATTGTGTGTGGCTATATTGCTGTTAGGCTCCAGCCTATCTTGTAAAGTGTCCTAGGACTTCATTTCTTTTTACTAATATTTAACTAGCTGCTCTCGCCGGTTTGTTTTACTGAACGAATGATTTGGCAACTTTACTAATGCCATTTTATTTTTGGTGTGACAGGAAAATGTGATGCAAACCTTCAAGCGTCCACGCCCAACCCTTTGCATTGGTGGTATAGTGAAGATTGAATTACTGGGGAGACTACATAAAAAAATTACAAATGATAGGTATTACATATGGTGAGATCTCAAGTACTGATGTCAGCGTTGGTTGGTCACCTGTTCCTTCACACACGGTGACATTATCACAGTCCAATTCCAAGAAGGAAACATGCATGGCTATTAATTTGTTATATGAATTTTGAGCATGCATATAATGTACAGTTTCACACTAGCTAGAATAGAACTAAAGGAGTGCGCTACTTATTTTCGTTGCAGCCTAAAAGTAGCTTGTCTACAGAAGATCATTCTCTATGTGATTATAATTACCTTTCCTGTATTTTTTTCTTGATCCTTGAGTCAAAGCATAGTTTATGTATTGCTTGTCTATGTGCAGACACATGCCATCTTTGACGGTGAAATTTCTTTGTCAGCTTATAAAGTAGAGTTTGCTTTATGTAGCACATCTGAATCATTTCCTTGGATATGCGTCATCTCTTTGATGTTAACAACTTCGTTTTCTTTGCACGCTAACAATGTCTGCCATGTCCAAGTAACGGGGTGCTCGCTTTCGCTAGATCGATAGACCACTCCGAGTCTGCCGGTATGAGTGTGAGTGCCTCACCTGCCGCTGCATTCTACTGAATGAGATAAGTGATCCCTTTATGCATTTGATTCCTTTTGTGAATCCCACTTTGTTGTATGAATTATCGTGGGCTATGTTTTGCTTTAGTTTTAAGTTTTCTGTCATGCCATTCTTCCCCTATGTTTCCTATTTCTGAGATTGTGCTAGAATATGAACTACGCTTCTCCATTTCAAATTTCTGAACAAGCTGCAATGGTTGAGTTGGATATCATTCTGATTGTATTACTTATGCACATTTTTGTACCTAAGTATTCCCATTTTGCATTTGCAGTTTTAGAAGCTGAAGGATGCCATTGCAATGCACAACACTGCTCATTGCAGCATTGGCCCACCTGTTGGAGTTGGCGATGTTGGTGTATTCAGCATTTTTCAGTAACATATTGTTCTTCCTATTGTCATTTGTCATCACTGCCATCATCTACATCACCAACACTGAAGGCCTACCATTGTTTACTTTATCCAATATCCTTTGTTGGTACAAGACTATGGTGACTTTGATTATGTGTGCCAGGAAGTTTAAGTGTCGAGGTTTCATCCCAACCCTCGCAATTTTTCTTTTTGTTTATTTTGTCTTGGAGAGCAGCTCTTGCTATTGCTCATCGATGTCCCTCACCAATTATCTCATCTGTTCATAGTCATTTAAAACAATACATTTGTGCTTAAATTATGTCAAAGGTTTAGCAGCTAGCTAATCAAAATTGATCCTTCGTTGCAGTGCACAAAGCAGAACAGATATCAACGTGATCTACCACTCATCAAGCTTGAATAGGATGAGCACGTCACCGAATAAAATGTACTGAGTTCCTTGAGCTTGGCTCTGGATCAGCTCTCTTCACTGCAAGATAGTGATGGGCACTAGCCTGGTGATTTCAACGGGATCATGTGCCATCATGCCTGGTTTGGTGACCAAGTAAGCTTATCCTGATTTGAGGTACATTGTTACTTTTATGTCCCAAAGACTATTCAGAAACTAATGTTGTTGTTTTCTTTATCATCTAGAAAACAAAGCCCCATCCAACAATAGTGTTTGTAGACTTAGACTGTCTGCAGTAGAGTATGAAAAATAAGGGACGTAGAACTATAGATGACATTGTTGCAGAAAGAAGGTTGAAATAGGGGATGAGACAGCCTTAGAGGACTTGAACTCAAGGCTTTTTTAAAAGATACCGAGTCTTTATCATGCAACAACAACGCTAACTCATAGATTTGTACTTATGTTAACATTCTACTTATTAGGTATATCAATACTTAACTTTTGAGTCTCATAGGTTTGTACTAGACAAACATTGTGAAGAGCAGGTCGCGCCAATGAAGTATTTTAGCCCTGTGAGGAATGTATACTTCTGCAAGTTCGAATACTTTGACACCTTGTATGAACACACTCTTCCTTCAAATATTTTTCTTTTGTCACGGCTGCTCATGTGAATCATGTGTGTTTCCCCTTGCTCATGGGTTTATTTTGGTGTATACTAAATGGTAGGTGATGACCACTCTATGAAGGTGGAGAAGGTGTTGTTCCAAGGGAAACCAGACTACCAAAATGGTATGTTTTTTTAGGTAATCGATTTGTTACCCATTTTTGTTGCCACCCAAGCCCACCTGTAATTCATCAACATGGATTGATTCTGTGCCTCTCTGTTTTGCTGTATTAGTTATGAAGTTTAAATAAACATTGAATCCATGTTCTTGCACACTATTTTTGTAATGTTCAACCAAAACATCTGCTTCATATATGTTCAGCAAGACAGAAGTTAAAAGGTTACATTCAGTTTTTTCATTTGGTAATGTTCACAACAACAAAAAGGACGTATTCAGTTTTTTCAGTCCTTTTCTGTTCAGTTCTTAACCACTTGTAGTTGCCTATTTGGTAATGTTTAAGTTCCCATGACCGATCTGGCAGTGCAGTTAAATTTATGGGTTCTTTTAGAGCCATGGATCGAATTTGTTGGCTTTGAAGGACAAGATCAGATTATTGACTGATAACTTGGCTTTGAATTTGGATGCCAGCCTGCATGATCTTCATCCAGCCTCTTGGTTTGTTCTATGTTCCTTTTATTTGGTGATATTATAATTTAACATGTACTTGTATCTGGATTCGCAAAACTTTGTGGGGTGACTTGTGTTGAAAACAGATCTCTCTCTCTTTAAATCCATGTACTATGTTGCATGGTATCCCATTCCCTTGGCCATTGGATTCATCAGAGCAGCTCAGCAGATGGGGCTGCTGTTTTACCAATCATAGGCCTTCAATCTTACAATGCCAAAGTAAAGGACTGACATACCACATGATACAAAGATGCCAACTACAATGATTGGTGCAGATTGGAGGTACAACTTGAAGCCTGAAACAAGATATCTCTTCTTATTACATGATTTGATGTTTCCATGCTTCATTTTTCTGTTTATTGGGACGAACAGGCTTGATTTGTGTTTGCAAAGCATATCAATTACTAGATGGGATACTAAAAATGGTTGGAGTTTTTGAGAAACTTAATCATACCTACTTGGGTCATATCTGTTAGAGCAACTTTAGTAGTTATATAAATTTTAACTCTCTAATTCACATATTTAAGGAGTTGCTAAATAACTTTGGTAGTAAAAAATTGCGAGTTCTCCAATAGCTCTCTAAATATATGTTGTATTTTTGTTTTGAATCTATCCATATAAAAAGTGTAGTTGAGCACCTCATGTGAGCAGTTGAGCACCTCATGTGAACCAGTGCAGTGTGCTACTGCTGCTGACAGATCACTAGCTAGCTAGCTAGCTGCTTTCGACTTGCGTGGCTTTTTTCTTCTTTGCCTTTGTTTCATGCATGCTTCTTTATTCATCTACTCTCTTCTTTATTACTCCATCTGGCCCAAATTAAAATTCGTTTTAGTTAATATATTTAATAGGTTCATACAAACTTGAAAATGTGAGGCTTGTCATTTCCATTCTCCAATTTATGGCTTGTTATATGTGAGGGCTTGCCATTTTCATCTTTCAACCACCCCATCCTCCAGCGTCAAAAACTCCTCACGCCGTCCCTCGCCCCTCTTCACATTGCATAATTTTTTTTAGCTTCTTCGTTTGTATGTTTCTCTCCTCTTTGACAACTAAAACTTTGCAGTGATTTTTTCTTGCAGTTGCCGAGAAGCGAGACAACAGTACGACGAGAGGAGAGATGGTAGGCTATGATGGAGGCAAGTCAGTGACATGCATGGAGGAAGAGATAATTTGAGTTGTTACTTGGTTCACATATATTGTATATGCATGCCTTGTTCATTCCCCCTACCTGTACACATACTTCGATCAACATTGTCCTGCTTTGTTTAATTTCTAAATTATTAGCCTCAAAGCAAACTTTTTTGGGGAGTTTCCATTGGGACTTAAGTTATTATTACTTGGAAGAAATAAGAGTTTTAGTTGCTTTACTTGAAGCTGGTCTACGATTTTCAAAGTGTATAACTTCGTTAATGCTAATTCTTGTTCAATTGTTGGCATCATTCTCAGCTACTAATGTCGATAATACCATCCTTTTCCTGATGAGATGCAGACATTTTCAGATCAAATGATCGAAAACAACACCCAGGAAAATGTTAATGTTATCTCCGTTAATATCCCAAAACTGACTGTTTTTGTGTCTGTTATGTATTTGTTAGTGTTCCTTGGCCCTTTGAATTTTAGGTGTTCTCTCGGGATAAGTCAATATATGAGGCAGTGGAGTGTGCATTACAACAATCATTGTTAGAATGCATATATAATTCAGTCGAGTCTTAATCTGGCAACATGATTGCTCATATGCATGATGAATTGACTGGCTTGCGTGCAAGAGCGAGTCATATTTAGTTTTACGGTTAATATGATTGTGTATATGACCTCGAAGGCAAAGGTAAGTCATCACGACCTCCTTAGAGGTAAGCAGATAATCTCTATCCAACCCGACCTGCAGAACCTCACGCCCCTGCCTCTGTTTCAGCTCTTCTTGTCCTTGTCTCGCCGATGGTGTCCAGCAACAACGACAACCCACCCATCGTTGATCCGAACAAATAGCAAATGGTTTCTCATTGTAATCTACGCAATATTCGGGTGTCCTCTTTTATACATGTTTTGGTATAGACCGTTGTACCGTGCGATGAGGTTTCTCTTCAATCTATTCTAAGTTTTGATCATTATTGAACAACACTTCATGGATATGCAAATTTTGAACTTGGTTCTCTGATGCCCACATAACTGAAAGCGTGGTAACCTTCGACCAGTTCTTCATCTTCTGTATTTCCATAGCTTGAATTTTCTCGCTCTTCATCTTATCACTAGCATCACAAATAGATTACAAACTTTTTCTCTTAACAATATAACACATATTTGTACATAAATTACTGTGACATTATATGTTACCGTTGCAACGCACGGGCACTCACCTAGTCTGATGTAGAAGGCAGTTTTAATCTGTATGTGGGCTGTTTTACTAGTGGATAATGTGAAGAAATCCAGCTCTTTAAGGGTGCCATTAGTGAGCGACATGCCTTATGGAGATATGTTGTTGCTGCAGTAATAAATTCTTAGATGGATGTGAAGCTAAAGGTAGGATCTACAGGGCATTATTAACGCAGTGACAATATATACGAAACATTGTTGTAGCCTCAAAAAACCAATCATGGATGGAACTCTCAACAGATAAAGGTCGAGTTTTGCCTCCATATTGGTGAAGGTGACTTGGTCAACGTCGTCTTTCATGACAAACTTCTAGAATTTAACCAAGTTTGTTGTTCTTGTTCACACAAGCAAGTTTGTGTCTGCATGCATTTCATCCATCTCTGGTTGGTGTTAATAACCAAGCTTGTTTGTTCTTTATGAAACTATCATGTTTGCTAGCTGTGTTTAGATGTTAGCCTAGTTGTGTTAGTTTAAGGATCTATTTGGAACAACTGTGTTTCAGTAGTGCAGCCTTCTTTGACTTCACCTAGATAGTGTTTGATTCTAGAGTTCAATTCAAACCAAAATAGCACAGAGCTGCTCCAATCTAGGAATATTTGAGAGCACCTAGAGGGGGTAAATAGGTGATCCTGTAAAAATCAACACTAAATGGCACAAACTTGGTATATGAAATGTTAGTGGAATCAAAACTAAGGAGCTATGTCTAGAGAGAAAGAGATGACTTCTTCACTTAATTGCTCTTCACAAGGTGAGTATTAAACTTAGAGCAATTATCAAGTGAGTAGAAGAGAATTGCACACGAATAGCAACAGGTGACACGACGATTTTCATCCCGTGGTTTAGCCAAGTAAAACACTTGTCTACTTCCACGTTGTGGCGTCCCAATGGATGAGGGTTGCACTCAATCCCTTTCAAGCGATCCAATGATCCACTTGAATACCACAGTTTTCTTCCTTATATCAATGTTCGCTTTGTGAGGAATCTCCACAAGTTGGAGCCTCTCACCCTTACAATATTGATCACAATGAAAACCACAAGAGTAAGGGAGGGAATAGAAACACACGGAAGAGCTAGATCACAACAGCGACACGCACACAAGTCAACAAACGAGCACACAAACACAGCGTAGCGAGTTCACAACTCAACAAGTGCTCAAATCTCAAACACAATGATCCGGATGCGTGCTTGCAGAGTCTATGCATCTTAGGATGTTCAATTGAGTCTTGGTGTACTGTCCCATGCGCCTAGGGGTCCTTTTTATAGCCCCAAGGCAGCTAGAAGCCGTTGGATCTCCATTTGGTAGGCAATTCTTGCCTTCTGTCCTTTGGCACACCGGACAGCCCAGTGCACCATCGGACATGAACAATGCACAATTTCTTTCCTTCTTTGGCGAAGCCGACCATTGAACCCTCGGTCCACTTGGCGCACCGGACACTGTCCGGTGCACTCTGGACAGTCTGGTGAATTTTAGCCACGGCGTCCTCGACGATTCCTGAGAGTAGAGAGTTCATCTCTAAGCCAGCCAGGGCACCGGACACTGTCCAGTGCACCCGCAGCTGGTGCAAATTTGGCTGAACTTAGCCAAACTTCTCCACTCCAATCTCATTTGATTTGACAAGGTTCCTAGCACTTAGAGGAATATGTTAGTACCATAAACAATTCACTAAGGCTAGAGTCATACCTCGATTCTTGATTTGCATCTCTTTGACACTTAGCTCATATCAACCAAAACAATATGTGTTGGGCATCTAATCACCAAAACATTTATAGAAATGGGCTAAGGCACATTTCCCTTTCAATCTCCCCCTTTTGGTGATTTATGCCAACACATTAAAAGCAACTCAAAAATGGAACAACATTTTCAAAGAGAAGCTAAAGAGTGCAAATTGAAGACTAATTTATCTCAAATAGGATTTGGTATATTTGGATCACTTTTGCCACCACTTGGTTTATTTTCACAAAACAAATTCATTTTCCTATCTATATAAAAAACACTTGTTTTGGCAAATCAAAAGATTCTTTCAAGAGTAAATTTGATCAAATGCCAAAACTCCCCCCTTTTCCCATAATCGAAATTCTCCCCCATAAGAGAACATTTTTTGCAATAAGAGAGTTTTGATCAAAAATAAGGATTCTAGCTTTATATTTTTTGAAATTCACAAGTGGTTAGCTGATCCAGTTGCTTGGGCCTTAATTTCTCCCCCTTTGGCATTAAGCACCAAAACAGGAGACCTTTTTGGCCTTTTAACCCCATTGCCTCACTAAAATGTCAAATAAGAGCAAAAGGCAATAAGAACACAAGTACGAACTTGGGACAAGATACATTGATACCGGAATGCAGTGGAAGGCGTCTCTTTGTCCAAGTTCACTTTTCCCTTTCAATATAACTTTGACACTATATCAAGAGTACTCAACAAACAAGTTAGTTTCAAGGGAGTCAAGTTGTAGGATATCCTCCCCCTAAACATGTGCATCATTTGCATAGGGACTTGTGAGGTCCGGGGATGACTCGTACAACTCCTTATTGAGGTCTAGATGTCCGTCCGTTCCCATCGGTGTCTTTGCGGGCTTTGCATCATTCATCCCAAACCTCTTGAGCAGATCTTGAGTGTACTTTGTTTGGGAGATGAAGATTCCTTCCTTGAGTTGCTTTACTTGAAATCCAAGGAAGTAGTTCAACTCGCCTATCATTGACATTTCAAATTTCTGCATCATCACCCTGCTAAACTCCTCACAAGACTTTTGATTAGTAGAACTAAATATAATTTCATCAACATATATTTGGCATACGAAAAGATCACCATTACAAGTCTTAGTAAAGAGAGTAGGATCATCTTTCCCAACCTTGAAAGCATTAGAAATAAGGAAATCTCTAAGGCATTCATACCATGCTCTTGGGGCTTTCTTAAGTCCATAGAGCGCCTTAGAGAGCTTGTAGACGTGGTTGGGATACCTGTCATCCTTAAAGCCAGGTTGTTGTTCCACATACACTTCCTCCTTGATTGGTCCATTAAGGAAGGCGCTCTTCACATCCATTTGAAACAACTTAAAAGAGTGGTGAGCAGCATAGACCAATAATATTCGAATTGATTCTAGCCTAGCTACAGGAGCAAAAGTCTCCTTAAAATCCAAACCTGCGACTTGGGCATAACCCTTTTCCACAAGTCGAGCCTTGTTTCTTTTCACCACACCATGTTCATCTTGCTTGTTGCAGAACACCCACTTGGTTCCCACAACATTTTGCTTCGGACGTGGCACCAGGCTCCAAACTTTATTTCTCTTGAAGTTGTTGAGCTCTTCCTGCATGGCCAACACCCAGTCCGGATCCTGCAAGGCTTCTTCTACCCTGAAAGGCTCAATAGAAGAAATAAACGAGTAATGCTCACAAAAATTAGCTAAACGTGAGCGAGTGGTTACTCCCTTGCTGATATCATCCAAAATCTGATCTACTGGATGATTTGTTTGAATCGTTGACCGAACTGAGTTGGAGGAACTTGTATCACATATTCCTCCTTATCATGTTCTTCATGTGCTCCCCCTTGATCCAGCCCTTCATCTTGAGGTACCTGTTCCTCATCTTGAGTTGGGGGATGCACCAATGTAGAGGAAGAGGGTTGATCTTGCTCTTGTTGTTCTTGCGGTCGCACATCACCTATCGCCATTGTTCGCATTGCGGCCGTCAGAACCTCATCCTCATCTATATCATTAAGATTAACTTGCTCTCTTGGAGAGCCATTAGTCTCATCAAATACAACGTCGATATAGACTTCAACCAATCCAGATGATTTGTTGAAGACCCTATACGCCTTTTTATTTGAGTCATAACCTAGTAAAAACCCTTCTACAACTTTGGGAGCAAACTTCGAATGCCTACCTTTCATTACCAAGATGTAGCATTTTCTCCCAAATACACGAATATAGGAAACATTGGGTTTGTTACCGGTTAAAAGTTTGTATAATGTCTTCTTGAGGAGGCGATGCAGATAGAGCTGGTTTATGGCATGACAGGCTGTATTCACAGCTTCTGACCAAAATCGCTCAGGCGTCTTGTATTCTCCAAGCATTGTCCTTGCCATATCAATTAGCGCTCTATTCTTCCTCTCTACTACACCATTTTGCTGTGGTGTGTAGGGAGCGGAGAACTCGTGCTTGATGCCTTCCTCCTCAAGATATTCTTCAACTTGAAGGTTCTTGAACTCAGATCCATTATCGCTCCTTATCTTTTTCACCTTTAGCTCAAATTCATTTTGAGCTCTCTTTAAGAAGCGCTTTAGAGTTCCTTGGGTTTTAGATTTGTCCTGCAAAAAGAAAACCCAAGTGAATCTAGAAAAATCGTTAACAATGACAAGACCATACTTACTTCCCCCGATGCTGAGATAAGCAACAGGGCCGAAGAGATCCATATGTAGGAGTTCCAGTGGTCTTGATGTTGACATCAGGTTCTTGCTTTGATGATTACTTCCCACCTGCTTCCCTGCCTGGCATGCTGCACAAGGTCTGTATTTCTCAAAACAGACATCGGTTAGTCCTAACACATGTTCTCCCTTTAGAAGTTTATGAAGGTTCTTCATCCCAACATGTGCTAGACGATGGTGCCAGAGCCAGCCCATATTAGTCTTAGCGATTAAGCATGCATCTAGATCGGCATTCTCTTTTGAGAAATCAACTAAGTAGAGCTTGGCGTCTAATACACCCTTAAAAGCTAATTAACCATCACTTCTTCTAAAGACATATACTTCAATATTTGTAAATAAGCAATTATAACCCATATGACATAATTGGCTTACAAACAACAAATTGTACCTGAGCAATTCTACTAGAAACACATTTGAAATTGAATGCTCGGTTGTGATGGCTATTTTGCCTAAGCCCTTAACCTTGCCTTGGTTCCCATCTCCAAAGATGATAGTGTCTTGGGAATCCCTGTTCTTGACATAGGAGGTGAACATTTTCTTCTCCCTCATCATGTGGTTTGTGCATCCGCTATCAATAATCCAGCTTGAGTCCCCGGATGCATAAACCTGCAAGGTAATTAAGCTTGGGTCTTAGGTACCCAACTCTTGTTGGGTCCTACAAGGTTAGTCACAACAGACTTTGGAACCCAGATGCAAGTTTTGTCTCTCTTGCACTTAGGTCCCAAACTTCTAGCAACTACTTTATCATTTTTACATAACAATACAAATGAAGCATTACATGTTTGATAAAGAGTAGTTGGTCCAGTTAATGTCTTCCTAGGCACATGAGAAGCAACATGATAGCGCCTAGGTCTATTCCTACCATGAGCATATGAAGAGCTAGATGCAAACATGGCATGAGGATTAAATGCAGCATCATGACATATAGGAGAAACAACATGATTATGACACCTATCATGATGAGTAATACTAGAAACATTTTTGACATGAGCATAAAGATAAGCATAATTCTTTTGGTCATGTAAAGAGTAAGAGCTACTAGCCATGGGAGCCTTCCCTTTCTCCTTGTTGAGATTGGAAGTCCTTTGGCTTGTTAAGTTCTTGGTCCCCTTTTGGAAACCAAGTCCATCCTTAATAGAGGGATGTCTACCAATGGTGTAGGCATCCCTAGCAAATTTTTATTTCTCATAATCATCCTTGCAAGTCTTAAGTTGAGCATTACGACTTGCAACATCATTGTTTAACTTAAGAATAGCAGAAGCATGTTCATTGCAAGCATCAATATTAAAATCTTTACACCTATTGCAGATAACAACATGCTCTATAGATGAACTAGCAAAATTTGCTCCTTCTAATTTAGCATTTAAATTAGCATTTAGATTTTTAAGCTTAGAAATAGAATCATTGCAAGCAGATAGCTCAGAAGACAATAGTTCATTTTTCTTAATTTCTAGAGCAAGAGATTTTTGAACATTAATAAATTTATCATGTTCGTCATACAGAATATCTTCTTGCTTTTCTAGCAACCTATCCTTTTCATTAAGAGCATCAATCAATTCATTTATCTTATCTATTTTGGATCTATCTAAGCCTTTAAATAGATCACTACAATCTACTTCATCGTCAGACGATTACTCATCACTAGAAGAAGTATACTTAAGTGTATCTCATGTACGTACTTTCTTCTCCTTAGCCATGAGGCACGTGTGTCGTTCATTGGGGAAGAGAGAGGACTTGTTGAAGGCCGAGGCAGCTAGTCCTTCATCATCAGAGTCGGATGAAGAACAGTCAGAGTCCCATTCTTTTCCAATGTGCGCCTCACCCTTCACCTTCCTGTAGTTCTTCTTTCTTTCCTTCTTCCCTTTGTTTTCTTGTGCCTGGTCATTGTCAATATCGGGACATTGTGCTATGAAATGACCAGACTTATCGCACTTGTAGCAGGAGCGCTTTCCCCTTAATTTGTTCTTGTTGGGATACTCCTTGCGTCCCTTCAAGGTGGTCTTGAAGCGCTTGATTATTAGCGCCATTTCGTCCTCGTTGAGCCCGATAGCCTCCACTTGTGCTACCTTGCTAGGTAGCACCTCCTTGCTGCTGGTTGCTTTGAGGGCAATGTATTGTGGCTCGTAGAGAGGAAGCAGTCCATTTGGAGCATCGTCCACGTATCTTGCTTCCTTCACCATCATGCGCCCGCTCATGAATTTTCCAAGAATTTCCTCGGGCGTCATCTTGGTGTACCTGGGGTTCTCACGAATAAGATTTTCAATATGAGGATCGATAACGGTAAATGACCTTAGCATGAGTCGAATGACATCATGATCTGTCCATCTTGTACTCCCATAGCTTCGAATCTTGTTGACCAGGGTCTTGAGCCTGTTGTAAGTTTGAGTTGGCTCCTCTCCCCTTATCATGGCGAACCTCCCCAGTTCTCCTTCTACTAGTTCCATCTTGGTAATCATGGTGGCGTCATTACTCTCATGAGAGATCTTGAGGGTATCCCATATTTGTTTGGCATTGTCCAAGCCGCTCACTTTGTTGTATTCATCCCTGCATAGAGATGCTAGCAAAATAGTAGTAGCTTGTGCATTTTTATGTATCTGCCCATTAATAAATATAGGATTGTCAGTGCTATCGAAATGCATTCCATTTTCAACAATTTCCCAAATACTAGGATGGAGGGAAAAATAAGTGACTACGCATTTTATGACTCCAAAATGAATAGTCCTCTACATCAAAGTGTGGGGGTTTTCCAAGTGGAATAGATAGTAAATGGGAATTCGAATTATAAGGGATGCGAGAATAATCAAAAGAATAGTTTTGATTAACCGTTTTCTTTTTCGACGAAGAGTCTTTGTCGTCGTTATCCCTTGGTGAAGAGGAGGAGTCGCTGTCGTAGTAGACGATCTTCTTTATGAGCCTCTTCTTCTTCCCATCCCTCTTCTTGTGACTTGAGCCTGAGTCAGTGGGCTTGTCATCTTTAGGCTCGTTGACGTAGAGGGTCTCCTTCTCCTTGTCGTTGATCACCATCCCTTTACCTTTAGGATCCATCTCTTCGGGCGGTTAGTTCCTTAATGAAGAGTACGACTCTGATACCAATTGAGAGCACCTAGAGGGGGGGGGGGTGAATAGGTGATCCTATAAAAATCAACACTAAATAGCACAAACTTGGTTTATGAAATGTTAGTGGAATCAAAACCAAGGAGCTATGTCTAAAGAGAAAGAGATGAATTCTTCACTTAATTGCTCTTCATAAGGTGACACAAATAGAAGAGAGTAGAAGAGAATCGCACACAAATAGCAACAGGTGACACAATGATTTTTATCCCATGGTTCGGCCAAGTAAAACACTTGCCTACTTCCATGTTGTGGCATCTCAATGGACGAGGGTTGCATTCAACCTCTTTCAAGCGATCCTATGATCCACTTGAATACCACGGTTTTCTTCCTTATATCAGATGTTCCCTTTGTGAGGAATCTCCACAAGTTGGAGCCTCTCACTCTTACAATATTGATCACAATGAAAACCACAAGAGTAAGGGAGGGAATAGAAACACACACAAGAGCTAAAGTCACAACAACGACACGCACACAAGTCAATAAACGAGCACATGAACACAGCGCAACGAGTTCACAACTCAACAAGTGCTCAAATCTCAAACACAATGATCCGGATGCGTGCTTGCGGAATCTAGGCGTCATAGGATGTTCAATGGAGGCTTGGTGTACTGCTCCATGTGCCTAGGGGTCCCTTTTATAGCCCCAAGGCAGCTAGGAGTTGTTGGGTCTCCATTTTGTAGACAATTCTTGCCTTCTGTCCATTGGCGCACCGGACAGTCCGGTGCACCACCGGACATGAATAGTGCACAATTTCTTTCATTTTTTTGGCAAAGCCGACCGTTGAAGCCTCGGTCCACTTGGCGTCCGGTGCACACCGGACAGTCGGATGAATTTTAGCCACGGCATCCTCGGCGATTCCCGAGAGCAGAGAGTTCATCTCTGAGCCAGCCAGGGCACCAGACACTATCCGGTGCACCCGCAGTAGGTGCAAGTTTGGCTAGACTTAGCCAAACTTCTCCACTCCAATCTCATTTGATTTGACAAGGTTCCTAGTACTTAGAGGAATATGTTAGTACCATAAACAATTCACTAAGGCTAGAGTCATACCTCGATTCTTGATTTGCATCTCTTTGACACTTAGCTCATATCAACCAAAACAATATGTGTTGGGCATCTAATCACCAAAACATTTATAGAAATGGCCTAAGGCACATTTCCCTTCCAATATTATCTAAAGACGTTGCATCTTTGGGCTCCTAAAAATGACTAGACCCAAACTGTCACACCTGGTTTCAGAAGGCAAACCGAAGGCAAACCATGTATGTGCCATGATCAGAACTCACGTACACAGTGATTACATAAATGACTCATCATAGAACACTCCTTTGAATAATCATAAATAATAAGTAATATGATTACAAACCAGAGTCATTAACAACATTTATATCAAAGTGCACATAATAAAAACACAACCATCGTAAATAAACCCACCATAGGCAGCTGACTGGGGGAGGTCGCTAGGCTAATCCTTGAACTCGTCGAAACCCTAGAACTCCTAGAGATTTGCCTCGATACCTTCTTCTCCAGAGCGCTGGTTGCATCAAGAGCAACCTGATGTTTTTAAAGCAAGGGTGAGTATATATCAACATACTTAGCAAATGTTTCGTTTAGCTGAGGTGGACTAGCTTTATGTGGAGTTAGGCTGATAGCAGGTTGCTTTTACTTTGTCAAGTTTTAGTCATTAATATGATCCAAGTTTTATCATAAATCCTAGGTTATTATCCCAAAGAGTACCTCCTCATAGAGGAAATACCAAAATCCATAGCCAGAAGCATCCTTAATAGAGCCACCATCATCAACTATAACCATTGTATCTCAGATCACCTATAAATCTAATCAATGGAGCTCCCAAGGCCACTCTTAACCATGAGCACGACTGATATATTAGTTTCATAACACTCTGCAGATGTTGCACACTTTACCCATGAGCCATGATTCCCTTTTTGCCCGAGGATCGCGACTCCCCATTGATCATTTCTAAGGTGAACTAGCATGGTCTCACTACGTGGCTTTTCCCTAGAGTCATCACTATGCAGATGTTGGAAATGACCACTGCATAGCGGCCACCTAGCGTACCCAAGCCTATACACTCATTCCTTAGGAAAAATCCATGGGAACGACACTGTTGGGGGCCTTCCTCTTCTGAAGGTCCTCAAAAACGCGATTAACCATATGTTTTTAGTACGATATAGATTATTACAGGAGGTTTTGGCTCCCGTATAAAAGACCTTCTCTAATGGCGAAAGTATACCCGAAGGTGATAGGAGTAAGCGCTGAAGCTATTGCCAGAGAGGTTTGGCTTGATATGGTGACGAAGTCCAATGACGACACCGACTCAAAGGGGGAAAAGACCACTTAGTCCATGATAATTTGTCATATAATCACGAGTAAATGTCAAGGGCATGAATGTAATTTTGTCCGGGCTGTGTCCCGTGCCTATAAATAGATGAACAGTAGCACCGTACTGTTCACGCTGGATTGTAATCTCTCTCTCGCGTCATCTTTGCATTCCCACCTTCTGGTGAACTGAAGGTACCATTGTATTATAAATATCATTAATGTTAGTTCTTACATGTGGATATGGATATAAATAAATCGTGAGGATCTGATCATTATCTTCCATTCTTTAATGTTCCTTTCACGTTCTTATTTATATTTATATTCATATTCATACTTATATGCTAATATGATGAAGGTACACCCTTCATGACCTTCGTCTGAAGATCATTATATCCAAAAGGAAATAATGCTTCGAAGGACGAAGGTCTTTATTCATTAACAATCTTGTTGCCTTGTTCTTGATCTATAGTATTTGAGAACAAGTAGCCAACATTGGCGCCCACCTCCGGTGTACTCACTTCCACAACCTTCGGCAAAGCATCAACCTTCATCATGTCGCCGAAGAGGACAGCAGCGCTAGGGGCTGCACTGCATCCACTGGACACAAACCCGGAGACGATCTCTCTCTGAGAAGCCAGAAGCCAGAAAAGAAAGGCTACCAGCCTAACACTTCAGGAGGAGGAGCTGGACCAGGAGATCAGGAACCTGGAAGTCATTCATCAGCAGGTGCAAAGGAAAAAGGAGAAGATGGCCTGGCTGGCCGACCTTCAGAAGAAGATCGACAAAGCCACTGAAGAAATGCGCCATCTTACCCAAGATGGCCATGACCAAATGCCTCAACATAGGGAGCTTCATCAGGAGAGCTTGTTTAACGAGGATGAATGGTATGACAACTTCCATCATGGTAGCTTTACCTTTGATGATGCTTCTCCTCTGGCAGCAGAATTGCAGGCTATCCCATGACCGCAATCCTACAAGCCACCTCAGTTGCCCATGTATGATGGGCACTCGGATCCCAAGCAATTCTTGATGAGTTACGAAGCAACAATATCTTCGTATGGGGGTAATGCTGCCGTCATGGCAAAGTCCTTCGTCATGGCAGTCCAAAATGTGGCCCAAACTTGGTACTCTTCTCTTCGGCCAGGGACAATTATGTCGTGGCATAAGCTCAAGGACATGCTGGTCACTAGCTTCCAAGGCTTTCAGACGAAGCTAGTCACAACTCAAACTTTGTTATAATGTACACAGGACCATGAGGAATACCTTCAGGCGTATGTCCAAAGGTTTTTGCGCTTAAGAGCACAAGCGCCCACAGTGCCCAATGAAATTGTCATTGATGCCATGATTAAGGGGCTTTGGCCCAGACCTATAGCTCAATATTTTGTCAGGAAGCCTCCACAAGCTCTAGAGAAGCTTCTTCAGAAGATGGATGAGTACATCCGGGCTAACAACAATTTTCGCCAAAGAAGGGAGGAGGCCTACATGTTTTCTAAGATGACCAGGGGCTTCAGAGGAAGACTTCACCCTAGGCATGTCCGATCAATCCATAACTCCAACACCAACGATGACAGAGCCAGCAATGCTCAACATAGCCATCATAGTTCTCAGACTTCGAGCATGCAACAAACTTCCTTCAGACCACCAGCTCCGAGAGGTAGAGGAGGAAGAAGTTTTAGTGGTGGAAGGTTTGGCAATCAACCCCGAAAGTTATACTACCTTTTTTGTGGTGAGGACAAGGGCCACACAACAAGGACATGCCATGTTACCATTCAGAAGCAGAAGGAAATTGCTGAAGCTGAAGCGCGGCAGAGTCAGCCGAAGCAAGTCCTCCACACTGCTTCGTGCTATTCTCCTTATGTCCCGGAGTATGTGGGTAACCAATAGCCTATGGCTTCTGTCGCTTCGGCAAGCCATTCTCAAGCTTCCTGGGCCCAGTTGTCACCACCACCACCGCTAGCACCTGTCTTGGGTCATAGTCAGCAACCAGAAGGGCAACACCATGCTCAGCAGCAAATCGACCTTCGGGAGGAGTCCGAAGCTCGCATAGTCAATAGCATTGTGCCTGAATCAAAGCACATTTACTAAAGAGGCTACAGTGGTGCGACTAAAGAATATCATGATCAGATGTATCTTAAATTTTTCCGCCTTTATATTTTCTTGCACAAAAGACAATTCAGGAAGAATTAATATCCAATTTGATGTAATAAAAATACTTTGGTTACACCATCGATTGTCAAAGTCGTTTCTAAGGGAGCGCAGAGTAAATTCCGAAGCCACAAAGTCGTTCCTAAGGGAGCGCAGAGTAAGTTCCGAAGCTACAAAGTCATTCCTAAGAGAGCGCAGAGTAAGTTCCGAAGCTCCAAAGTCATTCATAAGGGAATGAAGAGCTAAAATACCACCTAAATAAAAGGTGAAGAAGCTCCAAAGTCGTTCCTAAGGGGATGCAGAGCTAAAATACCACCTAAATCAGAGGTGAAGAAGCTCCAAAGTAGTTCCTACGGGGATGCAGAGCTTAGCTCCAAAGTCGTTCCTAAGGGGATGCAGAGCTGAAATACCACCTAAGTAAAGGGTGAAGAGACTCCAAAGTCATTCCTAAGGGAGTGCAGAGTCTGGATGTGTTCTTGTGTGCGTGTGTGTTTTCGGCATAAACATCATGCTGCATCATAACATAACATCATTTTGCATAGCATTACATCATACATCATATTGCATCATCAAGAAAATTGTGTAAAGGGAAAATGATCCTACGAAGATATGTGGATTACGAAACAATGTGTTGAAGCGCGAAGTATACCTTCGGCAGACATAAATTTACACAATATTTACACACCAAGGAAATCTTCATCAACAACGATATTGAACAATAGCTGTGGCATAGAAGTTTTAATTCCTTGCGAAGCATGAAAAGAAGGGAAGATGTTTTTTTGCCGAAGGCTCAAAAGTGGTATGTACACAAATTTCATACATCACAAAGAAAATACATTCATATATATACAAATGTCTCATGTTTGTTCCATACATTAATATTACATTTCCTAGTTAACAAGAATCTAGTCTTCTTTGAGTATTCTCTTGGCAGCTTCATTTAGTAGCTTGTCAACAACTTCGTCTACGATTGTATTGGCAACCTTCATCACATCCAAAGCCTCGTTTATAACGGGGTCAGCCTCAGGATTGAATGGCTCCGGAGGTGGCGAAAGGCCGGCTGTAGCAAAGTATATGATAATCAGGGTTCGAAGCCATAAACGAATAATAAAGCAAAAGGGCATTAAATGGAAGTACCTATAATTAATGCACGTTTGATAGCTTCTTCAGCTTCCTTTGCTTCTACTCGGGCATCATGGGATTCTTTTTCATTTTTCTTTATTGCTTCGTCCGCTATCTCGCGGCCGCCCTTCATCCAGACATCGGAATAAAATTTCCCACCCATCAGAGTAGCTTCGACTGAAGGTTCCCTTGTATTGTTTATGGAGAAGGTAACTTCTGCCTGGGCTGCAACTTTAACATGTTCACAACCAGCTTTCTCCAAAACTACTGGAACCCCTCGGGCACCGGCGAAGACACAGAAATCCCCACGATCGCTAAGTATTTCGTCAAAAGCTTCAGCTTCTTCACCGATCCATTCAATGACTCCTTTGGGATCGCCTCAAATAATTTTTTGCTCCGATGAGTATGCACCCACCTTTGCAAAACTATCTTTTAGTTTCTTTGCGCAATCCAAGGATTTCTCATAACATCTCTCTTTCGATTCATGAAGCTCATCCACATTCTTTTGCAATCTTGAACTAGTCTATTCGCTTATTTCTTGCTTTGTTTTCGCCACTTCAAAATCTTCATTCATTTCGGCAAGCTTTTTCTTTAGGCCTTCGACTTTATGAGCTTCGGATTGTGCATTAAATTTTGCTTCACTGCTCTTCAGCCTATCCACTAAGGAAAACAGTATTTTATCTTTTTCGAGGGTTTCATTCCTTAGCGTAATAACTTCTGATCGAAGGTTCCCAAGGGCCATTTGGCAGCTTTCATCTTCTGCGTTCTTTTGTGCCCTCAAAGCCTTGCTTAGGATTAAGCCCTACAAAAAATAATATAATAAAAAAGGGGTCAACACACGATAATAAGAGAAGATACAAAAGATAAACTATTTATAAGCTAAACATTCTCACCTTCAGACTGTTATAAGCAAGGCTGTCTGCAAGTTGATCCTTAGACATTACAGATAAGCCAAGCTCAAGCTTTGGATATCCTATGCTATCTACCATCTCCCGGTAGACAGATATCTCCTTATCGTCCGGAAGGCAATACAAAAATTCGTCTTCGTCAGTACCGTTGTATATCAAGGACCTCTTTGGGTACTTTAGATCCCTGGTGTATTGTGTAGCTTTGGCAATCTGCTCTTTCGATAGCTGCTTCTCCGAAGCATGTCGCACGATAAAGTCTAGCTCTTCAGCAAGCATTTCGGGAGTAGAAGACTTAGCTTTCTTGGGCGCATTTTCTTCTTCCAAGGTCAAAGGAGTAGCTTCCAAAGCATATGCCTTGATGGGAGCTGATGGCCTAGCTTCGATAGTATCTAGTAACAAACCAGCTTCGCTAGATTTCTTTGGGATTTCACCCTTTCTATCAGGCGCTGAAGGAGGGGTTTGTATTTTTGAAGATTCTATAACAGCGTCTAGTACACTGGCCATTCTCTTCCTTTTTGGAGTTATTGCAGGAATTTTGGACACCTTCGGCAGCTCCGGCTCTTGTGGCGGGCTCAGGGTTTTGGTTGCTCTGCCGACCTCCTTTGTTCTGGTTTTTCAGCCGTTTTCTCCTTAGTTTCGGCAGATCGCTTCGGCACTTCGGTCGTCTCAGTTTTCTCCTGTTCTGCTATCACCATCGGTTTTGACACTTCAGCCGATTCTCCCTTAGCTTCAGTAAGAGCGGGGTACTCTAGCTCAACAGCAGAAGAAGGCCCCTCAGCAAGCTTTGGCACTTTGGCCGTTTCAATGTACCTGGGCAGGTGCGTCAAAACTTTAACCTTTTTTCCTTTCGGCGTGTTAGAAATAGCCGAAGCGGTAGCCTTTCTCTTCTTTCCCTGCTTTCGCGAGGGATAACTGTAACACCCCTGGTGTTACTGCCACTAAAACTTGAGCATAACATCATAAGCATGGGCATATCATGTGTTTGTCACACCTAGAGTGCATTCACTAGGCAAAAATTTCAAACAAGTTGTATTGATGTGACATGTTACTAGTGAAACCCTAGGGTACAATGTTTAACCCTAGATTGGGTTAATAGAGTAACCAAAGCCTAAACAAGGGAAACTTCAAAACTTGATAATAATGATCATAAAAACACCACAATTAATGAAGTTAAAGGATATCCAAACCCTAAGAGCACCAAAAACCCTAAAGAGAACCCTAGAAAGCCCTAGACTTAAACCCTAGGGGGCTAAGTGCAAAATTAGTGCACTTTTGGACTAAAGAGCAAAAATCATGGAAATAAGGTGTCTTTAGTCATATGGTTCACATACTTGGGGATTTGCAAATGAAACCCTAGGTTTTGGGCCTATTTGCAAAAAAAACCACTTTTGTGACCATATAGCTAAGTCTGAAAACAGTTGATCAGGGCTAACTTTGGAGCTCTGTAGATTGAGAAATTCAAAGAATTTGCCCTAGGTCAATGTAATAAAGTTGTAGAGCCATTGTAGAAGAACAACTTTGCTACAGGTATTAAGTCTTGGTGCCATGAGGAATTTGGAGATAACTTGATCCAAAGATGGGCTGTCATGCGATTTTTAACTGAGTCATGGCGCACTGTTCATCGAACTTCAGAAAGATCTCGCGGGCGATAAGAACGCCACCGCGGTAGGGGATGGGTCTGCGGCCACGGTAAAGATCATCCGCGACGTGGTGTTAAAATGTTGCGGTGGCACTGCCCGGTTAATCGACGGTCACCGGACCATCGCCGTGGCTCTGTCCGCGCGGTGAGCTCGCTAGCGCGGTTACAGCTCGGCGATTCTCATCCAACTCCGGCCATCGGCCTATAAATTGAGCTCGGATCCTGCTTCTTCACCACATGAGGCACACAATCACGTGAGCAATCGACTCAATTTCACCAGAAGAACTCACACAGTCCACAAAACCATTCCGCCCTGTTCTTCGCGTGGCCGTGAAGAACTCCTCCGAGGCCAGCACTCCTCGAGTTAGTAACTCCCCGATTGCTTCCTGTTCTAGCTTGTTTATAGCTTCCTATTGCTCTCGGAGCCGACCGATTGAAGTTTGCCAGAGTCCCATCACCAGAACACTCCTCTGCTCCGTAGAACGCCGCCGTGACACCCTCTCTGTCGACCCGCTTTTCTACTCTTGCCTAGTCCAAATTCAAGCATGTACATAACCCCTGGTGAACCTGTAAAGCTTCCCCAAGCTTCAATTTTGTCATCCATGTCGTCGGTTGTTCGGAACGCGTTTACCCATCCGATCATCCGCACTGTCGCCGTGAACTGGTTGATTCAAAGCCCCGCTGGTGAAATTGATTGAGGGGAAATGGGCGGGAGGGGTCCAATCTGGTGTCTGCCGCACGGGAGTCCCAGCCGTTGCGGTATCCGGCCGGCGTAGGCTTGTCGGAGTTCGGCCTGTGCTGTTCACCGTCATGGACCTCGGCCTGCGAAGAATTAGAACATGGGGGGGTCCTTGTAAACTGTCAGTGACTCACAGAAATAGTGTAGGGCACCCCGTTCGGGTTATTCAAAACGCTAGGGGTCTATTCGCAAAGTCTGCGCGGGCACGCTTCTGCCTATAGTGGGCTGACTTGGGCCGCTTTCGGTCCAATACTGTTCATCGTTTTTCTTTTTCTTTTTCTGCCAGAGCTAAAGAAATTCTAGAAAATTGTAGAAAAATGGTAAAAATACCAAACCAATTTTGCTACATCTCTAATTTCCTATAGTATTTAATTAAAATAGTTTTATGATTTTTAGTCCAAATAGGAAATTATAGAGCATTTAAAATAGCTAAAACCCATGCTTCTGAATTTTTAAGGAATAAATAATAAATCCAAAATTCACTAAACTTTTAGGGTAAACTCTAAATAATATTTAGAGGCCTTGGGTAAAGTTTGGTTTGGATTGGACCATGTTTGATACTTAGAACCCAAAACCCTAGCCCCTGCCCTATGAACTTCACTATTGACTCTAGAAACCCTAAGTTCTTAGAGATCCGTGAAGGAAAGTTGTATTCAAGACCTTAGATAATAAATTTTATTATCTTTGCATCTTCATGAGCATTACATGAACATTCATTATTATACTTGGCTGTAATTAGAAAACGACGAGGAAGTAGAGGTTGAAGAGACAAGGACTTCATCACCACCACCACCTGAAGAACATCAGGCAGGCAACTGTTTTTATCTTGATATATGCGGAACAGAGCCTGATTCACCAGTAACACAAGGCAAGCCTCGGTGCATTTGCCACCTCTTTGTTGCTTTTAAAATCTTTCTCACTTACTTGATGCATTAAGTAATAGGAGTTGTGTGCTAAACCAATTCCTGCATTTCCTTCCTTGGATTTGACTACCTCTTAAATCCCTGTTTTACAAAAGGTTTTTCTTATGCTTAGTTTTGCTTTAGAAAAACAAAATGTTTTGTTTTCACAAAGGATGTTGCTTCAAAGTGGGTGGGATGTTTTTGAAAATAAAACTTGATGGTGGATCCATCATGGCCATGATGGGTTCAACATCGGAAAAGATGTACCTCTGCCAGGTACCAAACTTTGGGTTTGAAATGATTAAGCTGAGACCAGGCGGGTGACTTGCACGAGAAGAGAGTCTCGGTGTAGTGTCTCCGTTTGAGTCGATTAAGGACCGTGTCGATGTAGGCTTGCTGACCGAGGACCCTTTAACTGGTCACATGCCTCATCATGGGTAAGCTTTGCCTCAGGCAGACTAATACCAGAATAAGATAACACACAATGGGAGTGGAGAGATGGTGAGAGTAGCGTGTACCCTCCGTGGCAAGAGGCTGGACGGTGGTGTATCTGTGCTCTCGGTTGGCGTGAACCTGATCTGGTCTTAAGAACCCCGGTGGCGAGTTGACATATGCAAGGGTTAAGTGCTACATATGTCATGTGATTGGAGATCCTCAGCTGAGTATAATCGATTCGGATCACCGTAACTTCACGGATATGAAGACTTGGTCATTGCCCTATACATAGCAATCCAGTGAAGATGAAGGGTTGTTAAGAAATTGGCTAGTATAGGTCAAGTGAATGAATTAGGGTAGAAAGAACCCTAGCTGTAGGTAATTTTACTTAACTTGATAAATAAAACTTGATTTTTAAGGATCCACTGTTAGTAAGCATTTTTGCAAATAGAGTCCTTGACTATTGATAAGTCATTCCTTGATTCCCAAAAAGGCCAGCATATCCTTGAGAGTCTTTTACTTTGACGGGTAAGTCTTGCGAAAATACACTTCGTACTCAGGGCTTTGTCCCATGTTGTTTTAGGTGAAGAAGCAGCCAACTTTTGTTGCTTCTATTCAAAGGTTGTACCAAAAGAAGAAAACCAGGAGTAAAGCTTCGGGAGGAAGGGTCCTCCGTTAAAAACTTTTGTTTATTATTTATCGAGAGGGGTTTTTGCCTCCCAGTGATGTAATAATAATACTCAGCACTCCTATATTTGTTTCTGGTCTTTGATAATCCAACTCTTTCTTACTTTTAATATAAGGTAAGTTATTGTAATTGCTTCCGCATTTTCGTACCTTCGATGTATTGTAATGTCTGCGTGACGGGTGAAACGCTCTTGGGAAAGGTAAAGAAAGCAGATACCAAACTTGTCAAGTGATTCGGGGGCACCTGCATGGTTGTCTGAGGTCCGTTGGACAAGGACAACTGTAGGTGGGCCTAATGACTTGGGAGGTTCTGTCACAGCTGGTATCGAAGCGAAGCCCATCTCTATAGATATTATGAGACATTTTCAAAAAGAATTTTCAAAGACTTATCTAGAAAATTTCTTTCCTTCTTATCCAATCACCTTCTGAGGTACTTATTTTAAAGGACCAGATAGGAGAGTGCAATGTATAGAAGGTGTGAATCAACTAAGGTTGATTATGTAATTATACATGCATCATACTAAAAACTATGCTAATAAGATTTTCCCCTCATGGAGATATGCCGTCGCGCACAAGAAAGACCGCGCGCAAGTCTACCGGGCCGATTGGCGTACCCCACCATCAACTAGCCCCACGGCATGAAGACAGTAGCAATGGTAGCAACAATCCAATCGGGGTTCTAGAAGCCCAAGTTGCACAACTTCGATCAGAGCTCCATCGCAGGAACGATATATGGGTCGCGGATGGTGAAAGAATAAACGAATTAAGAATAGACATCTGCCACCTGCAAGACCAACTTGCTGAACGAGATCTAGCGCTAGATTGGGCGGTTAACTCTTGTTCAGTTGCTTGGGCCAAGGAAGCTAGAGCTCGAGCCCGCGTGGAGGAGCTTAGCTCAGCTATGGACAACTTGCAGGTTTATTGTAATACACTACATGAAGAAGTTCATGTATTGTATTCACAACTGCACTCTAACATACCTGTGGATCCTGTCAGGATGGAAGCCGGACCTTCTGGAGTAGCGGGAGAAGCACTTGGTGGTGAACTAGACCTTTTCAGGCCCCCTCCCTCTATGAAGTTGGTTGATGAATGGTCTCCTACGCTCGACAGTGAAGCTACCAAAAGTGACAAGAAGCAAGAGTAGTGTAGTGTAGAAGTAGTAGTAATGTATAATAGGTAATGTAATCCTGTTGTAAATACGAGTCTGTATCATTACCCTTCTAAGTAATGTGAAATGGATGGTTTGCTTTGGCATATTATATTTTCCAAATGTTCTTTGCCTCAGATGCCTTCCAAGACTCGTGCACAGGATGGAGCGGGGACCTCCCGTGGGAGGGAAACGACTCCGAACCCGCCCCCAGTACCTCCAACGTTAGCTGAGGCCATCGCTGCCTTAGTTAACGCTACGGCCGACAACACCCGCTTTCTGCGGGAAATGGCGGGGCAACAAATGCAACAGCAAGGCGGGCGAGCATATCAGCAAGGACCCCGCGAAACATCATATTTGGATTTCTCCGAGACACGTCCCCCATTATTTGTCAAGCCAGAAGATCTTCTAGAAGCGGATGAGTGGATCCGCGTTATCGAACAAAAGTTCGGGCTTCTCTGATGTACAGAGACTCAAAAGCCCTTATTCGCGGCACAACAGCTGTGAGGCCCTGCCAGCACCTGGTGGGGAAATTATGTAGCTGTTCAACCGGCTGGTCATCAAATTACTTGGGACGAGTTCAAGTTGGCTTTCCGAGAGCACTATATTCCTGATGGAGTGCTCCATATGAAACAGGAGGAGTTTATGAAGCTGAAACAGGGTGGGGATACTGTCACTCAGTATCTCAACAAATTCAACCACTTGTCCCAATATGCTATAGATCAAGTCAACACTGATTTAAAGAAGAGAAATTGCTTCATGAGAGGCCTTAATGACCGAATGCAACGAAAGATGGCCACCTACATTGATCTTTCCTACGGAAGGGCTGTCAGCACAACACTGGCAGTCGAGGCCAAATATGCAGGCTCAGGAAAATCGAAGGGCTATGGAGGCGATAGGCCCAATCAGGGGCCTGAGAAAAGGCAAAGGTTGGTGATCCAACCATTTAATCAGAATCGCTCTTCACCATGTCCACCCTCCTACCCTTTCAAACAACCGGTCTTCATTTGTCCCGCCACTGCCCCCACCCCAACAAATCAGCCGAGTGCCCCTGGTACTCGTTTCCCTGCCCTCCCAAGCTCTTCAACAGGTTGCTTTAACTGTGGAAAGTCCGGACACTTTATCAAGGACTGTCCATACCCGAAGCAGAATAGATCAAGTAATCAGCAAAGTTCTGGGAGTTCTGCTCAAGGCAAGGGAAATGCGGCGAACAATACCACGGGCAGAAATATGAAGAAAACCGGGTGGATTTATTTTACACAAGTGGCCACAACACCGGAAGGCGAATCGGTTATGATGGGTACGTTTCTTGTGGCCAATCACCCTGCAGTTATTCTTTTTGATTCTGGCGCTTCACATACATTCATAAGCAAGAAATTTGTGGAGCAACATTGCATTCCATACCATGAATCAAGGGAAGGGTTTACTATTCATTCGCCCGGGGGGGGGGCAAATATTCACTAAAGAAGTGGCTTTCCAAGTGCCCGTAACCTTGGCTAATCAGAACTTTCCTACAAATATGATTATTCTCAAAGGTCAAGATATAGATGTAATTCTGGGCATGAATTGGTTAGCTCAACATAAAGCTATCCTCAACACTGATATGAGGACTATCAGGTTGAGTTATGGTCAGGAAGAGGTTCTCTTATCTATTCCTGTAGCTACTATAGCTAAACCCTTTGGTAGAATCTATGAAGCCATCATACCGGAGATCCAAAATATTCCGGTAGTATGTGAGTTCCCAGATGTTTTTCGAGAAGATTTGCCTGGATTGCCTCCAGAGAGAGATGTAGAATTTGTGATTGAGTTGAAGCCCGGTACGACTCCTATTTCTAGAAGGTCGTACCGAATGCCTCCGAATGAGTTGGCAGAACTCAAGACCCAATTCCAAGATCTACTAGAGAAAGGAATCATCCGGCCAAGCTCATAGCCATGGGGTTTGTAACACCCCTGGTATTACTGTTACTAAAACTTGAGCATAACATCATAAGCATGGGCATATCATGTGTTTGTCACACCTAGAGTGCATTCACTAGGCAAAAATTTCAAACAAGTTGTATTGGTATTGAGAGCACCTAGAGGGGGGGGGTGAATAGGTGATCCTGTAAAAACTTCAAACTTAAGCCACAAAAACTTGTTAAGCGTTAGCACGATTAATGCCAAGTGGCTAAGGTGAAGTCTCAACAAAACACAATACCACAAGAATCAAGCACAGAGGGACACAGTGGTTTATCCCGTGGTTCGGCCAAGCCAATGCTTGCCTACTTCCACGTTGTGGCGTCCCAACGGACGAGGGTTGCAATCAACCCCTCTCAAGCGGTCCAAAGACCCACTTGAATACCACGTTGTTTTGTTGTTCCTTTCACTATCCCGTTTGCAAGGAATCTCCACAAATTGGAGTCTCTTGCCCTTACAAGTATATGATCACAAAGAAAGCACAGAGTAAGGGAGGGAAGCAACACACACAAATCCACAGCGAAACGCGCACACACACGGCCAAGAATCGAGCTCACAAGAGTTTCACACAGTTCTCACTAGAACAGAGCTCGAAACACTTAGAATGACAATCAAATGCGCAGAGATTGAGTGTGGATGATCAAGAATGCTCAAAGGTTGCTTGTGTCTCCTCCATGCGCCTAGGGGCTCCTTTTATAGCCCCAAGGCAGCTAGGAGCCGTTGAGAGCAATTCTGGAAGGCTATCCTGGCCTTCTGTCGACGGGGGCACCGGACAGTCCGGTGCACACCGGACACTGTCCGGTGCCCGATTTGTTTCCTTTTCTGGCGCTTCCGACCGTTGGAAGACTGCCGTAGATCTGCGAGCCGTTGGCGCACCGGACAGTCCGGTGCACACCGGACAGTCCGGTGCCGTCTTCCGACCGTTGGCTCGGCCACGTGTCCCGCGCGGATTGCGCGGCCGACCGTTGGCCCTGGCCGACCGTTGGCTCACCGGACAGTCCGGTGCACACCGGACAGTCTGGTGAATTTTAGCCGTACGCCGTCGGCGAATTCCCGAGAGCGGCCAGTTCGAGTCGAGGCAGCCTGGCGCACCGGACACTGTCCGGTGCACACCGGACAGTCCGGTGCTCCAGTCCGAGCTGAGACTTGGCTGCACACAGCCAAGTCATTCTCTCCCCTTTTCTCTTTTTCTTCTTTCTGTTTCTAACACTTAGACAAACATGTTAGTCCACAAAACCAATGTACTAAGGCTTAGAAACATACCTTTACTTCATGATTTGCACCTTGTTCATCCATGTACATAAATTCACAATTAAGCACATGTGTTGGCACTCAATCACCAAAATACTTAGAAATGGCCCAAGGGCACATTTCCCTTTCAATCTCCCCCTTTTTGGTGATTTATGCCAACACTACATAAAGCCACTAGAACAAGTGCAAACTTAATTCAAATAACACTTAAATTTATTTTGAATCAATTTTGGCATATATGGATCATCCTTTGCCACCACTTGGTTTGTTTTTGCAAATCAAACACAAATCTCTATCTCTAAGTTAAACACACATGTTTAAGCATAAAGAGAGTCATTCAAAAAGAGATTGATCAAGGATTTCAAAAACTCCCCCTTTTTCCCATAATCAATACTTCTCCCCACAAGAAACCAACTTTTGACAAGAGAGACAACTTAAGAATTTTGACAAACCAAAAACTCTATTCTACTATTTTCAAAATCTCTCAAGTGGTAGCTGATCCATTTATTGCTTTGGCCTTGCTTTGGCCTTTATTTTCTCCCCCTTTGGCATCAAACACCAAAACGGGATCAATTTTGGCCCTTTAACCCCATTGCCTCACCAAAATCTTCACTTAAGAGCAAATGGCAATAAGAGTTAATGAGATGGACTTGGAGTAAGTTACCCCTTATCGGAGTGCAGTGGAAGTCTTGCATGGTCCAAGTCCACCTTTTCCCTTTCAATTCTCCTTTGAGACTAAATCGGACAAACTCAACATATGGTTAGTCTCAAAGGGTCAAGTTGTAACACATCTCCCCCTAAACATGTGCATCACTTTGCAACGGACTTGTGAGGTCCAGGGAGTGTTTGTACAACTTGAGCACCATAATAAGCAACAAAATGCAGAATGAACATGATCAAAGGCATAAATACATGTATGCTACAATTCAATCCAAGTTCCGCGAATCTAAGACATTTAGCTCACTACGCAGCCTGCAAAAGGTCTTCTCATCTAAAGGCTTGGTAAAGATATCGGCTAGCTGGTTCTCGGTGCTAACATAAAACACTTCGATATCTCCCTTTTGCTGGTGGTCTCTCAAAAAGTGATGCCGGATGTCAATGTGCTTTGTGCGGCTGTGCTCAACAGGATTTTCCGCTATTCGGATAGCACTCTCATTGTCACATAGGAGTGGGACTTTACTCAGATTGTAGCCAAAGTCCCTGAGGGTTTGCCTCATCCAAAGTAGTTGCGCACAACACTGTCCTGCGGCAACATACTCGGCCTCAGCGGTGGATAGGGCAACGGATGTTTGTTTCTTAGAGTTCCATGACACCAGGGACCTTCCTAAGAATTGGCACGTCCCTGATGTACTCTTCCTATCGACCTTACATCCAGCATAGTCGGAATCTGAGTACCCAATCAAGTCAAAGTTAGACCCCTTTGGATACCAGATCCCGAAGCAAGGCGTAGCGACTAAATATCTAAGAATTCGCTTCACCGCCACCAAGTGACACTCCTTAGGATCGGATTGAAATCTAGCACACATGCATACGCTAAGCATAATATCCGGTCTACTAGCACATAAATAAAGTAGAGACCCTATCATTGACCGGTATGCCTTTTGATCAACGGACTTACCTCCTTTGTTGAGGTCGGTGTGTCCGTCGGTTCCCATCGGAGTCTTTGCGGGCTTGGCGTCCTTCATCCCAAACCGCTTCAGCAGATCTTGCGTGTACTTCGTTTGGGAGATGAAGGTGCCGTCCTTGAGTTGCTTCACTTGGAACCCAAGGAAGTAGTTCAACTCGCCCATCATCGACATCTCGAATTTCTACGTCATCACCCTGCTAAACTCTTCACAAGACTTTTGATTAGTAGAACCAAATATTATGTCATCGACATAAATTTGGCACACAAACAAATCACCATTACAAGTCTTAGTGAAAAGAGTTGGATCGGCTTTCCCAACCTTGAAAGCATTAGCAAGTAAGAAATCTCTAAGGCATTCATACCATGCTCTTGGGGCTTGTTTAAGTCCATAGAGCGCCTTAGAGAGCTTACACACGTGGTCGGGGTACCGCTCATCCTCGAAGCCAGGGGGTTGCTCCACGTACACTTCCTCCTTTATTGGCCCGTTGAGGAACGCGCTCTTCACATCCATTTGGTACAACCTGAAAGAATGGTGAGCGGCATATGCTAGCAAGATGCGAATGGATTCTAGCCTAGCCACAGGAGCAAAAGTCTCCTCAAAGTCCAAACCTGCGACTTGGGCATAACCTTTTGCCACAAGTCGAGCCTTGTTCCTTGTCACCACCCCGTGCTCGTCCTGTTTGTTGCGGAACACCCACTTGGTTCCCACAACATTTTGCTTGGGACGAGGCACCAGTGTCCAAACTTCATTGCGCTTGAAGTTGTTAAGTTCCTCCTGCATGGCCAACACCCAGTCCGGATCTAGCAAGGCCTCCTCTACCCTGAAAGGCTCAATAGAGGAGACAAAAGAGTAATGTTCACAAAAATTAACTAATCGAGATCGAGTAGTTACTCCCTTGCTAATGTCACCCAGAATTTGGTCGACGGGATGATCCCTTTGAATCATCGCTCGAACTTGGGTTGGAGGTGCCGGTTGCGCTTCTTCCTCCATCACATGATCGTCTTGTGCTCCCCCTTGATCACACGCCTCCTTTTGATGAACCTGTTCATCGTCTTGAGTTGGGGGTTGCACCGTCGTTGAGGAAGAAGGTTGATCTCGTTCATCCTGTTCCTGTGGCCGAATGTCTCCAATCGCCATGGTTCGTATAGCGGCCGTCGGAACATCTTCTTCATCTACATCATCACAATCAACAACTTGCTCTCTTGGAGAGCCATTAGTCTCATCAAATACAACGTCGCTAGAGACTTCAACCAAACCCGATGATTTGTTGAAGACTCTATACGCCTTTGTATTTGAATCATAACCTAATAAAAACCCTTCTACAGCTTTGGGAGCAAACTTAGAATTTCTACCCTTCTTCACTAGAATGTAGCACTTGCTCCCAAAAACACGAAAGTAAGATACATTGGGTTTGTTACCGGTTAGTAGCTCATACGAAGTCTTCTTGAGGAGGCGGTGAAGGTAGACCCTGTTGATGGCGTGGCAAGCCGTGTTCACGGCTTCCGACCAAAAGCACTCGGGGGTCTTGAACTCTCCAAGCATCGTCCTCGCCATATCGATTAGCGTCCTGTTCTTCCTCTCTACCACACCATTTTGCTGTGGTGTGTAGGGAGCGGAGAACTCGTGCTTGATCCCTTCCTCCTCAAGAAACTCCTCCACTTGAAGGTTCTTGAACTCGGACCCGTTGTCGCTCCTAATCTTCTTCACCTTGAGCTCAAACTCATTTTGAGCTCTCCTGAGGAAGCGCTTGAGGGTCCCTTGGGTTTCAGACTTATCCTGCAAAAAGAACACCCAAGTGAAGCGGGAAAAGTCATCAACAATAACTAAACCATACTTACTTCCTCCTATGCTTAGATAGGCGACGGGTCCGAAGAGGTCCATATGCAGCAGCTCCAGAGGTCTTGACGTGGTCATCACATTCTTGCTGTGATGTGCTCCTCCTACTTGTTTACCTGCCTGACAAGCTGCACAAGGTCTATCTTTTTCGAAATAAACATTTGTTAGACCTATCACGTGTTCTCCCTTTAGAAGCTTGTGGAGGTTCTTCATCCCCACATGTGCTAAGCGGCGATGCCACAGCCAGCCCATGCAAGTCTTAGCCATTAAGCATGCATCTAGACCGGCCTCTTCTTTTGCAAAGTCAACTAAATAAAGCTTGCCGTCTAGTACACCCTTAAAAGCTAGTGAACCATCACATCTTCTAAAGACAGACACATCTACATTTGTAAATAAACAATTATATCCCATTTGACATAATTGACTAACAGATAGCAAATTATATCCAAGACTCTCCACTAAGAATACATTTGAGATAGAATGCTCATTAGAAATTGCAATTTTACCTAACCCTTTTACCTTGCCTTGATTCCCATCACCGAATATAATTGAATCTTGGGAATCCTTATTCTTGACGTAGGAGGTGAACATCTTCTTTTCCCCCGTCATATGGTTTGTGCATCCGCTGTCGATAATCCAGCTAGAACCCCCGGATGCATAAACCTGCAAGGCAAATTTAGGCTTGGGTCTTAGGTACCCAACTCATGTTGGGTCCTGCAAGGTTAGCACAAATGTCTTTAGGGACCCAAATGCAAGATTTATCTCCCTTGCATCTAGCCCCTAATTTCCTAGCAACTACCTTCTTACCCTTTCTACAAATAGCAAAGGGAGCATTACAAGCATAATAAATGGTAGAAGGTTCATTCACTACTTTCCTAGGAGCATGAATAACATTCTTTCTAGGTACATGAGCAATATCTCTCCTAGGCATATGTACAACATTTTTCCTACACATATCTCTATCATGCTTATAAGACGAACTAGAAGCAATCATGGCATGGGAATCATAAACATGTGAATCAAAATGATTATAAGCATGTCTCCTATCATAATACATAAAAGCATGATTCTTTTTAGCATTACTAGCCATAGGGGCCTTCCCCTTCTCCTTGACGAAGATGGGAGCCTTATGGCTTGTTAAGTTCTTGGCTTCCCTCTTGAAGCCAAGCCCATCCTTAATTGAGGGATGTCTTCCAATTGTGTAGGCATCCCTTGCAAATTTTATCTTTTCAACTTCACTCCTGCTAGTCTTAAGTTGAGCATTAAGACTAGCCACTTCATCTTTTAGTTTTGAAATTGAAACTAAGTGTTTGCTACAAGTGTTAACATCAAAATCCTTACACCTAGTGCAAATTGTAACATTTTCAACACAAGACTTAGATTTATTTGTTACTTCTAATTTAGCATTTAAATCATGGTTAACACTTTGTAAAGTAGCAATGGTTTCATGACAAGAAGATATTTCACTAGAAAGCACTTCATTTCTTTTCACTTCTAAAGCATATGATTTTTGTGCCTCTACAAACTTATCATGTTCATCATACAATAAATCCTCTTGCTTTTCTAAAAGCCTATCCTTTTCATTCAAAGCATCAATCAATTCATTGATTTTATCTATCTTAGATCTATCTAAGCCCTTGAACAAGCAAGAATAATCTATGTCATCATCACTAGACTCACTATCACTAGAAGAAGCATAAGTGGAGTCTTGAGTACTCACCTTCTTCTCTCTTGCCATAAGGCAAGTGAGACGCTCGTTGGGGAAGAGAGCCGATTTGTTGAAGGCAGTGGCGGCGAGTCCTTCGTTGTCGGAGTCGGAGGAGGAGCAATCCGAGTCCCACTCCTTTCCTAGATGCGCCTCGCCCTTTGCCTTCTTGTATTGCTTCTTCTTCTCTCTTTTGTTCCCCTTTTCCTGGTCACTTTCATTATCGGGACAGTTAGCAATGAAATGACCAAGCTTACCGCATTTGAAGCATGAGCGCTTCCCCTTGGCTTTGGTCTTGCTTGGTTGTCCCTTGTGACCTTTAAGCACCGTCTTGAATCTTTTAATGATGAGAGCCATCTCTTCATCATTGAGTCCGGCCGCCTCAACTTGCGCCACCTTGCTAGGTAGCGACTCCTTGCTCCTCGTTGCCTTTAGAGCAATGGGTTGGGGCTCGTGGAGTGGTCCGTTCAACGCGTCGTCGACGTATCTTGCTTCCTTGATCATCATCCGTCCGCTCACGAATTTTCCAAGTACTTCCTCGGGCGTCATCATCGTGTACCTGGGATTCTCACGAATATTGTTCACGAGATGAGGATCAAGAACGGTAAAGGACCTGAGCATTAGGCGGACGACATCGTGATCCGTCCAACGCGTGCTTCCGTAGCTCCTTATTTTGTTGATAAGGGTCTTGAGCCGGTTGTACGTCTGAGTTGGCTCCTCTCCCCTTATCATGGCGAATCGTCCAAGCTCGCCCTCCACCAACTCCATCTTGGTGAGCATGGTGATGTCGTTCCCCTCGTGAGAGATCTTGAGGGTGTCCCATATCTGCTTGGCATTGTCCAAGCCGCTCACCTTATTGTACTCTTCCCTGCACAAAGATGCTAAGAGAACAGTAGTAGCCTGTGCATTTTTATGAATCTGTTCATTTATAAGCATAGGGCTATCCGAGCTATCGAATTTCATTCCGTTCTCCACAATCTCCCATATGCTAGGATGGAGAGAGAATAAGTGACTACGCATTTTGTGACTCCAAAATCCGTAGTCCTCCCCATCGAAGTGTGGAGGTTTGCCAAGAGGAATGGAAAGCAAATGCGAATTCGAACTATGTTGAATACGGGAATAATCAAATGAAAAGTTCGAATTGACCGTCTTCCTGTAGTCGTTGTCGTCGTCCTTTTGGGAAGAAGTGGATTCATCACTATCGTCGTAGTAGATGATCTCCTTGATACGCCTCGTCTTCTTCTTCTTCCCTTCCTTTCGTCTATGGCCCGAGCCGGAGTCGGTAGGCTTGTCGTCCTTCGGCTCGTTGACGAAGGTCTCCTTTTCTTTGTCGTTGATCACAATACCCTTCCCCTTAGGATCCATCTATTCGGGCGGTTAGTCCCTTTGTGAATAGAACGGCTCTGATACCAATTGAGAGCACCTAGAGGGGGGGGGGTGAATAGGTGATCCTGTAAAAACTTCAAACTTAAGCCACAAAAACTTGTTAAGCGTTAGCACGATTAATGCCAAGTGGCTAAGGTGAAGTCTCAACAAAACACAATACCACAAGAATCAAGCACAGAGGGACACAGTGGTTTATCCCGTGGTTCGGCCAAGCCAATGCTTGCCTACTTCCACGTTGTGGCGTCCCAACGGACGAGGGTTGCAATCAACCCCTCTCAAGCGGTCCAAAGACCCACTTGAATACCACGTTGTTTTGTTGTTCCTTTCACTATCCCGTTTGCAAGGAATCTCCACAAATTGGAGTCTCTTGCCCTTACAAGTATATGATCACAAAGAAAGCACAGAGTAAGGGAGGGAAGCAACACACACAAATCCACAGCGAAACGCGCACACACACGGCCAAGAATCGAGCTCACAAGAGTTTCACACAGTTCTCACTAGAACAGAGCTCGAAACACTTAGAATGACAATCAAATGCGCAGAGATTGAGTGTGGATGATCAAGAATGCTCAAAGGTTGCTTGTGTCTCCTCCATGCGCCTAGGGGCTCCTTTTATAGCCCCAAGGCAGCTAGGAGCCGTTGAGAGCAATTCTGGAAGGCTATCCTGGCCTTCTGTCGACGGGGGCACCGGACAGTCCGGTGCACACCGGACACTGTCCGGTGCCCGATTTGTTTCCTTTTCTGGCGCTTCCGACCGTTGGAAGACTGCCGTAGATCTGCGAGCCGTTGGCGCACCGGACAGTCCGGTGCACACCGGACAGTCCGGTGCCGTCTTCCGACCGTTGGCTCGGCCACGTGTCCCGCGCGGATTGCGCGGCCGACCGTTGGCCCTGGCCGACCGTTGGCTCACCGGACAGTCCGGTGCACACCGAACAGTCCGGTGAATTTTAGCCGTACGCCGTCGGCGAATTCCCGAGAGCGGCCAGTTCGAGTCGAGGCAGCCTGGCGCACCGGACACTGTCCGGTGCACACCGGACAGTCCGGTGCTCCAGTCCGAGCTGAGACTTGGCTGCACACAGCCAAGTCATTCTCTCCCCTTTTCTCTTTTTCTTCTTTCTGTTTCTAACACTTAGACAAACATGTTAGTCCACAAAACCAATGTACTAAGGCTTAGAAACATACCTTTACTTCATGATTTGCACCTTGTTCATCCATGTACATAAATTCACAATTAAGCACATGTGTTGGCACTCAATCACCAAAATACTTAGAAATGGCCCAAGGGCACATTTCCCTTTCAGGTATGACATTTTGTGAATAAAACCCTAGAGTAGGGTACTCAACCCTAGATTGGGTGTAATAGAGCAAGCAAGGCTTAAATAGGAGAAAACTTCAAAACTCAAGTGGAATAACCATATAATGTCACTATGAATAGACATACATGGTATTGAAACCCCAGAAACCCCAAAAACCCTAAATAAGACCCTAGAATGCCTAGACTTAAACCCTAGGGGGTTAAGTGCAAAATTAGTGCACTTTTGGACTAAAGTGCAAAAACCATGAAAGTGAGGCACCTTAAGTCATATGGTTTACATGTGTGTGGATTTGCAACCTAAACCCTGAGTTTTGGACATATTTGCAAAAAGGCCCTATTTGAACTCTATTGGTTAAGTCTGAAAACAGTGTAGGAGGGCTGACTTTAGGGCTTTGTAGATCCAAAACTATTGAGAATTTGCCTAGGGTCACCACATCAAAACTATAGAGCTATGTTAGGAGAACAACTTTGTTTAAGGGATTAAACATCATTGTTATGAAAAATTTGGAGAAAAATGTGCCCAAAGTCGTGCTGTCAGACTACTTAAAGTCTGAAGTCAAATTATCAGTGAGATTGCATGAACTTAGGACTCAGTTCTAAGCATGATCTCGTGACTTTTTGTGGGTGCACGATGTAGCAAAGTTGTAGCTAGTTTATTAGGCTATAACTTTGATACAGAGAGTTGAACCGGTTGTTACATGAAATCAGGAGAAAATCGAGCTCAAAGTTGCTGTGTCAGGTCAACTGAAGAAGTTGCGCCATGGTACAGTAACGGGATCAGGCCGCCAGCTCAGTCCCTCACCACCGACGAGCCACGCGCGATTTGTGCCTTCGCCGTCTTGATTCGTGCTCGGATTGGTTGGATAGCGCTTGGGGCTGAGTAAATATCGTCGTCGTGGATATATTCCAGCCAATTGTTTACTCCGGCCACTGTACCGAGCTTGCCACGGCTGCTTCGGATGAGCTCGCCGGTGACAGCCGCCTCACGGCCTTGCGCCACATGCCTTGGCACATCTACCGCGTCGCCGTGACTCACTGTAACCCTCCGTCCATCGCCGGGAGCTTGCCACGGTAATCGGACACTAACCGCACGCGCCAGTAACTCCTTGTTCCTCCGGCCGCCGCACGTCGTCGTCTAATTCACCGGCCACCGCTCGCGGGCTCTATAAATTGAGCACGCCCTCGGCTTCGTCATGTAATCAAGCAGCTAGCGCACCCACCCGCACCTCAAATCCTCCACCAGAGAGCTCCAATTTCGCATTTCCCCCAACCCACTCAAGAACACCGCTCAGTTTAACCTCGCCGTGGCCAGCCCAATTCAGGTCCGGTCTCGCCCTCTGTGTTATTGTTTCAACCCCCTTTCTTGCTCTTGATGCTCACTGACCCGCTCAATTGAGCTAGGACCCCATAGATCATCGGGAACGCGATCGGTTGTCCGTGATACCCACTGTCACCGTGGGCAGAGCAGGTTAGATCACCATTCATGAAATTAGTTTGGGGAAAACGATCCTTAGGTCTCGAATTTGATTTCTACCGAAGTAGGGCGCCAGTCATTGAGTTAATCGGCCGGTGAGGGTTCACCGGAGCGCGGCCCGGTGTCGTTCGTTGTCGTGGGCTTCAGGCGGTAAAGGAATAGGAGTGCTGGGGCTTTTCTACAAATGTCAGTGACTCAGTCGAATAGTGATGCGACCCCCGCTTCAAGTTATCCCGTAAGATAAGTCCCTTTCTGCAAAATCAACACACGTGGGCGCGGGCGCGCGCGTGTTCGCCCGTAGTTGGGCTCACCTGGGCCAGTTTCGGTCCAAAACTGTTCATGCCTTTTCTTTTTCCTTTTCTGCCAGAGCTAAAGAAACTATAGAAAATTGTAGAAAAATCCTAAAAATACCTGACTAATTTTGCTAGGCTCCTAATTTCCTATAGAATTTAATAAAAATAGTTTCTTGATTTTTAGCCCAAAAGGGAAATTATAGAGTATTTAAAACTACCTAAGATCATGTTTCTGGATTTTTAGAAAATAAATAATAAATCCAAAATTCACTAAATTTTTAGGGTAAACTTTAAGTAATATTTAGAAGCCTTGAGTAAAGTTTGGTATGATTTCGACCCTGTTTGATACTTAGAACCCAAAACCCTACCCCCTGCCCTGTGAACTTCACTATTGACTCCGGAAACCCTAAGTTCTCGGAGATCCGTGAAGGAAAACTGTATTCAAGACTTTAGATAATAAACTTTTATTATCTTTGCACTCTCATGAGCATTACATGGGCATTCATTATTATGTATGGTTATATTTAGAAAACGAACAAGAAGTAGAAGTCGAAAAAGCGAAGACTTCACCACCACCACCACCACCTGAGGAACATCAGGCATGCAGCTGTTTTTATTTTGATATCTGCGGAACAGAGCCTAATTGACCAGTAACACAAGGCAAGCCCCGGTGCATTTGCCACCTCCTTGTTCCTTTTAAAATCTTTCTCACTTACTTGATGCATTAGGTGATAGGAGTTGTGTGCTAAACTATTGCTGCATCTCCTTCCTTGGATTATTTCCTAATCCCTGTTTTACAAAAGGTTTTCTTATGCTTAGCTTTGCTTTAGAAAAACAAAATGTTTTGTTTTCTCAAAGATAATGTTGCAAAGTGGGTGGGATGTTTTCGAAAATAAAACTTGATGGTGGATCCATCATGGCCATGATGGGTTCAACATCAGAGAAGATGTACCTCTACCAGGTACCAAACTTTGGGGTTTGAAATGATTAAGCTGAGACCGGGCGGGTGACTTGCACGAGAAGAGAGTCTCGGTGTAGTGTCTCTGTCTGAGTCGATTAAGGACCGTCTCGATGTAGGCTTGATGACCGAGGACCCTTTAACTGGTCACATGCCTCGTCATGGGTAAGCTTTGCCTCGGGCAGACTAATACCAGAATAAGATACCACGCAATGGGAGTGGAGAGATGGCGAGAGTAGAGTGTACCCTCCGTGGCAAGAGGCTGGACAGTGATGTATCTGTGCTCTCAGTTGGCATGAACCTGATCTGGTCTTAAGAACCCCGGTGGTGAGTTGACATATGCAAGGGTTAAGTACTACATATGTCGTGTGATTGGAGATCCTCAGCTGAGTATAATCGATTCGGATCGCCGTAACTTCGCGTTTATGAAGACTTGGTCACTGACTTACACGTAGCAATCCAGTGAAGATGAAGGGTTGTTGAGAAATTGGCTAGTGCAGGTCAAGTCATTGAACTAGGATAGAGAGAACCCTAGTTGCAGGTAATTTTACTTAACCTGACAAATAAAACTGGATTTTTAAGGATCCACTCTTAGTAAGCATTTCTGCAAACAGAGTCATTGATTATTGATAAGCCTTACCTTGACTCCCTCTAGCCAGCATACCCTTGAGAGTCTTTTCATTAGTCGGGTAAGACTTGCTGAGTAATTCCATACTCAGGGCTTTGTCCCATGTTGTTTTAGGTGAAGAAGCGGCAAACTTTTGCTGCTTTTGTTCAATGGTGGTGCCCAAGGAGGAAAATCAGGAGTAAAGCTGCGGGAGGAAAGGATCCTCCATAAAACTTTTGTTTAATACTTATCGGGAGGGGTTTTTGCCTCCCATGGTTTGTAATAATAATACTCAGCACTCGTATATTTTGTTCTGGTCTGTAACTATATAACTCTGTCTTACTTTTCAATAAAGGTAAGTTAATATAATTGCTTCCGCATTTTCGTACCTCCGATGTATTGTAATGTCTGTGTGACGGGTGAAACGCTCTTGGGAAAAGTAAGGAAAGAAGATACCGAACTTGTCAAGTGATTCAGGGGCACCTACAGGGTTGTCTGAGGTCTGTTGGACAAGGACAACTGTAGGTGGGCCTAATGACTTGGAAGGTTCCGTCACAGCTGGTATCGGAGCGAAGCCCATCTCTACAGATATTATGAGGCATCTTCAAAAAGAATTTTCAAAGACTTATCTAGAAAATTTCTTCCTTTCTTATCTAGCTTCCTTCTGAAGAACTTATTTAAAGACCAGATGGTAGAGTGCAATGTATAGAAGGTGTGAACCGACTAAGGTTGATTCTGTAATTACACATGCATCATGCTAAAAACTATGCTAATAAGATTTTCCCCCTTAAGAAATGACGTCGCGCACAAGAAAGACTGCGCGCAAGTCTACCGGGCCGATTGGCGTACCCCGTCATCAACTTGCCCCACGACATGAAGATAGCAGCAGTGGTTGCAACGATCCAATCGGGGATCTGGAAGCCCAAGTTGATCAGCTTCAAGCAGAACTCTGTCGCAGGAACGACATATGGGTCGTGGATGGTGAAAGAATAAACGAATTAAGAACAGACATCCGCCACCTGCAAGATCAGCTCGTGGAACGAGATCTAGCGCTCGACTGGGCGGTTAACTCTCGTTCGCTTGCTTGGGCTAAGGAAGCTAAAGCTCGAGCCCATGTGGAGGAGCTTAGCTCAGCCGTGGATAACTTGCAGGTTTATTGTAATACTCTACATGAAGAAGTTCATGTATTGTATTCCCAACTGCACTCCAACGTACCTGCGGATCCTGTCGGGATGGAAGCCGGACCTTCTGGAGTAGCGGGAGAAGCACTCGGTGGTGAACTGGACTTGTTCAGGCCCCCTCCCTCTATGAAGTTGGTAGATGAATGGTCTCCTACTCCCGACAGCGAGGCTACTAAAAGTGACAAGAAGCAAGAATAGTATAGTGTAGAAGTAGTAGTAATGTATAATAGGTAATGTAATCCTGTTGTAAATTCGAGTCTGTAACATTACCCTTTTTAGTAATGTAAAATGGATGGTTTTCTTTGAAATATTATATTCTTCTAAATGTTTGTTGCCTCAGATGCCTTCGAAGACTCGTTCACAGGATGGAGCAGGGACCTCTAGTGGGTGGGAAGCAACTCCGAACCCACCTCCAGTTCCTCCCACGTTAGACGAGGCCATCGCTGCCTTGGTTAACGCTACGGCCGACAACACCCGCTTTTTGCGGGAAATGGCGGGTCAACAATTACAACAACAAGGCGGGCGAGCATATCAGCACAGACCTCATGAAACATCGTATTTGGATTTCTCCGAGACACGCCCTCCGTTGTTCGTCAAGGCGGAAGATCCTTTGGAAGCGGATGAGTGGATCCGCGTCATTGAACAGAAGTTCGGGCTTCTCCGATGTACGGAGATTCAAAAGCCCCTATTTGCAGCACAACAATTGCATGGCCCTGCCAGCACCTGGTGGGGAAATTTTGTAGCTGTTCAACCGGCTGGTCATCAAATAACTTGGGATGAGTTCAAGTTGGCTTTCCGCGAGCACTATATACCTGAAGGGGTGCTCCACATGAAGTAGGAGGAGTTTATGAAGCCGAAACAGGGTGGAGATACTGTTACCCAGTATCTCAATAAATTCAACCACTTATCCCAATATGCTATCGATCAAGTCAACACGGATTTAAAGAAGAGGAATTGTTTCATGAGAGCTCTTAATGACCGAATGCAAAGGAAAATGGCTACCTGCATTTATCTTTCCTACGGAAGGGCTCTCAGTACTGCACTGGCAGTCGAGGCTAAATATGCAGGCTCCGAAAAATCCAAGGGTTATGGAGGCGACAGGCCCAGTCTGGGGTCTGAGAAAAGACAAAGGTTGGTAATCCGACCTTTTAACCAGAATCGTTCTTCGCCACGTCCACCCTCCTACCCTTTCAAACAACCGGTCTTCATTCGCCCCGCTACTGCCCCCACTCCAACAAATCAGCCAAGTGCCCCTAGTACTCGTTTCCCTGCCCTCCCCAGCTCTTCAACTGGTTGTTTCAACTGTGGAAAGTCCGGACACTGTATCAAAGACTATAGAAGAAGAATCGATCAAGTAATCAGCAGAGTTCTAGGAATTCCGCTCAAAGAAAGGGAAATGCGGCAAACAATACCACGGGCAAAAATACAAGGAAAACGGGGCAGATTTATTATACTCAAGTGGCCACAATACCGGAAGGCGAATCGGTTATGATGGGTACATTTCTCGTGGCCAATCACCCCGCAATTATTCTTTTTGATTCTGGTGCTTCGCATACTTTTGTAAGCAAGAAGTTTGTGGAGAAACATTGCATTCCATATACTGAATCAAGGGAAGGGTTTACTCTTCATTCGCTTGGGGGACAAATATTTACTAAAGAAGTGGCTTTCCAAGTGCCCGTAACATTGGCTGAACAGGACTTTCCTACTAATATGATTGTTCTGAAAGGCCAAGACATAGATGTAATTCTGGGCATGAATTGGTTGGCCCAACATAAAGCTATTCTCAATACTGAATTGAGAACTATCAAATTGAGTTATGGCCAAGAAGAGGTTCTCTTGACCATCCCTATAGCCATTCTAGCTAAACCATTTGGCAGAGTATATGAAGCTATCATACCGAAGATCCAAGATATTCCGGTAGTATCTAAGTTCCCAGACGTTTTTCCAGAAGATTTGCCCGGATTGCCTCCAGAAAGAGAGGTAGAATTTGTGATTGAGTTGAAGCTCGGTACGGCTCCTATTTCTAGAAGGTCATACCGAATGCCTCCAAATAAACTGGCAGAGCTCAAGACCCAATTACAAGATCTACCGGAGAAGGGATTCATCCGGCCAAGCTCATCACCAGGGGGCTGTCCAGCCATCTTTGTTAAGAAGAAGGATCAAACATTACGGATGTGTGTGGATTATAGACCCCTTAATGAGGTTACCATCAAAAATAAGTACCCTCTTCCATGGATTGACATTCTATTTGATCAACTGACTGGAGCGATGGTCTTCTCTAAGATTGACCTCAGATCGGGCTATCATCAGATTCGTATCTGACCCAAAGATATACCAAAGACCGCATTCACTACGCGGTATGGTTTATTTGAATATCTGGTTATGTCTTTCGGACTAAAAAATGCTCCTGCCCACTTCACCTATCTTATGAACTCGGTATTCATGCCCGAGCTGGATAAGTTTGTGGTGGTATTCATTGATGATATCTTGATATATTCCAAGAATAAAGAGGAGCATGCTCGACATTTACGGATCGTGTTGATGCGCTTAAGAGAGCACCAATTATATGCTAAGTTCAGCAAGTGCGCATTCTGGCTAGAAGAAATCCAATTTCTGGGACATGTATTATCTGCCAAGGGGATTGTGGTGGATCCTAGCAAAGTCAAGGATATTTTGGAGTGCAAACCCCCAACCACTGTACATCAAGTCCGAAGTTTCCTTGGACTAGCTGGCTATTACCGCCGATTCATACCGGATTTTTCTAAGCTTGTGAAACCAATCACAAGTTTATTAAAGAATGATACTAAATTTATTTGGTCTTCAAAATGTAATGAAGCTTTGAACAGTTGAAGGTATTATTAACCACTGCTCCAGTATTGGCTCAACCGGACATTGAAAAGCCCTTTGATGTGTATTGTGACGCATCAGGCAGTGGTCTCGGCTACGTTCTAATGCAAGAAGGCCGAGTGATAGCTTATGCTTCAAGGCAGTTGCGCTGGCATGAGGAACATTATCCAACTCATGATCTGGAGTTAGCTGCAATGGTTCATGCCCTAAAAATCTGGCGTCATTATCTGCTGGGGAATATCTGTCACATCTATACAGATCATAAAAGCCTGAAGTATATCTTCACCCAGTCAGAATTGAACATGAGACAGAGGCGATGGCTCGAGCTTATTAAGGACTATGAATTGGAAATTCATTATCACCCAGGCAAGGCTAATGTAGTGGCAGATGCATTAAGTCGCAAGGCTTCCTGCCATTGTATGACGATGAAGACTTTTGACATTACGTTATGCCAGGAGATGGAAAAGTTGAACCTGGGAATGATCCAACATGGAACCTTAAACCAACTAAAGCTTGAGTCAGTCCTTTTATAAAGGATAATGGATGATCAAAAGGATAATGAGGGTATGAAGCACATCCATGAGAAAATAGAGGCCGGAAGAGCTAAATGTTTCAGAAAAGACGATCAAGGTATTGTATGGTTCAACAACCGCATAGTTGTGCCAAAGAATTAAGAAATCTTCCAGCAAATTTTGGATGAAGCACATCTTAGTCGCTATTCTATTCATCTCGGAAGCACTAAGATGTATCATGATCTAAAATAACATTACTGGTGGACGAAGATGAGGATTGAAATCGCACGCTATGTAGCAAAATGTGACACCTGTAGGCGTGTCAAAGCCATACATATGAAGACTGCTGGTCCATTACAATCTCTACCAATACCAACATGGAAATGGGAAGATATAAGTATGGACTTCATTGTGGGATTGCCCAGAACAGCAAAGGGGTATGACTCTATTTAGGTTATAATTGATCGGCTTACGAAAATTGCTCATTTTCTGCCAGTCAAAACATATTACCCAGTCCTCACATATGCGGAACTGTACATTGCTCGCATTCTCAGTTTGCACGGTATTCTAAAGACTATAGTGTTGGATCGTGGACCTCAATTTGTATCCAAATTCTGGGAAGAACTTCACAAATCTTTGGGTACTAAGTTGCTCCACAGTTCGGCCTATCATCCCCAAACTAGTGGACAGACTGAGAGGGTAAATCAAATACTTGAGGACATGCTACGAGCTTGTGTTCTGGAATTCCCACAGAAATGGGATGATTGTTTACCATTAGCGGAGTTCTCATACAATAATAGCTATCAAGAAAGCATCAAGATGGATCCCTTTGAAGCCTTGTATGGGCGACGGTGTCGTACTCCGCTAAACTGGTCTAAACCGGGTGAGAGAAATTTCTTTAGGCCAGATATGGTAAAGGAAACAGAAGAGAAAGTTCAACGGATAATTCATAATTTGAAGAAAGCCCAAGCTCGACAGAAGAGTTATGCAGACAAACGACGGATGCCCTTGTATTTTCTAGTAGGAGATTATGTCTATTTGAAAGTTTCACCAATGAAGGGTATATCATGTTTCGGGGTTAAAGGGAAGCTTGCACCTTGATACATTGGTCCTTTTCTTATCCTTGAAAGATATGGACCAGTGGCGTACCAACTCCAGTTACCTGAAACCTTGTCTGCTGTACATAATGTGTTCCACATGTCTCAATTGAAGAAGTGTCTTTGGGTTCCCGATCGAGCCATTGAAGTAACAGATGTTGCCTTAGAACCAGACTTGACATATTCAGAACATCCTATTCGAGTTTTGTATCAAAAGGATAGAAAATCACCCGAAGAAAAACTCTCAAGTTTTACAAGATATAGTGGAACCAGCATTCAGAAGATGAGGCTACATGGGAAACTCAAGACTTTTTAGAAAATAATTTCCCAGGCTTTTTAGCCTCATGTAATTTGTAAAGTATATACAATTGTTGTAATAAAGGAGTGAGCCCCAAACCACCCCTGCCTTGTACCAAGAATAAGGAAATAAAAGAGTGAAGCATTTCCTTTTCCAGTACTTACCCTAGGACTTTTAATCTCGGGACGAGATTCTTTTATGGGGGAAAGGATGTAACACCCCTGGTATTACTGTTACTAAAACTTGAGCATAACATCATAAGCATGGGCATATCATGTGTTTGTCACACCTAGAGTGCATTCACTAGGCAAAAATTTCAAACAAGTTGTATTAGTATGACATTTTGTGAATAAAACCCTAGAGTAGGGTACTCAACCCTAGATTGGGTGTAATAGAGCAAGCAAGGCTTAAATAGGAGAAAACTTCAAAACTCAAGTGGAATAACCATATAATGTCACTATGAATAGACATACATGGTATTGAAACCCCCAGAAACCCCAAAAACCCTAAATAAGACCCTAGTAAGCCTAGACTTAAACCCTAGGGGGTTAACTGCAAAATTAGTGCACTTTTGGACTAAAGTGCAAAAACCATGAAAGTAAGGCACCTTAATTCATATGGTTCACATGTGTGTGGATTTGCAACCTAAACCCTAAGTTTTGGACCTATTTGCAAAAAGGCCCTATTTGAACTATATTGGTTAAGTCTGAAAACAGTGTAGGAGGGCTGACTTTAGGGCTCTGTAGATCCAAAGCTATTGAGAATTCGCCTAGGGTCACCACATCAAATCTATAGAGCTATGTTAGGAGAACAACTTTGTTTATGGGATTAAACATTGTTGTTATGAAAAAATTTGGAGAAAAATGTGCCCAAAGTCGTGCTGTGAGACTACTTAAAGTCTGAAGTCAAATTAACAGTGAGATTGCATGAACTTAGGACTCAGTTCTAAGCATGATCTCGTGACTTTTTGTGGGTGCACGATGTAGCAAAGTTGTAGCTAGTTTATTAGGCTATAACTTTGATACAGAGAGTTGAACCGACTGTTACATGAAATTAGGAAAAATCGAGCTCAAAGTGTGGCGGAACCACCCGAATTATTCCAGCTTAAGTGCCTAAGTCACGCCTTAGGGGCCGTAACACACTTAAATCGGAATCACCCGTCAGTCCCTCAGATCTAGTCTGATAGAGCCACTTAACCAGGATCAAATTCCACAATCTCACTCGAAGGTGAGTCACAGAAGAAATACAATAAAATAGGAAACCTCAAATTAAGTGCTGAATTATTACATGGATCGGAGTTTTGAGTAGCAAATAAGAGTTCACGAAATAAAATGCAGCGGATAATCGATGTCATCGGTATCGAGGAAATGGGCAAGGCCTAGCCCACTACTCCTCGTGCTCCTCTCCTGCCGGAGCAACATCCCACTCGACCGTCCAACCCGGTGGCAGGGTGGTAGGCCAAGTCACACCATCAACCATTTCCTGAATGGTACCTACAAAAATTATGCCACAAGCAAGGCTGAGTATACTAATACTCAGCTAGACTTAACCGGTGTGAGGAGTTTACTCCTCTACCTCTAGACTATGCAGCTGTTTGGCTGAGGGGGTTTGGTTTTCCAAAAGCACTAGCTGTTTCTAAAATCAATTTTTAGCTTTTCAATTTCTATCATCATTAACTTAGCTAGATTTTCTCCTTCTAAGCATACATGGTGACAAGCATTTAGTTCAATCAACAAATTATCTCATGTAACCTCATTTCACTTCTTACTCGATGCAGTACAAGGGGTCAAGCAGTCTCATTAGCTGCGAGAAGCAGACGATTCGAATCGAGTTTTAACCTTGCAAGGTAAACCTAAACACACGGCATGTCAGGGTACTCCGACCCCACACATGACAACCGTCCCCATCAATTCCCCGTTCGCGTCCAGGCCTCATCGCCTTGGCATACAATGCTCCACTGACCCCGGCTGCCGCCGTGCAGTGACCGCACTTGTACCCACCATAGCTAGCATGGGAGACCCAGTCTCAGGTCGCATGAGGGATAAAGTCTGCGCCCGGCTTCACTCAGGTACTAGGTTTACCGGTTACCATTTTTCCCGACATGTGCTTAGTACGTTCAAAAGCTTGACTCAGGTATCCACACATTAATCCTTAATTTTTTTCCCGTCTCATGGTCAAGGCATCCTCCCTGGATCCAAGTCCATAGACTAACATAGATCCCGTTATCAAGATGAATACAATCAATTCCTGACCTCGCGCGAGTGCTAGAAAATTACTCGACTTCTACCGAGATCCTGGTTAGCAAAGCAGCTACTCGACCTAGCATACTAGTATTCATCTCATAAAGGAATCCTAAGTTCATGCAACTAGAGGTTTCAAGCAACTCCTACACTTAAGTGCACATCACAATCCTACAAGCATTAAGTGTAGTAAAGTAGCATATAATAATACGGTTATGCATAAAACCGGGGCTTGCCTTCAATTGCTGGGGCTGCGGGGAGATCCTCGATAGCAGCCTCGGAAGCTTGCTCCTGGTCCTCCTCTTGGACAGATCCTTGCTCGGGGATGAGCACGTACTCTCCGTCGACAAGATTACAATCTAATGAATGCAATGCGTAAGATATATGCATGATATGATATGTGCTTTAGAAATTACAACTTTTGACGGTGTATGATCTACTTGAGTTAGACAAGGTTAAACCTCACTTATGTAAGACGTCTGGGTGGTATACTTGGTAAATTGGATCAAACTTAGCTAAGGTAAGTGGTAGGTTTATTTTTTTGGGGTTCCACTAAATTCTTTTTAAAGCCTTAGTGAGTTTGACAAGAATTCAAGTTGGACTCATTGGAGTGAGGTTTATTTCTTCTTTCTTTTTCTTTATTCTCCTTAAGTTTTTGGAGTGGGTTTGAACTACAAGTTGCTTTAATAAAATTCCAAAAATCCTGTAAAAATTACAGTGGCTTATTACTGGTGTAAAATTTTCTGTCTCAAAATTTGGGGATCAGAAAGTGAATAGTTTTCTCTGGACAAAATTACCAAAATTCTAGGGCAGAAGGGGTGCTTTGAACTACAACTATTACTTAACAGTAGGTAATTCTCTAAAACTTATTTTTGCTGGCTTTTAGGTGCTATAACATGACTTGGCACAAAATTTTAGCCATTAATATCTAATAGTTATTTTATTAGGGTTTTCTCAAGTTTCTAGCCAAAGAGGTGCTTTCTACTACCACTATATTTGAAAAATATCAAACAACAGATTTCTGATTTTTCTTAGCTTCTATTTTGTGCAAGAGCAATCATTCTGAAGTTTGGCATCTTTTTGCTTAAGGGAAGGGGTGGTATGCATTAATTGGATTAAATGGCCTTTCTTTTACAATATTAACAATAGGTATTAGTTTACATCTTTTCAATGAGTTTGCATTTTTTCCTGGTGGCTTATCTCATCATTGACTTAGCAAAATTTTGTTTGCCCGTTATTGAATTATTATGGGTTATTCATGATTTATTTGGAAAATGCCTCATTATCATATTATATTTGTTTACCTTACTCAAAATGATGGGCTGGGGTGTTCATTATTTTTGCAGTGGGGTTCTGGTGGTTACAAGCCCACTGGATTTTTATTATCAATTTTGGGTCTAGTTTTGTAATTCTAACAATTGATTTCTAGTTGAAATAATGCTAAATAAAACATTTTATTTTAAAACTGATCTAGACTAAAGGTCTCTTTATTTTTTCTAGGTTCTCTGTTACTTAAGCAAACTAGGAAAAATAATTTCACTCACTGTTCATTAATTTCTAATGCCCTTCTGATTTTTCCTAAGTTTTAGGCAAAACAGCTTGAAATGGATATCTACACTATATTTTTCAATACTGGGGTTCCTACTATTTTTAAACAGTGCTTAAATGAGGTTTGAATACCTACAAATTTTCTTAGGTTCAGCAAAGAAGCAAAACTAATTTTCCTTAATTAAACAAGGTTTGGTCAGTTTCTGTTTTTAATTTTAAGCTCTAAAAATTAGAACAAAAAGCATTGGGTTTATTATTTTTAAATGATAGTTCATAATATTTAGGATCTAACAAAATTAGTTTGACAACTTTTGATTAAGAATTCATCAAGTTATGGATTTTCTAAGTTCTCTGGTTATTTAAAAAGATTAACAGAATTGATTAAATAGAAAACTACTTTGCACTGGGGTCCCTGGCGGGTGTTTTAAGTTTTTCTCACGGATCAGTCCCTGGGCTACTATTCACATGAGTCACTGACATTGCAGAAAACCCCCCGGGTTCTTCTAATCCTAACCCGAGGTCCTTCTCCTAACTTAAACAGTAACCGCGGCAGAAGAAAAGGCGGAGGGGCTTACTGGCGGCAAGATTGCTCCGGTGAGGTGGTCGAGGACATAGGGGAGGTCTCGGGGATCACAACGATGTGCGGGTTGCCGTCGGGAATGGTCGGAGTCGGCCGGTCCACGTGCGCAGGCGGAGACGCTCGTCGGCGGCAAGGAGTCTGGCCTACTCACGGCGCGATAGTTCAATTGAACGGGCCAGAGAGCTTCACGGGATGCCAGAGAAGATGTGGGTGCAAGGAATTAGACGAAGACTCACTGGTTAGCTCGGTCCACGCGCGGCGGCGGAAGACCGAAGTCCGGCGAGGGTGAAATCACTTCTCCGGTGAGGCAATGCCTCGGCTCAAGCTTGGAGAAGCTTCACGGCGTCACTGGGAAGCGATCCAGGGGCTAGGGCGAGGTTGGAGTTCAACAGAAAGGGGGTGGCCACGATGGCCGAGCCTGGGCAGGGATGGCGGGCGGCGGTGCTCGCTTTTCACGGCGAACTCCGGTGATCTTAGGCTCGAGGTGTGCGGTGCCAACTTCTAAGGCCTCTTGGACGCATTTATAGGCGAGGGCACGGCAGAGGCATGCGGGGCGGGGCGACCACGCGTGGGGCGCGCGTTGCCGCGGCCAGTCCGCGCTCGGCCGGTCAGGCAAGCGATCGAACACGTGGCTTTTCGCTTCTCCCCGAGTTCAAGCGCCCATAGGTTGAAGATCTTCGCGAATTTGGGCATGATCGCTGCACAAGATTTGCTCCCCGGACAGAGCTTTGTCATTTGTGTGTGGAAGTCGAGCGGTTTGGGGCAGTGTACAGAGAGTTGTCGTGTCACAAAGGTGGCAGTGTCACAAGGTGGGTCCCGAGGTAAAACTGTGCCAAAACCGTGTCAAATGAAATTGGTTTGAGTTCAAACTTTTCCAGGGCGTGTTCAAGGGAATTTGGCACAACTTTGATGTTTGGACTTGTTTGATTTGAGTTCTGAAAAAGAGAGAACAAGACTGATCTTTGAGAGGGGGCTGAAATTCAGATTTCTGAATTTCTGAATTTTCCCCAAGTGCATTAGCTTAGGGCTGTTTTGGGGATTTCAAAAAGTTCAAAAGGCAAAACTTCGTTACTATGTTTTGTTAGTTAATCAGTGAACTAAAACTTTATAATTTGGTTTTCTTCAAAATTGTATTCTTCTCCCAAGGGTTTCTCCCATTTACCCTTTATGCATAAATAGTTCACTTAGGGTTAACAGTAGGGTTTAAGAGTTTTTCTCCTTTTTTTTGAACTCATGAAAGGTTTAAGTAGACTTCAACTTAATTCTTTGCTCTCATTTTCAATGTTCACCCTTTTATTGAGATTGCATGTGATCATGGGTTGGGGCTAGCTTAAGGAAGAACCCTAAGTGACACTGGGGTGTCACAGCCTCCCCCCCCTTAAAGGAATCTCGTCCCGAGATTCGGGCCAGAGTCCTCCCGGGGTGAAGCAAAGGGTGAGACTTATAGGAAGTGGGTGCTTTATTGTTATTATTAGAGCAAACTGCTCTTCGAATGTCATTCTCTTTGCAATTTCAGAAGGAAGTCCTTTTTAAGTTTTGTTTCATGATTACTTCTTTCTGATTTATGATCATATTTCTGAGAATTAGATTCGAAAGGCAGGAGGAGGGGTTGGGGGTTTGATTACGTACCAGCTTCCTTAGGTAGGTAATCGGGGAAGTTGGATCTCAAGAATTTCTCGGTTTCCCAAGTAGCTTCTCCCTCTGAGTGATTACTCCACTGGACCTTGTACATCTTGATCGATTTAGCCCGAGTTGATCTTTCCTTGCAATCCAGAATCTTGGAGGGGTACTTTTAGTACGATAGATCCGGCTCTATCTCCAATTCTGGCTCTGCTATGATCTCGGTCGGCAATCGAACACACTTCTTCAACTGAGATACATGGAACACACTGTGAATGGTAGACATTTTTGAAGGTAACTTCAGCTTATATGCCACGGGTCCACATGCTTCTATGATCTCATAAGGTCCAATGTATCGAAGGGATAGCTTGCCTTTGATCCCAAACCTCTGCACTCCCTTGTTGGGTGATACCTTGAGGTATACAAAACTTCCCACCTTGAACTGGAGAGGTTTCCTTCTTCTATCATGGTAACTCTTCTGCCTGGCCTGAGCAGCTTCTAGATTCTTCCTGATTAGTTTGACCTTCCTTTCGGCTTCAGTCACTAAGTCAGGTCCAAAAACTCCTCTTTCTCCAGGTTGAGACCAATTGAGTGGTGTCCTGCACCTTCTTCCATAGAGAGCTTCGAAAGGTGCCATCCTTAGGCTGGATTGATAACTGTTGTTATAAGCAAACTCTGCCAAGGCGAGGTGCTTATCCCAGTTCTTGCCACAATCGATTGCACAAGCTCTCAGCATATCCTCCAGAATTTGGTTTACCCTTTCCGTCTGACCATCAGTCTGTGGGTGGTAAGCTAAACTTCTGATTAGCTTGGTTCCCAAAGACTCCTGCAGTTGTTCTCAAAATCTGGCAACAAATTGGGCTCCTCGGTCAGAAACAATGGTTCGAGGTAATCCGTGCAAACACATGATCCGGTCAATATACAATTTTGCATACTTCTGAGCCTTATCAGTGGTGTGCACAGGAAGAAAATGTGCCACTTTCGTCAGTCGGTCTACAATAACCCAAATCGAATCACGATGATGAGAGGTGTTGGGCAGACCCACAATGAAATCCATGCTGATGTCATCCCATTTCCACGAAGGTATAGATAGGGGTTGCAAAGCTCCAGCTGATTTCAAGTGGCTTGCCTTTATCCTCTGACAGGTGTCACATTCTAATACATACTGGGCTATCTCCCTCTTCATTCTGGTCCACCAATACAAAGGCTTCAGATCATGGTACATTTTGGTGCTTCCCGGATGCATAGAGAATTTGGAGAGATGAGCCTCATCCAAGATTTTCCTCTTGAGGTCCTGGTTTTTAGGAATCACCAATCTGCTTTTGAACCATAACACACCCTTTTCATCTTGGCGGAAACAGCTATACTTCTCAATCTTCAGATGGAGATTCTTCTTGATAATCTGCACTCCCTTGTCACTGAGCTGGGCCATGATGATCTGGTCTTGCAAAGCTGGCTCAATAGAAATGTGAGACAAAGAACCAGAAGGAATCACTTCTATTTGCATCTTGCTCAACTCATCACACAAGGTGTTAATGCGAGAATCCATCAGAATACAATTGCATTGCAACTTCCGACTCAAGGCATCTGCTACCACATTGGCCTTTCCTAGGTGATAATGTACCTCCAGGTCATAATCCTTGATCAGCTCTTGCCATCTTCTCTGCCTCATGTTGAGATCAGCCTGAGTAAATATGTACTTAAGGCTCTTATGATCAGTGAAGATGTTGCAGTGGGTTCCCATTAAATAGTGCCTCCACATTTTTAATGCATGAACCACTGCTGCCAACTCGAGGTCATGAGTGGGATAATTCTGCTCATGAGGCCTGAGTGCTCTTGAGGCATAAGCGATGACTCGGTTGTATTGCATCAAGACACAACCTAGTCCAGTGCTAGAGGCATCACAATATACATCAAAAGGCTTGCTGTTGTCGGGTTGCGCTAATACTGGTGCTGTGGTCAGATGCTGCCTTAATGCATGGAAGGCATCTTCACACTTCTGACTCAAAACAAACTTGGCTTCTTTCTTCAGCAACTCAGTTATAGGCTTCGCAATTCGAGAGAAATCCGGAATAAATCTTCGGTAATAACCAGCTAATCCTAGAAAACTCTGAATTTGACGGACAGTCGTTGGTGGCTTCCAGTTCATCACCTCTTGCACCTTATCAGGATCAACAACTATTCCTGCCTGAGAGACAGTGTGACCCAAGAATTTGATTTCCTTTAGCCAAAAATCACATTTGGACAACTTGGCATAAAGGTGGTGCTCTCGCAGACGTTGAAGCACTACATGCAAATGCCCGACATGTTCTTCTTCGTTCCTTGAGTACACCAAGATATCATCGATGAAAACCACTACGAATTTGTCCAATTCAGGCATGAAAACAGAATTCATCAGATACATGAAATATGCTGGTGCATTTGTCAGCCCGAATGACATCACCAAAAATCCATATAGCCCATATCTGGTTGAGAATGCCGTCTTTGGAATATCGCTTGCTCGTATCTTGATCTGATGGTAGCCAGAGCGAAGGTCTATCTTGGAAAACACCTTGGCCCCGACCAACTGGTCAAAAAGGACATCAATACGAGGCAAAGGATACTTGTTCTTGATAGTTACCGCATTAAGAGGGCGGTAATCTATACACAGCCTCAAGCTTTCATCCTTCTTCTTCACAAACAGTGCTGGACATCCCCAAGGCGAAGTACTTAGGCGAATAAATCCCTTATCCAGCAACTCTTGCAATTGCTTCTTCAATTCTGCCAACTCAGCGGGTGGCATTCGGTAGGGCCTTTTGGAAATTGGGGCCGTTCCCGGTTGCAACTCAATGGCAAATTCAATATCCTGGTCCGGTGGCATTCCTGGCAATTCATCAGGAAAGACATCTGCATACTCACAGACCACTGGGATCTTCTTCAGAGGTAACTCTGTCATAGAGAAAGCACATGACTGAGTAGAACCTTGACTAGGCAGAATTAAGGTGAAGTTCCCACAGAACGGAGAATTAACTTCCACGGTACGGCTGGCTACATCAAGCACAACTTGGTGCAAGGTCATCCAATTAGCTCCCAGAATAATGTCCACATTTTCCAATCCCAACACAAGAAGAGTGGTTTTGACAATGTGGCTCCCTAGTTGAATAGGCACACTTTGGTTTAATTGATTAGTTGAAATTTTACCCCCAGGTGTGACTATCATGAATGACCTTTTTGAGTGAGAGAATGGTAGTTCACATTTAGCACTGAACTTCTGGCTAATGAAACTATGAGATGCACCAGAATCAAACAGAATTAAAGCAGGTTGATTATAAACTGAAAAGATACCAGTCATGATAGGAGCTCCCTCAGGTACTTCCTCCAGAGTAGTGAAGTTGAGCTTCCCTTGCCTGACTTGTACCTTCTGCTTTCTTCCCTTGTCTTGATTTGGTGCTGGCATCTGCCTCTGCTGGTTCCTGGGACAATTCTTGGCATAGTGGCCCACATTGCCACAAGTGAAACACTTGTTCCCATTGCCCTGGCGGAACTGCTGCTGCTGCGGAGGCTGATTGTTCCTTGGAGCGGGAGCTGGGAAGCGGTTGGGTGCCGGCTGCTACTGCTGAGGTGGCCTGATCACCCATCTGCCTGCCTGCTACTGGAAACTCCTGCTCTGATTGTGAGAAACAATCCTGAACCTCTGAGCCTGAGCGGATGGTGCTGCCATTGGTGCCTTTCTCTTCTTCTCTGCCCGGTGAGTTACAATGCAGTCCTCCTAGGAGATGGCCATGCTGACCAACTCATTGAAGCTATCAGCCCGGACAGTGTTGAGTCGTTCCCGCAGCTTGGTATTAAGACCCCTGCGGAAGCAGTCTCTCTTCTTTTCATCAGAATCAGCATGGTACCCTGCATATTGGCATAAGTCGTTGAAGGCTTGCGCATACTGCAGTACCGTGCGGGTTCCTTGATTAAGGGCCAGAAATTCATTCAGCTTTCGATCAAGAATGCCAGCTGGGATGTGGTGTCCTCTGAAAGCAGTCTTGAATTCCTCCCAAGATACTTCACGATCAGTGGGGAGCATGGCACAGAAGTGGTCCCACCAAGTCCGAGCAGGGCCGCGAAGCTGCTGTGCGGCGAAGCGAGCCTTGGCTTCATCAGGGCAGTCTCCCGTGAGGAGGGGAAACTTGGACTCGACGACGCGAAGCCACACGTCGGCGTCCAATGGATCCTCTGCCTTGGTGAACAAGGGCGGCTGCGTGCTCAGGAACTCCTGGTAGGTTGCCATTGCCGGAGGTCGCTGATGCTGGCCTCCACCATGCTACTGAGGGTGGGGCTGGCGCTACAAGAGCTGTCGCAGAATCTCATTCTGCTGGGCCATCAGCTCCTGCACTGTGGGAGCTAGAGGAGGTGGCGGGGGAACCTGCTCGTTATGCCCGCGACGCTGCCTAGCTGCCATCTGAAAACAGAGATTGCCGCCATTGTTATCCCATTTCACAGTTTCGAACGACAAGATATCATCTCATATGGAAGGAAAAATGCCATAATCATAATATTAGGTTCGAAATGAAGATAACATGGTGACAAACATCCCACAGATTTCAAAAGTTCACAGGGTTACATCAATCAGGGGAAAGTACCCATAAGCCTAGTCCAAAATCTAATATTAACTAAGCTCGCATAGGTTTCTATCCGCCTAAAAGTGTCGAAGTGACTGATCAACCCTGAGCGGTGGAAGCGACACTGGATACGGGTGAAGGAGGCATCGCGGAGGTAGTCCCATTGGCACCAGGGGCTGGTCCTAGCTCCTCGGGAGCCTCTTCTCCCTCGCTTCCGGCTTCATTGGCCTCCATCTCCAGGTGGTGCATGTCCAGGTGGTCATTCACTTCTTCGAGTTCCCTCTGCACATCATGGAGCTGGTTCTCCAAGACATCAATGGTGTTATCTCGGATCTCCACCTGCTGCTCCAAGGTGGTAATGCGCTGGCTCAACCTTTCCACCTGCAGATCCTTCTCTACCAACTCGGTGGATAGATCGACCACAAAATCTTCTCGACTGTCGAGAGTGAGCTTGGCCGTTTGAGCGATGTTAGCAAGGAGTGCCATAGTGTCGCTCTGAAGGGCCTGAAGGCGGTACAGCGCACTCATGCACTGAACGATGACCCTCCCAACCAAGTCAGGATACATTGCCCACACATCCTTTCACATGGCTCACGTGGTTACACCACATGGGTTCATCCTTCTTCTCAGCAGGGAAGAGTCCCAAGGGGTGCATCACCATCTCCAGGGGATGGTAGCCACAGAAAGTTGTCAGAGTCTTCATGGCTGCCGCTTCAACGGTGTCATCCGTCCCGAGTCCAATTGTCTCGGAATCAAGAGAACGCCAACCTGGCTGAAGGGGATGAGCCTCCAAAGTCAGCCAGACCCGACAACGAGGTACCCGATGCTCCTCATACAACTGCAACATGTACAAAGGGGGCGTAGGGTAACTAGCGGAGTTAAGCACTTCCCACAAGATGGAAGGAAAGCCATCGCGAGAAAGGAAGTCAGAACTGAAACGAGTGTCTCCTCCACTGGCGGGGGTGGGTGAATTCATCTGCGGAAGGGAACCAAAGGTAAAGATTATGGTGGAAGGAAAAAGAAAAAGAGAGCCCGGATGGTTTTAAAGAATGTGGGTTAGCTCAAGTTTTTAATTCCTCTTTGTGTTTATAATGCATGCATGCTGAAAGTAACGTTGCCTCTCCAAAAATAGGGTGCTTTTAGGGCATCCTTAGAAATATAAGTACGGGCCCATGGGGCCTAATTAATTAGCCACCTATTTCTCCCTCTATGCCTAAGGCCATTCGTCCTAGGTCTAGCGATCTAGTCCTGACGATCCGTAGCAGTATCTAGGCAAGTTTTAGGTTTGAAAATTGGTATTCATGGTTTATTGTCCTTCTCTATGGTGGAATTTGCTCCGATACCAGCTGTGGTGGAACCACCCGAATTATTCCAGCTTAAGTGCCTAAGTCACGCCTCAGGGGCCGTAACACACTTAAATCGGAATAACCCGTCAGTCCCTCAGATCTAGTCTGATAGAGCCACTTAACTAGGATCAAATTCCACAATCTCACTCGAAGGTGAGTCACAGAAGAAATACAATAAAATAGGAAACCTCAAATTAAGTGCTGAATTATTACATGGATCGGAGTTTTTGAGTAGCAAATAAGAGTTCACGAAATAAAATGCAGCGGATAATCGATGTCGTCGGTATCGAGGAAATGGGCAAGGCCTAGCCCACTACTCCTCGTGCTCCTCTCCTGCCGGAGCAACATCCCATTCGACCGTCCAACCCGGTGGCAGGGTGGTAGGCCAAGTCACACCATCAACCATTTCCTGAATGGTACCTGCAAAAATTATGCCACAAGCAAGGCTGAGTATATTAATACTCAGCTAGACTTAACCGGTGTGAGGAGTCTACTCCTCTACCTCTAGACTATGCAGCTATTTGGCTGAGGGGGTTTGGTTTGCCAAAAGCACTAGCTGTTTCTAAAATCAATTTTTAGCTTTTCAATTTCTATCATCATTAACTTAGCTAGATTTGCTCCTTCTAAGCATACATGGTGACAAGCATTTAGTTCAATCAACAAATTATCTCATGTAACCTCATTTCACTTCTTACTCGATGCAGTACAAGGGGTCAAGCAGTCTCATTAGCTGCGAGAATCAGACGATTCGAATCGAGTTTCAACCTTGCAAGGTAAACCTAAACACACGGCATGTCAGGGTACTCCGACCCCACACATGACAACCGTCCCCATCGATTCCCCGTTCGCGTCCAGGCCTCACCGCCTTGGCATACAATGCTCCACTGACCCCGGCTGCCGCCGTGCAGTGACCGCACTTGTACCCACCATAGCTAGCAAGGGAGACCCAGTCTCAGGTCGCATGAGGGATAAAGTCCGCGCCCAGCTTCACTCAGGTACTAGGTTTACCGGTTACCATTTTTCCCGGCATGTGCTTAGTACGTTCAAAAGCTTGACTTAGGTATCCACACATTAATCCTTAATTCTTTTTCCCGTCTCATGGTCAAGGCATCCTCCCTGGATCCAAGTCCATAGACTAACATAGATCCTGTTATCAAGATGAATACAATCAATTCCTGACCTCGCGCGAGTGCTAGAAAATCACTCGACTTCTACCGAGATCCTGGTTAGCAAAGCAGCTACTCGACCTAGCATACTAGTATTCATCTCATAAAGGAATCCTAAGTTCATGCAACTAGAGGTTTCAAGCAACTCCTACACTTAAGTGCACATCACAATCCTACAAGCATTAAGTGTAGTAAAGTAGCATATAATAATACGGTTATGCATAAAACTGGGGCTTGCCTTCAATTGCTGGGGCTGCGGGGAGATCCTCGATAGCAGCCTCGGAAGCTTGCTCCTGGTCCTCCTCTTGGACAGATCCTTGCTCGGGGATGAGCACGTACTCTCCGTCGGCAAGATTACAATCTAATGAATGCAATGCGTAAGATATATGCATGATATGATATGTGCTTTAGAAATTATAACTTTTGACGGTGTATGATCTACTTGAGTTAGACAAGGTTAAACCTTACTTATGTAAGACTTCTGGGTGGTATACTTGGTAAATTGGATCAAACTTAGCTAAGGTAAGTGGTAGGTTTATTTTTTAGGGTTCCACTAAATTCTTTTTAAAGCCTTAGTGAGTTTGACAAGAATTCAAGTTGGACTCATTGGAGTGATGTTTATTTCTTCTTTCTTTTTCTTTATTCTCCTTAAGTTTTTGGAGTGGGTTTGAACTACAAGTTGCTTTAATAAAATTCCAAAAATCCTGTAAAAATTACAGTGACTTATTACTGGTGTAAAATTTTCTGTCTCAACATTTGGGGATCAGAAAGTGAATAGTTTTCTTTGGACAAAATTACCAAAATTCTAGGGCAGAAGGGGTGCTTTGAACTACAACTATTACTTAACAGTAGGTAATTCTCTAAAACTTATTTTTGCTGGCTTTTAGGTGCTATAACATGAATTGGCACAAAATTTTAGCCATTAATACCTATTAGTTATTTTATTAGGGTTTTCTCAAGTTTCTAGCCAAAGAGGTGCTTTCTACTACCACTATATTTGAAAAATATCAAACAACAGATTTCTAATTTTTCTTAGCTTCTATTTTGTGCAAGAGCAATCATTCTGAAGTTTGGCATCTATTTGCTTAAGGGAAGGGGTGGTATGCATTAATTGGATTAAATGGCCTTTCTTATACAATATTAGCAATAAGTATTATTTTACATCTTTTCAATGGGTTTGCATTTATCCCTGGTGGCTTATCTCATCATTGACTTAGCAAAATTTTGGGTTCCCATTATTGCATTATTATGGGTTATTCATGATTTATTTGGAAAATGCCTCATTATCATATTATATTTGTTTACCTTACTCAAAATGATGGGCTGGGGTGTTCATTATTTTTGCAGTGGGGTTCTGGTGGTTACAAGCCCACTGGATTGTTATTATCAATTTTGGGTCTAGTTTTGTAATTCTAACAATTGATTTCCAGTTGGAATAATGCTAAATAAAACATTTTATTTTAAAACTGATCTGGACTAAAGGTCTCTTTATTTTTCCTAGGTTCTCTGTTACTTAAGAAAACTAGGAAAAATAATTTCACTCACTGTTCATTAATTTCTAATGCCCTTCTGATTTTTCCTAAGTTTTAGGCAAAACAGCTTGAAATGGATATCTACACTATATTTTTCAATACTGGGGTTCCTACTATTTTTAAACAGTGCTTAAATGAGGTTTGAATACCTACAAATTTTCTTAGGTTCAGCACAGAAGCAAAACTAATTTTCCTTAATTAAACAAGGTTTGGTCAGTTTCTATTTTTAATTTTAAACTCTAAAAATTAGAACAGAAAGTATAGAGTTTATTATTTTTAAATGATAGCTCATAATATTTAGGATCTAACAAAATTAGTTTGACAACTTTTGATTAAGAATTCATCAAGTTATGGATTTTCTAAGTTCTCTGGTTATTTAAAAAGATTAACAGAATTGATTAAATGGAAAACTAATTTGCACTGGGGTCCCTGGCGGGTGTTTTAAGTTTTTCTCACGGATCAGTCCCTGGGCTACTATTCACATGAGTCACTGACATTGCATAAAACCCCCCGGGTTCTTCTAATCCTAACCCGAGGTCCTTCTCCTAACTTAAACAGTAACCACGGCGGAAGAAAAGGCGGAGGGGCTTACCGGCGGCGAGATTGCTCCGGTGAGGTGGTCGAGGACGTAGGGGAGGTCTCGGGGATCACAACGATGTGCGGGTCGCCGTCGGGAATGGTCAGAGTCGGCCGGTCCACGTGCGCAGGCGGAGATGCTCGTCGGCGGCGAGGAGTCCGGCCTACTCACAGCGCGGTAGTTCAATTGAACGGGCCAGAGAGCTTCATGGGATGCCAGAGAAGATGTGGGTGCAAGGAATTAGACGAAGACTCACTGGTTAGCTCGGTCCACGCGCGGCGGCGGAAGACCAAAGTCCGGCGAGGGTGAAATCACTTCTCCGATGAGGCAATGCCTCGGCTCAAGCTTGGAGAAGCTTCACGGCGTCACTGGGAAGCGATCCAGGGGCTAGGGCGAGGCTGGAGTTCAACAGAAAGGGGGTGGCCACGATGGCCGAGCCTGGGCAGGGATGGCGGGCGGCGGTGCTCGCTTTTCACGGCGAACTCCGGTGATCTTAGGCTCGGGCGAGGCTCGGGGTGTGCGGTGCCAACGGCTAAGGCCTCTTGGACGCATTTATAGGCAAGGGCACGGCAAAGGCGCGCGGGGCGGGGCGACCACGCGCGGGGCGCGCGCTGCCACGGCCAGTCCGCGCTTGGCCGGTCAGGCAAGCGATCGAACACGTGGCTTTTCGCTTCTGCCCGAGTTCAAGCGTCCATAGGTTGAAGATCTTCGCGAATTTGGGCATGATCGCTGCACAAGATTTGCTCTCCCGACAGAGCTTTGTTGTTTGTGTGTGGAAGTCGAGCGGTTTGGGGCAGTGTATAGAGAGTTGTCGTGTCACAAAGGTGGCAGTGTCACAAGGTGGGTCCCGAGGTAAAACTGCGCCAAAACCGTGTCAAATGAAATTGGTTTGAGTTCAAACTTTTCTAGGGCGTGTTCAAGGGAATTTGGCACAACTTTGATGTTTGGACTTGTTTGATTTGAGTTCTGAAAAGAGAGAACAAGACTGATCTTTCATAGGGGGCTGAAATTCATATTTCTGAATTTCTGAATTTTCCCCAAGTGCATTAGCTTAGGGCTGTTTTGGGGATTTCAAAAAGTTCAAAACGCAAAACTTCCTTACTATGTTTTGTTAGTTAATCAGTGAACTAAAACTTTATAATTTGGTTTTCTTCAAAATTGTATTCTTCTCCCAAGGGTTTCTCCCATTTACCCTTTATGCATAAATAGTTCACTTAGGGTTAACTAGGGTTTAAGAGTTTTTCTCCTTTTTTTTGAACTCATGAAAGGTTTAAGTAGACCTCAACTTAATTCCTTGCTCTCATTTTCAGTGTTCACCCATTTATTGAGATTGCATGTGATCATGGGTTGGGGCTACCTTAAGGAAGAACCCTAAGTGACACTGGGGTGTCACACAAAGTTGCTCTGTCAGGTAAACTAAAGAAGTTGCGCCATGGTACAATAACGGGATCAGGTCGCCAGCTCAGTCCCTCGCCGCCGATGAGCCGCACGTGATTCGTGCCTTTGCAGTCTTGATTTGTGCTCAGATTGGTTGGATAGCACTTGGGGCTGAGTAAATATCGTCGCCGTGGATATATTCTGGCCAACAGTTTACTCCGGCCACCATACCGAGCTTGCCATGGCTGCTTCGGATGAGCTCGCCGGTGACAGCCGCCTCACGGCCTTGCACCACGTGCCTTAGCACATCCACCGCGTCGCCGTGACTCGCGGTAACCCTCCGTCCATCACCGGGGAGCTTGCCACGGTAATCGGACACTAACCGCGCGCGCTAGTAACTCCTTGTTCCTCCGGCCGCCACGCGTCGTCGTCTAATTCACCGGCCACCGCTCGCGGGCTCTATAAATTGAGCATGCCCTCGGCTCCGTCATGTAATCAAGCAGCTAGCGCACCCACCCGCACCTCAAATCCTCCACCAGAGAGCTCCAATTTCGCATTTCCCCCAACCCACTCAAGAACACCGCTCGGTTTAACCTTGCCGTGGCCAGCCCAATTCAGGTCCGGTCTCACCCTCTGTGTTATTGTTTCAACCCCCTTGCTTGCTCTTGATGCTCACCGACCCGCTCAATTGAGCTAGGACCCCATAGATCATCGGGAAAGCGATCGGTTGTCCGCGATACCCACTGTCACCGTGGGCAGAGTAGGTTAGATCACCATTCATGAAATTAGTTTGGGGAAAACGATCCTTAGGTCTCGAATTTGATTTCTGCCGAAGTAGGGCGCCAGCCATTGAGTTAATCGGCCGGTGAGGGTTCACCAGAGCGTGGCCCGGCGTCGTTCGTCGTCGTGGGCTTCAAGCGGTAAAGGAATAGGAGTGCAGGGGCTTTTCTACAAATGTCAGTGACTCAGTCGAATAGTGTCGCGACCCCGCTTCAGGTTATCCCGTAAGACAAGTCCCTTTCTGCAAAATCAACACACGTGGGCGCGGGCGTGCGCGTGTTTTGCCTGTAGTTGGGCCGACCTGGGCCAGTTTTGGTCCAAAACTGTTCATGCCTTTTCTTTTTTCCTTTTCTACCAGAGCTAAAGAAACTATATAAAATTGTAGAAAAATCCTAAAAATACCAGACTAATTTTGCTAGGCTCCTAATTTCCTATAGAATTTAATAAAAATAGTTTTTTGATTTTTAGTCCAAAAGGGAAATTATAGAGTATTTAAAAATACCTAAGATCATGTTTCTGGATTTTTAGAAAATAAATAATAAATCCAAAATTCACTAAATTTTTAGGGTAAACTTTAAGTAATATTTAGAAGCCTTGAGTAAAGTTTGGTATGTTTTGGACCATGTTTGATACTTAGAACCCAAAACCCTACCCCCCTGCCCTGTGAACTTCACTATTGACTCTGGAAACCCTAAGTTCTCGGAGATCTGTGAAGGAAAATTGTATTCAAGGCTTTAGATAATAAACTTTTATTATCTTTGCACTCTCATGAACATTACATGGGCATTCATTATTATGTATGGTTATATTTAGAAAACAAAGAAGAAGTAGAAGTCGAAGAAGCGAAGACTTCACCACCACCACCACCACCTGAGGAACATCAGGCAGGCAACTGTTTTTATTTTGATATCTGCGAAACAGAGCCTGATTCACCAGTAACACAAGGCAAGCCTCGGTGCATTTGCCACCTCCTTGTTCCTTTTAAAATCTGTCGGGGACCATAATTAGGGGTACCCTCAAGGCTCCTAATTTTTAGCTGGTAACCCCCATCAGCACAAAGCTGCAAAGGCCTGATGGGTGCGATCAAGTCAGGGATCAGTCCATTCGAGGGACTCGATCACGCCTCGCCCGAGCCTAGCCTCGAACAAGGGCAGCCGACCCCGGAGGATCTCCGCCTCGCCCGAGGCCCCCCTCCAGCGGCGAACACGTTCCCGGCTCGCCCGAGGCCCTGTCTTCGCCAAGAAGCAACCCCGACCAAATCGTAGGAGCATTTAATGCAAAGGTGGTCTGACACCTTTATCCTGACACGCGTCCCTCAGCTGACAGAGCCGAAGTGACCGCCATCACTTCGCCGCTCCACTGACCGGTCTGACAGAAAGACAGCGCCGCCTGCGCCGCTACGACTGCGGTGCCACTTGACAGAGTGAGGCTGACAGGCAGTCAGGCCCGGCCGCACACCATAGGAAACTCCGCTCCGCCCGACCCAGGGCTCGGACTCGGGCAAAGCCCCGGAAGACGGCGAACTCCGCACCGCCCGACCCAGGGCTCGGACTCGGGCAAAGCCTCGGAAGACGACAAACTCCGCACCGCCCAACCCAGGGCTCGAACTCGGGCAAAGCCCCGGAAGACGGCGAACTCCGCTCCGCCCGACCCAGGGCTCGGACTCGGGCAAAGCCCCAGAAGACGACGAACTCCGCTTCGCCCGACCCTGGGACTCAAATTCCGCCCTGGCCTCAGCCAACGGCCTCCGCCTCGCCCGACCCAGAGGCTCGGACTCGGCCTCAGCCACGGAAGACGGACTCGACCTCGACCTCGGAGAAGCCTCCACATCGCCCAACCTAGGGCGCGGACCGGCCACGTCAACAGGAGGCGCCATCATTACCCTACTCCAAGCTGACTCAGGCTACGGGTAACAAGACCGGCGTCCCATCTGGCTCGCTCCGCCAGATAGGCGATGATGGCGCCCCGCACGATTCCCTAATGATGGCGGCTCTTGGCCCCCTTACGAAAGCAAGAGGACGTCAGCAAGGACTCGACGGCCCCGACAGCTGTCCCTCCGCCAGGCTCCAGCACTCCTCCGACGGCCACGACATCACACAAACCAGGTTCCAAGATCTCTCCGGCGGCCACGATGGCGTGAACTTAGGGCGCTAGCTCTCCTCCGCTAGACACGTAGCACTCCGCTACACCCCCCATTGTACACCTGGACCCTCTCCTTACGCTATAAAAGGAAGGGCCAGGGCCCTCTTATAGGAGGTTGGTCGCACGGGGACGAGGACGAGACGGGCGCTCGAGTATGGCCGCTCGCTCCTTCCCCCGTGTGGACGCTTGTAACCCCCTACTGCAAGCGCACCCGACCTGGGCGCGGGACGAACACGAAGGCCGCGGGATTTCCACCTCTCTCATGCCCATCTCCGGCCTCCTCGCTTTCCCCCCTTCGCGCTCGGCCTCGCGTCGACCCATCTGGGCTGGGGCACGCGGCGACACTTCACTCGTCGGCTCAGGGACCCCCCGGTCTCGAAACGCCGACAGTTGGCGCGCCAGGTAGGGGCCTGCTGCGTGTTGACGAACAGCTTCCCGTCAAGCTCCAGATGGGTAGTCTCCAGCAACCTCTCCGGCCCGAGACGGTGCTCCGTTTCGGGAGCCTTGAGTTCATGTCCCTCGACGGCAGCTACGACATGATACTCTTTCCACCGCTGGGCGACAGCGACAGTGGCGGCCGACAGTCCGCCCGCCGGCGGCGGAATCGACGACGTCTTCCCCGCGTGGTGGAAGAACAACCTTCGAGCTCGCCCCGTCTTCTTCCCTGTCGACGGAGGAGGAGGAGGCGGGGCAACCAAGGCCAAGCAGGAGGCGGCGCCTCGTCGGCCATCGAGCGAGTCGACAACGCCAGCACTCCAACGGGGGGCGCGCCGGGCATCGGCCTCGTGCTTGAGACGAAGATGAGCGCTGTCTCCCCGCGACACATCAATCCCGAGCAAACGAATGGCGCCAGCACGCTCGCGAAAGGCTTGCTGGGTGTCGCCCTCGTACCTGAGACGACGGTGCAGTCAGCCCCCGACGTGACCTCATCACCGCCCGTCGACCAAGAGGTACCGACCGATTCCCATCCCACGCCTTTCGGATTTAGCCTCGATCTGCCTAGCGGCTCCGCTTTGGCGGACGCTCTCGTAGAGGCGAATCCGAACCCTCTGGGGTTTCGTATGCGGTCACCTTGGGACCGACTGACGGACGTCTCGACCTACGGGCCCTCTGGGTCCGAGGAAGACGACGAGCCCAGCGTCTGTTGGGATTTATCCGGACTTGGCAACCCCAGTGCCATGCGGGGCTTCATGACCGCATGCGACTGCTACCTTTCCGATTGTTCCAACGGTAGCCGTAGCCTCGGCGACGAGGACTGCGGCCCGAGCCGCGAATGTTTCCACGTCGATCTAGGGGGTCCCTCCGAAGGCAACCATCTCGGCATGCCGGAGGACGGCGATCTCCCTAGGCCGGTGCCTCGCGTTGACATCCCGCGGGAGCTAGCTGTGGTCCCCGTTCCGGCGGGGGGTCACGACCCACAACTCGAGCAAATCCGTGGGGTGCAGGCTAGGCTCGACGAGGGAGCAGGAGCGCTCGAGCCAATCCGCTGAGACGTCGGGCAGGCATGGGCGGGCCAACCTCCGGCCGGAGAAATGCGTCATCTACCCCAGGGCTTCCAGCACCGCATCGCCGACGATGTCAGGGTCAGGCCGCCACCTGCATCCAGTGGGGTCGGCCAGAACCTGGCTGCAGCAGCAATGCTCCTCCGCGCGATGCCGGAGCCATCAACCACCGAGGGGCGGCGAATCCAGGGAGAGCTCAAGGATCTCCTGGAAGGCGTCGCGGTCCGGCGGGCCGAGAGCTCCACCTCCCGAAGGCAGGGGTACCCCTCGGAACATCATGCCGCGACTTCCCGATTCATGCGGGAAGCCTCGGTCTACACCAGGCGCACGCACAACACAGCGCCTGCGGCCCCGGGTCGCCTCGGCAACGAGCACCATCACCGCGATCATCGTGCCCACCTCGACGAGAGGGCGCGCCGAGGCTACCACCCCAGGCGTGGGGGACGCTACGACAGCGGGGAGGATCGGAGTCCCTCGCCCGAACCACCTGGTCCGCAGGCCTTCAGCCGGGCCATACGACGGGCACCGTTCCCGATCCGGTTCCGACCCCCGACTACTATCACAAAGTACTCGGGGGAGACGAGACCGGAACTGTGGCTCGCGGACTACCGTCTGGCCTGCCAACTGGGTGGAACGGACGATGACAACCTCATCATCCACAACCTCCCCCTGTTCCTCTCCGACACCGCTCGCGCCTGGTTGGAGCACCTGCCTCCGGGGCAGATCTCCAACTGGGACGACCTAGTCCAAGCTTTCGCCGGCAATTTCCAGGGCACGTACGTGCACCCCGGGAATTCCTGGGACCTCCGAAGCTGCCGACAGCAACCGGGAGAGTCTCTCCGGGACTACATCCGACGATTCTCGAAGCAGCGCACCGAGCTGCCCAACATCACCGACTCGGACGTCATCGGCGCGTTCCTCGCCGGCACCACTTGCCGCGACCTGGTGAGCAAGCTGGGTCGCAAGACCCCCACCAGGGCGAGCGAGCTGATGGACATCGCCACCAAGTTCACCTCTGGCCAGGAGGTGGTTGAGGCTATCTTCCGGAAGGACAAGCAGCCCCAGGGCCGCCCATCGGAAGATGCCCCCGAGGCGTCAGCTTAGCGCGGCGCCAAGAAGAAGGGCAAGAAGAAGTCGCAAGCGAAATGCGACGCCGCCGACGCGGACCTTGTCGCCGCCGCCGAGTACAAGAACCCTCGGAAACCCCCCGGAGGTCCCAACCTCTTCGACAAGATGCTCAAGGAGCTGTGCCCCTATCATCAGGGGCCCGTCAAGCACACCCTTGAGGAGTGCGTCATGCTTCGGCGCCACTTCCACAGGGCCGGGCCACCCGCGGAGGGTGGCAGGGCCCGCGACGATGACAAGAAGGAAGATCACCAGGCAGGAGAGTTCCCCGAGGTCCGCGATTGCTTCATGATCTACGGCGGGCAAGCGGCGAACGCCTCGGCTCGGCACCGCAAGCAAGAGCGCCGGGAGGTCTGTTCGGTGAAGGTGGCTGCGCCAGTCTACCTAGACTGGTCCGACAAGCCCATCACCTTCGACCAAGCCGACCACCCCGACCATGTGCCGAGCCCAGGGAAATACCCACTCGTCGTCGACCCCGTCATCGGTGACGTCAGGCTCACCAAGGTCCTCATGGACGGAGGCAGCAGCCTCAACATCATCTACGCCGAGACCCTCGGGCTTTTGCGAATCGATCTGTCCTCGGTCCGGGCGGGCGCTGCGCCTTTCCATGGGATCATCCCTGGGAAGCGCGTCCAGCCCCTCGGACAACTCGATCTTCCTGTCTGCTTCGGAACACCCTCCAACTTCCGAAGGGAGACCCTGACGTTCGAGGTGGTCGTGTTCCGAGGAACCTACCACGCGGTATTAGGGAGGCCCTGCTACGCGAAGTTCATGGCTATCCCCAACTACACCTACCTCAAGCTCAAGATGCCGGGCCCCAACGGAGTCATCACCGTCGGCCCCACGTACAAACACGCGTTCGAATGCGACGTGGAGTGCGTGGAGTACGCCGAGGCCCTCGTCGAGTCCGAGGCCCTCATCGCCGACCTAGAGAGCCTCTCTAAGGAGGTGCCAGACGTGAAGCGTCATGCCGGCAACTTCGAGCCAGCGGAGACGGTTAAGTCTGTCCCCCTCGACCCCAGCAGCGACGCCTCCAAGCAAGTCCGGATCGGCTCCGGGCTCGATCCCAAATAGGAAGCAGTGCTCATCGACTTTCTCCGTGCGAACGCCGACGTCTTCGCGTGGAGTCCCTCGGACATGCCCGGCATACCGAGGGATGTCGCCGAGCACTCGCTGGACGTCCGAGCCGGAGCCCGACCCGTCAAGCAGCCTCTGCGCCGATTCGACGAGGAGAAGCGCAGAGCCATAGGCGAGGAGATCCACAAGCTAATGGCGGCAGGGTTCATCAAAGAGGTATTCCATCCCGAATGGCTTGCCAACCCTGTACTTGTGAGAAAGAAAGGGGGGAAATGGCGGATGTGTGTGGACTACACTGGTCTGAACAAAGCATGTCCGAAGGTTCCCTACCCTCTGCCTCGCATCGATCAGATCATGGATTCCACTGCTGGGTGCGAAACCCTGTCTTTCCTCGATGCCTACTCAGGGTATCACCAAATCAGGATGAAAGAGTCCGACCAGCTCGCGACTTCTTTCATCACACCCTTCGGCATGTACTGCTATGTCACCATGCCGTTTGGCTTGAGGAATGCGGGCGCGACGTACCAGCGGTGCATGAACCATGTGTTCGGCGAGCACATTGGCCGCATGGTCGAGGCCTACGTCGATGACATCGTAGTAAAGACGAGGAAAGCCTCCGACCTCCTTTCCGACCTTGAAGTGACATTCCGATGTCTCAAGGCGAAAGGTGTCAAGCTCAATCCCGAAAAGTGTGTCTTCGGGGTGCCCCAAGGCATGCTCTTGGGGTTCATCGTCTCCGAGCGGGGCATCGAAGCCAACTCGAAGAAGATCGTAGCCATCACCAGCATGGGGCCCATCCAGGACTTGAAAGGCGTACAGAGGGTCATGGGATGTCTCGCGGCTCTGAGCCGCTTCATCTCACGCCTCGGCGAAAGAGGTCTACCCCTGTACCGCCTCTTAAGGAAGGCCGAGCGCTTCACTTGGACCCCTGAGGCCGAGGAAGCCCTCGGGAACCTGAAGGCGCTCCTCACGAAGGCGCCTATCTTGGTGCCCCCAGCTGCCGGAGAAGCCCTCTTGGTCTACGTCGCCGCGACCACTCAGGTGGTTAGCGCCGTGATTGTGGTCGAGAGGCAAGAAGAGGGGCATGCATTGCCCGTTCAGAGGCCAGTCTACTTCATCAGCGAGGTACTGTCCGAAACCAAAATCCGCTACCCACAAGTTCAGAAGCTGCTGTACGCGGTGATCCTGACACGGCGGAAGTTGCGACACTACTTCGAGTCTCATCCGGTAACTGTGGTGTCATCCTTCCCCCTGGGGGAGATCATCCATTGCCGAGAGGCCTCGGGTAGGATTGCAAAGTGGGCGGTGGAAATCATGGGCGAAACAATCTCGTTCGCCCCACGGAAGGCCATCAAATCCCAGGTCTTGGTGGACTTCGTGGCTGAATGGGTCGACACCCAGCTACCAACAGCTCCGATCCAACCGGAGCTCTGGACCATGTTTTTCGATGGGTCGCTGATGAAGACAGGAGCCGGCGCAGGCCTACTCTTCATCTCGCCCCTCGGGAAGCACCTACGCTACGTGCTACGCCTCCACTTCCCGGCGTCTAACAATGTAGCTGAGTACGAGGCTCTGGTCAACGGGTTGCGGATTGCCGTCGAGCTAGGGGTCCGACGCCTCGACGCTCGCGGTAACTCGCAGCTCGTCATCGACCAAGTCATGAAGAACTCCCAGTGCCACGACCCGAAGATGGAGGCCTACTGCGATGAGGTTCAGCGCCTGGAAGACAAGTTCTACGGGCTCGAGCTCAACCACATCGCTCGGCGCTACAACGAGACTGCGGACGAGCTGGCTAAAATAGCCTCGGGACGAACAACGGTTCCCCCAGATGCCTTCTCCCGAGATCTGCATCAACCCTCCGTCAAGATCGACGACGCGCCCAAGCCTGAGGCACCCTCGGCCCAGCTAGAGGTACCCTCGGCACCGAACGAGGCACCCTCGGCTCGGCCCGAGGCACCCTCGGTTCGGCTCGAGGCACCCTCGGTTCGGCCCGAGGCACCCTCAGCCCCCGAGGGCGAAACACTGCGCGTCGAGGGGGAGCAAAGCGGGGTCACACCTGATCAAAACTGGCAGACCCCGTACCTGCAATATCTCCACCGAGGAGAGCTACCCCTTGACCGAGCCGAAGCTCGGCGGTTGGCGTGGCGTGCCAAGTCGTTCGTCTTGCTGGGAGAAGGGAAGGAGCTCTACCACCGCAGCCCTTCAGGCATCCTCCAGCGATGCATCTCCACCACCGAAGGTCAGGAACTCCTCCGAGAAATGCACTCGGGGGCTTGCGGCCACCACACAGCACCTCGAGCCCTTGTCGGAAATGCTTTCCGACAAGGTTTCTACTGGCCGACAGCGGTGGCCAACGCCACTAGAATTGTCCGCACCTGCGAAGGGTGTCAGTTCTATGCAAGGCAGACCCACCTGCCCGCTCAGGCTCTGTAGACGATACCCATCACATGGCCTTTTGCTGTGTGGGGTCTGGACCTCGTCGGCCCCTTGCAGAAGGCACCCAGGGGCTACACGCACCTGTTGGTCGCCATCGACAAATTTTCCAAGTGGATCGAGGTCCGACCCCTAAACAACATCAGGTCCAAGCAGGCGGTGGCGTTCTTCACCAACATCATCCATCGTTTCGGGGTCCCAAACTCCATCATCACCGACAACGGCACCCAGTTCACCGGCAGAAAGTTCCTGGACTTCTGCGAGGATCACCACATCCGGGTGGACTGGGCCGCCGTGGCTCATCCCATGACGAATGGGCAAGTAGAGCGTGCCAATGGCATGATTCTACAAGGACTCAAGCCTCGGATTTACAACGACCTCAACAAGTTCGGGAAGCGATGGATGAAGGAACTCCCCTCGGGGGTCTGGAGCCTGAGAACGACACCGAGCCGAGCCACGGGCTTCACGCTGTTCTTCCTAGTCTATGGGGCCGAGGCCATCTTGCCCACAGACCTGGAATACGGTTCCCCGAGGACGAGGGCCTATGCCGACCAAAGCAACCAAGCTAGTCGAGAAGACTCGCTGGACCAGCTGGAAGAGGCTCGGGACAAGGCCTTACTACACTCGGCGTGGTACCAGCAGTCCATGCGACGATACCACGCCCGAGGGGTCCGGTCCCGAGACCTCCAGGTGGGCGACCTGGTGCTTCGGCTACGACAAGACGCCCGAGGTCGACACAAGCTCATGCCCCCCTGGGAGGGGCCATTCGTCATCGCCAAAGTTCTAAAACCCGGAACATACAAGCTGGCCAACAGTCAAGGCAAGGTCTACAGCAACGCTTGGAACATCCAACAGCTACGTCGCTTCTACCCTTAAGATGTTTTCAAGTTGTTCATATACCTCGCTCTCACGCAAAGTTTAGTCATCAAGGAAGGGTTAGCCTTGCCTCGGCAAAGCCCGACCCTCCCTCGAGGGCTAAAAGGGGGAACCCCCTCTGCATCAAAATTTTCCTCGAAAAAAGATCTTTTCTGCCGGAATATCTTTCGTGCTTTTCGACTACTTCGAAAGTGGATCCTGAAAACGACGGAGTACACGTAAGCAGCCAAGGCTGACCGAGCCGAGGGACTCCTACGCCTCCGGGATATGGATACCTCACTCATCACCTTCTGCCATAAGTAACTCACGTTCGGATAGGTGATTCCACGGACCGAACAAGTCTTCACGTTCGGAAGCTCTTCTACCGGAGCGGTTCTTCGAGCTTTCTCGACTGCGTCGGTGACAGAACCCCATGGACGGGTAAGAGTGCGCGTAAGCGGCAAGGCCGACCGAGCCGAGGGACTCCTACGCCTCCGGGATACGGATACCTCACTCATCACCTTCCGTGAGAAGCAACTCTCGCTCGCACAAACAGTTCTGTTATCGACAAAAAAAATCCAGATACTCGAAACAAGAGGAAAGGAGACGCGGCTTTACAATACGGCGAGGGTGTGTTTTCGGCCTCGACGGCCGCAGAAAACACACGCTACAAGATAATCCGATCCTGCAGGCTCGGATCTTGACGGCTAAAGGGAGCAGCAGCACCCTCGGCATCGACAACACCTCTGGCGAGGTCCGACCTAGCCTCGGACGGCGACGCGGTCCAAGGGTCTCCGCTCTGAAGGACAACGTCATCACCAAGCCCGGGCCATCGCCGCCATGGTCTTCTCCAAGAATCCGGCCCGAGCAGGCGGCTCGGCCAGTCACCCCGGGGCCTCGGCTAGCTGTCCCCCAAGGACATCAGCCCGGCCCGAGGCCTTGGCAGGTCAATTCCGGCGTCGGTCCCGCTAACGGACGACCCGGTCAGGCTCCGACCGACCTGGTCTTCTTTTCGAGCCAACTCTGCCTCCGTTTGCGCTGGCACCGCTACCCCTGGCCTCGGCTCATCGAAGAGCGGCCGAGGGTTTCCTCTAACTAAGCAAGGGAAGCCTCGGACAACAAGGCTGACCGAGCCGAGGGACTCCTACACCTCCGGGATACGGATACCTTACTCATCACCTTTACACTGGGCGACTCACGCTTGGTAAAGCGGTTCAGACAACCAACAGGCGAGTCTTAGTGCTCGAAAATGGGAAAAAACACGGCTCCGTGCCGAATTTACATACATGTTCAGGCCTCGACAGCCACAGTGAACAAAAACACTGGCATTCGAAGTGCCATTACAAACGGAACTCCGGTTCCACCTCCGCAGGTACGAGCGACCCCACGCGATTGGGGGGCCTGCGGAGCAACAGAAGGCCGACGGGTGGCTCGCCGTTGCCCGTCCCAGCAGCAGCGACAACGACCCCCGCTCCGGGTGGCCGAACTGCAGCAGCGAGGGCCTCAGGGCGGATGCTGCTGCAATCTTGCCCTCGCCCACGCCGACGCTCGAGGGGCGAGGACAAGTACAAAGAGCCGGAGGCCCGAAGCATGGATGGTGGCGGTGATCCCGTCGGCAACGGGGACATCTCGAGCCGCCTCCACCTCGGCACCGACGACAGGGGCCGTCAGCCCTCCGGCAGATCCCCACTCAGATCCTCCCGGGCGAGTGAGGCACCGACCTCAACGTGGAGGCGCCGTACCGGTGCAAAGGTAGAACCGCCCCAGAACACGAACGCTGCCCCGGCAGCGCGCGATATCTTGGGCGGTCCTCCCGTGCACACGGTGCGGCAGCCGCCTTCCGGCAGGAGGGGGCACCAGGAGCGAAGCCGACGAGCCCGACACGCTGAGGCTGACGACGCCCGCCGTCGACCAGCCCCGCGTTGTCGAAGTCCGACCCGCCCGCAGGGCCAGTGAGCGCCCTCTCCCTCGAACGCCGAAGGAGAGGCCGACCCACGAACCCGCGCGGGAGGTAGAGCTCCGGCTCAACCCGGCCTCCACCCCAGCGGGGATGTTGAACATCCTCGAAGCTGAGGGTGGGACCAAGATCGCAGCCCGGCTTGCCTCTCCCCATCCAGGGGCTGGAGGTCACCGTCTTAGGTGACCGCCGGCGGAGGGGTGCGACCGGGCTGCAAGATGAAAATCCTTGAAGCCGAACGATGGCTGAAAGGTACCAACTCCCGCAGAGTTGCGTTCCTCCAACGACGAAGCGGAAAGACGGCGGATATCCCCCATCCGGGGGCTTGGAAGATGGAAAGACACGATGCATAAGGGAGCACGAAGACACGGTCGCCTTCCAAGAGGATCACCCTCCTTTTAAAGGCGACTCTCCCTACTTGCATCCCCAGCCGTCGTGGGCTGAGTCTTCTCCAACACGCTCCAAGGTCCTCCCCCTACGGCGCGGGGCTGGGTCCCACACGTCATGCAAGCCGGCCCAGAGCAGAAGAAGTCAAACCGCCGCGCGTGGTGCGTGCAACCGCCCAGCGGTTACAAGCGGCTCTCCACTTTTGCCCAGACCAGCGGGCGAAAGGGCGGGCAGCCATGCAGGCGGCATGCAACCGCGCCAAGTGGGCGCGCTTCTCCGATTCCCAACACGCCCAGCATGGAGGCCCAGACCCACGCGTCATGCAACCGGCGCGCCGAATGCTTCGTGCCTGCAATTGCACCGCCACCTGTGCCACCACCGCGCCTCCTCGACTGCGGAACCAATACCGCGACTCGAGGCGACCCAGCGCATGACCCAGCGGCTCCAGCCTGGCGCGACGGTCAATGCGGCCGAAGACGGGCCGGCAGTAATGGCGGTGGCAGGCAGGCAGGAGCAGCGGTCACGTCGTCAGCCAAGCTTACGTCCCATCCGGGGGCAGCGAGAGAACCCTCTCTCACGGCGTGAAGACAATGCGTCCGTGTTCCGTTCCTCGAACGGCTCGCGCACGCGCAACGGCTGCCCTGCGAACCACTCGCCCCGTCGCATTAACTCCACGGCGGGACAGGCGGCGCCTCTGGCAGGAGAAGCGAGCGACGCTTCGCCTTCGCCATAATGACCGCGTCAAAAAAGGTACGCCGCGTCGTTCGATTTCGTATCCTTTTCCTTTTTTCCTCTTTCTCTCTCTTGTAACAGGGACCGGGAAAGGGGGATACCCCGGAAAGGATCCTTCCCTGTGAAGGAACCAGGCTCCGAGCCTCCCTACTGATCAGAGGTTCGAAGGCTGTCCCCTCGGAAGGGTTCAACAGCCGCCTCAGAGCGCGTGGGCTCCACACCCACTACTGGTCAGAGGTTCAAAGGCCGGCCCCTCGGAAGGGTTCAATGGCCGCCTCAGGCTACTCGGGCTCCGCGCCCACTACTGATCAGGGGTTCGAAGGCTGGCCCCCGAAGGGTTCATAGCCGCCTCAGACACAGAGCGAGGGATGACCATGGGTACGTTCGATACATAACCAAGGCTCGGGCTGCGCTCCCGAGGTACCCTAGGACATTTCCGAGACCAGCGGGAACGATCTTGTAATGGAATCCCATCGGAGGGAGGCATCAAGCCCTCGGACCCCGTCACCAGGGGACCGGGTCCGGCAGATCACCTGCAGGTACTTTTGGGCGCGCCTCTGGGCCCCTAGCCGACCCCTAACGAATGGGGCACGGACGTCCGCTCGGATCACCCGTCTGCAGCTCACCGGAGACACCATGTTCGGCGCCCACCGAGGGCAACATGGCGCTCTCCCCCCCTCCTCCTTGTGGAAAGGCGACGCAGGGGCGTATGTAAAAAAGTCGAGTCTATCCCTGATCGCCCTCTCGCCCTGTGCAGAGGCTCGGGGGCTGCTCTCGCAAACCCGGCTCTGGCCAAACCGTTGACAGCGTCAACATACCAGCCCGAGAACTTGGGACCCGACCGTACACCCGGGCTACGGCCAGCTCGCATGAGGGAACGACCAGACAAGCCGAAGCATTGCGCGAGGCGTTAAGACCTCGGAGGAGTCAAACCACTCCTCCGAGGCCTCGGGGGCTACACCCGGCGGGTGCGCTCGTGCGCACCCACCGGAACAAAGCGCAACCGAGAAAGGCTGGTCCCCTTGCAAAAAAGTGCGATGAAAGCCTCCAAGCGAGTGCTAACACTCCCTTCGAGGCTCGGGGGCTACTGTCGGGGACCATAATTAGGGGTACCCTCAAGGCTCCTAATTCTCAGCTGGTAACCCCCATCAGCACAAAGCTGCAAAGGCCTAATGGGTGCGATCAAGTCAGGGATCAGTCCATTCGAGGGACTCGATCACGCCTCGCCCGAGCCTAGCCTCGGACAAGGGCAGCCGACCCCGAAGGATCTCCGCCTCGCCCGAGGCCCCCTCCAGCGGCGAACACGTTACCGGCTCGCCCGAGGCCCTGTCTTCGCCAAGAAGCAACCCCGACCAAATCGCAGGAGCATTTAATGCAAAGGTGGCCTGACACCTTTATCCTGACGCGCGCCCCTCAGCTGACAGAGCCGAAGTGACCGCCGTCACTTCGCCGCTCCACTGACCGGTCTGACAGAAAGACAGCGCCGCCTGCGCCGCTCCGACTGTGGTGCCACTTGACAGAGTGAGGCTGACAGGCAGTCAGGCCCGGCCGCACACCATAGGAAACTCCGCTCCGCTCGACCCAGGGCTTGGACTCGGGCAAAGCCCCGGAAGATGGCGAACTCCGCACCGCCCGACCCAGGGCTCGGACTCGGGCAAAGCCCCGGAAGACGGCGAACTCCGCACCGCCCGACCCAGGGCTCGGACTCGGGCAAAGCCCCGGAAGACGGCGAACTCCGCTCCGCCCGACCCAGGGCTCGGACTCGGGCAAAGCCCCAGAAGACGATGAACTCTGCTTCGCCCGACCCCGTGACTCAAATTCCGCCCTGGCCTCAGCCAACGGCCTCCGCCTCGCCCGACCCAGAGGCTCGGACTCGGCCTCGGCCACGGAAGACGGAATCGACCTCGACCTCGGAGAAGCCTCCACATCGCCCAACCTAGGGCACGGACCGGCCACGTCAACAGGAGGCGCCATCATTACCCTACTCCAAGCTGACTCAGGCTACAGGGAACAAGACTGGCGTCCCATCTGGCTCGCTCCGCCAGATAGGCGATGATGGCGCCCCGCACGATTCCCTGACGATGGCGGCTCTTGGCCCCCTTACGAAAGCAAGAGGACGTCAGCAAGAACTCGACAGCCCCGACAGCTGTCCCTCCGCCAGGCTCCAGCACTCCTCCGACGGCCACGACATCACACAAACCGGGTGCCAAGATCTCTCCTGGCCTCCATGATGGCGTGTACTTAGGGCGCTAGCTCTCCTCCGCTAGACACGTAGCACTCCGCTACACCCCCCATTGTACACCTGGACCCTCTCCTTACGCCTATAAAAGGAAGGGCCAGGGCCCTCTTAGAGAAGGTTGGCCGCACAGGGACGAGGACGAGACGGGCGCTTGAGTAAGGCCGCTCGCTCCTTCCCCCGTGTGGACGCTTGTAACCCCCTACTGCAAGCGCACCCGACTTGGGCGCGGGACGAACACGAAGGCCGCGGGATTTCCACCTCTCTCATGCCCATCTCCGGCCTCCTCGCTTTCCCCCCTTCGTGCTCGGCCTCGCGTCGACCCATCTGGGCTGGGGCACGCGGCGACACTTCACTCGTCGGCTCAGGGACCCCCCGGTCTCGAAACGCCGACAAAATCTTTCTCACTTACTTGATGCATTAGGTGATAGGAGTTGTGTGCTAAACTATTGCTGCATCTCCTTCCTTGGATTATTTCCTAATCCCTGTTTTACAAAAGGTTTTCTTATGCTTAGCTTTGCTTTATAAAAACAAAATGTTTTGTTTTCTCAAAGATAATGTTGCAAAGTGGGTGAGATGTTTTCGAAAATAAAACTTGATGGTGGATCCATCATGGCCATGATGGGTTCAACATCAGAGAAGATGTACCTCTGCCAGGTACCAAACTTTGGGGCTTGAAATGATTAAGCTGAGACCGGGCGGGTGACTTGCACGAGAAGAGAGTCTCAGTGTAGTGTCTCCGTCTGAATCGATTAAGGACCGTCTCGATGTAGGCTTGATGACCGAGGACCCTTTAACTGGTCACATGCCTCGTTATGGGTAAGCTTTGCCTCAGGCAGACTAATACCAGAATAAGATACCACACAATGGGAGTGGAGAGATGGCGAGAGTAGCGTGTACCCTCCGTGGCAAGAGGCTGGACGGTGGTGTATCTCTGCTCTCGGTTGGCGTGAACCTCATCTGGTCTTAAGAACCCCGGTGGCGAGTTGACATATGCAAGGGTTAAGTGCTACATATGTCATGTGATTGGAGATCCTCAGCTGAGTATAATCGATTCGGATCGCCGTAACTTCGCGTTTATGAAGACTTGGTCACTGACTTACAAGTAGCAATCCAGTGAAGATGAAGGGTTGTTAAGAAATTGGCTAGTGCAGGTCAAGTGATTGAACTAGGATAGAGAGAACCCTAGTTGCAGGTAATTTTACTTAACCTGACAAATAAAACTGGTTTTTTAAGGATCCACTCTTAGTAAGCATTTCTGCAAACAGAGTCATTGATTATTGATAAGCCTTACCTTGACTCCCTCTAGCTAGCATACCCTTGAGAGTCTTAGTCGGGTAAGACTTGCTGAGTAATTCCATACTCAGGGCTTTGTCCCATGTTGTTTTAGGTGAAGAAGCGGCAAACTTTTGCTGCTTTTGTTCAAAGGTGGTGCCCAAGGAGGAAAACCAGGAGTAAAGCTGCGGGAGGAAAGGATCCTCCATAAAACTTTTGTTTAATACTTATCGGGAGGGGTTTTTGCCTCCCATGATTTGTAATAATAATACTCAGCACTCGTATATTTTGTTCTGGTCTGTAACTATATAACTCTGTCTTACTTTTCAATAAAGGTAAGTTAATATAATTGCTTCCGCATTTTCGTACCTTCGATGTATTGTAATGTCTGCGTGACGGGTGAAACGCTCTTGGGAAAAGTAAGGAAAGCAGATACCGAACTTGTCAAGTGATTCAGGGGCACCTACAGGATTGTCTGAGGTCCGTTGGACAAGTACAACTATAGGTGGGCCTAATGACTTGGAAGGTTCTGTCACAGGGTTGTCCAGCCATCTTTGTCAAAAAGGACCAAACTCTTCGGATGTGTGTGGATTATAGACCCCTTAACAAGGTTACCATCAAAAATAAGTACCCTCTTCCACAGATTGATATTCTATTTGATCAACTAACTGGAGCGAGGGTCTTCTCCAAGATTGACCTCAGATCCGTATTCGACCCGAAGATATACCCATGACCGCATTCACTATGCGGTATGGCTTATTTGAATATCTGGTTATGTCTTTCGGACTAATAAATGCTCCTGCCCACTTCACCTATCTTATGAACTCGGTATTCATGCCCGAGCTGGATAAATTTGTGGTGGTATTCATTGATGATATCTTGATATATTCCAAGAATGAAGAGGAGCATGCTCGGCATTTACGGATCATGTTAACGCGCTTGAGAGAACATCAATTATATGCTAAGTTCAGTAAGTGCGCATTCTGGCTGGAGGAAATTCAATTTCTGGGACATGTATTATCTGCCAATGGAATTGCGGTGGATCCCAGCAAAGTCAAGGATATTTTAGAGTGGAAACCCCCAACCACTGTACTTCAAGTCTGAAGTTTCCTTGGACTAGCTGGTTATTACCGCCGATTCATTCCAGATTTTTCTAAGCTTGTGAAACCAATCACAAGTTTATTGAAGAATGATACTAAATTTATTTGGTCTTCAAAATGTAATGAAGCCTTTGAACAATTGAAGGTATTTTTAACTACTGCTCCGGTATTAGCTCAACCGGATATTGAAAACGCTTTGATGTGTATTGTGACGCATCAGGCAGTGGTCTCGGCTGTGTTCTAATGCAAGAAGGTCGAGTGATAGCTTATGCTTCAAGGCAGTTGTGCTGCATGAGGAACATTATCCAACTCATGACCTGGAGTTAGCTGCGGTTGTTCATGCCCTAAAAATATGGCGTCATTACCTGCTGGGGAATGTCTGTCACATTTATACAAATCATAAGAGCTTGAAGTATATCTTTACCCAAGCAGAGCTTAATATGAGACAAAGGAGATGGCTCGAGCTGATAAAGGATTATGAATTAGATATTCACTATCACCCAGGCAAAGCTAATGTAGTGGAAGATGCGTTAAGTTGTAAGGCTTTCTGTCATTGCCTTACCATGAAGACTTCTGACATTACGTTATGCCAAGAAATGGAGAAATTGAACCTGGGAATGATTCAGCATGGAACTTCAAATCACTTGAAGCTTGAGTCAGTCATCCTGCAAAGAATAATTGACGCATAAAGAAATGATGAGGGAATGAAGCACATTCATGAGAAAATAGAAGCTGGTAAAGCCAACTGTTTCAGAAGAGATGAACAAGGGGTTGTATGGTTTAACAACCGCATAGTTGTGCCTAAAAATGATGAAGTCCACCAGCAAATTTTGGATGAGGCACATCTTAGTCGCTATTCTATTCATCCCGGAGGCACTAAGATGTATCAAGATCTAAAACAGCATTATTGGTGGACAAAGATGAAGATTGAAATCGCACGCTATGTGGCAAGATGTGACACTTGTAGACGTGTCAAGGCCATACACATGAAAGCTGTTGGTCCATTACAATCTTTACCTGTCCCTACATGGAAATGGGAGGATATAAGTATGAACTTTATTGTGGGATTGTCTAGGACAGCAAAAGGGTATGATTCCATCTGGGTTATTGTTGATCGACTTACAAAGATCGCCCACTTCCTTCCTGTCAAGGTAAAGTATACAGTGGCCACATATGCAAAATTATACATTGCCCGTATTCTCAGTTTGCATGGTGTTCCGAAGACTATAGTGTCGGATCGTGGACCACAATTCGTGTCCAAATTTTGGGAAGAACTTCACAAGGCTTTGGATACTAAGTTGCTCCATAGTTCGGCCTATCATCCTCAAATCAGTGGGCAGACTGAGAGGGTGAATCAAATACTTGAGGACATGTTGCGAGCATGTGCTCTAGAATTCCCACAAAAATGGGATTATTGTTTACCATTAGCGGAGTTCTCGTACAATAATAGCTATCAAGAAAGCATCAAAATGGCACCCTTTGAAGCTTTGTATGGGCGACGATGTCGTACTCCGTTAAACTAGTCTGAACCTGGTGAAAGAAACTTCTTCAGGCCTGATATGGTAAAGGAGACAGAAGAGAAAGTTCAACGAATAATTCATAATTTGAAGAAAGCTCAAGCTCGTCAGAAGAGTTACACAGACCAACGACGGACACCCTTGTACTTTCTAGTTGGAGATTATGTCTATCTGAAAGTCTCACCGATGAAGGGTGTATCACGTTTTGGGGTAAAGGGGAAGCTTGCACCCCGGTACATTGGTCCTTTTCCTATTCTTGAGCAATATGGACCAGTGGCGTACCGACTCCAGTTACCCGAATCCTTGTCTACTGTACATAATGTGTTCCACGTGTCTCAATTGAAGAAGTGTCTTCGGGTTCCCGATCGAACCATTGAAGTAACGGATGTTGCCTTAGAACCAGACTTGACATATTTAGAATACCCTATTCGAGTCTTAGATCAAAAGGACAGAATTACCCGAAGGAAAACTCTCAAGTTTTACAAGATACAGTGGAACCAGCATTCAGAAGATGAGGCTACATGGGAAACTCAGGACTTTTTAGAAAAGAATTTCCTAGGCTTTTTAGCCTCATGTAATTTGTAAAGTGTATACAATTGTTGTAATAAAGGAGTGAACCCCAAACCACCCCTGCCTTGTACCAAGAATAAGGAAATAAAAGTGTGAAGCATTTCCTTTTCCATTACTTACCCTAGGACTTTTAATCTCAGGACGAGATTCTTTTATGGGGGGAAGGATGTAACACCCCTGGTGTTACTGCCACTAAAACTTGAGCATAACATCATAAGCATGGGCATATCATGTGTTTTTCACACCTAGAGTGCATTCACTAGGCAAAAATTTCAAACAAGTTGTATTGATGTGACATGTTACTAGTGAAACCCTAGGGTACAGTGTTTAACCCTAGATTGGGATTAATAGAGTAACCAAAGCCTAAACAAGGGAAAACTTCAAAACTTGATAATAATGATCATAAAACACCACCATTAATGAAGTTAAGGGATATCCAAACTCTAAAAGCACCAAAAACCCTAAAGAGAACCCTGGAAAGCCCTAGACTTAAACCCTAGGGGGCTAAGTGCAAAATTAGTGCACTTTTGGGCTAAAGAGCAAAAATCATGGAAATAAGGTGTCTTTAGTCATATGGTTCACATACTTGGGGATTTGCAAATGAAACCCTAGGTTTTGGACCTATTTGCAAAAAAACCACTTTTGTGACCATATAGCTAAGTCTGAAAACAGTTGATCAGGGCTAACTTTGGAGCTCTGTAGATTGAGAAATTCAAAGAATTTGCCCTGGGTCAATGTAATAAAGTTGTAGAGCCATTGTAGAAGAACAACTTTGCTACAGGTATTAAGTCTTGGTGCCATGAGGAATTTGGAGATAACTTGATCCAAAGATGGGCTGTCATGCGATTTTTAACTGAGTCATGGCGCACTGTTCATCGAACTTCAGAAAGATCTCGCGGGCGATAAGAACGCCACCGCGGTAGGGGATGGGTCTGCGGCCACGGTAAAGATCATCCGCGACGTGGTGTTAAAATGTTGCGGTGGCACTGCCCGGTTAATCGACGGTCACCGGACCATCGCCGTGGCTCTGTCCGCGCGGTGAGCTCGCTAGCGCGGTTACAGCTCGGCGATTCTCATCCAACTCCGGCCATCGGCCTATAAATTGAGCTCGGATCCTGCTTCTTCACCACATGAGGCACACAATCACGTGAGCAATCGACTCAATTTCACCAGAAGAACTCACACAGTCCACAAAACCATTCCGCCCTGTTCTTCGCGCGGCCGTGAAGAACTCCTCCAGGGCCAGCACTCCTCGGGTCAGTAACTCCCTGATTGCTTCCAGTTCTATCTTATTTATAGCTTCCTATTGCTCTCGGAGCCGACCGATTGAAGTTTGCTAGTGTCCCATCACTAGAACACTCCTCTGCTCTGTAGAACGCCGCCGTGACACCCTCTCTGTCGACCCGCTTTTCTACTCTTGCCTAGTCCAAATTCAAGCATGTACATAACCCCTGGTGAACCCGTAAAGCTTCCCCAAGCTTCAATTTTGTCATCCATGCCGTCGGTTGTTCGAAACGTGTTTACCCATCTGATCATCCGCACTGTCGCCGTGAACTGGTTGATTCAAAGCCCCGCTGGTGAAATTGATTGAGGGGAAATGGGCGGGAGGGGTCCAATCTAGTGTCTGCCGCACGGGAGTCCCAGCCGTTGCGGTATCCGGCCGGCATAGGCTCACCGGAGTTCGGCCTGTGCTGTTCACCGTCGTGGACCTCGGCCTGCGAAGAATTAGAACATGGGAGGTCCTTGTAAACTGCCAGCGACTCACAGAAATAGTGCAGGGCACCCTGTTCGGGTTATTCAAAATGCCAGGGGTCTATTCGCAAAGTCTGCGTGGGCGCGCTTCTGCCTGTAGTGGGCTGACTTGGGCCACTTTCGGTCCAATACCGTTCATCGATTTTCTTTTTCTTTTTCTGCCAGAGCTAAAATTCTAGAAAATTGTAGAAAAATGATAAAAATACCAAACCAATTTTGCTAGGTCTCTAATTTTCTATAGTATTTAATTAAAATAGTTTTATGATTTTTAGTCCAAATAGGAGATTATAGAGCATTTAAAATAGCCAAAAACCATGCTTCTAAATTTTTAGGGAATAAATAATAAATCCAAAATTCACTAAACTTTTAGGGTAAACTCTAAATAATATTTAGAGGCCATGGGTAAAGTTTGGTATGGATTGGACCATGTTTGATACTTAGAACCTAAAACCCTAGCCCCTGCCCTATGAACTTTACTATTGACTCCAGAAACCCTAAGTTCTCGGAGATCCGTGAAGGAAAGTTGTATTCAAGACCTTAGATAATAAATTTTATTATCTTTGCATCTTCATGAGCATTACATGAACATTCATTATTATACTTGGCTATATTTAGAAAACGAGAAGGAAGTAGAGGTTGAAGAGACAAGGACTTCATCCCCACCACCACCTGAAGAACATCAGGAAGGCAACTATTTTTATCTTGATATTTGCGGAACAGAGCCTGATTCACCAGTAACACAAGGCAAGCCCCGGTGCATTTGCCACCTCTTTGTTGCTTTTAAAATCTTTCTCACTTACTTGATGCATTAGGTAATAAGAGTTGTGTGCTAAACCAATTCCTGCATTTCCTTCCTTGGATTTGACTACCTCTTAAATCCCTGTTTTACATAAGGTTTTTCTTATGCTTAGTTTTGCTTTAGAAAAACAAAATGTTTTGTTTTCACAAAGGATGTTGCTTCAAAGTGGGTGGGATGTTTTTGAAAATAAAACTTGATGGTGGATCCATCATGGCCATGATGGGTTCAACATCGGAAAAGATGTACCTCTGCCAGGTACCAAACTTTGGGTTTGAAATGATTAAGCTGAGACTGAGCGGGTGACTTGCACGAGAAGAGAGTCTCGGTGTAGTGTCTCCGTCTGAGTCGATTAAGGACCGTGTCGATGTAGGCTTGCTGACCGAGGACCCTTTAACTGGTCACATGCCTTATCATGGGTAAGCTTTGCCTCAGGCAGACTAATACCAGAATAAGATAACACACAATGGGAGTGGAGAGATGGCGAGAGTAGCGTGTACCCTCCATGGCAAGAGGCTGGACGGTGGTGTATCTGTGCTCTCGGTTGGCGTGAACCTGATCTGGTCTTAAGAACCCCGGTGGCGAGTTGACATATGCAAGGGTTAAGTGCTACATATGTCGTGTGATTGGAGATCCTCAGCTGAGTATAATCGATTCGGATCGCCATAACTTCGCGGATATGAAGACTTGGTCACTACCCTATACGTAGCAATCCAGTGAAGATGAAGGGTTGTTAAGAAATTGGCTAGTATAGGTCAAGTGATTGAATTAGGGTAGAAAGAACCCTAGCTGCAGGTAATTTTACTTAACTTGACAAATAAAACTTGATTTTTAAGGATCCACTATTAGTAAGCATTTCTGCAAACAGAGTCCTTGACTATTGATAAGACATTCCTTGATTCCCAAAAGGCTAGCATATCCTTGAGAGTCTTTTACTTTGACGGGTAAGTCTTGCGAAAGTACACTTCGTACTCAGGGCTTTGTCCCATGTTGTTTTAGGTGAAGAAGCAGCCAACTTTTGTTGCTTCTATTCAAAGGTGGTACCAAAAGAAGAAAACCAGGAGTAAAGCTTCGGGAGGAAGGGTCCTCCGTTAAAAACTTTTGTTTATTATTTATCGGGAGGGGTTTTTGCCTCCCAGTGATGTAATAATAATACTCAGCACTCCTATATTTGTTTCTGGTCTGTAATAATCCAACTCTTTCTTACTTTTAATATAAGGTAAGTTATTGTAATTGCTTCCGAATTTTTGTACCTCCGATGTATTGTAATGTCTGTGTGATGGGTGAAACGCTCTTGGGAAAGGTAAAGAAAGCAGATACCAAACTTGTCAAGTGATTCAGGGGTACCTGCAGGGTTGTCTGAGGTCCATTGGACAAGGACAACTGTCACACCCGGTTTTTAGAAGGCAAACCGAATGCGAACCATGTACGTGCCAGGATCAGTTATTCACGTACACAGCAGTTACATAACATGGACATCATCACACAGTGCTCAAATAGTATTAAAAAGGGGAAATAATAGTCGATTACATCATACGTCTGAGACGTCCATATAGTTCTTACAATAAATCAAAGTGCGGAAAAGAAACGTAGATAACGCGGCCTTCACAGGCAGCCGACTGGGGGTTGCCGCTAACCCACGCCTAGAACTCGTCGTAGTCTTGAAACTCCTGGAAGTCTCCTTCCACAGCTTCATCTTCTCCTGAGCAGTGGTTGCAATGCTGACAACCTGGGGGGGGGATTGGTGTGTAGAGCAAGGGTGAGTACACATCAACATACTCAGCAAGTATCCCGTTTGGCTGTAGTGGACTAGCTTTATGTGGGGATAAGTCAAGCAGTTGCTTTTAATTGGTCAGGTTATTACTTACTAGTAGAGAGCCAGGTTTTAACATTAACCCAAGTTATTAGCCCAATGTATCCTTTCTAAACGGAAAGAATACCACTTACCATTACCATAATCATAATCAGAACCATCAATCTCATTGCCACCTGTACCAAAATGTCTCTGATCAAGTATCACTAATCTCTGGAGCTCCCTTGGCCGCTCATAACCGTGAGCACGGCTGATATATCAGTTTCATAACACTCTGCAGAGGTTGCGCACTTTACCCATAAGCCGTGATTCCCTCTCTAGCCCGGGCTTGCAAGACCCTTATTCACTCCCAAGGTGAATGGCTAGGGATTCACTACGAAGCCTTTACAAAGATTCCCCGAGGCTGTAGCCGCCCGTTAGGTTTCCTAAATGTACCGCACTCCTCCCCAAGGGACAAATCAACCTTGGCAGAGCGAGCCGCATACACCGAGCCCCATTGACGGCACAACGGCTAAGCGGACTACACCCCAGTTCCTCTAATTATTCAGCTAAGGGCGTCCCATTCCACCCTCATGGTTGCACTGTTTTCCCGGGCGGTCATCCATTGAACAGGTCCTTACGGAGAGGCACTCGAGAAACCGCTCGAGTCCCCTTAAATGCCACAAGTATGATCATAAATAAGAAGGGAAAACAGCGTATCATAGATAATCACATCATGTTCATTGATTAGAGTTGAGCAATAGCATCAAACTAAGCAGTAATAATCCGACCCAAATAGGTAAACAAGGACATGGATAACAAAAGCTAGTCAATCCTTAGGTATAAATGTGTAATGCGGGAGGTGAATTAAAGAATGAATAGGACAAAGATAGGTCAAAGGACACTTGCCTCCACCAACCGACTGCTGCTCAGGGGCTTCTCCTGCGAATTCCTCGGGCTCTTCGACCGGATCGTTCTCTATGCGAGCGCAAACATACATACGTCCATCCACATGTTTAATACAAAAGAACAGTACACCATTCAAGGGAACAAATAAAGTGAATATGCATCAAGTATGACATTCGATATCGCATTTGTTATGGTTAGAAAGAAATGGGAAAGGGTCTCGCAGGGGTTTAGAGTTTATGCACTAATGATTAGTTACAATTGATTCTTAACAAAAGAATTCTATTATATACATATACTAATGGGAACCTAATCATTTTTGTTGATCAACATTGCACGAAATAAACAATTAACTACATGAATCAATAGCATAACGGAATTTTAAATTAAACTTCCTATTTTCCATAGCATGAACAATGATCAGCCTACCTAAAACAAAGTAATTATGATCACAGAAAGTAAATAAAATAAAATAAAAAAAAATAAAAAAAACAGAGGGGGGGGGGGGGCGGTTGAACCGGCCCTAGGGGCGGTTGAACCGGCCCTGGGCGGGGCGGCCGAGCTGGGGCGGTCGGGCGGCTGAGCTGGGGCCGGGGCCGGCCGAGCTGGCGGCCGAGGCCGGCCGAGCTGGCGGCCAGGGCCAGCCGAGCTGGCGGCCAGGGGCGGCTGGGCGAGGGGGGCGCGGCCGGGGGGGCTGGCCGTGGCCGGCCAGGGGGCGGCCGGGGCAGGCCAGGGGCGGCTGGGGCCGGCTGGGCGCGGCCGAGGGCCGGCCAGCGGCCACGGCGGGGCTGGGGGGTGGTGGCCGGCGCGGCCAGGCCTTGGCCGGGCAGGGAGGGGGAGAGGGGAGGAGAGGGGAGGGAGGAGAGGGAGGAGGGGGGAGGGGGAGGGGGCTCACCGGCGGGGGGGGGGGGGGGTGGCCGATCCGGCAGGGGGCGGCGGCCGGCGCTAGGGCAGGGGCGGGTAGGGGTAGGGCGGCGGCTTAGGTGGGGAGGGAGAGAAAATGAGAGGGAGAGGGAGAGGATTGGGGGAAAAAGAGGAGGTGGGGGGGGGGGCGGCTGGGCCTCTTTGGGCCCAAGAGGGGGGCGCCAGGGGCGGCTGGGCCGGCCGGGGTCGGCCCAGGGCGCGGGAGAGAGAGAGAAAGAGGAGAGAGAAAGAGAGAGAAAGAAAAAGAAAAGATTATTTCCCTGTTTTCGAAATCCGATCTTTTAGATGAATGCGTTTGCACTTTCAAACAATCAAAGAATGCATAGTTCGGCATGGTGCATCAAACAACATAAAACAGTTTTATGGTTTTTCTTTACACGGGAATTCCAAACCGAATCCCGCTAGCTTTGGAAAAGATCAAGGTTTAGCGAGGGGAAAAAGAAAAAGAAAAGGTAACGCCCGAATTTTGGCGAGTAAAGAAAAGAAAAAATTCAACTGCAAAATTCGGGGCGTTACAAACCTATCCCCCTTAAAAGAATCTCGCCCTCGAGATTCAGGGCTGGCTAGCAAAGAGCTCTGGGTACTTGGCCATCAAATCATCTTCACGCTCCCAGGTTGCTTCTTCCTCAGAGTGGTGACTCCATCTGACTTTGCACATTCTGATGGTCTTCCTTCGGGTGACTCTATCTGCAACCTCAAGAATCTGAGCTGGTTTCTCGACATAGGTCAAGTCCTCCTGGACTTCCAGACCTTCCACTGGCAACTGCTCTTCTGGCACACGCAAGCACTTCTTCAACTGAGACACGTGAAAGACATCATGCACAGCTGACAAATTCTCTGGCAGACTGAGCTGATAGGCCACTTCTCCACGCTTTGAGAGGATTTGATACGGACCAATGTAGCGGGGTGCTAGCTTGCCTTTGATTCCGAACCTTCTGACTCCTCTGATCGGTGACACTTTCAGATAGACAAAGTCTCCGACTTCGAAACTCAGCTCTCTTCTTCTTGTGTCTGCATAGCTTCGCTGCCTCGATTGCGCTATCTTCAGATTCTCTCGGACCATCTTGATGTTCTCTTCGGCTTCAAGCAGAATGTCTGGCCCAAACACTTGCTTCTCTCCAGGCTGATCCCATTGCAACGGAGTTCTACAACTCCTTCCATAAAGCGCTTGAAATGGTGACATCTTCAAACTGGCCTGGTAACTGTTGTTATAGGAAAACTCTGCATAGGGCAATCGCTTGTCCCATCCGGACTGATCTTGCAACGCACAGGCTCTCAACATATCTTCAAGAATTTGATTGGTTCTTTCAGTCTGGCCATCTGTCTGCGGATGATAAGCTGAACTGAAATTCAGATGCGTGCCCAAAGCTTCATGCAACTGCTGCCAGAAATGAGAGGTGAACTGCGTTCCTCTGTCTGACACTATCTTCTTTGGCACACCATGAAGACAAACGATCCGAGACATATACAACTCTGCCAATACAGCACTGCTGTAGGTGGTCTTGACAGGTATGAAGTGGGCTGACTTGGTCAAACGGTCCACTACTACCCAAATGGAATCATAGCCGGCTCGAGTGCGAGGCAATCCGACTATGAAATCCATACCGATTTCATCCCATTTCCACTGAGGGATCTGCAACGGTTGCAACAATCCAGCGGGTCTCTGGTGCTCTGCCTTAATTCTTCGGCAACTATCGCACATAGCCACATGCTCTGCGATTTCCCTCTTCATTCCGTACCACCAGAATTTCTTCTTCAGATCTTGATACATCTTCTCACTGCCAGGGTGAATCGAATAAGCTGTCTCATGAGCTTCCTTAAGGATCAACTCCCGAATAGACTGGACATTGGGAACACACAAGCGGTCTTTGAACCATATCACGCCTTCTGCATCTTCTCGAAAATCTTTGCCTCTGCCATCTAGAATCAGTCGCCGGATCTCACTGATCTTCTCATCATTCTTCTGCGCTTCTTTGATTTCGCGCTCTAAGGTAGGTTCCAACTCAACTGTGACTCCTCGCGAATTATTCAGAAATCCGAGGCTCAACCTGTCGAACTCCTTGGCTAACTCATAAGGCATCGGACGAGCGACCATCAGATTGACTTGACTCTTTCTGCTCAAAGCATCTGCCACTACGTTTGCTTTGCCTGGATGGTAATGGATCTCCAACTCATAGTCTTTGATCAACTCTAACCATCTTCTTTGCCTCATGTTCAACTCTGTCTGAGTGAATATGTACTTCAGACTCTTGTGGTCTGTGTAAACATCGCATTTCTGTCCATACAGATAGTGCCTCCATGTCTTCAGTGCGTGAACCACTGCTGCCAACTCTAGGTCATGGATTGGGTAATTCTTCTCATGAACCTTCAGCTGTCGGGACGAGTAAGCCACAACTCTTCCCTCTTGCATCAACACGCATCCCAAACCTGTGTAACAAGCATCACAGTACACAGAGAAGGGCTTGTGCACATCAGGCAAGACTAGGACAGGCGCTGTTGTCAACTTCTTTTTCAGCGCTTCAAAAGCCTCTTGACATTTCTGGGTCCACTTGAACTCAACCTTGTTGCCTAGCAACGCTGTCATTGGTTTCGCAATCTTCGAAAACCCTTCGATGAATCGCCGATAATATCCGGCCATTCCAATGAAGCTCTTGATTCCTCGAGCATCCGTTGGCGCTTTCCAGTTCAAAATGTCTGCCACTTTCTTCGGATCCACAGCCAAACCTTCTTTGTTGATTATGTGACCCAAGAACAGGACTTCACTGATCCAGAACTCACACTTGCTCAACTTTGCATACAACTGGTGCTCTCGCAATCTCTGCAATACCATCCTCAAATGATCTGCATGCTCTTCTTCACTTTGAGAATAAATCAGAATGTCATCAATGAATACCACCACAAACTTATCGAGATAATCCATGAATACACTGTTCATCAAGTTCATGAAGAACGCTGGTGCATTGGTCAAACCAAAAGACATCACTGTGAACTCATACAACCCATACTTGGTAATGAATGCCGTCTTCGGTATGTCCGATGGTCGGATCCTGAGCTGATGATAACCTGACCTCAGATCGATCTTGGAGAACACACTGGCTCCTCTCAACTGGTCAAACAGATCTTCTATTCTGGGCAAGGGATACTTGTTCTTGATCGTGACTTCATTCAAAGCTCGATAATCGATACACATCCTCTTGGTGCCATCTTTCTTTTCCACAAACAAGACAGGGGCGGCCCAAGGCGAGGTGCTTGGCCGGATGTAACCTTTCTCTGACAGCTCATCAATCTGCTTCTTAAGCTCAACCAACTCTGGTCCAGATATTCTGTAAGCTCTCTTAAAGATAGGGGCGGTTCCAGGAAGAAGCTCTATAGCAAACTCAACTTTCCGCTCTGGTGGCATACCCGGTAAGTCCTTTGGAAACACATCTGGGAATTCAGACACAACCTTGATACTCTCAATCGGGTCTACTTCACTGCTATCGACAGCCATCTGATAACAACTTCCTTTCTTTGGCTCAGGCGGGACTAGCTCGGTCACCACTTCCTCTCCTAGTGGGGACACCAACTTGATTGTCCTTTTATCACAACTGATAACTGCCTGATACTTATCTAGCCAATTCATCTCTAGGATGACATCTATTCCCTGAGTACCCATTACTATAAGGTTAGCGGGAAACGCTATCCCCCTTATTTTCACACTTACATTCAAACAAATGCTATCAGCTCGAATTCTACCACCAGCTGAGTCAATTTGAATGGGGGTTGACATGGTAGTAATTGGAAGATTATGTGCTTCTACCCATGATGCAGTAATAAAAGAATGCGTTGCTCCAGTATCAAATAACACTTCTGCAATATGGGAGTCGACTGGGAACATACCTACTGTCATGCCGGGGGTCTCCTGAACTGCTTCAGCCTCCAAGTGATTCAATCTTCCATGATTATAGCGCTGCTGAGGGCGGTTGCCTGATCCAGGCTGGGACGCATTCTGCTTTGCTGGGGCATTGGGGCCTGACTGCTGCTGGGCTGCCTTCTTCGGACATTGCATCACCCAGTGGCCTTGCTCTCCACAGTGGAAACATGCTCTGTTTCCAACCTGAGCTGGTGCTGCCTGATTGCTCTGCTGGCTTGCTGGGGCAGGAAGACGAGGTGTCTGCTGATTCTGCCTCTGAAACTGACCTCCTCCTGACTGATTGCTCTGACGGTTCTGGTACTGATGCTGAGGATACTGCCTTTGGAACTGCTGATACTGCTGACGCTGCTGATGCTGCTGATGCTGCTGAGGTGGACGCTGGTTCTGCCTGAACTGCTGAGGTTGATTGCCTGAGAAACGAGGACGGCTGCTGCTTCCAGGCTGGGGTCCACTGATCTTGCGCTTACGATCCTCCATCTCCTTACGCTTCCTTTCTGTCATGATTGCTCTGTCAATCAGGTGCTGGAATGTCGGGAAGGTGTGGTTCATCAGCTGATACTGCAGAGGGTCGACCAAGCCTCTCAAGAAACGGTACTGTCGCTTGGCGTCAGTGTTGACATCTTCGGGAGCATAGCGAGACAACTGCAGAAACCTGTCTCGATACCCACTGACAGATGATGACCCTTGCTTAAGGGCCAGGAACTCCTCCTTCTTCACTGTCATCAGACCTGCAGGAACATGGTACTGACGAAAGCTACCTCTGAACTCTTCCCAGGTGATGGCATCGGGGTTGGCATGGGTGGCGAGGTAAGACTCCCACCATGATTGGGCTGCTCCTCTCAACAGACGGGGACCATACAAGACTTTCTCCCTGTCGTCACACTGAGCGGTATGCAACTCCCGCTCCACAGTGCGCAGCCAATCTTCAGCATCCATGGGGTCAGAAGAGTGAGCGAACGTTGGGGGATGACCTCTCATGAATTCAGCACGCTTGTCTCTAGGCATCTGAGGCATCTGAGGCTGGGGTGGTGCTTGCTGCTGCTGCTGCTGGATGGCGGCCAGAGTCTGACCGATGGCTTGAACTGCCTGAGTCTGCATCAGAAACATCTGCTCGATCGACATCGGGGGCGGTGGGGCGGCAACTGCTGCTGCTGGGGCGCCTCATCCTGTGGAGCGGCTTGCTCCTGCTGAGCACGCCTTCCTCCTCTGCGCCTGTTCTCTGACATCTGCAGAACGCAACCACACATCAGAACTGATCTGGCAAATCTTGCAGCATAAGAAAAGAGTATAGAATTCTTCAACAGCACTGAACAGATGAGCATCTTCACTGATCTCCAACACAGACCACACAGCTTCTCAGATAAAGAGGAAAGTAGAATAAAGGGCTTCCCAACTATATAACTAACTCCATTAACATAATAGGTAAACCAAAATGCAGGGGATACCCACACTCTGGTGACAGTCATTACAAAGGTCCAAACCAAACATAGTTCATCATGACAAACATAAATGCACAGGATATAGCAAACTACCTTGTCTAACTAAGACTAACTAAGACCGAGACTAACGCTAAGACTGAAGCTTCTATGCATATACTTTGTATTAATTACAAGATCCAACTCTAACGATCTATGGTTCTAGATTTATCTTGGTCTTGCAGTCGGGATTGCCATAAGACTGGAGTCCACGCCGAGGGGAGCGATACGGGTGCTGAGTCCCGACGGGGGCGGGGGAACCATCATCCAAGTGACGACGCTCCGCGCGCTCAGCCCGCAGCAGGGCGATCTCAGCACGAGCCCTACTCAGCTCGTCTAATGCATGGTCCAGCTCCGTGTTTAGCACGGCGGCTAGGTTGACTGTGCTGCTCAACCTAGGATTGTCCTCACCAGCAGGTGAAACAATCACGCCTCCTGTGCTGCCAGATGGACGGCGGGGGTAATACTTCAGGTCGAGACCGTCAGCTACCCCACCGAGAACCGAGCAGTAGTGCGAAAGCGCACGCCGTGCAGCATCCTGCATGGCTGCCTCAGCTGAGTCCCGCTCAGAGATAGAATAGTGCTCTGAGCAAGCCTCCGCGCCCTGGAGACTGTTCTCCGGACGGCGCACCAAGCAGGTCGCCTCCCAGCGGTCCGGGTAGACCCCGCGACTATGCTGGTAGACCACACAACGATACTCGATGGACCAAGTACGCCGGTCAAGTGCCCGACGTAGCAGGGTGTCGAGCGCGTCGTGGAAGTGACACCCGCGAGCAGCGTCGCGAGTGATGGGTCGAGCAACCCATCCTTCCGGCTCATGGCTAGAGAGGTCGAGGTCGTGGCTCGAGCTGTCGTCGCCACCTCCGTCGTCTGGGTCTCCTCCAGCAGCTACTCCAGAAGCTGGGACGCCCAGTGGTGGTGCAGGGGGCGCCTCCAGGGGAAGCACAGGAGAGCAGCTCCTCACAGACTCTATCTCCTGCTGGAGCGAGAAAGAAGAGCCCTGCTGCTCCTGTCGTCGACGTTCCTGCTCCTCATGCAGGCGGTGGTGCAGTCTCTCCAAGTGGCTGGACTGTCCGGCCACGGGACGGCGAAGCGGACGCTCAGCAAGGCGGGAGGGTAAGAAGGGGATGACGGACTTTCGTGCAGTGTGTCTAAGTCGAGCCATCTACAAAAGACATCGCAAGCAAAAGGGTGAGAACAGAATTAATATGACCAACAAGTAATGAATCATAAATAAATGAAGGATCAGAATAATAATGAATCATAAATAAATGAAGGATCAGAATAAAACAAAATTTTCAGCAAGGTATAATATATAGTAGAACATAGATTTGGCCAGTAGGACCAACTTTTGAAGGGATACCAAAGTCAAGGCAGGGACAGAGGTCTATAGTCCTTAGAACGACCATTCTACTCTAGGTTAGCGGTCCTACAGTCAGCACGGCTTTGATACCACTTATGTCACACCCGGTTTTTAGAAGGCAAACCGAATGCGAACCATGTACGTGCCAGGATCAGTTATTCACGTACACAGCAGTTACATAACATGGACATCATCACACAGTGCTCAAATAGTATTAAAAAGGGGAAATAATAGTCGATTACATCATACGTCTGAGACGTCCATATAGTTCTTACAATAAATCAAAGTGCGGAAAAGAAACGTAGATAACGCGGCCTTCACAGGCAGCCGACTGGGGGTTGCCGCTAACCCACGCCTAGAACTCGTCGTAGTCTTGAAACTCCTGGAAGTCTCCTTCCACAGCTTCATCTTCTCCTGAGCAGTGGTTGCAATGCTGACAACCTGGGGGGGATTGGTGTGTAGAGCAAGGGTGAGTACACATCAACATACTCAGCAAGTATCCCGTTTGGCTGTAGTGGACTAGCTTTATGTGGGGATAAGTCAAGCAGTTGCTTTTAATTGGTCAGGTTATTACTTACTAGTAGAGAGCCAGGTTTTAACATTAACCCAAGTTATTAGCCCAATGTATCCTTTCCAAACGGAAAGAATACCACTTACCATTACCATAATCATAATCAGAACCATCAATCTCATTGCCACCTGTACCAAAATGTCTCTGATCAAGTATCACTAATCTCTGGAGCTCCCTTGGCCGCTCATAACCGTGAGCACGGCTGATATATCAGTTTCATAACACTCTGCAGAGGTTGCGCACTTTACCCATAAGCCGTGATTCCCTCTCTAGCCCGGGCTTGCAAGACCCTTATTCACTCCCAAGGTGAATGGCTAGGGATTCACTACGAAGCCTTTACAAAGATTCCCCGAGGCTGTAGCCGCCCGTTAGGTTTCCTAAATGTACCGCACTCCTCCCCAAGGGACAAATCAACCTTGGCAGAGCGAGCCGCATACACCGAGCCCCATTGACGGCACAACGGCTAAGCGGACTACACCCCAGTTCCTCTAATTATTCAGCTAAGGGCGTCCCATTCCACCCTCATGGTTGCACTGTTTTCCCGGGCGGTCATCCATTGAACAGGTCCTTACGGAGAGGCACTCGAGAAACCGCTCGAGTCCCCTTAAATGCCACAAGTATGATCATAAATAAGAAGGGAAAACAGCGTATCATAGATAATCACATCATGTTCATTGATTAGAGTTGAGCAATAGCATCAAACTAAGCAGTAATAATCCGACCCAAATAGGTAAACAAGGACATGGATAACAAAAGCTAGTCAATCCTTAGGTATAAATGTGTAATGCGGGAGGTGAATTAAAGAATGAATAGGACAAAGATAGGTCAAAGGACACTTGCCTCCACCAACCGACTGCTGCTCAGGGGCTTCTCCTGCGAATTCCTCGGGCTCTTCGACCGGATCGTTCTCTATGCGAGCGCAAACATACATACGTCCATCCACATGTTTAATACAAAAGAACAGTACACCATTCAAGGGAACAAATAAAGTGAATATGCATCAAGTATGACATTCGATATCGCATTTGTTATGGTTAGAAAGAAATGGGAAAGGGTCTCGCAGGGGTTTAGAGTTTATGCACTAATGATTAGTTACAATTGATTCTTAACAAAAGAATTCTATTATATACATATACTAATGGGAACCTAATCATTTTTGTTGATCAACATTGCACGAAATAAACAATTAACTACATGAATCAATAGCATAACGGAATTTTAAATTAAACTTCCTATTTTCCATAGCATGAACAATGATCAGCCTACCTAAAACAAAGTAATTATGATCACAGAAAGTAAATAAAATAAAATAAAATAAAAATAAAAAAACAGAGGGGGGGGGCGGTTGAACCGGCCCTAGGGGCGGTTGAACCGGCCCTGGGCGGGGCGGCCGAGCTGGGGCGGTCGGGCGGCTGAGCTGGGGCCGGGGCCGGCCGAGCTGGCGGCCGAGGCTGGCCGAGCTGGAGGCCAGGGCCAGCCGAGCTGGCGGCCAGGGGCGGCTGGGCGAGGGGGGCGCGGCCGGGGGGGCTGGCCGGGGGCGGCTGGGGCCGGCTGGGCGCGGCCGAGGGCCGGCCAGCGGCCACGGCGGGGCTGGGGGGTGGTGGCCGGCGCGGCCAGGCCTTGGCCGGGCAGGGAGGGGGAGAGGGGAGGAGAGGGGAGGGAGGAGAGGGAGGAGGGGGGAGGGGGAGGGGGCTCACCAGCGGGGGGGGGGGGGGGGGGGGGGGTGGCCGATCCGGCAGGGGGCGGCGGCCGGCGCTAGGGCAGGGGCGGGTAGGGGTAGGGCGGCGGCTTAGGTGGGGAGGGAGAGAAAATGAGAGGGAGAGGGAGAGGATTGGGGGAAAAAGAGGAGGTGGGGGGGGGGCGGCTGGGCCTCTTTGGGCCCAAGAGGGGGGCGCCAGGGGCGGCTGGGCCGGCCGGGGTCGGCCCAGGGCGCGGGAGAGAGAGAGAAAGAGGAGAGAGAAAGAGAGAGAAAGAAAAAGAAAAGATTATTTCCCTGTTTTCGAAATCCGATCTTTTAGATGAATGCGTTTGCACTTTCAAACAATCAAAGAATGCATAGTTCGGCATGGTGCATCAAACAACATAAAACAGTTTTATGGTTTTTCTTTACACGGGAATTCCAAACCGAATCCCGCTAGCTTTGGAAAAGATCAAGGTTTAGCGAGGGGAAAAAGAAAAAGAAAAGGTAACGCCCGAATTTTGGCGAGTAAAGAAAAGAAAAAATTCAACTGCAAAATTCGGGGCGTTACAACAACTGTAGGTGGGCCTAATGACTTGGGAGGTTCTGTCACAATAACAATAGTCTGGGTACACGAAACCAATAACATCAAAGACTCTGTTCAATCTCTCGTTGCCTCGCCCTCCGAAGGCTACTGTTAGGGCATCATCCTCAGCCCTCATGTAGGCACCAAACAACTCATCGCTAGTTGCCTCAATGCAATCTAGCTAGTCATCATTCGGCTCATCAAATTGATTTCGGTACCTAAAGGTATACTTTAGGTAAACTAAACCATCCTGGCTGGACCTAGAAGCAGCTTCGGTCGGCATCTCCTAGCCGCTTGAGAGAGGCCACACTCTGTACGCAATGTGCTCCTAGACCAAATCCCTGGTGCCAATATATGTGCAAACTATGTTATACGCAGCTTGGCATGCTTCTACGTCATTCCCAAGAGCAAGAGACGGCCTTCTGATGCTGAAGCGAGACCATATAGGGTGTTGAATGATACCCTTAATATCTTCTCTTTCGACCAGGTCATTTTTCACATAAAACCACTCTTGCATTCAGGACCCTGGCCACCTCTTCCGAAACGTTGGAACTAGATAGCTCGCACCAGAGCGAGGCACGAAGCTGTAGCAACCAAAATTATTGTGATATTGTTCTTTGCTAGTGGCCTTCGTCTCGTATGACAGTTCGTGAATATTGCAAAAACATTTTGCATTTGGTTCTAACCCCTGGCTCCTCATGGCCCAAATAAAAATCCCCATTCTGATAATAGACGCGGGGTGATTTGATGAAGGAATATTTCAAAAGTCTTCAAAACTTCAACTAACAATTTATCTAAAGGGAACCGAAGTCCCGCTTTCATGAAACTTTTGTCAAAATTCTGATAATAGCCTCGGGGTGATTGTGATATTGTTTGATGGTTGATTTCCCGAAGATAGTATGACTTGGTCGTCAGGACCCATCTTCGGCACCTCCATTCCCACTCTCTATGTCAAAATCCTCACTATCGCTAGAACTTTCAGATATTCCAGCAAGTGTCTCACGAGCAATCTTTTTTGCATTAGTCTCTTCCATGGCTTTGTAAAACCCGGAAAGAGTTGGGTCATCAGTCTTCTTCTCGTCAGCCATCAAGTCTTGTTGGAATGTCGACGCTCACAATTCAATCAAAACTCGAAAGAGCAAGGAAATTTAGAATAATGAACACAATATACGCAACTAAAATGGTGCAGCAAATGCTATCAATGTGGGTCCCTATTTATATGCACATCGCATCACAACTTGGTGGGTCCTACATGTCAGTGTCTTTCGCTATTCTAGTGAAGGATGAAGGGAAAGTGTTTTTTCGGACCTTCGGCTAAAGGCCTTCATCTAGGTCGCAGTCTGAATTTGTTACAAGGAAGCAAATTAATACTGCGAGGGGCTACAGTTGGGGCCTTCCTCTTTCAAAGGTCCTCAAAAATGTGACTAACCATATGTTTTCAGTATGATATAGATTATTACAGGAGGTTTCGGCTCTCGGATAAAAGACCTTCTCTAATAGCGAAAGTATAAGCGGTGTAAAGGAGCAACACGAAGGTGATAGGAGTAAGTGCTGAAGCTATTGCCAGAGAGCTTTGGCTTGATATGGTGACGAAGACCAAGGACGACACCGACTCAAAGGGGGAAAATACCACTTAGTCCATGATAATTTGTATTATAATCACGAGTAAATGTCAAGGGCATGAATGTAATTTTGTCCGTGCTGTGTCCCGTGCCTATAAATAGACGAACAGTAGCACCGTACTGTTTACGCTGGATTGTAATCTCTCTTTCGCGTCATCTTTGCATTCCCACCTTCTGGTGAACTGAAATTACCATTGTATTATAAATATCATTAATGTTAATTCTTACATGTGGATATGGATATAAATAAATTGTGAGGATCTGATCATTATCTTCCATTCTTTAATGTTCCTTTCACGTTCTTATTTATATTTATATTCATATTCATACTTATATGCTGATATGATGAAGGTACGCCCTTCATGACCTTCGTTTGAAGATCATTATATCCAAAAGGAAATAATGCTTCGAAGGACGAAGGTCTTTATTCATTAACAATTGTGTTGCCTTGTTCTTGATCTATAGCATTTGAGAACAAGTAGCCAACAAACACCCATACCTAGATCCCGTAGCGAGAATATAAGAGCATAACAGATGCCTCCATCTCTAATGACTAAAGACAACACCCAACATAAGACTTCCCTAATTACTTGGCCAATGGTGTCCCATACCACCCTCATGGCTACACTGTTTTTCCGGGTGGTCATCCAATGAACTGATCCTTATGGAGTACTCAGGAAACAGTGTTGTTGGCGCCGATCCGGGCGCCAAACACTAGAAAGGACCGCCTGGCGGTGCTCTCTGCGGAGGCACGGATGGTCCACGACACAAGGCCGGACGGTCCGCTACCTGGCATAGGAGCGACTCCTCTTCCACGTACATCCGGACGGTCCGTGCATGGGGCTCGGACGGTTCGTGATGGCGTAGAGGGTCTTCTTCTTCTTAGCAGACCTAGATATCGCCTCCCAGGAGGGGCCCCATCGAGGAGGAGATATTGTAGGGTGTGTCTTGGCATCGGCAGGCCACCCAAGACGCCCCTAGTCGTCATAGAGCCAAAGAGAGGTCAAGATTTGAGGTAGAAGGAGGCTAAACTAGGGCTAAACTAGAACTACTCTTAATGTATAAGGTAAAAAATGAGAAATAGACTTGATTTGATCGATTGTGGGGGGGGGGTTCAATCGGTCGTAGCCCTTCATCTATATAAAGGGGGAGGTCTGGATCCGCTACAAGTCGTTTTTCGAGCTAATCCTCGGTTTTAGCTAACAAATCCCGCGAGAAACTCGAAACCCTAACTGATTCTGCGCACACGCTGACTGTTCGCGAGGACGTTTTGTGTGCACAACATATGCCCCTGCTTTTTGGTGGAGATTGATGAACCAAAAGCATATGCACTAAGCCTGATGCAACTCACCGACTTTTCCAATCCAATGTGGTGATCATTCAATAGAGCCCCAATGTATAAAGGCCATTTAGGATTGCATCTTTCTCGGCCATGACCATTTGATCAATGGGTCAAAAGGAATAGAATGGAGGTGCCCCCCATCCTGAATAGACAAAGGGAGTAAGCATGTACCATGGGTTCATCGTCGTACCATTCCATATTTGAACACGACAACACATCGACGATGAGTAGGTGGGTGGAAAGCATTTTGACATGACAAGACGAATAGGCGATGCTTGTTGCGTTGTCTTTCGGGCCGTTTTGCTCGACTGTTTTGTTTTAGTGGGTGACCAGGGTTTCTTTGTTGGCCGATCGTGTAGAACGGCCTTCTTGCCAGCATATTTGGCTAGAAATTGATTGAAAGTAGGGCCAGCTTTTACTAGCCGACCAAGTGCTTCATGTTGGCTTTGCCCTTGTGTCTCTTTCCTTGCTTTGTGTGGAGGCTGACGCTTATGGCCATGGGTGGACTGTCTGACTGAGTTAGCCAGACCGTCCACAAGAGCACCGGATCGTCCGCACCTAGGTGCCGAACAGTCTGCGATGCTTGAGTCAAGGAGTTTTGCTCAGCTGCTTGGTTGAGTCTACCCCCTAGTGCCTCCGGACTTGTTAGTCTTTCTATCCGGAGCTTTCCGAGTAATCCCTTCTTGTGATATATTTGACGTGTGTAAGGAAAATGGCCCCCAGGCAATTTGGCTAATCGAGTTTTGGTGTTTGATGAACAACACAATCCGTGAACTAATAAGTTTTCTAGTGTTTGTTTTTGTAGTTCACAGGATGCAATATTTACTTGGACTAAGGAATTGAGGAAAGCAACACCTCAAAAGAAGACATAAAATGATGCACAGAAGTCCAAGACTCAAGGACAAAAGAAGCCCGAAGAAATCAATGAAGAAACCATGAAGAGGGCTGTCAGCTAGCGCCTGGTGGCGCACCGGACAGTGAACAGTACCTGTCCAGTGCACACTGGACTGTCCGGTGAGACAACCGGATAGTCTACGCAGAGAGGCCACAGACAGGCGCTCTCTGGCTGTAGCAACGGTCTGTCCGGTGGAGCACCGAACAGTCGGCACCGGACTGTCCGGTGTGCACCAGACAGACGGCAACGGTCGGATCCAACGGTCGACTGCTATAGGCGCCAACGGTCGGCTGACGTGGCGTGCACCGGACACTGCACAGTGGCTGTCCGGTGGTGCACCGGACTGTCCGGTGCACCCGATGACAGAAAGCTGCTGCTTTCTGTCCAACGGCTAGTTTGGGGATTGGAGGCTATAAATACCACCCCAACCAGCCATTCTCAAGTGTGGGAGCCCAAGCAACATACCAAGGCATATAGTGCACATTTCCAAGAGCTCAAACACCCAAGTGCTTAATAGAATCACTCGGTGATTAGCGTAGGTGCTTTGCAAAGTGCTTAGGTTAGTTAGACCGCTTTAGCGTTTGCTCTAGGTGAATCCTAGTTAGTTGAGTGAGTTTTGTAAAACCACACAACCCCTTGGCTCTTGCGTGAGTCATTGTAATTGTACCGAGTGGGGCAAGAGTCTTGCGAGACCGTGACAACCGCGTTTGTGTCACGGCCGCCACCGTGTACCGGAGGGAACGAGGCCCATGGCGTTTCGGCCGGAAGCTCGATAGTGGAGACGGCGGGGAGCGTCCGAGAGGAGCCGGAAGCGGAGCACCACTTGCGCGTGGAGAAGGCCTGTGGCTCTCTACAGAGTTACTCGACCGTGGTGCTTGGCCCTCGCGTGGGCTTCCCTTTGCGTAGGGGCACCAACGAGGATTAGTCGGGACCTTGTGTGGTTCCGGATACCTCAGTAAAAATACCGACGTCATCCACGAGAGTTTGCTTCTCTACTTTGCTCTTTAAGTTTCCGCATTTATATTAAGCATTTAAGTTTCAATCTTGTATTCATACTTATTTAGTGTAGATTGAAACTTAGCCTTTGCGGTAGAGATAACAACACTTAGACAAAACCTAGTTTGCACATTCTAGTTTGATTACTTGCATAGGTTTTGCTCTAGGAATTTAATTGTGGCCTAGTTTAGTAAAAGTTTTAGAAGTCCTAATTCACCCCCCCTCTTAGGCGTCACCCGTTTCCTACAACGTGCAAGGATCACCAATGATGGTGTTTTTTACTTTGCTTTTATCAGCCTCTTCGGGCCGAACCAAGACCTTTTTGCATGTGGGTTCTATTGTATTGACAGGAAATGGTTGTGTGTCCACTTGCATCTCCTGAAAAGCCAACCAGCCCTCGTTTATGGCTGATTGTATCTATCGACGAAAAACATTACAATCATTGGTGGCATGGGAAAAAGAATTATGCCACTTAAAATAAGCATGTCTCTTTAATTCATCCATAGGAGGAATAATATGAGTTAATTTAACGTTGACATTTTTAGTAGCTCGTCAAATATCCTATCGCATTTGGCAACATTAAAGGTAAATTTAATCTCTTCTTGCTGATTCTTTTGAACCAGCTGTAAGGAAGAACATGCAGAAGATTTGGCCTTTGTTGGCCAAACAAACTCAGCGAGTCAGCGGTATATACATTCATCATCTAAATTATCACACTCTACTAGATGTATAGTACGTGTGATCGATTTTGATGTCTCTTTAAATCGGCTTTCATAGGCTAAAGCCCACTGATGTAGCTGAGCTATTGAAAAGAACTAGGTCCCATCTAATTTGTCTCTTAAGTAGGATAGCAACCCATTAAAAGCTAGCCCTGCTAGCTCTTTGGCGGTGACATGGATCCGAAAGCATCGGTTTCTAGTGTCCCAGAACCTTCGGATATAATCGTTAACCGATTCTTTGTGTCCCTATCAGACCGAAGCTAAATCAGCTAGCCCTAATTCATATTCCCCGGAAAAGAAATGTTTGTGAAATTTACTCTCTAAATCATTCCAAGAATTAATGGAATTAGGAGGCAGGGCAGCATACCATGCAAAAGCGGTACTAGTAAGAGATAAAGAAAATAAACGAACATGAAATGCTTCCCCATCGGCCAATTCGCCTAGGTGTGCTAGGAACTAGCCTATATGTTCGTGTGTGCTTCTCCCATTTTCACTAGAAAACTTAGAAAACTCCGGTATCCTTGCCCCTTGTGGATATGGGACAATGTCAAACCGGTGATCATATGGCTTCTGATATGATTGCCCCACTCTAGCTACACTAACTTCGAGCCTATCTTAAAATAGTTCAGCCATCTCTTCCCTAATTTTGTTCATTGCGCCCGGTGGCAGACCACTGGACCCTAGGCTGTGGGGCTCATTCGGTCGGGCATTGTTATGCCAAACTTCTTGCTGTGACCGATCGATAATGTTGATCGGCCTGTGATCGTATGGCATGTTGTGGTTTAAATATGTAGGGGGCGGAACATACTGCTGTTGTGGTGTGTAATAATTTGGTGCATAGTGTGCGACAGTAGGTTCTGCGTATGTGTATCCAGTTTGTCCGGTGGTACATATGAACTGGCTGGTTGTGTTCACTATTATTGGGGCGCCATGTGGTAGCCCTGGTGCGGTCCTGGACTGTCCAGCAGGGAAAGCCGGATGGTCTGTGTAAGGGCCGGACTATCCGGGCAAAAGCTTGGATGGTCCGACCGTGTCCAGGGGCGCCGATCTGCCAAGCAGGGATGACAACGGTGGTATTTGCCCTAGATATGATTTTATCGACATACCATATAATGGCTGGGCTGCGAATCCCTATTTGTCGCTAATGTATTAGACATAGACATCCTGCTACTAGTTTCATATGATGGAAAACTAGGAGCAACAGATTTCTCCAACGTACGCGTTAATTTTCTAATTGATTCTTTTAACCCTCTAATTTGTTGTTTCATTTGATTCTGCTGATGATCTACATACTGTTTAATAAATTGGATGTCGTCGGGTTTACTTACGTTGGGGACTTGAAGCGAAGATAGAAGAGACGCGACGTCGGTCTCTCCATGTTTGACAAATTTTCTGGTGGCGATCCACTGTGTATTGTGACAAGTATTTCTCCTTCACTTGACGCATGTAGTCCTCGTATTTTTGTTGCTCATCGGCCATCAGACTTTCAACAGCCGGCTTCAGGATACTGTCCGGGGAGATATCGGTGTGATCTTTAGAACCGGCCATTTGAGGGCCAGCTTTTTAGTAGATCTAGACACCTTTCCCCAGCGGAGTCGCTAAAAAGTGTGTTGGCGCTGATCCGGGCGCCAAACACTATAAGGGACCGCCTGGCGGTGGTCCCCGCGGAGGCGCGAATGGTCCGTGGCACAGGGCCGGATGGTCCACGAGCTGGCACAGGAGCGACTCCTCCTCTGTGTATGTTCGGACAGTTCGCGCCTGGGTCTCGGACAGTCCATGATGGCACAAAGGTTCTTCTTCTTCGCAGCAGACCTAGATCTCGCCTCCCGGGAGGGACCCTATCGGGAGGAGAGATTGTAGGGTGTGTCTTAGCGTCGACAGGCCACCCAAGACGCCTATAGTCGACGTAGAGCCGAAGAGAGGTGAAAATTTGAGGTAGAAGGAGGCTAAACTAAGGCTAAACTAGAACTACTCCTAATGCATAAGGTAAAAACAAGAAATAAACTTGATTTGATCAATTGTGGGGGGTGGGGTTCAATCGGCCGTATCCCTTCATCTATACAAAGGGGAGGTCTGGATCCGCTACAAGTCGTTTCCCGAGCTAATCCCATGGTTTTAGCTAACAAATCCCGCGAGAAACTCTGAACCCTAATTGATTCTGCGCACACGCGGACGGTCCGCGCCACCACCGCGGACCATCCAGCCTCAATGCCAGACTGTTTGTGTGCTCAACAAGTGTCACACTCGAATTTATGGGGCAAACCTAGGTGCGTCTCATATGTGCGCCAAAGAAGATTAACACATACAATGACTCAGTGTATAGACACAAATGTCACAAACTTTATTACATAACATAAATGTCTCACAAGATAACTGATAATAAATAAAGCAAACTAATATTATTTCCTTGGCGCCATCAAGTTGACTAGGAGACGACACCTAGACCTCATCGAACTCGTTGTAGTAGTCCTCCTCCGGTGTCACCTCCTCTTCACCTGGGGGGGGGGGGGGGTTATCGCAAGAGTGAGCTCACAAAAGTTCATCACTCAACATGTGTGGGGAATAATGTGCATGAGCTCACTTACGGTGGGGGCTCATGTGTAGTATAAGGCTGATCAATAAATAATGGTTAAAGCTGAGCATTGCTTTTAATAAGTTGGTCATCTTTTATTAGCCTTTACTAAGTATAAGTGTATACCATCCCAATATAATAAAATATCACAATTATAATAAAACCCGTAGTGCAATGCATATGTCAGGTTAAGTCTAATTCCATAAGTTACTCATGTGAGTGTCCGAGCCGCTCATGACTGTGAGCACGGCTGATACTACCCAAAAGTTTAGTGGTAAGCAAAGTGTGAAGTAAACCAAACTAGGATAACCTATTAGGTCCAATAAAATTTAACCTGAGCATGTCATAATGATTATAGAGAACATTATTAGGTAAAGAAGAGTGGTCAAGGGCACAACTTGTCTTCAACGAGCTCCTGCTCAATATCTTCATTCTACTGTGCTCTGGGCTCTTTGATCACTTTCTCGTCTACTCGCAATAATACAAACAAACATTTGTTTGGTAGGCGAGCACTTAGTTGGTTCTCTCGGTCTGCCATAAGTTTGGGGATGGTGGGCTGAGCTGAAGTTCAGTTTCGTGTCCATACACTCATGTAACGTCTGCCAAAATCATGAAGTGCACTGTGATCCTTTGCCAGACACTATCTTCTTAGGTATTCCGTGTAGACAGACTATTCGAGAGATATACAACTTAGCAAGCTTGGCTCCCATGTAAGTGGTCCTCACTAGAATAAAGTGAGCTACTTTGGTTAGTTTGTCCACAATTACCCAAATAGAGTCATACCCGGCAGAAGTGCGGGGTAGACCAACGATGAAGTCCACAACTTGCCTTCAATGAGCTCTCGCTCAGTATCTTCAATCTGCTGTGCTCCGGGCTCTTCGATCACTTTCTCGTCTACTCATAATAATACAAACAAACATTTGTATGGTAGGCTGAGCACTTGGTTGGATCTCTCGGTCTACCATCAGTTTGGGGATGGTAGGCTGAGCTGAAGTTCAGTTTCGTGTCCATGCACTCATGTAACGTCTGCCAAAATCATGAAGTGAACTGTGATCCTTTGTCAGACCCTATCTTCTTAGGTACTCTATGTAGGTAAACTATTCGACAGATATACAACTCAGCTAGCTTGGCTCCCGTGTAAGTGGTTGTCGGTGTTTGGACCGCAAGTCCTTAACCAACCAATAAATGTGTCGCGTGGCCTACTCTAGATGGTATGTGAGAAGATACAAGCGATTATCCTGGTTCAGGCTACTCAAGGCTCTACTTCCAACAGAGAGGATGAGGCTTATATTAATCGCACCATGGTGCCTATAGTAGGGGTTTACAAGCACTGCAGGAGAGGGGAAGTCCCCAAGTCCCTAGAGATGATTGAGGCAAGTGCCAATATCTAAGACAAAGTGGTGAGCGAGCGTTTGTCTATGTGTGTCGTGTGTGTCGATGTCGATCCCTCATCCGTGGAGGGACCACTACCCTATTTATACACCAAGGAGAGCATTCTTAGTGAAGCCGGGTCTTGTATTCAAAGGAGAGATGCCCTAATGTCTGACGTGACGGCGAACTATGCAGTAGATTCGTGCCTGCTGACTTCCCGTAGAGAGCCGAGGTTGAGACCAATGGGCCGTTCGTATGCTCGAGCTTCCAAGGGAGAGGCCGCCCATGCAGTAGTGGTTGTAACAACACTGGGGTATGGGCCAAAGGCTGCTCACGGGGTGCATCATCATCCTAACGCGTGATGACCTTGAGATTCCCTGCTGCACTCATCGAGATCAGAGCCCTTGCTTGGTTGATGCAGAAGTCTTCCCGAGGCGTTAGCTGAGCCGTCCCTCAATGTGCGCTGGAGTCGGGCGGAGTGGCTATCTGCGGGATTCGCAGTGTAGTCGATGGCCGAGGCCAACCTCGGGCGAGGCGGAGAACTTGCTCGAGGGCTGGGCTTAACATCGAGCAAGGCAAAGAAATTGCCCAAAGGCTGGACCTAGGGTCGGGCAAGGCAGAGAAGTCGTGCCCGTGGGCTGGATTCTTCTTCGGGCGAGGCGAAGAGATTGTGCCCAAAGGCCCATCCTCTCGGCTTGTCGTATTGGGCGTCCCATCCGAAGGTGTCAGGCGACGTGCGCGCACTGTTTTATGTAGCCGTAATCATACTATTGTGTCGGACGTGATCACTGTCGTGTCCGCCACTGTGCTCCGCTGCCACAACACGGGTTGACACACGCATTAAATGCGCCTATTCCCTACCTATTTTTTGGAGCCCTTGTCCTATTTGCCTGAGGTCGGCTCAGGCGAGACGGACTAAGCTGAGGAGACCTCGGGCGAGGCATAGTGAGCAGCGTCGACCTCGGGCTAGGCAAAGCCCTGTACGAGGTGGGAGAATCTCGGGGGGATGTCTAGGTTTTTTATAGGTGGCTCGGCTTTTACCCCTTGGGAGCTTAGCCCTTATTTCTCGGAGTGCGTTCGTTAGGGGGATAATTCAAGTGTCCCTAATTATCGCCCCCGACAGTAGCCCTCGAGCCTTCCAAGGAAGTACTTTTGGTACTTGTTTGGAGGCTTTGCTGCTTGCCCACGAGCATGCTGCTTTTTGAGAGATAAGACATGTTTGTTTTCTGATGGGTGCGCACGAGCGCACCCGTCGGGTGTAGCCCCGAGGCCCTGAAGGAGTGGTTGACTCCTTCGGGGGCTTTTGTTCTTTGACAGGGCCCATTTGATCCTCGGTCAAACAGTGGAAGCCTTTTTGAGCTATTTGCGAGGGCAGCCCTCAAGCCCTTGCACAGAGCAACAGGTCGATCGAGGGATGTCTCGACTTTCGGTCCATATGCCCCTTTGTCGCCTCTCTGCGAGGAGGAAGAGGGGGAATGCGTCATGCTACCCTCGATAGGCAATGAGCATGACATTTCCATTATCTGAGCTCCTTTCTATTAGAGTTAGCTTGAGGTCCAGAGATACGCCCCAAAGGTACCTGCGGGTGATTCGCTTGGTCCTAGACCCATTTGGTGGGGTCTGAGGGCTCGATGCCTCCCTACGATAGGATACCGTCACGAATCGCTCCCGGGAGTGTCAGATATGTCTGAAGATACCTAAGGTCACAACCGAGCTTGGGCCATGTACGACCGTACCTATAGTCATCCCTGACTCTATGCTCTGGGGTGGTTTTGGAGCCCTTTCGAGGGCCAACCTTTGAATCCTTGATCAGTATTGGGCTCAGAGCCCTGAAATCCTGAGGCAGTTCGTCTAAACCCTGCTGGGGCCGAGCCTTTGAACCTCTGAACAGAATCTTTCCTTGCTTTTTTCCTCCCGAAGCGACAGGCCTAGGTAGAAGACGATTTTTTCCGATTTGCTGCTCCTTTTCTAAGGGGGGTTGCCCGAGGCAGAAGACGCTTCTTTCCAGTTCGATTGCCGAGAGGATAAAGGGCAATGAAGTAGAGGGGAGAGGGTGTACCTTTTGAGTCGGGATGCGAAACGGTGCTCGATGCATTTTTCCTCAGAGGGGACATAGTCATTTAATGCGACGGGACATCCTATATGTCAGCCGATAGTTCGCATCACGCGTGCACGCGAGATTCGAAACGGCCGTCGCCCAGCTGTTTTTGAATCACACCTTGGTGGCTCCATCCGTCCCTATAAAACTGACCGAGAGGGGGGCTTCGGACCGTGACCTTTGCTGTCTTAGTCTTTTGCCTTCAAACACCATTTCCGCCTTCTCCCCAAAGAGCCCTTTGTCTTCCTCTTGCCCCTCGTTCGTTTCGATGGCAGAGAAGATCACCGTCCTTCCTCCCCGCGACCCGTGGCCCATGTCCTCCGTCACCGATGGGGATTTGGAGGCGCTGATTGATGCTGGCCTGCTCTGGCCCCGAACCACAGGCCCACAGCCTGAGTGGATCGCACCGCACAACGAGCAAGTGTCGAATCCACCCACGGGCTACATCGTCAGCTTCACCTCGTTCCATGAATGGGGCTTTGGAGGTTCGACAAGCCGCTTCTTGCGGGCCTTGCCACACAACTTTAACCCCAACTCCATCGCGTAGGCGGCCATCTTCTTCGCCGTCTGCGAGGGGTTTCTAGGGATTGAGCCCCACTGGGACCTGTGGCTCCATCTCTTCCATGTGGAGCCCTTCTCCCTTCCTAGCGATGTGAGGAGGGTGCGTCATGACATCCACACCAGCGGCTGCACGCACCAGCTACGCTCGGACCGGGCGATGCTGTACATCCCTGCCACCCTTACCTCTTCGAACAAGGGATGGCAGAGCCAATGGTTCTACCTCCGCAACAACGACGGGTGGCTACTAGCATTTACATACCGCGTCATCCATGGAGCGGAGGAGAAGTGGAGGTGGGGGCTACGCGCGAGATCTCCAGATCCACTTGAAGTCGCTCCTGGGGCTCGGGAATGTCAGTAGCAAGGACTCAAGGGTGGTGGCACCAGGCTCTAATGGGGGGTTTGTCTACACAAGCCATTCAGAAGGATGTTGTGCCAGATACGCTACAGGATGTTGTTGGTGGAATCCAGGGTCGCGGCCGTCGCGTGCGTAGCCCAAATGAGTTCGTGAGTGGGCCCGAGTGGGTCTAGGCTATCAGCCTATGTGTGAGGTGCTTACATAAGTTTCTTGTGTAAGAGGAAAGACCACAAACATGAAAGAACTAAACTCTACTTAATACCCATCTCGTATCTCCTACTTCCCATCTCTCTACTACTCTCCTCTACTCTGCGTACTTACACCATGTAACCGTCTTTTTACTTTGGCCTTTTTGCGAAAGATTTTCATAAATACACTCCTTTTTTATTTCATTTTAACAAATAGACCCTCAACTCGGTGGCGTCATCGTTAGCGCCGAGGTTACACATCTTGGTGCCAATTTAGTTGGCACTGAGATCTAGATCAACATGTTTAAATGGCGCCCGTGTGCTAGCAACCTTGGTGCCATAGATCTCGACACCTAGCTTGGTGCCTATATTAGGGAAGCCGACCTTGACGCCAAGATCCATGACACACATGCCTGGCTAACCACGCTGCTCCAGCCAAATATATCCACTGTGAAAAATGGCGACCTCACGACCATGATCTACTTCTCAAGTGATGATATATAGATTTTTTTTATCTTGTGGCAATGTCATATCACGACAAGAACAATGTAGAGCATGACCGGCCGGTGCAAACCAGAGATGGAGGCGGAGCTTTGAGGCGACTAGAGTTATGTACGTATGCATCACGCAAAGCGTGACCAGTCAGGGCAAATCTGAGGTGGAGGCGGAGCTTTGAGGCATCTGGAGTTATGTACATGTGCATCTGCGTTTCGAGTTTGTTGTTGCTTCAAAGCAAAATGGTAGGGGTTACAAAAAAGAACTTCCTCTCTTTCATTTGTAGACCTTAAAAACGATGTCAACAAATCTGATTCAAGACTTCAAAATACTAATATTGTGAGGTTGTGACCACACGTATGTGCACAAGCATAGCATTTTTTGCACACATTCTAAAGTAATCTTAGAGATGATGCGTCAATTGCAATGCCCACTTCTACCAAATGAAAATGAGAACAGAAAATGTGTCCATGCCGCCCCCATGAAATGTAAATGTCAACCTACTGCTGTTGCCACTGATGTTCTTGATTGGTTGTTCAAACTAAGGGAGTGTTTGGTTACTTTAGCCACCCTCCTAAACTGTAGTGACTAAAATTTAGTATCTATAAATCACATTTGAAAGACCTAATTTATTCACTCCATTTGGTGTTTTAGTGACTAAAAGTGATTAAACTTTAGTCACTAAAGTTTAGGAGGTAGGAACCAAACACACCTTAGAGCTTGTTTGGTAGCAAGGATATCAGAGGAGATTGGAGGGGTAAAATCCCTTTTGCTATCCAATTTTGAATAGCAGACAGATTTTAGCACCTCCAATCCCCTCTGATTCTTTCTCCCAAACAAGTGCTTAAGGGCTTGTTCGATTAGGGGTGGATTAAGAGAGATTGGAGGAGATCTCTCTCAATTCACTTCTAACCGAACAAGTTGTCAACATAATCGTCTAATTATTATGCTTTTTGGTTGTATTTGTATGCTTGCTTGCGCTACTTTTCACAATTTGTTAGTGTCATTAGCCATCACTAACAGATTTTGTTATAGCTCACTCATCTCGATAGTAGATTTTGCACACCCTCCAGATAATGTCATACAGAATGCAACCAAACCTAATAGAGACAAACTCATTCCTCCACTGCACTCACATATATGCTAATTGTCACTAATCATCAAAGTTATAGGTGAGAACGCAACAAATCTTTTTATTCAGCAAAGTTTGCTGATCAATAAACGACCTGAGTAGATTTTTAGAGGTAGCACCCTTAGATTAGATTAGTGATTCTATTTAAGGTTATTCATACATGTAGAAAGTATCATTTTAAATGAATGACTTTAACATCAATCTAGATAGCCAACAATGTCGTTGAGAGAATCTTGAATTTCACGGACTTATTGACCATTAAGATTTGCTTGATAAACTTAATAAACGGATGAACAAAAGATAAAACGGTGAAAAAAATGAAAATTTATGTACTTCGCATAATTTATGTACACTTCAGCTTGTACTAAACTCTCCTATCTGTGAATATATAAAAGTTTATATCTCATGTTTTTTTTACTTAGTTAATTACTTAGGTATAAAAGTATTATTTTCTATATTAAATAAAAATAACAACATTTATTAAACATAAATATGACCAAAGAATTTCAGATGATATATGATGTAATATGAAATATATTTTCGATTTTAAGTTATAGTTTTCCATGGTCTTTAACTCTTATATATAATTTTAGCTTGTAATAAACTGTATATATTTTCTACATCAATAGTAAGACTACTAGTGCCTAGCTAGCTAATCTAGTATAGAGTATTGTACAGTTTAGATACTATTTGGTGCTAGAATACACTAATATATATATATATATATATATATATATATATATATATATATATATATATATATATATATATGAGGAGAGATAATGAAAGTTATGAGATTGAATAAGACAGTCGTCTTGTGAAGTATATGGTCGGTAAATATCTGAGATGTGTGAAGTGTGTAATACTTCCTCTTTGGTGACTATCCAGGTTCTCACTGTCAGCACTAGGTCTCTATTTATAGGCTAAGAGGGCTCATATGATAGTGACAAGTGTGCTTCATTCTATCATATTCCTAAATATTATAACAACTCTTAATTTGTTTAATTAGGAATTCTATAGCACTCCTAGTAAATATCTAATTCTTGCATGGTCAAGAATATTGTAGAAGATTGTCTTGCTCTCCTTTAGCACTCCTCTTAAAGAAAATCTTATTTGAAAAGTTGTCCGGTCAACCAAAATTTGTTATATGTTTTGTTATTGATGATGATCGACTAGAGAAGACAATACCGACATTCAGCACCGTCTCGTTGTGGTAGACTACGTAAAATGCCTGCACAACGATGAGGAAGATTAGTCGTGGCAACCAAGTTGAAAACAATGTTAAGGAATCGATCAAGTAGTCACGCAGAATGCTCCCAAAAACTTTATTATTTCGGTGGAGCATTCACTCGCATGCCACATGCCCACGCCCTCCACAGCCCTTGCACAGACCAACCCGACAGTGAGCTTGTGTGTTATACCTTCTACCTCTCATCCAACACATTCAAGACCATGGAGAGCACTCAATTATTTAAGTTGTGTTCCCTCCACCAAAACTAGCAAGGTGGGACAAAATGTTAGCACATACCACTTCATGAATAGGCCTTTGAGATTTTCTAGGAATTATTCTAAAATTAAATGGATATGCCCAAATAATTCTAACAATCCTCATGAAGGACTGCTGAGGCAACCAGAGTGGGATGAATGGGAGCCACTAAAAATTCACTTCTCGAGAGAACACGGTGACTTGATTCTGATCTCTACGCAACCCCACATAATGTCACAAATAGCATAGCACAGTAATACTCAATCCAGTACCGATTGAATATTCTAAACCGCTACACAGGAAACTATCCAAGAGTCTATAAAGCTTTAGAGGCAAAAACACAAAGCAGGATAAGCGGCGGTGCTACGCAGCAGGCCAGCAGTGCTGCTCAAAGGGGCAGAAGTGCCACAGAAGCAAAAACTTGTAGAATTGCCTCAAACTTCATAGGAAGTATGTGCAAGGGGAAATAAAATGATTCCTGAAGTTTTAGCTAGAGCAAATAAAAACTCCAAGCTTAGATTAGATTTCCTAGGAAGGATGAGATTTTATTGGGGATTTCTAGAACGAACTCAAAATGAAATCAACACAGATCACAACCAAAAATTGCACCAACTAGACAGATGCAATGATCCAAAGAGTGTATTTCTCCCCACAACAATCCCCAGTAGCAACCTCAAATCAAAAACTCGATGTTTCTTCCACAACTTGAGAGAACAAAGGAAGGGAAGAGTCGAAGACAAACTCAAATAAAAAACTACAACATATTAAAACTGAGCACAAGATTTGAACTAACTCTTTGAATGGATCTAGCCACCCTTCCTTTGAATAAAGAGTTAAAGATTACTATCGGTGTTTGTTGTCCGACCGCACACCCCGGGGTTACCCTCGTGGTGCTTTTGAGTAGGACGATGTCGTTGATTGTGACTTGATGGTTCATGCGGTAGCACGATGAGAGAAACACATAAGCTTGAGCAGGTTTGGGCCACTTTGAGAGGTGTAATACCCTACTTCATGCGGCGGTTTCCTGTATTGTGGTGAGTTTACAAGGTTTGACTACGAGAATGGTGGGCTGAGGATGAGATGAAACAGGTAGGGGTGTCTCCTGGCCTTATATACACAACCAGAGAGAGCCCCCCACAAAGGTGTCGATTACAATCTCCTTACTTCTCTCCTGATTTGTAGCGAACAGTCTTCCTTTATCCTAGGGAAATCTTGCGCTCCCGTGCTCGAGTTATCCCCAGTGGTTCAGTCTGTCGGGTGGGCATAGCAAACCCGACCCGACATACCTGCACTCATGCAGCAGCTAACTCAAATGTGGGCCTCTTTAATATCAGAACCAGCTAGCCTTTGCTGGTTTCTTTATCCAACCAACCACCAGTCGCCCCAGGAAGGCGCCTGCTGTGTGGCCCCGGACGCATTTTCGTGCTCATGCGGACCCAAGGGATATCCATCCCCCACAAGCCCCTGATCTTTGAATTGATTTGAAATAATGAACTCAAAGGTGTTCATTGCTCGCTTTTGAGTTCAACATTCTTTTCTGAAATTTCATGACTTTGTTGGGTGCACCAAAGGTGTACCCATTGGGTGTAGCCCCCAAGATTTGAATTGATTTTGAAATAATCAACTCAAAGGTCTTCATTGTTCGGTTTTGAGTTTAGCGTTCTTCTCTGAGATTTTACATCTCCGTTGGGTGTAGCCCTCGAGCTTTGAATTGATTTTTTAAATAATCAACTCAAAGGTTTTCATTGCTTGCTTTTGGGTTTAGCATTCTTCTATAAAATTTCACGTCTCCATTGGGTGCACCGAAGGTGCACCCAATGGGTGTAGCCTCTGAGCTTTGAATTGATTTTGAAACAATCAACTCAAAGGTCTTCGCATCCTACTTTCAAAAGATTTTGGAGTAGTTCGACGGTGACATCTGTCCACACCTTTCTTGGTTTAGAGTCACTCCGATCGGACCCCTTGACGAATTGGAGCTCGGCTGGTTGAACCCGAACCAGGGGGAGCCTGGCTGGACGGCACTCGGCCGAAGACTTCAATGCTTCTACTGATTGGACTTGTGCTCTATGGAATCTATACTTCCTTCAATTTGACCAATCTCCCCCTTTGTCGTTGTGTATTCATTGCGTATATATTGCAGGTCATGCCACTCTAGAAAATCTCGAAAAATCCGGATGATACACCCAATGGGTGTACCCAATGGGTGTCTATCTAGTGAAAGGTGTCAATCATCTTGTCCCAAAATAGTAAACTAATGCAACGGGGAGGTGTAACGCTATGTCTGGGCGCTTGACTTTGATTCCTTCTGATGCCATGTTATGTGAAACAGCGCCAGTCGCCTGACCCATTTCTTGGAGACTTAAGTCGCTATTGAAGTCTTGTGACTGTTTGGCGAATGGGTGAGAAACGAACGGTTGTCTCCTGGCTCCTTTAAATAGCCCACTCGCCCTGGTTGCCTTCGCCACTTGCACTTGTTAACTCGTCTTCTTCCCCACCCTCTACCCTTCACCCCCGAGAACAATGGGTGGAGGCAAAGGAGGCAAGGGGAAGCATCACTCGTCAGAGGGAAAGCGCAAGCGCCCTCCGAGCCCTCCATTTGAGGATTTCAGGGTCTCGGAGTCCTCCGAGGAGGAATTCTCCTCGGAGTACGACGGCTCGCTGGCCCCGGCATCCCCCGCGGCATCGTCCGACGACTCAGACAACTCCATGGGGCTATCGATGGCGGAGCGAGCCTACATCCAGTCCATCGAGCGCGGGGGGCTCTAGGGGTCAGATGACTCGGAGGAGGACTCCTCAGAGAACTCCTCAAAATCCAAGGAGGGCGACGGCGGCAATGGTGACTGTAACACCCCTAGTGTTACGAGAACTAAAACTTTGGCATGACATCATATGCATTGGCATTTCATTATGTATGACACACCTAGTTTGCATCCAAAAGGCAAAAATTTCTATACAAACATGTGATGTGATGCTCTGACTTAGTAAAAAGGGATTCCTGACCCTAGGTTAGAGTATCTCTCTTTAAGGATTTGAAACCTATGGCCTTGGGAAATGAGCACTAAAGGATGATCCGAAAAGTTAGTAGAAATTTTCAAAAAAAGATTAAACTTAGAAAGCTTAAGTGCCACTTGAACCCTAGAACACTCAGAACCCTAATTGAAACCCTAAAACCCTAATTAGTGCCATATTGGGTGATTTTGAGTTCTATGCACTTTTAGCCAAAAGTGTATGTATCAAAGTGATAGAGTAACAAAAGTTAAGCAACTTTCATGTTTGGGGATTTCCAAGTTTTGTGGAGCAAATTGGGGTAAATTGCAAAAGAGCCTAGAGCACCCATATGCTTAACTCTGAAAATAGTGTTAACAGGCCAAGTTGAAGCCTTGATATCTCCTGATCTGTGAGGATTTTGTTATGGGTCATCACAACAAAGTTGTAGAGCTACCATAGTAGTACAAATTTGATTAAGTAATCTAGCCCCAAAACCATATGGAAATTAGTGTAAAATGTCCCTAAAGTGTGGCTGTCAGACTAGGGTAACTCTGAAACAGAGAAACCAGTGACATTTCTCCAAGTAGAGCGCTAATTCGTGCCTGATCCATAAGATTAAGGGCTATGGTCATTATAGAAAAGTTGTAGCCCTTACATTGGGGAACAAATCCTCTATACAAAGTTGGACCTAGTGTTGTTCAAAAACTAGAGTAAAACGCCCCAAAACTTGGGATGTCAGGCAGATGAACAAGGCAATTCAGTGGTGAATAGTGGACTAAAGAAGATCTCAAGTTCTCTGAACCTACCACCGGTGATCCCCGCGCGGCGATCCACGTCGGCGGTAAGATTCGTGCACAGGGTGAAGTGGATAACACCAGATGATAAAAGATCTCGGCATAGAGATGAGCTCGAGCCTTGTCATCGGTCGGTCTCACCATACCCACTTGCCCAGCAACGTGGCCGTGCAACCACCACCGTCATGCCGCCATTTACCCCAATTGTGCCATGCTATACGCCATCGTACCATGTCGTAGTAAGTCATGGTGGACGGACATTTACCGCCCTAAGTCGTTACCCCAGCGAGCGCCACGGAAGACGAGCTCCGGTGACTCACCCTTTCGTCACCATGAGCTCCCGTTCGTCCAAAATTCGGAGCAACCGAAGTCGGCCTATACAAATTAAGCATTCCCCTTGCTCCGTCTCTCTGTTATGAACCCAGCGCACCACTCCTCACCTCAGATCATCCACCATAGCTCGCGAATTCCAAAATTTCCCCAAGTCGGCTGGAACACCGCCGTGAGGCATTGCGCCATGGCCAGCCATTCTCAGGTCCGTTCACGTCCTTCTCATCCATGTTTCTACATCCTCTAGTGCTAGTGAAACCCTCGGTCTCGACCAATTGAACGCTACTGCACCGTAGCTTAGGGAACATCGTGTCGTCGTCCGGGAATGTCGTCGCGGACATAGCTCACGTCGACCGGCTGTTCCTGGTTGTCTCCGTCCAAGTTTGTACGAGCACCATAGTCCTAGTAGGTCACTAATTTGTTCTGTGTCCCTAGATTGAACGCGACTGGCTCAGGTAAACCGGTAAGGGCACGCCGGTAATCTTGCTCTGCCGTTATTGCGGGCAGCTACGATTTAATGACGAACTGGTCGAATTAAGGTTGTGGATGTATTCGGGTAGCGTCGGAGATGAAGCCCATGTACTCGACACCACCGGAGCACGTCACCGCCTGCGAGAATTTGTGTCTCCAACCAAGTATTAGACCGGAGCGCCATCGATGACTTGGATCGTGAAGAAATAGAAGTACGGGGGCCTATATGTGATTGTCAGTGAGACATAGGAATATTGTTTAGGGACTCTTTACTGGTTATTCAAATGGCCAGGGACCTATGCGCAAAATCAAACGCGCGGGCGCGGACGCGGGTGCTTTCTGCCTGTCCGTGGGCCGGTCGGGCTGAATTGAGCCCATTACTATTCATGGTTTATTCTTTTCTTTTTGCTGTCAACTTAGGAAATTCATAGGAAATAGTAGAAAGTTGGTAAAATCATGAGACCAGTTTTGCTAGATTCCTAAAATCGAGTAGTATTTAATACAAATAATTCCAAGATTTTTATCCCAAACCTGGAATTGTGTAGCATTTAAAGGTGTTTAAACCAAGCCTTTTAAAATTTTAGAAATAATTCAATAATTCCAAAAATCATATAAGTTTTTGGGTAGGCTTAATATGATGATTAGAGCCCCTGAGTGAAGTTTGAAATAATTTGGACACTGTTTGACCAGAAACCCAATAACTAGCTTCATAGGATTAATCACTTAATACTAATTCTAAAGGAATGCCTAACTAGAAAACCTTAGTGATTGATCTGTACCGTGAAGGAAAGTTATATTCAAGATGCAACTTACTATATTTCTATTATGTAACTGCATATTCATGGCATAGCATAAGCATTCATGTACATGTATTATCATGTATAGAACACGAGGAAGAAATTGTAGTAGAGGAAGAAGTAGTCTCCCAGACTGAGAATCCTCCAGTGGGGAACAACTTTTACTTCGACATCTGTGGTGTGGAAACAGAACCTTTTGCAACATAAGGCAAGTCCCGGTGCATTATCCTTTTTCCTTGATGTTTTAAAATCTTTATCACCTTATATGATGCATTAGGTGATAGGAATTGTGTGGTAAACACTTGATGCATTTCCTTCCTTGGAAAATTGGTTACTGTTGGTTCTTGCTTTCGAATGCTATACACCAAGAGCAAGGCAACACAATTGTTAATGGATAAGGACCTTTGTCCTCCAAAATATTATATCCCTTCGGATATGATGATTTCTAGATGAAGGTCACGAAGGACATACCTTCATCATCTCAGCAAATGAATAAATAAATAAACATAAAACCTATAAGAATGTAAATAATGGCAACATAGAGACAGATTATCTACATTTTCATTTCCTTTTATAAACATGAACAAATGCTTATAATATTTATATTTCATTGATACCTTCGTCTTGATAGAAGGTGAAAATGTGAGAGACGCGGGAGCGATTCTAATGCAGCGTGAATAGTACAGTGCTACTGTTCATCTATTTATAGGCACGGGACGCAGCCCGGGTAAAATTACATTTATGTCCCTGACATTTACTGTTGACCATAAAGCAAACTATCAAGGATTAGGTAGTCTTTTCTTCTTTAAGTCGGTTCCATCTTTCACGATCGTTATCATGCTAAGCCGAAGGTCCTTCAGCCACAACTTCGGCGCTCGTTCGCCCTTTCTTCAAACCGCACCTTCATATTACGCACACCTTCATCTCAAGGCCGAAGCCTCCTGTAACAGTCTGTTATATTGAGAAACATGTTAGTTAAGTTTTTGAGGACCTTTGGAAGAGGAAGGCCCCAACAGTAGCCCCTCGCAGTATTAATTTGTTTTTGCATTTAACAAATTCAGACTGCGACGTGAATGAAGGCCTTTAGCCGAAGGTCCGAAAAAACACCTTCCCTTTGCTAGAATAGCGAAAGTCAATGACATGTAGGGCCCACCAAGTTGCAATGCACTAGGCATATAAATAGGAACCTGCAGTGATAGCATTTGATGCGCCATCTCAATCGCTTGTGCTATTTTTTCAAGCTTGAATTCTCTTGCTCTATCAGATTTTGCTTGATTTGTGCTCTTCGGCATTTGCAAAAGTGCTCACCAAATGGCTAAAGAGAAGAAGGTTGTTGATCCTGCTCTAGCTAGTTTTTATGAGGCTATGGAAAAGACAAACACAGAGAAGATTACAAATGAAATGCTAGCTAGTTTGTTTGAAGATTCTAGTGATAGCGAAAATTTTGATGTGGAAAGTGGGAACGAAGATGCCGAAGATCGGCCCTAGCGGCCGAGCCACACTATCTTCGGAAAGTCATCCATCAAATAGAGTCAAATTGATGCGATGAAAGGAAGATATTTTCGTGATATGTCCATTGTGAGAGCTGGAGGGGACAACGCCGCCCTGCACCCAAGGTGGATGAAGTTGTTATTTACAGGAGCTTCATGAAGGCAGGACTTCGGTTTCCATCGAGTAAATTTCTAGTTGAAGTGCTAAAGACCTTTGAGATTCTTCTTCATCAGATTACCCCCGAAGCTATAATCAGATGGGGATTTTCATTTGGGTACTGAGGAGCCAAGGACTAGAGCTAAGTGCAAAATGCTTCTGCAACATGCACGAGCTGCTATATGAGACAAAGGCTACTAGCAAGGAGCAGTATCACAATAATTTTGGTTGTTATGACTTCGTGCCTCGTTCTGATGTAAGTTATCCAGTTTCAACGTTTCGAAAAAGGTGGCCAGGGGCCTGGATGGAGGAATGGTTTTACGTGAAGAATAACTTAGCTGAAAGGGAAGATATAAAGGGGATTATCCAATGCCCTATTTGGTCTCAGTTCGGCATAAGAAGGCTAGCTACTGCTCTTGGAAACGATATCGAAGCATGCCAGAATGCTTTCAACAATGTATGCACCTTTATTGGCACAAGGGACTTAGTCCAGGAGCACATAGCTTATAGAGTGTGGCCTCTTGTGAATGACTGGGAAATGCCGAAGGAGACTGCTGCTGGGTCCAGTCAAGGCGGTTTGGTTTATCTGAAATACACCTTCAGATATAGAGATCAGTTTGACAAGCCGAGTGATGACTGGCTGAACTGTGTTGAGGCGACTAGCGATGAGTTGCTTGGGGCTTACATGAGAGACGAAGATGATACCATGACCTTAACCTTCGGAAGGCGAGGCAAGAAAATACTAAACAGAGTTTTCGATGTTATTGGTTTTGTATACCTAGTTTATAGCTATCCCTCGCGAAAGCACGGAAAAAAGAGAAAAACTGCTACTTCGGCCATTTCTGTTGTGCCGAAGGGCAAAAAGATCAAGATGTTGACGCACCGGCCAAGATACATTGAAACGGCCAAGGTGCCGAAGCTTGTTGAAGGGACACCTTCCACCACTGAGCCAAGACAGCCTGCTCCTGCCGGCTCCAAGGAAGAATCGGCTGAAATGCCGGAAATAATAGGGCAAGAGAAAATCGAATCGGCCGGAGCACCGAAGCATTCTGCCGAAGCCACAGAAAAAACGGCCGAAGTGCCAGAGCTAGGAGAATCGGCAGGATTGCAAAAAATCCTGAGCCCACCACTAGAGCCAGACTTGCCGAAGTTGCCCAAAGCTCCTGTAATAACTCCCAAGAGGAGGAGGATGAGTAGTGTGCTGGACACTATTTTAGAGTCGACAAGGGTGTCAACTCCTGCTCCTACAAAGGAGACTGCTGAAGCTGCTATAGTTCGCGTTGAAACCGAAGCTGGGCCTTCAGTGCCCATTGAAACAGTGCCTGCTGGAACTGGGCAGAGTATTGAACAAGGACCTTCAGACGTCAGTCTGGTTCTGGAGAAAGAAGACGCGCCCGAGAAGGTTGAATCTCCTACTCCCGAAGCACCTACTGAAGAGCTTGACTTTATTATTTGACATGCTTTGGGTAAAAAGTTGTCTGAAGAGGAAATTGCGGAAGCCAAGCACTATGCCCGGGAACTGAAGTACCCGAAGGGGGCCTTGGTGTATAATGGCACCAACAAAGATGACTTTTTATTCTTCCTCCCGGACAACAAGGAAATATTTGTTTGCCGGGAGATGGCAAAAAACATAGGATTTCCAAAGCTTGAAGTTGGCCTTTCTGCTATGTCGAAAGATGACCTTGCAGATAGCGTTGCTTACAATAGTTTGAAGGTACATGAGTTATGGACTTATAAGCAGATTATTTTTGTGTCTTTTATTCTTGTGCTGATCCTTTGTCTCCCCCCTTTTTTGTAGGGCTTAATTCTTAGCAATACTTTGAGAGCATAGAAGAATGCTGAGGATGAGAGCTGCCAAATAGCCCTTGGTAACCTTCGGTCGGAGGTTATCAAACTGAGGAATGAAGCCGCAGAGAAGGATAAAATTCTGCTTTCCTTGGTAGACAGGGTAAAGATTAGCGAAGCCAATCTTGCTGCACAGTCTGAAGCTCATAGAGCTGAAATTGAAGATTTAAAGAAAAAGCCTGCAGAAAAGAACGAGGATTTTGAAGTCGCTAAAGCAAAACAAGAAATAAGTGAATGGACTAGCGCAAGAGTACAAAAGAATGTAGATGAGCTTCGAGAATCAAAGGAGAGGTACTACGAAAAATCCTTGGATTGTGCTAAATAGCTGAAAGATAGTTTTGTAAAGGTGGGTGCCTACTCATCTGAGCAGAAATTTATCAAAGGCGATCCCGAAGGAATTATCGAATGGATCAGCGAAGAAGCTGAAGCCTTTGATGAGATACTTAGCGATCATGACGATTTTTGCGCCTTCGCCGGTGCTAAAGTGGTTGCAGCGATTTTAGAAAAATCTGGCTGTGAACATGTTAAAGTTGTAACCCAGACAAAGGCCGTCTTCTCTGTAGAAAACACGAAGGATCCTTCAACTGAGGCTACTTTAATGGGCGGGAAATTCTACTCCAATGTTTGGATGAAGGGCGATCGAGAATTAGCCGATGAAGCTATAAAGAAGAATGAGACAGAATCCCATGAAGCCCGAGAAGAAGCCAAGCGAGCCGAAGAGGCTACCGAGCGCGCAAGGCGCATAGATATTTTAATTGCTTCGTTGCTTCACCATTTTTTCTGGCTTCGGATTAACAAATTATTTGTGTTGTAGCTGAACTTTTGCCGCCACCTAAGCTCTATGATCCCGAAGCTGATCCAGCCATGAAGGCGGCACTAGAAACTATAAGAATTACAGAAGAAGCTGTCAAGAAACTTCTGAACGAAGTTGCTGAGAAAATTTTGAAGGAAGACTAGATTTTTTGTGTAGCTAAGAAATGTAACATTTGTGTGATGTAATATTCATACTAGTTAAACATTGTATATCTATGTGTATATTAGTGTAATATATTTCTTTGCGATGCATGAAATTTGCGTACATACCATTTTTTAGCCTTCGGCAAAAAACACCTTCCCTTCTTTTCATGCTTCATAAAGAAAAAGCCCTTCTATAGCATAGCTGTTGCATGATATTGTTGTTGACAAAAATTTTCCTAGCGTATAAGATTGTAATTGCGGAAGGGTTGCTTTGTGCTCCGGCACATTGTTTCATTCATCATATATTTTGAAAGAAACAACTTTCCTTCTTCTAAATTTTACTGCTGATGCAACATGATGTATGATGTATGCTATGCTGAATGATGCGATGATATGATGCAGCATGATGATTATGCCAAAGACATGTCCACACAGAAATACTCTGACTCTGCATCCCCTTAGCGACGTCTTTTGAGTCTCTTCACCTTATATTTCGGTGATATTTAAGCTCTATATCCCCTTAGGAACGACTTTGGAGCTTCTTCACCTTCTATTTCGGTGGCATTTAAGCTCTGCATCCCCTTAGGGACGACTTTGGAGATTCTTCACCTTCTATTTCGGTGGTATTTTGGCTCTGCATTCCCTTAGGAACGACTTTTGAGCTTCGGAAATTACTCTGCGCTCCATTAGGAATGACTTTTGTAGCTTCAGAACTTACTCTGCGCTCCCTTAGGAATGACTTTTGTAGCTTCGGAACTTACTCTGCGCTCCCTTAGGAACGGCTTTTATAACTTTGGAATCTTGTTAAGAGGAAACATCCCACTCAATGATATGAGTACAATATTATTTCATGAAATTGGAATTTAATCCTTCATGAATTGGTTTTCATACAAGAAAATAAAATGACAGAAAAAAGATGCACTAGAGGTAGGATATTCTTTAGTAGATGTGCTTGGATTCAGGCACAGTGCTATTGACTGTGCGAGCTTCGGACTCCTCCCGAAAATCGTGCTGCTGCTGAGCGGGTTGGTGCCCTTCTGGCTGCTGGCTTCGGGCCAGAGTAGGTGCTAGCGGTGGTGGTGGTGGGAGCTAGGCCCAGGAAGCTTGAGAGTGGCTTGCCGAAGCGATAGAGGTCATAGACAGTTGATTACCTACGTACTCTAGGACGTAGGGAGAATTGCATGAAGCAGTATGTAGGACTTGCTTCGGCTGATTCTGTCGTGCTTCAGCTTCGGCAATCTCTTTCTGCTTCTGAATCGTGACTTGGCACGTTCTTGTGGTGTGGCCTTTGTCTTCGCCGTAGAACAAACAAAACAGTCTCCTGGGCTGATCTCTGTATCTTCCTCCGAAGCTTCTGCCCCTCTGCCTCTTGGAGCTGGTGGCCTGAAGGAACTTTGTTGCGGCCCTGATGATTGGGAGTTGTGCTGTTGCCTTTGGTGTTGGCTTCCCCTATCATCACTTGGGTTAGCATTATGGATTGACCTGACATGCCTGGGGTGGAATCTTCCTCCAAAGCCCCTGGCCATCTCAGAGTATCTGTAAGCTTCTTCCCTTCTTTGCCTGAAATCATTATCAGCTCTGATGTAGTCATCCATTTTCTGGAGAAGCTTCTCCAAGGTTTGCGTCGGCTTCCTTGCAAAATATTGTGTCGTTGGTCCTGGTCTGAGCCCCTTGATCATGGCCTCAATAACAATCTCATTGGGAACTGTAGGCGCATGGGCTCTCAGTCATAGGAACCTTCGGACATATGCCTGGAGGTACTCTTCCTGATCCTGTGTGCACTAGAATAGAGCTTGAGCGGTGACTAGCTCCGTTTGAAAGCCCTGGAAGCTAGTGACTAGCATGTCCTTTAGCTTCTGCCAAGACGTAATTGTCCCTGGCCGAAGAGAAGAGTACCAAGTTTGCGCTACGCTTTTGACTGCCATGATGAAGGATTTCGCCATGACTACAGTATTGCCCCCATATGAAGATATGGTTGCTTCGTAGCTCATCAGGAACTGCTTCGAGTCTGAGTGCCCATCATACATAGGAAGCTAAGGTGGCTTATATGACGGGGGCCATGGGGCAGCCTGCAATTCTGCTGCCAAGGGAGAAGCATCGTCAAAAGCAAAATTGCCATGATGAAAGTCACCATACCATTCATCATCATTGTATGAATTTTCTTGACGAAGCTCCCTGTGCTGGGGCCTTGGGTCCTGGTCATCCTTAGTGAGGTGACACATTTCCTCAGCGGCCTCATCAATCTTCCTCTGAAGGTCAACGAGCCAAAGCATCTTCTCTCTCTTCTTTTGGACCTGTTGGTGGATAGCTTCCAGATCCCTGATTTCTTGGTCCAGTTCCTCCTCCTGAGGTGTTGGGCTATTAGCCTTCCTCTTTTGGCTCCTAGCTTCACGTAGCGTCTCCTGATTAGTGTCCACTGGCTGCAATGCAGCCTCTGGCGCTGCTGTCTTCTTCGGCGGCATGACGAAGGTCGATGCTTGCCGAAGGTCGTCGAATGAGTTCACCGGAGGTGGGCGCCAATGTTGGTCCTTGCTTTCGAATGCTATACACCAAGAGCAAGGCAACACAATTATTAATGGATAAGGACCTTCGTCCTCCAAAACATTATATCCCTTCGAATATGATGATTTCTGGATGATGGTCATGAAGGACCTACCTTCATCATCTCAGGAAATGCATAAATAAATAAATAAACATAAAACATATAAAAATGTAAATAATGGCAACATAGAGACAGATTATCTACATTTTCGTTTCCTTTTATAAACATGAACAAATGGTTATAACATTTATATTTCATTGATACCTTCGTCTTGACAGAAGGTGAAAATGTGAGAGACGTGGGAGCGATTATGTAACACCCCGAGGTCCACAAGCACCCCAGAATGCTACTAAACTACACATCTAACATTCGTATATAAAATTTCGACAGCATCTCCTTTGAAAATTGCATAAACGGGGAAGCAACAAAGTATAAATAGATATCATGATAAGAAAACATAATAGACATTAATAGTCTGCTAGCAATGGGAAGACAACCATAATGGCATGAGCTAAATTAACTAGTGCGCACAACTAGTTAGAAACAAACATCCTTTGACAAGAAGCTTCTAATTAAATCATGACTGCGCCTAAGCAGCGTTATTATAAGAGTGAAGGTGGATGTGCTGCTACTTCCCACTTCCCTTGATGAGCAACAAGCACCTGCATTGAGTAATGCAAGAGTGAGATGAAACATCTCAGCAAGCGAATTATTTTGACGAGATATTTAAACCACAAATTGAATTCATCAACATTTTAAAAGAGCCACAATTAAAATCAGAAATACTTGTAGATATAGAACTCAGTAGTCCCACTATAACCAATACCATCTCATTTCCTCAAACAACCACAATAGGTTCTATAACACTTCCCTGCATCAACAATACCTGCAAATATCACTTCAATGTATGCATAGGAATGCAGTGTGTAGGTACTCTATCTTCATACCTCTGGGGTATAAAACCACATCATCTGCAAATATCACTTCAATGAATGCATATGAATGCAATGCATATGTCCTCTGCCTTCATACCTCTAAGGGTATGAAGCCGCATCGTACCCCTTCTCGGGCAACGTACGATGCTAAATTGTACCGGTACGGTCGGACCATAGGTCACGACAAAACTTCAGATGCAAGTGAATCATGCAATGTATATGGCATGCTGCATTTATCAATATACTTCACTTCCTTCACATACAATACAACCTCAAATAATACTTCATTTACCTTCAGATACAATACCAACCTCAAATAATACTTCATTTACCTTCAGGGGTGTGAATTAATCTCACGAGTCATACTCGAATCATTATCATCATCAATATATGATTGAGCATCAGCATAATGCAAGCAAGTAAAGCATCACCATAGAGTCCAATTATGAAAGAATCCAATACTTCTGAATATTAGAGTGTAGGCAATAGAAATAACAGGTCAGAACGGAAGCAACCACTGCTACATTCACTTGCCTTCATCGAAGAAGAAGAAATGTACTATGCATGATCTGGAGTGTAGCCACCTGCTAGCGGGCATAAAACTTAGTACAAATATTTCACAAACATTTGACAACAATCAACAAATCGCTCCTACACTTGAAACCAAGACCTGATGGAAAGACTCCCACCCTGAACCACATGACATACAGCATCAGCGCTGTTTGTTAATTTTGTATCTTTAAAATTATAACAGTTGTGATAGCAAACAAATAATCTAGGAGTATCTACACAAAATACTCTACAACTTCGGTATTCAATGGATAATTAAATTCTGCCATCTACAAGTTCTAAAACCTCTAACAAGATAACTGACTGAATCTGTTTTAGACAGCAGCGTAGTTAACTTCAAAATTCGATATCTCACAAACTACTCAACCCAAAATCATGGAATTCTACTGGCAGTAAGAACTTTTATCCCTCTACATAAGTCTCCATAGTTGGAAGAGCCAATTCGGCCATTTACCTGATGAAACCTACCAGTGAACAGACCCGTTCATTTTTGTCACGCAAACAGGAACAGCCACAGTAAAACAAACATAACTGGAGTTTCACAAATCATATGAATGCACTCTTTAACAATCTGGAAAGCTTATGAAATTATCTACAACTTCTTTTACCAACCCACAATTTAATTCTGTTGATAAAATTGCCTAAATCTTAAGAGAACAGATTCTGCACAGAATTATGAGACTGAAAAACTGCTATAGTAAAACTGCAATAACTTTCTGGTCGGACGTCCGATTGAGGTGTTCTTCGCGGCCACGGAAAGATCTACAAATTATCTACGACTCATATATAGACTTTTCATTTTTTTGAGGCCACTAAGACCACGGAAAACTAGAATGAACAGAAACTGTTAAATCTGCCATTCCGCAGAAAACTAAATCCGAGATCAAAACCTAACCCCACATCTAATCCAACCTCTAATCCTTTAATCTCCATGATCCACAACCTCCATAAGCACATAATTACATGGAGGAACAAGGATTTCATCCATACCTAGGGTTTTTCCCAAGAAAATCTTCAAGAGATGGAGAAGAACATCTCCTTGATCCTCTCTTCCTCTTCAATTCAACGTGCTCCTCCTCTTCTCGATCCTTGCTGCGTGGGGGGGATCTAGAGGGAGGAGGAAGCCATGGAGAGGGTAGGGGACTGCTGCCAATGGGGAGAAGAGCAAGAGAGGGAGGGGGGCGGCTGCAACTAATTGGGGAGAAGGAGAGGGGGCGGCTAGGGTTGGGAAGGAGAGGGGGGACTCCCATCCACCGGATCGAGATCAATGGCCCAAACTCGCTCTCCCCTTTGAGCTCCCGACCCCAGCGGAAAAATGCCAAAAGATCTACTGTTTTCTGAGGCATGCCTCCTGAAACTCCAAACCCCAATGCCACAGAACATGAAAGAAAAGAGAGAAAGAAGTTTAACTTCTTTTAAGAAAATTGGGGTATCACACTCTACCCCCCTTAAAAAGAATTCGTCCTCGAATTCGACCACTCCAACAAAACATCCATGGTACCCCATATAGCAGCACCATGCAAAACATGGGTCCATTATTGGTCTTAATTAACACAAGAACTTCTACATCGACTAATTGTCTAAGGAAACTACACCACCTGACATCAAGCATGAACCAACATGTAATGAAGCTCAAACCAAGTCATAGATGCAATAAACACTACGATTTCACAACATTGAATTTGGATGCAGCCATACATCAGCATCAATGTCTTAAAACAACACTCTTTTATGAAGGGATAATACGCACTAAGCACAGCCTTTACCAACTTTAACAATTCATTTTAATTCAATGGTGAAACATCCACACCAGATGAATGTATAAGAAGATCAAACTCCTCACCTCATAGCACCACGAAACAAGTAGTTCTGTTGAAACAAAACTCCTAATCTTCCTAAACATTGTTCTTGCCATAATGAAAAGATAATCATGTAATCTAACATACTTTGCACCCCACCAAAAGGGAGAAAATCTATAGAACTAATGGAGCAATAAAGCCGAAAGAAGCCAATAACATCTTCTGCGGCATAGTTCATCGAAGAAATGCCAAAAACTCTACATAGAGCACTGACAGCCCAACAACAACACAATACTTGCTTAACCCATGTCACTATACTTCATTCAACATCTCAACTAAGAAAAATATCCAACTAGTAAGGTTAACCTACACATAATATAAGTCTTCATCTACTGTAGTTCAGAAACTTACATTTCATTCTATCATACGATGCACTCAAAGTACCAGACATACAAGGTCAATAATAACCCTGTAATCCTTCACACATTTGACAAACATCTCAAGCTGATGTAAAAACCACATCATTCAGGAATAGGTGACTAACCACACACAACCAACTCTAGGCTAGGCACTGGCTTCATTCAAACCAATAGATAGGTGGTCCAACAATAGCTCCACAAGCATGCATCGGGGAGAGAACTATCTGATCCTTAATGTATTAGTACATAATCCATGGATCCAGAAAATCAAAGATTTATTCTACAACTAGCATGACTAACATGCAACCACTTTAAACCACATCTAGGCTTTGTGGCTACTAAAACACACAATAGAAGAGAGACATGTAAGCCATTCTGGCTATGTAAATACTTCCCCCAAAATCCATTTAAAAGTACCAATATTCATTTCTTTCAGAACTGGTTTCTCGACATAAACAATCATTCTTTGCAAAGATAGTTGAAGCTATCCACCCACCGCCCAACAACTTAAATTCAAATTAATGGTTACCTTGTAACCCAAAACACGCAATTCACACTCCTCTTATAAACATCCTCAATCAAGCATATATAACAATATTATTGTAATAAAACTCAACCATGAAAAACATGTTGAAAACAACATAGGCATACATGTATATCACCAGCATAACAGCAACTTCAATCTCACAAAAGACCAGCGATATCAATCGCATTAATAAAACAATATCAAAATTTAGAAATGAATTATATCATGCATTAAGTCATAAACAACTTACCACATCACCATAAAGGAATAAGGAGGGTAAAATTATTTCATCTGCACTTCAAAGACATTAAGATATATCAAAGATATTTGAACCCATACCCTTCCTATATGTGCAAGTGTGTCAAATTTATCTTCAAATTGCCAAGAATCTAAAGCCTATGCTTTGATACCAACTGTAACACCCCGAGGTCCACAAGCACCCCAGAATGCTACTAAACTACACATCTAACATTCGTATATAAAATTTCGACAGCATCTCCTTTGAAAATTGCATAAACGGGGAAGCAACAAAGTATAAATAGATATCATGATAAGAAAACATAATAGACATTAATAGTCTGCTAGCAATGGGAAGACAACCATAATGGCATGAGCTAAATTAACTAGTGCGCACAACTAGTTAGAAACAAACATCCTTTGACAAGAAGCTTCTAATTAAATCATGACTGCGCCTAAGCAGCGTTATTATAAGAGTGAAGGTGGATGTGCTGCTACTTCCCACTTCCCTTGATGAGCAACAAGCACCTGCATTGAGTAATGCAAGAGTGAGATGAAACATCTCAGCAAGCGAATTATTTTGACGAGATATTTAAACCACAAATTGAATTCATCAACATTTTAAAAGAGCCACAATTAAAATCAGAAATACTTGTAGATATAGAACTCAGTAGTCCCACTATAACCAATACCATCTCATTTCCTCAAACAACCACAATAGGTTCTATAACACTTCCCTGCATCAACAATACCTGCAAATATCACTTCAATGTATGCATAGGAATGCAGTGTGTAGGTACTCTATCTTCATACCTCTGGGGTATAAAACCACATCATCTGCAAATATCACTTCAATGAATGCATATGAATGCAATGCATATGTCCTCTGCCTTCATACCTCTAAGGGTATGAAGCCGCATCGTACCCCTTCTCGGGCAACGTACGATGCTAAATTGTACCGGTACGGTCGGACCATAGGTCACGATAAAACTTCAGATGCAAGTGAATCATGCAATGTATATGGCATGCTGCATTTATCAATATACTTCACTTCCTTCACATACAATACAACCTCAAATAATACTTCATTTACCTTCAGATACAATACCAACCTCAAATAATACTTCATTTACCTTCAGGGGTGTGAATTAATCTCACGAGTCATACTCGAATCATTATCATCATCAATATATGATTGAGCATCAGCATAATGCAAGCAAGTAAAGCATCACCATAGAGTCCAATTATGAAAGAATCCAATACTTCTGAATATTAGAGTGTAGGCAATAGAAATAACAGGTCAGAACGGAAGCAACCACTGCTACATTCACTTGCCTTCATCGAAGAAGAAGAAATGTACTATGCATGATCTGGAGTGTAGCCACCTGCTAGCGGGCATAAAACTTAGTACAAATATTTCACAAACATTTGACAACAATCAACAAATCGCTCCTACACTTGAAACCAAGACCTGATGGAAAGACTCCCACCCTGAACCACATGACATACAGCATCAGCGCTGTTTGTTAATTTTGTATCTTTAAAATTATAACAGTTGTGATAGCAAACAAATAATCTAGGAGTATCTACACAAAATACTCTACAACTTCGGTATTCAATGGATAATTAAATTCTGCCATCTACAAGTTCTAAAACCTCTAACAAGATAACTGACTGAATCTGTTTTAGACAGCAGCGTAGTTAACTTCAAAATTCGATATCTCACAAACTACTCAACCCAAAATCATGGAATTCTACTGGCAGTAAGAACTTTTATCCCTCTACATAAGTCTCCATAGTTGGAAGAGCCAATTCGGCCATTTACCTGATGAAACCTACCAGTGAACAGACCCGTTCATTTTTGTCACGCAAACAGGAACAGCCACAGTAAAACAAACATAACTGGAGTTTCACAAATCATATGAATGCACTCTTTAACAATCTGGAAAGCTTATGAAATTATCTACAACTTCTTTTACCAACCCACAATTTAATTCTGTTGATAAAATTGCCTAAATCTTAAGAGAACAGATTCTGCACAGAATTATGAGACTGAAAAACTGCTATAGTAAAACTGCAATAACTTTCTGGTCGGACGTCCGATTGAGGTGTTCTTCGCGGCCACGGAAAGATCTACAAATTATCTACGACTCATATATATACTTTTCATTTTTTTGAGGCCACTAAGACCACGGAAAACTAGAATGAACAGAAACTGTTAAATCTGCCATTCCGCAGAAAACTAAATCCGAGATCAAAACCTAACCCCACATCTAATCCAACCTCTAATCCTTTAATCTCCATGATCCACAACCTCCATAAGCACATAATTACATGGAGGAACAAGGATTTCATCCATACCTAGGGTTTTTCCCAAGAAAATCTTCAAGAGATGGAGAAGAACATCTCCTTGATCCTCTCTTCCTCTTCAATTCAACGTGCTCCTCCTCTTCTCGATCCTTGCTGCGTGGGGGGGATCTAGAGGGAGGAGGAAGCCATGGAGAGGGTAGGGGACTGCTGCCAATGGGGAGAAGAGCAAGAGAGGGAGGGGGGGCGGCTGCAACTAATTGGGGAGAAGGAGAGGGGGCGGCTAGGGTTGGGAAGGAGAGGGGGGACTCCCATCCACCGGATCGAGATCAATGGCCCAAACTCGCTCTCCCCTTTGAGCTCCCGACCCCAGCGGAAAAATGCCAAAAGATCTACTGTTTTCTGAGGCATGCCTCCTGAAACTCCAAACCCCAATGCCACAGAACATGAAAGAAAAGAGAGAAAGAAGTTTAACTTCTTTTAAGAAAATTGGGGTATCACAGATTACAATGCAGCGTGAACAGTACGGTGCTACTGTTCATCTATTTATAGGCACGGGACGCAGCCTGGGTAAAATTACATTCATGTCCCTGACATTTATTGTTGACCATGAAGCAAACTATCAAGGATTAGGTAGTCTTTTCTTCTTTAAGTCGGTTCCATCTTTCACCATTGTTATCATGCTAAGTGGAAGGTCCTTCAGCCACAACTTCGGCGCTCGTTCGCCCTTTCTTCAAACTGCACCTTCATATTACGCACACCTTCATCTCAAGGCCAAAGCCTCCTGTAATAGTCTGTTATACTGAGAAACATGTTAGTTAAGTTTTTGAGGACCTTCGGAAGAGGAAGGCCCCCCAACAGTTACCATTCCTTGTTTGCCAGTGTTATTTAAACAAGTTTTCTAATGCTTAGTCTGCTATATAAAACAAAAGGTTTTGTTTTGAAAAAGGTGATGCTTCACATGGGATGGGAATTTTTACAAAGAAAAGACTAATGATGGTGGATCCATCACAGTCGTGATGGGTCCAACATCTGAAAAGAAGTACCTCTGTCAGGTACCAAACTTTGGGGTTTTTTAAATAATAAAGATGAGACCGGGCGGGTGACTTGCATGAGAAGGAAGTATCGGTGTAGTGTCTCCGTCTGAGTCAGTTAAGGACCGAGCCGATGTAGGCTTGATGATCGAGGACCTTTTAATTGGCCACATGCCTCATCATGGGTAAGCTTTACCTCGGTTGAACCAATACTAGAAAGGCGACCACACAATGGGAGTGGAGAGATGGCGAGAGTAGCGTGTACCCTCCGTTGCAAGAGGCTGGACAGTGGCAAGCAACAGCAATAGCAGTAGCAGTAGCAGCAGCAGCAGTAGTAGTAGTAGTAGGAGTAGTAGCAGCAACAACAGCAGTAGCAGTAGCAGTAGAAGTAGGAGCAGCAGCAGCAGTAGTAGTGGTAGTAGTAGCAGTAGCAGTAGCCGTAGCAGTAGTAGTAGCAGCAGCAGCAGTAGCAGTAGCAGCAGTAGTAGCAGCAGTAGTAGCAGCAACAGTAGTAGCAGTAGTAGTAGCAGCAGTAGTAGTATTAGCAGCAGTAGTAGCAGCAGTAGTAGCAGCAGCAGTAGTAGTAGCAGTAGTAGCAGTAGTAGTTGTAGCAGTAGTAGCAGCAGCAACAGTAGCAGCAGCAGTAGTAGCAGTAGCAATAGCAGTAGTAGTAGCAGTAGTAATAGCAGCAGTAGTAGTAGTAGTACCAGTAGCAGTAGGAGTAGCAGACTAGTAGTAGCAGTAGTAGTAGCAGCAACAGTAGTAGCAGCAGCAGTAGCATCAGTAGTAGCAGCAGCAGCAGCAGTAGCAGCAGCAGTAGCAGCAGTAGCAGTAGTAGTAGCAGCAGCAGTAGTAGTAGCAGCAGCAGTAGTAGTAGTAGCAGTAGTAGCAGCAGTAGTAGCAATAGTAGTAGCAGTAGTAATAGTAGCAGCAGTAGTAGCAGCAGTAGTAGCAGCAGTAGTAGCAGTAGCAGTATTAGTAGTAGTAGCAGTAGTAGCAGCAGTAGTAGTAGCAGTAGTAGCAGTAGTAGTAGTAGCAGTAGTAGTAACAGTAGTAGTAGCAGTAGTAGTACGAGTAGTAGTAGTAGGAGGAGGAGGAGGAGTAGTAGTAGTAGCAGCAGCAGCAGCAGTAGCAGTAGCAGTTGTAGTAGTAGCAGTTCTTGAGCCTTTTTGCTTGCAGGATCGCGATGGCACCTAGGAAGAGGAAACAGAGTGCCGCCATGCCCGATATCCCTCCGATTGATCCCAATAGTCAACTTCCTTTTTGTGGTAACTACGCTTCTGTTATCTCTGAAACTAATCTTCTTCACCTCGTCGAGGTCGGTGTTCTTCCTTCCAAAGAGTTATGCCCTTGGCAGATCTAGCAAGGAATTACCATCCTGACAGAGGATACTCACGATGCAGTTATTTTTGTGCCTTTCCTCATCAGAGGGTTGGCCTTGCTAGTTTCTCCCTTCTTCCATGGCCTCCTTGACTTCTAATCTCTCAATCTTACTCTCTTAACTCCGTGCTTCAAATTGTCATGTTCGTTCACCTCTATGAAGCCTTCCTGGGATTTTTTCTGCACTTTGGTTTGTGGAAGTACCTTTACCTTTCTTGGCCTGAAATGGCTGGGGGCAGCATCAGTTGGTCGAAGGTGCCAGTCTGGAGGTTTGCCGATGCAGGAAAATTGAATACCTTGACATTCCACTGAAGGTCAGTATCAAGGGATGGCGCTTCGAGTGGTTTACCATGGAGAATCATCACAAATCGCTACCTGCTCGCTCTGGGAGACAACCTGACATTCGAACGCCTAGATGGACAGAATCCCAGCTGACTCAGAACTTGCTGAGGCCAGGATTTTGCTTGCCGAGATATCTGTACTGGAGAACCGGGGCCTGACTGCTGAAGCTATCGTTGTCGACTTTGTTTTTAAGGACATCCACCCTTTGAAGGATAGAGTCTATCCGGCTTATTTGTACACAGGGGTGAACGATCCTTTTCGAGTTACCAATAAGCAGATATCCAAGGAGAATGTCTTGAGCCGAGTTGATTTGATGTTGAGGGGTAAAATTTCGAACGTCGGTGCTCCTCCTTCCTACTCTGCCTAGAATCTTCCCTCAATGGTAAGTGCCAGTATGTACAAGTTTCTATGTTGTCACCTACAGTGCTCTTAATGTGTCATTTCGTTATTGCAGAGGCCCTTTTTAGAGTTTGTGTCCAATCTGCATGTTCAAGACGGGAGCCTAGGCCATAGAGTGTGACCTTCTTCAGATGAAATTGAGGCCCTCATTACCGCGCACATGGGTTTTCCTGAGTGGGAGAGATAGACCCACTTTCAGATGTAATTTGTTGTTGATGATGCTGAGATGAACGCAGTTCTAAATGCACTGGCTAGAGGTCATATGGGTCTGCTTGAGCTGAGTCGGCGGATGCTGTTCTTGTACGTCAGTGCTATGGGGAGAAAAGAATTTGTAGCCCTGGTAGTGCTCGTCGCAAGCGGACGTGTCGGGTAAGCTCCCCGACCATGTCCACCGAAACGAAGAGGAGAAAAAGAAAACTTAGGCGCTCGTCTAGCTTGGAGCTAGAGGCCAACTCCACTGCTCTAGATGGCATGCATATAGAGATCCCGGATGGCGTGCCCTCTGCTAGATTTCTGGTTGGGCAAGAAGCAATCCCACCAGTTGGCCATGCATCTCCAGCCCCCGAGGGTGCTCCAGTTCATGAGGACATTCCAGCCCCCGAGGGTGCGGCTGAAGATGATCCAGCCCCCGAGGGTGTAGCTGAAGATGATCCGGTCCCCGAGGGTCCTAGGCCCGGGTCTCCCTCAGTTGTCTCCATGGATGTTCATGTTGGGTCGCTGTTGGTTCGGTCTGAGGAAGCTGTGGTGATGAGTTCTAGTTTTCCTGCTAGCACAACTGGCCCGGCCACCTTCGAGGTCGGTGGACCTGGCACCAAGGATCCGATGGGCGCTGCTGGAGCCGAGATCCCACTGGGCGTCGCGCTTAACATGAACTACAATCTTGCTTTGGTGTCTAACCCTGCTCCTGATACTGCTTCTATCAGTGCTTTTCTGTCTGATAGTATCTTGATGCCCCCGACCCTAGGATTTCCCTTGTTCCTTTCCAACCTTTAGGTACATGCACCCCTACTCTGATCTACCCATATCATTGGATGCTTTCCCTGTTGACTTTCGTATTTATAGAGTATCCTAGACTCAGTATTAGCTTAGCTGAAGTCATGTGGCGTTCCTGTTCCTAATCAGATTTCATCTCTATCCCAGTAGAACCCTCTTCTTCTTCAAAGGCAAATAGACGATCTGAAAGCTTCGAATGCCGGTTAGTGGGATGATAACTCCTTTTTTGCTTGTTGCTTTTCTACTTATGTCACATATTACTTTTGATTTTTTTTAGCATTGAGTCGGTGGTGTTCTGATGCTAAGGAAAGGTGTGCACAGAATCAAGCAGATCTTGATCAAGTAACTACGTTCCTTGACGGTGCCCGTGCTATGAACTCTTCCCTGAATGCCAAGCTTGACTCGGAGAAGAAACTTCTTGATTCTCGAGACAATTTGGACAAATATAAGGTGTTTTCGCTTTGTTATCTAAAGCTCTATTATCCGTAGGAGGAGATGCAGAAACTTCTTGATTCTCAGGACAATTTGGACAAATTGTACCATGACGCGAGTGTCTCTCTCACCACCTTGGAGAGGAGCCACCGCTTTACTATGTCAGAGCTAGAGCGCTAGAGAGATGAGTTAAAAATCTCCCAGGACGAGGTATTGAGACTCAGCAGGTCGTTGTCTTTGAAAGATTCCATCATCAAAGAGCTTCGCTCCTCGAAGAAACTTGTGTCGCAGGAGCTAGAGGCTACTTGTCACGATGTGGAGGCTGCCCGTTGTGATATCAAGGTCTTGGAGGACAACCGTGCTATCTTGAAGGCGTGGTGTGACAAAGTGATGGATAAGGCAGTCCGGGTTAGCTGGATTCTGATGAAAAGGCCTAGCGTTGTGGTGCCTGATGACATTGTAGCTGATGTACTCGCTGCATCGGGTACTTCGAGTAATCCATCTGCTTCTGGTGACCCTGTGGACAAGGTTCCTCGCGAGGATGCTCCTGCACAGTAACCAAAAAGTGAAAGTGAACATTGATTTGTCCAAACAGAAAACAACTTTTCATTGAGATGGTATTTTTGTGTGGTTTTTTGAACGTTGAGTTACTCTCCCTTTTTGTTGAGTGTGAGTAGGGTATAGTATGTGTCGTGAGATTTTTGCTGCTCAATTGATCATGTCGCACTGACTTGAGGCGTTTCCGACTTAAGTCGAATGCTCTGTTAGCAGGGTATAATAATCACCCTAAGTTATGTATGCGTGAGCATGTCGCACCGATTTAAGGCATTTCTGACTTAAGCCGTTTGCTCTGTTAGCAGAGTATAGTAACCACCCTAAGTCATGTATGCGTGAGCATGTCACAACGACTTAAGGTGTTTCCGACTTAAGCCGATTGCTCCGTTAGCAGGGTATAGTAATCACCCTAAGTTATGTATGCGTGAGCATGTCGCACCGACTTAAGGCGTTTCTGACTTAAGCCGGTTGCTCCGTTAGCAGGGTATAGTAATCACCCTAAGTTATGTATGCGTGAGCATGTCACACCGACTTAAGGTGTTTCCGACTTAAGCCAATTGCTCTGTTAGCAGGGTATAGTAATCACCCTAAGTCATGTATGCATGAGCATGTCACACCGACTTAAGGCGTTTCTGACTAAAGTCGATTGCTCCATTAGTAGGGTATAGTAATCACCCTAAGTCATGTATGCATGAGCATTTCACACCGACTTAAGGCATTTCTAACTTAAGACGATTGCTCCGTTAGCAGGGTATAATAATCACCGTAAGTCATGTATGCGTGAACCCGCTGCGTCGGCTTAAGGCGTTTCTGACTTAAGCCGATCGCTATTTGAGAGTTTGTTTGTATGTGGACAAACACATAAGCTTTATTGATAATGATATCTCTGGTTTACAATGTGTAGCTCGCCATCTGGAGTTTGTGGTGTTACTACGGGTAAAACTTCATGAGATGCTCAATGTACCATGAGTTTCCTACTTGAGTCCTGTCCATCTCGGTTAGCAGGTAGGACCCAGGCTGGGTGATTTCTGTGACGATGAAAGCTCCTTCCCATGGCGGTGACAGTTTGTGCCATCCTTCTCCTGTCAAAATGCGATGGAGTACTAGGTCTCCTACTACAAAGGATCGGTGCTGCACTACTTTGTCATGGTAGCGCCTCAGAGTCTGCTGGTACCAAGCCGATTGGATGACGACATTCAAATGCTCTTCTTCTAACACGTCAACATCCTCCAGTCTGGTTGCTTCTGCTTCTGCTATGCTTTAGAATGTCAATCTAGGTGCTCCAAAAATTAGATATGCTGGCAACACTGCCTCTAATCCATACACCATGAAGAATGGAGTGTTTCCATGTAGGGCTCGGCTGGGTTGGCTCCGCAGACTCCAGACTACATACGGTAGTTCCCAAATCCATTTGCCTATGAGCTTTTCACTCTTGTCAAATACTTTCTTCCTGAGCGCATCAAATATCATTCCATTAGCTCTTTCTACCTGCCTGTTAGCTCTCGGGTGCACCACTGAGGCATACTTGACCTGGATGCTCCTCTGCTCACAAAAATCAAAGAACTCTGAGCTAGTGAAGTTAGATCCCAGGACTGTGATGATGCTATTGGGTATCCCGAATCTGAACATTATTTCTTTAATGAACTCAACTGCTTTTGCTGAGGTCAAAGAGGCAATTGGTTTGTACTCTATCCATTTTATGAATTTGTTGATGGCGACGAGCACATGAGTATATCTTCCCTGAGCTTTCTTGAATGGCTCAATCATATCCAGCACCCAGCATGCAAAAGGCCAGGTTACAGGGATAGTTTACAGATGTTGGCTGGTTAAGTGTTGTTGCTTTGATAGGAACTGGCATGCATCGCACATCTAGACTAAGTCTGTTGCATCTTTCTTTGCTGTCGGCCAATAGAAACATGACCTAAAAGCCTTTCCTACCAAGGTCTTCGATGCTGCATGTATTCCACACAGCCTCGCATGGATTTCCTCTAGTAGATGTCTCCCCGTAGCCGAGTGAATGCATTTCATGAGGGCTCCTCCTGCACTTCTACTATATAGCAGATCTCCTATGATGATATAGTGAGTTGATTGCCTTGTAATGCGCTCTGCTACGGCCTTATCATCCGGCTCCTCCTCATTTCTTATATATCTGATAATCGGCTTCCTCCAGATGTTTGGGTCTGTCTTTGCCTGGTCTACCGTGTTGCATTCCTCAGCGTGCCTTGTTGCGATGCTTGGCTACTGCACCTCCTAAACAAAAACTCCAGGTGGAACCTAGGCCCGATTAGACCCTAGTTTTGACAGTGCATCTGCTGCTGCATTGCGATCCCTTTCCATGTGATGGAATTCCAGGCCTTCGAATTTATCCTCCTGTTGGGGTCATGCTTCGTTGCGCCGAAGGTCTTGCACGAAGAAGCAGCTTCGGCTGAAGTTGTCCCCCGGAAATGGCCGAAGGTTCCTTTCCATGGAGCTTCGGCATTACAAACCGACATAGAGATAGAATGACCTTTTTATCCATAGAGGTCTGAGTCAATGTTGTAAACTTTTGTAAGGGGCATAATTGTAATTTGTCACAGGCTGTGACCTGTGCCTATAAATAGATGAACAGTACCTCTGTACTGTTCACGCGAACCTGCCATTTGCTTTCGCATCACACCTGTACCTTTGCTTTCCTCAGGACCGAAGGTACATTTGTAACTTGAAGTCATTTATATTCATTCATTCATGATAATAAAGATGGAAATGATTTCATGATTATATTTAAATATTTATTTCATACTTCATGATTTATATGATATGAATGCTTCGTTCCTTGGTATTAAGTTCACGAAGGTATGTCCTTCGTGACCTTCGTCCGAAATTCTTTATATCCTGAGGGGATATAATGTTTTGGAGGACGAAGGACTTTAACCCTTAACATTTTCTATGTTGCCTTGTTCTTAATTCTTAGCATTTGAGAACAAGCCCCCAACATTGGCGCCCACCTCCGGTGAACTCACTTCCACTTTTCTGAGCTGATGGCTTCGTTCAACAATCAAGCTGGAGCTGCTTCGGCTTCGAAGCTGGTGCTCCCGATAACAGGCGGTTCTTGCTCAGAGCCGGCTAACAAGAAGCAGAAGAAGGAGGCTCAGAGAAGGGTGCAGCATGTTGGAGTGCAGGGACCCTTCATCAAGTCAAAATGGTCCCACATTCCAATTACTTTCTCTCAGGAAGACCTTCAGCTTAAGGATTATCCTCACAATGATGCCATGGTTATCTCTTGCGTGATCAAAGGATTTCTGGTCCACAATGTCCTAGTTGATACAGGCAGTGCAGCTGATATTATATTTGCTAAAGCCTTCAGACAAATGCAAGAGCCCGAAGACAAGATTCATGATGCTACGCACCCTCTTTGTGGCTTCGGAGGGCGACAGATTGTAGCACTTGGGAAGATTACCATGCCGGTAACCTTCGGATTTGTTAACAACACAAGGACTGAGCAAATTGTGTTTGATATTGTTGACATGGAGTATCCTTACAATGCTATCATTGGCCGTGGTACTCTTAATGCCTTCGAAGCAATTCTTCACCCAGCTTATCTCTGCATGAAGATACCTTCGGACCAAGGGCCTATTGCTATTCATGGAAGCCAGGAAGCTGCTAGAAGGGCCGAAGGAAGCTGGACCGACTCCAAGGCAATCCATAACATAGATGGAGCTGAAGCTTGTGAACAGTACAAATTCAGGAGGGAGAAGGCAGCTTCAGCGGACCAGCCGAAGCCCATGTTATTGTGTGAAGACATAGCAGAGCAGAAGGTGTTGTTGGGCTCGCAATTATCTGAAGACCAGGAGAAAACCTTGATAAGGTTTTTATTCAACAATAAAGATGTTTTTGCATGGTCAGCTAATGATCTCTGTGGAGTAAATCGGGATGTTATTGAACATTCGCTCAATGTTGACCCATCCTTCAGACCCCGAAAGCAGAGGCTTCGGAAAATGTCTGATGACAAGGCCGAAGGGGCTCGCAATGAAGTAAAAAGACTCCTCAGTGCAGGAGTTATCAGAGAGGTGAAGTATCCAGAGTGGCTAGCTAACACTGTTATGGTGAAGAAGGCCAATGGCAAGTGGAGAATGTGTATTGATTTCACAGATCTCAACAAGGCTTGTCCGAAGGACGAATTCCCGCTGCCAAGGATAGACTCTTTAGTCGATGCAGCAGCTTCTTCAGAGCTCATGAGTCTCCTAGACTGCTACTCAGGCTATCATCAAATCTGGATGAAAAAGGAAGATGAGCCGAAAACTAGCTTCATAACCCCAAGTGGCACATATTGCTATCTTCGGATGCCTGAGGGGCTCAAGAATGCTGGAGGGAGTTTCAGCAGAATGACTGCGAAGGTTCTCCAGTCTCAGATAGGCAGAAATGTGTTGACCTATGTTGATGACATTATTGTAAAAAGCACGAAGCAGGAAAATCATATTGCTGATCTGCAGGAGACCTTCGCCAGCTTCAGACAAGCTGGTCTGAAGCTGAATCCAGAAAAATGTGTCTTCGGAGTGAAGAAGGGTAAATTTCTTGGATGCTTGGTTTCAACAAAGGGAATCGAAGCTAATCCAAATAAAATCGAAGCTATACTTCGAATGGAGCCACCAACCACAAGAAAGGGAGCCCAAAGATTGACAGGAAGGCTGGCATCTCTCAACAGATTTATATCCAGATCAGCAGAAAGAAACTTACCATTCTTCGAGGTGCTGAAGTCAGCTGAAGTCTTTCAATGGGGCCCAAGTCAACAAAAAGCCTTCGAAGAGCTGAAGCAATACTTAATAGATCTAACAACATTAACTCCACCAACGCCAGGGGCTCCTCTATTGTTATATGTGGCAGCTTCGCACTCAGCAGTAAGTGCGGCACTTGTCCAGGAGAAGCTTGATGGCCAGGCCAAGAAACAAGTTCCAGTGTATTTTGTATCTGAGGTCCTTAGTGTCTCAAAGAAAAATTATACAGAGCTGGAGAAGGTATTGTATGTCGTTTTAATGGCATCCAGGAAGCTTCGGCATTATTTTCAGGCATACAACATTATTGTTCCTTCTTCGCAGCCGTTGAAGGATATAATGAGAAATAGAGAAGCTACTGGACGAATTGGAAAATGGGCTGCAGAACTCAATGAATTTTACATTGATTATGTGCATAGGTCCTCGATCCAGTCTCAAGCATTGGCAGATTTCATTGCCGACTGGACGCCAGGGGCTCAGGATGAAGAAGCAAATAAAGATGCCGAAGTGTGGACAGTGTTTTGTGATGGCTCTTGGGGAACCTTCGGAGCAGGTGCAGCTGCTGTGTTGGTCTCACCATCCAAGGTTAAAACTTGCTATGCAGCAAGACTTGACTTCAGCTGCACAAATAATATTACTGAGTACGAAGCCCTGCTCCTGGGTCTTCGGAAACTAAAGGCAATGGGAATCAGAAGGGCGATTCTTAAAACTGATTCCCAGGTTGTTTCGGGTCACATTGACAAAAGTTGCAAGGCTAAGGACCCGAAGCTTGAAAAATACCTAGACACGGTCCGAAGGATCGAAGGTTCCTTCGAAGGATTTTCTGTCAAGAATATCCCTCGAGGGCAAAATGAACATGCTGATTTGCTAGCCAAGTCTGCAGCACAGGGGCTGCCGTTACCTTCGGATGTCTTCTTCGAAACAATAAAGGCACCTTCAGTGGAGCTACTTGAAAGAGCAGTCCTCAACATTTCTCCTGTTTACAGCGAAGATTGGAGAACTGAAATAATCTCTTATCTTCAGGGTAACTTCCTATCAGATGACGAAGCTTATAATAAAAGGATAGAGGCAAGAGCTCGTCCGTATGTCATAATAGAAGGGGAGTTATACAAGCATGGAGTTTGTGCCCCGCTGCTCAAATGCTTGTCTAGAACCGAAGGTATAGAGTTAATGAAAGAAATACATGCAGGCCTGTGTGGATCCCACATCGGATCTAGGCCGTTACTTGGAAAAGTTTTTCGCCAAGGGTTTTATTGGCCGAAGGCAGCTTCGGATGCAGCGGAGTTGGTTCAAAAGTGCGAAGGTTGTCAGAAATGTGCAAGAGATCAAAAGCAACCTTCGTCTTTGACACAGCTGATACAGCCCATCTGGCCATTGCAGCGGTGGGGCCTTGACTTGCTGGGTCCATTACCACCGGCTCAAGGGAATCTGAAATATGTTATAGTAGCTGTGGAGTATTTTTCCAAGTGGATTGAGGCGAAGCCATTAGCCACAATAACTTCGGCCACTGTCCAAAAGTTTTTCTGGCAGAATATTGTCTGTCGCTTCGGGGTACCGAAGGCCATCACTGTAGATAACGGAACGCAGTTCGACTCCGAAGCTTTCAGAAATTTCTGTGATCAAATTGGAACGAAGATCCATTTTGCATCAGTCAGGCATCCGGAGTCGAATGGGCTCGTTGAAAGGGCCAACGGCATTATAATGACAGGAATAATGAAGTTGATCTTCAATCAACCCAGGGGAAAGTGGCCAGATCAGTTGACCAAAGTGGTGTGGAGCCACAATACAACAACATCAAGGTCTACAGGCTTTACCCCATTCAAGTTATTATTCGGTGACGAAGCAATAACTCCGGAAGAAGCTAAAGCTGGATCAATAAGAGTGGTAGCTTCGGCAGAATCAGGTCCCGAAGATGCTTGTCTCGTGGAAAAAGATGCCTTAGAAGGGATCAGGCTTCAAGCCGTGGAGAATATCAATAAATACCAGGCTGAAACAGTCAAATGGCGAGATAGAAAGGTCCGGCTAAAAAATATTGAGCCGGGACACTTGGTGCTTCGGAGAGTGGTCAACCCAGATACAGTGGGCAAGTTACAATTGAAATGGGAAGGGCCTTTCTTAGTAGCATCTTCGTCAAGGCCTGGTTCGTACAGATTAAGGGACATGGATGGCAACGAAATTCCAAGATCTTGGAATGCAGATGAGCTTCGGAGATATTATGTATAACTTGATGTAATTTTTTATGTTTTTCTTTTTCTTTTTCATGGCACCCTTTTCCTTTCTAAAGGGGGAGAAAGGTTTTTAATGGGGCCATCAGATGTAATTTCCTTTTTTAGTTTTATAAGAGCAAAATCCCCCAAAGAATGTAAATGTAAAAGCCGAGAACGCACCATCGAGTGCCGAAACTGAAAAAGAGAAAAAGCTCCAAAGACGTCCCTAAGGGGATGCAGAGCTCACAGCGAAAAGTCAACGCTGATTCCGCCGAAAGTAAAAGGCGAAGAAGCTCCAAAGACGTTCCTAAGGGAATGCAGAGCTTATACCGCCTAAGTAAAAGGCGAAGAAGCTCCAAAGACGTTCCTAAGGGAATGCAGAGCTTATATCGTCTAAGTAAAAGGCGAAGAAGCTCCAAAGTCGTTCCTAAGGGAATGCAGAGCTGATGTGTGGTTGTTTCTAAGGAAATAATGGCTGACAGTGTGGCTTCGGACATATGCTTTGGACATTCATTCGCACATTACATTACATCATGGCATTTGCATGCATAAGCATTCATTCATAGCATTTATGTACCAAAGTGGTCTTTTATGGTTTGTTATGTACAAAAAAGAAAAGCTTCGGCAAAAAGAAGAAGTGGTCTTTTATGGTTTGTTATGTACAAAAAAGAAAAGCTTCGGCAAAAAGAAGAAGTGGTCTTTTATGGTTTGTTATGTACAAAAAAGAAAAGCTTCGGCAAAAAGAAGAAGTGGTCTTCTATGCTTCGTTGTGTACAAAAAAGAAAAGCTTCGGCAAAAAGAAGAAGTGGTCTTCTATGCTTCGTTGTGTACAAAAAAGAAAAGCTTCGGCAAAAAGAAGAAGTGGTCTTCTATGCTTCGTTGTGTACAAAAAAGAAAAGCTTCGGCAAAAAGAAGAAGTGGTCTTCTATGCTTCGTTGTGTACGAAAAGAAGGGAAGGTGTTTTTTCGCCCTCGGCTCAAAATACTGATTTCGTCCACATCAAAGCGCATCAGTAGAAGGGTAAGAATATATTACAAGGTATGTACAAAGTTCCTTGAGAACAGTTTAGTTGTATTTACAAAAGTTGTTACAAAAGTATCCTGAGTTTTTGCCTATAGTATACTTCTACTGATCTTCATTAAGCTTCAGCTTCGGCGACAGTTTCGGCGACATGTCTTAAGCATCATCTTCACCTTCGTCATCCTACATAGATCAAGGTATCGCGAGTAAAAATCAAGTGCAAAGGAGAAGGTAAGTACGAAGTATCATTTCTTACTGGTTCAAGATGGCTTCGAGCTTCGTCTCCAGCCTTCTCCCGCCCGCCTTTTGTCCATATCATTTTTATAAATCTATTTGAGATGCTTCGGGCGAGGTCAGGTATATTGTCCAGGATTGATGGAGACAGGGTGAAGTTGGGCCTGTTGACAATTTTTCCATGCTCGCAGCCGGTCTTCAGGAACGCTGCAGCGGTACCCCGAGAAGCTACCCAGGCACAGAAGTCACCGTGCCCGGCTATAACTTCGTCAAGTTCTTCGATTTCAGCTTCAATATGATCGAAGGCTTGGGGTAAATTTTCTGCTGAAGGGTTAAACTTCCCGCTGCTGGCTCCAACAGAGTAAAATATCTTTCTTAACCGTTCAATACAATTATTGCTAAATTTCAAGCATTTGTCTTGAAGGCTTGTTAATGATTTTTTCAAGTCTGAGTTGGCCTGGACTTCGGCTTCAAGTTTCGAATTAAGCTCTATCTTCTCCTGATCAAATTGTTTTGATTGACTGATAAGCTTCGAATTCAATTCTGATACTTTAGCTTCAGTCTCTGCCAGCAAGCCTTCGGTTGATTGGAGCTCGAAGTCTTTCTTTTCAATGATAGCTGATTGTTCTTTTATCTTGCTCTCTAAATTTTCAATTACAGCTTCGTGTTTTTTGTCCTCCAAATCTTGTTGCATCTTCAGAGCTTTGCTCAGTAGCATGCTCTGCACAGAAACAACTTTCGTTAGTAACATTTTTATTATTAACAGCAATAAAAACCAGAGAAAAGGTTGTTTACCTTGAAGTTGGAATAAAATAAGCTGCCGACGATATGTTGTCGTCGGTAGCGGCTGATATCTGTCTCTAGCTTCGGAAAACCGATACTCTTTGATAGAGTACCGATGACCTTAGCCCCAGCCTGATCACGAATGCAGCCCAATTTTTCATCATCGACGCCTCCAAATAGAAGAGCTCCTGGCTTGTATCCGCAAGATTTGGCATATTCCTTGAGCTCTTCTATTTCGGCCTTCGTCAGTTTTTGCCCAATTAAATTTTGAAAAGAGTAGGCTTCGTCGTCCGAAGTGTCTTCGGCTATTTCTTTCCCTTTCTCAGGCACTGTGGCCATGGTTTTTTCAGTAGTAGTGGCAGCTTCTTCTGCAGCCATGTCTTCCAAAATCTTGTTGATGTCCTCAATGGTAGTTTCTAAGTTTACATCTTCGGCTGTAGCGGCTTCGGTAGCCGCGACCTCCGAAGGTGCGACTTCGACGGTTATGGTGCCTTCGACAACTGGTGTTTTCTGAATTGACGCCCTCGGCGGCGTCTTGTCGATAACTTCAGTCACTGCAATGATTCTTTGCCGCTTTGGTTTGGTTATCTTCGTCTGTTCCGGCTCTTCCACCTTTCGAAAAAGCTTCGTCAGTTGGAGCCCTAATGGACTTAGCTTCGTGGGCATGGGTTCAGTCATTACCTTTAAAATTTCCTCCACGTCGCTGGTAGAAGGTGGTGTGGGGGTCCCCTCTTCTTCGGATAGTTTTCGCTTCGGAGTTGATATTCTTCTTTTCTTGGGAATTTTCCTCTCTTGTGCTGGTCTTTCTTCATCCTTATTCAGAGCTTCGGTCACTCTTTTTCTTTTTTGGCCCTCAGCACCCTTGCTCAATTGCTCATAGTCAGGGTACTCGAAGCCCAGGGCATCGAGCACTCGGTTCAGCCTTCGCTTCGGACGGGTGCCGAAGGCTGCTGTCATCAGTTGATCTTCTTTTTTCGAATAATTTCCAAGAATTTCATTACACATCACCTCAACTGTATCTAGCCACTCCTGGCAGGGCTTCTTAAAGTATTTCTTGAATTTGAAGTGATAAGGAAGTCGGACAAGTTCTCCCTCCTTCTTCTCCCCCTTTAACTTTGGCATTTCCCATTCTTTCAGAGTAGGGAAGACTCTGAATGCCAAGAATTCTTGGACCAGATCCCTGGTACCGATATGCTCTGCAATAATTCCGAATTCATCCATTGCCTGTTGTGTTTGACCCTCTGGTGTCATGTTACAGCGGGGTCGGGTTTCTCCGAAGATCAGCTCGATTGGACTTTGCACAAGCTTCTCCTTGTCGTCATCAACCTTGACATAGAACCATTCCGATTTCCAGCCTGCCGGCCATTTGCTTCGGTAGCTGATTACAGGAAACTTTGCGGTTTTCCGGTAGGCAAAATTGTAGCAACCGAAGTTATCGTGTAGCCCATCTTTTCTGGCCTTGGTTTGATAATGTAACTCATGAACTCGACAAAAACTATCGGCAAATGGCTCCACTGCTTGGCTTCGGAGGGCCCAAATATAAACGCTAAGCCTAACGATAGCGTTAGGAGTTAACTGGTGAAGGTAGATACCAAACCTCTTCAGTATCTCCGCAATAATCTCATGAAGAGGGAATCTCAGCCCAGCCTTTAAAAAACTCTTGAAGATGACAATCTCGTCCTTCTCTGGCTTCGGGGTGGTTTCTTCTCCCCCGAAGCGAAGTAGCTTTTTCTGGTTTTCATTGAAATAACCTGCTTTCACCATCTTCGAAAGATCAGCCTTTGAAACAGTTGATTTCCCAAAATCCAGGTGACTGGGCTTGCTGGGCATGGCAATACGGTAGTCATCTTCGGGATCAGTCCCTTCAATGTTTTCTTCTTCTCCTTCGGCAGTTGTCGGGTTTGCTTCAGCAGCAGGCATTTCTTCCGCAGTCACCAGTCCGGAACGCTGCATCGCTTCGGAGATGGGCACAGTATTCGAACCTTCGGCTTCGTCTCCTTCACGTGCAACTCTGGCAGTAGATCGTACTCTGGCCATTTGATTCTGAATTTGGGGAAGTTAGATACTTTTTCTTTTTCCTTTTCACCCGAAGCTTTTCTTTCTGACGAAGCAGGCGTCGAGATGGACCTTCGTTCGATTCTGGGAATCAAGCTTCGGCTATAGTTAAAAATTTTGGCAGCAAAACAGTGCAAATAGCAATGAATGCTGTGGTAACTTCACACCTACCCGTCTGTTTATATAGTGCTGCAGGTAAGAAGGCGAAGCGGCAGGATTTTTACACCAGGCGGACAGACACTTGTACTCACTGTGCAGTGGACCGTAAAGATCAAACAGTAACTCTGCAAGGTGGGCCAGGCACGCGCTCGGAGACCGGATCGTTTCTCAGCAACGAGCTCAGGGAAGGTGTTTTTTGGACCTTCGGCTTCCCGAAGCTGAAGAGGTTTTTTTTTCACGGGTCAAGCTCGTTACGAAAAACGATCTAGCACCGCGAAAGGGGCTACTGTTGGGGTCATGCTTCGTTGCGCCGAAGGTCTTGCACGAAGAAGCAGCTTCGGCTGAAGTTGTCCCCCGGAAATGGCCGAAGGTTCCTTTCCATGGAGCTTCGGCGTTACAAACCGACATAGAGATAGAATGACCTTTTTATCCATAGAGGTCTGAGTCAATGTTGTAAACTTTTGTAAGGGGCATAATTGTAATTTGTCACAGGCTGTGACCTGTGCCTATAAATAGATGAACAGTACCTCTGTACTGTTCACGCGAACCTGCCATTTGCTTTCGCATCACACCTGTACCTTTGCTTTCCTCAGGACCGAAGGTACATTTGTAACTTGAAGTCATTTATATTCATTCATTCATGATAATAAAGATGGAAATGATTTCATGATTATATTTAAATATTTATTTCATACTTCATGATTTATATGATATGAATGCTTCGTTCCTTGGTATTAAGTTCACGAAGGTATGTCCTTCGTGACCTTCGTCCGAAATTCTTTATATCCTGAGGGGATATAATGTTTTGGAGGACGAAGGACTTTAACCCTTAACATTTTCTATGTTGCCTTGTTCTTAATTCTTAGCATTTGAGAACAAGCCCCCAACACCTCCAGTTTTCGTACCGCGACGCAGTAGCTATCCATTGAGTCTGTGGAGCAATCCTAGTCTTTGTTCACCTGACTGATTACTAATAGAGAATAGCCATATACCATTAGTCTCTTGATGCCTAGTGATATGGTGATGCTTAGCCCATGAATTAAGGCCTCATACTCTGCTGCATTGTTGGAAGCTAGGAACAGGAGCTGACACGCATATTTGAGTTGATCTCCTCTAGAAGCGATGAGAAGAATTCCCTCCCCTACCCCTTGTAGCCTCAAGGAGCCATCAAAGTACATCTTCCAGACTTCAGCTACCTCAGGGTTTTCTGGGACCTGATGCTCAGTCCACTCTGATATGAAATCTACCATGGCCCGAGTCTTGATTGCGGTGGGAGGTTGGAACTTTATATCATGAGCTCCGAGCTCACATTCCCACTTGGTTGTTCTTCCGACTACTTCTTTGTTGTGGAGTATATCTCCTATTGGGAACCCCATGACTATTATGACTTTGTGGTCGTCGAAGTAGTGTTGGAGTTTACGAGCAGTAAGAAGTACTGCGTATAGTAGCTTCTGAACTTGAGGATACCTTATCTTTGAGGGCCCGAGGACTTCAATGATGAAGTAGACATGATGTTGTACCGGGTATGCATACCCTTCCTCTACCCGCTCAACTACCAATGCAGTGCTTACTACATGAGTCGTGCAGGAGATATACATCAACAGGTCTTCAGCTGACTGGCTAGCTGTAGCCCAGCGCGGTGGCTTGAGTACCGGTGGTGTGGTCAGGAATTTCTTGAGTGCTTCTAGGGCTTCCTGGGCTTCTGTAGTCCACTATAATTTGTCTACCTTCTTGAGTAGCTTATAGAATGGCATTCCCCTTTCACCGAGCCTTGAAATGAAACGGCTTAGCGCTGCCATGCACCCAGTGAGCCTCTGCACCTTTTTATATGATCGTGGTGGTTCCATTCTCATTATGGCTTCAATTTTTTTGGATTATCCTCGATTCCTTGATGGCTAATGATGAACCCGAGTAGATTTTCGGCTAGTACCTCAAACACACACTTCTCTAGATTTAGCTTCCAGCGACAACACCTCAGGCTATTGAAGACTTGTCGTAAATCCTTGATGAAGTTTTCTAGGTTTTCTGTTTTGATTACCACATCATCGACGTAAGCTTCCACACGCTTGCCTCAATTATCGGCTAAGCATGTCTGGATAGCCCTCTGATAAGTTGCTCCAGCGTTTTTGAGGCCGAACGACATGGAGGTATAGCAGAAGGCTCCAAAAGGCGTGATGCATGCAGTCTTTTCCTCGTCTTCCTTTGCCAAAGTAATCTCATGATATCCACAGTAGCAATCTAGGAAGGAGAGCATAGAGCAACCAGCAGTTCAATCAACTACCTGATCTATTCTAGGGAGTCTGAAGGGATCCTTCGGGCAGTGCTTATTGAGATCGGTATAGTCGACGCACATGCGCCAATCAACTTTATTCTTTTTGAGTACAAGATTAGGATTTGCTAGCCACTCAAGGTGCAGTACCTCCCTAATAAAACCTGCAGACACCAAGCGAGCTGATTCTGCCCGTATAGGTTCTCTTTTGTCGGGCGTGAAACGACAAAGCTTTTGCCGGATCGACCTCGCTTGAGGATACACTTTGACTTTGTGCTCGGTCAATTTGCTTGGGACTCTCGGCATGTCCGCAGGTTGCCATGCGAACATGTCCCGATTGTCTTGCAAGAATCAGACGAGCGTGATTTCCTATTTGTCATTGAGGCTGGAGCTGATAAATGCGGTCTTGCGGCTCATCAAAGAACCCGAGGTTGATTCTTTTGGTTTCCTCAGTCGATTGCATAGAGGTCATGGCCGATGCTTCATTTGAGGGGATCATAAAACCCTCCTCCACCGGTTTGTCTTCTGAAAGTCGCCTAGAGGGGGGTGAATAGGCGAAAACCTGAAATTTATAAACTTAAACACACACTAAAGGCTGGGGTTAGCGTTAGAATTAAATTCAAGTCCAAAAGATTGTTTCTCTTGCTAGGAGTTGCTTAAAGACTGCAGATGACGTATGGGAGCGAACTCAAACTAATACTAGCAAGGAAATGTTTAGAGAGAGAAAAGAGGGCAAAACAAATCAAGCAAGAATCAATGCGAGTAGACACAATGATTTTTTTACCGAGGTTCGGTTCCAAAGAACCTAGTCCCCGTTGAGGAGGCCACAAAGGCTGGGTCTATTTCAACCCTTTCCCTCTCTCTCAAACGGTCATTTAGACCAAGTTCGCCTTTTCCTTAATCACACGGGTCACTAAAACCCCGCAAGGACCACCACGCACTTGGTGTCTCTTTCTTCGCTTACAAAGCACTTGAGAAAAAAGAACGAGAAAGGAAGAAGGCAATCTAAGCGACAAGAGCAACAAAAGAACACAAAACACCCTCTCTCAATTCCCTAGTGGAATTGAGTTGATTTGGAGGCTTGGAGAGGATTTGATCTATTGAATGTGTCTTGGAGTGAAGTCTTTTGCTCTTGCAATGAATGTGGATGTTCAGAAAACTTGGATGCCAATGAATGAGGTGGTTGGGGGGTATTTATAGCCCCCAACCACTTCCTAGCCGTTGGTAAGGGCTGCTGGCGATGGGCACATCGGACAGTCTGGTGCGCCACCGGACAGTCACTGTGCACTGTCCGATGAGCGCCACGTCAGCGCGACCATTAGGGTTCAGAGCAGTTGACCGTTGGAGTCGCTTGTCGTCTTGCTGCACCGGACAGTCCGGTGCCCTCTAACTTCTGCGCTCTGACTTCTGTTGCGGTACTGTTGCGCACTGTAGCTCTGCATAGTCGACCGTTGGCGCGCAGGGAGCCGTTGCTCCGCTGGCTCACCGGACAGTCCGGTGGCACACCAAATATTCCGGTGAATTATAGCGGAGCACGCCTCAAAATTCCCGAGAGTGTGCATCGGACAGTGTCTGGTGCACACCAAACACTGTCCGGTGTGCCAAATTCCAGCACACTCAAGTCCTTTGCTCCAATTTTGATTGAGTCCCTAACTGAATTTCTTTCTGGGTTTTTTTAACCTTATGCACCTGAGATAAATCATATCTAGACAAACTAGTTAGTCCATGTGGTTTGTGTTGTACATCAACCACCAAAATCGATTATAGGAAATGGTTAACCCTATTTCCCTTTCAATCTCCCCCTTTCTCGTGATTGATGCCAACACAAACCAGAGCAAATATGAAGTGAAGAAATGTAACTAGTTTGCAATTGAGATAGATGCATAGGTTACTTGGAGTTAAACCAATTTAGAGACTTTAAATATATGACTAAGAATGAATGGATTGCTTTTCCTTATTTAACATTTTGGACCACATTTGCACCACATGTTTGTTTTTGCAATTCTTTTGGAAAATCTTTTCAAAATCTTTTTCAAATAGTCAAAGGTATAGGAATAACATTGCAAGAAGCATTTTAAGATTTTGAAATTTCTCCCCCTGTTTCAAATGCTTTTCCTTTGACTAAATAAAAAGCTCCCCCTGAATGAAATTCTCCCCTTAGCTTTCAAGAGGGTTTTGAAATAGATATGAAGTGAAATTATACCAATTGAAATTCTTTCATACTTAATGTGAAGTTTTAAAGATGCCACTTTGAAAAACAGTTTTGAAATATCAAATGAGATACCAATTGAGAAATTCACTTCACATACCAATTGAAAATTCATTTTGATCAAATACCAATTGAAATACTTATTTTTAAAAATTTTAAAAGGTGGTGCGGTCCTTTTGCTTTGGCTAAATACTTTCTCCCCCTTTGGCATTAATCACCAAAAATGGAGAACTTGAGAGCCCTTTTGAAACTTTCTCCCCCTTTGGGGCCTAATACCTTCTCATAAATGGTAATATAAATATGAGTGAAGGGTCATACCATTGAGAGTGACATGAGTAACGGCAAAGGGTAAGTGATATAGTCAGAGTTGGAGTGGAAGCCTTATCTTTGCCGAATACTCCATTTCCCTTTCAATCTAAGACTAAGTATAGAAATACACTTGAAAGCACATTAGTCTTAGCCTTGGCACAAGAAGAATAAGAAATAAGCATTTGCACCAAATGAAAGAGACATGATCAAAGGTACATAAATTAGCTATGTGTGCAATGTTTCAATCAAAGTTCCAAGAATCAAGTATACTTAGCTCATTCCTGAGTTTGCTAAAGGTTTTCTCATCTAGTGGCTTAGTAAAGATCTCGGCTAATTGGTTGTGGGTGCTCACATAAGCTATTTCGATATCCCCCTTTTGTTGGTGATCCCTCAAAAAGTGATACCGGATGTCTATGTGCTTAGTGCGGCTGTGTTCAACAGGATTATCCGCCATGCAGATTTTGCTCTCATTATCACATAGGAGAGGGACTTTGCTCAACTTGTAGCCATAGTCCCTAAGGGTTTGCCTCATCCAAAGTAATTGCGCACAACAATGGCCTACGGCAATGTACTCGGCTTCGGCGGTGGAAAGAGCTACTGAATTTTGTTTCTTTGAAGCCCATGACACCAGGGATCTTCCTAGAAACTGACAAGTCCCTGATGTGCGCTTCCTATCAATTTTACATCCGACATAATCGGCATCAGAATACCCAATTAGATCAAAGGTAGATCCCTTGGGGTACCAAAGCCCGAACTTAGGAGTGCAAACTAAATATCTCATGATTCTTTTCCTGGCCCTAAGGTGAACTTCCTTAGGATTTGCCTGGAACCTTGCACACATGCATACAGAAAGAATAATATCTGGTCGAGATGCACATAAGTAGAGTAAAGATCCTATCATCGACCGGTTTTTGATCTACGGATTTACCTCCCGTGTCGAGGTCGAGATGCCCATTGGTTCCCATGGGTGTCTTGATGGGTTTGCCATTTTTCATTCCAAACTTCTTAAGTATATCTTGAATGTACTTGGTTTGGCTGATGAAGGTGCCCTCTTGGAGTTGCTTGATTTGAAATCCAATGAAATACTTCAACTCCCTCATCATAGACATCTCGAATTTATGTATCATTATCCTACTAAGCTCTTCACAAGATGACTTGTTAGTAGACCCAAATATAATATAATCAACATAGATTTAGCATATAAATAAGTCTTTTGCAATAGTTTTAATGAAGAGAGTAGAATCGGCTTTACTGACTTTGAAGCCATTAGTGATAAGAAAATCTCGCAGGCATTCATACCATGCTCTTGGGGCTTGCTTGAGCCCATAGAGCACCTTTGAGAGTTTATACACATGGTTAGGGTACTCATTATCTTCAAAGCCTGGAGGTTGCTCAACATAGACCTCTTCCATGATAGGACCATTCACGTCCATTTGATAAAGCTTGAAGCCATGATAAGTAGCATAGGCAAGTAATATACGAATTGACTCAAGCCTAGCTACGGGTGCATAGGTTTCATCGAAATCCAAACCTTCGACTTGTGAATATCCCTTTGCCACAAGTCAGGCTTTGTTCCTTGTCACCACACCATGCTCATCTTGTTTGTTGTGGAATACCCATTTGGTACCTACAACATTTTGATTAGGACGTGGAACTAAATGTCATACCTCATTCCTCGTGAAGTTGTTGAGCTCCTCTTGCATAGCCACCACCCAATCCGGATCTCTTAGTGCATCCTCCACCCTATATGGCTCAATAAAGGACACAAAAGAGTAATGTTCACAAAAATGTGCAACTCGAGATCTAGTGGTTACCCCCTTATGAATGTCACTAAGAATGGAGTTGACGGGGTGATCTCTTTGAATTGCTTGGTGGACTCTTGGGTGTGGCGGTCTTTGATCCCTTATTTTTTGTTCATCTTCCTTGTCTTTATTGTCACCTCCCCCTTTATCAATGTCCGCTTGAGGTGGCTCATTGTTTTGATCTTCATCTTCTTCTTCCTGAGCCTCGTCCTCATCTTGAGTTGGTGGAGATGCTTGCATGGAAAATGATGGTTGATCTTGTGCTTGTGTGGGCTCTTTGGATTCCTTAGGACACACATCCATAATGGACATGTTCCTTAATGCTACGCATGGAGCCTCTGCATCATCTAATTCATCAAGATCAACTTGCTCCACTTGGGAGCCATTAGTCTCATCAAACACAATGTCACAAGAAACTTCAACTAGTCTAGTGGATTTGTTGAAGACTCTATATGCCCTTGTGTTTGAGTCATAACCTAATAAAAAGCCTTCTACTGCTTTAGGAGCAAATTTAGAACTTCTACCTCTTTTAATAAGAATATAGCATTTGCTCCCAAAGACTCTAAAATATGAAACATTGGGCTTTTTACCAGTGAGGAGTTTGTATGATGTCTTCTTGAGGATTCAGTGAAGATATAACCAGTTGATGGAGTAGCAAACAGTGTTAATTGCCACCGCCCAAAACCGGTCTGGTGTCTTGTATTCATCAAGCATGGTTCTTGCCATGTCCAGTAGAGTTCTATTTTTCCTCTCCACTATACCATTTTGTTGAGGGGCATAGGGAGAAGAGAACTCATGCTTGATGCCCTCCTCCTCAAGAAAACCTTCAATTTGTGAATTCTTGAACTCTGTCCCATTGCGCTTCTTATCTTTTTTTATTCTCAATCCGAACTCATTTTGAGCTCGTCTTAAGAATCTCTTTAAAGTCTCTTGGGTTTGTGATTTTTCCTACAAAAAGAATAACCAAGTGAAGCGAGAATAATCATCCACAATAACTAGACAATACTTACTCCCGCTGATGCTTATGTAAGCGATCGGGCCGAATAGGTCCATGTGGAGTAGTTCGAGCGACCTATCAGTCATCATTATGTTCTTGTGTGGATGGTGGACTCCAACCTGCTTTCCTGCTTGACATGCGCTACAAATCTTGTCTTTCTCAAATGAACATTTGTTAGTCCTAAAATATGCTCTCCCTTTAGAAGCTTATGAAGATTCTTCATTCCAACATGGGCAAATTGGCGACGCTAGAGCCAACCTATCTTAGTCTTAGCAATTAAGCAAGTGTCTAGTTCAGCTTGGTTATCATTAAAATCAACTAAGTATAGCTGACCATCTAGCACTCCCTTAAATGCTATTGAATCATCACTTCTTCTAAAGACAGTAACACCTATGTCAGTAAATAGACAGTTGTAGCCCATTTTGCATAATTGAGAAACAGAAAGCAAGTTGTAGTCTAAAGAATCTACAAGAAAAACATTGGAAATGGAATAGTCAGGGGATATAGCATTTTTACCCAAACCTTTGACCAAACCTTGATTTAACATTTTTCTACCTCTAGAGCATAAGCATTTTTCAATTTAACAATTTTTTTATTTTCCTTAATGAGCAAGTCCTCTTGGCATTCCAAGAGATCATCCTTCTCGTTAATGGTTTCAATTAATTCATTTAATTTTTTCTTTTGGTCCATGGTAAGGTTGGCAAAGAGAGAAACTAAATCATCTTCATTTTCACTAGAGCTACCCTCATCACTAGATGTTGTATATTTGGGTGTGGCTCTAGAGTGTACCTTCTTCTTTTTGTCGTCCTTGGCCATGAGACACTTGTGGCCGATGTTGGAGAAGAGGAGTCCCTTGTTGACGGCGATGATGGCGGCGTCCTCGTCGGAGGAGGAGTCGGTGGAGCTCTCATCGGAGTCCCATTCGCACCCCATGTGTGCCTCGCCACCCTTCTTCTTGTAGTACTTCTTCTTTTCCATTTTCTCCTTCCCCTTCTTGTCGTCGTCCCTGTCACTTTCATTTGTATATGGACATTTTGCAATGAAATGACCGGACTTACCACACCGGTAGCACACCCTCTTGGAGCGGGACTTGTAGTCTTTCCCGTCCTTTGCTTGAGGATTTGGCGGAAACTCTTGATGATGAGCACCATTTCCTCGTTGTCGAGCTTGGAGGCGTCGATTGGAAGCCTACTTGGTGTAGACTCCTCCTTCTTTTCTTCCATCGCTTTGAATGCGACGGGTTGCACCTCGGGTGTAGAGGTGGCGCCTTGCTCCAAGTTGACAATATGTTTGGAGTCTTTGATCATTAGTTCAAAGCTCACAAACTTGCCAATTACCTCCTCGGGAGACATCTGTTTGTATCTAGGATCCCCACATATTAATTGTACTTGAATAGGATTACAAAAAACAAGAGATCTTAGAATAACCTTGACCATTTCATGGTCATCCCATTTGGTGCTCCCGAGGTTGCGCACTTGGTTCACTATTGTCTTGAGCCGGTTGTACATGGCTTGCGGCTCTTCCCCTTTCTTGAGGACGAATCGACTGAGTTCTCCCTCGATCGTTTCATGCTTGGTGATCTTGGTCACCTCATCCCCTTCATGCGCGGTTTTGAGGACGTCCCAAATTTCTTTGGCGTTCTTCCACCCTTGCACCTTATTATACTCCTCTCGACATAAAGAAGCAAGGAGTATAGAAGTTGCTTGTGAGTTGAAGTGCCTAATTTGGGCGGCCTCGTCCGAGTCGTAGTCCTCGTCCTCCACCTTTGGTGCCTGCACTCCAAATTCAACAATATCCCAAATACTTTCTGATGAAGACATCCACACTACCGATACATCTATGCCAATACAAGTACCAATTTCTGGTCCCATTACTCGCGCTCGTGCTCGTCAACTCAACCATCAGGTGATTACACTCTTGAGTTCATGTCCATCATATTTAGACCATGGAGACCCGTGCACTCTTGTTTTTCTTAGGAACCAGGGAGAAGACCGAAAGGGAAAAGGATTTGAACATGCTGGATTTGGACTGCAGAAGAACACCAACTTGTGACGGTCACCACGGTCACATGCGAGCTCGAATTGGAATGTTCAAGCACTACATGGAAAGCTTAACAAGTCTACTTTCATATTGATTCGGAATTATAGTCATATCTATTCTAAGGCCGCTGTAATCATTGTTTCCTTACCGTGACATTTCCTGCCTTTTCTGCCCATGGTGCTGCGTCACCCTATTTTGGCCCAATGGGTCGTGTATCGAGTTGGGTCCATTGGGGACGCATCCTAGGGTTGCAGCACGACCCCAATACCCTTGTGGTCATTCTCCCATGTTTATAAACCCCCTAGTCACCACCAAGAACAACGGGTTTTGTTTAGATCAAGTTTAGCTCTCACTACTTGCTTGTAAGCGCGCGTGCTGGTTCAGCCGCCCATCTTCTTGTCTTTGGAACCCCACCATATTGGAGTATGATTTTGAAACCTACATTTACATCTGGTAATTCAGTACTTATTCTACTTGTTCTTGCTAGTTCTTCAATTGCTTGCAGGACGAGTGCCCTAGTGGCCGGGGTGTCACGCTCCACAAGATCGTGACAGCCATAGGAGGTGGTGTATCGGCTGCTAAGGCGCAGCGTCTTTGGAAGGCTGTAGTCGGGCCATGAACGTCGTCTCCTCCACCAATCGAGTTGTTCCACACCCTCTCATCGAAAGATCGGGCATTCACCCAATGGGTGCACATCAGTTGGTAATCAGAGCAAGGTTTATCGATGAGAGATTTACTCTTCTTCGCTGTTTTCTTATCTCCTATAGTCCAGAAAAAAGCCAAAAAATAGTAGATTAGTTTTACTGCAATCCTATAAACCATTGAGCCTTTACTAGTACTACTTAGCTAGGGCTTGTTGAGTTTTCGGTTGCATCGGTTGTGTCGAGTTGCTGGTCTTAGTTTATTCCTTTAGAGTTTTGAGTTCTACCACGTTTTGGTCACCACGAGATCCACCATCACCGTAAACATCTCTGGCTCATTTTTGCCACCACGGATACATCTCATGTCAGATTCGGAAGCTTAAATACAATCTAGAAATCTTATCTTATCTTCTTTCCAACGGATCTAACCTTGCCTCAAAATTCATTCTGAGCGCTCTGCAATCATCGTAGAGATTTCTGGACCTTCTATATTAACAAGATTTGTTAAATCTGATTTCAAAGGGGTTGTTAGCAATAGCCTTATTGTTTGAGTTGTCATAGTAAAAAAAGAGGGTTTAGGCCCCTGCAAAAAAAGAAGAGAAAAAAGAGAAAAAAAGGAAAAAAAGGAAAAGAAGAAGAAGGCTGAATCTCTGAATCTGTTGTTTCTCTTTGTGTTGTGCTAGTTGTTCTTTTTCAGTGACTACCTTTGTGCCTAGGCTCATGTCTCTAGCATGTTTTATCCTAGGACCAGCACAGTACCACCGTTGAACGATTATTTAGCTTGCTTTTGTAACTAACGTGGTACTAGTGTATTCCTTGCTTCAGCCCACCTACAACTCTACATATTTCGACTACAGCTTGACAGGTCGTGTTGTTGCGGCACCGATACACTTATTCCACGGTTGCAGACTTGTTGGTTGCTGACCCCTCCTGTTGAGCAAGGTAAGATTTGGTAAGAGCTTGTGTGGCAGGTTGAGAGTGAGTGCCTTGCAGTAGCTACATCCTAATAGTTGTATAGTTTTTATTCCTTCACTTCTTTTTTATCTTGTTGCCTCTGTTCGTCTAACCATGGCAGGATTGGAGGTTGATGATGCTTCTCGTAATATGCCACACTCTCCTCGCACCAAGGGCATCGTACAACACTTTGTAAGGCTGGTGAAGACGCACACGGAAGGTCTTGATAATGACTTGCAGGTGACGAATGAAAAGATGGGGCAATTGGAGGCCACACAGATCGACACAAACACCAAACTTGCAAATGTGGAAATGACAGTTGCTCATATTGACAAGAGCCTTGTCGCACTCTTGAGGCAATTTGATGAGATGCATGCTAATACCAATGGTGGGCGTGATGAGAGCGCCGAAGGTAACTGGGATGACTATGTTGCTGATACTGAACAAGATGACCAAGAAGCACCTAATCATTGGCGACTATGTACTAACCGCAGAGGTATGGGTGGTTTTCGCCGACGTGAGGTACATGGTAATGATGATGCTTTTAGTAAGGTTAAATTTAAGATACCTCCTTTTGATGGTAAATATGACCCTGATGCTTACATTACTTGAGAGATTGTGGTTGATCAAAAGTTTGCATGTCATGAATTTCCTGAGAATGCGCGGGTTAGAGCTGCTACTAGTGAGTTTACTGAATTTGCTTCTGTTTGGTGGATAGAACATGGTAAGAAGAATCCTAATAACATGCCACAAACTTGGGATGCGTTGAAACGTGTCATGTGGGCTAGATTTGTTCCTTCTTATTATGCACGTGATATGTTAAACAAGTTGCAACAATTGAGACAAGGTACTAAAAGTGTAGAAGAATATTATCAGGAATTACAAATGGGTATGCTGCGTTGTAACATAGAGGAGGGTGAGGAATCTGCTATGGCTAGATTTTTGGGCGGGTTAAATAGGGAAATTCAGGACATCCTTGCTTATAAAGATTATGCTAACGTAACCTGATTGTTTCATCTTGCTTGCAAAGCTGAAAGGGAAGTGCACGGACGACATGCTAGTGCAAGGTCTAATGTTTCTGCAGGAAAATCTACACCATGGCAGCAGCGCACGACTACGTCCATGACCGGCCGTACACCAGCACCAACTCCCTCGCTGAGTCGACCAGCACCACCACCTTCCTCCGGCGACAAACCATGTGCATCTTCCACAAATTTAGCAATCAAATCTGCCTAGAAACTAGCAAGTAGTGCCTCTTTAGTAGCCTCTATGGGTAGAACAAGAGATGTTCAGTGTTATCGATGCAAGGGCTATGGACACGTGCAACGTGATTGTCCTAATAAGCATGTTTTGGTGGTAAAAGATGATGCTGGGTATTCCTCTGCTAGTGATTTGGATGAAGCTACACTTGCTTTGCTTACGGCTGATGATGCAGGCACTAAGGAACTACCCGAAGAACAGATTGGTGTAGATGATACAGAGCATTATGAGAGCCTCATTGTGCAGCGTGTGCTTAGTGCACAAATGGAGAAGGCAGAGCAGAATCAGCGACATACGTTGTTTCAAACAAAGTGTGTCATTAAGGAGCGTTCATGTTGTTTGATCATTGATGGAGGTAGCCGCAACAACTTGGCTAGCAGCGACATGGTGGAGAAGCTTGCACTTACGACCAAACCGCACCCACATCCATATCACATTCAATGGCTTAACAATAGTGGTAAGGTCAAGGTAACCAAGCTGGTACGAGTTAATTTTGCTATTGGTTCATATCTTGATGTTGTTGACTTTGACGTTGTGCCTATGGATGCTAGTAATATTCTGCTATGTAGATGATGGCAATTTGATACAGATTGTATGCATCATGGTAGATCAAATCAATATTCTCTCATACACCATGATAAGAAAATTATTTTGCTTCACATGTCCCCTGAGGCTATTGTGCATGATGATGTTGCTAAAGCTAAAAAACTAAAACTGAGAACAACAAGAATATTAAAGTTGTTGGTAATAACAAAGATGGGATAAAATTGAAAGGACATTGCTTGCTTGCAACAAAATATGATGTTAATGAATTATTTTCTTCCACTTCTGTTGCCTACGCTTTGGTATGCAAGGATGCTTGATTTCAATTCAAGATATGCAGCATTCTTTGCCTCCTGTTGTTGCTAACATTTTGTAGGAGTATTCTGATGTATTTCCAAGTGAGATACCAGAGGGGCTGCAACCTATACGAGGGATTGAGCACCAAATTGATCTTATTCCTGGTTCATCTTTGCCAAACTATGCACCATATAGGACAAATCCAGAGGAAACAAAAGAAATTCAGCGACAAGTGCAAGAACTACTCGACAAAGGTTACGTGCGTGAGTCTCTTAGTCCGTGTGTTGTTCCGGTTATTTTAGTGCCTAAGAAAGATGGAACATGGCGTATGTGTGTTGATTGTAGAGCTATTAATAATATCACCATATGGTATCGACACCCTATTCCACATTTAGATGATATGCTTGATGAATTGAGTGGTGCTATCGTGTTTTCCAAAGTTGATTTGCGTAGTGGGTACCACCTGATTCGTATGAAATTGGGAGATGAATGGAAAACTGCTTTCAAAACTAAGTTTGGATTGTATGAGTGGTTCGTCATGCCTTTCGGGTTAACTAATGCACCTAGCACTTTCATGAGATTAATGAACGAGGTTTTGCGTGCCTTCATTGGAAAATTTGTGGTAGTATACTTTGATGACATATTGATCTACAGCAAATCTATGGATGAACATGTTGATCACTTACGTGCTGTTTTTAATGCTTTACGAGATGCACATTTATTTGGTAACCTTGAGAAGTGCAAATTTTGCACCGATCAAGTGTCGTTTCTTGGCTATGTTGTGACTCCACAGGGAATTGAGGTTGATCAAGCCAAGGTAGAAGCGAGACATGGATGGCCAATGCCAAAGACTATCACACAGGTGCGGAGTTTCCTAGGACTTGCTGGCTTCTATCGCCGTTTTGTGAAGGACTTTAGTACCATTGCTGCACCTTTGAATGAGCTTACGAAGAAGGGAGTGCATTTTAGTTGGGGCAAAGTACAAGAGCACTCTTTCAATGTGCTGAAAGATAAGTTGACACATGCACCTCTCCTCCAACTTCCAGATTTTAATAAGACTTTTGAGCTTGAATGTGATGCTAGTGGAATTGGATTGGGTGGTGTTTTGTTACAAGAAGGCAAACATGTTGCATATTTTAGTGAAAAATTGAGTGGGTCTGTTCTAAATTATTCTACTTATGATAAGGAATTATATGCTCTTGTGCGAACATTAGAAACATGGCAGCATTATTTGTGGCCCAAAGAGTTTGTTATTCATTCTGATCATGAATCTTTGAAACATATTCGTAGTCAAGGAAAACTGAACCATAGACATGCTAAGTGGGTTGAATTTATCAAATCTTTTCCTTATGTTATTAAGCACAAGAAAGGAAAAGAGAATATCATTGCTGACGCTTTGTCTAGGAGATATACTTTGCTGAATCAACATGACTACAAAATCTTTGGATTAGAGACGATTAAAGACCAATATGTTCATGATGCTGATTTTAAAGATGTGTTGCTACATTGTAAAGATGGGAAAGGATGGAACAAATATATCGTTAGTGATGGGTTTGTGTTTAGAGTTAACAAGCTATGCATTCCAGCCAGCTCCATTCATTTGTTGTTGTTACAGGAAGCACATGGAGGTGGCTTAATGGGACATTTTGGAGCAAAGAAAACGGAGGACATACTTGCTCGTCATTTCTTTTGGCCCAAGATGAGAAGAGATGTGGCGAGATTGGTTGCTCGTTGCACGACATGTCAAAAGGCGAAGTCACGGTTAAATCCACACGGTTTGTATTTGCCTCTACCCGCTCCTAGTGCTCTTTGGGAAGATATTTCTATGGATTTTGTGCTGGGATTGCCTAGGACTAGGAAGGGACGTGATAGTGTGTTTGTGGTTGTTGATAGATTTTCTAAGATGGCACATTTCATACCATGTCATAAAACTGACGATGCTACTCGTATTGCTGATTTGTTCTTTCGTGAAATTGTTCGCTTGCATGGTGTGCCCAACACAATCATTTCTGATCATGATGCTAAATTTCTTAGTCATTTTTGGAGGCCTTTGTGGGCAAAATTGGGGACTAAGCTTTTATATTCTACTACATGTCATCCCCAAACTGATGGTCAAACTGAAGTTGTGAATAGAACTTTGTCTACTATGTTAAGGGCTGTTCTAAAGAAGAATATTAAGATGTGGGAGGACTGTTTACCTCATGTTGAATTTGCTTTTAATCGATCATTGCATTCTACTAAAAAGATGTGCCCATTTCAGATTGTATATGGTTTGTTGCCTCATGCTCCTATTGATTTAATGCCTTTGCCATCTTCTGAAAAACTAAATTTTGATGCTACTAGGCATGCTGAATTTATGTTAAAACTGCATGAAACTACTAAAGAAAACATAGAGCGTATGAATGCTAGATATAAGTTTGCTAGTGATAAAGGTAGAAAGGAATTAAATTTTGAACCTGGAGATTTAGTTTGGTTGCATTTGAGAAAGAAAAGGTTTCCTAAATTGCGTAAATCTAAATTGTTGCCTCGAGCCGATGGACCGTTTAAAGCGCTACAGAAAATTAACGACAATGCATATAGGCTCGATCTGCCTACAGACTTTGGGGTTAGCCCCACATTTAACATTGCAGATTTAAAGCCCTACTTGGGAGAGGAAGTTGAGCTTGAGTCGAGTACGACTCAAATGCAAGAAGGGGAGAATGATGAAGACATCCACACTACTGATACATCTATGCCAATACAAGTACCAATTTCTGGTCCCATTACTCGCGCTCGTGCTCGTCAACTCAACCATCAGGTGATTACACTCTTGAGTTCATGTCCATCATATTTAGACCATGGAGACCCATGCACTCTTGTTTTGCTTAGGAACCAGGGAGAAGACCGAAAGGGAAAAGGATTTGAACATGCTGGATTTGGACTACAGAAGAACACCAACTTGTGACGGTCACCACGGTCACATGCGGGCTCGGATTGGAATGTTCAAGCACTACATGGAAAGCTTATCAAGTCTACTTTCATATGGATCTGGAATTATAGTCATATCTGTTCTGAGGCTACCATAATCATTGTTTACTTACCGAGACATTTCCTGCCTTTTCTGCCCATGGTGCTGCGTCACCCTATTTTGGCCCAATGGGTCGTGTATCGAGTTGGGTCCATTAGGGACGCATCCTAGGGTTGCAGCATGACCCCAATACCCTTGTGGTCGTCCTCCCATGTTTATAAACCCCCTAGTCACCACCAAGAACCTCGAGTTTTGTTTAGATCAAGTTTAGCTCTCGCTACTTGCTCGTAAGCGCGCGTGCTGGTTCAGCCGCCCGTCTTCTTGTCTTTGGAACCCCACCATATTGGAGCTTGATTTTGAAACCTACATTTACATCTGGTAGTTTAGTACTTGTTCTACTTATTCTTGCGAGTTCTTTGATTGCTTGCAGGACGAGTGCCCTAGTGGTCGGGGTGTCACGCTCCACAAGATTCTGACATCCATAGGAGGTGGTGTATCGTTTGCTAAGGCGCAGCGTCTTTGGAAGGCTGTAGTCGGGCCGTGAACGTCGTCTCCTCCACCAATCGAGTTGTTCCACACCCTCTCATCGAAAGATCGGGCATTCACCCAATAGGTGCACATCACTTTCGTGGAATGAGGTTAGATGGTGTCTCATTTTATCACTCCACATGCAATAGTCTTCACCATCAAAATATGGTGGTTTGCCTAGGGGTATAGAAAGTAATGGAGAGCGCTTTGAAATACGAGAATAGCATAGCGGCATCTTACTATACTTCTTGCGCTCATGGCGCTTAGAAGGAGTGGACGACTCGGTGCCGGACGTGGGGGGTGACGAAGAGTCGGTTTCGTAGTAGACCACCTTCTTCATTTTCTTCTTCTTTTTGTCACCTCTCCAATGTGACATGTTGGAGGAAGAGGATTTCTCCTTGTACTTGTTGCTGGACTCCCTTGAGAGAGTCCTCCTCGAGCCTGCGGGCTTTTCGCCGGTCACGATCTCCCTCTTGGCGTGATCTCCAGACACCACTTCGAGTTGGTTAGGCTCTTAATGAAGCACTGGCTCTGATACCAATTGAAAGTCGCCTAGAGGGGGGTGAATAAGTGAAAACCTAAAATTTATAAACTTAAACACACACTAAAGGCCGAGGTTAGCGTTAGAATTAAATTCAAGTCCGAAAGATTGTTTCTCTTGCTAGGAGTTGCTTAAAGAGTGCGTATGACATATGGGAGCCAGCTCAAATTAATACTAGCAAGGAAATGTTTAGAGAGAGAAAAGAGGGCAAAACAAATCAAGCAAGAATCAAAGCGAGTAGACACGGTGATTTGTTTTACCGAGGTTCGGTTCCAAAGAACCTAGTCGCCGTTGAGGAGGCCACAAAGGTTGGGTCTATTTCAACCCTTTCCCTCTCTCTCAAATGGTCACTTAGACCGAGTGAGTCTTTTCCTTAATCACACGAGCCACTAAGACCCCATAAGGACCACCACACACTTGGTGTCTCTTGCTTTGCTTACAAAGCACTTGAGAATAAGAATGAGAAAGGAAGAAGGCAATCCCAGTGACAAGAGCAACAAAAGAACATAAAACACCCTCTCTCAAGTCCCTAATGGAATTGAGTTGATTTGGAGGCTTGGAGAGGATTTGATCTATTGAATGTGTCTTGGAGTGAAGTCTTTTGCTCTTGCAATGAATGGGATGTTCAGAAAACTTGGATGCCAATGAATGAGGTGGTTGGGGTATTTATAGCCCCCAACCACTTCCCAGCCGTTGGTAAGGGATGCTGGCGATGGGCGCACTGGACAATCCTGTGTGCCACCGGACAGTCACTGTGCACTGTCCGGTGAGCGCCATGTTAGCACGTCCGTTAGGGTTCGGAGCAGTTGACCATTGGAGTCGCTTGTCGTCTTGCTGCATCGGACAGTCCGGTGCCACACCGGACAGTCCGGTGCCCTCTAACTTCTGCGCTCTGACTTCTGTCGCAGTACTGTTGCGCACTATAGCTCTGCATAGTCGACCGTTGGCGCGCAGGGATCCGTTGCTCCGCTGGCTCACCGGACAGTCCGATGGCACACCGGACAGTCTGGTGAATTATAGCGGAGTGCGCCTCAGAATTCTCGAGAGTGGCCTGTTCGGAGGGCGGCTGGCCTGGTCACACCGAACACTGTCCGGTGTGCCAAATTCCAGCACACTCAAGTCCTTTGCTCCAATTTTGATTGAGTCCCTAACTGAATTTCTTTCTTGGTTTGTGTTAAACCTTATGCACCTGAGATAAATCATATCTAGACAAACTAGTTAGTCCATGTGGTTTGTGTTGTACATCAACCACCAAAATCGATTATAGGAAATGGTTAACCATATTTCCCTTTCATCTTCGACCTATGTAGGAAGAGCTAGCAAGGGCCCGGCTGTGAGAGTCGTATGTATAGCACCTCGAAAGCACTCGGCGGCACCATGGAAATAGGCACGAACAGTGATGATCCCCTGGGGACCCGGCATCTTGAGTATCAAGTATGGGTAGTGTGGGATGGCCATGAATTTTGCCAATCCTGGTCTCCCGATGATGTCGTTGTATCCGCAGTCGAAACGCGCCACCTCGAAGCGCAAGAACTTGGTCTGATAGTTCTCTGGGGTTCAAAAAGTGACAGACATGTAGATGTGACCCAGCGGATACTCTCCCTCGGTCGGCACGATACCAAACAAGGGGGTATACGACTAAGTGAGGTCGGCAATGGAGACTCCTAGAGCTTGAAGTGTTCAAGGAAAGGTGACATTGATGATGCTGCCACCATCCACTAACACCTTTTTAACTCGGCTCTCTCGGATTACAGTGTCAACAAGTAGGGGGTACTTGCCTGGGTGATTGAAGTTGAGCCACTAATCGGCCCGACTGAAGGATATCGTGTGTTCCGATCATCAGTGCGGGGCTAGAGCGCTATTTGTGGCCACCAGAACATGTGGGTTAGTGAGTTTCTGTTGTCTTCTATTTTCTTGTGCCCTGTGTCCTCCGAATATGGTGTTAACTTCCCAATCGATGCATGGGAAAGCCCCGCCTCCACCTCCTCCCTATGTTGAGGTTGGCCTGGCTCGGCAAGCTCTCCTCGTGGAGGGGGAGGCGACAGTGGCTAAAACGGCCGGCCATTCTCGATAGAGTACTTGAAATCTCAACAGTTCCGCAGGGTGTGCTGCATATCCTTGTGGTATGGCCACTGAGAGTCGAGGATCTCATCCAGTGTCCGTACCCCACCACGGGGCGCCACAGGCTCGAGTGGCTGGTAGCCTAGCGGTGTGCACTTCCTCCTAGGGCCTCTTGTCCCAGTGCTTGTCTAACTGCTGGTTCATGTCCTTCCGGGTGCTGGGAGTGCTGGCTTCATACCTCTGATGAGGTCTTAAGCCTATTCATCTGCGTTGATGTAGATGTATGCCTCCCTGAATAGTTGTTCAAATGTGGTAGGCGCCTTCTGAAGGATAGCTCAAACGAAAGCTGAGTCATTGGATCCCTAATAGAAATCCTCGATCACTGCTGCCTCTGTGACCTCGGGAATGCGGTTCCTCATCGTTTGAAATCTTATGAGGAACGAGCGGAGAGTCTCGTCGCTTTAGCGTTTGATGGATTTGAGATCCCACAGTTGTGTCGGTTTGTCGCATAGGGATTCAAAGTTCTCGACAAACCGGCGGCTGAAATCTTCCCAAGCGTCGATGCAGTGTCGCGGCAGATGTCGAAGCCATTGCAGCGCATCCTACGTTATAATGACGTCCTCCGTTGCCCCAGCAGCCCGGGCGGCGGTCATGTAGACAGCCAACCAGCCCCCTGGGTCTTGCTTAGGCTCATACTTGTCGACATTGGAGACTTTGAAGTTAGGAGGCCATTGGATTGCTTGGAGACGAGGGCTGAGCATGGAGACCCCGTACGTTTCCCTTTCCTCCTGTCGGTGATCATGTTGCTGGTTTTGGGGAGGTGAGCGAGTCTCATGTCGCCTCGATCGTCCTAGGACCGGATTGCTGGTGGAGGCTACCGCCAACTCGGACTGGTCGCACGGCTGTGTGCCGGTGCACCATGATCCTGGTCATATTCTTATCAGTGACTTATCCCATTTTCATGTCGGCGATCACGCGAAGCGCGTTGGCTGTTGATGGCATGACACAGATCATTCAGCGAGTGGGCGAGAGGTAAAAGATGATTAGCCGCCTGAGTGAGTACTCGACGATAGCCTTTCGTGTCTAGGGTTCACAGTAGGTCGTTGGCTATCTGTGCTAGGACCCCTCCAACCTTGCTTGGCGTGTTTAGTGCCCGAGCGAAGTTAGGGTATAGGTTCCGGGTGAGGAGCAGGTTCTCACACCAGAGCCTAGCACCTTGCTCTGCTTGCTCCCGCTCGCGTTCTTGAGCTTGGCGATGATCGCGACGACGAGAGTTGCGTCGTTCTCGGTGTGTTCTTTCATTAGGAGTCTCCCCCATTTTTTGAAGCTTCGTCCCAAGAGACGGGCTAAGCTAGATCTCACTGTCCAACCTCGTGGTGTCGTCATATGTTTCGGCGCCTATTTAGTCGTCGTCACGCATCACGCTGGGAGGCTCTTCCCCCAGCACGGTGGGTTCGTCGTCAGAGATAGGTGATGATTCTAGTCTCCCCTGAATGAAGAAAATATCTAGGAAGAAAGGCGTGGGCGTAGCAGTGTGTTCCTTCCCGTTCTCCTTTGAGGGTGGAGCAATCAGGACGATAGTATACAACACTTCCCTGCCTGGTTTGGAGCGCTCATCTCCTTTTGGCAGGTGATTTGTGTCCACTCCTTGGTGGACGAGGTGGACAACAGAGTTTGTCAAGTTGGGGAGGCCATGGTCGACCGGCCTTCAACCCTCTAGGGGATCCTGAGCTTGGCCTCGTGCGGGACCACGCTTCGTCGCGCCATTGGTGGGGTTTTGGTTGGGGCGGTTTGTGGTCTCGCCGCGGCTTCCTTTGGCGATCCCAAGGGATATTTCCTCTCAGGTGAAGTTGCTCTGCGATGCAAAATCCCCTCTATGTCTACTACATAGGAGATAGTTCCAAAGCAGAAGACTGCTCCTGGGCTGAAGGTGATCATGCTCTTGAAAACGACGGCCATGGAGTCAGCGTTGCTCGACGACGCACCCCTTACCTGGCACGCCAGCTGTCGGTGTTTGTTGTCTGACTGCACACCCCAGGGTTACCCTCGTGGTGCTTTTGAGTAGGATGACATCGTTGATTCTGAATCGATGGTTCATGTGGTAGCACAATGAGAGAAACACACAGGCTTGAGTAGGTTCGGGTAGCTTTGAGAGGCGTAATACCCTACTTCCTGTGTTGGTTTTCTGTATTGTGGTGAGTTTACAAGTTGTGATACGAGAATGGTGGGCTGAGGATGAGATGAAAAAGGTAGGGGTGCCTCCTAGCCTTATATACACAACTAGAGAGAGCCCCCCGCAAAGGTGTCGATTACAATCTCCTTGCTTATCTCCTGATTTGTAGCGAACGATCTTCCTTTATCCTAGGGAAATCTTGCGCTCTCACGCCCGAGTTATTGCCAGTGGTTCAGTCTATCGGATGGGCGCAACAAACCCGGCCTGACATACCCACGCTCATGCAGCAGCTAACTCGGACGTGGGCCTCTTTCGTATCAGAACTGACTAGCCTTTGCTGGTTTCTTTTATCCAGTCCACCACCAGTCACCTCAGGAGGGCGCCTGTTGTGTGGCCCTGGACACATTTTCGTGCTCATGTGGACCCGAGGGATATCCATCCCCTACAATTACACGACACAGATGAGAACAAAACACCTGTGGATCTATGGCTAAACTAATGCAACCTAGATGTTAGGGGCCTTCGTTTTCCGAAGGTCCTCAAAAACGTGGTTAACAATGTTTCCCAAGTATAATGTATGTACAGGAAGCTTTGGACTCGGGATGAAGTTGTGCACAATATGGAAAGCAGGATCGAAATTGTTGGGGGTCTGCTTCGTCGCCGAAGGTCCTGTGAGAAGAAGCACCTTCGGAAGGCCAGAACAGGAACGATGCCGAAGCTACCAGTCAGGGAGCGTCGTAGTATATTTCAAAATGCACCGACTTAAAGATGAGATGACCAATCGGCCCATGATAGACTGTGTAATGATTGTAATCATTTGTAGAGAACATGAATGTAAATTCACACAGGCTGCGCCCTGTGCCTATAAATAGGTGAACAGTACCCCCATACTGTTCACGCTTTTTCATCGCATTCATATCTTCGTATTTCTGTCAAACTCAAGGTACAAATGTAATTTAGTTCAATTTTTATATATTCATGATTATTTATCAATACATGTTCACATTTTGGTACTATATAATTATCTATGTTATTGTCTTATGTTTCATAACCTTCGTCCCCTGATTTTACATGTCGTATCTATGAAGGTATGTGTTGGGGACTTGTTCTCAAATACTATGAGTTAAGAACAAGGCAATATAGAAAATGTTAAATGTTAAAGTCCTTCGTCCTTTGAAGCATTATTTCCCTTGGGATATAATGATTTTCGGACGAAGGTTATGAAGGACATACCTTCATCAGCATAACATATAATAATGAAGAAGGAATCATATGAGATATAAAAGATAACATAAACAATAATGTATTATTATTAGTTCATTTCTATTTTACTATTATGGAAAAATAGAAATGATATCAAATTACAAAAGTACCTTCGGCTTGAAAGAAGGTAAAAGTACAAGCGTGACGCAAGAGCAAATGCCAAATCAGTGTGAACAGTACGGGAGCACTGTTCATCTATTTATAGGCACGGGACGCAGCCCATGTAAAATTACACCCATGCCCTTTACATTTGCTAATGGCTCTATAGTAACCCATCGAGGTCTTAATAGCCTTTTCCTTTTTAAGTCGGTTTCCTTTTCTGCTATCATGCCGAAGCTCTCCTGCACATAGCTTCGGCTCTACGCCAACCTTTGTATTCTTTGTGCTTCTTCACACTGTGGTTCTGATCCGAGCCCGAAGGTACCTGTTCATGTATTATACTCCAGAAACATTGTTAAATCGTGTTTTTGAGGACCTTCGGAAGCCGAAGGCCCCCAATAGTAGCCCCTCGCAATATTAATTTGTTAGAATAATAAATTCAGATTGCGATATGGACGAAGGCCCTAAGCTGAAGGTCCGAAAAAACACCTTCCCTTTGCTAGAATAGCACACCTTCCCTTTGCTAGAATAGCAACAGTCAATGACAAGCGGGGCCCTCCACCTTGCAACGCACTAGGCGTATAAATAAGAGCAGACCACGAGCTCATTTGGTACGCTTTTTGCCATCTGCTCTGCTTGCTCAATTTTTAGCTCTTGCCTACCAACGCTTGCTTGGTTTTTTAGATTTTCTAAGCTTCGGCTTTAAGAGCACATTTTCACCATTTTCGAAGAGAAGATGTCTCAAGATAAGAAAGTTGTTGCTGAAACGAAGCTGAGCGAGGAGGAGAAGCTTCTTAAGGAAAAACCGCTGGATTCATCGAGTCAATTGCAAAGACCAACACTGAAAAGATTACAAAAGAAATTCTAGAAGGCTTATCTGAAGATACCGATGACAGCGATAGTTATGATGTGGAAAGTGGGGGCGAAGACTTCGAAGATCGGCCGCGGCGACCAAGTCACACAGTCTTCGGAAAATCGACTATCAGGCAAAGTCATCTTGATAACATGAGAGGAAGGTATTTTCGAGACATATCCATCGTGAGGGCTGACAACGAAGACAGGACTGCTCCTGTTCCTGAAGAGAATGAAGTCGTAATCTACCGAAGCTTCTTCAAGGCTGGGCTTCGGTTCCCCTTAAGCAGTTTCGTGGTTGAAGTTTTAAAGATATATGAGATTTTCCTTCACCAGATTACTCCCGAAGCAATTATCAGAATGGGGATCTTTGTCTGGGCCGTGAGAAGTCAAGGTTTGGAGCCAAGTGCAAAATGTTTCTGCAGCATGCATGAACTTTCGTATGAGACGAAGGCCTGGGGTAAGGAACAGTATCATAACAATTTTGGTTGCTATAGCTTCGTTGCTCGCTCAGGCTCAAGTTTCCCAGTGCCAACCTTTCGGAAGAGGTGGCCTGGAGACTGGATGAAAGAATGGTTCTATGTGAAAAATGATTTAAGGGTGAGAGAAGATATTAAAGAGATCATCATGCGCCCCATCTGGTCTCGCTTCGGCCTCCAGAAATCGAAGGTAGAGATCGATGAAGCAGCTGAAGAATGCCGAAGGGCCTTTGGCATAGTTTGTTCTTTCATCGAGATAAGGGACTTAGTCCAAGAGCACGTGGCCTACAGGATATGGCCATTGGTAGTCAACTGGGAGATGCCAAAAGATACCATCAGCAACCCCAATGAAGGTGGTTTGGTTCGACTGAAATATACTTTCAGGTTTGGAGACCAATTTATCGAACCAGACGATGACTGGCTGAAGTGCATCGAAGCTACAAGTGATGAACTGCTTGGGCCGTACTCCAAAGCGGAGGATAATGCGTTATCTGTGGCCTTCGGAAGCCGGAAAAAGAAAAGGCTAAATAGAGTTTTTGATGCTATTGGGTTCATGTACCCTGATTACTGCTACCCGCCACGGGGGCAGAAGAGAAAGAGTGCAACTTCCGGGATAGATGCTGCTTCAGCTGCTCCAAGCGAGCCCGCGTTGAAGAGGAAAAAGGTGAAGGTTCTTACTCACCGGCCGCATTATATTGAACCGGTCGTAGTGCCCGAATTTGACGGTGATACCTCTTCGGCTACTGAAGCCAAAGAACCTGCGCCTACGCAGAAGATTGAAGAGCCGGTTGCAATGCCGAAGACATCCTCAGCCAAATTAGCTGAGCCGAAGGCCGATAATATAGGGGTCGAAGGAACAAAGATATCAGAAATTACAAGCCCTTCGGTAGAAGTGACAGTGCCGAAGGCACAAAAAGGTCTTACAGCGACCCCTAAGAGGAAAAGAATGGTCAATGTACTAGATGCGCTGGAGACAATAAAGACAAGTTCTACTCCAAGGAAAACTGCCGAAGCTCCAAAGACGCAGTCTGAGACAAGAGTAACCGAAGCCAAAGCTGCAAAGAGCCAGATCGAGACCGAAGCTGGGCCTTCAGAGCCCGCCAAGGAGAAATCCTTGGAAATCGAAGAAAAAACGGAAAAAGAAGCTACAGAACAATTTTTGCCTGAAAAAACTGCCACTCCTACTCCTGAAGCATCTTCCGAAGTACTTGATTATTTTGTACGACATGCTTCAGGAAAAAGGTTATCTGAAGAAGAAAAGCGAGAAGCTCAATACTATGCCCGGAAACTGAAATATCCAAAGGGGGCATTGATATTCAACGGCAGCGGAGAAGAAGATTTCTTGTATTATCTCCCAGACAGCAAGGAGATTTCTGTCTGCCGAGAGATGAGCAGAAGCTTCGGATTCCCGACACTAGAAGTCGGGCTTTCGGTGCTATCAAAAGATGAATTGGCCGATAGCTTAGCATATAATAGTTTAAAGGTATGAGAATGAGCTTTTTGTAATTTAAAACAAAAGGTTTTTTATTTACTTATACTTAGTACCGCACTCCTTTCGCAGGGCCTCATTCTTAGCAACGCCCTCAGGGCGCAAAAAAGTGCCGAAGATGAAGGATGCACTATAGCTTTGAACAACCTTCGTTCCGAAGTAATTGAACTAAGGAACGAAGGTCTTGAAAAAGATAAGATATTAAACTCATTGGTGAACAAAATAAAAGAAGACGAAGCTACTTCCAAAGCCCAAGCTGAAGCCCAGAATTGCGAAATTGAGGATCTTCGGAAACAGCTGGCTGAAGCAAAATTAAAATGTGCTATTGCCAAAGCTGACCGAGACGCCAGCGATTACTGGAAAAATTATTGGGAAAAACAGTTGTAGAACTTCGCTCTTCGAAAAAAGATGTTATGAAAAATCCATAGAATGTGTGGAAAAAATAAAATCTAGCTTTGCCAACGTTGGCGCATATTCAAGTGAAGACAACTTCGTACGGGGCGATCCTGAGGGGCCAATTGAATGGATCAGCAGCGAGGCCGAAGCCTTTGAGGAGATTTTAAATGACCGTGGGGACGTCTGCGCCTTCTCAGGTGCAAGGGGAATTGCGGCTATCTTGGAGAAATCAGGTTGCGATCATGTGAAAACTCTAGCCCAAGCCGAAGCTACTTTATTTATTGATGATACAAAGGACCCCTCGACCGAAGCAAGCTTAGTTGGTGGAAAATTCTTTACTGACATATGGGAAAATGGCGACCGACGGATGGCTCACGAAATAATAAAGAAGAGCGAAAAAGATACTCACGATGCTAGGGAAGCAACGAAGGCAGCTGAAAAGGCTGCGGAACTGGAAAAGCGGATAGGTATTGCTTAATAGCCTTTAACTTTATTTTTTATTTCTATGACTTCGAATCTTATTTACGTTTTCTACTGCAGCCGAACTATCTCCTCCTCCAGAGCCCTTCGAGTCATTGATCGAGCCAGGGGAAAAGGAACCAGCAGAAATCATTAATATGGCCGAAAGCATTTTGGATGAAGTCGTTACTCAACCGCTGACCGAAGCTGCGGACGAAGTTTTGAAGGAAGAATAATAGATATTGTAAAAACATTGTTAGAATACCAATGTAACATTTGCTGGACTATGCTTGTAATATTTGACGCTCATGAGTTTTTAATGTAATATATAAATGGCTTTGTAATTCATTTCTTTGCGATGCATGAAACTTTTATTGTACATACCGTTTTTGAGCCTTCGGTGAAAAAACACCTTCCCTTCTTTTCATGCTTCGTAAAGAAGAGTTTTTATGCTTCGTGAGAAATCCTTCAATCGTCGCAAAAACATTAACGCTTCGTTAGTAATAAACTTTCTTCCTTGATATCAGAGTGCTTTATAAAAATGCTCCAAGCGTCGCCATAATACTGATACTTCGTCAATAAAAGACTTTCTCCTCCACTTCAGAGCTGATAAAGTTGTATCTCTTCGAAACTTATTTTGTGCCTTAGCACAATTTCACTTTTTTGAAGCATTCTCCGAAGGTCAACATTGTATCCCCTTCTTGTGTCGTTGATGCAATATGATGTATGATGTTATGTTATGCGAATGATGTGATGATGTTATGCTATGCAAAATGATATTTGTGCCGAAGATACACACACATCCCCACAGTAGGATACACAATCTCTTTGTCGTTTATTTTTCGGCTTCACCGCTTATTTTTCGGTGTATCAGCGTTGACTTTTCGCTATAAGTTCTGCATTCCCTTAGGAACGTCTTTTGAATTTCTTCGCCTTCTATTTCGGCGGTATTCGCGTTGACTTTTCGCGCTTCGCCTTATATTTCGGCGGAATCAGCGTTGACTTTTCGCTGTAAGCTCTGCATTCCCTTTGGAACGACTTTTGAGCAGAAAACTTACACTGCGCTCCTTTAGGAACGACTTTTTGTAAGTTCGGCAAACTTACGTTGCGTTCCGTAGAACGACTTTTTGTAGCTTCGAAAATTCTTGTGATGTACTTTTTTATCCGTGCGTTCTCTTAGGAACGACTTTTTGTGCTTCGGCGATTTTTTAGACTCCGTAAATCTGTGGAGAAAACATATTTTCACTATGGCAAAAACGAAGCTATTACAAGGAATTGAAAACGACGAGAAAACTAAGTTTTCAACAATTGTTCCTTAGTAAGAAAGAAAATGACAATAACTGTAAAAACTGTTTTAGGGGTAGGATATCTCTTTAGTAGATATGCTTCGATTCTGGCACAATACCGTTGACTGTGCGAGCTTCGTACTCCTCCCTAAAGTCTCTCTGTTGATGGGTCTGTTGACTCCCTTCTAGCTGTTGATCGCGTGAATATGCAGGTTGTGGTGGTGGCGGAGGTGGGAGTTGTGGCCAGGATGCCTGTGGCTGACTAGCCGAAGCAACAGACGCTGCAGGATGGTTACCTACATACTCTGGTATGTATGGTGAGTGATACAAAGCAGTATGCATGACCTGCTTCGGCTGGTTCTGCTGAGCTGCAGCTTCTGCTATTTCCTTCTGTTTCTGAATGGTGACATGGCACATCCTTGTAGTATGGCCCTTGTCCCCACCGCAGAATAAGCAATAAATTTTTCTGGGCTGGTCCCCAAACCTTCCTCCGAAGCCCCTGGCGCCTCTGCCCCTAGGAGCTGGCGGCCGAAGATAGCTTTGTTGCTGCCCCGAAGCTTGCGAGGAATATTGTGGCCTCTGTTGCTGACTTCCTCTGTCGTCATTCTGGGTGGAATGAATTGATCTGACGTGCCTTGGGTGGATTCTACCTCCGAAGCCCCTAGTCATCTCGGAGAACCTGTAAGCTTCCTCCCTTCTTTGACGAAAGTCATTATCAGCGCGGATGTATTCATCCATCTTTTGAAGCAATTTCTCCAGGGTCTGAGGGGGTTTCCTGGTGAAGTATTGGGCCGTAGGTCCTGGCCGAAGCCCCTTGATCATGGCCTTAATGACAATTTCATTGGGCACTGTTGGTGCTTGTGCCCTCAGACGCAAGAACCCTTGGACATACGCCTGGAGGTATTCTTCGTGATCTTGTGTGCACTGGAACAAAGCTTGAGCGGTAACCGGCTTCGTCTAAAACCCTTGGAAACTGGTGATCAGCATGTCCTTCAGCTTCTGCCATGATGTAATTGTTCCTGGCCGAAGAGAGGAGTATCAGGTTTGCGCAACATTCTTGACTACCATGACGAAAGATTTTGTTATGACTGCAGTATTGCCTCCATATGAAGATATGGTTGCTTTGTAGCTCATCAGAAACTGCTTAGGATCTGAATACCCGTCATACATGGGGAGCTAGGGTGGCTTGTAAGACGAGGGGCCAAGATGTAGCCTACAGTTCTCTGACAGAGGAGAAGCATCATCAAAAGCAAAATTTCCATGATGGAAATCCTCATACCATTCATCCTTGTTGAAGAAGCCCTCTTGGTGAAACTCCCTATGTTGGGGCCTTCTCTCTTGCTCATCTTGAGCAAGATGGCATACTTCTTCAGTGGCTTCGTCAATCTGCCTCTGAAGGTCGGCTAGTTGGGCCATCTTCTCCTTCTTCCTTTGTACTTGTTGATGAAGCATCTTCATATTTCTGATTTCTTGGTCCAACTCGTCCTCCTGGGGTGTTGGACTAGTGGCCTTCTGTCGGTGTTTAGGGTCCGACCGCACACCCGGGGTTGCCCCTCAAGGTGTTTTAGGAGTAGGAAGGTGTCAACAACTGTAGCAGAATGGTTCGTGCCGATCGCACGAGGGACGGTGGACAAGATTTACAGGTTCGGGCCGCTTAGTGATGCGTAACACCCTACGTCCTGATGAGTATGCTTGGTGGATATGGTTACAAAAGAGCTCTCTGGATCGAGAATGCAGAGAGTTGATGTGGGTGGCTAAGTAATGGGTCGATCGTTCTGAAGGGGTGCCCCCTAGGCCTTATATACTCGACCGTGGGGCAGTACACATGGATAAGATAACAACAAATGGCTAAAAGATAGTGAACCTCTCGAGATTATCCTTTACGTAACCCTCGCCGACTTATCCTCACGTGACTTCGTTGCATGGAGGCCCCGACGCGGGAAAGTCGGATCTCTGTTGCGGCCAATGGCTCGACGCTATGGGTCGTCCGGGTTTGCACCAATCCGGCCTCATGTCGCTCCGCGTTGCTGGTTGTCTTTCCCTAGGCCCACGAAAGAATAACCTTACGAATTATTGGGCCCTTGGGCCTTTCGTGAGGTCCTTTACTCTTTTAGTGGACCCGGGGGGTATCTATCCCCCACAAGCCCCCGATCTTTGGGTTAATTTAGAGGTAATCAACCCAAAGATCCCAGGTCCAGCTTGTAGGTGATTTGAAGAAAGATGACTCCTTGCTGTTCTCTCCTGCTTCGATCACTTGTTGACCAGAACCTAGCTTTGTGCCTGTGCCTTAGAGATCGGCATTCCTGTTTGTTGGATTCTGAACTTTATTGGGTGCACCGGAGGTGCACCCAATGGGTGTAGCCCCCGAGCTTCGAGTAGATTTTAGAAAATAATCTACTCGAAGGTCTTCATCAGAGATTACTTCCATTTGTGTTCCTTTATTCCAGTTGAGGATTGGCTTCTTAATCTTGTCCCATGCCCTTAGAAATTGGTGCTATCCTGGCTTGGAATGACAATCCATGGGGTGCACCGAAGGTGCACCCAATGGGTGTAGCCCCCGACCTTCAAGTGGATTTTTTGAGGATAATTCGCTTGAAGGTCTTCTTTTTGTGTCCTTTTGCTGAAGATTACTCTTTCTGCTTATAAAAAAGTTGGCATGATGTCATCCGTGCTATGTCATCAATATTATGCTTCGGAGGTCAGCATGTGTTTTGTCTTTTGCAACTGAATTTGCAATCCTTCCATATCTTGCTAAGTAGCATAGTGTATTTGCTCTGCAACTGATTGGACGTTCGATGGACGTTCTCTGTCTAGTCTTCAAGTCATGTCTGTCGACCATATTTTGCACTCTGCTGGCTATACTTGGCTTCCCTTTAACTCTTGTTGATATCTCATTTTTGTCTTGAGGCATTCACTGCATGCTCTGTACAGATGTGACCATTTTGAAAAATATACTGACAATTCCTGGGCGTCCCCCCCAATGGGTGTGGGCAAGGGACGGCTTGGTACGCTGAGTGTTTTAACCGGCTGCTTCTGAGTTGTAATGTGATGGGACGGCGAGTGTAATCATATCCTTTGCACTGTTGACTGGAGTCCCAATGGGTGTAGTGCTGCATGAAACGGCGTCAGCCGCCTGACGTGTCTTTGGACGGGTGGAGGTGTATATTGAATGCTTAGCGACTGTTCAGTGACCGCGGTTGGAGGTGAGCGGTTGCCTTTCTCTTCTATAAATAACGCTGTTGTTCCTCTGGTTTCTTCACATCCCTTCGCTATTCCTTACTGCTTCCTTCTCTTCTTTTCTGCTTGCCTCCATGGGAAAGAAACGCAAGCGCGAGCCGACTCCTCCATCGGAGGACTTCGGCGACTCGGAGTACTCGGAGGAGGAGTTCTCCTCCGAGTCCGAGAGGTCCCCGGCCCCCGTCTCTCCCCCGGCGTCGTCCGATGACTCGGACGACTCCCAGGGGATAGCCGCGGAGGTCTGGTCGTACATCCGGGCCATCGAGCGCTCTGGGCTCGAGGGCTCGGATGAGTCCGAGTACTCCTCGGACGAGGAGGACTCGGACGGCGGCGGCGAGGGCGAGGACGACGACGACGACGACGACGACGACGACGACGACGATGACGACGACGACGACGACGGCAGCAGCAGTGGCGGGGGCAACGGCAGCAGCAGGGGCAGCACCAGAAGCGGCGGCGGCAGGGGCGGCACCAAGAGCATCGGCGGCAGGGGCGGCAGCGGCGGCAGGAGCGGCGGCGGTGGCAGCAGGGGCGGCAACAAGGCCAGTGGCTGAATGCCACTGGTTTTTAAATATTAGTATAGATTAGAAGTAGTATAGTAAAATAATGTAGTAGTATTAGTAATGTAAAGTAGTATAGTGTAGTGTAGTAGTAGTAGTAGCAGTAGAGTGTAGTATAGTAGTAGAAATAGGGAAGTATCAACTCATAATGAGTTGATTTGTAAGTATTGCCACTTCCCTTGAATGAAGAATGAATTTAATTTCCTCTTGATGACTCGCTTTGTTTGATTATGAATCCGATTCTCTTGAGACAATAGACAGACAACTTGATCATCATATTGACGCTTCTAGAAGTAGCCGTCGAGTAATATTGCAATCTGTATCGACATTAGAAGTAATGCCAAGTGATTGAAGGTCAACGTTGGCATTTTAGAAGTAATGCCGAACGATTGAACTCGAGATCAACGTTTTAGAGGCAACGCCGAGTAATTAAAGGTCGACGCTGGCATTTTAGAAGTAATGCCGAACGATTGAACTAGAAATCAGTGTTTTAGAGGTACGCCGAGTGACTGAGTAGTGACGTCGGCGTTTTAGAGGCAACGCCGAGTTATTGAACTCAAGGTCAGCGTTTTAGAGGCAACGCCGAGTTATTAAGGGTCGTTGTCGGCATTTTAGAAGTAATGCCGAGCGATTGAGCTCAAGATCGACGTTTTAGAGGCAACGCCGAGTGACTGAGTAGTGACGTCGGCGTTTTAGAGGCAACGCCGAGTTATTGCACTCGAGATCAGCGTTTTAGAGGCAACGCCAAGTGATTGAAGGTCAACGTTGGCATTTTAGAAGTAATGCCGAACGATTGAACTCGAGATCAGCGTTTTAGAGGCAACGCCGAGTGATTGAATAGTGACGTCGGCATTTTAGAGGCAACGCCGAGTTATTGCACTCGAGATCAGCGTTTTAGAGGCAACGCCGAGTGATTGAAGGTCAACGTTGGCATTTTAGAAGTAATGCCGAACGATTGAACTCGAGATCGGCGTTTTAGAGGCAACGCCGAGTGACTGAATAGTGACGTCGGCATTTTAGAGGCAACGCCGAGTTATTTTGAGGATTAACACCCGAGTAAGGAGAGGGCCCACCAGTTTTTTGGGAAATAACTGCCGAATGACCACGTGGCCTGCTGGGATTTCGGAAATGATTGCCGAGTGATGACTGGGCACTTTTTGAAACGGTATCTGGTCCGAGAATATCCCATAAGAGTTGCACTTTTAGCCGCCTTTGCTTTCCGCGCCCTAGTTTTTGCATTCCTGCTTCCAAATCCTCTCTGCGCTTGCCTCCAATTTGCTCGCTGGTGAAATCGAGATGGCTCCCAAGAGGAAAATCGCGAGTTCTTCCGCTGTGGTGATTCCCCCAATTGATCCCAACAGCCAGTTGCCTTTCGCAGGTAACCACATGTCCATCATCTCTGAAACCGAACTCCTTCACCTCGTGTCCATCGGGGTTCTTCCTCCACGAGAACTCTGTTCTTGGCGGATTTGCCACGGGACTACGGTCCCGACGGAGGACACCCACGAGTCCGTGGTTTACGCTCCCTTTCTTCTCCGCGGCCTTGGCCTTCCTATTTCTCCCTTTTTCCGTGGTCTTCTTGATTTCTACCACATCAACCTAACCCATCTGAACCCTAATTCAATTCTGCAAATTTCTATCTTCGTCCACTTATGTGAGGCCTTTCTTGGCGTGCTGCCGCATTTTGGCTTGTGGAAACACCTGTATCATTGTCGCCCTGGGATGGCCGAGGGACAACATCAGTTGGTTGGAGGTGCCAGCTTGGAGATGCGCCGGGGACGGAAAACTGAGTATCTTGAGATCCCCCTTAAAGACAGCATTAAAGGATGGCGCCTGGAATGGTTTATAGTTGATAACTATGGAAATTCTCTCCCCCCCGATCAGGAAGACAGCCAGATGTTCGCACCCCGAGCTGGACCGAGTCTCCTACAGACGAGGAGGTGGCTGAGGCCAGTGTGCTGCTAGCTGAAGTTGGGCTATTGAAAGAGAGGGGTTTAACTGCTGAAGCTATAGTTGCTGACTTCGTTTTCAAAAACATTCAGCCGCTGAAAGATAGGGTCCACCCGGCTTATCTGTATCAAGGGCTAGCCGACCCAACTCGAGTTACCAATAGAAGAATCCCTTCTGCAGATTTGGTGAGCCGACTGGAGATGATTCTCAGAGGCAAAGTATCCAATGTTGGTGCTCCGGTGGCGTATTCAGCCTGGAATCTGCCTCCTGCCAAGGCCTTCACTCGTTTCGTGTTAAACCCGCCTGCGACTGATGGCAATTTGGGCCTTAGAACGCGGCCCTCTGATGAGGAGGTTAGTGCTTTGGTTGCCTCACTTGGGAAAATCCCTGATGATGAACGACAAATCCATTTCGAGGTGCCTTTGGATCCTACTGATGCTGAAATAAATGTCGTGCTTGACATGTTGGCTGAAGATTCTTCTGACGCTATTCCTGCTGAGTCATTGGCAGTGGCACCTCTCCCAGAGGTCGGTATAATCTTGGATGTTCAGAGACCTGTCCGTGCTCGCTCGAGGCGTCCCCGCCGAACCAATCAGACTGATCTTTCTGTTGATGAGCAGAAAAGGAAGAAGAGACGTATTCGGCGAGTATCTAGTTTGGATCAGGGTGCTGGTCCCTCGGTTCCTGCTGATGAAGAGGTTCCTGCGCCTGAATTTGCTGATGCTGATCCCAATGGGTGTGGTATGACTGTTGCTGAACCCAATGGGTGTGGTCCATCTGTTGCTGAACCCAATGGGTGTGTTGCCAGTGTTGCTGATGAAGACGACGAAGAGGAAGAGGATGAGGTTCCTCTGACTCGGAAGAACAGTCGGCAATTCCTCGCCAGTGGGGAAAGTAGTGGGGTTCCTTCTCCGGCTTTGTCTGCTCTTGTTGGTCTGCAAAACATATCCCTGGCCGACTTTGATCAAACTCTCGAGGATATGGTCCCAGAGGACTTGTTATCAGGGCCAGTGGATGATGATGTGACGGAAGCTTGTGGTGCTGTGCCGGACGCTGGGTTGAGGTCATCCCGTGCCTCATCAACCTTAGAGCGCGATCTTGAGGGACGGGATGTTAACTTGGATTGTCCTGATTCCATGGAAGTAGCCGAGGGCCCATCAACCTTGGAGATGGTTACTGCTGAAAGTTTGGACCCCAAGGATGGTGTTGACACATGTCCAGCCCCCGAGGGTGTCGTCGGGGATGATTTAGCCCGGGCGAAGAGTGCGAGCTACTGCCCAGCCCCCGAGGGTGTTGCCGGGGATAATCCGGCTCAAGTGGGCAGTGCCAACTATGGCCCAGTCCCCGAGGGTGCCCAAACAGGGTCTCCTTCCGGCACTTCCATGGACGTTCACGCTGGGTCACCTCCACACTCTGGCTGCATGGTGGTGGCCCAAACTTCAGACCGGGGCGTCGCTTTGGAGGGCAGCGTCCCCGTTGATCGAGTATCCGGCTCTGTTGAAGGAGATGAACTGATTCCCACTGTTCCATTGCATGCTGCTTCGGGTGATGACCTTGCGCCTGGTTATCATCTGATTTCTCCTGACTTGGGGATCCCTTCGTTCTTCTCCAACCTCCAGGTACTGTGCTGTTTCTTAGCTTGACTTTTACATGAACTCTTGCCATTATGCTCATCTGCTCTTCTCATCAGGTTTTGGTGGATGGGATGACCAGCCAGCTGAAATTGCATGGTGCTCCTATCCCGGAAGTAGCTTCATCCTTTTCGTGTTGGAATCCGGTGTCTCTTCATCGCCGTGTATCCGAGTTGGAGGCGACTAACGCTGGTTAGTGCTCTTTTTTCTTTTCTTCGTGCTTGTTGTGGACTGTTTTACCTTCTGACCTCGCTTTGTTTGGTTGTCCTTCGCTAGGAATGACTCGACAGATTACACTACTTGAGGAGAAACATTCTCAAGATCGGGCTGAACTGTCTCAGCGATGCACTGATCTTGAGGAAAAGTACTCTCAAGGTCAAATTGAGCTGAGTCAAGTCTCTGCCGCCTTAGATGATGCCAACGCGTTGAGTTCTTCCCTGCATGCTCAGCTCGACTCTGAAAAGGTGAAATACGAAACTGTGCTTTTGCCTTGCTATACTCCTTATTATTTGCCTGGTTTTCTGAAGGAACTGATTTGTGCTTGCAGGAAGAAAAACGCATCCTTGCCGCTTCTCGTGACAATCTTGATAGGTTGTATCGAGATTCTAGCAACTCGTTGACTATTCTGGAGAGGAGTTATCGCTTTTCCATGGAGGAGTTGAACAATCTTCGCTATAAGCTGCAGGAGTCCTTGGATGATGTGATTCGCCTTCGGGAGTTGATATCGGCTAAAGACGTTGTCATCAAGAATCTGCGTGCTTCCAAGAAATCTGTTACCCAGGAGCTAGAGGCTGCCCAGTTGGCTGTCAAGGTTGCTGAAGAGACTTCCAGTACTCTGAGAGCCCAGCGCGATAGGGCCATGGATAAGGCCATTCGAGCGGGGCGAATTCTGATGAGGAGACCTGGCGTAGTCGTTCCTGAAGATATAAGGGCTGACGTGAACGCTGCTCCTGATTCCTCGAGTCGTCCTTCTTCGTCAACTGCTCCTGGAAAAGACATTGCAAAATAGAGAAAACATTTCGCGTGCTCCAAGCGCGCAGCTTGCAGGATTGAACATTTGTTAGAGGACACCGGTTTATTTGAATAACATAGTTATTCACTCATTGTATCAGAATTTTTTAGTTAATGAGTTTGGTAGTTATGACGCATGATGACTATGAATTTTGTCTGTGGGATATGGAAATCATCCCCTGAATTAAATAGGCGAGAGCATGTTGTATTGGCCTTAAGTAGGCGCCAACTGGAGTTGATTGCTTCGTTAGCTGGGCATAGTGGTCGCCCTGAGTTAAGTAAAGCGTGAGCACGTCACATCGCCTTAAGTCGTTGCCGACTTAAGTCGATTGCTCTGTTAGCGGGGCATAGTGGTCACCCCGAGTTAAGTAAGCGTGAGCATGTCGCACCGCCTTAAGTCGTTGCCGACTTAAGTCGATTGCTCCGTTAGCAGGGCATAGTGGTCACCCCGAGTTAAGTAAGCGTGAGCACGTCACATCGCCTTAAGTCGTTGCCGACTTAAGTCGATTACTCCGTTAGCGGGGCATAGTGGTCACCCCGAGTTAAGTAAGCGTGAGCATGTCGCGCCGCCTTAAGTCGTTGCCGACTTAAGTCGATTGCTCCGTTAGCAGGGCATAGTGATCACCCCGAGTTAAGTAAGAATACAAGTCAACTGTAAATAAATTGAGTATCCTTGAAACCTTTTCTTTATTGATGACATATTTCCACTTTACAGAGTACATCATCGTTATCCCAGCAGTTTTGAGGTACGGCTAAGGATAAAACTTTCTCAGGTGTTCTATGTTCCAGGAGTTCCCAACTTCCGTGCCATCCATCTGAGTGAGGCGATATGATCCGGGCCGAGTGACTTCTGCTACTATGAAGGGTCCTTCCCATAAGGGTGATAACTTGTGTCGTCCTTCTCCCGTTAGAATTCGGCGAAGGACGAGCTCCCCTACTGAAAAGGATCGTTGCCGCATAGCCTTGTCGTGATAGCGCCTTAGAGTCTGCTGGTATCTTGCTGACTGGATTACTGCGCTTAGCCGTTCTTCCTCGAGTACGTCTATGTCCTCCAGCCTGGTGGTCTCAGCTTCTGCTATGCTTTCAAAAATCAGCCTTGGCGCCCCAAACTTGAGATCAGCAGGCAGCACTGCCTCCGACCCATAGACCATGAAGAAAGGAGTGTTTCCATGCAAAGCTCGGCTAGGTTGGGTTCTTAGGCTCCAAACAACATAGGGCAGTTCCCTTATCCACTTTCCTGCGAATTTTTCGTTCTTATCGAAAATCTTTTTCCTGAGTGCATCCAATATCATCCCGTTAGCTCGTTCAACCTGCCCGTTGGCTCTTGGATGGGCTACAGATGCATACTTGATCTGAATGCTCTTTTGTTCGCAGAAGTCAAAGAATTCTGAACTCGTGAAATTGGATCCTAAATCAGTTATGATGCTGTTTGGTATCCCGAATCTGAATATTATGTCTTGTATGAATTCCACGGCCTTAGCAGAAGTTAGGGAGGCGATGGGCTTGAACTCTATCCATTTAGTGAACTTGTCAATTGCTACCAATACATGGGTGTATCCCCCTTGAGCTTTCTTGAAAGGTCCAATCATATCCAGCCCCCAGCATGCAAAAGGCCAGGTTACTGGTATGGTCTGCAGCTGCTGTGCTGGCAGGTGTTGTTGCTTTGACAAGTATTGGCAGGCTTCGCATCTCTGAACTAACTCGGCTGCATCATTCTTTGCTGTTGGCCAATAGAACCCCGGCCTGAAGACCTTCCCGACTAGTGTTCTGGAGGCTGCATGTATTCCACACTGCCCAGCATGGACCTCCTCCAGAAGTTGCTTTCCAGTGGATGGGAGAATGCACTTCATGAAGACGCCTGATGCACCCCTTCTGTATAATGTTTCCCCAATAAGTGTATAGTGAGCTGACTGTCTTGCAATGCGCTCTGCCGAGTTCTTATCATCTGGTTCTTCTTCATTCCTTATGTACTTAATGATTGGCTTTCTCCAGTCATCGGGATCTGACTCGGGTTGATCTATGATGTTGCATTCTTCCATTTGACCCAATGAGATACTTGGCTGCAGAATTTCTTGCACAAAAATCCCGGGTGGGACCTGAGCTCGACTGGACCCTAGTTTGGACAGTACGTCGGCTGCCGCGTTCCGATCTCTCTCCACATGATGAAATTCTAGACCCTCGAATTTATCCTCCAGTTTTCGGACGGCAGTGCAGTATCTTCCCATCGAATCGTTTGAGCAATCCCACTCCTTATTTATCTGGCTGATGACTACCAGAGAATCCCCATATACCATTAATCTTTTGACGCCCAATGATATGGCAATGTTCAATCCATGTATCAAGGCTTCATACTCGGCTGCATTGTTGGAGGCCGGGAATAGCAGCTGGAGGGCGTACTTGAGGTGTTCGCCTCCTGGTGCAGTGAAAAGAATCCCCGCTCCTGCTCCCTGCAGCTTGAGTGAGCCATCAAAATACATTCGCCATACTTCTGCAGTCTCCGGGTTGTCTGGTACTTGTTGTTCAGTCCACTCCGATACGAAATCAACCAGTGCTTGGGTTTTGATGGCAGTGCGAGGCCGAAACTCGATGTCATGAGATCCCAGCTCACAGGCCCACTTGGCTATTCGACCGATGGCTTCCTTGTTGTGAAGAATATCCCCTATTGGAAAACTTGTGACTACTATGACTTTGTGGTCGTCAAAGTAGTGACGCAGCTTGCGGGCAGTTAGAAGTACTGCATACAATAGTTTCTGAACTTGAGGATACTTTCTCTTTGAGGGGCCGAGGACTTCACTAATGAAGTAGACAGGATGTTGTATTGGATAGGCATGCCCTTCTTCTACTCGCTCGACTACCAACGCGGTGCTCACCACGTGAGTCGTGCAAGAGATGTACAATAGCAAATCTTCGGCTGGTTGAGTTGGTGTGGCTCGCCGAGGTGGTTTCAGTACTGGCGGTGTTGTCAAGAATTTTTTCAGAGCATCTAGAGCTTCTTGTGCTTCTGAAGTCCACTGAAATTTATCCACCTTCTTGAGTAACTTGTAAAACGGCAAACCTTTTTCCCCCAGTCTGGATATAAATCTGCTTAAAGCTGCCATGCATCCAGTAAGTCGCTGAACCTTCTTCTGCGATCGAGGTGCTTCCATCTTCATGATAGCTTCAATCTTATCCGGATTAGCCTCAATTCCTCGGTGGCTGACAATAAATCCGAGCAACTTTCCGGCTGGTACCCCAAAAACACATTTCTCGGGATTAAGCTTCCATCTATACCGCCTCAGGCTGTTGAAAACCAGTTGCAAATCTTCGATGAAGTCTTTTGAGTCCTGTGTTTTGATCACCACGTCATCCACATAAGCCTCCACACGCTTGCCCCAGTGATCGGCTAAGCATGTTTGAATAGCTCTCTGGTAAGTCGCTCCAGCGTTTTTGAGGCCAAACGGCATGGAGGTATAACAGAAAGCGCCAAATGGAGTAATGAATGCCGTTTTTTCTTCATCTTCCTTTGCCAGACTGATCTGATGGTACCCGGAATAGCAATCCAAGAAAGACAGCATAGAACACCCAGCGGTGGAGTCCACCACCTGATCTATCCTCGGGAGCCCGAAGGGATCCTTCGGACAGTGTTTGTTGAGATCGGTATAATCAACACACATGCGCCAGTCCACTTTATTCTTTTTGAGTACAAGAACAGGATTGGCTAACCACTCGGGATGTAATACTTCTCTAATGAATCCAGCCGCGACCAAGCGAGCTAACTCGGCGCGAATGGCTTCCCTCTTATCAGGCGTGAAACGACGTAATTTCTGTCGAATCGGCCTTGCCTGGGGAAAAACCTTCAGTTTGTGCTCGGCCAGTTCTCTCGGGACTCCCGGCATATCCGCAGGTTGCCATGCGAATACATCTCGGTTATCTTGCAGAAACCGGACGAGCGCGCTTTCCTATTTGTCATCCAAACTGGAGCTGATGATGGCCGTCTTGCGCTCATCAGCGAACCCCAGGTTGATTCTTTTGGTTTCTTCAGTCGGCCGCATAGAGGTCGCGGTCTGAGCTTCATTTGCTGGTATTGCGAGGTCCTCCTCAGGCTTAGAGTTCGCCATTGCGGAGGGAGCTGTCGATGGCTTGGCGGTGAGGGCTGCTTGAATAGCCACTCGGAAACATTCTGCGGCGCCTTGGAGGTCGGCGCGCACAGTTATGATCCCTTGTGGCCCTGGCATCTTCAGTATCATGTATGTGTAATGCGGAATGGCCATGAACTTGGCCAATCCTGGCCTCCCGATGATGGCGTTGTACCCGCAGTCGAAGTTTGCCACTTCAAACCTTAGGAACTCGGTTCTGTAGTTCTCCGGAGTTCCAAAGGTGACCGGCATGTAGATGTGGCCCAGCGGGTATTCCCCTTCCGTCGGCACGATGCCGAAGAAAGGAGTGTCCGACTCGTGGAGCTCTTTGAGATGAACTCCCAAGCTTTGGAGTGTCCGGGGGAAGGTGATGTTGATGCTGCTCCCCCCGTCCACTAACACCTTTTTCACCCGGCTCTCTCGGATCACCGGATCGACGAGAAGCGGGTACTTGCCCGGGTGGTCGAAGTTGAGCCATTGATCCGCCCGAGTGAAGGTGATCGGGTGCTCCGACCATCGGTATGGGGCGGGAGGGCCGATGGTCGCCACCAGTATCTGGCGATCATTGAGCTTTTGCTATCTTCTGCTCTCTTGCGATCCGTGTCCGCCGAAGATGACGTTGACCTCCCTGTCAACGCGCGGAAAAGCTCCTCCTCCTCCTCCCTCCTCCTGCCGATGGGGTTGTCGTGGTTCATCTGGTCCTCCCCTCGGCGGAGGAGGAGGTAGAGGTTGGAAGGGTCGGCCGTGTCCGACGGAGTGCTTGAAGTCTCGGCAGTTACGAAGAGTGTGGCGCATGTCCTTGTGGTACGGGCACTGGGCGTCGAGGATGTCGTCCAGCGTGCGTTCGCCTCCACGAGGTCCTCCTCGAGCGCGAGAGGCAGGTGGTCCGGCGGCGTGCACTTCTTCGCGTGGCCTCTTCTCCCACCGCTTGTCAGGTTGCTGGTTCGTGTCGCGTCGTGGTGCTGCCGGTGCGGGCTTTGCTCCTCCGATGAGATCCTGGGCTCGCTCGTCGGCGGTGATGTAGAGGTCGGCTTCCCGGAACAGCTCCTCCGAGGTGGTTGGCGCCTTTTGTAGTATGGCTCGGACGAAAACCGAATCATTAGATCCTCGGTAGAAGTCCTCGATCACGGCCGCCTCCGTGACATCGGGGATACGATTCCTCATGGTTTGAAACCTCTTGAGGTATGACCGGAGAGTTTCGTCCCCCCGGCGCTTGATAGATTTAAGGTCCCACGGTTGCGCCGGCTTGTCAGAGAGGGACTGGAAGTTGGCGGTGAAGCGTCGACTGAAGTCTCCCCAGACGTCGATGCAGTGTCGGGGTAGATGTCGTAGCCATTGCAGCGCGTCTTGTCCAAGGACAATGGGCAAGTACGCGGTCATCACGTCTTCGGATGCTCCGGCAGCTCGAGCAGCGGTGGTGTAGACGGCTAGCCAACCCCATGGATCCTGCTTAGGTTCATACTTGTCAACATTGGATACCTTGAAGTTGGGAGGCCACTGGATGGCCCTAAGGCGCGGAGTAAGGGCGGACACTCCGCACGTGTCCTCCTATCGCCGGGGTCGATGTCTGTCCCGGGGAGGGGAGTTGTGGTTGTGATTCCTCGACCGTCCCCGGGAGGTTCCGCCAGTTGAAGCCGTTGCCGACTCAGTCCTGGTAGCTTGGCTCTGAGTCGGGGCACCATGATCCCTGTCGTACTCCTCTCGACGACGAATTTCGTTCTCATGCCGCCGTTCCCGCGAAGCATTGATGGAGCTCCGCGCGTCTCGGCGACTGTTGATGGCGTGTCGTAGATCATTCGGCGGGTGAGCAAGCGGTAGAAGATGGTTGGCCGCCTGGGTGAACGATCGTCGGTAGCCGTCGGCGTCTGGAGTCCGAGGAAGTCCTTCCGCTATCTGAGCCAGTACCCCTCCGACTTCGCTCGGCGTGTTCATGGCTCGGGCGAAGTCGGGGTTCAGATTGCGCCCGAAGAGTGGATTCTCTCGACGTTGCCTTGCATCCTGCTCAGCCTGTTCCTGAGCTCGTCGGCGATCACGTCGTCGGGAGTTCCTTCGCTCTCTGAAGGCGCGTTCTTCCGGGGTTTCTCCTACCTCCGAGACCTCGTCTCGCGAGACAGGTTGCTCTGGATTCCGCTCTCCGGCGGCGTGATGTCGTCGAACGTTCCTGTGTCGGTTCCTCCGTCGACGGGATTCTCGCTGAGGCGGTTCCTCCCCGGGTACAGTCGGCTCGTCGTCGGAGATGGCGGGCGATTCCGCCCTTCCGACGAAGAGGACGTCGGGGTAGAATGGTGCTGCCGTCGCAGTGATCTTCCTTCGGGGAGCCGGAGGTTGCACTTCTCCGGTATTTGCGGAGTTTGTTGAGGAAGACTCCTTTTCCGGCAGATCCGCGATACGGTGCAGAATCCCTTCTTCGTCCGCTATGAATGAGATTGTTCCGAAGCAGAACATAGATCCAGGGCGTAGGGCGATCTTGCTGTAGAAGGAGATGGCCATTGAGCTAGCTTGGATTGTCGACACACCCCCTACCTGGCGCGCCAGCTGTCGGTGTTTAGGGTCCGACCGCACACCCGGGGTTGCCCCTCAAGGTGTTTTAGGAGTAGGAAGGTGTCAACAACTGTAGCAGAATGGTTCGTGCCGATCGCACGAGGGACGGTGGACAAGATTTACAGGTTCGGGCCGCTTAGTGATGCGTAACACCCTACGTCCTGATGAGTATGCTTGGTGGATATGGTTACAAAAGAGCTCTCTAGATCGAGAATGCAGAGAGTTGATGTGGGTGGCTAAGTAATGGGTCGATCGTTCTGAAGGGGTGCCCCCTAGGCCTTATATACTCGACCGTGGGGCAGTACACATGGATAAGATAACAACAAATGGCTAAAAGATAGTGAACCTCTCGAGATTATCCTTTACGTAACCCTCGCCGACTTATCCTCACGTGACTTCGTTGCATGGAGGCCCCGACGCGGGAAAGTCGGATCTCTGTTGCGGCCAATGGCTCGACGCTATGGGCCGTCCGGGTTTGCACCAATCCGGCCTCATGTCGCTCCGCGTTGCTGGTTGTCTTTCCCCAGGCCCACGAAAGAATAACCTTACGAATTATTGGGCCCTTGGGCCTTTCGTGAGGTCCTTTACTCTTTTAGTGGACCCGGGGGGTATCTATCCCCCACACCTTCCTCTTCTGGCTTCGAGCCTCTCGAAGAGAAAGGGTCTCCTAGTTCGGGTCCAGCGGCTGCAGAACGGCAGTCCCTGTCGCTGAAGCTTTCTTCGGTGGCATGATGAAGGTCAGTGCTTGCCGAAGGTGGTCGAAAAGAGTTCACCGGAGGTGGGCGCCAATGTTGGGGACTTGTTCTCAAATACTATGAGTTAAGAACAAGGCAACACAGAAAATGTTAAATGTTAAAGTCCTTCGTCCTTCGAAGCATTATTTCCCTTGGGATATAATGATTTTCGGACGAAGGTTATGAAGGACATACCTTCATCAGCATAACATATAATAATGAAGAAGGAATCATATGAGATATAAAAGATAACATAAACAATAATGTATTATTATTAGTTCATTTCTATTTTACTATTATGGAAAATTAGAAATGATATCAAATTACAAATGTACCTTCGGCTTGAAAGAAGGTAAAAGTACAAGCGTGACGCAAAAGCAAATACCAAGTCAGTGTGAACAGTACGGGAGCACTGTTCATCTATTTATAGGCACGGGACGCAGCCCATGTAAAATTACACCCATGCCCTTTACATTTGCTAATGACTCTATAGTAACCCATCGAGGTCTGAATAGCCTTTTCCTTTTTAAGTCGGTTTCCTTTTCTGCTATCATGCCGAAGCTCTCCTGCACATAGCTTCGGCTCTGCGCCAACCTTCGTATTCTTTGTGTTTCTTCACACTGTGGTTCTGTCCCGAGCCCGAAGGTACCTGTTCATGTATTATACTCTAGAAACATTGTTAAATCATGTTTTTGAGGACCTTTGGAAGCCGAAGGCCCCCAACAGTATGTCCTTCATAACCTTCGTCCGAAAATCATTATATCCTTAGGGAAATAATGCTTCAAAGGACGAAGGACATCAACATTTAACATTTTTTATGTTGCCTTGTTCTTAATTCATAGCATTTGAGAACAAGTCCCCAACATTGGCGCCCACCTTCGGTGAACTCACTTCCACTGTTGAGCTGATGGCTTCGATCAACAACCAAGCTGAAGCACCTTCGGCTACGAAGCTTGTGCTCCCGATAACAGGCAGTTCAAGTTCAGAACCGGCTAACAAGAAGCAGAAGAAGGAAGCACAGAGAAGGGTGCAGCATGTTGGGGTGCAGGGACCCTTCATCAAGTCAAAATGGTCTCACATCCCAATCACCTTCTCCTAGGAGGACCTTCAGCTCAAGGACTATCCTCACAATGATGCTATGGTCATATCTTGTGTCATCAAAGGTTTTCTGGTCCACAATGTTCTGGTTGATACAGGCAGTGCTGCGGATATCATATTTGCTAAGGCCTTCAGACAAATGCGAGCCAAAAGATAAGATTCACGATGCTACACATCCCCTATGTGGCTTCGGAGGAAGGCAGATCGTAGCACTTGGCAAAATCATAATGCCAGTTCACAATACAAGGACTAAACAGGTTGTTTTTGACATTGTTGACATGGAATACCCCTACAATGCAATCATTGGTCGAGGGACACTTAATGCTTTCGAAGCAATACTTCACCCAGCATATCTATGCATGAAGATACCTTCGGAACAAGGGCCCATTGCTATTCATGGAAGTCAAGAGGCTGCCAGAAAGGCTGAAGGAAATTAGACAGATTCAAAAGCAATCCACAATATAGATGGAGTCAAAGCTTGTGAACAGTATAAGTACAGAAGAGAGAAGGTTGCTTTGGCTGATCAGCTGAAACCCATGCTTCTATCTGAAGATATAGCAGAGCAGAAGGTACTGCTGGGGTCTCAACTATCTGAAGAGCAGGAGAAAACTCTGATAAGGTTTTTATTCAACAACAAAGATGTCTTTGCTTGGTCAGCCAATGACCTTTGTGGTGTCAACAGAGACGTCATTGAACATTCACTCAATGTCGACCCATCCTTCAGGCCAAGAAAGCAAAGGCTTCGGAAAATGTCTGATGATAAAGCCGAAGGTGCTCGAAATGAAGTAAAAAGGCTTCTCAGTGCTGGTGTTATTAGAGAGGTAAAATATCCAGAGTGGCTTGCCAATACTGTTATGGTGAAGAAGGCCAACGGCAAATGGAGAATGTGTATTGACTTCACAGATCTTAACAAGGCCTGTCCAAAGGACGAATTTCCATTACCAATAATAGACTCTCTTGTAGATGCAGTAGCTTCTTCAGAACTTATGAGTCTGCTGGATTGCTACTCAAGAATATCATCAAATATGGATGAAGAAGGAGGATGAGCCGAAGACTAGCTTCATAACTCCCAGTGGCACCTATTGCTATCTTCGGATGCCTGAGGGGCTCAAGAATGCTGGAGGAAGCTTCAGCAGAATGACAGCTAAGGTCCTTCATTCTCAGATAGGCAGAAATGTGCTAACATACGTTGATGACATCATAGTAAAAAGCACAAAGCAATAAAATCACATTACTCATCTACAAGAAACATTTGCTAACTTCAGGCAAGCTAGCCTGAAATTAAATCTAGAAAAATGTGTCTTTGGAGTGAAGAAGGGTAAGTTCCTTAGCTGCCTAGTTTCAACAAAGGGGATTGAAGGTAATCCAAGCAAGATTGAAGCTATCCTTCGGATGGAACCACCAAGCACAAAGAAGGGGGCCCAACGGCTGACAGGAAGACTGGCATCATTGAATAGATTTATATCTAGATCAGCAGAAAGAAATTTGCCATTCTTTGAAATACTAAAGTCAGCCAAAGTTTTTCAATGGGGCCCAGCTCAGCAGAAGGCCTTCGAAGAGTTGAAGTACTTGATTGATCTAACAACATTAACTCCACCTGCGCCAGGGGCTCCATTACTATTGTATGTGGCAGCTTCGCACTCTACAGTGAGTGCGGCGCTTGTACAGGAGAAGCTTGAAGGCCAAATTAAGAAGTAAGCTCCAGTATATTTTGTCTCTGAAGTTCTAAGTTTATCAAAGAAAAACTATACAGAGTTGGAGAAGGTGTTGTATGCTGTGCTAATGGCCTCCAGGAAGCTCCAGCATTATTTTCAAGCATATCACATAATTGTTCCTTCATCACAGCCTTTGAAGGATATTATGAGAAACAGAGAAGCTACTGGAAGGATTGGAAAGTGGGTCGCGGAGCTTAATGAATTCAGTATTGACTATGTGCATAGGTCCTCAATTCAGTCCCAGGCGTTAGCAGACTTCATTGCTGATTGGACGCTAGGGGCTCAAGAAGAAGAAGAAAATAAAGATGTCGAAGCCTAGACAGTGTTCTGCGACGGCTCCTGGGGAACCTTCGGTGCAGGTGCAGGTGTTGTCTTAGTTGCACCTTCCAAAGTAAGAACATGTTATGCAGCAAGGCTTGATTTCAGCTGTACAAATAATATTGCTGAATACGAAGCATTACTTTTGGGACTTTGAAAATTAAAGGCAATGGGAAAGAAGGGCAGTCCTCAAAACTGACTCTCAAGTTATTTCTGGACATGTTGACAAGAGTTGCAAGGCAAGAGATCCGAAGCTTGAGATATACTTGGACACAGTTCGAAGGCTTGAAGCTTCTTTCAAAGGATTTTCTGTAAAGAATATTCTAAGAGGGGAAAATGAGCATGCTGATCTGCTAGCCAAGTCAGCAGCGCAGGGGCTTCCTCTACCTTCAGAAGTGTTTTTCGAGACAATAAGAGCACCTTTGGTAGAACTTCTCGAAAGAGCAGTGCTCACAATATCTCCTGTCCATAGTGAAGACTGGAGGACTGAGATTATATCTTTCCTCCAAGGTAATCATCTCTCGGATGATGAGGTTTATAACAAAAGAATGGAACAAAGAACAAGACCATATGTCATAATAGAAGGGGAATTATATAAACATGGAGTTTGTTCCCCACTTCTCAAGTGCTTATCTAGAACTGAAGGTATAGAACTGATGAAGGAGATACATGCAGGATTGTGTGGATCTCATATTGGGTCCAGACCTCTCCTAGGAAAGGTTTTTCGACAAGGATTCTATTGGCCGAAGGCAGCTTCGGACGCAACAGATTTGGTTCAAAAGTGTGAAAATTGCCAAAAATGTGCAAGAAATCAGAAACTACCTTCATCTTTGACTCAGCTAATACAACTAACCTGGCCATTGCAAAGATGGGGCCTGGATTTGTTAGGTCCACTTCCACCAGCACAAGGCAATTTAAGATATGTTGTGGTGGCTGTAGAATATTTTTCCAAGTGGATTGAGGCGAATCCTTTGGCCACGATAACTTCGGTCACAGTCCAGAAATTTTTCTGGCAAAACATTGTTTGTCGCTTCGGTGTGCCGAAGGCTATAACTGTGGATAACGGAACACAGTTTGATGCCAAAGCTTTTAAGGAATTCTGTGATCAAATTGGCACGAAGATTCATTTTGCGTCAGTCAGACATCCAGAGTCAAATGGACTAGTCAAAAGAGCAAATGGTATTATAATGACAGGAATAATGAAGCTAATCTTTAATCAGCCCAGAGGAAAGTGGCCAAATGAATTGATTAAAGTGGTGTGGAGCCACAATACGACTGTATCAAGATCAACAGGTTTCACACCATTTAAGTTATTGTTTGGTGACGAAGCCATAACCCCCGAAGAGGCTAAAACGGGGTCAATAAGAACAGTAGCTTCGGCCGAAGATGAAGCTAATTATTCTGTGACAAAAGATACTATAGAAGGGACCAGACTTCAGGATGTAGAAAATATCAATAAATATCAAGCCGAAACAATAAAAAGGCGCGATAAAAAAGTTCGATTGAAAGACATTAAGCCAGGACACTTGGTGCTTCAGAGAGTAGCCAACCCTGACACAGTAGGCAAACCTCAGCTGAAGTGGGAAGGACCCTTTTTGGTAGTATCTTCGTCAAGACCCGGTTCTTACAGGTTAAAGGACATGGACGGCAACGACATTCCCAGATCCTGGAATGCGGATGAGCTTCGGCGATATTATGTATAAATTGATGTAATCTTTTTCATTTTTTCTATGGCACCCTTTTCCTTTCCAAAGGGGGAGAAAGGTTTTTAATGGGGCCATAGTCTATAATTTTTCCTTTTTAATTCAGCCCTACGAGCGCAAAGTCCCCCAAGATATGTAAATGTAAAATCTGAGCATGCACCATCGAGTGCAGAAAACGAAAAAAAACAGGAAGAAGCTCGAAAGTCGTCCCTAAGGGGATGCAAAGCACGACAAAGCTACAAAAGTCGTTCCTAAGGGAGCGCAGCGTAAGTTTTCTACTCAAAAGTCATTCCTAAGGGAATGCAGATCCAAATACCGCCGAAATATAAGGCGAAGCGCGAAAAGTCAATGCGAATACCGCCAAAATAGAAGGCGAAGCGCGAAAAGTCAACGCGAATACCGCCGAAATAGAAGGCGAAGAAGTTCAAAAGATGTTCCTAAGGGGATGCAGAACTTACACCGAAAAATAAGCGGTGCAGCCGAAAAATAAACGGCAAAGAGATTTCAGTCATTCTGAAGGGAATGAAGGCTATGGATGAAGCCTTGTATGTGTGTGACTGGGCATTCACTTGCACGATACATTACATCATACATTTCATTCATAAACATTCATTTAGGCATACATAGGATCATCATCATCATATCATACAGATAGATAGTTACTTTGTCTCCAAGAATAAGGCTTCGGAAGCAGATCAATGCTTTGTTGCGTACGAAAAGAAGGGAAGGTGTTTTTCGCCTTCGGCTCAAAAAATACAAGTTTCGTCCACATCAAAGCAGTTCACACATTGACGGAAAGGTAAAAATATATTACAAGGTATGGACAAATTTACAGAGTAGAGTCTGATTCTCAAATTATAATATTCTTTACAAAGGATGATACAAGAGCTTTTCTAGAGTTTTTTCACAGCTAGGTTTTCAGCTTCATCATTATCTGCTAAGCTTCGGATTGTCTGCTAGGCTTCGGCTCAATGCTCCTCGGCTTCATCATCCTGTACATGTCAAAGCATTATAAGGTAAATTTAAGTTTCAAGGAAAAAGGTAAGCACAAGGTATGAGTTTATTACCGGTTTAAGGTGACTTCGAGCTTTGTCACCAGCCAAGTCTCGCCAGCCCTTTGCCCAGATTTGAGTAACGAATCTGTTTCCAATGCTTTGGGCCAGGCCGGGGATGTCGTTCAAGTCTGTCGGTGACAGGCTGAAGTTTGGTCTATTTACAATATTTCCATGTGTACAGCCAGCCTTCATGAAAGCGACAGTTGTGCCTCGAGAAGCTAATAGGGCACAAAAGTCACCATGTCCAGCTATAATTTCGTCGAGAGCATCAACTTCACCTTCAATATGATCAAGTGTCCCCGGCAGGTCTTCAACCGAAGGTTTAAACTTTTCGGAGCTGGCCCCAACTGAGTTAAAGACCTGTTTTAGTCGTTGAATGCACCGGGTGCCGAAGCCTAAGCATTTTTCTTGAAGATCTTTGAGTGATTTCTAAATATTTGAATTTTTTTTAGCCTCAGCTTCGAGTTTTGTTGGGAAATCATTCGTCTCTTGCTCAAAGTTTTTTGAATGCAGGGAAAGTTCACCGTTTAATCTAGCGATCTCAGCTTGAGCTTCTGCCAGTGAACCTTCCATCGTTTGAAGCACGAAGTCTTCCTTTTCTAGGGCAGCTTCATGATCTTTAATCTTCTTCTCTAAACCCTCAATTATAACTTCATTTTTCTTGTCCTCAAGGTCTTGTTGCATCCTCAAGGCTTTGCTTAGCAGTAGGCTCTGGAAAAATAACCTTCATCAAAAAACATCTTCATATCAAAATAATAAAAAGTAAAGGGAAAAATTTTACCTTAAAGTTAGAATAAAATAGGCTACCGGCGATATGCTGTCGCCGGTATCTGCTAAGATCAGCTTCGAGCTTCGGAAAACCAACACTTTTCGATAAAGTGCTGACAATCTTCGCCCCAATTTGGTCCCAAAGGCATCCTAAACTCTCTTTGGCAACACCACCGAAGAGTAGTGCCCCTGGCTGATACCCGCACGATATGGCATAGTCCTTCAGTTCTTCTTTTTCAGCCTTTGACAATTCTTGCCCAATTATGTTTTGAAAGTTAAAATTTTCCTGTTCCAAAGTATCTTCGGCAAGCTCCTTCTCTTTTTCACGCATTTTCCCCTTTTTTAGGCACTACGGCCGGGGTTTCCTCAGCAGCTGCAGCAGTTTCTTCCTCGACCATTTTCAAAATCATTTCATCAATGTCATCGAGTGTGGTTTCCAAATCTGTGGCTTCGGCTGCTGCATCTTTGAAAGTAGCAGCTTCAGGAGGAGCAGCTTCGGCTGCTGCTATTTTCGGCGCTGAGGCCGGTGGCGGTGTTTCTTCAATAGCCTCAATGACAGTAATAATTCTTTGCTTTTTTGGTTCAGCAGGCTTCTCGGCAGCCGAAGGCTTCTTCTTCTGTAAAAGCTTCATCAATTCTGGCCCCAACGGACTTAGCTTATTAGGTAGAGATTCAGTCATTACCTTTAAAATTTCTTCTGCGTCAGTGACATAAGGCGTTGAGGGAGCTTCTTCTTCTAAATCAGCCTTCGACTTCGAAGTTGGAGCCTTTCTTTTCTTCGACACAGCTACCTTTGGCTCAGGACTAGATTTTTTCTTTTTTGCTAAATTTTCATCCTCTTTTATCATCCTGGCAGCTTGTCTTTGTACAACACTAACAACCCTTCTTCGTTTCGGCCCTTCGGCATCTTTGCTTAACCTTTCATAGTCTGGGTATTCAAATTTCAAAGTGTCCATTACTCAGTTTAGCCTTCGTTTCGGCCGGGTGCCGAAGGCTGCTGTCATCAGTTGATCTTCTTTTTCGTATAGTTGCCCAAGATTTCATTACACATAACTTCAATTGTATCCAACCATTCCTGGCAGGGTTCTTTGAAGTGTTTCTTGAACTTAAAATGATAAGGCAACCGAACGAGTTCATTCTTTTTCTTCTCTCCCTTAAGCTTCGGCATATCCCATTCCTTTAACGTTGGGAATACTCTATTGGCTAAATATTCCTGAACTAGATCCCTAGTACCAATATGCTCAGACACAACTCTAAAATCACCCACAACATCTGGGCATGCTGTCCCCGGCGTCATATTGCACTGAGGCATAGTCAACCCGAAGGTTAGCTCTAGCGGGCTCTGAACTAACTTCTCCTTTTTCTCATCAATCTTAACATAAAACCATTCAGTTTTCCAACCGGTCGGCGATTTAGTGCGGTAGGTAACCACCGGTGTCTTCATGTCTTTGCGATAAGCAAAATTATAGCAGCCGAAGTTCTCGTGCAATCCATCTTCTCTAGCCTTCGTCTGATAGTGAAGTTCGTGTACCCGGCAAAAGGATTTGGCAACCGGCTCCGCTCCTTAGCTTCGGAGAGCCCAGATAAAGAAGCTGAGCCTAACGATAGCGTTAGGAGTCAGCTGATGAAGATAAACTTCAAAAATTTCCAAAACATCTGCAATCATCCCATGTAGAGGAAACCTTAATCCTGCTTTAAAGAAGCTTCTGAAGACTACCACCTCATTGTTTTCTGGTTTCGGGGTTGTCTCTTCCATGCCAAAGCGAACCAGCTTCTTCTCGGCTTCCCTGAAGTAACCTAGTTTTATCATCATCGGCATATCAGCTTCGGAGACAGTCGATTTTCCAAAATCCAAGTGGCTGGGCTTAGATGGCACGGCGGAATAATCATCTATATCTTCCTCGTCAGCCTCACTTTCTGCAATATCTGCTTGCTCAGCTTCGACAGCAGGTGCATCTTTGTTAGCAGTACCCTCTGGCATAACCAGTCCCGGCTGCCTCATTACTTCGGAGATCGGGGCAGTTCCAGCAGCTTTGGCCTCCTCTTCATCGCGTGTAACCCTAGCTGTTGAATGGACCCTAGCCATTTGATGATTGAATTTCTTGCGAAGTTGAATAATTTTTATCTTTGCCAAAGCTCCCTCTTGTGACGAAGCTTTGGTTTGGAGTACGATGAATAAGCTTCGGCTGTGGTTGAATTTTTCGGCAGCACAACAGTACAATAGTAGTAAATGCTGTGGTAACTTCATACCTACCCGTCTGTATATATAGTGTTGCAGGTGGGAAGGTAAATCGACAGGACGATTGCACCCGCTGAACAGCCGCCCACACCCGCTGAACGGTGGACCATACTGCACAAGGAATCGAATCAACAGATCAAGTGAACCCGTCCTATGGTGGGACTGCCTTGCACTCAGAATATTTAAATCGTTTCTCGGCAACGAGCTCAGGGAAGGTGTTTTTTGAACCTTCGGCATTCTGAAGCATAAAAGAATTTTTCATGGGTCGAGCTCGTTACGAAAAACGATCTGGCACCGTGAAGGGGCTACTGTTGGGGGTCTGCTTCGTCGCCAAAGGTCTTGTGAGAAGAAGCACCTTCGGAAGGCCAGAACAGGAACGATGCCGAAGCTACCAGTCAGGGAGCTTCGTAGTATATTTCAAAATGCACCGACTTAAAGATGAGATGACCAATCGGCCCATGATAGACTGTGTAATGATTGTAATCATTTGTAGAGGACATGAATGTAAATTCACACAGGCTGCGCCCTATGCCTATAAATAGGTGAACAGTACCCTCGTACTGTTCACGCTTTTTCATCGCATTCGTATCTTCGTATTTCTGTCAAACTCAAGGTACAAATATAATTGTCGAGTACCATAGTTAAGGGTACCCCCAACGCTCCTAATCACGACTGGTAAACACCCTCTGACCAACTGACGGGCACGGTTCAAGTCAAGGCTTCATCTACCCAAGGGACGCGACCTCGCCCGAACCCAGCCTCAGGCTGGAGCAGTAGTCCCAGACGAGTTCACGCCTCACCCAAGGGCCTCCTTAGGCAGCGGGCACCTCCTCGGCTCTCCTGAAGCCCGGCTCGGGCAGGCTTTGTTGTGAAGCAACCTTGGCCGGACCGCCTCACCAACCGACCGCGTCACAGACGCATTCAATGCAGGGGGGTGCCTGACGCCGTATCCTGACACACGCGTCTCAGTCGGCCAGGCCGAAGTGACCGCAATCACTTCGCCCCTCCCTTTTACTGTCCGATATGATGGGAAAACAGCACCGCCCGCCCCGCTCCGACTGCCGTGCCAACCACCCAGGCGAAGATTGACAACAAGTCACGATCAACCACCGAGTTCGGCCTCAGGCGCAACAGGAAGCTCCGCCTCGCCCGACCTCAGGCTCCGGCCTCGGGAGGAGGTCTCTGCCTCGCCCGACCCCCGGACTCGGTCTCGACCTCGGCCTCGGGAGGAATTGCGTCCTCACCTGACCCCGGCCTCGACCTCAAGAGAAGTCTCCGCCTCGCCCGACCTTGGGCTCGGACCGACCGCGCCAATAGGGGATACATCATTACCCTATCCCTAGCTAGCTCAGGCTACAAGGAACAAGACCGGCGTCCCATCTGGCTTACCCTGGCGACGAGTAATGATGGTGCCCCGCGTGCAACCATGACGCCAGTGGCTCTCAGCCCCTTACGGCAGCAAGGAGACATCAGCAGGATCCTTGCCGCGCTGCCAGCTATGCTTCTACAGGGCTCAGGCGCTTCTCCGACGGCCACACTATCACGCGTACAGGGCTCAAGCTCTCCCCCGACAGCCACGTTGGCATGTACACAAGGCTTAGGCATTTCTCTGCCAGACACGTTAGCGCATAGCTACACCCCCCATTGTACGACTGGACCCTCTCCTTGCATCTATAAAAGGGAGGTCCAGGGCCATCCTGGGGGGTCGCGCGGGGGAAGGAGCGAACGAACAGGCTCCCTCTCACTCTTTCTCTCCCTCTCGCGACGTGCTTGTAACCCCTACTACGAGCGGCACCCCTGGTGCAGGATAATACAAGGCTTGTCCCACCTCTTGTGTTCCATCTCGCGCCAACCCATCTGGGCAGGGGCACGCAGCGACAATCTCACTCGTCGGTCCAGGGACCCCCCTGGGTCCGAAACGCCGACAGTTGGCGCGCCAGGTAGGGGCCTGCTGTGTGTTAACGAACACCTTCCCGTTGAGTTCCAGATGGGGAGTCTTCATCAACCTCTTTAGCCCGGGACGGTGCTCCGCTTCGGGAGTCTCGAGTTCATGTCCCTCGACGGCAGCTACGACATGGTACTCCTCCCCTCGCGGCGCGACGACAACGACGGTCTCCGACTCGCCCGGCGGCGGCGAACTCGATGACAACATCTCCCCGCGGCAGAAGAGGAGCACTCCGGTCGTCCCCGCCACCCTCCTCGCCGGAGGAGGCGGAGACGGGGCAACCATGGCCACGTAGGAGGCGGCACCTTGTCAGTTGTCGCACCAGAGCGAGTCGACGACGCCGGCACTCCCCCGGGGGACATGTCAGGCATTGTCCTCGCACCTGAGACGATGGCGGGTGTCACTTCCCCGCAACGTGTCAACCCCAAGCGGACTGATGACGCCAGCACCCTCGCAAAGGATCTGCTGGGCGTTACCCTCATACCTGAGATGACGGTGTGCTCCGCCCCCGACGCGACTTCACCAACGTCCATCGACCAAGAGGTACCGTCCGTTTTCCATCCCGTACCCTTTCGATTCAGCTTCGATCCACCTAGCGACCCCGCTACGGTGAGCGCCTTCGTAGAGGCGTATCCAAACCTTCCGAGGTACCATATGTGGTCGACCTGGGACCGACTGACAGCCGTCTCAACCTTCGGGTCGGCGGGTTCCGAGGAAGAGGACGACCCCGACTTCGGTTGGGAATTCTCTGGCCTCAATTACCCCGGTGTCGTGCGGGACTTCATGTCCGCATGTGACCATTGTCTCTCCGATTGTTCCGACGATGGCCATGACCTTGATGACGAGGGTTACGGCCCAAGTCGTGAATGTTTCCACATCGATAGGGAGATCACAACAAAGGCAACCACCTCGGTATGCCGGAGGTTGACGATCCCCCTAGGCCCGCATCTTGCGTTGACATCCCGCGGGAGCTAGCTGTGGTCCCAGTCCCTGCGGGGGGTCAGGACATATAGCTCGAGCAAATCCGTGAGATGCAGGCTCGGGTCGACGGGGAAGCAGGCCGGATTGTGCAGCTCCGACAGAACATCGAGCAGGAGTGGGCAGGCCGAACACTCGCCGGAGGGGCCTGTCATCGGGCCCAAGACGTCCAGCGCCGCATCATCGACAATGCCAGGGCAGCGCTGCCCTCGGCCGTCAGCGGGTCCGGCCAGAACCTAGCTGCAGCGGCGATGCTACTTCGAGCCATGCCGGAGCCATCCACCACCAAGGGACGGCATATCCAGGGCGAACTCAAGGATCTCCTGGAAGGCGCCGCAGTTCGACGAGCCGAGAGCTCCGCCTCCCGGAAGCGAGCTGACCCCTCGGAGCATCACGTGGTGTCCTCCCGACGCATATGGGAAGCCTCGGTCCATCCCGAGCGCACGCGGGACGAGGCGCCTGCTGCCTGGGATCGCCTCGGCAATGAGCACCACCATCTCGACCGTCGAACCCGCCTCGATGAGAAGGTGCGCCGAGGCTACCATCCCAGGCGTGGGGGACGCTGCGACAGCGAGGAGGATCGCAGCCCCTCACCCGAACCACCCGGTCCACGAGTCTTCAGCTGGGCCATACGACGAGCGCCGTTCCCTGCCCATTTCCGAGCCCCGACTACCATCACCAAGTACTCGGGGGAGACGAGGCCAGAGCTGTGGCTCGCGGACTACTGACTGGCATGCCAGTTGGGAGGGGCGGATGATGACAACCTCATCATCCGTAATCTACCCCTTTTCCTCTCCGACGCCGCCCGAGCCTGGCTGGAGCATCTGCCCCCTGCGTAGATCTCCGACTGGGACGATCTGGTCAAGGCTTTCGCGGGGAACTTCAAAGGCACATACGTGCGCCCTAGAACTCATGGGATCTCCGAAGATGTCGCCAGCAGCCAGGGGTGTCCCTCCGAGAGTACATCCGGCGGTTTTCGAAGCAGCGCACTGAGCTGCCCAACGTTACCGACTCGGATGTCATCGGGGCTTTCCTTGCCGGCACCACTTGCCAAGACCTGGTGAGCAAATTGGGGCGCAAGACTCCCACCCGTGTGAGTGAACTGATGGACGTCGCCACCAAGTTCGCCTCGGGTCAGGAGGCGATCGAAGCCATCTTCCGAAAGGACAAGCAGCCTCAGGGAGAGCCGAAGAAAGACGCCCCCGAGGCGTCCGCCCAGCGGGGCAAGAAGAAGAAGGCCAAGAACAAGTCGCAAGCGAAACGCGACGCCGCCGACGCGAATCTCGTCGCTACGGCCGAGCACAGGAACCCTCGGAAACCTCCTAGAGGGGCCGGCGTGTTCGACAAGATGCTCAAGGAGCCGTGCCCCTATCACCAGGGGCCCGTCAAGCACACCCTCGAAGAATGTGTTATGCTCCGGTGCTACTTCCATAAGATCGGGCCCCCGACGGAAGATGGCAAGGGCCATGACAACAACAAGAAGGAGGGCGGCAAGGAAGAGGAGTTCCCGGAGGTCCACAACTGCTTCATGATCTATGGCGGGCAAGCAGCGAATGCCTCAGCTCGGCACCGCAAGCAGGAGCGCCGGGAGGTCTGCTTGGTGAAGGTGGCAGCGCCAGTCTACCTAGACTGGTCCGACAAGCCTATCACCTTCGACCGAGGCAACCACCCCGACTTCGTGCCAAGCCCAGGAAGGTACCCGCTCGTCGTCGATCCGATCATCGGCAATGTTAGGCTCTCCAAAGTCCTCATGGACGGAGGCAGCAGCCTTAACATCATCTACGCCGAGACCCTGGAACTCTTGGGGGTTGATCGGTTCGAGGTCCAGGCCGGTGCGGCACCCTTTCATGGGATCGCACCTGGAAAGCATATCCTCCCCCTCAGGCGGATCGACTTACCCGTCTGCTTCGGGACTCCCTCCAACTTCCGAAAGGAAGCTCTTACCTTCGAGATCGTCGGGTTCCGAGGAACCTACCATGCGGTGTTGGGAAGGTCGTGCTACGCCAAGTTCATGGTCGTCCCCAACTACACCTACCTCAAGCCCAAGATGCCGGGCCCGAACGGGATCATCACCGTCGGATCCACGTACCGCCATGCGTACGAATGCGACGTGGAGTGCATGGAGTACGTTGAGGCCCTCGCCGAGTCCGAGGCCCTCAACGCCGACCTAGAACGCCTCTCCAAGGAGGCGCCTGACGTGAAGCGGCACGCCGGCAACTTCGAACCAGTCGAGGCGGTCAAGTCCGTCTCTCTCGACCCCAGCAACGACGCCAGCAGGAAAGTCTGGATCGGCTCTGAGCTCGACCCCAAATAAGAAGCAGTGCTCATCGACTTTCTCCGCGCAAACGCCGAAGTCTTTGCGTGGAGTCCCTCGGACATGCCAGGCATACCGAGGGATGTCGTCGAGCACTCACTGGACATCAGAGCTGGAGCCCGACCCGTGAAGCAAACCCTGCGCCGTTTTGACGAAGAAAAGCGCAGGGCCATAGGCGAGGAGATCCACAAGCTACTCGCGGCAGGGTTCATCGAAGAGGTATTCCATTCCAAATGGTTAGCTAACCCTGTTCTTGTAAGGAAGAAGGATGGGAAATGGAGGATGTGTGTAGACTACACTAGTCTAAACAAAGCATGTCCGAAAGTTCCCTACCCTCTACCTCGCATCGATCAAATTGTGGACTCCACTGCTGGGTGCGAAACCCTGTCATTCCTCGATGCCTACTCAGGCTATCACCAAATCAAGATGAAAGAGTCCGACCAGCTCGCGACTTCTTTCATCACACCTTTTGGCATGTACTGTTATACTACAATGCCATTTGGTTTGAGGAATGAAGGTGCCACCTACCAGAGGTGCATGAACCACGTGTTCGGAGAACAGATCGGCGGAACGGTCGAGGCTTACGTCGATGACATCGTTGTCAAGACGAAGAAAGCCTCTGACCTCCTCTCTGACCTTGAAACGACATTCAAGTGTCTGAGAGCGAAAGGTGTGAAACTCAATCTCGAGAAGTGTGTCTTCGGAGTCCCCCGAGGCATGCTCCTTGGATTCATTGTCTCCGAGCGGGGCATCGAGGCCAATCCAGATAAAACCGCGGCCATCACCAACATGGGACCGATCAAAGATTTGAAAGGAGTACAGAGGGTCATGGGATGCCTTGTGGCTCTGAGCCGCTTCATCTCACGCCTTGGCGAGAAAGGCTTGCCTCTATACCGCCTCTTAAGGAAGGCCGAGCGCTTCACTTGGACCCCCGAGGCCGAGGAAGCCCTCGGAAACCTTAAGGCGCTCCTTACAAACACACCCATCCTGGTGCCCCCCGTTGCAGGAGAAGCCCTCTTGATCTACGTAGCCGCAACCACTCAGGTGGTCAGCGTCGCGATCGTAGTCGAGAGACGAGAAGAAGGGAATGCACTGCTCGTCCAGAGGCCAGTCTAATTCATCAGCGAAGTGCTTTCTGAGACCAAAGTCCGCTACCCGCAGATCCAGAAGTTGCTCTACGCAGTGGTTCTGACACGACGAAAGTTGTGACACTACTTCGAGTCTCATCCGGTGATTGTGGTGTCATCCTTGTCCCTGGGGGAGATCATCCAGTGTCATGAGGCCTCGGGTAGGATAGCAAAGTGGGCAGTGGAACTCATGGGCGAAAAGCTATCATTCGCCCCTCGGAAGGCCATAAAATCCTAGGTCTTGGTAGACTTCCTGGCTGAGTGGACTGACACCCAGTTGCCAACAACTCCAATCCAACCCGAGCTTTGGACCATGTACTTCGATGGGTCACTCATGAAAACAGGAGCAGGCGCTGGCTTGCTCTTTGTTTCACCCCTCGGAAAGCATCTTCGCTACGTCATACGCCTCCATTTTCCGGCATCAAACAACGTGGCCGAGTACGAGGCTCTAGTTAACGGGCTGTGCATCGCCGCCAAGCTAGGGGTCCGGCGCCTCGATGCTCGTGGCAACTCGTAGCTTGTCATCGACCAAGTCATGAAGAACTCTCACTGCCGCGACCGGAGGATGGAAGCCTACTGCGACAAAGTCTGGTGCCTGGAAGACAAGTTCTACGGGCTGGAGCTCAACCGCATCGCCCGACGGTACAACGAGACTGCGGATGAGCTGGCGAAGATAGCCTCGGGGCGGACAACGGTTCCCCCGGACGTCTTCTCTAGAGACCTACATCAACCATCTGTCAAGATCGACGACACGCCCGAGCCCGAGGAAGCCTCGGCCCAGCCCGAGGTACCCTCGCCTGAGCCCGAGGAGGCCTCGGCCGAGCCCAAGGTACCCTCGGCCATCAAGGAGGAGGCCTTGCCCGTCGAGGGGGAACAGAATAGGGTCACGCCAGATCCGAACTGGCAGACCCCATACCTAGAATATCTCCTCCGAGGAGAGCTTCCCCTCGACAAGGCCAAGGCTCAGTGACTGGCTCGGCGCGCCAAGTCGTTCGTCTTGCTGGGTGATGAAAAGGAGCTCTACCACCACAGCCCCTCGGGCATCCTCCAGCGATGCATATCCATCGCCCAGAGACAAGAACTGTTGCAAGAAATACACTCAGGGGCTTGCGGCCACCATGCAGCACCTTGAGCCCTCGTGGGGAATGTCTTCCGACAAGGTTTCTACTGGCCAACCGCGGTGGCCAACGCCACTAGGATTGTACGCTCCTGCCGGGGGTGTCAATTCTACGCGAGGCAAACACGCCTGCCCGCTCAGGCCCTGCAGACGATACCCATCACCTGGCCATTTGCTGTGTGGGGTCTTGACCTCGTCGGTCCCTTGCAGAAGGCACCCGGGGGCTTCTCACACCTGCTGGTCGCTATCGACAAATTCTCCAAGTGGATCGAGGTCCGACCCTTGACCAGCATCAGGTCCGAGCAGGCGGTGGCGTTCTTCACCAACATCATCCATCGATTTGGGGTCCCAAACTCCATCATCACCGACAATGGCATGCAGTTCACTGGAAAAAAGTTCCTGGACTTCTGCGACGACCACCACATCCATGTGGACTGGGCCGCCATAGCTCACCCACGACGAATGGGCAGGTGGAGCGTGCCAACGGTATGATTTTGCAGGGACTCAAACCGAGGATCTACAACGACCTCAACAAGTTCGGCAAGCGGTGGATGAAAGAGCTACCCTCGGTGGTCTGGAGTCTGAGGACGACGTCGAGCCATGCCACGGGTTTCTCGCCGTTTTTTCTAGTCTATGGGGCCGAGGCCATCCTCCCCACGGACTTAGAATACGGCTCCCCGAGGACCACGGCGTACGACGATCGAAGCAACCAGACCAGCCGAGAGGACTCGCTGAACCAGCTCGAAGAGGCTTGAGACATTGCCTTACTACATTCGGCACGGTACCAGCAGTCTCTGCGATGCTACCACGCTCGAAGCATTCGGCCCCGAGGCTTCCAAGTGGGAGACTTCGTGCTTCGTCTGCGACAGGACGCCCGAGGGCACCACAAGCTCACTCCTCCCTGGGAAGGGCCCTTCATCATCGCTAAGATTTTGAAGCCCGGAACATACAAGCTGGCCAACGACCAAGGCGAGGTCTACAGCAACGCTTGGAACATCCAACAGCTACGTCGCTTCTACCCTTAAGATGTTTTAAGTCATTCATGTACCTCGTTTTCTTTACATACATGAAGTCTAACCGTCAAGGAAGGGTCGGCCTTGCCTCAGCAAAGCCCGACCCTCCCTCGGGGGCTACACCCGCCGGGTGTGGTCGAAGCCGAAAGGGCGCACAGTTGCGGTGCGGTTGGATGCTTGTCGCGTGGCGGTCCACCTTTTCGGCCACTAGTTTTTGCGAAGATGGGAGAGCGCCTGTAACTGCGGGGCGGTTGCATGCCTCAGCTTGTATGACGCGTGGGACCCAGCCCCCATGTCATAGGGGGAGAACCCTGGAGCACACCAACGAAGACTTCTCCCGTGACGCTAGGGGGTGCAAGTAAGGAGGTATGCCTATAAAAGGGGATCGATCCCCTGGGTAGCGGCCATGCCTTCGTTCTCCCCTCATGCATTGCGCCCTTCCACCTTTCGAGCCCCCGGATGGGGTGCACCAGCGCAAAGGAAGCGGGCCCGCATGTCATGTAACCGGTGCGCTGGTTACGACGTGCAAAGAGCCGCACCACCACCTACACCAATGCCATGCCTCCTCGGCTGCAGAACCAGTGCCGCGACTCGAGGCGGCCCTGCGCGTGACCCAACAGAGCCAATTGAAGGCGACGGCCATGGGACAGTCAGCCGCGGGGATAGGCACAACTGTTGGCATGGCTAAAAGTGGGCCAGCAGTAATTGCAGCGGCAGGCGAGCGGAAGCAGCGATCAAATCGTCTGCAAGCTCGCGTCCCCTCCTGAAGCGACGGGAGAGCCCTCTCCCACGGCGTGAAGATGACGCACCCGCGCCTCATTCCTCGAACAGCTTGTATGCACAGCGGGCGCCACGCGAATCGCCCGTCCCGTCGCATTAACTCTCCGGCAGAGCAAGCGACACCTCTGGCAGGCGAGGCGGGCGTCGTTTTGCCTCCGCCATGATGACCGCGTCAGAAAAGGTGCGCCACCTTATTTAAATTTGTATCCTTCCCCTCCTCCTCCTCTCTCTCTCTCTCTACAGGGACCGGGAAAGGGGATGTTTCAGAAAGGATCCTTCTCGGCGAAGGAAGCATGCCCCGAGACCTCCTACTGATCAGAGGTTCGAAGGCTGGCCCCTTAGAAGGGTTTCGACAGCTGCCCCAGAGCACTCGGGCTTCAAGCCCGTTACTAATTAGGGGTTCGAAGGCTGGCCCCTTGGAAGGGTTCGACAGCCGCCCCAGAGCACTCGGGCTCCGCGCCCACTACTGATCAGGGGTTCGAATGCTGGACCCTCAGAAGGGTTCGACAGTCGCCCTAGAGCATGCAGAGTGAGAGATGACTCTGGGTACGTCCGATACAAGGCCGAGGCTCGGGCTACGCTCCCGAGGTACCCTACGACATTTCCGAGACCGGCGGGAACGATTTGTAACGGAATCCCACCGGAGGGAGGCATCGAGCCCTCGGACTCTGTCGAAGGGGTCTGGGTCCGGCGAATCACCCGCAGGTACTTTTGGAGCGCGCCTCTGGGCCACCAGCTGACCCCTAACGAACGGGGCACGGGCGTCCACTCGGATCACCCGTTAGCAGCTCACTAGAAACACCATGTTCGGCGCCCTCTGAGGGCAACATGGCGCATTCCCCCCTCCTCCTTGCGGAAAGGCGACGCAGGGGCGTATGATATAAGTCGAGAAAGTCCTTGATCGTCCTCTCGCTCCGTGCAGAGGCTCGGGGGCTGCTCTCGCACCCGGCTACTGCCAAACTATTGACAGCGTCAACAAACCAGCTTGATAACTTGGAACCTAACCATGCACCCGGGCTACGGCCAGGCCACATGGGGGAACGATCAGACCGGCCGAGGCACCACGAAAAGCATTCAGACCTCGGAGGAGTCAAACCACTCCTCTGAGGCCTCGAGGGCTACACCCGGCGGGTGCGCTCGCGCGCACCCACCAGAACAAAGCAAAACCGAGAAAGGTCGGTCCCCTCATCGAAAATGCGGCAAAAGCCTCCAAGCGAGTACCAACACTCCCTTTGAGGCTCGGGGGCTACTGTCGGGTACCATAATTAGGGGTACCCCCAACGCTCCTAATCACGGCTGGCAAACACCCTCTGACCAACTGACGGGCGCGGTTCAAGTCAAGGCTTCGTCTACCCAAGGGACGTGACCTCGCCCGAACCCAGCCTCGGGCTGGAGCAGTAGTCCCAGACGAGTTCACGCCTCGCCCGAGGGCCTCCTTAGGCAGCGGGCACCTCCTCGGCTCTCCCGAAGCCCGGCTCGGGTAGGCTTCGTTGTGAAGCAACCTTGGCTGGACCGCCTCACCAACCGACCGCTCCGCAGGCGCATTCAATCAGGGGGCGCCTGACGCCGTATCCTGACACACGAGTCTCAGTCGGCCAGGCCGAAGTGACCGCAGTCACTTCGCCCCTCTCTTTTACTGTCCGATATGATGGGAAAACAGCGCCGCCCGCCCCGCTCCAACTGTCGTGCCAACCACCCAGGCGAAGACTGACAACAAGTCACGATCAACCACCGAGTTCGGCCTTGGGCGCAACAGGAAGCTCCGCCTCGCCCGATCCCCGGACTCGGCCTCGACCTCGGTCTCAGGAGGAATCGCGTCCTCACCTGACCCTGACCTCAGCCTCAATAGAAGTCTCCGCCTCGCCCGACCTTGGGCTCGGACTGACCGCGCCAACAGGGGATACATCATTACCCTATCCCTAGCCAGCTCAGGCTACAAGGAACAAGACCGGCGTCCCATCTGGCTTACCCCGGCGACGGGTAATGATGGTGCCCCGCGTGCAACCATGACGCCGGTGGCTCTCAGCCCCTTACGGCAGCAAGGAGACGTCAGCAGGATCCTTGCCGTGCTGCCATCTGTGCTTCTACAGGGCTCAGGCGCTTCTCCGACGGCCACGCTATCACGCGTATAGGGCTCAAGCTCTCCCCTGACAGCCACGTTGGCCTGTACACAAGGCTTAGGCATTTCTCTGCGGGACACGTTAGCGCATAGCTACACCCCCCATTGTACGACTGGACCCTCTCCTTGCGTCTATAAAAGGGAGGTCTAGGGCCATCCTGGGGGGGTTCGCGCGGGGGAAGGAGCGAACGAACAGGCTCCCTCTCACTCTTTCTCTCTCTCTCGCGACGTGCTTGTAACCCCTACTACGAGCGGCACCCCTGGTGCAGGATAATACAAGGCTTGTCCCACCTCTTGTGTTCCATCCCGCGCCAACCCATCTAGGCAGGGGCACGCAGCGACAATCTCACTCGTTAGTCCAAGGACCCCCCCGGGTCCGAAACGCCGACAGTAATTTAGTTCACTTTTTATATATTCATGATTATTTATCAATACATGTTCACATTTTGGTACTATATAATTATCTATGTTATTGTCTTATGTTTCATAACCTTCGTCCCCTGATTTTACATGTCGTATCTATGAAGGTATGTCCTTCATAACCTTCGTCCGAAGATCATTATATCCTTATGGAAATAATGCTTCGAAGGACGAAGGACATTAACATTTAACATTTTTTATGTTGCCTTGTTCTTAATTCATAGCATTTGAGAACAAGTCCCTAATAGAAATGAAGGATGAACCAGCGCCGAAGCTACGCGCAAGGAAGCTTCGGCTCAATAGAAGAAAGAGGAACCGACTGAAGGAGGAAAAGGCTATCTAGTCCTCAAAAGATTGTTATTAAGTCAATAGTGAATATGAAGGGCATGAATGTAATTTTACGCAGGCTGCGTCCTATGCCTATAAATAGATGAACAGTACTCCCGTACTGTTCATGATGACTTGTATTCGCTCGTGCGTCACGCTTGGATTTTTGCCTTCTGTCAAGCCGAAGCTACAAATGTAATTTAATATTATTTCTGTTTATCCATGATAATAAAAAAGAGATATTAACAATATCATATGATTATTCATATTGTTTCTCACATTTCATATGCTTTGTCTTTCATCATTATATTTATATATGCTGTGATGATGAAGGTACGTCCTTCATGACCTTCGTCCGAAGATCAGTATATCCTTATGGAAATAATGCTTCAAAAGATGAAGGGCATTAACCATTAACCTATCTTGGTGTTGCCTTGTTCTTAATTCATAGTATTTGAGAACAAGTCCTCAACATTGGCGCCCACCTCCGGTGTACTCACTTCCACAACCTTCGGCAAAGCACTGACCTTCGTCATGCCGCCGAAGAAGACAACAGCTCCAGGGGCTGCTGCACTGCAGCCACTGGACACAAATCAGGAGACTCTCTCTCTCTCCGAGAGGCTCGAAGCCAGAAGAGAAAGACCACCAGTCCAACATTCCAGGAGGAGGAGTTGGACCAAGAGATTAGGGACATGGAAATCATCCATCAACAAGTGCAAAGGAAAAAAGAGAAGATGGCTCGACTGGCCGATCTTCAAAGGAAGATCGATGAAGCTACTGAGGAGGTCCATCATCTTACTCAAGATGACCAAGACCGAAGGCCTCAATACAGGGAGCTTTGTCAAGAGGGCTTATTCAACGAAGATGGATGGTATGATGATTTTAATCATGATACCTTTACTTTTGATGATGCTTCTCCCTTGGCAGCAGAATTGCAGGCTATCACATGGCCATAATCCTACAAACCACCCCAGCTACCCATGTACAATGGGCACTCGAACCCAAAGCAATTTTTGATGAGTTATGAGGCAACAATATCCTCATACAGAGGCAATGCAGCTATCATGGCAAAGTCCTTCGTCATGGCAGTCCGGAACATAGCCTAGACATGGTATTCTTCTCTTCGGCCAGGGACAATCACGTCATGGCACAAGCTCAAGGAAATGCTGATTACCAGTTTCCAGGGCTTTCAAATGAAGCCAGTAACAGCTCAGGCTTTGTTCCAATGCATGCAAGACCATGATGAATACCTTCAGGCATATGTCCGAAGGTTCTTGCGGTTGAGAGCACAAGCGCCCACAGTGCCCATTGAAATTGTCATTGAGGCCATGATCAAGGGTCTTCGGCTAGGACCTACGGCTCAATACTTCGCCAGGAAGCCCCCACAAACTTTGGAGAAGCTGCTTCAGAAGACGGATGAGTATATCAGGGCTGACAACGACTTCCGCCAAAGAAGGGAGGAAGCTTACAGATTCTCTAAGATGACCAGGGGCTTCGGAGGAAGAATAAACCCTAGGCATGTTAGATCAATTCACAGCTCCAGTCAGAATGACGATAATGGAAGCCAGCTTCAGAGGCCACAGTACACCTCATAGTCTTCAGGGCAGCAGCAAAGCTCCTTTAGGCCACCAGCACCAAGGGGTAGAGGCGCTAGGGGCTTCGGAGGAAGATATAGGGATCAGCCCAGGAAAATCTATTGCCTATTCTATGGTGAGGACAAGGGTCATACTACAAGAATGTGCCAAATCACTATCCAGAAGCAAAAGGAGATCGCAGAAGCCGTAGCTCGACAGAATCAGCCGAAGCAGGTTTTACACACTCCTTCGTGCCATTCTCCCTACATACTAGAATATGTGGGCAATCATCCTGCAGCCTCTGTTGCTTCGGCTAGCCATTCTCAGGCTTCTTGGCCTCAGCTTCCACCGCCACCACCACTGCAACCTACACATTCCTGAAGCCAGCAGCCAGAAGGGCACCAGCACTCTCAACAGCAACGCGAATTCAGGGAGGAATCCGAAGCTCGTACAATCAACAGTACTGTGCCAGAATCAAAGCACATTTATTGAGCAATATCCTTCCTCTGAAATACTTTTATGTTCTATATTATTTTTTTAATAAGGAATAAACAATCTAAATCTAGTTTTAAGTTCTTGTAAGAATTTTTTCTTCTATCGAGATGGAATATATCTTCTTCACAGTCTTACGAGATCTAACAATTGTCGAAGCTTAAAAGTCGTTCCTAAGGGAGCACAGCGTAAGTTTGCCGAAGCTTCAAAAAGTTGTTCCTAAGGGAGCACAGCGTAAGTTTTGCCGAAGCTACAAAAAGTCGTTCCTAAGGGAGCGTAGTGTAAGTTTTCTGCTCAAAAGTCATTCCAAAGGGAATGTAGAGCCAAATACCACCGAAATATAAGGCGAAGAAGTTCAAAAGTCGTTCCTAAGGGGATGCAGAACTTATACCGCCGAAATAGAAGGCGAAGAAGTTCAAAAGACGTTCCTAAGGGGATGCAGAACTTATACCGCCGAAATAGAAGGCGAAGAAGTTCAAAAGACGTTCCTAAGGGGATGCAAAACTTACACCAAAAAATAAACGGTGAAGCCGAAAAATAAACGGCAAAGAGATTCCAATCGTTCCTAAGGGAATGCAGAGATTGTGTGTTCCAGTGTGGGAGTCTGAGTATGTGTCCTCGGCATCATTATCATTTTGCATCATATCATCACATCATTTCGCATAGCATCACATCATACATCATATTGCATCAATGATGCAAAAATGGAATACGGAGCCGATTTTCAGAAAATATTATGTCAAAGTTACACGAAGTAAGCTTCGAATTACAGCCTCATCAGCCTACACGTAAAAGAGGGATATCTCTTTGTGAAGCATGAATATCTTTATTTTTACGAACCACAGATTTTCTTTCTTCACGAAGCATAAAAAGAAGGGAAGGTGTTTTTTCGCCGAAGGCTCAAAAACGGTATGTATGTAAGTTTCATGCATCGTAAAGAAATAAATTACAATAATTTACATATTCGATCCAAAGTTATACACATCAAATATTATAGCTTTGTCACAACAAAAGGCACAATGTTCATTCTAGTGTCTCTTGCATTGACCATTTAAATATTTTTACAGTAAAGTGCTAGTCTTCTTTCAGGACTTTCTCTGCAACTTCATTTAGCAATTTATTAACGACTTCGTCAACAATAGATTCAGCTATATTAATGATCTCTAGTGCTTCCTTCGTTTCCGGATCGGCCAGGGAAATGAATGGTTCCGGTGGCGGAGATAATTCAGCTGAAATGGGAAAAATTAATCAGTCCGAAGCCACAGAAACAAATGCCGAAGATGAACATCAAAAGATATTACCTATACGTCTTTCACGCTCTGCAGCTTCTTCAGCTTGTCTTGCTTCTATTCGGGCGTCATGGGTGTCTTTTTCATTTTTATTTATAATTTCATGAGCCATCTCTCGGCCACCGTTCACCCAGACATCATTATAGAATTTTCTGCCCATTAAAGTCGCTTCAGCTGAAGGATCCTTCGTGTCATCTGTGGAGAAGGCAGCTTCGGATTGGGCCATGGTCTTGATGTGATTAATCCCGCCTTCTTCAAGATAGCCGAAATCCCCCACGCACCGGAAAATGCACAGATATCCCCGTGATCGCTCAAGATTTCTTCGAAGGTCTCGGCCTCCCCACTTATCCATTCAATAACACCTTCGGGGTCGCCTCGTATGAAGTTTTCTTCGGTAGAATAGGCTCCCACGTTGGCAAAACTACCTTTTATTTTCTTCACGCACTCCAAGGATTTTTCAAAGCACCTTTCCTTGGATGTGCGAAGTTCTTCAACATTTTTCTCTAAATAATTTTTCCAATATTCGCTGATATCTCGGTTAGCTTCTGCGAGTGCGCATTTTTCTTTAGCTTCTGCCAGCTGTTTACGAAGGTCTTCAATTTCAGTCTTTTGGATTTCGGCCTGAGCTTTGTAGCTAGCTTCATCTTCTTTCACTTTGTTTACTAATGAAATTAAGATTTTGTCTTTTTCAAGACCTTCGTTTCTCAATTCGATCACCTCTGAGCGAAGGTTGTTCAGAGCCATCGTATAGCTTTCATCTTCAATATCTTTCTGAGCCCTAAGCGCATTGCTAAGAATTAAGCCCTGCAAGAGGGGGACAGAATTGAGCATAGCACAAAAAAATTATTATAAAAAAACAAAATTAGCTTTTATACCTTTACACTATTGTATGCTAGACTGTTAGCAAGTTCGTCCTTTGATAAAATTGAAAGACCGTCTTCCAGCTTCGGGAATCTGATGCTTTTACTTATCTCCCGGCATTCTTTGTTATCTGGGAGACAGTACAAAAAGTCTTCTTCGCTGCTCCCATTACACACTAGCGCCCCCTTCAGATATTTCAATCTTTGGGCATAGTTTTGTGCTTCTAACATCTCTTCTTGGGACAGTACCTTTCCCGAAGCATGTCGAATAATGTAGTCGATACTTTTGTTCGAAGCTTCAGGAGCAGGAGCTTCGATTTTTTTAGTTGCAATCTGCTCTGTTGATTTTTCCTTAGGGTCAGCAGGCTCCATCGCGGTGGTCTCAGTATCAGCTTCGGTTTCAGCCTAAATTGTTGCAGTTTCGACTTCTGCCTGCTTAGTATCAGCTTTGGGTTGCGCTTTGGCAACTTCGACAATTTTTCTTGTGGGAGTAGGACTCAATTTCTAACACAACATCTAGCACATTCGCCATTCTTCTCCTCTTAGGAGTTGCGGTGGAACCCTTTTGCACCTTCGGCACTGTCGCCTCTATTCGAGGGCTCAAAATCTCTGGCATTTTCGTTATTTTTTCAATTTCAGGCCCTTCAGCCTTATTAGCCTTTGTCTCAACTAGCTCGACTGAAGGTACCTTCGGTATTACAACTGGCTCTTTAGTGCTCTGCGCAGACGGAACAGTTTCTTTTGTTTTGGCAGCTGAAGTGGCCCTTTCGTCAAATTCAGGTATCGCGGCCGGTTCAATATAACACGGACGGTGAGTCAGAACCTTCATCTTCTTGCCCTTCGGCTCAGCCATGATCGCCAAAGCAATAGCTTTTCTCGAAGCAGCAATCTTTCTTTTTACTCCTTGCCCTCGCAGCGGGTAACAATAGTCAGGGTATACAAAGCCAATAGCATCGAATACCCTGTTCAACCTTTTCTTATTCTGACCCCCGAAGGCTGCAGACAAGGCATTATCCTCGGTCTTGGAATACGCCCCAAGTAACTCGTCGCTAGTAGTTTCAATGCACTTCAGCCAGTCATCATTTGGTTCATCAAACTTATCCCCAAACCTAAAGGTATACTTCAGCCGGACCAAACCACCTTCACTAGAGTTAGTGATGGTCTCCTTCGGTATTTCCCAGCTTTCCACAAGCGGCCATACTCTAAAGGCTATATGTTCTTGAATTAAATCTCTTGTGCCAATAAAGGAGCAAACGGTGCTGAAGACCTTCTGACACGCTTCGGCGGCGTCATCAATTTCCACTTTCGGCCTTCGGAGGCCGAAGCGGGACCAGATGGGGCGCATGATGATTTCTTTAATGTCTTCTCTTGCCTTTAAATCATTCTTCACATAAAACCACTCTTCCATCCAGGCTCTGGGCCATCTCTTCTGAAACATTGGTACCGGGTGGCTTGCGTTAGGGCGAGCAATAAACCCATAACAACCGAAGTTGTTGTGGTATTGTTCTTTGCCAGTAGCTTTCGTCTCATATAAGAGTTCGTGCATACTACAGAAGCACTTCATCCTTGGCTCTAGCCCCTGGCTCCTCACAGCCCAGACAAAGAGTTTCATCCTTAGTATGGCTTCAGGGGTGATCTGATGGAGGAAGATCTGGTAGGTCTTTAACACTTCAACTACAAACTTGCTCAAAGGGAACCGAAGTCCAGCCGAAGAAGCTTCGGTAAATAACAACTTCATTTTCCTCAGGGGCAGGGGCGGTGTTGTCTCCACCAACTCTCACGATAGACATGTCTCGAAAGTACCTTCCTCTCATGTTGTCGAGATGACTCTGTTTAATCGTTGATTTTTCGAAGACTGTATGGCTTGGCCGCCAAGGTCGATCTTCAGAATCTTTGACTCCACTTTCCACATCATAGCTATCGCTGTCACCAGTATCTTTAGATAAACCTTCCAATATCTCTTTAGTAATCTTCTCTGTGTTTGTCTTTGCCATCGATTCAATAAATCTAGCAATATAAGGATCCACAGCCTTCTTCTCCTCAAATAGCTTCGTCTCTTTAGTCAGCTTTGTCTCCGAAACAACCTTCTTTTCCTTGGTCATTTTTTCCTTAGACATGACAAAAACACGACTTTAAACCAAAGCTCAAGAAGCTTGAAAATCTAGCGAGAGCTAGTAAGTAAGAGCTAAAAGTTTGAGAAAAATAATCCAAATGGCAGAAACAGTATATCAAATGATGCCGGTGTGAGTTCATATTTATATGCCCAGTACGCTGCAACTAGGAGGGCCCCGCCTGTCATTGATTGTTGCTATTGTAGCAAAGGGAAGGTGTTTTTCGGACCTTCGGCTTAAGGCCTTCGTTCACGTTGCAGTCTGAATTCGTTATTATAACAAATTAATACTGCGAGGGGCTACTGTTGGGGGCCTTCGTCTTCCGAAGGTCCTCAAAAACATGGTTAACAATGTTTTCCAAGCATAATGTATGTACAAGAAGCTTTGGACTCGGGATGAAGCTATGCACAATATAGAAAGCAGGATCAAAATGAAGGATGAACCAGCGCCGATGCTGCGCGCAAGGAAGCTTCGGCTCAATAGCAGAAAGAGAAACTGACTTAAGGAGGAAAAGGCTATCTAGTCCTCGAAAGATTGTTATTAAGTCAATAGTGAATATGAAGGGCATGAGTGTAATTTTACGCAGGCTGCGTCCTGTGCCTATAAATAGATGAACAGTACTCCCGTACTGTTCACGCTGACTTGTATTCGCTCGTGCATCACGCTTGGATTTTTGCCTTCTGTCAAGCCGAAGGTATAAATGTAATTTAATATTATTTCTATTTATCCATGATAATAAAAAAGAGATATTAATAATATCATATGATTATTCATATTGTTTCTCACATTTCATATGCTTTGTCTATCATCATTATATTTATATATGGTGTGATGACGAAGGTACGTCCTTCATGATCTTCGTTCGAAGATCATTATATCCTTATGGAAATAATGCTTCGAAAGACGAAGGGCATTAACCATTAACCTATCTTGGTGTTGCCTTGTTCTTAATTCATAGTATTTGAGAACAAGTCCTCAACACTAGAGGAGTAAAACTAGGAGTTTCTAAGTGAGAGCCAATATGCAATAGCCAAAGAGATGGTTATCCACAATAGCCTACTCATCTGTTTATACAGGGTTATTTCTATTTCCTACTCTACCCCTACATGCATAGAGCCTATCCACTTAGCCGGGGTGAAATGGACCAACTCCTGTGATTTTGATCTAATGGCCACACGCTCCACACAAAGTTAATTCGCCTTGATGCACCCTTCGTGACGACGCCACATGCCACCTCTGATTCCCGCAAGAATCGCACCTACCAAGTTTTGAGGCCCAAACTCAGGAAAACCAAGAGCTATGTAGTTTTGAGGCTCAACCACGAAACAGTCGTGAGTAGCGCCCCGCGTGCGCGTCCCCCACATCCTAGACACGTGTCCCGTCAATCCTCGACCATGTCAGCGACACGATCAACTCTACCACATCCTCGTGCATGTGCGTTTCCCAGGTGTCAACCACCGCAACTAGTCACCCGGCTTCTCTGGTACCTTGATCAAGTCCCAACGCTTGTCCTTCTCCACTCCGAGTCCATCAGCATGAACCCACATGACCTTCACCTTTGCTACCGACCATCGTGCTGTGTTGCACACTAGCACACAACAAGCCGACATACATGGTTGCACAACACAAGCTCTCGTACTCTGGTTAGTCCAAGACACACCAAAGCACTACCCATGTTGACAATCACTCATCATCAACCTAAAACACAAGGGACAAATCAACCTTGTGTTTGCAATCTCACCCTTGATGAGTGCATTGTCAACACCACCGTCATAAGAAATCATAGATTATCAGAAAGGGAAAGAAGAAGAAGAACTCACTTGAATGACCAAAAGCCTGACAAAAGCCAAAACAGGCCATTTAGAGCGAATAAAACTTGATCCCCCAAAAAAATGGGCAATGGCTCAACATGACTGTTGGTCACTTGTTCTCAAATGTTATGAATCAAGAACAAGGCAACACAATTGTTAAAGAATAAGGACCTTCGTCCTTCGAAACATTATTTCCTTTCGAATATAATGATCTTCAAACGAAGGTCATGAAGGACATACCTTCATAATTTACCATAATGATAATTCATAGAAGCGACATGATACATAATTCATTCACTTATTCATGCATCTAATTTATAACATGTACATTCATGAATATTACAAGATTTATATTACATTGATACCTTCGGCTTGATCAAAGGTTCTGATGCGAGAGCAAGTACAATTCAGTGTGAACAGTACAAGGGTACTGTTCACCTATTTATAGGCACGGGACGCAGCCCGAGTAAAAATACATTTATGACCTTGACATGTACACATAATCGTAACATAAATCATCAAGGATTAACTAGCCTTTTCCTCTTCGACTCGGCATCATGCATGTCCTTTTTGCCACCTTAAGCCGAAGTTGTCGTCCTTTGGTCGTAGCTTAGGCATTCATCATTATCGCTCTCAAATAATATCTTCGTCTCGAGGACCTTTGGCAGGGAAGATCTTTAACATCACTTTACCAATGATATCTTCGTCTTGAGGACCTTCGGCGAAGAAGAAGAAGATCCCCAACAGTAGCCCCATCGCAGTGCTAGATCGTTTTTTCATAACGAGCTCGATCCGCGAAAAATACGAAGGCTTTTGGATGCCAAAGGTCCAAAAACACCTTCCCTGAGCTTGTTATTAAAAAACGAATATAAAATTCATGATGCTTACCGGTCCACTGATCAGCCGGTACGCGCGTCTCGGCGGTTCGCCTTCTTCACCTACGGGGGTATATAAACATACGAGTTGGTGAGAAGTTACCATAGCATTCATTGCTATTGCACCATTGTGCTGCTAAAATTTTTTACTGAAGCCGAATCTTACTGCTTTCAACGAACTCGCTGCTTATGGTTCGGACAAACGTTCCATCATTGAAGTTTAGCTTCATCTGTTAAAGATTGAAAAGTGTAATGGCTAGAGTGAGATCTACTGCTAGAGTGGCACGCAAAGGAGAAGAGGTTGGAACTTTTGAGACAGCCCCCATTTTAGAGATGATGAAGCGTTCTGGGTTGGTTGTCCAAGAAGAGAAAGAACCAATTCCAACATAAGATGTTGTTGATGCCGAAGCTGATAGTGAAAATGAAGATGATGATGATGGTATTTTAAGCTCAAGAAAACCTAGCCATATTGAATTCAGGAAATCCACAGTTAAGGCAGGGGATCTGATTTTAATGAAAAATCAAGGATACTTTGGAGAGAATGATGATGGACTAGTTCGTTTTGCTGGGAAAGAGGTGATTCCAGAGCCAAAAGAAGACGAAGTCGTAGTCTTCAAAAGCTTCTTTAGAGCAGGACTTCGGTTCCCCCCATATGAGATGATTGGTGAGGTTCTAAAGAAGTCTGAAATTTACCTTCATCAGCTGACCCCCAATGCCATAGTTAGACTTAGTATGTACATCTGGGCTCTTCAAAGCCAAGAGAAGAGTGCCAATGCTGAAGGGTTTTGTCAGGTGCACGAACTCCATTATCAGACGAAGGCTAGAGTTGATGGTCTGCACAACAACATTGGGTGCTACAACTTTGCATACCAAAAGGACACCAAGGCTCCTGTAATTGGTTACCACACTAAGTGGCCAACTAGGTGGACAAATGAATGGTTTTACGTGAAGGCTAACGAGAAGAAGAGGGAGAAGCTTATGAGTACAGTGATGAGTCCCTTAAGACTAAGCTTCGGCATGACTCAACCCTTGTGCAACATGCAGCTGGGGTCCCCCTGCCAACTGGCTGAAGTGGAATTTAAAGTCGTGGCAGAGCATATTAGCACTAGGGACTTGGTGCAAGAATATTTGGCAAAGAGAACATTTCCAACGTCTGGTGGGTGGGGAATGCCGAAGAAAAAGGAAGAAGGGAAAAAGTATGAACTTGTACGACTTCCTTATCGGTTTAAATTCCAAAAAAGGTTTAGCAAACCCTGCACTGAATGGTTGGAGCTAATAGAAACAATGTGTAATGAAATTCTAGGGAACTACACGAAGAAAGAAGATCAATTGATGACAGCTACCTTCGACACCCGGGAAAATTGAAGGACGAATCAAGTGATGGATGCTCTTAACTTTGAATATCCAGATTACGAAAGGCTTGACGAAGGGGCCGGGGGAGCAAAGAAAAAGAGGGTTGTAAGTATTCTAAAAGGCAAGCCATCCGGTCCGTCAAAGAAGTTCAGAGGGTTGTTAAGAAGCAGAAAGTTCTAGCGGAGCCGAAGGATTTGACTCCCAAGAAATGAAAGTCTGTCAGGATGGCTCCTGCAGAGATGAAGGTACAAGATGTACCAAAAAAGACTATCGGGACTTCTCCGTCTTCCTCTGTCGATGTTTTAGAAATACTGAAGGTAATGACTGAACCCTTCCTGTTTGCAATGCTAAGTCCCCTGGGGTCAGATCTGACTAGCCTATTGCAGTCAAAGGAGAAGGGATTTGAACAAAGCTCGGAAGGAAAGGAGACTGCTTCGGCTACCGGCGGAAATGTCGGGGGTCAGAAGAAACGGCGAATGATGGACGTAATGCAAGCCATCCAAAAGACCCCGTCCCCAGCTTCAGCGGAAAAAATTGTTGTGCCTGCTAATGCCGAAGATACTACCGAAACCGAAGCTAATGAAGCCGCACCTAAAGTTGAGAACCCGGGGACCACAATGTTAGAGATTGATAGGCTTATATATATGATGTGGCACCTGAGAAAGACATAGCTGAAGTATCCACTGATAAGTCTTTGGCTTTAAAATGAAAGAATTGAAAAAGGCTTCTTCGGAGGACACAGAGTTGGACCTACGGCACCTGGGCGGCCAAGAACTATCCGATGAAGATATTTCTGAATTGAAAGAATTCACCCTTACTGGCGGATATAAACCCGGATCCGTGCTCTTTGGCGGTGTGCACGAAGGGATTTTGGGGTGTATTCTTGACCACGCCGGAGCAAAGATTGTTAATACTTTATCAAAGACTATCAGATTTCTGAAGGTTAAGCAGGACCTCAGTAACTATATGAGACAACACATTACTAGGAGCTTATTCTACTCGAATTTTAAGGTATAAACTCTTATGTCCGCCTCTTTGACTTTTTTAGTTTTAAAACTTCCAGATTTTATGGCTAACTTTTGTTTTTGGGCAGAGCTTATTACTGAGTAAAGCTTTGAAACTTCAACAAGAAGATGAAGATAGGAAGAAGAATGAACACGTGTCAATAACCTAGAGAAAAGGGTGAAAGAACTTGAAAATTCTCTAGAAGAGAAGGATTCAAAGATTATAAATGTCGAAACAAACCTGGCCGAAGCTCAACTTCGGATCAAGGATCATGTTGCTCGCATTTGTGATCAGGATAAAAACTTGAAAAAGCACGTTCAAAATTAAAGGAAGCTGAAAATCGTTATGAGCACGAGGTCAGAAGCTTGAAGAATAAGATCGAAGCTGAAGCAGAAAAGAGTTCTAAATTATCTGAAGCTCTAATGTTGCTTCGGGAGACATGTTTAGGCTTCGTGGCTCGATGCTCCACCCGCTTGCGCGAAATTTTCAACTCAGTTGGGGCAGTATCAGGGTAAAAAAATTACTCTGCCGAAGACATTCCAAAGGCCCTCGATTTCATGGAGAAGAAAATTAATGAATTTGACGAAGTAATGGAAGGGCATGGGGACTTCTGCGCGCTAGTGGCTGCTCGTGGAACGGTCAACATCTTCGCAAAAGCTGGATGCAAACACTTAAGAGATGTAAACATTGAATGTAAAAGTTTTTGTAAGTATTTGTGGATACCTCGTAATGTTGCTTTACCTTTTATCCCACTGTTGTTTGCTTTGTTGTGGACGAAACTAATGCTCTCAGCTTTTTTGAGCCGAAGGCGAAAAACACCTTCCCTTCTTTTCGTTCACATCGAAGCACCTTCGGATCGATATCAATGACAAAAATATCTATGTTCATGTTGCATGTTTCTATTTGTAACAAAACATCTTCGTGCTGAAGGCCAAAACCTTCTCTTCTTCTTTGTTAGTACCCTATGCAATATGTCATGATGCGATGAAGCTACAAATGTCTAATGTATGCTCGTATGGATGCAAAAGATGATGTGATGATGTATGCAATTGTATGCCGAAGATGAAAAACTCACGCGAATACATACTTCTGCATCCTCTTAGGAACAACTTTGGAGTCTCCTCACCTTTTACTTAGGTGGTTTTTCAGCTCTGCATTCCCTTAGGAACGACTTTGGAGCTAAGCTCTGCATTCTCTTAGGAACGGCTTTGGAGCTTCTTCACCTCTGACTTAGGTGGCATTTTAGCTCTGCATCCCCTTAGGAACGACTTTGGAGCTAAGCTCTGCATCCCCTTAGGAACAACTTTAGAGCTTCTTCACCTTTCACTTAGTTGGTATTTTAGCTCTGCATCCCCTTAGGGACAACTTTGGAGCTTTTTCATTCTTTTTTACACTCGATGGTGTTGAAAGGGAAATAGGGTTTAACCTTTTCCTATAAATAATTTTGGTGGTTGAATGCCCAACACAAATATTTAACTAACTAGTTTGCTCTAGATTATATATTCTACAGGTGCATAAAGGTTCAAAACAAACCAATAAATGATTGAAGAAACGGTTCTAAAACAAAGGAGCAAAAGAAACCAAGAGTGCCCTGGTCTGGCGCACCGGACTGTTCGGTGTGCCACCGGACAGTGTCTGGTGCACCAGGACCGTACAACGTCCAACTCCCCACTCTCGAGTTTCTCAGGGCGCGCTCCGCTATAATTCACTGGACTGTCAGGTGCACCAGCGGAGCAACAGCTCTTCGGCGCAACGGTCGACTGCAAAAGCGTGGACTCAGAGCTACAGTGCGCGAACAGTGCACGCAGAAGTCAGAGCAATCGTTAGAGGCGCACCGGACAGTGAACAGTGCCTGTCCGGTGCGGCACCGGACTATCCGGTGCCACTAGAAGACAAAGCCTCTAACGGTCAGAAGCTCCCGAACCCTAACGGTTGGGTGACGTAGCTGGTGCACCGGATAGTGTCCGGCGGCGCACCGGACTGTCCGGTGCACCCATCGACAGCAGCCATCCCCAACGGCTATGTGGTGGTTGAGGGCTATAAATACCCCCCAACCACCACCACTCCAAGCATCCAAGTTTCCAGCACTTCACATTCAATACAAGAGCTAGTGCATTCACTCCTAGACACAATTCAAAAGAATCAAAGCCTCTCCAAGTCCCAAATTCACTCCAAACACCTAGTGACTAGAGAGAGTGTTTTATTTGTGTTCTTTGCGCTCTTGTTTCTTGGATCACTTTCTTCTTCCTCATTCTTGTTCTCAAAGTGACTTCTAATCAAGGCAAGAGACACCAAGTGTGTGGTGGTCCTTGTAGGGTCTAGCTGACCCGATTGATTAAGGAGAAAGCTCACTCGGTCTAAGTGACTGTTTGAGAGAGGGAAAGGGTTGAAAGAGACCCAGTCTTTGTGACCACCTCAACGGGGACTAGGTTCTTTAGAACCGAACCTCGGTAAAACAAATCACCGTGTTCATCTGCTTTATTTCTTGATTGATTTGTTTTTCCCTTCTCTCCCGGACTTGATATTCGTTCTAACGCTAACCCCGGCTTGTAGTGTGTGCTTAAGTTTATAATTTTCTTCCGCCTATCCACCCCCCTCTAGGCGACTTTCAGGTGTAATCTCATATTTTTACATTTTACATGTGGGGAAAGCTGGCCCTTGTATTGCACAAGGCTTTGCAAGAAAAAAATGAAAATTACAACTTGTGGCCCCATTAAAAACATTTCTCCCCTCTTGAAAGGAAAAGGGTGCCATAGGAGAAAGAAGGAAAGTTACATAGTTTACACGTAATATCTTCAAAGCTCATCTGCATTCCAAGATCTTGGGATGTCATTCCCATCCATGTCCTTCAACCTGTATGATCCGGGTCTTGACGAAAACACTACCAAGAAGGGACCTTCCCACTTAAGTTATAGCTTCCCCACTGTGTCTGGGTTGGCTATTCTTCGGAGCACTAAATGTACTGACTTGATATTCTTTAGTCTTACTTTTCTGTCTCACCACTTGACCATCTCAGCTTGGTATTTATTGATGTGGTCTATTGCCTAAAGTCTGACCCCTTCTATAGTGTCTTTTGTTATTTTGCAAGCATCTTCATCCTCTGCCGAAGCTAGAGTCCTTATTGATCCTGTTCTTGCTTCTTCCGGTGTTATTGCTTCATCCCCGAATAAAAGCTTGAACGGAGTAAACCCTGTTGATCTTGAGACAACAGTGTTATGACTCCATACCACTTTCACTAATTCCTTTAGCCACATTCCTTTTGGCATATTGAAGATTGATTTCATTATTCCTGTGATGATGATGATGTTAGCTCGCTCTACTAATCCATTAGATTCTGGATGTCTCACAGATGCAAAGTGTATTTTTGTGCCAATTTGGTCACAAAAAGTTTAAATGTTTCAGCATCAAATTGAGTTCCATTATCAACTGTGATAGCCTTCATCACACCAAACTAGGGTTGGACGAAATGCTCGTGGCTCGTTGGCTCGCTCTGTTCATGGTCAGCTCGGCTCGACTCGGATCGGCTCGTTTGAATTTTTTCATGAGCTGAGCTGACATCCTAGCTCTGTTCGTTAACGAGCTAGCTCGCGAGCTAAATGATCTACCATATTCCAGCAAAACGAAACTATATGCATATGATTTACAGAATAATTGATGAACATGTTATATATATATGAGGTGTCTATGGCCTATGAATTAAACTAATGATTAATGAACTATGTCTATGTGTTAATTTGGTCTATGCAAATATAATTATGGGTTAAACTGATGAACATGTATGTGAATTGTGAATTAATGAGTGATGAATTGTGCTAATTTAGTGTTACATTGACGTGGTTTGTGAAACTATGAGTATAATTAGTATTTTCTATTGTTAAATTAGTTTGAAATTAACTAAAAAATAATTATTATGTACATATTATTTTTTTCTACTCTGGCTCACGAGCTAAACGAGCCAGCTCGAGCTCGTAAACGAGCCGAGCCGAGCTGACTCTGTGGCTCGTTACCTTAACGAGCCGAGCCAAGCTGGCTCGTTAGCTTAACGAGCCAGCTCGAACTCGAACGAGCCGAGCTGGCTCGTTATCCACCCCTACACCAAACCAACAAACGATGCTCTGCCAGATGAACTTCTGGATTGTGGCCGAAGTGATCGTAGCTAGAGGTTTAGCTTCGATCCACTTTGAAAAGTACTCCACTACTACCACAACATACCTCAAGTTCCCTTGCGGTGGTGGAAGTGGGCCTAGTAAGTCTAATCCCCACCTTTGTAGTTGCCAAGTGGGCTGAATCAGCTGAGTTAGAGATGAAGGTTTCTTTTGATCTCTAGCACACTTTTGGCAGTTTTCACACTTTTGAACTAAGTCCGTTGAGTCTGAAGCTGCCTTCGGCCAGTAAAATCATTGTCTAAAAACCTTTCCAAGGAGAGGGCTAGATCTGATATGAGCTCCGCATATCCCTGCGTGTATCTCTTTCATTAGCTCTTGACCTTCGGCTCTAGACAGACATTTTAACAGTGGAGAACAAACTCCTTGTTTGAACAATTCCCCTTCTATGATCATATATGGTCTTGTTCTGGCTTGCATCCTTTTTATGTAAGCTTCGTCATCCAAAGGATAATTGCCTTGGAGGAAAGATACAATCTGAGTTCTCCAATCTTTGTTATGCACAGGTGAAATTGTAAGCACTGCTCGCTCCATGAACTCGACTGAAGGTGCTTTGAGAGTTTCGAAGAACACTTCTAAAGGGAGTGGGAGCCCTGTGCTGCTGATTTAGCTAGTAAATCTGCATGCTCGTTTTCTCCTCTTGGAATGTTTTTTACTGAAAACCCTTCGAAGGAGGCTTCCATTCTTCGGACTGTGTCGAGATACTTTTCAAGCTTCGGATCTCTTGCTTTGTTGCTTTTATCAACGTGCCATGTGATGACTTGTGAGTAAGATTTGAGAACTACCCTTCTTATTCCCACTACCTTAAGCTGTCAAAGCCCTAAAAGAAGGGCTTTTCTTACTCTGCAATATTATTTGTGCAGTTGAACTCCAATATGGTCGCATAGCAAGTTTTGATTTTGGATATTGAGATTAGAATGGCAGCTGCACCTGCACCAAAGGTGCCCCACAAAACATTGTCCAAGCTTCAGTGTATGTTGTGCATCCTTCTTCATGAGCCCCTGGCGTCCAATCAGCAATGAAATTTGCTAATGCTTGGGATTGGATTGAGGATCTATAGACAAAATCGATAGTGAATTCATTCAATTATGTAGCCCATTTTCCAACTCTTCTTGTAGCTTCTCTATTTCTTATGATATCCTTGAGAGGTTGGGATGAAGGTACTATAATGTGGTGTGACTGGAAATAATGTCGAAGCTTCCTGGAGGCCATGAGTACAGCATATAGTACCTTCTCCAGCTCTGTGTAATTTCTTTTTTATGGACTTAGCACTTTGGAGATGAAGTATACTAGGACTTGCTTCTTTACTTGATTATCTTGTCTCTCCTGTACCAGCGCTGCACTGATCGCGACGTGGGAAGCAGCCACATACAGTAGCAATGGGGCTCCTGACAAAGGTGGAGTTAATGTTGTTAGCCGTATCAGATATTGTTTCAGATCTTCGAATGCTTTTTGCTGAACTGGTCCCCATTGGAAGACTTTGGCTGATTTTAGCACTTCAAAGAATGGTAAATTCATTTCTGCTGATCTTGATATGAATCTATTCAAAGATGTCAGCCTTTTTGTTAGCATCTGAGCACCTTTTCTTGTTCTTGGTGGCTCCATCCGGAGTATAACTTCTATTTTGCTTGGATTTGCTTCAATCCCTTTTGTTGATACTAAGCACCAAAGAAATTTTCTCTTCTTCACCCCGAAGACACATTTCTTCGGATTTAGTTTAAGGCCAGCCTTTCTGAAGTTAGAAAATGTTTCTTGCAGATCAGCAATATGATTTCTTGCTTCATGCTTTTGACTATAATGTCATCAACATATGTCAGAACATTCCTGCCAATCTGATAGCTGAGTATTTTGGAAGTCGTTCTGCTGAAGCTTCCTCCAGCATTCTTGAGTCCCTCGGGCATCCGAAGGTAGCAGTAAGTTCCACTATGAGTTATGAAGCTTGTTTTAGGCTCGTCCTCCTTCTTCATCTAGATTTGATGATAATCTAAATAGCAATCCAGTAAACTCATAACTCGGAAGTGGCTGCCGAATCTACAAGAGAATCTATTCTTGGCAAGGGAAATTCATCCTTCGGGCACGCCTTGTTGAGATATGTAAAATCAATACATATTCTCCACTTTCCATTGGTCTTTTTTACCATAACAGTGTTGGCTAGCCATTCTAGGTATGTTACTTCTCTTATCACTCTGGCACTGAGAAGCCATTTAACTTCATTTCTTGCCCTTCGACTTTATCATTTGACATCTTCTAAAGCTTCTGCTTTCTCGGTTTGATAGCTGGGTCTACATTGTGCGAGTGTTCGATAACATCTCTGTTGACACCACAAAGATCATTGGCTGACCAAGCAAAAGCATCCTTGTTGTTGAACAAAAATTTAAGCAGTGCTTCCTCTTGTTCATCAGACAATTGAGACCCAAACAACACCTTCTGTTCAGCTATGTCTTCGCACAGAAGCATAGACTTTGGTTGATCTGCTGAATCAGCTTTGTCTCTTATATGCTTATGTTGCTGATGAGCTTTGGCTTCATCTATTTTATGAATGGCCTTTGAATCTGTCCAATTCCCTTCAGCCCTTCTAGCAGCCTCTTGACTTCTATGCACAGCAATAGGACCTTGGTCTGATGGTATCTTCATGCACAGATATGCTGGATGGAGTATTGCTTCGAAGGCATTCAATGCCCCTCGTCCAATGATTGCATTGTAAGGATAGTCCATGTCGACAATGTCAAATACAAATTATTTTGTTCTTGTGTTGTGAACATAATCGAAGGTGATTAGCATTGTTATTTTCCCAAGTGCCACTATCTGCCTTCCTCCAAAGCCATAAAAGGGGTGTGTTGCATCATGCATTTGGTCATCCTGCTCTTGAATCTGCCTGAAGGCTTTTGCGAAGATGATGTCTGCTGCACTCCCCGTGTCTATGAGGACATTGTGAACCAGAAACCCTTTGATAACACATGATATAACATGGCATCATTATGGGGGTAATCCTTCAGCTGAAGGTCTTCCTAAGAGAATGTGATTGATACATGATACCATTTGGATTTGATGAAGGGTCCCTGTACTAAACATGTTATACCCTTCTCTGTGCTTCCTTCTTCTGATTCTTGTTGGCTGGTTCAAAACTTGAGTCACCTGTGATTGAAGCACCAGCTTTGTAGCCGAAGGTGTTTTAACTTGATCACCTTGCGAAGCCATTGTCGTGGTCGTGGAAGTGAGTTCACCGAAGGTGGGCGCCAATGTTGGTCACTTGTTCTCAAATGTTGTGAATCAAGAACAAGGAAACACAATTGTTGAGGAATAAGGACCTTCGTCCTTCGAAACATTATTTCCTTTGGGATATAATGATCTTCAGACGAATGTCATGAAGGGCATACCTTCATAATTTACCATAATGATAAATCATAGAAGCGACATGATATATAATTCATTCACTTATTCATGTATTTAATATATAACATGTACATTCATGAATATTACAAGATTTATATTACATTGATACCTTCGACTTGATCGAAGGTGCTGATACGAGAGCAAGTACAATTCAGTGTGAACAGTACGGGGGTACTGTTCACCTATTTATAGGCACGAGACGCAGCCTGAGTAAAAATACATTTATGACCTTGACATGTACACATAATCGTAACATAAATCATCAAGGATTATTAACTAGTCTTTTCCTCTTCGACTCGGCATCATGCATGTCCTTCATCGCCACCTTAAGCCGAAGTTGTCGTCCTTCGGTCGTAGCTTCAGCATTCATCATTATCGCTCTCAAATAATATCTTCGTCTCGAGGACCTTTGGCGGGGAAGATCTTTAACATCACTTTACCAATGATATATTCGTCTTGAGGACCTTCGGCGAAGAAGAAGACCCCCAACAATAACCAAGCAAGAGATGCTAGTCCTAAAGAAGGGGCAAAAGAAGGGCTCGACACCACTAGCCAGAGGTCAAAATCAAATCAAAGCACAAAATCAGCAGGAGTGTTGAAATCAAAGCTAGTTCTTCCGGAAAGAGGTAAATGGCTCAACACAACTAGCAAAAGCTCAAAATTTCTCCCCCTTTCAATTCCTTCCTAAACTCTGAAAGTGACTCCACTTGATAGGAGCAGAAGAATCTTAAAGTCTCTCTCCCAAAGATAAAAGCTCCAAAATCCAGAATCGTTAAAAAACAGAATTTTTCCCTCAATAATCTAGACCCCCATCAATCCAGAATTTCTTCCCCTTGTTGACAAATGGACTCATCAAGCTACAAACAAGGATAGAAATAGAAACTCCTCGACAAGAGAGTGTAAAAATGCAGAGATAAAAAAGAGAGTGTAGAAAATGAAGAGAATGCAGGAGCCTCAGGAGTATACCAGTTAGAGTGTAAAAATGCTCTAAGTGGTGTTCTGTGATGTGTGCAGCAATAAATGCATGCTAGCATACACTCAAACTGATCATATGCACAAGATATATGAAGTGTAACCATTTGATTTAGTTTTAAGCAGTCAAAAGAGAAGTTCACCACTAAAAATAGCACTAGACATATGTAAGCAAGAAATCAACCAAGTGCTAGTCAAAGGTAAACAAGGTGAACTACCCCCAAATAGTTGTCGCTCATCATGCAAGAATCATATTTGAAACTAGTATCAAATGAAAAATTTCAAGTTTATCGGACTTTGCAGTGGATCACAAATTTCATTGAAAAGCATGTGAGTGCGAGAGGTTGTAAGCACTGTCATTGTCTAACTCTTCAACTGGGTGTAACCTATGTAGAAAGCAATCAGAAGCTAAAAAACACTAGTTTTTATCATCCACACACTGCTCAAGTTCATCCAAAAGTGCAACTGGAAGCAGTCTCCATATAGTGATGTGGTGACGAATGCAAACCCATCTTGGTATTTCTAAATTTCACTTATCTTGATTTAGATTTTAGCATAGAATTAATTAATCAAGATAAGGAATGATTCAAGGCATGAGACATAGCCACCTAGCATACTAGTGACAGCAAAAAGGATCTCAACACATCCTACACATGCTAGGTGCCAATCTCAATCGTGAACAATTTTTTGATTGAGCAAGTAATAACCATATTATGAAAATAGGCTTAGCTCAACAATATTGTATCAATATGAGCAAAAGGAGCCTAATCATGCCATAGCATCATCATGTACACAAAGAACATACTACTAGGAGCATAGTCACATTCTAGCCGTTATACAGATGAAGCTCAAAATGCTACATGAGATGCAAATGTAGATATGATACAAAAATCAAGAAACAAAAACTAAAGTCTATATGAAAAGCAGGAGATAGAAAGAAAAACCAAAAGGGAGTCCTTAGTCAAAAAGGGAAGCAAACACCCAATTTCCCTCGCAAATGAGCAAATATGGACTGGTCGAGGGGTTTGGTCAAAATTTCAACAAGCTACATGTGAGTATAAACATGGCACAAATCGATGTCCCCTTTCTCATAATGATCTTGAAGAAAGTGAAAGTGAACATCGATGTGCTTGGTTTTCGAATGCAGCACAAGATTTTTGGCTACACTTATGGCACTCATGCTATGAAAGAGCTAGGGCACATGATGAAAATCCAAACCAAAATCTTGTAAAGTGGCCATCATCCAAAGCAACTACGAGCAACAGCTTGTGACAGCAACATTCTCGGCCTCGGTGGTAGATTGTTCTTATTGGCCCATTGATCAAGTAGTTATGGCCGAGAAAGATGCAATCCTAAATGGCTTTTATGCATTAGAACTCTATTAAATGATTACTCTGTTACATTGAAAAAGTTGGTAACTTTCATCAGGCTTAATTCTTACTTCGGAAACAAAATGACTTATGAGATCTATTATTTATCGAATGGTGTTGATAGTATAGATGCTTTTGGTTCGACAAGCTCCACCTAAAGGCAAGGGGCATATATTGAGCATCGTTTGTGCCACCGGACGGTCCGCGGTAGCGGTGCGGGAAGTCCGCACGTGAACAGAATCAGTTAGGGTTCCTAATTTCTTGCGGGATTTGTTAGCAAAATATGTGGATTTTTTTGGGAGCTGACTTGTAATAAGTCCAGACCTTCCTCCTTATATAAACTAAGGGGTACGGCCTATGACTCCCACACAATCGATTCAATCAAATCTATTTATCAAATTTACCTTATTTGCATTGTTCTTTCCATTCACTAGGAGTAGGAGCAATCTAGCCTTGGTTTAGCCCTAATATTAGTCTTTCTCGATCTATTTCTTCACCTTTCTTCGGCTCGACGTCGTATAGAGGCGTCTTGGGTGGCTTGTCGACCCCAATACAACACTTGGATCTCTCCTCCTCGATGGGGTCCTCCCGAAAGGCGAGATTTAAGTTTCTGTGGAGAAGAAGACCCTACGTCATCGTGGACCGTCCGGGCCCCAGGTGCAGACCGTCCGGAAGCACGCATGAAAGAGGACGCTCCTGCAGCGAGGTCACGGACCGTACGGCCTAGGGCCGCGGACCGTCCGTGGTCCCACAAAGAACATCGCTAGGTGGTTCATTCTAGTGTTTGGTACTAGATTGGCGCCAACACCCGAGAACTTTTCTAAGTTAAGTGATTTACGTGTGTGCTCTTATTTTATATTGGTTGGAGTGGCTTTTAGTGTTGTGCTTGGTTTTTTGTTGGTTTGAGTGCTCTGTTGCATGTCATCACAAAAAGTACCCGACCATTGTTTGATTTATGAGCTACTCAGTTGCTATTATTATTGTTTTGAGGGTTTGTGTGAAATTTTGGAAAGCAACCCAAGATTGCTAGATTGCCTAGAATAGAAACCTTATTGGCTTCTTTTTACCATATATAATCATATGATTCAATCATTCCATCAGATATGATTCATTTGTACTCCCTCCGTTCATAAATATATGACATCGTTGACTTTTTTCAAAAACTTTGACCACTTACCTTATTCAAAAAATAATGAGTTGTTATTTTTTTGTGATTTGTTTTATCACTTAAGATAGTTTATGCTTCAAGTAAAATTTTACATTGTTGAATAAATATTTTGAATAAGACAAGTAGTCAAAGTTTTCAAAAAAATCAATGGTGTCATATATTTGTGAATGGGGTAGTACCTCGTGAAAGATCCTAATTTGATGTACCTTATATGCCACGCGGATAACTATTAGTAAATATAGTATGTAGATTAGGCGTCTGATATTTGTTAGAGCATTTTCAATAAAGCCTTAAACATTATCTTATTTTGAAATATAGAACTTAACGTATAAAAAACAGTTTCAACGGTGCTCTATTTTATAATTTTTTGTCGAAAAATTTTAGAACAAATCATTAAGTGACCCAAATATACTACATCTATGCTAGTGTCATGTCCTTATTTTCTGTATATTCTCAATATTTTCTTGCCTAGTAATCTAATTTACTTTCTAAATATATGATTTAGGGCGTAACCGTTGGAGCATAATTTGTTTTTAGTGCTCTAAACACTTCAAACAATATAGTATTTTAATTTTTAGGGCAGTGTATTGAGTCATCTTGTTTAAAATGCTCTTATATCAGTATGCCGACGCAAAGATCTGTTGTGCCAGAAATCACTAGATCCATAGCTACTGGCGTAGGCACTTGGTGGCGGGGATGGCCGACAATGGCCATGAGCAACTGGATGGCTCCAAGGCTCGCGTGTTGCCGAATCGCGAGATGGTGCCCACTGTCCCCACAGACCACAGCCACAAGCAAGCAGCACAGTGGCGCGAATACGCCGGCCCCGCGCTGGTGGCATCGCGGCTACCAGCACGACACGCTCGGGGCTGAGAGAGGCGAGCACATCACCTGATCACCACACGCGCGGCGCAGGGGCGATGCGAATGCGATGCGGTGGCGACGAATACGATAGGACAGGAGGAGGCAGAGGCAGCCGGCCGACCGACCGACCGACCCCGGGACGTGGACGTGGTGACGCGGTCGGGGAAATCAAGACTCAACAGACCGACGCGGCGCCCGGGTCGTGGCGGGCCCCGGTGCTTCAGCCTCCGCGGGGCCGTGCCGACCAAACAGGCGCAGCCGCGGGCGGGACTGCGGGAGGAAAGGAAAAGAAAGGCCACTCGGGGCGGGGCCGGGCCAAGCCAAACGCGGAGACGCGGAGTCGCCGAGGAGGAGGACAAGGCAGGGCAGGGCAGAGAGGGAGGGAGGAAGAGGAGGAGGAGCGGGATGCGGCGGGCAAGGCCGCCGCCGGTCCCGGTCCCGATGACGCCGGGGGACGCTGGGCCGGAGGTGAAGTACCGCGGGGTGAGGCGGCGCCCGTCGGGGCGGTACGCGGCCGAGATCCGGGACCCGGCCAGGAAGACCCCGATCTGGCTCGGCACCTTCGAGTCGGCCGAGGCCGCGGCCCACGCCTACGACGCGGCCGCCAGGACCATCCGCGGCGCCGCCGCCAGGACCAACTTCCCCTCCGCCTCCATCTCAGCCACGGTGGCGCCGCCAGCCGCCCCCGCCGCGACGTCTAGCCACAGCAGCACCGTCGAGTCCTGGAGCGGCGGCAGCGGCGGCGGCGCGCCCGTCGGGATCCTCCGCGCCCCGGCCGCCGAGGAGGACTGCCGCAGCTACTGCGGCTCCTCCTCGTCGGCGCTCTGCGAGGACGGCGCGTCGGGCCCGGGCTGTGGCGACGAGGCCGCCGCGCCGCCGCGGTGCTCCCCGCTTCCGTTCGACCTGAACGTGCCGGACCCGGCGGCCGACGAGATGGACTGGCGCTGCGACACGCTGCTGCACCTGTAGCCGCGAACGCGAAGCGAGCACTCAGCAAAACTGCTGCTATCGTGCTATGTCTCCATAGAAATTGATAGCTTAAAATTTTTCTCTCCACCGCTTCTTTAGTCCCACTCTCTCTCTTTTACCACTGCCAAGATTCGGTAATACTTATTTGTGATAGTGTGAATAACTGATCATGTAATCCGTGGAGGGAACCTGTTCGTTCTGTTCTTGCAAACCTTCCTGCTTCCTGCTGTGTAGTGTATCTGTAACAGCACCATGTATGTGACCACGGCCTCTTGTCTTGCTGTAATTCTCAAGATGATGGAATCAAGAGACGCCTTTGGTTCGTTTTATTGCCAGCTCCGGGCTGTGACTGTGACAACCATTGCTTCTCATTCAGGAATCAGGATTGGCAGAGTATCGTCATCTTCAGCCCAAAGGCAGGTGGAAGCATCTGATCTGACCTTGCTGGGGCTCATGGCAGCACTCCTCAGAGCAGCTAGATCCAGACAGGGTAAACGTAACGAAGGTTACAGCATCTTATTAGTGGTATTCTTCTTCTTCTTCTGAGTTCTGATTGTAATGTAACTGTAAGGCAAGGGAAGGAAAGCTCATTTCAGTCCTTGACTCGTCAACCAACAACTCGACGTAGCTAGCACTTGTACATACAACAATTGTACTCGCTAGGAGACAAAGCAAGGGTCTGCAGCAAATGTTACTCACGTTGTGCCTGGACTCCGGCTGCCACGTGCTGCGCGCGCACACACACACGCATCTTTTGTGTCTGGCACGTGCTGTATATAGCTGGGAGCCTGGGACGGGCGCTGGAGTTCCCCATCCACGTTTCTCTCTCTACTCGACACATGCCGCGGCGAATTCCGCTACGCGTAGGCGCCTGTCCTTTGCCTAGCCCCGCTTGCCCAATTGGTTCTACAGTCCACACACGGATTGCAATCTCGAGCGAGATTCGCCGGCGGTAACAAAAAACCATGATAAAATAGTTGTAGAATCACTCGGGTTGCATCATTTCTCGACCGTCCGACAGCGGATATCGGTGCTTGTATGGTTAAATAGTTGTGGAATCAGTTATTTAGTGTACTCCATATGTTTTACGGTGTTAGAGAGCTTAGTGTTAGTTACATAACGAGTAGATCAACTTAGATTATCTAGTTGTTCGCTTCAAATTAAAGACAACTGTTCAGATTGCTGCAACTGTAATATATAGAGACAAAATACCGTAGAAACAGTATAAGTCGTTTCGGATTAAAGCCAAGCAAACAACTTGTATATATAGTTTTGTTAGTTAAATCGAGTAGATCGACGTGACCAAGTTGTGGTGTTGCACTTAAATTGCGGTTTGCTATTTGCATGTGTTTTTGTGCATCAAAATATTTGTAAACATATTGTTATTTGTCACACCCGGTTTTGGAAGGTAAACCGAATGCGAACCATGTACGTGCCAGGATCAGAAATTCACGTACACAGCGATTACATAAATGACTCATCATAGCACAATGCTTCGAATAACAATAAAGAATAAATAATAATATTAAAGACTAGAGTCGTTTACATAATATAAATCAAAGTACACAGAATCGAAACGTAGCCAACGTAAATAAACCCACCACAGACAGCTGACTGGGGGAGGGCGCTAGCCTAATCCTCGAACTTGTTGAAGTCCTGGAACTCCTGGAGATCCGCCTCGACGTCTTCTTCTTTACCTGAGCATAGATTGCACCAAAGGCAACCTGGTGTTTTGTGAAAGCAAGGGTGAGTACACATCAACGTACTCAACAAATGTCCCGTTTGGCTGAGGTGAACTAGCTTTATGTGGGGTTAAGCTTAAGCAGTTGCTTTTAGTTGGTCAGGTATTTATTATTAGTGGAAGCCAAATTTTAGTAATAGCCAAACCGTGAACCATTTTCTCATCGATGAAACATCATTATCATCATCATAACCAAAACCATAAATAGAACCATTGAATCTCGAACCAGCTGTATCTCTAATCAAAGAGGATCCCAAGGCCGCTCATAACCGTGAGCACGACTGATATATCAGTTTCTAACCATCTACAGAGGTCGCACACTTTACCCACAAGCCGTGATTCCCATTCTGCCCGGAGATCATGACTCTCTACTGATCACTACCAAGGTGACCTAGCAAGGTCTCACTATGTAGCCTTTACAAAGATTTCCCAGAGGTCATAGTTGCTCGTTAGGTTTCTCCAGTTTGTTAAACACAGTACATCTCCCCAAAGGAAGGGTGACTAACAAAACCAAATCAAGAACCTCTGCAACCAGCCTCGGCAGAGCAAGTACTGTGCCCGGACCCCATTGACGGCCCTACAGCGAAGCCAACTACTCCTCTGGTTCCTCTAATTAATCAGCTAAGAGCGTCCCATTCCACCCTCATGGTTGCACTGTTATCCCGGGTTGTCACTCCCCAAACAGGTTCTTACGGAGAGGTACTCAGGAAACAGCCTGAGTCCCCTAAAGTATCACAAGAACATAATCAAGATAACATCATCGTATCATAATATTCACATCATGTTCATTGATTAAAGTAAAGCAATAGCATAAAGCTAACCATGATAACCCAAAAGGCAAACAAGGATAAGATAAATAGAAAGCTAGTCAATCCTTAGGTTTCAATTAAATAACGCGGGACAGTGAATTATAAGTAGATAGGACATAATGGGTCAGAGGACACTTGCCTTCACCAAACAGATGCTCAGGGTCTTCAATCTCGTAGAACTCAGAGAGCTTGATCATTTGGTCGCCAACGCTTGACCTTCGATTCCTCGGAGTGTGGAAACAAATTGCGATCTAATCGCAACACGAAGCGAAGACGAACAAGCACAAACAAACAAACATATATAAATGCATAAGAATATTACACCATACAAGATAAAATGTTATAAAGACATGCAGCATAAAATAGAGCTTGATTCTATGGTCACGCGAGGGAAAGAAACGTGGCACTCGAAGCTACGGTCGAGAAGATCTCGCATTTACGCTAAATAAATATTAAGTAAAACATTTAATTCGACATTATAAAATATAAATAATATCTATCATTTAGTTCGATCAATAATATGCTATACTAACAAATAAATCAGTAAAAAAAGTAATATAATTAACACGAGAGATTCTACGCGAGGCGAATATACGACGCGTGAAACAGCACGACAGCGTGCAACCGACACGCGGACACACATGGCTTAGCATGCGAACAACGCGCGAAACAACGCACGAGACAGCACGCGCGCGACTAGAGCAAACGACGAGCGAACGAGCACGCCACCGCGTACGGAACAGCATGCGTGACAGGCGAGGGAAACTAAATAGGTGACGCGTTTATACTAAACAAATATTAAATAATTATAAAACAGTTAAGTTAATATTGGTCATGTTAATATTTATTATAAAAGCGCATTTGAACACTATATATTTAATCTAATTGAAATATTAGTCTAATAAATATGAGTCAAGCGAACCTTAAGTTAATTATCTAACATATATCATGTAACACCCTGAATTTGGGGTATAAAATTTCTTTCTAATTATCACCCAAATTCATGTGTTACTCTTCTCTCACTAGTTTCTATCTATTTCTAGATTCTCTCTCTCTTCCTTTTAGGTAGAATTAGCTTAAGCTAGTGGAGGTTAATTATTTATTTTTGCCAAAACATTATGGGTCATGACATGTTGCATAATGTTGAGCTTAAAATATTCTTTGAAGTGTTGCACAAGTTTGAATTTATTTGAATTTGAAATCTAATTTGAATTTGGATTTGAAAACACTATAGAAAAGAAATAGAAAAGGAATTAGAAAATCCAGAGAAAAAGGAAAGCAGAAAGCAGCCCAAACCAGCCCAGCTAGGCCGCGCGCCCGCGCCGCCTGACAGGCGGAGCCTGTCAGCGGTAGCTCTCCCTCACGCGCGCCCTCCCTCTCCCGTATGCTACCCAGTGGGGCCGACCTATCGGTGCCAGTTTTTTCGCCCGCGCGCTCCTTCTCTCTCTGCCTCGCGGGCCCGGTTCGCAAGTTACTGAGTCGTTGCCCCGAGCGCCCCTCTCTTCTCTCTCTGCGCTATGGACCTTCCCTGTCAGTTCCGCCCTCCCTGCTCTCGCCGTGGACCGGCAAGTGCGCACTCACGCACGTCGCCGAATTTCTCGGCCATGACGCCTGCCCACATGCCCAGCTCCCTTCTTAGAGCCCTACCAGTGTCCCGCGCTCGCCCCCTGCCTCATTTCACGCAGCTCCATCCTCTCTCGCGCTCTGCCCACGCCGCCAGCTGCCGCCGGAGACCCGCGCCCACGTTCCCGACCACCCAGCTCGCCGAAGACCGCGTCAAGCCTCCCCGAGCTCCGCCCCGAGGTGAGACACCTGTACCCGTGCCCAATTTGCCCTATTGCGCTCTGTGCTTGGCCAATTTTGGCACCGCCGGTGCTCGGCCGTGGCGGACCGCCGTGCTCGCGTGGCGGGCTGCCGTGCTCGCACGGTGGCCGGCTGATTTAGCCCGGTCTAGTTCCTCGGCGTTAGTCCCTAAGGTTCCTCTGCCTCTGCTGAAGCTAGCCTAGGCCTTAGCACACCTTAAGCCCCCTCCCTGTGGCCGGAATGCCTTGCCAGAGCTCCTCTGATCCGCCTAAGGCCTTCCATCCATCGTTCTCCCCTCTCTGCCCACGGATTCATGGCTTCTTCCCCGCCATTGAGTTCGTCGTGGCGTTCTCTCCCTCTCTACCCAACTCCGGCGACCCCAGAGCCACCCTAGCTTACGCCTGCCTCAACTCCGGCGACCTCACCACTGCGGAGAGGAGCAGCGCCGCCCACAGCCTTTCACCCCTCCCTGGTCTGATCCCCTCCATCCGATCCTGATCGCACGGACCAGATCGTGGGATACCGCTTCGCACACGCGCGCCCTGCGCCCCTGGCCCGCCTGTCAGCGCCCAAGTACCCTGGCGCTGGGCCCGCTCGGTCAGTGCGCCCTCCCTCTCTGTCGCTAACGCCCCTGGCCCGCCTGTCATTGCTCGCCCGCCCACGCGCGCGCCCTCGGTCGCAGATCTAATCTCAGCTGTTGGTTTTACATCTGACGGTTAGATTCACCCGATACACCTTCACGCGGTAGTTTTATTAAAGAGACCCTCGGTTTATTGGAAATCAACCCTCCGTCCCTGGTTTTCACGCATAGGCCCCTGTAATCTTGCAGATTTAAACCTGGACTTTTAAATATTCATAGAATTAGATGTAATTTCATATTTTGAATTCTCAAACTTGTTTATTTCATATCTATTGCATATGAACTCCAAATTTAGTGATTCAAATTGCAAAATGTTCATAGGATTATTCTCTGTTTAAATAAAATAGTCTCATTTACTATCTACACATTCTAATTTTTGTGGTTAAGTAGGAACTAATGTAGGTATAGATTATTTATTTAATAAAATAAATAAAAGGAGAACCCTAGAGATTTAAGCATGTGTAATCTTGTGAAGATTAATAAGGTGTATTATATGAAATCATCTCTGTTCTAATTTTTAGGTCACAATAAAATAAATTGAACTATGTTATGTAATTGTGAGTAACACTTAAAGGAATAATAATCTATTTCCAAATGAAGTTAATTCATGTTATTGTTTATGTTATGCTTTGAATTCATTATCCCTTATGTAGTATTGTGTCCTTTTAAGATGCATTCCTGTGTTTGTACATGTTTGGTGTGTTGTTTATTTGTATTTTCCAAATGTATTGAATGCATGCTCGCTCTATTTAGACAACGAGTAGTCCGAGGTTCCTGAGTGTGTTGTTGGAGACCTCCCTGAGCAACAACCTGGTGAAGGCAAGTGTCCTCTGACCTATTATATCCTACATACTTTATGATCCACTGTCCTGCATTACATTATCTAAACCTAAGGATTGACTAGTTTGTACTTACTTATCCTTGTTTACCTTTTGGGTTATCATGGTTAGCATTTTGCTATTGCCTTAACTTTAATCAATGAACATGATGTGAACATTTATGATACGATACTGTTACCCTGATTATGTTGATGATCTTATGGTACTCTAGGGGGCTCAAGCCTTTTTCCTGAGTACCTCTCCGTAAGGACCTGTTCGTGGAGTGACCACCCGGGATAACAGTGCAACCATGAGGGTGGAATGGGACGCCCTTAGCTGATTAATTAGATGAACCTGGGGGTGTAGTTGGCTTTGTCGGAGGACCGTCAATGGGGGCCGGGGCGTAGTACTCGCTCTGCCAAGGTTGGGGTGCAGAGGTTTATTTGATTTGGTTTTGTTAGTCACCCACCTTGGAGAGGTGTACTGCGTTTGTACGACTAGCGAAACCTAACGAGCAACTATGCACCAGGGGAGTCTTTGTAAAGGCTACGTAGTGAAACCTTGCCGACTCACCTTGGTAGTGTTTGAGGGTTTGATCGACCCGAGGCATAAAGGGATCACGACTTATGGGTAAAGTGTGCAACCTCTGCAGAGTGTTAGAAACTGGTATATCAGCCGAGCTCACGGTTAAGAGCAGCCTTGGGATCCTCTTTCATTAGAAGAACTTTAGATGCTTTTATGATGATGTTTAATAATGATGTTATAAAATCTGATCTCTGGTACTTCCTCTTTTGAAGGGGTACTTCTGGGTAGTAACTGGGTTTATGTCACACCCGGTCTTTAAGGAACAAAGTCGGGTGCATCTCATACATGCGTCAAAGAAGACAACATATATAATAACAGAGTGTATAGAGATAAATGTCACAATAAAATCAGAGTAATTATTACATAGCGGAAGTCTGAAAAAATAAAAGATGAATATAGCAGGAACTAAAATCTATCCTTGGCGCTAGAAAGCTGACTGGGAGACGCCACCTAGATCAAGTCGAAAGCCTTAGTGTTGGGTGGCTCCTCTTTGACCACCTGTTCTTCTCCTATGGGGGGTGCGAGACAGCAAGAGTGAGCTCACACATGTTCATCGCTCAAAAAGTTGTGGGGAATAATGTGGCATGAACTCACCAAAGGTGGGAGTTCATGAAGTGTAAGGCTGATCAATGAAGTAAAGGTTGAAGCTGAGCATTGCTTTTATAAGTTGGTTAAAATTTTATTAGCAGTTACTAAGTGTAAGTAAATACCAAACCATAGTAATAATAAATAAAAGTAATAATAAAATAATCCCAAATGCAATGAAATGACAAATTAAGTTTAAGTTCCATAAATTAATCATGTGAGTGTCTGAGCCGCTCATGACTGTGAGCACGGCTAGTATACCAGTTTTACACTCTGTAGAGGTTGCACATCTTTACCCACAAGTCGTGTTACCCATTTGCCACGGAGTTGATCAGACCCCATACACATCTACCAAGGAAGCGAGGCAGGGTACCACTACGAGGCCTTTACAAAGTTCCACTAGTTTCAGAAAACCCGCTACAGTTTATAGGAAGCTCTAGTGCAGGAATCCCTCGCCTGACTACCATCGCAGCAAAATCAACCCAAGGACCACCCTACACTGACCACTCCCCTACTTCCCTTGCCCCTTTCGGGTAAGATAGTCATCCACTAGCTTTCCTAGTTAATCAGCCAAGGGCATCCCATTAAACCCTTGTGGTAGCACTGTTTTCCTGGGTGGTTCTCCATGTTCCCATTAACATAATGATCTTATCATGAACAGTAAATAATAAACAGATAATAAAAAGTGTAATCATGAGTAATAAATATCTCTATACCCAAAACCACATAAAGCAATAGCATGTACTACCCAAAAATTTAGTAGTAAAATCCAGTGGTGAAACAAGGTATAAAGATAGTCAAAATCTAGGGTAACTGGCGCAATAAAAAACTCATTTTCTAATTCATTTTCTTGATTTTATAACTCTCTGGATTGGGCCTCAAATTCCAGAAAGCGCATGGTCTACGGCGCAATAAAACCCAAGACTCAGACAAATTCCACTATGGACGGCGGGTTGATTCCCATTTTTCCCGAGGGCTCATATGAAAATGCACACCCGCGATGGGGTATCGGGTGGCATGCACCGTCCGATCAGAGACACGCGGCCCCGATTAGATTAACTTAATAAACAGCTCTCTACTTGATCTCGGCCCTTGTTACTTGACCAACGATCTAGAATTAAGGTGGCCTACACCAACCTCCTACCGACAGATCGACATCGAACGGTGCCTGATATCTTCACCCGAAGCGGTACGCATCTCTCAATCTGCGCCGCTCATCAACAGACCGACGCTCTAGGATTCATCTTCATCCTCCGGCTGAGCAGACGACCGTGTAGCGCCGCCGCGCCATTAGCGCGCATACCGGCAAACCTCGAGCAAGCAACCAACGAAGCGCGGACTGAATTTTGCGTAACCTGGAGGTAACAACGAACTACACGACTGAGGATGTACCAGCGCCCAAGCTTGAGCATGTCGACCCTAGGATAGAGCGGCGATGTCTTTGCTGTTCGATGGCGATGCGCTGGTCCGCTGTCCTTGTGATGCCCCGGATGAATTCCTCCCTAGGCAGAACGACGATTCACCAAGGTCCGCCCCCTTCGGATTCCGCTTGTCTTCCTCCGAGCACCGATGGCCGCACTAAACCACCGCTCGCACCCCTCTTCTCTCTCTCTGGTAGCATCAAGCACAAATGGTGATTAGGGTCTATTCTTCTCGATGTAGCGGTAGGAATAGAGGCGGCGGTGGCAATTAAATCACCAAGCGAGGAGGCAGCCCGCGCGCAGCGCTCGGTTCATTGTAACCAGCTCCGATTCCAGCGCGCAGTTTTGACGGCTTCTGCGGATCCCAGCGTCACAGCTAGAAGATGCACAGTGGTCAATGGTCCACCAGTCAGCAAAGCCAGAAATCCGCTCCATGCAACTCTCCGGCCCCACGTTCCAGCGAGAACCCACTGGTTGTCTCAGCTTCACGGTGCGCCGACCACATGGGCCCGCTGGCCAGTCTCTCACCAGGCGTGCTTCATACATGGACAGGGCCGCGCGGATAGAGAACAAGTTGGGCCGGGGCAGGGAATTCAGCCAAGGTGGGTCTGGTAGTCTACTTTTTCCTTTTTATTTATTTGTCCTAGTTTTCCTTCTTTCTTTACTTTCATTTCAAATTTAAATTTCAAGTTTGAATTCCTATCTGTTGTGAGATTCAAACCTAGGTCAAATGCCTAAATTCAAATACCAACATGAAACGAATTTAATAAATTTATATATATTTATTTTACCTTATTTGTAAACATTTTCTTCTCTTTTCCTTTGGAACATAAATTCTAATTTGGGTGTCCACATATTTCTTTTTACATTGTTTTCATATTATCACAAAATGCACACAAAACAAAATCCCAGCATGATGCATAATTTAGTGGTATGTCTTTTATTAATTATTTGCTTTTAAATGTGGTGTTCGCATGTGATGGTGAATAAAGATGGCACACATATATAAAGAAAATAGTTTCTCCTTTTATGTTTTCTTAAAAATTGGGTATTACAAATCCTACCCCCCTTACAAAGAATCTCGTCCTCGAGATTTAGGAAGGACTAGGAAAAAGATGGGGAAAATCTATGCGAAGCTCTTCTTCCCTCTCCCAAGTAGCTTCATCTTCTCCGTGGTGATTCCATTATACTTTGCATGTCTTTATCACCTTATTTCTTGTAACCCGAGTCAAAGTGTCAAGAATCTTGATAGGGTACTCAGCATAAGTCAGGTCATCTTGAACACTAAGGTCCTCCATTGGTAGTTGCTCCTCAGGTACCCTGAGGCACTTCTTTAGTTGGGATACGTGAAAGACATCATGTACATCTGACAGATGATCGGGTAGTTCCAGTTGATATGCAACTTCTCCCACTCGCTTTAAGATCAAGAAAGGTCCAATAAAGCGAGGGGATAGCTTTCCTTTAACTTTAAATCTCCTCATACCCCGGATCGGTGACACCTTCAGATACACGTGATCACCCTCCTTAAACTCTAGTAGTCTTCTCCTATTATCAGCATAGCTCTTTTGCCTTGATTGTGCAATTCTCAAATTTTCTCTTATCATTCGCACTTATTCTTCTGCCTCTTGTATAAGTTCAGGCCCAAAGAATTGTCTTTCTCCAGTTTGATCCCAATATAGAGGAGTCCTGCACTTTCTGCCATATAGAGCCTCAAATGGTGACATCTTCAAACTGGCCTAGTAACTATTATTATAAGAGAACTCTGCATATGGTAAGCTCTTATCCCAACTTCCACCATGTTTAAGAGCACAAGCTCTTAACATATCCTCCATCACTTGATTAGTCCTCTCTGTCTACCCATCAGTCTGAGGATGGTATGCTGAACTAAAATTCAACTTTGTATCCAAGCTCTCATGCAACTTCTTCCAAAACCGAGAAGTAAATTGTGATCCTCGATCAGACACGATCTTCTTAGGCACTCCATGTAGACAAACTATCTGAGACATATACAATTCTGCTAGCTCCAACCAACGACGTTGTCTAAGGTTGAGATCCTTCTGAGTGAATATATACTTCAAACTCTTATGATCCGTGTACACTTGGCACTTAGTTCCCATGATATAATGTCTCCAAATCTTAAGCGCATGCACCACGGCTACCAATTCTAAGTCATGAGTGGGGTAGTTCAATTCATGTTTCTGTAACTGACGAGACGCATAGGCGATCACATGTCCTTCTTGCATGAGCACACATCCTAATCCTTGGCCACATGCATCACAATAAATGTCAAATCCCTTCTGTAGATCTAGCATAACCAACACTGGTGGTGACATCAATCTCTTCTTTAATTGATCAAAGCTTTCTTGGCACTTCTCATCCCACTTAAATTCTCTTCCTGTCTCCAGAAGCGAGGTCATAGGCTTAGCAATCTTAGAAAATCCTTCAATGAATCTCCGATAATATCCTGCAAGCCCCAAGAAACTCCGAATCTCAGTGACGGTAGTGGGCACGCTCCATTCCATTATCTCCTTCACTTTAGCAGGATCCACTGCTATTCCTCCATTAGAAATAATATGTCCAAGGAATGGCACCTTGTCAATCCAAAACTCGCACTTGCTAAACTTGGCGTAGAGTTGATTGTCTTGTAGCTTCTGTAGCACCAATCTCAGATGTTCCTCGTGGTCACTTTCACTCTTAGAATAGATAAGAATATCGTCGATGAACACCACGACAAATCTGTCCAAATACTCCATAAACACCTTATTCATCAAATTTATAAAATAAGTTGGCGCATTGGTTAATCCAAATGACATAACAGTGAACTCATATAATCCATATCATGTCGAGAAAGCCGTCTTAGGAATATCCAATGGTCTAATCTTCATTTGATGGTATCCCGATCAGAGATCAATCTTCGAGAATACCCTAGCACCTCTCACCTGATCAAATAAATCCTCAATATGGGGTAACAGATACTTGTTCTTCACAGTAACATCATTAAGAGATCTATAATCCACACACATCCGTTGTGATCCATCCTTCTATACAAACAGAACCGGCGCTCCCCAAGATGAGGAACTTGGACGAATGTACCCTGCCTCCTGTAACTCAGTTAACTGCTTCTTAAGTTCATTTAATTCTTCTATAGACATCATGTATGGTCGCTTAGAAATAGGAGCAGTCCCAGGTAAGAGATCAATGACAAACTCAACTTCCCTGTCTGGTGGCATCCCTGGTAACTCCTCTAGAAAGACATCCGGAAAATCTCTAACCACACGGATGTTGTCACCAACAAACTTCTTAGGTATAAAGTATATAGCCCTTTTGGAAGAGATGGTTACTGCAATTTGAACTTGAAACGTTTATCCTTTAGGGCTAGTGAGTTCTATAGTACCCCTACCACATGCTATAATGGCCTTTGCCTTCCTTAACCATGACATACCAAGGATCAGATCTATATTGTTTGCTTCTAATATTATAGCAGTAGCTCCAAATTCTCTTCCCATGATTGTTAATGTCAATCTACATGTCATTTGATTTGCTTCAATAGGCCCTTTAGGTGTGATTACTATCATTGGTTTTCTCATATTTAGCAGTGGTATCTCATTTGTGTTGGCATAATGAGCAGACATGAATGAATGTGTAGCACCAGAATCAAATAATATGGTTGCAGGAATGGCATTAATGTAAAACATACCAAGTACGATGTCAGCATCATCGGGAGTAGCATCAATGCTGAGTTGATTAACCCTGGCAATAGAGTATCCCTTGCCAGGAGTCTGTTGCTTGTTCTTAGCTGGTGTACCAGAATTCCCCATCGGACAAGCATTAGCATAGTGCCCAATCTGACTGCACTTGAAGCATGTAGGGCTGGTCTTATGTCCTGCAGACCTTGTCGGGGTGCCAGTGGGAGTAGCCTAACGAGTAGGAGGTGTCCATGGAGACCCCTGTTGAGCGTACTGAGCTGTGCGTGGTCCTCCTCCTGGACGAGTAGGTGTACCCTGTGGCGAAACGTAGCGGGGACGAACACTGCTGCTACCCTGCCCCTGTGAGATAGCCTTCCTCTTCAAGTCTCCTAGTTGAACACGCTTGTGTTCAATAGCAAGAGCCTCATCCAGTAGCCTCTGAAATGATGGAAATGTGTGTGCCAGCAGTGCATACTGTAGGGGTCTATTAAGTCCTTCAATAAAGTGCTCCTGCTTTCTCTCATCCTCAGCAACTTCCTCCGGAGCATATCTAGAGAGCTGAATGAACTTATCTCGGTACTTGCTGACAGACATGTTGCCTTGCTTCAATGACAGAAACTCCTCCTTCTTGATCTTCATCAATCCAGCTAGAATGTGGTAGTTTCTGAACTGTGTACTGAATTCTGCCCAAGTAATAGTGTCAGCAGCATCATGTGCAGCCACATAAGAATCCCACTAGTCAGCAGTAGGACCTGTCAGACGACCAGAAGCATAAAGAACTTTCTCCCGGTCTGAGCATTGGGCGATGTTGAGCATCTTCTCAATTGACTTCAACCAATCATCTGCATCAAGTGGATCTGGCGAGCTGGCGAAGGTCGGTGGCTTATGGCTCATAAACTCCCGGTGCTTATCACGAGGTGGAACTGGTGGTGGTGGTGGAGGCAGTGGTACTTGTTGCTGTTGTTGTTGTTGCTGTTGTTGTTGAAATTGTTGTTGCGCCCTTCTCTCTTGGTGTATCTCTTCTCGCTCCTGGCGCAACTCCTGGCGTATCTCTTCTCATTCCTGGCGCATCTCCTGGTGTTCTTGCTGCATCTGAGCACGCATATCTGCCATAGTGTCCGCCATTTGTTGCATCATCCTCATCTGAGCTGCAACCAGTGGGTCAACTCCGTCTGGTGGAGGATTAGGAGGATTCATCTCTGCTGGTTGTGGCTGGGGTTGTCTAAATATCCTCCGAGTGCGTCGTCTGGGAGGTAAATCAATTCCACCACCCCTCCTGGTATTGACCATCTGAGTAAGATACATATGGTAAGAGAGAATAGTAGACAAGGCAGGTAATTACGAAGCATGTTATTTTGGGGGATTTATTAGCTAAGTAGATTGGTGTTTTACATACTAAGCTAATTCATTATCTTATGGTGGTACATGCTAAGATGTCCATATATAATATTTCAATCAATCAAAGAAGCAAATCAGACATTTATCATCAGAACAATCAAACGACATTTTTAAATAGAGAAAATAGTTTTTTTGATTTTGTCCTAGGCCTCCTATCTCTTAAAAATGTCATAGGGGTAGGATTCCAAGGTGTGAAATCCATCTTGTCTTAGAGTAGAAAAGGTAAGAATGATCAGAGTAGAACAGTAGAAGGTGAGATAGGATCAAGATAAGTATAGAAAGAATCAGAGTAAGGTAAGTAGGTAAGGGTTTTGTCCATTTCTATCTAGGTTTCGTCCTACAGTCAACATTTCCTCTGATACCACTTCTGTCACACCCGGTCTTTAAGGATCAAAGCCAAGCGCATCTTATACATGCGCCAAAGAAGACACAATATATAATAACAAAGTGTATAGAGATAAATGTCACAATAAAATCAGAGTAATTATTATATAGCGGAAGTCTGACAAAATAAAAGATGAATATAGCAGGAACTAAAATCTATCCTTGGCGCCAGAAAGCTGACTAGGAGACGCCACCTAGATCAAGTCGAAAGCCTTAGTGTTAGGCGGCTCCTCTTCGACCACCTGTTCTTCTCCTGTGGGGGGTGTGAGACAGCAAGAGTGAGCTCACACATGTTCATCGCTCAAAAAGTTGTGGGGAATAATTTGGCGTGAACTCACCAAAGATGGGAGTTCATGAAGTGTAAGGCTGATCAATGAAGTAAAGGTTGAAGCTGAGCATTGCTTTTATAAGTTGGTCAAAATTTTATTAGCAGTTACTAAGTGTAAGTAAATACCAAACCATAGTAATAATAAATAAAAGTAATAATAAAATAATCCCAAATGCAATGAAATGACAAATTAAGTTTAAGTTCCATAAATTAATCATGTGAGTGTCCAAGCCGCTCATGACCGTGAGCACGACTAGTATACCAGTTTTACACTCTGTAGAGGTTGCGCATCTTTACTCACAAGTCGTGTTACCCATTTGCCACAGAGTTGATCAGACCACATACACCTCTACCAAGAAAGCGAGGCAGGGTACCACTACGAGGCCTTTACAAAGTTCCACTAGTTTCAGAAAATCCGCTAGAGTTTATAGGAAGCTCCAGTGCAGGAATCCCTCGCCTGACCGCCATCGCAGCAAAATCAACCCAAGGACCTCCCTACACTGACCACTCCCCTACTACCCTTGCCCCTTTTGGGTAAGGTAGTCATCCACTAGCTTTCCTAGTTAACCAGCCAAGGGCGTCCCATTAAACCCTTGTGGTAGCACTGTTTTCCCGGGTGGTTCTCCATGTTCCCATTAACATAATGATCTTACCATAAACAGTAAATAATAAACAGATAATAAAAAGTGTAATCATGAGTAATAAATATCTCTATACCCAAAACCACATAAAGCAATAGCATGTACTACCCAAAAATTTAGTAGTAAAATCCAGTGGTGAAACAAGGTATAAAGATAGTCAAAATCTAGGGTAACCTATTGGGTCCCATCAAAATTAACCTATGTAGATCATTATGATTAATAAGAACATGAATGGGTAAAAAGACGTGATCAAGGGCACAACTTGTCTTCCACGAGCTCCTGCTCAGCAGTCTCTACCAGCTAAACCTTAGGATCCCCTATAGCTTGCTCGTCTACTCGCATCAACACAACACATACATAGTATAGCAAAAAATTAACATCACACCAAACATGCAAATAAAATATACAGTAATAATCTATACATTAAAATAAGATCATAGAAACTAGAATCATTAAATTCGGGGTTATAGATTTTAAGTTATGAATTTTCCAAGGTTTTATGTATTTAATACAAGATTAAGTGCTAGATAAATTTTAATATGTCTTTCATGCCAAAACAGAGACACTATTTGATAAAGAATAATATTACAAAAATTTAGGAACTGGAATGGACCAATTTGGAGTTCATATGCATTTTCTACGAATTATACAAATTCTATGAATTGTTTTTATATAAAAACTCATTTTCTAATTCATTTTTTTGATTTTATAACTATCTGGATTGGGCCTCAAATTCCAGAAAGTGCAAGGTCTATGGCGCAATAAAACCCAAGACTCAGACAAATTCCCCTATGGACAGCGGGTTGATTCCCATTTTTCCTGAGGGCTCATATGAAAAGGCACACCCGCGAAGGGGTATCGGGTGGCATCCACCGTCCGATCAGAGACACGCGGCCCCGATTAGATTAATAAACAGCTCTCTACTTGATCTCAGCCCCTCGTTACTTGACCAACGATCCAGAATTAAGGCGGCCTACACCGACCTCCTACCGACCGATCGACATCGAACGGTGCCTGATATCTTCACCCAAAGCGTACGCATCTCTCAATCTGCGCCGCTCATCAACAGACCGACGCTCCAGGATTTGTCTTCATCCTCCGGCCGAGCAGACGACCGCGCAGCGCCGCCGCGCCATTAGCGTGCATATCGGCAAACCCCGAGCAAGCAACCAACGAAGCGCAGACTGAATTTTGCCTAACCTGGAGGTAACAACGAACTACTCGGCTGAGGACATACCAGTGCCCAAGCTTGAGCGAGTCGACCCCGGGATAGAGCGATGATGTCTTTGCTGTTCGATGGCGATGCGCTGGTCCGCTGTCCTTGTGATGCCCCGGATGAATTCCTCCTTGGGCAGAACGGCGATTCACCATGGTCCGCCCCCCTTCGGACTCCACCTGTCTTCCTCCGAGCACCGATGGCCGCACTAAACCACCCCTCGCACCCCTCTTCTCTCTCTGGTAGCGTCAAGCACAAATGGTGATTAGGGTCTATTCTTCTCGATGTAGCGGTAGGAATAGAGGCGGCGGTGGCAATTAAATCACCAAGCGAGGAGGCAGCCCGCGCGCAGCGCTCGGTTCATTGTAACCAGCTCCGATTCCAGCGCGCAGTTTTGACGGCTTCTGCGGATCCCAGCGTCACAGCTAGAAGATGCACAGTGGTCAATGGTCCACCAGTCAGCGAAGCTAGAAATCCGCTCCATGCAACTCTCCGGCCCCACGTTCCAGCGAAAACCCGCTGGTTGTCTCAGCTTCACGGTGCGTCGACCACACGGGCCCACCGACCAGTCTCTCACCAGGCGCGCTTCATACGTGGACAGGGTCGTGCGGATAGAGAGCAAGTTGGGCCGGGGCAGGGAATTCAGCCCAGGTGGGTCTGGCAGTCTATTTTTTCCTTTTTATTTATTTGTCTTAGTTTTCCTTCTTTCTTTACTTTCATTTCAAATTTAAATTTCAAGTTTGAATTCCTATCTGTTGTGAGATTCAAACCTAGGTCAAATGCCCAAATTCAAATACCGACATGAAACGAATTTAATAAATTTATATATATTTATTTTACCTTATTTGTAAACATTTTCTTCTCTTTTCCTTTGGAACTTAAATTCTAATTTGGGTGTCCACATATTTCTTTTTACATTGTTTTCATATTATCACAAAATGCACACAAAATAAAATCCTAGCATGATGCATAATTTAGTTGTATGTCTTTTATTAATTATTTGCTTTTAAATGTGGTGTTCTCATGTGATGGTGAATAAAGATGGCACACATATATAAAGAAAATAGTTTCTCCTTTTATGTTTTCTTAAAAATTGGGTATTACAGTTTATCACTAAAACTTGGCTCTACTAACAACAATAAATACTTGACCAACTAAAAGCAGCTGCTTAACCTCAACTCCATATACAGCTAGTCCACTTTATCCAAACGGAACATTTGCTGAATACGTTGATGTGTACTCACCCTTGCTTTACAAACCACCCCACCCCAGGTTGTCCCCACTGCACTCAGTGCTCAGGAGGTGATGCTAGCAACATGGATGACTTCGAGGAGTTTCAGGACTACGACGAGTTCTAGCTCTTTCTTAGTGGCAAACCCCCAGTCAGCTGCCTGTGTAGGCTTAGCTTCTACGTTTCGTATTTCCGCACTTTGATAGTTATGTTAAAGACAATGGTTATGTAATAGACTCTGTGGATGTCTTGGACATCTTGATGTAATTAAGTACCTTTCCGCTATTTATTTCAAGCATTGTGTAATGATGTCCAATTATGTAATCGCTGTTGTTGGGGGCTTGTTCTCAAATGCTTAGAGTTAAGAACAAGGCAACACAGAAAATGTTAAATATTAAGGTCTTTCGTCCTCCACTTCATTATATCCCTTCGGGACATAAGGAACTTCGGACGAAGGTTACGAAGGACGCACCTTCGTAGACATAATAACGTAGGATGAAGCATTTACATAAATCATGAGGTATAAAATGGACATTCAAATATTAACATAGAATCATTTTCATTTCCATTAATACGAATGAATATAAATGACAGATGTACCTTCAGTCTTGAGGAAGGCAGGAGTACAAGTGTGACGTGAAGGCAAATGACAGGTTCGCGTGAACAGTACAGAGGTACTGTTCATCTATTTATAGGCACAGGTCGCAGCCTGTGACAAATTACAATTATGCCCCTTACAAATGTTTACAACATTGACTCAGACCTATATGAATAAAAAGGTCATTCTACCTCTATGTCGGTTTAAAACGCCGAAGCTCCATGAAAAGGAACCTTCGGCCATCTCTTGGAGACGACTCCAGCCGAAGCTGCTTCTTCGTGTGAGACCTTCGGCGCACCGAAGCACGACCCCAACAGTAGCCCCTTTCGCGGTGCTAGATCGTTTTTCGTAACGAGCTTGACCCGTGAAAAAAAACCTCTTCAGCTTCGGGAAGCCGAAGGTCCAAAAAACACCTTCCCTGAGCTCGTTGCGGAGAAACGATCCGGCTTCCGAGCACGTGCCAGGCCCACCTTGCAGAGTTACTGTTTGATCTTTGCGGTCCACTGCACAGCGAGTACAAGTGACCGCCCGTCTGGTGTAAAAATCTTGCCGCTTCGCCTTCTTACCTGCAGTACTATATAAACAAACGGGTAGGTGTGAAGTTACCACAGCATTCATTGCTATTTGCACTGTTTTGCTGACAAAATTTTCCACCATAGCCGAAGCTTGACTCTTGAAATCGAACGAAGGTCCGTCTCGACGCTTGCTTCGTCAGAAAGGAGAGCTTCGGAGAAAAGAAAAAAGAAAAAAGTTTCTGACTTCCCCAAACTCAGAATCACATGGCACGAGTGCGATCTACTGCCAAAGTTGCACGTGAGGGAGACGAAGCCGAAGGTTCGGACACTATGCCCATCTCCGAAGCGATGCAGCGCTCCGGTCTAGTGACTGCGGAAGAAAGGCCTGCTGCCGAAGCAAACCCGACAACAGCCGAAGAAGAAGAAGAAAACATTGATGGGACTGACTCCGAAGATGACTACCACATTGCTACGCCCAGCAAGCCCAGTCACCTGGATTTTGGGAAATCAACTGTTTCAAAAGCTGATCTTTCGAAGATGGTGAAAGCAGGTTATTTCAATGAAGATCAGAAGAAGCTACTCCGCTTCGGGGGAGAAGAAACCACCCCGAAGCCAGGGAAGGATGAGATTGTTATCTTCAAAAGCTTTTTAAAGGCTGGGCTGAGATTTCCTCTGCACAATATTATTGCAGAGATATTGAGGAGGTTTGGTATCTACTTTCATCAATTGACTCCTAACGCCATCGTTAGGCTTAATGTTTATATCTGGGCCCTTCGGAGCCAGGCCGTGGAACCGTTTGCTGACAGCTTCTGCCGAGTTCACGAATTACACTACCAAACAAAGGCCAGAAAAGATGGGCTACATGATAATTTCGGTTGCTATAATTTTACCTACCGGAAGACAACAAAATGTCCTGTCATCAGCTACCGAAGCAAATGGCCAGCAGGCTGGAAATCTGAATGGTTTTATGTAAAAGTTGACGAAGACAGAGAAAAATTGGTACAAAGCCCTCTGGAATTAATCTTCGGAGAGACGAGGCCACGCTGCCGCATCGGCGATTTAAAGGGTCCTACCTGGGCTGCTCTGGGTGAATTTGAAATCATTTCAAAACATATTGGCACCAGGGATCTAGTTCAGGAATTTTTGGCATTCAGAGTTTTCCCTACTTTAAAAGAGTGGGAAATGCCGAAGCTGAAGGGAGAAAAGAAGAAGGGGGAGCTGGTCCGTCTGCCCTATCATTTTAAATTCAAGAAGTACTTTAAGAAACCCTGCAAAGAGTGGTTAGACACAGTTGAGACAATGTGCAATGAAATCTTGGGGAATTACTCCAAAAAAGAGGATCAATTAATGACAGCAGCCTTCGGCGCCCGACCGAAGCGAAGGCTGAACCGAGTATTCGATGCCCTGGGCTTCGAGTACCCGGACTATGAGCAGTTGAACAAGGGTGCCGAGGGCCACAAAAGAAAAAGAGTGGCCGAAATTCTGACCAAGGGTGAAGAGCAACCAGCAGCAGAGAAGAAAGTTCCGAAGAAAAGGAAAATATCAACTCCGAAACGGAAAATATCCGAAGAAGAGAGGACCCCCACACCGCCTTCTACCAGCGACGTGGAAGAAATTTTAAAGGTAATGACTGAACCCATGCCCACGAAGCTAAGTCCATTAGGGCTCCAACTGACGAAGCTTTTTCAAAAGGTGGACGAGCCGGATCAGACGAAGATAAGCAAATCCAAACGGCAAAGAATCATTGCGGTAACTGAAGTTATCGATAAGACACCGCCAAGAGCGTCAGCTCAGAAAACAGCAGCTGCCGAAAGCACCATAAACGTCGAAGTCGCACCTTCGGAGGTCGCGGCTACCGAAGCCGCTACAGCCGAAGATGTTAATTTAGAAACAGCCATTGAGGATATTAACAAAATTTTGAAGGATATGGCTGCGGAAGAAGCTGATGTTGCTACTGAAAAAACCATGGCCACAGTGCCTGAAAAAGGAAAAGAAATAGCCGAAGACATTTCGGACGACGAAGCCTACTCCTTTCAGAATTTAATTGGGCAAAAACTTACAAAGGACGAAATAGAAGAACTTAAAGAGTATGCCAAATCTTGCGGCTACAAGCCAGGTGCTCTCCTATTTGGAGGTGTAGATGATGAAAAGCTAGGCTGCATTCGAGACCAGACTGGAGCTAGGGTAATCGGTACTCTATCAAAGAGTATCGGTTTTCCGAAGCTAGAGTCAGACATCAGCCGCTACCGACGACAACATATCGTCGGCAGCTTATTTTATTCTAACTTCAAGGTAAACAACCTTTTCTCTGGTTTTCATTGCTGTTAACAATGAAAATATTACTAACATAAGTTGTTTCTGTACAGAGCATGCTACTGAGCAAAGCTCTGAAGATGCAGCAAGACTTGGAGGACAAAAAGCACGAAGCTATAATTGAAAACTTAGAAAGCAAAATAAAAGAGCAATCTGCTATCATTGAAAAGAAAGACTTCGAGCTCCAATCGGCCGAAGGCTTACTGGCTGAGACTGAGGCTAAATTATCAGAGTTGAATTCGAAGCTTATCAATCAATCAAAACAATTCGAACAGGAGAAGCTAGAACTGAATTCGAAGCTTGAAGCCGAAGTCCAGACCAGCTCAGAGTTGAAAAAAACATTAACAAGCCTTCAAGACAAATGCTTGAACTTTGGCAATAGTTGCATTGGACGATTGAAGAAGATATTTTACTCTGTTGGAGCCAGCAGCGGGAAATTTAACCCTTCGGCGGAAAATTTACCCCAGGCCTTCGATCATATTGAAGCTGAAATCGAAGAGCTTGACGAAGTTATAGCCGGGCACGGCGACTTCTGTGCCTGGGTAGCTTCTCGGGGTACTGCTGCTGCATTTCTGAAGGCCGGCTGCGAACACGGAAAAATTGTCAACAGGCCCAACTTCACCTTATCTCCATCAATCCTGGATGATATGCCTGACCTCGCCCGAAGTATCTCCAATAGATTTATAAAAATGATATGGACAAAAGGCGGGCGGGAGAAAGCTGGAGACGAAGCACGAAGTCATCTTGAACCAGTAAGAAATGATACTTCGGACTTACCTTTTCCTTTGCTCTTGATTTTTACTCATAATTTCTTAATTTATGTAGGATGACGAAGGTGAAGATGATGCCTAAGTTATGTCACCGAAGCTGTTGCCGAAGCTGTCGCCGAAGCTGAAACTTAATGAAGATCAGTAGAAGTGTACTGTAGAAAAACTCAGGATATTTTTGTAACAATTCTTGTAAATACAATTAGACTGTTCTCAAGGAACTTTGTACATACCTTGTAATATATTCTTACCCTTCGATTGAGGCGCTTTGATGTGGACGAAATCAGTATTTTGAGCCGAAGGCGAAAAAAAAAAAACACCTTCCCTTCTTTTCGTACACAACGAAGCATAAAAACAATTCTTCTTTTTGCCGAGCAACAAAACTTTTCTCTTTTGTACACAACATAGCATAACAAATCATAAAAACGCACTTCTCCGAAGCTTTCCTTTTACATAACGAATCATAAAAAACCTCTTCTCCGAAGCTTTTTGCCGAAGCAGCCACTTGGGAACACAAATGCTATGAATGAATGCTTATGCATGCAAATGTTATGATGTAATGTAATGCACGAATGAATGTCCGAAGCATACGTCCGAAGCCACATTGTCAGCCATTACTTAGAAACAACCACACATTAGCTCTGCATTCCCTTAGGAACGACTTTGGAGCCTCTTCGCCTTTTACTTAGGCAGTATCAGCGTTGACTTTTCGCTGTAAGCTCTGCATCCCCTTAGGGACGACTTTGGAGCTTCTTCGTCTTTTACTTAGACGGTATAAGCTCTGCATTCCCTTGGGAACGTCTTTGGAGCTTCTTCGCCTTTTACTTTCGGCGGAATCAGCGTTGACTTTTCGCTGTAAGCTCTGCATCCCCTTAGGGACGTCTTCGGAGCTTTTTTCTCTTTTTCAGTTTCGGCACTCGATGGTGCGCTCTCAGCTTTTACATTTACATCTTTTGGGGGATTTTGCTCTTATAAAACTAAAAAGGAAAATTACATATGATGGCCCCATTAAAAACCTTTCTCCCCCTTTAGAAAGGAAAAGGGTGCCATAAAAAAGAAAAGAAAAGATAAAATTACATCAAGTTATACATAGAACCGCCGAAGCTCATCGGCATTCCAAGATCTTGGAATTTCATTGCCATCCATGTCCTTCAGTCTGTACGAACCAGGCCTTGACGAAGATGCTACTAAGAAAGGCCCTTCCCATTTCAGTTGCAACTTGCCCACTGTATCCGGGTTGGCCACTCTCCGAAGCACCAAATGTCCTGGCTCAATATTTTTTAGCCGGACTTTTCTATCTCGCCATTTGATTGTTTCAGCCTGGTATTTGTTGATATTTTCCACGGCCTGAAGCCTGATCCCTTCTAAGGCATCTTTTTCCACAAGACAAGTATCTTCGGCACCTGATTCTGCCGAAGCTACCACTCTTATTGATCCAGCTTTAGCTTCTTCTGGAGTTATTGCTTCGTCACCAAATAATAACTTGAATGGGGTAAAGCCTGTAGACCTTGATGTTGTTGTATTGTGGCTCCACACCACTTTGGTCAACTGATCTGGCCATTTTCCCCTTGGTTGATTAAAAATTAGCTTCATTATTCCTGTCATTATGATGCCGTTGGCCCTTTCAACAAGCCCATTCGACTCCGGATGCCTGACTGATGCAAAGTGGATCTTCGTGCCAATTTGATCACAGAAATTTCTGAAATCTTCGGAGTCAAACTGTGTTCCATTATCTACAGTGATAGCCTTCGGCACTCCGAAGCGACAGACAATACTCTGCCAGAAAAATTTTTGGACAGTGGCCGAAGTTATTGTGGCTAATGGCTTCGCCTCAATCCACTTGGAAAAATACTCCACAGCTACTATAACATATTTTAGGTTCCCTTGGGCCGGTGGCAATGGACCCAACAAGTCAAGGCCCCACCTTTGCAATGGCCAGATGGGTTGTATCAGCTGTGTTAATGACGAAGGTTGTTTTTGATCTCTTGCACATTTTCGACAACCTTCGCACTTTTGGACTAACTCCGCTGCATCCGAAGCTGCCTTCGGCCAATAAAATCCTTGGCGGAACACTTTTCCAAGTAACGGCCTGGATCCAATGTGGGATCCGCACAGGCCTGCATGTATCTCCTTCATCAACTCTATACCTTCGGCCCTAGACAAGCACTTGAGCAGCGGGGCACAAACTCCATGCTTGTATAACTCCCCTTCTATCATGACATAGGGACGAGCTCTTGCCTCTATCCTCTTATTATAAGCTTCGTCATCTGATAGAAAGTTTCCCTGAAGGTAAGAGATTATTTCTGTTCTCCAATCTTCACTGTAGACAGGAGAAATGTTAAGGACTGCTCTTTCAAGTAGCTCCACTGAAGGTGCCTTTATTGTTTCGAAGAACACGTCCGAAGGTAGCGGCAGCCCCTGTGCTGTAGACTTGGCTAATAAATCAGCATGCTCATTTTGTCCTCGAGGGATATTCTTAACAGAAAATCCTTCGAAGGAAGCTTCGATCCTTCGGACCGTGTCTAGGTATTTTTCAAGCTTCGGGTCCTTAGCCTTGCAACTTTTATCAATATGACCCGAAACAACCTGGGAATCAGTTTTAAGAATTGCCCTTCTGATCCCCATTGCCTTTAGTTTCCGAAGACCCAGGAGCAAAGCTTCGTACTCAGCGATATTATTTGTGCAGCTGAAGTCAAGTCTTGCTGCATAGCAAGTTTTAACCTTGGACGGAGAGACCAACACAGCAGCTGCACCCGCTCCGAAGGTTCCCCAAGAGCCATCACAAAACACTGTCCATGCTTCGGCATCTTTATTCGCTTCTTCGTCCTGAGCCCCTGGCGTCCAGTCGGCAATGAAATCTGCCAATGCTTGAGACTGAATTGAGGATCTATGCACATAATCAATGTAAAATTCATTAAGTTCCGCAGCCCATTTTCCAATACGCCCGGTAGCTTCTCTATTCCTCATGATGTCCTTCAACGGCTGCGAAGAAGGAACAATAATGTTGAATGCCTGAAAGTAATGCCGAAGCTTCCTGGATGCCATTAAAACGGCATACAACACCTTCTCCAGCTCTGTATAATTTTTCTTTGAGACACTGAGGACCTCAGACACAAAATATACTGGGACCTGCTTCTTGGCTTGTCCATCAAACTTTTCCTGAACAAGTGCCGCACTTACCGCTGAGTGCGAAGCTGCCACATACAACAGCAGAGGAGCCCCTGGCGTTGGTGGAGTTAATGTTGTGAGATCTATTAAATATTGCTTCAGCTCTTCGAAGGCTTTTTGTTGACTTGGGCCCCATTGAAAGACTTCAGCTGACTTCAGCACCTCGAAGAATGGTAAGTTTCTTTCTGCTGATCTGGATATAAATCTGTTGAGAGATGCCAGCCTTCCTGTCAATCTTTGGGCCCCCTTTCTTGTGGTTGGTGGCTCCATTCGAAGTATAGCTTCGATTTTATTTGGGTTAGCTTCGATTCCCTTCGTTGAAACCAGACATCCAAGAAATTTGCCCTTCTTCACTCCGAAGACACATTTTTCTGGATTCAGCTTCAGACCAGCCTGTCTGAAGCTGGCGAAGGTCTCCTGCAAATCAGCAATATGATTTTCTTGCTTCGTGCTCTTTACGATAATGTCATCAACATAGGTCAACACATTTCTGCCTATCTGAGATTGGAGAACCTTCGCAGTCATTCTGCTGAAACTCCCTCCAGCATTCTTGAGCCCCTCAGGCATCCGAAGATAGCAATATGTACCACTTGGAGTTATGAAGCTAGTCTTCGGCTCATCTTCCTTCTTCATCCAGATTTGATGATAGCCTGAGTAGCAGTCCAGGAGACTCATGAGCTCCGAAGAAGCTGCTGCATCAACTAAAGAATCTATCCTTGGCAGCGGAAATTCATCCTTCGGACAAGCCTTGTTGAGATCTGTGAAATCAATACACATTCTCCACTTGCCATTGGCCTTCTTCACCATAACAGTGTTAGCTAGCCACTCTGGGTACTTCACTTCTCTGATAACTCCTGCACTGAGGAGTCTTTTTACTTCATTTCGAGCCCCTTCGGCCTTATCATCAGACATTTTCCGAAGCCTCTGCTTTCGGGGTCTGAAGGATGGATCAACATTAAGCGAATGTTCAATAACATCCCGATTTACTCCACAGAGATCATTAGCTGACCATGCAAAGACATCTTTGTTGCTGAATAAAAACCTTATCAAGGTTTTCTCCTGGTCTTCAGATAATTGCGAGCCCAACAACACCTTCTGCTCTGCTACATCTTCACACAATAACATGGGCTTCGGCTGATCTGCTGAAGCTGCCTTCTCCCTCCTGAATTTATACTGTTCACAAGCTTCAGCTCCATCTATGTTATGGATTGCCTTGGAGTCAGTCCAGCTTCCTTCGGTCCTTCTAGCAGCTTCCTGACTTCCATGAATAGCAATAGGTCCTTGGTCCGAAGGTATCTTCATGCAGAGATAAGCTGGGTGAAGAATTGCTTCGAAGGCATTAAGAGTGCCACGGCCGATGATAGCATTGTAAGGATACTCCATGTCAACAATATCAAACACAATTTGCTCAGTCCTTGTGTTGTTGACAAATCCGAAGGTTACCGGCATGGTAATCTTCCCAAGTGCCACAATCTGCCGCCCTCCGAAGCCACAAAGAGGGTGCGTAGCATCATGAATCTTGTCTTCGGGCTCCTGCATTTGTCTGAAGGCTTTAGCAAATATAATGTCAGCTGCACTGCCTGTATCAACTAGGACATTGTGGACCAGAAATCCTTTGATCACGCAAGAAATAACCATAGCATCATTGTGAGGATAATCCTTAAGCTGAAGGTCTTCCTGAGAGAAGGTAATTGGAATATGAGACCATTTTGACTTGATGAAAGGTCCCTGCACTCCAACATGCTGCACCCTTCTCTGAGCCTCCTTCTTCTGCTTCTTGTTAGCCGGCTCTGAGCAAGAACCGCCTGTTATCGGGAGCACCAGCTTCGAAGCCGAAGCATCTCCAGCTTGGTTGTTGAACGAAGCCATCAGCTCAGAAAAGTGGAAGTGAGTTCACCGGAGGTGGGCGCCAATGTTGGGGGCTTGTTCTCAAATGCTTAGAGTTAAGAACAAGGCAACACAGAAAATGTTAAATATTAAGGTCTTTCGTCCTCCACTTCATTATATCCCTTCGGGACATAAGGAACTTCGGACGAAGGTTACGAAGGACGCACCTTCGTAGACATAATAACGTAGGATGAAGCATTTACATAAATCATGAGGTATAAAATGGACATTCAAATATTAACATAGAATCATTTTCATTTCCATTAATACGAATGAATATAAATGACAGATGTACCTTCAGTCTTGAGGAAGGCAGGAGTACAAGTGTGACGTGAAGGCAAATGACAGGTTCGCGTGAACAGTACAGAGGTACTGTTCATCTATTTATAGGCACAGGTCGCAGCCTGTGACAAATTACAATTATGCCCCTTACAAATGTTTACAACATTGACTCAGACCTATATGAATAAAAAGGTCATTCTACCTCTATGTCGGTTTAAAACGCCGAAGCTCCATGAAAAGGAACCTTCGGCCATCTCTTGGAGACGACTCCAGCCGAAGCTGCTTCTTCGTGTGAGACCTTCGGCGCACCGAAGCACGACCCCAACAGCTGTGTACGTGAGTTTCTGATCCTGGCACGTACATGGTTCGCATTAGGTTTACCTTCTAAAACCGGGTGTGACATATGACTTGACGATCTAACGTCACTAACATTAGTGTTTATAAGTGGCAAACTATTTATTATCACGCGCAGACGTCGTGCGACACACGTGATCGACACGCGAGATACACGCTAACGACGCGCGGCAAGGCAAGCGACATGCAAAACTAATAAATAAAAGCATGATTAATCTAAGCAATTATTAACAAAGAATATTTCAGTTAATATTAATCATGTTGGTGCAAATCGAATTCTTAAATTAGATTTTAAAGTCAAAACGATGTTCCAGGGGTAGACGGAGGGGTAAACTATAAAAGAGTTTTAACCAGAAAACTATTTTAAATAACCAGTCGATTAAACAATTATTTGACTAATTAATTAATTAAAGCACGTGTCGTGACGAAACAATGTTACTAATAAGAATGTGACATTGTTACAGAGTTGACGCGACCGAAACGAGTCAAAACAGGTTTTGCGACACATAATATATTAAATAACTTAACAATTCATGGCAGATGAACGACGCGTCCTACGAATACTACTGAATTATGATTAAACGCGTAAAACTATATTTCCAAGTTAATTAGCGAAATTCTTTTACGGGAGGTTCTTCAAAGAAATATCCCTTCCAGTTTTAATCCGAATCGTAACCCGAACAGAAAGCACATTATCAACTCGACATCTATAAGTTGTTGTGTAGAATCCGTGATGACTAAAGAATCCGTGATAAGCAGAAACACTTAATCGACATTCCGTCAAACATAAACTAAGATACATTGAATTAGCACAATCACATGAACAGATACTTCTAGATCATATGACTAAGATTACCAATTTGTTTCCGATTGAACAATTACTTTATTAGTCGACCATTGAACGAGAATTACTTAGTTAATACGAGCAGCTAACGCGGAACCATTTAATAACGCGTGCAGCAATGCGCGCGACATACACGAAACAAAGCTCGTGGCACGCGCGAACGACGCGAACAGCACAGCAACGACGCGCGAACGACACGCAGATCAGCACGTAACCACGTGCAACACGTGTGCGCAATACGCGAGATAAACAAAATAAACGTCGCATTCATATTAACAGGCATTTGGGAAAGACATTTGAGTTACTAATATTGACATGGATTTATTAGAGCATAAGTTAACTACCATAAATTAGTTTATTTAAAAGGTCTAATTAACTAACGTTAGTTAAACAAAAGTATAATTAATTATTTAAAACGCGCGACATGGTGAAACAAAATTACTAACACATCGACGATGCTCACCAATGTGCGGACATGGACAGCGCGACGCGGTCCTTCTTCGTCGGTGCCTGGGAACAGCCGAGCACGATGGCGATTCGCCGGCCGAATAGGGCCATAAGCCGCGCTGCCGCGGGTTGGCTGGCCGCGCCGCCACGCAGGCAGGCCGTTGGCTGCCACGCTGTGACGGAACCTCTCAAGTCATTAGTCCCACCTACAGTTGTCCTTGTCCAACAGACTTCGGACAACCCTACAGGTGCCCCTGAATCACTTGACAAGTTTGATATCCGCTTTCTTTACCTTTCCCAAGAGCGTTTCACCCATCACGCAGACATTACAAGCATCGGAGATACGAAAATGCGGAAGCAGTTACATTAACTTACCTTTATTGAAAAGTAAGACAAAGTTATATAGTTACAGACCAGAACATAATATATGAGTGCTGAGTATTATTATTACAAACCATGGGAGGCAAAAACTCCTCCCAATAAGTAGTCAAAAGTTTTATGGGGGATCCTTTCCTCCCACAGCTTTAGTCTTGATGCTCTTCCTTTGGTACCACCTTTGAACAGAAGCAACAAAAGTTTGTCACTTCTTCACCTAAAACAACATGGGATGAAGCCCTGAGTATGGAATTACTCAGCAAGTCTTACCCGACTAAAGAAAAGACTCTCAAGGGTATGTTGGCTAGAGGGAGTCAAGGTAAGGCTTATCAATAATCAATGACTCTGTTTGCAGAAATGCTTACTAAGAGTGGATCCTTAAAAATCCATTTTTACTTATCAGGTTAAGTAAAGTTACCTGTATCTAGAGTTCTTTCTACCCTAGTCCAAGCACTTGGCCTATACTAGTCGTCTTTTCATTATCCCTTTAGTTCACTAGATTTCTACGTATAGGGCAGTGACCAAGTCTTCATAACCGCAAAGGTACGGCGATCCGAATCGATTATACTCAGCTGAGAATCTCCAATCACACGACATATGTAGCACTTAACCCTTGCATATGTCAACTTGCCACCGGGGTTCTTAAGACCAGATCAGGTTCACACCAACCGAGAGCATAGTTACACCACCGTCTAGCCTCTTGCCACGGAGGGTACACGCTACTCTCGCCATCTCTCCACTCCCATTGCGTGGTATCTTATTCTGGTATTAGTCTGCCCAAGGCAAAGCTTACCCATGATGAGGCATGTGACCAGTTAAAGGGTCCTTAGTCAGCAAGCCTACATCGAGACGGTCCTTAAACGACTCAGACGGAGACACTACAACGAGACTCTCTTCTCGTGCAAGTCACCCGCCCGGTCTCAGCTTAATCATTTCAAAACCCAAAGTTTGGTATCTGGCAGAGGTACATCTTTTCCAATGTTGAACCCATTATGGCCATGATGGATCCACCATCAAGTTTTATTTTCAAAAACATCCCACCCACTTTGCAACATCATCTTTTGAGAAAACAAAACATTTTGTTTTTCTAAAGCAAAGCTAAGCATAAGAAAACCTTTTGTAAAATAGGGATTTAGGAAATAATCCAAGGAAGGAGATGCATCAATAGTTTAGCACATAACTCATATCACCTAATGCATCAAGTAAGTGAGAAAGATTTTAAAAGGAACAAGGAGGTGGCAAATGCACCGGGGCTTGCCTTGTGTCACCGGTGAATCAGGCTCAGATCCGCAGATATCAAAATAAAAGCAGTTGCATGCCTGATGTTTCTCAGGTGGTGGTGGTGAAGTCTTCGCTTCTTCGACTTCTACTTCTTCTTCGTTTTCTAAATATAACCATACATAATAATGAATGCCCATGTAATGCTCATGAGAGTGCAAAGATAGTAAAAGTTTATTATCTAAAGTCTTGAATACAATTTTCCTTCACGGATCTCCGAGAACTTAGGGTTTTCGGAGTCAATAGTGAAGTTCACAGGGCAGGGGGGCTAGGGTTTTGGTTTCTAAGCACCAAACATGGTCCAAATCATTCCAAACTTTACCCAAGGCTTCTTAATATTAATTAGAGATTACCCTAAAAATTTAGTGAATTTTGGATTTATTATTTATTCTCTAAAAATCCAGAAACAAGGTCTTAGGCTGTTTTAAATACTCTATTTTCCTGTTTGGATCAAAAATCCTAAAATTATTTTTATTAAATTATATGGAAAATTAGAAACCTAGCAAAATTGGTTTGGTATTTTTATCATTTTTCTACAATTTTCTAGAATTGGTTTAGCTCTGGGAGAAAAGGAAAAAAGAAAAAGTGTGAACAGTGTTGGACCTAAACTAGCCCAGTCGGCCCAGTCTGAACAGGAAACGGTGACGCGCCCGTGCGCACACGCGCCCGCACTGGTAATTTGCACAGAGACCCCCGCTATCTTGAATAATTTATTAAGAACCCACAGCCACTATTCCCCCACTCTCTGACATTTCCACAGAGGCCCCCTGACCTTTGTTTCTTCCCCAAATAAACCCCTGGCCATGGCGTGCCCGTCGTCCATTACCGATGCGGCCCGTACTGGTCATGATCGGCGGCGACTATCTTGTCTAGCTTTAGGGGAAGCACTACCGACCCAAGGCGACTCAGGAACAATAGTCAATTTTGGCTTGAACACTTAGAGAACGTTCTGCCCATGTGCACGGCGGAAACCGTGACGTCGAGCTCGCATTCCCGTACAATCATGCCCGAATTGGTCTAACAGCTGCCACGACGAGCTTCACGGGTATACAGAGCTGCTAAAACAACACTCGAGAGGTACAGAGGCTTACCAGAGTGGTCCGGCCATGGAGCATGGAGAGCTTGGGCTCGCCGGTGACAGAGAAAGGGGGAAAATGGCGCCACGATGGCCCTGGGTGAAATTGGGGGTGAGATTGGGGCTACATGGCCGTAAGGAACTGTAGTTTCACCGTGCACACTCAATTTGGAGAGAGGTGAAGAAGACAGTGCGAATTTTGGGTTCCGATCAAACTCACTGGTGGAGATGTGGATACCCCGCCGTGGCCCATGGTGCTATTTATAGCCACGGCGGTCCGGCTAACGATCAGCGACCGTGGAAGACTTTGTTCATGCATGGCAACCACGTATAGAAGAGGCATAGTAAGGGAAATCGAGGCATGGGTGACACCGCGGCGGAATTAACTGAGTCACAGTGGCCGCGGTGATTAGCTCCGGGCACGCCCGGCTCAGCACGCGAAATGGTGCCACGTCCCAAGTTACTCCTTCGCGATCAAATCCCCACCGATTCATCCAAGCTCATCCAATTCAACAGTGTCGTAGATCTTTTCTTGGTGTTCTTCAAATTTTTCAGTGCATTGGATCTTCAGAATCTGTCTGAACCGACTACCTTCCAACCTCTTGATCTCTGGATTCTTGTTAAGAACAGAGCAACCTCCCTTAATAAAAATTGTTCGCTAAACATCAATCTACAAACTTACTATAGGATACTTGGGTCAAAACCGAGCGAATTCAAAGATATGGCACGCTCAAATTGGTCCCATACCACTGTGACCATTTCTGGTTGCAGTTTCAGTTAACTCGACACCAGTCTGATAGAGCAACTTTGAGCAGCAATTTCTTTGATTTTTGTATAACAACTAAAGCGACTGTCTGCATCAAAGTTATTCTCCCATAATAGCTCTACAAAATTGATGTGGTGACACAGGACAAAATCCTCATAATTTGGGAGATATAGGGCTTCAAAGTGGGGACAAATAGGGCTTTTTTGCAAATAGGTCCAAAATTCAGGGTTTAGGTTGCAAATCCACACACATGTGAACCATATGAGTTAAGACACCTTAATTTCATGGTTTTTGCACTTTAGTCCCAAAAGTGCACTAATTTTGCACTTAGCCCCCTAGGGTTTAAGTTTAGGGCTTTCCAGGGTACTATTTAGGGTTTTTGGCACTCTTAGGGTTTGAATATCCCATAAGCCTATTCAAGGTGACATTTTATGATTATCTCTAATGAATTTTGAAGTTTTCTCTTACTAGGCTTTTCTTTGCCCTACTGAGCCCAATTTAGTGTTGGGTATCTTACCCTAGGGTTTTATCCACAAAATGTCATATCAATACAACTTGTTTGAAATTTTTGCCTAGTGAATGCACTCTAAGTGTGACAAACACATGATATGCCAATGCTTATGATGTTATGCTCAGGTTTTAGTGACAGTAACACCATGGGTGTTACATCCTTCCCCCCATAAAGGAATCTCGTCCCGAGATTAAAAGTCCTAGGGTAAGTAATAGAAAAGGAAATGCTTCACAGTTTTATTTCCTTATTTATGGTACAAGGCAGGGGTGGTTTGGGGCTCACTCCTTTATTACAACAATTGTATATACTTTACAAATTACATGAGGCTAAAAAGCCTGGGAAATTCTTTTCTAAAAAATCTTGAGTTTCCCATGTAGCCTCATCTTCTGAATGTTGGTTCCACTGTATCTTGTAAAACTTGAGAGTTTTTCTTCGGGTAATTCTGTCCTTTTGATCCAAGACTTGAATAGGATGTTCTGAATATGTCAAGTCTGGCTCTAAGGCAACATCTGTTACTTCAATGGTTCGATCGGGAACCCGAAGACACTTCTTCAATTGAGACACGTGGAACACATTATGTACAGCAGACAAGGTTTCGGGTAACTGGAGTTGATACGCCACCGGTCCATAACTTTCAAGGATAAGAAAAGGACCAATGTATCGAGGTGCAAGCTTCCCTTTAACCCCGAAACGTGATATACCCTTCATTGGGGAAACTTTCAAATAGACATAATCGCCCACCAGAAAATACAAGGGCATCCGTCGTTTATCTGCATAACTCTTCTGACAAGCTTGAGCTTTCTTCAAATTATGAATTATTCGTTGAACTTTGTCTTCGGTCTCCTTTACCATATCTGGCCTAAAGAAACTCCTCTCACCTGGTTCAGACCAGTTTAACGGAGTACGACACTGTCGCCCATACAAAGCTTCTAAGGGTGCCATCTTGATGCTTTCTTGATAGCTATTATTGTATAAGAACTCCGCTAATGGTAAACAATCATCCCATTTCTGTGGGAATTCTAGAGCACAAGCTCGTAACATGTCCTCAAGTATTTGATTCACCCTCTCAGTCTGCCCACTGGTTTGAGGATGATAGGCCGAATTATGGAGCAACTTAGTATCCAAAGCCTTGTGAAGTTCTTCCCAGAATTTGGACACGAATTGTGGTCCACGATCCGACACTATAGTCTTTGGAACACCATGCAAACTGAGAATACGGGCAATGTATAATTCTGCATATGTGGCAACTGTATACTTTACCCTGACTGGAAGGAAGTGGGCGATCTTTGTAAGTCGATCAACAATAACCCAGATTGAATCATACCCTCTTGCTGTTCTGGGTAATCCCACAATAAAGTCCATACTTATATCCTCCCATTTCCATGTAGGGATAGGTAAAGATTGTAATGGACCAGCAGCCTTCATGTGTATGGCTTTGACACGTCTATAGGTGTCACATCGTGCCACTGCACATAGCGTGCAATCTCGATCTTCATCTTTGTCCACCAATAATGTTGTTTTAGATCATGATACATCTTAGTGCTTCCAGGATGAATAGAATAGCGACTAAGATGTGCTTCATCCAAAATTTGTTGGTGGATTTCTCCATTCTTTGGCACAACTATGCGGTTGTTGAACCATACAATGCCTTGATTGTCTTTTCTAAAACATTTGGCTCTTCCAGCCTTTATCTTCTCATGGATGTGTTTCATACCTTAATTAACCTTTTGAACATCCATTATCCTTTGTAAAAGGACTGACTCAAGCTTTAGTTGATTTAAGGCTTCATGTTGGATTATTCCCAGGTTCAACTTTTCCATTTCTTGGCATAAGGTAATGTCAGAAGTCTTCACTGTAAGACAGTGACAGGAAGCCTTGCGGCTGAGTGCATCTGCCACCACATTGGCCTTGCCTGGGTGATAATGAATTTCCAATTCATAGTCCTTAATAAGCTCGAGCCATCGCCTCTGTCTCATGTTCAACTCTGACCGGGTGAAGATATACTTCAAACTTTTATGATCTGTATAAATGTGAAAGATATTCCCCAACAGATAATGACGCCAGATTTTTAGGGCATGAACCACTACAGCTAACTCCAGATCATGAGTTGGATAATGTTCCTCATACCGGCGTAACTGCCTTGAAGCATAAGCTATCACTCGGCCTTCTTGCATTAATACACAGCCGAGACCACTGCCTGATGAGTCACAATACACATCAAAGGGCTTTTCAATATTTGGTTGAGCCAATACCGGAGCAGTGGTTAATAATACCTTCAACTGTTCAAAGGCTTCATTGCACTTTAATGACCAAAGAAATTTAGTATCATTCTTTAATAAACTTGTGATTGGTTTCACAAGCTTAGAAAAATCTGGTATGAATCGGCGGTAATAGCTAGCTAGTCTAAGGAAACTTCGGACTTGATGTACAGTGGTTGGGGTTTTCCACTCCAAAATATCCTTGACTTTGCTGGGATCCATCGCAATCCCCTTGGCAGATAATACATGTCCCAGAAATTGGATTTCCTCCAGCCAAAACGCGCACTTACTGAACTTAGCATATAATTGGTGCTCTCTTAAGCGCGTCAACACGATCCGCAAATGCCGAGCATGCTCCTCTTCATTCTTGGAATATATTAAGATATCATCAATGAATACCACCACAAACTTATTCAGCTCGGGCATAAATACCGAGTTCATAAGATAGGTGAAGTGGGCAGGAGCATTTGTTAATCTGAAGGACATAACCAAGTATTCAAATAATCCATACCGCGTAGTGAATGCTGTCTTTGGTATATCTTCGGGGTGGATACGAATCTGATGATAGCCCGATCTGAGGTCAATCTTGGAGAATACCCTTGCTCCAGACAGTTGATCAAATAGAATGTCAATCCGTGGAAGAGGGTACTTATTTTTGATGGTAACCTCATTAAGGGGTCTATAACCCACACACATCCACAGTGTTTGGTCCTTCTTAACAAAGATGGCTGGACAACCCCATGGCGATGAACTTGGCCGGATGAATCCCTTCTCTAGTAGATCTTGTAATTGGGTCTTGAGCTCCGCCAATTCATTTAGAGGCATTCGGTACGACCTTCTAGAAATAGGAGCCGTACCGGGCTTCAACTCAATCACAAATTCTACATCTCTTTCTGGAGGTAATCCGGACAATTCTTCTGGAAAAACGTCTGGGAACTCACATACTACCGGAATATCTTGGATCTCTGGTATGATAGCTTCATATACTCTGCCAAATGGTTTAACTGGAATGGCTATGGGGATGGTCAAGAGAACCTCTTCTTGGCCATAACTCAATTTGATAGTTCTTAATTCAGTATTGAGAATAGCTTTATGTTGGGCCAACCAATTCATGCCCAGAATTACATCTATGTCTGGCCTTTCAGAACAATCATATTAGTAGGAAAGTCCCGTTCAGCCAATGTTACGGGCACTTGGAAAGCCACTTCTTTAGTAAATATTTGTCCCCCAGGCGAATGAATTTTAAACCCTTCCCTTGATTCATGGTATGGAATGCAATGTTGCTCCACAAACTTCTTGCTTATGAATGTATGTGAAGCACCAGAATCAAAAAGAATAATTGTGGGATGATTGGCCACGAGAAACGTACCCATCATAACCGGTTCGCCTTCCTGTGTTGTGGCCACTTGAGTATAATAAATTCGTCTCGTTTTCCTTGTATTTTTGCCCGCGGTATTGTTTGCCGCATTTCCCTTTCCTTGAGCAGAATTCCCAGAACTCTACTGATTATTTGATCAATTTTGCTTCGGATATGGACGGTCCTTGATGAAGTGTCCGGACTTTCCACAGTTGAAGCAACCAGTTGAAGAGCTTAGGAGGGCAGGAAAATGAGTGCCAGGGGCACCGGCTGATTTGTTGGAGTGGGGGCAGTAGCGGGGCGGATAAAAACCGGTTGCTTGAAAGGGTAGGAGGGTGGACGCGGTGAAGAGCGATTCTGGTTAAAAGGCCGGATTACCAACCTTTATCTTTTCTCAGACCCCTGACTGGGCCAATCGTCTCCATAACCCTTGGATTTTTCGGAGCCTGCATATTTAGCCTCGACTGCCAGTGCAGTACTGACAGCCTTTCTGTAGGAAACATCTATGCAGGTGGCCATCTTTCGTTGCATTCGATCATTAAGGCCTCTCATGAAGCAATTCCTCTTCTTTAAATCCGTGTTGACTTGATCGATAGCATATTGGGACAAGTGATTGAATTTATTGAGATACTGAGTGACAGTATCCCCACCCTGTTTCAGCTTCATAAACTCCTCCTACTTCATGTGGAGCACCCCTTCAGGTATATAGTGCTCGCGGAAAGCCAACTTGAACTCATCCCAAGTTATTTGATGACCAGCCGATTGAATGGCTACAAAATTTCCCCACTAGGTGCTGGCAGGGCCACGCAATTGTTGTGCTGCGAATAGGGGCTTTTGAATCTCCGTACATCGGAGAAGCCCGAACTTCTGTTCAATGACGCGAATCCACTCATCCTCTTCCAGAGGATCTTCCGCCTTGACGAACAACGGAGGGCGTGTCTCGGAGAAATCCAAATACGATGTTTCACGGGGTCCTTGCTGATATGCTCGCCCGCCTTGTTGTTGTAACTGTTTACCTACCATCTCCCGCAGAAAGCGGGTGTTGTCGGCCGTAGCGTTAACCAAGGCAGCGATGGCCTCGGCTAGCGTTGGAGGTACTGAGGGTGGGTTCGGAGTTGCTTCCCTCCCACTGGAGGTCCCTGCTCCATTCTGTGAACGAGTCTTGGAAGGCATCTGAGGCAACAAACATTTGGAAGGATATAATATGCCAAAGAAAACCATCTAGTTTACATTACTGAAAAGGGTAATGTTACAGACTCGAATTTTACAACAGGATTACATTACCTATTACACATTACTACTACTTCTACATTATACTACTCTTGCTTCTTGTCACTCTTAGTAGCCTCGCTGTCGGGAGTAGGAGACCATTCATCCACCAACTTCATAGAGGGAGGAGGCTTGAACAAGTCTAGTTCACCACCGAGTGCTTCTCCCGCTACTCCAGAAGGTCCCGCTTCTATCCTGACAGGATCCGCAGGTACATTAGGGTGCAGTTGGGAATACAATACATGAACTTCTTAATGTAAGGTATTACAATAAACCTGCAAGTTTTATCTATGGCTGAGCTAAGCTCCTCCACGCGGGCTCGAGCTTTTGCCTCCTTAGCCCAAGCAAGCGAACGAGAGTTAACCGCCCAGTCGAGCGCTAGATCTCGTTCCACGAGCTGATCTTGCAGGTGGCGGATGTCTGTCCTTAATTCATTTATTCTTTCACCATCCGCGACCCATATGTCGTTCCTGCGATGGAGTTTTGTTCAAAGCTGATCAACTTGGGCTTCCAGATCCCCGATTGGATCATTGCTACCACTGCTGTTGTCTTCATGTCGTGGGGCAAGTTGATGGCGAGGTACGCCAATCGGCCCGGTAGACTTGCGCGCGGTCTTCCTTGTGTGCGGCGGCATATCTCCATGAGGGGAAAATCTTATTAACATAGTTTTTAGCATGATGCATGTATAATTACAGAATCAACCTTAGTTGATTCACACCTTCTATATATTGCACTCTATATCTGGTCTTTAAATAAGTACTTCAGAAGGAAGCTAGATAAGAAAGGAAGAATTTTTCTAGATAAGTCTTTGAAAATTCTTTTGAAGATGCCTCATAATATCTGCAGAGATGGGCTTCGCTCCGATACCAGCTGTGACGGAACCTCTCAAGTCATTAGGCCCACCTACAGTTGTCCTTGTCCAACAGACTTCAGACAACCCTGCAGGTGCCCCTGAATCACTTGACAAGTTCGGTATCTGCTTTCTTTACCTTTCCCAAGAGCGTTTCACCCGTCATGCAGACATTACAAGCATCGGAGATACGAAAATGCGGAAGCAGTTACATTAACTTACCTTTATTGAAAAGTAAGACAAAGTTATATAGTTACAGACCAGAACATAATATATGAGTGCCGAGTATTATTATTACAAACCTGAGAGCACCTAGAGGGGGGGTGAATAGGTGATCCTGTAAAACTTCAAAAACTTATAGCCACAAAAACTTGGTTAATTGTTAGCACAATAATTGCCAAGTGGCTAAGGAGGAATCCTCAACAAAACACAATAACCAACAAGGATCAATCACAGAGATGGCACGGTGGTTATCCCGTGGTTCGGCCAAGACCAACGCTTGCCTACTCCATGTTGTGGCGTCCCAATGGACGAGGGTTGCAATCAACCCCTCTCAAGCGGTCCAAAGACCCACTTGAATACCACGGTGTTTTGCTTGCTTTATCTCAATCCCGTTTGCGAGGAATCTCCACAACTTGGAGCCTCTCGCCCTTACACTTGAAATTCACAAAGAACACGGAGCAAGGGAGGGATTAGCAACGCACACAAGACACAAGAATCAGAGTGTCAATACGCACACAAATCGCAACAAGAGCTCGCAACACGACTCAATGAGTTCACAACTCCAAAAGAGCTCTATATGCTATCACAATGAAATGAATGCGCGAAATCGATGTCTTGGTGCTTAGAAATGTTGTTGAGATGCTTGGTGTACTCCTCCATGCGCCTAGGGGTCCCTTTTATAGCCCCAAGGCAGCTAGGAGCCGTTGAGAGCAATCTTGGAAGGCTGATCTTGCCTTCTGTCGACTGGCGCACTGGACAGTCCGGTGCACACCGGACATGTCCGGTGCCTGATTTCTTTCCATAAACAGCGCAGTCGACCGTTGGCAACCTGAGAACCGTTGGCGCACCTGACATGTCCGGTGCACACCGGACAGTCCGGTGCCATCTTCTAGCCGTTGGCTCGGCCACGTGTCCCGCGCAGATTGCGCGGCCGACCGTTGGCCCGGCCGACCGTTGGCTCATCGGACAGTCCGGTGCACACCGGACAGTCCGATGAATTATAGCCGTACGTCGCCGATGAATTCCCGAGAGCGACGAGTTCGTCTGTGAACGGCCCACCGGACAGTCCGGTGAATTATAGCCGTACACCGCCGTCGAAGTCCCGAGAGCAGCCACTTTGCTCAAGCCAGCCTGGCGCACCGGACACTGTCCGGTGCACACCGGACAGTCTGGTGTTCCCAGACTGAGCAGATTCTTGGCTGCTCGAGCCAAGACCTTTCCAATCGGATTTTTCCTGTTTCCAGCACTTAGACACAATACATTAGTCACTAAAACAATGTACTAAGTCTGAGAAACATACCTTTAACCTTGATTTGCACTTTGTCCACCATTTTACACTCAGGCATTTGTGTTGGACACTAAATCACCAAAATACTTAGAAATGGCCCAAGGGCACATTTCCCTTTCAATCTCCCCCTTTTTGGTGATTTATGCCAACACAACATAAAGCAAGTAGAACAATAACAAAAACAGTTCAAATTAGAACTCAAAATTGTTTTGATTCAATTTGACATATATGGATCACTCTATGCCACCACTTGGTTTGTTTTTGCAAATCAAACTCAAATTCCTATCTCTAAGTCAAAACCACTTGTAGAGACATAAAGAGAGGTTTTCCAAAGAAATTTGATCAAGGATTTCAAAAACTCCCCCTTTTCCCATAATCAACACTTCTCCCCACAAGAGGCCAACTTTTGACATAAGAGACAATAAAAGAGTTTTGACAAACCAAAAGCTCTAATCTACTATTTTCAAAATTTCTCAAGTGGTAGCTGATCCATTTATTGCTTTGGCCTTTAGTTTCTCCCCCTTTGGCATCAAGCACCAAAACGGGATCAATCTTGGCCCTTTAACCCCATTGCCTCACCAAAATTTTCAAATAAGAACACAAAGACAATAGGAGTATAAAGATGAACTTGGAAAAGTTACTCTTTCTCATCGGAGTGCAATGGAAGTCTTGCATGGTCCAAGTCCACCTTTTCCCTTTCAATTCTTCTTGGAGACTAAAACAACCAAACTCAAGTACATGGTTAGTCTCAAAGGATCAAGTTGTAGCACAGCTCCCCCTAAATACGTGCATCACTTGCAAAAAGGACTTGTGAGGTCCAGGGAGTGTTTGTACAACTTGAGCACCACAATAAGCAACAGAATGCAGAATGAACATGATCAAAGGCATAAACACATATATGCTACAATTCAATCCAAGTTCCGCGAATCTAAGATATTGAGCTCACTACGCAGCCTGCAAAAGGTCTTCTCATCTAGAGGCTTGGTAAAGATATCGGCTAGCTGGTTCTCGGTGCTAACATGAAACACTTCGATATCTCCCTTTTGCTGGTGGTCTCTCAAAAAGTGATGCCGGATGTCAATGTGCTTTGTGCGGCTGTGCTCAACAGGATTTTCCGCTATTCGGATAGCACTCTCATTGTCACATAGGAGTGGGACTTTGCTCAGATTGTAGCCAAAGTCCCGGAGGGTTTGCCTCATCCAAAGCAGTTGCGCGCAACACTGTCCGGCGGCAACGTACTCAGCCTCAGCGGTGGATAGGGCAACGGAGGTTTGTTTCTTAGAGTTCCATGACACCAGGGACCTTCCTAAGAATTGGCACGTCCCCGATGTACTCTTCCTATCGACCTTACATCCAGCATAGTCGGAATCTGAGTACCCAATCAAGTCAAAGTTAGACCCCTTTGGATACCAGATCCCGAAGCAAGGCGTAGCGACTAAATATCTAAGAATTCGCTTCATAGCCACTAAGTGACACTCCTTAGGATCGGATTGAAATCTAGCACACATGCATACGCTAAGCATAATATCCGGTCTACTAGCACATAAATAAAGCAAAGAACCTATCATGGACCGGTATGCTTTTTGATCAACGGACTTACCACCTTTGTTGAGGTCGGTGTGTCCGTCAGTTCCCATCGGCGTCTTTGTGGGCTTGGCGTCCTTCATCCCAAACCGCTTTAGCAAGTCTTGCGTGTACTTCGTTTGGGAGATGAAAGTGCCGTCCTTGAGTTGCTTCACTTGAAACCCAAGGAAGTAGTTCAACTCGCCCATCATCGACATCTCGAATTTCTGCGTCATCACCCTGCTAAACTCTTCACAAGACTTTTGGTTAGTAGAGCCAAATATTATGTCATCGACATAAATTTGGCACACAAAAAGATCACCATCGCAAGTCTTAGTAAAAAGAGTTGGATCGGCTTTCCAGACCTTGAAAGCATTAGCAATTAAAAAGTCTCTAAGGCATTCATACCATGCTCTTGGGGCTTGCTTAAGTCCATAGAGCGCCTTAGAGAGCTTACACACGTGGTCGGGGTACCGTTCATCCTCAAAGCCAGGGGGTTGCTCCACGTACACCTCCTCCTTGATCGGCCCGTTGAGGAAAGCGCTCTTCACATCCATTTGGTACAACCTGAAGGAATGGTGAGCGGCATATGCTAGCAAGATACGAATTGATTCTAGCCTAGCCACGGGAGCAAAAGTCTCCTCAAAGTCCAAACCTGCGACTTGGGCATAACCTTTTGCCACAAGCCGAGCCTTGTTCCTTGTCACCACCTCGTGCTCGTCCTGTTTGTTGCGGAACACCCACTTGGTTCCCACAACATTTTGCTTGGGGCGAGGCACCAGTGTCCAAACTTCATTGCGCTTGAAATTGTTGAGTTCCTCCTGCATGGCCAACACCCAGTCCGGATCTAGCAAGGCCTCTTCTACCCTGAAAGGCTCAATAGAAGAGACAAAAGAGTAATGCTCACAAAAATTAACTAATCTTGAACGAGTAGTTACTCCCTTGCTAATATCACCCAAAATTTGGTCGACGGGATGATCCCTTTGGATCGTCGCTCGAACTTGGGTTGGAGGTGCCTGAGGTGCTTCTTCCTCTTCAATTTGAACATCCTGTGCTCCCCCTTGATCATGCGCCTCCACTTGAGGTACCTGTTCGTCATCCTGGGTTGGGGGATGCACCATAGTTGAGGAAGACGGTTGATCTTGCTCCAAATGTTCCTGAGGTCGTACATCTCCAATCGCCATGGTGCGTATCGCGGCCGTTGGAACGTCTTCTTCATCTACATTGGGTTTGTTACCAGTCAGCAGCTCATATGAAGTCTTCTTGAGGAGGCGGTGAAGGTAGACCCTGTTGATGGCGTGGCAAGCCGTGTTCACAGCTTCCGACCAAAAGCACTCGGGGGGTCTTGAACTCTCCAAGCATAGTCCTCGCCATATCTATGAGTGTCCTGTTCTTCCTCTCTACCACACCGTTTTGCTGAGGTGTGTATGTTAGAAAGTTAGGCATTTTTAGTTTTAATTTAATCCAGAAAAACAGTGCGATATATGTGATGACATGTATGTGCATGTGTGTATAACTACTCGCATAAGCAGTAAACAGCAATGAAACATGCACAAATACGAAGAACAGAGTGTACCCAGCGGAGGGACCGATGCTCAAGGCATCAGTGGCTCCATTCACACGAGACATCTCGTGTGTTTGTTCGATGTAGCCGTACGAAGTCGGTGCAGGAAGATGTACGCTGTGCAGTCCCTCGAACGGTCGCCGGGAAGAAGAACAGCAGCACGCGTCAACTCGGGAAGGCGACGAACAGCAAGCTATGGACGAAGCAGCTGGACAAACAGATCACGCGAGCAGTCGCGAAGACGCTCCCCAAAAATCTGATCGCCCGCACACCCGTGCAAGTGTATCTCTGCGGTCGGTGATTTCTCTGCGGTCGGTGATTTCGGAGGCCTGCTCTCCCACTCTCTCTATGCTCGCAGAAGATGGGACGGGAATGTGTTGTTTGCAATTCGCGTTCCTGGAAGAGCCCTCCCTCTCCATTCTTATAGGCGGTCAGAAGGAGGGAGAAGAACAACGGACAGAAACGATCGCGCATTAGAACTGGAAACTGACGACAGTAACTGACGTCCGTTACTAGCCATAAGACAGGAAACGGACGGTTATCATGACGGTCATCGCTCCAGGCAAAATGCGCAACCGTTTGAAAGGAATATTCGGACCAAGGTCCGATCTACCACGAGCCACGAGCCACGAGCCACGAGCCACGAGCCACGAGCCACGAGCCACGGCCACGGCCACGGCACGGCCCGGCCCGGCCAGCGGCGGCGGCGGCGCGCGTGCGCGTGTGGCAGTCCTTCATCCTTTTCTCAACTTCTCAATAGATGCACCAATGGTCCACCTATTTAAGTTGATTGATTTGTCCTTTGAACTTCCAATATGGTACTAAATAATTAGTACACCATAGCATTAAAGTGGGCCATTAGCATTGACTATTATTGAATATTAATTTGGGCCAAGCCCACATTAATCCAACAATCCCCACCAAATGCTAAGTCACACTAAAAAGCTCTCATCATCTCAAACGTTTGATATACTGGTGTTTCGATGGAGACTGTTAAGTTGAACATCCACCTAGAACTTAGACTACACTTGACCACAACTGCACAATGGACTAGGCCTTGAATTGGCAGTTTTGCGTGGAGTGAGTTTCATCTAAACTCTTTACCAGTACTAGATTGCTGAACGCATCCCCTCTGGTTGGAGCATATAAGTCAAACTCCATAGCCTTTCATGGGTATCTAGAAACCACCCAGATCTCATAAACTGTGACTAGCAGTTAACCCATATAGGTATGTTCCTCTAAAGATGTTCTGTAGGACAACATCTTTGCTTCACAAAGCCACTTGGAACATATTAAGGTGTAAACACCAACCTACCTTACAGTAAGGAAAGATATGCATCTGAAATGAGCCTTATTAAGGGTCTTTCCTCTCAGTCTACCACTAGCTTGTTTCACCATTCTAATTCACGGGATCTCCGATCACATAGAACAGGTTACCACTATGATAAACTTTAGGTGGGTCTCATGCCCATCTCACTTGATGCACTATCTATCACACTACGTGATAGCCCCTTAGTAAATTGATCTGCCAGATTTTTAGACGTATGGACATAATCCAACGCTATTACTCCGGAGTTTCTCAATTTCCTGACAGATTTCAAACGCCTCTTTATGTGCCTTGTCGACTTCATATTATCCTTAGAACTGTTTATCTTAATTATCACAGTCTGATTATCACAGTTCATGGAAATAGCCGGCACAGGTTTTTCAACCACCGGTAAATCCATAAGGAGTTCACGAAGCCACTCAGCCTCAACTGAAGCGGTATCTAATGCTGTGAGTTCTGCTTCCATAGTCGACCTCGTTAAGATGGTCTGCTTGCAAGACTTCCATGAAACAGCACCACCTCCAAGTGAAAACACATATCCACTTGTGGCATATATCTCATCAGCATCAGATATCCAGTTTGCATCACAATAACCCTCCAGAACTGTTGGGTACCCAGTATAATGGATGCCTAAACTCATAGTACCCTTTAGATAGCGCAAAACTCTCTCAAGAGCACGCCAGTGATCATCTCCCGGATTTGAAACAAATCAACTAAGTTTGCTCACAGCAAATGAGATGTCAGGCCTCGTAGCGCTAGCTAAATACATGAGTGAACCAATTATTTGGGAATATCTCAATTGATCCCTAGCTATCCTTCGATTTTTCTTTAATAGCTTACTAGGATCATAAGGCGTTGGAGCAGGTTCACATTCGCTAAAACCAAAGCGACTCAAAACCTTTTCCACATAATGGGATTGCACAAGTGTGATCCCACCAATGCCTTCTCTCAGTAGCTTAATGTTAAGAATAACATCAGCTTCTCCCAAATCTTTCATTTCAAAATTATTAGACAGAAAGTCTTTTGTCTCTTTAATCACATCAAGACTCGTCCCCAAGATTAGAATGTCATCAACATATAGGCATAAAATTACTCCCTCGCCCCCACCATACCGATAGTATACACACTTGTCTGCTTCGTTCACAACAAAACCGGCAGATGTCAAAGTTCTATCGAACTTTTCATGCCATTGCTTAGGTGCTTGTTTTAGGCCATATAAAGATTTCAATAATTTACACACCATGCCTTCTTGACCGTTTGCTACAGACCCAGCTGGCTGCTCCATGTAAATTTCCTCATCTAGCTCTCCATTTAGGAATGCTGTCTTAACATCCATTTGATGGACGAGTAGACCATGAGAGGCAGCCAAAGAAAGTAGCACACGAATTGTGGTCAATCGAGCCACAGGTGAATAAGTATCAAAGAAATCCTCACCTTCCTTCTGTGAATAGCCTTTAATTACAAGCCTCGCCTTGTACCTTTCAATAGTACTATCAGGCCTAAGTTTTTTCTTGAACACCCATTTACTTCCAATGGGCTTACACCCATAAGGACGCTCAACTACCTCCCAAGTTGCATTAGACATAATAGAATCCATCTCACTCCTTATTGCTTCCTTCCAAAAGTCAGCATCAGGAGAGGAATATGCCTCTTCAATGGTACTTGGTGTGTCATCCACAAGATATACAATGTAATCATCACCAAAGGACTTTGCAATCCTTGGTCTCTTACTCTTTCGAGTTGATACATTGTCATTTTCCACATGCTTATGTATATGGGATTCCTCAGTGTGTTCTACCGGAATAAAATGCTCATGGGGTATCGTTGGTTCATCATTAGACGTATCATGTGTAGCTTTCATGGGAAATTCGTCCTCAAAAAACGTAGCATCTCTGGACTCCATAATTGTACCAACCAACATGTCTGGTACTCCAGAGTTTATAATTAAAAACCTATATCCAATGCTGTGGAAAGCATACCCAAGGAAAACACAATCAACAGTTTTTGGTCCTAATTTGCGCTTCTTGTTAATTGGCACATTCACTTTAGGCAAACAACCCCAGGTGCGCAAATAGGAGATATTTAATTTCTTCTTTTCCCATTCCTCGAATGGTGTGATTTCTTTGTTCTTTGTGGGAACTTTATTCAGGACATGACACGCCGTCAAGATCGCCTCACCCCACCATTCCTTAGATAGCCCTGAAGTCTCTAACATGGCGTTAACCAAATCAGTTAGAGTACGGTTCTTTCTTTCAGCAACCCCATTGGATTGTGGTGAGTATGGCGGTGTCCTCTCATGAATAATACCATGTTCCACACAAAAATCAGAAAAATCACCCGAAAAATATTCTCCACCACGATCAGACCTTAACCGTTTAATTTTCCTCTCGAGTTGATTTTCAACTTCAGCTTTGTAGGTCTTAAAATAATGCAAAGCTTCATCTTTTGATTTTAAGAGATACACATAACAAAATCTAGTAGTCATCGATAAAAGTAATAAAATATCGCTTGCCTCCTTTAGTCAATATTCCGTTCATCTCACATAAATCGGAATGTATTAAGTCTAGTGGTGCCAAATTCCTCGCCTCCGCAGCCTTGTGAGGCTTGCGAGGTTGCTTAGATTGCACGCACACCTGGCACTTAGAACCTTTGACTAAATCAAATTTCGGGATTAAATTTAAATCTGCTAACCGCGAGACACAACCAAAATTGATATGACAAAGTCGTGAATGCCAAATATACGACTCATTCGAAACAACATTGTTCACAGACTTATTACACGCATCATGCAAAGATAAGCGGAACAAGCCTCCGCTGTCATAGCCTTTTCCAACAAACGTTCCATACTTAGACAGTATACATTTATTAGACTCAAAGACAATTTTGTAGCCATCTCGACACAATTGAGAGCCACTAACTAGATTCTTTTTGATGGAGGGGACATGCTGCACGTTCTTCAATAGCACCGTCTTTCCCGAAGTAAACTTCAGAATGACTGTACCAACACCAAGAACACGCGCATGTGATCCGTTCCCCATCAGCAAGGCTCCAGTCCCTTCGCACTGATAAGAAGAAAATAAAGAAATATCAGCACACACATGAATATTAGCACCGGTATCAGCCCACCACTCAGGGGATTGACACACTGAAAGAACAGTAGGTAAAAGATTACCATACCCCGATGTTCCTTCTGCAGTCTCGCTAACAACCATGTTTACTGTTTTCTTCTCTTGAGCTGGTTTTTTCTCTTGCTTAAATTTGCGGTCTGGACAACCGCTTGCCCAATGATCAGTACTCCCGCAAACAAAGCAACCAGCTCCTTTGTTCTTCTTTTTGAACGAGGCTGCCTGCTTGGGCTTCGTGGCATTCTGTTGCTTGTTCTTCTTTTTATTATTATGTGATGCATTGGAGTTCTTCTTTTGTACCATATTGGCACTAGAAGTCTCAACTCCTTTTCCACGAGTGTCTTTTGCTCTCGCCCTCTCCTCAACATCAAGAGAACCAATAAGCTCAGCCACGCTAAACTCTTGTCTCTTATGTTTTAGAGTGGTAGCAAAGTCCATCCAAGAAGGTGGCAGTTTAGCGATAATACCGCCGGCCACGAACTTGTCAGGCAAGACACATGGGAATTGTTCGAGTTCTTTAGCCAGTGCCTGTATTTCATGAGCCTGTTCAACTACAGGACGGTTTTCCACCATCTTATAGTCAAACAGCTGCTCCATGATGTACAGCTCGCTACCAGCATCAGAAACACCAAACTTCTCATCTAATGCATCCCATAACTCTTTTGCAGATGTGCACGTTAGATAAGAATCAACATAGTTGTTGGCAAGAGCGCCAATCACGGCGCCTCGAAACAGGTTATCGGCAACGTCGAACATTCTCTCCTCTTCAGCAGTGAACTGTTCGGGTTTCCCCTGTGCGGCGTGATAGCAGTTCATTGCGGTCAACCACAGTATCATCTTACTACGCCATCTCTTGTAAAACGTCCCATCAAAAGGTTCACTTGGTTTTAACGCAGCAGCAAAGCCACTAACAGAAAAATGCCTAATATCAGATTTTTGGATTGTTAGAAAGTTAGAAATTTTTAGTTTTAATTTAATCCAGAAAAACAGTGCGATATATGTGATGACATGTATGTGCATGTGTGTATAACTACTCGCATAAGCAGTAAACAGCAATGAAACATGCACAAATACGAAGAACAGAGTGTACCCAGCGGAGGGACCGATGCTCAAGGCATCAGTGGCTCCATTCACACGAGACATCTCGTGTGTTTGTTCGATGTAGCCGTACGAAGTCGGTGCAGGAAGATGTACGCTGTGCAGTCCCTCGAACGGTCGCCGGGAAGAAGAACAGCAGCACGCGTCAACTCGGGAAGGCGACGAACAGCAAGCTGTGGACAAAGCAGCTGGACAAACAGATCACGCGAGCAGTCGCGAAGACGCTCCCCAAAAATCTGATCGCCCGCACACCCGTGCAAGTGTATCTCTGCGGTCGGTGATTTCTCTGCGGTCGGTGATTTCGGAGGCCTGCTCTCCCACTCTCTCTGTGCTCGCAGAAGATGGGACGGGAATGTGTTGTTTGCAATTCGCGTGAGATAATTCGCGTTCCTGGAAGAGCCCTCCCTCTCCATTCTTATAGGCGGTCAGAAGGAGGGAGAAGAACAACGGACAGAAACGGTCGCGCATTAAAACTGGAAACTGACGACAGTAACTGACGTCCGTTACTAGCCATAAGACAGGAAACGGACGGTTATCATGACGGTCATCGCTCCAGGCAAAATGCGCAACCGTTTGAAAGGAATATTCGGACCAAGGTCCGATCTACCACGAGCCACGAGCCACGAGCCACGAGCCACGGCCACGGCCACGGCCACGGCCACGGCCACGGCCACGGCCCGGCCCGGCCGGCGGCGGCGGCGCGCGCGCGCGTGTGGCAGTCCTTCATCCTTTTCTCAACTTCTCAATAGATGCACCAATGGTCCACCTATTTAAGTTGATTGATTTGTCCTTTGAACTTCCAATATGGTACTAAATAATTAGTACACCATAGCATTAAAGTGGGCCATTAGCATTGACTATTATTGAATATTAATTTGGGCCAAGCCCACATTAATCCAACAGTGTAGGGAGCGGAGAACTCGTGCTTGATCCCCTCCTCCTCAAGAAATTCCTCCACTTGAAGATTCTTGAATTCGGACCCGTTGTCGCTCCTTATCTTCTTCACCTTGAGCTCAAACTCATTTTGAGCTCTCCTGAGGAAGCGCTTGAGGGTCCCTTGGGTTTCAGACTTATCCTGCAAAAAGAACACCCAAGTGAAGCGGGAAAAGTCATCAACAATAACTAGACCATACTTACTTCCTCCTATGCTCAGATAGGCGACGGGTCCGAAGAGGTCCATATGTAGCAGCTCCAGGGGTCTTGATGTTGTCATCACATTCTTGGTGTGATGAGAGCCTCCCACCTGTTTCCCTGCTTGACAAGCTGCACAAGGTCTATCTTTTTCGAAATGTACATTGGTTAGACCTATCACGTGTTCTCCCTTTAGAAGCTTGTGGAGGTTCTTCATCCCCACATGTGCTAAGCGGCGATGCCACAACCAGCCCATGCAAGTCTTAGCCATTAAGCATGCATCTAGACCGGCCTCTTCTTTTGCAAAATCAACTAAGTAAAGTTTGTCGTCTAGTACACCCTTAAAAGCTAGTGAACCATCACATCTTCTAAAGACAGACACATCTACATTTGTAAATAGACAGTTATATCCCATATTGCATAATTGACTAACAGATAGCAAATTATATCCAAGAGACTCTACTAAAAACACATTAGAGATAGAGTGCTCATTTGAGATTGCAATTTTACCTAACCCTTTTACCTTGCCTTGATTCCCATCACCGAATATTATTGAATCTTGGGAATCTTTATTCTTGACGTAGGAGGTGAACATCTTCTTCTCCCCCATCATATGGTTTGTGCATCCGCTGTCAATAATCCAGCTTGAACCCCCGGATGCATAAACCTGCAAGGCAAATTTAGGCTTGGGTCTTAGGTACCCAACTCATGTTGGGTCCTGCAAGGTTAGCACAAATATCCTTAGGGACCCAAATGCAAGTTTTGTCTCCCTTGCATCTTGCCCCTAATTTTCTAGCAACTATCTTCCTATCCTTTCTACAAATAGCAAAAGAAGCATTTAAAGCATGATATATTGTAGAAGGTTCATTTACTTTCCTAGGAACATTAACAACATTTCTCTTAGGCATATTATGAACAACATTTCTCCTACCAACATTTCTATTATGCACATAAGAAGAACTAGAAGCAAACATGGCATGGGAATCAAAGGCATTATATGCATTACAATTCCTATAAGTATTTCTAGAATGTCTCCTATCATGGTACATAAAGGCATGGTTCTTTTGCACACTACTAGCCATAGGGGCCTTCCCTTTCTCCTTGGTGGAGATGGGAGCCTTATGGTTTGTCAAGTTCTTGGCTTCCCTCTTGTAGCCAAGTCCATCCTTAATTGAGGGGTGTCTACCAATCGTGTAGGCATCCCTTGCAAATTTTAGCTTGTCAAATTCATTCTTGCTAGTCTTAAGTTGGGCATTAAGACTAGCTAATTCCTCATTTAATTTGGAAATTGAGACTAAATGATCACTACAAGCATCAATGTCAAAATCTTTACACCTATTACAAGTTTCAACAATTTCTACACAAGAATCAGATTTACTAGCTACTTCTAGTTTAGCATTTAAATCATCATTAAAACTTTTTAACTTAGCAATAGTTTCATGACAAGAAGATAATTCACTAGAGAGCGTTTCATTCCTCTTAATTTCTAGAGCAAGAGATTTCTGTGCTTCTACAAATTTATCATGCTCTTCATACAACAAATCCTCTTGCTTTTCTAAAAGCATATTCTTATCATTCAAGGCATCAATCAATTCATTAATTTTGTCTACCTTGGTTCTATCTAATCCCTTGAATAAGCATGAGTAATCTATCTCATCATCATCACTAGACTCATCCTCACTTGAAGAAGCATAAGTACTAGTATTATGAGTGCTTACTTTCTTCTCCCTTGCCATGAGGCAAGTGTGACGCTCGTTTGGGAAGAGGGATGACTTGTTGAAGGCGGTGGCGGCGAGTCCTTCATTGTCGGAGTCGGAGGAGGAGCAATCCGAATCCCACTCCTTGCCTAGATGTGCCTCGCCCTTTGCCTTCTTGTATGCCTTCTTCTTCTCCCTCTTGCTCCCTTGGTCCTGTTCACTATCATTGTCGGGACAGTTAGCAATAAAATGACCAAGCTTACCGCATTTGAAGCATGAGCGCTTCCCCTTGGCTTTGGTCTTGCTTGGTTGTCCCTTGCGACCTTTAAGCGCCGTCTTGGATCTTTTGATGATGAGGGCCATCTCTTCATCATTGAGTCCGGCCGCCTCAATCTGTGCCACCTTGCTAGGTAGCGCCTCCTTGCTTCTTGTTGCCTTGAGAGCAAGGGGTTGCGGCTCGTTGATCGGACCATTCAAGGCGTCGTCCACGTACCTCGCCTCCTTGATCATCATTCGCCCGCTAACGAATTTTCCGAGGACTTCTTCGGGCGACATTTTGGTGTACCTGGGATTCTCATGAATATTATTCACCAAATGAGGATCAAGAACGGTAAAGGACCTTAGCATCAGTCGGACGACGTTGTGGTCCGTCCATCGCGTGCTTCCGTAGCTCCTTATCTTGTTGATAAGGGTCTTGAGCTGGTTGTATGTTTGTGTTGGCTCCTCGCCCCCTTATCATCGCGAACCTTCCAAGCTCGCCCTCCACCAACTCCATTTTGGTGAGTAAGGTGACGTCGTTCCCCTCATGAGGGATCTTGAGGGTGTCCCAGATCTGCTTGGCATTGTCCAAGCCGCTCACCTTGTGATACTCGTCCCTGCACAAAGAGGCTAGCAACACAGTAGTAGCTTGTGCATTCTTATGAATCTATTCATTAATGAACACAGGGCTATCCGAGCTATCAAATTTCATTCCACTTTCCACAATCTCCCAAATGCTTGGATGGAGAGAAAACAAGTGAGTACGCATTTTGTGGCTCCAAAATCCGTAGTCCTCTCCATCAAAGTGAGGGGGCTTGCCAAGTGGAATGGGAAGCAATTGAGCATTTGAGCTATGCGGAATGCGTGAATAATCGAAAGAAAAGTTTGAGTTAACCGTCTTTCGTCTGTCGTAGTCGTTGTTGTCCTTTTGGGAGGAGGAAGATTCGTCGCTGTCGTAGTAGACAATTTCCTTGATGCGCCTTGTCTTCTTCTTCCTCCCGTCTTTTCTTTTGTGGCCCGAGCCTGAGTCGGTGGGCCTGTCATCATTGGGCTCGTTGACGAAGGACTCCTTCTCCTTGTCGTTGATCACCATCCCCTTGCCCTTAGGATCCATCTCTTCGGGCGGTTAGTCCCTTTCTTGAAGAGAACGGCTCTGATACCAATTGAGAGCACCTAGAGGGGGGGTGAATAGGTGATCCTGTAAAACTTCAAAAACTTATAGCCACAAAAACTTGGTTAATTGTTAGCACAATAAATTGCCAAGTGGCTAAGGAGGAATCCTCAACAAAACACAATAACCAACAAGGATCAATCACAGAGATGGCACGGTGGTTATCCCGTGGTTCGGCCAAGACCAACGCTTGCCTACTCCACGTTGTGGCGTCCCAATGGACGAGGGTTGCAATCAACCCGTCTCAAGCGGTCCAAAGACCCACTTGAATACCACGGTGTTTTGCTTGCTTTATCTCAATCCCGTTTGCGAGGAATCTCCACAACTTGGAGCCTCTCGCCCTTACACTTGAAATTCACAAAGAACACGGAGCAAGGGAGGGATTAGCAACGCACACAAGACACAAGAATCAGAGTGTCAATACGCACACAAATCGCAACAAGAGCTCGCAACACGACTCAATGAGTTCACAACTCCAAAAGAGCTCTATATGCTATCACAATGAAACGAATGCGCGAAATCGATGTCTTGGTGCTTAGAAATGTTGTTGAGATGCTTGGTGTACTCCTCCATGCGCCTAGGGGTCCCTTTTATAGCCCCAAGGCAGCTAGGAGCCGTTGAGAGCAATCTTGGAAGGCTGATCTTGCCTTCTGTCGACTGGCGCACCGGACAGTCCGGTGCACACCGGACATGTCCGGTGCCTGATTTCTTTCCATAAACAGCGCAGTCGACCGTTGGCAACCTGAGAACCGTTGGCGCACCTGACATGTCCGGTGCACACCGGACAGTCCGGTGCACACCGGACAGTCCGGTGCCATCTTCTAGCCGTTGGCTCGGCCACGTGTCCCGCGCAGATTGCGCGGCCGACCGTTGGCCCGGCCGACCGTTGGCTCACTGGACAGTCCGGTGCACACCGGACAGTCCGGTGAATTATAGCCGTACACCGCCGTCGAAGTCTCGAGAGCAGCCACTTTGCTCAAGCCAGTCTGGCGCACCGGACACTGTCCGGTGCACACCGGACAGTCCGGTGTTCCCAGACTGAGTAGATTCTTGGCTGCTCGAGCCAAGACCTTTCCAATCGGATTTTTCCTGTTTCCAGCACTTAGACACAATACATTAGTCACTAAAACAATGTACTAAGTCTGAGAAACATACCTTTAACCTTGATTTGCACTTTGTCCACCATTTTACACTCAGGCATTTGTGTTGGACACTAAATCACCAAAATACTTAGAAATGGCCCAAGGGCACATTTCCCTTTCAAAACCATGGGAGGCAAAAACTCCTCCCAATAAGTAGTCAAAAGTTTTACAGAGGATCCTTTCCTCCCGCAGCTTTAGTGTTGATGCTCTTCCTTTGGTACCACCTTTGAACAAAAGCAACAAAAGTTTGTCGCTTCTTCACCTAAAACAACATGGGATGAAGCCTATGGAATTACTCAGCAAGTCTTACCCGACTAAAGAAAAGACTCTCAAGGGTATGCAGGCTAGAGGGAGTCAAGGTAAGGCTTATCAATAATCAATGACTCTGTTTGCAGAAATGCTTACTAAGAGTGGATCCTTAAAAATCCATTTTTACTTATCAGGTTAAGTAAAGTTACTTGTATCTAGAGTTCTTTCTACCCTAGTTCAAGCACTTGGCCTATACTAGTCGTCTTTTCATTATCCCTTTAGTTCATTGGATTTCTACGTATAGGGCAGTGACCAAGTCTTCATAACCGCGAAGGTACGGTGATTCTAATCAATTATACTTAGCTGAGAATCTCCAATCATACGACATATGTAGCACTTAACCCTTGCATATGTCAACTTGCCACCGGGGTTCTTAAGACCAGATCAGGTTCACACCAACCGAGAGCACAGTTACACCACTGTCCAGCCTCTTGCCACGGAGGGTACACGCTACTCTCGCCATCTCTCCACTCCCATTGTGTGGTATCTTATTCTGGTATTAGTCTGCCCGAGGCAAAGCTTACCTATGACGAGGCATGTGACCAGTTAAAGGGTCCTCGGTCAGTAAGCCTACATCGAGACGGTCCTTAAACGACTCAGACGGAGACACTACAACGAGACTCTCTTCTCGTGCAAGTCACCCGCCCGGTCTCAGCTTAATCATTTCAAAACCCAAAGTTTGGTACCTGGCAGAGGTACATCTTTTCCGATGTTGAACCCATCATGGCCATGATGGATCCACCATCAAGTTTTATTTTCAAAAACATCCCACCCACTTTGCAACATCATCTTTTGAGAAAACAAAACATTTTGTTTTTCTAAAGCAAAGCTAAGCATAAGAAAACCTTTTGTAAAATAGGGATTTAGGAAATAATCCAAGGAAGGAGATGTTGCAATAGTTTAGCACACAACTCCTATCACCTAATGCATCAAGTAAGTGAGAAAGATTTTAAAAGGAACAAGGAGGTGGAAAATGCACCCGGGCTTGCCTTGTGTTACCAGTGAATCAGGCTCAGATCCACAGATATCAAAATAAAAGCAGTTGCATGCCTGATGTTCCTCAGGTGGTGGTGAAGTCTTCGCTTCTTCGACTTCTACTTCTTCTTCGTTTTCTAAATATAACCATACATAATAATGAATGCCCATGTAATGCTCATGAGAGTGTAAAGATAATAAAAGTTTATTATCTAAAGTCTTGAATACAATTTTCCTTCAAGGATCTCCGAGAATTTAGGGTTTCTGGAGTCAATAGTGAAGTTCACAGGGCGGGGGGATAGGGTTTTGGGTTCTAAGCATCAAACATGGTCCAAATCATTCCAAACTTTACCCAAGGCTTCTTAATATTAATTAGAGATTACCCTAAAAATTTAGTGAATTTTGGATTTATTATTTATTCTCTAAAAATCCAGAAACAAGGTCTTAGGCTGTTTTAAATACTCTATAATTTCCTGTTTGGATTAAAAATCCTAAAATTATTTTTATAAAATTCTATGGAAAATTAGAAACCTAGCAAAATTGGTTTGGTATTTTTATCATTTTTCTACAATTTTCTAGAATTGTTTTAGCTCTGGGAGAAAAGGAAAAAGAAAAAGTGTGAACAGCGTTGGACCTAAACTAGCCCAGTCGGCCCAGTCTGAACAGGAAACGGTGACACGCCCGTGCGCGCGCGCCCGCTCTAGTAATTTGCATAGAGACCCCTGCTGTCTTGAATAACTTATTAAGAACCCACAGCCACTATTCCCCCACTCTCTGACATTTCCACAGAGGCCCCCTGACCTTTGTTTCTTCCCCAAATAAACCCTTGGCCATGGCGCGCTCGCCGTCCATTACCGATGCGGCCCGTACTGGTCATGATCGGCGGCGACTGTCTTGTCTAGCTTTAGGGGAAGCACTACCGACCCAAGGCGACTCAGGAACAATCGTCAATTTTGGCTTGAACACTTAGAGAACGTTCTGCCCATGTGCACGGCGGAAACCGTGACGTCGAGCTCGTGTTCCCGTTCAATCATGCCCGAATTGGTCTAACGGCTACCACGACGAGCTTCACGGGTATACAGAGCTGCTAAAACAACACTCGAGAGGTACAGAGGCTTACCAGAGTGGTCCGGCCACGGAGCGCGGAGAGCTTGGGCTCGCTGGTGACAGAGAAAGGGGGAAAATGGCGCCGCGACGGCCCTGGGTGAAATTGGGGGTGAGATTGGGGCTACACGGCCGTAAGGAACTATAGTTTCGCCGTGCACACTCAATTTGGAGAGAGATGAAGAAGACAGTGCAAATTTTGGGTTCCGATCAAACTCACTTATGGAGAGGTGGATACCCCGCCGTGACCCATGGTGCTATTTATAGCCATGGCGGTCCGGCTAACGATCAGCAACCGTGGAAGACTTTGTTCATGCATGGCAACCACGTATAGAAGAGGCATAGTAAGGAAATCGAGGCATGGGTGACACCGCGGTGGAATTAACTGAGTCACAGTGGCCGCCGGTGATTAGCTCCGGCCACGCCCGGCTCAGCACGCGGAATGGTGCCACGTCCCAAGTTACTCCTTCGCGATCAAATCCCCACCGATTCATCCAAGCTCATCAAATTCAATAGTTTCGTAGATCTTTTCTCGGTGTTCTTCAGATTTTTCAGTGCATTGGATCTTCAGAATTTGTCTGAACCGACTACCTTCCAACCTCTTGATCTCTGGATTCTTGTTAAGAACAGAGCAACCTCCCTTAATAAAATTTGTTCACTAAACATCAGTCTACAAACTTACTATAGGATACTTGGGTCAAAACCGAGCGAATTCAAAGATATGGCGCGCTCAAATTGGTCCCATACCACTGTGACCATTTCTGGTTGCAGTTTCAGTTAACTCGACACCAGTTTGACAGAGCAACTTTGGGTAGCAATTTCTTTGATTTTTGTATAACAACTAAAGCGACTGTCTGCATCAAAGTTATTCTCCCATAATAGCTCTACAAAATTGATGTGGTGACACAGGACAAAATCCTCATAATTTGGGAGATATAGGGCTTCAAAGTGGGGCCAATATCACTAATTTCAGACTTAACCAATAGAGCTCAAATAGGGCTTTTTTGCAAATAGGTCCAAAATTCAGGGTTTAGGTTGCAAATCCACACACATGTGAACCATATGAGTTAAGACACCTTAATTTCATGGTTTTTGCACTTTAGTCCCAAAAGTGCACTAATTTTGCACTTAGCCCCCTAGGGTTTAAGTTTAGGGCTTTCCAGGGTACTATTTAGGGTTTTTGGCACTCTTAGGGTTTGAATATCCCATAAGCCTATTCAAGGTGACATTTTATGATTATCTCTAATGAGTTTTGAAGTTTTCTCTTACTAGGCTTTTCTTTGCCCTACTGAGCCCAATTTAGTGTTGGGTATCTTACCCTAGGGTTTTATCCACAAAATGTCATATCAATACAACTTGTTTGAAATTTTTGCCTAGTGAATGCAATCTAAGTGTGACAAACACATGATATGCCAATGCTTATGATGTTATGCTCAGGTTTTAGTGACAGTAACACCAGGGGTGTTACAACGCTGGTTGGCTGGCCGCGCCGCCGCACTGGCTAGCTGGCCGAGCCGCCGCGCCGGGCGAGCCGAACCGGCCACGCGCTGCAGGCAAGCCGCGCGCCACATCGGGACGCGTAGTGCAAGCCCGGGCATGGCCATGGGCGATGCTCGCCGACGGACTGGGTTGGTTCGGCCGGGCTCCGGCAATGGCGAGCAAGCACCACGCCGAGCGAAATGAGGGAGAGGAAGAGGGAATGGAGAGAGGAATGGGAGGGGATCACCATGGCGGACGGAGACGAACATCATGGATTCGACGCGGCCTCCGGCGCACAGCGGTTTTGGGTGAGAGAAAGACGACGTGGGCGAGGTAGCTGATGCGCGCATCGTGGGGAAATAGGGAGAGAGAAAGAGGTGGGAGAGTGGGCAGCGGCGTCGGGCAACGGCTGGGGCGCGCGGGTGGCTGGGAACACGCGGAGGGAGAGGAGCGCGCCGGCGGCTAGGGTTTGGGGCGCGGAGCAAGTTGGTGGAGATTTGCAAGTTCTGAATCCACTTAGGATCCATATTGAAATAGAGAGTGAAAGAATAGAATACCAAGGAAGGTGAGTAAAATAAAGAGTAAGAGGTGGGAATAAACCCAAAATGCTCATTTATTTATAGACTGGATTCTAGTTTTTTCGATTTTTGGTCTTATTTTTAACTTCAAACGTTTTAAAAACAAATACACGCAATGACTAACTGATGTGATACATGTGGACCGATCAGATAACACGTCACATTGCTAAAATTGATTGGTAATTTGATGCCGAAGTCGGGTACATGTAACCGACTGATCGACTGATCAATCGGTGTTGGTCTATAGGATCCAAATTTCAACGTGATCAGTATTGAGTGAACTGAACACTCCCGCATACCGACTGTTGAGAACTACGTCGCCACGGATCACCAGATCCGCTCCCTTCCCTCCCGTCTACAGTAGAGGCGCGAGAAGCTGTAGAGAACCTGTCTCCCTTCCCAGAAGCACGACAGAGTAACACACGAGACACATGATATAGGGTTGGGCCTCTGGTAGGGATGGCAGCGGGTCGGGTTTTGTTCGGGTATAATAATACCCGATCCGAAATTGTACCCGAGACTTCTACAAATATCCATATCCACCAAGCCAATCGGGCGAGAAACTGTACCCGTACCCATCCCATCGGGTATCCACCGGGTATCGGGTATCCAGTGGATATGTTATTGTAGACTAGATAGCATTCGGTCAGTGTTATAATAAATGCATAAAATATTTTAGTTTACATCTAAGCACCAATGCAACACGAGAATGACTATATTTGGCTACACGTCGATACAATATTTCAACTCATAATTATCACATCCAATAAATTTAAATTTGAGTACAGAGAATAAAAGCTTAATGAGTTCATGACAGTTGACAGTTATAACAATGTCAATGTCTCATTGGTCTCGATTACATTACAGCTGACTGTTAACACAACACAAATTAATATTCATTAATCAACAACACATGCGAGTGAGTTTTTCTAGTGAATGTAGCACATTTTTAGTGGATGTAGCATATTTAAAGAGGTATATTGATATTTCAGGTATCCACTAGATACCCGTGGGTAAAGTATTTTACCCATACCCGACCTGATGTATTTCGGGTATCCGACCCGATAAAACCCACGGGTGAGATTTTGTACCCGTATCCATATCCGGTGGGTACGAAACCCGCGGGTATCCATACCCACGGGTCCAACTGCCATCCCTAGCCTCTGGCCTCTTTCTCTTCTCTATATTATAAGGGAGTGTACAGGTTCCTTATATAGAGATGTGAGACCCCTCAGGGGCAAAGCAGGTATTTTCCCACATAACCCTAACTAGGGTTACTTAACACTCCCCCTTGGGCGAATACCGCGACCAACACATGCCTCGTTAAAACTCCAAAAAAACCCAGTGGGAAAATGTGGAGACAGAGTGCATGGTAATACAAATTGCATTTGCACTTTGTTGCCTCGTTAAAAATCTCATGTGAGAAACTTCAAGAAAACTCACCAAGGGAAAAAGAGTACAACAGCTATCATCGGGACAGATTTCGATCCTCTGGGATCTAGATTCTATCGAATCTTCTACGAGGGCTAACTTTAGAAATGTGCTCCCCCTGATCCTTGCAAAACCGTATCAATAAGGCAAAACTTCTTCTTCTGGAAGTATATGCACATAAAGATTTAGCAAACGGATTGCATATCCTTGCAAGGACTATTTCAGGAACTTTACCTCTACTCACTTCTAGGATATACGAGGTAAGTGCATGTATCAATATAAATAAGCCACTTTGACTGATGGTGTTCGATCGACTGGATCTATATATTTGATATAAAGTTCCATAAAGGTTCACATATTGATCATCAAGCTCACAGAATATGACATTTATTGTCTCACGATTGTGATCAATATAAGCATTCGCTCCCCCTGACGATGACATCTGTCAAAGTCATTATCCCTCATAACTCAAGCATATTCTTCAAGATATATGTCTCATTGTTCATCTAGAATAACGAGAATGGATGAGGTTGGGGTGCTATCATTTTCTATCTTACACCACAATTTATACATAGTTGTGCAAAGCAAATAACATGTCCTTCAATAGGACTTAGGGGATAATATAGTTGCAATAGTACATATTCTAAATATGACGCATCGCTCCAGGCGTTCATCCTTTGCAACATCTATGATGGTGTAACAAAAGTCCATCAAAGATCATAATCCATCAGGGATTTTTCATCGATCAGATATATCGTTATAGTCTGTCATTCTGGCACAATGGGGATATTTTTGCCAATAACACCTAAACCTTATAGGTTTCTGCCATCGTGGCTTTAGAGGATACCGTAATTCCACATCTAGCGGAAAATACCATGAGTAAATATAATGGAATGCACATGTGCTTATTCGGTGAACTTCAAGTCCTTTAGTACCTCATCTTATTCCTTTTCGGGTCTATATGGGTCTTTATCCCTTTATAGGGATTATCAAACGTTGGTGTTTAGCATAGACTTTATTTCTTCTAGAAAGGTTCCATTAAGGAACTATAATCTCATCTAGGAGATATTCTCTCTACATAGGAGAGTGTTCATTCGTCAGGAATGTATTATTTGGTACGAGATTTATATGTTGCATATTTATAAATCAAAGATATGAATCCTCATAGGATCTCATGATGGATCTTCAGAATCCTATTAACTGCATATTTTAATTCATGCCATTTACCAGATATATTACATAGCGGAACAGTGTTTATTCAACATATATGTTGGATGGATCTCTCACAAGACCACTTGAACCATCGCATTCACCACACATTATTTCAATAGTGCCCATAAATGTCCGAACTTCAAGCTCGTGACTTTCATTTTGCGATTATTGGTTCAACCTCGATTGCATTTATCAATGACCCGATAAGAGAGCTTAAAGCACTCATGCCTAGGACTTTGTTTTGGATCCCTTTGCAATATATAGAGGCAAGATAGGTGTCGACACATTTGTCTCCCATATTTAATAATGATCTCCGTCATTTCCCAAAACGAAAGATTCATTGTTCCATATTCCCAGCACAATGATATTGCGCACATTGCTAGAAACTTCATCATCGAGATGAACCTCTTCGTGAGGTAAATCACCAGCAGGGCGAGTTTATCGGAGGAGAGTTATTTACAGACCACGTGAATCTGCAATCAGAATATATGCTTTGACTAAGGCTGATGGATCATATTCGCAGGCGTCCCCGAGAATAGATCAAATACCAATAAGTCAAATGTGGATATGATATTAATCCCAGGTATATCCACATCTACATCAGGTATACCAATATGGTTACTCCTCAACGATTTCTGGCAAACTCCATGTACACAGGAGTACACACCGAACGACAGGTTCAGTTTGTCTTTTATGCATTTAATAGAATATTGAGGCATTACACTGTATGGGCATTCCTCCCCCTAATGCCGAGATGTTCTAAAAGCATACAGATAAAATCCCCAACCACAATTATCCAGTTGTGGCCAATGTATGATATTGTGGTGATTAATTTGGGAAATTTTACGCACATTACAGACAGGGGTTTTATGCAGTGAGCTGTGGACTTAGATTAATGTAGTGACATGAATACTACATATTTATCCTTCAACATGAAGGGTAGTTTCAACATCCAGTGAGACACGCAACAACAAGTCGCTTTATGGTTATAATTCTGCAAACTTATTATTATTATTACCAAATGCACAGTCAATCATTAAGATTTAGACTAACATGCACAACACTATTTTATCCATAAGGGTCCTTCAGGGGCTCATGAATACCATTCGTCATTTGGAGCCATTAGTTGACTTCAGATCAACAAGTAAAATGACCATCAGGATCTAACACTCACAAAGACATTCATTGGTTGCATTGTGCTTTGAGGCACATAGGAAAATGTGTGTGTTTATATTGGTAGTAAAGTGCACGGCATCAGGCCAATGCTGCCAAGCAGAGATTTTTATGTGCAGAAATGTATAGTCCAGCTCGTTTTATCATTGCCCATGGTTTACCTAATTACTCATACCGCTCTGAAATTGGGTATCGATTTATGCAACATTTTTAAGTATAATAATTTTGAGAGCGAACTTATAACAATAATTAATTATTTGTGGTGTTGCCAGCAAGGCAAACATTTCTCCTCATATTATATACTAAATTGTTCTATATAGCATGATTTTGATCTCTTCATTGTTCAGCAAAAAGAGAAGCTTTGGAATAGAATAGACGAGGCCAATAATTCCTTTTATCTAGGAAAAATCATCTGATTTGTAAGCTTTCGACAAAGCAAATGGAGATAATTGCTTGGCAAGAGTGAAAGAAATACCAATATCCGCCTGGGACTAGTCTTCAACAACAGATAATACTGCTCTCATAACGAAGGAGTCATCAAGACTAGGGAGAATACCTCTGGTCTTCATAAGATCTTCATATTTCTATCACAAATTACCATCACCAATAGCTTAGTGGTCAAGAATTATGGATCTTCCGGTGCCAAGGACCAATGACATATTAATGCTCAATTTTGCTTCAAGCTCTGTAGTGATGTGGGATTTTATGGCTATTTTCTACTCTTCTTACTTCTGGTGGATCAGAGATAGATTACAGTAAGCATGTCAAAAGGTGGAATCCAATGTAGTTCTGCTACATAAACTCCAAGTATATATCCATTTAGGACTGACCTTTACCATTTGGCTTAAAAGTATACCATACCAGTCAAAGGACTATCTCGAGTCAATTCAGTGACTATGAATATTTACAATTCTGAGAGATATATGCAACATAAGCATGATATCCTGTATAGGACGATTAAAGTGGTTCGACGGAAACACACAATGTTTTTTCACACCAACATAGTGAATGTTTTCTCAGAATAACCTATACTCGCAACTCCGGGTTGCTAGGTGTTACATGTCCTTTTATCTCAGAATTTGCTTCATGTCGTTCAGCGACAAAGAGAGCAATGTGTCAACAATTGGTTGAGCAATATATGACTGAAATTTCTAGCCTTTATTCATTTGGTAAGGTCATATTGTTTACTAATAGAATCCCAATTTGTGATGTCTTTTATGCCGAAAAGGCTTTCATGCATTATATTATATACCTTCGGGTTACTTCGAGTAAAACTTTATGCATGAGGAGAGAGCAAAGAATTAACTTATCTATGTTTTATAGATATTTCAATTTAATTTCCCAGATTTTCAAGCACTATATAGCTTGATATAGTTGTTATGGCCACTTAGCGATATATAAATATATAACGTCACACAACACAGTCAAATAAAATATAGAGCTAAACAAAATTGTTTATGAAGGTTGCGCATAATGTGACTTTAGGGGCTTGAACAACCCACCACAATCCACGCGAGTACAAGCTCTAGCGTATAGTGTCAACACATGCGCGGCCATCAGGGCTACGACAACACAACAAGCCTTCATAATAAGCGCAACAGGCACAATTATGGCTCGGTAATCGGGGTACACGATAAGTCCATGCAACATGCGCAACAAGCGCAATTATGGCTCGGTGATAATGACAGACTAACAATGCGAAAATACACGACTTGGCGATAGCGGTCCAACTCAACAGGAGCGGTCCGATTAAACGAGAGTGCGACATAGCAATCACATGACACAACCAAGTTCGTACGACATAAATACTGCGTCGTGTTACCAGGGCGCAGCCAATGCTTAGCCAATACCAAAACTCAGCCGATTAATAACGCAATCTCATCGGTGCGTCCGAGTACCCACTATACAATTTAATCGATCGATATGAGTCCAAAATCTCAACGTATCATAAATATTTAGAGCGATACAAAAATACACAGCATAACTCTTATATGCATTTTAATAATTTTCTGCTAATTATCTACTACGGGAAATAAAACAGAAAAATAGTACTATAATTAATGCATAAGCATAAACAGATCAGGTGCATGGAGTCATTTTCACATATTCAAACATGTATTTTTCTACTGATTATTTACTGTGGGAAATAATTAATTAAATAAAAACCGCTAACATGTTTTATTCTATTCTCTCAAGCGGCATGCAGATGAGCATGCACTCCAACCAAAAAAATGGATAATCAACCATTAACAAGGAACCAAGAATATGCGACGAAATCGTGGCATGGACCATGCATGCCAAGATGATGGCCACCAGTACCAATTACACTGCATGCGATACATGCACTGCATATGACTGTGTCATGGCAAATATAACCGCTCTCTCCAAGGACCAAGGACAAGGAGCGGCCCACTCTTTCAACGCTCCATGCGTTTCTCAGCCTTAGTTAGTGGATCCGTTTTTAGTGTTGACCAACGCATGAGCGCATGCGACCCTCTGCACCACCGCACATTTCTTGCTCTCACTTCCGGCGAGACGCGACTCTAGCGCAGCGCTAGCACTCCTCCGACGGCGACGTGGCCCCAGCGTCGGCGCAACACCACGACAGCGATAGCAAGTTCGTCGGGCACGGATCATAGTTCGTGCACACTAGCAGATAAACATACCATTCGATTACGTAGAGGGAAAATCGAAGTCTGTCGCGTAGGACAGTTCGGCTAGGCCGAGGGACCTGCCGGCTTGACGGAGAGTCGATGCAGATCTGATTCCACAACAACGTCGAGGTAGAGCGTGCTAATAACGTGTTGAGAACTACATCACCACGGATCACCAGATCCGCTTCCTTCCCTCCCGTCAACAGTAGAGGCACGAGAAGCTGTAGAGAACCCGTCTCCCTTCCCATAAGCACGACAGAGTAACATACGAGACACATGATATAGGGTTGGGCCTCTGGCCTCTTTCTCTTCTCTGTATTATGAGGGAGTGTACATGTTCCTTATATAGAGATGTGAGACCCCTCAGAGGCAAAGCAGGTATTTGCCCATATAACCCTAACTAGGGTTGCTTAACACCGACTAGTCAAACCGATCGTCGTTTAGAGCTGGACTGATCGTGTGGCGCTTTCGTCCCGTGGGTGGAGTGTGTGCAAAAAGCCGTTGGAGGCTGGAGCCAAGCACCAGAGCTAGTGTTGAAAATATGGGTCGGATTTTTTAGGCCAGCATGAGCATAGCTCAAAAGTAGGAGTCTAAAGCATGGCCTCTGTAGGGTCAGTGTGGACTACTATTTTTATACTTCGAGATGACATGGTATGACCAAAAAATGTTTTAGTATTTATTAACCTGAACCCATTTGACACTAAGCACGACAGGCTCGAGCCGGTCTATCCTGGTCTGGCCCAATTACCAGCACTAGCCCGAGCCACGCGCACAAGGTGTTCCTATTTTCCACGCGTAAAGCCCAGCACATGTAATTGTTGGCCCATAGCACGGTTTACAAAACCGTTTCAGATGTAAAACCGCTCCCCACCGGTAATGGTTTACCGTCGGTAAACCGGTGGAAACCGGTAAAAACCGACCGGTTTGGCCAAACCAAATTAGTTTGAATTCAAATCGGTTTACCTGCGAAAAACCGGTGAAAAACCGTCGGTTAACCGCGAAACAAACTGGTTTTACTGTTTTTTGCAGAAAATTTGAAAATTTTGGCATGATTTATTTGTAGTTTGCTCAATTCACATTGTACAGTAAATATTAATTGATCTACACGACATACGTTCATCAAAATAACATACAACATATATATGCAACCACAAACTCCAGTTCTCATGCAATAACAACCAGCGAACTTCGCAATACTCAAATACAAGTTCTTTTACACCTCTCCAACGAGGCAACGACACATAGGTCGACTTATTTCACAATACTCACATGTTCAGCTCGAGTCGTAGTGATAGTACTTAGGCATGTTGGAAGGGTCGTGATATTGTTTCAATCTGTCATAGTGATAGTGATAGGTCTATACAAAAGATATGAGATACATTAGCGAGAAAACAAGAACGACAAATAAATACTTATCCACAAAGCAAAACAACATACTGGTATGTGTGTTTGGTGTTTGTGTATTGCAGTGCACCTCACCAAATGTTAAACTTTTCTCCTGATTAGCAAATCTTAGGAACACATACAGAAGAACTGGAGCTAAGGGTTCTAGATTGAGTTTTGTCCAGACGGATAGTTATCAGAAAAACTAAAGCTACTTGATCCACGAATTCCATCTTGATAGGAAATGTAACCGAAATTGACCACTAAATGTCTAAACTTGACTTGAGCTACGGGTTTCATCTTCACATATAGCATATAGCATATAACATCTTCACATATAACATTAAACAAGACTAATATATCTAAATTGACCACTAAATATTTAATCGTGGCATTAAATCCGGTTCACCGGCAAAATTTGGTGGTTTACCGGTCTAAAATAACGGTTTACCGGTCTAAAATAACGGTTTACCGGTCTAAAATAACGGTTTACCGGTGGTTTCCGGTTTTTATAAATTTTTTCAATTTTTTTAAATTTAGAACGAATTTTAAAAAAAAAACCGTGGGTTAACCGAAACTACACCCTCGATAAACCGACCGATTTACCGCCGATTTTTAGCGGTTTTGTAAACCGTGGCCCATAGTGCACGTAACGTCGCAGTCCAGCGTCACGCGCGCCCGACACGGCAGGGCAGGGCAGGGCAGAAGCCCGTAGGAATTTTTCTCCCACTCCCATGTCCCATGCAGAGGCATGTGGCAGGTGCAGACTGCAGAAAGTGACCAGCCCACTTTCCAGTCCCATGCTGGCTGGCGGCTGGCCCGGCCGGCAGTTTCGAATCCTGGTTTGGCCGCTTTGTCATGGTCCAGCTCCAGCGGCAAGTGCGTCCCTCTATGGTCACGACACGAGGAGCTTCACCTCCGCGGGGCTTGGAACTGCAGACCGATGCATGCACCGCGCACAGACTCGGAGCGCCAACCAATCGTCCAATGCAAGTTGGTAGACTATTGTCTGATCCGCACCGTTGGCTGCGTCACATTCTCTACGCCTCGTGCTCCTTCCCTTCTACCGTTCGGCTGCGTACCCGCGTCTCCCCAGATCCGCTGCCTCGCCCTCTCGCCGCGGCAATTCCTCGAACGCCCCGCGCGCGCCACGCCCTCGTCGCCCATGGGCTCGCTCCCGGCGCCGGCCTCGGTGGAATGCGCCCCGCGGCCGCAGGGGCGCGCCACGGTGGCGGCGTCGGACCTGGCGCCGCTCTTCTCCGCGCAGCGCCGGCACCTGGACCACTTCTTCGACCGCCTCGACATGGCGCAGGCGGCTGCGTTCGCGCAGGCGCTGCTCGACGCGCCGGGCGCCGTCTTCTTCACGGGCGTCGGCAAGTCGGGCATCGTGGCGCGCAAGACCGCGCAGACGCTGGCGTCGCTGGGCCTCGCGCGGGCCGGCTTCCTCGCCCCCGTCGACGCGCTCCACGGCGACATCGGCGCGCTCTTCCCCGGGGACGTCCTCGTGCTCCTCTCCAAGTCCGGGGCCTCCGACGAGCTGCTCGCGCTCGCGCCCTGCGCGCGCGCCAAGGGCGCCTACCTCGTCTCGCTCACCTCCGCGGCCTCGGGGGATGACTGCCCGCTCGCCACGGCCTGCGACCTCAACGTCCACCTGCCGCTGCAGGGGGAGGTGTGCCCCTTTGGCCTCGCGCCCGTCACCTCCACCGCCATCCAGATGGTGTTTGGGGACACCGTCATCGCCGCCATCATGGAGGCAAGGCGACTCTCCAGGGACCAGTACGCTTCCAACCATCCCGCTGGCAAGATCGGCAAGACCCTCATCTTCAAGGTAATCAAATCAACCACCTCTAACCCTAACATAAAAAGGTTGCCGGCATTATTACAGTTACTTTTTTTAGAAACGTTCAATTACCTTGTGCCGACACACAGTGTGGGACATCGGATCCCAGAGAGAACCAGATGCTTTATCACTGCTAGGATTCCTTCACCGATGCATGTCGGTGGCAGGGCGATCGGTTCAGAATTGGCTCTGGTTAAATGCTCAATAGTGTTGTTGCTATCCAACCGACATTTTGTTTCAATTTGTGACTACGTATCGTGGTCTTTTTCATATGGAGGGGATCTTATTACTTGTCGTTTTCGCAGTCTTTTCATCGCTACAAGAAGAATACAACAAGCTACCAAAGCAAAGAAGAAAAATACAACAAAGTGCCTCATCATTTGTGTGCATTTTTTGTTTCATCATGGCCACTGTCTTCAGATGCCATAGCAGAGGATGATAAGTTGGGTGTGCATAACTTGTCATATTTGAATGAACGCGATGTTTCTGTTCATCTGCAAAGTATTTACTGACTTCTAAAACAAGAGTAGATCTTGTCTCTTCAACCATCTGATTTCTGCGGGGCTCTTGTTAAATCGGCATGTGCAATATCTTGTGCTGCCACCCAGTGGGAGACATAGGATGCCAGATGCTTGTTACTACTAGGATTCATTTACTGTTTGCGTGTTGTCACTGGGAGTGGTCCAATAAATAGCCCTGGTGAAATGCGCTTTATGATTGGATAATTTTGACACTATCCATCCGACATTTTTTTTTTGTTTAGGGCTGGTTTGGAAACCTTAATTTTCCAAGGGTTTTTCATTTTCACATGGGAAATTAGTTCATTTTCTCTTGGGAAATTAAAAATCCCATAGAAAAATGAGGTTGCCAAACTAGCCCTTATTAACAAGCTACTCATGCCATGACATGATAGAAAAATGAGGTTGGCAATATCTGCAATGGTCCTTTTTATATACACATGCCAAGAAAAACAAAACAAAAAAGGACCTACTCATTTGTGTGCATTATCGATTGTCTAATTGTGGTAGTTATTAACAAGCTATGTAGCTCTGGGTGATGTGTAAGGCCAGCTGTTCATGACATGATATATTTGAATGGGATCCTTGTTCACGTGCAAAGTAGTTACTGAAAACTGAAACAAGCTCAGATCTTGTCTTCCCAGTTATCTGATTTCTGTGGGTGTTGTTATTGATCCAGCATCAGCATGTGTGATATTTTCTTGTTTCTATAGGTGAGGTGTGTCTTTTAGACTCTTTGTTCTTACACAAACACCCTGCAGGTTAAGGATGTTATGAAGAAACAGAATGAGCTTCCTCTGTGCAAGGAGGGAGATATGATAATGGACCAACTCACCGAGCTCACCAGTAAAGGTTGTGGTTGTCTGCTTGTGGTTGATGAAGAGCATCATTTGATTGGGACCTTCACTGATGGTGATCTCCGGCGGACGCTGAAGGCAAGCGGGCCAGCTATCTTCAGTCTCACAGTTGGAGAGATGTGCAACAGGTTTGTCAACATTAACTTGCTATAAATTACCTGGCATGTATGAATTCCTTCTCTCATAAGCACAGTGGTACTTGTAGGATACTGAGATTTTTTTCAGTGCATCTGGAATTTGGAAATGGCAAAGTAGAAGCAGTACTTTTTTTGTTCTTTTCATCTTTTGTTTTCATCCTAGTTCTGAAGTATTGTTGTTTCATAAACCATAAATTCATGTGTATTAACCTTTACAGATTGCAGTAGTAGCTGTACTATGAAAAACACAAGTCTCTCTCTCTATTCCTCAATTAGCCGAGTTGCCTATATCCTCGATACATCATGCTAATAAATGAAATTCAATATGATATGCTAAATGTTTATTATGCATTATATAGCTCCAGGGTTCATTGTTTTTTTGCAGAACGGTATATGTATATAGCTACATTGTGTTTTATTGAGAATAAATATTTGTTTTGTCAGCAACAATAACTTCAATATACAATACTGACAAATAGTTTTGACCGAGAATAAGCAGTTTTCTTACCATGTCCGTTTTGTTTTCTCAAGAGTTGGTTTTCATTGCTCGGTTCTGTTCATTTCTCATATGAAATTTGTTTGCGTGTACAAGCTTTGGTGTAAGATACACTATCAAAGAAAGAAAAATTCTGTCTCGTTATTGAACTGGATTCAGAACATCTCCTGCTTTTCTGATCTTTCAAGTCGATACACCAGGGTGCATATTCTCATGTTCATCGTGACCTCCAACGAAAATAAATGCCTTCAGTGTTCAATATCCATTGTTTTGTGTAGATAATGCTCAGTTCCATATATCTGTGGTGTCACACTTGTTCCTAGTCTAAGCCAGATGCTATAGTCTTGTCTAACTTCCCTGCATTGTCTAACAGGAACCCAAGGACAATCACTGCGGAGGCAATGGCAGTTGAAGCCATGGAGAAGATGGAGGCACCACCTTCACCCGTGCAGTTCTTGCCTGTTGTCGACGAGAACAACGTCGTGTGTGGAATCATCACATTGCATGGATTGGTCTCTGCCGGATTGTAGACTTGTGTGGCACCATTACCTGTTAGCTAGCTGTTACCGCTGGAGTATTTATGTGGAGCCTGAACTCTTCAGTGTACCCTTATGTACAGTATAGTGTATAGTGGTCGCTAAGAGGAACATGGTACACTGCTTATAATGCTTGTGTTTTTGTACTTAATTTTAAATGCCGATTGCCTTGGTTTCTCTTGATGGATCCGGGTGTGTGGCAGGCGGGCCATTTGCTATTTTGTCACTCTCAGTTGTGGGCTTCTCTAATTTACCACCAGATTTATAAATCATAGACACAAATGGTCATACAAGTTATAGACATAGGGTCACATAATATCAGAGAGCTTACGTTAGAAGTGACAAAATAGCAATTTTTTCGTGCCGGGGAGACTGAGCTTACGTACTTTGACCGACTCAAACATGTTAAAATGCAAATAGATAATGTCCATCTTTTCTAGATGACAGATTGCATCGTGCTCAGTTAACTTGTACCTTAAAAATAATTCCTTCTACAAAGACAATGGAGAAAGTACACGCAGTTTTGTTTCCCAGAAAAATTCTTTTACCTGTGGTTGTAAATTTTATTCACCTATTTGAATTCAATTCAATGGAACACTTTAAGATAGGATGTTACAGCATGCAAAAGAAATCATATTTTGTGTGGCTATTTGAATGGTGTTTTTAAGGTCTCAAGTAAAAAGTAACACAATATTTATCTATTTTTAAGGAAAATAATGGACCAAAAAGGGGTGGGTTTTTCATATTAATCACATGATTGGACAACATGACAGAAAATCCCCATGTTCGAGTTTTTTAAATACTAGTTTAGAAATTTAAGTCCCCTTTTGGCATTCCCGAAAATTAAGGGGGAAAATAAGCTAATTTCTCAGTCAATCTCTGAAAACTCCGAAGAAGATTTAAGTTTCCAAACTAGCCCTAAAAGAAAGAAAATATCATACAACGACGACTTTATTGGTGGAAGCATAGTTTTCTAATGTCAATTAAATATAACTGTTTTTCTATAAAAAAAACTTGTTGCCGCTCAGTAACAATGATAATATTTTTGAAACAATTGTGATTATACCCTTCTCCGGTATTGCAATTATGATTTTATCCCTTATTTTTCAACTTTATGATTTTACCCCTTTGTTTTGAAATCGAAGCCACCGTTTACCCTTCCTATAAACACTAACACCGTTAGTAAAAAATCAAAATTAGTGATTAAAAAATAAAAAACAAGAGGTAAAATTACAATAGCAAGATAAGAGAAGGGTATAATTATAATTAATCCTAAAATTTAATTGTGATTATACCCTTCTCTTACTTGCACTTGCAGTTTTAATTTTTTCCCTCGTTTTTCATTTTTAATCACTACTTCTAATTTTCACTAATGGTATTAAGAGAAGGGGCAAACGATGACTTCGTTTTCAGATCATAGGGATAAAATCACAAGGTTGAAAAATAAGGGATAAAATCATAACTACAATACCGGAGAAGGGTATAATCACAATTGTCTCTAATAATTTTTGCCATTTGTGCAATTGACCACGTTTGTTGCGGACGATGTACTTGCGATCCGTAGAAATAGTTGCATATGCAAAGGTTGTAAATGCAAAATTTCTCTTAAACGTGTCGAATGTGTAGGCACGTCAGGCATTACAGTATGTTTGAAGGGAGAAATCATTGGACCACCACCACCCACAGGATTTGTTCCAAAAGAATACGAGGAACCACTGACCTATGCTCCCTTGAGTCAATTCTGCGAGTTCATTAATTTCCCCTGTCAAAGAGAGATCGCCAACATTGACCGGGAAGGAGAAGTAACGACTACGACTCGCTTAGCTCGGTTTCGATTTCTGAGCGGCGCCGGCGGGCGGCCCGCAGAAGGCTTCCCGGTTGGCGGCGGCGCCGCCGCGCACGAGGAAGTGGCCGAGCGACGGCGTGCTGGTCGCCGTGACCCGGTTCTCGTCGCACAGGAACTCCCGGCCGCACGCGCGCTCCACCTCCCGCTCGTAGTCGTGCACCATCACCTCCGTCTCCGCGCCCTTGGTCCGCGCCATCACCGCAGCCGAGTAGATCGCCGACATCCTCCCCGGCGATCCCTCCATGAACCTTTACGACATGACAAAATCGTCAGGTAGTTATAACTAGTTAATGGATTGGCTTACTTCCTTAACCAATCCAACAACCGGCATGCAACGGTGCATGTGCATTGGCACGTACCCGCGCGGGCCGTCGACGAGGATGACGTCCCAGGCGACGTCGTAGAGCTGGTTGGGGAGGTCGTTGATGGCGAGGCGGCACTCGGAGAAGAGCAGGTTCTGGACGGGGCGGCACTCGGCGGCGCGCGCGGCACGGGCGGCGTCGAGGAGGTCGGGGAGCTCGCGCACCGCCGTGGCGTAGGCCACGTCGTAGGCCTCCAGCCCCGGGTGCTTGCCCTCCAGGTGGGCCACGTAGTACGGGTTCTCGTCCAGGAACACCGTGCGCCCGCCGTGGTTGAGCGCGCGCCACAGCGGCGTCTCCGCGCCCAGCCCGAACACCAGCAGGTTGCACGGCGCGCGCCGCCGGAGCACCGACGCGATCGCGCGCACGTCCGGCTCCGGCATGCTCGACGACAAGTTCCCCGCCGCCGCCGCGTACTGCACCAGCGCGTCGAACACGTGCCGCGGCAGGCCGGCCTCCGTGGCGCTGGCAGTGCTGGCCGTGAGCGACGCCGCCTGGCACGCCGGCGCCCCGGCCGAGGCGCGCGCCATGGAGAGCACGGTCAGGAGGGACACGCAGGTGAACAAGGCCAGGAACACCACCAGCCACAGGCACCGGGACCAGCCGGGCGACGCCGGCGACGTGGGCGCCATCCCGTTCAGGGCCTTGTTCGACGACGCGTGGACGACGAGCAGCTTTGGCCCGGCCATTGCCTTCATCTCCTCCGCTTCTGCCTTTTGTATGTTTTGCGTGCGTGGAGGAGGATGTTGTGCAGATGGAATGGCCACTCACACTGACATTCTCAGGTAGGAGAGATCAGAGCTGCATTGGCAAGGGAGGAAGGAATGGAGGTTGGGAGGGACTGACAGCATGCCAAGGCCGAATTAAGCAAAGTTAAATAAGCTCATGTTGGATTAGTAGTTGTCATGTTTGGCAGGAAAGCAGTCCAGGTTAAAAATTACTTGAGGTTTTGCTTCAGAGTGGCTCAAATTTGGGTAGGTTTTGATGGCACTCTTTGATTTTGACACCAAATCTTCCTCACGGCTTAACTATAACACTTCCTCTTTTAACCCGTTTTAAGAAAATGGAAATGGGAGCACACCAAAAAAATTCGTTTCGAATGCGCTAATTTTTCTCAATTCTAGAAAAAGTCTAAATTACCCCCTCACTTTGTTCATATAAAACTCTAAACTATTTTTTCGTTCAATTTACCCATCTGTACATTTAAGTTGATTCAATCTACCTCTTAACAACATTTATCTTTTCTATTTCTTTATATACAAACTAAATTTTTTGTCCAAAATTTGTTCGTCAGTAGTTAATGCCCTAACTTAGACTACAAAAATATATTATCGTTCTTAAAATTATTTTGATAGATTAAAGATCAAATAATATAATAACTTTAACGGTATAAAACTAAATATAAAATAATGATAAAAATTCTTAAAATATTTTTCAATATAAGTTATAATTTTAAAGTATAAACTTGAAATTCAACTTTTACATGGAGAAAAAAAGGAAAAAATCTTAAAATTTGTTAAATTTTGTTTTTTCCAAATAAAAGTAAAATTTCGAGTTCATATTTTCTAAGAGTTCATATTTTCTAAGATGATTGAGACATAATTTTAAAAAATATGTTAATTTTTTAGTATTATTTTATATTTAGTTTTATACCATTAAATTTATTATATTATTTGAGCTTTAATCTATCAAAATAATTTTGAAAATCATAATATATTTCTCTAGACTAACAATTTTAGACCGAAAACTTAATTTGTAAATAAAGAAATAAAAAAGAAAAATATTGTAAAGAATAGATTGAACCAACTCAAGACGTACAGAGAGATAAATTGAACGAAAAAAATAATTTAAGGGTTATATAAACATCGTCTATAGGTGAGGAGAGTAATTTATAATTTTTCCTTTCCTAAATGAAGATGCTTCAAAGTTGAAATTTGTTAACCAAACAGTCCTATAAAAATTGGAATGAGTTGAATGTGAATATTCCCCGGACAACCTAGTCATGACACTTTTTTTTCAGGCAGAGCAAGGACCCATGGTTTCTTTGGCGTTGCACAGTAGCACCAACCTGCAAGGTGAGTGATGATCGGAGAGCATCATCGAAAAGCAACGGAAGATGACACCAGGTTTTGGAAGGGCAGCCAGCAGCTTTCTGGCCACCACCAGACCAGACGTATATGAAACAAAAGCAGCCAGCCAAAGGGAGCAAGCATATCAGGTTTGGTGAGAAACAACACCGCGCAACAGAAGTCTGGAATTCATTGACTGATCGTAAGAGGCTACCAGCAATTGCAAACACTTAGAATGTAAGGCACAGGCGTGGCAGGAGCTAAAGTTCTGCAGATAGGAGGTGGCTCTCAGCTTCTCTCCGTTGCCTTCAAGTGAAGCCTAGGCAAAAACCGGGCATGAAACACGCATCGCCTGCCTGCCCATTCCTTGTGGAGTCCAAAAGGACCAGAACCATTTCACATTTACAGTGACAGCAAGTAATTTGAAGACACAACATTGGCGACGCTAGTAACAATATCATAAAAGCATGGGTTGGTCATCCAAAACAGAAGATCAGTTGATAAACAGACAGAGGAATGTGAAAACCAACCTTTTTATGGTAGCAGGTAGTGATGGCAGTGCTCTATCTTCTTTGCAGATTTTTCTCATGAATATCACTGCTAAATCCAGTTTTCAACTCGATAAAACCGAAACCGAAGGGACATATCATCAGTTCCTCCAAACTTTCTACCCAGCTTCAGTATTTGCGCGATCAGATCAGAGCTAACCACAAGAACATTGCTTCGTCGCATTCAACTATTAGAATTTGATGACCATGCCAAACATCTCAACACATTCCATCAGCCGAAAGCACAAGTACAACAAGCGGATAGAGATGGAAACTTTCGTTCATAAAGTTTGTCGTCGGCAAATGTATTTACTACGACTTAACAGACGTGCCTCCGGCATCCCCGCAGTAAAGCAGTAATCGGATTGGAACAGAACAAAGTTTATACAAAATCTCACGGGTATCATGATCATCGGTTCATTGCTAGGTGTGACCATGGATATACCACAGCAAGACGTAACCAGGATCATGCAGTCCCGCACCAGTAGGCTAAGTGCTCATCCTTGCGAGATGTGCTAAAGAGCCCCCCACATTTCAAGCAAATGAAGCTGCTCCCATCGGCAAACGCGTCCAGGATGATCTGCTTCCTTCCACTCTCAGCAAGAATGCAGGCCTCATCAGAATTCAGCATATTGACAGGGTCTGAACCAGGCCCTTGTGGAGGGTTAGTATTTGATGACTGAGCCTCTGCTATGGCACATTGGGCAAGCAAAGAGGCAAGCTCATCAACACTAGGACTGGCCTGCAATCTCTGTGCATAGAGTTCACGTGCACGGTTCAATGTCTGCATGAGAGCTTGTTCACCGCCTTGAGATCTTATGGCCAAGAGAACCTGCATAGTTTCATAAGATGAGAATCAATATAACAGATACAGATGAAATGGACATGAAATTAGATAAATGAGTCTCAAGATAGCAGAAGTTCGAAAGGCTGAATTAGTTACCAAGACTCATCACATTGTCACGGAAAGCAGCAGTATCAATCTGGATTGTTGGGATACGAAGAAAATTGAAACAGAAGTCTTCCAGCAGGAATCAAAATGAAAATTATGCATTTGAATAGACCAGAATACTTAACTCGTCACATTACCAACAAATCCTACAATGTTATTATGAGTCGCACACTCGCACATCACCACAATCATAGGATCTCACAGGCAACAGGTAAGACATAACCTTATATTGGGTAGATGTTGGTCTGAAAAAATCAGTCCCACTAACATAGGTACATAGGTGGGGGGTACAGGCAGGAATCGGCGAATCGCTAATGACATAGTGTGCTGTTTCAGTTAAGTAATAGCCTACTACTCTGATCCACAGAAAACATGTGCATTTCATTCAATCCATGTAATGCATCAGGTAATATGCTATACATTTCTAATCCAAACAAGATATGGAAATTCCAACACGTGTGTGTGTGGGGGGTGGGGGGGGGGGGGGGGCTTAAGGCAGCCTCCAGGCATTTTGCTAAGAAGACCTTCTGATGCAGGTCGAGAAACCCCCATACCCTTCCCCACCCACACAAACGGAACTATAGCCCATGTGAGAACAACCCCGACCAGGGCCTGATCTTAGAACAACAAAGGGATTTTTTTAACCCAGGCTAAAATTCACTCCCACAGGAATTCAAACGCAGAACCTGAGGATTGCTACTCGAGAACTCAGATAGAGTATGTTTTGCATCGCACACTAATACATATATAGTAAGATTCGTTAATCCTATATTGCCCTGTATTCCTATGTAAAAATAGTGTAGACTCAAATAATTTTATAAGCAAACCAAACACTGAGGCCCTGTTTGAAGAGACTGTATTTTCCTAGTCCCAAGACAATATTGTGTGCTATTTAAGAATACCATGGTTTTAGAGGCCAAAAGGTGCTTGGTAGACCATCTAAAACCACACTATATAAAACCTTGGTTTTGGCAATACCACGATATTTTTAGAGAATGAAAAACTTTGGTGCACCCCTCTGTCACGTGCTTTTTTCATGTGAACTGTCGCGCAATTGTTTCTTTTTAGTCCATGTGAATTGTTGTCACTTATTTGACTTATATGATCGTCAGTCAACATCTTTTGAATGAAGCTTGATGACAACATAAAAACCATGGCACCAAAAAGGTGTTCGATTGACTTCTGTAAAAAAAGCATGGTTATGTCATGCATTCATGCCAATTATTAGACTGTGGTATTGGAAAACTGTGGGTTTAAAAACTGAGCTCTCAAACAGGGTCTAATTGTGGGCTGTGGCTTTCTTCAACTTTCCCCAACCATCCTTCTACTTTCACCCTTACTCACCTATAAAAGGTTTTGATAGTCATTTTTAACAGGTCAATCCAAAATGGTTGATATGGAATAGAAGAACATCATTATCAAATGTGCCCTGCAGTCCTGCACATATGGGATAGGTCACCACCAGTTTTACACAAACATAAGATCACACAGCATGTTAAGGTGTACCTAAGCTGTCGTTGAGTTTAGATCAGATTCAGTTGTGTTAAGCATTTTATCCAAATAATGTCTCTGATGAGCTCTTAATGTTCAATCAACAGGAACATAATTTGCTAACTAGTAAGGTTCACCACATGAGGGAAGTAAGACCTACTCTTAAAGCTCGATTTGACTCGGCTTCTTGAACTTAAGTTGCAGGCCCTTACTTCGGATGCCATCAATGCTCAGGTAACACACTGCATCCATGAATTCCCCATCACAAACAAAATTTTGTATACAAACTTTTACAGATAAAACGCACGCCATCCAAAGAGTCACGAGAACATTTGTGACCCCACACAAATAGTAACCTAAAAAGAAAACCTATTAAATTTCCAAAATATGGCACCACCCCAAAAGTTTCAGGATATGCTACTCCATGCCTCATTGTCATGCAGAACTGGGCCAATTCAATGAGATATGAAAGTGTCAATGCCATTTTAGATGTGTGTCATACATCCACATCCTCATAGTAACCAAATGTAAATATAGGGAGCATTTGGTTGCTTGCATGGTCAAGCATGGCTCACATCTAAGGAGCCTATCCCTTACTGGCCTGGCTAAGAATATGCAACATTCCTCTGCAGACAGAATTAACATGAAGGTTGTAGAAGCCAGGCTATAGAAGTTGGTCAGGCAACCGAACACGTGAGCCTGACCAGGCCATATACAGGCAACCAAATACACCCATAAAGTACACATATAGGCAAACAGAATTAACATAGGGACTTAAAACAAAATTAAGCTTATGACAGTGTGAGAAGAAGTCAGGCAACCAAACATCGCCTATATTTAATTAAAACCATATTGACGATTGGGTTACTGATGGTAGTCATTGAATTTTCCGGATCATTCATGTTCAGAATTGGAAAAAACAAAAAATGGATAAAACTCTAACAGAAAGGGCTTGTACTGTATTGGAAACTCTCCATATGTCAAGAATCAGCAATGCATGCAATGCCAACAGAGCTAGACACAACTGCACAGAGTCACGGTCTAATTAGCAAGAACACATAAATCAACAGTATAGCGAGGGGATACGATAGATGAGTTGCCAATGATCAACACGACAGCTTTGCATTACTCGGCAACTACTGTTGGATACTTCAGCTTCGTGACCAACTGACCATGGAGTTTGGCAGTAGATAAGAGTTTGAATTCTTGCAAATAAATGGGCGCAAGCCAGGGCATGTCATGAGCCACGTCGGAGCACGGTCACCACGCACGTCGACCTTGCGTGGGCGGTGAAACGCGAGAATGTCACCCGGTTCTCCACTCCAGCGGCTTCCGCGTGTTTCATGCTGAGTCATGGCAGAAGACGCGGATATGGCAGGAGGATCGGGCTCCGGGCGATGCAACTGTCACGGCAATCGGATAAAAGAAAACACCAAAAAAGCAGCGACGCTGGCTATTCAGTCCGTCCAACGAAAACGACGAGTGTTCTTGTGTTCTGTCTTCTGTGTGTCCTGTTCAACTTCCACCTTGGGCGAGCCCAGTTCGTGTTTCTTGGGTCTAACAACTACAACCCAACAGCTTTTCATTACTCAACAACTACATATGTCTGTGCCTGGAAACACGCATTTTGGCAAGGATAAGTTACAAGAGTTCCAGACAAAGGAGAAAGGCAGTAGTTAAGATGTGTGTGCATAAAGCCACGATTTCCTTTCATCCCTTCTCCTTTCGCTTGCCCAAGAAACAGGTAGACAACAGATTCGAAAGGGATAGCTGCAAAAGTAGCCAGGCACCTAAACACCTACCCGTAGCATCATCTTTAGAACGAATCATACCTAACCAAGCCCAAACCCTAAGACCTAGAACCGATCACACCTAAACCTCCATTTGGCCTCTCCGCGCCAAACCTCAAGGCGGACGGGATAACGCCATCGGGAGCACGGCCCAAAGTGAGATCGAACTACGGGAAGCTCACCGCGAATCCGCGATCGTCCAACCACGCGATCGATTAGGTTTCAATATGTCCACGTGACGAAAGAAACTAAATCCACGGATTCCCCATTTCATCGCCGGACCCCGGGCGACGGTGGAGACAAACGCGAGATTGACAGCGCGGGAAATGGAGACCGAACGGAGAAGGGGAGAGGGGGGAGGGTTCTCACCGCCTGCAGAGCGAGGGACGGTTTGCCCTCCTCGAGCAGCCCGCGGGCGCGGGACAGCATGCTCCACCCCTCCCCGACCGCTGTCGGAGCCGGAGGCTGGGGCGTGGGCTCCATCTCCATCTCGACGTCGGGCGGATCCATCGGCGGCGTCATCGGTTTCACTCGCCGCCTCTCTCCCGTGCTTCGCCGCCGCGGGCACCGGGAAGCAGTTCGCTGCTGGTGTGGCGGGCGACGGCTGCCGTGCCACGCCTCCAGATGCTTCCAGGCGTGAGTGGCGGCTTCTATGGTTTGTCTAGTCTCTCGCCCGTTTTCCTTCAATAAAACGTCTAACAATATTCTCTATTGTTTATATTTCTTTTGCAGTCTCTTTTTAAAAAGCACTAAATTGTATCTCGTTTCCTGTATATCCTTATTAGTCTCTTTAAAAAAAATCACTTTTCTATATGTATCCATTTATCATATCCTCGTATGTCTTATATATACTAGTCGGTTACCCGTGCGTTACGACGGCTTACAAAAATATCCACGTAAATTATTCACCAATAAAATTTCAAGATTTTTTATTGATTGTCTCTGCTCTCCGTATAATATTTTTTTTGATTTAGCTAACTGATGTTATTATTTACTCCATATCTTGGTACAACACGACCAATGAAGTGGGCGATTAGAAGAGAGTTCACAACGACTGACTGAACGAACAGAAATTATAAAATGACATAATTCCACCATACAGAGACCAAATAAGAGAAAATTTGTGAGCTCAAATTTCTAAAATAAGTCACATAAACTCAAACTTATAAAAAGATAGATCAAAATATGGAGTGATTGCTAAAGTCAGGCATCAATAAAAACTGAATGCGCTCCATATAAATTATGCTACTTCGTAGCAATTACTAACGTTTAAAACCAACAAATAACCTTTCATTTTACTGTTAGTGTGGCAAATCATTGTTGCTCCATCCAATTCAGTAACCTCAAACATCATGGAGTCAATTGCGCCAATGTGGTCTAAAAACGATCTAATGCTGACAAGAGCCAAGAACGTCGTGTCGTGCTTGGGTTGTAGCCTCGACTCGTAGTACCTGTTGGGGGCTTGTTCTTAAGTGCTAAGAGTTAAGAACAAGGCAACACAGAAAATGTTAAATATTAAGGTCCTTCGTCCTTCATCACATTATATCCTTTCGGAATATAAGGGACTTCGGACGAAGGTTACGAAGGACGTACCTTCGTAAACATAATAATGAAGAATGAAGTATTCATATAAATCATGATGTATAAAATAGACACTTAAATGTTAACATAGAATCATTTCCATTTTTACTAACATGAACGAATATAAATGATTTCAAATTACAAATGTACCTTCGGTCCTGAGGAAGGCGAGAGCACAAGTGTGATGCGAAGGCAAATAACAGGTTCGCGTGAACAGTACAGAGGTACTGTTCATCTATTTATAGGCACAGGTCGCAGCCTGTGACAAATTACAATTATGCCCCTTACAAAAGTTTACAACATTGACTCAGACCTATATGTATAAAAAGGTCATTCTATCTCTATGTCGGTTTGAAACGCCGAAGCTCCATAAAAAGGAACCTTCGGCCATCTCTTGGAGACGACTTCAGCCGAAGCTGCTTCTTCGTGTGAGACCTTCGGCGCACCGAAGCACGACCCCAACAGTAGCCCCTTTCGCGGTGCTAGATCGTTTTTCGTAACGAGCTTGACCCGTGAAAAAAGCCTCTTCAGCTTCGGGAAGCCGAAGGTCCAAAAAACACCTTCCCTGAGCTCGTTGCGGAGAAACGATCCGGCTTCCGAGCGCGTGCCAGGCCCACCTTGCAGAGTTACTGTTTGACCTTTGCGGTCCACTGCACAGCGAGTACAAGTGACTGCCCGCGTGGTGCAAAAATCCTGCCGCTTCGCCTTCTTACCTGCAACACTATATAAACAAACGGGTAGGTGTGAAGTTACCACAGCATTCATTGCTATTTGCACTGTTTTGCTGCCAAAATTTTCCACCATAGCCGAAGCTTGAGTCTCAGAATCGAACGAAGGTCCATCTCGACGTCTGCTTCGTCAGAAAGAAGAGCTTCGGAGAAAAGAAAAAGGAAAAAAGTTTCTGACTTCCCCAAACTCAGAATCAAATGGCGAGAGTACGATCTACTGCCAAAGTTGTACGTGAGGGAGACGAAGCCGAAGGTTCGGGCACTGTGCCCATCTCCGAAGCGATGCAGCGTTCCGGTCTAGTGACTGCGGAAGAAATGCCTGCTGCTGAAGCAAACCCGACAACTGCCGAAGGAGAAGATGAAAACATTGAAGGGACTGACCCCGAAGATGACTACCACATTGCTATGCCCAGCAAGCCCAGTCACCTGGATTTTGGGAAATCAACTGTTTCAAAAGCTGATCTTTCGAAGATGGTGAAAGCAGGTTATTTCAATGAAGATCAGAAGAAGCTACTCCGCTTCGGGGGAGAAGAAACCACCCCGAAGCCAGGGAAGGATGAGATTGTTATCTTCAAGAGCTTTTTAAAGGCTGGGCTTAGATTCCCTCTTCACAATATTATTGCGGAGATACTGAAGAGGTTTGGTATCTACTTTCATCAATTGACTCCTAACGCCATCGTTAGGCTCAATGTTTATATCTGGGCCCTCCGAAGCCAAGCTGTGGAACCGTTTGCCGACAGCTTCTGCCGAGTTCACGAATTACATTACCAAACAAAGGCCAGAAAAGATGGGCTACATGATAATTTCGGTTGCTATAATTTTGCCTACCGGAAGACAACAAAGTGTCCTGTCATCAGCTACCGAAGCAAATGGCCAGCAGGCTGGAAATCTGAGTGGTTTTATGTAAAAGTTGACGAAGACAAAGAAAAATTGGTACAAAGCCCTCTGGATTTAATCTTCGGAGAGACAAGGCCACGATGCCGCATCGGCGATCTAGAAGGTCCCACCTGGGCTGCTCTGGGTGAATTTGAAATTATTTCAGAACATATTGGCACCAGGGATCTAGTTCAGGAGTTCTTGGCATTCAGAGTTTTCCCTACTCTAAAAGAGTGGGAAATGCCGAAGCTGGAGGGAGAGAAGAAGAAGGGAGAACTTGTCCGGCTTTCTTATCACTTCAAGTTTAAGAAGTACTTCAAAAAACCCTGCAAAGAGTGGTTAGACACAGTTGAGGTGATGTGCAATGAAATCCTGGGGAACTACTCCAAAAAAGAGGATCAACTAATGACAGCGGCCTTCGGTGCCCGACCGAAGCGAAGGCTGAACCGAGTGCTTGATGCCCTGGGCTTCGAGTACCCAGACTATGAGCAGTTGAACAAGAGTGCCGAGGGCCATAAAAGAAAAAGAGTAGCCGAAACTCTGATCAGGGATGAAGAAAGACCAGCAAAGGAGAAGAAAATTCCCAAGAAAAGAAAAATATCTACTCCGAAGCGCAAATCACCCGAAGAAAAGGGGTCCCCCACACCGCCTTCTACCAGCGACGTGGAGGAAATTTTAAAGGTAATGACTGAACCCATGCCCACGAAGCTAAGTCCATTAGGGCTCCAACTGACGAAGCTTTTTCAAAAGGTGGACGAGCCGGATCAAACGAAGATAAACAAACCCAAGCGGCAAAGAATTATTGCGGTAACTGAAGTTATCGACAAGACGCCGCCTAGGGCGTCAATTCAGAAAACGGCAACTGCTGAAGGTACAGCAATCGTCGAAGGCGCACCTTCGGAGGTCGCGGCTACCGAAGCCGCTACAGCCGAAGATACAAACTTAGAAACTACCATTGAGGACATTAACAAGATTTTGGAAGACATAGCTGCAGAAGAAGCTGGTGCTACTACTGAAAAAACCATGGCCACAGTGCCTGAGAAAGGAAAAGAAATAGCCGAAGACACTTCGGACGACGAAGCCTACTCTTTCCAGAATTTAGTTGGGCAGAAACTGACTAAGGACGAAATAGAAGAACTCAAGGACTATGCCAAATCTTGCGGCTACAAGCCAGGAGCCCTTCTATTTGGAGGCATTGATGACGAAAAATTGGGCTGCATCCGAGACCAAACTGGAGCTAAGGTAATCGGTACTCTATCAAAGAGTATCGGTTTTCCGAAGCTAGAGACAGACATCAGCCGCTACCGACGACAACATATCGTCGGCAGCTTATTTTACTCCAACTTCAAGGTAAACAACCTTTTCTCTGGTTTTTATTGCTGTTAATAATGAAAATACTACTAACGTAAGTTGTTTCTGTACAGAGCATGCTACTGAGCAAAGCTCTGAAGATGCAACAAGACTTGGAGGACAAAAAACACGAAGCTATAATCGAAAATTTAGAGAGCAAGATAAAAGAACAATCAGCTATCATTGAAAAGAAAGACTTCGAGCTCCAATCCGCCGAAGGCCTGCTGGCAGAGACTGAGGCTAAGGTATCAGAATTGAATTCGAAGCTTATCAGTCAATCAGAACAATTCAATCAGGAGAAGCTGGAGCTTAATTCGAAACTTAAAGCTGAAGTCCAGACCAGTTCAGAGTTGAAGAAATCGTTAGCAAGCCTTCAAGACAAATGCTTAAAATTTAGCAACAATTGTATTGGACGATTAAAAAAGATATTTTACTCTGTTGGAGCCAGCAGCGGGAAATTTAACCCTTCAGCGGAAAATTTACCACAGGCCTTCGATCATATTGAAGCTGAAATCGAAGAACTTGACGAAGTTATAGCCGGGCACGGCGACTTCTGTGCCTGGGTAGCTTCTCGGGGTACCGCTGCTGCATTCCTGAGGGCCGGTTGCGAGCATGGAAAGATTGTCAACAGGCCCAACTTCACCCTATCTCCATCAATCCTGGATGATATACCTGACCTCGCCCGAAGCATCTCAAATAGATTTATAAAAATGATATGGACAAAAGGCGGGCGGGAGAAGGCTGGAGACGAAGCACGAAGTCATCTTGAACCAGTAAGAAATGATACTTCGTACTTACCTTTTCCTTTGCACTTGATTTTTACTTACGATTCCTTGATTTATGTAGGATGACGAAGGTGAAGATGATACTTAAGTTATATCGCCGAAGCTGTCGCCGAAGCTGAAGCTTAATGAAGATCAGTAGAGATGTACTATAGGATAAAAACTTAGGATACTTTTGTAACAACTTTTGTAAATACATTTAAACTGTTCTCAAGGAACTTTGTACATACCTTGTAATATATTCTTACCCTTCGATTGAGGCGCTTTGATGTGGACGAAATCAGTTTTTTGAGCCGAAGGCGAAAAAACACCTTCCCTTCTTTTCGTACACAACGAAGCATAAAAGCAATTCTTCTTTTTGCCGAGCAACGAAGCTTTTCTCTTTTGTATACAACAAAGCATAAAAGCAATTCTTCTTTTTGCCGAGCAACGAAGCTTTTCTCTTTTGTATACAACAAAGCATAAAAGCAATTCTTCTTTTTGCCGAAGCTTCTCTTTTTTGTACACAACATAGCATAACGAATCATAAAAAACCACTTCTCCGAAGCTTTTCTTTTACATAACGAATCATAAAAAACCACTTCTCCGAAGCTTTTCTTTTACATAACGAATCATAAAAAACCACTTCTCCGAAGCTTTTCTTTTTGCCGAAGCAACCACTTAGGAACATAAATGCTATGAATGAATGCTTATGCATGCAAATGCCATGATGTAATGTAATGTGCGAATGAATGTCCGAAGCGTATGTCCGAAGCCACATTCTCAACCATTACTTCTTTAGAACCAACCACACATCAGCTCTGCATTCCCTTAGGAACGACTTTGGAGCATCTTTGCCTTTTACTTAGGCAGTATCAGCGTTGACTTTTCGCTGTAAGCTCTGCATCCCCTTAGGGACGTCTTTGGAGCTTCTTCGCCTTTTACTTAGGCGGTATAAGCTCTGCATTCCCTTAGGAACGTCTTTTGAGCTTCTTCGCCTTTTACTTTCGGCGGAATCAGCGTTGACTTTTCGCTGTGAGCTCTGCATCCCCCTTAGGGACGTCTTCGGAGCTTTTTCTCTTTTTCAGTTTCGGCACTCGATGGTGCGCTCTCAGCTTTTACATTTACATTCTTTGGGGGATTTTGCTCTTATAAAACTAAAAAGGAAAATTACATATGATGGCCCCATTAAAAACATTTCTCCCCCTTTAGAAAGGAAAAGGGTGCCATGAAAAAGAAAAGAAAAAACATAAAAAATTACATCGAGTTATACATAAAATCGCCGAAGCTCATCCGCATTCCAAGATCTTGGAATTTCATTGCCATCCATGTCCTTCAGTCTGTACGAACCAGGCCTTGACGAAGATGCTACTAAGAAAGGCCCTTCCCATTTCAATTGTAACTTGCCCACTGTATCTGGGTTGGCCACTCTCCGAAGCACCAAATGCCCTGGCTCAATATTTTTTAGCCGGACCTTTCTATCTCGCCATTTGATTGTTTCAGCTTGATATTTATTGATATTCTCCACGGCCTGAAGCCTGATCCCTTCTAAGGCATCTTTTTCCACAAGACAAGTATCTTCGGCACCTGGTTCTGCCGAAGCTAGCACTCTTATTGATCCAGCTTTAGCTTCTTCTGGAGTTATTGCTTCGTCACCGAATAATAACTTGAATGGGGTAAAGCCTGTAGACCTTGATGTTGTTGTATTGTGGCTCCACACCACTTTGGTCAACTGATGTGGCCACTTCCCCCTTGGTTGATTAAAGATTAGCTTCATTATTCCTGTCATTATGATGCCGTTGGCCCTTTCAACAAGCCCATTCGACTCCGGATGCCTGACTGATGCAAAATGGATCTTCGTTCCAATTTGATCACAGAAATTTCTGAAAACTTCGGAGTCGAACTGCGCTCCATTATCTACAGTGATGGCCTTCGGTACTCCGAAGCGACAGACAATGTTCTGCCAGAAAAACTTTTGGACAGTGGCCAAAGTTATTGTGGCTAATGGCTTCGCCTCAATCCACTTGGAAAAATACTCCACAGCCACTATAACATATTTCAGATTGCCTTGAGCCGGTGGTAATGGACCCAGCAAATCGAGGCCCCACCTTTGCAATGGCCAGATGGGCTGTATCAGCTGTGTCAAAGACGAAGGTTGCTTTTGATCTCTTGCACATTTCTGACAACCTTCGCACTTTTGAACCAACTCTGCTGCATCCGAAGCTGCCTTCGGCCAATAAAACCCTTGGCGAAAAACTTTTCCAAGTAACGGCCTGGATCCGATGTGGGATCCACACAGGCCTGCATGTATCTCTTTCATCAATTCTATACCTTCGGCTCTAGATAAGCACTTGAGCAGCGGGGCACAAACTCCATGCTTGTATAATTCCCCTTCTATCATGATATATGGACGAGCTCTTGCCTCTATTCTTTTATTATAAGCTTCGTCATCTGATAAGAAGTTGCCCTGAAGGTAAGAAATTATTTCAGTTCTCCAATCTTCACTGTACACAGGAGAAATGTTAAGGACTGCTCTTTCAAGTAGCTCCACTGAAGGTGCCTTTATTGTTTCGAAAAACACATCCGAAGGTAACGGCAGCCCCTGTGCTGCAGACTTGGCCAACAAATCAGCATGCTCATTTTGTCCTCGAGGGATATTCTTAACAGAAAATCCTTCGAAGGAAGCTTCGATCCTTCGGACCGTGTCTAGGTATTTTTCAAGCTTCGGGTCTTTAGCCTTGCAACTTTTGTCAATATGACCCGAAACAACCTGGGAATCAGTTTTAAGAATCGCCCTTCTGATTCCCATTGCCTTTAGTTTCCGAAGACCCAGGAGCAGGGCTTCGTACTCAGTTATATTATTTGTGCAGCTGAAGTCAAGTCTTGCTGCATAGCAAGTTTTAACCTTGGACGGTGAGACCAACACAGTAGCTGCACCTGCTCCGAAGGTTCCCCAAGAGCCATCACAAAACACTGTCCATACTTCGGCATCTTTATTTGCTTCTTCGTCCTGAGCCCCTGGCGTCCAGTCGGCAATGAAATCTGCCAATGCTTGAGACTGGATTGAGGATCTATGCACATAATCAATGCAGAATTCATTGAGCTCCGCAGCCCATTTTCCAATCCGACCAGTAGCTTCTCTATTTCTCATGATGTCCTTCAACGGCTGCGAAGAAGGAACAATGATATTGTATGCCTGAAAATAATGCCGAAGCTTCCTTGATGCCATTAAAACAGCATACAACACCTTCTCCAGCTCTGTATAATTTTTCTTTGAGACACTAAGGACCTCAGATACAAAATATACTGGGACCTGCTTCTTGACTTGTCCATCAAACTTCTCCTGAACAAGTGCCGCACTTACTGCTGAGTGCGAAGCTGCCACATACAACAACAGAGGAGCCCCTGGCGTTGGTGGAGTTAATGTTGTGAGATCTATTAAGTATTGCTTCAGCTCTTCGAAGGCTTTTTGTTGACTTGGGCCCCATTGAAAGACTTCAGCTGACTTCAGCACCTCGAAGAATGGTAAGTTTCTTTCTGCTGATCTGGATATAAATCTGTTGAGAGATGCCAGCCTTCCTGTCAATCTTTGGGCCCCCTTTCTTGTGGTTGGTGGCTCCATTCGAAGTATAGCTTCGATTTTATTTGGATTAGCTTCGATTTCCTTTGTTGAAACCAAGCATCCAAGAAATTTGCCCTTCTTCACTCCGAAGACACATTTTTCTGGATTCAGCTTCAGACCAGCTTGTCTGAAGCTGGCGAAGGTCTCCTGCAGATCAGCAATATGATTTTCTTGCTTCGTGCTTTTTACAATGATGTCATCGACATAAGTCAACACATTTCTGCCTATCTGAGATTGGAGAACCTTCGCAGTCATTCTGCTGAAACTCCCTCCAGCATTCTTGAGCCCCTCGGGCATCCGAAGATAGCAATATGTACCACTTGGGGTGATGAAACTAGTCTTCGGCTCATCTTCCTTCTTCATCCAGATTTGATGATAGCCTGAGTAACAGTCCAGGAGACTCATGAGCTCCGAAGAAGCTGCTGCATCAACTAAAGAGTCTATCCTTGGCAGCGGGAATTCATCCTTCGGACAAGCCTTGTTGAGATCTGTGAAATCAATACACATTCTCCACTTGCCATTGGCCTTCTTCACCATAACAGTGTTAGCTAACCACTCTGGATACTTCACTTCTCTGATAACTCCTGCACTAAGGAGTCTTTTTACTTCATTGCGAGCCCCTTCGGCCTTGTCATCAGACATTTTCCGAAGCCTCTGCTTTCGGGGTCTGAAGGATGGGTCAACATTGAGCGAATGTTCAATAACATCCCGATTCACTCCACAGAGATCATTGGCTGACCATGCAAAAACATCTTTGTTGTTGAATAAAAACCTTATCAAGGTTTTCTCCTGGTCTTCAGATAATTGCGAGCCCAACAACACCTTTTGCTCTGCTATGTCTTCACACAATAACATGGGCTTCGGCTGATCTGCTGAAGCTGCCTTCTCCCTCCTGAATTTGTACTGTTCACAAGCTTCAGCTCCATCTATGTTATGGATTGCCTTGGAGTCAGTCCAGCTTCCTTCGGCCCTTCTAGCAGCTTCCTGGCTTCCATGAATAGCAATAGGCCCTTGGTCCGAAGGTATCTTCATGCAGAGATAAGCTGGGTAAAGAATTGCTTCGAAAGCATTAAGAGTTCCGCGACCAATGATAGCATTGTAAGGATACTCCATGTCAACAATATCAAACACAATTTGCTCAGTCCTTGTGTTGTTAACAAATCCGAAGGTTACCGGCATGGTAATCTTCCCAAGTGCTACAATCTGCCGCCCTCCGAAGCCACAAAGAGGGTGTGTAGCATCATGAATCTTGTCTTCAGGCTCTTGCATTTGTCTGAAGGCTTTAGCAAATATAATGTCAGCTGCACTGCCTGTATCAACTAGGACATTGTGGACCAGAAATCCTTTGATCACGCAAGAAATAACCATGGCATCATTGTGAGGATAATCCTTAAGCTGAAGGTCTTCCTGAGAGAAGGTAATTGGAATATGAGACCATTTTGACTTGATGAAGGGTCCCTGCACTCCAACATGCTGCACCCTTCTCTGAGCCTCCTTCTTCTGCTTCTTGTTAGCCGGCTCTGAGCAAGAACCACCTGTTATCGGGAGCACCAGCTTCGAAGCCGAAGCAGCTCCAGCTTGATTGTTGAACGAAGCCATCAGCTCAGAAAAGTGGAAGTGAGTTCACCGGAGGTGGGCGCCAATGTTGGGGGCTTGTTCTTAAGTGCTAAGAGTTAAGAACAAGGCAACACAGAAAATGTTAAATATTAAGGTCCTTCGTCCTTCATCACATTATATCCTTTCGGAATATAAGGGACTTCGGACGAAGGTTACGAAGGACGTACCTTCGTAAACATAATAATGAAGAATGAAGTATTCATATAAATCATGATGTATAAAATAGACACTTAAATGTTAACATAGAATCATTTCCATTTTTACTAACATGAACGAATATAAATGATTTCAAATTACAAATGTACCTTCGGTCCTGAGGAAGGCGAGAGCACAAGTGTGATGCGAAGGCAAATAACAGGTTCGTGTGAACAGTACAGAGGTACTGTTCATCTATTTATAGGCACAGGTCGCAGCCTGTGACAAATTACAATTATGCCCCTTACAAAAGTTTACAACATTGACTCAGACCTATATGTATAAAAAGGTCATTCTATCTCTATGTCGGTTTGAAACGCCGAAGCTCCATAAAAAGGAACCTTCGGCCATCTCTTGGAGACGACTTCAGCCGAAGCTGCTTCTTCGTGTGAGACCTTCGGCGCACCGAAGCACGACCCCAACAGTACCGGTCCGGCCCGACACAATAATATTTTTTTTTTGTTTTACAAAAACCGTATATATATATATATATATACAATTTATATTCAATATTAAAAACATCTGAGCATGATGTTATACTAGTTAGACAGCTTCACCCAGTATCTCCTGCCCTTTTTACGCTGATTTAATCAAATGGGCCAACGAACTAACGGGCTAGCCCGGCACCAGGCGCCGCTTGGCCATCCATAGACGTGCAACGGATTAATTTAAAATAGCTGTAAAGGGTTATTTATAAAAAATGACGCGGGACGGCCATTGAAACTGGTGCTTTATATATATATATATTTCTTAATTTATTATGTAAACTATATCTGTACAATATCTCGATTTTCTTTTGTCCATCACAACCGTTAGATTCAGTCGGCAGCCACCAGAAACTCAACGAGAACGAGGTCACTGTGGGGAAGGTCGGTAGGGATGAAAACGATCGAAAACGATCAAAAAAACAGCTAAATTATTTTTGTTTTCATATTTTTTGGTCGGGACGAAAACGAAAACGAAAACAAAAACTAACGGTCGAAATACGGGATCGGAAGTGTCGGTTATTCAAAAACGATAAACTATAGTCGGAAAGATAACTATTTTATAGTTTTATTAAAAACATAATAAAGTGATGTATTGCCTAATTTTTAAGATTTAGAAATACACAAACAACTCTTTTTCATCATTCATATTAGTTAGAGTAATTATAACATTTGATTTTCACGTATTCATTCACTTGAACACAACAAAAGTTTATAACTTAAATAAATTATATGCTAGATCTATCTCATATTATATAAAACGGTAGAAAAACGGTATTAGCACGACTCGGAAACGAAAAATACGAAAACGATCGAAAAACTAGCTAAATCGTTTTCGTACCGTTTCTAATCGGTTCATGAACAATTCGAAAACGATCGGGAAAAAACAGTATTCGAAACGGGACGGTATGGGAATTTCCCGTCCCGTTTTCATCCCTAAAGGTCGGATGGGGTTTGATTTAGCGGGCTACAGTCGGAATGGTTCATTAGTAGGGATAAGAGTGGTAATCCAAACTGTTAGATAAATTTAATATTTTAAAATAGATATATATAAAATTTGATGTTGATCTTTTCTTATGTTATCAAGCACATTAGTACAAATATGAATAAAATATTACATACATTGTTTTATGTATTATTTGCTCCCTACAACACAAAAAGTTGAAAAAATTATCGAATTTATTTCTGAATCCATACTGAAGTTTATATCTATTATTTGAGAAAACATAGGATGAATTTGAGGTTTACCTTTTATGAATCTTAACAAGCTAGATGTTAAAAACAAGAATACAAATTTGTATGGTATATTCTATATCCTATTTATTCGCAATCAAAGAAAAACGATTAAAAAACTGATTACCGAAAAATACCGTTTCCGACCGCTTTCATCCCGGTTTATTAGTAGAGGTGGCGGTTTTCCACTCGATGCCATCTTCCACCACTTTTCTGACCAACTTTTATAAAAATCTGCCTACGGGGAGAATCTGGATGTATAGAGAATCTAAGTATTATTAGGATTATATATACAGTAAGATAAAAGTGTTCATAGGGCTTAGGATCTAGAAAGTGATGAATTCTTACTATTGCAATGACTCAATCGATTATGTGTTTATATTGATTTTTGAATGGTTTTTATTCAAACGAATTTTATAGAAGTTGGCTAAAAAACTGAGCGTTTGGCAGTCCGCAACACTTTTGGTGGCCAGAAGCTGTAAAAAGCTGAAACAAACAGGAGCCATGTTTGATTGGCGACATCTCTTTCTTCTTAACGGTAGCGAAGTCTCCTTCTGATAGAGGACGATACCTGATCTTTCGTGAGGTATGATAACTTGATTGATGAAGATCTCGACGTTGATTATCCAAGGCTCCGAACGAATGGCTCCTCGCAATCACTACACCACTGCTCCGTTGGTTGTCACTCGTGTCATACGAGTGACCTCGCCACGAAGGCTTATCCCTGCAAGCGCAATCAAGAACACCAGCAAGAACAAGAAGAACGCAATCAAACCGTGTTGATTACGAGATGGGGTCTCACAAGTCGATGACGATGAAATTGTTCAATGATAGAATAATCTAAGCAAAACCCACCCTAATGTGATGGCGGCTGCTGAATATATAGAGTATTAGGGCGTGCGTGACCCCTGATCTCGCCCCTAATGAGCTTCGACGCGATACACTGGCCAACGCCCGAACAGAACGGTTTCGCAGCACCAAAACAGAATTGTTTTGACGATTCACGTTGACTCCGGATGAATTTTAAGGTGAGACCAGTTGGGTTGGTTAGATAATCTCATTATCTTTCCATCCATATCTTGTCCACCACCATCGGAGTCTGGATACGTCCTGGACGTCCATTTTAGTGCAGGCTAGTCATGGAACCCGAGATGGAATCGCAGCTGAGTCGAACTTGACGTCCTTTTTGTTGTAGACGCCCTTGCTCATCCTGAGAGCACCTAGAGGGGGGGGGTGAATAGGTGATCCTGTAAAACTTGAAACTTAAGCCACAAAAACTTGGTTAAGTGTTAGCACAATAATCGCCAAGTGGCTAGAGAGGAGTCTCAACAAAACACAATAACCACAAAGATATCAATCACAGAGATGGCACAGTGGTTATCCCGTGGTTCGGCCAAGACCAACGCTTGCCTACTCCACGTTGTGGCGTCCCAACGGACGAGGGTTGCAATCAACCCCTCTCAAGCGGTCCAAAGACCCACTTCAATACCACGGTGTTTTGCTTTGCTTTTCTTAATCCCGTTCGCGAGGAATCTCCACAACTTGGAGCCTCTCGCCCTTACACTTGAAGTTCACAAAGAAGCACAGAGTAAGGGAGGGATTAGCAACTCACACAAGACACTAAGATCACAGCAAATACACACACACAAGACCCAGACTTAAGCTCAAAAGACTAGCACACTAGAACGGAGCTTAAATCACTAGAATGTCGAACAAGTGCGCAAGAATGGAGTGTGAGTGATCAAGAGTGCTCAAGGAATGCTTGGTTTTCTCCTCCATGCGCCTAGGGGTCCCTTTTATAGCCCCAAGGCAGCTAGGAGCCGTTGAGAGCATTCTAGGAAGGCTGATCTTGCCTTCTGTCGCCTGGCGCACCGGACAGTCCGGTGCACCACCGGACACTATCCGGTGCGGATATCCTTCCTTATTTGGCGAAGCCGACCGTTGGGATTTGAGAGCCGTTGGCGCACCGGACAGTCCGGTGCCTCCTTCTAGCCGTTGGCTCGGCCACGTGTCCCGCGCAGATCACGCGGCCGACCGTTGGCTCGGTCGACCGTTGGCTCACCGGACAGTCCGGTGAATTTTAGTCGTACGCCGTTAATCATCTCCCGAGAGCGACGAGTTCGCCTGTGAACGGCTCACCGGATAGTCCGGTGCACACCGGACAGTCCGGTGAATTATAGTCGTACACCGCCGTCGAACTCCCGAGAGTAGCAAGTTCGCCAGAGTCAGCCTGGCGCACCGGACACTGTCCGGTGCACCACCGGACAGTCCGGTGCACCCAGACTGCGCTGACCTTGGCTGAACTTAGCCATCTCTTCTCCAACTCGATTTTTCCTATTTCCAGCACTTAGACACAATACATTAGTCCATAAAACAATGTACTAAGTCTAGAAACATACCTTTTGACATGATTTGCACTTTGTCCACCACTTTGCATAGATTAGCACAAAAGCACTTGTGTTGGCACTCAATCACCAAAATACTTAGAAATGGCCCAAGGGTACATTTCCCTTTCAATCTCCCCCTTTTTGGTGATTTATGCCAACACAACATAAAGCAACTAGAACCAGTGCAATATCAATGCAAATGAACACTCAAAATTGTTTTGATTCAATTTTGACATATATGGATCATACTTTGCCACCACTTGGTTTGTTTTTGCAAATCAAACTCAAATTACTATCTCTAAGTCAAATCCACATGTAGAGACATAAAGAGAGGTATTCCAACAGAAATTGATCAAGGATTTCAAAAACTCCACCTTTTTCCCATAATCAACACTTCTCCCCACAAGAGGCCAACTTTTGACAAAAGAGACAATAAAAGAGTTTTGACAAACCAAAAGCTCTATTCTACTATTTTCAAAATTTCTCAAGTGGTAGCTGATCCATTTATTGCTTTGGCCTTTATTTTCTCCCCCTTTGGCATCAAGCACCAAAACGGGATCAATCTTGGCCCTTTAACCCCATTGCCTCACCAAAATCTTCAAATAAGAGTACAAAGGCAATAAGAGTACATGAGATGAACTTGGAATAAGTTACCCTCTCATCGGAGTGCAGTGGAAGTCTTTCATGGTCCAAGTCCACCTTTTCCCTTTCAAACCTCCTTTGAGACTAAATCAAGCAAACTCAAGCAAACGGTTAGTCTCAAAGGGTCAAGTTGTAGCACAACTCCCCCTAAATATGTGCATCACTTGCACAAGGACTTGTGAGGTCCGGGGAGTGATTGGACAACTTGAGCACCACAGTAAGCAACAAAATGCATAAGGAACATGATCAAAGGCATAAACACATGTATGCTATAAATCAATCCAGGTTCCGCGAATCTAAGAATTTAGCTCACTACGCAGCCTGCAAAAGGTCTTCTCATCTAAAGGCTTAGTGAAGATATCGGCTAGCTGGTTCTCGGTGCTAACATGAAACACTTCGATATCTCCCTTTTGCTGGTGGTCTCTCAAAAAGTGATGCCGGATGTCAATGTGCTTTGTGCGGCTGTGCTCAACAGGATTTTCCGCTATTCGGATAGCACTCTCATTGTCACATAGGAGTGGGACTTTGCTCAGATTGTAGCCAAAGTCCCGGAGGGTTTGCCTCATCCAAAGTAGCTGCGCGCAACACTGTCCTGCGGCAACATACTCGGCCTCAGCGGTGGATAGGGCAACGGAAGTTTGTTTCTTAGAGTTCCACGACACCAGGGACCTTCCTAAGAATTGGCACGTCCCCGATGTACTCTTCCTATCGACCTTACATCCAGCATAGTCGGAATCTGAGTATCCAATCAAGTCAAAGTTAGACCCCTTTGGATACCAGATCTCGAAGCAAGGCGTAGCGACTAAATATCTAAGAATTCGCTTCACAGCCACTAAGTGACACTCCCTTGGATCGGATTGAAATCTAGCACACATGCATACGCTAAGCATAATATCCGGTCTACTAGCACATAAATAAAGTAAAGACCCTATCATAGACCGGTATGCCTTTTGATAAACGGACTTACCTCCTTTGTTGAGGTCGGTGTGTCCGTCGGTTCCCATCGGCGTCTTTGCGGGCTTGGCGTCCTTCATCCCGAACCTCTTTAGCAAATCTTGCGTGTACTTTGTTTGAGAGATGAAGGTGCCATCCTTGAGTTGCTTCACTTGGAACCCAAGGAAGTAGTTCAACTCGCCCATCATCGACATCTCGAATTTCTGCGTCATCACCCTGCTAAACTCTTCACAAGACTTTTGGTTAGTAGAACCAAATATTATGTCATCGACATAAATTTTGCACACAAAAAGATCACCATCGCAAGTCTTAGTGAAAAGAGTTGGATCGGCTTTCCCAACCTTGAAAGCATTAGCAATTAAAAAGTCTCTAAGGCATTCATACCATGCTCTTGGGGCTTGCTTAAGTCCATAGAGCGCCTTAGAGAGCTTGCACACATGGTCGGGGTACCGTTCATCCTCGAAGCCAGGGGGTTGCTCCACGTACACCTCCTCCTTGATCGGCCCGTTGAGGAAAGCGCTCTTCACATCCATTTGGTACAACCTGAAAGAATGATGAGCGGCATATGCTAGCAAAATACGAATTGATTCTAGCCTAGCCACAGGAGCGAAAGTCTTCTCAAAGTCCAAACCTGCGACTTGGGCATATCCTTTTGCCACAAGTCGAGCCTTGTTCCTTGTCACCACCCCGTGCTCGTCCTGTTTGTTGCGGAACGCCCACTTGGTTCCCACAACATTTTGCTTGGGACGAGGCACCAGTGTCCAAACTTCATTACACTTGAAGTTGTTGAGTTCCTCCTGCATGGCCAACACCCAGTCCGGATCTAGCAAGGCCTCTTCTACCCTGAAAGGCTCAATAGAAGATACAAAGGAGTAATGCTCACAAAAATTAACTAATCTTGAATGAGTAGTTACTCCCTTGCTAATATCACCCAAAATTTGGTCGACGGGATGATTCCTTTGAATCATTGCTCGAACTTGGGTTGGAGGTGCCTGAGGTGCTTCTTCCTCTTCACTTTGAACATCCTGTGCTCCCCCTTGATCATGCGCCTCCACTTGAGGTACCTGTCCGTCATCTTGGGTTGGGGGATGCACCATTGTTGAGGAAGATGGTTGATCTTGCTCCAATTGTTCCTGTGGTCGCACATCGCCAATCGCCATGGTGCGCATTGCGGCCGTTGGAACGTCTTCTTCATCTACATCATCAAGATCAACAACTTGCTCTCTTGGAGAGCCATTAGTCTCATCAAATACAACGTCGCTAGAGACTTCAACCAAACCCGATGATTTGTTGAAGACCCTATACGCCTTAGTATTTGAGTCATAACCTAATAAAAACCCTTCTACAGCTTTGGGAGCAAATTTAGAGGTTCTACCTTTCTTCACAAGAATATAACACTTGCTCCCAAATACACGAAAATAAGACACATTGGGTTTGTTACCAGTTAGCAGCTCATATGAAGTCTTCTTGAGGAGTCGGTGAAGATAGACCCTGTTGATGGCGTGGCAAGCCGTGTTCACGGCTTCCGACCAAAAAACGCTCGGGGGTCTTGAACTCTCCAAGCATAGTCCTCGCCATATCGATGAGCGTCCTGTTCTTCCTCTCTACCACACCATTTTGTTGTGGTGTGTAGGGAGCGGAGAACTCGTGCTTGATTCCTTCCTCCTCAAGGAACTCCTCCACTTGAAGGTTCTTGAACTCGGACCCGTTGTCGCTCCTTATCTTCTTCACCTTGAGCTCAAACTCATTTTGAGCTCTCCTGAGGAAGCGCTTGAGGGTCCCTTGGGTTTCAGATTTATCCTGCAAAAAGAATACCCAAGTGAAGCAGGAAAAATCATCAACTATAACACGACCATACTTACTTCCTCCTATGCTTAGATAGGCGACGGGTCCGAAGAGGTCCATATGAAGCATCTCCAAGGGTCTTGATGTGGTCATCACATTTTTGTTGTGATGAGAGCTTCCCACCTGTTTCCCTGCTTGACAAGCTGCACAAGGTCTATCTTTTTCGAAATGTACGTTAGTTAGACCTTATTGTTGGGGCCGTGCTTCGGTGCGCCGAAGGTCTTACACGAAGAAGCAGCTTCGGCTGAAGTCGTCTCCAAGAGATGGCCGAAGGTTCCTTTTCATGGAGCTTCGGCGTTACAAACCGACATAGAGATAGAATGACCTTTTTATCCATAGAGGTCTGAGTCAATGTTGTAAACTTTTGTAAGGGGCATAATTGTAATTTGTCATAGGCTGTGACCTGTGCCTATAAATAGATGAACAGTACCTCTGTACTGTTCACGCGAACCTGTTATTTGCCTTCGCATCACACTTGTATTCTCGCTTTCCTCCGGGCCGAAGGTACATTTGTAACTTGAAGTCATTTATATTCATTCATTTATGATGATAGAGATGGAAATAATTCCACGATCATATTTAAATATTTATTTCATGTTTCATGATTTATATGATATGAATGCTTCGTTCCTTGATATTATGTTTACGAAGGTACGTCCTTCGTAACCTTCGTCCGAAATTCTTTATATCCTGAGGGGATATAATGTTTTGGAGGACGAAGGACATTAACACCTAACATTTTCTATGTTGCCTTGTTCTTAATTCTAAGCATTTGAGAACAAGCCCCCAACATTGGCGCCCACCTCCGGTGAACTCACTTCCACTTTTCTGAGCTGATGGCTTCGTTCAACAATCAAGCTAGAGCTGCTTCGGCTTCGAAGCTGGTGCTCCCGATAACAGGCGGTTCTTGCTCAGAGCCGGCTAACAAGAAGCAGAAGAAGGAGGCTCAGAGAAGGGTGCAGCATGTTGGAGTGCAGGGGCCTTTCATCAAGTCAAAATGGTCCCACATTCCAATTACTTTCTCTCAGGAAGACCTTCAGCTTAAGGATTATCCTCACAATGATGCCATGGTTATCTCTTGCGTGATCAAAGGATTTCTGGTCCACAATGTCCTAGTTGATACAGGCAGTGCAGCTGACATTATATTTGCTAAAGCCTTCAGACAAATGCAAGAGCCTGAAGACAAGATTCATGATGCTACGCACCCCCTTTGTGGCTTCGGAGGGCGACAGATTGTAGCACTCGGGAAGATTACCATGCCGGTAACCTTCGGATTTGTTAACAACACAAGGACTGAACAAATTGTGTTTGATATTGTTGACATGGAGTATCCTTACAATGCCATCATTGGCCGTGGTACTCTTAATGCCTTCGAAGCAATTCTTCACCCAGCTTATCTCTGCATGAAGATACCTTCGGACCAAGGGCCTATTGCTATTCATGGAAGCCAGGAAGCTGGACCGACTCTAAGGCAATCCATAACATAGATGGAGCTGAAGCTTGTGAACAGTACAAATTCAGGAGGGAGAAGGCAGCTTCAGCGGATCAGCCGAAGCCCATGTTATTGTGTGAAGACATAGCAGAGCAGAAGGTGTTGTTGGGCTCGCAATTATCTGAAGACCAGGAGAAAACCTTGATAAGGTTTTTATTTAACAACAAAGATGTCTTTGCATGGTCAGCTAATGATCTCTGTGGAGTAAATCGGGATATTATTGAACATTCGCTCAATGTTGACCCATCCTTCAGACCCCGAAAGCAGAGGCTTCGGAAAATGTCTGATGACAAGGCCGAAGGGGCTCGCAATGAAGTAAAAAGACTCCTCAGTGCAGGAGTTATCAGAGAAGTAAAGTATCCAGAGTGGCTAGCTAACACTGTTATGGTGAAGAAGGCCAATGGCAAGTGGAGAATGTGTATTGATTTCACAGATCTCAACAAGGCTTGTCCGAAGGATGAATTCCCGCTGCCAAGGATAGACTCTTTAGTTGATGCAGCAGCTTCTTCGGAGCTCATGAGTCTCCTGGACTGCTACTCAGGCTATCATCAAATCTGGATGAAGAAGGAAGATGAGCCGAAGACTAGCTTCATAACCCCAAGTGGTACATATTGCTATCTTCGGATGCCTGAGGGGCTCAAGAATGCTGGAGGGAGTTTCAGCAGAATGACTGCGAAGGTTCTCCAGTCTCAGATAGGCAGAAATGTGTTGACTTATGTTGATGACATTATTGTAAAAAGCACGAAGCAGGAAAATCATATTGCTGATCTGCAGGAGACCTTCGCCAGCTTCAGACAAGCTGGTTTGAAGCTGAATCCAGAAAAATGTGTCTTCGGAGTGAAGAAGGGCAAATTTCTTGGATGCTTGGTTTCAACAAAGGGAATCGAAGCTAATCCAAATAAAATCGAAGCTATACTTCGAATGGAGCCACCAACCACAAGAAAGGGGGCCCAAAGATTGACAGGAAGGCTGGCATCTCTCAACAGATTTATATCCAGATCAGCAGAAAGAAACTTACCATTCTTCGAGGTGCTGAAGTCAGCTGAAGTCTTTCAATGGGGCCCAAGTCAACAAAAAGCCTTCGAAGAGCTGAAGCAATACTTAATAGATCTCACAACATTAACTCCACCAACGCCAGGGGCTCCTCTGTTGTTATATGTGGCAGCTTCGCACTCAGCAGTAAGTGCGGCACTTGTCCAGGAGAAGTTTGATGGACAAGTCAAGAAGCAGGTCCCAGTATATTTTGTATCTGAGGTCCTTAGTGTCTCAAAGAAAAATTATACAGAGCTGGAGAAGGTATTGTATGCCGTTTTAATGGCATCCAGGAAGCTTCGGCACTATTTTCAGGCATACAACATTATTGTTCCTTCTTCGCAGCCGTTGAAAGATATCATGAGAAATAGAGAAGCTACTGGGCGTATTGGAAAATGGGCTGCGGAGCTCAATGAATTCTACATTGATTATGTGCATAGATCCTCAATTCAGTCTCAAGCATTGGCAGATTTCATTGCCGACTGGACGCCAGGGGCTCAGGACGAAGAAGCGAATAAAGATGCCGAAGTATGGACAGTGTTTTGTGATGGCTCTTGGGGAACCTTCGGAGCAGGTGCAGCTGCTGTGTTGGTCTCACCGTCCAAGGTTAAAACTTGCTATGCAGCAAGACTTGACTTCAGCTGCACAAATAATATAACTGAGTACGAAGCCTTGCTCTTGGGCCTTCGGAAACTAAAGGCAATGGGGATCAGAAGGGCGATTCTTAAAACTGATTCCCAGGTTGTTTCGGGTCATATTGACAAAAGTTGCAAGGCTAAAGACCCGAAGCTTGAAAAATACCTAGACACGGTCCGAAGGATCGAAGCTTCCTTCGAAGGATTTTCTGTTAAGAATATCCCTCGAGGACAAAATGAGCATGCTGATTTGTTAGCCAAGTCTGCAGCACAGGGTCTGCCGCTACCTTCGGATGTGTTCTTCGAAACAATAAAGGCACCTTCAGTGGAGCTACTAGAAAGAGCAGTCCTTAACATTTCTCCTGTTTACAGCGAAGATTGGAGAACTGAAATAATCTCTTACCTTTAGGGTAACTTCCTATCAGATGACGAAGCTTATAATAAAAGGATAGAGGCGAGAGCTCGTCCGTATGTCATGATAGAAGGGGAGTTATACAAGCATGGAGTTTGTGCCCCGCTGCTCAAGTGCTTGTCTAGACCCGAAGGAATAGAGTTAATGAAAGAGATACATGCAGGCCTGTGTGGATCCCACATCGGATCCAGGCCATTACTTGGAAAAGTGTTCCGCCAAGGATTTTATTGGCCGAAGGCAGCTTCGGATGCAGCGGAGTTAGTACAAAAGTGCGAAGGTTGTCAGAAATGTGCAAGAGATCAAAAGCAACCTTCGTCTTTGACACAGCTGATACAACCCATCTGGCCATTGCAAAGGTGGGGCCTTGACTTGTTGGGTCCATTACCACCGGCCCAAGGGAATCTAAAATATGTTATAGTAGCTGTGGAGTATTTTTCCAAGTGGATTGAGGCAAAGCCATTAGCCACAATAACTTCGGCCACTGTCCAAAAGTTTTTCTGGCAGAACATTGTCTGTCGCTTCGGAGTACCGAAGGCCATCACTGTAGATAATGGAGCGCAGTTCGACTCCGAAGCTTTCAGAAATTTCTGTGATCAAATTGGAACGAAGATCCATTTTGCATCAGTCAGGCATCCGGAGTCGAATGGGCTTGTTGAAAGGGCCAATGGCATCATAATGACAGGAATAATGAAGCTAATCTTTAATCAACCAAGGGGAAAGTGGCCAGATCAGTTGACCAAAGTGGTGTGGAGCCATAATACAACAACATCAAGGTCTACAGGCTTTACCCCATTTAAGTTGTTATTTGGTGACGAAGCAATAACCCCGGAAGAAGCCAAAGCTGGATCAATAAGAGTGGTAGCTTCGGCAGAATCAGGTCCCGAAGATACTTGTCTCGTGGAAAAAGATGCCTTAGAAGGGATCAGGCTTCAAGCCGTGGAGAATATCAATAAATACCAGGCTGAAACAGTCAAATGGCGAGATAGAAAGGTCCGGCTAAAAAATATTGAGCCGGGACACTTGGTGCTTCGGAGAGTGGCCAACCCAGATACAGTGGGCAAGCTACAATTGAAATGGGAAGGGCCTTTCTTAGTAGCATCCTCGTCGAGGCCTGGTTCGTACAGATTAAAGGACATGGATGGCAACGAAATTCCAAGATCTTGGAATGCAGATGAGCTTCGGAGATATTATGTATAACTTGATGTAACTTTTTACGTTTTTCTTTTTCTTTTTCATGGCACCCTTTTCCTTTCTAAAGGGGGAGAAAGGTTTTTAATGGGGCCATCATATGTAATTTCCTTTTTAGTTTTATAAGAGCAAAATCCCCCAAAGAATGTAAATGTAAAAGCTGAGAACGCACCATCGAGTGCCGAAACTGAAAAAAAAGAGAGAAGAAGCTCCAAAGACGTCCCTAAGGGGATGCAGAGCTCTGATTCCGCCGAAAGTAAAAGGCGAAGAAGCTCCAAAGACGTCCCTAAGGGGATGCAGAGCTCTGATTCCGCCGAAAGTAAAAGGCGAAGAAGCTCCAAAGACGTCCCTAAGGGGATGCAGAGCTTACAGCGAAAAGTCAACGCTGATACCGCCTAAGTAAAAGGCGAAGAAGCTCCAAAGACGTTCCTAAGGGAATGCAGAGCTTATACTGCCTAAGTAAAAGGCGAAGAAGCTCCAAAGACGTTCCTAAGGGAATGCAGAGCTGATGTGTGGTTGCTTCTAAAGGAATAATGGCTGAGAGTGTGGCTTTGGACATATGTTGTGGACATTCATTCGCACATTGCATTACATCATGGCATTTGCATGCATAAGCATTCATTCATAGCATTTATGTACCAAAGTGGTTGCTTCGGCAAAAAGAAGAAGAGGATTTTTATGATTCGTTATGTAAAAGAAAAGCTTCGGCAAAAAGGAGAAGTGGTTTTTTGTGATTCGTTATGCTTTGTTGCGTACAAAAAAGAGAAGCTTTGGTAAAAAGAAGTGGTCCCTTATGCTTTGTTGTGTACAAAAAAGAAAAGCTTCGTCGCTCGGCGAAAGAAGAATTGGTCTCTTATGCTTCGTTGTGTACGAAAAGAAGGGAAGGTGTTTTTTCGCCCTTGGCTCAAAATACTGATTTCGTCCACATCAAAGCGCCTCAGCAGAAGGGTAAGAATATATTACAAGGTATGTACAAAGTTCCTTGAGAACAGTTCAATTGTATTTACAAAAGTTGTTGCAAAAGTATCCTAAGTTTTTCCTATAGTATACTTCTACTGATTTTCATTAAGCTTCAGCTTCGGCGACAGCTTCGGCGGCATATACTTTAAGCATCACCTTCAGCTTCGTCATCCTACATAAATCAAGGTATCGTGAGTAAAAATCAAGTGCAAAGGAGAAAGTAAGTACGAAGTTTCATTTCTTACTGGTTCAAGATGACTTCGAGCTTCGTCTCCAGCCTTCTCCCGCCCGCCTTTTGTCCATATCATTTTTATAAATCTATTTGAGATGCTTCGGGCGAGGTCAGGTATATCGTCCAGGATTGATGGAGACAAGGTGAAGTTGGGCCTGTTGACGATTTTTCCATGCTCGCAGCCGGCCTTCAGGAATGCTGCAGCGGTACCTCGAGAAGCTACCCAGGCACAGAAGTCACCGTGCCCGGCTATAACTTCGTCAAGTTCTTCGATCTCAGCTTCAATATGATCGAACGCTTGTGGTAAATTTTCCGCTGAAGGGTTAAACTTCCCGCTGCTAGCTCCAACAGAGTAAAATATCTTTTTTAATCGTTCAATACAATTATTGCTAAATTTCAAGCATTTGTCTTGAAGGCTTGTCAATGATTTCTTCAAGTTTGAGTTGGTCTGGACTTCGGCTTCAAGTTTCGAATTAAGTTCTAGCTTTTCCTGTTCAAATTGTTTTGATTCACTGATAAGCTTCAAATTCAACTCTGATACCTTAGCCTCAGTCTCTGCCAGCAAGCCTTCGGTTGATTGAAGCTCGAAGTCTTTCTTCTCAATGATAGCTGATTGTTCTTTTATCTTGCTCTCTAAATTTTGAATTATAGCTTCGTGCTTTTTGTCCTCCAAATCTTGTTGCATCTTCAAAGCTTTGCTCAGTAGCATGCTCTGCACAGAAACAGCTTTTGTTAGTCACATTTTCATTATTAACAACAATAAAAACCAGAGAAAAGATTGTTTACCTTGAAGTTGGAATAAAATAAGCTGCCGACGATATGTTGTCGTCGGTAGCGGCTGATGTCTGTCTCTAGCTTCGGAAAACCGATACTCTTTGATAGAGTACCGATTACCTTAGCTCCAGTTTGGTCTCGAATGCAGCCTAATATTTCATCGTCCACACCTCCAAATAGGAGAGCTCCTGGCTTGTAGCCGCAAGATTTGGCATAGTCCTCAAGTTCTTCCATTTCGGCCTTCGACAGTTTTTGCCCAATTAAATTTTGGAATGTGTAGGCTTCGTCGTCCGAAGTGTCCTCGGCTATTTCTTTCCCCTTCCCAGGCACTGTGGCCATGGTTTTTTCAGCAGCAGTGCCAGCTTCTTCTGCAGCCATGTCTTGCAAGATTTTGTCAATGTCCTCAATAGTAGTTTCTAAGTTTACATCTTCGGCTGTAGCGGCTTCGGTAGCCGCGACCTCCGAAGGTGCGACTTCGACGTTTGTGGTGCCTTCGACAGCTGGTGTTTTCTGAATTGACGCCCTAGGCGGCGTCTTGTCGATAACTTCAGTTACCGCAATAATTCTTTGCCGCTTGGGTTTGCTTATCTTCGTTTGATCCGGCTCGTCCACCTTTCGAAAAAGCTTCGTCAGTTGGAGCCTTAATGGACTTAGCTTCGTGGGCATGGGTTCAGTCATTACCATTAAAATCTCCTCCACGTCGCTGGTAGAAGGTGGCGTGGGGGTCCCATCTTCTTCGGATAATTTTCGTTTCAGAGTTGATATTTTTCTTTTCTTGGGAATTTTCTTCTCTTTTGCTGGTCTTTCTTCACCCTTGTCCAGAGCTTCGGCCACTCTTTTTCTTTTTTGGCCCTCGGCACCCTTGTTCAACTGTTCATAGTCAGGGTACTCGAAGCCCAGGGCATCAAGCACTCGGTTCAGCCTTCGCTTCGGTCGGGCGCCGAAGGCCGCTGTCATTAGTTGATCCTCTTTTTTGGAATAATTCCCCAGGATTTCATTGCACATCACCTCGATTGTGTCCAGCCACTCTTGGCAGGGCTTCTTAAAGTATTTCTTGAATTTGAAGTGATAGGGCAGCCGGACAAGATCCCCCTTCTTCTTCTCCCCCTTTAATTTTGGCATTTCCCATTCTTTCAGAGTAGGGAAGACTCTGAATGCCAAGAATTCTTGGACCAGATCCCTGGTACCGATATGCTCTGCAATAATTCCGAATTCATTCATTGCCTGCTGTGTTTCACCCTCTGGCGTCATGTTGCAGCGAGGTCGGGTTTCTCCGAAGATCAGCTCGATTGGACTTTGCACAAGCTTCTCCTTGTTGTCATCAACTTTGACATAGAACCATTCCGATTTCCAGCCTGCCGGCCATTTGCTTCGGTAGCTAATTACAGGAAACTTTGCCGTTTTCCGGTAGGCAAAATTGTAGCAACCGAAGTTATCGTGTAGCCCATCTTTTCTGGCCTTGGTTTGATAATGCAACTCATGAACTCGACAGAAACTGTCGGCAAGTGGCTCCACTGCTTGGCTTCGGAGGGCCCAAATATAAACGCTAAGTCTAACGATAGCGTTGGGAGTTAACTGGTGAAGGTAGATGCCAAACCTTTTCAGTATATCCGCAATAATCTCGTGAAGAGGGAATCTAAGCCCAGCCTTTAAAAAGCTCTTGAAGATAACAATCTCGTCCTTCCCTGGCTTCGGGGTGGTTTCTTCTCCCCCGAAGCGAAGTAGCTTCTTCTGGTCTTCATTGAAATAACCCGCTTTCACCATCTTCAAAAGATCAGCCTTTGAAACAGTTGATTTCCCAAAATCCAGGTGACTCGGCTTGCTGGGCATGGCAATACGGTAGTCATCTTCGGGATCAGTCCCTTCAATGTTCTCTTCTTCTCCTTCGGCAGTTGTCGGGTTTGCTTCAGCAGCAGGCATTTCTTCCGCAGTCACTAGACCGGAACGCTGCATCGCTTCAGAGATGGGCACAGTGTTCGAACCTTCGGCTTCGTCTCCCTCACGTACAACTTTGGCCGTAGATCGCACTCTCGCCATTGGATTCTGAGTTTGGGGAAGTCAGGAACTTTTTTCTTTTTTCTTTTCTCCCGAAGCTCTTCTTTCTGACGAAGCAGACGTCGAGATGGACCTTCGTTCGATTCTGAGAATCAAGCTTCGGCTATAGTTAAAAATTTTGGCAGCAAAATAGTGCAAATAGCAATGAATGCTGTGGTAACTTCATACCTACCCGTCTGTTTATATAGTGCTGCAGGTAAGAAGGCGAAGCGGCAGGATTTTTTACACCAAGCGGGCAGTCATTCGTACTCGCTGTGCAGTGGACCGCAAAGATCAAACAGTAACTCTGCAAGGTGGGCCTGGCACGCGCTCGGAAGCCGGATCGTTTCTCCGCAACGAGCTCAGGGAAGGTGTTTTTTGGACCTTCGGCTTCCCGAAGCTGAAGAGGTTTTTTTTCACGGGTCAAGCTCGTTACGAAAAACGATCTAGCACCGCGAAAGGGGCTACTGTTGGGGCCGTGCTTCGGTGCGCCGAAGGTCTTACACGAAGAAGCAGCTTCGGCTGAAGTCGTCTCCAAGAGATGGCCGAAGGTTCCTTTTCATGGAGCTTCGGCGTTACAAACCGACATAGAGATAGAATGACCTTTTTATCCATAGAGGTCTGAGTCAATGTTGTAAACTTTTGTAAGGGGCATAATTGTAATTTGTCATAGGCTGTGACCTGTGCCTATAAATAGATGAACAGTACCTCTGTACTGTTCACGCGAACCTGTTATTTGCCTTCGCATCACACTTGTATTCTCGCTTTCCTCCGGGCCGAAGGTACATTTGTAACTTGAAGTCATTTATATTCATTCATTTATGATGATAGAGATGGAAATAATTCCACGATCATATTTAAATATTTATTTCATGTTTCATGATTTATATGATATGAATGCTTCGTTCCTTGATATTATGTTTACGAAGGTACGTCCTTCGTAACCTTCGTCCGAAATTCTTTATATCCTGAGGGGATATAATGTTTTGGAGGACGAAGGACATTAACACCTAACATTTTCTATGTTGCCTTGTTCTTAATTCTAAGCATTTGAGAACAAGCCCCCAACACTTATCACGTGTTCTCCCTTTAGAAGCTTGTGGAGGTTCTTCATCCCCACATGTGCTAAGCGGCGATGCCACAACCAGCCCATGCAAGTCTTAGCAATTAAGCATGCATCTAGACCGGCCTCTTCTTTTGCAAAATCAACCAAATAAAGTTTGCCGTCTAGTACACCCTTAAAGGCTAGTGAACCATCACACCTTCTAAAGACAGACACATCTACATTTGTGAATAGACAATTATATCCCATATTGCATAATTGACTAACAGATAACAAATTATATCCAAGCGACTCAACTAAAAACACATTAGAAATAGAGTGCTCGGATGAAATAGCAATTTTACCTAACCCTTTTACCTTGCCTTGGTTCCCATCACCGAATATTATTGAATCTTGGGGATCCTTGTTCTTGACGTAGGAAGAGAACATCCTCTTTTCCCCTGTCATGTGGTTTGTGCATCCGCTGTCGATAATCCAGCTTGAACCCCCGGATGCATAAACCTGCAAGGCAAATTTAGGCTTGGGTCTTAGGTACCCAACTCTTGCTGGGTCCTACAAGGTTAGTCACAATTGTCTTAGGGACCCAAATGCAAGTTTTATCGCCCTTGCATCTTGCCCTTAACTTCCTAGCAATCACCTTCTTATTCTTTCTACAAATGGCAAAGGAAGCATTGCAAGCATAATAAATTGTAAAAGGTTCATTCATTAATTTCCTAGGAGCATGAACAGTATTCTTTCTAGGCACATGATGAATAACATTTCTCCTAGACATATTTCTATCATGCATATAGGAAGAACTAGAAGCAAACATGGCATGAGAATCAAAAGCATCATAAGCATTACAACTCCTATAAGCATTTCTAGATTGTCTCCTATCATGGTACATAAAAGCATGGTTCTTTTGCACACTACTAGCCATAGGGGCCTTCCCTTTCTCCTTGGCGGAGATGGGAGCCTTATGGCTTGTTAAGTTCTTGGCTTCCCTCTTGAAGCCAAGACCATCCTTAATTGAGGGGTGTCTACCAATCGTGTAGGCATCCCTTGCAAATTTTAGTTTGTCAAATTCACTTTTGCTAGTCTTAAGTTGGGCATTAAGACTAGCCAATTCATCATTTAATTTGGAAATTGAAACTAGGTTTTCACTACAAGCATCAATGTCAAAATCTTTACACCTATTGCAGATCCTAACATGTTCTACACAAGAGTTAGATTTACTTGCTACTTCTAGTTTAGCATTTAAATCATCATTTACACCTTTTAAAGTAGAAATGGTTTCATGACAAGTAGATAGTTCATAAGAAAGCATTTCATTTCTTTTAACTTCTAAAGCATGAGATTTTTGTGCCTCTACAAATTTATCATGTTCTTCATACAACAAATCCTCTTGCTTTTCTAAAAGTCTATCCTTTTCGTTCAAGGCATCAATCAATTCATTGATTTTATCAATTTTATTTCTATCCAATCCCTTGAACAAACTAGAGTAATCTATTTCCTCATCGCTAGACTCATCATCACTAGAAGAATCATAAGTAGTACTGTCTCGAGTACATACCTTCTTCTCCTTCGCCATGAGGCATGTGTGACGCTCGTTTGGGAAGAGGGATGACTTGTTGAAGGCGGTGGCGGCGAGTCCTTCATTGTCGGAGTTAGAGGAGGAGCAATCCGAATCCCATTCCTTTCCGATATGTGCCTCGCCCTTGGCCTTCTTGTAATTCTTCTTCTTCTCTCTCTTGTTCCCTTTTTCCTGGTCACTTTCACTATCGGGACAATTAGCAATGAAATGACCAATCTTACCACATTTAAAGCATGAGCGCTTCCCCTTGGCCTTGGTCTTGCTTAGCTGTCCCTTGCGACCCTTTAGCGCCGTCTTGAAGCGCTTGATGATGAGGGCCATCTCTTCATCATTGAGCCCGGCCGCCTCAACTTGCGCCACCTTGCTAGGTAGCGCCTCCTTGCTCCTTGTTGCCTTGAGAGCAATGGTTTGAGGCTCATGGATTGGACCGTTCAACGCATCATCCACGTATCTCGCCTCTTTGATCATCATTCGCCCGCTCACGAACTTCCCAAGGACTTCTTCGGGCGACATCTTGGTGTACCTAGTATTTTCATGGATATTGTTCACCAGATGTGGATCAAGTACAGTAAAGGACCTTAGCATTAGGCGGACAACGTCGTGGTCCGTCCATCGCGTGCTTCCGTAGCTCCTTATTTTGTTGATAAGGGTCTTGAGCCGGTTGTATGTTTTGGTTGGCTCCTCGCCCCTTATCATCGCGAATCTTCCAAGCTCTCCCTCTACCAACTCCATCTTGGTGAGCAAGGTGACATCGTTCCCCTCATGAGAGATCTTGAGGGTGTCCCAGATTTGCTTGGCATTGTCCAAGCCGCTCACCTTATGGTACTCGTCCCTGCACAAGGAGGCTAACAACACAGTAGTAGCTTGTGCATTTCTATGAATCTGTTCATTAATAAATATAGGACTATCCGAGCTATCAAATTTCATTCCATTCTCAACAATCTCCCATATGCTTGGATGGAGAGAGAACAGGTGACTACGCATTTTGTGGCTCCAAAATCCATAGTCCTCCCCATCAAAGTGTGGAGGCTTGCCGAGAGGAATGGAGAGCAAATGTGAATTTGAACTCTGAGGAATACGAGAGTAATCGAAAGAAAAATTCGAATTAACCGTCTTTTGTTTCTCGTAGTCGTAGTCATCCTTTTAGGAAGAAGTGGACTCATCGCTGTCGTCGTAGTAGACGATCTCCTTGATGCGTCTCGTCTTCTTCTTCTTCCCATCTTTGCGTTTGTGGCCCGAGCCCGAGTCGGTAGGCTTGTCATTCTTCGGCTCATTGACAAAGGACTCCTTCTCCTTATCGTTGATCACGATTCCCTTCCCCTTAGGATCCATCTCTTCGGGCGATTAGTCCCTTTGTAAAGAGAACGACTCCGATACCAATTGAGAGCACCTAGAGGGGGGGGGGTGAATAGGTGATCCTGTAAAACTTGAAACTTAAGCCACAAAAACTTGGTTAAGTGTTAGCACAATAATCGCCAAGTGGCTAGAGAGGAGTCTCAACAAAACACAATAACCACAAAGATATCAATCACAGAGATGGCACAGTGGTTATCCCGTGGTTCGGCCAAGACCAACGCTTGCCTACTCCACGTTGTGGCGTCCCAACGGACGAGGGTTGCAATCAACCCCTCTCAAGCGGTCCAAAGACCCACTTGAATACCACGGTGTTTTGCTTTGCTTTTCTTAATCCCGTTCGCGAGGAATCTCCACAACTTGGAGCCTCTCGCCCTTACACTTGAAGTTCACAAAGAAGCACGGAGTAAGGGAGGGATTAGCAACTCACACAAGACACTAAGATCACAGCAAATACACACACACAAGACCCAGACTTAAGCTCAAAAGACTAGCACACTAGAACGGAGCTTAAATCACTAGAATGTCGAACAAGTGTGCAAGAATGGAGTGTGAGTGATCAAGAGTGCTCAAGGAATGCTTGATTTTCTCCTCCATGCGCCTAGGGGTCCCTTTTATAGCCCCAAGGCAGCTAGGAGCCGTTGAGAGCATTCTTGGAAGGCTGATCTTGCCTTCTGTCGCCTGGCGCACCGGACAGTCCGGTGCACCACCGGACACTGTCCGGTGCGGATATCCTTCCTTATTTGGCGAAGCCGACCGTTGGGATTTGAGAGCCGCTGGCGCACCGGACACTGTCCGGTGCACACCGGACAGTCCGGTGCACACCGGACAGTCCGGTGCCTCCTTCTAGCCATTGGCTTGGCCACATGTCCCGCGCAGATCGCGCGGCCGACCGTTGGCTCGATCGACTGTTGGCTCACCGGACAGTCCGGTGAACCACTGGACAGTCCGGTGAATTTTAGCCGTACGCCGTTAATCATCTCCCGAGAGCGACGAGTTCGCCTGTGAATGGCTCACCGGACAGTCTGGTGAATTATAGCCGTACACCGCCGTCGAACTCCCGAGAGTAGCAAGTTCGCCAGAGTCAGCCTGGTGCACCGGACACTGTCCGGTGCACCACCGGACAGTCCGGTGCACCCAGACTGCGCTGACCTTGGCTGAACTTAGCCATCTCTTCTCCAACTCGATTTTTCCTGTTTCCAGCACTTAGACACAATACATTAGTCCATAAAACAATGTACTAAGTCTAGAAACATACCTTTTGACATGATTTGCACTTTGTCCACCACTTTGCATAGATTAGCACAAAAGCACTTGTGTTGGCACTCAATCACCAAAATACTTAGAAATGGCCCAAGGGCACATTTCCCTTTCACATCCTCCTCAACCCCTTGGCCTTTCTCAAGTCCTTGTTGATCCTCTCCAAGGTTCCTAATCATCAAAACATCCATGGCCCCAAACATTAGCTCTAAAACACAATTGATTAGGGTAGAATGTACCTGGATATTTAGATATCGTGCACGCGATTGTATGAATAGAAGTGTGTCCTCATCATCCTCCCCTTCTTGAATTGGAGTCGTCCTCGACTCGATCTAATCTTTCTCACCCATGTATGGCTTCAAATCTAAAATGTTAAAGGTGGGACTAACCCTAAAATCTAGAGGCAACTCAATTGTGTATACATTATCATTATTTTTTGCAAGAACTTTATAAGGCCCAACAGCACGTGGCATGAGTTTAGATTTTCTCAAATTAGGAAACATATCCTTTCTCAAATGAACCCACACCAAGTCACCTAGTTCTAATTTTATTTCCTTCTTACCTTTACTAGCAGCAATACGATATTTTTCATTCATCTTTTCAATTTGCAACTTAGTTGTTTCATGCATCTTAAGAATGAATTTGGAGCGTTGTGTAGCATCCAAGTTCACTATTTCAGGAGTTGGTAAAGGTAGCAAATCAATTGGAGCATGAGGATTAAAACCATATACTACCATAAATGGACTAAGCTTAGTTGTGGAATGAATGGATCTATTATAAGCAAACTCAATATGTGGCAAACATTCCTCCCACAACCTCAAATTATCTTTCAAAACAGCCTGTAACATAGTAGATAAAGTTCGATTAACAACCTCTGTTTGTCCATCAATTTGGGGATGATAAGTAGTAGAAAGTAACAACTCTGTTCCTAGTTTAAACCACAAGGTTCTCCAAAAATGGCTTAAAACCTTAGCATCCCTATCAGAAATAATAGTATTTGGGACACCATGCAACCGCACAATCTTAGTGAAGAACAAATCAGTAACATGCGAAACATTATCAGTTTTGTGACATGTGAAAGGGAAATAGGGTCAAACCTTTTCCTATATGAATTTTGGTGGTTGAATTGCCCAATACAAAACAATTGGACTAACTAGTTTGCTCTAGATTATGAGTTCTACAGGTGCCAAAGGTTCAACATAAACCAATAACAAGTCTAAGATAGGGTTCAAATAAAAAGAGCAAAAGACAACCGAAGGCTGCCCTGGTCTGGCGCACCGGACTTTCCGGTGTGCCACCGGACAGTGTCCGGTGCACCAGGGACGATCAACTCAAACTTGCCAGCTTCGGGAATTTGGGGAAGTCGCTCCGCTATAATTCACCGGACTGTCCGGTGTAACACCGGACTGTCCAGTGTGCCAGCGGAGCAATGGATACTTCGCGCCAACTGTCGTCTGCAAAGGAACAGTGAAAGTGAACGGTGCGCGCCTACGCGCGCAGAAGTCAGAGCAGCGCCAGAAGGCGCACCAACCAGTGAACAGTGACTGTCCGGTGCACCATCGAACTGTCCGGTGGCCCCACTTGTCAGAGCTCCAATGGTCGAACCCTAACGGTTGGGTGACGTGGCTGGCGCACCGGACAGTGTCCGTTGGCGCAGCGGACTGTCCGGTGCGCCATACGACAGCAGCCCCTCCCAATGACCACTTTGGTGGTTGGGGCTATAAATACCCCCAACCACCAACACTTCAAGGCATCCAAGTTTTCAGCCATTGCATTCAATACAAGAGCTCTAGACTTCACTCCAAGACACAAACAAAGAGATCAAATCCTCTCCCAAGTCCAAAGATCATTCCAATCAAGTAGTGACTAGTGAGAGACAATTGTGTTCATTTGAGTTCTTGCGCTTGGATCGCTTTTCTTCTTCTTTCTTTCTTGTTCCCAACTCAATTGTAATCAAGGCAAGAGACACCAATTGTGTGGTGGTCCTTGTAGTGACTTAGTGTCCCGATTGATTGAGAAGAGAAGCTCACTCGGTCTAAGTGACCGTTTGAGAGAGGAAAAGGGTTGAAAGAGACCCGGTCTTTGTGACCACCTCAATGGGGAGTAGGTTTGCAAAAACTGAATCTCTGTAAAATAAATCACCGCGTCTCACTCTTCATTTGCTTGTGATTTGTTTTCGCCCTCTCTTTCGGACTCAATTATATTTCTAACGCTAACCCCGGCTTGTAGTTGTGCTTAAAGTTTATAAATTTCAGATTCCGCCTATTCACTCCCCCTCTAGGCAACTTTCAATTGGTATCAGAGCCTAGTGCTTCATTAGAGCCTAACCGCTCGAAGTGATGTCAGGAGAACACGCCAAGAAGGAGATGGTGACCGGCGAGAAGCCCGCTACAAGCCATGGAAAGGCTCCATCGAGAGAGTCCCGCAAGAAGAAGAAAGAGGAATCACCTCCTCACAAGTCGCATCGGAGTGGCGACAAGAAAAAGAAAATGAAGAAGGTGGTCTACTATGAGACCGATTCTTCATCGCCATCCACCTCCGGCTCCGACGCGCCGTCCGTAACTTCTAAGCGCCATGAGCGCAAGAAGTTTAGTAAGATCCCCCTACGCTATCCTCGCATTTTCAAACATGCTCCTTTGCTTTCCGTCCCATTAGGCAAACTACCCATGTTTGATGGTGAAGATTATAATATGTGGAGTGACAAAATGGGGCACCATCTAACCTCACTCCACACTAGCATTTGGGATGTTGTTGAGATTGGAGTACATGTACCATCACCGGAGGATGAAGACTATGACTCGGATGAAGTTGCCCAAATCCGGCACTTCAACTCCCAAGCCACAACTATACTCCTCGCCTCTCTAAGTCGAGAGGAGTATAACAAGGTGCAAGGGTTGAAGAGCGCCAAGGAAATTTGGGATGTGCTCAAAACCACGCACGAAGGAGACGAGGTGACCAAGATCACCAAAAGGGAAACGATCGAGGGGGAGCTCGGTCGTTTTATGCTCAACCAAGGAGAAGACCCGCAAGCCATGTACAACCGGCTAAAGACCTTGGTAAATCAAGTGTGCAACCTCGGGAGCACTAAATGGGATGACCATGAAATGGTCAAGGTTATTCTTAGATCACTTGTCTTTCTTAACCCTACTCAAGTTCAATTAATTCGTGGTGATCCAAGATATAAACTAATGTCTCCCAAGAAAGTGATAGGAAAATTCGTGAGCTTTGAATTGATGATCAAAGACTCCAAGAAAATCATCGAGCAAGGCGCCTCCTCCACACCCGATGTGCAACCCATCGCATTTAAGGCGACAGAGGAGAAGAAAGAAGACTCTACACCAAGTAGGGTCCCCATCGACGCCTCCAAGCTCGACAATGAGGAGATGGCGCTCATCATCAAGAGCTTTCGTCAAATCCTCGAGCAAAGGAGGGGGAAGGACTACAAACCCCGCTCCAAGAAAGTATGCTACAAATGTGGTAAGCCCGGTCATTTTATCGCTAAATGCCCTTTGTCTAGTGATAGTGACAGGGATAACGACAAGAGGGGAAGAAGGAGAAGAAGAGATATTACAAGAAGAAGGGCAGTGATGCCCATGTTTGCCGGGAGTGGGACTTCGACGAGAGCTCCACCGACTCCTCCGACGAGGATGCCGCAAACATCACTGTCAACAAGGGTCTTCTCTTCCCCAACGTCGGCCACAAGTGCCTCATGGCAAACGACGACAAGAAGAAGGTAAAATCTAGGTCCTCCACTAAGTATGCAACTTCTAGTGATGAGGATAATTCTAGTGATGATGAGGACAACTTGCTTACTCTTTTTGCCAATCTTAACATGCAACAAAAAGAGAAATTAAATGAATTGATTAGTGCTATTCATGAGAAGGATGAACTCTTGGATAGCCAAGAGGACTTCTTTATTAAGGAGAACTAAAAGCATGTTAAGACTAAAAATGCTTATGCTCAGGAGGTAGAGAAAAATGGAAAATTAACTAGTGAGCTTAGCACTTGCCATGACACTATTTCTAGCCTTAGAAATGAAAATGCCAAATTAATTGCTAAGGTTGAGAAATCAAATGTTTGTGATGAATCAATTGTTAATCTTAGAAATGATAATGCTAATTTAATTGCTAAGATTGACATGTTGAATGAATCTCTTGCTAGCCTTAAGAATGAGAATGAAAAATTAATTGCTAAGGCTAAGGAATTAGATGTTTGCAATGTTTATATTTCCAATCTTAGAGATGAGAATGCTATTTTACATGCTAAGATTGTTGAATTAAATGATTGCAAACCCTCTATATCTACCGTTGAGCATGTTTCTATTTGTACTAGATGTAAATATATTAATATTGATGCTATTCATGATCACCTTGCTATGATTAAATAACAAAATGATCATATAGCTAAACAAGATGCTAAAATTGCCGAGCATGAACTTGAAAATGAGAAATTTAAATTTGCTCGTAGCATGCTTTATAGTGGGAGACGCCCTGGCATTAAGGATGGTATTGGCTTCCAACAGGGAGACAATGTCAAGCTTAATGTCCCTCCTAAAAGATTGTCTAATTTTGTTAAGGGCAAAGCTCCCATGCCTCAGGATAACGAGGGCTACATTTTATACCATGCTGGTTATTCTAAGGATAAGATTAGGAGAATTCATGCAAAGAAGACTCATTCTCATCATGCTTTTATTTATAAGGATGAGGCTTCTAGCTCTAGGCGTTCTACACATGTTAAAATGCCTAAGAAGAAAACTCCTATTGCATCAAATGATCATAATATTTCATTTAAGACTTTTGATGCTTCCTATGTGCTCACTAATAAATCAGGCAAAGTAGTTGCCAAATATGCTGGGGGCAAACACAAGGCTCCAAGACTTGTGTTTGGGTACCCAAGGTGCTTATTTCTAATGTAAAAGGACCCAAGACCGTTTGGGTACCTAAGAACAAGGCCTAAATTTGTTTTGTAGGTTTATGCATCCGGGGGCTCAAGTTGGATCATCGACAGCGGGTGCACAAACCACATGACTGGGAGAAAAAGATGTTCCCCTCCTATGAGAAAAACCAAGATCCCCAAAGAGCTATCACATTCGGGGATGGAAAGCAAGGTTTGGTCAAAGGATTGGGTAAAATTGCTATATCACCTGACCATTCTATTTCCAATGTTTTTCTTATAGATTCATTAGATTACAATTTGTTTTCTGTTTCTCAATTATGCAAAATGGGCTACAATTGTCTTTTTACGGATATAGGTGTTACTGTCTTTAGAAGAAGTGATGATTCAGTAGCCTTTAAGGGAGTGTTAGAGGGTCAGCTATACTTAGTTGATTTCAATAGAGCTGAACTCGACACTTGCTTAATTGCTAAGACTAACAAGGGTTGTCTCTGACATCGCCGACTAGCCCACGTTGGAATGAAGAATCTTCACAAGCTTCTAAAGGGAGAGCACATTTTGGGACTAACCAATGTTCATTTTAAGAAAGACAGGATTTGTAGCGCATGCCAAGCAGGGAAGCAAATTGGTGTTCATCATCCACACAAGAACATCATGACGACTGACAGGCCACTGGAGCTACTCCACATGGATTTATTCGGCCCGATAGCTTACATAAGCATTGGTGGGAGTAAGTATTGTCTAGTTATTGTGGATGATTATTCTCGCTTCACTTGGGTATTCTTTTTGCAGGAAAAATCTCAAACCCAAGAGACTTTGAAAGGATTCTTGAGACGGGCTCAAAATGAGTTCGGCTTAAGGATCAAGAAGATAAGAAGCAACAATGGAACAGAGTTCAAGAATTCTCAAATTGAAGGCTTTCTTGAGGAGGAGGGCATCAAGCATGAGTTCTCTTCTCCCTACACGCCATAACAAAATGGTGTAGTGGAGAGGAAGAATAGAACTCTATTGGACATGGCAAGGACCATGCTTGATGAGTACAAGACTTCGGATCGGTTTTGGGTCGAGGCGGTCAACACCGCTTGCTACGCCATCAACCGGTTATATCTACACCGAATCCTCAAGAAGACATCATATGAACTCCTCACCGGTAAAAAGTCCAATATTTCATATTTTAGAATCTTTGGTAGCAAATGCTTTATTCTTGTTAAAAGAGGTAGAAAATCTAAATTTGCTCCTAAGGCTGTAGAAGGCTTTTTACTTGGTTATGACTCAAACACAAGGGCATATAGAGTCTTTAACAAGTCCACTGGACTAGTTGAAGTCTCTTGTGACATTGTGTTTGATGAGACTAACAGCTCTCAAGTAGAGCAAGTTGATCTTGATGAGCTAGATGATGAAGAGGCTCCGTGCATCATGCTAAGGAACATGCCCATTAAGGATGTGTGTCCTAAGGAATCCGAAGAGCCTTCACAAGCACAAGATCAACCATCTTCCTCCATGCAAGCATCTCTACCAACCCAAGATGAGGATCAAGCTTAAGATGATGAAAATGAAGATCAAGAAGATGAGCCACCTCAAGAGGAGGACAATGATCAAGGGGGAGATGCCAATGATCAAGACAAGGAAGATGAACAAGATCAAAGGCCGCCACACCCAAGAGTCCACCAAGCAATCCAACGAGATCACCCCGTGAATACCATCCTCGTCGATATTCATAAGGGGGTAACCACTCGATCTTGTGTTGCTCATTTTTGTGAACATTACTCTTTTGTTTCCTCTATTGAGCCACAAAGGGTAGAGGAAGCACTTCAAGATTCGGATTGGGTGCTGGCGATGCAAGAAGAGTTCAACAACTTCACGAGGAATGAGGTATGACATTTAGTTCCACGTCCTAACCAGAATGTTGTAGGAACCAAGTGGGTCTTCCGCAACAAGCAAGATGAGCATGGTGTGGTGACAAGGAACAAAGCCCGACTTGTGGCCAAGGGGTATTCACAAGTCGAAGGTTTGGATTTTGGTTAAACCTATGCACCCGTAGCTAGGCTTGAATCAATTCATATATTACTTGCCTATGCTACTTACCATGGCTTTAAGCTCTACCAAATGGACGTGAAGAATTCCTTCCTCAATGGACCTATCAAGGAAGAGGTCTATGTTGAGCAACCTCCAGGCTTTGAAGATAGTGAGTATCCTAACCATGTGTATAAACTCTCTAAGGCACTTTATGGGCTCAAGCAAGCCCCAAGAGCATGGTATGAATGCCTAAGAGATTTTCTTATCACTAATGGCTTCAAAGTCGGCAAAGCCGATCCTACTCTCTTTACTAAAACAATTGAAAATGATTTGTTTGTATGCCAAATTTATGTTGATGATATCATATTTGGGTCTACTAACAAATCTATTTGTGAAGAGTTTAGTAGGATCCTGATTCAAAAATTCGAGATGTCTATGATGGGGGAGTTGAAGTATTTTCTAGGATTTCAAGTCAAGCAACTCCAAGAGGGCACCTTCATTAGCCAAATGAAGTACATTCAAGACATACTCACCAAGTTTGGAATGAAGGATACCAAGCCCATCAAGACACCTATGGGAACCAATGGGCATCTTGACCTCGATACGGGAGGTAAATCCGTAGATCAAAAGGTATACCGGTCTATTGGGGACTTGTTCTCAAATGCTAAGAGTTAAGAACAAGACAACATAGAAAGTGTTAAATGTTAAAATCCTTCGTCCTTCGAAGCATTATCTCCCTTCGGATATAATGAATTCCGGACGAAGGTTATGAAGGACAAACCTTCATAAACACAATAAATGATGAAGAAAGATTCATACACAAGATATGAAAAATAATATAAACACTTTAAATGTTATTATCAACTTATTTTTATTCGCGTTACTATATTAACAATAACTGATTATAAATGTACCTTCGGCTCGAAGGAAAGCAGGGGTACAAGCGTGACGCGAATGCCAAGTCAGCGTGAACAATACGGGAGCATTGTTCATCTATTTATAGGTACGGGACGCAGCCCATGTAAAATTACACCCATGCCCTTTACATTTGCTAATAACTCTATAGCAATCCATCGGGGTCTAAATAGCCTTTTCCCTTTTAAGTCGGTTTCTTTTTCTGCTATCACGCCGAAGCTCCCCTGCGCATAGCTTCGGCTCTACGCCATCCTTCATACTCTTTGTGCATCTTCACGCTGTGGTTTTGATTTGTGTCCGAAGGTAACTGTTTACACATTATACTCCAGAGACATAGTTAAATCATGTTTTTGAGGACCTTCGGAAGCCGAAGGCCCCCAACAGTAGCCCCTCGCAATATTAATTTATTAAAGTAATAAATTCAGATTGCGACATGGACGAAGGCCTTAAGCCGAAGGTCCGAAAAAACACCTTCCCTTTGCTAGAATAGCAACAGTCATTGACAAGCGGGACCCTCCAACTTTTAACGCACTAGGCGTATAAATAAGAGCTCACCACGAGTTCATTTGGCACGCTTTCTTGCCATCTGCTTCTTGCTCACCCAACTTTTAGCCCTTGCGCACCAACACTTGCTTGGCTTTTTAAATTTTTAAGCTTCGGTTTCGAGAGCACTTTCTCAGCATTTTCAAAGATGTCTGAAGATAAGAAAGTTGTCGCTGAATCGAAGCTGAGCCTTTCTGAGGAGATGAATCTCGGCTTTCTTGAATCAATAGCAAAGATAAATACAGAGAAGATTACTAGGGAGATCTTAGAGGGTTTATCTGAAGACACTGGTGATAGTGACAGCTATGATGTGGAAAGTGGTGGCGAAGATTCCGAAGATCGACCCTGGCGACCAAGCCATGCAGTTTTTGGAAAATCAAGCATAAAACAAAGCCATCTTGTCAATATGAGGGGTAGATATTTTCGGGATTTATCTATTGTGAGGGCTGACGAAGGAGAGAAAACTTGTCCGACTCCCGAGGAGAATGAAGTCGTGATATTCCGAAGTTTCTTCAAGGCTGGACTTCGGTTTCCTTTGAGAAACTTTGTGGTAGAAGTTTTGAAGATATTTGAAATCTGCCTTCATCAAATTACTCCCGAAGCAATCATAAGGATGGGAATCTTCGTATGGGCCGTGAAGAGCCAAGGTTTGGAGCCAAATGCAAAAAGTTTCTGCAGTATGCATGCGTTATTATATGAGGCGAAACCATGGGGTAAAGAGCAATATCATAACAATTTTGGGTGTTATAGCTTCGGTGCCCGCTCTGGGTCAAGTTGTCCTGTGCCAACTTTTCGAAAGAGATGGCCCGGGGATTGGATGAAGGAATGGTTCTATGTGAACAACGACTTGAAAACGCGAGAAGATATTAAAGGTATCATCATGCGTCCCATCTGGCAGCGTTTTGGCCTTCAGAAACCGAAGGTGGATATTGACGAAGCAGCCGAAGAATGCCGGAGAGCCTTCGATGTAGTTTGCTCTTTCATTGGGACGAGGGATTTGATCCAGAAACACATTGCCTTTAGAGTATGGCCACTTGTAGAAAAGTGGGAAATGCCAAAGGAAACCATCAGCAAACCTGATGAAGGTGGACTAGTTAGGTTAAAATACACCTTCAAATATGGAGATAAGTTTGTCGAGCCAGATGATGACTAGTTAAAATGTATTGAGGGCATAAGCAATGAACTGCTTGGACCATACTTGAAGGCAGAAGATACTGCTCTGTCTGCGGCCTTCGGAGGCCGAAAGAAGAAAAGACTCAATCGAGTATTTGATGCCATTGGGTTCGTCTATCCTGACTATCGTTACCCAACACAGGGTCAAAAAAGGAAAGATACGGCTTCTGTGAAGGAAGTTGCTTCAGCCGCTCCTAGTGAGCCAGCGCCGAAGAGGAAAAAGATGAAGGTTCTTACACACCAGCCACGCTATATTGAACCGGCCACAGTGCCTGAGTTTGTCGGTGAGACCTCTTCGGCCACCGAAGCCAAGGAGCTGACTCCCCTGTCGAATATTGAAGAGCGGCCAAAATGCCGGAGATGGAAAAATAGAAGAACTGAGAGCTGAAGAAACAAAAACATCGGAAATTTTAAGTCCTTCAGCAAGAGTTGAGGTGCCAATGCCGATGACACAAAAAGACCTTACTACAACCCCCAAGAGGAAAAGAATGGATAACGTGCTAGATGTACTGGAAACGATAATGTCGACGTTTCAACCCCAGGGGGTCCCTGGACCGACGAGTAAATTGTCGCTGCGTGTCCCAGCCCAGATGGGTCGGCGCGAGACGGGACACAAAGGGGGGAGAACAGTAAGAGGAAACCGCGGCCTTCGTGTTGTCCTGCGCCCAGGGCGAATGGATGCGCTTGCAGTAGGGGTTACAAGCGTTCGCGTGGGAGAGAGAGAGAGAGAGCGAGAGCCTTATGCGTCGGCCCGTTCTCCCGCGTGGCCAACCCTTTTTGTACGAGGGCCCTAGATCTTCCTTTTATAGGCGTAAGGAGAGGGTCCAGGTGTACAATGGGGGTGTAGCAGTGTGCTAACATGTCTAGCAGAGAGGAGCTAGTGCCCTATGTACATGCCGTCGTGGCTGTCGGAGAGGTGTTGCTGCCCTGTTCATGTGATGTCGTGGTCGTCGGAGGAGAGATGGAGCCCTGCGGAAGTACAGCTGTCGGGGCTGTCGGATCCTTGCTGACGTCTTCTTGCTGACGTAAGGGGCTGGGAGCTGTCGTCGTCATGGAGCGCGCGGGGTGTCATCATTACTTGTTTACTGGGGCGAGCCAGATGGGACGCCGGTCTTGTTCCCCGTAGCCTGAGCTAGCTAGGGGCAGGGTAATGATGGCCCCCCTGGCGACGTGGCCGGTCCGGACCTGAGTTTGGGCGAGGTGGCGATTCCTCCAAGGTCGAGGTTGAGTCCAAGCCCTGGGGTCGGGCGAGGCGGAGTCCATCGTCTTCTGGAGCCGAGGCTAAGTCCGAGCCCTAGGGTCGGGCGAGGCGGAGTTCGTCGTCTTTCGGAGCCGAGGCTGAGTCTGAGCCCTGGGGTCGGGCGAGGCAGAGTTCGTCGTCTTTCGGAGCCGAGGCTGAGTCCGAGCCCTGGGGTCGGGCGAGGCGGAGTTCGTCGTCTTCTAAGTCGTGGTTGAGTCCGAGACCTGGGGTCGGGCGAGGCGAAGTCCATCTTCCGAGGCCGAGACGGGGGCTGAACCCTAGGGTCGGGCGAGGTGGAGCTTCCTATGTCGCCCGAGGCTGGACTTAGCCGCTGTCGACCTCACTCTAGCGAGTGGCACGGCAGTCGGAGCAGGGCAGGCGACGCTGTATTCCTGTCAGGTCGGTCAGTGGAGCGGCGAAGTGACTGCGGTCACTTCGGCCTTGTCGACTGAAGAGCGCGCGTCAGGATAAGATGTCAGGCGATCCTGGCATTAAATGCTCCTGCGATATGGTCGGTTGGTGTGGCAATTTGGCCAAGGTTGCTTCTCCGTGAAGCCTACCCGAGCTGTGCCTCGGGCGAGGCGTGAATCTTCCGGGGTCGGCTATCTTTGCCCGAGGTTGGGCTCAGGTGAGGCGGGATCGTGTCCCTTGAGCGGAGCCTTGGCCTGAATCGCGCCCATCAGGCCTTCGCAGCTTTGTGCTGATGGGGTTTACCAGCTGAGATTAGGAGTCTTGGGGGTACCCCTAATTATGGTCCCCGACAGTAGCCCCCGAGCCTCAAAGGGAGTGTTGGCACTCGCTTGGAGGCTTTTGTCACACTTTCTTGCAAGGGGACCAGCCTTTCTCGGATGCATTTCGTTTCGGTGGGTGCGCGCGAGCGCACCCGCCGGGTGTAACCCCCGAGGCCTCGGAGGAGTGGTTTGACTCCTTCGAGGTCTTAGTGCCTTTCGTGATGGCTCGGCCGGTTTGGTTGTTCCCTCATGTGAACTGGTCGTTGCCCGGGTGCTTAGTCAGGTCCCAAGTTCTCGGGTTGGTATGTTGACGCTATCAACGGTTTGGCCGGAGCCGGGTTTGCGAGAGCAGCCCCCGAGCCTCCGCATAGAGCGAGAGGACGGTCAAGGACAGACTCGGCTTTTTCCATACGCCCCTGCGTCGCCTTTCCGCAAGGAGGAGGGGGGAAAGCACCATGTTGCCCTCGGAGGGCGCCAAACATGGTGTCTCCAGTGAGTTGCTGGCGGGTGATCCGAGTGGACGCCCGTGCCCCATTCGTTAGGGGTCAGCTAGTGGCCCGGAGGCGCGCTCCAAAAGTACCTGCGAGTGATTCACCGGACCCGGTCCCCTTTTGACGGGGTCCGAGAGCTCGATGCCTCCCTCTGGTGGGATTCCGTTACAAAATCGTTCCCGCCAGTCTCGAAAATGTCCTAGGGTACCTCGGGAGCGTAGCCCGAGCCTTGGTTATGTATCGAACGTACCTTGGGTCATCCCTCGCTCTGCGTGCTCTAAGGCGGCTGTCGAACCCTTCGAGGGCCAGCCTACGAACCCCTGATCAGTAGTGGGCGCGGAGCCCGAGTGGCCTGAGGCGGCCGTTGAACCCTTCCGAGGGGCCAGCCTTCGAACCTCTGACCAGTAGTGGGCGCGGAGCCCGAGTGCTCTGAGGCGGCTGTTGAACCATTCCGAGGGGCTAGCCTTCGAACCTCTGATCAGTAGGGGGGCTTGGGGCCCGTTTCCTTCACGGAGAAGGATCCCTTTCGGAGTATCCCCTTTCCCGGTCCCTGTAGCAAGAGAGAGAAAGGGGAAGAGGAAAAGGATACGAAATTGAGCGACGTGGCGCACCTTTTTTGACGCGGTCATTATGGCGGAGGTGAAGCGTCGCCCGCTTCGCCTGCCAAAGGTGCCGCCTGCCCTGCCGCAGAGTTAATGCAACGGGACGAGTGGTTCGTGGGGCAGCCGTTGTGTGTGCGCGAGCCATTCGAGGAACGGAACACGGGCGCATCGTCTTCACGCCGTGGGAGAGGGCTCTCTCGCTGTCCCAGGAGGGGACGTGAGCCTGCAGGCGATTTGACTGCTGATTCCGCCTGCCTGCCGCCACCATTACTGCCGGCCCACTTTTGGCCATATCGATCGTCGCGCCTTCTCCCACGGCTGACTGACCCATGACCGATGTGCTCGGTTGGCACTGTTGGGCCATGCGCAGGGTCGCCTCGAGTCGCGGCACCGGTTCCGCAGTCGAGAAGGCACGGTACAGGTGCGAGTGGCGGTGCAGTTTCTCGCACGTAGTAACCGACGCGCCGGTTACATGACGTGTGGGCCTGGGCTTCCATGCTGGACGCGTTGAAGTCGAAAAGGTGCGCCCCCTTGGTGCGGTTGCATGCCGCCTGCATGGCGGTCCATCCTTTCACCCGCTTGTCTGGGCGAAAGTGGAGGAGCACTTGTAACCGCTGGGCGGTTACGCGTACCGCGCGCGGCGGTTTGGCCTCTTCCGTCCTGGGCCAGCTTGCATGACGCGTGGGACCCAGCCCCCATGTCGTAGGGGGAGGACCTTGGAGCGTGTTGGCGAAGACTCAATCCGCGCCGGCTGAGGACGCAAGTGGGGAGAGTCGCCCTTAAAAGGAGGGCGACCCCCTTGGACGGCAACCATGTCTTCGCACTCTCCTTATGCATTGCGCCCTTCCACCTTCCGAGCCCCTGGATGGGGAGCGTTCGCGTTGCTTTCGTCTCGTCGTCGGAGGAGGAACGCAACTTCGCGGAAGTTGGTACCTTTCAACCATCGTTCGGCTTCAAGGATTTTCATCAGGCAGTCCGGCTACCTTCCCCCACCAATGGGCAATTTGGTGGAGAGAAGCGAGCCGGGCTGCGGCCTCCGCCCCGCCCTCAGCTTCAAGGATTTTCGTGATCCGGGCTGAGGCGGAGGAGCGCACCGAGTGGGGGGTTGCCTCCGCGTGGGTCGGTAACCCTTTTCTTCCCCCGGCGTTTGGGGGAGAAAGGCATCCTCCAGCCCCACGGAGGCTTCCTTCAGCCATGCCAGGGAAGGTGAACTGCTGCTGCCCAGCCAGGGTGCAGCATTCCGTCCTCTGTCCGGGCGATGGTCGCGCCCGTACGGGCTAGGCACATCCAGGTCTTCCTCGCGCCGACAGCCGCGCCAGAGGGTTGCCCAGCACGTCGTGTGCCACGAGGGCGGTGCTCATGTTCTGGGGCGGCCTCGGCGAGGGCGGGAGCGAGGACCTGCCGGTGCGCTTTGGGGTGCCCGGCGGCCGCTGGTGCGGTGTTGAGGTGGCAGCAGCCGGAGAAGGTTTCTCTGCCGACGAGATCGCCAACTCCGCCTGCACCCCTGGACCTCCGTCCCCCTGGCTTGAATGGCTGGTTCTCGTCCTTCGTGGGCGAAAGCCTTTCCGCCGCAGCGTCTGCCTGGAAGCCGTTGCTGCAGCTGTCTTGAGCGGGCGGAGGTCGTTGCCGCTGCTGTCAGAGCGGGCGGCGCTGAGTCGCTTGGAGTTCGTCGCCTCGTGGGCCTCCTGGTATGGAGTTTGTTCGCACCCGCGGGAACGGAACCGGAGTTCCGTTTGTAATGGCACCTTGAGTGCTGGCGTATGTTCATTGTGGCTGTCGGGGCTTGAACATTTGTGTATTTTGGCATGAAGCCGTGTTTCTTCCTTATTTCGAGCACTAGGACTCGCCTGTCGGCTAGCTGAACCGCTTAGCCAAGCGGGAGTTGCCTCGTGCGGAAGGTGACGAGTGAGGTATCCGTATCCCAGAGGCGTAGGAGTCCCTCGGCTCAGTTGGCCTTGCCGCCCAAGGCTTCTCTTGCTTAGTTAAAGGAACCCTCAGCCGCTTTGCGTTGAGCCGGAGCCGGAGGCAGCGGTGCCAGCACGGACAGAGGCAGAGTTGGCTCGAAAAAGGAAGCTTCGTCGGTCGGGGCTTGGCCGGGTCGTCCCCTGGCGGGACCAACGCCGGAGTCGAGTTGTCGAGGCCACGAGCCGGGCTGGTGTCCTCGGGGGACAGCTGGCTGAGGCTTCGGGGCAGCTGGCCGAGCCATCTGCTCGGGCCGGGTTCCTGGAGGAGACCCTGGCGGCGATGGCCCGTGCGTGGTTAGGGCTGGACAAAAAACTCGTGGCTCGGTAACTCGCTCGACTCGACTCTTTAGTGACTCGACTCGACTCGGTTCGTTTAAAACGAGTCACGAGTTGAGCTAACAATTTAACTCGGTTCTTAACGAGCCAAACTCGAGCTGGCTCGTGAGTTACTCGCGAGCCAAACAAGTTGTGCAAATCTGCAAGGTGCCAGTCCAGTCACACGGCCCACACAGCCACACACACGACGTTCAGCCCAGCCAGGCAGCCACACAAACGGCCCACACAAACAGCCCGTGCGGCGTGCGCCCAGTGCCCCAGTCGTTCTTCCACTGAGTGCTTGGCTTCTCCCTGCGAGGCTACGACTGCGATGCGACCCTACCCTCTCGGTCTCTCCCTCTCTCTCCCCAAAACCTAAACCCTAGAGTCGCCGGCCGCCGCGGTCCGTGGAGCAAAGCAGGCTACAGCGCCGCCGTCTGCCTGTCTTCCCCGAGACCCCGACGGCGCCCTCGACCCTCGCCTTGTCTGCTCGTCTTCCCCGAGAGGCCGAGACCCCGACAGCGCCGCCGTCTGCCCGTCTGCCCTGTTCGGCGGCTGTCCGGCATCCACTCGGCCATCGTCGGTCGGCGGCTCACCTCCATGGAAGCCCAAGAACCAGATGGGCACGAAGGTCATTCGCGTCCGCCACTGCCGCGAATACCACGAAGGCTGCAGCGCACGAGCACGAGGAAGCTTGTGCCAACAACTAAGAAGATTTTCCAGCTTTGATAACGAGCTGGCTCACGAGTTAATCGAGTCAGACCGAGTTACCAAATGAGCCGAGCCGAGCAGCTTCTCCAGCTCGTTATCATGACGAGTCGAGTCGAGCTAACTCGTTATCGTAACGAGCCAACTTGAGTCGAACCGAGCCGAGTCGAGCCAGCTCGATATCCAGCCCTAGGCGTGGTGCTGACGTTGTCCTTCGCAGCGGAGATCCTCTGACCGTGTTGTCGTCCGAGGCTCGGTCGGACTTAGCCGATGGTGGAGTTGACGTTGAGGGTGCTGCTGCTCCCCCTCCATCGACGTCTGAGCCTGCAGGATCGGTTCGCCTGTAGTATGCATATGTTTTTTGCGGCCGCCGAGGCCCAAACATACTGTCGTCGCGTTGTAAAGCTGCGTTTCTTTTCCCCTTGTTTCGAGTATCAGGACTTATTTGTCGGTAACAGAATTGTTTGTCCGAGCGAGAGTTACTTTTCACGGAAGGTGATGAGTGAGGTATCCGTATCCCGGGGGCGTAGGAGTCCCTCGGCTCGGTCGGCCTTGCCGCTTAAGTGTACTCTTACTCGTCCGTAGGATTCTGCTATCGATATAGTCGAGAAGGCACGAAAAATCGTTTCGGCAGAAAAGTTTTCGAGCATTAAGACTTGTTCGATCAGCGGAATCGCTTATCCGAACGCGAGTCACTTCTCGCAGAAGGTGACGAGTGAGGTATCCGTATCCCGGAGACGTAGGAGTCCCTCGGCTCGGTCGGCCTTGCCTGCTTACGTGTACTCCATCGTTTTCATGATCCCACTACCGAGGTAGTCGAAAAGCACGAAAGATATTCTGGCAGAAAGACTTTTTCCGAGGAAAATTTTGACGCGGAGGGGGTTCCCCCCCTTCTAGCCCCCGAGGGAGGGTCGGGCTTTGCCAAGGCAAGGCTGACCCTTCCTTGATGGTTAGACTTTATTGGCGTATGTAAACGAGGTGTATGAACGACTTGAAAACATCTTAAGGGTAGAAGCAACGTAGCTGTCGGATGTTCCAAGCGTTGCTGTAGACCTCGCCTTGATTGTTGGCCAGCTTGTATGTTTCGGGCTTCAAAATCTTGGCGATGATGAATGGCCCTTCCCAGGGAGGCGTGAGCTTGTGCCGCCCTCGGGCGTCTTGTCGCAGTCGAAGCACCAAGTCGCCCACCTGGAGGTCTCGGGACCGAACCCCTCGGGCGTGGTAGCGTCACAGGGACGGCTGATACCACGCCGAGTGTAGTAAGGCCATGTCCCGAGACTCTTCCAGCTGGTCTAGTGAGTCTTCTCGGTTGGTCTGGTTGCATCGGTCGTCGTACGCCCTCGTCCTCAGGGAACCGTATTCTAAGTCTGTGGGCAAGATGGCCTCGGCCCCATAGACTAGAAAGAACGGTGTGAAGCCCGTGGCTCGGCTCGGCGCTGTCCTCAGGATCCAGACCACCAAGGGGAGTTCCTTCATCCATCGCCTGCCGAACTTGTGGAGGTCGTTGTAGATCCTCGGCTTGAGTCCTTGCAGAATCATGCCGTTGGCACGTTCTACCTGCCCATTCGTCATGGGGTGTGCCACGACGGCCCAGTCCACCCGGATGTGGTGGTCTTCGCAGAAGTCCAGGAACTTTCTGCCGGTGAACTGGGTGCCGTTGTCGGTGATGATGGAGTTCGGGACCCCGAAGCGATGGATGATGTTGGTGAAGAATGCCACCGCCTGTTCGGACCTGATGCTGTTTAGGGGTCGGACCTCGATCCACTTGGAGAATTTGTCGATGGCAACCAGTAGGTGCGTGTAGCCCCCGGGTGCCTTCTGCAAGGGACCGACGAGGTCCAGACCCCACACAGCAAACAGCCAGGTGATGGCTATTGTTTGCAGAGCCTGAGCGGGTAAGTGCGTCTGTCTTGCGTAGAATTGACACCCTTGGCAGGTGTGGACAATTCTAGTGGCGTCAGCCACCGCGGTCGGCCAGTAGAAACCTTGTCGGAAAGTGTTTCCAACAAGGGCTCGAGGTGCTGTGTGATGACCGCAAGCCCCCGAGTGTATTTCTTGTAAGAGCTCCTAGCCTTCGGCGATGGATATGCATCGCTGGAGGATGCCGGAGGGGCTGCGGTGGTAGAGCTCCTTCCCGTCACCCAGCAAGACGAATGACTTGGCGCACCGCGCCAGTCGCCGAGCTTCGGCTCGGTCGAGGGGCAGCTCTCCTCGGTAGAGATATTGCAGATACGGGGTCTACCAGTCTCGATCAGGCGGGACCCCATTCCGCTCTCCCTCGACGTGTAGTGCCTCACCCTCGGGGGCCGAGGGTGCCTCGGGCTGAGCCGAGGGCGCCTCGGGCAGGGCCGAGACCTTCTCGGGCTCGGGCGTGTCGTTGGTCTTGACTGAGGGTTGATGTCGGTCCCGGGAGAAGATGTTTGGGGGAACCATTGTTCGCACCGAAGCTATCTTCGCCAGCTCGTCCGCAGTCTCGTTGTACCACCGGGCGACGTGGTTGACCTCGAGCCCGTAGAACTTGTCCTCCAGGCGCCGAACCTCGTCGCAGTAGGCTTCCATCTTCGGGTCGCGGCAATGGGAGTTCTTCATGACTTGGTCGATGACAAGCTGCGAGTCGCCGCGAGTGTCGAGGCGTCGGACCCCTAGCTCGATGGCGATGCGCAACCCGTTAACCAGAGCCTCATACTCGGCCACATTGTTGGACGCCGGGAAATGGAGGCGCAGCACGTAGCGGAGGTGCTTCCCGAGGGGTGAGATGAAGAGCAGGCCCGCGCCTGCCCCTGTTTTCATCAGCGACCCGTCGAAAAACATGGTCCAGAGCTTCGGTTGGATCGGAGCTACCGGGAGTTGGGTGTCGACCCATTCGGCCACAAAGTCCGCCAAGACTTGGAACTTGATGGCCTTCCGAGGGGCGAACGAGATTGTCTCGCCCATGATTTCCACCACCCACTTTGCAATCCTACCCAAGGCCTCTCGGCACTGGATGATCTCCCCCAGGGGGAAGGATGACACCACAGTCACCGAATGAGACTCGAAGTAGTGTCGCAACTTCCGTCGCGTCAGAATCACCGCGTACAGCAGCTTTTGACTTTGTGGGTAGCGGATCTTGGTCTCAGACAGTACCTCACTGATGAAGTAGACCGGCCTCTGGACGGGCAATGCATGCCCTTCTTCTCGCCTTTCGACCACGATCGCGGCGCTGACCACCTGAGTGGTAGCGGCGACGTAGATTAAGAGGGCTTCTCCGGCAGCGGGAGGCACCAGGATGGGTGCGTTCGTAAGGAGCGCCTTCAGGTTCCCGAGGGCTTCCTCGGCCTCGGGGGTCCAAGTGAAGCACTCGGTCTTTCTTAAGAGGCGGTACAGAGGTAGGCCTCTTTCGCCGAGGCGCGAGATGAAGCGGCTCAGAGCCGCAAGGCATCCCATGACCCTCTGTATGCCTTTCAAGTCCATGATGGGCCCCATGTTGGTGACGGCCGCGATTTTCTCCGGGTTGGCCTCGATGCCCCGCTCAGAGACGATGAACCCCAAGAGCATGCCTCGGGGACTCCGAAGACGCACTTCTCGGGATTGAGTTTTACGCCTTTTGCCTTGAGACACTTGAATGTCATTTCAAGGTCAGAGAGGTGGTCGGAGGCTTTCCTCGTCTTGACTACGATGTCATCAACGTAAGCCTCGACCGTTCGACCAATGTGCTCTCCGAACACGTGGTTCATGCACCTTTGGTACGTCGCACCCGTATTCCTCAAACCAAATGGCATAGTAACGTAGCAGTACATGCCAAAAGGTGTGATGAAAGAAGTCGTGAGCTGGTCGGACTCTTTCATCCTGATTTGGTGATACCCTGAGTAGGCATCAAGGAAAGACAGGGTTTTGCATCCAGCAGTGGAATCCACGATTTGATCGATGCGAGGCAGAGGGTAGGGAACCTTCGGACATGCTTTGTTTAGACCAGTGTAGTCTACACACATCCGCCATTTCCCTCCTTTCTTTCTCACAAGCACAGGGTTGGCAAGCCATTCAGGATGGAATACCTCTTTGATGAACCCTGCGGCCATCAGCTTGTGGATCTCCTCGCCTATGGCTCTGCGCTTTTCTTCGTCGAATCGGCGCAGAGGCTGCTTCACAGGTCGGGCTCTAGCTCGGATATCCAGCGAGTGCTCGGCGACATCCCTCGGTATGCCAGGCATGTCCGAGGGACTCCACGCGAAAACATCAGCGTTCGCGCGGAGAAAGTCGACGAGCACAGCTTCCTATTTGGGGTCGAGCTCGGAGCCGATCCGTATCTGCTTGGAGGCGTCGTTGTTGGGGTCGAGAGGGACGGACTTAACTGTCTCTGCTGGCTCGAAGTTGCCGGTGTGGCGCTTGGCATCTGGTGCCTCCTTGGAGAGGCTCTCCAGGTCGGCGACGAGGGCCTCAGATTCGGCGAGGGCCTCGGTGTACTCCACGCACTCCACGTCGCATTCGTACGTGTGTCGGTACGTGGGGCCGACGGTGATGACCCCGTTGGGGCCCGACATTTTGAGCTTGAGGTAGGTGTAGTTGGGGACGGCCATGAACTTGGCGTAGCATGGCCTCCCCAGTACTGCGTGGTAGGTTCCTTGGAACCCGACCACCTCGAACGTGAGGGTTTCCCTTCTGAAGTAGGAGGGAGTCCCGAAGTAGACGGGCAGATCGAGTTGTCCGAGGGGTTGGACGCGTTTCCCTGGGATGATCCCGTGAAAAGGTGCCGCGCCTGTCCGGATCGAGGATAGATCGATCTGCAGGAGCCTGAGGGTCTCGGCGTAGATGACGTTGAGGATGCTGCCTCCGTCCATGAGGACCTTGGTGAGCCTGACGTTGTCGATGACGGGGTCAACAACGAGCGGATATTTCCCCGGGCTCGGCACGCGGTCGGGGTGGTCGCCCTAGTCGAAGGTGATGGGCTTGTCGGACCAGTCTAGGTAGACTGGCGCCGCCAGCTTTACCGAGCAGATTGCAGTGCCGAGCCGAGGCGTTCGCCACTTGCCCACCATAGATCATGAAGCAGTCGTGGACCTCGGGAAATTCCTCTGCCTTGTGATCCTCCTTCTTGTCGTTGTTGTGGGCCCTGCCACCTTCCGCAGGTGGCCCGGCCTTGTGAAAGTGGCGCCGAAGCATGACGCACTCCTCAAGGGTGTGCTTGACGGGCCCCTGATGATAGGGGCACGACTCCTTGAGCATCTTATCGAAGAGATTGGCACCTCTAGGAGGTTTCCGAGGGTTCTTGTACTCAGCGGCGGTGACAAGGTCCGTGTCGGTGGTGTCGCGTTTCGCTTGCGACTTCTTCTTGTTCTTCTTCTTGGTGCTGCGCTAAGTGGATGCCTCAGGGACGTCTTCTGGCTGGCAGCCCTGGGGCTGCTTGTCCTTTCGGAAGATGGCCTCAACCGCCTCCTGGCTAGAGGCGAACTTGGTGGTGATGTCCATTAGCTTGCTCGCCCTGGTGGGGGTCTTGCGACCCAGCTTGCTCACTAGGTCGCGGCAGGTGGTGCCGGCGAGGAGCGCGCCGATGACGTCCGAGTCGGTGACGTTGGGCAGCTCGGTGCGCTACTTCGAGAATCGCCGGATGTAGTCCCGGAGAGACTCTCCTAGCTGCTGGCGACAGCTTCAAAGATCCCAGGAGTTCCCAGGGCGCACGTACGTGCCCTGGAAGTTACCGACGAAGGCTTGGACCAGGTCGTCCCAGTTGGAGATCTGCCCCGGAGGCAGATGCTCCAGCCAGGCTCGAGCGGTGTCGGAGAGGAACAGGGGGAGGTTGCGGATGATGAGGTTGTCATCGTCCGTTCCACCCAACTGGCAGGCCAGTCGGTAGTCCGCGAGCCACAGTTCCGGCCTCGTCTCCCCCGAGTACTTTGTGATGGTAGTCGGGGTTCAGAACCGGGTTGGGAACGGCGCCCGTCGTATGGCCCGGCTGAAAGCTTGCGAACCGGGTGGTTCGGGCGAGGGGCTCCGATCCTCCCCGCTGTCGTAGCGTCCCCCACGCCTAGGGTGGTAGCCTCGGCGCACCCTCTCGTCGAGGTGGGCTCGACGGTTGCGGTGGTGGTGCTCGTTGTCGAGGCGACCCGGGGCCGCAGGCGCCGTGTTGCGCGTGCGCCCGGTGTAGACCGAGGCTTCCCGCACGAATCGGGAAGTCGCGGCGCGATGCTCCGAGGGGTACCCCTGCCTTCGTGAGGCAGAGCTTTCGGCCCATCGGACCGCGGCATCCTCCAGGAGATTCTTGAGCTCTCCCTGGATACGCCGCCCTTCGGTGGTCGATGGTTCCGGCATCGCGTGGAGTACTATTGCTGCTGCAGCCAGGTTCTGGCCGACCCCACTGGAAGCCGGTGGTGGCCTAGCCCTGATGTTGTCGGCAATGCGGTGCTGGATGCCCTAGGGTAGATGACGCGCTTCTCCGGCCGGATCTTGGTCTGCCCATTCCTGCCCGGTGTTCCGCCGGAACTGCTCAAGTGTTCCTGCTCCCTCGTCGAGCCTGGCCTACATCTCACGGATTTGCTCGAGCTGTGCGTCCTGACCCCCCGCAGGGACTGGGACCACAGCTAGCTCCTGAAGGATGTCAACGCGAGGCGCAGGCCTAGGGGATCGCCGTTTTCCGGCATACCAAGATGGTTGCCTTCGCCGGGACCCCCTAGATCGACGTGGAAACATTCACGACTAGGGCCGCAGTCCTCGTTGTCGAAGCTGCGGCTACCATCGGAACAATCGGAGAGGCAGTAGTCGCATGCGGTCATGAAGTCCCGCATGGCACTGGGGTTACCGAGCCCGGAGAAATCCCAACAAAAGTCAGGCTCGTCATCTTCCTCAGAACCTGAGGGTCCGTAGGTCGAGACGGCCGTCAGTCTGTCCCAGGGCGACCGCATATGGTACCCCGGAGGGTTGGTACATGCCTCTATGAAGGCTTCCACCGAAGCGAGGTCGCTTGGTGGGTCGAAGCTGAATCCAAAAGGCACGAGATGGGAATCGGTCGGTACCTCTTGGTCGACGGGCGGTGACGAAGTCGCGTCAGGGGCGGACTGCACCGTTGTCTCAGGTACGAGGGCGACGCCCAGCAAGTCCTTCGCAAGCGTGCTGGCGTCGTTCGTCTGCTTGGGGTTGGCGTGTTGCGGGGAAACGGCGCTCGTCTTCGTCTCAGATGCAAGGTCGAAGCTCGACGTGTCCCCCGCTGGGGCACCGGCATCGTCGACTTGCTCGACAGCCGACGAGGTGCCGCCTCCTGCTTGGCCATGGTTGCCCCGCCTCCTCCTCCGTCGGTGGGGGAGGTGACGGGACAAACCCGGATGTTGTTCTTCTGCCATGCGGCGAAGACGTCGTTGATTCCGCTGCCGGCGGGTGGGCTGACGGCCGCCATTGTCGCTGTCGCGCGGTGGAGGAAGGAGTATCATGTCGTAGCTGCCGTCGAGGGACATGAACTCAAGATTCCCGAAATGGAGCATCGTCCCGGGTTGGAAAGGTTGCTGGAGACTACCCATCTGGAGCTTGACAGGAAGCTGTTCGTCAACACGCAGCAGGCCCCTACCTGGCGCGCCAACTGTCGGCGTTTCGACCCCAAGGGGTCCCTGGACCGACGAGTAAATTGTCGCTGCGTGTCCCAGCCTAGATGGGTCAGCGCGAGACGAGACACAAAGGGGGGAGAACAGTAAGAGGAAACCGCGACCTTCGTGTTGTCCTGCGTCCAGGGCAGATGGATGCGCTTGCAGTAGGGGGTTACAAGCGTCCGCGTGGGAGAGAGAGAGAGAGCGAGAGCCTTATGTGTCGGCCCGTTCTCCCGCGTGGCCAACCCTTTTTGTACGAGGGCCCTGGATCTTCCTTTTATAAGCGTAAGGAGAGGGTCCAGGTGTACAATGGGGGTGTAGCAGTGTGCTAACGTGTCTAGCAGAGAGGAGCTAGTGCCCTATGTACATGCCGTCGTGGCTGTCGGAGAGGTGTTGCTGCCCTGTTCATGTGATGTCGTGGCCGTCGGAGGAGAGCTGGAGCCCTGCGGAAGTACAGCTGTCGAGGCTGTCGGATCCTTGCTGACGTCTTCTTGCTGACGTAAGGGGCTGGGAGCTGCCGTCGTCATGGAGCGCGCGGGGTGTCATCATTACTTGTTTACTGGGGCGAGCCAGATGGGACGCCGGTCTTGTTCCCCGTAGCCTGAGCTAGCTAGGGGCAGGGTAATGACGGCCCCCCTGGCGACGTGGCCGGTCCGGACCTGAGTTTGGGCGAGGTGGCGATTCCTCCGAGGTCGAGGTTGAGTCCGAGCCCTAGGGTCGGGCGAGGCGGAGTCCATCGTCTTCCGGAGCCGAGGCTAAGTCCGAGCCCTAGGGTCGGGCGAGGCGGAGTTCGTCGTCTTCCGGAGCCGAGGCTGAGTCTGAGCCCTAGGGTCGGGCGAGGCAGAGTTTGTCGTCTTCCAGAGCCGAGGCTGAGTCTGAGCCCTGGGGTCGGGCAAGGCGGAGTTCGTCGTCTTCTAAGTCGTGGTTGAGTCCGAGACCTGGGGTCGGGCGAGGCGAAGTCCATCTTCCGAGGCCGAGACGGGGGCCGAACCCTAGGGTCGGGCGAGGCGGAGCTTCCTATGTCGCCCGAGGCTGGACTTAGCCGCTGTCGACCTCACTCTAGCGAGTGGCACGGCAGTCAGAGCAGGGCAGGCGGCGCTGTATTCCTGTCAGGTCGGTCAGTGGAGCGGTGAAGTGACTGCGGTCACTTCGGCCTTGTCGACTGAAGAGCGCGCGTCAGGATAAGATGTCAGGCGATCCTGGCATTAAATGCTCCTGCGATATGGTCGGTTGGTGTGGCGATTTGGCCAAGGTTGCTTCTCCGTGAAGCCTACCCGAGCTGTGCCTCGGGCGAGGCGTGAATCTTCCGGGGTCGGCTGTCTTTGCCCGAGGTCGGGCTCGGGCGAGGCGGGATCGTGTCCCTTGAGCGGAGCCTTGGCCTGAATCGCGCCCATCAGGCCTTCGCAGCTTTGTGCTGATGGGGTTTACCAGCTGAGATTAGGAGTCTTGGGGGTACCCCTTATTATGGTCCCCGACAGTAGCCCCTGAGCCTCAAAGGGAGTGTTGGCACTCGCTTGGAGGCTTTTGTCGCACTTTTTTGCAAGGGGACCTGCCTTTCTCGGTTGCATTTCGTTTCGGTGGGTGCGCGCGAGCGCACCCGCCGGGTGTAGCCCCCGAGGCCTCGGAGGAGTGGTTTGACTCCTTCGAGGTCTTAGTGCCTTTCGTGATGGCTCGGCCGGTTTGGTTGTTCCCTCATGCGAACTGGTCGTTGCCCGGGTGCTTAGTCAGGTCCCAAGTTCTCGGGCTGGTATGTTGACGCTGTCAACGGTTTGGCCGGAGCCGGGTTTGCGAGAGCAGCCCCCGAGCCTCCACATAGAGCGAGATGACGGTCAAGGACAGACTCGGCTTTTTCCATACGCCCCTGCGTCGCCTTTCCGCAAGGAGGAGGGGGGAAAGCGCCATGTTGCCCTCGGAGGGCGCCGAACATGGTGTCTCCAGTGAGTTGCTGGCGGGTGATCCGAGTGGACGCCCGTGCCCCATTCGTTAGGGGTCAGCTAGTGGCCCGGAGGCGCGCTCCAAAAGTACCTGCGAGTGATTCGCCGGACCCGGTCCTCTTTTGACGGGGTCCAAGGGCTCGATGCCTCCCTCTGGTGGGATTCCGTTACAAAATCGTTCCCGCCGGTCTCGGAAATGTCCTAGGGTACCTCGGGAGCGTAGCCCGAGCCTTGGTTATGTATCGAACGTACCCAGGGTCATCCCTCGCTCTGCGTGCTCTAAGGCGGCTGTCGAACCCTTCGGGGGCCAGCCTACGAACCCCTGATCAGTAGTGGGCGCGAAGCCCGAGTGGCCTGAGGCGACCGTTGAACCCTTCTGAGGGGCCAGCCTTCGAACCTCTGACCAGTAGTGGGCGCGGAGCCCGAGGGCTCTGAGGCGGCTGTTGAACCCTTCCGAGGGGCCAGCCTTTGAACCTCTGATCAGTAGGGGGCTCAGGGCCCGTTTCCTTCACGGAGAAGGATCCCTTTCGGAGTATCCCCTTTCCCGGTCCCTGTAGCAAGAGAGAGAAAGGGGAAGAGGAAAAGGATACGAAATTGAGCGACGTGGCGCACCTTTTTTGACGCGGTCATTATGGCGGAGGTGAAGCATCGCCCGCTTCGCCTGCCAAAGGTGCCTCCTGCCCTGCCGCAGAGTTAATGCGACGAGACGAGTGGTTCGTGGGGCAGCCGTTATGTGTGCACGAGCCGTTCGAGGAACGGAACACGGGCGCATCGTCTTCACGCCGTGGGAGAGGGCTCTCTCGCTGTCCTAGGAGGGGACGTGAGCCTGCAGGCGATTTGACTGCTGCTTCCGCCCGCCTGCCGCCGCCATTACTGCCGGCCCACTTTTGGCCATATCGATCGTCGCGCCTTCTCCCACGGCTGACTGACCCATGACCGATGTGCTCAGTTGGCACTGTTGGGCCATGCGCAGGGTCGCCTCGAGTCGCGGCACCGGTTCCGCAGTCGAGAAGGCGCGGTACAGGTGCGAGTGGCGGTGCAGTTTCTCGCACGTAGTAACCAGCGCGCCGGTTACATGACGTGTGGGCCTGGGCTTCCATGCTGGACGCGTTGAAGTCGAAAAGGTGCGCCCCCTTGGTGCGGTTGCATGCCGCCTGCATGGCGGTCCGTCCTTTCACCCGCTTGTCTGGGCGAAAGTGGAGGAGCGCTTGTAACCGCTGGGCAGTTACGCATACAGCGCGCGGCGGTTTGGCCTCTTCCGTCCTGGGCCAGCTTGCATGACGCGTGGGACCCAGCCCCCATGTCGTAGGGGGAGGACCTTGGAGCGTGTTGGCGAAGACTCAATCCGCGCCGGCTGAGGACGCAAGTGGGGAGAGTCGCCCTTAAAAGGAGGGCGACCCCCTTGGACGGCAACCATGTCTTCGCACTCTCCTTATGCATCGCGCCCTTCCACCGTTCGAGCCCCCGGATGGGGAGCGTTCGCGTTGCTTTCGTCTCATCGTCGGAGGAGGAACGCAACTTCGCGGAAGTTGGTACCTTTCAACCATCGTTCGGCTTCAAGGATTTTCATCAGGCAGTCCGGCCGCCTTCCCCCACCAATGGGCAATTTGGTGGAGAGAAGCGAGCCGGGCTGCGGCCTCCGCCCCGCCCTCAGCTTCAAGGATTTTCGTCATCCGGACTGAGGCGGAGGAGCGCACCGAGTGGGGGGTTGCCTCCGCGTGGGTCGGTAACCCTTTTCTTCCCCCGGCGTTTGGGGGAGAAAGGCATCCTCCAGCCCCGCGGAGGCTTCCTTCAGCCATGCCGGGGAAGGTGAACTGCTGCTGCCCAGCCAGGGTGTAGCATTCCGTCCTCTGTCCGGGCGATGGTTGCGTCGCGTACGGGCTGGCCACGTCCAGGTCTTCCTCGTGCCGACAGCCGCGCCAGAGGGTTGCCCAGCATGTCGTGTGCCACGAGGGCGGTGCTCATGTTCTGGGGCGGCCTCGGCGAGGGCGGGAGCGAGGACCTGCCGGTGCGCTTTGGGGTGCCCGGCGCCCGCTGGTGCGGTGTTGAGGTGGCAGCAGCCGGAGAAGGTTTCTCTGCCGACGAGATCGCCAACTCCGCCTGCACCCCTGGACCTTCGTCCCCCTGGCTTGAATGGCTGGTTCTCGTCCTTCGTGGGCGAAAGCCTTTCCACCGTAGCGTCTGCCCGGAAGCCGTTGCTGCAGCTGTCTTGCCGCCCGGGATGGAGGTCGTTGCCGCTGCTGTTAGAGCGGGCGGCGGTGAGTCGCTTGGAGTTCGTCGCCCCGTGGGCCTCCTGGTATGGAGTTTGTTCGCACCCGTGGGAACGGAACCGGAGTTCCGTTTGTAATGGCACCTTGAGTGCTGGCGTATGTTCATTGTGGCTGTCGGGGCCTGAACATTTGTGTATTTTGGCGTGAAGCCATGTTTCTTCCTTATTTCGAGCACTAGGACTCGCCTGTCGGCTAGCTGAACCGCTTAGCCAAGCGGGAGTTGCCTCGTGCGGAAGGTGACGAGTGAGGTATCCGTATCCCGGAGGCGTAGGAGTCCCTCGGCTCAGTCGGCCTTGCCGCCCGAGGCTTCTCTTGCTTAGTTAAAGGAACCCTCAGCCGCTCTGCGATGAGCCGGAGCCGGAGGCAGCGGTGCCAGCACGGACAGAGGCAGAGTTGGCTCGAAAAAGGAAGCTTCGTCGGCCGGGGCTTGGCCGGGTCGTCCCCTGGCGGGACCAACGTCGGAGTCGAGTTGTCGAGGCCACGAGCCGGGCTGGTGTCCTCGGGGGACAGCTGGCTGAAGCTTCGGGGCAGCCGGCCGAGCCATCTGCTCAGGCCGGGTTCCTGGAGGAGACCCTGGCGGCGATGGCCCGGGCGTGGTTAGGGCTGGACAAAAACCTCGTGGCTCGGTAACTCACTCAACTCGACTCATTAGTGACTCGACTCGACTCGGTTCGTTTAAAACGAGTCACGAGTTGAGCTAACAATTTAACTCGGTTCTTAACGAGCCAAACTCGAGCTGGCTCGTGAGTTACTCGCGAGCCAAACGGGTTGTGCAAATCTGCAAGGTCCCAGTCCAGTCACATGGCCCACACAGCCACACACACGACGTTCAGCCCAGCCAGGCAGCCACACAAACGGCCCACACAAACAGCCCGTGCGGCGTGCGCCCGGTGCCCCAGTCGTTCTTCCACCGAGTGCTTGGCTTCTCCCTGCGAGGCTGCGACTGCGATGCGACCCTACCCTCTCGGTCTCTCCCTCTCTCTCCCCAAAACCTAAACCCTAGAGTCGCCGGCCGCCGCGGTCCGTGGAGCAGAGCAGGCTACAGCGCCACCATCTGCCTGTCTTCCCCGAGACCCCGACGGCGCCCTCGACCCTCGCCCTGTCTGCTCGTCTTCCCCGAGAGGCCGAGACCTCGACAGCGCCGCCGTCTGCCCGTCTGCCCTGTTCGGCGGCTGTCCGGCGTCCACTCGGCCATCGCCGGTCGGCGGCTCGCCTCCATGGAAGCCCAAGAACCGGATGGGCACGAAGGTCATTCGTGTCCGCCACTGCTGCGAATACCACGAAAGCTGCAGCGCACGAGCACGAGGAAGCTTGTGCCAGCAGCTAAGAAGATTTTCCAGCTTTGATAACGAGCTGGCTCACGAGTTAATCGAGTCAGACCGAGTTACCAAACGAGCCGAGCAGCTTCTCCAGCTCGTTATCATAACGAGTCGAGTCGAGCTAACTCGTTATCATAACGAGCCAACTCGAGTCGAACCGAGCCGAGTCGAGCCAACTCGATATCCAGCCCTAGGCGTGGTGCTGATGTCGTCCTTCGGAGCGGAGATCCTCTGACCGTGTTGTCGTCCGAGGCTCGGTCGGACTTCGCCAATGGTGGAGTTGACGTTGAGGGTGCTGCTGCTCCCCCTCCATCGACGTCTGAGCCTGCAGGATCGGTTCGCCTGTAGTATGCATATGTTTTTTGCGGCCGCCGAGGCCCAAACATACTGTCGTCGCGTTGTAAAGCTGCGTTTCTTTTCCCTTTGTTTCGAGTATCAGGACTTATTTGTCGGTAACAGAATTGTTTGTCCGAGCGGGAGTTACTTTTCACGGAAGGTGATGAGTGAGGTATCCGTATCCCGGGGGCGTAGGAGTCCCTCGGCTCGGTCGGCCTTGCCGCTTAAGTGTACTCTTACTCGTCCGTAGGATTCTACTATCGATATAGTCGAGAAGGCATGAAAAATCGTTTCGGCAGAAAAGTTTTCGAGCATTAAGACTTGTTCGATCAGCGGAATTGCTTATCTGAACGCGAGTCACTTCTCGCAGAAGGTGATGAGTGAGGTATCCGTATCCCGGAGGCGTAGGAGTCCCTCAGCTCGGTCGGCCTTGCCTGCTTACGTGTACTCCATTGTTTTCATGATCCCACTACCGAGGTAGTCGAAAAGCACGAAAGATATTCTGGCAGAAAGACTTTTTCCAAGGAAAATTTTGACGCAGAGGGGGTTCCCCCCCTTCTAGCCCCCGAGGGAGGGTCGGGCTTTGCCAAGGCAAGGCTGACCCTTCCTTGATGGTTAGACTTTATTGGCGTATGTAAACGAGGTGTATGAACGACTTGAAAACATCTTAAGGGTAGAAGCAACATAGCTGTCGGATGTTCCAAGCGTTGCTGTAGACCTCGCCTTGATTGTTGGCCAGCTTGTATGTTCCGGGCTTCAAAATCTTGGCGATGATGAATGGCCCTTCCCAGGGAGGTGTGAGCTTGTGCCGCCCTCGGGCGTCTTGTCGCAGCCGAAGCACCAAGTCGCCCACCTGGAGGTCTCGGGACCGAACCCCTCGGGCGTGGTAGCGTCACAGGGACTGCTGATACCACGCCGAGTGTAGTAAGGCCATGTCCTGAGACTCTTCCAGCTGGTCTAGTGAGTCTTCTCGGTTGGTCTGGTTGCGTCGGTCGTCGTACGCCCTCGTCCTCGGGGAACCGTATTCTAAGTCTGTGGGCAAGATGGCCTCGGCCCCATAGACTAGAAAGAACGGTGTGAAGCCCGTGGCTTGGCTCGGCGTTGTCCTCAGGCTCCAGACCACCAAGGGGAGTTCCTTCATCCATCGCCTGCCGAACTTGTGGAGGTCGTTGTAGATCCTCGGCTTGAGTCCTTGCAGAATCATGTCGTTGGCACGTTCTACCTGCCCATTTGTCATGGGGTGTGCCACGGCGGCCCAGTCCACCCGGATGTGGTGGTCTTCGCAGAAGTCCAGGAACTTTCTGCCGGTGAACTGGGTGCCGTTGTCGGTGATGATGGAGTTCATGACCCTGAAGCGATGGATGATGTTGGTGAAGAATGCCACCGCCTGTTCGGACCTGATGCTGTTTAGGGGTCGGACCTCGATCCACTTGGAGAATTTGTCGATGGCAACCAGTAGGTGCGTGTAGCCCCCAGGTGCCTTCTGCAAGGGACCGACGAGGTCCAGACCCCACACAGCAAACAGCCAGGTGATGGGTATTGTTTGCAGAGCCTGAGCGGGTAGGTGCGTCTGTCTTGCGTAGAATTGACACCCTTGGCAGGTGCGGACAATTCTAGTGGTGTCGGCCACCGCGGTCGGCCAGTAGAAACCTTGTCGGAAAGTGTTTCCAACAAGGGCTCGAGGTGCTGCGTGATGACCGCAAGCCCCCGAGTGTATTTCTTGTAAGAGCTCCTGGCCTTCGGCGATGGATATGCATCGCTGGAGGATGCCGGAGGGGCTGCGGTGGTAGAACTCCTTCCCGTCACCCAGCAAGACGAATGACTTGGCGCGCCGCGCCAGTCGCCGAGCTTCGGCTCGGTCGAGGGGCAGCTCTCCTCGGTGGAGATATTTCAGGTACGGGGTCTGTCAGTCTCGATCATGCGGGACCCCATTCCGCTCTCCCTCGACGTGTAGTGCCTCACCCTCGGGGGCCGAGGGTGCCTCGGGCTGAGCCGAGGGCGCCTCGGGCAGGGCCGAGACCTTCTCGGGCTCGGGCGTGTCGTTGGTCTTGACTGAGGGTTGATGTAGGTCCCGGGAGAAGACATTCGGGGGAACCGTTGTTCGCACCGAAGCTATCTTCGCCAGCTCGTCCGCAGTCTTGTTGTACCGCCGGGCGACGTGGTTGACCTCGAGCCCGTAGAACTTGTCCTCCAGGCGCCGAACCTCGTCGCAGTAGGCTTCCATCTTCGGGTCGCGGCAATGGGAGTTCTTCATGACTTGGTCGATGACAAGCTGCGAGTCGCCGCGAGCGTCGAGGCGTCGGACCCCTAGCTCGATGGCGATGCGCAACCCGTTAACCAGAGCCTCATACTCGGCGACATTGTTGGACGCCAGGAAATGGAGGCGCAACACGTAGCGGAGGTGCTTCCCGAGGGGTGAGATGAAGAGCAGGCCCGCGCCTACCCCTGTTTTCATCAGCGACCCATCGAAAAACATGGTCCAGAGCTCCGGTTGGATCGGAGCTGCCGGGAGTTGGGTGTCGACCCATTCGGCCACAAAGTCCGCCAAGACTTGGAACTTGATGGCCTTCCAAGGGGCGAACGAGATTGTCTCGCCCATGATTTCCACCGCCCACTTTGCAATCCTACCCAAGGCCTCTCGGCACTGGATGATCTCCCCCAGGGGGAAGGATGACACCCCAGTCACCGAATGAGACTCGAAGTAGTGTCGCAACTTCCGTCGCGTCAGAATCACCGCGTACAACAGCTTTTGAATTTGTGGGTAGCGGATCTTGATCTCAGACAGTACCTCACTGATGAAGTAGACCGGCCTCTGGACGGGCAATGCATGCCCTTCTTCTCGCCTTTCGACCACGATCGTGGCGCTGACCACCTGAGTGGTAGCGGCGACGTAGATTAAGAGGGCTTCTCCGGCAGCGGGAGGCACAAGGATGGGTGCGTTCGTAAGGAGCGCCTTCAGGTTCCCGAGGGCTTCCTCGGCCTCGGGGGTCCAAGTGAAGCACTCGGTCTTTCTTAAGAGGCGGTACAGAGGTAGGCCTCTTTCGCCGAGGCGCGAGATGAAGCGGCTCAGAGCCACAAGGCATCCCATGACCCTCTGTACGCCTTTCAAGTCCATGATGGGCCCCATGTTGGTGACGGCCACGATTTTCTCTGGGTTGGCCTCGATGCCCCGCTCGGAGACGATGAACCCCAAGAGCATGCCTCAGGGGACTCCGAAGACGCACTTCTCGGGATTGAGTTTTACGCCTTTTGCCTTGAGACACTTGAATGTCATTTCAAGGTCAGAGAGGTGGTCGGAGGCTTTCCTCGTCTTGACTACGATGTCATCGACGTAAGCCTCGACCGTTCGACCAATGTGCTCTCCAAACACGTGGTTCATGCACCTTTGGTACGTCGCACCCGCATTCCTCAAACCAAATGGCATAGTAACGTAGCAGTACATGCCAAAAGGTGTGATGAAAGAAGTCACGAGCTGGTCGGACTCTTTCATCCTGATTTGGTGATACCCTGAGTAGGCATCAAGGAAAGACAGGGTTTTGCATCCAGCAGTGGAATCCACGATTTGATCGATGCGAGGCAGAGGGTAGGGAACCTTCGGACATGCTTTGTTTAGACCAGTGTAGTCTACACACATCCGCCATTTCCCTCCTTTCTTTCTCACAAGCACAGGGTTGGCAAGCCATTCAGGATGGAATACCTCTTTGATGAACCCTGCGGCCATCAGCTTGTGGATCTCCTCGCCTATGGCTCTGCGCTTTTCTTCGTCGAATCGGCACAGAGGCTGCTTCACGGGTCGGGCTCTAGCTTGGATATCCAGCGAGTGCTCGGCGACATCCCTCGGTATGCCAGGCATGTCCGAGGGACTCCACGCGAAAACTTCGGCGTTCACGCGGAGAAAGTCGACGAGCACAGCTTCCTATTTGGGGTCGAGCTCGGAGCCGATCCGTATCTGCTTGGAGGCGTCGTTGCTGGGGTCGAGAGGGACGGACTTAACCGTCTCTGCTGGCTCGAAGTTGCCGGTGTGGCGCTTGGCATCTGGCGCATCCTTGGAGAGGCTCTCCAGGTCGGCGACGAGGGCCTCAGATTCGGTGAGGGCCTCGGTGTACTCCACGCACTCCATGTCGCATTCGTACGTGTGTCGGTACGTGGGGCCGACGGTGATGACCCCGTTGGGGCCCGACATTTTGAGCTTGAGGTAGGTGTAGTTGGGGACGGCCATGAACTTGGCATAGCATGGCCTCCCCAGTACTGCGTGGTAGGTTCCTCGGAACCCGACCACCTCGAACGTGAGGGTTTCCCTTCGGAAGTTGGAGGGAGTCCCGAAGCAGATGGGTAGATCGAGTTGTCCGAGGGGTTGGACACGTTTCCCGGGGATGATCCCGTGAAAAGGCGTCGCGCCTGTCCGGATCGAGGATAGATCGATCTGCAGGAGCCTGAGGGTCTCGGCGTAGATGACGTTGAGGCTGCTACCTCCGTCTATGAGGACCTTGGTGAGCCTGACGTTGCCGATGACGGGGTCAACAATGAGCGGATATTTCCCCGGGTTCGGCACGCGGTCGGGGTGGTCGCCCTAGTCAAAGGTGATGGGCTTGTCGGACCAGTCTAGGTAGACTGGCGCCGCCACCTTTACCGAGCAGATTGCGGTGCCGAGCCGAGGCGTTCGCCACTTGCCCACCATAAATCATGAAGCAGTCGTGGACCTCGGGAAACTCCTCTGCCTTGTGATCCTCCTTCTTGTCGTTGTTGTGGGCCCTGCCACCTTCCGCAGGTGGCCCGGCCTTGTGAAAGTGGCGCCGAAGCATGACGCACTCCTCAAGGGTGTGCTTGACGGGCCCCTGATGATAGGGGCACGACTCCTTGAGCATCTTATCAAAGAGATTGGCACCTCCAGGAGGTTTCCGAGGGTTCTTGTACTCAGCGGCGGCGACAAGGTCTGCGTCGGTGGTGTCGCGTTTCGCTTGCGACTTCTTCTTGTTCTTCTTCTTGGTGCCACGCTAAGCGGACGCCTCGGGGACGTCTTCCAGCTGGCGGCCCTGGGGCTGCTTGTCCTTTCAGAAGATGGTCTCAACCGCCTCTTGGCTAGAGGCGAACTTGGTGGTGATGTCCATTAGCTTGCTCGCCCAGGTGGGGGTCTTGCGACCTAGCTTGCTCACCAGGTCGCGGCAGGTAGTGCCGGCGAGGAGCGCGCCGATGACGTCCGAGTCGGTGACGTTGGGTAGCTCGGTGCGCTGCTTCGAGAATCGCCGGATGTAGTCCCGGAGAGACTCTCCCGGCTGCTGGCGACAGCTTTAGAGATCCCAGGAGTTCCCATGGCGCACGTACGTGCCCTGGAAGTTGCCGATGAAGGCTTGGACCAGGTCGTCCCAGTTGGAGATCTGCCCCGGAGGCAGATGCTCCAGCCAGGCTCGAGCGGTGTCGGAGAGGAACAGGGGGAGGTTGTGGATGATGAGGTTGTCATCGTCCGTTCCACCCAGCTGGCAGGCCAGTCGGTAGTCCGCGAGCCACAGTTCCGGCCTCGTCTCCCCCGAGTACTTTGTGATGGTAGTCGAGGTTCAGAACCGGGTCGGGAACGGCGCCCGTCGTATGGCCCGGCTGAAAGCTTGCGGACCGGGTGGTTCGGGCGAGGGGCTCCGATCCTCCCCGCTGTCATAGCGTCCCCCACGCCTAGGGTGGTAGCCTCGGCGCACCCTCTCGTCGAGGTGGGCTCGACGGTTGCGGTGGTGGTGCTCGTTGCCGAGGCGACCCGGGGCCGCAGGCGCCGTGTTGCGCGTGCGCCCGGTGTGGACCGAGGCTTCCTGCACGAATCGGGAAGTCGCGGCGCGATGCTCCGAGGGGTACCCCTACCTTCGGGAGGCAGAGCTTTCGGTCCGTCGGACCGCGGCATCCTCCAGGAGATTCTTGAGCTCTCCCTGGATACGCCGCCCTTCGGTGGTCGATGGTTCCGGCATCGCACAGAGTACTATTGCTGCTGCTGCCAGGTTCTGGCCGACCCCAGTGGAAGCCGGTGGCGGCCTTGCCCTGACGTTGTCGGCAATGCAGTGCTGGATGCCCTGGGGTAGATGACGCGCTTCTCCGGCCGGAGCTTGGTCTGCCCATTCCTGCCCGGTGTTCCGCCGGAACTGCTCAAGTGTTCCTGCTCCCTCGTCGAGCCTGGCCTACATCTCACGGATTTGCTCGAGCTGTGCGTCCTGACCCCCCGCAGGGACTGGGACCACAGCTAGCTCCCGAAGGATGTCAACGCGAGGCGCAGGCCTAGGGGGATCGCCGTTTTCCGGCATACCAAGATGGTTGCCTTCACCAGGACCCCCTAGATCGACGTGGAAACATTCACGACTTGGGCCGCAGTCCTCGTCGTCGAAGCTGCGGCTACCATCGGAACAATCGGAGAGGCAGTAGTCGCATGCGGTCATGAAGTCCCGCATGGCACTGGGGTTACCGAGCCCGGAGAAATCCCAACAAAAGTCGGGCTCGTCATCTTCCTCGGAACCCGAGGGTCCGTAGGTCGAGACGGCCGTCAGTCTGTCCCAGGGCAACCACATATGGTACCCTGGAGGGTTGGTACATGCCTCTATGAAGGCTTCCACCGAAGCGAGGTCGCTTGGTGGGTCGAAGCTGAATCCAAAAGGCACGAGATGGGAATCGGTCGGTACCTCTTGGTCGACGGGCGGTGACGAAGTCGCGTCAGGGGCGGACTGCACCGTTGTCTCAGGTACGAGGGCGACGCCCAGCAAGTCCTTCGCAAGCGTGCTGGCGTCGTTCGTCTGCTTGGGGTTGGCGTGTTGCGGGGACACGGCGCTCGTCTTCGTCTCAGATGCAAGGTCGAAGCTCGACGTGTCCCCCGCTGAGGCGCCGGCGTCGTCGACTTGCTCGACAGCCGACGAGGTGCCGCCTCCTGCTTGGCCATGGTTGCCCCGCCTCCTCCTCCGTCGGTGGGGGAGGTGACGGGACAAACCCGGATGTTGTTCTTCTGCCATGCGGCGAAGACGTCGTTGATTCCGCTGCCGGCGGGCGGGCTGACGGCCGCCATTGTCGCTGTTGCGCGGCGGAGGAAGGAGTATCATGTCGTAGCTGCCGTCGAGGGACATGAACTCAAGATTCCCGAAATGGAGCATCGTCCCGGGTTGGAAAGGTTGCTGGAGACTACCCATCTGGAGCTTGACGGGAAGCTGTTCGTCAACACGCAGCAGGCCCCTACCTGGCGTGCCAACTGTCGACGTTTCGACCCTAAGGAGTCCCTGGACCGACGAGTAAATTGTCGCTGCGTGTCCCAGCCCAGATGGGTCAGCGCGAGACGGGACACAAAGGGGGAGAACAGTAAGAGGAAACCGCGGCCTTCGTGTTGTCCTGCGTCCAGGGCGGATGGATGCGCTTGCAATAGGGGGTTACAAGCGTTCGCGTGGGAGAGAGAGAGAGCGAGAGCCTTATGCGTCGGCCCGTTCTCCCGCGTGGCCAACCCTTTTTGTACGAGGGCCCTGGATCTTCCTTTTATAGGCGTAAGGAGAGGGTCCAGGTGTACAATGGGGGTGTAGCAGTGTGCTAACGTGTCTAGCAGAGAGGAGCTAGTGCCCTATGTACATGCCGTCGTGGCTGTCGGAGAGGTGTTGCTGCCATGTTCATGTGATGTCGTGGCCATCGGAGGAGAGCTGGAGCCCTGTGGAAGTACAGCTGTCGGATCCTTGCTGACGTCTTCTTGCTGACGTAAGGGGCTGGGAGCTGCTGTCGTCATGGAGCGCGCGGGGTGTCATCATTACTTGTTTACTGGGGCGAGCCAGATGGGACGCCGGTCTTGTTCCCCGTTGCCTGAGCTAGCTAGGGGCAGGGTAATGATGGCCCCCCTGGCGACGTGGCCAGTCCGGACCCGAGTTTGGGCGAGGTGGCGATTCCTCCGAGGTCGAGGTTGAGTCCGAGCCCTGGGGTCGGGCAAGGCGGAGTCCATCGTCTTCCGGAGCCGAGGCTGAGTCCGAGCCCTAGGGTCGGGCGAGGCAGAGTTCGTCGTCTTCCGGAACCGAGGCTGAGTCTGAGCCCTGGGGTCGGGCGAGGCGGAGTTCGTCGTCTTCCGGAGCCGAGGCTGAGTCCGAGCCCTGGGGTCGGGCGAGGCGGAGTTCGTCGTCTTCTAAGTCGTGGTTGAGTCCGAGCCCTGGGGTCGGGCGAGGCGAAGTCCATCTTCCGAGGCCGAGACGGGGGCCGAACCCTAGGGTCGGGCGAGGCGGAGCTTCCTATGTCGCCCAAGGCTGGACTTAGCCGATGTCGACCTCACTCTAGTGAGTGGCACGGCAGTCGGAGCAGGGCAGGTGGCGCTGTATTCCTGTCAGGTCGGTTCGTGGAGCGGCGAAGTGACTGCGGTCACTTCGGCCTTGTCGACTGAAGAGCGCGCGTCAGGATAAGATGTCAGGCGATCCTGGCATTAAATGCTCCTGCGATATGGTCGGTTGGTGTGGCGATTTGGCCAAGGTTGCTTCTACGCGAAGCCTACCCGAGCTATGCCTCGGGCGAGGCGTGAATCTTCCGGGGTCGGCTGTCTTTGCCCGAGGTCGGGCTCGGGCGAGGCGGGATCGTGTCCCTTGAGTGGAGCCTTGGCCTGAATCGCGCCCATCAGGCCTTCGCAGCTTTGTGCTGATGGGGTTTACCAGCTGAGATTAGGAGTCTTGGGGGTACCCCTAATTATGGTCCCCAACAGATAAAATCTTCAAGCGCAACTCCGAAGATAGCTACCGAAGTTCCAAAGACACAAACTGAGGCCGAAGCTGTCAAAAGTCAAGCGGAAACTGAAATTGGGCTTTCAGAGCCTACCAAGAGGGAATTCTATGAAATTGAAAAAGAAACTGAAAAAGAATCTGTAGAAGAAGCTTTATCTGAGAAAATCACCACACCTATTCCCGAAGCATCTTCTAAAGCTTTTGACTATGTATTACGTCATGCTTCGGGTAAAATTTTGAGCGAAAAAGAAAAAAGAGAAGCTCAATTCTATGCGCAAAAATTGAAATATCCAAAAGGGGCGCTGATATTCAACGGCAGCGGAGAAGAAGACTTCTTGTATTGTCTCCCTGATAGCAAGGAGATTTCTGTCTGTCGGGAGATGAGCAAGAGCTTCAGATTCCCAACATTAGAAGACGGGCTCTCGGTGTTGTCAAAGGACGAGCTGGCCGACAGCTTAGCGTACAATAGTTTAAAGGTGAAAAAATGAGATCTTTGTATTATTCCTTGAAACCAAAATTTTTCATTTGCTTAAACTTATTAACGCATTTTTTGCAGGGCCTTATACTTAGCAATGCCCTCAGGGCACAAAAAGATGCCGAAGACGAAGGGTGTACCATAGCCTTGAGCAACCTTCGTTCCGAGGTAATTGAACTAAGGAACGAAGGTCTGGAAAAAGATAAAATATTACATTCATTGGTGAATAAAATAAAAGAAGACGAAGCTGCTTTCAAAGCTCAAGCTGAGGCTCAGAAGCGCGAACTTGAGGATCTTCGGAAACAGCTAGCCAGAGCTAAAGAAGAATGCACAGTTGAAGAAGCAAAACGAGAAATTAGTGAACAATGGGCAAATCATTTAGAAAAAACATTGAAGAGCTTCATGCATTCAATAAAAGGTGTTATGAAAAATCTATAGAATGTGTTAAGAAAATAAGAACCAGCTTCGCCAGCGTTGGCGCGTTCTCAAGCGAAGAAAATTTCATAAGGGGCGACCCCGAAGGCCCAATTGGATGGATCAGCCACGAAGCTGAAGCTTTTGAAGAAGTCTTGAATAGCCGCGGAGACATATGTGCCTTCTCGGGTGCTAGGTGGATTGCCACTGTTTTGGATAAAAAAGGTTGCGATCATGTGAAATCCTTGGCACAGACCGAAACCGATTTATCTTCTGAAGACATAAAAGACCCTTCAGCCGAGGCAAGTTTGGTTGGTGGAAAATTTTTCACCGACATCTGGGAAAATGGTGGCCAGAAGATGGCTCAAGAAATTATACGAAGGAGCAAAAAAGGTATTCATGACGCTAGAAAAGTAGTAGAGGCCGCTGAGAAAAGTGCGGATCTCGAAGGGCGAATAGGTATTAACTACTAGTTTTTGGGTTTTTGTTGTAACTTTTTGATTTCGAACTTGTCTACACTTTGTAACATAGCCGCACCTTCTCCTCCCTCAGAGCCCGCCAAGCCATTAGCGGACCCCAACGTAAAGGGGGATGACGAGATTAGAAAAATGGCCGAAGCTATCATGGACAAAGTTGTTGATCAACTACTAAACGAAGCTGCAGAAGTAGTTCTAAGGGAAGATTAGATGTTATTGTAAAAACATTTGGAATGTAATATTTGTTGAACAATATGTGTAACATTTTGTAACTTTGAATGTAATATATAAGCTATTTATGGTTCAATTGTTTACGATGCATGAAACTTTACATACATACCGTTTTTGAGCCTTCGGCGAAAAAACACCTTCCCTTCTTTTCATGTTTCGTAAATAATATCTGTATTTTCATAAAAAACATCCAATCTTCGTAAAATCAGTAACCAATAGATCTTTTCATTTCAGAGTTTGACGAAGGTATGCTTCTTCAATAATTATTTTTGTGCCTTGGCACTGTTTCTTCGAAACAATCTCCGAATATCGACATTGAACCCCCTTCTTGCGTTATTGATGCAATATGATGTATGATGTTATGCTTATGCAAATGATGTGATGATGTGATGTTATGCAAAATGATATTTACCGAAGATCGACATTGATTTTTCACTGTAAGCCTCCCTTAGGAGCTTCTTCGCCTTTTACTTCAGCGGAATCAGCGTTTATTTTTCGCTGTAAGCTCTGCATTCCCTTCGGAACAACTTTTGAGCAGAAAACTTACGCTGCGCTCCCATAGGAACGAATTTTTGTTACTTCGGAGGTTCTTCGATATTTAGTCGCTACGCCTTGCTTCGGGATCTGGTATCCAAAGGGGTCTAACTTTGACTTGATTGGATACTCAGATTCCGACTATGCTGGATGTAAGGTTGATAGGAAGAGTACATCGGGGACGTGCCAATTCTTAGGAAGGTCCCTGGTGTCATGGAACTCTAAGAAACAAACCTCCGTCGCCCTATCCACCGCTGAGGCCGAGTACGTTGCCGCAAGACAGTGTTGTGCGCAACTACTTTGGATGAGGCAAACCCTCCGGGACTTTGGCTACAATCTGAGCAAAGTCCCACTCCTATGTGACAATGAGAGTGCTATCCGAATAGCAGAAAATCCTGTTGAGCACAGCCGCACAAAGCACATTGACATCTGGCATCACTTTTTGAGAGACCACCAGCAAAAGGGAGATATCGAAGTGTTTCATGTTAGCACCGAGAACCAGCTAGCCGATATCTTCACTAAGCCTTTAGATGAAAAGACCTTTTGCAGGCTGCGTAGTGAGCTAAATGTCCTGGATTCGCGGAACTTGGATTGATTTAGAGCATACATGTGTTTATGCCTTTGGTCATGTTCCTTCTGCATTTGTTGCTTATGTATGGTGCTCAAGTTGTACAAACACTCCCTGGACCTCACAAGTCCTTTTGCAAGTGATGCACATATTTAGGGGGAGTTGTGCTACAACTTGACCCTTTGAGACTAACCGTGTGCTTGAGTTTGCTTGTTTTAGTCTCAAAAGAGATTTGAAAGGGAAAAGGTGGACTTGGACCATGAAAGACTTCCACTGCACTCCGATGAGAGGGTAATTTATTCCAAGTTCATCTACTCTTATTGCCTTTGTATTCTTATTTGAAGATTTTGGTGAGGCAATGGGGTTAAAGGGCCAAGATTGATCCTGTTTTGGTGCTTGATGCCAAAGGGGGAGAAAATAAAGGCCAAAGCAATAGATGGATCAGCTACCACTTGAGAAATTTTTGAAAATAGTAGATTAGAGTTTTTGGTTTGTCAAAACTCTTTTATTGTCTCTTTTGTCAAAAGTTGGCCTCTTGTGGGGAGAAGTGTTGATTATGGGAAAAAGGGGGAGTTTTTGAGATTCTTGATCAATCTCTTTGGATTACCTCTCTTTATGTCTCTACAAGTGGATTTGACTTAGAGATAGGAATTTGAGTTTGATTTGCAAAAACAAACCAAGTGGTGGCAAAGAGTGATCCATATATGTCAAAATTGAATCAAAACAATTTTGAGTGTTCATTTGCATTGTTATTGCACTTGTTCTAGTTGCTTTATGTTGTGTTGGCATAAATCACCAAAAAGGGGGAGATTGAAAGGGAAATGTGCCCTTGGGCCATTTCTAAGTATTTTTGGTGATTGAGTGCCAACACAAGTGCTTTTATGCTAATCTATGCAAAATGGTGGACAAGATGCAAATCATGTCAAAAGGTATGTTTCTAGACTTAGTACATTGTTTTTATGGACTAATGTATTATGTCTAAGTGCTGGAAACAGGAAAAATTGAATGGGAAATGAGATGGCCTTGTTCAGCCAAAGTCTGCTCAGTCTGGGTTCACCGGACTGTCCGGTGGTGCACCGGACAGTGTCCGGTGTGCCAGGCTAGCTCTGGCGAACAGGCTGCTCTCGGGACTTCGACGGCGGTGTACAGCTAAAATTCACCGGTCGGTCCGGTGGTGCACCGGACTGTCCGGTGGGCCATTCACAGGCGAACTCGTCGCTCTCGGGAAACCATTAACAGCGTACGGCTAAAATTCACCGGTCTGTCCGGTGGTGCACCGGACTGTCCGGTGAGTCAACGGTCAGCCGAGGCAACGGTCGGCCGAGGATTCCGCGCGTGACGCGTGGCCGAGCCAACGGTCACATTGGTGCACCGGACTGTCCGGTGTGCACCGGACAGTGTCCGGTGCGCCAACGGCTCTCAGACTCCAACGGTCGGCTTCGCCAAATAAGGAAGGATATCTGCACCGGGCAGTGTCCGGTGGTGCACCGGACTGTCCGGTGCGCCAGTCGACAGAAGGCAAGATCTGCCTTCCAAGATTGCTCTCAACGGCTCCTAGCTGCCTTGGGGCTATAAAAGGGGCCCCTAGGCGCATGGAGGAGTACACCAAGCATTCTTTGAGCACTCTTGATCACTCACACTCCATTCCTGCGCACTTGTTCGACGTTCTAGTGATTTAAGCTCCGTTCTAGTGTGCTAGTCTTTTGAGCTTAAGTCTCGGTATTGTGTGTGCGTATTTGCTGTGATCTCTGTGTCTTGTGTGAGTTGCTAATCCCTCCCTTGCTCTGTGCGTCTTTGTGATATTCAAGTGTAAGGGCGAGAGGCTCCAAGTTGTGGAGATTCCTCGCAAACGGGGTTAAGAAAAGCAAGCAAAACACCGTGGTATTCAAGTGGGTCTTTGGACCGCTTGAGAGGGGTTGATTGCAACCCTCGTCCGTTGGGACGCCACAACGTGGAGTAGGCAAGCGTTGGTCTTGGCCGAACCACGGGATAACCACTGTGCCATCTCTGTGATTGATATCTTTGTGGTTATTGTGTTTTGTTGAAGACTCCTCTCTAGCCACTTGGCGATTATTGTGCTAACACTTAACCAAGTTTTTGTGGCTTAAGTTTCAAGTTCTACAGGATCACCTATTCACCCCCCCTCTAGGTGCTCTCAATTGGTATCGGAGCCGTTCTCTTCACGAAGGACTAATCGCCCGAAGAGATGGATCCTAAGGGGAAGGGAATCGTGATCAACGACAAAGAGAAGGAGTCCTTTGTCAACGAGCCTAACGATGATAAGCCTACCGACTCGGGCTCGGGCCATAGACGCAAAGATGGAAGGAAGAAGAAGACGAGACACATCAAGGAGATCGTCTACTACGACGACAGTGATGAGTCCACTTCTTCTCATAAGGACAACGACGACCACGACTACGACAAACGAAAGACGGTTAACTCAAACTTTTCTTTCGATTATTCGCGTATTCCTCAAAGTTCAAATTCACATTTACTTTCCATTCCTCTCGGCAAGCCTCCACACTTTGATGGGGAGGACTACGGATTTTGGAGTCACAAAATGCGTAGTCATTTGTTCTCTCTCCATCCAAGCATATGGGAGATTGTTGAGAATGGAATGAAGTTTGATAGCTCGGATAGTCCTATTTTTATTAATGAACAGATTCATAGAAATGCACAAGCTACTACTGTGTTGTTAGCCTCCTTGTGCAGGGACGAGTACCATAAGGTGAGCGGCTTCGACAATGCCAAGCAAATCTGGGACACCCTCAAGATCTCTCATGAGGGGAATGACGTCACCTTGCTCACCAAGATGGAGTTGGTAGAAGGCGAGCTCGGAAGATTTGCGATGATAAGGGGCGAGGAGCCAAACCAAACATACAACCGACTCAAGACCCTTATCAACAAAATAAGGAGCTACGGAAGCACGTGATGGACGGACCACGACGTCGTCCGACTATTGTTAAGGTCCTTTACCGTTCTTGATCCTCATTTGGTGAATAATATTCGTGAGAATCCCAGGTACACCAAAATGTCGCCCGAAGAAGTCCTTGGAAAATTCATAAGCAGGCGAATGATGATCAAGGAGGCGAGGTACGTGGACAATGCACTGAATGGTCCAATCAATGAGCCTCAACCCGTTGCTCTCAAGGCAACGAGAAGCAAGGAGGCGTTACCTAGCAAGGTGGCGCAAGTTGAGGCGGCAGGGCTCAATGATGAAGAGATGGCCCTCATCATCAAGCGCTTCAAGACGGCGCTTAAGGGTCGCAAGGGACAGCCAAGCAAGACCAAAGCCAAGGGGAAGCGCTCATGCTTCAAATGCGGTAAGATTGGTCATTTTATTGCTAACTGTCCCGATAATGAGAGTGACCAGGACAAGGGAAACAAGAGGGAGAAGAAGAAGAATTACAAGAAGGCCAAGGGCGAGGCACATATCAGAAAGGAGTGGGATTCAGATTGCTCCTCCTCCGACTCCGACAATGAAGGACTCGTCGCCACTGCCTTCAACAAGTCATCCCTCTTCCCCAACGAGCGTCACACATGCCTCATGGCGAAGGAGAAGAAGGTATGTACTCAAGACAATACTACTTATGATTCTTCTAGTGATAATGATTCTAGTGACGATGATGAAATAGACTATTCCAGTTTATTTAAAGGATTAGATAGAATTAAAATTGGCAAAATTAATGAGTTAGTTGATGCCTTGAATGACAAGAATAGGTTACTAGAAAAGCAAGAGGATTTGTTGTATAAAGAACATGATAAATTTGTAGAGGCACAAAAATCTCATGCTTTAGAAGTTAAAAGAAATGAAATGCTTTCTTATGAACTATCTACTTGTCATGAAACCATTGCTACTTTAAAAAGTGTTAATGATGATTTAAATGCTAAACTAGAAGTAGCTAGTAAATCTAACTCTTGTGTGGAACATGTCATGATTTGCACTAGGTGTAAAGATTTTGATATTGATGCTTGTAGTGAACACCTAGTCTCAATTTCCAAACTAAATGATGAATTGGCTAGTCTTAATGCCCAACTTAAGACTAGCAAAAGTGAATTTGACAAACTAAAATTTGCAAGGGATGCCTACACAATTGGTAGACACCCCTCAATTAAGGATGGTCTTGGCTTCAAAAGGGAAGCCAAGAACTTGACAAGCCATAAGGCTCCCATCTCCGCCAAGGAGAAAGGGAAGGCCCCTATGGCTAGTAGTGTGCAAAAGAATCATGCTTTTATGTACCATGATAAGAGACAATCTAGAAATACTTATAGGAGTTGGAATGTTTATGATGCTTTTGATTCTCATGTCATGCTTGCTTCTAGCTCTTCCTATGTGCATGATAGAAATGTTGGTAGGAGAAATGTTGTTCATAATATGCCTAGAAGAAATGTTGTCAATGTTCCTAGGAAAGCTAATGAACCTTCTACAATATATCATGCTTGCAATGCTTCTTTTGCCATTTATAGAAAGAATAAGAAGGTGATTGCTAGGAAGCTAGGGGCCAAATGTAAGGGAGATAAAACTTGCATTTGGGTCCCTAAGACAATTGTAACTAACCTTGTAGGACCCAACAAGAGTTGGGTATCTAAGACCCAAGCCTAAATTTGCCTTACAGGTTTATGCATCCGGGGGCTCAAGCTGGATTATCGACAGCGGATGCACAAACCACATGACGGGAGAGAAGAGGATGTTCTCTTCCTACGTCAAGAACAAGGATCCCCAAGATTCAATAATATTCGGTGATGGGAACCAAGGCAAGGTAAAAGGGTTAGGTAAAATTGCTATTTCGTCCGAGCACTCTATTTCTAATGTGCTTTTAGTTGAGTCGCTTGGATATAATCTGTTATCCGTCAGTCAACTTTGCAATATGGGAGATAATTGTTTATTCACTAATGTAGATGTGTCTGTCTTTAGAAGAAGTGATGGTTCACTAGCTTTTAAGGGTGTACTAGACGGCAAACTTTATTTAGTTGATTTTGCAAAAGAGGAGGCCGGTCTAGATGCATGCTTAATTGCTAAGACTTGCATGGGCTGGTTGTGGCATCGCCGCTTAGCACATGTGGGGATGAAGAACCTCCACAAGCTTCTAAAGGGAGAACACGTGATAGGTTTAACTAATGTACATTTCGAAAAAGATAGACCTTGTGCAGCTTATCAAGCAGGGAAACAGGTGGGAGGCTCTCATCACCCCAAAAATGTGATGACCACATCAAGACCCTTGGAGATGCTTCATATGGACCTCTTCGGACCCGTCGCCTATCTAAGCATAGGAGGAAGTAAGTATGGTCTTGTTATAGTTGATGATTTTTCCCGCTTCACTTGGGTATTCTTTTTGCAGGATAAATCTGAAACCCAAGGGACCCTCAAGCGCTTCCTCAGGAGAGCTCAAAATGAGTTTGAGCTCAAGGTGAAAAAGATAAGAAGCGACAACGGGTCCGAATTCAAGAATCTTCAAGTGGAGGAGTTCCTTGAGGAGGAGGGGATCAAGCACGAGTTCTCTGCTCCCTACACATCTCAGCAAAATGGTGTGGTAGAGAGGAAGAACAGGACGCTCATCGATATGGCGAGGACTATGCTTGGAGAGTTCAAGACCCCTGAGCGCTTTTGGTCGGAAGCCGTGAACACGGCTTGCCACGCCATCAACCGGGTCTACCTTCACCGCCTCCTCAAGAAGACTTCATATGAGCTGCTAACTGGTAACAAACCCAATGTGTCTTATTTTCGTGTATTTGGGAGCAAGTGTTATATTCTTGTGAAGAAAGGTAGAACTTCTAAATTTGCTCCCAAAGCTGTAGAAGGGTTTTTATTAGGTTATGACTCAAATACAAAGGCGTATAGGGTCTTCAACAAATCATCGGGTTTGGTTGAAGTCTCTAGCGACGTTGTATTCGATGAGACTAATGGCTCTCCAAGAGAGCAAGTTGTTGATCTTGATGATGTAGATGAAGAAGACGTTCCAACGGCCGCAATGCGCACCATGGCGGTTGGAGATGTGAGGCCACTGGAACAAAAGGAGCAAGATCAACCCTCTTCCTCAACTATGGTGCATCCCTCAACCCAAGATGACGAACATGTATCTCAAGTGGAGGCACATGATCAAGGGGGAGCACAGGATGTTCAAGTTGAAGAGGAAGAAGCACCTCAGGCACCTCCAACCCAAGTTCGAGCGATGATTCAAAGGAATCATCCTGTCGACCAAATTTTGGGTGATATTAGCAAGGGAGTAACTACTCGTTCAAGATTAGTTAATTTTTGTGAGCATTACTCCTTTGTCTCTTCTATTGAGCTTTTTAGGGTGGAAGAGGCCTTGCTAGATCCGGACTGGGTGTTGGCCATGCAGGAGGAACTCAACAACTTCAAGCGCAATGAAGTTTGGACACTGGTGCCTCGTCCCAAGCAAAATGTTGTGGGAACCAAATGGGTGTTTCGCAACAAACAGGACGAGCACGGGGTGGTGACGAGGAACAAGGCTCGACTTGTGGCAAAAGGTTATGCCCAAGTCGCAGGTTTGGACTTTGAGGAGACATTCGCTCCTGTGGCTAGGCTAGAATCAATTCGTATTTTGCTAGCATATGCCGCTCACCATTCTTTCAGGTTGTACCAAATGGATGTGAAGAGCGCTTTCCTCAACGGGCCAATCAAAGAGGAGGTGTACGTGGAGCAACCCCCTGGCTTCGAGGATGAACGGTACCCCGACCACGTGTGTAAGCTCTCTAAGGCGCTCTATGGACTTAAGCAAGCCCCAAGAGCATGGTATGAATGCCTTAGAGACTTTTTAGTTGCTAATGCTTTCAAGGTTGGGAAAGCCGATCCAACTCTTTTCACTAAGACTTGCGATGGTGATCTTTTTGTGTGCCAAATTTATGTCGATGACATAATATTTGGTTCTACTAACCAAAAGTCTTGTGAAGAGTTTAGCAGGGTGATGATGCAGAAATTCGAGATGTCGATGATGGGCGAGTTGAACTACTTCCTTGGGTTCCAAGTGAAGCAACTCAAGGACGGCACTTTCATCTCCCAAACAAAGTACACGCAAGACTTGCTAAAGCGGTTTGGGATGAAGGACGCCAAGCCCGCAAAGACGCCGATGGGAACTGACGGACACACCGACCTCAACAAAGGAGATAAGTCCGTTGATCAAAAAGCATATCGGTCCATGATAGGTTCTTTGCTTTATTTATGTGCTAGTAGACCGGATATTATGCTTAGCGTATGCATGTGTGCTAGATTTCAATCCGATCCTAAGGAGTGTCACTTAGTGGCTGTGAAGCGAATTCTTCGATATTTAGTCGCTACGCCTTGCTTCGGGATCTGGTATCCAAAGGGGTCTAACTTTGACTTGATTGGATACTCAGATTCCGACTATGCTGGATGTAAGGTCGATAGGAAGAGTACATCGGGGACGTGCCAATTCTTAGGAAGGTCCCTGGTGTCATGGAACTCTAAGAAACAAACCTCTGTCGCCCTATCCACCGCCGAGGCCGAGTATGTTGCCGCAGGACAGTGTTGTGCGCAACTACTTTGGATGAGGCAAACCCTCCGGGACTTTGGCTACAATCTGAGCAAAGTCCCACTCCTATGTGACAATGAGAGTGCTATCCGAATAGCGGAAAATCCTGTTGAGCACAGCCGCACAAAGCACATTGACATCCGGCATCACTTTTTGAGAGACCACCAGCAAAAGGGAGATATCGAAGTGTTTCATGTTAGCATCGAGAACCAGCTAGCCGATATCTTCACTAAGCCTTTAGATGAAAAGACCTTTTGCAGGCTGCGTAGTGAGCTAAATGTCCTGGATTCGCGAAACTTGGATTGATTTAGAGCATACATGTGTTTATGCCTTTGATCATGTTCCTTCTGCATTTGTTGCTTATGTATGGTGCTCAAGTTGTACAAACACTCCCTGGACCTCACAAGTCCTTTTGCAAGTGATGCACATATTTAGGGGGAGCTGTGCTACAACTTGACCCTTTGAGACTAACCGTGTGCTTGAGTTTGCTTGTTTTAGCCTCAAAGGAGATTTGAAAGGGAAAAGGTGGACTTGGACCATGAAAGACTTCCACTGCACTCCGATGAGAGGGTAATTTATTCCAAGTTCATCTACTCTTATTGCCTTTGTATTCTTATTTGAAGATTTTGGTGAGGCAATGGGGTTAAAGGGCCAAGATTGATCCCGTTTTGGTGCTTGATGCCAAAGGGGGAGAAAATAAAGGCCAAAGCAATAGATGGATCAGCTACCACTTGAGAAATTTTTGAAAATAGTAGATTAGAGCTTTTGGTTTGTCAAAACTCTTTTATTGTCTCTTTTGTCAAAAGTTGGCCTCTTGTGGGGAGAAGTGTTGATTATGGGAAAAAGGGGGAGTTTTTGAGATTCTTGATCAATCTCTTTGGATTACCTCTCTTTATGTCTCTACAAGAGGATTTGACTTAGAGATAGGAATTTGAGTTTGATTTGCAAAAACAAACCAAGTGGTGGCAAAGAGTGATCCATATATGTCAAAATTGAATCAAAACAATTTTGAGTGTTCATTTGCATTGTTATTGCACTTGTTCTAGTTGCTTTATGTTGTGTTGGCATAAATCACCAAAAAGGGGGAGATTGAAAGGGAAATGTGCCCTTGGGCCATTTCTAAGTATTTTTGGTGATTGAGTGCCAACACAAGTGCTTTTATGCTAATCTATGCAAAATGGTGGACAAGATGCAAATCATGTCAAAAGGTATGTTTCTAGACTTAGTACATTGTTTTTATGGACTAATGTATTATGTCTAAGTGCTGGAAACAGGAAAAATTGAATGGGAAATGAGATGGCCTTGTTCAGCCAAAGTCTGCTCAGTCTGGGTTCACCGGACTGTCCGGTGGTGCACCGGACAGTGTCCGGTGTGCCAGGCTAGCTCTGGCGAACAGGCTGCTCTCGGGACTTCGACGGCGGTGTACAGCTAAAATTCACCGGTCGATCCGGTGGTGCACCGGACTGTCCGATGGGCCATTCACAGGCGAACTCGTCGCTCTCGGGAAACCATTAACGGCGTACGGCTAAAATTCACCGGTCTATCCGGTGGTGCACCGGACTGTCCGGTGAGTCAACGGTCAGCCGAGGCAACGGTCGGCCGAGGATTCCGCGCGTGACGCGTGGCCGAGCCAACGGTCACATTGGTGCACCGGAATGTCCGGTGTGCACCGGACAGTGTCCGGTGCGCCAACGGCTCTCAGACTCCAACGGTCGGCTTCGCCAAATAAGGAAGGATATCTGCACCGGACTGTCCGGTGCGCCAGTCGACAGAAGGCAAGATCTGCCTTCCAAGATTGCTCTCAACGACTCCTAGCTGCCTTGGGGCTATAAAAGGGGCCCCTAGGCGCATGGAGGAGTACACCAAGCATTCTTTGAGCACTCTTGATCACTCACACTCCATTCCTGCGCACTTGTTTGACGTTCTAGTGATTTAAGCTCCGTTCTAGTGTGCTAGTCTTTTGAGCTTAAGTCTCGGTATTGTGTGTGTGTATTTGTTGTGATCTTTGTGTCTTGTGTGAGTTGCTAATCCTTGCTCTGTGCGTCTTTGTGATATTCAAGTGTAAGGGCGAGAGGCTCCAAGTTGTGGAGATTCCTCGCAAACGGGATTAAGAAAAGCAAGCAAAACACCGTGGTATTCAAGTGGGTCTTTGGACCGCTTGAGAGGGGTTGATTGCAACCCTCGTCCGTTGGGACGCCACAACGTGGAGTAGGCAAGCGTTGGTCTTGGCCGAACCACGGGATAACCACCGTGCCATCTCTGTGATTGATATCTTTGTGGTTATTGTGTTTTGTTGAAGACTCTTCTCTAGCCACTTGGCGATTATTGTGCTAACACTTAACCAAGTTTTTGTGGCTTAAGTTTCAAGTTCTACAGGATCACCTATTCACCCCCCTCTAGGTGCTCTCAGCGAGTGATACGAAGCAGTATGCATAACTTGCATCGGCTGGGTCTGTTGGGCTGCAGTTTCTGCTATTTCCTTTTGTTTCTGGATGGTGCCATGGCACATCCTGGTGGTGTGGCCCTTGTCCTCACCACAGAATAGGCAATAAATTTTCCTGGGCTGATCTCCAAATCTTCCTCCGAAGCCCCTGGCACCTCTGCCCCTTGGAGCTGGAGGCCGAGGATAGCTCTGCTGCTGCCCCGAAGCCTGGGAGGAATATTGCGGCCTCTGCTACTGGCTTCCCCTATCATCATTCTAAGTGGAATGAATCGATCTGATGTGTCTAGGATGAATTCTCCCTCCGAAGCCCCTGGCTATTTCGGAGAACCTGTAAGCTTCCTCCCTTCTCTGCTGAAAGTCATTGTCAGCGTGAATGTATTCATCCATCTTCTGAAGCAGTTTCTCCAAAGTCTGAGGGGGCTTCCTGGCAAAATATTGAGCTGAAGGTCCCGGCCGAAGCCCCTTAATCATGGCCTCAATGACAATTTCATTGGGCACTGTTGGCGCTTGTGCCCTCAGGCGTAAGAACCTTCGGACATACGCCTGAAGATATTCTTCGTGGTCTTGGGTGCACCAGAATAAGGCTTGAGCGGTGACCGGCTTCGTTTGAAACCCTTGGAAACTGGTGATCAGCATATCCTTCAGCTTCTGCCATGATGTGATTGTTCCTGGCTGAAGGGAGGAGTACCAGGTTTGTGCAACATTCTTGACGGCCATGACAAAAGACTTCGCCATGACTGCAGTATTGCCACCATAGGAAGATATCGTTGCTTCGTAGCTCATCAGAAACTGCTTCAGATCTGAGTGTCCGTCATACATGGGGAGTTGAGGTGGCTTGTAAGACGGAGGCCAAGGTGTAGCCTGCAGTTCTGCTGACAGAGGAGAAGCATCATTGAAAGGGAATTAGGCTTACACCTAGTCCCTAATTAATTTTGGTGGTTGAATTGCCCAACACAAATATTGGACTAACTAGTTTGCTCTAGTGTATAAGTTATACAGGTGCAAAAGGTTCACACTCAGCCAATAAAAAGATCAAGTTTTGGATTCAACAAAGGAGCAAAGAGGCAACCGAAGGCACCTCTGGTCTGGAGGCACCGGACTGTCCGGTGCGCCACCGGACAGTGTCTGGTGCACCAGAGGACTCCAACTCGAACTCGCCACCTTCGAGAATTTCTCAGGCCGCACCGCTATAATTCACCGGACTGTCCGGTGTACACCGGACAGTGTCCGGTGCTCCATGGAAGCGCGACCTCCTCAACTCGCCAGCCTCGGGTTCGCGCAGCAGCCGCTCCGCTATAATTCACCGGACATGTCCGGTGTGCACCGGACTGTCCGGTGTAACCACTAAGCAACGGCTATTTCGGCGCCAACGGCTACCTGCGTCGCATTTAATGCGCGCTCTGCGCGCGCAGAAGTCAGGCGCGCCCATACTAGCGCACCGGACAATGAACAGGTGATGTCCGGTGTGCACCGGACATCTAGGCGGGCCCAGAAATCAGAAGCTCCAACGGTCAGAATCCAACGGCATTGATGACGTGGCGGGGGCACCGGACATGTCCGGTGTGCACCGGACTGTCCGGTGTGCCATCGACAGACAGCCTCCACCAACGGTCAAGTTTGGTGGTTGGGGCTATAAATACCCCAACCACCCCACCATTCATTGCATCCAAGTTTTCCAGCTTCCAACCACTATACAAGAGCTAGCATTCATTGCAAAGCACACCAAAAGAGATCAAATCCTCTCCCAACTCCACACAAAGCCCTAGTGACTAGAGAGAGTGATTTGTAGTGTTCATTTGAGCTCTTGCGCTTGGATCGCTTCTTTTTCTTTGGCATTCTTTCTTGTGATCAAACACTCACTTGTAATTGAGGCAAGAGACACCAATTGTGTGGTGGTCTTTGTGGGAAGTTTGATTCCCAAGTGATTTGAGAAAGAGAAGCTCACTCGGTCCGAGGGACCGTTTGAGAGAGGGAAGGGTTGAAAGAGACCCGGCCTTTGTGGCCTCCTCAACGGGGAGTAGGTTTGAGAGAACCGAACCTCGGTAAAACAAATCCGTGTGTCTCACTTCGTTATTCGCTTGCGATTTGTTTTGCGCCCTCTCTCGCGGACTCTATTATATTTCTAACGCTAACCCGGCTTGTAGTTGTGATTATTTTTGAGAATTTCAGTTTCGCCCTATTCACCCCCCCTCTAGGCGACTTTCAATTGGTATCAGAGCCCGGTGCTTCATTAGAGCTTAACCGCTCGAAGTGATGTCGGGAGATCACACCAAGAGGGAGATGGAGACCGGCGACAAGCCCACTACAAGCCAAGGGAGCACTTCATTGGAAGAGTCCCGCACAAAGAGAAGGGAGAAGAAGAAGGACTCCTCCAAACGGAAGGAGAAAAGATCTTCCTCTTCTCACCACAAAGAGAAGAAGGAAAAATCTTCTTCTCACAAGTCGCATCGGAAAGGAGACAAGCACAAGAGGATGAGGAAGGTGGTCTACTACGAGACCGACACTTCATCAACATTCACCTCCGACTCCGATGCACCGTCCGTAACTTCTAAGCGCCAAGAGCACAAGAAGTTTAGTAAGATCCCCTTACACTATCCCCGTACATCTAGACATACTCCATTACTTTCCGTTCCATTAGGCAAACCGCCAACTTTTGACGGCGAAGATTATGCTAGGTGGAGTGATTTAATGAAATTTCATCTAACCTCACTCCACAAAAGTATATGGAATGTTGTTGAGTTTGGAGCACAGGTACCATCAATAGGGGATGAGGATTATGATACGGACGAAGTGGCCCAAATCGAGCACTTCAACTCCCAAGCCACAACCATTCTCCTCGCCTCTCTAAGCAAGGAGGAATACAACAAAGTACAAGGGTTGAAGAATGCAAAGGAGATTTGGGACCTACTCAAGACGGCGCACGAGGGTGATGAACTCACCAAGATCACCAAGCGGGAAACGATCGAGGGGGAGCTCGGTCGCTTCCGTCTTCGCCAAGGGGAGGAGCCACAAGATATGTACAACCGGCTCAAGACCTTGGTGAACCAAGTGCGCAACCTCGGGAGCAAAAAATGGGATGACCACGAGGTGGTTAAGGTTATTTTAAGAGCTCTTATTTTCCTTAACCCCACTCAAGTTCAATTAATTCGTGGTAATCCTAGATATCCACTAATGACCCCCGAGGAAGTTATCGGGAATTTTGTGAGCTTTGAATGCATGATTAAGGGCTCAAAGAAGATCAACGAGCTTGACGAACCTTCCACATCCGAGGCGCAACCGGTGGCCTTCAAGGCAACGGAGGAGAAGAAGGAGGAGTCTACACCATGTAGACAACCAATTGACGCCTCCAAGCTCAACAATGAGGAGATGGCCTTAATCATCAAAAGCTTTCGGCAAATCCTCAAGCAACGGAAGGGGAAGGATTACAAATCCCGTTCCAATAAGGTTTGCTACAAGTGTGGTAAGCCCGGTCATTTTATTGCAAAATGTCCTATGTCTAGTGACAGTGACAGGGGCGACGACAAGAAGGGAAAAAGGAGAGAAAAGAAGAAGTCCTACAAGAAGAAGGGAGGCGATGCCCATGTTTGCCGGGAATGGGACTCCGACGAGAGCTCCACCGGGTCATCCTCCGACGAGGACGCCGCCATCATCGCCGTCACCAAGGGACTCCTCTTCCCCAACGTCGGCCACAAGTGCCTCATGGCAAAGGACGGCAAAAGGAAGAAGGTTAAATCTAACTCCTCCACTAAATATGAATCTTCTAGTGATGATAATGCTAGTGGTGAGGAAGATAATTTGCGTATCCTTTTTGCCAACCTTAACATGGAACAAAAAGAAAAATTAAATGAGCTAATTAGTGCCATCCATGAAAAGGATGATCTCTTGGACTCCCAAGAGGACTTCCTAATCAAGGAAAACAAGAAACATGTTAAGGTTAAAAATGCTTATGCTCTAGAGATAGAAAAATGTAACAAATTATCTAGTGAGCTAAGCACTTGCCATGACACTATTGCCAACCTTAGAAATGAAAATGCTAAATTAATTGCTAAGGTTGATTCTCATGTTTGTATTGATTCAACTTCCTATCCTAGAAATGATAATGTTGATTTGCTTGCTAGGATTGATGAGTTGAATGTTTCTATTGCTAGCCTTAGAAATGAGAATGAAAAATTAATTGCTAAGGCTAAAGAATTAGATGTTTGCAATGTTACAATTTCCGACCTTAGAACTAAGAATGATATGTTGCATGCTAAGGTTGTTGAATTAAAATCTTGCAAACCATCTACATCTACCGTTGAGCACACTTCTATTTGCACTAGATGTAGAGATATTGATGTTAATGCTATTCATGATCACATGTCTTTAATTAAACAACAAAATGATCATATAGCAAAACTAAATGCTAAAATTGCCGAGCATAACTTGGAAAATGAAAAGTTTAAATTTGCTAGAAGTATGCTCTATAATGGGAGACGCCCGGGCATCAAGGATGGCATTGGCTTCCAAAGGGGAGACAATGTCAAACTTAATGCCCCTCCAAAGAATTTATCTAACTTTGTTAAGGGCAAGGCTCCCATGCCTCAGGATAACGAGGGTTACATTTTGTACCCTGCCGGCTACCCTGAGAGCAAAATTAGGAGAACTCATTCTAGGAAGTCTCACTCTGGCCCTAACCATGCTTTTATGTATAAGGGTGAGACATCTAGCTCTAGGCAACCAACCCGTGCTAAGTTGCCTAGAAAGAAAATTCCTAATGCATCAAATGATCATGCTATTTCATTCAAAACTTTTGATGCATCATATGTGCTTACTAGCAAATCCGGCAAGGTAGTTGCCAAATTTGTTGGGGGCAAACACAAGGGATCAAAGACTTGTGTTTGGGTACCCAAAGTTCTTGTTTCTAATGCCAAAGGACCCAAAACCGTTTGGGTACCTAAAGTCAAGAACTAAAATTGTTTTGTAGGTTTATGCATCCGGGGGCTCAAGTTGGATACTCGACAGCGGGTGCACAAACCACATGACAGGGGAGAAAAAGATGTTCTCCTCATATGAGAAAAACCAAGATCCCCAACGAGCTATCACATTCGGGGATGGAAATCAAGGTTTGGTCAAAGGATTGGGTAAAATTGCTATATCACCTGACCATACTATTTCCAATGTTTTTCTTGTAGATTCTCTAGATTACAATTTGCTTTCCGTATCCCAATTATGTAAAATGGGCTACAACTGTCTATTTACTGATTTAGGTGTTACTGTCTTTAGAAGAAGTGATGATTCAATAGCATTCAAGGGAGTGTTAGAGGGTCAGCTATACTTGGTAGAATTTGATAGAGCTGAACTCGACACTTGTTTGGTTGCTAAGACTAACTTGGGTTGGCTCTGGCACCGCCGACTAGCCCATGTTGGAATGAAGAATCTTCACAAGCTTCTAAAGGGAGAACACATTTTAGGACTAACCAATGTTCATTTTGAGAAAGACAGGATTTGTAGCGCATGCCAAGCCGGGAAGCAAGTTGGCACTCATCATCCACACAAGAACATCATGACTAGTGACAGGCCACTGGAGCTCCTACACATGGACCTATTCGGCCCGATCGCTTACATAAGCATCGGCGGGAGTAAGTACTGTCTAGTTATTGTGGATGATTATTCTCGCTTCACTTGGGTGTTCTTTTTGCAGGATAAATCTCATACCCAAGAGACCTTAAAGGGATTCTTGAGACGGGCTCAAAATGAGTTCGGCTTAAGGATCAAGAAAATTAGAAGCGACAATGGAACGGAGTTCAAGAACTCTCAAATTGAAGGCTTCCTTGAGGAGGAGGGCATCAAGCATGAGTTCTCTTCTCCCTACACTCCACAAAAAAATGGTGTAGTGGAGAGGAAGAATCGAACTCTATTGGACATGGCAAGAACCATGCTTGATGAGTACAAGACACCGGATCGGTTTTGGGCCGAAGCGGTCAACACCGCTTGCTACGCCATCAACCGGTTATATCTTCACCGAATCCTCAAGAAGACATCCTATGAACTCCTAACCGGTAAAAAGCCCAATATTTCATATTTTAGAGTTTTTGGTAGCAAATGTTTTATTCTTGTCAAAAGAGGTAGAAAATCTAAATTTGCTCCTAAAACTGTAGAAGGCTTTTTACTAGGATATGACTCAAACACAAGGGCATATAGAGTCTTTAACAAGTCCTCAGGACTTGTTGAAGTTTCTTGTGACGTTGTGTTTGATGAGACTAACGGCTCTCAAGTAGAGCAAGTTGATCTTGATGAGATAGGTGAAGAACAGGCTCCATGCATAGCGCTAAGGAACATGTCCATTGGGGATGTGTGTCCTAAGGAATCCGAAGAGCCTCCTCATGCACAAGATCAACCATCCTCCTCCATGCAAGCATCTCCACCAACTCAAATTGAGGATGAGGCTCAAGATGTTGAACAAGAAGATCAAGAAGATGAGCCACCTCAAAATGACGGCAACGATCAAGGGGGAGATGCAAATGATGAAGACAAGGAGGATGAACAACCAAGGCCGCCACACCCAAGAGTCCACCAAGCAATACAACGAGATCACCCCGTCGACACCATCCTCGGCGACATTCATAAGGGGGTAACTACTCGATCTCGTGTTGCACATTTTTGTGAACATTACTCTTTTGTTTCCTCTATTGAGCCACACAGGGTAGAGGAAGCACTTCAAGATTCGGATTGGGTGATGGCGATGCAAGAGGAGCTCAACAATTTCACAAGGAATGAGGTATGGCATTTAGTTCCACGTCCTAACCAAAATGTTGTAGGAACCAAGTGGGTCTTCCGCAACAAGCAAGATGAGCATGGTGTGGTGACTAGGAACAAAGCTCGACTCGTGGCCAAGGGGTATTCACAAGTCGAAGGTTTGGATTTTGGTGAAACCTATGCACCCGTAGCTAGGCTTGAGTCAATTCGCATATTATTGGCCTATGCTACTTACCATGGCTTCAAGCTTTATCAAATGGACGTGAAGAGTGCCTTCCTCAATGGACCAATCAAGGAGGAGGTCTATGTTGAGCAACCTCCCGGCTTTGAAGACAGTGAGTACCCTAACCATGTTTATAGGCTCTCTAAGGCGCTTTATGGGCTCAAGCAAGCCCCAAGAGCATGGTATGAATGCCTTAGAGATTTCCTTATTGCTAATGGGTTCAAAGTCGGCAAAGCCGATCCTACTTTATTCACTAAAACTCTTGACAATGATTTGTTCGTATGCCAAATTTACGTTGATGATATTATATTTGGGTCTACTAACAAATCTACATGTGAAGAATTTAGTAGGATCATGACACAGAAATTCGAGATGTCTATGATGGGGGAGTTGAAATATTTCTTAGGATTTCAAGTCAAGCAACTCCAAGAGGGCACTTTCATTAGCCAAACGAAGTATACTCAAGACATTCTAGGCAGGTTTGGAATGAAGGATGCCAAGCCCATCAAGACTCCCATGGGAACAAATGGGCATCTCGACCTCGACACGGGAGGTAAGTCCGTGGATCAAAAGGTATACCGGTCGATGATTGGTTCATTGCTTTATTTATGTGCATCTCGACCGGACATTATGCTTTCCGTATGCATGTGTGCAAGATTTCAAGCCGACCCTAAGGAATCACACCTTACGACCGTAAAACGAATCTTGAGATATTTGGCTTATACTTCTAAGTTTGGGCTTTGGTACCCTCGGGGATCCACCTTTGATTTGATTGGTTATTCGGATGCCGATTGGGCGGGGTGTAAGATTAATAGGAAGAGCACATCGGGGACTTGCCAGTTCTTGGGAAGATCCTTGGTGTCATGGGCTTCAAAGAAGCAAAATTCGGTCGCTATTTCTACCGTCGAAGCCGAGTATATTGTCGCAGGCCATTGTTGCGTGCAATTGCTTTGGATGAGGCAAACCCTGCGGGACTACGGTTACAAATTAACCAAAGTTCCTCTTCTATGTGATAATGAGAGTGCTATCCGCATGGCGGATAATCCCGTTGAGCATAGCCGCACTAAACACATAGCCATTCGGTATCATTTTCTTCGGGATCACCAACAAAAGGGGGATATCGAGATTTCATACATTAACACTAAAGATCAATTAGCCGATATCTTTACCAAGCCACTTGATGAACAATCTTTTACCAGACTTAGGCATGAGCTTAATATTCTTGATTCTAGGAATTTCTTTTGCTAATCTTGCACACATAGCTCATTATAATACCTTTGATCATGTCTCTTTTATATGCTATGACTAATGTGTTTTCAAGTGTATTCCAAACCAAGTCATAGGTATATTGAAAGGAAATTGGAGTCTTCGGCGAAGACAAGGCTTCCACTCCACTCTACTACTCATCCTTCGCCGTCGCTCCGCATCAATCTCCATCTTTGGTATCATCTTCACTCATTTTTATGACCAAAGTACTTCTGTGGGCTCTAATATTTCCGTTTTTGGCGATTCATGCCAAAGGGGGAGAAAATATGAGCCCAAAGCAAAAGGACCGCACCACCACCCTAATTTTAAAATTGATGATTTGATTTTCAATTGATAAATTTCAAAATTGGTATCTCTTTGTGTTCTTAAGGGGGAAATATACTAATAATTCACAATATAATGCATATCTATATATTTCGGCGCCAACGGCTACCTGCGTCGCATTTAATGCGCGCTCTGCGCGCGCAGAAGTCAGGCGCGCCCATACTGGCGCACCGGACAATGAACAGGTGATGTCCGGTGAGGCGGGCCCAGAAATCAGAAGCTCCAACGGTCAGAATCCAACGGCATTGATGACGTGGCGGGGGCACCGGACATGTCCGGTGTGCACCGGACTGTCCGGTGTGCCATCGACAGACAGCCTCCACCAACGGTCAAGTTTGGTGGTTGGGGCTATAAATACCCCAACCACCCCACCATTCATTGCATCCAAGTTTTCCAGCTTCCAACCACTATACAAGAGCTAGCATTCATTGCAAAGCACACCAAAAGAGATCAAATCCTCTCCCAACTCCACACAAAGCCCTAGTGACTAGAGAGAGTGATTTGTAGTGTTCATTTGAGCTCTTGCGCTTGGATCGCTTCTTTTTCTTTGGCATTCTTTCTTGTGATCAAACACTCACTTGTAATTGAGGCAAGAGACACCAATTGTGTGGTGGTCTTTGCGGGAAGTTTGATTCCCAAGTGATTTGAGAAAGAGAAGCTCACTCGGTCCGAGGGACCGTTTGAGAGAGGGAAGGGTTGAAAGAGACCCGGCCTTTGTGGCCTCCTCAATGGGGAGTAGGTTTGAGAGAACCGAACCTCGGCAAAACAAATCCGCGTGTCTCACTTCGTTATTCGCTTGCGATTTGTTTTGCGCCCTCTCTCGCGGACTCTATTATATTTCTAACGCTAACACGGCTTGTAGTTGTGATTATTTTTGAGAATTTCAGTTTCGCCCTATTCACCCCCCCTCTAGGCGACTTTCAATCATCAAAAGCAAAATTTCCATGATGGAAATTCTCATACCAGTCATCCTCGTTGAAGAAGCCCTCTTGATGAAGCTCTCTATGTTGAGGCCTTCGGTTCTGCTCATCTTGAGTAAGATGGCGAACTTCTTCAGAGGCTTCGTCTATCTGCCTTTGTAGATCAGCTAGCCTAGCCATCTTTTCCTTCTTCCTTTGCACCTGCTGATGGAGCATCTCCATATTTCTGATCTCTTGGTCCAAGTCGTCCTCCTGAGGCGTTGGACTAGTGGCCTTCCTCTTCTGGCTTCGGGCCTCCCGAAGAGAGAGGGTCTCCTGGTTGGGGTCCAGCGACTGCAGAGCGGCAGCCCCTATTGCCGAAGCTTTCTTTGGCGGCATGACGAAGGTCTATGCTTGCCGAAGGTGTTCGAAACTCAAAAAGTGGAAGTGAGTTCACCAGAGGTGGGCGCCAATGTTGGGGACTTGTTCTCAAATGCTAAGAGTTAAGAACAAGGCAACATAGAAAGTGTTAAATGTTAAAATCCTTCGTCCTTCGAAGCATTATCTCCCTTCAGATATAATGAATTCCGGACGAAGGTTATGAAGGACAAACCTTCATAAACACAATAAATGATGAAGAAGGATTCATACACAAGATATGAAAAATAATATAAACACTTTAAATGTTATTATCAACTTATTTTTATTCGCGTTACTGTATTAACAATAACAGATTATAAATGTACCTTCGTCTCGAAGGAAAGCAGGGGTACAAGCGTGACGCGAATGCCAAGTCAGCGTGAACAGTATGGGAGCACTGTTCATCTATTTATAGGTACGGGACGCAGCCCATGTAAAATTACACCCATGCCCTTTACATTTGCTAATAACTCTATAGCAATCCATCGGGGTCTAAATAGCCTTTTCCCTTTTAAGTCGGTTTCTTTTTCTGCTATCACGCTGAAGCTCCCCTGCGCATAGCTTCGGCTCTACGCCATCCTTCATACCCTTTGTGCATCTTCATGCTGTGGTTTTGATTTGTGTCCGAAGGTACCTGTTTACACATTATACTCCAGAGACATAGTTAAATCATGTTTCTGAGGACCTTCGGAAGCCAAAGGCCCCCAACACGGTCGATGATAGGATCTTTACTTTATTTATGTGCATCTCGACCGGACATTATGCTTTCTGTATGCATGTGTGCAAGGTTCCAAGCCAATCCTAAGGAAGTTCACCTTAGGGCCTTAAAGAGAATCTTGAGATATTTAGTTCATACACCTAAGTTTGGTCTTTGGTACCCTAAGGGATCCTCTTTTGATTTATTAGGATATTCCGATGCTGATTGGGCAGGGTGTAAGATTGATAGAAAGAGCACATCAGGGACTTGTCAGTTTCTGGGGAGATCCCTGGTGTCTTGGGCTTCGAAGAAACAAAACTCAGTAGCTCTTTCTACCGCTGAAGCCGAGTATATTGCCGCAGGCCATTGTTGCGCGCAATTGCTTTGGATGAGGCAAAACCTTAGGGACTATGGCTACAAATTTAGCAAAGTCCCTCTCCTATATGATAATGAGAGTGCAATCCGCATGGCGAATAATCCCGTTGAGCACAGCCGCACTAAGCACATAGCCATTCGGTATCACTTTTTGAGAGATCACCAACAAAGGGGGGTATCGAGATAGCCTATATAAACACCAAAGATCAATTGGCCGATATCTTTACCAAGCCTTTAGATGAGAAAACCTTTACCAAACTTAGGAATGAGCTAAATATTCTTGATTCTAGGAATTTTGATTGATTCTCTGCACACATAGCTCATTTATATACCTTTGATCATATCTCTTTTATGTCTATGACTAATTTGTTGTCAAGTGTATTATTATGCTTAGTCATATAATTGAAAGGGAAATGGAGTATTCGGCAAAAAACGACGCTTCCACTCAACTCCATTGGTATTTGCCGGTATTCCGCATAGTTCTCCACTTTGGTATAATCTTCACTCATATTTATTTGTTTGCCATTGAGGAGAAAGTAAAAGGGCTTGTATTTCACTCACAAGTATCCGTTTTTGGCGATTCATGCCAAAGGGGAGAAAGTATGAGCCTAAAGCAAAAGGACCGCACCACCACCAAATTTGTAGTTTTTAAATTGGTATCTTTTTGTGTTCAAAAAGGGGGAGAAAGTAGTATCTTCAAAAATTTGTAAAACCCTCTTGAACACTAAGAGGAGAATTCTCTTTAGGGGGAGTTTTTGTTTAAGTCAAAGGAAAAGCATTTGAAACAGGGGAGAAAATTTCAAATCTTGAAAATGCCTCTTTCAATCTTATTCATATGCCTTTGACTATTTGCAAAAGGTTTTTGAAAAGCATTTTACAAAGAATTTGCAAAAACAAAACTCGTGGTGCAAGCATGGTCCAAAATTTTTAAATAAGAAGAAAACCATCCATGCATATCTAGTAGAAATAATTATTGGTTTAATTCCAAGCAACCTTTGCACTTCATTATGCAAACTAGTTCATTTCTGCACTTTTATATTTGCTTTGGTTTGTGTTGGCATCAATCACCAAAAAGGGGGAGATTGAAAGGGAAATAGGGTCAAACCTTTTCCTATATGAATTTTGGTGGTTGAATTGCCCAACACAAAACAATTGGACTAACTAGTTTGCTATAGATTATGAGTTCTACAGGTGCCAAAGGTTCAACATAAACCAATAACAAGTCCAAGATAGGGTTCAAATAAAAAGAGCAAAAGACAACCGAAGGCTACCCTGGTCTGGCGCACCGGACTGTCCGGTGTGCCACCGGACAGTGTCCGGTGCACCAGGGACGATCAACTCAAACTTGCCAGCTTCGGGAATTTGGGGAAGCCGCTCGGCTATAATTCACCGGACTGTCCAGTGTAACACCGGACTGTCCGGTGTGCCAGCGGAGCAACGGCTACTTCGCGCTAACGGTCGTCTGCAAAGGAACAGTGAAAGTGAACAGTGCGTGCCTGCGCGCACAGAAGTCAGAGTAGCGCCAGAAGGCGCACCGAACAGTGAACAGTGACTATCCCGTGCACCACCGGACTGTCCAGTGGCCCCACTTGTCAGAGCTCCAACGGTCGAACCCTAACGGTTGGGTGACGTGGTTGGCGCACCGGATAGTGTCCGGTGGCGCACCGGACTGTCCGGTGTGCCATACGACAGCAGCCCCTCTCAACGGCCACTTTGGTGGTTGGGGCTATATATACCCCCAACCACCAACACTTCAATGCATCCAAGTTTTCAGCCATTGTATTCAATACAAGAGCTCTAGACTTCACTCCAAGACACAAACAAAGGGATCAAATCCTCTCCCAAGTCCAAAGATCATTCCAATCAAGTAGTGACTAGTGAGAGAGACAATTGTGTTCATTTGAGTTCTTGCGCTTGGATCGCTTTTTTTCTTCTTTCTTTCTTATTCCCAACTCAATTGTAATCAAGGCAAGAGACACCAATTGTGTGGTGGTCCTTGTAGGGACTTAGTGTCCCGATTGATTGAGAAGAGAAGCTCACTCGGTCTAAGTGACCGTTTGAGAGAGGGAAAGGGTTGAAAGAGACCCGGTCTTTGTGACCACCTCAACGGGGAGTAGGTTTGCAAAAACCGAACCTCGGTAAAACAAATTACCGCGTCTCACTCTTCATTTGCTTGTGATTTGTTTTCGCCCTCTCTTTCGGACTCAATTATATTTCTAACGCTAACCCGGTTTGTAGTTGTGCTTAAAGTTTATAAATTTTAGATTCTGCCTATTCACCCCCCTCTAGGCAACTTTCAACATGGTATAAAATGTGCTATCGTGGAGAAACGATCGACAACCACAAAAACGCTATCACTCCCCCCTCTTTGTTCTAGGCAAGCCCAAAACAAAGTCCATAGAAATATCCTCACAAGGTGCACTAAGAACATGAAGAGGCATATAAATACCATGTGGGTTAAGTCGGGACTGTTGTGAGCTTCTGTTTGTGAGAAAAATTGGTTAGATTTTGTAGCAATAAGTAGTATTCTATTTATGGTGATTTACTTGTTGATTGATCATTATAGCTTGCTTAATTTGTTGTATATGCAATTATGCATTATTAGGTCCATACAAAAAGTATAACCGACTAGAACACTAGAGGCTTAATAAATTGGTCTGTGTCAGTTACAATAGGAAGATAGAAAATAGGTTTTGAACAATAAGAGAACTGGGATCCTAGAGAAAAAGAAGCAACCCATTGATGCTTGAAGAGTTTATGTGGGAAAATGAATGGGTTGAAGAAAATAATGAAGCTAATGGTGGTAACGCATATGACATGTTGTGGATGAGGCATTAGGAACAACTCAGGCTCTTCGAGGCAGGATTTCGTCAAGAATAGTTGTTGCAAGTGCTGGTTCGTCTTCTCAGCCTCAACGGACATATGTTAGGACAAGGAAGCGTTCAAGAAATGCAACAACTCAAGGTATTGAATAAGATGACAGTGATGCTCAAGAAGATGGTCCTACCACAGCAGATGCAAAACAACAACAGCCACCAAAAGCAACTCATGATATGGACCAAGATGGATCTGAATCTATTGGAGGGGAAGCTGATGTTGCTTTTTGATCAGATGTTGATTTGCTCTAGGTAGTAGACTAGCATGTACTACATTATTGCTTGTACTTTCAATATTTCAGTTTAGACTTAAATAGTGCCTAGCATATTGGCTATTGCAGTATTGTCTGTATATACATATATTATGTTATATACATATACATATGTCCAGAAATTATATTAGGCGAGTAGGAGATGGCCAGAGGTTGACTACACGTCCTAATTGTTGCCCTAATCACATTAGGTGTCTGGTTGGTTCTTTGGAACGACCAGCTGGTTGCTCGACTTGAAGATTATGTCATAGAAATCCTCTATCCTCTGCACCAAGTCCTAACAGACGAGAAAAAGTAACAAAATTGATTGTGTAGTGTTGATCCTATGTCATGAAGCATATCAGACATGTTGTAGCAATAGAAAGTAACAAGGAACTGATGAAGGACTTCAATGTTTCAATAGTACCTTAATATCGTAAGATAAAATTCATATTGAATCGGTTACAAGATTTGATGACTTGGTTGAAATCTCCGTCTCTTTTTGATTTCATGTGCTCCTAATCATTATATTCCATGTCCTAAAACAAACTCTAAAAACATGCCATACTCATAGATAGGGATGGCAGCGGGTCGGGTTGTGTTCGGGTATGATAATACCCGACTCTTATACAAATATCCATACCCACCAAGTCAATCGGGTAAAAAATGGACCCATACCCGTACCCACCGTGTATCCGTCGAGTATCGGGTATCTGGTGGATATGCTACTGTAAAATATAAATCTGCATATAAATTGATGAGCAACACATTTTATGTCAGATGGGAGTTAATGAACAACATCACAACATGTGAAATTGATAAGCAACATCACCAATTTACAAATCATAGATTCATAGTACAGTTCTTGACTAGTACACGTCCAGTTCACAAATCATAGACCCGAACTGAGTACTGAGCTACTGAGTACCTGAGGGCGCAGGCACAGGCTCGTAGCTCGGGCCTCGGTGACGGGTGGACGACGCAGGAGCCGAGGAGCGCAGGCACAGCTCGGGTGGTCGGGCCTCGGGGACGGGCGGTCGGGCCTCGGGGACGCCGTAGGGGCGCAGGCGCGCCGCGCGCAGCTTGGGTGTGCAGGCCGCGCAGCCGCAGCTCGGTCGCTCGGGGTAGGAGCGCCGCAGCGGACTGGACTGGTGGCGGCTGGGCGTGGCTAGCCGGCTGGGAGTGGCGGCTGGGGCCTGGGGCGCTGCGCGCAGGTGCAGGGGCAGGGGCACAGGCAGGGCGATGGCGGCTGGCGGGTCACGAGTGGCGGCCTGGCGGGGTGGGCGGCCTTGAAGGGAAGGGAACTTAGGTTAGGGAGTTAGGGTTAGCCCTTAGCCGGTTCAGTGATTTGGGCTTCTTTTCTTTGCTTCATGGGCTAAAAACTGAAAAACACAACATGTAAAATTATGAATTAATATTTCGGGTATCCAGTGGATATCCATGGTTAAAATATACTATCTGTACCCTACCCGATGTATTTCGGGTACCCGACCCGATAGGATCCACGGGTGAGATTTCAAACCCGTATCCATGTCCACCGGGTACGAAACCCATGGGTATCCATACCCACGGGTCCAATTGCCATCCCTACTCATAGATAGAGGGTGTTAGAGCGTTTACAATAGTAAGCCGAACACGTTAAAAAAATATAAACTCAGAGAAAACATGCTCTTATCCAGCAGATAATCTATGACAAGTTTGGTCCGCTGCCTAATTTATCACAATTTGTCTAACTTTTTATGTCTAAGATTAGTTTTCAATTTGGTCGACTAATCTTATGCTCCAATTGAATGTCTGCAGGGCATGAAATTAAATTAGGTTTAATACCAAATCAGTCATGATATTGAAATAAGATGTAATTTCAATCATATTGTTTCGATATCACTGAATTAAAGTTTTGAATTGTGCTATTTAATTCCACGCAATATATAGAGGTGCCACTTTGAATTAGGAGAGGGAGTTTCTAGTTGTAGTCTAATTCCAAAGAATTGGGTCGCTGATTCCAAATATCAATTCCACGTGAAACCAAACAACAAAATTTATGAAAGCTGGTTTCAATTCTCAATTATGTGCTCTAATATCTACATCTAAACGGGATATTAGGCAAGTTGTGGCACAATTTGCCAAGAACCAAACAATCTTTTTATTTTACTGTCATTACAGATAGAATGACAGACCAAACACTAGCGACTACTCCCTCCGTCCACATAAATTAATCATTTTGGATTTGTCCTGAGTCAATCACTATCAATTTTGTCCTGTTATTACCGGATGTTTCATAAGATTTTACAACATAAAAGTAAAAAGTTACTTTCTCCATTTTTTTATATTTATAGCAGTTTAGCTTAAAAATGAACTAAAATGCGACAAATATTCGAGAGCGAAGATAATACTAGATTTATCATGACTTCAATTATTATAATATAAATTTTTAGTTTAAAATAATTTAATCTTATATATATTGTTGGTCAAAATTTAAATAGTTTTACTGTTGACGTATAAAGCAAGTGACGACCGACCCCACATGTCAACGGCTCATATACAGCTACTTTCTACGTACGTAACTGCAGCGGATCGGGCCGCATCCCCCCTCCCCAGCCCATCTCCGCCGTCATGACTCATGACTCATGCCACGCTGCTCACTCACTGACAGCCTGCCGCCGGCTCTGGTCTGCTGCGGTTGATCACAGTCGCGAGCGGCGAGAGCGACAGTGCGAACAGGCTCGTCAGCCAACAGGAAGCAAGTGCACACTCCCACCCCACTCCCGCGCGCCGCGACCGGGGCCGGTGGTGGTGGCGGCGGCCGCCATGGCGGAGCTGCGGCACTCGATGGCGGTGCGCTCGTCCAACTCCCCCGCCAAGCGCGATTCCGACACCTCCGCGGCGTCGTCCCCCTTCCTCCTGTCCCCCTCCACCCGCGGCAGCCGCGGCGGCGGCGGCGGCGGGGACGACGACGGCAAGGACGCCCACCGCGCGTCCCCTCTCCTCTCGCATAACCACCACAAGCGTGTCCACCTGCTGACGTCCCCGTTCCGCTCCCTCCTCGCACTCGAGGACCCCAGGTCCTCCGCCGCCTCGTCCTCCTACCGGATCCTGCTTGCCCTCCTCGCGCTCCTTCTCGCCGCTGTGATCTTCTGCGCGCCCTTGTTCTGGTCCCGCCTCGTGAGCTCCTGGCCCCTCCCGTATCTTTCCAATGCCATTCAATTTTGTCAGGATTCCGACTGGCCACTGACATTCTGTTGATGTTGTTGTTGTCGTCCTAGAACACTCCGTTCTTGTGCCACAAGGAGGGGATCACGCTCCACTGCCCTGAGGTGAAGTGTGCTTCGTTGCTCCAAGGGTTTTGGGACCCGTGTTCGCTTCATAAACATTTGGTCTGAAGAATTTCTGCTTTGGGTGCAGACGAAGGAACCCCCATCTCTATGGGAAAATCCACGTGCTGCCACGATGTCCTGGAAGCCCTGTGCAGAGCGATGCAGCAATGAGCCCTCAGGCGAGTCTACCTTTCACGTTTGTTAAAGACAGCAATATAGCATATATTGTATCCCTACTTTATACATTACCCCAACCACTTTGAGGTCAGTAACCTACATTGTGCAAATTTCGATCTCCCAGAGCTAGTCTTTATTGATCTAGTGCAAAAACTGAATTTCGTATGTCAGGAACCTGCCCAATTGTTATGTGTAGTTTCATGTTAGATGATAGATTTATGAGACAGCACATCTAACATCTGTTTTCATTCATGAATGGGACCTGCTAAGTGATGATACCGTAAATTTCTATATCATGCAGATGTCCCATCAGTGAATGAAACCTCTGGGTATATTTTTATCCATGCCGAGGGAGGACTAAACCAGCAACGCATAGCTGTATGTATGAACTTCTGTCCCTCAGCCTTGCTCACCTAGTTGTGTGTGAGTGCTACTTGCAATATACAAGCCTATGTTTACTTCTTTTCCTGTTAGCGTGGTTGCTGCTCATTGCTCAAGCATAACTACAATAACCCTTCAATATAAGCTTGTTAATTCTTTTGATAATGTGTGTTTTCCATGACCTGCTAAAGCTGGTTTAAGATGAAACCTCTGTTTCTAAATACAGAGTATGGTTCTCCATTAGCAGATCATACCAGTTTCTTGAGCTTGTCCATTGGCTTTCTAAATGGAATTGAGTTTTGGTTACTTCTCTCAAAAGAAAACAATTCGAATTTCAGATATCTGTTGTTTTTGCAGATATGTAATGCTGTTGCGATTGCTAAAATAATGAGAGCAACACTTATTCTACCTGTTCTGAAGCAGGACCAAATTTGGAAAGACCAGTCGTAAGTGTTATTGTTCCAGATTCTAATGTATTCTTCTTGTCTATTTCCCTGCAGATATTTAATAGATAATTGTATTATAAAATCTTGTTAACTAGAACTTAAACTTTCGATAAACTGAACATAACGTTTGACTAGAATGTTAAAAATGAGCATATCTGACTTTCATCTAATCTACTACAACCTTGTTTGGGTCATCAAAGCTAAGACAAATATTTTAGGTCTTACTTTCATTGAAACATTTTGCTCCAAATATGTGTAATGGATTTTTGTTAGCTTAAAAACCTTGTAACTGAATGGTTTTGCATACTATCATCTGTAGATGATTGTATCTGTCATTCTATTACTGAAACACCTAAGTAATGCCTCTAGAACTGGAAGTCAGTGCTTCATTTCTCATGCTTCTCCTGTGGTTGTAGTATTGTCCTATCATATAATGTCGTTCAATAAGGAAATCCACTATGATGCTTCAGTGCTTTGCTAGTAAACTAGTGATTACTGGGACCACAAACAAAAAATGTATGGGTTAGTTGATTGGACCAAATGCAGATCAATGTACTTTCACCTGAAAATCCATCACTGTTCTTATATAGTTTAATTTGTAGTTGATGAACAGACAAGAAAAGCAATAAACTATGCTAATTTTGTATGGAAATGCATCCAAACTGCTTATGGATTATACTGATAACAATCAATAGTTGAATCATTTGGCATCTTTGAACTAGTTCATGTAATCACTAAACTTGCAAGGACAGGAATTTCCAAAATCATGGATATTTGGGCTGAGTGTTTCTTGGTCTTATGCTGACCATTCTGTACTGAAGTAATTCCCTTGAGCACTTACGCATGATATGAGTCATATGACCTACTTAAATACACTATTTGCTTTCTTCCAGATTGCCTTGGTTCTGAGAATGTATATCTTCTCTGCAGAAAATTTGAAGACATCTTTGATGTTGATCATTTTATAAATTATTTGAAGGATGATGTACGGATTGTCCGAGATATCCCTGACTGGTTCACAGAGAAGGATGAGCTGTTTACTAGTATAAAGTAGGTGTTTTTTACTCTGTTTTAATTACCTGAAGCTTTCAGAAATTAATATTACAACATGCAAGATACTGTTGGCAATGAATGGTGCATTGGTATTTGGGTACTTTATCAGGAATATTTCTTTATGATTTTGCTGGTATTATCTCAATAGGGTAGGAAAATTTAAATAACCTCATATGACATAAATCTTAACCACCCATGCACTCTTAGTTGTTGTTTTGAACCAGCCTTTCCTTGTTTTTCTTTTCACCAAATAAAGTCTCGATGATATGTGACATACCTGTTTGGTTATATCATGTCATCTATGCAGTTCAGTTTAGAATATGGTCAATTGAACAATGTTATCAGGTATAACTAGATGAAGCAAAGTGTATTATATATGCCAATACATTTTTTGTTTATATACAGCTTATCCAACATTCTACTATATTAAGACATTTTTGGTGAACTTCTTGCGAAATCAAAAGGTTCTGCTCAAATATCATTTCTCTCCATTAGCTGCTCTGCTGCCTTGTTTTAGCTTATGACATATGTTCTTTATTCTAAAAAATATGCTCTCTGCACTCACCTTTATATTACTGCAAGTTTATTTATGCTTGACTGAATATTCATATTTCCATGGTATGCGTTGAATTACGGTTTTGTAACAGGCGTACTGTGAAGAACATCCCAAAGTATGCTTCAGCACAGTTTTATATTGATAATGTACTTCCAAGGATCAAAGAGAAAAGGATAATGTCTATCAAGCCATTTGTCGACAGATTGGGGTAAGTAAACTTTTGACGACAACATTTCGGTTTTTCCTGTTCATTTTAATTTTGATTCAGAATATCTGGTCAGCTTAAATGATGTGGTAAATGGAGCATTATTCTTTTATTTTGTTCTTTGTTCTGTGCAATGGCCATATATTTTCGCATTGATATGCTCTCAGTGGAACAGTCTGAAGCTAATGTGAAACTTCGATGTTCAGGTATGATAATGTACCAACGGAGATTAACCGGTTGAGATGCAGAGTTAACTATCATGCATTAAAGTTCCTACCTGATATTGAGGAAATGGCTGTTAAGCTTGCTGCAAGAATGAGGAACAGAACTGGCAGCATAAATCCATACATGTACGTTATAATTATCCTTTTTGCTGGGTGATATTGTGTACAGTAGAGCTTGTATCTACCCAAGACACTATCCAGTGCATAGCTGAAGTTGACGCTCTCAAAGTTTATTTCACAATCAAATATTGACACATTTTTTTGTTCTTAAAGGGCTCTTCACCTGAGATTTGAAAAAGGGATGGTGGGGCTTTCTTTCTGTGATTTTGCCGGCACACGGGAGGAGAAGGCGATGATGGCTGCTTACAGGCAGAAAGAATGGCCAAGGCGCTTCAAGGTGACGCGGATCTGGACTAGATACATATGTTACATTGGACTGAAAATGAAGCACCGACACTAACTATACCAGTCTAACGATTTTCTCTTCTTTGTATCTGCCACGCAGAATGGATCCCATCTATGGCCACTGGCGCTGCAGAAGAGAAAAGAAGGGCGGTGCCCTCTTGAGCCCGGTGAGATCGCTGTGATCCTGCGGGCACTGGGGTACACGAGCGGCACACAGATATACGTCGCGTCCGGGCAAGTGTACGGCGGCAAGAACCGGATGGCTCCCCTCAGGAACATGTTCCCCAACCTGGTAGGCAGGCTCAAATCCACTTCAGATTGTGTCAAGCTGAAGCCAGTGATAAGCCATTGCCGTGCATTGTGCATCGGTGCAGGTGACGAAGGAGGAGCTGGCGAGCGCGGATGAGCTGGCGCCATTCCGGCGGCACGTGACGAGCCTGGCGGCGCTGGACTTCCTGGTGTGCCTGCGGTCGGACGCGTTCGTGATGACGCACGGCGGCAACTTCGCCAAGCTCATCATCGGGGCGCGCCGCTACGCGGGGCACCGCCTCAAGTCGGTGAAGCCCGACAAGGGCCTCATGTCCAAGTCCCTGGGCGACCCCGACATGGGCTGGGCCTCCTTCACAGAGGACGTCGTCGTCACGCACCGCACGAGGACGGGCCTCCCCGAGCCCACCTTCCCCGGCTACGATCTCTGGGAGAACCCGCTGACGCCCTGCATGTGCAGGGCATGAGACGGGCCATCCCTCAGATCAGAGTGGCCGAGTCCTCGTCTTCGCTAGGCTACGACTACGAGTAGTCTCGTGCTCACTTCCATCAGCGCGCATTTCAGCGAGCATATGCTTCTACTAGTTAAACACCTAGATTTGTGTGTATTTGGCTGGCCTAATCTGTAGTTTCACACATAGATCACTTCATGCTGAAAATGTCTTGGACAAGGCAGTGAATGAAGATAACATCAGTAACGACCTGCTTTTCCAAAGCTCCTCTTGGATTTACCAAGCTGAGCCAAGAAATGGCTAACCTGAGTTTTGACTTGCAGGCATGACGTGGGCGACCTGAACTCGCTAGTCGTAGAGTTTCTTTCCACGCGGCAGCTCGGCAGAGCTACGCAGCCTCTCTGCCCGCCACGTTTTCCTGCAAGGCCGCAACTCGAAGCACTGAGAAGCTATTAATTAATGGATTCTCGGGCATGCGGCCTTGTTCGCTAAACCTCGCGCACAGAAACACAAGCGAGTACCAGAGCAGCTAGGAGTGGTCAGTAATGGCGCAGCTTAGAGCAGCCGCCGACGAGCAGCAGGAGGCGGCGATGCACGGCGTCGCCTCCGGCGACGGGAACGAGAGCAACAAGAAGGCGCGCGCGGGGCTCTGCGGCCTGCTCCGCGAGCGCAAGGTGGTGGACCTGGCGCGGGCCAAGCGGCGGCTGGTGGAGGTCCCCTACACCGCGACGCTGGCGCACACGGCCAACGCGCTCCTGGCAGCGCGCGTCTCTGCCGTGGCCGTGGCTGCGCCACCGGGCCACTGGATCGGCGCCGGCGGCTCCATGATCCTCGAGTCCGACCCGGCCACCGGCGCCGTCCGCAAGCACTACATCGGCATGGTGAACATGCTCGACATCCTTGCCCACATCGCCGAGGCCAGCGACGACGACGAGGCGGTCGACCTCGACCGCCGGATGGCCGTGCCGGTATCCTCCGTCATCGGACACTCCCTCGAGGGCCTCACTCTGTGGACGCTCCACCCGAGCACCAGGTACGCCGGCCGATCAACAGCTCACACTCGTATTTTTTTCTTCTTCTTCTTCCTCGCATTGTACGCAATCTGCGCGTGTGCGACATGTTCGTTGCGTTGCGCCAGCGTGCTGGACTGCATGGAGACGTTCAGCAAGGGTGTGCACCGCGCGCTGGTGCCGCTGGAGAGCTCGGCGGACAACGTGGTGGCGGTGGAGCTGGTGGAGTCGGCGCCGGGGTACCGGATGCTCACCCAGATGGACGTGGTGAGGTTCCTCACCACGCACGTCGCGGAGCTCAGGGGCGTGCTGTTGCGCACCGTGCGCGAGCTCGGCGCCGTGAACGACACCGTGTTCGCCGTCTCTGGCGGCACCAAGGTGATCGACGCCATCAAGGCGATGCGGGCGGCGTCGCTGACCGCCGTGCCCGTCGTGGACGCCGTCGGTAGCGGTACAGAGACCCTTCAATACGTGAGCACTGCACGCGCCTCCGATCCGAACACGCCAAGCTCCTGCCGGATTTCCTCCTGTCTGAAATTCCTGTCGTGCTGCTGCAGGGGAGCGGGCAAAGGGCGGTCGAGACGTTCTCGGCGACGGACCTGCGGGACTGCCCGGTGGCGCGGCTGCAACCGTGGCTGGGGATCAGCGTGACGGAGTTCAAGAGGAAGGTGGCCGAGTACCGCGCGAGCACCAGGCTTGTGGTCCCCGGCGCCGACGCCACGGACACTGGCACCCTTGTCTCCGGGTACGCCGACACCCCCGCGGCTTCCGCCGCCACTGACGAAGAGCAGAGCGAGCAGCAGGAGTCGACGCTGGTGACGTGCTCCCAGGAGAGCACCCTCGGCGAGGCGATCGAGGCGGCGGCATCGAGGCACGTGCACCGGCTGTGGGTGGTCGACGAGGAAGGGCTCTTGCGTGGGGTCGTGTCGCTCACCGACATCCTCCGGGCAGTGCGGGAGGCCGCGCTCGGCGAGGACCTGGAGCTGCACAGCATCGTGCCGTGAGCCCGTGGGGCGTGAGTCGTGACGTCCAAGAACAAGCTCGTAGCTCTCTCTGCCCATAGTGTCCGTCCACCTGTCGTGCTCCTGCAGAGGAGGGGGAAAAGGGCGATCGAGACGTGTTGGCGACGGCCGACCGGCGACCGCCGCCGAGCTCGTTTTGCCTTGTTGCTTTGTTTGTTATATGGCCCTGGCTCCGATCCGGGCTTTGTATTTCGTTGACAGGCCTTCATCGTGACGCCTTTTTTTTTTTGCATCGTTTTATTGATCAACCAAAAATACGGCTCGTTTGAGTTCGAGCTAGAGCTAGTTGGTTAAACTAACCGACTCTGACTATCTTAAGCCCTAGAATTACAAATTAACTAACCGACTGACTCTCTTAAGCTCTAGAGTTACAAATTTAGCTCGTTTACAGCGTTGGCTTGTTTACGAGCTTTAGCTGGCTTGTCTGACTCGTTTAGCTCGAGCCGGAAAAAAAGATAATAATTAATTTCTAGTTAATTTTAAATTAATTTAACAATAGAAAATAGTAATTATACTTATAATTTTATGTACCATATTGTAACACTAAATTAACATAATTTATCACCCATCTATTTACAATTGGAGCTGGCTCGTAATATTGTAACACCAAATTAACATAACCTATCACTCATCTATTTACAATTATCACTCATCTATTTACAGTCGGAGCTGGTTCGTTTAGCTTGAGCCGAAGCAGAAAAAGTAATAATAATTAATTTATAGTTAATTTTAAATTAATTTAACAATAGAAAATAGTAATTATATCCGTAGTTTTACGAAAGTAATAATAATTAATTTATAGTTAATTTTAAATTAATTTAACAATAGAAAATAGTAATTATATCCGTAGTTTTACGGACTATATTGTAACATAAAATTAACATAATTTATCACTTAACTATTTATAATTATCACTCGTCCATTCATAATTCACATAAATGTTGATCAATATAATCTAGTTATATTTATATAGATTAATTTAATATATAAATACAGTCTAATTGTAACACCAAATTAACATAATTTATCACTCAACTATTTACAATTATCACTCGTTAATTCACATGAATGTTCATCAGTATAATCTATTTATATTTATATAGATTAATTTAATATATAAATACAGTCTAATTGTAACACCAAATTACTACAATTTATCACTCAACTATTTACAATTATCACACGCCTATTCACAATTCATATAAATATTCATCAGTATTGTCGGGGACCATAATTAGGGGTACCCTCAAGACGCCTAATTCTCAGCTGGTAACCCCCATCAGCATAAAGCTGCAGAGGCCTGATGGGTGCGATTAAGTCAGGGATCGGTCCATACGAGCGACTCGATCACGCCTCGCTCGAGCCTAGCCTCGGGCAAGGGCAGCCGACCCTGAGGTGTTTCCGTCTCGCCCGAGGCCCCCTTTTTTACGGCAGACGCACCTCCGGCTCGCTCGAGGCCTAGCCTTCGTTAAGAAGCAACCCTGACTAAATCGCCGCGCCGACCGACCAAGTCACAGGGGCATTTAACGCAAAGGTAGCCTGGCACCTCTATCCTGACGCGCGCCCCCTGGCAGAGCCGAAGTGACCGCCGTCACTTCGCTGCTCCACTGACCGGTCTGACAGAAGGACAGCGCCGCCTGCGCCATCCCGACTGTGGTGCCACTTGACAAGAGTGAGACTGACAGGCAGCCAGGACTTGCCAAAGGCGCCATAGGAAGCTCCGCCCGACCCAGGGCTTGGACTCGGGCTAAGGCCCCGGAGGACGGCGAACTCCGCTCCGCCCGACCTAGGGCTCGGACTCGGGCTAAGGCCCCGGAAGACGGCGAACTCCGCTCCGCCCGACCCAGGGCTCGGACTCGGGCTAAGGCCCCGGAAGACGGCGAACTCCGCTCCGCCCGACCCAGGGCTCGGACTCGGGCTAAGGCCCCGGAAGACGACGAACTCCGCCTCGCCCGACCATAGGGGTCGGACTCCGCTCTGGCCTCTGCCGAACGACCTCCGCCTCGCCCGAGCCAGGAGCTCGGACTCGGCCTCGGCCATGCAGGACAGACTCGACCTCGGCTTCGGAGGAGCCTCCACGTCGCCCGACCTAGGGCACGAGTCCGCCACGTCAACATGAAGCGCCATCATCACCCTACCCCGAGCCGACTCGGGCCGCAGAGAACAGGACCGACGTCCCATCTGGCTAGTTCCGCCAGATAGGCAATGATGGCGCCCCGCTAGACCCATGATGATAGCGGCTCTCAGCTCTCTTACGGAAGCAGGGGGACGTCAGCAAGGGCCCAACCACTCCGACAGCTGTCCCTCCGCCAAGCTCCATTGCTTCTCCGACAGCCACGACGCCACACCGGCTGGGTGCCAAGATCTCTCCGGCTGCCACCTTGGCATGTACTTAGGGCACTAGCTCTCCCCCGCTAGACACGTAGCACCTTGCTACACCCCCATTTGTACACCTGGATCCTCTCCTTACGCCTATAAAAGGAAGGACCAGGGCCTTCTTAGAGAAGGTTGGCCCCGCGGGAACGAGGGCAGGGGCAGGCGCTCTCTTGGGGCCGCTCGCTCCCCTCACCCGCGTGGACGCTTGTAACCCCCTACTGCAAGCGCACCCGACCTGGGCGCGGGACGAACACGAAGGCCGCGGGATCTCCACCTCCCTCTCGACTCGGCTCCGGCCGCCTTGCTCTTCCCCCCTTCGCGCTCGCCCACGCGCTCGACCCATCTGGGCTGGGGCACGCGGCACACTCACTCGTCGGCTCAGGGACCCCCCCGGTCTCGAAACGCCGACAGTTGGCGTGCCAGGTAGGGGCCTGCTGCGTGTTGACGATCAGTTTCCCATCAAGCTCCAGATGGGCAGTCTCCAACGACCTCTCCAACCCGGGACGGTGCTCCGTTTTGGGAGCCTCGAGTTCATGTCTTTCGACGGCAGCTACGACATGATACTCCTTCCACCGTCGCGCGACGACGACAATGGTGGCCGACAGCCCGCCCGCCGGCGGCGGAATCGACGACGTCTTCCCCGCGTGGGGGAAGAACAACATTCGAGCTCGCCCCATCCCCTCCCTCGCCATCGGAGGAGGAGGCGGGGCGACCAGGGCCGAGCGGGAGGCTGCGCTCCGTCGGCTGTCGAGCGAATCGACATCCCCAACGCCCCAACGGAGGACGCGTCGGGCGCCACCCTCGCGTTTGAGGCGAAGGCGAGCGTCGTCCCCCCGCAACACGCCAGCCCCGAGCAAGCGGACGACGCCAGCACGCTCACGGAGGGCCTGAAGGACGTCGCCCTCGTACCCAGGACAACGGCGCGATCAGTCCCCGCCGTGACTTCGTCGCTCCTCGTCGACCCAAAGGTACCGACTGATTCCCATCCTTCGTCATTTCGACTCGACCTCAACCTGCCTAGCGACCTCGCTCTCACGGGCGCTCACGTTGAGGCGAGTGCAATTTCTCTTGGGTTTCGTGTGCGGTCGCCTTGGGACCGATTGACGGGCGTCTCGACCTACGGGCCCTCTGGGGTCCAAGGAAGATGACGACCCCAGCATCTGCTGGGATTTCTCCGGATCTGGCAACCCCAGTGCCATGCGGGACTTCATGACCGCATGCAACTACTGCCTCTCCGACTGTTCCGACGGCAGCTGCAGCCTTGACGACAAGGACTGCGGCCCGAGCCGCGAATGTTTCCACGTCGAGCTAGGGGATCCCTCCGGAGGCAACCGTCTCGGCATGCCGGAGGATGGTGATCTCCCTAGGTCAGTGCCTCGCGCCGACATCCCGCGGGAGCTAGCTGTGGTCCCCGTCCCGGCGGGGGATCATGACCCACAGCTCGAGCAAGTCCGCAGGGCGCAGGCCGGGCTCGACGAGGGGGCAGGAGCACTCGAGTTGATCTGCCGGGACGTCGGGCAGGCATGGGCGGGCCAGCCCCTGGCCGGAGAAATACGTCACCTACCCCAGGGTCTCCAGCACCGCATCGCCAACGATGCCAGGGACAGGCCGCCACCCGCATCCTGCGGGACCGGTCAGGACCTGGCAGCCGCAGCGATGCTCCTCCGCGCGATGCCGGAGTCATCAACCACCGAGGGTCGGCGAATCCAGGGAGAGCTCAAGCATCTCCTGGAAGGCGCTGCGGCCCGGCGGGACGAGAGCTCTGCCTCCCACAGGCACTCGTGCGGGAAGCCTCGGTCTACACCGGGCGCACGCGCAACACCGCGCCTGCAGCCCCGGGCCACCTCGGCGACGAGCACCCTCATCGCGACCGTCGGGCCCGCCTCGACGAAAGGGTGCGCCGAGGCTATCACCCCAGGCGTGGGGGACGCTACGACAGCGGGGAGGATCGGAGTCCCTCGCCCGAACCACCCGGTCCGCAGGTCTTCAGCCGAGCCATTCGGCGGGCGCCGTTCCCGACCCGATTCCGACCCCCGACTACTATCACAAAGTACTCGGAGGAAACGAGACCGGAACTGTGGCTCGCGGACTACCGCCTGGCCTGTCAACTGGGTGGAACGGACGACGACAACCTCATCATCCGCAACCTCCCCCTGTTCCTCTCCGACACTGCTCGCGCTTGGTTGGAGCACCTGCCTCCGGGGCAGATTTCCAACTGGGAGGATTTGGTTCAAGCTTTCGCCGGCAACTTCCAGGGCACGTACGTGCGCCCCGGGAACTCCTGGGACCTCCGAAGCTGCCGGCAGCAGCCGGGAGAGTCTCTTCGGGACTACATCCGGCGATTCTCGAAGCAGCGCACCGAGCTGCCCAACATCACCGACTCCGATGTCATCGGCGCGTTCCTTGCCGGCACCACTTGCCGTGACCTGGTGAGCAAGTTGGGTCGCAAGACCCCCACCAGAGCGAGCGAGCTGATGGACATCGCCACCAAGTTCGCCTCTGGCCAGGAGGCGGTCGAGGCCATCTTCCGAAAGGACAAGCAGCCCCAAGGCCGCCCGTCGGAAGATGCTCCCGAGGCGTCTACTCCGCTCGGCGCCAAGAAGAAAGGCAGGAGGAAGTCGCAAGCGAAACGCGACGCCGCCGACGCAGACCTTGTCGCCGCCGCCGAGTACAAGAACCCTCGGAAGCCCCCCGGAGGTGCCAACCTCTTCGACAAGATGCTCAAGGAGACGTGCCCTTACCATCAGGGGCCCGTCAAGCACACCCTCGAGGAGTGCGTCATGCTTCGGCGCCACTTCCACAAGGCCGGGCCACCCGCAGAGGGTGGCAGGGCCCGCGACGACGACAAAAAGGAAGATCGCCAAGCAGGAGAGTTCCCCGAGGTCCGCGACTGCTTCATGATCTACGGAGGGCATGCGGCGAATGCCTCGGCTCGGCATCGTAAGCAAGAGCGTCGGGAGGTCTGCTCGGTGAAGGTGGCGGCGCCAGTCTACCTAGACTGGTCCGACAAGCCCATCACCTTCGACCAAGATGACCACCCCGACCACGTGCCGAGCCCGGGGAAGTACCCGCTCGTCGTCGATCCCATCATCGGCGACGTCAGGCTCACTAAGGTCCTGATGGATGGGGGCAGCTGCATCAATATCATCTACGCCGAGACCCTCAGGCTCCTGCGCGTCGATTTGTCCTCCGTCCGAGCAGGCGCTGCGCCTTTCCACGGGATCATTCCTGGGAAGCGCGTCCAGCCCCTCGGACGGCTTGACTTTCCTGTCTGCTTCGGAACACCCTCCAACTTCCGAAGGGAGACTTTGACGTTCGAGGTGGTCGGGTTCCGAGGAACCTACCACGCAGTACTGGGGAGGCCATGCTATGCGAAGTTCATGGCCATCCCCAACTACACCTACCTAAAGCTCAAGATGCCGGGCCCCAGCGGGGTCATCACCGTCGGCCCCACGTACAAACACGCGTTCGAATGCGACGTGGAGTGCGTGGAGTACGCCGAGGCCCTCGCCGAGTCCGAGGCCCTCATCGCCGACCTGGAGAACCTCTCCCGGGAGGTGCCGGACGTGAAGCGACACGCCGGCAACTTCGAGCCAGCGGAGACGGTCAAGGCCGTCCCTCTCGACCCCAATGACGACACCTCCAAGCAGACCTGGATCAGTTCCGGACTCGGCCCCAAATAGGAAGCAGTGCTCGTCGACTTTCACCGCGCAAACGCCGACATTTTTGCGTGGGGTCCCTCGGACATGCCCGGCATACCGAGGGATGTCATCGAGCACTCGCCGGATATTCGGGTAGGAGCTCGACTCGTCAAATGGCCTCCGCACGCATGACGCCCGGGGGCTGCGCCCTTCCCCCCGCTCACACACGAGTATCAGTCATCAAGGAAGGGTCGGCCTCGCCTTGGCAGAGCCCGACCCTCCCTCGGGGGCTAAAAGGGGGGAACCCCTCGGCGTCGAGATTGGATGCACTTTTTCGCGTCAAAAAATTGTCGACCAAGAAGGGGTTTTTTGCGTTCTCCTGGATGTGTCAGAAGGGGGGAACCCCTCGGCGTCGAGATTGGATGCACTTTTTCGCGTCAAAAAATTGTCGACCAAGAAGGGGGTTTTTGCGTTCCCCTGGATGTGTCAGAAGCAGGGTCCCGAGGAGCGAACGTGGGTACAAATAAGTGGCAAGACCGACTGAGCCGAGGAACACCTACGCCTCCGGGCTAGGGACACCTCACTCATCGCTTGCCACGAAAAAGGACCCAACTCGGGAAATCACCCTATTGTTGACAGGTCAGGCCAGGCGCGCAAATTGAAAGAGAAAAGAGTACGACTTCACGCAAGAAAAGTAAAGTGTCCAGGCCTCGGCGGCCGCAGTAAAGCGCACATCCAACAGAAACTGCCCCAACAAAAGTCAGGCGCCGCCTTGGGAAGGCGCCGCGCCCTCAGTTCCGCCCCCGCCGTCGGTAAGGTCCACCTCCGCTTCCAGCGGCGGCACAGGAGGAAGGATCTCCGCGTCAAAGGTGGTCGCCAGCGCCGCGCTCGGACCCGCGGCGACCGCGTCGAGCCGCTGAACTTCTGCCAGGGCGGCTTCCTCTTCGTCAGGAAGACAATACCCCTCACTGACCCGCTCCAGGTCCACAACGTAGTGGGAAGCGAGCACGGCGAAGGCTCGCCTGACGTCGTGGTGTAACGCCTCGCGGACTTTACCGCACGCGTAATCACCTAAGGCTTGAAGACGGCTTTGAGGGGAGCTTCCTGAAGGGACGTCGCCGGGGCCAAGGCTCCGATAGACATCCGAGACGGCCTCGGACATGGCCGCAAGGTCGGCCTCCCTCTGCTCGGCAGCTCCGGCAAGCGCCTCGGCAAGCGCTTTGGCAGACTCGTCAAGGGCAGACTCGAGCTCTGCGAACAGCCAGAAGAAAGACCTCAAGCACAAGCAGAAGAAACGGACAAAAACAAGAACCGAGGACGGTCGAGGCATACCTCCGGCTCGGACGCGCTGCTCCGAGGCCGCGACTTGGGCTGCGGCTAGATCGGCCGCGAGGGCCTTAGCCCGGCTTTCGGCCTCGGCAGCCTGGCCCCGAGATTGGTCCCGCTCCTCGGCAACCTGGACGAACTCCGACCGCTGCCGTAGCGCCTCCGCGCGCGCCGCCGCCGCCTCGGCCCTCAGGTCGGCGCAGAGCAACTGGAGGTCCGCTATCTTAGCGTCCTGCTGAGAAAGGCACGCGGTAGCCCCGGCGAGCGAGGTCCTCAGGGATCGCAACGAGCCCCAGACGTCGACCTCGTGGCGGATGAACGACGACTTGGCGGCGCTCCGATCCGTCAGATCCTGGGAAAGGAAAACAAGGCGTCACGACGAACGCCTCACTCACAGAAAGGAAAAGGTATGCCTGAAACCGTTACCTAGAGGATTTTGGGGACGTCCCTGCAGAGAACCTCCAGCGACGATCGGAGCGACCCCACCGTTGCTTCCGCACGCTCGCGGAGCTCGTCCCAGGATTGGTCCTCCTGATCATCGTCAAGAACGAAGATAGGGTCCGAGGCCTCGCGGGTCCGGAATCGGAGCAACTGGCGCCGGGTCTCGGGGCTCCGCCGCACAGCAACGAGGCTGCCGCCCGCCTGGATGAACTGCGCGTCCACGCCCACCTCTTTCGAGGCCCTGGGCACCGACGCTGCAGCCATCTCGACGCTGGCAGCAACCAGCTGCTCTCCGACTGGGACGGCGGCGACTGCGGTGGCGGCAGACGCCGACATCGCCGGCATGGCAGGCGGGCTCGGGACCGCGTCGGCGCCGGCCGCCTCCCCGATCACGATGGCCGCCTCGGTAGAAGAACCCACCTCGGGAACCTGCTCCCCCGAGACATGCGACGCCCGAGCCCCATGCGGCGAAACGCCCTGCGAGAGGGTCAGCTGAGCGGCAGGGCCCGGGGTGGCGCCAGTCGCCCGGACCGACGCCGTCTTAAGGGCTTTCCGGGGCGCCAGGTCGATAT